>OZ022327.1:47984184-57984184 GCA_963989225.1 Dromius quadrimaculatus
TTTTCGCAATGCTTGTTAAAAAATGAATAGAAATTATATATTTTAGATATCAGAATTATACATTTGAAACTGTGTAAGCCACTATGATGTAATTTTAGTAGCGGTGTAAGTCAATCAACCCTTTATTCTATTTATATGGGTAGTATATTTTTTGTAAATTTTATTTTCCAAAATTTTCAACATTAGCGGTCTTGAATTTGGCATCATATTATTTTATTGAAATTTTCATGATGTACGTGTAATACTCGACGGATATTGATGAAACTTGACATAGTGATAGTTTATATCCTAAATCACTGTTTAGAATAATTTTATCTTGGCAAATGGATCCCTATAATAAATAAAATCATAATTTTCTTCTTGTCTGCGCCAGCCATAAAGGTATTTTGGCCGCTTCAACATCAGCATAACTATAGGAAAGATACAATGTCTGTTCATGCATGAGGTGTAAAGAAGAGAATCCTAACATCATTTTTGTGCGAGCGACCTAATGATATGCAGCTCTGTTACATAATCCAGTTGCTTTCTTCACCGCAATTTAAAAAATATATATTGTCAGTACCTGTATAACTATTTACTTATTAATTTTTTACAGTTATCTATTCTAATCATGGTGAATCATGTTGACGAAGCTGCGAGAACTGTCTAGTTCCTTATATATTCTTTCAGATCACATGCTTGGACCACACTAACGTCTTATGCTGTCAATCAAAGCTTGTTTGACAACAGACCTGAAGATCATCTTTATTTTTACCCCACAATATATTAGATCGAGATAGCCGATTTAAGTTCGATTTTTTTGAAACTGTATATCTGGAAGCATTCGTGATGAAAAATTGCTCAAGGCTTTCCGCGCAGAACATTTAAAAATAGCTCAAAAATAATTCCTATTCTGAAATTTGAGTTTTGTCAAATGATATATTCATCTCGGGATATCTTAGTTTATTATTAATATTTTTTTATTACTCATGCGGGATAAGTACTACTTTGCGCACGTTTTTCCGGGCGGTAAATAGCTCTTTGCTTTTTAAGTGCGCCAAGTATAATTTGAGTGTGACAAGTATAATACGCAAAATGATACTCATCCCACACTCGTAATAAAAAATAGTATCTGCAACTCGTGCGGTGTTGTCTATTGCCCACTTGAGCGAATGAGAGCACTCACTTCGTTCGTGCGTCCAGCTTCGCTCTCGTGGGCAATCGACAACTTATCGCACTTGTTACACAATATACTATTCAATAAAAATTCACCACAATATTTCTAGATCTACCTTTCAAGATGTAGAATATATCTGGAATCCTTCTTACTCTCTATAGAACCGAATGGCAAATTATCTATATGTTTTTTGCAAAGTACCTACTTCAATACGATTTTCTACATACACTAAAGCTTTGAGGTAAAATGTCAGATAAATATTTTTCAATAGTATAGTATTATAGTATAACACTTGAAAAAGCTCTCAGGAGGGTTCTTAATCTTATAATTCCATAAGCGGAAAGTAATTGCAATTTTAATGTAGCACCTCCGAGTGCAGCGGTACTATATCCTCGCACGTCGTCCATCGTTGGGCTGGTTTCTGTTCTGGCATTGTATTATAAATTTTGCAGATCAATAACAATCGCTATTAATCTCTTGAAATATAGTTTCTATGGAATAATTGGAATTTTACAACAAGAACAAATAAATAACATCGATTATTCTTGAGGCATTCAAGATATAAGTGTGAAAAGTTACTCTTTACTGCACGGATGGCTTAGTTAAATAACTTCTTAATTAAGCGTATTAGATGTTAGAGTATCCCTAATAGTACTGTAAAAGACTAAAATAATTTTCAGTTCAACCTCTGGTTACATATGAAAATGAAAAAAGATTGTTATATCTCAATTATGTTGTGAGATGAAATTTGTTTCGTGTGAATATATTTTAAAATGCTTTTTCATGTCATATCTTTATATCTTAAGAAAAATTTCCCAAAATTATTGTTCCCTTCGCGTGTTCATAGCAATATGAAATTCTTAGTCCTTATTATCGGTTCTTTCTCCGCCATTTCTGACATTATTCACTATTCAGTACGCACGTCCAAAACTTAATGGACTTCGCAGGTCAGGCAATGTACAAAATCATTATTATCAAAGGCGATCAAAATTATAAGCGCTTGCACGTTGAGCTTGTGAGCTTTTTCACGTTTAATGGGTGTTTAAATAAAATTATCATGATGACAGATTTTAGTGTAGAAAATTTGCCTCCCAAAACAAATTAAGATATAGGTAAAAACCAAAAGTGAAACGAATAATATTGGACATAAAGAAATGTTTGTAGCATTTTATTTTATCACAGTTGGTAATTGTTTATTCAAAGTTTGTTGACTTATCTGATGGACTGAATATTTTAATTACAAACAAAAAGTGTTTTATTGTGATGCTATTGTAAAATGTGAGAGCTAATAATGATATTGTTTATAACGAATGAGATTTGTGGAACAAAAAATTAATCGACTTTTCAAGTAAGTCGCATGTTACATTTTTTATGCAACACGGTCTTAATAAATCCATCTTGACAACATTTTTAACAAAAGTAGTTCTAGCTTATTCGATCCAGTGTATAATAATTGGTGCCTAATGTAGCACGCCACTGTGAAATGTAACTAGAGATGCAACAGATAACAGGGAAAGTTGAACTGCTTGAAAAGAGTGCATCTTATCAATTTCCATCCCTGTAGAAAAATCTTGTATTATATGTACAAAATTTAGAAATTATAACTTTTTAATAATTCTCTCCTGGTTACTTTCAACTTTTGTTTTATTCACTCAATAAATAATTAAAACTATAACAATAGTTAATGTTACTCTAAAAACTTGGACTAAATGGAAATCTTGGATATGTTGGAAATATACATGATATTTGTCACTTCACTAATTCAACATTTAACGAATCAAAATTTCTGTAAAATATATTTGAAACTCACTTATTAGTCGGCAACGAGCATTGGCAACAAAAGCTTATAATACTATTATAGTATTTAGAAGCACAGCCACCACAAAACGACTGTCATCTGTCACTTGCCCATTAATCAGTGACTTTACATGAGAGTACATTTAATACACGTGGGAATTGAACGAGGGCCTTTTGTCAGGCACGAGTTCAGGGCGCCTACGCCCCTCCTGCTCCGCCCATAACACCCCAACAAAACTGCCACCAAATAAAACAAAAAAAAAATCAATAAATATTTCATTATTTGTATTTATCTGATTTTTAAGCAAACAATAATGTAATCTGTGAGATTTGAAATATATACGGGATGATTCAACGACTTGGGACTTACTTATCAATTAACGCTAGAACTAAAACGAGAGATGATGCATGAAAAAATTATTTATCTAGGATAATTTTCTAAAAACAAATTGATCATTAATTGAAAAATCATTGCTTCGGTCAAAGTTTTTGTTTATAACAAAATCATTTTTGAACAGTATTTTTAAAATGACTCTCAGCTTTTAACAAACAATCTAAATTTTTCAAGGATTGATGAAAAAAATCAGAGAAGTTCACCTCTGGTGGAAAATATATGAACTAGAGGAATAAGGAGAACATTTCTTTGTTGCCATAAGTTTCGCTGCAATTATGTGATTAGGGCAAGTAAACGCGAAGTATATTGCTTAATATTGCAGTGCGATTATTATAAATCTATTCAATAAGCATACACATTTATTCGAGAGATCCAAAGCTTTCAAAAAACTGGACAACCGTTCTTTGAATTGATAAAACAATAACCTAACCTAACAAGATGTCTGTCTGCCCTGAAATTTTTACTTGAAGCTGAAATTATAGCTACTATTTCTGAATAATTTAATTGATGGTGCTATCAACTAGTGCTCCAAATTACATCCTTCTAAAAAATAGCCTTCAGCATACGTTTATTGAATAATATACTATTATTTTTACCGCACTGTACCTTCTCTAGAGTGATATTCTGTTATCCTTATTACAATACTACACTTCAATTCATATATGTTACAATTCTTATTTTTTTTTTTAATGCCAATAGTTAGAGCTGGAAACGAGCGAACTGTTTTGAAATTATACCTGAAGACATCTAATGTACACATTATCGGAGTGCTACCAACTTAGCAACTCTGTTATACAGGCTGTGGACATTTCAAAAGTAACTATAAAGCATTTATACAAAATAGCAGTATTTATTATTTGATTATCTCACATTATTTTCAAGAAATAATAATTTATTGAAGATATATATGCTTCGAATACAATCTTTTTGCATATTCTTAGCCTCCTTAAGAAAATATGTAATACCGTTTGTCAGCCACTGTATTTTGAAAATTATATCAAGTTTTTGTTATGTGTCAGCCTTAACTTTGTTTTACAATAAGCTTTCATTAAAATTCAAACCCGTCGAAAAACAAGCACCCGGAAATTTAAATCTGCAGGAGTCTCACCGTACCTCCCTAAATATTGCTAATCTAGTGGAAGTAACTAACTCACCCATGGCATAAAATTAACTGTTTCTGTTTCGTAATATTGACACCTTCCCTTGCTCCATGCTTCGTCATGTCACCCCCATGTCACTTGCCACGTGCCTCTCACGTGGCTTACTAATGTTCACGTTTATGTCGGTCACTTAATCCGCTATTTATGTGCACTTTGGTTGCAAAGAAAATAAATGTTCGGATTAACTTTTGAGATTTGAATTGGTTCTTTGAATGGTATCATGGATTATTGGATTAATTCTTATGTTGGCACTCTTGGATGCGTGAATTCAGTAGTTGATTATGAGAAATGTTCCTCTAAACTTGACGGTGTACTTGTCACAGGCAATGGATAAATTAAGAATTTTTCGCTTCCTAGTTTTATCATAACTGAACACGTAGTAGCTAAGGGAGTTACCTTATATTCCGTGATCGAACTTACGGCCAAATTGTATATCAACAGATCGGAAATATAGTAGTCAACAGGATGCCAGACTTCAATTATCTAGGATCCTGTCCTAATTATCGAAAAAAAGACTACTTCCGATTAATTTTTCGGGACAACTTTCCTGACAGATCTTACGATTGAAACTGGTAGCAATCGATAGCGAAGACGAAGCAGTTTGAGAAAAAACCAGGATGCCATTTCCTGTTCTGTTCGGGAGGGTTGCAGCCAGCCCTAAGTGTAATCTATTTTTGTATTCAACTTCCCTGATCGAACTTACGATTGTTCCGGACAAGACACAACTGGGAATGGCACCCTGATTTTATATCAAAGTACTTGACCTCCGCTATCTATTGATACTATTTTTAAGGTCATCTCGAAAAATTGATAGGAAATTGCCTTTTTTTTTATACTTAGGACTATGGGTGTAGGTACTGCCCACCCTTAGATCATATATAATATCTAGATGGAAGAAACTGCGAACGGCTACGACGAAAAAAAATGGAAGATATATTGTAAGAAAGCTGGAAAAATGAACTGCGCAAGAGTGACAATAATCAAATTTCGGTTTGTCAAGCCCGCAAAATGACAAACACATGATGTAATGAGTTTCTGTTTTTGTTTTCTAGTTGCAAAGTACATCTTCGTAACATTACTTTTATCAATAGCAAATGAAACTCGATTCATTTTCTTTCATTATATTTTATTTCTTTGTCCCTCTAATGTAACCTTTTCTTCCTCTCTTTCTGGCGTAACCGTTCGCAAAAAAGTATTGTGTGATAAGGATTCCGCCCATCTAGATACTATAAATGATCTAAGTGCCCACCCTACAAAACTCATAGCTTACTCTAGAAATTTAACTCCGTAGTCAGATTTTCACCTTTACTACAGATTTCAGGAAGGCGCCTCTTTCAGTCCAGGAGAATTAGCAAAACAAAAAGTTTTTCTTTTAACGTTTTCTGCGAAGAGTTAGCTTTTGGGGTACTAATTTATGTACCAATATCCCATCCAAAATTTAGAGGTGCATCATGCTTATATTCGTTTGTTCTGGCAAGAAATGAAAAATATCTCGGGAGCTTTTTATTTTATCAAAAAATTTCAACTGAAACAAGTTTCGTGATAAAATTTCCAACGATATCGATTTGTCGCAATTTATCAAAAATCATCATGCTCCGATATAAAAGTCTAACAAAAATCAATTACACCTCAAAAACATTTTAACATAAATTATGCTTAGTGATGAAATTTCTGAGCACCTTTCATAAAATTTTTATTTTCTGCATCGTTTTAGCCCATCAGCAAAGATATATTGACCAATCAACTCGTTCAATAAGATACTTTGATATAATGATTTTTCAACAATGGTGGAGATCAGTGAAGAAAGTCGGCATCGTTCAATTAATCTCTATATTGGTAATTTGATTACGAAACTATTTTCTATATAAAATTTTACGATAAAATCAATAACTTTTGTCTTCGGGAATGCACTTTTCAAATTTTGGTTGGGACATTGATACCGTAATCAGTAGGTACCCCAAAGGCTATTTTTCTGCAAAAACTCCTAATTTCCCAGAAGAGTAAATGAACTCCATGATTCCAAGGCATCACCTTTGTATGTATTCATCTTATAATTGCTTCGTTGCTCCAAAAATTTGTCGATTCTACTACAAGTTTGTTGGAATTACCGAAATATAGTCCTTGCGGTGGCTGATCAGCTGGTCGACTGATACCCCCCTCCCCTTCCCTCTAGGAAAATTTCCTAGCTACGCCAAAGCTTAGGACAGGATCCTGGATCTATAAAGTTTGACATCCTATTGACCATAATATTCTCGATAGATTCATATACAATTTGGCCGTAAGTTCGATCAAGGGAGATAAGATGCGGTCAACTCCTGGAATATACATCTATTGCATTTCCTTTGTCATTAAGAGCCGTTTAAAATATACAGAATTGTAATGAAAATAATACTAGATTATAAACGAACGTAGAACTTATAATTGAGTCTTCAATCATTTGACAGCAAAAATTTAGATCTAGAGATTGCGGAAATAATAATATGCTTAGAAAACTAGAAACATTCCAGGTGACATTTTTAGCACCCTAGTAACGTATTTTTGGTAATCCGTTTTAATAATGGTTTATTTATTATATTGGCAGTCTTGGATGTGTGATTTCAACAGTTAATTACATGGAATATATTTTTTACTACATTATTAACAATTTTCTTCTTTGTCATAATGTCTAAAATTGATTAGTTCATTTGACGTTTTTAGTTTCTGTTTCATAATTTGTGTTTTCACAAGAAATTTTAATGTACTGAATAATTCATAGATCTGAAACTGAACTACGAAAAGTAGAATACAAGCATCACAACTATGTCTTCAATTATTATAGATAGATATTCACGAATTACAGCATGACATGTGGTCAATAATACGAACTATATTTCCATTCATAACTATTGCAAATGAAAGAATTCATAATAGAAAAATAATTAATGTCTTTTCAAACTGCTTATCCATATTGTTCCTTGACACATTTCGTCTCCTCCACGCATGTTTTCATGTCTCCAGGGTAAGTCCCTCGGAAACCATTTAACTAAGATGAAAACTCTTATCTGTAGTCAACAGAGATTGTCATTTGGGCCCTAGTATATCATATCATCCTCAACCCACTACGGGGGGTTCCTGATTCCCAGGAGAGATCCTTCTCCCTCCCCTGCTGAATTCTCTTGCTTGTTTATCCAAGGATAAATCCGGCAATTGGTTATCGGATTAGTCCTTATCTTAACAATATAGTAAGGCCTTATCGATGCATGTTTACTCAGGGTGAGAGAGTCAACGCGTTGCAGATGCAACTGCAAGTGGGGAATGTAGATTTCTATAACCTGACTGTTTGTTTATTCTAGTCGAGGAAATACATACTGACGGAAGAGTAGATAATGTTTAAGTAAATAATTTTAGAGATGTCTCAATGTAATACATGGCTTAACATATTGTTGGAATGTATCGTGATACATAACATTGGCCACCCCCTGATATATCAGTTTCTTATAGTATTTATTTACATAGTTCACAAACCTGGAATGAAGTAGCTAACATTAAGTTTGACGTTAGGAAGCTGCAAATATAAATTTCCACCTAGAATTAATTTATCCCATCATTTACGTATTTTGAATAGTTTACGTTGTAAACTTAGAAAACAGTTTTTTTACGCGTGAACAAATAGTGAATAGTAATTATTCAATATCCGAATAGAGACCTAATGAAATAAATCAAGAACACACTCTAGTTACGTTTCAAAAGTTATTTAATTTTTTTAATATATATTTCGGTTGTTACGCCATCATCAGAATATACATAAACTGGAACCTTATAGTCTTAACACAAAGAACGGCATATTGTACTTCAACTCGCTTATCAACCTCATTGATATAAAGTGTAATGTCAGATTGCGATACCACAGGACCGTCGTGCCAACATAAAACAATCTATACGTGCTCAAAAATTCTGGTGCTCCTTACTGGGTCTCCATACAGTTATTTATTATTTAAATAAATGTGCAGGAACTATATTACCGCACATATTTAAAACAAATATCTCTTTTGCCCTACTTCCAATAAAAAAAAATCATATCATTGTACAGGGTAGTGAATCATACATTGTTTGGATTAAATTAAATTTTATGATTGACAATGTATTTTCCGCCCAATAATTCTTTTGAATACAATATAATAAAAATATTTCTTATCTTATCAGCAATTTGAAAACAATAATTACTCTGCACTATAAATAATTAAAGCTTTTTATTATATTTCCTAATTGATCTCAAAATTCAATTCGCGTTTTTATATCCAATTAATTGTTTGTATGACAGGTGTTCTCTCCAAAGCAATTTAATTTTTAAAACGATGACATGTTCGTAATTAAAGTTAGCTATATAGTAGCTCTTCTGTCAAGTTACCACGGAAATGTTATGACACCCGTGTGCATTTTTTAGAGCGAAATACATTTTTTGCTGTGACATTTTTGCATATATTAGTTTATACCAACAAGGGAAATAGTTATAAGTCATTATTTATATGCACCTTATATTAATTAATATTTTAGTGCGTCATTTGTCCACATACTTTGCAGAAGGATATTTTATAAATTTAATATCAATTTGAATTTACCAGCAAGCAGGTGATTATTTGAATTGAATAAAAAAATATATAAATTGATGACATTTCATATATCTTATGAGTTTAATGTGTTGAATTGTTAAATTTGAAACCATGAATGTTTCACAAAAATACAAATTTAGGAGTCGGTTTTTCACCTATATTTTTAATTATGGCGGCAACTGAAGACACGTATTTTGTCCTTATTGGGTCTCTTCAGTACAGTCTTACTAAGCCTCAGATAATTGAACTTTCTTCAATATGTTATTTAGAAACTTTTATATTCTAAGGTTCAAAATTGGGTCTCAAAAAGATTTTTTTTCCAAGATTATAATAGACTTGTAGTATGTTTTCTAGACACCAAGCCTGTCATAACTTATGTGCTTTTGAATCGGTCAACCATAAAATCTTCAATATGTCATCGACTTATGATCTTTTGAATGCCGATCACAAAATTAACATAGACTGTATGAATTACAATTAACTTAATATTGGACAGAACGGGAGCCATTTATTTTTCCTCTAGATTAAACATGTGAACAAAATAAGAATGATAACCTGGAAAATCAATTAAGCTATAACCCGTCTCCAAGTTTCAAACCACACTATAAAATCACAAAAGCTCACAGCAGGAATATTACCGTCACAGTTAGATATTCAACTTTTTTTTACAGAAATTGAAATGTTTGGTATGTTTTTTTGTGTGGCATTGTTAAGAAATGTAGTTAAATAAACATAAATAATTTTTAGACAGTAGGAAGATGGCAATTGACAAGGGTAGGTCTGGTGGGCTACCTTAGATTAGATAATGATGTCACGTGGTTCCTTGAGAGTCCAAAACGCCTCTGCAGACACGACGCAGCGGGTGAAAGTAAGATTTCTGTACTATGTATTTCCAAAATATATATTTATCTATCTTTTCGGAAGCTGCTGGGAGAATAATTTGTAAATATTTGTATAGCTTATGGTCATTAGGCATGATACAAAATTGTCTATTCTTGGCACTCGAAAACTTACTTTCACGGGACAATTGATTCATTCTTAAGCCAAATGTCCATCATGAAATTTTTCAATCTCAATAATTTACCTCATATATATTTTTTTTTTTAAATTCTAGACTAGCTACTGTTTTTAACTCAGAAAACTCTATAGTCTATTTAAATTTGAAACCATATTAGAGGGTGAAACAAACTATTAATTTCTCCAGCATGTCAATCTCCCGATCTCTAGATTTTTCGGACTCTCAGGATTTGGTACTGGTTCTGTAATCCTCAGAGACTAGCGCCCTGCGACAACGAGGGAGGATATAGGATAGAATGCTGTCTCCCAGAGGGAAACAAGAATACAGATCGTGATTTTTGAAGGAAATAAAAGATGATATTGGTTAAATAGTTTAATAATTGTTCAATCTACCTATATGGTCACTTTTATTCTATTTATTTTTAATATGGGTAGTTATCTTTTATGAGCATATAAAAGTAATAACTCAATTATGGAATGATTCATTTATATAGACACTGAAAATAATTTTCCGTCCACCTGTAAATGAATAGATAATATTCAACAATAGTCATTCAGAGAAAAATAATAGACAAGTCACGGAAACAATGCGTATCATATTATATTCTTCCGTCAAACTCTATACCTCTTGCAAATCGAGAAATAAATATGCATTTTTATAAATATCAACTTGATAGAAACCAATAAAATATAACAATTTCAACGATAATTAATAATTATGATTTGATTGTTTTAGAAAAAAGTAGATGAAATTTGATAATTTTGAACTCCTTCGTGATAATCGTTCAAAAAACGTTGTGTGCACCTCTGCCTAAAGTTTTTTTTTGATCGAATCTGAGATGAAATCAAAAATAAATACATTGACAGCTTTGATACACAAATTGCTATCAGGGCATATGTTCACTTGGACTTTCGCTGAAAACGGCTCGTCTTTAAATTATAACACATGCTCAAATGTACTGTTATTATAAACGAATCTAGGAAAAAAACCCGGAAAATAAAACTCCGAAAAAAAGCCCCGGAAAAAAAAGCCCGGAAAAGAAAACCCCCAGGAAAAAAACCTCCGGAAAAAAGCCCCCTGTGATACAAACCGAAGAAAGTTTATATAACGACTATTATAAATTAGGTATATAAGGGTGTTCTCATTATGTTTGATTATAAAATCAAGAGATATAAACAACAATTCTATATAACGTGTAATATGTAATGTAATACAGACTTAAATACAGTGTCTTCAGTTTTATTTATCTGCTAGCGTCAATAATAATAAAGTACATACATTTAATTTTTGTGCATGTTTAAGAGATGATCTAAAAGATATTTTTGGTCTTTTGAAAAGTTTCTAGAGGTCACTAGATAATGACGAGAAACTGATTTGGGTCGATTGTTTATTTCGTAAATAATTTCTGGATTGTCGCAAATGGGGAAAAAGGTTTCGAGTAAAAAAGTTGAATATTATTATTACCCAGACAGTGGCATACGTGAATATTTTCATTGAAAGGCATGTTTTTCAAATACGACACAAAGTTATAATTATTCAAATAAAACTAATACATAAAAATAACAGCAAAAAACTGCATATTTTCTTCTGATTTTAATGATATGAATATTTTTTTTTGTGGTGGTACAACATGAGATATTTTACAATTTCTGTATTTTATGTTGCATTATATTTAATGCATCAATTTATGCTAATACCTAGCTTTTAAATTTTTAAATAATATGAAACAATTGGAAATAATAAATGTATGTAAATGTTTTACTCTACTATATTATTATAGACGCTAATAGATGAATAAAACAGAAGACACTGTATTTATATTATGTTTGTATTACATTATACATCACGCGTTATTTAGAATTGTTGTTTGTAACTCTAGGTTTTATCGTTAAACATAATGAAAACACCCTTATATATCAAATTTATAATATTCGTTGTATAAACTTTCTTAGGTTTTTATCACATGGGGATTTTTTCCGGTTTTTTTTCCTGGGGGTTTTTTCCGGGGATTTTTCCCGAGGTTTTTTTTTCTGTTACCATTATAAACATAAATATAAAGCTACTAAACAAAAAATAATGCAAGGAGCTCCAATCCACCTTTCGTATTGATTAAAACTATAATTTTTAATTTATTATGTTTGAGCTATATAGGAAAAAAAAATCGCAGAACAAGCTCAATTTTTCAATATTTATCTCATAAAACTCCGCGATCTAAATAGTGTTTTATTGGAACAAAATGGAGATGCACTGGCAGATAAGGTTTTAATTAATAAAATGAACCAGCACTTAGTGCGACAATGAACGATGGCTCGTGCCCAAATAAACCGGAAGTAGGAAGAAGATTAGAAAGAGAAACTTCAGATGCACCTGTCTCTAAATGAATTGTTAAATTCATTATAAATTAATGTATGATTAAAATTATCGATCATTGTGAAGTTAATTTTTAATTTTTATGATAGATGTGTGAGAATTATTGTTATTGTTGGATTAACGAGATCTCTTGATTAAATTTCGAATAATTAATTTCATAGTCAATTGTGCATGCAGATTTGTAGTAACATATGATAAGTATTTAACTTTGTTAAAATATAAAGTTGGATTGTTTTATTCGTAATTAGTAATCAACCCCACTTCCTACGTTCATGAACTCACTATTTACAACGTATATGCGTCGTGACGGCAGTTAGGCACAGCAGGACTTGGTAAATTGACAATAAATGCTGTAGGCAGCACAGCAGGAATTGCACGATATGTGAGTAAGTCTGTAGGGGATAGATATTTATTTTATTGCCCAATTTATACGCGGATCTAGGGCTCATTGCGGAATATACTAACAGTTGTGCTTTTGTCACACTTGTTCATCTTATAAAAGAAGCTGTAGTGAATAGAATGTAATAGCAAGTGTTGATAAATAGATTTTAAATGATTCTGTCTAGCATATGACATGAATACCCGTTTCATACGGATCCAGAATTTTAAAATCATTTACTCCACTTTCGTCGCTGCGATTCAAATTTCAATCTAATTATTTTTGAATTTTAATTTATAATAATACGTCATTCAATAGGCGTGAAATAGAGGCTTTTTATCGGAAGTCTTAAGTTTAGAACACGTGCGAAAGATGGGTTGAATGCTATGATCATCCGACTGATAAAAAGCAATTTTACGCAAATCAAATTCTATATTTTCGATATATTCATACATATAAATCACACCTTCTCCACAAAATGAGATTGAGTGAGCCCCATTCAATTTTCAGCAATATTAACACCATTTAAAACTTTCCGCAATAACATAGCTACACATGAATTAAATAAGCACAGGGACATACCATAATTTTATTTTACACCAACATCAACCACTTAAGGTCTATACCTAACCGAATTCGAACATGGCACAATTTCATGCTAGCTTAAAATTCAAAGCTAAGCATATGAGCTCAGTAGTAACCATTCACAAATAAAATTTGTAGTCTGCGTACTTTACGTTCGGATTGCAATGTTTGCAAAGTGCAAACTTTCACTTCCAGTCGCTAGCGAATTGGCATGTGCATTGCATCTTCTGATGTTTTTGACGTTTAAAATCAAATAGAATAATAGAAGCCATAGCAAATAGTGAATTGACGGTGATAAAGCTTGGTTCGATTTTTCATTAATCGATCATTTCTTTTCTTTAATATGGACGAGAGATTATTGAATTTAGATTTATAAAGTTTGTTAACTTATTATATTTATTTACCTTTTAACATTCTTCAATAAGAACTGAAATTCAAGCAAATAGATAACTGTAACTAACAACTATTCTTCATTCCCGCAAGGAATTGACCACTGAATTTGAAAATATATTCATTCAAACGAAAAGAAGAATAAAGTATTTAATATTTGCACTGTTTTGTACTTGTTTTCATAGATGGCATTACAAAATTTCAAGAAATGTTGAAAGTGGTTGTGAATGCTACAAATTTTAACCCTGTGTAATTTGAACTTCAAATGCAAATTAAGTAGTGTCTTAAGTGGTTGTGAATGCAGCTTTAAGTTTTGTACCGCGCGCACTAACACGAAATAATGTTAGACTTGGCATACTTGCAGTATGTGTGGAAAAGGAAATGCAGAAAGCTAAAATTATATACAGGGTGTACCATTTTAATTTTACGTGGAGAGAAAACTTTGTACTGCGCGTATAAAGGAATGTGAGATTTGGCATATTTGAAGTTCACTTGGAGAAGTAATGCAGAATGCTGAAATTATATACAGATGTGACTTTGTAACGCGCAAGAAGGAATGTGAGATTTGGCATAATTGAAGTTAATGTGGAGAAGAAATATTGGGAGCCAAAATTATATATAGAGTATCCTATTTCATTTTTAAGTGGATAGATTTGACATACTTGAAGTTTATGTGGAGAAGGAGTCCAAAAAGCTTGAACTATATACAAAGTGTTTAATTCTAATTTACCGCTGAAAACGATATTATTTTTGCTGGAATATATCGGGAATTATCCACCGAATGGAAAAATGACTGAAGAAAAAAATTGATGATTTCCTTCTCCTTCCGAGGGTTGGGGGGAGTAAGTCACACTAAAATCTTAAATCCACTATTCTCAATTTAAGATTCGAACGGAGCGTCAAATACCAAGTTCTTTTTACCTGAAACTCTCGGGGATGGAGAGTTAAATTCAATAACGTTCAAACTTAGCAATATATTCAATTACGGTCGAATTTCGACCATTGGATGACCACTAGTACCTAATCATATTAATTTGAAAAATGATGGTGAGTGGCCCAGATGAAAAAAATGCAGCAGTGTGTTTCTTCAGTATTGCAAATAGAAGCGGAACTTCTATCTATTCAAGGTTAATAAATTGATGTGAGCATGAATTTGTTATGGCATATAAATATAACGATCACGTAGTGAATTGATTACGTTATTTGATATTTGATTACGTGTTTCTTATCATATTTCTCGGCATTCAAATACAAATTGTGATAATAATCACTATGTATAAAAGTTGCTGGCTAAATTCATTGATCGAGCGCTTTGGACGTCAAGATTTACTGTTAAATTCAAAGTTATTGATATTTTTCTACTATATTTTAGTTTTGTTTCAAACCTGAATCATACTTGAATGCTATGTGTCTTCAAACATTGAGAATAGTTTACAAATAATAATCTAAGATTGTTTACTAAGGTACCTGAAGTTGGGTGAGATTGCAGTTAGACTATTTGACCAGCATGCGAAGGTATGATCTCCGATGACGATGAACTCTTTCCAATTAGAAAAAACTATACTATCATCATTTATAAAATAGAAACTACAGTTCAGATTTCGAGACTGTTTTCGTCACATAATGACGAACAAGAAGTTAAACTCCAAAAACAGGTGATACTATACTCTATTTATCTGAAAATTTATTCAACTAGTTGCATAATGGCAGCCTAAAGTGTCTGAAGTTAAATTCTTATAAAGTATCTATATTCAAAGAGTTGTAGTTGTAGACTGAATAAAACATTACCTTCTTGAAAATAGTGTCCAAAAATTTTAATAGTCTCTTATAAAACCATCTAAATAAAAATATTGATACAACATACCGTTCTTACATTAAAAAGAATTGAAATAAAAGATACCTTTTTATTTATACGCTGAGAAACATGAGCTTCGCTACCAGGCTTTATTCATTTATTTAGTTATGTGTCTATTTAGAAATATTTGGTGCATTGTTTGTCATCAGGAGGTCTGGCACTTCCACTGCTGCCAACTTAATCTCCGTGTTCTGAACAACGGGAACTAAAAACGTCATTTATTTGGTTTTTTTCTTGTCCTACGCGAGAATAAATCTTCTTTTATGAGAATAGTGGGACACACATAAAGTTTATAGTTGGCGTCAAGAACTACCACCGTGTATTTGAGATGCTGCTGAGAATAACGTTAGGTAAGGACATTGTGACCTGAGGAATAATAAAAGAGTGTCATGCTAACAAAAGAAACTCAAGAATAACTTGTCTCCTTTTAAATCATGGGAATGTCTAAATTATACTTTACTTATAATTAATCACAGAAGATATAAACAATAATATTTCAGAAGTTTATGAAGACCAGAAGTAAATCAAATATGGAAATAAAGGGATACTCTCTTTCCATTGCTGGTATTCACATTGATTATTATTGAAATGGATAAAATATATCACTTATCTGAAACCTGAACTTCGCAATTGTCGGACTATATTTTCTAATATCTATTGATTTCAGAACAAACATACAAGAATATGACAGAATATTGATAAATAGCTGGTAGGCTTTTATGGAAAAATGAGCAATAATTTTACTGCACACTGCTCGGCTCGTATAGTTAACCAAACCGCTCGTACATTAAAAAATTATTTTTCACACTTGTATCTTAAATATCTATTAGGTCACAGAATCCAGTGTGAAAATTACAGTATCATCACTAAAATTGGAAAACAATATTTTAATCAATACTTCCTAAAAAATTACCCACTATAATGATTGTTTTGAGTCACTCGATTTTACTCAAGGGACAACAATCTGCAACAATGAATATTGATTAGGTTCGGTGACAGCACTATAAGGGGAGGAAAGTATGACTTGTCCTGTTCGGAGCATAATACAATAGACCCAGTGAGCTTTGGATTATAATATATTTAGTAGGGGCCAAACGGAACATGAGACCCCTCTCATTGTGGTTACTGGTGTGAAAATGTCCCAAAGTCTCTAAAGAATATGCTATATAGCTGAAAAGATCTAAAATGATGTCGTAAGAAATTAATTTCAATTTTTATTAGCTTATAAGGTTATGAGGAATTCATTCTCAGATCAACCAATTTGGAACGCTGGAATTTATATCTGACTTTTACGTGGTACTTCGCCGGCAAAGCACCGGGTAGCAAGATATTCGTTTATATGAAAAATGCATATTTCCGTTCAATCACCATCCGGTGTCCATAATAACGAGCGATTCATTGACGAGTGCTGCGCAAGTGAAAAACTATGAATACCAGCGTTCTCTAGCAACCGATTGAAATTCAACAGCTCTTGAAATAGAGTTATAGTCTATTTCAGTTTAGAACGGTCCAAGAGCTCTCATGGAACTACAATTAAAGCCTTGTAATTGGCCAAAATAAAAAACAAATTTTATATTAGCATAAAAATCGTACTGGACGATCTTACAGTTGCATCAATAATAAAAATTAAATGTATGCAGGTCCAAGATTTGAATTTGTATTCATTCAGGTAATATGTGAATATATTTGTTGCTTCTATTACTTCAATTCAGATTCTAAAAGTTTGTTTCAAATCCTGCATTTATTGTGATTGAATTGTGTTTCTATTTGGGCCAGTCAAAAGATTTAAATCGTAGTCTCATTAGATCCCTTGGACTATTCTTAAACTGATATACACTATGTAAATATGAATGATGATATAAAGAAATTATGTCGACCACATATAGTCGAATTTGTAGATAAGAAACCATTCAAAGGTCATACTGAAATTCGATAGAACCAATTTTTCGTTTAATTACAATGCCTCCCTCAAGTTTTAGCGTTGGTAACAAGTAGCATATTGCAGGCTCAAATAATTAGCATATTAAGTGCGCAACTCCTGAGATATCCGCAATATTCTCACCCTCTGTTAAGTCAATCCAGTTAGCACCGACCCTAAATCATAATCCGTGCCACCCTACCAAAATGCGTTGGTGATTTAAACGCATTTAACAATTCAGTTGGGCCTCCGCATCCACAATTCATCGTTCAATGAAAACTTAATAAAAATAACACCCCATAAACAAGCGTGAGACCTGCCTGACCTCGGTAGCTTTAAACTTTTTTCAGAGAGAAAAGAGACACATAAAGAATAAGAATAAGACACTGTTGAGGTGTATTATGTTGCTGTATAGGCGGAGACGCGGTCGATCATCTTTGTGTTGAGAAAATGGTAAGAAGGCGTATTGTGTTGTGAAAAGAGGAATGTATTTCTATAGGAATAAACACCTATGTTTGGCGAAATGTCACTTTTGTCAACAATTGACTTACAGCGTTTTGCACAGCCTGAATACTCCAGAGTGCGAACAAGACAAGTAAGTTTTACACTTTCAACTAAAAATTTAAGACAATGGAATTAACTAACATTATTATTTCTGTATTTCAAGTTAGCAGAATTTCTTATTATAAAACTGGCTGTTGCAGATGAATAGTATATTCTTCTAAACCTAGTCTAAGCAGCGGCTGTAAAAGTACCTAGCTCATAAGTTGCGTGATCGTGGCATATATATTAAAAATCTAGATAAAAAGTTGAACAAAAATGTTGATAGCTAGCTGATAAGAATAGTGGCGAAGTACAAATAAGATGAAGAATCACTTCAAGAGGCTTAGTTAACTATAAAGAAAATAATATCTCAAGAAAAATATTTGAGGAACGGAAAAAATCTGGTCGTCACACAACAACTAAAACACTCAAAGATCAACCGGAAGTAGCAATATTCTCTGCAGTTCGCCACTACTTCCATTAGGTAACATTTTTGTTTAATTCTTACTCTAGATTCTTTATACATATGCCACTATCTACTTAGGAATGAAGACAAAAAAAAGGTTAAACTTCAGAAAAATTTCCGAAAAGCTAGAATTTTGCATGAGACCTTTTGTGGTTATAAACAATATCCCAAAAATATCCTCGCCGATGCATGCGGCATTAAAATATTATGTTTTTCCGCAAAAATCTCGCTAATGGTAACTTCTATCGAAAAAATAATAGTAATCAAATTTGTAGCTTAAAAAATTGCCTACAAAAATATGCTCGTACTTTTTTCCATAAGACTAACGGTTTTTGAGGAAAGTCGATTCAAATAATTCTGACGTTTATTTTTCTTTAATATGTGCACTCCTTACCACACTACCACAATAGGCATAATCCATGTCTATTTGTGATTTAAAAATATTTATTTATTAAAGAAACTAAACAAATTATAAATTACTTTTTAATAATGAAATAATTATTTATAAATAATTATGATGAAGTATTTTTGTTTCTATTTCAAAAAGGTAAATTATATTTCAATAGTAAAATGATAATTTACGAAAAAATCATAATAAATTATTTTTGTTTCCATTTCAAAAAAGATTAGTCTTTTTTTAAATTTTTATTATTACAGATTTTTTTATTGAAAAATGATTACTTACATAGCAAAAAATTTTTCAAGGCGATCATAACAAAAAAGGTGTTTCTATGGCCCCTTCTGCGGCCGTGAAGTTTCACTTTTTGGTACACATCTGTCAAATTTTACTTTTTGGGACTGATCTGTCAAAAACTACTTCATAAATACTTCATACCTACCTATATGGGCTGCTTGATGAACTCTTTGAGAAACAGTTTTCGCCGAAATACGTATTAGATTCATCCGTCAACTTTCATAGTTCGTGCAATTCAAGAAATTGATATGCATCTTTTACAAATCTCACTTTGATGGAAGCCAATAAAAATAAAAAAATTCCAATGGCAACTAAGATTTACAATTGCAATGTTTAAGAAGTAAATAGATAAAATTTTGAGGTTTCGCATTATTTCGTGATGATCACCTAAAAAACGTTGTGTGCACCTCGGCCTACAGTTTTAGCGCATTTTTTGGAAAAAAGCGCTATTATATTCACTTTGGCTGTCTGGCTGGGTGGCTATACTATTACAGACTTGAAACTGGTACTGAATAAACGCTGCTATTTTGTAGGTTTGCACAAATTGCTTTAATTCAAGCTCAGTGATTGTGAAAGATTAAATTATTCAATTACTTGTTTCAAGTGAGACAATGCCCATAGATATATGACATTAGGGATATGGCAACTAAAATTTATTAAAGTAGATGAAAAATTAGTTACATCTTTCGCCGCAGGTGTCACTATTATTATGTACAGTTGTCAAATCTGTCCGGGATTCATTCAATGACTTGTTTGACGCAAATTTGAAGCTTATTAGAATGAATTATTATTATTGGATGAAAATTTGTTTACTTTTGGTGTATTTTTTTTATATAGCTTTGATGAAGATCAAATTATCATTTTAAGGTACAGCACTTGACCTCCCGTCAGTCAATAACTAAACAATGAAGATTAAAAGGTATTTTTGAGTTTGTACATGCATAAATTATGTACCTATCAAATAGTGAGCTTGAAACTAGTACTGAATGGAAGCTGCTATTTCGTAAGTTAGCATAAAGTGCTTGATTTTAAGCACAGTAATTGTAATTTGTGAAATCTCTGAAATAACAAGCATTCATGAGCTGTCAAAAATGCGCTTTCATCATCTAGATGATTCTTCCATTTTTTTGTCGTCTCACCTGAATTGCAGCCTCAGCTACGCTTCGGCCGCAAACAACAGATTCGACCAAAAAAGAGAACCTTCACGGCCTATATACAAAAATACTATTTTAGGCGATCATAACAAAAAAGTTGTTTCTATGGCTCCTTTTGCGGCCGTGAAGTTTCACTTTTTGGTACAAATCTGTCAAATTCTACTTTTTGGGACTAATCTGTCAAATATTATTTTTTTGGGACTGATCTGTCAAAAACTACTTCATAAACACTTTTTACCTACCTATATGGATTGCTTGATGAACTCTTTAAGAAACAGTTTTCGCCAAAATACATATTATATTCTTCCGTCAACCTTCATAGTTCGTGCAATTCAAGAAATTACTCATTTTTTACAAATGTCACTTTGATTAGAAGACAATAAAATAAAAAAATTTCAACGGTTACTAAGATTTACAATTGCAATGTTTTAGAAATGGATAGATAAAATTTTGTAATTTTGAATTATTTCGTGATGATCGCCTAAATCTCTTTTTTGGTCTCATCTAAATTGCAGCCTCAGCTACGCTTCAGTCGCAAACAACAGATTTGACCAAAAAAGATAGCCTTTACGACCTTGATACACAAATAAGTATTATAGAACAGTTTAATGAATAATTCTATATTGATCAGATGAACTATTATGGTTCTTCTTCTGACTCCATTTCTATTATCTTGTCCAACTCTTCATCACCTTCTTCTTCCGTCGTCTGAATTTTTATAGTTTCAGTCAAGAAACACGATGGATCTACATCTCCAGTAGGCTCGTCATTATTGACGTTATTAAACGCATCGGGTGATACACAAAATTCTTGGGATATGATGTCAATAGTGGACTTATTAAATATATTGCATAGCTCTTATATTTTAGATTTTATCTATACATAAAAAACCCCGATTTCGTCACTGACTCACTCATTGATGATCATCAAAGTTCTTAGGGTACTTCCTGAATGCCTAGAAAGCTGAAATTTGATATGTAAGCTAGTATTAGTACATGAACAACAGAAAAATTCAAAACTTGGACTTTTACCTCCCAACCCCTTAAACTAGAGGATGGAAGTCTATAAGGTACTACCGCAAATTTTGATGCCAGAAGTCTGAAAGTTGATAGAGGAACTCCTTGTTTTAGATAATAATAAAATAAAACACCGCAAAAAAAGAAAAAAATAAACAAAATAAAAAAAAATTGTCATAAGCAACTTATAAAAATAAGTGAAATCTCACTAAAAACAGTTTCATGTAGAATGTTGCCAGGACGAGACTATCTCACTGTCAAAAAGTTATCAGATCTCATGTAGGGCCAAGCTTCTAACTCTACACGTCCTAGCTCCACAAGCCCTAACTTCACAAACTCTACACCTTAGTCAAAATATGTGGCATAAGGTGGAAAATTTATTCACTGTTCATTACTTTTCTGTTATACAATAGTTCTTGTAGTACCGAAACGGTCAAGCCACATATTTTGACTAAGATGTAGACTTTGTGAAGTTATAGGACTAGTTAGGGCGTGTAGAGTTAGAAGCTTGGCTGTACATGAGATCTGATAACTTTTTGACAGTGCGAGCCATATGGTCTCGTCCTGGCAACATTTTACATGGGAATGTTTTTGGTGGGTACTTATTTTCGTACGGTACATCGTAGCTGAATGACGTGTTTTAGTGCGGCCGATAAAAAACTCGATTTATAACGGGACTTATCGCTTAACTGAAAGTAAACTATTAGAAGTGCAAAGTGTAAGAGTGGTTACAGATGTGTAAACAAAGGTGAAGTGAAACGAAGGCAAACTAGTGCAATAAATCAAAGTTATTTTTGTGAAAATATCGAAGACTCTTGACCTCAGACAACAAGTGAAGGTGATAAGACAAGTGACAGGCCGTGCGGGGCGTGGTAAGCGGCTAGCCGGCTAGAGAAGCGATAGATAATACAGGGGTGCATTCAGTTAGAGAGTGAATTTAAATTTTTCTTTTTTAAATAAAACACAAAATTTAAGTGAACCGAGGTAACTGTGGTATGAATAAAAGAACAAGAGGAACAGAAGAACAAGACTGCGACAAAATTTTCAGGAAAAGCAAAAAAGTGCTTCGATCACCAGAACAAAGAAATAGAGAAGAATCAAGTAAGGAACAAAGTATTATTAATAAAGAATTAATAGAAGATAGTACTGAAATAAAAAAGATGGAAGACCTAAAGCAAATGATGCAATCGATTATGGATAAAATGGATACAAACATGAAAGAAATTAAACAAGAGATAAGAGACTTGAAAGCCGAAATGGAGAAGAAAGAAGAAGAATGGAAAAGAGAAAAGAAATCTCTAATAGACAGAATAGGAAATCTAGAAAGAAAAGCAGAGAGAGATGAAAGAAAGAAGAAAAAGAACAACATAATAATAAAAGGCTTGGGGAACACTCATAATACAGAAGGAATTGAAAAATGGCTTGGAGAGAAATTGAAAGTTGCAGCAGAGGTCAATTACATGGTAATAATGAACAAAGGCAAAAATAATGAGTTCATAAGAGCAGGATTGCCAAGCTGGGAGGAGAAACAAAAAATAATGGAAGCCAAAGGTAAATTAAAAGGTACAAAAATATATATTGACAATGATCTAACCTGGGAAGAGAGGAAAATCCAGAGAGAAATCAGGAGCATTGCAAAAGAAGAAATAGCTAGGGGAAAAACGGTTAAAATTGGTTACCAAAAAATTAAAATTGGCGAAGCAGTCTATGTTTGGGATGACCAGGAGAATGGAGTGACATTACAAGAAAATAAGGAAAACCAAAAGGCTTCAAAAAACTATTAACAGACAATATAACCGGGACTAAGGAAACTAAAACGAACAGGCAAAAGAAAAGGATTACGCATATAGGAACATGGAATACGCAAAGTATAAAGTATAAAGAAAGTGAACTCATAGAAGAATTTGAAAAAGCAAAATTGGATGTACTAGCCATAACTGAAACAAAAAAGAAAGGACAAGGAGTGGTAAAATTAGACAATAGCCACATATTTATATACAGCGGGGTTGAAAATAATGAGAGAGCTAGAGCAGGTGTGGGATGCATAATAAGTAATAAAATAGAGCAGTCATTAAAAGAATGGAAATGTATCAATGAGAGAATGCTCATAATTAAACTAGAAGATAATACAAGACTGACAGCGAACATAATGATAATATATGGACCAAGTGAAGACGAAAATAAAGAAATGAAAGACGAGTTCTGGGAAACAATACAAATAGAGTACGAGAAACTGGAAGAGCCTACATATATATTGGGGGATTTTAATGCAAGAGTAGGTAATAAAAATAAAGGATTAGAAGAAGTCATGGGGGTGCATGGAGAACCAATGAAGAACAACAATGGAAACAGACTCATAGATTTTTGTATTATAAACGAACTAAAAATACTAAACACGTTCTTTGCACATAAAGATATTCACAAATACACCCGCGAAGTGAAAAGTAGAAACGAAAAATCCTTGATTGATTATGTTCTAACTAGCAAAAGGCAGAGTAAAAATGTAAACGACGTACGAGTAAAAAGAGGTAGCGAAATTGGAAGTGATCATTTCCTAACAGTTGCAAAAATAAAGATAAAAGAAGAAGCAAAACACAAGGAAAATATAACCAGAAATAGACGAGAAGTGGTGAAATTCAGGATTGATAAGCTAAATGATAATAAAACAAGAGAAGTATATCAAGATACTATAAGAGAATTAATACATAACACGACAAAACCAAACATGAATAACGTAGAAGAAATGTGGAATACGTTCAAATACATAATAACAGAGGCAACAAAACGTACATGTGGAACAACAAGGCTCTCACGAAACAGCAAGCAAACCCACTGGTGGAATGACGAAGTAAAAGAAGAAGTAAAAAAGAAAAAGCAGAAATGGAAGAAATATTTAAATACGAAAAATTTACAAGACCATGAAGACTATAGAATCCAAAGGAAAAAAGCGAAAGAAACTATAAGAAGATCGAAGTCTAAAACATGGGAAGAATTTGGGAATAAGCTAGAGGAAAACTTCAGGGAAAACCAAAAACTGTTCTACAGAACACTCAAAAATAGTAGAAAGGAAAAGCAAGTGCTCTTAAAACAATTATACGATGGTCAAGGAAAAACAATAAAAGATGATAATGAGATAATGAGAAGATGGAAAGAACATTTCGAAAAATTATTAGAAGGAAACCAGAATACAGATAAAAACAAGGAAGAAGAGAACCAACAATCAAAGAATAATAAAGTCATAGAAGAATCGGAGGATATAACAGAGGAAGAAATAAAAATAGCACTTAAAAAACTTAAAAATGGAAAAGCTCCAGGGCACGACATGATAAAACCGGAACAACTGAAGTATATGGGTGAGGCTGGAGAACAAATATTACATGAAATGCTGAACAGTATATGGAAAATGAGAAAAATACCTCGAGATTGGGAAAGGGCAGTGATATTCCCTGTACACAAAAAAGGTGATAATAGAAACTGTAACAACTACAGAGGAATATCACTTTTATGCACAGGGGCCAAAATTTACGAGATGATATTGGAAAGCAGACTTAGAAAGGAAGTGGAAAGAACAATGGAGAATGCTCAAAGTGGTTTTCGAAGAGGACACTCAACTCAGGATCATATATTCACCATTAGAAAACTAATTGAGAAAACGAAAAGGCAAGACAGCAAACTTTTCATCACGTTCGTGGATTTGGAAAAGGCATTCGATAGGGTAACAAGAAATCAGTTGTGGAATATACTGCAGAGAAATAAAATCAGCGAACAACTTGTAGAAGGAATTAAAAGTATTTACAGATATACATCAAATTACATAAGAACTGGAGATCACATTTCAGAAGAATTCACCACCACACAAGGCTTAAGACAAGGAGGAGCCCTTAGCCCATTGCTATTCATAATATTTTTGGATGATATATTGAAAAATATAAAAAATAAAACTAAAAAACTAGAAATAGGATACTATAACTTAAGGAGAACAACGATATCAGAGTGCGCATTTGCAGACGATTTAGCAATAATAGCGAAAAGCGAAGAAGATATGCAAAACAACCTAAACGTATGGGATGATGAATTAAAGAAACATAAGATGACAATAAACGTAGAAAAAACAAAAACAATGGTCATATCTAAGGAAGACATAGCTACTAACATTGTAATAAACGGAAAAACAATAGAACAAGTGGAAACGTACTCGTACCTCGGAGCAACCCTAAATAATAAAGGAAGCATGGAACATGAAATAAACAAGAGAATACAAGCCACGAATAGAAGTTATCATGCAATAAACAAAGTAATACTCAACAATAAACAAATTTCGAAGAATACAAAAATGACTTTATACAAAACAATCTACAGACCTACATTAATATACGGTAGTGAATCATGGGTAATGAATAAGAGGAATAAAAGCAAAATACAGGCAACAGAAATGAGATTTCTTAGAAGAGTGGAAGGGGTTACAAGAAGAGATAGGATAAGAAACGAAACAATAAGAAACAGTCTACAAATTGAAAGTATCCAGACAACTATAGAAAAGAAGCAGCTTGCATGGTACGGACACCTAGTAAGAATGCCTGAAGAAAGACAGACTAAACAAGTATGGAACGCAAGAATAATTAAGAAGAAAAAAGAGGCAGGCCAATGAAGACATGGGAAGACAGCATAGAAGAGATATTAAACAAAAATAACATCAGTACGCAAGAAGCAAGAACAAAAGCAAGGAACAGAAAAGACTGGAAAGAACTGATCAACAATATTAAATAAAGTTATGAACTAATCGCGACACCCGAAAGGGTACTAACCGATTTAAAATGATAATAATAATAATAATAAAAAACTTATTTTCTGCTTTTTAGTGGTCTATGTTGAAGTCCATGTAATTTGTTCAAATTATATATGTGCCAATTTTCAATAGAACTCTACACAAGCTTCCTTGCAGGATCTTCACATATTTTGTGGACATTCGTTTAACACTGCGTTAGTCTTCGTGACCTTTCGAGTCAATGTCAAACTACTGTCCATAGCAATCCTATTTTTTGTCAACTAAAAATGAACTAGAATAATTAATTATCAATATACCCTTCTAGTAAGGCTTGTATGAATTAATTTCATGAAATATTGTTGCGGTTATTTAAGGCTATAAGTAACCAAAACAAAACAACTTCCCGTCCTGGAAAAAGAATATAATTTCGTTGGCAGCTCTGAATAATCACAGCAAATAACCAGTTCTCATAATTTGTGTTTGCAGTGCACATTCGTTTAGGAAATATAGTTTCACTTAGCGAGATCCTGGCCAATAAAAACGCAAATGCTAATCGATGTGGTTGAGCATGCAACGAGCCAACATGCAAATATCTCGACCAATAGCAATCTAGCCTGAAGTTTGCGTGACATTTTTCAAGTGTTTTCATAGCCAGCTCGGGAGTGGCTAACCATACCACAATATGAATGCAGTACATGAAAATGTAGCTTCAGCCAAGTGTGGAGGCGCCACACTACAAACATGTTTTAGTGGTAAGGATGGAGGAGATTATAAATTAAAGGTTTGAACAATGTCTTAACTAACGCCAACGATCCATGCAGTGTTGCCAATTGGAACACAATTACCAAATCTTGACAAAGCAACTTTTTAGATGACGTATATAATGGTAAAGATGGTATAAGTTATATATAAAAAGATTATAGATTTATCTTGACTAACACTGACAGTACTTGTATTAAATAATGCAATTACGATGTTATATGAATCTAAAAAATTTCTTGCATTACGAAAATGTGTTGCAGATTAGGCATTAACTCTTACAGTTAATGAAGGAATTGAACAATTATTCATAATTTTGATGACAATGCATTAATACTTGATAAGTCGGTCAAAGTGGGAGCTATCTTACAGAGAGATCTAGCAAATTTTAATTTATAAACTTGTTTTAATAGCGAGGGTGTATTAATTTAATGAATATTTTATTCATCACCTGTTATATCTTCTATATATTTCCGTTAAGCTACTTGCAACATACTTTGAAGTTTCCACTTTTTCCATTACGTTAAATGATAATAATTAAATATTCATTAACCATTCTTGTTCAAATTGATACAGTTGTTATCTTTCTCATACAAAAATTAAGTAAGGCTCCATATGTAACAATAATGAAATTATAATGCGTATCATCGTTGAGAGGTAAGTCATTCTTGGTCTAGCGTCAAGATTGTACCTGAATACAGGGCACTGATTAATAATTTTATGCTTCTCATTTTAGAGCATAATATAATTTATGTTATCGGTTACCTCTAAGCTTGGTGGTTCACACATCACAAGCAATCTCAGCTGTTCTGCAATATAAACGCATAGTGAAAAAATATTGTAGCCCAAATTTTGTTATACTGGGAGTCTACATTTATAGTACTGTGCCCAAAACCTATCTCTGATTCAATGTTACATAGTTTATTTTCAAAGCTAAATTGTCAACTTATGCTCTGTGCTCTCCTGAAGTAATTGTAAAGATATGGAAAATGAGGTTTGTAGAAAAAAATCTTGTGTGTCGTGTAATAATAAGCATAAAGACTATAGCTGTGAAGAGTGTTCGATCAGATCGATCTAATCGAAAGATCAATAGATAAATCGAATTGTTCAATCCGATCACTTGATCTGTTTGATCATGTAATTGAACTGTCTTTGGAATGGACCTAAACATCTGATGGATCCAATTATCCGATCTTTTGACTATTTCTTTCAAACATTTAATTTTATCAATATACCTTATCACTTCTATAAAACACAATAAGAATTGAATAAATGATTCTGTGATCATGGTCATAGACATTTGTAGTCGATCAGCGGTCCATTTTTCAATTCAATTGGATCAATAAAAAAAAAAAGATTAAAAATCGGTATCAAATTTTTGAGTAATTATGACATTCAGGCAGCAAGTTTCGTGCCTCGGCTAACTCTCTTTGGCTTCATGTTCTTATGATTATAGGTTGCCTACATATATTAGTTGCATAATGAACGTCTCTTTGAGCCCGTGTGACACATTCAATTTCAATTTACATTAAGATGCACTATTTTTTGCCGTACATTGAGCAGTTTCTTTCTGTATGACACGCAGATCAATGTACATTTTTTAGAGAAAGTAGATATTTTATTGCAAGGGTTGATGTGATATATGAATTCAATTATTTTAATGTTGACCACTGGACATTTGAAGTATATTTTGCTAAAGTTCAAAATTTCGTACACTATGAAGCAAAGCTCTACACGCTGTGACGTCATCCAACTGAGAGATCGTAAGTTCGAATCTACTGGCCAACAATGCGTGATTTGTCGTGAAAATAAAAAAATGCAGCCACTTGCAGCATCACACTCGGGTGCTATAGGTTGCCTACCTGTACACCTTAAATATGTAGCAATATGGCACGAAATTCTAATCATCAGTACGGCAATGTTCCATTGCGGCTCGGTGTGACTGATTGGGAAGGCCTAGGCCCACAAAGATAGATAGATAATGAGAGCAGCTGTTTAGTTTAGATGAAAAAGATTACTACTAGAGACAATCTGTTGATGTGGTTATTCCACAAACTAATATCATTGACAAAAACATTGAAGGAAATAGAATCAGTTCTATTTTTTCATGTACGTGAAATTATTGGAGAACTTTTTCTGTATGATACACTCAATGTGTAGAAATATACATCAAAATGTACATTTAAATTGAGTGTGTCACACGGACTTTAGACACAAGTTTTCTACACACGAATAAAGCTAATTCTATAAACGCAAAATTGAGAGAGAATAAACTAATTTTAAAAAAAAAAGCAGAGAAAAATGTCAAATACTAATGTCAAAAATGATTGAAACATCAGTCCGTGCTTAATAGAGCGTATCATTTGCAGGTCGTGCTGAGAAAGATCGAAGCCACAGATTTGCTAATATGTGCTTAAAATTTTATTTATCTACGATCTTATAGAAGGGAACATAGTCTCACATATAATTTTCAATGTGAAAAGTAGGCTTTTATACAGAGCTCTGCGTAAATATTTTTTTGCAGTTTTAATGCACGCCTTCATTGGGAGAATCCATCAGTTCCAAAAATCAGTATTTTTAAGAATCTGGAGGATATTTGTAAATTATTTAACTTGATATTTCAATTCAAATTTCTTAGAACATTCATATTACTTCAACGAAAACAGTTTCCATAGCTATCACGATTTGACGTTAAAATGAAATTCACAAAAGATAAAATATTCGAATATAATTACTTGACTGTTTTACAAAAATTAGGATGATCGAAGATAAAATATTGTAGGACACACGTATATAAAGTCTCTAATGCACTCACGAAGCATTCAAAAATCCTCGCTTCGCTGGTATTTTTAATGAAGCAATAAACAATAAGTTCTTACACTTGTATCTTAAATATCTATTAGAGTCATGGAAACCAGTTCGTCAATAATATATTATGCTACAAGAACTAAACGACTGTCATTTTTGTCCAGGACGAATTTGGTTGCACTCAGTGAAGACGAGGACAAAGCCTAAGGCGTAGCTTCATGCAGTCAAATTCATCCTTGTTCAGTGTCCGTGATGCATACGATACTTTTTGTAACAACATATCACTGAGTTTTTTAAATAAATTTAGATGTATTGAAACTATCTCATCGATTTCACGAACAAACTTTGCAATTGCGATCACATTACAGTAAACTAATACAATGGAACATAACTTACATGATTTATTTTATGGATTGATATTTTTCACATTTTCAGTGCTCTCACATTAACAGCAAATGCAAATACTATAACGAACACATCTCATGATACAATTTTTTTCTAATGTCAATTTGACATATAACAATAAAATTAAAGAACACCAACGGCATACATGATCTACAATTCTCATTTTTACCCTCTGCAAAGGGAGTTATCATTTATTAATTTTCTGTGAACAGGGAGTTAATGATTATTGTTAATGTGGTTTGGAATTGAGAACTATCGATATAGAATTCAGTTCAGTAATAGGGTACTTTCGGATTTAAGTATTACAAAAAAACCATTTGAAATACGGTTGTAGAGAAGTTTTTGTTATTCACATCTGTTTTTCAATAGTCATCTTAATTTATTTATGCTGTTCCAATTTTAAGCTCGTTGAAAAAATATAGAATGAGTATTGTAAACTTTTTAGATACTCCTAATGTTAAGCATATATTCCAATGGTGATAAAGATTCTAGATACTCAATTAACTCGATTATAAAACTCAAAATTTTGATAAATTTGATAATGGAGTTCAACAAGATTCTTTTATCCACAAAATCATGTTTTCATAATAACGAAAACTGTCTCTCTATCAAGACAAATAAATGATTCTGTGTAAACCCTATGAAAAAAATTCTTTTTATGTCAACACTTATCTTGTATCTCAATTTTTCTGAAACAAAAATTCAATAAAGTACAAACATTGCCGGGTTACGGATTTGTAATGTTATTCACAATTGAAAAGGTTATGAAGTAGACTAATATTTTATGGATAAACATTTTGGATCAAATTTGCACTCCCTCGGTGTCTTTCCGCTCGCAAATTTCACCCTAAACACCTGGGTGTTTCGTCCTGTGGGGTCACCCATCATCTCCCGCCAAAACAAAAGCCTCTTGAAGTCTAAAGCACCCTCTACACGAGCCAACTATGATCCGTGCATTCCGACACACAGGCACTAGGGTGCAAGTAGATTGCAATTGTTTCGGACCACCGCAAGAGACGATTGCTTCGATTGCTTTTAAGCATCTGTTTCCTACAGATACGGCACGCGATCGCCTACTTCAATGAGCATTGTAGAGTAATTGAGACCGATCCGACAGATGGCCATATTGTGAAGCAGTTTTGTGGATCAATTTACCGTTTGTGGACTAAAGAGAACGTGATGAATATGTTAAAAATTATTAAGAGGATAAAGATTAGGATTTCTTTAAATACATATAAATGTATTTTAGATGTCTTTGTAAATGATCTAGCTTTATGACAAACTTTGACAATATGAAATCTGACGTGATTAGAAAAGAATATAAAATAAACGACTTTTTGATTTTGAAGTTATTGGCATTTTAGATTCTATATGGTTCAGTTAACATGCCAAAATACAAACATAGCCACATGCATATGAGCTATGACATTTCTTCAAATAAGGCTGGTTCGACCTAATTCAACATTCAAGTAGTAATTAGACGTTTGGAAAAACAAACAAAATATTTTCCATGATTTTATAGATTTACCTAAATATTATTTTGCGCCGATTTCTGACTATTTTCGTAAGATTGCGACTTAATCCATAATGATGTGCCTCTAAAAACCGAAACAGGGTAAATGATATGTCTTTGTGCTTGTTCGACTCGTTTATCAATTATTGTATTTAACAGATAGGTTTTCATTGGATGTAGAGAGAAATGGTATACCATTGTTATAGTTCTTAACGATGTTAAACTACAACGTTTTTATTAAAACCAGAGGAAATGAAAAAGTGTGGGACTGAGATTAGTCAAAATCATTCAGACAGTTTTAGCTTTTACGTGAATAATTATTGATTACAACTTATCTGCTGGACACGTTTCTCAATTTCGTATTTTTTGTACTCATTAATAACTATTGCAAATATCCATTTTAATTTGTCAATTTGCATATTCAAGAGCAGTGATTTGCAACTTATACTTGAATATCATCTGAGAATTTTGTAGAGCTGTGACATACTATTGGTTATGTTATAACTTATTCAGAGTATGTTCAAATAAATTATATAAACATGTGAATAACTTTACAAAATATATTTATGGAACAAAACACAGTACAGTCAATTAGAGCAAGTGTGAGCCTCAACCCAGTATCTACATTTGTTTTGTATTACCATACCGCTCTACGTACCACAAACCTCAAATGCTCTCTTGGAAACAACTGTTCTAGAGTAATTTGTTCTTCCTTATGTTTTCATAATTCTGATCTCCAACTATTAACAAACACACCTATTCTTGTACCAAATATACGCCTGTCGTGTAGCTCCAGTGCTTTGCTATATCGGTTAATTTTCACATCTATGAGGTGTCTCGTCAAACATGTCAACGTTAATTTCTATGTCATATGATAAACGAAAAAAAGAATTAATAATTCGAAAAGGATGTATTGATAGTAGAGCAAACAACTTTCAAATATACAGAATTATCATAAATGATTGTCCGTGCCGCCTTGTTCTGATTTTTTCTTTGCCGCCTGCTTGAGATATTGAGCTTCAAGTGACAGATGACAGTTCCTCTGAAAACACTATTCTAACCTGAAAGCTTGGTAGAATAGTAATAAATTTTCAATAATCATTCAATAATACAGCTATTTACTTACTTCCTTGTTTTTGAATCAGATTATGAATAAATCCGTCATATAAAATATGCAAAATATACGCCACTGTGTTCTTGAAATGTCGGTAACGTAGTTATCAAAATAAATGAATTTATACTAACTTCATTCCATGAACATAGTTTTGATCATAATGCGAACTTTTGTTAGTCGCGTGACAGACAGTCATTATTGATCACTCTGTATTTAGCAACATTTTTAGCGATTTACGGAGAGCAATTATGATGCAGAACAAAAAGAGATGTAGTAATAATACTGGATACAAACACCTATAAATAGCTATCTGAAATTTAAGGCCGGTAAGTGCAGCTTACCAATTGAGGGTGATAGTCAAGGCTAGGCCTCCAAATATTATTCAAAGACGATGAAAACTGACCGTAATTTTTACAAAAAAATTTGCACGATTGGAAGATTTTTATAGCAGTTTCAAATTCGACGTGTTTAAATATTAATAAAACTCATTTTGTATAGTTGTTGATGGTATTAAAGGCTCAATTCTCATTTTAATAAAAATAGTGATAACTTAGGTATTTTGTTTAAACATACACTATTTTCTACTTACTGCCTTTGCCCATATGTGATAAGTCAACATAACTATAGCAACCACAGCTCGCATGCTGGTAAAAACAAAATATTACATTGAATACAGGGTCCAATCATGCAGAAAATACATTTTGGATATCAATTATTCAACCATCACTTTCAAACATCTCCAAGAGTGTTGAATATTTTAGTCATCAGGAAATTCAACAAATGTTATTTCGACAAGCTCCTAAACTGACTGATCTTCAAACAATTTTATACAAACTCGATATATCCTTCAGCGAAAGCACCAGTCTTTTACTTAATGTTTTAAATGAATTGAGAAATGAATATAAAACTTAAATTTCTCCATCCGTGAATACTATAGCTCTCCTTATAGTGATTTAACATGGAAATAATCACCAATTTGTATAGTTTGGAAACCACAAGATATTATACAAGCCATCAATAAATATTGCTTATTCACATAATATTTACTGTCATTTAATCATATAGTATAATAAGTTTATGGTAGAATGAATAATAAAAATTGAATTTCCAATTAAATGACAAGATTATTTCATATTTTCTAAGTACCTTCGCATATATTCCACAACATTTACAGGTGACGTGATCTCGAAATTACGACTTTTGACTACTAAGCAGTGTTTCCATCGAAAATTTGAGCTTCATAACCAGATGTATATTGTCGATATTACATTTCATACAAATCAAACATAGCGTCAAAAGTTAAATTTTAATATATTTCAAATTGGAAATATGTACTTGAATTTCTGGATTTTGTTAAGTGGACAATTAATTGGATTGAGGAATAATCAGGGACATATGTAATATGTAAGATTCATCATTCTGCATTTTTCAAAGACTGAAATCATAGTCCCATATGAGCCCTTAGACATGCCTATATTGGAATAGACTATACATTGTGTCAAACGGTCCTAAATCCATTATTCTATAATTTACATTCTGCAAAATATAGAAAGCTGCTTATTTCCGGATGAAACAATGTAACTTTGTTCAATAGTTATCGAAGAATAGAATGATTATAAATTCCAATCTTTGTTTCTCTATTCCGATGATATATTGACTAATATTTCTTCATTCTTCGAATTTTATTTGAATCTTTAATAACAGGTGTGAATCAATAAAGCTCCGCTAAAAATATTTGTGCCTAAATCCACAGGTATACAGATCCTTCGTAGATTAATTCGTACGGGTTAAAATATTATTTAACTCTAGGCAGTTAGATTACAAGCGACGCATAATTATTTATGTGTATAACATGTAATTATAATAATCATAATATAGTTCTGCGTGCAATGGGGCCTCTATCTACCGAACACGAATAAATTATTTAAATGTTCTTGTATAGACATCAAATGCATGGAACAAGCCTATGTTATCCAGCAACATATAATGTGCCACTTTATCGAGTTGATAAAAATACAAGCTGTGAGGAAATGATCCATTCTTCCAACAAGTTGAAGTCGAGAACTAAATTGCAGTAATTAATAACTAAACAAGATGATTTACTTGTATTATTATATTATACTGTTGAGGTAATTTTTGCATTGAATTAGAATTTGACTTTGAGTGCTTCAACTTACATTTAAATGCCGTAATTTGCGTGTTCTTGATCGATTCATTGCTGGTTGAATAATAGAATAGGTTCTTACTAACCTCATTTGAGGAGTTGACGTATTTCAGAATACTATACAAATATCTATATTCTAGAACTAATGTTTCTATATTGATAGCTGAAAAAACCAACTGTGTTATACATACCTATTTGTTTCCTCTTGTTTACAACTAGTTCGCGAAATAAAGACAAAAAAAAGATAAAACTTCAGAAAAAAACTCCGAGAAGCTGAATTTTTGCATAAAACTTTCTTTTATGGTTTTAAACATCATCCCAACCCCCTCTTAAGCATGAGCCGCTTAAATTGTAATGCAGGGTTAAAGGTCGAGATGAACGGTTTTTTGCAAAAATCTCGCTAACGGTAACTTTTATCGAAAAAATAGTTGTTATCAAATTTGTAGCTTAGGAAATTGTCTACAAAAAAACATACCAGTACTTTTCTTCGTATTTTTTGAGAGAATCCGATTCAAATAGTTTTGATGTTTATCTTTCTCACAATACTTGCACTCCTTCCTACACAACTTTTGAGGTAGGGTACAAGATGCATTTTTTTTCAGCTGGTGTCCCCACGTTTGTTTGATTGAAATAATTTATTCATTAAAAAAAAAGTAAACAAATTAAAAATTATTTTTTAATAGGAAAATGGTTACCTATCAAAAAATATGATCAATTATTTTTGTTTTTATTTCAGAAAGGTGAATTATTTGCTGATCAGTTTTGATCCCTAGGTGGACTTCTTAAGAGTGTCCTCGACAAAAAAAAAAAAATTCCGTTATAATTATTCTAACTTAGGTACGATTAGCAGTTCTTTATAGTTATCCACATTTCTGTCGGTGATACTCTGAAGATGATCACCCAATGATCGAAACCAATCAGTGAATGAATTTTATGAGAACTGTGTGAATGAAGACCTTTTTAAGTCTTTGTTTTCAAATACCATTATTCTTTCCTAATTAATTTTTCACACTTAGAATCCTCCAATATTCAGGAACAATTTTTTAATCTAGCTTTATTGAAAATTCTATTTTCGTTTTTGATTTGAAATAATTTGTTAACTACTTTTTTACTCTTATTTTTCGATATTACTATTGCTTCCTGCTCACATATCTACCAGGAAACAATAAAAATTTAATCAATTTTTCAAATTAATAGTAAGATTTCTTGAATTATCTTTGGGTGAGTTATTATATAACTAGTCCTAATGATATTTAGTTCAATGTTCCTTCGAGATTTGTCTAACACAATCTTTGATTCTCTCCTCTTTCGTCGCACCTTCTTAATCGACTCCACCGCCTCCTCGTGATGTCTTACCCTCGCGAGGGCGGCAAGTCGTGCTTTGTTTGCCGGCTCCAAGCCTCAGATCAATACGCACAACCCGCGACGCTTGCCGTGACGTCATATCGTGGCCATCTTGTCATATCACCAAAAGATGCCATCTTAAATGCGAGGAAGGGAGATTCGCACCTCAGAGATAATCATAAATATGAACATACTGCATTTGGCATTTAATTTAGTATTTTAGCTTTGCTAACTTCAAATATCTTCAACTGTGCTCTTATAGAAGTTTTCTAGTTGTAGAAACGTGAAGAATGCATACATAATTAAAATGTTGGTTGTCTATCTACAGACAGAAAACATAATAATTTGAATAATTATCATATTTTGGAGTTCAACCGACAAACAGAGATTTGTTATGAAGCTTGATAAATAGAAAAAATTATGGAATATTTGATATCATTGAATGCATAGAAACTTCTATGAATCAACTATCTATGCGTAGCTTATTTGCTGGTTGTAGGTAGTTTGATCGAGTGAGCTCAATTTGAGAACTAACTTCAAAGTTTACTAAACCGTACCATACAATATGTTTCAATCCAACCATTAAAGTATCAGCTTTTGGAAGCTCATCCCTGAAATATAACCTCACCCCTGCGTCTCTTTTCTCATCTCTTTTAGGTGTTGCTTTACTCGCTAGCCAGTAATAAAAATGATATCACATTCGTTGATTTATATATAATATCCCCTAGAGTATGGCGATACAGCGTCCGATTAGCGTTATCTGTGAATAGCAGTGCGGATTAGCCCTAACTTGGGGTGCTTAATCGAGTGTCAGTGCGGGGAGGGTGGTATAGCATTGACAAGTCACAAGTCGTTCGAGATCATCTGATTGCTGGAGATGCTGATTTAGGCGAAATAAAGCGAAAAGAAAAGCATTGTTGATATATAATAGATAATGTAGCTAGCCTTCAAACTATCTTAGAATATATGAATATCTTATTACCAGCTGGCTCGCCCGACTTTCGAGTTAAATGTACACAGCCACATGTCTCCGCTTGAGGCAGGTCATGATAATCAAGACTTTTATTCTTTATGTTAATACTATATTATGCTACAAGGACCGAACGACTGTCATTTTTGTCCAGGATAAATTTGGCTGCATTCGGTGAAGACGAGGGCGAAGTACGAGGCGAAGACGAGGTAGAAGCCCAAAGCGTAGCTCCGTGCAGCCAAATTTGTCCGTGACAATAATGATAGTCGTTCAGTGTCCGTGTTGCATACGATACTTTTTGTAACAAGTGCATCGAAGTACCCTCATTATTAAGCTTTTTAAATAAATTTAATGTATCGAAACTAGCTTATCGATTTGACAAACAGATTTTTGCAAATGCAATCACATTACAGTAAACTAATACAATGAAACATAACTTACATGATTTATTTTATTGATTGATATTTTTCGCATTTTTTATGCTATCCCGTTCACAATAAATGCACATATTATAACGAACACATTCTATAATACAAATTTCTTTCAAATATCAATTTGACATATATCAATGAAATAAAAAAGTCCAACGGCATCCATGATCCATGATCTACAATTTCATTTTTACCCAGCGTACATTAATATCCATTAATTCCCAGTCAACAGAGAATTAATGAAAATTGTTACCATGGTTTGGAATGGAGAACTTTCGAAGCAGAAGTCAGCTCAGTAATAGGGTACTTTCGGTGTACGTGTTACAAAAAATTTATTATGATTGACTTAGATATTTTAGAATCCTTAAATTTTGACTATATTTAATTAATATATAGCATTCCGATCTGCCTCGAAGAACTATGTCCTAAGCTGCACAGTGTAATAGTCTATTTAGCATCTTTTATCTCTTTTCGGTCATTATTGAAATGAACAAAATTTTTTTGAGTTATTGAATATATAAATATATTGGTTGTAGAAAATTAAAATTCAAATTCTGGGTGAAATATTGCATTCACAAAGAACATAGGAATGCTTTTATCAAAATTTCAGTACATAAAATTTTTATGAATTAAACAATGTGGATACTTGTTCACTTCTGTATGCAACATGTTACGCGCAACTCGTGCAGCGCTATGCGCTGATTTGTCTATATTGTGTTCACTTTCTATCGCATGACGACATCTATACCTACTGATTCTCAATATTGTCTCCCGTATCGCTTAAAATTTTATTTAACACAATATAATATTTTCCAAAACTTTTACTGTATTCACATACTGAAGTGCTAATTTCTAGAAGTGACTGCTAATCCATGTAGTACTCAAGTACGTCTTGGAGCTGTTTAATGTATTTTAATACTGTACTTCTACAGTCTCTTTCTTTAGTTTACACCAAAATTTATTGTACCGCTGATTAACTTGTTTTGATTGCTAATCTACAATACTGTACGCAGCTTTTTCAGAACTCTGCAAAACCTGCTACACACTTTTATTACCACTAACTCTTCCATAATATTAGTCAATACTATAATTTCACTATATCCACTGCGTCATTTACTGCTTCAAAATATTGGTCTGTGTTAACAGCACAAGTTCATTCAACACTGTAAATCACAGTATTCTGTACTGTCTTGGAACTGCTAACTCTTCACTGCTTCCATTAAATCTAATCCTCTTTCAATACTGTTCAATAATATAATTCAATATTTGAACTACAACCTTTACTGCTGAACTATTATGACAGCGTATACTGAACTATGCTATTTTGTATTTTGTTGTCTGTACTGCCTTTATACAAATATTCTCTCACTGCTTCCACTAGGACTGATCCTCTTTTAATAATGTTCTAGAATATACCTACTTTAATTACTTTCAATATGACTTGTACTGAGTACTTCTCTCTTAAAACATCACAAGTCTATTCAGTACTTTAAGCTCCACTATTTCAAATTTCATGTGCCTATATTTTTACTGCTTCTACTACTTAGACCCTTTTCTTCTTACTGAGGGCTCATAACGACTCCAAACGGTTCAGTACGGTTCTGATATTTCACAGATCAAAATATACATATTGATAAATCTAGAAAACTATTTTTTTTTTTGTCAATATAACAATATAACTTACATTTTATGCGACAGTTATAGGTAAAATTAACATCAGCTAATGTATAGAATAGACGCTTGAACTTTTATTTACTCTTATTTTCGAAAATACATACTTCAATTCATTCAAAGGAAAATGCATCTACTTTTTTTCGAAATTATACTTTCAGAGGACCTTGCGGCCCCTCGAATTTTCTCAATGTTAAATTTCAAAAGCTTTTTTTAGGGATGGGATAACATAACTAAGCCATTTTTTGAAACTATTAGAATTTTGTTTTTCTACAGTCACTATAGAATGATACCCATTCCACACGCTGTAGCGTGCGGAATAGGGGTCATTCCGCACGCTTAGAGGACCCCGTGAAAACCGCGTGGCGTCGCGAAAAAACTGTTCCATTGCTTTCATAATTTTATTTCTTTTTAATTTTCTTATCATTTTTCTTCAAAATAGCGTCAGTATGAGTAATTTTATCAATGTATGATGAATTGGAATAAGATCAATGAAGCAAATTCTTTTTCAGAAAATGGCATATTTTGGTTATAGATATTTTCGCGGACACCTTTGATTGTAGAAAAAATAACATCCGTCACTCGTGCGAATCGCTCATTCCATGCTCATATGAATTCTGCCACTCGACTTCGTCTCGTGGCTGAATTATTCACATTCGCATGGAATGATCCCCATCCCGCACTTATATCGGAATATACTATTTTCAAGACTTTCTTCTTTCAACATAATATATACTTATTAAGAGTACCCGCAACTTGACAACAGCACCCTACGGCCGAAGAAATATCAATTAATCTACCAAGTGTACTATAAGTGTCTGTCGCACCTGTAACGAGCAAGAGGCATGATTGATATACTCATTCTTCTTGTTAGAGGCAGTTCAAGTACCTTTATGGATTTAGGGAACTAAGATATTACATAATTTTGATGACATAAGGGTGTATGGGGTAGCGATTTTTTCTGTAAGAAATTTGGAGAACTGAGTAATTCATATTGATAAAACAGATTGAAACATTATTTCACTCAGAAAAATCTTACATCTGGCATTATCTATGGAAGAAGGGAGTAAGTGTACTGTGCTTATTTTATCTTATACAAAAGAGGAGAGAGACTAAAATCACTTTACTTATCTAATACTTTGAACGGTCATTTTTTCGGAGTTACAGACTCATTTTGCTACAAATTGTAGCTGTATTTTACAATTTGAAATTATATTTTCGTGTGGCCATGAGTAGAAGGAGAAGAGTAAGAGAAATTCTTTGCGCATAACCATCGATTCGTAAAATCAGTGTTTCTCGCATTTTACTCATTTTACACATTTTGAGATATTGCCACTACAACCATCTATACACATGCGACTTTTAAATTGCGTAACCTCAGTCTGAATTTTCTGTGTGTCCATGTTCGTAGTAAACATTTAATTGTCTCGAACTGTTGAACTCTCACGGCGCATACTAGTTCGCTCCCGCGGTCAATTTGCCCTTTTAATCTTATGCTAGTTTGCTCCGATGACCGTATGCTAGTACGCTCCCGTCAGAAGATTCAAGTAATTCTTTGGCGGTCCGTTTATTTTGGTGCAAAGCACCGCCGGCTGAAACAAAAACCACTATTTCAAGTTAAGCGAGATTTCACATGTCGAACTCGGTTAGAACAGGTAAAGCTCGCTCAATTGTTCACCGCCGGTTGAAAATAGAGACATCACTGCTCTGAACTGAAGGTTATAGTTTTCATTATGTTTAATCACAGTTTCACACAAATTCAAAGTTTTAATGTACTAATAATAAACACGAGCATTTGTATCCACTCCTATTGTTCATGATCGGTACTTAATTATCGGCTTTCCTTTAAACTGCATTGGGAGCGAACTTACCTACGACCTTTTTCACAGGAGAGATCAAAACTTGAACGCGGGAGCGAAGTAGTATGCGCCCAACTCTAAACTAGTGTTCTGTACATTTGTGTCTGAAAATATAAATGATATTAGTGAAGAAAATTAGAGGAAATTGTAAATTTACTTGAGTAACATGTCACCTTGACGTCATGTCATAATGCTAAACTTCCCATTCTTGTTGCATAATTTATGCAATAAGAGTGTAAAGTTCAGTATTATGACATCAGGCTAACTATTTGGTGACAAATCTTGTCTAGTCCCTAAAATTATTGGTCGAATGTCATAATACTTTTTCATACATGAATTACATACAAGAATTTTTCTACGGCCCATAACTTCTATATTTTGATTATTATTGAGCACATAGTAAGCGAGTTGACATTTAAACTAAACAAATAACTGAACAAAATGATAAGTGAGAGGTGTTTTAAACATGAATTTACAGAATGTCAACAGCATCGTCTTTGAATGGAGGAAAAATTGGGACGCGAAAAGTACTTACAGATAACAAAGATTTTGCTTGATGCTTGTTTTATTCGATGTGATCATATTTTATAGTTAGAGATTGTTTTTAAAGCTTTGCTACTGAAACTAGATCGCAATTTATAGAGTTTGAATCATTACACCAGTGGATGATTCAACTTCGAATAGTGGAGCGAACCTATAAATCCACTTGTTAACTTCCCAAAGCTGATCTATAAATTACAAACTATATACTCGTATTATCGCTAACTATTAACTGCAACAACATTGCACCAGATGCCATTTTCTTTTTTCTTCCACAAATGTAAAAAACATTCCATTTAAATTTATTAAAAACAAAAAGCCGTAAAACAGCGCACAAAAAGTTCAAAAGCTCTGGGATGAGACTTGAAAGCGCGGTTTGGGGATTTTTTATTGTTCGCTATCTGACCGCAAGCGGGCGAAACGCTTGCCACAATGACGTCATGCACAGATATGCAGGTTTTAATTCACCCGTTGTACAGACGCACACAGTGAAAAATGAAAAATGCTCTGGGGTCTCCCCTGTCCCCTTAGACCGACCCTGTCATACTAACTGTTACCGAGGGGAACAAATATACGTCATTCCGTCTACATGTGGAAAAAATTAATGTTTTTGCCTAAATATGCGTTGTGTTGGAAGTAATATCTAACTTGATTTACTGATTTTTGCTTCACTGAACTTCAGATATTTTTATGATGCTCTCTGCTGAAATTTGATTCATGATTTTCTCTGTATATTTCAGGATAATCGTATGATAATACCACTATGCTTTTATAAATCTGATATAGCACTTATAGTAATTAGGAGCAAAATAAACGTGAATTATTTAACTCAATCTCCTTTCAAATATACTTTGGACAACGGTGATAAAATGGCATGGCTATGAACAGTTAACAAATTATTCCTTATTCTGGTCTACCAGCCTATTTTTGATAACATTCATTACATTTTCAGTTAAACAATTTGTGTCTTCGATTTTAGAGAGTTTTCTTGCAAAAATAATATCTCTTCAGGCAGTTTTATCCGACGTTTTCCAGAATATGTCTGAGAAGTTCAGTTAATAATGAAGAATAATATTTTCCAATCACTATTTTACTCCATTGTAGATAATGTATAATAAAAAGTACTTATCCGAAAGAATGAAAGCAAGAACTTTTCCTGAATCCATAATAAAGCAACTGGGTTGTATTGACTTTAAATTGTTTTGAATCGGCGTTCAAATATTCATGAATCCATTCAGCATATCATATTTTAATTATTATGGATAATGGGAAACACATATGAAAAGTCTATAGTCATTGCTATATGTTGCAGCCCGACTCGTCGGTCTTTCAAAATAATTTCATGTGCAGCATCAACATTCTTTGAGATCGACACAAAAACATTTCTTTCAGTATGATGTCAAACATTTTTGTCGAATTCTTCTCTCTTGAAATCCACAATCTAATCTTTTATAATGGAATGGAAAGAACACTAATTTCTCAATGCACCAAGCGTCTCACAATAAAATACTTTGGCAAGAATTTTACCAAAAAGAGGTACTTTATCATCTTTGATATTATATTATACTAAATCATTTTTGTTGAAAAAATACACAAAACTAGCGCAATGAAATCTGGTGTTCCAAATTTTGTGTTTCTCTTTGACTTAAGGTTCATTCATAATGAGGTTGCCATTATTATTTCAATGCACTGAGAGAAGATTTATAGTGAAAACTTGTGTTTTCACCAAAAAAAGAATTAATAATACTTTATTATCAATGGTAGATATTCATGGTATTACAAGAATTAAGTATATAGTTACAATGTTTTGAGAGCGATTGGTAGTGGCATTGGCAGCATGATCTCTCCATAAATGGACCTCAATTTCAATCATCATCCACAGCAAATGCATTTGTTCTTGACAATTATTTATTAATATACTATCGTATGTAAGCGTGATACAAGCCGCTTTGAATATGCTGCTCATGTTTTTGTTCGGGCGCAGCTTCGAAATTGTTTCTTTCCTATAAGTCTCAACTTGCTTTTTAAGAGCAAGCTATTGGTCTCCTAAATATATTGTCATAATTTTTATGCTTCCCTGAAACTCACAAGTCAATGATGCGTTTTCCATCCGTCTGGCTATCAAAATGTACTAGCACCACGGTAGACCAAACCAAATCGGGCCATTTTGAGTTTGAGGATTGTTAAAGCATGCTATTATAATCAACGCGAATCCTTTGATTTATACGTTGAAAGCCAAAATATTCCAGATATTCGATCCACCCCAAATTTTAAGGCCAATCGAACTCCACCTACATTTCTAACAAAAAACATGATCAAATAATACGTTCAGTCATGAATAAAATTAATTGACATATCTATATACATACAGATGTATAAAATTATAGTGTCTATCTGTGATTTCAAAATGAATGCAAAAATCTGCTGTGGCCACTACAGTACTGCCCCGACCATAAATTTCATGGCCAGTCTCAGATATTTAGAGTGTCGCATCAATTAATTGCATATTTCATCGAATGATGAACGATTGACAATCGTTTATACTCTTTGACACTTCTACTAGAGTTATCTCCACAACAGCTCTAATTTGATACCAAACACGATAAAGCCAAATATCTTATTTTAAAAAAACAATTGACAAAAATTTGCATGTGATGCCAAAAAATGAGCGATAATAACTCTTCTACATTATAATTCTCATTATTTCTTTGGTTCAGAAAAATATAACGAATTTTATAATAATTTAAATTTTGATAATAACAAATGAACTCCTGCTGATAATTTTGAAAAATGTTGTGCTAAATCATTTGAAGATTAGTTTCAGTTATTATTTCATATTTTATGATAGTTACTACCTTTTATAAAATAAACGCTGAAAACTAAATAGTTCCATCAATAAAGTTTTAGTACCACTGATTGAAAAAAATTCATCTACGAACTTGAACCCAACTTTTTGATGAGAAAGTTAAATATTAAATTTCAGTCGAAAATTCGGACACGTTCTCAAGTTATCGTGCTTTCAGACAGACCGACAGGCCGACTTTTTCTAAAATTATGTTTTCCGGGCTCAGTAGGGTCTAAAATGTGAGAATTCATAGAAATCTCGAACTGTCAAAAAATCACGATTACAATACTTAAAATGAGAACTGTTATTTAAACGATGTTTGATAATTAATGACCGTTTTTAGATATTTTGTCCATCTGTCTGTCTGTATAAAGGCTTGTCTCCAACAGACTCCAAAATGGCACAGCAGATTTCAATGAAAGTTCCAGGGATCAAACAGTACCTAATCTTAACTTAAATTTTTGTATGTGGTGCATTTCCATATCTTGCAGGGTTCAGAAGATATGAATACAAATAAATATAAATAATATTGGAGTGTGTGTGATTTCGAAATTTCAAATAGTTATTCGCAGGATATCAAAACCTTCAAATTTTGTTTGTCTGTCTGGCTGTTTGTTTGTCTGTCTATCTGGCTATTTGTTTGTTTGGGCTAATTTCCGTAGCCGCTGAATCTATTGAGTTGATACTTGCATAAAAATTTTGATCATAGTATTATCAACATATAATAAGTGACGCACTAGTCGTATTCATTTGTTCGCGCATCGTTTATCCGACTGAGTTAAAACTATGTACATTTGTTGATGGCACTTGCTTGAAGATTTCTGACAATAATATAAGCGTACAATAAGTGGCGTGCGTGTCGTGACGGATAGCTCTTTATTGACGCATTGTTCATCCGAACGGGTTGAAACTTTTAATAGTTTGTTGTCATTGGCGTTTGCATGTGAGTTTCTGAAATGATATCATCAAAGTACAAATTGCGCTGCGGTGTAAATATATCTATCTCCATAAATATGTTAATGGAGGATTTAAAAAATTCATAGTTCGTTTTCTTATGTCTTTATGTAGTTCTATATTCGTTTATCTGAATACTTATTATTTGTAAGACAGTGCTCAGACCAAACCACTGTTTTTAATATTGACACTGCTTTCCTATAATGACATTCAAAACCATCAAAAGAGGATTTTTTATTATATTCGAACTCCAAGGAGGACACTCCAATAATTTTGTTTAGAAAATCGTATTGTGTGCGACTATTATTAATTATTTTATTTTTATGAGATAGTCAATTTGATCGGGTAGCCCTAGAATAAGGAGCAAAAAATATTAATTCCCCAGGAGTACTGCTTGTCACAGTGCTGCAGTAATTTTTTTTTTTGTCATTGATCTTAAAAAGCAGCCACGTGCGGAGCTGTGGTTAGCCCAGATACTACAGGAATTTTTTATATAGTTTTTCATTAATTTCAAAAATTATATGTATGTGAGGGCGAAGCCGCGGATGAAAGCTAGTTAATAATAAAATCTATTGGCATTATTAGCACATAAATCACAGTTATATTGTCCTTTGCCTCTTTTCCTGAAAATACGATTCTCGTGATACCTTTATTTGGACTCTCTGTATTTAATTCAGTTCTATATGACAATGGATGAACAAATTTTTCGGAGCAATAAATAAAATTTTCATCTTGAGTATCACTTAATTCTTTGTCTTGATTTTGAAATTTTTTGCGTCAATTTAAGAATTCTAAAATAAGTCATTAACAGGGGTAGGTATTATTCAGAAATATAATTGAAAGCAAATGAAATCGTAAACTAAATTCAATGCTTGATAATATGAACAGAAAAATTTGAGATTACAAAATTAATCCTGATTATAATACAATGAAATCTTTAAAAAAATACTGTCACTGGCAGAAGGTGCAAAGAAAGAGAAACGAAATTATACGTTAATTGTACATATGCTTCCAGTGTCTCGCGATTTTTCCAATATCAGCAAATTTCTCATTTTGATTCGATCCGTTCGGTGGTTCGATTCATCAAAATTTTGTGTTGATTCTTATGTCCAACACTTCATGCAACTCACGGTTATTCAACAAGATTCTAAATGCCTACTTACAATATCGGCTCGTATACTTTTGGATATATTTTTCAACAGTACAGAATAGATCAAACTGTTCAATCGAAGTGCAAGAATAAATAAGATTCAACAAAATTTTAAAAATAATTTGAAAATAATGGTTATAGTTTAGATTTGTATAAATTTCTCTAGAAGGAGAGTAAATATTTGTCAAACTTGATTCCTGCGAACGGTGGATATTTTAAATCTACAATATCCTGCTGGACCAGCTCTCGGTTCTCATGTCTCAGCTTTCCTCTATCAAATCATGCACAAAATAGTTTCTATTCATCATGATTGCCTCACATGACATCCCCGTGTCGTAATTTGTGTAACATTGTAGTGAAGTGTCGGCGCCGCGCATGTCCGGAAGTGGTTCTACGCCAGGAACCGGCAGCCGAGCGCCGAGGCGTCCGTAGTGACGTTTCCGTTTTCCCCCTGCACCACTGACATGGAGTAATGTGATATGTCGGTCTTTTGCTTCCCTAGCGATCCGTTGTTTAGCACGTGACTAGTAAATAGGATGCAATTGGGAGAAAAAGAATCTGTGATTTGTTTGATATTTGATACTGAAGGATTCATCAAAGAGGACAATGTGAAAAATAGACAGAATTTTGTAGTATTTTGAAAGAAAATTAAATTGATGGAGCTTACCTACAATATAATTTTAAAAAATATTACAAAAAAAATATAGCTTATACAAACATTTAAATTACGTTATATCTTTAGATGAGACTGGTACGCCTCTAATTTGAAATTGAATCTGCAATCAAACTATTCTTTCAATTCATCCGTATTCATCATTCTATTCTTTTCAATCAGTTTATTCTACACACTCGAAAAATTTCCACATGCAACATATCAATAAGAACCATATGTATCCACTTCCACATCGGACGTTTACACAAACACTGACCCTTCATTTTATCCACATATATTTACTTCAGAAACCTTTAACTTGACATTCGTTCTTCTTGCCCAAATCAACGCATTTCTCTACTTCCAACCACATTTTGCTCAATATTATTATTTTTTATGCATCATTTGATTTAGCATTCGATCTCATTTAGTAAAATCTTATTCACACATCAATGCAAATAGACCGGAAGATAGCGACAGTTGATGTTCTTCGATTTCAAACTGCATGCCTTTTTGAGAGTTGAAAGTTCACGTCTTGATAAGAAAGATGAAAAGATTATTGACCGCTGCACGCTTTTTGGTCAGAGTGCAAACTCCAATTATGATTATAAAAATAATTGGGACATTTTGCATTCCTTTGTAAGGTGAATAGTTGACAGTGGTTAAAAGCTTAGTATTGAAAGGGATGTAATTCGCAACAGACTAAAAGGCTCGAACAGTCCCGTAAACTTGTAAAAAAAAAAGTGGAATGCTGTGTTTTCAAGTTGCATGCCATTTAAAAGAAGTTTCAGTTACAAAGCCCTTGTAAAAAAATTGGCATGCAGCCCTCGTTGGTACAAGGGTGGCAAAATAAATAATAAAGAAAATCCTCGCTAATTGATTTTACATTTGTACAAGATTTCCTCAAAATTTTTCATCCTTGTGCCAACGAGGGATGCATGCCAATTTTTTCACAAGGGTTTCATGGTTGAAATTTTCATTCTTTTCATTGGAATACAATAAATTTATGCGATCGTTCGAGCCTTTTGGCCTGTTATGAATTGCAAGTCTTTTAGTATTAGACTTCAAATCAATTCCAACTATTCCACGTTATAAAGGCATGCAAAATGTTGCCATGGGAAACCCAATTTTTTCAAAGAATATGATTGGAATTTGCATTTTGACCGGAAAGTGTGCATCGGTCATTAACCTTTACATCTTTCTTGTCAAGGGGCAAATTTTCAACTCTCAAAAATGCATGTAGTATAAAATCGGGGAGTCTCAACTGTCACCATTTCCATCTCCCATCTAAAATACAAGTCTTCCGATATGAACAATTAATCTTCTATCCCATATTTAACAAATCCGGCACCTCATAAATAGAAAATATTCTTCTAGTCAATTGGTGGTGTAAATCAAATGTAGTAGTATTGATAGTGCAATCATGAAAGATAAAATTAGTCAGAACTGGAAGAGGAGTGCACGTTTCCGGACAGTCGTAGAAAATGTTGAGAACATATTTCCAACTACCTAATATTTTGAATTTTTCAAAATTTTGTTGACAATCATAGTAATTTATGCTCCACCAACTTTCACTTTTCGACAGTGAATAAGCACACAGCACACTGCGAGGAGCACAGAGCACAAGTTGATGTTCGAATAATTCAATGAATTATGTTCACAGTATTAACATCATAAACTCACAAAAAAGGCAAATTAAGTTACAAATATTGATTATCACTGAGATGCATAAACGCTCCGCTTACGCATTGTTTGCAGTGCCAGTTTAATGGTGGCCGTAGAAAAAACTACATTTTATGACTTTGTTATCAAACTGGATTCTAATTAATAATGTTCCATTGATTTTGTGAGGGATTATCACAAAAATTTCCAGTCGAGACAACAAAATCAACTATCCTTTTTCCTCAAAGAAGAATGAAGCTTCAAACCGATTAAATCGATTATACGATGAATGAATCAAATTAAAAAATAAACATGATAAAATTGTATTTAATAACGATTTCCGCTGATAAAATCATTCATGTAATCTAGAAATTTGGACGTAAAATTTTACGTGGTGTCAAGCAGAAAACTTTTTTCATTTTAATAATCAGAACAGATGGCCCGAGTTCACAGATTGCAAAAATATCACACGTCGTACTGTTATCAGCACATACGCCTGCGCTGTGACAGTGTGCGAGCACGCATGCTGTTATCTCTGCACGCACACACTCACACACACAAAGCAGGCGCAGTTATTTTTATACAGGGATGGAAATATACGTACACATATACTAGATGGGGTAATATGTGTGTCTGCAGTTCATGAATGCCTGATATATGTACATAAATAGGGACATTTGACAATGACAATAGCCATGTTGTCACACAATTATAGTGTAGGTCACTATGATATTTTTTGTCTTTATGACGACATATCATGCCTCTCTTATTCGTTCGATGTTTAAAATGACACATTAATTATAAAAATCTGAAATAATGTGGAAAAGAACTATAGAATGAATATTATTTTGTCGTGATTTGATAGGTATCCGGCAGATTACAATATTCTCGGAACCATTAGGAATACTCTAGATCAGATCGGACCATTCGAAGTTTTATGTTCAACAAATATTTTACCCCATCATGAATATGTAGCACTGACAAAAATTTTGAATATTTGCTTGACCCAATATTGTTTCCATTTGTCAAAAAAACTTATCGATCGATAATAAGTTAATGATGCAGAATAGGGGCAATTATCTTGAATGTCAAAATTTGATTTAACACTTATTCAGTTATAAAATGAACAGCTGGAAAATCGAATGGAACGAAGATATCACAATTCATACGCTAAATAAAAAAAATTGCAATATCCGATTCACTCCAAATTTTGGGACATATCAGACCGTATCCACATCTCAAATAAAAAAAAATAGGCAAATGTTTGAAATAATAAATGAAACTTATCAATATCTTGATAATAAAATCTGTTATTATGATTGGTACATAAATCTCCATAACGGTCAGTTGTTGCCAAGCACAGTTTTATAAATATTTTTATCTAATTCCGTTTTGAAAAGTCAAACTTTACATCAATTCCTGACGTTATGCAACGTCCTATTTTTCATAACTGCAATGCAACAGTTGCGTAAAGTAGCATAAAGTAGTTACGTAATGACTTTACGTAACTGGTCATATTTCAGAGCTAATCAATTATACTTATCTGCGTACAATTAAAAGAAAGATTTATTATTCACAGTATGCAGCATTGGCAGAGTCTTTAATATCAAAGAGTACTATATCACTCAGAATATTACTGCTTGAGCACATTAAAAAAAATTATCTTGACGTTTTGTGAAAATTCGATATTTGTTTATTACAGTGCACTCTTGTTTCTGTAGTAACAATAGATGGTCATGAATCATAGTCATCTGAATTTGGTGATGTGACGTGAGAGATGTTCCCATTGAAAAATATAGTTAAAATTATTCTGACGGAATTAGATAAAATTTTGTACAGAATACGTTATGAAAAGCCATATTGTTTGACTCACGTAATTTGCAAAACTCGCTTCGCTCGTTTTGGCAAATATTACGTTTCGTCAAACAATATGGCACTTTTCATAACAATTATGTGAATAACTATTATCTACGACTGTGCGCTAATAGATGATTCGCCCACTAACTTGCGTGTCATTATGAATTTCATAATGGCACTAGTAAGAGAAATAATAAAAATACACAGTTGGAAATCTGAAGTTGTTAAAATTTTGCATGTCTTATTTTGTTCAAATTAACTAAAAATTAAGTTAAATTACCAAATAACTTAGCTAGAATCAAATATTTGTTGTTAAAATTTTAGTTTGTTAGAATTTAACGAACACAAATGCTAAAATCTTATTTAACAAACAACATTTTCATAATATCAAAATTATTTGTATTTAATAACTTCAAACTTTGTCATTTTAACAAAAAAAAAATTGTTATTCTTGCACATTTAAGTTGTACTATTGACACAACTAATTGTTACAATAATACAAAACATTTTGTATTCATTGGAATAAATTTTGTTAAAATACCCAAATATTTTGTTGTTTCAGCAAAATTATTTGTCTCTTGTACAAACTAGCAAATTGTTTTGTAAAATTTACGAACATGATGGTACTTGTTTGTTGGAAGACGGATTTCAGTTCGGACCGTTTCGAGTTGCAGTGAGTGTGATAAATATTTGGTCTCAGTGTAGTGTCGATTTAGTTTAGTAGGTATTTATTTTTTTAAATACAATAAAAATGGAAAGGAACATGGCGGACGTGTTTTTAAATCCAATTATTGATGTACCAAGTGTACCTATACATAAAATTTACTTTAGACTCAAACTAAATGATATAATTGAGTGGGCATCAGTCCAACCACCGTTTGTTTACAACGATTTAATTTCGATCGGTAAGTTACTTCATTTATTCCTATTTTGTATACTTATTACGTATACTTCTTACAATTTTAGCTAAGTCAATATATCTTGAGTTATTGGACAGTGACATTTATTTTACGGATGAAATCGGCGCAATACTACGTGAAAATTTCATTGAAGAATTTCTAAACATATCTAAGAAAGGTGTTGTAGAAGTTAAACGAAAAATACGTATGTTGACTAATAAATAATAGTAAAAAGTAAATTAATTAAATTTTAAAAAATTTCCTCAGGAACTGTTAGCAACTTCGAGTCGTTTTCGACTTTTTCTGTCGACTCCGATAATTTGCCAAGTCCATTGAGTAGTTTAAGTAACAGTACGCAATCAAGTGTATTAGACAGCCATAGTAATTGTTCCTCTGAATCGTCGCCGTCACTAGCAACAAGAAAACGTTCGTACACATCAAGTTGCAGTCCAAGTAGTCCAATTACACCTGAGGTATGTTTTATAAATATTCAATTTTACATAAAATGACTTCTTTGAAGGTGCAATGCATTTGTGACTTAAACCAAAACTTTATTTCCAGTATTTAGAAGAGATTATTTCGAAATCATGTTATGAACACGAAATTATAAATTTTTATAGAACTAAACAAAGATAAGATGATTCGAAATGAAAGAAACTTGTGAATATTTTAGTGAATGATATGATAACCAATTTACCAAAGTATGTTTTACCAAGTATTTCTACGCGAACGGCATATGCAAAAGCACTTATATTATTATTTCCAAAATTGAAAGATCCTCATACAGCAGAAGGATATGTAATAATATTCCTACTGTTGAAAAATATAAATCTGATTACAATGTTCTTTTAGGAAGCATATTTTGATCCTGCAACTCAAAAAGGATTTTTCACAACAAGACTGAGAACTGTAAATCGTCGTTATGGTACATCAAATGCTACAAATTTAGATCTTCACAATATACCAGCACCAGAACCAACACCGACACCTGATTCTGTAAATGAAGAAATTGAAGAAGCCATTCATTGGTTAAAATCAACTACTTCACATAGAGACAACATTGAATTGATATTTCAAAAGACGGAACTGACTTTCAATTACAGACGCCAGAATAAGAAATTAAATATATTAGAATCATTTCCACGGTTTGCTGATACAAAAGGCCTGGTATAAAATTTATTTTATTTTATTAATTTCTTGATACTATGTGATTTGATTTCAGATCTTTTACGAATTTTCTTTACTTTATCCAAGTATAAAATTTGAACTTTTTTAACATAAATGTTATGTATTTTATTTTCTTATGAAAATTGTTTTTTTATATATCAACTATTTTTGTTCTACATTATATATAATAATTATATATGTAATAAATAACATTATTTTCTTCTTACAAAATGTTTCATTGTCACCAAAGTTATTTCATAATAATTGTGTAGAAGCTTTTTCAACTGGCTTTACTGTTAATTTAGGCGAAAATAAGATATTGTTTTATAAATATTGTAATAAAATTAGGTGATAAAAATATTCACAAATACAGTTTAAAATGACATATTCTCTATCTCGACGTTTGGGTTATCTTGTAAATTTATTCAAGAAGCAGAAGTTGTAAAATAATTTCAGAAATGCATAATTGAATAAACAAATAATTAAAAAACAACAAATTAATTCGAAACTTCTTAAAAACAATGGCAATTACCGTAGACACTGTTTTTTATGAATTTTGTATTACTTAGTTTATATAATTATTTGAATTTATTTAAATTTTAGTTTTATTTTGTGACTATGTTTGTTTATTTATGCATTTAAATTAATTTTTGACGACAACTTCTGCCCTTGAGGATAACCGAAGCGTCGGGATAGAATATAAATCATTTTGAACTGGATTTTGAATTTTTTTAAACCTAAATTCCAAAAAAAATTTACAAAAATATTTGTTATTATAACACGAATATTTTTTAATCTAAATCGCATTAGACAAATTCAAGTGTAAAATTTAACAAAAAGATTTGCTAGTAACGCCTAAAAATATCGTTATTTTTAACAACAGCTTGTAAATTATACAAAAACTGTTGTAAAAATTACAATAACTTTAGTCAAATAATAACAAACTATATCAGTGTTTTAACTATGTCAATTGTCGATTTTGAAAAATTCAGTTGTAGATTGTCCAAAATAGTTTGTTAAACTTAGCAAAATTAAAAGAAAAACTTAACAATTATCATTGTAAATCGTAACAAACTATTGTGGTTAAATTCAACAAAAAACATTAGCAAATTCATTTCAACAATATTTTAACAAAATATTTAGTAGACCTGCTGGGACAAAAAGTTTTGTTAATATTTTCTTAATCTTAACAACCGATTTCTAACTGTGTATAAATTCTATCAAATTTTGTTCCTTTTATTATGAATAACTATTAATACACACACATAAATTCATGTTTTATAAACATTTAAGACAAGATTCATACAATTAGATATGTTTATTTTCTTTATAACTTTGACACCTGTCAAACAAACAAATAGTTGCCATAACAATGAATAAAATGCTACTTGATCAAGCTATGAATTTTACACTTAGGCCCGAGATATCCATCTCCTAATAAAATCATTTGGTGAATAATAATTATGGCAACAACTGTCTGCACAATTGTTACCATAGTTATTATTCACCAAATAAATTTATTAGGAGGTGGATATCTCGGGCCTAAATGTTTTTGAATGTCAAACATCAAATAAAAAAATCTAGCTCAGAAGCAACTAATGCCGTCGTAGATAAAATATTAAATGATACACGTTTGATACAAGTAGTGCAAAGAAACTTGAGTGATAAAAACACTCGACTAATCGCCTCGTGATTTACATCACACACGTTTCATTACAAAGGCTATATCAAACTTGTATCATTAATATCTATAAATTGTGACCGAAACATGATTGTTTTCCTCATTTTTATTACACCGACTTTTACTTAATTTATTACCACACACAGGTGTTAACACCTACACACATTAATTTTATTCACTCCTGAAGATGGTCCAGGTGGGACCGAAACTGTAGAGTAGAATGAAAATAAAACTCTTGACTGAATTCTCACACTTCGTCTTCTTCATAAATCTTCTGTTTCGTTTCCTAAAATCACGCTTCTCATGGCACTTCTTATACCTCGCCTGAATTGCATTGAAACTAATTCCCTGATGATGCATAAAAAAATCTTTTAAACAAAAAATGAAATCTCCATCTCAAGTGTATCGCTTCATAATTGTCTTGTTTTATTTTGGATAAAATTGATGAAGCTGACTGGATGAGTGAATTTAAGTGAGTAAGAAAGTCTTGGGAATTCAGTCAAATTTTATGATTTTATTTCTTTCCTACTTTACAGCTTCGGCTGTACCTCAGCCATCTCTGAAAGTGCTACAATTTCATTATTTTCTACTAATTTTATATGCTATAGTTGTTGGAAATACTTACAAAAAAAATTATAGTGTGTAAAACTAATAGTGTACATTTATGTGTAATTTATCAAACATAATAAAATAGCGGAAAAAATTTTTTCTTCCATTTGTCAAATGCCACAACTGACATCTATGGAAGACGTTGACCGAGTGCGAGTTAAAAATCGTGCGTGCACGCATTGTCAAAAAATTACAAATTATTACAGATAGTACAAATAAGTTAGTTGTAGTGTCAAATAATTAAAATTAAAACTATATGTAAGCTTGTGCATCACATAAGTTGTCAAAAATATAAACAAAAATCAGGAGAAGTAACATAGATCTTAAAGAATATTGTTGTATATAGTGCTAAGTGCAATAGTATCTGCTTTTTCATTAATATTTTGTTTGTATTGTTTTATAAACAACATTTCTAATGTAAGTCTTTTGTTTAAGTTGATTTTTAGCGCATTTTTTCGAAAAAAGCGCTATGTTATTCACTTTGGCTGTCTGGCTGGCTGGCTGGCTGGCGTGACGCTGAGTTCTCAGCAACTATACTATTTACAGACTTGAAACTGGTACTAAATAAAAGCTGCTGTTTCGTAGGTTCGCACAAATTGCTCAGTGATTGTGGAAGATTAAATTATTCAATTACTTGTTTCAAGTGAAACAATGCCCATAGATATATATGACATTAGGGATATGGCAACTAAAATTTATTAAAGTAGATAAAAATTTAGTTACAACTTTAGCCGCGGGTGTCACTATTATTATGTACAGTTGTCAAATCTATCCGGGATTCATTCAATGACTTGTTCGATGCGAATTTGAAGCTTATTAAAATGAATTATTATTATTGGATGAAAATTTATTTACTTTTGGTGTATTTTCTTTTATATAGCTTTGATAAAGATCAAATTATCATTTTGAGGTACAGCACTTGACCTCCTGTCAGTCAATAAGTAAGCAATGAAGATTAAAAGGTATTTTTGAGTTTGTACATACATAAATTATGTACCTATCAAATAGTCAACTTGAAACTAGTACCAAATGGAAGCTGCTATTTCGTAAGTTTGCCCAAACTGCTTGATTTCAAGCTCAGTAATTGTGGGAGATGGTAATTTGCGAAATCTCTGAAGTAACAAGCATTCATGAGCTGTCAAAAATGCGCTTTCATCATCTAGATGATTCTTTCATTTTTCGTTATGGATAATGCTAGTTTCATCAAAATTGAAAGTATGTCCTGAATCTATGCAATGAGTGAGTAGAGCACATTTCAGCGTATTTTTATTTAATTCTTTACTGTTTCGTTTATGTTCATCAAGCCTTGTTTTTAAATATCTTTTAGTTTGTCCTGTGAATTGTACCTCACAATCATTGTATGGGATTTTGTAAATTAAATTAGATCTTAAGTTCTTATCTGTTTCATCTTTCATTTTGGAGAATAAATTACCTTCTGTCTTGTACTGTCTTGAACTGTTTGTAATTTATTAATGATCTATTCATGTTTTCAGGATTATATTATAATAAATAAATTATATTGGTTTTAATTCTGTATACTTATTTTTATTTTGACGTTTCGACTTTCTATCCGGATAAAAATTTGAAAATTTAATTGTCAAGATTTCTTGACAAGAAGCCTTGAGTCTTGATAATACTTTCTTGTCTTGTTTTCGGGAATAAAAAATACTTCTTGTCTTGGTCTTCTCCTGAATTCAAGACAAGATCAAGATTATTCCTTGATTCTTGTGAAAAATCAATTATTCAAAGCTTCTTCCAAAATTAACTATCTACTAGCATAGTACAGCGCTGCTTTCACGGATTCATGCCACAAAGTGACCAACAATTGAGCATCGAGCTCATCAAATATGTAATCGCGGCGAACATTTGAATGATGTGTTGTTCAAAATATAAATATGCTACGATATAATTTTCAAATAATAAAAAAAAAAATAATTGGGATTGACTGAATCTTTTTAATATTCAAAAACATATTATTTTTATTGGTAGAACCCTTATTATTTATTTATTAGAAGTTACCCGCGGATTCGTCGGCATATAAATGTACTTTTTGAAGCTCGTTTCGCTCGCACGGCGGCCTACCGTTAATCAAGCTCGTTTCGCTAGCACGGCAGCATATAGTTAACCGAGCTCGTTTTGCTCGCTCATCGGCCTACTGTTAAAGATACCTAACGTTTTAGATCTTTAGAGAAATCATATATAAACACTACTTGTGTATAAGTACTCAACAAATGATCAAAATTATTTTTATGTCTTAGGGCAAGTTTCACCAAAGCCAGTTAAATTTATCCAGAGGTTATTTTATACGCAAACTATTGTTGATACAATTGTAACTATAGTTACTAACTCAAAATAACCTCTAGATGAATTTAACTGACTTTGGTGAAACCGGGCCATAAACAATTAAATTTTAAAATATTCGAATATAAGCTCATACGCGGTAGAAGTAAAACTTTGTATTTGTATTCTGGTTCTGAAACGCGTGCAGTCTGAGGATGCAGTCAGCACCATGACGACCGATGCGCTGTAGTCTCTTTTTCGTTCAATGAAAACCCAAATAAAGTTTCACTACAAAATTAAATGTCCTATATTAAGCAATTGAATGTCCTAAATATGTGTACAAAATTTAAAGATGATCGGTTGAATAGTATACGCGTGAAAACGTAACAAACAGACAAGTGAACTCACACTCGCATTTATAATATTAGTTAGGATTGGATTGAGTCTCTGATCGATTCAATCTTCTCGCTACCACTGTCCTCAGCAATCTCATCACGCAGCTCACACGCGTTTGTACAAGAATGTCCGTTTTTGGGGACTGATTTTTGACCGAAAGTATGGTTGAAACCGGAGCCGAATGTTCGTTCGGACGCTGCATGCTGCATAACGAAATTGAGTATAGATAAATTACATACGCGCCAAAATTGCATACACTTCAATGTCCGGATCACTAGCTAGCGAGCTTCGTCTACACTAACCTGTTTGTGAAATAAAAAGAAAAATGAAATAGAAACAAACGGATTTATCAAGTGAATAATAAAAAAGTTATATTAGATTTCTAGTTATGATTTATATTGTCCTAATTTCCAAGTATTAACGGCGACAATATTGAAGAGCTCGGAGGTTGATATTGGATATATATTATTATTACGACAGAATGGGCTTTTGCGGAATAAATTAGTGAAGAATCCTTCCATTCACAAATATTCATAAGTGATCGGCGTAGGTGTCCTGTTCCTTACGATCACTGTCCAATCTTCTAGTGGACAAACATCTCCCAATTAGTTACACACCCTTTCCGAGAAACTGCAACCCAAGTTGATATCCCATCTAAAACTACACTCACGCGGACCATCCGACACCGTTCCTCGTCTCTGAATTGATGTATCTAGATTACATTCTTGAATATGTATAGTTTTTTCTACTTCGTATTTTGTTCTGATTATCTCCAACTGGATCTCATGTCAGCTACCACATTATTTTTCATTCATTGTTAGTATAGGATGGATGGATAATTTCATTTTGGGAATAATGAATATTGTTTTGTTTAGTGAGATGAATTCACTAACAGCTCATTTGACTCCGATAGTAGTTGTAGTTTTAAATGACAATCTAGCAAGGAATTTGATGGATCATGTTTACATCGTTCTTTAGAAATCTTTGACTATAATTGCTATTAAGTTTCAAAACAAATCATACATTAGAATGTCAATTCAGCCGATATTATTTTCAGATTAGTGCAAGTAAGATTTGAACACAAGCAACCATGTTTCAAGAAATACTGGAAATAGTAGAATGATTTCCATTCGTCTTCATCCATCTCTTCAGATGATTACAACACTCTTCTTCTGAACTACAGTCTTGTGAAATATATTCTACATTGTACGCTCATTATCGTAAATTATTTTTTCTACAACCGTAATTAAGATAGTTTTAAGCACGATCTGAATTATGTACAAGTCTTTTAAGCAGAGGTTGAAGCTAGTTTCAATTATTTTTGACATTACTCGTAGTATTTGTCATTTTGTTTCAGAATAGATTTTTTTTCAATTGATTTATGCTGTTTCAGTTCGAGTTGATGAAAAAAAGTATAGTATGTAAGCCATTTAGATACGCATTACTTTGAACACTCGCTTCGCTCGTGCTTGAATATAATTTTATCACTGTTTCGTAGATTCATAGATATGTAAATCTTTAGATTTGCAAATAATTGTTCTTCTGTGAATGGTTCTTTCTGTAAGAGCGCATATAAAGCCCCGTCCCCACCTGCGATGGTGAGGCTGGCATCTCACGCCCCGTCGCTTATATTTCACGGGCCGTAACCGACTAACAGCGCTTTAACAAGACGTGTCGAATCTACTAACCGTGCATCAAAACAGATGAGCCATTTATATTCTAATGGCATGTCCGTTGATAATTTTATTGCTGAGCTATCTCTTCCTCGATACCAGGACACACGACAACACAGACGATGTGCAATTGTTTGCAACACATTATTATGTTTCTAGACCGTGATGCTTGCTTGTTTCGGGTGTCAGGAAATTGTTATTACAAGGTTGACTCGACTGGGGATGATTTTATTGAAGATAGATTGGGGGCGATTAATTTACTGTGGGAATAAGATTATAACTATCTTTTAACTCTTACAAAATTACTAGAATGATGAATGAACTATGGATTCCAGCCTAGAGCATTATTCAATTCAGGACCAAGGCAATCGAATCCAACAAGAGCATAAGATAGTAAAAAGAGTTGAAATTTAAATTTTAAAGCTAGCTTGATACTTTATGAAATTATTATCAAGTACTCCACTGGAATTTAATACATTGATCCAATTAGAGAGTTAATTTTTCTAGACTAGTTGCACATCCCGCAAGGCGTAGTTTGTTCTATTATCGACTAATGCGCAAGCCTGGAATATGATAATAGAATCAATAAACTTTTCGTATAGCCTTTATAGGGAAGAGCGTATCTTTTTCTAGAAGATCCAACTTCTCGTCTCCGTTGATCTCTTTGTATGGTGGCATGCTACATGTCACAATTCTTGACATTCTAAATGTTGTCTCAAAATTCTCATAAAGTAACGTGTGAGCGTTCTAAGATATTTAAAGCCAAAGGTCGCGAAAATCAGTTTTTTGGAAATATCTCGCTTTCTATGCCTCAAATCGTACTTGCAGTTATTATAAAACTTGTAGAGTATAAGATTATCTACAAATATTGTCTCAGATGAGTTTTTATATGTTCATCCGTTTCTGATAGTGCGCGAGGAATGCGGAGCGCTACATTATACATGCCATAGTGCAAGGTCAATCGCGAATCCCAGTTCATAGTACGATTTTTCAACTAAAATATTCCTTAAATATTAGTTAATTAACTATTTTAACATTTTATTCTTAAATAAGTATGACTTATAAATTAAATAATGATTAAGTATTACCTACTATTTTCATATATAAATAATAACGTTGCCTTTTCCAATTCTTTTATAGAAAATTTCCGATTCATGTGATTTAGTCCATCCAATCAAAATAATTAACAAATCAATATCTTCTTATGATGATGGCAGTCCTTCGATGTTCTAATTCCAGTTGTTAATCTCTCAACGAGCATGTTAATAAGATTTTTCTCCATTATATCGATTTGATAAAGAAAAAAATCTGCCGATTGGTACTATGATAGTTTCATTAAAATTAACTTGATACGATTTTGGAAGAGCAGCTGTTCTGTTCCATAGATTCATTATTTTTACTATTGTTCGAATACCCTTAAAGTACAACAAAAATATTTAAGCCATGATTATTTGAATAGTTGATTAACTGATATTTAACGAATAATTGAGATATAAAAAACCGTACTGTGAACTGGGATATGCATTGACTTGCGCTATGGCATCTGAGCGCTCCGCACTCATCGCGCTCTATCTTAAAGACGGTTAAGCGTATACAAAATTATGCAAGATGAAATTCATAGAGAATTTTATATTCTACAACTTTTATAATAAATGCAAATACAATCCGAGGTAATGGAAGCGAGATATTTTGAAAAAACTGATTTTCGGAGTGTGCACATTAGGTTTTACTAACGATTTAAAGAATTTTTGTTGGTTTCTTGAAGTCAGACTGCACAAAATCTCATAGACGATTAGAGCTGCTGCGTGAAAAGAAATATGGTCAAAAATTTACAGAAAAAGTGGAACATACCAAAAGAGCAGTAGATAATATATTCTACACCAGAAACAATGTAATCACTGCATATTGTAATTGAAATAATATTATTATTATTTCTAGAAAAAAACATAGCATATTCTTAATACAATTTTTAAATGTCGATTATTCGGAAAAAAAATAGATCATGAGACTAATTCACGTATTTCTAATTTCAAAATAATAATTTTAAATTGAATTTGTTTTAAAATTATACATGGGAATATTTAAATTTGTATTTATTAAAGATGTAAACAATAATCTAAAAAATATTAATGAGAGGATGTGTAGGCTAACAATGAACAAGTTTTTCTAATATTTATTCAGTTAGGTGTTCGTCAATCACTATGTAACAAACATGTCCGCAACGCCCCAACGGGGTCTATCTTCTGTGGATCTGTTGGTCATATCGGTTTCATAAATTTGAAAGCGTTTGTAATGTTGAAACATTTATCATAATTTCAAACAAGTAAAAGTTTTAGAGCTGATGATGAAAGCGTTTGTTTCCCTCGAAACGTCCTGTAGTAATGTGTACGACAATAAATATTCTATAAATATTTTCTATTCTCTGGATCACTTAAAGCCCCTTACTCACCGAATACTAAATAAAATATCTTGAGTTCCTCATAAACACCATAGTTGTTCATTATTATTAAATTTTTATTTTGATGTTACCAAATAAGATTAAAAACATTTGATCAAATATTGGATAAGTACTTAAAGCCAACAATGCTTGATGCAACTGGATTGCAGTCTATTCAGGAGATGAATCTTGCGTTTTGATTGAATCATCCATTAATTTCTCCAGAATATTGTATCAAGTGAATTAAATCGTCGAAAATATAAATACATTCTGCTCAGCATCAAGGGTAAAAAGGATTACTATATTGCTTAGTTGAAAAAATGTTCCCGTTCTTGTTTGACGTGGGCTGCGTAATTTAGGAGACCTTTGTTTTTCTCGCTTAAAATTAAACAGAAACGCAGTCAAATGTTTATAACCCAGGATAACTCAACAAAACAGGATGGCTACTCGTACTTGGAGGGTTTAAAATCATATTTACGGGACAGGGACGGGGCGATGGCGTCAGAGGAGGGATGGGAGATGGGTGCCTCGTTGTTGGTGGGCGCAGAGGGCGGCATCTAAATTTCACACCCGTGTAAAAAGCGGCCGATTCCGGTTGACTTTATCTTGGCAATAAATTTGCCAGGAGCGTCTCTGATTTATTCGTTCACATAAACGCGTAGCGTTGGGCCCCCGCAACCGCCGCCCCAGCCGACGTTGCGGATGCTGCTGTTCTGCGGCGGCCGCCGGAACAATAGCTGCGCATCTCAAACAGTTGACGAATTAATTACCAAACATCTAAATTGCGAAATCTCCCAGAAAAATATCACAATGAGATCTCCTCATTATCCAATAGTAAATTTATAGAAATTACATTGCCTTTTATATATGAAATAAGCATTCGCCTTCAACCAATTATTGCGTCTTATTCTATTTAAGCCCTAAAATTGTACAACGATACCATCTGTTGTGGGACTGGCCATTAATCTTGTCTCATGAATCTTATACTTGCACTTATACATTCTTGCTTAGTATACTTCTTTTAAATCAGCAACAAATAACAATATCTTGAGAAAAGTTTCCCTAGATGAAAACTATTTCAGCTCGCTTTTGATATTAGTTCTGATAACCCTACTTTCAAGTAGTACCAATATCTTACATTCATTATTTTTTAGAAGTTGATTATCATCAGTAAGTCAAGAAATGTTGACAGATTTCGTTGGGATCTTATGTAGTTTTTGCACATAGTGATCGTATTTATTAGTTAAACGCCTTCAAGAACTTGCTCCAAAAATCTAGCTTTGCTAGTAAAAAAATAAGCTGAAATCAGAGGTTGCACAATTTAATAATTCAGAAGATGCTTTTCAATAAATCAAGAATTGATGACAGGTATTGTTGAAAACTTATTCCTTCTTAAACATAAATTACATACATTTGTAGAATATTCACATTCAAGACTAACTCCGGCAACTCTACATTTTTTAATAGCTACTGAAAAAGTGCTATATTCATATGTTGCACAATTTGCTATTCAGCTATTAGATTTTAGTCGACAATTAACAGAGAAAATTTGTTGAAACTTAGATTAATTCTCACAAAAATACCTAATTTCACAACTGATCTGAAAGCTCCACTTTTCCATCTGGAAATAAAGAACTAAATTAACAACTTGTACACTATACTTATTCAGTAGCTGCTTTTCAGTTATAAATTATACATTCTGTTACAAAGTAAATAATTTATTCCATTTGAAAAAAAATCCAGTTCTAGCTCTAAGAAGATTTTCTTTCCTACTGGTTGCAGAAAAGATATATTTACATAATTAAGAATTAAGACAAATAAATTAATTGTGAAGGCAGTAAAATTCTCTTAACATATTTTCCAAGGAAAAAGTTTATTTATATGTATGAATGTTAAAAGACAGTAAAAAAGCGATAAATTCTAGAAGGAGAGATTTTCCGTTAGTTAACCGTTGTAAAGAATAATAATTACTGGAAAAAATCTTATTTACGAGTGCATTCGATGTATAGTAACCCTACTGCATTTCTAATGAAAATGGAAAAACAGATAATTTTTCTCAACAGCCGGAAATCTCTCGTACAACAGTGGAAAAATAAGAATCTTCCAAGATTTATGTTGGAAAATTTAAATATAGAGATTTAATCTAAACATTGCAGTTGTTTCAAATTCATTCATTTGAAAATCTATTAGTGGTATCTACAGGAAAATATACATAAAATACGAAACTATGACTGCATCACTTCGGGAGACCACAGATCGCATACCGTTAGAGAAAGGCATTTGAATAAAGTAAAAAAATTCAGATTTACAACAATTTTTTCACATACCAATGAAGAAAAAGTTTTATCAATCCGAACTTTTAAATAAACGTATATAGATGCAGATAGTTTTCTCAATTTATATTACGGCCATTTTATACTAGAAATGACCAAAACAAAATACTGTACAGTGATCATTTTTGATGACAATCGAAACTACTTTTGTATATCAAATTTCAAATAAATATCTCCAATATCAAGAAGTTATTTTAGAATACCATAGACTTTTAAGTGAATTGACTCCAATCGCAATCTTCATATTTTAGTGTCTCCACAAAGACAACGAAAATAAAATTTCCTTCAAACATTCAAAAATATGGTTTCAGAAATAATCTATGTGATATAAAATTATTTCAAAAATCATCTTTGCTAAATCACATCTCGAGATCAGAGCATCAAGTTATTGCACCAAGTTACACAACTTTGAACATATTCTATAATAGCTGGCACCCATGGCTCCACCCGTATATAGATATACTTTTTGAAATCAACGAAAAAATTTTCAGTGTCACTGCAGCACACGAGCTGACCGCGGATACTGCCTACGACAGCCCTGTGCTTTCAATATTTTATGAATATAATAATTGATTACAGCGCCCGAAAAAACGCAGGCTTCAGTCACGGTAACTTTTTGAAATCATAGAATAAAGTTTTTAAAATTGACTGCAGCACTGAGGCATCTGGTAGTCCTATGGTAAAAATATTTTTTGCGGTTTTATTCTGGAACTAAACGATCAAATTGACTTTCTCATTAGAATATAATAATAGTAGCAGAGAATTCGATTCTCTACATAAATGTATTCGAGTGTCCCCCTTGGGAATGGAGTTTCAAAAAATCCTTTATTTGAGCTTCTCATGTCAATATAGAAATGCAGTGTCAAAATCTCATAGCTTTAGATCCAGTAGTTTTCAAATAATAAGTATTTAGAACTACATAAAGACAAAAAAAAAAACTTTGAGTTTTCTACGCCCCTTGATTAATAGACATATTTACACTGCTATGCGAGTCGTATTTTGATGGTACTATGTTAGGAACCTTCACGCAAGCGCCAAAAATAATTGTTCAAAGTTTCAACTCCGTCGGATGAACGATGCGCGAACAAAGAGTTATCTGAAACGATTCGCACGCCACTTATTGTACGTTAATATATTACTCTGTCAAAAACTTCACGCAAGTACCAACAATAACTGTACAAAGACTTGACTCAATTGGATGAAATATAAGCGAACGAGCAAATACGACTCGTGCGTCACTTATTGTACGCTAATAGTACTATATATCAGAAATTCTGAAATCTTCAAGCAAGTACATAGTTTCAACTCAATTGAATAAACGTTGCGCGAACAAACGAATACGACTCGTGCGCCACTAATTATTCGTCGATAATGTGAGAAATTTTTATGCATGTACCAACAACAACTGTATAAAGTTTAAACTCAATTGACTTAGCTGTTTCGAAGATTAGTCCGGATAAACAAATAGATAAACTGACAGATAAAAAAATTGGAAAATTTCGAGTTTTAGTTTTGATATCCTGCCAATAACCATTTGAGATTGAGAAAAATTCTTCATTACAAAATTACACAGACATTTCAATTTTATGCATATCTACAGATGTATCGATGTATAGATTATTTTAATTTCAATTATTAATCGTAAGCTTGGAGCTTCGGATCTGAAATTTAACTATGCAAAGACAATTATAAAATAATTAATACTTTCTGGAACACTCTTGAAGTTATATCTTTAATTCTCTAGGAATTATTTATGTTTTTCTAATCGACTCACATGAATCACGATATTTCTCACAATTCCATATCTAATATTGAGTATCAAGAATATAAAGTTTTATCATATTCTATTTATAAGTGCTAGGTTATTCGGCTCCCTAACTTTGTCAGACACAATAGACAACCAAATAAATATTTCCTTCTGCACAAGCAATTTTTCTTCCTTAGTCTCTCCCACATATATTTCTTTTAAATCCTTGCAGTATTCTTCTTTATTCCAATTTTTTAATAGCTTAAATAGCTTTAATAGTATATTATGCTACAAGGACCGAACGACTGTCATTTTTGTCCAGGATAAATTTGGCTGCATTCGGCGAAGACGAGGGCAAACAAGTGCACCGAAGAACTCCCATTACTAAGCTTTCAAACTAATTTGGATGTATCGAAACTATTTTTGCAAACAGATTTTTGCAAATGCAATCATATTACAGTAAACTAATACAATGAAACATAGCTTACAGGATTTATTTTATTGATCGATATTCTTTACATTTTCTGTGCCATCCCGTTCACAATAAATGCACATACTATAATGAACACATTCTATAATACAAATTTTTTTCAAATATCAATTTGATATATATCAATGAAATAAAAAAGTCCAACGGCATCCATGATCCATGATATACAATTTCATTTTTACCCAGCAGACATTAATATCCATTAATTCCCAGTAAACAGAGAATTAATGAAAATTGTTACCATGGTTTGGAATTGAGAACTTTCGAAGAAGAAGTCAGGTCAATAATAGAGTACTTTCGGTGTACGTGATACAAAAAAGAAATTGTTTCAAAGATAGATAAAGTATTAATATATTTTTTCCACAGACGTCAAAAAATGATGATATTTGTACATCAATATTACACTGGATTTGTATCATGATGTATTTCGTGCACTGATTTAATCTTGACAACACCACTAATTTTTGTATTTTAATATTTTTTATTTTTATAATATCTTGACGCGAAGTGACTAATGATCCGGCTACCGGAGGAATAAGATATTCTTAGTTGTCCGGTTATTTTTTTTGCGTGCAGAACAGTAGTCTATATTTTATCCGTCATTCAATTAAATGTTAGTGGGGATAGTTTATCGTGATAAAATGAATTCTCTAAAGTCGTTCCTGGTATATTTGTTGGAATTTAATTCATCTTTTTAGAACTTATTTGAATGCATACAAAGGTAAATTGATAGAATGAACTTATTTACCTGATTTTCAATTTTTCAAAAAACGTCGACTGCTATATTCCTGTTTATATTCAAATAATCATGTAATTCAATGTATTTCATTAATTCAGTCCAATTATAACTTCATTTCATGTCAACAGCTATATTTTACTACGAATAGTCCAAGATCCCAGACCTGCCAGACCTTACTTATTTTCTGAGAAACAAAATTTGTGGATTAGAATAGTATTAGTCGGTACTTTGATCATACATATATTTGCTAGTTTGTGCCGACGGCCAATTTATAGATACGAGGTGTTATAGGTACATCAAGACAATACTCACTTTTCTTAAAGTCTGTGTGCTGATTTTTATGTATGTTCTAGAGAATATTGTTGAAAATTGATAATTAACACTGCCAGACATTTCCCATCGGCAGTAATTCCTGCTAAACGCTTTAAAGCTCTCAAAAAAATATCGTTATCTTACTTATAGTCTGAGTCCTAATTTTTATATTTAATACTCAGTAAGCAATTTCAAGACTTTTTATAAAAAGCCAGACCAAGGAAGAATTGGATCCCATAGATACTTCGCTAACTATCAAGCCTACAAATATTGACCTTGCGCTTTTACTCACAGCGATATTTTAGATGTGTCTGGGGGATGTTTAGCCCTACGATTAATCTAGCTGTTAACAAAAAGTATTGAAATTGTATCCTGAGTGTTATATATAAAAATTATCACTCAGACTATAAGCAAGATGACGTTATTTTTTGTGAGCTTTAAAGAGTCTAGCAAAAATTACCACGGGTGGAAAGATTCTAGCAGTGTTGATTATCAATTTTTAACAATATTCTCTGAAACATACATCAAAATCAGCACTCAAGACCTTAAGAAAAGTGAATAATGTCTTAACGTACCGCTAGCACCTCGTATCTGTAAATTGGCAGTCGCCACAAACTAGCTAGTATGCGTATGATCAAAGTACATACTAACACTACCCTATTCCACACATTTTGTTTCTCAGAAAATAAGTAACGTCTGGCGGGCCAGGGATCTTGCTCTAGAAAGCGGGGAAAACTGCTCTCTCAAAAAAAAACTTCCAAAATGCACAAAAATTTGGATATCACAATTGATAAATACTCAGAATTGAAAATAAGCTTAGGTTGTGATTTTTGTTATGTATGGTATCATTTGAAATGTTCTGAACTCCAGCGATTGACAAAAGAATTATAGATGTGTGATAAATGTGAATTTTAATATATAACGTAATTTGAGCAAATATAATTTGAAGACATATGACATTATTTTCATGAATTCTGTAGTAATAGAAGTATCAAAGAATTTTAAGCTGATATAATGTAACTTTTGAGGGTATACCGTATTTATTATTGCAGAATTGGACAGTTGAAGTACATTTTTCTAGCCGGATAAATAAAAATATATTATTTATCCGGTTAAAATTACGTCTGTAGAAAAAAATATTGTATGCAACTCGTGCGCGAAATTTCTTTAGTATATAATTTTGCGCACATAATACATAAATAACAATTGGCTTCCTAAACTGTAAGACACGTATCAAAAAAGTTTTTTTACTCGAGTAACTTGAGACTAGTTACCGCAGGATATATAGCGAAGACGATAAACGTATTTCCACAGAAACGTGTAATGATACTACAGAGAGCTCCCGTGTAAATGGTGAACTATTTGAAAATAGACAAGTACCAAATCTTATTACTCCAGTTTCTTACCAATGATTCCGGATTTTGAATAGAATATAAAAAATGGAATATTAAAAAAAAATGTAACAGAAATTTTTCAGTCTAGTTAAGGTTGGCACAGACAAAAAATATTTTGGGCTTCATTTCTCCTTCATCCAGTCTTTCATAGCAAAAGAATTATTAAAAAAAAAAAACGATTTGAGAAAACTCAAGAACTAATGAATTGTTGTAATGAAATTTGTCAAAAACAACTATAAAAATTTCTATTACGGATATTTGCTCTTTTTTATATTTTGATGCATGAACAATAACTCAAAAATTCAAAGTCAGTTGGATCGATTCAGCCAAAAATAAAACCACAAAATATATCGATAGTACAAGCAACCGCGGCGAGCCCGCTGTTTGTTGGAGTGCTGCAGTCAATTATTATATTTTTAAGAGATAGTCAATTAGATCAGTTTATCCTAAAATAAAACAATAAAAAATATCGATAGTACAGGACTTCTGCATGCTATGCACGCGATTTATCTGAGTGCTGCAGGCAATTATCATATTCTGAAAAGAAAATCAATTGGAGCAATTAAGGCTAGAATAAAGCAGCATAAAAATTCGATAGCTGGTGCTGCAGCCACTTATCATCTTTATTTTTTTCATTGATAACATAAATAACATTTTTAGCGCATTTTTTTGGAAAAAAGCGCTATTATATTCACTTTGGCTGTCTGGCTGGCTGGCTGGTTGGCGTGACGCTGAGTTCTCAGCAACTATACTATTTACAGACTTGAAAATGGTACTAAATAAAAGCTGCTGTTTCGTAGGTTTGCACAAATTGCTTTAATTCAAGCTCAGTGATTGTGGAAGATTAAATTATTCAATTACTTGTTTCAAGTGAAAATGCAATGCCCATAGATATATATGACATTAGGGATATGGCAACTAAAGTTTATTCAAGTAGATAAAAATTCAGTTACAACTTCAGCCGTCGGTGTCACTATTACTATGTACAGTTGTCAAATGTGTCCGGGAGTCATTCAATGACTTGTTTGACGCGAATTTGAAACTTATTAGAATGAATTATTATTATTGGATGAAAATTTGTTTACTTTTGGTTTATTTTTTTTATATAGCTTTGATAGAGATCAAATTATTATTCTAAGATACAGCACTTGACCTCCCGTCAGTCAATAACTAAACAATGAGGATTAAAAGGTGTTTTTGAGTTTGTACATGCTTAAATTATGTACCTATCAAATAGTCAACTTGAAACTAGTACTAAATGGAAACTGCTGTTTCGTAAGTTTGTCCAAACTGCTTCATTTCAAGCTCAGTAATTGTGGGAGATGGTAATTTGCGAAATCTCTGAAGTAACAAGCATTCATGAGCTGTCAAAAATGCGCTTTCATCATCTAGATGATTCTTTAATTTTTTCGGATTAAGCCGCGTGTGATTGCTAGTTCATAGTCAAATAAGCGGTCTCTTCGCTATGGTAGCGTTATCTTTTGTCAAAACGAGTACTTTTATTTGTATCCTTTTCTGTGGACACGAAGGAGACACTGTGTTTTCACTTCGCGGTCGTTGCTGTAGAGCAGTATCTCAACACACTCTACTTCAACTAATCCTTGGTGGATTGAACTTTTTTGTACTTTTCATCACTATTTCAAAGCACCAAGTCATAAGCTATCTCCACCATTCTATTTACAATGGTTTCTGCAATAAAATTTCAGGTAATAAGGACATATTTCATTTCAGTTCTTCCTTTTTAACAATCATTTGTTTTAGTTAAAATCATTATACAAAAACTCGGAATTCCATGTTTACGTTTAGGACAGGCCTATCATACAATATTCTATTTGTTGTCACTAGAGAACATTGAAATTCATATGAGGAAAGGTACGCAAACGCGTAGAAATTATAAAGATTCACTGCATTTGGCAGTGAGGTGGTGTGAATAGGTCTCCAAAATCATTTGTTTTGACACTTGTTACACTTTTGTCTCTGAAGTTATCTTAAAGAAGAATAACAAGCCAAAAACCTCTTGGGACCTCAAAGGGATAATTGGACAGAGCTTTGCAGAAATTACTCATTAATTATGTCAACATGTCAAGGAATATTTCATCAAAATATTGCACAAGCTCTGTTATAGTCGAGGATTTGAAGAACATATAAAAAATTTGATCTCCATAGAATCTGTTACGATAAATCTATCAGCAAAAATTTCTATGGCGATAGTTTCGAAAACTACTACAAATCAAGTGTTAATAAATTCAGCGAGTCACACTTATAAATTTCAAATGTTTCGTTTAGTGTCTTATTATTTTTATACAAAAAGTAAAAAAGTATTATAGTTATTAAAGTATCAAGGATGGCAAAAGGACAATAATGCCTGAGGTTAACAGACTTTCTGAGTCTGACCTGAGATGTGTACGTTGACCGTAGGCATTATCGTCCGTTGAACTCCTGTGGTGCCTTCAATGTTTAATGTCCAATTAATGTACTATTTCAATCAAAATTTTTAGCAATGTATGAAGAAATTAATCTAGTTAAAGCAAGTAACTTGCTTAGTATTTTCTAAAATAATGTCCTCTGCCTTGTGACTTAGTAATCACGTAGCATCCTCTGCACATCAACTCATACTCTTTTAAATTTTATGTACAAGGATCCGACACCTTATATTTTTCCTTAACGAGACGATCATTTGTAAGATGATTAACATAACTACTTTCAAATAAAAACAAAATCAATGTCCAAATAAAAAATATGTTTTATTAAAAATTTCAAATATCAGCTCATTTTTGGTATTATTACTTACTTGTACAAAGTAACAAGTAAGTATTGTGAAACCGACAAAATTCACCTATGAGATTTTGATGGAAATATCCGTTTTGAGCATCCCTGAATCCATTTTGACTATTTTTGGCTTGATGTCGGTACTTATGTTCGTGCTTGCGTGCGTTCGTGCGTGCCTTCGTGCGTGCGTGCGTAACTCGCATATCTCAAAACTGGTTGAACGTATAATGTTGAAATTTTGTATTTAAGACTGGTATAGGGTCTAGTTGTGCACCTCGCATTATGGTCTAAATCGTCTGTACCGGAAGTGCACTTTACTTCAAACTTTTTTCGAATTTCTCTAATAAATCCAGAATGATCAACTGTTGGATGTTGAAATTCAGTATTTGGAATTGATGTTGTATCAGAATAGTCATCTACTATTTTTGCGAGAATAGGCCAAGCCAGAAGTGCACTTTACTTGAAACTTTGTTTGAATTTTTCGCATAAATATAGAATGATCCGACATAGCATATTGAAATTTCTATAACATCTTATTGTACATGCTGTATTATGATTGCGATCGGCTAAGCCGGAAGTGTACTCTACTTTAGACTTTTTTTTTAATTTTGCGCCTAAATCCAGAATGACCAGCCGTAGGATACTGAAATTTAGCATTTGAAATTGCTGTAGTATCTAAATGGTCATTTTCTATTTTTGTAATAATCGGCTGAGCCGGAAGTGCACTTCATATGGCAGATTTTTTGAATTTTCCGCATAAATTCTAAACAATCAGTCGTAGAATATTTAAATTTTTTTTTAGGCACATTTATAACATTTAATTGTTCACCTTGCATTATGATTGCTATCGACTAAGCCAGAAGTGCACTTTACTTAAAACTTTTTTTGAATTTTTTGCATAAATATAGAATGATCCGACATAGCATATTGAAATTTTGTATGAAGATTTTCTATAACATCTTATTGTACATACTGTATTATAATTGCGATCGGCTAAGCCGGAAGTGCACTCTACTTTAGACTTTTTTTTAATTTTGCGCATAAATCCAGAATGATCAGCCGTAGGATACTGAAATTTAGCATTTGAAATTGCTGTAGTATCTAAATGGTCATTTTCTATTTTTGTAATAATCGGCTGAGCCGGAAGTGCACTTCATATGACAGACTTTTTGAATTTTCCGCATAAATTCTAAACAATCAGTCGTAGAATATTTGATTTTTGTATTAGGCACTTTTATAACATTTAATTGTTCACCTTGCATTATGATTGCTATCGACTAAGCCGAAAGAGCACTTTGTTCGAAAATTTTTTTAAATTTTCCGCATAAATCCAAAACGATTGAACGTATATTGTTAGAATTCAGTATTTAGGACGATTATACCGTCTAGATGCTCATATCCTATTTTTATTGAGATCCACCAAGCCGGAAGTGCACATTAATTGACAGTCTTTTGGAATTTTTCGCATAAATTCGAAACGATCAGGTGTAGAATATTGAAATTTGATATTTCAGTCTGCTGTAGCATCTGAATGATTGCCTACTATTTTCATAACAATAGACTGAACCGGAAGTGCACTTCAGTAGGAATTTATTTTTTAATTTTGCGCATAAAATCAGATCTGTTGGTAGTTGTTGAATTTTGGAAATCAGTATTTGAGAATGTTGTAGTATATGAATAATGGCCTACTGTTTCCATAGCAACCGACTTGGCTGAAAGCGCATTTTACTTGACAGATTCTTAGAATCTCTTGGGTAAATCCAAAACGATTAACTGTGGCACGATGAGATTTTGTGTTTGATTTTATATATCCAATGATATATATATAATCAAACACAAAATCACATTGTATTATATAAGCCCAATAATAATCCAAATCCAAACTTATTATCTTTTGTAGATATTTTGCATAGGTATAAATGATTACATATTGATTTTTTCACTCCTTTCTTTATATGATTTCAAAAATTTCTATGAATCAATAAAATAGAGATAATCATGATTAATTCAAGAAAAATTAAGATTTCTTATTTTCTAATCCAAATTATGATTTTTTCCAATCTTGTAATTGCAACACAGGAACTAGAAGTTTTATAATAATCTATACATTTTTCAGAATTTTATTAAATATAAAACTACTTTTGATTTTAAATTCTGTATATTTTACTTGAAACTTTGACGTTTCGATCCTTTGACCAAGGATCTTCTTCAGAAAACAATGATAATTGCCTTGTTTTATTTTTGGTCAAAGGATCGACACGTCTGAGTTTCAAATACGATATACAGTATTAAAATCAGAAGTAGTTTTTTGAAAGTTTTGTTTGTTTTATGAACCAAGAACCATTTATTCAATAATTTTTATCTGGATAGCCCAGTGATTTTAGGTAGCATCTTAAAACAAATTCAATGCTAGAGCTGAATGTTCATATTTCACGTAAGGCATGAATACACATTTATTAAGAGGAACCTCTTCCTAGTAGATAAAAGAATAAATGATCACAAGAAAATATTAATCTGTGACTGTTTACTCAGTGTCTTCATTTCCAAACATTTTGCCAGCCACTGTTCCATGGTCGCTTCGCGTTTTACATCCAAATCCTTACTCATTTATTTTATCAGTGCACTTTTTTATCGCTAGTCGCGCCATGAATACGATATTTTATAACTTGTGTGTGTTCGCTTTGGCTTTTTGAATTGTACTTCCCTCGGTCGCGGTATGCGGTGAACGGATGTTTGTTGGGGGCTGCGGAGGTGAGCTGGTAGAGGGGAGACAGGATAGCAGGAAAGGGATGTGCTACAGGCTGGACTATGTTGTCCTGGAAGAAGGGATGTGGGAGTCTAGTGAATTTAAGGGTACCATTGACAAAAAATGCAGTCTATTTTGCTTATGTTGTAATTACTATACAAAAGTAAATAATTATGTATCAAATGGTTCATTTTGCTTTCGTTGTCCAATTAAGATTTGAACATTCCAGCATCAAAAAAGTTCAATACTAAAATTAGAGATATTCAATGAGAGTTGCTTTAAGATCAAGGAGTTACTATAGGACAAGATAATTCTGTTCATATATCTCCCATAATGAGTTCATTGCATTTAAACTTCACTCCAAATGCATACCTAAAGTTGAAATTTCTACAGCCGCTCAAGAAAGCAGTTCACAGCCTAAATCACTCCTTCATTCAACCATACTCAAATTTTAACTATAAACATCTCAAGTTTGGAGATAAAAGCAGGTTTTAATCGTCAGGAAAAATTTGTACAAACAGAAGCAATTTCGCTTGACCAATCTTTTTACTTGAACAATTGACTATTGTATGACCATTTAATCAATATTACCATTTAATCTCCTCATCAATATAAGCTTTATCTCTAGATCAATATGATCTTCGAATCAAATAACGTATCGATCAAATATTCGAATTTCTTGTGCATATAGCCTTTTATTAAATTTCAAAGTAACAAAGCAATCAGATCTATCAGGAAAGCTTCGGAAGATCGATCGATGTGCTTGTCCAGAAAAAATGATCAAAGATCGATTAATTTCTATCCCTATTTACACTTGCATTGAGCCGCTAACAGAGATTGATATCTCGATAGCTCTCCGATCATAGCTACGGACATTTGTGATCAATTATCTGTCTTATTTTAATCGAAATGTTCAGGATCGATTGCTTCAGATTGATCGGTTAATCGATCTGAGCGGTCAGTAGAAGTGATCAAAAATTGATCACGAACTTCCAAAAGACAATACAAAAAAAACTCTATCTCCCTTGGACGCTTTTATTCAATAAGTTATCATCAACTTTATTAAAATTGCTGGAAAATACTGGCCAGTGACTTTCTATTATTTCTAATTATTATTATATCATAATTCCCTCTCTATCACTTGCATAAAAGTTGATTGAATAGTATTCTTCTAATTTGGAATCGATTTACTATATGCATATCACTGTTTTGATTATATATTTATAATCCTGGTTTATTATCACAAATCAAAGTTCAAAATCCATTGAATTCTTCTTATATTTTTACCAACATCTAGTTGATTCTTTTTAATTTTGCTCATTAATTTTGGTCCACGTTATTGTAATACATTTAAGAACAATTTAATATTTTTGCTATATTAATATTTGAAAAAGCTCATAAATAATCTTATCAGTGTCTCAGAAGGTCTATCCTAATTCTTGTTAGAAATACTAAATTTATCAACAGTAATTACACAAGAACTTTTTATTTTGCTGGATTTCTGTTTTCATGAAACCTCGTTACCTAGCAATTTAACAAGAAAACTGTTCTAATAAAATCACGATACCGTAGATATTTTATTTTTGAACAGTTTTCGAGTCAAATTGCTGTCAGGGTACAAGGTTGAGTTGTCAAACTGAAATTTATTCCAAGAAAGATAAAATGCTAGATTGTAATTCGGCGAGATAGTTTAACGACATTTTATTTATAAATAAGTTTATTTAAATGAGCAATTATTGAGAGTACAATTATCATACATCGTTTCATTTGACATATTCCACTACGTATTCTTTATAATTTTCTCCATCAATTCTTGGCATACTTTAAGTCCAATGTAGCAAAATATTTGAAATTTGACATACCGTTGTACTTCTTTCTAAAACATAATTCAGGTTTTCACAAAATACGATGAATTGTCTCCAGATACATGATTTATTGTTTTTTGTATTTATAGACACACTTTACCTAATATTTTCTTTTACATTTTCTTCGGAAATATTCCAAATTCTGTTTATTTTCAGTTTAAGCATGGACTAATAATGCAAATGACATAAATATAGAGTGTTTTGATTTGGTTGCTAGGAGAAAGGTAAATAACGTTTTATTACTTGCAAAGTACTCCCTGACTTGCAAAAAGTTACCTTCCTTTTTATCCGCTGTCAAAACGATAAAATTGGTTTTTTATATATGGCTTACTTTATATTGGAGTGGAATTATCATAAATATTTCTTCCTACTGCGTAAAATAAGACTTTTTCGCGTTTCACCTTTACCACTATTTAAACACGTAGCAGCTAAATTTCTGTGAGTTAATGTTTGTAGCACCTCTTTCTGATCCATTTGTTTGTAAATTTGTTAAATCTGAATGTCACCTTGTGCTTTAAGCTCTTTTGCTGTGTGCTTGATAGAGACGAAAACATGGAAGTTGAGTGCCGTAGAAAAATTTGGTATGCAATACAATTTCAGTAGCTCGGCAAGTCTATGTCTAATGCTTAACTTTGTTGTATTATAGTTACTATTCTTTAGCGTACTATATTAGTGATTTCTGTATCGAGGCCGTTGATGTAATCGTTCTTGATCGAATCTGACATTTTCAGCCAAAGCGTCAGCTGAGCCTGCAATTATTCAGGTAAGACCAAAACGCATTTGATGGCCGAGGTTTTGCAAAAAATGTTTTCAAAATTTCATCATTTTGTTATCCAAGGTTATCCAATATTTTGAATATCACGTACATCTTGTGTAATATGTTGAAGAATATTGTGGCTAATTTTTTATTGATAATTGGCTGAGATATCCTAAGTTGAATTCAAAATTCATTTTGTTAAAAAGTGCAGTGTTTTGCATTTTTTTTTTTTAGTTTTTCGTTGAAATAACTCTGAATAACTTTTCATCTCGTATGCTCCTAGACATACTAATTAGAAACGATTACCTCGACCTGATAGGTATTTTGGTTTTTAGGATTATATACAGGCCTACTATGTCACCAAATTGGTTTATTTCACATTAAAAAATTACAATACATTTTCGTAGAGAATTTTGTTAGATGCAATTTTTAAAATAATGGTCTCCGGAAAAATTCGGCTTAGAGGAATTTTTTTGCAGTAGAAATTTAATTATACTGGACAAAACATGTAACATTATTCCATTTGTTTCCAGATTTAAAATGCTGGTGTCATCTCCATTTGCACCAAAACCGACCAGACAAACCATAACGGGGTGAGTAATTTCTCTCTCATTCAACCTTTTGTCGATGAGATACAATTCTTTTGTAGATGTAACATTATAATATGTCACTAGACACCACCAACTACTGTTTTGTGTAGAAGGCGCTCAAAACAGTAGTGCCACCATCTGTTGTTTTCATACCAACCCTCCCGATCTTTATCACTAAATGTAGTTGTGATTCTATGTGATGTTTTTCAGGGCTCAGTAACGTATTTTTAATTAAATCATTTTTGACGTTTTCAAACGTCATTTTAATTTTCACAAGATAACGCGGTAATCAGTTATTTTGTGTTTCAATTTTCCCGCAAAAGTAAACATATTCAAAATCATTATAGCATTTATAATTTTCAATAAATTAGGGGAATAATTGTATCAGTATTTGCCAAATGAATTGTTGGACAATTGGTTTTTTTATTGAATAGTAAATTGAGTTTTTGTTTTAGTATTTAATTTTATCTGAATTTTACAATTAAAATCAAATTGTGAATTGGAATATCCAATTTCCTCTTCCAATTAATTATTTCATAGATAGATATTTTTTATGGCCAAGTTAAAGTGATTTATAAATAATAATTCTAGCTTTAGCTCTCTCCAACTGAAAAAACTCAATCAATCTGCTGTTTTACAATTCACATAACTTGTATGTTCAAAGTGAAATTTCTTCAATGAATTAGAAGTATTTTCACATCATGAGCTATCATGATGAACATTAATTTAAATTTGAATATTTGCATTTTTTTTTATTTCAACGAGTATATAATTGCAGTATAGAGTAGATAAATTGTTGTATCCAGTTGTTTTACGAAAGAATTCAAGAAGGCTTTATCCCTACTGCACTAGTCGTTGAGCATACTTTTTAGCGCATTTTTCCGAAAAAAGCGCTATTTCCGAAAAAAGCGCTATTATATTCACTTTGGCTGTCTGGCTGGCTGGCTGGCTGGCGTGACGCTGAGATCTCAGCAACTATACTATTTACAGACTTGAAACTGGTACTAAATAAAAGCTGCTGTTTCGTAGGCTTGCACAAATTGCTTTAATTCAAGCTCATAGTGATTGTGGAAAATTGAATTATTCAATTACTTGTTTCAAGTGAAACAATGTCCATAGATATCTATGACATTAGGGATATGGCAACTAAAATTTATTGAAGTAGATAAAAATTTAGTTACAACTTTCGCCGCGGGTGTCACTATTATTATGTACAGTTGTCAAATCTGTCCGGGATTCATTCAATGACTTGTTTGACGCGAATTTGAAGCTTATTAGAATGAATTATTATTATTGGATGAAAATCAGTTTACTTTTGGTGAATTTTTTTGTGTATGGCTTTGATAAAGATCAAATTATCATTTTAAAGTACAGCACTTGACCTCCTGTCAGTCAATAACTAAACAATGAATATTCAAAGGTATTTTTGAGTTTGTACATGCATAAATTATGTGCCTATCAAATAGTCAACTTGAAACTAGTACTAAATGGAAGCTGCTGTTTCGTAAGTTTGCTCAAACTGCTGGATTTAAAGCTCAGTAATTGTAAGAGCTAGTAATTTGCGAAATATCTGAAGTAACAAGCATTCATGAGCTGTCAAAAATGCGCTTCCATCATCTAGATCAGGGAGTACCGGGAGTGATCACTCAATGTTAAAAATTATGCGCATGAATATAGTTGCGGCCGCTGCCACCGAGGTCTCTGATAGCTATGTAACCATGGTTTCAGATCTAAATTAGTATTTTGTGGTTACGTACTATAAATAGAAAAGTCAAAGAAATTTTTCAAAAATACGTGTATTATAAATGTTTGTACATGTGAATCAATGTTATCAACAAAATATTCGTGCAAATATAAAATTACTTCATGCATAAAGTGTGATCCAATTGTAGTAAATAAATTCGCAGTTGTTAAATTCATTCCAAATTTATGTTAAAAACTTCATGTTGAAATTACTTTCCACAGTATTTAAACTCCATTGTAAAAAAAGTAGGAAGACATTGGATACAAATGTTCAAAAAAATTTAAAGTTATTTCTATTAAAGCATAAAAATCAGTAGCCGTATTCTCAAAAGAGTTCATACTAACCCACAATTTTGGATTAGTGAGTTTTCTTCTAATTTAGGTCTCTTAAATTCAATCTTGAATCACTTACGATGATAAATAGGCAGTAGATAGAACTTAGATTGAGTTATAACAAAATTGAAAAAAAAAATTAGACGAAAATCACTAATTCAAGACTGTAGACAGTTTAAATTGTTTTGAGATGTGATTAATTAAGGAAATAAATGAAATTAAAAAGATTGATAGATTCGAAGTATCTTTTTTATAATAATTTAAAATAATTACTGAATTTTTCGAATATAGTTTGAGCTAAAGTGACGTTTTCCAGTGTCTTCACATCATTTGAACTTTAATGCATCTTACTGTCTCAGCAAAGTCACTTTTACAGTATTTAAGATTTTTTCTTCACAAATATTCCATTTTTTCTTCATTCTAGCTCCTATATAACGACTGGAAAATCATTTAGCACTTTCGAGAAGCGTGGACATAATGTGAGTATGAATTTATTGAACTTTCTTCGACTGCCTGAATTCTAAAGTAACGTCAAGACTGAAGAGTATTACTTTTTCTTGGTTTCATATGATATAGAGAAATTGGCGCATCTTCCGTTATAAATATTCATTTATAGTTCTAGCACCACGTTATTATTGCAGCTGGCAAATCCTCATCTATCCCAAATGGTTCTTATTCATTTATTGTTTGAAACTCCAGGTATTTGTGAGGTCCACAAAATAACTCAGCCCAATATTTATCATTGTGCTCGAACTAAATCATGTATAATTGCATTTGTACTGATATAAAAACTGCACGTTGCGGAATGGAACCAGCAGATGTGCGCCTACACTGAAAAAAAAATATTGATACTCATAGATAAAACGAATTATCTGGAGGTGAATTAACTCACAGAGATGAAATATTCATTGAAATATTGAGATTATGTTCTGATTTACGAATTCAGATTTGTATATAAAATAATTTGTATTTCTAATCATGTATTATTAATATTAGTTAATATTTTCTACTGATAATCAAGTAGATAATTTTTTTATGTGTTTTACAATATTATATTCTTTATCATAGAATTTATAATCACTGTTGCAGAAAATGAATCTATTCGCTACTGTAGCTAATATAGTTGTACAATACAGTTCAGGATCTTGTGTCCCGGAGTTAAAATTTTTGGTGGAATTTGTTGGCTCTTTTCAACTACCTGCTCTGTTGTTATACGCAGACTGGCAGAGTTGGTGCAGTCCGTAGTTAGTCCTTCCTTGCTCGGTTCCTTGTTCAAGTAGTGATTTTAAAAAAAAGTGAATTATAAAAATAAGATAAATAATACGCAGAGTTATAATACTCACAAATTAAAATTGACTATAACATCTCTTCAATTTTACAGCGAAGATCAAATGAATAATAATGACGGATATCTCTGTAGTTGATGTATTAAAGGAAGTGTTGCAAGCATCGTGAATTTGAAATGACTGCTGGATGTTACATTTTCAAGAAGAAACATTGTTTATTCACTATCTCTAACACACCAATTGAGAGTATGCTATCGACTGTTATCTAATTAGTCTAACACAAAAAAAATGTGTGCGGTTCTGGCGAAATTATACAATCACGTATGCTGGGAAATTATGATTCTTCATCAGAAGATTATAGAAATAATATGGAACAATATTATTATTATCCCAAATGGATTGGTATCAAAGAGACATATTGTAACGTGCGAGAGTGTGAAGGTTCGTAGGAGCGGGGTAGGCTTGGGCCTGAACTTATCTAGGCGGGGCCTTTCGTCCTCGTTGTATTGTATCGCGCCGCACCGCACCACATCACTCCGCCCGATGGAAGCCTCTAACAATATTCCAGAAATGTGGTAGAACATTCAAGAAATGGATTTTTCTATATATAAAGGCAAGCAAACGACTTGAGGGTAATAGTGTGATGGTGAATCTAGAGCAGTGAATATCAAACAGTGAAGTAATCAGTGTAAATAAATAGTTGAAGATAAATATCCGCAGCTTTGTTTAAGATAGAAGTAAGTCCTGAATAAATGTTTAGTGATATTCGAAAGAATAAAACTTTTATTTCATTTTCAATTATTAAATAGTGACTTATATTTAATTATGAGTTATTTCCTTTTGAGCAATGAACATTATAATATTATCATCATAATAATACAGTCATTATTGATATCAAAAATATTAATTTAGTTTTTGGTACCGTTGTTCATATTTTAGTGAGTTAAAACAATAGTATTCCTTTCATTTGTAATGTTTCGAGTACATTATACTTTAATCAACATGTCAACGCGTATTGTGTTGAAAGCTCGAAAACTCTCATGGGAATATCCTAAGAAAATATAATTGGGTGTGATGGATTGGTTAAAACTCAATATTTACATGATATTTAAAATTTGAATTATTATCTGCAGTTTGTTAATTGAAGGATATTTTTTTGTAATAATCTAAAATTCAATGAAAATATACATGTTTGAACGAATAAAGATTATTTGCTATCCCACAAATATTAATAACTATTCCAAAAGTAATATTTACTATCCCACAAATACTATTTCCTATCCTACAAATAACATTTACTATGCTAGATATAATATTCAATATTTCAGAAATAATATCCTCTGGTTCAGAAAATGATTTTCACTACTTGAAAATTTATTTTGAGCAACATAGTAATTTTTTTATCTAATTTAGCTTATAATATTTATAGCTTAACATATTATATTGGCTTATAACAGAGAATATATTGATTAGTACAGATAATATCTTTACTATAATTGCTAAACTTAATGTCTGCGATAGAAATATTCTACAACTAGTTGAAACATAAGTTTCACTAAGAAGACAAATGATATTGTCGGTGGTAGATATTTACATTAACTAATGCAGATAATTTCTTACTACAATTTCTAGAATTGTTACTATCTGCAGTAGGCATAATATAATAGCAATATATTTTAGTTCATCTAGCGAACGTTCTAGCCTGTCACGATTTTAAGCAATGTTTTTAACTATAGTATCTAAGATTTTTCTTTCAGTGTAGAATAATTATATTTTATAACATGCGAACAGAAAAATACAAGACAAACTTACAATTGACTTGCAGTACTTGCTTTTTAATAACTTCTTGTAGTGTTTAACAATTAAAATCATTATCAAACACAACTGGATATTGGACAAACAATCTTATTTACTTATATCGACATTTGTTCAAATTTTTTCAATGGTAACTAAGATTCAAGATTAAAATTAAATTGAAGAATAGGTGCGGCCGCTCCCGTTAGATGGTAGTAGCTAAGCGCCAAATTCTTTCATTTGAGTGATCTCTCCCGGTACTCCCTGATCTAGATGATTCTTCCATTTTTTTTAATCTATACATGTTTTTCAGAACTTTATCAAACTATATCTTCTCATTAATATTTATGAACTTCATGATGAAAACATTATATTTTCTCAGCTAATTTCAGATATTTACCATATATCACAATATGAAAAGTGATATTTCCAGAATGTATTATCTTGATTATTTGATACCATCATAATCCTCAACTTTTACTGAACAATTTCTGTAAATTTTCTGAAAGAAAAGTAGATATATAGCTTTCTTAAACACCTAACAACTCTATACATACTTTGTACAAAGGTTAGAAGATATTTTTTTTTTAATTTCTGAGTTTATAATATATAAGTATGGTGGTACTGAATAAAAAGAGTACAGGAAATAATTCTCTGATTTTTTACAGAGCTAAGTAACAACGACTTGTGAGCTGACACTTTGTTTTGCAATAACAATACCCCTTCAGACATTTTCATGGTATTCTCCTAAGATATTCTCGCAATTCCATAATGGAGAATAATGTTTTACAATTAATATTCTGTCTAGTTGTGAGTAATCAAATAGAAACGGCACATCTTTGTCCCAAAAAATGGAAGTAAGAAATTCTGCTGATATCTGTATGCGAAACTTTTTGGGCCAAGATGAACCAGCATGTTTCCATTATTTCGACTATTTTGTTGCTTCTGGTATGGGCAACTATTTATCAATATAATACTTGTATATTATATAACTCTAGATACATCTATGTTATAAATTTTACTAGCATATTAATCAACTTTTCTAGCGAGCGTACATGTAATCATGGCGCGTTCCTCTTTCAATTTAAAATTTAACAATTAAACTCATTACAAAATCGACATGCGCTAAACACATCATAATTCACACAATGTTATCTCTGTGTTAACAATTGCTATAAGTTAGCAACTGTCGCTAACCTAGCTGTTAAATGACTCTTAAAACTTCCTTACATAACCGTAGACATTGTGCGTTGAATCTAAGATGGCTAGCTCTAAGATGTAAGAGCGTAATGTGAATGTGCCATTATGAATATGGTAATTAGGAGCGCGTGCAGCCCAGGGCCGGGCCAGCCCCTGCATTAGCAACACTCTCTAATTACTGGGCCGCTATTGTGAAGCGGACACCGCAAGCCACTACGGTCAAATGGATTCTCAAAGATATTAGATGATGACGAACAGAAACTTGAACGATGAATGGAATCTGTAAAAATCAATATTAATTTTAAAGTTCTAATGCATCGTAAAACTCTCCTGAAATTCATTTTCCGTTAGTGCTACTTCAACTTCTTTTATGGCCAGTTGCAGCTTGAATTTTAGGTTTCACTTAAACAAAAAATATAGGAATAATGACAGCAATGATTATTTGATTTTCAGTTTTGATACGATATTGTTCGAATAAGCGACACTTAAAATTTAAGGGATTATTGAATCTAACCGCTGTCACTTTATAATCGATTAAATTTAAAATTACATCAAAACAGTGTTTCACAAGAATCAAGAAATAGTCTTGATCTTGTCTTGATCTTGTCTTGAAATCAAGGCAAGACAAAGACAAGAAGTGTTTTTTATTTTCCAAGACAAGACAAGAACGTACTATCAAGAATCAAGACTTCTTGTCAAGACATCTTGATATCTTGACAAGTAATTATTCAAATCTGCATAATTTATTATTCTATTATTGAAATATTCAAATCAGCTAAGGTCATCACAGTTTTTTTCCCGACAATAAATTTCATTGCCAGTTTTATCACTGTTTCATGAATTTAGGAGTATGGTACCAAATTTCAAACTGACATTTGTCATTGTCAAACTGACAGTTCAAAGTGACAGCGTCATTTTCAAAGTGACAACTGTCATTGTCGAAGTGACGGCTGTCATTGTCTAAATGACAGCTGTCATTGTTATGGTGACAGATGGCGGCATACAATATGAGTATTCTTCCAGATTTTCCAGTTGAATAAGCTCATTTACAAATTTAAACCTATTCGGGGGAGTAAGAAGTATCGGTGACTATGATTTTCAAAACAAATATTTGAGACATATCAAAAGCATAAGTCGTCAGTTTCCAGTGATTGAATCGTTTATGTAGAAGGGAAATATATGGGTAGAATTCCCAATACTCTAAGAAAGTTGTTAACTCTTAGCAACATTGCTTTATCATATAACAATAATAATTGCAAATACTGATTAAAACATGAAAATTACAGATTTTTCATTTATTTCTATTGGTGGCAATCTTGGAAAACGTTGCTAGAATCGATTCATTACATAACTGACAGGGAGGATAGGTAGACACTAACGCTAAATTGAGTGTTTAGATTAGATAAAACAATGGAGAAAGGGGATTCCCCCTAAAAGTCAAGATCAAGAGATATCAAGAACTCTTGAAACAAGACAAGAAATGCGTCGTCAAGAAATGGGCAAGACAAGAAATTTTTATTTTCTTGTCTTGAAAATCAAGACAAGACAAGAAATGGTCATCAAGACAAGAAATCTTGTCTTGATGAAACACTACATCAAAATAAATGAAATAAAAATAAAAATTATTAAATTTAAATAACAGAAAAAAAAATTGCAAAAAGAGAAAATAATTACTATGGTAGCTATGAAATTGATAGTTAGCACTTTGATGGCCAGTTGCACCGCTGTCCTTTAAATTTTAGATGTCGCTTAATTGAACAATATCGTATCAAGACTCGAAAGTCATAAACATTAATGTTATTACTTCGACTCGATATTTTTTGCTTAAATGAAACTTGAAATTTAAGATATAGAATGGTGCAACTGGCCATGAATTTATTAGTTTAAGTTAAATACTGCACTTCAAACTTCAAAACAGATTTAACATTCGAGCAACATATATATTCGCTTAATATACCGGAACTGGAACAATTATGTGCCACCATTATCGTTGTTACTTTAAAAAACATCTAGTAGATGTTCGCGGCTCCGAACTTGAGCTCAAATTTTCTGTGAGTCATTATCACCGTTGTTCCTCTTAATGTCGCTTTCAGCATACGCTTGTAGAACTGTTTTTTTTTTTTCAAATGACTGTCATCGTTGTTACTTCAAAGAACATCTCTAACAGATGTGTTATCTTCAGCATCAGAACAAGATGTAATACTATGATATAAAAACTTATAGAAGCAAGCAATCATTGTGCTAACTATCCATTTTATAGTACAAATTATCTTTCTGCATGTTTGCAGTTTTTATGTTAAAACGAATCACTTTATATTACCATCATGATAAATGGAATTATCATCTTGGAAGTGCAATTATATCTTCCACTTTTTAATTGTTTGAAATCTTAGAGATATTCTTGTAATTTTTGAAAAGGTGATGTATTATGCAAGGAAAGCTTATTTTATAAAATAATATCAATAATTATTATATTTGTCATAGTTTTATCACTTAAGAGTACTTGTATTCTGCTTATGATGACATTTTTTACCTATATCAAAGTTGGCAGTATTGGCTGCCATTGTACGTTTACAGGTTATGCGAGATGATAAATTTTATTTCTGCTTTGATTTTACTTTCCGACCATCTGTGGAGTGATGTGAATGAAGAAAGCTGAAATCTAACAATTGTTAACTGTTTTTAATTTGTAATACAATTTAATATTTAATTTTGAAATATTCTTGTCCTAAATATATGTATAACAAAATATTTTATTTTTTTGCGTGGAGCGTGAAAAAGGCAAATGAAAACCTTCCTGGTATATGTCATATTTGTAGCTTGAAAACTCTATTTTGTATCAAAAAAAGCAACATAATTCCGCAACATCTACCATTTCAAGCAACCCATTACAAATAATTCCAATTATTATATCATTTGTATTATTATGATGCTTATTATTTGTAGAAACTTTCTAAAGAGTGTGAATAAATTAATTCTAATCATTAAGATGTCTTGTCAAACCCAGCAGTTTGTATCCGTGTTCGAGTGCCTCACGCATAATCTAAAAAACGCAACCTAAAAGCCAACTAGAAGGTCTTTCTGATGTTAGAGAAGTAAGTATTATTTTAGATATAAAGCCAACTGCATTTTATGAACATCCTAAAGAGATTATAATATCTTATTTGTGTAGTAAATTTATTTGCCTATTTGCTGATAAAAAATCTGCTGTGGCCACACAGTACTTCTCCGACAATAAATAATATGCCAAGTTTCATTGCTGTTTCATTTTAGAGTGTCGTACCAATCAATTGCATATTGCAAAGTGACAGCTGTTATTGTAAAAGTGACAGAATTGCAATAAGTTATATGCCCAGTTTCTTTAATTGATCCCATACTTGGCATAATCTGGTTAAGTTGTAAAAAAACAATTAATAATCGAAAAAAATATTTATTCTTCTAAGCTTCACTCCCCAAGAGCTTAAAATTGATACCAAACTAGGCAATAGACATCATTAAAAAAACTTATAGAAGAAAACAATTTACAATCGTTTAAATATCATTTTTGACACTTACTAGAATTATTTCCACAGGAGCTTAAATATGATATCAAACACGATAGAGCCAAATTACTTATTTCAAGAGAACAATTGACAAACGTTAGCACGTGATGTCTAGATATGAGTAATAATAAATCCAATTCTACATAATGATTTTGATTATTTTATTTCTTCGCATATTCTATGATAATATAAATTTTAATAATAACAAATGGAGCCCTATTATTTTTGAAAAACTTTTCAGATAAATCTTGATCCAAATTATTTTAGAATCAGTTTCAGTTATTTTGGATTTTCTGTCAAAATCTATGCGAGAAAATAAAAGTTCCATCAATAAAGCTCTAATACCACAGGCTGGAGAGAGCTTATCTAAAAATTTAAATTAAGCTTTTCAATGAAAAGCTCAAATATAAAATTTCGATCCAAAATTCGTACACGTTCTCAAGTTATCGTGCTTTTTTGGGCTTAGTAGAGTCTAAAATGTGAAAAGATTCATCAAAATCGCGAATTATCCATAAACCACGATTGCAGTACTTACCCTATTATACATATACAGGCTGGGGAAGCAATTAAATATTGTTTTCTAATATGATTGGAAAGTTGATCCTATCCTCTTGCAATTTTAGTTTAATGTAGTTTTGTTTGAAGAATCGGAATAAATTCGAACTCATATTGTGGATTCAATTAATGGCCGGTTTTATAAAAGAAAAGTAAATTAACTCCTAGAGTAGATACATTTTATTTAACAAATTTTATTCAGTTTGAGTTTCCTTGAATGATAGATTTAATTTAAGAATTAACATTTAGAAATTCAGATTTAAAAAACTTATGCTCTGGTTCATGATGGATTTAATTTACGAACTCAAATTTGGAATAAAAATTACCAAATCTAAATTCCTAATCTAATCAATCACACAAAAGTATCGAATGTCACTGCAAAATTGTCAAACTGTCACCTGTTCCATTATAAACCAGCTTTAAGACATCAGAATCATTGATGCTGTTATATAATCGATTGTCATCTGATGAAGTGAATTTTATTAACTTTGGAAGTAAATTACCCTGCGCTTCATTAAATCAGGCATTATTGAGATGAATAGACATTTTAGTTGTCAAAGCATCCATCTTCAACTTGAGTATATTTTTTCCCAAAGTTCCTCTTAGGGTCTTTTGACACAGTGCAATAAATGCTGCATTTTGTTTTACATTTTAATCTTACATTTTGATGCAAAGAAAAATGCACTGTGTCATACACAAAATTTTGTGCATTGAACTCTGATTTTATGTATGACACGGTGTACTTTTCTTTGCATCAAAATGCAGAAAGAAATTCATCATTTAATACATCGAGTCAAACGGCCCTTATAGGATAATTAGGTCGTCAAATCTATCATAAAGTGGAAATTTTTTCACAGTCAGTTCGATATACTCGAAGAGAACTATATTGTTTGTCAAATTTGGGCACATATTATTCTTCCAGGCATTTTAGAAATCCAGTAAATCTTTCCGTGTTTCTAATAATTGAACTTTACGGACGAGTCTCTCAGATTTTTCTTGACTTTAGCATCGATTTCAAAATGATTTCAATATGATTTCAATATTCAATACCTGTAAGGCGGATTCTTAGTGATTATTTGTCTCAGTATCTTTTGGCCGACAAATTTAATAATAATTCATGCATAAAGTGTGCAAACTGATGCATTATGGAATGAGACCAAGTATTTCGAAACGATGTCATTCCTTGGTGCCTCTGAAAGTATCACTTCTTCATAGTGCGTAGATGTGACGCAGCAATTAATAAACAGCAGCTATAAGTCTCCTCTTGACATCTTCTCCTTTGTTTTACGGTGCTTCTGCTTCAGCTGCATTCTTCAAGTCTTCCTCCTCGGCGCTGCACGTTGGGTGCATCTTCTGATGGAATCTACCTCGTGCAAGATAGAGATGATCGCGTATCAAACATCGCACTGCTACTTAATGCGATCGTAAGCGAGATCTCCATGTACTCGAGGGTTATTATGCACAATTAACTATTGTTAAGAATTGTTAAGAGTGTGATAGGCCTCAAGCTCTGGAAATTAGTCATTGTTCCAAGTTAATTAATTGTTGGAGTACTTTTACAATACTTTAAACAGATTTGAATAAATTTTCATGCCTAGAATTATTTTAGTCCTGTTAAATTATCATATACTCGTAATATTGCGAAAATTACAATTTATTTTCAAATTGATTCATCTGCACTTTTTATTAAGTTTAGGACTGCTTAGTTTTCTTGAACAAGTATTCTACAATTCGTTCGTCTTCATTAAATTTTGAAGTATGCTTAGTGACACTAAATATGAAATTGATCTTCCAAAAATTTCAACGAAAATTACAATTTATTTTCAAATTGATTCATCTGCACTTTTTATTAAGTTTAGGACTGCTTAGTTTTCTTGAACAAGTATTCTACAATTCTAACGTCTTCATTAAATTTTGAAGTATGCTTAGTGACACTGTGAATATGAAGTTGATCTTCCAAAAATTTCAACTCCCAAAAATAATTATGGATTTGGGAGCACACTTTAATCGGAAAAAGCCTAAATTAATATTATAAAATACCAAAATGCCTAATTTAAGCTATAAACTTTTCGAACGTAAAGTTATAAGTAGTTCATGGCCTATTAACCATTGCGATAGGCTTTGCCTGGGTAATATGAGGTCTGTCTCCATTGGGGACTTTGTTTGTAATATGCTGCCGATAAAATGTATATTTCCAGTAGATGCTTCAACGAAGCGTTCAAACAGTTTAAATTAGGGTTGGATGAAAGTAAGAGCAAAACAAGTAGATCTTGAGCGGAAGAGGCTTATGATTTTGCACTTCAACTCGTTTGAGCAAGATGTAGATATTTTATAATCTAGACAATCTGTATATTACCCAAAATCCGCACATTGGAGGTAAAGAGTATCATTACATGTCGTTAGTCCAATTCTCGTAGTTAGCAGCAGTGGTAAATAGTGTATAACAAAGAAAGCTCCAACAATTTAAAAGCTACTAAAAAAAGTATAGTTATTATTCTTCTGAATTTAGGACGATTTGAAAAATAAATATTTCATTATGCTTTTATCAAATTTTGAAATTGTCATTTTACAGTATATGTATGTAATAATTTTTTCTTTCTTTTTGATTTATTTTCATACAATAATTGACTGAAACTGCTACCAAAATTAACCACATATTTATAAATTATAGCAGTAATCTTCCTTAGTTCTATGAAATAAATGCTTGCCACATTTCCTAGTAAAAATTCCCCAAATACTTTGTACCTGACTCACTAACTGAACTTCAAACTGTCATTTTCCCATTACCAATGAAGACACCACCCAAATTTCCAAATTCTCCGTCGGATGCGAACATCATACTTTCAGATCGCGTGTGGCCTACAGATTCTGAAACCGCGGGGGTCACTGTTTTGACAATACAGTCAATTAGGGGCCGGTTGAAATGTCAGCTTCTTGTGATTAATATGTTTTCTTTATTAAATCACGTTTTAACAACATTTACTTGCTTGTTACTCTTAAGTGAAGTGTTTGTAAGAAGTTATGTTACGTGTACGCAAGGGATTTGAATGTGGGGAAACTGATGAGATTATGCTTTGAATAAGATTGAACAGATGTTGGCAAACAACCACAAATTTTCACATTCAAATGATTAGGGGCTAAATATACGAGTTTGAACATCTAGAAGTCTATTATGTTGAATAAGTGAAAGATTTGCTGACTAAATATTAATGTTTTCTGTTTTCATTAAAATAATCACAGTTTTAATTGAAATACAAAGAATAAAAAAACAAGAAGCCTTTATTTATTCTGATTACCATCTATAAGTAAATATAAAATTACTACATACCTTGCTGCAAAATTATTATATCATGAGCAAAATCTGAATTATAAAATTTCGAGTAAAGAACAGAATCTTATAGATTTATGAATTTGCTTAGTGTTGCGAAATACATTTGTGTACGATTATAAATATTGTCAGACCGAATTTTCGGCTTCGGCCACCGTTGGCCAAAAAAAGAGCATTCGGTCACAACTTTGACTTTAAGCAAAAAATAGTAGAAGTTTTGGTCGAAACCGCTAGCTGTGGTGAAATTGATTCAGCCGGTGATTCATTTTGATGAAGAGTTAAATGTATAAATCTTATATCACATTATCACTATCATCATGCATAATACCAAATAATTTCTACTCAATTTGCATCAATATTACGGTTTTGATCAGGGTTTGAAAAAATCATGATTCAGATAAAAAAATATGGAATAAAAACGACTTTTGATTTTAAATTCTGTATATTTATTTGAAACTTTGACGTTTCGATCCTTTGACCAAGGATCTTCTTCGGTAAACAATGATACAAAATAAAACAAGGCAAGTAACTAGATACTAAAAATATACAGAACTCTGAAAAATGTATAGATTATTGAAATATAATATCATAGATTCTCCAAATATTCATGATTTCTATGATTTTATTGATTCTTTTAATTATTTAAAATTGTGTCACAGAATAGAGTGAAACCAAATAATATGTAATTAGTATTTATATGTTTGCAGAGTATCTTTAAAATATATTTACTTTAAGTTGGAATGATTATTGTACGTTTAAAGTTATAGCACGACAAAAAAATAAATAATTTCACAGCTCAGGAGCTTAGTGCTTTATTGGAGCTTGAATTTTTCTTTAAGAATTGATTTTTATTATTGAATATATTGAATAATAACTTGATTTAATTTGTTATTTTGTTCTGTAATAAAAATATAACTGAATCAGAAACAAACACAAGAGAAATCAAGAAGTGAAATTAAAAAAAAAAAATTACACTGATTTGAATTATGACTTAAATCGTGATTTAAATCGGATGATTCAAATCAAGCCATCCTTGGTTTTTATTCAGTACTAAGGAATTTCATACAAATGTTAAACATTCGGCTTCGGCAGAAGATTAAGGCTAGGACCGAACAATCGGCTTCGGCCAAAATCTGACCTTCGGTCGGACACTATTTATAAATCTATTATTTATTACTTTAATCTGGTTTAAATACATAATATATGGAATTTAATATAGTTTTCAGTTTTATTTGGTCTTGTTTTGGTCAATTCAAAATTATATCGGAAATTAAAATAAAATTTGATAAATAGATTTATTTAAATTGTTAAACAGATCCTACCTCGTATCAAATTTTATTTGACACAATTATAGTGCAAATTATAGAAAAGTGTATTTTAGTTGCATAAACATAATACCTAGCTATTTTGATATTTCAATGGCTTTTTATGTATTATAACATGGATTGTGGAAGAAAATCTTGATGTATGTGTTTAGTATAATCACTAGCGCTTGGCCTGCTACGCAGGCCTAAGCCCTAGGCTTCGCAGCTCGATATGTGAACCGCCTCCGGCAAATATTCTGTCTCTATAAGATAAATTCCAAGTACATTTTTAGCCCACAAAACCTTCGTGCTCCGTATTATATTTGTGCATTTTTCCCTACTCGTGATTTCACTGTTTTTTATTGACAATTCTCAATATTATTCCATGTATTCATCAATCGGATAAATTGATTCCAACTCTTCCGCGAATTACAAAGTCTAAATTCAAAACTTCACAGCGAGATAACATGTCTGTGCCATGTTTCGCATATTCTCAGTCATTGCTTTACTGTTTTCGAATACAAATTAGAGTATTAGTTATTACAACTCATGTGATCCTTCTGTTTTATTTTGACGACATACTTACATCCTTACAATTTGCTTCGCTCGTCAATTTGTATGTAATCACAATCTTTCTGTCTCCTTTACAACTCTCACTATTATTTTGAATAGATATGGTTGATAATGCTGACTGAAATGATGCATGTACATCGAATATACAAAAAGATGGTTACTCCAGGTGGTACCGAGAATATCGAGTGAAAAAGTGAAATAGAATTTCAGTTGAAATTTTGTGTTTTCATCACTTACACCCATCATCCTAAATATTTCTCTCAGGAGAATCATTCAGTAGATTCCTTCCATGAATTAGCGTATCTGATTTCTGAGCTCAATTGCGAGATTGAAAGACCGACTATTTTCTCCGTAGTAACATTGATCCTCATAGATTTCCTTCTAAATCACTGCTTTGAGTCTTAATCACTTAGCTCCAATGGTACATTCGGAGAAACATGCATGTTCCACGTTCCTATAGTAATAATTTTGGAGCTCATGCACTCTGCTATACTTTTGCTTTCCAAAAACATGTTTCTTATTCATTCAGGCACTACTCTCAATCCCACGCTACATGCTCTGACTCCTTGTATAGAGCTACAATATTCAATTTTCTCTGGAATTGTGATTTAACTTGTATTGAAATCAATTCAACATTATTTATTAAATCAATATTAGTTGTTCAAAGTGCCTATTCAATAGAATACAATATCAAGGAATTGATCAAAATAATGAAATTGATGAATGTAGCAATGAAAATGTTGACAGCTGTTGTATCATCTGACTACTCGTCATCCGATTCCTTAATATCCAACAAAAAACTCATGTTCTTCACAATTACAATATATTTCAATAACAGATATCATGAAAAACACTAAAAGAAAAATAATATCTGACTCTTACAAAATATCTCTTACGCACGCGCCTGCGCACGCGCACGCGAGCGTCAACGTCACACCTAACAATGTTACCAACTGTTGGAATAGATGTCTGTGTTGATTGTTCCAATGACATTCATTAAAATCAGCTGATTACAACAGTAAATTTTTACTTGCAGCAACCCGTATCATCTATCAACATTTTCCGCGAAGACCGTTTCTTGAATAACTACGTTTAATCTGAGAATAAAGTATTGAATCTATCCATATCATGTGTCTCCTACACTTCTTGAGAAATTAATTTTTTTCAATCCCATATATGATTTCTCTCTCTCTATTACAATATATTTCAATAACTGATATTATGAACAAACACTAAAAGAAAAATAATATCTGATTCTCACAAAATATCTCTATCCACTCTTTCTTACGCACGCGCCTGCGCACGCGCACTCGAGAGTCTACGTCACACCTAACAATGTTACCAACTGTTGGAATAGATGTCTGTGTTGATTGTTTGAATGACATTCATTAAAATCAGCTGATTACAACAGTAAAATTTCACTTGCAGCAACCCGTATCATCTATCAACATTTTCCGCGAAAACCCTTTCTTGAATACGTATAATCTGAGAATAAAGCACTGAATCTATCCATATCATGTGTCTCCTACATTTCTTGAGAAATTAATTTTTTCCAATCCCATTTATGATTTTTCTCATCGATATTACCGATTATTATTAAATTGGAAGTTCTAACCAATAATTCTCATTTCGTTTTATCTTCGTTCACGTCATCTACCATTTTATCGTATTTGCAGTTTTTAAATACAAAGATATATTTTGTTGACGTTTAATAAAATTGTACAATTTGAGGCAAAGAATATCCAAAAAGCCATGAATCTCGTTAATATTTAACAATTTGACAGGCCTGTATGTAAGTAGATGAATTAATTTGGTTCTAAAATCTTGTTCGCATATGTCTATTCTTACAAGGGTCTTATCTATGGGTTATTGAAATTTAGTCCTAAAATGTTCCACTAATAGCAGTGATGCACGTTTCAACTTTCAGTTTAAGATCTCATGGTACTTGCAATATATATGTCTATGTCTGATTTACTCATTTGAAACGTAAATAGAGCAAAAATGTTTGAATTGAATAATTCGTACAACGCTATTATTGAAGACTTCTTCAAGAAGAGAATCATTTTAAAAAAGCATTATTCAGGTACTTATCTTCTGTAGTCCATATAGGCTATGTTTGTTGTGTACAACCTGTGTACAATAATGAACTCATGAGTCCAACAATCACACTCTAGTCTCTAGTGCATACAACAGAATTGCCTATACTACGTATTAAAACATTAACTCATGAAATGAATCAACATTAGAGCCTAGACTATTAGATGTCAAAAACTACAGACCAAAGTTTTAGAACCACTGAGATTTGTTACTCTCCCCAATGCACTTGTCATCAAGAAAATATTTCATATCCAATTTTGTATACCAATTGAATAGGAACATCCACACTAAATAAGAAATTAGTGACTTTTGATATTGTAATAAAATGATATGTATTAAACAGAATATTTACGTACAGTTTATTTCAGTAATATGTTATAATTTACATTTTTCAAAATAAATGATGACAATCGATATTTTCATCATCGTTCTCACCCAAGCTTAGTGTGTTTCATCAGCTCAATGCCGCTTCCAGTAGAATTACTCTCTACATAACCATACGAAGTTATTTAAGTTCATTGAGTGATGTATGATTTATATCTTTCAACAAGTACAAAATATTGATTGATGGCTCCATTATAGTAATATTATAATCAGTTGATTATTGCTTGTTTCATTGTTGACTCAAGCAAAATGTTCGATTGGCTGGGTTTATCAAGTCTTCAACTCAAATTTATTCAACTGAAAGAGATGTGAGAATAGCATGAACTAAACTATTACTAAACAATATTGAATATCTAAATAAATACTCGAGCATTGTTGAATATTTACCACATGTACCAGCTAAACTATACTTGACATGTTTCAAACTTCATTCAATCTTCAGTACTTATTTCATCCACAACAGAGAAACATCATGAATCAAAATATCCCTTGATTATAAGAATCGATTTCTTCATAACAATTATATGTTGAAATCATTCTATAACTTAGCCAACAACTAATCCATTTTGCGATCAGGCATATTCTGCGTTAAAAATGCATGAATATCGTGACATATAACTTCATTTCAAAAAATGTTTGAGCATAGCCTAAAAAATATTACATAAAATTGTCATTTTGTTAATATTATTCAATTAAACTACTTACTTTCTATTCATTAGATGTGTACATTGTTGAAACTTGAATTGGAATTTTGCGTAAAAGCGAGTACGCATGTACATTCTGGGAAATAAGTTGGCAATACTGAATTTATTGAAATGTCAAAAAAATAGTAATTTTAATATTTAAGCATAATATTAGCTTAAAATGTATCACAAGTGATTTGCTCATGTTTGTTATAAATGTATTAATACATAAATTTGTGAAAATTTTTCTCATCCTGCAATATTCATTGAAATAATATTGAAACCTAAACGTCAAAGCTGACAGATATCATCGATGTTCAACAATTATTTGTACATGGCTACTATTTTTACGTGGAAGCGAGTGCGCATGTACATTCTTCGTTTGGGAAATAAGTTGGCAATACTGAAGTTACCGAAATGTCAAAAAAATAACAATTTTAATATTTAAGCATAATATTAGCTCAAAATGTATCACAAGTGATTTGCTCATGTTTGTAATAGATGTATTAATACATAAATTTGTGGAAATCCTTCTCATTTTGCAATATTCAATGAAATAATATTGGAACCTAAACGTCAAAGCTGACAGACGTCATCGATGTTCAACAATTATTTGTACATGCCTACTATGTCCAGGATGAATTTTTGACGGTTTTTGATTTTTTACACGAAACCTATAAGACTGAAAAAATTGAGATCCCCAAAAGGCACTGCTCGTCAAGAATATCAAATTTATAGAAAAAAAATCATGTTAATCAGAGTTCTCGTTTAGGCTGTAGCCGTGGCTAACTGAAAGTGTATCTTATGCCTTTTAGTATATAAGACTAGCGTTTCGACCTGCTCCGCAGGTCTAAGCGCTAGGCTTCGCAGCTCCATATGTGAACCGCCTCCGGCAAAAATAATTTCTCAATAAGATTAGTCCCGATCATAATTTCAGCGTACAGAATTCTCCTGCTCCATATTATATTTCTGCATTTTTCCCTATTCGTGATTTCACTCTTTTACATAGACAATACTCAATGTTATTTCATGTATTTATCTGGAGAAAAATTATTGATTTCAACTTCTTCACAAATTACAGAGACTCTAGGCGTCGCAGCTCCAAATATGTACCGCCTCTCTGACAAGAAGGGAATTCTGGCGATGGATTCGAGTTTGTGTTCGTGAGAAACATGGAATATTCAGATTTCTGGCGACGAACTCATGACGTCATGAGTTAGTAATCCCACGGATTCATGGATACTGCAAGCGAGCTGCTTCCATGTAGCCTATCCTTTTCCAAATGTCGTTCTTTCTCACTCTTCTGTCCAGCATTTATTTTCAATGATTTCAAAAAGTTTATTGAAAGAGATTCCACTCATTTTGAGGTGTCTATAAAAGTTCTTTTCTGAATAAGTACTGATTACTTCTTTCTATTCGGTAATGTTTTTCTTTGCAAACTTTGGTTAGAATAAAAGAAGTGTCAAAAAATTTGGGAATTATCATTAATGATATTCTGTATTATACTGTCAAACATAAAAAGTTGATTGTTATCAAAGAAAAGCTCAAAACTTGCAGCCAAAGCTATTAATGTTGAATTCATGGTAATGACTAGTAAATAATCTAAAAAATTCAGACTTCAACTCTGATATCATGAAATATGATGGAATATTTCGTTCTGGCGAGATGTTGTAGCTGTGACGTATGTATGGAAACATGACGTCATTAGTTGGAAGAAAAATTTAGGATTCATGGATTTGCAACCATCGCCAGAATTCGCCTAAAAATTTACCTTGACAAGATCAATCTCGGATGTGAATTGAGCTCACGTAATTCCCCTGATTCATATTATATTACTACACTTTTCTCTGCCCGTGATGACATTGATTGACAGTTTCCAATTATATTTAGGTATAAATCCTTAAGAAAATCATCGATTTTATTCCCTTTAAGGATTAGCGACGAGATGGCGAGATTTTTTCTCTAGTAGAACTATCTTTTCAAAAGAACCACTCTTGCCGCACAATTTCCAATATTATACATACGTCTTGATACTCACCGGTAAGAGTATCTATCATCAAAGCAGCTTATTAGTTATTCAAACTACTAAAGACGGCGTTACGATCGACAAAATGAGTGTGCGAGGAAAACAGAAAATGTGCATCAGAAAGACAAGAAACAGCGATTCGAATCATTCAAGTCTGGACTGAATATTTAATTTCACATCCTAAAATTTATTGATATATAGCACTCAATATCAATAATATCCAAGATATTGCTATCAAGTAGCAATAGAATATCCAATATTTCATAATAATTACATTTAATTCTTTTGTATTCACAAAAATTGATATTTGAACTTGTGACAAGTGAATGTTCCTCTCAATCTCGCTTGAACTATTGTCATAAGTAGATTTATAATCATCAACTACAATATATTACAGCTTCTCACATCTTGAGGAACTAATAATAACTAAATACTTCAATAAGAGTCAATCCCTTGCCAATGGAAGTGAGATGCTAGTGTCAAGACCTATATATAAGACCGTGGTGCGTGAATTAACATGCTCTATTTTTGCATCGAAATTGCAAATTGTTAATACCCCTGTAAAAATACTTTACTTCCTATATTAAATTGGCAACACAATGTAACATCATTAATTTCTTATACATTCATGTTATTCCTTCTAATTTGCAACATGTTTTGTCGAACGCATCATCAACGCTACCATCGTCAAACCTTGGCATGGGGCGTTTGAATATGAGTATAAATAATTCTTATTTTTCATTGATAATACATATTTCCCTACTTTAAAAGAATTTATCGAATCTTATAATAAATAAAATAAAACCGCTAATAATTTCGGGAAATCTTCCAGGTGAATGTTGTGCCAATTCATTCAGGGATCAATCTAAGTTATTTTCTATTACTCATGCAGGATGCGTACTATTTTGCGCACGTAAATGGCTCTTTGGCTTTTGAGTGCGCCAGGTATAATTTATGTGCGACAAGTAAACTTGTCGCACGCAAACCATTTATCGCTCGAAAAGAATAAGTGCAAAATAGTACTTATCTCGCATTCGTAATAGAGAATAGTATCTCCAACTCGTGCGGTGTTGTCAATGGCCCACTTCGCTCCCGTGGGCAATCAAAAACTTATCGCACTTGTTGCACAATATACTATTATATTCTTGGATAAGTACTACCGTTTATGAAATAAACGCAGAGAACTCTAAAGTTCCATCAAAGAAGTTTTGGTACCACCAATTGAATATATCTTATTTATGAATATGAACCTATTTTTTTGATAAAGAACTTGAATGTGAAATTTTAGTCGAAAATTTCTAGCCGATCTCAGGTTATCGTGCTTTTAGAAATAAACAAACACAACGACTGACTTTCTTTTAAATTATGTTTTTTTGGGTTTAGTAGGGTCTAAAACGTACAGATTCATTGAAAGCGTTAACTGTCCTCATACTTTTTTGTGAATGCATCTCAGTTGTTAATTTTGATTTCAATTTTAAATGAAGTTGCATACCAATAGCGGAAAAAAAATTGAGAGTAATTACAATAATACACATTTCTTCCCCATTGTCTTCTACACCTGATTTATAAGCCATTCAATAAGTTCATTTTCCTATCAATTTCGACCCTTGTAACAAAATCAGGATATACGATGTGACATAATGATCGAGTTCAATAAGAAACTTTTCTTCCAGGTCTGAACAAAGAATAAGGGCGTTTTTATTTTCAATGTAATTTTGAGAATTCAAACCTTTCTCGGGATGCTTATTTTCACACAAGCCAAAACGCTATGAACCTCACTTTCATATATTTGTGCAAAATTTTATTACAAAAAGCAAATTGGCTCCAAATACATCTCCAAGGATATTTTGAGCCCGAAGCGAATTTGTCCAAATCAATTGAAAGTTAAGACTCAACTTAGTAGCCTGAATGTATTTATTCAGAAAAACTGGTAGATATAATTAACGTCTCAGTTGTTATGCTGACTCATATTTCACATCTGAAACAGCATTAAAAGATAAAGAATGAATTGCTTGAATAGAGAACCAATCGGTTGTTTTTTGACTACAATGAAAATAAATCAGAAAACAACCCTGAATTGTTGAATAAAATCATCTATGCTTTGTATTTTGGAATTTTTTCACTTCAGTGATCATTGAATGATCAGAGCTATCAGTTTGCAATCGATTGCAGCAATATTTTGTTCATCCCTATAATGATTGAGTGGATGAGAATAAGATTTAGGGATTATCGTTGTTCGCTGGTAGCAATAAATTTATTATTGGTTGATCACAACAATAGATGGGCTGATTGAAACAATATTTTGTTGATAGCAATGATAGAGAAGGTAATCCTAATTATCAATTGTTGATAGTGGCTAGTAGGTAGCATTTTTTGTTGATTATACTAATAACTTTTCCATCATAGTATGTGGTTGATAATACAATATCCATTGGATAATCATTCTACCGATTGCAACAATCAACCATTGATCGCAATTGGAATTTAGTAAATGACAACAATAATTTTCACCAAGTTTTTATCGTTTATCTAATGAATCAGCAATAACTTCACAATTAAAATTAAAATTAAGTTGCTCACAACAAATGATTGTTGCTCGTGACAATCTACAATCGATGATTTCTACTCAGGAGTTATTGTTGAAAATATGATCATAATACTCACTACAACAACAGTACTAGTTTGAAAGAAATTGCAGTTGCAGTCTTTTTGATGAGAACAGCAAAAGTACTCATAATATTAGTTGTTCGAAGTGCCTATTTAATCAAGTACAATATTTAGGGATTGATCAAAATAATGAAATCGATGACTGAAGCAATGAAAATGCGGACAGCTGTTCTATCATCTGACTACTCGTCATCCGATTCCTTTATATTCAACAAAACATTCTTGTTCTTCCCAATTACAATATATTTCAATAACAGATATTATTGGCAACTGAAATTACCGTTAGTGGCAGCACTGTATTTACAAAATGGCGGATCAAAAGTAGCTCACGGCAAGTTTGTATTCTGTTTACAATGTAAATACGTTGATATTCACCAAATAAATATTCGTATTTCATTAAATGATTTAATTCAATTCCAATTGTGCGGGAAAGTATTGACTTTCTTCTTTTATAATATATAGTTTTTTCTCTCAAAATCATTTTATTGATATACGGTTTTTAGTTGTAAGTGGAAAACTGCGTGAGATTATAAAATTCATAGCTTCAAAGAAAATAATATTACGGGGAAATATGTACGACATTTTTGTATTGTACATTCCAGCTTTCAGCTTTTCTTGTACGAATTTTTCTAATCCACACAGACACAGCTCGTTTATCAACTAATTCGTAGTTGTCAACTTTATTTACTACAGACACTTTCCCCCTTTTTGGGGAAATTATAGAGACTCAAATCCATTATTCGATTAAATTTGGAATGGCATCCATAAACACAACAATTTATATCACCAATTCTTCGATTAAATTCCATATTTTGAAGAGTATTGTCTTGAGAAAGACTAATTTTGAGGTTATATAATTTAACAATAAAGTCGAAAGCCAAGTATTTTTTACTGAATTAACAAGAACAAATCTATTTAGAACTATTGAAGTATAAAATTCCATATAAACAATCTCAAAAAAGTCACTAAATATTGCTAACAAAACCAGTAACATAACATACGATTATATGGAAATCACGCCGGTGAAACGCTATGCTATCTCCCTATACCAGCTGTGTCTCAATATCTTATCGCGTTAGAGGGAGAGGTTAAGTGTGTGAGATGGAAGATAGTAGGCATGTTTCTCAATGCATTTAGCATTTGCTACCATTGAGTTTGCAGCTAGTTTTGTGATTTGAAGCTTGAAATTTTTAATGATTTAACTTAAGAATGGGAAGAAAGTGTTTTATTCCCAATTGCAATAGTGGGTACCCAAGTTGTAAGGAGAAAATATCTATTTTTAGTGCTCCGAAGGACGAAAAGACAATAATGAAATAAAGACGTGTAATACCGCGAAAAGATTGGTTATTTTCAATTATATATATATATATATATATATATATATATATATATATATATATATATATATATATATATATATATATATATATATATATATATATATATATATATATATATATATATATATATAGTAGAAGGGTAGTAACAACCGACTAGTTGAAAGATAAAAATTGCAAAAATTGCAGTTTAACGGTGTAACGGTTGTAATTGGGCACAATTTCAATAAATTTTGAAACTTGTAGTGGTAGTAATTTAATTCAAATTCCAATATTTCGTGTACAGTTTTGACACTTCTTCAGGGAAAGCTACAAAATGGCGTTTATTAATATCACAAAGTCAATTTGGAGAAAAATATACAATTTTTTACTTACAATTGGTATACTGATATTAAGCATAACAACGTTTTTGAAACAGAAAGAATCTTCATGAATTTCTGACAAGTAAATGTGTAGACCGAGACATAGTCCAAGATTAAAATATTATTTTAAGAAAGTTTAATAGTAAAAATTTTTTTCCAAATTGACTTTGTGATATTAATAAACGCCATTTTGTAGCTTTCCCTGAAGAAGTGTCAAAACTGTACACGAAATATTGGAATTTGAATTAAATTACTACCACTACAAGTTTCAAAATTTATTGAAATTGTGCCCAATCACAACCGTTACACCGTTAAACTGCAATTTTTGCAATTTTTATCTTTCAACTAGTCGGTTGTTACTACCCTTCTACTATATATATATATATATATATATATATATATATATATATATATATATATATATATATATATATATATATATATATAATTGAAAATAACCAATCTTTTCGCGGTATTACACGTCTTTATTTCATTATTGTCTTTTCGTCCTTCGGAGCACTAAAAATAGATATTTTCTCCTTACATGCAATTTTGATATATATATATATATATATATATATATATATATATATATATATTTATATATATATATTTTTTTTTTTTGATAAATTTGATTATTATTGTTGTTATCTTTAGTATTTATTTGTGAATATGGGAATAAGAAAATTGATGTATATGACAATTTTCACTATTTCTTTTATTTCTTCCTCCTATGTCAATCAAATGCTGATAAATAATTATTTCTATTAACGTGAGACACCATTTTGAAATTTATATCATTGATATTGAAGAAAGTCAATTATAAAAAACACAATTTATTAATTCCAACTAGTTTTGTGTTGCAAGCAGTGGTTGGAGTTATTATTAATAAAATCAGCTGTGTGAGTAGGTTTTCTGAGAATTTTATATGTAAAATTATTACTTCTTGTGATGTGTACTTAGGTCGAGGAAATTTAACGAGTTGTTAGTCTTAATTTCAATGCTGAATTTCATGTAGCGCGTTGAGTTTAGTGGAAGTGGAAGTTATGCAAAAGTTCACTTTCTTCCGAAAAAATTAACTATTTTAAAAATAGAATAAGTTAGTATTTGAAAATGATTTTCAATCATAAATAAATCAATTGGTAGCAGGATGTTTGAAAATCGTGATAACTAAAAAATTACAGAATTTAAAATCAAAAATAATTTTTTTCCTTCATCAAAAATAATTTATTATTCATTAAAATTCTGAAAAATGTATAGATTATTATTTATTAATTTCACATAGGACGTTTCGGATGTCAATTTATTTGAGTAAATCAAGACTTTCCACAAAATGCGCACTTGTACCTTTGCTGGAAGTAAAAGGAATTTCTGTATTTATCTGAAGTAAATCCATGATTTTTATTTTACAAAATCGCAGTATGAATCATTATACAAAAATTTTTTGATTTGAAAAAAATACAACCTGATCAATAATAAATAAACTAAGAATTTTAAGTGATTGTCTAGAGTTGTTCCATCTTAATACATGCCTACTATCTTCCATCTCTCTCTTCGTTCGGCGATAAGAATCTGTGCCATGTCCAAGCGCTTCGTTTCAACTCCTATATATATTATACTTCGTGATGGAAATTAAGATTGAATCCATTTTACAATATAGTTCCGCTTATAACCGCTTGGTGGCTACGGGTTAATTTTAGTTACCAATAAACAAACAATAGAAGAACAATAATATCTGACTCTTGCAAAACATCTCTAACCCTTTTATATTACGCATGCGCACCCAAGCGTCTACGTCACACCTAACAATGTTACCAACTGTTGGAACAGATGTCTGTGTTGATTGTTTGGAATCAGCTGATTACAACAGTAAATTCTTACTTACAGTAACCCGTATAATCTACCAACATTTTCCGCGAAAACTCTTTTCAGAATAACTACTTTTAATCTTTTTATATCATGTGTCTCCTATACTTTTTGAGAAATTTTCAATATTGTTAAATGATTGTAGTAGATATACAGAATAGGTATATACGTACAGTTTATCTAAGTATTATTTTATTATTTAAATCGTTTACACCCAAACTTATCGTGTTTCATCAGCGCAATGCAGGTTTCAGGAGGATTATCTTCCACAAAGCCTCAAATACAAAGTTAATCGGAATATTTACTTTTTCATTGCAGAATATTTACCACATGTACCAAACCATAGGTCCTTGACATATTCCAAGTGGCATTTAATCTTCAGTACTTATTTTATAGGGAAACTATATTGTAAATTAGAGTATAAATCGTATCTTGAAAATAGTATAATCAAATGATGGATCGTCGGGAGATGGATGAATCAATATTAGTGAATTAAATTCATATCACTTGAACAAAAATTTGACATCTTATTAATTCTTCTTAAGTGCCTACAAATAATTGAATTTTCTTTAACAATATCACTTTGGAATCGTATTCATCAAGCATTCTGCTATAGCAGCTTCTAATCAATCCTTGAGCATAACCTTAAAAATATTACATGGAGTTACACTTTAAGAATTTCTTGATTATAATAATCGCTCTCCTTATAACAATTACATGTTGAAATCATCTTGAAACTTATGCGATCGCTTGTTTGAGAGGATTTATGTTGTACAAAATATGCCTGTTTCCTATTTTGTGCTGAAAATGCATGGGCATTGTGACATTATACTTTATTTCAAAAAATGTTTGAGCATAGCCTGAAAAATATAACATAAAATCGTCATTTTGTTAATATTATTCAATTGAACTACTTACTTATTATTCATAAGATGTGTACATTGTTGTGAACTGGCATTGTCATTTTGCGTCAAAGCGAGTACGCATGTGCAGTTTCTGTTTGGGAAATAAGTTGGCAACACTGACATTCTATTGAATGTCAAAAAATTTATTCTGATTGAAATAAGCTTAATGAAAGCTTTGAATACATCACAAATTATTCATTTAAATGTTTAATCCTTATAACAATACCTAAAATCTTGATTCAATAGTGAATTTTGTAATGTTTTGAATATTATATCAATACATGTATGTCAAACTTGACAGAAGGGACCCGATGTTCATCAATTTTCTAGCATTGATAGCTTGATATTATTTCGAACTGTCACTTTTGACAATTCTCACTGATGGTTTTTGATTTTTCCTGTAAATACTATACATGTAATAATTTTCTAACATATAAAAGGCACTCCTCCTCGTGAATACGCAATTTATAAAAAAAAAATTTCAAAAATCGACTGAACTGTTTGGGCTGTAGCCTCGGGCAAAGTCGAATTAGTAATCCTTACACTTGGCCTTTTAGTATAGTTTAGATATTCATTATTTTTCAGACAAATTGAAAAGAATCGATACAATCATACAAATTTATAGACAAAATGATAAATTTTTCATTTCTCAGCTTCTATCTGCTCAGTCAGGATACGAGAAAATTGAATAGAAAATTAAATAAGCAAAATCTAATCTACAAAGTCCTGATTTTTACTGTTCCTTGACAAAAATATCGCAGTTTGTTTCTTCAAATAGGATAACTTGAGAATGTTGGCAGTATTATATTCTTAATAATTTTTTTTTTAGAATAATGTATCAGAAATATCAATTTTCTTAGAAAAATTCTCATTTTGAATTCTTATTTAGTTTAAGATGGACACTTATTTCGTTATTTCTGTCTGATTTGATAAAAATTTGCTGGTGTATAAATAGATGAGATGAGATTTGCAAACAAAAATTTACATTACGTCCGACTATAGTGGTATTATTTCAGAGCAAAATAGTACTTGTGATACACAATTGTGAGGGGTAGGTAATTGACTTTGAGTATGACTTTACCAAAGCATACAGGTCATTTCATTTGAAAAAATCTCCTCTATTCCTATCGGAAAGCAGATACGCCAGGAAGAAAAAATTACAGTGCTTTATAGCCTAGGTTTATTTAATAAGTTTCCTATTCATCTTTTTCTTGTATCTTAAATATTCCAGCAGATAAAAGCTAGACATCTGCTATATTGTATAGAACAGAAAAACAGCTGTAAGATAATCTTGTTACTAGAAGTAAATATATCTTAATATTTTGGGTAACCTGCAATTGTAAAGCAAGTGAATTTAATTTTCTTGTAATTAATTGCATAGTTTTTCATGTAAAATTTGTTGCCATTCTGTTCAATTATACATACCGTAACTTTAGCAATTCATACAATATCATTACATAATAAATACATTAATGCCACAGAAACACCAATATCAATAGCTTTCATGGAATTTGAATTTGGACTAATATCTGCGATCACTACTGATCTTTTTACAATTATTGACAGCATTGAAGCATTAAAATCTCGAAAATGAAGCTTCATATATACCATAAAAACTCAAAATTTATACTCAAAAGTCTGAAAGAGATTTTTTTGGCTATTTTCAAATATTCCCTTCAAAAACATTTATACATTGTTCGATTATTATGAAATTTGGTACTCTAATTAATTTTTACACACAGGTGGACGAGTGAATTTTGATTTTTGATATATTCAGGAATTGATGTCTGATAAAAATTTTATTTGAAATGCGATCTTTTCGATATAATATAATTTATTTCGTAGAATACAAACAGAGATTAACAGCAGGGATGAATATTTTTGCCGGGAAAACTGTATAAATTAATGTTTATGCATTCAAGTTATTTTTATTGTGTCTTCCAAGATGATCTATTTATTAAGCATGCAAATGTAATTATATTCATGACGATAAATATTATCTCTCATAATTTTTATTTCAACAAGTAATATTTTCCATGTTAACGGAAAATCTTTGTTAAGATCATAATTAATTACGCTATGACAAAAAGATGCAACATGCCTTAAAAAATGCATTTTCTTATTCAAATAACTAGCTGCAAACGCAGTGACCGCAAAATTTCATAAAAAGGCTACTGTAAGTAATATCGCGAGCATCAGTACCAACATTAGCAGTTAACATGACAGAAGCCCTATCAAAATCATCAGAGTAATTCACAATGTGCGTAGAATTTTTATTCACAAGTTCGCATACCGAAGAATGCACATTCAGTATTGTCCTACATACTAATTACATTAATTAACATATCTATTCATCTTCAGAGTCATCTCCATCTTTGTTCTACTCACAAAAATGCAATCGGTTCATCTTTCTTGGCGACAGAAAGACGACCAAAATGATGGCTTGCGAATGAATGGTATTTGTCTGTGCTAAATTTATCATAAATGCTGCAAATGATGTAAAACTCTTTTGAATTCCATCTGTCAAGATGATGGGTCTTAGGGTTTGAGGAATGAGCTAAGAGGGTGTTTTGATGAATAAATAGGCCGAGAAGGAGTTTTTTTTGTTTCGGAGTATCCTGTTGTTTTTTTGAAAGATTTGGGGATTAGTCTGTCTTTGGGAGAGATGAATTTTGCTGGGTTCAGTTTATAAAACTAAATCCATACTTGATTCATGAAATACAAATTTCGAAAATGCAATAAATTCTTACACGTGTGATAATAATAATTATATATTTATTTGCACAACATTTTCGTATTTCTTAAGATTTGTTAAACTTTGAATATGCGTAAAAATCACTAAATTTCAACATATATTCACAGCCTTCGTGGAAGCACTCGAGATACTTTTCTTGGAATAACCTTGAAGTTTTTTGTATATCTCAACTGAAGAGATATTGTACAATTTCTTGCTGAACAACTGAATCTAAACGTCAATGTATGCGTAACGGACGAAGTCCGCAGAGTGGACAATTGGTTGAGTAAAGCTCAACAAATTGATTTATTTAAAAAAATATATTATTAAATAGGTAACAATCAAGCCTTTTACTTATTACGGGTGTGACAGACACTTATAGTGCATTTGGTAGATTGATTGATACTTCCTCAATCATAGGGTCCGGTTACCAATCGTCAAGCTACGGGTACTCTTAGTTTTTGTGGAAAGTACGCCACAGGCTATAATTCAATGAAAATCTTACTGACTTTTTGTCTGTCAGTGGAAATCGACCACTCGGCCTCCGAATTTATTTACTTATATCATAAAAAAATCTGATGTAGACACTACAAGACTGAATAATTGACAGTTGACACTGACATCGACATTAGGCAAAATCGATTGCAACTAAAATTTGAGATGATCATTTACATGCTACGACAGTTCTAAATATAAAATTGCAATATTCTATAGCAAACCGGTTTTTATTGCGAAAAATGCAAAAAATTCAAAAAACCGTTCAAGAAAATTGCATCGACTGATGCCACCAAAATGCAAGGTGCATAACTAGACATAATAGCAGGCCTAAATACGGTTAATACTTTATAATAGTAGGTTTGTTCCTACAGCAGTACAAAACTGTCCGAGACTATCCGGAGTCTGCGCAGTTTGATTTTAGGTGTTCCAACAGCAGTTGTGACAAATCCCTGACTAGAAAGTTTTCTGTTCCAACAGTCCATAAACCAGTTTGCTGATAGTCAGAAAAGTTTCCCCGCATGCGCATTGTGACGTTGTTGACAGTTATCAACTTTGTGAAGTAATGTTTTGAAAATTTTACAAGAGTGATAGTGAGTTTAGTAGTGTTTACAAAATTACTTCATCTTTATTAAGTGAATCTGATGATGATAATTTTGGAGAACTTTTACTAGAAAGAATAGGTGCCAATTCACAATGTATGTAAACATAAGGAGTACGTAAAAACATAAACGTAAAAAATTATGTATGTTCACAATAGTCGTAACGTAAAATAATAAAATAGAGTGTTTTTTTCATTTTACGTTGGTACAAATTAGGGTTTATTGATGTATTGTGCTGGTTTCTCTGACTGTCATTTTCAAATATTATGTTGATTTTGATTCTGTTTCGTGTTTACTGTTTTTCTTTGGTTTCACTTATGTTTTACTTTTAACAATTTGGAGTTTAGTTTGTTTTGTTTTATTGTATGATGTCTGATAAAGATCTTGCGATTGTTTCACTATTATTGAAACCAGATTGAAACTGCGTTATAAAAGTCGCCAACGAGAGAAATATTAAGACAAGGAAGAAATTGTTGTTTTTTTTTTATTAATAATTCTATGTCAATCATATTTGAAGCATGTTTTGATCCAGTATGTTATCAACTATCAGATGAAAGCATGTGTTTAAAGTTGACGCATGCGCTATTACTTGTTTCGTACGTAAACATAACATTAAGTTGATACTATATCAACTTTACGTTTTCATTACGTAGCTCTTATGTCAATACGTAAACGTAAGAAATACGTAAGAGCATTGAAATACAGTAGTTCAACTTTATGTTTATGTTTACGGTTACGTACTCCTTACTTTTACGTACATTGTGAATTGGCACTAGGACCTAAAAAGCAGAATTACTTGAACTTAATGGAAAATTTTTATGATGTGGAGTTCATTGAGCATTTTAGAATAAGTAAAAATGTAATTGGATCTGTTGTGATTCTTCTGACTGTTGAACATGTGTTCCAACAAATAATCACTGACTAGTTTGAAATCAGTCATAGCTCGCGCATGCGTTCAAAAATTTAGTACGGGACTGTCAGTACCTAGTCAGGGATTCTCTGTAGGAACAAACCTTTTATGGAGTTTAGAAATATGTTTAAATATTTTATCATTATTTAAAATTAAAATTCATATAGACATTATATCAGTATATATGATTTCATTGGCTTTTAAATGCAGCATTTTCTTAAGTTTTTTGCTGATATTCACTTACATGTACTCATACATCTATATGTCTATAATTATGATTAAAACATTATAGCAGTCTCAAATACTAAGTTTCATCATTCTGCAGCCAATAGTTTCGAATCTAGGCGAAAAATTAAAAAAAAAAGTCAAATGAAGTCTGCTTCCAACCCAGTAGATTGCTTTGAAAATATGAAGTTATCATTCGAATGATACAATTGCTTTAAATATTAAATTTCAAAATTCTACAGTCTAAAATATATAGAATTTCAACATTATACGTTCCACGGGTTTTAAAAGTACCGACATCAAGCCGAAAATAGTCAAAATTTATTCAGGGATGCTCAAAACGGATATTTTCATCAAAATTTTGAAATTTGAATTTTTCCGGTTTCAAAATACTTGTACAAAGTACAAGTAAGCAAAAAATCAAAACAAAACTTACCTTAACCATGAACTATTCATAACAGTTCTTCATAAGTACATAGTTCGTGGTTAGAGTTGACATAGAGACTGAGACATGTCTTTAAGCCGTCTCTACGAGTGGCTTCATTGTGATGAGTCCGATAACTTTTTCATTTGGCAAAATTCTAGATTTGGGGGCGTTTTCCAGCGAGGGCTAATTAATTGAAAGAATATCAACGTAATACTGATCTTTACACTAATTGAAAGATTTTTTGATTATAAAAAGAAAAAAAAAATGTTGTCCGACATGAATATTGGGGCTAGCGGTGAGTCCGACTTTTCATAAGTACCAATATACTTTACCATAAATATCTACATACTTGTGACAAATGCGGCCGTCAGACTCACCGGTAGCCCAAAATTCATGTCGGACAATATTTTTTCTTCATTTTATTATCAAAAAATCTTTTGATTAGTGTGAAGATCAGTATTACGGTAATATTCTTTCAATTAATTAGCCCTCGCTGGAAAACGCCCCCAAATCTAGAATTTTGCTAAATGAAAAAGTTGTCGGATTTATAACAATGAAGTCACTCACAAAGTTTCAAATGAGCGGTAATCAACGAAAATTTTATGCGTAGTCTCACGGACTATAAGGGCATTATCCAGATTTTATTTAATATTATGTAGAATAAAATATGATACGTCTAATTGTGGTCACGTATGCGGAATTGACAAATCATAATGGTTGGTATTCCCACTTGGAATAAATAATGACAGCGCTATTGTAAAAACAATAGGATAAAGAAAGTCAGTACATCGAATTTTGGGAAGAAACGATTCTTTAAGAGAATGATTGCGATTTTTGCGCTCAGGATCAATATGTCATAGATGACGTAGTCTATCGCGACCACTTCAAGATCACAACGCCCACGATTGAAAGATGTGTCGAAGCGATCGTTGCGGTAATTTTTGCAGAAATCACCAAGAAGTTTGAATTAATTGCAAAAGTATCTTTCCGATTCCTAATTATGTCAATAGAATCAAGATTTTTCATTTGTCTACATAACAGATAATTTCATGGTGTCTCAATATCATTATTTATGATTTAGAAGAGATTAATTTACACAGGCATATTGGATCCTAATCACAAATTGTTAGCTCATTCGATATTTAGCAGACATTCATATCGTTCCACTTGAAGCACCAAACACAACAATTATGTGTTAGTAGAACGGCAAAAACTGCGGTCATGAGCAAATCGTTTCGATCGCCTAGTGCAACGTACTTTGAGAATAGCTTAGGACTATTTTCAGTTGTTAAGTAACCAAGATGTCAAACTTGATGTGTGTCGAATTTGAATTTCATCAAATGCACATACATTTAATAGTTGTGTTTCAATACATGATACCGAATATATTACTAAGTTGGAAAAAAAAAATAATTCTGAATATCCTTCGATGAGTGATAAATATTTATTATTATTATGATTTCTTCAAGCATGTTCCTTTCAGGTTTCAGATCCGCCGCGCGGCGTCAAGCTGTTACCAAGCAACGTGCTTTCAAAACTAATCAAAACTATCTCGTAATTCTCAATGACCTAAGGATATTTTAATGATTATTTTTACCATATAAATTTCGACCAATAGAATTGCACCATTCGACGTCACGTGGTACACCCTACACGGTTTTCAAGTGGAAATTTTTTGGAAATTTTGTCTGTTGGTTATATATACAAAACAAAGAATATTCAGCCGCGTTGATTCAGCATCTGTCAAACTGACAGACAAATTGAATGTGAAAATGAGCAGATTCAGAGTCGAGTCTCTGGAATATATTGATGAATTTGGATGGGAAAAATAATCTTCCGAATACCATTCGTGATTAAATTTAACCTGGCAAAATTTTTAGGTTGTTACGAGAGCTTGCTACCAATTTATTTCGTGATATTGATCAAAAATCACTTGCTTGACAGCTCGTGATTTTTCTGTCAATATCACTCAATAAATTGCTAAGCAACAAGCTCTCGTAACAATCTAAAAATTTTTCCGGTAAAATTTAACCACTTATGATATTATATATGAAAATTGGTCAGATAAACTCTAATATATCCTTATATCCCTGTTTTATAATATAAAAACTTTATCAGCTAATATTTATAAGGAATTGACCATAATTAATAACATGGTAGAAAAAATTCAGAATTTTTCCCTTGGAAATATGATGTAGTGTATTTGTTGCCTAAATTGATTCTACAACAATTAAATTATATAGTATCAAAAGTTATTCTAACAGGATTTATGTTTATGAGTGCAATTCTTGTTAAAAAACCAACTTTTTCATTCTTGTTCCTCTTCATTAATTACAATTATCATAAGATAATAAATACACGTATTTATTAACTCTGCGTTCCATCTTTGGCATCTATTATTTTCACATATTAAATCTGACAACAAGACAATGACAATCCAAAACAAGACAACTGACTGTCTCGCACCGAAGACTACTGTATTTAGAAGTAGATCATAATTCTGCATGTCTGCTCCAAAGGAAAAATACATACATCAAAAGCAGATAAGCGCATAGGTATGTCATTTGACAAAACTGAAGATAATAAACTATAATATCTCAGCGCAGCAGCCATCTAAAATCTCCTTGGCTTCTGAGGAGCAGCCTTATTGTCATAGCAACCGAATCGATTAATTGACATCTGAATAACGAGTTTTAAAATGTCAAGCTCGTCATGAGAAACGGCTGCAACAGGGATTCTAGAAGAGAATTCTCTAAATTGGCCTGTCAAGGTTTTGAACGGACAGATAGTCTTTAATTTTGATTGTGATTCAAATTAAAAATCAATAATTCCATTCGTTTGATGGCTGACGGAGGATATTAACTTGATCGTCTTCTTTTTGTCAATAAACTCATGGATTTGAGAGCGAATGACTGTATAATTTTTCTACTTCGTTTGAGAATGAAATTAAAATGCATTGTTTCACGACCCCTTGAGATTACTTACGCAAATATGGTGCTAGGCATTCGAAGGATTTATGATTAATGACAAATCACAGAGTATTGGATAAAATGGTTGAAGCTGACTGGATTAGTGAATGTGAGTATAAGAAATGAGGGAATTTAGTCAATTATTTAATATTTATATTTTAACTTTACAGTTTCGGCTACACCTTAGTCATCTTCAGGGGCGAAAAGAATAAGTTTGTTTAGAATTAAATTGATATATGTGTTTTAAAATATTTTAACATAACTAAATAGCGAGAAAGAAAGTTTTTATTTCTCAATTGTCACAACCGACTTCTATGGAGAATGCTGATTAAATAACTCTTTTCGCTCCTGAAGATGGCAAAGGTGTAGCCGTAACTTTGGAGTTAGAAACGGTAATATTAAATAATTGTATGTATTCACTCGAACTTGGTTTTAAATTTGAGTTAGCCTACCCACGATCATAAAACTATACTAAAATTTTATTGATCTTCTGCTAGACTTAACTAAAGTGCCATGCACCTGAAGATGTTTACTTATTTAAAAATAGCGCCGTTTCTCCAAAATTTCGATACTTATTACCCAAATTACGCACCTTCAAGCAATCCATTACGTCCTCATAAAATCTATCCCAGACTTATCCACTCATAATTCCCCAAACTGTACCTCTCTCCTCCGTAAATTCCCTAAAAGCGAAATTCACTAAAACCTCTCATGTCTGTTCAGAAGCGCTCAGACTATGTAAGCTTTAGAGCCTCATTGTACTGGTGATTACCTGGTGAGCTGGGACGATGATGGCGCCATCCTAGGCGCCTTGTACACCCTCACCACCCCTTCAGGTATACTAAACACATCAAGTGTGCTATATACCCCGTTGCGAATGAGCAAAGGGACTAAATCAATGCTGACAATTATTGCGAAGAATAGTCTTAGACAAACGGAACAAAAATATTAGAGAAGATTTTGGTTTTATAGTTGCTGATGTCAAGGGTAATAAATATCGTGGGTAAAAAGAAGGAGGATCGTGTTACATTGGAAACAGGTTGTCTCAAATATGTTGCAAAGTCTAGGTCTAGACCATATCGTACATTTCTCTGACAAATATAATAAAAATACGTGATATTTCATATAAATGTATTTAATATCTTCATTTCGAACATTAAATACTCATGCACTTGCTAATGTCCTCATTTAACTCCTTGGTCTACGATGATTACTTCGTAACAACAACAATAATTCACATTTCGCATTTTAACTTAGAATTCTGAGTTTGTATTACTAGGAAGTTTGCGTGCTTCGGTTCTATTTTGATATCTCTTCGCTGAAAATTTAATTAAACACATCTAATAGTATTTTAATGAGTATCAATAAAACTGAAGCGAAGAGAATGTTGTCTGAATTTATTAGATCTATAAAACTATCTCACATGAACTTCGGAAGACTAATACATGTTTACTTTTTTAAAATGCAGAGAATTCATGGAAAAAATATAAATGTCCGTCATTAACAACACGGTGTAGTTTTTATTAGAGACGTTATAAATTATAATAAGGAATCCTACTCAAAATATAAAAAAAATTGCCTCCAATATTAACAGAATCATCAGATTAATCTTTTCAATCCAATAAATGATGTTTTATCTCCAAAATAATTCATGGATCATTTTGAAAGAAAATACTCGTCTTTGTTAATATCCAAGCTACAAGTAATCAGATAAAAATCATGTCATTATAGTCGCGTGCATCTTTTATCTTCTATCTCTTGTATTCGCATTTGCTTTATTCTCGTTAAACAAGTGACATGTCATTTGACAGGTAGCGCGTCGGCAACAGATCACCGTTACTTCATAGCTGCATCTTTGTTCTCATCGTAGAGTTAGCTGATTGCTTAGAAAGACGTGGTTCTGTGATAATATCACATGGAGAAGACATTTCTAAATCATAATTGGTACCGTCTAGACATTCTATTCAGGTTTTGTTAAGCTGCGTCATATTGGAGGGAGCTTTTATGGGATGAAATCATTTTAAACTTTTGAAGGGTCTTCATCTTATCAAAGATTCTCAGTTTACAATTTTTTTTTACATTTTTATTAAATTTTTACTACTTTCTTACTGTCTTACTTCACTATCTCAAGTATTTCGAGGGTTTATTGATGGCTTACTGAAATTGACCTAGATCACTTTCAAGTGACAAAAACAGTCGTGGCTGCTATGACAATCAGCCAATAGGTACACAAAATTCGGTACCTCAGATTGCAATGTACTATTCTTTGTGAAATTTTAAACAAAAATTTTGAATTCAGTGAAATTGAATGTCAATCTATGATAAAGTAGCTTTTTTTGGTAGGACTATCCGCAGAACAAATTCATGGATCATGGTGGCATGCAAATATCATCAAAGAAACGATCTCTATACCACAAGACTATATTGAAAATTCAGTTGCAAACTCCAAGAAAACGTGAGTTGACATCAGTATGGTGAATATTATACTGAAAGATGAATTTCTACACCAACCTCATTGAATGTTGTATGTGGATGTGGATTGAATTTGGACGGTCAACATATAGTAGACACAATTCTATATGAACGTTACTCGTACTGAATCACTGACTCCATTCCTCTCCTAGCTCACGCTCTTATGTACCTAAGCCGACATGAGCCAGCATTCAATTGTCTAACAGCTGTTGCCTGACAACCACCGAACATCTAGTAACCATAGGCTGTCAATCATGTCCGACAATTGAACATCGATTTGGTCAATGCTAACTAGGTTTACAGTTACAACAAATTCAAATAAATAATTATGTGAACTAATTATTAAAAATATTCCACATTTGTGACAATATTGTAATTATATTTATTATAAATATTTATCTTTTAAACTAGCTCTCACCAGCGGCTTGTCCTGCATATGAATGTACTTTTTGAAATAAATGAAAAATAAAATATTATATCACTACAGCACCTGGGCTAACTGCGTACAGCACCTGCGGTAGCTCTGTGCTTTCAATATTTTCTGTTGTTTGGTTTTAGGATTGATTATTTCAATTGACTTTACCTTAAAAATAAATTGATTGACTACAACTCTCAAAAAATCATAGACTCTACCCGCGATAATTTTATAAAATCAATAAAAAGTAATAAAAATTCACTGCAGCACTAAGACAACCGATAGTACTGTGGTATAGATATTTTCTATATATAAAAGTCGCATAGAATACCAATACGGTTTTCCATACAAACGTATTGGAGTGTATCCGTTAGGGATGGCATTTCAGAAAATCCTTTATTAGTGGTTCTCTATGTGATTATAGAAATGCAGTGTCAAAATTTCTAAAATTCAGGTCCAACGGTTTGGGCTATGCGCTGTCTTTCAAATAATAATCTTTTAGATAGCCGAATTCAGAAGTACATAAAGACCTAAAAATGATCTATAAATTTTCTACATTATTCATTTAGAAATTAATCGTAATAAATATTTACACTACAGCGCGAGTCGTACTTTGATGATACTATATCAAGAATTTTCACGAAAGCGTCAACAATAACTGTTCAAAGTTTCAACCCAATCGAATGAACGATACGTGAACAAACAGCTATTCGATACGACTCACACGCCATCTATTGTACGTTGATATTACTAGGTCACTAATCTCTAAGCAAGTGCCATCAACAAATGCACATAGTTTTAACACAATCGGATGAACAATGCGCGAACAAATAGATTATACTCTTGCGCCGATTGCTATACGTTAATAATATTGTAGAAACGTTTACGCAAGTACCAACAACAATTGTAGAAAGTTGCAACTCAATCGATTTAGCCTTTTTGGCGATTAACTCGGATGAACAAACAAACAAACAGACAGACGAAAATTTGAAAAACGCGTGCTTTGATTCTGGTATCTTGCAATAACCATTTGAGATTGAGAAGAAGTTTTATTTCGAATTCACAGGCGGACATTCAATTTTATTTATCTGTATAAATATTTGTATACAAACCTTCTGATATCGAAATGGAACATATACAAAAATTTCTGTTTCAATTTCTGGAATTTTCGAAGATTATTTTTACCATCCAAATTTCGACCAATAGAATTGCACCATTCGACGTCACGTGGTACAACCTACACGGTTTTCAAGTGGAAATTTTTTGGAAATTTTGTCTGTTGGTTTTATATACAAAACAATGAATATTCAGCCGCGTTGATTCAGCATCTGTCAAACTGACAGACAGATTGAATGTGAAAATGAGCAGATTCAGAGTCGAGTCTCTGGAATATATTGATGAATTTGGATGGGAAAAATAATCTTCCGAATACCATTCGTGATCAAATTTAACCTGGCAAAATTTTTAGATTGTTACGAGAGCTTGCTACCAATTTATTTCGTGATATTGATCAAAAATCACTCGCTTGACAGCTCGTGATTTTTCTGTCAATATCACTCAATAAATTGCTAAGCAACAAGCTCTCGTAACAATCTAAAAAATTTTCCGGTAAAATTTAGCCACTTATGATATTATATATGATAATATCACGAGTGCTTAAAAATTATCGATAATCTATTTTCATAAAAGCTTGTTGTTTATAATTTCACGAGTTCGAAAAACGAGTGATATTTGTACAAGCTCGAATGAAAATTATCATTAAAATCTGTTGAGTCGTTTCGGTATCTACTCGAGACAAACTTTCCGACAGAAAGACAGACAGATGAAAATGGTCATGATTGTGCATCGTTTGAATGGCATTTGTTTTGAAATCGCAGATAGACACTTCAATTTTATTTATCTGTATAGATAAGTACAAAATAATATTTGTAACCACGATAATATAACCGCAATTTACATTTGTGCACGTGTTTACTGTATGGCATACGAATAAAGTATATTCTCTAACAGAGCACATGCCCGCATTTTGTATCAACACGTTTATACACACAGCCTACGAGAATATAGGTATACCTGGCTGCGTCAATGCGCCTGTGCTGGTTTAACGTCATTTCAGTCTCATGATGGTCAGTTTTCCTATGTTGACTTTCCATTCCAAAGACTACATAGACTTCATTTCAAAAAAATTGTTCCAATTAAGAGATAATAAGTATAAATATGAAAGAAGACTTCTTTGGATTAATAGTTTATGTTTTGGAGCTCTGCTTGTTCTTTCTATTCAAGACCAGAATCTATACATCCCTTCGTTGGTATTATTATTCTAAACTTTGAAATTATTGTTAGGGCCGCTAAAGCGATACAGAACGCATTTATTTCTGGTTTCAAAATGATCTTCCGGGCCAGGTATTTCATTCCTCTCCTCTACTGTATATTTCACAATTTTTTCAGCCTATAACATCTCGAAAACACAAATAAAAATTACTATCGCGTTATAATGTGTAATAAATTACGTAGATAATATGCTAGTATATCAGTCTTTGTCAAATGATAAATAAATAATTTATACAAACTGTAATGCAAAGTGCAAGCAGATTTTTATCATTATTTGTGCAGCAATTTTAAACTAAGTAATTGAATCGGTTATTTCAAAAACCCCACATGTGACATTGCCAGGCAATGTTACATGTGTGATTTTGAATCACCAATTCAATTTTATTAAGAAAATTGATCGGTAAATGTACAAATTTAAGTGGTAAGGGTAGTAATTTGAGCAATGTGATGATAAGTGGTAAGAACCTGCAACTTAGGTGGTAAAATCTTACCACTTAATTTATAACCGGTACACTTTGAGTTGTAAGTCAGTTTGGAGATCAAACGTCGAACTAATGCGGTTAGGAAATATATTTATTCACAATCATTATAGTAATATGGCAATTCCTAATTTTTTGGAGGTCGGGAAGTATGTAATTTCCAACTGCAATGACTATCTCACGGGTCGGAAGCGACACTTCCATCTCTTGGGTGGGAAATGTTCATACAGGGTTGCCTAGCATCATTCATAAATCTTTGTTGGAATAAAATAATCCCTGCTGTCAAAAATACCGATCATATTATATAATGATTCAAATAAAACAATTAATATGGAAAATAAGCGGTATTATGTTGCAATTTTGTGTAAATTATGAGCAAAATCGCCATGAACTTACATCTGTAATACTTTTGTTCGATTCGGGGCAAGTATATAGCTCCATTTCACTGTTATAACTAATTGATATCTGCACTTATCACAATTTCAATAGATACACATATAAATAACTTGATTCATAAATCATAAATCCTACAAATGTCAAATTAGTTAAATTTTTCAAAACATTCTTGTTTTCATAGACTACTACATCAATTTATTTTGTTGAAAAAAGAACGAATTCGGATCAATCATTTCTCGGAAAACTGGGGATGATTGTGAATAAAATAGTATACATTCTTCGGTGAAGATTTCATATCAGCCTCGAGCTATATCTGATCCTCGAGGCTTCGCCTCTCGGTCATATAATAAGCTCTCGGCTGTAATGAAATACTTTCCACCTCAGATGTAATATACTATTTCATTATTATCGAACTATATTCGTTCCAACAAAATTTGAGTACGAGAAATAGATTGTAAATTAATTGTGCATGCAGTATTATATTTCGGAATTATAATTGAATCCTCGAACAACGTTTGATATTAATTTCACGACTTAAGTCCTACCACTTGAGAATTACCATTTATACTTTCAATCACTTGAGAGGTGTAATTCAGTTTTTAAATGTACCGTTTAAACTAAGAGAATTGTATGATGTAGCGTAAGTTTCATATCTTATTGAACAAAAACTGGACAAGTGATTCAAAATAATTACCTAAAGAGAAATTATGCGCAATATTAGTTTAGAGAGTGCATCTATTACTTCTTTTATTTTATTTGTCATAGAGACATACTTTTACTGTCAGGTGCTCGAAAACAATTTTTAATAGTTATTTACTGTTGTAAGAAAAACCACATTTGTTATATTCTACCAAATATTTACTTAATATAATGTCAAAAACGTCGAGAAGATCTTGAAAAAGAATAGAATGAAGTATCCACCCCCATTTATTTTATTTACAAAACATTCTTGAAATATAAAAGAGTGGCAATCGTGCCCCAATGTGTCTGCCAATCGACAAATCTACCTGTTTCTTTAAACTCTTATTTTCTACTTTTACGAATATAACAAAAAACACTGCAGTGCGTCTAGTAATTTTCTGGTTCAGAATTTACAAATCGCATAACGGTATTGTTGCTGCGGACAATGCTAATCCACAGTTGTGACAGATCCACAATGGCGATAATTACGTGTTTGTCCAAAAAATATCCACAAACCTCCAACACAAAAGACATGTTACATGGTCCACAGAGCTGGAGAAACAATGTATGGAGGAGCTACTGTGAAATGGTGAAACTAACAACTATCATTTATGGGTAGCTTTTGACAGAATCTTTCACACTTTTGTGATGAGTTGTATACATCACCTTTTATAATGAATTTTATTTTTCACGACGAATTATACAACGTTTCGTTCAAAACGGGTAGATATGGAATCATTCCTATGTGTTTATAAGATTTATTAAATTTATTAGTGAGGCCGTGAAAAATGTAGAGAGGCGTTGGTTGCAGTAATGATTTCTAATTCATGGATATATTGTCAAAGTAACAATAACTATTTTGTCATCTTTTCATGATTGAAAAATAGCATTTTCAACATTTAATTTCTCAAGTAATCACCGTCAACTTCATCATTTCTCTTGCCCCGTTAACCCCTCTTCAACCACAACTCAAAACCTTCCGCAGCGACCTCTATGCGTTATCACGGGAACTGTCATGCCAAAACACGAGCGCAGAATGTTATCACCGATCTCTTTCAAATGTTCGTCAATGCATAAGGGTACAGTGGCTCTTCTGAGCACATACCCTGCGTGTACCGTACGGAGGGATGTAACTTGTGAGGGTGAGTGTAGATGTTATCACCCAGGAACGCTTACTCGAGGCGCGTACTACATACACAGATGAGCGTGTATTTGTGTGTGAGGGACAGCTGCATTACAACCAAAAGCAGGAATCAACCCTCTGATGGAATAGAGGATTCTCAGTTGCAACGGGGCTGTGCTGTTTTACTAGGTGTAATTGGGAAATTAGAATATTTCTTTGAACGGATTTAATAGTGCTGACGTATTATTATTTTTTAATTAGTGCTTTGAGATAATATTGTAAGCCGGTCCTACCTGCTGACCGATTAAAGGTCAATTCATGATAAGATCGTGAATTTGAATCTCAAGTAATACTTAGGTATTTATGTTCTTCAGCAAACAAAGAAAAACTTCGACAGAGAAAAGTAGGAAGCATAAGTTATACTAATAATTGTTAAAACTGTTTTGATGCCGAAACGACTCGCCATCATCAACTATCAAACAATAGCAATAAATCTTTCACAAAACATTTAAATTATTCTTGTATGTGATAAATACGTGATGTAAAATAATTCGAGCACATGTTTTAAGCAAAGTAAAAAAGTTTTCTGGTGTGCAACCGTGTGCAACGGTGGCATATTTTTGAGCCACTGAGTCGATTTGAAAGTTTAATATCTTCGTTGTTAAGTGATCCAAGAAAAGTGATAAGAGATCATATAAAAAATATAGTGATTCAACAACATGACTCCATTGCACACCAGAAAATTTTCATGTTTCAAAACATGTGATGGAATTATTTTATATTATCAACGGTAATATACCGATAGAGAGGTGTATTATCGATATACCGAAGAATTTCACGAATATACTTTTTGTCTTTTGGGGAATTTTTTACTCGGCAAATTTGGAGATTCATAATCTGATAATACCCGAGAGCTTTAGCTCGAGGGATATTATCGTTGATTATAAATCTCCAAATTTGCCGAGTAAAAAATTATCCAAGACAAAAAGTATTTGAGTTAAATTCAAGGTATATGCGATAATATACCGAATCTTGAGGTGTATTTGCAAGGATTATATCACAAACCATAAAATTTATTCATTGTTATATTTTTATTATTTTTTAAAAAGCTACTGTGGTATATCGAGTTAGGAGAAAATATTATCGCGATATACCACGTTACCATGCAAAATCACTTGATTTCATTGGTTGTTGCTAAGGTGTGTGATATAATCAATTTTATACATTCGGGAATTACAACTATCGATTGTAGTTTATGCAACGTTTTGTTGAAAAATTCATTGCTACTGATTGATAGCTGATGATGGCGAACTGTTTTGGTCCCGATACGTCATTTATACGCTTCTGGTGTATCAGTAGAGATCCCGAAAACAAAAATTGTCAAATTCTATAACTTAGTACAACGATGATGAAGTAGTTCTATTCATATGAAATACTTTTTTTTATTTTGGGCTGCAAACGAGCCTTCAATAATGCATTTTATTTCTCCCTCTGAACAGAATTTTATCGTTCCTGGATTCCCAATTTTGGGAATAAATAATAGTCCCTTGGAATTAAATCAGGAAGTATGGATGACGATCGATCAATTCAATGCCTAATTTGTAAATTTTTTGCAGAGCTAGTAGTGACTTGTGAACAGGCGCATTGTCCTACAATAATAGAATCTTTCTACATGCTCTTATCTCTGTGTTATTCATTTTTTTTTTCTATGGCCGTGCATAAAGTGTACAGTTTTCGAGTCCCAAATTTGCCACTATTTGAACGCCAAGCAGTTATGTTCCATAATCTGAATTTAGTTATTCTGTGAATTCATATTTGTACACCTCTCACTAGTTAATTTGTCAAGTTTAAATGTCATCTTGTGCTCTGGGTTCTCTTTCTATGTGTTTAAAAATTGTCAAAATAAGAAAGTTGAGGCTTGGAGGAAAAAATCTTGTAAGCAATTCGAGTGTCAGCAAGCATTCTGTCAACAATTTTAGTGACTTGGTAAGCCTCCTTACGCATCGCAAATGATGTGTAGAGGTATATTTTTCGATTTTTCCACTTTATGCATTTCAGAGCTACCATCACTACCACCATCGAGTGCAATTGTGGAATTGTGCAACCTTATTTGAGTTTTTTTGTGACTTGACGTTTTGAGTTACCAAACTTCCAGCTGGTTCTACATACACTTCTGCTTCTTGCAGTCTTGTTACTTCTCAATTCGTGTCAAAATATGAAAGTCGATAATATTAAGAAAAAAATTGAAAATAAATCGAATGTGTTTCATCTTTTTTATATATATAGCTCCTCATTCTTATGCTATCTGACTATCAGGGTGAGTCTACTAGCAGTTATCTGTCAAATATAATTGTTTTTTGTGGAACTCGTTCGCTTGAAATGTAAACGAAAATTTTTTTAAATATTGAAATTAATAGCATGGCACTATAATTAGTATTTGAATGAGTAAGGGCCAAATTCAAAGACGTGACTCATACTCACCTTACCTTTGACTCAATCTGATAGATTAAGTGTCATAACAAATTCAAAGACATTTGACTGCTCAAATTTGAGTCAGAAGTGAGTGACAATTGATTGTGAGTTGAGTAAGATCTAAGTGTGATGAACAGGTCCCTTACACTTCACTCAAAATAATATAAACGCATTTTTAACTAATTTATGTTTGTTAGTTATTATTTTTTGATAAATATGTTGTGATGGGAGAATCAATGCCCGTACTTATAGTCGAAACTCAATCTCGTTCTTGAATATTACTTAGCCAAGTTGAAGCGAAGTCACCATAGATACTTACTTGATAATCTATCCTATAGTCGATACTTCGTGAATTCTTGGCAAAGCTTGAGATTTCTTGTTTTTGACATATATTTGATTGATATGTTTGACGTTTATGACAGTATTTGCAAAATGTTCTTAGTTTGCCTACTGAATTTGATCTATTTTTGAATATTTTAATTGTAAAGGTAAGTTTCAGTAAGTATGTATACCTCTATGACATATATCCATGTTGGAAGTACAAATGTCAAAAATAACTGACACGAATACTTGAGCACGACTCAAGGTAGCCTGCAGTAGACTCAAGTAAAGTCGGAGCGAAGTATTACTCCGTAGCCAAGTAACGACTCTTGGTAATATTCGCATATTTGAGCAATTCTTAAGTCTGAGATCGAGCGAAGTATTAACTATAAGTACGGGCATAAAATTATTAATCCACCATAATATTTTGATAAGGATCTTTTTCTGCAATCAAATAACGGTATGTTTAAGGGATGGATTGATCAAGGAGAAGTCTGGAGGAACTTTTGTGTACAAAGGTGTTTTGAAGAGATGGTGTTATTAACAAATAGGTAAGTGTAACGAAATATTGTCAGTGAAACTAGAACGATCCTTTTTTTCCTATTACAATGGTTATGTGTTAGCTTCAAAAAGATCGGAACTAATTCTTACTTATCCATATTCTCATGTAAAAATTATTAATATTCTTCCTTATATTCATTCAAATTTGATAAATAAATTTGATTTTTGACCTATCGGTTCAAATTTATTCTGTTTCAAATTTCAATTAAATGGCATCTATTACCTCAAAAAACAACTTCCATGAGTGAATCTTCCATTCACTTTACTGAATACGGAATTGAGGAAGAAGTGGGTGTTGGCGCAGCTTACACTCAAGTGAGTGAGAACTGAGCCTAGATTGAGTTAAGGTTGAGGTGAGTGTGAGTCACCTCTCTGAATTTGGCCCTAAGACTTGGATAAAAAGTAAGGGGCATTGAATTTTGAAATATCTTTACAAATCCTTTCCTGAATAACTTCCGAATATTTTTTCGTAATATTATTTTATTTGTTTCTGTTTTTTTTTTATAGCTGTAGTATGATTTTGTTGATAATGCTATCAAACTCAAAAAATTCATTGTCTAAAACTGAAAACTCGAAAACAAAACAACTTTTTTTCAATTCATTGCAATAACTTCACAATTTGAACTCGCACGCTTGAACTCATACAATATGCATGGAAACAACGTTATTAGTTGTAATAAAATTCAATACTTGACATCATGTCATAATGCTTAACATTAAATTCTGTATGTACAAATTATCACGAAAAAAATGAAAAAGACGTTCTAATGAAATATCCTGACCGTTATATGTTCCAGCCTAAATCGTTGATCTATCAAAATCATCACATGTATTGCATTCATATTTTCTGGGTTAGGTACAGAAACAGGTCATCCTGCACAGTATTCAACTGATGTCAACTTTTTGTTTCTTAAAACTGCAGTTCAATTTTTTATAGTAGTAAAAAAAGGACAGTGTTTCTCTTATATTTTAGGGATAACTTCATGAATTTTTCCACAGATATATAGTCATTCAAAAAAAAATAGGTACTTCATTAATTAACACTCATCGAGACTCGATTTTGATGAACTTGAAATTTTGATCTGTCATATTTTCTGAAAAAATTCAAAAGAAACAGCACAATGCAATTTGTTTAACCAAATTTTGTGTACCTAGTGACTAAATATTAGACTTTTATTCACAGCAAATGCATTTATTTTTGTCAAATGGATGTTATCTAGGCTAATTATTCATCAATATACTTTCGAAAACAACAAGTATATTCTCCAAGTTGTTGAGTTCAAATTTCAGATTCATATGAATACATATAAACCTTCGAGCTTATATGAGATCATTCTAATTTTCCGATAAGTTAATCGCTTCATCCAATCCCTATATATACGATGTTATATAAAAACCTACTATCAATTCCATTAAAAATCTGACATGGACATCACGTGACTTACTTGTACATCATTGGATATATATATATATATATATATATATATATATATATATATATATATATATATATATATATATATATATATATATATATATATATATATATAATCAAACATAACATCTCATCATTCCACGGCTAGTCGGTTGCTATGGAAACAGTATGCCATCATTCTTATGTCACAACATTCCTAAGTACTGATTTCCAGGATTCTACGGCTGACAGTTCTGAATTTATGCGCAAAATTCCAAGATCGTCAAGTATAGTGCACTTTCGACTCAGTCGATCTCAATGAAAATAGGATATGAGCATCTAGACAGTACTATCATCTTGAATACTGTATTCTAATATTCTACGTTCAATCGTTTTGGATTTATGCGGAAAATTAAAAAATATTTCAAATAATCTGCATTCCCCGCTATGCCGATTACAATCCTAATGCAAGATGTACAACTAGATGCTATAAAAGTGCTTAATACGAAATCTCAATATTCTGCGACTGATTATTTTAAATTTATGAGAAACAGTCGAAAAGTCTGTAATATGAAGTGCACTTCCGACTTAGTCGATTGGGACGAAAATAGGAGATGATCATTTGGATGCTACAGCAATTTCAAATACTGAATTCCAGTATCCTACGACTAATCATTCTAGATTTATGCGGAAAATAAAAAAAAGTATGAGATAAAGTGCACTTAGTATGTACTTAGTACAAGTAAAAAGTGCGAAAGATAACGCCTTGTATTCTCACCTCTTAAGAAGTGCTTTTTCCAAAAATTCGATGCTCTGTCTTTATTTGCTTCCTTATTTCCACTATAGAGCTATATTTATTAAAAATTTTGTGCAAGTATCGCTTGAACAAGATGTGGGAATACGGACATATATTTCTTACAAAGGATATATGAAGTCTGAAATCTATTTATTGTATTCTGTGTGAAATGAGCAAAAATTCCTTTTATAATCTACATGTAGTTACGTTGTCCAAATTCTGCAGTAATTTATTGCGAAATTTACTTTTTGTCACCATCCCAGATGTCGCTTATCAGATTTTATTAACATTAATGGATTCCCTGCTTCTGTCGCTGCATTTCAAATCCCTGTTTGGCTAAAACTTATTTCCAGCACTCGAAAAGCGGCTGGTACAATACCATGCAGCTATACCTTTTGTGTAAAACAAATTTCGAGCATTGTACTACGAGAGTTTACATAAAAGAATAAGCTATCGTTCATCTAGCGTGCATACCACTTTGAAATTCCCAAAAAGAATTTAAGCTAGGGTATGGCTTAGTCCTAGCTCGTGTACGGAGTACTAATGTTGGAACAAGGTTCATTCATTTGTTATCAGTTGAAAATCGCGCTGGGTTATCACCGCGATGTATCTTTTTATCCGGCTGATAGCGCAGAGTTGGGATAGAGATGTCAAATACAGTGCAGGGCCATAGGGCGAAGGGACAGAGCAGTGTCGTCCTTAAACGAGAGTGTTTGTATGTATGTGTGGTTTTATGGTATGCAAGGCACACCCGGATTCTCAGCCGGATTCAAGTACTAGGCTCAAAGCTCAAATGAGGAGGATTTATAAGAGAGTGTTTGCAGAAAAAACTTTGGATTCTTTTGAAGATTCGCTTGAGAACATTATTTTTTATTCGTTTGTTCATATATTCACAACATTAAGAGCCTTATTTATTTATAGGAATTTAGAAGAATTCCTCAAAAATGTTAAAATATTAACTTATCCATTGGTTACCATTGAAAATGTGATCAAAATAATGAATATACTTCAAACTGGACTACTGGAAAACTGGACACGATTTTTGACCTAATTTTTAGCCTTGGATTTGTCTGTCATCGGCCGCAGCAGTAAATCTGCTACTCTTCAGTCTAACTAAAGCAATAATTATTTCATTTTACCAAAGCCAACTCTGAGCTTAGTGGCATATACATTGCAAATGATGTTCAAACTAAACATTTACGCATTCCCCCATATAAATACAAAGCAATCAAGTTTCATGGCCTAAATTTATTATTTCCGTGAATCAATGCTGGTAGCATCAACTACAGTCACGTAGGTGACAAAGATGTTAATTGAATGTAATAGGATAAAGATATTTGTAGATTTGTAGATTGCAAATGTCAACCTGATCTATGTACTTTCTTGCTATGTGCTTAGTAATTGTTGAGATATGGAGATTGAGGATTTTGTGAAAAATAAGCCCCATGTTTGTATACAATAACCTGAATATAATAATTATCGATTTTCGTCTTCATCACTAATTTCTAATATTAATGGAATTCTTGCGTTATATTACTTCTCCATACAAAATGTCATTTTGAAATGTCAAATTTAATTAACATACACTTAAAAATACCTATATTCAAACATAAAATAACCATTCGTAATAAATTTGACATATAATGACCAAATTCTGCCTCAGGCTTGTGTTCTAAGATTAATCTTCCTGAAAAATAAACAATAAATAATTTATCTACTATCACAAAAATATTTTGTCCAAGAGCGACCCATAATGAGCTTATTATTATGATTGTTCCAAATAAATAATATTCAGTGAGAGAATGATAGAGAAAACAAGGGAATCACAGAAGGTATCAAAGCAACCATCTCATGGCCTTTCTTTTTATTAATACCAAATAATAAACTAGTATGTAAAACCGACTTGAGACGTTTTAAGAAAGATGTAGGATAAACATTGTATTGGACTTGTGTGAAATGTGATAAGTTACATAGGAAAAATAGCCACTCACCTTTCAAGCATTGTGGCTAAACTTTTTCTCTCGTGAATATTACATCACATTACACACTACATATTACAATGAAATACTATTATCTACGATCGAGTAAATAGTTACAGTTCTCTAAAATAATTTTCAGTGTAGAAAGTTGGCTCTTATAAGAAAATGTGCAGTAAAATTCTTATTGCACGAATTTATCAATAATGTTGCGAACCTCATCTACGTCACTAGAGTCGCTTTCAAATATATAAACGACATTGACAAAAAAAAAAACTATCCATGAGAAATTGATTATTTCTTATTATAATAAACAGACACATAGGGCTTTCAAACACACTTACTTCGTTTGAATTTGCAACCAATCCATCTGTACAATGAGGTATAAAAGTTACAATTGAATCTTAAATAAGTATGAGGTATATTATGAAAATCAAATGAAAATTAATTTAATTTGATTTATGTTAAAAAAATGATGCCATTTTTGTGGTCTAAATATTTGAAAGTGAATGTGCATAATTTTGCAAGTCTTTTTCTCAGCAACTAAAAGACTCAAATAGAAACAAAATCAGATAAATTATTAATGTATTTATGAAGCAAAATTATTGAACTGCATAATTCTATATAATTTTTTCTGTTGACTATAAATTACTACGCCAATTTCATTTGTAATCTGATAATGTATCAACACGTAAACTGAGTTCTTGTTGGAGAAAATACAAACAATGCAAAGAAGCTTATTTTATGTTTTACAATATTTGAACTAACAACAGGAATATAGATTTTCGATATATTTACGACTCTATTATAATAATTCAGAGACAACTTTTTGACGGTATTATTGAAAGTCTTGATACATGTACAACCTCAGAACTTCAGAAGTGATTTAATACCGTCATTGTTGAAGACAGTCTTTCAAAAGTAAGACATGGCCAAGTGAGTCTCTTTAACTTGGTGCCAGTTTTCTGACATTTATATATCACTCGAATAATAACAATGGACTTTTTTTAAATAGTATGATTGATTATAAATTAGAAAAATGAATCATTATGAATTGAATTTGATTTTAAGCTCGCTACCAACTTAGATTTGTAGATCATATCATCTACTATACCATATTCAAGTTTCTATGAATGTAACTATGTCAGGATGTTATCTATCATCAAGCTGTCTTTACGAAATCAGAATACATACCTTAATTATATAGGAAAATATTTTCACTTAGTCTTGGGATAAGTTTTAGTGCCCCAGGTCAAATAAGTTGAGTTTTATACCGAGCGTTTCGGTAGGAAAGAGAAATATTTGAAAGATGAATTCCTGATGTCAAAACAAGAAAAAAAACTCATATAATTATAGATATTCAAATACTTCATCTCCAAGAAATTTGTCAAGAGATAATGGAAAAATATTTTTTTGATAAGAATAAATAAGAGGATATCCTAAAAAATATCACTTACCAACTTCAATTCATTTTGAAAATATTCCTTGATTGATTCTTATATAATAAAATATTTTTTACCATGCTGCACCTGTAAGATAAAGCGTTTGCATGATTATACGACCTTTCACTTACTTGTACTAAGTACAAGGAAGTATTGTGAAATCGACAAAATTCACTTATCGAGATTTTGATGGAAATATCCGTTTCGAGCATCCCTGAATTAATTTTGACTATTTTCAGCTTGATGTCGATACATATGTGCGTGCGTTCGTTCGTTCGTAACACCCAAATCTAAAAACTGGTTGAACGTATAATGTTGAAATTTTATATTTAAGACTGGTATAGGATCTAGTTGTGCACCTCGCATTATGGTTCAAATCGTCGGTACCAAAAATGCACTTTACTTGAAACTTTTTTCGAATTTCTCTAATAAATCCAGAATGATCAACCGTAGGATGTTGAAATTCAGTATTTGAACTTGATTTGTATCTGAATGGTTATCTGCTATTTTTGTATGAATCGGCCAAGCCAGAAGTGTACTTCAAACTTTTTTTAAATTTTTTGCATAAATCTAGAATGATCAGCCATAGCATATTGAAATTTAGTGTTTGAACTTGTTGCTGCATCAAAATAGTTACCTACTATTTTTGTATAAATCGACTGAGCCAGAAGTGCAGTTTATATGTATAATAGACATTCAGAATTTGCCGCATAAACAATCAATTGAAATGATAAGATAGGCAATGAAAACTTGTTGTCAATTTTTTGATTTTGTTTGACATTGTACATGTTAAAATATTATTTGAATTATATTAATTTTACTCTGAAGTGACAGAAAACTTTATTGAATAAATTTGTGTATATGTCAAATGATGTACAAGTAAGTCACATGATGTTCATGTCAGATTTTTTTTTGTTTTGGCCTCAGGAATTCTTCCTTGTAATATTTCTCTTTCCTCCAAAAACACTCTGTATAAATGATCGTTCATATGTTTACTAGTGCGTCAAAATATAGCCTCCATTGCTACATAGGATTTTGTAAATTGTAAACTGATGTCAATAAATTTATTACCTTTATGGAACGACGAATGAAGTGGCTTTAAAGGTAAGCTGAAATTTTGAATAGTAACCAAAGAATCTTAAGAATATTTCATACAATATTATCACCATTCTCCCAAACATGTAACCGAACTAATTTCACCTTATTCACTTTCCACTAACAAAAACAGACAAAAGCCTCAATTCCTTTCACCCAAATGTCCAAATATCGCCAAAATCAAATCTAAAATCTCAACATGACAAACCATAACGAAGACGATTCTTTAGGACAAATCATTTCCAAGGCATTTTGTTGAGTTAAAATCCGTGAGTTATCTCTGATCTGTCTGCGGTCAGCTTGGCAGCTATCGGCGCCGTTATCTCGGAAGGTTGGGTTCGAGCCCGGTGTTGGGAACTCTGTTTGAAATGCGCGCGTGGCCAGGTGTAACAGAATACGACAACACTACTTGAGATTGAGATCTTTCAGAGAGATTCTGACAAAATGTTACGTTTCGGATTATTTTGGAGCAGGATTAGAGGCAAAATTTTGGTACAGAAATCAGAGTATTTTAGGATATTTGTATATAGGCTATGCTTATAGGCCAGCCAATTCAACTTTTCAGGTGACAATACTGTATACAAGCAAAGAACTATATGGTCCACTATCAATTCAATGGATATTTAAAAAGTAATTTGCAGCTCAGTAGAAAAATTTAATTCTCTCCTGACCAGATTTTCCAACAATTTTGCAACTACTTTGTTTGATATGTTAGATGTTTTTTCCTTTTGAATATTGTTGAATGAACCAATAAAAACATAATGAGAATTAAGAAATTAAACTATTCTAAAAAAAAATATTTTTTTTCAATGTGTAAAAAATAATGTAAGTAAGCATGACTAGGAAAATTGAAAATCCAAATTAGGAAAAAAAGAATGCTAGTATAACTTATATACTTTCAAAATTTTTATTTTGAATTTGTGGAAAAATTGTTGATAAACCTAGACATTAGGTAATAATTAGCTAGAAAGATTTCTGTGACCCACAACTAAGCTGTAAACTAGTTTTCTTTCCATAAGAAAATTTTGAATTGCTAATTCTGCAATTGTATTTTAATGCAAACCTTCAAGGCACGCGTGATACTATTTGAATGCGTCAAAAAAATATACATCATAATAAACCGTCAAAAATTCGAAACATATGGTAAACCAGTGCACTACGTCTTTTTTAATAGTTTCAAAATTAATTCATCGGAAGTAGCACGTATTTCTACTCTATTGATTATTAGACCTTACAGGAAAAAAAACCATACGATTCTGGATACATTCTTTTATTCATTGAACATGAGACAATTTAGCAAAATATTCGTTGAATTTGGAAAAAATCCTGAAAAGCTATTCTTATTCTATGGTTTTGGAAGATAGATATGAAAGTATATTTAAATATATTTAACTAGAGGTATGCAAGGCGCCTGTTGAAAAGTGATGGGTCGTCAGTCAAATGGAAAATAATATGTAATACATAATAACTAACATAAAATACTTTTTTGCACGATTGGGCGTTCTCATATATTTACCGGTCCTCTATTCGAGGTGGCATGTTGATTTTACCAGCAAACTGTGGTTACTATGGTTATGCTGACTTACCGCCAATGGGCAAAGGCGGCGAGTAAAAAATTGTGGATTTTCACAAAAGATATTCATTCATTCATCTTCATTTGTAATTGAAAATTCACTATAAAATATCAAACTTGACAGCTGACAGCGAATATACAATCATCAGTAGTAATCCAATTTGAAAAAGAAAATTCGGATTAATATTTTGGGTAGATCTTCCAATCGTGCAAAAAATTTTGTAAGCATCACGGTCAATAAGTACAGTACCGATTTCGTATAATATTTGGAAACCTCGCCAAGGCTCGGCCTCCAAACTATTATTCCCAATCGGTATAGACTGTACTTACTGACCTTAATTCTTGAATAACTATAAATGTAAATGATGATGCTTTAGGTAAGTAATATGGATGAAATGGTTATCTGTATGAAAGAAAACAATATGAAAATTTCAACTTCTTCCGAACACGATTCAAACTTGGTACCTATCGAACCATAGATCAACGCTCCATCCCTGAGCCATAGACTGCTGTAATAATTTTTTGCTGTAACTGACTTACATTTATATATCTATCTCAGAGCGTTACGGAATCAGTGAATCAGTGATGAGCGTAAATATATGTTAAGATTGGGAATTCTGTAAAGAAATAATAAGAAACACAATAGTTCAATGCCAAAGTGCTGCTTTTTCCAAGTGATTTTTTTTAATAATAAACTAGGAGCTACCCGCGGCTTATTCCGCATATAGAACTATTCTATGAAATCGAAGAAAAAAATTGTGGACTCTACCCGCAGGAACTCTGCACTAGTTATATTTTTGCTGTTTTATTTCAGGGTAAACCGATTTAATTGACTTCATTTTAGAATTATGGTAATCGATTACAGCATCCAGGCAAAGCACGGATCATGTCAGCGGTAGTCCTATAGTATCGTTATTTTTTCCTGTTTTATTTTTAGGTGACCCAATCCAATGAATTTTCTCTTCTTGGGAGGCATGTTTCATACCTTGATTCATAATATTCAATTACAATGATTAATGTGGGGGAGACGAAGATTCGTAAGAAATTGCACGAACGAAAATAAAAATGCGTTAAATTTTGGGCATACGAAAGAAATGTATGAGTTTCATATTATTTATCAACAGGGTTGGATTGATTTGAGTTATGAGTTGAAACAGTGTAATTTTTTTCAAGAAATATAATTAATTGAAACAATTTTTTTGGATTTTTGATTGATTAATTTATATTTCTCCTGCAGAAAAAATTACATTCATATCAAGATTATTCGATATTGGATAGAATTGATGAAACTGACTGAATGAGTGAATGTAAGTAAAACAGTATTGGGAATTCAGTCAATTTTTATGATTTTATTTCATTCCTACTTTACAGTTTCGTAAAGTAGGAAATAAATAAAATCATAAAAACTGAATGAATTCCCAATACTGTTTCACTTACTTAAATTATTCTATATATTTGAGTAAAAATACACATTCTTGCAGATTTTTAGTAGAACATTGAAATCCCAAGTTGTGAGTACGTTTATTTTAAATTTGTACTGTAACTTTGAGTGCGCAATAATAATCCAAATCAAAAATAAATATCTTTTAAAGGTATTTTTCGTACATATTAATGATTAAGGACCTGTTTCACCAAAGTCAGTTGAATTTATCTGGAGGTTATTTTGAGTTAGTAACCATGGCAACATTTATATCAGCAATAGTTTCCGGATAAAATAACATCAGAGTAAATTGAACTGATATTGATGAAACTGGCTTAAATATTGAGAATTCTATTCTATTTTGTAATACAATTTTTAAAATTGAAAAAGTCAATAGCATCAAAAAAGTCAGTTATTTTAATGTTTTTTTTGGCCTACCAGTATATTACAGGCAACCAACAGCTTATTATTGGTTTTTATTTTCAGATCGAAGTTTATACACAAAGTCTAAATTAGGTAATAATTGTCAACAACGTGGTCCGTATGTGATACGATTTCAGTAAAAAAAGGTTTATTTAACATTATTTATATAACACAATCTGTAATCATCCAAAAAATTATTCAGTATGCAAGTCGGTGATCAATTTTTACTTTTTAGCTCTATCGATTACAATCGGTCATTTCGATCTCACAAATCTCATGATAAATGATATGAACAATTGAAAATACATATTTCATTCATAGAAAATAATTGTATTTTCAGTGAAATATTTATAAATCTGTTAATTAGTTAATTATGAACGTAATTCAAGGAACTCAATTTACATTAATGAACAAAATTAGGTACTTTTTTCATCAATTTTTCATGGAATTATAGATCTGTAAGACTTATAGATTTGCACAGAATTGCAACGGCAATTTGGTATACAATAAGAATTTTTCCTATTATGTCCTCGCTGAACCGCAAGTAACTTTTTTCTTAGAATAATATTAGAATAGTTTCAATAAATATCAAGCCCAGCTCATTGTTACTCGATTTTGGAGTTAATTGAAATATCTGTTGTGGTACATATGGTAATAAGTCCAGTCAAATCAGATGCAAATCTGTGTTCATACATTTAAGCAACCTGTAAATTCAACGAGCCTACTATTAATTAATAACTATGAAATTAATCTGAATTTGATGCGTTTCAATCGGGACATTTAGTTACTGTAAGTCATAAACATTCGAGCATCACTCGTATACAGAAGCTACTAGATATGCAAAGCGACCGAGAGCTTGATACGAAACAGAGGGATATAATTCTGTTCCGCGATATTCATTTGACGTGCAATTATACCTCCCGTGACATCACAACATACTCGCGAGGGAGATGGCTTATTTCTGCCACTCCCAACTAGAGCAAGATAAATTATTTTCAATGATCCTATAGCTCTTTTTGACATGACAATGTTTCACTGAGTAGGATTGCATGACTGTTTATCTTGTGCTCTTTTTGCTTAACCATAAGTAATGTTTTCTTTTATTTGATATCATTAGGTAATACAATAATGAAATAGATATAGCTTTAAATTCACCAAATGAAGATTTTTCGAACGGTACTACAATTGATGCAGTGGGAAAAGCTTGTATAGTCCATTATATAAATAGAAAGATCAAATTTTTTATTCTTGGAATAGATGCAGACTGATGAAAGTGGTATTTCTTCCTATGGAATATGATCCAAGAACAAATCTTTTCTAATTACATAAAATGTTCCATTTTCTATAAATTTATCAATTTTGGATAAAATTACACAATCGAAAAGATAGAAAAATATTTATTATAAAGGGCTCCACTTGTACCTTTTAGGGTTGCTAAACATTAATAAAATGCAAAAATATGTTTTGTTTGGAGAGTTGTTGAATCTAGCTAAATTGGGAAGCGCCAACCATCAGAGATAATGTACCCCTTACTGAATCCATAGTTAATTTACGCAAAATTAGCATATATAACAGTGATAGCTATATTATCTTATCAAATATCTACTTGCGAATTACTAATTAATATCATCCAATTTAGCATATATACATATTGCGTGTTATAGTCGGATAATATGGACGAGGTTATGGATGTAACATTTGATGTCTATCAATGAGATATCCGAATTGAATTGTTGACAATACAGGATCGAAATGACATTAACATAATCGAACCACATTTTCATTTATTTGTGAACGGATGATAAATATTGCAAGTGTTTCATCATCATCAAACAATAGATGAATACATAGTCTCTCATTAAAGATTATCAATATCCAGTTAGAACGATTTGTTAGTCATCAAAATTGATATAATAGAGCTAGAATTTCATCCAATAACTGTCAAAATATTATACAGGATGATCTGTAAGCTCTGTGCTAGAATTTGGCAATCAGAAAGTGATACAAATTCAAAGAATTTGAAAGTTCTGAGTTATCCTAGCTATGCTATCTTTTAAAAACAATTTAATTCATTGTACAAAAAAAACAAACATACGGCTGAAGATTGCTCCATATAATATAGCTAGAGTTGAGTTTAATTATTCGAAAGGTGTAAATCTGAAAGAGCTCAGCCGCTGATACTAAAGATCAGAGTATGGTAAACCTAGAAGATGAGAGACGAACATTACTAAAAGATCTCACTTTCAAAGAATCCACGTGAATCTCCGTCACCACGCAGACCAAATTAAAGTTAAATTCTGAAGTTCACATATTAAAGAACATATTTCCATCGATCGTCGCCAACTACCTTCATTAAACGAAACTTAATCTAATATTTCCAGAATAATTCTAGAGGTCTCTCGAAAGGCGGTTAGAGCCCTTCCAGATCAAAGCTTATTAAGATCTGTGATCTCTCTATTTATATAAGAGCTTAGATTAGTTAAATAGTGTTTCTTGTGCAATTAATAAACTTGAATTTTGATTTATTTTTTAATTTTGGTGTTTAGTTCTGTTCTTGAATGCCAAAAGCATTACAATGAGCTTTCTAGATATTCTCCTTCCGTTATAGAAAATCCGGATAAAATTTATAGAAAATGGCAAATACGATTACATTTAGCTTTATAATATATTGATCGCCCTTTCTTCATTAATTATAAAATACCCGTTGACCGCATCAGAAGAGTAGTTTTTTAGTACCTCACCTTCCTCATCAAACATCCGATATTTGAAGTCTTGACCGTTCAACTATCATGTATGTTAAAATATTCGTCTCCCATTGTACTAATGTTTATTAATAGAGAAGCGACCTAAGTCTTCATGATCCTTGTTACTTCATTCATAAATTGTAATATAAAGTGTAAAATAACAATAATTATGGATAAAATGGTTGAAATCGACAAAATTATCTGAAATGAGGGAATTCAGTCAAAAATATAATATTTTCCTTTTTAATGTAAGAGATTTAAGAGATTCTTTTTTAACTCCACAATTTCGCCTACACTTTAGTCATATTCAGGAGTGAAACGAATTTAAACAAAATAATTTTTTTGCTCCTGAAAATGGCTAATTTGTAGCCGAAACAGTAGAACCAGGAAAGAAAGTAGATATTATATATTTGACTGAACTGCACCGGTTGACTGGCAACACATATGGCAGCAAGGTAGAAACGTGGCAAGTTTAAGTGAAAATAGCTATGTGTGTGAAAAGTCAACCTAGGGACATAACCAACAGGTTCAAATTCCGAAGTCAAATAATAATAATAATATTTGACTGAAGTCCCTCATTTTCAATACTTACAATCAACTATAATTATTATTTTAATACTGGGCGGTCATTATTTCCATTTGAAGGATGGTTAAAAGATTAAAACTTCGGGAAAGAAAAACACTTACTGAAAAATTACTCTCTCAATGTGGTCGCCGGGTGTAGTTGACCGGAGATAGGAAAAGAGCGACCAATATTATGAGATAATATATATTTGTCTACATATCCTATAATTTTATGCGCGTGTTTTATGATAGTAGTTACTAATATAAAATGAATTGGATTCAGATTTTTCAATTATGAGCGTATTTTTGACAGAGAATTTGTGGTATACTATAGGTTCTTTTACTGTCATGCTAAATAAAGTGGCAGACAATGATGGGAAAGCTATCAGTGAGCCATAGATCAACCGTTTCTTCTCATGGGACTGCTTAAAAGTTCTCCTTTTATTTCGAATACTTTCTTTTTGACATTACTCAAAACAAAATCATCCTCAAGTATAATTCTGAAGAATATTCCGAATAAATTTGGATTCTATACTATCTTCGTCAGAGAAAAGTTTTTTGTTTTGGAAGTAATTCTAGTGGGGATCTCGTCCTGTCGTAAATATCATCTCAGGCTTAGCTTTCAAGAGAACTTTTAAAAAACTTCTAAGGACCTGTTTAAATCCCTGTTAATGTAACGTGATTTTTCATTCCAAAGACAAAAGTTTTTGAGTTATTCTCTAGAGAAATTGATAAAGTTATTCAAGTGCCTTTCACACTGAGTAAGGCAATTCAATTATATCTCTGAATTCTTTTGTTGAGAAAAATACGAATGCAATCTAGAAAACTTGAAATAGAAATGAGAACTAATAATGACGTATTACGGGATTTAGAATGTTGATTTAGAATTGCAGTTAGAATAGGTACACCTGCTCATTCTAAAATTTATCTTCAATAATGAATATGCCTTGAAGAAATTAATATTAAAACAAATTTTCTGTGGCTTTCTCTGAATTTGATGTTTAATTTATTGCAAATTGAATATTTACGAGTCCTAGTTTTATCATTATACAGAAGCATGATATTCTCGTAAATGAAATTCAGTGTTGCTAGCACGAAGCGCAGCACCTGTCACCGATCCATTTGTAGTTATTTGTAAATTCCAAATGTCAACTTGTGCTCTGTGTTCTGTACTCCTCTGTTGTGACCTGAAATATTGACAAAATATGCTAACTGAGGGCCGTAGCAAGAATCTTGTAGATAATGCAGTATAAACAAGCATTGATATTCGGACAACACGCCACGAAATATTTGACCTCATGTCATAGTATTCAAATTTTTTTTACTACTTAAACAGCTACTAAGACCAAGACAAACTGTTTACCACCTTCTAGAGCAGAGGCAGAGAACCACCGACTCCAACTCTTTGCAAGAAAATTGCGACTCTCGATAGAGTAAATTAGAAAAAAAAACCTGTGTAACATTTGATGCACATCACACTCTTCACATGAATACAAAAGGAATTTGTAAAAAGATGATGTTTCATTTCTTGTATTTGACAAAATAATAACTATTGTAAATAAACATAAGATTTTCTTCTTAAACCTGTTTCGGTAAACTCATATAATTTAATAATCAATTGAATTAAAAGTGTGGCTCCTTAAATTTAATTTCTACTGATGGCTTTTCTAGAGCATTTATTTTCAAAATTCTTGTATATCTACAGTATAAGTCTATCGTCTATGGTTTATAATTCTGTAACAAATTCTGGTAAATTTGTAGTCTAATATTTCTGAAATAACAAGCAAAAATAACAATTTCCATCTCACGATTCTAGACTTTATTACAAAACAAAGAAGGAAGTATCGGTATACCTAAGATAGTATAGGTACCCCGCCATATTTCAAGTGTATATATATTACAAAACAAGACTTCCCTATATGCTTTATATACTCATATTTACATACAATACTGCGAGTGTAACCTTCCATTCGAGGCTGTAGCTAAATAACAAAAGAGGGAGAGATCCGTTCTTTGGAAACTCTGGCTATATTTTCCAGGGAGGGCAATTTATTTTTCCAACCCCAGTACTCTTATCTAAACAGCAGCGAAAATAATATCGTGCAGATAAAAGTCGCTGTGGCATCGGTACACTCGCTGAGAGCAACGCGAATCGCGAACGAAACAAACCTACTTGATGCGGAATTTCATTGTTATCGGAGGATCGACTGCTGAAGGATATTATGGGAATTTGTTGATTTAATCGAGGCTGATTTTTTCGGCAAAATCAGCTAATTTGAAAGAACTCGTATTTGAAAATAGATACAGTGTGAAATAATAGAAAGATTCATCTGGTAAAATAAAGGTTGTAGGACAATAAAAAATATTAAATTAAGATTTAATATCAATTGTAATTATAAGGAGCTAGGAAACTATAATTCAGGGCTTCGTACCAAAGAAAGTTACTATTATATGATCCCATTGAAAGATTTGTTTGTATGATGTAAGTACTTTCTTTATTAATTCATTTCATTAAGGCCCTCCCAATAATTTACAAAACAAAAATAAAATATTTCTTTTTTGTTCTTAAGAATACATCTAGTTCAAATAGAAATTTTGATTGTTTCATGATTATAGCGCTATTTATCAGTTGCTGGTTTTTGAGCAGCTAGCTTCATCTTCGTCTCTAATAAAAACATGGGTCCTAGTTCTTTTGTTCAGTTTAATATCTCAATGAATACAAACATTGAACGTTTCAGACGTGTAATTAACGTTCATCTTCAGCTATAAGTTTGCAGCAAATAAAAAAACGGTAATGGATACACAACATTCAACATTGTTAAACTTACCAGAGTGATCCGTTGAATTCTTTTTGTAGGAAAATCTAGGAATTAGAAGAAAAATGAAATGGAACAGTGTGCCAAGCACATGTTGTCAAAAGAAAAGAAGCAGCACTATATTATATAACTGAATATAATTCTGTGGAGTATTATCTTTTTTACGAAAAATTTACTTACAAAATTTTATTTCAAAATTAAAATTAAAATACCTCAAGCCTCTATCCCTCCTATTTTAATTCAATAATTAGAATGCAAACCACCCTCATACTTCTGCCTCATCATCCCCTAACTATCTCATCTTGTTCAACTCGCTGTTCGGACTGTACCGAACGTTATATATACCTCCGCCCCTGGGAGTGGTGTTTTAAAAGTTGCCGCTATAAATTGTCCCGGAGCGATCCCCGGATCTTCTCTTATCAGTCGCCTTCGCCTCTTCTTCTTCTCCTCCACAGCCGCCTTGCTCTTGTTGTTACACTTTTGTAGCGGCAAACTTCGCCGCGTCGCGTCCGGCAAACCAAAAGATCTATCTCAGGAGATGCTGGGATATTCGGGTATAGAGAGAGAAGGGGATCAGGGATGAAGAGATGAACATGTTACCAGAAGGGTTATAGGGTATTTGGATTGAAAGTTGACTTGAAGAAAAGTTATAGCGATGCTAAAATCAGTATTATCTTCACATAATAATAATATTTCTACGGTTTGAACTTGATCTTATTTTCATCATCATATGAACGCGTGGCAGTTGAGTTTCGTAACCTGATTTAGGTTTTCTGTGAGTTCATGTTACACAGTACCTGTCATCGATCCATTTGTTAGGTTGTCAGTAAAATCTTAATGTCAACTATGAACAACTTTACTGTGTACTTAATAATTATCAACATATGAGATACCTAATATTGTATGCAATACGTGCGTAAACAAGCACTATAGCTTGCGAACAGCAATTTTCGGAGCTCGGCTAGCCTCATTTCGAATTACTTGGCCTCATGTCATATTGCTCAAGTTTACTCACTTGTTGCATGAATTCAGGTCATGAAACTCAACTGTTACATATTTATATAATGGTGAAACTGAGATGCATAAAGTTCAGTTTTAGCGTATTGCTTGCGGTGTATAATCAACCAAGTTTAATGGTGGTTGTAGGGATATATTGTCAATAATTGTGAAACAAATTCAATAGATGTCTCTACTATTTCGACTATTTCAAATAAAATGATATTAAAAATATGATGTGGACCTTCATGTCAATGTTGATGGGGTGATAGAAGAAATGTTCTTCCTACTGCAATACTAATCTATGACATATTCATTAACAGTTAAATAGAGGAAAGTAAAGTATGATTTGCTCTTCAATATTTTAGAGCAGGATTGATTTATTGAGGAAGCCTGAACTTGAAAAATTCTCAAAAAATAGGTGTTTCTTAAATTTTTATGGCTAGTCTATTAAATTTCAATTACAGAATTCTGTGCTTATTGTTTTCTTAATTGATAACCTAAAGAAGTAATTAAGTATCTCTTTAATCTATTTGTTGATGGCAACGTAGCAATTGCAAAGAATTTCAGCAATCCTCTGAACGTCACGTAGTTTCTCTTCTTCTTGTGTGGTGGCGCCAGCGTCGCGGCACGTTGTATTGTTAATTCGGAACGTGATTTATCACTAATCACCAGCGAGTGAAGATGTAACCTCACAGCAAAGAACACGTCAGGAAAAGGGGACCGAACTTTAAGGACCCTTTACATACAACTGCGGCATTATAATGCAGTACGCGGTAAAAAGTTTCCGCGTTTGTTGCTCGTAATAAGGAGCTGACAGCAAGATTCTTTGAATGGACTTTGATGAAGGAATCAATTAATAATAAGAGTTTGCAATTGTTCCAAAGATGACGCACTTACTTTGTAGATTGTTTCGTATCACATTAATATTATTTTAAGTATGGTTATAACTTTGTCACTTCGAGAGCGAATTTAGTTCAAAGAAATTCAATTCCATTTCAGTCATTAAGGAGAGCTCACATATCTTGTTGAAAAATACTTTGGATTTCAAATTTTTTTAAAGAAATATGAACAAAAAAAATATGTATACCTACTCGTATATACCTATAGACTCATCACTCGTCTTGCGCACCACTACAATCTGGACTATAAACAAATGAAGAATGTTAAAACTGCACTCAGAAATCTAAAGTGCACCACACAAGTGATTGAAGAATTAGTAGTAAAAATCACGTATAACAATTTAAGTGGTAAATTCATTTAAAATCACGAAATACAATATATAATAGATTACGATTTTCAAAAATATTTTCGGTATCTAAATGGAAAATAGCTCGATTAAGATGAAAATATACATTTCATCACTTCATAAGTCTGATGTTTAACATCTCACTGTTTAACAATTAAGATTTGACTACTTGTATTGCAAGACCTTACCACATACCATTACATTAGCCTTAAGTTTTCAACGATACCGTAAAAATTGGTACCCGTACCTCTTGACGAGTTACTAGATTCAATTACATTTTGTTTTGAAAGTTGTTTCCTCAAATTTAATAATGAGCTTTTTAGACAGGTGTTTGGTGCAGCAATGGAAGATTCAATTTCTTTTGTTGCGGCAAATTTGTTAATGGATTTAGTTCTGATATAGGTTATTGCAAAGTTGTCATTTAAGGTTCCGTTCAGGAAAAAGTACGTGGGTGATTTGATTACAGCTGTACAAAGATCTAAAATATGTTTGTCGAGAATTCCCTTTTCAATCAAAATTTTGTCTTGATTAAGGTTTTTGATTTTTTATCAAGAGATTTTTTCGTTTGTGATACTATTTTGATTTTCGGAGTCTAATATCTTACCCTATTTATTGATTTTGAAACATTAAACTACACTCACTTTGTTGCTCGATCATAAATGTTAAAACGTGAACTTAAGACGAACGTTACAATTACAATGTTGCATTTAACGCTTATAATATACCTGATACTTTTTGCGCGATTCTCTGTACCTAGGTAGATGAATTAAATAATTCCAATTCAATTTCTTGGACTTATCACTGTATAATTTGTCAAACAGCATGTTATTCTCAAAAGTATATAATTGAATAACACTTACGTACTTCGCTTCGCTCGTTCGTAATAAGGACCGCTAAAGTGCACAACGAGAGCGATAAATCTTTATTCAAGAAATAACTTAATCATCGAGGTATATATTAACAATTTTTGGTAATTATCATTTAAAACAAAGTCGAGGATAGACTAAATTCTAATTTAATGCTGCAATTATGTACAAATTCCCAAGTCTTACAGATCTAGAAATCCATGAGGAACTAATAAAAACGCATTGACATTTGTTGAATAATGTCAATTACTTTAAAAGAACGATAAGTTTATTACAATTTTGTTCTAATTTACGGATTTATGAATTTATAAAACTTTTAGATTTACACAGAATTGCAATACAATTGAGGAGAAATCCCAAATATTATTAATGATTTGTACAAGAAAAGAAGATTAAACAATGTTTACGTAGCATCTTCGAATATTTTGGACTTAATGGTTAGTTGAACACGTACTGAGTTTCTTTATGCTATGCGGGCTACGGATAAACGTTGCATTAGACATGATTTTACCCACAATTAATTTTAAATGAAAACCAAATGTCATTCTTAACAAGAACATCATATTTAATTGTCATAAAACCATATCTCTGAATAATTAATGAAATTAAAAATGCAATAAATACAAAAATATTCAGAACTAATTGTTTTAACTGACAGCTACTATAGTAAACAAAAAAATTGTGCCCGTTACTTTTACATTAAATTGGAACTTCAGCATATCATTTCTTTATCCATTTCTCTTTCCCTTAATTAAACCTACCTCAAGAAACATAACAATTATCTTCGATACAATCTTAAGAAAATTTAATTCAATTCCAAGTGACTAAGCAAAATAAATATTAGCATATAAATATCTTTATAATAATTAAGATATCCAGTAACATTACCCACAATGCTCAGCTGCAATGACCAATTAAAATATCATTTAAATTTGCATTTAAAAACTCGGTAAATATTTCTCCCAGATCACAATCTCCAAGCTCTGGATTTTCTAACATTAGTAACTGTTGTAGTGGGTTGTTTGAAGTTGGGATTCTCAAATGCTTCATTACGGAGTTTGAGAGGAAATGGCGTTGGAATAGTTTGGGACAGACAGGACAGGACGCGGTCGGAACATGGGATTATGTTGGGATTATCCGAAAATGACTGCCATTAAGGACTCGTTAGGCAAGACGAGAAAGCTGAGACACTGAAGCTGATGGGAAAACTAATCGATTGTACTAAGTTACGTTAATAATGTTTTGTGGTTTTAGAGAATTTTCAAGAGGTTAGAAATATTAAAATCTTCAGGAAATTTTGCTCACTCATGAGATATCATTCGTTACTTATCTTAATAGATATTTTAAAAAAGAATTTTTTCATTCTTTTTCAGCAATTAATGCAAGAAGTACCTTGTATTTTGATTTGAGGATATTTAGATCGATACAAGCATGACAAAGATATCAAATTTGAATCCACATATTTGATTAGCCCAAGAGTAATACGATTTGAAACTATCAACTATAATATTAATATCCTTAGGGCTGTTTGACACGATGCATTAAATGCTGCATTTTTCTCTACATTTTGATGCAAAGGAAAATGCACCGTGTAATACACAAAATTTTGTGCATTTATCTTTGATTTTATGTATGACATGGTGCATTTTTCTATACATAATTAAATGAAGAGAAAAATGCAGCATTTAATTGCATCGTGGTCATAGATCATTTGAATAAGCTCGAAAGCAAGTTGCTTGTTAGCAGCTCGACGCGACGCCGTGTGGATGGCCTGTTAACCTGAAAGCAACATGCATGCTTGAAGAAATTATTATAATTATGAATGCATTTACCAATGATTGAAGGATATCTCGGTAAGAATTTTTAACTAGTCTAACTTAGCAAAGTATTCATTATCATGTAACTACTGAAATACAACTAAATGTAACTAGTAAAATTCAAATTGGACATAAATAACGTCTGATATCTTAGTTGCTTGGAGACTAAAAACAGCTCTTAGACTATTCTCAATGTAATCTAAATTTGGTTCGGCAATTTCGCACACGAGACTACTAATAGACAGATCTCATCGGACTCGGAATATTTAATTGTAATACCCTTAAACTGTCAAAATTATAAGTATCTATCAATGATCAAAAAATCCTCATATTGGTACTGATCTAAAGATTCATTTTCATCTTATTTTCTTATGAATATTGAACAACACGTAGTAGCTATAGCATTTAATGCATTAAGTGGTAAGGATACCAATTTAGGTGGTATGGGTAGCAATTTTAATGGTATTCCTAAACATTTAAAGTGATAAGATCGACGTGATTGTAAGTGGTACAGTTTTGCGAATGAAGTGGTAACCGGTACCACTTGCAGTTGTAAGACAAATAAAACGTCAAATGTCAAAGTTTTGATGTTAGGATATGTATTTTCATCTTTATCAAAGAATATTCGTTTGTAGAGAATTTTAATACGAAAAATTTTAAACTAATGGTCTAACCAGGAATGACCAATTTTTGTGTATGTAAGATCTACATTTTACCTTGAAAATATGTCGCGATCGACTTCCAACTTAAGTTTTATTACTTAAGTGTTTAGACTTTACCCCATATAAGTTGAACCTTTTGAGTGGTGCAGTTAAGTTTTCTCAGTACAGAACATTATATACCTTAAAAGAATAATTTAACGGAGATTACGGTGGTTGTAGGGCAGAAACACTTCAGCAGAAAAGTTTCATTTAGATGTTATTTTTATTTAAAGTCCAATATTTCGTAACAAATTTGTTACTTCATCAGGGTTACTGAAAACGTACATAAATTCTTTTAGTACTTATCCAAAAATATAAATTTTGAAAACAACTTACAAATAGTTATAACTTGGAATAAAATTGTTAAATTTTTTTGAAACAGTTAGAAAATTTTTCATTGTTAAAAGTCTTCGTAACACACATTTATTACGTGACTAACTATGTTAACACAAACTCAATTTTTTGTCAAAGAATACAGCCATATTTATGATAAAAATTATTAAAAAGTTCACAGCCAACGTGCTGACGCCATGACGCACAATGAAAAATTTTCTAACTGTTTCAAAAAAATTTAACAATTTTATTCCAAGTTATAACTATTTGTAAGTTGTTTTCAAAATTTATATTTTTGGATAAGTATTAAAAGAATTTATGTACGTTTTCAGTATCCCTGATGAAGTAACAAATTTGTTACGAAATATTGGACTTTAAATAAAAATAACATCTAAATGAAACTTTTCTGCTGAAGTGTTTCTGCCCTACAACCACCGTAATCTCCGTTAAATTATTCTTTTATCTTTCAACAAGTCGGTGTTACTTCTTTTCAACATTATATACCTTTGTTTAAGATTAATGAGTTATGCGTCAGCCTTATACCCAATCGCAAAAATTAATCATTAGCGGCAGCATAGTACAAGAAAGTGATTTGAATTGTCCACGTTGTAAAACAGGAAACTTAAACAAATTATAATTTTGTTGTTGATTATTGTTACATGGGCCTGCACCGGTTGACTGGCAACACACATGGCAGCAAGGTAAAAACGTGGCAAGTTTAAATGAAAAATAGCTGTGTGTGTGAGAAGTCAACCTAGGGACATAACTGACAGGTTTAAATCCCTAAGTCAAATAATAATAATTATTAAAATTTTATAAACTATAGTCTATGACAGATATTCTGCTGCGGTGTTCAATAAATTAATAATCAAAATTTCGCCTTCATCAATTACACAGTCAGTGGTAACATCGCCAGCATTGAGAACGTTTATAAATTGTTGTGATGACCCTGTGTGAAAATTGCTTATGACAAGCGATGAATCTTATGTAAAAAATTATATTTCAAATCCATCCTGGGATTGAAAATTTCATGTAATTATGTCGTAAAATGAATATTTTGTCAATGCTATCATTGCTATCATGAAACACCATCGGAATTGTTATTTTGTTTAGAAAAAACTGCTGATGCCTGTACATATGATTTCGTTCTGCAAATTTTCAGTAAATTACCCAGAGGAAATAAAATTTCTCTACTTCTAGAGATTAGATTTTTCATTTCTTTCAATCATCAATTCCAGAAACACAGTTATTTGACTTTCAATATTCGGTGAAAGCTTTTAGACAAAATTGAAAACCATGGTGCAAAATCATTATATTGAAAAATTATAGGTTTTTAGCACTCACTCATTTATATAATTCCATGTTAGTCTATTGGCTTCGCTTCCTGATGACCTCCGTCTAATATACTTGCTGAATCACGAAAACTTTTAGGACGTCCACTCCCATTCAAGCCCACATAACCCTCAAGCGGCAAAATATTCCCCTCGGAACTAATCTTCCAACTAATATTGTCCGCCTTGCTATGATGGTGTCTCACCGTTTGAAACTTTAATAATATATAATTTAAGTGGAGGATGTGTAGCAGTTAGTAAGAATTCGAACCTCCTAGTGCGAGCCTGGCACGAGGAGGTTGAGGTCCATTTAGTGAATGGGGCCCACTGCTGCCAATCATTTCCTGTACCGGTCCATTAGGATCGACCAGAAGTCAAGCGCGAGCTAAATCGATGTGCTTCAAGACTTAAGATTCTTTAACAAAGAATTTTTAATGTATCTCAGATTCAGTAGAAAATTTAAAATTCTATTTGTGGTAGCTCAGAACAAACATAATTTACATGAAGATCCTAAGGGAATTCATTTTTCAATGCCATTAGGTGAATTGGGAACAACATTATTTATTTCGCGCGTAAAAGTCCAAAATGTCATCCCTAACTTGTTTATTCACCTATCAAAAGTAACTATTCTATGGTCTCAATTTTTTTATTACATATGACAATAATTGGAAAGAGTATAGTTTCCAGAAATTGAAGAATTTTAACATGCCTACAATAATATTTTCTGCATTTAATGGGCTCTCGTTAGAATAATCAAGTTTGATATAAGGTTAGTAGTTTTCATCTCCAGCCTAAGTTCTCTAATACATATTTTTTTAGCTGTTGTCAAATAAACATCAATATATTAGGTTTTTTAATTGGTATAGGTGATTAAATTAAATTTATACTTTGAATTATGTAGTCATTGATGATCTAAGGGCATACACCGTGCATGAGTTATTATTTTTAAGATGTAGTCTATAGAACTCGAGCAAGAAGTGAATGTTGCTATCATTTGAATCTAATGGGGAAAGACCGAGACGAATCGAACGCGAACCACCGGGGGAATCTGATCAAAATAAGAAATTGTTTGTTATTGAAAATATGGCAAGGAACTGAGAGCATACAACAGACGTATTTAGTAATTTCGTACCTTTTTGTATGCAGCTTTTGTTATTGACAGTATTTCGTTTTGACTTACAATTTTGACGCGCAGGAAAGTTGATACTCACAATGTCGTTGTATTATCCAGGATTGATGTTGAAATTTCGAATTTTGTTGCTAATATTATTTAGTTTGAGATTCCAAGTATAGAGATGGTGTAATTCGTGTTTGTTTCTAGCTCCCAGATTTGCATTCTGTAGCTAAATAAGTGTTGCAAAACATAGATAATCAAATAAGATAGACTGAGCCGAATCGGACCATTTCAAGTTCGAGGGGTAAAAAATTTATGTGTCACGTCAAATGGACCCATATCTGGAATTGATAAAAAAAAACTTACTGAGTAGTTAGAGCTAGGTTGTTCTCGAGTCCCAAAGTTTGTGCTATTAATTTACCAACGCTTGTAATCAACAGTCGATATTGGAAATCTGGTGAGAGACTTATTGACACAGTTGCACCGCTATCCCTTGAACTTTAAGTGTCGCCTAATTGAAAAATATCATATCAGACTCAAAAGTGAAATGTGACATAAACATTGCTGTCATTTTTTCGAATCGATATTTTTTGTTCAAGTGAAATTGAAAATTTAAGCTAGAGCAGTGCAACTGGCCATTAGCGTTAATATTAAGCACAAAATTTGATAATCAATATACATGCAGCTCAAATTTAGCACGTATATGTACCAATTGATTGTATATTGTAATAAATATTATACTACAAGTTGTAAGCTACTTATACAATTGAAAATAAATAAATCGACATCATTTTTGTCAAATCCATATTAATATATTTTTAGCGCATTTTTGCAACAAATTACGCTAAATTTGGCTGTATGGCTGGCCGGTTGGCTAGCTGGCTGTCTGGCTGGCTGACATGACGCTGAGATCTCAGCAACTACAGCACTTACAGACTTGAAACTGATAGTATTAAATGAAAGCTGTTGCTTCGTAGGCTTGCACAAACTACCAGATTTTTTTCATTCATACACTCAGTTTTGGGAAAATTGCTGTACAGAATAAGCAACATGTCAGTAATTAAATTTTATACCTTCAACAAACTGATATGGGTTAGTACCCATTTTAGGCTAGAAACTATTTATCTCAATATCTCGCGAGTTACACATGATTTGACATGCGGTTTATAATGTTAGAATCATAATGAATTAAACTTTTGTTTTTATTATCAATTTAGGCCAGTACATGACCGCTCGTTATTCATTTTCTAAAATCTGTAGTTTTGGAGGTAATTGCACCAAATTTTCGAGGATTTTTTTTTATATAACTTTGATGAAGATCAAATCATTATTCTATGGTACAGCACCTGACCTACCGTCAGTCAATAATCAAACAATGAAGACTAAAGATCCTCTTGAGTTATTACGTGCAAAAGTTATGTATAAAATAGTTACAGCTTGAATCTGGTATAAGGTATACTAAATGAAAGCTGTTGTTTCGTAGATTTTAAGCTCAGTGATTGTGGGAGACAATAATCTTTGAACTAACAAACATTCATGAATTGCGAAAAACGCGTTTTTATCATCAAGATGATTATTCTTCTATTTTTTTACTAAATCAAAGCAGATAATGGTAACCTCCATATAGCACCGGAAACATCTTGTTTTAGATAAATTTTAATGTGTCACATTTATTACTGACTCTTCTTAATTGCCGCGATGGAATTGTCGTGCTTATGAACGAATTAACATTGAGCAGCTAAAGTCGATGCGACATAAGAGAAGCATACCAAATCAGACGATACCTATAATATTCAAATTTTTAATTTACAGCTTTTTAATAGCTTTTAGAACAGAATTCCAGAATTAAATATGTTACTGCAAATACACACTCAGCCTATCATATATTTGCGCCATTTACAACAATCGCTATAGGAAAACTATAGGTAATATCTATGGAATAAATTTTAAGAATATAGAATGTATAATTTTCTATAAATATTTTCATATATTATATGTATCCCAAAGTACAATTCAAATTCTGTCGTTAAATTTCTTAGTTGCCTGACTGATTTTAAAAGTCTCGCTAAATTTGTTTTATCGATGATAACGACCTCATTCGGCGTTACTGATAACAGTCAGTGTGAAGTTGTAGCGGATGCCTAAAAATGCGAGCCAACGACAATAGGGAGTGAGCGCAGCCACCAAAGGTCTCGCCAGTTATATGTAAAATGGCGACAGAACCGTGATATGCATTCACTTTATATGTTAGATTAACAATGCGCTGCGAAAATATTCCAATCATATATGTTTATCTGTTTTGAAATTTTCAATTTTTGTGTGAAAAATTCTATAAATATAATATAAAATATGTCCTATATTAAGTTATCTGATATTTTTTTGAACTAGTTTGATGTAGTGGTAAAAACATTCCAGACACATAGCTTGGAATGGAAGATTTTATTCAGATTTTACAGAACTCAAGAAGATTTTCATGGCACATCGTTTATTTGTAAAAGCTATTCATTATCCAATACATTCTGGACGCAAGTAATGAACATTAAAAAGTTTGATGTTCATTCTAGTGTTATTTTTAAGTATAGATTTGATAAATTTTTTGTTTCTCCATAGTTGCCTAAATTACACTGAACGTCAATACTTCTGTAATTTATCTTATTTTGAGCAATACAATTTGAATTTTCAATAAATTTGCACTGAGTTCCCCACATATTGTTTCCTGAATCCTGAAATATTTCTATTGGGAGTGAAGTCTCTCTAGGAGGCTTCAACAAAAATGAATAGAATTTGTTCAAATGCATGAAAATTCATATTCATGTAATCTTATTATTCTGAAGAATTTCTGTTTTCTGAACCATTTCTTTCTATGCTTGTAATTGTTAATTCATTGGATGAATTAGATTCTTTTTAATTTTTTTTTTTTTTTATTTCAAAGAATCTAGTTTTTGAGGAGTAAAATACACTAAAATGATATAATACTACATTTTTTGTTTCCAATTTGTTGCCACTGCTTTCGGTAGATAGATTATGTTGGAAATCGATATATACTTGTTTATTTACTCTTATAACTATAGCACTGTGGTACGGAATAATATCGTCTGGACTTCATAGTAGTTTTTCTATTATAAAATATTTCTTAACTCTATAAATATCGAAAAAACGAAACAGTCTTTCATGACAAAACTCCATATGATCTCTAATATAATTCAAATCTATCTCTGTTTTTCTAGTTTAAATTCTTGCCGCCAGAGGCCAACTCTTTCGTCGCTCACTCCCTATACTACTTATTATACTTACAACTGAATTTAGTCTTTTAACTATAGTAGACTTCATTGTCTAACATGCCACTGATTAGTGATTGTTTCTTTACCTATAATTAAAAATTATTCTATGATAAAAACTGAATTAATTCATGAATCAGAGTATCTTGTTCAGTGAAATAGTTTCCTGGAGTAGGTAAGCTCCCTGCCAATATAATAATTATTATAATTTTAAAGGAGTTTACTCATCATGTAGAAATATGTTTCATGATTAAAATTGAGATGGATAGACTCGCAGTTTTAAAATAAGATTTAATGTGATAATATTGGTAATTTTGATTATTATTATGAAAAGAGTACTCTTCCAGAGGATTGTAAAACAGTAAATCAAACATGAATAAATAATTTAATGTTTGCCTCTCTGAATGAAATTTTTTTATTCCATAAAAACAGTCCTCGGTCACATTTTTCCAGGAAATGTATTTCAATGGTTCAACAAATTACAAATTTTTCGACCTCCTCAGGAAATCTTCAAAGCTGAATGTGAAACCTTTCTATTTAGCAGATAGAAACCCATCTATGCACAAATGAAAGCAAATAATATGAACAAAAACAATCGGTATACTAACTGAATTAAACATAACGAAATTTTAATGGGTAACTTTTATATGCGTGTCAAAGTTGCATGCAGTGAGTACAACTTCTGGGTAGCTGACGAACGTCGCCTAGGACTACTACTAGGACTATAGCAAAGATTGCAGAGATTGTGAACCGATTCACCAGGTGGTTCGGTATACCTAATACGATACTCAAATTCAATATCCTAATAATATAATAACTAAAATACCGCATCAAAATAAGACTTTACCCTGTAATTGTTCTTGTGATAGAATAAAATATACGTCAAAATTTCTATTTACAAGAATCTAATACATTGGCATATCTAGATAATTATTTTCAACAGGGCCTGATTGCCCATAAAAGCCGATTATCAATGAAGCTGAAGCCCAATGTACGCAATAGAAAAAAAAGTTATTTTAATTTAAAGTGCTGCGCTATACCTATTTCTATTTATATATGTGCAGACAATGGCTTTTTTATTATTATTGCTGGAAAGGATCAGATTCAACATAGATAAAGAGAAATGAACAATTTTGATGAAGTAGAAAATAGTTATAATAGTAAAATGTGTAATCTGTTTAGCATGAAATGATAGCCTGTGTAAATGAGAATTTATTTCATTAGGCTAAATGATTGCATGATTGATCCAATTGAATAAATAAGTACATTGTGAGATACAGGCCGCCGTTAAAAATTATGATTTCTAGTTCAACTTATACTTCTTTCAGAGAATTGTTATATGTAGAATATATACATCTCAATAAATCTGTAGAATACATTGAGGAATATTTAGCGCGAATTCGCAAATATACTTGAAGGTAATCGCAGAGATAAATCCGAAGTGAATAACAGTCGATCTAAGAATGCAATAAAACAGACATTCTCTACGTACAATACCCGGCGACGGTCTCAAAATCGCAACGTGAAAAACTGCAAATAATTTGAATATAAAAACGCAGAACATCCGGCGAGTCTCGCGAAGATATATAAAGTACACTTTAAACAGAAAAAAACAACTTGAAGGAAGCCTCCACGAAGCCGGACAGCGTAGAGCTGTGCATTTCTTTGGACAAGAGCCAATGCGCGGACGAACATGAAAAAGGGGGCAGCAAATCGTTAAATAGGCGGAGCTTCTTGATTTGTGGCCGCCATTTTGTCAAATAGTAGTGTTTTGTTAGCGAGCTTATCTGATTGGACGATCTCCCTCCTTGCTATTGCATCGAGGACAACATGATTTGAACCTCCAAAGACCTCAATAAGACAATTCCAATGAATATATAAAAAATTTAACACTCAAACTTTCCTTTATACCTATTTCTGGAAATCGCCTACTTTTAGGGACTATGGTCTACAACTTATTCACAATAATCCGATAATAATTTGTTCAAAACATGAATATTTCAATTTTGAAGTAATTTTTTTCACAAAATCCCGGAAAAAACCATCAAATCCCTGGAGTTTTCAGCTCGAACTGATCCGGTATCCCCAGTTTCTTCCTGCTGAAAGTAACTTTAGCTCCGCCTACAGTATTCGATCACTTCAGCTGTCTGTATTTCCACCAATGGGAATACTTTCAGCTCCGGGAGTTCTCGATTACGACCGAATGCGGTTACCAGGGTTACCCGGAATCCCGAATGATGCCAGCATTTAGTTCGGTTTCGTTGTTGTGGTCGGTTGTTTCGGTGAGGTGGTACATCGCGATTTGTTCATCATCAAATCAAGAAAATGACAGCTTAAATTGTGATGCGCAAAATTGAGTTTTGGTGGATTTTGAAGTGTTGAAATGTTAGAATGACTACGGTGAAGTGAGTGCGTATTGTGGATTGTTTAAAACTGTGTTAGATCAAGGTAGGCGCATTATCTTTACTTTGATTTATAGATTCAGATAAAAGATTTAGATCAAATCATTCCGTTCACGATAATCTGATTACTCAGATGTTGAAATCAAGTTCATATTGTTTTAGTATAGGCAAACGGACGGACATGCCGTACAATAAATAGTTATACATTACATTACATTTTAGATGTCGAAACTCGCAGTCGCAGATATGACGTTTCTGTGTTAGAATTAAAGGCTTAATATAATATTTAGCACACCAGAAAAATTCAAATTTATAAAATTTACTACACATATGTGCAGAAAACCCACCAATAGTTCTGCGTCTTACTTTTAAGGGTATGTGGCCGTCAATATATTCCGGCGCTCAATTGAAAGGATTTAGAGAATTGTTGATATATTTATAACTCAAAATATTTTATTTGTACAAATTACATACTATCAAACAATTCACACCAAATAAAATGAATGGTTCTGTTTTGACCTCTCAAGGTACGTTTTTCCGAAATAGATCTGTTACATATTTTGTTTTTGATACATTTTTGATGCATTAAAGGTCACGTGTCTGGCACACGGGCAGGAAAACCTCACCAAAAAATTTAAGAGTTCCGATTATACGTTCTAGAAATAATAAAGGATTAAAATCCATGTTTTCAATAATTTTGATGAGGATTCAAATATTGTTTCCAGCAAAACGGGCGGACAAATCACATCATAAGTTGTTTTGTCTTCACTTTTGAAGGCACGACACCTAGATAATGAGTTTTCAGAGGGCGAAAAATTGTTAGAATATATAGTTCAATTCGAAATGTAAATCTTCGTACGTTCAAAATAATTTCTTATCAATTTATTTCTGAACAAAGATAACTAATCTATCAATTATTGAAACATAGAAAATTATAACTAAATGAAACTAAATACATATTTATATCACAACAATTGATAAGCAAAAAATGTTGACTGATGGAGTACTTAAGATAACTTAAAACAATTCAGCTTATTCCAATGCTATAAATGTATCTAATTTCAGTTATTCAGCACCTTTGAAAAGATTTAGAGAGTGAAAAAGACTTCAATTTTATTAGTGTCGTACCATACACCAGAAATTATATCTGGAGGTAGATTAAATCAACCATAAGATCTTTTGATAATCAAGCCAAGATTAGTAAGTTTACAACTAAACAAATATTGCTTTTAATAATCGGATCTATGAATTTTTGTTAAATAAGTTCATGGATATCTTATATCTTCAACAGTAGCATTTTTCTATCAATAAACTAACGATAAAAATATCGCATTTTTACTATCAAAAACTCATTAACAAATTTGAATTTCTAATTTCTATATCATAATTTTTCTCTTTTTAACTGCTTCGTATTGAATTATTATTAAAACAGAGAGTTGTTTGTTTTTGTTTTATTGCTTAAAATAGATAATTTCATTTTACAACAATAAAATTTGTGGAATAAATTAGTAATCCGGCGGACAAACTGATCTCAAATAGGTATTATACTATACATTGAAAATATAATTTATTCATTAATTGATACTTGTAATTAGAATTATTTATTTTATGCTGCAAGTAAGAGTTCAAATATAATTTTATTTATTTGAATTTTGAGCGTATTAAGTAAAACAATTGAGCTTTGGGAATTAAAGTCCGTTCGTAACTATTCCGACTGATTCTCACCCTTTATTCATAAGCAATTAAAATTCATATTCAAATAACAATTTTCACGTTACTTCAACATTTAATAATAATAATAAACTATTCGACATGAATTGACCAGCTATATTAGATACATTCGGATGATTTAAACACTCGCCTCTGGCTCGTGACTCGAACTTCATCCTCCTAGAATATATAACTTTTATGCTTTTTTAAACTGATCAAAATTTGATTAAGAATAGAGCCCAATAATTTTTTTTTGCAACAGTCAATTTAAGGGTACTCATAGTTCAGTGCAAATATGTTGGCTTTGTAATCCAAAGATCGTGGAGTTGAGCTCAGCTTCGGACAAAAAAGTCAGTATGATTTTCACTGAATTATAATATACTTACTCTCCTCAAAAACTGAGAGTGTCCGTGGCTTGATGCACTTGGAAAATATCAATTAATCTACCAATATGCACTAATACTGTTTGCCACGCCCGTATAGGGTAAAAGCTGTGATTGTTAATTATATTAGTATAAATTTAAGCATTATGACCTGAAACCAAATTTTTGTTCAAGTGATTTGCTGAATCACGAAAATTGTTATTGTCTGATTGTTATTACCTACGCTTGTTTACACCCATGTTAAACACAATAAGAATTTTTCTAGGACCCTAAGTAACAACTCTTGTAATGAATCGGAAACACACTACACAACACAAGCTGACATTGAGAATTAACAAATAACCAGAAAATTCCCTATTCACATTGAAATTATGGGTGGCAATGATAAAATTAGTAGTATCGGTAAGAGTATGAAAATTATTATAAAAAATAACTTATGTTTACAATGGAAATTATTGTAGGATTAGCATAACAATTAATATCTCATATTTGAGATTGAGAAACCATTTTTAATTCATGAACAAAACAAAAAATATTTCTGATGGATGCTATAAAAATCGGTCTCTCTTCTTTGATAAATTGTACCTACTTATTCACATCTTCTTCTATTACTTCGTACTTGAATATTACACCAGTAGAATTAAGTTGAACACTTGTCTAAAAACTAAATGGTAAAGTTTGCAAATTTTGACTTTTCAAGCCGACAGTATACCACCCCTAATTTTAAAATTTTGTTATCAATGATCCAGTCGCCTCATTGCAAGCCAGACTTTATTGCTGCTAACAAAGCCACGCTAATTTTTTAGTTGTAAATGATATCCAATAAATGGGTCGGTGGCAGATGCGTATACAGTGCAGCCGATATAAGACGGAGAAAAATTAAGTCTTGGTTACGTAGTTTGTGTCACACGTGTATTGACGTTGGTAGCGCCGAAATGCGTAAACAGAATAAAATGCGAAATGTTCAGTTTTCCTACGCATCTTTTACAATGAATAATGAATAAACAACTAAGTTTAGAGGATCTCGTATTAAATTAACAATGATCTATATTTCAATTGCATGTTTAGCGCCGGAGTTAAAAACAGACGCGCTTTGTGCTTATATCTCAAATTATTATATTTTTGTTAGAAGTTCTAAAATAATTCTCTTCTGGTTGGGATCCAAATTATACGATCAAAACCTGACAGCAAAATCAACTAGGAAGTCAGCTACAAATTACAATCTTCACTGTATTATAGTGTGGTCAAAATAATCGGGTACACTGTTCTCTTCTTTCACTGTATAAAATTTATGACGTGCGATGCAATAAACTTATATGAAACAAGAAACATCGCTGTAATGATTTGTTGGAACGAACGTCGAGTTTAATACCGCGCTCTTCATATTTAAGATTCATAATTATTGGTCTACGTGTAACAGATCGGCACTTATTTTTGGCTGTAAATATCTCTAAGGACTCACGTGATAATATAGGTGTTCATTCACTACATTATTTTTTGTTTTCTGAAAGATTGAGAATGGAATTGATAGTTCTTTTAAGATTTGGATATTGGTTGCTTGTGGACATACTAAATGGCTAATAATTGTTGAAACGTGCGATCAATTACCAACCTTTATCTAAAAGATAAGGTCTTATCAGATTGATTTTGATCGTATACGTAAGCAGGTATTTGAAAAATAAATAGTGTATTGAAATAAGATTATAGACTTATTAATAATAATAATTTGGAATAATGTGTTTTAATTTGGAGTAAGATTTTGCTAATCCCGAACTAATTTAACAAGCTGTGCAGTGAAACAACTGCACTGAAAAAAATTGCCAAAGAAACTATTAAACTATAAACATTGAACTATTAGTTAATGCATATACCTGAATATATTATTCAGAAAATTTGAAGCCATTCCATTCGCCTAGTATGCAAATTAATCCATGCTTCCCTCTATTTAAAATTTTTCCTATTACAATCAGACAGTCCAACCAATAGACAAAATTTGCCGAGCTGAAAAAGTTACTGCCTAGATTCTGAATAATATATTTGAGGACAGATCTACAATTTTATGATTTGAATCTGGTAACTGAATGGCTTGAGGTACAATTAATTCAAATCACAAATGCTAGGAATATGAGTTCGAAACCCACGCTTATACCTAATCGCAAAAAAAAAAACAGATAGTAATTAAGATATCTGGGTTCAAATTAGGTAAACGAATAAATCTATCTTTGATGTTTGTGATACCTAAATATTCATTATACATAATTTTAAATTATTACAACCATAAAAATACTAAATATAATTGCGATAATTCACGTGTATTCTCTCACAAAAAATCTACGCGTGTATTGAAATTCACTGCCCTTGAAATAAAAAGAATTGAAACAATTCCAAAATAAAACACTTGAAGATATAGCAAAAATGCTTAATCATCACTGATAAATAAATCAAAATGATTAAACTTTCAGGTAGATATCGTTACACATGGTTGGCTGATAAGATAGTATTAAGTATACCACATGCACCGGGCACTTAAAGTAAGAATATACTATCAATCTTTGAACCTAGGTACTCGATGTTTGGGAATGGAATGGACCTTGACGTAGAATTCACATTGCGTTTCATATTTCTTTATTGACAAAATTTGTCTTTATGCAATTAATTATAATTAAAATTCTGTACATATCCATAATTCTAGAATATTTTAGTATTATGTGTGTTCAAAGAGTTTATAAAATACGTGACAGATTATACTTTTTCTATAAACGCAAATTGAGACAGCACAAATCTATTTTTAAGAACTGTTCTGGGAGAAATTTCTAATATGATTGTCAAAAATTATTGAAGCTATAGCTTCAGCCCGTGCTTAAAAACCGGTTCCAAATTCAGATCGTGTTCAAAATGACCGAAACCATGGATTTGACGAGATATAATTCAAATGTTATTCAGAGCTATTGAAAACCAGCTCGATGAATGTCATTTTGACTATATACGGTTGTATCTGGAACAACAATGCGTAAAATAAGGCTTTTTCGCGTCTCAGTTTCATGAATATTTAAATGCGAAGCAGCTTGATTTCTGTGAATGCATATGTTTGTAACACCTCTTATTGATCCATTTGTTTGGATATTTGTTAAATCTGAACGTCACTTTGTGCTTTTGGTTCTTTTGATGAGTGCTTAATAATTGTCAAAATATGGAAGCTGAGTGCCGTAGAAATTTTTTTGTATGCAATTCGGGTATAAAAAGACATGATGACACTCGGCCAATAATTTTAGTTACTCGGCAAGCCTCATTACCAAATACTTGGTCTCATGTCAAAACTGTCAACTTTACACTCTTATTGCAAAAAATACTATTACTTTGCATTATTTCACGAATTCATTTGGTGCAAAGCAAGACGTCCTCACTAAATGATTTTCAGTGACATATTTTTACTGACATGTTCATGTGGAATAAACAGAGTAACTAAGCAACAAGCTAAATTGTCAACTACATATCATTGTTATTAATTAAACTCTATCAGATATTTAAAATTAATTAATTAGTGGAAGTTGACATCTATTTTTTATTGATGTAAATAAACTCGAACCAGAGAAAATTGCATTAATCACTCATTATAAACTGTTTCTTAGATATTGATTTTGTTCATCCACTCCATTATTATTATATGATTAAGTATTTTAGTAATGCTTTTAAACTCAAAAATTTTAAAAAAGTTCTTAGTAAAATATTGATATATTCTGTCTTATATCAATTAATATTGTTCGAATTCATATGAATTCATATAATCTCTGATTATTTTCAAAAATTTGAGCTAATAGTAGTCCTGAATTAGAATATTTAGTTTCCAAAATACATTCCAATTTATGCGCCTGAAATCTGATTTTCTCTTATATCAATTATTTGAAATGAAATTTGAATTTCCACTGAAGAAAAATCTGATTGTGGATTAGCATTGAAGTTATAAGTGATTGGAAAAACAAAAAAGAAATAATATGTATCATTTAATTGATAGTTAGCTCCGGATGTAGCTTTCCAGCAATGAGGGTTGCATCCTAATGCTTTCCTTCTACTGTTTGGAACCGACGGCATTGATAAACTATTCAAAAATATATTTTAACTGAAGAAGTCCGTCACAAAAATCTATATGTACAGTTATCTTTCGCAATTATTATAAATGAATAAAATGAATAATTGAAATATATGTTAATTATAATTTAGAATTAAGCTGTAATCTCACCAAGTAAACACAGCATTCTCGTTGCCTTGTTCTGTTTACGAAGGCCAGAAATGTTTACAAATATTTCAAAACATCACTTGGGATCTGGTAAAGGTGTTGTAAACTAGAATTATTATCAGAATGATTTGAATTTGATAATAGTGATTTTTTAAATTACGCGGTTAAGCATAACAAATATTATCTAAAAGAAAACAAATGGGAAAAGCTATGTTATATTTTTACGGTAATATAATCATTGTAAAATTAATAAGAGCAGGTTTCTAATCAATAATAATAATAACTTAATTAACCAACAACTCATTCTTTATTTCAGTTTTGATTACAATTTATATTTTACATTTGTCCGTTGACTATTATTATATTCTAAATAATGTTTAGAGAAAATAGAAATGAATAATTCTGAAAAAGCCAGACTTGAAGTTGGTGAAGACGTATTGAACACAGGCTGCAGCTGAATTTAATAATTTTTGATTTTTCGGTATTAAATTAAAACTGTTCCCGATTGCATTTGCAGGATACCTATAAGTATAAAATTTATGACTGATTTGATAAACCCTTCAGATACTTGTTTTAATAAGCACTTGTTCCGTTCATGATAAAAATTCCCGTAACTGAATAATCGTTTTCAAAACTACTCTTTAATATTTAGTAGTTATAATCAAGTTAGTTCTCTTATTCCTAGTAGTACCTGGTCAATGTTTTGAAGTTTACTCCTATTTATGATAAATTTATTGATGTGTAATTTTTTTGTTACAGGTCGTTGTTAGGTCAACTCTGTAGACCCATCCTCCGGCTCTAGATACCTCTTTTCTTGTCAAACTGGCCATGAGGGCCCGCGAATCGCGTTTCCGTCGCGTCTTAATATTCTCAAATCTTCGTGTTTAGTGACTTTTCCTTGCAATGGAGATGACGAACGAGTCAACCGCGCACCACCGATGGTATGAAAGCCCCCGAGTGCAGGGTAGTTCGAGCCCTAGCGGAGGTCAGGCAGGGCAGTTGGGAGGCCCTCTGGAAAGCAGTTCCGCGGGACAAGCCTCAAGTGAGATTAATGCTAGTGTGGCAGAGCATATGGGGGCGTTTTTCCTTGATCCTTCTGCTACTCACCAAAGGGCTGCGGCTAGATATTATCACCAGTCCATGCACTCGCCGTACGCGTCCGTCGGATCGCACGGTAAGAACATCATTTTCCAATACTCAATTTATAATTAAATACCTAGAGTTTAACAAAAATACTAAATCTATCACAAAATGAAAGTCTATTTGGAATAATGGCAAATTTACAACTTGATTCACTAATTTCTAATCGTAATTAAAAATAATTTCGCTTCAAAATATGACTTGATACTGAATAAAAATTACAACAATTAATTTCTGAATTTACGCAAAATCGAGCATTTGTAAATTTGATTATGATAGATTTGATTTCCTATATATTTGATATGGTAAAACAAACTTTAAAACTAATTTCATCAAATGATTTCACTTCACGTCAGTTTAAATTTATACCTACTTAATGCATTGGGATAAATTTGTCCTCTTGGATATAGCCCAATATTTTGCGAATCAGGCTTTGCAATTCTATTACGTTACGTTGATAATTTTAGGGAATGTCTTTGACTTATCATAAAAATAAATTAAGTTTCGCCCAATATTTTGTCAACAAGTGAATTTACTAGAGTAAATCATGTGCACAAAGAAATGCGCGTTCAAATATGGCATGAACTTATTTGAGACAGATATTAATTCAATATTCATATTTGCATGGAAAAACATGGCATATCATTTTGTTATAGAATAACAACATTTAAATATGAATAACATTCGTAAAACTAATTGAAGAATATTTATATTACATTATCATTAACAGCCCTTGGTGTGCCTAGGTTTTCCTAATCGGCAATACCGAGCCGCAGTTTAACAACTTCGTACTGCCGATCAGAATATCGAGTCATTGCTACATATTCTTAAGCTATGTATATGATAGAATGAAACCGCTCGACCACCGCTTCTATATAACACTATGAAAAAAATTACAATCGAAATTTTGTGATACATAGCTTCAATTCTGAAACATTTGAAAATACTATACTATGCCATAAAATTAAAGCTTATTGTGTACAACCTCGCATCATCAGATCAGATTGAAGATTATTGTGAATTCATGAGATAATCGATCAATCCTTGTCTAATTTTCAATATTTTCCATGTCACAATAATTTAATTTCGCCAAAAATCATTTTATGAGCTCAGCTATTGTAAAACAGACTCTAAAGCCTTAGTTTACCAATATTGGTATACCTACAAGATTTATTTTATAAAGCTTCATCTGTGTTATACCATCTTGCCAAATGTATTGAAAAAAACTGTAATATCCAATAAAATATAAAATTGTATTATGAAACTGGCTTTAGGATTTGATTATTAACAATTTTTCAAGTTATTTGTATGCAATAGCCAAATTTGCAAGATGCAAAGTATGTTTTACAACTATAATTCTTGTAAGCTTCACACTCTTGAATACAATTGTAAATATTACTATTTTATTGAGTTTTAAACAATAACTCTCCATAATTTCAAACAATATATTGTGAGGAGTGACACGTATTACAAACGGATCTAAGCGGAATAACTTATGTGGAAGAAATAATTATATTTCCGGACCACCATTCAATTATTAAAATAATCTGTTTTTCAACGTTAGACACGGGACTTGAAACTAAAGATTTTGAATTGAAAACTATACAGGAATTATTAAAGCATCCATCACACTGATTTATGGATAAAAAGTTGAAAAGAAGTAGTTTCGTTATTTTTCAAAGCCTATTATGTTTCGATGATCATTTGACGTTTGAAACATTGAAATTCCGCATATAATATTAGTGATACTTCCCTGAAAATCAGTAATTCGAAATTATATGCATGGAACCATCAAGAATAGAATAGGGTTATAATCATCTACCTGTAGCCCAAATTATAAACCATTTATTCCGAAAAGGTTGAAGTCTTTCGTTTTCTGTGTATTTATTCAACAAATCGGTTGGTTTCCAAGATGGAAATATTAGGATTTATTTATCTAATAAAAAGCTATTATTCTGCTTCAAAATTACTTATAATATATTAAAAATCAGTTTCAAATACTAAATTATTACAAAAAATTGCATTCCAATCCAAATTAACAGCACCATTCCTTCCAGTTTAAATAGAAACGCGAAATGCGTAAGAAATTTCCGTCATTTACGTGAATTAGTAGCAATAAGTATCACGGTGGTTCTGCTACAACATGGCTCAGAAATAACTGATAACTTCTGATGATAACGGATCGTAGATGAGTTTTTACGGCCGTAGAGCGAGTTAGCGGACTCTAAGGAGCTATATTGCCTTGATTTAATCGTCAAACGATATCGCTAAATGAAGATTAGCAGCGAGCAGCAGAGAGATGATTTTATTTGTTGAAGTTTGTCATAAATAAGAATATGAAACTACGATTTTATTCTAATCGCTTATAATATTTTCCATTTGTACTTTTTGCTACTATAATTTGGTTGAATTATATTATTCATCACTTTAAAGAGTTTTTGAATTAATTTTTCGGTATTTGAATTACGTTTTACTTAAAAATGGCCTTCATTTTCCATCAAATACCAAATTTATTGAAACAGTTATTTGAATATTGATTTCAGAATAAATGGGCCGTTCGAGTATTAAATACTAATCTTTAGGTGATAAGGACTCACAATTTTGTCACTTTGATAGCGAGAAAACAAGAATAGTATATTCTACAACAAGTATTGGAATGGCTCTTATTCCAAACAAACGAAAAGTTTGTAATCCTACGGTTCTCAAGTGTGGAATACGCATTCCGAACATGTTGTAGACTATACTTTCTCTAACAAGATTTTGGAATCACACCAATATATCAGAAAATCTTTTGAAATTATGAAACGTTAAACGCAAAGTCAGAAATTAATATCAGAATTGTTAGGAAGTAACCATGGTAACCAATTAACAGCTTCTGATTCGTCAAAAAATAAAGTTAGAATGATTCTAAATGGCACGCACAGGATCAGTCTGAATGAAGTGCTGGAATGTCATTTTTACTAACAGAATTCCTGGTAATGGAATAAGCAAATTCCAAAACTTAGAAAACAATAGTATTTCTTCAAATATTGTTTTATTGCAAAATGATTGAATCGGGTAATATTTCTGGAAAACAAAAAAAAATTTGAAATGTTCATGTAATTACAATAATTAATAACAAACAGTACGTCAAATTGCAATAAAAGGAACATCTTTCGGGCTAAAACTTCCTTTTGTGAAGAATCTATTTTTGAATAAAAAGTTGAATTATCTCGCCGATTTATACTCGAGCGTTTTATTTGCTTCGGATAAATTTTAGTTCAATTCAGTCCTATAACTACACAGAAATTTGACTTATTGTAAACTGTTTAGAAATGAAATCTCTCCATCTGCGGTGTCTTTACCTATTTTATTAAAACAGTTTTCCCATCAAGTTGCTGGGTTACAAGGCTTCATGACAAACAGAAATTTTTTTGATAAAACAGGAAGCTATCCGGTGAAAATAAAGTTGATTAAAATTATTGCCAAATACTTTTTAATTATTCGAGGCTTTATTTGATCAAATTAGAGTTTTGGTTAATAACGGTTAATAAATTTGCTCGAATAAAACACAGTAAAATTTTTCGTCTCTCGTCTTGAAGGGAAAGACTTGAGTATTGTTTATTTCATTTCACTTAAATGTGGAGGATATCTGACCTCTTAAAGTGGCTTCATATATTAACCAAATTGATGCAAATAAGCACATTTATCAATCAATTTGGCAGAGTCAAGAAAAAAAATGATTCTATTGATTCTGTGTGATACTGAGCTAAATTAATTTTTGATCCATGTATTTACAAATATAACAAAAACTATCGACATATTTTTCACTCCATTGTATTTGCAAGTTCATAAGAAAAAGCTTGTTTATTTTTTTAATATTAAAATTTTATGTGTGAGATAATTTGTACACATTTCTATTGTTGTAAAATCTCTATTTTAAACTTGTTGCTTGAACAGTAATTCCTAAAAAAGTTTTAAATGCTCTACATTTTATATTAGCTGGTATAGATTACAATCAAAAGAATTGACTTGAATATTTATTGTAATCTTTCATCACATTCTAATAGTTTTTCATGTGTGAATCATCAAATAAATAAAAACTTTGACATATTATTAATACTTAAATCCTGCTTATAAATAAACAGTACAAAATATTTCCATCTCGCACACATATTAACTCATCTTTATTACAAAGCTCGAATCACCCGACAATGACATTCAAAAACAGTAAGAAAATATTTGAAGCACGCGCGTATATTATAATCACATATCGTAAATAGTTATGTGACGTCAGGTTGGGCCAGTACGGGCCGCAGACCGATTCCTGGAAGTACGGGCGGTGTGAGCCGATGGGCGCATTCCATACAAGACAACGATGTCTGTATAGTGATGATATTGCATTGTTTTTGTTTTGTGTTGCTAGGATATGTCACCCATATTGTTGTGTACCTACATGACAAGGAGGATTTGAATAAAATAAAAATGATAATTGCTTTCTAAAACATGACCAATTAGGGAAGCACTACTATAATATTTTTGCTTATTCATATAGTTCTTCCAAAATTTTATTTTTTTAGCTTTTAAAGGATTCAGTCTGACATCAAGAATTGTTGAGATTTTCATAAGTTGAGCATTATGACACGAGGTCAAGTATTTGGTGATGAGACTTGCCGAGTTATCAAAATTATAAAATTTGTCACTCATATGTTCAATTTACTAAATTTAATGAGTTTAATAATTTCTAGTATGTAATTTAATCAGAGGAATATGACTGAATTTTGTTTTTTTAATTAGAATCAGGAAGAGTTGAAGATCTCTTGAAATAATTATTGATAAATTTTCTTTCGTCGTAAGATATACTTTTTTTCTTATTTTCATATATTCTCTCTAATAAATATAAATATGGAATAAGTACACTTATTGGAAAACATACAACATTTTTCCATTGTCTTTTAATATGGATCATTTCTTTTCCTTGATACAAAAATCTGTCTGATTTTTTTACAAATTATGTTTTTCAATAGAAGTTGTGAATAAATCATTAGAAAATATATCTTGTTATGAGTAAAATTGAATAAACTTTCAAATTGGATACAGTTCTTCTTCCAATTAATTTGATCTTATAATGAATTCTTAGTTATTAGTATATATAGTGCAGCTTCTTGCTGTGCTTTTATTCAAATATATTTATGATTTAATTATTCATAATTACTTGCTAAATAGATTTATTAAGCAAATCAGCCTAATGTTAGCAATTATTCCCTCAACATAAGTAATTATAATCACTCCAATCAGTGTCTTATTAAAATTATTAAACGATTACTATTCCCATATATATTAAATCAAACTAAAGTACATTGTTTAAAAAAAAATAAACAGTTATTGCTTTGTATTTTCCACCTTTATTGCTCGTGTATTTGTTTCCATCAAAGTTCTTAGCTTATTGAGATTTCTATCAGGTATATAGGCATGACAATTATTTTCTAATAAGTATTGTCTGTATTACAAATCGATAAAAATAAATCGGTATCGAATGAGTTAAGCTACCTCGGAATATTTGGAAGAAAAGTGCTATTAACGGTAATTATTCTTGGAAACCATCAAGGTAATTCGGGAAGAATTTGTTATTATAACTGTATTTTTCAAAGGGCGAATAATTAAATATAGGTTTTTTGCTCAATTTAAGCTGTGACACAGTGACGTAGGCAAGTATTTAAAATTGTTATTTTAACTTCGGATTTTCCATAAAATGTAAATTGTTATCAATATTTGAGTTCGAACTAGGGTCTGTATATATCCCAACTATTCCATTTATCGGTAATTCAGTAATCCATTAACATTTATTAAAACAATTTTGATTGCAGATTATTTATGAATAATAATCTAAATTATTCAAAATAGTTTATGCTTGAGCTTTTAATCAACAGATGCTTTGTATTATGAATTCTAGAGATATTGAAAAACATTGCATTACTAGTATTACAAAACAAGCTACTTTTACTGCGTCTGCAACCTGCAGAACAACATTGTAAGGTTGGTAGCGGTTTGGAAATGATTACTTTCAGAGGTCAAATAGACATAATTTCCAAAACTGTTTGATTATATTTTGAGCCAATTATTGACATCAGATGAAAAATAAAAATTGAATCTTATACGGATTGAAGTAAGGATCTATTATAATTATAAAAGAGGAAAAATATAGGGAAAATGCAGCACGGATAATATGTTCTCATCTTTTCCACATAAATGTGTAGTAATAATATACAGGGTGTAACAGAAATAAGTACATTAATTTTAACCTGTGATGCAATTTGTCAAGCATAACAATTTTTCCTGATAACTTTTTTCCGTAAATCCTCTGGATACAGAGTAAAAATTCATCAAAGTTTTGTCAAAAATTTCATAGTGCGCCTATGGTTCAAACTGAATGTTCCTCATTTGTTGGAAGAATGACAGCTGTCGATTGTCAATCATTCATTTGAAACTGGAAAAATATTAGTATTTTGGCAATACATTGTTATTCGCTCACCTCGATTATTCTATTTTTGTATATGTTGGAAGAAAGACTGAATTTGTCTCTGCAATCAACAATTTGGTCTTTTAGTCGTATTTTTATGTCATTTTTAAGAAGTTTGATTTTTATTTAGGGATTTCACGTATATTTTCGGATAGTACATTTCTTAATCATAAGATTGTCTGCACAAGTTCATTGCATTTGAATCAGCTGATTTGAATTGTCTGAAACTGTGTCACTGTGTCAGGAGAGTCAGACTGTGCTGCCATCTACTAGCAGTTCGAGAATTAGTTGCTGTTCCTAACCTACTTCATCAGAAACATAAAGAGTAAATCATTCAACGATTTATTTAAAGAAAACGGTAGAATATTGAATGGAATGTAATTCTAAATTAATTAATTCACTGAATAATTCGATAGAAATATTGCTACATGAAATTTTGGAGATTGTTTTTTCGAAGAACAGAAAATATAACCTATAAATGTATCAAACTGAATTTGGTAATTGATTTTTAATATTTTCTGAAATATGTGATATAATATTTTGCTTATTCAGCAGATCAATTCACGGCGCATACTTTAATGAAACGACCTGAGTGTGAAGTGTGAAGTTTGTAATAATATGAGAAAAACTAATACACAGGTGCTTCATTCATAAATTGATGTATTTCATTCATCTCATCTGCTGTGTTACGTTCCAGATAAACGTTAGGTTCTAAATATTCCATGGTATTCTCATCGTAATGTACAAGTGCATAATATTTTGACATTAAATACATTACCATAACCACAATAATTCAATTTTTAGTGAAAAATGACAATTTGGAGATCGTTCCAAATAAATTAGCTAAGCTAATCCCAAACTGCCCATGAAATCGTACACAGAATTAATAAATTATAATCTGTTCTATTCCAGAATTTATTTTAAGGAATTGATAGCTCACACATGTCAAAATCAATTATTGTTCTATTGCAACTGCTACTAGATCCGATAACTATGCACCTGAACGACTCGTTAAATTATAGGGGATAAAAAATGCTAAAAAAAGATGAGAATTCGGGAAAAAGTTACTAAGAAAAATTGTTAGGCTTGGCAAGAACTATAACTGGTTAAAATTAATGTACTTATTTCTGTTACACCCTGTATATCTTAAATCCTTTTAAATAATATTAAATTAGATAAAATTTCATAGAAATTTTCGTACAGACTACAATACAAGCTCTTGTTTGCTCATTTATTATCCAAGCTACGCAACTCGTGCCTAAATATCTAATTAATACTAAAACAAGTTGGCTTCTCGTTACTATTTCAAATTGTAAGATATTCTATAACAATGTCATTTAAATATAGAATTTCTGCGGATATAAACGTGGTTAGGTTGTTACCGCAAAACGTGACTTAGGTTTAGAGAAAGAAGCATTCGGTATATCACGACTAAGAACGGAAAAACCAAACAATACAATTATTTGTCGATATGAGTAATTGATTGTTTCCCTGCGTGGGTGAATAATATATTTTTAGAATAGTATTATTGTTTTAAACTTTTGAAAGTTTGATCCTATTCTATAAACATAAAAAATATTCATCTTCAACCAGATTAGAATTTTAGTAGATAGTTTAGAACAGTATATAGAAGTTGACGGGTGTTTTCAAATGATATTATTTCCAACAAATGTTTGAAATAATAACACAAATATAAATTTGTTCTGAATTCAGAGATATTGTTTGTCAACCCAGGATAAGTCGTCCCATTTCTTGAAAATCCTTGAACCCAGGCTACTTTACCTCATCTTAAAATATCCGAGGGTCCACTCTATAAATTCAGCAGCCATCGTCAGGCTTGCCAACTGCAGCGGTTGGAAATTCTCACGAAAATATAAATTTGATTATTAAATTTGTGCATATGTCACTACGATCCACAACTTGCTATCCTCTCTCGAGGACATTTTTATGACCGCGTCGGCTGAGATATAGTCGTATCGTCTTACCAACTTTTATAAGCTGAAAACAAAACGTATCGTGTTACCAACCAACGCTGGCAAAAGTTTTAGCCTTTGTGTTGCATCCTAGTGAGCACTGTTACTTTTTGTGTAACAACTGATGATGGAAGAGAATTTTTTTTAAGAGCCCACCATTTTGCTACATTCTCTTTTAGAATATATAGATTTCAGTTGTTTGTAAACAAATATTTGAACTTTTTGGTGAGCATTCTGTGTGAGACATGATCGTTTCACGTCAATATATAAAAGAGAAAGAACTTTGAGAAATTTCAGAAATAGTCGTTAATAATTTCAGGATAGTATTTTGGAATCACTCGGTAACTAATTTACTTGCAAAAAAATACCCGAAATGACTACTCTTCAAAAGCTTTTATCAAACATTCATTTCAAATTCATCATCATTTTATTAACGCGACAGACTTAGTACCACATTCTTCCCTATACTATATTTGTCATACGTCTGTTCATTTTGCATTTACCTAATATCTTTCAATTGTCTTATGAAAAGCTACCATATCAGCTGCCGAATTATTCATAATATTTAAGTGAAATCTCTTAAAAACTATTTTTATTTTTTGTTATATACACATATAACCTCGTTAGACTACCATCACAAATTTAATTCATGCGTGTAGTTATTTTAAATGATGGTCAGTTTCGAGATGATCAGATTACAGTACACTCAAAAGAGCGCTATGAAAGCACGGATGTTAATATAATTCAGCAAAACCGGGTAATAACATAGTATCTATTGAATTTGAACATAATTATCTCAAACATTATCATTAAGTATAATATACAGATATTAAATTCTTTCACTGAATTATTAAAAATACATAAAAACATTCAGCTATTAAAATGTTAAACTTAAAAAGGATGAACAACACTACAGATTGAAAAATAAACATGGTTACATAAAAATTTAAGACTTTTACATCGTTAATTGAAATGAGTTGTCAAATGAATTATAATTTTTTTTTTGCTCAGTAGTTATTACTTACTTGTACAAAGTAAAAGTAAGTATTTTGTAACCGAAAAAATTCACATTTCGAGGTTTTGATGGAAATATCCGCTTTGAGCATCCCTGAATCCATTTTGACTATTTTCGGATGTTGGTATGTATGTGCGAATGTTCGTAAATCGCAAATATCAAAACCTGCCGAGCGTATATTGTTGAAATTTTGTATGTAAGACTGGTCTAGAGTCTAGTTGTGCACCTCGCATTATGGCTACAATCGTCTGAACTGGAAGTGCACTTTAATTGAAACTTTTTTTGAATTTTCTGCATAAATCCAAAACGATTAGCCGTAGGATACTGAAATTCGATATTTCAGATTGCTGTAGCATCTAGATGGTTACTTTTTATTTTTTATCAAATGGCTGAGCCGGAAGTCCACTTTATGTGACGGACTTTTCGAATTTTCCGCATAAACTCTAAACAATCAGTCGTAGAATATATAAATTTTGTATTAAGCACTTCTTTAACATCTAGTTGTACACCTAGCATTATGATTTCAATCGTCTGTACAGGAAATGCACTTTACTCGACACTTTTTTTATTTTGCCGCATAAATCGAAAACAATAGACATAGAATGTTAGAATTCAGTATATGAGACAACTGCACCATTTAGATGGTCATATCCTATTTTCATCGAGATTTACTAAGCCGGAAGTGCATTTTATTTGACAGTCTTTTCGAATTTTTTGCATAGTAGAATCTTGAAAAACAGTATTTAGGAATGTTGTAGCATAAGAATGATGACCTACTGTTTTCATAGCAATCGACTGGGCCGAAAGTGCACTTTACTTGACAGATTTTTGGAATATTTTGGATAAATCCAAAACGATACACGTGATGTCCACGTCAGATTTTTTGTGATTGTCAAATGGTGACTGAGATGCATAAAAGTGTCGAGTACTTTCAGGCTAGGTAAGTATAATACCTATGTGATTAGATTAGTGATTATTTAACAAAAAAAAAAGCTTTACACGCCTCTATGCATTTAGTGACCATTTATGAGGTGAATTAATAGATATTTAATAATTATATATCCGTTTAAGTGCATTGTCAATTCATAAATAAAAGTGTGTCTTCAGTTTTTTGAACTAAAATCTTGATTTAACAAGTGCGTTACTCATGCGTGTTTTATAGTTATTTAAATTTAAAATGACGTCGCATAGATTATCATATTCTAATCGGCAAATCTTTTTACTCCATGTCAAGAGGATTGTGCGTAGTGAAAAATAATCCGCTATCTTAGGGAGTCCGCCATATTGGATATAGGATGATATTAGATATATGCACTATATTATAATATCACCAGGACTTGATAAGTCTGCCAAATTTAGTTAGAATCAGACAACGGACAATGCGTAAAAATTATTTTTTTAGATTTGTTTCATAACTACATCTAATTAACAAGGTAAATAAAAGCTTATAAAAAGAGACCCGTATCAAACAATACCTATAGTCAATAGACAATTACAGTTTCCATCAGAGAATAATTTTTATTCATTGTATATATTCAGTCCATAGGAATATAGATATCAATTTTGTCGCTCTAACAGTGCTAATCAGACATGAAAATTGTACAACGACCAAAGTATGGAATGAAATAAGAAAACCTTGGCAAAACTTTGTGAGCAAGGAGTATTTTATACGTGCAATTCAGAAATTGAAGAATTCATTGGCAACAGTGTGCAAATGTCTTAAGTTTTCACATAACCTTCTCTGAATTTTCAATTAATTATAAGTATGTGAAAATGAATAAATTTCGATTTCAGGGACATATTCAGAGGATGTACAAGTAATTACGATAAGGTTTTATTAACGTCTCTGAAAATATTGCAGAATATACTGCGCAATCATATGTTTTACGCACGCGTTTGTTTGCTCGCCGGCCATTGTTTTTAATTATTTAATTTATATGCTAAAAATTTATTTTCTAGGCCAAAGAGAAATATATGCTTGGTCATATGCAGTAATAAAGTGGCAGCCAAATCTTAAATCTGTATCTGAGATGACTATGGAAATTCTACCTTTTCATTTTGATGCTATTGTTTAGATATTGCATACTCTCTAGCTTTCAAGTTCAGTTTTCTAAAAAAAATATAATGTGCTATGTCGCAGTTGAACTTTCACTGTTTGATTCTCGAAAGAGTTCAAATTAAACCACAAATTTTATTGAAGAGTAAATAACAAATTATAGAAATGTCTATTAAATTTATTTATGGATATTAATTTTTTGCGCTTCTGAAAAGTTGGAAAAACTAGCGAAAACAAACAAATCATAAATTTTGCATGATAGCTTTCAGCATTCATAATAACATATTAAAATGAACGAGTTTTTATTTCTCTGTATATAATTCCATTTCATACACATTTAGATCCGAGTGAAAGATAACCAATGGCAATCTCTGTTTCCTTCCGGTCGCCATTTTGATTGCAACATGGCAAACGCACACGCGGTTTGTTCTACCACCGTAATTATCATTATTTTTTTTTATTTTCAACTTAATTCTTTCATGCACTATTTGAATAGCGCTTTAGCTAGGGATACACGACATATTTGATCATGCTAATGCTCAAGGTCATTGGGATGATGATTACCTACTTGGTGCACTCACAGCATCAATAAATTAGTTCTATTATTCGTTGTTTGAATAAAGAATAATTGTGTAGTTTTTAATGGGTTGAATACAAGGCGACTTTGGAGTGCACATGTATCTGTCATTAAAATTGAATTTGGTTATCAGATTATTCAAATTATACTATTTACTGGAATATTAATTTATAACAAATGTATATTATTCAAATTCAATATAATATTGAGGATTGTTCGACCGATCGGATCAGATGAAAACTACTTGTATAATACGCTGACATAAAAACCAAACAAAATAAAAATTAATGATCTATACATACTTTCAGAATTATATCATATAAATAGACTTTTTTGGTTTGAATTCTGTATATTTATTTTTATTTTTGACGTTTCGACTCCCTAACCGAAAGTCTTCTTCAGAAAAAATGATCATTTTTTCTGAAGAAAACTTTCGGTTAGAGAGTCGAAACGTCAAAAATAAAAATAAATATACGGAATTCAAACCAAAAAAGTCTATTTATTAAAATAAAAATTACTAATAATCACAATTGAATTTCTTAAAACTTATATAAAGAAAATAATGATCTCTAATTTAAATACCTATACCTATCCATATTTTATATACCTATTCAAGTTTATTTATTAAACTTATTAAATTAGTGTCACACAGTTAATGCAAATGCTTTCTTTTTATACAAATATTAAAACAAAATTGCACTGATTTGATTGGAAGACATTATTTTTATCTTTGTGAATTTATATTTCTGACAGTGATGAATAAAGTTGCACATGAAATTGAATCTAATAATTAGAATTATAGAAATATGACCATAAATCTGAGATATGAAAAAATTGTAAATATTCCTTCATGATAAACAATAATTATTAATATTAATGAGTTATTTTATGTAACAAAATAGATAAGCTTTCAAGATAGAATCATAAATTAACGAACTTTATAATAATTCATATTTTCGGCCATAATTTTGAAAAATGTTTTAGATAAATGTTGCTCCAAATTATTCAGGGACCAACTAAAGGGTAACATTAATAAAATGTTGATACTGTTGGTTGTACAACGTTCATTAACAAAATTTAAATTCATTCCCAGCCAACATAAAAATTTCAGTTGAAAATTCGTACGCATTCTGATGAAGTTATCGTAAGATTCATCAAATCTTGAACCGTTAAAAAATCACGATTACTTTACTTCCACTATTGTATATAGGCCGACGAAGTAAAACTGTGGTCGTAGAAAAAGTACAGTATACAATATGGATAGAATCATCAATTCCACACTATGTGATTCCACCACTCGACTTCGTCTCATGCTGAAAGTCTTAACCCTTGTGTGAAATGGGTAATTATGGTACACTAATATTCTATTGTTATTTTGGTAGGCTTGTCTCGAAATACCGGATTTCATTTTATATCATAATGCTTGAGTTTACGTTCTATTAAAACAATTTTGGATATAACACTGTCTATAATATTGAGTATCACAGAAATTCCGTAGCCATTCAGTCATTAAACAAGAACATCACATCAGCACGAGACAGTCTCATTCCTTACAAGCTGTCAACTTATAAAATCCGAGTCGGGCGTCTGTAACTCAATCATGCAGCAAAATGAGCCACATCTACAGCCTCGGACACGAGCCCGCCGCGGTGTCGAGTGTCTGTGACCGCACGAGCAAAATAAAACCACCAAGAGGAAGAAACCAAACCATCGCGACTATATTTTTGCATCCATAATGGTTTTCAGTGAGTGCGTACTCTATGATTTGAAGCGTATGGCTATGATTGACCAGTTGACTTATGAAAAACAGGTTGTTGATTTTGTTTGAAGGATTGGGATGAGCGAATGGATTTGGCCCCAGGGTAGTGCACTCTATGGGATCGTTTTCAACATAATATCATTTTATTAAACGGACGAGTCGCCCAGTGAGGAATAGTCTGGTAGCGAACATATCAGCTCAACCAAACTGAAGAGAGGTTTGCAAGACTGATCACGGGATGAATCAAACTGAGATCTACGATAGAGCATAGCAATTATCGAATATTTTCCGATTGGCGATACATTTAAAACTATTGGTTCAAAAACAAAGATGCAGCAATAAGAATCTGTTTAGGATAATAGCATCTCTAGAATATAATAATTAATAAATTACATACTAATATATTTTTCTATACTTGCTATGGAGAGTTGTTTGCGCTCTGATTTATCAACGCAAAGTCAACGTTTTCCGAATAGTTAGCCTTGTCGCGTGTCTTCTATAACAACGCGTAGTAAAGCACTGCGTCGCTCTCTTAGAATGTTGCTATGCATACAAACAGTGCAAATGCTTGTCAAACTTGAATTTTTTTGGATGTTTGGACAAAAAGCCCTGCTAAATGCTGGCATTAAGTTTATGGTCACAGAAAAAATATTCTTTTATTATGAGCGCAAAGTATTTTTTTCGCTTTCTCTGATGGCAGTTTTCACCTACAGCTTACAATTCGATCATGAAGATCGAGCGACAAAATGTAACTTTACTCTGAATACGCAACTAACAATAATTTTTGAATAATAGAGACGAATTAGCATTAAAAACAGGTTTTCAGGTCGATACGTAAGTTTTGAAGTACTGAATTCCACTGGAAGGTGGCTGAAATCATAATTTTTTATAACAATTAATCGTTTTTCATACATAGCTTTCCTAGTGAAAAAAATATTAATCGATTAATAATGAAAATATAAAGAAAATGACATAAGTAGAGGTTATTCAGTCACGTGGTTCTCCAGAAAAATAAATTGATTTTGGAAAGGCTTGAAGAATTCAAAGTTGGTTTAGAATCTCGAAAAATATTCAATTATTTTATTGATTTGATAAAAAAAGTTAAAGTCGTGAGAAAAATGAACGGCTTATATATAAGGAGCGAATGGTACAAGAAGCGTATATATAGAATTCGAGGTAGAATTTGATCACTTCTTCATACTTTCTTTGCTATTTGTTTATAAATCGATTATGGAAGGTTATATATTTAATCAGTAATATGGACTCGGAAAAACGTTATGGAAAAGTAGTAGAAAAAAATCGTCATTGAAAGAAACATTACTGCTCTCATAATATATTTCGAGCAAAAAAGTATAAAATTTGTACCAATTTTGGCCGTTTGAACAAATATTACAATATAAGGTTTGACACAATGATTGTCAATACAAAGCTTTTTTTCTAGAATTAATTAGATTTCAAATCCTCTTTGTTCAAATTCTTTTTTCTTGGGAATCATTTTTGACCAATTGAAATTAACTATACACCATTATTTATTTCCGTGATATTTTCCATGTTTAATTTAGATTACCTATTTATTATAGACAATAATTGCAATTTTGGCCTCTTTCTGGTGGGATTTAGAAATTCAAATTTCACGTACTTATTCATAAACACCCAAAGCAGTTTTTTATGCAAAAAAAAAATAGAGATTGACCCGAAAAATGTCAATTCCATTCTATTAAAAATGAGAATTGAACGTACTATTCCAGATTATTTAACAAAATTAATTTTTCACTCTGTCTTTTGCTTGTTTAACTTTACAAGTATCATATGAAGTAAATCATGGATGAGATTACCTCCAAATATCGATTAAAACAAATATTACAATTATATTCAATTGAACTGTTCCATTTACAATTCAATCCACGGTAATTTCTAGATCTGTTTCGAGTTTTAGTCAATTAAGTAGTACGTAAATTGTTTATGTCTATCCTAATCAATAAAAATTACTTTCGGGCAAAATGATATCAGTATAAAACATAATAATTCTGATATAATCAATTTGATTATAAATATATGGTGTAACTTTGTCATTAAATTACCTGCAAGTTATGTCTACATTTATTATCAACCAAAAAAAAAGCATTATCTTGGAATAGATAAAGCTAGTTATTAATATAAAAGCTTTACTATTTTGATTTTGAGATCACTGACGGTACAAATAACATTGTCAACTCGACAACTGTTCCAATCAATCAAGTATTGATTTTATTTGATTGAATCGAACTGATTGCATGAGACGGCAGCGATAGGCCGATTACGACGTTTTTTACTCTTCAATCTTTATATAAAAGACAGTTTAGTCGTTTGTCTAAAGGAAATAATTTTGAATCAAGGAATAATCTGCAATTTGTTGTAATCATGACAAGTTGTCTGGTATTTAGATTTTTAAACCCTGTATATTTTCTTTCAATATTCTCATATACTGCTGTCAATCTTTCTAGCACTGTAAAAATGTTTTCTTGAAATAATGCATAACTAATTCTTTTCATGAATTCTTTTCTTGAATTTAATACGTATTTCCGTTAGAATGTTACATTAATTTCCTGAATGGTACCTTGTACACATTGTTTTGTTCTAGATATTCCCTCAAAAGAAAGTTGGGTAATACATATCAGGTTATATTGTCAAATACTTGGTACAGACCACTTTCAATTGACAAAAACAATCGCGGTTGTTAAAGATAGCTTGAAATTTAGTCAATAGGTACACAGAGTTTGATAGTACAGATCGCATTGTGATATTTTATGTGAGTTTTCAAACAAAATATGGATGACCAAAATCTTTTATTCGGAAAAAGTGACGTATTTCTTTTTGAATTGTCAGCAAAAGAAATTCATGTCAAAATGCTTAATACATTGAAAAAACATTTTTTTTACATCATTATAAATAAAAATATGAAGAATTTATTTCGGTCATCCTCGTTCTAGAGGTAGTACTTTATAGAAAGCATCAATTTGAATCGGAAATCTTGTTATTTTACATGAATTTCGGTCCGAAATATGGAGTTTAGTGCACCCTTCTTGGCTGTTCCAGGCTCAAATTCAGTCGCACATGCCCGCGCATTGCAATGCGAGTTACAGCGAACTAACCTTTAATCAGTTGAGCACTATATTTGAATTTTCGCGCTTTTAATTCGTATTCTAATGCCTTTAGGCATTTTCGTTTATTCGCTCGGGTTAACCTGAGCAAATTTTATGCGTTCGTAAAGTGATTCGGGTTAACCTGAAGCGTTCGTAAATTCACTCGGAGCAATCCGATCAGGTACTCCGAGCAAAATTTTTCGCCCCTGGTCATTTGTAGGGTTAGTCAAGATTGCGCGCGAAATTTCAAGTTTTTATGTTGTGCATCACGAGAAACATGGAGTGCTCAGAGGAAGTTAATGCAAGTATGCAATTTCTATGGATTATATTCTTTTTTTCATTTTTATTGCCAATTTCAAGAATTGGCAAGTCATCTTCGCTTGATTCTTATACAAACATATTTATCAAACTAGTATTAATTTCTTGCGGTCAATGTTTATTTTGTACTACGCACCAAGTAACTAGGTTTAAGTTTTTATCACCGTTGATTTTAATCAAATAATAATACGTCAAAGAGTGATCTATCCGGTGCGTTCGTAAATGCATTGAAAAACTGATCGCTCCGATCAACCTGTGACGTCAGAGCTTGGATCTAACCGATCACTCCGAGCGAATAAACGAAAACGCCTTATGTCACACCATACAGTGACCATTAGGGACTTCACTCATGAAACAAAAAAACGCACTTTCTCTAAATAAATACATTCCAATAAAAATAATAGTCAAGCACAACAAACGTCAAACAGAACGACAAAGTGAAATGAGTAGCACTGTTGAAAATTAGAGGATCCGCTATTTTCATGAGTGGTGGGTGCGTTCTGTTGTTTCATGAGTCTTCACTCATGGCTACTCTTGGTCACTATTTGGTGTGACATAGGCATAATATGATGTATATTTCCTGAAATATTTTCAAGTTTCTCTATTCCTGATTTTTATCTTGAATTGATAAGTCCCCACAAGACGCGGATCGAACTTAACTTGTGCCAATTTGGGGTAGCGAATTATATGAAAGTGGTGAACCCCTTGCTGGGAGACTTCAGAGAATGTTGAAGCTGTACAATAAATGATCTTTAAAGTCGTTGTTACCTCTGCCAAAAATTGATAAATTAGGCTTCAAATTAATCGGATATCGGATTATTTTCCACTCCTAGAACTGAAAACACTTATAGATGAACTCAAATTCCGTTCATATAAAAAGATAACATGTATTATCGAAGAATGATTTGCAGATCAAGACAATGTAATTTCATTTATAGTCCTTTTACTAAATGTATTCAGTTGGCAGGAGATTATGTTGAATAAACAATTTTGTCTTCAATATCTGCTTGTTTTATCTATGCAAAGTAAAAACCTCCTCGTAGTGTAGAATATTAGTTCTTGAGGTTATATTTGGATAAGTGGTATAAGTAGATGAGATGGCATGCATAAATTCTAGTTCTAGCTGAGGGAGTTCTCTTTCTAAAAAATTTAATAGAGACGATCGGAATGAGAAACAATCTTTTGTATTGAACTAGACAGCCAAACTCTAAGTTCTGGGAGGTATTTGAATGAATTTGGAAAGCTGTTATATGTTCTCTATATGAATATAGAAAAATATCGTTATTGGTCGAATTTTCCAATGAATATTCTATTTATGTATCATAACGGATACAGTTCTCGTGAGCAGAGCTAATTTTACATAACACATATCTGAAAATGCATTGAATAACAAACGTGTGAATCAACAGTAAAAATATAACGTGCATATCCAAATACATCCAGTACCGCGTACCATCAGCTCAACCATTTATTTTCGTGCAAACTTGCACGATCTCACACATCACCCTTCTAATATTCCATGTTTCCTATTGGCGGAATGAATTCATACACGCAGGACATCTGCAAATCTAGTAGTCCTTCCGGAAATCCGTTACTTGGGTTGTAATCTGCGGCTTCATCGACTATCGCGCATTTAATCTGATTTCGTGCGATACGGACCATAATCCTGCCACAATGCTGCCATTGTGGTAAGTGAACGAACAAAATGGCCGACACCAGGTGATGAGGGGTTGATGAGACCTAGGGAGGCACCGTTGCCAAATGTACACATCAGGGAATGGAAATTAATTCATTGCTAGGGGTTTTAACAACGGATGGGGCAAAAAGTGTTACAAAAGGTACAAAAACTACAATATGGTTAATAACATCATGATTTTCAGTAAAGTTTAATCTAATATACTTTTCAAGATCGATTGTTCCCGTTCTTATGTGGACAGTATTCGCTTACCTCTTCCCAGTCAAGTTTGAAGTGCCACCTAAAGATTGGAATATAAGAAGTAAACTTTGATTGTAAATCGATTCAGAATTTTTCATTTATACTTCTAATAATTCTATTGTTAGTGGAATACAATATAGGAAGTTGGATAACCAATCTGATATTTCAAACATCTCATGATATAACGAAACAAATATTCCAAGAGAACAATGTTTACTTAGTAAATGAACAGACTCAGGTGTGGCACACCAAGCAATAAAATTAGTGTATCTATGATCCGGACAATTTTTTACCCAAGTTTCAATATGGAAACTATGCAATAAAAGTTTTATTGCATATTTGTTTATTGCACGATTTTAGTTGGGGGGCTTATTGGTGAACATCCGGAGGATAGTTTGAAACTCATTTACAAAAATTAAGTAAGTTCATATAGTTAACTACCAATAGTAGCCGTCAAAGTTACCTTATACATGAAAATTTTTCAGGAATATTGACTTCAGGATCGAAGGTGATAAACTGTAAGACGTATGTAAATAGTCTCTAATATACTTCCGAAGCATTCAAAAACACTTGTTTCGCTCGAATTTTGAACCACGCCGCTTTTGCATTAAATAATAACTTTATTACTTGTATCTAATATGCTTTTGAAACCATAAAAAATATATATATCCGTTTATGAATACTAGAATGTCGTACATCGTACTACATTAGATAATAATAAAAAAGGGTTATAGAGAATTCTGTAAAGGATGAGAATACAAGAACAAAATACTGTTCTGCTTTTAAATATCATTACTTGATAAACAGTTCATATGTAGCTGGGAATAAATATTAAATATCACTGTGATAATTTTGTTGAAAAATTTGATCCGGGAATCACTGCGTTTAGCATATACGATATGTATTTTTGTATATCTAGTTGAGAAAAATGATATGTTTGTTCCAAAATATAAAAATGTAATAATATTGTTCTGCTCTCCAGCTATTGATTACATAGCCAACATTATGGGTCCATTGTGAAGCAAGTTCAATCTAATATTAGTAATGGATGTACACAAATCATGTTAACATGAATTGTAAGCCCTTTAAATTGACCGATGAGATCTTTATAGCCGGTAATAACCGTTATTAACTCTTATCAAAAACATTAATTGATACCACCACCCGTAATTTTTATCTAGATGCCGATAATCAGCCCACTTGATCGCGCCAACATATTGTGAACGTATTTTGATTCAGTTGGTAAAAGTCAGTTTCTAATCTTTACCGACCGAGCATTATATGCAAATCTAGAATCACATTATTGACATTGCTAGAGGGCGGGCGTGTTTATTTGTATGTAATCGATTGCAGGGAAAAGGACACCGCACGAGAACTTTGGCTCCTGATCAAAATGCCGCCGGAACAGAAACGTTATTATGATATATTTATTGCTACACACTAAGCAAGAATTTGTTTAATCGTTGCATTGCATCTAATTTACTATAGTTGTAAATAAATAGTTACACTGTACGTGAAAGACTCTAAGTTCAACAGTCAGGCGATTCCAACTATTCGTGACATTAGAATATTTAAACGATTCAGCAAAAAGCTTTAGGCAAAGAGTTTCGTAAATTTGTTTAATGTAAAAGTTATAGTTCCCTGTAGTCATTACATCGCTAAGAACATGTTAGTTAAAAGTGTACATTAATTAATAGTTGGCTTAGACAAAATTCACTTGCGATCCTTATGAATAGTAGTTCACTCAATGGATACATAAAGTCCGATAATTCAGATTTGATTATATTTTTTGGAAACATTTGAACCAAAATATAACCGACCAAATTTATAATTCAGAAAAATCGAATACGATCGATGATGAAGTACCTCTATTTAAAAGGATTGTCAGCTAAAATTATCATACATTCAAGAAACATTATCGTTCTTAAACCCAGTTAAAAGTTGAGCTATGGATTTCTAAAGAAAAAAAAAAACAACACCGTACTTGAAGTCTTCTTTTTGTGTCAGATCTTGATCTTGATAGATCAAGGAATTGGGATTAAACATTATAGCAGATAATCTGTATATTCCATACGATCTGTTTTACATGGATCATTTGGAATTAGGTGCGAGAACCTCATCAATATAATGAAATCCTAAATGTTTGAATGCCGACCATCTTATGGTAATTATTGATTAAACTTAGCTTTGTTATTACAATCCAGAGATAAAGGTTCACAATCTAGAGAATGAAAACATGCTGCTTCGTCTGTGTTCAAGAAATTGTGCCTACATAAGTTAGAAGTATTGGCTTCCATTTTTTATGACAAAAGTGAGTTACTTCTCATAGATTAATTATATCACGACAAAAAAGTTACTAGGAAATAATATAATCACTTAATATTAAACCAAGTTTGCAAGAACATTTTAGAAAAATGTCTGAAGTGTGCTGTTTTTGCAATACATTTCAGTTCTGCAAAAAATTGACCAATTAATCATCCCCAATTTTTCCCTAGTTCAGTATAATTGGATTATTATCTATTACGGAAATTAAAAAAAAAAAAACATTCGTGCAAATGAAGAGGTAATATTATAGAACTCCTTCCAACTAAAATAAAGGCGACGAAACCCTTTCAGGTAAAGATTTTTTTTGATAATAAAAAGAAGTCTGGCGTGAGTCTGGTATAATGTCTGTTAATGCGCGCACGCGCAGTGGACACGGAAGCTCTTAAACAAACTTGATTTCTGTTTAACATGAGGCAATTCGATATTATTCATGGATGCTTTTTAAAAATGCTACCGAAGTAAGCTTGCCTACAATCATTGCAATCTTTTAGTGCCACGGACAATACTTCTGGTAGCGCAATCTCATCAAAACTGTTGGAATGAGTAACAATGCAAAAATTAATAAAAGACACAAAATATCTAAAAAAAACCATTCAATAAACCAAGTGGAATATTTTTTTAGACCCACAGATCTTTTTGATAAATCAGTTATGTTATCTTGAAGAAAACTGTCGTTGATTCTTCGCTCTCTTAAACACAAAATAGCTTAGGTACTTGCTAAAGAGGAATAATTTTCGTTTTGGTTGGACTGGGTGTCGAATAAAGCGAATTCGATTAAATATAGTTTAACTGCAATTTTTTTTCAAAGATTACGCTGAATAACATTCTTTTTTTAATTCGGTTCATTTTCTTATTACATGTAATCCGCTTTCATATCTAATCAGTTCATGTCATAGTTTTATAGAGATCAAGTTAATGAATGAATAAATTATATCTAATTAAATGTCATGAACGGTCAAAATTTTAATTTCTTAATGATGAAATAGTTATAGGAATGTTTGAATTTTTGTTTCAGCGAGTAGAATGTCCTCTGGCCAAGTATGCCGGCCGCATTTCCACACCCCAATTCATCCCTGGCTGACCGCGACCGACAGCAGTAAAACCTTAGCGCACTCAAATCCCTGGGTGCCCTTTGGAGGCGATCCTGACAAATCGCAGAGTCCATCTTCTCAGCCATCGCAACCAGCCCACAATTTATTCTCATTTCCTCCGACGCCGCCGAAAGACAGCACGCCAGACAGTGTAGCTCAAGCACCATCTTCACAGGCATCTCAGGTGGCCACCAGCGAGTACCAGAGTGCGGTTGCTCATGCCATGGGCGTCGCTTTCATGCACGGTGGCAACCAGGGGCCATCTTCGGCGGGTGGCGACCAACACAGCTCCAGCTGCATGGATGTGAAACCATCTCCAGGGGCGTCGCTGCAGAATGGCGTGAAGCAGCGCGAAGGTAGTCATGAGTATGAGAACGCCGCGCCGAGCGGGAGCATGTTTAACGCGGGTAGTTTTGAAAGTGCATACGACTACGCGCACGGCTTGCACAACGGAGCCTACGCCAAACAACATTTAGGTGGAGGCGCTCTTGGGGTGGCCGTTGGCTCACAAGCCGGATCGGCCGCCTCGGCGCATCAATCACCCAACAAGCCACGCAACAAATCCAGAACAAGCGCCGGTAAGACACACACACACCAATGTTTTATTTTTTATTTCTTTTTCGTTCACAGTCATTCTACAAATTCCACAAATTATTCAGAAGTTGCTCAAACTATTATTTCTCTGTAATTTATCCACAAATTATAATAGAAACACATTGATCAAACTATTCGAAAAATAAAAATTGGAGTAGGTCGAGGGTGTTATGTTTATGACGTTTTTTGGCAACGAAAGAAATAAAACTTGATTTATAATTACTTGGCTTTTTATAAAATGTATTTTTGATCGACGATTGATGAATGGATACTGACTTAGAATCCGCGGAAAAAGAGTTCCTAATGTTTACAGTTGCTTATTTACAGACTTTACTTGTCTTGTAAGTGCTGCTTTATTACTTATGAAATAAAAACGATGACTGGAAGTCAGTCATAAGAAAGCAACGGTGTTGCCGAAATGTTAGTTTTTGTACAAATATATATATTTTTTGAATTTTGACTGATTTCTAATCATTGTTTATATTTCATCATCACTTTGAAATTATTTAATTATATTTAAAGACTAGCACCAAAATTTTAAAAATCGGTTAACGCGTTGTTCTACTGGATTCACTTAATATTCTAGGTTATTTAAAGTTTTAATGATGATCTAGTTTGAGTTTTGATATTGATTTGGATCTGTAGCAACAAATTTATTTGAAAATTCTCTAGTGCTTTTTACACGTCAAATTTTGATAAATGTAGAATTTAAGAATGACTGTTCAAACTATGTTTTTCGTGCTCCACTTTTTAACACATTGTTCAATTCGACCCAAGTACATTTCAAAAATAATAGTAACCCCAATTCGAACATAACTTTATTTGAAAGTTATTCTGGGCAACACGTCATTTATATTCCGTGACATAATTATATGTTCAATAATACTTATGTAGTATTTTATTTCCAGAACAAACAAAATTGGTTTTTAATACTTATAATTGAGTATAATTTGAAAATTGAACAAAATACTATGGGTCGAATCTGACATTTCTGTTGGGTTGGTTTGGCTTTGTTTTTCGCTTACATTTTTAGTTGCGTTTAATTTGTTGCTCCTTCCATAACCCTTAATAGTGATGATATTCTAATCCCTAATTTAAAGGAAGATTTAATTTATATGGAGGGGAGTTATTGAATAGGCTGCACTAACAAGTACTTTATTTTCTCTTTTAATACTTAACAATATAGACTTTTTATGTATGAGTTGTCTTGAGAATTGTGACCGGAACCGCAAATCTCATCTTGATATGAATAATCCTTTTAAATATTTGGATCTAATTTTAGAACAAGAAAATGATTTATTTGTTAATTTGGCACATAGAAAAACCTTGAGGCTGTGTACTTGAATATTTTTGAAAAATAAACAAAACTAATCTGCCTCCTTGAATAAAATGGTTTAATTTTCTCTTTTTTGTGTTGAATACCATCACTATTCCTTCTCTTTGGTTTGGTTGTTTCTTTTTGTTTCTCACTCGCACACGACATTTTTTCCGTCCGGCCAATTTTTGACTTGAAGGCCGGCATTTTTAGCACTCGTGGCGTTGCATTTTTTGAGTGGCTCCACATCACTATGTTTGTCTACCCACGCAAGGCAAATGCATTCTCCAGGTAGAATATAATACTAACGTAATATTATTCAAGGTCTTACAAACTTATTATTTATTAGCTGATCTCCTTTACGACATTTCCATAAGCTCTTACTGTTGTGTCATGTAATCAACCATCTGCATTATTAGAGAAATATAGTTTTATATATTTTATGTTAATCAGAGTTGAAAAGGACCATATTTTCACAAAATTTCTAGATGAATCGATTTTTGTTGATTAATATTTGCTGCAAAGTAATAATCCAGTAACTCTTTTATAAACATACCTGGTAGTTCTTCAAATCTTATTTTATTGAAAAAAAGCAATAATTTTTCCACAGAAACTTTTGTAACGTTTCTGACGATATGAATTCAGTAGCTCTTTCTAGAGGACATCAAGTAGTCCCTTCTTTTGTAGATTTCTTGTACGCGTGCATTTTAACCTTTGCTCTTTACACCTCTGGAGCAGATAAAATCTTTAGTTAACTTACAGTCGCCATCTGCGTGTGTGATAAGCTACTCATTAACAAACAAAACGAAAATGTGGCAATTCGTTTCGTCAGAACGTCACTTGTTTAGCGTTTGTTGTCTGGCGTAATATTTCACGGACAAAAAGCAGCACAAAGAGGGAAAACGAAAAAGTGCATATATGAGATTTCCATAAATAAAAACGCGAACAAATCAAAATAAACGTAACACAGTCTCAGATGGAGAATTGTACTTGATACAGCCTCAATATGAAGCATTTTAAATTTCAGTATAATAATTTTGAATATATCGTGAAAATGATACCTCAAAAAAACCAACGTTCTTGGATAAAGCCTTATTTTAATTTAGTTATAATTTGTTGAAAAACATAACTAGAACAGTTGTATTACAATAAAACCAATGTAATAGTTAGTAAACAACTGTAAAATAGTTTCAGCTCGCTTGTAGCGTACCTACGGCAATAATTTACGCTAAACGCATTTGTTTTCCTGGCAGTAAGGGTGCTATAAACACAGCAAACATTAAAACTGTTGTGAATCGTGGGGAGGCCCCCTGAGACTCCCTTTACCGCCGCTCTTCACCGCTCATGGGCGTCCAACCGACTTTGCAACACTTTTAATTTCCCTACGTTTTAATGAATTCGAATCACGCAATCGCAATGTGAAGTCTAGCTCCAGCAAAATGGAGGTCTGTTATTGCGCTGAGATAACCGGAACGATCGCCGGATGTTGCGTAGGCGGCCGTCACTATTCGCCGGACGATGAAGTAAGAAGTAGATGTTTGTTGTTGTATGCTAATCACTGAAATAAGTATGGCGTCATTTCATTCTCTGCTAATGGGGAAATTAGTTTTCCTTCGATGAATAACCGAGAAAAAAATTGCAACAAGCAGAAATTCTAAAACTTTTTTCTTCATCAGATATTGTGAAAATAGATAATTTTCAATAGTCATGCAACAAGAGCTTCCATATATAACCCAAAATACAGTTAGGAGGTCGAGATATGCTGCTGGAAATACAATTATACCGAAAGGTAACACATCGGGCTCATAGATTGTATATTCAGATAATTTTGGAAATTCACGTTGTATATGTGAACTGAACTAAATTTTGATATTGCCACCAAATTTCAAGCAAATTTCTTGTTTGTTATCAACATCCAAAATATAATTTCTTCTGTCTACTTATATTAAGAATGGTTCAGCATAAAGCTACGATTTAATCCTTCTGATTGGCCAAAATGCAGGCCAATTTACATTAGCACAAAAGTCGAATTCGATCATCAGTCAACAACACTTATTTTGATAAATAAAAGCAGTAAATGTATTCACATGTTACAGCTTGAAGGAATAAATTTAAATCTTCAAACTCACAAAAATTTACTTATTTATAATAATTGATAAACGAGCATGACTTTTGAGCGTTTGCATTTCGGTCAATCAGAAGGCTTAGCTTAACCGTGGATCATCCTTTACGTGAACAAATTTTAGTGATATTCTTCGAAGCACTAACTTGGAAACATAATATTATCTAATATTATTCAGCGTCATCTACAATGAAAAAACTGCTTTGAAAAAACTCAACGATTTTTTTGGGTTCGTACTGCAATTACCTTCTACTCTGTTTTCTTCGTAGTTTAGTCTTTTAGAGAGGGTGAATCTTTTTGTAATAAGCTTGTTTTGTAACAAGGGGTTGTTGAACCAGTCTAGAATCACGCCCTCTGAATCATTTCATGAGAAATAACTCTTAGCAAAACTTAAAAAAGCGTGCAATTAGCAGCCCGCATATTGAGCCCCTCTCTAGACTATTTTTCTCACACTCATCTGCTGTCTTCTCCTTTTTTTAAGATATCACTTTCCTTTTACGTGACTACCACTCATAAACGTCAAGCCTTTACAAAAATTTGTGAGCATTAGAGATGGTTATTCGCCATCTTGGTCGCAAACCGTGACTAATATTCTTTTGGTTTGTAACCACGATAATAGCGGCAGAGGTAATTCTGTCGCATAATAATTTTTCTTCGCAACGTTGACAAACTGTAGTTATTCATGGCGTTTTATGAGGAAGGCAGGTCACTATGAACTGTGACCATCACATTTCTAGATTCTTTTGTGATGAAATCATTCATTTCTGAAAGACTTTCAACTAAAATATCCCTACTTGATTGATAATCACGAAATGATTTCTGTCAGATTTCGAAAGCACATTAATTGTTAACAACCCGATCGATGCAGGAGGTGGAGAACAATTATCCTAATATCAACGACCTGAAGAAACTGTCAAAATGTTTATTCCGCTACTTGATCATTCGGTTAATAATTTTTTTCCAAGTGACCACAAATAGATGGCTTTGGCTTGATTCTGAACTCATCAAAAAAATTTTATGTGATCTGGATTTGAATTGTCAATTTTATTTTTCGGTGATTTTTCGAAGTTATGTCGTCGCAGAAAATGTAATTCTTATATTCTGACATATTTCAGTTTTAACTCTATTTTAACTTCAGGTAGGCTTCGAAGTAAATAGTTCTGGAAGAGTAAAAAATTATTAGTAATTTATTTTTCAGTCTGAAAAATGTATCTCAAATTTGGAAAATGTATGAATACATGAAAACCAGAAAATTCAGCGAGTTTTTCAATGGGGATCTTGTAGCAAACAGATCCCCTGGAACATATCGTTGGATTAGTCTTTAAATCTGCTTCCCGGGTCTTAAATTTTCGATCGATCTGTCAATAACATCTCCTAATACGATAAGTACTGAAGTATTGTGCAAAATTATCGTAGTGAAAATTGTCAAGGTAGCACTTAAAGAAGAAAAGGTCGCACTTTACCTAAACCAATACAAAAATACTTCCTCAAATACCTTTTCCATAGTGTATCTCTTCCAAGATGCAATTATTATTCCTGTTTGTCGCAATGTGGAGTTTATTCTAAGAGGATTACTGGACAATGGACATTGGGCATGCATGTCTAGCATATATTCGAATGTGTGTTCACATGTGTGAGTTTGAGTTTGTGGAAAAAATAATTGAAAAAGGCTACACCAGGTGTGCTATAGTCGTGTACCTGACTGCAATATGTGACAAACGCATAAGCCGTTGATTTTTATTATGCCTGGAATTGAATTCTTATCGACTGCGATGGAAGATGCCGCAAAACCACCATTGAAAGATGCCAGCGGTTTGATATTTAGAAAACGCAATTCATGACTGAACTGTGAAGTAACTTATGGGATAGATATGTATGATATTTTACATTTGTTAACACTTAAAATAATACTAAAGTTAAACAGTATACTGAACAACTAATGCACGAAATTTTTCATTATCAAATATACTTGAATTTTCCAATTTTATACAAAAGAAGAATCATATCTTCAAATAATGTATGTCATACTTTTCGAGCAATCGCAATAAAAGATTGATTTTAGAATTGCCTTTTGAGTTTTGAGTCGTATAGCAGAATAATGCAAGCTTTATATTACACATCTATAATAAGTGCAATAGCTCAGTGTTTTGACTTCAAAATGTAACAATGTAAAAATTATTCTAAAATCATTCCATGCTTCTCTACTTTTTTTTCAGTTTGCAATCGCTTAGTATTCGTGATTAAACAATGGGAGATCGAATATGAAATTAATTGCTGTATAGAAAAAATATAATTGAAAGAATGAAAATGATCTAGTTGCTAAATTGTTAAAAATCAAAATCTGTTTGGTTCATAAAATTACAAATTCAGGAGTCAGTTTTTACGCCATCATCATAGGGCGGCAACTGTGGACACGTGTTTTGTCCTTATTGGGACTCTTCAGTGCAGTCTAGTAAGCCTCAGAGTCGGACTTGTGAACGTAACTAAGGCAATGAAAATCAATTTGACGGCCTGAGTCTTGAAGATGTACAAATACGTACGTTTGTTGAGACTTACAAAAATAATATCAAATAAATGGTTTTGAAAGAAAAATGTTGTATAAATAAAAGTAAACGACTATACGTACGTCCAAGTTTCTAAATGCGTGAGGATATAAATGCTGATTTTGGACTTGGGAGAAAACTTTGGAATGAAAACGAATTGGGTATTTAAGAAAACCCTTTGGATATAGTTGAAACTATCAGTACCTCTTCCTTTCTGCATGAACAAGAAGTCATGAGTGTTCAAGAAAGAAAAATCCGCATCAAATGCAAACTAGATTTTTACAAACATATGAAAAGAAAGATTTGCACAGAATATGTGATACCAATATAAAAAATTCCAGGACAGGACCTAATTTCTCAAATTGAGTTTTTTTTTTCCGAAACTATAAAGTCGCAATCTTTGCATTAACTAAGAGAATCTATACTTAAAACGATTATATTGCTTAGAAAACAGCTTAGCGAATGAAGCTGCACGTCTTAACATATAATACAAAAAAGATATATAAGCACTTTATTTTTTGCATTTGTGTTCCGTCCATCCTCCGTTTTTACTTCCCCGACCTATAATATAATAGGAGAAGTATTGAAATTGTGATTTTTTGACAGTTTCAGATTTTGATGAATCTTCAAGTTTTAGGCCCTACTGAATCCGAAAAACATAATTTTAAAAACAGTCGATCTGTCTGTCGGTCTGTCGATGTCAGTCAGACGTCTGGAAGCACGATAACTTGAGAACGCGAACGAATTTTTGACTGAAATTTTATAGTCAAGTTTTTCCTCAAAAAGCTGGGTTCAAATTTGTAGATGATCTTTTTTCCAACCAGTGATACCAAAACTTTATTGGTGAAATTTTTTAGTTTTCTGCGTTTATTTTATAAACGATAGTATTTATCAAAAAATATGAGAAAACTAAAACTGATCCTTGAATGCTTTGGCACAACATTCACATGAAACATTTTTTAAAATTATCAGCGGCTCATTTGTTATTATCAAGATTTAAATTATTTTAAAATTCATTATATTTCTCTGAACCAAAGAAATAATGAGAATCATAATGTGAAGTTAGGATTATTATCACTCATATTTTGACCACATGTAACCGTTCATCAATCGTTTTTTCAAAATAAGTAATTTGGCTCAATCTTGTTTGGTATCAAATTAAAGGTCTTGTGGAGATATTTCTAATATAAGTATCAATGAAGATTCTTAAGATTGTCAATAGTTTTTTTCACAAATCATTTGGATAATGTCTAGTTTGGTATCAATTTTAAGCTCTCGGTGAGATAAGCTTAGTAGATATCAAAAATAAATAATTGAGTAGTGGAATCCACGTTACCATCTTCAAATTACACTTCCGGCGATCAAATTACTAAACTGTATGTAAAGACGTCGAGAATCTAGAAAAGGACTCTTCATTTTCAAAAATACTTTTTTTATATAAGGACTAAAAAATAATCGTCATCTGGCACTGTTATGATGACATTTGTCACTTTGACAATGACAGCTTTCACTTTGAAAAATGCAATTAATAATGTGACATTTTAAATTTCAAAAACGGCGATGAAACTGGCCATTAAATTTACGGTCGGGGTCGGAGAAGCACTGTATGGCCACAGCAGGTTTTTTCATGTTGAACTTTCGAAAATTGAGTATAAAAGTGAACTTTTACCTATGCTAATATCTTAATCTTCTATCCTCCTTTCTCAGAATAGTTATCGATCGACAAAGTACGATCTCTCACGTTGCTATTGGAGACACATGAAAATGTTAACTCCGAAGCTAGTTCCTCGTAAAACAACAACTTGGCGTTGATAAATGAAAACGTAAACAAAAACGGCCGCTTAACAGTTGACGTTAATATTCTAACAATATATATAGTTTTGAGTACGTACCATTTCCGGATCTGATTTTCGAATATACATATATACTCGTCTTCATCTGAATATTTCATTCATACATCAGTATCAAATTCAGACATTTCTGGCAAGCTGATATCTTAAAAACTAAAGCTTCATCTTTTCGTATTTTGTTTCTAAGAATTCTGTAAAGGCTGTCTAGAATCAATTGAAGTCTCTTCTTTTTCTATAAAAAAGAAGGAAATATTTGTTATTCGGCCCCATTTCAACCAAGATTGTGAATATGGTTGCTGTTTCTATTATAAAATGTTTCTGGTTCGTGCTTTTTTTTTGTGAAAATTTTGGCAACAATTTTCAAGTCATTTACTTCGAAATGAGTTTCGTTTAATTTTTTCCTCACTCAAAATTTACTTGCTTTGTTTCTGGTTCCTAGCTTTTATGAACCGACTGTTACAAAAAGTTAGCTTGAAATTAACTGTTTCATAAACACTTTTTTATGGTTAAGAAGATTTACTGACTAGCAAATAACGCAGTTTTAGTACTTCTAGTAAACCAGCTTTCATTTTATATATATACATACAAAATATTCTTACTAATATATCTACTGTTACAACTCAAAAACATCTTCAATCATATCATAAACAATTTTTTCTCTAAAGTTGTTTCAAACAAGTAATTTTGATTGGGATAATTATGTTGTTAGACAATTAATGCCTGATGATGAGATATCATCTAGAATTGTATCAACATCATTGTTATCCTAAGAGGAACATATTTCGAAATCAAATTATTAATTCCTGATTATTACTTCCAAATTTTCTACTTAATATTTAATAATTATTGTCGCTTGTGCGTTAACATCGAAACATAACAATACATTTGTAAGTTTTAAACGCTTTACCCTCCAAATCATTTAGTTTGTATACTTTGAATACGTCCTGAACTCCCTCGAAACCAATGGGCCGTAAAATTGATCAGTTCTGTGTCCAATTGTGCCTAGAACTTCTGTTCGACTGGATTGTCCGGTGGAACTCAATTTACTTATTGTATTGAATTCTCGATCTTATGGAAGGTTGAATTAAGGTGCTTGCTTCTGGGGCTCCAATCGATTTTGGGGTGAATTTACAGTTTGTTGTGAATGCGAAGGGAAACTTCGCTTGATTTAACAAGGAATCCACTTATGTGGTTAGCATTTTTCATAATACAACAGTGGTTAATATAAGATAGTGCAATAAGATAAAATTACTTTCAGTACATAACAGATTAGCAGAAGGAAAAGTATGTGCTCTCAAAATGAGTTGATAAATCTGCAATGTCTTTACTACAGCAAGTGGAGTCGTATTTGTACTTTAGAAATGGCATAGATAATATAATACTAATATAAATAAAATAATCCATAAATTAATAATATTTATAATTAGATCAGATTACAATTGAACTTTTTTTTATGCCTATTTTTCAATATTTAGTGTACGCACCACTGATTGAATTGGATTTATTGAAAGAAATATAGGTACGATAGCGCAGCTCATTTCCTAATCTTCCAATGCTTTGTGTGAAAAACATACAAAATATTGAATTATTTTCTTGATATTTTGAGATATTTTATTTTACCTGATATGTTCCTTAAATTATTCGTCACCCTCATTAAAATTCGCATCTTGTAAGGTCAGCTCTCGCGTTTCGTGCTTCTTTTATACCTTCTTTTTCTCCAACTCCGTTTAATTAACGAAGCTACATGATTAACAATCCCTGACAGAATCGCTGATGATTTTATACACCGTAATTCATTTCAAAAACAAATAAACATCGCGTTAAAAAGGCGAGAGATTCCTCTCCGGCACTCCTGTATTTGATTTTCTTATTTTGTATAGTTTTATTTTTGAAGAAGATTCCTATTTTGTGAATTAATATATGCAGATAAATTCCGCGAGAGGACACGGCAGTGTGGGAGTAGCTATCGTGATTAACTACTAGAAATCTTTAAGAACATTGATTTATTCTGAGAAAATATAGTTTGAGACTTTTATAGATTGATAATTATTATAGTCTTGATGTATTGACTAATTCAAACAATATACCTTCAAATTTTAGCTAAAACAAGGATTAATTTTACTTAATATAAGGTTTGACAACTTTTCGAGATCAATACTATGAAATATATTGCATTTTGTCTTTCTAATCATTTACTGACGCACTATTTCTTATGAGTTTCTACTCAAAAAATTGAACGTAGTAAGCGTCAGATCAAATTATATTTATTTTAGAATATATTAAATCAAATATACTCTGGAGCGTATCCACAGAAACTAAGAGTGCTCGTGACTTGACGACTGGTAACTGCACTCCACTACTTAGGAAATATCAATCAATCTACCGATATACAATATAACTGTCTGCTACGCCCGTATCGACTTGATTGATATATATAATTTTTTTTTAATATTTTATAATAAAAATATATGAATTAAAATTCATTATCAGATTACACTCCTATAACATCTTCACTTGAGCTGGCAGAGCATTTCTTGAGATTGAAGTATTAGATTGATGAATAATATGGTTTTTAATTTAACCACATATTTCTAATTATGTTATTGAATACATTTCAATAAATTAAAACATATTTTTTGTTGATAATCGTATCACCATGAAATATTTGAACAAATACCATGAATGTGTTAGTTTATCAAATATTTGTTCAATTCAGTATTTTTAACATTTGATTAGATTTGTTTGGTTTTCATGAAAATCAAATTTTCCAAAGAAATGCTAGAGCTCACTATTTGGTGGAGGTAAAGACTTTTTGAAAGCTTCAGAATCCGATTCTAGAGAAATTATTGTACTGGCATTTTTGTTATAAAATCAATAGGTTAAAAGTTTTCCCCAAACAGAAAGTTCGAGCGTACACGAATTCGGCACCAAGAACATGAACTCGGCACTAATGCTAAGTTTTTAGTAAACCAACCATCATCCTGCAAAATTTGGTTTTATAAATGAGTACAACATTGGAATCACTCATGTTGGGCTGAAATACAATCTATATTCTATAACAATGATTGCAGGCTAGTCCGCTACGTTCGCGCTTTTGAAAAACATCCTAGAATATTACCGAATTGTATTGCGCGCGCCTGTGGGACAGAACTTGAGCCCGAGACAGCCGAGAAGGGTGCACTGAATTCCTCATGTTGGGTCGAAATCCAGTCTATAAATGAGTGTTTAAATGTACGACTAAATTTTAGTCTGGTTTATTATTGATATAAAATCGCATGTGCCTAGAGAATCTCACTCAGGTAGAACGATTAAATCATTAGTCATAATCCATAGTATAATGCCGAGTTCGAGTAGAGGATTAAAGGTCCAGTTTGGTGCCGAGATCGAGGCCGTCCGAAAATTTAAACCGGCAAATGTTGTTCCAGGAATCCAATAGACATCCGATTTAAAATGGTCGACATCTATCAATAAATATTATATTAAGTAGTCGCGAAATGTTTACTTTTTGTACCGAGAGAAATTGCAGTCTTAGTTTTAATTCTTCTAAATTTAAACCTTATATAGAATGTTCTAATTACATAAATTATAATTGTGAAAATAATCAACAAAATTAGCATTTTAGTGCATACGACGGCGATTTGAATAATCTCAAAACGGCCTTAAGAGGTCCATTATTCAGCTGCTTTTTATTTAAAATGCAAATTTAGTATTAATCACGTAATTATAAATTAACTATTTTGCGGTACTTTGTCATTCATTTTTATGTTGTGAGAAAAAATAGACAATTAACATCTTTATTAAACAATGTTCTTACATACCTTGACCTGGATATGAAGGAGGAATTATTTCGAAAACGCGGATTTCCACTGTTTCAATCCTTCTACTTATTTGCAACAGTTTCTGCAAGAGCTATTTCATATATTGCAAAAGAACTTTATGCATGTAAACATTTTTGAAATGGAACAGTAACAGTTGTACTATGTCAGTCTCTATCAAAAACATTTTTAATTTATTCAAGAAGTACGCGAAGTGTAACAAGATTTTAAAGTGCAGGACATGTAAAATAATCTTTATTGAAATCAAGAATATTGTCTTAATTCTAATCAAATGAAAATGGGCTAATAAAGTCAAATTCTAGAGAATAAATGTGTACATTATTTCTTGAAATAGTAAATCTATTATTTTTTCCCTTTAAGGCCAAAATTCTCAATTTAACTCCAGGTAATGATAATGTTTTTTCTCCTAATTTCAGGAGCTTGATGTAAACAAAGTAATTAACCAGATAGGCGGTATCCAGTAAAAATAATTGTTTTCATTAACATGAAGTAATATCAGGCAATGATTAAATAATCGATATATCATGATTGTGAAGGCTCGTGGCAAATGCTTCATGAATTGGTAACGAAATGAATATTTTATGAGAGTAATTCTATTGATGGATAAATAACATTATGTATCCGAGCATTGAACAGTATCCTCTTCGGATAATTTGCTTTTGAATGTATTGATTCTGCCACGTGGAAGCCGTCATTATAAACTAATGATTTTTCATTATTTTTCCATTAAAGTATTACCTCTCATATGAACAAATGAATTTGAGAAGGAATATTTCATTGAAATAAACAATTATTTTATATCCACCAGTTTGATAAGCTGTGATCTGAATGCTGTTTTTTATAGTGGTAATATTGTCTATTGTATTATTCAAAATTGTCATTCGTCAGATTAGCAATAATGCGAGATGCGAGCATATTTTGTCAGCTGACCTAAACTATTTTCAATTGAATAAAAATAAGTGCACTTGTTGTGGATAGTAATTTGACCAACATCAGTTATGAACATTATGCTAGAAGACTTGTTTCTGTCCAGACTTGATTGATGCTTTACATAGAATTATTCTGAAAGATTGACGAATTGGATTGCGATACAGCACTAGATAGTCATAGCAGACTCGTCCGCCATCTTGGAGCCCACTGACAAGTCTGTGAAACGTTTAATATCCTTATTTTTATGATTTTGTGTAAATTATATAGATTTCTAGATGAATAGGTTAAACTAGCAGGCAGTTTTGCATTTTGTTCTTTAAGAAATTTATCTGCTTGCATTAATTTTCTGCACAAAATCTGTAAATGTTTAGTATTCAAATTATGAAGTTAAAGTAGGTAGTATGGTGATTTCAACAAATAGGTACCTAGGTAAGTTCTTAAATATTTGCTTTGGTCAAAGAAAGCAGGTTAAATAATAAATAATAATAAGCACAAAAAATTAGGTTTTTTTTATAAGATATCAGTCAAGGTAATCATAGAAAATACAATAAAAATTTAAAAGACAAGTCAAATCGAATGAAACACACTAACTTGCTTCTTGTATTTGTTTTGTTAGCTCATTTGGAATTGTAGCTGGTGGTTTCATTTTTGTTTGAAATTTCAAAATTCCTAATCCTCAAACCTTTCACAACAGTGTAGTGCTCCAACAAATAATTTGCAATACTGCAAAACAATTATGACAATTTAGTAGCAAATCATTAAGAATATTACTGAAGGACAAAGATTCTTGCAATAATGCTGACATTTACTCTGAATAATGCACTCAGATTCCGACAATCGAACAGTTAAACTCTAAATTCAAATTGAGGTTAAGTAGCTCGGAATATATTTCTCCACATTCAAATGATGTATTGAGAAATAAAAGTTACTCATCTGCAGAATCAGAACCCGTATCTTGAATGAATAATACAACTGGGCCCAGAACAGGCCGTCATTTGAAATTATTTTATTAAATTATATTAAAGTTCACACATCGGCAAACGGCAAACAACTGATAGTGGGCTCCAAAATGGTGGACGAGTCTGCTGTGCTTTATCTAGTGCTATAGATTGCGATTGGGAATATAACATGCAAACATTTTTGCCTATAGTCCATTCTGATTTAAATAAGCAAAAATTATTAGTCAAATGGATTCTAAGTATCTGAATATAAAAATCACTGAGAATTACAATTCAAGTTGATTTGTGACCGTTTAGAGATGGATCTATTCAACTTTTGTAACTACTTTAAATGGAATTTGGATCCATCATTACGATCCAAAATCAGGAATAGTCAGAAGAGTGGCAATGTACTGACTATAACTTTGGCCTATTTCTTGAAATAAAGATTATAATCACATCATGATTCATTAATAACCAAAGTTCGCAAAAACATTCTGAAAAAACGGTCGAGGAGAAGTATCCAAAGAAATACTATTTCGTATACTGGATTGCGGACCAAAACATATATTTTTTTTTTTTTAGTTTTAGAGTTAGAGTATGATTTTTATTGGGAATATAGAGTTGCAAACAGATTAATTTGAATAGGTAATTTTCCTCATTGGGATCTACTCGTTCTTCTCATGCTAGAACAGAGACTTATCAATATATTATTTTTAAAACTCTCCAGGAATATTTTAAATTTTGTCGAAGAGTATAATGAATATTCTTATCGAAGTCGTCTTTCACTGAGTGTTGACGGATGAACGCTGCAATGAAAAAAAGTACTTAATAGCTCCAAGAACATAAGAAATATTATCGGTTCTCGTGTATAAAGAGACGCCTAACGAACTGCGGTTCTGTTCGCTGCTTGGAATATTTTAAATAGTTGGACTTCTAAACCAAAGGACATTTGTTAAAGAGATTCCTTTTACGTTTTTCTACAAATATTTGAAAACATACCAAGTGTTCATACAGAACTTTTTAAATATTTTTCTCTGTTTTCGTAGCCTATTGACTACTATTGTTCAACGATTCGATTCGTGGAATCGTCCGTACATTGTCCTGTCTACGTTTATGAATTTTTTATTACTTTGGGCATCATTAATCATCGGTTATGGTAGCTGCATTATTATGCCCTCGACTTTTACACTTGCTATATATATTCATCGACGAAAAATCGATAAAGCTGTATTTCCACCGTCGAGTACCTAAAACTACTAAATATTATGCCGCCATCAAAATTAAATCAGAATTGAAGTTTTCCAACATATAAATTATAATTCTTCAAAATTGTTATTAGTAGAGTTTTGACATATGGGTGAAAGATTTCAAGCTAATCTTTACTGAAGAGGTGAATTCGAACTTCGAGCTAACTTCTTTTTACAGGTGAAGGTAGATGCATGTGCTTGCAATTTGTAAATGTAATTTGCATGAATTCAGATCGTACAAAATGCAAATTTTATATTTGTTATATCATTGTTCAGATTTATAGCCAATTTTATCAAATTTGTGTTTTGTACGACGCTAGATTTATAGGTTGTACAAAGTAGTTGAGTAGTTTGATCTATATTTAAAGAATTTATTGATCAATAAGACATGAGTGATAATTCAAAAATGAGTTTATTGTTGTATACCCTAAGACCTGAGTACTCAAGTTATAGAATGAAATCGAACAGTTTCCCAGTAACACTTGAAAAAAAAAATTATGAGCCTTATATTGGCTGAATTATAAGGTTCTAATCATGCAGTAAACAAGTATAATTGAATTCTGTTATAATTTATGCATTAAATTCACTGTATTTTCAAAATTTTTGGACAATATCTGTGATACACAATATTTGCTCTAAATATTGTGAAAATCTAGATTTTATAAATATCTGTAACTTCATTTATAATATCGTGGTATCCAGAGGCAATTTGCATATTTCTATAAGTGTCAGATATTATGGAATAAAACTTTGATTGTGAGACTAACACAATTAGATCAGGCATAGAGAGTAACATGATTGTATCATGTTTCATAGTATTTGGTTTTCTTGTAGAAGTTTTATGAGCAATTAACTCTATCCAATTATCCAATAATTCGAAAATATTTGACATCTCCTGAAGTGAGCACTGAAATTTATTAAATTCCTACTATTGTATGAATATTTATGTACCTTCATGTGAATTTTTGCTAGAATTTGTTTGATTTTTTTTAAATGTTATTTTATTTTTCTTAGTTCCTATACCTCTTCTGAATCTCTTATAATATTATGCATTCAAATTCATATAAATATTTCAAGTGAATAATTTTTTTTATCTTCAATTCAGGTCAAAAATATTCATGGTTTTAATGTAAACATTATAAGAATGGTGTCACAAATTTTTTATTAAACTTTGATAGAGCCTCATTCGATACTCACAAAACCATCTACATTATTCGATGCAATAAATAGAATCAATCAATTATTATTCTAATCTCTTAATAAACCAAGATTCCAGTTAACAAAATGTTGATAAACCTAGTATTATCTCAATAAATTGAACGTTATATTACAATATTTGTATGATAAACGTTTGCTACCGCATTCTACTGCGAAGTATAACAGCTGATTTGAAGTGAAAATAATCAAATAGTAGCGGTAAATCACTTTGTGCTGGTGTAGATTATTACCAGTAATTGCAATGACCAGTGACAAGTTAGAATGATATATTGACCAAGTGGCGGCGAATGTTATATAAGCACCAGCTGACTAGTTATTTAGCGGAGGTAAAATCAAAATTGGCGAAGAAAATACATGTACAACATTTAAGTATTCTAGTTATACTTTCAATCATAACTCTGTTGATAAGTACAATTTTCTTCCCTCGAGAATTAAATATTAATGAACTTGAGTGGAAGATGCCAAGATTAGAAATAATTTCCTACAAAAATACTAATCAAGGTTGTGTTCTTGCAAAAACGTAGTAATGGATTTGACAACAGCTAAATAAAAGCATAGTAACAAATTAATAATATTAATAATTAATTTGTCAGAAAAGTCAGAAGTTAAAAATTCTCTCGAAATTCTGGATGCTGCTAAACAAGCGACTTTACATTTGTTTCCGGCAAAATCGAGAGAATTTTTGTTTTCTTATATTTTTAACCTGTAATTTTTTCGCAATTAGGTTAAAGCTATCATTTGGGCGCACGCCATAGTGTGTTTTTGGTTTGCTATTTTTTGTTGCTAATTAGAAAAGTGTTGCTAATTGGAAAACTGGCACTTCTTTACTGATTTCTACATATTAAAGCTGATGTTTTCCATCAAGTAAACAAAACATTATTTTTATAGAAACCTATTTTGTTTGTAGCTTCATTCGAGCAAAATATACTATCCTGTTGAAAAACTGTTATTTTTTCTCTTAATAGAAATTAAGCGAGTCATTCTTTATATTTTGTAGTTGTACACAAGTAGAAAATGGTACTTATCAACAGGGACACATTTCACAAATATAAAATCTTTTTTCCTTGGATACTTCATCTATTTGTAAAACAAATATTGGACAAAAATATTCCAATTCTTGATATCTTTTTTGTAATTAAATTCATGCATCTATACATACAGAGCATATTTGTAAATTCAAAAATACTTGATGTCCGAGATTGGAAATAGAAAATGAGAAAAAATTTCTCTGGAAACAGATTGAGAAGCTTTGCTGTTCAATAATTTTAGGGTTTAGTCATTTGTTAGACTTTTTGTAATTATTAATTTTCTTAATATGAAATCAATAAAATATTTTGATAGCCCTGTAAGGATTCGGAGTTTTACAATTATTCTTATATGAATTATCAATATGATGTATCTTATACTAACAGCACTTTAAGGTCAAAAATTGCTATAATAAACTAGTCACTCTTTCTAAAGAAATATGAAAGAATCTAATATAATAAACAATTTTATTTGGGATAAGTTCTGTATTTTCATTTAATACAAAATTTTCACTAGTTAATTATAAATTGTGATTTTTTTTTTCATTGGGTTTAAAAGTATCTCATTTATATTAATGTCTACTGAACCACCTTCGGTACTTGATTTTATCAAATGAAACTGTGTAGAATCGTTTCGTTCATGTCTCTTCCATTAAATTTGGGCTTCCGTGCAGTGAAACTAATAATTTTTCCCTTTCCCAGAAGGTCGAGAATGCGTGAACTGCGGAGCAACGAGTACGCCCTTATGGCGTCGAGATGGAACAGGGCACTACCTTTGTAATGCGTGTGGCCTCTACTACAAGATGAACGGACAGAATCGACCACTTATCAAGCCGAAAAGAAGACTGGTGAGTTGAAATCTTTCTCTTCTTTTCCATTCAGAAACCGAATTCGTAGCTGACAATTATAAATGAACGGGCTGCAGATTTGGGACAAATAAAATGACTAATTGTTCTGAACAATGGTATTTCAATTCAACTTTTTGCGATCCTTGACCTTATAACGACTTTTGTTTGATTATATTCGTGAATTTTTAGCTCGTTGTTCCGTGATGAAATGGAATTTCCTTGCGTGAAGATATTCAAATTAGAAAAAAAGTTTTAGTTCGCCAAACTGCTCCACAATACGTTCAATTTATTAAATACGATTCTCCATACACAATCAAAACAATATAATTCAGTAACCCATTAGGATTCCAAGAAATAAATACAGAATGTGAATAGTTTATCTCCCCATTGGAATATCGAGAATCATTGGAGCTGAGTGGGATAAGAATCTTCAAATAATTTAAAGTTTTGTTCACATGACACAAATTAAAAACTGAAAATTTAAGTCTAGAAAAATAATATTCACGTTTTCCGTATAATCTTTTTTCTTCCAACTGGTGGTTCTCCTAGTGTTTGGGATCAATATATAATAATTCCAATTATATTTTTGAGCGAAAAATTATTATCTCTATAAATATATTTTATTTGGAAAAAGTTCTGTATATAAATTATTTGAAACACAACATTTCAATAGCAATGTGCTGCCTTTTCAAGTGTAAAAAGGCAACACATTGCTGTTGAAATGTGTTTTAAATAATTTATATACAGAACTTTTTCCGAATAAAACATATTTATTAAAAATGAGTTCTGAAAAGTTTTTTCCTACATTATCTCTACACTTCAAAAAACGGATTTCCGATCATTTTCTAAATGATCCTTTGATGAATAACTATTCCCAACATGCTTCAGACTTTACTTTCTCTACGACTTTAAAATCGGCAATTTACAGAAAAACAAAAGTGACAAACTCTGAAATAGAGAAATAACAAAAACTCCTGAAGCTCAAAATTTTATTTGAGTTGATTTGACATTTTCACCAATTATTATAATTGATCAATAGATGCTGCTTGATAATTCCAAATTTCTAAACTTTATTCTTCTGAGAACTGTACGAGTATTGATTAAGCTTATTGAATTATTTTTAATGTTGAAATAATGTATACAAGAAGGAGTCTATATTCAAAATTGGAAAACAAAATAGAGATAAAAGGATAGGCAACTTGAGAAATTCCTTCATAAGTTTTTCCTTTTAATTAAAAAATAACAATTATTGTTCATTTTACTGCAACTCCTCCTATGAGGCAAATATTTATTGAATGATCATGACCGTAAGAAAATAGATTTGTTTATACTTAAGAGTTAATTTAAATGCTTATATTATTCTGTAATGGAATTAGAATGTTTCACAGCTTAATCATTAGGAATTTGTTGCCTTATCCTTGAAAAGACATTCAAACTTAGACTATCGATTAATTTAATATTGGACAAAAACAGTTATGAACGCGAAATACATGAACAAACAATTTAATAACTAATATTAGAATATCAGTCTAACTTCTCACAAGAAATCGTGATTCTTGCATTTAACGATGATAGTGTTTTGATAATTCCAAGATGATTTTATTTTCTTGGCAGTTGTAATGAAAGATATCTACCAGCAAATAATTTCATGTTTTAATAAAGATTTCACGTAATCTTCAGGTATAATAACAAGTCAGTTAATTACAGTGGAAAAGAATAATGGATGATTTGTTCATTTGTTTTCTGCACGAGGCAACAATTAACAAAATAACAAATGCAATCTATATGAAAGATCGCGAAGAAATCAAGAGAACATTTCTATAATCGCACGAGAATTTCTTCTAACAGCAAAGCTGTAGCATGTTTTTCAAGACGGAGGAAAAACTAACCGTTGAGAATTAATACATCGGTCTTTGCTTTGTAAAAGCTTAGCGAGCAATTAAACCATAACAGGGCAATTTACGCAAAGAAAAAACTGGACGAAAAAAGGACATTTGCGTGGAATTACGGACAAAATAGTCCAAGTGATATCATAGAAACTTATTAGGAACACTTTTAATTAGACGCCGGGGATTCATTGAGATGCAAATTTATCACCTGGGGCTCTAAATTCTTAATGAATGACACTTGGATACTTAATAACTATTTTTAATAATACTCTTGAGATTCTACACCGTTTGCTTCAATATATACTGAGTACCAGAAGCACAAAATATTAGTCTGGAGAATTTATGGAAAATGTTTTATTCTTCTTATATTTGTTTTGGCATCAAACTTTAGTCAAAAAGTTATCCATCCTCATGCTGAATAATTGGGCTAAATTTTTCTGTTTGTTCAATATTGAATTGGAATCGATCAATTCCTGCTATAGTCGTCTTACAACTTCCATTTCTAATGTTTCTAAACCAAACTTTCTTTTCATTTTTATGTATGTGTTTAGATTTTGCAAACATTAAACTCAACTGTAAAAGCGAGTCTAGATTCAAAGAGCATATCAGACGACAATGTCATTTATTATACCACGTGACATAGGTAGACAGTCGTTTATTTCAGTGTTTTGGCGGAAGGGGTAGCGCTCCGGAAGAACATCAACATCATAGTAAGCAGCGCGTTTGCGTTCTTCTTTCATTACAGCAAATTGAATAGTGTCCTGCTCAAGTCACGGCTGAGAGTCGACATGATGTATTGTTATTTTTCAATCCATTTCTTTTGCCCATTGTGTTTAGACTATCTTAATCTATGATTTTTATCGTAATATTTCAGTACACAATAGCTGCGCACAGTTCTCGTTGCCAACTGTGCTTTTGGGCTTTATGGAGAAGAGTCATTAGGTTGGGAATAGCTCAGCTGGGGACGGTAGCCCGGTGGCGAAGCTTATCAAATTCTACCATCGCTAGTCACTACGAAAATATGTTTTTAAAATTAACCTGCCCACATTTGTGCTGTGACAAGACGCGCCTGCTTAATCATCGATACGGATGAAACCATGCCATCATTCCATCTCACTCATTTACCAACTCATCTCACTCTCATTTCTTCTAATTTCTTCTTACATATATATCCTCGAATAATAGTTTCAGAATGTTACAGCTCCAAAAATCAAATATAAAATAAATTGGTGTATTAAGACAATAATTGGTTGCGTTGGTTTAGACATGAGAAATGAATGTCGAATTGAAGATTTTTGGAAAAAATATATGTAAATGAGATCGAAAGATTTGATGGATATCCGGTGTCGTTTATTACGTGAGGGGAAGTTTCCAAATGAGAAGTATAACTTATATGAATAGAAGAGAACATGAATAAAGCAAAAAAGATAATTTTTGGATAAGGGTTTCTGTAGGAGAATGATTGTTGGCTGAGTATATGAATATATGTTTGTATGTACGACTTCCGAGACCGTTTCTTGAATTCATTATAAAGTTAATACAAACTGAATTCTCGAATATCGTGAAAATCATAAAAATCTATGAATAAATAAATAATATTCAGAATGTTCCGTTTTATGTTTCTCAAACAGTTCGATGGAAGGCTTGAAGTCTGTTCTGGTGGTTGTCACTTTGGAGTGAATTATTGATGCGTCCTGCGTGATTGCGTCACGTGCTCGCCACCTACGACTCCCTTTGAGTACGCCACTGCGAAGACAGGTGTTCTCTGTTATGCAAATATGCACGTACCTCCTCATTATCGGGTTAAATATTTAAAACATAAGTAGCACCTTTCACAGACAACTGCACCGAGTTATTGATGTGGTCTGCCAATATTTATGGCCCTCAACGCACCTCCAAAAGAATTACTTCCACATAGAATAATCCGAGTATACTATTAAATCAAAACGCAACAACTTCGTTTTTTTCTACACTGTGAAGTTGAAATATAGATTAATTTGTGTAGTTTGCTATAAGTGGAAATATTTGGATTGCATAATTTTTGTTGGTGATCACATTTTTGATTCCTTGACCTTCAAAAGTTAGTAGAAATTTTATGAGAGGATATCAATAAGTTTTTTTTTTAAAAAATATCTATCAGTTTGATTAAGGTTTGTGCCACGTGAAAGTAAATGTAAATAAAATCAAGTCGCTGTCAATTTTAAGTTTTTATATTAAACTTGGTGAAGGTAAAAAAAGTGATTTGATTTTATCTATTAGTTTCTCATCAGTTCAACGAAATTTTTTTTAAAAAATTCTTCAGAATTGAGAATAGTTATTACTTCAATGGTGTTCAAATAGAGAAATATAGAATAGGATCAGTTCAAAACCTAATTTTTAAATTTCTGGCAGAGCTATCAATAAATTCTAAAGAGGCCCAGTTTCTTTCAAATACTTTTCCTCGACCTTTTTTCCAGAAAATGACGGTATCCAAGAATCCATTAGGCTGATGATTTTTTCACACCTAAATCTCTCCTATATGTATCAACCCATTTCATCGATCTTTCAAAATCATTTCCTGCAGCATTTCCATTTTCTTGGGTCGACACAGTTCTTCTTTCAAAAATCTGCAACCCAATTTTATTTATACTAAACTTTGTGTATCCAGTGACAACATATCAAACTAATTACTAGATATAGGTTGGTTTTTGTAATTTGAAGACTCATCTGAATTTTTTTTGAGTTGTCGTTTAAAATATAACGTTAACGGCATCTAATTTATAAGATATAACTAATAATCACATAAACCATACACACACTTAGATAATAGAGTGCCAATTACTGTAATAAACAAACTCCTTTTGCAAAAAACAAATGATTGATATCTTGTCACCTTGCAAACGACCAACAGCGCAACCTACTTGAGTAATTCATTTCATTATTTTATTATCAACTCACGCGCTTGCAAGAAACGACGGCAGTAACCACTACCAATAATCACTAGCCAAGCTAGGTAGATCCGTGAATCGGGTAACATACAACTTTACCTCTGAACGGTAATCGCTGTTATGTCTAAACAGCTTGTTCCATCCATTACATTCATGATAAAAACAGCTAATTTATACACAAACATTGGACAACACTGCTGTAGGAAGATATTGAAAGAAAACTGGCGTCAAATTGTTTGAAGCAATTTTACAAACATATTTTTTTAACAGAATAAATTGAGAAAACAACGTAATAAAAGTAGCAATTCAAGTGGTGCAGGAAACAATTTTAGTGGTAATCCTAACTATTTTAAATGATAAGCTCAATGTAATGGTAAAATGTTAACCGATACCACTTTCAGTTCTAAAACAGAAAGTTCTGCGGTTAGGATATTCAAATTCATCCTCAAGGAACTATATTCATTGGTACAAAATTTGAATACGAAAAATTATCTATTCTAGAAGTGCCCAATTTTTGTGTATATAAGATCGACTTACAAATTTGGTTTTTACCACTTTAGTGGTAAGACTTTATCACTCATAATTTCAACATTAGAGTGGTGCGATTTAGTTTTCTCAGAATCATATTTCAGAACTGAAGCATTTCCTCTGATCTTTCAGTATTTAGGACATACGTGCTCATAAGCATGTTCAGTAAATAGTTTTGTTTTGAATATAAAAAAAATTATTACTATAGGTATTATATTTCAAGCTGCAAATAAACTCAACCAATGATAAAATTAGCCTGTAGGTGAATGAGATAACTAGCAGTTAAAATGTAAATATCCTGCAAGAATTGCTGCTTCTCCAATATTATCTAGCTCTTACATAGATGAGTTCTTTGACCTGTCGCGCCGTTCCTGAATCATCTAAGAAGCTTTTTCTTCCTGTTGGCAAAATATGAACACATTCTACGCCTGAAGGAATCAACTGAACTCCTCAAACTCATTCTCATATGATGTGTTTGGCATTCAGTAAAAATCTGCGAGTTGGAAGCCGTCGGCGTACAGTGGCCTGACAGCATGGTGTAATATATGTTAATATATGTGCTCCACATATTATCTTTGTCGGCAACGACGTGCGTTACAGAACGCAGAGCGAGTGCTTCTTGCTAGCCAGTCTGCGGTGGTAAGCTCTAGGACTGCCACATCCTGCCACATTAAAACAAATTACTATAATTTTGTGTCTTTCGATGCAAAGCATAATCATGTAATTGGCCTCCTCATGGCGTGCCGGTGTCAACCATGATTCAATCCTGTTGGTTTTATCCCCTAGCTTCTCCTAGCACAAAAATGCTCTTTAAAAAATACTGCAGCCGTAACATAGAAGCATAACTTCAAAATATAATGGACGAATATCACAATAGTTGTTGGAGAATATTCTTGAAGTCATTTTAGGTTTGCTCTTCAACTCCTGTTTTTTCATCTTTTCAATCAAATCTTGTGGCGTAAGACAGACAGTAATTGACGTAAATGAAATAATTTTTCTTCTTGAAGAACATGACACTTATAATCCGGCTTACTGCCTATAGTATCGAGGTCGCTCGCGTTCGTCACTCCGGGAAAGTGATTTTCGAAGTGATAGCCTAAAGGCCCGGCGAATTGGATCAAGAAAACCAGCATTGTGAGATTCTGACCGTGTACCACACCTGCTCGCCGCGCCCGCGTATTTCGCTGTTGTTTAGCGTTGGTCAGTTGTTCTGTTGTACAAGTATATATGAAGTTGTAGATCTATAAATGATCATTAGGAATTATTTATGTTTTGCTCCGTTGCTAATTTAGAGTAGGAGCAGAGAATAAATTTGATGTTGACATCAGGAAAGAATTCTATAGACATAGGATATCATTCATAATTCTTGATTGTAATTTATTTCATTGAAACCAAATTTTGTGGTCTTCGGACTCTCTATGCATCTGTTCTAAATCATTATTTCTAATAGTGCGACGTAATCATTTCAGACTTCTTAACCGGTCTGTAGTATCTTTAAAAGTCATTTTATGTTGTTAGTTGGAATTCCTGTGAAAAAATGTTAATGAATTACTGCCACAAAGGCCGGGTAAACTGAGCTTAGACCTGAACTGAACTTCAAAGATCTGCTTAGTCTCATAGTTGAGACAGAAGCAATCCTGTTGTCTGTAGTCATCCTGATCGTTTACGTCCCAGCATACAAGCATTAATGATACTTTCTCGCCGAAAAATTGGTCCAGCTATTTTAAATAAGACTTGCCAGTTTCTGTTCATCTTTTTAAAGAACAAATTATTTTATATCATAACCTTCATTTGATTAGTTATTGATTACTGTTCACAATGTGAACTAAAAAAAGAAGAATTGCTTCTTTCTTATTCAGATAAATTCCTTTTAAATTATAATATATCTTCAAAAAACTCTTCAATCTTATTTCAGTGTCCATCACACACAAGAAATATTTTATTTAGGCTTATTATGATAGTGGTAAACGTAAAACTAGCAAAAATTCTGAGTTATAATGATGTGAATCTTCCGTTGCTTCTGCTGCAAAATCTCTGTTGCTTCTCGTGCAGTTCTAACTTCTTGGCTTTCCTGCTGCTCGTTAAGGTCGTGTTTTTGAGTGTTGGTTATTCTGAACCGTGCATGACCAACAAACTTTTTATTTAATAACTGTTATTAGCGCCGTATCCTACAAAATTCTATGCGAGCACTATGTATACTGGTGAATGTAATCAAATTATCTTTTCACGATTTCTCTACTGGTGCAATAATTCATTGGCTTTGATTAGACGAAAAATTTTGTACTGTCTGAGATTAACACTTTTGCAGGATAATTTAGTAGCTTTTTTTAACATTATACCAGAACAAATTTGTGGTAGAAATGATTATACAAATATTATATCACATTTCCATTGAGCTCTCTTAAAAATAAAAGGAAACAGAAATGCTAATAGCTTCTATTATGTAAAATAGGTATGCCTTAGAACTCAAGAATTGATTTGTTACATTTTTTGACTAGTATTATCTTGAAATTTAATTATACTCTTGAAAACATTCTTACTTAATTTTTCAGAAAAAACATAAATGTAGATCAAGATAATGCATTAGTTGTAGCATTCTTGTTGATAATCAGAATGTCATGAAATTTAATTGGTATATATAAATAAATTGATAAATAGTTGGCCTAGATCACTTTCAATTGTCAAAAATGATTGCGGTTACAATGTGTAGTAGTTTAACATTGAGTCAATTGGTACACAAAGTTTGGAAGTCTATATTCTATTGTGCTATTTTTTGTGCATTGTTCACAAAATATGACCGTCCAAAATTCTAAATTTAGTAGAATTGAGTATCAAGCGATAATAAAGTACCTCTTTTGAAACATTTATCTGATGGAGCAATTCATGACGACATGCCTAATATATTGAAGAAACAATATCCTTCATACATCACTATGAAAAGTTAGATTAGGATTTCAAGAAAGAACTGTATGCAAAAGAAATTTAGAGCCCCTCACGTTACCATCAGAATTCAGGTTGCGGACTTCAAGAAAAGAAGAACCGACATCAATTCTGAAAATCGTTTAGAAACATGTATTTTTATGTCGACCCTCCAGAAAATATTGCTGCTGTACATTAAATGATTTCAAAAGATCGATTGAATTAGGCTGGAACACGTATAACAAAGACTATAAATATTCAATACGAACGTGTTTTTCATATTGTTTATTCTGATTTAGTAATGGAAGAAATATCAGCTGAATAGATTCCTGAATGTATAAGCTTCAACCGAAAACGTCATTTGAAGATGATTAATCTAATTGTGTATATCATATGATGTCTATTGATGGAATTCAGGCTCTTCATCATGATCCAGAAATAGAGAGACAGTCAAAAGAGTGAAAACATGCTGGTTCAGTTCGCGTATAAGAATCAGCAGGAAAAGCTTTCTGTTTTTGGGATCAATATGGAGTACTTCATTAACAATACCTGCAAAACAATAATTGAAGAAGATTATTTATCATTATTAACTAAAATTCGCAAGTATATTCTAGAAGAACGACGTGAAAAATTCTCTCAAAATTTTGCTTTTTTGGAAAATTGATTCGCCAGCTCATTCGTCGTTAGTTCGACAAATAATCTACGAACTAAGTTTTGAATTGGTTGGTTACTCTCCATTTTCTCCTGATTTAGTACCATCGGAATATTACCTATTCCCCAAACTGACAATTTTTATGAAATGAAGAGTTAATAATAGTGATTGAAGAATGGTTTTTTGGTCAGCTTCACTAGGCAATAAATTTATCAATATATCCTTGTATTCAATTTCATTCCGGTTGCTGAAAACTGTACTTTATAATCTCAAGATGCTTATATTTTGTAACAACGCTTTATCATAGCTTTCAAATTGAGAACCTTCATATTCTTGATTCAGTGTGGTCAATGGTATATCAGTTCCTAATTTCTCTTCTGTTGATAATAATGATAACATTCAAATCAAAATGTCATCACTCTCATTTCATTATCTTGATCATTTCAAAATAGGAAAGCAATCCAATTATCTAGACAAAAAGACACATGCAGATTAGGCGTCGACAATAATATGTCACAAGAGTTAATCAATAACCAGTGTTGCCAAATCTAACTAATCACACACTTCGGTGGCCTACGGTTCAGTAAGTGGCTCGCCCTGTACCCCACTGAAAGCGCACGCCTATGGAACTTGATTTTGCGATAACGTACAGTAGGATTTGTTATTAATCATTTTAGGTGAGCGGAGAATAGCCTGAATATAACTGTACTGGATTTCTAGACGTAGATTATGGGCTGAACTACGTCATTTGAGTTCAGAATACTAATCAAAAAATAAGAAACGATCAATATATCTACAAATTATTAAATTCAAATGCATTATGTATCTGATTCAAATACATAATGCTGCCTAAGTGGAATATATAACTTCATATTTTTACTTAATTTTTTTAACACAGTAGATTAAATTATTACTATTTCTCGTTTTCAAAGCCATTCACCGATATTTTTCGAATTGATTGAATACTCCACATTTTCTAACATTTGTTCTTTTTGTAATATCTTCTTGTTTATAGCCTGTATTTCCATGGATGATCACAATTGGCCTTCGGCTCATGTTTCTAACCTCATCCTTCTGTGATATAACTTACACTGTTACACTATGCTTATATACTATTTTCTGCTGGTTAAATAAAGATCTGAGTTCAATATTTGAGATGAACCAGAAATTTTATCAATTTTTTTTTTTTTTCATGTCAAGAAATATTTTTTCATTACCTTGTTTTTAACAAATATCAATTATGAATTGATAGAAACTGTCACTTCAAAATTTGACATAAGCCTTTAAAATATATAACTCGCTGAATGCAAAAACTTGTACTACTCATACTGGACCACTTCGTCGGATGCTCTTTTTTTTTGTTGTGAAACAACTACTAAACTGGAATACCTGATGTCAAATGTTTTGTACCTTGGGATACAAACTTGATCCATCTCTCAATTTTAGTATGTTACATACTTTTTCTTTATTAGTTCAATTACGGTGGACAGTGGTTAATTTTGGCAATACTATATAACGTAAGAATAAATCAATTTCTGTTAAGATCATCTATTGTATCGGATCAATTGATTCGAACTTATTAATTAGAGAACAATGTTCAATTCTTTAGATCTCCTCTCCTCATGGTATTATGAAGCCTCTTCTCCACGGTTGTTTTCTCTGGAATGCTCTTGCTTCTTACACTCTAGCCTCGTCTTTAGGTTTTGCGAAGCTGTGTCTAATCAGCGGGTAACGTAGTTCTGGGGCACACCGCGCACAACGGTACCTATCTTATCGGCCGATGATCGGCGATCGCCCATCGTTCATCGATGATCGGCTGATCGGCTGATCGGCTCAGTTCTGTGCTTCCACAGCTTCAAGCTTCTACAAAACAAAAGAAGAGAGGCACAGTGGACCGGATTTCGTAACATAATTTCTTACACTAAGTACAGTGTTATAAAAGCAGAGTCGCACGTGATACTAGGGACACAAACAGTTATTAAGAAATAAAGGAGCTATTTATTGCTTTTGGATATCATAATTTCTTTATTAGGGAGTATTGATAAGTCCTTGGACTAAATTATGTATGATTTATAAAAATAAAAGCGGTTGCAATTAATAGAAGTTTGGCATTTAGTCAATAGGCACAGAAAATTTTCGAACAAAAAATTACCGACAAATTTTTTTAAATTGGTAGAATCGAATATTGATTGTATTATTTTTTGAAAGCCAAGGAAACAAGATATTTCCTACAGCAATTTAGAAAATTGGACTCCGTTTTTCAAGAGGGTACGATGCTGTACATGAAATGATTCTGAAAGATGGACTGATTGGGCTAAAATATCTAGCAGAGACTCTGGATATTTCACAACAAACGTGTTTTCTGATTTTGGTTTTAAAAAAATATAAGCTAAATGAATTTATAAATATATGAACGCTGACCAGAAATAACCTTGAAGTCACAATATTGAAGTTGATTTGTTGTTATTCTGAAAAGGATTCACTCAACTTTTTCGATCAAATGGTAACTACGAATGGAAATTTGGTTCGTTTTTATGTCCCATACAAAAAATAAAAGTCGAGCGAAAACATAATGGCTGAAGAAATTTCGTGTACAAAAATAGTAGTAAAAGTTCTTGCTTCCATTTTTTGAGATACAGGTGTAATACTTTCCATATTTTACTAACTATAAAGCAATAATGACTGCAGAATACTATTTTCTACGATTAGGCTTGATCATCATTTCTCATATTCTCCTGATTTAGAATTATCAGACCTATCCCCAAAATTGGGAAAACCTATGGAAGGACACAAAGTTTGTACAAATAAAGCGATAATAATTATTATCGAAGACTGGTTTACAGAATGGAACAGAGAATTTTCTTTCAAAATTTCAGAGTAAATATAGTATGGGACGAAGATCATGTTGGATTATTGTTTTTAAGAGATGCTTGTTCTTTCTTTCTTTCTTTGCTACGTCAGAATTTTATCAATATCCTCGTATCTAAAAATGAAAATGACTATGAGGGGACGATGGTACAAAAAATAAGAGATTGAAGCAATCGTAACAAAACAATGAAAAGTATTAGAAAAATATTATTCTTGTCATAATATCAACCTCAAATTTAGCATAAGACAAGTTGAAAGAGCTATTTTCAAGGAAATCAATTCGTATTTGAAATATAGTTCATATAAAACGGATCATTGTAATCCGGTTCAATCTTTCTTGACAACTCAATTCACTGAGAACTATACCCATAAAGTTTGTTTATTAGTTGCTAGGTTACTGCGTTTTCGTCTGTCACAATTGACTTATCTAGACTTTATTTCTTGTTTACTTTATGCGTGAACACCTACTCACTTTACTGCTATCTTTCTAGCTTTGTTGATCCAGATTTGAATTCAAAGTTCTCGTACTGTGTGGCTATAACCGTACTAAATAACTTTCTGTTGTCAACCAAATGTTTATTGTTTTGAACTCATTTCATTAATCATTTTTATTTGTGGATTTGAATCATGATAATATAAATTTTCATTCTTTATTTCATTCGCACGTAGAAAATAGGATTTTGCAACATAGCGAGTGCGATGGAGAATTGACCAGTCATTATGACATTATTGGATATTTCTAATAATGTCTAACAGTTGGGTGTTGATTGATTTGGTAAAGTTTGAATGAATTGTTATATTTGAAATTAGAAATTCGTACAAGGTAATTCAATTAATTTGTTTATTACGGAGCTATAGCAATATATTTCAGGTAATCTGAATAAACGGGCAACATAAAACATATTAATCAATTATTTTATTGAAAGAAGAGCTGCTTGTTATTATACAAGCTGTTATTAGTATCATAATCGTAGAATACATAGAAAATTACAATCAATTCTATTCGATTAATTCTTCTGAAAATAGTTTGTAATGTCTGATTTTGTTCTTTGTGGGAGCTTTTAAGCATAATTTAGTCAAAAATTCGCTTTCCACGTCTCGGTGTATTTAGGGGCGTCAGAGGTCACATGACAGCGTCGGCGCCGGAACCTAGCAACCGTACCGTAGTATTGACTTTTCCCCGCCGCCCGCCATATTTGAGCCGCGCACAGCGCATTACATTACGGCTCCATTACTAACGCCACCACCTCCGATCCTCTACAGCCGCTCCTCCACCGCCACAACAAAGCATTGTCCGTTCGTGAACAAAACATCCTGGAGGGCTGCGCATGCCCTAGGAGACGGACGATGTAAACAATGACAAGACTGTCAGAGGTTTCAATAGATGAAAGATCCAGAAATTATTTCTTGAAATGTACATTGATGCCAATAATTCAGTTCATTGCGCTTTAACTGTATCTGAGATTTTTTAAAGAATAAATCCGGGACTTCCTGGTGCCGAAAAACCAGTCTAGTCCGGTCTCTTTCGGAGACGGAGGCAAACTGTGTCATATAATCACATCTACAAGTGAGCGGAATTTATTTCTTCCAGCTCCGGTGAAAAAAAAATTTGGATTTGACTCCAATAGAAAACACTTTGAGATTTCCAAAAATATAGCTTTATTTAATATGTTGATTATAAATGTCACTCAAGAAATTGACTTAATTGAGTTTTTTGAAAATAGATGGCTTTTAGAGTAACGTACTGATATAAATAATAACAAAAGTCAATCGGAACTGCCAAATATGAAGCTTTCCATAATTTTTTTATTACATACATATTGATGTCAACTGCGTATTGGAATATTCGAATCAATGATGTTTTTTTTGTATCCGTTTCTTTAAAAACAACAGTAAGGAACTTAATCAGAGCTCCGAAAAAAAATGAAGCTCTATGTAATTTTTGTAGAGGATTAAGATTTACATCAAGCTAATTGATTTTTTTCGAAATTGAATTTCCTTTGAAACAATGTAAAGATATAATCAACAATAGAAAGCAAGTTAAGTTTTCAGCAGATGAGGCTCCCTATATTTTTTGTCCCTAATTAATATTGATACTAAGCTAATTGAGCTTTTTTTGAATCTGAATCTCTTTTACAGTAACGTTGTAGTGTCAACATTGACCAAATACTATTGGAGCTGTTAATTAATTGGAAATTCTTCTATTCTACTTCTGAATTTACATTCAAACCGCCACTGAGTTTTAATAAAATCCATATTTCTTCTAAGACAAAATAAAAAACATTGTTATAACAGAAACAAATACTGTGAACAGATCTTCCAACAGATAATATTTTCTACAATTTTATACACTGGTGAACTTCTAAATCTATATTTTTTCTAATATAAAACACAAATTATTATGACCAAAAACTATATGGATGCATTTTGCAAATAAATAATTATATACCAGAGCTTTCAAGAAATAGAGTATTCTGTAATAATTTATCTGTTCAATTTTTAAATATTCATATCAACACTGTTTCCTTTTTCTTTAAATTCATGTTCCTTTCCTAGAAAAAAAAATTGGTAAGAGCACGTGAAAAACTATTACAGCTTTGAAGAATTTATGGGATCCTTATGTAATATCAGTGAATATATTATGATTCTTCTTCTATCTGATAGAATAAAAGTGATCATACTTCCTCAATCCACTGTTAATAATGAAGAATAAATAAATAGAAATAATAATAGTTTGAATAAAAAATCATATTTCCTGTTATTATTATAATTTTTTTTTGCGATTAAGACATTATTATCGATTCAAAGCTATTAGATAAAAGAGTTCAAGTGTTTTCCTGTTGATATGACGATAAAATTCAAATTATTTAAAACCATCTGCATTTTCTTTCAATAACAATAAACCTTGTTTTATTACTTTATAAATAAAATACCTATATTCCAATAAATTTTATAAAATCATAACCTGATAAGTTTCACAAAATACAAATTCAGGGGTCGGTTTTTACACCATCATCCTGAATGGGGCAGTAACCGTAGACACGTGTTTCGTCCTTATTAGGACTCTTCAGTACGGTATAGCAAGCCGCAGATAGTCGGACTTGTAGCCGCGATAGTATTAAAAGTGAGTTGGTACATGGCATGCAGAGAAATTAATCTACAGCAGTGCCATCTACCATAATACAGCCGAGGTGGCAAATTTTGAAGTGACCTTTAAAGTTTGTCCGTGAAACAGAATAATAAGGACGAAACACGTGTCTACGGTTGCTGCCCTATTCAGGATGATGGTGTAAAAACCGACCCCTGAATTTGTATTTTGTGAAACTTATCAGGTTTTGATTTTATAAAATTTATCAAATTCTGTTTCACGGACAAACTTTAAAGGTCACTTTACAGTGTTCTGCATATATTCCAATACTTACTGAAAATCGATGTCCGAATACAAAATTGGGAAATAATATTTCGAAAATCTCCAGCCGTCGTAAGTTTTATTAAATAGCCATCAGAAATATGCCGGAAGTACATTTTGCAAAGTCAAGTAATATCGTTCTATATTATACTGCTTCTACATTCAAGAATAGTATTTTCAATTTGTGTTTTGCGGCATTTAAAGAAGAAGCTAGTAGTTCAGGACAGGATTTTATTATTTTCTCCTGTTAAAACAATTTTCGTCATTATCATGATTTGTTATTGCAGCAAATAATCATTTAGATTTTGATCTGTGATATCTTTTCAGCATGATGAAATATTATTGGAATTCTGATCATTTTTTTCCTTTATCAGTACTCGAAAAGCACTTGAGATTTAATTGTAAATAAGTGTTTTCTGGAATAACACGTGAAAATGTAATACAATGACAAAAAATACACAAAGAATATTCCAAAAGATAAATATAAATACCAATAGGTATGTAGAAATTTAATACACAGCGTATCTATGATACACCTTAACTTTTTTATATTAATTTTTTAACAGCCTGTATAGTATTATTTTGAGGTTGAAATTGCGCTAGTGCTCCTAATCAAATTGTTTGAGGCAACAACTTATTTACATCATGATTGCTGGTAATATAGCTTCTAATCCCGCGCAAGTCATTTATGTTTGTAGCAATCGATAAAGTTGTAACATTGTCCTCTTGATATTATTGAAATAACTCATAAGGATCCATACTAATATATAAAGAATTGAAGGGGAGAGCTTATAGAAGATTTGTGAACTGCATATTTAGTATCAAAATTTGAACCCAAAATATTGAATTCTCTTGAAACTATTCAAAAATATGTTACTTTTCTGCTAGGGGGGTGAAAAATTGATTGATGTTAGCCAATTTAAATTGGTCAAGATCAAATATGAATTTGTTCTAATGCGTCCCTGGATTATCAAAATAAAACACAAAAGCTTTGGCCCCGGCTAATCGTGCGTTAACGCAGCCAGTTAGCGGGGTCAGAATACGCTACGATGATTTTTCAATACCGGTTCATACCACGATGAAAATGCCATTCCGAACCCATCAGCTTCCACGAATCGTCCGTTACGCATTCACTGTCACTTAAACCTGAAACGCAACGCATGTCGATCGATCAAAGTCAATAATATTAATAATCAAAGTCAAATATTGTAATAAAAATAAAAGTTTAAATACTTGGTTACTGGCGCGGTACAATATATGATTGTAATGGAACAGGTATTTATCGATATTGTACATAGCTTCTTACAAATATTGTTGCCTTGGGAAGAGAACTGATACCCAATTAAGGTTAAGCATTCGTAGGATCCAAAGTAGGATCCTATCTATATCAAAACTTTGAAGAAATTTTGCTCAACGTAATACTTAATTGATAGAATTTTTATAATACTGTGGACTCCAAAATTTCTCGTTATAATCAATAGAATATTTATTTCTGAGCAATCCAAAATTTTATAATAAATATTTAAATTCATTTAGGAATTGGAGCCTCTTGGACCCAGTTGCACAGTCTCTAGTTTATCCTAAGCGTAGCTCAAATATCTTAGTAACAATTATCTCAACAATCGTTACCTAGGTAATAAAGCTACGTTTAGGATAAACCAAAGACTGTGCAAACAGGCTTTACACTTGAATAATTTCACTACAATTTTGCCGAAAGATATTTTCAAATTTCATAGCTCTATGCATCTAAAAGAATAGCAAAAATTCATACATAATGAAGAAGATTTATTATTCAATTATATCTGTGAATAAACTCTTATGTATATTATCCCTACACATAATCTTATAGGATCCTAATATTTTTTAGGATGCTTTTCGCAATAGAGCAAATGACTTTTTATTGAAATTCAATGAATTGAGTAATTCACGTTTGTAGGCTACCTGCATAAAGTCTACTAGCGCCTCTAGCGGGCAATGGAGAACGATTGAACTCCCATTTTATCATTGTTTCATACCTATAATTTTTTAAATGTATTCATATTATTTAATTCTGTTGTGTGCGTATAATATAACTTGCATAGCATAAAAGGTACGTTAAAATTATTTATTTTAAGTATTTTTTCCTTCAATTATAACGTACCTATTGGAGAAAACATCTTAATTCGTCCAAATTGACAGGATAACCTCAAATTATGACGCCTCTGATCTTGCGGATCGGATTTGTGTGTACACTGTATCCCTTTTACCGATGAAGCATTGAAGAAAATCGTGAAATTAGTTTTGCCATATTAAACATGTTGAAGAGTATGTTGCTGACAATATTAACAACAAAATTATTGCGAAGTGCATCCGACAAACTTCTATCACTAAAACACCTTACAAATTAGAGATAGAGGTAAATTCAAGAATCCCAAATCGATGACGAATTTTTTTAACTTCACAATTGAATTACAAACATCTTTGTTATATAGATTAATAATGAAAAACAGATAACACTCTATGGTACGTACGGTACGCCTTGATCTACTTCACTCGTTTTTTTGTTATAACTGCGTTCATTAAATCTATGAAACTATATTTCACTTGAATCATCCTTAACACAACAGCCTGAAACAGAACAAGCGTTTTCCTAAGTTTCATATGCAATTATTTTCACTTTTAAACTACAATGCTCGACGACGTTTTCTGAGAAATGGAGTCCGATGCTTACAATGGAGCTCACCATGAGCGCTCGCATCGATATTTGTTCAAACTCCGCCTCCTTGCACATAACCTGTACATACAAATTATTTTTGCATTCCTGGTTTTGAATATTATTTTCTATAAATTTTTTTCAGGGCAAGTATTACAGCGAGCTTACTTCTTAATTATTATTCTTAGAGCAAATCAATGTTTTTTTTTTTACTTGGCGCCCAACCCTCAACGGTTTGGATCTTGTAGCTCCATCTGATATTACCATGTGTCGAATTGAACTCAAAATTATGCACTTCATTATCTTTAGCAGCAATACCTACCTATTATCAAAATCAGACTCTTCGGCAAAATTATGAACTCTCAGAACAGTTATTTTCAAAATATATTTTATACAGTTGTATCACTCAATGCATTTCGAGTACTCACTGATCAGGAATTATTCATACCAGTGAATGAGAAAAATAAATAGACCGAAAATATGAACACTTCAAAATATACAGTAGATTATAAATAATATACTTGTTGGATGTAAATATCATAAAGCGATTAGCATTGATACGTAGATAGTTCTTCAATCCCTCTATAGGATACAATCCACTATAATTGAAATGTTAGTGGAAACTATTATGACTTTTGTCTTACAAGGAGCTGCACTAAATTATAAAAAATTCTAGTTCAAAACCCCAACATAAGGTGTGTAGAAAACACAAAAATATGATTTAAATCATTGGATATAGTGAAACCTAAAATTGTTCTTGTAAATACAGAATCATTAGTCATTGAATACTGGTGCATAATTTCTATACAAGTAGAAGAATTATAGGCATTTCAAATCGAATCAACATGAAGGATGAAGCTAGTTAGAATAGCTACAATTTTGAAGCTCAACCAATTTGATTTATTTTTGTAAATTAACTTCCACATTCAATAACAATATCACTTATTGAAATATACACACCAAAATCTGTGTATATTATAAATTGATTCAAATATTGAATTTATTTCTATAAATTTTGAAGATAATGTAATGTATAATATAACTGATTATTTAATCTTTTCATATATCAGAGCATTGATACTTGTTTGTTTTGTAAGATTCGAATCCGAAATTCACAGATTCCTCACACTTAATCATTAAAAAATAGTAAAATGCAGAATTTTTGAAAGTTCTTATGTACTACTCGATTAGAATAAAATATTAAATTTATAAATCTGATAAATATTTTTTACATATATTTGACAAATAGAAACAAGATCGACTTCACAAGTAATTTGAACACCCCTACTGTCCAGTTTTCTCCTACGCCAATGATGAGGCGCATTTAGGAGCATGCGGGCGGATTATGCAAATCTGGACTTTATTTATTGATCGTTGATACTAATACCGCCATTAGTGAAGGTCATGTGTTGTTCTATTCACAATAAACTGTTGTTACCAATTCTAAACTATAGACTAGATACAACTATTAGGGAACACAATTTCCTATTGCCTATTCATAAAACTATTTTCCAGACAAAAAAAAAATTGTACATAACTAGATTATTACTGCCAAAATAAAAATAAGCAAAAAAACAATTAAAATTTGATGAAATTGATTATAATTAAAGTAATTATCATTTCTTGCTTTTGTCGTTTTAAATTAAGCTTTCTTCATGTCATCACTTCATCAGTTCATCGACCAAACTATACCTATTATGATGCCTTAATATCCCCGCCTTAATTGTTATTAAAAACTGTTTTCTGTTCTTTATCTGATTGAACTGGAAATAGTTATAATTTGTGATAATTTTACCCAGAGAAAGGAGATCTCTTTGATGAATAAGGTATTAAAATTGACTGTAGCATTATTAAATAAATTATGCATATAACTATGTGGAATATTTGTTTTACATTCTATTAAACAAATGAATAATGGGAGGAAGAACAACACGATAATATCTGGAAAATTATCAAGGTTGTTCTTTTAGTACATTAATTTATTGAACATATTATTATAACAAAAGGGCGTACCATTGTTAACATGAAATTAGAACTTTTGTGTCAAATTACGAAAGTATCCATAAAATGAATTCTGTGTATATTGAGTCTTTCTACATGCATTCTGTAAAATATATCGGATATCGGACATAAACTGAAGATATTTTACAAAAATCGGCAGCCTACTGAAAACTATAAATGCTAAACCTGACAAAAGTTTATATATAAATAATAAAACATAAAGCCTCTGAAATAAATAATAAACATATAAAATAAATTCAAAGATATCAACCAAATTTATTATCTTCCCTATATTGAAAGAAAAATTCTCTCGCGCTAAATTATTTGAGTCAGCAGCCATCTTTCGCTCTTAGTGGCACTTAAAATATCTGATTGCCTACAAACTTACGTACATACAACAGATTTATCCTCTGTATAATTTTACGAGGCAGCTCTTGCGAGGCGTTGACAGAATCGCCATTATGCTGAAGGACGAGTCGACTCTACCGCGCTACCTATGGAGATGGTGTCCATTTATACTCACACACACCACTAGATTTTTGTAAGTGTGTGTGTGTTCACTGGCTGTCATACTTGGGCTACCACATTCCATGGGCTTGTGAGTACACTCTCGTGTGGAATCGGCAGTTGTACATGAGTCTTTATGTTGTTTTATCGTGATCAAAGACTGTACAAGGATGGTTTAGTTGTTAATTTAAATCACTGAACAAGACACGGATAAGAGACAGTTTTAATTTCTCTTTCTGTGGTCTCTGAGACTTGTATTTAACGATCACTTCGTAATTCATTTTGTATAGCTAGGAGGACAAGAAAAAATATCAATTGATTTGTATTGAGTCAATTATAATAAGAATACTAGTGTCTCCCAAATTGATGTTCCAATTAAATTTGCTATTTACTTATTTTTGTCTGAACGACAATCTTTCAAAACACGCTTGATTCAACACTTTATGGTTCTTTAAAACACAATCTCTTCTGATGCGGGTTTGATGTCGGTAGATAATTTTTTGGATGCATCCGAACTCCTCCACGAAGCCTCAGATAGCTATAATTCTTCATCCAAATTCCTACAAAACATTTCTTCTAAGGGATTACGGACGCATTCGAACTCCTCCACAAAGTCACAGGTAGCTATACTCCAAGCTCACTAGTAAAATGGAGTTTTGTCAGTGGCACTAATACAGTGGTTTTGTTTCCAACCGGCGCAGCGGTACTTCGCATCAAAACAAACGGGCAGGCTTCGCCCGGTTTGGTCGAGCTCGATGTGTGGAATCTCGCGTAACTTGGAACAGTGGTTTTGTTTTCAACTGGCGGTGCTTTGCACCAAAGCTAACGGGCGGGCTTGGGAACAATAACTTTCTCTGCTGATCAAGATCAACCAGCATGTTTCCATTCTTTGGATCTTTCATTTGTATCCGGAACATAATAATGAACCCATATTTTGTCCGTAGTTATACCAAACAATTGGTTGAAGTTTCTTCAAAACGACTATAAATTAACATGGATGTTGTGACTCTCTGGGCCGAATTCAGCTTTCCTCACTACTCAAAGAAGCTTCACTAAAATATCATGAATAAAGATAAATGTATGTTAGAATAACTGAATAAGAAAGAGATAGAATGTACTTCCATGGTAATTAGTGGAGCTTCTTTAACTAATGAAGGGAGCTGAATTTGGCCCTCTGTCGTTTTCGGCGCTCAAACATTTATGAATTTATTTGGCTGATAATTGTTCCACACCTTAATCAAAATTAACAATGTGAAAATATCCAGTCTCTACCAATTATATGCTTCATTCGATCTTTCAAAATAATTTTATGTACACTATCAACATTCTCTGGGATTGATATAGAAACTAGCACAACAAATTTTGGACTTCCAGACTTTGTATACTATTGTCTAAATGTCAAACTAATATTCACAGCAACCGCTTTTGTTTCTGTAAATTGGAAGTAATCCAGGCCAACAATTTATCAATATCCTCAGGTAGTTACTGAGCCCTAATTTAACATCAGCCAATACATGTTGATATCAAACCCTGAATCGATTAATATTAACCGTGAAAGGTATATAGGATCATTGCATTCCGGAAATCGAATCTTAACTGTTGTCCACAATCATTTATCCCAGTGTCCTCGAGCGACAGTCTCTACATCTCAAGACAGTCCAGTTAGCACACTGTATCTCGCTTGATTCTCTTTTATCCTTTTTATTTCTCCATCAATTATTCTGCAAAGAAACTGCAGTAGTCACTTGATAATCACCCTTGGAAATTCACTCCCTCATAAATCTCCAACTCAGAGCAAAAGGACGAAGAATTTCAATTACAGATGAGTGATTTAAATCGCTTAACGGACCAAGTGTCGCCCTCGTAATTGAGTAAAAATTATGTGGCTGAAAGAAAAGCCAATGCGATTTCGTTCAGCCTGGCTTGTTGCGTGGATAACCTGATGCAGAGCCCCAAAGGCGGATTAGGAAAGTTATGAGTTGTGGGGCTTCAAAGCGGATTGTGCCTTACAGGGTGGATGAAACAGAGGTTCCCAACAGCGAATAAAGCTGAATATCTTCACATTTATTATTCACAGTTTACGAATTACTTAATTCGAATACTTTTTTCCAACATGGTAATCGAGATACAATTAAGAAGTTCTTTCTTGTACTTAGAATCCAAACTCACAATTTTAGCTTCGGTAGATCGAAAAAATTGTAACTTGATGCATTTGGTTGCCACGATGATTCTTTTCACGCTTTATTTTTGGTATTTATGTTAAGAATATGCCGTCTGTTTATCTAGCTTCATATCAGTGACGATTTTGTCCAGAATGTACTGGAAATAACAATATCTATTTTCGTATAGATATAAATTGTGTTCGCCTACACCAAGTTCTGAAATCAAATATCAAAATCCTTTATCATTTTTAAAGGGTGATGAAAAAATAATTTAGTTTTTTAGTAGTCAAATTGGATGATTTTTCTGTGTAACATTCTCTCAAGAAACATATATTGCATTCCTTAAATACCGATGTCTACTTGTCTGCCTATTTGTCATACACGATTATTTTACGAGAAATACTGAATCTATTGGAAAAGTACTTAATGAACGAAGCCCTTGGCATTTGAGTTACCTTTTCACCTAATCCATATAATTTGTACAACAACCATCTCAAAAATAAATTTTGACATGGCATTGCTAAACATTTTTGATGGAAGTTGAACTGATTACATGAATAATAATTTCCGTCACATCCAATGTCAAAGCCAGTGGTAGAGTAGTAATTCCAATAAGCCAGCTCTCTCAGTTTTAAATATTTTCTGTTGTTTACATCTGCTTTTTTGTGCATAGCTTACTCACAAAGCTTCTTTCCTCTAATTACTCGAACACATCTTGTTCTTTCTATAAATCTCATACTTGCATAGGATTTAATATATTTCATATTCTTTGTATGATATACTATTGCATATATTTGAATTTTGGATGTATTTAAATAATTATCACTTGTATTAGTATTAAAGTGAGCTCGAGAAGTTAAGTCAAAACAGCCGGAATTACGAATTTTTATCGGACTTCGTTTCTCTTCGATCGTTGAAGTCTCCGATATTATATCGCGTTATAAGACATTATCTCTCAAAAAATTTTGATCGTCACTGTTTTAGGCGCCGTCTCAGGTATTTTTACAACGGCGCTGCAAAGGTATTTATTACATTGTAAAATCTAAAGTGTTTATAGTTACAACTTACAATAAGTTTCAAGTTCTATCGATATAAGTGCATTTTTCAAGTGCTGCTCTCCAGCTTATACAAAAATAAACCCAAGTCAAGAGACGACACTTCTCTATAGTGTGTGCTTGACTTTTCAGTAGATTTCTACAATGAAATGGCATTATAATTGTCAACCGAATACTGATCATTAATATTTTATCATTTAATTTGATCTTGTATGAATCGTAATACAATTTTGTAATTAGTTACAACATTTCGAATTTGACAGCTCAATAAATTCAAATAATAGTACATTAAAAAATATAAATTAATTCTGTCATATGAATTGATTTAATTTTAACAATGATACAACAAGCTTTATTTTTTTGAATTGTGCGCTGTGTGAAAATCAGTCACGTATTTCTGCGTTTTTTTTTTGGTTTGTAGCAAAAAACAAACACTTGTTAAAATGTATGTTATTTAAAACCGGGTTCCAGGATTTTGGCAGCTTGTTTGAATGCATTATACTACAATGGACACGAATTATTCAGAAATAAAACGATAAAAAGATACTCTACATTCGAACCACAATCCCTGCGAATCGGAACTTAATATTTCTCCTATCAAATTAAAATTCGAGCCAAATTAGTTATACTGATTAATTTTCATTTGCTTAAACTGCCATGAAAACTCTTTGTATTAGGAACTATTTAGAAAATGATTCAGAATTCTTTGCAAACGATTTTTTTCTTATTTTACGATGTCAAATATGGTGTTTCACATAAAAATTCATGCGGAAAAACGTATGTAAATATAAATCCAAATGATAAATCAGAAATTTACGTTGTAAATTTGAAATATTCGTATTTAATTTTTCACGCAAAATTTTGAATTCGTCAATCCATAACATAGAAACATATATCGCTTAGGTTTAGCAGTGTTATAACAAAATGCTTATCATGTCTCATAAAAATTCAACTTTTATGAAATGGTTCTAACAGTATTACTTTTTTGATTAAGAAGTTTTAAGAAATCGGAGAGTGCTTAAGCTTAAGAAAGACATCGATTCTTGTGAGAGAATATTTTCCTTTACCAGTGGCTCTCAAGCTATATAAAGATTATTCATTAAAAAACGATCATAGATCTCTTATTCTTATATCTTTAAAGAGTAAAATTGGTTTGAAATTTGCACATCATTCAAGTCATAGATAAATAGAAGGATTTTGCATTCATTGAACAATATTGCGTATATCATTCTTCAGTTTTTCAGTGAACCATTATTTTAATATTTGAGAAACTAATAAATATATCAAAATCCAATTAATCAAAATGATACATAGATATCAAAACAGTTTCTTGAGTAAGAAATATAATTTATTAATGCATAATTTCTCCTGAAATAGTTATTTGGTTTGATGAGAATCATCACCTGACCAAAATCTCGGCCAAAGTATCTGAGTTAATTGAAATATTACTTGTTTCTAATCTTAATAACATAATAAATTAAATATTACGTTCTTGTTCTTATTCTTCGTCACAATAAGTAGCTCCCGTCTGCTAACCTAGAATATTGTCATTAAGTAATTTTAATTTATTGTTATTATCATTTAAATTTGATCAACTTATCTATAAAAAGGCAAAGAAAATAAATTAATAACATAGACATCTAATTTAGTTTTGAGAAAGTACAAACTGCAAAATAAATAAAAACTGATAAGATTTTAAAATAATAGTAATTATCCAATAGAAATATAGAAATCAATTCGAAATTGACTTATACTTCAAAGTAGAGCAAGATAAAACTAACATAACAGTATCGATTTATCCTCCAGGTGAACCAAACTACCAAACACATTTCTCAAATCGAAAAACTTTCTTTAATTATTTATTATCCTTGAATTGCAACACTTTGATAATCAATGACAAATGTACCTCTAAAATACTTTTTGGGTCACAGTCTTTCAGCGATAAAGACACGAAATTGTCTCACTGGGACTGAATCAACTTGCTCCTCACGTGGGGAGTCTGTTGTAGGTACATTCCAAAGATGTATTTTTGAATCGTATATATGTTTTATTAATTGTTTTGGCGCTTAAACTTTTTGAATTGATTGTATTTTTGTTAAGTTTTTGTTCAGTTGCAGAATTGGATTTATAGGCTTCTGTATAATGCTGGACTTGTTCTATTGATGCGGATAAATTGTATTGCCATTAATTTTCATTTTATTATACCAGCTGGAAAAGAAATATATACAACTACTCAATGATTGATTTTACTCGGGAAATTATGCTTTTACATAAAAAAAAACTATCAGCCGCTGTTTGAATATAGATGGATGAGGTATCTAATTTCATATATACTTTAGGCTACCGATTATGCAACAAGTTGAAGAAAAATTCTAGTTGTCACTTCTATCATTTTTTGATTAGTAGACTCCCCACTACGACTTATGAAATTGATTAGTTTCTTGACCTTTGCTATTCTTAGTGATGATTTATTGTATCAGCCTTATTTTCACGATAATTTTGTCATTCATTCCATCTTATTTTGTTGCAATTGTAGCAATAAATCATGTTCTTGTTTATAAAAAGTCAATTAAAATGTCAAATTTGAATAGCTGCCAGAAATATACGAAACATGATATAATTGTAGATAAAGTATAGAAATTATCTCGTATATATTCACCTGTGGCTCGTGTACTGAATTCCATCCCTTTGAAAAGTGGTTTCCATTATACGCTCATTAAATAATATACTATTTTATTAAATTTTTTTTTACTGCCTTTGCTTTAAATACAAGTCATTCTGAGGACTTGTACTTCTTAAAATTTTAAGCACAGAAAAAAGGCCTGGTTGTCTGTTACTGACTCATGCCTTTTTTGTCAAAAATAAGCTTACACGTATATAATGGATGCAAACTGTTTCTTGAAGATGTATTTACCTAAATTATAGAAATGCTAACTATTAGCTATCAATGCGTTTTGATTTCGGGCAAAATTGGATTATTTGAATCTGAGCCAGTGCAATACAATTACTGCAAAAATAAATTTCACTAGATCGACGCTAGGTGTCGAAAATCAAAACCACTTATCTTTGAAAAATGAAAAAAAAATATTTGGTATTCTGTACACACCCTGTATATCAACAATAAATGATAATAACTTCGAGATTTTATTATTGTTGTTAGCAATGCACGATTCTTACTCACTAGACTCGTTTTTATCCACTGCAAAATTAAACTTCTACACCATTCAAAATAAAACTAGCTCCAGAATATTTTCAACAGCAAGAGACAATAACTCTCTTCACATTTGGTGTCGTTCCCCGTAAACTAGCTGTTGTTTAGTACAAAAAAGTGGTTTTTATTCGCGGTGAAATAGGAGTCCAGCTCTCGGTGGCTATCGCAACCGCATCGATCGATGTGATCTACACAGATTGTGCTCCGATATAATCGATCTTTCACGTCAATCAGCCGGACTATGTGTCAATCAACATGAACACTTGTTATTGAAAAATACATGGAGGCCGATCTGATCGCTGAGCACGGATGCGTTGTTGCGAAGTCTATCTATGGGTAGAGGAAAGTTATAAAAACAAAATTTGAATTTCAAATTTTGTTTGTTTTAATTAATATCTTATTTTAATTGATATGTTTTTAATTAACACAATTAATGACCGATAATATGTAGTATATGTTGTAATTATTTCAATTTCAAAGTTATATTAATTTATCAGAATATTTAGAATGAAATAAATGGAAATAATATTACTTTCCTATTATTGAGAATAACATAAATTTTTCAAGAAAAGCTATCAGCAGGTTTTGTTTCACGCCGGTTTACAAATGTCAAAGTAATTCATAATTAATGAGTTCTTTAGAAAATATTTGGAATTTATTCCGAATAGAATGTAATTTTGCTAGTTCAGAATCTTGTCACAAAATTGTAAATACTACTCATACAATCTATCAATGACAATTGTAAGTAAATTGAATGACAAGATCTTATAGAAAGAGTTTGCCCCAAAATTATGAGTTAGCAGAGTGAAAAAAAATTTAAGTTGAGATTTAAAGTCATTAGTGTGTCGTGATCCAACTTTTTACACATATAAAAAATCTTTTCGTTGGATCCTTCTATTCTAAACTCGCTCCAGGTTTGCATCTTGTCGCTCCTCAATGCGTCTTCTGTTCTTCTTTCGAGTCTCGATTGTTTTATGTGATCGCACTGGCGAATCCAAGGTGGTCGCATCACATTTGCTGCTTCTGTTTCGCGATTTTAGCGCTCTGTCGACCTTTTTGCTTCCAAATGACTGGAACCGCAAAACACGATGCTCCACAGGACTTCACAGTGTTGGAATATATTTGATGAATAAGTCAAAGCATTCGTATTGGTATTTATGAACCATTCAAGTTCAGTTTTTTATCGCCAAAATTGGAATCAGCTGCTGAAGTTGTAAAAAATTTCTGCGCGATGTATGTTATATTTTTTCCTTATATAAAAAAGATATTGGAAATTCATGATACCATATCTATGTTATGAACAAATTATACAAACTATTTTACAGAAAATTGGTCACATGTAAATTTCTTATCGCGAGAAATTTTAATAATTTGAGATTGGCGAATAAAAATAAATATATCAATTAGAGTAAAAAGTTGCATGATGGAAAAAATATTCCTGATCTTCGCAATATTTTAGGCTACAACAAACAAAGAAACAAATGCAAATATAAGGAATTCCCACATTACTGAAAGCATACTGTCGAATCCATTTGTATTATTTTTATACTTGGCATTAACAATAAAAACTTTCTCTTTTGAAACTCTAAAAGTACAAATAACGGACACAGCATAAGCATGCATATGAAATGTTATAAAAAAAAAAAATAATATTATCTAAAGTAAGAATTTCTCGTACAGAGTTTAGCGGGTTATTTCATCTAACGAAGAGCCTCAAATATCACGGAACGAGTGATGAATACATAATATATTTTGAGTTGTGATGCTGATGTTCCGTAGCCCATATTTCAGAGTAGTTTTTTTATCATGTCAGTTTTGATTCGCCGCTTTGAGTTTAGGACGGCGTTCTAACAGAGTAAACGCGATGTTTCTATGAATATAATTCAAATTTAAATATTTTTGACATAGTTTCATCATTTCTCAACCTAACCTAGATTTGACAATTTTTTTTAATGGGTGGAACAACTGTCTTTTTTTTTCAGTCATTCAAATTCGTGATTTCAATCCTGTTTTCAGAAAATAAAATATTCTTTCTTGATTTGTATATATTTACTACTTTTCAAGGCAATAATTATTACAGAAATATGAATGAAATATTTATTGCGTTATAAAAAGCAATACCAGGAACTGTGAACTGAATATTCATCTATTAATCAATTACAATACTTTTGTATTAGATTTAGGTTCTTATACAAACAATAACATCTGTATATTTGCCACTCGTTGGTAAAAATGCTAGATATAAATCTAAAATTTAATGTAAGTTATATTATCAGTGTTGTGATTGAGGCTTGTTAGCTACTGAATTAAAAAAAAAATACAATAAAAAACATGATTTACCTCTAATTAAGTGAAATCAGATGGAATCTTCAAATTTTTATCTCAGTGATAAGTTTTTGATCATAGTGATAGATTTTCCAAAACTCCAATGAAATTAACCCTTCAAGGTTGGGACTACATCCTGATCTGTTTTTAACTATTGATTATTGCTCATTAAATCATTTTAACCGTCCTTATATTAAATTCTCATCGCAGTATTTTAAGAGGAATGTATCTAGGTTGGATGTACCTTGTAGCCCGGTGTTGGTACATCTGCCAGACCGGAAGTTGTAAAATTATAATTTCCAAATACGCGGACAGGTGCTTGGGTGCCACTGTCGACGAATCGAACAAAAGACACGCGTCAGAAATTGTAATTAAATCCAAAAATATTTATCGTACTTGATTAATAAAAATAACATTAATTTCATACTCTAATATTAGAGGAACAATAAACGGAAGGAAGCTTGTTAAACTTGAGTAAAAAATAATCGGATAGTATATGCATCATCAACATTAAGAGTATTGTGCCCCCCAGTAGCTGCATATCTTAGAATACAATTTAGTCACTAGATACATTTTAGTGCTGGCTCCCTCCAAATCTTTTCGAAATTTCTTATTTAAAAATATACTATGTATTGAATTGAGGACTGTTATTATTATATGCTTTTGATATCCAGCTGTCAATGATGAAGTTATAGCAGGATGTCATAATTTGTCCGGAGCAAGTCACAATTCGATATGCATTAGTTTCCCAAGGGTCGAAGTTGGTTCAGAAACTTTCGTGTTAGCAGCACTGTTGTTTGCAGCCCCTATTTCGGCGCTGGCGGGTTCTTTTACACCTGTTACTCCCATAAATCAAATTTCAAATAGGTAGGCGTTACTTATTAAACGTCTATATACAGTCAGGCTCAGCATCTCACCGAGCGGAACATACACACTGCAACATTACCTATAAACTCAGCTTGTAATTATATACGAGACTCTCCTGCCTCGTATAGAAAGTAAGATTTTTTATATTGGCCGCCTGTAAGATTGTATAGCTCCGATATAAATATATTATAAATAGTTGCACGGGATAAAAAATAAACGTGAAAATATCGGAGCGTGAGAGTTCTCCGTAGGTAAGAAGGATTTTTAAATTACCGACAACGCGATGGCACGACTTGTTCTGCCCGGCCCTCGACCAAGATCGCAATTTGTAAGTGAACCCGCCTCTGGACTGCCTTCTTTCTACATTCTGCACTTGCGTCTTCAATTTATTATAACGCCACAGGAATTAATCATTCCAAATTGCAATATTACTTCACTTACTGATTATGAAATGATTATGGACGGAGCCAACTGCGAATTAAACTTATTTAACAGTAGCAGGACTTGAAATTTCCTCCGGAAACAAATGCGTGCGCTTACCACTCATCAAAATAAATTCTCTAAATTATTTTATTATTCAGGAATTTTCTTCACTTTACTGTCCTATTTTTTCGAATTTTTCAACGAAAGAAGACGGACCAAAATTGGGAATTTATTGGATTCTCAAATATTCGAACTGAACGCCGACCAAATCCGATTTGATTTGTAGTTGTTTGAAGAGGATTCAACAAATTTTTTGGATTAAAAATAGTGATAATGGAAGAAATTTGAACTCATCATCACGATTCAAGAACAGAGGAACTGAAGAAATGCAGGACACTGTAAAGTGACCTTTAAAGTTTAACCGGTGAAACAGAATTTGAAAATTGTTAAAAATCAAAACTTGCAAAGTTTCATAAAAAATACAAATTCAAGTACTGAAGAGACCTAATAAGGGCGAAACACGTGTCTACGATTGCTGTTCTATTCAGGATGATGGTGTGAAAACCGACTCCTGAATTTGTATTTTTTGTGAAACTTATCAGGTTTTGATTTTTAACAATTTAACAAAGGAACTGTTGATAGATTGGAAACATACTGACTTACCTCAGCCCAAGAAGTTTCGCGTACAGAAGTCATAAGAAAAATTTCTTGCTTCCATTTCCTGAGACAAACATGATAATATTCTTATAGATCTCTTGCAACAAGATATTTCTCTCCATCATCAAGATTCGCAAAAATATTTTGTTAAAACTTTGAAGAAAAGTGGTACTACTTTTGCAAGAAGTGCGCCTCTTCACAAGTCGTTAGTTCTAGGGCTGATTAACGAATTTGACTGCAAACTGATTGATTGTTTTCCATATTATTCTGATTTAGCACCATCAGGCAATTGCCTATTACCGAAATTTAAAAAAAATTTAAAGGATGCAGGTCTTGTTCACATGGAGATAATAATTGCTATCGAAGGCTGATGGTCTGCAAACCATTTTTGAAGTCTTAGAGTTATTTCATAACCTTTGTACTAAATGTATAGAGCTAAAAAAACATTACGTTGGATAGAAAATTTCTGTTTCTGTAATCTGCTTTTTCATGCCAGTTTAGAAACTTATTAATATTCTTCCGTAGTGCTGTTGATGCCGATTCATTTCGCGATTTTTACTGAGCCCTTGTTGCACAAATCCAATTATTTTTAGTATGTGTGCCTTCAGTCCTACTTAAATATGGTTACATAAAAATAAAGTTTGTTCTATAAAAGAGAAAGTTAATTATCTGTATTCCGCCTCTGTTCGGATTCCGAGGCCCCAGCGGGCGCGTAGAAATAGTCATAGTACTTGCTACCCGTGACAATAAACCACTTAACTGGAATGATTCTCTTGAATAGACACACGTTGCTTCGATCTGACATTTCAGAAAAAAATCTTTTGTCGCAGTAAAAGCTTTTTGACATATTTGAAACTTTTTTTTCTCATTCCACTTAGCACATATCTCAGTCTTAGCGGAGCGGTGTTGTTTGTGCTTTGAATTTAGTGTTCCGCTCTCTTAAGAGATGGGCACAGATAAAAGTTGTCTCTTAAATGACATTATGTACATGCGTAAGCTTTGTTAAACGCGTGTAGAATCGATCAAAGGAAGATTTCGATTGTAAGTGAGTTGATCATTGATCTCAAGATTTGATCCTTACATCCAACAATAGACTTAAATTTCACTTGACATTCTTCGGATTCTTTTATTTGCAAGTCTAACCCACGTTCTGCATCACAATGACCAAAAGATTTCTCATCCTGAAAGAGCAGTAAATGTGATTTTGCAGCAGAAAAATAGACGAAAAAATCAATATATACCCAAACATCAATTCTAAAAGTTAAATTATATCAGTAAAACAATTTATGAATTAAATTGACTACCATATTACTTTTAAATGCTGTTCTGGCCTGTCGACATTTTATAGGTTGATTTATATTTTCATAGCCTAAACTATCTGAAAATTTGAAGTTCAAATATGATTTCACAATGTTTTTATTTACAATTTTTTTATTCATTTGACAACATATTCAGTCCTACATTCTGTAAATAATATTTAATCTAAGATAGTATCATTTATTGAATCATGTATATACATAAATGTCAGGAAAATCACGGAAATCATGTCAAGTTGTTCCTTCAAAACTCTAAACTTCCGATGAAATTTTGCTTTTCATTACTTTTTTTACATAAACTATTATCAAACTAAATTAAAGTTGTAACAGCTAAATTAAGGCATCAAATATTGGTGTTAACTTCCAGAGACGCCCAAATTAATTATTGTAGATATGGGATATAATGTATACAAGAAAAAATATCCTTTACTTCGTCTCACCCATCCAACTCCAGTCGCGATAGTTAATTTGCAACCAAATTACTATTTCTGGTTTCTTAAATATATTAAGTTATAACAACTCTTCCACAGGAAATAACACTCCTCAACGTTTCTTTTAGCAACTTCTCCTAGTTATAGAATGAAATTAAAATTCTAAAGCGGGGACTTGATTGTCTACTCTCGAATTGAAAATATCTCTTGAATTTGAATGCTTGGTCCTAAAAAAATAGCTAATCATTGTTATTAATTTCCAATGGTCTTGTGAATAGAAAAAAGCTCTTCTGAAATTAATTTATTTGAATAGGAAAGTTGAATGCCTTCCAAATAACAAACAAATGATGTTCCTAGCAGCATGAATCTTGTAATGTAACTGTTTTGTTCTCCATTATTTTTAACTTCTTATAAAAAATAAACAAGTATAATTGATTAAACATGGCTACTAGATCATTAATAATATCATTTAAATTTTTTATTGAGAAACATCAATTTGTTGAACCATGGAATATTTTTTAAGAGCTTTCCATATATTGTTAAGTATCTGTCAGCTCTTTTATTAACATGCAACCACTTCTGGCTGGCTTTATTATTTTTATAAAATTATGTATAAGTTTTTCTGTTGGAAAAATCTTTTCTGTCTTTGAATTCAAGCGAAAAGTTTCTAATTTTTTGCATCAGCAAAGATCCACCTTAGTGTACTTTTGTTTCTAAATAATATTGCTGCACAAATAAGTTCAGTTACTCTATAGTGTGTAGCACCAAATAAAATAACGAATAATAATCTATCTTTGATAAAAATGAATATGGTGTTTAAAAATTGACGAATATTATTTCCAATAAAATTGGCTTCTATATTCTACAGGAAATATATTTTAAATTCAATAAAATGTAAGTGTTGATCTTGCTCCATAAGACGATTAAAAAAGAATTAATCTGGGTGCAACCACAAGCTGTTTAATCTCGCTCAAGGGTGCGCCAAACCTAAGGGGATTACCACCCGCTAGAAAACTTTCACCGTATCGTACAGAACGGTATTCGCTAGATTTTAAGGCCATGAAAGTTACCAACATTACATTTAATTATTCTGATATTTATGTATTTATTTTCATGGTTATAATAATTGTTCATGTACATATTTCAATTTGAAATTGCATTTCGTAAGAGGAAATAATTATGGAAGAATATTTCATTGCTTGACATTCAAAGAGGATTAATAAGAATTACATACTTCTATTTACAAGAATTAAAATCATGAAAATATATTAATATTTGAATTTGAGTTCCGGTAATACCACAAGTATTATTCGTACATCTAAATAAGTCTCTAAAATAATATTTCAAATTCAAGTACGATCTTTGATCAAGGAAAAAATCATAATAAAAAACATGTTAATCTGAGCCTATTTATGTTTATTATAAAAAAATTATAAAGGCTTTATTTGTATCCGAATTTATCAAAAATGTCCGTATATAGTATCTAAATCTAATTATTGCTCACAGTATTTGATTACACAGTTCCAAATTTTCAAATATCAGTCGATGCGGTTCTGTTCTAGTCAGTATATCATCCCCTAAAATAATCATCAAAGTTAGTTTGTGGTTATATCCGCGTAAATAATGCAAACACATGTTTCGACAATCACTTTAAAAACACCCTTCAATCTGCGCGCACCCTCACCACGTTCACCGAGCACCGCTCATCTTGGCCGCAGCCAATCACTATCTATTTATCTTCTAATCAATCAGTTTGTGATTACGATGAAGAAGATACAGCACACTAAAGTTCCTACCGTCCAGATTCATTTCCCAAGCAAAGAAACTTTAGGTGGAATCATCATTGAAAGTTTGGATTGTGGTAAAGGATTCTAAGCTTTAAGTAGAGGATGTTGTAGAGAGCTTCTTGAATGTTCTTTCCTTCTTCTAAGATGAAGCCTTATCTCAGTAAGATCGCTATCCAATTAAATCTGATAATAGGTTTACGTTGGTGACATGAGTACAGATGTACATTCAGAGTCAAATTGCAATCGTTTCCAAACTTGTTTGGTTGTAGTTCTTACTGTCCTCCCTCGACGATTTTTCTTCTCCTCTTCGAGACTATTCATCGTTCTGAACCTGTTTTTCTAGAGCTATCTCTTTTTGATTAATTTAATGCTAACTATAAAGAGACGCGAATTATATTAATCACAAAGTTCAAACTACTACGAGGACATTGTTCTCAGTTGTCGAATAGGTGAAGCACAATGTGTACCTAAGACGTGCCTCTGCTCTTTTTAGCATTAGAATTTGGTAGGGCTAGATTTTGGATGCACGGAAACTGCTAAATATTTTTTCCTGAAATAAGTAACATTTACTAGTTCATATCTTTCAAAAGATGAGAGGTTTTTTTAATGATAATTCAATTTTAAAGCTGCAACTCTATATCAATGATATTACGTTAACGACTTCTAAATCTGCTTTGGGTTAAACTTCGTTCAACATAAAAATATTTGACATTCCAAAGTTTACGACTTCAACTTTGAAACAAGGAGTGTCATCTGAAAAGAGTTTTAGATCTTCTTTGTTTTAAGTGTCCTGTTACTATAGCTACTACTTTTTTTTTTTGTTGGAAGCTGTTGTTAATGTGAATGTTTTATTTGTTACAGTCGTTGCAAAGTGCAGCTAGAAGAGCCGGAACATCGTGTGCAAACTGCAAAACGACAACAACTACTCTATGGCGTCGGAACCAAAACGGAGAGCCTGTTTGCAATGCCTGCGGATTGTACTATAAACTTCATAATGTAAGTCAACATAGAATAAAGACATATTAATAATTAAGCACCTTGTATTTAAATTTGTAATTAGCTTGCGATAAAAAAATATTCAAATATAATACTTATATAGTTTGAAGTAGAATTAGAACCAATATTAACAGAAATGTGTTTAAAATGGGCATAGGATTATGAGCTCAATTTTTCATAAGATTCAGAAGGATTTATGGTGATTTTTGCGCCTAATTAGTTCAAATTTTTCATGTCATTTACGTCTTCCGCGATCAGATTTCAAGCGAAGCCATTCCTGTCAACCTGGTAGTATATTTTCACGGTACTCGACTGATCGAACCTGATAATATGAATTTCAAATTTCACACGGACCAGTTGATCCGTTTATACAGCGATTCCTTGCTTCAAGCGAGAAAATGAAACAGGATAACAAACAGTCTTCTTCGCTCTTATTTCGCTGACTTTTTTGCTCTTATTTCAAGCTCTTTTTGTAGCAATTCAAATAAAATACAGAGATCTGTTTCTATTAGAATCAAAATTCTTGAGAGAGAAGCACTATGATTGGATTAAAATTTATTTGGATAATTCGTACTTGTATTAGATCTACAATTAGATCAGAAGGATGTAAATAAAGTATTACAAGGAAAAGGTACAAATAACATTTACGATAAATACAGTAATCAACTTTAGAATATTAGATTAATATTCTACAGGATACATGTCTCTATTCCTAAGATAACTTATCTGAGGAAATTTTTTTCTTGAAATGTTCTTAAATTGTGTCGTCCTTTCGATCTGCAACCTTTAATTTCCTTCGTAGTTAGCTACAGTCTTTTAATGAATTCGTTTCCGGTTTTAATTGATTGCTACTACATCAAAATTTATAATCTTCTTTCTTTATTAGAAATGTTATTATCCAATACATTAGCTCTATGCCTAAAATGCATCCTGCTGAAACTTCACCTAACAAAAGTGAAGAAACAACTGCTCGTAACAAAATCCCGGAACAATTTTAGTAGCAAGTTACAATAAACTATCTTCAGTACGATCTATTACATACATTATTTCTTCTTGCAACCACCCTGTCATTAGGTATCCGAGCCGACAAAGTGATACTTCTTGCGACAAAGACATCATGGTAGGCTGATGTTTTGATGATTGTGCAACTGTATAGAAAAGTAAGTGGGGTATGCACCAGAGGAGTTTCCCAGGGAATAACAAACAAAACATAATGGAGTAGTCAACTATGGGAGACCTCGAAGATAGGGGGCTAAATAGGAGGGATAAATTCTCAAAAATCGAGGATTAGGTGAATTTCACAATAAAGAAAACAATCTTAGTTGTAAAAAATGATCAATCACACAATATTGTAATATTAACAACCAAATGGAAAAAACTTTAAGAGACTTAAGAATTCTCTAATAAATGAGAAACTGGTTATCAACATGATATTAAATTGAAAAAAGTCGTGAATACATGATAACGCTTTTGAAACATTAGGTCTCTCATATAATATAACTGTTATATTTACTGAAATCATCTTTCACTCTTTTCTTCATTGGAAATCAAATATGTTCAACCTTCTCGATTTAGAATTCTATGACTTACAAAATATTTCAATTTATTTTGCTGGTTATCCAGAGAGTAATAAATATCACTTGGTCTTGGACCTCCAGGTCATTTTTTACTCGAAAAACCTTCTCAATAATAAAATAAATAAACTCAATATGATTTCTTAGCATCACTCAACATAATGCTGTTCAATTTTGAACACACAAATTCTTTTCACTCCTGAGGAAGGTTTAGGTGGGACTGAAACTGTAAAATAGAAAGAAAAATCTAACTTTATGACTGAATTCACATATTTCAATCCTTACAATAAACATTATAGCCAAACATCCAAACGGGAGCATTCATGAATATTAGAATTTCCAAACTGAACTAATTCAAATATAGACCTGAAAAAGCATCAAACTCAGATTATATGAATATTATTGACTAACACTTATCAAAAAATAGACAAATCAAATAGCTGAATTTTCCCGAGTTATGCTGTTTAACATTGGATATTATTGCGTTACCATTTTGTATTTCGTGAAACATCATAATGCCTATTCTAATTTGTAAAGATAGCATAGTTATAGATCACAAATTCTTTGTCGATGACGTCATCACATAGTTACTTTCACAGGAGCTTCAATATTTCTTTCTACTATTTAATTTTCTGCTGATAAAAGAATATTTTGTAACATATTCTTATTTCTTATTATATTAGTTTTGTGGTAAAAGTATAAATGAAGAAAACGGCTCCAATTTGCTAAAAGAATTCCATCTTTTCGCGCACATATCTCGCGTGTAGACAGTGTCAATTATCTTGTTGATTTGATGATTGACGCGGCTTGTCTGGTGTCCTTACCGGACACTGTTGCGTGCGTTACGCGTACTTTGTGCGTGGTCTGTGCGGGGGCGTTGCACTTCTGCGTTTGCGGCTGCTTGTGATGTGCCGACAAAACGTCGGCTGCATGTTTAATCCACAACCGCAACAATCTGCACTAAAGTGCTCATTGCGTGGTCGCTGACGTGATTCATATTTCCTGGAATTTCCACCAAAAGAAATAATATGAATACATGAATCTTCATGTAGAAATAGTATCATTTTATTACTCAATTGGTAGTATTCTTTTCTGCACGATCATCTCATGTAACGGACGTCGAGACGCTGTTGTCATCATGCAAGTATTATCTGGAATATTATGATTTCAATAAACATCATTGAGAGTACGCTGTTTTTTTACATATAATGCAACAATAAATTCATTTGTGCAAAAGACGATGAAGACTTAATTCCTACTATATCAAAAGTCCTCTAATAGTTTTTACTGCGTGGATGTTGGCTCTCAACGAACGAATAATACTAACGTTAGTTTCTCAATGAAAAAATGTGTATTTCGGTCCTGGCTTCAGCTGCTGCTTTTCCTAACTATAAACCTCAACACAGAAGCAGTACTCATCAAGATTATCGGAACATGGATCTCATCTCACCGTACAATCTTGAATTCGGTATCTAGCATTCGTAGGCATCTCAAGCGCCCAGTTTCCCGAAATACTCACACATGCAAACCCTAACTCATCACTCTTTTGTTCCGTGCAGGAAAACCGTTTAAAACAAACGAAGCGGCCCGCGATTCGTTATTGTTTTATGGGAGTGCGTGCTCACATGCGTACGTGCGTGATGCATTTCCAACAAACAAATGAACAGCAATAGTGACGACACACCGAAATGACTTATGTGGAAATACTTGCATATATTATGATTATTAAATAACTTTTTGGCCATTCTTTTTTATGGGAACTGTGTTGGAAGATGAAATAGTCTGTTGTTTTTTGTTACTAGCAAATGCCATCATAATCTTTAGTGAGATCTTGTCAAATTCTCATTTTTTTACTTTGTAAACATCTTGGTTTCAATCCAATTTTTGTGATTTGCGCGAAATTATTTTTGAAGATCGTAACAGATTATCTACAAGTTGAAGTAATGCTTACTACCTAAAAATATCTAATTGGGAACATGTCTTTAGAAATAACAACAATAATTTACCGGTCATAAATTATTTAAATGTGACATTTCGTTAATTTGCAACAGATTATTTTTATATTTTGTCTTGTTCATCAATAGAGCATAGTTATCCAAGAAGAAATTATCTCAAATAGATTTTCAAGAATCTTATTATTTGATAATGAACAGAAAAAAATTGGAAAAGAATAAGAAAAATATTTCCGAGGACTCAATGTGAATCATGTTTGAATTGATAATAAATAATGTATCTAGAGATTCATGAAGTTGCTTGTAATTATTTAAAGTCGAGCAGCTTGCAAGTTCGAGCTTCCGTAGTTTATGGATGTTTTATCTGAAGATGAATAATTATTGTTTTGTTGATAATTTCAACAAGTACGATGGTATATAAATAAATAGCTGGCCTTCATCACTTCCATTCGAGAGCATTTGCTATGGATAGTAGTTGGATATTTGATCAAAAGGCAACATGTTTTTCACATTATCTGTCCTGATTTAAATATATAAAAATAATCAGCTAAATATATTCCTGAATATCTAGACTCCTATCTATTTCTAAAAGTCACAACTAGGGCTGCCAACTCAGAGGATCAAAATTCCGAGACTCATGAGGCACGATTTTTTTTTCCATTTTTTAAAGAAGGCTTGAAGAACCATACTCTTTGCCCCCGCTCTTATACTACCCTTCCCCACGATTTTCAACGACCATGCCTTGAGTTGAAATGATATTCAAATTGTATTTTTTTTGCACAATGGGCAGCTTGCAACTCTTTTTGATGAGAAACAATAAAATCATTAAATTCATTACACGTGTAGGTACTTGAAATAAGTGCACACTCGTATTTCAATGCGCAAATGCATGAATTAAAAGATTAAAACCACAGTGCAACAGAGGTATAAAAGAATCCGGGAGATCTTAGCTGCGTTGATGAAGCCGGTGGATTAATATAACCAAGATTATTTTTCCGAAAAATCCCGGAATTCCAGAAAAGTTGATAATCTTAGTCACCACATCCAAATTAATTTGTAGTTGTTATAAAAATATTCATTCATTTTTTTGGGCTGTGAATCGAGTCTATGATTACACTCTAAAACCGGAAAAGAAAAACATTTGAATCGGAAGCTACATGCAAGCTTATATTTGCCCAAGAAGTCTTGCGTACAGAAATCAGCAAGAAGAGCTCTTGCTTCAATTTTCAGCATATAAATACACATAATTTGTCGGAGTCAGGACATGGTGCAGCAAAAAATCAATTCAAATGCCAACTGACGTTTTGGTTTATTGAAACCATCTTCAGAGTACTACGCAGAAACAACAAACAGATATTTTTGTAGTACTCTGAAGATGTTTTTAAATAAACCAAAACGTCAGTTGGCATTCGAATTGGTTTTTTGCTGAACCATATCCTAATTCCGACAAATAAAAAAATTAGCATAACCTCCAGGATACGATTCCCATTCAAAAATAAATATAGATCTTATAATGGTTTGCATACAACAGAGCAAATATGTGACTGGACTATACTTTTCTTCAGTATTAACTGAAATTTTTTAAAAAATTCTAGGAAAATGCCGAGGAAAATTTTTCAAGGTCACTGTTATTGTAAAATGTTGTACCAAATCACAAACCGTTTTCAGTTCTGGAAAAATTGAGAGTCAAGTTTGAATTAATGTATCATCTTTTACATTCCTCTGATCCAGAACCACCGAACTATTATAATCTATAGTCCTGAAATTGGGACAGTATTTGAAAGGTCACAAACATCCTTCAAATTAAGAACTACTAAAACTTATAGATAACTGGTTCACAGACTAAAAATAAAAAAATAGGGCTCTGGAATTATTTTTTAAAGCCCGCAACACACGACGCTTGTTTCGTTGTTGAATTGTTTGCTTGGTTTTACTGATGAGTCTTAAGCAAGATGCGCCGCTGCACGTTGTGATGGGTACTTTGCAGAGTTACGTTCACACGATGTGGTTTTATAAATATTTGCGAAGCGCACACCAGGATAAAAAAAAATAGGCGGTAATAGTTGTAGCTACTTGTAGAAGAAAAATTGTTATTATTACTGATTTTTTCTAGCCCCAGACATTATTGTGGGGAAACGAATGTCAGAGATTGAAACATTTATTTAGTCGATTTTGGTTCTTTCTACGCAATCAAGAGAAAAGCGTCGTAAATTTCGAATTTATTCAGAAAAGAACAGGTATTGTGATATCTAGGACCTAGATCCTTCCACAAGAGTTCTCAGCGGTCAAAAGTAGTCAAATAAGGGAATCAATAAACAATAAAAAAAATTCTATAATCTTGAATTAATCAAAAAATAAATACATCGACTGTTCTAGGCAGTGGCATATCTATGAGGTCCCCTAGAATTAACTAGTTCATAGCAATATTAATGAGGTACAAATGTCAAGACGTGACAATTCTTTTACTTATATAATTTTGCACAAGGATTGTCTATGAAAACGATCAAACATTGCTATCACGTTTTATATTCATGTGACTATAATTTTGCTACTTTCTTATAAATTACCAATCTAATCCTTCAGACAAACAAACAAGAAATAAAAGAACATTTCTTCAAACGTTCTTTCATGGTATTCAACATGTTACCATGCACCGAAACCAGCAATGACAGCAACTCGTACGGTAACCATCATAACTCTCTGCAGAGAAATCAGCAACAAAACTAGCCTCGTGTGACGCGGGCTCAACATTCATCCTAGTATAGAATTAAAGAGTGATTACATTGAATATACAATTTTTGTTTTCAAGATCCGCCTATATTTTCTATTCTAAACTACAATCTATCAATATCCTTTCCGTAATTGAGTGTAGTTCCAGAGGAAATTCTTGCGTAACAAAAAAAAAATGTTGAAGATAAGAAAGTATATAATGAATTCCAAGGAAATTTATTTGTTTCAATGACAGTATGTTATCAATATCAATATAGCAACTTTATTATTATCATTAAACAGTAAGATCTAAAATGTATTCTGGCAATTCTAGTGACTTTGTAAGAATGGTAATTCTCTTCTGGAACCTATAGTTTGAAATATGCTTGGAAATCATCGAAAAAGATCGCATCAAATATGATTCTGCAACATCTAATTACAGTTGAAGAAAATGGCTACTGTAGCCCAACAAATAACACAACCATTTTGCCCGTGGTAAAAGCCCGTCAACCATTCTGCATCTTGCGGTTAAAGTTACGGTTTATGGAACTCAGTGGTTGTGCACAACTATTTCTGTAACAAATTGTTATTGTCGTTGTCGTAACGACGTTGTTTCGAGTAGGCGTGCCTGCATAGAGCTTGTGTCGATGTAGGTTCGTGAATATGATTTATTTTCGCTGCAAGAACTGCGTAATAACTTGCTACGTAGTTGCTTTGAATGCTGCCAACTCCTCCGGGACGCTGTAAATAATTCCAGGACGTTCACACGTTCAGGAGGTGCTGTTGATATTGTGATTAAATTTTATATTTATTGTTGGGCACTAAAAATGGAATACATCGTTCAAAATTGCATTCCGTGAGTTGAACGATTCGTATATTGTGAAATGCAGTTCACTGAAAATGATAGCGTTAGGTACTTTTATATAGGTAAACTAGGTATAATTTTGTCAGAAACTTTGCAGTACATTTATTTGAACTCAATTACATTTTAAACGACAAAAGTTGAAATTAATAATTATTATGATTAAAGAGAAGTACTTATATTATTTATATACTCACAAGTTGTTAAGAAAATGAGCAAATATCTTTTGGAATGCAATAATTGCACGACCACCACTTAGCGAGTAGTTGATTTAAAATTAGCAAGAAGACGGATCGAGCAAATCTGGTCCGTTTGAGTTAGCGAAGACAGCGCGAGCTTTGTAGTTTGCGTGAAGAACAAGGCCGTGGATTGTTGTGGATACTTGGAACCTCCGTCACGAGATACGCCACCACCATGCCAGCTTAATTGAGCGTCCGACGATGCCAGATTTAACCTCATTTGCTTCGCAACACTCATCACTTTATCACCGAGATGTAAGATGCACAAGATGTTACTTCATCTCAATGCAGAACCGTACTAAGCAATTAATCTTCAGTCTCCAACCAAGTATAAATGGAGCTGATTTAGGAAGCTTTAAAAATTTTATAGATTATTTTAAATGTATGGAGTGGTTAGCACATAGCATACTCACAATAGTAAATTTTATGCTGAAGCTGGAAAGTTGTTCATTACTGTTTTAGCATTGATTGTATCACGAGGTGTACAGTAATCGAAGAATACTAAGAGTATAAATATCGAAAATTTCTCATAAAATCTTGGATAAAAATTATATTTCTTGCACGATTTAAACACCAAATGTATATCAAAGGAAATATATTGTTTCAATATTTGAAAGACCTGCTTTTAGAATTAATAGCTCTTTGAATTCGCACAATTTTAATCTTTTTCTACTTTTTAAACTTGAAAGCAAAATTATGCTAATTGCTTCGGTTAATCAAATATAGCAAATAAGGCTGCAGTGTATAGACCTCCACAGTTGAAATTAAAGTTGTAATCTTTGCGTAGATCTGCGACTGTGTGGCGGACGACTATACATGTGCTCGTCTTCAGTGCACTGCCTTCAATTTGATCGCTCGCGTGCCCTTTTACTCTTGTAAAGACGCAATTGCATCTGTAATGACAGCTGTCAGTAATGAAAATATTCTAGATTTATTAAAAATAAGATGGGGTCACCGCAACAACTAAATTATCACAAGACGAAATAAATATAATAAGAAATACTCAGCTCCAGTATAACATTATATTGTCTGAAAAAGATATAAAGATTTAGGAGGATGATTCATAAAATAAATTTTGTACCCAAAGTAACCAAATAAAGTCCTTGTAGTTTGTTTGTTTCATTCAGAGTTCTCCAACATCGTTCAAATCAAACAATCAAAATATATCCAAATCAATTTGCCGGAATTATACATATTGTCACCCTGTGTATTCTCCTTGCATCTTTTCTGACATAAAAGGATTGCATTGCCCAGTGGGATGCCATTAAATCACGAACAACTTCGATTTGTTAGTGGACGAGAACGAGAAGTCTTTCTGCCTCTGTTAAGTTGCCTTGCCCAGCGGCCGAGTGAAAAACGACCGTAAAAATAATTACACATCTTGACACATAATATAAGATCTAATAAATCGTACGCGACTTCTGTACCAGTAGCCCAGAACAGCGAGAATCGAAAAGGTTATTACTTTTGGTCGTCATGTTAACCTAACTAAATAGTATTCAAATTATTGTTGTCAAAACTCTACGCCTATTTTAAGTTATTTCTTTTTTAATAACTACAAAGAATAAATCTCTAGAATAAAGTTTTTGTATGTGTGTTGGTATCATTGTAATTAAGTTTGGAAGTTTAATGTAGTTTTTATGAAGATTAATTACTTTAAAACTAGCTTGCAAAATTTCAGATAATCTTAGTTTCCGTACTGATTTTTTTTAAATTTATTTTTAATTACTTCATGTCTTCACACTTATTTACATCTTAAAAAAAAAAAAACTGGCAAACTGCGTGTGTGCCTGACCGGTAAGGGCTTTGCATAATTAGTACAGAAAAATGCTATGGATATTTCTTACAAAATCTTACATACAGCCAGACATCAAAGACTAACAATAAGGGACTCTTTAAGTAGTTTATGTTGTACACAGTTCTATAAATTGTTGATTAGTTCACAGTTATTTGACACGGTGCATCAAATGCTCCATTATTCTACATCAAAATCCAGTGCGGTATTAGATTTCAATGCACAATATTTTATGTAAGCTAAAATTCATTTGTCTTCGCCTTAAATTCTAAATTCAAATTGAATACAGCATTCAATGCACCGTGTCAAACAAATTTTGAAGATCAATGTTGCCGAAGGAATAAGAAGTATTTCAGTATATTTTGATACGATGCATCAAAAAAATGCTACATCTTATTCTGCATTTTAATGAAACATTTTTCTTTGTATTTTATACTGCATTAAAATGCACCGCGTTGAACATTGCCAATGGTTATGAAAATTTCTTTTAGGAGTTATAAAGGAAATCAGTTGTGCTAAGAATTCCGTCATTAAGTCGAAGAAATCCAGCTGGTCTGACTGTAGAGTCACATCAGTCAATAAATTAGTTGAGCCTATAATTAAGACTGAAAGCTATCATTAAATTCAACTGTTAAGAAGATAGATGTTCTATCTAAAGCACTGTATACTTCGCAAACTGAAAAGTAGAGAAATAGATTTGATTTTCCCGTAGTGATTGTTTCTTCTACCCTCTTACTCTTCTGCGAAGCCTTTGGGCTGAGTTCGGCGATCGATGTGGTTATTAATGTTCTTCAGTAACTAGATTTTAACTAGGCTGCTTTCCAATTAGTATAAATCAAAAACGGCCGGTCCGATCTGTCCCGTTAATAGGGCGCTGCTTCCAACGCTACCGTGGTTCTTGAGACTTAGACGCGAAGCTAGGCTAACGGACGCTAACAAGCAAACGCACCAAGCCCAGAATTGAGAAATTCTCACTACCTACATTTTAGCACAATTTGGATATGAAACTCTAGAAATAAAATTATATTACTGAATAATTACGAATGCTGCAGCTTAAAATGTAATTTATAAGTAGATATCTCAGTAAATATCTAAACAAGACGTAGTAGAATCACATAAAAAGGTAAAAACATTTCTTTACAAATTCTAGTCTAGCTCAAAACAATATTTAACTGTAAAATAGAATCCGTCTTGGTTCATTTTATAAAATGAAACAGGTAGAGTAATTTATAGAAAAGAATTGTTGCAGTCATAGTCACAAAATATTCACATAAGATAAAGAAGAGTTCTGGAGCGGAAGAATAATAATAATAAAGACTTCAAGTCATTTTATTACTAGTAATACTGTACCTAAATACAGTTTTTGCAATGTATTGAATATAAACTTGCAGAAAACAAAATTAATTCATCCATGAGCAATTCGTCAATTGGAAATTGCACTCAACTCTATATTAAAAATACATACCTAATTTAGAAAAAAACTGTTCAAGACAAGAATGAAGACAAGACAATACAGAATCTAAAATTGAAATATGAAAGATATGTATAATGATCAGTATTAGTGATCTGTACGGGCCAAAACTTCAAAACATGGCCCTCTCAAGCCTAACTATTCCTAAACTAATTGTCATTACGAGGCCTTACCGTTGCCGGCCCGACCTATTTTTTAAAGTTGTAAAAACCTAAGATCTAATCCGGCTCGGGAAATAACAAGGCCTGATCTAGCCTGGCCCGTAGGACTTTGAGGCCTAGTCTCATTACCTATACATATTTATACTTGAGCAAACTATAATTATGTGCCGATATTCTCATATTAAACAACTACCTCCAGATATTAAGATTTGCGATAAGGACGAGCTTAAATTTGTTTCACTTAGGTACGAGCCACAAAAGCCCAGTCAGTGCGAGCCGATGTCCAAATCAAAATCCGTTCACCTGAGCCCATGGGCACATATTAGCACGTCTTCGAGGAAAAATGAATAACTTGACTCGGCCCGTGAATCGAGAAATATTATAGCTGAAAACAGTCTCAAACTGTAAATTAACAGTAGATTTAGATGATAAGCTTAACTTGACGGGTTTCGGGCGGACTGGATCATCAAATTGTGCCAAACTCGCAGCTCTAATTGACAGTCAAGCTTTTGACACACCCAGTTACAAACTTGAAATAAAGACAGTAGATTATTCCAGTCAAGTATTCGTTTTCTTCTAAGACTTTTTTTACATTGCCTCCTCAATAACATATCCGGTGCCTAAATAGAAAAATTACTGAGATCTTAGGCCCGGTTGCACAGTCTTTGGTTTATCCTAATCATAGCTCAATTATCTTAGTTAAAATTGTTTCAACAGTCGTTACTTGAGATTAAGCTACGTTCAGGATAAACCGAAGACTGTGCAATCGAGCCTTGGAGTAATCAAAACTGTCCACCAGTCATAAGTGCCCACCCTCTCCTCATGCTTATATAGGAATCATATTATTATCAATTCGTAACCATTATTGCTACAACAGTATTGTTAAATGTTACATACCACACAACGCATACATGTGACAAATCTGGCACGAAAACATTCGTAATCAAAATTGTGAATGCGAATGTTGAAAGATTTGCGAATCTTTCGAGTATTGCAAATGCGAAAGTGAATATTTATCACATCCCTTATAATTAATGAGCTGTGAACAGGCACTATATTTATTCAGTAAAATTCATACAAGATTAGAATAAATGCAAGAAAACTACAAAATTCGGATTACATTAAGATGAAGAATCTAGTATCCAAACAATGATCTAAGATAGATACAAATACGTAGTATTCATAAACTCTGGAACAAGAACAGTCGTACAAATAAAAGCCCTTATTATATAAATATCTGTTGAATTAAATATGATAATCATCAAGAAAGAATGAATTCCTCATCTTTTGATTGTGCATGACGAAAACAATTTATCTATTATTTATTATATTGTAACTAAAATTTCATACGAAATTTAAATATGGTCCAGCTCTAGCTTCAAGATGAATTGTTCCTCCTGCAGCAGATTCATTGGGTTTGTTCGTTTCTAGTCGGTTTTGTTTATAGCCGTTAATTGCAAGTTTCACAATTCGATTTCGCTTCGGGCCATTGATCAGTGTTTAGTTTGGTGTTGGTGCATATGTTGGTAACGAGTCTTAATGGCTTCGAGTGCTTTTGGGCCGCCTGTTCTCGCTACTTCGCAGCTTCCGCGAGGCTAGACAATGAGTTATTACTTCTTTAGTGCTCCAACTAACACACAAAAGAAAGGAAATCTTGAACACCAATACTACGTAAAGTATTGGATTCAATAAAGCTGGGTTGCACACTGTTTTTGGTTAATCTTAAGCGTAACCCAATTGCGTAGGTACCGAGTGTTGGAATAATTGTTGCTACGGTAACCAAGCTACGCTTATGATGTACCAAAGACTGTATCTATAGAATACATTTTTGGATATTTTATTTATTACCATTTTAACTCTTGATATCAATTTTAGAATCTGACATAAATAAATGAGAGTTTCCCATTCTTAAACATTATTGTCAAAACATTTATGGGATATCTTAGCTACCTTTCATGTGAAAGCGTCTAATGTTTCCTCCTAAATCTTCTGATAAAAAAGCACTTAGAATTCCATCCACGATTCTTGCTTCGCAATTCCTTTGCTGAGTGTGCGATTCTGAATCTTATTCTGCCCCGGAAGTGGCCAGTGTTTGTCTCTCGGGGTCAGTTTCCGTTCTTCGCGACACTGGAGAGCTTCCGGCTGCTCATTTGACGCGCGCCATTGACTTGAGATTGTCCAGTGATTGTATGTCCAACGCAATTTCAGATCTAATCTTACTGGATGCACGCGAAGAGATAAATTATCTGTAGGGCAGATTCTCGCAGATTTGACCTTAAAGTTGAGAAGATGGAACTAGTTAGATCGAGGCCGGAAATGAGATTGTTTAATGACTGGTTCAATTAGTTTATTTTGATGGGAAGATCAATATTATAATGCTTCTTCATTTAAAATTTCTAATAATATTATTGCATTATTAAACATATTTCTGATATTGTTACAGGTGAATCGGCCTTTGACGATGAAAAAGGAGGGCATCCAGACGCGAAACCGGAAATTATCTTCAAAAAGTAAGAAGAAGAAGGGAGGTTCTGCTTGTTTGTCGCTTGGCGGAGTTATGAGTGATATGATTAAACCTCTAGACCCAACAGGCAAAGGAGCTTTTGGTGCTACGGGCTTTGGTGCCTCTATGGGTGAGTACCAACCTCCCTTCTTTCAATTTTCTATTTTATGAATAATATACTATCAATTTATTTACTTTTTTTACAAGTTTTCAATGTTAGATTTCTTTCCAGGCAATAATCATCATCATCTGAATCCTGCGTTACACCCTCATCACGCTGCCATGAGCCATTGGTATCACAACGGTGGATCGGTACACCACCATCAAGGTTTTGTGTCTGCTGGTCCACCTCCGCCTGCGCCACCACCATCGGCTGCCTCTTATCACCACCATATGAGCTCCTTGAGTGCTGCAGCTGGTTTAGGGCTCACTGCATCTAATGGAATGGTGAGTAGTAATCTTTTGATTATTTTCAAAATATCATTTGTGCTTCAAAATAGACAGTCTCCGGAATGTATTGATATTATCGTCAATTTTTTAATGAAAATCGCGCCTTCACTTCGAATTACTGTTCAACAAATAATCAATTTCGAAATGATCATTTTTTCAGAATAAGAAAATAATGGTCACAAAATTTAAAACATCACAAGGCAAACACATCTCGGTGAATTGCTACAGTAACGGCAATAATGTAGCCAAGCTTCTAAAACTAACAGTTCTTGCAAAATATTTTCTTGTTAATATTCTTGAACAAATTTTAAATGACTACAATAAAGAGAGGTATTTATTGTCTATTTTTAATCTTCGATGAGATTATTAACTTTTTTTCTTAGATTAATCGACCGAAACTTAAACATGCAAAGTATAGTTAATTATTTATTAAGTCTTTATTTTCCTGAGTTTTGTTTACTTACAAGATGATAAAAGTTTCCGCGGTTCATGAAAATTACGTAACAATTCTCTATTGCTTCATATGGTATTATCTGGAGAATTCCTCATTAAAAATGTAGATGTTGATGATACATTAGATAAACAAAAACTAAATTTATGTTAAGTGAAACCGTATGTAATTTAGCGTTCAGTCCTCAATTAAAGTGTAAAGTTGTAATAACGTGAAAAAATCATCAAGGATGGAATATCGGCGCACTATTAGAGTCAAGATGCGTTGAGCATTGACAACCAAACTGTTATTTAAAAAAAAAATCTAATCCAAAACTTTAGGTAGTGATTGAATCTATCATTCTTCATCCTGGTCCTGAATTGTTCGATTATCAATTTATTCCGATAGTAGACCTCAAATTAAATCCCTCTTTATAAAAAATCTCTATGCTTCCTGAGCTAAATATTCTTGACTCGTAATACTTCTTAGGCCAGCTTTAATTAGTGAATTATTGTAGAACATTTTTATAACCAATTCTTTTCCAAAGCAATGGCTGAAAAACTTTATTTTATCAAAATGTTGACTGGATTCGATTATTAAAATAATCATCATCAGAGTCGGTTCAGAAGTGCTACTATATCAAAGTAGCACTTTGGAAGTTGTATAGTTCTGAACCGGCTCTGATGATGATTATTTAAATAATCGAAACCGGTCAGCATTTTTAAGAAATAAAAATATAGAACAGTATGGATAAAACTATTTCCAAGATTTTACGAAAATCCATTCATCCTAATATTAGTTTCCACACTTTGGTGATCGCTCCTTCAATTATTAGTTAATTACTTGACCATTGGTTAAAAAAAAAAATGAACTTGCAAATAATCAAATATAACTGGAATATATACAATAATCAATAAATCATTTATGATTGCTCGTTAATAATAGACTTGAATGAGCAATCAAAAAAATGTTTCCTCATGAAACAAACTCTCATTTAACATCTGAATCAAAGCGCCTTAAAATTGAAACTATGTCCGTGTGCTCATTCAAAGAAGATAAAAAAATGTGTAGTAGGGTAAATTTTGGAATAAAATATTATATATCTCTCTAAACCAGAGGCTCCCAAACTTTTTTTTCTCGTAGACCACTTTCTAAATTTTACTAGTTTTGGTGAACTCAAAATCCCTTTCCGTAGACCCTCACTTACAACTTGTGAACCCCCAATTCTTTTTCCCGCCAACGTAGACCCCCGTAGAGTCTCCTGTGATCCACCTGGACCACTTTGGAAATCACTACAGTCAAACAAACCATCAGTCTGCTATTAGCCACTGGTGCAATTATTTTTTTTCTATGAATATTTGATACATACGAGAGAAGACTCAAAACGAATGGATCTTGAATGAAAGAAAAGACTTGAGTTTTATCCACTGTTTTTCAGTTTAGTCTCCACTTGATTGGATTGATTCCTCGTAGGTGCCTTTAAATGTCGAAATTGATAAAAGTTGCTTGGGGCCGGGCTACAAGCAGGATGGTCGTGTTCCCGGAACACGACATATAACTGATTTAATGCCGAATTTGTGAACAGGGACATTGTCGTGGAGCAATAGCACCTCATGGCCGAACTTTGCTCGGCGATTTTCCAGGATTGCTGTCTTCAAATTTTAAAAGCCTCAGCATATTACTTCCCTGTTATCGCCTCTTTGCGGGAAAGATAATTAATCAAAAGCATATCTTCCACATCCCAGAAAATTGTGGCTATCACATTCTCGACGAATGGTTGAGAACGAAATTTTTTTACTACTTTCATTGATCAGGTCCAAACTTTCCGTCAAAATCAGAACACACTTTTGCTTCTAAAAAAGTATCAGCGTTCTTGGCACCCATCTTGCACTAACTAACCTTAGTTATCATTAAATGTTCGTGCAGGATTCTCAGAGCCGATGCATATTAAATGCCACTTTCTGAAGCCAGCTGAGAAGCTGTCAATCGACGGTCCTCAGGGATATGCTTCTCCACTTTCGTCACGATTTCTGGCCTTCCACTGCGCGGATCATCAATTAAATTATTTAGCCCAATACTTTGTAACATAATAGGAAGATGAAGTGAACCCGTACAATACCTTCATACGTAATTATAACCTCCATTTTCTTCCTCCACACGCAACTCTATAACGGAATGATATTTCAAACTCAAATTTTCCATTTTACTGCAATTAGTTACTTTTAACGTGCCGCAACTAGAACGAATGACGAGCGACTGGACCAAGGACTAGTAGCTCGATACGTAGGGACATATCAGTGGCTGAACAGGTCGATTGTTCCACGTACTAATCATCTTTACTATTAAACTAGATTACTTTTGAATTTTCCCTCGAATATGGGTACATGTGGCATATTAATTGGTTTTCATGAGTTATTATAATTATACTTAGGAACTGGAATAAAATTATTGTTTCACTTGGAACAAACACTCACTTTACTATTACATCTGTTTGAAATTTTTTGTGTTAATTCAGGAAGTATGGCAGTATGCGTATACAGTAATGATCAGATAGATCTTATTTGTTCATGAGTTATCTACTTGAAAACTGAAATTTGTATCAGAATATTTTCTTTTTCAAACAACTTGAGATATAAATACTATACCACCATACAAAAAAAAAAGAGAAAAACAAGATAGATAGTTGGAAAATTTTCTCATCTGTTCATCAGTTACCAGTTTGGAAACTGAATATTATAATAAAACATTGTTTCCTTTCTATACAAACTATTAGGTTAGTACTGGTGGTTCAATAATTTGTATGAATATTTATGATTGCGATAAAAATATTATTTCTCTTCAAACAAGCAGATTATTGCTGAACCACTGTTCGAAAAATAAAATTGAATTTGTGCAAAAGTCGAAAAAAATATATATAGTTGTATATGGGGAACATGAATCATTGATAATTGTTTTCGTTAATGAGTTATTGACTCAGAATTAATAATTAAAATATTATTTCGTATCCAATATTATATTTAATTTTTCTTTTGTTTCAGACGAGTTGGCGGTCAGAGTACACGTGATAAGGTGGAGAAAGCCTTTATTTTCAGCACACCTAATACGCAGTGAGCAATCTTTGTAAAGTTTGTATAAAATAATTAAACCTGCCTGTAGGTCGCCGGTTCTTAAGTCGCTGCAAGATCACCGCATCTTGATCAGACTGTACCTAGACTTTCGGACCGGCTTGTTTTATATATAAATTCAGTACAAAACGTTTAAATTGTATAAATTAATTAAATAATTAATACACATTAAAGTAATTATAATAGTGATTGTTTTAAAGCCGTTTTTAATACGATAATCGGGAGTGTATATAAAAAAATAACAAAATTTGTTTTACAATGTGCAATTTTAATAATGTCTAATTAAATAGCGTTATTTATGATTGTATTTAAGATGATGATTCGGAGATCGTATGATCGCGATAAATAGACCAGCTTGTCGACATGGTAACAAAACATGGAGCAAACAGAAATCTTTGTCATTTCAAAAATGATCATAAAATATTAAGAATTGAATTATGGACTAGCACTTGCATCAAAAGATGTTTATATTTACAAATGATTGAAATTTAAATAAATTATTGATAAGTGATAACCATCAGTAACTTTTGAATTATTTCACTGTATTAAATTCAAATAGGCTGAAGTATATTTTGCCTACAACAAGTGTTGAAAAATTAAAAAATCTATAATAATGTTCTATACATTTGAACTGAGTTTTTTTTTTTTTCTTGTTAAAAATGATGCAAATGAGCAATTAACCTGATTGTTGTTCCACTTTTGGAAATGGTGTTTCAGGCAAAATATTGTGTCCAGTTTTAGCGATTTAATTCAAAACTTCTGCTGATGTTTTAAATATTGAAGAATATGGTTAGGATCGTAAGATTTGACATGTAGATGTCACATGGACAATCAGAATGATTTGGTTGACGTAAGCGTAAAGAAGTAAAGGTGAAGCAAGGTTTGCAGGCAGCGAGGAAGATTCTATTTGTGAAGCACGTTGTAAGATTGTGGCCATGATAAGATTGTACTCGCTAACGGATGTGGAACAAATCCTTTGTTCTTCTTTTTCTTCCCGTCTCTCGTACTTTGTGTTTGCGATGCCGTAACGACAAGCTGGCCGAAATAGACTGCAAAAAGCATATTAAACTTGTACATAAATCTAGCGTATTCAAATTGTATGTCACGAATTCGACCAATTTTTATTAATGTAATTTTACCATTTTAAATTATTGTCGTTGTGTATTTTTGCGGTTCGAAAACAGAACAGAATTCATACCGCTTGTATAAATATAGTTGATAAAATACAAAAAAATTATACAAATTTCGAGACGTGATGCTTCCTGCCAAAAATAAATGACAAATTTATTTGTCTTCTGTAATTTTTCGGAATAATTTAATTTAATTTTTTGAACCCAAACGCAGAAAATTATTTTCTTGTTACGTGAGTTTTTGAAAGAAATCTATTCACAATGTTCTTTGGCTCGTATTCTTAACTTCGTCTTCAAATAATATAGTCTATATTGTACGCTTATTTGCTATTATAGATGGAATGTGTCTAAAAATTAGTAAAATAAATTCAAGATGGCATAGCATTATAGATGAAAATTATATTATTTTTGATTAACTTGTACGTAAATATAACCCTTTGAGTAAAAATTTGAAAATCTGTTAGTAGACAGTTGTAAATCTCAGTTATATATCAATCAACAATAACAAAATGTTCAGTTTTCCATCTTAAGTACGCAATAAAATGAATTATTATTCAAAGTCGGAAGCATACGACTCAAAATTTGCCCAAAAAAGCGTAATATCCCGAAATGATTAGTTTGCAAGAAATTTCCACATATTGTCATTTGTTTATTGTTGTTTTAGTTATTACCCACCGTGTTTATTGTATTACGTTATATGTGGAAATCTTTTTCGAATGTTTTCGGGGTTGCCATAAGACGAATTCCAATACTTATTGATTGGAATTCGATCCCAGGACCTGTAATAGTTTTATCTTTGCACACATACTGACACATTTGACATAACACACACACACTGACATTCAAACACATACATAGACACACAAGTTCACTTGACCACGGATTGTATTTTATCTGTGATGGTGGATTTTAACATTGTAATGAATTATTGATATAAAAATAAATTGTACATAAATCGATGTATGTATATGCTCTTCGTGTGATATATAAAAAATATTTAAAAGATCTTATATTCTATGTTCTTATTTAAACAAAGAAATGACAAACAACCCTCTCAATTTTTTTTACAGCAACCAAAATACGAATATATGAAAAATTTTCAAATTGAAAGAAATCCATCTTTAAGCCTACAAACAAAATGTGCATCTACAAGGGAATTAAGTTATTCTCCAAAAAAACCGAGATTATTAGACAAAACAAAGAAAAAAACTCAACGGAAGGAATTATATAAAATATTGCTCTATAATAGATTTCAATGTATGATATTTCTGAAAAACTGTTTTTCGAAATACAAATTTGAAATTAATATTTGGATAACAAAGTTTCATATGATACATGCGAGGATTCACAAAAATATATTCACGTTCCATAGACCAGATACTGCCCCATTCTATCCTTTAAACTTTCTATCAATATCAAAAGAACCCTCAATAAAAATAAGCCGTACTGAATCCTTCTTTCAATCCGTTTTTCCGTCGGTCTGAATCAAAATTGAAAATCTTAGCTTTATTTATCGTCTATCCGGCGAGTCCAGCGATGTCGTTTGTTGCGATTAAATATCGGAGCACCCCAAATCAATCAGGAATAAATCCAGGGCTGGCCAGCGAAGTGTGAACCGGAAGACGAAAGTAGGGGAGGCGGAAGTCGATTCGGAAGTCAATGTAGTGTGGGTAATGAGATGGCCAAAGTCCACTAAAGCCTGAGCTTTGGTCAAGAGACGTAGTACAGCAATTTTGACACTTTACGATACGTATTTTCTACCCTCAATAGTAGGAATTTGTTCCAAGAAATTGCTATTAGGTTACTGAAAATGACCCTCAAGCATAGCTTTTGAATTTTGAAAATTTATTGAACTCATTTATCATTTTAAGCATTTATTTTTATCTTTTACAAAACTCCTACAAATATCTTATTAGAATAATTCTATAGTAAATAATGACATTGTTTGAGGCAATAGGTTATTCATCTCCGTGTAATTCTTATATTCTTCAATAAATATCTTATATTATAGTATATTTCAGTTAGGAGCTCTTATTTCACTACAATTTAAATCTTTTGATTGGCCGACATGTGAATCCATTTTACAAAAGCATAAAAATCGCATTCGGCTGTCTGTCAGTCGTTCATCAATCATCATAAATAAATTTGTTCAGTTCGACGATTTAAATTTATTGGGTGTGTAGATAAAGCTGACTGGTAAGTTAAATAATGATAGTAAATGCTTCGACCCACCTGGGTCATCTTCAGGAGTGAAAATAATTTGAAAACTAGACTCTTTTCACTCGTGCAGATGATCTAGGTGGGATCGAAATTTTAGAGAGGAAATAAAATAAAGAAAATCAATTGACTGAATTCCCTAAGCTCGCTATCATTATTTAAATTTATATATATTCAGGTATGATATGGAAGTCTCTTTGTTGCTTTTATTTTTTGCATTCAACTGTTCTTAATCCTGCATTGATTATGAGTTTATCATGTTCGTATTCCGGTCAATCAGAAGGTTTAAATCATAGTCCTATATAAGTCTTGGACCGTTATCAATTAAAAGGTTATAATGTTTTACATGAATGGATTTTTCAACTACCAAGAGATGGCGCTAATGATTATATTGCTGTAACATTTGTTTGTGAATTTATGTTTTTTTTTTTTTTCATCAGTAGATTCCAATAGAATATAATTTATCTACGATCGTATGAAAAGTAATAGATTTTTATATACTTTTCAAAATAAAAAATAGGCTTTAATGAAAGGCTGTGCATTAAAAGTTTTGTTGTATATTTTTATTGCATAATTCAAGTTGCAGGATCCATTAGTGGGATTCATAGTATATTAAATATCTAGAGGATTTCTTGAAACTCAACTACATCATTAAAGTCACTTTTGGTTATCTTGAACTTAATAATCCAATTCAAACTTCCGAAAACATTGAATAATAACATTTTACGGTTGTATCTTGAATAACTATTAGTATATTCGGTACTTGTATTGTCAGTGAGTAACTCTTAAGTTCTCATACTGCACTCAAATTTCATAAAAAATATGTGATGTACTCTATGATAAAATGATATTCACACAAAAAACTACTATCTATAATAAGTAGATTTATATCAAATTTATTTGAAATAACCACAGAATAATTCGAAACCTCCTTAGAAATAGAAAGCTAATAACAAAAAACTATATAACCTCATACAGAGTGTGAACAAACTGTATCTGTATCATCGTATCGTATACCGTCACTAGGTTTGCATTCTTATTTAAAAACCTCAATAGATATGGCGGCTAAATGAATATTAATAAATAGATACATAAATAAAATGAGGCTCAATGGATCTACTGAGAGCAGAATTGAAATTAATAGTCTATACGTGCCTCAATATATTTCATATTGAACAAATAGTTTTCAGTTTTTGTCACCGGATGGCAGCATATGTCGATGACACAAAATAAGACAATGGTCCAAATTCAGCTCTCTTTACTACTTAAAAAAGCTTCACTAAAAGCTTCACTAAAATATCATAAAGGTACATATGTGTTGGACTAATTGAACAACAAAAAATATAGAAGATATTTCCATGGTAATTAGTGAAGCTTCTCTTACTGATGAAGGGAACTGAATTCGGCCCATTGGATCGCATTCAATCCTTCTCACTACTCAAAGAAGTTTTGTTAAAATATCATGAATAAAGACAAATGTAAGTTAGAATTACAGAATAAGAAAAAGATAGAATACATTTCCATCTCAATAAATGCAGCTTCTTTAGCTAATAAAGGCAGCCGAACTCGGCCCATTGCTATTAAGTATTTAAAACAAACAAGAAACAAATTGATCATATTGAAATCTTCGGTAACCAGTATTTTAAAATAATTCGTATAGATTTTGTTTTTATTCACATGAAGCTAATTAGAAGTGGTGGCGTTAGCTTTCTATACATAAGTAATTGAACTAATAAATTTAAACAGGATTATTTGGTATATTTTCGAGAATCTTCTGGAATATAAAAGCTGTATTCTTTCGTTAACGGATTACTGATCCAACTGAATCTAAAGATCAGTTCAAAATGGCGTCGAGATCATATGATCTGTTGTATTCGAAAGAACGCCAAACATTTGTCGAGTGTGAGTTTGTCTGGGATCATTACCTAAAATTTGTTTTAACTTCGTTTAATCATGAATATTCAAATATGTTCAATAGAAAGTATTTTTTAAATGTATAAAACACAAATACATGTAGTTATTTCATTTTTCTAATAATTATAATTTAATATCAGGATGAATTATCACCAAATTTTTTTATTTCGCCCAACTAAAGCTATTTCAAGGCAATTTATTTTATTTCTTATGATTCAAATGTTACGAACTCCGCCGTTTTTTAAATACATAAGGACCACATGAATTCCTCTAGCTTTTCGTTAGAGGAGTTGCTGGTGATCTAGAGTAGTTGAAATTTGGAGTGGGGGTGACTAATCCATAAACGAAAGAACAAGCACATAATCACAGATCCAGATAAGTTAGATCAGTACTCCGTGAACGAAAGAATACAGCTATTGACTATTCTGTGAATGAAATCTCTCTCTAAAATTGATGGTCTTGGAAATATTCAGAATTAAATTACTGCTAAATGGATCAACAAAATATATTTATTATCAAACAGAATATTTCATTTTCTATTTCTATTGATTATTTCGTTTGTATTATGTTGTAACTAAATAAAATGTCATTCAAAACAATTCCCATGAATATTTGATATTGTCTTCTGTATATTACAGGAATGATCATATTTACATCTATTAAGATGTTTTATACATCACTCAAACTATCACGCCATTCTTCAAAGCAAAATAATTGTACCTTCAAATTGGTATCTATTGCTGGGCAGCAAATCAATAAGTTTTACAGATTTATAAATTCATAGGAGACTGTTGAAAACTCATTGAGTCTTTATTAATGTCAATTCGTTCATAAGGATGACAACATCATTGCGATTTTATTCATCATTTACAAATTTATGATTCTACTAGATGCTCCTCGCGGCTTCACCACATATAGATGTACTTCTTGAAATCGATGAAAACAATAATAATTGACTACAACATCCGATCACACAATGTGCTTTGAATGTTTTCAATATTTTTTTTCCAAATTTAAGAGTAATCAGTCTGAAGAAATGCAGGACACTGTAAAGTGACCTTTAAAGTTTGACCCTGAAACAGAATTTGATAAATTTTATAAAATCAAAACCTGATAAGTTTCACAAAGATACAAACTCAGAGGTCGGTTTTTATACCATCATCCTGAATAGGGCAGCAACCGTAGACACGTGTTTCGTCCTTATTAGGATTCTTCAGTACGGTATAGCAAGCCGCAGATAGTCGGACTTGTATCTGCGGCTTGCTATACCGTACTAAAGAGTCCTAATAAGGACGAGACACGTGTCTACGGTTGCTGCCCTATTCAGGATGATGGTGTAAAAACCAACCCCTGAATTTGTATTTTTGTGAGACCTATCAGGTTTTGATTTTATAAAATTTATCAGTAATCAGTCTATTGACTCTCTCTTAAAAATATAATAATTGACTGCAGCACCTAGGTAACTTCTTGAAATCAATAGAAAAAAATTGACTACAGCACTCTAGCAAACAGTGGTATCTGCCTGCGGTAACTTCTTGGAATCAATTAGAATAAAATTCATGGCTCTAATAGCAAAGACATGAACTTTCATACAAGCTCATAACCGCCTTTATACTTCCATAATTCGGCCCTGTCGCAAAATCTATTCTCAAATGACCTTTGCCCTTCACAAACTACTTATCTTCGAAACTGCAGCGTAATATGTATTTTTTAATAATACGTTGACAACCTTGATCTATCCCTGTTGTAGAATTCACATCATGATATTGACATAAAAAACACTGAACTTCTAATGAGAATTGATATAATTCAAGCTCCTGATATCAAGAAAAAGAAAATTCTCAGAGCAAATTTTATCCCTGTCTAAGCCACCTTAATCCAACCCTGTCAAAAAATAATATGAAGGTATTTATTTTTTTCACATTGTCTACCTAACTCCTGAATGTCATGCCTCTATCAGCAGAAACATAGAATTGTCATATAAATCCTCCTTAATTCGACCCTGTTGCAAAATCCTTTCTCAGCTCACGTCTCACCTCAACATACTATCCACCCGTCAACTTCCAGTTTCGGTTGAGCACTTTTGAGATTTCGTGTTGAATCAGTGAGTGGTATTTCGCTATTATAGATGTAGATAAGACTTATAGAGTGTCACAGAATTGCAACAATAATTTAATATAATTTTTGAGCATTTGGCAATTCACACTTTGTCATTAAATTTTTTTTTTTAAAAGTTGATTGAATATATTCAATTTACAACAAACTATTCTACGGTCGAGATTTATGACTATAACGTCATGGGGATGTAGAACTATCATGTTTATTTATATGTGTTGTTTCGGGTTACTACATTACTAAAGATATATTATGTCAATATTCTCCCCTCTTGTTGAAGCGCTACTTGAAGAAAAAATCTGACGTGAACATCACGTGACTTACTTGTACATCATTGGATAGATATATATATATATATATATATATATATATATATATATATATATAATACGATGTGATTTTGTGTTTGTTCATATATATCATTGGATATATATACTTAAACACAAAATCTCATCGTTCCACAGTTAATCCTTTTGGATTTACCCAAGAGATTCTAAAAATCTGTCAAGTAAAATGCGCTTTCAGCCAAGTCGGTTGCTATGGAAACAGTAGGCCATTATTCTTATACTACAACATTCCTAAATACTGATTTCCAAAATTCTACGGCTACCAACAGATCTGAATTCATGCGCAAAATTAAAAAATAAATTCCTACTGAAGTGCACTTCCGGTTCAGTCTAGTGCTATGAAAATAGTAGGCAATCATTCAGATGCTACAGCAGACTGAAATACCAAATTTCAATATTCTACACCTGATCGTTTCGAATTTATGCGAAAAAATCCAAAAAACTGTCAAGTAAAGTGCACTTCCGGCTCAGTGGATCTCAATAAAAATAAGACATGAGCATCTAGACGATATAATCGTCCTAATTACTGAATTCTAACAATCTACGTTTGATCGTTTTGGATTTATGCAGAAAATTCAAAAAATGTTTCGAATAAAGTGCTCTTACGGCTTAGTCGATAGCAATCATAATGCAAGGTGTACAATAAAAGTGCCTAATACAAAATTTGAATATTCTACGACTGATTGTTTAGAATTTATGCGAGAAATTCAAAAAGTCAGTCATATAAAGTGCAATTCCTGCTCAGTCGATTGGTACAAAAATAAAAGATGACCATTTAAATGCTATTTCAAATACTGAATCCCAATATCCTACGGCTGATCATTCTGGATTTATGCGGAAAATTGAAAAAAAGTCTTAAGTAAAGTGCACTTCCGGCTTAGGCGATCGCAATCATAATGCAAGATGTACAATAAGATGTTATAGAAGCTCTTTATACGAATTCTCAATATGCTATGGCGAATCATTCTATATTTATGCAAAAAATTCAAAAAAAGTTTCAAGTAAAGTGCACTTCTGGCCTGGCTGATTCTTACAAAAATAGCAGATAACCATTCAGATACAACATCAAGTTCAAGTATTGAATTTCAACATCCTACGGTTGATCATATTGGATTTATTAGAGAAATTCGAAAAAAGTTTCAAGTAAAGTGCACTTCCGGTACTGATGATTGGAACCATAATGCGAGGTGCTTAACTAGACCCTATAGCAGTCTTAAATACAAAATTTAAACATTATACGTTCAACCAGTTTTGAGATATGCGAACTACGCAGGCACGCACGCACGAACATACGTACCGACATCAAGTCAAAAATAGTCAAAATAGATTCAGGGATGCTCAAAACGGATATTTCCATCAAAATCTCGATAGGTGAATTTTGTCGGTTTCACAATACTTTCTTGTACTTAGTACAAGTATGTAAAATTTGAATAAATTAAGATAGCGCTATAGTTAAGACAATGAGATAAAGGACTTAGGGAAGAAGCACTTCTTCACGAGGTGAGAATACGGGCCATAGTTTTTAACTCTTTTTGGAAGACACAAACTTTAAATAACCAGTTAAATCTGACACTTTTGTGTGTAACAAACAAAAATTGATTTCCTTTAATCATATACATCAACAAGAAAAACTGCAAATATTTATGGGAATGTGGAAGAATCGGCTGCGGTCAATGGTATTTTATCGGTAACTTCTAATTTATATAATTTTAGACCAAAAAATGGATGCGACATTCATTCACTGATAGCAGCAAATAACTACATGAAAGAACATGAAACAGTCCTGAAGATCAAAGATTTCAAATTCTCTAACGTTGGTTTGTTCTCCAAAAATGAAAAAGAAAATAGAAGATGTATATTGCATCTTATTAGGATGTGATGTAATACTATTTAAATAAAAATTAATAGGTTCCTACATAATTTCAATACAAAATTTAGTTTACTTGTGATTATCAAGCGAAATGCTTCATTTTTACATAAATAAAGCATAATTATGCATAATGGTAATATAGTACAGGTCAATTTATTTTAGCATGACTTTACTCTCTAATAGCATGGTAAACCGCGGCACAGCATGAGATCTGTTTACCTGTGAAAAAGGGTGGTATTAAGAATATTCCTCTTTTAAGTAAATTTTTGTATTTTCCCTAGAACATAATATTTAGAAGTAGGAAAAAAGTATTTGGTAATTATTTTAAATATCTTTCAATTTTAAAATTTCAATTAATACTTAAACTGTAACTTTATTTTAAATTCAAGCTAGTATTAAAATAAAAGTCAAAATAATTTTAGTACAACCCAGAAAAAAAGAAGATTTATTAGCTGCTTATAGCCCCCTTACTGTGAAGATTTCCTAAAGCCATGCTAAAATAATTTGTCCTGTACTATACCAGTGGTGTTCGTCGTGAATATTCGCGACGATTCCCTAACAGAAGAACATAGGTCTGTTTTTTGGAAACATTTCAGCGGGTTAGAGATACAGACTATTTTGCCTCTGTGCTACGTGTTGCTGGTTAATTTGCACCATTGCAAAATGAAAGAAGAGCTACAACATTTTAATGGGAATCCAACTACAAGTGTTCGACGTATTGTATGTATTTGATTTCATTGATTATTCCTATTTTTTTTAAATATGTGTTGCATTAACTTATTGATTTTTAATTGAATTCTAGTATTCTGCCCCATTTATTTATTTTGAGTACATATTTCTGAGGGCTTCTTTCTGATTACATCTGTTCGTTTCTAATCTCTTATTCTTTTTTCCGGTTGATATCTGTTTAGTTTGCTGATGCTAGTATATTTATTAAATTTTATATTTAAAAATCAATTCTACTCCCTTAAAATAGGATACTATAAATCGTTGCATGTACGAGTTTACATGGTAGTCCAAAAAATTAGTTTCCAAACAAGAAATATCATATACTATATGAATGTACCGTCGTACAATTAAAATTGTTAGAGAAATCAAATATACATAAAGATGCTGAGGTTTCCGACTTGTTGAAATTATTGGTAGCGAAGTATTCTTAAAGTATTTTAGAAATATAATTTATTGAATGAAGCCAAATATAAAAAAATTATAACTACTTATTGCACTCAACAATAATAATGAAATTAATATTTTCTGTAAGGATTATTTATATTATCCCGATTCATATTGACCAGCTCCGTAGTTCTATTCACTATGACCTCTCAAGTTAATGACTATCTTACTGCTTGGCCACTTTTATATGATTAATATCCCAGTGTTTAATTGAAATCATTAATTAATGGGACATCGCTTGTACCAAGTGATCTCTGGCGTTAATCAATGTCAACTTTTCATAATCATCAGCAAATCAATCAATTTGTGACGTTCAGAACACTGCGGACCGGACGCTGTTCATGTCGGACGTATATCGAACATCAGTGATCGAGAAAATAATGTCCCAACTCTGATGAATTATTTTTTACTGAAGATGTGATCAAAAGACTTGTTTCTTTATCAGTTCGTGACATGTATGAGTCAGTTTTATCAGTAATTAATTATACAGAAAAAAGTTTACAAGGAAAAGATATTTTTGATGAACAGAATGACTCAATCAAGAAGAGACTAGAATATATTACGAAACATAAAAATTCTACTTTTATCACATTGAAGAATGAATATATGAAAATGAGAAAAAAATAACTGAGAATCAGTAAACCAAATTTAAAAGAGAATTTCCAAATTATCTTCTGTCCAAATTGTTGCAGTGGTCTTGAAAGTAGACCCCCTGGTTTGGAATAATTTTTTTATTTTATGATAATAAAATTCATTTTTCTGCTTTATCTCTCAAGGGTCCTATAAAAATAAGTGTCATTTTGCATGAAATGCACTGATGGTTCCATGGAATATATAGGAATATTTGTCGTGACAATAATTTATATTTTTAAATCTTGTTAACATATATTTAAAAATTGACGTTACAAATGTTATTTGGGTAACTCGTTTTGTACACGCGTGCGATGTGCCATTGTTTCTAATGTATTTCCGGTATCCTTGATGTTATTTAATTAATGTATTCTATTACTGTTTCGTTTGTCGGTTTCATTAATGTCTGATGTAGCCGAAATCTATTCAATTTTCATATTTGGAAATAGTCTATAAGTGGATAACTATTGAAAACTTGAGACAATTCTGAGAAATTTTATTCTGATTTTGAATTGATTAAAAAATGCAGACAGCCTCTTTGTTATTGCAAAATACTATTCAAATATTTTTATAGAAGTAACGAAACGTAGGTTTCTTCAAAAAGTTGACAGAGGATAAAATATGAGAAATGTCTAAAAGGCAATACCTATATATAGGAATGTTCGTTTCAGAACGTTACAAATATTTTGCTAGATTCTAAAAAGTCTTATCGACAATCAATTTCTATTGAAGTAAACTAGAACTTGATCAAAAATTCGAACTGTTTCACTGTCTTCTGAAAACTTGAATTGTATGTGGAAATTTAAAAGGGCCTTATGTATTTGTGATATAATTATTGTTGGTCGAACGTCCTTGCGTTTTCAGTTATTAGAATAGAAACTTGAATTTTACAATGGACTAATTGTTACTTACCCTATTAATTCACTGAAAACTATTTTTTCATTTAAAATAGAAACAATGGCTCTCAAATTTGAAGTATTAGATAATATATGAAAAGAAAATTCAGTTAGAAACTTGATAAAACTCTAAAACAACAAAATCGAATCTTTTTACTCACTTTTATCATTGAAAAGCAACAGTTCGATGCAAAGATTTTTGTATCATTTTCATAAACTGGGGGATGGCAACTGACAGTAAGTTAAAGGATCATACATTGTAAAAATATGAAGGATAAATTAGATGAATATCAATAATATCAAGTGGAAATAGGAAGTACTGCAGTTCCACAGTGTCTATAAGCGAGCCGTCACTGGACGAATGTAAAGCACTTGACTTCTGTCCTGGTGATCCCGGTAGAATCGCGTTCGATTCCAGGTGAAGTTAAATAATGTAATCAATTTTCAGCTCATAATAATCTCTTCTGCGGTGTTCTCTCCACTAACATCCATGAATACTTGTATTGACGGCTGATAATCGCACTCACAGTACAAAAATACCAATCTACCAAATCACGCAGAATGATTTGTGTGTTCTACACCTAGAAATAAGTAAAAGACGTGATGGATATATTTTTTAATACTCTTATCCATCGTATCAAATCACTGTAAACAAATTATCGATTTTCCACTGAACCAGTGGCTCCCATACTTCGAAGATTTGTGGATACAATTATTGCTGATCTAACGTGCTAAATTCTTCAGATATTTTTATCGAAATTAGAACTGCTGTGCTTATATGTGATTATGAGCGGAAAAATGAGGTATCTACTTGCTTCCTGTTTTATAGATTTTTGAAAAATAGCTATGTATTAGCCTTCGAGCTCCACGGAAAGAAATGTAAATTTTATGTTGTATTTCTTTTCTTTTTATAGTACTTCAGTCCTGAAAAAGATGTTTTGGGATTCCAGGAGACTATCCAAATGAATAGAAGCCTGCCATCCTTGCGAAAAAAAAAATAATTTCAAGAGCCATCAACGGTCTTCGGCGGCTTCGAATTTCGTTTCGTGCTAGTGCTAGGTAATTGCAATGATTAAGGAAGTGTTCGTCTGGTGATTTGGGTGAATTCGGTGGAGACGTTGTCGAACACGGGGTACGTACACATATGTGCGTATGTGTGTGTGCAGGTGCACACGCGACTACAGAACGTGCAGCTGTGGGCGCACGCGACGCGAGAATCGTACCCTGCACCTGACCACCTGAGTCTAATTAGTGCAAGATTCACCTGTCCAAGAGGACGCTAACCTGACGAGGAACCAAGACATGTAAGTACAAATAACACAAATGTTAATGGACTCTTTCTTCACCAAAGAGGACTTGAATATTCAACCAACAAGGTTGATGTTTTGAACTTAATTCAATAAAACTTCACATCAAGATTGAATAAATTGATTCAGAATTTATCATAACTTCCTTTTGTATACTGTTTTAATATTTTTTTCAACTGCTCCAAGCCCTTAGGAACCGGACAATCCTTTATAGAATAACAGATGTAGCTTCTTTGAAATCATCGTCAATATCAAATTTTCATCCTCTTATTTCCTTCTAATTTTTAAAACAAAATTTGTAAGAAGTTATGGCAAAGTCTTGAATTTATAAAATCAAAGTCTATAATGACTTGATCATCTCTATTGAAAGATGAATATCTGCTAATTGGAAGATTTTGGATGCGTTATATTTTTTCACAGAATGTATTTGATTCGAAAGATGCAAGATTGACAATTTATAATAGAGAAACTTTGCTTGCATTGATGCATGAAATTGGATACAGAGTCATAAATGACGACTGCATTTTTACGTCATAGAGTATTAGTGGATATCAAATGCAAAATTAGATTATTTTGAATTGTAAAAAATAAACGTTGTTATGACTATTAGATCCAGTTGCACAGTCCTTGGTTCATCCTGAGTGTAGCTCAATAGCTTTAGTAACAATTTCTTAAACAATCGTTACCTAAGTAATTAAACTACGTTTAGCTCAAACCAACTGGGCTTTAGTATGATATTTGGTCAATAGATTTTTCTAATCCATTTCATTGTGCTTTCTTAGAATCTTTGATTATTAATGAGCGACTGAGTTATACTAAATATAAATCGGTGATGGACTACTCCTTTTTGAAAGGAATATTCGCAGAATAAATCAATGATACATGCTTTATAGTCATACAATAGCAAAGCAATGTCCTTCCTACATCACTTTAAAAAATTGAGGTGTGTCCACTATGAAATATTCATTTATTGACTCCAAAGAATGAATGTTGATCCTGTACTAAATGAAATATTTTTCAAAAATCGACGAATTGGTCTGTATCATGTGGCAGGGTCTCTGGTTATTAAATACAAAAGCGTTTTTCATATAACTGAATGGATTCATAAATATCTGAACTCACCAAAACCTACTGAAAGTTAATTAAAAGTTATTTTGGAGAAGGTTCATCTAGATTTTTTTTAAATCCGCTTTTCCAACAGAAAACAAATTGTAGTATAATATATAGCAAAAATTGAAAAATACTCCATACTACAAAAGTCACAGCATCTAAGTTGATTTGAAGTGGTTTTTAGGATGATTCATCTAACTTTTTGGGTCGAATAGTTACGAATTATATAATCCAGAAACAAAAAAATCGTCGGTCCAAGAAGTTTTGGGAACAAAAGTTAGCAGCAAAAGGTCCTTGTTTAATTTCTTAGGACCGAGACGTAGTATTGATTATTACTTCCAGGGGGACGAAACAGTGATCGGGTAATATTATTTATTCACAATCAATATCGCAATATGCCAATTCCTAATCTTTTGGAGATTGGGAAGTATGTGATTTCCAACTGAAATGACTATCTTTCGGATCGGAAGCGCCACTTCTATCTCTTGGGTGGGAAATGTTTATGCAGGGTTGCCTAGCATCAGTCATAAATCTTTATTGAAGTAAAATAAACCGTGCTGTCAAAAATACCGATCATATTATCTAATGAATAAAATAGATGAAGCTGACTGGATGAGTGAATTTGAGTAAGTAAAAAGTCTTGGGAATTCAGTCAATATATTTTAATTTCTTTCCTACTTTACAGTTTCGGCTGTACCTCAGCCATCTTCAGAAGCGCTACAATTTGATTATTTTTTTATCACTAATTATTTATGCTAAGTTTGTCGGAAATACTTACAAAAGAACTTGAATTGTGAAAAATTAAAAATGTACATGAACTGTGATGTCGAGTTTAATAAAATAGCAGAAAAAAAAAAAAAAAAATATTTTTTTCCATTTGTCAAATGCCACAACCTGCATCTGTTGAAGACGTTGACCAAGTGCGAGTAAAAAATCGTGTGTGCACGCATTGTCAAAAAATTACAAATTATCACAAGTAGAATTGAGTTAGTTATAGTGTCAAACAATTAAAAATAGATGCAAGCTTGTGCATCACGCAAGGTGTCAAAAATATAAACAAAAATTAGGAAAAGTACCACCGATATTAAAGAATATTGTTGTATATAGTGCTAAGTGCAATAGTATCTGTTTTTTCATTGATATTTTGTTTGTCTTGTTTTATATACAACATTTCTAATGTAAGTCTTTTGTTCAAGTTGATTTCATTATGGATAATACTAGTTTCATCAAAATTAAAAGTATGTCCTGAATCTATGCAATGAGTGACTAGAGCACATTTTGGCGTATTTTTATTCAATTTTTTACTGTTTCGTTTATGTTCATCAAGCCTTGTTTTTAAATATCTCTTATCGGTGGTACTTTTCCTAATTTTTGTTTATATTTTTGACACCTTGCGTGATGCACAAGCTTGCATCTATTTTTAATTGTTTGACACTATAACTAACTCAATTCTACTTGTGATAATTTGTAATTTTTTGACAATGCGTGCACACACGATTTTTTACTCGCACTTGGTCAACGTCTTCAACAGATGCAGGTTGTGGCATTTGACAAATGGAAAAAAATAATTTTTTTTTTTTTCCGCTATTTTATTAAACTCGACATCACAGTTCATGTACATTTTTAATTTTTCACAATTCAAGTTCTTTTGTAAGTATTTCCGACAAACTTAGCATAAATAATTAGTGATAAAAAAATAATCAAATTGTAGCGCTTCTGAAGATGGCTGAGGTACAGCCGAAACTGTAAAGTAGGAAAGAAATTAAAATATATTGACTGAATTCCCAAGACTTTTTACTTACTCAAATATTATCTAATGATTCAAATAAAACAATTAATATTGAAAAAAAGCGGATTTATGTTGCAATTCTGTGTAAATTTATATCTTATAAATTCATAAATTTGTAAATTATAAACAAAATCGCTATGAACTTACATCCGTGGAACTTTTGTTCGATTCGGGGCAAGTGTATAGCTCCATTTCACTGTTATAACTTATTGATATCAGCACTAATCACAATTTCAATGGATACACGTATAAATAACTTGATTCATAAATCATAAATCCAACAAATGTCAATAGTATACATATGTACTTCGGTAAGGATTTCATATCAGCCTCGAGCAATATAAGAAGCTCTCGGCTGTAATGAAATACTTCTCACCTCAGATGTAATATACTATTATTAACGAGTGAACATAGTAAAGTAAAGTAAAATTCTGATCGGCAGCACGGTGGTGTTATACCGCGGCTCGGTGATACCGATTAGGAAGGCCTAGGCCCTTACAAGGGTTGTTGCGCCAGTGATGATGAAAAAACATAGTAAAAATATAAAAAAGGGTTGTTAGTTTTTTTCAAAAATTTGACCTCAAACTGATAATAAAATTTTTGAAACAACATGTTCACAGTCATGAATAAATTTGATTAACGTATTAATGATGAAATTAATCATATTACTTTACAAGAGCGCCGAAATTGTGTACATGTACACTACAACGTTCGGGTCGCGGGTGAACTGATCTGTTAATAAAATATGCAGGGAAGTAGGAACGAAATTTATAGATTAGTTTTTATTATATAATCTTAGATTCTCGCAATGTTTCCGATAAATTTCTTATAATGATCAGATTTTCTCGATGTTCCAATTCGTTTCAGTCCATTCTACAATTTGAAAAAAATGTCTATCGTGTCCCATAAGTCGTAAATTCCATCTACTAGCTTAACAATTGCAATTTTGAATATAACTATGTTAGGAGACAAATATAGGAAATGAAAAAATAAACCTTGCAGTTCAAAAGAATGGCCGACTGTCAATTTAAATCAGTTACTATTGTTGATTATGATTCCCAATTACCCTTCCCACGAGTTTCAATCCTTAACTTCCAAGTCATATATTTTTTCTTCTATTCGACATACGAAGATAAAATTCTACAAAAAATTACTAGATGATTCTTTGAAATTTTGAGCGAAGTTTTAACTTCCATAATTACATGCAGGATTTTTTTAACAGTATATTATGCTACAAGGACCGAACGACTATCATTTTTGTCCAGGATGAATTTGGTTCTATTCGGTGAAGACAAGAACAAAGCCGAGGTCGAAGCCCGAGACATAGAGTCGTGCAGCCAAATTCATCCGTGAAGATAATGACAATTTATTCAGTGTCCGTGTTGCATACGGTACTATTTATAACAAGTGCACCGAAGTACCCCCATTACTGAGCTTTTTAAATAAATTTAGATATATTGAAACTATCTTATCGATTCTAAAAACAAATTTATGCAATTGCAATCGCAATAAAGTAAACTAATACAATGAAACATAGCTTACATGATTTATTTTATTGACTAATATTTTTCTCATATTCTGTGTTATTCCGTTCACAGTCAATGCACACACTTACACATCCCATAATATAAATTTCACTCAAATACCAATTTGATATATCAATGAAATAAAAAATCCAACGGCATCCATGATTAATATGGCTATTTTTACTTACTTGTACTAAGTAAAAGAAAGTATTGTGAAACCGACAAAATTCACTCATCGAGATTTTGATGGAAATATCCGTTTTGAGCATCCCTGAATCCATTTTAACCATTTTTGGCTTGATGTCGGTAAGTATGTTCGTTCGTGCGTGCGTGCGTGCGTAACTCGCAAATCTCAAAACTGGTTGAACGTATAATGTTAAAATTCTCTATTTAAGACTGGTATAGGATCTAGTTGTGCACGTCGCATTATGATTCTAATCGTCTGTACCGGAAGTGCACTTTACTTGAAACTATTTTCAAATTTTTTCAATAAATCCAGAATGATCAACCGTAGGATGTTGAAATTCAGTATTTGAACTTGATGTTAAATCAGAAGTGTTTCTGCTATTTTTGTATGAATCGACCAAGCCACAAATGCACTTTACTTAAAACTTTGATCAGCCATAGCATAGCATATAGAAATTTAGTGTTTGAACTTGTAGCATCAAAATAGTTATCTACTATTTTTGTATCAATCGGCCAATCCGGAAGTGCAGTTCATGAATATAACAGACATTCAGAATTTGCTATATAAAACAATCAGTTTAATTGAAATGATAAGGTAGGCAATGATAATCTGTTGTCAATTTATTAATTTAATTGACATTTTACATGTCAAGATATTTTTCCCTGAATTTCATTTTGTAAACATGAGAAAAGCGACAAAATTGGATCAGAACATTCTTCTTCATGAGGCACTGAAATCTACGACTATCTGACGATCTAAAAGTATAAGGAAATATTGTGAAACCGACAAAACTCACATATCAAGATTTTGATGGATATATCCATTTTGAGCAGCCCTGAATCCATTTTGACTTTTTTGGCCTGATATCGGTACGTAAGTACGTATGTATGTGTGTATGTGCGTAACTCGCAAATCTCATAATTCGTCAAACGTATAATGCTGGAATTTTGTATAAAAGACTAGTATAGGATCTAGGATCTTCATGTGCACCTCGCATTATGGTTTCAATCGTCTGTACTGGAAGTGCACTTTACCTGATACTTTTTTTGAATATTCCGCATAAATCTAGAATGATTAGCCGTAGAATACTGGAATTCAGTATTTGAAATTGCTGTAGCATCCAAATGATCATCTCCTATTTTTGTCCCAATCGACTAAGCCGGAAGTGCTCTTCATATTACAGACTTTTCGAATTTTTCTCATAAATTTAAAATAATCAGTCGCAGAATATTGAGATTTCGTATTAAGCACTTTTATAGCATCTAGTTGTACACCTTGCATTATGATTGTGATCGGCTAAGCCGGGAGTGCAGTTTACTCGAAAATTTTTTTAATTTTCCGCATAAATCCAAAACGATTGAACGTAGAATATTAGAATACAGTATTCAAGATGATAGTATTGTCTGGATGCTCATATCTTATTTTCATTGCGATCGACTGAGTCGAAAGTGCACTATACATGACGATCTTGGAATTTTGCGCATAAATTCAGAACTGTTAGGCGTAGAATCTAGTGTTTCACAAGAACCAAGAAATAATCTTGATCTTGTCTTGAAATCAAGACAAGAAGTATTTCTTATTTCCCAAGACAAGACATGAAAATACTATCAAGGATCAAAACTTCTTGTCAAGAAATCTTGATATCTTGACAATTAATTTTTCAAATCTGCATATTTATTAATCTTTTATTGAAATATTAAAATCTGCTGCGGCCATTACTGTTTTTCCCGGCAATAAATTTCATGGCTAGTTTCATCACTGTTTAATGAATTTAGGAATGCCATACCAACTTTCAAAATGACATTTGTCATTGTCAAACTGACAGTTCAAAGTGACAGCGTCATTGTTAAGGTGACAGCGTCATTGTCAAAGTGACAGCATCATGTCAAAGTGACAGCGCCATTTTCGAAATGACAGCTGTCATTGTTGTGGTGACAGATGGCGGCTATATGCTAGTCCTTACAATATAAATATTTTTGAAAATGGCGAGTCTTTCTCCAGATTTTCTGGTTGAAAAAGCTCATTTATAGATTTAAACCTAGCTTTTTCATTAAAAAACTCAAATATTATGAAATTTTAGTTAAAAATTCGTTCGGGTTCTCTAATTAATATACTTTTAGACAGACAGACCGATCGACTTCATCCGAACTTATGTTTTTTGGATTTAGTAGGGTCTTAAATGTGAAAATTAATCAGAGTCTTGAACTATCAAAAAATCACAATTCTAACACTTTCCCTATTATATATAAGTCGGGGAAGTAGAAAGTATCTGTGACTATGATTAAAACAAATATTTGATATATATCGAAAACATAAGTCGTCAGTTTCCGGTGGTTAAATCGTTCATGTTCATGTAGAAAAGAAATGTATAGGTAGATTACCCAATACTCTAAGAAAGTTGCTATCTTTTAGCAACATTGCCATATCATATAACAAATAATAATTGCAAATACTGATTAAAACATGAAAATGACAGACTTTTCATTTATTTCTATTGGTGGCAATCTTGGAAAACGTTGCTAGAATCGACTCATAACATAACTGACAGGGAGGATGAAGAGTAGACATATTAACGGTAAACTGAGTGTTCGGATTGCTTAAAGCATAAAGAAAGGGGAATCCCCCTATATGTCAAGATCCAGAAATATCAAAAATTCTTGAAACAAGACAAGAAATGCGTCGTCAAGAAATGGGCAAGACAAGAAGTTTTTATTTTCTTGTCTTGAAAATCAAGACAAGACAAGAAATGATCATCAAGACAACAAATCTTGTCTTGATGAAACACTAGTAGAATCCTGGAAATCAGTATTTAGGAATGTTGTAGCATAAAAATGATGACCTACTGTTTCTATAGGAACCGACTAGCCGTGGAATGATGAGATGTTGTGTTTGATTATATTTATCTAATGATGTACAAGGAAGTCACGTGATGTCCACGTCAGATTTTTTTGTCAAAGCGGAAAGTCCCACGCGGAGTCATGTGAAAAAAAAAACTTTTTAATGTTTTACAAGTTTTTGATTGAAAGAATAATAATACTAATACAAAATAATCAAAGCACTAATAATAAGTGAGTTGCATGAGTGGACGTGACTTCTAGGTCACTATTTTTATATTTTTCGGCTGAACAAATCACTTTTAAAATGTCGAATCTGGTGAAAATAATTGGATTCATATTCAGGATCCCTGAAATATAAAAAATTCTGGATAGAGATATAAGTATCTATTACTTTATTCATACTTACTTTTTGTCATCAAAACGATTGATTTCTTAAAACAGAATACAAAACCTATTATAAGTTACAATTGTAATTACTACATACTTTTCTGAAGAAATCAATAAATATCGAAATATAGCATGAAAATTAAAATTAATTTCTTTTCATTCCCTTTGAAAACTCCTTGGCTCAAATTAAGCTTACTCTTCAATCTTGTAAGGACATCAAAATAAAGGTCTCCAGAAAAATTAAGTTTGTTGGAACTTTTTGTAGTTTGGTTATTTGCAAGTTCAATTTTACTGGATTACTTCTCCTATACTCCTGAAATTCTCTTTTCCAATCTTAATTTTGCGTCGTCAATTTCATCAGTGATCACTAAATATTCAATATATCCTTGAAAATCCACTTTAAAAATCATCCAGAATTGTGGATTGAATCGAATTTTTCGAAGGTCGGATGTAATGTAATGGATTGTTCATTATTTGCATTATGAGTTTTCATTCTGCACTTTTCAAGACTCTCCCACACAAAAAATTTCTTCCTGTGAAAACTAGCTGTGCAATTTTAATCTGAAGAGAAAGAATTTAATCTTCGTGCGTGCTGGAATCATATAACATACATTCATCTTGCACACGTGTTGATGATAAGACAAGAATTGGAATCGAAGCATCGGAGTGGATTCAGAACCGTGCAGATGAGAAGTAAACAGCGATTGTATCAAAATCACCGACGAAAGAGGCGTGATGAACCCCCAAACCACCGTCACGACGAAACAGTGGCGCACGGAGAGAAAAATCATTTTTAGAGGGACCATAAAAAATTTTTAGTACTTATATTCTGAAGCTTCATATTTTTCGACAATATACAAAATATAAGAATTTTACAGTAAAAACATGGAATCTCTTAATGAATAAAAAATCTATATTATATTTTTGCTTCAGTAATTATTGATCAATAGAAATAAGTATTTTATTATGCAGAGATAACGCAATGTCTAAAAATATTTTGAAAGCAAAGCAGGAACATCCTTCTCATTGAAGAAATTGTAAATCTAATTTGGTGAAATCTCCTATAATAATGTTGAACAAAGAAAAGGAATATTATATCTAATAACAATCAGTTAAAAAAATATTTTGAGATGTTTCTTGAAATCAAATACCTGGTTCTGATTTGTCAACAGAATCATAGTTCCATTTAAGGAATATGTGAATGTATAACAAATACGATCTTCATTTATTGCAGATCAGTTCTGAAGGATCCAATCAAACAAATTCTTCTGGTATCACTGAAAAATCTTTGACACGGCACTGAGCTGGATCAAAAGATAAAGCAGAGATGCATGCATCTATTTAACATTGTAGGAAGGTGTCGAACGTGGCTTCCCGCAGTACACTTTTAATTACGACCCTGACAGACCACAACAGACCCACCAATTAAAATGCTTGCACAATAAATACTTAAAGGCGGACTCTCGTTAGCCAAGCTAAGATCAAAACCGAGACAATGCTAGAAACAGATACACTACATGCTACAGCTACAAGTTCTCAAATTCGGATCCAGGAGGTGCAAATTCCCACAGGGTTGTAAGCAAAATTTCCTTAGCAAATATCATATCGGTCGATTCTACGAGATATTTTGGCTATTCCTTTGGAAATGAATTATATATGGAATGTATCTTATGAAAATGAGTAGTAGCACTGAAGACTTGAACTAAACCATTAAAGATTTGGAAGACGATGTTGATTGTTTTCTTAATTTGAAAGAAATCGTGATGTAATATTTGCGTTAAATTGACATAAGACATTCATTTAACAAACATAAATGTAATATTCCTTGTAGAGAACACAACTTTTTCAGGAAGAAGAATATTAAGGGCAAAGATGGCCCACTACCAATACAGTGATGATCAAAATATATATTCTCGTATTATCTAAATCTAATTTATATAAGATTCAATATTGCCTTTCTCTCCAAAGTAGTGCAGAAGATCAAGAGGGATAATTCCTTTACAATTTTAGGAGCTACCCCTCTTCTCATCAAATAGGTAGCAGTGGTCTTTAATCAAATTATCTTTTTCTCTAGTTTATTATTCTAAAAATCTGAAAGTATGATTTCTTGCTTAGAAAATCTTTTTTTGTAGTCGCATACATTTCGTCATGTTATCCAAAAGTCCCAATCAAAATAAATAGATAAATTTACCCCCCTTGAAAATCAGATTACGGTTCTGTTAGCGGTTTATTCCCGAAGATGTAGACATCCATCTTGAATGCTGAAGATTGAAAAACAGATGGTATTGTTACATTCACAATTCGTATTTCGTTACAAGTGTTTCAAATTGGCACCTGTAGCGGATCCAACAGAGGACGGTTGTAAACCCCAGTCAGAATGACGTAAGATACAATCAAACCTTCATTTGACTTCTACATAGTTTTTAATTAGCAAAATATTGGAAAAATGTTCGAAATATTCGTATCAAATTTTGCTTGGAGTTCATAGTTATTCATAATTTTTTTAGGAATTGATCCTTATGTTCATATCAGCAAAAACATCAACAAATATTTTCGAATGTATAACCACTATAATATGAAACGAAAATAGATGAAACTGGAGACTTGACAAATATCTCTTTGACAGAAGAAATATACAAGATGTAACGGAGATAATAATGTATGTTGCCTATCTGATCTCAATGACTGTTTGAACAGTTGAGAACTCAAAACAATTGGTAAAAGATATGTCCTAGTCGTGATTGTTTAACGCTTGAGATCGTTATTAGTGTTGTAATCAGTATATGATAATTTGTTAAGAGATATGTACCTGAGATGTACAAGGTAAATAGGTTTGTTGATAGTTCTTGAAATATACGGGTGAACGTACATTCCTGAAAGATTAGGTCTTGCGACATCTGAAATAAAAAGATGATAATAAGTCGAATAAAAGACTATGAACGAATAAAAGTTGCCCACTTCAATTTATATGAGATATTTGGACACTAGTACTGCAGCGTAGAAAATGTGTGATCAAACAATCAACTACTTGACATGTTACTCCAACACTGTCTTGAAATCAACACATTTCATATTAAATATTATATTGGAAGTTGGAGCAAGCTTCATTTCGGGAATAATTCCATCATCATTTACTATAGATCTGAGACTTTTTGTTCCGTTACTAATTTACGTCTTTACAATTCTGTGGTGGAACCATAACGAATTGACATTAATATTGACTGACTTGATAATTATAATCAATTCAGGCTATTTTTCTGTAAAAGTAAGATCTGGATCAAGATGCCGTAGATTGGGGATTCAAGACGAGATGCGATTATGTCAATGTCGATTCGTTGTGGTACCACCACAGGTACGTATTTCTGGTTTTGCATTTGACATTTCAAAGCTTCAAAAGTCTGTTCCAAATTCTTGGTGAACTTCCAAAATATTTGAGAAAGTAAAACAATATTGGGAATTCAGTCAATTTTTTGATTATATTTCTTTTCTTCTTTATAGTTTCGGTTGTACCTCAGCCATCTTCAGAAGTGAAAAGAATTATTTTGTGTAAAACTGAAAGTGTATATTTATGTGTGATTTAAACGTAATAGTCCGTGAGACAGCGCCTAAATTTTTTGTTGATTACCGCTCATTTGAAACTTTGTGAGTGGCTTCATTGTGATGAGTCCGACAACTTTTTCATTTAGCAAAATTCTAGATTTGGGGGCGTTTACCCGCGAGGGCTAATTAATTGAAAGAATATTACCGTAATACTGATCTTTACACTAATCGAAAGATTTTTTGATAATAAAATGAAGGAAAAATATTGTCCGACATGAATATTGAGGCTACCGGTGAATCCGACAAGCCGCACTTGTCATAAGTATGTTGGTACTAATGGTAAGTATGTTGGTACTTATGACAAGTCGGACTCACCGGTAGCCTCAATATTCATGTCGGACAATATTTTTCCTTCATTTTATTATCAAAAAATCTTTCGATTAGTGTAAAGATCAGTATTACGGTAATATTCTTTCAATTAATTAGCCCTCGCGGGTAAACGCCCCCAAATCTAGAATTTTGCCAAATGAAAAAGTTGTCGGACTCATCACAATGAAGCCACTCACAAAGTTTCAAGTGAGCGGTAATCAAAAAATTTATGCGCTGTCTCACGGACTATAATAAAATAACGGAATTTTTATTTCCTTCTGTCAAGTGACACATCCGACATCTGTGGAAGACGTTGACTAAGTGCCAAAATATTTTTGGAGATAGTATAGTCTATTACATGTTAAAATGGCTTATTCCAAAATCGCCTTTGGCTTGGATTAGAATCTTCTCGAGTCATTACAATACTTGTTATAGAATATACTATTCTAAAACTGAATTCCCTATTCAAGCTTTGAATTATTTCATTCTTATAAAAAATTGTATGGTAGTATCAACAGTTGTAAGGTTTTGAGTGCATTAGCAACGTTCACATTGAATATGAATGTTCAAAGAGCAGCAATAGTATATTATATCTGATCTGAGGTGGAAAATATTTCATTGCAGCAGTGTGCCTATTATATGACCGAGAGGTGAAGCCTCGAGGATCAGATATAGCGCAAGGCTGTTTTGAAATTCCCAGCAAAATATGTATGCTATTTTATCCACAATTATCCTCAATTATTAAGAAAAAAAATCTGATTCACTTCCATTCTCGCTTTCAACAAAATAGTTTGATGTAACAAAAATGTATTCTGAGTAATTTAATTATTTTGACATTTGCTGAATTTATGAATCAAGGTATTTATATCTGTATCCATTGAAATTGTTAGTATCCAAGATATCAGAAAAATATATTAGTGAATTGGAGCGATAGACTAGCCTCAAGTGGAACGTATGTGTTACAATTGTCATTGACGATGTGTTCTCTCAGAAAAGCAAGAGTCGGTAAATTGAAATTTTATAATAAACTTATCAATTAAATAAAATCGCTTTTTTACTTACTTGTACAAAGTACAAGTAAATATTGTAAAACCGACAAAACTCACATTTCGAGATTTTGAAGGAAATGATCGTTTTGAGCATCCCTGGATCCATTTTGACTAATTTCGGTTTGACGTCAGTACGTGTGTGCGTATGTATGTATGTAACCCGCAAATCTCAAAACCAGCTCTACGTATATTTCTTCAAGAAATGCACGATTGATCATTCATAATGGAGTACTTATAACTGCTTTGATTTATGTGAATAAAAGCAGAAAGCGCTTGTAACCTCTGCGAAAATTTAGTTGCATAAGAAAAGTCCGAATGCGAAATAAATTGGTGTATGAAGAATGCTATATTGAAAAGAATGTGATTCAAATGTAAGAAGAGGTCGATTGCGTGGTGTGGGACGAATGGCGAATGGAAAAGATTGAAGAATTTCTGAGAGAAATTGAGGTAGAACAATTTCTTGGACCGGTGCATGTGTACGAATGATTTCTGACTTGTTGCGTGTGAAGGTATTTCCGAATGGAAAAATAAAGTGATTGTATAGATGTGGTAGGGCAGAAGAAATGTTTTTGAATATGCTATTTGTGCAGTTAAAAAGCAGGTTTAATGTTGAATTCGGTCAAGGAGATGACATTATCCTTACTAAAGTATGTAAGAATAATTTTGGGTCCGTCACAGATTATAAAATCAAAAAGTCGGAAAAGCATACTGGAATTCATTTGTAGCCCAGTCCCTTTATACAATAAAGGCCAAATCTCTAAAAAAATCTAATCGAAGATTTTTTAGCGGAACTCTCTTAAATTTGACGTTACAAATAATTTCTTAAAAGTCCATCAAGCCACCTGGACCACTATAAGACTTACATCACGAAAAAGAGGCTCTCTCCAGTATCTCGTATACTATCGATTTTACGTTAATTTTAGTTATTGTAAAATCAGTTCGTAAGTTTCATCTACGTAAAGAAGACTGAGTACAAAATCTACGTAGAACCAATAGTTTTTAAGATATAGGGTTGAGAAAACTCGGAGCATAAGCTCTATGCTATACGTCACTATGCATACATCATTATGCAATATGTACAGTAATGTATATAGATAACAAGATCTATATACTCATACGTAGGCACATCGTTTATGCACAGGGTACATAACAAATTTCAAACTTTGTTGGAAAAAAATTTAGTCCTCCAGCGATGGGTTGGACTTTAAACAGTAATTTATTAGAACCAATTCTGATTCTTTCTGCACCAGCTGAACTTTTCAATTCTACTTTGTGCAATTGCACAAGAGGTTGTGGTATCAATTGCGGATGCAGAAAAATAGAACTGACATGTTACGTAGTGTGGCTTCTGTCGGGTACGACGTCCAAAGATACAACTGTTGAATTTGAGTTGAACGATGATGAAGCCGATTTCATTACGTTATTTTTCGCTGAGATTAAAATATAGAAGATAGTTGGTGACGAGGAAGAAGTCAACGGGAACAAAGGATAAAGAAAAAAATTGTCACATAATTTGCAACCCATGGATTAGACCTATAGGGGACACCATGTAAAAAACGCGCCTTGCGTTCTACCTCCCAAAGTTGGTGCGGAAATAAATGCAGCGCAATGCTTGAGTTTTCTCAGTGTCAGCACTAATCTCAAGAACTATTGCCTACACGAAGATTTAGTATGCGATCTTTATACGCAGTTTCATCTCAGAAACTATTTTTATCATAACCATAATTAACATAAAACCGATGATTTACGAGATATTGGACAAACACTGATTTTCGTGACGTTTGAACTACTGTAACTTTTGTTGCCGTCCAGTTGGCTTTATGGACTTTTCAAAAATAATACGCCAAAATCAAAAGAAACCAGCTATAAATTCTTCGGTTTGATTTTTTTTAGAAGTACATGTATAAGAGCCTTTTGATACGGTGCATTAAATACTGCATTTTGCTTTCCATTTTGATTTTCTATTTTAAAGCAAAAGAAAATGCACCGTGCCATACATAAAATCAAAGTGCATTGACCAAAATTGTACGTATGACAAAGTTTATTCTACTTTGCATCAAAATGAAGAATCAAAATGCAGTATTTATTGCACTGTGTCAAACGGTCCTAAAGTGACTGGCCTATTGTATCTATTACATCACAGCTAATTTTTAAAATCAAATCACAAATTGAGTAGATTAAACGAAGACGTACAAATTCAGTAAAAAAAATCTGGCGTGGACATCACGTGACTTACTTGTACATCATTGTTTTTGATTTATCCAAAAAATTCTAAAAATCTGTCAAGTAAAATGCGCTTTTAGCCTAGTCGGTTGCTTTGGAAACAGTAGGTCATTATTCTCATGCTACAACCTAAATACTGATTTCCAAGATTTTACGGCTAACAGTTCCGAATTTATACGCAGAATTGAAAAATAAATTTCAACTGAAGTACACTTCCGGTTATTATTATTGTTATGAGAATAGTAGGCAATTATTCAGATGCTACAGCAGACTGAAATACCAAATTTCAATATTCTACAGATGATCGTTCTGAATTTATGCGAAAAATTCCAAAAGATTGTCAAGTATAGTGCGCTGCCGGCTCAATCGATCTCAATAAAAATAGGATATGAGCATCTAGAAGTCGATACTATCGTCTTGAATACTGAATTCTAATATTCTACGTTCAATCGTTTTGGATTTATGGGGAAAGTTCAAGAAATGTTTCGAGTAAACTGCACTTTCGGTTCAGCCGATCGCAATCATAATGCAAGATGTACAACTAGATGTTATAGAAGTGCTTAATACAAAATTTCAATATTCTACGACCGATTGTTTTGAATTTATGAAGAAAATTCGAAAAGTCTGTCATATAAAGTGCACTTCCGGCTAAGCCGATTGGTACAAAAAAAGGAGATGACTATTCGGATGCTATAGCAATTTCAAATGCTGAATTTCAAGATCCTATGGATCATTATTCTGGATTTATCAGAAAAATTCGAAAAAAGTTTCAAGTAAAGTGCACTTCCGGTACGATTGAAACCATAATGCGAGGTGCACAACTAGACCCTATACCAGTCTTAAATACAAAATTGCAACATTATATGTTCAACCAGTTTTGAGATTTGCGAGTTACGCACGCACGTACGAACGCACGAACATACGTACCGACATCAAACCAAAAATAGTCAAAATGGATTCAGGGATGCTCAAAACGGATATTTCCATCAAAATCTCGATAGGCGAATTTTGTCGGTTTCACAATACTTACTTGTTACTTTGTACAAGTAAGTCAAAATCAATATTCTATTGTTTCCCATATTTACAGCTACACTTTCAGTCTTGAGCTCTTCAATCTTCAATATATCTTTATAACTATTTTTCACCACGATACTTGATTTTGTTTCCTTATTTATAGTCATCCAGATCAAAACATTCGATCAAATAAAGGCCCGAAGAGTTTTTACTTGCCATTCCGTTTGTTTTGATTTGTGGTTTTAACGCTAGCAGTGTTAAGGTCGAGACTTTTATCAGTATTTGAGTTTTGTTTCTAAATGTTCGTTGCGTGCAACCGGAGATGCTAGAAGATTAACGGATTCTGATTTAGAATTGCCTTGAATTGAAATATAAAGCTTTTTGAATTTTCGTTTAGGTACGTCTTAAAAAGAGATTCATCCGGTTTTGTTTTTTGTTGACCTAATGGATCTTCACCTACTGATAGAGCGTGAAATGGCGGCTCAAATAAGAATCAATCGATTTTGAAGCATTACATTCCAATTTCATGGTTGTCGTAGAATAAGTAACCATTTAGTTATTGATGTATTTGAGGATTACGAGCGGGAAGAGAGATATAACTTGAGATGAGAGTAATAGATATATAATACTTAATTTTGACTATCGAATGTGTGATGATGCAGCAAAATTGAATATAACCAAAACAAATTTGATAAGTCAAACATATTAAGATATTCAACAAATTTCCCAAATTTTAACGGAACTTTATCGATATTATAGGTACCGTTCGATCAAGTTATTCTTTATTTTGAGTGATTCCTCTGTTTTCAATTTCAATAGGAATCATTCCCAGAACGAATTGCCATTCAAATTGAAAACGGGATAACTTCGAACGAACGAGTGTTTTTAACAATGTAGTGATATTAGAAAAGCTTGTATAATTTTAAAACACATCTTAGCGAGAAAAAAGACAGAATTTCAACAATTTTATTTAATTACATAGGTACAAAGAAACTTATGCATTATTATTAGATGTCTAGTTGGAAAAGTATTTGTATGATAGTTTCGTTGATAAATAAATAATAAAATACACGGAAAATAGTGGAAAGTACAATACGGTCGACGAATAATAGGGCAATTTTTTTTTTTTCATATATTAATAGAAGGAAACCCTTGGAATACTAATGAATATTACTCTTCCTCTATCTTGTCAAATAGACAATGGATGGTGATAGTTGAGGCTCTCCGATTTTATACTGCATACCTCTTTGAGAGTTAACAATATATCCCTTGATAAGAAAGATAAAAAAGTTATTGACCGATGAACGCTTTCCGGTCCAATTATATTGGAAAAAAAAATGGGTTTTTTCGTGACAACATTTTGCATGCCTTTTTAACGAAGAATAGTTGAAAGCGATTTAGAGCCTAATAGTGAAAGGCATGCAATTCGCAACAGCCCGATCGAGTGAGCTAGTGAAAAATGTGAAATGCCGTCATCCAAATTGCGTGCCAATAAAAAGAATGAAAGTTTCAGCCTTAAAACCCTTGAGAAAAATTTAGTATGCATTCCTTGTTGGTGCAAGGGTAGCAAATTATATGTATAATAAGAAAGATCCCGGCTAATTGGTTTTACATTTGTGCAAGATTTCCCCAAAAATTTCTCATCCTTGTGCCAACGAGGAATGCATGCCATCTTTTTCACAATGGTTTTATGGCTGAAACTTCCATTCTTTTCATTAGCATGCAATTTTTTTCACATGTTCACTCGACTTCTGGGTTGTTGCGAATTTAATGCCTTTCAGTATTAGACTTTGAATCACATTCAACTATTTCACGTTACAAAGGCATGCAAAACGTTGTCACGGAGAAGCCTTTTCTTTTAGATAATATAATTATTAGAGTTAACACTATGAGCGGAAAGCGTGCATCGGTCAATAGCCTTTTTATCTCTCTTATCAAGGGATATTTTTTTAACTTTCAAAAAGGCATACAGAATAAAATCGAACAACTCTAACTGTCTCCGTTTCCAGGTCCAAAATAAAATAGTTCTTGAGAAACATTAAATGTCATTTTTGTGCATTCTGTTTTCAAATTCCAAATTTCAATAGGACGAATATACATATAACATTTTAATATAACAGTGCCAGTGCTATTTTTGGGTAACTGCCTATTTTTTTACTCTATACTTAGTTTATCAGTTCGCCAAGCGTTTAAATATCTATACTGATTGAATAATTGGTGAATATCAAGCGAAAAGTAATAGAAACAGGCGTATAGCAAAAAACTTCAATTAGACAGTTTATCAACATTTTGAAGGCCATAAAAAATTGCTATTTCCATTGACAGTATGAGAGCATCAAAAATAAATTTATCTTTAAATATTTAACAACCAATCAAAAAAGACGGCTGTAAGCAGATTACCAGCATTTCAAATGAAAGCTAAATAAGATTTTGTTGGGATTTTATCTACTTTTTACGCCCTGCTGTTAACAAAATAAAGAAATGTTATCAACAGCGGTTTTAACACTAGCATAAAGCTTAGTTTACAGGTGTAATCTTTACTACAATCAACAATAATGCTCCTGTAACATCATTCATATAAATGAAATTCTATCCAATAGAAAATTTATCTCAGGTAGCTATTATAATTTCTCTGAGCATCGACGACTAGATCGGTTCTTGTGTAAACATACTTATGAAGCAGATAGGATCGACGCAATGTGACTTAGAATTTAAAACGGTGTTTAAAATATCTTCTGCGGTTGCCACCCGAAGATGATGGCGTTGCAATCGCATCATGAGAGATAGCTAACGCGTTTACTCTTAATTCCGTAATAAAAATGTTACGAGCCGAACGTGTCTTCGAACGGTAATAGAGAATTTGCATCAAGTCTGATAGCACTAGACAGGTAATATTAGAATTGACGATCAATTGTCTTAAAAAGAACAAAGATTGACTTCATTTTCGCGGGAAATTGCAAAAATTTGAATTCGAAAGACCGTATTTACTTGAAACATACTATTTTTAAAATTTTTAAGAATTTCTTTTTGAACGATCACCTCAATATTTTTTTATTCCCAACAAATCAAAGCTTATACATAAATTGTTTCACGCAATGAATAGACGACATAGGTCATCTTATCTAGGAGAGAATATTGATGAGAAAATAAGCATATCTCAGAAATAGAAGTTGCTCATTCAACGTGGTGTCAGGAGTGGGATCTGGATAAACTTAGTAAGAGTGATTTTGGATCCAGACGGCAAAAAGTGAATTTGCTTGCAGTGTTGTAAAGAGTTTTGAAAATTGTGTTGAGATTGTGGTAAATCCTTACGACAAGAAGCATGGCTTTCAGTGAGATGCAGGATCAGCTAAAAATGTTGATGGAATCCATGAAAACGTCGGCAGCTGAACAGAAACAAGCGGAAGGCATGAAATCTCAGCGTAGCAGATGCAGTCCATGAAAGAGAAGATGACCAAATCTGCGGAAAGTATGAAGGCCAGGCATAAGAAAATGTACGACTCTACAGAATGTATGGAAGTAATTGTAACAGAACCGATGATAGCTATGGAAAAAAAGATAGACGAATATGCGGACGGTATGAAGTTCATGGAGGAGAAAATAACCGAATCTACGGAAGATATGAAGATGGCGGTAGCTGCGAGATGTATGCAGTGAAATAATCAATCAATAAAAGTGACGGTTAGCGATTTTGATATTGTGCTATAAGTTTGTAAAGTGGATAAGTGAACTGTAATCTGTAATATTTTCAGACTACGATAAAATTTGTGATTGGAAAATATTACAGGTACACTAATTTATTTCACAATTCGTCGCACAATAAAAGAATCTCTGAACGTCACTTTTATTGAATGATCATTCTCCCTCTCATAAACCCTCTGGAACTTTATATACCCGTTTCCAATAATGATCAATATTATGAACAATCAGAATGCAGTTAATTAGCCAGTAGATAAATTGTAACCATAACATTTTGCAAGAATGAGCTAGTACTCAAATATCTGACAATTGAACATTCTGCAACAATGTCTTACAATTAAACATTTTCCAGATTGTTCGCAATGCTAGCTTAGTTCATAAATAAGTGTACTATGATTTGTATTGATATGAGATCACAATAAAATCTGTAACAGATTGGTCTCAGAAGTACGAAGTGAGCCTAAACCTTTGAAAAAATCCTATGTTCTGGTCTGCAAACCAATATTCAATTGTCCTTATCAGCTCTCAATTTAAATGCAATTTGTGGTATTCAAAATATTTTGTAAACGTGATTCGTATTTTCTTTGCAAAGCAAATAACGATTATTTATGCAAAAACATTTTTCCTTGAAGTTTTTTCAAAATTTAATTAATCGTTCTCGAAACACTTGGTCCGCGGAACTTCAAGGGGTGGCAAGTAAACATGTGATACACCTTAAATACGAGTTTGAACTCGCTAGAGTAACTTGGTGATAACAGCATTTTCTAGTGCGTTCTAAAAATGAATGACATTAATTTTAGGCAATGGTGTGCTAACAGGCTTTGCATCAGTGCAACGGAAACTTTTGTAAGACTTCAGCAGACCTACAGAGACATTGTTTTATCAAGGAGCCAGGTTTTCCCGTGGTTTAAGGCAATTTCAGAATGAAGTGAGGCGACTGAAGATGAACAGCGAAGCGAAAGGTCTTCATTTTAAAGAATCGATGAAAATGTTGACAAAATCCATGATCTTGTACGTTCAGATCATTGGTTGACATTCAGAATGATCAGGGAAGAGTTGAACAGTTCTCTTGACCAATTAATTAGAGATAAGAAGAATCTGCGCTAAAAAGGTCCCAAAAAATCTTTTGTCGTACTAAAAATAGGTACATCAGAATGAAAAAGTGCCCTGACTTTCTGGAACCGATTAAAGATAACTCAAATTTTCTGGAATGTATCATCACTGGTGACCAAGCGTTAGAACATGGAATGGCACACTTCAACCATTTCATGGCCCAAAATAGCAAGAATAAGCAAGTCAGAAATCAATTGCATGCAGATCTCCTTTTTTGATAGCCAGAGAATTATCCATAAAGATTTTGTGCCCCAAGACCAGTTAGTCAATTGACACTTTCACCAAGAAATTTTTGAAAATCCTCGAAAAAGGGTCATGCGTGTGAGACCAAACATCAGAACAACTGAGTGTTGCATCACGGTAATGCGCCTTGTCATGCAGCAGTTTCAATAAATAAATCTTTGACCAGTGAAAATATCTCTGTGGCTCCTCAGCTTCGTTATTCGCCTGACTTGAGTTTCTTCTTCTTGAGATTGAAAAATCACCTCAGGGAGGATACTCGAGAACATTCAATGGGCTGTAACCAATCAACTGAGAGCTATTTACATATCCGAGTTTCAGCACTGCTATGAGGATTGGAAGAACTGTCTCAAACACTGTGTGGCTTCCTAAGCAATTTATTTTGAGGAAAATAATACTGTAATGTATTCTATTCGACTATACCATTCATACACCTACTATTATATACTCAAATTCTTATAATTATCAATACAAATATGAATCTCCAATTTTCTTCAGTGTAGTCTGCGAATATTTATTCACGTTCGAACTCAACTGACTATACTTTTTAATTGTAAAGTAGATATTAAACTTCTATCTGCTCCTGGTTTAGCTTATTCTACATAAACAGAAGAAAAAGGTGATAATAATATAAAAGATCTATAAAATTTTTGTGATATTACCATCAGAAATAATTCACAATTATCACGATATTTTATGATGACAAAGATAACCCAATAATAATTAAACACTTCAGACTTGCGATTAATCATTGCTTGCCTTCACCTGATGTTTTGCATTGACTTTCATTGATTTAAAGGCTTATAAATCAGGATGAAATTATCATTCACACTTTCATAATTACAGAGTACGAGAAAAAGAAACAAAAAGATCAAAGGTTACATATTTTGGCTTTACAATTATTATGAGAATATTTTCTCAAATTATTAACTAGAAATTTTGAAATAATTATTATCAAAATAGAGATGTTCATGTTCAGTTATTATGAAAACTAAATTCAGCCTCTTCACAATATTTTGTAATGTTTCATATTATTTATTTGCAAGTAAATAATGGATGAATTTGACTATAATGACTGTTACTATGTAAACTCTTTTACTTGACAGACTTGTCCTGAAATGTTGACTAATTTGAAATATTGAGAGAGTTTTACAAAATTCAAGAGCCGGTTGGTTTCTATATTCATACGAGCTTAAGAATCATTTGAATCAAAAATATTATAATATTTTGACAACCACAATATCCAGTTGACAAAAATTAATATTGTATCTTCAGTTGACTTCAACCTATGTTGATCAAATAAGCTATTATAGGTATTCAATAATCATTTCAGTTGTATAAAAATTAATGGCAAGAATAATAATTTATTGTACTATAGTGAAATGTGATGTATTAGGCACAAAATAAAAAGATAAGCCACTACGCCTGAAAGGTGGATGGCTACTTCTTTTCAGTGACTTACCACATTTCACAGGAGTGCAATACCATAATCTATCCAACAACTCTCTTATTACTACCTAAATCACTTTCATATGTTGATTTATTTTTAACACTAGTAATGCATTTGAATTATATACCTAAGTAAATCATAAAATTACAAAGTAGCCACTCGCTTATTTTGATTATTATTGTTTTTCGTGATTTGGCTTTCTTCACTCACTAAATAAATAATGCTTGGTATTATTTATTTCAAAGGACCATAGTAACAGGCTTATTATGAATCGGTGTTGGGTAAAACTATGCAAAATTCCATTCGCCTACCGCTCAGGTAGTACATGATAAATTTCTGCTGACGTTGAAAATAAAAATGAAGAAAATGTTATTAAGCCGGGTGATTAAAAATCGTATTTAGAGGGTGGTGCAGTAATATCTTGGTGATGTATGTGTTGTAGTTTCGCCCACTGTTACTACACTAGAGAGTGTGTATCTCTCACTCGACGTGCAAGTATGATGAACGACTGTTATGCTTTTATCGATTCCGTTAACGCTAAGTATAGATCGCGGTGTCTGTTTACCCAGGGCCCGGCTCTACCCGGTTATTAGCAGGCCGAAGCGCATTAAATCAAAATCTAATTCGAGGGCCCGCAAGCAACACAACTCGGGTTCTTCTCGCGCTGTTCACATGGACCAAACACTTCGGACACGCCCCCGCCAACCGACAACACCACCGCAATTGATTTGTAGACGAACGATGGTAATGAACTGAACCAACCTAATACTATATTCCTCCACAAGAAATTATTGATAATAAACCATCGAGCAGAGCATTAATAATCAGGAAATTCAAATAGTTGGTAAAACCAAAAGAGCACAATTCGCCAGTTGTTCTTGTGGAATTTTCAGATGAATTATTGAGATAATAATATAAGATTACTTCACAACATTCATAAAATTCTCTTTTTTTAAATTACTAGGGAGTTTATCATGGTTATTATGATAAGTTCGATTATTAACGAATAATTACACCCAATGGTAAACTTGGTCATATTTTTGCTTATATAATTAGTCATATAGAAAAGCACAGCTTATAATTCTGAATTTGACTAGATTTTTGAACAAAATATTACCAAAAAAGAATGAGTTAAAAAATAGTAAATCTATTGAGTATTACGATCTCTACAGTGCTCAGAATTTACGTACATACAAACCAACATCACTGCACGTCAAATTACATTCTAAATCTTGCGTCTTCTTCATGGATTATTCATTTGTCTACTATAATCAATACTACGTACATTAAGTCTGCAAATCTACAATAGAAATCCGTGCAACAATAATGTAAAGCTGAGCATTATTACATGAAAGTCAAATATTTGATGACAAGGATTACTCAATTATTGTGCTGAAATTTGACAAAAAAAAGTTCAATATCAAAATATCGTAATGAGAAATTTTCATTGGAACAAAAGTCTCGGTTTCGACCGAAACTGTAATGTTTACCGAAATTCGTTAGATACTGTATCGATTTCGGTAGAGAAGCTATTTTGGTCGTAACCTGTCTTACATCTTATATATATATACAGGAAGATTTTTGGTGAAGATTGATGGAATATGTGTCATTGTAAAAATTAGTTTTGAAATGATTGAGGGCAATGTTTTTAACCTTTTTTTTCTATAAGTGAACATGTTACGTATTCTGATTCGTTGAGATAACTTGGAAATAGAAATTCTGCTTCACAAAAACTTATAATAAAAAAAAATTATACACTATCTGAAAGATAATCAAGCAGTTTTTAGGGCATTTTTTTACGAGATACTATGCCATTTTTCTGAAGATTGATAATTTAGCGAAACTGAGATTTCTGGAATAGATATGAAATATGCACAGCACTTCATTATTTTCACATGTTATATTACTATATTATTCTGGAAAATGTGCAATGGAAGTATTTTTGTCACAAAAAGGTGTGTACAAAATGTAAATTTTTCTCTGTCTACATTCCACAGCAGAATGCTTCATCGTCTCGCGAATGAATATATTTGTTTGGCAAGCTTCTGATTAATTTTTTAATCACATTTAACGACTTCCTTCCTATATACGGCGGACCGCTGAATCACGTTTGATTGATGAAGCTGTGTGCGACTCGCGAACATTTTTAAATTTAAATTTTTTGTTAACTCACTGTTTATATTGCAGTTTACTACTTGAGGCGATAAGCCATGAATAAATAAATGATTTTGGAAATTGAATTCATTTAAAATTCTCTCTTGAACTGAATGCAGTTTACATCAAGTCTGGATCTTTCCATTTGAGTAATTTATATTTCTATCACAACTGTAGGGTATCAGAATATAATAAACTATTTTTTGTAGCCATTTCAAGGCACATCTTTTCTTTTATCACTTTATGTTCATAATGATAATCATTATAGTACAAATGCACGCACAAACACTTAATGAATAGATACGTTAAGCAGAAGAAATTAAATAGTTCTTCATTCCGAAAAAATTATATCTTCATAATAATATAAACGGTGGTTGTTCACTCGAAACAACTCCTCATAATCTCATATGATCTCACTTATAATTAAGCTGTAACTTCCTTATGTATGAAATACATGTAGTATATATTTACAACACTTTTTTAGCCTTAAACAATTCAATAAATTGGCGGAGCTTTAGAGAAGCTCGAGACAAGAATAATGATTTTGTTCGCACTCAGTGATTAGAATGTCAACAGAGACTTACAATAATAACATGTATGGTGTTCGTTGTCGTCATACAAAACACCCGCATGGGATGAAAACATTTGCCAGGGGCGCATTACAAAGGTTTTGTGGAAAAAATTGCTTGGAATTCCATATGAACAATCAATTTATAAATATAGAGTGATCTAGAAGAGATGTACGTAACAATCATAGAAAAAATCTTCTTGTTATTTCAATAATATTTGTCTTATAGATATTGATTTTATTCTTTTAATTATAGAATACAATAAACTAGCAAAGATGTTTTAAAAAAATTGAGCTATGCTTCTAGAATATGATCTTCTCCAGTTCAAAAGGGTGGTTTGTAAAGCCTATACAAAGGCATATAGTGCTAGGTAAGGTCACTTGATCTTTCAGGAAAGCGCAAAACAATCTTTAACCAGATCGATACCTTTTTGTTTGGCATTCGTTTGAATCAGGGAAGTCAAATTCTAAAGAATATTAAAATGGAATTTCGACTCTACAGGCCTTGAGACATCGTTTTGTCACTGGATGTGATACACCACTACACTTGAGACTAAGGAATAAGTCAAACATTGAGTTGCTGACACCTCGCGTGATCCATTTTTTTGGATATTTGTCAAGTGTAAACTTGTGCTCTAAGCTCTCTTACTCTTTTGCTTGATAATTGTCAAAATATGAAAGTGGAGGGCTGTAGAAAAAATATTGTATGCAATACGAGTGTAAACAAATAATATGATATTCAACCAATAATTTTAGGGACTCGGCAAGCCTCGTCACTTTGGCTTCATGTCATAATGCTTAAGTGTACACTCTTATTGCGTGAATTACTATTCTTATTCATTATCAATCGTAGTAAATATTTTTTGTTTAGTTATTATTTGAATGACATACAAACGTCAAAACCGGCAACAGGCTAAAGAAACTGACTTAAACCATGTCTCTTACTTTTGGAAGACTGTCTTCACCAATGAGGACATTGATATATCTTAAAAATTGTCTGCTAGCTGGTCCATATGTCAAGAGTTTCTAGAATAATGTCAAAAAACTATCCGTATGTCAAAAGTTTTTAAAATAATATCGTAAAACTGTCTTAATAGGACCCCTGTAATTTTGTCTTGACTTGTAACAGCTCATTAGTAAAATTTATAATAACGAGAATTGTCATAATTTATGTTCTCCTATTTGTTAGCCGCGACAAGGCTATAATTTCCAAAACTTGTAATAAATACTTATAAAATTTCGATTTGTAAACGTCTCTAAATGACAGTTGTCAAATAACTAGATTCAAAATTTTTCACAGTGTGATTCAGTCTTCTAGTTACAAAATTCTTGAAAAAAAGGCAAAGCATGGACTTATTGAGTACTTAATAAATGACGCTATAAAACGATTGCTCGATGCTGAAAATTAATGAGCGATTTTTGAACTTTACCTAATTGATCAAAATTATCTATGCCATCGAGTTATCAATTCTCAATCCGGACCGATTCTGATCAATTTAATCGCAATTTATTGATTATAATCAATCCATATTATTCTAACCTCTTTAAAAAATGGATTTATGTAAGCTCTCAAATGTACATGTCTCTGATCGCACTGATCGCAGAGCCATAGGAACCTCACAGGAATAAATTTCTAATAGGTATATACTTTATCTATTTAAAGAAAAATCATTTCAATCTTTGTGAAAAGAGCTCGAATCAATCATTTGTAACAAATCTCTCGAGAAGTACAATCGATCATATTGACCAAAACTATCGAATTAATAGACTTGTCGCATCGATCAAATTATTCGATCAATCTAACTATTCGATCAATCGAACGATTTGGTCAATCAAACGAACAAACGATCAGATCAACATTTTTCAGACAAACAACTCAAAAGATCAAATTTCTAAGGAATCAGATCGATCAAGTGATCAGATTATTCAAATGATCATTTCGACGCAACAATAAAATTTGACAAAAAATCAAATCGAAAATTTAGTAATCAGAACTATCAAAGTATCTTAAACGTGTTTCAACTTGGCAACAGTATCCCATTGATGAACTGTAAGAGCAACGGAATGAGAAAATCAAGTTTATGTATTGTATATGATGAATATGGCTTCACATGTATGGCATATCTCCGAGTAGCAACGCCAATTTCACCAATTTAGCCTTATTAATTATTATTGGACAGGGCAGCAATAACAGTTATTTATGTATCAAGGCAGTGAAGTTGATTTTTCCATCAAGAATGTGGAATTTAGAATAAACCAAATGAGTGATGGAAAAGAAACTTCACTGCCGAGGTGCATATCAAATTTTTTTTATATCGTAAATTATTAGAAAGAAAATTATAACGACAAAACCTCAATTTTTATTGACAATTATTGACAACAAATGCATTTTTATTTCTGAAAAAGGTGTCAGTATTTAACAATTTTTTGATAAATAAACGTAACAAATTAATAAAATATAAATAAAAACAAAATGAATTATCTATAAATGTAATTAATTTTATATAAAATGAATAGAATAAGAAAGAAGAGAATATTAATTACATCGAACGGCAATAGTGGTAACACTGTACTTCTGGCATGTTTGTTTATGCAACCTAGCAACAGAAATCGTAATAATGGGCTACTTCACTGCCGATTTTTGGGCACTTTATTGACGATTTCAAAAAACAGTTTATGTATTTGGCGCACAAAGAAAATATTTTTTATAACAAAAATCTATATATGTTTTTAAATAAATATGTTTTATTGGGATATCAGTTCTGTACATTAATTAGAAACACAACGTTTCGACAGAACTAATATCCCAATAAAACATATTTATTTATAGAATGAGTTCTGAAAAGTTTTTCCTTCATCATATATGTTTTTATTTCCGTGGAAATTTGATATGTTTTTTGTTGGCTTAAGGATCTGTGATATCTCAATACATGAAGTTTTCTGTTTGAAAAAATATTTATTTTTCAAATTTTGAGGACGTTTTGATGGCGCATACCAGCCATCATCTTCTGCAGAAATTAAATGAAAGTATTCATATTTATGTGAACTGGTTATAAATATTGTGTAAAAAATAAACAATACAAATAAGAGCAGTAAACTCAAGGAACATTCCTTGAGTTTATGCGCCATCGAACCGTCCTCAAAATTAAAAAAATTAATATTTTTTCAACCAGAAAATTTCATTTATTGAGATATCATGGATCCTCAAGCCAACAAAAAACATATTTACAATCTTTATGTTCACTCTATTGAAGCTGTTACCACAAAATTGATCGAATTAAACTTATTTCACAATTGTTCTTATCTGCAGATTTGGTTTTCTCGAACTAGCACTTGTTTCTCAAGATGAAGAAACCGCTAACAAGAAAAATATTTCATTCATAACAGAGAGGTTATTGCTAAAACGAGTGCCTATTTTACTGATTTAGAGCAACTCTATCATTTAGAATGGATAGAAAATTGGAGAACCCTTGAGGGATGTATAAATACATTCAAAAATAAGAAAAACCAAGGGAACGATAACTCCAAGGGTGGTTTGTAACTAGTAGAACAATAATCATCAATTTGATTTCAAATAAAATCTTGTAACAATACTGGTATTAGTCCCAGTACATTCAACAATTTGATTACAGTTGTGCAGAAGGCGATAATACTTACTTTTATATTAACAACCAACAATTAAATTATTCACGGTTTGCAAGTGTAAAGTGCCATGATGCAATTGAATTGCACTACGCACAGAACAATGGTTTGCGTTCATGTTGTAGAACTGTTTTTGTAGGTATAACTTGTTTAATTACTGAAGAATTACCTAGAATTACAAAAAAGGTGTTTATTTTATTTTGCAAATTACCGGATGATGAAAAACAATTGGAATGAGGGGCTGAATCTTGGAAATAATATGATCAAATTGAGGTGACTAACCGACGAATTTTAATGTTTTTGAATAAATTTTCGTTTTATCAGAGCAACAATTTATTTCACTTAAATTTAAACTATACATTTTTATTATCTTGCAAGATAATTTCAATTCATTGAATTTTTTTGATTGAATTAAAATTATGTACATAATAGAACTTCAAAATTATTATTATCTTGCAAGATAATTTCAATGCATTGAATTTTTACGATTGAATTAAAATTATGTACATAATGGAAATTCAGAATAATTATTTCCTTGCAAGATAATTTCAATACATTGAATTTTTATGATTGAATTAAAATGATGTACATAATGGTAATTCGGAGTTCTTATTATCTTGCAGTATAATTTTAATTAATTGAATTTTTATGACTGAATTAAAATTATGTACATAATAGAAATTCAGAATTATTATTACCTTGCAAGATAATTTTAATCAATTGAATTTCTATGATTGAATCAAAATAATGTACATAATTGAAATTCAATTTATATTCAATCATAAAAATTCAATAGATTGAAATTATCTTGCAAGATAATAATATTTTTGAATTTCCATTATGTACATAATTTTAATTCAATCAGAAGAATTCAATTAATTGAAATTATACTGCAAGATAATAAGATTTCCGAATTTCCATTGTGTACATAATTTTAATTCAATCATAAAAATTCAATGCATTAAAATTATTCTGCAAGATAATAAGAACTCTGAATTTCTATTATGTACATAATTTTAATTCAATTATAAAAATTCAATGCATTAAAATTATCTTGCAAGATAATAATTCTGAATTCTCGTTATGTACTCAATTTTAATTCAATCATAAGAATTCAACGCATTAAAATTATCTTGCCAGATAATAATCATTCCGAATTTTCATTATGTGCATAATTTTAATTCAATCATAAAAATTCATTGAATCAAATTATCTAGCAAGATAAAAAAAATGTATAGTATAAATTTAAGTGGAATAAATTTTTGCTATTAAATAGCAAAACGGCGTGCCATACTTCTACTCTTTCGACTATTCCTTTGTCTTTGGCTCATCCATAGTCCTGAGAACGTTCCTATATATGTTTTAGCCCAAATCGTCGATTTTTACTTACTTGTACAAAGTAAAAGTAAGTATCGTGAAACCGAAAAAATTCACATACCGAGATTTTGATGGAAATATCCGTTTTGAGCATCCCTGAATCCATTTTGACTATTTTTGGCTTGATGTCAGTACGTAATTCGCCAATCTCAAAACCCGTCAAAAGGAATGATGCTGAAAGTTTCCATTTAAGACTGGTATAGGATCTAATTGTGAACCCGCATTATAGCTACAATCGTCTGTACCGCATAGATCCAAAATGATTAGCCGTAGGATACTGAAATTCAGTATTTGAAATTTTTGTGGCATTTGAATGGTTATCTTGTATTTTCGTACCCATCGATTGAACCGGAAGTACACTTTATATAATAGATTTTTTGAATTTTCCGCATAAATTCAAAACAATTAGTCGTGGAATATTGAAATTTTGTATTAAGCATTTCTGTAACATGTAGTTAAGCACCTCATATCATGATTGCAATTGTCTGTACCGAAAGTGCATTTTACTTAAAACATTTTTAAAATTCATATGTTTCTATAGCAACCGACTTGGCCAAAAATGCACTTTACTTGACCGATTTTTAGAGTTTTTTGGATAAGTGATTAGCCGTGCCAAGATGATATTTTGTGTTTGATTATCGTATTCTTATATGCAAAAAATATACCCAATGATGTACAAGTAAGTCACGTATAATTACGTAGACAATGATAAAAAACATAGTATCGGTTGTCAAATCTAGATTTTGTTAATTTTAGTTGAAGTAAATATTCAAATGAAGTAGTAGTGATTACATAATGAAATAATTATTTATTTTCATCAAAACTATCCAGAATCACTTATTATTATCATATAAACATACAATGTTTTCTTCTATCCATTAAATTCCCTTTCGTGTCATTACGAACAAGTCCGATCCACTAATATACGAAATATTATGTTAAAGTTAGTACGAAGTCAATATGGTGATATTGTGTCATGTTTTGATTATTTCTTGAGTGTTTTGTGCTAAATTTCTAAGAAACTTTTGACCAAACATGCGGAACCTATATTAATAATATGTGTTAGAATATTACTGATCATTTGAACTAATTTTTGTGGAAAAATGAGTACAGCAACGTCAAATATGGGCCAGAAGGTAAGTGGTATATATTTCTAATCACAATTTGAACTGATCATAAGCAATCATCACTACCCAGTTTCATGATTGCAAGTTGAATTATGCCAAATGAAATTTAAATAACAGTCAATTTGAGATCACAGAAAAATAATCTGAAGATAAACGATACATGCTTCTTATGAAAAGGTTATATTATTTCTTATTCAGAAGATGAAGAATGTCCAGTTGCAGCTTTGTTTCTTATTTACTTGTACAAAGTGCAAGCACCCAAGTATTGTGGAACCGACAAAAAATATTTGGGTTTTACTTCCGTACGTCCGTATGTGTATCCGTCTGTATCCAACATAGCTCCAAAATGGTTAACCGTATAATATTGATATCTTGTAAAATCTAGATGTGCAACTCCTATTTTTGATAACTGAATCCAAAATGATGAGTATTTGGACTTTTGAAGCATTTTAATATTCACCTCCTATTTCCATGAGTTTGCTCCAAGTGGATCGTATAGTTATAGGCTTCAGACCTGACGATGTAAATAAGTCATGATTTTTGGCAAAAAGAAAGGGTGAAAGAGCTTGTTTTTGTGAACAAATAATACTGTATACTGATAGTGGAGCAAATATTGCTCATTATCCTATGAATGCAATTTTTTCAAACCGCAGGTAGATGCGATATAAGATGTACAGAAAATTCACTATCTCTACCATCAAATGTTACAAGAATGAACAAACAATAACGAGAGCCTCATATTAATTTCGAATCCTGAAAAAACATGTTATAAAAGTGATTAGTGAACTCGAAATTTGGTGACTCTCAATGATTTTATTCTGAATTTTATCAAATTTGATTTGTTTGAGAAATAATAATCAATTTGATATAGTCTCATTTGATAGAATTAGCATCAAAAATATCTGATTCTAGACGAGTTACAAAATGATGAATAAATTTGACCAAGGTATGAAATATATGGGGTTCAAAAAAAGCAGACATACAAAGCTTTTTTTATTTTCATAAATATGCATTGAATTATTCATTAAGGAACAACGGAAAATAATAATAATAATACTGTTTATTTTACAAAATTATAAAAAGCATCATAAAATTTCACAAATTTTGTTTGAAAAAGAAACTCGTCGAATATAGCATTTCTATACTATATACTTTTAAAAATAATTTTTCAAAATTGAAATATTGTTGAAAATGTCTATCCTCATAAAATGGGGAGAATCATGAGTAAAATTGTATTTCGCAACAGGTTTAATCAGTTTGCATTTATTTCTTGTGTGCTTATTATGTATATTTTCATGTGTAATGAATTTATTCTTGTTATTGTACACATTAATTTCTATCTCAATTATATACAGACAAGCAAAAGTCAAAATATTGAACTTCTTGAAGTAAGACCTGCAAGATTCTGAGTAAGACATGCCATCAATACTTCTCACTGCTTTTTACTCTATTTGTACAAAGTACAAGTATTATAAAACCGACAAAATTCACATTACCGAGATTTTGCTGGAAATATCCGTTTTGAGCATCCCTGAATCCATTTTGACTATTTTCTGCTTGACGTTGATACGTGTGTGGTGTGTACTGTGACGAACTCATACAACAGCAACAATAATTTCTACAAGTACTGCGCTAGCTTAGTGGTAGCATGAGTTCAAAACCCGACCGATTCAATATTTTATTTTTTATTTTCTGATAATCTTTCGAATCTTTAGCAAATTCAGATCAATTTATTTAAATTTCAATTAACAAACGGGTATAAAATGAGCGCCGTAAGCCTGTAGAAGGCAGAGTCAGTGAACGGCTCAAAGTGTCTTGATCGTGATCCTCCTGATCGGTACCTGAGAAGTCCGCTGATATCGCTTGAGAGAGAGAAGCTAGAAAGGCAAGTGGCTAAATCTAGTTTATCCGTCTGGTAGCCGTGGCGTTCCTGGCAACCGTTCCGTCCATTGTGCTAGCGTCAGCTGTGTTTTACCTAGCAGACGTCTAGGACGTTCCTCCTGATGCCCGTGGTTCTCCTGGCAATCATTCCTTCCCTGGTGCTAGCGTCAGCCGTGGTTTTCCTGGCAGTAGTCTAGGAAGTCCCTCCTGGTAGCCGTGGATTTCCTGGCAGCCCCATACCAATCCTGTCACACCGCACTAGTGGCTGCCGTGGTTCTCCTGGCAGTCAACTAGAGTATCCTTTGGTGGCCTGACAACCGTGGCCCTCCTGGAGACCAGGACCACCGTTACTGATATACCCGCCGCCGCAGATTTAAATGTCACTGCTAGTTGTCACCGCGAAATTCACTGGATGAATAAACCTTTTGTTGTCATATTTTTGTTTATATACGTTATTATTGCACTCTCTATTTTACTTTAAGATTTCAGTTTCTACGTTACTTTAAGATATCATTTTCTATTGCATTTTTTTTCCATTTTGAATAATAAATAATAATTTAGTTTCCAAATATACAGTCATTGATTTATTTGTTTCTTTTATTCCTGGCCCTTCTCCACTGCAGCAAACTCTAGGCTCCCTTTTTTTAGTGTTCCGCCGCCGAATAAAAAACTGAGCTGTACCGCAGAAGACACCCGAGCAGAAACAACCAGGGAACACTAGGAAAAGAGTAGAGTGTTCGTACCGTCCGACATAAGGCTCGGAGGGACGTCACAGTACGTATGTATATAATTCGCAAATCTCAAAACCCGTCTAACGTATAATGTTGAAATTTTGAATTTAAGACGGGCTTAAGATCTTATTGTGCACCTCGCATTATGGATGCAATCGTTTGTACCGGAAGTGCACTTTACTTGAAACTTTTTTTGAATTTTCTGCATAATTCCAAAATTAATGAAGAAATTCAGTATTTGAAATCATTGTAGCATCTAAATGCTCACCTTCTATTTCAGTACCAATTAGTTAAGCCGAAAATGCACTATATATAACAGTCTTTTCGAATTTTCCGCATAAATTCAAAACAATAGGTACAATATTGAAATTTCGTATTAAGCACTTCTATAACAACTAGTTGTACACCTTGCATTATGATTGCGATTGGCTGAACCGAGAGTGCAGTTAACATCAGTGATAACTTTATATTTTCGAAGCAATCTACTAAGCTGGGAGTAGACTTTATTTGCCAATATTTTTAAATTTTAATTTAAATTAAAATCCTAGGAACCACTAGGAGTTGACAATTACTCAAATTAGACCTGTATTTTCATCTCCTGTAGACCTGAAGGCAGCACTTTGCTGTTGAGACGTTGTTCCTTATTATTTTTCGTACAGAACTTATATCCAATAAAACATATTTAATTTGATTTATCTCAACTTCCATTTTATTTTACTGTTCCATATATTGGTATTATTCAATTGTTTCGTGTGTTTTTCAAAATAGAAAAATTATTGTCTTTCTCCCGTAAGAGAGAAAAGTTACATGTTATTTTATGTCTATGTGAATTATGAGATGGTAATTTAAATCCGAAAAGTCAATTTTCAGACATAGTTTGAAAATAGAAGAATATTGATTCTCAGTTTTCACCATTGAATAACTCTCGAAAAAAATAGATTGTAATTACCTTACTAGTTTTCTTCTGTCTCTCCTGCTTCCAGAAATTCTCTACACTGACAAACAATTTGAGTGACTTTTTACAGCATCAAAATTCTCTAAGGGTCGCTACAGAAAAATGTCTTCTGGCACGGTATTTGTTGATAATATGTAATGTACGATATCAGGCATGTAGTTGGAAATTTTTTTTTTGTTGAAAAATTTTTTTTTAAAATAGGCACTTTATTACCAATTGAAATTTGATTTTATCGAATGAAAATTTTGATCGGTCATATTTTGTTTGGAAATTTATAAAAAATAGCTCAATGAGATGTTAATTACCAAAATTTGTTTAGACTGAATATTAAATTATGTACTATTCATGGTAACTGGAACTGCATTTGTTTTACTCAGTAAAAGATTCGAATTCATGGATAATAATGACAACAAAATTGTATTGTTTGTCAAATTGATTATTATGTCTCAAGTTCTTGAAAATTGTTAGTCACGCAATCTTAAATTTTGCGTGAAAACTCATTAAAATCAGTCTGATTTAAATAGTCTTGTGTCTCCTCCACGTCTTGGTCTCTTGTCCCAGAGAAACAATAAGGACGCTAATAAACAATGATAGATTTAATTCCGAACAAAACACTGTTATTTTGCGTTCACAGTTCGGTAACTATAGCAACCAGCAAACCGGGACGTCGTAAATATAAAAAAACAACATAGCGAGCTCAGAAAAACTCTACAATGGTCTTGCATTCGCACGCAGTTTCAGACACCCCAACATGCGTGCTCTTTCTTACCAACACATCAAAAATAATGTAAGAAAGAGATGGAAATAGTCGCTTCACGTCGCTGAATTGGTGTTAATTTCAGGCATTATCTAACAATCTTTAAACTTGACTAACTCGCGCGAGAGAAAGAAAAATTATGTACGTAGAGTGGGACAGGTGGGGACTGCTCAAGTTTGGCATTGTTCTTCGAGAAGGAATTGGTTGGGCGTTTGGGGAATGCATATGCATGCTAGCAACATATTAATTTATACACTCATTAGCATATTCGTATCCGTTAGACATTTTTTTCAACATATGTTGGCCACAGTGGTTAATTACACGTACATATATAAAACACTTGTCGCATCGCGACTGCAGAGCTGATGCGACCAACTATAGAACTATAATGTCAACAAACATTGTTAATTACTTCTACTAGTGTCTAACAACTGTGAACAACAAACTAATATTCAATTACCAGCCCTTTGATACTTTACAGGTGTTAATTCAAACAAATACATCCGAGTTACTACCATTATTAGTGAATTTGTGTTGTCATAGATAATGTCTAAAGAAATTCTGACAAAACGGAATAAAGAAGCGATGCTATGATAATTGTCTGATATCAAGAACATTTTGAATGCTCATCTTAAGGCAACAAGATTACGAGCACGAATGTGAAAGGATAGTTAGGCAAGTCCGTACAAAAAAGAAAATTAGTTTATTCTTCAGAAAAAATTTTTGGTGATTTTTCATTTTATCAATTGGCTACTAGAATAAAACACTATTGATTTTCAATACGATTTGCTCGATAGTTTGGTTTTTATAAGCAATTTTCTACAATAATTCAGTATTATCGTGAAATATGAATATATGTACCTTATCACATTGAATTGTCATAGATGCCATGGAATAATAGATAAGCTTGTGGACTATCGCGCTGAGCTTTGCGCTGAAGGACGGAGTTCACGCCTTGGACAAGAGATTTTCTTCATCTAATTTCATGATTCTGGAATATTCATATATTACGTTTTGATATTTCATTTTATTGCTATGATTTTTGATGCTCTTTTCCAATGATTTATTTTTCATTTAATAGTTCTATTTCTAAAAACAACTGGTGATTTTACAATGTAATTAACTAATCTGAACCTATCACTTTTTTATTCATTTATTTATTGAAGAAATAAATCCTACAGGACAAGAATCCCAATTACAGGATGATTACATATAAGTATTGTAGTAACAGATGTAAGTTGTTTGCGAAGAAAATAAAAGAAAAAAAGTTAAATTGAATTGAATAAAATGCGTTGAAACAAAAAAAAAATAATAATAATACTTAAACATTAACTCATGATAAACATATAATATATATAATAAGGGAATAGGGAAACCTAAGTGTGACAGATATCAGGAATTGGTAATAAAATAATCATAAAATTCTTAATCACACTGTTCTCTTATTTTGATTAAGAAACCGGTTTCGAACACTAGGTGATCATCCTCAGACTACCGGAGAGACTACAAAGAGAGGAAATAAAAACGTATAACATACATACAGGCAGGTAGAAATTTCAACAAATCAAAAAATTATAAAATGGTAACTTACACAATAAAATTACAGGAACTTTACAAAAGTAGACGGCGTCAAGTAACCCGCTAGTGTCATGTTACTGAAAAAATATATAAAAAAGCGGTAATAAAGCACTGAAAAAAAATAAAATGATATAAGAAGATATATCCAATATATTCAACAAGATCCAAACTACAACTGAAAAAAAATTTGGAAAAAATGGAAAACTATTCAAAAAATCTCGTAAGAACTAGTTACGTAAACCGCGAATTAAATTAAAAGATTTAAAAGTAGGGTGTGTCTAAGGTTCGTTTGGTCATTCAAACTAAAGTCGGCATGGTTTTTTTAAAGACTTCTTAATCTCTAAGTTTTCCAGGAAATCAAGCATCTTGCCATTTTTGCGTATGTGTAAAATTTCAAAGTTTTTGGTAATATCAAAATCATGCCCGCTCTTAATTAAATAATCAGCAAAGATTGATTGTTTGTTTTGAAATTTTAGTGCGCGCGCATGTTCTTTAAATCTCGTTGTAAATTTCCGACCAGTTTTGCCAATGTAAAAACATTCGGACGTGTAGCATTTCAATTCATAGACGCCAGACTGCGCCACTAATTCAGGTTTTTCCACTTTTTGACAGATATCTTTTTTCAAACATGTCAAAGGCTTGAAAGCAATGTCAACATTGTATCCATTTTCCATTTTTTTTTCAGTTTTTTTCAGTTGTAGTTTGGATCTTGTTGAACAGATTGGATATATCTTCTAATATCATTTTATTTTTTTTCAGTGCTTTATTACCGCTTTTTTATATATTTTTTCACTAACATGACACTAACAGGCTACTTGACGCCATTCCTGTAATTTTATTGTGTAAGTTACCATTTTATAATATTTGATTTGTTAAAATTTCTACCTGTCTGTATGTATGTTTTACGTTTTTATTTCATCTCTTTGTAGTCTCTCCGGTAGTCTGAGGATGATCACCCAGTGATTGACGGTTACTTAATCAAAATTAGAGAACAGTGTGATTAAGAATTTCATGGTTGTTTTATTAAAAATGCCCTCACCAATTCCTAATATATTATACATTATATCATATTGTTAAAAATGAGCATTTTTGAAAGTGATTTTCTAATCATGTATACCGAGTCAGAATAAACTATATGAATAGAAAAGTGCACTTTTAATATCACCAACGACTTTCCTTGACAAAGAATTCTGATCCATTCAATACATGCCTCGTGTATATCAAGCAAACAAACATCAATATACCTGGCGGAAACTAATGGTTAGCGAAGAAAGTCGCTTCAGTATTTTCTTTAAAAAAATGTGCCTCCGGTGGCAACAGGCAGAGTGACTTAAAGGCAACAGCTTATTTAACTGCGAATGTAAGGATTGTGAGTTTGAATCCTGCACCGCAAACATACCTTATATGTTATTATCATCTTGAAATATATTCCTACCGTTTTATTAATTTTATCTTCATGAGATTTGTTTCTCTAACTCTCTGCTTCTGTTGCTTTAAAAGCAATGAGCAAGAATCTTTCTACATTCTTCATTTCTTATATCTCTGTTTTATTCTGCAATAACTTAATGTATATTCATTCAACAAAACTATTTAAGATCTATACATAAATAAAGGTGATTATACGAGAATCCTCAGTGAAAAATGGCAAAGAAAAATTAATTTTATATTTAGTGTGATAACATTTTTGAAACATCATGTTATGTTCTTTGATGTGAACCGAAATGTTCAACTACCATGCAGGTATCTTTCGAATTATCTTTACTGTCTGTTTAGACTCAAACATGTAATTTTGTACCCACCAAATTTATGTTAGAGTCCGACAAAATGATAAGATTAAAATATTAGTGTATACATTTAGCTTTCAACAAACTCTGCATTTATTAAATTAAATGTATGCGTATCATCAAAAGGAAATTTTAAATACGAAATATTTTATCACATTCGCGTTGATTCAAACTTGTTCGAAATATTCACAATGAAAAAACAAAAATTGTATATAGATAGAAAAAAATTAACTATCATTTATAATCAATTTTCATTTTGAATATAACAACATTGAAAATCTCAAAAATAGTTCAGGAACAAATATTTCAGAATTGTTTGATTTATCATTACTTCACAATTTTAATTTAATTTGAGTTGAATTTTGAGCAGTCAAATCGAATTCTAATCAATTGAAATTACTGCTATAAGCTACGTGCATAAAGTCTACTAGCGCCTCTAGCGGGCAATGGAGAACGATTGAACTCCCATTTTATCATTGTTTCATACCTATAGCTTTTTACTAATATTATTTAATTCAGCTGTGTACGTATAATTTAATTTGCATAGCATAAAAGGTACGTTGAAATTATTTATTTTGAGTATTTTTTTTCTTCAATTATAACGTACCTATAAGAGTAAACGTCATAATTCGTTCAAATTGACAGGATAACTTCAAATTATGACGCCCATGATCTTGCGAATCGAGTTTGTATGTATCACACACTGTATCCCTTTTACCGAGGGAGCATTGAAGAAAAGCGTGAAATTAGTTTTGCCATAGTAAACATGTTGAAGAATATGTTGCTGACAATATTAACAACAAAATTATTGCGAAGTGCATTCGACAAACTTCTAACACTGAAACACCTTACAAATTAGAGATAGAGGTAAATTCATAAATCCCAAATCGATGATGAATTTTTCTAATTTCACAGTTACAAACATCTTTGTTATATAGATCAATAATGAAAGACAGATAATATTCTATTTACCACTTTGATCCACTTCACTCGTTTTTTTTATGTTATAACTGCGTACATGAAATCTATGAAACTATATTAGACTTGAATCATCCTTAACACAACAGCCTGAAACAGAACAAGCGTTTTCCTAAGTTTTATATGCAATTATTTTCACTTTTAAACCACAATGCTCGATGACGTATTCTTCGCTTACAATGGTGCTCATCATGAGCGCTCGCATCGATATTTGTTCAAACTCCGTCCCCTTGCACATAGCCCATACATGCTTAGATAGGAGTTTTTCAATTTTTTGTTACTCAAGCTGCACTTTCGAAGTGAGAAAAATATTTACTAAGAAGAATATTGGTTAACTTGAATTCTCACTTCATTGTAGAGGTGATTTGCTAAATTTAATGTATTCTATATACGAATAATTTCAATGAACCTTTTCTTATCAGAGTATCAATACTTACGGTTGTACTGCATGAATTTGTTGTTCATAAGACACGATACAGTTCATATTTCTTGCCAATTTGCACCACATGACCGTCACTTCCGTCAGAATATAACAATTTTATTATACTTCTCAGCTTTCGTTGCACGTACCGAGTCAAAATAACTTCACTTGAAAAATAGATCCTTTTTTTATCCTCTTAGGGCCAGTTTCACCAAAGCCAGTTAAATTTATCCTGGAGTTATTTTATACGAAAACTATTGTTGATACAATTGTAACTATAGTAACTAACTCAAAATAACCTCTAGATAAATTTAACTGACTTTGGTGAAACCGGGCCTTAGATGGATAGAAATCTCAAGGTGATAGTTTTGAATATAAATACGATTTTTAATTGGGATGGAATAAATGCAGATAAATGAATGAACAGAATGAATATGAATCACGCCTTTCACCCATTACTGGATGTGGCACATATAAATCTTACTCTGTGATTTCCTACAGTACATTTTCAATTGCACAAAAATTAGAGAAAGGATAAATCTATCAGAAAATGTTCGTTATGGTATGCAGCTCGAGAAGCTAAAATTTTTAGTGCTTTCGGTTGCTACAAGGCTTTTGCAGAGGGTCAAAGCGTCAAAAATCATATTTTGACGTTAACAGAGTAACAATTTTTTCAAGTATCTATTTTTTAACATTTTGAGAAAAACAATATTTTCAACTGAATTTTCACTAATTACTTCTATCTAAAGAGAAAAAAATATTATTCACACAAAAATATCAGACTTCTCATTCCATATAAGTAATTTGGATTTTTTGATAGCTTCGTATAAGTGGAATTAACCAAGTTAACCGGAAAAGTTCATATATAGAATTTCTTTCAATAGACCAAGCGCTCGTGACAGAAAGAAGAGAACAATTTTTTACATGTTGCCATTTACAGAAAAGATTGATTTTAATTAGCAACAAAAAATAGCTTTTTCGAGCAAATCTACAGTCTGACATTTTTTAGAACGTAAGGCAAGTTTGCAAAATCGGCTAAGAACTTGTTTTGAGTTACACAATAAATTTACAAGTCAACCTGAATATGCTTTACTCACGAATTCCGGTAGACCGTCAGCCAAAAAACTTCCAGTCGATTTTGCAAACTTGTCTTATGTACGAAAAAATGGTAGACTGTAAAAAGCTCTTCAAATAAGCTATTTTTTGTTGCTAATTGAAATCCATCTTTCAACCTTCATTAGCACTAATACCTAGCGGCGATTCCAAAATGCAAATATCTTTAGCTTACAGCTGTAATTATCTTCGCTATAAATGGCAGCCTGTGGAAAATTGTGGAAACATAACCTCGAAAACTCAGTTTATACTTTGTACAGTAAATAAAAATTCACGTTGGAATTGTCGTTTTCGTAAAATTTAAAAGATAGCACAAAAGTCATCTGTTTAACAAGTACAAAAAATAATTCTAAACTTTGGGATGAGTAAGAAAGGCTATACTCCGCTTCGCGTCGTACAGCGATCTTTTATGAAATATGTTGAATTATGCTCCATGAACAACTGAGTAATTGACAGAAATACAGCTCCAAGAAGCTAATATTATTGGGATTTATTTTGTGTAATAAATCGGAGGCCGGTCAAATATTTGCATGAAAATCTTATATACGAACTGTAGTCTGTAAGTGTAGTTACTAGCCGTCAAATTCAGGTATCCAAGGATGTTAATGAAGATTACACCACACAGAATAATTTTGAGCTATAAAATTAAACTCTGTTTTCCGACTCTACCTGGAATCGAACTCAGTTTATTCGGGCCGCTAACATAAATCAAGTGCTCTTACATTCTCGTCTATCTTTCCCACTATTTTTCAGTTGTAACTAATTCTGTGAGCGACCACGATACTCTAATCCTCATTCATTGTATTATTCCGTAATAAAGAATATCTGTCCTTGAAAGAATATATTATAGTCACAAATAATGCAAACCAAGAGAACCAATAATAAGAATTAAAAAATATTATTTCACTGCATATACAGTGCGAATTCGTTCCGGTCGCGATTCTAGCACCCAGAATCGGGTGCAAAATAATTATTATTCCACACGAATGACAGTTCAGACAGTACTTCCAGGAAATGACGTCTTGGAACCTCACAATGCAATGCACAAAGTGCAAATGTATAATGCTAGTGGCTTCGTCACTCTAGAATTCAGTCTTAATTGCGGTTAATTGTGCTTTATTATTTTTCGCCCAGCTGATTTAGTACAGCTGACATGAAGAAGAATAGCAGGCATGATTTAAACACGTATTTATTAGTACACTGTTTCAATCGAAAGAATATTTAGACCAAGATTCAACAATATTTCTTCACAATTAAAACGTCTTTGAAACGATATTACCCCTCTAATTAAACAAGGATTGTTTTTTTGGTTGCCCGAAATAAGCAGAGATGGACATTTACGCATAAAAAAAATCTATAAGAAGTAATTTTTCAATTATATGTATGATAAAATATCAATTAATTTTATTCCATTTTGCGATACAATTTTAAGAAATTCAAGAATCTAAAAGATCATATATAATTCAACAAAGTCAATTAGTTCTGATCGGGATTGGAAAGTTGTCAGATCCCTCAACATATTAATGTGGAATCAGTAGAAGATTGTGTCAACAATCTTCAGAACATCCTCATTAATTCATACGAAAGGTCCTGTCCTTTAACCACAATAAAACCAACTAACACACCCTGGTGGTGTGGCGATCTGGAGAAAATGAGAACAATTGTCAGAAAACTGTTCAACAAAGCCAAAAACTCAAAGGTAGAGGAAGACTGGCGCAACTATCAAAAAGAAAAAGCTTTATACAAAAGAGCTATTCGACAGAAACAGAGAACTGCTTGGCGCAACTACGTAAGTAGTTTTGAGTCAACCACTCCTGTAGCTCGACTGAAAAAAGTTCTTTCGAAAGAACCAAATCAACAACTTAGCTGCCTCAGACGTGAGGACGGCTCTCATGCTACTTCCATTGCAGAAAACTATCAGATTCTGCTAAAAACTCATTTCCCAGGCTGTGTAATTTCGCAAAGCTCTCCGTGGGTAGCTCGTGAGCACTCTATCTCAGAGGAGGCGCTCAGGTTCTCCTGCGTAGTCATTGATGAAAGTCGCATAGCCTGGGCAATAGAAAACCTGAAGCCATATAAATCCCCAGGCTCAGATGGGATTGTACCAGCCCTTCTTCGGTGGGGGTGCAATCTGTTAATGCATCACCTGGTTTGGATTTTTAGAGTCTGCATTACCCTCACTTATGTTCCACACCTATGGAGGGAAGTAAAAGTAGTCTATATTCCAAAACCCGGGCGTGTAGACTACTCTACACCAAAATCCTATCGCCCTATAAGTCTTACCTCTGTTTTTCTTAAAACCTTGGAGAGACTTTGCGATAGACACATAAGAGATACGGCTCTGACTACCAACCCGCTACACTCCAACCAACATGCCTATATCCAGGGCAGATCTACCGAGACTGCTCTTCACGCCGTGATCAGCAACATCGAGAAATATCTGGAATATAAAAATTCCACCCTGGATATATTCATTGATATAGAAGGAGCTTTTGACAAAGCAACATTCTTCTCCATTGTCCGCATGCTCTCGAAAAGCATGGAGTCGAAGCACCTCTTGTTAAATGGATTCATTTCATGCTAGAACATAGAGCTATACAATTTCCCACTGGGGAATCAAATAACAAAGGCTATGTTACTAGAGGATGCCCTCAAGGAGGTGTACTCTCACCTCTTCTGTGGGCGATTGTTGTTAACAGTCTTCTGGAACTCCTTAACAATAACGGTTATCATACCATCGGATACGCGGATGATATTGCAATTCTGCTCAACGGTAGATTCGAGACCACTCTTGCTTGTATAGCAGGTGATGCTCTCAAACTCACTGAACACTGGTGTAAAGAACATTCTCTTTTGGTCAACCCAACCAAGACGGAAGTAGTCCTTTTCACAAGGAAACGAAAGATTGGCACACTGAATATGCCAAAAATCTTCAACCAAACACTAAGTTTGTCTAAGTTCGTCAAGTACCTGGGCATCATACTTGACAGCAAACTCAACTGGAGTTTACACCTGAACTTCAAAGTTGAAAAAGCCTGTATAGCCTTTTGGCAATGTCGTCGAACCTTAGGTCAAACTTGGGGTCTTAGCCCAAAGCTTACCTTATGGCTCTACACTGCTATTATTAGGCCAATGATATCCTATGGTGCATTCGTTTTGTGGCCTAGAGTCAGACAATCAACTGCACGATCAAAACTAGAACATATACAACGGTTATCATGTCTAGCAATTACAGGTGCCATGTGCACAACTCCAACAGCAGCGATGGAAGTCCTTCTATGTCTTACCCCTCTAAATCTTCACTTAGAGGAGTGTGCTACGAAGGGAATTCTTCGCCTTCTACACTTAGGTTTGTATCCTAAAACTGGAGCTAATACCAGGCATTGCTCCATCTTAAGGGAGGCAACATCGGGAGCTCCTCTCCTAGAGATGAGTACCGACTCCATTCTTCCAAAATTCTACTTTGATAAACCTTATCAAATCATATTAGATGGTCAGATATCCTCAACCTCTGATATTAAAATATTTACTGACGGTTCCAAGAAAGGAAAAGGTTCTGGTTCTGGTATCTTTTCAGACCAAATGAACTTGTATGTCAGTATACCCTTAGGACAGTACCCCAGCGTCTTCCAAACAGAGATCTTTGCAATTTTGCATTCCGCGACATTGATCAAAGAACGCAAATTTATAAATAGAAATATAAAGATATATACAGACAGTAAAGCTGCTCTTCGCAGCCTAAGTGGATGCAAATTCACATCTAGGCTTGTCGAACTCTGTCACCTTGCATTGTCAAATATATCTCAACACAACGTTGTGGAACTTATTTGGGTAAGAGGGCACAATGGAAATGAAGGCAACATCTGTGCAGATAACCTTGCTAAACAAGGCTCGTCAGTTCGACCCTATGGTCCAGAACCAATGTTGCCCCTATCAAAAACTGTTTTTCACAACATAATCCACAGAATTACTTTTGAGAAATTCTCCAGCAGCTGGAACACTTCAACTTACTGCAAACAAACGAGAAATCTTATCCCCAAGCCATCCACCGAGCTGGCCAATTATCTCCTAAGACTTTCAAGGAGGAATCTTAAACTTCTCACAGAGGTCCTTACCGGGCACGGTCGCTTTAATAAGCACATGCACCGAATAAGAATTTCGAGCAGTCCTCTTTGTAGGGGCTGCAAGGACGACGATGAAACAGTGGAGCATATTCTTTGTGAATGCTCCGCTCTATCTCGTAAAAGAAGATCCATACTGGGGGAAGCATGGCCTTCCATGGCTGCACCTAGCACAACTCCTGCTGCTGACTTGTTAGCCTTCTTCCTCAGCGTTGACTGGCTTCAAGACCAGTAGCATGTAGCTGTGCACCCTGAGGTAGCACAATGGGCCCTTAAAGTGGCCTCGGTGCGCGTGTTCTTCACCCTCCCCCTCTCTATCTATCTATCTATCTAGTTCTGATCTTTTTATTTGGATCATAATTTTTTTCTACACCTGCTGCAAGAACACTATTTTCACGATTTTCTTTCGCAGATTTATCTTCAATTGATATTCGAGTTTACCAATTCAAAAATTTACTAGGAATAGCACAATAATATCTGGGATACCAATCTTTATGTACCTGTTTATTGGATGTTAAAATACTGTACCATATCAAACGTATTTTATTGGTATCCATTGAGGATGGTCTAGGTTAACTGTTAATAAATATACCCATGTAAGTAGTTCTGAAAATTTTGCAAAAGAGTGATGGAAATTGTGTGCTGCATATAGAGTACAGTGGAGTACTTATTTCCTATGAGATAAGTAATGAATAGGAAACTAAATATATTTGAAACGTATCATAGAAAACCACATAAATATTGTTGTGCTAAAATTTCTACCATTGTTTTCTTTATGTTCTCGGATTTCATTACAGATATTATTAGGATAATACAAAAAAAAACCCATTCACAGAATATAGTTTCCAGTTAAATTTTCAAATTTTTTACAAAAATTTTTCATTAGCAGTTATCTCTGCAACAAAAAAAAATCGTTTGTGGTTTCATATTCGGTCGTCACAATTCATTTTCTCTTGCAGAGCGGTACACATATTTACTTTCAAATACGCACACAGTCACACAGGGTGGGCTTTGTACAAAACAGAGAAGAGCTCATTTATTGATAAGCTCATAATACGAACAGTTGTATCCGACATTTTTATTAATTTTCAGTTGGGAGCCGGTGCGGGACAATGTGTTTCTGATTGGGTGATTCGCAATGTAATTTGTTGATCCAGTGGGCCGCGCCTCTTTTGTTTCAGCGCGAGCATCGCTGAATCCTATCTGAATTAAAACACGCGCTTTCAGTCGCCGCTAGCCCCGCGCGAAAAAACAAAAGCGACGCGGACCGGAGGACGCTCTGATGGAAAGTTTGTTCTCTGATGCTGTTTTGTTTTGTGTGGGACAAGGGAATATTGATAATTTGTACCCAAATCTAACACGTGTCCTCTGCTCTTTGATTATTTCATTCTTATCTGGATCAGGAAAAAAAATACTATTCAAATTCAGCTTTTTCCTGATTTATATAATTCCAGCCGAATATTTTGTTTGGAAATATTTGTAGAATGAAATAATATGGCAATGAATTAAAGACACGTCCAACTTCAAAAATATTCTGGAAAATGTTGAATAACTTCAGAATTGTCTTCATAGATGACGGAGATTTATGATGGATCTAATTTAGGTTCAAATTTAGATTTTTTAAATTTTAGATTCAGTCAACCATGATTTATTATTATTTTGTGTAATGTTCTTGTTGATAGGTGAATAGTTTGAATATAAAATAAAATAGTGTATGGAGAATGTAGTAATGAAAAAAATAAAGTTGAACAAGTAGAAAAAGTCAGTTTTGATAGTAGGTTTGCCGGATTTAGGTCGAATTAACGGCTTTCAGAGAGAAATATAGTAGAAATTGAGGGTAAAAGATTGCGTGCATTCCCAATATATAAGTGGATGGACATAATTGTTGGTTTGTGACGTATGAGAGAAATTGCCCAGTGAGAATGATTAGTTTGCTCTAGAATAGTTCTTGGAGGTAGCATAAAATTATATAGGTATAGAAGAGAAGTTATGAGAGAATATGGAAGAAAGATCCACATGAAACACATACATCTACTAATTTTTTCAAACCGAATAAAAATTTAGGAATTCGATGGTGATGTGTACTCAAAAATTTTTTATAGGCTTGATAAATATTTACAATAAAAAATGCTGTAGGTACTACTCACATTCAAGGTATTTTCCTTGATAACTGCTGGAGTTAAAAGTAGAATCTGATAAGTTGTGAGACCTATGAATAGTGAAAACTAATATTCAGAAATTTTTCTCCGATTCTCAAGGAACATAAAATAGAAATCTTAAAGTAAGATATCATTATGGTGATGTCAAATGAATATACTGAGCAAATTTCATTGCTCAGCGAGAGAAATAATCTAGTCGCCATGATTCTGATAAGAAAATATAATGAAGTCCTTAGTTGAATACTGAAGTGGAATCATTGATATAAATAATAATATTTGTGTTACTATCGTTCTCAAATTCAAAATGTTTATTAGTTAAATTTTACGTAGGTTGGTTCTACAAAACTCCACTAATTAATTTCATTTGCAACTGGTAAGTTTATATCTTATGAAAGTATTCAGACATTTTATTTTTACTTTAAAAAACAAAAATGAATCATCTGACAAGCGGTAGGTAGGCAGAGACAGTTTCGTCGTCCGACCACGCATAGGAGTCTCCATATAAACTAAGCAAATTTACTAAAGCTACACATTTAATATCTCTTTAAACGACATAAAGTATCCAATAGCGACGCGTTTTACAGTAGTAAACGTATTTTCACCCGAATATAAAACGAAAAGTATTTCACATAGAGTTTTGAAAAAGAATAATCGTTGAATGAGAAGATAAACACTTGTGTGGTTTTAATGACATCTCCGTGCTCTTTATGACATAATTAAAAAATATTTTAATCAAAGGAAGGATCTCCTAAAGAACCGCGTAAAAACGGACAGTTCCTTGGCGAACAATAAAGATAAGAAGCGATCGGGGACCAGACTTTACTGCTAACAATTAATGTGGAGAATATATAACGGAGGTCCGTTTATTACATTACATATACTACAATCAACACAATACGCGTGCGCCAAGAAACATTAAGATATAATTCAAGATGAACACACCTCAAAAAAATAATATACACACTTCAGAAACTGGAAAACATGGCTATAAGGCGATATGAAATATCACGGAAGATAGAATGCAGCAAGCTCGTATAACATAATATTCTACAATACCGTTTGCTAATAGTATTTCTGCTCGATTGGGCGTTTTTGTGTGTTTACCGGCCTTCTATTTGAGGTGGTATGTTGATTTTACCGGCAAACTGTGGTTTCTATAATTATACTGACTTACCGCCCATGGGCAAAAGAGGTAAGTAAAAAATTGTGAATTTCCACAAAAAAATATTCATTTATTTATCTTCATTTGTAATTGAATATTCAGAATGAAATGTCAAACTTAACAGCTGACAGCGAATACACAATCAACAGTAGTAATTCAATTTGAAAAAGAAAATTTGGATCCATATTTTGGATCTTCCATTCGTGGAAAAATTTTGTAAGCACCACGGTCAATAAGTACAGTACCGATTTCGTATAATATTTGGAAACCTCGCCAAGGCTCGGCCTCCAAACTATTATTCTCAATCGGTAAACTGTACTTACTGACCTTAATACTTAAATAACTATTGCCGATCATTTCGTTTTCTGAAGGGCTACTTCAGAAAAAATTACAATTAATGCAGAAAAAGTGAAAAGAATGATATAAAGAAAAAAAGCGCAGAATATACACGTGCCATTCTCTTTTCAATAGCTTATTACTCCACACTAAACAGTCACTTGATTTCTTTAATCAGGATATTTGGAGGAATCAGCGTACAAGAGTAAAGCCTAGGAGAATTAAGAATTAAAAAATTATTGGATGAAGTTGACTGGATTAGTGTTTTAAAATACTTTCCGCTCTTGAAGATGGCTAAGGTAGACAAGAATTCTCAGCCTTAACTACTGTAGAATTAATATTACATTCCCTAATTGCGCAACATGAGGGAGATGCGGTGTAACAATATGCTGTTCATAATAAATTACAACTGCAAACAATGCACCAAATCATACAGATAGAATTTTTTTAACAAAATTACATGCATATGCAAAATAATATTCAAATAATAGGAATTGAATAGTTGTAAACTCAATATTACCATAGTTAAACATCTCAAAAATCTCCAAAATCAACAAACAAATTCTTAGCAGTTATAATTTTTCGCTCTGGTTTCATTCACTATAATTATAGCTTCCATCAGAAATATTAACTCGTCTTTATTTCAGGAAGCAACAACACTTCAGTAAACTCAAAAATTACCAGGAATTATGCCGTTTTGTACTTATTATGTGCATATATTCAAATTAAAAATATGAAAACATAATGTTTTGTTTCTAAATAATAGCTGGTAATTAACTACAAGCAATAGAGTTTGCAGTGCTTCATAACATTTTATTTACGCATGTACTCTACTCCAAAAGTTTCGAATTCAGTGTCTCAAGATAATGTAAAATGAATATTCTATGAGAGGCTTTCGAAAAATATTGTATGAAAAGAACAAGAAATCTGATCAATTCGGAAAATGGTGGTGAGTAGCTCTGAGTTAGAAACTGGTAATAATCAAACTGCAGATCAAAAAATGGCACTACCTCAATAGTTTTTAACTTCGCAAAACATGAAATCAATAATCATTCATTCTCTGTTGACGGAATTAATGATTATTAGTCCCCTACTCAGAAAAAAAAAAATATTGTTGATCATGAATGCCGTTGGTTTTTTTTAAAATTTTAAATGTCAAATTGACATTTGTAACAAATTATATTATGAGATCGGTTTGTTATAGTGTTCGCATTTGCTGTAAACGTGATAGCATAGAAAATGTAAAAAATGTCAATCAGGAAAATAAGTCAGGTGAATTATTATGTTTTTTAGTATTAGTAGACTGTAAATGTGATCGCAATTACAAAAGTTAGTTTTTCTACGATCAATATAAAAAAACAACATATGTCTCATACAAAACACAACTAGAAAAATAACCATTGCACACAACTGTGAGAAAAGTCGTGAGAAATGATTTCTTACACCAGTTTGACCAACTTATATATTAATTATCCATTTCAAATAGATCCATTTCAAATATTCTTTAGCAAGATTATTGATAAATATCTCGGACTTGATATAAATTTCTGTTTTTCCTTATATAAGCCACGTTTGAATAACAAAATTGCTCTAAGTTCTTTTGGAATAATTTTCTTATTCTTGTAATATATATTCCAAAGGTTGGCAACACTACGAATCACAAATGTCAAATTGATGCAGACAACACACATTCCATCACGTTCTGTTGAAATCAAGAAATTATATGAATCATTTTTATCAGAATCAAAATTAGATATTCACAATTATTCTTACTGCAATTAGAAAATGGATAAAGTCCATTCACAACCGAATTTGAACATGGCACAATTTCATGCTGGCTTAAAATTCAAAGCTAAGCGTATGAACTCAGTAGTAACCATTCACAACTACAATTTGTAGTCTGCGTACTTTACGTTCGGATTGCAATGTTTGCAAAGTGCAAACTTTCACTTCAAGTCGCTAGCGAATTGGCATGTGCATTGCATCTTCCGATGATTCAGCATATGTTTTTGACGTTTAAAATCAAATAGAATAATAGAAGCCATATCCAAACAGTGAATATGGACGAGAGATTATTGAATTTAGATTTATAAAGTTTGTTAACTTATTATATTTATTTACCTTATAACATTCTGCAATAAGAACTGAAATTCAAGTGAATAGATATCTGTAACTATCAACTATTCTTCATGCCCCACAAGGAATTGAACATTGAATTTGAAAATATATTCTTTCAAACGAAAAGAAGAATGAAGTATTTAATATTTGCATTATTTTGTACTTGTTTTCATAGATGGCATTACAAAATTTCAAGCAATGTTGAAAGTGGTTGTGAATGCTACAAATTTTAACCCTGCGTAATTTGAACTTCAAGTGCAAATTAAGCAGAGTCTAAAGTGGTTGTGAATGCAGCTATAGTAATGAAAATTTAGAAAACACGTCACTCGAGATCACAGAATACTCGACTAAATGAGTCAATCAAAACGTCGCCTGGTGAGAGTAGGCCAACCAGATACAATCTTTCCGTAATTTGCAACAATTAGATTACACAACAATGAAATGTCAATCAACTATAGAAAATATCTCAACAATGTTCCAAATCATAGCTGAAATGAATATCACATTAAATAAGCAGAACAAACAATTAAGATGCCTAAGATATTTTACATTTGTGAAAATGATTTACCTAATTCAATAAAACCTGTGATAATAGAAAAAGTATAGTGCACAACATGCATAGAATCACCTATTTCATACTCACCTCACACGAGGTGTGTGAAATAGTTAATTTTCTATATTTTTTGTAGAATATAATACTGTAAAATTGATGAGATAATTTCAATATATAATCTGAATTTATTTGAAAAGCTCAGTAATGGGATACTTTGGTGCACTTGTTACAGAATGTATTGTATTTAACACGGACATTGAACGAGCATCATTAATGTCACTGATAAAGTTAGCTGCTCGTGGCTATGCCTTGGGCTTCGCCCTCGTCTTTTCCTCGGAAATAGACTTCGCCTGCACCGAGTGCAGCCAACTTCATCCTGGACGATAAGTACTTATAGCATAATATACTATTAACAAATTGCATAATAGGTGTCCTTATGTGGTTGAAGTCAAATATGTAATTCATGTGGGTAATAGAATTATCATTTAATGAACGAATAATAATAGGATTGGAATTTAACCATTACGTACGTTTAAAATGTATTTGGAAGCTTCTCAAAATCTAAAATTTCGTAGTAAACATCATGATTCATCGTGATCAAGAAAACTAAATTAATTAAATGAATACAAAATTTTCTCACGAAAATTAAGACCATAATACGAGAAGTAACTACTGAAAATACAAGAGATAGAAAAGGTGAAGGATCTGATCAATTTAAAAAAATAATGATTTGACAGAACTTTTTCTCAGAAGTAATCGATTACTATAAAAAAATTATAGCATTTTTTGTTGGATTCCAATTAGCATTAGCAAAAATGTTCGAATATGTTACGGATATTTTTCATAGGTTTCACGTAACATCAATAATCATATCATTTTTAACATATTTCAGGAAGTTACACAAGACGTAAGTTATTTAAACGGTTCGACAACCATTGATTACCTCAGTTTGTGTTATTATTTAGGAGAATGGAGTTCTACAGTGTTCTAGTGTATCTTTAATATTTAAGGCTGGGTTGAATCAGTGTGTTGGTATGAGTTTAGTTACTAGGTGTGTGAGTTGAATGAGTATGTAGTATGTTGGTGTCCCAAATTATCCTATGTGTTGTTGTATGATTGCTATCCTTTTGTACGTCTAAGTCACTTCAGGGAAGTCCTCTGTGTGAGTTTAAGACGGGGAGTGACAGTCAAGCAGTGGCCAACGAAGCACGACTTGCTAGCCTCGTGCCACCGGTGTCCTGCCTGCCAACTTTAGTGTCTTAATGTATCAGGAGGTGCCCAACGTTTCGCTAACATCTGTCACATGCGGGTGGAGTGATGGGTTTCAGCTTGACTTTCAATCCATACTTCCGAGAGCCCAGTGAGGCATGTGGTTCGAAAGGTGTTGAGCATTGTTTCTAGATACTCTGACGGATGCCACTGTGGGTGGTTTCAGAGTATGCGAATGTTCTGATAAGTACTACCGTGTGTAGTACTGGTGTGATTGTGTGTTGATGGTATTGAGTACATACCCTGCGTTGAGTTGATGGTTCTGAGTGTATAATCTGCGTTGAGTTGAAGGTATTGAATATATAATCTGCGTTGAGTTGAAGGTATTGAATATACAACCTGCGTTGAGTTGATGGTATTGAATATATAACCTGCATTGTGTTGATGGTATTGAATATACAACCTGCGTTGTGTTGATGGTATTGAATATATAACCTGCGTTGAGTTGATGGTATTGAATATATAACCTGCATTGTGTTGATGGTATTGAATATATAACCTGCGTTGTGTTGATGGTATTGAATATATAACCTGCGTTGTGTTGATGGTATTGAATATATAATCTGCGTTATGTTGATGGTATTGAATATATAACCTGTGTTGTGCTGATAATATTTAGTATATGATCTATGTTTGTGGATGTGATTCTCCTCACTAAGCAAGTAGTTTGCTTATGTTATATTCTATAATGTAAGATATATATTCTTGGGATTTCAGTCAATATTTCAATTTTATTTCTTTTCTGCTCTACAGTTAGCCAACGCCTTCCATAGATGTCGGGTGTGGCAAAGGACAAGAGAAAATTTCTCTTTTTTCCGCTTATTAATATTAATAACAGTTTTAACATATGTATAACTTCAATTTTTTAAACAATAATTCATTTCGCTTTTGAGGATGGCTGAGGTGCAGCCGAAACTGTAGAGCAGAAAAGAAATAAAATTAAAATATTGACTGAAATCCCAAGAATATATATCTTACATTATTTACATATCCAGTCAGCGTCAACCATTTTATCCGTTATATTCTATTTTCAGATTACATGAGATATACACTCTGGGACCGACGGCTCCTGTGCATCGATTAGATGAATATTGGTTTATTGTAATGTTTAATTGGAATTTAATACAATTGTTATATTGAATTATGCTGTGTTTAATTTATCCTTAATAAATATTCAAATTATTAAAGCCTATAAAAATGAGTAGTAAAAATAAAAATGCCATTTAAATTAATAAAAACTAATATCTGTTTATTATTTCTAACATAATTCCCCCAATTATCTAAAAATTAATCGATCCACTTTTCTTGAACAGTAGGCTGGCGCATAATTATCAAAATTAACTCATATCTTCAAGATCAAAATAACTCGAAGCTAAGCTTAAAACGCGATATTTTCTGGTTGCCAGAGGGCAGTAGCTGTCAAACCATCATCAAGCTGTTGGCGCGAAGAGATAGATGATGGCTGAAGGCACACACGCAAAGATCTTCACCAGGGTGTTATACGCTACCATCACGGAAGGTGTTATTAACAGCAGAAGAAGACGCAAATTAGACAGAGGAGATTAATTTATATTAGAAGAGGACAAGGAAGGTTTCAAATTTAACGGATTACAAATGCGTTTGTAGTATACATAGAACTAGAGCCGAAACTCAAAATTGCCAATCACCATGTCGATGATAGTATATTCTACTTATAACAAGTTTTGGAATGGCTCATATTCTAAACAAGCGCAAAATTTGTTATTCGAGTCAAAGTCAAAAGTGAGGATTACGATTCGCGAGTGCGAAAATGTCCTTCAAAATATGTTTTAGACTATATATTCTCTAACAAGATTTTGGAAATTCACAAAAAACTCAGAAAGAAGCGTCAAACGTTAGGTCGTAACTATAGTACCAAAAAAACTGCTTTGAATTCGTCGAAAATTATTATGGAATAATTATTATTCTAAGCAGCATATGAATTTATTCTAAAATGATACTATAGCTCATTTCAGTTAAGAATGGTCTAAAGACTCTCATAGAACTACAATTTTAGCCTTCTGATCAGCCAAAATGCTAACGAATTTTACATTAGCATAAAAATCGCACTTGACTATTTATCATAGATAAATTTGTGCAGCTCGAAGATTCAAATTTGTTATTGATATATTTGTTGCGTCTATTTCTTGAATTCATTTCTCGCAAGTTTATTTTGAATCCTTAAATTAATGTTAGTAAATCGTGTTTGCATTTCAGCCAATCAGAAGGCTTCAATCGTGGTCTCATAAGAGTCCCTTGATCGTTTTTAGCTGATGTGAACTATAGTTCCAAAATAATGTACGTTGATGGAATGTGCAAATTTCAAAACTGTTACAATATATTTAGATACAATCGAGTGCGCTTAAGCAGTATTTTACAACGCGATAGTTTTATAGAACGCTATGGAATACTAAACACGTGATTTGTTTCAATATTGAGATTCAAAATTATCATTTAGCGTCTTTCAGTTGACTTCTCCATATTTCTACATTTTAATTCGCTTCAGATAGGTTGAATAAACGAATTTTTTGTTTGAATTACTCGCTCTTACCTAAATTCATTCATATTAACTGTCATTTAACATTCTTATAAATAAGCGATTGCGTACGTAAAGGTTACGACTTGGAGAATTTGAGTTTTCAATTGTCAAGATTGCCACTGTCAGCTGTCAGGAGATGACCAAAAATATCAATAAATGTTCAGTATATTTATCACAGTTATAATTGTGTAAAGTGATGTTTCTTTATATAAATTTTCGTATTTTATACACAATTTATGATTCAGATGCTTGCAGAAGGCTATTAATTGGCACCTCTAAACAACGAATGAAGTATAATTTCTGGCAGGACTGTTGTTGAGATCACACCTCTAATACATAAATAACTACCACAGTATATTATTTATACCCCCAAAAAAATGATTAATTATTCATTTTGCTAATATACTGCAACTTAAAGTTATAACGTTCATTTACTAAAATCTCATGCAAATTTTTCTTGAAAGTGTTGAATTATAATTAGTGTATAAATATTTAAAAGTTAATTTTCATGATAAACCTAGGGGATAATAAAGTAGGAAAAAAACTAAATTCCATTTAAAAAATGCTTGTTTATAGCGTACGAAACGTCATTTTTCATTTGGCGAAGCTGTCACATAAGAGGGGTTCATTTACATGCGATATTTTGCATATAAAGGATAATTATATGTGCAAGAAGGATTTTGTCATTCAGATACATACTTTATGGATTTAATTAGTAAGAATTCAACTCAAATGTTATTCATGTATTAAGAGCATTATTAAGATCATTGCAATTGTCTCATGGCTACAAATTATAGAGACTACCGAATTGATAGATATGAAAATTAAATAATGCTGATGAACTGACAATTTTTGTCTGCCTAAAATGTTTCATACTCTACATGTAGTATGTTTGACATCTTGGTTACTGAGTAATCGATAATTTTCCTAGGAAGATTATTAGTGTAATTCTAAATTGATTGGTTGATTTTGAGTTCTTACAATTTTTTTAAGAGGAATCATTCCCGAAAGAATGAACAAAACTGTATTATTAAAATTGAATGTGTCAAATTTAGTTCGATCACAGATAAAATGTTGAATGGGGCTCATGCTAGCTTCATTTGATAAGATGGCTTGATTAATATACATGTATGTATGTATCAAAAAATTGTACTGAAATCAATCTTCCCAAGTATCATACTTATATTAAATTGCACTGAGAAGGAGAGAATCATTCTTTTTCCTGATTCTCCATGTATAAAACCGTGAAACGCTAAATTATACTGACGAAGTCTTCCTGGGCGCTATATGCTTTCACTTATAGAGAACCAGGAAAAAACTATCTTTTTTTTTCCAAGTGCAATTCAATATAAGCATGGGATTTAATATTATTTTATAATAGTCTATTTTTTACTCTTCAGTTTTCCTGTGAGTTATTTCTGATAAGACTTTCTCAAATTCTACTGAGAAATATTGTTGACGTTATTTTGCTTGTCAAATCCTTTTTTTTGATAACCATACTAAGACGATTGTGGTGAAATAGGGAATCCGTCATCTTGAGGTGGCTGCTATATTGAATTTAGTATGACAACACTCACCTCACCGTATATGTTAATTTCTCGTCAATATCATTCAAGCAACTCTTAAAGCTCTAGGAAATAATGTAATATAATGCATAAAATATATTCGGATGTTGTCAATCAAAATTTCTGTCGAAAATCAAAATTAAGTTGAAACATATAAATTGTATTCAAATAAGAAAATTGCGTTAGATTGGAGTTACTAAAAATGAATAGAAAATTAGAATCCGATAAAAAAAATTACGTCCTGCTCGCATTGGGTAGATATTGTGCGACAAACGTGTCGCAGAAGAAAGATGGCTATGGTTTCATGTAGAAAACAAAAGATGAATAAGTAAACAGGTGACGCACGTCGGATGCCTGCGACTCGACGGAGCTTACAGCTCACGCGACGCCAAAAGCTTCGCCTCAACGCGACGCGACTAAAGCTTGCTCACGCGAACTTAATTTACGGCGCCATATTTATTTCAAACACGCGATCTCTTTTGTTTTAAACGTGTCACGGCGACCAGAGCTTCGACTCTGACTCACAAACAAAGGAAAACTGAAAACAATACTGAAATGGAAAAATTCTAGACCTAGAAAATCAAAAAATTTTGAATACGTATTATGTACGATACTTTATGCAAAGTATAAGTCTATAAAATAAGTGATAGAGATGAAAATGAAGGAAGTTAGAGCGTGTGTCGAACCTAATAGCTGTGCGGATAGTTCTCTGCATTTTCGTACGTAACTAAATAATTTTCTTCAATTATTATTTGTTCTACTTTCCGTAGCGTAAGTGATAAAATGAAAATGTACAGCATTAAAATAAATTTCATCTAATTAACTAAATTCTGGAAAAGCCTTTATTATAAAAATCAAATTTTTCTCATTATAAAACATTCCCTAAATTATTTACGGAATTTGAAGTTAAGTTTATCAAATCTGGTATAAGTATGTTTTTTTTCATTCTGTTGTACTATAACGTACTGATTTTATGAAAAAAAGGCTTAGAATTCTTCCACGGAGTGTTCAACAAGAAATTAATTAATGCTTTGCAAATCGTAGGAAATCAGACATAGTTTTAGCAGAGAACTCATTTTTTAAGTCTGATTTGTGGTGAAATTATTCCCTAATTATAAATTGCCTCTAATCCATCCTTGATACCCAAAAAAAGTAGGATATATGCCTATCTATCGAGTTAAAAGTTTGCCAAGTTCTAGAGAGAAAAAATTATATGGTATCTATTAGTTGATTGATGTGTTTTAAAAGATGTGTCCAAAACATGAAGATGCATTTAATGGACCTTTTATTGTAATCACTTGAATAAGACACAATTATTCCAATTTTTCTGTATAGTGCTGAGGTCACACTAATGTCCAATGTCATAAATTAAGGCGCTATTCAACAATTATCGCATTGTCATAGCTTCTTATTTAACGGCATTAGACGTTAGTGTGGCCCCTGCATGAAAAGTATATTATTGCGTGGTCGTCCTCCCACCATGGCAATTGTATCAAAATTAATTTTTTTCTCGAGTACAAAAAAATAATAGTTATTTAAGTATTAAGGTCAGTAAGTACAATTTACCGATTGAGAATAATTGTTTGGAGGCCGAGCCTTGGCGAAATCGGTACTGTACTTATGGACCGTAATGCTTACAAAATTTTCTGCACGATTGGATCGATCCAAAATATTGATCCTAATTTTCTTTTTTAAATTGATTCAAACTGATGATTGTTTACTTGCTGTCAGCTGTCAAGTTTGACATTTTATTTTGAATTTTCAATTAAAAATAAAGATAAATAAATTAATATTTTTTTGTGAAAATCCACAATTTTTTACTTACCGCCTTTGCCCGTGGGCAGTAAGTCAGCATAACCATAGTAACCAGAATTTGCCGGTAAAATCAACATACCACCTTAAATAGAGGGCCGGTAAACACATGAAAACGCCCAATCGTGCAAAAAAGTCATTTCAGCTCACAACTGAGTATGCTTGAGTTACAATAATAGCTGAATTAAATAATTGTGTTTGATTCATATAACTTTTTGTATTCGATTATATTTAGAGCAAAAAAACCATGATGGTTCAATTTAAAATACTTTTTGTAAATTCGATAGTTAGCGAGATAATTTTGATAATTTTGAGTAGAAGATAGTTTCCATTATTGTAACAAATGAAACAATCCAAATAAGAGGATCAAATTGAAATTAATTATGCCAGTAGATAATAAATACACAGAGGTATCAAAATCTAGATCTAGATAGGTAAGTTGTTTGTTGACTAACATGAAATTGTTTTCAAAACACGATATGAAGAACCTATATTAATACATTCAACAATTTGTAGGCGTCAAAACATGAATAATTATTCAACTGAAAAACACTAGCTTCATAAATTGGCTGCAAAATTATTCTGGAACAGGCTATAAATATTAAAGAACCAGACTATCTAGACGCCAAATAATAATTCTTATGATGAATTTCTTAATTATTTATGCTGACGATAAAACAATATTGATTTCCACCACAGGGAACAGAAGTTTTACGTGAAAACAGAGGTGGATTAGGGCTTATTTAAAATAATAATTATTAGGAATGAGTTTTTGTCGCAATGGATCAAGCTTGCGGATGATAATAATAATTATTTTCTTGCGACCTACCTCAATATAAGCTTCTGTGAGACTAAGCGATCTCTTATAGGAATGTGATTGCATTATAACTATTATATTACAGGAAAAATAAAATCTGCAGTACAAACTCTTGATTCCAAGTCAAATTAAAAATCGTTGAAGTAAAAGTTAATAAATTCAAATTAAATCACTCGTGTCAAAGAAGTGTCAGATGAATTGTGGTCTCATGACATTAAATGATTTTACACTTAAATTGAATACAACGCAATTTTGATTTATGTGATTTTATTATTCATGATCATAGATCAATAAATAATTTATTATAATTCACCCTATCTTAAAAACTCTATTTAAGCGTTATTGACTACAAACTACATTTGACTACAAATTATTTCGTTCAAATGGTGGCTCTTGATTTCGTGTGCGATGTAAATTCGAGCAAGAAAGGTCAACCATTTTTCCGCCGAACAACGAACCATTGCTGAAAAACCACAACGTGGCGCTGCTATCACTGAAATCATCAATTACAGTGGCGGGTAAATGATTAATTACACCTATTACTATGACCCAGATACATATTTTTAAATTTCTAGCTTGGCAGGTAATTCGTGTGCACTGTGTAGTGGAATCGCCATCACGGACTTCATCGACGATTAGTCGCTAAGTGGAGGGGGCGTCGCACCCGCCACTGTGCTCATTAACCCCTACATGGACCCCATTTGAATAATCGATCGCCACCACTGAGTAGCCAAGAAAAATTTTCCATTTCATACGTTTCAACTACGCTGGCAATATTCACAAAATTTAAAAAGTTATTTTTATATGCAACAAGTTTATGGAATATAATCTAATTCAATGCTCTAAGAACACGATATTCAAATCGTAAGGAGTTGCTACTGTTTTATTAATGTCAATACTGATACATAATTTTGACATAGCTCTAAGGAAAGGGTTAAGAAAACGTTATCTGAACCAAAAGTTAAATAATCGAAAAATATGTGGTTCAGGGTACCTACTTTCCGTCTTTCATAAATAAAAAAAAAAACTAAATTATTACTTCAGCTTTTGACTTGAATGTTTCATCAATTCAAAAATTACCTAATATACAATTGAGGTAAAACCAAAGATCTTCAACGTCCTTGGGTGAAACAGAAAAGCTATCTTAATCACAACCTAAAATGCTTTTAGGCGATATAACAAAAAAGGTGATTCTATGATCCCTTTTACGACCGAAAAGTTTCACTTCTTGTACACATCTGCCAAATTTTACTTTTGACTGTCAAAAACACCTTAATGCATACTTTTTATCTACTTATATGGGCAATTTGATTAACTCTTTGAGAAATAGTTATTGTCGAGATCATATTATATTCTACCCTCAACCTCTCTAATTTTCGAAAATCTAAAAATTAATACGTATTTTTTATAAATGTCAATTTGATAGATGTCAATAAAATAAATCAATTTCAGCAGCAACCAAGATTATCTTTTGCGATATCTTAGAAGTAAATAGATAAAATGTTGAGATTTTCAATTCTAAAAGACTTTTTTGCATCTCAACCAAAATTATTTTTTGCTCCAACTGAACAATTGATTTTACTAAAAAAGATTACCATTAAGGCCACGCAAATTTCTATTTTCAGAAAACTTCATTTTTGTGTATTACACCTATTTTATGAAACATCTAGAATAAAGTATAATAGAAAGTACTTTGACTTGATATTCAAACATTTTGTGGCATAGGTTATGTTTTTATACTAAAGTTTTCATCCAGAGGCATTTCGTAAAAAAACTTTGGCTATATAATAAATTGATAGATCCCAATCAAATAAAATACATTTCCAGTCGAAATGACAATTCATACTTCAGTCTTAGAATAGTGAGCAAATCAATGGCAAACATGTGAAAATTAGTAATCTTGCAATATAATCTTAGATCATAAATAATATCTAGATGGAAGAAACTGCGAACGGTTACGACGAAAAGAGATAGAAGATATATTGTAAGAAAGCTGAAAAAATGAACTTCGCAAGCGTGACAATAATCAAATTTTTGTTTGTCAAGCTCATAAAATGACAAACACATGATGTAATGAGTTCTTATTTCTGTAAAAAATATTTATATTTATTATATGAAATTCGATAGACATGCGCAGTTTGTTTCACTTCATTCTTTTTCATTATATTTTATTTCTTTGTCTCTCTGACGTAACCTATATTCTCCTGGAAGTAGTGGATGATGCTGACTGTTAGATTAAATGAAGAAAACAGAGTGTCCGGGCTTCGGTTGTCCAATCTACGTTATTCCGGATTGTCCAATCTACGTCATTCCGGGTTCGGGTCGAGTCGGGTTGAAGATTGTCGGGTTCGGGTCGGGCCGGGTTGAAGATTTTGAATCGAACTAGTTCGGATTGAGTCGGGTTAGGTTGCTTCGGATTGGATCGGGCCGGGCCGGTCTGGGTCGGACCGGTTTGTTTTTTGCATCATATTTTTCTTTCTTATGGGTAACCTCTATTCGAATATTAGTTTTTAAAAATCAATCTATTTTTCTTTACCAGTAGAAGAACCTCCTTAGGGCTAGTTTTACGGAAAAAAGGAAATCACTTGTGAATAAATAAACATAGACAAATTTATATCCATATGAAATGCTAAGGATTATATATCTTCCAATAATTCTGTGTTTTCGAGAATCAGCAATAAACTGAAACAGTCATTTGGGGAAATTCATAAGAGGATTATGATCAAATAAATACCAATAAGAAGTATCCAAATATGAGCTATAAAATAAGTAGTTAATGAAAATTAACTTGGGGCGGGTATCGGACGAGTAGGATTAAGACTTGACGGGCTTCGAGCGGGTCGGATCATCAAATTGCTCCAAACTCGCAGCTCTAATTGTGTGATATAGGACTCCTTGCATTTAGATACTATAAATGATCTAAGAATATAATACACAAGTGCAAAAAATGATACTTCATACAAAAACATAAAACAAACAGAAATTCTATAATATTTAATGTGTGATACTCGTTTGGATTTATAATATGTTCCTTGCAAGAGTTCTAAACTAATTTCTATTAGGTTGGTAACAGCGTTGTTTGACAACTACAGTTCATTCCAGTTAAGAACGGTCTCGTGCTTCTTATGGCACTACGATTTAAGCCTTCTCATTGGCCACAATGCGATTCAATTTTGCATTAGCACAAGAAATCGTACTTGAGTGTCAGGCTGCTCGTCAGTTGCATCATTTGTCAGTCGTTCATCAATTATCAAATAGTTATTTTTGTATGAAGTGTGCGAAGTGATAGTTTTTTTTGTTGCGCATGAGAATGTCAATTTTAACCGATACGATATATATATATATATATATATATATATATATATATATATATATATATATATATATATATATATATATATATATATATATATATATATATATATATATATATATATATATATATATATATATATATATATATCTCTCTCTGTTAAATCGATATTTTCGGAATGGAAACTGAAATATTTGATAGATTTCGACATATAGAAAAAATAGTAATACACATTTCATAAGTTATTTCAAAGCACTTCTTCATTCAAAATCTCGTTCCTAAATTATAACTATAGTGCCCTAAAATCATGTCTTATGTACTTTAGGACTTTTATTGTGATATAATTGTGCTAGTTTTCGAAATCATTATTCACACAAAGAATCATTGTCTTGATTAAAAAATACATAAATTAAGAGTAAAAAACAACCAGCTTGGATAGGTCTTGTAGTATATAACTGAATTTAATTTGTATGTGACCATTGGATGTGTTCTATTCTTGATTACGAATTTGACATCAATATACTTTTCAAGTAGAACATATAGAATGAATTTAGCTGTCTATCACAGCTGAATATATGAATCATTCAGCTAAATCACGATCGTATATACAGATCTGGAAACCCTATCGTTCGACTCGAGTCTCTTACGTGTCGTCAGACTCGTTACTCGTAGTTACTCTTTCTGCTAGGTGACGCATGGGTCTAAGTATGTTGACACGATTATGCGCCAAATCGTTTAAATTTTTAGTCCCACCAAACAAAGATTTCAGGTCGATGATAACCGCATATTGTCAGTGCAATATTTAATTAAAATGTTACGTGGAGGTTTACAAGTCAGCCATGACAATCGCTAGAGAACATCCCTCGACTCATGCGCCACCCGTGACGATTTTTGGTACAGTCGACACTTAGCGGACGCACTTCTCATATAGGAAATAGCATCAAGTTTTCTGATCTGTGTATACGACCGTGAGCTGAATTTATGTCTTATGTTTCATTTCGAATTGAACACTCGAATATGTTGATGTCAAATTCGTAATCATGGATATAACATATACTATATTCCACGTTAAGATATATTCACGGAAAATCTGAATCAAAATAATAATCCCTAATTTCAAATCATTAACAAATTATTTGTGAGTTCACTAAGTTCATATAAATCTAAGGCTTCTTATTATAATTATGAAATTTAGAAATCGAGTATCGTGCCTCAACAGTTGTGTCAATTTCAGCAACTTTTATCTGGAATGAAAAAAGTTATCGACTCAAAATGTTGAACATTTGAAAATTTTTTTAAGTTTTGAAGTCCTTCTCATTCATTCCTGCGTGCGCCTCTGGTTTCAACCGAATGATTATGCCCCAAAGCGTGCAAATGAAAATAACTGCCATTGTTTCGAATGCCAAATGAGAATTATGTTGGCAGTACTGCAGATTGCATGCACAGTAATTTTATGTTACATTTCTGCATGATTAGATCAAATTTTCACTAATATTACTGTAGGAAACAAGATTTATTTGCTAATTTATGACTTTATTTGACACATGAAAAACCATAATTTTCCAGATTTTTCACTAAATTGCTTCTTTTACAGCTGAATAAATATAAAATAAATTCAATAGGTAGTTACCATTCAATATATTATTATTTATTTATTTCTATATATGAATGTTCCCATTCGTTTATTGATTAGTGAAAACAATAAATTATTGGTAACCTACTTGATTTAAAAAAAATCTAAAATGCATGTATTATTAATATAATTCATAGATACCTACCTAAAATTTTATGTAAATAATAATTTATTATGAATTCCAATGCCACATTATTGCATGGAATAGAATATTATATAATAAATCATAGAAGAGAAATGCATAACTCTTGTGAAGAACTAATTTGAGTTAAATAAAATATTGTCTTTCAAGGTGCATTTTTGATATAATTTTGTGCAACAAGAGTGTATAGTTGAGCATTAATAACGCTTTTCTATACTCGCGTTGCATATAAGATCTTTTCTACGGCTATAAGCTTACATATTTTGACAATTATTGAGCACACAGTGAGGGAGCTCAGAGCACAACAGACATTTGAGCTTGACAAATAACTAAGTAGTTAGCTCAGTGAGAAATGCCACACACATGAATTTATAGAAAATAAAATCCAGGCTATGAAACTTGACAGCTACGCCTTTAGATGGTGATAAGGCTGGATCACAGAAAAGGTTCAATTTACGTATCATTTGCGATGCATAAAGTACCTACTTTACGCACTACCCTAGAAAATTACAATTTATGGTCCACAATTCTAATTACAGAAAAATAAGTACCTAATGATACATATCACTCTACGATAGGTAGTTTTGGAATGGAAATCCATGAAAACCAACGATAATTGCTCTTATTGTGTAACACAATATAGCTAGTTCATTTTCGATCGAACAAATATTTAAAATTTGTGCCAATGTTTGAGCTGAAATAGATAATGATTGATAAAAGTTATCGATGGAGTTATAGAATAGCTCCGAATTTTCTACGGATCAATAGATCTCTGTCTAAAAGGATTAAAATTAATTAAAGAAGTGAAGCATAGTACTAGGAAATTCTAGAACTACTATTGTAGGAAGATAAACCGTACGAAGTCAGAATTCTAATTGAGAAGAAACAAATTTAACTTCTGGGGGGGGGCGGAAGAAGGATTGAGCATTATATAAATACATAGTCTTCTATTGATCAGAGCAATATTGTACAAAGTAGCAAGTTTCATTTCTAATTGAATAGAATAATTTTATCAAATTGATTTTCAATATAGATAGAATGCATTATCTCTTTGTAAGAGAGAATACATCAATTATTTTGTCAGAAATACAGTTTTTTTCTGTTATGAATGTGGAAATTGATTTATTATTTTTAATCATTTCGAACATAATAATAAAATATAGTATGCAACAAATGTACAACAACAATCATTTTTATAAGATAATAAGATTTATGAATTGAGGCTCAGTTGTAACTAAATGAGCAAAAGTAGCAGAACTTACGTTTCTTTTAATACATTACCAAAATCTACCAGATATTGTAGTAATCAATTTATTTCAAGCTGAGGTATTTCTCAGATATAGTTTCAAATTCAGTAATCCGTTGAAAAAATCATTAGGTAAGACGTAAGAGCTCCTTCTCATACATAGATAATGTGTCAAATAAATTTGAACGTCAATTTTCATGATAAAATATTCTGAACGTCCTTCTCACTATCTGCCTAAACTTTTTTGATAACAATCGCATTTGAATCGCCCACGTCGGTTTTTCTGTCGGCTTAATTTTCCTTGAAGTGCGGGGTCTTCACATTCCATACTAAAATACATTCTATGAATTCTAATTCCCTTATACAAATCGGCAAATCTTAATGACTTCACACCTCTGTTGTTCAAGTATTAGCGTTAGACATGCGATTATTTATTTATTAGTGAGAGTTCGGCTCGATTATATATGTTGTGCGAAGTTGTATGATTGTAGAGCAGAGATGAATATCAAATTTTCGAACAAGGATATTGCTGATTTGTATTATCGAGGAGTCTTGGAATAAAGTGCAAAATATTAAAATCTGCGGCGATTTCACACATCGTCTGTATTGTATTCTATTTCTATCTATCTCTATTTGCTGTCTTTTTTAGCTAAAGAAGCTTCACTAATTTCCATGGAAATGTATTCTATTTCTCTCTTATTCATTTTTTTTTACATATGTTTGTCTTTATTTATAATATTTTAGTAAAGCTTCTTTGAGTAATGAAGAAAGCTGAATCCGGCCCGTTGTCTTCTCATTTGAGGTTGTCAGATTTTCATCCAGCATTTTTCTATACTTAACAATCCAATAATTATAACCATACATTTACAATTCAGGGGTTCACGGCAATCTTTCAGCTTTAAATTTCGCCCCCATTCCTGAGCTCCCAGGAATGTCTGATGTAAAAGATAGCATACAGCATTTAAAAAAATGGAAACAAGGAACAAATAACAACAAAACAAACTTTTATGACCAGATTCATACTTTTAGATCATCATTGAAAAATAATATTTTCAATGACCTACCTGAATCTGGGTTGAATAATTTGGACGTAGGTTGTTTCAAGAAAATACTATCAACATTTTTCTATGAATTAACAAAAAAAATATATTCAAATACTCAGACTTTTGAATATTAGCAATTTTACATATTCATGTAGCATGTCCCTTACTTCACTCATTTTAAAAGAGGCACCGACCAATAAACAACATTATAAACTATACTAGACTAAAACTTGTTCTCAGTACTCACGTACCGTCGTTAGGAAACGTCACAAAAATGTGAAAAAGTTGAAAGAACAAGCCGAACTGGATATTTCCCGAGTAAAGATCTGACGTTAGATTGAAATGCCACCGATGTGACGTCACTTGGAGGGAAAGTGGTGAATAAGGAGCGTTTACACTATCAGAAAATGAACAGTTGTCAACGAAAATAAAAATATTGTATAAACTAAGAACTGTTACTTGTGTTGGAAGATTGAAACCTTACAAGTCTAAAGATGACAAGATTGATATGTCCGTTTGTATGCATATAGATTTAAATGGTTTAATCAGTGTTATTTTAACACTAACAAGATGTTTAGTAACTTCTGCAGAATAAATTTAGTACATCATGTGCGAGACAAGTGATTGTAATGCATACATATATTAGAGCGAGTTTTTTTTTCACAATTGTAATATGTATCTGTTTTCATGACATAAAAAAATATACATGACTGAAATTTATATTTACCTAAACAAAAAAATGTTCACAATATTTACTCTCTTGGAAGTTCATAACCAAAATTCATATTGCAAATTCTACCCTAACAAACCACAATTATAGGAAAATTATATGTTGCATAGCAAAACATAGCCACAGGTCTAATTGTGTAGGTAATTTTGAGCAAATGATTATCAAATTAGGCCATATAATGACGCAATGTAGATTTTTTACTTCTTCGATCTATGTATAATAGGGGAAGTATTGTATTCGTGATTTTTTGACAGTTCGAGATTTTTATGAATATTCACGTTTTAGATCCTACTGAACTCAAAAAACATAGTTTAATAAAAAGTCGATCAGACAATGACATGCAATTAATTGATGCGACAATCTAAATTCATGAGATAGCGATGATTTGGCCATGAAATTTATGGTCGGGTAAGTAATGTGGTGGTCACAACAGATTTTTAACCATGCATGTAAAAATCGAATAAATATATAGTTTTCAGAACATCTTGGTCCTACTAGCCCCATTTAGCAAAAAATACTCGCCAGACCGATCTTAACAGATATATTTTCAATATTTTGTCTATATGATCGAAAATCATTGTTCTCTTGACGGTTCAATCAATTATGCAATCATAGTTTACATACATTGAAAATAAAAATATAATGTTACACAAAGATCAAATTGTAGAGGATCGTTGTAAGTGTCGCCCTGCACCGATCAAGTGACCGAATTAAATTTATTTTTCATGCAATAAAATATATCAAAAAAAGTAACGTTGATGAGTTACCTTAATAAATCTGTTCAAGATTGTGTTTAGTTGAAAATTCAATTATTTTTTTCTCCATATCTTTACCGATCTTGTAACCAAGAAAATTTAACACCAATTAAAAGTATAAAGCCTATTGAATATGCAAATATAGGATTATTTACCTTTTTCTGTACCACTCTAGACTCACCTATTTAAACCTGGCAATTATATAGCTTTGAACAGAAAAAGGTAAGCAACACTATGTTTGCATGTTCTATAGGCATTATACTTTGATGTTGTTCTTTTTTTCATTACAAGATAGGTGAAGTTATAGGGAAAAAAATATTGAATTTTTAATTAAACAATACCTTGAACAGATTCCTTTAGGCAACTCATCAACGTTACTTTTGTTGACAAATTTTATTTGCTAAAAAAATAAATTTTATTCTGTTACTTGATCAGTGCAGGTCGACGCCTATAACGGATCTAAGACTAAAATACAGAAAATATGTCTGACAAGTACTTCTGGCTAAATTGAATAAGTCGCCCAAAAATATTTTTAGAACAAATATATTTTTCTGATACATAATATGTGAATTTCAAATGATGATTTATGAGAAAAATTATTCTTACATAGCGTCATCAATAATATGCCTTATTTTCGGACTAAAAGCCTGCGGAAATATTTCTGATTTCGGATATGATATGTACCATATAATTTTTTTCTCGACATGGTTCATGAGACTATTTTCTGGATCTTGGCTCCCGCTTTGTTACTTTATGAGGCAACTTTTACTGAATCAGAAATTCATCTTGAAGAAATAAGTATCAGTAAGTATTCATATTCTGCAATTATTATTGTGGCCGAAAAAAAAAGCTAGGTATACGCACATGAAAAAGAAATATTTTAAAGCATTTGAGTTTTGAGCTATTGCATTTCAGGGGAAATCATACATTTCTCTCTCTTTACGACTACGACTCTTTATTTATTTATGAGCCATAGAAAATACGAAAAATCATAATCGGAATTATAGAATGTTGATGTGGTTACGGTGTAAGATCCTTCATCACTGTTCAAAATAAGAAATGATTGTTTATTTCTCTCATTAATCCGTCAGCGTAATATGCATCACTCCTAATATATGTATTGGAAACGACGGAGCTCCGTCCTATTTATATTTTCTTTTCTAACTTTATACAGTCTCGACTACGTCTTAGCCATTTAAATTCAAACAAAATAATTTATTTCGCTCCTGAAGATGACCAAGGTGTAACCGAAACTGTGAGGTCAGAAAAGAAAATATTATATATTTGACTAAATTCTCTCATCTTCAATAGTTACATTCACTAATCTAATCAGTTTCAAAAATTCTATCCAATTATTCCTATAATGTTTAATTTAAAGTTTTTATAAAATATATCAAGTATATTATCATTTTCGGTTTCGATCCCATCCTAAAATTACGTTATGGAAACGTTGTGCTATATAGTCCCAAATTCATCTGGTAGAAAAGATAAGAGTTAAAATCAGGTAAAAATAAAGTTGATAACTTACTTGTGTATATAACAAATGAAAACTGTCAACAAATAATCAAAGAAATTTACTCAGAATCATGAAAAGTAATCGACAATTGCTGACTCCGGGCATATGTAAAATTATTTAATACTAGCTGTTACACGCGGCTCTGTACTTCTCGGAGTCAATGAAAAAAAAAATAATAATAACTACAGCATTATGTCAAGCACTTTCACGCAAACACCAATAAAAACTGTTCAAATTTCCAGCTCAGTCGAATGAACGATGCGCAAACAAACAGCTATCCGATTCAATTCGCACGTCACCAATTGATATTACTATATCAAAAACACTACAAAGTTTCAACTCAATTGGATGAACGATACACAAATGAACAAATACCTCTCGTGTGCCACTTATTGTACGTTAATGATACTATTTAAAAAATTTTGAAGCAAGTGCCATCAACAAAATGTATGTGGTTTCAACTCAATTGGATAAACGATGCGCGAACAATAAATACGACTCGTGCGCCACTTATTGTACGTTGATAATACTATGTCAGAAATTTTTATTCAAGTACCAACAACAATTATTGTGGACAGATGTATCTCAATCGATCTAGCCATTAAGGAAATTAGCTCGAACAAACAAACAGACAGAGACAGAGAGAAAAAAAAATTAAAAACGAGTGTTTTGGTTTTGGTATCTTGCAAGTAACTATTTGAGATTGAGAAAGGTCTTTATTTCGAAATTATAAATAGACACTTCAATTTTATTTATATGTTTAGATACTACAATCATTTTAAATCTCCAAAGCAAAATCCAAAATAATATAGAGTTCTCTTTTGTCATTGTGTGTATTACTTTTTTGCCCTCTTTTGTGTGACTATTATAAAGTCCATATTTTTCATGACCATTCTTTTGATGCCTTCCGTGTTCTTATAACTATTAAACTGTTTGTTCAACACAAAATAGGTAATTTCAAATTAACAATTAGCGTAATGATATAATGGTAATATCAGAATAAAAATGCAGGGCACGTGTTCCATTTTATACATTACATACCTGCCTCCCTAGCAGGTGAAACTGAACAGTATAATTTGGAATCATATTTTATTACATGTTTTATGCGTACGTCATAAAACATATCCATTTAATTTTCATTTCTACGGGATTCCATTCAACTTTCGCTCTTATTCCTTAACGAGCTCAAATTTTGTTATTGTCTTTTCGCTCTTAATTATTTAATTACTTATGTAACAATATAATTAACTGCTAATTTATTGTAAATTACTTAATTCGTAATAGTTAATGCTTTTCCATGCAGTCAAATTCAGTGATGAATATTTATCGAAAGCGCCAAGAAATATAGCGTTACAAAAATATATTGTAACTCGATAATTGCAATTGGAAATATTAATTGCCTGCAAATATTGATGATGACTTGAACTAGTGAGAATGATGAATAAAACTGTATTAAACATTTACCGGCAATTATTAATCATTTTTAACTCTAGTTGTCAGAATTGGCTGCACAAGGACCCATGCTGAGCACTACTGGAACATGTCAAGGATATTATTAAAAAAATGAGGAAAAATTTGGATCTTTCTTCCCCCTGCTTCATTAGGAAAAATCACTAACACGTGCACTCGGCGCCTAGATATGAGATCTGCGAGACAGAATACTGAGCCCCCACGCAATGAGAGCGACATTTTTCGCCCCTTTCTCAAAATTGTCGAAATTAGTTACTTTTACCAACAAATAATAGAAATTATTCATAATGACCGCTTAGTTCGACAAATTCTTTAAATTTTTGTGCTTCAACCGGATAATTAAAATTTTATTGTTGATTACCGATAATTACCAATTAATCACGCTAACCGATTCATATATATATGAAAAATAGAACAAAAGTCTACGTACAAATATCAAACAAATAAATACCCAACAAAAAACAATCGGTCTATACGAAAATGGAATAGTGAACAAGCAAATAAATATCCCACATGTAGTCCAGTCAAGTTAGTCCTAAAAATACGGGTGCCCTTGCATAAATTCCCAAGAAGCTGAAAATTGGCACGAACGCTAGGGATACCATCATGATGAAGTTGTGAAAAGTCCCCATCGATCCCATGTGTGCAAAAAATTTTATGTGAGGTCAAAGTTCGTAGAAATGGGTCTTTCAAATTGTTTAACGAAATTGTCAGTTTTATGATCGAAATAGCTTAGACAAAAATTATTGATCTTTTAATTCTCTACAAAAATGGTCATCACACATTTTTCCCAAGATTTGCCATTTCTGAGAAAAGGCCATTCTAAAGTTATATTTTCAATAATATGCATGACTACGCTGCCTATGTACATTATGAACGTATAATATAAATAAAACTATTAGTCTGCGTGACTAGTACTCGTACATTGATATTGAATGATAATTCTAAAAATATGAAATTAAGAGAGACCTAGTCTCTCATTTCATGTGGCCATGTAGCCTTAAGCAACATCTGTCTTTTGTTCAATTGTCAACGTGGCAATGTTCGTCTGCTAATTACTTCAAATTACTTGCATAGATAAGTAGCTTTTGCAAAACATACTCCTAATAAAAAAGGTGTTCAATTAGCTTCTCTTCCTCCAACCTTGGATTCTGCTCATCAACATTTTTATCGAGTGTATTACCAGGTTCAGTTGTGGCTTGATAATGAACTGGACCAAGAATAATGGGGTTGGAAGCTAATTGATGATGTATTGGAACCAATCGACGCTCTACTCCCCCTTGCACCAGAATAGCTCCTCATTACTATTTTTCTAGGTGCAGAAAGGGGTGTTATTCGAAATGCCGCAGCAAAAAAAAATAGGCTTACTTTGTTCACCAGCATGCACCAGTCGTGTTCAAATGCTGAATCTCCAACAGAAGATGATCCTCACATCAACGACGGAGCAACTGATGTATCGGCTGTTTGAACAGTTTATGTCAACTCAGGAAGATGAAGAAAAAGAAGAAGCAGTTGAATAACAAGACTTAATATTATATTGAACTTCAATATAATGACCGTGGAATAGGACTATCAGAGAAACCTCGACGAAAATTACGCACTAAGTACACTACTTCATAGGTGGCGTGGAAGCGTGTGCATATTATAGAGAATATAACTTAAGAATGCCTTTTTCTCAGAAATGGCGAATCTTGGCGAAAAAAGTATTAGGATCATTTTTGTAGAGAATTGGAAGGTCTATAATTTCTGTCTGAGCTATTTCTATCATAAAACTGACAATTTCGCTAAAAAATTTGAAAAATCCGTTTCTACGAAGTTTGACCTCGTATAAAATTTTTTGCACACATGGGATCGATGAGGAGTTTTCACAACTTCATCATAATGGTATCACTAACGTTCATGCCAATTTTCAGCTTCTTGGGAATTTATGCAAGGGTGAATGTCTATTTTGACTGGACTAATGGCAAATTTAACTGTGCTACAAGGCCTATCATTTTAGTTTTGCATAGTAGCGCTATTAATCAAATGACAAACAAAAAGAATATATATTTATTAAAGCTGAGTCCAAGATTTCAGTACGATACTTATAATATTTCGGGTGTAGTGAATTTTCAAAGTTCACAGGTTATCAGAAATATGGATTTACTTGAACAAAATTTTCGCGCAATTATTTTCACAACTTTCGAAGAAAATTATCTCAACAATAATGCCTCGTTGAGATGATTTCTGCTTTCGATAATAAAGTACTAAATCAGTCGACAGTTTATCAGTGGTATGAAGAGTTCAAATAAGGATGAATAAGTCTTTAGCGACGAACCAAGGACAGGTCCCGCGAAAATGGTTTAGGAAAGCCTCAATGCCGTGCGCAAGTTCAAAAACGAAGATGAACATGTGACATATCGCGGAATTGGAGCATAATTGAGAATTTCGAAGACCTTCATTCAAAAAATTTTGTATGAAAAGCTATGGGTAAAAAAATTAGTGTTCCGTTGGATAACTCATCTGTTGACCGAAGGACAGAAAAAAGTCACATTCAAATGGTGTCCAAAAACTCTTAACCGATTTAACGCAATGTACAGCATCGTCAGTGATGTGATGATGAATCGTGGATTTAATCATATAAACTAGAAAATAATCGCCAGTGTCCCAAGATGAAGAAAATCCGACAAAAATCATCCGTTCTCGAAGTGTGCCAAAAAAAATATTCGCCACATTTGTGTTAAAGACAGGTCATATAGCGTGAGATCAAAGAACTGTTACATGGTATACAATCATTTGTTTGCCGGAAGTAGTTGCTGAGTCTTAAAAACTAGCCCTGAACAACTAATCATCCTCCATGCACCAAGACAATGGAAATTCTTCTACTTTTCCAAAAATTATAAACGAATTGCGTGATCAAAGGTTCCAGTCGTCAGAAGAAGCAGTCGAAGCCATCATAAACGCAATTTTTGAGTACCAGCAAACGAGTGGAAAACTGCTTCCAAAGTTGGTTCCAGAGAGTGCAAGTTCGTGGCGAGTGCTTCGAAAAACAATAAAGTTATTAAAATCTACCTGTTGTTTTCTTCCATTTCCATATACAAAAATAGAAAAAAAAAACAGCCCTTGTATACTATCTAGAAAAAAGTGTAATCACAAACAATTACTCACATGTACAATTTAGAAATAGATAGAAAATTGAAATAGGCTAATGAATCCTTATACAAAGGCTTATCTGAACACTTTGTGCATCTACAATTTCCGTGAGGCATTATTAAGATGTGCGCAATGACTCAATCATTTGCTGAGCTGAGCCAAAAAACATGTTTCTTTTTTGAGCTTGTAAGGTGTCCATCGCAGTTATTCTTCTTTCTCCACATCTCAATAAGGTGACAATGAATGCCTTTATCTCCTGAATCCTCAGAATCCGAATTCATTCCTTGGCGTGAAACAATTACGAGAGAGGCACGGGAGGAATCACAATCGGACATCGCGACCGCCGCCTCATCCACCCTTCACCCCCTTCGCAAAACGCGCACGGAATCTGATAGGGCGACGACAATTTATTGCCATTAATGTCCGATTTATGGCATCATGACATCTACAACACCCGCAGGTATCACAGACACACGTACCTCCATTTCCATCTTCATATCTTCTGCCAGTCCTTCTCTAAAACGTACGTCTTTTCCTCCTTGCCGCACACTGCGAATCGTGAGCTGATATGATAAACTGATAAGCAGCATTTAAAATTTCGATTCCTATATTTGATTTTTTTATTTAGGAAGAAAATTTGTAATTCAAAAATGTTATTGTTTTGATTATAATTTTTATTTGGCAAAAAATTCGCCGAAACAAATTTTGACTCACGCTGCAGTGGAGAATACATTTGTTTTATGGTAATAGGTTGGAAATATTTTGTCAGCGGTATCGGAGATCGCTGACCAGAAAGGCTTAGCGACAGATGGTCCGAAAGGATATAAAATATAACCAAATAATGCTAAACTTCTGAGTTGAATTCAATAACTTTGAATTGATTTTTCCTGCATTTCAGGAGGCTGCACTCTAGTTGAATGATTCTAATGAAATGGAGCAAAATAATTTTATATATATATATATAATAAGAACAATATACTTTTTTTTACACATAATGGTATAGCAAACATCAAGAGATAGTTAGAGGACTGTCTGCTGAATTGTAAATTTTTGGCTGCGTTAGAGACTATACCGAATGTATTCTTTTCTCTGAATACAAGCTTAAGGTCCGATTAATCAATTCAAGCTCATCAACAGTTCAGTTTATTCTCTATGATAACAATTACTTCAGCAATTGTAGCCATTGTGAATGAACTCAGTTCAACTGAACTGCAAAAAAGCTTGAATTGAACATCCGGGCCTTAGTGCTTTTAACTGAGTACATATGTATGTACGGGACTACGGGAGTAAATGATGAGTTACCAAAAGCATAAAACAGTCTGCAACACGGGTACACAAGAAAAGATTTAAAAGAATGGGGTTAAAAGAGTAAAAATGTATACATTGATTGGTTTAAGCAATGAAACGAATATCGTGTAAAAAACAATTGCGTAAATGTCCGGTGTGTAATTGAGTAAATATATATTAAATATATGAGGTGTAGGTAGGCCTTAGTAATTCTAATATTTGTAATTATTATTTATTTTAGGTTAACAGATTACCCATCATCAGCAAAAGTACAAAATGGTGAATTCAATTACTTAAATTCTTAAAATAAACATCCCAATTTGTGGTTTAAGATGAGAAAAAAAAAATGCTGTTTCATAAGAATGACGCTTATACCCAAACCTGGTTGGCAAAGAACTTGATAGATGTATAAATATTGGTTTGGAACGTGAGAGAAAGTTTCTAAGTTGAAAGAGTAAACTAGATTGTATTAATAGAATCGGAATGTGAATGCAGCAAAATAGATGCGTTTGGATAGAAAAATCAGACGTAGTTTGATTGCTGGTTGAATGTTGAACGAAGTTTGTGCCAAGAAATAGTTATTCCTCTTTAAATACGTTTGTGAAAATATGAAGGCTCCATCCTCATGTGAAAATGATGCTTACGACTCAGGATAAGAGCCAATAATGTTTTAATCCATCATTAATAGATATCCACCTCAATTTTTGAAGTTATATAGTATAGTATTAAAAGAGATGCTTACAAATGACTTGATAAATTCATGACATAAAATGTCCTGACTTTTTTGCGCCTTATCCGACTGATTTTTAACATATCTTCAAAAAAATCTCATTCATAATCCAAAATAACTCAATGGTTCTGTTCTATCAATTAATTACAGTAATTAGGATGAGACAAATTCTGCATGGGATAGTTTCACTGATGCATATTTTTTTGTCATTTGCTATATGTTCTTCGTTGTGCAGGGGCGGGTAACTCATACTACATTCTCAGTGGCGTGCCTGGGGGCAGCTGCAAGGGCTCGCCATCTGCTTCCTCTAGCATATCTAGCATCTTTGATCGCTATCTCTCACTACCGCGCTAACTGTAATTAGGTTACCAAAATATACTCACTCTTGATCCATCTACACTTTACTATAATTCTCCACCCGCCCGCTGTGTGGTGCCACGGTGGGCTAATGACGGATTTCAACCACTAACTTCTTCCTTCCTCAAACAAGAATTCGTTAAAAATAAAAAGTTCCTTACTGGGGGCGAAACGAAAGAAGTAAATGTAAATTCTGGAGAGGGGAAATAATGAGGATCATTTCTTCTGGGTAAAAGATCTGGTTAACTGGATGTCCACGTCAAAAGTGAAATTTTATTTTCCATCATTCAATCTTTCACGATTCTGGTCCTATGATATGCATCATCATCTTTCCGAAGGGAACATTCCATATTTTTAAACGTATTTATTTGTGGCTCCAAATCTTTTTGAAGGACGTAAATGTATTATCCAGCGTTTATGATGTCTACGAAGTGTCTACAAATCATCATGGAGGCCGGAAATAACTTCTTCTGAAGGCAATTAGTGTGATAGATTCCTTCTCGATTTCTCATGACTCGGTTCCCGCTAACATTAATTCTAGCATCAACTCTTCATCATTGTATGAGACTCCGTCATTTCATACTATAAAGTGAGAGCTAAATTTGAAGTTTGTGTTTGTGATGGTCAAGTTGAGTCATATAAACTCGAAAAGAAATCTATCATAATTTATACCAGCTATCTACCTCCAGGAGAACGTAGTTCCCGGCCTCCGTGATGATTTAATCCATGTAAACTAGAGGGGGCAACAATTACACTTTGTAGACGACATCATAAACGCTGATAGATACTAATTGAAATATAATAATTGACTGAACTCCCCGATTTCCTTCACTTATATCCGCTATTCCAATCAACTTTCCAACAATATTTAAAACCACTAATTGAGTAGAGTGTTTGAAAAATATTTAATTTGATAAATAGACTTTTTTGGTTTTAATTCTGTATATTTAATTTTTATTTTTGACGTTTCGACTCTCTAACCGAAAGTCTCATCAGAAGACTTTCGGTTAGAGAGTCGAAACGTCAAAAATAAAAATTAAATATACAGAATTGAAACCAAAAAAGTCTATTTATTATGATATAATTCTGAAAGTATGTATGGATCATATTAATTTGATGTTGAAAAACAGAAGACCACTTTTGAAGTGGATATCCAGTAGTCCAGATACCTTGCCGATCGAAGCCTTACATAGCATATGTATCAGGAAAATGATGCTCCGATCACATCTCGTTTGAAAAGTTTCAGAGTAACGTGTTGATCTCTGAGAAATTAGGACTATTTTTTTTCCAGATGATTGCTAAGTATCAATTGACATATCTTGAATCGTGTCAAGATGGTGGTTAATTCGAAATATACGATGTTCGAAATATATAATTCTCGTTGGTTCTCTGTAATTTGGTATAGTATTTTACACTTCTTGTTAGGCAAGATTTAGCTCAATATTTTCTCTGATTGTACTAACTTCATTAAGAAATTATATGGAAACAATATTTTTTTTGCATCTCAATGTCGCAATAGTTATTTATGTATTAAGGTCAGTAAGTACAGTTTACCGATTGAGAATAATAGTTTGGAAGCCGAGCCTTGACGAGATTTCCAAATATTATGCGAAATCGGTACAGTACCTACTTATTGACCGTGATGCTTACAAAATTTTTTGCACGATTAGAAAATCCACCCAAAATATGGATCCTAATTTTCTTCTTCAAATTAAGTTACTACTGATGATTTTTTATTCGCTGTCAGCTGTCAAGTTTGACATTTTATTGTGAATATTCAATTACAAAGAAAGATAAATAAATGAATATTTTTTTGTGAAAGTCCACAATTTTTTACTTACCGCCTTTGCCCATGGGCGGTAAGTTAGCGTAACCATAGTAACCACATGTTTGCTGGTATAAGATCAACATACCGCCTCGAATAGAGGGCCGGTAAACACATGAAAACACCAAATCGTGCAAAAAGTAATTTTAGGATTTTGATTAAAACTTAGTATGCATTACCCAGATTGGCCTTTAAATATTTCAATCAAATGGAAAAACAAGGATCAGATGAAAATGTAATATAAGATTGCAAATTGTTGACTTTTGAAAATATAATTCAGTAACTGTGGAAAAATGCATGAGAAATTATCATAATCAGTAGGTCGTAGAGCATATATGAATAGTTTCGTAACCAGGAGTTGAATAGATTTGGATAAAAGTGACATAGTTATCCAAAAAATTATACTTTGATTTACTTGATAATTTTGATTGACCAGTGAGGATGGGAGAATAGAAAAATTTATGTTCATTAATCTATAGTGTGGTGACTCCAAGGATGTTTTCAATACTATTTTGGAAATGTTCAATTGTTGGCTTCCTTAATTATTTTACATCGAAAAAGTTGAATAATTTATTGTAGAGGAAAAATTTCTGCTTTTTTTGATATTAATATTTTTAATTTTACTCTACCAGGAGCCAGTAAAATTACGAAAATGTTTATTGATAATTTTCTTGAAATCAACAGTGCCATGAAATAACAAAATAAAATTAAAGAAAACTGATATTTGTCGAGCACTATTTTGATCATAAAACCATTCCACCATATCTAGTTTTTCTTCTAAACTATACATTCTAATTCAAGACACTTGATATGAAACGCTGATGACAGCAGATGACAGATATAAGCAATAACTTTGAATGGGTTCATTTTTTTTTATTTCATGTCACTGTTGATTTTAAGAAAATTATTAATGAACATTTCCATAATTTTATTGGTTCCTAGTAGAGTAAAATTGAAATATTAGTGTCAGAAAATGCAAAAAAATTTTCTCCACAATAAACTATTTAACTTTTTTGATGTAGAATCAAATCAAAATTAGGGAAGCCAGATAATTGAACATTTTAAAAGTAGCATTGAAAATGCTACAGTGCGTCCTTCGAGTTACCATCCTGCATAGTCTAGGTATAGTCTCTCACGATAGCAGTTGCAGTACTCGACTAATTGAGTTGAAATTTGGTAAACGAGCATAATATTATCGTGATTCAACCGTATCAGATTATGACTATAATCGGTTCACCGGAAGGTCTTTAGATACCACACAGATTATTCAGCTGTTTGCATAGCTTAAATATTATTTGAAAAAAAAATCACTTGGAATTGGATACATACAGGCAGTAGTGTCCGATCGAACATTCAGCTTCGGCTTCGACCACTTTCGGCTAGAAAAATGACCTTCGACTAGAAAAATCACCTTCGGCTACACATTCGGTTTCGGCAAAAAATCACTCGGAGATTTGGTCAAAGCCGAAGTTTTCTATCAGCCGCCGAAAACGAACGATCTTATAAGAACGCGTCAATAGTTTCACCAGAAGAGTGACGTGGAAGTGTCCTGTTGGAAAAATATATCATTCAAATTGTAATAAGGCTATTCATTATGATGTTAATTGAGATGTGGAAATTCAGTCAAAATGCATCTAAGAGAATAATTGTTATCATTATTTACATCAAAAGGATTTCAGTACTCAAAGCTACATGTGTACAATTCATTGAAAAACTAAATTCATTTTACTCCTGAAGATGACCCAGGTAGGGAAGAAACTGTAGAGAGGAGACGAAATTAAAAAAATTGACTGAACTCCCTCATCTCAATTATCATCATTCAGCTTACCAGTCAGCTGTAACAAACACATTCACTAATTAATTATAACTGAGGCCACAAAAAGTCCTTTATAACTGTTCGATATATTTCAGCTTTTACTGGCAACTCTGGCTCTGGAGTAATATTTTACCGTGTAGAGTAAATTCACTTTCATAGTTTTTCACGATTCGACGAATAGCAAGCACCGTAGGAAGATTATCGGTCCAAGAATTTTCACTGAACGAGCGAGCGAGAAAAGATCTATTATTTTAAAAGAGGTTTTAAATAATAAGCAGACATTCTTCAAGCGTGTATTTCACCATGATGAAATTATAGATTTTGTTTAATACAACTATTGAGAAAAAACATTTCTTTACTTACAAACAAGGCCGCCGTGATATTTTGAAAACATATAATAGATAATGGAGAATCTTTTATATGAATCTCATTGAGTACCTACTTCTTTTATTTCTAACATCATGCATAATACCAAATAGTTCCTACACAATTTACATCGATAATAGCCAGCATTATCGAATTCTATATTGAAGTGTAACATTCGGTTTTGGTTTCGGCTTCGGCCAAAGACTGCGCGGCTAGAATCGTACAATAGGCTTCGGCCAAAATCTGATCTTCGCTCGGATATTAATAGGCAGTTTCAAAGTCTCTATCGAACTCAGGTTGAGATCTTACAATTTCTTGAAGCTTCTTGAGATACGGTGCTTTTTCTAAGTTTGAAGACAAAATTTGGTTGCTATTTTTTTCATATCTTTTAGTTGATGTCTCCCGAAGAGACGTTTAGAAAAAATTCAGATCATATACGATCATGGATACTGTCAAGAAAGAAATGGGGCGGAGAAGTATAATCAACTTTTGTTTATTTACTATGTGTTTTAGAATATACCAAAAATGTCATTATTTTCTCATGCACTTATATTCCTTTCTTGAGAAGCAACTATTACCTGAAGATTCTCTATTTAATTATTACATTTGATAAAACATTTTTTCTACGGCATTAATAAAACGCAAAAGTTGCCTAAATCAAGCATTTGCGAGTTTCAGCTCTAGCACCATATATGTATACGCGTGAAAGTCAAATTTCATAGCTATTTTTTTGTAATTTCCCTTTGGTGACACTGTGAACCACCTCTCTGTCACCGATTCAATTGATTTGCTCAAGTCCAAGTGTCAAATTATACTCTGTGCTTTCCTGTTGTGCGTTTCTTAATTGTCAAAATATGAAAGGTAAGGGCCGTAGAATTTTTTTTATATGCAACGCTTTAGAATACTCGGTCCCACGTCATTATATTTGAGTTTAAACACTTGTTAAATAAACTATTATCAAACAATATAAAACAATCTATACGATATACGTGACTATTGCTTTATATTTGATCAAATATTCGGACATTCCCACCCAATTCAGCAGTTAAACCTGCTGACTCGTTAAATATTTCAATTTAATCTTCGCATAATTGTCGCAAAAATCTTTCATGATGGATCATATATTCTTCTTTAGTTAAATAAATAATGTTAACAATTGTTTTACTTCAAACAGACCAAAATGCAACCATCGATAGATGAAATTTCACTACTGTTTCTCATTGGCGTCCAGGTGTCTACTCCGGCAACTTTAACTCTTTCTCAACAGATACAGAATCTCTGTCATCAAGAATTCTTGATGGTATTTGATCTTTGTTGCTGGTAAAGGTATGAGGCTGGGCTCCATCACGTGAGAAAACCTCATTGGTCCATGAGCCGCCCAGCATGGATGCTGCAGGAGGAGCTAAAATCTTTTACCACTTATCTTAACTCTGTCTTTGACTCTTGTTGTTCTCTTCATTTCTTCACGAAGAGGTAGATATTGCATGCAGAACGAAGATTCAAGTAACCATTCTCCAGATAGAAAAATAATTTTGATTCCATGTACTATCTCTAATACTAACGCGGAAGGGATTAATCACAAATATTTGACGCCAGGTTCGAGCTTGAAATCCATCATTTGTAATCTGAATTCTTGTAGATCTTCAACAAATAGATATAATTGTTGCTTATCTAAATAATAATACACACAATACCATAAAATCTTAATTTAACTCTTTTTGTGAGTAATTGTTTATTTTGCATAATGCTGAAAAGGGCCTAGCCCTATAGTAGCGCTAACATCTCTGTAATTTATCATTTTATTCTCTATGTAAGACATATGTTTGAATAAATTCATATTGGATTCTTCCTCTAATTTTGTAATTTCTATGCTTGTTACGGATTTAATTCTAATTGTTACTTATACAGGATATTTGGAAGAAAAAATAACTCATCGTTACAGTTTCCGGGTTTAAATTACATATACCGTTCCTAATTCTAATTTCACCTCCAATCCAACTAAATACAAGCGAATCACAATGAATATTGATACTTTCCAACTGACAGGTGCAAACAAAACTTATTTTACATTCAAATTTGCTTACATTATTCCACAATAATAAGTGAACTGGAAAACAGATGTCACAATAGGAAGAGTTATGCACAAGAGAAGGATCAAATTTATTTGTAATTAAAATTAATTGGAACAGAAGATAATAAATTGTATTTTTTGCTCAGGAAAAGTTGACAAAGATATTTATAGTCTCTAGGAAATTGCTACTTTGTTGAAGAATACATTATAAAGACTCTCCCAACGGAAATGCAAGGTTCGATTGCTCAATAGAACCGTAAAAATGCAAAATGAACCAAAAAACTGGAGAAATCTACTGACTGCACATTGAATTTTTTTAATTATTTGATAGCTTTACTTCCCGACTAGGGGAAGTATTGTAATTATGATTTTTTGACAGTCAAGATTTTGATGGATCTCAACCTTTTAGACCCTACTGAACCCGAAAAACATAGTTTTAAAAAAAGTGGGTCTGTCGGTCTGTCTATGGGCCTATGTGGAAGGACGATAACTTCAGAACGCGTATGTATTTACGACTGAAATTTTATATTCGAGTTTTTCATCAAAATGCTAGATTCAAGTTCGTAGATAAGCTTTTTTCAACCAGTGGTATCAAAACTTTATTGATGGAACTTTTTATTTTTTTGTGTTTATTTTTATAAACTGTATGGAATAATTAAAGTTGATCCTCGAATAATTCAGCACAGCATTCAACAAAAACATTTTTCAGAGTTACCAGCGGTTTATTTGTTATTACTAAAAATTTAATTATTTTGAAATTCGTTTTATTTTACTGGAACAAAGAAATAAAGAGAATCATAATGTGAGATAAGAATTATTATCACTGATATTTAGCCATCACATGCAAGCGTTCGTCAATAGGTTTTTGAAAAAGCAATTTGGCTTGGCTCTATCGTGTTTGATATTAAATTAAAGCTCTTACGGAGATAATTCTAGTGAAAGTGTCGAAGAGAATATTTAAACGTAGTTTCTTCTACAAATTATTTAATTGATGTCTAGTTTGGTATCAATTTAGAGCTCTCGGGATCGGGAAGATAAACTTAGCAGATATCAAGAATAAATAATTAGTGGACTCCACATTACTATCTTCAAATAACACATCCGGCGATCAAATGTCGGTACTTTATGTTCCAATGAATTAAAGACCTCGCAAATCTATAAAAGGATTTAAAAAAAATACTTATTTTATGTAAGGACTAAAATATGACCACCATCTGTCTTTAACAATGACAGCTGTCACTTTGAAATATGCAATTGATTGATGCGACACTCTAAATTTCTGAAGCAGCAATGAAACTGGCTATGAAATTTATTGTTAGGGAGTAGGTTCTGTGCTACCCACAGCAGATTTTTTTCTTATATTTCAATTTTTAATCAATCAAATTATAGTCAGCTTTGAACTATTTCTGTCTTATTGTGTATTTACTCAATTTTCTGAAAGCTATGAGTTGCTCACCAACCAAAATCTTGAACTACATGATAGAAAACTTATACAAAAACTGTCTTTTCATCAATCATAAGCTCTAAAAGATATTTAAAACTTTTAGTCAAGTCTATTTCGTTCATTGAAGAAAATAAGGTGTTGAGATCTACAAATGAAAATAATTTGGAATATTCATTTCTCAAAACGCTTTTCCATATAATTTTCCACATAAAATTTTCCAGATATACTAACGAAATACCTTTCATTGATATTTAAAATACAAGTGTAAAAAGTTATTCTTAAATGCATGAGCAGCTTGGTTTTCGAAAGCTTCGTGAGTGTATTAGAGACTTTTGACACCTGCGCCTTACAATGCTTTATTTTCAACTTCCTAATTTTCGTGGAACAGTCAATTGTATGTGAATTTTTTTTTTTAGCAAATGTCACTTTGACGGCTGCTACTCTTAACTAAGAAAAAAATATTATGAATTAAACTGTTTTCATATCGAATCCGAAAGTGATTTTAGAGTTGTAATGAGTTTCAAGATATTTCCCAGATGTTTAAAATACTGACAATTATGACTGATGAATTCTTTCATTGAAATCGTGCCTTAAAATATGCAATAGAACTTTTACTGCACAAAATTCTATAAAACCTACTTTTTGCATTGAAATTCATATAAAAAACTATAACTTCTTATAGGATTGTAGATAAAAATATTTGTGTAGAAGTATTTCTCGGAAAAATTGAGAATATCGTAATTTTTTTAGTGTAAACTGTACAATATGCATATCCTTTTGCTTGCATACAAAAGGAATACATTATTAATTTTTTATTACCACTTAACGTCACAATATTTCTTGAAGTAGTGGCAAGATATGTAATATGTATTTACCAGTGCGTGGAAAACTAAAGAAAATAGAAAAATAGCGCATCAAAAAAATGAATTACGAAGAATAAATAAGTGAAGGAAAATTTAATGAATTTCATTACACACTTGAACTCCCGCGCTCCATAATTTCATTTAAATAACGTCTGTAATGTAGCTTTACATACAAGTATTAAAATGGAATATTTATCAAATGTTTGTTTATTCCTACTGTTACGCAGTTATTTAATATGCGAGAACTGCACGCATTTGTAAGCTGCATTCAGTTTTTCTTGTTGAGCGCCAAGAATTATAATTATTAAAATATAATATGTATCTCATTCTATGCAAATGTATTGAGAGAATTGTTTTTATTGTGGTTTAGAAATAATTAATTCCATATTTTCACTGTGTGATTTCTTCATTCATATAACTAACAGATAACCCAGAAATTTTATTTTATAACAAAATATATATAATATACAACTTGAATTATAATTTTCAAAAATGAAGCACAAACAAGACAAAATTATTATCCCTGAACTCAGAAAAAAATTCCATTCTCATTACCTGTCTTACACAATATCCCCACTAAACACTTATATTACAATCAATGCGCCGTAATTATAGGGCCGAAAATATGGTAATACTGATTAATTGATATCTATGAAGTCAAATCTAAATCAGCACATCTCTAGCCCTTGAACGTTTTACACTCAGTCAAATTATTTAATCTTCTGTTTTCTACTCTACAGTTTCGTCTATACCTCAGCCATCTTCAGGAGCGCTACAATTACAAATTAATTTACTATAGTGTCAATCAAACGATTGTTGATTCTTGATGTTAAAAACTTTATAGGTGGAAAGAATGGAGTTTGTATAAATAGTATTATGAATGTGATAGAAGCGGACGAAGTATGTAATAATAGCAAAATCAAACTAATATTGATTAGTGCTTCAATTCCTATTAGAGTTTGCAGATTGCGTGATTTATTCATATGAATATTAGTTTTTGAGTGACTTGTAGGTACGTCATGTGAATCAATGACGTAAAAAACGTATCACAAATATCAATCAATTTTTGTTCTACCTACTGAATAATCAATAACGTTGTTTAAAATATTTTTAATAAGCAACCGTTTTATAAATCATATCTCCAAATTTAATCACTCACATGTTTTTAATTTTTGAACATAGCAATTAATAAACAATATTAATAGACACAATTATGTTCACATCAAATTATACTGCAATGGAGTGTAATTTTCAAGCATCAAAACAATTTTTCTATAGAGGGTTCAGCTTAGAATCATCTTTATTATTAAAAGTGTCATTAGCGGTGGTCAAACGGCGCCATATTGAGAATACGTTGACCAGTCGGTTGTTGGTGTGTGTGAATACACCAGACAGTCCGTCTTCCGCATGCAGTTAGCCTGATAGCATCTTAATTATGAGTAAAACGCGTTATCTGCGGATCTAGCAACCGCTGCCGACTCGACAATGTTTTCATACAACATATGCACTTATATACATACGTATGAAGAAGGTATTTAGTACTGTAATGTATTGACGATAGAGCAAGAATTAATCAATAACATGAAAAATTTAAAATATAGTTCCAAGAACTTTGAACAAAAAATAGAAGAATTTCTCAGAAATGGATTCTTGATGATATCTTCATTTGTTTCAATAAAAAATTAGATGGGATAGTATAAATGGTTGTGCACGCTCAACCATAATTCATTATTACATGAATGGCAATCACATTGATAGGATAAGTGCTATAACAACCAATTTTGTAATTCATATGTAACCAACTATGAAATCTTCAGATCATTGATAATTCGCGTAATAATTTTGACAGGTTTCATAAGCACGGAATATTATTGAGAACGTACATTTGATGAAATTTGTATCACTAATCAAATTAAACAAATTCTGGTTACCCACCAATTGATGATCAACCTTTGAAGTCTGTCAATAATGACATCTACAGGTCATTGTTCATCACGGAATAATTTTGACAGTTTCTGAGAGCAGATTGCTTAGTATCAGCCCGACCGTCGACAAAAGTGGAGCGCGGTTATACTAAAAGCAACGTGCTCAAGGAAACTGTCAGAATGATTAACAATCATCAATGATTGCAAAATATTGTGGAAGAATATTTTTTTAATGCTCCAACTTGTAACATATTCGCGATCATCTACAATTAGTGAAGCTCAAATTATTAGACTCACATGACGTTTGACATCTTGGTGCCTTCGCAATAAACATTCTTCATAGACTGAATCAAATCCTGATTTGATCCAAATGCATGAATCAGATTGGATTCATACTCTTGAAAAGCTAGCTTTTTCCATTAGGAAAATAACTAACCTAAACTACAGCAATTTATCATGCAAGTAAACGCGACAGTTATTGTTCAAATATTATATTAGAAAATGTGGAAAAGATATCTCATTTGCGGCCCACCCTCCTGAATGAGGTTTATCAATACGGGTTGGAATACAAAGGCTCTCGAAAAGATCTATAAAAATAAAAGAAACCTATATGACAATACCTTTATCCACAATTTCCTGAATAAAGTATGTCTACAGATGACATTACTCGTTAAAAATATTATTCACATTTTTTCGAAAAAAAAAAACATTTCTCAGGACTCTTGTTTGTTGTGTTCGTACGATTTACGTTTAATAAATCTGATAACATGTACAGAATGCGCAATAGTAATTCAGGTATCAAGGATATTAAACGGACAATAATGCCTGAGGTCAACAGTGTACTTTCCGAGGACCTCTGGCCCGAGGTGTTTACGTTGACCATAGACATTACCGTCCTTTCAACTCCCGTGGTGCCTTCAATGCTCAATGTCCAACTAATATACTATTTCAATCAAAATTTCTGATAATGTCTGTCCTGTCATTGTGATTCCTGTCAGAAAAATTATTCTAGTTACTAGATAACGCGATATTATTGATTGTTATTCTTAAAAATAATGCCCTCGAGCATTATTTGTGAAGTAATTACCCTGGAATCAGTTTTCAATTGATTGTATTTAATTTTGCAAATATATATTTATTTTCACTTTTTCGTGCATTCTGACTATCAAAACTTTTTACACGTACATTATACTTACATAATAAGCAAAAGAAATTAAAAAGAAAGACTTTCCTCGAAAAATCTAGATTTCTAAGAAGATTAGTTTTTATAGTTATGTTCGCATATAAATGCATTTAACTTTGTTTTATTGAGTACATTTGAGCCTTCAATCTTTCAACTTTAAATATCTTCTCAACTCTGTGTGCGAATCGAGCCCAAATAAAATTGTAGTTATCTTCTGATGTGACTATTGTGTATAACTGAATAATGTCGAATGAATTGATATGAAATAGAAAATCTATGAAGAACTTTTAAGAAAAATCAATATACCTATTCATTCAATAGCTTAAAAGCTCGTTTTTCTTATACGATGTAAACTCAAGTTATGATAAGTTCAGATGGTAGAAAGTTATCAGTTATATATTCAAAAATTCGCTATGGCCAGTATATACTTCTCCGACCATAAATTTCATGACCAGTTTCATCGCTGTTTCAGAAATTTAGAGTGTCGCATCAATTGATATTTCAAAGTAAAAGCTGTTTTTAAGTACTAACATAAAATAATAAATATTTTTGAAAACGGAGAGTTCTTTTTTAGATCTCTGCGCCCTTTAATTTATTGGAACATACAGTTTCGAAATTTCATTGCCGGAAATGTAATTTGAAGATGGTAATGTGGATTCCACTACTTAATTATTTATTTTTGAAATCTTCTTAGCCTATCTCCCCGAGAGCTTAAAATTGATACCAAACTAGACATTATTTGAATGATTTGTGAAAGAAACAATTCACAATCGTTCAAATATCCTCTTTGACACTTCAACTAGAACTATTTCCACAAGAGCTTCAACTTGTTATTAAACACGATAGAGCCAAATTACTTATTTTAAAAATAACAATTGACGAACGTTTGCATCTGATGTCAAAATATGAGTGATAATAATTCTCCACATTATGATTCTCATTATTTCTTTGGTTCAAAAAAATTTACGAATTTCACAATAATTTAAATTTTGATAATAACAAATGAATATTGTGCCAAATCATCCAAGGATTAGTTTTAATTATTTCATATTTTATGATAAATAGGTACTACCGTTTATAAAATAAATTCAAAAAACTAAAAAGTTCCATCAATAAAGTCTTGGTATCATTGGTTGGAAGAAACTCATCTACGAACTTAAACCTAGATTTTTGATAAAAAATTCAGATATAAAATTTCAGTCGAAAATTCGTACGCGTTCTCAGGTTATCGTGCTTCCACACAGACCGACAGTCACACCGAATTTTCTCATAGCTATGTTTTTCGGGTTCAGTAGGGTTTAAAACGTGAAGATACATCAAAATTTTGAACTGTCAAAAAATCATGTTTTCAATATTTCTCCTATTATATTATAGATCGGGGAAATAAGAAAAGAAATCTATAAAGATAAATAAAATTGAAGTCTCTATCTGTGATTACAAAACAAATGCAAAAATTCAAGTAAGAACTGATATTTAACCGATGTCAAATCATAAATGGCTGTTTTAAGATTTTTTGTTTGTCTGTCTGTCTGAAAGTTTGTCTCTAATAGGCTTCGAAACGACTTAACAGATTTCAATAATAATTCTAGAGATTAAAACTATAATTTCAACTCAAACTTTCGTATATGTTTCATTTTGATATTTTATAGGGCTCAGAAGATATGAATATAAATATTTGTAATTAGCCAGTGCCCGCGACTTCGTCTGTGCTGCTCATTTTAATCGGAGTAAGTGATTGTAAAATATAAATAAATACTGATATCGTTACTAACAATAATTATATCTAAAAATTATTATTAACTGGACCCCGTAACAGAAGTGCACATCACCAGGTCGCTCGCGTAAATGATGCATGTGCATATACGTCGCATTGTTCCTACAGTTACGCTGTCACTGGAGCAGCAGAGGTACCTCTATGGCTGGCGCAGATACGAAGCGAGTTACGATTCGAATAATTTATTGTGCAAATTCTTTTAATTTCCGGGATTAAAATCAAATTATTCTGGATCACCACGCGAAAGATAATCCATCACATGGGAAGTATTTGGAAGGTTATAAGAACATTTTACATAGCTTATCTTCTAGGTGGTGATGTAGAACAATCTCATCCCAGAAAATAAGAGAACTTCCACAATAAATTGATTCAATCGTAGCTCGGTTCATGTCTGCGCTAGCTATGGAGGTATCCCCACTGCTTCAGTATCAGCGTAACTGTAGGAACGTTACAACGTACGTGCATGCATCATTTGCGCGAACGACCTGATGATGTGCTACACTGTTGTGGAATCCAGTTGTTCTTTTCAATAATAATTTTGGGAGATAATTGTTAGTAGCGGTATCACTATTCATTTATTTTCCACGATCATTCATTCCGATTATGATGAGCAACGCAGACGAAGTAGCGGGTACTGAATAGTTGATTATAAAAATCAAAAATCCGACTCTGTAAGAGGCAAACTAAAAAGATAGAAGCAAGATAATTTTAAAAGCTGAACTGTATCAAATCAAATGGTAGTATACAGTCATATTCCTACATTAGACATTGTTACCACAACTATGCTTCCGACTATCATTTGATTTAATTTAATCCATCTTTCGAAAATCATCTTGTTCCCATCTTTTCAGTTCGGTTTTTACGCAGTCGAGTTCTCTGATTTTTATGGTAAATTTTTTTATTTACCCTGTTTTAGTGTTATTTGTATCCTGTAGAAATGATTAAATATATAGAGATGTGTTGAACTAATTCTGTAGAAGATAATCTTAATCTTAATACAAACTTTGGCAGGTCACGTGACAATCAAAGAAATAAACATGCATATATACATATATAGATACAGAAACATTATCCTCTGGCAATCGGGTGAAAAATGTAGAATTATTTCGGACAGACAACCATATTTAAAAGCTTTTACGTATTTAGGTGAAGCCACTGCATTTACAACTGGAAAAATTAATAAGAAAAAGTAATTTTTCTCACAATCAGGAGGAAGACCAAAATTTGAAGTGTATAGATGTTTTTTGATGGAATTGATAACCATGTGCTCAACGCGAGAACTTTCAATACATTAGATACCTCTATGACCTCAGATTTTTGCAAATAATTGTTCGTACTGCTCTCATTTTTTGATAAATGGACTAAATTATTATTTTTTTTTTCAGAGCAGTTCATCATCATATGAAATTGATTAGATTGGGCCCTCACTAATTCTTGCTGTTTGTAGCAATAACTTCTAGTATCATGAGATGTATTTTTATGATCTATTTTTTAACTTTTTTTACTTGATTTGATTACAAATTTTATCCCTCTCTGTGTAGTCTGTTCCAATAGGCAACGGTCGATGGCTCTCAGGACTTCTTATTAGCCCAAATGCAAACAAGATTCACTTACATTGCAAAATTCAGAACAAATTCTGAAAATAAATTGAAGAAATAAAAACAGCAAATATATCCACAATTTATTGGAATAGATACTAATTTGGATCTTCAAACTGCACAATTTATGACTAGTGAATTGTTCCCGCTTCGCTGCGAGTCATTAGACCCAATCTATTTTATATGTGGTTTGGTCCGACATTACACGTTCGTTTGTATCAACATCAATAGTTCTCGGAATGATATAGATGTTTTATTAATCGTTACAAAGTGTATCTTGAATAATTCAACCATCAAGAGCTTGAGGACTTGTTTTAACACACTTCCGGTGGTCGAATCGCCGAAAAAATCAATGGAATTGAATTGGAGACCGAACCATATAGAATATCGTTCAATTCATAAAAATCGACCAAATAGTCTTGCAAATTGTTAACGGCTATTAAAATAGGTAGTATAGATTATTGATGAATGATTGATAGTTGATACAATGGATAGATAACCAAGTACAATTTTTGTACTAATATGAATTTGGTTCGCATTTCAGTCAATCGGGGGGCTTTGGACTGTTCTTAAATGGAACAGACTATTGATATTTATGTAAGAAAAGTTGTAAATATTTTTCTCTGATCATCTTCCCATTGATAGATTTGTTCCCCAAAAAGTTTTGAAGTCAGAATCAAAATCCTTCTTTCTTTCCAAACATAAACTAATCACCTCAAAAATATAAATTCCCCTAGAATCACATTTCAACAAATCTTCCATGACACTTCTCCTAACATTAGTTGGAACTCTCCCTACCAGAGAGAGAGAAATAGTGTAAAGTGTAAGATTTGTGAATGATGTTTAAGACAAGAATGTTTCTGACCTGCCCCAATGCAGGTGACATGGTATCCCAAGTCGTGTTAAATTCGTGGATCGTGGGACACTATGAAAAGTCACTAAAACAAAAGAGTCAGAGATAAATTTCTGTCACCCGCAAAGCGCATTCTTCAGGATACGAAACAGTTTGGGGAAACAGAGGTGCATTAAGGTCCAAACTAATTTCAAAAAATAGCAATAGTTGATTTAATAAAACCGTAAAACCGTACGTCATAAGATACAGTTTTTTTGGACGTCAAATAATATTTATATTGTGCTACTGTTCATGATAATAGAAATTGGTTTCAAATGTCTCATCTTGCTGAGAAAAAATTCAATATTTTTCAAAAATGAGCAACTGAAGCGTTCCCGCAATATATCAAACATATTCTCACAATTAGGACTTTAGAAGAATACATACTCAAAACCAGTATAAATCAATTCATAATGAAGCATAAATTCAAGTAGTAATGCAAGAAATTTAAATAATAATTATCTGTGCCTCGGAATAAGTAAAATGCAAATCATAAATCAATTTTTAAATTGAGTTTTGAGAAATTGAAACTAAGGCAGTATTATACGGCTGCAACATATAATTAAAGTAACATTATTTAGACATATCCCTGTTTTACGATATCATAATTCATATATTTACGCTAGTACTGTTGTAAATCATTATGTATTCATTTTAAGTACAATATTTTAAATATGTATATCTTACTGTCGGTAAGTAATAAATTCTTAGAACGCATTTCTGGACAGTAATAATGATGTCAAGACATACGAAAATATCAAGTTTGCTTCCAATATTTAGAAAGAATAAATTATCCCGCCCATACCTATTTTTAGATTCTTTTCTCTGCATTTCTATTCTATGTAAATTTAAGTTTATTGCATTTTATGAAATAATTGTAACTTTTGTAAACAAACAAAGGAATGAAATTTCACTTTTAATAGTAGAATTTGTATTCATCAACAAAACAACTGAACGGATATCATTTACAAATGAACATCAACCTTGAATGAATAAATTATGCATATACTTATATTTATGTTTGTGTTTAATATTTTCACCATCAACAGAATTGATTCATTCTGATTTGCCGTCTGCCAAAGATAGTATTTTATTTTCACATGGTCATATTATTTTACGTTGAAAGACATTGTTGGTGATAGATCATATAATAGTATACTATTTGATGAGCGTATAATGGCAGCTTTATTTCAAAAGTGTAGAGTTTAAAGCTCGAGCCAAATCAGCATGGAGGTCTATACAAATTTTGTCTAACTGGAACAAATTTTTTTAAGTCCAAGTACAATATTGACTTTATTCAATCGTTAATCATATTATGAACAATATAACCACTGCAGTTCATAAGGGTCATTTTATATGAGAAAAATTAATAATAATCCTATTTTCTATTTGTTACCCGCATATGGCAAGGCTAGGATCCACAAAATATCCTTATTCAATCTGAAAAGTGTATTGAAGGAAACAATTAGAAGAAGTAATCAAATCCCATGACAGATCTAAGTGCCAATAACAAAAAAGTCACCTGTTACTAGATTGACGAACGACAAAAAACGAAACATGGAGCTCTTGAACTTCAATGGAAATACCAACGACAACGGTAACGTATCTACGTATATGTGTGTTTCAATTAAGGACGATAACGTTTCAACTAAGAAGACAATGCCAAGTTCATAAAAATGAAACCTGATCTTAAAAAAAATATATCCAATTTTTTTCTGAATAAAAGTTAATAAATATCAGTTTATATACAGGTTGTGCAATGAAACGCGGAGCATAGAAGTTCAACCTGGGATTTTTAAAATGTGTGAATATTGGCTCTGCTGTATATGTTAGAATATCTGTAGCACTAGATATTTAGGAAATAAAATATGACATTTTCGTCAAAATCAGATAGCAATGGAAATAAAAACAAATGAAACCAATTCCCATTCTGACAGTTCCATTTCAAGTTATTACGATAATTAAAAATAATGAATAGTTGTTTAAAATCAATTCTTACTCAAGGAAAGTCTTCATTTATTGCAGCAGAATATCTGTAACATCTAAACAAAATTAACAATAATAACACGGAATCGAACTGTCAGAATGAATGCTTGTTCCATTCGTTTTTATTTCCATGGCTATCTGATTTTTAACGAAAATGTCATATTTCATTTTCTAAATATCTAATGCTACAGATATTCTACTGCATTAAATATAAAGTTCTTATGAGTAAAAATTTATTTTAAGCAACTTTCCACCCCTATACATTTATTCTAAAATATACAGAAGAGTCAATATCCCCACAATTTCAAAATCCCATGTTAAAATTCCTATGTTCCACGTTTCAGAAAATACGACAAAGATTCTATTTTATTGTGAGAAGATTATTGGCCATTGCACCATCAATATTTGAATTTTAAGTTTAAAAAGCATATTCTTAGTGTCGTTTCAAATAATCTAATAGCTATTTTATTTATTGTAGCTCTAATTCCAATCACGTAATTGTTTCGTATTTAAAATGATAGTTAACTACTAATTAATTCAGTTTTGTTTAGTGTTTTGCAGTGGCAGCATCATATTGTGCGATTTAGTGATGAAGTAATTAGGCAGTTGAGATCATTGGTGAGTGGATCTATGTTGTATCGTGATGTGTTGTATTGTGTTCTTTATTTGTGTGTACTCTAACGCTGGGGTGTTGAGAAAAAGCTATTCTGCGGTTTAGCTGAAATTGTTCTGCGGTTAAGAAATTCACTATTTCCTCACTTTCGGACTGAGGAACAATCTACAATGAAAGAGCTATTCTGCGGTTTAGCTAGAGTCTCACTTGAGGGCTTGAGACTAGCCTCCAGATTCAGTCATTAAGAATGGCTCTCATATTATTATTATCTGTTACAGAAAACTGGTACTGATAAACATAATCATTCCTTATAGTTAGGAAGCTGGTGGCAGAAATTTTTATATGATTTTATTGTGTGAATGAGATTAAAAAACGATAAATTGATATAGGCACATGCTTTTTCCTGGAGATTTGGAATTAATTTATTCAAAATATCAGCTGCAACTAAGCTCGGTAGCTGTTTCAATCGGTCAGTTATATCAATCCCTTCATTCTATGGCTATAATAAACTCATATACATGTATTACTACCAGCTCCTTATATCCTGTATATATAAATAGGTACATTAATTTCAACTCGCAGTAGAAATCGTCAAGCATAACAATTTTCCTCAATGACTATGTTCTGAAGTCTTCTGGATATCGAATAAAAATTCATCAAAGTTTTGTCAAAAATTTCATAGTGCGTCTACGATTCGAACTGAATGCTTCTCATTAGTTGGAAGAATGACAGCTGTCGATTAAAATGAGTATTTCACAATTTTGAATCATCGTAGTCTTTTCAACCAATCATTTGAAATTTAAATGTCATTGTTAAGAAATTTTATTTCCATTCAGGGATTTCACGTATATTTGCAGATAGCACATTTCTTAAATATTAGATTATCTGTACAAGTTCATTGTGCTTGAAACAGCTGATTTGAATAATCTGAGTACAGTCAGAGTCTGAGCCAGACTGCGATGCCATCTATGAGCAGCTTGAAAAGTAGTTGCTGTTCTTGAATTACTTCATTATCGTTGGTTCTCAAACATAAAGAAAAAATCATTCAACGATTTATTTGAAGAAAATGGTGCAATATTAAATGAAATGCAATTCTAAAATGATTAATTTATTGAATTATTCAATTGAGAATATTGCCTCATAAATTTTAGAAGCTTCTATTCTTGAAGAACAGAAAACATAACCTACAAATGTATCAAACTGAGTTTGGTAAATGATTTTAAATATTTTCTGAAATATTAGATACAATATTTTATTTGTTCAGCAGATCAATTCACGAGGCATTACTTTATTGAAACGACTTAAGTGTGAAGTTTGTAATTGAGAAATACTAGTACACAGGTGCTTCATTTATAAATTAGTGTATTTCATTCATCTCATCTGCTGTTTTACGTTTCAGATAAACGATAAGCTCTAAATATCTTATAGTATTATCATCATAATGTATAAGTGCACAATATTTTGACATCAAATACATTTGCATAACCACAATAATTCAATTTTTAGTGAAAAATGACAATTCTAAAATCGTTCCAAATGAATTTGCCGAACCAATCCTAAGCTACCTACAAAATCGTAGATAGAAAATCTAGACATTTTCACATCTAAACTTTTATGACAATAATAATCGATTTTTTTCCCAGAATTTTTTGAACGAGTTGATAATTCACATGAGAATTAGGGAAAAAGTTATCAAGAAAAATTGTAATGCTTGACGAGTTCTATCAGTGGCTAAAATTAATGCAATTATTTCCTGTAAAATCATTATCCAACATTTTTATGCGATCTAAATCTAGTTTTAAGCCATGCATTTTTCTCTGCACACATTTTTTTTTTCATTCTGGAATGTCAAGTTTTACTCTTGACATGTAAATTTATGCGGAAAAATGCATGTAACTCAAAATTCATGCTAAGAATTTGTAATTAACTTTGTAAATTTCCAATTTATTAAATGGATCTGGATTTACATACATTTTCTATTCGAATTTTCATGTTCATTCATTTGAAGTGAATAAAACATGAAAATTAGTTAGCAAAATAATCTGTACAGTTTTATATACGAACAAATGACTCATCGGTTTTTTTTTCCAGTTTCAATAAAGAATATAATCATTTTAAATCAGTTTTTTTGATCAGAAAAGTATAATAAATGATTAATTCTTAAGCTCAATAATTGCAAGCTTTTGATTTTCTTGAATAATTATTTTTCTACTTGTACAATAATGAATGCTTTTCTTCCCTCATTGCTCAACATTCTATTGGGCTGCTATGAAATAGAGACTCACTAGAAAATTATAGGTGCATAGTTCATATTCACACGAATTAACATACAAGTATAATGTATGAAGGAATTAGTGTAGGATTTAATCTACACCAACATTAAGAAAGACAGAAAATACACGAGTTAGGCCATCAGAAAATGAAAATTATGAATAACTAAGTAGCAGATTATACCACTTTTATTTTATTTTAATTTCCACAATAGCATAACTTAAATCATCTAAATACATATTTCATTACCTCGAGAACGGAAATCTTCATTAAGACAGAGGTACTGAGTATGAAATTATTTTGATGTTAAAGAAGTAACTATTAGTATACCTAATTGATTTATAGGAATAAAAATATATCTCTCCAAGTCGATTTTAAAATTGGGAATTTAAATAAGTGGAATCATAATATTTTGGAAGGAAAATTTGGAACAGGCCATAGTCAACAATTATAGATCTTCAAAAATAAATATTCATCAATTTGAGAGAAATTCAATTTAACTCCTTGAGGTGCTCACTCCGAGTAAGTTCATGAAAGAAAATTCAAAAGGGATACTGACTCAAATCTAAGATCGAACCATATTAATAAATTTATAGAATAATTTATAGAATAGTCGGTGATACGGTGAACTAAGAATTTTCTCTTAGAAAATAGTATATTCCGATACAAGTGCGGAATGGTGATAATTTCATACAAATGTGAATAATTCAGCCACGAGACGAGGTCGTGCGGCAGAATTCACATGAGTAGTGGAATTATCGATCTGCATGAGTGACGGATGTTATTTTTCCTACAGTCATAGGTGTTTATAATCAAAATATGCCGTTTTCTTAGAAAAAATTTACTTCATTGATCTTTTTCCAATTCATCAAACGTTCATGAAATTACTCATTTTGATGCCATTTTGAAGAGGAGAGATCAGAAAATTGAAAAGAAATAAAACTATGACAGCAATGGAACAGTTTATTCGTGACGCCACGCGGCTTTCTTAGGAACTTCTGAGTGCGCGAAATGAACTCCTATTCCGCACGCTGTATTATCATTCTATAGTGACTGTAGAAAAAAATTATTATGAAATAAAACAGGGTAGAAAAATTACTATTAATATTCAAATTTATAATATATCGATACTTCACTCCTATATTATAGATTCCAATAAATTTTTAATCATATTTATTAATTTATTATGCTTTCTTATTTTTTATTTCTGTAAAAGATTGTTCAGAAACTAGAAATCTCATATCCAAGTCAGTATTAGAATAGAATGAAGAAGATAGGTCATCAGAAAGAATTGCAAATATTTGTGCTCTGACAAAACCAAGTTCGTGGATCTGACTAGCAGATAAACTATCCGGGCACGCTACGACACTAAAAATAAATAAAAATAAACACAACAAATCAGGTTTCCTAGGAATTAAAATACCTAACATTATTAGATGATCTACAAAAAATTGGAGAATATAAAATTGAAGTTAGTAATTTTTCACAAAACTGTTACATTTTATCATAACTCTAAATAAAGGGATATATTTTTTTCTATTGTAATGAACGCTGATGGCAAAATTGCCTTTTTATCTTAGAGTGTATTTTTCACAATTTTTTTTTATAAATACAAACAATAATACTTATCGCGTTGTAATTGTCTTAAGATTCACTAGATACTGCGTGTACAGATACTTACGAAAATGGTTATATTTACAAAAAAAAATTAATATATTAGATCTGACATTCTAATACAAAGTTCGAATAACATCTAAGATTTTTCTCACAAATTTCAATTAAATAGTTTAACACTTAAATCTTCTAAAGTTTTTTCGAAATGTAAACTTTAACATTACCCTCTTTAGCACTTTTGATTTTGTACAAATTTGAGGAATGCAGAAATATTCTTAAATTATGAAATTTTTCTTCCTGAATCAATTGAACATCAATTCAGAAACGAAGTATCATAAATAAATACAATAATTTTTCCTACGATCATGCGCAAAGTTCAAACCTGCGGCGTTTTCATGAAGTAAGTTTTTTACATTCCAGCTTTGCTGCCATTTGAAAACATAGACGTCAAATTTTGGACTTGGACTGAGTGTTTCTGTATGTTCATGTTAGTAGCTTCATTTGGAGGAATCCTCAAAAATTTATTGAAGTCAATTCTGTTTGTTTACGATCAAGAATAAATTATTTTCTCAAATTAATAATACCGAAAATTTGTATCTACGATCTTTAAGACAGCTTTCGGAGTTACCACACTTTAGTAATATAAACTGGTTTTTAGTCTATCAAAATTCATAAAATTAGGACTAGTTTATATAAAGAATAGCCAGAATATGGAAATTGAAAGTCGTAGAAAAAATTTTGTATGCAACAGGTCTGCCTGTAAACAAGCATTATAATATACGAACAAGGACTATTGCGACTCTACAAACCTTGTCTCGAAACACTTGGGCTAATGTCATGATATGCAAGTTCGAATACTTCTTGCATAAATCACTATTTCCTACGAAAACCTGTAAAAATGTGGCACTTAAGTATCCTGACCTAACATTTTTGGTGAATTTATGTTGATGGCACTGTGTGTAGCACTTGTCACTGACCCATCAATTGGATTATTCGTAATGTCTTAATGTCAGCTTGTGCTCTCTGTATTTCCTTTCTGTATGCTGAATAATTGTCAAAATATGGCAATTTCAGATCGTTGAAAAATCTTAAGTGCAGCATACAACACATGTGTTGAAAAGCATTATGACATTTGAACAATTTTCGTGTCTCAAAATACTTGACCTCATGTCTATAATTCTACACACTTGCGTAAATTATTATTGATAACTTTACTGCTGATAATTTTGAATGAAATTCACTTTCACTGTCCAAAAATCTCTGACAAATTCCACAACAATTTGAAACATTCAGAAGCAAATTCCCATATGAATATTAATAGTAAACCTCATGTCATACAAAAAAACAAAACTAAGTAGGATATTTAAGAATTCATTTGTTTTATTCCAATCATTGATGCAGTTAAAACAATGTCGAACAGTATGGTGCATCTGTGTGACAATAAAAACAATTGAATATGATGGGACGTCTGAGTGGCAGAGTTTGGGACCAGAGAATGATCGGAGTAGACCGAGGAAGGTCTTGAAAGTTATCTGCATCTTTTACAAGACACCCGCAGCTCGTGGGAACAATATTCGTGGTTCAGTCGAATTGATATATGATATGCTGGCAATTTTTTATATTTTATAAGTATATTCTAACCACAAAATAAATAAAATAGAAAAACATGTACAGAAAAATTGAATTAGTCTGTCATTTAGTAGGAATCCGCAATAACTTAATTTGTAGAACGATTTTGCAGTAATAATTTTGAAATCTACTTATTAAAGTTCATTCTGCTCAACAATGATCAATATTAAATTATTCTGTATCTATGACCTTTAAGACTGTCTTCGTAATTACCGCACTGTTATTGTGATTTTGCTATTCTATTGTAAAACAGGTAAGAGTAATCCAACTCATAAACTTTTTGTTTTCAAATTCCTCTTGATATGATAAAATCTTGTTCTTTTTATTCGAGCGCGAATGTACTGCATTTGTTATAAATATTTATAAATAATTCTAGAAAGCATAGTTATGCAAATTCTTGATGGATTCGCTCGCTATAAAAAAGTTCATTAATATTAAAATGTATCGTTATTTAACTCATCTGACTGCGCGAATTATCGGTCTGACAAATGAATGAAATCAATCAGTTTCTAAAGTAATAAATCAGAACCTAATGGAAATTCTATGCAAACAGAAACTTTTTGTTATATAGACCACTATGAATGGAAATAGAAGATTATGAATTGTATTCTGAGTTAGTCTTCCATCCAAATGCTATTATTGATTTGGAACTCATTTAATACTTTTTTTTTTTTGTTTGGTCTATTCAATATCTACTTCCTGGAAATCTTTTGGGTCTTATAAAGTGGGTACCTCTTTATTGCCAAGTTTTAGAATTACGAGTTAAAAAGAAATATCAGTCTCTTTGCTTTCAGTGTCGTTATTGGCCAATAGAATGGAATAAGTAAATAAAAACATATAGTTTGCTGGTTAATGTTGTCAATTTAACCCAGGATAATTCTACTCCCGGTCGTGAATCCGAGCATAAAGGACTCAAACCTAATTTTTATTATGTGAGTAAAAGCTCTACTTGATAACTATAGTAATTATCAACTATCAAAATAAAATCTCTCTTTGTTAGCAATACAGCTCAAAATGGCAATATTCATCTTGTTTTTCGTCCACTTTCCTCTTGGCCTACTCTGTCTTGTTTTGGAATGTATTTTTCTCGTCAGTATTTTCTTCGGCACTCTCTCTGGCTGCATTCTTATCACGTGTCCTGTTCATCTAATCATTTCCGCTTTTATATATCTTATTATATCTCGTCCAGCAATCGAATTTTCAAGCTCTGTGCTGTACCGTATCCTCCAGATCTCTTCTTCTCTTATTGGCTGAAATATCTTCATGAGTATTCTTCTTATAATATACTTAGATTTTCTGTATCTATTGTGGATAGCGTTCATGTTTACAGCCGTATTTTGTTAGTGGATGTATTAGTGTACTGCAGATTTTTAATCTCGTTGTTTATCATTTTTGTATTTTATGGTCGCTGAAATATGTTCGATGTCCTGCTAGGACTCCCTCCTCAACTGCTGCATTTGTACTACCATCGGTCTACACCTTCATTTCAAGATATATGGAATCGGAGACTCCTTCAAATATTTTTCTTTTATATTGAGGTTCAAGATGGCATTTCTTCTTCCTTTCACTGCCGAAACATCCATATATTCAGTTTTATTCATAATAATTATATATGGACCTGCTGTTTTTGAAGACTATTCCATTTCTTGATATAAATATTTTGAGTAAAGGACACTTCTGATTCAGCCTATTGGTACTAAAATAGAAAATAACCATTAAAATGCTACAGCAATTTCAAATCCTGAATTTCAATATCCCACTTCCAATTATTCTGGATTTATGCGAAAAATACAAAAAAAGATTCGAATAAAGTGCACTTCCGGTACAGACAATTGCAATTATAATGTGACGACTAGATCCTAGACCAGTCTTAAATACAAAATTTCATCATTATACTTTCGGTTTTGAGATTTGCGAACTACGAACAAGCGCACATGCGTACATACCGACATCAAGCCGAAAATAGTCAAAATGGATTCATGAATACTTAAAACGGATATTACCATCAAAATCTCGAAATGTGAAATATGTCGATTTCACAATACTTACTTCTACTTTGTACAAATAAGTAAAAGATGGGACTACAGAAAGTATCGATAGCATGGGGCTACCGCAGATGGAGCAAGCACGCACTTTTCCCGAATATTGCACTTAGTTATTATATTTTCAATAGAAAGTTAATTGGATCGATCAATCCTAAAATATAACAACAAATAATATTATAAATAAATTAATAGTATATTGTGTGGCTAGGGACGAAACAAGACGATTTCAGCTGAGGGTGAGCGTTGCTTGCCCGAGCGAAGCGAGGGCCGGCATCACCCTCGGCTGAAATCGTGTTTTGTCCCGTGCCACACACTGTATTTTTCATAATACCTGCATTGAAACTTTCCACATTACAAATTTGTCATAACAAAGTAAATATTTTTCTTTTGATTTTGCAGGTAACAAGTCAAGAGTAGCTGCTTGTGCTTCATCAATAAGATGTTGTGGTGTACTTAAAATTGTCGTATTAATACTTTTTTTCTTGAAACTAATCGTATTTTCGATTTAATTTACAGTTCCGAATACAACAACTGTCAAATTAACTAAGGTTATATGATTTTCATTTAGAGGTTGACAATGAACAAATGCGACTCTGCCAGGGATAAAACGATTTAAAAAATTAATTCAGCGGGCAGAAACAAGCTTGTTTCTCCCCTCGGGCAGAAACAAGCCTGTTCCTACCCGGCTACACTCGCATTTGTCTGCAATTGTCTTGTTTCGACTGACAAAACAGGCGTTGAAACGCGTTGTTTCAATGCAGGTATTATGAAAAATATTTTTTGCTGTCTACTTCGTTATGGTTTTGTAGTATTTGAGAAAATTTATTCGAAGAATACTGTTTTACTATGATTTATTATGTTCTATGTAGGCACATTTCAGGAACACTCATATTATTAGATTTATAGTAATTATTGTATTATATGTAGTGTATATGCGATACTGGTTCAGATCATTGTAACAAAATACTAAATTGTCAACTCAACTTGGCACAAGTAATACTTAGGCAAATAAACGATTTATTTATTTATTTATTAAAATATCGACAGCACAGGACTGCGGTGATTATTTTTTTAAATTAGTTTCAAAAGGTAGGTATATATTTGGACGAAGTCGAAAGTTATCGTCAGTATTTCATATATTCACTAAAATAAAGTTAGGTAGTCTCAATAAAGTTTACCTATGTCTGGTCTTGAATTTCCACAGCAAAAAAAAAAAATAAAGTCTATTTATATTCAATTGATAAGAGACCTTCAAGAAAAAATAATCAAATATTTGAATTTCCTGAAAGAAATATGCATTTCTTGAATAATATTCTCACAATTAATAGATTATGAATAAGATGAGAATTGTACAATCATGGAATACTAGTAACTAAGAAACTTTAAAAATGCGTTTATTCATTACAAGACTATAATCTTCCAAAATTATGAGGATAAACTTTTCTTCTTTAAAGAAAGTGAAACACTCATAAAGGTAAATTACAAAAATTCTTCCATTCTTTCACATAGCTAAGAGAAATATTCCAAGGCAGCAAATCAGTTTCAAAATCTTGTTCTCGCTTCCCGGAAAGGAATTAATATAGGGGATGGCAGAAAACAAACTAGAATCAAGAAACAGAAAACAGAGAGCAGTTGCTGGAACGCACTGTACACACCCACAACTATAAAATAAATTGTCAAGGAGGTTTGGAGTTAGCAACGTTACTGGCGAGTGTTTCCAAGAACAGAGCTTCGAGCATGTTTTACCAGCGCAAGCGATGTCCATGATAACGGGCCCATTAAGTATACGGGGCCCAGACAATACTATTTCACGTTGTCAACGGACCAGCGCTACCAACACACAGCAACAAACAACCCCAGCACGAACAGACGAAAATCGTGCATACCATGTAGAACCAAATTCATATTCGCGAGAATTTTGACACCGAACAATTGTTTAATAACGCACACATGAGAAGTTGAGAAGTTCACAAAATAAGAACTTCAAGAAAATTAAGAAGACTTGATATTATTTTATTCATATATTGAAAATAGTAATCCATTGTATAAGTGTGAAAAGTGATATTATATTAATGAAAGAAAAAAGTTCAGCCACAACACCTGATGGAGAATGAATAGCTACTTTTTTGATAGACTAATCACATTCCTCACGAATCCAATACGTTTTTTCGATCATCTTCTTTAAGACGTCTTAAATCGTTTTCATATGATGGTTTATTTTTTGATATTGGCAAGACATTTGAATACTTTTGACATTTTCATTGTCTTTTCTTCATGTATTATTGAGGAATTATTTCTAATAGATTTTCTGCATTGCTCGAAAAGTCTGTTCCAGTTATAAATCTCAGTTTTCTTAACGTGAACTACAAAAATCTCTCCCAGAATCATTCAAGGTTGTTTCCTTATTTTGTAATAAAACTGAACTCAACTTCTTCGTACTTGATCATTCCTTTGAAATATATTTTCTCAGAGGTTAGTGACACTATCAGGCAGAAATTTGAATAATAAAATTTCAAGGAGTTATAGTGTATCTGAACGAAGTTTCTCAACCTTCCCGCTGACCTCTTAATTTCTCGGACATATCGACATCCTTGTACAAACATACAAATCAGTGCAACATATATTTGTTCTTATTGAGAATGATCAGCACAATCCTGATGGGTCTCAGTAAGGACGAAACAGGAAATGGCGCTATATTCATGTATGTACGAGTATGCATGCATAGCAATATTCCCAAATACATATTATCAATTGAAATCTACAGTTGAATCTGATATCTCCACTATTTCATAAATAATAACACATTCATATCGATTAATCACCTATTGTTCAAATTTCAAGATGAATGTCTTCTATAAAACTCTGCGATTCATTTGACACCAAAATTTTAATAATAATCATAAACAATTTATTTCCCACAGCCTATTAGTGGTTAGCAATTTTTCTTACATTCAAGAAGTTGTTAGACAGGAATCCAGAGACGTATTTGGTCGAATTGTATTGTATTATGTTAGACCGCCGTGTGAAACATTGTGTGTGTGGTGTGCGACATCTCTTGGTCAGCCGGAGTAATTGCGTGAAAATCGCTGCGCTATTGTTTTCAGGACATTGTTTGTTAGTCAACGCAACGGTGGTCATGGCAATAATGGTGACATCACTTTATAACCCTTCCTGAAATAGCACTCATTTTTACTTACTTGTACAAAGTAACAAGTATTGTGAAACCGACAAAATTCACCTATCGAGATTTTGATGGATATGTCCGTTTTGAGTATCCCTGAATCCATTTTGACTATTTTTGACTTAAAGTCGGAACGTATGTTCGTACGTGCGTGTGTGCGTAACTCGCAAATCTCAAAACTGGTTGAACGTACAATGTTGAAATTTCATATTTAAGACTGGTATAGGGTGTTGATTTGCACCTCGCATTATGGTCAATCGTCTGTACCGGAAGTGCACTTTACATGAAACTTTTTTTGATTTTTTCTCATAAATCCATATGATGATAAGCCGTAAGATACTGAAATTCAGTATTTGAACATGAGCTAATATCAGAATAGTTACCTGCTGTTTTTGTATGAATCGGTCAAGCCGGAAGTGTACTTTACTTAAGACTTTTTTTGAATTTTTTGCATAAATATAAAATGATCCACCATAGCATACTGAAATTTCGTATAAAGAACTTCTATAACATCTTATTGTATATCTTGCATTATGATTGCGATCAGCTGAACCAGAAGTGCACTTTACTTGAAACTTTTTTTTAATTTTCCGCATGAATTTAGAATGATCAGCCATAGGATACTGGAATTTAGCATTTGGAATTGTTGTAGCATCTAAATGGTCATCTTCTATTTTTGTAACAATCGGCTGAGCCGGAAGTGCACTTTATATGACAGACTTTTTGAATTTTCCGCATAAATTCTAGACAATCAGTTGTAGAATATTTGAATCTTGTATTAGGCACTTTTATAATATCTAGTTGTACACCTTGCATTATGATTGCTATCGACTAAGCCGGAAGAGTACTTTATTCGAAACATCTTTTGAATTTTACGCATAAATCCAAAAAGATTGAACGTGAATTGTTAGAATTCAGTATTTAGGACGATTATACAGTCTAGATGCTCATATTCTATTTTTATTGAGATCCACCGAGCCGGAAGTGCACTTTACTTGACAGTCTTTTGGAATTTTTCGCATAAATTCGAAACGATCAGGTGTAGAATATTAAAATTTGGTATTTCAGTCTGCTGTAGCATCTGAATGATTGCCTACTATTTTTATTACAATAGACTGAACCGAAAGTGCACTTCAGTCGGAATTTATTTTTTAATTTTGCGCATAAATTCAGATCTGTTGGTAGTCGTAGAAGTTTGGAAATCAGTATTTAGGAATGTTGTAGTAGAAAGGATAATGGCCTACTGTTTCCATAGCAACCGACTTGGCTGAAAGCGCATTTTACTTGACAGATTTTTAGAATCTCTTGGGTAAATCAGAAACGATTAACTGTGGAACGATGAGATTTTGTGTCTGATTATATATATCCAATGATATATATGACCTGTGTGAGTGCGGATGGCCGAGCGTGTTTGTTCACCTATACATGCTGTGACGTCACTCGACCAAGAGGTCGCAGGTTCGAATCCACTCACCGACAATGTGTGATTTGTCGTAAAAATAAAAAAATGCTGCTACTTGCATCAACACACTCGGGTGCTACAGGTTGCCAACCTATACACCTTAAAATATGTAGCAATGGCACGGAATTCTGATCGGCAGTACGGCGGTGTTATATCGCGGCTCGGTGATACCGATTAGAAAGGCTCAGGCCCTTACAAGGGCTGTTGCGCCAGTGATGATGATGATGATGATGATGATATATATGACCAAACACACGGAAAAACCCATTTAATTTTAAATATAGTTGGAGTTTGCACTATGACCGGAAAGCGTACATCCGTCAATGACTTTTTTATCTTTCTTATTAAGGGGTAAATTTTCAGCCAATGAAAAGGCATGCAGTATAAAATTGGAGACCTTTAGTAACATAAATTTTTATTTCAACAAATAGACTTAAATTTTGATTTATTCCGGAGACTTGTGTTTTTTTTTTATTTCGAGCCTAAAAACGTTACATTACGACATTATTTGAATGCACATTGGTAGATTGATTACTATCTCCTACCCGTGGAATGCATTTACAAGTCTTTTGGCTTTTGTGCATAATATGCCATAGAGTATATTAAACTTTATTAAAAATCATGGTATTCATCTGAAACTGGAATCGACCCCTCGACTTTCGGATTACGAAGTTAAATTTGCATTGAGATAAGAATGATTTCAATTACGTTTATTTCATGATTACAAGAGAAGAGTAATAAATTATTGTAATAAGTATTAAAAATTAATCCAACATTTGCTGCTCATACTTTAAAATATAATTGCAGTTGATTTTATTTGACTCTTAATTCCTCTAATGTTTTCGTGCGCGGTTGTTTTATTATTATATTTAAATTTAGAAAGGAAGCTTAAAAAATATATATATATAGACTCAATTGGATCAAAACAAACGTTCTTTGACCCCTCAACTTTTTTAATAAAGTCAATATATTTTGAGATAGATAAATACTTGAGCTTGAAAAATGGAAAAATATATCCACTCCAATAATTACATTCTAATAAGTTAATTTATATCTTATCACAATTATAGGAAGAATTCTTTAAAAAAAAAATTCTTATCATTATTGATGGTAAAAACTTCATTACAGTCGAACTTTTCCACCGCAACCTGAATAGGTACAAAGATTGAATACAGCATTTGACGGTTATAAAACGTTTTTTTTTTTTTAATTTGTATCGTTGTTTTATGTATTAAGGCCCAATTTCACAATCGCTAGTTAAATTTAGAATATTATTTACTATGGCCACTATATGAGCAACTGTTATATATATAAATATTTTTTATCTCAATGAATATTGATTTCATGGAAAAAATTGTTCAATTCAAACTAGGGCTACCTAATTTTTCAGAATATTTATCCGAAATTTAATTATAATAATCGAAAAATCGCTTATAACTGCATTATAAAATGAATGCATATGAAAATGTTCTCTTGAAGTTATATAAAGAATCGAATAAAATAATTTTCACGCACTAAAAACTTTGATCAATGTTAAAAAAATAATATGAAATAAAATTCCACAACTAAATGCAATATCGGCAACATTATGTATTTGAATTGAGAAAAATAATGCATCTTTATTCAAACAGTAGCAAATAAAACAAATAATTCTACACAAGAGTATTTCTTCTGCATCGAATTGAGCAAGGTCAACTTCGCGAAAGCATCTCTTGTTCGTCAGCTGACATGACCACACATAAAACGCCAAATTTATTTTGGGAAACGTGGTCCCAAAAATACGAGCTCCTCCCGTCCGATAAATTACAATTTGTCGAAGTGGCTCCAAATTCTGCTACCACTGGCCGATGCCCTGCATGTGGCAGAGTATTATGGGTCTCCTGCTGTTCTAGAATTTTCTCTTCACCCCTCGAAGTTCGAGGTTTCACTAAGTCTCTCATTATGGTAAACAGTTTTACGTTAATATCAATTAATATTAATATCATTTTGAAAGCATGCATTCTTAAACGGCGCGGAAGGAACATCAATCATTACACAACCAATTTCTCTCGTTGGTGCCGTCCGGATCATTAACTATCGTTCACATAGACGTGCATAGAAAATTTCAGGTAGGGTGCGTATATTTTATGAATGTCTATTATCCTATTTTATTGCGTTGCTAGACAATGTCAAAATCAGATATTGAATTAGAGTTACCAAACGCTTACCAGGAATATAACGAGGAAAAAGTTAAAGTATATATACCTAACATATCAAGTACATCAGAGACCATGCAGTTGGATTCAAGACTTCTTAAACTTACTTGGAATAGCAGTGAAAACTTTTCGAATGTTTCTCCTTACTTCTAGAAGTATTTAGCATTACAAATTGAAGTATTAAAAAACTTGCCTACACTGAAATATTCTAACTTACACTAAATCAAATTAATAGTCAATTAATCAAAATGAGATAATTACTTTATTATTTGTAGCTTTGATCAACTGAATTTCATATCTTCTATGATCAACCAGTCTACTCAAAGCGAAGAAAACTACTAATTCCCGTAGAGTACCTATACTATAATAAATAATATTAAGTCACAAAACAATATCTAGTCCAATTTCTACATACTCTTCCTTTTTCTAAATATATCTTTTCTTTTTCTTATCTACACGAGAAATAGTGGTAGATAAGGCAACACTGTATTCCATAAGAGCCTACAAAGTACTTAAAATTTGTAATTAGCTACAGATACTTTAGCCTATACCCTAGTTATACAATAAGTATTTCGATATCTTAATATTTCTGATAATAGTAATAGACCCGACCCATGACCCAATTGTACCAAATTAATTTTATTGTTTGAAGTCTTTACAACTCTTCCATAGGTTTATACTTATATAGCTTTGCAATGTGTAGGAGTTATTCTGATTTCTATATTTATTGGGATCACTTCTCACAGATTGTTTTAGGGGTGAATTATTAGCCGTGCTAACTCTTTCTTTGCCACATCGTTGTGATAGTTATACCGCTTGACAGATTATTCTAACCTAGCAATTCGAATCACTGACAATTTTTTTTTGAAAAATTACTTAAAATGCATATAAATTTTATTTCGAAGAGAATAATTTTGATCATAAAACAAACTTATAAGTCACATAACAGACAATCATTAACGATTTTACGTATGTATATATGTATTAATACACGCATCATAGTTCATTTCAAGCATTACTATCAGTTTTTCAAAATTGATAATAAATAAAAGTTCATCACTGATTGAATCAAATAATTTAAATATTTTTAGGAACAGGTAAATATATCTATTGTTGCTGTGATAACTCCTGCATTATTCATCTAAAGAGGTACCTTTTATAATTTTGGAGATTTTCTGGTGTATTTACTATATTAAAAAATCTGCTGTGGCCATCACAGTATATCCCCGACCGTGAATTATAAGGCTATAGTTTGATTGCTGCAACATAAATTTAGGGTGTCGTATCAATTAATTGTATATTTCAAAGTGACAGCTATCATTGTCAAAGTAACGGATGGCGGTTATATGGAATTACTATCCTATTTCACAATGGCCATAAGTTTTATGTCCAGTTGTTTCAGTTGATTCCAAACTTGACATAATCTGGTTGAGTTTCAAAGAAACAATTAACAATCCAAAAATCTATTCATTTTGTAAATAAATATGTTTTATTGGGTATAAGTTCTGTAAATTTATTAAAAACACAACGTTTCAACAGCAAAGTGCTGCCTTTTTCAAGTGAAAATAAATATAAATATAAATAAACAAAATTGTCAAGACAACAAAAATAAAAATAAAAGTACAAATAATAACTAGATTAGTTTAAAATATATTAACTCCTAGGATCGTAGAGCTCAGTCTTGACAATTTTGTTTATTTATATTTATATTTATTTTCACTTGAAAAAGGCAGCACCTTGCTGTTGAAACGTTGTGTTTTTAATAAATTTACAGAACTTATACCCAATAAAACATATTTATTTATAAAATGAGTTCTGAAAAGTTTTTTCTATTCATTTTGGATTTCTGCTAAGCTTATCTCTCCGACAGCTTTAAATTGATATCAAACTAGACATCATTCAAATAACTTGTGAAAAACAATCGAAAATCGTTTAAATATCATTTTAGACACTTTTATTAGAATTATTTTCGCAGCAACTTTAATTTGATACCAAAAACGATAGAACCTAATTACTTATTTTGAAAAAGACAATTCACGAACGTTTGGATGGGATGTTCAAATATGAGTAGGTAATAATAATTCCAATTTCCCATCATGATTTTTATCACCTATTTCTTCTCTTCGCATGTTCCAGAGAAATATAAAGAATCTTATATTAATACAAATTTTAATAATAACAAATGAACCGCTGATAATTTTGAAAAATGTCTCAGATAAATATTGTATCAATTTATGCGAGGATCAATTTTAGTTATTTCATATTTTATGATTAATACTACCGTTTATGAAATAAACGCAGAAAAGTTCCATCAATAAACTTGTGGTACTACTGCTTGAGAAAGCTCATTTACGAACTTGAACTTAGCTTCTTGACGAAAAACTTGAATATAAAATTTCAGTCGAAAATTCGTACGCGTTCTCAAGTTATCGTGCTTCCACACAAACCGACACACAAACAGACCGTCAGACAAACTTTTTTTTAAATTATGTTTTTTGGGTTCACTAAAAATAAATTTTCGCATCAATAATAATTCTAGAGGTATAAATATCAATTATTGTGGGTAACAATAAACAATAACTCAATTATTATAGAATTGCACTCTTGTTTTTAAAATAATATTAAATATTCCACGCCCATGGGTGCCCCAATCTCTTTCCGGGTTGGACGCCGAGATCAACAACTCACATATTACTGTTACTATATTCATATCTACTCGAAGATGGCATTCTTATTGGTAATTGAAGTTAAATTTATGGTATTTGGAATTATTCCTGAATAAAAATAAAATCCAATTTCAAGATTCAAAAGTGTTATTCTCAAAGATAAATTGTGTAAGAGAAACGTATTATTGTAGTCCGTAAAGGAAATAGTAGGTACGTGTTAATAGTTCTTGCATTCCTGCGCGTTGAAAAACTATTCTAATCGCTATTGGCAAGCGATTAATTATAAAGAATGTAAAACATATTTTGTGGTAATAGATGAACAAGTAACCAAGCGAATATTTATATCAAAATGTTTGCAATATATCAATGTCAGTACAAAAGTGCCTAAAAATAAAATGGTACATGCACTACGACTGAAAAGATAATTATTGACCAGAGCCTTGATGAAATAAAATAATTTTTCAAAAATCCGATGGAAAACTTTTAAAGAAAATATATGTAGAATATATTAGAGGTGAACGATTACAAGGATCATTGTAGTTCGTTGTGTGCTGAAAAGTTTCAGAGCGGAAAGAACAATCAAGATTGTATAAGAAGAAACTTCGATATGAATAAAATTAAATAGATGTTTTTGTTTAGAGATGTCGTAAAGGTATCGCAGCAGTCTTTGTTAATTGCAATTAAAAACTTGTTTTATTTTATAAGAAATTGGGCTCAAAATTTGACGCTCTAATGAAAATTTTCTAAGCAGTTATGATTTCGCAATTTAGGATAAGAGTTTAAAGCTTCTATATTGTGTCCAATCCGGCACTGATCTCATAACTTCGTCCTCCCACGGACGTCATCTCCAACGAAGAAGGATCGCAGTGGTCGATGCAGGAGACATCTTCAGTTCGACGTACATAATTAATTAATATTGATGACAACTGTTAATAAATTCCTCAGGTGGACCATCGTTTCTAACTTCATGTCAATTAAAAATTAACTGCTGGCTCTTCTTTTTTTATGAATGGACAAGTTTGTTTATTCTTTTGACACAGGACAAAGAATTTTGGTTGTGTTTAAGGGTAGGTTTCCTACCACAAAGAGTTTGCATCGTGAGAAATGTTTAACGAATACATCGTTTTCATTAGTAGTGTAGTGGTTTTAAATGGTGAAACCTTCTGGTTGCTTAACAAGGGTACACTGTCGTTGTTATTTATTATAGGAGTGTTGGTTACCTGACACAAGAAATGTCAGGTAGCAGGTATAGGTAGGCGTTGGGTTATTTTTTATTTTTGTTTTTAGTTTGGAGTTTTCGTGTGTGACAAGCAGTGACAGATTCCTCTGGACCAAGTTTATGTCCCGGTTTGGGCCGTGCGACTTGATTTCTTCTCTTCGTCTTTGACTGTTTCTTCTCTTTGTCTTCTGTCTGTGCTGGTTGTCCATCTCTTCTGACTGACTAACTGACTTGCTGGCTGACTGACGCCAGCGTAATGAACGCTATGTCAAGTAAATGTACTTTACTGCACGGAATAACAATTGCTAATGAATTTATAGAAATCCTTTCAAAGGATACGGCTAAATACATCGACTCCTAAATGGGAAAATGAAGCAACTGCTCAAGACATGAATGTATCTAGTGAAATTTTCAACATATAAATTACTGATTCCAAAGGATCATAAGCTCTTGTAACTTTTATATTTTTAATACTGGATGTTGGAAATCAAATTAAATAGTGACTGATCTTACTAGTTAAAGTAAGAAAATGATTTGATGTAGGATGACCTTCAAAGATGAATATTAATTTTATTTAAAGTAGGTACGCTTATTCTCTACAATATAATTTAATTCACTAATTGTCATTTCATTATAGTTGAACAAACCATGCTATTAAAATACTTATTCAAACTCCTTTATACTACATTACTAATATTTTATCTGATCCTGGTATACGATAAATAATAAGTTAATTCTAACAAGTAATGTTAGAAACGACTTTAAATCTTGTACACCTCAAAATTCGGAATAGAAAAATTCAAATTCCAGTCTATATAATAAACTTCTAAGTGAGAAAACTATTATTAGCTATTTACTAGTCTTATCTAAATACAGTATAACCTTTTTCAATTGTAAATTCAAATAACTATATAACAATCAGGAAAGTACCATGATACAATCATTTAATATCCATTTAAAATTTTTAATTAACTTTCAGAAATTAATTGTTTGCTCCCTAGGTGTAACAAGGCGTTCAGTACCTTCATAGCTATCTCTGATCTACATCTTCACAAAATTGAATAAAACAATCATATTTACTTATGAATATATCTTTACAATGGAACTTAAATCGTTTGCGAATCGTTCATATCAAGTAATAAACACACCTATCAATGCACTTACAATAAAATTTATTATTACAATTTTTCTCTTGATATATCGCATTTTGATTTATTATAACGCTGTAGGAGACGCTAAGGATCTCAGGAGATGCTACTGAAGGACCACCTTTAAGACAAATCACTCTCCGATACGAGGTATCGAGATTCGTTTAGGGGACAGTGTTGTTAGAGATAAAACCTTTTGGATGGGTGGATAGGCTGTGATTGATTGATTCCACGCTAGATTCATCAAAAGGAATTGGTAAATTGGAATCAATACGGATTGGTTATGTCTCTACCTTTAAATATTCGTATATAGGATGTTCTAGTTCCATGATGACTAGTAAATATTTTAGATGATGTAATATGGTTTACTTGGTATGATATCACATTACTCTGATCATCTGAGTGAGATAATAAAACTTTTTACTTCACTAGTAAGGCGTTACGATGTACATTTATTTCGTGTACTTTTTTTATATTTTGTGTCTGATTTTCAGGTATTGAATTTGAAACAGTATTTTCTACGCTTTATGTAACATATGAATATGAACTTTTCGAATCAATCACTATATTTTCGGAAAATGCTTGCAGCTACATATTGAAGGTTGGAATACACTGACTAGTATTCTTTATTATTTATTCCAAACAACTATAGCTACTTATCTAGTATCAATGTTAAAAAATAGTAATTTGCTGTACTAATATTGGATGTGTTATATTAGTCACAAAAAATAACTTTTGACACGACGACTGAAAGGCAACTGACTTCTTTTCTTGAGTGCCAAATCACATTTCACAAGAATGCAATATAAAGTTTTATCTCACAACTCTCTTATAACGACTTAAATCGCTTCCATGTTGGTTTATTTTCTGACACTGACAAAACATTTTTATTCTATCAGTTAAACATCGGAATATTTTGTTCATTTTTCTCTCATTGAGTATTTGTTATTATTTATTTCAAAAGACCATAATTACAAGTTTATTTTGAATCTGTATTAGTTAGAATATATTTTCAGATAACTCAAAAAAAAAAATGTTCAAATTGATGCTCAAAAATTATATGTTATTGCCGTTAATAATCCCGTAAAACTGAATCCAATCTATTTAACTTTATCTGAGGCAACTAACCTAATAAGTTCGTTAATTAATTAACAGGTGTAAAAGCACATGATGTAATCTATTCTTTCCCATCATCATATAAAATAATTGAAGTCTATAATTGAGTTAAAAACTCTACTTTCCTCATCAATTTAATCCATTTAATTTTCACTCCATTTAAAATAAATCAAACGTACACCTGTTACTTACAGCACTAACAAACAAAAAAGAGTAAAAAACAAATGCCCTGCGATATACTTCATTAACAGCTTTCCCAGAATTCCATTCCGTGGTCTTGTTAAATGTTCACGCAACGAACGTCTTCCGCAGCTGGACGATGGGATTCGGACCCGGGATAGATGTCCGCCTACCTACGTCTTTATCTCAAACGAGCTCTTTAACTGCTGTTCATTACGGGCATTATTAGTGTACTCCGACGCCAAAGTGTCTCAGAAGATTCAAGTGACGATGATGCTATCAACCAGAAAAGAATTTCCAAAAAAACAATTGCAGAAGTTCATCTACCACCTCTTTTCATTTGACATAGTCAGAAATTATTCACAATAATTGAAATAAATTATTCCACTATACTTTTTCACGAACAAACTTTTAATTTGACATTTCTGGTTGCGCAGCTAGACGAAATAAACTATTCGTTTTACGATATTTGGAGATATTATCTCAGAAGCTTCTATTCTGACTCCGATATCCTCAAGTTGACATAAACAAAAGCAGCAAATATTTTCCATTTATTACACTAGTCAACAATTTACGACTTTATGAAATTTTCCTGAAATATTGATGTCAATTTCAATGTATTTTGATGTGGTGATTCCATATATTATACTAAATCTTCCTTGGCAGCTTTAGTTTTTGAGATATTTCAATTCTTCACATCCATTAAAATTTAGAAAGTAGATTTTTTTTCCAGTTTTACGTAGCATATCTTTTAATTTACTAGTGAATAATACAATGACTACTAAGAGGAGATCTTGTACAAACGATCCAGACAATTTTTGTTTTATTTGTGATGAATATACCTTAATACAGTATCGTAAATATATTACAAATAAAAAGAGCCTTTGAACCCCAAGAATGCGGCCATCGAGAGGAGCACTAGTTATTGGTAAACAAAATGTAATGAATCCACATTTACTGATTCGAGATCGAATTATATTACCACCGCTTCATAATAAAACTCGGCATTAGGAAACAATTTATCAAGGCCCTTAACAAAGATGGTGAATGCTCTGCTTACCTATCAAATCTCCTGAGCTAAATGCAGAAATATTGAAAGTAGGTATTCTCGATGGTTCACAGATTAGACTGTTGATCAAAAGTCCAAATTTTGTTGAGCACATAAATGAGCCCAAGAAGAGGACATGGAAATAATTCGTTCTTAAAATCTAAAAAGTCAGAAAACTATTTACAATTAGTACAGGACATGTTGTCAAATCTGAGAGATTTTGGGTGAATAAGAACAATCAAGTCCATTATTTACATTCTCATTTCCCTAAAACTCTTCGAGATTTTAGTGACGAGCAGGGTGAAAAATTTCACCAAGATACGAGTTGTGGAAGAACGATACCAAGGATAATAGGACACTAATATGATGGCATACTATTGCTGGAATCTTTGTCGGGACCTTGAGCAAGCTCCTTATATCAGAAAGTCCTATAAGAGACAATATTGTATGGATTCAAATCAACTTAAGTGTGTAAAAACATATATTTTTGTAAGAACTTATTTCCTGTACTTATGTAATTCAAAAACAAGAGCTGCTAGAAAAAAACCAGTGCTAGTTTCGTGATCAGGCCCCTCAATTTAACCAAAAACGATCAACAGAAGTCTGGAAAATTTTTCTGTGTTGACCAGTGTTATTTATTTTTTTATGTTGTTTCAATTTTACCTAATTCAGAATGACCAGAATTACAAGATGCAGCAGCTATATGAGAAAGTTCGAATATTTCCTTATTATATAGGATGTGGAAAATTTGGACATGGACTTGTTTGGAATAGTTATTAATTGTACTAGTTTGAAAAGTACTGAATTAGTCACTGAAAAAAAAATCTAGCCGCGTCGCCTGAAAGGCAAGTGAATTTATTTCTTGAGGGACCAGCCACATTTCATACAATTGCAATACATCGTTTCATTCGACATCTCTCTCAAATTTCCTTACATCATTAGTTTTTGACATTGACAGATATTTGATTACTATAAGTGTAAAACATACAAATAATAAAGTGGTCATGATACGGTTGTTATGGTATCTACTGCTTCTCGTGACTATTATTCTCTCACGGAGTGACTAATGATAAATATTTTTATTTCAATTGAGTATAGTACAAACCTATTACGAATCGGTGTTATATAATAGTTTCATCCAACACCTCTCTTAAAACAGCTCAAATAGTTTTCATATCTTTGTTTATTTTTTGGCACTAACAAGACATTTTAATGCTGTGAGTAAAACATAGGAATTACAAAGTAACCATGACGCAATCATTGAAATACTTAATGTTTGCCGTTATTTTGCCTTTTTTCGCTCACTGAGTGTTTAATGTTAAATATTCCAAAGGACCATATAGTAACGAGCTTAAACGATCAGTGTTGAATGAAAATGTTTCTTTGAAACACTAGCTATCATATTATCAATAGTATAGTATGCATAAGGACTGAGCAACCGTCATTATTGTCCAGGAAGAAGTTAGCTGCACTCGACGAAGGCAAGGATGGTGCTCAACTAAACATTTTAAATCTATTCAAATACTCAAAACTAATTTCATTGATCTTACAAACAAATTTTTGCAGTTGCGATCACATTTATAGTACTACGAGACATAACGTACAAGACTTTTTTTATTACTATTACATTCTGTTATTCACATTTTCTGTACTATCACGTTCACAGCAAATGCAAACACTATAACGAATACGTCCCATTATATGTAGAAATGTTCTCCAAATGTCAATTTGACATATAACAATGAAATGAAAAAAATACAAGCAGCATCCATGATCCGCAATTATCATTTTCTCCCTCTCGCAAAAAATTAATAATCATTAATTCTCTGTCAACAGCTAATTGATAATAATTGTTTCCATATTCTGGAATTAAGAATTTTCGAAGCAGCTTAGAAACAGACTACTTTCAGTGCATGTATTACAAAAAAATGTTTATTCATGTCAAAAGTTGAGTATTCTCTTCTAGATTCATTTATGTGTTTTTTTCATCTGAAAAGCAAATTATATTTGAGCGAGTTGTATTTGATTTGAATTCTAACTCCGAGTATCAGACATTTAGGCGCTAGATTACAATTAAAAATGTTCTATTTGGTGCTCTTTTATAAGCGGTGTTTTCTAAAATTCAAAAAAAAATATCACAAAATGTAATATTTGTATTAAGCTTGGAACATTTTGTTGAAAATTTAAAATTCAGAGAAGAGCTTTTGTTTTGTGAACTTCAAATCTAAGAATCGGTTTTGTTATTATCATCTTGGATCGTGATGCTACTGTAGATACGTGTTTCGTCATTATTTGGACTCGTCAGCAGTACAGTTTTACCAAAAACCCAGGACAGAATTCTGAAGTGTGAAAACTCATAAAGATAGATGGTCTACAAAAGCAGAAACTACACACAACACCATCTAAGGTTCTTGGCTATACTGTAAGGACGAAATACGTGTCTACAGTTGCTCTCCAATCTCAGATGATGGTAACAAAACCGACCCTTAGATTTGAAGTTCACGGTTGAAAATCTTTTTCTGCATTCTAATTTTTGGTCCTTTGTATTTTGGAAAACGGCCACTGGTTTTCTATTCTTCATCAACATGAAGAATTGTCATTTACATATAAGAACATCCACATCGAAGCCTAAAATTCTAAAAATTGATTTCGGTATCCAATTTTTTTTTTATTTTCCATTTCGGAAAGAGAGTAAAAGACCCATGATTACTATTCGAAAAACGAAATATAGCTCATGAATACTGAAATGCTTGACTCAAAGAAATCATTTGTTTTCCTAGCATCTGAATCCTAATTATCCTTGTTACTAAAAAATAAGAGATAAAATCCAAATAAAATAAGAACAATTGATTCAAATTTCAGTTGCCTTTGAAATGGAGAAGATCACAATTTGACGATGAGATAACAGGTAGTTTTTACAAGCCACTAATAATACATTAATGCTAACTTAAGAAATGAAGTTATGCGCACATGCGTACTTAAATTGATAAGTGAGTTATTGTGACAGTGATATCTAAGATTTGTGAAGTTTTCCGTTAGCTCACTAACATTTGAGCCACGAAGGAGAATAATAGAGAAGCGTACACTCAGTTGGAAAGCATGAAACCTAAAATGTGATGCGGCAGGTGTAAGAGAGATAGTGAGAGTAGGCCCAGCTTTGCGTGCTTCATATGCAGAAATGAGATTATATTTGAATCTATTTCAATAGAAAACAATTGGAAGATAGATTGAGTACTTTCATTACACAAAGAAGTTTCCGTGAAGTTGAATTTTTCATCAAAAATTTAGGTAAAATACATTTAATAATTTTGATATAACCTTCCAATTTGTACATAGAATTATCATTAGATCTATCATTATAATTCTAAAATAATTTCTACTCACTTCTACATCTCCAGACGACTATTCTTTTATAATATCCTCCTCTCGGAAATTTTTTCACAAATTAAATCTGTTCTCCTCAGTATTTTATCCTGCTATGGTATGTTCTTGTGCCACTTTTTAATCAAATACTGTCTTTGGGTACAGACAAAAGAGAATGTTTCACTTTACATGTCCTGTACATACTATTTCAATTTGGCACAAAACATTTTCTACTCATTTCACAATATTTTTCAACATGAAAATGCCATACAAACATGGGCCTACCTCTAGTTATCTCTCAGTTACCTTCTCTCAGTTACCTTCTCTCTCTATCAATATTAAATTTTTGGCTTCACTTTTAAAACACAGATAAGTTAGGGATGCATAGGCGTGATTTGAGCTAACGATAGTCAATAAGCATGCGCAAAGTTATTCTTTTCTCACGTTAGCTTCATCATATCATCAACGGAGGCTTGCAAAAACTCTTGGATTACATAGAAGAATTCGAGAATTAACGTCATCATGTTATTTGTACAATGTACTAGTATGAAAGACTGGTCAAAAGATGCATTTTTTTCTAGATAAAGAGCTATGGGAGACTTGCTAAATTACTTAATAAAATCAGTGGAACAAAACGAGTTACAAAACAAACTAATTTCACACAAACAAAACACTGATTCATCAGCGTCTCTGATCTAAAGCATGACTGTTAAGTGTTCCAAATCTTGATAAACGATTCAAGATACCATCCTCAACCATTTAACCACAACCGTATCATATTAATTAACCAGGTATAAATAACGAACCGAGAAAATATATATCCAATCGATCTAGCATGATATTAAGTAAGTTTGAACTTATTTTTTATTTTATGTAAAACCTTTCACCTCTTATGGAATTCATCTGCAATAAAATTTGCTGGTGGACTTAGCATGTTTGACAATGCTAAACTTCTTATCGCAGGATAAATTTTATTCCCACACTCAACCAAAACAATTGTTAAACTATCTTTTTAGCTTCTCAATCTGTGATTATATTCTTCTAAAAACTTCATCATTTATTTTAACAATAATGTATACAAATCCGGAGAACTCTGATTTTTCTCGTTGAAGTTATCTACTTTGTGATATTCATATGAATTGTGTGAATTTTAAACCTTACTATTTTTTTATATCCATTTTATATGAAACAGGAGCAAAATAAGCCACAATGACTTTTTTCAGAATTCTGTTTTTACTGTAAGCAGGCGAAATACTATTCTAAAACATTGTCTAATAATTAGATTATAATCCTCAATTAGGTTACATATGATCAAAATACTGCAAACTGATCCAGTAATTTTTATTTGTAATTTGAAACCAAGAAATTTGATCCTAACAATCCAAAGAGCACAATCTCCTTTTTAGTATGCAAAAGACACTTTCCGTATCATCTAACAAACCAAAGAAATAAGTTAATTTTAATTAGAAAATCCACGCGTTCATTTCTGTTGGTTAGGACGACGGTGCACATTATTTAGTTTGGTCCAGGACCGATCATGGCCCCGATTGCGGTAATGGTTCAATTTTTAACACCACGGGACATCTATTGTCAGAACAATGTAGCTTATTATTCGAAGCGAGCCACACAAAAGACCTAATACATATATATTAAAAAAATTAAATGTTTATTTTTTAGTTTATGCATGATGTTTCGACTAAGAAGGTAATAGGTGAGATGGTTTCAGTGTGTGGAGTTCACACGGATCTAGTGGGCCTAGAACAGGAACGGATCCATTATTTTTCTGATGATCTTTACGAAATATATTATAGAAAATAGGAACAAAATATTTCTTTCATTCAGGCAGATATAATAAATAAACCAAACAACTGCTGCACGATAAAATTCAACTTAATATTATTATTATTTTTATAAGAGTATTTCCACTAATAATATTACCTTGCATATTATTTTATATGGTTATAATGACGAGTGGAACGGTGAATGTAGGTACTGTAGTACGGAAATCCAGTCAATGATTTATTCTTTCTTTTTGAACTTTAAAATATAGGTCCCACATGGATCGTCCTCAGAAGTGCTACAAGCTCACATAATTGGTATATTTCAATATCCAACGGGCCCCAACCTCTCAGAGAAGTATAAATGAGAATGATGCGGAAGAGATGTGTTTGGATATAAGGGTCTGGCATACGGCTGCGAAAAATGATTGATTTGATTGATCAGTTATATAGATCGATCAAAATTAATCAGTCATTGAAAGATCAATCTAATTGCCTGAATGATCTGATTGATCAGATATATGGATCGATCTGTTCATTTGATTGACTGAATATTTTTCATGATCGATCATTCGATAGAATCGATCGAAATTAATGCAAGTCCTAGATCGATTATTCAATCGGCGTAAGAATCCAATCCATAAGGATCGAAAATCGATCACGAATTCTTATACAGCATTAGACGACATAGTCTGATTGCTGGTTGACATTAATGTCAATCTATTCAAAGAGATTACATTATTTATCTGGACAGATTCTTTTTCATATTGATGATTTCAATTGAAAAAGTTGTCGAATCAAGGAGAGTAGATTTTCTTTGCAAAAATGCATAATTTTCAGATCTTGTTATACGATATGCATTGAACGATTCTTCTGTAGTAGTCGCTCTCAATCTGAGAGTAGAGAACTACACAGAACATAGGGAACCAGAATTTAAAGAACCACAAATGAGATGATGATCCGGAAGCAAGTCGTTCACTTTGAAAAAGAGCGCGATATGGCTCTCAACATGTCAAATAACTTGAACAAACGATTTGACAATACGAGCTCTAATATGCTCAACTTTATATACCTGAGAGTGTGAAGTTGAGCATTATGATATGAGGCCAAGTATTGGGTAACGAGGCTTGCCAAGTCACTAAAATTGTTTGCCGAATGTCATGATACTTGTTTATACTCGTGTTACATATTTTTTCTATGGCCCTGAAGCAGTACTATTCTATATCTATTCTAAAATTTACCCTGATTTCCCTGATTCTGTTAGCTTAACACTATCTTCAGAAAGTGCAAGTGAAACAATATTATTCTATATTCATTCGAAAATTCACCCTGATTCCCATCCTGATAGCTTAACACTATCTTCAGAAAATGCAAGTAATGCTCTGGTGGTCCTGAGGTTGATCACACGTCCAGGCGATAATGAGATTGACTCGTGGTGATCCCTTTACCTCTCTAAACCATCATATAAAATCCAAACACCTCCCGGATAGCATGACGTCACTTATTCCACTACCCTTGTAGTGTTCTGAGCAGGTTGGCAAATTTAAGTACTATACCAATAGAAAAAAATTAATGATTTGTTTGCAAAGTTTGGACATTGGAAGAGAAGTGCCAAATGATGAAGCCAATTATAAGATAGACAGAATAAAGTGCATCTCATGATATAATTGCTTCAAAATACAGGGCCGGATTCAGGAGAGGATAACAGGGGCTGAGGGTCAAAGGTCCGCTCAAGAGAGGAGTCTCTGCAATACAAATTGGGAAAAATTTGAAAATTTAAAGCCGTCTGTAAACGACTTCGTCGAAAAAAACTCGTAAACTATCGTTCATGTAACAAAAATAATTTAACCTATTTATTTCTTTTCATTTATAGTATTATGTTGATTGACTTTGCTATTTCACAATAAATTATTTGTTTCTATTCGATTTTGATTCTAAAATTGCTAGGGGTCTCCACCTCTTAGTTGCTCCCGAACCTCCACACCTTTAAATCTAGCTCTGTTTGAGAATATTCGTTTTAAAGTGTTATAAAAACGTATTCAATCATTTACTGAATTTTACAATTTGGAAAAATGAAAAATAATCATTAAATTATGAAAAAGGATTCAGTTCATTAGATTTATAAAAGATCAGAAGAGGACGTTTAAAAGAAAAAGAAGGAATTCCTGGACTCCATATCTTCAAATTAATGTAAGTAGAAACATTATCGTAATTAAACTTAATACATAAGTGTTTTAAAGTAATTAATGCTGACCATTATCCCACCTTCCAGTATCACATCTCTGAGAGAAAAACAAAAGAAAACAAGCAAGTAAAACAAAGGGGAGTAGCTAGCAACAAAGTGTAGATAACATTCCACGAATTCTAGACACATTTAAATTAGCTGCCTCTCAGTAGAAACCGTAACCGATGATGCTTTAGTTTTATCTCTACGTCAAGGGGATAAAAACAAAAGCTGTATTCTTTTGTCAATGAAACAAAAGCACATCAACAAGCAACACATACAACTCCCGTTTCGTTTTCATTTAAATCACACACGAGGTTGCCTACCGGCAACTGTCACTTCTGCAACCAATGAAAATTCAGAGTTGAGTACTGCCTTCCCCGCCAGAATATGTCTCTACCAATGAGAATGCTTGTTGAATGCAGGTAACACACACGCATTCTTACACACATGTGTGAATGCATCCACAGAAGTGCATACAAGCAATGAACGCACCTGTAGAGAGCTATTTATTCAGAAGAGGTCGAAGTTACCTGCGGAGATTGACAATAGCTACTTTGCAATCGCATGATTTGTTATAAACCTTGAATAGTAATAGAGTACTTATTGCTGAAAGGCTCTTAAGCTAAGTATGCGTTATTGTAAAGCATGTTTTAGAACTTAGTGCACTTATTGTCCGAGAAGAGTATAAAAGTTGACGTTCAAATTGGATTTCTATATGTAATGAAAAGCCCGCAGATAGTTAATTGCATTCCAGAAAACTTTATCATGGATTAACAAATTATAACATAACCGTGAGTAATTCAAACATTAGATTTTAGCTTCGTCAAACTATATCTAAGAACTGAATATCGAGAGGCATTAACAGAGCAGAGTCAATATCTATGTTTATGATTGAAGTAAACCCAAGTGGAAGAGAAATTGATGGTAGAAAAAAACCCATATTATCCATTCCTTAATCAAGTATATTTGCGATGGTTACAATGAGGTTGGTGCGAAATTGTAAGAAAGTTTATATCACCAAAATTGAGAAAACTAATGAGAAACTTTTTTTTTTTTAGATAATGCATGAGAATTTTCGTCAACGTATTGAAATGTGTAAACTTAAAGTTGACATTTGAATTTTATAGTTAATTTTGGGTCATAACAAAATTAAATACTTGCCTATGTATAATAATATAAACTCTGACAATTATTGCAGAAAGCTAACTTTCTTGAAAATGAACACCGTGGTGACAAAATCTATATCTATCGTATATTTTCAAAATGAACAAAATTTAAATTAAAATTAATTGCAAAGAGATCTGCCAGAAAATCAAAATTCAATAATAATCTATACATTTTTCAGAATTTTATGTAATAAAAAACTACTTTTGATTTCAAATTCAGTATATTTTATTCGAAACTTTGACATTTCGATCCTTTGACCAAGAAAACGTAACGTAATTAAGTAACCAAAGTATTTCTTTCAAAATAAAGTAAATTTTTTCATTCTGTTCCATGATGAGGAAGATTTATGTTACAATTCTGTGTAAATCTATAAATCTTATAAATTCATAAATTCGTAGATTGTGAACAAATTGACATTAATCAACGAAAGTCTATGCGTTTTTATTAGTTTCGTACGGATTTATAGATCTGTGTAGATTGCAAAATTGCACCAATCTGCTATAAAAGTTATAATTTTAGGGATATCTCTTAAATTTGACTTTCGAATACTCTAGATTCCAATTTAATAGAGAAATTATTTTCAGGCAAATAAAAGTCATAATATGACTAGCTGTCATCTGCGGCTGCTAGCATAAAGATGTACTTTTTGAAATCAATAAAAATATATTTAATAAATCGCGCAGCATCCGGGCTAGCACCGTCTATTCGAAATTCTCTGTTTTTTTATTTTAGGGTTGATTAATCCAACTGTCTTTTTTCGAAAATCTAGTATCTTCTTGAAATCAATGAAAGAATAATAATGAACATTAAAGCATTCGGTAGTTCTGTGGTATATTTTTTTTTGTTGTTCTACTCTAGGGTTAACCGATTAAATTGAATTTCTTATAAGAATATACCTACTAGGCGCAGAGAATACGATTTTCCACACAAACATATTAGAGTGTCCTCCTTAGCGATAGAATTTCAAAAAATCCTTTATTAATGATTATCTATATCATTATAGGAATGCAGTATCAATACTTCGAAATTTTAGGCCCAGCAGCTTGAAAGACAACGCACAGACCAAGCTGCTGGGCCTAAAGTTTCGAAGTATTGATACTGCATTCCTATAATGATATAGATAATCATTAATACAGGATTTTTTGAAATTCTATCGTTAAGGAGGACACTCAAAAGCCAAAGAGCCATTTACCGCCCGGAAAAACGTGCGCAAAATAGTACTTATCCTGCATGAGTAATAAAAACAAATTCAGAACTACATAACGAAAAAAAAGTAACTGTGAATTTTCTATATTACTTATTAAGATATTAATTAAGACATATTTACACGGCAACAGAACAGGAACAATGCGTGAACAAACAGTTATTCGATACAACTTACATGTCACCTATTGTACAATAATATCACTATGTCAAAACTTTTGAATACCAACAGCAACTGTACAAAGTTTCAACTCAATTGGATAAACGATATGCGAACGAACAAATACAACTCGTGCACCACTTATTGTACGTTAATGATACTATATCAAAATTATTTAAGCGAGTGCCGTCAACAAATGTACATAGTTTCAATTTAATCGGATGAACAATGCGCGATCAAACAAATTCGCCTCGTGCGCCATTAGTTATAAGTTGAAAGAAAAAAATTTGCATGTATCAACAACAACTCTAAGATGTTTCAACTTAATCGATCTAACCATCTCGGAGATTAGTCCGGACAAACAGACAAACAGATAGACAAACAGACAAAAATTTGAAAAACACATATTTTGGTTTTGGTATCGTACAAATAACCATTTGAGAGTAAGAAAAAGTCTATATTCCGAAGTCACAGACAGATACTCCAATTTTATTGATATGTATAGATTTCAAGCAGAGAAAACAAATACAAAAACAAATATATATGTATATATATATATATATATAGGCAGAAAGAGAGATGTGTTTTTTTTCTGAGATAGTGCAGAGCCGAGAACATCAGAACACTGAATGGAATTAAACGTTGTTTTTTTGGAGTATTTACTTTTCTTCCACTATAAAAAAATTGAAGCAGAAAAGAAGTCATAATGCACATTCATTGAAAAGGATTTTTCTCCCTAATATATAATTTGTATTATAGTAACATAGGACATAGGTAGCAATATCTAATATTTTGGAGGTTGAAAAATACGTAATTTTCAAGTGTTATTACTATCTCAGGATGAAAAATGACAGATCTATCTCACGGGTAGGAGATGCTTATGATAAATCTCAAAGTAAAAAAAAACGGTGCTATTAGAACTATTGGCTATACCTAAATGTTCATAATAATTACAAAACTATTAATATAAAAAAGAAACAATTGTATCATCAAATAAAATTTTGATATAACTCCTCTTGTTTTCCTTTTCCCAACATTCTCCATACAGTTTTTTTTTTTTTGCTTCTGGGAAATATATAGCTTCATATCAATATCGAAACTTTCGGACAAATTTACTATTTTACAATTATTGTGGAAATATGAAAAAAGCTAAGTTTATGCAAAATTTATACCATTTTTACTACATTAACATTACATTTCAACTTTTGGATACAGTTTGATTTTAGTTTGAAAAAATGAATTCATTCTATCACACTGAGATGTTTAGAGTACATTAAACTTTTTTTAATTCAAAGAAAAACAACATGGCTCTATAAAAATTCATTTTGGAATGTTTGTATAGCATAAAAGCTGTCATTTCTCAATTTATAATTTATTCCAGTTAAGAATGGTCCAAGGCTCTTAGAACTACGAATTAAACTTTCTGATTGGCCGGAATGTAAACACGATATCAAATGCAAGATTTAAAAAACGTCTTCTGACAATAAATTCAAGAAATAAAAATAACAATTTTTTATATATACCCTGAATAGATATAAATTTGAGTCCTCAAATTGCACAAATCATTTTATAATTATTGATAACCGAAAACGACTGACAGTTGATGAAACTGACAGATAGCCCAGTAAGATTTGTGTGCGAAAGTAAATTATTTCGCATTTCGGCCAATCAGAAACCTCAAATCGTAGTCCCATGGGAGCCCTAGGACCGTTCTGGAACAGTGGAAATATAATGGATAATTGAAAGTTGGCCAATTTCGTAATGTACACGAGGAAGTAAAAATGCAGTTGAAACGTGAATTTACTTACCTATTTGAACATGCCAATTTATTTTTGTTCCATCAACTTTTGAAAATTAAAGTGTGCTGAGAATAGAATAAAAACTTGTTTTGCATGTAGATACTCAAATTAATAAGATCATTTAGAAAACATATATTATTTATGGAACTACGTTTGAGCACATCGACTTTGTTAAAGACAAATGGAACCGCATCAAAATTTTATTTTCGTAATTAAGGATAATTCTGAATAAAATATTATACATACCTTGCTGGGAATTCCATCATAGCATTGTACTTTATCGATTGCTCGAGGCTTCGCCTCTTGGTCTTCGACTGTAATGAAATATTTCCCACCTCAGGTTTAAGGAACATCAATTGAATTTGTTCCTACGACTAGAATTGATTGCTGATTCAATGTTTAACCTAACCATATCTATATATGTAGAATTTAAAAAATGGTAAAATCTATTCAAAACACCTCTTCCAGCGGTGTATATTTTGAATCTATTTTTAAAAAGTATCAGAAAATTAATATAGCCATAAAAAGAAAAAGTTTGCTGCCAATAAAGTAGGACAGGTTTAATCGATCATTATACATAATATAATATTATAATACACATACGTAAAGATGCATATTGAACATATAGAGCCGGGATAATAACATATAACAGGGCTGAAGTAGAATCCAGATGCCTCGCAAACACTACAGGCACTGAAGAAGAATCCACCATCCAGCGCTCTCTTGATGCTAGCTCGATAAAAACTCGAACTATATAATTATGTATGTATATACACATATTTAGCCATAAGCATTCAGATAGCCATTTATCTTTAATACATAATTGATAGCTACGTTTGCCCGATAGAATTTTAAAAATTTATATTCTAATGTCTCATAAAAGACATACGGCGCACCAAATTACAATACTTATACGCGTAAAGTACTTTGTGTGTCATGATATATTAGGATGTTCAGCTACTGTAAGTCTATAATGCGTAATTATCAATTTTAACAACTATTTTTTGCAGATTATTCACAGAAAAGAGACACAAGGAGAATAAATAACTGTATAAAAAAAACTGTACATAATTTCAAACTTCGAAACAATCAATATTACACATTACAGTAAAATAGGGTCTGTAATTATTGTTAAGTTATCAGAGAATCTTATTGATTATATTTGCAACTACAATAAATCCAAAAACTTATGATGAATAATAAAATAAATTTGTCGGAATGAAAAATAGATTTGAAAAGAGGTATAAGCTGTTTACTGAAACTATTAACAAAAAAAAATTAAAAAAAGAAGAATATTTACGCAATAAATTTAGCATGTAGCCTATATTTTGGGAAGAAGATGAAAAAATCCCTAAAAGGATAATATGTAGTTCCAGAAACAATTGAATCACAATCGATCATACCTACATATCTTAACCAAAAAAAAACAAATAGTATTAATAGATTTAATGCTAAAAATGGAACTATGGAAAACTATGCGAAAATACCAGATAAAAGAAAAACTTATCAGGCTAACCAGCACAGCTAATAATTGTTTGAATGAAGTGAAATTAGAGTGAGGAATATTAAAGAAATTTAAAACAAAAGACAATATATGACAATAAGTATTCACACTATAAACTTTGCACTAGGAAAATTGATAAGAGAAGCAAAATTAAAAAGAAAAGCAGACATCCTGAATAATACTCATCATGTAATAATAGTTTCTGATGATATTGTTATCAGAACAAAAAATAAGCTCGAAAACACATCACATGCCTAAAACATAAAACAAGAAAAATTGGACTTCAAATGAATGGAGAGAAAAGTGAAGTACCAATAGTAAAGAAAGAATGGAAAGGAGAAGATAATAATTGATGCAAAAATTTTGAAAATTTTAATTGTTCTATACATCTATATAGGCTCTTTAATACACAAAAATAACGATATATCAGAGGACATAAGAAGAAGAATAGTAATAGGTAAGAGAACAAAGGCTACTATGCAAAGATTAAACTTTTAAAATCAAAAATACTAAATTAAAAATATATAAAATTATCAAGCCAGTAGTTATCTATGGAAGTACGTTCGAAGGAAAATTTAAGGGCTGCATCATTGCTATATTACAATTATTCAACAATATTTGTGGTGGCATGTATATAGAAAAATATGTAATCTGTCAGTTTCATTAGCTCTGCAATAAATTAGAATATAATTAATCCTACCATTTAAATTTAGCATAAGAATTACATATCACCAAAATAACCAGTAGGATTTTCTTTGAAAATTATATATCCTGAGAACTATACCTATGATTATAATACAAAATCTTTATCAATATTGGAGCTTATAGTTTTAGAGAAACGAAATTAATGGTCTTAAAAAAGTAAGCACTAACCCCTTTCAAAAGTGTATAATATCATAATATATTGAAAATTTGCTTTATGTTGCAATTCTATCAAAATCCGTTAGTCCTACAGATCCATAAATTCATAATAAATAGATAAAAACACATCGATTTTTATTGAATAGTATAAATTTGTACATGAAGATAACAAATTCATTGCGACTGTGTCTGTAAATTCACAAATTTACGAATCTCACGGATTTAGATGTAGGTTTACACATTACATTAATTGCTCATCTCATAGTCATAGTCGATTTATAGTTTTTTTTCCTCTATTGAAATTATGAATTTCAATTTTGACAAAAAAAAAGTCCTATTTTATGGACGAGAAACTTATAAAAGTAATAACCTTTTTCAAGCATAACCTTATTATTGTCTCTGAGAAATTATTCTTATATATTTAAGTCAGAATATTTAATAAATCAAGAACCACATCAACACGAAAAATATACCTATTCATGGTATTTCAGAACCATGAACAATTATTTACAATATTTGTTGTGGGTTCGAATCCCGCCCGGGACATGTCTGTTTGTGTGCGTTATTGAATACTGTATGATAAATGTTTAAAAAGTTGTATAATTACAAATTAATAAAATAAAGTATTCAAGGCTATAAGCTATATAAAGCTTGAAGAGCCGTCAAGATATTATTATTATTATTATTAATATCTGTTCGAATTTCAACTACAACAAAATTGTTGGAGAAATAATATCGAAGACTATTCCATTCGTAGTATTTATAACAAGGTTAACAATGCTAAATCGCCATAGAAACGGTGCATATCAGTGGGTATTTGGACGTGTAGAAATACCATCGGGTATTACGCTAGGGTCAGAGTGAGTATTTTATTCAAAGATGTGAATACCTCCAATTTGTGCTTTCTTCGTATTTAATGGAGTATTTTTCTGAATATCTTCATCAATTTTATCTTCTGATCTATCACCAAACCTTTCTGAACTAAATTCCATATCAAGACGCAATATATTTCTCTATTATTCGTGAAAGAAAATGCAAGAAATTCTAATTTTTCAGTTTGACAGAAGTTTGTTTACTCGTTCCTATGAAAATTACGTGAGTTGTTACCAGATTCATAGAAAACTAATTTGAAAAAATGGTTTGACTCCTGGAATAGTCCTCCATATACCATTTGTAGTTAAAGTATTATAGACTATTTTTGTGGTGCAATCACTCATGTTTAATGTGCTTGTGAATACCACTCGTGCTGCACACTCGTGGTATTCAAACGCAAGCACAATAAACATTCGTGATAGCACCATAAAAATAATCGATAATACTTCAACTACTTATGGTATAACAAATGAATATTTCTGAGATTCATGTTTTATGTTAATTAAAGAAATGAAAGCTATAAATAAATCCCTCAAATATCGATTGACAGTTGAAGCAACTGAAAAATTACAAAGCAGAAGTAAGAAGTAGTGATGAGAGTTGATACAAAGTACAAATGGTAAATTGTACTGAGATAGGCTTAATGCCAACACTATATAAAACTAGTTATTACAGCAATAGTATCTATTTTCAATCACTTTAAATTTGTCAAAGTTTCACCTCGAACCTACGGGTTCCGTCAAATACTAGTTCCGTTTCTTATCATACATATAAATCATATCTTCTCTTCAAAATGAGGTGGGCATAGGCCCCATTATCTTATCATTTTTATTTTTCACAATATTTGCAATAAACTACATAATACTAAATACGAATAATTTTTTTATATAAAAAGCTTGTTTTGTACATATATAAGCTTATCTACATAGCAATTACACTGCTCATACATCCTTAGCTTATAGAAGAATTTTAATCTATGGACGTTCCTCACAAATACTTTCTCAAGACTTTCACAAGCTCACAATAACAATTTGTCTCCTATTTATGACCATTTCTCAAAAATTTATACAGGTTGATTTACAGTAACAATTTTTCATGGAAGCCCTGATTTAAAGAAATACATAGGCTCCTATTTTCAGCCCCTTTGGGAATGTCTTGAGTTGAAGCTCCGATTAAGACTTTCTATCGATAAAGAAGTTTTTTTTTTTACATTACTCGGGTAACTTAAAATGATATAACATGACGATCATCAAGACTTCTGGCTCAAACAACAAATAGATGGTTATGAAATAGAATATTTAGATATAATTTCCATAAGACATGATTTTAGGACATGCGTTCTTGTGAACAAGTGACCTAAAATATCTTATGAAACGTGTATCTTATACAATTTTTTCTATTTGGGTTCATATTATGTCAAAAAATGATAAATTTCCTATTCTAAAAACATCGATAAATAATATTTAATTTTTTCTTTGACTCTTTTGATAACACTGAAACTTGTCAGATAAGTAATTTGTGTAAATCAAAAATACTTTTCAAAATGTGTTAATTTGAATGCTGTTTCTCTTTAGAAATAAATAAATATAAACCTGAACAATTTGAGAATTTTTCTCAAAGTATATTATATTTTGACATATCAAAATGACAGTTAGGTTATCTAGCAACGTTGCTACCAACCTAGTAAAAATTAGGTTTGAGTTCTACAGAGTGATCAAAAATGATTGTCCCTTGTTCTGATTTTTTCTTTGCCGCCTGCTTGAGATAGTGAGCTTCAAGTGACAGATGACAGTTCCTCTGAAATCACTATTCAAACCTGATAATTTGGTAGAGTAATAATAAATTTTCAATAATCATTCAATAATACAGCTACTTACTCACTTCCTTGTTTTCTGAATCAGGTTATAGATAAATTCGTCATAAAATATGCAAAATATACGCCACAGTATTCTTGAAATGTCGGTAACGTAGTTATCAAAATAAATAAATTTATACTAACTTTATTTCATGAAGATAGTTTTGATCATAATGCGAACTTTTGCCAGTCACGTGACAGACAATCATTATTGATCATTCTGTATAAAGAGGCACTTTACGATACCCAAACGAATTTCATAAAGTACACTTCATGACACCCAAATAGAAAAAGTATTCTTATTGTATTCGTGAGCCCATAATAATGCTGGACTCTTGAAACTAGCTGAATTAATAACATTTAAGAATAAACACTTACCAAGCTTTCAAGAATATACCAATAAAAATCATTTGATTAATAATGAGATGAATACAATTTCGTTCATAAAAAACATGAAATTTCTATAGAAGAATGCAAAATTTTACTTTGGACTATCATGCTCTCTCTGCGAAAAGGACATCCAATATTTGAGGATTGTCACAACTTAAATTTTAACTGTTCACATACATATTCAACAGAAATTCTTTTAGAAGATGCAATTTTTGAAGTAATTTAATGATTTTGTAGAAGTTTTGAGACCGCTGATTCTCTTTTCACCATAATTATCAAATTTAGTTCGCGCCCGGTAACAGCTATAACCGTAACTCAAAGTACTTTGTTCTGGCATTGTTCTTTACATTGTCATCACAAAATTTGAATGTCGCAAACATGCAACTCTTAACAATAATTCATATTATCTTCAAAATATCTAAATAAAAATTACATTGTGAAATAAATTACATGCTCTCGCTTTGTATAATGGAAGTTTTTTAAATCATACACACGGAAATTAACTTACATATTTCACCGAATTATTATTTTATGAAGAGTTCATTCTAAAGTGCCGGAATTTTATGAGTTGAACATTAGAGAAAGAGATGATTGTGTATTTTGGGCACAATGTTATGATCATGAATACTGAAGTGAGAATCGAAGGCGAACCCTATAATTGTTGAGAGTGACAAAAATATTTTGCTCCTAGGTATAATCCACAAACTTTTTACAGTTATTTCATCAAATCAAATAGTTCCATTCATAGAAAATTAATTTCAAATATTTCACTCAAGTATAAATTTTTCTGTAAGAGAAATGAACTTATCAAAAAATCACAGGGGAAACTCCACGTTATCCAGATAACGTGTTACATCCACTTACCAACCATTTTAATAAAGCAAACAAATGAAACCTGATTTGTTTGTATTGTAAATTAGAAACATCAAAGTCAGTAGTAGCTTCAATTTTTTCTATGGTTCATTTCAGTTAAGAATGATCCAAGGGCTCTCATGGGACTACGATGTAAGCCTTCTGATTGGCCGAGATGCGAACACAATTCACACACATTAAGTAGAAATAAAAACTACAAATATATTCACATTCATATCTTCGAACTACTCAAATCTAAAAACAGTAATTGATGAACGGATGATAATTTGATAAATGATGCAACTGACAGATAGCCAAGTGCGGTTTTTTTTAATGTGAAATTGGTTCGCATTTGGGCCAATCAGAATGCTTACATCGTAGTCCCATAGCGCCATTGGACTGTCATTAACTCAAATGAAATAGAAATATTTGTCAAAATTAGTCAAAATAAATCGGTTTGGTATAAAAAGACGATATCGACGAAAATATAGTGGGAACCGATCCAATAAATGCCTACAGTAAAATCTAAAAATATTAATTTTGAATTTTATTTTATGACATTCGAAAAATATTCTTTCTAAATATCATTTATACTTTCATTGAAGTTTGCTGTACAAACTCTGCTCGTTTTTCGAACTCGTGGAATTATAAACGACAAGCTTTTATAAAAATTATTTCTAATCTTTAAACATTCGTGGTATTAACTTTGAATATTCATTCTTTTTGTATCCGCGGTAATATTATCTATACAGAGCGCGCGATGAAACACTTTGTTGCACATTTTTAACGGCAAAGTAGCTCATCAGAGAACATCAACATTGCGTTAATTACTGAATGCGTTAACAACGACTTTTCAGAGCAACTGCAAAATACATGATTAATGAAATTTTATTATTCAATTCATAAAATATTCACGGCTATTTAGTTTCTGAGAAATTGCTTTTTTTCATTGCACAGGTAATTTGAATACCACCGTGCCATCTAGCATCAGATACTATGTTCAAAGTGGGAGTCACCATTTGGTGGAGTACGTTTTTTACAGGTCCTAATCACAATAATCAGGACCCTCGATTGCCGGAGGCTGTCAGCGTATTAGGTGTAAATACATATTATTATTTATTTACATCGTCGTATCGAGATACCGTACCGTCTTCGAACTCCAGCTGCACTGCATTGTTTTGTGAAGAGATGAAATTATGCAAGGGAGCAAGAAGAGCAAGTTGAAAAATGAAGCCAGTGGCGTGCGAGGAAAATTACTATGGAAGGTTATCTGTCAGACTAATAATGATGAATTTGATGAAAAACAGCAATTTTGAAGGAAAATAATATTGAAGATAAAATAAAAATTGATTTAAAGTACAGTAGTTTTGATGGGTGCAAATTTGATTATATTGGAATTATATTCAGATTGGAAAATGAGGTTTCATTGTCTGCTGACCAAAATTTGAAATTGAATATTTCATACAAGGGATATGTACCTACACCAGATTCAATTTTTATAGTTTCATGAGGTATCTTTGAAAAAATTATTTAATTTAATTAACCTATAGTAGAGGCTATTTTCAGGAGTAGTGAAGACGAGAGTTGTTGTTATACGAACTTAATATAGCCATTATATAATCGAAATATTGAAATAAAAAACATGGATGAATATCTATATCAATTATTAAATATTTCTTTTGATGGAATGCAGCCTCCAAAACGAACGCCTCTGTGCTCGACTACAACTTGGCATGTCGAATGTTCTGCCTTCTTTAATTTTTTTCTCACTTTGTTTTTAATAAATACCAAATGGCCATGCGCGATCTTATCAATGTATTGTGAAGAATTTAAAATATTTAAAAAATGTAAACTATTACATAATTGACATTTTTATTTAATCGTTTACTGATACCATAGATATTCAACAAACATGCAAAAAACTATGATAATTTATCGACGTGATTTCTAATTTCACACACGCTTAATACGATAATTGTAACAAATTTATTACCAGAAACTGAAATTTAATATTGCTATGATTCTACAATATTATACTGTATTCAAAACTTAATCCCCTCAGAATCTTCTGATAATCTGAAACTTCATTTATCGCACTGTGAAACTAGAAGACGATAAAATGCATTTAAAATCTTGCTGACCGCATACTGTCACATTTCCCGCTAAGTCGAAGTGTTGAAAGTGATACGGGAAACGTCTTCGATTGTCGGCTTCGCATCCGGAATACAAAACCAGAAGATCAGATTCTAGCGCGGTAGACGATATCTCCAGCAGCATCTCCGTAGGTTCCTCGAAGGCGCCTTCGTCGATTGCATAGCAACTACCCTCTAGCCTCATCTGCAGGCTACTCAAGCCACCAACTTCATTGGAGGCCCAAGCCTCAACAAGGCCTTTTATGATTTACTGTGTCGCTTAAGATTCTTTCTCTTTCTCTCCACAATTCTCTTTTGTTTTGTTTCCCTCTTTTTTCGTGAAATTCCCGGTACGACAGACGCTTGACAGCTCCATAACTCATTTGTTATTCGAATTCATTTGTTCATTTGAATTGCGTGTTGTGTCGATTCGTCGTTGTTTTTCACGCGCGTACTGCGGACGCGGACGACATTTTTGATGAAGAGTATTCAAGTGTTTTGGACGGGAACTTATCTACACCAATACAGAAATGTCTTTCCTCTTCATTCATTTCACTTGATATATTCATTTTCAAATCCCATACAAACATCAAGTATTTCACGTAATAAAAAGTCTTCGATAATTATAAATGCAGGGAAACATGATTGATTTTTTGACATACCCTATGGCCGACGGAATATGATGCAATTAAGAAATACAAATATTTGTATGAGAAAACTGTGGAAATAATGAAACAAGAAAATGAAAATTGACTGCTTTCCCATTTAAAATTTTTTTAAACATTGATTTCAGAAAAATATAGTCACATTGATCAAATAAGCCAACGAAGGATTTCTTGAACATTGTTATGTTATAAAATTTGAAATATGCTTCGGTTTCAATCATAAATAATATTATTTTCAATCCATATATCTTTTTCGGCCCCACTTGAGTCATCCTCAAGAGTTGGATCATAACTATTTAGATAAAAAACATTTGAAAATACTCAAGGTCCTTGGTCCTGCAATTCCAAAGTTTCTGAGACGCATCGAGCACAAGGAGGAAGTAGCCAAAAAGTAAATGAGTGTTATCTAAACTGCAGTTTCATTGATATTTATAGGTAAGTGAATATTTTTCTCTAACACAAAGTATAGTCTACAACATGTCTGGAATGGCGTATTCCACATTCGCGAACCATAAACCTCGCCTTCAGCTCGGATTACAAACTTATCGTCCGTTTGGAATTCAGGCCATTCCAATACTTGTAGAATATACTATTCTCTAACAATATTTTGGACTTTGCATATCGTTGGCTCAGTTAGAAGGCCTCGTAGATCCACAATTTATACATTATTTGTTGACTTTCATTCTGAAAAGAGAATCTTTCACAGAGCATCATTTTAATGTGCAACATAACATAATAGAACAAAATATATCTACAAATGGAGGGCAATATTTTACTAAGGCCCGGTCTTTCCACCTACGAATAACTTCATTCGGTGGATAATATCCACAGCAAAAACTGTTGCAATAATTGTTACCGTAGTAATTATCTAGAGAATAAAGTTATTCGGAGATGGAAAGACCGGGACTAAATGATTTTTCTTTAGTTCTGCAAACTTTTCTGATTTGGACTTACGAGGTTTTCTAATCAAGTCGACAATATTAGATAACCACAAATACTGTATGCCGTTTAGAATTATTCAATCATCATTTTCGACTCATTAGCAGCAGTAAGTTTTGTTACAGTGATTACTTCCTAACAATACAGTTATTCATTTCTGGCTTTGCATGTGACATTTCATTGTTTATAAATTGATTTTTTCAAGTTATTGCTAGAGTAAGTATAGTCTACAAAATGTTTGGAATGGCGTATTCCACACCCGCATACCAGATTACAAACTTTTCGCTCATTTGAAATATGAGCTATTCCAATACTCGTTGTATGTGTACTATTCTAACGCTATGATAAATAACTGAAAATTAGAGTTCAAAAATAAAATTTACTAATTTAATATTAACATTCAATTCAAATTTAGTTTTGTTATTTTGAATTGAATAATATGTAATTATTGTAATATTAATTATAGTCATAGTAGAGTAAATTTATAACTACATGTACTTACTAACAAAGAGAGTATAGGAAGAATTGGTTTAGTCCAGAAAATTACTTCCGCAAAAAACGAAGATAAATCATGTCTGAAAGCACCAAAGTTCATGGGAGGGCCGTGCAAAAAAAGTCTGTCTATTAGTCTGTTCATCCGTCTGTCCGTCCACCCATTCGTCTGTTTGTATTAATTTTGCATCGAATGATCTTAGAAACGACCAAACGGTTGCAGATTTATAGGAGAATGGAAAATCGCGATATCTCATAATATACGACTAGATTTGACAGAAAAATACTACAAATGATAATTTTCTTTTAAGATTTCATATATTCAGTAGTCAATTCTTATGGAACATGAAATTCTACGCCGAGAACTACACGTTAAGTTTTTTCGATAAAACCCACATTTCTCGAATTATGAAAGTTTTTATGGTATTCATATGCAAATATGCATTCATTATGGGTATGCTTCTCATGAAAAATTGGATTTTGCATTGAAATTGAGTGGTATTTTCAGATTAAAACCATAGGATTTTTTAGTATCCATATACATTATGTATACAAGTTCCTAATCTTGTTTCCCGAATAGATGCTGATTCGTTGATGGATTTTCATGAAATGAAACGTTTCGCGTTGAAAATTGCTCCTAATATTTTTCGGTAAAATCTGTACCCGAAAATCAGGTACCTAGTTTTTTTGGTGTCCACATATATACATACATTTCTCTGCTTTCTAAGAGTACCATTACTGTAACGTATTATTCGCAATTTTGAGCTTTATCTTGGTTTTGATGCTAATCTCTACACATTCCTAACTAAACATCGCTCATTGATTCATGATATTTTCCTACATAAGAGTATCATACGTGATGAAAAATTTGGCCCATTTTTTACATTCTTACCATACCTATGTCATACAAGATTCATTTTTGTATGATATCAATTCTTTCAATGAATATTTCATTCTGAATCGTGAAATATTTAAAAATATGAGATATAGCTACATGATATTCGCTGGTATTTTGACAGTCTGAGAACAAATTTCTTGGAAGAAATAGACTGAAAATGATAATTTATTAAAAATCATCTATTAATGAATTCTTGTACTTGAATATTTTTGGTATTTTTTGAAAAGTTACTTAATAGATAGTAAAAGTGCATTTTGTCTTATCGCATGCATCTATAAATCAAGACAAGTGGATATATTAACTTTACTACCAGAATAAGCTTCCAGTTATTAACAGCTGGAACAGCCCTCCTCCCAAAGCAATACCAAAAATATTTCTTTTTGGAATATTTGTTCTTCTCATTGACCCCGTCTGTCAGATTATCATTGAGGATCAACTGACATTTACGTAAGAAGCTCACAACCAATACGAAGGCTGTTAGTCTTGGACTCAGTTTGTAAGATGACTGGACTATAACACCCGCTAAGCGGGCTAATACCGCAGGATGACTCGCAAATCGGTGTGTATTGTGCTGCTAAAGACCTCGCAGCGAGGCGCCCCGACGCTAGAATGTGACTATACCGACGAAGAATCCAAAAGATTGAGAAATGGAAGGATCTTGTTAAGAGCGATAATGTTTTGAATTTTAATGCGAAGTTAATTTTAAGGTGCGAAAAGACCTATAATTTATTTTGTAGATGAAGATGAGACGTTGAAACTTGAAACAAACATCCATACTGGTGCTGAGAGCTTTTAGTACACATGTTGATTCAATTTTTTTTTTATTTGGAACCAGCCTAAAATCAGACGTGATTTACAAATGGAACTAAAATATTTTGAAGCATAAAATTCCCAGGTCATTGATAATTGTGAGATAATTATTAAAGTGATTGAAAACATACTTGGTAACAGCTCGACACTGGAAGAGAAAGCAACGTTTTTAAAAAAAATGTCACAATTATGATTATGTATCAATGATCAAACAATATTCAATTAGGAATTTAGGAACAGCCCCAACTTTTCTATATATTCAAAATTATTTGTAAAAATACAACTGTTAGCTAGATTCGTGAAAATCTAATAAGAGACAAACGATGCGTAAACATTTTCTGTACAAAACACATTTATATGTGAAGATTATTCATTTAATTTATCATATTTTTGTGAATTGTAATTAAATTGTCCAAGTTTCATACTTTATTCCTCATTACCAAATTTAAGTAACTATTAAATTGTGAAAACACTAAAGACAAGCTCACTATATTCAAGAAGTTGTCCAGACACTTGGGTGGTATTCAAAATGAATGTTAAATTAGTGTGAGATTGTCTTCCTTCTCGAATTATGCCGTCTAAAAACGTCATTTCCTCACTATCTCTCATTGTTAGTTAACCATCAGGACATTAAAAACCAGAAAACAAATGCCTTGGAAGATAATCTTGACTTCTATAAAATTGTAGCTCTTGTACTACGACACATATGAGTTATAAATGAACCAATTCTTCTTATTTAATTCTCTAACGACCTGTTCATTAGCGATCTAATTAATTTAATTCCTAAAAGCATCGGTATCAATCAATTCATTATATCTGAACACAGAATGTAAGATGTTAGACATTTGAGATTGTCATTAATTATGTAGATGGAGAAAACTTAAATCTAGCGGAGACTAGGAATAAACAAATGTCAAAAAGAGATCATTAGGAAGAATCTGGTGCTGGCAATATATAACTAGTAACGAATCATAACTACATTTGTAAAAAATTATTGATATTAATGTACCAATAATCCTATGTCGATTTTTTACTCCTAAAACCAATTAGATTTTTAAAAATTAATTATATTTACTTTGATATCAGATTGTTGGGATTCTATCAAAAGTAGATCAATCAATATTTGTTGTGCATATTTTAGTAATAAGAATATTCTTTCCCAACAGCCTTCTCTAAGTTTATGATGCGTAAAGCCAAGTTCTGTAATCAAACACAACACAGCACTAGTTGACATTTAGATTTTAAAATTAACCTAAGGAATGAGTCGATGATAGATGGTCCCAGAGTAATGTGTTTCGAATTTCTATTTAATTTTCTTCCACTTTTATATTAAAAGCCAACAACACTGCAAAATGCACAAAATTCTACTGAAGATTTGACATATCGAGACCAATTAATTGATGACATACAGTGCTGCCAACATAAAATTCACAATTCAAGTTACGTATTTAAAGAGCCAGGTGTACATTTTAACAAAATTAGCTCTGGAATGTGTGAAATTGTAGACCACATTCCAACAAATTCATCTGAATTTAAGACTGATTACAAAAACCTGACAATTATCGTTAGAATAAATATTGTAGTTTGTACTTGACTTCAAACTATTGAAACTAAACTAATGGAGAGCCCAAATATTATAAATTTATTTATCTACTTGGACTCTATAATTATTTTTCATAAAACTCATGTGAGTACCTCTTTAAAGGACGCAAATTTAATGTCTATCAGATTAGTTGCTCAACAACTGTTATTTTTATCTGTCAAAATAGACGATAAAATAGATTGCAAGTCAAGTTCCGATATTACCAGCAATCACATGCAAAACAAAGTATTCCTTATTAATCTTTTTAAAATAGAGTCTAATATATTTGATATTTTTCGACATGTAAAAATAGATGAAATAGTAAAAGATGTATATTTTAGAGTACCTCGCCGCAAAGATAACACGTGCCCTAAAATCGTGTCTTATGAAATTTGAATCTTAATTTTGTACAACTATTTGAAAAAACAAGTCCAGGTCAAAAATGGTTGCAAAAATAGTATATTGTTTGATAAGCGATTTTCAGAAGAATTAGATTGGAACCCGAGCCAAAGGCAAGCATTGTTGTCTTCCGACTGAAACACAACCTTCATACGCGATAAAATATTTCATTCAAAACATTCAAATAAATTTGATATAAAAAGTATCGTATGCAACACGGATACTAAACGAGCGTCATTATTGACACGGGTGAAATTGGCTGGACGAGACTACAACCCATACCTTCATCGAGTGCAACCAACTTCACTCTGGACAATAATGAAGGTCATACTTTTTTTTCGCGACTATCATGTTTCGATAATTGTTCTACATTTTGCCAGTATTTTTCTTCAGGATCATCCAACATGTTTCAAATTTAATTCCTGCTAAATCTTTTTTGTTTCAGCAATGAATTTTGATGTGTATTCTATTTGATTCAATTACTATCGTGGAAATACTTCATGTATATTACAATGAAATGTCATTGAATAATGTCATATTTGAATAACTTCTAAATACAATTGAAACAAAATTAACAGAGATAAATTATTACATATTTGATTCGCGCGTACAATGGCTATATTACAATCGCATAATTAAACATTTTATCTATACTTTCTAGATAATATATGTACTTAATATTATGATATTTTTCGGATGATCATCTGAAAAATATGTAAGAGGATTCCAACGAACAAAACATTTTTTATTTCAGTATAAATAAGATAAAGGTTAGCTTTTAAATGCTATATCTTGAATAACTGTTAGTTTAAAAATAATTAATGCCATAAAACACTACTTTTGGCACTGAAATTTCTGGACTTTAATAATTATTTTTTGTCTGAAGCGCATTCCGTCCTTGTCTCATAATCATACATCATTTTCCAAACTTCAGAGCACATTCAAATACATAAATCTCTTCCTATATTTCTCGCATTTCCATGACGTTTTGATTTCACGGCATCTAAACCCTTCTCTGATTCGACAAATCAACATTGTGCTACATCACATTCTGATATCGATATCTCCTTCTGATCAGAATCTTCTCTTTCTTTTATCTTGCTAACCGTACTGTATTCTCTCCGCCTATATATTCACAGTCTCATTGGCTGTCATATAAAAAGCTCGTAATTCCTAACAATGGTCCATTGGAAACACAATGATTTGTGATGTATGGACGATATTAAATAATTGATTGGTCAGTTGGGGATCAATCGGAAAACACGTGGCAGAAAAATACAAAATTTAAACATTCGTGTATGTCATGGTTATAATTACCATTGTTACTGGCATGATACTGGACAAGTGAACATGAAGAACATCGGCGCATCTAATCTGGCGGTTGGATAAGCCTTCGTGATCTGATTGGAGATAAGCGATCGATCAGGAGATTTCGTTTCGGATGCTGTTCGGATTTAACACGCTTCAATACACTACTATTCTTTTGGTTTTTTATTTATCGGTTTGTTCTGCTTTTGAATTTACCTGCTAGTTTGCATTGTAACTAACTGAGATGAGTAATGAAATTGATAATATCTGATTTGTTGATTTTAAAATTTTGTTGACTCTTCCATTTAAGTAGAATTAAAATTTTATTTAATGTCCGACTAGTTTATTATTGTTGTCATAATAACACTGATTTCAGGCTAATTACTTAACAAATAATACTCGAGGGCATTATATTTCAAAATAATGCCCTCGGGCATTATTTTGAAAAATAACAAACAAGTTTCCTAGTAACAGCTAGTAACTAGAGTAATTTCTCTGACAGATGTCACAATGACAGGACATACATTGCTAAAAGTTTTGATTGAAATACAACAAAAGTCGGACATTAAACATTGAAGGCACCACGGGAGTTGAACAGACAATAATGCCTACAGTCAACGTACACACCTCGGGCCAGAGGCCCTCGGAAAGTACACTGTTGACCTCAAGCATTATTGTCCTTTTAACACCCTTGATACCTTAATTACTATAACGAACCTTTTTCTTTGGCGCTGAATAATATTTTAAACACCTCTTGTTGGCACTAAGAACTGGTTAAAACCAGCATCAATTATTTTCGACATTAGCATTTGACATTTATTTCAGAATAGTTTTTTAAATAATATTTTTATATTTCAATTACTTAAGATTATATCAATTCTCGTACTGCAACGTCTTTTCTACAATGTATGTTTTGAGAAGGTAGAAATGCATAGATAAAAATATATCATCTGAACTCCCTCTTCTCATATAAAAGAACATCTTCTTGCCGCCAAAACCCTTTTTCGGTTATGCAAAATTATCTAAACTATGCTCGCTTGATCTATACAAATAACAAGCTCTCGGCAAATGTCCAAAGTTATAAAATAAAACAGATGTTCCTTAGAGAAGAAAGACAACTACGTGCTTCACAGATATGTGAAGAAATCTACATACGGAAATACGTAAATTTTGTTAAGATTTGAATGCAGCTTTAGAGATAGAGGTAATCAGATTCTACAGCGTGGAGTGCGGCCTTTTTGTGAACTCATGTGAAAAAGAATCAAACTCTTCTGAAATATGTCATAAAAACGACAAATCTTGTACCAAATATGGGTCAGATAACATAAAATTCAACAAACAGCAGACATCCGCAGGAAAAGATCAGCATCGCGAAGTTCTCAAACTTTCTCAAAATATTTATAAAAACTTCAAAATATGATTCTTTTGACTTTGAATAAGAAAGCATTCAAAATATAGGATTAATTCAGCTTTTAATACTATTTGGTGTTTTAGGTTTATACTACATGCAAGCTATCGGATATTTAGGATAAGCTTTATTATATTTTTGAAAATATAAGACTTAAGGTTGAGTCACCTAAAAAGGTTTATTCAAATTTGTGATAACGAGCTATATTTTCCGTGTATACGCCTATTGCGTATCCTCAGTGGCTCCGCTCTATCGTTTAATTTTATATCTGTGAGGTGTGCCGTCAAAAACGTAGAACTTTGAAACAATATTTTCCTACGAACACTATTAAAAGTAAAACTTTTAACGGTTGCTTAGCGAATTAAAAATAACAATTTATGACATGATGATACTTTCAACACGTTACCATTAGCAACGTGTTAAAAATGATTTACTTTTAACACTAGTGTTAAAAAGTGATCAATTACAAATTATTTTAGAACTTTTATTGAAATCGTGCAATTAGTACAACTATTTACATTAATTCCTTGTGTACAAGCGCTGCTAGAAACCGCAGTAGAAATATTTTCACTCATGCTACAATTATTAGAATTTGAAACAACGTCATTGTCAGAAGTAATTGGAAGAATTTGGCAAGCAATTTCTTTTTTCTTTTCCATAGAGTCCTCAATATAACCCTCAGCGACTTTAGAAGACTTCCATCCTCCATGACGCTTAATCGTACTTAAGTTAACACCCGAATCTGCCAACATGGACGCTGAAGATCTTCGAAAGCAATGCCCAGTAAAGAGACTTGAATCTGGCAATTTTAGAAATATTGCGATATCGGTGGGCATCTTTCCAAATGTATTTATTCCTATTGGTTGACAAGTACATTTGTTACAAATATATTTGATAAAGAAACGGCGATGGGTGACATGAGGTGGACGCAGAGCTACATATTTTCTATAAATGTTTATATATGATACTCCAACGATACTAAAAGTTCGTGGTATTTTAGTTTTTGTGTCCGGGATATTTACCACTAACTCAGTTCCCAAGTCCTCAATATTGTCCACACTCATCTGACAAAGCTCTTCTCGACGGCATGCACCAAACAGACCAATAATTGTAGCGACCTGAAATTCATAGCTACAATAACATATATATATATATATATATATATATATATATATATATATATATATATATATATATATATATATATATATATATATATATATATATATATATTGAGTAATAAATATGAGATAACCTTCAACATTAAATACTTTTCGTCCGGTGCGTCAGTGAGAAATCTATCAATTTGTTCTCGTGTAAAAATTTTAGACTTCTTCGGTCGATAACCTTTCGCTTTTCGCTTTAGAAATGCAATCAGTTTGTAATATTTACTAATATCTTGATTATTTTGCACACTCAGTACATTTTTTATCATGGAATAATTTGACCAGAGGCTTGAAGATTTCCATATTTTAGATTTTTCTTCAAAATATGCCAGAAGAACCATCTCGTTATAATTTCCACTAACATTTTTGCATTTACACCATTCAATGAAACGATTATATGCAATGTTATATTGTTCCCGTGATTTTGTTGACAATAAATCCAAAGTTGCCCTATTAGCACCTTCTAAAATGTCAACCGGTACCGAGTTACTCGCTGAATTATTTGTCTTTGAATTCATTTCACTGACAGAATAAATATTTTGATAATTTTCATGTAACTAATAAACAATTTTCAATTGTTCTGTCAGTTCACAAACTATAACGATTATTATGAGATAATTGTTGCAGCTGTCAAAAATCTCATTCAATTTATTTTCAGTTTTTATGTTCGTAGGAAAAATAGTGTATGATATACGTGTTAAAAGTGATTTTATTTTGTTCCAAAGGTTGCGCCACTCCGCTGCGCGTCGTGTCCCAAACTTCCCTTGTCACAAAATAAAATAGCACTTTTAACACTTATATCATGAATAACTATTTTGTATGTCATATTATTCGATAATCATGAGTATAAATCATTCACTTAGAAGTTGTTGTGTTGTTAGATGTACTAATACTAAAGCAAACAGACCCGAACTACATTTTTATAGGTCTCCGGGAAGAGATTATGGAGCGAAACAAGGAGAAATGTAGATAACAACAGTGAAACGAGTGTAATTTCATGCAATAATCTATAAAAATGTATTAGATATCATTCAATTCTCAGTATCAACCATCTTTAATATTATAACTGTAAAGAAACTCAATAAATACCACTTAGATAAGTTTCTAAATTGACTGAACAGTCACATAAATTCGTCTTAGAAACCTTTACTAAAAGAACCAAATTTTTGCCTAATATTTTTCCTTCTCAAAAATCAAGAGTTGTTTTAAAGATAAACAAGATGAGAAAATCTCTTTCCCCCAAGGATTTCGCTCAAATTCTGTACATATATAATACATTATAAATCTAACTGTAATTGATCATCTTTAGATGAGTCATATAAACAATAAAAATAATAATGACTATGGTTGATGGATTTTAGAATATTTTTGTCTACAAATGTTGTCATAAATTGAATACAATATTATGATTAGGAATAGAGATGGTACGTCATGGGTTTTATTTTGATTTTAAAGCACATTGACATATTTCAAAACATTGACAGGTGACATCACACCTCGAAGTTGTGATTTTTGAATAACATGCGGCGCTTTCGTCGAAATTTGAAGATACGCAACAGGCCTATTCTGTAGAGCTGTCATAGTTTTTTTTATCCCAAATTTTAATAATATTGGTTGTTATTATGTATTGAAGTTTCTCATGCAATATTACTGAAAGTGATATACGTAAATTCTAGTGTATATTCATTACCTACAATACAAAGTACTTAATATTTTAGAAGCTTAAAAATGAATAACATTGGAAGTACCGATACTAGCCTTAATTACCTACTGTCAAATAGGTTGCTGATTATTGCTATCAAAATTTCAATTTGATATCGCTTACTTCTTATGAACTATTTAGGTACGTGACGAAGTTGCTAACACTTGAGGCAAACATTCTTGTTCCACTTAAATATGTTTCTAGCCGCTACTGTGATTTATTCCATTAGTATGAAATTTGTTCTGTTAATCACGAAAGAAAACTTTTAACTACGACGCCTTAAAGGCGAGTGCATACTTTTCTCAAATGACTAACCACATTTCACACTAATGCAATACAACGTTTTATCCCACACTTCTTTCAGAACGACTCAGATCGTTTCCATAAGTTGGTTGATTTTAATAGCAAGCTGATATTCCTACCAAATTTTGTTCGGTTAAGAGAAAAATATTTGTTGAAAAATTGTCCAAAGATACCTTTGACTCCCATACATATATAACTAACGATTTTGAGATCATTTGCAATTATTAAACTGTTCCAGACTTTAGGAGAAACTTCAGCCTTGTTTTAGGATCGCTGGTAAGCATGTCTTCGTTTCAGGGCGGCAATACTAAACTACAAAATATAAATATCATAAATTCATCACCATGGAAGTCCGGTCTCACAGAACCAGAGATATAAAAGCCGGACTTCATGCGACGCACGTCCGGAACATAACACTAGTTGCAGAATGCGCCGCCGTACAGCGCCACTGTTGATAACATCGTAAAGCGCCCGCGCAAACACATAACCTCAAAAATATAAATTGTTAGTATGCACGTGAAAAAACCATGAGATTATCAAAACGACAAACAGAAAAATTACATTGCAGAAGAATTCTTCATCGAACTGATTTACAAACTATTCACATGATTTAATAAACTTTTGAATGATACGAGAGACCAAAATAACTAATGATTTTAGTGCGGAATCATAATAAAAATATCTTAATAGAAATACAAAAAAATGCAAATCATTCAAAAATCTTATCCATCTTTTTTGCACTTTATAAACATTATTTCCAATTTTTATTTTTGTCTAACTACAATAACATAATTCCAAATGATTTATTGAAATTCAAATATTCATACAGAAATTCCTTTCTCAAGCAAATTTATGTTGTATTTTCTTTTCGAATAAACATTTTAGAGCTACCAGAGCCGAATATATCTTACGATTCAATATTCCCTCTTGTGTTATATGGTTTGAGAATGCATTTTATTTATAATATTGACATATATATGCATAAGCGCGGATATCATAAATGATAGCTCGTCTTGATATATTATACATGTAAGAATATTCACACATATGTACAGGGTTGCCATATTAGGATCTGTTTATACCAGATGTGCGGTAACCATCGCATTAATAATACAACCAGTTGGAGTTTTTATTTTTTATTCATGCTTCTTCTATTTGAGTGCGCCAAAATCTCTCCCATAAAACAATAGCACGGAATCTGATTCATCTTTTTTGTCTTTTTTGGTTGTTCCTTCATATTCATACCTTAGAAAAAGAGCAGAGGACGTAAGCGTAGATTGAATTTGGAAAAAAGGGGCAAAATACTTTCTCGAACAAAAGTTGTTTTGTCGCTTGATTATAAATATTCAAAATTAAGAAAACGAACACAATATCTTCTACATGAATTAATAATTATATTTACTTGTAAAACCACAAAAACTTATGTTTGGCAAGCATTCGATGTTTGTATCCATAAGATATTTAACTGAGCAAGCGAGAAAGTATTCGGAAAGAAGAAGTTTTGCTTCGGTAACTGCAAGTGTAAACATTAATTTGACATAGCATCCTAGAGAAAGTATTTTTATTAACCCAATAATTATTTAAAGCAACATTTTTTTTTGGTCCTAAAATTAATCATAGTTCAAATTATTATTGTCTCCGTTGAAAATATATTTAAATTTGTTTTTCTATAGCCGTGCGTAAACGATACGTAGCTTACTCGCGTTTCAGTTTTACCACTATTCAAATGCGTAGCAGGTAAATTTCTGTAAATGCATGTTTGCAGCAGATTTTTTTAAGTAATTCTTAAATCTGAAAATCACTTTGTCCTTTTGATATTCGCTCAATGATTTTAGTGACTCGGCAAGCCTCGTCACCAAATTCTCGGCCTCATGTCATAATTCTCAACTTCACACTCTCGTTGTGGAAAATATTTTTCTCAACTTATGAATGTGTTATCCTTTCGAACAGCATATTCCTCTGTTAAAACACTGAGTGAACATTAGTTTAATCCCTCGTCTCATGAAAGGTGAGATAATGTTCCAATTCATGATATTTCCTTGAAAGCCGAATTTATAATAGCTTCAGTTTAATCTATAACATTTGATTCGTAGACTTTGAAGGAACCATAAATTTGTATCCCTCGTTACTGAGGATCTCTGCCCCTAATAGAATAGCGTTTATCTCCACCACTGAGGCTGTCTGTGAAATGTCAACCGTATCCCGCGTTGTCATAATTCAGCGTGATAAAAAGAAGAGAATCGCGCTGAGATATTTATATGTATATGTGTAGCGACACAAAACGATTTGTGTTTTGGCGCTATAGACTCGAATCAATATTAATGTCGTCTACGTGGACAGATCTCTTGGCGGCGTTATGAGCGATCTGACAAAGTCCAGCAGCGACAGCGGCAACGATCCGGTGGTTTTTATTGCGCTGGATTCCACGCTACAGACGCGGATTTCTTGCACGATTTTTCAGCGCATTCGGAGCATTCCCCACGAGCCGATCAAATTACAATAGGATGTACGAATGTGAAGAGTTTCAATTCAACAATTTAACTATTTTCTTACACTTCGATAGTGTGAATTATGTCGACGATTTTAAATGGACCATACAGATCTCATTTAGTTGACTTCTTCACACAACAAAAGAACAATTTTTGAAATAGTGTGAAAATAAATCATCAATATTAAATTCAGAGATATGTAAAACTAAATGTAGTCAACTACAGCAGTTATTCGAGCTTGGCAAAAGAAAAAAATAGAAATTTCCAGTCAAAAATTGAATTAAATGGGGCGACCTACTACAATAAAAATATGGCCTACTCCAATTAAAATAAGAAAATAGTTAAAAAATCTCAATATTTCCCAGTTTTGGTAGATAAAATATACTAATACTTGCATAACATCATATCTGATTGCGTACCTCTAATAATGGATTTAATGCATGTAAAAATTGCTAGTAAATCTAATCATATTCATCGAAAATCTTTTTGTCTTATCAATTATCCATGAATAGGAAAGAAACTGTTCTAATATAATAGAGCTGAAGAGTTTGAATGTTTGAACGCGCTATAACCTCAGGAAATACCAATCCGATTTAAGAATTTTTGTTGCATTAGACAGCTTGTTTATTAAGAGAGGTATCAACTGTACGGGATGAGTATATAGGGTGGTGACTCGAAGGATGCACCATAGTGTTTTCAATGCTATTTTTGAAATGTTCAATTATTGGCTTTCCTAATTATTTTACATCAAAAAAGTTGAATAGTTTATTATAGAGGAAAAACTTCTGCATTTTTTGACACTAATATTTTTGATTTTACTCTACCAGGAACCAGTAAAATTACGGAAATGTTTATTGATAATTTTCTTAAAATCAACGGTGCCATGAAATAACAAAATGAAATTAAAGAAAACTTATATTTGGCGAGCACTATTTTCACCATAAAACCATTCCACCATATCTAGTTTTTATTCTAAATTATACATTTCAATTCAAGACACTTGATATGCAACGCTGATGGCAGCAGATGACAGATATAAGCAATAACTTTGAATTGGTACATTTGTTTTTTTTTTTATGGCACTTTGATTTTAAGAAAATTATCAATGAACATTTTCGTAATTTTACTGGTTTTTAGTAGAGTAAAATTGGAAATATTAGTGTCAGAAAATGCAGAAATTTCAAAAATAGTATTGAAAACGCCTTGGTACGTCCTTTGAGTCACCACCCTGTATATGATCGACCGTGTTGCTCAGTTCTGATTTTTCTTTGTCGCATTATCATGATAGAGACTACGAATGAAGAGTCATTCTAGTCAACAACAGTTTAGGCTGAATAATTTCCTATTAATACGGTTTTTCACTTTCTCTTATTTCTAAAAACAGAATATAATCAAAATGTGTATAAAAATATCGGAAGAATGAGATATGTACAATAATTTGTGCAAATTTCATTCCGTGGAACGTAATTTTGGTCACAATACAAACTTTGACAAGTCACGTGACGGTCAGTCGTTCATGATTACCTGTATTATATAAAGAGAGAAAATGTATTTGTATGTAAAATTTAAACTCAAAAGCTATAAGACCAATTCCAAAAATTGTTCCACTGCTGAGAAACTACATCGCTCCAGAATAACATAAGTTATATATTCTTACGATTTATTAAAAAATTCGTGTATGTGGTTGAAAGGAGACGTCTATAGAGTGTCAAGCCGTGCCGGCATTGTCAAGCGAACCAGTACGAAATACATACATACGCAGCGGCATCAAAATATTTTATTGATATATGTAATAAGAATGAGCGAGAAAAAGCTATGGAGAATGTTGAGACAAAAATTGCAGAGTATGGTACAAATAAAGAAAGAGAATGCGAGGAAGGATTGGTGGAATGCACATCCATACACATATGATTCAAAAACAAGAGTTACATGATTTTTTCACGAAAATAAATATTGGAGCTTAGACTAAAGAGCAGGAAAACATGTTTCTCGAACGTACAAGTGAAACGAAGCGCGTGAGTAGAAAGAGTAACCGATACGAGAGGAGGATATACTGCAGTCATATTTATGCGAACATTCGAGCGAAGTGTAGTGCGTAAGTTTCAAATTAATGATTAAAGGGAAGAAAATCATGTTTTTTCACAAAAATAAATAATATTAATCCTTCTAATGAAATGCAGGGAAACATAGTGTAAGCACGTGAGTTTTAAAGTAGTGATTGAGAGGAGAAATATACCCTAGACATGTATTTTAAACGCCCGAGCAAACCGAAGTGCATGAGTATTGTAATAATGACCGGGAAGAGGAGAAAAATGCTAAAGATGTCATCTCATTGTGAAGCCTAGAACTCAGACCTGTCAAGATCAGAATAGTTGAATAATAAAGAAAAAATGTCACAAAAAGATATCGAAATAAAATTTGTAAATTTAAGAATATATAATTGAGGTCTCAATTATAATAACCTGAGCGCAGTCGAAAGCACAACTAGTGTAGAATTAAGACTGAAATAAACATCATTGCATTTCTCGGTAGTTATTTAGAACATAACAAGTATTTAGGCTCAAGAGATGGAATTGTAATTACTTAACTGTCTTGGTTATCCTTATAAACGTAAAAATTTAGTTTATATATTACTTATGAGCTATTACTATAAATTTAACATTTTGTAAAAATGAGAAATATAGAATATTATCATGTGTTAGCGTAATGCAGAACTGGGTACGGATGATTACTGTTTTATTGTATCCCGTATACAGCTAAATTAATGATAGTGACTGAGAGTGAAAGAATTTGGTAGAATATTTCGCATGAGGTCCAGTCTACTTTTAAATGACAAAATGACAATGTTTTGTCGACTTGTTGGACAAATCTCTGTCAGAATGTGGATTTAATTTTATTTGTAATATAAATAATGTTTGAAATATCCAAGGACACTGCTCTTGAATATACGAAAGATGTTTGTGGTGAATGAAGATCAGGCTGCCGATCGAAGGATGCATGATGGATATAGGAAGGAAAAGACGCGATTACAAAGAAAAGAAAGCGTACTTGAAATGTTTGAGTGTTAAAGATTTGTCTGGTAGTGTATGTGGTGAATGCTTGATGGAATACAAGAGGTTGAACAAATGTGTTGAGGTAGTAGTTAGAGAAAGTAAGATGTATTTTTATGAATCAATGAGTGAACAGTTGACACTTCATTTTGATGCGAGCAGGAGAATATGGGATGAATATGATGTAAGAGAAAGATGGTGTGAATATTTTTAGAAGCTTATTGATAGTGTGAATAGTAAATAATTTTCAAAGAACAAATTTGAATGAAAATGTTTTGAATACAGATGAAGCTGACCGGATATGGCCCATTTGATTGTTTAATTCGGCCCGTTAGCACCAGTGTGCGTAGCATATATACACAAAATTAGGGTTGTCATGATTTAAATCAGTTGATTTGAATCAATAGATTTGAATCATGATTTAAATCAAGTGAAAAATCACGATTTAAATCAATCAAAATTTCTTATTCAAATACCTACCTATCAGATTCACATAAAATAAAATCAACTAAATATAATTATCATCAAGTTATAACCTGATTCAACCTTTTATATAGGTAACTTAATTTGGCCGCTCTCTCTGTTCCCAGCTGGTTTCTTAGTTTTAGACCAAACGTGGAGAATCATCTATATACAAATAACGAAATATTACATACCTCTTATTGAAATTAGATTATGTTAATAAAAATTATAATGAAACAACAACATGAAAATTTGGTACAAATAAAATAAAAATCAGAAATTTTTGTTTGAATGAAGAAAATTGTGATTTAAATAAAAAAAATCCGATTCAAATCAAAAAAATCGATTTTTTTGACTTTCATTAAAATTCATCAAAAATAATCACACAAGAATTCAACTATCGCTGGTTGTTTATAGCAGAACGGCCAGAACCGAAACCCCTCCTTTACATGATTTACATTTTGCAAGTTAAGTTTCAGCTTTCACGTCTCACATTAACGTAATAATTTATTATGTTTTAATCTTTGTTTCTAATGATTCTACTTACATTACAATAAATATAAAATCATGAGCATGCTACACCTTATTATAATAATGATGTATGTACCCAGTGTCTCCCGGCGCGAAGAATTTTCTGGTATTGATGAAAGTGAAGTTATGTATGAATTGATCCATTTCAAAAATTGAAAGGTCCTTGGGTTGGAGGGTTTAACGAATGAAATAATTAAGTAGAGGAGTGAAAAAGAAACTGAATAGTTTATTTGTTTCGATTCTGTTTGAAATGTTTTGTGGTTCCTAATGCTTGAAAAAAGGATGTTATTCATCCTTCATTTAAAGGCAAGAATAGTTTGAGCGGATGTATCAATTTCCGAGAGATAAGTTTGTTAATTGTGATAGGGACAATCCAAGCCTTATCAATTTATCAATGTAATGATCGATAATTTTCTCTTTGTATGATTATCGAAAGATCACTGGAGAAGAGCAAGAGAGTGTCCTGTGACTTTCTTGATTTAACAAAAGTGTATGATAGTGTTATTCGAGATAAATTGTATACTATGCTTGTTTAGTACGGTATAATTTACAATTTATTTGGAAAAGTCTGTTCGTTGCATGAAGGAAGTGCAGCTACTGTTCGAATGGATGATATATTAAGTGAATAATTTAGTATTAATGTGGAAAACATCTACGTATGAAAACTTCTCCTCATAAATTTTACACATTCTGTTGAAAGAATAGGAATAAAATACTGTGGTTTTAGGCTTAGGAAGATAGACAGTAACAGCTTAAGGTACGCGGATCATCTATTTTGTTATTTATGAGTTTCCAAAGATAAGAGATAGCCGGAGATAGCAATAAAATTTAAAATCTAGCAAGACTAATCATACTAAACATTTCGAGAAGGCTTTAATAGGAAATCGTTCTATTATTGTAGTATTTTCGAGTTTTTAAATAAATAAATGTAACAAACTTACATTGACCACTTTCAATGCTGCTTCGATGTACGGCATGAATAGGACTCCATATCAATGAGAAGCACTCGAGTTGGGACCTTACAAAAGAGTAATATAGAGTAAGTACGGGCATAATAGTGATAGAATTATATTGATGGAAATGTAGTACTTGTGTTTACGTATACAGATGATGCTGTTGTTTTAGGTAGAAATCAATAACAATTGTAACAAATAGTTGAAAGAATACATGAAGTTGAGAAGGAATAGTATATTGTGCAACAAGTGCGATAAGTTGTCGATTGTCCACGAGAGCGAAGTTGGGCGCACGAACGAAGTTAGTGCGCTCATTCACTCAATTGGGCAATTGACAACACCGCACGTATTGCAGATACTAAAAGCGTGCGCAAAATAGTGCTTATCCTGCATGAGTAATAAAAATTAATTTTATTTTGAATGTTGATAAATGTAAAGTTTTGTTTTAAAAAGAGTGAATCGGTGACTGATTTCAATGTTTTGGTGAATGGTATGAAACTACGTAATGTAATGTTGAATGATGGGAGAAGTGATAAGGAAATTGAAAGAATAGTAGCTATTTGTAAGATTTTGGGTGCTTTAGGGATCCTCCTACGAAATAAATCTGTTTTAAGGAATGCAAGATAGGGTATTAATTACGGAATAATGGTAGTGAATATTAGGTGTGGTTGCACAAGCATAAATGGAGAGTGATTACTGTGAAAATACGATTTTTGCGTGATGTCTGCGGATATATAAGAAGTGATCGAATGCAAAATAAAATGGTATATGGAGAATTTAATACTGGATAAAAAGTGGAAGAAATTAAAATATTTTTGAAAAAATATTTGTGGGAGAAAATGAAGATGAAGAATTGCGTAGTCAGCCTATATAAAGGTGAATATATGTGATTGTTGGTTTTTTGCGCAAAAGGGGTCATAGAAACATCTTTTTTGGTATGATCGCCTGAATAAATATTTTAATAATTTTTTCCTCTGAACAAGGCACAGAAGAATAGACTTGAAATTTCTCTCAAATTTTCGAATAACAATGATTTTAATAGTCGAACATACGAACTCACACGTCGTACTATAGGAACTATTGATGTAAAGCATCCTTTAAAATTGTAATATCCTCGAATGAGAACGAAATCTTTCCTCCATCAGACAGTACAAACCGTGCTTAATACTGAATATTCAGCACAAATTTTTGCTGTTTTATCTAAGTAATAAAAGTCCCTAGTTTTACAACCTACAAGACGTTCTATTTTCAGTGACGTAGATACCGCCCAGGATGGTGTGGGGCAAGGGTCCTTTTATGAGCGCATTCGTGTGCAATGGCGATCACATCTCGCTGAATTTTATTTCGCTAAAATTCGCGTCGTCTGCCGTTGACTGCTGTTAGAATGCTGAAGAATGTACGGAAAAAGTTCTTTCAGAGCGTGAAGCTATTTTCAACTTGAATTTAGTTGATGTAGACGTGGGTTGAGGAGAATTATCTTGAGGAATTTGTTGAAGTGTGTGTTGACAACTAGGAAAAAAATTATATCTGGTTTAGATTATCTAAACAACTTCCAGAAATCACTAGTGTCGTTTTTATATACCATTCACATTTTAATGGTGAATGTTGCTGTAAACAACAGAAATAATTAGTTGCCATACAAATAAAATACTCACTAAAAGTTTTTTTATTCGACAGAATTATCACTGTTCCAAAATTTGAATAGGACAAAAAGCAGCCATATTGAATATAATAGTTTATAATTTAAAAAACAACCTTCAGATGAAATAAAGCCATAATGGCGTAAATCAAATGCAAATATTATTTAGAGTTCCACAATTATTTATTACTTGATTTGTATTTTAAAAATATTTTTAAAAGGTATACATAATACATATCGCAAAAAAAAAACAAATTTTACTCAAGTTGAGAGTCCAATCTATTCGAAAAATGATGGTGTGCGGCCCTGAAGGAGAAAACTAATGATAATGGACCGATTTCAGCTGCCTTCATCAGCTAAAAAAGCTTCACTAATTACCATAGAAATGTATTCTATCTCGTTCTTATTCATTTATTCTAACATACATTTCATCTTTATATATGATTTTTTAGCAAAGCTACTTCAAGTAGTGAAGAAAGCTGAATTCGATTCAATTTTGTCAATATATTTGAAGTTCAATACATCATGCATCTAAATTCAAACTGTTGTCGATATATGATTTTCCTATTATAGGTATATGTATGTATACATATGTCTTCATGAAGCAACTGTGTTTCAATAAATCTATTTCTTATACTAATTAACCATTCAACCTTCACCATAAACTCAGCTACATTAAAAATTAAATCCTGGCATTTAACTAATTACCCCAACTTAAAATAGACCATCAATCGTCCAATCCTTAACAGTACTTGCTTCTGTCATCCTACATATCCTCACAAACAATCAACCAATCCCCACCCCTTCTCTTCTTCTTCATCATCAAATCAATGTTCAATGCCTACCTTCGCATTCTGAATGGCACGCAATTAGTTTCAATGTGACAAGCTGCGCTCAGCGGTTGAAATCGATGGTTGGGACGTAACCCGCTTAAAAATAAATGAACCCATTGTTGTGATTCAGGAACGAGGGAGGCGATTGTTATCTTAACAGACAGTTTAGTCCCCCCTCTTCTTGAGAAAAGAATTTTGGGGATAGTGAGATGATCCATCATATTTAGCATGGGAAAATGATATGTGTTTATTTCAATATAAGTTGAGTTGAGATAGTCCTGATACGAAAATCATGATTACTTTCCTAAGATCATTCAAAAAATATGAATAATCATTGGTTAAACTAAAAACCTACTACTTGTCTTTATGCATAGAAAATAAGTCATCGATAAATAATGATTAATTGGAATTATACTGAATTTTTTCTTCAGGCGTCGAGGCTAAGCATTGTTTTTCGTGACTGATGTATAGCACTTCGCACTAGTGCAATAAATTACTAATAATTCTGACAATGTCCTTGGGTACATTGTTTACAAGTTAAAAGGCATCGACAAAAATTCTGAATGTTTACTTGTCACAATTGTTTATATTTGTCAATAATCATCTTGTCGATCGATAATAAATTAATGATTGTTACACAGATTACAAGTGATTTAAACGATCTTCAAATATCATAGTCGATAATTTCTTCAGAAAAATTATCACTTGCTGAGTAACTAAAATATCTGTGTCAAATAAAAATTTCACTTATTATACATTCAAAAGCAATATTTCAATAAATTGTTCCAAACAAGTTATCCAGTTAAAGCATTTAAAACTTATTTCACCGAACATCTCTAAATTAGTGATACTTATAATTTAGAACAGTTTTTCTCTAACACTGTTTTGGAATTTGCATATTCCATAGTTAAAAATGATGATATGGAATAGGCGATATTGCTAAACTTCGTTTAGAATATATCCGTATGCCGTTTAGAATCGTTTTATCATCATTTTCGATGAATCAGAAATTATTTATCTGGTTACTATGATTACTTGCCTACAATCCAGGTAATAATTTTCTCCAACACTGTTTTGGAATTTGCATATTCCATAACCAAAAATTATGTTGGAATGACTGACATTCCAAAAAACCGTTTAGAATGATTCCATATGCCGTTTAGAATGATTCTGTAAGCCTTTAGAATCATTTCGACGAATCAGAAGCTGTTAGTTTGGCTACTACCATGGTTACTTCCTAACAATTCAAGTATTCATATCTGGATTTGACGTTTGACATTTTATAATTTTTTAAGTTTTCTCTGAAATATTGGTGAGTTTCCAAAACCTTGTTCTCGCCTTTGGCTCGGATTACAAATCTTTCGCTCATGTGGAATTAGGGCCATTCCAATACTTGTAGAATATACTATTCTGGCTTTGTGTTTGAGGTTCCATAATTTCAAAAGTTTCTTCTAAATTCCGGTGAATTCCAAAAATCTCGTTAGATAAAGTATAGTCCGCAACATATTTGGATTAGCGTATTCCACTATTAAATAGGTGAATCAAAATTATCACTTAAATACTACACACGGTCCAATTAGTAGCTAACATTGCGTTTTAATGTTAAGAAATAGAAAGAGTTTATTTATCACAATGTTAAATAATAGCACGCTTTTATGCAAAAATATCTTTCAAATAATTCTGCACAGATTTCCATATAGCTTTATGTACAAAAAAATTTATCATCTGGAACTAGCTCAATATAACAAGAAATAGATTCATAATAAATCAAATGAAATCGCTGTTCCGCAATAGTAATTTATGCAGCAAGTGTAAATTTGAGACGAAACTTGCTGAGCTACGAAAATTATTGTGCTGCATGAATTTCTTCTACATCAACTTCCAAACTTTGAAATTTTTCAAGTATACAGCATAAGAATACAGAGCCTAATAGACTGGGAAATAATGATAGTTGGGGCTTATACCGCATGCCTTTTTAAGGTTTGAAAATTTACTCCTTGATAAGAAAGATGAAAAGGTCCAATCATATTTTACAAAAAATGGGCTTTTCCGTAACATTTTGCAACGTGAAATAGTTGAAAGTGATTTGAAGCCTAGTACTGAATGGCATGCAATTCGCAACAACTTTTTTCGAACTTGAAAAAGCATTTTGGAGTTTCGTGTGCTTAAATTGCATGCCAATGAAAAGAATGGAAGTTCCAGCCATCATGAAACCCTTGTAAAAAAAATTGGTATGCATCCCTCGTTGGCACAGGGATGAGAAGTTTTGGGGGAATCTTGCACAAATGTAAAACCAATAGCCGGAATCTCTCTTATTATATAATTTCTCACCTATGTGCCAACGAGGGATGCATGCCAATTTTTGCACAAGGGTTTTATAATTAAAATTTTCAACCAGCGCTACCAACATGAATTCAAGGAAGAACTAAAATTTGTTTACGAAAACTAATTGCCACGTGTTCATACTATGGTAAAGATACAAAATTCACCCATTATTCGCGATGTGTAAGTCTTCAATTTAAAAAATGACATAAAAGTCCATAGAATTCTCTAAAATCAGAGATACTTTTTGTTTACTCACATCAGCTCTGATATTTTGGACAATAATAAAGTGCTCTCCAGCACTTTTACGGTAGATAAGACATCTTTTAATTGCAAATTTTCAAAGACAATCACAGCTTGTAATCGATATTCAGATGGGCATTATTTGCTACATTGTTTTATACTTATTTGATTATAGAGTTTTCATTTCGAGTTAAAATAAACATAATTCCATAGAATATACAATTTCATAATAAGTCACGCAAATCAAGCAACGAAACAAACAAAATTTCAGAAGTTTTAATGGATATTGGTCTTGTATCGGTTGAATGATCTCAAACCTCTTAAAAATTTTGCGCTCATCGTTTACAATAAAAAATCTAATGCAAAAACCAGCTAGATCACAATTCAAGTCGCCGTGGTAAATAAATGACATCTAATTAATAATTTAAAGATTCATTAAAATACTTCTATCTCTCTCCTGCCACTCTCCATTGTCTATAGAGCTCAGTAATTAAAAAGAAGTAGTAAAAAATGCGTCAATTGTAATCGGGATCAGTTTTTTGCCCATCAAGAAATTCGCGGCATAATTTATGCAAACTTATACGCCACACGGCCATTTGCATTGAGGTTCTCTCTCCACTCCACCCCCGAAATACTCGAAGTTTGCTGTGAGCGACTGCCGTGTTGATTTTTTTTATGAACGTCTGATTAATTAATATATTCCAAAAGAAACGTAATTGTTTTTTGGTCGTCTTGTAGATAGGCTTTCGCGATGCAGCTGTTGTTAATTTTTATGAAAGTATGTGAAGTAGAAGTTTTTGGAATTGTTGCCAAAAATAGATTTTTTTCACGTTCATCATATCAAATCAATCAAATAAATGAATCTTTACTATTCACTATTACTTTATTTATCAACACGGAATGAAAAAAGTTTATAAATATGTCGTAAGACAGCTTCAAAAAATCTCTCACAAAACATAAAATCCAAAACTGACTATCCATTCGAACTTGTCCAACAAACAGAAGCGCGTAATTTTAATGAATAATAATTAAAAATCCATGTGTAGTAGTTCAGAAAAACGTAGGGGTCCAGCCGGTAAGGTAGAGCGCGTCTCCGCACCATCAGAGGCGGAGATTATTTTATCTTGAGTTTGTAGCGGTTGCTAAGAAATCTACAGAGATCTTATCACAGAATATTAGATTTAAGTATTGTCGTAAAATGGTACATTTGATAACCACGACTGAAGAGGAATCCAGTGGACCAGAAAAAGAATTAACTGCAAATTGCGAGGGTATTTTAAGGTCATGTTTTGGGAGATTTTTGGAAGCTGATGATTTTTAAAGCGCAATATAACACAGCTACCGGATTTGGAGTGATATGTTTGTATTTCGGAATGTGTTTGGGTTTGTATGTGTTTTCATGGGTTTGTTTTTCGAATTCACTCACCGAATACATTAAAACCACGATTGTAAATTCCAATCTTTTATGGAAATTATTGCCTTTTGGAAGAATTTATATTGACAGATCTTTTTTTAGACTCCTAAGTTTTTATATTTCAGCTTGTATGCAGGATATTATTAATAGTTTATGAAATAATCATGATCAAATTAAATAGATAGAAATTTTCCCAAAATTTGAAAAATTTCGATAATTAGCATGATACATATCTAACGAACCTAACACTTCCCAAATATTTCAAGTATATTTATAATTTCAGAATCCAATGTATCACAATTTTTTATTGAACTGACATAAAATAGATGTCAAATATTAAACAAGCACACAAAATTAAAACGCTCACTACACGAGAACTAAAACAGATGGTTAAATGATTCTATCAAGTGTTATATAGAGGATTCTATACCATTTCTTAAAAATATGTGAATGAACTGCATGCCATAGAGGATAGATACCGTTTCTTGAAAATATGTAGATGGACTGCATAATGACTGGAAGAGAGCACGGTAAAAAACGAGGTGTATTGGGGTGGGGTTCAGGGCTGATTGCATCAATATGACTTGAGATACAAAAATGAGCAATATTTTATTTTCTAAAAGATAGCATTAGAAGCGAATAACAAAATTCATTTATCTGCGAGTAAGATTAGAAGAATAGTGAATATTTTGAGTATTTCCAATAAACAGAGTAAAATACTATTGAGATCGACAAAATAGATGAAAAAATGTAGTCGATTATACAAGAGCTTCAAAAAAATCTTGCTGTTATAATTATATAGTTATCGACAATACACCTAGCTCTTATTTGAAATAACATATAATCCTGATGCAGAAGTAATTTGAAATTCAACATTTTTTTTGGCAATATAAAAAACTAATCTTGAACTCTAAATTATTATAATTCGAAATTTTCATTAGGATAGGTAATGTATTCCATGCAAAATTACTTGTCACAATATTGTTACTGCAATTAGGCAAAATATATACGTCCGAGAGAATCCATCTTTTGCTCACTTATTATGCTTAATAATTACTACTTTATACTGGAAGACCGATGCTTCAAACGTTAAATTAGCGAGCTCATGATATTTGAAAAATAGCAATTTTTCAGAGGCTTTTTATGTTTTTCTCAATGAAAATAGCATCGATCGAGATTCAATTTATTCGAATTACCTTGTAATCCCCTACAAATAATCTTGATTCAACATTACGAACACTCTAAACGCTAAAAAAATTCGAATTGCAGATTGCAATTTTCAAACATAGTTTAAAAATACTGACTACTTTTGTTGGGGCTATTTTTTATATTTTACTCCCAGACATTCATTTTAATAGTGTATAATGCTACCAGGATTGAACAACCGTCATTTTTGCCATGGATAAATTTGGTTGCACTTGGTGAAGGCAAGGACGAAATACGAGGCACAGGCGAGGGCGAAACACGAAGCGAAGGCTAGGGCAAAATACGAGGCGAAGATGACATCGCAGCACAAGGCGTAGCTTCGTGCAGCCAAATTCATCCGTAATAATAATGATAGTCGTTCAGTGTCCGTGTTGCATATGATACTTCTTGTAACAAATGCACCGAAATATCTCCATTAATTACTGAGCTTTTTAAATAAATTTAAATATATTGAAACTATCTTATCGATTTTACAAACAAACATCACATTAAATTTTGGTGCTCAAACTAAATTGTCAAAACCACTCCAGGAGATTCCTCTTTTTTCAAAAAAAAAAAATTGCCCAGTCATGCGTAGTCGAGTTATTTTTCGTATTTTCATAAAATAAATTTTTTATAAATTCTTCAATTTTACATTTTATTGATTTACAATATTTTCCTTAAAGATAGTAGCTCTTCTGTAGTTGTACAGTGCGAGTATTTTAATTTTTTTTTTGTTACTCAATTATTTCAATTATTTATTTTATGGAACTATATGTGTGTATTATTGTATTTAAATTTTGTTAACGTTTTATTGTAGTCTCCACCGACTTTGAAGATGAAATAATCGAAACCAGTTGGCATTTTTTCTGCAAAGAAAATATAGAACAGTGTAAGCAAGACTTTTTGAAAATCTTATATCCTTTGAATTTTTCGACAATTGGACATTCCCTCATTTAATTATGAATTAATATTCATTAATTTTCTGTCAACAGGGTATTAATTATTATTATTTCCGTGATTTGGAATTAAGAACTTTCGATGCAGGATTCAGCTCAGTAATAGGATACTTTCGGTGCACGTATTACAAAAATTTTTCACAAAAACTCAATATTTTTGTTTTAAAATGACTGGCCTATAATTATTATTTCCTCATTTCCAAAATGCAACACTCCTCTCGACCATTTTTTTTATTCAATCAAAATATCTTAAATGATGTAAAAAAATTGATGTGCTATCCTGTAGCATATTTGCACTATTTTCGTCAAACTGACCAGTCGCGTTGAGTTTCTACTGATCCGCTGTACATCCTCTCAATATGTAATTAAAAACTTCCCTGCTTAAAGCAAGGTTACGCACTATTATTCGTCTTTAAGCATGAGTCAGAGTATCTACTAAACAGATGAATTATTCATGTATAGGACGCAATAGCGAATCAGATCAAGTGCGACATTAATTCAATTGCCACTATGTTGTAGCAGTCTGACTCTAATAGAACTTCCAAAAGTCTATTTATACATTATACAGCTATATTTGCGAATATGTGTTTCTAATTTGGCTCAATAGAATCATAACTTACCTCTTTTTTCCAAATCCCAGAGCAATTCATTTTTGGCAAAATATACTAGATATTCTTTATAGACTGGGAGCTGGTGACAGGTAGGGTTTTCCTATTTTATACCGCATGACTTTTTGGGGATTGATGATTTAACCCTTGAAAAAAAAAATGTTATTGACTGATACATGCTTGCCGCTCATACTGCAATTTTTTTTTAAAAAATTGTGTTTTTCCGTGACAACATTTTGCATGTCTTTGTAACGAAAAATAATTAAAAGTGATTTAAAGCCTAGTACTAAAAAGCAGAATTGAAATTTTAGTCATAAAACACTTGTGGAAAAACTGGCATAAGAGTGATTACGGCCAAATGTAATGATTTTACATTTCTGCAAGATTTTTCCAAAATTTCTTACCCTTATGCTAACGAAGGATGCATGCCAATTTTTTCACAAGGGTTTTATGACTGGAACTTCTTCTCATTAACACGCAATTTGTAGTCCACGCGACCGTTCGAGCCTTTTGGTCTGTTGCAAATTGCATGCCTCTCAATACTAGACTTTAAATCACTTTCAATTATTTCAGGTTACAAAGCTTTGTGGAATGTTGTCACGAAAAAACAATTTTCTTTGAAATATAATTGGAATTTGCACTGTGACCAGAAAGCGTGCAATGGTCAATAATCTTTTCATCTTACTTATCAAGGGGTAAATTTTCAACCCTCAAAAAGGCATGTGGTATAAAATCGCAGAACCCCAACTAAGTAGGCTGGCATCACCCTCGGCTGAAATCGAGTTTTGTCCCGTGCCACACACTGCATTTTTTATAATACCTGCACTGTAACTTTCCGTATTACAAATTTGTCATAACAAAGTAAATTTGTCGCCGGAAAAACAAGCGCAAAATAGTACTTATGCCGCATTCGTTCGTCGCTCAGCGTTGCTCTCGTGGGCAATCGACAACTTGCCGCACTTGTTGCACAATATACTACTTTAATTCACAAACACATAAATGATTTCAAAGGCATTTATTTCTTACAGCTGAAATATTAACAAAAAGTAACAAGTCAAGTTAAGTTCAATTGACTGTCGGGTATAAATAGACGCACTCAGCATTAATTCTGATATGGTCTATTGAATGTTTTTTTCACTAATTCTAGTCGAACCACAAAGTTAACCGTAGTCTGTAGATCGTTTGTGATCCAAAGCTCTAGGAGCGCTTATAGGCCGTTGGCCAGTCAAACAAAATGTGCTCAAATATGCTAAAACTGCAAAATGACGGCAGATATTGTTAGCTTGATTCAATCGCAAGGAACTGCATTCACTGTTTATTTGATCAGGATTGATCAAATCCATCTCACACTACTCAATCGCAGATTGAATTCAAGTCCCCGTTACTTTTTTATTCCGAATAGATTAGATCCGGTCCAGTTTTTTTAGTCCGATACAGCTGAATCCAGCCGACCGTGTTAATTAATTCCAAAGAGGTAATAGAATCTGGTCCAAGTGTTATTTAGCTCAATACGGTTAATTCAGTCTATCGTGATCATTTTGGATAAACCTATTCAGTCCAATACAGCTAGACTTAATTCACCATTGTTTGCTCAATCCAAAAAGAATAAATCCGGCGCAATTTTTATTTATACCAATATGGCTGAATCTGGTTTACTGTTGTTTGTTTAGTTCCAATAGTTGAAATGCGTCCAGTTTTTTTTTTCAATTTCAAATGATGTAATTCAGTCTCCGCTGTTATTCGAGCTCTAAAATTAGATCGGAATTAAAGTTCACAAATTTATGTTTTCGGTTTTTGTATTTGTGTCGTTGGAATAATAAAAGCCAGAGAAATATACGATTTTTCAAATTAAAGAAAACCTTCCCTAATCCACTGTTCTACCCCCAGCTTAGCTATTCTTACAGAAGATGACCCAGGAGAAAAATGGCGCCCGAGATATTGATCTAGTGTCTCAGGATGTAGTGATTATTAAACGGAAGAACTATCTATGAAGAGACCCCAATTTGAGGCGAAGGATTGCATGGGCGCTCAATCCTTACTAATATTATAAATGCGAAAGTCACGCATAAGCCACTCAACCGTTTTTGATGTAATTTGGTACAGAGATAAACTAGAGCTTGAGAAAGAACATAGGCTACCTTTCATGGCGAGGGGGTTGAAATAGGGAATATATATGGAGATTAGTCATTTTCGAAGATAAAACCATGAAATTTTGTATTCAGGCATCACGCACTTGATATTGAGTGAATAAACATTTCTTTCAGCGTTTTTGTGATTTCGACCTGCATGGGGATAAAATAGGAGATGAAAGTTCGTGTCGAAATCCAAGCGCCTGCGCAGCGCGGCATAGTGGGAGAAATATCACAGAATGTGGCTATTTGAACGGCCAATCATGTTAGGGCAGGCGAGTGCAAATATTAAAAATGAATGAGTTGTTTCGTAATCCATAGAAATATTTCGGATAACTGTAAGTTCCCTACACTTAACGGTAAAAGGGAATTGGGCTATATATATATAACTGTAAGCTGCCGTATGAGCGAAGCGAGCTCGGTCAATGCCAAGCTGCTGTGCGAGCGAAAAGAGCTCAGTTAACGGCAAGCGGCAGAAACGAGCTCGGTTGACTATAAGCTACCGTGCGAGCGAAGTGACCTCGGTCAACTGAAGAACGTCGTGCGAGCAGAACGAGATTGTTCAACGGTAAAAGATGCCATGCGAGCAAAGCGTGCTCGGTCAACGTTAAGACGCCTTGCGAGCGTTGCAAACTCAGTTAAATGCAAGCAGTCGAGCGAACGAAGCGACGTCGCTCAACAGTGAGCCCCCTAAAGCGAATTTGGTGAGCTTGGATTATTCCCAGCACATGCATATTCATTTCACTGTCACATTTTGGTTAGGTTCATTTTCAAATAGACAAGTTAGGTCCAATATAATAATAAATTCTATATAATCACTTGAATAAGCATGTCATGTGGGATTCATATATTTGTTGTATAATTTTTAATAAATTAACAAAAAAGAAATCAATATAAACTCGAAAGACATTCAGTGGAACTGCAAAGTTTCGGCCAAATCTCCTATTTCGATTGATTTCCTACAAAAGAAAATCTTTTCGCAATTTGACATGTCCTTATCATTTTCAGGTTATAAGGTCCTGATATAAAAGATAGGCTCAAGTACCTTGCAATCTGAATTTATCAATTCTGTGGAGCTACGAAGTACGCCGGGTCAGCTAGCGTGAAAATAAATGTAGATAAAAATAGTTGATTTGTTATGGATAAAACATTTTTTGGGCAGGAAAAATGAAGTTTGAATGAATTATGAATGTGGATGATGCGCAAAAATATATGTTCACTTGGTATAGCATGATTGTTAGATTTTTGGTTTCTATAATATACCACGTTTTAAAATAACGTTGACGAGCAGTATTCACATCGGTATCACTTCATTAAATAGGCTGGTCACTAAAATAGTGTCTCACAATCGCGGGCATCAAATACCAATTTCCAGATTTATTCATCCGTTTAAACCGTCAATTTATCTGCATTCCTCACTCTCAATTGTTCCCTGGCACCTCATATATTCCATCAGCACATAGCGCAACCACATTCACCGAACCGAACCTATCCGATTCGAGAGTATTTCTCACGTACCTAGCTGTTCTATTCAAGCAAATAAAATGTATTCGAATTGTTTTTATGAAGTACAATCGAAGGTAGTTTAAACACACACCGACATCAATATCGAAGCGAACTGTGATCGAGAACCAATCGACCAATCAGAGGAAAAAAGACAATGGAACTGAGAAAACAAAAGATGAATTGTTTGGGTGGATGGACAGTGTATCCATGGCCGGCTAACAAGGTTCGGAGGAAAAAAAAGCAACTGGGAAATATAAAACAACTAAAAAACGACTAGTTTGAGAAGCAAGTGATACTATTTATGTTTCAGCAGTTAACATCGGTAGTGCTGGTGCTCTATCTCTCTTGAATGGGTGAATTGTACAGCTGGTCAAAAATAACTGGACACTTTCTTAACAAAATTTTTGAAATTAATCCTTCCTGAATTCGTTTTCTATTTGTTTACTACATTTCCTGTTTTCTTCCACCGCGATCGCAAAATATGCTACTGCATATTCCACCTTACAGTGGCTAGGAAAATTCTCTATTATCGTTCAACGCATCTGAATCGATGCAAGTTAATGAAAATAAGTAATTCAGATTTCATCTTTTATAAAATCGACACATTTATTAAGTGTTTTCGTCACTATCTCTTTCTTTATTCTGTTCAGAGTTTAATCTGAATTCAGAGTGCAGCTATTTTTCTGATAAATCTATTGCGAATCCTTTCAATATTTGGTTGCTCAACAAATCACTCCATCCTGGTCCATCTGACTATACCAATTTAATGAAATTTTTTATGTGTGAGTGTACACCAGATGCAATCAATGTACCTGTATTCATCTCTTTTTTATTCCTTTAACCTGTGATACTTCTCTCTCTGTCTCTTTAGCAAAGATTCCAACCAAATTTGGGTGGTAGTGTATTCGTGTGTGTTGATGGTTTAATTGGCTTTCTATACGATGCCATTGTGTAGGGAAAGCTCTATTTTATGTCGTCGTTTGTACAAAATAAATTGACATGATTAGTTTTCAGTATTGTCCAATCCCATTGTGCGTGGTATGGTAACAAGCTGATGGTGAATCGGCAACATCGATATTGTTATTTAGCATTGTGATTACGGCTTTGTTGTTTATACTACGCTAAAATAAGAAATTTTAATAATGCAACTATTACTTCACAAGCTCATATACTTCACTAACTGGATATAAAGTTCGTATAAATGATCTTTACATTTTCTTCAGTTAAGGCTGCTTAGAAATCCTCTAACTCAATATGATATCCATCTGTCTTGCAGAGAAATAGACTTTAGACTATTTTATTAACAGGAAAAATAGTTTTTAAGATATGTTGCTCAAAATGCAAATGCCCAAGTGGTATACTATTATAAGACCGCTCGTTCGTCTGTCCGTGCGTCCGTTGCAGTCAGATTTCAGGATATACAAAGTTCGAAGTTATCAAATTAATATATATTTGGAAAGTTCTGAAGATTAAAAATTCATAGTATATTTTCTGTATTTGAAGATGCACAATTCGATACTTCAAAAAATTGATATTCTAGTATACTAGTATCTCAATAGTGATTTATGCAACATTGAGCTTTGGAGAAATGAAATTTCAACATTGCATCAAATTCGACATGCCTTCAATTTTTAGACACGTATGCTGCATTACGAAACAAATCCAATTAAAATTTTTCCTGTAAACTCTCTAGATATCCAATTAAAATTCATCGAAGCTTTGTCAAAAATATCATTATATCCCCATTTATGGTTGAATCTGACTGTGAGCGGTAGTAATTATGTCACTTATTCATTTGAAACTGAAAGAATATTTGTATTTTGGTAGTATACCATCACTAAAACACTGCTTTACTTCTGTAATTTGTTTGTCTTGATCTTGTCTTGAAATCAAGACAAGACCAAGACAAGAAGTATTTTTTATTTCTCAAGACAAGACAAGAAAGTACCATCAAGAATCAAGACTTCTTGTCAAGAAATCTTGATATCTTGACAATTAATTTTTCAAATCTGCATATTTATTAATCCATTATTAAAATATTAAAATCTGCTGTGGCCATTACAATTTTTCTCCGACAATAAGTTTCATGGCCAGTTTCATTAATGAATTTAGGAATGTCATACCAACTTTCAGAGAAACATTTGTCATTGTCAAACAGTTCAAAGTGACAGGGTCATTGTCAAAGTAATAATGTCATTTTCAAAATGACAGCTGTCATCGTCAAAATGACAGCTGTCATTGGCATGGTGACAGATGGTGGCTATATTTTAGTCGTAACAATATAAGTATTTTTGAAAATGGCGAGTCTTTTTCTAGATTTTCTGGTTGAAAAACTCATTTACAAATTTTAACCTAGCTTTTTTATAAAAAACTCAAATATTATTGAATTTTAGTCAAAAATTCGTACGGGTTCTCTAATTATCATACTTTCAGACAGACAGATTTATGTTTTCTGGATTCAGTAGGGTCTAAAGTGTGGAAATTCATCAGAATCTCAAACTATCAAAAAATCACAGTTTCAGTACTTTTCCTATAATATATATAAGTCGGGGAAGTAAACAGTATCTATGATTTTCAAAACAAATATAAGTCGTCAGTTTCCGGTGATTAACTCGTTCAAGTAGAGAATACATATACAGATAGATTCTCCAATACTCTAAGAAAGTTGTTAATTCTCAGCAACATTGCTATATCATATAACAAATAATAATTGCAAATACTGATTAAAACATGGAAATGACAGACTTTTCATTTATTTCTATTTGTTGCAATCTTGGAAAACGTTGCTAGAATCGATTCATAACATAACTGACAGGAAGGATAAACGGAAGGCACTAACGCTTAACTAGGTGTTCGGATTGTATAAAGCAATAGAGAAAGGGGACTCCCCCAAAATGTCAAGATCAAGAAATATCAAGAATTCTTGAAACAAGACAAGAAATGCGTCGTCAAGAAATGGGCAAGACAAGAAGTTTTCATTTTCTTGTCTTGAAAATCAAGACAAGACAAGAAATGATCATCAAGACAAGAAATCTTTTCTTGATGAAACACTATTTACAAGTTCAGTGCATTTTCACAGATCTCAGATGGGGAGTGATGTTAAAATCTGTGCAGCCATTTGTAAATGTTAACTGTGCTACGAAACTGATACATAATTATTGCAAATCCTGTTGGAAAAAGCCTGTTGTCAAAACGGAGCCCTGAGCAAACTGAGAAAACTTATACATTTAGAATTAGTTATTGTAGGACAATCCTCTTCGCAGAAATTAAAATTTTTGTTGGAATGAATTAAGAACCGTGCCCTCATTCAACTAATTTGGTCCCGTGTTTGACATAATCAATTATAGAAACAAAACACATTTAAAAGATAAGTCCATTCGAGATACAAACCCAAGCCCACTGCGTTTATATGTATGTGTGAGAACGTTCCTCACTAGCGCTTGATTTGAGTATGTGTGTGAATGTATACGAGGCTATATCTGTGTATATGTTCATACCTGCTGGCTGCAGCAACGGTGACATTTTTTTTTGTTGGTCTTTTTCCGTCGCTAACATATAGTCGGAGGCGAGCAATAGATTCTGTTTCGTGTTCAAAACATTTTAAACTGTTTGGGAATTTAAAATTCCTGGAATTGAAACTACTTGTTGGATGGTGATTGTTTCGCTTCGTTCGCTTGTTTGATTCACTTATATACCGGGTGTCCGAGATAAGCATGGAAATATCTGAAACTCTGAAGAGTTACGCAGATTTATCAAATTATCTGCTCTTTTGAAGAATTATTAAGATTTCTGATACAGAAAATATTTATAGAAAAATAAATTAAAGCTTATGAGTAGTAATTTCAAGCTTATGGATCACAAATCGCTGAAGAAAAATAGTATATTGTGTGGCTAGGGACGAAACAAGACGATTTCAGCTGAGGGTGAGTGTTGCTTGCTCGAGCGAAGCGAGGGCTGGCATTACCATCGGCTGAAATCGTGTTTTATCCCGTGCCACACAATGTATTTTTCAAAATACCTGCATTGAAACTTTCAATATTACAAATTTTACATAACAAAGTAAATATTTTTCTTTTGATTTTGCAGGTAACAAGTTGAGAGTAGCAGCTTGTACTTTATCAATAAGATGTTGTGGCATACTTGAAATTGTCGAATTAATACTTTTTTTCTCGAAACTAATCGTCTTCTTAATTTAATTCAGTTACGAATACAACAATTGTCAAATTAATTGAGGTTATATGATTTTCATTTAGAGATCGACAATGAATAAATGCGATTCTGCCAGGGATAAAACAATTTGAGAAACAAATTCAGCTGGTAGAAACAAGCCTGTTTTCTCCCCTAGGTCAGAAACAGGCTTGTTTTTGCCCGGCTACATTTGCATTTGTCTGAAATTGTCTTGTTTCGGCTGACAAAATAGGCGTTGAAACGCATTGTTTCAATGCAGATATTATGAAAATACATTTTTATTTGAGTAAATGTAAAGAAAAAAACACTTTAAGCTGTCAATAAAAGGTAATATTGCTGGGTAAGTCAAGCATACAGTTTTCTAATGGTACTATTTCTGGTTGATTTATATTTGTATTATTACGTCAAGGCTCTATCAAGGCGAATCAGGTTCGATTCCAGGTATAGGGGCGAAACTAAACAATCAATTTTCCTAGCTCAAAAATACTGCTTGTAGTGTAACTAGGGATACCAACTCGGTGGACTACAATTCCCGATGCCTTTGATTCGTGATCGTTGGGAGGACAACTTTTTTCTTAATTTTTAATTACTTGTACTAAGTACAAGTTTATATATACAACAGACATTCAGAATTTGCCGTATAAAACAATCAGTTTAATTGAAATGATAAGGTAGGCAATGATAATCTGTTGTCAATTTTTTAATTTTGTTTGACATTTTACATGTCAAATATTTCTCCCTGAATTTAATTTTGTTAGCATGACAAAAGCGACAAAATTAGATCAGAACATGCTTTTTCATACAAATTTTAAATTAATTTTCATTATGTTTGTCACACGGTTCAGCTTTAATTTCAGCATTATTGAACTCCAAATATACATACTTATCAAACCTCTTGAAGACATGAAAAACAAAATGAGGCACTGAAATCTACGACTATTTGACGATCTAAAAGTACAAGGAAATATTGTGAAACCGACAAAATTCACATATCGAGATTTTGATGGATATATCCGTTTTGAACATCCCTCAAATCTCAGAATTCGTCAAACGTATAATGCTGAAATTTTGTATAAAAGACTGGTATAGGATCTAGAATTTTGATGTGCACCTCGCATTATGGTTGCAATCGTCTGCACTGGAAGTGCACTTTACCTAATACTTTTTTTTTAATTTTCCGCATAAATCTAGAATGATTAGCTGTAGGATACTGGAATTCAGTATTTGAAATTGCTGTAGCATCCAAATGATCATATCCTATTTTCGTCCCAATCGACTAAGCCGGAAGTGCTCTTCATATTACAGACTTTTCGAATTTTTCTCATAAATTTAAAATAATCAGTCCCAAAATATTGAGATTTTGTATTAAGCACTTTTATAGCATCTAGTTGTACACCTTGCATTATGATTGTGATTGGCAAAGCCGGGAGTGCAGTTTACTCGAAACATTTTTTAATTTTCCGCATAAATCCAAAACGATTGAACGTAGAATATTAGAATACAGTATTCAAGATGATAATACTGTCTAGATGCTCATATCCTATTTTCATTGAGATCGACTGAGTCGAAAGTGCACTATACTTGACGATCTTGGAATTTTGCGCATAAATTCAGAACTGTTAGCCGTAGAATCCTAGAAATCAGTATTTAGGAATGTTGTAGCATAAGAATGATGACCTACTGTTTCCATAGCAACCGACTAGCCGTGGAATGATAAGATGTTGTGTTTTTTTGAATTTTTGCATAAATCTAGAATGATCAGCCATAGCATATTGAAATTTAGTGTTTGAACTTGTTGTATCATCAAAATAGTTATCTACTATTCTTGTATCAATCGACTGAGCCGGAAGAGCAGTTTATATGTATAACAGACATTCAGAATTTGCCGTATAAAACAATCAGTTTATTGAAATGATAAGATAGGCAATGATAATCTGTTGTCAATTTTTTGATCTTGTTTGACATTTGTCATGTCAAATATTATTAAAATTATATTAATTATAATCTGAAGTGACAGGAAACTTCATTGAATAAATTTGTGTATATATCATTTAATGTACAAGTAAGTCACGTGATGTTCACGTCAGATTTTTGAATGAATACTTGAAGAGAGCAAATTCTTTAACTCCATCCTTATATTACCCCTCTTCCGACAGTCATGCCACGAAATGAAATAAAAATACATATTCAAATATTTTTATTTCAAAATGCTTTTTTCTTGCATAGCAATCAGCTTGTAAAATCCTAGACGTAACCTCTAATAATATCTATGGGTATCTGTACAATGACTTATTCTACATGCAGTAAACACTAGCATAATTATTGCACGCTTATAGGAAAAAAATATTGTCAGATTCTGAGTAGGTAATGTTATAACACATGTCAGTAACCTTATAAGTTCATCAATTTATCTCTAAATTAAATCGATCATTTACCAACACATATTTAATTTATCTGCAAGCTGTGAAAACTAGTTTTTATATACGAACTCATTCTAATATTAATTAGAAATCATTATACCGCTAATTAAGTTTAATATGTTTGAGTTATCAACCGTTATCTTTATAATTCGAATTTCACATGTCAAAATCGTGAGATGTTCAAAACGACATTATAGATTAATGCAAAAAATGTTTGTTTATTTCACAGCTCATAATTTACTGTTTTTTTTAATAATTCAAAGATATATATCTTAAAGTATCTCATAGTGATATGTGGATTACACGTTGACAGCAAAATGCAATATTCCGATCGCCCAAAAAGAGACCGCGAACTAAGATCCTAATAACGACCATGCATTTTATGAATTTCGTATCGACAATATACCATTTTGATGCTGAAAGTGGTTTTACAAAGAAGTATCTAAAAGTCGTGATTCAAAATAGCATTAAAGTGGCACCTCAAACTGAGACTTTTTATTCAAAACAATCTGCAAGGACCCAATTTCTACGTCCAATAATCTTTTTACAATATTTTCGAGAATTAAATACAATAAAAATATCGCTACTCCGTCATTTTACAACGAAATAACTTGAAACACAGATTATAGTATGTAGTTGAAACTAATAAAACCTCAAAATTAGTTTGATGTTTCTCAAATAAATCCACAGATCAAATTTCAATACGTTCAATAATTAAAAACACTTTCTGTAATATGTCTTCGAACTTTAAAAACTCTACATACAGTCCATTCCAGTAAAAACGGTCCAAGAACTCTTATAGAACTATGGCTCCTGATTGGTCGAAATATTAAAATTCGCAAACACTAAATAAATTGAAATTAAATCAATTAATAAAAACAACAAATATATTCATGTATTACGTGAATATATACAAATTTGAATCTTCAAACTGCACCAATTTATTCATGATAATTGAATAACTGACAGTTGATGCAACTGACAGAAATCCAAGTACGTTTTGGAGCTAATGTGAAATAGTTCACGTTTCGACCTGTCAGACGGCTAAAATCGAAGTCCTATAAGAGCCCTTGGACTGTTACTAACTGGAATGAACCATAAGTTTTTTGTAGTTCAAAACTTTGTCTATCGTATGCTATTATCAAATCAGATGATAAAGTGACAGTATAAGAATTGAATAGCAGATATCAATCTACAGTAACTCATAAATAAAAAAGAGTAGACTCAGGAAAGAACATTCAATTAAATTGGAAATTAAAATTTTTGTAAAGAGGTGACTGAATAATCAACATTTTCACTTGAATATGATTACTAGCCATCAGCCTGCAACAGATCTTAGCTATCAATAGACTACTTTTAAACAAGTAAACGAATAAAAACAATATTTGTTAATGAAAGAAGGTCTTCTAATTTAGTTCTCCATTTTGGATAAGCATCTTTGAAAGGACACTGTACTTAAATTAATGAATTCACGTCAAAATCCAAAATTTTCAAATTAATATCAACCTCAAAAACCATTAGCTCGTATTTATAACGATAATTCAATCGATTTACACCTTTAAAGACACCAATTATCTTACCAGGTACCAGACAACGTGACTACATAACCTCAACTGGTAACAAGATAATACTGTGGTGTGGTTAGTGGTTAACCATCCTTTTTTCTCTCTCTATTTCCATCTGAGCTAATAAGATGAGAAGCATTTCAACATCTCTCGTTTCGATAAGACAGAATAATTTTATCTAAAATATTCAAGAGATTTGAAGTATCCAAATATCTGTGTGACTCAAGTATCAAATTTTATTCTAGAAAAATTTATTTTACAACTTTTATGTGAGTAAGTGGTAAAATTCGATAATCCTATTGAAGTATATATAATCTTCACGCGAATGTGATAAAATTTGGTGCACTTGTAAAATGAAGTGTAAAAAGATGTAATGTTTTCATCAACAATTCATTGCTGAAATTTTTTGAGCAATTACTATTTTTTTAGAATTACCGAAAAAGCTTCAGAAAATCATTTTTGAAATTTTTCATTAAAACTGCATATACTTAGGGTATGATAAAATTAGTTATTTCTTATATTTTGCGTTCGAAGCTGCGTTCGCAGTACGAAATTATTATTTAGCATCAGTAGTTATAATTAGTTAATTGCATTCATAACAACGAAACTGAACAACGCTGTCCTGCGCTAACCTTGGTTAATCATTTGAAGGGGCTAGGTTGGTGTAAAATTTAAGTTGGCTCATTATTTCAATAATTCAAATACTTATTTTATGCTAGCTCTTATATCTATGAAAATTTTATCTCAAGTCCTAAATTAGAGCAAAAATACACTTAATCGACGACATAAACTTTAATCCTGATGCGTTAAGAGCATTGTGAAAACTGTTTTTTTAAAACTCATAATTTAAACGCTAGCCACAGCCACTAATCATTGCTACAAACACTAACTTCTAATTTCGTACTGTGGACAGTTGCCGCCCTATCCAGGATGATGGCGTGAAAACTCGAATTTATAATTTTGTGAAACAATCAGGTTTTGATTTTTTTATATGAAACAAATATTTGATATGAGTATTTGACATCAAATTATTTTGAAATAAATAATGTTTGATATCGTTTGCTTGTAAATGGCAATAGCTATTTAATTCATTGGAAGATACAAAAAAATGCATAATTTTGGAAATATTGCGGAGTCTGACAATATTACGAGTCTTTAAACATTTTTTGTACGAATTAAACATAATATTTTCTCGCCAACCTTCGAATTTGCTAATTTTTTAGAATCATTCAAAGAAACAAGGCTTCATATATTTTTACTTTTGAATATTTTAAATCAAAATACTTCAATATAAATCACTAAAATTAATCCAATATCATTTTAGCGAAGCGTGCACTTACCCCGTGCACTGAGATAACATTTTTTTTGTAACACGTGCACCGAATGTACCCTATTACTGAACTGACTTCTGCTTCGAAAGTTCTCAATTCCAAACCATGGTAACACTTTTCATTAATTCTCAGTTAACACGGAATTAATGGATGTTTTTGTCCGCTGGGTAAAAATGGAATTGTAGATCATGGATCATGGATGCCGTTAGATTTTTTTATTTCATTGGTATATGTCAATTTGATATTTGAAAGAAATTTGTATTATAGAATGTGTTCGTTATAATGTGTGTATTTATTGTGAACGGGATAGCACAGAAAATGTGAAAAATATCAATCAATAAAATAAATCATGTAAGTTATGTTTCATTGTATTATTTTACTGTAATGTGATTGCATTTGCAACAATCTGTAAGATAGTTTCAATACATCCAAATTTTTTTAAAAAGCTTGTTATAAAAAGTATTGTATTAGTTTACTGTAATGTGATTGAATTTGCAACAATCTGTAAGATAGTTTCAATACATCCAAATTTTTTTAAAAAGCTTGTTATAAAAAGTATCGTGTGCAACACGGACACTGAACGACTGTCATTATTGTCACGGACAAATTTGGCTACTCGAAGCTCCGCCTGGGCTTTGCCCTCGTCTTCACCCAATGCAGCCAAATTTATCCTGGACAAAAATGACAGTCGTTTGGTCCTTGTAGCATAATATACTATTTTTGTGCTAAGAAAAACAAGTGATTTTTTGGTATAATCGCTATTTGAAAACATCAATATTTTGCTTTTATCTGCTTTAGGAACGTTGTTTAGGCAATCAAAATGTTCTAAATTATTTGAATGAAAAGATTATAAACATAAAATTGTAAACAATTGTATTATCTGTGAATTTATCTGAAGATTTTTCTTCAAAGTAATTTGGAGCATTTTTATTGCCTTAAAATTCTTCTTAAGATAAAGTTTTTAAGACAGTTAAAAACAGAACTTGTAGTACGAGCTATTGGTTTTTGATGGATAAAAATACAGAGCAGCTTACACATTTAGATATTAGGTTTGCAAAGAGATACTTCATGTAGCCCAAAAGAGTTTTATAAGTAAAATATCAAAGAACTCAAATAGAAAAAATATTGTCAAGTTTACAAATACAACAATTTCATTTCGATAAGCAAACTATAATAATAGGAAGTTACAGATTGAAATTGTTATAGCCCAAAATGAGACAGGACAATCTAAAACCTCAAATAGTCATCATTAACTTTTGAAAAACAAGTTTGTGTATTTTTTGCGGCGAATTCAAAACGCCAACTGTGCATATAATTAATTTCATTAATTTTATATCCTTGCGATGTTTACTACTTCCAGTTTTAGGTTGCTGTGGTTATTCATAATCTGGTTGATGGTTTTACAGCCTGATTTTCTGTAATTTGATATTACTTCAGATCACCACACCTGTTTCAATGATGTAAATATCGTTATCGTAAGAAAAATTACATGTAAATTAGTTTTACGGCTTAGAATTTCTACCTAGATATGTACCTACGTAAGAACTTCTGTGTGAAATAAGAAAATTTATAGCGCAATGAAAGAAGTTTATGATTTAAAATAGGGACTTCAAAAATTGGAATATTCAGTTTTCTGTATAAATCACAAGTAAATATCACTCCTTTATAATTAATTCCTTATCTAAAATTAGCCAGAAATATTCAAGGATTCAGTGATAACGGTGATTACAAAATCTTGACGCTCTGGGTGGCGTCTGTCCTTTTTATGTTCATTAATTATTTTATCAATAGAATGATCACCATTGAATCGTTTACAGAGCAGCTTACACATTTAGTTACTTCATTTCGAGCTACAAAATATCAGATTTTACGAATCACACATTTTCGTTTATCATCATAAAGTTAACTTATTCCGATCCAACTTTGTTACCCATCTGCCACTACAACGCACGTCAAAGTACTTTGTCGTTCGCTCAGTATATCGCAATGGCTACGAATCAGATATACCTGTCAAACTTGAATTATTTTGACGTTTTAGAAGAAAGTATTTCTTAATCAATTTAATTATGTGATTCATACAGAACATATAGTATAAAAAATAGTTATTTGTCTAACTTCACTGCAAATTTATGTTTTGACGCCCGCTTATAAGTAATAAATAAATGTTGAAGTATTCACCTTCGGCTCACTCATCACTGGAAGTCCGAAAAACATCTATTAATCAAAATCAATAGTTGTCTACATTCTCAAACAATCTCTACTATATATTTGAGCTCAAGAAACAAAGCCTCCAGTACAGTGTTCATCACATTTGTTAGTTGTTGCTCTATTGAAATCCGCAACCCAATCTTTCATAGTAAGGAAGGATATTCTGTTCAAAAATTCACAATAATAACGCAATATAGGTAATGTACACTTTGAATTAAGATAATGATAGTAATAATAATGATGATAATAATTTTCATTACATTTTATGTTTATTTCATATACATTTTAAAAATCTATATTAACAACCAAACACAAAAATTCATGCTTTTAGTGCTAGTGGGATTCGAATCTACGACACTTGTAATCAGTGGAAGAGATCATTTGACACGCTGAACCACTAGTGCCGGCCCTCTTGAATAAATATTAAACTACTATCCATAGCAACTGCATTTATTTTTTTATTACTCATGCAGGATAAGTACTATTTTGCGCACGTTTTTCCGGGCGGTAAATGGTTCTTTGGCTTTTAAGTGCGCTAAGTATAATTTGCGTGCGACATCAGTTACCGCCTGGAAAAATAAGCGCAAAATAGTACTTATCCCGCATTCGTAATAAAAAATAGTATCTGCAACTTGAGCGAATGAGCGTCCTCACTTCGATCGTGCGCCCAATTTCGCTCTCGTGGGCAATCGACAACTTATCGCACTTGTTGCACAATATACTATTATCAACTGAAATAAGTCTACTATTTATTAACATATACTTTTTCTACGGCCGTACATGAAATGGGTACTTTAGAGTCTTTAGACATTGCAAATGATGCGTAAAATAAGTATTTTTCACGTGTCAGTCTTATCACCATTTAAAGGCGTAACAGTTAAATTTCTGTGATTTTATGCTTGTTGTAACTGTCACTAATTCATTAGTTCGGATATTTGTTGAATTTAAATTCCAAGTTGTGCTCTGGACTTCCTTGCTGTCTGCTCAATAATTGTTAAAATATGAAAGTTCAGGACCGTGGAAAAAATTTTGTATGCAATTCGAATGTAAATAATAAGTAACTATCCTACCAGTAATCAAAACATATTTAATTTCAGGGACTTTGTTGGTAAAACGGTTTGTAAATATAATTTATAATAATTTAATGATCGATAAGATGATAATTTATTCCGCTGTTCACGTACCCAGTAGTCCATATGTTAGCATCAACAGTAGAATTTTTCTACTGAGTGCCAAGAGGGCACGACCATGCTCAAGATCTCTACAGCTTCTTGTATGTAACATTGATGGATGGATGCGAGAGATCACTGACTATTAATCACCTTGAAATCAATTTTGAAACAGCAGCAGCCACACACACAAATATAAAATGTATTTTCAGCTCATGTGATCGAAAATTGCAACATTAAAATAACAATACGAATCGATGAATTTTGATTGGTTATTTGGTGACTGAATAAATTTGAATTAGCAATGAATTATTATGAAAAATTGAGAGATAGTTTCAATTTCTAATTTTTTATTCAATCTAAATTGTTTCTTCTCTATTTTTTCATTTTTTGTTATTAAAAAAGCCCTAATGTCTGGGAAAAATGGGAAAATCTGATAAAAAATTTCATGGAACATTTTAATCCCAAATTAGAGTTACTTCATAAAACAGATTTTTTCCGGGTAAAATCTGTCAATTAACCTGTCAGCAAATATAAAAAGTAACGTTAAAAGTACAAGATATTTTGTGAGTAAATTGATATATTATTTGACAGAAGATAATTAATTGATATTTATTGGATAAGCAACTATCTCATTAAGAATTTTGTTTCTTAAAATTATCAACTTTTTGTTTGTTTTTATGTATCAATTTTAATATAGTCACACTGAAACATAAAAAATTCACAGCACACACATGCATACATAATTATATAGAAATATCTTCAAATTAAGTTGGCAAGAACTCCGAGTACTTGGCATTCAATCAGCAATCAATTTTGACCAGATATCGTCATTCATACATATCTCTTTTGCTTCAAGTTCCATGGTCATTCTATTTTTATAATATTTTATTTAACATCACGATTGGGGATCATTATTTTCCGCCCATTTTCCCCTTCAATTCCTAACCTACCCTAAAATATAAGCCGGAGAAAATAAGTACTATTAGGAGAAAACGGCCACGATATAGAACATTGCTTGTATATCAATTTGTAAATATATTTAGGACGTATCTTGAATTTTGTTGAAAGGTGGACTTAACGGAAGTTCCGTGACAATACAATACAATCTAATATAGTTCTTTTACATTTTGCATCACAATCCGCTTGACGTGGGTGTCAATTGGAAGGATTTGACAAGTCAAATACGATTAGCTATTAAGCCCAAAGACCTATAAGACACTGTTTAATAAGAAGCGCACTGAAAAGTTAGAAAATTAAGTAATTTTAAAAACTAAAAATACCCTTTTATTCCCAAATTGATGATGCTCGAGAATGGATAATAGTGTATTATGCTAAAAAGACCTAATGACCATCATTATTGTCTAAAATTAAGCTGGCTGCAATTGACGAAGACGAAGGCGAGGGTGAATCCCAAGGCGTAGCTTCGTGCAGCCAACGTCAACCATAAGGACGGTGCTCAGTATCTGTGTAGCATATGATACTTTGGCCCAGTTGCATAAAGCATTCTTAACTTTAAACACATAGTCAAATATTTGATCACGTGTTTCTAACCTGATTTTTTTGACATCTAAATAGAAGTAATGAAATTCTCATGTATAGAGTGATCGAAAATGATTGTCCGTGCCGCTTCGTTCTGATTTTTTCTTTGCCGCCTGCTTGAGATAGTGACAGTGACAGATTCTCTGGAAACACTATTCTAACCTAATAATTTGGTAAAATAATAATAAATTCTCAATAACCAGTCAATAATATAGCTATTTACTTACTTTTTTGTTTATTGAATCAGAGGATGAATCCGTCATAAAATATGCAAAATATACGCCATTGTGTTCTTGAAATGTCGGTAACGTAGTTTTCAAAATAAATAAATTTATACTAACTTTATTCCATGAAGATAGTTTTGATCATAATGCGAACTTTTGCCTATCACCTGTCAGACAATCATTATTGATCACTCTTTATAATTTTACCACAAATACAGTTTGAAATCGCCATTTAAACGTTAGAAACAAGTTAAATATTCACGCGATCTATTTTTTCCACATAAACGTCAATAAAAAATCTAGTTAACTGAAAGTCGATTAACTATTTTTATGCAACTGGCCCTTTGTGTAACAAGTAAACCGAAGTACCCTTTACTGAACTTTTCAAATTAATTTGGATTATTAAAATTATTTTATTGATTTTATAAGCAAATTTTTGCAATTGCGATCACATTTATAGTAAAATAATACTACGATACATAAATTACATGACTTATTTTATTGATCGATATTAAATTATGCTTCCCACATTTCTTGTGCTATCACATCTACAGCAAATGCAGATCCATGTCAATTTGATGTAATGATGAAATAAAAAAATACCAACAGTATCCATGATCCACAATTATTATTTTTTCTCTCTCAATAGGAGAATAATAATCATTAATTCTCTGTCAACAGTTAATTAATGATAATTAATGTTTTCATGGTTTGGAATTAAGAACTTTCGAAGCAGAATTTAATTCAGTAATAGTTACAAGAAAGCATTATTAAATACGGAGTACTCGAAAACACATTTTTTTGTGATTGCTAAATGGTAACCATGTGCATAAAAGCGCTTTCCAAGTTGAAGAACCGCTACTGCTTCCATTACATTTTTGGTAAAAGATTCGTATTTGGAGTATAAAATAAAAATATATCGGATTACCAACTATTAGAATTGTTTTCTAGCATTTGGTGTTCCATACCTTTTTACATATTTGTGGTGGAAATAAAAAGCAGAATATCTCTTTGAAGACTTTTCAATGCTTATTCGTAATTGAATACGTATTTCAATTGGTTGGTGTAGAGTACATTTAAAAGCAGCAAGGGTCTCAGGGCCTTATGTCTGTGTATGGAGACAGAACAATGAAAAGCTAATGAGAACACGGCTAATTATCGTACGGTCAGCGGGCAGCTAACTTGCTGCATCGCCATCAACTCACTGAGGAAAAAACAATTTAGTCCCGCACAGTAGGAAACATAACCTCAACAGACTTCTTTCTAATTGTTTATTGCATTTCATCCACTAATTATGTTCCTGAAGAAGATTCAACTATTTAAATTAACAAAATACTCTTCCACTGTACCAAAAATTTAATAAAGTATTGTCAAAACTCAAAATATTGGTAGATCCTAAATTTGAAGTGTGCAAAAGATAAGAAATAAGATTGAATGAAATTAGGTTGGCAGGAATCCTGTTTTATATTCAAGTAGTAATAATTCCTTGTCAGATACCCTTACCAAAACACATCTCTTTCACTTCACCCACATTCATAATCCCATTCTTACAAATACAAGTTGGTTCTTTCTTTCTCATCGGAAATTTTCACTCGCACTACAAACCAGTATTAATCATATCAATCAACCTACATACAAACCGTCACGCTATCTTTCGCCTTAACTTCCACAAACAAATTTTTCCAGAAATCATCCATTCAACAATCGTTCCACATGCCTAAACCAAACTAAATGACTTATTCTCACTCTATCACATTTTTTTAATATTACACTGTTCATATAGACATTTAATTTGCATTCAATTTCTTCTAGTATACCTACAGACAAATACCACGCAGAAATCTCATTTACACAGCAGTCACTCTCCGTTTATGCTTCAGCAGTCACGCCCAGTATTCACTTCCATATATAAATGCAGGTACAAGTACTCCGTTATATACTAATCTTGCAACCCTTGAAACAGATACATTCCATGCAAATGTCCCTGAAACACTCAAAATCTTTTAATCAGCGAGTACTCTTCTTTTAATCTTCTTATCAATATCCTAACCTTCTACATTACACTACCCAAAAAAACACTTGTTTCAATTTAACAGCATTCACTGAAACATTGCAATTAATCAGCGATTCGCCTATCTCAAAGACCAAAGCTTCACATTTATCAACATTCATAATAATTAATTTGTTTTTCAAGTTTTATCGATCATACCTAGAAATATGCCGTAAAACCTAAATTTATCATTATTAGAGATTCTACGATATAAACAATCATGTAGGTATTAAGTGATGAGAATTTAGTCAAAGGTTTTAATATTTCTCTCTATTCTACAATTTCGGTCTCACCTGAACCATCTTCAGGAGTGAAAAGAATTCGTGAGTTCACAATTGAACAGCATTATGTTCAATAAAAATACAAAAATACATTGAGTTCATATCAATGAAAACTAAACAGTCAAAAAATATAGTCTTGGATCTTCATAGCGGTCGGTCATTGCAAAAAATTTTTTTATCACTCATGGGGGATAAGTACTATTGCGCCCACGTTTTTCTACAATGTAAACTTACATGCAAGGCATTTAACGCCCGGAAATTTAATTCAATACCAATTTTACATTCTTTCAATGAATAAAACAATACACAAACACCAAGCCCCAAAATGACATCGAACGCACGACTCCAATAGTAAACGAGTAAAAATTATTTGAGTGCTGCCTAAGCACACTACATCACTGAGACAATGTTTCACGCGAACGGTATAAACTAACTTTTTAATTGAATTATTAGTGGTTAGAGAAGTCAATAGTAAATTTCCATCATGTGATAATTATTCAACAGACTATTTTCTAGTGGCCTCAAGACCAATCAAAATGCATCGTGCATTTTTATGTAAAAATATTGTTAAAAATTAGGTCAATTGAATAGTTCGTAAATTTATGGTAAATACCTTTGTAAAAATCAATTTGCTCGACATCTTAATATTAAAAAATTAAATATATTCATTAAAATTCTGTAGCAGTATTTCAGTGTAACAACAACCTGTTAATTTTCCCAGGTCGAATGATTATGAGTCCGCCTGATATAAAACTAAGGGTCGGTTTACACATCCGCTCATCTGCTAAGTCACCGACAAATTCCAATATACCTATATCGCATAAAATAAATAAAAAAAATATCAGGACAGCCACGGGGCGCACATTAAATTAAAACAAAAAAAAAAGAAACGATTTAACGTAAAAGTGCCCGAAGAGTCGTCGCGAACACTAAGTAAGAGGTTCACAAAAATGAAAACGAGTGGAAACGCGGCACAGGCACGGACTTAGGAGGGGGCGGGGAATACAGAGTCGGGTTATAAGGGTTAGGCTACATTATAATTACGCTTGCTGGAAGATAATGTCACGATTGCGCTAAGTATAGTCTTTGGCGCACCAATAAACCCAATGCAACCATCCAAATCATTCTTTCCTGCAGATCACATCAAAACATAACCTCAAACATAAGTTAACCTCACTTGAGCTGCTGCGGTCAGCTCATGCGTGCGCTATCGACAATTCACCCAGCTGTATTTTCCCGCTAAAATCGTTGGCGCTTACTCGAATATTCCACTGAGTGGTTGTACGTGTCGATTGGTATTTTATTAACGATAGCAACCAACATTGGAACGGAATATGGATGGTTCAGAAGAGATGGCAGTGGATAACGACGCATGCCAAACAAGATTTCGCTTATTTTTGTTGGAAACACACCTCGCTACGTATAATGACCACGCAATCAACGCTGTGGTTTCGAATTTCGTTCTCTGAATGTGGAGTGAGAAGTGATACATTGAAGGCCTCCGAGAATATCCGGATTCCGGAAAACAACTACCCAGTAAAGTTGTTGAAGATGCTTGTAAGAGATGTTGACAATATAATGGGCTGATAATCGTAAACGCTTTCAACAGACTTGGAAAATGTATACCTCACAAATATTGCTACAAATACTAAGATAAGCCTAAGTCCAATAAATTGAATTTGTATGTTCGGATTACAATAGAATATTTATTTTTTATTCATTCTTGAAAAGTAGTATTTATTGTCTAGAATTCCAGAATTTGTTTGATAAACAGCAATTCACAAACCGTAGCACCTAAATCACAAACTCCAATTTGTGGCTTACGTTATGGTTTCTTCTTCCTTGGATCATTATTAAATCATTAAGAGAACGAAAATAATTCAAAAATGGTGCAAGTTTCTCACTGAATTGAATATTTCTTCAAATATGTATCAACATTTTTTTCTAGAGAATAATAATAACTAAAGGTCAATATTTGTAGATACTCAAATGTACTTACCTATATTTGGTTATTTTTATTTTTGTATCTGTTATTAATTTTGTAATTACAATAAAATTATCATCAAATACATTTTAATAAATATTATAATTTCCTAACGGTGTATGAAATAAAAGTAAATATAAAATAATGCACACAGTCATACTGACTCGTTGAAAATGTAGATAATCAGTAAATAATTATACCCTAGCGTACAAAACAAGTGCGAAAAGATTCATACATGAGCAGAACAAATGAAAATCACATCCCACGTATGTACCGTGAGCATGTTGCTTCCTCATCGATAGCGCTATCAACAATAACAATAACAACAATACACGAGTTCCACTTTCAACAATGCGAGAGGCACATCTCATCATGAACCTACACTACATAATTCACAAAGAAAATTACGAGTCAGATTAAAAAAGTAATGAATAATAAAAATAAGTATTCTTGTATGTGTGTACAACACATATTAAAGCTTACAACGATATTTCGTGAGCTACACTTCCCACCAAGTAATGAATAAGCTGTAGTGGACCATATATAACTTCAAAATACACTGTTACCTATTTAGTAAGATCATTCGGAGGTTATTCTACTGGACGACTTAACTAGCTATATACTATATGTGTTATTATGTTATGCTATACTCCAGGTAGTTTACAAGGTGCTATTGGAATTCAGTTGGCAAAAAGTCAGATAATTTGTTGTAGAAACAACGATTGTATTTCATTTGATATGTGGTTATTTTCACTGTCTTTACTCTATAATTTTCTATAATGTTAGATGACATTTTGTATCATTCTTTTAATTGGTTCTCTCAGTGATAGTTTATATTATTTATGAGTGCTTTTGTTTTTATTTCACGAGGCAATGTAATTAACAAGCAATATGTGTTATTAATTATACATTTGTTTCGATTTTTTAATTCCAAACCCGTTTTGTATTTATAAATAAAAATACTTGTACATTTATATATGTCAAACTTACTTTGAAAGTTGAAATATCTTCATGGTAAGCTTCATTCATTGCAATATGAAAATGTTTATGATTAGCACTATTTATTTATAGAAAAAACTGTCAAAATTGCCCTTAAATAAATCGAAATGACATTCACATAAAAGGAGACACAATTCTGTCTTAGAAACCTTGTTCAACTAATGAACAAATTCAGACTCGTATCTACATAATTTTTACTCATATCATCTGTATTTGAAAACCCAAAAAATTTGCATCAAATATTTTTGCTTACTTGTACTAAGTACAAGAAAGTATTGTGAAACCGACAAAATTCACCTATCGAGATAATGATGGAAATATCTGTTTTGAGCATCCCTGAATCCATTTTGACTATTTTTGGCTTGATGTCGGTACGTATGTTCGTGCGTGCGTGCGTTCGTGCGTAATTCGTAAATCTCAAAACTGGTTGAACGTATAATGTTGAAATTTTGTATTTAATACTGGTATAGGGTCTAGTTGTGCACCTCGCATTATGGTTCCAATTGTCTGCACCGGAAGTGCACTTTACTTGAAACTTTTTTCGAATTTTTTAATAAATCCAGAATGATCAATCGCAGGATGTTGAAATTCAGTATTTGAAATTGATGTTGCATCAGAATAGTTATCTGCTATTTTTGTATGAATCGGCTAAGCCAGAAGTGCACTTTATTCGAAAATTTTTTTGAATTCTTTGCCTAAATCTAAAATGATTAGCCATAGCATATTGAAATTAAATGTTTGAACTTGTAGCATCAAAATAGTTATCTACTATTTTTGTATCAGTCAGCTGAGCCGGAAGTGCAGTTTATAAGTATAACAGACATTCAGAATTTGCCGTATAAAACAATCAGTTTAATTGAAATGGAAAGGTAAGCAATGATAATCTGTTGTCAATTTTTTGATTTTGTTTGACATTTTACATGTCAAAATATCATTAAAATTATATTAATTATAATCTGGAGTGACAAAAAACAGCAGAACCAAAGCCCAACAGCCGTCCAAGAAGTCTTTCAGAACCAGAGCCCAATAACCTTCCAAGAAGTTCTACAGCAGCAGCAGAACCAGAACACAACAACTGTCCACGAAGTCCTCCAGTAGCAGCAGAACCATAGACCAATAACCTTCCAAGAAGTCCTCCAGCAGCAGCAGAACCAGAGCCCAGCAGCCGACCAAGAAGTCCTCCAGTAACTGCAGAAGATCAACATATCAGTAGCAACTGTTCCAAACCCCAGATTCAACTCAACTTCAAAGAAGTCAACTGATTGATTCCACCGGCCGCTTGCAAAGTTAAAGTAAGTCAATTTCTTTTTAAATTTTCCGACTTGTAATAATTATTTTGTTTCAGTTGCAGCGAGCGAAGAAGCCACTTCTCTGGTCTAGGTTTCGCTGGGGCTTTCCTAGGCCCAAAGGGAGAATCCCCGAGGAAGAGTTCGTCTCTTTCTTATTAGTCATTGCCTGGGGGCGAACAAGGCTTACAACAACGCAACAGCATCGCGAACAAGACTTCCAACATCACAACAGCCCCACAAAATTTGCAGTTGTATTTATTTCTAAAACCTATTTTTATTGTTTTCAGGAGTAGTTATAAATATATTGTTAAATAGTTTCTAGAATAAATTAAATTCATTAATTACTTCTTACTTGTATGTTTTATTTTTAAAATGAATACAAAGTTCTGAAACTTATTTTTAATCTTCAAATTATCCAAAAATATCAAAATAAGACATTCAAAAGTCTCTGTAATAAATAAACATGCCAAATAGTCGCTATTTTCTCTATTTAAAAACTGTAGTTCAAAAACGTGCTAGGTGCTGCCATCTCTGATTAACTAAATAAACTAGTACCTATTTAAAATATATTAATTGTTGACGTACAAGCTTTTATACATAAGTTTTGATCAAAATATACTTTTTATTGAATTAAAACAAGTATAAATATTAGTTTAAAATTATTATTCAAGTAGTGAGTCAAGATTTATTCAGATAAACACAATGCCGGCAAGCGACGCGTCGATCGCCGGTTAAATCTGACAGCCCTGATATTTCTCGGTAAAGAGATATGAAATAAAATAACTGTTATTGACTTGCTACCAAATATATTTTAATATAAATTTTGATCCATAAAATCAGAATATGCAAAGATTAATTCAAATTTGCCGACAGTTTGCCAAATATAAGCCCTTTACTTTACTACAAATTGATTTATAAATTTGCGGTTATCTTTTGAGTAGATAAAATGTATGACCAAATTCCCGTTGCATTATTTTACCCCTTATTCTTTATAGGTAAGAGCAATTTTAAAACAAATAGCATATTATAAACTTCATATTGAAGGTTAATTGATGAATCTAAAGTCATTTATTTAGGAGATTACTTGTTAGTTCACGAGAATCAAAGAGATGACAGCATATACCTCGTTTTGAGAAATTTTAAAGTAATTTTATTTTCTTGTGACTAAATGGCAACTTATTTTGAAAATACTTAATTATAATTGTGTATCGATTGAGCATAAAATAATTTTTGTATTCAGTACTAGTTTTGCAGGGGTAGAAATTATTGGGCTTTAATAAAAAAAATTTATGACGTACTTCAATTATTTTCCAAAAATATTATGATCCGTATTCCCACCTCTTAAAATCGCACTACTTCAGCAAAAAATTTAATAAAAGGAGATAGCGCTATATGATGCTACATGAGATGGTAAGAAAAAGTGCATCAATTTTTAGGAAGTAGTGCTATTTTAAGAGGTGAGAATATGGACCTATGACTTTTTACTTCCTGCACTCATTTTCGAATAATTTGCACATAATCTATGGAAGATGCAGGTATCAATAACTCTAAAATGAATAGAGCAACTGGAAAATAGTTTCAAGTTGTCAAACTATTTTTTAAAATTAGTTGGGATACTTCATGTACCTTTTTTTGATTAGTGTCCGCGTTCACTTGGAAATTGATAATTTGTGAAAAGATGATTTTTGACGTAACGAGAGTACCAATCAAAAAGTAGAAAATGAAGTACCCCATGTATTTTTTGTAAATAATGTGAGTTTATTTGAAACTTCTTTTTGGTTGTCGTACATCGTACTCATTTTGAATAAATGAAAACTAAAAAATTTTTTTTGGCCGGACGGTTGATTTCATAAAAAAATTTTAGGGAACTTTCATTTTTATTTCTTAACGTCTACCAGATTAGACTATTACTTTTTGCTGTACTACATTTACTAATTATTTAAAAAACAAATAAAACAAAATTAATGTTTCATTGAAGGATTTATTTTATTATTCATACAATAAATAGTTTTTATAATGACTTGCACCCTTTGGGCAAACGAAAAAAGGATTTTAAATTTTTTTAAAATTTGCATTTAAATTTGAATTTACAAATGTAATAATTGAATATTATTTATTTTTGACTGACAAAAAATACAGGTTTTTAAAATAAATGAAATACATTTAATTTTGTGGGAAAGGTTTTATTTGGTAATTTTAAAATAAGTTAACAAGGACCATTTTAAGCCTAACTACTTCTGAAAAAAATTAAAATTAAGAATAAAACGACTGTAAAATTTGTGGGAATGATTTTATTTTGGGAATTAGGAAAGGGTACATAGGTTCGAAGATTAATTGTTGATTACTAGATACTGTTGTCATGATGGAAGTCTTGTTCGCGATTCTGTTGAGTTGTTGTAAGCCTTATTCGCCCCCAGGCAATGACTAAGGGGAAAGAGACAAACTCTTCTCCGGGAATTCTCCCTTTGGGCCTAGGAAAACCCCAGCGAAACCTAGACCAGAGAAGTGGCTTCTTCGCTCACTGCAACTGAAACAACAAAATAATTATTACAAATCGGAAGATTTAAAAACAAATTGAACTCACTTGAACTTTGCAAGCGGCGGGTTAAATTAATCAGTTGACTTCTTTAAAGTTGAGTTGAATCTGGGGCCTGGAACAGTTGCTACTGATGTGTTGATCTGCTGCAGTTACTGATGGGCTTCTTGGGCGGCTGCTGGGCTCTGGCTCTGCTGCTGCTGGAGAACTTCTTGGAAGGTTTTTGGGCTCTGGCTCTGCTGCTACTAGAGGACTTCTTGAAAGATTATTGGGCTCTGGTTCTGCTGCTGCTGGAAGATTTCTTTGACGGCTGTTGGGATTTTGTTCTGCTGCTGCTGGAAGACTTCTAGGATGGCTGCTGGGCTCTGATTCTGTTGTTGGGCTCTGATTTTGCTGCTGGGTTCTGATTCTGCTGCTGTGCTCTAATTTTGTTGCTGCGGTCTAATTTTGCTGCTGGACTCTGATCTTATTGCTGGGCTCTAGTTCTGCTGCTGGGCTCTTATTCTGCTTCTGCGGTCTGATTCTGCTGCTGGGCTCTGGTTCCGCTGCTGGATGATCTAAAAACATAAAAAATACAAATAAATTAATAAATTGAAGATAAGTAATTTACGTGTTTAGCAGTAGTTAAAAACAGTTACATAATGAGTAATATTATATTACCTAGCTGATGATGCGGCGATGTTATGAAGATCTACAGCCGGCGACCTGAAACAGAAACTTAAAACAAATTTTGGTGAATCACATTCAACAAAACAAATATTGATAGTTGATTTTGGCTGCTGGGCTCATGCTCAGTTCCTCCCACGATGTCCATTCCCTCGATGTCCATTCCCTCGATGTCCATTCCCTCGCTGTCCATTCCCTCGTTGTCCACCTCATCAGCTGGGCTCATCCTCAGCAAATGATCTGGAAAAATACAAATTAATTAGGAATCTGCGAAAAAGCAATACAAAATAGCTGAAAGAAAAATAGATTAGAACCTGAAAAGCAAAGTTCATTAGTCAACTTACGTCCTTTTCTTGATTTGTTGGAGGTGGTAATGATGAAATGAAGAAGCTGAAAGGGAACTTTTTTTGATTAGTTGCATACATTCAACATTCGTTCAACATTCAAACGTGTTTTGTGTGTTAGTTTGTTTGTTGCGCGCCTATTCAACGAATCTAATTTTTTGTTCTAAGAGCTAGCTACGCGATGGGTGACTGCTGCCATACTACTTCGCGATTTTATTTTAAAAGTGCTCAGATATATTATGCTACTGTTTGACTCTACTTTACTACCCCATTGAGTGCCTGAGCGCTCAGACACCCAAGCACCGGTGTGCTCGTCGTTTGCAAAAAAAAAATACGTTGTTTGAATACGTGGCCAATGCATATTCCGAGGCCCGCGATACCGCCTAATTACGCGATATGGTAACCTTAAGTATCGGTCTCAGCTAATGTTGTTTCTTGAACTTAATCAAGGACCCCCGCCAGCTACCATATTTTCCGACTTCCGATAGGTACATATCGAGAGTATGCCGTTACTCCCTAGTTAGTTCGCTCGTTCGCCCTAGAACTCATTGCAAACTCACGCGGTGGTGTTCACCAGGGGGGGTGCCTCTCGTAGCGGTACCTACGTGTGCACCGATTCCCACGTTGGACCTTTTATTACAGGCCTTTGCAAAAAAACCAAGACATTTTATTTATTTATTACATACTAAAAGCAGAGACTAACATCGCAAATACCTGCACCTAACGTACACGCAATGCGGAACAAATTCACCCCAATTTACATATTTAAATACACAAAATTTTGATCTCTACGTTAATAAGCAAAATTCACAACTCCAAATATACCACAGAGCACTGTTAAAATAGTTTTTAAACGCAGTTTACGAGAGCAAAGACGACGCAAATGCAGCTTCTACGAAAGCCACGATAGCAGTGAACCACACGAAACGAAACAAAAAGCTTCAGAAATAAATTATACGAATTAAGAAATATACTACGTTTTCTAATGTGTTAAAAAGAGATAGATATGCTGAAAGGAACTAGTATTATCAAAAATCAAACCAAAATTCTAACGTGTTGCAACCATCAATTAGTACTTGATTGAATTAACTTGCTTCAACGAAATAATTGGAAAAGAATCTTCAAAATAAAAATTTAAAAATATTGAAATAAAATTATTTGAAATATTGTAAAATTGTTGTAAATACAATTAATTATTATTAATAATAATTGTTCAAAAATTAAAAGAAATAATAAAGCAGAATTTAAAAAAAAATTTGAGCAGTTTTTTTAATGCAGAAATATTGCTAAATATTCATTAAATATTGTATTAATATTATTATAAACTAATATAAATTGTTATTATTCAAATAACAAATTCAAATATTAATACAGTATAGCTACAATGAGTTAAGAAGAGATAGAAATATTTGTTCTACGTCACATACCAGACAAGCTGAAACAATCGAAACAATTATCTCTGAGTTTAGTACTGCATTTTAATAAAAATACAAAATTTTAAAATTATATTTCAAAAACTCAGTATATTGTGAAAAATGATTCACAAATTGTATTTGAATATTTATTTATATATATTCAGAGGCGGCTCTAGCCTACTTACCGCCGGGGTCCAAAGATCTATAAATTGCGCACCCCCTACCTGCCTCTTTTCATCGTACTTTTCTTTCTTACAGATTTTAATCCCAATTCACAATCCACAATTTAATCGCAATCCACAATCCACAATTTGAATCCCAGTGCACAATCCACAATTTAAATCCCAATTGAAAATTTCAATCCTAATCCACAATCCACAATTTGAATCCTAATCTACAATTTTAATCTCAATCTACAATTTCAATCCCAATCCACAATCCACAAATTTAATCCCAATTCACAATCCACAATCCTCAATTAAAATCCACAATATCAATCTCAATCCGTAATCCACAATTTTGATCCCAATCCAAAATCCACAATTTAATCCCGATCCTAATTAAAAATCCACTATTGCAATCCCAATCCAAAATATACAATTTTAATCCCAATCCCAATTCACAACCCACAATTTTAATCCCAATCCAAAATCCAAAATCCACAATTCCAATCCCAATCCAAAATCCAGAAACTCAATTCCAGTCCAAAATCCACAATCCCAATCCCAATCCAAAATCCAGAAATCCAATCCTAATCCAAAATCCTAATCCCAATCCAAAATCCACAATTTTAATCCCAATCCAAAATAGAATGGTGGATCATGGATTGTGGATTGGCTCTAATAAAATATTTTGTTGAAGAAGTTGGTCTTATTTTTAAAGAATTATGTTCGGGGCCCAACTGCCGCCTTCAAGGACATGGCGCCGTGCTTCCCTTGCATCCCCGCTTGAGACGCATCTGAACATAGTGTCAAAAAATGCTTAGCGATCAACTATATAGAAATTGCTTCTAATTTCTTGGAGATGAGCACGTAACTCTGGCACTTTTTATGCGCGCTGTGAGCGGAGCATTTTATCCGATAAGTAACAGAGATAGAATAGTATATTCCGATACAAGTGCGGAATGGAGATCATTCCATGCGAATGTGAATAATTCAGCCACGAGACGAAGTCGAGTGGCAAAATTCACATGAGCATGGTATGATCGATTCGCACGAGTGACGGATGTTATTTTTTCTACAGTCAAAGGTGTCCGTGTGAATATCTATAATCAAAATATACCGTTTTCTGAGAAAGAATTTGCTTCATTGATCCCATTCCAATTCATCAAATGTTGATAAAATTACTCATATTGACTTCATTTTGAAAAGGAATGAAAAGAAAATCAAGGAGAATTAAAATTATGACAGTAATGAAACAGTTTATTCGCGATGCCACGCGGCTTTCTTAGAAATCCCTGAGCGTGTGGAATGACTCCTATTCCGCACGCTACAGCGTGTGGAATGGGTATCATTCTATAGTGACTGTAGAAAAACTAAATTATAATATTCAAATCAAAACTATGTGGCAAACCGCTTATAATTTTTTTTCCCAGTGTATATACGTTTGAGGCATAAACCTATATCATGAAACTCCGCTAGAATAAGGGATCAAATAGTGCAACCTTTTTAAAAGTTTGTATCTCCTGGAATAATAATTGTTCTATAATAAATCAAATGCTGATAGGCAGCTTATGAAGTAATATTTATTATTAAACCAGTTTTAATCCTTTATACTCCAATGCTGCCGGTATTAAGGGTTAAATGATACAACTAATTTGAAAGCTTCTGCTTTCTGAAATAATATTCATATAATAATGAATTGAACGATAATAGAAAGATTATATAGTGCTATTTATTATAAAACCGATTTCAGTCCCTAATCTTTCAATACTGGCGGTATAAGGGGTTGAATAATACAACTAAAAATTATTATATTTTGAAAGATCACTTCTTCTTAAATAATAACCGTACAATAATGAATCAAATTCTGCTAGAAAGCTTACGTAAGATCATTTATTATAATACTATTTTTAACCCTACATCATCCAACCTCCAAATACTGCAGCATAAAAACAAAAATTGAAGAGTCTCCCTATGATTTTTGCTGAGTTTCGTAACATAATAAAAGGCTTATATAGTATCCTTTATTATAAAATTAGTTGTAACCCTTCAACCCTATTGGTATGAAAGATTAAATGATGCAATTACTGCTTAGGCCCGGTTTCACCAAAGTCAGTTGAATTTATCTAGAGGTTATTTCGAGTTGGTAACTATAGTTACAATTGTATCAACAATAGTTTTCGTATAAAATAACCTCTGGATAAATTTAATTGGCTTTGGTGAAACTGGCCCTAAATATGATAGAATAATGATTTAAACGTTAAAGATAGCTTACGTAGTACCATTTATAATAAGCCAGTTGCAGCTCTTCATCTTACAGCTCCTAAAAAAAAATCGTAGAATGATGAACTGAAACATAAAAACTATTTATTCTAAAATAATTTGCAGCCCTTCATCTTTCAGCCCTGCCGGTATAAAGGGTTATTTTTCTTAAAATAATAATCACATAACAATGGATTAGACAATAATAGAAATATTATGTTGTACTATTTATTATAAAACTAATTTTAACCATCTATCTTCCAATCCTGCTGAAATAGGGGGTTGATGGTGCAACGAAAATGGTTATTTTTTCCAACCTGTTATCGCCTGGATTAATAATCATAGTGTGTAGTACCATTTATTTTAAAATCAGTTGAAGTCCTTCTTCTTTAAACCTTGTTTGTATAAAGAGTTAAACGATCGAACGATTTTGAAAGCTGATATATTCTAATAATAATCGTAAAATATTGAACTGAGTTTTAATAAAAAGACCATTTATTATCAAATCAATTTTAAACCTACATCTTTTAACCACACCAGTAATGAGAGTTGAAAATCACAACAATTTTGAAAGCTGATATTTTCTAATATAATGAGCCAAAGGCTGATGAGAAGCTTATGTTATGCTATTTATCGCTCCAGCTCTTGATCTTTCAATAATACCAGGGGTTGTCAGCTCATATCTCCTAAAATAATAATCGTATAATATTCTTCAAAAAAAAAAAAAACTAAAAAGAGCTAGTGTAGTGCTATTTAACATAAACCAGTTTCAATTTTTTATCAATCAATTCTGATATTATAAGGGGTTGAGTGACGCAATGACTTTGAACGTTGATATGCCCTGAAATAATAATTGTAGAATAATGCACTACTCGTTAATAGGAAGGTTATAATATAGTAATTAAGGTATCAAGGGTGTTAAAAGGACAATAATGCCTGAGGTCAACAGTGTACTCTCCGAGGGCCTCTGGCCCGAGGTGTGTACGTTGACCGTAGGCATTATTGTCTGTTCAACTCCCGTGTTGCCTTCAATGTTTAATGTCCGATTTTTGTTGTTTTTCAATCAAAATTTTTAGTAATGTATGTCCTGTCATTGTGATATCTGTCAGAGAAATTACTGTTGTAACTAGGCAACTTGTTTGTTATTGTTCAAAATAATGCCCTCGGGCATTATTTTGAAACATAATGCCCTCGGGTATTATTTGTTACGTAACAACCCTGAAAACAATGTTATTATGACAGCAATAATAAACTAGTCGGACATTAAAACTAATTTCAACCCTAGTAATATAACGGGTTAAATAATGTAATTCTTATGAAGAGTTAATTGTTGGCTTCTATTTCAAACATTTGCATCTCTTGAAATAATAATCGTAGAATAACGTTAAAAGGAGATTTGTTTAGTATTTATATGCCCAGTTTTATGAAGGGCAAAGTAATTTACTTCCAGAGTAAATAAAATTTACTCTGTTAAATAACAGTGGATTTTTTTGATTTTTTGACAGTAATAATTCTGTTGTCATAAAGAAGTTCAAAACGATTAGAAATTGTTAAGTAGGATAAATTTATTTTGAGAGTGAATTTACTTGGTATTTCATAAAACCGGCCATTAATTGAAAAACCTCTTATCATTCAAACCTGTTAGTATAAGGGGTTAAATAATGCAACGAAAATTTGTCACACTTTGAATGCTTGTAGGTATCTCCTCTGAAATAATAATCGTAGAATAATATACTAAACGTTCAGGAAGTTCATTTAGTCCTTTTTATAATAACATCCTTATTATTCAAACCTGGTAGTACTAGGGGATGAATGATACAATTACTTTAAAATCTTGTATCTCCTAAAATAATATACTAAATGTTAAGAGAAAGTGGATGTGTTAGATGAAGCTGACTGGTAGGTTGAATGATGATAATTGAAATTAGTGAATTCAGTCAGAAATAAAAAAAAAAAATGGCTGAATTCCCTCATCTCAATTATTAATTATTTATCATACGTTAAAAGAAAGTTCAGACAGGACCATTCATTTTAAAATCAGTTGCAGTGCTTCATTAACAAACCCTGGTTGTATAAAAGGGGTTAAATATTTGCAACAACTTTAAAAGCTTGTATCTTTTGGAAAAAAATAGTGAAATAAACGTTAATTTGGAGCCAATGAAATATCATTTATTACAAAATTGATTGCTGCCCTTGATTTTTAACCCCTGTCAATTTAGGGGGTTTAATAAAGCAATAACTTTGAAAGCTGATATCTATTAAAATAGTAACCGTATAGTAATGAACCAAAGATTGATGGGAAGCTTATTTAAACTATTGATCTTTTAACCCTGATAGTACAGGAGGTTGACAGCTAATCTCCCAAAATAATAATCGTATAACGAAAAAATTTAAAAGAGCCAATATAGTGCTATTTACCTTGAAACCAGTTTCAATTCTTGATCATTCAATCCTGGCATTGTAGGGCGTTGACTGATGCAACGACTTTAAACGTTGATAACTCGTGAAATAATTATGGTAGAATAATGTACTGAACTTTAATAGTAAATTTATAAAATATTTATAATAACCCCTTATCTTTCAAACTTGGTTGTATAAGGGGTTGAAAAATACTTCCAATTTGAAATTTTTAAAAGACCCTGTTTTTTATTGTATAACATTTTGTATAACTTTTAATAACGAACGACAATTCCTGAACAAATAACTATCCACAAATTACTCTGATTTTCAGCTTCCGAGCTGCAATTTTGAATGCAAAACATTTTTGTATTTCAATTTCCTTTTGAAATTGTTGGATAAAAGGGTTAACAGAAAATATGGCGAATACTAACGCAATAAAGGTAGAATACTAACCACTAATCTAAAAAATACAACTATTTTATTATTCTCAATCAATATAGACAATAGGACGCATCATTTTATACAAATTTGTTTATACAGATAAAATAAATACATGGTTCGATCTAATAAATGATATAAATGTAGTGACAAGACTATATTGGAAGAAACATTTAAAATGGACCAAAATGTCATTTGGCAAATACAATTATGATTTAGGTATAGAGACGGTGTGTGAGACATGGACGGTCCATTTTCATTATCTAAAATTATTGTTATTATTGCAAAAAGGTACTTTACTTCTCCAAATATCTACTGTATCAAATGGTTCAGAGTTCCAACGGGAACAATCCGAAATTTTTATGTACACAATATAAGAACTCATCGCGAGCTCTTGCGACAATCTCACCAGTTAAATAAATGATATGTTAATTACTAAATACCCAGTCTTCATCAACACAGCGGCCATTTTAACAAACAAAAAAAACATCTTATTATCAATAAGGAACTTCTATAGCTGCTCAAAATGTTTTGTCAATAAAATTATTAAAGTCAACAGTTTTGGGTACTCATTCAACATCCAACCACTGAAAAACAAATCTTGGTTTGTAAAAATTAATAATACTTGAATCAATGGCCATACTTATTATATATTTATTTAGTTAACCAATGTATTTTATTACTCCTTAGTGGACGACTAATATAATAACTAATTAAGGCAATTCTCTTTCTCATTTCAACATATTAACTTTCAAAAATATACTCTCTAATAATTATTCTACAATTTTGTAAAAATGGAAGTTTCAAAAATCAAAACAGCGCACATAAGACAAAGGCAACTCACAAAAACAGCTGATAGTGAAGGGTTAGGCCAAACAAATCAGGCCAGAATGGATGAAAATATTTATCCAATGCAGACGTGTTATTTAGCAATTTGACTAGAAGAACAAACTAATAACATCATATGAATCTATTTCATATCAATATTAAAATTATTGATATGAATAAGGAAATAGATGTAAAAGTGTGAACGAAAGATGTCCCTGGAAGACACTGGAACATAATGTCGTTTCTGGTTTGTTAATCGTAACTCATGGTTCATAATTTAACGCAACACTAAAATAATACACCAGATGTCCACTCTTTTCTCAATATAAAACACAACTAATAAAAGTAGACATCAGGTGTATCTTTGTTCAATCAAATAAAGCTCTTTTGAGAAAATTCTACAATTCATTTTCTAATTATTATTAAATAGTTAACTACTGTCACATTAACACCAATTAAATAGTTTAATAAAATTTATTCAAGACTTCTGAATCAATTAATTTTTGTGGACAAAATCGTTTACTTCCATTGAATATTAAAAACGGATGTGAATTAGTTGATATTAATTTCAAAACAATTCAGATTATTACTAATTTGAGGGGATGAAGCTTTGGTTAAACATTTTATTATTAAGTAAAAAGCACTTGGTTGTTTCACAGAATTTAAATGATTACAATCGTTCTTGTCTTAATTTGTTCCGCGATAGATTTACATTTATTTCTCCAACGCTTTTTCCATCTTTTCAGTTCTAGAATCTCATTCTTTCACGTGTTTAAATAAAGGATGAGTAAATAACGAATTTTCTTCAACTTTTTCAGTAATATAAATCAAATGCTTTTTTATCTTAATATATACTGCCCCATATTAGCCCTCTAACATGAAATAAATTTTATATTATTTTATTGATCTGATTGTAGGACAAATAAGTTATTTTATCAACATCATTGATAAAATTCACGACCTATATCACCTCTTGAAGAAACATTTCTCACAATAATTCTATTACAATCGTTCTTGACATAATTTTCTTAGCGACAGATTTATATTTATTTACTCGAGTTTTTGTTGAATTTTTCAAGAAGTGAATATATGAGCCAAGATATTTTTGGATAATATGACAATAATTAATTGATTTCTACAAAGTAATAAAGAAAAAAAAAACAAAACATAATATGCCACAAACAAATATAAAAGTATCTATGTCACAACTTAAAATTGTTTAGGAAAAATTTATTTTATGTCAATGGTTATCTAACTAAAGTTTCTTAACTGCTCACTTACTACGAACAGCCTGATAACCTATAATAACGAACTAACATTTCCTAAATAATTTTAAGCTAATATGCATTTCCTTTGTTTGACCTATTGTAATTGTTTTTTTTTCGATCAAGTATTGAATTTTACAACAAAAAAAAACTTCAATATTTCAAAAATCGTAAGTTTATGATTGTCTTAAGTTTATTTAAAACTTTAATACTACACTTTCAAATGTAGTAATTACTGTTTGATTTTTGTCTAGATATAAGAATCAATTCGACAAGGAATTTATTTTCTACACATTATTTACAAGTTGAAGGATAGGTATTGAAGAATATTTATGATTTTTTGATTGTCTACTGTTATTTGAATATGTAATTGGTTATCTAGAATTGTAAAATTTTCTCAGTGTAACACATCTTAAATGAAACACAAGTAAAATTGTATGCACAAAGTTCAAACTATATCACCGTTACGAAATATACAACATATAGCTGCGAATTAACTCACAACACAGAAATAATCATTAAACAGCATCATTATTAAATATTTTTGGTATAATAACAACAAAATGTCGTCGCGCGACTATTTCTTGTCAAACAATGGCAGCTTAGACCTAACAGCACCTTCACAAATCATAAGTCTTTGGCTGCACTTTTTGTTAGGAGGTCCATGGTGCGGAGCACCACTTGAGCTGCTTACTTGAAGACAAGGCCCTATGTGCCCTTGGTTCGAATGTCGCTCTAAACTTCTTCTTAATACTGCGATTTTAGAATTTCTTTGATGATAATCTAACATAGTTTGACCATCACCCAGTTTGGACAATTCAGCCATTTTAAGACCAGTTTTTCCGAATTGATACTCACTTTCTGAAAACCTTCTGATTTCTTCGGACCGATCGAAGCATTTTTTCCGCTCGAAAAATGCTTCTGGAGCACCAGGTCTCCATCTACCGTCTTTAAAACCCGCATGACGGAATCCTGCGCCCTTTCTTTCAAAGTATTCAACTATTTTTGATATCTGTTGAGGTTGGGCGCCTATTCCAGAAAATTTTTCATCCCAATTTATAATATCTGAGCCTCCTAAACTTGAAATATCTTCACTACTGTCGGTATAAATCGAACTAGCTCTTTTGCTGGAGTACAATAACTGATTTGTTAAAGGATTTCTTTGAGTTATTTGATTCGATAACTCAAGATCAATAGCTAATCGATTGGCTAGTTCCATATCTACACTTCTAGCATCAACATCCAAGTTTCTAAACGTACTTGTAGGGGTGTATAATTCTCTGAAAGTAGCGTTTGGAAGATCCAAGTCATCCAGAGATCGCAATGAACTAACGGTGGTAGCACTGTCATCCAAAAGGAATAGACTAGAAGCTGCACTTGAACTGGACAACGTCGCCGAGGAGATATTATGTCTCGCCGGGTTTAATTCCGGGCTGAAATCAGGACAGGTGTGATAATCCTCCCCTACACTAGAAAAGAACCCTGATTCGCAAGAACCTCGTCGTTTTAGAGCTGCGCTAGACATTTCGTAGCTCAAATCTGAAATATTTGTACTCGAACTGCATTTCACTAACGGTTTATCCGTCTTTTCAGTTCTAGAATCTCGTTCTTTCACGTGTTTAAATAAAGGATGAGTAAATAACGAACTTGCTTTAACTTTTTTAGTAATTTTTGTGGTTTCCGGTGTTTTAGAAGCCGTTGATGACTTCCTACTAGACGTTGGTGATCCAGGTACACTTCTGGGTGATTGCTTATCAGTTTCGTCACTTTGAGAACCGAAAAATGGGGAAGGAAGCTCAAAACATGAAGAAAAAAGATCTCCAACTCCAGAAGTATAAGAATTCGGTGAGCCTCCGAGAATTTTCTTGACACCTCGGAATTGGGTAAGAGTGGCGAATGGATTTGAAGTGCGAGGTTTGTAATGTGGATCTTCTAAACACATAATTTCGCCGATTTTTTTGGCTGTGAGTATATCGTTCACTTGCGAAGACTGTTGACGTTGAATCATATGACATCGAGCTTTGTCACTTGGAGCAGTGTGAGGAGAGAACAACAAGGAGCCCACATCTTCTGATAATGATCGACGATGGATCACTACAAGAAAACAATTCATTATATTTTTATGCCATTCCATTTGAATTCTTAACATATTTATAATTTCTATAGTTTTTCTTGTATCTAAAAATGTTTTAATAGATTTTTCTAATGTGAAAAAAAATAATAATGCTGAAATAATCCTTCAATTTGTAACTAGAAATAATTTAAGAGCATATGACAGTAATTTGATATAATTCAAGGTGAAAAACTTTTATAGTTTTGAAATTACAATAGCTAAATGAAATCTGAAGACCCAACTATTTCAAATTGTATGCCGTGGTTCCTGTGATTAAATATTCTACACATTTCCAGAATTTTTAAGTGAAAGCGTCAAGAAGGTAGATATTACAGATTTTTTTAAATAACATAAACCTAAGAAAGAAATGCGTCACGTAAGGAAGTTTGATGTTGAATTAAACTTTACTGTGTCATTTATTTTACTATTTTAAATAAAAAACACATTTTATTGATTTTTCGCTCAAAATTCCTCCATTTCAATGCTTCAAAACGGATAAATTTGAAAAAAATTAATTTCGCGAATTTGCCGTTTAAAATTAAAGTTTTTTGAAGTATTGAAATAGAAGAGCTTGGAAAGAGAAATCAATAACATGATTATTTAATCTAATACAGTAAAGCCCCCAGAGTAAGGTCAATGACAAATAGTGGTTTTATTCAACATAAAACCCTCTTATGTCAACACATTTCTTCATTTTGTTTATTTTGTAGAATCAAAATTCTTAGTAGCAATAGCTTCCATGTAAAAACATTATTTAGCTTTTGTGTATTGTTTTCTAAGCTCTTTAATTCCAATGTTCTCAAAAAGTTAAATTCAAATGTTTTACTACTCGACATTTTTAATTTTTCTGCGCATCCTGTGCAACAAAATCAAATTTTGTCAACGTAAATCATATTCATGTAGGTTTCGCTCCCTGAATAAAGAGTTACGAGCCTTTGAAAATTTGAAATATATCACGAAAATCGGGATTGCAATAGAAAAATACAATTTAAGCGATTTCAGCAATCAGATACTGAATAATTTACAAAATGCTGCCAACAAAACAATAAATGATTATTACCGAATCCTTAATTAATAGTTGTGATGTTATGAAGCATGTATTCAAGCCAAACGTTGAAATTTTGAAATTGTCTTGTAATTATCGAATTTAAATTTTTCATTTTGTTTTTATAAATTGTTTTACGTTAAATAAACTTTTTTTTTTCTACGTAAACGATACGTTGAGTGAATTATTTTTGTGTTCCAGTTTTAGTAGTTTTAAATTCATGTCTGTGGCACCTTTTATTAATCTATCTGTTTGGTTATTTGTTAAGTTCAAATATCAACTTGTGCTCAGGATTCCCTTGCTGTGTGTTCAATCCATGCTCCATCCATGAACACATTGTACAGGAGTCCTGTCTCATAATCAGTGAAGTTGGTGCGATTATTAAATCATTTTTTGAAGGAGTTCAGCATGTTTCCGCTAAATTTATTGAAAAATATTTTTCCATTTACTTGAAGTACATTTAAGGTGGGTTTATGCTCGAAAATTTAAGAATAAGGAATAAGACTTAGTTTAGTATTAAGAATAGTTTTAAGGCAGGTGTTTATGCTGCCAGTTTTAAGAAATAAGAATAGAGTTAAAAATAGTAAAATTATATCTTTCAGGTTGGTGAAAAGTGGTTCTATTTATTATTCTAATATTGGTAGCGACTTTTATAATTGACATTATCATATGAATAAGTTATATTGATATTATTTATTCATGTTATTTCATAATTTATTAGTATGGAGAACAGTAATATTAATTCATCTGTTGCTGGATTAGTTGTTTGCTGATATAGATCTCCATGCGTTCTCTACAGATAATTTATATCTAAACGTGGGATCTTTTTTGTTCCACAACTCCGAATATTGCTGAACAAGTTCAATTAAATTTGAGAGTAGTTCGTCCAAACTTGCAAACATCGATAGTTAATATTTTCAGGTTATGTCCGACTAGTTTGAAACGTTTGACGTTTATCGCACATGCGCATTTCGCTAATAAATTTAAGAATAAGGCGTGAAGTTGAAAGTTAACCAACTCTTAATTCTTAAACCTTAATCCTTATTCTTAATTCTGCAGCATAAACCGATCCATATATAATAACTGTTTTAACTTTAATACTATTCTTATTCTTAAATAAAGTGAGCATAAACCCACCTTTACTCAATATTGGCATGTTGAACTAAATGATGAGTAACAAAAAGGGGAAAAATTCTAACCAATTCCTTATAGAAAACCAACAAAAATTAAATTTAAAAATACTATTGCGGTACATCGCCACTTTGGCTAATGCCTTGATCGTTTCCACATAGTATCAACTGATGTTTATGCTAGAAATTTTTGACAAAAGGTTTCACGTCATATAAGTTGGGATAAAAACCAAGTGAAACCAAAAAAACCTAATGAAATAATCAAATGACGAATTAAAAAAGTTATACAATTATTATATCTACCATCGTTCTATGCCTTAAAAGTATTTATATTGTATTTATAATAATTTTACCCATTGGAAAAAAATTCAGTGAAATTTCTTACACACAGGTTGGCTACAATTGTGAGGTTTGTACGTTTATAGTGTGATATCGTACGAGTTGACACGTTTCGTTAATGCTTTGATTTTGCTTTCCGAAGTGATTTAGAAATATCATGTAAACGTAGCAGTACCTGACGTCATGAATCTAGTGACAATATTTGATGACGTGAAACCTTCTGTTAAAAATTTCTAGCATAGCAATCATCTGGAGTAAAATTGATCGTTATCATTTAGAAACGAACATCCTGTTGATATCGTACATCCTACATTGACATATTCATATTACATACGTTTAATTTAAATTGTAATACTTTTGCCTCATTTTGAAAAAGAAAAAAAATCATTTGTTAATTATTATTGATATAATAAGACAGTGACACAGCAAATGAATAGATAATATAAATATCACTGAATAGAGTTTTGTTCACTAAACTGTTTCTCTTGCATTTTCTCTACGCTGGGATCAAGATTCTACAGGTTCTACACACTCAACTTTGAAACGCTTTTACGGGTTTGATCGGATATGCTATAAGGTGTCAATTGACAAGAGTCCTGTACTACTGAACGCCCATTTTAAAAATGGGATATTGTTTTTTTTTTAAATCAGATCATCTACTATTTTGAAAGTATCATTTAATATTTATGATTTTAAGTCATTTTGAAGAAGATAATGTATTTATCAGTGTCCATGATGACTTCCTCTAGCTCACATAGCCCCTCAAATATCACCGGGATCAAAAATCAAATTCTTCTTAAAGCAGTTAATACGATAGATTTTTTCTTGAGTTCTTATACCTCACCTTTGAATATTACCAACGCATATTTTATATCTAATTTCGTTACTTCATCGTATGGAACTTCTTCATTCCATAATAAGAAACTTCGTCATTCCATGCTATGAAGTGAGGGAGCTAGATTTGGAGCTGAGTAACTCAAGAAGTAATATACTAACTGCCTCCAGAAAAAGCTTGTTTCTAGTCGACGTGATGATTTGAGGGTCCGTGTGAGTTAGGTATGCCGGAAAATTATGCATTGTAGACAGCATTATGAACGCTGATAAATACATTAACGTTCTTCTTCCAATAAAATGATGACGCTTGTCATACAGCTGAAATAATGAACAATTGTATGTTGGAAAACTATTTTATTTTAAAATGGATGTTCAGTGGTCCAGTAGTTCAGATCTCTTGCAGATCGAAATCTTTTGCACATCATGAAGAAGCTCCGATTACCGACCGCAAAAACATTCCACAGTTGCATGCATATCTCCAAAATGATTGCTGAACATCAGTTGATAATACAGAACGATCAAAAATGATTGTCCGTGCCGCCTTGTTCTGATTTTTTCTTTGCCGCCTGCTTGAGATAGTGAGCTTCAAGTGAAAGATGACAGTTTCTTCAAAAACACTATTCTAACCTGATAATTTGGTAGAATAATAATACATTTTCAATAATCATTCGATAATACAGCTATTTACTTACTGCCTTGTTTTTTGAATCAGATTATGGATAAATCCGTCATAAGATATGCAAAATATAAACCACTGTGTTCTTGAAATGTCGGTAACGTAGTTATCAAAATAAATAAATTTATACTAACTTTATTCCATGAAGATAGTTTTGATCATAATGCGAACTTTTGCCAGTCGCGTGACAGACAATCATTATTGATCACTCTGTATATTGAGATCTATCAATGTAGTTAAAAAGGCAATAAAACGCAGTGGTAATTTTCAACGTAATTTTTGTTGGACTCAGCTAGTGTAAAAAAGTATTAATTTATGTAGAAAATAGTTCAAGAAATAATATTGCAGACAGAGATGACTGGAAAAAAATTGTGATAAAGATGTTTCAAAAAGTTTTGCGAGCTTTTTTCTGTGCCATTCCGAACTATTTTTCCAGAGTTTGTGAAATAAAACTATTTCGAGAGAAAACTCACGTTTTCGATGCAGATGAATTTCCTTATTTGGTTCAGCAGTTGCCATAGGCAAAACTTCTTCACTCCGAGCCACACAATTATTCAACAAAGACAATTCCTTCTCCTTGGATAATTTATTCAACAGCAATGTGTCTACGGACTTTCGTTTGGTCACATCTTGCTTCAACAATTTCACCTCTTTAGGCTTATGGTCTTCTATAATTATGTGGAGCTTTTTCACGATTTCTAGAAATGTCGGTCGCCGCTGGGGTTCGAACTAAAACAAATATTAATCATTATTTACAAGAGAAGTTATTTTATTTGAATACAAAAAAGGAAATGATTTCATGAATTATATTTACTTGGTGACGAATTTGTGCATGACAATAATAGGGTTCAGTTATGATACAATAGTTAGAATATTTCATTATCAAACAAAATTATCACTAAAAGTAATACATCGTTTCACAAGTATTATCTTTATGCCATGCAATAACAATAGAATAAAATACAATTCTAGTATTGAATTTTTAATTGAACTGTATATGTTTTACTGAAAAAAAATTTTAATATGACGGGCAGAGTTAGAAGTATTCTATTTAGAGGAATAATTGCAAGAATAAATTATATGCTTCACTTATAAAATAAGTACTTTTTTTATAGTCATGCGTAAAGTGGGTATCTTAAATCAATTTATTCAGCATTCGATCGAAAGAAATAATAATGAAAAAATATTTGAAACTGACTAAAAAAAATCTAAAATGTTAGCTAGAGTATTTTTTAGCTACAGCCGGTCCTGTGTTTTACACTAAATATAGAAAAATGAATCAATTTAATCAAATAAATATAAAAAAGTTGCCTACAAAGGAAATATTTTACTATAATAATTCCAGAATTATAGAATACTTTAAAATTGTGATTTTTCATTGCTTCCGGTTAACGGTTATAGCTCGTTCCGGTTTTTATGCTATACTCAGTTATTTTTATAGTAAAAAAAAATGTGTCAACTTACAGTACAGCAACAAAATGCTAATTTCAAAAAGTCAGGTATACAATTCGCGCCACACATTTCTGTAAATGCCAAATAATCCAATCCAAAATTATCAGTTCTTGGTAGCATATCAGGATCGGCTTCCACTCGAGCAATCATCTCACACAGAATAATCCCATAGGAAAAAACATCGCTTCTCTCATCGTAAAACTGTCCCTTCAAACATTCGGGAGACATCCAATATGGAGATCCCACCGTCCCTAGTTTGTAGCCTTTCCTGCAAACAAAAGAAGGTTTAGTATTGTTTAGATAGAAATGGTTGATGAAGACTTACTTAGGATCAGGGATTTTTGCCGCCAATCCGAAATCGCCCACGACACCTGTCATAGCACCATTTAATTCGTTTTTCTTTATCAAAACGTTCTGGAAAGAGAAATAAATAATGTTTAATATATTTGGATTGATATTCCGAGGCTTAATGCAAAGATAATTTTAAATCAAGTGATAGATAACAACAAAATTGAAATGATTTTGTTTTTATTTTCAAGGTATGAATTTTTTCGAATATTCATCCGTGTTCTGTAACACAATTATTTATTTATCATCGATCGGTAAAAATGTTGACAATTTACAGAAGTAATGATTAAGTTACAGAATAACCCCGATTGTTTGATTTTGATTCAATTTTTTGCAGTCAATTCTCTCATACTCTTTCTTTCTAATGAAGATGAGTCATACCATTTGCTGAACTCTGTACATATTTTAAACTGCCAGACTTCAAGAACAATAATCATTCCCAAAAAGCCGCCATAATTTAATTTTGAAAGTCTTATAAATTAATTATCTCATCTGAAATAAAATGGACAGTTCCTAGTGATTGTTAGCAGTAAAACAGAAATAAAACTAGAAAAGCAAATATCCGAAATAATAAACTTTCTCTGTAAACAATAAGAATTTTGGCTTATTTTCAATTTTGAGCTGAAATCTTGCAAAGCAAAATATAAATATTTTTAGACTTGGCAAAGGTAGCTAACGTTAAACATTAATACCACGAGTGTAGATATGAATATAAATAGTTTTTATAAATGAGAAAATGTTCACAAGTCTTAAATATTTCAAGAAATGGCAAAAATCTTCAATTTAATCTTCAATTATTTATGTGCATTGCTGAAATGACGCACAAGCAGAAAATAAATTTTAAATTTTCACGTCATCAGTTTAAATTCAAAGTTTGTATTGAGAAAAGTCAAAGAATCTAGAACATTGACGTGAATCAGTTCTGAAAGATACAGTATAAATATCAAATTACAATGAAGTGACCAGGGGCGGACTAAGCCCTTTGTAGGCCCGGGGCGGCAGCATGAGATAAGGCCCCCTATATATATATATATATATATATATATATATATATATATATATATATATATATATATATATATATATATATATATCCGTTATATTGAACAAAATAGTACCTAGAATAAGAATCAATTCAACAACCATTAAAGTAATAATATATGTTAATAAAACGTAAATTGACAATCCTGATAGGAACTATTGATAATAGGTTTGTTCCTACAGCAGTACAAAACTGTCCGAGACTATCCGGAGTCTGCGCAGTTTGATTTTAGGTGTTCCAACAGCAGTTGTGACAAATCCCTGACTAGAAAGTTTTTTGTTCCAACAGTCCATGAACCAGTTTGCTGATAGTCAGAAAAGTTTCCTGACTATCCACAAATTCTAAATCCCCGCATGCGCATTATGACGTTGTTGACAGTTATCAACTTTGTGAAGTAATGTTTTGAAAATTTCACAAGAGTGATAGTGAGTTTAGTAGTGTTTACAAAATTACTTCGTCTTTATTAAGTGAAACTGACGATGATAATTTTGGAGAACTTTAACTAGAAAGAATAGGTGCCAATTCAAAATGTACGTAAACATAAGGAGTACGTAAAAACATAAACGTAAGAAATTATGTATGTTCACAATGGTAGTACGTAAAATATTAAAATAAAGTGTTTTTTTTTTTCATTTTACGTTGGTACAAATTAGGGTTATTGATGTATTGTGTTGGTTTCTCTGACTGTCATTTTCAAAAATTATGTTGATTTCGATTCTGTTTCGTGCTTACTGTTTTTCTTTGGTTTCACTTATGTTTCACTTTTAACAATTTGGAGTTTAGTTTGTTTTGTTTTATTGTATGATGTCTGATAAAGATCTTGCGATTGTTTCACTATTATTGAAACCAGATTGAAACTGCGTTATAAAAGTTGCCAACGAGAGAAATATTAAGACAAGGAAGAAATTGTTGTTTTTTTTTTATTAATAATTCTATGTCAATCATATTTAAAGCATGTTTCGATCCAGGATGTTGTCAACTATCAGATGAAAGCATGTGTTTAAAGTTGACGCATGCGCTATTACTTGCTTCGTACGTAAACATAACATAAAGTTGATACTATCTCAACTTTACGTTTTCATTACGTAGCTCTTATGTCAATACGTAAACGTAAGAAATACGTAAGAGCATTGAAATACAGTAGTTCAACTTTATGTTTATGTTTACGGTTACGTACTCCTTACGTTTATGTACATTGTGAATTGGCACTAGGACCTAAAAAGCAGAATTACTTGAACTTAATGGAAAATTAAAATGATGTGGAGTTCATTGAGAGCTTTAGAATAAGTTAAAATGTAATTGGATCTGTTGTGATTCTTCTGACTGTTGAACATGTGTTCCAACAAATAATCACTGACTAGTTTGAAATCAGTCATAGCTCGCACATGCGTGCAAAAATTTAGTACGGGACTGTCAGTACCTAGTCAGGGATTCTCTGTAGGAACAAACCTAATACTACATAGTAGCTCTATTTTTTCTTATATTTTTTTGTTTTTCAGTCTTCATTTGACTAAACTTCTCGATAACGTCGTTGAAATCTATTTCCTTCAAAATTGTTCTTTCAATTGATAAAATTGATAAATTGACTAGTCGATCTTCTTGGTTCATGGTGGATCGAATTAGATTTTACATTTATATGGAGATATTATTTTGAATTTAATTGAGGTAATCTTCTCGAAATTTTGGGCCCCTCTAGATCACAGGCCCGGGGCGGACCGCCCCTTGCGCCCCCCCCTTAGTCCGCCACTGGAAGTGACATGCTTTAATATTAAGAAATGTGCCGTCTAATTGTAATCAGTTATAAGTTCAAGAATAAAAACCCTCAAGAGATGTTATTCTTTGGTAAAATGCATACTAATTTCTTGCTTAGATGAATCAAACAATAATGTATCTCATATTTTATCATATGACACTGTTATAATACGGCATGGTGCCTACTGTAACAGTTTTTTACAGTTTTAATGAAAAGAAAAAATTCGAGATAAAATGGTATTTCAAAATAAAGTTTATGAATCTTTCATAACTGCTTTTATCTTTGGAACGTGGATATAAAATCGGTTGTTTTTCAAGCTTTCATCAGTATTCAGAAAATTAAGCTATATTTTTAGCAGGGCTGTATTCATAAATTTTAATCCACAAATATTTTTTTTAATTAGCTACTGAGATAATAGAAAGATATAGTCCCCGGTACAGAGCCTGTTTGTCCGAATTATTAACATTTCTCTAAAACTTTGAGTGTAGCTTCATTTTGACGAACCCGACAACATTTTTATTCGCGAAAATTCTTGAAATTACTGCATTTTCCACTGATCAGCTGGAAAGGACGACGATCAGTATTCTCATTTTTTTTGTTCAAGGGGAATAAATAAAGATAGCGCTATAGAAAGAACAATGAAATAAAGAAAGACAATCATTTTGTTTTATATTGAGACTATAGAATAATAAAAAAAAAACACTCAAAAAATAGTATATTCCGATACAAGTGCGGAATGGAGATCATTCCATGCAAATGTGAATAATTCACATGAACATGAAATTATCGATCCGCACGAGTGACGGATGTTATTTTTTCTACAGTCAAAGGTTTCCGCGGAAATATCTATAACCAAAATATGCCATTTTCTAAGAAAGAATTTGCTTCATTGATCTTTCATTCATCAAACGTTGATAAAACTACTCATATTGATTCCATTTTGAATGGAAGAAAGTTGAAAAGAAATGAAATTATGACAGCAATGAAACAGTATTTCGCAGCGCCACGCGGCTGTTTTAGAAACTTCTGAGCCCTTATTCCTACCAAAAATGTTGCGGAGCTCAGCGTAACCTCCCCCTTCAACATGTCAAAATTACAAGTCTTCTTAGATTATCAACACGTGGCTGATTTTTTTAGCATTTTAAATTAATATTAGTTAGGATGGATGCTGATATTGTCCGACTAAATTTAAGGCGTATATTCTTCTAGTTCGGCGCTCCGAAAATACATATTTCACGAAATTGGTTTGTTTACTAACACTTGTCAGACAAAAATCACACATATAGGTCAGTATGTTTCTTGACCAAATAATATATTGTCCGACAGAAAAATGGGAGCCGTATTGCTGATCCGAAAATAAAAAGGTAAAAAGTAGCTTTTTTGTGATTGTATGGGCACTGAAGTAAATCGAATATTATTTTACAAGATTAAATATGCAGAAATACAGGACACTGTAAAGTGACTTCTGAAATTTGTTCGTAAAACAGAATTTGATAAATTGATAATAATCGAAATCTGATAGTTTCACAAAATTATAAAATCAGGAGACAGTTTCTACACCATCGTTCTAAATAGGGCAGCAATTGTAGACAAGTGTTTCGTACTTATTAGGACTCTTGAGTACAGTATAGCAAGCCGCAGATAATCGGACTTGTAGCCGCAAAGCTAATGAAAAGTGAGTTGATATATGGCATGCAGAGATATAAATCTGCAGCAGTACCATCTACCATTATCTACCAATTTATCAAATTCTGTTTCACGGACAAATTTCAAAGGACACTTCCGGACACTTCACAGTGTCCTGCATTTCTTCAAATCTGCCACTTCGGCTATATTATTGCAGATGGCACTGCTGCAGATTTATATCTCTGCATGCCATGTATTCACTCACTTTTCATCAGCTTCGCGGCTACAATTCCAACTATCTACGGCTTGCTATACTATATTTTTTTTTTATCATCTTTTAATCTCAGTCTACATTAAAATTACTGTAGAAACAAGATTAAAAGAGCATTCTCGTCATATAAGATTGAACCATCCAGAAAAATCTGCAGTGGCTGAGCACGCTATTCAAGAATTACATGGCATTGACTTCAAGAATACGAAGCTTCTGGCTAAAGAGAACAATTGGTTCAAGAGGCTTATGAGAGAAGCAATTGAAATTAAAAATCACCGAATAATTTAAATTTGAATACCGGTTATGAACTTAATCGATCATGGCTACCAATCATTTGTTTATAATTTCAATTTATTTTTATCCACGAATCTACTTGCAAGAGCTACTTCATCACCACCTCCTGAAAAACAGTTCAGTTATGCGCCAAACCAAAAAGAGTAGAGCCAGATTGACCTAGAACCACAAGGAGTTGACAATTTTCCCTATTTAGACCTTCATTATTATCTCCTGAAGACCTGTGGATATTGAATCATCAACCACAGACAGAGCTCTACGATCCTAGGAGTTAATATTTTAAACTAATCTAGTTAGTATTTGTACTTTTTTTTTTGATGTCTAGACAATTTTGTTTATTTTTTTTTCATATTTCTTTACACTTGAAAAAGGCAGCACTTTGCTGTCGTAACGTTGTGTTTCAAATTAATTCATAAAGAATTTATGTACCCAATAAAACATATTCATTAATAAAATGAGTTCTGAAAAGTTTTTTTTCTACGATCACTATAGAAAACAACATATTTCTTATACAAAATACAACTAGAAAACTTACAATTTCACACAACTGTGCGAAAAGTCGTGAGAAATGATTTCTCACACCAGTTTGACCAACTTATATCAATAATTCATTCTGAATATTCTTTAGGTGATATATATGATATATTTAGCAAGATTATTGATAAATATCACGGACTTGATATAAATCTCTATTTGCTCTTTTATAAGCCACATTTAAATTACAAAATTGCACTAAGTTCTGTTGGAATTATTTTCTTATTCTTGTAATATATATTCCGAAGGTTGGCAACACTACAAATCACAACTGTCAAATTGAAGCAGACAACACACGTTCCATCACATTCTGTTGAAATCGAGAAATTATGTGTGTAATTATTGTATCAACCAAAATTAGATATCCACAAATATCATTACTGCAATTGGAAAATGGTTAGTGACGAAAATTTAGAAAACACGCTATCCGAGATCACAGAAAACACTAAGTAATGAACCAATCAGAAGGTCACCTGGTGAGAGTGGGCCAATCAGATACAATCTTTCCGTAGTTTGCAACAATTAGATTACACAACAATGAAATGTCAATCAACTGATAGAAAATATATCAATAATGTTCCAAATCATAACTAAAATTAAAATCACAATAAATAAGCAGAGCAAACAATTAAAATGCCTAAATTATTTGACATTTGTGAAAATAGATTTAAAATCTCAGTTATACGAATGATTTACCTACATATTCCATTAAAAACTGTGATCGTAGAAAAAGTATAGTGTACAACACGTATAGAGTCACCTATTTCACACTTGTGTGATTCCAGCACTCGACTCCGTCTCGTGCTGAAAATTACACACCTCGTGTGAAATAGGTAATTTTCTATACTTGTTGTACAATATACTATTCCTTCATTAATAATAATATATTTGTTTAAACTGAAAAGAATACAGATCAAAAATCTAATTAATCTAAAATAAATCATAGTATCAACGTCTTTTACAGCTGTTCAGTGGAAAACGCAGCAGTTTCGAGAATTTTTGCAAATAAAAAAAAAATTAAGGGAGCATTAATCATTGGGAAAAAGAGATTCTGTACCGGAAACTAACATTTTATCATAAGAGAAGTATTTTATTAGATCAATAAAAAGTGAAATGATTATCTTAGGCACATTATTATAAATGTTCCATAGGAATTTCTTGAATTAAAGCTTTTATATTCTATTTCCTTCACGTTTTTTTATTTTTATTTCTGATTCTTTTCGGTTGTTATAGTTTAAATGTCGTTTTTTTTTTTCTTAATTAGGGAATTTTGACTAAAGTATCTATTTGATACTTCAAGAAGGTATTAATTCAAGGAATTTTCGAAGAAAGTTAACAAAAACTGATATATGTTTTTGTTACAAGAGCAGCCTATAACTCAATTAATGCAGGAATACCTTTATTCCTTAGAATCATTATGTTAAGGGAGCTCAATTGTCAATTTGACATTTATTAAGATCACCATAATTTGATGAGCTCCTTAAGAAATTTATAAAGTCCTGAATCCTAATAAAGTAATTCGCAGAAAATAACTTTAAACATCTGAAAATCACGAAATAGTCGCATCAAATATTGATACTGTGATTCGGATCCGATGTCCTATTTTCCTGGAAAATATCACATTTCATGAAAGCCACAAATCTTCGTCCTAAATCTTTCATTCAAGGTGACATGTGACTAACACATCGATTTATCTATTTTTTGCGATTTTGTCTTATTTTACCTTGCTAGTGAGATCGCGATGGAAGACCCCTTTCGAATGGAGATATTCCATTCCGCTAGCAATATCTCGGGCGAGTCCAACTCTGATAAGATGGGGCAAATCAATGGATTTGTTCTGGATTAATTGTTCTAGAGAACCCCCATTGATATACTCCGTCAGAGCATGTAGTTGACCCTCGTGGACGCAAACCCCCATAAACCTGTAAACAAACAAATAAATTACGAATTGATCAGCTTCTGAAAGAACTGAAACGTGCCAAAGATTTTAATAAGCAGTATATTTATTTTTGGAGAGCGTCCAATATGGGCAATTAATTTTTAGAAAGATGTAGCTTGTTTATATTCATTATAAAAATGATTCAATATTGATAATAGGACCTCCACCATTTATTTCTTCAGATATAAACAGTTAATAGGATTTTTATTATTTTGATGAAGCCACAGCTGCCTATCCAAGTGAGAAGAACTATTTTTTTCTTTCTTATAAAAATTAAAACTCAAATTTCAGAAAGCAAATATATTTTACCACATATTGAAGATTTGGTGATATAAAGAGTAGACAAACTATCGAGTGCTCCAAAAATGTTTGTAATAAGTATTTTATATCCATTTCTCTTAGAAAATATACACAAATAATAAATCAGACAAAAAATCAGAAGACATCAATTGAAAATTATTAATTTATATGACAATGGTCGTTATTCAAAAGCATGCCAATCAAAATCAACACGTTATAATAGCTATTTAATTTCACTGCTCTATAATTTAATATCTAACTCAGACTTTTTTTGAACGGTGAGAATAACTTTTGTTTTTGATGAATGGGTTGGTAACACTTTACAAGCCTCGTTATAAGCCTAAATTTCATGCAATCTCGATAATAATAATAAAAGAGTTATTTATGCATTCCTAATGATTAATGAACTTTTATATGTATATTCTTGTACAAAAAGACGACACTTTCTCTATTTAATTAACACTTTTTATCTCTTGGGGAAACTCATTAATTAGTCCTAAAAATTTCACTTATTATAATATAGTTTGATTTGTAAATTCAGTACGTTCACAGCAATTTTAGTTGTTCTTGAGGATTCGTCCGGAAATGAATTAAGAAAGACGAATTTACTTTCAAAATTTTTTTGTTATTGAAGGAAGTAATTCTTTTATAGCGGAAAGGGAAAGTATTTTTAAATAATTCCGATTTGATATGCAACCAAAATAAGTAATTTCTCACGATAATCAAATTAGTACAGGAAATATAGAACATTCTCATAATTAATATTTTACCTTGAAATAAGAATCAAAATCAACGAAGTGCTCTTGCTGTTCAAATTGATGATATCGTTATTCTTGCGGCTAACATAAAATCGAGTTCTATCAATTACTTTTGTATCTCTATTATATTTTTCTACAGACTGCAAATGTCTGAAAATAGATGTATTATGTACTTTATTTCAAGTAAATAAGGCTGAACAATATACGACTGATTTTTTATTAATTTTATTTACACGGTGATAATTTTCAATAAATTATTACCTGTTTTCTTGATTAGTGTCTCACTATTTTTTTTTTAATTGATCAGATTTTTTACTTTTGCCATCTCTTATTTATTTCAGAAATAACTTTTTGTTATCAATGACGTTTATTGATAATTCTATTTATTTTATAATTACAGGGCAAAAATTTTCAAGCTATTACTATAGAGTTTTTTCTCACACATTCGGAATTCAAAACATAAGTGAAATTAACGAATTGAATTAACATTACACTGAAAACAGTACTAAGTAAATTTTTAATTGCTAAGCAGCCAGGATGTCAAACCTCACGTGTGTCTAATTTCAATTTTACTAATTGCTCCTTAATTAGTTTACTTCGACATTATTGCCAAATAGTCTTTAATCATTGAAGAATTTTATAATTTTAACAGTTTTCTGAAACATATTGCTTTCAGGTTAACCTTCCTCAGCGCGGATTTAAGCCAAGTCCAAACAACTTCCTTGGATCACTGATAATTACGAGATAACTTTGACAGTTTTCGAAAGCAACGAGTGATTATAAATGATTGACCATATGAATAAATGACAGTTTAATTTAAAAAATTTACTTTATAATACATTTCACCCACTCTTTTATTCCTAAGAACAGGATATGACCAAAATTTTATCACAACGCTCGAAAAATGATGTATAAATATAATATATACATAAATGTTATACTAACTTCACTGTTTAATTCTGTATCAACACCTAATAGCCTAGGAGCCGACCGTACCTTATCTTCTCTGATCGGACTTAAGGTCAAATTGTATATGAATCTATCGGAAATATAGTGGTAAATAGGGTACCAGACTTTATAAATCCAAGATCCTGTCTTAAGTGTCAAAAAAGCACATTTCTGATCAATTTTTTTCAGGATTATCTTGAAACTAGTATCATTAGATAGTGAAGGCCAAGAACTTTAAGACAAAACCCTGGTGCCATCCTCAGTCCTGTCCTGTCCGGGATATGCTGTGATAATATGGTATCCATTCTATACATACCAATGCCTGCTGCTTGATCGAATTCATCGTCGATTTTTAAAATATTTTTCATTCAAAAATGATGGTATTTATCCTCAACAAGGTATTGACCAAAATTCTATTCTTTGTCGCCATTCTACGGATATTACATAATAAAATCGATGCGCCTTTTTTGCTGTCCCGAATATTTTTTCATGTTCCTAGATCCGCTGCTAGATTTGCCAGGACATTCTATTTACCAGCCTTTCGTACCAATGTACTTCAGCGTTCTCCAATTTTTGTGATGTGCCGCAACGCCGACATCCATATAAATGATATATTTTATTGATTTATTTATGTTATCATTATTATTATTCCTCATGTAATTATTCATTTTTTTTTTAATACACTTTTATACTTATTTTCTTTCCTGCATTTATGCTTAAAATGTAGTTTTTTTCTGTGCTGTATTTAACACTAAATTATTGTTATTTACTTGATGTAATCTTGCCCTGTAAATGGACAATCTGTTGAGCAATAAATTATTATTATTATTATTATTATTATTATTATCGTGAGTTCGATCAGAAAACTGAATACAAAAATTGATTTCACTTATGAGTAGCTGCCGCTATCCCGGACAGGACAGAAAGCAGCAGCCTGGTTTTTTCTCAAAGTACCTTGACCTTCGCTATGGATTAGTATTAGTTTCGATCGTAAGATCTATCAGGGAAGTTGATCCCGAAAAAATCGACGGGAAGTAGTCTTTTTTTCGACACTTAGGACAGAATCCTGAATTTATAGAGTCTGGCACCCTATTGACCACTATATTCCCGATCGATTCAATACAATTGGCCGTAAGTCTGATCAGGGAATTTAAAGTGCGGCCGGCTTCCCGGCTACAAATAAATCTGTGTGAAAAATATGCTAACATTTTGTCTATTCAGCGACATATTGGCTGGTACCACAAGCTCTGTTTTTGGCTATACTAACAGTGTTATTTTAAGAAGAGTTTTAAGGCAATATAAATATTTCAAGTTATTTTAAAGGAGAATATTCAAATAAATTTTGTAGACATATGTGTTTTCCGTAATTTGTATCTGAAGATTATCTTCTAAAGTATTTGGAAAAATTCTAATTGCGTTAAGACACATCTTGACACAACGCTCTTAGTAGCGCCAAAAACAGAGCGACAGTGGTTCTTACGTTTTTTATTTTCAACATATTCTACCAAAGATACTCAAAGAAATAAAAATTTTCCCAATGGACAATCATATTGCATTCATATAAATCTTTTACTAAATCTATTTCAAATAATAAAAAAATTGTATGTTTCAAAGATTCTATAATTTTGATGGATTTCGAAAGTATGTTACTTGGTAATAGTTCAACGACGCTGAAAGCAACATACTTGAAGAAAATAAGTATTATCAATGATTCAAGGATAGTTGGCAAGAAATTTTTATTGCTATTATAAAATTGTAATATACAGGCTGTAACAGATATAAGTACATTAATTTTAACCAGTGATAAAACTCTTCAAATATGTCAATTTTTCTTGATAACTTTTTCCTGTAAACTCTCTGTATATAGAGTAAAAATTCTTTGCTTTCCTCGAAGATTCAATTTTTGCATATGTTGTAAAATAGATTAAATTTCTCCCAGATCATCGTCAAGTAAATGGATTTCTATTTGAAGATTTCACGTATTTTTTCAGATGATAAAAATAAAAATTAGATTATTTGCACAAGTTCATCGCAGTTTCACAAACATCAGTTGGGTAAAACAGTCTGAAACCAGTCAAAATCTAAGCTGCTACCTATGAGCGGCGTATAAATTAATTATTATTTTCAAACATTAAAAACGTTAAAAAAAAATGAGAATTCGGAAAAAAGTTATTAATAAATATTGTTGCTCTCAACGTTTTATATTACTGATTAAATATAATGTATTCATTTTTGTTACACCCTGTATATGCACAATTAGTAAAATTCTAATTGGACACGTATGACATTTCAGAATTTAGTTGAAAATTGCCCTAGTAGTCCGGTCAAGTTAGCTCTAAAAATACGGGTACCCTTGCATGAATTTCCAAGAAGCTGAAAATTAACCTGAACGTTAGGGATACCATTATAATAAAGTTGTGAAAAGTCCCCATTGATGCCGTGTGTGCTTTATAATAAAAATAGCTCAGACATAAATTGTAGATCCTTCAATTATCTACAAAAATGACCCCTACATTTTTTTTCTTAAAATACATCGTTTCTGAGAAAAAGCCATTCTAAAGTTATATTCTCAATAATATGCATGACTATGCTGCCTATTTATGGACGTATAATATAAGTAAAACTATTAGTCTGCATGACTAGTACTCGTATATTAATATTGAATGATCTAATAATATGAAATAAAAAGAAACTCAGTCCCTCATTTTATGTGACTATATGACTTTAAGCAAGATCTGTCTGCTGTTAAATTGTCAATCTGGCAGTGTCCATCTATTACTTACTTTGAATTACTTGCATAGATAAGTAACGTTACGTATCTTTAGCAAAACTTACACCCATACACGTAATAAAAAATTGAAGAATCATCTTGATGATGAAAGCGCATTTTTGACAGCACATGCATCAGAGATTTCGTAAATTACCATCTCCCACGATCACTGAGCTTGAAATCAAGCAGTTTGAGCAAACCTACGAAACAGCAGCTTTCATTTAGTACCAGTTTCAAGTTGATAAGTACATAATTTGTGCACGTACAAACTCAAAAATACCTTTTAATCTTTATCGTTCAGTTATTGACTGACGGGAGGTCATGTGCTGTACCTTAAAAATCATAATTCAATCTTTATCAAAGCTATATTAAAAAAAAAAATCCCTGAAAATTACCTCCAAAACTACAGATTCAAGAAAATAAGAAGCGGATGTTCATGTACTGGCCTAAATTGATCGTAAAAATTAAAGTTGGACTCATTCTGATACTGATAATATTGGAAACCTCATGTCAATATCTTGCGTAACTCGCAAGATATTGATATAAATAGTTTCTACCCTAAAATGGGCACTAACATATCGGTTCAAAATTCAAGATATAAAATTCAATTACTGACATGTTATACATTCTGTGCAGCAATTTTCAGATTTCAATTATGCATAGTTCAGCAGTAATTACCTTTTGAATCTTTATTTCAATTTTTACCCAAAATTGGGTGTATGAATAAGAAAATCTAGCAGTTTGTACAAACCTAAAAAACACCATCTTTCATTTAGTATCTATTTCAAGCCTGTAGATGCTGTAGTTGCTGAGATCTCAGCGTCACGCCAGCCAGCCGACCAGACAGTCAAAGTGCATATAATAGCGTATTTTTTTTTGTAAAAATGCGCTAAAATCATGCTCAATTAGCTCGTCTTCCTCTAACCTCGACTTTTGTTCATCAACATTTTTATCTAGTATATTAACAGGATCAAGTGCGCATATTCTGGAGAGTGTAACTTTAGAATGGCTTTTTCTCAGAAATGGTAAATGGCAGAAAAAAAAAAAGTAGGAACCATTTCTGTAGAGAATTAAAAGATCCACAATTTTTGTCTGAGCTATTTCTATAATAAAACTGACCATTTCGTAAAAAAAATTTTTTGCACACGAGATCGATCAGAACTTTTCACAACTTCATTATAATGGTATGCCTAACGTTCATGTCAATTTTCAGCTTCTTGTCTATTTTGACCGGACTATAGAGCTTTTTCCTGCCAAATATAAATTTGATTCAACAATTTCGCACACGTGACCACAAATAGATTGGATTGAATTCTGAATATATTAGAAGAGCTTCTATGGCAACTTCATTATTTCAAAGAAATTTGGCTATAACAATAAGCAGGTGGATTATATTGAGTAGAATGATAGTTTTTTATGGACTATCTAGAACAATATAATATATGTTTACATTTAATTTAGGGGTGAAAGGGTGGTATATCTCCTAAATTATAAAACAAAGACAAAATTCTCCAAACACAAAAATTAAAGAACCAAAGTAAACCCGTAAATATCTAAAAACAAGATTAATGGACTATTCCCATCATTAAAAAAATATTATCAGTAGATAGACTAAAAATTTCAATATTTTAGATGAGTTATATAAAACCGTATTGAGTTTTTTCACAACTCTTATGCCCAGTTTTATAAAAGGTAGAGTAATTTACTTCCAGAGTAAATAAAATTTACTCTGTCAAATAACAGTCTATTTTTTGACAGCAATGATTCTGTTGTCATAAAGAAATTCAAAACGATTAGAATTTCTTAAGTAGAATAAATTTATTTTGAGAATAAATTTACTTGGTCTTTTATAAAACCGGCCACTAATTAGGTAAATAAAATGTAGTTTATTATAAGTCCTAGAAAAGTTCAAGTGAGGATATTATGGGACTTTAAATGATACGCTTTTCTCCAAGTCTAAAAAATGATCAATTATTTACATGCAAAACAAAACTTTCAATATTATACAAGAATACTTTTTAGTATACTAACAGCCCATAATCTTAGAACTCTTTTAATTAATGAACGTTTTTTTTTTGTTGGTTTTGAACTTGTGTTGCAAGTTGCCTGATAATGAGAAATGAAACATATTTCTTTTGCAAGGAATTGGTTTTGTACCATCTGGATCAAAGATTGAATCTTGCACATAGGGGAGCTATTTTTAGTTTTCTGAAAACTCCTTTGGCCAGCTTAGAGTTTTGACATATACAAAATCTAACAAAATCAATTTATTTGTGATCAGAAGTGCGTGACTGATGAATTAAGTTAAAATGTATTGATAATCTCCTTAGGAAGATTATCAATTGCCAAGTAACCAGGATATCAAAGTAATTGCATTCTAATGAATAATTCCAAATATATTATCAAGTTGGAGTATTAGCCAAAAAAACTAAAAATTCTTGCCGAATATTCCTTGATTAATAAATACTCATAATATTGACAGTTTACTTAAGCACGGTGCCTCCTAAGTTGAAATGTTATTCGTACTAAACAGATATCTTTTTTTTTATAAAAAAAGATAACTTCCCGCATACATCTCCTATAATCCTTGTCTATTTTGTTAATAGACAAGTGTCTAGATGATTTTCTGGGTCGCCCCAGCTCAGAGAATGTATCATGTTCAGAATTGGCAATTGTCCGAGTAGTGCCCCCTTGGTGCTTCGTCCCTCTTGTGGGTGCGAACTTGCAGACCAGGGGGACCGAGTTGATGATTCATCAACTTTGTTGCTCAATTCATTTCCAAGTTATAAAAACCCCATGTTTATTATTTGGCTTGCAACCGGATTGCCAATTCAGCGAATTCGCTAAAAGAAGAAATAAATTTTGAGAGTAAGCTTTATAAAATTTAAGATTTTATGTGGATTGCTATACATTAAAACGTGAATTAAATAAATTTAGCTCAGTTATGATTTTTTTGTTCATCGGTTCAAATGTTTTATTTCAGTCAAAAATTCAATTTCAATCAAATGTTGCCAGAAGTTAGGCATAAAAATTTACAATAATTATTGGCGAATGTTCTACACTAGATATTTCTAGCAGACTATTCTTGTTTAAAAAAAATTGCAATACATTTCATGAAAACAATTTAAGATATTTAGCATTTTGTTTCTCTTGCTTACTGAACGAGTCGTACATTGTATTTTACGCACGAGTGCTGTACTTCTGTATTTATAAATGACAGAACTATTAACACAATAATTATAGAGTACTAATTGTACAGGAAGAAATTATATGATTGAATGCATATTATAGTTTTTAAGTGAACAAAGTAGAAAAGAAATACAGGACATTGTAAAACAGAATTTGATGAATAGTTAAAGATCAAAACCTAATTGTTTCACAAAATTACAAATTCAGGAGTCGGTTTTTACACTATTATCCTGAATAGACACGTGTTTCGTCTTTAATGAGACTCTACAGTACAGACTAGCAAACCTCAGATAGTCGGACTTGGCAATGAAAATGGAGTTGATACATTGCATGCAGAAATATAAATCTGTAGCAGTGCCATCTACCGTAATGCAGCCGAACTGATAGGTTTGAAATAATACAGGTCACTGTAAAGTAAAAAGTGACCTTTAAAAAAGTCCATGAAACAGAATTTGATAGATAGTTAAAAATCAAAACCAAATTATTTCACAAAATTCACGGCAAGCCTCGTCACCAAATACTTGGACTCATGTCATGATGCTCAACTTTACACTCTTGTTGCATAAATTACAGATGCATTCGGTATTCATATTCAGATAAAAAGTGCACATCACCCAACTAGTTGTGGAGAAACTCTCGTTTTCACTGCTGTGAGTTTTTGATAAGTTCCATCTATTTTCGCTTTTGAAATTAATTAGATTTTTAAACTAATCCTTATTGCTTTTAATGATAACTTCTTGAATTATAGGATTTCAAGAAAATACTTAGCAATCAAGAAATTATTATTTATTCCATACTAAAAGGATCAATAAACTGGTGCAGGAATTCCATGAATTCATTTCACATAATTCTCTTCGCATGATAATCCCGCTAATATTTTCTCATCTGTGATTCTAATTAACAAAATAACTGATAAAACAACTGCTAAACGTTCTTGGCTCTTCACCATCTGTTTTATCTTCAACTGTTTCCATGACCAGCCACGACCCTGCTGCACCTCGCTGTCCAAATACGGCCTATCACGGCTAAGCTGGCCTACATGAACGAGGTGACTGACTAATATTGTCTTAATATGGTCGTGGAGTTGTCCTTTAAATAGCGGGCGTCTTGTCGGCAAAAGTATCAACACATTCTTGATCTAGAGAAACCAAGGAGCAGAAGTTCTTCAACTGATGACCGCTCTTCGAGGCTATGACCCTGACTAGAAAAATTGCGAAAATGTGGGGAGTATTTTTAGAGCAGAGAAGACAGCTGATTTATGGAGGAGAAAATAAAACTTAAGCAGTGATTTACAATTGTTTAATTCTTTAATTTATAGTTTTATACTGAATGTGTCAAGGGGTACGCACATGTAAAAATTCTTTTATTCAAGACAATTCATATCTTATTTAGAAACGTAAGAATAAAAAGTATTTGTTTCGAGGTATACAAGATGAATTGTTTATAAAGCCTGTACGACACACTCAATTTTAATGTACATTTTTAAACATTGAATGTATCATATAGAAAAAATTCTTCAATTTTAACGAATTTTAATGTACATGAAAAAATAGAACGAGTCCGATTTCCCTCAATGTTTGTGTAATGATTTTAGTTCGTGGCATAACCGCATCAGCAGATTGTCACTAGTAGTAGATTATTTCATCTAAACTAAACAACTGCTTTCATAATTATCAAAAATTGTTTGCTTCACAACGTATTCTTTATACGAAAGAGTTATATTGTCTTGGACTAAAAATCAAATAAAAACATAGGAAACATAAGTAGAATTTTCTTCAAATGTCAGATTTCAGTAGTCAAACATTAAGAGAATTAAATACCCTATATCACATCAACCCGTAGAATAGAAAATCTCCAAGAAAATGTACATTAACATTGACCTGTGTGTCATACAGGAAAAAACTGTTCAATGTGTAAAAAATGCACAATTTAATGTACATTAAAATTGAGTGTGTCACACGGGCTTAACAGAGTGCTGTACCTGTAAAGAGATTAATATTTGGCGTAGTCATACAAGTATAAATGACAGAAATAAGATTTTTGTGTGATGTTTTAGGAACATAAAAAGGATCAGATGCAAAAAAAAAATATGCATGAAATATAATACTGGAAAGCATGTAGTTCGTTTGAGTAGGTGGAACGAATGCTGAATGAAAGGTTTTCAAAGAAAAAAAAATGAAGGTGAAAGATAGCATTGGTGTCTAGCATGTTGGTAAATAGATACGATTACTATTAAATTTTTGCATAAAAGAAAATTACCAAATACACTCGGCAAAATAAAAAACGCACAACTTGAAAATGCACCAAAAATATCGACTTTTCAAACCGCCATAACTCGTTTGATTTTGGTCGAAAATGGAAGAGTCTTTGAGCTTTAAAAAGTTTGGAGTTCTCTCATTCAGGACATGTAAGTAATTCCGATGAAAAGTTCATCGTACTCCTTATAACACCTCTGAAAAAAAGAAATGTTCTTGATGTCAAGAAATTTTAAAATTTGACAACTTGTACCGGGTACAAAACGACCCAAGAAATCAAGCTCATTCATTTTCCTTTAAATTGCGCAAAAAATCGAGTGTCTGCGACGATTTGGCGCAGTTATGAATTAAAACCGCTCATAGTTTGGTGCGAAGTTAGAGTTCCATCATAAGAACTGATATAAAAAAAAAAAAACTACAATAAACAGAATACAATAAGTATTTAATTACCAAAGTGCACTATAAGTATCTGCCACACCCGTATTAGGTAGAAGATGTGATTGATATTTATGTATCTTTTCTTGCTTTGTTTTACAAAGTTAATTATTGTATAATAATAATTAAAAGAACATAGTTAAAAAAGAAATTAAGAATAAGATAAGTGAAAAAGATGCTGCTTGTTTTTGTTTATATAAAAATAGTTTCACAATTAGCTATTTGCAACATCTATTTTTTTACTCATACCTAATTACACTTGAAACTCGTTTCTTTTATTATTTAACTTTTATTACTATTGTAAATAGGTAGTTTATTTTGTATTATGCTTGTTGTTTCTTATGCCAGTCCAAATGATGGGTAACCTAATACCCGAAACCGGTATATATTTAAAAAAAAATTAAATAAAAATGTGAAAAAGGCTTTTTCAGGAGAACAAGTTGTTTTTGATTCTCGACTCATAGTTGCGTTTTGTATCCAGCTTCAACTACATAAAACTGCTCAGCATGCAACTAGATGAGAAAAATATTATTCACATGGCTATAATTTTTCTGATAAGTAGACTACATCAACATTTAACACCAGTTTTCTTCTTCAAGGCCACTCACCAACATCTTTTAAATTAATTGGATTAAATAAAATGTCAAAACAATCTGAACCACCGTGCATAAAAATAATTTCCAAAAAAAAAGACGTGAATATATCTCATACTGGACATCTTTATTGTGTTCTTGAGGTAGCCATATTATTACTGTTCAAGATTAGTGAAAATATCGCACAATGCAGGTCATATAATTTCGCAATAAAATCTCAATGTAAACAATCAACAAAGAAAGGTCAAGAAATAAATGAGTCAACATCCACAATCGACAATCGTCAATGCTTTGTTATAATCTAATAACACTAGATTTTCAATCAGCACGTGACTCTAATTTGGATCGATTTTCTATTTTTAAACTAATTGTATCTTTGTTACGAATCATAGGAATGAAGGAATCCATATCATTGTTTTCAACTGTGCTAATATTTTTCTAAATTTTTGAATAGGATTAGAAGTATTGTCTGATATCATAGTGTCATTAAATTCTTGATCAGTCTGCGGATAAAGCGAAGGAGGTGACCTTAATCATAAACGAAAAGAAACTAAATACTAGAGGGAAGAGGTGACAATATTTATTCATTTAAAGAAGGAAAAGAATTTTCGAGAAGATTGAAAAAGGGAACAGAAATGTAGGTTTCTTGAAAAATTAATTAGAAATAAGAATGTAACTAGAGATATAAAAATTAAAATTTATAAATACGTGATTATACCTCTATGATTGTGAGCTGTGGACAATAAGCAAACCAAATCAGAATAAGTTAAAAATCACCACCCTTGTGTCAACGAGAAATGCATGCCAATTTTTTCACAAGGGCTTTTTATGGCTGAAACTTCACTTTTCTTTACATGTTCACGCGAGCATTTTAGTCTGTTGCGAATTGCATGTCTTTGAAGTTAAATGTTGTCACGGAAAAACCCAATTTTAAAAATATATATAATTAGAGTTTGCACTATGACCGGAAAGCGTGCATAGGTCAATAATCTTTTTAACTTACTAATCACGAGGTAAATTTTCAATCTTCAAAAAGGCATGCGGTATTGAAATCGGAGAACATCAACTGTCACAAATCTCCCGGTCTATACGATGGGTAGGGAATATAGTAAGAATACCAGAGGATAGAAGAGTAAAGCTGCATTCACAACCACTTTAGACTCTGCTTAATTTACACTTGAAGTTCAAATTACGCAGGGTTAAAATTTGTAGCATTCACAACCACTTTCAACATTGCTTGAAATTTTGTAATGCCATCTATGAAAACAAATAGAAAATAATGCAAATATTGAATACTTTATCCTTCTTTTCGTTTGAAAGAATGTATTTTCAAATTCAATGCTTAATTCTTTGCGGGGCATGAAGAATAGTTGTTCAGTTATCTATTTACTTTTTAAATAATTTACTTGAATAAATATAGTAAGTTAACAAACTTTATAAATCTAAATTCAATAATCTCTAGTCCATATTAAAGAAAAGAAATGATCGATTAATGAAATATCAAACCAAGCTTCAAACCATCAATTCACTGTTTGCATATAGCTTTTATTATTCTATTTGATTTGAAACGTCAAAAACACATGTTGAATCATCGGAAGATGCAATGCACATGCGCACATGCCAATTCGCTAGCGACTTGAAGTGAAAGTTTGCACTTTGCAAACATTCCAATCCGAACGTAAAGTACGCAGACTACAAATTTCAGTTGTGAAGGGTGACTACTGAGCTCATACGCTTAGCTTTGAATTTTAAGCTAGCATGAAATTGTGCCATGTTCAAATTCGGTTGTGAATGGATCTTTAAAGTTGTATTTGAGAGAAGTATGACAACGGGGAGAAAAAGAGATAGACCAATGGAAAGGTTGAGGGACGTAGTACTTAAAGATATAAACTCATTATAAAAACAAAGGCACTAGACAATGGCGAAATATCGTCAACAACGCTATGAGCATACAACTCCTGTAGTATTTAAATATATAATTCTTTTAGAATTATAAATAGAATTAGGAGCTATTGTCTGATATCATAAATTGTCTCAGGGCCATTTGACACAGTGTATCCAATGCTGCATTTTGCTTTGCATTTTGTCTCTCTATTTTGAAACAAAGGAAAATACACCGTGTCATACATGAAATCAGACTATACAGCACAAAATTTTGTGTATGACAAGGTTCATTTTCATTTGCATCAAAATGTCAAACGACCCTAAAGTTCTTGAAAAGTCAGAAGACTTGAGTGATCATACCTCAAGATATACCGATAAAAAGGTTCAGTTGACCGATATTAGGAAATATTTTCAAGGTTCTGGTCTAGCATAGAAAAAAATATAAATTTCAAAGATAAAAATCGTTTATTCAATGTAATTCCCTTTGAACTATTTACACTTAATAGCTCTGGAACTTTAAACACAAAATTCACTGTTTTTGTTTGTAAGTATTCGATCATAATTATTACTTCTTCACTTGAACGAAATTTGTATTCTCTCAATTGTTTTGGAAATGGGTAATAATCTGATGGTGCCAAATCAGAGAAATATCTGGGATGACAATCGACTGTTCCTGTGATTCAGGATCAAATTAGTGTGGCTTTTATTGAACTGTATAATTGAATGAACGATACGATAGAGAAAGAAATTTGGCTATAGTAAAAGAAAATAGTTAATTATCTTTTTTCATCCAAAATTTCGACTTGATTTCTTGCTTGATATTAATTTACGAACAATATTCAAATCCAAAATTTCGATGGTTTTTCCCGGTTTTTTCAAACAGGGCTAAATTCTTCACCAATGTAATTTTTCCAATTTTACACCAAATTTCTTCTTTTTTCTTGAATTCAATGCAGTGGATTCAACGATTAAGAATCCACTGCCTCTCCGCTAGCGGACATACACCAAAATGAAGCAGCCGTCGAATTACGTCTTGCTTCTTCGATTAATGTATTGAAAACTATTGCAATTTATAAACACACTTCCAAATAAGCGTGTTACTTTTAGGAGTTATAATCTATTTTAATCTCATTTTACCCTTTCGGGTATCGAGATTAGTTTCCTTTCCTTTGTTATTCTATGGTATTTATGAAATCTTTCCATTCTTTCTAGTTTGGTGCTATTCTTCTTACTTCTTGACAGCTGATATTGTTCTTTTTTAGTATTTCTTGTATGTTATTTTCCCATGTCTTCTGTGGTCTTCCTCTACTCTTCTTTTTTGTCGTCTTTGCCTTCCATACCATTTTTGTTTGACTGTCGTCTGGCATTCTTATAAGATGACCGTACCAATCAAGTTGTTTTTTCTCCATAGTAGTATGTGTACTCTCTATTTGTAAACTTTTTCGTATTCCTTCGTTTCTTATTCTATTTAGTCTTGTTACCCCTTTTACTCTTCTCAGATATCTCATTTCCGCAGCTTATATTCTACTCTTTGTTTTCTGGTTCGTCGTCCATGTCTCACTCCCATATAACAGTATTGGTCTGTATAATACTTTAAATAGTATCATTTTGGTCTTTTTCTCTACTCTTTTATTGTTTAGGATTATTTTGTTCATAGCGTAGTAACTTTTGTTTGCTGTCAAAATTCTGTTGTTTATTTCTTGCTCTAAGTTACTTTTGTTGTTTAATGTGTGTCCTAATAGAGCAAGATCTCAGACCCGCCAGACCTTACTTATTTTCTGAGAAACAAAATTTGTGGATTAGAGTAGTGGTAATCGGTATTTTGATCATACGCATATTTGCTAGTTTGTGCTGACGGCCAATTCATAGATACGAGGTGCTAAAGGTACATTGCGACATTACTCACTTTTCTTAAAGTCTTGAGTGCTGATTTTCACGTATGTTCTAGAGAATATTGTTAAAAATTGATAATCAGCACTGCTAGACACTTTCCATCGTTGATAATTACTGCTAGACTCTTAAAAGCTCGCGAAGAATAATGTTATCTCGCTTATAGACTGAGTGCTAATTTTTATGTATGATACTCAGGACACAATTTCAATCTTTTTTGTTAACAGCCAGATCAGTCGTAGGGCTAAACATCCCCCAGACACAATTAAAATATCGCTGTGAGTAAAAGCGCAAGGTCACTATTTGTACGCTTGATAGTACAAGAAATATCTATCGGCATCCAAATCTTCCTTGATCTGGCTGTTTACAAAAAGTATTGAAATTGCTTCCTCTAAGTATCATATATGAAAATAGGGCTTAGACTATAACTTATAGTCTAAGCTCTATAAGTAAGATTACTTTATTTTTTGAGAGCTTTGAAGCGTTTAGCAAGAATTACTGCCGATGGAAAGTATCTGGCAGTATTGGTTATCAATCCACGACAATATTCTCTAGAAAATACATAATAATCAGCACTCAGACTTTGAAAAAAGTGAGTAATATCTTCACGCATCTGTAGCACCTCGTATCTACAAATTGGCCGTCGGCACGAACTAGCAAATATGCGTATGATCAAAGTACCGACTAACACTACTCTAATCCACAAATTTTGTTTCTCAGAAAATAAGTAACATCTGGCGGGTCTGGGATCTTGGACTATAAATATGTGAATGTTTCTACCTGTTCGATTTCTCTTTGATTTATTTTTACCTCCGTTGCTACTTCTTCTTTCGCTATTACCATTATTTTTGTTTTGTCTATGTTTATGGTCATATTGTGCTTTTTTAATTCCTCATTCCACAAGTTAATGTTGTGTTGTAAGTCTTTTTCACTTTTTGCAAGTATTGAAAGGTCGTCTGCAAAGGCGCACTCCGCTATCATAATACTTTCTAAGTTATGGTGTCCTACTTCAATTTTTTTTAGTTTTGTCTTTTATATTTTTTAGGATGTTGTCTAAGTATATAATGAATAATAGTGGGCTTAATGCTCCTCCTTGCCTTAATCTCTGTGTAGTGATGAATTCCTTTGAAATTTCGTTTCCTGTTCTAACATAGTTGGATGTCTTGTTATAGATACTTTTTATTGCTTGCGTTAGCTGTTTGTCAATCTGTCTTATTTTTAATATTTCCCACATCTTTTCCCTCGGCACCCTGTCAAAAGCTTTTTCCAGGTCCAGAAATGCTTTGTACAGTTTACTGTCTTCACTTAAGGTCTTTTCTATTAGCTTTCTTATGCTAAAAATGTGATCCTGTGTCGAGTGTCCTTTTCTAAAGCCACTTTTAGGAGTTACCGATTGAATAAAACACTTCCAATAAGTGTTGTAACTCTTGTGAGCTACTGATTGTAAGTGAACTGTTTACATCCCTTGTTTTTCAAGTAACCTCCCATAGTTACGTTTACATTGTTAATTTTTATGTTTTTCAAAATGGATGTGTTGATTCATTCAAAATATTTAAACCCGAAACACACTAGATTAAGTAAAGTAATAAGCTTTTCCTTCACCGGCCTCAACACTAATGATTAGTCCAAGTTTCATCTATAGTCACCATCAGATCTAAAAAAGTTAAATAATAAATCCTTTACCAAATGATTTTCTTTCAGCTCGATGTTCATCATTGAAATCGTTTTTGTTTTCTCTTAAATTCGCAACCCAATTTTTACTCAATTGTACAAAATTTAAGTATTGCGATACTACCAAAATTCACATTTAGAGATTTTGATTAAAATATTAGTTTTGAGCATCTCTGAATCCATTTTGACTATTTTCAGCTTGACGTCGGTACGTACGTATGTATGTATGTGTGTATGTACGTGATTCGCAAATCTCAAAACCTATCCAACGTATAATGTTGGAATTTTGTATTTAAGACTAGTCTAAAGTCTAGTTGTGCATCTCACATTATGGTTGCAACCATCTGTATCGAAAATGCACTTTACTTAAAACTTTTTTTCAATTTTTCGCATGAATCCAAAGGATGTTCAAATTCAGTATTTGAAATCGCTATAGCATCTAAATGATTATCTTTTATTTTTGTATCAATCGACAGGCCGAAAGTGCACTCTATATAACAATTAGAGATGTTCCGAGTTGGCAACTAATCGGTAAAGCCGACTATCCGGCCACTTTCGTAACCGGCGACTACTCGGCGACTATTCGGCAAAAAGCGCACGATTATCCGGCTTCTTACTTTGTATATATTTCTCAATAAAATAATATGTCTTAGACATTTTGGAATATAAAGCTACCTTTCCTCTGGCAACCAGTCTTTAAAATTACTTATTTTCAAAGAAAAAGTAAAAAATATTCACGACATTTATCAAACAAAATTAAAATTAGTATCTTAATTTACAAACAAAACAATATAATATCTTCTTGTCTTCAATAAACAAACACTCGCAGGCAGCGGTTGTGACTTGGGCGCGAATAAGCTTTACGGTAGACTATTGAAATATTAATATTATTAGGCACTTCTATAGTAGCATTCAAATAATAACTTTATATTTTCCTACTAATCTACTGAGCAGGAAGTAAATTTTATTTGATATTCTTTTTCAATTTTTCGCATAAATTCGAAACTATTGACCACAGGAGACTCAAAGGGGATCTACATTAACGGGAAAAAACTTTGAGATTCACAAGTTGTAAGTAGGGGTCCGCGAAAAGAGATTTAGGGTTTGCCGAAACCAGTAAAATTTTGGAAGTGGTCTACGAGAAAAAAAGTTTGGGAGCCTCTGATCTAAATGATCACCACAAATTTTGGTTGCAATTGATTTTGCCTTATGTCAATTTCAGACTGCAGGCCCCTCTTTTCCACTGGGCACCCAGGGCCCCGCGATCGATAGGGGCCCCCTGGTTCCTACCAGATCACCAAACGATAACCGATATTCATGGGTACGTTTATGTTGGAGCAACGATGAATGATAAGAGTTATGATAAGAGCGAAGCAGCGAGAAGCAAACGATTGATGATAATGTAAGTGTTTATATTGAGGAAAGCTACAGCGTTGTTGCTCTCGCGAATATATCATTCAATGAAGTGTTTTTGAGGTCATGTTGGTGGGATCAAAAAGATAAAGATCATCACAATCGATATATTTTGGACTAAGTATGGGGTGAAGTTGCTGGGAACAATACGTAAGCATATAAGCCTTTGGCCATACTTATTTTGAGGGTCTACTGTTCTTAAAAGATCAATTTACTCCCAGAGCTTCGTCCGGAAAATTTTCAAAATCTATAGAAAATGAGGAACATTATGAGGATGGCAAAGCAGATAATTAAGTAATTGAAGATATTTGTTCTAGTGACAATTATCCTCGCAGTTTCCCCGTCACTGAATATTAGTATTCAGTAAGAGCGACGAATACAAACACTCACATATCAATAGAACATCGCATAGGGGAGATTGGAGAGGAGAGCAGTGCGACAATAAGCGCTGCTACAAGCAATAAGAGCGACGGAATCAAACATACTAAACTTGTTTTCTTCGCTTTTCTCGCTGGTGGTTTGAGAAAAAATGGATACTGAACTGCTCATAAGTGGAGTGTTTTTGAGAGAGCCTATCAGAGTTGATGAGATTGGGATTGAAAGTCGTCCAATGTAGTCAGATGTGTCTACTTTAACAAAATAGTGATCTGTCAAGATCATAGGGCCCCCTTATCATAATGTGCCCAGGGCCTCCAGTAGGCTAAAGACGGCCCTGTTTCAGAGTCAACTGTTAGGTATTCAGTCAAAAAGTGAACAAGTAAGTCATGTGGTGTATAAGTTTTATAGTAGTTTAGGAAAAACATAGTTTCTTCAATAATAAGCATGTCTTCATAAATTTCTTTTATGAACAAAACTATTATCCAATAATTACCATATTGGTTTTTGTCAACTGAAATTGATTAAGGCCAACCATTTATCAATATCTTCTTATAAGGTTCTTGCGTGTTATATCAATTGCCGAACCCTGCAGATATATCTGCTCTTTGGGCCATGATTGAAAACGCAAGTAATGGTAACTAATTCAAGAAACTTGATTGTGATTATTTTTAAGTTTGCCTTCATCGAATTGCAAATTATAGCAGCAAAGGAGATGTTGTGAAATATGTTGACTAAATTGGGTATAAACTTGTGATCTAGTTTCCAATGATTTCATCTCAACGTTGCGATAAATCCCTAACATCTGCAGACAATTATTCCTTATTCAAGAAAGAGATAAACCATTTTAATTAGACAGTTTGAAACGAATATCATTCAGACCACAAATAATTAACGTCAGCCAAGAATTAGTAGCAATGAATAACTTTTCATACATTCAATTAGTTACAGCAGAATATACTAAGATGACCAACAGAATTTGAAACAGTATTGAGGAAATAATAAAATTGTTTTTAGCTATACATTCTGTATATTATGTAAATTTCATGGCAGATTGGTCAGACAAGCAATTAAGGTTGTTAAGAAGAGGAGTGGGGTCAAACTATGGTGGCAACCCTGCTCTATGCTAACTACATAGGATAAACATTCATTGCCAACTTCAAATAAACAAAATTTCAATGATTAAAACTAATGGAAATGTTTGTTTTCGGTTGAAAATACATGATTTTGAATAATTTGGTTCCTTATTCTATTCTTTTAAAGAGCTTCCATCCGTTGAAATATTCTTTTTTCATATTTTATAATGATATGCATAGCGCGCAACGCTGTAGACTTTCAGAAGTATTTTTGACATCTGACGTTTAGTAGTGGTACTGCGTTTCATAACCAAACAAACTTATTGATGATAAATCTACAGCAAAAAAATAATATCGATGGAAGAATAAATGGGTTACTCAATCAGTGTACCGTCAAGTCAGGAAAATGATAAAAAATCATGTTTATTCTAATCACACACTCTCTTCCCATTTCATCTCATGAAGCGACGTTGCCAAGCGTATGATAACTTACTAAATTTCAGTAGCTTTTGTACAGTTTTTTTGAGTAATAATACAATTTTCTCTGAAACTATAAACAAGACTTCTTTGAAACTTGGTACACATGTTTATAAGACTTTCGTAGATATTTTGACGATTTTTTGTAATGTTGTCATTTCAGGTAGTCGAGATAATGACGTATAAATCAATGTGAAACACGTCGCGTGCATTAACGCAATGTAATAACATGTCACTGAACAGCAACTTTGACATTTTTTATCTCTATAACTAGAAACAAGATTGAGTTCAAACTTTGCCAAAATATTGTTCACTAAACAAATAATATACTGTAAAAATTTAAATAAATTCTCATATACTTTGATGTTTGGTTTTCTATAATTAATAATATACATACATAATCATTTTGCCTTATTTGGTGTAGATATGTGTATGTTTTGGGTTACAAAGTGCACAGGAGACTTGTTGATCTGCAGTTGTGAGCCAAACCAATAGCAAAGAGTAGCGCTACGCTGTCTTGTTGTAATGTCGGGTATTTTGTGATTTGGAATGTGAACACTGAAATTTTAAATTTATGTAAGATATGTACGAAAACATCTTGCGAAAGTCTGAATGTTTTCGTGCATATCTTGACTTGGTCATTCGAAAAACTTATGCCATTCGTTTTTAAAACGAGAAGAACGTGAACAATTGATATAATTTTTTTGCATAATCGAGCCCTCATTCCAAACCCTTGGCAAAGTGGATCACTTCTGCCTATCGTTTTTCGCTAATTCTTTTTTCCCTCAATTTCATTTCGTAAACATGGCAGAAACGAGAAAATTGGATCAAAACAGGTTTTTTTTATAAAAATTTAAAATTAATTATTATTATGTTGGCCACACGGTCCAGTTTTAATTTTGGCATTATTATACTCCAAATATACATACTTATCAAAACTCTTGAAGGCAGAGAAAACAAAATGGGACACTCAAATCTACGACTATCTGACGGTCTAAGAGCCTATTGTTGCTTTCAGACACACCTATGCAATTCCCTATCTCAACTGTGTTGCAAAAGTGAAGCCAAAAATGTAATATTATTAGAGAGAGAAAGCAACTGAGAGATAGGTTGAGGCGGGCCCATGTTTGTATGGAGTTAAATGGCTAGGTTCGGTTTATTTAATATTTTCATGTAAAAATATATTGTAAAATGGGAAGAAAATGTTTTGTGACAAATTGTGATACTGGGTACAGAACATGTAAAGAGAATTTTTTTTTTTCTGCACTCAAAGGTGATATTTTATTAAATAAGTGGCGAGGACATCATAAAAGAATGCTCGTCTGGAGATATAAAAGTGAGAAGAAATTATTTTAAAATTATATTAAAATTAAAGGTTATATCAATGTTTCAAATTATTGAACGTATCTAAACTAAACTTTTAGTGAAAAATTCAAATTCAAGAAAACTTTTTATCAATAAAGAATATAAATATTTCTATTTACGTTTTGAAATCAATAGAAATGTGATAATTGCTTATAAATTCACCGTACAATATAGTATGGAATTGTTCAATTATGTGACAAATATATTATTACAGATACTGTTCTTCAAATATTTCCGAGTAAAAGAAAATGCATGACCGAGTATTTTTCCAAATTGCCCGAAATATTTAAGCGTCTCTAAAAAAACAAGGAAATCTCTTATAAAACAGGATGCATCTTTGAAGAAGCCCAAGCTGTTAAAAAAAGAAAAAGATATTAAAATGTAGATAGAATTCATCTTCCATTTATTCAATTAAAATAATTTTCAATTTTTAGTAGAAGACACATAAACGCTAGAAATAAATTTAAATCCAAAGCAAAACTTGGATTCAGAAGACTTGTAAGAATTTTTTCAATTTGAAAATTATATCCATCGAAGAAAACAAATTTTCATCAATTGGGTACAAAATACTTTGTTTTCAGAAAGGAATATGAAAATAAACGAAATTTTTCTTAAATATCACCGATGTACGCAATTTAGGAGATTTTTGCTAAGTTTTTTGTTAATATTTTCTTCTGGTATATAAGAAATTGTTTGTGTGTATTTTCTCAATTTTATTACGCCCATTGTAATATAAAATATTCATAAAATTGTTCATGTATCTGTTATTCATAATTAGAAAACCCTTCTCCAAAGAAACGTTCATAAAACATGTTTCATAATAATGCACTTTTTTATTGCAGATTTTAATAAATAAAAATGTTAGTTTTCTTTTACTTTTGCTTTCATTTAATAAATAATAAAGTATTTAACGTAATGAAAATATTGAATTTATCTGGCAATTGTTTTTTATTGAAAAAAATTCAAATATAATCTCATTTCTGTATATGAAGCATGCAAAACTGGGCCCGCTCTCGCTATCTCTCTCACGTCTGCCGCATTACATTTTAGGCTTCATGTTTTCCAACTGAGTGTCCGCTCCTCTATTATTCTCCTTCGTGCTTTCAGGTTAACCGGCAATCAGCGCTGCGTCGGGATGTTACCACGCAACACACTATTAGAATTATCTCATAATGATCAATAACTTAGGTCCAGTATTTCAGTTCATGGTTTACCTTAAACGTAGTTTAATTTCCATAGTCATGATTGTTAGAGCAATTTTTACTAAGATAACTAAGCTTCGCTCAAGATAAATCCGGGATATTATAGTTGAAAATATGAAAAAAAAAAAAAAAATGTTCATATCAACACATTAAAAAATGTTTTTATACTATTTTGAATCATTCCTATCTGTTCATTGACACCTGGTGACTACATTTTTCATTTTGATATAAAAATTAATAACATCAAATCTGGGTTAATTTAATGTCAATATCTGAGTAATAAAGTCAATGTTTCTTTAAATATGCTGATGTGTGAACACATGATTAAGTTTTATTAGATCATATTTTATGTCCATGATATGGTAATATTTAAACAATTTATCTTTATAACACTTCACAAAACTAGAATGAAGTACAAGGATGAAGAATGTACAAGGAAAACTTGATTTTTTTTTCAACTCTGATAATAATATCGGAATAATCAAGTATTACTCAGAAAATTTATTTTAGAATATTTATCAAAAGCGGCAAATTTTTTTGTAATGAATCACCCAAAAACCTCATTCCATATTTCTCAAATTCCATCGATTCCTATTGAACTAACATTCACATTCACAACATTCTTTGTGAAACCGTTAATAACAGAACTAAACAATGTCAATGATACTTATATAACTTTAGGAACAATGGGATAATTGACTGAAAAATCAAAAAAGATATGTTCCACTCAAAAAAAAATTATGCTTTAGCTTACCCCAAGATGTTTGGATGAGATAATTTGTTCATCAGCTGCACCTCCTTTAGCATGTTTCGTTGATTTGACCTCAAGAGGTTCATCTTTAGCACCATGACCTGTCCCGTTGTTCTATGGGTCACCTATAACAACAAAGATGAAAGTATAATTACTATCAACGGTAATTACACAAGAGCTTTTTATTTTGCTGGATAAATTTCTGTTTTCACGAAACCTTGTTACCTAGCAATTTGACAAGAAAACTGTTCTAATAAAATCACGACACCGTAGGTGGAGTGATTTTATTTTTTGAACAGTTTTCAAGTCAAATTGCTGTCAGGTTACAAGGTTGAGTTATCAAACTGAAATTTATCCCAAGAAAAATAAAATGCTAGAGTGTAATTCGGCGAGATAATTTAACGACATTTTATTTATGAAAAACTTTATTTAAATGTGCAATTATTGAGAGTACAATTAATATACATCGTTTCACGTTTCATTTGACACATTCCACTTTGTATTCTTCAAGATTTTCATCAATTCTTCGCATACTTAAAGAAGGCTAATCTAGCAAAATATTTGAAATTTGACATGCCGTTGTACCTCTTCTTAATACATAATTCTGGTTTTCACAAAATACGATAAATTGTCTACAGATACATGATTTATTGTTTTTTGTATTATAGACACACTTTTCTTGATATTTTCTTTTATATTTTCTTCAAAAATATTCCAAATTCTGTTTATTTTGCAGTTTAAGCATTGACAAATAATGCAAATGACATTAATATAGTGAATGTTTTGATTTGGTTGCTAGGAGAAAGGTAAATAACGTTTTATCACTTGCAAATAGTTACCTTCCTTTTTATCCGCTGTCAAAACGATAAAATTGTTTCTTTCTTATGGCTTACTTTATATTGGAGTGGAATTATCGTTACAAAAAAAAAATTTAACAAAAGATAATACCGCTGAATCAATAAAGTTCAAATAACATCTCACTTGCTCTTCACATTTATTTATAAGCAAATATATATGATATTTTATTATAATTTTTATCGTGTAAATAGTATTAGTATAGTATTAGAATACAAGAAAAGGCTCCAATAATCTTCTGAAGATAAAAAGCATGGTTATATCAAATGCAATTTTAGGTTGACAGATGAAGATAAGCACATTTCGCACACGCTTATTGCATGTATAGTCTGTCCAATGCTACAATACTATTTGAATAATTTTATTTTCATTTTATCAAATAAAATAGAGTAATTACTTTAGGCATCCTACTACAATATCCAAATATATTTTAAAATAAATTTAAGCACCAAAATGACTAGATGATATTTATAAAAGATATATTCATGTTTGCTTGTTGTGGACTACACATTTTCACAGCTGTGACATCACTTTGAATAACGCGAATAATTTCTGTCGAGATAATAAATGAAAAATTTCAAGTATTCACATTTTTCTTGTATCAAGAGGTTTAAATTATTAAATCTATCATAATAACAGAACATAAACAATATTAAATCACGACTTATAGAGCTCCGTTCTTACTTACTTTTACTAAGTACAAGAAAGTATTGTGAACCCGTCAAAATTCACCTATGTTGATTTTGATGGAAATATCCTTTTTGAGTATCCCTGAATCCATTTTGACTATTTTCGGCTTGATGTCGGTACGTATGTTCGTGCATTCGTTCGTAACTAGCAAATCTCAAAACTCGTTTAACGTATAATATTGAAATTTTGTATTTAAGACTGGTATAGGGTCTAGTTGTGCACCTCGCATTATGGTTCCAATCGTCTGTACCGGAAGTGCACTTTACTTGAAACTTTTTTAGAATTTTTCTAATAAATCTAGAATGATCAACCGTGGGATGTTGAAATTTAGTATTTGAACTTGATGTTGTATCAGAATGGTTATCTGCTATTTTTGTATGAAACGGCCAAGCCAGAAGTGCACTTTATTGAAATTTAGTGTTTGAACTTGTTGTAGCATCAAAATAGTTATCTACTATTTTTGTATCAATCGGCTGAGCCGGAAGTGCAGTTTATATGTATAACAGACATTCAGAATTTGCCGTATAAAACAATCAGTTTAATTAAAATGATAAGGTAGGCAATGATAATCTGTTGTCAATTTTTTGATTTTGTTTGACATTTTACATGTCAAAATATTATTAAAATTATATTAATTATAATCTGAAGTGACAGAAAACTTCATTAAATAAATTTGTGTATATATCAAATGATGTACAAGTAAGTCACGTGATATTTACGTCAGATTTTTGACACTCAGTTCACTAAAATTTTGAATTGCATTTTCATCTTTCCAAGATGCAAATAAATAATTCATAAACAATTATGTTCATATTAGTAATTAAATAACGGGTTCATTTTTCTTGGTCGAGAAAAAGCGATTTGCAGATGTTAAAAATCTTCAGCTGTTGGTGCAACATGCACCATCCTCAATAACAACTGTTCAACGAACAGAGCAGAAGGAAAACTGTGTTAATGTGTAGTTTATTCGTATTTATTGACCGTTTGTAGGTCGCCACGCTAATGCAAGGTTATGTGTGATTCTGTATTCTGCATTGCAGTTTTAAATAACGCTTAATAACTGTTTAATAAAGTGATTTATAGAGCTAGGAATTAGTGCTATTATGTGGGCGTTAAATAAACATACTTAAGAAAAAATGTGCCTACTTATGTGTGGCATTGTGAGGAAATGATTTACAATAATTACCTATCCATACATTGAGATATAAAGTCAACCCCTTGAATAAACCATAATATCAAATTTTTTGCATAAAAAGTATGCTATAGTGCCACTATTTTTATTTTTATAAAAATTGTTCATTAACGTGAAATGTAAATATGAAATGATACCTGCGTAATTCAAATATCAGTTAAGATTATATTAAACTGTTATAGCTGCCATAGAGCATTGGACAAACTCAATTCAGACCTGGGATGAAATATTTGATGAATTTATTCCTAAATATTTTCAAAATGTCCTAAAAATAGTTAATTATTGCAAGATTATTTGTCATAATCAACTAATGTAAACCTATCACTTATCACTTTGATATATATAAATAGGAGAAGCGAAGTGTACACTTTTGGTTTTACCATCGATTTTAATATTTGATACATGTAGCTTAAACAAACATCTCTGTAGAATTTCATCTAATACTTGCTTTTTCCACTATACTATCCAACCTCCTTAAAAACAAAGAGAATGACAATATAAGGTCTTTGGCTTGTTGTTGTTTTCTCCGAGAATCGCTAGTGTTGGGGATTTATATGAACTCCTAAAAAGTCACTGTTTGTAGGCTGTCGGTTTCTCAATTTTTTTTTTGAGGTCGAATGTTAAAAGAAATGTTTTTTCGAGAATTAGCCAATAACTGTTCATCTTACAATAATATTTTCAGATAAAAAGTAAAGATAGAATTTCCTACAGATAATGTCATTCTAATCTTTTTTAGCGCATTTTTCTGAAAAAAGCGCTATTATATTCACTTTGGCTGTCTGGCTGGCTGGCTGGCTGGCGTGACGCTGAGATCTCAGCAACTATACTATTTACAGACTTGAAACTGGTACTAAATAAAAGCTACTGTTTCGTAGGTTTGCACAAATTGCTTTAATTCAAGCTCAGTGATTATGGAAGATTAAATTATTCAATTACTTGTTTCAAGTGAAGCAATGCCCATGGATATAGATGACATTAGGGATATGGCAACTAAAATTTATTAAAGTAGATAAAAATTTAGTAACAACTTTAGCCGGGGGTGTCACTATTATTATGTACAGTTGTCAAATCTGTCCGGGATTCATTCAATGACTTGTTTGACGCAAATTTGAAGCTTATTAGAATGAATCACTCTTATTGGTTGAAAATTTGTTTAATTTTGGTGTATTTTTTTTTTATATAGCTTTGATAAAGAGCAAATTTTAATTTTAAGGTACAGCACTTGACCTCCTGTCAGTCAAAAACTAAACAATGAAGAATAAAAGGTATTTTTGAGTTTGTACATGCATAAATTATGTACCTATCGAACTGTCAACTTGAAACTAGTACTAAATGGAAGCTGCTGTTTCGTAAGTTTGCCCAAACTGCTTGATTTCAAGCTCAGTAATTGTGAGAGAAGGTAATTTGCGAAATCTTTGAAGTAACAAGCAAGCATTCATGAGCTGTCAAAAATGCGCTTTCATCATCTAGATGATTCTTCCATTTTTTTTTGTTGGGTACAAGCTAGAAAGTGCTCAGCGAAGGAGCACATCTCCAATGACTTTATACTGTTTTTCACACCTTCCCTAAAGTATAGTAACAGGCGCTTTTTTCTAACGAAAACAGTAATTTGATGATTTATTTTGAACCATCCAGTATATTTGAACACAAAAGTAAATATGAGTATTACATATGTACACATACTCAATGTTGAGTATTTTTATTGAAAGTGTGAAAGTCTACGACGTTCCTCAAGTTACTCAATGGTGTGAGATTTCTTAAAAATGCGATCTAGCAATTAAAATTTTTAATATCACATCAAATATTGACTTCATTTTATAACTGCGGCAAAATTTTAATTAATTTGTTCATTTTTTACTTTCTTATTTAGGTTCCCATGTTTTAATTTGCATTTTTCGAACATTTGGCGACCTGACGTCACAATAAAGTTTATTTAGCGAAAGTTCACTATCATTTGTCTTGTGTTGTTTATGAATTTCGAAATGTACTCTAAAGAATGAACATATGGTGTCGACAATGTGGGAGTTTAATTTAATTTTTCTTTATATTTTATCAAAAATTCTGAGCATGAGTGCATATCAATTAAATGTAGTTATTATATTCTATGCACCAATAGTCTATAAGAATTTACTAATCATTCTTTGCTTAGCAGAAATCAATAATAATTAATTATTCATAAATTTAATTAATGAAAACTATTACTTTACAATGAAACTTGAACATCCAAAATATGCAAGGCAATGAATGGAGAAAAGTGTGCTACAGATGTTGGATCCCTTTGCTAATTTCTGCAGTCAACTGCTGCAATTATCAACGATTGACAATTTATTGTGCGGTTCAGCAGTAGATCCCTCTCTTTGACAAAAATTTTAATTTGATACGCTTGACGAAAAAATAGTATGTCATTCGGAATCAAACATTTTTTTGTGTTTCGTTCAATTCGCAGTTTCATCCACAACTGTTTTCTATTCCTAATAACATAATATATTGGCATTTTGCACCCTACGACTGATGAAATATCAATCTACTAATAAATGCATTAAAAATATCTGCCACACCCGTATCGGGTGAAAGGCTACCTTATTTTTATTTTTTTTTTTCTTTATATTTGTATTACATTATTTCATATTTAACAAGAAATGTTTACATTAGTACATGGAGTGTGAGGAATTTTTTCTAAAAATTTGATTTTGGAGTACTAGAAAGTTACACGAAAAACTAAATTAGATATTCCGATAATAAAAATCGACAGGTAAAATATTTTATATATCAAAATTGATTAAAACTCTTATAAATTAATATATAATTTTTTCAAATCATAGAAAGATAGAAAAAAAAATGCAGATTATTTATCGGTAAACCATCAAGTTTATTACATTTATTAATAAAATGTAGCCAATTGTAGGTGATAAAAAATAACATGTAACGCAATCATATCTAATCTATTTTGGAAGTAAAATTAGGCCATCAGGAATCCATTTGATACCTAATTATGATATTTTTTTATTTATTGGACGTTTCGAACAATACGCGCTCAATTTCGGCTGCAGTAATAATTTCTTTTTACAATATGTCACATAAATAAGAATAATCTTCTTACCAATAAAATTACATTGTAAAACAATGATAGTTGAGTTAAGGTTACATTTTAATGGTCTATTTGACTAGACAATAACATTCAACGAACATTATTGTCTAGTCAAATAATAAATTACTTAAATGATGTCCAGTTTAGTATCAATTTAAAGCTCTCAGGGAGATAAGCTTGGTAAATAATTAGTGGAATCCACGTTACATCTTTAAATTACACTTCCGGCGAACAAATGTCGAAACTGTATGGCCCAATGAATTAAAGACCCCAAAATTCTAGAAAAGGACTCTTCATTTTTCAAAATATTTATGTAAGGACAATAGTATATTGTGTGGCTAGGGACAAAACAAGACGATTTCAGCTGAAGGTGAGAGTTGCTTACCCAAGCGAAGCGAGGGCTGGCATTACCCTCGGCTGAAATCGTGTTTTGTCCCGTGCCACACACTGTATTTTTCATAATACCTGCATTGAAACTTTCCATATTACAAATATGACATAACAAAGTAAATATTTTTCTTCTGATTTCGCAGGTAACAAATCGAGAGTAGCTGCTTGTGCTTTATCGATAAGATGTTGTGGTGTACTTGAAATTATCGTAATAATACTTTTGTTTCTTGAAACTAATCCTTTTTTTAATTTAATTTACAGTAGCGAATACAACAACTGTCAAATTAACTGAGATTATATTGACAATGAACAAATGCGACTCTGCCAGGGATAAAACGATGTGAGAAACAAATTCAGCGGGCAGAAACAAGCTTGTTTCTACCCGGCTATACTCGCATTTGTCTGAAATTGTCTTGTTTCGACTGACAAAATGGGCGTTGAAACGCGTTGTTTCAATGCAGGTATTATGAAAAAATATAACCGCTATCTGTCACTTCAACAGTGACAGCTGTCACTTTCAAATATACAATTAATTGATGCGACACTTAATTTCTGAAACAGGATGAAACTGGCCATGAAATTTATGGTCCAGAAGTACTGTGTGGCCACAGCAGTTTTTTTTCATTTTAAAATAATTCAAATTGAAACGGTTCAACATAAATTACTGAATTAATTCAAAGTAATTCGAGCAATTTTTTGTATACTAGGAAAAAAATGAGATTTCAATACAGTTGCCATGGTGGTACCAATAGACCCGCAATAGTATGCTTAAATAATTATTGTATAAAATAATTCAAGCAAAACATGATTCATTCTATACAGGTTACTTCACCCAAACTGAGATTTCCCAAAAAAATCAGTTAAAATCAATGAAGGAGTTGAAGGAGCTATTTAAATTCAAAATAAGAATTCAAATTTAGTCATCTTTATAGCAGCGATGATTCATATACCTACGTAATCGCGATGTTTAAATTCAGTTTATTTTACTTTTTTGACGCTAAGTAAAATCCATAAATAACATATCTCTCTAAAATAAAACTAGTAAATAAAGTTATTTTTGGACCAATAACGGAGTAAAATTATTAATAAATTTAAATGTTTATTATCATTTCCAAAATAATCTACGAATCAGAAGATTTTAAATCAATGATTAAAATTTTTCATTCAGTAATTTCTGTAGATGTTGTAATAGAATTTGCTAGAATTTCAACAAAGTATTTTAAGCTAATCTGTCAGTACATAAATTATATACCTACTCTTATTGTTTGCCAACCTATTTTTCTTTTCCAAAAGTACACAATTTAACACCTAAAGCATAGCCAAAACAAAATTAGTCTCAAAATAAATTGAATTGGAGTATTTTATTATTCAACAATATATTATTATAAATCAGTTAACAATGTGAGCTGGCAATTGAATTTTCATTTCATTTATTGTTGCCTGGAAAGAATAGTATGCAATCAACTCGAAATTGGAGAAAAATAAAATCTCGTAGATCCGTATTCTCAGAGCATATTGTAGCGCTTCTTCAAGAGGTAAGAATAATCTAGGCTAAGAGATGAATTCTATAATACAAAGTTTTATAACTTGTATAAAATTTTCATGAAAGGATAAAACAACGAAATACGTTTAACTTGTAATAAAGAATATTCAAATTTATCAATAGTAGTATCTCTGAATTTAAAACACCAACTAATACGCGAGAAAACTCTGGAAGATAGTAAGATTATTTCGAAGAACTTATTTTCAGTAATGTTAAACTTTTAAAAAATATAATATATATAAAATAGTCACACAAATTTTCTAAATTGTTTTCTGAACCTTTTCGATGAAATTAATGAAAAATCCAACAAAAATCGACGATTTTCGATCTGCGACCATAATTCTATTTATTCGAGCGATGAAGTGCGGCAACGTCGCAAACTATGATAAACAACGACCAGTGGCGTAACGACTCGGAGGCCTGGTCCTAAAATATTATTATTTTAAAAATCGCTCCATTGCAAAAATACTTTGTTAAGGGTGTATTCACTTTATCACTAAAACTAGTTTTGACTAAAACATAGCAATTTTAAATTTTAGTTGTTTCATTTTATTGTCTTCTGTCAAGTTGACATTTGTAAACAATGCGTATTCATTTCTTGAATTGCAAGAACTATAGGCTATGTGCAAGGGGGCGGAGTTTGAACAAATATCGATGCGAGCGCTCATGGTGAGCACAATTGTAAACATCGAACTCCATTTCTCAGAATACGTCATTGAGCTGTCATGGAGCATTGTAGTTTAAAAGTGAAAATAATTACATATAAAACATGGGAAAACGTTTATTCTGTTTCAGGCTGTTGTGTTAAGGATGATTCAAGTGAAATATAGTTTCATAGATTTCATGTACCCAGTTATAACATAAAAAAACGAGTGAGATTAATCAAAGCGGTAAATAGAGTATTGTCTGTCTTTCATTATTAATCTATATAACAAATATGTTTGTAATTCAATTGTGAAATTAGAAATATTCATCATCGATTTGGGATTCATGAATTTACCTCTATCTCTAATTTGTAAGATGTTTCAGTGATAGAAGTTTGTCAGATGCACTTCGCAATAATTTTGTTGTTAATATTGTCAGCAACATATTCTTCAACATGTTTAATATGGCAAAACTAAACGCTTTTCTTCAATGCTTCCTCGGTAAAAGGGATACAGTGTTTGATAAATACAAACCCGATCTGCAAGATCATCGGCGTCATAATTTGAGATTATCCTGTCAATTTGGACGAATTAAGACGTTTTCTCTGTAAAGGTACGTTATAATTGAAGAAAAAAATACTCAAAATAAATAATTTCAACGTACCTTTCATGCTATGCAAGTTATATTGTACGCACACAGCTGAATTAAATAATATTAGTACATTTAAAAAATCATAGGTATGAAACAATGATAAAATGGAGTTCAATCGTTCTCCATTGCCCGCTAGAGGCGCTAGTAGACTTCATGCACGTAGCCTATAGAGGTGGACGGAAGAATATAATATGTATTTCGGCGAAAAATTGTTTCTTAAAAAGTTCATCAAGCTACCCATATAGATAGGAATGAAGTGTTTATGCTTATGAAGTAGTTTTTGACAGATCAGTTCCAAAAAGTAAAATTTGACAGACGTGTACAAAAAAGTGAAACTTCACGACTGCAAAAGAGACCATAGAAATTCATTTTTTGTTGTTATGTTCGCCTACTTACTTTTTCAGTAGGTTTTAATTGATTAACTCTCATTTTTTCGAGGGAAAAATTTACTCTTCTACAGATGTCCATTTGCAAATCTATGTAATGCTCCGTTAGCATTATTATAATACATAAAGCCATTCTTCATACACATATTTACATAATTTTCTCAGAAATAACTGTAAAAACTAATTTTAAATTACATAATTTGCATATTTGCAAATATTGCTCAATTCACAATTTATGGCATTTTTCTAAAAATTATAACACTTACAAGTGTAATAACTTTTTATGAATCCAATACGGATAGGAATTTCTTAATCTAAACTTTTGCATTAATTCTAAATCGAAATACATTGAAATGAAATTGAGCAAAAATTTAATATGCAGTTTATTATTGTTACAGTTATCTTACAAAATAATCAAAATGGCGAATAAAGGGTACTCCGGAAGATGATTCATATACAAATGAATTTTATTCAGTAGGGAGGCAATGAATAAATTTCACACTGTTATATATTTGGACAGTTCACAGTTTGTTTGAAAAAATTGACACACCCTATTTTCTCGCACTTATTATTACAGATACACATATTACTCATAGGAAATTCATTTTTCAACGTGAAATTTAGGATTGGTTCACTTGATAAACTCAGTGATACAACTTCCGGTAGAGCCAGAAGTGATGTCAACTTTGTAAACTTGAATGTAATACATATGATTTTTCCTCAATCTTGCATTGCATTTTGAATTCTCTTCTCGACAATACCAAATTTGATGACATTTCTACTATCCATCTTTTCAAAATGAATATCGTATTTATCTCAGTATCCATTGGCTTCAGATACTTCTTTCAAATAGTTAGGAAACAATTCAATCAGTTTTTAAATTTGATTTCTGCAAATAACTTTGCCGAATGGAATTTCTCAAGATGACGTCTTCTTCTTCATTTATATATTTTATTTTTTGAAATATTATCGTTTAGCAGTTTTCCTTAAAATTAGTTGCGGCATGTTGTAAATTTGAGTTTATTATTTCTGTTACGGCCGTTTGACACGGTGCATTTCATGCTGAATTTTACTTTGCATCTTGATTCTCCATTTTAGTGCAAAAAAAAGTGCATCGTGTCATACTTAAGGTAGTCCCAACCAAAGGCTACATATCGTCTGCATATTAAAGCGGTTGATGATTCGTTCGAATTGTAATCATTAACTTTGTAAAGCCCATATATTCGTACTAGTTGCTCGTAGATATACGATAGATATTATTTGCTTTCGTAAAATTCATTCTAAAAGTTCTTTTGAATTAACATTGCGAATAAACTTTTTGACGGAACTATCCACGCTATGCCTCAACACATAGAAAAGGTTGCCTATACAGACGCATTCTTTTGTGTGCGTGTTAGAACGACGATCGTGGCCAATCGTGGCAACGTTCCGTTCCTCACTATTCGCTCGTTCGCTTGCAAAATATATCGTATGCAGCTAAATCTTAGTACTTACGAGATTATATCTGTTAAACAAGATGGTCAATCAACTTGATTTTTTTTTACAATTTTTGTGATATCCTGCTCTAGCTCCTTCTCATTTTTCATAAACTTCTTAATTTTAGTTCTAACGGTAGAATTAATATGCCTATGCATGGTCCATATGCTACGTGTTAATTGAGTCAATTTCAATTATATATATTTCGGGTTCGGGATGGTGAAATTTTTTCATATTTTATGGAGATGTTTTTAACATGTTAAACAATACGTATGCCAAATTTGTCTACTACCTTAAAATCAGAGTGCAATGCACAAAATTTTGTGTATGATAAGGTCTATATTTCTTTCCATCAAAATGGAGAGTAAAAATGCAAAGCAAAATGCAGCATTTAATGCAAAATGTAAAATTACAGCTGATCAAATTTTGATTTTATTCCTTTGTGAGAGTCCAAATGATCCGCAGATCCAAAAACAGTTATTTTTTTTTTTTAATTTAATTTTAAAATAAGCCATGGATCATCATTTTTCCAAAAACAAAAGTAGGCTAATAAAAGCAAGAGTGTCAACACAATATTAGAGAATTTCAATTAAAAAATGTAAGTATTCAATTTGATTCAAATTAGCATCTGAAAAATATCAGAATGTTGGAAATTAGGGTGAAGATAAAATTTATTCTGTACGATCGAAAAGAGAAGCTACTGTAGTTCGTAATTTTTTTAGGGTTTAAAATAATAAAATATTATTATTTAAAAATAAATTGAAATTGTTATCAAAACTAAGCACTAAAAATACACTAACTATTTAACTCTAAAGTTAATAACACTTATGCAGTCAATATTTATTTCTAGAAATATTTATATCACTAAAATTTATATTGACCTGACCATAGCTCTATTTACTCTGGGACCGGACAGTTTGATTTATTCTGTGACCTACCAAGTAAACAACGCCGGTCCTATAGGCAAAAGGCGAAGTCTCTTTTGTTTATAGCTGGAAAGACGACCACACCTTATGTTTCCTGATCGGACTTATGACCAAATTGATATGAATCGATGGGGAATATAGTGGTCAATAAGGTGCAAGATTTTATAAATCAAGAATCCTGTCCTAAGTGTCGAAAAAAGGCTACTTCCGACTAATTTTTCCTGAGTCAACTTTTCTGATAGAACTTACGAAAGTGAAGATCAAATACTTTAAGGAAAAACCAGGATACCATCCCCTATTCTGTCCGAGAGGGCAGAAGCTAACTCTGAATGTAGCCCATTTTCGTATTTAACTTCCCTGATCAAACTTACGATTTTTGTTCTTTTCCTGTTTCGGTACTTGACCTCCGCTATCGATGGATACTAATTTCAATCTTAAGTTCTATCAAGGAAGTTCACCCCGAAAAATTTACCGGAAATGGCCTTTTTTGACCCTTAGGATAGGATCTTGGATTTATAAAGTCTAGCATCCTATTGGCCATTATATTCTTGATCAATTCATATAAAGTATAATATCCGATCAAGGAAGATGAAGTGCGGTCGGCTTCTGAACTTTCGCCTTTCGAGAGGCTGCTAGAATTATCTGAAATATCTCAGATTTTTAATTAAAGAAATCCGTTATAGTATTCTAAGGTTCTTAGATTCGATATAGAACTATACATTATAACTAAGTATTTATTACTCGGCACTTGATAATAATAGTACATCTAATATTTATTTTCAAGAATATTTTTATCACTCCAATTGATTTTGACGTACTCCATAATTAAATTTACTCTTACTCTCCGACCATTTGATTTACTCTAACACCTCTCAAGTAAATGATGCAGAGTTTATATATGCAGCGGGAGAAGTTTCTTTTATTTACCTGCGTTCATCTGGAACAGAAAAATTTCAACCGCCCTTCAAGAGACTGCTAGAATTATGACGAAATAGAAATATTCCAATTTTCAATTAAGGAAATACGTTAGGGTGAAATTTCACTTGAGATTACAAAAAAATCATGTAAGTTCCCAAAGGTGACATTACTTCTGGCTTAAGCGGGCCTAAATTTATTGAGTAAACTTTTACGTTAAAATAATAAATGCCCTGTAAGTAATACCTAATACGCAGTTACACATATTTGTGATAAAGCTATAAAATAGCGTATGTCCACGTACATGAAAAGTATATTATTTGTTGAGCATATAATGCAGGATTTTTACAGAGAAATAAGATTAAGAACACAAGCCTATAGGAATGAAATACAACTGTTTCACGCGAATCAAAAGAAACTAGGGAGTGCATGATGTGCACTCGCGCTGTGATTTGTAAACATATTGTATCATATTCCTATGTAATTAAACAGCGAAATGTTTATTAATTCACAATTTAAAATTTTCCTTTATTGTTGCAATATTTTTTTTATATATTCCATTGACTCATACTATTCATTGATTCATTCATTGAATTGATCATTACATAGTTATGTAGACATATATTTCCATTTATATTCATCCAAAATGTTTTTATTGATTTAGGTGTGACGCATATTGTTGCTATGCTCACTATATTTTCTTTTGTATCCGTAAAATTGATTTCCGAAACATGCGTTCAAGAATTATATAAAATTTTCATACTTCATAACCTGAAAAGTATTCCATCAATTGCTGGATAAATAACACCTAATGATACAGACAAAGAATTTAATTCGTACAAAATATTTGGAGAAATATAAATGCACAAAAGTAAGTTGTCGTAATAACAATATAAAATAAATATGAAATCATGGAAATACAATTGTAAATTGTTTACCTGCAGTCACAACTAATTCACATACCTATTAGCTATTATTGCTAGTGTAGCGTCTTCTTCTCCCTTAAACGTAATTATTAACATCTGGAACATTCGAGATTAACTCTAACAACCTCTCGAAATGCGGTAGATCGGGTAGAACACTTCCAGGACACCGTAGGCGTAGATAAACAAAGATCTATTTAAAGGACCACTGTCGTACAGTGGAGGTCAGACTCGATTGAACGTTCAGAGGGTAAACAAGTCAAAGGTCAAAATAAATATCGTTTGAAATAAATCTTTATAGAAATGAAGTTGCAAATTATTATCAAGTGTAAAATAGTTATAGTGGAGTTATTAATGTATTGTTATAGTGCTTTCTTTTATTTAATAAACTTTTATTTGTAGTTATCTTTAAATAATAGTGTGGTTGTTTTATTGCGAACACTAAGTGCTAAAACATCAGGCGTTATGTATTACACAAATCTCTATTTCTTCTATTTCCGCTATAAATGTTTACACATAAAAAATATAAATCACATCTATAACTAATTTTTATTTTAATTTAAATTAGTTAGAATTAGTTTCTTGGGAGATAATTTTTAAAAACACTTCAAGCTGATCTTATCACTCTTTATTCTTTTTTAGATCTATTAATCTAATTAGCACTTCACGTCTACAACAAAACAAATTTCGCAACCTTACCTATTACAGAATGAAAATAAAACATTTATTGTTTATAGATAAAGCAAGTACGAGTTCAATGTGTACGCAGATAAGTGGTCAATATCTCTATTTTCAAACAGACTTTCTCTTTCTTCCTCAATATTTTTATTATAAAAATAACATGCAACTGCAAATTTATTCATTCATAAATAACAAGAAAACCGCAAATAAAAAAACGAGAAAGGTGCTTCATTTCAAGTATTTAATAAATGGGTTACTAAGCTTGCGTGTTTTTAGGAATTCGATGACATGAACTGATTAACAATATCACATTGCATTGAATTATCTTGAGATACTACGCATTAAAGCAAAAGTATTAACTAAACAATAGAACTCTGTTTTGACATTACAATAGAATACGTGACCAATTCTATAGACTTTTATTAATCCCTAAAGCAAATAGGTATTTTTTTAAATTGTTTGAATATTAATTATTGAATAATGTGTGCTGCAGACTAGGTATATTAATTTCTACGGATAATCAAGTCAGAAAGACATAAAGAGAAGGGGTAACATGACCAATCAATATTTGGAATCTCAAAATTTCCAAAAATCAAGTCAGAAAAAAAAACAGAATCCTGTTTGAAAAAAAATTAGAGCACTGATAATAATTTGAAGACATTACAAAACAAAATATCGCGAATTCTAAGAAAAAAATGTTTTGTCTGGAATTTTGCAATAGTCGTGCTTTACAAAATTCTTTACCAACTATTTATTTTTAGTAGTACATTCATGAAAATTTTAATTTATGTTACAAAAAGTATGCGTAATCAGAAAAATTCAGTAATTTGAAAATATCTATTATCGTCAAAAAATGGTGAGCGCAAAATCAAACATTTTGTCAATATATTCATATATAAATCATAATAACACAAAAGTCAATTGATATATTTCAAGAACAATCATTTTTCAGAATGTCTACTTTGAATAGTATTAAAAAAGAATGATTTTCTTGCCTAGTAATTACTTTTTGCAATGCAAAATCGTTTTCAATTTATTGTTAGACATAATGATTGTTTGATATTTATTTCGGTACTATTGTAAGTAAAGAAAAGCAAATAATTTATTTGACAAGCTTAATACCTATTATTAAGATAATTGGAATGTTGTGAGGCATTCTTAATAACAGCCCAGTTTCTTATTTCGGCGAAGAAAGTTCGAAGATGCTCCTGATACCATAAAAAAAGAAAGTGCATTCTATTATCCACGCAAATAAATAAAAAGAATATCTTTTTTACGTTGCCAAGCAGTGAACCAATGATTCAACTGTCACATCATACAATACTGTAGGAAAGTTTCAAAAATTCCGGAAAATCGTAAATCACAGCTGCGGAATACAAAGATCTCGATTTCTTTCATAAGAAAAGAGAATTCATTTTTCTTTTTTCCACAGACGTAATGAGAAAATTGAGCCGTATAAGTCAAAATCATAGAAACTGTGGAATAATACTGTGAATATAAACAGATTTGTGAGATGTATTTGGTCAAAAGAGAAAATAATCGCAAGTGTTTAATGTCAGCAGGAAACAAGCCATATTATGGAGGTAATACAATATATGACAGTATACAGAATAATTAATGAATAAATAAGATTTTTTCAATAGCACTTATACTTCGAGGATTTAATAAATACATTATAATACCGGAAATAAATTCATATGATTTCGGAAGATAATCATAATAGTTTATTAAGATATGACACATGATTTTAGGGCATGTGTTTTAATTTAAAAGCAAGGCGCTTGCGGTGAGTTTTTTAATAAACAAGTACCCTAAAATGTCTTATGAAAATGTATCTATTTTTTGCTAGAAACTATATTTTGAAATTAAAATAACAGGTGGTTGTCAAACAAGTTAATAAGAATTAGGTTTTGAATTCTTTAAAGAGGTACTTTATGAAACCAAAACGAGTCTCATAAACTACACATTGAAGAATTCAAATAGAAATAGTACCTATATCAGGTAACATGTTTTACAAACGTCTCTTCAAAAACAAGTTGTTAAGGCACGAACGAAGCAAGTTTTTTCGCCCAGCACAAATAAATACAAAAAAAAAAAACTATTCTGAAAGACATGTCAAAATTAATTGAAGATAGCTTCAGTCTGTGCTTAATAGGCGGTGTACTCCAACTATAAATAACATCAATTATTACTATTAAATAAATACAAGGTACTGGCTTACACCCAGCAACTAAATTATAAGTTAGACATGTGACTAATCCTTGTCACATACGTCAAAGAGATAACAATAATTGCGATGATGAGTATACGCAAATTACATGCGCTGATAGTGTAAACAGTGCTTAATACATACCTTAAAATGTTTTATTATATAATAAGATTCGTTGGTACATAAAAAATAAATAAATGTAAATTTCATGTCAGTAACGATATACTTAGCGCAGAATGTTAGAGAATAATACAATTATTAAGAAAGTACGAAAGTTATCGTCTAAATTTCCACCTATAGGCTACGTGCATGAAGTCTACTAGCGCCTCTAGCGGACAATGGAGAACGATTGAACTCCCATTTTATTATTGTTTCATACCTATAATTTTTTAAATGTACTAATATTATTTAATTCAGCTGTGTGCGCCTAATATAACTTGCATAGCATAAAAGATACGTTGAAATTATTTATTTTGAGTTTTTTTTTTCTTCAATTATATCGTACCTATTAGAGAAAACGTCTTAATTTGTTCAAATTGACAGCATAACCTCAAATTATGACGCCGATGATCTTGCGGATCGAGTTTGTATGTATCAAATACTGTATCCTTTTAACCGAAGAAGCATTGAAGAAAAGCGTGAAATTAGTTTTGCCATATTAAACATGTTGAAAAATATGTTGCTGACAATATTAACAACAAAATTATTGTGAAGTGCATCCGACAAACTTCTATCACTGAAACCCCTTACAAATTAGAGATAGAGGTAAATTCATGAGTCCCAAATCGATGATGAATTTTTCCAATTTCACAATTGAATTACAAACATCTTTGTTATATAGATTAATAATGAAAGACAGATAATTCTCTATTTGCCGCTTTGATCCACTTCACTCGTTTTTTTATGTTATAACTGCATACATGAAGTCTATGAAATTATATTTCACTTGAATCATCCTCAACACAACAGCCTGAAACAGAACAAGCGTTTTCCTAAGTTTTATATGCAATTATTTTCACTTTTAAACTACAATGCTCGATGACGTATTCTGAGAAATGGAGTTCAATGGTTACAATGGTGCTCACCATGAGCGCTCGCATCGATAATTGTTCAAACTCCGCCTCGTTGCACATAGCATATACAGTAAAGTTGTAAAGTATACAGTATGGTTGTCCATCAAAATGCGAACGTAGAAAATAATTCTGCATGTGCAAATTTCTGGCCCAATATATCAAGAATAAGTAAATCTTAAAACAGAGAATTCAAAGTAATTTTTTTTTTAATTTTTCTGTTTTAGGAATAGATCAGAGTATAAAGAGGAACATCAATCAGTCAAAAGCCTAATTCATGAATTTTCGCTGATCTAGATAACGACTTATGCGCAGGTGCATTTTTATTACAAACAGCATCCCATTAAAAACTTTTCATCGGCATTTATCCAAAATATTTCTATGAACTTCAGTTAATACTCAAGAATAGTAGATTTTCAAACAAGTATTGGAATGGCCCTTATTCCAAACGAGCGAAAAGTTTGTAATCCGAGCCGAAGGCTAGAACTATGACTCGCGAGTGTGGAATACGCCATTCCAAATATGTTGTAGACTATACTTTCTTTAACAAGATTTTGATAGCTCACCAGTATTTCAAAAGAAGCTTTTAAAATTATGAAACGTCACACGCGAAGCTAGAAATGAAAACCTGAATAGTTAAGAAGTAGCCATGGTAACCAAACTGACATCTTCTGATTTGTCGAAAATATTGATTGAATGATTCTAAACGGCATACGGAATTATTTTATACGGCGTATGTTCCAACATATTTTTTGGTTATAGAATATGTAAATTCCACAAGAATGTTAAAGAATAGTATATTCTACAATAAGTATTGGAATGGCCTATATTCTAAACGAGCGAAAAGTTTGTAAACCGAGCCGAAGGCGAGGATTACGGTTCGCGAGTGTGGAATACGCCATTCCAAACATGTTGTAGACTACACTTTTTCTAAAAAGGTTTTGGAAACTCACCAATATTTCACAAGAAATTAAAAAAATTATTAAATGTCAAACGTAAAACCAGATATGAATATTTGAAATGTTAGGAAGTAACCATGGTAGTAACCAAATTAACAGCTTCTGATTCGTCGAAATTATTCTAAACGGCATACGAAATTATTCTAAACGATTTATTGGAATTTCATTCGTTCCAACATAATTTTTGGTTATGGAATATGCAAATTCCAAGACAGTGTTGAAGAAAAATATTTTCCAGTCACTATTTCATGCTGCTGTGAGTAATCTAAGAAAAATATAAAATCTTTGTCCCAAAAAATAAAAGGAAGAACTACTCCTGTTGATTTAGATGCTTGAAACTTCTCGGGCTGGGGTGAGTCACTTTGTCTATCCTTTAGATTGTTCCTTCAACTCTAGATCATAATGATGAACCCATAGTCACAATTCAGTCCCAAAAAGTTATATGAATCCTCTTCAAATCGATTATAAATCAACTTTTTCCATACCTTAATCAGAATGGATAATGTAAAAAATATCCAGCTGTTGAATATTTCAATTCAAATCGTCGACATTCCAAATTATCCCATGGCAAATGTGACACAGAAACAAGTGTCCCAGAAGAGTGTTCTTCAATGATGTCGATTCTTCATCTCTTGAAATATGTAACTCAATCTTTTAGTGAAAACTTTCCTTGGTACATCCTGTACTCTTCTTTCTGGGCAGTGAATAAGTTTAACCTGTCATCCGTCACGCTTGTCACGCGTGTAGATTCAAATCTAAGCTGAGATAATGCGTCGCTGTTGTTTTTGTCGATGGATCTTCCAATCAGACTGCGGAAGAATTCCTAATTCTATGGATTTATATATCTGTGTTGATTTGGATCACTGTAGAACAGTCGAGAGCGTGCTCCTAGAATCTCACTGGAACAATAAATTATAAACTCTAATGACACTACTATCAAAAAATAAAGACTGAAGAGACGTTATTTTCCAAGTAAAGATTGTTTTATACGCATCATATACACCTTTTTAATATTCAGTTGATGAGTAACTTGTCATGCGTCACGCTTTCAAGTACTCTTGAGCATGGTTTAGAAGAACGAGGAGAAAATGTCATTCTTGTGCCAGAATGGGTTGAGTTGTGTTTATATTGTCAGGGAATGTCTATTACTCTCTCGTCAATTATACTTAATTCTTGATTCGTCTATATTATGTCTAATGTTATCGACCGTATGATCTAAGGCACACTCGCACTCACAATCTATTTTTATAGAGGTATAGAAATAATGTATCAGCATGTCGCTACAAATTTCTTTTGTGGAAAGTGTTTTCAAAAAGCTCGGTTTTACTGGATTCAAAATTTTGGTAAATTATATTTTGTTCAGAAATTCACAAAAAATAGCACAACAAATCTGGACTACCAAAAATTATGTAGGTTTTGACTAAATGTCAAATACTAAAGTAGTCTATATCAATTATTTACCGATATTTCTCATATAGCAAAAAATATTATATGCAGAGTGAAAATATCCAACTGAATTCTGTAGAACGAACTATTGTATTTTAAAGTGAATAAATTTGAAAAATACAGCGCCGAGATTAGAACTTGGAATTTCATGCTTTCCGGGCATGTGTGATAACCACTACACCACACTAAGACTCCAAACAAGTCTTCCAGCTCGAATTCCGGCGCTGTAAGACTTTTTCAAATTTATTTACTTTTATATATGGCACGAATACGAATAATATCAAATAAAATTTTCATTCTGATTGTATTTTAGTTAATTATCAAGGGAGAAAAAATATTTTTTTCTTGAGATGCAACTTTAGGTCAGAGACGAATGACCACAAAACGTAGAAAAAGAAAGGGTTTGCTCCTGGGGATCTGTACCTTTATTATAGTTTTAATAACCTCAATAATAATACTTGTGTTATGATGGAAAGAGCACCAAGTAATTAGCTTTGGAACTAATATCTATAACAACAAACGATAACATTTGTAAAAATTAATCCCTGTTGAAATAAAAAGGAAAATTAATAAAGTACAGGTGTTTACATTTGAATATTATTGAAATTGAGGGATATTCAAATTCTAATCAAATAAAAATGGTTACAAATTAAATCTCAAGAGAGTAAAGTGTATTATTTCTCTAAAATAGTAAATCTATGAATTATTTATATTTTTTGTCACACTAACGAATTATTGCTTCTGGCCGTGAGAAAAAATATTTGTTGATTAACATCATCAACCTAATTGTCAGAATACCTTACTTTTATTTATATTTAGTATTACCATGGCAGCAGTCATGTATAGCATAAATCAGTAGGTGCCAAGGTCGTCCATAGCCTTCAAAATGTCCCCAGAAAATAAAAATATATCTCTTGGTCACAAACATTACCTTATTGTATACTTGTCATTATCAATTTAATAAACTATGATTTTTTTATAGTTGTTTATTGCCGACTGTTCGTTGCTTCTTAGTTCTTACCTTGCATTATTGTTCAACCAAGTTTATTTTCTTGTTTATTTTGTTGGAAGGATCTATTTTGGCAAGCCTACTTGATTCATTGCAAGAAAATTGGCAAATTTCAAGGATGGTGAATTTATTAATCGAGTGGGCGATTCAAGTCGAATGTTTTATTGACTAGAAACTTTTATTTTTATAATCGAGACTATCATTAATTGAAATATTATTTAAAAATATTTCAAGATGACTATGCGTGAATAGTTTCAAATACATGAGGGTCATTAAATTGTAATGAAATTTCAATGGTCCGTTAATATATTTTATATGAAATTTCATGATTTATTCAATTTAACCCTTAAGTCAACGAGAATATTTTATCTTGGACCAAATAAACAAATTACGATAAATATTCAACTTTTGACTTTATATGTTAAAATAACGCTCGTCCTGTCATTAATTTCTACTCGAATTTTCATTATATATTTTTCAACTGCTATATTATTTCAATTGTAAATTGCATAATTAAAAGAAGATCATTATGTTACAAGAACAGAACGACCATCGTTATTGTCCAGGATGAAATTGGCTGCACTCGACAAAGGCTTCGTGCAATCAGCTTCACCCGTGACAATAATGTCCGTGTTGCATACGATTCTTTTTGTAACAACTATCTTATCGATTTTACAAACAAATTGTTGCAATGTGATTTACAATAAACTAATACTACGAAACATAAGTTACATGACTAATTTTATTGATTGATGTTACATTATATTTTTTACATTTTCTGTGCTATCACGTTCACAGCGAATGCAAACACTAAAACGAACACATGTGATTGCAGCATTCCCCTGGCCTGGCAGGTATATATTTTCAAGCTCTAACGTTTCATTACGTACATTTATGAAAAACGAAGTTTATTGTATGCAGACGTCATGAATTACATTTAATTATGGAAATAGTTATGTATTTTTTTGTTCTACAAGTTTCTGTTACTTCTCTGACATAACTCCTGTGGCAATTTTATGCCTTGATACCTATGAAATCTCAAAAAATTATACCTTCTAGACATCTAGACCTATCAACACTATGGCGTACATAACGTTAACTTATAATATAATTAATACCAAATTAAATTCATGTTTTTTTTTTCTAAAGGACATCAAAAAATTCTTATCTTATAATGACCATAAACTTGAAATAATTAAATATTACTCAGAAAAGTCATTTTGATATTTCTATGGAGAGTCTTCAATCTTTTGATACTGAAGAAATAGTTAGCTAGTCCAACCAGTAAACAAAATGTCGCAGTAATCATTTTTTACATTCTAATGATAACTTATCTGAAATACCGGTATTATATAACAGGATACTAAGTGTACTCAAAGTTTTGACTCCAAAAGTAAATCAATAATTATTAAAACAATTATTTTATTTCATGTATCTAAATATACATTTTTACCAATTCAATACAATTAATTAAAACGAAACATCATATTTCATGAAAAGTGGTATATATTTAAATTACAAAATACAGGATTACAATGTTGAGTGATTTTTATGGACGATTTGTCGTAAGAAAATTTGATATAGAATTCATGAAGCGAAAATATTGAAGTCCTCTAACTTCTTAACAATTCTTCACATAAAATTGTTTGAACTCTGAACTTTGTGGTTTACATAACGAAATCAATGCAAAAACTAAACTTCGACAGCTCTTCCGTCATATAAACGCGTGGTAGTTGTTTCGACACCTAAATATTTTTGTGAATTTATATCAGTAGTTTTGTGCACAACACCGGTCACTGATTCATTTATTAGATTTGTAAAGTCTGAATGTGTTCTCTTTAGTTAATATCAAAATATTAAAATCTGCTATGGCCATGACAGTACTTTCCTGACAATAAATTTTATGGCCAATTTTGAATGTCACATCAATTAATTGCATATTTCAAAGAGACAGCTCTCACGATCAAAGTGACAGCTCGCATTGTCAAAGTGACAGCTCACATTATCAAAGTGACAGCTTGCATTGTCAAAGTGACAGCTGTCATTGTCAAAGTGACATCTTGCATTATCAAAGTGACAGCTGGCGGTTATATTTTAGTTCTTACAAGTATTTTTGAAAATGAAGAGTCCTTTTCTAGGTTTTCAAGGTCTTCATTTTATTTTAACATATAGTTTTGACATTTGATCGCCGAAAGTATAATTTAAATATGGTAACGTGGATTCCACTGATTATTTATTTTATATCACTGCTTACTAAGCTTATCTCCTCGACAACTCTAAATTGATACCAAACTAGACATAATTTAAGTAACTTGTGAAAAAACAACTGACAATCGTTAAAATATTCTTTTTGACACTTCTACTAGAATTATTCCCGCAGAAGCTTTAATTTGATATCGTACACGATAGAACCAAATTTCTTATTTTGCAGAAACAATTGATATATTTTACAAAATGATTTTCATTATTTCTTTGCTTCAGAAAAAAATAACGATTTTTATAATAATTCAAATTTTATTAATAACAAATGAACTGTCAATTATTTTGAAAAATGTTTTAGGTAAATGTTGCGTCAAATTATGCAAGGATCAATTTCAGTTATTTTATATTTTCTGATAAATACTACCGTTTAGAAAATAAACGCAAAGTTCCATCAATACATTTTTGGTACAACTGGTTGAAAAAAGCTCATTTACGAACTCAAATCTAGCTTTTTAATAGAAAGTTTAAATATAAAATTTCAGTCGAAAATTCGAATGCATTCTCAAGTTATCGTGCTTTCAGGCAGACCGATAGACTGACCGGCTTCTATTAAAAAATATGTTTTTTTTAAAACGTGAAGATTCATCGAGATCTCCAACTGTCAAAAATCACGATTATAATACTTCCTCTATTATATATAAGTTGAAGTAAGAATTGAGGGCCGTAGAAATTATGCAACAAGTAAACAAGTATTTTGACATTCGGACAACAATTTTCTTTGTTATAGAAGAAAAACAAAAATTATGGGTGGAAGAAATTATATCATTTCCGTGCAAAGCTAATAGGCATAATTATTATCTTAATTTAAATTAAATTATCATTTATTATACCATAAGTAGTTGAAGTATTATCGATTATTTTTGTGGTGCTATCACGAATGTTTATTGTGCTTGCGTTGGAATACCACGAGTGTGCAGCACGAGTGGTATTCACAAGCACAATAAACATGAGTGATTGCACCACAAAAATAGTCTATAATACTTTAACTACAAATGGTATATGGAGGACTATTCCAGGAGTCAAACCATTTTTTCAAATTAGTTTTCTATGAATCTAGTAACAACTCACGTAATTTTCATAGGAACGAGTAAGCAAACTTCTGTCAAACTGAAAAATTAGAATTTCTTGCATTTCCTTTGATAATAGAGAAATGAATTGCGTTTTGATATGGAAACTAGTTCAAAAAGGTTTGGTGATAGATCAGAAGATGAAATTGATGAAGATATTCAGAAAAATAATCCATTAAATACGAAGAAAGCACAAATTGGAGGTATTCACATCTTTGAGTGGAATACTCACTTGGACCACTAGTGTAATACCCGATGGTATTTCTACACGTCCAAATACCCACTGATATGCACCGTTTCTATGGCGATTTAGCATTGTTAATCTTGTTATAAATACTACGAATGGAATAGTCAACATTAATATCCTTAGGACTTTGATAAACGGGATAATTTTGAAATTATTATAGAAAGCATGTTGCTAGACAACAGCTCGATGCCGCATGCAGAGCCTATTAACCTAAAAGCTACATGCTTGAGAAGACAATTATAAATATTTAGCAATGATCGAAAGATATTCGACAAGAATTTTTTTCAACTGATAGAACACAGCTAAATACTCGCAATCATAAATAAAAAAAATTGAAATGTGACACACATGACGTATAACAACTTGGTTACTGAGCGATTGAACAGTTCTAAAACTGTTCTCAGTGTAATGTTAACTTTAATTAATTCTTCAATTTCGCACACGTGATCACAAATAGATGGATCGGATGGATCTTATTGGATTCTAAATGTCAAAAAATTTCTACTAAATTCTCGACAAAAAGATAAATTTATATTATAAAACCTCGTAAAAACAGAACAATTCATAACCTGAAAACGTTCACAGCTAATATTTTCTCGCTATCAACTTTAAACGCAACTAAAAAAACATTGAGATTTATTTTTAGTGTTGCTCCCTCTTTGCTGATACATAAAATCGCATTTCGAGTCAATAAATCAATTGATATCATTGAGATAAATTCAGTTGCTGACGTCATCAGCACACCGGAAGTGGAAGTAGCGAAGAGCGCATTCAATGAATTCGGTAGACGAAATTGTGAGAGACACGCAATGTAACAGGATCTCAATAATGGGAAAGTGGAAATCCACTTGAAGAACGAAAAAGAAATACAAAATAGATTTTTCAAATTTCACGTTTATAATCGGTCAAATAGTCACAAATTACTGATTTGTAAGATTGATCTCACTATTCATATTTTATTAGAGTATGTATATTCAAAGATAGAAATACGTGCTGATTGTAAAGTTTTGAGTATTTTAGGGAAGTTTACAGAGATTAAGTGTTTATAATGGAATAAATTGCTGCTGAAAATAAATACTCGGCAAAATCGGAACGCGTATAAGAATTTGTGGTTGCTAGGTCGGTTACGAAGCGCGCAAAAGTGAACTAGACGAAGTGAACTCGAAATGAATGAGAAAAATGAAAAATAAATATTGAAACAGTTGGAAATAAATAAGAAGCCGTAGGAATAAAATGAAGGCAGTGTTCGATGAAAATAATAGAATAAATATGCTGTTAGTTGTGTAGTATTACTGTAGATTATCAATAGAATTATTAATTAGTGAATAACTTTAGTTATAGGTATAAGTGTAGCCTAAGGTAAAAATAAATCATCAACCCACGAACGAGGGTTCAAGTTTCGTTACAATATAAAATATACACGTAACGTAAGAAGTATGCTTGCTGATAGAATGTTAAATGAGGTTCAAGCCAAACTCATTTAATGGGAGGGTGTCATTTTTCAGTAAGAATGTGTTTGTAGCTTCAAACGCCAAGAAATTTTAAAATCCTTCAAAATATTTGAAAATAAAGGTTTTTGTTCATCAATAAAAATATCTCCAAAATTAATTTTTGAAGTATCTAACTAGTTTTAAGAATGCCCTCCTAATAGCTGCGATAGTAAAACAATAAAAATTCCAAATTTATCAATTTTGTGACGATAACGTGAATTAAAATATATCTAAGACGTCCTTGACTATAAAACAATGGCATTTTCAGAATAGCTGAATGTGAACATACAAACATGTAATAGAAAAACAATGTAAGATGAAAATTAGCGTAGACGGTTTTTACGCTGCGTGTGAAAAAGTGCTGACGCGCAAAACATTAGTCAAGAAGTGAGAGCAAGTGACTTAAATAGGTACTCGAGAGATTGCTGATGTCGCTTGAAATCACTAGAATTCTCAGCAAAATACAAGTGAAGTATATTTCAATCTTCTCTTGATCTCCTTACAGATTTTTTCTGATTAATCGTTATAAAAATCAAGGAAAAACAAAGGAAGAAAATTTAAGTGTACTTTTACTCGAAATTCTTTTAAATACCAAAGGTGCACAGAAAATTATCATTAAATTTGTCAAATCGAAGCTTGGAAACCCAAAGTCTCATTTTTTAAAGACATAGATCCGTATTCCCATCTCTTAAAATCGCACTACTTCAATTTCAGCAAAAGTTATAATAAAAAGAGATAGAGCTTTATGATGCAGCATGAGATGATAAGAGAAAGTGCATCAATTTTTAGGAAGTAGCGCTATATTAAAAGGTGAGAATATGGACCATATAAACTGGAAAACATCGAACAGAATTTTTGTTCGATTGTTTCATTATAAAAAAAAATATTTCTAGAGTTTTGTGAAATCAGCTCTGTGTCAATAGTTTTGGCACAACCAACAAATATATATTTTTCAACAGAATTTAGCCAGCCTTCAGACAATTTATTGAAATAATTTTTTTTTATTCACCTATAAACTATTTTTGAGTGATAAAAAGAGAAGAATTCTGATATAACATAGAAAACAAACGAAAATTGAATAGAAAATTATCTCTGCGTTGTATCACATTTATTCAACTATTCACCACCTCGATATATTTGAACATAATGTCAAATTGATGTATAGCTATCATCTGGAGTAAAATTTCTCCTAATTTCTCGGACTATGTAACTTTTCATGCAGACTTGTTTTTCATGATTTGTTGCCAGGTTTCAATCGACAAGAACTCTGGACTACTGAAGTTCCATTTTAAAAATGAAATTTTATTTTATCATATCCAATCATTCACAAGCGGCATCATATTTTCGAAAGATATAACTTCTCAAAGGCATCTGTTGAATTAGTGGTTTTAATTCCTTTTAAAGGACGGTCATGAATTTGTCAATGATCCATATGTCGTCTACAAAGTGCAATTTATCGCCCTCTCTAGTTGTCATGGATCTTCAAATCATTGAGGTTGGGAACAACGCTTTTACGAGGCATTTAGTGTAATAGAATCGCGAGTAACCAACGGTAACATCAAGTAAAATAATGACACGTGATAATATGAGATTTCGTAATTCTAAAATAGGGAGTAACGTTGATGATAGTCAAAGCCAAGTTATAAGGACTCGTGCAGATATTTTCATATTAACTACCTTCAAAAGATCGTTCGGGCTTCCGAGATGATTTGATAACCCATCTTAGCAGGAGGAAGCAAAAAATTATACTCTGCAGATGACAACATCCTTCAAAGAGAGTTAAAGCCACAAATTGAATAGATGCGTTTGAAAAATATTAGATGTATCTTTCGAGAAGATGAGGCCGTTCGTCAAACAGCTTGAATAGTAGAAGACTGTAAGTTGGAAAAAAGTTCCCTTTTTAAAATGGACATTCAGTGAACCAGATCTCTTGCCGCTCAAAATCTTGCAGCATATTATGAAAAAGAAGCGCCGATCATAGCCCGCATAAAAAGTTTCAGAGTTTGTGCTCGTCTCCAAGAAATTATTTTTACAATTTTAGAAAACATTTGGAATTTTCCACTTATCGTTGCCCAAAATATAGCTCAATATGCCAATAGTGAATAAGCAATCCTTGAGAAATAGAGGAATTTGTTAATTTCAATTCACATCCTGACAACTGGCCAGACATATATAGACGGAGACGAAGAAGAAGAAGAAGAAATCAAGGGAAATAAAGTATAAAAACCAAAATTATAACATAATATGTAATCCATGTAAAAAAAAACATCTCTTGCATTCTACCTCAAAGTTGGTACAGAAACAAATGCAGCGCAATGTCCGAGTTTTCTCAGCCCTATCTCAAAATCTATTAATTGGTTTCTCATGATTTTGTGTAGGATCTTTTTCGCGCTAATTTATCTCACAAACTAATTTTATAATGCCCAAAATTAGTGTAAAATCGATAATTTACGAGATCTTGCAGAAAAACTGATTTTCGTGACTTTTGACCTATAATTTTTGTAGCCATCCAGTTGGCTTTATGGACTTATGAGGAATTGTTTGTGACACCAAATATGAGGTTGAATTTTATCTGAGATTTATGTATGAAATGATTGGGTTATGCCCAAAGCACTTGCAATCTCAATCTTAATCTCAAGGATATCTGGAGTAGTTGCCTCAATAGAGTGTCACTTGTGCTCATTATGGCCACTAATAAACGATTCTGATCGAGGTTTGCGTTTTATTAAGTCATATCTTATCTTTCGTCCATTCGATTTGCACGATTCAACGGAACATTAAATGCAGAATAATAAACTATTATGGCTGAAATTCGATTGTGGCCACCTTCAAGAGATGCTACTTGCTGAAAATTACTTCGATACGCTTAAATAAATCATTAGTACTCAGAGCACTAGGAAACACAGGCTTCATAATAAAGATATAAAGTTGAAATTACAATATTAAAGTACCACGAAGCCAAAAGCCTCCACTAAAGGTTTCCAGTTTGACCTGCCTTGAGCGATCAGTTTGGCTTGGTTCCATGATTTTCAGGCTTCTTCTAGTTCCTTCAGCACTGTTCTTCTCCATGTGATCCTAGATCGACCTCTTTTCCTACTTCGCTACGAGTTTCAGTTCAGGAACTTTATTGCAATGTTCTCTGGATCCTGCCTAAGTACTTGGGTAATCTAGTCCATTTCCTTTTTTTTGTTTGTAGCATGATCATACCAGATAATAAGCAGGATTCTCCTTAGGCAATTGAGAATGAATGTTTGTAGTTTGTGAGCTATAGCTTGGGTAATTTTTCACGTTTCGCAGGTGTAAAGTAGTACTGCTTTAACATTAATGTTAAGTATTTTGAGCTATCTTCTATTATGTTTGACAATTAAAAGCATATATGTCAAAATATGATAGTGGAAATAAAAAAGTGCGTAAGTTTCCGGTCCTTTATGATCGAAAGAGTGTAGTGTAACGTGCGAGAGTATTGACCGCGCCGGGGCGAGACCTTTCGTCCTCCCTGCGTCGCCGCATCACATCAGAAGCTCCCGATAGAAGCCTCTAGCAATATTCCAGAAGTAGAACATTCGAGAAATGGATATTTCTATATATAAACGCAAGCAAACTAGTGTAGGGAGTAGTAGTGTAATGGCGAAACTAGAATAATGAATATCAAACAGTGAAGTATCAGTGTATATAAATAATTAAATATAAATAACTGCGACTTGGTTCAAGTTAGTATTAAGTGATAAATAAATAAATTAGTGTTGTTTGTGATATTCAGAAGAATAAGACTTTTATTTCATTTTAAATAATTAAATAATGACTTAAATTTAATTATAAGTAATTTTCAAGCAATAAACATTACAATAGGAATTTAGAGTACAGGGATAAGAACTATATATGTCAAAATACGATAGTGAAAATAGAATTCCTAAACATTATATCTGTGTGACACCGTCAAAATATTGAAACAAACTGAAACAGCTGTTGAACAAACTAACATCCCTAGGAAAATGGTATAAAAAACGGACGAACTACGGATGAGCTACGGACAAGTATAATAACACAAAATAACATTGTGAAATGATCAAGCTGAAAAATTCAGTTTGCTTTTCAGAATTTCGTACTTAACGGTGCATTTGATGAAATATTTATTGCAAGGAAAAATGTAATGTGATATACATACACAAAATCAGATTTCAGTGCACAATATTTTATGTATGCCACGCAGTATTTTTCTTTGCATTAAAATGCAGAATGAAATGCAGCATACAACGCACTATGTCAGATGTTAGACGGCCCTAAAAGCAATATTATGCTTTTTAAAATGTTCTCTATTTTTTAGAGCACTGTATCACAAATTATAGAATAAAATAAAGGTTCAAGATTGAAATTACTGTATGAGTGAAACATTACTCTTTTCAAGATTCCGTACTGAAGGAGTTCTAACTTAAATGAAGATTTATCTTATAGCACTTTATCTCAAAAAATTCTAATAGTCTTGAATTACAATCACAAATCAATTTTACTTCGTTTTATTTCATAGTATATTCAAACAGAAAAGAAAAAAAATATTTTGATATCTCAAATACTTTCTGAGATATGATCGTTTACATGAGTGGACTGCGAAATCGTTTCGCGGTAGAATTTTGGAAAATTCGCGAAAATAAAAATCACAATTATAACAGAATATTTTTTGCTTAATCTCCAAGGATTCAAATTCAAACCCATTGTCTTAATTTTTCGTCCGTTCTCTGTTCCCATTAATGTGGAATATTATTTAATTATTCAAATTCATAACAGCGTTTAGTAGAAACAATTGCTAGCACTTCCTCATTGCTGTTTTGTTCCGGACTATCGCATTTGTTTTCCCATAGCCCTCTCTATGTGATGTAACACCTTGCATTATCGCATTTTCTTCTTCTTCGTCTCTTAGATTTTCTCTTTGTCTTACTAATTGCAAAATGCGCGCTACTTTGCAATAAAACACAAATTATAGGGAATTAAATCAATTGATATTATTACAAAGGAATTTTCAAGAGAAATCATTATAATCTTCTAATGATTTTTTTTCAAATAACAAAATTAGTTCTAGATAGTTCCAATTTAGAAACAAATATTACATAGTTAATTTAGGCAACTATTTTCGAAATGTCCTTGTAAGAATTTATCTATATTATATAAATGTTTAACGATATGTCTAAAGAATTTATAATTTGTTCTTTTCGCGAATTATGTAAATGTTTGGATTTTTGCTATTTATTATTGATTACTTCATTACTTTTGCATTATTTCACACTCGTATTGCATACAAGATTATGTGAATTATAAACAAAAACGCAGTGAATTTGACATCCTTATGAACAAATTTTCATTAATCAATAAAAGTTGATACATTTCTAAAAAAATTCTTAGGTTTATGTAGGACCAAAAAACTATTATTTTTGAACATGTTTAGAAAGTGAAAAATTAAATTTTGAATTCAATTGTGGAAAATAATGACTCAAATTTCGAAAATAACTTCACGTGGAAATAATTCTTTGTTTTTTGGAAACATTTATTTAGCATGTTGTGCTTCAGGTTTTGACAACAAATAAATTATATTTTATTCGTGAGGATATCCAGACCCGTCGTTTTAATAGTTTTGTTTACTAATAAATCCTGAGCAAGAACAAATTTTAGTTTGTTTAATTTTTTCAATCCGGTTCTGTTTTCAAAAATGTTGTGTTTAGTTTCTTCTCAATTATAAAATATATATTTATTAGTAAAAAAGTATATTAAAAACATTCACACAATAAAAACTTGTTTTAAAATCATTACATAACGTTTATGACTTCATGTGCGGTCTAAGGCGATAGAATTTATTTTTGCACTTGGTTGCAAAAATTGTTTTATGTTATATTTCACAATAAAAGTATAAGTCATAATGTGGAAGAATTATTGTCGGGCATGAAAGAGATTCCTTCTCACACTTCAATCAGCATTAAACAATAGAGGGTGATACTTGCCATGTGCATTGGAATATGGTAACTTAAACAAGTGTCGTGACAAGAAAACTAATATTTCGAGATGGTGCTTGTCGAATCACGAAAACTGTTCTTTGAATGTCATAACGCTCAAGCTTATGTACGTGTTGCATGCAAAAAAATCTACAGTCCTCAGCTACGATATTTTAGCAATTATTTACCATACATATAGTAAGGAAGTACGGAGCACACCGGTATATTTAAATTGATAAAAAATGAATATGTGACAGGGTTACAAAGCAACTAACATGCAGTCACACAAAAATTAAATTCAAGTTATGAAACTTGATTGCCACGCTTTTATATGTTGATTCTAAAGTTGGGATGCATTCAACACATTTTTCCATCATGTAATGCACCAAGTTTAGATATGGTTGTAGAAAAACAATATTTTGATTGCTACTCACCAACAGGTCAAATTTTTGGCATCGTCCAAATATACGACTCTTATGGCCGATTTCAGGATCTCGAGTTAAATTAATCCGGCTTAAATGGCTCATTTCCTTGGTAACAATATCAATTTTGGCATTTTTTGTGTCATCACTAGCCAATCAAATTGATTAAATAAATCGAAACTCAATTCATTGGTTAACTCCCCGCTATTTAAACCCAGGTTAATTTAACTCCCGGTCATGAAATCGGGCATTAATTTCACAAAATATTTCGCACCATTTATTAGCCGAAACTAAAGATAAATATAAGTTTATTGAGATAATAAAATATCAATTTTTTGCTTCAATTTTTTTCTTATCCCATTTTCAATTTATTTTTTACATCAAGATATTTAAGATTGAATTGATTCATTAGTACAGAAAATATTAACAACATTTTGACGTATGTGTTGAGTAATACCTCTAATTTATTTGTTTTTGTTATATGTGATTAAAAATAATTACAATTTTTTTTTATACAGAAAAGATAAGTGATTACTGCTTAGAAAATTTGTAAATGAATATATATCCTAAAATATTCAAATATTTTAGTTACATTCTTCAAATATTGTTAGAGTCATTTTTGTTTACAGTAAAATCATAAATAATAATTTTAGTTTCCAGAATTTCTACAATAAGAAAGGCTCAAATAGTTATTTAAGTATTAAGGTCAGTAAGTACAGTTTACCGATTGAGAATAATAGTTTGGAGGCCGAGCCTTTTTTTACTTACCGCCTTTGCCCATGGGCGGTAAGTCGGCATAACCATAGAAACCACAGTTTGCCGGTAAAATCAACATACCACCTCAAATAAAGGGCCGGTAAACACATGAAAACGCCTAATCGTGCAAAATATATTTTACTGTATGAGACAATTTTATTTTATTCTCTTCATTAATCAATCAATTTGAAATTGATTACTTTTTAATAAATTTTGTAATTGATCAAAACTGATCTTTTCTTGAAAAAAATTGTGTTAATAAACTCAAATTATTAGTTAATAAATATAATTTTCGGATAATTTTATTATTCTGTTTCGAACCAAATCTATTATAATATTATTATAGAAAATTAAGCGTTCAAATGTATTATTAGTTATAATTAATATGATTGTCTTTTTTTTCACAGTCCACTTAATAAGTGTCAAATTAATCATAGCAATCTTTTATTATATCATGTGAAAATTTATAAATCGTGTCAATGATCAATAATTGCAGATTTATTACAAATATCACAGAGCGTGTCTGTAATTATTATTGCAATATTATTTAATAACTAGATGATAGAATTCAATCTCTTAACGAAATTTCATTTTTTAATTCCATTTGCACTTCATAAATATGCACATGTGCAGTGTGGTAATAATAATGCGTTAGGGGAGAGAAATATATGATTATTTTTGAAGTGCAAATTTTAGCTAGGGGGTAAGAAGTTTTGAAGAAAGGACTCGATCCTCAGATATAGAAAAATATTTTTCTACGGTGACGCGAAAAGTTAGTTCTTCAGGCATCGCAAATAATGCTTAAAGTAAATGTTTTTCGCATTTTTTTTTACTTTACGCATTCCTGGACTACTACCATCAATTCAAAATTCGAACTGGTGCTACATGCACTTGTGTGCAGTCTTGTTGGTTCCTAATTAATTTTAATATATGAAAATCGGTGATATCGAAGAAAAAAATGAGAACAAAATTGGAAATTCACCACTTTGTGTACCTACATCTGTCATCGACCCATAGGTTTCGGTAATTGTAAAATCTAAATGTCAACTAGTGTTGTGTTATGTGTCTCAGTTTTTTTCTAAGTCATTATTTAGTTAGTGATTCTTAATCTATGGATCGTGGAGCATATTTTATGAGTCGCGTGGAGTCGAATCAAAAAATTTGTGATACACTAAATAATGAGTACAACACATATCTTATTTTCTATATCAAGGTGAAGATACTTTTGTCATAGTCATGAACATTATTTCTTAAATTTTGGTCGCGGTTTGAAAAGGTTAGAACCAATGATTTAAGTCCTAGAAAAAAATCTTGTTTGCAATATGAGTGGAAACAACGTCAAAAAAGTTGACACCCCCACTTTGCACAAAATAAAAAAAAAAGTAGCCTCTAATTTAGGACTGATTACGGACTAATTTGTACCCAAAAAATTAGAATTTGTACCCACGCACTTTGGCCATAAAATCAATTTGAAAAGTGGAGGTGCCAACTTGAGCAAAAGCTGGCACCCCCACATTCGCCAATCGAAAAAGAAGTCAGCTCACTAGGAAGAACTAATTTAGAAATAATTTGTACCCAATAGCATTTTTTGAAAACAAAAAAAAATTATAACAAATTGATTTTTTTGCATGAAAATCGGAACAAGATTTAAAACATAATTTCAGGACGAGAAAAAGTTTGGAAAAGTCAATCTCAAAGTCAAGACTAATTGGAATTACAAAATTTTTGCTATAAAAAAATTATTTATATTGAAAATCAATTGTTTTGAAATTGCGCTGCGCGAGATTTCCAGCCATTATAACCAAATGATTTGAGAGTAGGGGAAACTTGAAAAACTTGATTTGGAATTAAGGACTAATTTGTATCCACATAGATTTTGTTATAAACAAATTATTCTTGTTAAAAATCAAATATTCTCGAATTGCGCGAACCAAAGTTGAAAGCAATTAGGCAAATTATTTGAGAAGAAAGGAGACTTGAGAAAACTCAAATTTGAATTGAGGACTAATTTGTACCCACAAAGATTTTGTCATAAACAAATTATTTATGTTGAAAATCAATTATTTTCGAATTGCGCTGCGCGAAGTTTAAAAGCAATTATAAACAAACAATATAAGAGTAGGGAAAACTTTAAAAACTTCTTTCACAATTAAGGACTAATTTGTACCCACATAGATTTTGTTATAAACAAATTATTTTTGCTGAAAATCAATTATTTTCGAATTGCGCAGCGCAAAGTTGAAAGAAATTTTAGGCAAACTATTTGAGAAGAAAGGAGACTTGAGAAAACTCAAATTTGAATTAAGCACTAATTTTTACCCACATAGATTTTGTTATGAACAAATTATTTTTGCTGAAAATCAATTATTTTCGGATTGCGCTGCGCAAAGTTGAAAGCAATTTTAGATAAACTATTTGAGAAGAGAGGAGACTTGAGAAAGCTCAAATTTGAATTAAGGACTAATTTGTACCCACATAGATTTTGTTATAAACAAATTCTTTTTGCTGGAAATCAATTATTTTCGAATTGCGCTGCGCAAAGTTGGAAGCAATTTTAGGCAAACTATTTGAGGAGAAAGGAGACTTGAGACAACTCAAAATGTCATAATGCTCAACTTCACACTCTTATTGTATAAATTAGGCAATGAGTCAGTAGCGTCCATAATAGTCGTTTGTAGCATGTGACAAAATGAAAATTGTTTTTGCACTTTTTAAAAATTAGACTTTTAAATTCATGTATCATATATTCAGACTCCTCAATTCTTTTTGCTCTTGAAGATGGCTAAGGTGTAACCGAAACTGTCGAGCTAGGAAGGAAAAAATAAACTGACTGAATTCCTTGATTACTTACATTTACTATTCCCGCAAGCTTCAACAATATAATTCAATAAATTATTAAATTCATCCCCAACAATGCGCAAACTAAATGTTTACGCATTCAGCTAAACAAATAGCAGTTGAATTTTGTAACCTAAATTTATTTTTTCGTCAATTTTTGTAAGTAGCGCGAAATTGCCAAAATATGGAAGTTCAGAACTGCAAAAAGAATTTTGTATGCAGCACGTATCTAAACTCAAACATTATGATATTCAGGCAGCAATTTTAGTGACTCCGCAAGCCTTGTCTCAAAATACTTAATCTCATGTCATAATACGTGAGTTTACACACTTTTTACCGCAACAATAACTGCAAGAATGAAAAAATTATAATACCGAAGGTTCATTCATAATGAGATCGTCCTGTGGATGTTACTACCAATGTGTTGCATTGGAAGTTTTGATAACGAGTGGTAATGGAATCGGCAGTAAGATTTCATTCTTATTGCGTGTTATGATGGAAAGTGTATTAAGTACATTTAAATTTATTCCTAGCATCGTAAAAAAAACTGGTGTTAGGTACACTTGCCATGAAATAAAATTTGATCAATTTAAAAGAATCAAAGCCTGATTGTTTCACAAATTCAGGAGTAGGTTTTTACACCATCATCCTGAATACGGCGGCAACTGTAGACATGTGTTTTTTCATTATTGGGACTCTTCAGTACAGTCTAGAAACCCTCAAGTAGTCGGACTTGTGAAGTTGTGGAGTTGATACATGGTATGTAGAGATAAATCTGCAGCAGACCATTTACCATAATGCAGCCGAAGTGGCAGGTTTGATGAGTCTAATAAGGACGAAACACATGTCTACAGTTGCCGCTCTATCCAGGATGGTGATGTAAAAACCGATTCCTAAATTTTCAATTTTGTGAGACAATCCGGTTTTGATTTTTAACAATTTATCAATTCCATTTTACTTTTGTAAAAAACCTTTCATTCCTATTTCAATTATATATAATTCTTGAATATATATAACTGTAAATTTAATACAATTTGAGTCTCATTAAAAATTCACTTTTGAATGGACTATAATTCAATGCTTCGGGCAAATTCTTTCGAAAAAAAAAACCACTCAATCTGTTGTCAGTAGAGAAAAGAATAAATTTCGTTTCTGAATTTTTCTGTGGAATATGTGGAGCGTGGATGATAGCTCACCATATGGATTATTCATTAATTCGACAGTTCCAAAAGAAAAGTTATTAAATTACTTTTCACCTCGTAAAATTGAGATACTTTTACCACAATAGAAACTGATTTATTACAATTTGATTATCACCTGCCAAAGTTGGAAAATTTTCACAACCATTAAATACGTTTCATTTACTGTTTGAATATAGATGCATGCATTATGCATACTTCTAATTAGAGTACACTACTTTTATGCCCGGTTTATATAGGACAGAGTAATTTACTTCCAGAGTAAATAAAATTTACTCTGTTAAATGACGGTCGATTTTTTGACAGCAATGATTCTGTTGTCATAAAGAAATTCAAAACGATTAGAATTTGTCAAGTAGAATAAATTTATTTTGAGAGTGAATTTACTTGTTCTTTTCTAAAACCGGCAATTTGTTGAATGTATTTTTGGTTTGGTTAATTCAACTAAAATTTCAAAAAAATAGGATCAACTTTTTAACTAGTAATTATTTTAAAGTGTGTTAAATTTACCAAAGATTTATAGTTATTGCTGTAATTGGTGATATTTTGGCAAGAAGAGTCAGAAAATATTGATACCTAAAATTATCTGACTCAATGTCGTTCTATTTATTTTTCAAATGTAACTTACAACTAGTAAACTTTTTTTTTAATAAATCAAAGCTGATGATAGTAACCACTACTGAATTTTAATGTTTCTTACATTTATTACTGATTCTCCTTGTTTTAATATCACAATTTTTTTAGATTTATTGGTTTTCTTAAAGTGCAAATGATTTGATAGCTACAGTGAGTTGTATAAGAACTATACAACTGTCATTCTTATGGACAACTACGTATGATATTTTTATATCATTTGTTTTTTGTCTTATTTTTGTTTTGACAATAGAATTATAATACAAGAAAACAAGCTCCAATAATCTTCTGAGGATACCAAGCACAATTATTATATCAAATACGATTTCAGGTTGACAGCTGGCAATCTGCTTACATATTTTTGAAAACATTGCAGACGCGCTATTGCATTTATAAGTTGTTGAAGCTAAAATACCACTTTCTTTGAGAAATACATCCAACATACGTTTATATTGTATTAAATTAGAATACAGAATCAAATATATAATAATATGAGATGATTTTTTGTTAAACTCTATTAGTGCGACGATTCTTCCAGTTAATAATAAATATTTTAGAATTGGAGAGGATTTCAACTCTACTTTGTACAACATCTCAATCATGAATTTGGAAAACAATTCTTTTTTAGAATTATTCATTTTTTGAATGTTCCATAGCACAAGCACCTCACATATTTCACAGTTTTTGTGTGAAATTTTTATTTATGTGATTTCTTCTTAATATGAGATATGTTCATATTCGCTTGCTGTGTCTATACAAATTTCTGCACTTGTGACGTCACACTGAATACCGCCAAATGTTTTTATCGAAATTATGAATGAAAATTTTTGTTTTCACATTTTTTTGTATCAAAATGTTTAAAATTAGCAAGTCTACCATAATAATAGGAAATGAATGTTTTTTTTTTGTGTGAAAGTCCGAGCTGGTCTCTTTCTAATCTGATATAAAAATATCGACAAATAACTGTAATTTGTTGAAGTATAATGATGTATGGGTAAGTAGGACCGAGTCTCAAAATTCTATGGATCGAGGCGAACCTCAATTTTTCACTTTAAAAATTGGACTGGTGCGGAAGATCTTTTAGATGACAACGAGCTTGAACGGACAGGTCTTGGAAATAGTTGAACTTGGGAGTACCAGAATTCAAAACTTAAACCTATGCAAATTTGCAGATCTCAATTTCTAATACATAGCAGTGCACATAATATAATTAGTTGAATAAATATTATTATTCACACGACTAACATTAGAAATAAACAATATTAATACTATTTTTTTTCTTTTAGGACCACTAGACACTATTTTTCAAATTGATTAAATTCTCTACTTTAACCAACTGCTATTATTATCAATATATTCATGTTTTAAAGCCGTATTTTACAGGAAATTTATTCTATTTGAATAAGTCATCAGTAACAATGCCTTATGTCATTGATAATTACACGATAATTTTGACAGTTTCAAAAGCATGTTGCTTGGTAACAGCTTGACACCGCTGTCGATTTATAGCTCGATAACTTTGATAAAAACAAAAATTACTCCATTTTTTGTGGCCTATCAAAATGATCAGATAAATGAAAGCATAGTTTATTGGTCAACTCTTCGACGCTTCAACCCAGATTAATTTAACTCGCGAAATTGGGCATAAAATCAATTGTAAAAATGTGAATCCATTTTTTGTTATTCATCATTTTGTCGTATAAAAACCTCAAATTCATTCTCGATGGCCCATTTTGCAAATTATAATGGCAAGTCAAATTATTACTTCGATTTGAAATTTAGCGTTTTGAAAGACTCAAGTAGCTACTCGTAGAGTTTTCAAACAAATCAAATAATTACGTAAATGAGGAAAATTCCAATTCGGATCAATAAACAAGTAACCTTATTACATAATCACCAAAACATTCAAATCATTCCAACAAAAAAATTAACTCAACCTTGTAAAACAAAACAATTGCTAATCATCCTCATGCAACCTGTAACTAGAAACTGTTTTACAAATCACCACATCCTGTAATTGGGATCCTTTTGGTTCTCTTCATTATCTTTGTCTTTTGTGTCTTTCACTTGTTTCAAACTCATTGTTAACGAACATTTGACGGTCGGAACATTTGAAGATTTTATCTGTGTTACTTTCATTGATTGCAGCGATTGTCGATTGTATTGTAGACCGGCACTTGCTGCTTGGAAACGTCTACTCTAAGTAGATTCGAATTCTTAACAGCGGTAACTGTCTTCTGACCCGGAATTTTCACTGCTAGCGGTTACGTGGATCGAATTTGATTAATGTGATAGGATGGTTAGGTTTTTATTATGGTTATTTGAATAAATTGTGGTTTTATTTCTGGAGAAAATAATATGAATTAAAATGTATGGGGTATACAGGTATTATTTTTGAAGTACATGTGTAGACTTTTCTCAACTATTTATATATAAACAGGCTGGCCATTTTATAATAGACCAAGAACAAGCGGTATTTTTTGACAATATATTTCTTCACAGTGAAACTTGTAAAATTTATTGTACTTCTTTCGAACTGAAATGGTTTCTTATTCAAATATAATGAATTACTAGAATTTTTGATCAATTGCAGACCAGTTGCTCCACTATTCCTCAAATTTTAAGTGTTGCTTAACGTAACAATATTTTATAAAAATCAAAAGTCAAATGTAACATGAACATTGACGTCATTATTCCGATTAGCGATACTTAAAATTCAAGCTACAGTGGTGTTTCGTATCAAATATAAAAGTGACACTAAGACCCGGTTGTACAGTTTCTGGTCTATACAAATTGATAATTTCAATTAAAATTGATAAAAATCTTGCTGCTGCAATATTTCATCTGTATTGAAATAAGAGTACTGACATCCAATTTATGAGAAATCTTTAAGAGAAATATTTTCAAATATCTCTGGCATCAACTGTCGCTCCAATTCAATCATACAATAAGCTTCTTGAATGTGCTCAAGAATCTATATACTCGAGAGAAATCATCAGGATCCTCCGGCATTCTCACCATCTGTTCCTTCCTTTCGTTTCTCACTTGTTTCATTCCCATTCCGCGCACGTCGACCGTGTTTTGTTTCCAATTGTTTTTTTAGTCGGTCGTCGGTTGTTTGAAGGCCGGAGAAAGCATCGCATCGGATATTTTGATTTACTTATATTGTGCGTACGGTGTACTTGTTTCAAATAATCAAGTGATCTTGTCCAATTTGATTCGATACGCATGATTTGGTTTTAATCCTGGCATGCTCTCGTTGAATGAAGTGAACTTGGTAAAGCGCTGAAGAATTCAACCGTAGTTGAAGTTCACTTAAACGTTTGGCGCATTGCGGGGAAATCTAGATCATTACAGCAACTTTATGCTCACTCTACTGATGGTAAATCAGTTTCATGTGGTCCAACTGCGCCATTTCAATGACATTTTACGTACTGCGGAAAAATTTTCACACGAGGGATCAATACACATCCAGAATAACAAACTAATAATGATTATGAAAAAATGTTTCAAGTAAAATATTTACTTGCTACTTTGATACTCCGAGGGGATGAATTTCTGGCCTAATATAAAAAAAAACAATTATTTATTAATATAATCTCCTTTTAACGCCATATACTTGATACAACAGTTATAAAGTAACCTTACCTCTAAATCTGAACAAAATTTATGATCATTCAAGTATTTTTCTAATTTTGGGAACAGATAAAAATCTGACAGTGCTAAATCAGGGAAAGAGGGGATAATCAATCAGTTCAAAAACCAATTGGTCAATTTAATTGCAAAGCTAACAACGATTTGCGAGCAGATACCCCTTTAGATACTATTTCTCGGTGTTATTCGAGAATATTTTTGCGAATTTTATTTAATAACGAAGAATAATTCATCCACTTATTGTTTTGCGCTATTATAATCAATCTATTAATATCCTATATTCATCCTAAAAAATGGAAGCAAGAACTTTTTTTTTAAAAATTCATTTATCTGATCATTCCTTCGTATCTGAATCCGAATGTGAAATGTGATAAATAATTTCGTATGAAATATATCGGTACGTTTTCGTTGAATAAATTACTATCCAAGTTAAAAAAAGATTGCAATAAAAGTATGTTACAAAAATATTGATTTAACATTTTTTAAAGAAGCTTCAAGTTGATAAATACGTGAGAAACATTTATGAATACAGACTCCAGTATAGTGAAGGCAAAAATAAATAACGTCCATCAATCAAAATAAGATGAAAAATTTCAGGAACATTTGTTCCTGCTCACAGTGATAGATTTTACTGGGGTCAACGACATGGGATAACAGGAGCAAAAGGAACTGCGAACATAAATTCTGTAGGAAACATAAGAAGCTATTAAAATTTTCATCTGAATTTTGTTGTTTGGAAATCCTCACTCCCGGAAAATACGAAAATTGTGTTTAGATGTTGACAAGTCATTAAAATAAAACTTTCAATGACGTTCTTCATTTGAATTATGTTTATTAAATCATAAAATGTAGACTGCATCCATAAAATTTTAATTTCGTCCTCATTCGATACATAACAAATCTGAAGACCTTGGCATCATGATATTTTTCAACTTTTGCATAATTTTATAGAGCAAAAAGATAAAATAAAATTGATGAATACTGAACATAACTTTTAATAATATATTCAGGGCATTTTGAGGTTCTTTACTCGATTCGGACGGAAATCTATGTTATTTTTCAAAGGCAAATTTAGGTCTTCATGAATATTTAAAAAAACCAGAAATTGTTTTTAGAGGGAGATCTTTTTTTCTAGAAAGCTATATAATCTACATTAATATTACAAAAAGATAAAAAAAATAATTGTTGGTGTGTAGCGTGTAGGGGATATTCTCTGGAACTACTGAGCCAATTTTAATTTTTTTCTCACTAATCACGTGACTTTTTTGCTACAGCCAATCCCAGTTTTCTCAAACAAACATCAAACTGACCGTTATTTGTTTATTTTCAATTCGTTGTTGAACGCTTGGCTCATAGTTTCAGTGCCCATCAGTTGGATATTTTCTAAAAGAATGATTTCTTTTTGTTTCAAAATTTTGCCTAGTAATGTGAAACAAGCAAGAAGAATAGTCAATAAGTTTTGATGGGCAAAATGTCAAAATTAACTCAAAACTGTAAATTTTGTTTCGAGAAACGGGCTGTTAAAGCTGAAACTAAAGCCTGTTTTACATTTGTCAGTTTCTCCATCAATTTTAAGTACTTAAAATTGTTCAATAAATTGTACAAAATCTACAAAATATGCTAATCATTTACACTTGTCAATTGCATCTTAAATTTAAGCTGCGAAACACCAATATTAGATAATTTAAAAAGTGTTACTAACATGCACGGATATATGAACGCGTCGCTTCTCCTCTTCAAACTTCACAGAGATCAAACACACTTCATATTATTATAGTTATTTTTTAGATAACGCAATTTTATGAATATGATTTAATCTTACATTATTCAGAAAAATTCTACTCATAATCTGACAGTTTATTTTTCAGTTGACACTACCACAGTTTTCACAAAAATTACTAGAAAACTCTAAAAAATTGAAGGAAAACTAGAACTTGTTCTAATTGCAACTTACTAAGCTGCTGAGTAAGTACTTAAAATTGACGGAAAAATTGACAAATGTAAGACAGGCTTAACACAATACACATGAAAATAATAAAAATAATACAACATTCATAACACATACACAAACAACGAGGTTTATCTTCATATCTAGCTTTAAAAGTCAAAATTTAGAGCTAAAAGCAGCTAAAAGTAACACAATATATGTAACAATAAAAGAAATAGTCCAAAAGTCACAACATACACACAAAAAACGTCGAAAACACTGATAAATACCAGCAGCACAAAAATCAAGCAAGCAAATAAAAGAATAAACAACGCTTACGGAATGTTACTTTGACGTTTGCTACCCATACAGGGATTGGCTAGAGCAAAACTTCACGTGATTGCCCGCAACCCATTAAAAGCTACACTATCCCAGAGTAATATAAGTTTCTAATTCGAAATCTTGAAAAGAATAGCAAGTCTTTTCCTGTAAAAAAGTTCCCTGACTTTTCAGATTTTCACCACTTTTTAATCAGAACACCACCCTTCGAACCTCCCACTAATCGCATTATTAAGAAATCCGCTACTTCTTCCCAAATTTTTTAAAATTTGACCCATTTTTACTTACTTGTACAAAGTAACAAGTATTGTGAAACCGACAAATTCATCCATCGAGATTTTGATGGAAATATCCGTTTTGAGCATCCCTGAATCCATTTTGACTATTTTTGGCTTGATGTCAGTACGTATGTTCGTGCATGCGTGCGTGCGTACGTGCGTTCGTAACTCGCAAATCTCAAAACTGATTGAACGTATAATGTTGAAATTGTGAACTTAAGACTGGTATAGGGTCTAGTTGTGTACCTCGCATTATGGTTCCAATCGTCTGTACCGTTAGTGCACTTTAACTGAAACTTTTTTCGAATTTTTCTAATAAATCCAGAATGATCAACCGTAGGATGTTGACATTCAGTATTTGAACTTGATGTTGTATCAGAATGGTTATCTGCTATTTTTGTAAGAATCGGCCAGGCCAGAAATGCATTTTACTTGAAACTTTTTTTGAATTTTTTGCATAAATCTAGAATGAATAGCCATAGCATATTGAAATTTCGTATAAAGAACTTCTATAACATCTTATTGTACATCTTCCATTATGATTGCGATCGGCTAAGCCGGAAGTGCACTTTACTTAAGACTTTTTTTAATTTTCCGCATAAATCCAGAATTATACTGGAATTTAGCATTTGGAATTGCTTTAGCATCTTAATAGTCATCTTCTATTTTTGTAACAATCGGCTGAGCCGGAAATGCACTTTATATGATAGACTTTTTGAATTTTCCGCATAAATTCTTAACAATCAGTCGTAGAATATTTAAATTTTGTATTAGGCGTTTTTATAATATCTAGTTGTACACCTTGCATTATGATTGCTATCGACTAAACCGGAAGAGCACTTTATTCGAAACATTTTTTGAATTTTCCGCACAAATCCAAAACTATTGAACGTAGATTGTAAGAATTCAGTATTTAGGACGATTATAACGTCTAGATGCTCATATCCTATTTTTATTGAGATCCACCGAGCCGGAAGTGCACTTTACTTGACAGTCTTTTGGAATTTTTCGCATAAATTCGAAACGATCAGGTGTAGAATATTGAAATTTGGCATTTCAGTCTGCTGTAGCATCTGAATGATTGCTTACTATTTTCATAACAATAGACAGAACCGGAAGTGCATCTTATTTTAATAGAAGGATAACCTAACGTAGTCCCTATCATGTCTCTATTACAAATATATTAACTGGAAACATGTCCAATTTGTGTGGCACATTAACAATAAAAATCAAGTCAATGTCAATTTGCCATGCAAGTTGGACATGTATCTATCATAGGGACATGACAGGGGCTAGGTCAGGTTATCCTTCTATAAAAATGAGATCTAGATAATGATGACAAGGATTGGGAACTCAAGACAAGGTCAGAATATGACAATGTCGACTCAATGTGGTACCAGTCCTGATATGAAAATTTAGGCAAATATGTAAAATTCAAAGTTTTATATCTGGCATAAAAATGAAAAAGCATAACTTATTCTTGAGCAATGTGTAGTTAACAAATTGAACTTAGCTACAAACTAACGTGGTTATGTCATTTTTGTCTGGGCGCTGGTTTTCAAGTAGCCTATTCCTTGGTAAGTAGATATATATTTTTAGGTTTCAACGTAACATTATTGTATATTTATAAAAAAAATTGTTGTTTATGCAACAAGTGCATTATGACATGAGGCCAGGATTTTGGTAACGAGGCTTGCCAAGTTACTAAAATATTGGCCGAATGTCATAATGCTTGTTTATTGCATACAAAAAAATTTCTATGGCACTCAGCTTCCATATTTTGACAATTATAAAGCACACAATAAGAGAGCCAATAGTACAAGTTGACAATCAGATTCAACAAATATTCAAACAAAAAGATCAGTAAGAGGTGCTACAAACATGAACTCACAGAAATTCGACTGCAACGCATTTAAATAGTAATAAAACTGAGATGTGAAAGTACCTACTTCACGCACTGCCGTAGATAAAAAAGACGTCATGAATCACATTTAATTATAGTAAAAGTTGCGTACTTTATTGTTTTACGAGATTATGTACGATTTTGTTATTTCCATGACGTCGCTCCCTGACAGTTTTTATGCCCTAGTACCTATAAAAATTTTAAAAGAAAGTGATGTATTTTGGTCTTATCAACACTATAACATAAATAAGGAAAAAGTATAATTTTGTTTGTTCTCACTTGTCACGCCACATGTCTTTCTGAAGGTGCAAGTGCCTAGCGAGTAAGCTATGTGCCCTTATATACCTACGTGTACAGTGTCCAGAATAGCGTAAGACAATTTGCGCAAATGGTTTTAGATTTAACGTAAAAAAATAGTTATAATATCAGTCAATTACTGTTAATGCAGTATAAATAGCTACAAAATAAAATATTATAAACAAATAGAGGAATATTTGAAATTTAAAACTGAAAAAAATATCGAAGTCTCGGCCGACCGTGCCACACTATTGCTGACAGTATAATCTTTATTAGTACATAAATTACACTTGTATTTTCATTATGAAAATCAATCTGTCAGTTTATCAAAAAGACTTTAGATAACGGACAATATTCAAAAAAATTAAATGATATCATCTTTTGTAGCAAGCTATTTTGAAAGCTGAATACTTGTAAAATTATCTAAAATATAATTGATCTTATCGTCAAAACTAATCGTGCGAGTATTAGACCGTCAGATAGTCGTAGATTTGAGTGCCCCATTTTGTTTTCTCTGCCTTCAAGAGTTTTGATAAGTATGTATATTTAGAGTATAATAATGCCAAAATTAAAGCTGGACCGTGTGGCCAACATAATAATAATTAATTTTAAATTTTCATGGAAAATCCTGTTTTGATCCAATTTTCTCGTTTCTGCCATGCTTACGAAATGAAATTTAGGGAAAAAAGAGTCAGCAAAAAACGATAGGCAGAAGTGATCCACTTGGCCAAGGGTTTGGAATGAGGGCTTGATTATGCAAAAAAATATAAAAGTCTGAATGTTTTCGTGCATATCTTGACTTGGCCATTCGAAAAACTTATGCCATTCGTTTTTACGAGATACTTATGATATCAACTTTCATATGGCCAAACGGCAGAAACGAGAAAAACGTGAAAATTTATATATTTTTTTGCATAATCGAGCCCTCATTTCAAACCCTTGGCCAAGTGGATCACTTCTGCCTATCGTTTTTCGCTGACTCTTTTTTCCCTAAATTTCATTTCGTAAGCATGGCAGAAACGAGAAAATTGGATCAAAACAGGATTTTCCATGAAAATTTAAAATTAATTATTATTATGTTGGCCACACGGTCCAGCTTTAATTTTGGCATTATTATACTCTAAATATACATACTTATCAAAACTCTTGAAGGCAGAGAAAACAAAATGGGGCACTCAAATCTACGACTATCTGACGGTCTCTATAGGTACATCAAATTTAAATATCTCAAATATCTTTGAGATATGATTATTTTTGTAACAAGAATTTGAAGCTTGTAATACACGAGTCGAAATAAAGAAAGTTTGTTTCTTTTATACCTGATAATCCTAAAATAATAAAACAAATTCTGCGTGGTAGGAGAAAATTGTTTTAAAATCTATTATATTCTCAGTACATAAAAAAACCATGCGTTAATACTCTATACTTATCTAAAACCTACTCCATCATTTAGTACTTAATACTTAGATGAAGGATCTTCACTTAAATAGATACAATTTTCTCGTAAGTACATTTTTCTTTTTATAACTTTTTTCAAGAAAATTACTCAGTGTACCTTCGTTCAATCACGTACGATTTCCAGGAACTCTCAAAACTAAGTTAAACGAAATTTAACTCCTATTTAAATTTACTTTACGTGACCTGAATAAAAAGTACAAAATAACATCAAATGTTGTGGTTTGAAGTTACCAAAATTAAACTGTGGTCAACAATTTGTTGAACAATTTATTTTATGGACCAACTAAATGCAAATGATTGACATGCCTTTTTACCACATAATAATAAAAATAAATCAAAAATCTGTATAACAGGGATTATATCAATAATATTTGCAATAGAGCATGAAAAAAATTACTAAAATAATTTCATGAGTATGTACATTGGAACTTAGAATAACACCTTATCAAAAATGTGATAAGTGAACAATAAAATTATAAATTTATCTTGAAGTATTGCAAAAACTCGTTTACACAAAAAAAATATATTGAAAAATAAATCAAATGAGATTAAAGCCCTCATTGTGAATCCAGACTTAAATTAATTAGCTGTAGCTAATAAAATTAGCTTTTCTGCTATTTTTAAATCGGAAAATCGGTAAACAAACATTGAAAACGATCAATGGATGTTTTCCTTCACAGTACAAGTTACTTTTCTCACTTTTTAATTAAACAAGATTCTCAACTTTCATTTATTCTAATTTTCTCTTAGGATATGCTTGGAAAATACTCAAATTTTAATTTGTTTCGACTAAAGACAGCGGATAAAGAATTGCTTGTGTGTAACTAATCAGAGAAATTTTATGCTATAATTTTTTATGATATTTTCCTGAGTACAATGAATTAATTTGAAAAATTTACATTGTAAAATAAAACGCTTATAATTTCATATAGAGTTCGGAGAAATTTCAACCATAATATATTTTTAGTTCAAAAAGATACTTTACTACAGCCAAATTGAAAAAAAAAGAATCGATAAATCCCAAAAATATGATATTTTTTATTCTAGGAATGATAAAAAAATTAAAAACAGGTCTTCAACAATAAATGATTGCAGAAATACAGATAATAATATTTATCGTGTTATATTAAGTGGAAGAATATCACGTAGGTACAGCTTTGAAATAAATATCCTTGATAACAAACAATAACATCTGAAAATATCAATTTGTCATATAGATGGTATTTATTTTTAGCGCATTTTTCCGAAAAAAGCGCTATTATATTCACTTTGGCTGTCTGGCTGGCTGGCTGGCGTGACGCTGAGTTCTCAGCAACTATACTATTTACAGACTTGAAACTGGTACTAAATAAAATCTACTGTTTTGTAGGTTTGCACAAATTGCTTAAATTCAAGCTCAGTGATTGTGGAAGATTAAATTATTCAATTACTTGTTTCAAATGAAACAATGCTCATAGATATATATGATATTAGGGATATGGCAACTAAAATTCATTAAAGTAGATAAAAATTTAATAACAACTTTCGCCGCGGGTGTCACTATTATTATGTACAGTTGTCAAATCTGTCCGGGAATCATTCAATGACTTGTTTGACGCGAATTTGAAGCTTATTAGAATGAAATATTATTATTGGATGAAAATTTATTTACTTTTGCTATATTTTTTTTTATATAGCTTTGATAAAGATCAAATTATCATTTTAAGGTACAGCACTTGACCTCCCGTCGGTCAATAACCAAACAATGAAGATACTTGAGTTTGTGCATGCATAAATTATGTATCTATCAAATAGTCAACTTGAAACTAGAACTAAATGGAAGCTGCTGTTTCGTAAGTTTGCCCAAACTGCTTGATTTCAAGCTCAGCAACTGTGAGAGATGATAATTTGCGAAATCTCTGAAGTAACAAGCATTCATGAGCTGTCAAAAATGCGCTTTTATCATCTAGATGATTCTTTCATTTTTTAAATAAATCAAACTACAAGATTTTTATGTAACTAGTGCAGCTACTACTTATAATATGCCTATGTCACGTTACTCGTTAACAGTCCGACAACGGAGACGAAGGGCGGTTAATCTAAAAGCAACCTGATGTGATAGGAAACTCTCAAAATCAATATATTTATACATATTTTATTTATTACCTATAAGTGGGTAATAAATAAAATATGTACAAATTATGTAGGACCAATTCTGTGGAAGGTAATTCTGATCATAATACGAACTTTGATCAGTCAGTGTCAAACATATAAACAATTGTTGAGTTGAAATTAGTTTGTTTATTCACAGCTTACTTTGACCTGATTTTTTGTTATAGTTCAGTATAGATAATATTTATTCTGCTTTCTGTGCCAGGAACCTCCACCAAAAAATAAGGTCCAACAGATTACAAAATAACGTCCTTTAGCCAAAATTCAAAATTCTATCGCAATAAACAATGCTCAGCATACAAATTAAAACAAAACAGTATCCACTCATTGCTATAACATTCCATTCAAGGTTGCGGAGGTCGTATGTGATAATTTTACATTAACATATAAACTAGTTCTAAAACATAATTATCGACAAACCTACAACTTACTATATCGTAAGTTAAAACGGCTTACAAGTAAATGCATTATATGTTCAGTTATGTTGACGAACGTAACGTAATCTACAAGAGGAGGAATCTAAAAAGTTTAACAAGTATGACCGTATTTCCTACAATTAGTATGTAACGCAACTTGTAAAATGTTTGCAAAAACTGGAAGTAATTAGCCAAAAGCATTTTGCGTAAAATGATGAATATATTGTTAGGAGTATTGCCCTACATTTTTCTACATAATCTCAGCACTTTATATGGTTCTGACTTTTCTGAATAAAAACTCCAAATCAACAAATAAATTAACGTGGTTCATTCTACTATAATAGATTATGCGCCAAGGCTGCGATCATTATTGACCTAGAGTCTAGATATTGTAACGTTTGTTTAAAAATATTAATTACGCCACTGCTGTCTGTTTTCAACTGGTCTGTGATTTATCAACTGACTGAAGTCAGGACCACACATGCTTATAAAATTATCTGTACGGCATCCAGAATAGCGTAGAATAATTCGCGAGAGCTTCTAGGTTTTTGGACAAATTATTCTAGATTCTATAGTATAAAATTTATTACAATATTATCAAAGTTGCAAAGCGAAAAATAAAAGGCAATGATCAGAAATGAATTCAGTCTATACTATGTTCAATAGTATTTTATACAACAAGGTAAATACTTAAACATTAAAAATTAGTGTGAAAAAGTGTAATGTTTCATCACTAAATCTATGTAAATAAATGCTTAACACACTTCTTGCATACAGGATTTTTTCTACTGTCGTATTTTGACAATTATAAAACGCACAACAAGGGAATACAGAACACAAGTGGAATTTAGATTCACGAATAACCTGAAAAATATATGGGTGACAGGTGTTATGTACAGTGCTACGAACATGAATTTACAGAAATACTAGATTTAGGCTACAAAATTAGGCTACGCGTTTATATGGTGATAAAGCTAGAAAAAAATTGGTAACTATTCATTAATCGAAAAAATAACGAGTAGGCTGATCTAAAAAAAAAATATAATAGGGTATATTTATGAATTTATTTTTAATTTTTAATTCACTGATTACATCGTTATAACATGGTAAAAAATATGAATTATGTTTAAAAGTGCTGTAATCAAGTTTAAAAAAATATTTAAAATTGAGAATAATTTTGAGCTGTTTAAACGCCGCCATTTTCGTGCGCTCTATGGATGACATCAAATAACATGTCCAGTGACATTACAGTTCATTGTTTACTACAGGTGTTTTCGTTCTCAGCTTATTTCAGTATTAAAAAAGCTCAAAAGTAAATTTATAAGTAATGTATTATGCCTGAATGGAAAATACTATCAGAAATATACCTGGTTAAGTCTTTCTTCATATCCAGACAGGTTTTAAAATACGTAAGAAATGATGTAAGGTTATCAGAAGAAATGAAGTGTCATAATGAATTTGACAGATCATTAATAACATTATATGTGATTAGTTTGAGCAATAAAATACAGTGTATGTATGCGGCTTCGTTTAACATTTGCTCGTTTTAAAATAAACAAAAATTATAGGTTATGTTTACTGCTCATCATATTTCGGATTGTATTTATTAAAATAGCGTACATAATGTGTTATTATTGAAAAATTACTTTGCAGTGTTCACTCTTTTTACTTCAGCAAACGTAAAATTTGGATTTGAAAGAAAATAAGACGACATCATGAATGGACCTATTCTTGACAGATTATCCGATTGTGCTTTTACAAAACCACTGTATTAAATGAATTATAATCTCACTAGGATGCTAAAATTACACTTAAACAATAAATGAATTTACAACACACATTATTACTATGTTTTCTAATCAAAAGCCTGCAATGCCATACAAATGTAAGCAGTGCGCACTTGTTGACATAGTATTTGACGTCCCATTTCGCTTTAACCAATGGTGTTGCGTTTTAGAACTTTGAATTTTCCTCGCTGAATTTGCACTTTTATTTATTAATTTTAAGCAATTGAAAAGATATTAATTACCAAAATGATGGTTTAGTACAAATGTCCGGCCAATAAAAATTCGGAATAAAAATATTTGAACCAAATTTAAATTTCATCCATATTCCCTATTATTCATTAATCGAAAAAAATACGAGTAGGCTGATCTAAAAAAAATATAATTCACGGCCATGCGTTGAATAAATTCTTTTAATTTTTGAGTGAGTTAATATATTGGTAGCACTTTTTGTCAGCAATCCATTTGTTTTGAACAGTTAAACATACAATATTAATATTGTTTTGTGTTATTTGTGAATTTGTTGGTTCTTTATAAGTGTCAAAATATAGGTACATCTTTCACCGACTCATTACTTACGTTATTTTTGAAATCTAAATGTCCACTAGTTCTGTTTTGTGTGTTTCGAATTTGTTTTGAAAGTTACTATTCAGGGCCGCAGAAAAAATCTTGGATACAATACATGTGTAAACAAGCAAACAAGAGGCCAAATACTTTTCCTCATGTCATGATGCACTTTTTTTACGTTATATATTCTAGCTCAGGTTTGTATAATTATAATTTATCATTGATCAACTTCAAGCAAGTTCTTCATAAATTAAAATTTTAACAAAAATTGGGCAACTTGTACGGTCAGGGGCCTGTTGCATAATAATAAAATACAAGTTAATATTATTAGCGTTTTTACGTGCATTTTCACTAATAGTATTAACTTATATTTTATTATGCAATAGGCCCCAGAAGGATACGATTTTTGATATTTGAAATAAAGTAGGTCTTAAGAGATCCACAACGTTGTGGAAAAAATATTTAATCTTCCACGAATAACAAAAATTACAGGACGTTTCGGGATACAAAACTGATCTCATTATCAGCTTGACACCAAAAATTGAACAATAATTTAATGTCCACTTTACACGATCATATTTTCACATACAATTATACATATACTTTAGACTTGGAGCAACGAACAACTTCATTTGTATTTTTGTTTGGTGTAAATTTATTAGACACTTGATAAAAATTTGATTTTTATCTATACAGATTATCAATTTCGATGTATTTTCTTGATTTCACATCTTTTATAATAGTTTTACACAAAAACAAGAAAGATATTAACATTGACACATAGCACACTGACAGCTGCTTGAACTATAATAAGAATGAAGTTAAATGCTAAACGTGATTCACATAAACCAGCAACCACGAACTCCAAAATCCCTAGATCCTAGATATCATCAAAATTGATGAAAATGGCCTTGAAAAATTTGAACATGCTATATTCCAGCTATTCTTACAACTTCGTATTGAACAACACCATTCTGTAAATTTCTGTCGCTTTACACGGTCAAATATCATTGAACAAGATTTTGTAGAATTACATGTATATTTATAACCGTGTAAAGTGGACATAGCAATACGGAATACAATTAAATTGTTCGACATACCTCTTTTACCGAAATTCTTACATTTGTAAAAAAGTCGTTGTAAAGTTTACCATAATAAAAATTTAACATTTCACATCTTGTCTCAATATGTTAATTCTTATTATGGTGAAGTTTACAACAACTTTTTTACAAATGTATAAGAATTTTGGAAAAAGAGGTGTGTCTAACAATTTTATTGTATTTTGTATTAAAGTATTGTTCAATTTTGGTGTCTAGCTGAGGATGGGATCAGTTTTGTATCCCGAAACGTCCTGTAATTTTTTGAACTCAATATTAATATACCACAAAAATATATTCAAATATTTTTAGCTCAAAAACAGGATGTTTTTAAAAAAAATTCATGAACTATCAGCAAAACAAGTGAGACATAAAATCTTATCGCATTTCAGTTGTTATTTTCAATGATAATGTGGAGCATTTTTAACTTTTAGCTGTCTCAACTTGATACATAAGTTAATAATTTGTGCTTAAGTTGTCAGAAGGGAACGTTAGCAATTAATAATGAAAATTAATTTTAGTAATTATCCGTGTCAGGTTTGAATTTAGTGTTCCCAAAGGAGTATTTGAAAATTAACGGTTCACTAGCTTGTTAGAGTTAGAAGATTACTTTAAAATGTATTAGCAATATTTTATCAAGTTTGATGTATATTTGGGGGTAACGTATCCAGAGGATGCAATAAATACCATTATTCGTCTTCCTAAAATGTTTTTTAATCTGAGTGTCAAGCTCTTAGCTCTATAGCTCGGACAATAAATAAACTATAGATAGTATAGATTTGAAGCGTCTCTTGGAAGAATCCTACTGGAAGTGTTGAAAAAAGAGTGTCAAATTTATGACTTAGCTCAAGAATTCTCAAAAAAATCCAGAAAATGTGATTCGATGGGATCATCAAAACTGTCTTTGTTTATCAAATTTCAAGTCAATATCTTAAAATATTATGCAAGTTATGCAGTGAATTATCAGGTGGTCTTCCACTAAGTCCATTCTAATCTAACCACAATCTAATACGGCTTAATTATGCCCGAATACCAAATTTCAACTCGATTAGATAAACGCTGCTACTGCTATCGTAGAATATTAGACACGCAGACTAACAGACCGACTTCACTCTGAGCATAGTCTTAAACGTCTTAGAAAAGAACATGAAGATCACAATACGCGGGACAATACCTCTCCCTCTGTACAAGTCGGATAAGTGAAGTAGGTAAATGTTGAAATAGAAAGACACTAATCACGTCTTTTATCCATTTCTGGGTTTGACATATACAAACACACACACAGATCATGCTTCCCAATCTACCAAATTGCCCAGCAATTATTTTCAAGTTTCTGATATATGAGGGATGGAAAAATTAAAATATATTTTGCCTGAGTGTGCGGAGTCATTTAAATGAATTATTAATTAAAATTTTATTTATTACAAAATAATTATTTTAAGAAACATCAAAGTTGACTATTGTAACACCAGTCTATTTTCAAGGTAGAAAAAAAAAATTTAAGGAAATCTTGAATATAGTTCAGATTTTGCATATTCAGAACAAAAAAAAAAACATTTCTTAATAAACCCTGAATAAATTAAACCTACATTTGTTATGAAATGTATGCTTATTTTGTGTATTACTATTCAAAAATAGTAAAGAGTTCCACGCAAAGAAATAATTAATTCGAGTATTTATTAGATATCAATTCTGGTACAAATCGATACATTTTTGAATGATACGTCCCATATTTTTCTCCAAAATCGCCGCCTATGTTTGAACTGAAAATCAGTCCCACGCAATGCATCTAAAATAGACTGCAAATACATATCTTCTATATATACATACCCAGTTTACTTTTCGAGAACCAACAAAGATATTTTACACACTCAAGAGAATCAGTTTCCTTATTACGTTCTATGTTTTACCTAGAACCACTGATTTTGATAAACGAATATCAATATTAAATGAATTTTTAATTATTATATTATCGATAAGTAATTGGAACCAATGACGCAGAATGAGCTCAATGTTATTCAGATAAATAAATAATTATTAACTTCAGCGTCGAATAACTACCCTGCTGATTTATTTATTTATTTCATTTTTATACCAACAAATGAGATTCTAATCAGAATTTAACTTATTACAGTAAAAATTGTTCTTCAATCATCCAGTATAAAACTAATTTTCCTTTTAGCTTTAACCACACAATCATACAATATTTTTATGGATAATTTTTATGAAACATCTAAGTTATACAAGTGTAAAAAAATATTCTGTAAAGTACGATCGGTTTAGTTAAAAGCTGAAAGCTTGGTGAGTACATTAGAGACTTTTTACACGTGTGTCTTATATTGTTTTATCTATACTTCATTTCAGTTAAGAACTACGGTATAAGTCTTCGGATTGGCCAAAACGCAAACCTATTTCACATTAGCACAAAAATCGCACTTGGATATCTGTCAGTTGCATCATTTGTCAGTCATTCATCAATTATCATGAATAGATTTGTGCAGTTCGAAGATTTAAATTTGTATCTATTCAGGTAATATGTGAATATATTTATTGCTTTTATTTCATTTTTTCTTTCCAGCAATCTTGCTTTGAATCCTGCATTTAATATGAGTGAATCCTGTTCGCGTTTCGACCAATCAGGAAGCTCAAATCGTAGTCCCATAATAGCCTTTGGACCGTTCTGAACTGAAATTAACTATAATTTCTGTAAAATATACTCAATTTGGCTTTTGTAAATGTCACTTTGACGGCTACTGCTACTATTAATTGGTAGCTAAGAAAACAATATTGCAAATTGCACTGTTGTAATAAAAGTTAACAAAATTTTCTTGAAAGTACGCATTAAAATATCAAGCTCAAGTGACTTTGGTGATTATAGATGAGTTTCAAAATACACTCCACTCTTTTAAAATACTAATAATGATAATCCAAATGATACGCACTCCGACTGTAATCGTGCAATCAAAGTGTGCAACAAAATTTTTATTGCACAGTTTATTCAAAAAAGTCTACTTTTTACATAGAAATACTAATGATTTTATAAGATAACCAAATTATAATGTACCAAAAAAATACGTGATAATATATACATTCAGTGTAAAACTACAAGATTTAGTTATTTTATTCATTTCCTTTATTCTAAACTGTTATTAATTGAATAAAATATATTCCTCTCCTCACATTGCATTAGGATGAATAGTAATAAAATCATTGACTGCGTTATTTTATGTTTCTCTTGAAAACTGCTATTTGTACCTTGATAAAAATTTCAGATCGTTTGTAAAATATGAAGAGTTGAAATACTTCCTAAATCATTTATTGTTTTACTTCATCAAATACTGAGAACGAGAAAGCAGAATATACTAAATTTGATGAGGAAGAAGGCAGGCACGCGACCGCGTGAAAGTGAGGATAATCATGATTAATGCAATTACAAATTGAAAAAATACTATCTTTATCTAGCAAACTGCCTTCAACAATATAATACATTTTCCGTGTTTTCCGCATCAAAAACAATCAAGAGAAAAGTTTTCTTACTTTGAAGACTTCGGAAAAAAATCCAGAGCCAATCTTCTCCTGGTAAAAATCATCCAGACGATTAAGGGAAGCCACTGCATGTCTTAAAGCTTGACAGGATGATCCTGTCTTGAGTTTATCCGAATGAATTTTCGGCGTCTCTTCATTTTCACCACTGACACACGCACTATTGTTATTACACAAAATTTTTAGAGGTTCGCAGTCATGTAAACATTGTATATACGTACTATCCAAATCGCTTACAACGGATTCATTACTTCTATTCGGGTACATGATAAACAAACGTAATTGAAATTAGAACGTTAAGTTACGTTAACCAATTTCATACATATTTGCATCGTACTCTTTTCGTTAAATGTCTCAAGAGAAACGATATTATGAAGCAACATTTGGATGTTTAATTGAATAATACGTTAGGCACATAACTAGCACGGTTTCATTTATATTGCACTTATTTTTCAAATCAGTTGAGAAAAACATTATTTAAATCATCAGCTCCAATGATTTTAACATCCTTATTATTTGTACTAATTCCAAAATAAATTGCACTGTATAACAACAAACCACACTTATAATACTGTAAATGTATACGGACAAATTATTTTGTATACAAATGACATTTCAAAATTTATATGTCAAAATACAATGTTTGCGGCACAAATACACTCCACACATGGTTGATTTTTAGATTATTTTTGACTTCTATTCTTAATTTTGCACTTGTCTTCAAATATTGACTTAAGGCATAGGATGAAACCACTCATTTTCTGAACACATCTTGATTATCTGAGATTCAACACGTAAATACAGGCTAATGTGACATTACAAGCTTTCACTCAAAATCTCTGGCTGCCATGATGTTTCTCCAACTGACTAAAGTCACGACGTACCTTCCAACAGAGACAGAAAAAGCCGCGAACTTTCAAATAACTTAAGAAATAATTTATTTACAATGTTATTTATTCTCCATAGAGAGAAGCTGGATATCAACAAATATTCAGAGATTCGGTGGAAAAAAGAAGAATGGAACAAGGCTGGTACCACAAGCTCTGTTTTAGGCTATACTAGCAGTGTTATTTTAAGAAGAGTTTTAAGGCAATATAAATATTTCAAGCTATTTTAATGGAAAATATGCAAATAAATTTTGTAGATATGTGTTTTCTGTAATTTGTATCTGAAGATTATTTTCTAAAGTATTTGGAAACATTCTAATTGCGTTAAAACACATCTTGATACAACGCTCTTAGTATCGCCAAAAACAGAGCTCGTGGTACCAGCCATATTTCTATTAACTATAGCCATTATTCTGAGTGAAATAACCAGCTACATAGTTTCAATAATTGCCTGAATATCCCAGGATTTAGAAATTAATTCCAAAGGAATCACACAGAAAAAAAAAATATTTATTTGACGAAAAAGAAAATCAAATATCTATTGGAGTAAAAAAGAAGTCAGTTGAATTTGAACGTGAATAAATATTCCTAAACTTCAGCAAAAAAAAAAAAAATCATTAGTACACATATATGTGGGTTCCAAAATATTAACTTTCTGAATTACAAAGATACAAACATCCAAATGAGCTGCTTCTATTAGAAAAATTGATTTGTCGAACTTTATTGCTTGATAAAAACGATCGATGTATTCTATAGTTTTCATTTCTAGATATCTTACAGAATGATATATTCTGCAGCAAATTTGGAAACATGTTTGGAATGGCTATTCAGCACTTGTGAATCCGTCACATTCGCCTACGGCTCGTGTTGCAAACTCTTTCACTCATTCTGAATAACCATTCCAAACATGTTTCAGACTCTACGACCATAAATTCGACAATTAAGCAACACGTAATATAATCTAACAAAGTACAAATACATATTGTGATTGTGGAACCGTCAAAATTCACGTTTCAAGATTTTGGATGAAAATATCCGTTTTGAGCAGCCTTGAATTTATTTTGACTATTTTTGGCTTTATAACGTACGTATGTATGTGTGTATGGACGTAATTCGCAAATCTCAAAACCAATCAAATGTATAATATTGAAATTTTGTATTTAAGACTGGTCTAAGGTCTAGTTGTGCACCTCGCATTATGGTTGCAATCGTCTGTACTGAAAGTGCACTTTACTTGAAACTTTCTTTAATTTTTTCGCATGAATCCAAAATGGTTATTTGTAAGATGAGTATATTTAGTATTTGAAACTGCTTTAGCATCTAAATGGTTATCTTCTATTTTTGTACCAATCGACTGAGCCGGAAGTGCACTTTATATAACAGACTTTTCCGCATAAATTCAAAACAATCAGTCGTAGAATATTGAAATTCTGTATTAAGCACTTCTATAACATCTAGTTTTGCATCTCGCATTATAATTGGAATCGTCTGTACCGGAAGTGTACTTTACTCAAAACGTTTATTGAATTTTTCGCATAAATCCAAAACGATTGAACGTAAAATGTTATAATTCAATATTTAAGACGATTGTACCATATAAATGCTCATGTTCTATTTTCATTGAGATCGACTGAACCGGAAGTGCACTTCAGATGGAATTTTTCGCATAAATAAGACGATCGGCAGTAGAATATTGAAATTTAGTATTTCAATCTGCTGTAGCATCTGAATGATTGCCTACTATTCTCATAGCAATCGACTGAACAGTTGAATTTTTTTTTTATTTTGCGCCTAAATTCAGATATTAGCCGTAAATGGATATCAGTATTTAGGAATGTTGTAGCATAAGAATGATGATCTACTGTTTCCATAGCAATCAATAGATCCGGAAGCGCACTTTACTGGACAGATTTTTAGAATTTTTGGATAAATCCAAAACGGTTAGCCCCTGAACGATGAGATTTTGTGCTTGATTTGAAAAAATTTATCCAATGATGTAAGTCACTTGATGTCCACGTAATAATTTTGGCTGGTACCACGAGCTCTGTTTTAGCGTTACTAAGATCGTTGTATCAAGATGTGTTTTAACGCAATTAGAATTTTCCCAAATACTTTAGAGAATAATCTTCTGATACAAATTAAAGAAAATACATATGTCTACAAAATTTATTTGCAGATTTTTCTTTAGAATAGCTTGAAATATTTATATTGCCTTAAAACTCTTCTTAAAATAACACTGCTAGTATAGCCAAAAACAGAGCTTGTGGTACCAGCCTTTATTTTTGTGTTCAAAAAATGCGTATTTTAGTATAATAGGATCCTAATACTGCAATTATAAAAACTGAACTTTTTCTCAAAACTGATGAAAAGCGTGATTCCCATTTTCTATTTTTCTATTTTACGAGGAATTTGAATATGCAATATTCATAAAAATACATGTCAAGTAATGTAGCTTTCTCAATGAGGTACGATTCAAGAAATTCAAGTAATTAATTGGAAATATAATCTTCATTTTGCAATTACTCAGATAGTAAATATTTATTAAAAAAAAATCGTAGGTCTTGACTTACTTCAGAAAACAATTGAACGCATGCGCGCGGGATATACAGATTAAAGTGGGCTTTCAAACAGACCACAAAGATAATAAGACAATAATCATTTCAAAAAGGTGTGAAAATTAAGACATGTGAAAAAGATACATATTCTTTTCAGTAACTTGTAACTATACTTACATGATTAAGATATAACACTGAAAATAGTATGCATCTATTTATTGAAACAATGTAATTACTTTCCCTGATTTTGAATTCACAATTTAAACAGCATTTTAATTACGTTAGGTGAAAGAAGTAAAACTTATTCTCGCTAAGCAACCTGATTCTCACGATTTTTATTTACATGGAATCATATGTGAAAATACTTACAAAAGAAAACTGGAAGAGAAAAATTGAGATTTGTATATAATACGAATCAGATGGAATAAACATTTCTAAATTTTTATCCAAATCTATGAAAGTGAAATGAAAGAAATAATTCTCATACTTTCTTCGATTAATTGTGTAATTTTGTTCAACAATTACATTTCTGGCAGTAAATTTAAGTCAGTAAAAGCGAATTTTATATATTGCACAATTTTTGTGGGTTTTGCAACCATAAGAACATTCTAAGAGAAATGTAGTAGTCAGTAAATGAATTTAACTGATTTATTTTATTGCAAATATTTCCATTTAATAGAAATTTATTATATGTAACAGAATTACTTACGTTATAAGTTATGTAATAACTAATATATCATATTTGGGTATTCCAAAATAGATTACTCCAAATGTAAGTAAAATTACTATCATTTAATCCTAAAAATAAACAATAAAACTAAATAATTAATCAATATGAATTATTGTTAAATCACATCATCAAAACAAAATTATTATTGCCCCTAAATTTATAACGTTGCAATTTACCCCAAATTTTAAAACAAAATAACGCAAAAAAGATCTTTAGGATTTAGGAAATAAACACTGACATACAATACGCATTTGAGTTTATAGAAACAATAATAATGCATACACATAATCGAAATCCGTTCATGTAGTTCGTGAATGCTGTAAATATACGAAGCTTAAAATTATACAAAATTAATTACTATTTACAAAAATTGCTGATTCCTGAATACAAATACATCCTTACTTAAAATTACTAAAAATACGACAAAAAACAAAAAATCCGAAGTTAAAATTACGCGGAGACAGTATCCGAAGGCGGCGTTTCGGCAGCCACCGACACGGGGATCGGCAGCGAGTAAGGCTGCACCTTCTGCTTACGTTGTTTCCTTCTTTCACGACGTTCACCCATCACCAGACGCAGTTGCTCGAGTTTACCGCGGGTGCGACTGTTCTGGTCGTCAGAGGAATCGTCCCAAAGAACACTTCCTGTACTATCATTCCCTGGACCACTTGACGAAGATGGTTGCAACCAATTTAAATTTGTTTTGTTTGTGACAGTATCGCTCTCTGTTTTAGTTATGCTCTGCCCAATTGGGGTGCAGGTACTTTTTTCGGAGGGCAAACTATTTTCTCTAAAAAAAAACAACAACAAAAATTACTAACGATTCGATAAATACTATCAACAGGTATTTTAAATATACTCTTACATTATTACAAACAATATGCGAAATATTTCAACAGAAAATCTGAGTTTGATTCTAAGCAAAACAGTTATCTCTAAAAGATTATTAAAATTCATTTTATATACGACAGGACAACAAGACAATCATCCTCAATTTATTCCTCTTTTTTTTTGTGACAAGCAAGCAATTTAAAATGTGGGTGTACCATGTAAGAGAAATTCAAATGAAACATAATTTGAGTGGGCGAATAATGATTGAAGCAGAATATTAACCAAGCGAATCTCAGTAAACCATTGAAATGCATAATTAGTTCTAGGAATTACTTTTCAGAAAAAAATTGTGCGTACTAAAAGATCAATTTAACTTTTAATCAAAATTTTTATCTTCTGTGACATTAAATTATGAAAAGCAAACACTTTGTAAAAATATTAATATATCAAATAAGTTATGTGCTATATCAAACAAAATACAGGATAAGGTTATTCAGCAATATAGAACGGGGATCTCGTGATAGAAAAAAAAGAACCGTATTTTACAGGCTGCCATTTATTGGGTATTGGGTAGATACTTACAACTGTAAACAGATATTAGCATTTGAAAATTCCTGCTAGATGTTAATGCATATTGAAAAAAGATTTTAGGTAGGAACAAAAACTAGCTTCTAAAAGCTTAATGTACAAAATTGTTCCAAGTTACGCAATAAATTCACAAGTCTACCTGAATATGCTTTATTCTTGCACTCATGTAGACTGTCTGCCAATAAACTTTCAGACTATTTTGCAAATTTGCCTTATGTTCACAAAAATGGCAGACTATAAAAAGTTATCCAAAGAAGATATTTTTTGTTGCTAATCAAAATTCATTTTTTAATATGCACTAACACCTAGTGGGGATTTTTAAATGCAAATATCTTAAGCTTACAGCTGTAAATATCTACTTATAAATGGCAGCCTGTAAAAAATTATTCCCTTTTTACTTGTACTAAGTACAAGAAAGTATTGTGGAACCGACAAAATTCACCCATCAAGATTTTGATGGAAATATCCGTTTTGAGCATTCCTTAATCCATTTTGACTATTTTCGGCTTAATGTCGGTACGTTCGTGCGTTTGTAACTCGCAAATCTCAAAACTGGTTGAACGTATAATGTTGAAATTTTGTATTTAAGCCTGGTGTAATAAATAATAAATAAATTTTCTAATAAATCCAGAATGATCAACCGTAGGATGTGAACTTCAGTATTTGAACTTGATGTTGTATCACAATGGTTACCTATTTTGTATGAATCGGCCAAGCCAGAAGTGCACTTTACTTGAAACTTTTTTTAAAATTTTTTGCATAAATCTAGAATGATCAGCCATAGCATATTGAAATTTAGTGTTTGAACTTGTTGTAGCATCAAAATAGTTATCTTCTATTTTTGTATCAATCGGCTGAGCCGGAAGTGCAGTTTATATGTATAAAAGACATCCAGAATTTGCCGTATAAAACAATCAGTTTAATTGAAATGATAATCTGTTGTCAATTTTTTGATTTTGTTTGACATTTTACATGTCAAAATATTATCAAAATTATATTAGTTATAATCTGGAGTGACAGAAAACTTTATTGAATAAATTTGTGTATATATCAAACGATGTACAAGCACAAGTAAGTCACGTGATGTTCACGTCAGATTTTTTTCTATCACACGAGGGCCCGGTCTAATACGTAAAATATATTTAGAGTAGTGTGACGAATAGCGATGCTACGACAAAGTTGGTCTACATTTTATGCGACGTTGTATGATTTTTCCATTATTTGTTTTCTATTCTTAAGAAGGTTTTGAATCATTTTGTTTGAGAGAAATTTCATAAAAATCATTCAATTATAGATTGTTCTTTTATGTAAGATCAATCTATTATGAAAAGCATCACATACTTTTTATAAAATATCGAGTTTAAAATATATAAGAGTTCACGAGATAAAATCCATTCACAATAAAGTTGTACTGCCGATGTCACTACCAAACATTGTGAAAATAGACATCACTAATTTTTGTATCACCATCAATTTCTGTCATTCATAATAAAATATCAACAATTTTTTTGTGACATATCTGGCAATCAACAGTACACTTAATTACAAATGGGGTGAAATGTAGGCCATCGAGAATCCAAGTTTATTATAATAATATTTATTTGACAAAGGACTTTTCGGATATCAATGCATCCATCATCAGCTGAATAAAATTAGCTTATTATATAGATTAGCAGTTCGATCTCATTGTGAATGGACTTTTACTCGCTGAAAATACAAGAACTGAATATCAGTGTCCGACCGGAGGTCAGATTTTGGCCGAAGCCAATTGTTCGGTTCTAACCGCAACCTTCGGCCGAACTTTAGTAGAAAATTCTATAATATTGGCTAAAAATCATATTATCAATGCAAATTGTGTAGGAACTATTTTGTATTATGCATGATAGTAGCAATAAAAGTACCCAATAAGATTCATAAAAGGATTTCCCAATAGCTATTATATTTTCAAAATACCAAGTTTGTCACAAAAGATATGTTATTTCTAAACAGTTGTGTTCAACAAAATCTAGCATTTCGTCGAGGTGAAATGAACGCTCCAAGAATGTCTCCTTATTATTCAAAACTTCTTTTAAAATAATAGATCTTTTGTCCAAGCTCGTTCGCTCGTTAGGTGAAAATTTTGGAAGAGACAATCTTCCTACGATCGAATCGTGGAAAACAATTAAAGTGAATTTACTCTACATGATAAAATAATACCCCAGCGACGATGAAATGTAAGGAATCAAGACAACATTGCTGCTGTGAGAGCCAGTATTGTAAGTGAAAGCTGAAAGTTATTGAATAATAAGGAATTTTTTGAGGTCCTAGTTATAATAAATGGATTTGAATGGTATATTCTTTCAACAGGACGCCATTCTTCTTCTGAAACTATTGATTTTAACCATTTCTTATGGATTTATAGATCTGTAGAATTAATGAATTCTCACAGAATTGCAGTATGAATTGATATATATTTGTGAAATCAAATTGACAAATTCAAAATGTCCAAAATTGATTAAAGTATTGTAGGTGGGCTTCAAAATATCCTCGAGATGTTTAAAATACTAATAAATCCTACTGATGGACTTATACGATTACTATTGCTTTCACTTGGTAGATTTTGTTCATTTCGAGGTTTATTTTTCTCCTTAATCAATGCTAAATTATTTGTCGTTGATTATAACTCCTCATGCCATTGATACTGATGGACAATTGAATAATAATATTATATTATTTGCATATATTCATTCTCCTGCTTAAAGTTGAACTTTCACTAACTTTTGAAGTTTTGTAATTTGAAAGGAATATTGTAGAAACATAGGTAGAACATGACTCCTCTTCAGATTTTTTGCCTCCAATAAATGATCACTCAAATATAATCATGTGATTTAGGATACCAAAGCGATCCATTTACACTTAATAAAAAATCATTAATAAATTTTCTTGATCTAGATTCATGCATGATTCTATTATTTAATGATATACAGATATGAGACAATTTTTTGGTATTAAAACAATAATCCCAAAGTCTAAAGAAGACAAATTGGAAAAAATATATATGAGAAAATGTTTAGCGCCAAAAAATGCCAATTTTTTTAAATTTCTTTTGAGAATAATAATTAATGGTCCATAAGCACCTGTGACCTCTCTGAAGTCTGCTATTTTCAATGTTATTTTCATCACAGAAATAAAGATTATGACAGTACGTATCTTTTCCTTCTTTGATTTACTTTCCATTTTGCAACGGGAAATTAATAAAATTTACATTCGTTGTTTTTTCCAGTATTTTTGCAATTCACAACAATGCAACACCGATTGCTCATTTTATTTGTTTTCTTGAAAAACTGCAGTCAATACGTGCATTTTTTATATTAGAAATATACACAAGAGCCTCCCGAAGTGCCTGAATCCTCCGCTGCTAGCGCTAACGACGATTTCATGGCTTCGCACGCTCCCAATAGTAAGTGCATCCGAACTGAATATTTGTATGTCTTCTTTTACGACCATATCTTCTGCTATCATTTTGATGTCAGCTTTTGTATAGCTCTTTTTTATAATATTAAACCAACGAAATTTTATGATTGGAATTTAGTACAGCTGCTGGTATAGCAGTTCTTGAATTTTCATTAATTGAAAAAAAAAATTGAACATCTTTCTTTAAACTTTCGCAGAGTTTTGTATAGAACCTGTAAGATGTATATTTTTCATATCTAATTTTTATTTGTTGAATTTTACATTATCAAAAGTAGTTCAAATATCAAGAAGTAGTTGAATTCCTGAAATGTAGTTAAATTAGTAGTTGTTCCTCAAACTACCAACTACTTTAATAATTTTGTAGCAACTATCAACTAAACTACATTTTTTCCAAAATAATTCAACTTCAACTACTTTTTCTTAAAAAGTAGTTTAATTAGTAATTCAACTACTTTGTAGTTAACTACTGCCCAGCTCTGCTTACAAGATCGTCCGTTTTCGACGGCGGTACCCCAGTTATGCCCCTGGTTATTTTTTTGTTGTCTGCTCAACTATAATCTGTTTCAGTTAAGAATGATCTAAGGCTATTATGGGATTACGATTTAAACTTTCTGAATGGCCGAAATGCAAACACGATTAACTTGCATTAATTGCAGGATTAGAAAAAAGCTTTCTGAAAATAAATTCAATAAATAAAAGCAACAAATTTATTTATGATGACTAAAGAACAACTGATGGATAGCCGAGTACGATTTTTGTGCTAAGCTCTGTTCGATGAGATGCACTAGGTTGACCAAGTGTACACTTTCTAACACTAAAACGTTTTATGAAAAACGTGTAATTTGGCCAGACTGTTCGATGGGATAAATTTGAGAACTAGTGCACACTTTTCTGAACTGACTCATGAGGTGATGTAGTTAGTGCAAAGTAGGGTGGATACATAAACGTCAGATTCATTCCTATCAGTTTGGTAAACAGAGTTAGCAAAAATAATTCATATTCATATTTAATTGGCAATTTATCCTAAAATGTCCAATAAATTCTTTATTCATATATGCCGGAATTATTTCTTCAAAATATTTTTTTATGCAATTTCTTTCTCGTCCTTTTAGGAGTATTTCCAAGTTATCAACCTCATTATCACTGTTTGAACTAAATGAATTATCTGATTCTGATGAATTAATCAACAAAGCAATTGTTTTGATCATTTCGAATATTGCAGACTGAGGTTAATTCTCTCAGTTCAAATTCGCCGCACTATTGCACACTAATGTGTTTCTTGACAATATAGAACTAGTGTAAACCATGAAGAACTACACTGTCCTGCACTGCACTGACAAAATATCCATCGAACAGAGCTAATAAATTGGTTCGCATTTCGGCCTATCAGAAGGCTTAAATCTTAACTGAAGTGGACCAAGTTATCACCTAGCAAAAACTCGAAATTGATACAATGTCAACGAGCCGAGTTACGTGAGCGGACGATCAGATGGACTGTCAGAATATTGAGAACATTAACACTACCCCTTTGTGGATTTCATTAGGAAATATGCAAAATACATAATATGATGCAATCTGACTTAAAAAAAAATAAACTAAGGAAACAATATTCAGTGTTTTCAAAATATAAATTAATAATTTTGTAAATGATTTGGTACTTATTCAGTTAAATTCTCTCTCTCAAACTTTAAAAACGTGCCACCACCCTGCATACATTTTTAAAATTCAGTTCCAACTATAATTCGTTCAAATATTTTCTATCTGTGATCGTATAAAAAGTGACAGTTTTAAATACTTAATTTTCAGTGTAAAACTTAGGTTTTTATGGAAAACTGCAATAAAAAATGACGATTTCAGTGGAAGTATCTGTCAGTTTCAATTTTATCAGTATTTTAAGCATCTGGGAGATATTTTGGAACTTATCTACTACTTTTGGACATTTTAAACTTAATATTTTGATTTTAATTTCTAAAAACATTCCTGACAAATCCAACGAAAACAGTTCAATTCATTATATCGTTTCCTTAGCTACCAATTAGCCGTCGAAGTGAAATTTACAAAAGAAATAATATTCATATATAATTGACTGTTTTATAAAAAGTAGGAAGATTCAAGATATAATACTATACGACACACGTGTAAAAAGTTTCAAAAACAATCCTGCGCTCGTATTTTTAACCATGCTGCTCGTGCATTAAAGAATAACTTTTGCACTTGTATCTTAAATATCTATTTTCTAGTCTTGTCTCATGAGATTTTTGTCATTATATGTATTAAGTTTTAAATCAAGATGAAAATGAATCAAATGGCTCACCCATTCGTAGCAGGAGCAGGAACAGTAGCCGTAGCCGAATGACTCCTCCGACTAACTCTCCTCAGCTCTGCGGCGGGTGCCGAGCACAACAAGTCATTTAAAATATGCACAATAGTAGCCACATCTCTCCTTGGTCTCCCTCTTGTATCCTGCAACGCAGGATTTAACGCTCCACTAAACGTCCCTGAATATATGCTTCCCCTGCGGGAATCTGTCTGAGAAGATGCCCATTCGTCTCTTCCAGAGAGCACATCTGCAGACAAACGGCGCAACGTGTGCTGAAGATTCCGCGAAGCTTGTGTTAAACTCGGTGGTCGACACGGACAATGTGAAGAACGCGTTGGACTAGGACTCCGTGGGCTTTGGGAATGTCTTGAACTTTGAACGGTGCTTAATTGAAGCTGAATCAGCATCATATGGTCCCCAAGTCGCATTGTTAGATTCAGAGGTGCTTTACCGCACAGAAAATCGTTCACCTAACAACATAAATCAATTATTTCTATTTTAGTGTTTAATTTGTCATTTAACGCACTGGTTTCCATGACGATAATAACAATTTATGAAACAAGTGTAAACTTGAGCATTATAACACGTGGATAAGAATTTGCAGCCTCAATAACAAATAGGAAACACACCAGCACAGCACAAATTGCTATTTCAATTTTACAAATAATTAACAAAAATATCGGTGACAGATGTTATACATAGAGCTACCGTTATGAATTCGCAGAAAAACTAAATTTAGGTTACAAAACGAAATGCAAAAAAGTCTCAAGAGGTGGCCCTGCAAAAATTATATTTTAAACATGTCTTGTTGAATCATAAATTCAAGCATTCCAAATGAAACACAAACTCAAATCAACTTCCATGCATTTTTGACATTTGTTTCAAAATAACCAATCTATATTAACTTATGCATGCACGGCTGTTTTATAAACTCTCCAAATACTCATCTTTAATTACTTGCTTCGCTCGTAATTAAAAGACTATATATTATAAGATCTGCCAAAAATCGTAACATAATAACTGTTACTCAAACACAGTAATAGATACGCGAGCTGAAGACAGGAATTATGATCGAAACACACATAATTTTTTCGTGATTTTCGCAGAAAAAGCATGAATTGTAATGAAAAAATGATGGACAAAGCAAAAAAATTGAGATGGAAGAACATCAACGAAATATTTAGGGTGATACGTACCTGAGTATCATTTAATGATTCTAATGCTTGCATTATGCCTATTTCGGGTTTTTGAGCCTAAAACAAAGATTTGAAATATTCATTGTGTCTCCAAAATATCAGAAATAAATCTCAATATAAACAACATTGATTTGCAATATTCTAAAATATTTTCAACAAATATCTAACTACAGTAATGTATAAAGTTGGTATAAATATATCAATAGTACTTAGTAATGATAAAATTACAGAAAGGTAAGCCATTCATTATTTGCCTGAATATTAGTTGCCTAATTCCACTACCTTTTGGTATATATAACATTTCTTATACTTAATAACTCAGTTTACAATATGCCCCTGGAAAATTACCGTTTGTACCAATTCTGGTTCATATCTTGACCTAATTCCTTATAAAAAGAAAACAAAATAAATTCTGGAATCTATTTTATAATGGAGCACCCAATTCCAAAAAGAAATTGGGAAAAACAAATACGCATAAAGAATTCGAAATAAAAATTTGGAATCAATATCAAATTAAAATGAAGATAGAAGATATTAAGCAATTGATTACGATTTTCATAAGAGTAACAGTTGATTTCAACATGGGAATTGAATAAGTGGGTTATAAAAACAGTTGAATTTAATAAAGGTGAAGGGCACACTTACAATAAGTCCTGTTTCCACATTGGGTAGTAAAGTAATTTTTGAACCATCTGTCACACCATTAAAATGTAAATTTCCTTCTTGAAGTTGCCTGAAAGGGTAAAATTTCATCATTTATAATTTATTAGCAATGGTTACTGCTAGTTACAAAGCTAACGTGGAGGCATCATTCTACATAGTTTTTTCATGCTTTTACAGCAAATTTCACTACTTTATACATATTTATGTGCATTGGTTTGCATTTTATCTAAACATAAAATGAAATAGGACACCAACTACACGAAAAATGACTAGGCATATACAAACAAAAGCAATCTGTTATGCAAATGATTCCAAGTGCAATAGCTTTGTGCAAAACTGGCATATGTGATTGAAAAGGGTGCTTAAACAGAAATTATTAAGTTATTTAGGAGAATATACGTACTTTTCGCGAAAGAGCAGGCAGATTCTATCTCGAGGTACTTTGAGTTTCTTCGACACCATCTTCTTCAAACTTTCAATACTTATGCTAGGATCAACAGTAAGGGCAAAATCTCCACCTGTTGTAGGGCTTATTTGTACAGAAATATTATTAGTTGAGCCACACCCCTGAGAAATGGGGTTAGTGCTTGATTCAGCATCATTTTCCATTGTTCTGTTTACAAAACACGACCCGAATAACAAACTTGTTCTTCACACTAATATTTATTTCTTGGCTTGCAAACAACTTTTAAACTCATTTTGAGCAACAAATATAACAACAAAAAAGTTAAAAAATTCTTAAAACGGTACTAACAAGTTTATTGAATATGGAGTATTTTGTAACAATGGGCAGATGACAGGAGGGGGCCACACGTAGCGACGCCCGCGAGGAATTGGTGAACTGATGTACGGAGGTGGTGTTTTACATCTGATTGGCCCACCACGTCTAAAAGCCTAAATTCAAAACAAAAAAATATTGAGCGGAGGTGAAAAACTGAGAATTATACTTTCAATTGTTTATATTTATTTCAAGATATAAATATACTTCAAGGCAAATAATTGGAATTATTGTTTAAATTCAATAAACTTAAATATTTATTGTTTTCTTTTTCGGTGGTGTTATATTAATATAATATTATACATATATTTCATGGAAAACTTCACTGGTTTAAATAAAAATGTTTCTCCAAAAAGAAATATCAATACAAAATAAAAAGAATAATATATAGATATTATATGAATAGAATTATAAATAACAAATGTCAGATCTATAATACTTTTAACTACAAAATGATCAATATACAACACGTTCTCACTCATACCATATCTTTTACACACTCTGTACTAAGTTCTTGAATTAAGCAACGCATAAAGGCCATTTCTTTACGCGCATTTTCGAATATGATTCTAGGATCTGTCGCGGTACACCGCAAGCAATTGGGGGCAAAAACCATTGCAAGATTAGCTGCATCCATCTTAGTTATTTGTACAACATCAGGTTTGCTGAACGTCTGCAGGAATCTAATAAGGTAACAGAGCACTAAGCGGTTAAGTTGGGGCAAGCGAGCCACTAAAGCTGATGCTTTTGAGCCGCTCATTGGCTCGGTAACGCATTCTGGATACAATGAATCGGGAATAAGCGGCTCATACAATTCCCGATACCACAATTTAAGTAAATTTGCTGGAACGTGCGCATCACTAGGTTCAGGAAGTTCCCATTTATCCAGTTGGGCTTTACAAGCCGCAACTTCATCAACATCCGCCGAAACACGAAAGATTCCTTCAGTGGCAAGACCTTGCAATCTTAAAACTTGTTTTGATAATTCTACTTGTGGCCAAGGTAAACGGCGATTTGGCCATCTGGTAGCCTGCAGTTGCATCACCTCCCGTAAAGTGTTCCCAAATAAGCTGCCATGGAAAATTTGCGTTCTTGCTGCTTCAATATCGTCATTTGTTGGTTTTCGAGCTTGACGCTTGCCGTTGCATCCTATCCTCTCTAATCTACCGCAAGCTACAGTTGCATAATGGCTGACTTGAACGTGAATCGGCCACCTTGATACGTCTGGAAATGTTCTCGCAAAACTAGGATCGCGATGTCTATTTAAATAACCTAACAAGGCGGGTTGGAAAGTTACGCTTGGAGGAACAAATGATAAGGCTATCGTTAAGAGTTCCCACCCTCTCAGAAGAGATTCTCTGGATGGATTCTCCGTCGTCTGGCGGCACAGTTGCACATAGAGTTCGTCACGAAGACTAGAATTAAAACAAAACATAAAAATAAACATTTGAAACAAAGGAAACACAGTTTTGCTTCACTATCATAAATGCACGGTTAAAGTCGTCAAACAAAATTTTTTTTTCGGTAAAACATTTTTTTTTTTTACTCTTTAGCTATAAAAATTTTACTTGAAAACAAGATAGATGATTTATGGGGTATAAGGCACAACAATTATGATCTAAGTCTAAGTCATGGTGCATTCATAATTTAATAGCACCCTATTTTTGATCTGTTCTACAATTTTAACAGTAATAAAAATAGTAAAATGAGTAGACTGGTTTTGAATTAAAACTGAATATTTGCATTATATTTAGAAACACGGAATTATTTTTGTCTACAGAATGCGAAATACATGGATCCAGGATGCGAAATATTTCATATCCTGCAATGCAATAAAGAAACATTTTATTGGCCAATTTCAGGATCTCGCTTTAAATTAATTCGGGATAAATGGCTCATCTCCTTGGCAAAAATTGATTAAATAAATCGGATCCTAGTTTATTGGTTAGCTCCCCGTCACTTTAACCCAGGTTAATTTAATTCTCGGTCATAAAATAGAGCATTAAACTCACATTGATTGATTCGACATGACAAAATTTACTCTTTACATTTAAATTAATTTTTAAACATGGTTTTCAGAAAATTTTGTTTGGTACTCGATTGCGAAATTTTTTTGCATTCTCGAATCACTTTTTGTCAACGTATCTAGAATCAAAAATAACATAATATTTGACGTTCGACATTTGAAATCTCGTTTTTTCATTTATTCATTTTGTACAATCGTAATCAAATAATAATTTATCTACAATCGTATTAAAAGTGACAGTTTTTTACATAATTTTTAAAGTAAAAAGTAGGCTTTTATTAAAATATGTGCAATAAAAGTATTGCACACTTCTATTGCAAGATTTTCAGATAGATTCCATCAGTGGGATTATCAGCATTTTAAACATCTGGGGAGTATTTCGAAACTCATCTACAACAGTCACTTTTGAACATTTTAAAGTTGATATTTTAATTCAAACTTTCAAGAGCATGTTTGTCAATTTCAACTACAACAGCTCAATTCATAAAACCGTTTCCTTAACTATCGATAGTAGCCGTTTAAGTGATATTTACAAAAGAAAAAAATATCCATATTAAATTGACTTTATTCAAGGAAAATTAGTACGATTGATAATAAAGCATCAAAAGAAACGAGTAAGAAATTTTTAATATATGCACGGAGCCTTTAAAAATAAGAGCGAAGCAACCATGCCGCTCGTACATTAGTTTTTCGCACGTTATCTTAAATAACTATCAAGATGCAAATATAAAAAGTTGTATTTTATTGTTTGAACGGTTTGAATAAAATACGAGTGAAACGAATGTTTTATCTTTGATCATGTTAATTCTCAAAAAAAAAAGTTCATTTTTAATATATATTTGGACCAACATTGTGACAAGTAATGTGACTGAGTTAGTGTCTTGTATTATTAGCTACATTGAATTGTACTTTATATCAATCTTTGTCTCGAACCCTACATTGAGCATTATCTTCAATCGATTACTGTCTAAAGAGTTCATAGAAGGTAATATTTTGTGCATAAATATTATATATTTTTTCTTTTGTAAATGTCACTTTGACAATTATGACCAATAAGGAAATGATATTGCAAATAAACTGTTATAGTTCATGTCTCTATTGATTTTTTTTAAAAGTTTTATGGTGCGATTCTGGAATTTTCTATACGCTATGTCAGTAGCGTTGTGAGCGGCGCGAGCGCCGTCCTGGTGGCGACACTTGGCGTTTATTTACTAATATATTTAAAATCGTGACAATCAACAAATTTTGACATATTCACGTAATTTGCAAAACTGGCACTCAGAATTAGCAGAAAATTTGTTACAATGACAATAGTACTTCGATGCGAGTCTCAAGAAGTTGATTCATCTATATTTAGATCCAAAAGTTTGAGCAAAGAGAAAAAATTGATACAAAGTTTACATGTCAGCGACGAAGAAGAAATTAAAAATAACGAAGAAGTTAGTGAAATTACGGGAGTTACTTTGTGCGAAACGCCTGGCACATTTAGTGATGGAACAAATCCGACTTTGTATAATGTATTGGTCAAGATATGTGTAAATTATTATAAGTGTAAACATAGTTTTCTACTTGACATGATAATACATATAATACTTACGTTCGGGCGTACTTTTTGTATGTTCTGTTTAATTATTGTCTGAATATTGAATCGATAAACAATATTAATTTTTCTCATGATTTTACATAACTTCATCTGATATTTAAGACTTATTTTTTTGAATTGAAAATAATATGTGCAACTATCATAAAAACTTCTTGATTTGGTTTCTTGTTTTGAATTCTTCCTTAAGGAATCAGCATCATTCATGCCTGATGATTTAATATTTGCTTGCCAGATACGAGTTATGCGAAAGCATCATTCATTTAAATAAGTGAAAACTCATTAATAAGGATTTATTCATAATATTTTGTTTTTAATTCATAATCAATGATAATATTGTTGGAATATAATTATAATAATTCAATATTGATACTGCACAAACATTATACAATTTAAGAAACACTAACTGCTTATTTCTAAAGTTCGCTAATATAATAATAAGTCTGTGTTTTTTTACATGATTACTGTAAGAATTTATTAATACAGATAAATTTAGATCGAACAATTGTTAATATCAGTTGCAACTGCAAACATGCAGCTGCAGTTTGCATATAAATTAACACAAAAGTATCTGCTTCAGGACTGACCAGCCAATGATTTGGAATCGTCCAGCACAGTTGAATAAATATCATAAGAATGCAAGGATTGATAGTATGTACTATTGCATAAAAGCAAACTGAGAAGATAACTTTTTCAGTTTCTTACGCCCAAACGCGATTAGGAAATTTATAAAATATCAGTTCACCATTGCGCAATTGTGTATGCGAACACTCAGGAACACAACAAATTAAACCTTGTCCCGATGATTTTCACTTTTTCAAAGGATTTTCCATATTTATTTGCCTCAAAAATTCAGTTTAGCTTTATGTTCTTCTATATTTGTTTTGACAGCTCCAGTCAGTATTAGTAAAGAGCTTATAATTTCTACCGCATGGAGTCGCGTTCGTCGCTACTGACAAAGCGTATAACACTACAGAACTATAAATCTGAACAAAATCACATCATTTCTTGATGTCAAATGACAGTAAATGTATTTGTCAACAGAAATTGTTACGATTTTGTTCAGATTTACAGTTCTGTAGCGTTATAGAAAATTCCAGAATTGCTACATTAATTAAAACATCAAGATCTTGTTTCATGATCGATATTTAATTTAATTCAGGTTGAATAGATCATTTCCTTGGAAACAATATCAATTCACTAATTTTTGTCATCATTCCTCAATTAAATTGGTACTATTTATTGGCTTACTCTTTTGTCCTTTTAATCTAGGTTAATTCAACTCATGATCATGAAACCGGATATAAGTACTTTATTTATTCTAATTTCTAAATAGCGCTTGAACAAGAGGGGCATATACAGACCTATAGTATACTAGATGAGTTTCAAAATACCCTCCATATGTTTAAAATAGTGATATTTTTACTGATAGTACCGTATTACTGAACTGAATTCTGCTTCGAAAGATTCAAATTCCAAACTATGGGAACAAATTATTATTAATTCGCTGTTGACAGGGAATTAGTGATTATTATTCCCCTGCTGAAAGAGAAAAAATTATAATTGTGGATCATGTAAGCTGTTGGTATTTTTTAATTTTATTGTTATTTGAAAAAAAATTATACTATGGGATGTGTTCGTTGAAGTGTTTGCATTTGCTGTGAGCTTGGTAACACAGTGAAAAATGTGAAAAATATAATGTAATATGAACCAATAAAATAAGTAATTTAAGTTATGCTTCCTAGTAATTTACTATAAATGTGATCAAATTTACAAAAATTCGTTTGTAAAATCGATAGGATGATTTTAAAACATCCGAATTTATTTTAAAAGTTCAGTAATGGGATACTTTGGTGCACTTGTTTGAAAAAATATTGTACGTAACACGGACACTGAACGACCATCATTATTGTCCCGGATGAAGTTGGCTGCATTCGACGAAAGCTCGAAAGCGAGGACAAAGCCCCAGGTGACGGCGAGGACGAAGCCTAGGGCGTAGCTTCGAGCAGCCAGCTTCATCCGTGACAATGATGGCGGTCGTTTGGTCCTTGTAGCATAATATACTATTCCGCCAATCACTTGTGGAAGCAGTACAAAAAGTAGTTGTTATTTCTGCCCATTAATAAATTTTTTATTCACCAACATTTTTGTAATTGATTAGATTCTTAATTTGCACTGTCTCTTTTATTTTTAGCAAAAATTTCTTCGCTTTCAGTCTGAATGTTTATGAGAAATTTTGGCGTCTATTTTATTAGATACAGTTGCCATGTTACGACGATAATATGTTATTTCAAAATCTCTAATTTAAATAGCTTCCAAATACAGTTTAAACATAAAATAGTTTTAGATCAAGTATAATAATGGCTATTTTTCAATCGGATGATTACAAAACTCGCCTTTGGTCCGTGTTCTAATGCCTGTATTACACGATACAATTTATTGACCAATAAATTGGCCAAGTTTCTGTCAAGTTTTCAACAATTTATTGTCGAGCTCAAAAATATTTTGTACCATATTACACGAAAAATTAGAACTACCAACTTATAATTTTTGACGTAACTTCAAAAAGTGTGGTTAGAGAGAAAGTGAGATAGTAGATTAATATACTGAAGGCAACTGTACATAAAATTATATTAATACTTTGTCAACACTAAGATTATCATTTAACGCGAAATAACTAATATGAATAATGTTGGCAATGGCAAAATCTTCCTAGAATACCCCAGAATATTGGTGAAAAATAGAGCCAGTTCTATTTCAAAAATAACTTGCTCAATTATTGGTCAAGAAAAAATTGTGGAAATTTTGGACATATTACACACAACAATAAATTGAAGGTCAACTTTTGAAAATTATTGACCAATAAATTGTATCGTGTAATACAGGCATAAAACTCCATTCTTCTAAAGAAAAAGCATTCATTAAACGTTTATTGAATAATTTACTTTTATCTAAATCAGTGGTATAATAACCATATTAATCTGATCACTTTAAATGATATATGGCCGGTTTTATAAAAGACCAAGTAAATTTACTCTTAAAATAAATTTATTCTACATAACAAATTCTAATCGTTTTGAATTTCTTTATGACAACAGAATCACTGCTGTCAAAAAATCGACTGTCATTTAACAGAGTAAATTTTATTTACCTCACTAGTGATGTACTATGATGTGCATTTATTTGTAGACTTTTTTATATTTTGATTCACTCACTATATGCCAGCAGACATTAGGATGTTTTTTTTTTAAATAATTGTAATTGTACTAATGTTTCATCAAGCAATAAACAAAATTATTTAAGTAAGAAACAATTGAAATAAAAATTATTGACAATGACAGCACAAGGCCATCGCAGGTAGGACCGCGATTTGACCGGATGCTGCAGTCAATTATTATATTTTCAAGGGAAAGTCAATTGGATCGGTTAATGCTAAAATAAAACAACAAAATTATTGATAGCACAGGGCTACGGTTTGCCCGGGTGTTGCAGTCAATTATTATAATAATTATGATTTTTTTTAGACCTATATTTGTTTCTTGACTATAGAAATGTGAGGAGTAGGAAGGAATAGTATATTGTGTGGCTAGGGACGAAACAATACTATTTCAGCTGAGTGTGAGTGTTGCTTGCCTAAGAGATGCTACTCTGTCAGAGATAACACGATGTAAGAAATAAATTTAGCGGGCAGAAACAAGCTCGTTTCTCCCCTAGGGCAGAATCAGGCTGCCCGGCTACACTCGCATTTGTCTGAAATTGTCTTGTTTCGACTGACAAAACAGGCGTTGAAACGCGTTGTTTCAATGCAAGTATTATGAAAATATCTAAATTTCATAGTTTTCCATGACTTAAAAAACTATCACTTTTTGTACGATTGTAGATAAATAGCATTCAATGGCGCTAAATAACATTTTAAATACATCTTGGCAAACTTGTAGCTTCAGCTATTTCAAGCAAAATCTGAGGTTGGCACAGATCTATTAAGCAAGGGCTGAATCTAGCTTCAATCCTTTTTCACATTTCGTTAGGAATAATTTTTTTTCAATTGTTTTTGCTGTCTCAATTTGCGTTTACATAAAAAGTATAGTATATGTTCGTTATAAAAATAAACTTACGCAGGTTGTCCAAAAGCAGCACCAAGAATTTCAATTAAGACTGAATTCAAACTTGTTCCGGGCCTGGCTTTTCTGTCCCCCATGTACACTTGCACCAATCTAAACATATCTATTGCTGTTTTGGCATGCTGTTTACCCCGAGCCGTTGCCAACATCGGCCGAGTTATTGCTCTGCTGGACCAACTCAACATATCACGAACACTTGTTTTTCTTCTGAACAGCCCGCGTCCCCGAAGATTCAAGTTATCCTGTGCAAACTTCTCCATATCGCCTTCTGAATCAGGCGGTAAGGGAAGTTCTGCAGGTGTTCGAATTGCGCCTATGCTCGATCGAATCATTGGAACAATACCAATTCCACCCGGTGTGAGGTGGGTGGTAGGCGCTGAGCCATCTCTTTCGTCTGGGGGCCATTTGAGCTGCATATCGCGAGGACAACTAAAAAACAACTTCAGTATATTGTAATTTAAGCAGTAAATATTTTCTTACCTATTATAAATATTATGATGAGTAGTAGGAGCGATAGTTGTGGTGCTTTTAGTATTGGTGGAAACAGAAGCTGCAGTACAGGTGTGACTAGTGGTAAACTTTGAACTGTTGGCGTATGGAATATTTAAATATTCGCATTCAACTCTGTAACAGAAAAATCAAAGGAGTAACAGCCAGCTTATCTTAATAATTTAAGCTAATTCAGTCTTCGAATAGTGATTTTCGTCCTAATTTTTACAGTTTCGTTATTAAAGTGAAACGCCCACACCGAACTAATTTAAGAAATATCTTTATAAGTTTAAAAAATTTTAAATGCAAGACAAGCTTTCAAAAAAATGTTGTTTTTCTTCTTCTTACCAGATTTCATTATACTTCTATTAAACTTTTAATGCTGCATCGAATAATAATTGTGCTAATGTGAAATTGATTCGCATTCTGGCCAATCGAAAGGCTTGAATAGTAGTTCTATAAAAGCCCTTTAACCATTCTTAATTGAAATGAACTATATAATCCTCCATTTTCATAAGAGATTTCTTACGAAAAATTTCATGTTTACTACTTATTTCACGCATATTATTATTAGTTTGATATTTGGATTGTTTGGTTTATGTTTGATTCAGCATCCAATTAGTACCGATTCGAAGTTAAAGTTGGCACCAAATTTGATGTATAACAAAAAATTAAAGTTCATGATCTTTGTAACATTGTCTAAGATAATAATTCGGTTAGTTTGAGATTGTCCTGAATTTGGTTAGTAAAATAACAATTTAAGCATTACAAAAACATAGGCTATACACTTTAACGATTCATTGAAGAATGTGTATGTGTGGTGAAAAAGGAAGGAGACGTCTATAAAGTACCAGCAGCTGATATATGTAATGAGAGTGAGCGAGAAAAAGCTATGGAGAATTTTGAGACAAAAACTGCAGAGAGTAGATCAGGGCATTCAGTATTGTAAGAAGCATAACAATCATTTTGTAATTTTCATGTTTTACTAATCACATTCAAATGTCTTGTCAGAGTCAAAGAATTAAACAACATATGAGAACGATTTAAATCGTTTTAAGAGAGGTGTTGGATAAAATATTGTATTGCACAGGTGTAAAATGTGGTTCTGTTTAGTCACTTAGGAAAAGCAATCCTTCGCTTTTCTGGCTTGGTGGCTGAACTTTTTTTTTTTTTTTTCGTGGCCTATCACATTCCACTCTAGTACAATAACAGTAGTTTATTATACATATCTCATTAAAATCGGTTGACGCGTTTGAAAATTTCTAGGTCTTAAAGTAGACTGAGTATCAGTAAAGCCCTGTTCAGATGTGGACACTTTGAAAACACACTCTGGATTTTGAGTCTTTGAATCAACAAAATTCGTCTGTTTTATTCACACGTCTGGCTTGTTTGTAGTTTCAAAATGTATCTCTTCAAGCACTTTCAAAATAAAATCTCTGGGAAATTTATATATCTTACTGATACTAGTGTACTAGATTAATCAAGCAGATTTTTCGTATTACATTTTAAGGCTCATTCACAGTAACGAAATCTTCGACTTGAAACTACAAATTCAATTTTGTGTAAACAACTGGCCAATAGGGATTTAAAGTTATGCTATCAGCGCCACTGTGAGTAAAATTCGAAGCTCGAAAAGAGACATTGCGCGAGGTTATTGCATGGTGCACTATTGAAAATAAAGTGTTTCTCGAAGAATTTGCTGTATTTAAAAGTAATAAGTATCGACAGAAATTATAATGTTACAGATTATTATTGTTCTGAATTTATTTTTCTGATAAATAATTCAATGAATAATAGCGAAAAGCGAAAGATCTGAGATTCTCCTTGATAGAATATTTCTGATATATTAAAATAAAATGCCTGAGTAGTTTATGAAGGAGAAAAAGATTTTAATGCTGGACACATAATTATTTGTGGCACTTCACGTAACAATCCACATCTAAATATAAAATTGTTGCAGTTACCGCCACACAAAATTGAAGAAATACTTTCATAAAAGGACTCATTTTTTTCCAATTTTGAAAGAATCAATTCATACTTTTTCTCTACTTATAGATTCAAAATCATTAAATTTATTCTTCAGTTTAACCAAGGAGTTTAACCTTACTCTCCTGTTTGGGAAATAGGAAAAAACTCAAGCTTGAATCCCGCTTTTTTCAAGAACTACAGCCAGGTACACAACAATATGTAGTTAAATAAAATATTCAAATAATAAAGCTTAAATTCTTAATGAATTCAATTGAAAGAGATAAAAGAATGTAACTGACGTTTAACGAATATCTCTTATTGAGCTTCTAAAATTTTCCACCAGACTGCGTAGCACTTAGCTGGAAATTCCTATAGGAATGCGCGTACAACAAATTCGTGCAACGAATTTGTTCCAAACGAAAAGTATGTATACTCCAAACTTTTCAATCTTGTGCAGAGATATATAAATTGACAGATAGATAACCTATTTCTATAAATTCGCGAATATTTATAGTGATATTTTTAAAATAAGAAATATGAATTTTTTTGATAGTTGCAAGTTTCTATAATTACGTCCAGAATGTAGGAAAATAGTTATTTTTATATTAAGTGTGCGAAGTGATTGTTTTTTGTGCTGCGCGTGAGAATGTCAATTTTAACCGAGACCGTAAGGTCGAGGTAACAAATTCATTCGAAAGCGCAACAAAAAAATACAATCATTTCGCGCACGAAATACAAACAATAGTTTTTCGCCAACTGTCAAAAAACAATAGATCAACAATAATTATTGTTTTATTCAGTAAAATGTAGGAAAAAAATACAAAATAAAATTAATTTGCAGACACCTGCGTATTGTAACCAAAAGAATGCACAATTGTTGTTTGATAAATAGAGGACTGCCAATAATTAATTTTTATATTAAAAAATAAGTAGTTTTGTGTACAAATTCATATTTCTTTTTTGTTAAATACCTTTGTTTGTTTCTATCCTTGTAGCATTACTAAACTGAATTATATTAGATTAGATGTGCAAAAATATGTTTCATTTCTTTACTAGTGTAAAAATCACGAACTTTGCGTATCCATAACAATACAAAAATATCATGTTTTTTTGACAGTTGGCGAAAAATTTTTTTTTTAAATATTTTTGATTCACAGAAGAACTATATTAACTCCAATATTCTCTGATTTGAATATGGATAGATCAATTGATATGTACAACAATTTCATCAAAGTAAAATAAACATTTTTTCTTCTTATCATATTTGTCCCAACTCGATCCCAACTGTAAACTAGAATCAACTAGAATACTTTTCGAAAAACATATTTGTAAAATTCTTAACTATACATCAAGTCTCAAAATTTGAAAAATCCAAATAGTACCATTATTCTATTTTTATTTAAATGATTCCACCTTAAATAAATAGAAATTTCTAATAGCCCAGTAGATGGCAGCATCGGCAAAATCGCGTTGATTGCTTTTGTAATTTCGGAAGTGTGAACGCTTGAATTTCTTGCACAGGGGCATGAGCATTGCACAAGATTGAATTTGTAGTTTCAAGTCGTACATTTCGTGACTGTGAATGAGCCTTTAAAGTCAAATATTTCATTTATTTATGATACAGATTGTAAAAACAATATTTTGATTCGAATTTCAATATGTACAACAATTTCATCAACATCACATCACATTGAAAACTCAAAAAATAGATATTAAGATCTATGTTTCGTATTTACAGGAGTCTAATAAATGGCCATCTTAAAGCATGAAAGCATTTATCGAAACTTATAAATCATATCCGTGCTTCTTAAAAAGATTGTAAATCTTCTGTTCTTAATACTTTGCGTAGTAAATGACATCTGCCCTCATTTCTCCTTTCTATCCATATTTAACCCAGGGTATTTTTTATGGTTTGTTTTCAACCTCATGTTATAAATCCTCGATAAAGAAAAGCAAGCACTGTCCGCCACACTATTTAAATACGATAAAAAACAGTCGAATGATACAAATAGTACGACATAATTATATAAAATAAAAACTTATGTACAAGTGTCTCTCTGACAAAAGCCAAAACAGAAGATTAATATGAATTTATCAATGAACAGAAAATCTCTTATTTGCAAGAAACTTTGAAGCAACTAAATAATGGTGCCTCTATTTGACAAGCGATACAAATCGTGCTTCTTCTTGAGACTCAAAATCCAAAGCCTGTCTTTCAAAGTGTCAACGTTTGAATAAGGCATAAACGAACTCTCGAAAAGTGCGTCGATTACTCGTCATGTACTTAATTATACTATATAAGAACTGTATTAGCAAATGTGCAAACTCTCGCATTATGTAAAAGTATAGGCAACTAAATTGAACTATGCACATTTTTTATTTTATTAAATTTTAAAATCATTACTATATTCGTTATGCTTTTTTTTTAATTTACGATTTCCAAGACATATTCACGTCGAAATATAAAATTTAATATCTTTACCTATGGGAAGGTGTGGGCAATCTATGAGGAATGTAGCTTCCATCCGACTGGTCCGAATCCTCATTATCCGGCTCGTGTCCCGTAAGAGATTCACTCCCGCTATCTGAATGTTCGCTAGGGCTATCTGAGTCATGGGTGACTCCTGTCCGGTATCCTGAATTATGATTCATGATGAAGTGTTGAAGTGGAAGAAGATGAGCCTCGTGCCAATTTGAGTAAAGAGGAGATTCCCGGCGCGAGGAGTCCCGGGGCGCCTGAGGATGCGAGCTGACGAAGCTGCTGCTTCGGCACAGATCACTAGATTTCCGACGCAGCTGCGGTGTGCTGGCCGAAAGTGACAACGCTTGACTTCGTGAACTTTTAAAGGAAAATGTTCAACATAAGAAATGCATGCAGTGTAGAAATCATAAAAGAGATGGGTACGAGCGATAAACATCGATTCAATGACAAAAAAAGCACAGCTAACAATGCAATCGACAAAAATAAAATAAAAATTATTTGAGATACACCAAAAATCCAATAATTAAAAATTATTTTAAAAACTACAAAAATATTTTTGTAAAATAATTATTTTGTGTGTTCATATTTTGATATGAATCCCAGAGATTCAAAAGAAGAAACAATTTTAAATACTCATTCTATGGCAAAATAAATATACGGTGTGTTCAGAAAAAATAGCAGCATGTACCCATCTCTGAAAACAGTGTATAATTTTACCCATTTCTATTATGTGTCGGTTGCAAATCACAGGTTTGAGTGGCCTGGTTACTAGTACTTGTAGCAGTAGCTGCATCAGTGTTTTGTTTTAAGGTCTGTAACTTGGCCAAAGGAATTATATCACAATCGCTTGGTTTATGCCATACTGTTTTTTGAGAACTGGCGTTATAATAATAAAATCTTGCAGTGTTCGTGTCAAACAGTTCCCACCATTGATTAGAATCGGTTCGTTTCACAGGCACGCCCTACAAATACGTAGAATGTCATAAATAATAATTTGTCAAGCGAAAAATGATGTAGTTTGTTTATGTGATTTATTTACATTTATTGCGTGTTTTGTTAATGTATGATAAACAAAAAGATAACATACCTCCGGTGGATCCCACACACATTCTCCTGTGGTGAGATTCGCATACATATGCTCCCCAGTTTTGGGCTCTATAATTTCAACCCATTCTACCCTATAATTCATAATAGCAAAAATAGTGAAAGCTGACCAAAAATGTCAAATCATATTTTTTTTCATTTGAGGTTAGACACCCATTTATTAAAACAGTTGAACAGATTTAATGAACATATAGTTTATTACACACATTAAAAACAACATTTAAAAAGTTGAAACACAAAAACTATGAAAAAATGTAAATAGAGAAAGTTAAGATGACGGGTGTGACAAGTTTTATTGATTTTATGAAGAAAAAAAATCTCACTGTTGGTTAACTCACCTTGGTGAAGTCATGTTGATATTAGTTAATGAAATGGAGATTCAATTAATGAGAAAACATTGTCACCTTGTCAAATTAATAATCATTTTAATTAAATAAACAATTCGTTTCTGGTACACAACATATCAAGAAACCATTTTGGATTTCAGTGACATTTCACTTCAAAACAAAAATCTCCAGGCTGTTCAAATTTCTGAGAATGAGCGGGAAGTTTCCCGATAACCCAAAAGTTTAGTGCAAGTTTTCAATAGATCGTTAATTTATATATTATAATTAAAATATGTCAATCAACAGACGTCCTTTGCGCTATGCTCATTCAGAAGGTCATACAGATATTTGTTATACTGAGGATGGAAGGTAATTTTTCAACAACCTGTTAATATGAAAGCTAATTGTTGATATTTATTTACTAGACAAATGATAACATGTGGTAACGATGGTGATATTCGTATTTGGGCTGGAATCGATGATACAGATCCAGAATCATATTGCGTTGGAGAAGGTGCGTTCAGTGTAGCTCAAAAAGGAGATTATATATACGTTTGCAGAGATGATGGTCGTGTTGTGATATTAAATTACCCTGGAGGAGAACGAAATGGTATTCTTTCGAGGTTCACAGCACCTGCTACGCACATTACTGTTGCTAAAAATGAACCTGTAAGCTTTCAAGCATTGAACTTGACATTTTGAACCTCATTTCTCCTTATATTTCAGATGATTGCTTGTGTGTCGGAAGACTGCTCTGTAAAAATTTACAATAATCCGCAAGATGTGGACTGTACAACATTTTCTGACCTCAAAGGGCCAGCTCTTGGTGTTGCTATATCACCTAATGAGGAATTACTGGGAGTAAGCTCTGGCGACTGTCATATTTATGTGTGGAAACTTAATGAACAAAAATTAATAAAAAAAATTGAATGTGTCCCTCGTTGTAATTCGTTCACATCCGCGAAAATATTAGGTCGTATGAGTTTCGACCCAAAATCAAAATTAATGGCTTATCCGTCTGCCAAAGATATAATTGTAGTAGATACTGATAATTTTGAAACAATCTTTACTTTGAACACTGATAAAATTCAAACTTCGTATTCAATTGTTCAATTTTCCCCTTGCGGAAATTATATTGCTGGTAGTACTACTGCGGGTGATATTTGCATTTTTCGGGCTAAACCAGGAAGCGAACCTGCTATTTCCAACCATGAACAGAAATATACAGTCTGTGCATTGGCATGGAACCCAGAAGGTACAAATATTCAATTCTTAACTATTCTTTTATTATCATGACTTTTTCTCAACTAGAAAAAGGCGAATTATCTTTTTGTGATATAAATGGCCAAGTTGGTACTCTGGAATACACACCAGCCTCTGGAGATGATATTTCTTATCCTGAAATTCCAAGCAGTAATGATTTAAACATTGATTTTGGGAATGATGATGATGACGAAAATGTAGTTTCATTGGAAAAATTGAAAAATGAAACACTTGGTCTGAAGCCTTCTTCACCTGGAAGTAAATATTGAAATATTTATAAAATTTTGTTTTATGAAAAATCAATTCAGCTTCTAGCGTTAGTGGCTCTCGGGCTCCATCTCCAGAAAGACCACGATCTCCTGTTGTTAATTTACAACCTCCTTTTCAACCTGGATCTACACCAATTCATTTAACTGATAGGTTCATGGTTTACAATGACATTGGTATTGTCCGGCATTACTATGGAGAAGATGACGATTCAAGTATTGATGTACAATTCCATGAAGCATCATTCTTTAAAAATTTATATATGAAAAACCATTTAAATCACACTATGGCTAGTTTATCTTCAACTGTTTTAGCGTTAGCCTGCGAAACACCAAGGTATTTAGTTTTTAAGCAATCTAAACAAGAAAATAATGTTTTGTTTTTAGTAAATTGGTTTGTATTCCCTTAAAAGCTGGTGTTAAAGAATGGTCAACAGAATTGACGGACTTGGAAGAAATTTTGTGTGTTTCTGCATCGTCCCATTTGGTTGTACTGGCTTCAAATGTTAGGATGTTGAGAATTTTCACTGCTTTTGGTTCGCAAAGAGCTCTTTTGTCTATTCCAGGGCCTGTTGTTTCTATCGCATCATTCAAAACTTATATTTTCGTTATTTATCATTGTTATACCGCGCATTCTAAAGATCAAAATTTATCGGGAATGCTAGTGCACTTAGATGGTAAATATTTCAATGAGTTTATTTAAAAGAGAAAATTATGAAATAATTTTCAGGAGCCGATATTACCAGTAAAATTATACCGATTGCTATTACTCCACAAGCGACTTTAACTTGGGTGGGGTTCACAGATGTAGGATCGTTAGCAACTTATGATTCTGCAGGCTTATTAAGAATCTGTCGATTAGATTCAGGCGGATGGATACCAGTTGCAGATACAACAATTCACGTAGGTATCTTTTGATGTTTTAAAAGAGAAACATGAACGGGTATTTCGGAAACCAACAACCTTCGATTGCAGTAAAAATTTGTAGAAACATCCACATATATAAAGCGCGTGAGCTAGCGGAAAAAGATTCATTCAATAAGAGTAATTGAGCGATTTTGTAATTGTGTGAGTTTGTGAAATGAATATTTGCACTGTACCCTATAATAATTATTTATTTATGATAAAATTTGTGACAAATTGGTGTCAGAAGTAGGATCCTGAGAAATTAAGTGAAAGTGGATTAGGTTGCAGTGTTGTGAAGTGTTTAAAAATTGTGTTGGGACTGTTGTAAATGCCCACGACAAGCATGGCCAACAGCGAGATGCAGGATCAGTTGAAGATGATGGAATTCATGAAGACGTTGGCAACTGAACAGAAAGCTTTCGTAGCAAAGAAAATGAACAAATCTGCGAAAGATATGAAATCCATGGAGAAGAAAATGTCTGACTATAGAAGGTATGAATGCGGTTAAAGTGGAGTAGATGCAGTCCATAGAAGAGAAGATGGCCGATTCTACGGAAGGTATGAAGATGGCGGTAGCCGAAGAGATGCAGGCAGTGAAGGGAATTGTAGAAAATCAGATACAATCGATGTAGAAAAAAATGACTGAATCAGTGATAAGTAGAATCCAGGAAATTGAAGAGAAAATTGATAGAGAATTTAGATTCGATTGTCACTGAAAAATTGCAGTCTCAGTCTCAATAGTGATGGCGCGGCCCTACGGATAGAAAGTGTTCCAATATCTACACCAAGAGAAGTTACAGCTAATTTCACCTTGAAACCGACGCCATATGATGGCAAGACATCCTGGAATGAGTATTTCGCTCAGTTTGAGTTGATTTTGGGGAATAATGGCTTCTCTCTGTATACTAACATCTCCGAGAGTGAGCAGAAGAATTAGATGCTGGCAGTGCTGCAAGGAAGGTCATATTCGAATAGATTGTCATATCAAGCGCATTGTTGATTGTGGCACGAACACGTCATCTGAACAACAGAAATTGTCCAGATTTGGAAGAATGAGATGCTGGCAATGCGGCCAGAAAGGACATCTTCAAGCAGATTGTCGCACCAAGTACACACGTTAATTGTGGTATGAACGCATCGTCAGGAAATATTAAGTTTGCCAGGCTGGTGAAGCGGAAACTGACTGAATATCCTATCGAGAGCCTCAAGGTCATTGATTTCCAAGTGCGAAGAATAGAACTGCTGGATTCTGTTGTTCCAAGAGATTCACAGGTTTCATCTCGTTTGGAGGAGGTGATTCTGAATGAAATAGATAACATCCCAGAAGATAGCACAAAGAAAGTTTTATTGCAACTAGGATCCGTGTCATTACTGAATGAACTACAGCGCACACAGCTGGATGATTTCGTTCTGAAGTCGATCATAGAGTGGAAGAAGATCGACCAGAAACCTAGTTACTTAGAAACATCAGCTTTGGGTACCATTATCAAGGTCTATTTAGGACAATGGAGTTTTCTGAGAGTGACAAATGGCATTTTATACTGTTTATGGGAAAATCATAATGGAAATGAGGCGGTAAAAATGCTGTTAGTGTCGATAAAATTAAGAAGGCGAGTAATAAGGCAGTTGCATGATAACGACAGTGACACTTAGGCATTAAAAAGACTCTGGAAAAAGTTCGGGAGCACTTCTACTTTGTTGGCTGTCGGGAAGACGTTGAACGGCACTATAGGGCTTGTGGACGCTGTAAATCAAGCAAGGGCCCCAACACTCGACAGCATATTAAGATGCAGCGGTACAAAAGAGGATACCCGTTCAAGAAGATGGCTGTGTGAATGTACGTGAGCCTTTGCCTATTACTGAACAGAAGAATATTCAAGCTGCCAGCGGCAGAAGAAAAGTTCGATACGATCTGCGAGCAAGTAGTCCCCGATTCCAGCAAAACGATTTGATGTGGCTCTCCAACTCCTAGAAGGAAAGAAGCACTAGCCCCGATTTGCAAAGAAACTGGGAGAGGCCGTACGAAGCCGTGAGATGTCTGAATGAAGTATACCGAAAACGGAGAGACAGAAATGGAAGATCAAACATCATTCGCGGCTCTACCAAGAACGAGATTGTGTTAGTTGAGGACGGCGAACCATAAGGGTAGGGCAATATCACAAATATAGAGAATCTTAAGATATTAGTTCACATTAATGTTTATTTGAATTCTTATTTTATTCAATAATTTATTGTGATTATGAATCCTAGTTAGCATTCACCAATAATCTATAATGTTCAATTGTCAGATATGTGAATGCTAGTCCATTGCTGCTAGATATTCGGTTGTCGGACATTTGAATGATTGCTCATTGTTATTCAACTGTCAGACATTTTAATGTTTGCCAATTGTTGAAGTAAAATATATAAAGCGCGTGAGCTAGCAGCAAAAGATTCATTCAATAAGAGTAAATGTAAGCGATTTTGTAATTGTAAAATAAATATTAGCATTGTAACCTGTAGTAATTATTTAATCGTAATAAAATTTGTGACAGTGAAAAATAATAAATGTCCAGGCGAGAATGGTATATCAGTAGAAATGCTGAAACAAGGAGATGAAGAACTACAAAACCGAATATGCGAAATAATACAAGAAGTATGGAAGCAAGAAATGAGAACGTACAAATTGTGAAAATTATAGAGGAATTGCAGAAAAACAGACTGAAAGGCATATCGCAATACATTTTGGGAGGATACCAAGCTGGCTTTAGACCGAATCGGTCTACCAACGACCAAGTTATCACTTTACTACAAATCATTGCAAACAGCTATGATAAATGAAAAACTACAAAATACAAGTAAAGTTCAAAGTTCCTAGAAAAATAATAAGACTCATTACAATAACACAAACGGGAGCAGAAGGAAAAGTAAGGATAAATGGTCAAATATCAGAAAGCTTTAATATAAAAAATCTAACGTGGACATCACGTGACTTATTTGTATATCATTGGATATATATATAATCAAACAGAAAATCTCATCATTCCACGGCTAATTGTTTTTGATTTATCCAAAGAATTCTAAAAATCTGTCAATAAAATGCGCTTTTAGCCTAGGTCGGTTTCTATGGAAACAGTAGGTCATGCTACAACATTCCTAAAACTGACTTCCAAGATTCTGCGGCTCAGTTCTGAATTTATACGCAAAATTGAAAAATAAATTCCAAGTGAAGTGCACTTCCGGTTATTATTATTGTTATGAAACTAGTAGGCAATCATTCAGATGCTACAGCAGACTGAAATACCAAATTTCAATATTCTACAGATGATCGTTCTGAATTTATGCGGAAAATTCCAAAAGATTGTCAAGTATAGTGCACTGCCGGCTCAGTCGATCTCAATGCAAATAGAATATGAGCATCTAGACAATACTATCACCTTGAATACTGTATTCTAATATTCTACGTTCAATCGTTTTGGATTTATGCGGAAAATTCAAAAAATGTTTCTTGTAAATTGCACTTCCGGTTCAGCCGACCGCAATCATAATGCAAGATGTATAACTAGATGTTATAGAAGTGTTATATACAAAATTTCAATATTCTACGACCGATTGCTTTGAATCTATGAAGAAAATTCGAAAAGTCATATAAAGTGCACTTCCGGCTGAGCCGATTTGGACGAAAATAGGAGATGATCATTTGGATGCTACAGCAATTTCAAATGCTGAATTTCAACATCCTACGGTTGATCATTCTGGATTTATCAGAAAAAAGTGAAAAAATTTTCAAGTAAAGTGCACTTCCGGTACAGACGATTGGAACCATAATGTGAGGTGCACAACTAGACCCTGTACCAGTCTTAAATACAAAATTTCAACGTTATACGTTCAACCAGTTTTGAGATTTGAATTACGAACATACGTACCGACATCAAGCCAAAAATAGTCAAAATGGATTCAGGGATGCTCAAAACGGATATTTTCATCAAAATCTCGATAGGTGAATTTAGTCGGTTTCACAATACTTCCTTGTACTTAGTACAAGTAAGTAAAAAAGGAATGAGACAAGGAGACCCAATGTCACCGATACTATTTAACTTGATACTGGAATGTATCTTTATAACAAAAACTAAGAACGAACTTCAGAAGGTCTGTGGCAGATTGAAGTAGCTGAAAAAGTAGGGCTATAAACGAATCGAAAACAAAGTATATGCAAGTAGCGGTCTCCCGTGTGTTAGTTCAATATTTTAAATTAGGACAATTGATGGTAAAACGTACAATTTTTACGTAATTAGGAGTAACTGTTATCAATAAAAGCGAAGAACGGCTTCAAATCAAAACGAGATTAGCTAGAAGTATTTGATGTGTAGAAGCTTCACAGGACCTTTCAAATCAAAAAGTGTCTCGCTATCGGTAAAAATAAAAATTTACAATAGTGTAATAAGGCCAGCGATACTTTATGGGAGTAAATTGTGGAATTTGGAGGAAAAAATTAGGCGAGGTGATAGTGCAGAGACCAAATAGTGAACTGATGTACCTATATGGAGAAAGTAAGTTGGAGCAATTTAGATCCTAAAAGTTAAGGTAGTTAGGTTACGGTTATCGGAAGATAGAACAGTTAGTGTGGTTCTAAAGAAAGGTATAGTAAAAACTAAAAGAAGGGGTGCACCTAAAACTAAGTGGTGCGATGCGGTAATGAAAGACTTGAAAACTTTAAAAATTAATAGAGGGGAAGGAAAGACCACAAACGGAGCGGTGTAGAGAGAAATTTGTGAACAAGCCAAGGGCCTACAAAGCCTGAAGAACTAAACTATTATTATTATTATTGAAATATCTCATATTTGTGACAGTACAATACAGAATAAACTTTTTCTACAATCACTGTAGAATGATACCCATTCCACACACTGTAGCCTATTGGAATAGGGGTCATTCCGCACGCTAAGAGGTTCCTATGAAAGCCGCGGAACCTTGCGAAAAAACTGTTTCATTACTGTCATAATTTTGACTCTTTTTGATTTTCTTATCATTCCTCTTCAAAATGAAGTCAATATGAGTAATTTTATCAACATTTGATGAATTGAAATAAGATCAATGAAGCAAATTCTTTCTCAGAAAACGGTATATTTTGGTTATAGATATTCACACGGATACCTTTGACTGTAGAAAAAATAACATCCGTCACTCGTGCGAATCGATCATACCATGCGAATGTGAATAATTCAGCCACGAGACGAAGTCGAGTGGCAGAATTCACATGAGCATGATCTCCATTCCACTCTTGTATCGGAATATACTATTCTTTTCACATGAATTCGCCAAAAATGCTTGTTTTTTGAGCATATTTTTATTCCTGCAATCAGAGGCTGTGAAATTTTGGAATACAAGCGAAAGCGTGGATAAAAAGTGCAACCTGTGGTAATTCGAAATAGATGCTACTTGTCGGTGTTGCACTGAACAAACTTAATTTTGATTTCAAAAGATTAATGTTCTCAATTTTTTCAGGCTAAAGGCGCCTCCGATTCTTACTTTATGATCAGTGCAAGCGAAACGAGTCAAACGCTGCGAGTAATTCATTGCAAAGGTACAATATACCCTGCAACCATGCCTTTACCAATCATTTTAGAGCTACCAATGCAAATCCCATTCTGTGAACCAGAAACTGATAAAACTCAAATGGAAGAAAAGATTTTCAGATTATCGGTCTTTGAAACTGACCAACCTGAGAAAGCATTCAAAGAGACCGCTATAAAATTATTTGCAGTAAGTTTGCTCATCTATTCAAGAAATCTTCAATTCACATTCTTGTTTTATAGCTTGCGTGCAGAAATAATTTAGATGATAGAGCATTTGAATTGATAGAAATGCTGAATACTCCACAGCTGGTTACGATAGCACTGAAATATTCAAATAAATTAGGTAGAAGTCGACTGGTTGAAAAGTTATCCGAACTTTTAAGGAAATTGCATGGAGAAGATGTTAACTATGAGGTAATTTTTAAATAGTTTATATTCAATTCAATTTTCAATTTGATTTTTGTGTAGAATAATCCAGATATATCAATCAGGCCAGTTTTGAATCGACGTCTTAAACCAAAATTGCAAACGAATAATTTAATCGAGCCCGAAACACAATTGTCTCAACAATTCAATTCACCGGTAATTTCTTTATTCTGTTTTAAATCATCTTATTCATCTTATAATTAAATTACAGGAACTATTTTCGATGTCTACGATTATGGACGACACACAAATATCATTGAAAACACAGGTAAATAATTCTTTCCGATTGAATATATTTATATATATAATTTTTTTCACCTTTATTTAGGATGAAGATCAAAATACCCCCAAACCAAAGAACCCTTTCTTGAAAAAGAAACTAGAAAACAAACAAAACCCTTTAAGCTTAACACATTCAATTGAAGATAAGGACAATACACCTCCGGTAATAATAGATCCACCCAAAATAGAAAAAAATACCCAACCAATTCAAAATAATAAAAATGGGAAAGAAACTTTCACAATATGGTTCAGCGCGCAGAAACCTCAATTAGAAAAAGATAATCCTGATCTATCACCCCAAGATTTAGTTAAACTTGCACTTAAATTATTCAAAAAACAAACAACAGAAAAACGGAAAGCCAGTGATGAAGACGAAAACATTACTCAAAAGTCCAAGCAAGCTAAATTAAGTGCTTTTGCATTTTCTAAGAATTAAATTTTAAAATAAGACATTCATATTTTATTTATTTTAAGTAGATTAATTTTTTACAATAAATGTGTATATTAAATGCATTTTATGATTTTTCTGGCTGCGGGAAAAGACCTTTTGCAAATAATGATTTCCATTCTGATCCTCCTGGGTATTCATATTTTTTGACCGCTTCTTCTTTGAATTTTGTACTGTAACCTGGTGCCTGGAAAATAATTATAACATATATTTCAGGAGCTTCAATATTTTATATTATTTTAATCGTATAAACAACTGTTAAAAATACAGGAGCTTGGTGCAGATGTATTGAACCAAAATTATTTAGGAAAGGATCTTACTTTTTCAAAATAGGTTTTAATATAATTAATCAATACTTTATAGTGGAATCATGATTACTCATAATGTCCATATATGATCAATATTTCAAAAAGTTTATTCCAAATTTTAGATAAATTAAATAATTTGTCATTTTAAATTTGACAATTCTTTTTTTAATGAATACTTTTTATGCGCCTCTGAACGTGTTAATCGCAAAGTGCAAAGCGTTGAATGGTATTGTGTTGTATTATGTTTTGTCTGATAGCCTTAGAACTATTTTTGTGACATCAATGAACATTTAGAATTTAAAACAATCGCTCCAAATGATTGATTGAATCATACTGATTTCTAGGCTAGTTTTGTAGTTTCTTCGCCCATAATTATTATACCTTCTATTTTTGCAACAAGAGATTTTTTTTGCAAAAACTAATAAATCTTTCAGTTTTCTCGCACATAACTACGTTCCAGTCACGATTTTTCTACTAAAACCTATCATCTAGTGGTTGTGATGAACAATTCTCTCGAAGAAAAATGACGATTTTGCTCTATAAGTGTTCCAAAGTTCTTCAGAATTTATTCCATTATCTCAGAAATGTAATCAGTTTTTAATTTAGTTGCAATACTAACTGATTTTAAATAGTTTGAGTATATTTTTTATATTCACTGAGAAAAACTCAAGCTATTAGCATATTTGTTTATGTTTATTCTTGATTGAATTAATTTATATTAATCCAACCCATGTGCGCTGAGAACATAAAAATTTAGAGATAAAGTGCATAATAGTCTAATAGCCAGCGTTCCGCAGACTTACAGTATAGTAGCAAACTCCATATTAATGCTAGGTACACTATTTTACCTGCCGTAGGTGAAATGGGGATTCACTATTCCCATCGAAGGCTCCTTTGGGCGTTGAAAAGCATCAGAATTGACTTTCAAAACGTGATCGCAGCAGGTCTGCCGTTTTGATATCATGAAATATATAAATTTTTTTATAGAAAAATTTGAAAACAGACACTTACTCCGGTTCCTATTATATTTTATAAAATATCAAAGCTTCCAAAATTTTATACAAATTTGCGTTATTTCAGCAAAGCTGAAAATCATATATGTTATTTATATTATTGTTATTTACATATATTTATAAAAACAGACACATAGGTCGGTTCTGACATGCGGGCAGACCACATAATAGTTTCTCAGTCGTGCTAATGAAGGCGTACGATTTTGACTTTCTCACTCTTCATCTTGCAGGGAACTAGTGTTTCAGTAGAGCTGCAATTTATATGTTTTTCATGCTATTATTGTACATATTTTTTCTAAATAAATGAGACAGATAGGTCAATTCTAAAATGCAAGAAAATAACATGATAGTTTCTCTGTCGTGCTTATGAAGATGTATGATATTGACTTTCTCACTCTTATTTGCAATGGCAGCGAATTAGTATCAATACATGTGAATAATTTTTTTAAATTTTATAACTTATTACTCTTATTTTAAGTCATGAACAAATAATTTTTTAGAAAGTAATCAACAAATTCTTTTCAATTATAATAATAACAATTTTGCTATTTATTTTGTTCTAACAAGCGTACGGCTCGAAATGAAATATAGAATAAATGAATTAAACAAAAACTAAACTAAAAAAAAATCAAAATCGGAAAGAAAGACATCTGTTCCATTCAAAGAAGCTCCAAAATGAATAGTGTATATTCAACAAACCGTGCCCATCATTTTTACAAAGGTGCTTGAATACTAGTTCCCTGCGAAATGAAAAGTGAGAGAGTCAATATCATGAACCTTCATAAGCACGACAGAGGAACTATGATGTGATCTGCCTGCATTTTAGAACTGACCTAGTACGCTTTCATTAGCACGACTGAGAAACTATTATGTGGTCCGCCCGCATGTCAGAACCGACCTATGTGTGTTTTTGTAAATATATGTAAACAACAATAATATAAATAACATAATTTTCAGTTTTGCTGAAATAACGCAAATTTGTATAAAATTTTGGAAGCTTTGAAATTTTATAAAATATAATAGGAACCGGAGTAAGTGTCTGCTATCAAATTTTTCTATAAAAAAAAAAAATTATATATTTTATGATATCAAAACGGCAGGCATGCTGCGATCACGTTTTGGGAGTCAATTTGATGCTTTTCGACTTCTGGCCACGCTCAAAGGAACCCTCGATGAAAATAGTGAATCCCCATTTCACCTACGGCAGGTGAAATAGTATACCTAGCATTAATATGGAGTTTGCTACTATACTGTAAGTCTGCGGAACGCTGGCTCTCAGTCTATAAGTAACCAACTTTGACTTTGAATTATTTACATATTAATAATATAAAATTAAAATACTTCTGTTTGTTAAGTTTCTCATTTACTGGATAAAGGCTCGAGAGAAAGTAAGTTTTCTCCATAATTTTTTTTTTGTTCAAAATATCGGCGCCTGAGCTCGTATTAGTAAAATAATCTTACTGTTGGCGCTTGATAATGTGCATTTTTCACAATAGTTGGATGCTCAAAATGTTCGTGCTGCTGATCAACATATTCGATTACTCTATCCTCCATAGTAGCTGATAAAGAAACATAATCCCACATTTGTAAATGTTGAACCATCTCGCATAGACCCACACCTCCCGCGTGAGGACAAACTTTAACTAAAATAATATATTTTTATCAAATTTCAATCACGATTTTCAAGTTTACCTCCGAGCTTCTTCGCCATCAAGTAAACTGAAAGAATCTCATTGACACCTCCTATTCTGCAAGAATCAATCTGACAGAAATCAATAGCTTTTGCCTTTAGGAATTGTTTAAACATAATTCGATTACAACACATTTCTCCGGTTGCAATTCCAATGCCTAAAGGTTGCATAGCTTCCGCGATTGTTGCATGACCTAAAATATCGTCAGGTGAAGTAGGTTCTTCAATCCAGTGAATTTTGAATTGAGATAATTTCTTCATCCATTCTATTGCTTGATCTACTTCCCAGACTTGGTTTGCGTCAACCATCTAGATTAAAATTATTAAATTTTTAAGAGCACTTCAAGTCATAAATTTTGTACCAGTTTTTTGTCGGGTCCTATCATTGTACGAACAATTGAACAGCGCTTTATATCATCGTCCAGATTCTGTCCAACTTTTACTTTAAAAGCTGTAAAACCTAAATCAATATATTTCCGACACTGTTCTCTTAATACATCTTCCGAGTAACCAAGCCATCCTGTAATTAATTGACTGTCAACTGTTTGAAGACTTTATGCTGATTTTCTTACCAACTTGAGTGGTATAAGCAGGATATCCATTCTTAATTATTTCATCAATACGTTTTTCTTTATCTATTTGACCTGCCTTTAGTAAATTGACAGCTTCTTCTTTAGTTATTACATCGGATAAATATCGAAAGTCGATTGTAGAAACTAATTGTTCTGGATCCATGTCAACTAACAGCTTCCATAGAGGCTTATTTAAAATTATGGACCACAAGTCCCACAAAGCATTTATTATTGCAGCTGTAGCTAAATGAATCACTCCTTTTTCGGGACCCACCTACCAAAATTTTAAAAGTATATTTTTAAGCTGTTTTATAAAATCTCTGCAGCATTTTTAACATTGGTTTATTAAGTACCCATCTTAATTGTGTTTCACTGGTAAGCACTCTCCAAAATTTGGCAAAATCTTTGAAAATATCAATAGTGCTTTCCCCAATAACAAGATACGATAAAGATTTCACTGCTTGAACAACGATTTCCGTCCCTCGTCCTAAAGTAAATGTTAATCCATTTCCTTCCGTCCCTTTAGCAGTACGAATCGTCACGTAAACACAAGAGTAATCAGGATCTGTGTGCTAAATATAATAATTTGAATATTTATTTGAAAAAAATATTTTCCTTACCATGGCATCAGATCCATGTTTTCCCAAAGATGTAGGAAATCGAATATCCTTTACTTGGAGTGAAACAATTTTCATATTTTCTTTAGTGCCCATTTTGAGTTGCGATTTTGGAAGTGATAGGAAAAATAAATTTTAAGTTTAAAGTGTTGATATAACATATTTTTTATGTTGCTAGTAAGTCATGTGGTTGAAAGATAAGAAAAGTAAGTATTTGGAAAAAGTGTTATCTATGTTTACAAAATTAATTTTGATAGGGAAATGAGCATTTAATTGTTTGAATATCTTTTATTTGCTTCTCCATTAAATCTAATTTATTCTGAATGTCTTCCAAAATGTTATACTGTTTATTCAATAAATATTTGGTACTTTTTACAGGATCATCATATTTTCCACAAGTAAAATTTTCATCAATCCATATAGATTCTACAACTTCTTTCATATGACATATACTAATAAATAATCTTTCAAGAATGCAATAACTAGAAAAATTTAAATATTAGGAAAATATAATAGTAATTTATGCAACAAAAGCGAAAACTTAAGTATTATGACATAAGGCAAGTATTTCAAGACGAGGGTTGCCGAATTACAAAAATTGTTGTTCGAATGCCATAATGTTTGTTTACTCGAGCTGCATACAAGATTATTCTACGGTCATAAGCTTCCATAATTGGCAATTACTAGGCAAAACAGATCACAAGTTGACATTTAGAGTTTACAAATACGTAACTAATGATTCGGCTACCGGAGGAATAATATATTTTTAACTATGCGGTTATTCTCTTTTTCTAGCAAAATAATAGCGTATATTTCATCCGTCATTCAATTAAATGGTGGGAATAATGTTATCATTAAATTAATTCTCCAAAGTCTTCACTGCTATATTCGATGGCAATTAATATATATATTTTTTTCAATTGATTTGAATACATGCAAGTTGATTGAATAGAATAAACTTATGTATCTAATTTTCAATTTTCCAGAAAACGTCGATCTGCTATATTCCTGTTTATATTTAAATATTTTTGAATACTTTAATCTTGGTATTCATTAATTCAGTCCGATATAAATCTTCATTTTATGCCAACAGCTATATTATCTACTACCGAAGCGTGGAAAACTGTTCTAAAAGTATATCTTTAAAAAAAACAATCAAAATAATGGGAATGTTTTTTAAAAAAATTAAAGAATCATTTTGATGATGAAAGCGCACTTTTGGCAGTTCATGAATTTTTGTTAGTTCAGAGATTTCACAAATTACCCCACAATCGCTGAGCTTAAAATCAAGCAGTTTGAGCAAACCTACGAAATAGCAACTTCAATTTAATACCAGTTTCAAGTTGTGACTATTTTATACAGGATTTTCAAAAACCTAGAAATTGGCTGGGTTGAAAGAAACTCTTCAATCAATTCTTCAGCATGCCTAAATTTTTATAATAACTGGATTTTTGTCGAAAAAAGCCTGTTTTTTTAGGACAGCCCTGATGTTATACATCATTTGTGCACGTACAAACTCAAAAGGACCTTTTAGTCTTTAATTATGTTTAATTGTTGACTGACGGGAGGTCATGTGCTGTATCCTAAAATAATAATTTATCAAAATTATATAAAAAAAAATCCTGAAAATTTGGTGCATTCATTTCTAAAACTACAGATTGAAGAAAATTAGTAACGGGTGGTCTTATGCTGGCCTAAATTGATCAGAAAAACAAAAGTTTTATTCATTCTGATATTAACATCAAAAATCGCATGTCAATATCTTGAGTAACTCACGGGATATTGAAATAAAAAGTTTTTACCCTAAAATAGATACTTACCCATATCAGTTCAAAATTTAATAGTCCGTGAGACAGGGCATACATTTTTCGTTGATTACCGTTCACTTGAAACTTCGTGAGTGACTTCATTGTGATGAGTCCGACAGCTTTCACATTTCACGAGATTCTTGATTTGGGGGCGTTTTTCAGCCAGGGCTAACTGAACACGTCAATTTCATGAAGCCTTAAAAATGTATTACCGTCATATTGATGTTTATATTAATCGAAAGATTTTCTGAATATAAAATGAAAAATAATATTGTCCGACATGAATATTGGGGGCCAGCGACAGCCGCACTTGTCACAAGTACGTTGGTATGAAAATGGATTACCGCTAGTCTGAGGCTTTGAGGACGTGTTGCTCTTGACGTATTAATATATAGATATCACAGTTGAAGGTAAATTTGAATGATATTTGAGGTGATTTTTACAGTATACTGACTTTATATTACACATTTGATTCCAAAATAATATTAATATATTGGTGCACAAGCCTTTTTTAATTATTTATAATCAATAATCATACTGACTTGATATGCATTTCATATATGTATATGCCTATGAACGCAACCGCATTCATACCATGTATTTTTGCTTTTTCTGAAGTATTGTCCCACTTAAATTGTCTATTTGAATGAAAAATAAAAAAACATAGTGATGAGCGGTCATTGATGAAGGAACTGCTATAATCCTGACACGTTTTCAGTGTCGGATTGAGAAAACGCCCCCGAAAATTTGTCGGACAAAATGACCAAATTTTAGAAAAAAAATAATTGAACACGTCCTCAAAGTCTCAGACTAGCGGTAATCCGTTTTCATACAAACATACTTGTGACAAGTGCGGCTTGTCGGACTCACCGCTGGCCCCCAATATTCATGTCGGATATTATTATTTTTCATTTTATAATCAGAAAATCTTTCGATTAGTGTAAACATTAATATGACGGGAATATATTTTTGAGGCCTCATGAAATTGACATGTTCAATTAGCCCTCGCTGAAAAACGCCCCTAAATCAAGAATTTCGTCAAATGTGAAAGCTGTCGGACTCATTACAATAAAGTCACTCACGAAGTTTCAAGTGAGCGGTAATCAACAAAAATTCTTGCCCTGTCTCACGGACTATAAGGTATGAAATTCAATTACTGATATGTTGCTCATTCTGTGCAATTTTTAGATTTTAATGATGCATAGTTCAGCAGTAATTACCTTTCGAATTTTTATTAAATTTTTAAAAAATCAATCAGTTTGGACAAACCTACGAAATAGCAGCTTTCATTTGGTACCAGTTTCAAGTCTTTAAGTGCTGTAGTTGCTGAGAACCAGAGTCACGCCAGACAGCCGAAGTGAACATAAAAACATATGTTGTGATTATTGTTAAGAATTGTATCATTTGAGATGTCCGGGACTCAAGAGTTTAACAAAAAAATTATGGATGTGTGCAAATGTAAATTTTAATATATTTCGGAATTTAATCAAATATTCAAATATAATTTTAAGATATTTGATATTGTTTTCATGATTCTGACTTGAAAGTAATATTAAATTTCTATAATAGATTAATCACTATTTATTTTATAATGTTCGAAGACTTTTCAATTATATTATATTCATTTTGGATTTTCCAAAGTGTATATAATCGATAATAAAAATGATATACCATGATTTAAAAGAATTTTGGAAGGATACAATGTAACCTTTGAGGGTATACTGTATTTATTAATACAGAATTGAACAACTGATGATACATTTTTCTAGCCGGATGAATAAAAATATATTATTTATCCGGTTACCGGAAAAATTTAAAAAAATTTATATATAATACGAATAGATTCGGCCTTATAAATAACCTAACAAATAGATTGATGTCAGGTGCTACTTAACATGTATAAAACAGAATTATATTTAGGTTACAAAACTTAACTACCACGCATGCGAAATTTGCGCATCGTTTGCAATACGTAAACCACCAAGTTTAGAAGAGGCCGTAGAACAATATTTTTAATAACCTTACATTGGTACTCGGACATTTGTTATACAATCTCCACCGCAAAATATTCCGCTCTGCTCCAAATTATCCACAATATTAGTGATTTGTTTGAGACAAAAATCACTCACCGAAATTGAATTATTTATTTTTTCTTCGTGAAACAGAAATGTGTTATAAATTTTCCATATATCTGCAAGCTGAAGCTTAGTTTATTTTAAGACTTATATGTGCTACTTTTGTGAATAACGTTTTCTTTGTTGGAAACGACTTTCATATCTCTAAAAAGAAGTTCTTTTTCTAAATTCTGGAATATTTTGACTTGCTGGTCCGTATCGAATAAGAAGGAATTTATTTTGTCATTAAATTCAGTGAATGATATAATATCGTCGTGATAATTTTCCATTACTTTAAATTTTGTTGACTTTTAATATTTTTTTTTATTGCCGTAGGTCACTTTGTAGTAAACTTAAATGCTATTTAATCTATCGCAGAAATATTCGTTATACTTTTTACCTTAAAACGATATAAAAAATATATATTATTGATGGATGATAGTTAATTTTGGATACTTTTTATTTCTGCTTTTTCTCTTGTTTGATTCCTGACAAGTGCAGTGTTCACTCTCTTTGTTATCTATAAAAATGTAAATATATTCTACTTGAGTTTATTGCGAATAGATAATATTTACTGGAGTTTGGTTTTTCGTTCTCAGAAGCAGTTTGAATTCCTTTTTCAGTCTGTTCGGTTATCTTTACCTTTTTGAGAGATTCCGATTTACAGGCACAATGATTTCCACCTCTAGTATCTAATATTCAGAAATTTTAGTAAAAATAATTAATTTTTATTCAAATAATACTTGTTATGGAGTCCTTCATTTCAGGACAAATAGATACTTGTATTCCTGTTTCATTTTTTTCGGTAATTTTTACCGGCTGTATTTCCTTTTCAATCTATAAATTGTTAAATCACACAAAAATATTGATACAAATAAAATTATTGACTAAATTTTTAAAATCAAAACCTGATTGTTTCACAAAATTACAAATTCTAGAGTCGGTTTCAACACCATCATCCTGAATAGGGAGGCAACTGCATGCCATTTGTCAACTCCATTTTCACTGCCTACACAGTTCACAAAGTTCGACTATTTGAGCCTTGCTAGACTGTACTTAAGAATCCTAAAAAGGACGAAACACGTGCCTACAGTTGCCTTGCCACCCAGGATAATGGTATTATTTTCTGGAACAATCAGGTTTTTATTTTTTTTAATTTACTGATCAAATTCTGTTTCACGGACTTTTTGAAATAACACAGTACCCTGTATTTCTTCGAAATTATTTACCTTTTCTCTGTATGACTGCTCCATTATTTCAGAGGTAGACATTTTTTTGTTCAAATGAAATTTATTCTCATATGGTTTATTTTTTAGTTCTTGTAATAATACATTTTGTAACTGCTGTTATTCCAACTGTTTCATTGCGATTTGTTGTTGAATAGTCAAAGATGTATTCTGAGTTGGTTGAACATTTTGAAAAGATCTTAATGGAACGCTTAAATTATTTAATAATTTATAAAATGTGCCTTTTTTGAAAATTTTATGTAAACCTTTGATAAGGACAAGTAGGTATTGTGGAAATAAATGTATAAGATACTCCTCCAGGAATTATTTCCATTTTAGTTTGTGGAACAACTTGTGAGAAATCATTTTGCATTAAATTGGATTCTAAAACTCATTGAATTAACTTAAGGACAACTTTTAGGATATAAAATGGAAAATAAAATTTATAATAGCTAGATTTTATTCAAAACTTACCTTGCTGTGGATTAAATAAAGATTCTGATTAGAATTTATAACTCATTTTTGAATGATATCTGAAATGACACAAGTAATTTAGTCCAATATTTTTATTATAAAAAAAGATAAACAATATTTTTGTTGAGATCTAACAATAGAATTTAAATTTAATAAGTGTATGTCACGCTCGATGTCAGCACTGTTACCCATCTTTTTATTTTCATATAAAAGTATATGATAATAAACCATGATACAAACCAATGCGTAAACTTAATTTAACAATTTTGAACACTCTTTATCTGACACTAATTTTGACACATTCTCGTACTCAGTTTTTATTTTAGATAGTTGATTTTTCGCTGAAAATAGATCTGGTTTTAGACCACAGTAACAATCTATTTCTTTTTTTAATCCTTTTAAATCATCTTGTAATCGATAGATCTTCTTAATTTCTTCTTGAATACTTAATAAATTATATTCTGGTTCGTTGAGCCACGGATATTTATTTACAAATTGTAATAGCTTTTGCTCATAAGAATCCACTTGCAAAATAAGTTTCTGTAGTTCGTTATTAGATATAGGTGCCATATTTTCAAGGAGTGTTTTAGCAGCAGCTATTTCTCTAAAAATATAGAAAATTAAGATAGTGTTTCATGAAAATTAACAAATATTGCGAGCTTACCGTTCTACTTTTTCTGTTTCATGAGAAATATCTGCAGTAAGTTGCTGTACATTTTCAAGGTGACTTTTTAAAGTATCTACTTTATCTTTATAATTGTATCTAGCACTTGCATGTTCCAAGAAGGACAGTTGAACATCAACTAATTCAAGTTTATTCACTCCAGAAGCTTCTTGCAGCTTGGTAAATTTTTCTAGGGTTTCGCGAGATGCAAAACCTAGACCATCTGGAGTTATTTTGAGTTTACTTAAAATAGCATCGTATTGAGAATCTTTAAAAACCAATGAGAGAAAATTAAGCCTTTAACAAGGAAAAATAAATTTTTACTTACTCTTGTTTTTATAATATTCTAATTGATTCTTAAGACTATTTATAACATAATCTGCATCTTTGTCGTTCTGAATGGAATAACTACTAGTTATTCCAGAAATATCCATTTTAATTTAAAAATATATCTGTTGAATACTCAGATATTTTCCAAATAAACATAACAGATACAGATTTCCCTTATTTTGTGCTTGATATATTTGATCTCTTTGATTATATGTGATCTGTGGTTATGTTTCATCAATTTCGCCGACCAAATTTATTTACAAATACATCTAACCATCACAACAGATTTAACTATGAAGTTGGATACGAACAGAAATCACCGTGGTAAGCGATAAGCCGCCGGGGTACTTTCATCAGTGTTGCCAATGTGCGGATAACCACCTGTTTTCGGGTGATTTAGGATTTAACGGTTAATCTCTTAGTGCCAATTTCCAATGTGCGTAAGCATAAGGAGTACGTAAAAACATAAACGTAAGAAATTATGTATGTTTACAGTGGCCGTAACGTAAAATATCAAGATGAAGTGTTTTTTTCATTTTACGTTGGTACAAATTAGGGTTATTGATGTATTGTGTTGGTTTCTCTGACTGTCATTTTCAAATATTCTGTTGATTTCGATTCTGTTTCGTATAAAAATGAGAGTTGTATCTTGATAAGCAATACTGTTTGTCGGGAGCTGCCTTCAAAAAATTTCCGATGTGTTCTTTTTCCAAAATGCTTGAATTCTTCGGTTTCTACCTATTCACTTTTCAAATACGCTGTCAGTTTGACGTATTTTGAGATCTATATTTTTTTTCACTTTTATAGTAGTTTTCAACATGGAATACTTCGTCTACAATAAAACCGCATACTTTTTACTTGATATTCAAGAAATATGAAAGCAATGATTTTTTCATTTATTATCCTTACTCTCCGTTGTTCTTCCCAGTCGTTGAATTAAGCAAATGCTTTTTTATAAAGTGCCTTGGATTTGTCTGGCAATAAACGCAAAGTTGGTTCTTGAACTTTCTCAAGACTTTCTTCAGGAATAGAGTTAATTTCTTTCATTCTTCTCCAAATACACAATTTTTAATCAATTTGTTGACACAGAATAGAGTAAACAAGCTTTCTAGATTTCACGGAGTTTTGAGATGACAGATGACATTTAGTGATTTCGGTGTGACATCGAGACGCTTACTAAAACACTTATTTAATGAATCTGTTTAATATATAACTAGTATTTAACAAATTTTACAAATTCTAATCAATTTCTCTATGAATTATTGCTGTCAAATAATCGTTTGTCATTTGATAGAGTAAATTTTAATTATTGTAAAAGTAAATTATTCTGCTTTTTATAAAATTGGGCATAAAACATATTTTTTGAATAATCATTATTGCAGGATTCATAATAAACGTTTGTGACTTCAAAATTAACTATTTCACAATCGTGCTGCTTGAATTTATTTTCAAAAAAGTATCAATTATATCCAGTATACATGTATGCCATTCAACGCAGATTATGAGATACATTTTATTTAAAAAAAAGCCATTTTTCGAACTCTGATGTGAGGCTTATATTTTTATGTTTGATAATTATATAAATTTGGACAAATTTAGAGCTGTCGCCACTTGTCAGCTAAAAATCTAACCGTGACTATTAAATTTAGGTTCGAAGCTCAACTAGGACATTAAGGCCCGTAGTCAGAACGCGGTTTTAAACCCAGGCTTGAGTGTATCTTATATATAACCATGACGATGTTTGAAAATCGATTAGGTTATAACACTATTTTAACATGTTGTCATGGTTATGCATAAGCCAGACTTAGTGCCAATTCACAATGAGCGTAAGCATAAGGAGTACGTAAAAACATAAACGTAAGAAATTATGTATGTTCACAGTGGTCCTAACGTAAAATATAAAAATAAAGTTTTTTTTTTTCATTTTACGTTGGTACAAATTAGGGTTATTGATGTGTGATGGTTTCTCTGACTGTCATTTTCAAATATTCTGTTGATTTCGATTCTGTTTCGTGTTTAATGTTTTTCTTTGGTTTCACTTTTATTAGTTTGGAGTTTAGTTTGTTTTGTTTTATTATATGATGTCTGAAAAAGATCTTGCGATTGTTTCATTATTATTGAAACTGCGTTATAAAAGTCGCCAACAAGAGAAATATTAAGACGAGGAAGAAATGGTTGTCTTTTTTATTAATAATTCTACGTCAATCATATTTGAAGCATGTTTCGATCCAGGATGTTGTCAACTATTAGATGAAAACATGTGTTTAAAGTTGACGCATGCGCTATTAGTTGTTTCGTACGTAAACATAACATAAACTTGAATTTATCTCAACTTTACGTTTTCATTACGTAGCTCTTATGTCAATACGTAAACGTAAGAAATACGTAAGAGCATTGTGAACACGGGCATTAAAATACAATAAATATTCTATTAAATATCAGCTGATGATTTTTTGGATTAGTACTGTTGTAAATATATCCAATTGATATAACTTCAACAATATTCTTATTCTGATGGAATGTGAGCAGGGATTATAAAATTGTATACGACAAATGAAGATATTATTTTTTGGCGCGTTCACCTAAATTACCCAAGTAGTATTCTATATTTAACTGTAAATTATACAATCTGAAAAAAATATTTTCGAATGTTATTGCCTTACTAATCATTCTTTTACAATCAATGACATTTCAAATGAATAGAAAATATCTTTACGAAATATTCCATATTAAATGTGAACATACTACTTCGTTTAAAACAACGCTTATGTTAAGAGCTGGAAACGGACCAAATAATTTGTTTAATGAAAAAACTAAGTTAGTGTTTATGTTGAAGAGCTGGAAACCAAGCTTAATTAAATTTCGCTCCAACTTCATGGTTAAGTTCGTTTAGGTTATTGTTTAATTGTTTTTACCGTTTTCACGGTTGGCATGGCTGACATCTTTGAAAGTATACATTCGTTCCATCTGTCAAAATAATTTATTTTAGAAGGTGCACAAATAATGCCATATCCTATCAGTTCAAAATATTACTAATACTGCCAGAAATATCACCTAAATATAAAGCCCCATGACGTCTGCAAATAATTGTGTATTAGGAAGGAAAACATTTTTTAAATGTATTAAATACAATTTTCCCAATGTCGATGAATCAAAAATTGAAACAGAAATCTTTTTGGATGCATCAAGAGAAATAGTAGAACTTGTCATACGCCTTGGAAAAGTATTTGCTGCGGTAAAATATGATATGAATAATAATATAGAGAAAATAAATTCTGTATATGAAAAAGATAGAAACAAAAATAGATATCTTGAAGACTTAATACTTCATGAAAGACAGCAAAATGATAACTTGGCTACTATTGGACTGCAATGGCTTAGAAGGTACATATACTTTATTTGTGTTAAATTATTTTATCTCTTATAAATATTGTAGAGCCCTCCATTTTATACTGAGGTTTTTTGAATGTATTGTTGAATCCTATAAAAGTGATAAAATATCAGAAAACTTAGAGATATATCTACAAATTGCATACAAAGATACATTGATGCCTTATCACAGATGGTTAACTCAACAATTATTTAATGTAACGTATATGTATATATAATTTATGGAATTGTTTGAAATCTTAGTAATTGAATTTTCAGATTTTGTGTAAAATGAGTCTAACACGTACTCAATTTTTTGAAATCTTGGCGAATACCAAGAATGTAGAAGAAGATGTTATTATTTGTGATATGGAGAAATTCAATGTGAATCTACGGAAATGTATTTTTTATTTATCATCATTTTATATAGAAAAAGAGTTAGAAAATACTGACAGAGTTTAAAGATGAGATATTTTATATTGTTATTAACTTTTTGAATTAAAGTATTTATTTATGTTTAGGTTTCTTATTTTTACACTAGAGAACAATATCAAATGGTTACTAGTTTTTGTAGATAAGCTATATTAATGTGTAAAGATTCAATAAATATATTTTAAATATATATATATGCCTTACATTAACGTATTAATATTGCATTTATAGACGATATTCCATAAAGAGCGGTCAAACTTTTCTATAATTGAATGATTAAAAAAATTCTTCCGTAATTTCTGAAGATTACTATCAATTTATAATTCAATTTAAGAACTGTTCATAATTTTTGAGTTCAAGAGAACAGGATTTTCGGAAATCTGATTAGCCTCATTATCGATACTACTAGTGGTTAATTTTTAATTGTACAAATAAGTATTGCGAAATCGACAAAATTTACATTTCGAGATTTTGATGGGAATATCCGTTTTGAACATTCCTTAATCTATTTTGATTATTTTCGGCTTGATGTCGGTACGTGTGTATATGCGTTCGTAAATCTCAAAGCCCGTATTTTGTATTTAAGTCTGGTCTAGGGTCTAGTTGTGCCCGTCGCATTACGGTTGCAATCGTCTGTACCGAAAATGCATTTTACTTGAAACTTTTTTTGAATTTTGAATAATTAGCCGTAGCATACTGAAATTCAATATTTGTGATTGCTGTAGCATCTAAATGATTTTAGATACTTACCTTGTTGAATACTTTGCTTCCAAGTAGGTAATCACTCAATATTAGAACAAATTCATACATAAACATTGATTTTAAAACACTATAGTGCGACGAAATCAATTAAAACGTTTAAAGAAATTATAGCTGATTTTATATTTATTACAATTGCTATATTATTTACTAATTATTTTTAACAAATTTTATTTCGCACTTTTGTTGGTGTACAATTCCACACTATTATTAAATATTTTTTGTCATTCAATATTTTCTTTGAACGCATCAATGGTTTAGAATTCAGTGTCTTCAATATAATTCAGTCATTTGCAATTTTAAGATGAAATAGTTTGTGTGAAAAAATTTATATTTTTTTTTATAAATTTGTGCAGAATTGTTTATGTAGCGAAAAAAGCAGCTTTGAAACACTGTTTGTATTAATTGAAATATAGGACATATGTATTTGGTAATACAGTAATATTTATTTATATATTTTTACTATATTTGTACTAAATATATGTATGTATAAGTAAGCCTATATAAAAATACATCACTCTACACACATTATACATCCACATATAATTTATATTGTGCAATTGAAAAGTATTAATGTTAGTCAATTATAAATAAAATATAAATGATTTAAATAAATACTATTGAAACAGTTATAGGCAGAGAGTCAACCGTACAAGAATGGTTATGGTCATTAAATCAAATAGTTTCTTGTTCAAATTTTGATTTTATTTCTATCCTTAAGAAATTAGAGCTTCAAAATGATATCAAATGGGATCATCCCAAAAAAAATATTTTTTCCAAGCAGAAATTGGAAATTTATGTCGGTAAATTGATATTGCATGGAAAAAACTTAATATATTCTCCATTTACTATTCATAAATTGTTATAAATTTTCCAGGTATTTATTTGTGATGTAATAAATTTAAAAAAATATATTTATATGTACGCTCTCACGATAGACCAAATTTAATATTAGGTACAGCTTTCGAAAATGATAGATACTACTTGAATTTTCCAACCCGAAACCAGCTTTTATTTGCGGAAAAACAATTCATCATCAAGTTTGTCTGTCAGAGCAGTCACGCATAAAAAAATATGAAACACAAAACGTTAAACAAGAATTAGGAACAAAATTTCACAAAATTAATAATCGCTATCTGCACATCAATCAGACGCGTTTCGTGAGACGTCATCTGATGTAACAAATTCAATTAAGTAAAATTTGCTCTATCTTTGTGTTTCAGTTACATAAATGAGAAACTACACGGAATTCAATGTTGAGTTTGCATTTATCCGACAAGAGAAACTAGCCTTGTAAATGTTCTCAAAAATATTTTACAGAATAACTCAAATGTCTTTTTCTCTGCTTTCTTGACAATAATAAAACTGTTGTTAAAACAGCAACCGCCACATCATGTGGAAATAAATAAGTTTAACATACCTTGTTTTACGTTTAATGTTTTATTGTTTCTCGATGTGCAATTTAACCTAGAGTGAAGATGAAATTTGAATTTTTATCATCACAAAAATATTATTTATATATTACTAGAAAAATTGTCAAGTAGGAATATTTTAAAGATAATTTTATAAAAAATTAAATATATTGCGGGATGACCCTATTGAAAGTTTTAGCTAAATTTCAATAGTTTTCAAAGATCTTTGATTCGATGTAATTTCGAAGAACGGATTTTCTGAGGTCAGTAAAACTAAACTAAAGTTTTCACTAGAAGTGGAGTTCCTTATCGGACCAATTAATATAATCTTTCCTTAAAGTTTCATCACTTAGTTAACGATACACACTCATTTACGGTCGAATTTCGTACTATGAATCTGTAGGCCTATGAATAAAAACTATTAATATAATTTTCGAATTGCACAACCCTAAATTTTACAAATTTACAATTGAATTAGATACATTTGAAAACTAAAATGTTAAAAATCTTATCATATATTCAGGGACGGACCTAGGTACGTCAGGGCCTAGAGAATAAGTCCAATGGGGACTTCATTTTTTGTTAAATTAAGAATCTTTAAATAGTAGCTTCAAATAAATTTTTCATAACATCAAAATCAGAGTTTAATTTATTTATTAATAAAATGGTGTGAATTATCATTATTATATTATTAATATTAATTATGTTTTACTACTCAATTAGTGTTCATTTTTACTAAAAACGTATCAAAAATTCATAATAATAATTTATTTTTTGTGGACCCCTTGATATTTGGGGACTCAGGGCTTAAGACCTGTTAGTTTCTATGTAGATCCGCCCCTGTGTATATTCTATATAACATCAAAATCGGTACACATGAAATTTATTTGAAATTACGCGATATCACAATATACGTGACCTTTCTACCACACACGTATTAATTCGTTTCGTTTCGAAGACTCACGTTTTACTAAAAAATAACGATATATTATAATCTAATATAATAAATAAGTTATTTACAGTCTTTTTTTTCTAAGCTCAAAATTCTACTTTTTCAATTTTTCATCAAATACATATCCAACTGTCATTTATACGTTCTATAATTTTTACAATACTTATTAATAAATCAAGAAAATAAATTATAAAAGAATCATAAAAAATGTAGACATACAAAATATTAAATAATATTTACATTATTATTAATTAAAAAGTCTCATTCCTGATCTAATACAGAAAATAAATAGAGTAAATTCTAGATTTTAAACTTCTTCCAGAACATTTTCGGCAAGCTCTTCATCAATGGAGGACGTAAGACTTCCGGTAGAAAACTCATCTAAAAAATCAAAGCTGGAAACGGCTTCCTTTTCCTTTTCGCCATATCGCACGAAGAAATCATCTCGACCGATGATACAAGGCCGAGGAGCAGCGGAAGCACATCGTAGGACTGCCAACTGCGGACGGACGGCCGAAGCTAGAACCACAGTCAGGTTCTCAGCTCCATTCAGTGGTTATACGGCAGTTTCCGTGGGGGTGCATGGTGCCGAGTTTGATTCTGAGATCGGTATGACATGAATACAGTTCGTTCAGCAACTCCCAGTGCAGGGAGCGTCGCAATATCAGCAAAATCAAAAACTTGAACCACCAATTTGAAAAAGAATCATATACTGCTTTTCAAATTTATTTATGTTCTTTATAAAAACTATATATTATTTTTATGAGCTCAAAATTTTGTTCATATGTGTAAAACACATACAATGTATTATAAAATGAATATTCAGTAAAAAATATTGAGTGTAGATACAGCTGAAGGAAATTTCAAATTGAGTATCATTTACCTACAGTCGATCATTTTCAACGTGATTGATGCAATATTTGATTAAATGATATTTGTTATTACAAATTAATATTTATGAGACAGCTGTCTTCAAAATTAATATGCAAATATGATTTTTAACAAAAAGTGTAACTACGATAAGTATGTATTATCATTAGAAAAATATATTGATCATCAAAAAGTAACAAAATCTATTTGAAATTCACTTTCTACTGAATATTTTCTTTTAAAATCTGTGAATTTGGATTTGATTTTCAACAAATTCAATCCAAGTTTTTGATATAAAATTCAAATTATAGATAGGAAAAAAAATTACGAAAAGCACAAAAATCTATGAAACTTAAAGATAGTAAAAATTTGCAACAAAAGAAAAATAATGTTCATTCAGCAACTGAACGAACTGTATTTTACTGTTGTGATATTTGAATAATTTATTTACTTTACTTCCAAAAAATGAAAATGTGTTTTGGGGATCTACGTTGTTACTTACAAATATTTTAACTGATAATAATACCTTTCTTTTGCCTATTAAAACGATGTATCCGATGTAGGTGTCCATAGTCCGGAGGATCATCTGTGGATTCGCTACTAACACTTCCTCCACAGGATGACGTAGGAGAAGAATCGCTTGAGGTCATCATCACGTCTAGGAGATTTGCCCTTGCCTAAAAAAAGATTTTAATCAATAAAATTATTGAAAAACATGATTACAATTTATGTAATTCTTTGTTGAAATAAAACAATATTATAAGCGATAATAAAATTTTTGCAGAATACTAAAATCTCGATAGATTATATTATGATCTAAATTAAAAAGTGGCCAAATGCGAAAATACCGTTGTCAAAGATTTCGTTTCGTCGGTGTCATTATTGTCCTGCACATCGCATCCTGTTTCTAACACGTTCAAATGTTGGTATTGGAAGAAAAAGTTTAGTCACTCGCCTTTCAGGCGTCGTGGCTATTCTTCTTGAGTGACTAACTACATTTCACACAAGTTTTTACATGTTTGTTCATTTTTTGACATTGACAAGACATTTCAATGCTAGTAAAACGTAGAAATTACAAAATAGCCATGACGCTTTTGTCACGGTATATTCGCTGACTGACTAATAGCTAGGGAGTTGGTGGCAATACGGGTACATAATATTATTGTAGCTAACAATTATATGGTTCGAAGGTATTGATATAATTGATCGATTAAAGCAGGCATCGAGTTTGGTTGTTGCTGAGTTTTTAAATGTATAAATTTAATTTAAAAAAAAAAACTTTTTTTATTAATTTATTGTTTCAGCCATTGTTACAAATTTACTCGTTTATCAAAACTAAAAATAAAAATTAGTTGGCTGAAGTCCATGTCTCTGACATTTTAATAAAACTAATTGTTAATTTGCATAAAAAAGTGCTATCAAGTCTTTTTATTATACTTTACATTGGTTTTGATTTATTAGCTCTCATATTCAAGAGTAGAAAAAAACATTGGCTGCCTTATATACTGCTGATAACCAGAAATATTCTCAGTTTACTCCAAAAAATTTAAAAATGAGAAAAATAAGTTATCGGATCGAAATTGGTCGAAAAAAACTGTTATTTAGGTTTCATTATTAGAAAAAATATATTTTTTTGATTTTACATACTGAATATAAGTTTTATTGCTGATTGCGATATTGGTTTTTTCATATACTTATTAAAATTTTACCCCAAAAAACGTGTAAAGAGAATTAATAGTATAGAGTGAAAAATGAAGAGGAGATAAATAAAATCATATAACTCTTGAGCATATATAATGAAACGATGAATTAATTTTTACTTACTTGTACAAAGTAACAAATAAGTATTTTGAAACCGACAAAATTCACCTATCGAGATTTTGATGGAAATATCCGTTTTGAGCATCCCTGAATCCATTTTGACTATTTTTGGCTTGATGTCGGTACGTATGTTCGTGCGTTCGTACGTGCGTGCGTCCATGCGTGCGTGCGTAACTCGCAAATCTCAAAAGTGGTTGATTGTATAATGTTAAAATTTTGTATTTAAGACTGGTATAGGATCTAGTTGTGCATCTCGCATTATGGTTCCAATCTTCTATAGCAAGGGGGCGGTTACGTGACTTTTTTGCTACAGCCAATCCCAGTCTGGGTAGCATACGTCAAAGTGACAGTTATTTGTTTACTTTTAATTCGTTGTTAAACGCTTGGCTCATAGCTGGCTCATAGTTTCAGTGTCTATCAGCTGAATATTTTCTAAAAGAATGATGTCCTTTTATTTCGAAAATTTGCCTGGTAATGTGAAACAGGCAGAAGGAATATTATGATTAAACTAATTAATTCAAAACTGGGAGCTAACTTAAATTATTTCGAGAAACGGGCTGTTGAAGCTAGAACTAACCAAATACACATGAAAATAATAAAAATAATACAGCATTCACAGCCTGATCTACACAAACAACGAGGCTTATCTTCACATAACCTTTAAAAGTAAAAATTTAGAGCTAAAACTAACACAATACACGTAACAATAAAAGAAATAGTCCAAAAGTCACAATATACACACAAAACAACGTCAAAAACACTAATAAATACCAGTAGCACAAGAATGAAGCAAACAAATAAAGAGTGAACAATGCTTACGAAATGTCACTTTGACGTTTGCTACCCAAACTGGGATTGGTTGGAGCAAAAAGTCACATGATAGCCTGCAACCCATACCGGAAGTGCACTTGACTTGAAACCTTTTTTCGAATTTTTCTAATAAATACAGAATGATCAACCGTAGGATGTTGAAATTCAGTATTTGAACTTGATGTTGTATCAGAATGGTTATCTGCTATTTTTGTAAGAATCGGCCAGGCCAGAAGTGCACTTTACATGAAACTTTTTTTAAATTTTTTTGCATAAATATAGAATGCTCCGCCATAGCATGTTAAAATTTCGTATAAAGAATTTCTATAACACCTTATTGTACATCTTGCATTATGATTGCGATCGGCTAAACCGAAAGTGCACTTTACTTGAAACTTTTTTTCAATTTTCCGCATGAATCTAGAATGATCAGCCATAGGATACTGGAATTTAGCATTTGAAATTGCTGTAGCATCTCAATGGTCATCTTCTATTTTTGTAACAATCGGCTGAGCCGGAAGTGCACTTTATATGACAGACTTTTTGAATTTTCCGCATAAATTCTAAACAATCAGTCATAGAATATTTAAATTTTGTATTAGGCACTTTTATAATATCTAGTTGTACACCTTGCATTATGATTGCTATCAAATAAGCCGGAAGAGCACTTTATTCGAAATATTTTTTGAATTTTCCGCATAAATCCAAAACTCTTGAACGTAGATTGTTAGAATTTAGTATTTAGGACGATTATACCGTCTAGATGCTCATATCCTATTTTTATTGAGATCCACCGAGCCGGAAGTGCACTTTACTTGAAAGATTTTAGAATTTTTCGCATAAATTCGAAACGATCAGGTGTAGAATATTGAAATTTGGTATTTCAGTCTGCTGTAGCATCTGAATGACTGCTTATTATTTTCATAACAATAGACTGAGCCGGAAGTGCCCTTCAGTGGGAATTTATTTTTTAATTTTGCGCATAAATTCAGATCTGTTGGTAATCGTAAAAATTTTGGAAATCAGTATTAAGGAATGTTGTAGTATAAGAATAATGGCCTACTGTTTCCATAGCAACCGACTTGGCTGAAAGCGCATTTTACTTGACAGATTTTTAGAATCTCTTGGGTAAATCCAAAACGATTAACTGTGTTTGATTATATATATCTAATGATATATATGATCAAATACAAAATCACATCGTATTATATATATCCAATTTTTTTAATTTCAAATAAACAAGGGTCAAAGGAAAAGATACTAGAATAAATTTTTGAAAAAATTAATAAAAATAGGTTATTTATTTGTATGATGAACAATTATTTCTTCTATACTGGTTTTCTAATAATGTTCTCAATAAATTTATTTAGAATAATATTTTCTATCTCTTTGATTCTATAAAATTATCAACTGTGAAATCAGAAAAGCACTATTTTTTAACGCTTTTCTCAACTAAAGGAAGCCTTCTGCCAAGTGGCTTGCACAATATAATAAAACGCAGTAGTGTATAGATGACTGAAGCATATTTAATTGTTTCTAATTACTTTGCGAAACTTTCGATACAAGGTACATCGACAATAAAATCACTTAATTCTCAGTATATCAAAAATTATTAGGAAAAATTAGATTGTGAAAAATACAGACATAGATTTTAGCCGACTACATTTATATCAATGTTATATTAACAAGTAACTTTTAAAATAAGGGGCTGACACAATAAAATTATACAGAAGAATTTATTTTTAATTCATTTTTAATTGACTGTCAATTAGAAACTCGGCAACGCCTTAATGGCTGAAATAGTTTTTCTAGTTTTTCATTATGACGTCTTCACACTTTTCAATTTTATTCATACAATTAAATCATATAAAAATTTCTGTCACCAGCTCCCTAACTATAATATTAGATATTACTTATTTCAAAGGACCATGGCAACAAGCTTATTATGAATGGTTGTTGGATAAAATTGATTACGGCCCACGGACACAATTAACATTTATACGAATGATGAATACGATCTTTTATATATAGGTATATAGTTTTCTGAATTGAATTTTTGTAATTGTAATTAATTATCAAAATATTTAATATTTCCTTCTTTTTTCGGAGAATTTTGGGAATATTTTGCATTTTCTAATATATCTCAAGACTAATGGAACATAAAATTCTGAGAAAATTTGGGATCCTTCATTCTAGCTCTTTAAAACCATAATCCACGCAACAGGATGCTAATATAACAATTTTTTTGAGATATCAAAATTTGCTCCCTCAGAACTAACAGAATGATATTTAATAAATTTCTTGTTGAAATACATCTGTATGATTGATCCAAATTTGAGCTTAATAATTTTGTAAATTCGACTCTGAAAATGAAAAATCTCAAAATGGCTCTAATATTTTCGTTTTAAGAAATGGAATCTTGAAAAAAAAATGTTTATTACCTTGGGATCATTCAAATCCTCGGTTTTTTCGACATGAATCCAACCAGTGGGTCGACAGGCCTCATCCAACTTCGCGTTCTTCTCCACATTATTTTCTGCTTCTTGAGCACCATTTTCTTCTCCCTTCCTAATCATTCTATTTAATTCATCAATAACATCTTTGGAGGTGGCTCGCTCATGAAAACTAACGGCTCTATGAGGTGGTCCATCGATTACACTACTTCCTAACAAACCAGAGGTGCACTGTGGTAGCCTCTCCGAAGTAATAACTGGTTTACTAGAAGGCTCTTTCAATAAACTAGGTTTGGATGATTTAGTTTTTGGTTTTGAGCTACGATCTTTTGCAGGAATTCTAGATTTCAGTGCAGGCTTTGGTTGTTGTACCGGTTGGGGAATTTTCTTTGAATGTGTTGGACTTGATTTAGGAGAATTTGTTTTGAGAGGGGTGGAGGATTTAGATATTTGACGGCGAGGAATTCGACTGACTATTGTATCTGGAGTTGAAACACTTGAAGTCTGAGACTCGGTCATTCCAGGAGATGAATGATCTCGATCAGATAATTCGGAAATTGAAGTAGTTATTTCAGTTTCAGTTTTGGCATCCGATGTATCACTGTTTATAAAACTATCTGTTCCTAATTCTTCATTAACTTTTGTATTATCACTGCTACAATTACAACTGTCATTTGTTAACGTACTGTCTTGATCAGCAATTGAAAATGATTCTATTAAACTACTATTTTGTACATCTAAATACGAAGTATCGTTACATATCACTGTATTCATAATGCACTCCGTTATTTCTTCGCATTGGTTCACTTTATTAGAATTTTGTTCATTTAGGGCTAGTTCCGCACGTAATTGTTTAAAATTTACATAATTTTCATTGTATTTTCCACTATCACAACAGTTTGTTAGGTCACTCTCACTCGGTGTAGAATTTATTTCTTCTATATTTTGTTGAGGAGCTTCTATACTAAAATCTTTTGTTTGTTCTTCATGAAAAACAGAAGAGGGCCTTGAATCACTTTCTTCTCTAGTGTTGCAGTACTTTTGTTGTTCTGCAATAAAAGTGAGAACACTTTGTAACGCTTGCTCACGATCACAGTGTTCAGGCAAACACCCGGTAGCACTTTTTGAAGAAATGGATGCTAAGCTTTTCGTACTCTCGAATTTAACAAGTCTGTAAAAATCCCTGGTGAAGTCTGTTCCAACAGGATGTGATTCATTGGTGTCATCGCTGCATCCGCTTAATGCTGCAGAAGATCTTTTGGAACAAGTTTCTTGTTCGTAATGATGGAAACAGTCTTCTGAGTTCGTTTCGGCGCTCGACCAACTATCGCCGGGAGAGGTTAAATTTTGATTTCCGTTCAGAGCGTACGGCCACCGTTTTTCTGCTTCATTATTTATAGAAGCATCCATTAAAAGAGCAACTAATTCTCCTCCAACTTTATCAGCCATGTAACTAGAATTATTCCATAAACATTCGTTAGAATCTTCTTCGAGTTCAATGGCTGTATTTTCCTGAATACTAGGCAACGTTGATAAAGAATATTGTCCAGGAGTCATAATTTCATTGGATTTTCTCCAAATTGGTTCTCGGATATCTTCAGAAGATAAACTCAAACTCCAGTCTTCTAATTCTGCGCGATCGTATTCTAATTCTAAAAGATCTCGTTGATGTTGTTGTAAGGCGGTTCTTGATTCGTCCAGTCTTAGCCACTGTTGAACATATTCGGTATCCCAAGTGGGAAATTCTTGTTCATCTTGTCCACTGCACCAAGAGATTCTAGAATGATTCTCTTCTTCAGGAATCAAAGTTGTTGCTTTTGCTCGTCTAAGAGGGTTCAAACTTTTATCTGTGATATCTAAAAGAAGAATACTCGGCGAACTTGATATGGGAGATGATAAAGAATAACAAGGCGAAAGAGCAGTCGTAATTTTAAGACAAAGATGAGAATCTGAAAAACTCCGCATGATATGTTGAAAAGGAAGAATTCCTTTCGAAGGTGGAAAACTATTTCTTGGATTTATTCCTAGTGCGAAATTTAAAGGGATGTATAATATATCAGGATCACATTGATCTTCAACGACCATTATTCTAGTTTCTGGAATATCTGTTTCATCAGTTGCTTCTTTTAGATCTTCTAAACCTCGAACTGCTTCACCGGAGACTCTATTAACTTCTCCTTGAACATCTGAAGACATTGTTGAGTAGCCTTCGTCTCTATTACCGCTTTCAGGAGACTCGTTTCCCGTTTCTTCTTCACTTTTACTATTTGATTGAGCTAAAGAAGAAGAAAAAAATAGTTAGGTAGACAGTATTAAAGATACGGTTGCAGTGTTTTGAGTGAAACGTCTATAGTGTGTATAGAAAAAGCGTCGGGAAGACCACATCTCACTCGAGGCAGTTCAACTCCAATTGTCGACGCCACATATTAATCTATCGCAGTGGCAGTCAAATTTCTATTTCTAGATATTGATAGCTATTTAAAATTGCCACGAGCTGCTTAATTTTTTTTTCTTTTAGGTCCAAATAGAGATTTGTGTGATTTTTCAAATGGCAACCGAATTAATGCCCAAACATGTCATCAGTTGAATTAGCTTTGGTAGAAGCAGAACAAAGAGTTGAAATCTTATACAATTTCGTTGTGAGGAAAATCTGTCGTGGCAACTCGATATCGAGCTTATAGACATTTTCAAGTCAAAACACTGTGGAAAAACTGTTGTGAAATGTATCAATTAATACTTTACCTAAAAGAAGTCTCGATCTTCTGTTGCACTTTGTGTTTTGAAAAACAGGAAGTTGAAGATTTAAAGATACCGGTCGTTGTGGAGGAACCCAAAGAGAAGAATCTACAGCAGTCAAAGCTTCTAACAGTCGTTGAGGTGTTACTTCAGCTCCTTTTAATTCAGTCCACAATTTAGCTAAAATATGATGTCGCTTCTTATCTTCTAATGACAGTCTGGTATCTAGAATATCCGCATCAGCTGACAAATGTTTCTCACTTGCTTTACTAATGATTTCATTGACTAAAACTCGTTCGCATTCTGGTGATATTTTTGCTTCGTTAAGGATATCGGAATTAAAAGAATTACAGTGCTTTAAGTTTAAATCTGAATTGACAGGTGAGTTAGGTAATAATGCATTGTGATCATCTGAGGAGCTTTGCATATCACTTTGAGATGTGGATTCTTTTTCCGATGTTGAACTTTCTAATGCGAGTTGAAGTTTTGGGTTTAAATCTACATCTGGGTTATTGTCACCTCGCAGTTGATGAACTAAAAGAGTTGTCAAAGCACGATTCTGAGATTCTAAGTCCTTAATGCGCCGAGTCAATCCTGATATTTCTTCACGTAAATTCTACAAAAACCACAATTTTGGGAATGAGGAATAATAAATTTTTAGATATTTTTATCACTTTTACCATTACCTTTTGTGCCAGCAAAGCACGTACTACCTGGTTGGCGACGTCGTCCAGGCAGCGTTCGTATTGACGACGTGTGGCTTCAGCGTCACGGCATAAAGCAGCATTATCTGCTTCTAAAGCTGCTACACGTCCGTCTGCTGCAGGACACGCTTCAAGTTGTTGTCTTAAAGAAGTTACTTCTGCATTTAGCCGAACGATCGAGGACTGATATTGCTGGGTCCGATTCTAAAAAGAAAAATATTATTTTGAGTTACATCTCCATTTGATAAGAAAAATAAAGTTCTCTGATTACATATAAACAGCACAATAAATAAATAATGTCAATTTTGAAATATAAACACATTAATGTTGACTTGGTACGAAGACTGAGTGAAAAATAATTTATGAATATCTGCATATAAATTCTCAAAGTAGTGTGCTTTATCCAACTGTAAATAGTGAAAACGCGGAATATAGCAATTCGATAAAAGAAACTTGGTAATGAGTAATGTAGCTGAGGTTGGAATTATGAATTGAGACGAACGGTGATAGTAACAGTGGCAAAGATATAGCAGTAGTATCCTGACTGCAGCATTGCCGTTACACAAATTATTTACTATTCAAATACTCGTATGAATAAATATTTTTCCTTATGTAAAATGCTTAAAAAGTAGCTAATGGCATTTAAATATATTTTAATGTTGAAATTATATTTGTATGTAATAAAGAATCATAAATTTTCACTTTGAAATTTCATAAAGTCGGCTTAGTTAGAAAAACTCGTAAGTCCAAATCAGAAAAGTTGGCTCTGTTTGAGGTCGTATATTGATTTAACCAGCAAACTGTGGTTACTATGGTTATGCTGACTTACCGCCCATGGGCAAAGGCGGTAAGTTTATAGGAATTAAGGTATCAAGGGTGTTAAAAAGACAATAATGCCTGAGGTCAGCAGTGTACTTTCCGAGGGCCTCTGGCCCGAGGGGTGTACGTTGACTGTAGGCATTATTGTCTGTTCAACTCCCGAGATGCCTCCAATGTTTAATGTCCGACTTTTGTTGTATTTCAATCAAAATTTTTAGCAATGTATGTCCTGTCATTGTGATTTCTGTCAGAGAAATTACTCTAGTTACTTGCTGTAACTAGGTAACTTGTTTGTTATTTTTCAAAATAATGCCCTCGGGCATTATTTTGGAACATAATGCCCAAGGGGTATTATTTGTTACGCAATTACCCTGAAAACAATGTTATTATGACGGCAATAATATGAAATTTCAGTAGTTATTTAATTTGAAAAAGAAAATTCAGATCCATATTTTGGATCTTCCAATCGTGCAAAAAATTTTGCAGTACCGATTTCGTATAATATTTGGAAACCTCGCCAAGGCTCGGCTTTCAAACTATTATTCTCAATAGGTAAATTGTACATACTGACCTTAATATAAATAACTTTTGTTTCATAATATTATGTTGCACGTTGAAATGTACTTTGGTAGAATGATAGACTCACCAAAATGGCATTCAGCAAATGAAAATAGACATACGAAGTTTTTCGTTTCAATTGTCGACTTACGAGGTTTTCCAACTAACTCGACGAAAGTCGCAATTGGCAATATTTTCTAGAAGCAATACTTCAGCATAGGACTCGATAGTACAACAATAATAAAACAGAATCTTATGCCAGGTCTAAAAGTCAAATAAAAGTTAGATGTATTTGACGATTGACAGTCGAGTTTGTGCCATCTAGCATTTTTTTTCTAAGCCTTTTGAACAAAATTACCACTTGGTCGACATTTGCTGAATTATAGTCTATTTCAGTCAAGAACGGTCCGAAGCTTTTATTGGATTACGAGTAAAGTCTTCAGATTGGCCGAAAAGCTATGTGAATAAATTTGTAGTTTTCATTTGTTTGAATTTATTTTCAGACAACTTGTTTCAATCCTGCATTTAAAATGAGTGAATTGTGTAGGCATTTTGGCCAATCAGAAGGCTTGAATCATAGTCCTATAAGAGCCTTGGATCGTATTTAATTGGAAAAGATTATAGTACTAAAGTAATGTAAGTCCACAATTCTTAACAAGATGCTAACATCTGAAGGCTAGTTTATGATGGATTTAATTTATGAATTTATATTTAGAAATTTGGATTTATAATTCGTATATCTTGTTCTGGTTTATGATGCATTTAAATTTTCTAAATGTAGCCAATCACATATTATTTACATGTGAAATATTTGACATGATGTATTCTTCAAATTGAGAATGAAAATAAGATAAGTGAAATTTTTCTCACTGCGCACTGGATAACAAAAAACAAAAGAGCATACTTTATTAATCGCCAAGCATTTGAAAAAATATGATTCTTGGTCAATTATTTGCCCACAAAAGCGCGGTTCAAGTTTTTTGATCTCTAAAATGAATTGTAGTATGTAAAACGTAAAACACTACATTGAACAATCAAAACCATAAAAAGGACAACAGATAGATTTTTTGAAAAACATAATGACTTTAAAAAAGAAAATGCAATATTTTTGTCTGTTAGTGTATTACGACGATTGATGGTTCATTCATAATATATAACAGGTGACAATTGATATTTATTTGTGATTGGTTGGATTTGGAATTTAGATTTGAAATTTATATTTCAAATGTTAATTTGTGAATTAAGTCCACCATAAACCAGCACAAAAATTAATATGTATTCTATATTTCTGAATGTAAATTCCTAAATTAAATCCATCATAAACCAGCCTTAATATGTTTTGGGTAAAAATTATTAATTCGTTGCTTTATTAGAAAATGATAAATTTATTGATTGTGATCTAAATTTAACTTTGAAGACAGTCATGCCTCTATGTCCTCAATTCTGTCTGCTCGAGGACACGCTACAGATTGCAATTCTTCATTAGTTTTGGTGATTCTTCGTTCTATCGATTGGTTATCTATTACGATTTGGTTGATAGTTTAATTTTTATAAAAAAATCCAACAAAAATTTCCTGATATCGTGAACTCTAAGTACGAAATGATGTCTGAGACATTTATATACCTATTGAAATCATATTAAATTGTTATAGGTGCCACAGAGCAATGGGTAAACTTGTGGATTGCCGCGCTGAAGGACGACTGGAATCGGACCTGAGACAGATTATTTTTACTCAATTTTATGATTTCTAAATAGTCATCTACTTAGTAGGTTTCAATGTTTTATTTTGTTGTTATGATTTTTGGTGTTTTTCCCAACGAATTTCATAATAATTTGTTAAATAGTTTTATTTCTAAAAAAATTATTCGTTATAATTGACTAGTGTAAAACTATCACTTATCACTTAGATATATAAAAAATAGAAGATGCGGGATGTGGACTTTTGGTTTTACCAACGATTTTGAATTACTAACGAAAAAGAAGTCAAATTTTATCTTTGCACATCATTTTATTATGTAATTGCAGACAATTTTTTGACCTGTATAAGTTCATTTTAGGCAGTTACTAAATTTACAGTAACACATTTGCTCGTGAAAAGTTTGATTCAGCGAGTTCATTACGTCTGCAGCAATCTGGACTCATTATGTTTAGCAACTAAATGGATTAACAGCTAATACTGCACACTGTGAAGGATTAAGTTTGATCTCAACTTTATAATACCACTTCTAGAATCCCTTAAGATGTTTCTTCTCACATAATTGATTTTCGTACTGAATTAGCTTCAAACTAGATTGAAAATAATTTCTAAAATTGAAATATAAGGGGCAAGTTTGTAGGAAAATAAATTAAAAATCGATTTGGGGATAATTAAAGAAAACTAAGCCTGTCATGATCTTTTATACGTAAGAAGACACCCCAATTCAAGTTTAATAATAAGTCACCCTTAAAGCATCGGGTTTCAAATGCGGGCTTGGTAGAGTTTTACTGCCAAGTTCGCGCTGACAGTCTAAATTATTGTTAATGATTGCGGACGCAATGAATCATACTTCTTTGAACAAAACTTAAAAGGGATGGAAATCGAATGTAATTGGAACTGAAACTAAAACCATGAAGCTGTCAATTAGTTACGCGCTATCATTTATTATCTTTAAATTATGACTTTTCTTTATTGTCGTTTTGTGAAACGCGTCAACTGGACTTGAATTGTGATATTTCTTGATTAGAGAATATTTCAGCAAAATTCAGAGACGCCATAATTTTTTTTTATTCACTCTTGCAATATGTAGTTCAATGCGTTTAATCAGTATCACGTGAATACAATTGAAGTCAGTTTTTTTGAAGATATTTTTGGGACAGTGAAATATTATTAATAACAAAAAATGGAGAATGATAGGAAGTTACGGAAGGTGATACAGCGGATCTCTAAATAAACAAGGGGTGATAACTGAGGGCTCCAGACTCCGAAACAGGAGTTCAGGATAATAATCTGCGACAATGAAGAGAGGTGCAGTCACTAACTCCAAGTTAGGGAGGTGAGGAAGTTTGAAACAGTTGCTGGAGTAATAATGAGAAGAGGTGGTTGCTAAAGACGAGAATAAAGTGAAATATATTGTTACTGCTATTTTGTATCCTTGCAGGATGATAACAATCGAGTGAAATTTTTATTTTTGTGAGTTGAGAAATAAAAATTTGAGGACAAAGGTTGAGATTGCAGAAAAAAAATAATCGAAAGACTCTAATTGTGATTCCTTTATATCTTCTCGTATTTGTTATGAATGTGCAACTAATTAAATTTTTGTGACTAGGTACGTTTGAATATGCCTAAAGAACATTCTCCTTAATTTTGAAAGGGTATCAATGATACGATAAAAATTTATTTATTTATAAAATAGACGATTTCAACTATTATGATAAAATTTTAATATTTCCTATAGTTTTCTAATAATTAATCCAAAAACATAAAATTTCATGAAGTACGCTTGCGTCAGTAATCATAAAATTATGTTTTTTTGTGCGAATTCAATAACGTTGAAAATATATACAATTAATCGTATGAGAATGATATTCTTTTAATAAAAATTGTAGTTTGTAATATTTTGGCAAATTATGATTTATGTTTTAATTCAGCAAATTTAGAGATCTAAATATTTAGATAAAATGTTCTGTACGTCATTTTCAATACTCTTTTCGTAATCTAGCTCGAAATAGGAGGGTATAATATTTGAAACAAAATTTTTAAGATCGAAATTTCCAAAAAAAAAAAACAAATTCCGTTTGATTTCTTTCGTTATCGATCATTTTTAGTTTTTGAAATAGTTCTGCGAATTTATGAGTTACACTGAATGTTGTACACAGAAAAATGAATTTTATGCTTAATTTAGAGTTTTTTTAAACTGAAAAAAAGGAAAATATCGCAATTTGTGCATTGCATACTTAGAAATAGGATATTTCAAAGGGGAGAACAATTCAAGAGTACTTTCATAATTTTCAAGTTACTGAAAAATTAAAACTGGAATGAGAGCAGCATATTTTAGCTTAATTGTAATTTCAAATTATATTAAAAAGAATGAACAATAGGAATAAATCTAGATGTTTCAATAAATCGACAATTAAATTGATATTTTCGAAAAAAAAAATAGTTACAAATAGAACCATTCATATTATCTTGGATTATTCACATACTATCAAATAATTGCCCTTATTCTGTAACACAATAATTAATTTACAATTGATCCATAAGATTTTTGTTAAATAGAAACAATTGTGACAAGCAGATATTCAGAAATTTTGTCGGAGCCACCTATGTTTATTAGTTGAAATAGATAATGATCAATAAAAACTTATCGATTGAGTTACAGAATAGCCCCAATTAATTAGGAATAATTCGAATAGAATAATTGTATTGAACCGTGCATCTTGAACATGCCCTGACAGAAGCTAGGGTCCTACTATCTTTGTGAAACACAAAGTACAATGTCACAATACTACATTTGCTTTAAAAATATCCACGAGCTTATAAGTAATGAATAAAATGAATAAATATCAATCACTTTGTGAGCATCTAGCCCTGTCCAGTGACCACCAAACTATTTAGAAGCTTTACAGTATTTAATAACGCAAAACGTAAACAATCCAAAGCCCTGCTTTACGCAAGAAGATAAAGAGGGTGTTCTAGTACAAGCAAGCGGTCGAAGAGGCTCCCACAGCGGCGCAATTCAATTAGTGAACTTATCTCTGTCGTAAACGTTTGCTTCGCTATTTGATTTAGTTTAACGTGTGACGTAATGATTGCGGATTTGGCGTAAGAGTTGCGAGTTTTGGCGGATTTCCGCCGTAAACCAGATAGATCAATAACACGGGGTTCAGATTGTAAAGTGTAGAACTGCGTCCAGTTAAAGCCCTCGTATGTTTGGTTGTTAATCTACGCCCTGCCGCCCTTGTGCGTTAACTTAACCCTCTCAAATCTACAAGGAGGGGTCCTCAAACTTTTTGCTGATAAGTTACTCTGATGAACTCATTTGGCATTCCGGACTAAATAGTCTGTGAATGTCATTGACATGAGTTTCTAATTAGGGGGTGGCAGAAGAATGTGTTTATTAAACTTCAAACGAAAAATAGGGGTTCATGCGCATTGGGGTAAAATTGAGACGTAATTATTTAAAAATGCGAGCACAATAATTTGTCCAGACGAATTCACTGGAGTTATACAAGACGCTAGTGTCAAAAGTCATGCTTTATTAGATATATCGGTAACTCTTTGAAGACATTTTTCTTTAATCGTGAAATAATATTTACATTATGCTGCTATTTATTTCATGTGAAATGAAATCATTGTATTACTAGTAAAATAATTAAATTATTATGGTATTAATTCAATGAACCCAAGATGACATGTTCCGTGATTATATGCTCGATTTGTCCAGCTATCAGTCGTATTGTTTACGATTGAGAATTAATTAGCGCTGTTTTTTCCTCACATTGACCTCAGATATCTCACAAGGTGAAGAATTCAGCAGTTCGCTCCAAGCTGCAGCATGAAATTTTAGTTCAATACACTTGAAGAATCATGTCATTCGGAGCAGGACATAATTTTTTTTTTGTATTTCATCTATTTTACATAGCTTCAGCTAAAGCTTTGGCCGCAAGTGTTCAAGCTTAACATAAAAATAATTTTATTATTAATAACATAATTATACTATTATTTCCATTAGAATTGAAATATAATAGTTATTTATTTCTTAAGTACAGAGTGTGCATGATTTCAGAATGAGTAAAGAAGATGGCTGGATGACGCGGAGCGGTGTTTTGCTATTTTACGAGTCTTGAAACATTTGTATAAATGAAACAATAATTTTTTGCTTCAAAATAATTAAGATCAAAACACTTCCAATATAAATCGATCAAATTAATTAAAAAAATTATATTTAGCGATCATTGTAACTCGAGCACACTCACTCATGTTCTGAGATGACATAAATTTTCAATTTTCTACAAAAAGAAAAAAATTATAATAATAGTCTCGCTAAAGCATACCTACTACTGGTTGGCGCAACAAGAGTGTAAAGTTGAGCGCTATGACATGAGGCCAAGTATTTGGTGACGAGGTTTATCGAGTCACTAAAGTTATTGGCCAAATGTCATAATGCTTGCATACAAGATTTTTTCCACGCCACTCAACTTTCCTATTTTGACAATTTTTAAGCACACAACAAGAGGACCAAAAGCATAGGATGACATTCAGATTCAACAAATATCCAAGCAAATGGATCAGTAAGAGGTGCTACAAACATTAATTCACAACAATTTAGCTGCTACTGAGACGAGAAAAAGTCTTACTTTACGCTCAGTTTAGTACCTACTTTATGCGCGACTGAAGAAAGGACTTAGTTTTTGTTATAGCCGGAAATAATAGTAGATTGTTTGACAAGTAGAGAAAAGTGAGAGTTTACTAGAGAGTGTAGATGTTTCAATTCAATTCAACGAGCAAGTGAATTAAATTTACACGAACAAAGTAATATCACTTTTCTTAAGAGTTTAACATGCTATTTTTTGTATAATAATTGATGGAAACACTTGAGTGGAAGACGCCAAGAATATAAATAATTTTCTACAGAAATATTAATCAAGGTTATGCTCTTGCAAAAATGTAGTAACGGATTTGACAACTGCTAAATAAAAGCATAGTAACAAATAAAAAATGTTAAAAATAAATTTGTCAGAAGCGTCAGAAGCTAAAGATTCTCGCAAAATTCTGGATGCAGCTAAAGAAGCGACTTTACATTTGTTTCCGGCGAAATCGAGAGAATTTTTGTTTTCTTATATGTATGTTTAACCTGTAATTTTTTCTTAATTAGTTTAAAGTTGTTATTTGGGCGCGTGTCATAGTGCGTTTTTTGTTTGTATTTTTTGTTGCTAATTAGTAAAGTGTTGCTAATTGGTAAATGGCACTTTTCTTTATTGATTTCTACGTATTAAACCTAATGTTTTCCATCAAGTATACAAAAAAAAAAAATTAATTCATTTCCTACACAATAATGTCTAAAATATTTCTCTAGGAAGTTTGGGACATCTTGCCGTATATACCTAACCCAAAATGAAGTCGAGGTATTAATTTTGAAGTGATTTAAAATTTTAAACAAGTGCCTTGAGTTAATTCATCGGTTTAGTACCTCTGTTGACTTTTTCCTGCTAGCACCAACTGTTCGTCTGCTTTGCCCTCTATTTGGCAACATCATAACTACCGACACCACCGTTGCCATAACAGCTACCACCCTTATATACGTCCCTTCAAACTTTTATGAATCACTGTCCTCGCCCTAGGGCTCAAACTTTCGTTTCTACTACCCCAACCCTAAGAGCTTACATCCTGCTCGATGTTTCGCGAATATTAAGTTTTAATATGGGATGATTAATATAATTGATATTTAATGTAAAATCGAGAGTCTATTAACAACTTTTCCCTATGCCTAGTACGTATTTAATTTAATTTGGAAGGATCATTGGGATTTCTATGCACATCAAATTGAATTGAAGATTAGAATGGAACTATTCAAATATGAATTCAAGAAAAAAATTGAGTAAAAGTTATGATATTTTGATTAAACGGAGTCTAAAATGGTGTACTTGTTAGAATTTGAACTTATATTCAATTATTATATTAATTTGTCTCATTGTTATTAAAATGTGATTAATTGTGAATAGACATTACAACTACAAATTGATTTTGAATTAAAATTTGATGAGGAATAATGGGTATAATATGCACTGTAATTACAGTTATTATTCAGTACTTTGTTTTAATATAAATTCCAGTACATGATCCCAGTTTCATTATTCTAACAAATGAAAATTGTAAACACTTCAAAACATTTGTTGTATCAGTATATATCATGTTACAAGTCAGAATTGCAAATAACAATGAAATCAAATTACCATCGCGAACAGTATCGAATATTATGTTTCAGAGCATTGTGCAGAATGAATATCACGTTTTCTAGATTAAAAATCGTTGACGGATCATCAAAAATGATTGATTATAACTGTTATTACAGAAGCGAAATCTACCCCTAGAATATCATTTATTATTCACCTGCTTAGCTGGACCTCATTCATTTTTTACCCGTATTTTTCATAAATTTTTCAACGATTCGCTGGTGACATGATAACTGTAATGCAAACTACTTCTGGTTTGGTGGAATTAAGGTCTCATAATAAAATAATAGTTGTTCCATTGGTCTGATGGCCAGTTTAGGGTTCTGTACTACACAATAAAATACCGTATGGCCCAGTTTGGTCCGAATGAGCTAGGTACTATCCGATTCACGGGACGAGTACGGGCCAATATTTTCTCTTTGAAGATGGGTTTATATACGCTCATGAGTTCAGGTGATTGATTTGATCACGGGCTCGTGTGACGGGCTTGCACGGGCTGTAAATGAAACAAGCCTGACTAATCTTTTCCGAAAAGCTAAATATGTAGAGACAATTGTTTGATATGATAATATCTACAAATAACTGTAGTTTGTAGCCTTAAAATTTTCTGAGCCGAGTTGAGCTGGGCCGGAAGTCTTCTAATAATAACAAGCTTATACGGATCAGACTTGAACATAGTGTCCGACCGAACCATTGGCTTCGGCCAACTTCGACCAAAAAAGCAGTTTCGGCCATATCTTCCGCTCTGATCAAAAAACAGCCGAAGGTTTGGCCGAGGCCCGAAGTTTCCTATCAGCCGCCGAAAACAGACGATCTTATAAGAACGCGCGCGAGCTGCGTGCCTAGCCTAAACTGCCGAGGATAATTGTAGAGGGAAGATTGATTCGGTCGGTGATTCATTTCAATAAAGAGATAAATATGTCAATCTTAATGAGTACTTCTTTGATCACTATAATCATGCATAATACCAAATGATTCCTACCCAATTTCGATAATATGGTTTTAATTTTATACAATATTAATTTCAAATTTAAATTTCGGCTCCGGCCAAAGATTAAAGCTTGAGTCGAACAATAGGCTTCGATTTTGGTCAAAACCTGATCTTTGGTCGAATACTACCTAAAAATAAAAATTTTGGCTCGTGCAGACTACTATTACGTGAGGTACATGAGGAGCCTCTTATTTTGAAACCTTGATAACTAACTGTCTATCTATACACAATAATCCAATATTTCAGAAAGTACGGAAGCTATCAACCTGAATTTTGTATAGCTATATACATAGCTAGGTACAAATCATACTTTGCTCGCACCTATTCAGGACCCAGAATGAACGAAATTCATTGGTAAAACCAAAAGTGTACAGCTTGCCGTTTTCTATTCATATATCATATATCTATCTAAGTATGATAAGTGATAAGTTTACAATAGTTACGTATGACGAATAATAATGCAATTAGCTGTTTTTAGAGATAAAACTCTTTAATAAACCTCTAAAAAATAAAAAAAATTCCAATAGTTGACCAATCATTGGAAAAAGAGTCACCAAAAATTATAACAACAAAATAAAATATAAAAATGTAATATATGAATATTTAAGAAACAAAAAATTTAATGAAAATAAATTCTTGCTAGTCCATTAATTTACCCGTTGCTCTATGGCACAAATAGCAATTTTATGTAATCTAAATGGTATAAGAATTGCACAGGTAGATATCACTTCATACTTTCTTGTAGAAAATTGTCTACAAAAGCTAAACTATTCAGCATATCCTGATGAGAATCAATAGGATTCTATTCTGATATTTGAGAAATCGATAGAACAATGAATAATTGTGATTTGTAGCGTGTCCTCAAGTGAACAAAGTCAAGGCCGAGGATGCATGCCATTTTTCAAAGACACATTTAGGTCGTAATAAATATTTAAAAAAACGAAAAATGATACCTATCATTGTTTAAAGGAAGATTACTTCTTGAAATTTTTATTAGAATTGGTTACTAGTGGAATTACTCAGGGATGAAGAGCTGGTCGATAAATGTTATGAAAAGTAACAGTAATTCAAGTATTATGATATGAGGCCAAGATTTCGAGACAAGGCTGCCGAATTACGAAAATTTTTGTACGAATATCAAAATACTTATTTACATACGTGTTTCTACAATATTTTTTAAAAGACCTTAAACTTTAATATTTTGTCAACTATCAGCAAGAAAGCACAGAGCTCAAGTTGGCATTTAAATTTGAAAAATAATGCAACAAATGGATCGCTAATAAGAATTACAAACATAAATCCTCAGAAAAACTAAATTAAGGTTACGAAATTTGACTGACATGCGTTCTTTTGGTTGAAAGCACGAGTTCATCCTGCTGTCATTTTAAAATAGACTAAGAATACGTTTCACTAGGCGAACGCAACGATTTGCTCACGACTGCAATTTTTGCCGTTCTACTAACATATGATTGCTGTGGTTGGTGCTTCAAGTGGAACGATGCCAGTTTCCATCAAATGTCAAATAAACTGACAATTCATGGCAAAGATAAAAAAGTAAATAAATAAACTAGTCAAAATAATTAAGGATCAAGTTTTCTAGCAATAATAAATATTTCAGATGAGGTTTGAACTTTATTAAGAGTTTGAATATTGAAACACAGAACCTTTATCCGTTAACACTCTACATAATTGACAGTCATAATAATAATCAACCAGATGCTCAAGATTGTAGTGCAATACGTCCAAATTTAGCAGACGGAAGAAAACTTGACCCTTTAATTATTTTGAGTAGTTTAATAATATTAAATTAACCTGTAGCAAAAAGGATAAATAAATGTAATGAATCCAATATGCCTGTGCAAGATTAATCTCTCATAAATAATAAATATTGATAATGAGAGACCTTGAAATTATTTGTTATATCAACAAATCAAAAATATTGAATAATTCGACATAGTTTGGAATCAAAATTAAAAATTGGAAAGACATCTTTTTAATTATGGTTGTTAAGAAGAGTAGTGGGGTCAAGCTATGGTGGGAACCCTGCTCTATGCGAAATACATAGGATAAACATTCATTGCCAACTTCAAATAAACAGAATTTCAATGACTAAAACTAATGGAAATGTTTGTTATCGGTTGAAAAGAGCTTCCATCCGTTGAACTATTCTTTTTCTATATTTTAACAAAGCTACAATATGATATGTATTGTGAGCAGCGCTGTAGACTTTCAGAAGTATTTTTGACATCTGACGTTTAGTAGTGGTACTGCGTTTCATAACCAAACAAACTTATTGATGATAAATCTACATCAAAAAAATAATATCGATGGAAGAATAAATGGGTTACTCAATCAGTGTACCGTCAAGTCAGGGAAATGACGAAAAATCTTGTTTATTCTAATCATACACACTCTTGATGATAACTTGATAAATTTTAGTAACTTTTGTAAAATTTTTTGAGTAATAATTCATTTTTTTCTGAAACTATAAACAAGACTTTTTTGAAACTTGGTACACATGTTTATAGGACTTTCGTAGATATTTTGACGATTTTTTGTAATGTTGTCATTTCAGGTAGTCGAGATAATGACGTATGAATCAATGTGAAACAGGTCGCGTGCATTAACGCAATGTAATAACATGTCACCGAACAGCAACTTTGACATTTTTTATCTCGATAACTAGAAACAAGATTTAGTTCAAACTTTGCCAGAATATTCTTAACTAAACAAATTATATACTGTAAAAATTTAAATAAATTCTCAGATTTCCTTCTCAACAACCTTAAGTAAAATTTCTTTGTGATTTCTGCGAAAATGAACGCAAAGCTTAAACCGGTCGCGATTTATGACGTTATCTTTGACGTATTGATCCTGGACGCCGAGACCGTGATCGTCTTGTGGAACGATTATTGAGGCGACATGAGCGTTGTGGTCGCCTAGTGGAACGTATCCTAAGTATTACCAGCTTTTTTTTCTCAGGGCCTTTCATCACTATTTGTCAACCCGATTTTTCTTTGCAAATTTTTGTTCTTCTCAGTCAACTTCTTGTATTATAGCCAATATTATCACGATAAATTTTTACTTTTGTTTTTTCTGGTTTAGTTACTATGTTGTTCACAATGAGATGTCATTTCAAAATATTCAATTTAAATGGCTTCCCAAATACATTTTAAACATAAAATAGCTTTGGGCTGAATATAGAATATGACTTGTCTTTGACTCGTATTCTAAATTTTATCTTTTTGAAAAACTTCATTGTGCACTTATTATATCGCATATTATTCAGAAAGATTGTGATTTTTTCTTAGATATAATCCAAGTGCTGTGTATGAACAACAAACAATAATAATTTTGTTGAATCATTCTTGATGTTCATGTTCAAAGATATCAATTTTAATGTTGATTGAAATTATGTGAATCTGCAGCTTCAACTTTGAGTATATAGCTTGCAACATGCAAATAGTGTTGTGCTATTCAGTCTAATCTTACAGTAACGATTTGAAACGTACTAAACTCAATATTACAATACAGTTTATGTTTCCTACAATCGGGATAATATCGCTTAACTGCAGCTTCTGGAAGCATTAAAGTCAAAAGCTGATTCTATTCTAACTGACGAGCTTAAATAAGCATTAACCCTTTGGGAGGAATTTGCAAGCCGCTATGAGACTATAGACTCGATAAAGGTCATTCTGTCTACAGTTTTTTAGTCGAAAAAAGATTTTAAAAACTTATGGAACTGCTGAATGGACAACCATCAACCGGAGCTGGAATTGAAGCTTAATTTATTATGTAAGTAGAGGAAATAAGGGAATTTAGTCAATTATATAATTTTTTCCTTTCTAACTCTACAGTTTCGGCTATACATTGGCCATCTTAAGAAGCAAAATGAATGATTTGGTTTAAATTTGAATTTATACTGTATTTTTATAGCATGTATAAATTAAATTTAATCTGAATAATTCCTTTTGCTCCTGAATATGGTTAAAGTGTAGTCGAAACTATAGAGTTAGAAATGAAAAAATTATATAAGTGACTGAATTCCCTTATTTCAACTACTTATATTCACTAATCCAGTCAACTTCAACAATTTTATTTAATTTATTATATTTTAAGCAAAAGCATAGATATTAGGGGAGTAGGAAAAATTTACAGTAAAATTGTATACAGTGAAGCATGAGCTTTTAGGTGGAAAGGTATGAAATGCAGCATGGTAACAGTACGTATCATAAGTGTATTTTATGACGTTCTGTAAACGTAGTAAAGTTGCGATAATGGCGTTTATAGGAAAAGAAAGGTTTTATACAGGGAGTTTTATATTGATTTTATTGGTCATATAATATGTGCTGGTCAAGCGAATTAGTAGTAAAATGCCGCATAATTGTAAATATTCCGCAGTGTCAGAGATAGTATTCCGAATGTCCCTTTTCATTATTATCTTCCACTGAAACTGTTTATAAGCGCGAATAATCGTCCGTAAATTTAATTAAAATTTACCAGCACTATTTCAGACACATTACGTATAGATTTTCGTACCAGTAAGTTCATAACCAATATGCTTGAGCCTTGAGGTTACTTATGATGCAAGATGTATGATGTTATTTTCAACAGCCTGGTTCATAATCAAATGTCAGAATTGTCAGAAATAGATTTAGAGAATGATTTTCAAAATCGATTGACAGTAAAACAATTCTGTCATGTTCTCAATAATTCTGTTAGAATATAAGACAATTATTGTAGAAAAGGAGTTACCAAATGTATTTTCATTTCGTGTCATTTCTTACTTGGTATTTTTAATTCATAAGCTATTATGAACGTCAACGTGAAAATGCGTATAGTTTAATTTTAAAGACTACAAAATAAATCACCGGTTACATCCATTATAAACCAGCCTTAAGACCTAAATAAAAATATAACAAGAGTTCAAGTTTATACAAGATTTTTTCAGTATTTATTGGGTATTTTAGATCTGTATATTTGATTAAAAATAATTATATACACTACGTTTCAACACCAAATTTTCAACAAACAGCAAATTGCTGCCTTTGTAAAGTGAGTTTTTTTTTTGTTTTATCCAAGAAATTTGAAAATAGTTATAGCACTTGGCATGTGCCGAAAAATTGTTAAATAGAGCTAAAAAATCTTTTTTTTCCAATTTCAGACTCCTCTACAAGAAGAAAGAGTTTATAAAGAAAGAAAAAACACATCTATCGAATTTGAAAGTTAAAGTTTTTTGAAAACGCTCAAAAGAGTTAATAGAATTATTATAGTGTAAGAAACTAGAGACACGTATTTATTGTTAAATTTCAATTAATTATACATAAAATAGATAAAATAATTAATAAATGTCTGGTACTTCCTATTATACATCCTTGTGATTGCTAAATGGTAACTAGATGCATAAAAGCGAGTGGAGCAAAAGCGTTTTTTTTATATGTCTGTGTTAAGAATGACGTCGCATGGTTTATCGTGTTTTAATCACAAAAATCTTTCATTTAATTACCATGTCAAGATGGTTGTGAACTAAAAGGTAATCTGTCATCTTGAGGTGTCCACCATATTGGACTTATTGTTACTATATTTCATTGGCATGAGACTTTCTGTTAAATTTGATCAAAATCGAGAAACGTGAAATGTCTCGAGATCTATTTTCTAGATTCGACCTTAACATACTTCATCCTCAGGAAAAATAGCTTTCATCATAAGCTCATAGATCAAAAATTATCAATTTAGTAAATTTTTACTGAAAATTTCGAATTTACGTCCGTTTGGGTCATTTGAATCATATTTGCTGAAAAATTTGTTACAAATATTCCCAATTTATACTTATTTGTTGAAAATATCTTTGTTGGAGTATGGAGCATCAAAGCTGTCCGTTTTCGATGACCACAACCCTCTAAAGGGGACAGAAACAACTGAATAAAGGGAGGAATTAATAAAAGAAAGTCGCCCTTGTTTGCATGCAACCGCAACGTGCTATACTTTCCCGTAAGGGTGGCCTGCTCTGCTATTAGACTTCCAGGGGGTGAACTAATTCGCGCAAACAACCCCCTACAAGTGAATATATGTGAATTTTTAATATGGCCGAACATCGTGCTTGAATTTGCGTACAAATTGGTGTAAATTTTACCGTTTCAACAGGTTTTAGAATCGTGTTAACAGTAATTTAAGCTATATGCGAATTTGAAGCAAGTTTTTAAATTCAGGTTGTTAAAATATGAGCAAGATATTTGGAAATTAAGTTATTCTGAATGTAATTGATTTTTTGGCCCACTTCCCAGCTAAAAGCATTTATTTAAACTCGCATTAAAACGTCCAGTTTTATTATGAGTTCTTAATTACTTCTTACTAAAAAGGGAATAAACTTTCGCGAATATTTCATTGCTAAAAAAAACTTTTTCACTTTATCTCGCTTATTAAGATTCAAGAATAAATAGAAGAATGGATGATATTTTAATTACTTCTAGCTAATTGCCATTCTGTAAAGATTCTATTACAGAAAATTTACATTAATACAACAAAGCATCATATTCTAGTAGCATTTTAAAAATTTCACTAATATTTTAAGTATATTATGAATGAACGGGGGAAAGTGTATGAATTTTTTCCTGAGATGCAATCTGTAGCGCTGAAAGAAAAATAGCATTTTCATCTGGGGTGTTTATTCACAAAAATTCAAATAATGATAGTTATTGCTTTGCAGTGGAATATGCATGAGGTAGGTAGATTGACATTGTTGTATTTATCGAACAAATTTGGTAACACCAATCTCTGTCAAAATTGTTATGAATCATTTCAAGAAATGATAAAAGTGCAGTCCTGTGACTCCAATCAATTGCACAATTTTCAAGAGATGACGCTACTATCGACCTTCAGTGCAATGAAATTTTGTCAGTGGCTCTAAAACAGTGTTTTTTTCTTCGATAAAATAGACTGGCTCGCTATGCTTGCTCTTTTAAGAAGCATTCCTGTGTACCGAAATGCGTTACCTGCGGAACCAAGACTAAGCTGGGGACTATCAAGAAGGACGTATTAAACACCTCATGATTGGTCAAAATTCAGTTTGTTTGAGAGCTACTGCGCGCATAAGCAGCCTGAACGCATGCGCGCTATTAGAGCCATAGGACTGCGCTTAAGCCTTTCTCTACAAAGTGGCACCATAATTTATATTATGATTTTAATTTATTTCTGGCCATGATAAATAGTTATATATTTAACTACGCGAAAATAGCAGATTTACTGCCACGGTATATCTGAGGCTAGGGAATTCAGCAAAAACAGTGAATCTGATTTTTTGCCGTGTTGAATACATAATCAATTTTCTGGTTGTAATTAACCATTTCGATATTATCTTTGGCATCATACAGATCGTATTGCTTATGAAATTTCTATTTGAAAATAATTTTTCGAAATGTCATATTTTACACTTTGAATATTGAGTGAATTTTCATTAAATCTCAAGAAATGCGTAATGGAATCTACTTTTAAATGACTGAAAAACATAATAAAAACTTATGTTAATATATTCAAAGTAAAATGCATGAATTTATTTTGAAAGCTACACTTTTCCTGCCGAGGGTGGAAGAATACCATTTACTCGATTATAAATTGTCAGTAATCCTACTTTTCATGTTAAATCACAGCAAATATATTTTTCCTGTTTTGGCATTAGAATGAAATTGTAGTCAGCTTATTGATGCTATAATGGGCTTTATTACTAGATGAGACTTTATAACATTTTGTTATTCAGAATTAAATGATTAAGATAACATTCAATACTCGAAATACGTTGAAAATTGAGAGAATTGATTTGATTGAATCACAGCTTAGAACATATATCACTACTACAAATAAAATTATTGGCTATTTTCATAAGCAATTATTTAAACAAAAAGTGATACCAGAAAACTAGAAAGCCTGGAATAATATTTCGTCCATTCGCTAAAGTACGCACGTCATATTCTAATCTCAGCTCGTATCAGTATTATTTTCTTTGGCAAATTCAAATATTTTTCATTCTTGTATCGGCTGTATGCTACCGGACGTTCATTTTTGTTTCAGAGCTGACAAAAACACTCACGGATATATAGTGAGTTGCTGGCCGAGTGCCACATGTGTGTGGATACATATTCACTGCATGCAGGACATTTAATCCTGCATGATTTATATCGAAGCCACTCTGGAAAATTGTATTGTGTCCATTCTGTGAAATCGGGTATTTTCGCCGGATAACATTGCCGAATTAAAATGAAAAATTTTCAGCAATTTGTTAAATATTTTCAGGGAATACTCAATAAGTTGAAAATTTGGGGTATTTAATACAAGATATTATTACTTATCGTTTAAGAATGTAGTTTATATGTCATCCTGATTCAGATAAAAATTGAAATTTTTCAACCTTTTGCTCCTGAATAATTCTAGTAATTATCACCCCCTGCTTATCAGCTCAAAATTATGATCATAATTTCGGGTGTAGGACTCAGTGGTCAATTATCATAAAATATGTAGCATTATGAAGTTCACGGGTCAAATATCTCTTATCAGATTTCGTGTAGATACTATTTGAGATAGTGTCCCATTTCACATTAGAGTTTTCACGAGGTCATCGCTCCAAATACAAAAAGCAGAAACGTAAAACCTCATAAAAAGTGGAACAGTAGAAGCCCCTATTCCATAAAGTTCAAATTATCGAAAAGAACTATAAATTTCAAAGTTTATTCCTAATAAAATTAATGCGATTATTGTATTAAATTCAGGATATCTGTGTTTTTAGTTCAATAGGTAGTTCTTTCTTTCAGAATTTTATGGAAGTTAATCTGAAAGATAGCCAGGCATTTATAAATCAGGAAAAAAGTGTCATTCTTTTATTGCTTATAAAACATTTTCTAGATAAATTTTATAACTGTAGCAAGTGTTCGGAATTCATAAAAACGAAAATGATGCTGGAATAATCAAATTTTCATCCTTTTCTATAACTAGAACACTTAAACTGCAAAATGTGGAAAAGATATTTGTAAACCAAGAACAGACAAGGAGAAATTTCTTTACACATTTGATTATTTTTCACAGCTAACTTGCTCTGAAAAAGATATGTGATGTTGATAATAAAATTTGCTTTTTGTGATACTATAACGCAGCAACTAGGAAACCAATTAAAATTGAATTTAAAAATTTATAGAGCACTATCAATTAACTAATTCAATTTTTTTATTGCAACATGCAGTCTGAGCCCACTAATCCGCGAAGCCACCTCTTCAAGATTTTCATTTCTGTTGCTATTTCATTTATTTTGTGTAAATATAAAACTACGTAGTAAAGTTATCGTCACAGCGGGTATTTGAGAGGGTGTTGTATGTGACTCTTCGTATAAAGCACGGGTAAACAACTGCGAATGACAGAGTATGAATTGCGTATGTTGTATGTATACGTCGCTCAGTACGGGGCTCCTTAACACGCGAAGTTTAGCACGGGGGAGATCATATGAGTCAGTGTCTATGGGGATCGATAACAGACTCATTTAAAACTATTCATGTCAGGATTATTTTTTACTAAGCCTCCGCGCGAAAAGTAAGCTTCCCAGAAATCCTTACAATGCTCTAGAGCAGGATTGTACATTTTCGCCTTGATTTCCTTCCTTCTTAAATTCGTTATAGGTCAGACGATATATTAGTTTGACAAAATTGTCAGAGGAACATGAAAAATTTTTGCAAAATTACTGTCTATTCCCTCAAATGTTGACTAACCCGAGAGTAGGAGTTAATTTCTCGAATATAATCGTAACTATATTTATTAGCCTACAGTTGAATATAGTTAACAGTGGTGCGAATTGGAAAATGCCAGAGGATGGAAAGTATATTGTGGAATATTTTTTACAAATCAAATACGACATATTAAAATTTCGCGAATCTAATCTTTTTTTAAAAAGTATAATTTGAATTTATGTGAGAGTGAACCATGAATTCAACAGAAATAATAGTTAGATATTAGCTGTATAGTTTATAATTACCTCACTTCTTGCTTCCTTCATTTGAAAACTTTGAGAGTGGTTTAACCGCTGGGGTAATTTTAAAATGACTTTAGTATAATATTTCTCAATAGCCTCAAGCTATCAAGGCAGAGTTCTTGTATAATATGACATCAGACTTACCTCAAACGCAATAGCAAGGGCTTGTTTTTCCTGTTTTAGTTGCTCAGCTCGGCTTTTATACACCAACATAGCTCTGACAGTCTCTTCCATCCTGCAAGATAAAAACAGTATAAGTATTGTAATAGATAATTGTAATATCACCAGAATGAAAGTGCACACTTGAATTTTGCATTTAATGTTTTTACTTTTGGTTTCAAATATCAACCAAACAAAGTCTATTTCCACTTTAACGTTTAATCTCTAAATAAATTAATGAATTTTGAGGAACTAAAACAAGGTATCTAATGATTATTTACGGAACAAGTCTGGAATACTGCATTATGTACCAGAATTTTTCGAAACGAGGCTTGCCAAGTCACTAAAATAATTATCCCAATGTCATAATGCTTTTTACATACCAAAAGCACATCGCAAGGAAGCACAGAACACAAATAATTGACATCATGACGTGAAGCCAAGTATTTGAAGACGAGGCTTGCTAAGTCACTAAAATTGTTGGCCGAATGACACAATGCTTATTTACACTCATATTACATACAATATTTTTTCTACGGTCCTCAACTTTCATACTTTGACAATTATTGAACACACAGCAGGGGAGCCTGAAGCACAATTTGATATTCAGGCATAACAAATATTCGAATAAATGGATTAGTGAGATATAAATTCAAAGAAAATAGTAGATTATTGAACAAGAATGTAAAGTTGAGCATCACGACATGAGGTCAAGTATTTGGTGACGACGCTTACGGATTCACTAAAATTTTTGGTTGAGTGGAATAATACTCAACTTTACACTCTTAATACATACAAAAAATTTCCGATGACCCTCAACATATTTTAACAATTATTGAGCGCATAGCATACAAGTTGACAATTAGATTCAATAATTACCAGAACTAATGGATCAGTGAGAGTTACAAGTATGAATTCACAGAAACTGAAGGTGATAAAACTAGGACGCGAAAAAATTACTTCGCGTACACACTTTACGCACGGCCATAAAAAATATTAATTCATGCAACAAGAGTATAAAGTTGAATTATGACATGAGGCCAAGTATTTGGTGACGAGGCTTGCCGAATCACTAAAATTATTGGCCGAATGTCATAATGCTTGTTTAAACTCGTATTGCATACAAAAATTTCTTTACGATCCTCAACATCCATATTTTAACAATTATTGAGAACACACCAAGAAAGTCCAGAACACAAGTTGACATTTATATTCAAATTATCCGAACTAATGGATCAATGAAAGTGGCTAGAAACATAAATTCACAGAAATTCAATTGCTACGCGTTTATACAATGATAAAACTGAGAATCGAAAAAGACTTATTTTACGCACGGCCGTAGGATAAGAATATTTTGAAATTTTTACATATGAATTTATAGCAAAATGTGTCCGTTGGTTCAAGTGTGCGATCAATAAACAGACACATACATTAAAATGGAAATTGTTCGACTTTTTAAATCAGCAAGTAAAATAAAATCGATTTCCAGGAGAATGTGATTTTATTTCTGATGTTCAAAATGCTTTCTTACTCTTATCTTCAAGAATAAATAGTAAGTTCTTTTTACAGCAGTGAATAATGATATCTTGATATTTCATGTTGGAGTGAAGAATTAATGAAAAACAACGTTCTCAACTTAGGATGAAAATATTATTCAATCATTGATCGAATTAATGATTCACTGTTAGGTTGAAATCATACTGACATAAATATGTAATTAACACCTGTGTAGTGATAAATGTCTGGATAACATAGTCGGTGAATTAGTAATAATTATAACATGATTTATCATTACGCTTTAAATTCACTGAAATACGTTATTAGCTATTTCTCAAAACGGTAAATTCCTTCATCTGTGATTAATAACTCGAACCGTTCTGACTTAAATTATGATTCCCATTCCAATCCTTCAATAATATCAAAACTGTTACTCACATCACGAAACTCATTTGTCACAAAGTGCCAATAACTTCGTCATGGCAACTAACTGACTTTATAGCTTTGAGTATTAGCTGTTCAATTATCAAATAAATTAAGATTTTCCGTTTGGATCACTTGCTGACATCGACACTAGCGACATCTGTGCGGAATGGCCAACGGGTGGCAGTTTATGATGCAGGGGTTGATAAATTTGAAGCTGCTGCACAAAACAACGATAGAAATGTTTATGTATTTCGCAGATTTGACGAAGAACAAAGAAGTAAACTGGCAATATTCAAACTTATGAAATTTTATACATTAAATATTCACATATTTCGGGAGTTCACATTATACTTTTTAGCCAAGAAAGCGTTCTAACCGGAGTAATCAATGAATTTTTCTATAATACTTCAACTGTGACGGTATTAACAATTACAGTGTCATATATTTTTTGAATTGGTCCTAAATCCGAAATAATCTCTTTGAATGTATTTTTTTCTTTGTAAGTGAATCTTCGAATGCAACTGACGTAAGTGACATTATGATAGGGGGATGAAAATAATATTAAAGGGAGATTACGAGTAGATATCCTTGTATATATGTCTTAGTGTGATATCCGGAAATTTGTTTTATGTTGTTATGTCAGCCTATCTTAACACCCAGAACACCGAAACACAGATAAAAGTAAATTGAATTTTGACTGATGTGGTCCTAGTAGTTGGAATTGAATTGTTTTTCTTTTCTATTTCATGAGCAGTTCTAATTTATCATTAACAATTAACGACTCGTGGAAACGACGACAAAGATGTTCATTATGTAAAATTGAATTGTGAAAGAGAAGGAACTGTTACTGTGTGGAAAATTGATATAGAGATATACAAAACCATTTTGCTTATTAAAGTTCAGCCTTAGCATAATTTGACTCACATAAAGTCGTTATTTTTGCAACTTTAATAAATAAATCTTTTTAAATTTTAAAATTTTTAGCGAGATTTTTAGCGCATTTTTTTGGAGTTCTGAGCTGAGTTCTCAGCAACTATACTATTTACAGACTTGAAACTGGTACTGAATAAAAGCCGCTGTTTCGTAGGTTTGCACAAATTGCTTCAATTCAAGCTCAGTGATTGTGAAAGATTAAGGGCCAGTTTCACCAAAGCCAGTTAAATTTATCCTGAGGTTATTTTATACGAAAACTATTGTTGATACAATTATAACTATAGTTACTAACTCAAAATAACCTCTAGATAGATTTAACTGACTTTGGTGAAACCGGGCCTAAATTATTCAATTACTTGTTTCAAGTGAAAAAATGCCCATAGATATATATGACATTAGGGATATGGCAACTAAAGTTTATTCAAGTAGATAAAAAATTAGTTACAACTTTAGCCGTGGGTGTCACTATTATTATGTACAGTTGTCAAATCTGTCCGAGATTCATTCAATGACTTGTTTGACGCGAATTTGATGCTTATTAGAATGGATTATTATTATTGGATGAAGATTTGTTTACTTTTGGTGTATTTTTTTATATAGCTTTGATAAAGATCATATTATTATTCTAAGGTACAGCACTTGACCTCCCGTCAGTCAATAACTAAACAATGAAGATTAAAAGGTATTTTTGAGTTTGTACATGCATAAATTTATGTACCTATCAAATAGTCAACTTGAAACTAGTACTAAATGGAAGATGATAATTTGCGAAATCTCTGAAGTAACAAGCATTCATGAGCTGTCAAAAATGCGCTTTCATCATCTAGATGATTCTTCAATTTTTTCATAACTTGTAAACTTTGTTTACTAATTTTACTATCAAGCTGATGATAGTGATCGCTGCATGGCATCGAGTTTTTAAGAAATACAACAAATATCATGTAGACAAGCTCCGTAACTGACTGAACGATATTTAAAAAAATTCGATACATAGAATAGACGGAACTTATGTTGCAATTTTTTATTTGTAAATAGGTAACCTATTCTGTTTTATCATGGAATTAATCATCAGGTTTTACAATTTTCAGATCATCAATAACTATGAATTATATTATAATATTACGGTCAATTGAAAATAGGTATAAAAGTTCATTATATAATAAATAATAGACTGAATTTTCCGTTATACATGTAATATTTTAAATGACAAGATTATTTTTTATACATTTTATTACAGTACGGTACATTGCTATATGTATATTTCATTGATAGGCAGTGGCGACTCGTAGCTAAAATTAGTAAGGGTGCAGCTCCAGAAATTTTTTAGCCTTCGTTTTTAAAATTGTGTAAAAGGAAACAAACATAATATATATATAAAAAAAAATTATTCAGAAACTGGATGAAATCCTTACAAGATTGAAAATTTTTCACTTTTTTTAATCCAAATTGTAACAGTTGAAACCTGATTAATTAATTTTAAATGGGTCGCCATCTCTTGTGCATCTTATGTGCGCTTGTGGACACAAGTCAAATATCACGTCGCTTGAACTGTGAAGTGCACTGTGCACAGTTCCATATAAAGATGTTTGTATATTCCTAATAAATTGGGAAATGACCACTGACATATTATTGTACAAGTATAAAGAAAGCATTTATTTAATTAATTTATTTATTTTAAGTAAATCATTCCAACAGGACAAATGTCCCAATTAAAGGAAGACTATACAAAGGATAAACATATACAGCCAAGTAAAGTAAACAAAAAAATGATTAACAGTAATCAAATACAGAATTAAATACTAGCAATAAAAACTAAAAATAAAAATTGAAGGAGAAATTTAGGAAAAAAAGTATTTGATTAGATCACGCTTAAATATCTGAAAGGTATCGGTAAAAATATCAGTCGCAATAGGAATATTATTGAAGATGGTACATATTTGCCAAATGGGAGATTGCATTTCATAATTTGTTATAACTTTCGTACAATTAAAGGTTAGCCTATTTCTGGAAGAGATTCGGGGAATATTAAAGCGAAGTTTATCAAGAATATTACAATCGTTCACAGTATTGTTGACTAATTTATGTAAAAACAAGCAAGATTGTATTTTTCTGCGATTAACTAGTTATATATTAACAACAATCAACAACAATTTGTAATTAAAGAAAAAAAGAATCACCACACAAAATATTATGGATAGTATCAATATATAGTTGACATGTGAAGTGATACTTCTAAGTTAGGATTTTTGTCAACTGTGCAATGATTCGTTTGAGTTACGGAACAATTGTATTTTTAAATGAGCTTGTAATTTGAGATATTTTTTAGATGGATGATACTCAGAACATTAGCCAAATACTATACTTTATCTACAAGTATTTTTTTGCTTGAAAATGCATAGAACAGTTGTTTGAATTTGAATGAACCATCGTAATTACGACAATTAAAAGAAGTTTTTGCTAAAAAGAACAAGGAAGTCAACAAAAATTAAAAATTTTTGGTAAATAGACCTAAAGCAAAAAACTAATTTAGCCTAGCTTTTAAAAAAATTACCAGTGAAAACACTCGTTTCAACACGACATCATGGACCAGTAATTAAACAGTATGAATAATGGATACGGCTAGGTATTTGAAAATAGACACTAATGTACCTATGCTCTTACAGACAATAGTTATTAAAATACGAGCGAAGTGAGCGTTTTTGAAAGCCTCATGAGTGCATAAGTGACTTTTTACACATTGTCTTACAGCGTGTTATCTTCGATTTTCTATTTCCGTGGAATATAGTTGAAAAGTTTTCTCTTTTATAAATGTCACTTTGACGGTTAGCTCAGGATATTGTGAAATCAATTGTTGTAGTTGAAGTTGACATAAATTGTCCAAGAGTAATTCGATTGTTACAGATGAATTTTAAATACCCCTCAGATGTTTAAAATGCTGATCATCCTGCTGATGAACTTTTCAAATGAAATCGAACATTAAAAGTGTGCAATAGAGTTTTTATTGCACAGTTTTTCTTAAAAGCCTATTTTTCACATTGGAAATGCTGCTAGAAAATGTAAAGTTTTTGATACAATAGTTTTATGCCTTGCAAACTAATACATTTTTGCATCTAATGAAATCGTCTGTTCTACTCTGTACATGGTATATAAATAATAAACCAATAATTAATTACGATGAATATTGAATGAATTAGAATGTACCGCATTCGACACCATATTCCAGATAAAATTCCCGAACAAAATAAACACCCAAATTCAACAACAAAAATATCATTCATGACACAATTCTTCCATTTGCATTGTGGGTAATAAAAAAGCGTAGTGATACAGAAAAAAGGTTTTAATGAATTCCACGATGCGGTTATCAGAGCAGATTACGTCATAACTCAGTCACATTAATAACCATTCTAGTTCGTATAGCATTATGACAATCTTTTATTCATTTTCTTTATGACCCAAGGCTTGGTAGAAATGAAAATGGCCCTAGGGCAGATAATGCGTAAAAACGTCAGGCATTTTTTCATCCGAGAACGCCCACTGCGGCCTAAGCACACGATAAGGGCTACAAGAAAAAGGTGCATTATTTCCTTCAAACATTTATTATGTACCAGATATTATATATGTACATATTTTATATCCACAAATGAAGTAACATTACAAAGTGAACAAATTTCAAATAATAGTCACTTTCTTGATGTGCCTTCATGTTAACAGCCTTGCCAAGGAAGCGAAAAGATTACCACAAAATTGAAGAATACTAATTCATAAGTTATTTTCCAAATGGAAATGTAGTGAATATATGAGTGTTTTGATATATTATTATATTATATTATGAAATATATCATATATTCACTATCTTTCCATGGTTATGATGTATACTTAATAGGATTTAAAGTTAACCTAGACCACTTTCAGCTGACAAAATTGAACATTGTTGACAAATTTATTAAAATGTATTGATTCGGAATGATTTATGAGGTAAAAAAGTGAAATTTAAATGGAAAAAATGTTCTTCTGTATCATTTGATAATTCGATTGTCAATTTGAATATTTGCGCGCTTTTGGAGCTTGATTTACGCCCACCCATTCATGGTGATTGTCTTATCCTCTATTTGAGGATCCCTCGGTACATGTAGTTTGGTAGACTAATGTTACGATTCTGTGATAATTCATAATTCTTGCAGGACTATGAATTCAAGAAAAAATTATAAAAATGTATCGACTTTTGTAGGCATATCAAGTTCATTGTAATTTTGTTCATAATTTACATCTTTATTTATCTATAAAAAATATAGGTTTATACGGAATAGCAACAGAACTTTTTTTTGCTAATTTTTGTGAATTTTTGAGCAAAATATGACTGATTCTTCAGAAAAAACTGTTGTTTGTGTACTGAAATTTAATTTCTTTATTTATATGAGAGGAGAAAATGGTACTTACAGTTTAGTGCAAGATAGGATGTAGCAACTACTGCTTCACATCCCCTACTAAGAATGAAGCATCAAAAGTCTTCAGTATTTCAGTCACATTATAATTTAATCAAGTAATGTTAATTTCTATCCCGGAAATGTGTGCGCCATTTGTCAAATGGTTCTATTACATTTCATTTCATATCTCCGTCATTTTCCCACTTATTTTAATTAAATTAGGCTATCTCAACACACCTCTATATCGCTCTATATCACTGAATGTACCTCCAGTTGAGTGCTTCCATTCGCTGGTGCAAACACACAAGACATACAGCCGACAAAGTTGGCTTCGAACCCCGCTAAATGGGTCAGAAACGCATGGGCGAAGCACTGGGGCACAAAGAGGGCCTTATTAGTACTTGAGTACGAACCAAGAACGAACGAAGTACTTTAGTTGTAGGATTGTGTAGCAGAGACGGACTTGTTCTTTTTGGCACCATTGTGAAATTGTACAAATTGTAAGTGGCTCACTTTGTATAAGTTTGAATTCAATGTTTCTTTTCATAGTTAAATTCTTGTGAAATCGTTGAAGTTTGTGCTTTATCTGAGACTTTTTCTGATATAATGTATCTGGAGAAATTCACTACAAATATTTGCTGAATGGGGTTAACTTACATGGTGAAGAATTTTAAAATTGCTATGATTCTCTAGAATAGATTCTCTCCATAACCATTATAGAAAATAATATATTTCCCATACGAAGTAGCCAGAAAAACGAAAATATTGTTGTGAGGACTTACCTCACCTTTGTCCTCAAAAAAAGGGAGCAAGAGTTTTTCCTATTGATTTCTATACGCAGAACTTCTTAGGTCGATGTGAACTAGCATGCTTCCAACATTTCGACTTTCTCTTTTTTTCTGGATCATAATAATGAATCCAACTCTAGTCACTATTCCATCCAAAAAGTGAGAAGAATTCTTTTCAAAACAACAATAAACCAACTTGGATGTTGTGATGTTTTTGACGGGCATTCTAAACATTCTATTTAGATGATAACTATTTCATATCTAAATTAGAATGATGAACAATATATTAAATACATTCTCATGGAGTATCCAGAAACTCTGCTTCATGTTACAGGATAGCCCAATTCGTCGATCTTTCAAAATTATTTCATGTACAGCATCAATATTTTCTGAGATCAACAAAGAAACAGGTCTTCCAGAATGGTGTTCATTATTGATGACGGTTTTTCCTCTCTTCGGAGTATTTAACATGCTGCTATAAGTTTCTTTTGTCGACAATCTTTTCAAAAATTCGATAGTCGATTATAAGAAACTAGAAATTAAGTCATAATGAATATCCATCTTTTGTAAAGATTTTTGATATATCAAACAAATATAGTTTGGATTAGAGATCAAAGACTATGTTTAATCCGGATCTGTCAAAAAGCCTTTTACCTATCCAATATCCGCACGCATCCCTTAATTTTTCAAGATCTCTTAACTTCGCCTCATACGCATCTTTGATCATTGGCCTCACGCGCCTTTTCCTAATTGACAAGTGCGTTACTTTGTCATCCGTCCTGTCTTACCCTCCCATATATACACACGGATACACCCTCGCTTGTCAAACACTCTAATACCCTCACTAGGGTATATACTAATCCGCTAACTTGTTACCATTGTTTGTTATAAATGGAAGCTGCAGGGAAAAATATTTGATTTATAGATGGATTGGCTCTCAGGGTGTATTGACGGATTTTTGATGAACTGAGGGAAATCGATACACAAGATGAACATTGGAAACGTTCTAATAATACAATAATAGATTAATAAATTGGAGTACCTTCATTAATAGGAATATCGTGAAATTCAAACAAATATAACTTAATGTTGAACAGATAGAAAATCAGATTGCTGTTATAAAAAATATAAACTGGCAAAGCTTAAGTACTCTTTATTTCAAGGAATTCATGTCTCTATTAATGATAGCTTGTTAAGCAATAAATAAAATTCTTTGTAAGAATTTGCAAGATAAAAATGCTGACAAACTCAAGAATTATTAACAAAACACATTGATGTCACAAGGAAGTCTTTTCGATGCAATTCAAGCCAGACTCGATCAAGTGTCCTTGTTTTTATCCTGTCGTAAGAAAGAGCAAGCGAGAAACATTTTCCTTTTCTCAAGATTCTAGCGAGACCACAGCGTCAGCTCGTCTGGCGCTGATATCGAGATGATATCGATGACTATGTAAGCTGTACGAACGTCACACTCTGCTACGTTACGTTGCTGTGTTTGTTGTACGTCACATATGACAGAGGTTCCAGATATTTTTTGTTTTGCTTCCATTGCTTTATATGACAATTAGAGAAAATTTTTGATAGCTGATTCTGGGAGTACTTGATTGGGATCAAACTATTTTTTCTCATTCTCAACATTGGGCAATTTTTTTGATTTTGGAAATCGAAAATTTCGCCTTATTTAAATATTAAAGTTCTTATTTATTGCAGAGAAGATTTCTGGGAAATAAGGTATATTTTTAATGGTGATTTTGATGTCTCCGTATGTCATAATTGATTTTGAATACTGCAGATGTTAACAAGAAATATAAGACAGTTATAGATCATGTTTGTTGGCACCTAAAATAAGAAAAAATGTGGGTTTTTTATTTAAATTTTTGACGTAGGCCGAAAAGTTAACAAATATTAATATTTTGTCACACCATCAAGAACGGTAGCACTTGATCAATTTTTCTGACTAACTAACACAGAGACACCTATTGACATTATGCATCAAAATTGACGATTTTTCATGGTAGTTAAATTGTCAATAAATACATATTTAAATGATTATTTGACACAATATTTCCAATTGGTTTTGACAGCATTTATGATACCTAAGCCAAATAAATCAAAGCTCTTCTTCAAATTGATATTCACACCATTAATACAGCTTCCACCAAAAAATGATAACATAAAATTTAATTTAGTTTATTAAATTTATTGTGAGATTTGTTTAAAAGATTGTATTATTGCAACAATATCTCAATATAAAAGTTATCTGCCCATGGAAATTCTATTCTTCAAACGATTGGGAATCACTGTTCAAGTTTTCTGCAGGCAATACCACCAGAAATAGCATTTGGAGTATATTCGATGACAACCACACTGTTTTATGTGAATGTCGATAACGATTATCTGAAAACTGTATGTAGTATATCGCAGATGATAAAATAGAACGATTTAAATTTATTTTTTGAAGGAATTGTTCAGATAATTCATTTTTATTACGATTTTATGACCATGAATTTGATTTAGCTTAGTATATATAAAATCGATTTACTCTATATATCAGTTATGTTTCATAATTCATATGATATTTGGACATGGATGGGTTACCTAGTTATTTTGGTGAAATGTCACATATTTCTACGCTGACATTTGAAAATCATAATTTGTTTGTTTTCGGTACATTTATTGAGTGTTTGAATATCTATTTTTGCTTTATTATTTTCATAATCAATATCGTAATAAAAGATGAATAGCTTGATTGTACTCTATTTTTCCTTGAATCTGAAACTTCCAGCATTTTCTTTAGACAGATATGGTTATTAATTTCTGGCATCTATATTGTAATCCTGGAAAAACAGTTTCAAAGATTCAGTGGCTTATAAAAAAAGCAGGATTTATTTTTGTAAATCATAGGGGTAATAGGTTTCAATTGTTTGAGAGCTACTATAAATTGTAATAGCCTTGCATATCTAATAATTTAATAATGGATGCGGAGAATTATAATCCATTGAAATTGAATGAAATATTTGTGCGTCAAAAAACGTCATTTCAAAATAGAAATAATTCAATTGCTCAATCATTGGCAATAAGCACAATTTTTCAACTCAAAATGTCAATTTGATTCAACCATTAAAGTTGTCAATAATTTCACATGAATAAATGATGCGAAAAAATATAATTAAATTTGTTTTGATTTTGTTAATTGATTGTAAAGAATAATGTATTTAACATTTCCAATATATTTTTCAATTTGAGTATAAGTTTTTAGATCTGTATCAAAATAATATTATTAAAGAAATTATGATGTGAAACGTAATTTCATTTCCGGATGAGAAACTCTATAATCAAAATGGAGAAAATAAAACAATGGACATGATTGAGTTTTTCACGCAGCAATATTAAAAAGGACATTTCAGATTCTAATTGAAAAATGTTTGGAAGCGAAAGAATATCGTGAAGCCAGTGAGCTGGCAAGTAAATTTTGAATGAATGGAAGGTTTCATCCCCTTGGATGCATCTGTGCGTCGATGAGTCTAGATCTTGTGCTTATTGTGAAAAGAACCCTTATTTTCCGGCACCCTTAACTTAGAAATCAACAAGCTAGAAAGAAATGTATATTAAATTATTACAGAAGAAAGAGAAAGTTTCTTTTTATTAAAAATAAGAAAAATACGATAGAAACAAGAACATTAAGATTGTGTATAAAAAAATCAGGGTGACTTTGACAGTTTTGCAAGATAATTTCTGCGCGAGACCACTGCAAGGATAATGTTCATATTTACTGAATTTAATAATAATTTTCTATGACACCGTGTATTCAAGTAATCGTTGATATATTGAACACACGGTACGTTCTTTTTTCTTTTGAGAATTTGAATAAAACATATCTTTTTGAACTTTTAATAGACTATTCCGAATTTTGCATTTTGGCTGTACACTCATAATTAAATTTGAAAAGTTTACCAACCGTGAATTCCGCAGAAATGAATTTCCCTGGAGCAGGAACATGAAACATATGCATACCATTAAAACCTAGACGTCTGTTCTCTTATTTAAATAATTCTAAAATTCATATATCTGCCGTTCTCTATACTGCAGTAAACAGTTGAAATACATTTTCTTCTTTTGTTTGTTCAAACAGAATTATAACCTCAAACGGATGGTTGAATTGAATAGTATTTGTTGATAGAGACAAAATATACACATATTGAAATATACTGTTATCTATTGCGAATAGGTACGTTCAGAGTTGACAAGCCGTGATGATGAAATAGTAATTGATTTCTAACAATAATATATTTTATCTACAACAATTTTTTGAAATATTTTTGAAAGATCCATTTTAAAAATCATTAAAAAATGATTGCAGTGAGAATGATAGTTTTTTCTCAGCTAGTTGCACAATGCGCAGTCTTACATAGGTGAAGCTCCATAATATCTAATGCATATATTCAAATAGTTATAGATATAATTACTATAGATTCTGAATACATAATTATTCTCTATGGAAAACAACTCTTTTTAGAATTATTCATTTTTTGAATGTTCCATAGCACAGCACTTCACATATTTCACAGTTTTTGTGTGAAATTTTTATTTATGTGATTTCTTCTTTACATAATTATATTATTAAAGTGACTTTCGATTTTTCTTAAGATCCATATTACCTATAAATATTCTATTAATCACCCATTTTCTTAACTAAATTAAATTTTTGGGTTTATAGCAGAATTTCTCAATAGTTTTTTGATCATGCTAGAAATATTATTGGTTGAGGAACATTACTCTATATTTAATTTATAGCCCATAATATCCTATGATAAAATGTAGAATTTAGCTTAGTAACACGAATAGTATTAAGAAATCAGTAGGTTTTTTTGATAAACAAATTTTTGGCTTTTATGTCATAAACGAACACGCGAAATACTAATTTTGTCATAAAATGTAATCGATATTCATTTCCTCGCATATTGGGTAGCAGTTTAGCATATTCATGTCTCAGTATAGGTAAAAATTTATATTTATTTTCTTAACGATATCCAATAGTGCATTTATGGGTGAGGAAGTTGCCAGAGATGTTTTTTTATGCTGCATATAACTGCATATAAAAGCTTTACCAATGAATCGTCAAAAGTCAAAATTTAACTTGATTGTAGTAAATATATGTGAAAAAATATTGAATCGATGAAAATTTTCGTAAAAAAAATTCTCACAGCTATAGGAGATAGTAACTACTGGCACAAGAATGTCTCGCTTAGTTAGTTTCTGTTTTTATTGATGAAGCAACAAATCAATCAATAATTGTCCGTTGATAGTGTGAATTCTAACGTGGATGCACCACAGCACCGGCAACAATTTCAGGACAGGTTCACCATGACAGCGGTCACCCAGAGGATACTGTTCTCAAAATGATCAAGTAAGATTGAAATGTGAAGTATCGAAAAATTGACACATCCATAGGACTATAGGCATTTCAAAGATTTCGATGCAAAAAACCCTACAAGATTAATACAGTGTTTCTTATCCGTTGAACACCATAACTTAATAGAGAACAAAAGGCAGCTATCATTAATTGATACCAAATGTTTTTAAGGCGGTTCGATAAATATTTATAGCATGAATTAACTTCTATGAACCCGAAATGTATCAAAAAAAATGGTTGCAACATGACAATTTTTACAGGCTATCATTTATATGGTAGATACTTACAACTGTAAGCTTAGGATATTGGCATTTAAAAATTCCCGCTAGGAGTTATTGCATATTGTGAAATTTATTTAAATTAGCAAAAAAAATTGCTTCTTTGAACAATTTTTTACAGTCTGCCATTTTCTCGAACATTTTGGGTTCATTGTTCTAAAGTGTTCGAGATTTACACAAGAAGATCCCCACTAATGGCCAGTTGAACCGCTGTCCCTTAAATTTTAGGTGTCGCTTAATTGAATAATATCGCATCAAAAATCAAAAGTCAAATATGACATAAACATTGCTGTCATTAATCCGATTCGATATTTTTATTTCAGTGAACCTTAAAATTTAAGCTAAAGCGGTGCAACTGGCCGTAAGTTAGTTAACGCAGAAATCAAGGACGAATAACAAGTGGAGAAACTGTGACAGTAGTGTGGTAAATAAATAAATACGGAGTGAAATTAATATAGTTTAAATGAATTATAAATGAATATCAATCAGATTTATACTAAGTTTAATAGTTGATAGTTGAAGTTTCAGTTATTAAACTTAAATTTTGATCTATTTAAAATAATAGTGTTTTATTTTGGAACCAAATAAACGTTACAATACCAAATTTGCTGTGTTCTGTAATCAGTACAATGAAAACAATAATGAAGTATTAAATGCCAGAAGCTAATAGCCTGTTACTCCAGTTATAAGTTCTGCATCATATATTGAGTTATTGCTATACTTGGAATGACATTTTATGTGGGTATTGTACTTTTTATTATATTTAAAGTTGTCTGACTTATCGATAAAAAGATTTCTTGGTGGATGATTCTGCGGATTGAAATATTATTTATGTCTTCATTTTTCGCCGAAATTTCTCCCCTATCTAATTTTAAATTCCTTTGAAGCAAACTTATCCCATATGCGAATTCCATTTCATAATAATCTTTTCACCCCTCTGTTATGTGATATCCCAATATAGGTAAATCTACTGAAGACGCTGATACTCTTCCTTTAAAATGTTTTTCATCACTTTTTAATGATATACTACGCCTTCTGGAAGAAAGGTGTATTTTATTTCGAAAAATTACAAGTACAGTACTATCAAGAGAAGTCTATATCCTAATTTAGATTTAAGATAATGTAGTTATCATTCTTACGAGAATAAAATAGAATGTTTATTAGTGGAGTGACGAACCAGAAATTTCAAAATGAAACATTAATTTGTGATTGTTCTATCGTGCTATTAATTTCAGTGTTCAGTAAAAAATAAATCAGAATCCAAATCTGTATTCTGTATATTCAATAATAATAAGCAGGATTTAATATTGTAATTCTTGCTCAGAATTACAGAATCAAATGTACTTAATTACATAAAATAAACGTTGGTATTTCAAATATAGATTTAGTTGGTCAGATTCTGGTATATGAGGTCACAGCGGTTAAACAAACACTAGTAGAATACAAAGGAGATTGCAGAAATTCTAGAATTTCAAATCGCGATATTAATGCGAATAATTAGTTTATATTAACTTCAAACAAGTACAAATTAATAAAGTTATCATAGCAATTAAAGTTCAACTGCAATAAAACAATGCCTCATATGTGACTCAACTTCTGTTTTGAAAGTAAAGCATAGCGAATCACTTTTCTGGAAATTAACTTTTTACTTTTCTGGACAGTAGAATGAATTGTTTTGCGAGGAATATAAAACAAGGGAACATTAATTAATTTATGGTCTAGCATAGAAAAAACAAGCAGACCTCAAGAACAAATCCTTTTGTATCATTTTATTGAGGTTCAGTCTGAGTTTACGCGTCGAGGCAAAATAGGTGAAGCCTTCAAGAAACACTTCTTGCCAAGATACATATTATTTTTTTTTTCCGAAAATCTCTCTTCTTTTTACAAATCTAGAAATGAATATATTTTTCCAAATGTCAAATTGATAGACAACCAAAGAGGCATAACAAGATTGGTGTCACCCGAGGCAATAATGATGATGTCACTCCTATTCCCTGTTTCCAACTTAAACCAAACATATTTATTCCAAATGTGCAATAAAATGTCTATAAATGTTTAAAAAAAATGTTTAATATATTTATACATAAAATAGACCTTCTCAACTTTGATATTTCTACAAGTTCATTTGCAGATTTTTGATCATAAAATTTAATTCCAACCCAAAAATATGGACATTTGCACCAAATGAAAGCCTCTGCACTTGACCGCTATTCTAGGAACGGCCGTATTAAATTTTAATATTATTTAGATTTCATTCTCCTGTCATTTGATAAAAGATCAAATTATAACATCATATTCTCATCTTGTGTCATAGGAGTTTCTGATTTTCGAAAAACAGAGCACATACATTATGCACATGCATTAATGTAATCTTCGTATGTCAAAAATTCTAATACATTTTTTTGAAAAGAACTAATTGACCATATGTCTTATAAAAATAAAATAATCTTATCACTTCATTCATGAAACATAAGAAAGAATATAGCTCAACAAGAAATAAAACTGAAATAAAATATCAAGGTTCAGATTAAAGTTTAGATAAAGGGAAAACCGTATATACCGTGTTCTGCGTTTGCTGGGAATTAATCCTTTGTATGATAAGAAATTTATACCTGATATGGTGCAGTTGGCAATCGCCCGTTTGAATAGCTTCCATAAATTTTATTTTGTACTTAAATTAACACTCGGATATTACTCCTAGAATGTTGTACCCGGGACGTACCCCTCTCCTTGCCTCACTCTCATATCCACGCCACTGTAGATAACAACAATTCCAGCGGCATCAATGATTAATTGCGATCACTTGAAAATTTTGATCAAACACCGATTCATTATAAGCTTGTTAATATGATCCTTTAGGAAAAATTATATTCTACAGTAGTCACTTATTGCAAAATAATAGAGAAGTCACGAGTCCAGTAAGTATTATAACAAAAATGTTGTGACTACTTTGTGATTTCTATGGTTTATTTATGATAACGGTAGCAATAGCTTTTCCGGTTATTTCTTTACTTTTATCTTGACTATGAAAAATATGATATTGGTAAGTAGTTCCTCCATTTGTCGTATGTTAGAAACTCTAGTTTTGGAAACTGATTCTTCGAATAATTAATTACAAAAATTCTGTTGTATGTATTAGACATTTGTTCATCAAATATAAAAATTTAAAGGTTTATCTTGAGATATGCCTAGCGATAGTTACATCTCAAAATAATTAATTTCAGGCGATTATCCTCTTGTACTAAATTATACAAAGACAATATACATTATATCAAGAGCATTTTAAAATGATTCAGTTTTTCGAATTCATGCTTTGTAGAATGAAATGCAAGAAAGAAAAACACCAACCAGATTCGCAATTGGACAGATGAAAAACAAAAAATTCTTTGATGTCCAAGTCGCGAAATCAAATAGTTCGATAATTAATTCCGGCAATAATCGCCACGTACACAAAATGACAAAACAACATCACGTGCGTGATCACGCGTAGAGCGTGATAGACGAGGGTGATGCCAGCGACACGAGTGGCGGACCATTGAATCACATGTAATTGATGTATGTAATGTAAACACACTACATGTACAGTGGCCAGCCTACATGAAACTATATGTCATGGAATTATTAAGAGATTCAGGGGAGCAATTATAAACATTCTCAAACATAATATAATACATTAAAAAAAAATTATATATATAAATGTTATGTTGAAAGATCAAATTTGAATCACTACCACTACATTGAAGGTTTCAAGCAAATTTCACTATAAGTATTATATCAGACTGTTTTATTTTTAAAACGGATTGAATTATCCTAGATGTAAATATTTTTTGAAATAAGATTTTTCTATTTTGTCCTCCTTTCATCAATTTACCGTTCAATAAAAGCATGTATATTCCAGGATCCTATAACTATTAAACTAATTAAATTTTTCATGATGAATTCTCTACATTGATGTCTTCTTTGTGTGGTGAATGTATAGGCACCATTGCCTAGACATCTTTCCATCCTGAAGGGTTTCCTAGGCAACAGGGTCGGGTATCGTGTCGCTTGTCGACGCGCTTTGAACTCACAGAACGGCGACCCCACAACGGGACCGGAACCGGGGATTAATACGAATCAATTTCATTTAAATCCGAACGCATAAATTTACGAATCGTCTGATTCTGGCTATTCAAACGTATGTAGTAATACGCAGTTGCGGCTTGTGAAATGATTGAGTACATTTATGAGGGGATTAAGGGGCGACGTGGTAATTGTTTATAGCGTTTAACTTTAAATAAAGATTGAAAATCATGGGATTTGAACACATTTTTGTTTGAGGGTTATTTACATTTTCAATTTATACAAAACAGTGAGAATTTGGACTCGGTTAATGAAAATTAAATATCTAATTTCAATGTAGTGTATGACCGATAATCCTTATATATCTTTGTATTACTTCCCAGAACCATATCTAATAGGGAAAGTATTGTGATTGAATTTTTTTGACAAAGATTTTGATGAATCTTCACTTTATAGACTCTATTGAACCCAAAAAACATGATTCTTAAAAAAGGCGCGGAGCTGATTGTGACATTGTTGCACTATACTTAGGACATTGAATAATGCATCAAGCGGTAAGCTAAATTTCATATAAATTCAATTAAAATCTCTACGAAATTTTACTAAATTCGTAGACTATACGAATAAAAAATTTGGAAAAATTCTTTTTTCTCTTTAGATATTATATTATAAAAAAATGACTGTTCTCAATAACACGTGTAAAATGATGCAAATTAAAGGATGTTATCAAGCATAATTTTACATCAGCAGTTCATTTGTTATTATTAAAATTTGAATTATTATAAAATTCGTTAAATTTCAATAAATTTTCTATTCTTTTTAGATTGGTCTTGAACACCCTTAAGAAAGACCTTGATTGCTTCCTAAGAGGTGGTGGAAAAACGGCAGTGGCGTAACTAAAACTTTCAGGGCTCTAGTGCGACAACATAGTAGAAGCCCCCTGTCTGAATTTACAAGCAAAAAAAGCTCAAATTAAAAACTTTTTCGGAAGTTTTATAACCATGTTTAATTCCAATTTAACAATCTCGTATCTCAGTCTATAGTCAAAAAAGCCTCTAGTTGGGGTCCCAAGCAATTGCACCAGCTGGACCGGCGGTAGTTACGCCACTGAAAGATGGGACTATCAATACTAAAGTAGGTATAGCAGCAAACTAACCATTCAGAATTCAGAAATAAATTTTTCGTTGAAAAAAATGACAGTTTAATTATTTTATTCTCTACTCTCACCAATAAAATTGATGAAATAATAATCTGAAGGAATATAAACAATTTTCTAGTATACTTATGATAGGGTAGGAATCGTGGCAAAAATGCAACTAGGGTCAGTCGATATACGTTTTTTTATCATCCTTTCGAATATATTTTTCATTTAGACATTACATTTTTTGCGTCAACTCTTTTCGTTTTCCCATCACTTCTCAAGTATTATTTCATCAAACGCTGTGTATTTCCTCATAAGAAAGTTTAGCCTAAGCAAACATTTCTATAAGATCTCATTTTATTCTTACTCTTTTCATTTTACAACCCAACCTCCTTGAACCATGTACGACATGAAATTGTCGAAAGACGAATCGGATCTATGTTTATATGATATTATTTTTTTGTATTCGGATCCGATTTTATCCTAAACAATAATACATTATTACTTAAATACTTCAACTAAATAAAAAAAAGTTCTCGACGAGCATATATCTCTCGAACTAATGCAGTAAAAGAGCTTGTAATAGTATAAATCTGCTGTGGCCACACAGTACTTTGCCGACCATAAATTTCATGGCCAATTTCATCGCTGTTTCAGAGATTTAGAGTGTTGCATCAATTAATTGCATATTTCAAAGTGACAGCTGTCATTGTTAAAGTGACAGCTGTCATTGTCAAAGTGACAGCTGTCCTTCGTCAAGTGGTTCGGCGGTTATATATTAATCCTTACATAGAATAAGTATTTTTGAAAATGAACAGTCCTTTTCACGATTTTCGGGGTCTTCAATTCATTGGAACATCGACATTTGATCGCTGGAAGTATAATTTAAAGATGGTAACGTGGATTTCACTGACTATTCCATTCGTAGTATTTATAACAAGGTTAACAATGCTAAATCGCCATAGAAACGGTGCATATCAGTGAGTATTTGGACATGTAGGAATACCATCGGGTATTACACTAGTGGTCAAAGTGAGTATTTCACTCAAAGATGTGGATACCTCCAATTTGTGCTTTCTTCGTATTTAATGGAATATTTTTCTGAATATCTTCATCAATTTCATCTTCTGATCTACCACCAAATCTTTTTGAACTAGTTTCCATATCAAGACGCAATATATTTCTCTATTATTCATCAAAGAAAATGCAAGAAATTCTAAGTTTTCAGTTTGACAGAAGTTTGTTTACTCGTTCCTATGAAAATTACGTGAGTTGTTACTAGATTCATAGAAAACTAATTTGAAAAAATGGTTTGACTCCTGGAATAGTCCTCCATATACCATTTGTAATTAAAGTATTATAGACAATTTTTGTGGTGCAATCACTCATGTTTATTGTGCTTGCGAATACCACTCGTGGTATTCAAACGCAAGCACAATATACATACATTCGTGATAGCACCACAAAAATAATCGATAATACTTCAACTAGTTATGGTATAATAAATGACTATTCCATTCGTAGTATTTATAACAAGGTTAACAATGCTAGATCGCCATAGAAACGGTGCATATCAGTGGGTATTTGGACGTGTAGAAATACCATCGGGTATCACACTAGTGGTCAGAGTGGGTATTTTACTCAAAGATGTGGATACCTTCAATTTGTGCTTTCTTCGTATTTAATGAAATATTTTTCTGAATATCTTCATCAATTTTATCTTCTGATCTATCACCAAACCTTTCTGAACTAGATTCCATATCAAGACGCAATATATTTCTCTATTATTCGTCAAAGAAAATGCAAGAAATTTTAATTTTTTAGTTTAACAGAAGTTTGTTTACTCGTTCCTATGAAAATTACGTGAGTTGTTACTAGATTCATAGAAAACTAATTTGAAAAAATGGTTTGACTCCTGGAATAGTCCTCCATATACCATTTGTAGTTAAAGTATTATAGACTCTTCGTATTTAATGGAATATTTTTCTGAATATCTTCATCAATTTCATCTTCTGATCTACCACCAAATCTTTTTGAACTAGTTTCCATATCAAGACGCAATATATATTTCTCTATTATTCATCAAAGAAAATGCAAGAAATTCTAAGTTCTAACTAATTTGAAAAAATGGTTTGACTCCTGGAATAGTCCTCCATATACCATTTGTAATTAAAGTATTATAGACAATTTTTGTGGTGCAATCACTCATGTTTATTGTGCTTGCGAATACCACTCGTGCTGCCCACTCGTGGTATTCAAACGCAAGCACAATATACATTCGTGATAGCACCACAAAAATAATCGATAATACTTCAACTACTTATGGTATAATAAATGACTATTCCATTCGTAGTATTTATAACAAGGTTAACAATGCTAGATCGCCATAGAAACGGTGCATATCAGTGGGTATTTGGACGTGTAGAAATACCATCGGGTATCACACTAGTGGTCAGAGTGGGTATTTTACTCAAAGATGTGGATACCTCCGATTTGTGCTTTCTTCGTATTTAATGAAATATTTTTCTGAATATCTTCATCAATTTTATCTTCTGATCTATCACCAAACCTTTCTGAACTAGATTCCATATCAAGACGCAATATATTTCTCTATTATTCGTCAAAGAAAATGCAAGAAATTTTAATTTTTCAGTTTAACAGAAGTTTGTTTACTCGTTCCTATGAAAATTACGTGAGTTGTTACTAGATTCATAGAAAACTAATTTGAAAAAATGGTTTGACTCCTGGAATAGTCCTCCATATACCATTTGTAGTTAAAGTATTATAGACTATTTTTGTGGTGCAATCACTCATGTTTATTGTGCTTGTGAATACCACTCGTGCTGCACACTCGTGATATTCAAACGCAAGCACAATAAACATTCGTGATAGCACCACAAAAATAATCGATAATACTTCAACTATTTATGGTATAATAAATGATTATTTATTTTTGATATCTATTTAGCTTATCTCCCCGAGAGCTTCAAGTTGATATTACTTAAATAATTTATAAAAAAAAAAAAACTAGTAAAAATCGTTTGAATATCTTCTTTAACACTTCTACTAGAATTGTCTCCGCAGAAACTTTAAATTGGTACTAAAAACGTTAGAACCGATAAACTTATTTAAAAAAAATTATTGACGAACGTTTGCATATGATGTCCAAATATGAGTGATGATAATTCTAATTTTACATCATGATTCACATTATTTCTTTGTTTCAGAAAAATATAACGAATTTCATAATCATTCAAATTTTAATAATAACAAATTAACTGCTGATAATTTAGAGAAATGTTTCAGGTAAATGTTGTGCCAAATTATTCGAGGATCATTTTTAGTCATTTCATATTTTATGATGAATAATAAAAAAAGTTTATCTACGAACTTGAATCTAGCTTTTTGATGAAAAACTTGAATATGAAATTTCAGTTGAAATTCGTACGTGTTTTCAAGCTATCATGCTTTCAGACAGACCGACAAATCGATTTTTTTTAAATCGTGTTTTTTGGGTTCAGTTGGGTCTGAAACAGGAAAATCCATCAAAATCTTGAACTGCCAAAAACTCACGAATACAACACTTTCCTAAAAATATAGGTCGGGAAAGTAAAAAGTACTGATCTGTATGAATAGATGGATAGGACATTCAAGATAAATAGTCCATAAGTTGGTAAAGCCGAAAGAAATGGGGGTAGTGATCACCCGGCTAACTTTGTTTTTTCAATTTACTATTGTTCGTATAGTAATTAATAATTGGAAATCATAACTGAATAAATTATTTCTCTGCCAGATATGTTGCAAAATACGTTTGATACCTTTTTATGTCTGATGTGCATCGATCGCTTCAATTAGCTTCACATATTTGGCTTACACTCCATCCATTTATTTATACAGATCAGTGATAAAAAGTTATAGTCTATTTTGGTTGGTTGGTGTTCAAAAAATTGAACTTTTTGATTTTATCGCCAAATGATTGTCATTTTCGTAACCAATTTTATTAAATTTTATTGTATTGGCTGTAGTTAGAAACCCATTACTAGGCAATTTGGCATCCTAATCCAAGCTGAATCGTCCAACACCAATGATCGGTTGACATAGGACTAGCACTTAGCAACCGATTACGGTAACGACCAGTACCATAACGCCAATTAATATCATAGTGTCGTCCACAGCGGTGCAGCGGCTTTAATCGCTATTAGTCCCTTTCTCTTCAGCCAGCGCAAACCTTCTGAAGCCTTGGAACCAGGGGATGCACCAGTGCAACTGATGGTGCTACAGAGGGATAGGGATTCATTTCTCAGGAAAACAGAATTGTGGAAAGAATACTTAAGACAAGGGCAGGTCAGGAGAGCTACCTACTGAAAACAGGATATTCGAATTTAATCAACAATTTAAACTTATTTCACAATGTTTTAACCAAAACAAAGAAGAATTAACATTATTTCCCAGACTTATAGTGCTAGACAGTAGCACAATTTCATTGCCAGCTCCAAGTATGCTAACCATGGTAAGAATTACTAATATAGTTATGATGCCGAGGCTAACGTTATACGAGATTTACTCGCCTATTGTAAGGTGTACAACTAGATGCTACAAAAGTGCTTAATACGCAATCTCAATATTCTGCGACTGATTATTTTAAATTTATGAGAAAAATTCGAAAAGTCTATAATATGAAGTGCACTTCCGGCTTAGTCGATTGGGACGAAAATAGGAGGATGCTACAGCAATTTCAAATACTGAATTCCAGTATCCTACGGCTAATCATTCTAGATTTAAGCGGAGAATTCAAAAAAAGTATCAGGTAAAGTGCACTTCCAGTACAGACGATTGCAACCATAATGCGAGGTGCACATCAAGATCCTAAATCCTATACCAGTCTTTTATACAAAATTTCAGCATTATACGTTTGACGAATTCTGAGATTTGCGAGTTACGCACATACATACATACATACATACATACGTACCGACATCAAGCCAAAAATAGTCAAAATGGATTCAGGGATGCTCAAAACGGATATTTCCATCAAAATCTCGATATGTGAATTTCGTCGGTTCACAATATTTCCTTGTACTTTTAGACCGTCAGATAGTCGTTGATTTCAGTGCCTCATTTTGTTTTTCATGCCTTCAAGAGGTTTGATAAGTAGGTATATTTGGAGTTCAATAATGCTGAAATTAAAGCTGGACCGTGTGACCAACAAAATGAAAATTAATTTTAAATTTGTATGGAAAAGCATGTTCTGATCCAATTTTGTCGCTTTTGTATGCTTACGAAATGAAATTTAGGGAAAAATATTTTGACATGTAAAATGTCAAACAAAATCCAAAAATTGACAACATATCATCATTGCTTACCTTATCATTTCAATTAAACTGATTGTTTTATACCGCAAATTCTGAATGTCTGTTATACTCATAAACTGCACTTCCGGCTTGGTCGATTGATACAAAAATAGTAGATGCTACAAGTTCAAACACTAAATTTCAATATGCTATGTCTGACAATTCTAGATTTATAGAAAAAATTTAAAAAAAGTTCCAAGTAAAGTGCACTTTTGGCTTGGCTGATTCATACAAAAATAGCAGATGACCATTCTGATACAACATCAAGTTCAAATACTGAATTTCAACATCCTACGGTTGATCATTCTGGATTTATTAGAAAAATTCGAAAAAAGTTTCAAGTAGAGTGCACTTCCGGTATAGACGATTGGAACTATAATGCGAGGTGCATAACTAGACCCTATACCAGTCTTAAATATAAAATTTCAACATTATAACCAGTTTTGAGATTTGCGAGTTACGCACGCACGCACGAACGAACGAACATACGTACCGACATCAAGCCAAAAACAGTCAAAATGGATTCAGGGATGCTCAAAACGGATATTTCCATCAAAATATTGATAGATGAATTTTGTCGATTTCACAATGCTTTCTTGTACTTAATACAAGTAAGTAAATATATAACTTAGTTTGTGTTCAGAGTATTCCATCTAAAGAGAGCACAACGAATAGCTCCTTTATTACTAGAAATAAAGAGCTGAAGCGTGCAGGACAATAAAAAGGTGTCGACTTTTGAGAAAATATTACGTGAACCAGTGGTACTCACAAAAAAAATGTTATTTTCTTAAAATATTTTAAAATATACAACCAAGTTTATAAGAAGTTTAACACCAGAGGCCAGTTGCATAGTGCTATCCAAGATAATATTATCAGTATTTTTGAACATATTTCAACTAATATTATTTTAGCGGACAGGTTCTTCCTTTTGAAGAACATGAACCAATGCATTAACCACTTTCCTACATCAATGTTTTAAAATGGAAAAAAGCAATTTTTTTCTTCAGCTCTTATTATATGTTGTTTTAAAATAGACACTCCTTAAGCTTGTACAAATTACAATGATTGACATGCGAGGTTCGTTGTTATTAAACAAAACAAAAGGAGTTATACCACATGATTAATTAATGATTACTCCAAGTCTACATTAAGATTGTTAATTTTCTATGCTTCTATGCAACCTAACTGTACAAATGGAAATAAGTCAAGTTATTAACCTAAGAATAATTAATAAAAGAACAAAGCTAGGCGTTTTGAATTGAAAAAATGTTTGCTTAACAAGCTGACACTGACTAATGCAATTATTAACAGAAGTATTTACATGGCGATAAATAACAAGTCTTTTATTCAGCTTTGGGTGTGACAAGCTGTTTTTGAATCTTAAAGAGAGTTACGAGGACGGTTACATGTCATAGCACAAATTTTTTGAAATTTTTCAAGATTTAAGTTGCAATTCTGTGCAAATTTATATGTCCGTATTCTCATCTGTTAAATGAGCGCTACTTCAGCAAAAAAATTAATAAAAGGAGATAGTACTATATGATAAACCATGAGACGGTAAGGGAAAGTGCATAAATTTTTAGGAAGTAGTACTATTTTTATCAGCCTTGCTCGTTGCGTTCGTTCGCCCATAAACTATAACTTATCCAAAAATGTAGTCAATTATGTATTTTTAACATTAACTATTATTTTGGTACTGAGTTTCCTTCACCAATGGTGTAAGAAATCTCAGGAATGCTCTTCCCCACATTTCGTCCTCTATGAAACAATTTATATTCATTTCTCAGGCAGTAGAATAAACAATTCAAGATCATGTGTGGCTTTGGAATATTTGGCGCGTATTTTCTTATCTATTCAGTCGTAAAGTTGGCAACATTGGTGCTAGGATTGTTATTACCCCTACTCCATTTCGTTGACGGAGTGAGGATGAAGGAAGAACTGCTTCGTTGCCCTCTTTAAATCCTGCTAGATTGTGCGCTTAGCGAAGACGCAAGGATAATTCTTAGACGCCTGCAGGACTAGGCTGGGATTTCTTTTATGATACACTGCTGAATTGGAAAATTTTGTTAGTTGCTCCCTTTCCACGGTGACAGGCAGCGAAAGTTGCTTTGTTATTCAAAGAGAAAAATATTCATTTCGGTTCTCTCTGAATTCAATCATGAATCATCATAATTTGATAGAAGCGCAGCAGCTCAAATAATCCAATTTTCGGTTTTGAAATTATTACTATGAAGTATCTACTGCAGTCAACATTTTTGATGAAAGCGAATGAAGTAAAAATCACAGGATCTTTAACATTTTCTTCGCTTGTGCAGTCGCTGGAGGGGAACCGGATATGAGGTGCATCTTGTTCGCATTAACTTCCGTTTGGAGCACTTGCAGTCTAAGCCTCAGTGGTGGTATTTTGAGTTATGTCAATTTGCACACCCCATGTTTTATATTCATCATTTCCTCCCCTATGCGCATCCCCGTTAAGAGGGAAGTTATTTCTCATGGGTGGCCATGACTTCCAAGTATCCTGATGTCTGCCGTTTCTTGAATCTCTTCCAACTAGAGATAAAACTTAAAGAAATGCAAATTTGGGGTTACGGTTATGATGGTTTGTTTGGGGTAAAATGCAGATGACAGAAGAGTGAAACTATTCAAATAGGATGAAATAAATTTGTATATGTATTCTTCAGAAACTCATAATTAAGATGAAAGATTTTTAAATCTCAATAAATTTTTTTTGGCAATTTATCCTATTCTATTTTGTATGTGTAGGACACCAACCGTAATATTTTTTTTATTCGGCTCTAGCCTAGGTCCTTTTAATATGGATGTTTTCTTTGTATCGAGAAGTTGTTCTTCATTATATCTTGCTTTCTTGCTTGCAACAATTCATGATAGATTATTGTTCACCATGCATCAAATACAAAGAAGTAAGCAATAAATGCTATATACTCTTACTAATTCTTAGAAGATTTGAATTTTTGGATCACTCATTTATTTTACGAGAATTGCAAAATTGGAGTTTCAAAATCACTGTATTAATTTTTAAAACAATTGCAGAGAGGTGCCCAAAAATATATACATATCAGAATATCAATAACTATCTGCAAATTAAATGTTAATATGAAAATTTTAAATGAAATGAAAATGCTATAAGTTATGAAATAATGTATGCACCACGGCCGAGAGCAAACTAATCGAATCATAGCACCTATTCTCAATAAATAGAACAATGTTCAATTATATTACCTGTTAACATGTCAAAATCATAATTTACAATCTATTTAAGTTTAACTACACTAACAAATCACAAATCAATAGTAAACATGATAGATCCAATCGCATTATAACACAACACCATGACAATACACCCACTGCAGGTATCCTATATATCCTTCTATAAGTGAATTCATTAAAACTTGACTCCAATATAATTTGGGGTTCGAAGCAATTATTTGCGAATAGGATATCCTTTGCCGTAAATAAGAAATTAATGCCTCGATTAAGAACAATCGATAACGGAGGATGTTTCGAATATTCAATTACATACCTTAGTTATCATTAATGATAATAACAAGCAAGCAAATTGAAGACATGATCTTTAACCCTGACATTCAAATCATAATGACGGTTTTGTAGTTCCATTGATTTGAAGGTCTGTCAGATATAGATTCATTTAATTGTGAATTTAATGGGGATATCAATAAATATAATTGAAAGGACAAATTGAGACTATAATTATTGATATTGAGGATACAAATGTGAAACGTTATTCTTTAATGCACGAGCGGCTTTATTAAAGACAAGAGCGGAGCGAATGTTTTCATAGTTCCGGGAGTACATTAGATACTTTTTACACGTGTGTCTTGCAATGTTTTATGGTCATTCTAATTTTTGTGAAACAGTCAATTACAGATGATTTTTTTTTTAATAAAAAAATGTCACTTTGATGCTGTTGGTTACTAAGGAAACCCTATTTAATATTCTCGGACATTTGAATTAAAGGATACGCTCCACGTAGTGACTGCAACGTTCATGTCGCCTCAATAATCCATCCTCCAAGACGATCGCTGTCTTTGCGTTTAAGATCAACATGTCATGGATGACGTCATTAATCGCGACTGTTTTAAATTCACAACTGCCGCAATTGAAAGGTGGGTCAAAGCGGTGGTTGCGTTTATTTTTGCAGAAATCACCAAGAAATTTAAATTAATTGAAAAGGTATCATTTCAATTTGTATTTTCGATTCCAAATTATGTCGATTGATTCAAGATTTTTTATTTGTCAATATGACATTATCATTATTAATTATTTATGAGAGATTTATTTACACAGACATACTTGAATTCATTCTAATCATATATTCTAGCTACAATTTGGTCTTATTATTGATTTAATTTTCTGTCATAGCCACGAATTGTCAGTTTATTTGACATTGAGTAGACACTCGCATTGGTCCACTTGAATCACAAATCACAGCAATCATATGTAAGTGGAACGGCAAAAACTGAGGTCGTGTGCAAATCGTTGCGATCGCATAGTGGAACGTACTCAAAATATCAAATTTAAAATGTAAAATGAGTTTTAAAATATCCCGCCGATGTTTAAAATACTGATAATTGGAACTGATGGATTTTCTCTGAAATCATGTATTAAAACTATGCATTAAAATTTTTATTTCACAGTTTATGTGTTTGGGTTGAAAAGATATCCATTATAGCTGAGTCCAAGTTTGCTGACCGAGGTAAATAAACAGGTGAGGCTTTTTTAGTGGAGATTCATATCATATTTTCCCGTGAACCCTTCTAAATTTTACAAATCTAGAAAAAAAAAACATGTTCCAAAGACAACATGGCAGATAACATCAGAATGAATGCACGTAATCTTATTACCTTAGCGACCGCGAAGTGTCTGAATTCAATAAAATAACGGAAGACAAATGTTTGCGGACAAAAAGATCAAAAAGTAATATTTTTCGTTCGGAAATGGGTACGTAAAATCTTAGTCGTTTTGTGTTAAGCTCAGACATTTGCGGCCAATGCTATGTAAAATGAGTGAAACATGAATCTTCTAGTCCAAATATCATACAATTTTTTTTTAAAGGTATTAGATTGGAATTTCTGCTAAAACATGAGTAGGGCTGATTCACACGATTTTTTGAGATATTTTATAAACATGCATGGCAATCGCAGAAAATATGGACGATAGCTGATTGAGTCAAGCACATAGTTGCCAGATGATGCTATTTTTGATTTATTAAGGTCCGGTTATACAATCTAAGCTAATCTACAGTCATGAGCGTAGCTAGAGAGGGATCAAGGGTGGTCACTGCCCATTACCCTACGAAACTCACTGCCCACCCTAGAAATTTAGCTACATTTTCAATTTTACTGCAGATTTGAGGAAGGTGCCACTTATAGTGCTTGGAAATTAATAAGCAAAAAGTTTTTTTTTAGAAAGTCTTTGCAGAGAGTTATTGATTGAATCAGTGTCTCATAAAAAATTTGGAGGGTGCATCATGGGTATATTTCTGTTTTTACGCGACTTTCGCGTTTTCTGGTAAGAAATAAAAAATATCTCCAGAACAATTCCTTTTATCAAAAAATTTCATATGAAAAAAGTTTCGTTATTAAATTTTCCACGAAATGACCTATTGTGCGATATCTATTTTCCGCAATTAATGAAAAATCTTTATACCCAAATATAAAAATCTAACAAAAAACAATAATATTATAAAAACTGCATTTTATGAACAAACATGTTGAGTGATAAAATTGTCCACGAGGCCCTTTTATAAAATTTTCTGCACTGTTTTTGCTCAACAGCAAAAAACACATTAATCAAAAATTTATCTCGTACAATTAGATATTTCATTAATTGCGAGGAACAGTGAGGATAATCGGTATCCTACAATTGATCCTATTTTTGTTATGAAACTTTTGTCAATATTTAAAGTTTTTGATAAAATCAATAGTTTTCGAGATATAAATCGAGTGAAAACGCGAATATTCCGATGATGCACCTCTAAAATTTTGCTTGAGATATTGATACCTTAATTAGTACCTCAAAAGCTATTTCTCTGCAGAAAATCTTGCTGACTTTTGGAGAAAAAAACTCCTTTTTTTTCTGTTAATTCTTCGGAAGAATGAATGAATCTCATAATTTCGAGGCATCACCTATGTATTTCTCATTGATTTGCTTTGTTACTTCCAAAATTTGTTGATTCTACAAAAAAATTAGTTGAAATTACCGGTGGCTGACCTCCTCTCCACTCTAGAAAAACTTCCTATCCACGCTAATGTCTACAATTTAGTTGAACAAAGTTTATTTTCTATGGTAACAATTATTCCAGCAATTGTAACCATAGTAAATAAACTCGGTTTAACTAAACTTTAGATAAGCTTTGATTGTACAACTGGATCTAAGGAGCTCATATTAGTATAATGATTATTTATATGTTGTAAAAAGTAATATTGACGCTTGAAGGAAAATTTACTTTTTTCTACTTAAAGAGGATCTTAGAATGGAAAGATTTCCGTACAAGTAATTACTAAATAATGTTTAAAAATATTTCCATGGCTTAAAAATTACTGATAATAGAGGATAAGGATTTTGCAAGCCAGTATTTCAAAAATCCGATTGTCAAACAAAAAAGATTGATTGATTGGAGTTCGTTAGCATCTCCCTACAACAGAATTATTTTTGAGGTAATCTCATTTAAAAAATACCTTGTTAGGGATGGTATTTTATTCGCATTCTCTGCTCGTGGAAATGTGAGCTTCCACATTCTGCCACGAAAATATGACTAGCATATGGCGTCATAAAAACAATGCCTACTATGTACACTCCCTTGTTTCATATGACCAGAGCAGTATCAAGAATTTTGAATATTTTTATCACATATTCACCCGACAGGATGAATCAGTGAAGTACATTAACAAAGCGAAAACTATCCTGTAGAATTTATAAGCTTCCTGAATATTTTTGCAGACAAAATTCACCATTAATTTTACTAAATTAAAAACCTTTTTTCAGGATTGAATGTGATTCTCTGTGAATGACATTCCGGCACAACTTTCATCATTGTTAAATTATGTTCAATTTTCATTATTATTTTTTTTTTTTGTTTGAAATAATGTGAATAAAAATCGGAAATCATATGCAATATTTGATTCAATTACTAATACATGCTACAATTGATTGTAATCTGGCACTATTGTTTCAGAATACTATATATAGGGTGTTGATAAATATGAGCTATGCATTTCAAATAGATTGACTTTTGCGTATAAATTCATATGCAGAAACGCACCATTTTTAATCAATTTTAGTTGATCGCAATCTTCTACTTCAATAATAAGTTTTGTTTTTCAATTTTCAAAATCCATTTGAAATGGTAATATAAATGCTGCATCCTATTCTGCATCTCAATTTAACATTTTGATGCAAAGAAAATACACTACGAGATACATGAAATAATGTATATTTTAATCTAATTTGAGAGATATCTCGATACATTTATCTCTCGCTGAAATGTTGCATTTAATATGCAGACTAAAATGCAGTATTCAATGCACCGTGTCGAACGGTTCTAGGAAGTTAAAATAAACAAAAATAACTGGCGTAAGAGGTCGCAAAGAACTGAAATTGAGGTGGAAAACTACTCTTTTAAGAGACTGCAACTCGAAAACAGTGTCAAGTATGAGTTTATTAGCAAAAGTTGCTGTTTATCTCATACTTTTATGGGAACTGTCCTGTTGGATAGAGTATAAAAAATGAAAGAATAAATGCATGAAAGCTTATTTACTTTGCACCCTTCATACACTCTCTGATTTTGGATACAAATTTTTCAATTTTAAAAGATATGTAAATACTTATTGTGCTAAATTGAATAGTTTTTGTTTTGATTAATATATCTGTGAAGTTTAGTTTAGTATTCCATTGTACATTTTTATCTCGTATAATACATTCAGTGTATGTCGCTATTAATTAACAAATTGCAGTTTATAAACTGAACGAAATGAAACTCAATATAACTTTTCACTCTGGTTTGTTGCTGAATAAAGTTAATTCTATACAAGCCCCAAATTTCAGGATTCAAATTAATAATTTCGGGATCCTTTCAATACAATTTCTCCAGCAATTACAGAGCATAAATATTTTATTGTGTGCAAAGACTAATCCCTGCTTAACTTGAATTTGAGTTCAACATTTCGTTCGCTAAGCCTAAGAGGATCTAAAACAGAAGTTCCAAGGATAAACTTCAAATTACTCTTGAAAAACTTTGTAGAGATCCAACGTTCCGATGTCAAAAAGCAGAAATTAATTCCAAGGGAGTTTTCATTGTTTTATTGCGTGAGATTTTTGTGGAAATAAGTCTGAGATTGTATTAATATTTACTATTCGTGTGAGAAAACAATATTATTCGCACTTTTTATGCGATATGGGATACTTGCTGAATCATTTTAAAGGTACTTCGTGCCTAAGGACAAATTTTGCTCAGAATAGATTGTAATATATTGCTTTTTTGCTTGGGAAATTTATTAGATTATGTTGTGATAAGTAGTATGAACGCAATTTTTATGCCCAGCCGATGATTTCTCTATGCAGACGGTTATTTTTTATTTAGCTGCTCCTATTTTTCTGTGAAAAACATTTAATATCTTAATTATTTCAATTCATTTTATTAATTAAATCCTCTGGAAATTATAATGGTTAACTAGTTTCTTGTAGTTGCAGTTTTTATTTCTATTTTATTCGTTTTCCGTTTTGTCGTCCTCTATTGTATCTAATATGAATGAGCTTTGAGTTTGCCTTTCAAATTTTATATTTTAATGTTCAGTTATTCGATCTGTGCGCTTTGAGTTTTGGTCACAAGAGCAGAAGCACACGAAACAGTTGTTTGGCATTCAGTTTTTCAGCTTCTTTCGTGAAGTGGAAACACAGTTCTGGGGCTTCCATTGTAAATCTGGCGAATTGGATTGAATCCTAATGGAAGAGTTGGAATGAGATATCGAATTTAAGTCAAACAAAGCAATTCCTGTCACGCAGAACATGTGTAATCAAATTGAAAAGCATAAAGAATTCTATTATCTATTGTAAGAGTGACGTTCGACATTCCACAATAGAAACATATATTTTTCCAGGCAGTAACAGATTCATTTCCTAAAAATAGTGACAGTAATAATATTTCGGAATTCTTTTTCAAGACGTTTTCTGGAAATTGAAACAGAAATATATGGAATATTGTATCTACAGGAAAACAGAAATTATTAATTTTATTGAATGATTGATTTTCGAGTTCTTACAAAATAAATAATATAATATTGAAATTGAGCTGATATCTTTGGAACGTAAAAAACAAGAGCTATTTCAGACTTAAATTTGACATGGAATTCCCTTTAATGATTGGTCACTGATTATTTGATGATATCAACAAATGCATCAAAATATCAACTTGAATTATTTAATAACAGTGTAAGTTATTTGAAAAAAAATATCAGATGAATTTTTCTAATATTTTCATATTTTAAAGCATTTTACGTCATAAAAATGATCGAAGACAGTTTATCGTTGATCTAAATGGAAAAAAATTAAGATTCAATTTCGATATGATAATAACATAATACAAGATTATAATGTTTCACAATTGGAGTCCCGTTTTTATGGACTTTTCCAAACTATGAGAAACCATTATGTCCGAATCGATTTTAAGTAGGTAATCAAATTTCCATAACACTACCTGGGAAAACTATAATCCCATACAATATCAACTTAATAAAAACAGAATATTATGGTTTTTACTCCATATATCTCCATAATCCCTAGCTCTTGGAGAATGTTTTACATAAGCTACCAAATCACCGAAGGGGCATCTTTTAATCTTGGAAATGGCACACATCTGATCACCCTTATTGTTGTTATTGCCCCAAGACCCCAGATTTAAGGGTGCGGACTCAAGTAATCACAAGGAGTGCATTCAGACCTTTTCATTTTCTCATGAAAAAATTCAATGCCTTATAAATGACGAAAGTCACTGATATGAACCTATTCTATCGCCAGATGAGAATGAAAGAGTGAATAGCCTTCTGTCATTCATATTGTCTGATTTTTCTAGTCTGGATTAATCCATAGTAATCTTAAAAAAAAATAAGTAGTCAATTTTCATTTAGATACAACATTTGAACTTAAAAAAGGATTTGTGTGTTTTGTGATAGGTTTGATTTTTCTACGCCCTAATACATTAAATCTCACCAACAATCATTTGAAATAAAACTCATAAAGACAGCAAGGTAGATAAACTAATCTTTGATAACATTTTCTGGAGCCTAAAATTCATTCATATTCATTCTTATAATCTTGATTCCATCAAGAGCTGCTGGGATTGTTTGGTCAATTTTGTCTTTTTGTCCTTGGCGCCAGTGCTCTTCCATCTCAAATTTCAATTTGTATTCTGGTATATCCAAACCATCTTAATTTCTATCCTTTCGTATCTTTATCTAAAGGGCCTTAATTCGACGGCGTGATTGAAGTTTTTATGAAGCCGATTATTCTGATACGAAAGTCTGACAGTGTTGTAAGATGAAAAGCATTTCGGCTTTGGGAGTGTTTTTTTCTGGGGATTCAATTAACCAGATCTATTGTAGATTGGCATAAAGTGTCTGAGAGATGACCGGACATGATCTGAATTGGTAAATTGTGATGAATCAAGAAATGAAGCGAATTCTTCCGATTATAAACTGACTCTAATTTGGAATATATTGCAGTCTATTGTCCAGTATTTTAAAAATTGATGTTTGCTGATTTTTCTTTTAAAGTTGATGTGTTCATGAATTTTTCAATGTACTTTTCAATTTTGATCAATTCTTTTCATGGAATGTAATTTTTATCAACTTCAATAAATTAATATTTGTATAAAATCAACTCTACACACCTTTACAAACTCTTCCTTATGGCTTGAATTAGTCCTTCGAAAAGTTCTCGCGACTTGACAACCGTGTATTTATATCAAATGTCTATTTGACACCAACGGAAATTAACTGCGTCTGTCATTCCACCCTTAGTGTCTCGATAATTTGCAACAAAGATGCAAAAGCAACGTTACCACATTGCGGAATATACATGTGGGGTTTGTTTTCAAGCCTTTGTTTATTGTTTGGAGAGTGTAGTGTATAGACGTTGATAAAAAGGATGTCTGGGAGAAGGTTGGATAGTGAATGTCATTGAACTTGATGGTTCATGGTTAATAGCTTTGGTTATCGAAATTTATATTTAGGAACATTTAATAATATCCTATGATATGGGTACGGCTAAAAATTTATCTGCTTTTATTTTTGCTGCACATCCAGTCTGGTACTTGCTATGTTTCAAGAAAGACAAACAGATTTTGTAAATTAAACATGTATTTCTGTAGTTAATTCCTTGACAATATGTTTGCTGTTTCAGAGCAGGTAGACATGAAATTACCCATTTCAGATTTCAGGAGCGGGCAAATATATACCTCCCAGATTTACTTCCTAAGCACACAATTCCATTTTGTAAACAATTGTAGCACCACAAGCTCCGTAATGAACCACAATAAATCACTAAAATTTTGACATTTTCTCTAAGCTTCAAGACCAACTTCTACAAAACAATGGAATGCTGTGAGTTGTGACTTAGTTACGCATAACAACTGCAATTGTTATCTACGGTGTAGCACAAATGCAAGGATTTAATTAATGGAATGAAAACAGTGTTACGTTATCGCAACTTGCATAGTGTAAACACGATTTTAGACAGGAATACGTGTAGCAGCGCATGCATTTTCGATTGGGTTACTGCATTTAGCAGAGCTTTTTGGAGGAAATCAAATTTTGTGATGATTCAATAGAGAACTTTCATAGTTATAATTGTGTGCTTCAATAGGATATTTCGTCAAGAGTAAATAAAATTATGAATTGTAACATTCTTGAAAGATAATTGAAGTTTGGATAGTAAAACGAATTTGCATTGTAACATATTAAAATATTTCAATTGACTAACACAAATTTTCAATTTGGAATTCTCTTTCAAAAAAATAAATAGATAGAAATGTATGAGCTACATTTGAAAGCAGTAGAATAAAAATGCATTTTCCTCCTATGAAATCGAGTAAATCTAAATTTAAATATCGCTATAAAATTGATGCATTGATTCTCCTAGGCTTTTAAATTGTGACATTCTCTCGAAAAGTTTGATTTGGGTTTATGTATTTGAGATTTTTCTCAATTTAAAATGATATATCGTGTAAATTATTGTGCAAGTTTGAGATGAATTCATTTAATAGGGTCTCCCTGAAAAAAATTGATATGACCTTTTTGTGTCTCAACGTGAAGTTTACAACCTATAATTGATCATTCTGTAGATAAAACTTTTTTGTCACGTGATCGACGAAACGCAGTTATTGGCCAAGCGCCGCTGCGACGTCATCACGCATGTTGGCGAACAACAATTAGTGCTTAAGATATAGAGACCGTGGATTAATTCGACTTTAATAGAATCAGATTTAAAATAAGTTCTGATGGGCTCATAAAGGGACAGTCAGATAATTTGCTAGAAGTTCACGATTTAATGGTTGCCGACTTTTTCTCGAATAGTGTGTTTTTAACGCAGCTGAAACGAGTTTTGTCAAAGTTCAGAGATGAGTCTTTATTATGGTTCTTTCTTTTGAAAGTACAACGTCTATTTTTGTGTGCAAAGTGAAGTAAAATACTGTCTTAAAGATTTATTAATTTTAACACGTTATACTGAGCAACTGAAACATCTTAGTGAATATTCAGTGTTAACCTATAAAATTTTGTTCACATAGCATTTGACCATGTAAAGTCAAAGACATTAATAGTCCAAGAGCTGACGACTATTTTGAGGGTTTTAAAGTACAACCTGATCCCCCCGAATATATACAATAATCATATCTCAAAAATATATTTTTCGCCCGACGAATTGAACGGTTTTTAATGATTCCCTGACGCAAATAAAGATTTAAAATGAGTGCGACGAAAAAGTCTTATGCGTAGCCATAAGTGCGACACATATAGTTTATCAAGAGCTACCGAAAGCTGACAAAAGCCTGGCTCCTTGGGCTGTGATTGGTTGCTAAGAGACCATGTGACTCGAGTTTACCGTGTAGATCGGACTCTACCTATACAATAAAGTATTTTGGAGAAGTGAAATTTTTCAGAAAAATCACCAAATATAGAATGAATTGGGAATCTTTTTTTCAATGGAAATGTATCATAAGAATCTTTTGGAAAAGAAGACTTTTCAATTAAAATATTTTGTATCTTAACTTTACTTGAAACTTTTTTTGAATTTTCTGCATGAATCCAGAATGGTTAGTCGTAGAATACTGAAATTCAGTATTTGAAATTGCTGTAGCATTTCAATAGTCATCTTCTATTTTTGTATCAATCGGCTAAGCCGGGAGTGCACTTTATATAACAGACTTTTCGAATTTTCCGCATAAATTCAAAACAATCAGTCGTAGAATATTGAAACTCCGTTTTAGGCACTTCTATACCATTTAGTTGTGCACCTTTGAATTTTCCGCATAAATCCAGAACGTAGAATGTTGGAGTTCAGTATTTACGACGATTTTACCATCTGAATGCTCATTTCCTATTTTCATTGAGATCGACTACGCCAGAAGTGCACTTCACCTGACAGCCTTTCAGAATTCCTCGCATAAATTCGAAATGATCAGCCGTAGAGTATTGAAATTTAGTATTTCAATCTGCTGTAGCATCTGAATGAGTGCCTACTATTCTCGTAACAATCGACTCTAACGGAAGCGCACTTCTGCTGAATTTTTTTTCTTATTTTGCGCATAAATTCAAATCTGTCAGCCGTAGAGTAGTAGTAACTTAACAACCAATCACAGCCCGAGGAGTCAGGGCCCCGCCAACTCTAAATAAACTATATCTCTCGCACTCATGGCTACACATGGAACTTTCTTGTCTCATCCATTTTATATCTTTATTTGTGTCAGGGAATCATTTGAAACCGTTAAATTCGTCTGGCGATTTACACGTAATTTTTAATATTATGTAATGAACATGCTGTAAAAATTTCAGAATGCCTAAAGTATGTTTTTGAGATATGATTATTAAATATATTCGGAGGGGTCAGGCTGTACTTTGAAACCCAAAAAATAGTCTGGGACAATAATTTCTGGGTTAAATAGATGCTAAAGTTGAAGATTAGATAAATTTCAAGTTGCCTGAAACATATTTTTTTGATTCATTTTTTTGCAAATGTCATAGGTTGCAGAGTAGCGAAATAACCGCCAATCCTCTGCCTGACGCAAGATTCTAGATTTACCAATTAATAAAATATTATTTTCTTGTTGTTTCAACTTGCCTGAAATACATTCTCGAAATTCGTCATCAGCTCTCCGACTATAATGATAATAATTCAATATTCATTTGGTGAAATTTGGAAAATATTATTTTGATCGAGTAAATTTACATTTGTCATGTTACAAGAAACTAACCTAATATTTCGAAAGCAGGTTATCAAACTATGATGGAAAATAATGTATATTGTTCTGAGATGAGTCGAATAACAGTTTGACACTATGAGTAGATGTGAAATGTAAATGTCTTAAATAAATTATACTCAATAACATTTGACAAATATAATCTTTCTCATTATCGCCAATATGAGCACTGAGAATAAATTAACAGAAGCCGAGTGTTTATTGACTGAATCAAAACTTATCGAAGACATAAAAAACGTACTAAGTGGCGTTCTCAAGAGAATTGATGTTCTATTTACGTTTAATGATAGCTATATGAATCCGCAAGAGAATTCAAATCCGTGGAAATATTCTCAAGAGAATTGTTTTTCTTGATTTCCAGAATTGATCCTTGAGGAATACATCAGAACTACTTCTTCGGGCTTTAAAAAAAATACCATACAAAAACAGAAAATAATACCTACCTACCGCATCGCATCAGGTCTTGCTAGTATACTAGTGTTAAGGTACGTAGCTATGAAAAAAATGATAGCATTTATATGGATGTCAATATGGGTCAAGAAAATGTAAAATTAATTCAAAATGTAATGCGATGACTTTGGCATTATGAAATAAAAAAATTGAAAAATCAGTACAATTTTGATGAAAATTGATGTTAAAAAATATAAAGTCACTAGGATTAGAACGTAATAGAGAAAGACAGCACATCACTCTTTAGGTAATAGAAACGGTACTAGCGTTTAGTAATGAATGAGATATGAATACGTGCCTTACGCTTCTACAAATAATTTATAATTTTTGTTTCTATTTTTAGGCTATTTGCAACCTCTGAGAAAATTAACTGTTTAATAAAAATTATTCACAATTACAATATTGATACTAATGAGTTCAATTTATAATCGGATAAATTATGATTAATTGAATGGATTCAAATTCAAATTTATATTGAACATGAATTACATTGAATTTGCATTAATCCAATTTCAATTTGTGTCACGTAGCTCTAATCAATTGTATCATATCCTCTGCATGTATAGTGCTCCAGGATAAAACTAAAATGTTGATTTCAATATCACAGTAGCTACTTATGGAACAAATATGTAATCAAGGACTTTATTAGATATGACTGACAAATAAGACGAGTCTATAATGTCGATTATCTACTAATTACAAACAGAGCTTCAAGATGAGCTGTTCATATTAAAATTCTCAATTGTGTATCAAAATGTGCTTTGATGGTACTCATGTTAGCAGTGACGTTTGTTATTGAATGGTGAAAGTGTGTGATCATGTAGTAATTCTGTGCAAATTCATAAGTCTTATAGATTTATCAATCCATAAAATATTAATGAAAACCCATCGACTTTTGTTGAGTCATATTAATTTGTTCATAAGGATTAGAAATTCAATTCATAAAATAATATTGATCATGCCGATACCACTAAGTATTGAATGTAATGTTCTGTTGTATTGGATAACCAACATTGTGACGAATATTGTGACTGAGTTAGTGTTGTGTATAGTTTGCTACAGTGTACACTGTACTTCATATCAATGTTTGTCTCAAACCCTACATTGAGCCTTATCTGAACTCCATTATTCTATGAAAATTTATTCATTTAATTACTATTCTTTTGTATCATTGGGTTTTTTTACGTATTCAGAAGCCAATAAGATTCGACTATTTGTGAGTACATGTGTGAAATTGACAAATCAAATAAATGTTCATTGCAAATAGCTTTCAGATACATTTCGAGTACAGAATAGTTCAAAATAAAATGTAGTTTTCAAATCACATGATCAAAATAGGTTTCATTTAATATTTTAGAAATATGTTGCCTTTCTTCATGAAGAGACAAGTGCTTTCATCAAAAATTCTCCAATTCCCTTTGAATTTGCAAATCGTTTATGATTATGATAATAGTAATCATTTCAGGAATTGCCAGCAATTATAGTGTCTAGTGCAGTGCCCTTGTCTAATATGTGATATACTCGTATATTAAATGAAATAGCCGCGGGTGTAGCCATAGTCACCAATGACAGGTTATTGACTGATGTCTGTTTCTGATTGACGATGTTTAATGCTTGCTTAGAGCAAACAGCATTCATGAGCGTTGGACAATGTTACGCATAATACGCATTAGAGATTAATGTACACGTATGTTATTGATGGAAAGTATCGAGTAGAGGATGTCATAAAAGAGGATGTCATAAAGAATACACATTCTTCATAAACGGTACTTGATTGATTTGCAATCATTTTTATAACGTTATCATAATATAGATTGATGAAAATTTTGAAATTTTGATAAACATTTGATGAATGCCAGAGGAATTTTGTTCTTTCTTAAATGTGGAGCCCACGTTTTCACATCAAATTTTTTTGTATATATTTTTTAATTACCTACCTACTTGCCTTGCTTATTTTTGTAACATTGTTTCTCTGATGAAGACTCTTGGATAGAGAGTCGAAACGTCAAGAATAAATAATTCGAACCAAAAAAACCTCTCAATTATTGTATTATTGATGTTAAGAATTCTCAGTACACACTTGGTAATTCTTGAACCATTACAGCGTACTCCATATAAATAGAATTAATTAATGAGATTATGAAACTATGAATCTGAAGATGTGAAGTTAAGTGTCATTGTCCTAGATAATAACCTTTGTTGATGAAATAATGGCTTGATTAAGTCATTACATGTTTGTTGAACATTTATAAATAGGTAATGAATATTACGAAATATACAACAACAATTTCGCTTAGCAGGAAAATGTTTACATTCACATTTATTTATTTATTACTGTTATTTATCACTTTGGGATACACTTTTGTGAGCAAACTAATGACGTTTTACTCAATAAACTGTTTTGTGTTTTATATCTCCAAAACATAAAGGACTTATTTTTTAAATATTATTGTGGAGTCAAAAAAAGCTAAACTTTATATTTTCTTTCATCTCATAGTAATTTCTTATCATCAACCAATGATTGTTTCTAATCTTTCACGGTATTCACTTCTAGTGGTTGATATTGGGGTGAAATATGTTATCATTTATCAAGTGATACTGGTTCTTTAGGTCAATTGTTAATTTCAATCCGTTATTAAGTGCTATTGTCGATAGTTGATGCCGATCTGATATTATCTATGATCCCTTGTGTAAGTGTGTAATTTGGACGATAAATCTTGTAGTCAATAATAAATTATGAATTCTTATTATCTAAGATCCTAATGGTCAATAATTAATCTGAATAGTAATTCTTGTAGTCAATATTCACTTCATATTCGTTATTTTCGAAGATCCTGGATGTCAATACTCAATAGTTAATTAGAATACTAATCCCCATACTCAATAGTTGTCTTAATCCGTTATAACTTGAGATGCTTGAAGTGGAAAGTGAACTAAAATCCGTTATTCAAAAAATGAATTCTAGGATACATTGTAACTTGCTATATTTTCCATCCACAGTTTCTACAATCAATAATAACCAGTCTTAAATTTTTTTTCAACGAATTCATATTTTCTCCATGTTCTCACCCAAAAATATTTCAAATCAATAATGACCCACGTAGAATAACGTTTTGCGGTCGATATTTTCCTATTTATAAATTCAGTACAAGCCAGAAATTCAATCAATAATAATATGAAATATGTTTATATTACTATAAAGGATCCTCATACTGTCAAGAATGTCCAGAAGTGATTACTTTTATTTTGTAATCAGGTTACTGATGAATTTGTCCAAAAGTTGGCAAAGAAAATTATTGTTTTTTGTTCTCACCTGGCGAATTCGTGCGTGAGAAGCTTGAGGCGTGTCCTACAGCGTGCCGCGTCGGCCGCGGCTTCTCGAACCCGGGCCTCGCTTTCCGCGCGCAGACGACGTTCCCGCTCCACATCGCGTGCACAGGACTCCCTCTGGAAGATGAAAAAACATCAAACATCATCAAAAAAAATACAGACATGCAAATATAAGTGAAGAAGAAATGCAAAAACATAAATTTCTGAAAATAGGAAGCAGAAGCTTTTAATACTATACTATAAAAGAGGATATATAAATTGAGAAAGATGACGGAAGTCAATGAGGACAGTAGGCTCTATTCAAATTTGATTTCAATTCGAGTACTCTTTTTTTCACGGAATTTTTTTGAATCAAATATTTTTTTTCTAAGCTATGTACTATTTTCAACGTTATTCGCTTATTATAAATTCAGTTCTAAATTAGTCTCCAAACATCAAAAAATCGATTCTCAATTCCATGAATGTAACCTCCGATATGAAAACAATTCAATGGTTGACCGTTATTGAATTTGTGGCTTGCACTAACATTAAGTAATACCATTGACCATGAAATCCATAATTGACTATTTGCAATAAAAGTTCATTGAACTGACAATCACATTTATTATCCTTTAGGCAAAGCGATTATTTTCAAATTGTCCAGGACAATGACATGAGTTCAATATTCGCGCACTGAACAATCTTCAAAGATTAAAAAACACTACTTTTAATGATTTTTCAGTAATAAATGTTTTACAGGTGTAGTAAAAGTAAATAGTTAAGAACTATTATCAAATATTAGGCGTTCGGTTTTGAATCCCACACATGAAGTACAAAATGAAACAATTTGGAAGCAACTGGAAATATTTTATTCGCGAATAGTATCCTTAGTTTAATTAATCCAACAGAAATTATAGCACATATCCAGGTTGAAATGTGGGTATATTATTGACCTGAGGATATAATGCGCATAAAATATTGTATTTAGTACTACCTTTTAAAACCTATTCAGAAAATTTAATATTTGAAAAAATAAAAATATATATCAATCACGTCTTTTACCCGCTATGGATGTATCAGACACTTATAGTGCACTTGGTAGATTAATTGATGATTCTCAAGCAGCAGGACGCGATTACCAGTCGCCAAATTTTAGTTCTTGTGGAGAGTACGCAACAGAGTACATTAAAATTCAGTGAAAATCTTACTGACTTTTTGTCAGACCGCTCCAAAAGTTAACATTTCCAGTATCCCGTCTACGCGTCATAGACCATTTTCACTCCGCAATGGGAATTGACTGAAGTGCTCTTTGGTGGTAGAAAATGAAAACTGTCTATCACAAGTCATATTTATATTTTGAATTATTCAATAGCTTAATAATATCATCAATATTCATTTCGCATTGTTTACTATAAATCAATTCTTTCCCATTTGTATTATTTCTGTTTGAAATTGACTTACCATAGACAACTTTTATTTTCAACCACCAGATTAGCTAGAATCAGTTCTCATGGCGACTTGGTACAGCAGTATTAATTTGACAGTGACACTAAGGTTTATAATTTTGTTCAATTGAAAAATCACATTTAAATATATGTTACATTAAAATAAAAGAAAGATAATATCCGATCACGTTAGCAGAATACAGATCTTCTTGAAATGGTATGGGAAGTTCTTTTGGCTGAATAGAAATTACTTCCCATAGCAGTGTGACTAACAGGTATCTAGATATTAATTAAATTATGAGAATTTAGTCAAGAATTTCAACATTTATTTTTACTCCACAGTTTCGGACCCATCTGAACCATTTTCAGGAGTAAAAAGAATTTATGAGTTTAAAATTGAACAGCATAAATGTTCAACGAAAATATAAAAACATATTGGGTTTATTTGAATAAAAACTTCACAGCTAAGTTAAAAAATATATATAAAAAAATTTGCAACGACCAACCGCTACGGAGGTCCAAGTCTTAAGTCACAAATTCTTTTCACTCCTGAGAATGGTCCACTTGGGACCGAGACCGGATAGTCAAAAGAACTATGAGAACTCTTGACTGAATTCCCATGATTCAAAGTACCACTCAGAAACAACTACCATTTTCAACTAACAAGCATTAAATATACATATTTGAGTTTATTTATGACCAAGTTAATAATTTTTGTCATGATAGATACAGACATTTGTTTTTTGTACGAATATTAGACTTCAATAGCAAAATTGCATGGATTTGTCTGACAATTGTTATTTTTGTTCTGTGGCGGATTGTAATGTTCCAGAGATGGAAGTGACAAATAAAATTGATCATGAAATTGAGTCTAATAATGCAATTTCATCAATCAGTAAGAATAAACATTTCACTTAATAATATAATTCCAGGTGTTCACATCGAAAATTGGCAAAATGAAACCTTAAATGAATTGAAACTATTTTCCTGTGATAAACAACAATTATGAATGATAACAAGTTGTTCCATGTATTAATATAGGTAAATCTTTTGATATATATATTCAACATTTCAATTACCATTGATTTACATAATTCAATAAAAATTGGCTGCAGAAAAAGTAGAGTGTACATTTTGTGTAGAATCACTAATTTGACACTCTTGTATGATTTCAGCACTCTATTCTGTCTTGTGCTTACACTCTTACACTAATCTAACCCATATTTGATTATCATGATGATGTTCTGAGTACATAGTATCATTAATAAACCCAATTTGATAAAATTCCAGCTGAAATGTGTTACATATAATTTTTTATGAGAGTAGAATTTGGGTGTTGGCTTCCGCTCTATTAGCAATTAATCTTTTCTGTCATCACTTTTATTATTTGATGTTTGAAATTGGTTTAGCAGTTTTTGTACTTATTAATGTAACTGATTCCGAAAATTAGCACACTTTTCTGCGTTCCTAACGTTGTATATTTTAAAAGCTCAAGTTAGATATCGAAAAATAGTACTCCATATTGCTAACTTGAGTAAATAATAAATTATTATTGACCATTTTTGACTAGGACTTAAATATCACTTCTCAAGTTAGAACAATATACATTTTGTTATGTTTTACGGTCTGTAGTGAATAAATTTATTTAATGGTAATTTAGTAATATTTCTTGCAAAGCTTGTAGTAATCTAATTAAAATAATAAACTCATTCGAAATAAGTGGAACTTTTCCCATCTCTTCCTGTAATCCAATTCCTATAGGCTCACAAAAAGCGATGTAGATAAGTATTCAAAGATTCTGTGGTAGGCTTTGTGAATTTCACAAAGATCTTGGAACTTCTCCAAAGATCTGTCGTGAAATTCTTGCGGCTTCTGAGGTATTTCAGGTGAATACCATCCACTTATGTTATGCTTGAGTTCCTTATCAAATATGCGAGGTATGATTCAGCTAGAAGACTCAATTTCCAAACTGGAAATTGATAGATTTGAAAGATTGTGCTATTGGATCTATCTAATTATCCTAGGCAGAAATTTAATGAAATAACTGATATTAATTTGAGATAAGATATTAATATTCACATAAGAGAACGCAATTAACTTGTATATACAGCCTTATTATGTAAGTATTGTATTATTAATATGAGATATATATGGTAGAAAAAGATAAGTACTTCTTCCAAGTCTTTGTTGTTACTAAAATTTGTAGCCTATCATATCTTACAATTTAAAAAGAGAAGATGATGTTTCTATGTCGAGAATATTCCCTGAAAAGTTCTAGGTAAATTGAGTACTTGATTCGAATAGTGATTATCGTTGTAAACATAAGAATAATTGCGGAAAATCTTCTTGATACTGTAGTAAGTTGAATGATTAAAGACAAGTAATTAGAAAATCTAATTAAGGACAGAGCAAGAAAACCTTAGAAAGAGAAATAGTCTAATAAACTTTGGAGGGAAGTAATTTGTAGCAGTTAAGGCTCAAATGTGTTTCCTCAATCAAGGATCTCTAAATAATATCCAATTAATTATTATTGCCAAATAATTTTAACTACAATTTTTTCGCAAAACTATATCAATATTGCTCTTGGAGGAACTATACCAGTTTAAATTGGCAATATGAAACATTATAACCAAAAAATAACATTTTCCGTTTGGACGAATTGTTGTTACAGTTTAATTAGGCTCTCCGACAAAAAATAATCAACTCTATAATTAATTATAACACAATCAAAACATAATTACCGATTTATGCAAATAATAATTACACGTCCGATCAAATTACCTTCATTAGACTTTGAATATTAGGAAAACCATTAATTAATATGTAATTACCAAAATACATCACCGCACTACAAAAACATCAGCAAAAACAATGTTATTCAACATATTGAACGGTATTGGTCGAAGCCTCTGGACACATTTGGCCGTCAGCAAAACATAATTCTCATTATATCTCCATCAATATGTCACATTCGTTCTGAAATGAAGGTATTTTTACGTCGAAAATGCTAATCTCAGGGATATTTCATCATGAAAATGACGTCACATAATATCCAGGATACTCAAAATTGACATTTACGCATTTATTAGTCAACATGATGTTATAGGTTCCTCCAGAAAGATGTAGAGTTGCTACAATAAGTTGATGTTCACGCTTTGCTAGGAGCTAAGTTAGCCGCGCTTTTCCTATAATAAAAAGCGACAGTGTGCTTTGTTGCTCGCTCCGATTAATATCCCCATGGCTACAAACAAAATAAATGCTTTTTGAACTTTCATCATTTTGACGCTTGACGAGAAAATTATTCTAGATAAATGTGATAATTCGGCTCAAAGTGTATCATTTGCTTTAAAGCGACAGAACACATTTTTGCGCTATAAATACAAAATTGACTGTTTTCTACGGTTGCTATAAAAAAATTGATGTTCAGGCTTACATTGTTCAACTTAAATTTGATAGTACAGTACAAGCAATAGCGACCTTGAGCTCCAAATAAAATCTGACTAGATGAAAATATTAATATAGATAGTTGAGGGGATGTACAATAACATATCAAAGTTGTTGTCACGTAGAATGCTGGAAAAATAAAAAATGAACTTTAAAAATAAACTTTAAAAATAAACTTTCACAAAGCTAGGCGTAAATGTTAAAAAAATTTCATACAAAAGTTATAGCTAACGTAATAATTTTGTATTTGCTTTATTAGGGCTCTCTTGCATAAAAATTGGCTGAAATTCAATACTTTGCAAGTAAGTAAAAAAAAAAAATTTATCTAGAAATTAATAATATATTTTAGTGAATTAAAATTATTCTTCAAGTTTTGAAATTTCAAAAGAATAGTGTAAATTAGGTAAAAATAATTTTAAAAAAATTATGAGATGTTTCACTGACTTGACAAAAAGATATTTTCATAGGAACAAGAGTAATGAAGATAGAAGTATTAATATTAAGTAGTATTTAGAAAAATGAAAAGAAAAGAATGTATAAATTTTTTGAAATGCATTTTTAAGTATAAATTAGGTGCTATTCAATTCTAAAATTATATAGACACAGGCCTAGTTGCATGAACGCTCATCAACTAAAGAGCTCTTTATAAATGAACAATATCAAATCGAATAAATTTGTCAAATTAATTGCTTAGCATTACTGTCAAAAATTCGATTTGATATTGTCCATTTTTAAAGAACTGTTTAGCTAATGGTCATTCATGCAACTGGGCAACAGTCTCTTATTTTATCTGTTGGTTATCACATTATTTCGATGATTTCCTTCAGTTTTAAATTATTTTCACTCTCGTTTCAGCAGTTTTCCTGTAGTTTTTCATGTTCTCACCGGTACCAATCTGAAGATGCCCACCAAGTGGCCGGAATCGGTCAGTAATTAATTAAATTAGGAGAACAGTGTGGATTGAAGACGTCTTCGAGTTTCTATTTCTAAAGAACATCTTCCTCTCTCCTGTTATATTTTTCAAATTCAAGGCTCCCTTACATTCTATTATATATAGTCAAAAGTTCAAATCTTCACTTTTATATTCTTTTTGATTTTTTCGATCCGTTAAGAAATGAGGAAGATACCGCTGTTTTGATATGAAGACGATTTAAAATTAGGGGTGCCGCGGTTTTTGGAAACTAAAAGAGCCGCGATAGCTTCTCTATTCTTCAATGGATCATAAAACGATAAAAAACAATTTGAAAGTGAAAACTTAGACTTTGTGACTACATGATTTTGATTTTCAATATTTTCTAATTAATATTAAAAAATCTGATGAGGACACTACATGACTTACTTGTATTTCTTTTGACTGAATGATTGACAGTTGACACTGACATTGACATAAAGCAAAATTGATTGCAATCAAAATTTGAGATGATCATTTAGATCTTACAATTCATTAAAACGCTGTAGCAGTCTTAAATATTAAATTTCATCATTCTACGACAAATTTATGCGAAAAATTTGAAAATAAAGTTTACTTCCGACTCAGTAGATTGCTATGAAAAAATAAAGTTATCATTTGAATGCTACAGTTTCTTGAAATAATAAATTTCATGATTCTACAGCTGATCGTTCTGGATTTATATGAAAAATTCGAAAAACTGTTCAGTAAACTAAACTTCCGATTCAGCCGATCGCTATCATAATAAAAATATAACTAGATGTTATAGAAGTGCCTAATACGAAATTTTAATATTTTACGACGGACTGTTTTGAATGAATGCGGAAAATTCGAAAATATTGTCAAGTAAAGTGCACTTCCGGCTCAGCCGATTGGTACAAAAATAGAAGATAACTATTGAGATGCTACAGCGATTTTAAATACTGAAATTTCAACATTCTACGGCTACTCATTTTGGATTTATGCGAAAAATTCAAAAAAAAATCTCAAGTAAAGTGCATTTTCGCTACTGGCAATTGCACCATAATGCGAGGTGCACATTTAGATCCTAGAGCAGTCTTGAATACAAAATTTCAACATTATAGGTTCGACGGGTTTTGAGATTTGCGAGTTACATACATATATACATACATACGTGATGTCAAACCGAGAATAGTCAAAATGGATCCAAGGATGCTGAAAACGAATATTTCCATAAAATTTTGTGATGTGAATTTTGTCCGTTTGACAGTACTTGTACAAAATAATTCTAAATATATAAATAACCTTTTCTAAATCGATAAATATTATGAAACTTGACGGTCACATGATGAGGACGAGAACCAGCGTCATTTTTGCATATGGACCAACGCAGTGATTATATTTGTGTTTGGATACAGGGTAGTTTATGTAGAAAGTACAAATCTTTGTACACATCTAAATTGTGAACAATTTCAACTAAAAAATATTCCAGAAACTTTTGCAATTTAAGGTTTTCTCAAACTTTTGAAAATCCAGATTCATCTGAATTCTCTTACAAGTGCTCGCACTCTTCTTGCCTTTCATCTTGACTGATTCGTCTTAGACTTCTATTGTCTCGTCAAGAGGGCTGTCATGGTGAACAATACACACCACTTGCTGAAGACACTGTTCTTTCTTATGCCACGTGCAAGAAAGGCTTTATTACAAAGGGCAAGGAGAAAGTCTTGAGCTTTAGGTTAAAAGGACATGAGCTTTGGATAAGAAAATGATGTCGGAAAATGGTCAATTGCAGGATAAGATTTCACATTGAAGGCATCATATATTTACCGAAAAATGATAAGTATGGACAGAATATATGGAAGGTCCTGGAAGCCGAACTTGGTTTTAAATTTTCATTTTGTAGTGATTGGAACCTCAAAAACTGTAGTATTATAATCTGAAACCGTTTTTAAAACGATTCTTCTGTATGACTATAATTTTCAAGATAAGTATTGTGATTTCATTACAGCGCTTCAAGTTGAAGCACTTCTACATTTAAAACATCGATTTGTCAGGGTACTTGAAGAATAATGTATTTGAGTATTCTAAAATCTTGTAAGATCAACGATCGAAATAAAAATTATCAATTATGAAAACAAGAAGTTGTCAATTCAACAAAAAAAAAAATGCGCACTGGCGCAGCAAGTTCAGGAGCTTGACATTATTAGACATTGACGCCACGCTTGCGACTCTATGCCACAGTGCGGAGTCACGACACAATCACGATTCTACTGGTCAATTATTCATCGCCACGTTTTCAATGCTACCATGACAATGATACTTTATACCGGCACATTTTTTATTAAATGACCACAGTTTTCCAGTAGAGTAGATATTTATTAAACTGAGCAGGAAAGTAGCAGCCATTCCGCCGCAACTGACGCTTCATAGCTGAGATAAAGTTAAGACTAGGAATTCAGACAAGACAGTAAATCCAATTCTCAGCCATGCTGAACACATAAATTTTCCGTCGGTCATGAGTGTAGTAGTAACTTCAATTTTGAGATTTTGGATACTTATTCCAGTTCAAGCATCATACAGATAATATTGCTCATGAAATTTTAATTTGAAAATAGAGTCTAAAAACTGTCATATCTCACGCTCAAAATATCGTGAAATATTTTGATTTCTGAATGAACTATTTTTTAAATTTTAGGACATATAAAACTCAATGTATGATTGTATGAGCCGAAAACTTGACACCATATTATTAAATTTCATTCAAGTATCAAATTTGTTTCCATAGCAATATTTTCCTCCTTAGGCTGAAAAACTGCCATTCCCTTGACTGTAAACGGTCAATTAAACATTAAACCTTACTTTCAATGTTAACCAACAAAAAAGACCAGTGCTGAATATTTGTGGATTTTTAGATCGTTCAGTTTTAGAGATTTGAGTATCTACATAATACATATTGTTATATCATTTTAATTTTCTCATGAATATGTATATTAATTTTTATTCAAATGACTTTCAAATTGCTTGAAATTTAAGCTTTAGATCGCTCCAATTTTTAATTTGATTATGAATTGGTGATGAATACGTATAATTCACTATTTTATAGTTGTCTTTGTTGCATTTGTATTACAGTTCGAGAAGGATAAGCGTTCAAATATATATAGTGGCTTGGACACCCCAGGTGGGGTTGCGCCGCTTCTTCTGAAGCTCTCTAGATCCTTTATTTGAGGGGGATCAGTCCTCATCGCCTTGTTCTAAATATTCTGACATATTTCTCTCCATGTCTTCCTATTTTCTGTTTTCTCCTTCCATTTCTTTATTCCTGCTTTACTCAGGTCTGCTTCTACCTCTTGTAGCCATTTCGACCTGGGTCTGCCTCTTCTTTTGTTTCCGCCTGGTTCCCATTGTAAAATTGCCCTTACGGTGTCTTCTTCCCTTTTTCTCCATATGTGTCCTAACCATTTCGTCCTCTGTTGTTTTATTTTCCTTACTATATCTTCTCCTTGCAGCTCTTGTTCTATTTCATGGTTCATTAATATTCTATATTCGTTTTCTGTCGTTTTTACTAATCCTGTAATAGTTCTTACTATTTTTCTTTCTACTATTCGTAAATCTTCTTCATCTTTTATGGTCATTGTCATTGTTTCTGCCGCGTACATTATTATTGGTCTGATTATTGTTCTATAAACTTTTAATTTTGTTTTCTTTGTTAGGTTTTTATCCTTGAGTAATTTTTTATTTGCGTAAAAGGCTCTGTTCGCTGTTAATATCTTCTCTTGGATTTCTGTTTTCCTGTCTCCATTATTTGAAAGCATAATGCCTAAGTATTTGAATTTATTAACCTCCTCAAACTGCAGGCTACCTATTTTTATATTTCTACTTCCTGATTTTTTTCCTATCCTCATTATTTTAGTTTTGTTCTCATTGATTTTTAGACCCATTTTGTTTCCTTCTGTTACTATTTCTTCGACCATTTCTTTCAATATTTTCCTATTTTTTGTTGCCAATACTATATCGTCTGCGTATGCTATTATTTGTCCGCCTTTAGTTCTGAGTGTTCCTTTGTTCAAGTTCCTCATCACATATTCTAACGCTATGTTGAACAGAGTTGCTGATAGTGTATCTCCTTGTCTTACTCCTTTGTTTATTTCGAATTCCTGAGTTTCTCCTTTTTGTGTTTTAATTGTGGTTGTTGTTCCACTTAATGTCATCAAGATCAATCGTCTTAGTTTAGCTGTTATCCCAAATTCTTCTAGGGCTTTCATAAGTTTTTCTCTTTTGATCGAGTCAAACGCTTGTTTGAAATCAATGAATAATAAGTCTATGTTCATTTTATATTCATGTGCTTTTTCTATTATCTGTTTAACTGTATGTATAGCGTCTGTTGTTGATCTGCCTTGCGTGAATCCGCACTGATGCTGTCCTATTATGTTTTCTGTTTCTTTCTGGACTCTCTTTTGTATTAGTGTTGACATTATTTTATATGTCGTGTTCAGTAGCGTTATACCTCTATAATTTTCGCATGTTTGTTGGTCTCCTTTTTTGTGAATTGTGATTATTTGTCCTCTTTCCCAATCCTTTGGCATTTTTTCTGTTCTCCACACCTTCATTATAAGTTTATATATATATTCATGTAGTTCATCTCCTCCATATTTTATTAGTTCTGTGTTTATTCCATCTTTGCCTGGAGTCTTCCCATTTCGCCTGCTTCTTATTATTTCTCTGACTTCTTCTTCTGTTGGTTCTTCTGATACTCCTTCGTCCGCAATTTCATCTTGTGTTGTAATATCCACGTTTTGTTGCGGGTCTGTTAGCAGGGTTTTGAAGTATTCTACCCATGTTTTCTTATATTGCTCATCGTTTTCTGTTTTGTTGCCCTTTGCGTCTTTTATACAGTAGACTTTTGGTTTGTATGTTCTTTTTTGTTCATTTATTTTTTTATAGAATTGTTTTGAGTTTCTATTCATACTTTCTTTTTCAATATCTGTTATTTTATCGTCTATCCAATCTCTCTTGTTTTTTCTTAGAATTTTACAACATTTCTTCCTCATTTTTTTATAATCTTCTCTGTCTTCTATCCTATTTGTTTTCATCCACTTCAGTCTTGCATTTTTCTTTTTTAATACTATTTCTTGGCGCTCTTTGTTGAACCATGTTAAGCGTTCAAAACAGTAATTAAAAAAAAAAAACTAGTGAGTACATTTTACACGCGCTATAATGTGTAAGCTTTTGTATTATTTACCTATGTAATTGAACAGCGAAATGTTTGTAAATTGCTAAAATATTTTTAGTGTCCGACTAGTTTATTATTGTTGTCATAATAACAATGTTTTCATAATAGCTGTATTGAAACAACGCGTTTCAACGCCTGTTTTGTCACTCGAAACAAGACAATTGCAGACAAATGCGAGTGAAGCCGGGCAGGAACAGGCTTGTTTCTGCCCGAGGGGAGAAACAAGCTTGTTTCTGCCCGTTGAAATCATTTTTTACATCGTTTTATCCCTGGCAGAGTCGCAATTGTTCATTGTCAATCTCTAAATGAAAATCATATAACCTTAGTTAATTTGACAGTTGTTGTATTCGGAGCTGTAAATTAAATTAAAAAGACGATTAGTTTCAAGAAAAACAGTATTAATACGACAATTTTAAGTACATCGCAACATCTTATTGATGAAGTACAAGCAGCTACTCTCGACTTGTTACCTGCAAAATCAAAAGAAAAATATTTACTTTGTTATGACAAATTTGTAATGTGGAAAGTTTCAATGCAGGTATTATGAAAAATACAGTGTGTGGCACGGGACAAAACACGATTTCAGCCGAGGGTGATGCCGGCCCTCGCTTCGCTCGGGCAAGCAACGCTCACCCTCAGCTGAAATCGTCTTGTTTCGTCCCTAGCCACACAATATACTATTTCAGGGTAGTTAGGTAACAAATAATACCCGAGGGCATTATGTTTCAAAATAATGCCCGAGGGTATTATTTTGAAAAACAACAAACAAGTTTCCTAGTTACAGCAAGTAACTAGAGTAATTTCTCTGACAGAAATCACAATGACAGGACATACATAGCTAAAAATTTTGATTGAAATACATCAAAAGTTGGACATTAAACATTGAAAGCACCACGGGAGTTGAACAGACAATAATGCCTACGGTCAACGTACACACCTCGGGCCAGAGGCCCTTGGAACTGTTGACCTCAGGCATTATTGTCCTTTTAACACCCTTGATATTTTAATTACTATAATATGTTCCATTCACTCATAGTATTTTTTCATTGCGAAGATAGTTAGTACGTAATATTAGTGTAATGGATATAGCCTAATTATTACTGACATACACTTAATTATGAATACGGAACGCCAATATTACGTACGATCACTTTATTACGTGTACTGAACACTTATATTAAATATGCTATCAATATTTAATTGTAAAATGCTAAAATGGTTGTGTAATTTATTCAGTGCGCATCAGCTATCATTATAAAGCAGACTTCCGAGTCTGATCGAAGCGAGCCCCGAAAAGAATCGAATGTGATAGGCGTTATGCGTTAGACTGTTTTACAAATAAATGTTTATACATCAAAAAGACAACGATATAACTGAAATACGAGATTTCAGCAATTCATTCAACCTATTATTCAATCCCACAATATCGTTTTTCTATTTGGGTGTCATAAAGTGTACTTTATGAAACTCGTTTGTGTATCGTAAAGTGCTTCTTTATTTTTAATTAGTTTTTATTAGGTTGGTTGGTAGCTACATTGCTAAATAACATAGTTGCCATTTTGATATGTCAAAATACAATATATTTTGAAGAAAATTCTCAAATTGTTCAGGTTTATATTTATTTATCTGAAAAGTAACAACATTCAAGTTAACACATTTTGAAAAGTATTTTTGATTTACACAAATTGCTTATCAGTCAAGTTTCAGTGTTATCAAGAGTCAAATAAAAAATTAAATATTGTTTATCGATGTTTTCAAAATGGGAAATTTATTATTTTCCGACATATATGAACCCAAATAGAAAAAATTTCATAAGACATTTTAGCTCACTTGTTCATTAGAACCAGAACGCGTGCCCTAAAATCATGTCTCACGAAACTTTATACCTTAATATACTATTACTATAGAACTTCTTACCTTAAATTAAATTTCTCAATATTATATTTTTTATAGATATGATTTCTTGATCCTATGGCAAAATAGGTGGCTTATTACACTTCAATGGATTCATTTCTACTGGCAAAATCATCTTACATACATATCTGTCGACTAATTTTAGAAATTAAAATACGGTTATTTCTGTGATAACTCTATTCATAACCTAGTAAAACTGTTCGTAAATGGGAAGAGCATTGCACTGAGAACGGTAATATATTAATTAAATGGTTCTTAAAGTCATCAATGTATAAAATGTGTTTCTGAACATATTTAGTTTGCAGATTCTGTAGTTAGATGTAACGGCATATGATCACATATCTTATTACAGCATTGAAGTATTGGGTTACAAAATATTCAGTATGTATGAACCATTGCAGAAAATATTTGTACATTTGAGAATTATGAAATTTATTGTAATAGTCTGCTTGAAGCAGGGTTAAGGGTATTGTTGATAATTGAAAACATTCTCCTCTCAATAGAAGCTGATAATGTAACATCTAGGATCTTCTTGCATTGCATGATTATCTTGAACACTTCAAGTAATTTTTTGTCCTAGATAATAATAATAAGAATAATTGTAAAGTATACTTCTAACGGCATTTCTCGTAAAATTAAATGCATGTATCTTGCGAAAATGTGGGTGTAGTATACTAATAAATACTATTTACTATGCTGTTTATTTACCAACCTTGATTTCTACATGTAATTCTAGATCTACAAAACGGGATTATATTTCAGACATGTTTTGTTCGATTGGTGTTGTTTGCTAGAATAGAAATGTTGAAGTAATAGTCGTTTGTTATTGATTTTTATGCATTTGTAATTAAAATTATACACAGTCGAACGATTTTTGTGTTGTCATTGTTGCGTAGTTTCCTGCGGGTAATTATTTTGAACAAAATGATAAAGAATTGAATAGGTCTACCAGATTCACAGCAAAAAATCTGAAACTGAAATTCAACGGAAAATATAGTATGTACAAGCAATCGAGCCAATAATTCACCCTGAGCTCCAAAATTTTTCTGGCTTGATGAAAATTTGGGTATACGTAGTTGATAGAATGTGTAACATTAAAGTTTCAATCACGTCGAATACTGAAAAAATTGGAAAATGCTGAATCAACCTCAAAAAATAAATTTTTCACAACTAACTAAGCATTAAAGCAAAAAAAGTTTTATACAAAAGTTGTAGCTGACAATTCTGCACATTTTGGTTTTCTAGGCGATTTTCTAGCACAAAACTTGGCTCAGATATGCCTCTTTAAATATAAGTACTTATTTCATTTTCAGATTCTTATTTATACCTTTCCGATAAAATTATTCTGAAATTGCAAATGAATAATTACTCACTTAAATAAAGACAGAAAAATAATTTTTTCTACAGTCACTATGGAATGATACTCATTCCACACGCTGTAGCGTGCGGAATGAGGGTCATTCCGCACTCTCAGGGATTCTTTAGAGAGCCGCGTGGCGTCGCGAAAAAATTGCTTCATTACTGTCATAATTTTAATTCTCCTTGATTATCTTTTCATTCCTCTTCAAAATGAAGTCAATATGAATAATTTTATCAATATTTTTGATAAATTGGAATGAGATGAGAAGCAAATTTTTTCTAAGAAACTGGTATATTTTGATTATAGATATACACGCGGACATCTTTGACTGTAGAAAAAATAACATCCGTCACTCGTGCGAATCGATCATACCATGCTCATGTGTATTTTGCCACTCGACTTCGTCTCGTGGCTCAATTATTCACATTCGCATGGAATGATCTCCATTCCACACTTGTATCGGAATATACTATTTTTCATTAAACACATATTAGAAAATATTTAATTTCAAAACTATGTAATTACAAAATTTGAATCTTCATCATCGTTTTTAATTTTCCGAAAAGGGCGAGATCTGAAAATTTCAATCAACTTTATTAAAACAGCGATAACTTCTCATTTTCAAACGGATTGAAAAAAACCGAAAAGCATTTTGAAGGTGAAGACTTACATTCTGTGATTATACACTTGAGAAAAATTACTTTAATTTTAAAAATCAATTTGATGCAAATTTTTTTTTTTTAATATTGCTCAATATTAATGCTTGAAAACTATTTATTGTATCAATTAGATATTCCATGATTTTTTTATAAGTTATTTTCACCCTTTGAAAAATTGCATCAATTTTAAAATTGGAGTTTCAAGATTTCGAGAAAAAAATTGAAATATTTAATTAATTTTTGGATAGATCAATCAGTTTGGAAATAATTCCATTGAGTATATGAATAATTTAAAAAAAAAGTCTAACGTGGACATCTTGTGACTTACTTGTACATCATTGGATATATATAATGAAACAGAAAATCTCATCATTCCACGCCTAATTGTTTTTGATTTATCCAAATAATTCCAAAAATCTGTCAAGTAAAATGCGCTTTTAGCCTAATCGGTTGCTATGGAATCAGTAGGTCATCATTCTCATGCTACAACATTCCTAAATACTGATTTCCCAGATTCTACGGCTCACAGTTCTGAATTTATACGCAAAATTGAAAAATAAATTCCAACTGAAGTGCACTTCCGGTTATTATTATTGTTATGAAAATAGTAGGCAATCATTCAGATGCTACAGTAGACTGAAATACTGAATTTCAATATTCTACAGATGATCGTTCTGAATTTATGCGAAAAATTCCAAAAAATTGTCAAGTATAGTGCACTGCCGGCTCAGTCGATCTCAATGGAAAAAGGATATGAGCATCTAGACAGTACTATCATCTTGAATACTGTATTCTAATATTCTACGTTCAATCGTTGTGGATTTATGCGGAAAATTCAAGAAATGTTTCGAGTAAACTGCACTTCCGGTTCAGCCGATCGCAATCATAATGCAAGATGTATAACAAGATGTTATAGAAGTGCTTAATACAAAATTTCAATATTCTACGACCGATTGTTTTGAATGTATGAAGAAAATTCGAAAAGTCTGTCATATAAAGTGCACTTCCGGCTGAGCTGATTAGTACGAGAATAGGAGATGACCATTTGGATGCTAAAGCAATTTCAAAGGCTGAATTTCAACATCCTACGGTTGATCATTCTGGATTTATCAGAAAAATTCGAAAGAAGTTTCAAGTAAAGTGCACTTCCGATACAGATAATTGGTACCATAATTCGAGGTGCACAACTAGACCCTATACCAGTCTTAAATACAATATTTCAACATTATACGTTCAAACAGTTTTGAGATTTGCAAGTTACGTACGCACGCATGAACATACGTACCGACATCAAGCCAAAAATAGTCAAAATGGATTCAGGGATGCTCAAAACGGATATTTCCATCGAAATCTCGATAGGTGAATTTTGTCGGTTTCACAATACTTTCTTGTACAAGTAAGTAAAAATCATTTTTCATGAAGTTATTTTTTCGTTGCAGAAATGAAAAAAGTACTAATATTTAAAATTGCATGTCTTAGCCAATTTTTGTGCTTAAAAGTATTTTTTTAGCGAGCCAAAATGTGAATAATTTTCGTTACAACTATTATATGAAACTTTTTTTTCTTTCTATTGTGCATAATTTGCAAGTTATTTGTGAAGAATTGATTTTTAGAGGTCAATTCACCATTTTCAAGTTATTCCAGAAGACCACGTCACAGCAACTTTGATATGTTACCTACATTCTGTCAACTACCAATACTCTAATTTTCATCGAGTTAGAGCTAAAAGTCTCTAATGCTTGTGCTAATGAACCGATCGTAAGTATATAAAAATTAGTAATGTCTTTAGTTGCCGCAATTGACATCTCATAGCTGAGTGGATTCTGACAAGGCAGTAATATAATTTCCAGTCGTGTTCAACTGCTAATGAAGTTTTTATTTGAAAGTCTTAGAACTGTCATATTTCATGTACTGAAAATATTGGAAGTTTTTATTTTCTGAATGGAATAATTAAGGAGCTACGAATAAATATACATTATATTGAACTCAGAATCATATAAGCCTGAAGATATATTAAATTCAAACCATTGTTAAAGATAACAAATAATTCTATTTAAGAATTAAAGTATTTTTTTTTATAGCAACATTTTACAACACCTTTTCCCTGACAACGAACATTCTGAACTCAAATTGTCCGAGTGGAAACGAAAAACGATTTAGATTATTTAAAATACTCATTAAAGATAGTACAAAATCTTGGCAAGTACATCTATCGCTGTTATATGTTGTATAAAATGTAAGTTATGAAGGTCCTAGAAGAAAAGATCAAGTTGAAACGGATGGTTCTACTCAAGAAACAGTTTGAAAATAGTTGATCCTGATTCTTCTTTTTCTTCTTCAAAACTAACAGAGGAAAAAAATCTCCGACCGTCAGGAAACTAAAGAAGTTTTCCTTAATATTTTTGTCACGTTTCGGCGACCCATGTCTTGAACCTAGGTCACTGCTACCAACCTTGCACCATAAATCCCTTACCTAACATTACATTCATTCAGTGTCCACTACTCTTCACATTCCTGTCAGTGATAAATTGAATTTGAAGCGTTTTGAAGTATTTGGAGCTATCCCCCATCCGCCATTTTGAAGTGCTATGTGACAGCGTAAATGTTTTTGTACACTGGTCACGTGGTCACTGATCCCTTGGGATGGTAATGGAGAGCAGGGATGACGAGGAATATCGTTGAGGGTGTTACATGTGATTTACAATTGAGGTTCGCTATTTTAGGATGCTTTTGTTCAGCTGTCACTTGTGGAGAGTTTTTACGTGTTATGGGAAATATAATTAGTTCCAATTGTTATTGATGTACTTTGATTCACTTTGATACAATCCACCCCAACCACAGAGAAGAGAAATATTGATTTATCTACACTATAAGCTATGCTTTCAAAATTCTCGTCTATTTAATGAGATACCATACATGGAACTCTTCAATTTTTACTTATTTATTTCAAGTGATCACATTTTAACATAAATTTATTTGTTTTGTGTAGACAACGGTTTGAATTTAGTTTCCTTCATTAGCTATGGATGCTTTCCTAATAACCATATTAGTTCCTTTTATCTTTCTCTTATCCATTTATTCTAACATACATTTGTCTTTATCTATATATTTGTGGCGTTTCTTCAAGATAAGTGATGTTTTGAAAAGCCTTTTAATCATTCTTTGATAAATTAGATTTTAACGTATATTCTTATGGATTTTCAAATCAAAATTACCGCCTTCTTAATGTTGCAAGATTTGAATCATTCTCATGAACCATTTTGTACAATAATGCAATGGAATATCTATTTATTTATTTGTAGCGAATGTCTGGACTAGAAGCAAGCATTTCATTCGTATTTTATGATCTATGTGTTTATTTACGAGGCAAGTTCACCTGCAGGCATGTGCCACGTAGCAAATAGGGGTAGTTCACCCTGTCACAACATCAATATCGTACATATATTGCGTTGGTCAGACTGCGTGTCAGCCGGAAATGACATCATGGGATGTTCTGTATACAACCACTATTTTAGTACCCATTTCAAGTGTTCTATTTACAAAACTGTTTTATTGAAATCCGTTCATTGTTTCAAATTGGAGTTTCGCAATGTCTCATTTATTAAATATTGATTATTGTAATAATTAAGGACGCATCATTATCTATTTCTAATATGATTATATACTAGGACTATTTTTCCTCTACAACTATTTTCTGAAATGTGATTGTAAGTTAATTGAATTCGACATATTAACATCAATTTTATTGGAAATAACATGAATAGTGCAGTCACCTGAGGGGTTTCACCTCGGAATGAGCTGAAAATTTGTATAAACCTTCATTTTGGCACTGTACATGTTGCCTCAAAAGTCTCATAAGGTCACGTGTAAGCGTCCTCAGATATTCAAGGTCAAACGTCACAGATCGTGAAAATAAGTATTTTGGAAATATCTCGCTTCCTTTGCCTGGAATCGTTCTGTATTTATTATAAAAGTTCTAGAATATAAAATTGTATATAAATTTTGTCTTGAATAATTTTTTATACGCTCAACCGTTTTTACGATAGAGCGCGAAAAGTGTGGCCATTCAGCCATACATGCCATAGCGCAATGTAAATGCGAATCACAGTTCATAACACAGTTTTTTAGCTTAATTATTTGTTAAATATTAGTTAATTAACTATTTAATACATTATGGTTTAAATATTGTTGTTGTATTCGACGGGTACTCAGACAATGACAATAGTAAAAATATTGAATCTATAGGCTACGTGTATGAAGTCTACTAGCGCCTCTAGCGTGCAATGGAGAACGATTGAACTCCCATTTTATCATTGTTTCATACCATAATTTTCCAAATGTACTAATATTATTTAATTCAGCTGTGTGCGTATAATATAACTTGCATAGCATAAAAGATACGTTGAAATTATTTATTTTGAGTATTTTTTTCTTCAATTATAACATATCTATTAGAGAAAACGTCTCAATTCGTCCAAATTGACAGGATAACTTCAAATTATGACGCCGATGATCTTGCGGAACGAGTTTGTATGTATCAAATACTGTATCCCTTTTACCGAAGAAGCATTGAAGAAAAGCGTGGAATTAGTTTTGCCATATTGAACATGTTGAAGAATATATTGCTGACAATATTAACAACAAAATTATTGCGAAGTGCATCCGACAAACTTCTATCACTGAAACACCTTACAAATTAAAGATAGAGGTAAATTCATGAATCCCAAATCGATGATGAATTTTTCTAATTTCACAATTGAATCACAAACAGCTTTGTTATATAAATTAATAATGAAAGACAGATAATGCTCTATTTACCACTTTGATCCACTTCACTAATTTTTTTATGTTATAACTGCGTACGTGAAATCTATGAAACTAAATTTTATTTGAATCATCCTTAACACAACAACCTGAAACAGAACAAGCGTTTTCCTATGTTTTATATACAATTATTTTCACTTTCAAACTACAATGCTCAATGACATATTCTGAGAAATGGAGTTTGATGTTTACAATGGTGCTCACCATGAGCGCTCGCATCGATATTTGTTCAAACTCCGCCCTCTTGCACATAGCCTATGGAACAACTAAGAACAGCTGTTCTTCCAAAATTGTATGAACTTTGTTCGGATGAAACAATGATAGTGTCAATCAGTCAAGAAAATTTCCTATCAAATCGACAAAATGAAAAAAACAACTGTTAATATCGCTACAAAAGTAGCTAGAGATGATGCTGATGTTCTTATCGTCGAAACAGCTTTGGAGGAATTAGAAAATCGAAGAACTTCTGTCATCCTAGGAGAATATATTGATTTGTTGATTATTTTAATTGGACGGACTAAATTACATCAATTGGAAATTTTCTATTGATAAATTGGAAAAGGTAACGTTATTATTTGTATGAGTATGAGTAATAATCATAAATAAAATATTTAAATAGTCAATCAACTAATATTTAACGAATAATTGAGTTGAAAGTTAAAATTCGCAATTGTTCTTGCGCTATAGCATGTATGGTTGAGCGCTCCGCAGTTACCGCGCTCTATCATAAAAACAGTTAAGCGTATAAGAACTTATTCAATAGAAAATTTGTAGAGAATCTTATACTCTACAACTTTAACAATGAATGCAAATACGATTAATTAGAGGCAAAGGAAGCAATATATTTCCAAAAACTGATTTTCGCGACCTTTGACCTTGAACATCTAGGGACGCCCCCACGTGGTGATCTTATGAGACTTTCAAAATAACATTTAGAATGCCAAAATGAAGATTTATACAAATTTTCAGCTTATTCCGTTTCATTCCTAGGTTGACCCCCTTTTTTTTTTAGCTTAAATGACTGTACTGGAAGCATTGATGGCACGGTGACTAAATCTTATTCCTCATGAAAATACAAGATATGATATAAATGTGAAAAATTGAAATTGTATTTCATTCAGATTGATGGTGTGAGTCTCTGAAGAATGAAACTGGTAATCATGTATTCTAATTATCAAACAATGAGAGCCGCATAAATAGATATGTTTTTCCAATTACAGTCTTGACGTTGTAGACTAGGAACCAGAGATTATTTTCTTATGTCATCTTTTAGAGTTGCCTTTTTGGAGGGATTAGAGGTGGATGATGCCGAGCATATAATGAAACTATGGTTGGTCAGGCTGAAGTACAACGGATCTTAAAGTAAGTATCCTGTGCCTGTAATTTAAGTTTGATGCTTGAAGAGCAACAGTACTTTAAGTGAATAGACTGTGCCTAAGATCCATCCATCCTTCTGATGTGGCGGAATATTAACCAATTTACGTTAGCACAAAAACTATATTGGATTATCTGCCAACTACAATAAAGTTGATTGCTTAGACATAAATTCTAATTTTCAAACTGCACAAATTTGTTTATTATAATTGATTTATGTGCTACTGTAAACTTGCTTTGTATTTTGCCAAGCAGAGGGCTTGACACTATTCTGAGTCGTACGTAACGTGAATAGATTGTAATTGCATAACGAGCAGGAACATACGTTATCTATATTCAAACAGTTGTGGATGAGAATATTTTTCAACTACTGAATTTAATGTTAGCATTTGCTCATGCGAATGAAGTATTTCCACTCCGTGTATTGATATTGAAATGTTCATATTACATGAAATATCATTTTGAAGACTTGCTTTTCAAACGTCAAATTTGGCTTCAAGAACAAATAAAATCTTTCCTTTTCCATACATCATATTCCTTTACTTTTCTTGCATTTCAAATGCAAACATCTTCTTCGGCGGTTGCAAGACGAGTGTAAACATAAGAAAAATGATAAAAATGAAGTAAACATTCTACAGCTCTGAATGGAACGCATCATTCGCATCAATAAAACGCCCTTATTTTTATTCTAGTTTTTTAGGTAAATCGAGAGAGGAGATAAATCTTATTCAGTGACAGGCCTGCCCCATCTCGATAACACAAACCGCATTGTAAATTCTTGTTGAATTATTCATTTAATTAGAATATGGACACCAAGAAAGCAACAAAGACCGAAGCGCCAAAGAAAGGAAAGGGAGAGTAGACCTTAGCAGTTATGATTTCGGTACTCTCAATTTGCTGGGAAAATAATTCCTAAAATTTCTAGCGGTGTGATATATTTGGTGTCCCAATTAAGTTTTTTGATATAAAGCATGATTTATACATAAAATTTGTAATTTTTGCAATTCAATTAATTGTGAATGAAATATTCCACTAAATTTTCTGCATATGACAAAATAAAGACCGGATCTATGCATTTTATTTATTTTTATATGTACAAGCGAATATTGTGAAGTTTCTCGCCTAGCATAAAATAATCCAACTAGAACTAAAAAAAAAATCCTTTTTTACGACCGTGCTCAAAGTAGGTATTTTACTCATCGCATATGATGTGTGAAGTGAACATTTTTAGTGTCCCAGCCCTAACCACCATCTCAAAGCGTGACAATTCAGTTCCATAATATTTTGTCTATATACACCTAGCACAACACTTGATGGTGTATCTACGTATGTTTTGGATAATTATAAAAAAATCTTGTATTCTTTTCGAAAAAGCTCATACTTTATGTTTCAGGATCTATCTTTTTACTATTTTTATAATGAACTATGTGAGCTTAAAGCTTTCAAACACTAACTCTGCGCGAGGTTACATTGAATGTCGACGCTCATAACAAATTGAGTGGAAATAATGAAAATATCTCTGAAAGCGGTATATGATTTTCCGATATTGTCCCTTTAGAGCGCTGGGGGAATATTTTTTTCTCTATTTCGGTCATCAGCATTGAAAACTCGATGTCTGATCGTAGCGTTTGCAGGAAATTGTTCGGCTACGGCTACATCAGAACGGAACTAGACGACGCGATGAAATATAAAATTTCTCAGTGATAAATGACTAAGGTTCGGAACGTGTGTAATGTTATTCAATGTACCTATGTATTTGTGACAGGTGAGAAAAATGAATGAATGGTTTGAACTTCGATAGGTTGGTTAAGTCAAGTTTTTAGAAGGACAAATCACTTTTTGATTCAAAATGAGCATGGAGTAATAAATTATCAATTGAATTGATGAAGGAATTATTTATAGTTTTGTGTTCCACAGACATGAAAGGAAATGTCGGAGAAAAGTACATTGTGGTAGCAAGTACGAGAATCAATATATATTTTTTATTATTGAGCGAATTTTGCTCAAATCACCACTTCAGGAAAAAAATTAGCTATTATTTTAAATCAATTTTTTTTCGAAAATTATTAAAAACAACATATGTATGAATTCAAGTATCATGATATGGGGCTGAATGTTTCGAGAGAAAATTGTTGTCCGAGTATCATAATGCTTGTTTTTATAAAAGATTGCATCTTCCATATTTTGACAATTATTGAGCACAAAGCAAGGGAGCATATATCAAGGATGGATATTTAAATTTCACAATTAACTAGGATTGTACAAAATGTACTTATAAAAAATGCGAGTCCGAGAAAAGAGTAATATTGTGAATACTAAATGGAATGTGAAATTAGGTTTTTTCCGCGAGATCATAGAAAAGAGTGAAGTACTTCTATACGATTTTGAATGCAATGATAAGGTCGCTTTTGTGATATGTCCAAAACACATGACAATGACAATGAGAATATAAAATGTACTCTTATATTATTTGCTCACTGAAACTCCTTTCTTAGGGCACATGTATTCGACGTATCAAAATGTAGCCTCAAAATATAATTTATTGGATAGAATTGTCGCAATCACAGTCTTAAAATTGCAGCAGAGATGAATTCTAGGAGACAATGGCTAGTTGCTATTTTGTGTAATGAAATTTAGAGTATTATCTTTAAAATCACAAAAATAGTTCTCCGTAGGAACATTCCACTAATTAAAATCACGATAGATTAGAAATGAAAAGATGCAAAAGAAATACTTGAATTAGCGAACGTTTAAATATATAAAATTGAATAGAATAATAAGATCTATCTTCTTGGGATCATAGAATCTCGCCAATACATTTCGATGGATACTGCTGACATTCTCAACGTCAGAGAGAAAAAATGTATGGAAATTTGTTTTCCTCCTCATGAAATGTATCCTTCCTCACAACAAGAAAGTGAAAAAGTTGTCTGCTGTAAACAAATTTTTTGAGAACTATATTACAGTTTTTATGCCAGAAATACTGATAGTAAAGTTTTGAATATGAAAAGAAGCTTTTATTGATGATGTTCTTTCACATTTCAAGCTTAAAACTTGTAATAAAGACAATAGGTTATTCTAATTAAATGCTCGTTCTTCTTTTAAGCTTTTTTTTATGATTGCATCGATACGCACTTCCGTCGATACGATACCGATACCGATATTCATAAAAAAGTATTGACAAAGGGAAGATTTCAAAATTTGTTAAAAGTTGTAGATTTAGATTAGAAACAGTCAATGGCACAAAAAAAAATTTTTTTTTATTACGTGCCGAAAGCAACAACTAACAACAGGCAAATAGCTCAATGAAATTATATTATAAAACATTAGATTCTCTGAGCTTAGATAAATTATGCCGCGTAACATTTTCAGCTAGTGCCGAAATTAGCTACGAGATTGAAATCTCTAGTAGGTTAGTGTCCAATTTACATCCGCCCGTGTCACCATACCTTGGCTAATAGACAAGCCTGAACAAAATTGACTTCAATTTTAGAATGAAAGATGCACTACCAAATATTGTTGGTTGTGCTCAAAATTACTGGATAGTTTACCAAGATAGTTCGTTATAAACCATTCTAATTACGGTTGTAAAAAAAATATTTCACAATGTTACCTGCATCAAATGATCTTTAGCTTCATGAAAGTGTCGATGAAAAGGGACGGTCTTACCTGAAAAAGAAGAAATATAATTAGAACATTATAAGCAAATATAATAAATTCATGATTCTTGTGATAGCTGTAGGGATTTCAGAAATTGAGAATTATTTCTAACTACAATCCTCTATATTATAATTTATTTATTTTTCATTGAAATATAAATTAAAAACTTTTAGGGAAGAATTCAATATTATAAACAATGCTTCGGGCAGTGTTTGTTCTTGTGCTTATGATTATTTCGTAGTTTCTAAACAGTTCTTTTCAAAAATGTTTTTCGAAAAAGAAAAAACTGTTCTTTGAAGACGTCCAGCAATTTTCAGGAGACTTCTTGCGTTTCAAAGATGCTTACAAATATTCGAAGAGCTCATTGTGTTTTAAAGATATCGGCCTATTCATTTTCAAACTAGTTGCCGTCTAAGAATGTTCTCTAATTCTCAGAAGATTGGTTGTATTCTGAAGAAAGTTTCCCATTATTAGAGAAATTTTTTGAGGGAGTTCTCGCTTTATCAAATTCAAAAGATCTGTTCTTTGGAGATACTTACTGATTTTTAATGGAAATTTTGCGCTTTAATGATGCCTATTAAATTCATAAGGCCTAAGAATGAATTTTCAATATGAAGTATGTCTACATTCACATCCATTTGAATTTTCTAGAATCGATTCTCTGGTTGTATTTTAAAATTGCGTACCGATTTCAAGAGATTTTGCGCTATTAAACTGCCCCTCAATTCCCACGGAGCTAGTTACCAATCAATTTTCAAGTGCTCTGAAAATGCCTACCACAAAAGTAAGAAAAACTTATGGTAAACAGCATGAAGATTTGATCGACCACAACCGCATACGATAAATAAACTATGATGTTATTCGAATTCAATGAGCTTTTGTAATATGCGGAAAATATGGGAGCATTCCCTCTAACTTCCCAACCAATCAACAATCAATAAAATCGTGCTGTCAGATGCAATCGACACCACGTCACGTCAACGTCATATCGCACGTAAGTCTGTATGAACGTATTGAGTATCAATGATGATTGCACATTGTATTCGACATAAACGCATCCTGGCGTGGCATAACATTGACGTGATGTGACGTCATATGATATTAACTGACGTGATGATGTGCATTTAATTCAAAGTGCATATAGAAATGCAGCAGACGGGTGATTCGATGCGACGGAGATTAATTTTTTGAAAAGGAAAACAGTTAATTTTTCATCCAAGAAAAGAAGTTCATAATTTTTTCCTGAAACTAGAAAACACAAATGGAAGAACGGCATTATTTTCGCGTCTTCAATAATAATTGGAGAAAAAAAAAATGATGATAATAGTTATCGCGTTATGATGGAACATGCATTGACTACAGCTTTGAATCCATGACAAAGAACAACATTATTTGTGCTTAGCGATATCTGTCAAAAAGCTGTAAAATTAATTTATTATTTGTCCGAAAAAAGATGAAGATTGTATCAAAATAAAAGCAGAATATTTCAAACTATTTAAATATTACATTTTCATGTTTCCTACTTCTTCCTACATTCTTTTCTCTGTTAATATCAAACTGCACTGCAGATATACTCTTTGTCAAGTACTTCTTTATAAACTCCAATAAACTCCAGAATGAAACGCATTCTTTTTGTTATTATACTCCAAGAGAAATTACATTTTAAATCATATTTTTCTCTCCTAGAAAAATTCAAACAAAAAACATACAAAACTGAGAACACAATAAAGAATCAAAGATTAAAAAGTTCTCAAACTTCAAGAATCTGAGCTAAACATTTGCATATCTTAACTTCATCAAAAACAAAGGAAGAAAAACTGTCAAGCATTCTGAAATTATCGGAAAGAGTTGAACAGACTTCGCTTAGAATTCATATTCCGTTATCCGAGGAAGGACGCTGCAGGAATATTTAATTTTGTTGATATTGTCATTAGTATCACAATAAATATAATTATGATTTCTTATTTTTGAAATAAGTGATTTTCATTAATTTTTTAAAATAATATCAAAAGTGCAATTTTAAAATCAATACTAATGATTAGCGAAAACAAGACCAAGTCTTAGTTTTGGTCTTTATCTTGTACAATAATAGCCAGTTGCACCGTTGTCCCTTGAATTTCAAGTGTCGCTTAATTGAACAATATCGTATCAAGACTCAAAAGTCAAATGTGACATAAACATTGCTGTCATTATTCCGATTCGGTATTTTTTGTTTAAATTAAACCTAAAATTTAAGCTGGAGCGGTGCAACTGGACATAAGACTTGTTCTTGTCTTTCTCGTATATAGTTGTTCTTCCTCTTGATCTTGGTCTTGTAAAGCTAATTGGATCGGAGTAAAAAAATAACGTGACGTAGCAAAATTAAATGATATATTAATTTTTGGGATCATAGCTGATCTATGAAAAAAATTATCGTGGCTACATTTTTATCTTGAAGTGACAGATTTGGTTTTGAATTTTGATGGCTATCAAATTGAAAATAATCTATTAATTCTACAAATAGAAAATCAGTGCATGTCAGACCACGCACAGTGCAGAGTTCTGTAGTGGGGAAGGACGCTGTGGAAAACAAAGTTATTTCTTGTAACAGAAAATATTCCATATTTCAAGAACTACAAGACACCTTATTTAAAATAATTTTCATTGAAAGAATTATTAAAGTTTTACTACCTCCTCAATTTTCTTCCAGAATTTTTCAGCATATAGTTGAAAAGTTGGAGAGGGCGACAAACACTTTTTACGACTCAAGAAGCATATATCTCAACAACTATTGACTTAAATAGAAAAGTTATTTCAAGACTTCTTCCTCATTTTTCAATACCTGTCTAACGACACCCCATACAGCCGTAGACTTAAATAATATTTTTATCCCCAAGTTACATGTGTAATTCATGAAACGTATCTAAATTTAGGAAATGAGTCAATTCTATATAAATTATTAGAGTTTTCATCATTCCTGTAACAAAATTTTCTTTAAGTATAATGAGTGGTTGAAAAAAGCAAAATTAATTGTGTAAGAGACAAATACAGAGTGATCAAAAATGATTGTCCGTGCCGCCTTGTTCTGATTTTTTCTTTGCTACTTGCTTGAGATAGTGAGCTTCAAGTGACAGATGACAGTTCCTCTGAAAACACTATTCTAATCTAATAATTTGGTAGAATAATAATAAATTCTCAATAATCAGTCAATAATACAGCTACTTACTTACTTTTCTGTTTATTGAATCAGATTATGGATGAATCCGTCATGAAATATGCAAAATATACGCCATTGTGTTCCTGAAATGTCGGTAACGAAGTTTTCAAAATAAATAATTTTATACTAACTTCATTCCATGAAGATAGTTTTGATCATATTGCGAACTTCTGCCTGTCACCTAACAGACAATCATTATTGATCACTCTGTATATGAGCATAAGATACTGATATTTGGAAAAAAAATATCAGCATTAATCTTACAGTACAAGTGATATTGTTCTGGCGCATTTAAGTCTTGATCCTGCCAATGAAGAAGTCGACTTGGTCTTGGTCTTACTTACAAGACGAAGATCAAGACTGTACAACCGAAATCCATTTTGCTCATTACGTATCAAGACAAGCTACATTGCACAATTCTCTCGATCCTAATAGTAGATGGTTTAGAATTGCTGCTCTAGTAGTGCTAAGATCTCCTTGCTCTCTGCAGTACTTCAAATCTCAGGAATGGATGATGCTCCGATTCTGCTTAATCAGGAGAATATGGAGATAATCGATCAGTACAGACAGAGCCTGATTCGTTAATTTCTCATACAACTAACAACTTGTCAGCAGGCGCATTGTCTTGTAAAAACAGCACCTCATCAGAAATTCCCTCAGCGTTTATTTTTGCGAACTTCAATTATCATGAAGAATAATTGCTCTGTTGCATGTATACTTATTCATTGCGAAGAGCAAAAGTTGTTCAGCTTGCTACAAAAAATGTTTGACAGGACACTGGTTGCCCACCCATATGTATAGCACCAACATTCTCTGGTGTTGGCAAAGATATAGCTCTTCCAGCACAATGTTAAACAGTGATGTCAGACCTCCTTTTCTTAAAAATTGTAACCTATCTTTCAATAGTTCAATTTTGAGCGGAAATTCTTTGAAAATGATATATTTTATCATCGATCAATATTTGATTTTTCCCAATAGAATGAAATGGTTTAAGAAAATTATTCATCCATACTTATACCCTCGCAAAGTCGCAAAACTCTTGTAATGTATGTATTGTATACAAATAATAATAGTAAAAGCTTATATTTTCCTCATTATAGATTGCTATTCCTTTTCAAATGTCTTTCTTATTTTAAACCAGATACGAGCAAGAAGATCTACTATCCATTAAATTTCCACAGGATAATCTTAATCACAAATAATCAGACATATTCATAAAATTTAATTTACATATTGTATTCGTAAATTATCTTCCATAGTTCAAATGCCAAGTCTAATTCACAGAAGCGCTATATGTTTGGTGTGGTGCAGCTATCAGATCAAATATTAAATGGCGTAATCCTGGACTAGGAATAGTTCTGAGAAACGGTTGCATTATCTTTGCTGTCTCGGATTAATAATATCAAGCTACTTGTCATAAGTTTGTCTTATGAATGTGTGTGTGTGTGTGATTGGAATTTGGAATTTTTGATAGCTGCTTGTATGTTTATTTTTATTTAGTGTTGGTATGTTAATCTTACTGTTCTAACAAGCAGAGTGCTTGGAACTATACGTACCTATTTTAAAAAATACATAAAGGTATTTTAATCGGATCTAATTTGAATTTTGATTGGGTAATATAAAAGAGCTATTACTGTGAATTAAAATATTGAAGTATAGTTTAATAGCCTTTCTCTTCAGGAACTTACAATTAGCTGCACGTACTCAAAATACAATATTATTGGCAAAGAGGACAATTTTTTTTAGCAAGTTCTCCCTTCAATTCAATAACTACAAAAGCTAGATTCAATACATTCTGATATAAAAATTTTGAGTTCCTTATTTATATTTATAGAAAATATTGAGTTGATTTTTCGAATATTATATTTTGTATAATAACATCTATGGTAATGCTAAATCTCTATTTAAGGGCTGATCCAGAACTTGTTGGGATCACCATGAGTTAAAAATCAGTCATTAGACATGTCACTTATTGTCGTGAATTTTTGATGTAATAACTGTAAATATGTAATAATATCCAATCAATATTTTCGTAGTGTTAATTAGGCATAAATTGAATGAGCAAAGCACTAGAAATGGCCAAAAATTGGAATTATTGCACAGGGTCTCACGTCTTAGATTCTCTCAAGAATTTCAATCTCTCATATTCAAAAATTTTGCTTCTTATCTCTCCAATCTTAATAATATAATTTAAAGTTGATTCTTTGCTTGAGATAATTTGTACTAGTCGCGGAACTTGAAACTAAACTTTGAAAAAATGGTGTTAAAATCACTCAACTGTAAAAAACGTATCTTGCAAGAGAACAGAAATATCTTGAATCCTTTTTGAAATTTGGAATCACAATATCTCTCTATATTATGGCACTAAGAAAACTGAATTACATCACTCAAGTTGTTGGAAGTATAAATTGTAAATTCTTATCACCTTCAGATGTTTTCATAATAAAGAGTCAGGGCCGTAGCCAGAGTTGAATTTAAGATAGGGCAGATGTAATTACAGGTAGGATGCAAGTAAAAATTCAACTTGATCTGATTTCTGTCGTACATGTATTAGACAGTTCTTAATTGTTGGGAAGGGGGGTGATCAAGACATTTATTTATTCACCAACGATCAAGGATTATGTACCTCGTATTCTTTCACCAGGTAGATAATACTTATTAAGTATTTGTACACAAAGTAATTTTTGATCATTGATAGCAAGAAGTAATTGCAGCATCAATAACTTTTCATTTATTAAGATTTATGTAAGGTACCAAGCTTAATTTGAAATAACAGAGTAAAAACAAGATTGAAAATAATAGAAAGTTAAAACAATCGAACTCCTAGATTCTTCATATCATTAAAAATACGAAGTACTTTTCTGTTTTTTGCCAAAGAAAGCCCATATATCAATCTATCTGCACTACATATTACGAAATTCTGTCCTTACTACACTACACTACCAACCAACACCACAGACAAATTCAAATCTCGGAATCTACTTCAGTTCTCTTATCAATTAAACCTTGATTATGCATACCAAATATGACAATTAAAACTTTAAGTAAACCTTATCTTTCCTATTTGTCATATGTCAAGAATCGTTTCTTGGTTATAGTTTGCTATGACTTTCAAGTTTCTCAATAAAGTTGTTATTAGAATTTGAGAATAGATTGCAATACGCGCCCAGCCTCCCACCAACTCACATACTTCAATGCCATCTATGGGCAGAATAAAGAAGTAGTATAATATGATTCCTTGATTATTTTGAAGTTATCTGGATGTCGCTACGCTACGCCGATCGTATTTTTTTTTCAATCATTTCAAATTATGAACAAACAGTTTACTAAAATATTGTCATAGTCATAGGTATTTTTTAAAGTAGGGCAATGGTACTTTAAGGTAGGGCATTGCCCCATGATGCCCCCCCTTAGCTACGGCCCTGTAAAGAGTGTGAGTGGCTTTGCATTCCTATTAAAACTGATCCTAAAAATCAAAACTTTCGATATTTTTTATTTCATGTTTATTTTTCGAGAATTAGATTTTATTATTTTTTTTCAAAAACATAAATTTCTCATTTTTACCAGCAGAAAATGACAATATTTGTCAAAGATTTCCATGGAAAATACATATGCAATTAGTCTAGACCGTTTGTTTGAGGATTTATTTATAATTGCGAGATAACAATATATCGACTATTGCTTTTAAAATTTATTTTCGTATTCAAAATTTCGCTGAAATAAATATTTGCTCATATTTTGTCGCACTATGATTAATTTATTATTGATTGATAAGTTTTTGATAATTGTGGCGGCAAGTGATAACAAGTTACCACTTAAGTAGTAAGATTCTATCACTTGAGCTGTAAGACTTTACCACATATCATCACATCAACTTTACCACTTGAAGTTGTTAGGAATACCTTTAAAATTGCCGCCCTTACCACTTAAGTTGCTATCCTTTCCACTTAATTTTCCGAGTGTGCGAAATAAGAATTCTACAAATTATTATCCGAGTCTTCAAATTTATTAAGATTGAATTGAATTTTTCAAAAAATAGGTTAATCAATTTTCAACTGTAAATTGTGGAATTAGTTTCGTTTATTCAGATTCATTCAAATTAGGATGTGTTTAGGATTTCGAGCCAAAACTTTTTCCATTATCTGAGCACTCTATATATATCCAAATGGTAACTGATAGCAAAATATTTATTATGAATCCACATAATTCATGAACTATTCAATATTCGTGTATAAACGATAACTTTAATCATTAAAAATTAACATTAAATTCATTTATGTTGGCAGCCAGTAATTTCAATGAATGATTTAAAATTGAATTAATTAAAAACATATAATTATCAACGTCCTTCTTTATAAATTATATGTACGTACTCACATACATAATTTACTCCAAGCTTATTTTTTACAAAAAAAGATGAATATTCTCAAATATTACCTGAAGCAAATATACCTAGAAGCGTCTATTATTACTGTGTCATATTTCAATTATTGATAACTTTTTAATTACAAATTAATAACATGAGCTTTCAAACAGTTGACAGATACTCAAAAGATTCCTTAATATATTTAATTATTCATCAAGAAATTGAAGCTAATCCAGATTAGTTAATTCCATTCTGTAGGTCTTAGAATTTATTACTAAATCAAAATGAACAAATAATAGTCTGTCCATATGTGTATCACTATTGATTTTTTAGAAAAATATTGAAGTTAACATGTAATTGAGTTGTTATAAATTATGCTTGCCAGTATATTCCAAAAAATAATTTTCAAATTATTTTATCAACGATCGTACACAGAGTGAAAGATTATTATTTGTATGGTTCTCAATGTGATAAGTAGATTTTTTTGATGAACCGTGCAATAAAAGATTTACTGCACACTTTTATTTCACGATCTAGTTGTAGGGTCTATCTTTGGAATTATCAGTATTTTAATCATCTGGGAGGAATATTTTGAAGCTCCACTAAAACACTAATTTGATATTTATTTCAAACTCCTTAGAACATTTATGTCAAGTTCAACTACAACAATTCAATTCATAATATCGTTCTATTAGCTACCGATTAAAGCCGTCAGGATAAAATTTAAAACAGAAAGAATATTCATGATAAATTCACCATATTTTACAGAAGTCAAGATGTAGAAAGTCTCTAATGTAGTTAGGTTTTTAGAAACATTTGATTCTTTTGTATTTTCAATCAAGCCGTATCTTCAACAACTATCATAGTTTTCAGAGCATTCATGGAGCCATAGCTTTAATTTTTTTTTTGACATGTCATAAAATTTGTATTATAATGCTCAATATTTCATAATTTTTGATTGTGTTTGTGGTTATACTGGTATCTGACTGGAATTGAATTTATGTATGGAAGAAATGTGATTGAAAGAGTAGAAATGAGTAAACTGTATTAATTGATTGATGAAAAATATGGTGGAATGAAAACATAATTATTGGTTTGTTGCGCGAGAGAGTTTTCGGTCGAAAGCGATGGTAGTAGAAAATTTTGATATCTCTCCCTTGTTGTTTGTTGAATAAAACAGGAATCATGAGGTTACAAGAAAGAAAGATTTTCATGAAACGCATATACTTTTGCCATTCAATATCCTACAATATGAAAACAATCCTACCAGTAACCAAAAGCCGTATAAATATTCTGAAATTATTTATTCCGAAAACAATTTTCTTCATAATTAATTTAATTCAAAATTTAGTGGAACTGTCTGAAAAGTTAGCAAATTATACTACCCTTAATGTTAACATAACCAGTTATTCTGCATCTGACACCTCATTTTATAAACTTTTCCATTTGAATTAAACCACTTTCTGGACGTGAACTACTCCAATTTAAAATTTAACTAAATATCACCTGACCTGCTGTAAAGAATTAATTCATATTACAAACGACTACTAAAATCTTCATTCACAATTGTATCCATTTTAGTTTGCAACTCAATTTACGCTGCGACCCTTCCACTGTTTCAGTTACGACGTATGTTACAGTGTCTGATTAACAAGTCACAAAAAGTGAGAAGGAACGTATGTTAAGGATTGGATTGAATGTTTTAATTAAATTGTAGACTGTACAAGAAGTTGATTGTAGATGAAATAAAATTTCTTAATTAGTTTTATCTTAGAAATTAATCACATTTTAAAAGTTATTTTAATCGCTCAAGTAAAAATAAATTGAAGTGTTCACAGAGAGGAAATTAAAAAGAATTATACAATTTCTTGTATTTATTTATTTTATTAGCTATTTTCCTTCTTGTGAAGTGTGTCTAATTTCATACCAAGTACGACACATATTTCTTTCTGATGATTATTATAATATGTCCATATTTTTCGTAAATTAATTATTACACACAGAGTTATCTCTTAAATAAAATATATGCAGATTTTTGATTTATATTCCTCAGGAAGCGAAGAATACAAGAGTTCTCTGTGTAAAGAAATTACAAAAACAATTTTGCCCACAAGCTGTAACTCAATTTAATAAACCACGTTTTTCATCTACAAAACTTTTCATTTTTAATTCAAAAACCTTAAACTGTCCAAATTTCGCGTCAGCATGCCGTAATTACAAAATTTTAAACCCGCTACGAAATGTGAAATGGATCTTTTCTCCCTTTCCAAGCCATGATTAAAACAAATGGCACAAATATATTTTCCTGTAAACAGGAAAAAGTCTTCTGCTTTCCGTTTATTCTTTGTGACTTACACATAAAATATACAATAACATAAATTGTGTATTCTAATTATTTTGGATGATTAATCATAACAAAAATGGTTATAGCGGAAATGAGAATTGTATAAAACAATAGGTTATAAGAGTTAATTACTACACCACGGTTGATTAATTTATTAGGGGCATAAGGGCCTAATTGAGTTTTAATCATCCATGAATTTTAATCAAAATGAAATCAGAAGTGTTTCGCGACATGTAACAAAAAATTGCGAACAGGAAGTAAAGAATATATAGAACGCTTTAGAAAAAACAACTGGTTAAATATAAGTTTGTTTCGTGTATTGAGGGCTCCATACCTAGCTCAATAATAGAATGAATATTCCGCAAAATATATCAGTAACACTAAAGCAGAACATAAATTATATTCAATATTTTTTTCTATCACTTATGACTAAATATTATTGAATAAGTCAATACGAAAGCAGTTAGGTGTTGCTGTTTCTCATATTTTTTGAATTAGCTTTTCTATATCATATTATAACTCATCAGAGTCTGAAATTTTTTCAGAAAAATTCTAGACGCAAAATTTTGATTATTTTATGCTATTTCAGTTCAACGCGGGTAGAGATATCAGTGGACGTGAATTCTCTACTAGAGATATTCGTGCAAAGAAATCAGTGTGAATGACGATTTGAGAAGTACCTAGTGAAAGAACATAGAAGTTCATTGCAAAATAAATGTTCGTTAAATTATTTAGTAGTGTGTTACAAGAGGTGAAATTATCATCACCCGATTTCATAAGTCTATCAGTCTATTAATTCAATTAGTTATGTGATCGCTCATAACTGGATGATGAATTTGAAGTTGTTCCCTCAGTTCAGTTTTATCGTCCAGATAGTCAAGACGTGGGTGAGTGTTGAAGAGTTGGTGAAGTTATAGTACTAGTGCTAGGTGAGTTAAGTTACTGGGTATGTGAATTGTGTGAGCTGAGTTACTAGGGGGGTGAGTTGAGTTACTAGATGTGTAAGTTGAGTTACTAGATGTGTGAGTTGAATTACCAGATGTGTGAGTTGAATTACTAGACGTGTGAGTTGAGTTACTAGGTGCGTGAGTTGGATTACTGGGTGTGTGAGTTGAGTCACTAGATGTGTGAGTTGAGTTACTGAATGTTGAAGCTTCGAATGTTTCTGGTACGGCCTGGCGCTGAACGTGCGAGATTGAAGTGTCTATGATGCGGCATGAAGTCGGGCATGAGTGATGCGACTGTAGTTGGTTGCCGACGGTTCAGCGAGCAGCTTCGAGCTGTAGTGCGCCATGGCTAACCACCAACGATGCAGTGAACAGCATTGGGCTGTAGTAACCCTTGCCAGGTTGCCAACGGCTAAGATAAAGCAGTGGAACTTTAGCAATCCTGACCAGGTTGCCAACGGGGGAAAAGTATGTGTGTGTAAGAAAGGTGTGTTCATGATATCGCTTGAAGCCGGGTGTGGGTGATGCGACTATCGTTAGCTACCAACGACTCAGCGAGTGGCGTGGGCCCAACGAAAGAAGAGTATGTGTGTGCGAGAATGGAGTATCTATGATGCGGCTTGAAGCTGATCATGAGTGAGGTGACTGTGGCTGGTTGCCGATAGCTCAGCGAGCAGCCAACGGAGCGGCGAGCAGCTTTGGGCTGTAGTGATCCTTGCAAGGATACCAGTGATTAGGATCAAGCAGTGGGACTGTAGTTATCCTGACCAGGTTACCAACAAGGAAAAAGTGTGTATAGGTGTTTGATGTGTGTTGGAACTGTTGACACATGTATTTCCTCACTGAGTCTTGTGCTGAGGACTCACCCGGACGCTACACCACAATTGTGCTTGACATTTATGATTAAAACAGGGAGTCAATAGAGCATATTGTGTGAGAAACTTTAGAGTAATACTTTTTCTACCTAGGGTTTTTTAACGTTTATAACAAGTGTTTGAATATTTAGTGTACTTCTTGATTTAAGTATATGCAAACTTCAATTTTGTTTTATTTCAAGAATTCGTGTTACATTGTGAGCCTAAATAAAAGTAACAATATATAAGAAAGCATACTCAAAGTGTTATCTACAATAGTAAAAACAAAACAGGGTACATTCTTCCTGTGACAGAAGAAATTATGAATGCATTTCTACGTGTGAAATTATAATTTTAATAAAGAATAAAACAATTATCAATAATCGTATGACGAACACATGAAAACATTCGAACGTCTTACTGAAAGAAATAACTTTTATTATAACAGTTTCTGTTCTATGCTGATGAATTCAAGAATGCGTAGGATACACACCACTGCGACCTGAATTTTTATTTGAATGTGAGCCCTTATTGAATTTATTTTAAAATGGGTGTACATTCAGCACACTATGATAGAATTGAAGATACTTCCACTGTGACCGCAACTTGCAGAACATAATTGTTAAGATGGTAGAGTTCTGGAAATGATTCCTTTAGTGACCATCTGGGTCAGTGATCTAACATGGGTAATTCTGAGAATGCTAATTTTTGAGCCTAGCTCTATCAGTTTGAAGGAAAAACAGAAAATTGGGAATCATACAAGATAAAGTTTGAATTAATTATAAGTACAAAAAAAAATAGTCGTGAGAACGAAGCAAGTGATTTAAATATTGTATACCATATAACATTTATTTGCATACAAAGAGTAAAAGTAATACAGACTTCAACAGAAAAAGGTTATTTTTCAGAAACCTTCGCGAGACCATTTTACGGCAGTTAGAAACAAAAGTTTCGCGAAATTTTACAGCTTTTCAGCTAACAAAATAAAACTAAATCTGAAAATCGCGAAAAGCTTTTCAAATATCCTGAGGCAAAAACTGAAAGTTAAACAGAGCCCCCTATTTTAATGTTCTTTCTCTTTCTAGCTTTAGGATATTTACATATCAATCAAAAATAATCCAAACGTAACGTAATACTTTTTAAACTTGGACAGATTTGCCAGTTTAGGGGAAACTGGAGCTAATATCTAAAACCAAATAGGGGAAGAACGGACATTCTGTTCGGTGCATCCCTGAAGAGTGCAGTGTCACTCAGAACAGTGCTTCCTAAAATTTTCAATTGGATGAAATTATTTGGAGGATGATGGTTTAACAGTTTCTAGATAAGATCAATCAACGGTTATATAATTAGTTTTTGAAATAGGAAATTGCATCACTTTTTTTTGAGTCTATGTTCCATTTTCATTTAGAAGAAATTTAATTTCTATGAGGATTTTCTTCTCGAGAAAGTTTAAAATTGAAATTTGACATGGATAAATCAATAAGACATTTCTCAAGATAATTTTAACTCTCAAGTATTTCAGGAACGTGTCCTCCCTATACATAAATTCCATACTAAATTGGTATTTGCATAATATCTTCTAGTAAATTCATTTAGTCGTATCTAAATTATATTAGTAGCAATTGTTTCAACAATAGTAGATACGCTACGGAATAAACCAAAGACTATACAAACTAGCTTCAAGGCTTTAGTGATTTTTAGAAGAAATTTTATTGCTCATGAGATGAGAAAATTTGAGATGTGCCTAGATGAAATATAAAGGGTATCTAGTAGTCTTATCTATTCCATGGAGAACAAATATATTAAACTTTAATATACTCTGGATGATGTTTAATTCCTGAATATTTCTAAACAATTTACAAATGCTATTTGTATATAATGAAAGGTGCATGGATAGGAGAAACTTACAACCGCCCTTCTGATGTAGCATTGAGGATGATGCTCGAAATATTAATGAGCGATTAAAGCGAAGGTATTATACTTACTTGAAGAAATCAAGATTGATTTTCTGGGATCATCAACAAAATATTAGTGATTATTTTTACCATCCAAATTTCGACCAATAGAATTGCACCATTTGACGTCACGTGGTACAACCTACACGGTTTTCAAGTGGAAATTTTTTGGAAATTTTGTCTGTTGGTTATATATACAAAACAAAGAATATTCAGCCGCGTTGATTCAGCATCTGTCAAACTGACAGACAGATGGAATGTGAAAATGAGCAGATTCAGAGTCGAGTCTCTGGAAGATATTGATGAATTTGGATGGGAAAAATAATCTTCCGAATACCATTCGTGATTAAATTTAAACTGGCAAAATTTTTAGATTGTTACGAGAGCTTGCTACCAATTTATTTCGTGATATTGATCAAAAATCACTCAATAAATTGCTGAGCAACAAGCTCTAGTAACAATCTAAAAATTTTTCCGGTAAAATTCAACCACTTATGATATTATATATGATAATGTTCAACATTCAAAAAATCACACATAGACTTTTTGTCGTTATATTATGCTCTATTTCTTTCTATCTACTCTTTTGTTTCATTTTGTTGAAATGTTATCCCTGGTCTACAAAATGTGTCTTAGTTTGGAGGCCACTGCTTCAATAGATATACGCCCTGAACCCTAGCACCAGCTGGGACATTTCAACCATTAAATTGGTAACGTCCCTGTAAAAATTTATGCGCGTTTTCTCAGTTTTAATTGATGTGTTAAACTGCCAACGGGAATGTTTTATTCCATGGTATTCTGGAAAGACACATTATTCTCACTAGTTTCCGGGATTTGTACGAAAGATAAAATCATCGTAAAATGTTATTTTGTTTTGTTTTTCCCTGTATCTTACTTTGTTTTATAATGAGTTAGAGAATAATGTAACTGAGATTAAAATCCTAGGTGAGTGAACGCGGGCTGTCAATCAGAAAATGACAGACAAGTCACATGAAGTCCCAGGAAGACAAATTAAATATCTGAATACAGAATAAAAATAATATCCCTGGAACATTTTGGGATATGCTCCCTTCCAAACAATAAGCCTCTACCAATTTGGCCCTATACATGAATTTAAATGCTATTCACCAGATTTTTATGCCCGGGTGGTTACATATGGGGAAAAATTGGTAATGCACGAAATAATTCGTGCTGGGGTGAACAGCACAACTATATAGTTCAGTAGTTAGTAAGGGCTGTGGGATAGGCGTGAATCCAAAGGGCCTTAGTGTTTACACATATAGGACATAACTTACTACACCCTGCCTAGTACTGTATACCATTTAATTTAATTGAATGTACCAACTAAGGCTTTATATATCTTCAGATGTTCATAAGAGGGATGGCTTGAATTGGGAACGCATACAACCGTATTTAAATAGACAAAATAAATATTTAGGCAGTGTTATTACCGCCAGAAGTGCTTTAATTTTTTTGGTGCTCCCTTTAACTTGATATGTAAATAACAGTCGGAATTAATAACACAGAGGTTCTCAAAATTTACTTAATTCAAACTAAAATCCGCAAATTATTATTCTTTTGATTAATTTCTCTGTTTTGTTAACAAAATATATTGTAGCACATTTATAGATACTAGAATGAGTTCCATTCCAGAAAAAAATTGTTTATATCAGACTTTGTAAAATTTGTTCTCTATTTCCACGATTGAACTGTCATTGATGCACTGGTTTCTATGATGTTAAATTAAGTTTTAAATAAGTCTTGTCGAATCGTGGTTTCGAACATTTTGAAAATCACTTGAAGTTGGCAAAGGCCTATTGTACAAAAAATATTGATGTATAGACCTTCAAGGCACACGTATATTTGAAGATCTAACTATGCTTGTGATTGAAAACTTGTGATTAAAGATACTTTCGTAAAACATTGTGACGAAGCAGTCTTCGTTTTGAATCATAAGCTGCAATTTTCCAAATATCAAATACCGTATTAAGAAGTCATTATTGGATTTAACTTGTCATCACGACAGTTCAACTCACTTAGCCTTTTAAACCGTAATTCTGTTTCATCTGTTTGATCTTTACAAGAACATCCTGTTAACTTCCTCAAGTTGCTAATAAATTCACAACATCAATAACCGATCCAAGTTAATTTCTGCAAAATAACAGTCCGTATTAGAATAATAATCAACTCACTGCCGTGTAGAAATTCTCCGTTCCGTATGAAACCCCAGTTAAGGTTTTATTTGAATTTCTACAACATTAGTCAGTTGAGGTTAAATTGCAAATCCCACATGGTGATATGGAATGCCGAATCTAGATAAGAGTAATATTAGATAAGACTATACTACAGTTTAACATGAAATGTAACTTACCGTTTAGCAATTTATGTATAATAGTTCATTGTTTATTTTGAGAAGTTTTTGTTCTGCCTGTCAAAGCTACGTTTGTTTATTCTTTTGTTTACCAGCGTTTGTTGTTAGTTTAAATGTTTCAATAAAGAGCCATAATATCAGTCGCTATCTAGCGAATAATTAGGAAACTTTGATTTATGTTTGAATTTGAATAAAATATATTTAAGGGAAGAAATGTTATGAATATGATTTGTAAATGGTTTATCACTGTACAAAATATGTATTTTATTTACCTCATACTTAAGTACCTAAGTAAACCTGCTCAGTGAGGATTCATTGAGATCGGAGTGTAAATACAGCCCAAAATCAAACAGTAAATCACTCTATTCTCTATCCAGCGAAGTTATAAGTTCAACCGAAGTCCGAACCGTACCGTAAGTGAACTCCGTCCGTCTGAGTGGCTCCCGTGACGTGGGATACCAGAAACCTTCCGTTTGAGTGACCTCCGTGACGTGGGTTACAAGAAACCCCTTTTTGGATGACCTCTGTGACGTGAGTTACAAGAAACCCCTTTTGAGTGGCCCCCGTAACGTGGGTTACCGGAATCCCGTTTTGACCGTACCGTGGTTGCTTTATCCTCGTTTTGCTGCCGTGTAAGTTAAATCATCCGTTTCGTTTCAAACTGCTGTCTATGTGTTTTTGTGTGTTCAATAAATACTGTTTGTCCTCACTAAACGTTTCAGTTTTTTCATCGACAAACCCTTTCCCATCCCGCTAGCTACCCAGCACCAACTTCGCCAAAGAGCTGCACCGTATGGGCGCCCGAGCATCACCGACCAACAGCAGCTCCAGCGAGATGCACCAAAAGTAGCGTCACAACATATTATTATATGATAAAGTATTATAAAGAAATAATGTGAATGAAAGAAAATTCGACAAAGGGCTTTTCAAGCACTTCGTTCAAGCAATATCACTGAGTAACACAGAACGTGTTCGATTTTCTGAATCATGAAATGATAGTTTGCCTTCTTTCAACAATACTTCAATATAATATGGCTTATGCTTAACTTATCACCAGACATAGTAAAATTAAACGTTAAAAAAACACTTTATACTGCCAAAAATAGTAAATGATCACCAAAATTAAAACCCTATTTTAATGTGAAATGATAAGCAGGAATTTTACATCTTGCTGTCATATGATTCCAAGTAATCATTGGTGAACTAAAAATGGTAAATGACAGAGCTTGCATAATTTGCAAGAAAAACTATTGAGCTACTTTCCAGAACTGAACTCTGTAGCTGATAATGGGCATAGATGGATACTAAATCTTTCTTTAGATACGTCAGTATAACTGGTTGATCTGACAACTAAGATTAGAGAGATTCTCATAGATTTTTTCCGGATTTTGCTGTTAATGGCAGAGTAGTATTTAATTTTCAGAAGATTGGTGTCATCTGGATGAAAAAATAAAAGATGAATATCCAGAGATAACAAGGAAAGCTTTAAAATAATCATTGCCATTTGCTACTTCCTACCTATGTGAACTAACGTTTTCTCCGATGGTTAACATAAAAACTAATGAGAGAAGAAGAGGCTTCAATTAAAAAATTATTTAGTTGTTCGCGTCTCCAAAATAGAATCACCATTTCGCAAATTATTGAAGAACCTCCCTTGAGGCCGCGACCCACAGGTCGAAAAATACTGCTCTAGATGGATAATTATTTGTTAGGCTTGCTCGCTACGTTCGCGCTTTCGAAAAACAACCCTTAATATTACCGAATTGCACTGCGCGCGACTGTGAGACAGAACTTGAGCCCGAAACAGCCAAAAAAAGATATATTGAATGCCTCATGTTAGGCCAAAGTTCAGTCTATATAAATGGGTGTTCATGTGTAACAATGGATGTGGATTAGCTAGGTAAGCTTGCGCTTTTGAAAAAGATCTCTGAATTATGCTGCGCGCACCCTTATAATATTGTAACACTGATTTTTAATACATAAAACAACCGTACTGAATTCAAATACATTAAGTGCTACCAAGTTTTCTAATAATATATCCTTTCTATGACCAGTTGCACTTTTTTTGCTCAAGTTTTAGGCTTTACTTAAATAAAAAAATATCGAATCAGAATAATGACAGTAATGTTCATGTCACGTTCGACTTTTGAGTTTTGATACATTGTTCAAATGACTAAGCGACATTCAGTGCAATTGGCAATTGGAAATTAATTAATCACAAATTAGTTTTTCTTTTCATACATATGTCAAACAATTCTATTTAAAATGGAATTAAAGACACTAGAACACAATTCTCATGATAAAGCTCACGTTAATTTATTTCAAATGTGAATTTGTAATATTATGCTGAGCGAATATTGAAATCACAGAGGTAAAATTTATAACAGAATTTCAATTAAAATCGAGGTAACTACTAATGGATCACAGTTGGCAGTAATTTTGTAATTTTAAACGAATTATTGTATGACATTTAATTAATTTAAAAGCTGTTTCTATACAAGAAAACTATGAACGTTTGATCAAACTTCTAATAATGAGTTTTAACATCTGCTAAAATACAGAGCTTGTTGGATGATAGTCTTAGATTTTCTACACAAGATAATAGAATTGGCAATTTCGACGATAAAAACAGAAAATCATATCCTAGTAATGATGCAAAATCAAATTTCATACATATATTAATTGAAATGACACTATCTCTTCAAATGAGGTCGACACGAACATCGTTCAACTTTCAACGAGCAATTAAACTCCGCCAGACAAATTTATACAATTCGCTTCATTCACGTACATAATTCTATTAATTAAAGTTTGTTCATCCTCCTCTTCTGGAAGCTTTCTCACACGCAACGAACCAATATTCATATACATTCAATTACACAATCTCAAAATAAATTTCTTATTGTGAAATTTCCTGCAGATATTGTCAAAACAAATGCATCCAACCACCTGCAGGATAACCAACCTCTTAGCAATAACTCTCACTATCATGGTGTGTTCATTGGTGCATCGAAGCGGACACCACAACAGTCCTATTCAGCATGTAGACAAAGCAGCGAAGTATCCTGTAACTGCGCTCCTGCAGGATTCACCATCCCCAAAGCAATGAACATTGCACATCGGACTGTTGTGAGTTCCGCTAACGCAAATCGATACCGACTGTCTCCTCTAGGGACTGACATTGATTTTAAACTGAGACACCAGACATCACAAGGATCATAAGCACAATGGCCAGAGTTGAAGATGTGAGTGAGTGGACAGAGTTTGCGGATTTTCTTCGAGAATAAAAGGATAAACCACGGTTATTTAGAATGGTGTCAGAACGAGGAAGATAGTTTTGATAATCATTTGGAAATTGTGATAAGGCAATTTTGATCAAAGTATAAATCAATGAAAACGTGAAGATTCGACCAACATCACCTTGAAATTAGAGACTGTTTTGGGATAATTATAGTCGTTTAAACAGATATTTAAGTCATTTGGTACGGTGTATCAAATGCAGCATTTTATTCTGCATTTTGTGCACGATGAAGCAAATTTTGTTTTAGAGCTTCCTTAATAAAGATAGTTCGAAATAACTTCTGCTGATATTCAAGATTTAAAAATGAAAAATTTCTTGAAAAGCCATCATTTTCTTAATAATGCAGGATCTTTTATAGGTATTGATCTGCCCCGATTAAGTAATCGAATTAAATTTAATTTTTATGCGATAAAATATGCTCACAAAAGTAACGTTGATGAGTTGCCGAAATAAATCTCTTCAAGATTATGTTTAGTTAAAAATTCAATAATTTTTCTTTCATATCTTCATCGATCTTGTAACTAAAGAAGTTAAACGCTAATTGAAAGTATGAACCGGTAGTTCATGTCCATGAATTTTAGATCAAAAGTATAAATGAAAAAATTTATCAGAATTGGGGATGTATTAATTGAAATGGTATCTTATTATCAGAAAAGACGAAAAGGAATATGATGTTTTCCTATAAAAAATTATTCTGAATTATTATTTAATTCATTGGATAAGTTTTATTTTAAACATGTGGTTCTGTGATTCTGCTTAATCCATATAATCATCGATGTCAATTTACATCTATACATCGATGCTATCAGCTCTACGTTGTATATTTTCTCCACTTCCCTCCATCTTGTAACGCATTATTGTTGGTTCTCCAAGTAGACCATGTAGTTATCAACTTTTATCTCTTCACAACAGGGTATCTAAGTTGGAGTGTATGACCGCATAATGTACGGATTCAAGTATATCCGCAATTTTCCATCCAACTTGAACCAGAAGCACACGTGTGTGCGGCCACTTAGGCCGGTAAGCTCTACAAGAAACAGTCCATTCAAACTTACAACCAAAGTTCGCAAAGCTTCCAGGGACTTCGGAAGTAGGAAAGCACGAAAGCTCTACCTGCAGGATACACCAGATGTTTTGTTCTAAGTCATCGCCATAATCAACCATCCCTGCTAAAAGAAGGGCAAAGAACTTTTCGAGATTTCAATTTGCGAATTCATGACGGAAATGGAAAGTTTGCTTTTTTAATTCGGTTAGTGAGAAATATTTGCGTTCCTTTTGTTTGGATATTATGCCGAAAGTTTCTTTTTGTTTTGACAGGCATTTTGTACGGAAAATTAGAAGAGAAAAATTTGAAGGTGATTAATTCCTTCTAAGGAAAGTAATTTCTAGGAGCTGTACCAGTAAGATAAAAGTTACAACTTTCTGTTTTTATTCCATTATTCTTTTGTCAAAATTTCATTATTCATTGGATAAAGGACTTCGCTTTTATTCTTGTTATAATTAGCTGACTTTTGAGGTTTAAAAAGTACACAAATTTTAAGAGGAGGGATAAATCAATTAAGATTTTCTTTACGTGGATATTCTTTTGGGAACAATAAAATGTTTCATCCGACAGAATACTTGATGCGAGACAAAAGTGATGTGAAAGATTCTCTTCATCATGAATAATTAATTTTTGTTTTAAAATCTGTTGATATTTTTATATTACCAAATTTCAATCGGACATAAAAACATCTATATATAGATCAATACAAAATACGCGATAGATCAGTTGTGTGGAGATTCACAAGATCTGGTTGTTTCTAATAAAAATCATAAGTATAAACTTCATAAATACTGAGGAAAAAAAATATTCCTAGATGAGTCAAATTTTTGTTACTTAATTTTATTCGGACTTTTTTCATGTATGATACATAGTTATTACTCTCGCAATAATGCTATAAAAGTCAGCCAAGTGCATGTCAGACCACGCACAGTGAAGGATTCAATAGTGGAGAAGAACGTTCACCATTCAATAGTTATTTCTCAAGGACACTGTGAAAAACAAAGTTATTTCTGCGGTCGCTAAGCTCAAAAAAATTGTGTGTAACCGAAAATATCCTATGTTTCAGAAACTACACGACATATCTTATTCAAATCAATTTTAAGTGAAAGGGCTGTCAAAGTTCTACCACTTTAATTTTTTTCAGAATTTCCATCATGTAGTTAGGAAGTAAGAGAGAGTAGAATACACTTTCTACGACTTTAGAAGCGCATAATCTAACCAACTATCAACTTAAATAGAAAAGTCATTCCAAGTCATTTTATTCATTCTTTAAGACCTATATACTCATTAACTCAAGTGGGCAACTGACAACACTGCACGAGTTGCAGATATTATTTTTTATTACGAATGTGGGAGAAGTATCATTTTGCGCTTGTTTTTCCGGACGGTAAACTTGTCGCACGCAAATTATACTTGGCACTGCGCAAAAGGCAAAGAGTCATTTATCGCCCGGAGAAAACGTGCGCAAAATAGTACTTATCTCGCATGGGTAGTAAAAAATGATTTTTTGAACAATCAAAGAAATATTTAATCTAGAATTATCTTGCACAGTAGAAAAGTCCTGTAGGATGGTCGATATCTGCTTTTATACTCTTTTGATTCTTTTCTCTTAATAGTACAAGAGCTGATAGCTTTCTTAGTAATTAAAATGACACTAGGCTCTATTTGTGTCAAAAATCGACCAAAGGATTAAAAACGAGTAATTTCCGGTAGTTTTAACAGTCTCTTAAACAATAAAATGATGAGATTTGCTAAGATGGCAGACACATTGATAAAAATGTGTGTTACCATCCTTCATTTTAATCAGAAGCAGGGCTACCGATCAAGGCTAGGGATGGCAGTACAAATTTTAATCAATGAGCCTGATCCCCTATATCGTTTGACACATATTTCAACCTTCCGTTGTTTAAGGTTATTAGTCCAATACCCTGAAAGCCATAATATAAAATCTAGATTTTTATTTTAGTAAAATCAGAAATATATGAACATGTGAAAAATTACTTGAATTTGGATGATAATTGGGATAATTTCTGATCGGATTTATTATATTATCCATTTAATTAGCAAAAATAAATAAATATCTTTTGACTTCAGTATTTTTGGCGCGAAATTAACTTGGCAACAGTACATCCAACAGCTGTCTGCTAAAGCACGCAGGGGTGACTCTACATACCTTTAAGTCCAAATTTTAAATTCACTATCACGTATTCAAATGTGTGATTGTATATTTATCTCAATTATTTTATAAAAAATTTCGTTTATTCTCACGGTTTTTCTTGATAATATCGCTCCAATTCTTATGTTTTAGCATATAATTTATAATGTTGTCACATAACATTATTACATAAATGAATATACTACAATTCTGATTTTTATCTTATCAATAACGAATTTCATACCCCAATTTAGATTCTTAGTTCAACAAAAAATGGAGCCCCTGTTGAACTTGAACTTCTAGGCCCTGAAAAAACCCTAAGGAAGTGCCAGTAATATCGGAGATAGTCAAATTTTTAACTCTTTAGTCAAGTTGCTCAGAGCACAGATTATCTATTTACTCAGAGTAATTACTGAATGTTATTGCAAGAATTATATCAGAAAAAAATTAGATAGAGGTTGTTTGGTTCATTTTTATCCTAACACACAAGAAAAAAGTCCTAATAAGATTTTTGTAAACAGAGAGGTGTTGATAGAATCTTATCACCAGTGATGTTTTGACGTTTGAAGTTATGGTGTTCCATATTTTATTTTGAGATGGATTTGATATTTAGTTGTGGGCTGAAGTACACAAAATTCTTGTGTATAAGCCTACCATAAGATGAAAACTCATAATAATTGTAAACAAATATCAATTTGAAATCTTATTTACGTTAAGAATGTAATAGGTCAAATTCAAATAACTGTTAATATTACGCAACCATATTTTAATTCTCATTGATGAATACTGTAAAATATGAATAATTATTATATTGTTTATATTTATTTTATGTGACAAATTTCCAAGCTATAGGTATATGATGTATCAACATAAATAAATATAACCAGAAACTTGAGCAAGTACGACTAGTACGAGTACCTTCAGATGCTTCAACGGTGGAAGGTGATAAGACGTTATTAATATATCACCTCAAGTAGGTGGAAAGTCATGAAAATTATAGAATAGGTATCCTGGAGTGATTCTTCCTTTCACAATACAAGTTTTGTTTTCGCGTTGAATACACACATAACCTACAGCATTATCACAAAATGATTCTCGACTGGATTTGTACAAAAAGATGTAACAGCATTTGCTGTAATAATTTCAAAAAACTGCTCATATTGATAACTAAATACCTCGTACTTCTAGAGTATTGAGTTTCTCATACACCACTATGTATTCATAAATCATAAATGGATTATCTTCTGGTATATTACTTGAATTAGCTTTTGTGAAATTATCTTTGAGACATATTGCTTATATTAGAATAGTTTTTCCAATAAAAAATTTACGATATACAAGGAAACTTCACTTAAGTATATAACTGCTGGATTGCTTACTACCGAAGTGACGTCACGTAAATGTCGGAACAATTAGAAAGCGTTTTAACGTTTCTTTCATTTATTCAAAATTCATTGAATTTTAAATGTTAATTATAATTAATATACTCATTTATAAATTATAAGAATGATTTTTACACTTATAGATTGATATTATCTATTGAAAAAATCATGGAAAATCACAACTTTGTTTTCATGACACAACCCAATTAATCGTATGTTCAACCAGAGTTAAATTCTGGGTATATTTTTTGATTTTCTATTCTTTCTAATGCATCGAGTGTCTATTCCCTATTTCCGAGTACATCGTGTCGGTGTGTCGTAGGGTAAACTTTTAAATTATGTAGGGGCGTTTCACAGTGGGCATGTCGATTAAACGGGGTTAAATTTGTGGCGAGTAGAGTGAATGCGATAACCCTACGGAGTATTTTTCCTATTTCTCCTCCAGGCGAAAGCTTGAAGGGTTTCTCCAGCTCTTTGGATATTACTGCATATAAATAACATGAACGGTTCGATTAGGATAGAGGTTGTCCTCTGCTCTGCATATCAGCCCGACAAACCGGGTTGCTAAGTTACTACCCTGATAAACGACTGAGTTTTTCTTATTCCAAAATGCGATGGATATTTTAGAACGAAATTTCAAAGTTAATAAAATTGAGAAGTTGGAGGATACTGAGGGAAAAAGTGACAAGCAGCGAGATTGAAACAATCAATTTTGCTGTTGCTGCGACATCAGAAAAATATTTAAAATATATGGGACACATTCAAATTTGAACTCCATCAATGTATAGGTTGTTTATTCAAGGTGATAGGTTTTGGATATGATTAAGCGATGAAAATCTATCACAAAGGCGAACATGTGAGACATACTATATTATATTTATTTTTAGACAGCTAAATGATCTATAACGATACATTTTATTGAATGGCAGCATCGTCAACTCAGGATATTTCTAGAACTCAATGAGAAAACAAGCTCTTGAGTAACGGAAATCAGATTAAAAATTGCATGAATAGATATTTCAAATCTACAATCACAGTTTGGTAATCTTGTACGCAAAATGATTTGTGACTTTTTTGCATACAACATATAAAATCGAAATCCAAATTATATGAAGCATGAGATACAATATTTTTTGTCTCTCATTTTATTCCATCGATTGAATTTTTTTGTTCTAAAGAGATGATTTTCACATTTCCTCGATTCTTTCGGGCGAATTCGCCGAGTTTATGGAATAAGAATACCTGGTTCATATATCAAAATAAAAGTTACTCAACTTTGATATAAACAAGAATCTCGATGAAAAAGTTTCCGAAAGGAACAAAAAGTTTATAAAACAGATTTTTTTGTGAAAAATATTTGTTATCTACGATGTGATGATTTTTTCTTCGTTAAGAGTTTTAATTTAAGTATGTAACAGTGTAGAGGAGTTTAATTTTAGAAAATTAGTTTTTAATTATTAATCAACTGCACTTGTACACCTACATGATTTTCATTCCAGTTTTGTTGGAAAAAAATTAATTTTAATGAAACAAATCTGCAAAATTCACTTTGTACCAGAAAAAACTGTGAAAATAAAAATGTAACTGAAGCTATACCTTTGTTAGTATTCGTATGAGAACAAAGCAAAAGGTATAACATTAAAAGTGATATTTTCTGAATTAGTCAAAAAAAATCCAAAATATTATTAATAAATTTATTTTTGTAAATGTCACAATTTATTTTCCAAACTTTGCTCATGTCGCAGATATTTTATCTGATTTAAGGTTTGATAAGAGTATTTTCGCTTTTAATTGTTTTTGGAATACGAAACGATAAATCTTACATTTCCCCTAATTATCCATGTTCAAGACAAATTCTATTTTATTTTTTTTTTTTCAAAAGTGATTCCAGATTTGTTTTTAAATTTTAGAATAGTGATGGTTAATCAGTATGAAATTTATAAAACATCTTACTTTTGGAAATTAAGTTGCTCTTTGCCAATCGATAGGTAGAGAGCAGTGTACAGTGACCTAATGAATAAATATTAATACGGTGTGAAATAAATATTGTAGGTGTAAATGAGTTTTTGTTTTATTATTTCATGTTATGTTTCGTATGTTTACTGTTGCTCAGTCAAAATATTGTTAGTGTTTCATTATTTTTTTTAATACGTAAACATGATTTTTTATTTATTTTAAAACTTGTGTTTTTATTGTGGAACCCAAATAAACGTTACAATATTATTTACATTGTGCTACCATTTACTACATATAAATAGAAGTCTATACACTAGTATAATAATAAAATTATTATTGTACTAATTCGATTATATAAGTTACATAATAGATCCGAGATGATATCACCTGGCAAGTATTTGTTAGATTTGTCCAACTAACTACCATATTATCTACGATTGACAGTTTATCGTGCTGATTTATTAATATTTGTCTGAAAAAAAATTCTCAAAAAGCCGACAGCAGCAACTACATCTTCTGATTTGGCAGAAATTTTTATTTCACATACTTTAACAAAAAATATTAAGAATATGTTATTTCGAGTGCTCAATTTTCGTAGCCTCGGTTAAAAACTCGGCCGCAAATATTCGAGCTCAACACATAATATGTATACTTAAAAACATAATATACTATAGGAGGCGTTATTTTGTATATTGTGTTTAGAATGGCTTAATTCTAAATTTTAAGAATCTCAATCTATTGATTGAAATTGTTGTGCTTAAATATTCCTTTCTGTTTTCTATTTATTTAAACAATAACGACGCACAATGGAATTCCCAGTCAAGAATTACTGGAATCTGAAATTCAGTAGCAAGTCTGGTTATCCAACCTTAACCCTCACAAAGAGAATAGAATTTGGAATCCACACAACGCATTTGAAATTCAAAATTGGAATGATATAAAATGAATGAAGCTTGAATCGATTGCGAACAGGAAATAATTAAAGAGTAATAATTTAGTGGACAGCTTGAAAGGGATGGTCGAATATTAATTACATTTTTTACAGAAATTAATAATTTGATCGAGATTATCAATTTTTCTTTGATGAACGAAGTTGTGAATTTCAATATGTAAGAAAAATAATTGAAACTGAGTGGCAGAAAAGCTAAATTAAATCTTGCTCTAACTCTTTGAAATATTCTGTGCCACTCAAGACTTATACAAAAAAGTAATTTGATGCATTTCATTGATAACAATTCCTGGGATCAACTTGTATGGAATTTCAAAAGAAGTTGGGATAATTTTTTTCTGCGAATAAATGAAATTATTAAATCGATTTCAGAATATACAGATCATTGAAATTTAGAAATTCTTATTCTAAGATTAATTTGCATTTTTAGAATGACATTGCACAAACTTTTTGCAATAATAAAAACAAAAAATCAATTCCGTAAACGCATATCTAAGTAAAAAATGATTCACCTATTATAAGAAACTTAAAAACTATTTGCTAGTAATTGCTTATAAAATATTAATATTTTCTCTATTCAACTGTGACAGAGGTAATTCTACGCCCACATTACCCATATGTATAAACTATATCCTATTTCCAGGAATGGGTTCTGAATATGCACGAGCTTTAATTAGTCTGATAACAAGGCCTATTCATTATTTATACCAGCTAACAGCGTTTGCCCACTTAATTATTTATTAATTAAATTGTACGAACTTCAAACGGAATATAGCTCAGTTCTATGAGCTAGAAAAAGCGCTTCTCAAATAGACAATAAAAACAGAATTAGTTTTGTGAGGCAAATATTTCAAGCAGACACGAATATATTATCAACATTACAAAAAATAATACAGTATTAATTCATAAGAGAATAGCAATATCTTTCTGAAAATCTTTGTTTCCTCAGCTAGAACTAAAACATTGGAAAACAAATAAAACTGCTTGAAACTTAAGAGATATTATTTTAATTTTAAAATATACAGACAAAATTTGAATCTGTCCAACAGAGTTGTCAAAAATCCGGGATTCTTCGAAATATGCACAGTCTACTGTACCTGTTCATGTAATGAAAATTTGAAATAATTATAGGAAACACAAGAGAACACGGTACAAATTTGTATTTTAAAAATGTATTATTTTCTATTCTAACAGTAATTATTATTTTTTCAGATTCTAGTCACTCCAGTAGTTTTTATTCTAAATTTTGACGGGAGCAAATTTAATTTTTTTGTGTGTGTAATAATTGTAAACTACGATAAAAAAATAAATACGTCTTCATGAAATTGGACTATTATTTAATCAATTCTTTAATCTACTGGGTTTTTTCGGATTGCATTTTTTCATGACAACCCTGTATTCCAAGCTGGTTCTGTCTCTAATAATTGTACTATTTTCAAGTTTATTCAACTTCATTACGAAAGGGAATATTTCAAGAGCATTTGTGATGTACATCAAAATTATCAAAACGGAATTCAGTGAAAACTTTTTTTACCTAAAATTCCTGTATTCTATTTGAAACATCTGAGTTATAAATTTTCAAATCGCATTTTGATTTCTTTTTACCATCCGATATTTCTTTTACAAAATTTTGATTAATAGTCATATTTTCCCGAATTATTTGAAATATAGTTTATATACATTTCTAGAGATTACACTATTGGATCAAACCTAAAATTTACCTGAGATTTAAAAAACAGATTTCCTTGATTAAAAGTTTGGAATATTTCAAGATAATTCCAGCAGCCTGTAGAACTGTTACAGGTCAACGGCAGTAAAAAGAGATCTCACTCTCTACCTTTATAAAGTACCACGTCGTTTACTCGTGAGGTCACAGAATAAATCGAACGGTCGGAGAGTAAGCAATGATAACTGACAAAATAATGTACTGAGTACTGTTTTATTCATAAAAATATAGGAATTTCACAAGGAATAATTAGGAAAAACAATTTATTCTCAATTGCCTAATGTCATTCTAGAATCAAAATTGAGTATATTATATGTATTATAAATTTTTATTCTCTTTTCGTTAGTTTTTAGGATGAGTTTTCATGAAACATGGAAACATGGCAACGAAGACATTGTTCATTCCTCAGAATTTTATCACCTCTGCACCCTTCTTAAATGAATTAACTTCCAAACATTCAGGTTTCACCCTTCGCCTATTTGTCTAATTCAATCACAATGCCAAGAAGGAGAAACCAAGAAGCCACTAAAGCACTAAACTATATGAAAGTCCTTCAGTTGGAGTAGGAACAGTTGAATGGCGGCGACTCCACCAAATAATCAACAAAACATGGCCACGGACTGCTATCGAAAAGGCTTCAATAAAACGTCGACAAACCACGCTCTATATGCCCTGAGTCTTTGATTAGTTCGGGTTTGCAGGAAGGGTAAGTATGTAGCAAACCGTAAACACGAAATTTATAGAAGGAGAATACAGGGTGACTACCAGCAAGCTGAATAAAAGAGATTTCATTAATGAATAATATTCATTCTATTGCTTCAATATTCATTTTGGGTAGAACTATTACGAGCCTTAAGAATTCAGAGATAATTCTGGTTATTATGAAACAAAATATTTTTGGAATTATTGCTTCATCAATTTGCAATAAAATAATATTGAGTATAATTATTATAATACCTGTTTTTTTCGCTAATTGTTTCAATAATGATCGCTACATATTTTAAGCGACAGACAAAATCAATCAATACCGGAAAACGGATACAATCTATAATTATCAATCAATAACAATTTTATTCAATAAGACAAGAATGTCAGAATACCATCGACCGATATTAAATTATTGTGCTGCCAAAAATAGAGAATTTCTCAGATATTTTATTGATTAAAGTTTGAAGTAGCAATTTCAGATTTTCTTTAGTTAATTATATAAGTGATTTGAGTATCCATAGCTCAGTGAATACATGCTGGCTTTGTAGGGCCGGACAAAAGTCAATATGATTTTCGCTGAATTAAAATATATTTGCCTTCGTACCTTTCACAAAAGCTAAGAGTACTCGTAATCCAACGACTGGTAACCGCACTTCACGGCTTGGAAATATCAATCAATCAATTTACCAATGTATAGTAAAAATTATATTTGTCACATCTGTATCTAGTAAAAGACGTGATTGAAAATTGAGGTACGCTTAGGATAAACAAAAAACAGTGTAACTGAGCCCAAGATTTCTACTAAAACCAGAATTATAATTGAATAATCTATGAATAATTATTAGAAATGTAAGATATATTAGCGTGTATAAGTGTGTTATTTGAAAAAATGCTTGTTACTGGATTACTTAGGATATGCACAAATTAAAATGGTAAATTAATTTTATTGAAGGAAATGGCAAATTATAGTTTTGTTTGTTTCGACTAGCTTACTGCCACATTATAATGAATTTAATGATTTCAAGCACATTTCAAAAATTGAAACTTAAAATCAACAAGTCTAATATGATCATAAAATACAAAACTTATTTTCAATGTGGAGAATGAGAAACTTTTCAATCTACTGAACCACGGATATGATCCATCCATTTCTTAACTTTAGATGAATACAACAGAACCAATACAAAATATTATAAATATACGACTTTAATATAAAGAAAGTTGAGGCTTGATTATTTAAAGCGAATGAATTCTAATTAGGAAACTCACCCTGCTAGACTTCGTTAAATTGGTTCCCATTCATCAGGACAAAATTCTCATTAAATTATCACTCCAAAATACTAAACTAAACACAAAAGTTCTTAAAAATCCTCACTCGCGCATTTCAAACAAAAATGAAAGTCCTAGCACTAATACGAATCCTACCTCTTTTAAGGGCTGATCTTACTCCGAGGGAGTTCTCCAACCCTCTACACGTTCCGAGTCACATGCTACAACAAACCCCCACTTAACTACCCCAGCAGGTCACGAGAAACGCACTGCGCAAGCGTCTGCAGGAGAATAAAAAAGGGAAAATACTTTGTGAAACCTTCAATACAGTTTGCTCCATAAAGAAAGAGTTTTTAGACTTTATTGGTGTTAAGTTTTAATGGCTAGTTGTAAAAATAGTATTTTGGTTGCATATTTGGGTCGAAAAACAAATAGGTACGTAGTGGAGTGCTACAGGGTACCATTTGAAACTTTGTGTATAGTTTACTTTGACATTAATTTTGAATTGTTCAACGATATTTTTAATGATTTAAAATTTAGGCTCGAACATTATTTGTATGTTACTACAGACAAAACAATTACGGCAATCACTGAATGCCATAATTAGATAATTTTCCATTTAGGGTTCAAAATAGACTGTATTTTTGTATTTGAAACTAGGATCTTTAAAATGAGTCAAGAGTGCTTGAATTTCAAAGACTGATTTTTGAATGCAGTGACATATCTGAAACTCCGTAAACGTACTATTTTCATGCTGCTATATCTGGATGTGACTATTTTATGAACGATTGTATGATCTTTTATTCTTATTTTGTAATATCTTCAACATATCTACATCAATAATTACCAAACTGCACTTCTATATCATTTCTTTACCTGATGTTCTCCAGCTCAAAAATTTGGTTAATTTTCAGAATCTTTCCAGGAATATATCGAAATACATAAAATGTACGGACTCAACGATTACATCGTCAGATCTCACATACAAATTAAAGTCTTATCAAAATTGGTTGTTAAGTTTGAATTTTAAAATAAAAAAAGAAAAATTGTAGGTAAAACCAGAGATGATAAACCCGCGTCTCTTTTTTATATCTAAGTGATAAGTTATGGATTTACATTAATTACAATGAGAGAACTGAGTGGTATTGGTAGCAATTCAAGTTGTACAAGTAGCAATTTAAATGATATCCCTAACAGCTTGAAGTGGTACGGTCAAATGTGATAGTGGTAAAGTCTTGAAACTTGAATGATAAAATTTGACCACATGAGTGGTAGCTGATACTACTTGCAATTGTGAAAATAAGACGTCAAATGTCAAAGTATTGAGGTGAGGCAATATATTTTAATTTCTATCGAACTGTATTCGTTTGTACCAAAGAATACGAGAAATAATTGTCCATATTCTATAGCACAATCATAAATTTATTATCGATCAAATGGAAACAATTGTGACAAGCAAATATTCAGAATTTTTGTCAGATTCCACCTATGTACATTGGTAGAAAAATATAATGATCGATAAAAACTTATAGATTGAGTTACAGAATAGCTCCAATTATTTGAACTAATAGTCTTTACTAGGGATGGCCATCCTTTTCTATGAGTCGTGATGTCGTGATCAAATTACAACTTTAATTTTTACCACTTGAATTTTACCTCTCAAGTGGTAAGACCACTTACATTTTCAATCACTTGTGTGGTATAGTTTAGTTTTCTCAGTGTAATTATAACGTATAATCATTCAATAATAAACTGTTTCTAGAATAAATCATAGCAACAAAATAAAATATGAAAACCTTATATATCAAGTCAATCGTCCTAGGTTATAGCCAGGTCCTAAAGCTCCATTCCTAACGCGGTAGAACACTTTTTTATTATTATAGACACTTTATTCGTGTTTTTATTATGTATATATGTAGACTTTACTCCCTGCACATGTCTGATTTGATCGAGTGACTATCGCAACGCGTTTATGTTAAATTCATCCTGTCCTGCGAATTTTGAGCGATTATGGTAGGACACAAGCTTATTCACTGCTCCACGACAGATATAACAGGTATTTAAATTTTGAAGATATCAACTCATACATTTCTTCCACTTAAATTGAAAAATTTTTGTAGACAATTGTTCATAAAAACTACACTAGCAAATCGGAAAAAGAATCAATAGGGCTCTATTCTGATAGCTAACCAATCAATAGGTTGAAGAATCACCAAAATCTGTGCAAAACTGTGACCTGTAGCGTGCCCACATGCGAACAGAACTGAAAATAGAGATGCATGTCATGCTTCAAAGACAAATTCAGGTCATGATAGAAACGTGAAAAATATTTTTATTTATTTATTTATTTATTTCAAAATACACTGTCCAAACAGAAACCCAAAACTGAGCAGGATCAAAAGTACAAAGTAACAATAAATATACAAATGAAGACAAAATACGAATTATGTATTGTATAAAAATATTTGTGAAAAAAAAGAAACAATGAGAATCCAAAATATCTGTAAGTTTTACATTTATTTTTTTTTTATTTTATTTTTTTTTTTATTTTGCTGGAACAAATTGAGACGTGTCAAAGCTTGAGATGTTTAAAAGTATTGATAGTATCATAGAATATATCAACTTGATTTTGAACACTGTTGTAGATATCATACATTTGATTCAGGGGAGAGTGGAGAAGGATATTTGTACGGCATTTAGGTGTTTGGAATGTCCGCTGACTACGTGAATTGAAGGAAGGAACTCGAAAGTCCACTAAACTTAGTGTTGTTGGATCGTCTAAAGAGTTATTTATGAGTTAATGTAAATATAAAAGCTGTGTTCTATTGCGTCTGTCGATTAACTTAGTGAAGTTGAAATAATCTAGGAGATATTCGTAAGACACGTTGAAATCGGGGTAAATATTATGAACTTTGAAATACAGATACCGTAGAATTTTTTTTTGTACTGATTCAAGTAAAGAAATATATGCCTCATACGAAGGACTCCAGATTATTGAACAGTAGTCAAGCTTACTTCTAACAAAAGCCTAGTAGAGAAGAAGAATTGGTTGTATTGAGGTAAAATTATGAGATTGTCTGATTATGAATCCCAACATTTTGTTTGCAGAAGCAGTTATTCTTACTATGTGTGAGTTCAGTATAGATTTTGTATCAAAGGTAATGCCTAGATCAACTGTTTGCTCACAACGAGATAATGGAACTCTAGAAAGGATAAAGGATAGGGGATTTTTTTCTTGTAAAAGACATGACTTTGCATTTATCAATGTTTAGATGAAGTTTGTTCTCATTGCACCATAAGTTTAATTTATTAATATCCTCTTGGATTGAGTCACATTTACTTAAATCTGATAATGAGCTAAATAATATAAGGTCATCAGCATAAAGTAGATTGAAGTGGTTAAATATTGGGGGCAAATCATTAATAAATAAAAGAAATAATAATGGACCCAGATTGGACCCTTGTGGTACACCTGAAGATGCTGGAAAAACAGAGGAGATGGAACCCAGATAATTTACAAATAATAAACGATTGCTTAAGTAGGAAGAAATTAATTGTATCAAATCCAAAGATAAGCCATAGCCATTTAATTTACTGATAATAATATCGTGATCAATACGATCAAAGGCTTTGGAGAAATCTGTATATATAACATCAACTTGTTTCCCTGAATTAAGAGATGTCAATAGAAATTGGGTAAAAAATAACAGGTTGGTCGAAGTAGATCTACCTTCAACAAAGCCATGTTGAGAAAAAGAGATAAGATTGTGAACGTGATTATAAATTGCCCGATACAAGATATTAATATAGATTATCATTAGGAGAAAGATATTCTCTTTTCAAATAGTTATATTGTAATGCCAAAATCGGTAAAACTCGAGGCTGGAACGCTAGTCGATAATAGTGTGACCTTTTTAGTAAACGACAGGATTCTTCATATAGACAGAGGGTACAGTCTCTTTTGTTTACCTGCGTCCGCCTGTGATAGTTCTACAGCCTTTATAGAGGCTGCTAGAATTATCTCTGAATATTCCAAGCTTTTAATTAGGGAAAATCTGTTACAATAGAATACATACCGTGTCGCGGGTTGTACAGTACATGATAATCGAAAAATTGTCAAGAGGTATACATTTGATTTATTCTCAAAAATCTCAGTTTCTCAAACTCTGGAAATATACATGGTATCCTTATTTTCCGATCCGCAGATAACAGAAACATAGTTTTTGGAGTCGTCCGAACCACAATTTCTAGAATATTGTTCAAAGAAATTGGCAAAAATTCGACCATTTTATTTTTATATTCCCATAATTTAAAAGATTATTAGTGGAAGTAAAATACTAGTGACATGTAATCAACATATTTTCAAATGAACTACTAGTTGAAAATATGAATTCTATGATAATCTATGAAAGTTGCGAATAAAATTGGCATATAACATTGAAAATTGTCTGAATTCGGAAAACTACAATTTTTCTGTTTTTATGGATATTCTAAATCTATTCAATAATCTGATGTATTCTGCATGCCTTAATTATTTATTGAAGAAATGAAACTACTATCAATGAATATTTCGACTAACAAAATTGTCGAATAAAACAACATTCTGAAAAGATTTCTTCAATTTTTTGGAAAATAAAAGCAATGCTATGCGATAAAATTGATAACATGAGATCATTCCCACATAATAATACCAAAAATATTGGAAAGAGATACTAAAAAAAATTATATTTAACATGTTGATTTCCTGAGAGTTGGAATACAGTTATGATAAATCTAAGGTGAATTTATGCTCAAGAAATATCATCTCAATATTTCTAGCTTCCAATGGAATGTGTCTCAAAAAGAACTTGAAATTTTTGTGACAGACCACAATCGTATTGAGTTTGCAAAAACTAATTTCCAACTTGTATCTTTCCTGAACACAAAATAGCAAGATGGAAAAAAATCAAGCATTATGTTTCCAGGATATACTAGAGTAATTTTTTTCTAATGTTTGTGTGGCGAATGGAGTAATGTCTTGGCAAAACGCAATTTAGTCTCGATAGGGAAGAATGCAATTCAAATTTTTCGCATTTCTATCACATTAAATTTACATATAAATGTCTAAAGCTTTTTGTATGGATATAACTCGATCTTCGGTGTACCGCAGTTAAGAGAGATAACATCACGATTTTTGAATTCCCAAAAGAAAGTAAATCTCATTTTCGCACGACCGTACATTTACACACGTTAAAGGATCAAATAATAGGATCATTTCAATTACGATTCGCAAGTGTGATAGTGATTGTCAAATTCGAATTTAAAGGATCATTTATCGTATATAATATCACAAGGGACTGTAATTTTATCAATAAATTTTTCTTGAAAACATTGATTACCTAGCAACATCGTGAGAGTCATCTGTCCGATTAAATCACGAGAGCGTAGCTCGAGGGATTTCATCTGACCAGATGACTCGAAGGATGTTGCTTAAAGGTAATCAATGTTTGAAAGAAAAATTTATGATAAAATTAAAGTCGCGAGTGGAATTTGTGGAGAATATTTCTCGAATGAAATTGCTACTATAAGTATCTATTAAATAATGTTAGTTGCAACTACTAACCTTTTTTATTGAAAAATGCACTAAATTGCCTCCATATACTCTTGTATTTTTTTAACTTTTTGTTTTCAATTTCATTATTTTCGGCAAAAAATGCATTTCCAATACGATTAGATTTTGACATTTCCGAGAACTGATTGTTTATTTATATTAGAATTGTGTATTGTTTCTCCATGACAAAGGCAATTTATCGCAATAAATCGCTTGCCAACGAAAATTTACCGAGGTAACGGGAATTTTCAGAGGTAAATTCCCGTTAGCAAGGAATTTATTGTTATAATTGTCATTGTAACTATGCAAAATTAGTCAGTATAATTGACATGAGTGAAATAATCATAGAAATAACAGCTGACCTTGTGTTGCACTTCCTAATCTTATATCAAAATTTACTATTCCAAAATGCATCGATCCAAGTTTTATCACGGAATATCGCATGCCGTCAAAGAAATTTGTATTTTTATTGGATATATTTATAAAAATTGAAAATAATCGGGTATTTTTATATCCATCGTCACGCAAGAAAAATGATCAACCTATTATTTTTCAGATATTCATACTATTTCAATAGGCATATATTTTGACTAACAGTTCATCAACATTTCTTGTATTCAGTAATTCCTTGATATTGATCTGTTATTGAAAGATTGGGGCATTAAAAGAAGTGTTCCACTTTTATTCTATTGAATTCATTCGAGAAAAACATTCGATGTCCACAGACAGATAAATTCGCGACTTCCTTGAGTTTCAACTTTAATATTTTCAAGTTTAGTGACAGAAATATTCTCCAGAAGAAAAACAATCCAAGTATTATCCTGAAACTGGAACAAGTTATGTCATCAATATAATTTTCCTGGCAGAAAATCTATTTGTTTAAGACAATTGCAAGGTGAAATCTTTTTTGAATGTTGAAGCAAAATATATCCGGTCTTTACAAATTCTTTTGGAAACAAGATATTAATCATAAAGTTTTGTAGGTTGTAAATTCACAGTTTCATTACAACAGGAAAGTTTTCCAAATATTAGGGAGAAAATCAACCCTTCTGCAGCTTTCCCTGCAGTCCTTTTCGTGTTACCGGGAAAGACATACGAGATTAGGTGAGTATTTGATACAGACGTCCTCAAACATCGCATAAAATATAGATAATTAAAATCTAGAATAAGCAAAAAACAAATATTCTCTTAGGAGGATCTTTCCCTAAATTTTTCAACTGTTTTGCCGCTGCTGCATATGTATGCACTTCGTTCCGGTTCGTTGGTTGTGCCGGCATGACTTAATTTTCCATAGATGTCTTCATTTCTATCACACTCACGCATTTTTTAATATATTGTTAAAGTATGTAGCCTATGGATAAGAATAATATAGCTTTTTAGCAGCGAAATAATTTTCAGAATCGGTCAAGTAGTTTCCAAGTTTACATCTTACATACAAATAAATTTCCTATGTCTCTAATATTAGCATAGGATTGGTCATTGCACGTCAATAAAGCAATCAAACAACGCTTTTTCTTTCGACTTAATAGAGTAAGATCCCAGGCCCGCCAGACCTTACTTATTTTCTGAGAAACAAAATGTGTGGAATAGTGTAGTGCTAGTATGTACTTTCATCATACGCATACTAGCTAGTTTGTGACGACGGCCAATTTACAGATACGAGGTGCTAGCGGTACGTTAAGACATTACTCACTTTTCTTAAGGTCTTGAGTGCTGATTTTGAGGTATGTTTCAGAGAATATTGTTAAAAATTGATAATCAACACTGCTAGAGACTTTCCATCGGTAGTAATTTCTGCTAGCCTCTTTAAAGCTCACGAAGAATAACATGATCTTGCTTATAGTTTGAGTGCTAATTTTTATATATGACACTCAGGGTACAATTTCAATACTTTTTGTTAACAGCTAGATTAATCGTAGGGCTAAACATCCCCCAGACACATCTGAAATATCGCTGTGAGTGAAAGCGCGAGGTCACTATTTGTAGGCTTGATAGTAAGTGGAGTATCTAAGGGCATCCAACTCCTCATTCGTCTGGCTATTCATAAAAAGTCTTGAAATTGCTCACCTAGTATTATATAAAAAAATTAAGACTCAGATTATAAGTAATATAACGATACTTTTTTGCGAGCTTTGAAGTGTTTAGCAGGAATTACTGCCGATGAGAAGTGTCTGGCAGTGTTGATTATCAATTTCCAGCAATATTCTCTAGAACTTACATAAAAATCAGCACTTAGACTTCAAGAAAAGTGAGTATTGTCTTGATGTACCTATAACACCTCGTATCTATAAATTGGCCGTCGGCACAAACTAGTCAATATGTGTATGATCAAAGTACCGACTAAAACTATTCTAATCCACAAATTTTGTTTCTCAGAAAATAAGTAAGGTCTGGCGGGTCTGGGATCTTGGACTATAATAAAAAAATATTGTAATTTTGAACTGAAAACTCATATTTATCATCAGGATGAATTATAACCTATATTACTTAGGGACAGTGTAGCTTTTCATGAATAAGATACTTTTAAAAATCGATTCGATAGTTCCATACTAACAACCTCTTTATTAGTCCAGATAATTTCTTGTATTGTAGTTTTGAAGATAATTCTTGATAATTCAGGGCCAATATGAAAGCCTTTAGCTCACTTTAAATACAGATCAATAACCTTTGTAACAATAATTGTTTCAACAATCATTGCTATAAAAATTGAGTTACATTTGAGGTGAACCGAGGACTAAAAAATATGCCTTAAAATTTAATTCTCCATCTCTCTCTTTAGAATTTACTCCACCTATTCCAATCCTATACCTCTTTTAATCACATAACAGTCATTAGATTCACCACAGTCAACATAGGGTGGATCTACAGGGTTTCCCCCAATAGTAGAGTTTTCATGTATATCTACTCTAGGATGCACTTGCATTGCTTTCGGTTAATTGTGGCTAATGCAACATGTTTATTGATATTTATTAGCAAGTTTTTTCTTCTACCAGACGATGGATGGGTTTTCGAGGAAGAATTAATGAAAAAGACTTGAAAAGAACACACACGATGATTTGATATTGACCATTTCGAACATTTATTTTAGTTATTCTTGAAACCTTTCGAATGCTCTGAATTTAAATGTTATTCAGCAATATTACAAAATTTAAGCTACCTATTACACAGTAATTTTCCCTTAAAATTATGCCCATAACATTGGAATGATTCTGTATTTTTCGAATGAATTTTAGAGCAAAGAATTTGTTGGATGGTTTTGAAACTGTGGTGACTTGTCATTGTATATAAAACAAAATCGGATGAGTAGTACCTACCGTACCGGCGATTGAATTAAATTTGTTTGTAATTGAAAAACTCATTTAGATTATTTTGTTATTGTTTTCGCACCGATGAGTTATACAGTTTTGCAATTCACATGTTTGTTTTATTTACGAAATTTGTTTTTTTAATGAAATATGAGGACACATTTTTACAGATGAATTATAAAATTGGTGATTGGAAATATTTAAATATTAAATGGTTGGTATAATTTTTGTTGTAATGTGTTGGATTATTTATAAAACTATCCTTGATTGTCTCACTAGAGGGTTGTCTGTTGCTTTCAAAGTTCAAAGATTCTAATTTTGGCATTAACAAGAATTATTCTTTCCCGGCAAATATTTTTTTCGAGAAGTGATTGGAAGTTCCATTGTGCAATAATTGCGATAATTTATTGGTTGTAATTGCTGACGACGTCTCCGGTGTCTGTCCACAATTCAGGAAGACCATATCTGTGATTTATCGTAGTGTTTGTTAGCCTTTGTCACTAAGTTGGCATTAGTTTCATGGAGAACTGTGAGAATTCGACTGTGTGATTGCAATTCTAGACATTCATTTTCTATTTCGACGGCAATGCTTATGATTTCTTCATTCTCCAAGTCGCAGTTCTGGCGATATATCGTTTATTGGAAAATAATCTATTATCTGCTGAGAAATGAAAGTTTTTCCATAGTGCAGAGTGGAGCAGCTTAAATTAAGACGTCTTATTTTAAATTGTTGAGACTATCTACACTATTGTGGCCAACATAAACAGTTCATTCACTTTAAGAATAGACCCTGTTTTGATGAGGGGTTGAACTCCTAGCCTTCTAATTGGTCAAAATGTGAGCCTAGTTTGAATTGCAAAAAAAAAATCGTACTAATATCGAAGATCGCATAAACTGCTAATTTAATTATCTTCAGTGTGAGTCTCCAATTCGATTGAATTAAAGTAAATTACTTATAAAATCATGAATTACTTATTCAAATATAGGCATCAATTAAGATATAGAAATTTTACGTTTACGTCATTGATCTTGATTTGAATTTTGACGAAAAGAGACATGATGCGGCAGAAATAAATTGTTATATTGTCTGTTTAACGTTCTGTTGGTTACCTTAAAAACAGTTCGAAATTTAGAGTTCCTGTTTGAAATTTTTTTATTGAATAGGAAACGAGTTTATTTTCTATTTTTTAATCATATTTCTGTCGAAAATAGCATTACTAACGCCCTCTTCTCTTGAACTGATCTTTTTACCTAAATACTTTATCGTAACTATTCATATACTGATATAGTATGTGATTATAGTTCCAAGACTCTAAATTATCGTCCGATTATCGTTATTTGGGTAAAGATAAATATACCTATCTATTTGTTGCTTTTTTCATTAAATTGATTATTGGAAATCCGTTCTTCAATTCTGTATTTAATGTGTGAATCGCTGTCAAAGAGACAAATACTTTATTCTAAAAATGTGTCCATTATAATAATATTGATTATAATATTCATCAATGAATAGACCGATAAGATAGCCCAACTTTCTCTAGATACGTTGTACTACATTGTATATTATTGTATAATTAAGTTGTGTTTCGCGAATCACTACTATAGTGTAATTTTTTGAAGAATGCAATAAGGAGTAAGATAGAGCTTACATTTTGACCAATCACAGTACGGAAAACACAAAATATTCAAATTATTTTTTCAGGATGGATTAATTCCTTGAAATTGGCACAGAAGTCGATGTTAGATTCTAATATCAGATTGATTTTTTATTCCCTGCTCGAAAAACCGATTCAATTTCAAATACCACCAACTGCATTCTTACAAAAAGTACAGTATAATTGTGTTTCACTGACGACTATATCTCGATAAATAATCAAGAATAATTTATTAACCATTCATTGTATAGTCCAAAGATTCTGAAATTATCAGAAAATACTTTCCATGGACTCGATGTGTTACTTTAAAGTATAACTCCAACGGAACGATGTCAGATCAGGTATGAATTTACTATTGCATTGTGGTAAAAATAAAAACGATCAACTGCACCCAAGGATTAACTCCCAATAAACGCAGAACATGTACCGCAAGGGCCATTATCTTAATTCTAATCCACAAACTTATCAAATTTGCTTACATTTGCTTGAATTCATCGAGGTGATTACTTTTAAATTATGTAAACACTTGCTTGAAATTCGTGTGACACACAGAGGATTATATGATGTGTTTTAAGTTGTTTTCTTATTTAATACAGTGAAAATGAAATCTAAATATTATTGAAATTCAATACAGCCTTTTCTAATACTCATCATACTTCTTGGAATAGCGGTCAAGTACAGGGATTTTCGTTTGATGCAAATGTCCATATTTTTTGGTAGGACTGAACTTATGACCAGATTAAGAGCTCCTCGGTGTCGCTATGTTTCCTAGCAACACATCTCGTCTTCCCAACTACAATTTTGTAGCCATCTCGCTTAAAATACCTTTTTCCATAGTTTAAATATTGAAAAAAAGTGTAGTTTTGGTGTTTGACAGGGATACAACGGTGACTGATTGCAATGATTTATTGGTTTGTTGCGGAAGAGCAAGAAAGAATAAACGAGCTTGTATGAATGAAACTATGAATGTGGATAGAAGTGACGAAGAATGTTTGCTGGTTGAATAAAGTTCATGCCAATCTTATTTGATGAATTAGGGTATGTTTGATTATTGTATTTGATTAGGTTTCACAAATTTTACGCACACACGCATTGGATTGAATACATTCGCACGCATCCATTACATAATAAATCATCATAATGTTCCTTCAGTACACATTATATTAGGAAGCTTTGCTTCTTCCGGAAGATGAAAAAATATAGATCTTTATGAATCAAGAATTATTATTTAAGTTATTAATTCAGCTGTGAATATTTTATCTAGAATAGTCTATAAATCAAAATATGATTTGAGATTATAAAATATGATTTATTTCCTGTTTTGCGATTTCAATTATTTTATTTTGATATCAACAATATATCAAATTCGGCTGAAAAATATTGGAAACGATAGCTGAAGCAACAAAACTCAGTCCAGACGAAACCGATTAAAATCTGCAGTAATGGAAACTTCACAAAGGTAACTTTACTAACTTCACATGCCGACCGGAAACTTAATTGAATTCACTAACGAGAATTAATCAAAAATCAATAAGTACCATGCGAGCAATTACCAGCTACTAATTGTCGACTTTTGCTAAAATGGCGATCAAATTAGGAAAGTTTCATTGAATAAAAGTTGGAAATCCACTGGCATCAAATTAAAGCATGAGGAGAGTTGTCAGAAATAATTTTGATAGGTTTGATAAGTGAACAGTGCTAGGAGCACACTAACATCTAACATCCATACCGTTAATCTATTTATTGTCAATAACAAATAATTTGTTATCAAATAATGCCTAAATTAAAGGCATTAGATTTTAGTATGGCCTATAAGCATAAAAAATCATGGAAAGTGGCGAGTGGCGTATACTAGCGTAAATAAAAAATTTGGAGCGAATAGATGAACCGATGAAAGTTTTAATAGCTATATAAAATTATTCATTAAAAATATGGCTGCAGAACGTACATAATTAGTGAAATTTCAATCATAAAATAATTAGTGAACCACTTTTGCCACTTAGTGATTGATAATTTTACTAGAAAAAATTTCAAATATAATATTTTAAGATCATTGATGATTACGAGATAATTTTGACAGTTATAAAACAATGTTGCTTGATAACAGCCCGACGCCGGGCGCAGAGCATTTTAATCTAACAGCAATAGGCTTGAGAAAACTGTCCAAATAAAGCTTATCAAGAAATGCTGGGTACAATAACTATTTGTTTAACAATTGATGCAAATAATTTCATTTAAAAATGTTATGTAAATTTAGGGAATCACAATTTCACAATAATGTGAATATATGAAAATGGCTTCAAAGAGCATGATAGAATGTGATTCTTAGGGGAAAACAAAGGAAAATAATTAGAATGGTTTTCATATCGTATTATAGAAAATTACTACTATTTAGATCTACCTGATAATTAATAATTTTCTGTCTGCTATACTCAGTTTTGAAATTAAAATGCAGACTTTATAAACAACCGTTATTAATTGCATTTTTACCTGCAACAAAATCACAAAAAAGAAAATATTCTGGTGGAATCTGTTGGAAATTCATTATTATTAATTTAATAAACTCAGTGATTGCGAAACTTGTACAAGATATCTAGAAATTTTTCCTTCATAAATAATAGATTTATGAGTCTTCCATGAACTTTGGAGCGCTAAAGTAAGCTGAAAGACTTTCGTTTTCCCATAGTTTTATTTGCTCAGACCTTCATGAATGTTTTCAATATTATACTACAAGGCAAGGAACATTTTCATTTATATTTTAATTTGAAACTTCTAGGTACTTCATAACTTTATCATCAATAGAAAGCAAGAAAATATAACTAGAATTCAGTAATCATTCTGTCAGACGACAGTTTTAAAGGATTAAGAGTTGAACGTACATGCAACAGTGGCAAGAGATTCTGCATCAATTTATATGAAAATGACTTGTATTTTAGTCAGGCCAATACATTTTAACGAGTTAAAATTGATGTAGTCATAAACCATAAATCAAGTTTCGATAACGGAAATAGAACATGATATTTAAGTAAATGATCCTGAAATTTAATCATACGATAAATAAATATGGAGATGGATTGTTTTTTAGCAAGACTTTATTGGAACAAAATTATGTAACGAAAGCTAGTGGAAATACGCCAAGGAATAGGTACTGTAATTTTCAGCATTTAATTAAAGATCTGAGAGCGGGTATATGATCCATCCCTTTCCTCTAACATTCTATCAGATCGATGAGGCTGTATCAAACAATAAGTTAGAAATAAATAATTACCAAGTAGAGTGAGATATTGCCAATCCTATGGTAGTACCTCACCACATTGACATAATCTCATCTGTCTCAAAGTCAATGTCAATGTCAATTTGCTGTAGTTCCACCACTGGTCACAAAGATAAGAATTTTTTTTTTTCAAATAATGCAAAATGCAAAAATGCTTCATCAGAAAGCATTATTGTTTAGATCAACTTTTACGAATAAATCTGTCAATCAATTGGCTTTCAAGAGACCAGAATGTGGTCGGCAATCCAATTTTTAGCGGTTTTTGAGGTTATTGTCTCAAATCCTGATGCACCCTTTACAATCTCCGCTCAAGTCCTCTTTCTGTTCTGTTCGCATCAAAACGGCGCCGGTCCACGGCCGTCGACTCAGGGGGTAAGGGACATTCGTCGCGTCGCAGCCGTTGCACCGTCGGGTACAATACCCCCACGATAGTAGCCTAACCCCCGCACACAAATACTCCCATCTTTGTCTAACACACCCTCCTGGATCATCGACTCATCCTTGTTTCTAGACGGACGGCAATTCGTCTTGTTGATGATACCCTCGAATGAAATTTACAATTTTCTTCTTTTATATGGTTTTTAAAATGCAGTCTTAATGACGAATAAGAGATGGCGTTATTAAAACAGTCGAGGGTGTTCAGTTATTCCTGGAATTTTGCCTCATTTTTGTGATATGAATACTTGAGTGAACGGAATTCTTTTGTTGATAATGGTTGTAGATTTCGCAGAAAGTGATGACTTAACGATTTTCATCTTTTTACTTTCACATTTATATAAAAAGTAATTGACTAGACACGCTACAATTACCTTTTTATGAAACTGTCTAAGGCGTTTTACTATCGTTGTTATAGTATAATGTACGATAGATGCTAAAAAAGTTTGCCAAAAGAATTAACAGTTTAAACTAGAGCTCAATAAACTTTCCGAATTTTCAAACGGTAATTGTGTCAATTTGAGGCGTACCCAAATGCAGATTAAATAAAATAGCCATGAAGCATTTGTTGCCTAATGTTTTGCATGTTTTCGCTTTTTTTCTTTTAATGCTGGATATTATTTATTTCAAAGGACCATAGTAACAAGCTTATTATGAATCGGTGTCGGATAAATTTATTTCTTGAATAAAAGAAATTCTCTCCATTAAAAGACAAGTTGACTATTTGACAGCAATAATTATACAAAAGTGGTAAAGATCTACTATGGAAGTAAATTAGCATGAACTTTTATAAAAATAGTATGCTTCTTATCAAATAAATTATTTATTCTGGTTCCTTGGACATCTGTACCTCTAGATTCAGAAGCGTGTCTTAACTCAAATACAAAAAATTATTGGGAACTTGGAGAATATAAGAGCTACAAATTTGATTAAATTGATTAAAAATTGAATAGAAGCCATCTCTATTAACTTTTAAAAAACTAGGTCGGCTCCGCTCCAGTATTTATCTGGCAGTAGTAATATGACACGAGTTTTTATTCGTGATCAATCTTCTGAAAGATTTGAAAACAAGGATGAAAAAGTATACCGTGACTGAAAAAGTCTCAAGAAACCGCAGAATCTCAACTTCCAGGAAATGTGATTCGATTAGACCATATATAGCAACTTCCTTTGAACTCCAAATTTCAAGGCAAAGTCTCAAGCACTATGGAAGTTTATGAAATCGAAGTTTCAGTGACAACTTTTCGGTGAATCGATTTCAATCATATCACGAAGGATTTCACGCAGACTAACAGCGTATTTCAAGCATATTCCGTTACATTTTTGTCTAGAAAAGACTACATCTAAAATGAGTTCTTCGAATTCGTCAAAAAATTTGATCCTTCCAGAAAACAAATTGCTTCAGTTAATAAAGATGAAACCACTTTTATGAATGAGTGTTGAGACAAGGAATTGTCCTTGGCGCAGAAGAATTGTTTAATCGGTACACCTATTTTATGAATACTTGAAGAAATACAAATTATAAATAAGAATTCAAATAATCGATTCAATGATTTGTATATATTTGAACGAAAGTTATGAAGTGAGCATTGAATTAAACAATTTCTGTTTCATTTAACCAATTTTGTAGCTCTTACAAAATCTTGATGTTGAAACAAATAACTGTTTACATCCGGTATACTTGCATATATAAACTATTCAATAAGAGCTGATTGTATTTTGTTCATTAAACTTCTTACTAATCAACTTATGATAATGTATCTCATTACACGTTAAGCCCTGTTGAATAGAAATTTAATAGATTTCTAGAAGCTTCGAGGAACTATAGGCGATGATGAAACGCAGGACACAGGACAGTATACAATGTTATTGTGTGAATAGCAAATGAGTGTAGTGTTGTGTTAGTGTCTAGTTTTAAGTTTGATTATAAGTAAAAGTATTTATTAGTGGAATTTAAGTTATATAAGTGAAGCCATAAGTGAAAATAAATTTATCAAACCCACAGAAAGGTTAAGTTCCGTTACAATATTTTAAGAGATTTTAGAGTTTGTAACTTTTTTTTTAATATCTTAGATTCTCTCGTGTTCTTATATCCAATAATTGATTCTCCTAATTATGTTTCTTTTGTAAAATTTTTCTAACTTTTTAATCACGCAGAAAAACTGTTCTTGTTTCAATTGTGTTCAATCTTCAATTGAATCGGTTATGAATTCCATTGCATGGCTTTGATATTGAAGTGGAACAAATCGCAATATTTTCTACTCTTTTCAATTATATCGAATCGGACAATGGAAACATAAACGTTTTGAAAACAGTAAAATCATTCAGAATGTTATTGTCAACTCGATAAACTCCATTTTTGAAATATATATTGAATAAGTTCAGCGACTTCTTATCTAAGCCAATATTTGTTTCATTCCTGCATTATTTTGATTCATTCAAAAATATGCTACTGTCATTTGTTAATAAATAAAAAAACATTGTTGGCTAAATATAGTACAGTCATGACTCAGTCTCTACTGATTAGTTTTTGCAATAGTAAAAAGTAGTTCTATAATTAACATACATTCAAACGGACTTAATTATTAAGAATTATTTATGGTCTGTTATTACGAAAAAAAAGGAGAAAATAATAGCAAATAATAGTGTTAGATTAATTTTATTGTATGATTAGTGGAACATTCAATATTTAATGAATAGCAGTGCTAAAAATAGGAGGCGATTCTTCATTAAGAAGAAAAATCAAGAATAAAAACATTTTAAATACACCATCATTAGTGGAACGAAAAGTTAGAATAAGTATCTCTAATTCATGAAACTTAAAAGTTTCATAAAACAGTTGACAATTTCAAACAGATCAGCTACAGAAAGTTGATTTTTTTCTCTAAGTGATTGGTAGTAGAACTGCTTTTTCTTAAGGGTGCGTTTCAAGCCCTCTACAAGCAAATGCGGTCAATGTTGAAAGTAAATTTGAGTAGCTGACTTATTTTCGGTCAATAGATGGCTCTTACCAAAGTAATAAATTTGTAGAAATCTGTAAATTTGAATACTTCTCTTCACCCCTCAACATCCCGCAGGAAGCCATTGGTCGATTTTATGACTTTGACCACAAACCGTAGAGCAGGTAGATTTTGTGAAAGAGGCAATTTTGTAAGATATGATAATCTGACGAATGTTTGACTAATTCTGGTCTGTAGAAGTTATAGAAGACCAATGACAATGACATGTTATAAATAGATTAATTTGATTAAAAAATATTAGCACACACACAGAAGTAACAAACTCTCAGCTATAAATTACGTGGAAAGATTTGAAGATTTTATAGTTCAGTATTTATTCAATTTTGAATATAATTATATGATGGACATTTCGGATGATGACCATAAAATTATTTTCGAAATTGAATAAATAATGGATTATAATACCTTCAAATTATCTTTCAACATATTTCCTAGGTCCTTCAAATTTAACAAAAAACTATACTTTACAAATTAATAGACATATCATGAATTAGAACAGTTTAATTTATATTACAACAGAAATATACAAACTTGAATAAGTATAATATAATATGAGTAATTGTAGATTCGCTGAGCCGATTAATGTAACATATGTTAACTTGGGATCTACAGGCTGCAAATTAATACATCATCGACATTATACCAATTTTTATTTCCGTATGGACGTTTCGAAAGCCTCAACCTGCAATCATCTTCAGCAATATTTAGTCTAGACTTAAAAATACAAGAAATGATTAAGATAACATACCAGATCAATAAAATTGCAAACTGCATATCAAATGGCTGCTTTATAAAGATATTTAACAAAAATATCATCTAGGCTCGTGAATCAGGGATATACTGGGTCAATCAAAACATAAAAAACACGGTATCTCTCTGATTCACGAGCCTCGATGATATTTCTGTGAAAGCAGACTTTTGGTTTGCTGCTTGCAATTTTATTGATCTAGAATGTTGTCTTAATCATTTATTGTATTTTCATTCTAGACTATATATTGCTAAAGATGGTTGCCGGTTGAGGCCTCCGAAACATCCATATGTAAATAAGAATTGGTATAATGTCGATAATGTATTAATTTTCAACCTGAAGATCCTTAAGCCAACATATGTTAAATTAGAGTATTAAATAAGTATTTTATGGACTAAGATCTTTATCTCGGCATATCATACCCCTTGCTATTCTGCTATCTATTATTTCCGGAAACATAAAATTTAGATAAAAATTCTGAAGCTTTGGTAGCATGGTTTGCTCCCAGATTATAATGTCCCTCTCAATTTTCTCAATGAAAACATCAATGTTGTCATTTATTTAAATGATAAAATAACAATATTTATGGTTCGAAATATTCAATTGCCCCTGTATCTGTAAGATCAGAACAAGATTAAAAAAATTACCCTTGTTTACTGAGAATTAGAGCTACAGCCCAATAAATCAACTTGTAAGTAAATGAACTTTGCATATGTTGGATTTACTGGACGATTATATAATAAAATGGTTTTTGAATCGAATAATATCCAACAAATACCAATTCTCGATATTCTTAAATTTGATGAAAATGTTAATTTTTGAATGTGATAGTGAAACTGCTCTCACCTCTAACTGTTTAAATATAGATGTATTATGTGTATAACTTTAAATATATAAAATTATCCATTATACAGTATCTGCATTTCATTCTGATAATTACAACATTCGTCTTTGGTTCGTGCTAGCATTATCCTGGAAAGGAAGTTATACACTCTTTAAATAATCTACTATTATTTAATAACCGATTGCCAAATAAAATTCAGGAAAATTAGAAATTATTGAAGTAATATTTATTGAATTTAAATTAAAATCTATTTAGAGAATTGTAATTGAAATTAATCGCATTTTTTGCGTTGCTACTATTTATTCAAACTAGTTCACAATTACTTTAGGAATTTCTTAAAAATATCTTTACAAGCGTATTGATTAAGTAATTAAGTATTCTGGAGTCATTAATTAATTATAGCTCTCAAATAAACATTAAAACTTTAAAATGATGATCATAGTGGGTAAAAGTGTCAATAATTATTTTCAAAAGAGTTTTAAAAAGAAAAATTCCAATTTCATAAGAAAGATAAGCACATATATTTAATTTGGCAAATAAATTACGAACAGTCAGCAATCGCTAGTTCAAAATATATCTATTTTGTTCTCTCTTTAAGCCTCTGCCCTAAACCATATAAATCAATTACCTAAGCTCCTTCCGCTCCTAACCCCTACAATCTTTGAAGTACCACTACTACGCCGAGATAATCGAGCGGAGAGTAGTCAAACTATTTCGCTATTTTTGTACGTGAAAAATTCAATTTTTTTGTCGAAATACATTCAAATTGAGGTAATGATATTCAAATTTTTCTTTCGCCAAGTGAAAATTAATATTATTACCTAGTAGAATAGCTATCTAATTAGGTGAATAGCAAAAAAAAAATATAATCTTTCTAATATTTCTCTTTTAATAGAGATTTGTTAGCAATAAAAAATAGTCATTCTACTAGGACATTATATAAGCTGTATTTTCAGCCAAAATTTATATTGATAAACTTAATCATATTTGAGTTAGTTTCGACAAAAGATTATTACTGCTGGCAGACTACCTGCACTACTTCGAACGCACCCTTAAACAGAAGATGAAACTGTGAATCACGTGAATCTCTCAACATTTTTTTGTTCATATTTTCATATTTCCAATTTAATTTAATAATGCTCTTATTATAAAAACAACTTAGGTTAATGTTGCTATAAATTTTACGATTCCTTATACTTATACCCTCACGATTTCTTTAATAAAATTAAAAGGCCAAAACTGTTCAACATGAGATTATTTTACTACCAAAAGGTAAATAAATTAGTGGTTCCCTGTAGTGCAAGAACCAAGAACTGAACTATAAACTCGAGCTAGCCGTTCATGATTTTAATAGTCTGACTTTTATTAACAAAATGTTTTTTTATTCCCCACATATCGAGTCTGGGAATTCCCATTTAGTTGTATGAAGAGCAGATGGAATTGCAAAGAAATTTCATGCATCCTAGAATGGAATTCATGTAATAGTTTTGTGTTTTAAGGTAGGTACGATACAGAAGTATTTTCAAGTTTCACCCTTCATACTCATCTTGAGATACCCGTATTTTAGGATACAATTAAAATAGGTATATTTAAAAAGATTCTTCAAAACTTATTCAAGCTATAATTCTTCTAACAAATCTCTTGTATGTCAACAAATTATTCTTGAATCTTTTGCAGCAAAGATGATTTCTTTGGAGTTTCTCAAAAAGAAGAGATGATTTTCGAATGAAAAAACAATTTGAATCAGCATCCAACAATTCAACTATAAAACTAAACAAAGATTCCTTAGAAATGTTGGACTAATATTCTTATGTCAATTGAGAGTAAATTGATTTTTTGTAATACGTGCACCGAAAGTACCCTGTTATTGAACGTAATTCTGCTTCGAAAGTTCTTAATTTAAAATCATAAAAACAAATTGACAGGGCATTGATGATTATTGTTCTGCTGAGAGGAAAAAAATGATGATTGTGGATCATGGATGCTGTTACTATTTTTTTATTCCATTGTTACCTGTCAAATTGACATTTGCGGCCTCGATCTCGGCACCCAACTACCTTGATCTTCAATCTTCTACTCGAACTCGGCACTAACTATGGATTAGGACTCTTGACTTGATCGTTCTATCTGAGTGCGAATCTCTGGACACATGCGATTCTATATTAATAATAAACCAGACTCAAATTCAGCCTTACATTTGAACATTCATTTATAGACTTGATTTCGACCCAGCATGAGGAGTTCAGTGGCTGTTTTGGGCTCAAGCCATTCGGTCATATTCAGATATGTTTTTCAAAAGCGCGAACGTAGCGAGCTAGCCTACAATCATTGTTATAGACTGTATTTGAGCCCAACATGAGTGATTCCAAAGTTGAACTCACTTATAAAACCAAGTCTTGCAGAGTGATCGTGGATTTATTTATTGACAATGCCGAGTTCGTGTGCGCCCCGAGCTAATCGGCTTAGCATCGGTTCCAAGTTCATGTTCTTAATGCCGAATTCGTGTACGCCCCTGAACAACTGTCATCATTGACATAGATGAAGTTGGCTGCACGAAGCGTACTACTAAATGATAAGGAAGATTACAGACTATCAACAGAACCAAATTTAAAATTTATTTAGATATAAAATACATTATTATCCAACTAATAATATAATGAGGGAATACCACTGGATATTTACTTCACTCACGTTATTGTATCACTGATAGAATTTACTAGTTGACCAAGTAAAAGGTCAGTTGTAAATAAAATAATAATAAAAATTAAAGGAAAAAATTTAAAATTTTGTAGGGGTACGTTTCACTAGGCGGCTGGCTGCAATGTTCGAGTCGCTCAATCATCGTTCCACAGGACGATTCCGGACGTTATGGTCGAGACTACATCGACATAGATGACATCATTGAGCGCGATCGCTCAAGGTTCATATCGATTGTTTTACACAGACATATTTAATTGATTTCATTTATCTCTTCTTTTTGTTACAGGTGAGTTTAAAGTCATTGATTATTATTATTCACTTTTCGATCTTAACCACGAATTTCTAATTCATTCAACATTTAACAGCCACTTGCACTGTTCCGCTTGAAGCACCGACCACAACGATCATAAGTTAGTAACAGAAAAAACCGCGGTCGTGAGCAAATCGTTACAATCGCTTAATTCAGCGGTCCTTAACCTGTTCTCCGCAACATTATGTAGCCGAAATTTAATATCGGTTCATCTACAGACACTCTCGCCGAAAGCATATGTGACATGCATCATTATTCTTGCATTTAGAATAGAGATATGGATTTTTACGCTCCGTGAATTTTGCTTGTAATCAAAAGTACTTCCTGACTTCAAAAAGGTCAAGACCTACTGGCCTAATGAACATCAAGTTTCTTTTAGTTGGGAAGTGAATTCATCTGTTGTTAATAAAACCGAATCTTAATGTGACATACCTAACATTTTGATATATCAAATTTATGCAGAAAACTCAAAAAATATCTCAAGTAAACTGCACATTTGGTACAGACGATCGCAACCATAATACGAGATGCACAACTAGACCTTAGATCAGTCTTAAATATAAAATTCCAATATTATACGTTAGACGGGTTTTGAGATTTGCGAGTTATATGCAATACGTACACACGTATCGACTTCAAGCCGAAAATTATCTAAACGGATATTTTCATCAAAATAAGTATATAAATGTATCACAACTTTACAACCACACTTTTTACGCGCGATATCTTGTCAACGTTTATAGATACGCAAATGAGTTATACAATCTTTTTTGTAGAGAAAAGCATGTACTCAATTTTCACTTATAACTTCAAATGCTCTACAACCGTTAGAAAATGAGATATTTGCGAAAAAATGGTAAAAAACTGGGTTTTTGATCATTGGTCTTTAATATTTCCTACAGCACCAAGATTTGACAATATGATTTTTGCACACTCATTGTACATGCCAAAACAAAGATATTCTCCCAATAAAAAACCAGTATCATCAAATCGGTAGATTGGGTCATTTTTTGTCGAAATTGACTGGAGTATATTTCAAAAAATCATCGAGAACTGTTTGAATTATATGGTTAAAAGAAATGCACCTTCTGAGATCGTCAAGAAACCTTGAAAATAGTTGATAAAAGTTGTATCTTCAGAGATTGTAAGAACCGACGAGAGATCCTCAAGCTTCAGGAATTGTTGAATCTTCAGAAATCAACAGAAGTAATTCAGAATAGAAAGAGATTCTCAAGAAATGTAGAGAATAGATTTTTAAAAATATTGCATGTTCGGAGAATCTTACGAAACATGTAAAAGAGAAGGTTGAAAAAAAATATTTCCTGAGATCTTTAGAAAGCATTGAAAATAAAAGATTAAAAATGCCTATTTTTCCACAGATCTTGAAAAATATGGAAATATCAGTTTTCTTCTCAAAAACTTAAGACTGTACAAAGTTCTGAATTAGTTATATCAAATATATCAAAACTTATTTTGCAAGTTCCCATAAATCCTGTGAATCTTCAAGAATACAGAATAACGTCGTATGTTATACAGATAGCCCAACATATCACATAATATTTAGACATTTATTGTTTCTTTCTCAGTTTTTTTCATTCTATTAAAAGCAGTTACTGAATTTATAACATAAATTGGTAATACAAAACAACGTTCTGATAACAATATGTGAGATGAATTATTACATATTTGCATTTCATGGCAAATATAATATATCATTACTTGTTTGGAATTGCTGTCATCCGGTTGCAAATACATCTCAATATTGAAACATAATTTGAACTTTGCAGTCAACAAAACATAAACAAACAGAGGAGTTCTGTAATTAAAAGCCATTTGAAACATATGCAGCCGGGGTCTATAACATCTTCGATGTAATCATGATAGTTGCCGACTACAAGTCATCGTAATAAACAAGAAACAAACCGTATAGTTTACAATGTGCTTATATTCAGTTAGATGAAGTTTCCAACTGAAAACTGACATAAACCATTGGAACGAACAATGCTCGAGGAACTACTGTCACCGCCTACAAACAGATAAAATTTAAAAGTGGAATCCGACTGCGCCTTTCGACACATGGAAAAAATGGCTATGCGTTGAAATAATTATAAAATTTTCACTAGCAGTTTTTTTTCATTCATCCATAAGAGCTTTATATAATAATTAAAGTAAACGGATCACAAGAAGCCGATGGTAGATACATTTAAATAGAAGACCACAATACAGTCTACCGCAAAAGTACCTAAATTCAATGCAAAAAAAATAAAAGTAAGACTGTAAGACGTCCATGGCATACAATATGATAAGCACACTAGAATAAATGAGCCATAGTTCATAGCACTTTTGAAATATGGACTCTCCTGAAAATTTGTATGTATCATTTGGGTAGCAAATGCATGTATTTTTTCATCCTAAAACTTACCACTTTGAGCACATTGCTAACAAATCCTCGCAATATCCCTACGTTTTCCCGTAAGAAAGATTACATCATTCGGGCAACGTAACAGCAATCAATTCCTTTTTGCAGTTAAAGTCGTTAACAAAAAAGCAGGGATGTATTTCCATTAGAGCGAAAGTGTTGAGCCCTTTCACATTCACGAGCCTCTAGGGTTGATATATGTGTTATTCCTCATGTGAGGAGAAAGATGTCCCCATTTACCCGCCCCTTTCGACGTCTGTGATGCGCGGCGCCATACACAAGACGTCAAGCTCAGAAAAAAAAACATAAGTAGATTCAGAGGGTTAGAAGATATTTGGAGTGGAGGAGAATTCGATTAGATAATGATAAGGAAATGTAAAAGCATTTTTTGTGGTTACCATGTAACCTCTTCCACAAAAATACGAACAAATATTGAAAATGTATTCCTAACTCAATCTTTGAAATATCGATTGCAGAGTTTTCTTCTTTCTTATGACTACTTGCAGACTAATGATGAAATTTCCGAATGGATTATAGATTCACAAAATTGATTCAATTCAACTTCAATATATCGTTAAGTGTACAATATTGTTCTTCGAATGGTTATGATCTTTTTCCTTGAAGTCTTAGCTCTTTCTCGCTCTTTTTCGTTTTTCTTCCAAACAGGAGTTATTGCTCACGAACATTAAACAGACAGGCGTTCGGTATCCATGCCATTCTCATGATTAATATCACACAAACGAATGAAAAGTTGTTTGTCAATATGCACTGCGAAAACCAATCATATTTACTCAGCAAACGGCGTCTTGAATCTTGTTTATCGCACGAAACACGACAACAAGAATATATATCACCTTAGTAGAAGAATTGATTGAGGAATCTGTTTGTTTAAACATTGTGTGTTTTGTAACTGATAAAAAGATACATGATAGGAATTTTTCTGGTTATGTGTTATGCCGTTTGTTCGAAACGAACAGAAAACGCCAATAGTAAGTTCCAGGAGAAAAGAACTCATCCTGGTATTACGTTAAACTAAGATCCGAATTGAGAAAGATGAATTGAACAATTTTATCAATGTGAAAATGGTTTGAATTTAAGGTTGTCATTGTGAGAGCAAAATAGTTGGAAAAATGCAATCTAATACGGAAATAAACTACATGTGGGTGTAATCTCATGCAATGTTAATAATACCATTAATGCAGTAGGAAAGATAACTAGAGTATTAAGTTAGTAAATGTTACAGTAAAACATATGGAAGTGCTTTTTAATGTAAATGCATATTCACTGAAAAGTCATCCATTCTAATTTTAGTTACATACCTATTTATAAAGTAATGAGACACTAATCTATGAAGCCCAGAAGATGATGGAATATTTGATCAGAATTGGAAAAAAAATTTGATCTATTTTGGATTTCTCTAAATGTGTCAAGATGCGGATCAATTCAAATAGAAAAGTCCATTTACGTAACTTCCTTTCTTGTTGTTTATAATTCCCTTTTTGTGTGAAAGGACTGAGTTATAATCAGCATCTGAATATTCATACTTAAACACAAGCTCCACAAAAAGGATTCCTCTTCTTGTGCTCTCATTATGTTGCTCCGAAAACAAATTGTGCTTGTCCAATTAATTCAAATTAATACTGTTGTGGTATTTCTGCAAGCGTAGCTAAATGAGAAACTGACCAAAAAAGTAATCGGATACCTATTAGCAAAAAAAAAATGACTCTGTTCTTTGGTCATTTTTTAATCTTTGCTTAATGGGTTATGGGGTACTTCACAAGATTTATTATCAAATTTCACTCCCCTCCATTTTCCAGTAGCGAAGGAGGTCAATGATCCAAAAATGAACATTGTTTTCAAATTTTCAGCAAATTAGAAACATTCATGTTGCTGTAGATATGCAAAATGTTGACAATTTACAGATTAGTTATTGTTTAATCATCAAGACTAGAAATTATGCTTCCATCAACAATATCTCACACTTGCTCGAAAATGAATTATTCTCTATACTTTTCAATTATATACTAATTTCTAATTCTTATATTTGGACACTTAATGAATGTAGGATGTTCTATTGAGCAATATATTTTTGTTTAATAATTATTCAATGAAAAACTTACATCCTTCAACAACAATATTATCTTACAGGAAGCAGAAAATTTACTGCTCAACTTCATACCTTCTTTATTGAAGTGTCAATCAAGATAAAAAAGATAAACTTAAAAATCTTGTGAATTTATCGAGCGTGACGTTAGTCGATTGTCAACTATTTACTGTTTTGGTTTACAAATCCAGTGGTGAAGGTCACTAGTGTCGCCAAGCGCCAATTATTGATAAATGGCAAAGAACTGTAGAAATGTACCGTTCGATTCCTCGCAACTGCTTTTTTGTTTGTTATTTCATTTGGTTGTGTTGTCAACAGTGGCTAGGATACAATGATGCTATAAATAGTCAGTGTCCAGTTGACTGACTTGACTAGACTTCAGCTGGACAGATTGTCAAAGCAAGACAATCTGTTTTTGTATACGTTGAGGATTCCGGACATCAATTCAATACCTGAATGTATATTTTAGTTCTGACGGAAAACTTATGTTTTCAAGATAGTTTGATGGACACGTTCTAAGAATTGTAATTTTAAAATTTCAGCACATACTCCAATAGTTGTATTTTCTTGAGTGAGTTCAGAAATTATTGTATTGTCAAATTATTTTGAGAACCAGTGAAGCTTTCGTAATATTCACAAAATTCATAGACTGTTTACAGCATTCCATTGTTTTCAAGAATTTATTGTCCTGTATTCTGTTTTATGTCTCTGTTTTATGTTTTGTACAACATAGAAATGAAATAGGAGCATACAAAGATGAAAACTATATACTGTAAACTACTTGGCGGAACAATTTATTGTGTTCAATCCAAAGCATTCTAAAACAGAGATTTACATTACATTGATAATTCTTCTTCAAAGAGCAGAAAGCTTTCAACAATAACATAAATATAGAAAATAACCCCCACAATTCATTCGATCCTGAAATTTTGTAAATTTAAATAACATATTTAATATTTCGTTCTATTACCGGTATTGTAAAACACTAACAAAATTTACCTCCACAGTAAAATAGCTTTATTCAAGTTTCTTTACCAGAATTAATAAATCATTGACACCAAACAATCGATTTTATGGGATGAATCTTATTTACTCAAATGGATTTATGTACCCTTTAGAAAATTGGGCATTATTAATGTAGCTAAAGTCATGATGATAATTATGGAAACATTACCCTACAGCACAAAGACAAAATTTCATTATAAAGGCAATAATTAAATACCCGAATTCTGAGAATAAAGAAAAGGAAACCTTAAAAACCTCCCTTTTAATTTGGAAATAATTACAAACCAACTGAGGCTTCCTCCGGTTCACTGTTTTAATAAATAATTAATTAACAAAGTAAATGAAATTTATATCTTGAGATGGCATTACTACCATTGTAAGCAATGGCAGCCTGTTGCAGATATATGACAGATTTAATACCGTGTTATCGAATAATTGGAAAACGATTGAATGAAATGTTACAAACAGATGTTCAGATGTCTATACGTTATTCAATTGTCCGTTGTTCAAATGTTTTCGGTTCGTTGCATGACAGTTGCCTGCTGTCTATCTGTCGATGAGAATAGATGTTTGCTTGTTTACCATAATTGGGAAATTGGTAAATTATTGAAGAATTGCTGAAAAAGAATTTTTTTGGGCCACTACCAAATATAAATTGAAATGAGCGTCAAGAAAATAAATATTAGAGTAGTTTTTATTTATTCTCCGGGTTGGTAATCTTATTATATTTCTTGCATCCTCTGTCAATCTTATAGCTGTCTTGATACAACGTTCCTCCAATGTCCATCAGTTCCAGGCTGACATGATATTAGATTTGCAATTAGTATCTGAAGTTTGTTACGAGATGGCTCGTTGAGTGGCATCACTGAAATTCCTCAACTATCATTAGTTATACCCATGTTATGCACTTGGGGGAGAACAGTAAAATTTCCCTAACGGAAAATTGAGAACTGATCAATATTAGATACATCGTAGAGAAAAAACATGCTTTGGTAATATACAAAGTAGAATTAGATTGTCAAAGTTTGATCAGTGGCTTCTCAAAAAGACAAAACAACTTATTATATTGAATTCCACACAGCTATATAAGAAATTAAAAGTATTCTTTCTTGCATTAACATTTCTTTAGCAGATACAAAAAGTGTGTTGAACCTGTTGTATATGTCACTTGTTTTGTTTTTCTTTAACAATGAGCTCCTTCATTTGTTTGCATGTCTCATGGCTACCTTTGATGTGACAGTTCTGTCTTAATAACAACTCGTTCAGCGTTTGTGTTTCAGGATTCGTTAGCAATGCAATGTTGTTGTGAAAATATTTACATAACTAATTATTTGTCAACGAAGCGTACGGAAAACACAAAATTTAATTGGTTATGGTGGTATAAAATATAGTAATTGAGACAGCACATAACAATACTGCAATTATTTTGATTCTCAAAGAGATTCATGTTGAATTTATGAACACAAAAAAATTAGCTATAAACATTAAGAATAATAAAAATCACGGAGGAAAATAAATCACCAGTATCAAATTGATGCACTCCTTCTCCATATAAATCTCAAGTATGCCAAATCTCACATCCCTTCGTGCGTGCGGAAAAGGTTTTCTCTTCACGGGAAATTGAAATGGGTCATCCTGTATAAACTTCAAGTATTCCTTCGTCCGCGCGGTATAAGGTTTTATCTTCACGTAAAATCAAAATGGCATACCCTATCCTGTATATAATTTTAGCTTTTTGTACTTTTTCTCCATATGAACTTCAAGTGTGCCAAATCTCACATTCATTTGTGCGCGCGGTATAAAGTATTCTTTTCGCGTAAAATTAAAATGGGATACCCTGTATATAATTTTAGTTTTTTGCACTTTTTCTCCATATAAATTTCAAGTGTGCCAAATCTCACATTCTTTCGTGCATGCAATACTCTTAAAAAGGGGTGAAAAGTTTTCTCTTCACGTATTAATATATAGATTTAAATGGGACAACCTGTCCATATTTTTTATTCTCTGCACTCCTTCTCCATATGATTCCTAAGTATGCCAAATCTCACATTCCATCGTGCATACAATATGCTTAAAAGGGAACGAAAAGTTTTATCTTCACGTTTTGATATATAGATTCTCATTCGGAGTTATTTGAAATTCATTACCGAATTGATTGACAGTAATGTATTTGAGAAGCATTCTATTTTGATTTGGAACGCACTCAATATAAAGTATAATTATTTTTCAAATGAATCACATGAATATGAAATGGGAATAGATATTCAATATTCAATGTTCGCACAACATGGTAATAATTATTTCGAAAGAAAATGCATTAGTTTATCTGATCAATTCCACTGTACTTAATTTTGCGATCGAATACAGAATAATAATTAAATTTAGAAAAGCGAATATTAATATTTTTGTCACCGTTTATTAATTCTGAGCGATATCAACCTTATCAGGTCAGATTCTATGCCGAATGGTTTAGAAAAATTAGTCATCTTTAAAAATAATTCAAAATAAAATTATTTTAACAATCTTATTCAACGGCATGTCCTTAATTTGATATATTGGCACTTCAATAAATGTAACTTTAAAAATCTTGTATTCCGTGCAAGAATTTCAACAAAAATAAAACCACAAACTATTCGATTCACAACATTTTTAAATTTAATTCAAGCTGTCAACAAGAGATTTATACAATATTGGATCTCCAGAACGTGAGAAGTATGCAAAAAATCGATACAGATATTTCCAACAAGGAATATCATTCGATCTCACGCAGCTCAAAAAAATGGAGTGGCATAATTAAACCTTACGTAGGTCGCAAAGAAGATATAAAAAATGAAATATAGGCTCATTATTCACCAGCCATTACTAATAATTAAAGAAGAATGTTTTATGATCTTTGCTAAATTTAGCATGAAGCCGTGTTAGCACAATTTGTCAGATAGTATTTATAGCAAACTTGCTTGTAATTTACAGACGTATCGTTATATGTACACCTGTGGATTATGGAATATGTTGCTTTAATCTCACCGCAAAAAAAAATCAAGTTGTAATTTTGTGATAATTTATGCTGATGGATTGTTGAATTATTAATCAACTATCGAATTATTTGGTTATAGATTGTACAGATTATAAAACTAGAATACATTGATTTTTTGTAGCATTCTCTTCCGGAATCAACTTTCTGCGATATTAATACGACATTATCTTTTTTTTTCTTATTTTGAAGAGGCGCAAAAAATAATAAAAAATTTTAACAGCTCGAAGATGCTATCATCTCAACTCTTAATATTAATCATAAAATGAACTGAGTGCTAAACTTAGCACTATATAATTATATTTATAGATTAGAAATAGTTGTCAGATGTTTTTGTCACTGTTTATCTGAAATAAATGACATACGAGATACGACATCTACATTTTCAGGTACCGTTGATTCTTCTGTAACAAAAAAAAAAACAATATCTGATCTTGTAGAACATAGGACCGAGCGATTATGCATAAAAAACAACACAGGACCGCAAAATAACTTTTTGTTATCTATTAACTGTTTTAAAAATTATTCTAGCGGAGGCTCTCTGAAATAGTATATTCTGCAATAAGTTTGGAATGAAGCTTATTCAGCATGAGTGAAAAAGTTTGTAGCACGAGCCGTAGGCGAGTGTGACGAATTCACGAGTGCTGAATAGCCGTTTCAGACTATACTTTCTCTACGACCATAAATTAGGCTATTCACGAAGAAACAAAATATTACAAACTCTGAAACAGAAAAACAATAAAAACTCCTGAGTGAGTTCAGTAAATTCATTTAATTCAAGTTGACTTGACATTCCTACTAATTGTTATAATTGATGAATAGAAACAGCTCGATAAAATACCAAATATAGAATACAATATGATTCAACAATGACATAGCCTAATATTATTTGAAATCTGTATTATCGACATGTCACTGTAACAGATGCTTATTTCTATTTAAAAATTGAATTTTCGGCATTTTAATTATAATTTTTGATATTTTAAACTGAATTATAGCAACTATATCAGTTTTAGAATGAATATGAATTAATAAGATAGCATTTTTTTAATTTTATCAATACCATAAATGTGTAAAAGATGTGCTCATTCCATCATTTGTGTTGGAATGAATATTCTAACACAGTATGATAGAATTGAATCATTCCGTACTTAAAATTAATATTAGAATGTTGATGTTCTATAATGGTCGTAGAGAAAATTCATTTTGTCAGTATTAAATCAAATTTTTTTTTCTCAAGCACTCAAATGTTACCAAAAAATATTTCGATGATCATTACAGAGAATATTTCTTGAGACAGCTTTAGCTCGAGGAATTCTTCAAGAAATTTCAAACGAATCTTCTGGTGTTGCACATAAGACAAGACGAGAACGATATATATTGGATCCCATCTCGTCTTTCCTCCTGTTTTGATTCCTATTATCGATTTTAGTCTCATATCAGCATTGATTCATGGTAATCTTGTCTCGTTGCTCTCCAGAGTAAATATTTCATACTGGGAAACACATTGACATGAAACTAATTTTGCTTCAAATGATTTGTTTCACCTGGATAAATGTACTTAAGTTGCTGTAATAGAAATTATTATAAAAATTCGTTGTCCAACAGTTGTACCCGTGAATAATATAACTTCCAGAATACTTATACGAGAGTAAATATTATGAAATATTTATTTACTCGTTAATCGTTTTCGAAAAGTTAAAATGGAATGATAGAGAGAAATAATTTTAATGTGCATAGTCGTGATTACAAATTTTTCATTCTATAACACAAAATATAAGAGTCTCGCGATTGTTGCTAGAGTGTATCACAAGAGCTTTCACAGTGCAATACAAGAGCTTACTCGTTCAAAAAATTATTACCAATTTTCCTGACTGTCTGACGTTTTACAATCATCACCGGAAAATACTTCAGATTATTTCCGGGTCGTCACAAATTTGTTTTCTCTGTTTTACAGCAATTTTTGCTGGCAGTTTCCTAGTGATTTTTCTGGACTTGAAAAATTTATATTCGCTGGTATTGTTCGAAAGTATGCTGTACAGTTGGTACAACTGTCTTGGCGAGACAGGAGAGTTCGGTTTAGGTTAATTGGTCGGAAGAAGAATGGTTATTTAAAACAGTGGCTGCAGATGAAGCTACTATTAGTCAAGATTTAGGAAGGGGATCTGGACTCTTGGGAAATCTACAACAGGGGATAGGAAATGCTCAAACAGGGACGTAGCACACAATTCAAGATATTAAAAAGAATCATTTCTTTAAAGCTCTGCTTCTTCCAAATCAAATTTTATACAACATAGAAATGAATCATGCAATAGATCTTCAAATACTGGACTGAGACATAAGTTGAAATCAAGTTCCTTCAGTTTTTTATCAGGATTTTTAATCGATAATCTTCCTTGAAGTTGAGACAAGATAATTTCTCCATTTTTCTTTAATATGATAGCTGCTGTTATAACAGATTAATAATAAAAAAAAATTATACTAAAATAAGTATTAGTACCTCGTTTATCAAAGAACTTGAGAGAAAATAATTCTGAGGGCCGTGTCTAAATATGAACCTGAATTTTCAGTATCCAAAAAATTAAATTTTGTTTTGTGTCCTGTTATGATTAATTTTGTATATTTTCAAATTTCAAACAATTTTTCGAAAAAGCACACATTTAAGTATCATGTTTATTATCCCTTTTTACCTTTCTTTTCCTTCGATGTGCTTTTCATCGCAATTATTCACAGTCAATGAGATTTATCTTCTTTTCACTATTTTTTTAAACTTTTTTATTCCTTCAGATACTCCTTCATATAAAACTTTGTTCGACATTATCTATTTTTCAAACTTTCAACTTTCACTGTCAAAATAAAATTGTTGAATTCAAACAGCTTGAATACGGCCCTGACTAATGCGTTTGGGAGTTGTAAGAATCTTTCAAACTGAGCACCCCTCTTATGTACACCTCAGTGATTTCGTCTCAGCTGTGTCGGCGAAAACGTCACGAAGATATTTTTGATTCATTGCGAAAAGAAACCATTTTTCATATTTGATATTTTTTTTCAATTCAATATTTATCTTTCATCATTAAAACTACTTGAGAGTATCACATTAATATTATATAATGATATGAAAAAGGATTCAGGAAATGGGACATCTTATTATTTGAACATCATTAGAAAAATAGAAATTTTTTCCAAGAACTCAAAACAGAGACGTTAAACTTTAGATAAAATTAATATTTAAGAAACGCTTTTTATAACTTCATTTATTACTGGTGATTAGAAATTCAATAAAATTTGTGTTTCACAACCAAATATGGAAAGTGAAGGTATAATATCTCATTCTGTCTTCAGAGATATTAAATCATATTACAGCAGTTGTAAATATTTTCCTTTTACTATGTATTTCACACTTTGATAATTAATTATTGATATTTTATGCCTCTATAAATAATTATTTATCACTTATAAATAGGTTAAAACTAAATTTTTCATTCTCACATAAAGGTGAAAAATAAATATTATTTAATGGGTCAGTATCCATAACAGTATTATACCAGTATTTTGAATAGAAACTCAGTAATTATTACAAAGCATCAGTATAGAATATAAGGGACCAGTATTATATCAGTAGATAATATTATAATAATCAGTGTACATTTTCTAATTCGAAGAGACAGCTTGGAGACCGGAGTCCTATTCTAATTCGTAGAGACAGGTTGTAGTCTTTACATCAATTACGTTATGACATAGTTACATTTATAGGGACTTTAATATTATCGTTGGTGCAAACGATATGATCTAAAAGTTTATGTTGGTAGCAAGTAGGGAGGTTGCTTTGAATCAAATTTAATCCATGATTATTCATTTTTCTAACTCATTATTAATCATAGAAATTTAATTTTGTTCTACTGTTATTCTATAAATGTCAAGAACTAACATAAGCCGGAGAAACTGACTTGAACCAGTCTCTTACTCCTAAAAGACTGCCTTCAACAATGACGATATTAAATTACTTCTCTAAATGTCCACTAGGTAGTACATGTATCGAGAGTCTCTAAAATAACGTCAAATAAGTGACTGTACGAATTATTGAGCTCCTGATCGCAGGCTTTGTCGATGACGTTATGACAGAGTTATATTTATAGGGATAATTCATAAATATCAATTTTGTAATAATTCATTACCAATCACTCTTTCTCTTACTTTTGGAAGATCGTTTTCAACGATGACAATATTAAATCACTTCTGAAGTTGTCCGTTAAATGGTATATGTGCCGAGAGTCTCTAAACTAGTGTGAAAAAGCTGTACAACTGACAATGTGAGTGTTCTAAAATCAAGAGTGAGAAAATCGAGTCATATTTCACACTAGGACAAATAGTACGGAATGATTAGAAAGAAATGGAGCTAGATGCGCAATGACTGATTGCACAACACTCCTTCAAACCACCCATATTGCTTCTATTATCACGCATACTCCTTCCAATCGAGTTTACCATCCTTATTATTTATATGTTTGAGCTGTCTCTATGAACCCGAGGACCTCAGTATTTCAAAAAGAAGGTTAGTATTTACAACATTATAATAATTCATGATACGTTGAGTGATTAGTTCAATACAGATGTCTGTGGGGAAGGAGGTTGTGGAATTTCTTCGTGGATGTTTAATTTGTATGTGGATGTGTTATTGCGTAAGACTTAGGTCCAGTATTTCAGTCCATGGTTTACCTTAAACGTAGTTTAATTTCCATAGTAATGATTGTTGGAACAATTGTTACCAAGGTAATTAAGTCTAGCTTATGTTAAACCGAAGACTGAAATACCGGCCCTTAAATTGTGTGCATTTTGGTGAAAGTGTAGTACCTGCTTCAGCATATGCAAAGGATGCTTTAGATGAGAGTGAGAAACAGTTGAAAAGAATGACTGATAGAATAAATGGAGCTGGGAAGGATATGGATCTTATTTTGCATGTTGATAAATGTGAGATTTTGGTGTCCAAGGGAGATGAAACATGAAACGGTGATTGATAGGAATGTTTTGACGGGTGACATGAGAACAAGTGCAAGTGAATGAGTTTGGATATACATATTATGTCAAGTGACTGACAAAGAAATTGTAAAAAAGTATCAGCTAACTGCAAGATTTTAGGGTTGTTTTCACGGCATAAGGCCGTTTCAAGACAAACAAGATTGAGTTATGAAACGGAGACTTGTACCTACATTGATTTATGGTGATAAATACTGTGCCTGGATATAGAAACATGAACATAGAGTAACTATTGTGGAAATGGGATTTTTGCGTGGTATTTGCGGTTATATCAAAATAGATCGAATGCGGAATGAATTGATATATGAAAAATGTAATATTGAAGAAAATGTGGTTGAAAGAGTTGGAATGCGCCAATAACTTTGGTTTGGACATGTGGATCGAATGTCGAATCATAGGTTTTGAGGAAATATATGTTAATTAAATTGAGGATTGCATAAACGATATGTGTTCTTGATTTGTTGCGTGAGATGAAGTTTTCTAGTGAGTAGAGAATAAAAAGAAGTGTGTTTATATGAGGAAATTTGGCTAAGAATGATTATTGGTTAAATGTTGAATGGGTATTGCGATTACCTTATTTTGAAGAGAAGGCGTGATTTATATGAGTGACAGCTGCATTCAATCTATCTACCAATGTGCACAATGAGTGTTTGCCATACTTGTATCGGGCGGCCTTGATCTCGGCACCAAAGTACCTGGATTTTAATTTCCTACTCGAACTTGGCACTATACTATGGATTAGGACTAATGACTTAACCCTTATACCTGAGTGAAATTTTCTGGACACATGGGATTTTATATTAATTATAAACCAGACTCAAATTTCGCCATACATTTGAACACTCATTTATAGATTGGATTTCGACCAAACATGAGTTCAGTGCATCCTTCTCGGCTGTTTCGGGCTCAAATTCTATTCCATAGGCGCGCGTAGCGCAATTCGGTAATATTCAGGGATGTTTCTCTCATTGTTACAGACTGTATTTCAGCTCCACATAAGTGATTCCAAAGTTGTACTCATTTATAAAACCAAATCTTGCAGGGTGATCGTGAGCTCATTTAAAATTGACAAGAGCGCCCCGCGCTAATCGGCTTAGCATCGATGCCGAGTTCATGTTCTTGATGCCGAGTTCCTGTACGCCCCTCGTAGCGGGTGAAAGGCGTGGTTGATATTTATTTATTCTATTTCATTGTACCTATATGTGATATGATAATCAATTTTCTTCAATAAAAGTAAAGAGCAGAATAAAAACGTAGCTTGAACTAAGAATTGACATAGACAAAAAATAGTAAGATACAAGTGTAAAAAGTGATTCTTCGATGCACGAGCGGCCTGATTAAAAATACGAGCAAAGCCAGTGTTTTTGAAAGCTGCGTGAGTGCATCAAATCGATCGTTCTCGTAAAATTATATATGAATATTTCTTCTTTTGTCACTTTGACGGCTACTATTGGTAGCTAAGGAAATGGTATTATTTTCATTGAATTTAACATAAATGTTCTTGGAAATTTGAATTCAAGTATCAAGTTCAAATATCTAAAAGTGATCGTAGTGCTAAAGATGAGGTTCAAAATATCTCCTAGATGTCTAAAATACTGAATAAAATTGGAGCTGATGGACTCTCTCACTAAAATCGTGCTTCAGAAGAGTACATTGAAACTTTTATTGCACAGTTTTCCATTAAAGCCTACATTCTACATTAAAATGAAGTAAAAACTTCCACTTTTCATATGATCATAGATATTAGGGTAACCAATCAATAGATTTTAATTATTCATCCTTTAAAAAATGTCAGAATCTTTCTAAACTAAATCACTGAAAAATATGTTGGCAGTAAAGATGATTTATAGAGACTTCCTACCTTAGTCACTTGCTTCTGGAGTTTCATCAGCGTTTGTTTGTCTCGAAGTTCAGTGATTTTTGCTGCTTCCAAAGCTTCTTCCAGTTCCAGAATTCTGGCTTCCAAGCTCTCCTGCAAACAAAACACATAAATATGTTTTGAACGGAAATATGAGTTCAGTTGCTTTCTGATATCAGTTACAGGCTTAAATATGAAATATTATTATTGTTTATATTTTTGGGAGTTGCAGAACCTCAGAAGACTAAATTTATGAGTTCGTATCATAGAATATTGTACATGGGAAGATAGAAAATGTGAGATCTTGAATAACATTATGTAAAAACTATACGAAGTAGACGAAACTCTGGAACTCAGGTTTAAAATATACCAAGAAAAGCTCCTTTATCAGAAATATTATCCCACTTTTTCAAAATCGAACCAAATAACAAGGATGTGAATACTATTTTGGAATCTATACATTCCACGACTAAAACATATGTTGGAACAAGTATAATTTCAATTTCAACACGTGCGTCGTCTGGAATAAATACGTATGCCGTTTGGAATAATTCATTTAGTCGAACATTAGCGCGGGACATGTACAATGTTTGTTTGTTTAGTTACAATAATTACATATAAAAAATAAATTAATATATTTATTTCTAGCTTTGCGTTTGAAGTTTCAAAGTTCAAAATTTTTAGAATCTTGTTGAAATAAAGTATAGTCTGGAATACCATATTTCACACTCGCGAGCCGTAATCCTGGCCTTCGACTCAGATTACAATCTTTTCACTTGTTTGGAATAAGGACTATTTCAATACTTGTAAAATATACTATTCTATATCCTATTAACACGTCTTATCTCTCAACACACAATCGTACCAATCGAATTTGAATAATGTTCTATTAATTAATGCATATAATACAAATGTTAAATCGTTAATCATTTGTTACGTGCGGACAGGTGTTCAAAAGATCAATAAAGTTACATAATACCAATTCAAGGATTTATTCTCAATAGATTTCAAAGGTTGTAACCTTATACTTCAATATTAAAAAGGTTTTAAATCCAGCTAGTGATTATTCAAATTGACTTCCTCAAGATTAAAACAAATAAATGAATATGAAAACAGTAAGGATTAATCACTGTCACAAATTAATTAATGTTTTGTCGATATCTCTCCAAAATTTCAAAGCTGCTATATCAGAAGTAAAGATATTTTCAAGTTTATAAAGTTACGAAATTTATAACAACTTCTAAGTTTCTCAAACTTCTGGAAGTTAAGATTTTGCTATTTGTCAGTTACTTCGGGAGCAAAAGTGTTTGCTTTTCGAAGAAAATTTGTTTGGCTTGCTACTTCTGGTTAAAGGAGCTTGGAAAATTAATAATGTTTGTACATCAAATGGAAAATGAGACATTTTATTCAAAATATAATATAGAACCAGAGGAAGAATGCATTTTTTTTTTCAAGAAGTATACATACAATCATTTCAAAACACCGTTGAGCAGTAATATTTGAATATAGCTACATAGAACAGAGCTGGCTAAAACAAAATCATCTTAGAGACGCAACATCACTTACCTATTTTGAAAAGCAATATAAACAACATAGATGTCTCGACTAATGAAAGAAAACTCTAATTTTGACAAAGTAATGTTTCAAAGGCCATTCTAAATTTATCAATTCTATACTTATATTCATAAGAACTTCATTTTCATCTTTTATATAAATTAAATTAATCAGCTTATTATTTATAGAAATTACTTGATAGTTATTTAAAATATAAGTGTAAAGTTATTCTCCATCACGCGATCGGCTTGGTTGAGATTTTGGACGAAGCGAGTGTTTTTGAGAGCTCCATGATTGCAATAAATATATTTTACAGGTGTGTATTACATAGTTTCATTCGGAGCAGCCCGCACCGTCGAATACCCTTTTTCTTCTGTGGCACGACATCCCTAGGAGGTCCAAGGCCTCAAGTACATGCGTACTTGTTTCGTTACCGAATCATCCTGCTAGATTCGAGATCTCAATCTGTGCGACGATTCTAAATCACCAACGATTGAGTGGCATCAGAGAGATTTTTATACTACTAGGATAACATTCAAGACATACAGGTGACACGAATACCCATTCCGACGAATGTCCGTTGTGGCAAAAGTCCACACCGTCCAGTACCCACTGCGGAGAATTTACCCCACTACTGCTTTTTGTGAGTGATAAACATTGAGCAAGGCACGTAGAGATGCGGACTAAGCCCACCCGTTAGTTGAGTACAAAGTACCACTGTTTATAAACATTGAGCATGGCACGTTGAGCTTGGTGAGAGCAGGCGAAGCATAATTGTTAGGTGGATGCAAAGCACCGCCGATTGAAAACAAAACCATTGTTCAAGTGCCACTGGCACACAAAACAGTAATGGGGGTAGATTCACCGCAGTGGATATTCGACGGTGTGGATTTTTGCCGCAGCGGACATTCGTCGGCATGGGTGTTCGACGGTATGCATTCATTTCATCTTCCATCGTTCTAGTTCTAGCAGAAATTTTTTTATTTTTCTTGACAATTAGGGATATTCTGTAATTCAATTGATAAATTCTAATTTTCATGAATCATCAACTTATTTTACTTTAAAAAAATGTTTCTATTTATCAAATCATGATTCTTTTTTTATAAAGGACCCTGCACGAAGCTCTATGATTTTGAGTCTCGGTGAATTAGGCCTTAATTCTGACAGTCAATAGCTGATGAAAAATCTTCATGATGACACACAGCTGGAACATCAATGGTTTTCGATTTAGAGCTATTTTTAGTTTATTTTATCTGGAACAAATAATATCAAATGTGAAGAACGCGTTTTCTCAGTGCTGTCCACTATGTTAATAATGCTAAGCACTTTAAAAAATACTTCGAGCATTTTTTTTTTCTATATAATTTGTAGTACTTGAATATCAAACCAAAACAAAGTGCCGTATCGCGCACATCAAATCAAAACATCAAATAATTGATAAATGCTTCTTCATTTAAATTTTAAAGCACGATATATTATGTCACAATTAAAGCTGCTGTGAATATATGCCGCATCCTTTTCGCACCTGGGAAAAACATCTCGCAATCGTTCCATACTTGCGGGAAATATTCGGCAGCCGTTCCGCACAGGCGGAAAAGGTTCGAACTCGACCCGAACTCGATCCAAGTCTCACCGGCTGACCAAGTAGATCTCTTCTGAATGAATTGTGAACGATTGATAAATTCTTAATAGAAAACCATTTGATTTTCCAGCTATCACCATTGAGATCTTTGATCAGCACATCAACATCTATCGATTTCCAAAGTTTGAACCCATCATATGATTTTGAGCGGGGTCCTTTCACTGGGCTACTATTGGTCGCTGAAGGGAACGTCAGTTTGAGTTGAACTATTGTAATTGAAGAAATGTAAAAGTGATTTCAGGTTTGTAAATGAGTTCCAAAATATCTCCCACAGGTTGAAAATAGTGATAATCTCTCTGATATACCCTTCAAATGGAATCGTGCAATAAAAACATGTAATAAAAATTTTATTACTCAGTTTTTCATAAAAGTTAACTTTTTACATTGAAAATGATGTAAAGAATGTTACGCAGAATCGTAAGAATCCTTCAAGTTATAAACCTCTCCTATTCTGTTGATGACAATTTTCACCCTGACACATTCTCCGAATGTGAAAAATTCACGTTATTTGGAATTTTTTGGTTATGATGGTTCAAATATAGTTTTCTTTGACGTTTACAATAAAAAGCTGACATTTCCTAAGAAGCATTAATTTAAGAAATTTCATTATCTCTGCCAAAAGAATTTTGCTTCTTGAGTACAGTAGTTTTTGTACACTTTGTATAACTGTAAAACTATATACGATTATACTAAAAGAATTTTTCAAATATTTTCCTTGGAGGCTTCCAAATAATATCAGTTGGATTGTTATCTGGAACATTCAATTCATCTACTGCTGGAATTTTTAATACATGCCATACATTAAGAGGAATATCGCATGAAATTCTTAATGATCAATTTCAAAATTTCTGAAGCAAGCATAACGACAAAAAATCACATGCAACAATTTGAATGAATATCAAAATATTTCATTTATTCCAATTGGCACAGATTCAGTTTTGATAACGTCATTCAGAAATTATATAAAAACATTTGAAGATTTCATGCCACATTCCCATAAAACAAGAAGCTGTTTCAATCCTTCAGGAATGCAAGGAAACCAAACAGAATGATACCATTTTGTTTTTGTATCGTGCATAGTTCAAGAGAGGAATTTCGGCAAATAAAATGCAAGGCTTCGAAGCTAACCTGTACGTCGTTATGGGATGAGAAAAGTTTTTTAATCTGTCTGACATTGTTGGAAACTACTTTATAAAATTATGAGCGACAAAGACTTGATTATAAGGAATTCTACAGAGGAATATTTTTTGAAATGCATTCCATCACAGCCAGCAAAAAATTTATTGCTGTTTTGATTCACGAGCGGTTCAATTATTCCAACTCGCCTTACATTTCTTTTCAATTGATTCATATTTATGTTTGGCATGCACTCATAATTCCTCCTAGAATGAAATATTGAATTCAAAATGCAATTAATTCAAAACTTTGCAATTAATTTTTCACTGCATTCATGACGTCCAAAATTGAAGTTTAATGCTTGAATAACATCTGGGTCTAATACCATTAATTAGGGAGTTATTCAATAATAAATAGGTTGTCAATGACAATATGTTAATTGTCAGTATTGTCGCATAACGCTTCAAATGACGGCGTTAGACTTTAGTGCAGCCCCAGCATGACAAAAATTCTGTAACAATAAAGACTGTTTAAGTTGAGAACACTCTTCTGGATGTAATAACTTCAAAAGTTTGGTAACTCTTATTTCGATTTCGTAGGATTACCAAGGACTAAAATTGAAATACCAGTCACAATAGGATAAAATCCTGATTTCTCAAAAAAAAAAAAATCGGTTTCCGGAATTTAAATAAAAACTAAATAATATCCTACATAATTGATTTATAATTTTGAACACAGAATTGAAAGCTTTCATAATTTTGGCAGCTTCATACTGCTTGTAAGTTATTTCGACTTATAACTAAAACCCGGTCTAGTATACATTCCGGGTAGAGTACGGTCAAAGATTATGAAATCCGATCGATATCAGATTTTTTCGGCCAGATGGTAAACCTAGTTTAACACCTTAACATGGAAGAAATTACATGTTGTATAATCAAATTTTAAACATCTTTGGATATCATCGTAGATTAAATTGACAATATTAATAAGTGAAGTTGCGATTTGGTATTAGTTTTTGATAATCTGCCCATTATAACAAATATTAATTGTAGTAACTCTTAATTTTTCTTACTCTAAAAAAGACATAAGTTCTGTTTTAGGAAAAGAATAATGAACAAATTTTTCTTGACAAGTCTACTAATCCTCAGCAAAGCATGATAATTAATAATAGGATTATTTTTGTGAATTAGGGTTGATTAGATAAATGGAAATCAGTTGTAACATATAAATCATTTCCCTGTTAGTCATCATACTCATGATAAATCGACTTTAAGAAACCGTACCACTCGTTGCGTGCAATGTTCAACGTCTTCTTCATCCCCAACTTATGTACGTTTCGCGTGCCAACCTAACGACGTTAAAAAGCCCAAACAGAAAGCTTCTCTTAACGCATGCTTTGCGTTAACAACGCATTGAACAATGCAGCTTTGAGGTGGAGCTACTGCAAAGTGCTAACATCCGATGAATTATGACCTTGGTTTTTAGAAATCCATGAACCGTGTTGAATACACTAGGATTGTGAAAACTTTATATGAAATATTATAGTGCATTGTTGGGAGATGCAGTTTATTTAAACAGTTATTTATTGCGTGATAACTTTCTGGCGAATCTTATGAGAATGTTCGAGAAGGTGCCATAGCTTCTGAGCAAATTTAGTAGCAAAATATTCATGCTGAGATTTATTATTCAATTTAAAAGCTCATTTTAAATGTGCTCTAACAACATATGATTGGAAAATCTATTTTGGAAAGTAAAAATCATTGATTAAAGAGAGCAAATAATAGTGTTATAAATGCCAGAAATTTAATTAATTCAAAAAACTGAACTACAGAATTTCATTTGGATTTCATACACGCAATATCAAATGAAGTTGAACTGGTTTGTTCAAGTAATTTTTTTGTATAAACATAAAAAATACATGTCAACTACCTTTTTTGAGTTTTCACTATTCTACTATAGGTAAATAATTCAATAAACACTTGTAATTGATTTTTTGTTGATTAATTGCACGATATTATTATAACCAATTAAATGAAAGTTGTGATAACTGCAACGTCATAGCAAAAATCTATTCTAGTATGATACAAAACGATCGCAACAAACCAATAAATTTGAAGCTCTGTTCAGAGCGTACCAACCGTTTATCATATCGCAAAATCCCCTAGAAAATACAAATTCTCACACTCATACATTATTCCAACAATGCTGCAATTTATGTTCTCGCCAACATTTTCTGTACAAAAATTCCTAACAACCAGAACAGACAGCGTTTTTCAAACAGTAAATTTATATTCTAACTCAATGCAGTTGCTTTAAAAATACGAGCCAAGGAGTGCATTGTACAAAATGGTATTGATTACACATAAAAAACGCGAACAGCGTGAAGCAAAGTGTGTTAAACTTTCTTTTACGGCATTGTTATGCGAAAAGTGTAACTTCCTTCGATGCTCCAGTAAGGATAATAAACTTCCTTGAGTTTTCTTCACATTTTCTTGCTTAAATTGGACTGGATTCAGAGACGGGTTTTTCAGACGTCAAGAGTTTAACCTCAAAAAGATATCAATGATTTGTCGATAAGAAAAGGATAAATTCTTTATACATAAAGCTAAAGAAAACATCGCAAAAGATACTTGAGATATGGAGATTAGACTCGTTTGCTGTTTATACGTAGAATTAGAATTAAGATTGAGTGCATTAAGGAATCCAAACTTCTTTAGAGGTAGTAAATTCAAGACTTCAAAATTTTACGATACACCTCTGTTGAAATCCATCAAAGAAATTTTTCTTCAGTCGAGTGATCGGATACGTACTATAAGCTTCATTTTAGGGGAAACTTACATTGTTTACAAAGACTTATCTACGATTACTTTTTGTAATGAATTCCTTACAGAAAATCCTGAAGAGTTTAGTTTTAGAAGATGGGTAATATAAAGCTGTCAGTAGATTTACATTCATGAGAAGTACGTCAGTTTTTAATGAAATTTTACGAGAAAAAAATGGAACGAAATTGATGAAATTTGTTTGTAAATTGGTTCGTCTGTTGTCAAAATTGGAATTTATTGTGGATTTACTGACTATAAAAATAAACTCCAAGAGAAGGAAAAGGAAAAAAAAGAAGTAAGTGAGTTAACATTAGACTCTTGGGTAGTAAGTTATTCTAGCAGATTAATTTCAAAGAGCACTTAAATTTGAACAGCAACAAGAAACTACCAAGGTGAATGTAGCAATTAGCAAATTTAAATGATCGATTGTCATCATCTTCCACCCATTGAGTCTAGAACAAAATATAAGAAATAAAAATACTGTTTAGAATTGACTTTTACCCATAAAACATACTTGCTTGATGTGACAGCATATATTTATGAATCGAGATAATCAATAGATGAATTATAGCAATCTTGAAATCAGATTGCCATACTATTTGATCGAATGTGATAATTGAATGCCAACATGACAGTTCAGTCAAATCTAAATTTTTATATCAAGTAAAGACTTTTTGAACGCATAATTCAATTCTGAACAGTTTTGTTTTACAACCAAATTATTAAGAATTTTGAATAGACACTTATAGCCCGATCTCAAGAAGAGTCTTGAATTTATCTACAATTTTGAACTAGCAAATTCTTCTCAAATCTATAGTCTATTCCAGTTGATAACCATCCAAGTGCTCTTATGAGACTACGATTTGAGCCTTCTGATTGATCGAAATGGGAACAATTTCACATTAGCACAAAAATAGTAATTGTCATTTGCATCAACTGTCAGTCGTGCATCAACCATCATAAATCAATTTGTGCTGTTCCTAAATCTAAATTTGCGTGTATCCAAGTAATATGTAAATAAAGTTGCTTTTATTTCTTAAGTTTATTTTTAGAAAGCTTGTATAAAATTCTGCATCTATTGTGAGTGAATCGTGTTTGCATTTTGGCTAATCAAAAAAACAATATTGCAAGTCAAGTCCCAGTGGTACAAATATTCATTTGAAAAATAGGATATTCCCAATCAATGTTTGTAGAATAGGAACTGAGAAAGTATAAGAAGTACGTTTCTTGCGACATTTTAGAGCACTTGCTAAACCCAAACACGTGTCCTAAAATCATGTGTAATAGAACTTGTATCTCAATATACCATTTAAGTCATCCATTAAAATAGAGTGAGGATAAAAATAAGAGTGTGGATTGGCTTATATTGTTTTGAGAATTGGGCTGTGAGTATATCACTTTCTTCTATGTTATTTTTTGAGTTTCATCTCATTTAGAAATATTTAATTTGCACCATGTACTTGAAATAGACATCATAGTAGCGTGACAATAAAAGGGTTTCGTATTGGTCCTCAAATTACACAATTTTGTTTATTTAGGCCCGATAAGCTGTCAAAAAAAAAACAGAAATCCTATACATCTTATTTCACAACAAATAATCGACAAAAAAAAATAAGTGTTCACATGACGTATTTTTTAAGTAAGCTGATTCAATCTATAAATTCTTCGTTTTCTTTGAGAGTTTATTAAGAAAAGAAATCAAACAACGATTTCTTCCTTCCTGCAGAAACCATAATCAAAATCCTAAGCAAGCACTGAAGCTAAACGCATGTTTGCCAACCCTCTCCATGAAATATTTACCCATCAGGGATTCTGTACAGCCTACCGAAACTTATTTCAATCAAATATTTCCTTACACTTCATAGTTCCCAATAGATGAGTATTTACTCACAGAATAATTCAGATGGATTCTTTTGAGGACTTCCTATTTTATTTTCGTGTTCACCAAAAATTCACTGGAAGATAAATAAACCAAAGAAGAACCAACCAGCTTTAGCGTTAATATTAACGTCAAGTCAGTGGTATTCAAACTTTTATCAAAAAAGAAACTTTGAGTTAATTTTGTAATAGTGAGACATTTATTCACTGTATCACAATTTTTTCTCCAGCTTGGAATAATTAGGAGATGAATACTTGAATTGATGGATATTTTTGAGGTCAGAAATTAAGACCCTGTTCAGCTCGGCCCGTATCATTTAGGTACCTGTTCATCATATCCCACAGACTTTGGAGTTCAGTCCTATGTATCTATACATCTTTATATTTCAACAAACAATAGTCATTTGTCTATATTGAACAAATGCCTATCTTGCCTACACATATTTAACTTTTCGAAAGATACTATTGGATAAACTTACCGTTCTACCACATTTTAAATCCGCACAAGTATGGCCATCAAAGCCCGTTTAGCTGAAGCAAAGAGCATATAAAAACTCGTTCACTCAAAGCCCATGTTCAAGAGAAAAATATTGACCCATGAGTCGAGGACTCTCAGTCCATTCGGGCCAAACCTAACGATACAGTGTTCTACTTTAGATATTGCATTTTATTCTGCTTCTCAAGGATATCTTGACACGGCAAAATCACATTTTTCTTGACATTATTTAATGTACTGTGTCAAACGACACTAATGCTGCATTTTTATGGGAATAAAAGTGCATTTTGACATACACAAAAACAGATATCAATGTACAATATTTTGTGTATGTCACGGTGCATTTTTAGCATCAAAATGCAGCTATTAATGCTTTGTGTCTCAAGAAATGTTGTTTGATATATTTCTATGAGAAAATAATTTTGGGAATAATTTATTTCAGTCATTGAAAATTCGTTGAAGCATAATAACACCTTAAAAATGCTCATTAATTCTCAATCTCTTCACAATGAATTCTCAAGTGTACATTTATAGCTGGCAGCTTATTTCAACTATTTTTCCTCTTTTGATAAGGTTATTTATGTCATATTATCGTTAAGAGATAATATTTTAATGCGATTACCTCAGTGGAAAATTGAATATAATCCTCATTCATACTCCGTTCATAAAACTCGTGACGAAACGCAATCCTCTTGCGCGAATTATCTACCTGCTACCACGCCACAACAGACTATATAGATACTCAACATTCTAGAGTTTCAAGCCATGAAGAGAAAGACAAGTCGTGGTATTAATTTGCCGCACGCCCTACCGTAAGTCGTAACTACTTAACGTAAGATAAAAGATAGTGTAGTGGAAGCGTAAAATATTACATACCGTAGCGTGAAGATAGGGACTCTGTAAGATGTTATCGATGGGAGGAATATACAGATGAAGATAGGGCGTGAATGTTTCGAAAGATTTCTATTTCAAAGATTGATAAAATAATAGTAGGGCATGATATAAGGTCAGTAAGATCAATATTACTGTATCAAAAAAAGGTTTCACTTAGTGTTTGTTACGTATTTGATCTACACCGAACTGTTACGCCATTAGCCGGAAGAAAATGCCGTTAAATGTCTTCTGAGGCTGTTCCCTAAAGATTCCTTAAGATAAATCATTCTGAACCTATTCCTTCAGAATTTTGTGTGTTTAATGATTAAAATATTTAATGATCTATACGTGTTTTCAGAATTATATTATAATAAATAGATTCCTTTTTTCAATTATAAAATAATTTTTCACATCTAAATTTTTAGGTTAAAATAATCCATCAATCGTAAAGTAAATAAAGTTAATTATTTATGATCAACCTTTATTAATTCGAATAATAAAAATGGGAAGACTGTGAAATGACCCTATTCAATTAGCTAAGTAGTCCAAAAGGGTATTAGAACATGATATTAATAATTGAATAACATATCATCATAAAATATTTACTATTAATAAAACCGTGTTATCTTCGCTATAAAACATATAATGCATTTCAATTTCAATCTGAAGAATTTTATAACATTAACACATTAGAAATCCGTTATTTCAAAAAATCACGATTCGTTTGGTGTTTGCTGTTCGAAACGTTAGGTCATAATTCCAAACAAACTTAGTGCAAATTCCTCGTGGATGCGAAGTGCATCGTGAACTTTACCGGTGTAATAAATAAACGAAACAAAAGTAATAAGAAACGAGGAAGAGATGAGCTAATGCCATTGGCGTACGTCAATGATAAATAAAAAACTAAGTAATTGATGAAAACTGATAATTATGTAATAACTGGTAAGTTGATTATATGGCAACAATATTGTACAGCTTGCAAACTCTTGCTTTTTGGAATCTAGATTCATGAACTTGTCGGATTGGACACATTTGCAGCCTATAATCTTTCAACTTTTATAATACATTCTCAATCCCAAGTTCGAATGGATACAAACCAAATTTTAGGTACTGCTTAAGTGCCTGTTCTGTAGAATAAATGAATTCGAAACTATTCGGAAAAACCGATATAAATAAAGTTTTTTATTTTCATCAATAGATAGTTTGGAAGGACATCCAATCTGTAGTATTCAATTATTTTTACAGCAGATTTGTGTTCTGATAGACTGTATACATAATATTTGTGTGGATAAGGTGTTTTCGATAGCATAATTAATTATTTATATAAGTAGATCTGAAACAGCTTGTCTGAAGATGGGTTTCAATTTTAAAATTTAGGAATAAAATTAATTCGGGTGGCATGTAAATGAACTTAACAGTAAGCATTAACGGGATTTGAAAGACCAGTGCTCAACGCAACAGTGGAATTAATAAAAATGATAAGCATAATGTAATAAAAATACAGGACAGGATTAAGAACCGAATGAAGAATTAAAAATTCAGAAGATTTTACGGATAACTAGAAATTTGAATTTGAGAATCAGTTTTTATACCGTCATCCTAAATTGGACGCTCCGCCTCTTCGATACATGAAGAACATTCAGGATTTTTGAATTACTGAAATATATCATGAAAAAATAAGCTATTATACAAGAAGTTAAGGCTAAAAATAACAAGAACAGTTAGAGTAAATAATCCAATCAGTGGCTCCGAAAAAAAAACCGGTAATAATTTGGATGAAATGTTGTACCCAGCCAAATATTTGAAATTGAAAGTTACCAGGAAGAATTCGTGATGTTGAAATGAAGTCTCAAACTTTGCTCTCTTTTAACTTTAGTTCTTATTTTATTTAATGACAGGTTTCGGCAATTTAATTAGATCATCAGGTAGAGAGAGTCTAATTACAGAAGGTTTGAAATTTGATAAACTCATGTTAATTGAGATAATTTGATGAAATGCGACAAGAAGTTCAATTGTTTGGTCACCTGCAAAAATCATCTCAAATTACATGAGTTTGTCAAATTTCAAGCCTTTCCATTTACCGAGTCTCCTGTAATTATAATCTCCTGGCCTCATGAAAGTAATCAAATTGCCTAACCCGGCCATTAATTAAAAAAAGAACGAAAATTAAAACAGAACAAAGCTTCAGACTCAATAGCACATCATGCATCTTTATTTTTCCTGGTGACCTTCAATTAATAATTTGGCCTATTTATTATCAAAAAACGGTGAATTTGTCTTCAACTAGTTTCTGAAATAAGGTATAGATACTGAATGCACTTATATTCAAGCAGTTGTAAATACCAGTAAATTAATGATCAAGGGCAATAATATGTCTATTCTATCACAACCTGAGTTAAGAAACATTTTTCTCGAGATTCATATTCAATTTTTCTATTAACTCTCCAAACTCTTACAAACCAAAAAATGAAAACAAAATGTCAACTTGACAGTAATTTACAGAATGAGTGGACGTAACTCTAGTTACTTTAGCGGCTGTGAAGTATTTGAATCCAATAAAGTAGCGGATGGAAAGAATTGAGAACGAAGAACAGTAAAATTCAAGAAAGTGATACTTTTCGTCTAAGAAATAAGTATGTAGAATCTTACGTTATGTAATGGCGGATATAAAAATATTCATTCAACGTTTCTGAAGCAAGCCTTATCACAAGAAATCTCTGAGGAGTCTTCATAACTAAATGATTGGAATATTAAATAGAAAGGATTGAAAAAGAGAAATTACTAATTTGGTTCAAGTTTTAACAGTGAATGGTTATACTTGAATTGTCTATATATTTTTCAATGATTTCAACGTTGTTTAATAGTAATTACTACACTTATTTTAACATTATCAATTGATATTCTGTTACGTATGTACTTTTAGTATCTATTTGTATTTCTGTCTCCAATATTTTGAATAAAATTATGAATTTCAGAGGATGAAATTATGAAATATATTCTGCGCCACTGGTTTTCTCCACTCTAAATTTTATCGCTGTTTAAAGTCAACAGAGCCACACAAAGTGCGAGATTCTGCGATTCTCGCTCACCTTTGAAAACCAAGCGTCGTCATTTCATGAGTTTTTTGCTCTTTTAGAATTGAATGCAATTGTGGTATGTAATTTGCTTGAGACAAGCTTAATTCACCAAGAGATGCACCCAAGGGTTTACGAGCGAATTTACTCACATTTTTATTTTGCAAACAAAGTTGAAGTAACTGTTAAAAATTTGACTACCGTTTCAAAACACTTTTCAGAGAATTTTGCGAGCACTCTTTCTTTTACGAGAAATTTTGTGAGAAGAAAATCTTCACCTTTTCAACTCACGGATCTATTTGAAATTACAATGGATACTGTTCTTCAAATAAATTCTTCTGTAGATCCCAATATTTATTATGGTAGCAGATTTTCTCAAATAAAAGCTCGAAATATTCGAGGTAATTCTAGCAGCCCCTCGAAAAGTTGTAGAACTGTTCCAGGCCATCACAGGTAAATGAAAGAGGCCCCGGCCTTCTGCCTATATAAAGGACGTATCGTTTACTTGGGAGGTCACAAAATAAACCGAACAGGTCAATACAAATTTTAGTGATATAAATATTACTAGAAATAAATATGAGTTGCATTTTTATTGAGGGCAGAATAATCAATAGTTATAGAGTAATATTAGTACTTTGATCTATTCAATAAATTTCAATTTTCATTTATTTTTAAGTAATAGTGTTTGTGTTTATATCTCCAACCCTATAATAGTAATTAAGGTATCATGGGTGTTAAAAGGACAACAATACCTGAAGTCAACAAAATACTTTTCGAGGGCCTTTGGCCCGAGGTGTGTACGTTGATTGTAGGCATTATCGTCCGTCCAACTCCCGGGGTGCCTTCAATGTTTAATGTCCGACTAATATACTATTTCATTCAAAATTTTCAGCAATAATTTTCCTTTCATTATGATTTCTGTCAGAAAAATTACTCTAGTTACTTGCTGTAACTAGGGAAACGTTGTATTCTTGCTTGTTATTTGAAAAAATAATGCTCTTGAGCATTATTTTAAAAAATAATGCCCTCGGATATTATTTGTTACGTAATCACCCTGTAAATAGTATTATTATGAGATCAATAATAAACTTGTCGGACATTAACATTACTGAATATCACATTTTTGTTCTTTATGAAAATTTTTAATGTCAATGGCTGATATCACGAATACCATTCTTAACTGTTTTATGGTCAGTTGCACCGCACTAGCTCCAATTTTAAGCTTCACTTGAACAAAAAATATCGAATCAAAATATTGACAGCAATAAAGGCTTAGTGGCCAGTTGCACCACAGTCACATAACTTTAAGGGAAGAATAATAACAATAGTAACAATTGTCCATATAATGGTTGCCATAGATATTATTCTCCACTTAAAACTAAGTGACGGTAGTGCAACTGGCCGTAAGAGAATTAGTGGTATGATATTGTTCACTTAAGCGAAACTTAAAATTTAAGGGACAGCGATACAACCGGCCATTAGAAGCTTTGTTTTAAGGAGCGTTTTAGGGCAATAAAAATATTCCAAATAATTCAAAGGGGGACTAAGCAAAAAAATATTATATACAATTGTATTCTCTGTAACTTGAATATAGAAATTTTTCTTCAAAGTAATTTGGAGCAAATACTTCTTGAAACAACGTTCTCGTGGTACGGGCCAATATGATTACAAGGATTCGATCAAAGTGTAGTGACTATTAGTTTCTTTATCTCTGGTCTTTATTTAGAGGGACGTCCAATGTATAAGTGGTTTGATATAATCGTTGATTTATTGCATGAGAGAATGTTTATGATAAAGACGTTCTAGATGAAAGTAAAGCTTGAATTACATTATATTTTTTCTAATTCGAGTTTTGTTCGAGTTCTGTACATAATTCCAATATCATTCGGGTGCAATCGTTTAATTTCGATTTCTCTTAGTGAAATTTAGGTTGAACAACTTTCCAAGGGTTGTTTGGCACGGTGCATTAAAATACTGCATTCAATGAAGTGTGTCAAACAGCATTAAGGTTTGGTTTCACCAGCATCAGTTAAATTTATTCTGAGGTTATTTTACCCGAAAACTATTGTTACCAATTGAAAATAGCCTCCAGATAAATTTAAATGACGTTGATGAAACAGGCCCTAAATATGATAGTATGATAGTATCAAGAGGTTTGGTCATTCCTGGTGACCACTTATTATACTATAAGACATAATTTCAAGTACGAACAGAATCTAATTAAATCGTTTGTCACTGAAACTACAAATAAAGAAAAAACAGATTTCAAAACGTCAAAACTTTTGGGCTCTTAAAGTTGATAACACGCAAAAGTGTGCTTGGGTAGTCGAGTCTAGTATGAAATTCGAATAGAAAAATACAAGCAGATGTATTTTTCCACACCAAATTTAAATATGAAAATCAAATTGTCTGATTTGGATCATGCTAGATTTGATCAAAAATCTGTCGAATTAAACTCAAAATGGAATCTAAATTAAAAAAGTGTAATGTAATGTCAAGTATTAAAATAAGTGTCGGCCATCTCACAGAATTTTTTTATTGTATTTTTTTTGCAGTACAAGAATTTTTGTTATTTTCATTTTTGACGTCAACCATTATCCTTCTACAGCACTATAAGAAAATAAGTTGCAAATTTCAAAAGAGGAAGAACCTTCATCAGCTATTAAGATCGTTTTGTGTTGATTTTACAGAATGTTGATTATAGCTTCATAAATGTCAGTACTCTTAGAATCTGGTTCAACATTGTCAAAAAATAGAAAAATACAGGGTGGGGCAGAAAAACCTATCCGATTTCAAAACGATATAAAATTAAAACCAGTCAACTTGTCAAAAAAATTTTTTTATTAACATATCGCAAATTTTATGCCATTTTTAAATTTAAGTTTTGAAAAGCACATCACTCAAATGTCGTCCTTGGGAGCGGATACACTGATTTAGGCGCTCGCGGTAGCTTTCCATGACTTTCACCGTCATTTCCACAGGAATTTCTTTAATTGCCCGAGCAATTTCCCTTCGTAAAGCAAGAAGGGTCCTTGGTCGATGCTGGTAAACCTTTGATTTGAGGTAACCCCAAAGGAAGAAGTCACATGGAGTGAGATCCGGTGAGCGCGGCGGCCAGCCAAGATCACCTCTCAGGGAAATGAGGCGACCGGGAAACAGTTCCCTGAGAATGTCCATTGATCGTCGCGATGTGTGGGCGGTTGCACCATCCTGTTGAAACCACACATTTTCCACGCCATTTTCTTCCATTTTGGGTCTAAGAAAATTTTCCAGCATGAAACAATAGCGCTCGCTGTTGACCGTTACGGTTTGCCCATTTTCTTCAAAAAAGTAAGGCCACCAGACGCCTAGGCGGGAAAGAGCACACCACACAGTCACTTTTGGGCTATGGAGGGGTTCCTGATGGATTTCTCGAGGATTTTCGTCACTCCAATATCGAAAATTCTGCCTGTTAACGGTTGTGTAGCAATTATCGAACCGTCGCATTCGATAAACCGCTCAATAACAAAAGCACGATGTTCACCAGACCAAGGCATGTTGACTACTGACAAATGGCATAAAACCGGCTTTCTAACGGTTTTTACCCCACTACTCTACCTGCCCCCTCTTCTGAGAAAAAGGGATTTGAAATCGGATAGGTTTTTCTGCCCCACCCTGTATAACAGTAGAACTAACATATAGTAGGATCGGATGAATATTTGGTTAACTGCGTCAAAATCTAATATTCCATTACCTCCACTTTAGTTTGCACAAGATACATCATCTTGAAAGCTAGTTTGAAAAGTATGCACTAGTTCTCAAATTTTTGTTTCCGAACAGTCTGTCCAAATTGGAAGTTTTTTATAAAACACTTCAGTGCTAGAAAGCTGACAATTAAACAGCCTGGTACATATCAACGACTAAAATGATTTTGAAAAATCAACAAATTGGATTGGAACATATAACATCAGAATCTGGATATTTTATATAAACGGGTTTCTCACAATGATAATTCTGATTTAAGTTATCAATAATCATCAGCCAAATAGATTTCCAAATATCTGGATATCAACCTAAAAAATTTGGAAGCAACTATGTCCAAGTAAACTCTTAGTCATTTTGGAGTGAATTAATCTAATATTTCAATCCGAATGGCGACTATGGATGAAATTGTGTCCATAATTATGATTCCGAAATAAATATACAGACGAAAGAGTGAGTCACCTCAGTTAAATAAATTTCATGTTCAATAATCAGCAGAAGAATTTTTTTGCTTTGATTTTTCGGGACTATTTTTGCAAGACAAAATACTAGCACCTTCTCATAAGTAGTTGTAAGCTCTGTAGAAACTTCATAAATAAGGCTTGATTATGCTTCACATTTCCTTCGATAAAAAACCATTCAAAAGGTCACAAATTTCGTTCAAATAAAGGGATAGTAAGTATAATGAAACAAATAACCATCTTCAAATTGCCAGAATTACTTTATAATCGTTGAAACAAGTGTAAGGAATTGAAATGAGATTATGTTGAATAAACAATTTTTGTTTCATAGATCTGCTTGTTCTCTAATTGCTAGACTAGAAAATTATCAATATATCTTCGCACAGAATTTGCAATTACAAAATTACGAACATTATTTGCCAAGGATTGATATATTCATTGTTCCAAGAAATTAACAAATGGAAATCTTTCGAGAATCCAATAAATGAAATGATATGAATGAAATTAATATAATTTTGTGGATTATTTAGTGAAAGCAGCTCCGATTCATCTGCATTTCTCTTGCAGCTAAAACTTTTGTGTCGGATGTATTTTTCAACAGACATTGAGGGAAACAAACATGGCGATAGGTACCCTACCCACCTACAGTACAGTAGGGACAGAACAACGATAGGGACCATTTCACTATCCCAGTCATCCCATCATTAGAATGCACAGACACGGTTTGGTCATAAAGCTCCCGTATCTTTCGTATCCTATCGTGTCGCACTCCTGCCTTGTTTCCCTGGGTGAATGTAACCCCTGCCTTTCTACTCTATATTGTACAATACCGCCAAAACGTAACGAAATGGCGTGGAAATTAATTTTTACCCGTGTTTAGTCTGTTTAAAGTCATGAGGTGATTTTGCGAATTTGTGTGGCTGCTTTGTATGTATCTTGGATTGTAGAACATTCTGTATTGGTCGTACAGTTTCATTTATAATATGCATAATGTTTTGTTCCTGATCGTTTTGTTGGAGTCTTACGACTTATGGGAGTTGGGAGAAAACAGAACTTTGGCCATATTTACAATGTTCAAATTGTTCAGTGGACAAACCACAAATATGAAAGCAATGGTTTGTAACTTTGAGATAACAATTTTCAAACGTTTTTCTTCACAGTCGAGTTAATACCGGCAGGAAAAAACTGTTGAATAGTAAGTAATGAGGTCAAAATCTTACAGATTTAATAAATAATTTTCAATGATATATAGTCTTCTGCTTTTTGTAGTGAATAACGAAGTGAACAAATGTTCGTCTGTCGGACAACAATGCAAAAAAACTTGGTAGCTGTTTGAGTGCACAACTTGATTGCAATGCATTCTTTGGATCTAGAAAAAATAGTTATACAAATGAAATCAAAAATCTCAGGGAAAAGAACTTTGTTCCAGAATATCTGATTTTGATATTTATCTTGACTCAATATCTGCGACGTGGTAGCTGGCAGTAGTGCGAATTTAGTTGAAATGCAAGCGGTAATCCAGAAAAAGTTGCTATAAAAAAAAATCTTGGAAAACAGAGCTTTGCTCTCATCATCGAATTTGAACATCCTTCTGGCCTTAAATATGTGGCTCGATAAAAAAGAAGTTCAGAATAAAAGTAATATAAAAACATTTAGAACTATCGAAGAAGCTCTGCTTCTCATAATCTCCTCATTCTAATATAGCTTCTGAGCAAATTTTGATTTAGATGCGATTAGTGATTCAGTAGAAGCAGTCCTACAAATGCAACAGCTTTGTAAAAAATAGTACTCCACTTCCAGAGCACCAGCAATTCTTTCTTCAGTTGAAACATTTATTTTTATATTGATGCACTTTGGGAAGAATTACCTGCGAAGATCAAATAAAGTCATAATTATTCTCTTTAATCTTCAGTTATTTTAATCATAATTTTTTCCCGAGAGCTCCATTATTTTCCTGAAGAAAATTCAATTCTGTTCAAGCTTTCGTACATATAAAATTATTTTTCTTATTAGCTCAAAAATATGTACTGCATCTTGCGTTGAAAGGTCATCAGCATTCCTCACCTTGAAATTTTGGCTCATGATCAATTACCCATTCGTTCCGGAAGGTCGAACAGTCAATTACTTTATTTACAAGGAGATTTTGATGCGTCCGAAAGAAGTACTGTTATTTTTGCACTATAAATTCTTCTCATTACAGTCATGTTGTACCTACCGCGAAATGAGTTTGTAAAAATTATATTTTATTTGTTTGTAACACTTGTCCATCAAATTTACCTTCTCCATTCCTATAATTATACGGATCATACCCCGTTATGTTATGTTATGGTTCCCTAGGTAAACTCCTCAACCTACAGCAATGATGAGCAGGGGCGTAGGAAGGGTAAATGTTTGCAGGGGTCAGTCATGCGGATTAGAACGAACTCGCGCGTATCACCATAAAGTTTGTTTTAGGTTTGTGTGTGTCAATCCATGTTGCTATTATAATTAATGCTAACACTAAGCCGATAAATTAGGAGGAGGATGCCTTAAAATGTGTGAGGAAATTGTGATAGCGCTGAGTTAGTAGAAGAGAGTGTAATTGACGAATTGAGCAGCCAATAATGGAGTGATATGTTAAGAAATCAAATCATTGTCTGAATTGTGGAATTTGTTATTTTGTTTGATAAGTACAAAAATGCATGATATCTGAACAAGTCTAATAACATTGTCTATAAGTGAGAAATATAATATTTTTTCGCTGACCACTGAATTTTCCATTTTTCATGGAAGCATTTAAATTAAAACAACATGACTTGATTTGTTCTATTTCAAAATAATTAGAATCAATTTCAATATAAATTATTGTAATTAACTCTATTCAGCAATAATTGCAATGCGCTAAGATGATATTTATTTTTGTACTAGAGAAAACAGTAATATTGAAATAAACACTGAAGTGGTTGACAAAAAAAATTACTAGAATAATAAAGGTACATTTTCAAAGTATATTTTATTCAGAGATAAAAAACGAAAAGGATGAGATGAATCATGAGTATCAATTTGAAAATTCTACGACATTCTTTGGGAACTTAATGTTGAATTATGATATTTGTCTTCCAGTCTCGCTTCCAGTGCTCCATCCAAATCCATTCGTAAAGAACTAAGAACATTCTAAATGTCTGCATCAGCAGGAAATGACGTAATAGTAAATCTAACTACAAGTAAGAGCAGCTAAATTCTCATTTAACTTATAACTAGCAGCAGGAACATAGTTGAATCCGAAACTCTGATTAATAACTTTTCAGCTTTCAGTAGAACGCTCTGTTGAAACTCGATTTGTTCCACTGGAGAATTATTACTATTCAAATATTGTGAAGATATTTCATAGCTCACTTCCTGAAAATCACTTTTGTGCCAAAGATTCCAAAAATAGTATTTACATATCTGTAACAAGTTGCCGTATATAATATGAAGCAATATGTATTAGATTCACTGATGAAATCTGTTCTTAAAGATCTCGAGCACCAGAGATACGCCATCTATTGGAAGAATGAATCTAGGCATTAATCAATGGGGATTCGTTAAAATAATACTGATTAACAATGAAGAGAAGATGAATATGCGAATACTAAACACAAGAACTGTATGATTTTTGGTAAGGACGTATTACCTTAAGTATAATACATTCAAAGCTAATTAAGATTTGCAAATAATGATTCCATGCCCGACCGAGATAAATAAATAAAAATTAGATTAGTCATTAAACTCTTTGTAACGAACTTTTTTATAGCGAAAAACTTTGTATAACATGGATATTGCTCGAAATTGGTTGATTTACATTATTACTCATACATTAAAACACTCTATAACGTAATGGTCATTCTCTATAACGAGAAATACGTCTCTGCTTAGACTTCAGTGTACTTTTTTACAAAATTCACATTTCGAAATTTTGATGAAAATATTCGTTTTGAGCATACCTAAATCCATTTTGACTATTTTCGACTTGATTTCATTACGTATGTATAAGTGTATGTGCGTCCATAACTCGCAAAACTCAAAATCCGTCGAACGTATAATGTTTCAATTTTGTATTCAAGATTGGTCTAGGGTCTAGTTGTGCACCTCGCATTATGGTTGCAATCGTCTGTACTGGAAGTGCACTTTATTCATTTTTTTTTCTGAATTTTCTGCATAAATATAAAATGACCAGCCAGTATTTGAAATTGCTATAGCATCTTAATGAGTATCTTCCATTTTTATCTCAATCCCAAATAAAGTGCACTTTATATAACAGATTTTTCGAATTTTCCGCATAAATTCAAAATAATCAGTCGTAGAGTATTGAAATTTTGTAAAGCACTTCTGTAATATCTAGTTGTGCAGCTCGCATAAGGATTGCAATCGTCTGTACCGGAAATGCACATTACTCGAAGCATTTTTTAATTTTCCGAATAAATCCAGAACGATTGAACGTATTTGGCACGATATGGTACCGTCTAGATCTAAATACTCATATCCTATTTTTATTGAGATCATCTGAGCCGAAAGTGCATATTAATTGACAGTCTTGCGGAATTTTTCGCATAAATTCGGAGCAATGGGCTGTAGAGTATTGAAATTTAGTATTTCAGTCTACTGTAAAAATTTGAATAATTGCCTACTTCTCTCATAATAATCGTCTGAACTGGAAATGCACTTCAGTTGCGTTTAAATTCAGAACTGTTGATCGTAGAATCTTGGAAATCAGTATTTAGGAATGTTGTAGTATAAGAATGATGACCTACTTTTTCATAGTTACCGACTGAGCCGAAAGCGCACTTTACTTGATAGATAAATCCAAAACGATTAGCCGTGGAGCGATATGACATTGTGTTTGATTATTATATGCAAAAATATTTCCGATGATGTACAAGTCACGTATAATATCATAGACGATGATAAAAAACATAGGAGCGGTTGTCAAATCCAGATTCTTTTACAAGTTCACGAAACCATTCGAGCCTTTTGAGCTGTTACGGATTGCATACCTTCCAGCACAAGGCTTTGAATCACTTTCAACTATTTTAGGTTAAAAAGGCATGCAATAAGATGACACAATTTGAAAAATATATATAATTGGTATTAACACTATAGCCGGCAAGCGTGCATCCGACAATAATCTTTTTACTTTTCTTATCAAAATGTAAATTATCAACCTTCAAAACAGGCATGCGGTATAAAATCGAAGAGCTATACTTGTCACCAGCTGCCAGTCTTTATATACATCAGTTTGAAGCTGCAATATATATAGCCATCTATAAAATCGAATAGATGAGTCGAAAATTCCGATATTAAACAGTTGTTATAATAACTATTATTCATCGAACATCAAATATTGACACTAATAGACCTAATTTTTTGATTAAAACTGAGTATAATATTGTTATTTTGTGATGAATTATATTTTAGAAGATAGCAATGATAAGTAAAATTTCTCTAACCTTAAAATCATATTGCTCTCTATCGGTACATTCTTGTAGATAAGCAGCAAAAACGAGTACAGTTCATTTCTAAAAATTTATACATCTTAACCACAAATGTAAATAGGTTTAGAACACAATTTGATGATGAAAACACACTTGATTCACAAAAAATCATATAATTTTATGCATAAACACTTATAAAAAGTACATTCTCACAGTTCCACTTATACTGAATATTTTAATATATTGGGATGTGCTAACTTGTTGAAACCATTGGAATTGAAAAATTTTTAGTTATTTTTCCTGCGGTTCTCAAAATATATGACCAAGAATTTTAATACATGATAATATATTGGATAAAATGGTTGACGCTGACTGGATTTGTAAATAATGTGAGTGATATATTTTTGGGATTTCAGTCAATTTATTTAATTTTATTTCTTTTCTGGCAGAATTTTTTTTATCGGCTTCCATTTTCTGAAGATAACAAATGTGTTCCTATCATCCGTTGTTTGCCATTACTGTCTAAATGGGTAGGGATTAGGGCTGCGCGATATTCAGTTTCAAATATCGATATTCGATACTGAAATATTATCGATAATTTCCGATATATCGATATGTCGATTTATCGATAATTATCGACAAATATCGATAATTATCGATAAATATCGATAAATATCGATAAATATCGATAAATATCGATAATTATCGATAAATATCGATAAATATCGATAAATATCGATAAATATAGATAAATATCGATAAATATCGATAAATATCGATAATAATCGATAATTATCGATAAATATCGATAATAATCGATAATTATCGATAAACATCGATAAACATCGATAAATATCGATAATAATCGATAAATATCGATAATTATCGATAAATATCGATAAATATCGATAAATATCAATAATTATCGATGAATATCGATAATTATCAATATCTATTGATGGAAGTCAATAATTATAGATGAACATCAATAATTATGGATGAATAACAATATTTATTGAGTTATATCGATAATTATTGATGAATATTGATAATAATTATTGGAGTATATATCGATTGGAAAAAATCGGAAATTGAGACGCACGAGACGAATTTGAGGGCAATTCTCACCTGAGAGATTGAATGCACCGTATTATATTGAATCACAATAGTCTAAAAACAGATTATTCAATCTTCCAATATTGACAACAAACTTGATAGAAAAATCACCATAGTAACAAGGCTGGCTACAGCAGTTGTTGAATAAATAAGCTTGCTTTCAAAAAGATGAGTGCGAAATTTGATGATATTGATAAGACTACAGAAAAGGTAAGAAGAATTTACTACCCTGAAAAACTAGAAAATTCACGAACAACAATATGCATTTGTAAAATTGTATAAATTGCTATAATGCTGATATAAATATTGATATGAATTATTATCAATGATAAAGATTTGAACTCTAATACGAATAATTCAATTCGACACTCAAGTACTTCGATTATTCACTTCCTTATGCCCGGTTTTATAAAGGGCAGAGTATTTCACCTCCAGAGTAAATGAAATTTACTCTGTTAGATGACAGTCGATTATTTAACAGCAATGGTTTTGTTATCATAAGGAAGCTCAAACTGATTAGAATTTGTTTCATAAAATAAATTTACTTCAGGATACTTGGTCTTTATTAGTTTATTCTACTTTGGTTCCTTGGAAATTTTTATCATCTCAGATGCTTCTGGACTAAACCCAAACTTAAGTCCCTGAAATAAGGGATTCAATTCGTCTTCTACTCCCGGGATTGCGGAAAAACTTTTTTGCAAAAGAGATTTCTCAAATTATTATTATTTATTCGCAAAATTTTCACAATTTTCCATGCAATTGTGTGTTGAGTAAGAGGAGTAGTCATATTTTTTGTGAACTTTATCGAAAAAAATCTTCGTCAAGTATTGTTGAATACCGATGATTACTTTCAATGAATATAAATAATTATCGATAACTATCGCTAAATATCAATATTGATAGCTATCGAAAAATATCGATAAATGTCGATACATATCGATATATATCGATAAATATCGATATATATCGGTAAGTATCGATAATTATCGATAAATATCGATAAGTATCGATAATTATCGATAAATATCGATAAATATCGATAAATGTCAATAATTATCGATAAATATCGATAATTATCGGAATATCGATATATCGATACGGAAAAAAATAAATATCGAAGTCCGATATTTGGAGAAATATCGATAAATATCGATATATCGATATTTTTCCCAGCCCTAGTAGGGATGCATTCTCATAAGCCTATAGGCTGAAATTCAACAAGTACTTGACGCAGCTGAATTATTATTCGAGTTTTAGTACTTTACGAAGAAGATCCCATCTCATCTAAAGATAAGGATATAATTCATGAAAAAATACAAATCAAGTATTGGCTCAGTAAAAGACGTCAGGCCAAAAAAATAGACTTAAAGAAAAATTGATTTTTTGGAAATTGACGTCATGTACATATATCTGGTTACAAGAATACAAAACATGTATTTGTGCTCTTATACTGCCTGTTTTCGAATCTCCATATAACGAAAGAAAACAATCGGCTCCTTGAACTTCGTTAAATAGAGTTTATACTGTATATTGAAATAATCATAACCATGTACACTGCATAATACATAACTGACTCTGGATTGTAACTCCTCATTTCTAAGTTCGGATCGCTTTCATATGCCTATTGCGTAGTTCTAGTGGCCCTGATTTATCGCATGAATTCCATACCTATTAGATAGCAAGTTAAATTTGTCAAACGTCAATTCTGTATAACATATTTATTCAGTGAAAATAAAAAGCGTGAAATTATTTTGGAAATAAGATGTTTCGTAGTTAGATGTATGATGTATGTATAATAAAGAAAATACATGACATAAAATGTTCCTTTCGCTTTCTCGCAAAATGATAAAAAACTAGCAAATACGAAAGAAAAACTGAACAATGTGCACACACTATTTCTTCTGCGGACTGCAGCAGCGGTAGCAGTTTTCTCATAGCTGAAAAGCTTGTAGCGCGCGACGTGGAGCTTGACTTTTCATCTCTTATACTTCTCGATGAAACGATTTTACGCACTTCGCTCTCGCATGTTGCATGTTGTCTTCAAACACAAATTTATAGCAAACAAAATAGTCGATCGAGAAGCTTAGTTTGGCCTCTCATCTAACGAGGTACGAGAGAAAGCAGTCTGAAAATCCAATCGGCAACACCTGCATTTGCGACGCTGAACAAACTTGATTCACAATTAAAATTTAACAACAAATGCACGAAATTTTTTATCAAAGATTACATTCTGAAATAACTAATAGTAATTTTTAACGAAGGATTCAAAATGAACAACCTAATTAAGTTTTTACAATTCACTGTATAATGCTATAATTTTTTAAATATTCGAGATAACTCAGAATGCTGCAGATGAAATTTGCAGAAATTAAACAATTTTTTCGAGATAGCAAAATATGGACACCTCATTCGAAATGAAAAAAATGTGTTTTAAGTGCTTCAAAAATCCATGTTGACTGGATTAAAACAATTTAGCTGATTTCATCTTCAATTCTTTATTCTCAGGGTTGGGTCATTAAACATAATCACATCGTAATCGGCAGTACATTATCATATATGTATTGATGTCTGTCAAAATATTTTCTTTTGTTATAACGCAGCAGACGTAGATTCCAAGGGTTCATAGCAAAATACTGAATTTTCTTCTCCAATTATTATATTATCCATTTTGTTGTACTTTTTGACATATTAAATATTCTAATATTTTCACCAATACAAGACTATTTGAGCGTATTTTCAAAGAAGAAATTCCTATATTTATAATTTTCTACTTTCATTTTGATGAGACATGTATTACCTATGCCTATTACATGAATAATTCACAGACACATTTTTAAATACAAATGTCTCATGGTCGAAATATGGAAGATGCCACTTCATAATATTTATTTTTATCTTAAAATTATTTGGCGACATGAGAATGTGACTCAACACCTCATATCACTATTTTGAACATTTGCACAGATGTTTCAAATATTCTTTTGATGTTCCCATTCTGAATTCTCTTTGTTATTTAAATTAGAATAATAATTTTGGTCCAATGAGACAATATTTTTTTCTAACTTTTGTAAAATTAACTTCTAATATATGGAAGCAAGTTGACAGTTTTCTGATTTAGTATTTTGGGGTCCTCCCCTTGCTATCGATTCCGTCAGAGAGAAAACTTACATGTAGAGACAAAACTTTAAAATCAAAAGAGCCGAGTTTCGTATTATGAATTTTTCCTGCAGATGTCAGTTAAAAATGGATTCGCAGCACGAAATATATGCTTACTTTGAAGTTAAAATTGGATTTAAGCTTCAAGAACCTGAGAAAAATCCATTATATGACGTTTTTGCAAATTCTGCGTTACTTTTAGCTTGTTTCAAAAATTTAATCAACTTTCCTCAACTAAGAAGAAAATTAATTATGACTGAAAAATTGCAAAGATAATCCTGTCACAACTTTTTCAAAGGAAATTTGATGAATATTACATTCGTGGATGCAATGCCTCGAATATTCTAATATAGAAATGCAAGAAGTATTCGAGTGAGTTACACACTATAGTTTTTTAGATAACCATAAATTTTAAAAATTATAATTTGAATATTTATTATTGAAATGTTAACAGTAGTTTCAACGGAAAAAACAAAGGAAAGAGTTGATACCAGATTATTGGTTCTAAAATAGGAATATTAGATCGTCAGTTTGAATATTGATTTTAACCATTGTATCATGGATATTTTCCTACAAACAGCAATCGATGATATTCCTGTACATTGAATTTTGTTGTTAAAATAGAAATCCCCGAGGACATCTCAATTTTTATCCCCTAAAGTCGGCTCTGTACACATATATAGTGTGTTGACACGACCGTATATGAATGTATATTGCCTCCGAACACGAATCCGGAATTTATATTTACCTCCAAAATATTTAACTTTTAAAGTAACCAACGAGATACGACGTATATTTACTACTCGATTTGAACAGAATATTTATTCCTTTTGCCAATCCTTGAGGCTTTTGGATCCCGAGTATTATTATTTAATTTCAGAATTCAGAGTGACACAGCGACTTGGTGAAAATATTCAAATTCTGAAATTTATGTAAGATCAAAAACAAGTGAAGAATCCTAAAAAAGTACATGTAATTTCAATTTGGATTCACTCAAGTTTAAAATTGATATCTAGGGTTATAAGTTCAATGAACAACTAAAGTAAATATTTAAAAAAATTATATGCGCCAGTCCCATAAATATTCATACGTGAATGTTATCTAAAAGGATAATTGTAGACTTGATAGTCAATAAAAATCTAACCAGTAATTACATTACTAGCATCACGATTTTATCTTGCAAAAAAACACCGCAAAAATATGTTCAGATTTAACATGGGGTATTTTTTTTGAGTGAACATGAATCAAAGAAGGCGAGAAGTTAGATCCTTGGCTGTTATTAATTTCAATAAAGAGTATAATTAATTGAGAATGAATTCGTGAAGAGAGTTTTTTATAAGTATTCCACCAATAGTTTAGTTTATGTTACATTCAAATTATTATTCGACAATTAATTTTATTGAATTCAAAATAGCAGTCTTTTAAAATCAAGTACTTACAGTTAGATCTAGGTTGCAGTATTCATAAAGATAATTTTTCGCAATGTAATTATCTCCATAAAACTATTTGTACTTTATATGCCTACTATGAATTTTAAATCAGGAGATTAGATATTCATAACGATTCACGATTATTTTGATCATGAAGTGAAATTACCTTAATCATGTAAATTTGTTGAATAATGCGGTACACTTTGCTGAATTAACTGTAAATAGCAAGATAAATAAATAAGACTCTTATCTCCATGAATTCATGATTATTTTGAAACAAAAAATAATATAATCTATACATTTTTCAGAATTTTATTGAATAAAAACAAATTTTGATTTTAAATTCTGTATATTTATCTGAAACTTTGACGTTTCGATCCTTTGACCAAGGATCTTATTCCTTGGTCGAAGGATCGGAATGTCAAAGTTTCAAATAAATGTAGAATTTAAAATCAAAAGTCGTTTTTAAAAAATGTTGAATGAAATTTTTCTAGGTACAGTAGTCCAGATTTTATTTATTGTTGTAATTAGGACGTTTCGGATGGGAACCCACTCATCAACAGTTTACAAATAGTATCCACATCTAAGTATGATGTAGCTGTGGATACTTTTTGTAAGCTGATGATGGGTGGGCTACCATTCGAAACGTCCTAATTACAACAATAAATAGTAGCTGGACTACTGTAACTAAAAAAAATTCATTCAACATATCTCCTGGGTCCCTCAAAGTTTATTAATTAGTTTTCAAAAAATAATATGATAAACAAATAATATAAGAATATGAATCAAAATTTTAGATAAAATCTTGAGAAACTGCTCTGAGTGGCAGTAAAATTATGTCATAATGAAGTTAAAAACCATCAAGCTGTAACCAAAAAATTGAAGGAGAACGCATCATTGAAAAAAATATGTGTAGAATCGAAAGTGAACAGCCGCGAATCAGCAGATACATCCTATGATAGGATTACTTCAGGCGAAATTAATTTCCAGTCCTCAGATTCAAAGTCAAAACTGACCGTCAAGTTATAAATTTTATAGAAACAGTATAGCAGAAAGACCTGTTGCAGAGATTATACTGTAACGAAATTTAAACTCGTTTTTTCACCTTGGGCTACACTTATATGACTAGAATTATCCACTATTTGATACTTCTACTTATATCGACACCTCGATAGACACTTAAATAGTAACTTACACTTTACACTATACTTATTGATTACTGAGTACTGTCTTTTTATTTATTTCATTATTTCAACCACTTTTTATTTATTCCCAACTATCTCTCTATTCGTTTATCACTCTTCTAATTCATCCCCCATCGTTCATTTCGTCTAGTTTACTTTTGCGCACTTCGTAACCAAGCAGCTAACCAATATTACTTCTGTATGTTCCGACTATTCTCCAATTCATTCTCTTGCTTCTTTACTTACTCACCGTCTTACTTCTGTCCCCTTCAATTCAGTTTTTCAGTTTATATATTTCTCGAATCTTTTCAGAAATTTCCATTCTGTCTGGCGTCATTCGTCCTTGACACATATCGGTCAGTTACACCGGCTAAGACAATAACTCTATTACGAATACCACCCATCTAACGGGCGCTTTACAATAGAGGTCTTCTCCATAAGGGCCCTGTTTGTTACAATACATTTAGATAGGTAGAGATGCAGACAGTATAAATCTTCTGAAGACAAAATATACTTTCTATAGATATTATAGACAGTTCTAGCTCGAAACATAATTGATTTTCTGGGGGCAGTACAGGCAATGATGGCGTCGTACAGACCTTCTTAAGACCGCATATGCAGTTGTTGAAGGCTATATACATCATCTGAAGACAGTTCTCGATATAATATAGATCTTCTAAAAATATATGTTTCAACGGATAGACAACTTAAACTTAGGCAATTATTGAAATAAACACATTTTCTGAAGGTAGAACAGATCATCTAAATACAATGCATATCTCTTACGGAGAGGATTAATATTCTTTTGGAACAGTAGAAACCTTTCGAATATTGAATACAGTTTCAATACAGACAGTTAAGGAGACAGTAACAAGATCCGTTATAGGTGTCGACCTGCACCGATCAAGTAACCGAATGAAGCTTTTTTTTAAAAATATGTTAACAAAAGTAACGTTGATGAATTGTCTAAAGAAATCTGTTGGTTATGTTTGATTGAAAATTCAATAATTATTTTTATTTCATATCTTCACCGACATTGTAACAAAAGTAATTTAACACTAATTTTAAATATAAAGCCTTAGGATATGCAAACATAGACTTGCATACCTTTTTTTGTACCACTTTAAATTCATCTATTTAAACTAGGCAACTATATAGCCTTGAACAGAAAAAGATAAGCAGCTCTATATTTGCATATTCTAAGGCTTTGTACTTTCAATTAGTGTTAAATATTTTTGGTTGCAAGACCGATGAAGATATGGAAAAAAATTAATTATTGTATTTTTAATTGAATATAACCTTGAATAGATTTCTTCAGGCAACTCATCAACGCTACTTTTGCTTACATATTTTATTCCATAAAAAATAAATTTCATTCGGTTACTTGATCGGTGCAGGTCGACACCTAAAACGGTTTTAGACTATATGAACTTTCCCAGAGATATTATAAATAATTCAAGAGAGTATCGATCTTCTGGAGAAAGTATAAGCAGTAATGGAAACATATAGATCTCTTAAAGATCGTATTGATAGTTCCTGAGATAGTAGCTCTTTCAAAAGCAGTTTATAGCATTGGAAAGAAGTGTATATTTTTATCAGACAATATGAACATGGATATAGAGACCTTCTGAAGGTAGTAGCTGAGACAGAATAAAAGTGATGTTCTTTACAGACAGTACAAACAATTTTAAAAAGAGTACAGATATACCGAAAACAATGCAGTTTTCATGCAGACAGAATGAGTAGTTCGAATATTCTAGACCCATGTACAGTTATAAAAACAATACATATTTTTTTAAAGGCAAACAGTAAACAGTTTAGATATTCTGAAAATAGTACAGATCTCCTTCTAGAAGTAAAGACAGTTTGAGAGAATAATCATTCTGGAAACACTGTGGATTTTCTAGAAAAAGTGAAGATCTGGAGGAAGTTTAGATCTTTTGGAGGTGGTGTAACGAATTAGGCCCCAAAATCCGTTACCGTTTCACATCCCAGAGCCTTCTGCCACCACCAAACATTTTCAGTCCATCACAATTTTATTCACTTCTTGCTCACCCTGTAAACATTAAATTCAGTAACTCTGTATCAACCTACAACGTCACGTACCGTATATTCATCCGTTTTCAGCTGCCCCAATACCGTCTACTATCTTTCACATGTGGGTGAATAAGGTTATGTTTTAACAATACCTGAAATTAGAAGAAGTTGAGATCGTGCGTATTTATGTCTGATGTCTCACCGTAATAAAGTCTGAATGTAATCCACTGTTGTCCTGTAAATATGTTGTATATTGTATATTGTATATCTTGTTGTTGTTTTTTGACATTCTGCGCGACCGTTGACTATATACGAACTAGATCCAACACTTGACAATTTCTATATTATCGACCGATGTGAAAATTATTTAGAATAATTTTAATATTAAGGAAATAAAATCAGAAAAGGATGTAGTCGACAGGAGAGTGATGAGAAATGTATAATTGTAATGAAATTTGTATTTAAAAAATTACTTCTTCTTTTTTCTGTATTTCTTCTTGATATTATTGCTAGCGCTAATATAGATTTAATTTTTAAAACATGTTAAGTAAGGTTTCATTAAATTATGGGTATAAATAAGGCCTTCTGGCCGACTTAAGTCACTTCTTTGTAAGTCAAGTCTTCTGAGCAGCCGTTCCAAGTACGCTACCAGTTCCGATACCGAGCGTCATCTTCAGAGTGTGTACCGTCCAAGTGAAGTTCTTGTGCTAAGTCCGTTAGCACAGCTGTCCGACACAATTTATGAGTTTGTTTTGTTTTTTTCTAAGTCCGTAAAAGGAACTTAGAATATTTTTGCTGTTTTGAACTTTGAATATTTTTGCTGTTTTGAACTTAGAATATTTTTGCTGTTTTTGAACTTAGAATATTTTTTGGATTATTTAGAAGCACCGCTGAAGAAGTCTTCGTGATTTCGAAGTGTTGATTATTTAACGTAGAAGCTCCGCTGAAGAAGTCTTCGTGATTTCGAAGCGTCGATTATTTAACGTAGAAGCTCCGCTGAAGAAGTCTTCGTGATTTCGAAGTGTTGATTATTTAACGAAGAAGCTCCGCTGAAGAAGTCTTCGTGATTTTGAAGCGTCGATTATTTTTAACGTAGAAGCACTGCTGGAGGAGTCACCTGGTGACTTCACAGTATCGAACCATATTAACGTAGAATCACTGTGAGGGAGCAGTTTTGTTCCACCCACATAGAACGACTTCTCGTCATCTGCGACCGCCTTGGTCCGTACTGCGACCGCTGGTATCGAGTGTCATGTTCAGCCGTCCGTCACCGTCCGCCGAAGTATCACCGTAAGAGTTCTGTAAAATGATGTTCTATGTTCATCGTCGTCGTATTTTTGTGTGTGAATAAATCTCATTGTGACACCTACCTCCTGATAATTATTTTCAACAACCCTAACCCTCCCGTCTGAGCTATCCAGCCGTCCGGCATAGAAAAACTGCGTTACCGACCGTATCGGCGCCCGAGCACACCGTTAGCAGTTTTCGAAAGCGACGTTAAAAGTAACAACCACGCCATCAGCGAAAGGTGATCGTTACTAATAGTTCTGTAGAGATTGGTGAATTTAATATTGAGACAGTTCAGTGCAGTTGAGCAAAATACTCTACAAGATGAAATTCTCTTCTTTATCAAACACATTTTGAATATAAATCTTACTCACTACTGAAATAAGACATTGATACTGTTTTAAAATTGTATTAAAATCAATTTTGTGCAGCATTATGAGTCATCTCCGGCTTTTAACCTACAATCTATACCTTTTCCATTAGAGTGTATCAAAAACAAACATCGCATCTCTGCGTAGGAAGTCTCTAAACAACACAGTTCAGCTATAATCAACAATTTAAGGAGATTGGCGTGAAACAGTAATTCCAGTTATCGAATTATCTAATCCAAATAGGAGCGTTTGCGTTCTATTTCGCCTTCGCATTATTTGCGTTCACTTTCGTGGAAGGAAACTTGTCTTTCGAGCTCCGAGCTGTTCTCTTGTAGTGATAATGGGTATTGATGTCACTGCAAGTATAAAGTTTATAGTTTTGAAATGTCTAAGCCAAACCTACTTGATGTTAATGTTTGCTTGTCACTGTCACTGAAGATGATGGATTGTCTGGAGGAAGTATTTTTTATGAATTGGTTATGTTGTTGCTATTATTAAATCATTTTAAAGTAGTTTGAACTTCATAGCATAATGCAAATTATTGTTTATAGTCTATAGAGAAGTTGTGGGAAACTATACAATAACAAAGTGACTCATAATCATGATAAATTAAAAAATATCCGCCAACTTGGAAAGTATCATACAAAAAAATTCAAGCAGATGAATGTTCTGAACAGAGAAATTATTTTCATTGACAATACAAACCGCATCATTCTGTATCTTGACCGTTAATTTTTAACATACTATTTTAATTATGAACCGATGATAATCGTTTTAATCAAAAATATCGAGAATTTAAATGTCAAATATTCTTGCGTTGGTCGAAATTTCCATCATGTTTGACATTAAAACTAGTTATTAAGATGATTTTTATTTACTTATTCATGTCTAAGTTGACAACACTTGTCCCTACTCCTTCAAGTCGATATTTCTCTAATTAGTTAGTACTGAAGCTTATGTTAGTGAAGACCTATATATTTTCTTTGAAAATAATAAACATATCAACAGAATAACTTATAGATTCTTGTAACGTTTGATAGAACCAGAGAAACAATAATGTGCCAGCATTAGACAAGCATTCTCCATCCATCATACACAACGAACAAACAGCATACAGGAAGATAATTAATTACAGACTCTGCACACAGGATGCATGACTGCATACCATCATGCTATTGTGAGACAAACGACCCCTATTTGTAAATGGAAGGGGTTATCTGTAAAATTTAACCTTAGGTAGAAAAATTGAAAGACAGACAAACACAATGCATTGTTTTACAGCAAATAATCGAAAATTTTATCCGCTGTTTGAGCATGAATGAACTTTGGTAATCTTACGCCTGATATTTGAGACTGCCAATTATTCAACAAGTTGAATTAGACTCTAGCTTTTTGATAATTAGAATAATTAAATTGCTATTTGTTACTTCTAGGTGATACGTAAAAAATATACATTAATTGATTACGACTTTCACCCATTTCTAGGGAAGGCATACACCAATCATGCTTTATGATTCTGGACCTTTCACCGCCATATTTAGAACTGATTAGATTCTTTATATTTGTCAATGCTTGTTATTTTTAGTAACAGCTTATTGTATTAAAGCCTGTAGCCTTACGAGAAATTCGGTTTATCATTTCACTTGATTTGGTTATCATGTAATGTTGAATTTAGGTTCGCGTCGTACAGCATACTTTCTTATTCATCCCAAAATCGTGTTTCTTGTAAGAATTAAACATAAAATTCTTTTCTTTATCGCACTTTATTATTAAATCGTTGAAAATTGTAGTGACATTTTCTCTTCTGAATTATATAATTAAATGTTTATTCAGGAGGTTTAAAATGATTGAAAAAATTATCAACATGAGATAGCCAGTTTAGCTAAAATAATGAATTAATATTTGATTAAATATTAGAATTTAGATTGACTAGTAGTTAGAAGATACAAACTGTGTAATGTGATTTACTTTTTGTACTAGTCCAAAAAAATCAGTGCTTTTAATACAGTTACCTTGACAACTTGCTGAAATATCAGAATGGACCACTTTTGCTTGTAGTGTAGTATTTCAATATGGTGTCTTATTCAAGCGTCAAGAGAAAAAGAGTTTTCTTCATTCGGACAATTACAACAAACCTTGGGCTAATACTGTAATCTTCATCTTTCTGAAAAAAAAAGCCTCTTTTGAAAGGCTATCATGATTTTGCTGAGAAGAAAACCTGTGTGAGATGACTATAATGGAAAGTGGATTTGTCTTGATCCAAGCAAAAAGTATGCAAAGAATAATAGTGAAGTAGCAACAACATCAATACAGGCCGTGGGTTATAGAGTGAGTACAGAAAGTACAATATAGTAAATAGTAAAGTTCAGGTAGTAACGAAAGTACGTACAGTGAAACAGAGAAAGTATATAATACAGGCAATAGACAGTAACAACTGAGGAAACAGGTAATATAATAAGGTAAAAGACAATATAACACAAAGACTATAATACAGAACATAGTGTCATAAATATGAAATATTTGTAGTAATTAGGTCACATAATTATTTATTTGGATTCGCTGTAACTATAATCCTAGTTAGTATTGACAAGGTCCATGTTCAATTGTCGGACATGATTGACAGGCTATGGTCACTAGATGTTCTGTAGTTGCCAGGCAACAACTGTTAGACAATTGAATGTTTGCCCATTGCCGGCTTAGGTATATAAGAGCACGAGCTAGGAGAAGAATTCAGCTATTCAGAGATTCAGTGAGAGTAACTTTGAGCGATATAGTGATCGCGAGTTTGTAAAGTAAAGATTCATACTGCAACCTGTGTTAATAAATTATTCACAATAAAATTTGTGACAATATCCTACAGAAAGTATTTTGTAAGCACTGCAGTAAAAATAGTACTCCGTTCAGCACAGACTATTCAGTACAGGCTATGTAGTACGCACAATATTGTACAATAAAGCAAGTACTTTAATGACTTCACAATACAAAAAGAACTTTGCAGTCCGTGAGATAAAGATAATATTTCACGATTAAAATAATGAAAAGAGCATCTAACAGAAAGTACATTCATACAGTGCAGGCAGAACAGTATGTGCTTACAAGAGACAGGGTTTCTGAGGAAATTTGATACATATATTGCTTTACGGAAGTACAGTGAACACAGTATCTATTTTACAGCCAGCAGGAAGCACAGTAAGTATAGTACTTTAAAGACTATAAAATTGAGACAGAACTTTACAGTGAGTATTGTATAGACATTACTACACAGACATTACAGTAGACACACAGCTCAAGACTAGACAGAACATGACAATGTAATTTAGAAAGAGCAGTACAACAATATTATGGAGTACAGAATAGACACTACTCAACAGATAATACAGTGTACATTCAATATTGTACAATACAGTACAATACTAAACATAATGAGACAATACAGAACATGAAAGAGCAGTACAATAAAACTATAGAATGTTGTACAAAATGAAAACAAATTTTAGATTAATACGATTAAAAATTAATTTCTGTTGTTTAAAATGAGATAAACTATTCTAAATGCACTCAGCTCATATATGACTATTAACTTTTACTCGAATCTAAATTGATCTGTGAGTTATCTCTCTATAATTAAATAGACAAAAGAATTTAAAAAAAGAAATCTCGAAGAATAAAGAACGTAATTACAGAACTTCGAACTATCAAGGGCATCTTGAGGGCCCTTACACATTGACCACCCAAACAAAATCTACTTTATCTGTTTTGCCGCTCAACAGTAATCCAAAACTCAACTAGAAGATAATGCGTTTTTTGCTTGGATAAAAATCCTGTTATACGTTTTCATATATGAGATTGAAAGTTATCTGACAACGCCAGATATTTTTTCTTTGTTGTGCTTCATACATAATAAATAATTGTATTTTTCAAAAATAGATGGATAGTACGAGAATGATGTACGATTAAAAACAACATTGTCTTTAGAGGAGGAAAGAGTTCATAAGCTAGTTTAAAACTAAAAGTTGTTCTAAACTTTGCTTTTATGATATATTAAGGAGTTTATCATAAAATTATAGCGAGGTATAAGTTAGTTTTCGCTACTACAAAAGATAATATAGAAAGAAGTATAACCATAACTCTGTTAACTTAAACATTGGAAACTTCATTAAATTTTGAATAAGAAATCAATACGAAGTCTGCTTTGAATTCAAAAAGCTCCCATTCAATTTCCCTCCTATAATTTTCAAACAGAAATTTTGCATTTCATTGTCTGTCTCTCTTGATAATCAACTAATATCGGCTAATATTGTAAATTTTAGGTGATTTCATGTAACTCAATAAATATGAGAGAAATTCTCTAATGCTCTGTAAGTTTTCCAGGTCTAATAAAAGTTTGTATAAAACAATATATGAAGCTTTGCAAAACTGCAGAAATAATTCAACCTCACCGCGCAACACTTTCTCAATTTTCGAACAAAAGTTTTATCTGCTTTCAAAAGTTGTATATTCAAACTTAAAAATATAAACTTACACGTTTTTCACACATATAATTATTTCTGACTACTTGTATCTAAATAAAAGCCAATTTTTAGTACACCGACGTTTTTCACATACATAATTATTTCTGACTACTTGTACCTCAAAAACAAATTTTTAGTTCGTCTTTAAATATGATCGTTGGCTCTAAAATAGTCAGTATTACAAAAATAGCACCTGTGGGATCAATAACTTCTGGAATATTGTGAAGTAATTGTATCCGATACGTTACCATCCTGAAAATTTTGTTCTGCAGATTGCGACAGAATCAATAGTAGCTATATTATAATAATAAAAAAGTTTTTTAAAAGTATTTCAAACTTTGCGTCGGAAGATTATCCAGTATAAGTAGGAAATTTAATATAATTTAATGAAATGGCACATACATCTACTAGCATCGTTAAATGACCACTCCTACAGCTCTTATGCCAGAAACAAACATTTTACGCTGCGTTTCTGCAGAGGATCAGTAAAACGGTTCCGCCCAGAAGGACCAAACTGGACGTTATCCTAAGGACAATGGCCTTGAGATGAGTTTTTTTTCTTTCTGGTAATGACACCCTCAGAATTTATTCACCCTCAATTTTTTACGATTTCCAGGGAAATGTAAACGAAAAATCAGAAAAACAATAAGTGGACAGAGAGAAGCGATCTGTCAAATGCAGGGAGATTTGCAACTAATGAGAAAATTTAGCAGACGATGTTTTTTAAGAGATTCTTGAAGACTAAATCCATTCATCATATTGCAAAATGTTGAATTAAAGAAAAAAGCTTCTGATTATGATGTAAATTCTTTGTTCCTGACATTTAACTTCTCTCAAGAACCTTTCTAGCTGATGCTACCTTTATCTTGTATAACTTTTTATCTTGAAGAGACTTTGTTTAATACTATAGTACTGTCGCGTCTAAACATATTGTTTTACATATCTCAAGCAATGCGTGAACTGGGTGTTTACATATCTCAGCTCTTCCATCAGATTCACTTTTTCTGCGAATGCATGCTGGTAGCACTCTCTATAATATTTATCACCGATTCATTGTTAGTTTATACATAAAATATTAATATCTATTTGTGTTTTATGTTTCTTCGATGTGTGCAAGATAATTGTCGACATAAGGAAGTTTAGAGCCGTACGGATGTAACACGTGTGTGTACAAGCATTATGACATTTAGAAAATAATTTTTGACTTCGTGACTCAGCAAGCCTTGTCTTCATTATGCTTTGCCTCATGTATTAATGCTTGAGTTTCTTTATCTTGATAACGTTAATCATTAAAAAATATGTAAAAATATCGACTTAACAAGTTTTATGGAAGCCATAATTCCCTGGAACATTTTCATAGCTACAGATCTTCATACCTAAATTTCACAATTCACCTGAATAACTCCGAAGGTATGCAAGCACAAATGAAAAAATTGTCGGTATTCTCAACACGAAGTTTACTATCATTGCATATCATCTGTACATTAACAAGACCAGGTGTGTCACAGTTATAGTATGACATTCTTTCGTGACTGTTGTATCCGGAGATTTCTGTGCTTATTAAATCAACTATTAATTAATAAGAGTTATGACGTATGTAGGTTATCTTAGACTCCTTATAAATATTGAAATATTAAGTAATAACCAGATCATGGTGAGAGAGAACAATTTTATATTTACAAAAGTTATATTTATCATGTCCATATGGAAATCTCAAGTTAAATACTCAAACATATATTCATCAACTCTACTTGTACAATTTTAGTTAAATAAGAGATGCTGCCATGATTTATTGTAAATGGACAATTTTTTTTCATCCTAGTCTGAAAAATGTGGTTCAATCGGAGACTTCATTTCCATTATTTAAAAATTAGATTTCGTTTTGCTTCACATTAATAAATAAATATTTTTCTGAGCTCCTTGTTCAAAATAATATTCTAGTACAATGAGAAAAGAAATCACAGATACTTTATTCGGATAGAGCTGTCAATGCATCTTTCAGTAATTTGTTCGTGTTTACGTTGGAAACTAATCGTCTGTATAGATAAGTTAAAACCCTAAGCAATTCATCATCGTCTCAGAACGTCAATTGATTGATTGAATGCATCACACATGGAACAATGCTTTCGAATGAATCTTCACTTTTATTTCCAATCCATCGAGCTGTGTTCTATGGAATTATTAAAAGCTTGTCCATAAATTATTGTCGGCTTTCTTTATCGAGAATACTGATAGGTTTTTTGTTACAGAGAGGATACTTCTATCAATTCGTGATTTTTTAAGACATATAGTTATTAATAATAATTCGTTTTGGATTATATTACAAAAATTTTAATAATTAGTAGCTCAATTTATCAAGGCTCATTCACAATGAGCCGAATTTATTGCATTGAAAGAAAATTCATACTGAAAATTAGTGTGATATCCAATTGGTTGACAGATGTCATACAAAAATAGTATATTGTGCAATAAGTGCGACAAATTGTCGATTGCTCACGAGAGTGAAGTTGAGCACATTCACTTTGTTTGAGCGCTCATTCGCTCAAATGGACAATTGGCAATACTGGACGAGTTTCATATGTTATTTTTTATTACGAGTGCGAGATAAGTACTATTTTGAGCTTATTTTTCCGGGCGATAAATGACTTGCGCTGTACTTGGTGCGCGCAAAACCCAAAGAGACATTTACTGCCCGGAAAAGCATGCGCAAAGCAGTACTTATCCCGAATGAGTAATAGAAAATAATTGATGTTATTTCACGATTGAAGGTAACAATTTACGGTGATGCAAACTTGGTGACGATAGTTTTGGCACCGATTGGTAGTGGCATCTGGCATCAACCTAACGACCTCATAGTGAATGGAAATTTACGCTTATTAATTTTGAGTCTTCATGAATTTTTACAATTATGTGAACTTGTAGTATATGGATAATCGAAATGTTTGGAAATTTCTATTTTAATCCTTAAATTGGAGCTTGAATGTCTTGTTGAAAGTATGTATAATCCTTTCGCAAAAAATTAAGAAGCAAATTTTGAATTAAATACCGTAGATATTTTTTTAATCATATCAACGTTCATACTTGACAAGATTTTGGTCGTTTTTCTAATAACAGGGATAAAAATCAGGTTTCTTGAGTGGAAGTACGTCCTATTAAAAATAATAATTCAATTTACTAGAATCATTTTGTAATGTAGGTATAGTATGATTCGATACTAGCCTCGGAACTCGCTCGGAGCCTAGCGTTTTTTGTACCAAAAAGTTATTTTGGTAATGTTGTCGATGAGAGACGCCAGCTATAAAATATGGATTAAATTTTGGAAAAAGCTTCTACTAGACATGAGGATAATGGAAAAATAATGACAAGAGTCAGGCTCGTATGACCTTGAAATCATTCATCTTGGCCAGTAATCCAGTCTACAAAGAAGTGTTCGTATGTGACATTATTTGTTGGCATACTCGTTACGCTCGGTAATATTCAGGAATGCTTTCCGAAAGCGCGAGCATAGCAAACTAACCTACAAACATTGTTACATACAAACACTTCTCCATAGACTGGTTTTCAGCCCAACATGAGTGATTTCAAGATCATAAGAGCCTGACTTCTCACTTGTCATTATTTTCTCCATCATTCCATGATGTGTACTTTTTCCAAAATTTCATCACTTTGAAGTTGGCGCCCCTTATCGACAACATTACCGTAAGTTTACATTAGCTCGTGCTTTTCAAGGGTCAATAATGGACGATTAAACTTGAGCCTTCAAAATATAATGCATTAAACATAGAAAACAGGACTGCTCATATAAAATCCATTTCCTAATAAAATTTAAAAATTAACTTGCAACTTCTGCAATATTACGGGTGGTGGCTTTTCTAACTTTACATGGGAAATACAAAGCTATTTCCCTGCATATTACTTATAATTTGTACCCTATGATTTTCAGACAAAAGTATGGATTAAATCTGCGTCGAGTGAGTATAAACATTTTCATTTAAATCGTATTTTATCCTGAGAAAAGACAAAATGAAATTTAGATTCCAAAAAAAATTGGATAGGGTATATTGATGAATTTATTTTATATTTTCAATTCACTGTTCATATCGTTATAACATAGTAAAAAATATAAATTATATTTAAAAGTGCTGTAATCAAGTTTAAAAAAATATTTAAAATTGAGAATAATTTTGAGATGTTAAAACGCCGCCATTTTCGCGCGCTCTATGGATGACGTCAAATAACATGTCCAGTGACATTACAGTCCATTGTTTACTACAGGTGTTTTCGTTCTCAACTTATTTCAGCATTAAAAAAAATCAAAAGTCAGTTTATAAGTATTGCATTGTGCCTGAATGGAAAATACTATCAGAAATGTACCTGATAAAGTCTTTTCTCCAATCCAGACAGGTTCTAAAATACGTAAGAAATGATGTAAGGTTATCAGAAGAGATGAAGTGTCATAATGAACTTGACAGATCATGAATAATATTATGTGATTAGTTTTAGCAATAAAATTCAGTATATGTATGCGGCTTCGTTTAACGTTTGCTCGTTTTAAAATAAACAAAAATTATAGGTTATGTTCACTGCTCATCATATTTTGGATTGTATTTATTAAAATAGCGTACATAATGTGTTATTATTGAATAATTCAATTCGGTGTTCACTCTTTTTACTTCAGCGGACGTAAAATTTGGATTTGAAAGAAAATAAGACGACATCGTGAATGGATCTATTCTTGACAGATTATCCGATTGTGCTTTTACAAAACACTGTCTTAATGATTTATGATCTCACTAAGATGCTAAAATTACATTTAAACAATAAATGAGTTTACAACACACACTTTATTACTATGTTTTCTAATCAAAAGCCTGCAATGCCATACAAATATAAACAGTGCGCACTTGTTGGCATAGTATTTGACGTCACATTTCGCTTTAACCAATGATGTTGCGATTTAGAACTTTGAATTTCCCTCGCTAAATTTGCACTTTTATTTATTAATTTTGAACAATTGAAAAGATATTAATTACCAAAATGATGGCTTAGTACAAATGTCCGGCCAATAAAAATTCGGAATAAAAATATTTGAACCAAATTTAAATTTCATCCATATTCCCTATTGTATGAAAAAATAAAACTATTTGACAATTCAGGATGTGTGCAATGTACTTGAAGCAGTCCATTATGCAATTAGTAGAATAAAAGCCTTGTTCTCACTGCCAATTCTTCTAAAAGTGGTTTTTTTTTTGGGCTCACTTCGGCCCATTTTTCGAACTGATCAGATTTTTTACCTTTGCTAACTCTTGTTCTCTTCAGCCATAACTTCTTGTATTGTCATGAGAAATTTCGACGTTCATTTTATTATTTTTCAATTATCATGATTAACGTTCTTCACAATATTATGTAATTTCAAAACGTCAACTTTATATAGCTTTCAAATGTATTTTAGACATGATATAGTTTTGGATGAGATATTCATGAATATTGGCTATTTTTCAGATGGACGAATACAAAATTCTCTTTTGGCTCAGGTTCTAAATTTTCTGAGAAATTTCTTCAATTATATGGTAATTGAATAACATGTCAATAAAACATCCTCACATATTGAACAAAAATTAGAAACTTGAATATCCAATATCATTTATATGAGATTATTAAACAAGTGACCAAAAAAATATTAATATTGGAATGAAAACTTCTCTAAATCAGCGTCTTGTACTTTTCGATTAATTTGTACCTCAAGTCACAATCTTGAAAATATTATTATATGTCTGAGACTAGCACCAAGCAATTAACATCAAGAATATTGTAATAGTTCTGTTCCTATACATGCTTGTATCCTGCAATCGCATAAAGCTCCACAAAATAAAATCATTCCAATTTCTGCCTTTCTCGCAAAGCTGTCCAGTTTTCCTAGGCCTAGGATTTCCGCTGATCCTATCCGTTTCCACGTCTGCAGTGACCGTAGCTAGTTAGTGACCAAAAGGGCAGAGCTTTGTTCTTCCGCTACCAGCTCTTGTAGCAGAAACGGTAAAAGAAACGATTAATCTCACCAACGTGTGAAACAGGGAGTTTTTTGTTGTTAGGATGGAAAAATCTGCGGGCATGAAACTGTGTAAGAATGATGAGTGATTGTGTCGTGATTGGGGAAGAAATGAATAAAAAATTCTGCTTTGTTTCCCGGAAGATAGTATTTCTTACGCCGGGAAATATTTTTTTTGGTAATTATCAGTATTAATTTTTAGAGGAAAGAAAAGTGATCAAGAGTTTGCATTCAACAATTTTTTGTCAATTTATCAATCAGTTAATTGCGCTCTTTCAATTGAGGGACGAAAATCATACATTTTTTCTGCAGGCAAGTCATGTCATTATTCTTAAAAAATGTGTACCAGAATAATAAAAGCATTGATTAAGTCCAATTATAAAGAATGATGCCATGTGTAAATAATACTAATTATTTTTCAATAAGTTGCATTTATTTAGAGTTAGCATCTAAAATTGAAACAATTTGCCGATCGCAGTTCCATTGATAGCCAAGCTTTATAGTTCAAAAACCATTACTTGGATGGCTTAAAGACTTCGATAACATGCCACAATTAATATTCACAAATCGCTTATATTAATCAAACCATTTCTAACGGTTGTAAAGAATTGCGTAAGCGGAGATTTACAAGCAATCTATCCGAAAACAATCCCATTTGGACCAAATCCAAAAGATTCATGTAAACTTCACTATTTTGTTCGTTGTTCGGCGAGAATTGAAAAATGTACGTCTGTGGAACTCATTCACCGTGGAATTGTGCCAAGGAAGATGTGATACTGGTGGACATTGGGGAAAGTATTAAAAATTTCGAAATAAGTTAAATTGAATTCTTGTTATGGATAGAATATTATTCTAGAAGTTTTTGAGATATCGATAAGAACAATCATCGAAAATTCTAATTGAAAAAATTGGAGATTCGGATTCAATTATTTTTCCCATTTTCAGTAAATTGCATGTATACTAAATTATCTTTTCTATTTTTCTGGCATTCGTGCTGAGAAATATTTTTACTCTGGCGTTCCAAAACTATCCACAATTTGAATACAAATGATGCATTATTTAAATCCAAGGCTTAATTATCCTTATTTATGCAATGGGTCTAGTCTGCGTTATAGTTATGCATGAAATTAATTTCCATTCTTTTTTCACTCATTTTCTTTTTGGCTAATGTGGTTAATGTCCCTAATATGCAGATTAAATTCTGTACTCTTGCAGGCTACCTCTGTTTATGTTAAACTCAAATAGCTTGCTAGAAATAACAATTTCATAATTTAGTTCCGTCTTCATGTCCAATAAGGATTGAAAAATCATATTTTTTAATCGGGTCTGAATTTCGATGTTCAAGTTTGAATTTTCGTTTTAGGTTTTGAGAGGAAGTTACTTGATCAACTGAATACAAAAAATCTAGAAGCTTTCATACAAGAGAGATAAGTAAAAGATTCGAACAAATAACAGTTGACTATAATTAAGTTTATCTGTTCAGCATCAGTTCAAAGACCTTAAATCTTCGTAACTGCAGATATTTAATCATTTCGCATTTGCTGTAATGAATACAAGTAAATACACATAGAATTATAGCACCACAGTTTCAAATGGTTGAAGAACGAACATCTGACGACAGTACAACACATTAGTCTCCATAATAAATTACGGTTATATATTCGCCTGTACATAAATACGTGTGCATCTCGCAACGTTATGCTATCTAGCTATCCAGCAAATTGTGCTTTCTAGAATGCATTTTGGACAACTTACATTGTTCAAGCTCCAAATATCATGCAGAAGAAAATTCAATGAAATTCATAACCGAAAAATAGATACATTCCATGAGAAAATGACACAACTATATAACAAATATATTTCATATTAATGGTTTCATTTAAGACTTTACTGATTATTATTTTTCGTGATCAGCCGCATCAATCTCTTTTACTGAGTTAACTGCTATTCCACTATGCCCAATCTCACTTTTATAAATAACCAGAACTCGCAAAATAATGCTTGCTAGTACACAGTTACTATTTTCTCCAGGAGAAACTTTCAGAAAATTTGTTGCAAAACGAATTATTACGATACAAAAATCAAACTTCTTCGATCCATTTCACACAAATCTCGCTTGCATAATTCCTCCCAAATTATTGAAAATAATGAGCACCGTCTTTCATATCTCTCCTCATTATCAATCGTGAATTCCATGAATCATTTCATGTATATCTTTTGGAATAGAAAAAAAATGTCGGAATCAGGAGTTATTCGAAACAAATTTTCAGCGATGAAGCTAATAACACAGATTTGCAGAAACAGCTCTGAAAAGCAAGCAATTCGAATGACTTGAATCTTATCAGGTGGTTGGTAACAGAAAGATAATGGATTGTTTTTAAGAAGAATAACTACTTTTCCATTTATATTTTTTCTATGCGGAATTGAAGCTAGAATTATTGTATTTATTGATTATAATAAAGAAATATGGAGGCAACAGCTTATCTATACTGCAAATACTGAAGTATTGGGTTCGAATCACGCATAAGACATGAATATTTGAAAACAAATCCTCTCTGTAATTGAAATTTTGTCCTATTGGGATGCTACTAATAAATTATAATAGCATTTAGCGAATCCGGTGCAAATGTGGCAGACACACAATACAATTTGAGCTAATATTTGAGAACTGAAAGTATTATTTGTTTTACCATTTGCATCCAATAGCAGCAAGAATGACATCGCAAATGTTGGAAATTTAAGAGTAACTTTATTACAAGCAAGAATTCAAAATAATCACACTTTTATCTCAAATTAATTAAAGATTGTGTGTATTCCAAGGTACTAATCATTTCCGTATAATCTCAGACTCACTCTTTGTAGCATTCGCAAATATAGAGAAACACATCTGCTGATGATGACAGGGCAACGTTGGAAACAGAAGCAAACAGCGTTGCCACTGAATTTCATTTCCCGTAACGTTACATTTGCAGAGTAATTATCATTTGTTAGATGTGGAATGGGAGGTGAAAAATCTGATTGCAAAATCGTGGATTTGAATTCATTAAAGTGTTTGTTATGAGGCTATAACTTTTATTAATTAATTCGATTCAACATTGGTACATTACTCAGAAGAATAGTTTATTTGCTTCAAGAGGATAAAGGAGCTTGAAGAATGTGTTCATTATCGTTGAATTTTTCTCGGATTACGGCAAACATATAGAATTAAGATCGTACTAAAGCACTATACAACACAGAAAAGAAGTATTAACATCAAGAATTGCTCTACTATAATTGTGGAGCAAGAGCTACAAATTTAAATTCATATAACTACAGTAAGTAGACAACCGTCACGAGACAGAAGTCATGCAATACCAGCGCAAGCGAAATGATGTATATCTTTTCGATGAAAATGTAAAATTTAAATGGCCCCCAAATAAATTCAAACATGAATTAATCTGATGATTAATTCTCCTACGAGATATCCTACATTATAAACCCATTAGATAATGTGTTATTCCTTCTCATCAGACTTCATCTCACTCTCAAAATTTTTAGCTACGTGAGAATAAACATGGGACTCAACAATGCAAATTTTATATCTATAACTTCAGTACATTCTGATTGAATCAAATGTATACAAATTATATCAAAATCTAGCCATAAGGGGTTTCCTATATACGTAGCTTACTATAAAATTCAATTCTAATCATCTACTAACAAAGAAGTGTTTCAATTCCAAACTCGTAGTATTTTTTGTTCCTAAATCCGCCAATCTTATACTTCCGTGAATTTCATAGAACCAGCATTAATCTAACTGAAATTTCTCGCTGATAAATTTCCAATTTGCACCTCCAATCAGGGTTCTTATTCCTGTTGACGTCACAACGACACAAAGACTTCAATCTCAGCTCCGCAGTTCCAGCATCTTTTTCAATGATTTTCTTTCTCCCGTACGTCGAATTACATTTCGTAATTGGCTTCTCGCTGTTTCATAAGCTTCAATAACACAACTTTAACTTCAATTTAACTCTGATTACAGATTAACACATTTATTCCATGCGATCGGGAAGCGAAGGACCAAAACGTTGAAAAGACACAACGGACGGACTTTCAATTGAGACAGTTTATGGAGACTTATTTGCATAGCAAATTGGATTTCTAGCAATTTTCCATGGTTTTGTCGGCTCCGGATTAGCCCTATTGCTGCGAGAATCGAATTTGCATGCAAGGATAGTCGACGATTGCCGAAGTAACTCGAAAGGAAGTCTTTATCCTATCAAAGCATATGAAACAACGAACGAGAAAATTTCTCCAAAGAGATTAAAGCCAGCTTACATAATGAATTAATATCTTTCGGAAACTACTCTACATTTCAACTTTACTCTTTTTTGCTAATTCTGTTCACTTTTTGTCACTCAAACTTCACTGAAATGCTAATTCGATAACAAAAACTTAACCCGTCTATATCAGCAAACCACTCTAAAACTTATTTCATTCAAAACAAAAAATAAGCACACAAAAGTTACATTCGAATGATTGGGTACCTTTTAATTAAATATGTGAATTCGATGTATAACTATTTACTCTTGGTGTTTGTCAAGGTTGAAATGAAATTAGAATTAACAAAAATTAAATAAACTTTTGAAAATGCTCCATCAACCTATTCTTCTTATAAAGGGTGTGCAACGAAATGCGAAATATAGGAGTTTAACATAGGATTTTCAAATTGTGCGGATATTGACTCTCCTGTATATGTAAGAGCAAAAGTGCAAGAATGGAAAGTTGTTTAGAATAAATTTTCACTTACGAAAAGTATTTATTTAATGCAGTAGAATATCTGTAGCACTAGATATTTGGAAAATAAAATATGACATTTTCGCCAAAAATCAGATAACCATGGAAATAAAAAACGAATGGAACGAGCTCTCATTCTGACAGTTCAATTCCTTGTTATCATTGTTAGTTCTTTTTAGATGCATTCTCTCGAATTATGTTGCTATAAATCTCAAACCAACATTAAAAAAATTATCAATCAATTTGTATTGGTTGGATGATTGATTGATCGAATCATTGTGATGCTCTCCAATTGGTTAGTTTCTCAGAAATGGTAATAGAACCTAATAGCAATAACAATTCAAAGGAGTAGTGTATAACAGAGTTTGATTTATTATATTTTGCCAAAAAAATTAAGGCATTGATCAAATTATTCAAAATTCATCTTTGTTATCAATATTTCTTGCTGTTTCCGTAGATTTACGGTTTTATCTCCTCTCTGCCTTTCGCATTTACCACCCAAATTAACGTCATGTGTGAAAAATGACCAGGGTTAAATCATATACCACAAAACAACCAAAAAAAATCACAGGTTTTCCCTATTAATAGGACAGAGTTGGAGCCCTACGTCGTGCACATAAATCACATAACAACGGAAAAGGGCGTAGGACCGACACACAGTGTCAAATCATGTATAACAAAATATTTCAAATCGATACACAACATAAAAAAGCTATGCAGTCACGAAGTTGTAACAGATTAAGAATTTAGGACGTTTAGTACCAAGGTCTGGATCAATAATGATTTAAATAAAAGCTTTGGGTTTATAGTATATCTATATTATCGCTTGTTATTTTTATCGATAATTGTATTTTCTTTTTCAGAATAATGAGAGAAATTCTAATAAAATAACTTTCAATTCATAGAATTTTCTGATGAGATTATTCAGTTTTTAGGTTCGAGATAATCGTCAATAAAATTTAAAAAATATCAAGTTATCGATATTAATTATTTTACCGTACTTGAACGAGAAATAATAATATGAAATATTGCAAATATCTATGAGTGAATCAAAATTACAGCCATCTAAACTTGAACTATATTGATGAATTTTTGCATATTCATTTTAAAATTTTCAAAATTTCGTGCTACCCAAAACTTAGATTCTTAAACTTGTATATATTTGCATTATTTGCTCTCATTTCCAAAAACGGCTTGAAATATTTGACCATTATGTATGCCATGAGATTCTAAAAGAATACAATTTTCTCGATTTTCAGGTAATTTCTATTTTATCGGCATGAAATAGTATATTGTGTGGCTAGGGACGATTTCAACCGAGAGTGAATATTGCTTGCCCGAACGAAGCGAGGGCCTGGCATCACACTTGGCAGAAATCGTGTTTCGTCCCGTGCCATACACTGTATTTTTCATAATACTTGCATTGAAACTTTCCATATTACAAATTTTTCATAACAAAGTAAATATTTTTCTTTTGATTTTGTAGGTAACAAATCGAGAGTAGCTGCTTATGCTTTATCAATAAGATGTTGTAGTGTACTTGAAATTGTCCTATTATTATTTTTTTTCTTGGAACTAATCGTCTTTTTAATTTAATTTATTGTTACATTCTAAATTGGGATATAACAAAGAATAAATGGGTTCTTGCTGGATGGAGGGTACGGATACAACAGTTGTCAAATTAACTGAGGTTATATGATTTTCATTTAAAGATTGACGATAAACAAATGCGACTCTGCCAGGAAAACAACCATGTAAGAAACAAATTCAGCGGGCAGAAACAGGCTTATTTCTGTCCGGCTACACTCGCATTTGTCTGAAATTGTCTTGTTTCGACTGACAAAACAGTTGTTAAAACGCGTTGTTTCAATGCAGGTATTATGAAAAATTATATCCATTCAACAAACTTAATGAATCTTGTCATATCCATGTAACTTTCAACATGATCAATTGGTATCATTTATTCAATATTCATGGAGATATTGACAAAAATCAGCAAACCTTCAAGTAATACTTTTTTTCATTCTTACAGGACTTATGGATGAATTCATAAAAGACCAAATGAATTTACATCCCAGGGTGAATTTATTTAATTTAAAAAGTTCTTATCAGTTTGAGTTTCTTTATGACAACAGAATATATCAAATAATCGACTGTCATCTAATAGAATTAATTTTATTTACTCTGGAAGTAAATTAATCTGTCCTGTTAAAAACCGAGCATCAATAAAGATTTGGAAAAAATTGCTTGAAATTTTTTAAGCTACATAAACGGTAGATTTTGTAGTCCAAATAAGAAGGAAATTGAAAAAGAATTCTTCTAAATCTAAAAATTATAGATAAATATGTTTTATTGGGTATAAGTTCTGTACATTAATTAGAAACATAACGTTTCGACAGCAAAGTGCTGCCTTTTTCAAGTGTAAAGAAATATTAATAAATAATTAATGTACAGAACTTATACCCAATAAAACATATTTATTTAGAAAACGAGTTCTGAAAAGTTTTTTCCTTCATTAAAAATTATAGAATTTTGAGCAATCCGCGGTAGGTCAGTGAGGTATATCTATAAGTCGGTTCAAAAATTTGAATATTCACCAAATAGGATTTTTCAGTAGACAGTGTAACAATTCGAAGATATCCACAAATTTTTATTCTTCTACAGCCTTGTAATTAAAGTCATCTAGTATATTTTGATTTCAAGATATAAGTGGAATTGAGTTATTCTAACGTTTCGAATGACAGTTTTGTAAATGATTGCAAACATCTCTTTTTTGATCCTACTTCCTCTTGACAAAAACATATTTTTCGAATTTGTTTTTTTTATCGTAAATACAAAATTTAGAAAATTTCTTTATAGGAGATTGTTTCATAATAAGTAATACTAATGATGATTATGTTGTATAATCGAATCATTTTTATGAAATGAACAAAATACTTCGGCTGCTTGTTTCGGATGTTGGGAGTACGAAAGTAAAGCACAATTTGAACAAATTAAACAATTTTTTATCTCTTAAAAATTGACGTACAGCAACATATAGATTAAGAAAAGGCATATTAAACCTTACATTGAACCATTTAGGACCATTTTCAAAGACATCCATCTCACATAAAAATTCATAATAAATACGATTATCTCTCGTTTTCAAAATAGGATTAGATATCACTTTAATAATGTTCTCGTGTCGTACATCACAGACATCTCTTTCATTGGGTATGAATGAGTATTCTAGCGGTATTTCCTGCTGTCTTTAAAAACATTATTTGAACCTCTCCATCATCATCACCTACAGAATTTTGGTATGGTCAACATGATCCTAAAGGTTTTTTAAAAATTAACTTTTTCTTCAATCTCTTATTCATCAATATACATAACATGTGGACTTTGAATTTTCTGTTGTAACGTACTTGCAAAAATCTTCTTTAAAATAACCGATTACCTATCTGGATTTGACAGCAATCCAAATTAATTTTTTAATGTAGCCACTAATTCTATCTATTGCCCTCTTCCCTTGAGAAGAGGCGAGAATGTTCCATGCTATAGACTTTACAAGTGCAACATGCAAAACAATATAAAAATAAATAAGGAACAAAAATAAATATAACACCAGGAACGTTTCATGCGTTACACATTTAAACATTAGAATCACTGAATGAAGTTAAATATATGCGAATATTGTTGCAACCATGAGCTTAGTTTTGCAAGAAGAACTCAAGTTATCTAGGCGAGTAATAAAATAAAATCTAATTTTTGTTCCGGATGTTTCAATGCAACTACCGTTTGGAAAACATTTATAAAAACAGTCGAAAAACTACTCTCTTGCAACGTGTTATGGAAATAAAATACACGATAATTACAAATGACAGTTCTATTTCAGTATTGCCATATTTTCTCCTACAGTTGTGCAGAATTGTAGATATTTACTGTTGAAAGAAGTTCCACATTATCTTCCATAACAATTTTTTCTCAGAAACCATATTGTAGCGTTTATTATTGGCTGACCCATTTAAGAATACATCCAGACCCCTCTTTCCCACTGGGCACTCTGGACACGTGCTTAGGGCCCCGCGATCGATGGGGTCCCCCTAGCTCCTATCAGATTATCAAAGGATAATCGATATTCATTGCTCGCAAGTTTCTATAACGACGTAGAACTGAACGTAAAGGCTGGTTTATGATGGATTTAATTCAGGAATTTAAATTCATAGTTTTGGATTATCATTCTCATTCATTTTTTTAAATATAACCTAAAATTTACTTTTTGAGTAGCCATTTTACATCGCCAAAATTGTTTTATTTGCACAAATGATTAAGTTAGATACTATATTCATAATTTGAATACTACCTATCTGTGACAGCTGGCAATTTTTGATTTCTGACATGTCAACCAATGTCTACGATTGGTTATATTTATAATTGAGAGAATCTAAATTTGTAAATTAAACTCATCATAAATCAGCCTTTAACCGTTTGAAGAATAACCGCATAGTGGAGCGGCGATACGAGCAACGATAAGTAGGAAGAGAAGAGCGACGAATACCAACACACGCATTTTAATAGAACATGACATAGTGAAGACTGGAGAGGAGAGCAGCACGACAATGAGCGCTGCTACAAGCAATAAGAGCGAAGGAATTAAATATACTTGTTTTCGTCGCTATTCTCGCTAGTGGTTCGGGGCAAAATGGATGCTGAACTGTTCATAAGTGGAGTGTTTGTGAGAAAGTCTATCAGGGCTGATGGGATTGTGATAGGAATTCGTTCAATTTTTAAGTAGTATATGTTCAATTTAGGGTAGGACATAGTAAAATGTGTTTATTTCAACGAAATAGTGCTCCGTCAAGGTCATAGGGGTTCCATTATCCTAATGTGCCCAGGGCCTCCAATAGGTTAAAGACGGCCCTGAACACATCAAAAGTATATGATTCGTAGTGAAATATTGGACGTAAAGTTGAAAATTTGAGCCTGCTTGTTGCAACTTCCCAAATTTTCTAACCTGTCAAAAATTATAGAATTTTTGAACACTGTTTCAAACAAGCTTCTCTTGCATACTCATTTTCCAAGATAATTGATTTGAATAACTTTCATGTCAAGATAGTATAATTATGTGTAGTAAAATATTGATCTGTAAATGCCTGAAAGTTGCATCCTTTAAAAATTTTCAAATCGCTTGATAATTGTTCCATGTTCCATTTTTGTTTCTGTTTTGAACAAACTAGTTTAGCATATTCAATTGGAATTAAGTTTTTATCTCGTGTATACGTGCAATAAATTATTTAGAACCAGATTTTAATACTTGCAAAAACTTAGAAGCTGCAATTTCAACCCAGCTTTCAGTTCTGCCCGCTGGAGAATTCGAATTAAATTGTCAGACTGACAAAACAAGATGCTATAGTGAAAAGAACATAAGAAAAAATTTTAGACTGAGAGCATCACAAAAATCTCTCGTTTCTCAAAAAACTTTGTTCAAAGAATTACGTGTCACCTGATTCAAAGTTGAATATAACATTCTGTCATAATCAGGACTGCAACAGCCCAAACCAAATTAGGAATCCAGTGTAGCAACATTATGAGAGCAAGAAATTTATGAAATGTTTTGTAACAATTCAGTACATCTGAAATAAGACTGGCGCGGTATCTCCAGCACTTATAAACGATTTAACCTAGCATAAACCATGACAACAATTGTTTAAAAGGTCACACGGAGTTTTATGGCATTTCAGCCCACGTTCCTCAGAGCAAAATTGATAAAAATAAGGTACAAAAAACCAGAATGATTCTGAGAATCGTGCGAGAATATAAATTCGAGATTAGAGCCCACGTTTATTGCGATAAACAAAAATTATTTCAAAAAGAATTATTACTATTTCTAAATTACAGAACAACCCTTATAATACATAAATGCTGCCACCTACCTTCGCAACGTCGTACTTCTCATCAGTGGTCTGCTGCGCCCGCGTAACCGTAACTTTGCTCTTAGTTGCTTGCGTCGCCGCTAACGCTGCTTGCCTTTCATCCCCTATTTTCTCTTCCCCCGTTACTCTGTCCTGTTTTTCAGCTCCTATCACCAATCCGTTACAAATACCTCCACCATCGCCATCTGTCGGAGTTTTGATAAACTCAATGCGCCCTGCTTCAACGCATATATTCGGCACTAGAGGGTAGATTGGTGGAGGAGTTGCTAGTGGAGGGTGAGAATGTGTATTTGAGTGATGTGTATGGTTGTGAGAATTGTTCTCAACTATATCGTAAGCGAGAACGGTTCGGTCCTCGCAAGCGGGGTGAACTTGACGCGCACAAGGTACTGGTACACAGCGGGGCTTCTCTCCAATGTAGTCAGATGGGGGAGGTATGTCCACAGAGAGGCGACCGCCGTTGGAAGCCCTACAACAAAAAGAAATACAGTTTTAAAACAAATAGTAGATTCCGCAACATACTGTATTTTGTAGTCTAGTCTTTCAACCTCAAGAGTTGAAATCTGAATTATACTCTTGAGACCATGCCGAAATAATTTATGCAACAAGAGTGTAAAGTTGAGTATTATGTCATGAGGCCAAGAATTTGTTGGTCAAATGTCATAGTGCTTATCGCACTGCATACAAGATTTTATTTCTACGACTCTCGAACTCCACATTTTAACAATTATTGAACATACAGCAGTGGTGCCCAGAACACAAGTTGACATTAGGATTCAGCAAATATTCGAGTTGATGAATCAGTGAGAATTGCTGCAAACATGAATTCACAGAAATTCAACTGCTACGCTTTTGAATAGTGATAAAACTGGGATGCAAAAAAACTTAATTACGCACGACCGTAGAAAAATTAATTACGTGTTGCGTAGAAGTATATGACCACAGATCTGATTGGGTGATTTCATACGAAAGCTGATTAATAACTAAACATTAACATCTTCATGACATCTTGGTCTAACTGGTCTCATTTACCAAGTTCTTGTCAGCCCGTTTCAAAACATATTTTTAGTATGTTACGTGTGATTGAGCGGCATTGTTTTCCTGACAATTTGTTCAGATGAACAATCATAATGAACTATATTTGGTACATTGAAAAAGAAAAGGACAATAACATTGGATCATAGAAAATACTTTTATTTAGAGCAGTCTGAATGTGATCAGTCAAAAAGTTAAAATCAATATATTATGGATATATTATAAAAATTTTCAGCTCATATATGAATTTCATAATGATGTTTGATGAGGGTATTAAAACATGTACATTGAATCGTTAATCAGCCTAATTTAATAATTTTTCAATCAAAGTCAGGCCTGTGGATTTATATTCCTAATATATGCAACATATAACTATTGCATCGACTTGGTTAATGTAAATAGAATTTAATTATCAGTTCCCACTCTATATGATTTTGGATTTAAATTTTTTTACGAGGTCTTTCACATTGAGATTATTCAAAAAACAATATTGCTTCAAACAAAAATCACCAATGGTTTCATTGATTTTGTAGATAGAGAAAAAATATTCCCAATCTTCAAATGGACTGCTTGATCTATTAATAAATATAATAATGATTTTCACAATGCCAAGGTCTCTAACAAAGCGCCCCTAGCGTAGTAATTCATAAATAAATTAGTTCGTGCTTCAGTCCATTTGGACATGCTATTAAAATCTGCAAATTTTGCTGAATCATAAGATTAATTCTGTGCATTGATCGATATGCAAACGGGACCTTGAATTACATGTCAGTTGCTATTTACAAGTGCCTTTATTCATACAAGGCTCCTATACTTTAGTTAAATGAAGAAGGTACAGCTTAATATGTATTTACATAGTCATAAATGCAAGTAACACTTTTACATTGATGTGTTTGGATGAGGCATATTAAAGAAGAATTCATGAAGAAGTAAATAGGATGTTTGAATATTAATGGATAAGATAAAGCATGATATTTGAACCAATAATTAAGATATGCACAATAAAATATGTTAGCATAAACGAAACTGTATTTTTCTACACAATGATATAAAACTAAATTGCACCACTCAAGAAATATAAGTATAAGAGGTAAAGTCTTTCACTCAAGTGGTAACTAAATATATATGTCTAATTGGGTATAAGTTCTATAATTTATTAGAAACACAACGTTTCGACAGCAAAGTGCTGCCTTTTTCAAGTGGTAACAACCAAAGTTGTAAGTCGATCGCGACACATTCTCATCATTTCACGGATTCTCGTATTTTCAATATTCTTTTACTACAATTGATAGTAGACTTTTTTTAGATTACGATGTATAAAATAAATAACAAAAAATATCGATAGCACGGGGTCCCGCGGTTTGCCCAGATGCTGCAGCCAATTACAAATTTTTCTCATTGATTTCAAAAAGTACATTTATATGCGAGAGAATCTATATGAAGATGAAAATACATTTATTCACAATCATTTCAGTAATACGGCAATTCGGAACCTTCCAGTGTTTATGAAATATGTAGTTCTTAACTGCAATGACAGACTAGTTAGCCAAAATATATTTTTTAAGGAATTTAGCCATTTATAGAAACAAGTAGTCGCCCAGTGATCGAAATTCGGCCGTTATTTATAATATTGCTGAGTTTGAACTGAATTTAATTCTCTATCCTCGGAAGTTTCAGAAAAAATTGACTTGATATTCGACGCTCTATCCGAATCTGAAACATAAAATAGTGGCTCCTATCAAGATTTCATAGTGATTCCCTTCCTGCCTCCCGGAAGAGGGAAAATCGTTAAATTTTTATTTGAAACGTTTTTTCATACTTTTCGATATATTCCAGTGAAAATAATATCGTTTTCAGCGGCAAATTAAAATGAGACAGCCTGTATATGCTTTTAGTTTTCCGCACTCCTTCACCATATGAACTTCAAATGTCAAATATCACATTTTTTCGTGGGCACGGTACAAAAGTTTTCTCTTCACGTACAATTAAAATGGAACATCTTATATATAATTTTAGCTTTCTGCACTCCTTCATATAGACTTCAAGTATGACAAATTTCACATTCCTTTGTGTGCACGCGGTACAGTTTTCTCTTCATGTAAAATTAAAATTGAATACCTGTATATAATTCAAGCTTTCTGCACTCCTTCTTCATATGAATTTCAAGTATTCCGAATCTCATATTCCTTTGTGCGCGCAATATACTTAAAAAAGGGTACAAGATTATCTCTTCATATATTAATATATAGATCAAAATGGGACATTCTGTATATAATAGGGTATTCCACTGTTATCAAAATTTGAGAAACTTTCATGAAAATATGAAAATATGGGATAAATATATAAAATATAAGTAATGAAAATGATACTGAATATTGCTCCGTTTTAATAAAAAGACGATTTAATACTTATATGACGTCTAAAAGTCTATTGTGGCCCTCAAACAGTGGGTTTCATAGGTGTACAAATTCCTAGAAGATTTGTTCATATTCATGAAAAAATATTGTTGCGTTGCAATTTGATGTACTTATAAATTATTGGGAATGTATCGGAAAAGTTAAAATCTATATCATTTCTATTTTTCGAATGCTGTTCAGAAACATTTTGAGAGGCCATCAAGTTTCACAGGCATGCGCATGGAGAGAAAATTAAGCTTCGAACTACTGGTATTGTTTGGTCGAAAGAAACGTGATTTTGACAAGTAAATTTGATAACTGTATAATTTATCCAGCTCGTGATCTTACTGACAATAATAAAAATGATTTAGGTAATGGTAAATAAGCAAGACACTAACGCCACCTATTTTACTTCACGTCAATATTCTCAAAACGTTTGATGTTGAATAAGACTTCCGTTTGAGTGACACAATAGACTTTTGGACGTCACGGAAAATTTTTAATTTGAAAAAAAAATATTTCTCAAGTACTACGGGGTTTTTTGAATCACATTTTCACTAATACTTTTATTTATTCATGTCCTATCAGAAAAGAGAATAAAAAAAAAAACAGTGGAACACCCCATTCTTGCTTTCTGCACACCTTTTTCATATGTCAAATCTCACAATTCTTGGTGCATGCAAATGCTTGAAAAGGGGTACAGTTTTTTTTCTATTCACTTAGAGAGCACTTTTAGCATATTGAGCAATATTTTATGTAACAAAAAGAGGAAAATTAATAGTAACGTTGAAGGAGTTAAAAAGGCTGAAAAGATGATTTTAGGTAAGAGATGAAAGAAACAAGTTTTCAATCTTTCATTCGTAGGATAACTGGCTTTAAATAATAAATAAAATAAAACCAGTTATCCTACGAATAGAAGTTTCTAAATCTTTTTTCATCTTTGCCGAAAATTAAAAGTCAATATTTAATAAAATTCTTCATCTGGGGATGATCAGATGATCGAGATTTAATGTAATCATCATACTCATGTCTTATTTATGGTTGATCTAATATCGTGCATAATCAATACATAGAATCGATCTTTGTCTCAATCCTCGCATTGAATATTGTTATCTCGACCTAATAAGATATTTCTCGACATGATTTATGAGGACAGAATTTGGGATTTGTCTCTCTATCTCTTAAGAATAGACCACAGGGTTATCATTTAAGCCTTCTTATGGATCATAATGCAAACCACCTTCTCATTTCCCAAAAATCATATTATCAATAATTATATTCGTATCATTTGGATTTGGAGACTCAAATTTGTTTGATGTTACTATTTATTTAATTTATTGTAAAAAAGCTTTCAATCAATTCCGCATTTATTGTGTATGAATCAACTGTACATGATTTTGTTTTAGAATTAGTGAGGGCTTTTTTAATAAAAAAAAACATAAAATTCTTAATCACACTGTTCTCTAATTTTGATCAAGTAACCGGTTTCGATCACTGGGTGATCATCCTCAGACTACCGGAGAGACTACAAAGAGGGGAAATAAAAACAACCAGGTAGAAATTTTAACAAATCAAAAAATTACAAAATGGTAACTTACACAATAAAATTACAGGAGCTTCACAAAAGAAAACGGCGTCAAGTAGCCCGCTAGTGTCATGTTGATTTGTTTTTGTTGGCAATGTAATTCTCAGCTGGATTACTATGATATATTCATTCATTTCCTCAATCTATAAATATGCTATGATATATTAAAATCAGAATTTGATTTAAAGCAGAATTTTATTCTTCTAGTCTTGTTCTTAAACCGATGAAAGCTTAACAACAGTAGAACAAATTAATCTATTGGTTACTATGTTAGGATTTCAAACAGACACCCAGTAAAAAATTGAATTTGGGCAGTTATAGCTTTAAGTTTCGATTTCTACCTTAAAATTCGGTTTCGTTTGAATTTTGAACAGTCTTTCGTGTATATCCCCTTGAGTTGGTTTCGTTACGGAATTAGTACATGTTTATTGATTGTGTAGCCCAGTTCTCCAATGCGGATCTGATTTTAATCTAATGGAAGCCTCATAAAACCTTATCGATTCTACTTCATTCCAATTTAGAGAAAGATCTTATAGCATGAGCACATAAGTAATGTTAATTTTGACTTTATTACGGGAAATTATGCTGTTTATTGCACATAAAACACATATATCTTTATTACTTATTGCACGAGAATTATTCGAAATGAGAGTAGATATTCAGAACTAAACCTAGTTAAGGCAACAAAAATATTTTTTCTTGCATTGCTACCACGCCGAACAGCGAAAGAAGTGCTCTATTATCGTCCAGTGTAACAGAGACGATGCGAATCAACAAAACGTATTCTTATCTTATGTAAAAGTATTTTTAATAATATATTTTGTTGAAATCGTTGAAAATTAACAAAATCGAATGAAATGTAATGCTCAAATAAGTTGCTTAGTAACGCTATCAAAATTTTTATTTGATATTCTTTCTTTTCGTCTAACTGAATTTCTCACACATATTTTCAAAATATTTACAGCATTTGTTTATTATGTAACTTACAAAATAGTTATTAAAGACGTAAAACGACTTAATAGTATAATCCTATAATGCAAATATCATGTTTTCACCTAAACTACAGTTTTATAGAGCTATTTAATCTACCATAATCACAATTCCATTAAAGATTACAGCCCGCAGCTGGATGAGACATCTTGCAGCAAGAATTCTCAAACGCAAAAATATCAATAAAATTAAAAGAAACAGTAAATACTTTTGTCGGCGTGATTGGTAATAAATATAAAAATTTGTTTAATGGTAATCCTGCCAATAAGTAGAGAGATAAAAATAATATTGTAGAAACCGCAGTCTAAAGTAAATTTACATAAAATCATCGTAGGTAGCAGGTCAATTAGCAAATAGGTGCTACTTCAACAAAGACGCAAAATAAACGAATCTGTTTATTTGTTTTTTAGTAACGCCCACGAACTTCCAATAAGTTGAAAGCAAAGTAATAAAGATGAGCCAATATAATTTATAATTCATATTTTATGCCGAGTAATGTGAATGATGACATTTCTATACTAATTTCAAATCAAACTAGTTATTGCCGATTAAATTTGAAGTGATCGATCTTTTTAGTTAGAATTTTGAATTAACACTATGTAGGATGACCTTTAATAACTGCCTATCAATTTCAGCTGAACTAAAGTAATTCATATTATATAATAATTGGTCAAACTGTCAACTGGGCTTTACGTCCAGAATGGTGCAAAAATCACATAAAAAACTACAGTTATAGGAAAAATAGTGGCAAGTGGTAGAAATCCTTGGATGACTGAAATAAATTATTTATTCAGTATAATGGATTTCAGCCCAACATTGAGGAGTTTAATTCACCCTTCAAGGTGGTTTCCTTTTAAGTTTAGACCCAAAGGCGGGCGCAGCGTGATTACGGTAATATTCAGGGATAAGTTTCAAAGCCGCGAGCGTAGCGAGCTAACCTACAACTATTGTTATACTACAAAAAATTAGATCCTTGGATGACCTTGAAATCAATGTTTTCGTTTCTGAAACTATTTCAGCCCTTGGATGACCTTGAAATCGTATAACGTATAACAAACATCCCTGAATATTACCGGAATCATGCTGTGCGCGCCTGTGGGACTAGACTTGAGAGAAAACCATCTCGAAGGGTGAACTAAAGTCGTCAATGTTGGGCTGGAATCTATTGTTAAATGAATAACTTTCAAAACAAACAAAGGTTTCCCTCACTTGTCACTATTTTTGCCATAATTGTAGTTTTTCAAGTGATTTGTGCACAAAGTTTCATCAATTTTGGACGTAAAGTCCATCATCGATAGTTTCATTATATCAATATGGATCTTAGGTATGTATTTTCACCTCTTTGGAGAGAAAGTACTCCCGAAAAATTGAAATTAATGAGAATGGTGCTACTTTAGAAATACTGAAAATAAGATTGTGCAGGATGTAAAATTTATTAATGAAATACTGCTACAACCTTCCAATAATATTTGTACTTTGTGGAATCATTAATAATGTGTCTCTTTTCATTTATCCAGGAATTATTTCTCGCGTCATTCTTGCTCCAGTTCCGTCAAAAATTAAAAAATTGATTATTCTTTCTCTGAATAAATGGTTCTATACTTTGACGCTTGTATAAGTGATGTTTTTTTTTGACAAATACAAAATGTTGCGCAGCTACACGTTCGAAATCTATATTTAGGAATATGACGGAGACAGGAATAATTTTAGAACGCAGAGGTAAATGCCACATTTATACTAATTAATAAATGCAGAACTTCATCATGCGATGAACGCGGCAGTAAACTGAATTAATAAGATGTGAAATGATGCAATAAATAGAATGAAAATCGTAACCATGTTTTCAGGAACTTATATATGACATGCCGCTATCTCTAGATTTGAATTTATTATATTTATAACTAATAACTAGCTGCAAATCATTCTTTTAAATACATACATAAATAAAAGTGAGCGCCGTCAAGGATTCTGTACATATTTCCATTTCCTTTAACACAAAACAACAAGAATCAATGTAGTACCAATACGTAAACAAGATTTGCAAGATAAAATAAATCATTTATAATAGTTATTTACATAATTAGTTATGAAAAGTGCCATATTGTTTGACGAAACGTAATATTTGCCAAAACGAGCGAAGCGAGTTTTGCAAATTACGTGAGTCAAACAATATGGCTTTTCATAACGTATTCTGTACAAAATTTTATCTAATTCCGTCAGAATAATTTTAACTATATTTTTCAATGGGAACATCTCTCACGTCACATCACTAAATTCAGATGACTGTGATTCATGACCATCTATTGTTACTACAGAAACAAGAGTGCACTGAAATAAACAAATATCGAATTTTCACAAAATGTCAAAATAATTTTTTTAAATGTGCTCAAGCAGTAATATCCTGAGTGATATAGTACTCTTTGATATTAAAGACTCTGCCAATGCTGCATACTGTGAATAATAAATCTTTCTTTCAATTGTACGCAGGTAAGTATAATTGATTAGCTCTGAAACATGACCAGTTACGTAAAGTCATTACGTAACTACTTTATGCTACTTTACGCAACTGTTGCATTGCAGTTATGAAAAATGGGACGTTGCATAACGTCAGAAATTGATGTAAAGTTTGACTTTTCAAAACGGAATTAGATAAAAAGAGTTTCAACACTGCTTCACAATAAAACTGTTATAAGTGTCATAATGCATTATGAAAAACTATAATAAAAATTTTATTGCCTGCTTTTATTGCACGATTTCAGTTTCAGTATTAAAACATCTGGAGAGTATTTTGAAACTGATTAACAATACTATAGTTACTTTTGGACAATTTGTACTTGATATTTTAATTCAAACAAAATACATTCATGTCAACTTCTACTACAATAGTAACATTTTCTGAGCTACCAATAGTAGTCCTCAAAGTGACATTAACAAAAGAAAATATATTCATGAAAAATTGATTGTATTTTAAAAATTTGGGACGACAGAAGACAAAACGTTCAGAGAAACACAAGTAAAAAGTGTCTGATACACTCACAAAGTTTTCAAAAACATTCGCTTCGCTTGTGCTATAAAAAATAGCTTTTATACTAGCGTTTCGACCTGCTTCGCAGGTCTAAGCGCTAGGCTTCGCAGCTCCATATGTGAACCGCCTCCGGCAAAAATAATTTCTTAATAAGATTAGCCCCAATCATAATTTCAGCGAACAGAATTCTCCTGCTCCATATTATATTTCTGCATTTTTCCCTTTTCGCGATTTCACTCTTTTTTATAGACAATTCCCAATGTTATTTCAGGTATTTATCTGGAGAAAAATTATTGATTTCAACTTCTTCACGAATTACAGACACTCTAGGCGTCGCAGCTCCAAATATGTACCGCCTCTCTGACAAGAATTCTTCCTTGACAAGATCAATCCCGGATGTGAATTGAGCTCACGTAATTCCCCTGCTTCATATTATATCACTACACTTTTCTCTGCCCGTGATTATATTGATTGACAGTTTCTTATCATATTTAGGTATGAATCCTTAAGAAAATCATCAAGCAAATTGGCTTCAAAATTATCTCCAAGGATATTTTGAATTCGAAGCGAATTTGTTTAATATCAAATCAAAGTTAGGATCCAATTTGGTAGCTTTAATTTATTCATTCAGAAAAACTGGTAAAAATGATCAGGTCAGGTTGTTATGTTGACTCATATTTCACATCTAAGACAGCATTCGAAGATCGATAATAAATTGCTCGAATATAGAACCAATCGGTTTTTTTTTGACCACAACGGAAATAAATCAGAAAACAACCCTGGATTGCTGACTAAAGTCATCTACGCTTCGTATTTTGAAATTGATATTGATGCCAACAATTTATTTCACTTCAGTGATCATTGGATGATCACAGCTATCAGTTTGCGATCGATTGCAACAATATTTTGCTCATCCTTATCAATAAATCATTGCTGGTTGATCACAACAAAAGATGGGCTGAATCAAACAATATTTTGTCGGAAGCAATGGAAGAGAAGGTGATCCTAATTATAAATTGTTGATACGGACTAGTACATAGCATTTTTTGTTGATTATACCAATAGTACGATATCCATTAAATAGTCAGTCCATCGATTGCAACAATCAACCATAGATCACAATTGGAATTGAGTAACTGACAACAATAATTTTCAGTAAGTTATTATCGTTTATCTCATGAATTAACAATAACTTCACGATTTAAGTCAAAATTGAGTTGATCACAACAAATGATTGTTGCCCGTGATAATCTACAATCGATGATTTCTACTCAGGAATTATTGTTGATTATAAGATCATGATAACCACTACAATAACAATACTAGTTTGAAAGAGTCATGTGATTATAATAAAAATATTATTGAATACAACAATCAAATCATTTATACCAAAAATAAAATTGTGGATTTGAGTATACAATTTAATCGTAGCATTAAAACAACAGTATAAGGTAATTAAAACGTTCAAACTACCAATTATAACAATACCAATGTTGATGAAAATAATGGCTTGTTGATTCTAACAGTAAAATTATTCATTAAATCAATATTAGTTGTTCAAAGTGCCTATTTAATAGAATACAATACCAAGGAATTGATCAAAATGATGAAATTGATGAATGTAGCAATGAAAATGTTGACAGCTGTTGTATCATCTGACTACTCGTCATCCGATTCCTTGATATCCAACAAAAAATTCTTGTCCTTCACAATTACAATATATTTCAATAACAGATATTATGAACAAACACTAAAAGAAAAATAATATCTGACTCTTACAAAATATCTCTATCCACTCTTTCTCACGCACGCGCCTGCGCACGCGCACCCGAGCGTCAACGTCACACCTAACAATGTTACCAACTGTTGGAATAGATGTCTGTGTTGATTGTTCCAATGACATTCATTAAAATCAGCTGATTACAACAGTAAATTTTTACTTGCAGCAACCCGTATCATCTATCAACATTTTCCGCGAAGACCCTTTCTTGAATAACTACGTTTAATCTGAGAATAAAGTATTGAATCGATCCATATCATGTGTCTCCTACACTTCTTGAGAAATTAATTTTTCCCAATCCCATATATGATTTCTCTCAACTATTACAATATATTTCAATAACTGGTATTATGAAGAAACACTAGAGGAAAAATATCATCTGATTCTCACATAATATCTCTATCCACTCTTTCCTACGCACGCGCACTCAAGAGTCTACGTCACACCTAACAATGTTACCAACTGTTGGAATAGATGTCTGTGTTGATTGTTCCAATGACATTCATTAAAATCAGCTGATTACAACAGTAAATTTTTACTTTCAACAACCCATATCATCTATCAACATTTTCCGCGAAGACCCTTTCTTAAATAACTACGTTTAATCTGAGAATGAAGTATTGAATCTATCCATATCATGTGTCTCCTACACTTCTTGAGAAATTAATTTTTTTCAATCCCATATATGATTTTTCTCATCTATTACAATATATTTCAATAACTGATATTATGAACAAACACTAAAAGAAAAATTATATCTGATTCTCACAGAATATCCCTATCCACTCTTTCTTACGCACGCGCCTGCGCACGCGCACCCGAGAGTCCACGTCACACTTAACAATGTTACCAACTGTTGGAATAGATGTCTGTGTTGATTGTTTCAATGACATTCATTGGAATCAGCTGATTACAACAGTAAATTTTTACTTGCAGCAACCCGTATCATCTATCAACATTTTCCGCGAAAACCCTTTCTTGAATACGTATAATCTGAGAATAAAGCACTGAATCTATCCATATCATGTGTCTCCTACATTTCTTGAGAAATTAATTTTTTCCAATCCCATATATGATTTTTCTTATCGATATTACCGATTATTATCAAATCGGAAGTTCAAACCAATAATTCTTATTTCGTTTTATCTTCGTTCACGTCATCTACAATTTTATCGTATTTGTAGTTTTTGAATACAAAGATATATTTTGTTGACGTTTAATAAAATTGTACAATTTGAGGCAAAGAATATCAAAAAAGCCATGAATCTCGTTAATATTTAACAATTTGACAGGCCTGTATGTAAGTAGATGAATTAATTTGGTTCTAAAATCTTGTTCGTATATGTCTATTCTTACAAGGGTCTTATCTATGGGTTATTGAAACTTAGTCCTAAAATGTACCACTAATAGCAGTGATGCACGTTTCAACTTCCAGTTTAAGATCTCATGGTCCTTGCAATATATATGTCTATGTCTGATTTACTCATTTGAAACGTAAAGAGAGCAAAAATGTTTGAATTGAATAATTCGTACAACGCTATTATTGAAGACTTCTTCAAGAAGAGAATCATTTGAAAAAAGCATTATTCAGATACTTATCTTCTGTAGTCCATATAGGCTATGTTTGTTGTGTACAACCTGTGTACAATAATGAACTCAAGATTCCAACAATCATACTCTAGTCTCTAGTGCATATATCAGAATTGCCCATACTACGTATTAAAACATTAGCTCATGAAATGAATCAACATTAGAGCCTAGACTATTAGATGTCAAAAACTACAGATCAAAGTTTTAGAACCACTGAGATCTGCTACTCTCCCCAATGCACTTAATATATCAGAGTCATCAAGAAAATATTTCATATCCAATTTTGTATACCAATTGAATAGGAACATCCACACTAAATAAGAAATTAGTGACTTTTGATATTGTAATAAAGTGATATGTATTATACAGAACATTTACGTACAGTTTATTTCAATTATATGTTATAATTCACATTTTTAAAAAAATGAGTGATGACAATCGATATTTTCATCATCGTTCTCACCCAAGCTTAGTGTGTTTCATCAGCTCAATGCCGCTTCTAGTAAAATTACTCTCTACATAACCTCAAATACGAGGTTATCGGAAATATTCATACTCTAATAGATGTTCATTGAGTGATGTATGATTTATATCTTTCAGCAAGTACAAAATATTGATTGATGGCTCCATTATCGTAATCGTAATCGTAATCGTAATCAGTTGATTATTGCTTGTTTCATTGTTGACTCAAGCAAAATGTTCGATTGACTGGGTTTATCAAGTCTTCAACTCAAATTTATTCAACTGAAAGAGATGTGAGAATAGCATAAACTAAACTATTATCAAACAGTATTGAAAATCTAAATAAATACTTGTGTATTGTTGAATATTTACCACATGTACCAGCTGAACTATACTTGACATGTTTCAAACTTTATTCAATCTTCAGTACTTATTTCATCCACAGCAGAGAAGCATCATGAATCAAAATATCCCTTGATTATAAGAATCGATTTCTTCATAACAATTATATGTTGAAATCATTCTATAACTTAGTCAACAACTAATCCATTTTGCGATCAGGCATATTCTGCGTTAAAATGCATGAATATCGTGACATATTACTTTATTTCAAAAAATGTTTGAACATAGCCTGAAAAATATTACATAAAATTGTCATTTTGTTAGTATTATTCAATTAAACTACTTACTTTCTATTTATTAGATGTGTACATTGTTGAAAACTGGAATTGGAATTTTGCGTAAAAGCGAGTACGCATGTACATTCTTCGCTTAGAAAATAAGTTGGCAATACTGAATTTATTGAAATGTCATAAAAATAGTAATTTTAATATTTAAGCATAATATTAGCTCAAAATGTATCACAAGTGATTTGCTCATGTTTGTTATAAATATATTAATACATAAATTTGTGAAAATTTTTCTCATCCTGCAATATTTAATGAAATACTATTGAAACATAAACGTCAAAGCTGACAGATATCATCGATGTTCAACAATTATTTGTACATGGCTACTATTTTTACATGAAAGCGAGTACGCAGATACATTCTTCGCTTGGGCAATAAGTTGGCACTACTGAATTTATTGAAATGTCAAAAAAATAGTAATTTTAATATTTAAGCATAATATAAGCTCAAAATGTATCACAAGTGATTTGCTCATGTTTGTAATAGATGTATTATTACATAAATTTGTGGAAATCTTTCTCATTTTGCAATATTCAATGAAATAATATTGAAACCTAAACGTCAAAGCTGACAGATGTCATCGATGTTCAACAATTATTTGTACATGCCTACTATGTCCAGGAGGAATTTTTGACGGTTTTTGATTTTTTACACGAAACCTATAAGACTGAAAAAATTGAGATCCCCAAAAGGCACTGCTCGTCAAGAATATCAAATTTATAAAAAAAAAATCATGTTAATCCGAGTTCTCGTTTAGGCTGTAGCCGTGGCTAACTGAAAGTGTATCTTATGCCTTTTAGTATATAAGACTAGCGTTTCGACCTGCTTCGCAGGTCTAAGCGCTAGGCTTCGCAGCTCCATATGTGAACCGCCCCCGGCGAAAATAATTTCCTAATAAGGTTAGTCCCAATCATAATTTAAGCATACAGAATTCTCCTGCTCCATATTAAATTTCTGCATTTTTCCCTATTCGTGATTCCACTCTTTTTTATAGACAATTCCCAATGTTATTTCATGTATTAATCTAGAGAAAAATCATTGATTTCAACTTCTTTGCGAATTACAGAGACTCTAGGCGTCGCAGCTTCAAATATGTACCGCCTCTCTGACAAGAATTCTTCCTTGACAAGATCAATCTCAGATGTGAATTGAGCTCACGTAATTCCCCTGATTCATATTATATTACTACACTTTTCTCTGCCCGTGATTACATTGATTGACAGTTTCAAATCCTATTTAGGTATAAATCCTTAAGAAAATCATCGATTTCATTCCCTTTAAGGATTAGCGACGAGATGGCGAGATTGTTTCTCTAGTAGAAATATCTATTCAAAAGAACCACTCTTGTCGCACAATTTCCAATATTATACATAGGTCTTGATACTCACCGGTAAGAGTATTTATCATCAAAGCAGCTTATTAGTTATTCAAACTACTAAAGACGGCGTTACGATCGACAAAATAAGTGTGCGAGGAAAACAGAAAATGTGCATCAGAAAGACAAGAAACAGCGATCCGAATCATTCAAGTCTGGATTGAATATTTAATTTCACATCCTAAGATTTATTGATATATAGCACTCAATATCAATAATATCCAAGATATTGCTATCAAGTAGCAATAGAATATTCAATATTTCATAATCACATTTAATTCTTTTGTATTCACAAAAATTGATATTTGAACTTGTGACAAGTGAATGTTCCTCTCAATCTCCCTTGAACTATTGTCATAAGTAGATTTATAATCATCAACTACAATATAGTACAGCTTCTCACATCTTAAGGAACTAATAATAACTTAATACTTCAATAAGAGTCAATCCCTTGCCAATGGTAGTGAGATGCTAGTGTCAAGACCTATATATAAGACCGTGGTGCGTGAATTAACATGCTCTATTTTTGCATCGAAATTGCAAATTGTCAATACTCCTGTAAAAATACTTTACTTCCTGTATTAAATTGGCAACACAATGTAAGAGTTAGCGAACATCATTAATTTCTTATACATTCATGTTATTCCTTCTAATTTGCAACATGTTTTGTCGAACGCATCATCAACGCTACCATCGTCAAACCTTGGCATGGGGCGTTTGAATATGAGTATAAATATTTCTCATTGATAATACATATTTCCCTACTTTGAAAGAATTTATCGAATCTTATAATAAATAAAATAAAACCGCTAATAATTTCGGGAATTTTTCCAGGTGAATGTTGTGCCAATTCATTCAGGGATCAATCTGAGTTATTTTTTATTACTCATGCAGGATGCGTACTATTTTGCGCACGTAAATGGCTCTTTGGCTTTTGAGTGCGCCAGGTATAATTTATGTGCGACAAGTAAACTTGTCGCACGCAAACCATTTATCGCTCGAAAAAAATAAGTGCAAAATAGTACTTATCTCGCATTCGTAATAGAGAATAGTATCTCCAACTCGTGCGGTGTTGTCAATGGCCCACTTCGCTCCCGTGGGCAATCAAAAACTTATCGCACTTGTTGCAAAATATACTATTATATTCTTGGATAAGTACTACCGTTTATGAAATAAACGCAGAGAACTCTAAAGTTCCATCAAAGAAGTTTTGGTACCACCAATTAAATATATCTAATTTATGAATATGAATCTATTTTTTTGATAAAGAACTTGAATATGAAATTTTAGTCGAAAATTTCTAGCCGATCTCAGGTTATCGTGCTTTTAGAAATAAACAAACACAACGACTGACTTTCTTTTAAATTATGTTTTTTTGGGTTCAGTAGGGTCTAAAACGTAGAGATTCATTGAAAGCGTTAACTGTCCTCATACTTTTTTGTGAATGCATCTCAGTTGTTGATTTTGATTTCAATTTTAAATGAAGTTGCATACCAATAGCGGAAAAAAAATTGAGAGTAATTACAATAATACACATTTCTTCCCCATTGTCTTCTACACCTGATTTATAAGCCATTCAATAAGTTCATTTTCCTATCAATTTCGACCCTTGTAACAAAATCAGGATATACGATGTGACACAATGATCGAGTTCAATAAGAAACTTTTCTTCCAGGTCTGAACAAAGAATAAGGGCGTTTTTATTCTCAATGTAATTTTGAGAATTCAAACCTTTTTTGGGATGCTTATTTTCACACAAGCCAAAACGCTATGAACCTCACTTTCATATATTTGTGCAAAGTTTTATTACAAAAAGCAAATTGGCTCCAAATACATCTCCAAGGATATTCTGAACCCCAAGCGAATTTGTCCAGATCAATTGAAAGCTAAGACTCAACTTGGTAGCCTGAATGTATTTATTCAGAAAAACTGGTAGATATAATTAACGTCTCAGTTGATTTCACATCTGAAACAGCATTAAAAGATAAAGAATAAATTGCTTGAATAGAGAACCAATCAGTTGTTTTTTGACTACAATGAAAATAAATCAGAAAACAACCCTGAATTGTTGAATAAAATCATCTACGCTTTGTATTTTGGAATTTTTTCACTTCAGTGATCATTGAATGATCAGAGCTATCAGTTTGCAATCGATTGCAACAATATTTTGTTCATCCCTATAATGATTTGAGTGGATGAGAATAAGATTCAGGGATTATCGTTGTTCGCTTGTAGCAATAAATTTATTATTGGTTGATCACAACAATAGATGGACTGATTGAAACAATATTTTGTTGATAGCAATGATAGAGAAGGTAATCCTAATTATCAATTGTTGATAGTGGCTAGTAGGTAGCATTTTTTGTTGATTATACTAATAACTTTTCCATCATAGTATGTGGTTGATAATACAATATCCATTGAATAATCATTCTACCGATTGCAACAATCAACCATTGATCGCAATTGGAATTTAGTAAATGACAATAATAATTTTCACCAAGTTTTTATCGTTTATCTAATGAATCAGCAATAACTTCACAATTAAAATTAAAATTAAGTTGCTCACAACAAATGATTGTTGCTCGTGACAATCTACAATCGATGATTTCTACTCAGGAATTATTGTTGATAATATGATCATAATACTCACTACAATAACAGTACTAGTTTGAAAGAAATTGCTGTTGCAGTCTTTTTGATGAGAGCAGCAAAATTACTTATTAAATCAATATTAGTTGTTCGTAGTGCCTATTTAATCGAATACAATATTTAGAGATTGATCAAAATAATGAAATCGATGACTGAAGCAATGAAAATGCGGACAGCTGTTCTATCATCTGACTACTCGTCATCCGATTCCTTTATATTCAACAAAACATTCTTGTTCTTCCCAATTACAATATATTTCAATAACAGATATTATTGGCAACTGAAATTACCGTTAGTGGCAGCACTGTATTTTCAAAATGGCGGATCAAAAGTAGCTCACGGCAAGTTTGTAGTCTGTTTACAATGTAAATACGTTGATATTCACCAAATAAATATTCGTATTTCATTAAATGATTTAATTCAATTCCAATTGTGCGGGAAAGTATTGACTTTCTTCTTTTATAATATATAGTTTTTTCTTTAAAAATCATTTTATTTATATACGGTTTTTAGTTGTAAGTGGAAAACTGCGTGAGATTATAAAATTCATAGCTTCAAAGAAAATAATATTACGGGGAAGTATGTACGACATTTTTGTATTGTACATTCCAGCTTTCAGCTTTTCTTGTACGAATTTTTCTAATCCACACAGACACAGCTTGTTTATCAACTAATTCGTAATTGTCAACTTTATTTACTACAGACACTTTCCCCCTTTTTAGGGAAATTATAGAGACTCAAATCCATTATTCGATTAAATTTGGAATGACATCCATAAACACAACAATTTATATCACCAATTCTTCGATTAAATTCCATATTTTGAAGAGTATTGTCTTGAGAAAGACTAATTTTGAGGTTATATAATTTAACAATAAAGTCGAAAGCCAAGTATTTTTCACTGAATTAACAAGAACAAATCCATTAAGAACTATTGAAGTATAAAATTCCATATAAACAATCTCAAAAAAGTCACTAAATATTGCTAACAAAACCAGTAACATAACATACGATTATATGGAAATTGAGATTGAATCCATTTTGCAATATAGTTCCGCTTATAACCGCTTGGTGGCTACGGGTTAATTTTAGTAACCAATAAACAAACAATAGAAGAACAATAATATCTGACTTTTGCAAAATATCTCTAACCACTTTATATTACGCATGCGCACCCAAGCGTCTACGTCACACCTAACAATGTTACCAACTGTTGGAACAGATGTCTGTGTTGATTGTTTGGAATCAGCTGATTACAACAGTGAATTCTTACTTACAGTAACCCGTATAATCTACCAACATTTTCCGCGAAAACTCTTTTCAGAATAACTACTTTCAATCTTTTTATATCATGTGTCTCCTATACTTTTTGAGATATTTTCAATATTGTTAAATGATTGTAGTAGATATACAGAATAGGTATATACGTACAGTTTATCTAAGTATTATTTAATTATTTAAATCGTTTACACCCAAACTTATCGTGTTCCATCAGCGCAATGCAGTTTTCAGGAGGATTATCTTCCACAAAGCCTCAAATACAAAGTTAATCGGAATATTTATTTTTTCATTGCAGAATATTTACCACATGTACCAAACTATAGGTCCTTGACATATTCCAAGTGGCATTTAATCTTCAGTACTTATTTTATAGGGAAACTATATTGTAAATTAGAGTATAAATCGTATCTTGAAAATAGTATAATCAAATGATGGATCATCGGGAGATGGATGAATCAATATTAGTGAATTAAATTCATATCACTTGAACAAAAATTTGACATCTTATTAATTCTTCTTAAGTGCCTACAAATAATTGAATTTTCTTTAACAATATCACTTTGGAATCGTATTCATCAAGCATTCTGCTATAGCAGATTCCAATAAATCCTTGAGCATAACCTTAAAAATATTACATGGAGTTACACTTTAAGAATTTCTTGATTATAATAATCGCTCTCGTTATAACAATTACATGTTGAAATCATCTTGAAACTAATGCGATCGCTTGTTTGAGAGGATTTATGTTGTACAAAATATGCCTGTTTCCTATTTTGTGCTGAAAATGCATGGGCATTGTGACATTATACTTTATTTCAGAAATGTTTGAGCATAGCCTGAAAAATATAACATAAAATCGTCATTTTGTTAATATTATTCAATTGAACTACTTACTTATTATTTATAAGATGTGTACATTGTTGTGAACTGGCATTGTCATTTTGCGTCAAAGCGAGTACGCAGGTGCAGTTTCTGTTTGGGAAATAAGTTGGCAACACTGACATTCTATTGAATGTCAAAAAATTTATTTTGATTGAAATAAGCTTAATGAAAGCTTTGAATACATCACAAATTATTCATTTAAATGTTTTATCCATATAACAATACTTAAAATCTTGATTCAATAGTGAATTTTGTAATGTTTTGAATATTATTTCAATACATGTATGTCAAACTTGACAGAAGGGACCCGATGTTCATCAATTTTCTAGCATTGATAGCTTGATATTATTTCGAACTGTCACTTTTGACAATTCTCACTGATGGTTTTTGATTTTTCCTGTAAATACTATACATGTAATAATTTTCTAACATATGAAAGGCACTCCTCCTCGTGAATATGCAATTTATAAAAAAAAAATTTCAAAAATCGACTGAACCGTTTGGGCTGTAGCCTCGGGCAAAGTCGAATTAGTAATCCTTACACTTGGCCTTTTAGTATAGTTTAGATTTGTATCTGTAACTATTCTGTTCGGATTCTTCTAAGTGTTCTTTACGGAGCTCATTTGGGTTCCATGAAGTGCTTTTTTAATGAATTCAAACTTGGTTTCTATACTAGGTTGGTAACAATGCTGCTTGACAAATTTTTATCTTTGAGAAAATGGAAGATCCCTAATCAATATTTTCAAAACAGAAACTAGAATATTTTATATATTTCGACATGTAAGAATACAAATAGAAAAAATCGTCCAAGTTCCACCGTTCCATTAGTATTTCTCAAAGACACTGTGAAAAACAAAGTTATTTCTATAGTCACTAAACTAAAAAAAAAAGAACCACGTGTAACCAAAAATAGCCCATATTTCAACAAACATAATCTTGCTCAAATTAATTTTCATTGGAAATGTTATTCAAGCTTTATCACCTCAATTTTGCCAGAATTTACCACTATTTTACAAATTTCACCCATGTTGTGTCAATAGTCTCCAGTAAAATGACTATGACATACGGACAGACGGACATGACAAAATTATAAAAGTCCCGTTTTTACTATCCGGCTATGGAGCCGTAAAAATAGTATAAGATGCAATGATGTATGTTTCATAATTTCATGAAACATTTTATGAAACTTATATCTTAATATACCTGCTAATGAAGAGTCTTGCTAAGATTTTCGTTTAATTGTTGTTCCTACTTCTGCGAAGTTCGTACAACAATGTAAAATATTAAAATGATGTTTTTGACGTGTGTGACAGTTGACACACAATGTTTCAAATTCATGTTCATGTAACGTACCCACTCTTTATGTTATCAGCGATTCTGATCTACAAAGGTGAACATTCGTGCATTGTGTAGGAGCTAACAAAAACTAGTTCTATTTATAAGCCACAATGAACTCGTGCTGAAAATTAAAATACTGCTCGAGGTGATTAAAGGTTTTTATTGATGAGATATTCTATTCATTTGCTCAACACTTTTAATATGGTATGCAGTGAAAGAATTTGAATTAAATATTATGGAAGAGGAGTGCACGATTTTTTGTGTGATTCAATACAAGAACACTGCAAAAATATTTTCCTGAAGTGTATATGTTATTGTAAGATCTCGAATATCGATGAATCTCATGTTTTCCGAGAGAAGTGAGAGATTTATCTGTAAGCAGAAAATTCTGAATATTTATTTAATCTCTGCGGACAAATATCACATGAAAATTCTTTAGAAATAAAACTACTAGCTACAAAAAGTACATTATTCTGATATAGAAACAGGAAATTATATACCTATTGCGTATTTTTCGATGGAAATAAATATAGATTTGCTACAGTGTGCCGTATTTGAAATATCCTGTGTTAATAGTTATAAATGCCACATAAAATCGAAATTACAGTAAAATATGCACAATTTTCCCTACAGATAAATTTGAAGAATTTCTATAAATTGTCAGATAAATTCCGGTGAAATACCATTCAGAATAACATCGTAAACTTTACTTCACTGCTACCTGAATTCAACAAATACCAAGCTGTCGCTAAATTTTATCTTCTCATTGCTAGTCCACATATTCAAATGGAGTATGGCCGAAGGTTTCTAATTTAAACATCAACAAGTTAATTTATCGGTTGTCATGGAGAAATAGTGAATTCTCCATGCATTCCTTGCAGTATTAATCTCATTTCTATACTTGCATGCCGTGAATAACTAACTTGAATCTCGAAGCTAAAATGTGGCGGTGGTTTAGAGGTTATGGTAATAATACGCTGGAAGCTGGATATAGAAATTTGCCTACATTATTAATAAATATCTGTATTCTATAATATGAAATATGCATTCTAATGCAATAATTATGAGTTTCCTGAGACAAGATGTGATGATTTGAAATTAAAGATATTTCGCGACTTAAGGGTGTATCCTCAAAATATTTCAAGTCGAAAATATCCTGAACACATCTCTCCAAATCACAGTATTCCAATCTAATTTTAGACAATTTATTTTATTACAAAAATCTATACAGATTTAATAGTTATTTTTGATTCTAGATTGCGAAATGTTACTTTTGCATTCGAAAATGCAAAAGAATTTCGCAATCATGTATCAAACAAAGTTTTTTTCGAAAACCATGTCTTAAAATTAATAAAAATGTGAAAAGAAAATTTTGACATTTCGAATCAATCAATGTCACTTTTGATGTTGCTATGATACCAATACAATTTCTCTAAATATTTCACATCCTGGCTGCGAAGTATTTCGCGTCCTACAAATAAAACAATCATTTCGCATGTTTCTAGCAGGCCTGTGTCACTCTTATGGAAAGAAAAATACAAAGTTTGCGTATGTGTTAGTGAGTGTTAGTTATTGCACGGCACCGCATACTTGCCATGGCGCTAGTATAGCACCAAAATGTCCAGGATTTGAAAATTAAGAAGGCTGTTACTTCTGTCCGCTGTCTTTGCAATCGCCAGTGTATTGTGTCATGTATTGTGTATTACATTATTTAATATTATTGTGAGAGTGACACCATTGATTTTATTAGTGATGCCGAGTAGAGAAAATCTTGTGAGTATATAATTATTAATATTTGATATGATCTCGATATATTTGTCATTACTAATGTAACAAAATAATGTGTCATCATAAAAATTTTAGTATGAAATAAACCTAATGTCATAATAAAAAACTATTCTATCTGTAATATTTCTAGAAAAGAAGTTCTGCGTGCAACTGGTCAACTCCCTGCCTATGAAGGAAAGAGTGGGCCTGTTCTGTTTTCCACGTGCAGAGGCTTTGAGGAACAAATGGTTAGCGAATATGATTCGGAATGAGCTGAGAGAGTTGAGCTATCAGCAACTGCTTGATCGTGGATATCGAGTTTGTGAGCTGCATCTTGATGATGATCAATTCAAAAATGAATTGGAACAACGTCTCAACGTGGGTCAGATACTTCATCTTGTACGTATTCAACGGTAATATACCGATAGAGAGGTGAATTATCGATATACCGAAGAATTTCACGAAAATACTTTTTGTCTTTTGGGTAATTTTTTACGAGACAAAATTTGGGGATTCATAATCTGATAATACCCGAAAGCTTTAACTCGAGGGATATTATCGTTGATTATAAATCTCCAAATTTGCCGAGTAAAACATTACCCAAGACAAAAAGTATTTGAGTTAAATTCAAGGTATATGCGATAATACACCGAATCTTGAGGTGTATTTGCAAGGATTATTTCACAAACCATAAAATTTATTAATTGTTATATTTTTTATTATTTTTTAAAAAGATACTGTGGTATATCGAGTTAGGAGAAAATATAATCGCGATATACCTCGTTACCATGCAAAATCCCTTAATTTCATTGGTTGTTGCTAAGGTGTGTGATATAATCAAGGTAAGACCTCTCCTATCACAGTAAAAATAACAAAAGTTCTGATAAAATGCACGTATATTATAGATGCACTCTATACTTCACGAATCGAACCAGCTCAAATCAATCCAGCTAGAATCGAACCAGCTGAAATCGAACTTACTTGAATTGATATCACCGAGGAGCATGGAAACGTTGAAAATATTCCACCAAGGCCTGTGTGGAGGAAACTCCCGACCATCAACTTCACAATTCGTCGATGCATACAAGACTGCTATTTTAAATGATACTGTTAGGTGTAGTATCGGTTCGAATTGTGAGGATTACCGAATTCTACTATCCTATGTATTCAAAATCAATCTGATTCAGAATTTTTTCCGACATCCCCAATTTCCAATAATCCTATCCCATGTGCAATTCCCCAGACCACTTGCATGGATGCTGTAGCATCAGAGATATTCAAACAACCTCTGGATATTTAATTCAAAAATTGCTAAATTATGAATGTGATTCATGCTTTCAGTTCTTTTGTTCTGAAAACGTAACTCACATCTATGATTTAACCGTTTTACGGGACTATGGGACCAATGAGGAGTTTTATCTCAAAAATGCAAGCGCAGAATTTTCGCAAATAGTCGATGATTGTGAAAAACAGATTTTTGCTTCGATTCCCAATTTCATTCCATCCCCTAACATCCTATCCCATATAGACATCCACTGAATACCTTTTAATTTTTGTGAGCAGCATGGAGCAACCATGCAGAATAAAGTTATGCGATCATTACATTTAATATTATCAAGTTATTTTTCAAAATTGATTAAGAAGAAAAATAGTTACAGTAAGAAATAACGACGTTGTTAAGACTTTTTTTTGTCAATTATTGTAGATAATTTTTTTTTCAATATTTTTTGTAATTCTTTTCTGTGTATGTTTCATATTCTTTTGTAGTATAACAATTTAGTTTTCATTTACAGTTGTTTGCATTTTGAACTTGATATTTTAAACTCAAATTCACAAGAACATTCATGTCAACTTCAACGAAAGCAGCTCAATCTCTAATATCTGTGACTTTTTTACGAAAATTAGGACGATCGAAGATAAAACATTGTAAGACACACGTTTAAAAATATCTAATGTTATTTGCACATATATTTGTTTCTATTTGTACATGTTCTTATAATATTCCGTATTTTTGTATATATTTTTCATATTTTTCCTAATATTTATATGTAATTTATTTATATGTAAAAATATATGTATATATTTGGAACGGAATTCTTATTGATTTTAAATTTTACGATATTTTTGAATATTATATAAATTAGTAAAATTCAAATTACGCGCTTCAGAATTAGTACGTGCACGGCACCGCTTGGAGCGCTCTTGTGTTGATGTGAAACCTTGTAAATTTTGGTAACATTGTACTGTCAAGTCTTTTCTCTATTGGTAGTCTTTGGTTTCTAGTTGCCTTGTAAATTTTCACTTTTATTGACAGTTTCCGTAAAAAAAAATTTCTGCACGTAGTCGTACTGCTGTTTATCTGTTAGACAAGCGATAAATAGAATCTTCTTGTATATCGCCTGCAACTATATAGCTTCAAGAGTTTTGGACAATATTATTGTTTTTATGAGAATCTGTGAATTGTCTTGTCATAAGTCATTATAACATTTTTTGTTAATAATTGTAGCATTTATTCTCTTCTCACATTGTTCATGCATTTTACTTTCCCGCCCCCAATATCCGTAGAAAGGGCATTAGTTTGGTTGTGCAGGAAGTTTTCTTTCTAAAAACGACAAAAAATATATCTAATTTCCAGAGTGAAGAAATTTTATTGATCTATCTGTATGGTCTTCTCAGATAGCAACTAAATTTGATACACGGACATAATTTCATCGTGAATTGACCGCATCAATTTGTGGTTGGAATCAGTTCACCGGAAGATCCTCAGGTACCGCACTGATTCTTCAGTTTCCTGCGTAACTTCCATATACTAATATTATTTTTTATAAATGTGAAAAAATTTTCACAGAAAACGTTCAACTGGGCACTTTAATTACGAGTATGTGTTATATGGTGCATCTCTTAACAGAGTGAAAACCAATCTAGAATACGGTGACATTCAAGCCTTGATACTGAAGTTGGAAAAAACTCATGTTAGAGGTTTTAAAACCATAATCAGGCACATATTGTCTAATCTAACCAACAACATCGTATCTATTTACGTACAATATATTATTTATTTATTGTAATCGTGATTTTTTGACAGTTCGAGATTTTGATTGATCTTCACATTTTAGACCCTACTGAAACTGAAAATAGTTATTTATGTATCTAGTGCGCAAAATAATACTTTGGTGCTTGAGAATGATAGTTTTTTGTCGAGGTGGCAGCCGAGACAAAAATCATACGAAAGCTCCAAAGAAATTTCGTGCACGCGTTGCATACAACATTTTTTCTACACACGTCAAAAAATCATGAAAAAATATTAAAATCATATTAAAATACCAAAATTAGTGCGATTCCTTTTCTTGACAACGTGCACAAAGTATTTTGTGCATGTTGTCAAGATAAAATCAGTGCACGAAATACTTCGTGCCCGTTGTCATGATAAACAACTTCAATGCGACATTTCGCATACTAATATTGATGTACAAATGTCATGATTTTTGACGTTTGTAGAAAAACAATTTTAAATAAGATCGGTCTGTCGGTCTGTCGGTCTGCTGAAAGCACGATAACTTGAGAACGCGTACGAATTTTTGATTGAATTTCATATTCCAGTTTTTCATCAAAGTTCAACTTCATAGATGAGCTTTTTTCAACCATTGGCACCAAAACTTTATTGATGTAACTTTATTGATGTAACTGTTTAGTGTTTTGCGTTTTTTTCTTTTATAAACGGTAGTATTTATCTAAGCCTAAAACTAATCTTTGAATGATTTGCCACAACATTCACAAGAAACATTTTTCAAAATGATCAGCAGTTCACTTGTTATCATCAAAATTTGAATTATTATAGAATTTGTTCAAAATAATGAGAATCATAATGTAGTTAGAATTATTATCACTCAAATTTTGACATCACATGCAAATGTTCGTCAATTGTCTTTTAAACAATTAATTTGGCTCTATCGTATTTGGTATCAAATTAAAGCTCTTGTGGAGATAATTTTAGTAGAAGTGTCAAAAAGGATATTTAAACGAATTTCAATTCTTTCGTTCACAAACCATTTAAATGATGTCTAGTTTAGTATCAATTTCAAATTCTCGGGGAGATAGGCTAAATAGATATCAATTTCAAACTCTCGGGGAGATAAGCTGAGTATAGATATCAAAAAAAAAATAATTAAGTAGTGGAATCCATGCTACCATCTTCAAATTACACTTCCAGCGATCAAATGTCGAAACTGTATGTTCCAATGAATTGAAAGCCCCGAAAATCTAGAAAAGGACTCTTCATTTTCAAAAATACTTATTTTATGTAAGGACTAAAAAATGGAAGAATCATCTAGATGATGAAAGCGCATTTTTGACAGCTCATGAATGCTTGTTACTTCGGAGATTTCGCAAATTACCATCTCTCACAATTACTGAGCTTGAATTCAAGCAGTTTGGGCAAACTTACGAAACAGCAGCTTCCATTTAGTACTAGTTTCAAGTTGACTATTTGATAGGTACATAGTTTATGCATGTACAAACTGAAAAATACCTTTTAGTCTTCATTGTTTAGTTATTAACTGGCGGGAGGTCAAATGCTGTACCTTAGAATGATAATTTGATCTTTATCAAAGCTATATAAGAAAAATACACCAAAAGTAAACAAATTTTCATCCAATAATAATAATTAATTCTTATAAGCTTCAAATTCGCGTCATACAAGCCATTGAATTAATTCCGGACAGATTTGACAGCTGTACATAATAATAGTGTCACACGCAGCGAAAGTTGTAACTAAATTTTTATCTAATTCAATAAATTTTAGTTGCCATATCCCTAATGTCATATATATCTATGGGCATTGTTTCATTTGAAACAAGTAATTGAATAATTTAATCTTCCACAATCATTGAGCTTGAATTAAAGCAATTTGTGCAAACCTACGAAACAGCAGCTTTTATTTAGTACCAGTTTTAAGTCTGTAAATAGTATAGTTGTTGAGAACTCAGCGTCACGCCAGCCAGCCAGCCAGCCAGACAGCCAAAGTGAATATAATAGCGCTTTTGTCCAAAAAATGCGCTAAAAATAACCAGCATCTGTCACTTGAAATTTGCAAAATAGCGAATAACTAGCCTTGAAATTTAAGGTCGGGGAAGCACTGTGATGGCCACAGAGGATTTTTTTATTGAAGTAATGATATTTCAAGTTGATGACAATAAATCATTCCAATTGTTAATATTTTGTAATCGATTTTTTCACACATATTCTTTTTTTTAATAGAACTATTGTGAGAATATAATACTCATGTATTATACATAAAAACAAACAAGTGACCTATTGAGAATGATGAAATTTCCTATTTTGAAATAGTCAAACGAATTTTTTGCTCAAAAAATAAGATTGGACTCATTCAAAATTTTTTTCAAGTAAGTATGAAGTTGGTTCTATTGATTTTTATTAGAAAGACATCCATACCCTCACGTGTATCTTGGAAGAAAACGTCAGATTCGATTGGAAAACCTAGGAGATGGCTCTACAAAAAAGAGACGTGTGAGCAGGCGACATACGTACAAACACCAATTTAAGTGAAGATCATTCTGGTCATCTACGATATATATTCAAAATTTATATGCAAACATTTTTAAATCAGACAGTATTACAGACACTTGACCGAATGCTTATGCTGTCTGACGACGAGCTAAAAAGATTTCGGTAGAACTTTTGAAATTAGTCTCATTAGAAAATAACTTCATACGCACTTGAAAATCTCGGATTTATCTTACGAATGACTCAAAATTATTTTCAAAATCCAAAATGCTTGAAATATGATTTTATTAGGTTAGAACCAAACTGGAACATTGAAATGTAGTATGGTAGTAATAATTAAATCATATTTTTATTTTAGATAATGAATAAAATCGTTTTTGTAGACACTTTTTTATAGGTTGCACATAGCCTGATCTGATATGCAATGATAGTCTTTTCATCAAAAATTTAGATTCTTAAGATATTGGTCGAGCAAAACAGCAGATATTGTTCTTGTTCAAATTAATAAATAACTAAATTGATTTTCCTACCTTATTATCTCAAGTAAACTTTCATATTCGACCATGTAACATAAGATCTAGCTATACTTTTGAATGTATTTGTCCAAAGACCAAATTCGCCTATATATTCAATTCAATAAGTACAATCATGTTTCCAACAGCTTAATTAATGTCTATCGGTTTAGAATACACGTTTATGCACTTTTTAGATTTAAGAATGGCATTCTGTTACTGGGTTTTTCTGTAGAATGTCTAATGATGAATGAATATTGACTTGAAATTTGACATACAAATTGAAATGATTACGGTCCGTATTTTCATCTCTTTTTCAAGCGCTACTTCAACAAAAATCAAAATAGATAAAGATTGTGGCAATAATGGAACAAGAACTGTGGTCGAGTTCCGGGAGGAAGCACCTCTTCAAGAGATGAGCATGTGAGCCTAAATTGCCGAACCAAGAATATGTTATTAATAACAATCAACCTTACTAGTCTTCAGTGAAGTCTTCAAAGAGCTACTTGTTCAATTATAATAAAGATCTAAAATAGATATTTTGGTAACTGAATGATAAATTCGTGTTTAACTTAATTCTGAACAAAATTTCCTTTTGATGAAACATTCAATTTCATGAATTATTCTATTCACTCCTTAAATATTATACTGCCTGTGATTCTTTGAATATTAATATTAAGTCTCAGACAAATGTGTATTGGGCATCATCAAATTAATTGACACCCTTACTCGATGATTGTCGATTCGTGAGATACTCTACATTAGATGTTAATCAAAATTTGAGAGCATTACTCCTTTGAATATTATCCTTTGATACATCCTAACGTATTTTCCAGTATTGTACACATCCCTAATTATTCGTCATTGTACATAATCCTCTGGGACGCTATCCGAATCCTTTTGAATAAACTAAAACGACAATCTCCACCCAAATCTCTATTCAGGAGTCACTTTCTTCCTCCTATTTTTTCAAGATTCCAATGTACAAAACTCTTCTTTTTTAATCTGATATTGAGGTCAGAGTAACATTCCTTTTTATGAATCCAATATTCACGCTCATAGATAAGGTTTAGTATTTGAACATCTAACCCTATAATTGAACATATAGCAACCGGATTTTTTATTCATTCTTATCACCTTCGTTTATCAGTAGCCAACATTTTATCATAGTGTAAACCGAAACAGAATATTCAACTTCTAAAGATCTTCTGATAAAGATATGTTCCTCTGGCGTGATCTTGGTAACAGACATAATTCGTGATTCTTCGTAGGCTGAGTAACTTTAAAGCCCTAGAAGCAATTGATCCAGAGGTCTTAAACCAATGGAGCTGCAATAACTATTGCAATGAAATTAAATCATTGAGATACGATCCTATTCAAAATATTTTTCTACAAATCATTGAATGCAGAATTTCCAACCAATTCTAAGATCCATATTTGATGTTCTCTAACTCATTCTTCCAACGTATTATTTTCCATCCTAAAATCTTAATTCCAGAATTTTCTTAAATACGATGTAAGTGAAAGCCTTTCAGATGTGGAGAAAAAAGTTATTCCCAGGATTTTCTTAATTCACAAATTCTATAGTATAAAATTTCACTGATTCTTCACACTGAAGTTTATAATAAAAAAAGTAATGCATACAATAAGTATTGTAACGTTATTTATTTTAACTCAGGGAGTGAAAGTTACTAAACACTACTATTTATTTTTATGGTTTATTAAAATGATAAATTAGATAACTAACACTATTTCTAATAAATAATTCTAATATAAACTAAAAATTATCACACTACACTATAATTTAACTTTAATTATTTATGTCAATATTGATTTATTTCAAACAACACAATTTATTTCAACCACTAGCAGTCCGTATTATAAGGTCTCCTCGCTGAGTCAGTCACATATATATACCGTGGGTCTCGTCCCACTACGTTTTTTCCGCAAACGTCCAGGCTTTTCTAGAAAACGCTAGAAAGTATCAGCAATTTTCTAGAAAACAAATATATTCCCTCCTATTTCTTGATGTAAAATATTTCCACAATAATTCTAAGCACCAGTAAAGCCGAAAAGACTAATTTATAGACTTAAATTCGTTACAGTATGTAAACAAGCATTATGATATAGAGCCAAGTACTTCGAGACGAGATTGCCGAATCCAGAAAATTGTCGACCGGATAACATAGTCTTCTTTACACTCATTTGACAAGAAAGATTTCTTTCTAAGCCCTTTACTTCCGTATTTCAACAATATCAAGCACACTGCAATACAGCACAAGCTAACATTTAGATTTTACAAATTACCTAATAAATAGATCGGCAGCAGTGCTAACAACAATAATTCCTAGGAATATTAAATTTAGATTACGATACTCGACTGCCACGCGTTTCTAGATTTGTAGGGCTAGTATACGTGAACGATTACCTAGTGATTAGATTAAGTATTGTGTGAACAATAAGTTTACAGGAAGTCGTAGAAAAAAGTACCATAATAATATCAGTTAAACACTTCTTAGAAGAATCTTAGCATAAAAAACTATTAAATTCAGGTTCAAGAAATTTGACCTTAAACATGCATTTGAGTACTTTCAAGTAATGTTTGGTACAAAGGGAATATACAATTATTATATTATTTAATGGATTATGTTCACGATTAGTCCTAATCGTGAACCTAATCCATGAAATACTATAAAACATTACGATAATATTGAAATTGAAAAAAAAAACACACACCATCAGGGTTTTCAATTTTTACTCTGTATATAAAGATGAGAAACGAACTTCTATGGATTCAAATTGAGAAAAGAATTCATAATGTACAATCGTTTTAAAGTATGATGTATAGAAAGAATTGAGCGTCACTGCTCTAACCACTGGCAACCATTCAACCATCTTAGCAACCGTTTCATTTTGTATTCAGACTATTAAACATCCCAACACTAAGTTACTGTAAGAAGTCCGATTTATTCCCTTCGAACACGAAACATACATATTCAATTTCGCCCAGCAAAAAAAATCTTTACACGAACCACAGCTGTATAAATATCTCTATCTATATTTTAGAATTAAGCAAGAAGATATTGCCTTTATAAGTACGACTTTGCAGACAGAAAAATTGAAAAGTTACACTGAGTTACCTGAACAAATAACAATTTATCTTCAAGTCTCATATTTCAGAATGAACTTCACAAGGAATTGACTTGATAATGCTTCCACCACATGTAGTTTATCACGGATATAAATATTATCTTGGAGAAATATTACTCATTATGATTGTAGTTATTCCTGAGAGAACACTCCATTAAATGAAAATAATAATTGACGTGACAACGTCTACACATTCGATATCGGGTAACTAAGAAAGAATTTTCCATCAACAATTCATTGTACTATAACCAATAAAAATCTGGGTTCCTGACATTTGTCTGCTTCTAGCGATCAAGGTCTGTCAAACTGAAAACTCCATGCTCGGGCATGGCGAGCTATCGTGTTAGTGACACGATTTCGAGTTGTGTAAATTTTCATACTACTATACGACAGGAAAGCGACTTCCTCCACGAAACCTCAAGTAGCTATAATCCTATATCCAAATTCCTCCATTACATCTCTTCCAAAGGATTACGGACGCATTCAAATTTCTCCACAAAGCCTCAGGTAGCTATACTTCAAGCTCACTAATAAAATAAAGCTTTATCAGTGGCATTTTGTTTCCATCCGGCGGTGTTTCGCACCAAATCAAGCGGGCGGGCTTCGCCCACTCTCACCCAGCTCGATGTAAGGAATCTCGCGTAACTTAAGACAGTGGTTTTGTTTTCAACCGACGGTACTTCGCACCAAAACAAACAAGCGGGCTTAGCCCGCTCTAACCGATTCCGACATGCTTAATTTGGCGTGCGCTTAACATCTCCTGTTGGGTCAAAATAAATCTTCTATTTATCCCTTATATGTATTTGTTTGGAAGCTACTGCTAACCCTGCTAACAGTTGCAAAGGTGTACGTGGAGGAACTCGGCTATGGGATTATCGTTCCAACCTTGCGGTCGAAGATTAAAACAGGTAAAAGTGGTTGAATTCGGAAGCGCCGGATCATTCGGTTGTCATTTGGAATATCATAAAGAACTCTATTTGGATAGAAACAAATATTTGGCGAGAACCAGAGAAAGGAATTTGACTTTGATTCTTTCTCTGTGCAAATATAGACATTCTTACGAAAAACACTGTGACAATATTTTAATTGCAATCTTCTCAAATTTTTTTAAATAAAAACGACTGATATATCTATTTTGACATCCAATAGGACGATTTCTAGAGTGAAATTGGTCTGTTGGTCTAAGTGAAATCTTCCACGATAGTAGATGCAGTTTTCAATCAGTCAAGTCGAAAATTATACACGGGCTTAATACCAATGAAATTTGACAGTATCAGATTGTAATTGGAATCGATCCAAACAGACTTTTATTTTATGATATTGGTAAATATTTATCAATTAATAGCATGTGGATCAATTTTAAGTTCTTCACGTATCTTCATCAGATTACATACAACAAATGGGCTTTGAACTATTGAGAAATAAAGTCATCACATCAGAACATCAACTAAAAAACATACTATAAAAGCTGAACAACCGATAACCAAAAGCAGTTAAACAAATTAATATGTAAATATCTAATGTAGTAATAATAGAACCGTGTTAATAATAACATTAGAATAAATTTCCATTAAAAATAAAGCAAATGTTCGAAGTATATGCGCTCAAAATTATAAGTTAATCATCCAGTCATCCTACGCTATTTTCATGTACAACATATTTTGACTTCTAGACCACCCTGTACACTTGACAAACTAATAAAAATAAGTGCCAATAACATAAGTCAGCGTGATTTAAGATTTCAACCGCAAAGATTTAAATTACAAAATATGGGAGCGCATTTCAACACGTAACGTAATCAATATGGAATATAAGTTATTTTATACTTTAATCTCAAGTTTAAATTAATGCAAGAATACAGTTATGGGTCTTTGACCATATAACGAAAGATTTATTGTCACTTTCGTTAATGTGAAGCAAACATGTCGGAAGAAATATATTCCCAAAATAAATATGCACACAACTCGATTTTTATTCGAAGGCTGTAGATTATAAATTGATATTTAATTTCTTTGCGATAGCCATAACTCACTATGAATCAAGATAAAGAGATAACTTAGTTCTTATTCACTCCATAAAATCAGTTCTAGATTCTTTCTATTTGAGTGCATTTATTTAATGACAGTTCATTTTAAATTTCGGATTTTTGTTATCAAACGATTTATTTTTATTTCTATCGCAACATCCTGGCGATGCAAATATCCATCGAAACATTTATCCTACTATAATAGCCCATAGTCGTCCTATCCCGCGGTATCTAATTGTTCGGAAGTAAAAATTCACTGTCCCTAAGGCAGCAAATCCAGCGCATAGCGCCGCACATAGTAATTTCACGAATTACTTGCATTACTGCTGTTGCGTTTCAAATTACTGCCTGTCTGGAAGATACTCCGATAGGCACAAAAAAAATGAAGAATTTTCTGAGCTAGTTTTTATGCAGAATGGAACATTACCTGCTTTTGTATACGCCCTCGCCCTTGGTCAAAGAGGCTACAGTTCATGATAATGATGATGATGTTTTGAACTCTCTTGACTGATATGCTCAGTGGTTTTTAAGTTTCTTTGTAATAATGGTTTGGTTATGGTCCGTTTCAGATTTTTGTTCATCATTTAGTATCTTGAACTTCATTTAAAATTTTTGAGAAATGTGTCATTTGATAAAATTTGGATTTAGAGTTCTTTTAATGGCCGGTTTTATAAAAGACCAAGTAAATTTACTCCCGAAGTAAATTTATTCCATTCAACAAATTCTAATCAGTTTGAGCTTCCTTATGACAACAAAATCATTGCTGTCAAATAATCGACTGCCATCTAACAGAGTAAATTTTATTTACTCTGGAAGTAAAATACTCTGCCCTTTATAAAACCGGGCATAAGAATAGATAATACGAGAAATATGGTCACTTGAAGTTCTATGATTTATACAGCGATAATTCAAGCAGCAAAAATGAAAATTGTACACAACGTTAATTTCTTCATTGACTTCTAAATTCTTGTTAATTAAACACACAGGAAAATATCAATCTATCATTTAAAATCGAATGTACAGTAATATATTAATTAATTTTATTATGAAACAAGAGATATGTACGTTTCACACCTATGGATAAATTGTACTGTTATGTATTTTCTATCAAGATCTAATAATTCTCATTAGGTGATGGATGGTAGTCCTGCGTACATACTCAGTGGTATTTTAAGATGATGCTAGAGACGATCTATCTACCTTTGAGAATCTATAACTGCTTCTGAGTCGATTGAGGGTTGAATGGTCGAAAGAACAGAGTACAGGAGAAGAAATTTTAGGCGATGTTGAAGCAAGTCATTCAAGAAAAAAACATGACACTTGTAACGATACCTCGCTGATGGCGAGGTTGTTACCTTTGGCGTCGCGGTCAAAACTGCAGACGGTGTGCTCGGGAGCCAATGCGGTTGGTGACGCAGTTTCTAAGGCAGACGGCTAGATAGCTCAGAATGGAAGGGTTAGGGTTGTCAAAATAATCATCAGTTCCCAAGTAGTGACTCTATGTTAAACTTGCTCAACGCTGTGAAGCCAACACCGGTGATTCTACGTTAAAACAATCTAACGCTGCGAAATCACAAAGACTTCGTCAGCGGCGACGCTATGTTAAGTTAATCCAAAACGGTGAAATCAACAAAAACTTCGCCTGCAGTGAACCTACGTTAAATTATTCAAACACTGCGAAATCATCAAAGACTTCTTCAGCGGTGATTCTACGGTAAAACAGTCTAACACTGTGAAATCAATAAAGACTTCTCAAGCGGTGACTCTACGTTAAATAAATCCAAAAAAATATATCTTTATTTGTTATGTCAAGGGTCAGGAACAAAACTAGATATACAATATACAACATATTTTACAGAGCAACAGTTGATTACATTCAGGATACATTAATGATAACTACAGGACAAACACAGATCAAACAATATAGGGTTGAATTTTATTTCAGCTGTTTCAAAACATAACCTTACTGCCTTATTCAACCACATGTTGTGAAATATCAAAACGTCTTTATTCCAGCTGAGGGCTGATGATGCTAAGGTAAACGGTGGTGTAGTGTTTAAACAGAATTACGGATTTTAAAATTTATAGGGCAAGCAAGATGTGGAACGTGTGGAACTAGTTGTGATGGACTTCAAAATGTTGAACGGTAGCAGAAGGCTCTGGGATGTGCAACTGTGACGGAGTTTTGGGAAAGAATTCGTCACACACTGCATCGTTACTTTATGATCGAAAGGATTTTGATAATCCCCTCAGGGACAAAATACTATAAATCAACAATTACATTCAGAAATTTATGAAGGCAGCACTCATCTCATTGAGGTAGACACCAACAGCTCATAATACGGGGAATAAAGACATTACATAGTGGAAAAATAAGGAAAAGCTGAATTTTTGAATAAAGCTTCTTTTTATGGTTCTAAGTAACAACCCAAATATCCCCGCCGATGTTTGCGCCACTAAAAATGTTACGCGGCATCAAAGATCATGATATACGGTTCCTCACAAAAATCTCGCTTACACTAACTTCTATCAAAAAAATAGGGATTATCAAATTAGTAGCAAAAAACATATCATTATTTTTCTTCGAGAGACTAACAGTTTTTGAGAAAATTCGATTCGAAAAATTGGTAACGTATACTACGCTCTCCATGGTATTTGTGTGTCCATTGATAATCACAAATATTCAATGTTTGCGAAATTAACACTGCTTGAAAGACCTGTAGAATAATCTTCTCATCCGCCAACATCTAATGCTGTTATATCGTGTTTACCAAATGCAAGTATGACTTGGTAACGAGCTTGATCCTCTAGACTAGGGATGGACAAGATCAAATTTTAGAGCCAGTTAAAACTGTTCTTCCACCCGCTCCTGACAGTCTACTCAACTCTATTTTTTGTAATTACACCAAGAGATGTACATTGAACTGTGGTTGCAGAAAAGTTGAGTTATACTGTTTTTGTTTAAATGTATCACCATATTTCGGATGCGTTTCGTGTTTCTTGACTCAAACTATGGAAATACGGGAGATGAAAGAAGAAAATGAGGAAGAGTTGCACTTTGTAATTGAAATGGAGTCAGAAGAAGAACCATAATAATTTGTTTGTTCAATAACGAATCACTTATTCAACTGTTCTATAATAATTTTGTCATTTAAGTAGACATTTCCGATTAAAAAAATCTTATAATAAAATTAAATTTATTTAAAAAAAAAATAAAAATTTACCTGTTTTGGAATAGAAACAGAATTAATCTATCATAATTTCGTATAAATAATCATTTTACTATTGAAAAATAATACATAATTTGTTGATTTTCTTTAATAAATAAATATTTTTGAATCACAATTAAGTGTGAGGACGCCACTTAGGAAAAAGGAGTGCACGTATTATGAGAAAAAACCTTCGTCCGAAATATTTGAATCGGATTTCCTCAAAAGCCGTTAGTCTTACGAAAAAAATTACTAATACATCTTTTTGTAGGCAGTTTCCTAAGCTACAAATTTTATAACTATTATTTTTTCGATAAAAGTCACCATTAGCGAGATTTTTGCGAAAAACCGTTCATCTTGACCTTTAACCCTGCGTAGCATTTTTAGCGGCGCATGCATCGGCGGGGATATTCAGGATGTTGTTTAAAATCACAAAAAGGAGCTTCATGCAAAAATACAGAGATATGTATCAGCTCTCCAAGATAAAAGGAACACTAAAGATCAATAATTTATCTCAAATAATTTCGAACATAAGAGAATATGATAATAATGGAAAAAGATTTTTCATATAACTATTATCGAGATCAATTTCTTTTCTTTGAGTGTACACTTACACTACATCCTACATTTTAACGTCAGTAGAGCGGGCTCTAGTGATAATTTATGTGATATTAAATCGGTATAGTTAGTGCTGTAATAATACACCTCTCCTCCATAAATATCGTAGTTCTAAATTTTACTGTTACATTTTTCAGTTTGAATTGCCCCACTTATCTGCTTGATATTTCAACATAGAATATAATTTTTCACAACTGAGATATTTATTATTCTCTAGTCTTTATTTTCTGTAGCTTTAAACGCCTACTCTTCGGCTTGAAACCAGCTTCGAACATCTTGCATCCACGCAAAAGTACTGCCAGCGGAAATAAGAACAAATTCAACATAATTTGACTTCAAGAAATTTTATGAAACAAAATCACGATGAAATTATTATGATTTATCTTTGTTTCATTAATATTCTTTTACAACAAAACTTACTAGAGAATAGAGAACGTATGTTTTGATTTAAAATAGTGTAAAAAAATGAAACTATTGTGATCTATGAAAATAATTCTTTTCACAACTCACTTCATCCCAAATACAATTAAGGTGGTTTAAAAAATTAATGATGATTCAAAGTCTTGAGTTAGAAATGCATGCAGATACGGCCATCAATTCTTTACTATAGAGAATTTATTAAAACCATATTTCTTGGAACAATTCCAACTAAAATAAATTCAAAGTGCAAGCCCACGTACATAATTTCAATTTTGGACTTTATTGTCAGCATTTAACAATTTGAATAAAACTTCTACAAAATCTTCAATGGAACGCGAAGTATTTTTATACGCTATGAATGAAAATAACAGCTGTTTCCAAATTTCTTTCCTCATAAATTTGTCGTAAACTCCTAAAAATTATACTCACATAAGTTGCGCCTACACATTCCGGCCCAAAGATTCTGTATCTCATTCCATACATTTCTATTAGTGAAAGCGATTAACGGCCTACCCAAATTAAAAACTCATAATTTTTACGCAACATATCGGGCGCTTAACAAATTACACCCACATGCGTGAAGTATTTACGCATGCGTAAACTCATATGGCGTAACGTGATGTGACGTGATATGATGTGTGAACACATGCATGCAAAGAAAAACATTTGTAAGAAAAGAACTTATTGATACCTGATTATACATAGGTAGAGTGATTGTTGCGTCGTAATTAGAAACTATCGCACGAAGGTGTGGGTTCTGTTATCGACTGGCACGCCAGCCTCGAATTTTGACAATAGAAATATCATAACTCAAGTAATTATTCAACGTAGATAAACTAGATTCATTTTCTATGGTTACCATTGATTGTATAATTGGTACCATTTCAACTGAATTTGCCTTTGAAAAATGATATGCCTCTCCAGATGTTGGTCTCGTATATGTAGATCCTCACTACAATCTTGACTGATTTTGGTAATCCTTTTCTCTAACACTGTTTTGGAATCTGCAAATTCCACTACTGGAAACTATGTTGGAACAAGTGGAATTATTCCGTATATAGTTTAAAATCATTCCATCATCATTTTTAACGAATCAGTACAGCCCGACAAATATCTCGTGGCGTGAAGGGATGAATACTCCACAGACGAAAACGCACTAGGCGGGCGAATTATAGTATGTACGCTCGGCGTGTACAATACGCGACACAAGTTTAGTCTTAAATGTTTTATAGTATAATCCGTATATCATCAAAAATGCCGTAGTGCCCTAAAATTTACATATACTTCAAGTCTCATTAGCAAGAATTAAATAACGTATATAGAGCAAATAACATTTACTCAGAATCTTATAACAAAAATATTCACAAATCTATTATTTGATAATAAACTCATAGATAGGGTAAAAATATCTATACAAGATTTAACGAACATTAAATGTTTGCAAAAAAAAATATTGAACTGCTTGATTCAGACGGAAAAAAACTTATACTCCTACTACATCATTATCACTGCTTTCAGAATCGCTTCCAAAATTCTTCTTTACATTTCTTGGAATGTAAATAACGTGCTTCCCATTCTTCAGCTGAAAATTAAAAAAAAAAGTTCTCGCACAACTTTTCTACGTAATTTTTTCTCAAAGTAACTTTTTTTTTTGAAGCATATTGTTTTAAAGACGCCCATACTAACTCGATAAAGTTGAAATCTGGATGGTATGGTGGCAGGCGTACAACGTTTTTACCTTTATATCTCTTGATTGTCTTTTCTATCGAAATTAACACTAGCGTCGCTTGTATTCAAGTGAAGTCCCTACTACAAATTTTCACGATTCTACTGCACATTCTGACGTCACACGCCACGAGATATTTGCTGGACTGTAGTTGTTAGTTTGATAACTATGGTTACGTTTTAACAATTCAGATATTCATTTTGACTCTGCGTTTGACGTTTCAAAATTTCAAAAAATCCTTCTGAATTCTTGATGAATTACCAATATCTTGTTAGAGAACGTACAGCCTACAATATATTTGGAATGACGTATTCCACACTCGCGAATCATATAGACTTCGCCTTCGGCTCGGATAACAAACTTTTCGCTCGTTTGGAATATAGGCCATTCCAATATTTGTAGAATCTACTATTTTTTATCAATTAATTAACTATCAGAAAAGAGCTTCATTTATTTTCACAATGATTTGACATTTGTTATGTAAAGTCTCAAGCCTAATTTTTCCATTGTTGTTTAACTTTGTGTCTTTTAATAGTAGCAATTATTGACACATTTGTAACTATAGAAACTATCTGAGCTTCTAATTTAAACAACTTCATCCGGAAGTGGGAAAAACCAACAATAAATGTCTATTTGTGCTCTGTGCTTCCTGAATGTGTGCTGAATACCTTATTATCAAAATGAATAAAATGAGAGCCCTAAAAAAAATCTGGCATGCAACACGAACGTTAACAAGTTCTACTACGATCGCTCAACAATTTCCGTGATTCATCTAGAAATACTTGGCCTCATATTATTATGCTGATAAGTTAATAAGTTTATTTCATAAATTACATATAAAAAGCGAGTTACAGAGATAAAACATAAGAAATTCCTGTCAATGAGTTTGTATTTGTTAATACTTTCTGATGTTAACAATAGGTTCCATAAGAATCGTGTGCATTTATCTTTAAATATGCAAAAGCTTCAACAAGAATTGCGGGATAAATTTGAATAAAGCTAATAGGCTATTATGCCTACGAGTTTCTAAATTGCAAACAGGTGTTTTGTCACTAATTTTATTGTTATCCAACCTAAAGACAGTTTTTTGAACCTGATGTTTTATTCATGCCAAATTTCATATATCAATTGAAATTCAAAACCCAAAAAATTTGCATTTTAAAATTCGTTGCTTACTTCTCAACACTTTATGATTACATGATACATTTTATGCACACAGGACGATGAATATGAAATATGGGGCTTAATTTTAATATATTTATGAAAAAATACGTAAATATGAATCCCCAGGCGCTGGAAAGATGATAATTAACTACCATAACTTATGAATAAGAAAATTATTAACAGGAATATGTCTCCAAGAATGATAATTTTACGTTTACCGATCAAGGAATATCAATCTAAATATGCAGGTGATGAATTAATTTTTTGGGTTATGGGCCATAATTTGAACCTCAGCAGGCAAGTGTTGAAAATGAAGCAATTTACGAAGGGTACACTTAAAAGAAATTTAGTTTGAGTATGAAATTATTCTGCACGGTTACAATGTAGCTATATATTATACTTTAATAATTTTTTTCAAAATCTCAGAATCCAACAAGATTCGTGCATTTATGGTCAAGAATAGAAAATTGAATGAAAATAAGATTATCATGAAAATCACCCTAGAACAATTTTCAATTTTAATAAGAATGTCAAGCATTATGTATGCGTCTAATGTGAATTTTAGTCATTATAGATTTTTGTTTGATTAGATCACAAATATATTTTATCTAAATAAATTATTGAACAAAAAATTTTATCGCCAGTTATCTTTCGATCAAACGTCTATACTAGTAATTTTGGATTTTGACAGATTTCTGAGGCACAGTGCTTTCAAGTCAACCGCTCTCTGTCACCGATAGGAATATTATAGTTGAAAATTAAATGTTTAAAAAATCGACTAGAATATTTGGATTTCTGGTTTCTAGGACTTAATCCATGAACCCTCTGCAGACTCCGAAATGAATTTTGTTTGAAAAAGGTCAAACTTATCAATCAATATTTTGCTGGATGTGAAGTAGAATAGTGTATTATTCAATAAGCGAATATAAACATAATTAGCTAGTCAAATACTATAATTTATTCACAGCTATTTTATGTCTGAAATGCATTTGAAAGCTACTGACATTTGACATTTTGGAATGAGATTTCATAGCTAATAACATCGTAGTCATTGTAATTAAGTCAGAATTTCTTGCAGAATTCAGACTATTACTGGAAATTATAGCTAAAAGGAACAAGAGCTATCAAAGACGAAGAGTCTAATTTTTAATTGAATTAAAATTTTCAAATGATAGTGAACAGACCAGGAGCAAAACATTGGTAATAATTTAGTCTTCACAGTGAGAACGCGCATTTTTATTCAACAGCAGGCACCAATTATTTGAGAGTGTAAATAATGGCCAATGGGTAGCATTAGTTGGGAATTTGGAGTTAGACACATAATGTACCTATACTTCTACATTTGTAAGTAATAATTATCTAAGTGTAAAAAGTTATTCTCTAAATCACGAGGGCTTGGTTAAAGATACAAGCAAAGCGAGTGTTTTTGAAAGCTCTGTGATTACATTAGGGACTTTAACGCTGATATCTCACAACCTTCTTATTCTTGACCGTCCTTATTTTTGTAAAATATTGTAACGTTATTTATTTTTAATTTAGGGAGCAAAAGTTACTGAACACTACTATTTATTTTTATGATTTATTAAAATAATAAATTAGATAACTAACACTGTTTTTAATAACTAATTCCAATTTAAACTAAAGATTATTACACTACACTATAACTTAACTTTAATTATTTATTTTAAATAACACAATTTATTTCAAGCACTAGCAGTCCATACTATAAGGTCCCTGATCAAAATCAATAATGTCACTCACGTATATATACCTCGGATCTCTCCCCACTTGTTTTTTCCCGGAAACGTCCAGGCGTTTCTAGAAAATGCTAGAAGCTACCGGTAATTTTCTAGAAAACAAATATATTCGCGTCTATTGCTTGATGTAAAATATTTCTACAATAATTCTAAGCACCAGTAAAGCCGAAATGACTAACTTATAGACTTAAATTCGTTACAATATGGTAAATTTTTCAAGAATACTTTTTCTTTTGGAAATGTCACTTTGATGGCTACTATTAGTAACTAAAGAAACGATATTGTGAATTGAGCTATTGTAGTTGTAATTGTCATTAATATTTTAGAAAATTTGAGTAATAATATCAAATTCAAAATTCAAAGTGATTTCAGTATTGTATATAGGTTTCAAAATACTGATAATTCCACTGAAGAACCATCCAACTAAAATAGTACAATGAGAGTGTGTGCTAAAAGTCTTTTGTATACTTTTTCATGAAAGATGAATTTTACTTCAACCATTTTCAACGTAAAAAGTTGGCTTTTATGAGAATCTATGCAATAAAAGTTTTATTGCATGGTTCCAATTGAAGGATCCATTACTGGATTTAACGGTATTCTGAAAATCTGGGGAGTATTTTAAAACTCATCTACAACACTAAAGTCACTTTTGAATATTATGAACTTAATATTTCAATTCAAATTTTTAAGAAAATTCATGTCAACTACATAAGTGCAATTTTCAAAATTGAAAACTCATTATATTTCACAAAAATCTAGATGATTGAAGATGAAATTTTATAAGGCACACGTATGAAAAGCTTCTAATGCACTCACGGAACTCACACATCAAATTGCTCGTGCATTAAAGAATAGCTTTTCACACTTGTATCTCAAGTAACTATCAATTCTCCTGGTCAAGAAAACTCGCCTACATTTAGTGAAAAAGCATTGACTGGAGATTCACAAGCAGCAAGAAGAACTTGTTTTATCCAAATTTTCTCTCAATAACATCGAATTATTTATTGCTTCAAATTTATTTCAATTATTTGACTTTCTATTCTTAATTCATTCATATTACCCCATAACACAAAATATTCCCCAATTACATTGAAAATACAAATATCTATGCCTCACTTCCTTGAACCATTCAACATCCAGGATATTTTTAAGAACTTTCACTAGACTTACGCCCGGTTGCACAGTCTTTGGTTCATCCTAAGCCTAGCTCAATTACCGAAGTAACAATTGTATCAACAATTGTTATGTGGGTAACTGAGCTATGCTTAGAGTAAACCAAAAACTGTGCAATAATACCTTAGAAATATATGTAGGTATCTTATTATGAATTTATATTTACTTATTAGTGCGTTGCGGTCGTTTCATTATTATCAGAGTATAAATTTCTTATTTCACAATAAAGTATTCCAAATTAGTAATGCATTTGGAAGGATATTACACTAACAACAAAGAAAATATTGCATATCACTTCCTCTATCTAATTTATATCAGCATATTGTGTGGGTCCGGTTCTGCCTCAACCATATCACCGGAAATTCGTGGTTGAATATCCGCCATTAACATCACAAAAACAGCCCAAACCAATTCTGTCAACTAAATCGTATTGAGTTATGTTGGACAAGATCCATATTTCTTATGTTTTTTATTGTTTTGTAATATCTTTGGTAATGGGATTATTTCTAAGAATTTACATGTTCTAAAGGTGTTGAAAAGTCAATGAGCTTCTCTGAATTCTATTTTTAATAAACGCATTTTGGAGTTCTCGTTTTTTGAGGAACTCATTAGAAGAGACCTAGTTTTTAAAAAGAGTTTGGAGATATTTTCAGAGTTGTTTACTTATAATTAATTTTTATGAATGGAAGAATGATTACGAAGGTTTATTTACTCACTGAAGTGAAAACTTACACTTCATTCTTATAGATTTGTTTATTTATCATCAATTCCCATCGGATCCGTCTATTTGTAATCACTTGTGCAGAATCTATTAATTAAATTAAGAATGCACCGATAATCCCTCTAGTAAAATTGTCTGTTGCTAAGTAACCGAAATTTCCAACGTCATGTAAGTGATTAGAGTAATAAAAATAGAACTTGCCAAATATTTTTTGGTTATTGATAAATACTCATAATTTGCTTAGGCTAATCGTCCTTTGCCTTTAGAAATGAGCTGTTATCGAGCAGCTTGCTTCCGAATTATTTCTGACCTAGGTATACAATAATTGACACAAAAGTTGATTAGTTGCAGATGATAATATTTATTGTGAACCTGATATGATTCGAAGCTTCATTATTTTTTGCTTCCATGAAACTAAATTGATTTACCTCCTACACCAACTGGTCTAGTGAAAGCAAATTTGCTCATTCAATTCACATAGACTCAAATTTTTCTTCTCTAATGCTAATTTATTTTCCGGATGTGAAGCGATCGTGCGATATCAGATCTTGATTCATGGGAACACGATGTCTGAATACTCTTTTTGACAAGAGGGAAGGAATAACGTAGTACGTGCTATGTTATACAATGTGTGAGGTCTTCAGCGCTAATTACTAGGGGATTTTGTCTACACTTGGTTGGTATTAGCAGGAAATAAATGAATGAATGACATGCAAGGAGAATACTGATGGTAGCAGGTAAAATTAAGATATTTTTCTCCCGAATAAGATACAATTGTGTACTAAAATGACAATTAGAGACTGTACATCAGTACATTAATGTTTGAAAAAGTATACTTGGCTATATATAGATAGATGGGATTCAATCAATCAAATTAAAATTCTTGTGGTCATCGTGTGAGGTCGTATGCCGTGGCATATAATTAGCATACTTGATGATGTGTATGCAGATCTCGAGAGCAGTAAGGCGGAAGCAAATTTCAACATTTATTTTGGCATTTGGAACAGTATTGAAATATAGATTTTTTTTAGTGATAAAGATTATCTAAAGCATTTATTACAATACAAGGTTAGTAAATGCTGTATAACAGGATTGAAGATTGAAAAATAAGGTACCAAATGATTCAGATGAATCTGTCCTACGCACAAACGAATTTAAGACAGTAATTAGTAAAAATGTCAGTGACAACAAAAATTATGGTAGCTTTAGATAAATAGTTAAATTACAAGAACTATTGATTTGATGGTTTCTCTTGGCACTCGCTATAGTGTTGTAAATACAATATGCCATGTCGAAGGCGATTGTATGCAACAGAGGTGTAAGCTTGATCATTATGACATGAAGTCAAGTATTTCGTGACTAGACTTGTCAAGTTACAAAAATTGTTGACTCAATGTCATAAAGTTCCATCATTCAATATTTGTTCAACTCTCAAATTTCATGATGAGAATGATTTAATCCTAGTGTGATGTAAATAATATTGAATATTGCAGAAATAACAAGTCTTGTATCACACTGTTCAAAATTTATTCAAATAGATAAATCTCAAATTTCATATTATGCAAATTTTAAAATACACCATCAAGAATCACAGCAAGAGTTGACATTTAGACTTCACAATATAACATAACAAATAGCTTTTGTGCACAGTGCTACAAACATGCAATTCACAAAAAAAAAAAAAATTAGGCTACACTTCTTAAATGCCCTACGTTTAATTATGGCAGTAGCACTGGAATGCATAAAATAAAATTTGAAAATCACTTTCACTGAGAAAACTAAATTGCATCATTCTAGTGATAAAACTAAAGTGGTAATAGCCAAGACGATCGTGACACATTTAAAAGATAAAAACTAGTTGGCCATCTATAAATTATTCGTTTAAAAATCACTTTTCGTATTCAAATTTCATAGCTACAAATGGTATGGGCTACCACTCAAGTGATAGGATTCTAGCACTTAAATTGCAAGAGTCTACCACTTACCATCACATCAACGTTACGCCTTCAAGTAGTCGGGGATACCATTAGAATGGCTTCCTGTACTATTTAAATTCCTACCGTTACTATTTAGTTTTCTCATTGCAGTTTGCCCATCGTTTTTTATATTTGAACAAGCAGGTCTTCTTGTGAAGCAAAACCAGAAACTACAAAGCGCTGGCGGGAAAAATATTATTCTTTACTTAGGTGCAATATTATTTTTTCATGGTCTCAAATCTCAACAATAATTAATATTACTCACAATGTTATGATGAAACTCCCGGTCATAAACAAAAGTAGTGTCGCATGCTTGTTATTCACCGTACCACTCGTTTTCCATGTAGTGGATATCAAAAGAAAACTTTTTAAAATGAATAAATAACACGACACAATTCCAATCAATTTGCAGTGAACGTTTCCCCTTACAATCAACACACATAATTTACTTTAGGGCATAATTTTCAAAGAAGCTTTTCTGCTAACACATACATTTACCATTTTATAGAGGGCAGCACGAGCACTATGCAGTCATATCTCCCCGCGGCATTTTCAATTATTCATGAATTTACTGTATGATTCATGGCTAAATATATGCAAATCTATAGCTCAATAATGATTTTGGATTAATTACTCTGCAAGAGCGAAAGAGATAGATATAGTGTTTACATTTACCCGCGCAAAAATTTATAACCAGGAAGTAAGAACGGTCATTCGTTCGTTCTTTGATGTTCATCAAACTGGATAATTTGTAAGTGAAATTTTAAATTAAATAAAGTCAGATGAAAAATTTTGAACTCAGATAAACTGAAGTAACAAAATAATTATCAATTTAACAAAGAAAATAATCATGAAGCTGAAGAAAAGCGCAAGATTCAAATATCTGTTGAATAAAATGCATAACGTACTCAATTTCAAATATTCTGTTTTAATATACTCACCTTGCAATGACTGAACACAATTCTGACAAAAAATCATGCATGTTTTGAACTCAAGATGAAATTTTCAATTAGATTTCAACAAAATTAAATCACAATTTTCATAATATATAGAATTTCCTATTCCAGCTCAGAACAGTTTGTTATTTTATCAGTGTGTTTTCACAAAATTCAAAAGGAAGAGTTCGCTCGGTTACAAGAAGTAAGATTTCTATCGTTATTACGTGATGTAGAAAACAATTGAAAATTCTGTTGAATTTAAGAACGTGGCAACAAAACTGTGAATGACATTCTGTTATTTATTGCCCTAAACTCAACTTCAATATGTATACCTACTTAGAATTAAACATGCTTTTTTGTTGGAGCATTTATTGCATTAAATAAAAAACAGTATATAATGCATCAAGGCTGAGAGTTACAATTATTAACCTAGCTTCAAGATTGTATCTCTAGGTGCAAAACAACCAGAGAATATCTGGTCAATAATGATAATTCACCTGTGATTCTAAAGTAGAGTCTCTCATAACGAGCTCAATTCGTCCCAGAATTTTTCTCGAAATGTGAAATATTCATTAAGCGAAACAATTCTCCCCATAAAAATCAATGTAAAATACGATTGATACCAAAAAAAAATACTAAAATCCTTTATTCATAACAATCATTCTACAGATTCTATTTTATCAGGATGGCTGTCAATTTTGCATCACAATTCTGAGTTCAAAAATATTCAGAACTTATTTTACCGCAACAGGTTCAATTCTTTGTGAGGAAAATGACTGAAAGAATCATAAAGCAAGAATTTGGGAAATCTCAAGTATCTGTATCGTTGATTTAGATTTTCTTTTACAAATTAACCATAAGCTCCTAAAAATGACACATCTGAACAAATTTTTGAGTGAATCTTACTTGAATACACCTTTGATGTAAGAAAGGAAATGGATATAAATACGAATTGAATGTAAGAGTTTCATAACGTTGAATTTGAAACAAGAATCATGCCTGATGTGTAATTTTTAATTCGGTGAAAGTCAAATTATTAGCAATTTCAAATAACATATTAAAAATTCACGGTCTGAGAAAAAGATCTTCGAATTTTTTTCGCTTGTTTTAAATTTCCAGGTCAGCTAGCCGCCCTGTTTACTATAAAACTGTCCAGAGGCATTCGACAAAAAAGGAAAAATGTATGATCACAAGCTGTACTAACATGCTAGCAGGGCAAGAGTTAAATACAGGCTTATTGGCGCAGAAAACCAGCGTACAAGTGAATGACGTGAACAGGGGATTTTCCCTTTTTCCGCGTCATACGTTATGCGAAATTTCGCTTGTTGAGGGAGCCACTTTTTCACAATTTATTTTGCTCTTCATGCGAAAGATTTCGCAAGAGGGATGCTCGTTATGAGAAGCTCCACTGTACTACTATCTTATTCATTACTGTTATCTAGATTTCATCGGAAGATTTTTATTGATAGTTACTGAACAGTAGCATATTATTCAATAATCGTATAGTATAGGTTATTTTTCATAAGAGTCAGAGGCGATGTAGTAATCATCTAACTATAAAATAGATATTATTCGCGAATCAAAATACTTTATTTTACCTACAACTATTCCATATTTAAAATGTATTTGGAAGATATACAAACTTGACATTATGATATACATTTTCGTGGTAGATAAAATGATCCATCGTTACCATGGTAACTGAATGAAACAAAAACGTTGAACGAATTTTATCAATTTCAAAAAGGATAGTGAACGGATTTGAAGCAAAAATTGGTAATAATTTACTCTACTTTTCAAAAAATGAAAACTGTAAGAACACACGATGTAATACGACGGTGTGACTTAATAGGCATCGTTAGGTATCTGAAGTGAAACAAATAATGTAGGTACCTGTTATACTCATACAGTTGTAAATAAACATTTTTATCGAACATCGGTTCATAATAGGATTATTACTATGGTCATTTGATTTGAATAATATTGATCATTGGTCATTTAGTGGGAGAGAGTATAATAGAAAAGTAGTAGAAAGCAGTGAGTACCATCAGAATTATTTTATGGTTACTTCGTAAATTCTCTATTCTACTAATTATATCTTGTCACTATCAAACAATAAATCAAAATTTGAGAAGAAATTAGGACGATTTTAATTTTAAGAGAGCTGTTGGATAGAAAGTTGGATTGAACTTGTTCAGTATATGATTAGTTACTTTAAGAAGATAGCTACTCGCTCTTCAGGCGTCGTAGCTAACTGTTTTCTTTGGTGATTATTGGGGCTATTGTAACTCAATCGATATTTTTTTATTGATCATTATCTATTTTAGCCAATGATCGTAGGTAGCACTGACAAAAATTTTGAATATTCGCTTGTTACAATTGTTTCTATTCGTCAAAAATCTTATCGATCGATAATAAGTTAATGATTGTGTTACAGAATACGGCCAAATATGTCACATTCCTCACTATTAAATCATTATTTACTTGATTACTTGTTCATTGATCTCACATAGATGGGTAGGCTTGTTTGGATATTTTTCTGTCATTACTTTTAATTAATATGACAAAATGAGAATTGCTCTTTTTCACTTTTTGTGAAGCAGACTTTCAAATTCATTTTTCATATTGAAACCCAAAATTATTTTCGCTCTTGAAGATGGTTTAGGTACAGCCGAAACTATCGAGCTAGGAAAGGAAAAAATAAATAAATTGACTGAATTCCCAGACTACTTCAATTACATTCACTATATTAGTCGACTTCAACAAAATTATCCAATTACTTTTATTATTCGATGTTTGATACTGAATATTTTGATTTTAATTTTTTTTCATGATATAATAATGGACCAAAAAATTTTATTCTTCAAGAAATTAGAATGAAGGCCCTAACATGCGCAGAGTACTTTCTGAATTTGATTCGCTATATATTATCGAATATAATTCAATCGAAAATGTCAATTTATTATTATTATTTATCACCTCAAATGAGAGATAGTAAATGATAGCTTTCTAATACAGACAAACTATTATATTCATTCAATATCTTTCTGGATATACTATTTGGTAATACCATAATCGGATTTTATTACAGATTTAATTTATTTTAAACCTCACAGCTCTAAATTCCCTGACTCACCACTTTTAACAATCAAATTTGCTCGATCAGGTTAACCAAATCGAATAGGAAGTACCCACTTTCCATCTGATCGATCAATATAAATACAAAGGGAAGAATTAACAGTCTAAGCTTCATGGTCGGTCGGACGCACACGACTAGTCTTTGAGGTCGTGCTGATGGAGAGTCTTGTCGTCTGGTGAATCAAGAATCACATTGGTGAGTCATCATTCCGTCAAGTGTTTGACACTTTGACGCAGAGGCGGCGAGAAAGAAAAAGAAGTGAAGTCTCCCATGATGGAATATTAAAATACTCTGGCAAATTGAAAGAGAACGTTGTAAGCCTGAGGGTGATAAAGCCTATTTTTAGAGAGATTGATGGAGAGGGATGAGGTTTTGTGTGAAATTGAAGTGAATATTGCATATTGAATTTGTTTTTCTGTTAGAAAATTGAGAAATTACCAATTTTAACAAATCGGAATAAATAGTAGTCATCCGACTACAGAATATTTTCTACAATAATTAGGAGATGTGAATAATCAATAAAGAAAGCGATGCGGTAAAAATTGTCTTTACTTATGCGGTTTGAAGTAGTCAGTTAAGAGTTTTGACATACGACTTAAAGAAAACATTTCCTTTCAAGAGTAGCTTCATTAACATACATTCACTGTGAAGCACCCGTCCATAAATTACTAAAAACCATTAACAAGTTTCTTTTTTCGCAGACAGTTTTTTCAGAAGTAACAGTAAAAAGATTTGTTTTGGTGAAGCGAAAAAAATCCTTATTCATAAAGAGTGAAATTTATCGTCTAGATTCATTATGGTCTATGAGGCTATATCAACAATAAAGGACTTTTACCGAAACGTGACATGAAATGTTATTTAAATAGAGGAATATTCAGATAAACTATTTTAATTTAATCTTGAGTCAGTTTCAGTTATAATAATGGAAGGAGAATAAATTATTACATGGTGTTTGAGGATGGAATAAATAATTGTTTGTTTCATTTTACCTTTATGATGATATAGAAATATTCAAACGACTCACCTGCAAAAAAAAAACAACAATTAGTCATGCACACTGAAATAAGCACAATAAAATGAAAAAGGGAGCAGGTAGAATGACCGGAATCCTCTGCAAAGAGGAAGAGGATGACGATATTAATATTTCCTCAAACATCAAAGTCAAGCTCCGCAATCTATCTCAGAAGGTAAGATAAATACAAACTACCGAATCATTTATCTTCTCTGATTTATAAGAATTGTTAGATGAAGACTTACATATGATATCCATGAGGCTTGTAGAAGCAAAAGCAACACTTCGTTCAGCGCGATTGGTTTCTCAACCAGCCGGTAACTAAACTACGAACTGCATATATTACTAAGTCACGAATTTAGACGACCAACTATAAGACGAGTTTACAGTGCCAAGAATGAAATTAGTGCATTCCTAACACCAAGAAAGTGATATTAATTTGTCAAAGCAAAAGTAAAATCTAGATTCATAAGTGAAAACATACTTAGCTGATTTCCATAAAACGTTCAGATAAGTCTTGATGAGAAAGAATAATAAAATAATTCCATCAGACACCGATCTATAATAAATCTGTTATGATGATCGTAATGAAGTTACATAGAGACCATCTCCTGGCTATTTTGTAATTTCTATGTTTTACTAATAGCTCGCCAATTAACAAAGATATGAAATCGATTTAAGATATTTAAAAAAAAATTATAGTATAAAAAATTATACTTGACTTGCGTAAAATGTGATCAAGTACAATAAATTACTATGTCGTTCACCCTACATAAAGTAAAAATGTACTGATTTGTGGACAAAACATTTCATTTTATTGGTCTTGAATACTTTTCGTATGCTAAGGCTCCTTCGATTTTATCATGGTATTTGTGTGTACTAACGGGATACTAAGAACAAATATAGAATAAGATGATGAAAATTATAATTGTTCACTTGAGTATTATGGTAAGATTTTTGACATGTATCAGATATTTTGTTTTCATATCTAAAATATACACTACAAAATTAATTTCGGGCAATAACCCATTAATTAACTTTCAAGAAAACTTGATTGATTGTAATTATCCTATTATCCAATTGTTAGTAGTACTACAATTAAATAACAAAATCCAAAAACCATATGCAGGAGAATAATAAGAAAAAATCAAAAAAACTAAATTAATCTAAATGAGTCAGCTTTTGAAATGTGGTCTACTCAGTACGAAGATTTAGAATCAAAGAAAATCGGAGCGTATGAAACAGTTTAGTCATCATGCAAAGCTGTGCTCCAATGTAAATCATAGCAGACTGGAAGTGTGAGTATTTTGGGCACGAAAATGAGGTGTAAAAATTCTTGCATCAGAAGCTACAGCGGCTTGGAGTTTAGTTTTCGAAATGCTTTTTTTTCTAGATCGAAATTACATCAGAGTCTCTGCTTTTTGAGCTGTTCTGGTTAAGCGAAATTGACAGTCCGATTTTCAAAACAGTTCAATTTCTATTCGTTAATTGTTTTTATCGATCAAAATACGTATTGATCCGTATTATTACTGCTTATTAATTCTGATTAGTCTTATCCAAGATAAGAGTTTGAAAATTCAAAATCGTGGCTAAAACTCTTTCCAGAATCGGAATGTTAAGGCCGTGAATAATTTCTCTCAAAATTATGTACATTTTTGTGTTTCAAAATAATGATCAAAAAATGTATTGTGGCATTCATCAAAATATCTCCAAAAAAATGTTCAAAAAATTGTACGAAAAAATATACGACTCGCTCTATATTCTCACAAATTTTCCTTCAAAATGTTTGACATTTTATGCCCAAATATGAATTGTTGTTGTTGTGAGAGTTATGATTATTTTAGAAATATCGTGCTCCAGAGATGAAATCATAATTGTAATCGAGGAATTACATTTCATCCATTTTGAAATTTTTATTCAATCTGACAGTTGTCACGTGAAGTAGCTTGTGCGCAGATGCGTGAACATTCAAAATGTGCGCAATATGAATGCGTACTAGCATAAATATACATTCTAGTTAATTTTTGTGTACATTGTTGGTTTGAGATATTATTATTTTCAACAATCACTATTACCGACGATATCAATTATAGTGTAAATTTATGCTTCACAAATCTTCTTTCATCCGTCTTAATATTTTTGTTCAATCTGACAGTTGTCAAGCGAAGTAGCATGTGCGCAGATGCGTGAATAGATGAATGAACAAAATTTTGTAGTAGTGACATACATGCCTTCAAAATAATGTTCAAAAAGTTGTGAAAAATTTTGTTAGAAATTTTGTACAAAATTATGCATCGTGTCATACGGTCTTTAAAGTATGAAAATCTGGTTAAAATATTCTGGTTTAGTAATCTGTTTACAGAGAACTTCTTTCAGTCTGAATCTATATTTTGTCAAAAATATTATTATTATAACTATATTATAAGGAAGAAAACTACAAAGTTATCAAGTATATATGTATATCATAAATGATCACCCGAATTATTTTGACGGATTTCAGATGTACATTGCTTGGCCGAAGCCATAGCGCGGTTAACCTAAAAGCAACGTGCTTGAGAAAGCTTTAACTATCTGAGTACTTATCTGTGACCCAGGGATATGAAGAAGAATTTTCTCTCAATCATATATTCGATATTATTTATTATTATACAATAGGTAAAATTAGCAGATAGCACAGTGGTAGAGTTTCCAAGTTGGGAATCAAATTAATTTGGCCTCAATGAAGCTATCTGGCACCGGCTAATTATTGTAACATGGGCCTGCACCGGTTGACTGGCAGCACACATGGCAGCAAGGTATAAACGTGGCAAGTTTAAGTGAAAAATAGCTGTGTGTGTGAAAAGTCAACCTAGGGACATAACCGACAAGTTCAAATCCCGAAGTAAAATAATAAAATATGATAAATAATATTCGATATTATTTATTATTGTACAAAAAGTAAAATTTAAAACAAAAAAATTATTTTTCCTTCGTTAAAAAAATAATTGTCGAACAATTTTGGTTGATTAGCAATTGGTGATCTTCCTTGGGAAAGAGGCAGTGATATCTTAATTTTATTCATCAATTTTTTCTCATGTGACTGCAAATTAAGGTATCTAATTGAATTTCAAAGTTGTGAACTCCTGGAAATTCTTTTTTTTTTCAATTGAGTCTGCATGTTATTCTTGCAGGGTGTTTTCTGTTGCTCTTTAAGAAAACATTATTGTTGCTCTGTATATATTTACATCCCTTCGATTTTCAAAATTTATTGAAAAGTACAATTAGCGTTTTGGATTGAATAATAATAACAGGCAGATATTTTATTCCTTCAAAACAAATTTTATACAAACCAAAGGTAATCAATCATAATATATGAATGTCTCAGTAAGTTATATATTGAATAATAACGATTTTATATTGTCATTCTCACATAAAAAATATTCCTACTTACCCGCACTAAGCAAGGCTAATTGTTTTCTATGAACAAATTAATTTATTTTTTCAACTTGTATATTAACGTAGAAGAAAGAAGAACTACATTAACACAACACAAACATTCGATTTACGATCAGGAATGGAACTATAACCCAGCAATTCCATTGTCTGAATCAAATGAATCCAGGCTTCCATAAAATTAATCAGAATAATTTTTTCCCAGATCAGACAGCAGATAAATATCATATTCAAATAGACGATCAGATTTATTATAATTTTGTTGCATCAAAATAGCTCATAATTTAACGTTCCACGGCAATCATTTGCAGACAAAACCAATATAATGCATGACTTTATATGAGGTCTTTCTGCTCAATTTCAAACAATTTGATTTATGGTTTAATTTCGCAGCCTATTATGATTTGCATTTCCAACTTTCAAAGTAATTGGATTAGTACTTCAGTCTTCATTTTGTATTATAGCAGAAGTAAAGTCATCGATCTTTCGCCGTTGGGAGTATATTACCTGACCTTGAACTGCAATCAGTAACCTCTGTTTTCTTTATACTAATACTAATACAAACTCGCGCAGCGGACAGATGTAAAAGCAAGCAATGGTTATTATTGTTTCACGTGACTCAATGCGGTTATTTTCATTTGTTAGTCGTGGTTGAAGCACACCGCGATATTGCACACAGGAAAATAGAAATTATGTGAGATTTGGTCATTAACTTATCAACTAAATTCCTTCCAAATTCTCTTGTTTGGAAAACGTCAATATGATCCTACTAGGATCATCATTATTTGTGGAAGGAAAGCTCTTAATAAAGCGGAATTTCTAGTACGACAGTGCTTATTTTTTTGAATTGTCATGCTGTTTTCAGTTCCTGCAATTATTTTGAGTGTACCATTTTATGATATATACTTTCGACATAAGTACCACTCTTGACGCAAGGAAGTGTTACTTAAGACGACGAAATAAAAACAATTATAAAAGCAATTTGAAGGAAGATGTTTACGTTATTACAGAAGGTTATTTAAGAAATAATAATAATTCATTGACATTATGTTTTAAGTACTAGGCTTTATGAAGCAGTTAGGGATTAGTTCGGAAACTTATTGAGGATAAAACTTTTTTCATTGCAAGAATTTGTTGTCATTGTCATTGCTGTAGTGGTTGATGATTTATTATGCATTTTCACAATCTTCATTTCTTTCTTGCGGAGCAATTTTTATAAAATTAGAACCAGTTTCATAATTTGATAGAGCCAACCCTAATGAAATATTAGTATTTAACGCCTCCTCAGAAAAAGGGTATTTTTTCCGGTATCAATAAAATATCGCGGGGCCTGATGTAAAGATGCAACCTGAAGTAGATACACGCCCAGCAGTGGAATGAAATGATACAAAGATAAGAATATCAATGATATTGATATTGATACTGAGAAAAAATATTATTTTCTCAGAGAACGCTATCTATAAATAAATATAAATGATTGGACTTTGCACTTTTAGATCTCATAATGCGATACCAAAACTTGCCATTACTTTTATAAACTATGTCAAGTGGTATTTCAATTATCTTTTTAGAATGCTCTTGTCTCCAGTATCTTTCATCAGGCACTATTTCCTGAACTTCAATGAATCGTTTCTTTCACATAGAATTATTATAGCTCTGGAAATCTGTACTCTTTCTAATTTGAGGGGATGGAGGAAAAAATCACAGATTTTCCAAATTTTTCATTATTTGCAAAAAAAAACCCAGCCTGCATATAAAATTTTAACTTTTCAGGACTATACTATCTTGAAGGTTTTCATAATCGTAGTAATTGGGTGACGAAACCAGTGAGCTTTGCGTATCAATAAATTCTGAAGTAGGGAGCTTATAGAAATAAATTTTGGCAAATTACGTAAGCTTGGTACACATTCTATCTTAAAATTTTGAGACGCGAAGTGTTATCCAGGCCGAAGTTACGCCAAATCTCTTTGTTAAAAAGTAGGCACTACTGAATTTGGTGAGGGACACTCCCGTTGAGAAATTGAATACATAGATACTATAAAAGGATATTATCCTTACATTTATTGGTTGTAGTCGATAGGCCACAAACAAAATTTATCATACCTTATAGAAAACAATTTCATATTCTCAGAATATGGAGAGTCATTGTCCTCACTCACAAGCACTGTAACTAATCGCAATTTTATGCAGACAAATTATAGATAAAAATAATTATCTCCTTAATGAGCGAGTCCTGACTTCTCAGCGATTCTTTTCTCTTTGCTTCACTTTGTGATTAAACATGTAGCGGTACTCTCCGAGAGGGTTAATGAAATATCATGTACAAAATGTGAAATTATGGTTATTATTCGTAATTTATTATCCGAAGCCAGCTGCAGTGAGAGACCTCCAACTGGCAGATAATGGTCTTGAAAAAATGCACTAAGTGTTTAGTATTAAATTAAATAAATTTATATTGGATTTGCACGCAAGAAACGAATGCAAAACTTTGCTGATCTCATCTTAGATTGTTCAGATAGTGTGCTTTATGATGTGTTTGATTTATGCAATCTAATAGTAGGAAGTAAAAGATTCTACGTAACTTAGAAGATCTGCAAATAGAATTATTCAATGTTTACAAAGAGAACACATTATTTCTACCTTAAATAATAATTTTCTACAAACGAGAAGAAATTTCGTTTTCATGTTGTCATTTGAATAAGTACTATCAAAAGTTCCGTTTTCCTAAATAATAATCAAGAAGCATCCTTGAAATTTATTCAAATCAACAATCAATATTCTTATATCAAAATAGCAGTTATAATTTAATTTGAACAAAAAAATTAAATAAAAAATTTGGATTGTGGAGTTGAATTAATTTCTGAATATCACCTTCCCTCTGTATTCAAGATAGTTCTGGAATAGAAAAAATACAGAAACAGAACCTAAAATTGAGATGTCTCTGAGTTTTTTTATTGGAATTAGAATATATCTCGGATTATGTGATCTCCCATATTATTAATTGATATTTGAACCTAATATTTTATTTTTCTCCATTTCTTTGCAAACAGCACTGAGGATTAGGTTCCGCATTTATTTTCAGAAATTGCTACAATAAAGTGCAGTACTTCATCGCCCCCGTACTTAAAGCTTCAATCATTTACCATATGTTTAAGCCGTCATTAAAAACCCCTATTATTACTCACTTTTATTTCTGGTAAATTATATATTTGCACAATAAATACCTATGTGCAAAAATGGAAACACCGCAGAGGAAATACTGCACAAGACGAATCATGAATTAGTTCCATTTGATAAATTGAAAGAGTCATTATTATTTGAACAAAATTATTTGAGTCTTCTTTTCTCCAGAACAATTCAAAACTTCATGTTTGGCATTCTTTATTCTCTAATTCACTTTAAAATATTGAATTATTGGGCAATATATGCAAAAATAAGGAATAAAAAAATCATAGTATGTATTTTATTAAAACCAATAATATTCGTGATTTAAATTTGGTTAACTTCAGCACATGAAAAAATATATCCGTTAAAATCCAATAGGTGGGAAAGAATACTTATTGGAATATCTAAGCTGAAAGTTGAAACAAGAAAATTGAAGAGTTTGATTCATTTTCAACTCAATGTGACTTTTGATGCATTATTAAATTTTTTGATGCATCTATTATCATGAAAAAAAATTATTCTTTAAAAAAATACGGATTGTATCAAAATTTATTAAACGTAAAATAACGGATCTGAAACGTCATGAAACATCATATTTCATTCAAATAGAACAGAATTCCTCATCGTTGACTCAAATGATTCCAAATGATAGAAAATTATGATTCTTTCATGAATACCGGGTAACTTTACAGGACCAATACTGCAAAAATTAAGCTCTAGAGTTAATTAGACAGTTTAGTTATGCATACAATTAATCTTTGAAATCAGGATTTTCCAATCCTTGAATATTTCAAGTTTTCATTTATATCTTAAGAACAAAATTGACTTTTCAGGTTTGATTAATCGATGAATTTAGAAATGTTATAGGTTAGGTTTTTTCTAGAATATTCAGAAATTAATGCTTTAGTTGGTCGAGCTCCCAAATCGCCTTAATCTGGCATTTTGATATGAGACTTATCTTTCCAATGAAGTTGTTTGCAAAGTCTAGAATAAAAATATGATGTGCATAAAATTCCTTCATGGATACCATTAATAATTTAGAAAACAAAAAATATGTACAATTAGTGTTGTCTCCATGAATCTCGTTTTCTGAACTTCGAGTTAAGTAACTTTCCATATAAAATTAGTTCGTGTTCAAAAAACTCTACGGATGGTAACCTGCCCGAATTCCCAAAGTTGGAAAACAAGATCGAAAAAGCGGCAAACCATTGAAATAGCCATTTTAAAAATTATTGTACATAATCCGAATACCGCAAGGTATCGTTATGAAATTTCAGCGAAATGAAGTTAATCAACATAATAAACATCACCTCAAGGTTGGATATGGATCTTATAGATATTGTCTTTTGAAAAATAAAACTTATCTTCGAACCCAGGCCAATTTTGCAAGTATGAATAAAGAATTCCTTCTCTGGTCTCAAATTGAAGATGCTTCGTGATGAGTGAAATTATATTCCAAAATTTATTTTAGAGACAGTATTATATTACTTACTTGTCCAAGATCCAGACCTGCCAGACCTTACTTATTTTCTGAGAAACAAAATTTGTGGAGCAGAGTAGTGTTAGTCGATACTTTGATCGTATGCATATTTGCTAGTTTGTGCCGACGGCCAATTTATAGATACGAGGTGCTATAGGTATGTTAAGACATTACCCAGTTTTCTTGAAGTCTGAGTACTGATTTTTATGTATGCTTCAGAGAATATTGTTGAAAATTGATAATTAACACTGCCAGACTCTTCCCATCGGCAGTAATTCCTGCTAAATCCTTTAAAGCTTGCAAAAAAATAACGTCATCTTACTTATAGTCTGAGTTCTAATTTTTATATATAGTATACTCAGAGAGCAATTTGGATAATTTTTGTGAACAGCCAGAGCAAGGAACAGTTGGATGCCCATAGATACTTTGCTTACTATCAAGCCTACAAATAGTGACCTTGTGCTTTCACTCACAGCGATATTTTAATTGTGTCTGGGAGATGTTTAGCCCTACGATTGATCTGGCTGTTGACAAAAACTATTGAAACTGCTTCCTGAGTATCATATATAGGAATTAGTACTCATACTATATGCAAGATTACGTTATTCTTCGCGAGCTTTAAGAAGTCTAGCAGAAATTACCACCGATGGAAAGTTTCTAGCAATGTTGATTATCAATTTTTAACAATATTCTCTAAAATATACTTTGAAATCAGCACTCAAGACTTAAAGGAAAGTGAGTAATATCTTAACGTACTTCTAGTACCTCGTATCCGTAAATTGGCCGTCCGCACAAAATAGCAAGTATGCGTATGATCAAAGTTCATACTAATATCGAGTGATGTTTTCTACAAAAATTTTAGTTCTATCTTATGTGTATTCATCCAACTCCTGAAGAGAGCTCAAGTGGAGCCGAAACTGGTAGAGTATAAATAATAAATTTTATGACTGAATTCAAAGAAAAACATTTTTTTTTCAGCATCTATCCTAAATGATGCACAAGTAAGTCACGTGATGTTCACGTCAGATTTTTTCCAAGTGTTATTGAGCGAAAAATATCATAAAGTATTAATTTAGTAGTATCCTGACGTCGGATGCGTAGAGAATTTCATTTAAATGGTAATTATTCACGATTAATCGAGGAATATTTGGTAAGATTAAAAATATATTCTATCTACAATAAAAGTGACAGCTTATAACATGATTTTCAATGTAAAAAGTTAGCTTCTATGTAAAATTGTACAATAAAGATTTTATTGCACACCTTCAGTGCACGCTTTTATGGGAAATTCCATCTGTTCTAATTACCTATCAATATTTCAAAGATCTGGAAGTTATTTTCAAATTAATCTACAACACTAAAATTAAATTGGACATTTTAAACTTGATATTCTAATTCGAATTGCCAATAGCATTTATGTCAACTCCAACGAAACAGTTCAGTTCATAATATCGTTGTCTTAGCTACACCAACGGTCAAAGTGGCATTTACAAATGAAAAAAAAATTGTGTATAATTGACTGTCTCACGAAAGTTAGGACGATCGAAGGTAAAACATTGTAAGACACACGTGTAAAAAGTCTCTAATGCACTCACGGAGCTTTCAAAAATACTAGCTTCGTTCGTATTTTCAACCAAGCCGCTCGTGCATTGAAGAATAACTTTTTACACATGTATTTCAAATATCTATAAATTAATCATCAGAATCCAATTATTTAATAAACAATTAGTAAAATTTTATTTGTACATAAGTATATTACATTTGACATCTTGTTTAATTAGCAATTGATAGTCTATTTAGGAAGCTTATCACTAATCTAATCCTAATTTCATTCGTCAATTTTGTATACATGACCACAATCGAGAGAAGTTGATTGGATTCTGGTTTTTCTAAAATTTTCACTTACTTGTACTAAGTACAAGGAAGTATTGTGAAAACGACAAAATTCATCTATCGAGACTTTGATGCAAATATCCGTTTTGAGCATCCCTGAATCCATTTTGACTATTTTTGGCTTGATGTCGGTACGTATGTTCGTGCGTGCGTTCGTTGAATAATGTTGAAATTTTGTATTTGAGACTGTCTAGTTGTGCACCTCGCATTTTGGTTCCAATCGTCTGTACCGGAAGTGCACTTTACTTGAAACTTTTTTCGAATTTTTCAAATAAATCTAGAATGATCAACCATAGGATGTTGAAATTCAGTATTTGAACTTGATGTTGTATCAGAATGGTTATCTACTATTTTTGTATCAATCGGCCAAGCCGGAAGTGCAGTTTATGAGTATAACAGACATTCAGAATTTGCCGTATAAAACAATCAGTTTAATTGAAATGATAAGGTAGGCAATGATAATCTGATGTTGTCAATTTTCTGATTTTGTTTGACATTGTACATGTCAACATATTATTAAAATTATTAAAACTTCATTGAATAAACTTGTGTATATATCAAATGATGTACAAGTAAATCACGTGATGTTCACGTCAGATTTTTTTCAGAATAAATCTTTAATGGGATTGACAACTTCAAATCTTTCCTCAAGAATAGATAACTACTATACATAATAAATATTGAATTCAATTATTCAATCTATAGTTCGATGGTATTCAGCTTTCCTTACAGGAACTAAGTATTTAGGCACACCTGATTTTTAAAAGTTGAATTTTGAATTAATATAATAATAAACAACTAAATTTAGTTGATTTAACATGAGAAATACTAGCCTACTATATAGTCCCTCAAATAACTTATAGATTTCAAACAATATATTTAATCTTCAGACCAAGTCCTCATCCTCTGAAAGATGCGGGTTCAATATATTACATCAACAGAACCTTACCACTTTGCCAATTTGCATAATTCAAATCCTCCATGGGCAATTTACCATCTAGACTGGGTTGGCACTTAAATATTACATACAAACTCATAACATTTATCACTTGTAATGATCATTTTCTCTTGATCACGATATTGTACAACAAACTGTTAGAAGCGTTGTGTGTTTGTTTGTTGACAATAATGGTGGCCTGTTAGAATTCAAATGAAAATGAATTATTTATACAGTTGAGTATGGAATTAACGGAGAATGTGAGAACCAAATTCTCACTTGAGAAATGATGCGATAATGACATATAGTTACATGGAATCGTACAGTTATTATGGATAATACAATGAGGAAGAATTCTTCGGAGACTTGAGAGGAATTTTAAAAGAGAATTGTTATAATAAGGGCTTCATACGTGTATGTCTTTGACAATAGCATTGAAATATTCAGGGAAGAACAACAACTCTTAGATAAGTTACCCACGCATAATTTTCAAATTAGGAAATTAAATTACATCTTTTTGCATTCCTATTTCTGCTCTGTTATGGTTTGCATCTTGCCTTAAAACAGTGTATACTGCTTTCCTGTTTTCTCTTCTCTTAAAATCTATAATGAAGCACGTGCACTTGTGCACGAGCTGTTCTCAGCACCTCACATCCGGTGTCGTACTTCACTCATGAGTGTTCGAGTTCCGGTAAGCAGTGGCTGTCATTCAAGCATGTGTAAGATCTCAACTTTTTGTCGGTGGCGCTCGCTGAACTTGATGACGCAGATCGCATGAATAATGCAGATGGGTTATCAACAAGAAGACAAACATGCAAATTCAGCATCCGTTGCGATAGCTGCATAATTGCAACCTTTTTGATAGAAATCTTTGAAAAAACTAGGAGAGGTATTAGCTAAGTAAACTCATCACTTTCAAAATACTAATTGTCCAACAAAATCTCAATTCAATTGGAGTATACAAATTGTCCTGCAGGCTGCAATGACTATTTCCTCAACTAAAAGACATGTTCTGCATAATCGTGTCATTCAACCAACTATACGGATGTTGCTGATAGACCATATACATCATATTTAGTATTTACAACTAAAGTCGAGTTTAAACATAGGTCCACGAGATCCAGCCGTAGGTGTCAAAATTTGAGGACATAAAAATTATAAGGGCGTCGAAACTTGATTCAAGTACTTTCATGATGATGATATTAATATTATTTTCATATCTTCCATTAGAATATGTACCTATACAGTCTCAAAACAATTGCATAGATCGCTAAATCGGAAGGGGCCTACGGCGAAATTCTAACTTGAATGCAACTCTATTTATAATTAAGTGCTACGATTTCAATGAAATTAGCAAGAGCAGAAAACTGTTCATATTATGAATTTCATCAGAAAGGCAACTAACTAAACAGTTTATCTATCTTGTTGCATCTGTTTGCATGTTGATTATTAAATCAGTAGATGGAAATTGCAGTAATTTGATTGTTCCTTGTGAAGCTGGCGCTGAAACGCGGGAAACAAGTGATTATGTAAGCAGATCGCGTGCGGGAAACATCAACGGGAAGTTATACCTAATTGATATCGTTTGCTGGTGTGAAACAAAACAGATGCTTGATTGGAAACCATGCTTAACTAGATTAAATTGAATAGTTTCTTAAGAATAGAACCATGAATGATAATTATGATTGAATATAATAACATAATTGTCATCCTTGCCGTTAGTATTCATGGATGCTGTAATATCATGAAACTGTTAGCTTCAGTATTTGGTACTAATTTCAACTAGCCTTTAGCCGCTTCTGAGAAAAAAGGCCTTGACACTCAGAGAGAAAGACAGGCAGATGGACAACAGAATGATCCTATAATACTCAATTTGAAAACTAAAGAATCCTAAAACTAAAACGCCCTGTGATTCTGCAATTTTATGTGGAAACTTATCACAGAATATTAAATATTTCATGCATGATTTGTCAATAAATTTTGTTGTGGCTGCAGCGATTAAATCAATATTATTTACTTTGATCATTTTTTCAGTACGATTCCTATGAATTTTATTATGCAGATACAAAAGAAAAGAAAAATAACTGAAATAATAAATATATCACAATTTCAATAGAAGTCAACAATATAAACATTCAAGCATAACTGTAGAATATAATACAAGTAGTCATAATATAAATTGGTGTCAAGTTTCAAACATTATTGTCTGGGTTTATGATTACGTTTCTATCAACTATATTATACTATTTGTTTTCAACTTCTTGCTCAATTTCAGCAAGTATTATTTATGCCTTTGCTACCTCATATTCATAAAGGTAAATTTTTATATTGATTTACGATTGAAACCAACGCAACGCAATAACTTGACTATTCATTTCAAAGTATCCATAGAAAATAAGTTTTCTTATCACTGTCTTACTTTTTCGACAAGATGGTTTGTAAATAAACGGAATCATCTTATAATTTTTTTCTACAAACGTCAAAAAATCATGACATTTGTACATCAATATTAGGATACAGAATGTCGCATTGGAGTTGTTTATCATGACAACGGGCACGAAGTATTTCGTGCATTGATTTTACCTTGAAAACGTGCACCAAAGTACTTTGTGCACGTTGTCAAGAAAAAAAATTCCACTAATTTCTGTATTTTAATATATTCTTTTAGTTTTTTGACGTCTGTAGGAAAAATGTTGTATGCTACAGGTGCACGAAATTTCTTTGGAGCTTTCGAATGATTTGTGTCTCGGCTGTCGCCTCGACAAAAAACTTTCATTCTCAAGCACCAAAGTATAATTTCGCGCACTAGATACATAAATAACTATCTAAAAATTTTATTGCATTCAAATGGTATGCCGAATGGCTAATTCTTTATTGTGCAGTTTCTATTTGCTGGAGTATTCGAACTCTTGCAACAAATACGTATCAAAAGTCCAATTTTATTCTTATATAAAATAGTTAATAATTATATTGATGATATATTTATGTTGGATCAAATGAATTCTTGTGTTAACACAAGTAACACTAGATGTGGGCACATATTTGTTTGTAAAGTCTCGTATAAATTATGATTCAAACTCCTCCAATCAATAAGATGAACAATTTATCAGAGTCAGCGTATGTAAAATGAGTGTTCAGTATTCATATTGAAGTGCCCGTACGTAATATTTGACGCATTACTGTACTAAGATATTTTCTAAGTGCGAACATATTACTATGTATTTGAATTCATAGGTCACACACACAAATGAATACAGCGAAAGTTTATATGCGTTTATATGTAACAGATTTTATGAATGGAAAGTTGAGCACGCAATATCTAGGCTGTTGACGGAAATCAGCATTTTTTTATAGGATGATCCCATTATTAGCATCCTATTTTCTAATTAACCTAAGATAAACTCATTCTAATGGAAAACTGAAAAAAATCCCCCTCAAATGCTCCATCTCTACAGCAAACATTCAAATTCAACCTTAATGTTCACATATTATCTGGTCAGCATATAACCCTCATATTCAGCGTCCATAAATAGCACCCCATTCAGAAAGACCCTTATTGGTATATGAAAGTGAAATTCAGCAAACTCAGCCTTTGAATTTTCCACCGAGGGTCCAAATCACGAATATAGGTTAGTGAAAAAGGACCATCGATCGATGCGACGTTCTATCTACTGCATAATGTTCCTGCGAACTGTGAGGGAAATTAAATTTTTGATGTATGCGATCGAATGATGGAAAATGATAAATGGGATTACAATAATAACACTTTTCAGAGCTCTTTTTGAAAAGCACAATATTGAATTTGGAGCGATAAAAGGAATTTTCTCTTTGGCATTTTATTATAATTTGTTATTGCACATAAAGGAGTAAAAAATTATTCTTCTATGCACGAACCAACAGAGCGAATGTTTTTGGAAGCCCTGTAAATGCAATAGAATTTTTTTATAGATACTTTTTATCCTTGAGCGGCGTAATTCTTGTTAAGAATGGTAAATTTTTCATGAATATATATTTTGTAACGCTTGTATCGAAAGTACCCTATTAATGAACTGAATTCTGCTTTGAAAGTTCCCAATTTCAAACCATGGGAGCAATTATCAATAATTCCTTGTTGACAGGGAATTAATTATCATTATTTCCCTGCTGAGAGGAGGAAAAGAATTATTGTGGATCATGGATACTTTTCGTATTTTTTTTATCTCATTGTTATAAGTCAAATCGATATTTGGAGAAAATTTGTATTATAAATAAATAAATAATTGGCACGGATGAAGTTGGCTTGGGCTCCACGCTCGCCTTCGTCGAGTACAGCCAACTAAATTCTGGACAATAATGATGGTCGTTCGGTCTTTATAGGCTACGTGCATGAAGTCTACTAGCGCCTCTAGCAGGCAATAGAGAACGATTGAATTCCAATTTTATCATTGTTTCATACCTATAATTTTTTAAATGTACTAATATTATTTAATTCAGCTGTGTGCGTATGATATAACTTGCATAGCATAAAAAGGTACGTTGAAATTATTTATTTCGAGTATTTTTTTCTTCAATTATAACGTACCTATTAGAGAAAACGTCTTAATTCGTCCTAATTGACAAGATAACCTCAAATTATGACGCCGATGATCTTGCGGATCGGGTTTGTATGTATCAAACACTGTATCCTTTTTACCGAGGAAGCATTGAAGAGAAGTGTGAAATTAGTTTTGCCATATTAAACATGTTGAAGAATATGTTGCTGACAATATTAACAACAAAATTATTGCAAAGTGCATCCGACAAAAATCTATCACTGAAACACCTTACAAATTAGAGATAGAGGTGAATTCATGAATCCCAAATCGATGATGAATATTTATAATTTCACAATTGAATTACAAACATGTTTGTTATATAGATTAATAATGAAAGACAGATAATACTCTATTTACCGCTTTGATCCACTGCACTCGTTTTTTTATGTTATAACTGGGTACATGAAATCTATGAAACTATATTTCACTTGAATCATCCTTAACACAACAGCTTGAAACAGAACAAGCGTTTTCCTATGTTTTATATGCAATTATTTTCACTTTTAAACTACAATGCTCAATGACAGCTCAATGACGTATTCTGAGAAATGGAGTTTGATGCTGACAATGGTGCTCATCATGAGCGCTCGCATCAAAATTTGTCAAAACTCCGCCCCCTTGCACATAGCCTATAGCATATTCTTTTGTAAATGACACTTTCATGGCTACTATATGTATCTAAGGAAACGATATTTCAAATAAACTGTTATAGTAGAAATCGCCGTTCATGTTCTTGAACATTTAAAATGAAATATCAAGTTATAAATGTTTGGAAGTGATTCCAATGTTGAGTGTAGATGAGTTTGAAAATACCTCTCCAAATGCAATAAAAGTGTTTAATAATTTATTGCACAGTTTTCCATAAAAGCCCACATTTTACACTGGAAATGATGTAAAAAAACTGTAAATCTTCTATATGATCGTTGGTAAAATAAGTTACAGGGGTTTATAAGAGCAGAAAAGTGACCAGTTCCAACTGCATTTATTTCCACGTTAGTTGAATTGTCATGCCGTTAGATGTCCCGTTGAAACTAAATATCAAATTTATACTTCTCATGCACTGCATTCGATTGTAATCTTGGAAACACAATTTAATACAGTTAAAGTTTAAGTTAACAGCATTGTTTCCTGGTCTGGTTTTATTTCTGTTCATGAAGCACTTGATTTCATTTTGTTGTTGTGGTGGACGCTCCCACGCTAAAAGATAACATGGAATCGGTCGTTTGAATAACGTCACGCGTCACGATTCACCCATTCTTTCGATACTTAAATCCTTAGGAAAAAGAGAAACAAGATAAGAACTATTAAATCGAAACCCTGAATTGATAATTATTGATTCTTGAGAATTGTGTTGGTTCATCTCTTCTAGAAATAAGTTTTCATATAAGATTAATAATGATATACGCTGCAAGGTGCTTGATATACTACTCGATACTCTATTGCGTTATTAATTTTTCAAGTGTGAAGAGTAGAGAATCCTATTAGCTCTCAAAATACTTCGATCTTTATGTATTCATACTCTCAACATATTTACAAAGATATAAATAGAGTTGGTGTGTCACACAGAGAGATAGAAAGGCATGTGTACGTCGCATACAATCCCAAGTTCGACTCAACTTAAAGAGTTGCTTTGCAGTTATGAAATAAGAGAATTGCGCATTCAGTACTTTGAGGAACCCACACACATCTTGACGAATGCACACATTCACGACTACATCACATGGTGAAGCACAGGCCATTGATAATATGACCAGAGGTGCAATAAGTTTATTTCATATTTATAATTATTTAACAAAAAGTTCTTCAATGTTCATTCATTACCTATAGACCAGGAGATGATGACAGTTGGGGTTCTCCGATTTTATACCGCATGCCTTTTTGAGGGTGAACAATTTACCACTTAATAGGAAAGATAGAGGTGATTGAACGACGCATAAAAAAAAAAGTTTTTCCGCGACATTTTGCATGCCTTTCCGCGACATTTTGCATGCCTTTGTAACGTGAAATAATTGAAAGTGATTTTAAGCCTAGTACTGAAAGACATGCAATTTGCAAGACAAAAAAGTTCGAAGAGAAACTAGTGAATCTCTGTGAAAACAAAGATACCAAATCAAGAAAATTGATTCTCAAATTGTAGCCCATTTTCATTTGTCTATAAAATATTCTGTGGTAAGATGCTACTTCACTTGTAAAACATGACCGACCCATTTATAAAGTCCTTAACTCCATCAGGTACTTGTCATACATGATTATAAATAATTTTCTCTGCCCACCAAACTTCCAATTTTCCATCTGCAGCGGAAATCAGATTCTGTTGTCAGTCTTAGTAACTTAACAACGTAATAACCAAGTGGGCGATCAAAATGAGGGCAACAGCCACTAAACTAAACATCAGACTGTCCAGTGTCTGAGAGCAGCACCTAACTAATCATTACAAAAATACATAATGACCTTTCGTTCGCACAGCACCTACGCACAAGAGTAAATCTTCGAGTAGAATTTGTTTCCTGTGACTAAAGACCTGTAACCTAACAATGAATTTAAAAGAGGTATAATCAACTGAATTCATTTATTGAAGAAGTTATGAGTTTTTAACAGGGTCTTTCACGTCATGAATTGAAATGTTTTCAACAATGATACAAGAATTTTACCTTATTTCAGCTTCTGAATTAGATGCGGAAACATGATTCAAATAATTTTAGTATCTACTGGAAAAATTTCACTGACCCACAGAGAAGTCAGACAAACATTGAAGTTCTTATTATAATTTTTTCATCAGATACTTCGTAACTAAGATTGAAAAATTAATATTTTCAAAATATAAATGAGGATTTGTGAATGACATTTAACGCTTGAAGTATCTGGAGAGACAAAAGAATTGATAATAATGCGTTCTTCCTCTACCGTAATGAAATATAGCATACATAATAAACGCATTTGCTTTATTTCAGATGGCTTTCAAGATCCCTCACCCATAAAAAGCAGCATAAAACTTCAGTCTGCACTTCATAATTTATAACATCCGCCGAACGCGTTTCCAGGTTATATTTTAAATCCCATCCAACAAAGCCTCAAATAACATTCAATTCCAATTGTAAACAATACTAGTAGACTACACAAACTTGATTCAAATAAACTAAATAAAAATGGCTTTGTTTTCAAGTTTAATAAATCAGTTTCATGTCAAATGGCAACAGGTGGTTACATCGAAATGGTCACAAATAGAAAGGAATAAATGTTGAAGGAGAAACAATTGCCGTACGGTAACGGCTACTGTTAAGAGATAAATGCCTGTATAGGCAATTGAAATTTATGAATATGCATAACGGTAATGCGTCGTTTAATAATTTACTGTGACTACTGTGTCTATTCAAATAGAAGTTGTTTCGCAAATCTGAAGGAAAAGAGCAGTAGTAAATTTTAATTGATGTTTACTGTTGTTCTTTTGTTTTATGAGATGAAAGTGTCATCAAACAACATGTTTTACGACACATTGTTTTCATTAGCACTACTTTCAAATGTTCTGATTCTATAAATCAAATGTTCTTTGATGTAACATAAAATTCTCTTCTTTGTTAAGCAGGAATTTATAGAAAGGGCTTGTATTTAACCTCGAAAGTTTCTTTTGATACATTCCACTGGAACTCCATCACAAATATTCCCTTTATTTGTTACGAGATCCTAAGATTACAGTATTGGATGTCAAAAATTTTTGATTTTACTTAGTCATTATAATCATTTGCTATATGGCAATGAGATGTTTTCGCGGTATTTGTAGATGCACGAGATGAGATCGAATAATAGTTTCTCTTCCAAATTATGCAAGCTCTGTATCATGCAAAGAATTTGAAAGCGTACCAGCAACGATTGATCCATTGTCCATTGCAATTTCTTTGACGACCGTATGAATGCAAGTGAAAGATTCATACATAATTTTTGTTCTCTTCTCGCCCTTGAAGTGAGGTTGGTTAAAATATTTTGGTGATTCTAAATATCAGCGAGTACGCTTATTTCAATAGCCATACAGGATCGCAAAAATAATTTGTGTGTTCAGATTTAGTACATCTCGTATAAAGCTTTCCTTTGAATAGCTACCTGACCTCTTTGTAATTAGAGAAAAGGAAGATTCTGATGGAATGTACTCATGTCTGATTGAAAATAGTTTAATTCTCAAGGCTTCACCTAAAGTTCTTTTATCAAGATCCCAGCGGGTCGCCAGAGTTTTTTTTACCTGTAAAGGTGTCGCATATTCAAAAAGGTTGAAAAACACTGCTCTACTCAATCGAACATTCGAGCAGCTTGCTAGAATGACGTAGAAATTTCTAGACGTATATACATCCGAATATATAGGGGCGAACAACCTAACTGGATAGTAGTGAATATCCAGAGCGTGATCAGCTAAGTGCGAAGTGTAATAAACAAATAAATTGTTGTAAATAAATATTAGTGTCTTTATAGTTGAAGTATAATATTAGTATCAAAAAATATATTTTTTTTTCTCATTTATTAAATAGTGTCTCTTATTTTAACAATAAACAATTCCTTTAAGAGCAATGAACATTACAATATTATTGATTGTCTGTAATTAATAAAGTGTCCGAGTAAGAAGAATATGGACGATTGTACGAATAATCATAAATGTTGACAAAACTAAAGAGACATGTATGGAAAGTGATGTCTGGACTGAATAGATTGATCGAAAGCATTCCATCTACCGATATATCGATCCGATAGTTTGAGCTTGATCGATCTGATTCTTCAACTAACATCACCATTCGATCATACTTGTTATTCGATCTTCTAGTCAATATAATTAATCAATCTTGTATGTAGATCGATATGATCAAAAATCAGCAAACATCTGGAAGATTAGGGGTCCACTTATCATTCAACTTTTACCACTCCATTTTTACCATCATACTTCCTATCACTTCTCTATTTTGCCACAAATGTGAAATATTCTAAGTAATTAGTTCTCATAATTATTCATTTGAATTCGCTACAACTATAATCCTAGTTAGTATTGATCAAGTCGATGTTCATTTGTCGGACGTGATTGACAGTCTACGGTTACTAGATGTCCGGTGGTTGCCGGGCATCAACTGTTAGACGATTTAATGTTGGCCCACTGTTGGATTAGGTATATAGGAGAGGAAGGGATTCAGTTAGAGTAACTGTGAACGATATTGTGATCATACTATATATCATACAGTATTGGTACTGCAATCTGTGATTTTAAATTATTCACAATAAAATTTGTGACAATTTTACCACTATTTTTACAATTACAATACATCCAAGTTTTATTCAAAATTGGATGTTATGTCCTACAGCTCTTAGATACTCAACAATTTTTCTTTCGTCTCTTCTGATATCGTGAATAAATTGAGCGTATGATTGAAATCGGATTGGGAAGTTGGCGCGGCATATCTCGTCGAGTTTGGTGCGAAGCACTGTCAGTTGAAAACAGAAACAAAGATCGATTATTTCAAAAGATTGTACTGCCCCAGTAACGGTATCGAGTCATTAGCAGAAATTAACGAAAGCGATTCGCCAAAAAAATAACACTATGATAGCTATGCGATCTTGGTCACAGATATTTGAGATTTGATTATTATTAGACTTTTCTCTGATCGATTGATCTGATCAATTAGATCAGTTTCCAAGAATACAGAACCTTAACCGGGACTGAACTGGTTGCTGATTCAATTATTGATTTAGAGTTCGTGCCAACATCATTTGAGAAGATAACCAGATTCTAATCTACTGCTCTATAAAACTCTTAAAAAAAGGATTCTTCTGAATTGTTTTATTCCCATTTTGAACCGTATTCTATGAATATCTCAACAAGCCAAACCCAGCCGTTCTTCATTTGTTTTCTCTTTGAGCAAATGCACTTCAGTTTCAAACAGCGCAATAATAATACATGTCAACAAGACAATTAACTATTAAATTTCTCGAGAGCATTTCAAACGGGAAAAATTCTTCCGTTTATGATCAAAGGTGAAGATTGCATGAAGTCAAACGTTATGTGGTCTTCGTTTTATGGTCATGCCTTAATAGGTCGATTAGTCTTCTCGGCTAGCCTCTCAACACTTGGAGGTTAGTTCTTACGTTAATGTTATGATCTCTTTAAACGCAACCTAGACAGGAGAAAGAAATATTAAGGAAGAATTTTTCCAGAGAATTCCACAATGTTAGTTTATGTTCACAGCTAGCAAAGGACATTATTGTCTCGGCAGTAAAATGTTTACGAATTCTTTTTCATATTCTACATTTGTAGGGAATTTCAGGCATGAATATTAAAGATGGAATAACTTCTTGTTAAAAGATTATTCAACATTCCTCTTCTAAAGAGGTTTCGACCAATACCAAATAAAAATTACAATGGAATATGAGAAAGAATTCATCAAATCATTGTGAAAAGATACATGACAGAATTACAAGGAGATTGGAAGAAATTCGACAAATAGATATTCAAGACATAAGTGTAAAAAGTTATTATTCAATGCACAAGCAGCTTGGATAAAAATACGAACGAATTAAGTGATTTTAAAAGCTCTATGAGTGCATTAAAAACTTTTTACACGTGTGTCTTAGAATATTCTATCTTCGATCAAATTTTCACATGCTAACATTCGTCAATGGTTTCTTTGAATATAAATAATTTGTCTCTGTCGTGTATATCAAATTAAAGCTGTTGCTGGAACAATTCTAGGAGAAGTAACAAAGAGAATATTTGAACGATTGTCAATTGTTTCTTCTACAAAATAATTCAAATGATGACTAGTTTGGTATCAATTTACTCGGAGAGATAGCTTAGTAGATATCAAAAATAAATAATCAGTGAGATCCACGTTACCATCTTTAAATTACTCTTTCGACGAGTAAATGTCGAAGCTGTATGTTCTAATGAATTGAAGACCCCGAAAATCTAGAAATAGACTCTTTCTTTTCAAAAATACTTTTTTCATGTAGGAACTGAAATATAACCGCCATCTGCCACTTTAACAATGGCAGCTGTCACTTTGACAATAAAAGTTATCATTTTGACAATGACAGCGGTCACTTTGACAATGACAGCTGTCACTTTGAAATATGCAATTATATGAGGCGACACTCGAAATTTTTGAAACAGCGATGAAACTAGCCATGGAATTTATGATCGAGGAAGCACTGTGTCGCCACAGCAGATTTTTACATTGAAAATGATGTAAAAAACTGTATCTATTTATACGAGAAATTTAATATCGGAAGGAATCTAGTTGAGTGAGAACGATTCATTTAACTTGATTCGGGCTTACGGAACAAATGTTGAATAAAAGTGGCTGGATATAAAATTTGATTTGTTCAGCAAAATAGAAGAGTTTATAAGAAAAGGATGACGGATGTGAATGAAACGAAAAAATGTCTTCGGAAAGAAAGAGGTGTCAAGCGTAGATTGATTGCTGCTGGAATGGAAATTTGTGATTCTTATCTCATTCGATGCGAAGACCTGCCTTTTTTTTCGAAATAATTGGACTTCGAGTCATTATGTATATTTTCTCGAATTTAAATCCAAGAGAAAACAATGGTACCTGTATAGAATACTCAGAAAACAATACATTCATATCCATTTTAATTGCATAATTAATTAAAATATTCATCAGAGAAATAACACGACTTGACAGTATATCATTCCTGTTGGGAAACAAATCAGAAAGTGTTTATATCATCTACAGTTACATTCACAATGGCCTTTTCCGCACTAGTCTATAATTATAACACACATTGCTAGAAAATTGTGCATCTGTTGAAGATGCATAGCACACTACGGTGACTTTTGATGATCCCATGTTGTAGTAATGTGTAGATTGTTGCTTGTCAGCTTTGAGGAATAACGGTGTGTGTATTTAATGACGCAAATCTACATATCGGCGGTCTAATACCATAAAAGACCATGGTGGTACTGATAGAGATAGCTGGTGATTACAATGACACAAAGAAAACATAAATGTAGTAGTAAATCATTTGTTAGATGAAATAGTAACATTTATAATAGGCACGTTTTATTGTTTTCATTTCAATCAATTCTCCAGTTTATTGCTTCACAAAGTTTTAAAGAGATATTTTTTTTTTTAATACTAGATAATTACTAAACAGTCGTGTCAATCAACCTATTCAAGATAGTAAATGACAACCGGGATCAAATATTTCTGATTGTGACTTCATTTGAAGTCTTAAAAAAATATCCATCTGCTCAGGAACAATCACAACTTGAGAAGATTTTATTTTCAAAATTGAAAAAGTACAATTTGAATTCGTATTTTAAAAGTCGAAAATATCCCTTAATATTTGACTAACCAATAAGATTTCTGATTATTTCAATAAAACAACTGCATAACAATATTCTGTGCTTTAAGTCAATAATACCTCCATTATACCATCTAACTGAATACAACAAATGTAATCTATGCAGGAAGCCAATTTGACTGCTCCACAGGCTTAATATAAGTTTGCAGGATCACCAATGGAGTATTTAGGTTATCCTAGTGCAAGTATGCATGGCTTCCATGCAATTCCACACTTTGAACACGTGAACTCCTTCAAGAATATCCACTTAAAGGTGCGCTGATACGATTTTGCAAATTCCTAAGCGTTGTTGATGGAAACCTACTTCGATAATTGTCACTAGAAGCGATTTACTACTGAAATGTTTCACTTGTTAGAAGTATCAGCAATCAGTGAATTAAACTTTATGGCGGAAAGTGCTTGCCAAATAAGGACAAGCATAAATGAGCATAATGCAAAAATGTGATTCGAATTGAAAGCAAATTTTGTTGCTATCCATTTTGCATGAATTATTAAAAGTAAAAAGGTGAGTGTTCTGTTGAAATTGTATTCTTTCAATTCAAGAATTTGGCTTCGGACTAAGAAATCAGATGTGTTCTTAGTTTGATTTTTTTATTACCAACTGAATAAAGTAAAAATAATCTTCCAGGGTTTGTCTCAAAGTTCAAATTGTAATTAAACAGATTAATTGCTTGCAGAACTGTCTTGTGTAATTCTTCGGATTGGTATAAAGACGAATTGTAGCCATTTGGTTAATTCCACAATACAAATAGACTCTGTAAATTATTTCGAAAAGCTGAACTAGCAAATTTCATTAAGCTTCAAGAGTTAATTACTGACCAAGCTGAGAGAAATTAAACTTGAATATCAGAATATTTCTCTCCTACATGCAATCCAAACTACAAATTCTTGATAAAACCAAGTATAAATATTCAAATTAGATACAATAAAAAAACAAATCTGCTATTAGGGCTCACAGTCACATTCAGTATGATTCATCAAAATAAAGGACTTCATTCCATAAATATTAGGAATATGTAAATTGCACACAGGACTAAAAAAAAAAAAGATTCTTACTAGAGAATATTTTTTCAAACTAACAGTTACTAAACCAGATTTCGGGAAAAAAAGAATTCTTCCACTAATAAGAGGAACTAGGATAGGTTTCTTCTCGTAGAGGTCGTAGTTCAGTACCTAATGGTCTCTGTTGAAACAAAAAAAAAATCGAGCCAAGCATATTTGAAATGTATGTCACTTGTTCCTGAATTTTCTGCTTTATCAAATTTTAGTGAACGCATGAAATTTGGCTGTGCGAGAACCCTTATCTCTATTTTATATGATATTTTTCATTTATTTTATAAATGGATAACTAGTAAAGTCACATCCGCCTAGAGGCTTGTACGTAGATCACCCCCAAAAAGTGGTCTGGAACCGAGATACCCATCAAGTTTAGGTAATCAATCTTAACTTGATTTTTCTAAAAGAGTCTGTCTAGGAACATTTATGGTAAAAAGTTACCCAAAGTAACTCGGAAGAGCAAACATTGACATTCTGCAGTCCATCATTCAAGATGAAGAATATATTTTTAAAAAATCAACAGTACTCTACTTGAGTGTGCTAATCGAGAGTTTTCTGAAAATTTTCAAATCTTCAAATTCAATAGGCAGAAAGCTATTGTTATTTTACTATAGCAACTTCGCGCACATCGACAATTTTGCCTTTCATGCGGCATTGATCGTCGCGTCGTCGTGCCAATTGGCGTAACATTATAAAATTTGCGGATTGGTGAAACTATTCGCTGGTAAGTCCTAATAATGTAGATGGATTAGAAGAAAAAAAATTCCTAGCAGGACTTTTTAGAAATGGATATGATATTTGAAAAAAAAAGAACTTTTCAATGTACGACCAAAACTGAACTTTTATTATACAAGAGAAATTTTTTTTTGTAATGTAGATCAACAATTTCAATAATAAATAAAATAATGGAAATTACAACAAATCTTATACCCTTGTATAACTATTTCCTTCACAGTATTTTTTTTTTATAATGATGGCACGTTCCTCTTTCGAATGAATATTCATAATTTACCTTATAAGAATGTTTTGATAAAAAAATAATAATATTTTTTTCGTAATACATGCACCGAGAGTACCCTACTACGAAACTGTTTTCAGCTTCGAAAGTTCTAAATTCCAAACCATGGAAACTAATATCATTAATTTCCTGTTAACAGGGAATTAATGATTATTATTTCTCTACTGAAAGGAGAACATAATAATTATGAATCATTGATGCCGTTGGTCTTTTTCCATTCCTTCCACAGAAAATATGAAAAAGAATGTAATATCAATTAATGTAAGTTATGTTTCTCAGTATTATTTTGCTGTGAATGTGTTCGCGATTGCAAAAATTTGATTATAAAATCAAAAAGATAATTATGGATGAAATTGGTTGCACGAAGGTACGCCTTGAGCTTCAACCGCACTTCCATTTCGTGCTTTTCTCTCGCCTTCGTCGAGTGCAGCTAGCTTCACCCTGGACAATAATGATGATAGTTCAGTCCTAGTAAGCATCTGTCATGAAAGACAAAAATCATTGCTACTGCTATGATTCAATTTATATTGTAACAAACAGTATCCTTCCAGGATAGACTTCTATTGCAGCACGCCGGATAAACGGGTGGAAAACGCAACTGAGTCATACGGTGCCAAGGACATGATGCGCACAATATTGAATCTACCTTTCAATCAAATTTTGCACAACTATTTGTGAGGTCAAGAAATAATATTCTCTAAATTTCTACGTCTTTATTTCTATAACTTTCTCAAGTTTTTTCCTTCATTTCCACGTCTTTATTTCTATAACTTTTAAAATTTTTTCTCATATTTTCTCCACAATATAGTGCAACATGTAAAAACAGGAAATGATGTAAAACTGAACATCCAAATAAAAATATTATTATAGAGAAGATTTTCAGAGAAAAGCGGAAAATTGGAAGCAGATGTGAAACAAGAAACATAAAAACATGCTTAGAAATAATTGTTTCAACATTAGAAAACCTATCGAAATGATATTTTCCATACGATTCTGAAATATTGATATCACAAAAATCTCCAAGAATAATGGGAAAATTTGAAATTAAATTCTTATAATTTATATAAAAGAATACATGCTTCGGAAAAAAAAATAATCAGTACCAGATTCATCCATCGATGAATTCTCACCATCTGCACGAAAGTCATATTCATTGTCTTCAGTAGTGCTACTGTCATCCTCATCCTAATTATTATCTGAGTCTGTAATAAAATCTTAAATATATATTCAAATGGAGTGAAGTATATTTATGAACTAATAACGAGATCACATGGGGTCCGAATCACCAGTTTCGATGACATTTGCAGATATGTTTCAAATACGAAAAAGATGAAAAGCGTAGGTATAAAGACTATTGCCAGGTAGAAGAAGATTATCCTTTCTACCTTCTATGGTATTACATTGGAGAATATCTCGGTATTTATCTTTAGAGATCGATTAAGTTTTCTGAATTATTTATGAATATGCAGCAGATATTTTGTCGGACAATCATACCAATGTTTTTTGTGCATCATTCCAAAGGGGGAAACATTTGGAATAAATGAGTGTCAATCAGCAAACCAAACTCATAGAATTGACATTTTCAGAGCTTCGGACTGAAAATATGCAGCAGAAATTTTATCGGACAATATCACCACTCAACTTCACTAATGTTTATTTGATAGTACTGAGAATTTCAGCAGAATGTTAATATCTAACAAAACTTGTAATTTTGACATGTTGGAGATGTGGGTTACGCCGAACGCCGCAATATTTTTATCGGACAAAATATTGAGGGTGTTTTTGCTATTATTATCTTACGAATGAACTATAGAAGAGAGTGATGTTATTGATCAAGAATAAATCATAAAATCGATGTCTTTTTAGACTGTTAGATGGAAAATGCAGCAGTTTCAAAGATTTTCGCAGATAAAAAAATTGTCGGACTCATCAAAATGAAGCCATTCACAAAGTTTCAAAAGAGTTTTAATAATCCGGAGTAAGAGGTTCTGTACCGCAGTCTAGTAGGCTTGGACCTGACCTGGGCGGGGCCTTTCATCCTCATGTGCTAGACTAAATCTGGAACTTTCGAGAAAACGGGTTTCCATATATAAAGACAAACAAACGACTTGAGGATATAGTGTAATAGTGAATCTAGAGCAGTGAATATCAAGCAGTGAAATGATCAGTGTATATAAATAGTTAAATATAAATATCTGCGGCTTTGTTTAAGATAGTAGTAAGTGATAAATAAATAATATATATTTTGTTAGTGACATCCGGAAGAATAAAACTTTTATTTTGTTTTCAATTATTAAATAGTGATTTTTATTTAATTATAAACTATTTTCTTTTGAGCAATAAATATTACAATATTATTGTAACCTTGAGTGAGAAAATTATGAATTCACAAATAAGTTGAGTTTCGTCACAATATTTTACAATTTCTTTCTAAAATTGTGGAGAAACCAGACATTAAACACAAAATGTAAAGACAGTTTTGCGTGCTTCACAGCTTTGTATTTTTGTTGTAGAATGAATAGGAGAGCAATAAATTGCACAAAATTACGAACTTGGGTTAAATCTGTTGACCGTGCACCATCTGGTATATATATTCTCAAAAGATCGATGTATTTTTCAAACCTCTAGGCTCATCGCCGATTATGTACAAATATAGCATTAACACAGAAAGAGCTATTTTATGATTCTCATTTAGATCAAACATCCTGAATAATTCTTATTCCTCTATTTAGTACAAGTACTCATTTTTTGAAACTTATTTTATTTCTGGTAGCTGTATCTTGTTCTTCAGACTTTATATTTGTTCAGGAATGAGTCTTAATAATTAATATTCGTTTCTGATTATAAGAATGTCGGATACTTGAGAGCATCCAGGTTCGAACATCCACCGAAGTATTACACGCAATATCCTATCATCTATAACTTTGGTTATGCTAGGTTAGTCATCAATTTTGACCACCATGTCAGCCTCATGTAAAACAATATTATAATCTTTAACCATAACCTATACAGAAAATTAGATCGATTTCTAGGTCATCATAAATTTCCTCACTTTTTAATCATTCTCTATTCGACTGAACGCGATAATGATAGGACTTGAACTCATATCCATGGTGATGGTACGTTGACCAGCGTGGGATCCCGACATCCTGACGTGTGCATCAGACAGTGTCCACGACTACTCGACATAGTGACCAGTCAACTTTGAACAAACATATGTGACTGTATCCAGTACATTTACCTATTACCTTCATTCTACAAACAGGTGCACTTAAAATTATATGGAAAACATGTAGACTTGTATTCGCACAGTCTGTGGTCATCGTGGTAGCAATGCAACACGAAGTTTATTACCCAAATTATGAGAAGGATTTGAGGCTACTTAAAACAAGTTTAATCAATTCAATGAAAGCAGGAAATTTTATAAGCAAAGAAAATACGAGCAATATTTTAATTATGTTGAACTTCTCTGGTTGAAAGTTGAATTTGACAATTTCTATTCATATTTCTAAAAGAAACGTAGCACATTTAATAAAATTTATCAGGATGTTTACAAAACCGAACTGTCAAAATCAAAGATATTTGTTTATGAATAATTGCTACAATGTCTAACCTTTCCATGATATATTATTGTATGGATAGTTTTTTTGAATTTCTTCATAAAAAAATATCCAATTCTTCAAAATATCTTTTCATCAATTGGAATGCATCACAAATTGATTGCACACGAAAATAGTACACTAAACTATTGTTAAAATTCATGTTGGTGCAGACCATTTAATAAAATCAACAAAAATGTTTCAGAAACTGGGCTATCAAGAGTGACATTTTTCAGAAATTTCTCTTTGAAAAATGAGAATAAAAGATTGTCCCCAATAAGAAATATACTATTTCTGTCTCTCTCTCTCTATGTTTTAGCAAAGGGTCTTGAGAAAGGGAAAAAGAGATTTACATTTTACAGATATTGTCAGCTCTTCGAGTTTACTCTCAATCTCAAAACTCGCAGTGTCTCATAAAAAGTTTCACTTGAGAAACTCAGTTTAAGCACTCAGCTCCTTATCGCCTGAAGTACCTACTATGTAAACGTAGCGCTTGACATCACATTGAAATGCTTTTCTTACGTGAATTATACAATAGATCAAATATCAAATGAAAAATACTTGATATATCCTCTTTTTATCCGCCTAATCATTGTTAAAGACTTTTTTTATTTCAATGAATTCAAGGTTGACTTCTTTTGAAATCCTAGACTTATCTTCTCAGAAAATATCAAATCGTATATTTTGCAACAGAATATTCTCATAGTTGCTTGCAGGTGTACATATTCCATGTTCATTCATTAAATTCTAAACTAGTATCGCAAGAATTTAATTAAATGAAATTATGGAAACAGTATTTTCTTCTTATTAGTAACATGTTCGGATTTTCTTTTCGTTTTATTGGACAACTAACAGATGAATGAAATAACGTGATTTTATTTTTATAGCAGGCTGTTTCTTCGTTTATAGGATTGTGTAAATACAAATGGTGGATACGAGTTTTTCTTGCAGAAAATTGACAGTTGGACGTATAATTGAAGATTTTTTATAGCTTCGTTAGGAATGAAACAGCTGCAATTAGATAAAATTGCAAGTGTAATAAGAAAGAATATTGTTAGGGAAGAAAAACCGTTAAGTTGATTTTTAGTAACATTATTCAATTTTAATTGGAATGTGTTACAGGATATTGTATTATTTTGATTATTTCAATCCGCTATTCCATAAGCAAGTACTGAGCTGGTGGTTACTGAGATGAGAATCTTGAATAATGGAAAGAGTACAATGATTTTATCTGCTGTGTAGTTCTGGAATGAATTCATATTATCACTTGGCTAGATATCTAGACCGGAAGTAAAGGTGTTCAATTAAAATATGCTAAATTTATAATTTAATATAACATATGTCATACCTTTATATGGATAAAAAAATTTATAAATTCATAAATATATGCGATTGAAGATAAATAACATTTTTCCATAACTATGTTAATTGTGATGTAGGAGACTTATCTGATCTTCTGATCGTAAATTTCATTTAATAACATATTTCACTTACCATTCTATTAATATAAAATGATCTGATCAATTATCGATTGAAGGTAGGAAGAATAATACATAATTAATTATACCACCATATGTGCATTTAAGTATGGATTAAAATGCACGTCAGCAAAAATCATTATCATTAAAAATATGAACGGAAATAAAAATGAGCAATGATCTATTTGAACAGATTTTAATTTACACGTATAGTCACTTCAAAAGACTTCAATTGCATATAAAACAGGAGCTTAAAGTTCTTTAAATCAACTAATTAAATTTGTCTTAAAGGTGACGAAAACAAATAAATGAATTTGAATTATAATCTTCAAAAATCTTCTTATTTCAGTGCCACTGTAGGTACATCAAAACAGATTATGGACTGGTATGGAAAGATTTATAAAGATCAGATGTTGTTAATAGTATTAAGAATATGAATTTTTGTCATATTTATTTGATTCTTTATAATTATTCCATAAAATGATTTATCGGTACTCGAATCTTTTTCAGAATCAAATAAAGTCTGGTTTATAACGGATTTAATTCAGGAATTTACATTTGGAAATTTGGATTTATAATTCGCAAATCTTATTGTAGTTTATGATGAATTTGAATTTTCTGAATATAACCAATCATATATTATTCACACATGAAATATTTGACCTAATGTATACTTCAAATTAAGAATGAAAATGAGTGAATGAATAGGGGATTCATTATATTCTTGTACGATTGATGATCCATTTATTACATCTGACAGGTGACAGTTTGACAATTTCATTGAGACAATTGATATTTATTTGTGATTGGTTGGATTTGAGATTTTGATTTGGAAATTAATATTTCAAATGTAAATTCGTACATTAAATTCATCATAAACCAGCACATTTTATATTTTTAGATCTAAATTTCTAAACATAAATTCCTAAATCAAATTCATCATACGCCAGTATTAACACTAGTCTACAAAATCGAACTTCTTCTCTGTAACTCTGTAACTTACATCAAGAGAAATATGACTGAAATAAATTTGTAGCTCGAAGAGTTTGCCTGTAATTATAAAAGCTGGTTTATGATGGATTTAATTTAGGAATTTACATTTAGAAATTTAGATTCATAGGTTTAGATCCCTATCCTCGTTCATTTTTTGGAATATAACCAAAAATTAACGTTTTGAGTAGCCATTTTACATCGTCAAAATTGTTTTATTTGCACAAATGATTGAGTTTCGATTTGATTTATTACATTTATTATATAAATATAGGTACTGTTCCACCATATTCATGATTTGTGAATCTTTTCTGTGACAACTGTCAAATTGGAATTTCTGACATGTCAACCGATGTCTACGATTGGCTGGATTTATAATTGAGGAAATCTGAATTTGTAAATTAAATCCATCATAAACTAGCCTTTAAGGTTTTGTCGTAGTACATCATAGTCAAAAAGTAAAGTCCAGCATATCTACAAAAAGCACGCTGCAAACTGATATATAGATGGTTGTTATTCTTGTCAGCACTTGTTCATAACACACATAGTTCAGTATATAGATTTTCATGATAATATTGATGAGTAAAGACTAAGAAATTTAGAATAAATTTAGTGGATGATTGAATTTTTTGTCGGGGAGTGTATCACATACTCGTACATTATTGGCAACTGAAATTACCGTTGGTGGCAGCACTGTGCTTACAAAATGGTGGATCAAAAGTGACTTATGGCAAGTTTGTAATCTGTTTACAATGTAAATACGTTGATATTCAGCAAAGAAATATTCATATTTCATTGAATGATTCAATTCAATTTCAATTGTGCGAGAAAGTATTGGCTTTCTTCTTTCATAACATTAAGTTTTTTCTTTTAAAATCTTTTTATTTAAATATGAATTTTAGTTGTAACTGGAAGACTGAATGAGGTTATGAAATTCATAGCTTCAAAGAAAATAATATTGCAAGGAAGTATTTATGACATTTTTGTATTATTCCCTGTGCGAATTTTTCTAATCTGCATAGCTTGTTTATGAACTGGATCATAGTCTCCAAATTTATTTACTACCGACACTTTCCTTTTCTCCTTTTAAAAAATTCATGGAAACTTATGAACTATTGTAATATAAAATTTTTGTATAAACAACCCAAAAAAGCCATTAAATATTGCTAACGAAGCCATTAACATAACATATGATCATATAGAAATTAAGGTTGAATCCACTTTACAATATAGTTCCGCTTATAACCGCTAAGTGGCTACGGGTTAATTTCAGTTACCAATAGAAAACATTCACGGGTACTTGCCGGAAAAATAGCTTGGCAACATTGTGCTTAGCTGTCATCTCAATATAGAAAAATGTCCGAAATATTGCCATATAAAGGTAAATTTATAAAACAAAAAGTTTTATATTACGATGAGGAAGGAGAGCAAGGACTTGTCCAAGTTTTAACAAAGTTATAAAATAGCAAGCCACAAAAATTATCGTATTATCACGATAATTGTTTTTTTTAAGCTAAAAAATGAATGTGATTGAGTGCAATTTTATATATAACTTCATACCATATTATTTTGATCTGTTATTATCAATATTTATATATTTGAGTTAATAATCCTTTTTTTTTACTTTTACGTGCTTTGTTTAATTAATATTCATAATTTTTTCTGTTACCAAATATATAATATATTTTATCCATCATAAATAATATTGTTGTACTGAAACCAATATGAAACTATTTATTTCCATCTATTTCCCTTTGAATTTGTAGTTCAAATAGTCCAATGCGATGAGTGACATACAGTGTTGCCAAGCATTTCTGTTTAACGTCTCGGCATGTATTTTATACATAAAATGTCCAACTTTGCGTTCTCATATCTAAACAAAGAGATGGTCAATAATTTTCTCTTCATTTTCAAATACGCAGAACTTATTCGCCAATTCACAGCTAGTTTTTTGAAAGAAACTGATATAATTACTGCCTAAAATGAATACTCTCCATTGCTCTCCATGTTAAAATTTTTAATTTTAATTGCGATTATCTCAAGTTTGAGATGGTCAATCGATTTCAAATTTCAATAATGATTGTATAATAATATTGTTAATAAGTATATAAAAATTTGGAATATTCTGATACTATGGCTTTAGCACGCCAACTACTTTAATGTCTTTTCTTTTTAAACATTTGTAAGAACTAAATCAAAGTTCATATGATTGTATCCTCGCATAAAAATATATGCACTTGCATTCAATCTTTTTTGATCCTAGTGCTTCGTAAAATTAGTCCCCATTTGATTTTGTGCATATTAGCTATAAATTATTATCTATAAATATTTTTTATAAAGTTGCAATTTAGGAATTAGGTTTCATACAATGATTACAATCATTTTTTTTTACTGTAAACTCCAGGCTCAGGATTAATGAACATAATTAGTGAACTAAAATAATTGCTCCAACATATGTGATGATTTGGTTTTAACACTCAACTGTTAATTATTTAATTGCGGACTAATCAAGTGCTTCAGGTTATAATTTGAATGCGTAAATAATCCATAGCTGTTATTTTCATCGCTACAATTACAATGTAAGAGTGTAATATTACACCTATAAAATTACTCATATAATAACGGTTCTATCAACTTGACATGTATTGAAGGATTTTTTGAGCCTATCCGAGTAAACAAATATGTTACCACTATATGGAAACTAACATGTAAGCTGCACCAGAGGAAATTGGGAATCATTGGATACCAATTTTTTATGTAGAAGGTAGCTTGTAATGTGTTAGAACCTGACATTATAAGACTCACAACTTTGATTAAAATAACTGGAGAGTCATGAATTTTACATATTTTCTATCTTTATCTAGTCTCAACATTCTTCTTAGCTCCGTCTTTCTTATACTTTTACATAATTTAGCAACATTACCGACCTGCATTTTTTTTTTATTATCACAGACTCACTGTGTCAATGTTTCTTATCTATCCTCCAGGTTTTTCTGTCGATGTGCACCTGTAGGATATATACCTGAGCTAATATAACATAAAAGAAGCTAAGTCCCACAATATTTCCACAAAAAATGAGTCAGAAATCCCACTATTAACACCTTCTAACATCCCATTAATTCATCTTATGATAACAGCTGACAGAATATCCTAAAATCCAATCCCAAAGATAATGCGCTCCAACAGCTGTTGGCAACGCTTCATCGCGTTAGCCTGGATCAAAGCTGCCTGCGATGTACTCAAGAGTTTTTCTAGTAATCCTCCATTTCATCACAATATAAAGAGAAAAAACTTAACACTGTTTGTATTTCGTCTTGGGATGCGGCGATCGTTTTAGTCAAGTTGGCGGTGGTTAAATCAACAGAATATATGAAGAGCAACAAACAAATGAGTTAAAAACGTTTTCAACTGCTCTTTGCGAGAGGTAAACAGTTGAATGCAAACATACAATGAAAGAGTTGATTAATATTTTTATTCTGAGACAGAGTTTGGTGTTCCAAGAATTATTTGACTCCTCTTTTCAGTAGTTGCTATTTTGCAAAAAGATGAAAGAACCTGAAGTTGATTCGTGGTTTAAATCACGTTTGCTTCCCTTTGCATCATAACGCATAAGAATAAAACCAGGAATAATTTTTGCCCTTGAACATACTTCATATTCTAATCTCAAACTCAAAGATAATCTTAATAATCTGCAGATGATGATTCAAAAAGTTCAATGATTTTGTGGAAAATCCGGAAATTCTCGGCATCACTCTTATTATCGTCAAAACATGACTTTATCTAGGTAATCTTTATTTTTACAGAAATAGACTAGAGCTAGCGTTTCCTGAATAACGAAGTATAAGCATTGTTCTATTTATTTCCACTTCAAATATACAAGGAATTTCTTTTGTAACATTGTTTCATTTCCAAATCGATGTATCAAAGGCAACTTCTGAGAAAAATGAATGAGTGGAACAGTTGAAGAAAGCATTTATCTATATCGGTTGGGTTCTTTGTTCTGATGATGTTTTAGGATGAAGAGTTGAGGAAACCGGAAGTAACGGAAAGAAATGGAATACGTCATGTGCAACGAAGTGTTCCACCTTCAAAAGATTATAAAACAGATGGAAATGGATTTTATCTACCTGGCGTATCTTTAAGTAGTAGAATACTGAATTCTTTCCTTATTCACAATTATGTAAGCTGAAAATTTTAAATAATTCATATTATTAACTACTAATTCGGGAACTTTCTTCATTCCTAATGAGGAAGCTGACAGAGAAAGATAATTATACCGAATATGATTGAACGTAATCTATCGAAGCGCATTTGCCAAATCATTGCAGAGCTATGAATAAGTATAATTTCAGATCATTCTGATCATATAAATTGATGGAATTATAACTATATTCAGATATTCAATTATTTTAATTCTGATATTACATGAAAAATTAACGAGATATTGTTATGAAAATTTATACAATAATCAAGAGAAATATTGTGGATATTAATTTGAAAAACAGAAATCTAAATTATCTTGAAACTTTATATATTCTTCACACTGAGCGATTTTCACCCTTGTTTTGCACATTTCTATTCCAATTTAATAACAAAAATACAATTAGAATACACAAAAATAATAGTATATTATGCTACAAGGACCGAATGACTGTCATTTTTGTCCAGGATAAAATTGGCTGCATTCGCTGAAGACGAGGGCAAAGCCCAAGGCGTAGCTCCGTGCAGCCAAATTTATCCGTGACAATAATGACAGTCGTTCAGTGTCCGTGTTGCATACAGTACTTTTTGTAACAGATTTTTGCAAATGCAAACACATTACAGGAAACTAATACAATGGAACATAACTTACATGATTTATTTTATTGATTGATATTTTTCACATTCTCTGTGCTATCCCGTTCACAATAAATGCACATACTATAACGAATACATTCTATAATACAAATTTCTTTCAAATATCAATTTGACATATACCAATGAAATAAAAAAATCCAACGGCATCCTGATCCATGATCTTCAATTTCATTTTTACCCAGCGGGAAAAAATATCCATTAATTCCCAGTCAACAGAGAATTAATGAAAATTGTTACCATGTTTTGGAATTGAGAACTTTCGAAGCAGAAGTCAGCTCAGTAATAGGGTACTTTCGGTGTACGTGTTACAAAAATACATTTTCATGAACATATTTTTTCATTTTGGATAAAATGGTTGAAGCTGACTGAATGAGTGAATGTGAGTAATACAGATGAGGAAATTCAGTTTTGGCTACACCGCTCCTGAGGATGGCTGAGATGTAGCCAAAACTGTAGAGTTAGAAAAGAAATATTACATAATAGACTGGATTTCCTTATCTGTATTACTCATATTTTTACTTACTTGTACTAAGTACCAAGAACTATTGTGAAACCGACAAAATTCATCTATCGAGATTTTGATGGAAATACGTGTTATGAGCATCCTTGAATCCGTTTTGACTATTTTTGGCTTGATGTCGGTACGTATGTTCGTGCGTGCGTGCGTTCGTGCGTAACTCGCAAATCTCAAAACTGATTGAACGTATAATGTTGAAATTTTATATTTAAGACTGGTATAGGATCTAGTTGTGCACCTCGCATTATGGTTCCAATCGTCTGTACCGGAAGTGCACTTTACTTGAAACTTTTTTCGAATTTTTCTAATAAATCTAGACTGATCTACCATAGGATGTTTAAATTCAGTATTTGAACTTGATGCTGTATCAGAATGGTTATCTGCTATTTTTGTATGAATCGGCCAAGCCAGAAGTGCACTTTACTTGAAACTTTTTTTCAATTTTTTGCATAAATCTAGAATGATCAGCCATAGCATATTGAAGCTTGGTGTTTGAACTTGTTGTAGCATCAAAATACTTATCTACTATTTTTGTATCAATTGGCTGAGCCGGAAGTGCAGTTTATATGTATAACAGATATTCAGAATTTAAAATAAAATTTTGCAATTCAAGCTTCTAAAATAAAAGATCAAGATGCAAATTTCACAATTCTAAGACATAAAGATTTCTTTCACAGACCAATATTTTCGATTTTATTCGTTTTTAGCTTTTTGTCTATAAAATTTATTTTTGTGAACTAATTTTAAAGAAATTTAGAACAATCCTTGAATATTTTATGCTTGTTTAAATATAATAATAATTTATTGCCCAACAGATTGTTCATTTACAGGGCAAGATTACATCAAGTAAATAGAAATATTTTTGTATTAAATACAGCACAAAAAAAAAACTACATTTTAAGCATAAATGCAGGAAAGAAAATAAGTATAAAAATGAATAATTACATGAGGAATAATAATAATAACATAATTAAATCAATAAAATATATCATTTATATGGATTTCGGCGTTGCGGCACATCACAAAAATTGGAGAACGCTGAAGTACATTGATACGAAAGACTGGTAAATAGAATGTCCTGGCAAATCTAGCAGCGGATCTAGGAACATGAAAAAATATTCGGGACAGCAAAAACGGCGCATCGATTTTATTATGTAATATCTGCCACAATATTTTCGCAGTGCTAATCTTTCGCCGAAGTGCTAGGGAGTCCATAGAATGGCGACGAAGAAGAGAATTTTGGTCAATACCTTGTTGAGGATAAATACCATCATTTTTGAATGAGAGGTATTTCAAAAATCGACGATGAATTTGATCAAGCAGCAGGCATTGGTACGTATAGAATGGATACCATATTATCACAGCCTATTCGAGTCTACTCAAGACATACGCGAAAAATATAGACTTCATAGCATTGACATCCTTGAATATTTTGAAAATTCTCATAATGAACCCCAAAGTTTCACAGGCCGACTTGAAGACATTAAGTAGATGCTCCAAAAAATCAAAATTGAACGTGAAGGTAACACCTAGATCTTCAATTGACATTTGTTGAATAAGTGATATACTTTGCATATTATAAGGAAATGTAAATTTATTGTGGCTACGTGTAAAAGAGACATTTATTGATATTTAATTTTAGCTTGTTTTTATCACACCAAGTAGTCATCACATCAATATTCCTTTGCAAATTAAAATATGAGCTGAGTCGAGAAGAACTATCAACTAAGTTCATGATATGATTAGATTCATTTGAAAATTTATCCTAAAATTACTCGGAAATTTGAAGCTTAATAAAACAAAATATATTAGAATGCAATTTAGACTCTTTCTATCTCAATTCTTCTGTGTGGTCTTTGAAAATTATTTTCATCAGCACTTTTTCAAATTATACATAAATAATTTAAAAGAAGTCTACACATACGAAAGATTTACTCAATAATTAAATTGTATCGAAAATAATAATTTTTCCTAGAATACCTTTCCCATTTATTTAAGAAAAAGCTGAAAAATCGGCAATTAACACAGTGAATAATTGAAAAAATTTTATTATTTGATTATAATTTTCAATATACTTGCTTCTCAAAGTTTTTTTTTTATAATCACATTTCTGTTATATGGATAGAACAATAATTTTATCCAAAACCGATTTATAGTAATGTTGTTACTAAAGTCATATGAAATAAGTAATATTCATGGCTCTGTGCTATCGATATTTATTTTTGTTTAATTTTAAATAAACCGATTAACTTAATTTTTTCATAGAAATATAATAATTGGCTATAGCACCGGAGAACACTTTATACTTGGATTAAAATCCAATTGACTTACTCTTAAAAATATAATCGAAGTCGCAGAGAATACAATTTACCACCCATTAAAGTGGCCCAGTTTATCCCTTTACGGTTAGAATTTGTAAAAATATCTTTTTTCTACGATTGTGCGTCAAGTGGATACTTTGCAGACTGTAAATGATGCGTCTTAGTTTTACCACTATTCAAACGCGTAGCATTGATCCATTTGTTTGAATATTTACTAAATCTGAATGTAATCTTGTGTTTTTGACCCTCTTGCTATCTACTCATTATTTGTCAAAATATGCGGAAGTTGAGAACCGTAGAATTTTTTTTATGCAGTATAAGTAAACTATGTAGCATTATGACATTCGGCCAATAATTTTAGTTAATTGGCAAGCCTTGTCACCACATATTTAGCCTCATGTCATTATGTTCAACTTTGCACTCTTGTTGCATAAATTACTATTATTAGTGGTTATCCATGTCGTTATAGGAATGGACTATCAAAGTTACTGTACTTTAGGTTCAACGGTTTTGTCTGTGTGTTGTCAATCAATTGTTGAACTGTTTTATTTATATATAGATTAGTCACTCAGAAAGAGAAGAATAGAAGAGTCATGAAAAACAGTAGACACCATAACAACCGTATAATGATTACTTTATAATCTCTGTTTTTCTGATAGCATTCAAATGTCTTGTTAATGTCAAACAATAAAGCAATATAGGAAAACGTTTCAAGACGTTCCAAGAGAGGTATTGGATAAAACTGTATGTAATGTGATCAGTCACTCAAGTAAGTAGCCACTCGCCTGTCAGGCAAACCAGCAATACCTTTTTTTTAATGACTAATACATTCATTCCACACTATAGAACAATAAATTACTATTAATATGTATTTGTCAAAAAGACAATAACTTAGTTCAAAAACAAAATATAATTTCTGGAATAAATTCAGTTACTTCCTGGTTACAGATAACTGAACAAAAATAGAACAAAAACGTAAAATAACAAACAAAACAATTTCGTCAGCCGTAAACAAATAAATGAATAATTTCCAGGGAATAATTTCAGCTTTTAATCCAATCCAAATATTTAACTCTATAAAAACATGTCGATATTATTTATCTCGCGTATGAAAGTTGAAATTTATGTTTACCACAAATAACACAAACAAAAAACTGATGAAATGTAATATCCTTTGGGATGTGATTCAACAAATAAATTTTATCGGAAAACTGCTGATACGAACGTTAAATCTAAGAGAATTGAAAGGAACAAATTGAAACGACGTTGCGTCTGAAATATTTATGAAGAATGAACAAACAATAATCAGTGAAAGAATTGTAAGAATTTTTTAATGGAAACAAAGAACAGACCAATTTCCGTATTACTATACCTACATAGGTAATGATATTATTTGACTAAGTACCACAAATACATATTTTCAATATTTGATTGACATTTAAATTTAATACATCAACGGGAATATATCAAGTCTTTTTGCATGTAAATGTTGAACAATTTCAACTTCTTTTCAAACCACATCAAACTGTACCGACCTATTATATTCAAATAAGATATTAGGAATGAAAATGAATTCATATCTATTCATCCAGATGTCAGGTACAAAACCGCAGGCTTTTTAAATCAATTAAAACAAACTTTCAGCACGTAATTATCACATATTAGCGAATATGAGTACAAAAAATCTGTCGAGGAAGATGATATAACGAAGCACAAAAAAATACATCAACACATTCAGAAGTCCGCTTTAAATTTTTTCTGAATAGTTTTATTTTAGTTCTTTTGGAATCAATACACTGGTCATTGAGTTTATCTGACTTTCGCCAAAAGATACTTAAAAATTACAACTTTAGGGTCTTTTGACACGATGCATTAAATGCTGCATTTTAATTTTCATCTTTGATCTAAAGGGTACACCGTGTCATACATAAAATCAGAGTGCAATGCCCAAAATTTTGTTTATGACAAAACTAATTGTTTTTCACATCAAAATGTAGTCAGAATGCAAAGCAAAATGCAGCATTTAACGCATTCACGAAATAAACGAGAATTTGATTAATTTAATTTCGATTGGAAAGTGTTAATACTTATAAAATTTGAATGCATCATTTTAAGAGGGTTGTTTCCCCAATTGGAGTTAGTGGGGTAATATTACTTTTAGAAAGCTTTAATTGTAAAAAGGAGATTGACTAAATATGCGGCTTTCTTTTATTGAACATTACCTGTAAAACTATTCTCGATAATTGTTGTTCTCTTTATGGACTCAAAGTTCATGTACAGGTTGTAAAACAAAATAATGTAAACGGCTAAAGGTACCAGAGCATTAAGTAATCCCAAGTCCTTATGATACAAATGGTCTTCAATAAATTTTCTCTAACTTATTTTTGATTTTTGCATCTCTTTGTTACCCATCCATCTAGAAACAGTCAAACTAAAGCTATTACCAATATCAATTTAAAAATCTTATTTCGAATGGTCACGATTCACTAGCCATAGCCATAATCCTCTGCTTTATCTTCCTTTACCGCGGTTATAGTTCACTCTTGAAGGTTAATCTCAAATCGATTACAGTACATTCTGACAAATGACATCACATTGTGCATTGCGCATTAAGCGCCCCTCTTTGCTAATGCTCAGTTAGCATCTTGGTAGACCATGCCTTCAACCATGCACTCTAGATATTGAAAACTTGAAGTCGACATATTTTTATAATTAAAATAAGATAAAAAGACAAATTAATGTACATATTCTTTGTTTAAAATTTCTTTATCATAGAAATAGAATTGTGGATTTCAGTATTGTTAATCGTATAAAAAAAAACCTGACGTGGCCATCCTGTGACTTACTTGTACATCATTGGATATATTTTTTGCATATAATAATACGATAATCAAACACAAAAACTCATCTTTCCACGGCTAACCGTTTTGGATTCATCCAAAAAAATTTAAAAATCTGTCAGATCAACAATTCTGAGTTTATGAGCAAAATTAAAGAAGAAATTCTACTGAAGTGCACTTCCAGTTCAGTTGATTGTTATGAGATGCTACAGCAGACTGAAATACCGGAATTCGATACTTTACGAGCTGATCGTTTCAAATTCATGCGAAAAATTCGAAAAGACTGTCAAGTAAAGTGCACTTCCGGTTCAGTCGATCTCAATATGAATAAAACATGAGCATCTAGATGGTACAATCGAATTGTCTTAAATACTGAATTCCAACAGTCCTTGTTCAACCGTTTTGGATTTATGCGAAAAATTCAAAAGAAAGTTTCAAGTAAAGTGCACTTCCCGTACAGACGATTGCAACCATAATACGAGGTGCACAACTAGACCCTAAACCAATCTTAAATACAAAATTTCAATAGTATACGTCGACGGGTTTTGATATTTGCGAGTTACGAACGCACATACATACATACGTACCAACATCAAGCCGAAAGTAGTCAAAATGGATGCAGGGATGCTCAAAACAGATATTTTCATCAAAATCGCGAAATGTGAATTTTGTCGGTTCCACAATATTTTCTCTTGGTTTATACAAGTAAAAAGAATAAACCAACAAAGGAATATGATCGAACCTCATATCTGTCAGGTTTAACGGTATCAATTTATCTAGCATTTCTCAACAGAATAATAAGCCTGATAGTCCAGTTTATGTCCAAGTATTAGCTGTATGGTTGAATTACACAGTGAAAGTTTACGGTGGCGGTTCCTTTTCATTATAACAAATCCTCCGTAATGATAATCTTTTCAAGTCTCCAATCCAGCATTAAATTTCAAAATCTTAGTAAAAATCAGAGGAAAAGTATAAAGGTATTGTAACGTGCGAGAGTGTGGAGGCTCATAAAAGTGAAGTAGGCTTAGGCTTGACCGCGCCGGGGCGGTACCTTTCGTCCTCCCTGCATCGCGCCGCACCGCATCACATCACCCTTCCCGATGGAAGCATCTAGCAATATTCTAGAAATGTGGTAGAACTTTCGGCGCGGTCAAGTCCAAGCCTACTCCACTTTTATGAGCCTCCACATTCTCGCAAGTTACAATATGAGTATAAGTGCCTCAACATTTACCACCATGGCATTCATTGTAATGTTTTGCTTTATCTTCTGAACACAACGTATGGAAAAACATATTTTTCATGGCAAACTTACTGCCAATCAATATAATTATTCAATTAATTACTCTCATTGATCGCCATGATCTGTTTCGATGCCCAAACGTATGAATGAATTTTTTAACAATATCATTTTATGCATTGATTCCTTGCCACTCACCCTACATTGAAGTTTAATATTTACATAACACCATTAAACGTAAAAATATATGATTGTGTACCTCAAATAATGGATTTTATGAGGTTTTAATGGTTTTATGCTTTCAAAAATTATTAGCAGATCCAATCATATTCACGGATTATTATATTTTCGTCTTTTCAATTGATGTACATTCTTATTAATTCGCAAAATTGTATAGGAGCGAGAATTAAAAATATTTTGAAAGTATTCAAGTTGGACAGCGCTAGGCGGATGTAAAAGTGACTACTGACTAGTCACTTGTTCAAACTTATGGTTAACAATTAACTAAAAAACAGAATCAGACTAAATTTAAATGATACCATCAACTGTAAGCTAATAATAGATTTAACATTTGTTAAAATGATAAATATGAGCTATTATAATGTGTTTTCGTTGGTTATCGTTAACAAAACTAGCACCATTTGAGTAATCATAAAAATATCCTTGAAATGTTTGATGATAACAAAACATTTATTTGATATTTTGTTATGCAATCTTTTCGATGCATGTATGCATGAATGAATAAATGAAATGTAAAAATAGTTTTTATAGATAAAATCAAAATCTGCCCAAAATTTGTTTAAAAATAAGTTCCACCATTTGAGACGCAACCGAAGGTACTCGCACATCAGTGCTAACTTTGCTAATTGAAATTTTTCTCTCATATACTGCAAGTCTTTTTGAATCATGTTTTTACTGCCATTCTCATGTTTCAAGATAAAAAAAAAATGTAGTTCACTCCCCTATTGTAACGTCGTTACACAGCAGAAAATTGTTAGAGATTCAAACCAATTTTTTTTTGGGCTAATATGAATAGCTTATAACAAACATACAATTTTTTTTTGCTTCCCTGGGAAGTACAAAAAAATTCGGCTTCATTGCCATGATGTTACTACTCATGTTGGCTTCCGACTAACTTGGCTATTTCTTGTTTATATGGTCGAAGAGACATCTTCATTCTTGTGTTGGGAGTCGTGACCAAAGGTTCCCACGCCGCTTCTGATGATGGTTGCACGCCTATCACGTCTTTGTTAAGCGCTGGGAGGGTGGACGGGAATACAATTGTAGAAGGAAGATAGCGATGTTGATGGATTAGGTAATTTCAGAGGATGGTGGCTAGGATTAGTGGGTTTTGGAGTGCAAGACTTAGAAGCGGCAAAATCTTGTGAATAAATGATAAATTAATCCATTGTATTAAGCGACAATAATGAAATTTCATTGTTTTCGACCTAAAATTCGTTTCGCAGGTATTTTCGAACATAATTATCCTTCATTATCAAATAATTTTAATTTGAATAATTTGCATTTGCAAAAATCTTATCGATCGATAATAAATTATAGAATGCAGCCAAATATTTCTCTCTCTTTTAATCATAAACTGTTTATTATAGTATAAAAGATGATCCTATTCTTCTAATATGGTTGAATAAATAATGGGAAACAGTTCATCATTCTTTTGCTTATTATTTATCAAACTATTTCAAACTCAAAGTTGACAATTCAAGCCGTTCTCATATAAATACAGTCAAAAGCATTGACCTATCATAATGTGAGTTAGTATTTCAAAAACTCTGCTATATATATATATGATTTGTTCCAATCATTCACCTCCAAATGTATCCTAATCGGATTCAGTGATTCTCTGTTTCATATGTTTCTAAAACAATGCCATCATGATGAGCCATCGAAAATCGATTACAGTGCCACAATCAATACCTACAAAATCAGGTAGGCGTAGTCAGGAAACAAATGAAGATCGTCGAAAGGTCGTCAGCACGAACAATAGAAGAATAGTAGGCGGTGGTGGATTCCGCAATCAGAGGCGGCGAATCGAAAAAATTGTAAAAGAAAATATGACTAGGTATTAATCACTCAATGAGAATTTGAAATCTGCCTGAGGGATCCACGGGGTTGGGCAAGTTCAAAATTAAAAATTGAATACGTGGGTTGGCATAATTTGACCGGAAGAAAGTGGGTCAGAATGAAATATGGCGATGAATGAAGGCCCTCAATATATTTTACAATTTCTGACAAGTATATATGAACAAATAATCTGGATCTTTAATACGCAACAAACAGCGATACAACAGAAAAAAGTCTGTCAAGTTAATTTCATATCACTAAGACTTAGATCTATAAGAATTCTTCAGGAATTCCTCAAGTTGGATAAATTCATAATAGCCGTACCAATGAGTAGATAATCTTGTTTACAGCAATTATTATTTTTTAAAGTGTCCGCGGATGGAGTCTCCAGGAAGGAGAAAATCTTTATATTCATTTTACGACCAAAAGTCACTCCTTATAAAAAGTTCTGCTTGTTGAAAAATAAATTTTAGAACAGATGTACAGGATGTTGATAAATTAGGAAAACATGAAATTGCTGCAAGAGAGAAGTACTTCACTTTTAACAAGAAATTTATGAAATAAATTTGTTCATAGACTAATATAAAGATTAAATACAAATTTCGAAATGAAAATTCGAATATTTGAACATTAATAACCGTTTTTATGTACATATGTCAGCTGTCATCGTTATTCCCAATTGTTCAGTTTTTGTGTAGGTATCTAGCTTATAAATATTAGATAAATGAAATGATGAATATCCTCCAGGGAAATAAAGTGTCATTATTTGCAATTTATTGTCTACATAAATAATTATTACTGTTCTTATCATTACCCTTACACTGATGTCTGGGAGCATAACTGCCTCTAATTATTTTCTTTTAAAATTATTTTTAATATTCTTTTAGTTATCGCCATCAGTGAAGTTTTATGCATCGTGACACCACTATTAGTCCTGAATTTATGAATATTCTAACAGATTCTTCAATTTGTCTTATTGTCAACCATATTTGATAGAACGAGGCAGTGATCATTAGAACCATAAGATCCATGAAATTCATAGGAGTAACTTATTTTTTATTTCAGCATTCTTTTGAATAAGATCAAAGAAAAGATTGAGGAACCCTGAACCCTCAAGTTGAGAAATCTCCAAGAGAAATCGTGAATATCTACAGTCCGAATTCATATGTTTTCTTTTAGCTTGGTGTAAATATGCTAGATTTGTAATCCAAAAGTAATAGGGGTCAATTCCAGCTTCGGGCAGAAAGTCAGTATGATTTTCACTAATTTATAATATACTCTGTAGGGTATTCTCCACGAGAACTTAACACCCATAGTTTTTAAATTGCTAACCGCATCCTATGGCTAAAAAAATATCAATCAATTCACCCAAGTGCACTAAAATAGTGTCTGCCACTCTCATATCGGGTGAAAAGCGTGATAATTATTTATTTATTTTTATAAACATTCTTCAGAAATTTCTTCGACTAGGACTTCCGTAAAGGATGTAAAAAGTAATAAAGGGATATACAGTTATCGAATCATGAGCAATTATATTTATTTACATCAATATCAAATTAAATGGAACATAAATCTATCACTATGAACTATCAGCAATATATACTATTGGCGTAAATAAATGTTGTGACTTAATTAATTATGCCTAAAATAAAAATCCAATTGAAAAAATCTATTTTTCTGTGAAAGTAATCTCTGATTTTCTGTATTCAAAAAATTTCCAGGAGAAGGTTGGATTCAAAAAAAACTGACCTGATAAGCTTCTATCTCAGAGAGTCCCAGAAAAAGTAATAGTGAAAAATTGGGCACACCCCAACTCGGCACGTTTAATCTCCCGATGGGACATCAGTCAAGGGTTGGTGGTAATCCGTATGACCGGGCGTACACGAACTCGGCACCAAGAACATGAACTCGGCACCAATGCCAATCCGATTAGCGCGGGGCGCATACGAATTCGGCACTGTCAATTTTCAAATAAAACCACGATCAACCTGCAAGATTTGGTTTTATAAGCTACTATATTTCATTTTAAAATTAATTTTATTAAAAATAATACTGCAAATGATTCAATGAAACTTGAAACATTTATTCATATGTTGTCCATACATTATTACAAAAACATACAAATATGTATAGAACAAAGTAAAACAATTTTTTTGATATTTTTGACATTGGAATTTCTTGGAAATGGAAACAAATTATTTTGTCTATGATATACAGGATTTTTAAGTTGTTGATGTCACACGTGTGATTAGATTCGTTCAAAAGTACGGTTAATTTTGAGTCTGGTTTATTATTAAAATAAAATCGCATGTATCCAGAAAATCTCACACAGGAAGAACAATTGAGTCATGAGTCCTAATCCATAGCATAGTGCCGAGTTCGAGTAGGGGATTAAAGATCCAGAGAGTTTGGTGCCGAGATCGAGGCCGCCCGTATGACCAACTCGGCACATCTTAAACAAGTGTATGCAGAAAAACCCACCCCTATTATCGGCTTAACACCTAAGAAAATTTTAAATTAAAATGTTTTGCTTAGAAGCTACTAGCTATTCATTATCAATCTAACATTTCAATCAATAACATCAAAGACTAGCCAACGTGGTAAAATATTAATAATTATCGAGTAACATAAATTCAGTAAATCAAATGGAAAATTTTTATCTGGTGAAGTGAAGTGGCGGTGTGTTATTCGAAAGTGCAAAGTAGTTTTCCATACCATGAGCGAGTCCAGTTAATTCACGATCACGCTGAAGTTATTATTTTTATTGTATGATGCAACCTACGAATTTTATGATTTTGTATTATTGTATGTCAAATTTTGTATGATAATAAAAAAGAAACTATAAAATTGATTTTATTCAATTTAAAAACATTAGAATGCCCAGTCCTCCTTTCGCTCAGGTATCTGAGCCATTCCATTATCAACAGAGACTACCTGCAAGTGTGCCGAGTTGGGTATCATTGCAGGTACCTGAGATACTCGTATGTGCCGAGTTGGGAAGTCATTAGCAGAGACTACCTGTAAATGTGTCGAGTTGGGAATCGCCGAAAAAATTAACATATTTAAGTCTTAATCCAAGGATTTCTAAGGAGAAATATAAATATCTATCTTAAACTTTAGCTTCCCACAAGAAATCTTATATCTTTGTTGCTAAGAAAATTATAATCTTCCAAGATGATATCAATTTGATTCGTCAATTTCGGCTATGTGCCACTAATAGACTGATTTGTTTTGTTTCTAAGTCCATCAAAATACATTCAAGAGAAAATATTTTATAATCTTTGTTGGATATTTGTCCAACTAAATGAAGATTTATCTTCTTAATTATTAACTACCACTAGCCCTCTCTTTGATTTACTCTTTAAAATTAATAAATACGATTCTAAATAAACTCAAAAATGAAGAAGCAAGGAATAATATGTACTTAAGTTATTATCACTCTCCAACATAGACCTTATCTCAGAACAAAGTTTGTAAGTTTGTATGTCAAGTAAATAATTGGATTTTATTTTATTTACTGTTGTTTAGCTAAGTTCATTGCATTTGAATAGGCAAAAGTCTTATAGAACAATTTAGAAATATAATTCTTGGAAGTTTAATCGAAATCAGGCTCATTTATTTCAAGTAGTAAAAATAAATGGACACATTTATGATTCAACTGCACGCAAACATAAACGATATATTTTAAACAAAAATAATAATAAATTGAATGTTACATTTAAAGATCGTAAATATTTATATTTTACTGATTATTTTGTTATACTTGTTAAAAGGTTTCTCGAAACATTCTCACGTTTATGTAGAATATATTTGATATTATATAACGCAAGTAGGTTACTAAATTATAATAATACGTCAAGAATTTTTGACATTTTCATATTTCATATGACGAGGAAGTGTAACAACAAGATTACTAGTTTCACAAAAAAATCAAGTAATAATCATAACTTACGATTTTGAATGTTTGTAAACAGCATATAGAAACATACCTGGAAAAAAAAAATTAAATTAGCAAATGGCTCATTAAAAATTAATTATGAATTATTAACTACATAAAGATTATAATTAAGGAGCAGTTGTCTTCATAAATATTTGTATATTTAAACTATATTTTAGTTGAATTTGTGGCTTTCAAATAGCTCTAGTGAAGCAGGATTGGGAAAATGTCCAAGACAGAATAAAACAAGTTGAAATCTACAAGATTGCCGGCTTAAAATAATTTTCTAGCATTTTTTACCCTACATTTATTTATACTGGTGTTCAAATTAAGTTTGTTTGGATACCACCAAACTAAAACAATTAATCACACCAACAGAGAAAGAAATCAATATGAGATAAGTCATTGGAAATATTACGAGGATGTATCATTTTCAATTGACAAAAACAAATGCAGCATGGGGTTGCTAAGTATTTTATTTGAGTATTATATTTCTTAAACTGAATTATTCCAAATTTAATCTTATTCAATTTTTATTACGTTTTAATTTTTAAAAATTATAACAGAAATCACTTTATATGTTCACGCAAGTGCATTAAGGCTTCCCGTCCATTGAAAGCGAGAAGCTGAGAAGTCGAGTCGTCCGAATCCGCACGAACGATCCAAACACTGAATCGATTGTCAGTGTTTGTGCGTACAGATACGAAGCGCGAGCTGATTCTACTTAGTTGGAATTCCACTTGCGAATACATACAATAAAATATAAGAAAAATTAAATAAAATAAAAGAAAAAAAAAGGTGGAGTGATTTTTCAATAACATTTAACGTAATGTAACAGCTAGCCGTTCTTCTGGTAAAATCGTCTCTAAAAATACTAAATTTTGAATGTCAAGAAAAAAATGTATCGAGCAAATGACAAATTCAAATACTTTAAGCAAGGCCGTAGAAAAAAAATATATAATTTGTATTTACATGTCATAAGATAGGGCAAGAAACACGTTTCAAGTAATTGGCAGTGTGATCAGACTTAATAATGCTTTGTACAACTCGATCTGGACTTTATAAATAACCAAACAAATGGATCGGTGACAGGTACTGCGCACTGTACTATCAGAATGAATCACAGAAAAAAGATTACAAAACTTGACTGATACGCGTTTTTATGGTAATAGAACTGAAATGCGTAAACCATGAAGCTAAGAGGTAAAACAACATTATCTACAGCTCATAATAATTTTTCACATACATTTATCATTTTTCATCTACCGAGTTGGCAAACATAACAATCGTATATGTGTTTTCCCACGCATTTTTCGCTTCCGTTCAACTTCTATTATTTTCTTTCATTTCCTCACATTTTCAATTACACTAATATTTGTTCTGGGTATTCTCATTGTATACACATGAAAGAAGTTTTCTTTTTTTTCTTATTTTAGTTCATTTCATTCAAAAATATCTCTTGAGATATTTTCCATCAAAAGAATTCACTTGAATAAAAATAGGAAACCGCAAGCAGAATAAGCTTTTATAGCAGACTTTTTTGTTTTTGAAAGAGCGGAATTCAATCAATCATGAAATGTATCAAGTAACATATGTTACATAATTGGCAATAAAATTTTTTTTAACTGGCAGAGAAACTTAAAGTGAATATAGGTAAACATTTCAAAGTTTATGATTAAAAAAATTGAATTAGGCTAAATAAAAAACACTACACCTTTTCAATAATTCAATTAGTGGCAATCTTTAAAGAAAATTTTATGACACTTTTTGGACCAGTAACGTCAAATTTTCTATCATTCGTTATTATCATTACGTATGAAATTTATTCAACGCAGCATTCCGGATACTCCTCTTCATATTACGCCAAGCAAAACATTCTTCGTGATTTCGAAGAAAATGAAACATAGAACAGTCGACACGACAACTATGTTCTTCTAGGAAACAACGGACGAACAAACGTTGGGGTAAATATAGTAGGCCGCGGAAAAGCAAGAACAAGTGCCTGACGACAGCCAACTAGACGAGGATGTATTCGTTATTTGCTTCAGCGGGAAGTTTACATATTGAGGGGAGGAACACCCAAGTGTTAACCAACAAATGACTGTGTATTGCTGTAAATATCACGGTAACTAGATACTCTTTAACAAGATAATTAAAAGCTTCACCCCAGACACTGACGGGAAATACTTGAAAGAAAATTTCACATTTAAATACAGCACCTTCATAAAATTCTTAATAGTTTGAAGATGAAACATACAAAAAATCTCTGCGGCTGTACGTACAGTTGGTTCTTTATACATCCCAAACAATACGTAAAATGAATGTTAATTATTCATTTTACGCATTGTAGGACTATTACCATTAACAAACGCATGCACAGCTGAAAGTTTGCGCTACTCAAACTGGATTTATAATTGAGAAAATCTAAATTTGTAAATTAAATTCATCAAAAACCAGCCTTAAGAGTTTCATCGCGAAGAATTCGAAACGGAATAATTTCAGGCTGGGAAATATTTACACTGATATCTTGGACTGGATCTCTTAAATTCATTGGCTCCATTTCATTTCATAATCATCTGGCCCTATTTAATTATTCAGAAGTGTTTTGAATATTACCCAATTAAAAGACAAGTGCGAATAACAGCTAACTTTATAGCAATACGTGTTTAAAGAGTATGTGAGCCATTTAGTAGGAAGCACCTAATTGGTTGGGCGCCAATCCACTATTATCAAGTGCTTTAAAGTTGTTTTAGCGTTGTCTAGACAATCAACCATCTACCGGAATATGGTTTTATGGTTATGGTGGTACTAATATTCGTGTAGGCGGAGCCTACTAGGATTAGAACTCGGGTGTAGGTATAGAAATGACGGAATGTCATAATACTTTACAGAAATATTGTTACACTAATTGACAGCTGCCTTTCTTGTTGAAAATTCGATAGGGTGAAGGAGTAAATTGATAAATTTGCATTATTAGATACGAAAGTCATGCAAAAATTACGAAATTTGCATAGCAGATTGATTCTTTTATTCAGTACAAGACTAGGTTTATTAAAAGCCCTCTCTTTGATTAATTAATTGGATTAAATTAATTATGCTGATTGAGAAACATGAAATTCAAAAGATAAATGGAAGAATAAGTATTTCCTTCTTCTAATGAAATTAACTGTATTAGAGGTGTTTTATTCCTAAAATATATAGTTGAATTTGTACCCGACTAATAATGAATTAAAATTTATAAATTTATGTATAAGTAATATCTTAAATAAAATTTAGAGCTTTAGTGCAACTTCAAAAAATATATTTTGAATAACGACAAATGACTGCTAAAGAGAATGAGCTTAGATGAAGTCGTAGATTACTAGTTCAATTCTCAATTGAGAACGTAGTGTTAAATGATATCAGAATTGTAATTTTCTTAGGGCTCGAAAACTCTATTATCTGAAAATTTGACGTGGACATCACGTGACTTACTTGTACATTATTGCCATTGGATATATTTTTTGCATATAATAATACGTTAATCGAACACAAAATCGCATTTTTCCACGGCTGATAATTTTGGATTTATCCCAAAAATTCTAAAAATGTGTCAAGTAAAGTGCGCTTTCAGCTCAATCGGTTGTTATGCTACAACATTCCTAAATACAGATTTCCAAGATTCTACTGCTAAAAGTTCTGAATTTATACGCAAAATTGAAGCGCACTTTCGGTGCAGTCGATTGTTATCAGAATAATAGGCAATCATTCAGATGCTACAGCAGATTGAAATATACTAAATTTCAATACTCTACGGCTGATCGTTTCGAATTTATGCAGGAATTCTAAAAGACTGTCAAGTAAAGTATACTTCCGACTCGGTCGATCGCAATGAAAATAGAATATGAGCATTAAGATGGTACAATCGTCTTAAATACTGAATTTCAACATTCTATGTTCAACCGTTTTGAATTTACACAGAAAATTCAAAAAATGTTTCAAGTAAAGTGCACTTCTGGTATAGACGATTGCAGGTGGATTGGGAGGTGCACAACTAAATGTTACAGAAGTGCCTAATACGAAATTTCAATATACTATGACTGATTATTTTGAATTTATGCGGAAAATTCGAAAAGTCTGCTACATTAAGTGCACTTCCGGCTTAGTCGATTGGTACAAAAATAGAAGATGATCATTTAAATTCTACAGTACTTTCAAATACTGAGTTTCAGTATCCTATTGCTAATTATTCTGGATTTATGCGAAAAATTCAAAAAATGTTTCAAGTAAAGTGCACTTCCGGTACAGATAATTGCAACCATAATGCGAGGTGCACGACTAGACCCTAGACTAGCCTCAAATACAAAATTTCAACATTACACGTTCGACGGGATTTGAGATTTACGAGTTACGAACGCACATACATACCGACATCAAGCCGAAAATAGTCAAAATGGATTCAGGGATGCTCAAAACGGATATTTCCAGCAAAATCTCGAAATGTGAATTTCATCAGTTTTACAATACTTGTACTTTGTACAAGTAAAAATGGATAAAAATTAAAGTTTATTAAATGGAGAGGGGAACTAAAAATTAACTATAACTATTAATTACTCTCCCCTAATAATAATAAATGCAACTGATATTTTATTCCCAGAAATATTTATATTATTCCGATGTAAACTGTAATTTCTCTGCCGTTCTATTTACTCTGACCGTTTGCATTTTTCTATGACCTCTCAAGAAAATGATGCGGTTCTTTATATAGGCAGAAGGAGAGGTCCCTTCACCTGCGTTGGCCTGGAACAGTTCTACTGCGTTTCGAGAGGCTGCTAGAATTATTCCGAAATATTCCAGTCGTTAATCGAGGAAATCTGTTACAATATATTCCAGTTACATCCTCAATAACATTTATGAGTATTCATTTAATAATGACTGCAAAGTGTCCAACAAAGATTTAAGTATCTGAGAATTAATGTTGCAATTCTGTGTAAATCTATAGGTTTTATAAATTAATAAATCTGTAAATAATGAACTTACCATCCTCATAAAAGAATTGACAATAATCAACATAAGTCAATTCTTTCTCATCAGTTTCCTATAGATTTATAGATCTATAAAATTCATTTGTACAGAGTTGCAGAGTAATTCAGCTGTTAAATATCATAAAAACAAAGGAAAAGTGCTCAGATTTTTCTTTATAATTTCTTGTAGCAAAAGTGCGTTTATAAATTATTAAGTCATAAGTCTGAAAAAAAAGAGTTTCATAATTACATATGAAAGAACATGATGGAAGATTTGTGATTGTGTAATTACCATAAAGCATGGAAATGATGATATCAGAGTTTATTTATAGGACAAAAGTAAGGGCGCGCTGTACAAGATAGATATATAAGAAAATAATTTCACGTAAATACATAAATCTGTCAGATTTACAGATTCCATGACAATGAGAAATAACAGTTCTACACTAGAAGAAATAAATTTAACCCAACTTTTTCAATATTTGTCATATAAAAAAATAAAACAGTTTCATGGTTGATGAATTGAATAAATTTAATAAACTGTACATTATGATGAACTCCAAGCCCGAAGAACTACCAAGCGCTTGAAGATGAAAAGCATTCTCTCTTAAAATGCACACGTCCACTATTCTTCCCAAGATCTTAAAAATAATCACAAAAATTCAAAGAACTTTGCAGGATGTATGAGGTAGGTATATCTAGAAAGAATATTTATGCCAACAAAAAATTACATAATATCAATCCGTGAAAACTATGAAAAATCATCACAGGAATAATTCTATATGTAAGATCTTGACATTAATACCAGTGCAGTATTTTGTAATTATTTACTCCCGGCATCAATAAAAAATGTAGTGTAAGTCTTGATTCCAATCAAGTCGTAATGGGCCTCAAATAATGTACACTTATTTCTCCAAAATCCTTATTACAATTTTTGCGTCATAACATAATCTACTCCCGTCAGTAAAATAATAAATTAATTCCAAAATTAGACTTCCGCCTTTTGTTTACATTTGCACCCACACTTAAGCTGTGTAGGTCCTATCCTGAATATGATACAAAAATCTCCATGAATATGATCTGAAGATCTTAATTTCTTCCTATACCTGAACGAGTGAGTGATAGTTCCATGAAAAACAACTTCCAAGATGCTACTTGTAAATATTCCAGCAGAATTTCTGGCAAAAAACTCCAGCAAAATATGTATATTTATATACTCTTTTTCAACGGCCCATTGATACCCACGCCCCATGCAAAATCCTTCTTCCTTTTTCGTCTCTTCCCCCTTAGCCTATATTCATCTCATCGCTTCTATTTCTAGAACGGCATGGATTCTGGAGACCTCACAGAGTTAAAGCGACAAATGTGCTGGTTCGCCACGCGACAAATTAAAAACACCGGAGAAAAAACTACCGAACGCCTGCGAAACATCACCAAGTGGAACAAATGAAGAGGGAGGAAACGAAAGACTAGTTTACAAACTAAAAAGGTGTACAAGAATTTGGAGTTTTAATATTCCGACAATCGGCAAAAAAATATCCAGTATTAGAACAAGAATTCAAAAACAATAGAAGAAAGATCCAATTGTATAGAAGATTAAAAAAAATACAAATAATAACTCATGTAGCGTCGACGAATAAATTAACTGAAGTAGCTTTTAAATCTGATCTGGAAAAATTTCAGCGATCCCTATGCTCTAGGAACAACAGTCAACAATTGAAAAGTATAAAACATAAAAATGCATTGAATTTATATATTATTGATACACTGCATTATTCTTTTATTCTAAATCTAATTCAGTGACCTGTATATAAAACTTGACGGAAGGAAATATCGAATGTATTATTTCCTGTCTACTGCAATGAAATCATCAAGTGGAAAATCGTTCAAGTTCACGTAAACCAAACGAATGAAATAAAATCATGAGTCATGGTTAAGAAATCCTGATTACACGATTTGTCGCAGTTACAATGGTTAATTCACAAAAGGTTTACTCAATTACGGACTTCCGATAAAGTACAAAACACCGATAAACCGTAATAACAGGTTTCGTATCGACGAACACGCTACACTGATAAATGCCCATCGTGTTATTCGATGCAGCTGAGAGATACAAAAAATATACGGTAAAAACAAGAAAGGTTGTCCTTAGAAGTGTTTCCAATTAATGAACATATTCAGAGATCATTTAAAGCAACCGTACAAAGCATTCTTCAAGAGCTTCTATGTGGGTATTTCTTTATGGTATATAAAAATATGATGAAATTTATTGCTTCCACAAGGCTCAACAAAACACAAAATAGGAATAATGGAAAATGAAATACAGGAAGCTTGAATAAAATAGCTATTTATGTAACATGTACATAGTCTAGACTTTACTGGACGAATCACAATAATCAATGAACAAGCGAACATAACGAGCGAGGCTGATGGATAAGACAGGTCTATGAAATCGATTATGTACGAATAACATACAAAACTTTATGTCTGATTGTTTAAAACGAGGTTTGTTCTTGCAATTCTGATGACATTTGCAATACGCAATTGTATATGAAAGTGTGTTTTGATGATATTATGATTACCAGTTCTTGTGTTATAGCACATCTATTGCGTAGCTTCAGTGGCTCCGCTCTAACGGTTGAATTCTACACCTAAGAGGTGTCTCGTCAAACATGCTAAACGTCACTTCTGTATGTCATACTTATTCGGTAAACATAAATAGAATAAAGCATTCTAAAAGGAGATATTGTTAACAAAGTAAATAACCATCAACTGCATTTTTATTGATCGGCGAATGTATAGAATTCCGTCTAAGACGAGGTGAGGATTCGGCGTTTGAACGAAAAATTTTCAAACTTGTTTGAGAACAAATTGCTTGAAATTTGACACCTCTACGAGTATCAGTAACAAATTGTGAAACTCCCTTTAGGAACACTTCTTGAAGGTAGTGTTACTAAATGTTGCATAGAATAGAAGCTATGAGGGTACAAGAAAAAAAGATCCACGCGAAGCGCATACACCACTTTTTTTTGAAGTTGTATAAAAAGAATGCATACATAAATTCCTATTAATTAAAAGAAGCTCAACACAGCTGTCGTGTGAATAAATCAGAAATTTTTATGAATAGTCCTTCTGATTTGTATAACGCAATCATATCTTCAATTCTGCATTTAACGGAACTGGGCAAAAACTGCTCATTATAACCAAACACGAGAGGCTATTACACTTTATAATTAACTTACGGAAGAATTAAAGACATGCAGTCTTCTAAGCCGGTCATTTTGTATCAAGCTGTTGAAAAATTAATAAGATATAATGCATATAACTCATTCCATTGAGACAAATAACGTTATGTTTGGAATCGTATCTCTATTCCCAATATGGTGTATTTTATTTATAGGATTGTAAAACTGTTAATTTACAGAGTAGTATTAAATTATTTTATGTTTAAGCGGATATATTTATAAATTATTACCAATAACACTGCCGTATTAATCAATAAATAATTATAAGTTAATTGGATTAGAATAAATTGCATTTTGTACCAGAATGGATGAAATTATTAGATCACGGATTTAATTAGTTTTCCATAATTACATGGCCGATTTTTTGTTGCACATTCTGAATTAGCTTCTTATTTTTCCAATAACAAAATGGAACATAGTACATATGATTCCCTAGGGTGTATTAAAGTCTATTTTAACTGAAACAACACTCTATACTGCCTGTATATAGGATAGGGAATACAAAACTGCTTCGCAGACGTGTCATAGGAAGTAACGATCATTAGAGAAATGATGATTTTGTGACCTCTTTTACCGCTATAAAGTTTTACTTTTTCGTACACATCGGCCAAATGCTACTTTTTTGTGAACATTTGTCAAATGTTACTATTTTGGTTTATCAAAAATTACCTTATGAACACTTTTTACTTGATTATATGGGAAGATTGATAAACTATTTAAGAGACAGTATATGCCGAGATACATATTATATTCCTCCGTCAACCTCTCTAGTCTTGCAAATCTAGAAATAATTTTTTTCCCAAAAATCAACTTGATACATGACAATAAATAATACGGCAGTGCGTAAAGTAAGACTTTTTCGCGTCTCAGATTTACCACTATTTGAACGCGTAACCGCTAAATTTCTGTGAATTAATATTTGTAGCACCTCTTATTGATCCATTGGTTTGAACCTTGTGCTTTTGGCTTTCCTACTGTGTACTTATGTACTTATGTAAAATATGGAAGTTGAGCCGTATATAATAGAATTTTTTTCAAGCGATATGAGTGTTAAGAAACATTATGACATTCGGTCAATAATTTTAGTAACTCGGCAAGCCTGGTCACCAAATATTTGGACTCATATATTCATACTAAACTTTACACACTTGATGCATAAATTACTATTTGTGTACCATGATCAAAAGTGCTTCTTTGATCTCATCTTCAATTATTCGTTTCTACTTTCCCGATCTATATAATAGGGTAAGTATTGTGATCGTGATTTGTTCATAGTTTGAGATTTTGATGAATCCTCACGTTTTAAACCCTACTGAACCCAAAAAACATAGATCCATATTCTCACCTACTAAAATCGCACTGCTCCCTAAAAAATTATGCACTTTCTCTTACCATCTCATGTTCTATCATATAGCGCTATTTCCTTTTATTACATTTTTGGCTGAAGTAGCGCACTTTTAAGAGGTGAATATACGGACCATAATTATTTGAAAAGTCGGTCTTTCGATTTGTCTGAAAGCACGAAAACTTAAGAACGCGTATAAATTTTCGAGTTAAGGTTTATATTCAAGTTTTTTATTAAAAAGTTAGGTTCAAGTCCGTAGATGAGCTTTTCCAGCCAGGGGTACCAAAATTTTACTGGTAAAACTTTTTAGTTTCTTGCGTTTATTTCATAGACGGTTAATTCATCACAAAACATAAAATTACTGAAATTGAACCTCGAATAATTTGGAACAACATTCATCGGAAACATTTTCTAAAATTAATAGCGGTTCGTTTGTTGTCATTGAAATTTGAAATTATTAAATTTTGCTGAAGTAGAGAAATAATGAGAATCATAATATGAAATTATATAATTATCACTCAAATTTGGACATCCCATGCGAACATTCGTCAATTGTTTCTCCAAAATAAGTAATTTGGTTCTATCGTGTATGATATCAAATTAAAGCTCCTGCGAAAATAATTCTAAAAGAAGTGTCAAAAAGGATATTCAAGCAATTGTCAATTTCTTTTCTTACAAGTTATTTAAATAATGTCTAGTTTGGTATACCTAGATTTAAAGCTCTTGGGGAGATAAGCTTGGTAAAAATATAAAGTAAATAATCAGTTACCATCTTTGAATTACACATCCGGCGATTAAATGTCAGAACTGTATGTTCTAACGAATAAAGACTTCAAAAATCTGGGTAAGAACTCTTTACTCTCAAAAATACTTTATGTAAGACCTTGAATATAACCTATCATTTTGCCAAACAGATGTCACTTTGACAATGACAGCTGTCACTTTGATAATGACAGCTGTCACTTTGAGAACGACAGTTGTCACTTTGAAATATGCAATTTATTGATGAAACTGGCTCACTTTGTGGCTACAGCAGATTTTTTTACTTTATCTGCATATTGATATTGATATATTTTTTTTCTTTGTACTTTTGATCCTGTCCAATTTTGGGTTTCTGTTAGGATAGTGTATTTTGAAATGAATAAATAATAAGTGGGTATCTAAAATCATAAAACTGATTTTATAATACTTATGACCGACGGAAAAAATATAAGCTAAACAGGGCAGAGAATCATGCTTTGGCTGAACTTCTAGATTCTAGAACCTAGAGCCTCGACTCAGCTATGAAACATCAGTCGCGTCCCAAATCAAAAGTACATTCTTATCTAGAATTAGTAGCTAAAGTGGCCTATGCATTAGAATTAGATCAGCTATGTTCAAATCTAGAAAAATTATTAAATTTCAATGAATGTATTGTATGATATAACATTTCTTACAATAATACTTTATTATCTTTCTTAAAAAAATCATATCAGTTACAGAATCTTATACATATAATGAACGGAGCCTATGTTGCACACCTCATGGTGCACAGGTTGGAGAATGCTCTATTATATTCCAACGCACTAGAGTCGATGCCAATCAACATAAAAATAATCATGATTTCATATTGAAAGGAGCTTCTACAAATTGCATGTGAAGCAGAGATTCAATTCTTGGGCGTTCGATTTATGTTCAACCTATTTCTTACAATGTTAAGTTTCAAAATGTAGATCTGGTGTGTTCGTACATTTGTTTGGGACACTACAAATCTTTATAATTAAATGATTACTTAATTCTTATCAAATCTATTCCTCTATGATATATTCAGGGATCCATTGAAATTCAGATTTCAATAAATATACGCTAAGATGTGGATCATACCTTATGCATGATTATTAATTCATACAAAAAAGTATCTAACGGACATCAATAAATCCGCTTGTGATTTACCTCAACTATTCTTATGTGACAATTTGGTTTTATCAACAATTTTTGCATTTCGAACAATTACCGAATCGATTTTGCTTTACCAGTTATTCGGCATATGCATCAATAAACCAATTTGCTTGCAGTTTAAAACGTTGGCCTGAAGCATTTGTTGAAAAAAGAAGCCATCTGTCGTTTGTTGATGCTCAACAAATTAAGAAGCAGGTGTTTTTCTCCAAAAAAAAAAACATTTTCTTGTTTATGATTCGTTTGTCGAAAGCGTGCCAAAATTGTTCGAATTTCCGTGTGATTAAAATGAGATCCATCATGCAAACGATCTGAGAATAGTTTCATTTCCAACAGAGGTCTTCAATTTTTAAATGGCTATGAATTTAGAACATAAAGAAAATAAATATAAATGCAAATTTTGTAAGATTTCACGACATTTATCCTTATGCAATTGCATTCTACACTGTATTTGAAAACAACAATTATATTATTCTTCAAATAATGCAACCAATGTACAATATTATGTCAGTTGTCAATCCGATGTTCAACCACATCCGTATCATGCTAACTCCAAAGTTATTTAGAAAATTGACAGGTACATCGGTGGGTCAGATGTCACGCGTGTGTTTTATCAAAAGCACCTCCAACCCCTTGTCTTTTGTCCATTAGAACCTGCTGTTCAGAGTGAAAACACCCTAGACAAGCAAGTTTACTTGTTAGTTGAGTCCTGGATCAAATTACTTCTGGCAGAAGACAGGATACAGAATTTGATGTTGTGTTGATGATATTCAGTTGTTTCGACCGTGTTACTTCGGGGAAAGATGCCACAGTGAGTTAAGAAATAGCAGAGGTGGAATAAGGGAGAAATTTAAATGAAACAAAATTGAGAAATGGATAAAGATCATGCAATTTCTGGAAATATGATATAAAATTGTTTTGGGGCTGATTTCGACAATAATATATATATGTCGAAATGTCAAATACTATAGTCATATTCTTATTGCGATAATATCACGTGTTAAGACTTATAATCGCACTCGTTCGCAGTACAAAGAATATCAATCTACCGAATCACAAAGCGTGGTCTTTTTAAGAGGATCAAATATCAGACCGTCAATTTTTAATCAACATTGTCTACTGAGAGGGAAATAATTTCAATCCATCTCTGTGGATAGTGGCAAATACACCCCAACTGTCAGCCATCTCAACTAGTTAGTTCCACTAAAATCCACTAACTTCCAACCGAATGCCTTCCACATTCCCAAATTCGTTCCAGTATGTCACACCATATCTCCTCTATCCAGATAGATTCTACGCCTTCTAGATGAGTTATCTTCTTCATTTCCTCTCTTTCTTCGTCTTTTGTTCTTGTCTTTGTTGTGTCTTTTCAACTCGCCGCGATTATAGTGCTTAAGTGGCCCGCATTTGTTTAAACTGTGTTGTAAATGATCCCATCAAGTATGAATGGAATAATTTTGATGCTATCAATGATATTTAGTGCTCAAAAGAATAATAGAACACATTATGTGAGTAGGAAGTAGATAAAAGAAAAGTAATTTGGCTCATTGTTTTGAGAAATGTTGATAATAGATAATCGAATGATTTTAAAGATATTTATTATTCGTCATTGTTTCTCGAAAGAATTAATGGAGTATCAACAATAAACATTTATTAACAACAATAACAATTCATAGCAGGATTTTGAGGCTTCTGAAAAATACACATTGTCACAGTAATACATGGTCAAGTGTGTTTCTGTGTCGATTCTATATGAAATGATTTGGACTGAAACAAGCAGCAGAGTCTCTGTTTCAGATAAACGTGTTTCTCATATCGTTCATTTTAATTTAGGTACAAAAAAATTATCAGCTAGATGAATTCCTCAATATCTGAATGCCAACCAGAAACGATTGAGAATTACAACAATGAAGGCTCTCCAAACTCTTATGATTGAAATGACAAAATATGCCTCAAAAATCTGACACATAACACTTCGACTTGAATGTCGCTAGTATCTGATTAGTACCGATGTGAAATTTGACGTCTGCACGAAATGTGATTAATTAATTTGAGAACTCATTATCTTTATAACATAATTTTTCTGAGACAATTCGGTTAGGTTGACAATGCTCTTATTTTGGTTGATAAAATAATATTTCAAGTATCACGAAGAAATTTGAGCTCTCTTTACACTGCTTCGATACAAACGGAACATAAGTGCCCTCTTATTTTGGAAAGCCATTTTATATACATGAAGTTCGTGCTTCTTATGTAGTCTCCATGGTTACAACATTGAAGTTAATTTATAGCCGTTATGGACAGATTCATTTAGCGTTTTTGATCGATTAGTGAATGAATAAAGCTTGAGTTTATATTCATGACTCACAAGCAAAGAAACAGTCGAAAGAGTAAAACCATACTAAAATGGATTTCCTTGTTTGGAATATTCGAGATAATTCTAGCAGCCTCTCTAAACGAAAGGCTGTAGCAGGTAAGTCAAGTCGTTGAGTCAAGAGGTCACAGAATAAATTGAACGGTTGAAGAGTAAAAAAAAAGTTCATTCAATGAAGGAACACTAATATTACTCTATATTTTACATCACTTTCCGGCACTCTGAAGCTATATAATAAAAACATTTGAAAGTTACAAAAAAACACCAAATTCATCAACCAAATCCTTCCGTTTCAGTCTGATTCGGTTCACAGAAATTTTATTATATCTGTAGAATACTTATGATTAAATGATTCTGGTCGAATAAAGGAGATATAATTCTAAAAACAGTTATTTTAAGAATATCTGAAAGGATATCAAAGGATTAAAAAAAGTTGAATTCAAATGTATTGATCTTTAAAAAGATCATATTAATACAATCATCAAAATTGTTCTTTTTGTAGTATTCCTAATCATTTTCGATCCTAACCTCGTAACATTCATTATATTCATAACATTAATCGTACAATATTATTTTCATGAATTAATCTATACAATTCGAAACTTATAATTTATTAGTAAAGGTGTACGAGTAATCTGAAACATCCTGTAAATCTGATGAGAACCTGAGATCCAAGATCAAGAGCAAAGCCGCGTTATTAATCAACTCTTCCATGGATGCACGAGAACAGAAAAACTAGTCGTGCGAAAACAGCCGTGTTCCCATCTCACAGACAAAACACTGTCACAGTCATCCAACAGAGAAATTTTATCCAAAACAAGAATTTATTCAATGATACAAGAGGAATTGTTTGAAATCTTCCCATGAGAGAGAAAAATGAGCTCTGAACTAGATTCGAGATTATTTTTTTTCATTGTACAGAATTTTAAATAGATGCTTTGGAATTTTAGGGCTTGATAAATTATTCGGCAAATGCGAGGATGGTTGAGTATTTTGTGCATTCAAGTTAATTAGGGCCCAAATTCTCAAAATGAAATAAAAAGAACAGGGGTCTTCTCTATATTAATACGACTACAATATTAATTTATGCAACAAGAGTTTACAGTTGAGCATTATGACATGAGGCCAAGTGATTGTTGACGAATTTTACCGAATCACTAAAATTTTGTTTTTGACCGAATGTCATCATTCTTGTTCACACTCGTATTGAATTTTTTCAAGTTCCGTATTTTGACAATTATTGAGCACACAGCAAGGGATCCCAAAACACAAGTTAACATTTAAAATTAACAAACAACTGAGCAAATGGATCAGTGAGAGATGCAGCAAACATGAGTTCACAGAAATACAAAATTCAGATTATGAAACGTATCCGCTACTCATTCAAATGGTGGTAAAGGTAAGTCAATGAAAACGTTCACGTTACGCATCGTTTGCAATGTTTAAAGTATCTATTCCACGCACGACCGTAGAGACATGTTATTGCATGCATTTTTTAAAGATCATCCTCTCCAGAGTTACTTTGAAATGTTGACTATTAGAATCAGTAACATTTTAATTGATTGCCAATAGAATAGATTCCATGACTTGTGTTCTAAGCTCCTTTCTTCTAGAAAATAATCTTCATCATATGCTAATTAAATATGTAGTTATAGTTACGTCGTTTAAGAAGTTTTTTAATTCATTGCTGGAATTAGAGACAATTTGAATAATTAAATTCGTATATTATTCAAAAAATTATTGTATATTTTGCAAACTTGTTTTACGTTCGAAAAAATGACAAACTGTAAAAAGCTGCACAAAGAAGCTATTTTTGTTGCTCATTAAAATCCATTTTTCAATATGCATTGACACCTAGCGGGTTTTTTCAGATGCAAATATCTTAAGCGTACAGCTTTCAGTATCTTCCCTATGAATGGCAGACTGTAAAAGATTGTTCCTCTTTTTCTGGGACGACCGCCAAGTCTATGCGTAGAATACAAAATTCTGATATTTCAAAATTTTTGTAAGATATGACTGTTTTGTGAATGAGACAGTTGTCTCTAATTCTAGCAATGAATCTAAAAATATAACTATTTATTAAGCATAGGATGGTTATATTTCAACGTAAAGTGATATTTTTCCGTGTTCCACTTTTTCCACCATTTGAACACGTAACAGTCTAGTTTCATATTCTAAATTCAGTTTTTCTGTGAATTCATATTTGTGGCGCCTCTCACTGTTTTATTTGTTTGGTTGTTTGTTAAATTCAAATGTCAACTTGTGCTCTGGGACTCCATTGCTGTGTGCTTAATAATTGTAGAAATATGGAGGTTGAGAGTAGTGGTGGGAACCAGTATTGATACTATTCGATACCGGTTTTTGTAAGAACCGGGTATCCCGTTATTTGAATATGCAACTAACCGGTTCTCAGTTCCGAGTCCGGTTTCGATTCCAGAATCGGTTTTCGATTCTCATTCCGATTCCCAGTTCACTTCGACTCGATTCCAGAACCAAGGAGAGAAATTTCGATTTTAGACACAGTTATTTTCCATTGAAAAATAATGTGTTCTGTACCTAACCGATGTTCTGTTTCAAATTAGTAGATTCGAAACGAACTAAAAAAGGGCATTTTTCTTTTTCTTTTTCACATATAATTAATTTTTTGTTACCTATACTGGTTTTATGTTATGAAGACGAATCATTCACTGAACATATGAACTATCACTTGTATTCAGTATGTGTGAAATATTTCAACGTCTTAGACAAAAATATATAGTATATAATGTAGTTATTTACTATTCATAAAATAAATTTTATAATCGATAACAGAGTGTTATGAAAATTTAGAGATTATTACAATAATATTTGAGTGCACTGACAAAGGGGAGGGTAACAAACATTGTAGTACCATCAGATCATTGTTGTTTTGAATGTCCGGGTTTGGTCAATTTTTTGTCTAATATCATTAGACTATTTCTATCAATGCATATACCCGACTTTTTTATTGTTATTCCATTCAAGATGAAACTAACCTACTGTTAAAATATTCATTCAATTGCATAAGCTAGATTGTATCTGTCATTCAAATGACATGTGCCTAAAGGCATCCTAAATATAAATATTATAATTGCCAAGTGATCTAATTGTCAATGGCTAAAATGTATTTGAAAGTTATTTGAATTTGTCATTTTGGAAAACCATAACTCATTATTTAGTACCATAAAAATGATTCAATTCAAATAAACATTAAAATTTATCGGCAAAATAGATACTTATTGCTGAAAAGGGGTAGTAAAGGTGTCTTGGATGATTTATTTTGAAAGAAGTAAACTGATAATAATACTTCCTCTTTGATAAAAAAAATATTTGAAAAAAATTTTTTTCCACTAGTTGGATTTAAAGTGTCTTCATGTTCTTTAATTTAGATATATAATGTAACCGCATATTCAAAGAGTTACAGATAAAAGCTTTTCCATTCGATTCGAAATAATGAATACCCTGAATCTATAGGGAATTAACAGATGCAACATTATACAATACCTTCCAGGGTACTAATTAAAATAATGGACCAAATCTCTTTCTACCTGCCGACAGAGCACTTTTTTTTTTTAATTCAGCAACACGGAAATTATTTCTCAGTATTCAGAACAATTCAGAGCTTTCTTTCGAATGTGAGTAATATTAACATTAACAGTAGGAACAGAAAATATCATGTGCTTATTGAGCCAAAATGGAACAAATCAAAAAATTCTCATAGTTATGATAAGAACATAATATGACAATTATAAATGCATCATTAAATATTTCACACATAGCACTGGAAACATATTTAGCTCCAAAATAATTATTAAGGCCGGAGACATACGAATGTCAACTCGACGTCCGTCACAACGCACGTTGTAACGTAAATCGTAAAAATTTATTTCATCATCGACTTTGAACTGCTAGAACGCGCATCAGAAGAAACGCACGCAAGTTTAGTTATTCATTTGTTCTCATGTAACTGGACAGACGAGCGTCAGAATAATGTCCTGCGGTTTTATTCTAATACGTAGAGATAGCTTTTAGACACTATTCTGGACTCCCAACACATGTACATCTTAAGAAATGATTTAATGTCATCATTGTTGAAGACAGTCTTCCAAAAGTAAAACACAGGATCAAGTCAGTATCTCTACCTTAATGCCAATTCTTTGACATCTGTATGTCACTCAAATAATGACAACAGAAATCAACTACTATGATTTATAAAAGAATTGGGAAATTAATATTATAAATTGAACTTGATTTCAAGCATCGTACCTACTTGATATCAAATTTCTTTATAACATATCGTTTGCAACATTGCAACATACAATATTCAAGTCCTTATAAATGTAGCTATGTAAAAACGCTATTTACAAATGGATTGCGATGTATCTCCAAGCTATCTACTACCTTATTCAGAGGTTCTGTGCCTTAAGCGAATTTTTTGTTTATGTTGATGTCCTGCATTTTGTATACGCTCTTTTATAAAAGAAGGTTCATGAAATTAGCTGGCAGACTCTCGGTAATTATCGTTAAATCTGTATATATCTTCCCTTAACCTTTTTTAAAGTGTGGCATAATGACCATATTAATATCTTTTATTTTCGGTTCATTCTAGTTTGAATATGTAGTTTTTGAGTTTGCCATGATAAGGTGATAACTTTCCACAGGCAAAATTATTTATTCTTATTTCCAATAGTAGAAAGGATAATAATATACAAAATGCATCAAAATCAACAGAAGCTTCTGAGAAATAAATTAAGTAATTATAAACAAAACTTGCGCTTCTATACCTGAATATATTCATCCTCATTTTGTTTCACGCATAAAAAGTGTGGTCGGTCAAAAATAAAATCCAAGAATGTACTTCGTTCGACAATTTATTTTCAATAATTAAATAATCAGTAATACTATATAAGAGTAATCATAGATCATGCTGGTTTTGTAATTCTGAGGTCGGAGGGTCAAATCTCATCGGCGAACAAAAAGTCAATAAGATTTTCCCTGAATTATAATATACTTAGTGGTGTAGTCGAGTGTAGTCTTCACAAAAACTAAGAGTGCATATAGTTTGACGACTGGTAACCGCACTCTATGGCTAAAGCAATATCACTGAGTCTACCAAGTCCACTTCAAGAGCAGGCCACACTCGTATTGGGTAAAATTGATATATATATATATATATATATATATATATATATATATATATATATATATATATATATATAAATTTTATATTATATTATGAGTATGCATTACTTTTTGACAACCTCGCTAGCCATTAGCACGACTATTCCATTCGTAGTATTTATAACAAGGTTAACAATGCTAAATCGCCATTGAAACAGTGCATATCAGTGGGTATTTGGACGTGTAGAAATACCATCGGGTATTACACTAGTGGTCAGAGAGAGTATTTTACTCAAAGATGTGGATACCTCCAATTTGTGCTTTCTTCGTATTTAATGGAATATTTTTCTGAATATCTTCACCAATTTAATCTTCTGATCTATCACCAAACCTTTCTGAACTAGATTCCATATCAAGACGCAATATATTTCTCTATTATTCGTCAAAGAAAATGCAAGAAATTCTAATTTTTCAGTTTGACAGATGTTTGTTTATTCGTTCCTATGAAAATTACGTGAGTTGTTACTAGATTCATAGAAAACTAATTCGAAAAAATGGTTCGACTCCTAGAATAGTCCTCCATATACCATTTGTAGTTAAAGTATTATAGACTATTTTTGTGGTGCAATCACTCATGTTTATTGTGCTTGTGAATATCACTCGTGCTGCACACTCGTAGTATTCAAACGCAAGCACAATAAACATTCGTGATAGCATCACAAAAATAATCGATAATACTTTAACTACTTATGGTATAATAAATGATAATCGCATTGTTGTTGTTGCCGTTTACTTAATGAAATAATATTGAAATCCAAACGTCAAAGCCGAGGATGTCACCGATATGAAATCTAAACAAAAATATAAATACCAAATTTCATCCAAATCGTTAGGCCATTTCTGAGATACCAACAATATAAATACAAGAATTACTCACTTGATAAGATAAGTGAGGTATGGGAATTTTAAATCATAGGCTGAATCCTAATTTTTCAATCTCACTGATTACTCAATTTTCACGAACTCAGCTATACAAGTTTAAATTATTAATTAGTTTGTAAGTGACCAATTATTTCAAAATTATTTGTGAATCAATTTTAAAGTTTCTCTACGATTGTAAATACATAATATTTACTTGCAAATCTGATAATTATTTCCGAGCACATCGAGTAAACAAATTATTATCTCTAACTTTTTTAAATATGTTCAGAATTTAATAAAAGCAATGAAACAATATATTCATTTTCAATTAAAAGAAAACGAATTTTACTACAAAAACAACTGATGATTGGCGCTTTAAAAGTGATAATTAAGTGCTAAAATTTACTCTTTTTTTAATTGGATATCAAATACAATGAACACAGAAAAAAATGTTTTTTTAACGATTAAGTATCTGGATTCACACGAAATAATTGGAAACCCTGTTTATGTTTGTGAAAGCTGTGTTAAAATTTTAAATTGTACAATTACGCAGCAATAAATTGTAATAACATACTAGGAACGCATAGGAATAATCTGTCAGATAAACAAATTAAATTTGACGCAAATACATAAATGTTTAAAAATAGACAAATAAATAACCAAAATTGATAATAATCCTAGTTTCATCAGCAAATTAATCTATTCGTTATAAAACACTAATTAATATACATATTATAAAATGTTTACAGGCAGAACAGAGCACCACTCGGATCAAAATAATTAATTAAAAATGTTAATAACCATAGTATATTAGATATGATAACAATTAGTACATGCACCAGTAATTCCGCTCGATTAACTACAAATACTAAAATTAAACTTAATTATTGCTGATCATATAGACAGAATTAGGCAAGCGGAATTAATAATCAATTATTTCATGCACTTGTGCGTAAATTGGCAGAAATGAGAAAAAAGAATTGTTTCACTGTATGAATATTAATTTTTCCGCTGAAAAAGTAATACTACAGCAGTATTATCCTGCAAAACAATTGGAATAATTTATTGTCTCTCACTTGTTTACAGTTTGCGTGCTAAAATAATATTTATTATGCATGCTAGGGTCAATGTCAGTTTACCAGAAAATTTTACATATTATTTATTAAAACCAGAAATATATTGCAACTTTTATTAGCTGGTGAGTCATTTATTTTATCAGATCATAAAAATTGAATAATTATAACTTGTTCTATTTTTGTTTTACAAACATGTAAGTTTGAATTTATAGAGATTTGATAACTGACTACTATTATGTTTACATTTTTTCCTGTTAGAGTGCAGAAAATCGTCAACATACATTTAAGCAACTCGTAATTTAGATTTTTGGCTTGTTTCATGAGTACAAGTACGAAAAGGTATCATGCAAGAGGATCATGATTTTCTCCTAACTTGTCTGTTTTTCATCTAGATAACCTAAAGGTCTTACAGATAACATGCAAATCACTTGGGTAATCAGTGCTTTACCTCAATTTATGGCAAGGGATTAGGTTTTGGTTCGTCTAGATACTACAATGCAAATTATCTATATCATTAAATTTAAATGAATGTTTATATAAAATATTCATATTTATGGTTTAACACAATGTTACTACATTTTTTAATGATATGTATCTATTGTAATGAGTATTCTAAATTGTTATCGTCATGCAATAAAGAATTAAAGTGCCGGAACATATATACAAAAATTATCAATTATTTATATTGTAACCTAAATGTGTAAATGCATATTCATCGAGCGTGATAATAACAGCAATAGTTATGAGAAATTTACAATTTAATTTGGAAAATGTAATTTCCTGTACTAATTTATTACCACAAACAATAACTTTAAATTTTATTGCCAATATTCTCGTTAAACAATTACTGCATATCGAATAATCGAAGCTGACGCACAATACAAACTAGAATACACTAATATATGAATATTTCAACTTCATAAAATAAGAAACAGAATAAGTCTTCATAGCTCAGTGCAAATATGATGGCTTTGTAATTCGAAGCGAAGGTCATAGAGTCGAGTCCCTCTGACGCACGAACAAAATGCAGTAAGATTTTACTGAATTATAATATACTCTGAGGTGTATTCTCCACAAAAACCAAACCCTACTGCTGAGGAAATACCACATGCATTAGAAGTGTCTACCTCACCTGTATCGGGTAAAAGGCGTGATTGATATATTTTATATCAGCAACACTATTCAATTCAGCATTAGAATATGTGCTACTAAACATTAAGAACAAAAGCAGGACAAATACGCTGTCGACATGACGATCATCACAAAAAATAGACAATTGATGAAAATAATGCTACAAGAAATAACAACGGAAATTAATAAAAGAATTTGGGATAAATATCAATAAGAATAATGAAATTGAGGAAAACAACAGTCCAGAGGATAAAATAATGAAGATTGAGAAATAAATTTTCAATAAGGTAAATAGATTCAAATACCTAGGTTTCACAATGAATAATAGGAAAGGAAGAGAAGCAAAAATAAAAGAAAAGATAGTAGCAACAAATGAAAAATACTGAAAAGCAAAAATATTGAAAGTTAGAATATATAAAACAATAATAAGACCAATTGTATGCAGCCAAAACAATGACAATGACAAAGAAATCATGAGATCAATACTAGGATCAGAAAAATTATCAGAAAACGAATATCGACCAAGAATGGATCACGAAATTAAAAGAGAAGACAGACAGAGAAGAAAATAAAACAACAAAGAATGAAATGGCTCGGACGCATATGGAAAGCTGCGGAACAAAATGCAATAAGATCAAACCTAGAATGGAATCCAACAGGAAGAAGAGAAATAGATCATTATGGATTGAAGAAGTAGAAGATCTAAAAACAGCAGGAATAGCAAAATGAAAAGAGAAAACGAGGTATAGGAGTAAATGGATTAATATAGCAAATAACATCTAAAACCAGGATTGGAGAGTGATTCCCTCCACAAAATGGATCTAGAAAGCTCCGTTTAGAACTTCACAAAGAGTGCCCGTATAGAGTAAAAGAAAAATATCTGGAATTTTTTTACTAACAATTAACAAAATGGAAAAAAAATTGGTACCTGAAATTTGTTTCGTAAAAGGATTAAGTTTCAATCAGATCTTCCATACATTTTGGTGTGTTTAGGGATACTTCAATGAGCCCGAGCTAGCAGTGTGGAAGTCGGAGTCATCATGTCATTACCGACAGTATCACGTAATTTTAACATGCGTTTGTATCTTTTCTCAATCGAAAAAAAAAATTTCATAAAAGTTTAAGTATTCAACAAATTTTGATAAAAATCAATAGAATTCTATTTTGACAGCTAACTAATCAATAGAAAATAAAACTATCAAAATCGTTGAGAATTGTGAGCTGTAGTGTGTCATACGAAAAAATCAGAGGACGCAGATAAGTTCATTAAAGGGTAATAATAAATATATAATAATAATAATATTTTCAAAGGAAAATATCCTCTTTCCAACAGTTATATTAAAAATCTGCTGTGGCCCCACAGTATACTTCACCGACCATAACTTAAATGAATAGTTTCAATATTATTCCATAAATTTAGATAGTCGTATCGTTTGATTGCATATTCCAAAGTGACAGATAATATGGCGGTTATATGAAATTACTATTTTATTTCAAAACGGCCATTAGTTTCATATTCAGTTGCTTTAGTTAATCTTAAACTTGGCATAATCTGGTCAAGTTGTAAAAAAAACAATTAACAAACAAAAAAATTATTTATTCTTGATTTCTATTAGAGGTTATATCCCTGAGAGCTTTAAATTGATACCAAACTAAAATAACTTGGAAAAAACAATTGACAATCGTTTAAGAATCATTCTTGACACATTAATTGAAATTATTTCCTCAGAAGCTTTAATTTAATACCAAACACCGTAGAAAAAAAACAAATGACGAACGTGTGTGAACGAATGTGATGACCAATTCTAATTTTACATCATGATTTTCATTATTCTTTTTCTTCACATGTTCCGGAAAAATATTATGAACCCTACGATAATTCTAATTTTAATAATAACAAATGGATCGCTTATAATTCTGAAAAATGTTTCAGGCAAATGTTTTGCCAAATTATTCAAGGATCAATTTCGCAGTAATTTTATATTTTATGATGAATACTACTGTTTATAAAATAAACACAAGTAAGTAAAAAGTTTCATCAATACAGTTTTGTGCTTACAGACCGACCAACTCTCTTTGAAATTATGTTTTTTTGGATTTAGTAGTCCAAACGTGAAGATTCATCAAAATTTCGAACTGTCAAAAAATCACAATTGAAATACTTCTCCCATTATATGTATATAGGAACGAAATATATTGATGTATACTATTAAGGCCCGGTTTCACCAAAGTCAAGTAAATTTATCTAGAGGTTATTTTGAGTTAGTAATTATAGTTACAGTTGTATCAATAGTTTTTGTATAAAATAACCTCTAGATAAATTTAACTGGCTTTGGTGAAACTGGCCCTAAGATATGTTACATGTTGAATGGATGTACCAATATATGTTTTCATTTTGCTGTCTCAAAGTTATATAAACTGCTGATCCGATATATTCATATCAGATATGCAAACTGCTATTGACCATCTCAATACATACAAACAGATGTACTGAAATATCTTAAACAGATATAGAAACAAAATGTTTGAAAGGAGTTCTTTGATAGAATCTATAATAAATATGTTAACATCAGATAACGTTTGCTGACTTAACGTTATGATAACTCCAGGAGTAAAATTAATTATTTTATTTGAAAATTAATCAGTGATCTGATGCCATTCAAATTAATTAATAAACAATGGAACAGAACGAACTATTCTAATACCGCGAAAAGTGATTTTTTTTTATTCTAAGCTAAAATTGATCGACATACATTTAGTCAATATATATTAGATCGGAATGCTTCCACAATTATTCTAGTTACAGGCTATTAGTTTTTGTTTTCATTTTAGACCAGTTGAAGCTATGATTATCGATATAAAAAACAGACTTTTCCTTTCTACCTGAGACAAATTATTTATAATTTGAATATTTGGCTGGAGGATACGTAAATTATTTGGTCTACGATTCATCCGCTTCAAAAAAAAAAATAGATGAGATATCATTAAAAATTCTTTTTGCTGAAATCTTATGTATCTAAAGCTGATACAAATGAATGGACTCATTCATTTGAAAATTGAATCAACTTCAGCTTTTTTTTTTTCAATGAAAATTAGTACGTAAAATGTTCATTCATCTATCAACAAATCTCCTCTTACAAAGTTCCTCACCATGTAATGGGCATCTCTAGCATAGCAAGGAAACATTAGTTACGTTTGTCGGAGCGTTACAATCCTCGCAATTATATCCGCAGAGTAATGAGTGCAGTTGCACTTGTACTGCATACGATGTGCCCTGCTGAAGACATAGCGCCTACGCCACTGGCTGCGCCTACTATGATGTCTTTGTGGTGAATCATACAGGAATGTTACAATCGTACACATTATCGCGGATTTTGATGGATGTTTTGTAATGCGAATGTTTGTTTTGATTTTTACTAAGGATGAAACTATCAGAGGAGTTCTTCGAATCGAATCAGCGATTCTCAACATCTTTTTCAGTAAATTTATTCATGAAAAATAATATTCTATTTCAGCTATGAAACAGATAAGATTCTAAACGACTAACTAAAATGTTGCCAAATGTTCTTGTTGTGTTGATACTGCAAAAATTAATAATACTTCAAGTGGAATATCGACTTCCGACAGTTGATATTACTTATGTTGAACAGATTTCCATATATAGAAAAAAGGTGTAAACTCCAACTTCAAATGAACATTATGTGATAATTAAATTCGAATATAAAATACTAATCTTAATCCTTATAAGGTATAATAAGATTACCTGTAAAGGACAACAGGAAAACAACATTTAGAGGTCATTTCTGACATTATTTTCAAAAATATTGCCTTGTTTTATTCCTTGGCAATTATGTTCTGATTTTAAATACGAAGAAATGTAATACAGTTCCTTTTAAACCTGTTTTCATGTTTTACATTACTAAGCAAGGTTAAGAATGTTTATTTTTGATACTTTTATTGGAAATATTTATTTACTAATTAATACAGAAAGTGAAAAATTGGTAATTAATATATGCAAAAGAATTTTTGTAATAATATTCTTAGAAATTTGAATATACTTTATTTCATTTTTTTGTCCCACCGTTTCGCTACAGAATTTTCACTTCAAAGACATTGTATTATACTTGTGAGAAAATAGGTCTCAATATCCCGAATACAATATAAAATATAATAGCGTTGTTCAATTGTTTGTAAATCAATAAAACAAAAGAATTCCAACCCATTCCTTCTTCATAAAACAAACGCCAAACGCCTACTGCTAAACAAACAAAAGAAAGCTACGAAGTATCTCATCTCTCAGCTCACTACGCCATTTTATTTTTAGATCTTCATTATTGAAGTCATCGTGTCTGCCTCGAATGAAAGAGTTTGTATCGCGACAGGTATTTTAAAAATATATCAGCCACTACGTAAATGATCCCACGTCATAGCTTCACAGATCATAAAAAAGATAGAGCCATTTGCGCATGCTTTTGATCAAGATACACTGGAAAATTTTCAAAGATTTTTTTTTCATTTGTTTTTGTTTTGCTTTTACATAAGAGACGTGGAATATCTTGGCAAGAAATTTACAGAGTAGACATCCGAAGTATTCCATTTATATAGACCTGTGCTACATATAAAACCGCAGTCCTCAAAAGTTTCTTAAAATATCCACTAAAGATTGTTTGATACGACACAACAGTTTTACTGTTTCTGATTGAAGCTTAAATGATATCTGATTTATTATAAACTAATATGCATGTCCAACAGCGATTTAATATCCAGGAAAACATTCAGTATTGATAATCAAACTTTCTATTGGCCGCTAATTTGGCTGTTTTGAACGTTGCTTCACAAAATAAATGGAGTTTCGTAATTTGTTTTAAGCCTAATCGTTTCAATATTCCAATTTTCTGATGGCCCGCTGAGACTTTCAAAATTATCGTTTAAAAAATTTGAATGGAGTTTAAAACCTACAAAATGCTACACGAAGGTGTCAAGAATAATAATATTTATTATAAATTATTCGAAACTATCAATTATCACTGATGTATTTTCAAATCATTTTCGTTTGACCGTCACTGATTTTTGTGAGATATTTCTCTCAGTTCACAGTTCATGATATGTTTATCAAGTTACCACCATCATCTGGTCGTTCATTCAAAAGATACAGATGCAAAGCTAGCCAGTCACAAAAATTCAAGAGCCCTACAAGATAGTTTCCATAATTCGTAAAATATCAGCTCCCATATTTTCGTGACATATTGAATTCTCAGTATAATTTATGCGGTAAATGAAGGTTAGGTGACGAATAAATTAATTCATCAAATTTAGGACGATCGACGTTTTGGCTAGGAAAGATCACCTTGAAAATTTCGATCTAATTGGCAACATATGTAGTTCATTTAATAGAAAAATATGCAGACGTATTGCGACATACACGTGTGCGAAAAAATTTCATCCATTTTTAAACGAAACTACTGAAAGGACTTACACAAAGATGTTTAAAATTGACCTACACTTAATTTTATCTGAACTTTTTAAAAAAGTTATTCCAAATAAGTTCTATATTTATTTCAATAATCATGTTAGCAAAGCTATAAATAATGGCAACTTGACTGTATCTATATACTTTCAATTTATTAACGACGTCGTTAAAAGATGTTCCAAATTCGATTGTACAATGTAAAATAATAATATATATAAGACAAAAATTTCAGGAGCAGTTCAGGGATTAATTTTTATACCCAAAAAATCTGACGTGTACATCACGTGACTTACTTGTACATCATTGGATACACATATATATATATATATATATATATATATATATATATATATATATATATATATATATATATATATATATATATATATATATATATATATATATATATATATACAGGGTGTAACAGAAATAAGTACATTAAATTTAACCAGTTATAGGACTCATCAAGTGTAACAATATTTCTTAATAACTTTTTCCTGAAATCTCTTTTTTTTTTAGCCTTTTTACCCCCCCACAGATTGACGAGCCGTTCAGGTTCTAGCATAATTTGATCAAGTAGCAATAATAATAAAACAATTGATTTTGACATGTATAAGTTGTCAGATACTATTTATTTCTAATTATAGAAGATTGGTCCAATAATACCTTTCATATTAATTCAAAAAAGAGTAAGAATGTCTACCTTCACAAATAACGAGTGTACAGATATTGTATTGGCTTACGGTGAAGCTCAGGGAAATGCTGCTCTAGCTCAACGAATTTATTCGGACCGTTTTCCAAATCGTCGCCTTCCAAACATTCGCACTTTTGTGAATATGGTCCAGCATCTTCGAGATCACAGATCCTTTGAACCTGCTTGTCAAGATCGTGGTAGAACACGCCCTGATCACATAGCAAATATTGAAGAGGTTGTGTTGGAGAATGTTGAAGCTCAGCCAGGGTCTAGTACTCGAAGATTAGCACTGCAACAAAGAGTGTCACATATGACAATTTGGAGGATATTGAAAGAACAACAACTCCATCCTTACCATGTTCAGAAAGTTCAGTGCTTACTGCCTGAAGATATACCGCGCAATAGCCCACAGATTTTAGAAAGAGTAAATGATTCATTCCGTCGACGCCTTCAGTGTTATATTGATAATAACGGTGGTCATTTTGAACACTTATTATAATTCAGTTGACCTATAATTCCTTCGTTAATTTATTGATTCGATAAATTTTATTTTATCACTTACCTTTGTCGCTCTCTTCAGAATTTTATCTTCTTTTGTATCTTTTGAACAAGTCTCATTTTTGGAGAAAAAACAAACTTCTCTTGCGTGCTTGTGCACAGCCGGCGCGCATGTCTTGCGTCTTGCTGTTTTAAGCAGAAGTTCTCAAACAATGATCACTTCATTTGAAAGTTCGGTCAAGTACTCTCTGGTTTGGTCCAACAAGAGGTGTTCAATGCACCCTTTCTAATTGTCTTATCCTTAAATTCGACCACAAAGATACACGCTGCGCAACTCGGTTCTATTAAGGGATGCTTAGCTAGCATTCTTTGTTCAAAGAAACACTGTTTTAGTGTCACTGTTAAAGTTTTAGTTATTGGTGTCGCCATCTCTTGATTGTTAGCCTGACTGTTAGTTAATTCAGCGTGCCCAGCTGATTGCTGTGAGTTCAATGACCTTCGTCATGTGAGATGTTCTGAGTGTTACATCAGTAATACATAATAAAAGCAAGATCATTCATAATCTTCTTGATATTCTGTTAGAGTATAAATTAATTTAGAAGACACTGAGGTATAAATAAGACTGTTATCTTGGAGAATTGATTTCAACGGTAAATCAATGGTAAATCTAACCTAAAGACAGTAAGCAAAAGTATGTATTGCCAAAATTCTCTTAGTTTTCCAGCTTAGTGATATGTCATGATAATTTCATAACAGTTATAAGCAGTGAAAAAATATTATTGAAGCACAAGGACACTACAGTTGAATTCTTCAATTTAATATGTCATGAAAATTTCATAACAGTTGTAAGCAGTGGAAAACATTATTGAAGCACAAAGACACTATAGCCTAATTCTTCAGTTCAATAAATAAGTCATTAGGGCGTAATCCCATGTACAATTTACAGAACCTGCCCGACGACTGTTCAAATTTGCAAATTAGGTGCTTATTCTTATTGACATCTGTCATTGTTCTAGCAAATGTCAAACATTCAGAATCATCCATGGGCGCACAGTGAAATTTTTGACTAAACTTCAATGAATTTTAACTCGATATCTAAGGAGCTTACAGACAAAAAGGAATTGGAAAAGTTGTTACATTTGACGAGATCTATTACTGGTTAAAATTAATGTACTTATTTCTGTTACACCCTGTATATATATATATATATATATATATATATATATATATATATATATATATATATATATATATATATATATATATATATATATATATATATATAAAATACGATATGATTTTGTGTTTGATCATATATATCATTGGATATATATGATCAAACACAAAATCTCATCGTTTCACAGTTAATCGTTTCGGATTTACCCAAGAGGTTCTAAAAGTCTGACAAGTAAAATGTGCTTTCAGCCAAGTCGGTTGCTATGGAAACAGTAGGCCATTATTCTTATACTACAACATTCCTAAATACTGATTTCCAAAATTCTACGACTACCAACAGATCTGATTTTATGCGCAAAATTAAAAAATAAATTCCTACTAAAGTGCACTTCCGGTTCAGTCTATTGTTATGAAAATAGTAGGCAATAATTCAGATGCTACAGCAGACTGAAATACCAAATTTCAATATTCTACACCTGATCGTTTCGATTTTATGCGAAAAATTCCAAAAGACTGTAAAGTAAAGTGCACTTCCGGCTCGATGGATCTCAATAAAAATAGAATATGAGCATCTGGACGGTAATATCGTCCTAAATACTGAATTCTAACAATCTACGTTCAATCGTTATGGATTCATGCGGAAAATTCAAAAAATGTTTCCAATAAAGTGCTCTTCCGGCTTAGTCGATAGCAATTATAATGCAAGGTGTACAACTAGATATTATTAAAATGCCTAATACACAATTTAAATATTCTATGACTGCTTGTTCAGAAAATATGAGGAAAATTCAAAAAGTCGGTCATATAAAGTGCACTTCCGGCACAGCCGATTGTTACAAAAATAGAAGATGACTATTTAGATGCTACAGCAATTTCAAATGCTGAATTCCAGTATCCTATGGCTGATCATTCTAAATTTATGCGGAAAATTTAAGAAAAGTTTCAAGTAAAGTGCACTTCCGGTTTAGACGATCGTAAGCATAATGCAAGATGTACAATAAGATGTTGTAGAAGTTCTTTATACGAAATTTCAATATGCTATGGCGGATCATTCTATATTTATGCAAAGAAATCAAAAAAAAAATTAAGGAGAAGTGCACTTCTTGCCTGGTCGATTCTTACAGAAATAGCAGATAACCATTCTGATACAACAGCAAGTTCAACTACTGAATTTCAACATCCTACGGTTGATCATTCTGGATTTATGCGGAAAATTCAAAAAAAGTTTCAAGTAAAGTGCACTTCCGGTACAGACGCTTGGAACCATAATGCGAGGTGCACAACTAGACCCTATAACAGTTTTAAATACTAAATTTCAACATTATACGTTCAACTAGTTTTGAGATTTGCGAGTTACGCACAAACGCACGCACACACGCACGTACGAACATACGTACCGACATCAAGCCAAAAATAGTCAAAATGGATTCAGGGATGCTCAAAACGGACATTTTCATCAAAATCTCGATAGGTGAATTTTGACGGTTTCACAATATTTACTTGTTACTTTGTACAAGTGAGTAATAATTGACAACAGATTATCATTGCCTACCTTATCACTTCAATTAAACTGATTGATTTATACGGCAAATTCCGAATGTCTGTTATATATAGAGATTGCACTTCCGGCTTAGCCGATTGATACAAAAATATTAGAGAACTATTTTGATGCTACAAGTTCAAACACTAAATTTCAATATGCTATGGCTGATCATTCTAGATTTATGCAAAAAATTTAAAAAAAGTTTCAAGTAAAGTGCACTTCTGGCTTGGCCGATTCATACAAAAATAGCAGATGACCATTCTGATACAACATCAAGTTCAAATACTGAATTTCAACATCCTACGGTTGATCATTCTGGATGTATCAGAAAAATAGTCAAAAAGGATTCAAGGATGCTCAAAACGGATATTTCCATCAAAATCTCGTTAGGTGAATTTTGTCGGTTTCACAATACTTCCTTGTACTTAGTACAAGTAAGTAAAAATTGTCTTTGATTGTTAAAATTCTTCCATTTAATATTTGTTTAGATTTCATGGTAATCTGATTAGCAGCAAAATAGTATATTACACTACAAGGGCCGGAAGTTGAATTTCCGGCCCTGCGCATCATGATGCCCGAGGTAGTCTCACCGACGTCTGATGATGGCCACACAGTTTCGAAGCCGGTAACTAAAATATTTTTTTTGAGAACTATGTGATTATGTTTTCTTGGATTTTTTCCTTAAAATCATTCCCATTTTCTACATATTATCACACTTGGGTTTGACAACTCTCCTTATTATTTATTATTCAATATATGGATAAAGACGGAAAGCCAAGCTGAATAATAAAATTATATGTTGCGAAGCAATATACCGTGAGTTTATTTAGACATGAAACATGAAATATGTTAAGTATATCTATAGTTACGAATTTGATGATAATTAAAGCGTCTAATGAAAAATGAAACTTAGGGAACAGTAAAAGTTTACATATTTATCCGTGAATAAAGAGATTTTTGTAAATGTATTGTGATTATTGTGTATTAGTCCGTCATTATTTTCCTTACCAGAATTTTCCTATCGGAATACATATATTAGGTATTCAGAAAAAAAAACGAACTTAATTTTTTTAAACTTTACTAATAATTTTACAGATTATTGATCCTTGTTCCCGTCAAAGTAATTTCCTTCCCTATTCACATATTTTTCCCAGCGGTGCTTCCATAACCCGAAGTAATCCTGGATAGCTTTCTTTGACATAGCTTTCAAGGTATGTGAGAAATTTGCTTTAATGTCCAATTTCAATTTCGGGAACAAAAAAAAAATCATAAGGAACCAGGTTTAGCGAGTAAAGAGGGTAAGGAAGTATATTCATCTTATGTTTGGCTCCAAATTGACAAAATGACAGAGGTGAGTGTGCGGGTGCAAGAACTATAGATTGTCTCGCCACAAGTCAGACCTCTTTTTGCGAACGTTTTTATGTAACCATTATAAAACGGTTTGATAGTAGCACGGTTCAAAAATGCACAATTTCATTAAAGTCAAAAAAACAAAAAACAGTGAGCATCACTTTGAAATTGGATCGAAGCTGACTTTTTTTTGAGGGCATGGAGATCTTTTGCCAAAAGACTGTAATGATTGAACTTCTGTCTCAATGTCGAAAACGTAAACCCCAGTAAGTTTCTCCCAGTATCAACAATCCAAGAACAAGCGGTTACAGCTGAATCAACCATCAAAACTAGCAAAACAAAATAATTTAAACCGATGGCCATCGTCAATGACTTTAAATTGTTTCTTTTTCTTTTTCTGGCCATAAATCGTGGTCCCATAAGAGCCCTTAGACAGTTCTTAACTAAAATGAACTATAGTCAGACATTTATTTTTCTAATACATACCGAGTACATAAATCTCATCATTATGTTTTATTAGGAAGTAAAATATGTCAATCGCTTCATTTATTAGCCTAATTGAATAATTTTTCGGCAAAAATCACTCAATAATATCTGTAATTTCAAATAAGGATATTTTATAAGTAACAAGTACTTTCGAACAGATTGTTACACGTATGTTACTTGAATCAATAGATGAATAAATACTGCAGTAAAAAAATTCAATTTGCGGTAATTTTTCATTCGGAATTTCAAGTGACCACTCGGTTCCTGTGTATTAATTTATAATTTAAGTCAACAGTATTGGAATCAAATTATAAACACTTTTTAAAAATTGGCGGAGGAAGCAATGCAAACATCAGAAGTAAATTCACTTAACAGTAATCACATTATCTACCGTTATACACAAATAACTGTTGACAATTTATCACTTCCAAGTAACTGAAAGCCGTTTGCGTAATTTCAAACAGCTTGTAATAAATCCGCTGAATTATTTATTTTGATCCCAAGTCCGACAACATCATTAGTAATATTGTTAAGAGTGAAATATAAGCCAAGTTAACTCTGTATTGATTTCTAACTATTGTTGACATTTGAGCATTGTGAATAAATTAGCATAAATAATGTAAACGGCAAGCAAGATTTTTGATCAATTATGAGAATAGAGAAAGTGAAGCTGATACTTATTATTCTTCAGAAGAAATTCACTGGATTCCAAATAAAATTTCCTGTAAAAAAATATTTTCTATGAAAACCAGAATATTTATTCAGTATGTATCTGGTTTCCAGTATATAAGGCTGTCTATTGTGCAACTAGCTCAAAAAAATATTATAGTCGGTTGCACCGCTGTATCTGAAATTTTATTTCAAGTATCAGTTGAACAAAAAGTAGGTATCGCGTCAAAATAATAGTTACATTTGATCTTATTAATTATCAGTTCTACGCTTCACTAATTTTCATTCTTATTAGCATCAACTTCTTGTTTTTCTTTCTTGAATTTCATTACACAATGTCAAATTTAAATAGCTTATAAATACATTCTAAAGACTACACTCGCCTTTGGCTTTCATGTTTCAAACTTCCTCACCTGGAAACCAGCGTACATTACACGTTTATTAAATACTATTATTTGTACCTAACTCTTTGTGAACACGATGTATAAGAAATTGCGAACATAAGCCTCTCCTATCTCCATGATAAGTGATTTCCGCTAGATAATTCTCTCTATACATGATCACATTTTAGAGCAGTGTCCTTATGGCTAACATATATTCCGCCTACGCAGACATTTCCTACCATTTTTGCTTTTCAGAATGGATCCCGAGAACTTGACTCGAAAATAATAAATAGAATGAATAAATGGATTCTTGACATATAATCGTGTTTAAAGAATCAGTATCTCAGAAATTATATCCCTGGGAATACAAGGATCTATCTTTAAAATTAAAACAAAAACTGCAGAAAAAAAAGGATCAGATTCATGCCAGCGCACTACGAGCGCAGCTATAAATATATTATGATGAATTAAACCAACAAAAACTGATTGATATTTTTGATCGAATTTACAATATTCCTTTTAAGGACCTGTATGAAATCTTACATTCACTTATTCAATGAACTTCTGACACACTTTTTCTAACACTGTCCATCTTTTTTATACTTTCACTTGTTTTCTCATCCATCACTGTTCAATACATCAAACAAAAGAAAAGTAAAAACAAACAGTAAAATCACCTTATAAAGACAAGATTTCCAGCTGTTTCGGTTGCACTTCGCAATGCATCTCAAATTGAGATTCTCAATGCGTTGCAATGCATTTTAAAATACACACACAGATGCATTATGCACTTGCAGAACATACAGGGCATCGATTCTTTCTCTGAACACGATAAGTAAAAATATAGCAAATATTTTTCATCCATGAACTGAAATTTATGGACCATATATTAAACAATTTTCACATATTTGTAATATTTTTTTTTCTATATCGGTTAACATTTCAATAAGATCAGAAAGTGAGAAACTTTCTTCCATATAAGTCAATTCATTTTCCAAGCCTTACATTTAAAAAAATATATATCATATTATAAATAGGCTAGAATACAACTAGAAAAAATATATATACAACACTAGCAGCCCGTGTCGACTACGCACGGTTTGAAATTTATTGATATTAAACATTTTTTTTTCAAATTTTTAGAGCGAAGTTTGATGATAAAAGAGAATTATTAGGAATGATACCACATTTGATGCCACATAAACATAACCTCAACTGTCAAAATTTGTGATTTAGTGCGTAAATTCATGTAAAGAAAGCGTCATCAGTATTTAATAGAATAAATTACGGGAGATAAAAGATTATATTGTAGCGCACGCAATGTAAGGAAATTTATTGGTAATTTTTTTATATCTTGGATAACATTATTGGAGTTTTCTTAGGGATCCCTCTTTTAAAGTGAATTATAGCCCATGTTACTTAGTGATATTATAGAATTCTACTGGTGAAAGAATTTTCGAAATCGGTCCAGTATTTTTTGAGTTCATTCATTACTACAAACAAAAATTCTAATCTTTTCTCTGCAATAATTTTTGAGTTTATTCATTACTAACAATTCAAATTTCTTTTTTAATAGTTTTTGAGTTCATTCAATATTAACAGAAACTCAAATCTCTTCTCTTTATAATATTGGTACCGCTAAAAGATACTAGAGAGTTTTTGCAAGCCACCGCTAATGAAACGTCAACGCTAACGTCAAAAACGATTTTCTTTGTGCATCCGTACTGAAATTGATAAATAAATTCATTGTAACGTTATTCATGTCTGCTAATGCTTGAAGTTTCTTGTGAGTACTCTGTGATTCAAGCTAACATTATTGAACAAGCATTTTCCACAAAATTAGTTTTTCACGTTAGCGTTATCGTATCAATAGCGGAGGCTTGCAAAAACTCCCTAATGTCAGAAACTTTCACGCAAGTGCCAGCAACAACTATCAGATGAACGATAAATACCGCTCGTGTGCCACTTATCTCACGATAGCAGTACTATGTCACAGCCTTTATACAAGTTCCAACTCAATCGGATGAAGTATGCGCGAAAGGACAGATGCGGCTCGTGCGCCACTTGATGTATGTTAAATGGTACAGTAATAAGAACCTTCACGAAATAGACAATAACAACTTTGGTAAATTTCAACTCAATCGGATGAACAATGCGCGAGCAAACATATAGGTACAAGTGTCAAATTGGTGATTCTACATATATTGTACATTATACTTTTTCTACGACCACTGTTTTTCTTGAATTGAGTTTTGTTTTACAACGTGTTTTCTAACATGGGTTCTTTCCATTTAGATCTAATATTTTTTTATATCAACCTTTTTCGTTTTTCAATAATTTTTCAAGTATTTTTCACTTGTGTATTAGTGATCTATTTCAACATCAATTTTGTCAGAAACAAGATGGCAAAAAAATTAATATTTGATGCACGTAGCCCAAACAAGCAGCTCTGCAAAATTTCATCTAATTCTTGCTTTTTTTCACTTTCACCTAACCTCCTAAGTGCAATATATGAAGATCGATAATATCGAAGAAGAAAATCAAAAGGAGAAATTGAACACTCATCGCTCTGGGAGCAACATCTATCATCGACATATTTTTAGATTATATATATATAAAGGCTGAATGAAAATTTGTGCCGTATTGTGTTTCGGATTTATTTCGGAAGTAACTGTTCAGGGCCGTAGAAAAATCTTATATGGAATACAAATGTAAACAAGCATAAATTACTATGTCATCACTTATATGCGTAGAATTTCGAATATAAATGCTTCGCAAGAAGTGTGTAGCATAATTTTATTGTTGATTGGATGTTAAATGGCGTTGATGTTAACCTCATTGTAGGTGATAGTGTGCCATTTGTATGTTCATCTCAATCAAAAACCAGTTAGCTTAATAATAGGTTCAGGTATATTTTGTTCAAGAAACAAAAATAATAGTGAAATCATCAAAATCTAGAATAATACGAGCTAAATTCTAGCAGTGTAATCTTGATTGTTCTATGCTATTCTGGAAGTAACACAGGAGAGATATAACCTCTCCAGTCAAGAAGTAAAGGGCAAAACAGTGGCGCACAGTGTGCAATAAATATTGTAGGTATAAATAAATATTAGTTAAATTATTTATATTTGTCGAAATATTATTATACAGGGTGTAACAGAAATAAGTACATTAATTTTAACCTGCAATAGATCTCTTCAAGCCTAACAATTTTTCTTTATAACTTTTTTCTGTATGTCTTCTGGATATCGAGTGAAAATTCATCAAAGTTTGGTCAAAAATTTCATAGTGCGCCTATGGTTAGAACTGGATGTTTCTCATTTGTTGGAAGAATGACAGCTGTCGATTTGAATGATTATTTTGAAACTTTAAACCATCATAGTCTTATCAATCATTAATTTGAAACTGAAAGAATAACAGTATTTCAATAATACACTGATATTCGCTCACCTCGATAATTCTATTTTTGTATATGTTGCAAGAAAGTTCAAATTTATATCTGAAACCAACAATTTGGTATATTGGTCGTATTTATATGTTATTGTTGAGAAATTTTATTTCTATTTAGGAATTTCACGTATATTTTTAAATAGTTGGTACATTTCTTGAACATTAGATTGTAAACACGAGTTCATTGCACTTGGATCAGCTGATTTGAATAGTCTGAATACAGCCTGTAACACAGTTAGAATATGGGTCAGATTGTGCTGCCATCTACGATCAACTTAAAAAGTAGTGGCTGCTCTCAGCTTACTTCATTACTGTTGGCTCTCAAACATAAAGAGAAAATCATTCAACGATTTATTTAAAGTGAACGGTGAAATATGGAATGGAATGCAATTCAAAAATAATTAATTTAATGAATAATTCAACTGAAAATATTCCCGCAAAAATTGTAAGAGCTTATTCTTGAAAAACAGAAAATCCAACCTACAAATGTATCACACTGAATTTGGTTATTGATTTTAAATATTTTTCAAAATATGAGATACAATATTCTATTTGTTCAACAGATCAATTTACGAGGCATACTTCATTGAAACGACCTGACTGTGAAGTTTGTAATAATATGAGAAAAAACTAATTCACAGCTGCTTCATTTATAAATTAATGTATTTTATTCATTTCATCTGGTGTTTTACGTTCCAGATAAACGATAAGTTCTCAATATCTCATAGTATTCTCATCATTATGTATAAGTGCACAATATTTTGACATTAAATACATGAGCATAACCACAATAATTCAGTTTTTAGGGGAAAATGACATTTTTGAAATCGTTCCAAATAAATTTGGCGAACTAATCCTACACTACCTGCGAAATCGCAGATAGAAGAGCTTGACATTTTCACAGGTTTTAACTTTTGTGACAATAATAATTAGACGATTTTTTCCAAAATTTATTTGAAGGAATTGATTTGGATTTGATAGCTTACATATGTCGAAATCAATTGTTTCGTTGTAAGCAGGGTTGTAACTGCTACTGGATCCGATAATTATGCACCTGAACGATTCGTTAAATTATAGGGGTCAAAAAATGCTAAAAAAAGATGAGAATTCGAGAAAAAGTTATTAAGAAAAATTGTTATGCTTGACGGTTTTTATCACTGGTTAAAATTAATGTACTTATTTCTGTTACACCCTGTATTTTCTAATAATTCAATAATCATGCTTTAACTTTTTGCTGTACGATTCATAGATAAAGAAATTTTGCCCAGAGTACATCGTAACATATAATTCTGCATCCCGCAACAAAATATCACCCGGTATATGCACAAAGTTAAAGAACAAGTACTCTCACATACACACACAATACATACTTCTGAATGCGAAGTGCATTTGTATGTGTATTCATTTGTTTGTATGAGTGAAAAGGAGCGTCATGCTGTCTGGCAGCGTCAAGAGTTGTTCACCAGGTCGCTGACCCATGCACTACGTCACGGTGATGTGTTCAATGCCTTCTGAATATGACTTCCACCAAGAAAAATTAATATTGTACCAGAAGCCATCACGAAGTTATAGTTACTAGCGCTCGTAATAACCAACAAGAAATAATTTCTCTGAATAAATTAATGATGAAATTCTGTGCATACATACAAATCTTGCGATCTGCAAGAAATTGGCAATAACGCATTGACTTTTATTTATTAATAAATAGTTATTTGTGTATCAAGGCCGTAAAGGTTATCTTTTTTGGTCGAATCTGTTGTTCAGGTGAGACCAAAAAAGAATTGTAGGCCAAGGTGCACACAACGTTTTTTAGGCGATCATCACAAAATAATTCAAAGCCACAAAATTTTATCAACTATAAGCTATGTGCAAGGGGGCGGAGTTTGAACAAATATCGAAGCGAGCGCTCATGGTGAGCACAATTGTAAACATCGAACTCCATTTCTCAGAATACGTCATTGAGCTGTCATTGAGCATTGTAGTTTAAAAGTGAAAATAATTGCATATAAAACATGGGAAAACGTTTGTTCTGTTTCAGGCTGTTGTGTTAAGGATGGTTCAAGTGAAATATAGTTTCATAGATTTCATGTACCCAGTTATAACATAAAAAAACGAGTGAAGTGAATCAAAGCGGTAAATAGAGTATTGTCTGTCTTTCATTATTAATCTATATAACAAATATGTTTGTAATTCAATTGTGAAATTAGAAATATTCATCATCGATTTGGGATTCATGAATTTACCTCTATCTCTAATTTGTAAGATGTTTCAGTGATAGAAGTTTGGTGGATGCATTTCGCAATAATTTTGTTGTTAATATTGTCAGCAACATATTCTTCAACATGTTTAATATGGCAAAACTAATTTCACGCTTTTCTTCAATGCTTCCTCGGTAAAAGGGATACAGTGTTTGATAAATACAAACCCGATCTGCAAGATCAACGGCGTCATAATTTGAGGTTATCCTGTCAATTTGGACGAATTAAGACGTTTTCTCTATAATAGGTACGTTATAATTGAAGAAAAAAATTAACTCCTGTCCTAATAACAGAAAGAAAAATATGTAAAAAAAAATGGAAGAATCATCTAGATGATGGAAGCGCATTTTTGACAGCTCATGAATGCTTGTTACTTCAGAGATTTCGCAAATTACCATCTCTTACAATTACTGAGCTTGAAATCAAGCAGTTTGGGCAAACTTACGGAACAGCAGCTTCCATTTAGTACTAGTTTCAAGTTGACTATTTAATAGGTACATAATTTATACATGTACAAACTCAAAAATACCTTTTAATCTTCATTGTTTAGTTATTGACTGACAGGAGGTCAAGTGCTGTAGCTTAAAATAATAATTTGATCTTTATCAAAGCTATATAAAAAAAAAATACACCAAAAGTGAACAAATTTTCATCCAATAATAATAATTCATTCTAATAAGCTTCAAATTCGCGTCGAACAAGTCATTGAATGAATCCCGGACAGATTTGACAACTGTACATAATAATAGTGACACCAACGGCGAAAGTTGTAACTAAATTTTTATCTACTTTAATAAATTTTAGTTGCCATATCCCTAATGTCATAGATATCTATGGACATTGTTTCACTTGAAACAAGTAATTGAATAATTCAATTTTCTACAATCACTGAGCTTGAATTAAAGCAATTTGTGCAAGCCTACGAAACAGCAGCTTTTATTTAGTACCAGTTTCAAGTCTGTAAATAGTATAGTTGTCGAGATCTCAGCGTCACGCCAGCCAGCCAGCCAGCCAGCCAGCCAGCCAGCCAGCCAAAGTGAATATAATAGCGCTTTTTTCGGAAAAATGCGCTAAAAATGCTCAAAATAAATAATTTCAACGTACCTTTTATGCTATGCAAGTTATATTATACGCACACAGCTGAATTAAATAATATTAGTACATTTAAAAATTATAGGTATGAAACAATGATAAAATGGAGTTCAATCGTTCTCCATTGCCCGCTAGAGGCGCTAGTAAACTTCATGCACGTAGCCTATACAATTTAATGAATAAGTTGCAAATTTATTCGTTTCAATAGGAGCATAAGATTGCCTTTAATTTGCAGACAGATAATGAAAAATTAGAAAGCATTCATTATATTTACTTTTTCTAATTTTTATAGGTAGAAAGTTGTTCTCTTTTTAACAAATTCAGAGAAGAATAAAAATTTAACAATAGAAAAAGTATTTCAACTATATTATAAAAATAATCATGTGCCCATGAAATTTATTCACATTGTTAACAGCGATAATTTGAGAACAATTATTCATAAATTAATACGAGAGTTAGGATATATTCACTTGTCAACATCTGTAAAAATAACAACTACAAATTCTATTATTTATAAAAATTTGATTTTGGTTCTATTCGACTAGTAAAAAAGTGTCTGAAGCGCTAAATTACAACAGTCATAAACAATCTAATGCAAATGGAAAAAAAAGTTTAGTTTTTTGACTATTTCTCGAAGACCATAGAGGCATAGAATATATCGAAAAATGCCAAAAAGATTCGAAAAGAGCAAGAGATTTGCTGATAAAACTTTAACTCTCAGAACTCTACATACAAGATTTATTATTGATATATGCTGTTAAAAATAGCGCTTTGAAAGTCTCATGAAAACAATATTTTTGTCACCTAAATATTAATAGTGAAGAATTATAACGTAATCTTCATCACACATTCTATATTTATACTCTCAATAACTGAGAGTTTGGATAATTCTAATAAATAGATTTTTTTTTCATGAATATTGACGAAATATTGATGAGAAATAATTGAAAAATTGCCATCTTACCTCATTTCAATTACCATTAGAATTATTTCAAAATTGTACGGTAATCGTCTAAAATTATTATCCATAAAGAGGACAATTTGTATCAGTATTTAATTTTATGCACCTATGATCCTCAAGTACTATCATGGGGGAGAGGAGTTTTTGTTTTGTATTTCTGAAACTAAATTTTTGACAATTTATTAGTTGGCCTACAAGATAAATATGTTCAATATGGCCTATTCTAATATCATTTATTTTGAACAGTTTCCAAAAAAACGGCCGTTGGGGTGTCTTAGTACCCCGCGATAGTAGTTGCGTTAGACTTTTTCAAAAAGAGCGTGGTATTATTTACTCGGGTAATCCTAATCACTACTCTTACCACATTTACGTATTTCACCCACTTATGTGAATCACAGCGTCTTATATGTGATAGTATTTGAGTGTTATGCGTTGGGGATTCACTCGTGTACACTGCATTTCAGTCTTATTTCCAGAAAGGGTATCCATAATTATGTATTTCTCCTAATTTTTATACTTTATATAAAGCGATCCCCAGATTTTGCTCAGTCATTTATTCTTAACCCTGGACATGCACACTTCATTTGTAGTTGCATAAGTGTCACACTGGGGTCACAGAAACCCCAAACGAAAACGTAGGTTCTTTGAGAATTGGATGTTAATTTGACTGATTTTCATGATATGTAATCTATTCAGGATAATAATGAAAGGAGTGAGAGAGCATTGAGTTCTTTAAGAGCACAGTTTATCTGAAAAAAAAAACAATGCATAAAAAGTACATATTCTTCGAATTTTTCTTGTTCAATATATAAAATATAGGATCTTCCACGAATTTCAAGTTCAAGTTCATCATTTATCAATGCAGAAGGGTCTTCGAACTCCGAAGTAGTCATTTCCTGCTTAAATGTCAAAATGGAGAGAATAATAAAGAACTTTCAGCTATGTCAATAAATCCAACGCAAACCCCAAACGAAAACGTAGTTTCTCTGAGAACTGGGTGTTGTTTTGATTGATTTTCATAATATGTAATCTATTCAGGATAATAATAAAAGAAGTAAGAGAGCATGGAATTTTTCAAGACCACAGATTATTTAAAAAACGGACAATGCATAAAAAGTACATATTTTTCGATTTTTTCTTGTTCAATGCATAACATATAGGTTCTTTCATGAATTTCACGTTCAAGTTCACCATTTATCGATGCGGAAGAGTCTTTGAATTCCGAAATGGTCATCTCCTGCTGAAATGGAGAATGATAAAGACCTTTCAGCTATGCCAATAAATCTAACGCAAATAGTCACACTGGGGTCTCAGAGACCCAAACGCAAACAAATTTATAAATGATGACCCGCTTACTTCAGCTATCATCAAATTATATATAGCACATACTGAAGACATTGCTTAACTAAATTCACGAGGTGGTCACATCGTACAATATCGATGTTGTACTTGTGCACAAGATAAAAATTGGAGCATGGGGTTTCTGAGACCCCAGTGTGCACTTCCAGGGTTAAATTTTTCTCCTCACCGTTTGCCTTCACACTTCATAGTTTGTAGAGTCTGATGTCTGAAGCATTTAATTTGAATAATAGCATTTTCAAAATATAATGAGTAAATATGCCTGTCAAAGTTTCCATGCGTAATGCTAACTCAAATTTTTTCTTACAGGTCTTAAGAACAGAGCTTCGAAAACTCCGAAACAGACGACAAATTTGGAAAAACATGATTCTAATATTTTTAGATTTTTTTTCTGATTATATACACTTTTATGTGAAGCCATTTTTTCTGTTCAATGTTTAAAAAAGTTCAACTTGGTTTGAGATAAATAAATTGCTCTAAATCCTACAATAACAAAAATTCCAAAAATATATGTGAATAATACAGAAAAGTAAAGCCAAATGGTGGGGTGTCAAACACTCCACCATAGTACTTCAGGGTTAAAAACTGGCCACCCTTAATGCTATCCTGCGTGGCATATTGTAGTAATAATAAAATATCGTGTGAGATTAATGTTACAATTGTGTGCAAATCCAATACAGATCTATAAATCCATAAGAAACTGATAAGATCGCATCGACTTTTGTTGATTAATGTCAATTCGTTAATAAAAATGACAAATTTATTGCGATTTTGTTCATAATTTATAGATTTATGAATTTATAAGACTTATGGCCAGTTGCACCGCTCTAAATTTTTAATTTCACTTAAATAAAAAATATCGAATCGGAATAATGACAGCAATATTCATGTGACAGTTGACTTTTGAATCTTGATACGATATTGTTCAATTAAGTGACACTTAAAATTTAAGGGTCAACGCTGCAACTGGCCATTATAGATTTACACGGAATTGCAACATAAGTTGAAAATTCTTATTATAAATATTTAGATCCAGGCAGCAATGTTCTTTGCGGCAGTAGTAATTGATACAGCAAGCGCTAAGTCTACAGGTTTGAATCCCACGTAAGTCAAGGAAATCCAATGGATAAAAATTAATACTATTTTTATACAAAATCTTCGCAGAGAATTTCGTCAATCATCCAATAAATCGTTCAGCAAGCTATAAAAACAAAATCGCAACATTCATTGATGCTTTTATCTGTTCCAGATCATCAAAAAACAAAAAGTAAACGCCGTTAATTTTTTGCGAAACATTTGCCAATCGTCGAAGCGTGACAATCGACAGTCGGCATTGCAAACTGTCTGCAGAAGCAAGAACAAAAGCATTCAACGTAATTTAATTTTAACGAGCTCGTATGTTACCTATATCTTGTGCTACGCCAGGTGCAAGAACGCGTAACTTGGCGTAATTTCTTACGGCGTATGCTGCAGTAATAAATTTATTAGTTTGCTTTATTTTTTAATGCGAATTTTTAATGTTATCGCGTGCAGATGTGCAGTGGTTATCGCGAAAAAAATTTACTTTATATGCAGGCAGGCGAATAATTGATTCGCAGCAAGTAATTTAAAACGTCGTTGCGAATTTTTACATACATGTCTCCTTTTAATTTATAATTAACTTTAAAATTAATTCAAAAGATTAGGCATGCAAAAATTTAAAACGAATGAATCAACGTGTGGTAGCATAATTATAATTTGAACGATAACAATGGAAATACCTCGGGAAATACAACCATATTATAATTATTTTGAACTTATCTGATTATCAATCAATATTTTTCTATATTCACAATTTAAAAGCGTTTCCATTAACTAAGGCTATAGATTAAATTCGAATTTTATCAATAACATGAATATTTCTCTGTAATATGTCCACTTTTTTAAACTTCACCAAGCAATTACAACAATAATAATAATTAAACTTAAAATCTATTTAAACACACAATAATATTTATTTTCACTTGGCACGCCACTGACTCTTTGAATTCAAGCGTAAGCCTGCAAGTGTGGCATCCAGATTAGCGCAGATAATTTCGGGAAAGTTTGAATTTAATTCCTTAACATTTGTTCTAGTTTTCGTTACTTAATTTGATGACTCAGAAATTCATCAATATTAAAAAAAAATGTGATGATAAATATAGAATTTTGCGCAATAATAGCATAATATTTTCTTACTTCAAATTCCAAAATTATTTTGAGATCATAGAATAGCAAATATTTATGACTCTAAAGTCAAGCGATATTAATTTATTTTCGCGTATTGTACGTCTTCCTTTGATAGCTAATTAAATTGGCATTTATTAAAATGAGATGAAAATTCCTATACATAATAAAAATAAAATAATACTTAATTTATTTTCACAAATATTTTTAGACCCGGTTTAAAAGATAACGAAAAATGTTATCCGAATGTTACAATGCTTGCTTACTCTCATGTGATCTAGTCGGTAGAGCATTAAGACACGGTATTGTGATGTAATAGCATTTTATTTTGTAAAATTAAGTTTCCAGAATCCTTAAATTTCGTGTCACAAAATTTCCGATAATATTTTGTATTTGAAAACACTTAATATTTTGAATAGGGAAAGCGAAGAAACCGCCAAAATCGCTTTTTTTATATATTAGATATATTCCGAAAAACCGAATACATTGCAGTAAAATTATGGTTCTTAACATATTGTAACGAATTTTCCTCATCAGATTCTGGAATTATTCTAGTAAAATTCTAGGAGCACGTTTTCGATTTTTCGACTCTGTTTCAGATGCAACGTAGGCATTTATATAAACGCGTTTGATCCTTCTGGGGTCAATTCACACAAGAAAATCAAAAGCGAATCACGAGTTGAGAAGTAAGGTTACAGCAATGGTGTAGTAAATAAATAAAGTACGGTGTAAAATATATATTGTAGGGATAAATAAATGTTAGTTAAATTATTTAGTAGCAAGCTTCGTGTTTTAATATTTTTAGTGTAGATATTTCTTTGAGTTAAATAAACAAAAATTTGATAAAATAGTTTAAGTTGACTGGATTAGTGAATGTAAGTGGTGGAAATAAGGGACATTCAGTCAATTATACCATTTTCCACCCTAACTCGACATTTTTGGCTACACCATCGCTATATATCTTCGGGAGCGCTACAATCTCAAACTAATTTAGTACAAAATAAGGACTTGTTAACATTATTTGAATTTAAATTATACATGTATTTCGATAGCTAAATGCCGCATAATAAGCTGGAAAATTATTTATTTGTCAAATTGCCACAACCGACTGTTATGGAAGATGCTGACTAATCGCATGTTAAAAATCGTGCGTGCACGCACTGCCAAAAAATACAAATTGGTACATGCAAAAAAAAGTCAGTTGTGGTGCCACCCAATAAATAAATACATATGCATCACGCAAGGTGTCAGATAAAGTAATGTGCTGCATATTGTACTAAGCGCTATAGTATTAGTCTTCTCATTAATATTGTTTGTTCTAAAAGCGTGTTCTGTGGCAATGCACAATATACTTGGCTGAACTCCCTTATTGCCACTACTTACATACATATTTAAATATTAATTTATTTTGCGAACCTAAATAAACGCCTTGAATAATAAATATCACTCTACAGCTGGACACTGTAGCTCTTATAGTTCCTGAATTATTTTAAATTTTTTACATGCATACCTATGTATATTTTTGAGCACTTACTAAATTTGTAAAGATAATTTTTTCTTTAATCTTTTAATGTTCAGCTAAACACTTTTGCTGTACAAATTACCATATGTATTTCAAAATCCAAATAGAATTATGACATATAATTCGCAATTTTTGGGATCTAAAATGTTTTTTTGTTTTCAACTTTTTCACTGGAAAAAAAATTGCATATTTATCAAAATTGAAATGCCAACTATAATTTTTCGAACTAGATTTGAAAATCTGATTATTTCAAATTCATGAACTTCTTTCGTAAATTGTTCTGAGATTCTTTTGGTCGTTGCAATAAAAATTTTGAAAATATCTGCTGCACAAATAACTATTGCGTCAAGAGCCTAAATATAAAAAAGTTTTGTTGTATTTAAATTATTAGCCCTCAAACAAAAAATTATTCACACGTAGTAACTGAAAGATGTATTTTTTTAATTTTCTTCCAAGAAGAACATCTGATGAACTATTTCGACATGCAAAATACAAATGAATAATAATTTTTGCTTTGAAATACTAAATTTATTCGATTAAATGAGATTTTATCGCTGGCTATAAGAGTATTAAAAATATAAATATATGCAGTTTTTAAAAGCCACAGTATGAGAAAAAAAATTGTGTAAATATTTCAGTTCCATTAAAGCTAAAAATAATGTAACAGTACACTGTGCTTTCACACGCGTTTATCCAGCTCAAATATTTTTAGTGGGGTAATGTTTTTTAAATGGAACCCAAAAACAAAAACTACAATCGATATCTGTGCAAATATTTTTATGATTTCCGATTCTAGCATATTGAAGCATGGAACTAGTTGAAAGTTAGTGACCACTTAATGGCTTATCTATATGTATTAATACATCAAGTCAAAACTTTCGACCCTTTTTTAAGCATATTGCAAGCACAGAGGAATGTGAGATTTGGCATACTTAAAGTTTGTATGAAGAAGATGTGCAGAAAGTGAAAACTATATACAGGGTATCAGATTTTAATATATATATATATATATATATATATATATATATATATATATATATATATATATATATATATATATATATATATATATATATATATATATATATATATATATATATATATATATATATATATATATATAAATATATTAATACGTGAACAGAAAGCTCTGTACCCCTCATTAAGCAGATTGCCCGCACAAAAAATGTGAGATTTGGCATTAACTTTATATGAAGCATTGCAGAAAGCTAAAATTATATACTTTGTTTCATTTAAATTCTACGTGAAGAGAAAACTTTGTACCGCGCACACGAGGTGATGTGAGACTCGGCATACTTGATGTCTGTGTGGAGGAGGAAGTGCAGAAAGCCAAAATTATATAAAGGCTGTCATATTTTAATTTTTCGTGAGGAGAAAACTTTGTACTGTGCGCATGATGAAATTTAAGATTTGACATACTTGAAATTTATATGGAGAAGAAGTGCAGAAAGGTGAAAGTATATAAAAATATTCCATTTTAATTCTACGCGAAGAGACAACTTTGTACCGCGCGCACGAAAGAATGTGAGATATTGCATACTTGAAGTTCATCTGGAGGAGTATAGAATGCTCAAATTAAATATAGGCTCTCTCATTTTGATTTTATGTGAAAAAAGACTTTGTAATACGCACAAAGGTATGTGAGATTTGGCATACCCACTTAAAGTTTATGTGGAGAAGAAGTCCTGGGAGCTAAAAATAATATACAGGGCGGTCAATTTCAATTTTACGTGAAGAGAAAACCTTGTGCCGTGCATATGAAGGAATGTGAGATTTGATATACTTGAATATTATGTGGAGGAGGAGTGCAGAAAGCTTCATTTATATACAGCGTGTTCTAATTTAGCGCTGAAAACAATATTATTTTTTACTGGAATATATTGAGAAATATGCATCGAATAAGAAAATAGTTCAAGAAAAAACTTGATAATTTGTTTCCCCTTCCAAGGGTTGAGGGCAGAAAGTCACTTTAAAAACTTGAATGGGAACCACTATTCCGCACTATTCTTAATTTTAGATTCGGATGGAGCATCGAATACCAAGTTAATTTTACCTGGAGAGAGGATGGAAAGTTAAATTAAAAAATTAAATAATTTCATTGTTTCAATTCAATTAATAGATTATTTTTCTTTAGATGTTACTCATACTATAAAAATAAATAATTGACTATCACGTTATTTGTCAAAATTCGTATTATAACCAAAATTATCTTCCACAAAATAAAATTAGTACAGTACATTTGTGCATATTATATTTTAGTCTTATTTTTCGAATTTTTTGATACATACTTTGATCATATCCAGTTCACATAAATAAATCTATTATGAAAAAAAAAAAACAAAGTGTTATGTTAGAATGATTCGTCAATCGATGCGGCAAAGAAAAAATCAGAACGAAGCGACACGGCTAATTATTTATGATCGTCTGTAGTTCTAGTAGCAAAAATAATATCATTTAATAATGAAGCTGAATCTAGTTGGGGTCGAGTTCGATTATATTATGCTATTTCTGAAACAGGAAACACATATTCATTGAGAAATCCAATAAAATTTATAGCTCTAAAATTTAATTTTATTTGGTAATATTGTCAAGCATATAATTCCGCGCAATATTTACTTCCATCTGAAAAATTAAATACAATAATTCTCAATAACTAAGCGTATTAAAATTTTAATGGCAGATAGTGCAATAAAAAATAGGAAAAGTGTGTCCTAGTTTTATGAGAAATTAAGAAAGTTGCATAATTGAGCATTAGAAATCCCATATGCAAAAGACAGACTATATAATTAAGACATAAAAAACAAACAAACGTCGAATTTATCAGATTGAAACAGCTGAAAAACGAGTAAAACTGCAGAGAAAATCTCCTCACCTATTCAACAACTAGTTAACGTAATCTAAACATCTGCATATCGCAAATATCATAATAAACATCAACATGTATTCATTTCAACGCTCTACCCACGATCAAATACAGTATGTCTCATTATTCTGTGTCTCATAAGAGATCAGTGCCGTACGGGAGAATCACAAATTCTTAATTTTATTGACACATTGACATTTAATAACATTCATTCAATTTCCATGGCATACTGATTTCTTACAGAAATTGAAATTATATCGAACCGAATTTGTAATATTCCTTGTAGAATAACTTTGTCCATATGTCATTTGAATGACAGATATAATAACTCCTAGCTTATGGAATAAGTATTTCAACAGCATTTGTATGTTGAGGTCGTTGAACTACAACGAAATAACAACAAAAATTACGCTAATATATGGAATTACATCAGTTTAAATAAAAATGAAGAGTATTTTTTGAAGGTCATCCTACAAACATTTAGTGCTTCTAAAATTGACAATAGAGGTCAGCCACTTTCAATTTAATTGCCATCTTAATTTACAGACCTTTTGAAAGCAGAATAAGAATCTTGACAGATTCTTATCCAAGCAGTTTTGTCATAAAATCAATGCACGGGCATAGCGATATCGCAATTAGAAAAATCTAATCTCGTAATTGTCTCGATTAGAATTCTAATTGTAGATACCCGATATGTATCTTGACATGTAGAAAAAATAATTTGGACAAAGTGCTGGTGTCATTAATAGCCTTCTGCACTATACTTATATGGAATGATCATGAATGATTGACCGTCACATGACTTGTAAAGGTTAGTATTATGATCAAAAATATGTTCCGCGAAATATTATTATTATTATAAACTTTTTAAATCTCTTAATACCCTTTCGGGTGTCGAGATTGTTCTTGTTTTAATTATTTGCGTTGATCACTATTCTATCTTGTTGATTATCTCTTTCCATTTTTTTCTGTCCCTTGCTAACTTCTTTGCTTCTTGGCGAAATAAAGTTACTATAAAACATAAATGCACATATTTTTTTAGATCTTATTCTTCGAAAATTTTAGTACAAAGTTTAGTAATATCTTGTTCTTGAGATACACCGAGGAAATTAAGTGATAATGCCTGTATTACACGATACAATTTATTGACCAATAAATTGACCAAGTTTTCAACAATTTATTGTTGAGCTCAAAGATATTTTGTATCATATTACACGATACAAGTTTTCGTCAAGAAAAATCAGAACTACCAACTTATAATTTTTGACGTAACTTCAAAAAGTGTGGTTAGAGAGAAAGTGAGATAGTAAAGATGACAAAAAATTAATATACTGAGGGCAACTGTATATAAAATTATATTAATACTTTGTCAACACTAAGATTATCATTTGACGCGAAATAACTAATGTGAGTAATGTTGGCAACGACAAAATCTCCCTGGAATATCCCAGAATATTGGTGAAAAATAGAGCCAGTTCTATTTTAAAAATAACTTTTGAAAAGAATTGACCAATAAATTGTATCGTGTAATACAGGCATTAGAGTAGCAATTTTGGTGGTATTCCTAACAACTTAAAGTGATAAGGTCGATGTGATGGTAGATGGTGAAGTTTTACAATTCAAGTGGTAAAATCTTACCACTTAAGTGGTAACCGATACCAATCACAATTGTAAAACAAATATAACGTCAAACGTCAAATTTTTGAGATTAGGAGTAATATTTTCATCTTTATCCAACTATATTCAGTCATACAAAAAAAAAATTGTATTAAAACTAAGTCCATATCAGGGTAGCCAACTTTTGAATACATAAGATCTACTTTTATCTTAAAAAAATTCTTGCGATCGATATCAAATTCGGTTTTTACCATTTGAGTTTAAAACACAAGTGCAATTTAGTTGAAAGAGTAAATAAAGAACTGTACTATTGAGTAATTTGTTGAGTTGAATTGTCATTTATTGAAATTCTTAGGTTAGAATGATCCATCAATCGTAGTCACTAACAACGATGAGGCAAGGAAAAAAAAAAAGAACGAGGCGACACGATCAATCATTTATGATCCCCTGTATTTGAAATAGAATGGAAATATTACGCAGATTAATTAATTATTTAATTCAAGCTTAAAGCAAACATCGTGGGCACTTGTCACTTTTGGAATATATTTCATAAAATCAAAATTAATTGATTTCAGTGCTTTAAAAGTTAAAACTAGCTCATTTGACATGCTATACTAAGATTACAATTCAAACTTAATAGAAATATCAACCTGAATAATTCTCAAGTTAAAGCATGATAAAAATATAATCAACTTTAGCAGGTAGAGTAAATTAATTAATTTAAAAAAATTAGATATTTGTATATACGTAAAAATTGGATTTCGATATCAGAATTTGGTTTCTCTGTGAATTCATATTGGTAGCATTGTGCACGGCACCCATCACCGATCCGTATGTTAAATTATAAGTAAAGTCGAAATACCTAAATTTACCCATAAAATACTAATGAAAAAGTGGTATTTTCTTGTCCCTTCTCTAAATTTATCTTCTCTACGTCAATGCCCAAAGACTGCTGGATTCTACAAATGAAATGGAAAAGGTAGGCAGTGATTTTATCTCAAGATTTACAACTGATCTTTTCAGATGAGATGCAGAGGACGCTCATAATTTCTTTCCGGTTTTTTTTGTGTCATTTTCTTACAAAACTCGTTTAATATAACAAACAGCTGCGAATCGAATGATTTATGTCACAATTATACAAATAAATGACAATTTTAATTATGAATTTGCAGGGGAGTCTTCTTCAAAAGAAGGTAAAATATTATAAAATTACCATAGTAATGTAGTAATAAATTTGGTTTTTATCTTAAATCTTTTATGTTATGTTTGTTAGTCGAGGTCAGGGAAATATTTCAACATGAAATCCCCCAAACAGAAAATATCAAGTTTCAAGATTGTCATATCCTTAAAATTTAATACACTGTTAAAAATTTAATGAAACAATATCACAATTTTATGTATTTCGTGGTTAAAATAAATAGTGAATGAGCGTTATGGCGCTTTCTTTGAGTATTAGCACAAACAATAAAAAAAAAAACACTTAATCCAAAGCATTCGAACTTAAAAACGGATAATTAAACTTCAACATCAATGCCAATTGCAATCATAAATAAGAAATCACGTTCTGCGGATACAATTGGTACCACAAAAACCCATCATACACACGCCATATTATTTATATTGTGTTAAGTGACAAAAATAACGAGTAAACTTATTTAGCTTCACCAGTGGCGCACCCAAGGGGGTGTTCAAACCTCCCTCGAAACAACTCGTCAGATCAGTTCAGCTCGGTTTCGATAGAGTCTAAATTAAAATCAAGATTTATCTTTAAAACTGTGATTCTATTCTCATAGTTAGGGTTGTTAGAAAAAGTATGTCATTTAAGCAAGCTGGTCTTCTATTTTTATTTTCAAAACCCCCTCCAAAAAATTTTTATTTATCTGTACATATATAGATAAAATAAAAAAATCAACACGATTAAAGGCACAAATAATAAAAGGTTAAAGTCACTCACCAAAGGTTTTGTGGACTCAATTTTTCTGCCATCGTAATTACTTTCCTAACAAATTTTTATCATCTTGAGATTTCGAACAAAAATTCAAAAACATATCGCAGTGCTAACTATCCACTTTAGAGTGCAAACTATCTTTTTATATTTCTTCAGTGTACATGTTGAAAGAAATAATTTAAAAAATTGCGATTATCATATTTTTCACAATTATACATTCTCCTTAAAAATTTAACTTGTCTTCATAAATTTTTATTTCTTTTTAGATTCATTGACAACTTCTCTCGATTTCAACTTTGTGAATGTGACCATTCTGGTTAAACCACTATGCAATGCCAGAACCAATGGTTAAGTCAATCAAGACCAGTCTGACAATCCAAGGAAATGCATTCAAGTCCGTATGTATGTTATTATGCGAAATGCAACGTACCGGATGTCGTAGCTCGTTACTTCACTGCTATTGTTTCATCGATGTTCATTTTTTGTTTTGGGTTTTTGAATTAAACAAAAACTAGAACAAAAGATAACTGTATCATTTGTTTTATGTTTTCATTGTATTCTGTCATTCATTTAATGATCGGATATTATTAAAATTTGTTCATTATTTGCAGAAACGATTTAATTTAAATTTTTGAAGCTACGTTGAAAGAAATGTTTCGTTTTTATTACGTTAGAGACATGGCAACGTAGTCTTGCAGGAATTGAAATTCAGACATAATTCCAGAAAATCAACAAGGTGCGAAATAAATAGTGCTTAAATAGATTTTTATTCTATTATCAGTTCCAGTTATTATTTGAATTACATAATCATGAAAAAATTCGACTTCAAAAAAATTTTTGAGAAAAATTGTATTATAGACAATGATTTATAAGAGAATTCACGCAATATTTCCATTCTATTGATTGCTCACCTATTTTGTGTACCTAATTCCTGATAAAGAGAAATGAATAATATGATACTAAATCTATTTCCAGTACAAAAACGTGATTATAGCAACGAAATTGAAAAATGTAACTCGACATGATCTAAATTTTAAATTTCTTATCATTTAACAAATAATTATTTATATTGGGTGCGTTCAAGATAAGCTTATTATGATGCATAATTAATTAATCAAATATTTCATTATAATTAAGAGAATTACTCCATTTACTAAAATTAATATTCCAACTCCTTTCAAAATTTCGTGTATTTTGACAATTCCATCAATTTCCTGATGTTCATCTGTCCCTATTCAATTTTTTATTAGGCTGTCAACGGTAGTTACCTCAACTTTCATTTATTCTGATGGATCTATTGAGGTTAGGGAATTGTGTAGGTGACAATAACAATCGACGATCAGTAACAATTGAAGCACGTTTCTAGGCAACCCGTTATGTCTACTTCGGTTGTTTGGTCCATGAAATTGAGTTCAACTTGTTTTAAAAATAGTGCTGGGTGGGCAGTCTTACCAAGGTTGAGAGATAAAATAGACCTGGTTATCATATACGTTCTATCTTTACAGTTGGGTCGTATACATTAAAGATAGAGTTATTATAATTTAATATTGTAGTTATTAAATTTAATTTTGTAGGTCGTCTAAGTTACCATTAAAAATGGTTCATTACAATTCAGTATTTCAATTATAATTGTATTCGCTTTCGTGAGTAATTAATTTACTATGGATTTATTTATAGATGCTTCAATGTTAAATCATAAAAAATATTATGTTTGAAAATGAGGCTAATAGTAAAGAAATAAATTCTTAAGATATCTGAAAAATTTAATACAAACAAAAAATCTATCGCCCACTTCAATTAATATTTTATTTCACAATCAATTTTTACGAGAAAATCTTGCACAAAAATCTGTTTTGAAATAAGACTATTGAGAATTTCACAATGAACGCAAGTACGAAAAAAAAACATGTGTCTTCTCTAGAAATAAAGAAATACACTCTATTTCCGATTGGGTAAGAAGTGGTATTTTTGTAATTTATAATTTTCACGTTCCCTTGCGACTAATCACTTATACAAAAGTTCTTTGTTATTGTTTAATTTATAAAAAAGTTATTGGGGAGCATCATATTATTTTTAATTTATTCCAAAATTAGTGTACCGCAACCTTCTTGAACAATTATTCTAGCTCAAAAAAAAATTTTTTCAATAATTCAAGCAAATAGACTAACAAATGAAGTAAAGATTATTATTATAATCATCTGTCAACAGAACTAATATTTAAATTAAAATAAAATTTCAACAAAATTCCATTCCGTCTTTTTGTGATATGAATTTCTGATAAGTCATAGTAATGATTCATAGAGCAGTTAATATCATAACAATGTAAGTAACAAGCTAGAATTGAATCTGAGGGTGGGAAAAAATACTAGAGCATCGGGAGAACAGCTGCTGGAGACCTAATATTCTCGCATCTGCGTTGCCCCAGAACAGCAGAAGCACACTGGATCAATAAGCTCATTGAAGGAATGAATAATAACAAACCGAATTTCAAAATATAGCACCTTCCTTTCCATTAATTAACAACAAAAATGCACTTTAATTTCGTAATTTATGTTGCACTCACTGCCCTTTGGCAAGTAATAAATCATAAACACTGCTGCCATAATAAGAAACCTAACCCTTGAAAAGTTAATCAGTTCTGCGACAGATATTAATGAATAATTTTAATTAATTCCTAAATTAGCGTAAATGTAGTTGATAATGACTTGCCTTTTGGGCTTCCAACGCCGTTTTAATACTCCCAACATGTGGAAAATTTCGAGCGCCCCCTGAACACGGGGCGACTTTTCCTTTGACCCGTGATTAGAACTAGGGCACTAGGTCCACTCAAAAGTTTATACACTTCAATGTCTAACAATTATAGAACGATTGTCACTTAGTTAAGAAGTAAAATTGCATTTCCAAAAAGATTATCAGTTTTCAATCTAATATTAATGAAAGGTTAGCTTTCATAGTTTAAAACAAACACTTATACACAATTAAAAAATCCAGCAGACTTCACAAACACATTGACAGTTCATAGAAACATTGTATGAAGAATACACCGCAAAAAATGTAGAAATTCATTCAACAAACGCTCATACCACCGACATTAACCGACGCATAAACACAAATGACAGAAACCTGGTTGATACATATATATCCACGTGATATAATAGCAGCTTTCTTATTGGTTGAAGCTGGCGCTCCACAGCTGAGACAATTCTATGTACTCTCGGGGTCTAAAATAGTAAAATCTAAAATAATTCAAGCGAAAATCTTAAAAATTGATATATTTGTGATGCAGTTCTACTTGTTTCTTGATTTAGCATAATTCATCAAGCTCTACAATAATAGACTATCTCGGAGAATTAGAGCAATTCACAAAATTATGCAACCAGTATAACATTTGTGATATGAAGGTATCGTAATATAATGAATTTTTTGAATGAATTCATAGAAAAAAATAATAATATTCACTTATGCTTCATTGATTTTTTTGAAAATTTTGTATACCTCCAATTATACCTTTTTAGTACAAGAGACAGGCTCTTTTTTTTCCTTTATCATTTACAAACTGAGACTTTGTAAATTTTTTTATCTACGAAAATAATTAATATCGCGCCGTCTCCGAGTGGGTAGCAGCAAATGTCATTTTAACGGAGTAATTATTTTTTATTCTCTACAATTCATTATTCATTTAAATTGTAAGATAATTACATTATAAATATGGGAATAAAATTATCCGACAAAAATGTTGCTTCATTTTATGTGTCCGCAATGTATAATATGACAAAATTTTGAGATAATGTTTGTTTGGTACCTACATGCTGATTTTTCTTAAATCGCATCATAAAAATATTTTTCAGTTCAAGCGGTAGTGCTGTCCGACTATGGCACGCCGTTTTGCTATTTAATAGCAAAAATTTATTCCACTTAAATTTAAACTATACATTATTTTTTATCTTGCAAGATAATTTAATTCATTGAATTCTTATAATTGAATTAAAATTATGTACATAATGAATATTCAGAATTATTATTATCTTGCAAGATAATTTCAATGCGTTGAATTTTTATTATTGAATTAAAATTATGTACATAATAGAAATTCAGAATTATTATTATCTTGCCGGTTAACAGGTTAATTTCAATTCATTGAATTTTTATGATTGAATTAAAATTATGTACATAATAAAAATTCAGAATTATTATTATCTTGCAAGATAATTTTAATGCATTGAATTTTTATTATTGAATTGAAATTACGTACATAATGGAAATTGGGAGTTCCTATTATCTTGCAGAATAATTTTAATTCATTGAATTAAAATTATGTATATGATGGAAATTCAGAAATATTATTATCTTGCAAAATAATTTTAATAAATTGAATTTTTATGATTGAATTAAAATTATGTACATAATGATAATTCAGCATAGAGACTATCTATCAAAATTATACGGAGCCGTTGAATTTTTATGATTGAATTAAAATTATGTACATAATGAAAACTCAGAATTATTATAACCTTACAAGATAATTTTAATGCATTGAATTTTTATGATTGAATGAATTAAAATTATACTGCAAGATAATAAGAATTCTGAATTCCCATTATGTACATAATTTTGATTTAATCATAAAAATTCAATGTATTAAAATTATCTTGCAAGAAAATAATTATTCTGAATTCCCATTATGTACATAATTTTAATTCAATCATAAAAACTCAATGAATTAAAATCATCCTGCAAAATAATAAGAATACTGAATTTCTATTATGTACATAATTTCAATTCAATCATAAAAATTCTATGCATTAAAATGATCTTGCAAGATAATAATAATTCTGAATTTTCATTATGTACATAATTTTAATTCAATCAAGAAAATTCAACGGTTTCGTATATAGTTTTGCTAGATAGGCTCTATGCTGAATTATTATTATGTACCTAATTTCAATTCACTCATAAAAATTCAGTGTATTAAAATTATCTTGCAAGATAATAATGATTCTAAATTTCCATTATGTACATAATTTTAATTCAATCAAAAAAATTCAATGAATTAAAATTATCCTGCAATATAATAAGAATTCCTAATTTCCATTATGTACATAATTTTAATTCAATCATGAAAATTCAATGTATTAAAATTTTCTTGCAAGATAATAATAATTCTGAATTTCCATTATGTACATAATTTTAATTCAACCATAAAAATTCAATGAATTAAAATTATCTTGCAAGATATAAAAATGTATAGTTTAAATTCAACTGGAATAAATTGTTGCTATTAAATAGCAAAACGGCGTGCCATATCCGACAATATTTCAAAATTTGTCGCGAAGAAAAAGACGATCTCCTGGAAACTAATTATTCAATCCTTCTTGTCGAACCAAAATTACACATACTAAGATTCGTATCTTATTCAAAAATAAAGCATTGTCCGACATAAATATTGCGCTATATTCCTTGTCCGACAAATATAAATTCAATCAATTTTGCACTCGAATGTGAACTATTGAAAAAATTATATCCCTGAAATATATTATATCTGCTTTAAAATTTTCACATTGATTAATTAAATTTTGTTTAAAATAAAGTCAAGGAAAAAAAAATTGATTTTAATAACGCTCAGAAGGGAACAATGTATATATTTCTATCATAAAAAAAGCATAGATATTGTAGTAGTGCCTCCACACAGTAGACTTCCATCGTAATACGCCAGTTGGACAGGTGGCATACGCGATAAAGTTGTTGTTTCTCCAATGTAATTGACTGATATGTGTCAAGGACAGATTACATCAGACCTGATGGAAATTTCTGGAAAGATTCGACAAAACGTAACCGTGGATATATAAACCGGGAATCAAGCGACTGGACTGAGTGAGTAAGGAAATCAGAGACAATTGGAGAGAATGATCGGAGCGCGTATTTGTGGTTGGTAGGTCCGTTAGTAAGCGCACAAAAGTGAACCAGCAGAAATAAATGAGAAGAGTGATAAATAAATAGAAAACAATTGGAAATAGCTGATAAGAAGCGGTTGAAATAAATAAAAAGACAGTGTTATTGTTTAAATAGTAAAATAAGTGCAGTGTTTGTCTTAGTAACTATTTTAGCGTCAGTATCAAGTATAAATATTAAATAATGGATAATTTCAATTATTTGAGTATAGCTTGAAGTAAAAATAAATTATCAACCCATGATATTTTGCAGGGCTCAGAAGATATGAGCATAAATATTTATATGCTTTGTGTCTGCGCTAGTCATAGATCTACAGTTACATACTCCACCTGGCGGATGCATAAAATGAAGCACATTTTTGTCGGACAATTTTAATTACATATTTATAAAGTAATTATCTTACAATTAAAATTAATAATAATGTAACGATCAGAGCTCCCACATGTTACACTTCCATCTCAGCGGGTGACAAATGCAATAGAGTCGTATGGCGCCAAGGACGTGGTGACGTCTGGTGGACATTTCTGAAAACCTAATACAACTTTCTGGCAGTTTCAGAAAAGTATGAACTGGGATATTTAAACCCGGAACTAGGTCGAGCAAAAGGATAATGATTGTTGATAGTTCGGATACGACGCTCGTAAGAGTGAAAATAAATAAGTGAAATAGTCGAAATAAAAAGCGGTGGAAATTAATAAGAAGCGTGAAAATAAATATTTGACAGTGTTATTATGTACATAATAAATAAGAGTAGTTAGTGTCTAGTCTAGCGTCGGCTATAAGTAATAGTATATTGTTTAACAAGTAGAGAAAAGTTAAAATCTACTAGCGAGTGTAAATATTTCAATTCACGAGCGAGAGAAACGAGCGAGTTAATTAAATTTACACGAGCAAAGTAATATCGATTCTCTTACGTGTTGAACATGCTATTTTTTGTATACTTGATGGAAAAAATTGAGTGGAAGACGTCAAGAATAGAAATAATTTTATACAGAAATCCTAATTAAGGTTGTGTTCTTGCAAAAACGTAGTAACGGATTTGACAACTGCTAAATAAAAGCATAATAACAAATAAACAATATTAAAAATTAATTTTTCAGAAGCATCAGAAGCTAAAGATTCTCGCAAAATGCAGCTAAAGAAGCGACTTTTCATTTGTTTTCGGCGAAATCGAGAAAATTTTTGTTTTCTTATATGTTTAACCTGTAATTCTTTCTTAATTAGGTCAAAACTGATATTTTGGCGCGTGTCATAGTGCGTTTTTTGTTCGTTATTTTTTGTTGCTTATTAGAAAAGTGATGCTTATTAGAAAACTGGCACTTTTCTTCACTGATTTTCATATATTAAACCTAATGTTTTCCATCAAGTATACAAAAAAAGCATTTATTATTGGTTCTTAGTTTTATTATAGTAGCTTTAAGTGAAGATAAGTGTATAAAAGACACGAATGAATTAAGTTTCGTTACAATAAATTGTAGATAGTAAAAAAAATGGAAGAATCATCTAGATGATGGAAGCGCATTTTTGACAGCTCATGAATGCTTGTTTCTTCAGAGATTTCGCAAATTACCATCTCTTACAATTACTGAGCTTGAAATCAAGCAGTTTGGGCAAACTTAAGGAACAGCAGCTTCCATTTAGTACTAGTTTCAAGTTGACTATTCAATAGGTACATAATTTATACATGTACAAACTCAAAAATACCTTTTAATCTTCATTGTTTAGTTATTGACTGACAGGAGGTCAAGTGCTGTAACTTAAAATAATAATTTGATCTTTATCAAAGCTATATAAAAAAAATACACCAAAAGTGAACAAATTTTCATCCAATAATAATAATTCATTCTAATAAGCTTCAAATTCGCGTCAAACAAGTCATTGAATGAATCCCGGACAGATTTGACAACTGTACATAATAATAGTGACACCCGCGGCGAAAGTTGTAACTAAATTTTTATCTACTTTAATAAATTTTAGTTGCCATATCCCTAATGTCATAGATATCTATGGACATTGTTTCACTTGAAACAAGTAATTGAATAATTCAATTTTCCACAATCACTGAGCTTGAATTAAAGCAATTTGTGCAAGCCTACGAAACAGCAGCTTTTATTTAGTACCAGTTTCAAGTCTGTAAATAGTATAGCTGCCGAGATCTCAGCGTCACGCCAGCCAGCCAGCCAGCCAGCCAGCCAGCCAGCCAGCCAGCCAGCCAAAGTGAATATAATAGCGCTTTTTTCGGAAAAATGCGCTAAAAATTACCTCATTAAATTGACATGTTTTGCAGCTACCCACTCGGAAACGGTGGACTCATCAATGCAACACATTTACAAAGTCTCAGCTTGTAGGTAATAAGGGACAAAAAGGGCCTATTGTTCGCTTTGAAATTTATATAATCAATACAATTTTCATATCTCATCCGAGAAACATATCAAACTTTAATAATATCACAAAAAATATAAACATCGCTGCAACTGCAATTTGATATTAAAAAATTGAAGAATCATCTAGAACTAGATGATGAAAGCGCATTTTTGACAGCTCATGAATGCTTGTTACTTCAGAGATTTCGCAAATTACCATCTCTCACAATTACTGAGCTTAAAATCAAGCAGTTTGGACAAACTTACGAAACAGCAGCTTCCACTTAGTACTAGTTTCAAGTTGACTATTTGATAGGTACATAATTTATGCAAGTACAAACTCAAAAATACCTTTTAATCTTCATTGTTTAGTTATTGACTGACGAGAGGTCAAGTGCTGTACCTTAAAATGATAATTCGATCTTTATCAAAGCTATATAAAAAAAATACACCAACAGTAAACAAATTTTCATCCAATAATAATAATTTATTTTAATAAGCTTCAAATTCGCGTCAAACAAGTCATTGAATGAATCCCGGACAGATTTGACAACTGTTCATAATAATAGTGACACCGACGGCTAAAGCTGTAACTAAATTTTCATCTACTTGAATAAACTTTAGCTGCCATATCCCTAATGTCATATATATCTATGGGCATTGTTTCACTTGAAAGAAGTAATTGAATAATTTAATCTTCCACAATCACTGAGCTTGAATTAAAGCAATTTGTGCAAACCTACGAAACAGCAGCTTTTATTTAGTACCAGTTTCAAGTCTGTAAATAGTATAGTTGCCGAGAACTCAGCGTCACGCCAGACAGCCAGCCAGCCAGACAGCCAAAGTGAATATAATAGCGCTTTTTTCCAAAAAATGGAAGAATCATCTAGATGATGGAAGCGCATTTTTGACAGCTCATGAATGCTTGTTACTTCAGAGATTTCGCAAATTACCATCTCTTACAATTACTGAGCTTGAAATCAAGCAGTTTGGGCAAACTTACGAAACAGCAGCTTCCATTTAGTACTAGTTTCAAGTTGACTATTTAATAGGTACATAATTTATACATGTACAAACTCAAAAATACCTTTCAATCTTCATTGTTTAGTTATTGACTGACAGGAGGTCAAGTGTTGTAGCTTAAAATGATAATTTAATCTTTATCAAAGCAATATAAAAAAAAATACAATAAAAGTGAACAAATTTTCATCCAATAATAATAATTCATTCTAATAAGCTTCAAATTCGCGTCAAACAAGTCATTGAATGAATCCCGGACAGATTTGACAACTGTACATAATAATAGTGACACCGGCGGCGAAAGTTGTAACTATATTTTTATCTACTTTAATAAATTTTAGTTGCCATATCCCTAATGTCATAAATATCTATGGACATTGTTTCACTTGAAACAAGTAATTGAATAATTCAATTTTCCACAATCACTGAGCTTGAATTAAAGCAATTTGTGCAAGCCTACGAAACAGCAGCTTTTATTTAGTACCAGTTTCAAGTCTGTAAATAGTATATTCGCTGAGATCTCAGCGTCACGCCAGCCAGCCAGCCAGCCAGCCAGCCAGCCAGCCAGCCAGCCAGCCAAAGTGAATATAATAGCGCTTTTTTCGGAAAAATGCGCTAAAAATAAATAATACAGACAATGCTCGATAAAAAACATATTCATTAGAATAATTTTTATTACATGTAAGCAAAACACGTATTAACAGTAATTTCAGTCCAGTTGTATTTACATATAAAATAGTTCTTATATTTTTTCATACACTTTGATATTGTTTTATTTGCTTAGACAAATGACAGGAAAAAATGATTCCAATAAGCTGTAATAAAAAATGACCATTATTTATCGAAAAATTGTGAAATATTTAAAATAAAAGCGGTATTTACCTGAATAATAGCAATACCTATCGCAACACCACCTAAAGTAACAGCATGCGCCGAAATATAATTGCCGAATTGTTCTACACATCCATGATGATGAATTGTATCGGAATCAATTGAACAGCTCAAATTACCTATAATTCCAGTGATATTACAACAAGATAAAGGCACCAAATTGTTCATTTCTGGTAAATATTGTGTCCAGTTCGATGGGTCCTGAACTCCACAGCATTCAAACTGTAAAAAACATTGCATATATACAAACAATAGTCTCCTTTCCAGAAAATTTCCGTTTTAAACTAAAAATTTATAAGAATACATACTGCAGTTTGTAGAATGTCCACAGTTTTTCGACTTTCCACATTTTGTTTGTAAGCAGACATGGTAACATTCAAATTATGTGCAAGAATTGATTTTGTATTATCCATCAAAATATAACCGCTTATACCAGCTGCTAGCTCGAAAATAAAGATCAAAATCAACAAAGCTGTGAACTGAAACAAAAAATGAATATGAGATAAAAAATATGTGTTGTAATTGACGGAATCTTTCATACTATAAAGAAACACTTTTCAAAATACATTAAATTAAAATCCATAACTCAATGTTCTACGCTGTAAAGAAACAATTTTGAAATACATAAAATAAAATCCATATCATAATCTTCAAGATTGTGAAAAAACAGCCTTTTTGAAATCCATAAAATAAATATCCATAACTGAATGTCCCATAGTAAAACATATTTTTCATAATACCTGCATTGAAACAACGCGTTTTAACGCTTGTTTTGCCAGTCGAAACAAGACAATTGCAGACAAATGCGAATGTAGCCGGGCAGGAACAGGCTTGTTTCTTCCCGAGGGGAGAAACAAGCTTGTTTCTGCCCGCTGAATTAATTCTTTACATCGTTTTATCCCTGGCAGAGTCGTATTTGTTCATTGTCAATCTCTAAATGAAAATCATATAACCTTAGTTAATTTGACAGTTGTTGTATTCGGAACTGTAAATTAAATTAATGTCCGACTTGTTTATTATTGTTGTCATAATAACATTGTTTTCAGGGTAGTTACGTAGCAAATAATACCCGAGGGCATTATGTTTCAAAATAATGCCCTCGGGCATTATTTTGAAAAATAACAAACAAGTTGCTTAGCTACAGCAAGTAACTAGAGTAATTTCTCTGACAGAAATCACAATGACAAGACATACATTACTAAAAATTTTGATTGAAATACAACAAAAATCGGACATTAAACATTGAAGGCAACACGGGAGTTGAACAGACAATAATGCCTACGGTCAACGTACACACCTCGGGCCAGAGGCCCTCGGAAAGTACACTGTTGACCTCAGGCATTATTGTCCTTTTAACACCCTTGATACCTTAATTACTATAAAAAGACGCTTAGTTTCAAGAAAAAAAGTATTAATACGACAATTTTAAGTACGCCACAACATCTTATTGATGAAGCACAAGCAGCTACTCTCGACTTGCTACCTGTAAAATCAATAAAAAAATATTCACTTTGTTATGACAAATTTGTAATGTGGAAAGTTTCAATGCAGGTATTATGAAAAATACAGTGTGTGGCACGGGACAAAACACGATTTCAGCCGAGGGTGATGCTGGCCCTCGCTTCGCTCGGGCAAGCAACGCTCATCCTCAACTGAAATCGCCTTGTTTCGTCCCTAGCCACACAATATACTATTTTAGAAGAAATGAAAGAATCTGTTAAAAGATTGAACAATATATACGGTTTTTATTTCTTGCATTACTGATGAAATGCTTTGATTTAATATTTATTACAGTTGAATATACAATTATGTGACGTAGTGACGTCTGACCGACTAGAAATTTCTGGAAGTTTAGAGAAGCCATAGCCGGGAATATATAAGCCGGGGATGAAGTCGAACGAGAAGAAGTGTAGTAGTTCGGATACAGAGCGCGCAAGAGTGAAAATGAATAAATGAATCAGTGGAAATAAATAAGAAACAGTGAAAATAAATAGGTAACAGTGAAAATAAATAACAGACGAGTCTAATTGTGTAAATAATGAATAAGTGTAGCGTTAGTGTCTAATTTTAGCATTGATTATAAGTAGAAGTATTTAATAGTGAATATTTCTAGTTATAGTGACATTAAATGAAAACAAATTATTGAACCCACGAACGAATCAAGTTTCGTTACAATACTGTTCAATCTTTTAACAGCTTGCATATTGATTTACTCAAGGTATACATATTTTCGCCTATGGAATTAATGTGCTGTTATTCTTCCGTTTCTTCTGAAGTATGTTTTTCGAGTTTATGGGACATTCAGTCAATGATCTTCATTTTATGGATTTTCGGAGATTATTACATAGATTTTTATTTTGTTTTTCAAAGTTATGAAACATTAAGTTATAGATTTTCATTTTATGTAGGTAATTTAAAAAGTATGTTTTTTTTATAGTATGAAAGATTATGGTATAGATTTTTATTTTATGTTTGTCGAAGCTATGTTTTTTTACGTTATGGAACATTCAAGAATATGTGATTTTATGGTGTATGGTAAATTAATTTATGATGAGATGTGCGTTCCCGAAAGAAATCTGCATTCACCTTAAAAAATTAATAATATTGGCGCCGTACTGTTTTCACAACATTAACATAATCTATATATTCTATTTATTATTATTATACAATATTGTAGAACTTTTTGTATCAGGTACAAATTATTCCAAAATGTTTGTGCTAACAGAGTATGTTTATAAAAAAGAAAAAAAAAATGCGAATTTGGATGTAATTGCTGTATGTATCATACGACAATATTTGTATTTGGCACCAATAACGACCGTAAAATTATCACTTCCGTCCGAATGAAACTTTTCAATTTCACGCAGCAAATCCCATTACACAACCAGTTTTTGGAAGAAATTTCACTTCAAAAATAGTTATTTTACTGCGACCACTATGAAAAGTTGATGTTCACGCCACTTCATATATCAACACAAAGAGATCGTTTGCTGAGGAACTAACTTCAGAGCTTACTATTCCGTGCCTCTCTTATAGCAATGAGCGGAAAAATACTTTATTGCTTGTTCAAACAAAAAATGCTTGTCAAACTGAATTTTTTTTCAAGATTGACAAAGTAATTATTTTCTATAAATGTAATTAATCAATTAATACAGAAAATCGCAAAGAAAATATTGCGTGTATTATGAGCGCAAAATTTTCTATTGCAGCAAAAACACTTTGCTCTCATAGTGCACACAATATTCTTTTTCTACGGCCATGCTTGTAGTATTTTATGATGCGTAAAATACGTGTAAATTGAACGTTTTTGTGTACCAGCTTTATCACTATTTAAACGAGTAGCAGATAAGTTTCATAGCCTGAATTTCATTTTTATGTAAATTCATATTTGTGGAACATCTCAATGATTCATTTATTTTTCAAGTTTAAATGTCAACTTGTACTCTGAGCTCCTTTTGCTGTGTGCTAAATAATAAACCAAATATGGAAGATGAGGGCCGTAGAGAAAATCTTGTGTGTAACACAAGTGAAAATAAGCATTATGACCAATAATTTTAGTGATTCGGCAAGCCTCGTCAGCACATTCTTGGCCTCATGTCATAATGCTCAGCTACACACTCTTGTTGCTCAAGCTACCATTCTACGTTATTTGTATAGAATGAATAATTACATTTATTAAGAATGACTTATTTGTCAAACGTTAACAAATTTCTTTCTGTTTATATGCATAGAATTTTATTGGTATTTCATCGATTGATTGATTTTATCCCAGCACAGAAACAAATATATATAAAATAAGAGATATGTTCATATTTGCTTGCTGTGTTTATACTTTCTGCACTTGTGATGACACAGTGAATACCGCAAATTGTTCTTATCAAAATTATGATTTTCGTATATTTGTTTTTCAAATTAGCAAGTCTATTATAATCATGAAAAATACATGGATGCTTTTTTTGAAGATTCCATTCGATATTAAAGCGTCCATTTTGAAATAAAACATGTTATCAATTCAACTGAATTATTAAACTTAAATATTATGAAAAAGTTACAAAAACCAAACAATTCCAAAGAGAGGTGAGCTCATAAACAATAATCATTATACATTCACGAAAATATCTGCATTCACGGCCAAATATATAAATTATTTGGCTGCGTGTATTTCTTATTCTTTATTTCAAATTGGACGCTCTGATACATTGCAATCAAAACAACAAATCTTATGTTTCACTTGAATCCATAAAATTTTGTGGATTGATGTAAATTTAAACGATTTTGTTCATTCAAGGGCTGTTTGACGTGATGCATTGAATTCTATATTTTGATGCAAAGAAAAATACACAGTGCCATACTAGCCCATAGTAGTCAGAGACAAATTCAAACCAAAATCTCTCATAAAATGTGATATCGCTGAAACTAGGTTTCTAGGTACTTTTTTGGGTGTAGAAAACGATAAAAAAATCTTTGCTGCTCTAAAGTGTATGCTAAGTTCATAATCTCGAAAACAAAATCGAAAATTTTTATATCGAAAAAAATAATAATGTTTGATAAAAACAATATGAATATTCTTTATGAATGAGTACCCAGGGTTTTTTTGGAATGCTGATTGATAATTTGATATAAGATTTTCAAAATTGAAAATGGCGCATACAATATGTCGACAATTTAGAACATACCAAAAATTTTCAATCTCTATATTTTAAAATTTAATTTATATATTCTGAAAGTGTGAACAGGTGATATGAACATGGTTTTTTTGCTGACTAAGGCCCAGTATTTCAGTCCATGGTTTACCTTGAACATAGCTTAATTTGAAAATGAAAATGGTGTCGAATGAATGCTACGAAAGAAAATGATTATTTTAAAACATGAGTTTTATTAAATAGAGACAATGTTCATCATTTTAATTATTTTTACATTAAAAGTGAAAGTATAGTGATGATAAATGTACAAGAATTTTTTTTTTATGCCTCTATTAATATAAATATCTTCAATTTTATAAAAGTCAGTGAGAATTTTAGAAATTTTAACTTCCGGTAGAATTTTCTATGAGAGAAAACAAAAATTATTGAAAACTAATGTCTTCCTCAGAAAGCTTAGGCCCAGTATTTCAGTGTTCGGATTACGAAAACTGTGGATTAATTTTTGTAGCAACGATTGTAGAAACAATTGTTACTATAGTAATTAAGCTTCGTTCAAGTAATCTATAGATTAAACTGAACGTGAAATACTGGGCCTTAGGCCCAGTATTTCAGGTTCAGTTTAATCTTTAGATTACTTAAACGAAGCATAATTACTATGGTAACAATTGTTTTCACAATCGTTGCTACGAAAGTTAATCCACAGTTTTCGTAATCCAAACACTGAAATACTTGGCCTTAGGGCCGGTATTTCAGTTCTCGGTTTAACTCAAGCGGAGCTTAATTACCTTAGTAACAATTGTTCTAACAATCATTGCTATGAAAATTAAGCTACGTTTAAGGTGAACCATGGGCTGAAATACTGGACCTTAGAGTCTCCACTTTGAAATGCTTCTTGTTTTTTTGTTTTGCATATATTTTAGATGAAGAAACTTTAGTTTTTCGTAGAACACCTCGCTTGAATATTTGTATCCAGCGGCTTGGCGCGCGTGGAGTTTTCGAGTACGCTTTCTTATTTTTAATAATTTTTTATATTGATACAAATTTTCTTATCATATAACTTATAGTATAACTTAAAGTTAAATTTCCTGCTCTTTCAGGTGGTACTATTAGTTTTTGGATTTTTCTATTTTATTTTTCGAGATATAGGGCAAAAACAAAATTTTCGATTTTGTTATCGAGATTATGAACTTAGCATACACTTTAGAGCTGCAAAGATTTCTCTATCTTCTTCTACATTCAAAAAACTACTAACGAACCAAGTTTCAGCTATATCACATTTTATGAGAGGTCAAAATCTCTGACAACTGGACTATACATAAAATCAGGATTTAATGCACAAAATTTTGTGTGCGACAAGTTGCATTTTTTTTTAAATCAAGATGCAATATTAAAATGCAAAAAAATGCAGCATGTAATGCATTATGCTATACAACCCTTAGGGCCGGCCGTTTGACATACTGCATTTTTCTTAGCATTTTGATTCTCCATTTTGATGTGAATAAAAATAAACCTTGCCATACACAAAATTTTGTGCTGTGTACTCTGGTTTCATGTATGGCACGGTGCATTTTCCTTTGCTTCAAAATAGAGAGTCAAAATGCAAAACGGAATATAGCACTCAATGCACCGTATCAAACACCCCTTAGACTTAAATGTTACAAATAATAGTACGTGAAATAGTTTTGTGACTCCTATACATTCTCTTGAACTCAACAATAAATACTCAGTGCCTCATAATTCTATTGATCACAAGTTGCGATTTGAGTGAGAATAATGAGCTTAGAAAATGAGAAAGCTGGGGCCCGTTACATAATAAGTTACAAGTTCATATTGTCATATTCAAAAAATTTCTCAAGTTACCAGTGAACACTAATATTTATTCAAGTTTATTATTTATCAGACAATTTATTATAATTATTATTTCCAAGTTGGCATTTCTGAAAAATCTAGAAAATGTTTGTGTCAATTGTTGGACATTTGAATAATAGTTTATTGTTGTAAAATGTGATTGTTGCTGCAGAATATATACGATTGGTCCACTTCATAATTTCTGACTTTCTGATGTGTTTGAATATTCGAGAAGACTGGAAAAGTATATAAATCCACGTGGATCGGAAAAATAATAAGAATAGTGATTTGAAACGTGATAGCCTGTGATTTTCACATTTTGCGATAACTGTGTACTGTAACCTCTTAAATCCCAATAAATTTATGATAATATTGTTAGTATTCCCGCGTGTATTTCTACTAATAATATTAGCTTGCATTTTATTATGCAATGGGCCTCCGATCGTAATTCCAATGTTTTCACCAATTTACTGAGAAAAAAATTATAAACAAATAAGACGGTACAATATTGTACATGAATATATCTGTATATTAAAACGTGTAGAAAAAACTTTGTAACCCCTTTATATTGTGCGCACGAAGGAATGTGGGATTTGGCATACTTAAAGTTTATATGGAGAAAAAGTGCAGAAAGTTAAAATTATATACAGGGTGATTATTCTCACTTCCCGATGGGAAGGAGTGGGTCAAGTTAGAATCTTGAATGGAAATCACTATTTTTATTTCAGATTCGGATAGAATATCGAATTGATTTCACCTGAGACCACTGGAGATGGAAGGTTAAATTAAATAACGTTCAAACTTTAAAATTTAATGAATTTAGGTCGAATTTTGACCACTGGCGACCACTAGTATCAGTAAATACTGTAATGAATTAGAAGTTTCGAGAATAATGTTCAAGTAAATTTTGATCAGAATTGTACTTGATGCGATAGAAATTATGTTTGTCAGCAAAAATCGGAAGGAATAGGTTTCGCGCTTCCGCTGAGGGAGGCTGGAGGCGGTCTTCAATGAGTCTTCAATTGGTCTTCAAGTATTTAAGTTTAAAAGTCGTTACTTCCAAAGAAAAGTTGATAATAATTTTATTTTAGCCAAAAGTTTCAAGATTTGTTCTATTATAGTTCAGCAGAATAATATCAAGGCCCGTAATTAAATATTATATTAATTTTTGATGTAAAATAAAGAGAAAGACTTCGATCCCAAAAAGCTTCATTTGTTTAAGGTAGGAATATTTTATTATTGTGTTTCATATTCAAAATTTATATTTTAATTATTAATGTTCAAGTATTAATTGCGTAATTATTTTTAATCATTGCTATTGTTGTATTATAATTCTATAATTTTATTAAATATTGTTAAAAATATTCAGTTTTTTATTATTCAAATTAAATAACGCCTCCGTATTATGATATAAATTTAGAAATACTAGAAAATAATAAATTTTGTTGAACAAAAAAGTTGATAATAAAAAGTAATAACAATTCCCAGATAAATAATAAGGTAAATGAGGGGAATTGTTACAATACCTAACCTACCACTAAAAACTGCAATAAAATCAGTTCCAAAGAAATCAAAACGAATCAACTCTTAAATAGTTACGCTTATAACCAGCAGGTGGATACGAATTAATATTCTTTGCGAATACTGAGCGAGTACTTTGCCGCGCGTTGCGAGATGAGCGGTAAACTTAGCTTATCGTAAAATGACAAATTAGCGTTGATAAATGAAAGAAAAACGTCAACTTTTCATAGCAACAAAATAGTAATTTGTATATCAAGGCTTGTAATTAATCTTTTTTGGTCGAATCTGGAGAGACCAAAAAAGTCGAGATGCACACAAGGTTTTTTTAGACGATCATCACGAAAAACATAATATCAATATATATACATCTCGGTAAAAAATGTTTTTCAAAGAGTTTAGAAACTGCCCATATAAGTAGATAAAGTGTTCATGAAGTAGTTTTTGACAGATCAGTAATATATGACAGATGTGTACAAAAAGGGGGTCATAAAATCACCATTTTTGTAATAATCGCCTAAAAATTATGTTTGCATCATCATAATAATGATTAATTTCATAATAAATAAAATATTTGCCTATATTCTGTAGCACAATCATTAACTTATTATCGATCGATAAGTTTTTCAACAAACGGCAAATAAATACCTATTTAGAATTTTTGTCAGTGCTACCTATGTACACTGGCTGAAATAGATAATGATCGATAGAAACTTATCGATTGAGTTACAGAATAGTCCATTGTCTCTTTTACCGTAACAGTCATGCAAAAATTCTCTTTTACTGCTCCGCAACATCCAAAAAATGAAATGATGAAAATTATCAGTCCAGTTGCCACAAAAAACGCAGAAGTTGACATGTATCCACTATTGTCCAAAAATGTAGAGTAGTTTCCATAGACGCCATGAATCGTCCCTCCGACAGATATCAAAATGATGCCAGTTATCTAAAACATTTTTTTTTAAATTAAGAAACGGAAGTAACCAGATAAAACTTGACCTCCGTGAAATGAATTGAACTAATATATAAAATTTAAAAAATATGCTTCAAATTTTGGTTATTACTTATCTTTCATTATAAATTTTGAATACATTAAAATTTGAAAATAAATAGAATTTTAGGATCTAAATGCATGATTCGTCATTTAGTTACAGTAAATATTTAAAATCTTTAATATGTTGATTTTAAATACTTTTACAAATAACTAAATAGAAATTCTACTTTTTATTGTGTACTAAAGCGAACATGAATATATGAAAACAAGTGAATAATCTAGAAATAATTATGAAATAATTACGGCCAGTGTTATATTACAATATTTTGCAATAAACAAGAATTTCACGATATTTCATTAGGAAAGTACAAAATAGAAATTTTATATTACAATACTCGGTAAAAATAAAAACAACCAGCCGAGCCTTCAGCGATAAAAAAAAATTATCTTTTATGAGACAGTTAAATTTTGCACTGCAAAAAAACATTTCAATGTCTTCCTGTTGAGTCATCGGCCCTTAATTTAATTTTCCAACATACAAGATTACAATGTATGGAACTGGTTCAGTTGAAACCAAACATAAATAAATCTAAAAATATTTAAATAAAAAATGTGCCTCAACCTTGATGCGAAATTTTTACATTGGTAAAAAAAATTTGACTGCCTACAATCATTTTGCAAAGAGAAAGTGTATCACATTTATGTAAGAAAAACAGATGGTCCACAAATATCAAACTGAAAAATAAAATCGTAGTTCTGTTATCAATTTCTAGAAAAAATATTCGATAAGAAAAATTTATTTTCAAATTTCAAACTTGTTAATTGTTAGCAATTGCAATAAACACAATATTTTAGCGATATTTCCAACTCTGCTAATGTAATTTAGAGTATGACGCACATAAGATAAGAAAGATAAATTTGTTGACATTTTCAATTTCTAGGCAAATTCAGAATTTCGAGTCAATAAATTTATACTTACCACAAAAAGTAAATTAAAAATAAATAACAAATATTTAATACACCGCGAACTCCATGATAGGGCCCTCATTTTTCAAACACTAATTCTGTCGATCCAAAATGATAACTGTCGTTAAGTGCACCACTTTCGATTTTGTTAATAAATGACGAACGCGACTATCTCTCGCGTCGCTCGTATTCACTTCGAGAAATGTAAACGTGTAACCGAAATCCAACCGGTCAAGCTATCAACAGAGTGGGGGAGTCTAAGTTGTATTTTTTTAGTCATATTGTTGTCAGAAATAAATTTCAAGGTATTTTCAACAAGGTTAAACACTCATAAAGTTTAATAGTTTATTTATTTTACAAAACATTTATAATTTATGCTTACACTAATCACCAAGAACTAAAATTAAATTGATAGGATGTATTTTTTTTCTTTTTTGCACTTGATTCCCCAATTTCTTTCGTTTCTTTTTCGATACTGCAATTTAAAGAATAATAATTATAAAACGCTTCCATTTTGTTCAATAATTCGAGGAAAACTTACTCTGAAGTGACATTAGGGTTAATATATTTACCCACTCCCTCTTTAAAAATTTTCAGCGATTTTTGTGCTTCCATTTTCCTTTTCCGTATAGCTTCTTCTTCACTAGCTTTCTTCAATTCTTCTAATCTTTCTTTTTGCAGCTATTACAATTAAAATATTAATACATATACAAGTACTGACGCAGATGTACTGAACCAAAAGTATTTAGAAAGGAATTTCTCTTTTAATACAATTATCAACATTTAATACTGAAATCATGTTTATTCTACAATGCCAATATGTGCACAATGTTTTACCTTAAGTGAAATTAATTTTTTTGTTTGAGTCAAGCCAGAAGCAAATAAATTGAACCAACTTATTGTAATACGGTTTTTTTTTTTATAACATGGCATAAGTTTGTTAAAGTGGTGTATTAACTACAAAAAATTGGATAAATCTTGATTCACATTTGCGTTTTTTCCCTTTGGGTTGAAATTTTCCAAAATGCTAAGTTGCACGAAACTGTTTATTGATTCATTTACAACTTTTGATTCATTATTACACAAATGTGCGTTGCATGATAGCTCAAAATTTTTATTAATTCACTAAACTATGTAATCTGTATCAGACCTCTAAGGTTTTATTGAATGAATTAATTTTGTTTGACATTTGGAATAAGAGAATAATGGAAGCGTCAATTTTCAAATTCAGATTTTGACAAATTAATTTTATGCACATTTTACATTTTTGGTAGGACCAAATTTTGAGATAATAACAGAACGAATTAGTAATAATTACTTAGCAATGAGATATTATGGAAAATATACTTTCCAAATTAATTTAGATTTAGAGGATCATATTTTCATACGTAAATCAACATCCTGTAGGATTATTAGACGAGTCACTCGGAGCATTGCAGCTTTTAGATGAAATTATATGATGCCAAATTTACATTTACAGTTAAACAGTAGTTCTTCCAAACTCATATTTTTCAAAATTTTATTGATGCTACAGATCAGCAGTTCCTTAACATTTAAAACTAGGGAACACTCGACAAATTATTTTTGTTTTATGGAACACTACATTACATGATAACAAATGAAAGGCACTGCAATTGTGCAATGAGAGTGCAAAACCTTTATTAAAAATATTTCAAACAAATAATTTATTTTTTCTTTCTTGGCTCGACAGTTTTAATTACAATTTAGTCATCTTCAAAAGTGAAAAGAATTGTGTTCAGTGTTCAGTTCATTTCAGTTACGAACGGTCTAATGGTTCTTATGGGACTACGATTTAGGCCTTCTGACTGACCGAAATGCGAACACTATTCACACACAGTAAATGCAAGATATAAAACAAGCTGTCTGGAAATGAATTCAAGAAAAAAAGCAACAAATATATTCACATATTACCTAAATAAATACAAATTTAAATCTTCGAGCTGCACAAATCTATTTATGAAAATTGATGAACGACTGACAAATGATGCAACTGACAGAAGTACGATTTTTGTGCTAATGTAAAATTGGATCGTATTTTGGCCAATCAGAAGGCTTAAATCGTAGTGCCATAAGAATGCTTGGACCATTCTTCACTGAAATGAACTGTAGTTTGTATGTTAGATACGAATTTTGAAGAAAAAATAATATATATTTAATTGAATTCCCTTATTCTTATTCTTACATTCACTATTCCAATCAGCTTCAACAACATTATCTATTTTAAACAAATAGTCCAAGAGTTGGCTGCAAAAAACCCGGCCAATCGAGTAACAGAATTAAATGTTTTTCAAACGTTAGTACTTATCGAGGCAATAAGAAAAGTCATGGTGTGCCTAGACAGAAGTTATTCATAAGTATAGTATGATTTTTTCATAGTACATTTTTCGTACACCTAAATTTTAAGAGAAATTTCATAGTGTTATGCTATGTTATGGTATAGTTGCTGTACGAAAAATGTATCATTAAAAAATCATACTATTAATGACGGAAAAAACTTTTCAGAACTCATTTTATAAATAAATATGTTTTATTGGGATATAAGTTCTGTATAAATTAATTAGAAACACAACGTTTCGACAGCAAAATGCTGCCTTTTTCAAGTGGAAAGAAATATGAATATAAATGAACATTGTCAAGACAACAAAAATAAAAATACAAATAGTAACTAGATTAGTTTAAAATATATTAACTCCTAGGATCGTAGAGCTCTGCCTGTGATGGATGATTCAATATCCACAGGTCTTCAGGAGATAATAATGAAGGTCTAAATAAGGAAATTATCAACTCCTTGTGGTTCTAGGTCAATCTGGCTCTAATCTTTTTGGTTTGGCGCATAACTGAACCATCCACAGATCTTCAGGAGATGGTGATGAAGTAACTCTTGCAAGTAGATTCGTAGATACAAATAACTTGAAATTATGAACAAATGATTGGTAGCCATGATCGATTAAGCTCATAACCGGTATTCAAATTCAAATTATTCGGTGATTTTTTAATTTCAATTGCTTCTCTTATGAGCCTCTTGAACCAATTGTTCTCTTTAGCCAGAAGCACACCTATGCAATTCCCTATCTTAACTGTGTTGCAAAAGTGAAGGCAAAAATGTAATATTGTTAGAGAGAGAAGGTAACTGAGAGATAGGTAGAGGCGGGCCCATGTTTGCATGGAAGTAAATGGCGAGTTTCGCTCTATTTAGTATTTTTATGCGGAAATATATTGTAAAATGGGAAGAAAATGTTTTGAGTCAAATTGTAATAGTACGTACAGAACTTGTAAAGAGAAATATTGTCTTTTTTCTGTACCCAAAGACGGTATTTTATTAAATAAGTGGCGCAAGATCATACCACAACAGGATAAAATACTGAAAAGAACAGATTACGTTTGTACAAAAAATTCAGAGAGGAGGATATTATAAAAAAAATGGTCGTCTAGAGATGTAAAAGTGAGTAGAAATTATTTTAAAATTATAATAGCAGATCTAATGACAATTCTATGTTAGAAATTTCAAGGTTATATCAATGTTTCAAATTATTAAACGTATCTAACCTACACTTTTAGTGAAAAATTCAACTTCGAGGAAACTTCTTGTCACTAATTTATTAATTCATAAAACTTATAGATTTGCACAAAATCGCAACATTAATTTCTTCACTTTTCATCAATATATATCAGTTATTGAGAATACAATTGTCAAAAGTGAGCGAAGCACGTGTTCTTGTTAGTTCTGTGGCATATTAGAATAGTTTTCTTATTTCTCCTGTGCTGCTTTCGAAAAATTGAAATTAACAATAATATATTGTACAACAAGTGCAATAAGTTCTCGATTGTCCACAAGAGCTCAAGTGGGCAACTGACAACACCGCACGAATTGCGGTAAATTATACTTGGCGCACGCAAAAGCCAATGAGCCATTTACCGCCCAGAGAAATATGTGCAAAATATCCAGCATGAGTAATAAAACTATGTTCAAAGTATTTACTGATAGAATAGAGTCAAGTAATAAAACTTTTATTGCGCAGTTTAATTTAATAACTTTTTTTTTACACCAGAAATTATGTCAAAAACTGTTACTTTTTGTGAGATCGTAGATGTATATTATATTTTTGTTAAATTTTTCGTTCATGTTCAACAAACAAAAAATTTTTGCAGAGCAGCATTTTCTATTTCTATCTTTCTTCTAGTGAATAAGAAATTGTTTGTGTATATTTTTTCAATTTTATCACGCCCATAGTAATATAAAATATTCATCAAATTATTTATGTGCCTATTATAATTCATAATCAGAAAACTCACGTTTATAGAACATGTTTCATCATAATGTACTAATTAATTGCAGGTTTTTAATGAATAGAAATGCTAATTTTCTTTTACTTTTGCCTTTCATTCAATAAATAATGTACTATTTAACGTAATGAAAATAACAAATCTATCTGGCAATTGTATTTTATTGAAAATAATTGAAATATAATCTTATTTCTGCATATGACGCACGCAAAGATGAGCCCGCTCTCGCTATCTCTCTCACAGCTGCCGCCACAGAATATCCTACCAGAAGCGACAGTCAGACAAAGAAGCGCAGTTGAGGAGAGAGATAGGTAGGTGAATCCAATTTAAATACCCTATCGGCTATCGGCTACCGTCGGAAGATTCCGTGAAGGTTCGCCGAAGACACGTGCTAGATGCCTGCCTAGGCGCAAGCGCATGTTGTTTACTTTAACTCTGTATTAGATGACTCGAAAAGTTTTATTCGCTTTAAATCATATAATTTGGAAAAATCTATATTTGGCAATCTGAAAACAAAGCATGAAATAACTATGTCTATTATAAAGAAAATATTTTTTATCAAAATATCGAAAAATTAATTAGGTACTGAGAACGGTGTTGGAAATAATAATATAATAATAACATATGTTATGTACATGTTTAACCAAATTGATTAAACTAAGAGTGTAAATTCCATCTTTATTTATTTGTCAAAAAATCAAGTAATTATATCCATGAATACCTTTTTTAATTTTCAGAACTTCAGAAAATTTTTATTTTTTACATGAATAGCCATGAGGCTAGATACATCGCACTTTTTCCAAATAAAGATAAGCGGAATTGAAATTTTTCATTTTGACATATTTAAATTACGAAAGTGTCAAAAAAATCTAATGCTAGAAGTTTTATTCATATATGTTTTGCTATTTATCAATTTTTGTTTATTTATATCCTTATCACTCGAAGTGTACACCATTTTTCCATAAAAATATGTTTAAAAAAACAAATTTTTATATTAAAATAACATTTGAACGTTACATATGCTGAATTTTACTTGACTATTATTTCAAATTTCCCTCCCAAGCCGGTAGCCAATTTAAAGGTCCACGACGTCCAAGGTCACCAGGCCTGAAACCAGAACATCAAAGATGCCGCGCCTCAGTGGCGCTTCTGGTTGGATATTCTGTGCTGCCGCATTACATTTTAGGCTTCACGTTTTCCAACTGAGTATCCGCTCCTCTATTATTCTCCTTCGTGGCCAGAAGCTTCGTATTCTTGAATTCAATGCTATGTAATTCTTGAATAGCGTGCTCAGCCACAGCAGATTTTTCTGGATGGTTCAATCTTATATGACGAGAATGCTCTTTCAATCTTGTTACTACAGTCCTCTTGGTTTGTCCAATATATACTTTGCCACATTGACAAGGAATCTTGTATATACCTGGATACTGTAGAGGAAATCTATCGATAACATTACCAATAAGATTTCGAATTTTTAAACTGGAAGTGTATGAAGTTTTAATGCCATATTTATGTAAAAGCCTTCCAATTTTATCTGTTATATTGGCTACGTAAGGTAATGTAACAAATATTTTTTTATTATTTGGATCTTAAACAGGTGGCGTAGAATTCTTCCGTCTAAGTGCTTTCTTAATCTGTGTTCTATTATATCCATTCTTCAAGAAAACATCATCCAAAAATTTGATTTCATCAGATAGTTTACTTGGATGGCATAATGAAGAGGCTCTCTGATATAAAGTTTTAATAGTACAAAATTTCTGAGCAGGATGGTGATTTGATGACTAATGTAAATATTGATTTGTATGGGTCGGCTTCCTATATATAGAATGGATAAGTTTACCATTATCTAGTTACTATTTGTATTTTTATTTTTGTTGTCTTGACAATTTTGTTTATTTATATTCATATTTCTTTTCACTTGAAAAAGGCAGCACTTTGCTGTCGAAACGTTGTGTTTCTTATTAATTTATACAGAACTTATATCCCAATAAAACATATTTATTCAAATCATACTATATTTATGCACAACTTCTGCCTAGGTATACAATGACTTTTCTTATTGTCTCGGTAAGTACTAACGTTTAAAAAACATTTCATTCTGTTATTCGATCGGCCGGGGTTTTCGCAGCCAGTTCTCGCTCTAAAAATTCATATAAAGAGTGAAACTTCAAATTTAAGATAGCCTTTTTGGCTAATTCAGGATATGAACTCCTAATATCAACCCAAAACTCGTTAAGTGACACATACTCAAATGTGTATTTTGATGCGGATTTACACTGAAGTTCAATGAGTGATTTGTGGTTCTAGACGATTAGCGTCCCATGTTGACTTATAATGATAAATGAATTTTGTATCCACTCGATATCAGTATCAATTTCCGGAAAGCTATCTAACAAAAATGTCCAGATATGACATTTCAAATTTTATGTGGTAATTTCAATATATTTTTTTGTAGAAAATTATATAAAAATGAAAAGCATTCAATATTGTCATTATCTACGCAGGTAATCCAGAAATTTAATATTTGTAATAGTGGAATTATGTAACAGTTAAAATAAATCAACGATTCAATGACAAATGTATCTGGTTTGGATAGCCCTAGTGATTTTGCCATGAAGCCCTTGGGTTTCGTGAAACCCACTTTAGGAATTGCTGCGATAGATTGTAACCATGTTCACATCCAAAGTTCTGCTGGAGATTATTGAGAATTATGTATATAAGAGTAGAAAGGAGTTATTTTCCATCAAATGTGTAGTGTATTTGTTCCATGAATTTGAAAATATTTGACATTGAAGCTAGATTACCGAATTGATGTGCGTCTTCAAATAAATATGATAATGTAATTGATTGATGTCATTATTATTTGAATTTGATCCCAGATTTATTGTATTTTCTATGTAGTTTGAAGACCTTGAATGAAAATAAAATTGAATTATCACGATCACTGCTCATCATACATTTTATTACTGTTATGTGAGGCATCATTGTCAAATTCATTTAGCAATGAGTTTAATTGAGGAGCAAGGAAATTTCTTACTTGCGGAATCTATTAGGTGTATCCCTCACCTCCAGCAGTTCTGTAAATTTCTACCTGGAAGGGTTATATAATGGAATTATAAATTTCGAATATCTGGCATCATTCTACCAGAAAATATTCAAAACAATCCAAAAAGTATAACAAATATACCAATGTTTATTATATTCATATGTATTGCACCGATCTCAGTCCAGGATTTTTGTCATATGGAAAAACAGTCCATGCTGTAGGGCTTTACGTGAACTTGATAAATTTTTTTTTATTTCTTTTTTTTTTTATTCGACCCTCCGAAAACCGACTAGCGACAGTTACACTAAAACCAGAAACCTGCTAATCTATTTTATAGAAGACACTTTCCGCCTAAGATCAATTATTTGATCTAAGCCTTTAAGGAGGTGTATTCGATGTAGCACTTAATTAGGAATCAGTTGAAATTGAAATGAACTATAGTTTTTGAGATCATCTTCGAAAATTACTGAAAAAAAATATTATCTACCATCTAATAATTGTGGAAAACCTTTTCAAACATTGAAGTTTTTGTACGGGAAAGTTGCTTCGGCATGCCTGGACGGTTTTATATTTATAATTTCAGCTACTAATAAGATTAACGTTTTCATGAAACACTATACGTAGATACTTCAATATCTTGTGAATCTTTTACCGGTAAAATATCAAATAGTCACCATCTAGTTATCAAACAAAAAGTAGGACAAATTTTCAATTTTCAAAAAATAAGTGTTATTGTCAACGAGATGCGCATGCGCCATATTCTTAAATGCTGGCAACATTACATTTACTTCAAACAAATATTATACGGAAATTCAAAGATTTTTTTCCTGATATATCTACCACGTCTTTGTGATCTTTTTTCCTACTCCATACTTGATCTTTTCTTGTAAATTTGACCTAACCTCACTTTTCACGCGGAGCGTACACAGCATTGCCAAATAATTTTTCGATACTACAGTACTCAAAGACAGAATAATATTAATAATCATTTCGAAAGTAATTTAACTGATATTTTTCCATTTTTACGATGTCAGTGAAACAAATAAATCACATAATACTTTTTAGAATTGCTTATGATATAAAATGAGATATATTTATTTTTACAGCAAGATACTTGACTAACATCGCGAATACACCTCCTTAAAGTGGAATAGGCTCTAAAGTTGGGTGTTTCCTCAGTAAATATTTTTTTCTAATACTTTTTGTAATGACATTTCTAGCAAAAATCCGCTGTGGCCAGCACAGTACTTTCCCAATCATAAATTTCATGGCCAGTTTCATCGCTGTTTCAGAAATTTAGAGTGTCGCATCAATTAATTGCATATTTCAAAATGAAAGCTGTCATTGTCAAAGTGACAACTGTCATTGTCAAAGTAACAATTGACATTGTCAAAGTGACAGCTGTCATTGTTAAAGTGACAGATGGCGGTTAATTTTTAATCCTTACATAAAATAAGTATTTTTGAAAATGAAGAGTCCTTTTCTAGATTTTCGGGGTCTTTAATTCAATGTAACATACAGTTTCGAAATTTGATCGCCGGAAGTGTGACTTGAAGATTGTAACGTGGATTCCACTACTCAATTATTTATTTTTGCTATCTACTAAGCTTATCTCCCCGAGAGGAGCCGAGAGCTTAAAATTGATACCAAACTAGACATCATTTAAATGCTTTGTGAAAAAAACAATTGACAATCGTTTAAATATCATCTTTGAAACTTTTACTAGAACTATCTGCACAAGAGCTTTAATTTGATACCAAACGCGATAGAGCCTGATGACTTATTTTCAAAAAACAATTGGCGAACGTTTGCATGTCATGTCAAAATATGAGTGATAATAATTTTAACTCCAAATTATGATTCTCATCAATTCTTTGGTTCAGAAAAGTATAACGAATTTTATAATAATTTAAATTTTGATAATAACAAATGAATCGCAGATAATTTTGAAAAATGCTTCGCATGAATGTTGTGCCAAATCATTCAAAAATTAGTTTTAGCTATTTCAAATTATGATAAATACTATCGTTTATAAAATAAATGTAAGAAACTAAAAAGTTCCATCAATAAAGTTTTGGTACTACTGGTTGAAAAAGCTCATCTACTAACTTGAATCTAGCTTTTCGATGAAAAACTTGAATATAAAATCATGTTTTTCGGGTTCAGTGGGGTTTAAAACGTGAAGATTCATCAAAATATCAAACTGTCAAAAAATCACGATTACAATAGGGATTTAAAGTTATGCTATCAGCGCCATTGTGAGTAAAATTCGAAGCTCGAAAAGAGACATTGCGCGAGGTTATTGCATTGTGTACAAGTGGAAATAACGTGATTTACGAAGAATTTGCTGTATTTAAAAGTTGTACATCAATAGAAATTATAATGTTACAGATTATTATTGTTCTAAGTTTGAATCTTCACTTTTATAATACATTTACGTTCCAGATAAATAATTCAATGAATAATAGCGGAATGTCGAAGGGTCTAAGATTTTTCTTGATAGAATATTTCCGATATATTAAAATTAAAATTCCAGTATAGTTTACGTAGCAGAAGAAGTTTTTAATGTCGAACACATAATTATCACTTCACGTGACAACTCAGATTTAAATATAAAATTGTATGGTTTATGTTCGCAAACTTCTGCGTTGCAGTCACCGCCACACAAAATTGAAGAAATACTTTCATAAAAGGACTCCCTCTTTTTCCAATTTTGAAAGAATCAATTCATACTTTTTTTCAACTTATATATTCAAAATCATTAAATTTATTTTTCACTTCAACCTTACTCTCCTGTTTGGGAAATAGAAAAAAAATTGAGCTTGAATCACGCTTTTTTCAAGACCTACAGCCAGGTACACAACAATATGTAGTTGACATAATTATTCAAATCAAATATTCAAATAATAAAGCTTAAATATTTAATAAATTCAGTTGAAAGAGATAAAAGAATGTAACTGACGTTTTACGAATATCTCTTATTGAGCTTCTATAATTTGCCACCAGACTGCGTAGCGCTTAGCTGGAAATCCCTATATTTTCCCTATTATATTATAGAGGTTGGGGAAGTAAAAAAATCGATGGAGAATATGAAAAATATGAAAAAAAATATTCTAACTTCTGATTGATACAAGTACAATTTGTAGCACTCTCTTACTTAAAATTATTCTGTTATATGTTTTTAAGGTTTTACAACTTCGTCTAATTTTCATTCTATATCATATATATGCCACAAATTAACTCCGCTCGTGCTAATTCAGACTTTATTCGTATTACTTTTAATCCCAAATAACTTCTATTGATTAAACTGCAATAATACTTTATTGTCGTATTTTATGTTGGCCCAATCCATTTGTCGTTAGATTCTGTACTATTAATGATAAAGAGTCGATTAGTTATTACAAATTTTTCTGGTTCTATACATCTGCGTCAGAGCTTGTATAATTTTGTGTAAATGATTTGAATTTTTAGTATGATATTCGTGTCGAAAGGGAATCGAATGCGAAATGAATTATAGTGAATAATTTTGTTTAAGCATGTAACTATCAACTTACTTGTTCATCTGCTTCCTGGTACGGATCTGTAAAAACTTGGGCTTTGATTATCTTGATGTCTTCTATCGGTCTGTCTCTATTATCGACTTCTATTCGTTCCATTTCTGAAAGAGTTTCCATTCCTCCTACTACGCGTCCAAAAACTGTGTGTTTATTATCTAACTGTTTGCAAGATCGGTACGTTATAAAACTAGAGAAGAAAATTTAAAATAATTAAATTAATTTTAAAACTTTGCATTTCAGCTAACAATTGCGATCCATTCGTATTTGGTCCAGAATTGGCCATCGAAAGAACTCCTCTTCCTGTATGAGTTAAATTTGGTTTAAATTCATCTTCGAATTTATTGTCCCAAATCGATGTACCTCCTGTTCCTCTTCCTGTAGGATCACCGCCTTGAATCTAAATTAAATTTGTTATTTCATTCAAATATAATACTTCAACCGAATATTTACCATAAAATTTCGAATGGAACGATGAAATTTAGTTCCATCATAATAACCATTGACACAATGTTTTAAAAAGTTCTCACTAGTTTTTGGAACTACATCAGAATGTAATTCGAGATTAAGCGGGCCAAAATTAGTCACCAATCTAACATAAGCTGTAAAAAAATAGCACTAATTATTTATTTTGACGAGTTATTTTCAAGAAAAATTTCAATATAACAATAGTTGACGTACCTTTTTTCTTGACTCTTTCATATCTTACTAAATCTTCATGAATAATGGCAGGTTCTACAACAAGTTGCGGTACCATTGTTGTCGAAGTAAAAGCAGCAGCAACTTTTCCAGTTGAGTAATGGGCAGCATTAAATTTATCTGCTTTTTCGACAGCCTTTTCATCTTTTTTTTCAGGCTCTTTATATTCCCGATTGAGCTCTTCCAGAATATATTTTGTTTCCACATTTATAGATTTTAATCTAGCATTTGGGTCAGATCGTTCTGCAATTTCTTCCTCTGTTTCAACTCTCAAATTTTCTTTAACGTGATGAAAATTTGATATATTGAATTTTGTTAGGTCATTAGGGTCTTGAAGAACAATTATGTCTTTCCTTTCGAATGGTGCATCAGTTATTAAGTCCTTCCAGTTTCTGTTTTTGATATTCAACTGTTCAATTGCTTCCATAGAAAATACATTTCCTGTAGTAGCAATAACAGCAAAATGTGAATTTTTTGTAAATGTTTTAAATAAAACTGGACAATGAAATTCGCCTTCAGCATTTTTGTGAAAGTTTACTTTTATCAAAGATTTCACGTCATACGGCTGAAATTATTGAATTGTATTCCAGTAAAATACAAACTAGGATTAATATTACCTCTGATGTAACTGGGTTCGTTTTATATTTCTTCAAATATAGGATGAGTGGCTGCAAATCAAATAAATTCCCATTTCGATCACAATAAGGATTTTGAAATGGTTGTAAACTAACACAACAATGATCAAAAGGTAATCTTTTGAATGCGATTTCTTCGCTGGTTTGCTGTGCAGCCTTTTTGCCACCATATAATGTAGTCCACTCTGTGTACGTCAAGTACCTGATTAAAATATTTCCATTAGTACAAATTATAATGAATAAGAACAGAAAAACATACATTTTATCCTTTTGATGTTGTCGCTTCCCCATTTTGGTTCAAATTTATCAACACAGCTATGAACAACAAGAAAAAGAGTGTTTGTTTTGACAAGTAAAATCATTAAATAAAAATTTGACAGCTGTCATTTGAGCTGCAGTGGAGCCAACCAGCCCAAAAAAATTTTTTTTATAACATTTATTGATTATTTTCTGTGAATAATGTTCAAATTTTATATAATATCATGAATATTAAAAATACAGTCAGATCCAATATTTTCCAATTTAGAATGAAATTATATCATTTTTATTTCTGTGATTCATCAACCAGAATGCATTTCGCGGCCGGAAATTCCAGTAGTGCCATCTGACACATGTGTATGCGGTATTTTTAAATATTCTTCCTTTGTGTAAAAATAAATAAATTTTTAGTTCAAAGTGATATTTTAGACAATATTAAGTAAACAGATTAACAATTCAAGGTTTATTTACTGTTTTCCAATTATCAACTAGGAGTATATGTGATATAATATTGAAATAAAGACCGGCAAAATATGTGTGCTTAGTAGCATGTCATGTTTTAACTAGACAGGTACGATACGCCATGATCTATAGATTGTTAGCAGGGAGTGTGTGTTGAGTTCTTCATTATAATTTTGTTAAATTAGAGTAGGTAAGTGTATATTTTACTTCATATTTGTACAGTAGTTGAATTACTGAATCTTTGAACTTATTAAACTACTAATTTTCAAGACAAGAAACTTTTAAGTAAATCAGTTTCCCAGATGGTTTTTAGATCATAAGAAAGATTTCTAATGAAAATAAGTCTATTCCCTGTTGATATTACGAGTATCGAATTAATACATTTCTTCTGAAAATAATGAGTGTCATTCTTTCAAGTAATTCTGACTACCTTTCAACTAAGAAAAAAAATGAGGATTATGTCTTATTTATATTTGTTATGCTCCTATTAATGTTAATTACATTAAGCTGGATCAATCAACTAACTGTTAAGTTATTAAATAAAGTATTAATAATGGTATCATTATAAATAGTTTCGATTTTGGTGTGTTATGTAGTACAATGCTACAAAATGGCCGACTGAAATAAATCAATTTATCTACAGTAAAATAGTGCAGCTTGCTGAGTGCAAATTGTTTATTGATCATATTTGTTGATAATTATTACTATTAACATTCAGTCTGTAAGTACAATATTCAAAAATTGTTTCTCATAGTAGAAATAACTTTCTACGAAGTATTTTATCCAGGTAGTTCGACGTTCCATTTTCTTTGTCAACTGTATTGATAATATAAACGAAAGTTAAATGAATATGTTATTCTTGAATAGAAACTAATATTCTGATATCTTTCATTAACTATTATTTTGCTAATTACACATTTGACAGTAAAATTTAAGAGCTGTTCATTATCTAAAGAGACATGAGTTTAAGTCGTAGTTCTTAACGCTATCAGTACCATCCATTTTCGTAATAAAAATTTCGGTCTTAAGTGTGTAGTTAACTTTATATTTAGCAAAATATAAATAAATATTTGGATAGGAACAATGTCGGCGGCTGGTTCAAGTGGATCGGGTCGTGGCCGCGGAGGTGGTCAAGCAGCAACAGTCGGTGAAGCCAAGTCTGAAAATAAGGAAGCGAAGCCAAACCCCAAAATGTCTAAAGCCCTAGGAACTTGTGCTAAACGAATTAAGAAGGAACTTGCTGAAATTACGCTGGATCCTCCACCAAATTGTAGTGCTGGGCCTAAAGGAGAAAATTTCTACGAATGGGTATCTACAATTCTAGGACCTCCTGGATCTGTCTACGAAGGAGGAGTATTTTTCCTTGATATTCATTTCTCGCCGGAATATCCATTCAAACCTCCAAAGGTCAGACTCAGAGCTTTTATTTTCTTCAAACTGTTTGTGAACTTCAATCAATAGTAATTTTATTTTTGATAGGTTACATTCCGAACCAGAATATATCACTGCAACATCAACAGCCAAGGAGTAATATGCTTAGATATATTAAAAGATAACTGGTCGCCTGCACTAACAATTTCAAAAGTTTTGCTCTCCATATGCTCCCTGTTGACTGATTGTAATCCTGGTAAGTGGATTTTATTTCATTTTCTATTTGATTTAGGTTAAATTGTGAGGATCAAATGAAATGATAAGTTGATATTGTTATAGCTGATCCTTTGGTAGGCAGCATAGCCACCCAGTATCTGCAGAATAGAGAAGAACATGATCGTATAGCAAGACTGTGGACGAAACGCTATGCCACGTGATTGAATTGTTCCGTAATCTTCCTCCCCTACCTCCATGTTGTATTGTCCTCTGTTGCCTTACGCAACATTTCCAATTATTCATGTGTACAATCGATTTTAGAACTACCCACCTGAACGTTGTAATTTATATTTCAATCAGAAATTATCGTTCAAATCTTAATTTTGTACATTAAAAAACATCAATTGGCATAACGTTTCTAGTATTACTAACGTGTAAACTCTTTCATGGTAATTGTATACCTACTGACTGGACGTCGACTGGCAACGTTGCGTTAGTGAAATGTTTTTAAACTAATGTGGTAGCAAATTATTCAAGTGATGCCAAAATTGATATTTGCGGTCGGTTTTCTGACTTAGAACGCTCGATTAGATTGTAAGTGTAATAATAATGTTCGCGGTATCAGACATTCTTGTTATTTCGTAACTGCTGTATCCATTGGTATCATTTGTTCTAGACTACAACTATGATTTAGTTGATAAAATCATTTGTATTTATAATTCATCATATTACTTTAGTAACTATTTCATGTTAGCGTAGAGTTATGCTGAATAAACACGAGTGCATGACGAACAATCAGCTGACTTCTCTTCAAATTTAATGTAACGTCTATTTGCTTGAACTGTCAATTTGATAAAGGTGATCTTTCATAAAATAACTGACAGTTCAAACCAAAGAGAAATTAACTATTGATCGTTATGTTCTGCTCGTGACCCATAGACAAAAAAATATCAGTGTGATGATGAGTTGAGATTGTGTGTATGTTCACTATTATATTATACTTAGTAAGTAGATTCGTATAGTTTATTTCAAATCAATTAATTAATCATGACCTTGTTAAATTATCCCTCATATTTTAAACTCAATTTTTAAAAGTTTGAAATAAATTATTGATAAATTAACATAACACTCTATGTTTATGTTGAAATTCTCTGCAAATCCGAAAGTCTTACAGATCTATAAATTCATAAAAAAACTGATGAAATCGTATCGACTTTTATTGAATATCAATTCTTTCATAATGATGACAAGTTAACAGATTTATGAATTTATAAATCTTTAGTTTTATACAGAATTGATTTACGCTTGGTTCCGTCTTACTGTTTTTTAAACTTTGATGTATATTATTTAAAATGATTAGGTTCCTTAATTCTGCAATTCAGTGCAATGGAATAATTAATATGTATTCCTCAATGTAGGGAAAGCTTGTAAGCCGGTATGCTTCGAATAAGTGCTTTTTGTAATTCGTTCCCTTATTTATGATTATAAGGACGCTGAAGGCATAACTTTAGTAGATATTTCATCATTTATATCTGTGACTATACTAATAATAATAAATATAGTAAATAAAAATACTGGATTTTAATTTAGAATTACTAAAATCTCATTTATACGATTATAATAATTTTCGTATATAATATCACAAGGGACTGTGATTTTATCAATACATTTTTCTTGAAACATTGTTTAATTGGACAGCATTGGAGAGTCATCTGTCCAATTAAATCACGAGAGCGTAGCTCGAGGTATTTTAAAATCTGAGCGATGACTCAAAGGATGTTCCTTGAAAGTAAACAATGTTTCAAGAAAAATTTATGATACAATTCTAGTCTTTTTTTATTTTACCAGATAACTTTCAGGTTGTCATGAAACCGAGAAATTTTAGATAAAAACACGACACTCAGGTGGTGCGATTTTATTTTTAAATTGTCAAAGTCAAAATTGCCCTCTGGTTACAAGGTTGAATTATCAAACTGAAATTAATCGGAAGATGATAGAACGCTGGATTATAATTCGGTAAGATAATTCAACTTCTCCTTCAACAATAAATTTTTATAAATATACTGAAAGTAAAATAATTACACACTATTTGATATTTAACCGTTGATTCTTCTGATTAATAATTTCGACTGTCGCAAAATGTCAAGAATTGGCGCCAGATACGTGATTTATTATTTTTTGTATGTACAGGAATACTTTTTCCAAAATTCTCCCTGATATCTTCAAAAATACTACCAAATTCAATCATTTTGCAGCACAAACTATTCTGGAAAACATTATTGTTTACTAAGAGAAAGGTAAATATGGTTTTATCATTTTCAAAAAGTTACTTTCTTTTTTAAAAGTGACTGATACTGTCAAACATTTATTTTATTACAGCAAAACCATACTAGGGCTCCTGAAGGCAATAGACGAATCTAGAAGAATGGGGTATGTTTGACTAGAGACTAGGGCTAATGAGGAACTGATATAAACGGGATTATTATATTCCAATAATTCACGTTAAAGGTTTCTTAATTGTTCCTAGTTATTAAAATTTAGTCTACTATTAGAATACAGAATAATATAAAAATTAGTGCACTAGTAAACACCTAATAAAAGTTGTTATTTAGATTTACTATTGACCGTAAGATGTTTTTAAAATATCAGGGTTATCGCATAAGAGCCAAAAAAGTATGAGCTGATGATTTACAACATTCAAATAAACACTTTATTGATTAAATATGATTACAATAACATTAAAAGTTTAAATGTATTGAAAGATTATATATTAATATTTTTTAATAGTAAGTAAGTATAGTGCTAAGATATCGTTTTATTTCTATGTCTATTTTATCCCAAAACGCTAAATATTACAGTCTAAAGTGACTGACCAATATCAAAATTTGGTATAAAAATATCAAAAGAAAAATTGACACATTTCAGTATATCCAATTTAAGTAATATAGAAAAGGGTATATGCTTAGAAAATATAGTTCGAGAATCTTTGAGAAAAAGAAATAAAGTACTTCGTAAAGATCTTTGTAAGTGAGTTAATTACATAATAAACCACTACATATTCAGGATGTAATGTGAACTAATCAAATTGCAGAATAACAATAGCTGCCCTTGAACGAAAGTGCCTAACTTACAATTAAATGTGCTGATAACTAAAAAATAAAATTGTAACTCAAAACAAAAGTGAAATTAACACATCAAATTCTTTGAACAAATTTATTTGGCTTGTGATAATAGTTTGAGTAATTTTAAACGGTTTCATATTCCCTTCTTATAGACCTTGCTAAAATACAGGCAAAGGCCACCCCGATAAGCTGAAAACATATTAATAAATAATTGCGACATATGACATAATAAAATATTTCACCTGAATCATTCCAATTCCAACCCCAACTCCACCAATTATATAAGCTTTGCTTTCCAAAATGTCTTTCAATTTTGGTAAACAACCATCATGATGCACATTTGTAGAACTAATCACGCATTCCTCATTTTTATGAATATTGTCGCAGCATGTATATGGCAATGTATCATTTAGAAAAACTTGTTTCCAATCAGCACTACTGTTGATACCACAACATTTTAACTGTAAACAATATACAACATCAACTCAATTGTCTTTAAGCATCCAAATGTTATCAACAAAAAACAAACTAGTATTGCAGATTAAAACTTACGTCATGTTGGACCGTATTCCAAGATTTTCGTATTTCAATATTACTGTTGTATTCGGTCATCGATTCGTTGAATTTCGTTTGTAACATTGATTCAACTTCACCATGTCGCACGTATCCAGCAATTCCTGCTGCAAACTCTAAAGTAAATATTATCAAAAGGAACACTGCGAACTGAAAACATCGAGATAAAATTAAAGATGTCAATGTAAAGACTTCTTTGATCTTACGGTGATAATCATGCAGTGATTTTTGTGGAAGGCTCCACAGCAACCGAAGAAAGCAACGATGAAAACAATAACACCCACGACAATCAAAACTATAGGTGCTGAAACATAGCTACTGTCGACAAAATCTGAATAGTCGTAATAAGTTGCTTGTATAATGGCCCCAACGGTAATTATTGCAATACCAGATATCTGTAAATCAATAAAGATGTTCAAAAGTATGTCATTTCACAACTATGTCTATAAATTTTTAATGCCGATTCATACGATAAACAGAACAAAGAATCGATTCATTTTTTTAGATAGCTTCCCAAAACAAAGGAACAGAGGTTGTTATTTATCAGTCAATACTTACTGCAAATACCAGATTGAAAGCAAAAAGTAAATATTTAACACACGTCACTCCTGCCGACATTTTTCTTGATTATTATTTCGTTCTTGAGTTTAGAAGCACGGCTAAAATGTACTACAAATTAATTATTTTTCCAGATAAATATGTATCTCATTATAAATGCCCGGTACTTACATAGATCAAGACCGGAAAGTTTGCTAATTGCTCATAAACTTATGACTCACTTAACATACGCAGCAAATCTCACCACATAAACTATCACAAAACATATGAATAGCTTAGGAATTCCTTTTGTTTTGACATTTGATGTACAACCAATAAGCCTGTTGCCCGGGCGCTTGCGCACTTGACCTCAAGCAGCTTTAGCGTGCAATTCAAAACATTTTGTTTCATACAAATTAATAAATAAATAAATCATTGAGTTCGTGATTCAAAACATTCAAGAAAATTAAGATGTCTTACAATAAATGTATTTATCATAATGATTGTAAAACATTTGTTTTTGGAAAGTCAATTATTTTCAACACATATTTTATCGTTGTTGACATAGATAATACCTGGAATGAAAATGCTGAATTAAATGCATCTTTTTTTAAATTTTAGACTCACCTCTGTAATAAATAATGTAAGAAATAAAGTATTAATAAACACTAATCCTGGAACAGAATTATTTAAAAAAGATTTTAAGCAACCTGTTAAATATATTGATAGAATATTTTTACAATCCTTATTAGGACAACATGAAACAGGAACATTTACTGTAGTACCACTTTTATAATCTTCTGGTCCATTTATACCACAACATTGTAACTGTATAAATTTTAACATGTAATTACGTTCACTGCAATCTTTATTCATAATTTACTTACTTGTTGTTGAATGTCATCAATCAAACTTCTAGAATTTTCATTACGCAACAAATTAAAATGATGTATCAATTGTTTTTCGGAATAAATATTAAATGTATCAAATTTTGTAAAAGTAATATAAATTATAATCAAGGATATATCTAATAAAAATATCAAAAACATCGTAGATCCGTACTAAAAATAATTAAAATGAATCAAAGTTTCTTTAAATAATTGATTTAAATTTACCAGCGTGAGATAAACATAGCTTCTTTTCCAACCAGCAATTAATCCAATGAAAACTAAAATTATACCAACAATTGCTTTTGTTAACGTAATAATTCCTAAAATATTTTTTTCTATGTAATATAGGCTGCCATAAATACTCAAATAAGGAAAAATAATAAATAATATTGTAGTGAAAATAGTGACGTTCAAAACCTGAGAAAATATAATTTTCACTTTAAAATTTAAAAACAAATAATAAATTTACCAGCTGCGCAAAACAAAAGAAATTATGCACGTACGTCAACAAATATAATATTTTGGTGCTATTATAAATATTTGACGGCGACATTATAGGTTACACTAGCAAGAAATTATTTCTATTATCGTTTATCAGTTCGAGCTATCTTCAAAAGATAGGTAAATTATCTCTAGACGTATGAAGTGTGTCAGCCAAGTTCTGAGAAAAACAGGCGCCACATTGATTGCGTGTTATATTACATGAAACTTTTCGAACTACTTTCGACCCTCTATAGCTCAGAATTCCAAATTTTATAAAATCGCTCAAATAGATTCGTCATCCACCGTCTCACTCATGAAAGATCTAGACCACTTCCAGTTGACTTGGAAACTTGAAATTTGTCACAGCTCGGACAGCATCCAGAAACTAAGAAACTTGAAATTTGGCATAGAATTAAGTCATAAATAAACAATTAGAAAACAACCAAATGCTCGATAGTCCAGTTGTCAGAGATTTTGACCTCTCATAAAATGTGATATAGCTGAAATTTGGCTCGTTGGTAGTTTGGGTGTAGAAGAAGATAGAAAATGTCTTTGCAACTCTAAAGTGTATGCTAAGTTCATAATCTCGAAAACAAAATCGAAAATTTTGTTTTTGTCCTATATCTCGAAAAATAAAATAAAAAAATCAAAAAACTAATAGTACCACCCGAAAGAGCATGAAATTTTACTCAAAGTTATATTATAAGCTATATAAAAAAAAAAATAAAATTACGAAAGCGAACTTGAAAACTCCACGCGCGCCAAGCCGCTGAATACAAATATTCAAGCGAGGCGTTCGAGCATTACTCATGCAGGATAAGTACTATTTTGCGCACGTTTTTCCGGGCGGTAAAGTAAACTTGTCGCACGCAAACCATTTGTCGCCCAGAAAAATAAGCGCAAAATAGTACTCATCCCGTATTCGTAATAAAAAATAGTATCTGCAACTCGTACGGTGTTGTCAATTGCCCACTTGAGCCAACTTCGCTCTCGTAGGCAATCGACAACTTATCGCACTTGTTACACAATATACTATTATCTAAAACATATGCTAAATAAAAAAAACAAAAAGCATTTTAAAGTGGAGAGTCTAAGCTTTCTGAGGAAGACATTAGTTTTCAATATCTTTTTTTCTCTCTCATAGAAAATTCGACCGGAAGTTAAAATTTCTAAAATTCTCCTTGACTTTTATAAAATTGGAGATATATATTAATAGAGGCATGAAAAAATTAAATCCTTGTACATTTATCATCACTATACTTTCACTTTTAAAGTAAAAATAATTAAAATGATGAACATTGTCTCTTTTTAATAAAACTCATGTTTTAAAATAATCATTTTCTTTCGTAGCATTCATTCGACATTTTCATTTTCAGAACGGTTTTTATTAATTTATATGAATCAGAAATTATTACATCTGCTTTTTAAATGAAGTTGAAAATAAAGAAGAAATCACATAAATAAAAATTTCACACAAAAACTGTGAAATATGTGAGGTGCTTGTGCTATGGAACATTCAAAAAATGAATAATTCTAAAAAAGAATTGTTTTCAATAGAAAATTCAAGTCTAAGAGTCGGGGCCGAAGCCACCATCATCTTAGATCGGGGATGCAACTGTAGACATATGTTTCGTCCTTATTAGGACGAAGTTGAAAATACACTTCATAATGTGTGATAAATCAGAAATCGGTACAACTTGATATGTTTGAGTAATCTTCAATATAAGAAATATTTAAGAAAATGCATGTTCTTTGCTTATTATTATTCCTGCAACTTGAAATTGAGTTTCAGAAAATTATTAAAAAAGAAAAAATTGAAGTTTAAATCTTGAGCTTCAAGAATATATTATTTATTTTTTGATTACGCATTCAGGTTATAAGCAAACATTGATTGGAAAATGGACGATTCTAACTCAAAAATATCCAGTCCTGTCAAAATGATAAAACTGCCAACTTCGAAATCTCTTTTGGATTTGATTTTTTGCAATTATTGCAAAAAAAGATGTGGGAGAGCTTGTAATTGTAAATAAACAAACTTACTGAATTCTGCAATATGTAGTTCTTATTTAACAGGTGATGTTTGTAGAAATTTATCTAACATTTCTGTTCTAGAGCAAAACAGCGATGTTGAAGATGTTTGTAATACCAAAGAATAAGAAAATAGTAAGTACAAGTTTGAAACAGAATTTCTATCAATTTTTCAATTGTTTTTTGAAATACATCTTATTCTTTTGTTCATTTATTGACAAATTCTCACTCAATTTAAAAACCTCCATATTGAATACACCATTTTAATTTTTACTCCATTAATATAAAATGATCTTAGTCAGCAGAAAAATCATGTTCATATTACCTATTCACATTTTCAAGATGTATAAATTGAATTTTAAAATATTGAAAATCTTATATCAAATTATTAATCAGCATCCCAAAAAATCCCTGGGTACTCATTCACAAAGAATATTCATATTGTTTTTACAAAAAAGTACTTAAAAACCTAGTTTCAGCGATATCACATTTTATGAGAGATTTTGATTTGAATTTGTTTCTGACAACTGGAGTACAACAAAAAGTCAAAGATTGCGGTATGAAAATAGTTATTTAAGTATTAAGATCAGTAAGTACAGTTTACCGATTGAGAATAATAGTTTGGAGGCCGAGCCTTGGCGAGGTTTCCAAATATTATACGAAATCGGTACTGTACTTATTGACCGTGATGCTTACAACATTTTTTGCACGAATGGAAGATCCAAAATATGGGTCCAAATTTTCTTTTTCAAATTGAATTACTACTGATGATTGTTTATTCGCTGTCAGCTGTCAAGTTTGACATTTCATTCTGAATATTCAATTACAAATGAATATAAATAAATGAATATTTTTTTGTGAAAATTCACAATTTTTTGCTTACCGCCTTTGCCCATGGGCGGTAAGTCAGCATAATCATAGAAACCACAGTTTGCCGATGAAATCAACATACCACCTCAAATAGAGGGCCGATAAACACATGAAAACGCTTAATCGTGCAAAAACATAATTAACAACAAAAAAAACGTACCGCAAAAAACAAAAAAAAATATTAACGTTGCAATTCTGCGCAAATTTATAAGTCATAGATTTATAAATCTGTAAATTATGAACAAAATCGCAATGAAATCTTATAAACGAATTGACATTAATTAATAAAATTCGATGACCTGTATTCTCACCTCTTGAAGAAGCGTTTCTGTCCTAAATTTGATGCAAAGCCTTTCTTTATTTTATTGTTTTCTCTATAGCGCTATCTTTATTTATTTCAATTTTTGTTCAAGTAGCACTTGAACAAGAAGTGAGAATACCGAACCGACCGATGCGTTCCTATCAATGGTTTAGAATCATAGATCTGTTTTGGCACAGAATTGCAACATTAATAATGTACCTAAATCAAATGTGAGAAAGCGGTCAAGTTCAGTACCTACAAAGAACAGATGGGTTTGTCAGTTGTCAATTCTACCGATAAAAGAATTGACATCTAAGATCTAAGTGGGTGCTAAGTTCTATCAAACTTCCGTTGAACTGATCCACAGAAATATATATCAATATTCAAATTGTTCAAAAAGAAAAATGTTTGCTAGCTTACTATTAAGTCTTTAGCTTGGCAAGTTACATTTATTATAAATTACTTGTATGTGAAAACTTGCCAAATTATAAATTCAATAGTAAGCTAGAAATCATTTTTCTTCAACACTGTTATGGAATTTGCATATTTCATAACCAAAAATTATGTTGGAACAGGTAACATTCCACACGTCGTGTAAGAATATTATTCTGTAACCGTGTAGAATCATTTCGACGAATCAAAAGCTGTTATTTTGGTAACTATGGTTACGTCTCAGCAATTCAGACACTCTTTTCTGGCTTTACGTTTGACTTTTCATAATTTTCAAAGTTTCTTCTGAAATATTGGTGAGTTTCCAAAATCTCGTTAAAGAAAGTATAGTCTACAACATGTATTGGAATGGAGTATTCCACACTCGCAAACCGTAATCCTCGACTTTGGTTGGGTTTACAAACCTTTCGCTCGTGTGGAATTAGGGCCATTCCAATACTTGTTATAGAATATACTATTCTTTTTGAGGAACCTAAATGAAAACATATTTCTGTACACCCATGTGTTTTTTGCACCTAATCATTGGGTCTTCCACTATTTTTAGTTTTATTTTCTGGATGTTTGATGTAAAATAATAACTCTAAAGTTTGTCAAACTCACCAAAACTCTAGTATCTTAATTTTTTTTTTATCTTTTTAAAATTATTGATGACGTACGAATTGTAGCTTACTCAAATGGTGCGGTGAGCAATATAAGAACTACACACCTCTGTCATTCTGATGAACAAATTTATATATCATATTTTGTTATCATTTATGTTTGGTCTTATTTTTGTTTTGAAAATGAATTAAAATACAAGAAAATGGGCTCCAATAGTCTTCTGAAGATACCAAGCCCGGTAACATCAAATGCAATTTTAGGTTGACAAATGCTTATTGCATGTATTGTCAGTCCAAGGCTATAATACTAAATACATTAAATAATTTTTCTACAGTCGTGCGTAAAGTAGATACTTAACGTATCGTAAACCATTTCATCAGGTAGAATGAAATAATTACTTTGGGCATCCTACTAAATCTAAATGTATTTTAAAATAGATATAAGCACCAAAATGATAAAATATATTCGCTTGTGACCAGAGCTGGGCAGTACTTGCACGAAATAGTATATTCTACAATAAGTATTGGAATGGCCTATATTCTAAACGAGCGAAAAGTTTGTAAACCGCCATTCCAAACATGTTGGAGAAATTATATTCTACAATACCTTGTTAGAGAATAGTATATTCTACAATAAGTATTGGAATGACCTATATTCTGAACGAGCGAAAAGTTTGTAAACCGAGCCGAAGGCGAGGATTACGGTTCGCGAGTGTGGAATACGCCATTCCAAACATGTTGTAGACTATACTTTCTCTAACAAGGTTTTGGAAACTCACCAATATTTCAGAGGAAACTTAAAAAATTATGAAATGTCAAACGTCAAATCCAGATATGAATACTTGCATGGTTAGGAAGTAACCATGGTAGTAGCCAAACTAACAGCTTCTGATTCGTCGAAATGATTCAAAAGGCTTACGGAATCATTCTGAACGGCATACGGAATCATTCTAAACGATTTTTTGGAATGTCATTCGTTCCAACTTAATTTTTGGTTATGGAATATGCAAATTCCAAAACAGTGTTGGAGAAAGTATATTCTACAATATGTTTGGAATGGCGTATTCCACACTCGCGAACCGTAATCCTCGCCTTCGGCTCGGTTTACAAACTTTTCGCTCGTTTAGAATATAGGCCATTCCAATACTTATTGTAGAATATACTATTTCGTGCAAGTACTGCCCAGCTCTGGTCACAAGCGAATATATTTTATCATTTTGGTGCTTATATCTATTTTAAAATACATTTAGATTTAGTAGGATGCCCAAAGTAATTATTTCATTCTACCTGATGAAATGGTTTACGATACGTTAAGTATCTACTTTACGCACGACTGTAGAAAAATTATTTAATGTATTTAGTATTATAGCCTTGGACTGACAATACATGCAATAAGCATTTGTCAACCTAAAATTGCATTTGATGTTACCGGGCTTGGTATCTTCAGAAGACTATTGGAGCCCATTTTCTTGTATTTTAATTCATTTTCAAAACAAAAATAAGACCAAACATAAATGATAACAAAATATGATATATAAATTTGTTCATCAGAATGACAGAGGTGTGTAGTTCTTATATTGCTCACCGCACCATTTGAGTAAGCTACAATTCGTACGTCATCAATAATTTTAAAAAGATAAAAAAAAAATTAAGATACTAGAGTTTTGGTGAGTTTGACAAACTTTAGAGTTATTATTTTACATCAAACATCCAGAAAATAAAACTAAAAATAGTGGAAGACCCAATGATTAGGTGCAAAAAACACATGGGTGTACAGAAATATGTTTTCATTTAGGTTCCTCAAAAAGAATAGTATATTCTATAACAAGTATTGGAATGGCCCTAATTCCACACGAGCGAAAGGTTTGTAAACCCAACCAAAGTCGAGGATTACGGTTTGCGAGTGTGGAATACTCCATTCCAATACATGTTGTAGACTATACTTTCTTTAACGAGATTTTGGAAACTCACCAATATTTCAGAAGAAACTTTGAAAATTATGAAAAGTCAAACGTAAAGCCAGAAAAGAGTGTCTGAATTGCTGAGACGTAACCATAGTTACCAAAATAACAGCTTTTGATTCGTCGAAATGATTCTACACGGTTACAGAATAATATTCTTACACGACGTGTGGAATGTTACCTGTTCCAACATAATTTTTGGTTATGAAATATGCAAATTCCATAACAGTGTTGAAGAAAAATGATTTCTAGCTTACTATTGAATTTATAATTTGGCAAGTTTTCACATACAAGTAATTTATAATAAATGTAACTTGCCAAGCTAAAGACTTAATAGTAAGCTAGCAAACATTTTTCTTTTTGAACAATTTGAATATTGATATATATTTCTGTGGATCAGTTCAACGGAAGTTTGATAGAACTTAGCACCCACTTAGATCTTAGATGTCAATTCTTTTATCGGTAGAATTGACAACTGACAAACCCATCTGTTCTTTGTAGGTACTGAACTTGACCGCTTTCTCACATTTGATTTAGGTACATTATTAATGTTGCAATTCTGTGCCAAAACAGATCTATGATTCTAAACCATTGATAGGAACGCATCGGTCGGTTCGGTATTCTCACTTCTTGTTCAAGTGCTACTTGAACAAAAATTGAAATAAATAAAGATAGCGCTATAGAGAAAACAATAAAATAAAGAAAGGCTTTGCATCAAATTTAGGACAGAAACGCTTCTTCAAGAGGTGAGAATACAGGTCATCGAATTTTATTAATTAATGTCAATTCGTTTATAAGATTTCATTGTGATTTTGTTCATAATTTACAGATTTATAAATCTATGACTTATAAATTTGCGCAGAATTGCAACGTTAATATTTTTTTTTGTTTTTTGCGGTACGTTTTTTTTGTTGTTAATTATGTAACATTGACATTTCATAATTTTTTAAGTTTCCTCTGAAATATTGGTGAGTTTCCAAAACCTTGTTAGAGAAAGTATAGTCTACAACATGTTTGGAATGGCGTATTCCACACTCGCGAACCGTAATCCTCGCCTTCGGCTCGGTTTACAAACTTTTCGCTCGTTCAGAATATAGGTCATTCCAATACTTATTGTAGAATATACTATTCTCTAACAAGGTTTTGGAAACTCACCAATATTTCAGAGGAAACTTAAAAAATTATTAAATGTCAAACGTCAAATCCAGATATGAATACTTGAATTGTTAGGAAGTAACCATGGTAGTAGCCAAACTAACAGCTTCTGATTCGTCGAAATGATTCAAAAGGCTTACAGAATAATTCTGAACGGCATACGGAATCATTCTAAGCGATTTTTTGGAATGTCATTCGTTCCAACTTAATTTTTGGTTATGGAATATGCAAATTCCAAAACAGTGTTGGAGAAAGTACTTTATTACGTATTTTCAGTACTTGTAGTACTTTTTACTTTCAATACTTTGTACTGGTCCAAGTACTTTCGTTCTATTTACTTGGTACTGGTTACTTGAAGTACAAAGAAAAGTACTTGAAGTATTTTAGGTACTTAAAGTACTTTAAATGTACTTGAAGTCATTTCAAAGTACTCAAAATACTTTTAATGTGCCTCGAGTACTTTCTTTCTATGCAAAATGAATAAGTTTTGATTTTTTTGCTTGATGTTTGTAATAAATATCCAATTAGCCTCTCTAGTGTCTGCAGTGTTAAGGTGTGATGCGTAGATTACCTCTTTAATGTATCAAATGCAAATATCTAATCATTTGATGATAATTTCAAATTAAAATTTCATTTGAGTTTGAGTGATCGTTTTTCTTTTCAATTATTTCGAATAAGCAACGAAAGTGATGCGGCAAATATGTGATAAACCAAAAGTACTTTGTAATGGTACCATGTGGTAAAAATTTGTATTTCAAGTACTTTCACAAACATTCAAGTACTTTGTACTCGAAGTACTTTTCACGGATAATTCTGCCCAATTCTGTAATATAGGAGTACATACCGAGTATTTATAACAGTACTTGATATTTACAAGCACCAAAAAACTAAAGAAGTAATTGTACCCAAATTGTCAAGTACTTTTGACAGTACTTGGTACTTTCAAGTACCTACTTGGAAGATCAAAAGAGTACTTGTGCTTCAAGTACTTCCACAAACACTCAAGTACTTGGTACTTGTACTTGAAGTACTTTGCCCAGCTCTGCTTGTGACGAGTACGTAGCGCGCCGTACAATCCTATAATTTACAAATCCTACCCCGTTCAATTCTTGTGTCGTTCAAATGTCATAGCGTACAAAGTACCCCCACTACTAATTCCACAATGTTCAAACAATGCAATGCCACCCGGTTCAAAGAGAAGTATTCTACGCCGTACAATCCTATAATTTACAAATCCCACTCCGTTCAATTCTTGTGTCGTTCAAATGTCATAGCGTACAAAGTACCCCCACTACCAATTCCACAATGTTGAAACAAGGCAATGCCACCCCGTTCAAAGTATGTCGAAATGGGAAAGGTTGAAAAGTCTTCCAGTCACAAACCACCAGATTTTATTGCATGTATATTTCGTCCATTATACAACAGATGGCACTCTATGTATCTGGACAAATAAAAGTAGCGGAAAATTTGAGAACAATGTTTAATCTGTTATTCATATAAAGTAAATATATTAGTACTTCACAAGTAAATAAACAAAAATTCATGCCAATTGATTCCTTTATGAGACGAGAAACTCATCAACTGCTCAGGAATACTAATTATGATTTCTGTATTGAAGACAATGAGAAAGCTATTTTTCAGTGAAAATTAAATCATTTGATACTAGTAGAATTAAAATTCTTTGAACAGTATTACACACAGAAAACAATGATTACACTGTCTTATATTAGAATATAGTCTTCCAGTCACATTCTAGATTAATTTAGACAGCTTTATTATGTCTTAGAAATAAATCATGCACAAAATTTTGATCCAAATGGTTTCAACAGCATTATATTAAACCTATACAGGGTGGTGACTAGAAGGAGCACCATAGCGTTTTCAATGTTATTTTTGAAATGTTCAATTATTGGCTTCCCTAATTATTTTACATCAAAAAAGTTGAATAGCTTATTGTAAAGGAAAAATTTCTGCATTTTTTGACAGTAATATTTCAAATTTCACTTCACTAGGAACCAGTAAAACTACGGAGATGTTCTTGATAATTTTCTTGAAAGCAACGGTGCATTGAAATGAAAAACAAATGTACGCATTCAAAGTTATTGTCTGGTTATTGTATTTATTTGTCATCTGCTGTCATGTCATCGGCGTTTCAAGTGTCTTGAATTTGAATGTATAATTTAGAAGAAAAATTAGATATGTTGAAATGGTTTTATGGTCAAAATAGTTCTCGAAAAATATCAGCTATATTTAATGTTAAATAGCCAAAACGACCTATTCCAGGATTAGCTACAACTCTCATGAGAATCGGACTTTTAATAATTATCATATTTATTTTCTTATTTCATGGCACCGTTGATTTCAAGAAAATCATCAATAAACATTTCCGTAATTTTACTGGATCCTGGTAGAGTAAAATTGGAAATATTAGTGTCATAAAATGGAGAAATTTTCTTTCTACAATAAACTATTTAACTTTTTTGATGTCAAATAATTAAGGGAGCCAATAATTGAACATTTCAAAACTAGCATTGAAAACGCTATAGTGCGTCTTTCGAGTCACCACCCTGTATATTTACATTGTAAATAAATTTTTAACAAATTGACGAACCCATAGAAATAAATGATACACATAATTTAGATTACAGTAGTTGCTGTCATCTATATAAGTCTACGAAATAATAAACGGCAGAAGTTAGTCAAACCTATTATACAGATGAAATAAGTAGTCATAACAAGTATAAAATTCTGTAAAAAAAATATTGTTAACTAGAACATATAAACCATATTTGCAAACATATAAGTTACAACTTTACTACAAGTTACTTTATTTGAGAAAAAAATATTCTATTACAAGCAATAATTTTTGCAAAGTAAAATGTTCTGAATGGATAATAATTATAATATTAAAATTGTATTTACAATGAAAGATCAACTACACGATATCTTAACGGAGAAGAATTAATTATAAGTATTCATCCATAAAGTAGTAACAAAAAAGCTCAGTAATAAAGATAGAAATAATAAAAATATACATCAATAATATCATCAAAGAATATTTCTGCAAAATTAAAAACAGAGTATACAGATGACCTCTGGAAAGTACCTGGTCGTAGAAGCTGGGGGACGAAACTTCACTTTAAATCTAGAAGCTAATCTAAAATTAAGAAAAAATGCAATAATAAATATAGAAATTACCACCACAATCAATGTCACACATGGTTTAACTAAGACAATACCCAAGTAACAATGACTGACCGTCGACCAGAATGTGACGTCAGATTTTGGTCATAATGAAGTCATAATCTGACGGTCATATTTCGACGTCACAAGACGTCGAATCGACGTCACATTTCAAGTCGAATTGAGGTCATAAATTGACGTCATAAAACGTTGAACTGACGTCATAATTTGACGTTATGTTTCAGCATTTTGGGAAATCATACTTATGCTGTATATATGATTTTTTAGTCATATTTTTTCAGTCAGTGTACTTTGCGCTTACGTTTTCAACTGATTGAGCTCCTTTTCTTAGCTCAACGTCATTTTATGACTTAATTTCGACGTCATTTTATGACGTAAATCAGATGGCATTTTATGACGTAAATTCGACGTCATTTTATGACGTAAATCAGATGGCATTTTATGACGTAAATTCGACGTCATTTCGTGACTTATGCATGCATCGCGAAAGATTTTTTTGGGAAATGTCATTTTTTGACGTCCTAAAATGTTGAACCGACGTCAAAATTTGACGTTATGTTTCAGCGTTTTGAGAAATCATACTTATGCTTCATATAATGATTCTTTAGATATATTTTTTAGTCAGTGTACTTTGCGCTTAAGTTTTCAACTGACTGAGTCTTATTTTTCAGCTCAACGTCACTTTATGACGTAAGTTCGACGTCATTTTGTGACGTATGTAACATTTTTATTCCAGCATCCATTTTATGACTTAAATTCGACATTATGAGTATCAGTTATCTAGATATGAAGTTATAAATTATTATATAGAGATCAGTGTTCAATTATGAGAATTATGAACGAGTTAAGTTATAAAATATAAATTAGAAGCGTTCGGCTTTCATATTTCAGTGTAGATAAAATCTTATTTATTCCTATAAATTTCTCTAAACAGTCTATCAATAAAAGTGAAGAGCTGATCCTCTATTTATTTGGGTTACAAGCATTCAAAGCCTCCCCAACGCATCTTTTACAACAGCTCGGAAATTTTCGGTAAGACTCGGACTATTGAAATATCAAGCTTCCACCAACGGTTTTTCTTTTGTAGTTCAGTTCAGGGAGGTTCATTTGTTTGTTTGCATGATATTGCTCCACTCAAGAATTTTGTTAAAGTTATTGGAAGGTAGGTATCTATAATAAAATTAGAAATAGGTGACTCATCGTATATCCAACACATTGATTAATTTGCTATCGATTTAGAAGAATTTTAAAATCTAGAAACAAATGTATCATAAAAGATATTTCCGAATTTCATAACTGTTATTGAAAATTTTTCTAGCTACAAAGCTGATGATCGATAGGATCTGAATAATAGTGTTCAATCTTGAATTACTGAAAATTATATGAAATTGTTTTCCAGGATGACTGTATATAATGGTGCATTTTTCAAATTTCGACTGAATTGCTGCAGTGCCGGCTGTTGACACTATCGTCATGGTCACAACATTTGAATAAATAACCCAAAGGTATACGAAAATTGGTCCAGAATTCACAGATGCTTGACGATCAGTTTTTTTCTTGTCATGGTGATTATTTTTTTTTCAGGTTTTGATACATATATATATTTTTTGTTTACTTGATAGTTTTTTATTGCCTGTAATATTTTTGTATTTTAAATAAATCAATTGAAAATACAATGATGTTTTATTATTCACTAATTATCTAAAAGTTTCTTGAATGAATAGTAATCAAATAGGTGATATGCAACGTTATAATGTTACCATACAACATTATGATGCTCTATATTACTTATTTTATTATTATTTACTTCTTGAGGAATTTTTAGGTGATGACTATAAGATCATAAAGTGATGTTGAATTCAAGTCATAATATGACGTCAAAATTAAGTCATAATGTGACGTCAAACTAAGGTCATAATTTGACGTCAAACTTAGGTCATAATATGACGTCAAAATTACGTCATAATATGACGTCAAACTTACGTCATAATATGACGTCATATAGCTCCACGCATTGACGTCTTGCTGACGCGATTATGACCAAAAATGTGACGTCGTATCGACGTCATATTTGGTCATAATTGTTACTTGGGTACCGTGCCGCTGAATTTTTGATATATTGTTTCTGGTGACCAAGAAATAAGTCAAAATCCAAACTGGTCTTTCCCACATTTCCCTGGAGCGTTATATTTCAAAACAGTTATTTCTTGAACACAAACCAAACAAAAAAATTAAATACTAAATATTCTAGGCTTTTTTTTCAACATTTTAACCTGAGCTATGCATCTTTTCTATTCAATATATGAATCACATTTTCAGGTTATATTAATCTTCTGAGAATTAATTGTCAGGAAAGAAATTTCGGAAAAAATCAATATGTAGATGCCATTACTGTTTTGTTAAACATTTCCACTGATCTCAATATATGGATAGCTGATAGTTATGTGGAAAATTTTTTAAATATGGACCTAGCCTGCGCAGCGATACTAAACAAAACAAGTGACGAAACATTACACGCATCAAGTGACACAATAGTATATTATGCAACAACATTTAGGGTGTCGCATCATCTAATTGCATATTTCAAAGTGACAATTATTGTCATTAAGGCTGTTGTCGTGGTACATCATTGTCAAAAAGTAAAGTCTAGCGTATCTACAAAAAGCACCTTGCAAACTGATATATAGATACTTGTAATTCTTGTCAGAACTTGTTCATAACACAGATAGTTCAGTATATAGATTTTTATGATATTATTGATGAGTAAAGACTCAGAAATTTAGAATAAATTTAGTGGATGGCTGAATTATCTGTCAGGGAGTGTATCTCATACTTGTACATTATAGTAAACATTCACGGGTACTTGCCGGAATAATAACTTGGCAACATTGTGCTTAGCTGTCATCTCAATATAGAAAAATTCCCGAAATATTGCCATATAAAGGTAAATTTATAAAACAAAAAGTTTTAGATTACGATGAGGAAGGAAAGCAAGGACTTGTCCAAATTTTAACAGAGTTAAAAAATGGAAAGCCACAAAAATAAACGTATTATCACGCTAATTGTTTCTTATGTGCTTTATTTATTTAATATCCAATATTAAGATTATATTGATATATTTTTTTGTGTTACCAAATACATTATATATTGTATCCATCATAAATAATATTGTTCTATTGAAACCATTATTAGCTACTTATTTCCATCTCTTTCCCTTTGAATTTGTAGTTCGAATAGTACAATGCGATGTATAGAGTGACGTACAGTGTTGCCAAGCATTTCTGTTCAACGTGTTGGCACGTATTTTATATATTATGGCTGGTACCACGAGCTCTGTTTTGGCGCTACTAAGAGCGTTGTGTCAAGATGTGTTTTAACGCAATTAAAATTTTCTCAAATACTTTAGAAAAGAATCTTCAAATACAAATTACAGAAAATTCATATGTCTACAAAATTTATTTAAATATTTCCCATCAAAATAGCTTAAAAGATTTATATTGCAATAAACTCTTCTTAAAATAACACTGCCAAAAACAGAGCTTGTGGTACCAGCCAAAATGTTCAACTTTGCGTTCTCATATCTAAACAATGAGATAGTCAATAATTTTCTCTTTATTTCCAAATATGCAAAACATATTCACCAATTCATAGCTAGGTTTTTAAAAGAATCTGACTGTTGGTTTTTTCATTAAAAATTAGAATTGATATAATAACTGCCTAACATAAATAGTCTCCATTGCTCTCCATGTTAAATTTTTTAATTTTAATTGCGTTTATCTCAAGTTTGACATGGTCAATCGTCTTCAAATTTCAAGGATAATTGTATAATAATATTGTTAAAAAGTATACAAAAATTTGGAATATTCTGATACTATGGCTATAGCACGACAACTACCTTAACTTCACGACAATATTTCCAAAATGTTTGAAGATAGGAAGTAAAATAACATTTATATAAAAAAAAAAAAAACACATTTCTTTTTTAGCACATGAAAAGGAAATGTGATTTTTTTAATAAATAAGTACATGATATGAATAAAATGTAAGTATTCTTGTATTTTGTATGAGAATAAGATTTATACATATACAAAATATTGTGCGCATGCACCATTTAACATTGCGTACTTTTGATTGGGTAGTTGAAATATTCAAACAAGGTTACCATCCTAATGGTATTAATAAAATTTATATATAATAAATCCTATCTAGTTGGAAACAATGATGAGTAAAATAAGAAAACCAAATTAAAATGGAATACCCCAAACTTGCTCACAAAAGCAAAATAGATTGCAAGTTTGAAAGAAACAAAAATACTTATTCGTTTCTACATATAGATCTGTATTCATGCTACACCCCGCTTCTGGAAGCGTTACGTTGATGGAAACCAAGATTTTTGAAAATGCTTTAATTGAAAGTTTTACAGGTCTAGAATTAGACACATTCACAAAAAAAAATTCATCGCAGCTTGTAGACAATATAGATGTGCAAAATAAATGTGCAACACTGCCTTCAATATTAATTTAATAATTTAGGTATTATACAATGTAAAAATTATTCTTACAGCCAAAATAGTCTGAAATAAATTAATAAAAATACCTACTGTTCTTTTATTAAACAACATACCAAAACCAAATATATTACAAATTTTTGAAACAGATAATATTGGTCTACTATCGTTTTGGTACTAGATGTGTTCTGTGTTCTACTTTTGTTCAAGTGAATAATTTATGGTGCTGTGATTGTGACTTAGGGTGTTTTCTTTACGATTGTTTATATAAGTTTTCTTGAATTCATAATTTATTCTAGTACAGCTTACTTTAAAGTTCTTCATTTATTTGTTTTGATATAGTAGGTTATAGTTTTCATAGGGATTTTTTTTCTTTAAATTATTGTTTTTAATTTTAAAAGTTTTATTATTCGTGTGTTGTACGCTATTTACCATTTTCAATCTCCAATTAATTGGCTGGTTTCACTCCTGAAATACTTTCGTTGCAAATTTTTGATTCTTCGTTTTCCATTTGTGGTTCATTTAAAACCATATAATGGAACGTGTGGACGGACACCGCTCTAATTCAAAGTTATACATCCTCGATAATTTTATTTATACTGGTAGTACCCGGCGTCAGGGGGGAAATATCTACCTGATCTGCAAAAATCGAGAATTATGTCCAGCACGTATAATTTTAAGAGATGGGATTCCTACCCTAACTTGTGGGCATAATCATGAAGCGGAGCCAGCCGAAGTTCAGCTCCTTCGTTTCAAAACAAATTTGAGAAGACGGGCTCAGCACGAGAACACAGATCTCGAAATCATATTTCGAGAAGAAGAACGGCGATATCCAGAGGCTGCTGCTTTAATAAATGGGTTTGCGAGTGTTCGCTCCACTTTATACAGGAGTAGAAGACTTGGTACCCCTGTAATACCGCAAACTATGATAGATTATTCTAATATAATCCAGCAACCGCAGTACGTAATAATTTCAAGTTGAATTTATATAGATCCCACATATTTACAAAAAGCTATAAACACTTTTTTCAGATGGTTTAGTCGTTACGGACGTGATTTAAGTCCGGAGCAAAGTGTTTTCTTTAGAGGCCATATCACGGCTACAGACAATAGTGTTTCGGTACTTTTTGTATCAGAAACATTATTATCTTTTATTATTCAACAACCGGCTGTTCGACTGCACATGGATGCCACTTTTAAAGTCGTGCCACGAGCGGGAGGAGCACTTCAGCTCTTCAGTATACATGTGCTATATGACGGAACAGTAAGAATATTAATAGATAAATGTGTGTATAACTGTTCATATGAGATACTTTTGCCGTAGGCAATACCTTTTTTATACACCTTGATGGAACGAAAAACAAGAGCTGCATATGAAGCGATCATGGGGTACTTGTCGCGCATATTGCGAAATACCCAAGTGGAAAGCGTGATGGCGGATTATGAAACTGCTTTAAGAAGTGCAGTTGTTACAGCTTTCCCTGGAACTAATCTCAGAGGGTGTTGGTTCCATTATGCCCGAGCGGTGTATAAAAAAAGCCGAGAATTTGGACTACTGCTTCCAGGTCAAAATAACAGGAATTTTATTCGCGCCGCAATGGTTTTACCGTTATTGCCAGTTGCAATGCTGGTAGACGGCGTTAATGAATTGGAAGGCATAGCTCAGCAAAACAACATAAATGCTGCCAATTTTTTGAATTATCTACGTCGGCAGTGGGTACCATTGCAAATAAGTGTTTATGGGCAACATCATCGTACAAATAATTCCGTGGAAGCGTTCCATAGACAGCTTTATAGGTATTTTTATATATTTATTCATGATTTTAACAGAATTTGCCTCCTCTTTGCTTTTACTTATTTTTTAAATGGCATCAAATTGAGTATTTTTCTAATATCCACGATATAAAAAGTTATATGCTCCACCTTTGTAACAAAGATTGAAGTGGTGCCCAAAAAGAAATATTAAGCACTCTTACCGTTGTTACGTTCTAAGATATCCCATCAGATACACAATCTGAGACAGTGTTCCTCAAACTGTGTTCCGCAAATGACTCGTAGGGGTCCCGGAGAGGCCTGGAAAAAAATTCAATATACTATAACAATCAATCATAAAACGTCAGCAGTAATGAAAATTATGAAAAAAATGAAAAATTATATGTGTATATAGTTAATTATTATTTTTAATGGGTATTGACTTTTCTCCGAAAAAGTTATCAATATCAATTTTCATAGGAGTTCCACATGAAAAATAGTAATGTTTGCTGTTCTGTGAACTCAGAAAGTTCAAGAAAAATTGGTCTAGGAATCGGCGCATGAGTATCAAAAACAATTCAGAGGCAATTTTTTTTGTCAGAAACCTTTCAAAATATGCCATATATTATAAAAATACAGTTTGCGATGGAGCAATGTGGTCCCATTTACAATACCTTAAAATTATTATTCTCGAAGAGTACAATTATTATTCACTTCAATATGAATAAAATAGGTCTCATAACTTTTTTCACGAAGTTAATATTTCAGAAGATGTGAATTTTTGAAATTTATAAAATCACGATTTTATCAAATTTTAACGTCTCATAAATCCAAAAATATAATTGATATGACATTAAAATATATATTTTTTTATATTCTCATGTAGTTCATAAATTCCGTAGTGTTTCTCAAGTATTTATTGCTCGCGTTTGCTAGTAGCGTAGCCGCAACTTACCTTAAAGTAGAGTATTCATTCATATCTCTCTTCCCCTTTGTGTTGTAAATTATTATTCATCATAATATATAGATAATTTTTTCATGATTGTTTTCACAAGAGCTTGTAATAATAATAATTGATTAAGGCCCGGTCTCTCCACCTACGAATAACTTTATTCGGTAGATAATATACACAGCAATAACTGTTGCAACATACGAAATTATTTTTCTCACAGTAACATGCATCTGTTTAACATTTTTTTAGGCAATAGCAGATTTTCTATGTCTTCTGGATGTGCGTTTCGGTTAAAAAATACCGATAGCAAATATTGACTTTCTAATTTGTAAAATCCAAAAGTCCATATAAAGAATATAATTTTTAATGGCATCGCGAAACATTCCAGGTATTTGGTTTTTTTCCCCCGCAATTAAACATAATTGGCTGCTAAGGATTGTGGATGGAAATTAAAAATAAAAAGTCTCGGTCTCTCTCCTGTCACACTGTAGCTGATTCTTCAAGCCATCCGGTTTGTAAAATATCACCTACATAATACGCGTTCACAGGTTGCGATAGTACCAGTAAATTTAATACAAAAAAAAGCTGTTAATCTCATTAAAATAACAGAAAATCATGATGCTTCAACTCCCTAAGGTAATGGTTTAGAATGGAATTGTAATTGTTTAGATGCTTTGGAGAAATATCACCTGAATCTATTCGGAGGAAAAGGAAACATCGCGGATGAAGCCAGAGAAATTATTTTTCGAGATCATTTGGTAAAAATTTCATGTACTTTAAATGAATTGCGATTCCTAATCTAAGATCCACTGCAAGCCGTACGTGTGAAAAAATGCTATATACTCTTTATATGAACCTCAAGATAGTAACATCACTTATTGGAAGTGTGTTTATTAGTTGCAATCAGTAGCTCAAGCCAGCGTTACTTTATTTGGAAGTGCTGTTAAATCGAAAAATGAGTTTCAATTCTTAATTTGGAGAAGCAGGATGTAATGCTTCATTTTGCACTGTCCACTGGTGGAGAGGCAGTGAATTCCCTGCATTGTAACTCAAATCAAGAAAGAATTTTGGCCTCAACTTGCAAAAATTGTATGGTGAAAATTTAGTTCCCTTTTGGAAGAAATTACATCAAAACTGGATTTAAATCATGTTTGGTAAATGGTATCAAGAATCAAGTCGAAATTTTCGGATTAAAAAAGGCAATAAACTATTTTTTTTACCATAGCCAATTTCTTTCTCTATCATATCTATCTATCTCGATAGTAAATAATAATAAATATTCTATAGTCCATTAAAATGTGGCTTATTTAATAAAAGCCACACTAAAATCAATTGTTATTATTACAAGCTCTTATGAAGACAATCATAAAAAGTTCATCACTTATTATGATATAAATAATAATTTACAAGCAGCTCGTGAATAGAAGAGAGATATCAATACTCTAACTTTAAGGTAAGTTGCGGGTACTTAAGCTACTACCAAACGCGAATAATAAATATTTGATAAACAGTCGTACATAATGGAAATTTTCATATTTGTCACTACAGAGTTTGTTAAGTACATAATAACATTAAAAAAAAAAATCATGTCGTACCAATTATTTTATGAATCTATGAGACGTTAAAATTTGCCAAGATCGTGATTTCATGAACTTCAAAAATTCACATCTTATAAAATATTAATTCTATGAAAAAAGTTGTTAGACCTATTTTATTCATATTGAAGTAATAAATTTGAAAAATAATTGAAGACTCCACGGGAAAAACAATGAATGTCACTTTTTTTGTGAAACTGACCTTTGAATGCCATCTGCTAGCTTTTTTGTGAACTATTTCCATACAAAAATCACCATTGGATAAAACCATCGTGGTCAGCTGTAATAATTCAATTTGTATATGTTCACCCATCGCAAGAAACATGAATGTCGGCGCGCCGAACATCAAAAACCGTCGTTGTCAATTTGATAATTGACATACGGGCCCCGTTATGCTTGTTTCTCAACTAATTTATGTGATACTAACATCATTAGTGCAATGTCTTTTTCTCTTATCAAGGTATTTGTTCAGTTATTTTCAATTGAAGAAATAATTCAATGTCAAGTAGTGACGAAAATACGCACGTTAAATCGCCTCAGCGGAAAAAATTACGTAATGAACGCATGAAAGATGTTATGAAACAAATATTCTTCACAGAACCACTGAAAATTACAAAAGAAAAGTACTGCGACCTTCAAGTTTTGAAACAGTTTTGTTCTCATGATGGGGCTAGAATTTACTTGGACTGTCTTCCTCATTTACTTGGAAATTATTAAAAATAAGTTTAAAAGAAATTAATGTTATTATAATGAGCTTTGAAAAGTGTTTGTCTGATACAAGGTTTGATACGTGAGCTTCAAATGTTATTGAAAATAAAATTTGCAAGAGGCTACTATCTTTATGATAAGTTAAATCAGATGATTGATTTCAATACATTTTACTCGAAAAATTTAGTTGTTCTCATGCATGCCAATGTAATGAAAAAACTAGGAATGTATTACGTTCAAAACTGGTTACGGCACTAAATAAACTAATCCTGAAATTCCACAAACTCTAGCTTCAAAACGGCCTAGCTCAGTATTAAAAAAAAAATCAAAATAATCCCAGGGCCAGACTGGGTAGTTGTGATGCTAGCTTTAAGAGAAAAAATATAAACTTTACTGGAACAAATATACTGGACACTACGTAAACTAACTCTAAATTAAACAAAAAATAAGGGCGCCACGCAATTGTTAATTTTTCCGTCTCCAGGCACACAACTGCGAAAGTACCTGTAGAAGAAAAGATGCCAAATTGGCACGTAACAAATGTTAATGACTTAGATTGTTTATGCTTTGAAGTTTAGTTACCAATTTCAGACTTCGTGCAATAAAAACTAGAATATGAAACCAAAGCATATTTTTTGAGCTAAGACAAATTATATATTCATACAGAAACAATTTGCTCCAATATTTATATCAAAAGGGCATGAAATGAAAGAAATACAGACTTTTGAACTATAAAAACTTGTTTTTCTTTAACTTATCATCTTTTGACATTCATTGTTTTTCCCGAGGAGTCTTCAATTGTCCTCTTGAAAAATAACATTTTCAAGGAGTGATACAAAATATTCGTTTAGAAAATGAGATCACATTTGTTCCATGGTAAACTGTATCTTCATAATATTTGGCATATTTTGTGAGAATTCTGACGGAAAAAATAGGTTCGAATAGTTTCTGATACCCCTGCGCCGATTCTTCCTAGCCTAGCATGCGTTTTAAGATTAGATCTTCTACATTACTTCCATTATTCTAACTAACACCATACCTCACTCTATTTGTTCCCGACAAATCTTTCAAAATGCTTAATTTATGATTTTCTCAGGTTCATATGCGAAGAATGCAATCTTAGAGAAAATATTTGATGCTCTGTAAAAAATATGTTAAAATCATACGGATAAGAGAGAAGGCGTCTTAAGAGTACATTTAATCATTTATTTTTCATAATAATTACATGCTTGAATTATTTTCTTATAGAACAATGAGAAGAGCGCACCCAAATATATGGGCTTTTACAGAAACCTTAATTGGAGTAGAGCATGCCAAAGCAATAGATTTTATCAGGCTCCGCACTGGTGTAATGTTGCCGAATCTGCGTCGTCGCAGATACGTCAACTTAGACCAAAGAATCCGCCGAGCAGAAGAGCGCTTGACAGCAGACGGAAACATTCGAAGATTTCTGCTTTATATGAGCTATGGTGTTGTTCGATTAGAGGCAGTTTTAAATGGTGCCCCTGGTAATTAATTGAACGCACTATTCGTATGAATTTTTCTAGAAATTCAATTTATCTTTAGATCTACCAGTGCATCCTCTACCGCTACCAGCGCAGGCCCCACTGCCACCAGCACCTCACCCTGTACTGCCGTTACTTGTACCACAGCCGCCCCGTACGCTATCTCCGCCGCCGCGTACACCATCTCCACTGCCACCACCGCCACGCACACCATCTCCACCACCACCGCGTACACCATCTCCACCACCACCACGTACACCATCCCCAGCACCGCCACGCGCACCATCTCTACCACCACCACGTACACCATCTCCACCGCCACCACCTCCAATTCCAACAATTTATAATTTGCCTCCTTGCCTGGTATGCCTACATAATACAAGACAAGTGTTGCTAATAAACTGTCAACACTTGTGTATATGTAGTGAGTGTGCAGCGCACTTTCGTATCCGCTTATTCGATGAAGATGATAATCCTTCAACGCGATGTCCAGTATGCCGCACTCCGATTCTTAATGCACCAATAAGAGTTTTTCTGTAGTAAAAAACAGGAAACAATGACATAATGAATTCAAGAATAAATATCTGTCAATACTTTCGATGAGTTTATTATCATGTTTGATTTTGTGCAATAGTAAAAAGTTTGGAAAATAAGTTCTTTCATTTGAATATCATTTGCTAATTAAATCTCCACTGAATGACGTCATATGAATCAGTACTTTTATCACACAACAGACGTAGCATAGAATGACTATTAGCGTCGAAATGTATCTAAATGAATTAGAATACGGGTCCTGTATAAATTGAATAGAACTTATGTATTGTTCAACTGTCATTCCATTGAAACTTTAATATTAAAAAATATTTTTTTATATGTTGGCAAGTATTACAATTTTTTGTCTCTATATGGAGATTCTTAATTTGAGTTGAGAAAAATTATAGAAAATAAGTACAACGCTATGAAATGGCTATGTACTTGTGCTTACGAAAATAAAATAATTAGGTACGATCCTAGTACACACGATATTGCAGTTCGAACAATTTTAAATAGATGGCGATAATATCAGCTCACAAATAAAATGAAGCTTTGTCAGAGACACTAAAACGGCGGTTTTGTTTTCAACCGACGGTGCTTCGCACCAAAACGAGCAAGCGAGCTTTGCCCGCTCTGACCAAGCTTGACGTGGAATCTTCCGTAACTTGAAACGGTGGTTTTGTTTTCAACCATATCTATCGCACCACCTCTGTACTTGTTCTGCCGTGCACTATACAGAACTTTTTAATGGTTTGTTGAAAAGCTGCTGCTGATAGCAGCAGCCTCATGTAAGTTGCCCGCAAGCGCGAAAATAGCGTGTGAACTAGGATCCAGCCCATAATTGTTCTTATGATCAACGATAGTGAAGTAAGTGGTATCATTACCTATTTTAGGAATCTTAAATGTTGACCTCGAATATCGGTGTCGCTGGCGTGTGTTCTCTTGAGTTTCGATTGATAGCGATGGGTGGATTCATCACTAATGATACTTTAGATCTATTATAAACCTCTCATACGGTTGGTCTTGGTCAAGCACATCAGTTAGGAACTGCCTGCTAGGATCACTCTGGTTTTGGGTTCCAAATTGCAAAAGTACAATAAATCATAGTAATCATGTATTATAACAAGTTTTATGAATAAAGTTTTGTACACTATCTTACGCTCGGATGACGTTTGTAAGAGCACTGATATTGAACTTTCTTCTGTGAGCCAAATCTTCGTGACCAAATGCCGTAACAACTCATGGCGTCCATTTTGGTTTGATGGAAAATAAAATAGCTTTACACTTTTACTCCAGAGAAAATAAAATGTGGAGCACCGTGTCACTGTTGGCCTCTCTATGAATATATTGGAGGAATTAAATATCATAAATCCACAATTTCAAATCAAAATTAAGTAAAACTTACTTCCAAACAGCTCGCCTTAATTCACAAACAGTGAAAAATAATTGAAACAACAAGAAACATTTGGATATAAACAAAAACGTATACAATAACTATTATACAAGTAAAATATAAATAATAACAGAGAAATTTTAAAATCGCAGTTCTATGGATATCGTACACAATCTGACAAGACACAAACTGTTATATATAAGGCGTGTTTCTTCGACAATCATACTGTGAATCTCAGGATCATATTCGCTGTATATGAATCATGATTATTTTTTGAAACAAGAAAACAACGAACTTCGAATCATGGATCATTTATTGCAGCGATCCTATAGTGAGAATACTAAACTAAATATTTTGATTTGAAAATATTTATATATTCGTTTTTAAAAATATATTTTATAGCTATGATTTTTGGCGATTTTTTTTCTTTTGATTGGTTAAAATATCAGAATTTTTCCGTATTGATTTTTATTATAATTCATCAAATAGTTTGTTTTTCATGCACTATTTATTATTGCATGATTATTCGTATATTTATTCCATCATATAAGATGCGGGATGTGCACTTATTGTTTTACCAACGATTTTCTTGTTCTGTTCTATCCGCCATTTTTCAAATTTACACAGATTCTGCTATCGCAATCATCGTGAACATGCAAAAAGTCCGATTCAGAAGGGTAAGGGGGTTGTCACTTTGTGATCACAAAGTGAAGAAGTGGGGATAACGAATAACAACCAAAGAAACATGATTCACTTAATCATTGTCAGTTAGATCACTTAGATTGCCCAAAGAAACACGCCTATAATCGTTCGTTGATTCGCACCAGGGTTGCCAACCGTAGAACATTTTTGTTCGTAGAAACAGCTGAAAGTCTCGTATTTTGACTCAAATTTTGTACATTTATCAAGCATTTAAAATGTTATAGAATGAAAAATAAGGCATATTAAATGAGTGTGTGTTTCATTTCAACTACTTGAAAACAAAAAAAAAAATGCCCATTTTAAAAGTTAAAAAATCAGTATGTGCATTTTTAAATTTTTTGTTTTCAATTCTTTGAGTGAATTTATGATTTTAAATTTTATCATGTCTGCTAAACTTACGCTTATCATATTAAACTATTAATTGAAGTTAAATGAGAATGCAGGTTAATAAATAATTTGACCGCGAGATATAGCAATTTAGTGATAATTTATGAATTAATAATATTATTAGTATCTTAATTTTATTTTCTGAGTTTCTGTGCATATTGTCTGGGGGGCCGTTTCGCCACTAGGCAACGCAATGCACCGACTCAATAATATATTTCATATCACTAACTAATAAAAGCTCATATTTCATTGTTTTTATTACAGTAAATAAAATTATGTGAACTATTTCTAGGGAAACAATCATAAAATAATGAGATTATGGTCAATACATAATGTGCGTAAGCGTAAGGAGTACGTATCCGTAAACATAAACGTAAAGTTGAACTACTGTATTTCAATGGCTGTGTTCACAATACTATTACAGAGAAATCTTCGGTTTGCGGAAACTCTCATAAGCAGACACATCCTTTATGCGGACACTTTTTCGGCGACCGACCAAAGCCCATGCATTTTAAAAGGGTAGATATCTCTGTTAAACGGACTCTTTTATCCGGACACGGACACTACTTTCGGATGTTTTGTGAAATTTTATCTCTATTAAGCGGACAGACATGCGCACCTGCATGCAATTGACAGACGTGCAAAAATAAAATCTGCGTCTGAATTGACGAAATCAATTTATCAACTGAACGCTATCTATTTTATGAAAGTCATGGGATAATATGGAGGCAACGACTATTAAAAATTGCTTCAGAAAAGTCGGTTTTCTATTTGGCAGCTAATTCCGATAACTCAAAAGAATTTCGATGATGAAGATGAGATCCCGCTTCCAATTTATGCCAGAATGATGAAGGCATTCAAAACATTGGCTCATGAAACGGATCCAAAAGATTTCATCAACTTGGATTCGGATCTTTTTATCGAAAATGATACAGAGGAAATTCTTTTAGGCAACGCCGACGGCGAAAAAACCGAAGAAGCAGAACTCAGTGGGCCAGGGTCATCCGAAATAAATACCATATCCATTTAAACATGTAATATAGTGAGTATGTATGCATAAGTACGTAAATGTACAATTTTATTACAATGGTCGTAAAGTAAACTATAAAAATAAAGTGTTTTTTTCACTTTACGTTGGTACAAATTAGGGTTATTGATGTATTGTGTTGGTTTCTCTGACTGTCATTTTCAAATATTCTGTTGATTCCGATTATGTTTCGTATTTACTGTTTTTCTTTGGTTTCACTTTCAACAGTTTGGGGTTTAGTTTGTTTTGTTTTATTGTATGATGTCTGAAAAAGATATTGCGATTGTTTCATTATTATTGAAACTGCGTTATAAAAGTCGCCAACGAGAGAAATATTAAGACGAGGAAGAAATTGTTGTTTTTTTATTAATAATTTTATATCAATCAAATTTAAAGCTCGTTTCGATCCAGGGTGTTGTCATCTGTCAGATGGAAGCATGTGTTTAAAGTTGACGCATGCGCTATGAGTTGTTTCGTACGTAAACATAACTTAAGTTGAATTTATCTCAACTTTACGTTTTCATTACGTAGCTCTTATGTCAATACATAAACGCAAGAAATACTTAAGAGTATTGTGAACACGGGCATTGAAATACAGTAGTTCAACTTTATGTTTATGTTTACGGTTACGTACTCCTTACGTTTACGCACATTGTGAATAGGCACTAATTGCGCATGCGTCAACTTTAAACACATGTTTTCACTTTCCACCTGACAGCTGACAACACCCTGGATCGAAACGAGTTTTAAATATGATTGACATAGAATTATTAATAAAAAAACAACAATTTCTTCTTCGTCTTCATATTTTTCTCGTTGGCGACTTTTATAGCGCAGTTCCAATAATAATGAAACAATCGCAAGATCTTTTTCAGACATCATACAATAAAACAAAATAAACTAAACTCCTAACTGTTAAAAGTGAAACCAAAGAAAAACAGTAAACACGAAGCAGAATCGAAATCAATAGAATATTTGAAAATGACAGTCAATAACCTTAATTTATACCAACGTAAAATGGAAAAAAACTTTTCTTTTGATATTTTACGTTACGACCACTATGTGAACGTACATAATTTCTTACGTTTATGTTTTTACATGCTCCTTATGCTTACGCACATTGTGAATTGGCACTTAATAATATTTATATGCTTGTAACAATGACCTTAAATTTACGCATTTAATATTTATTAAATAATAAAAATCCTAATAGATGGCGACTCTATGTCCTAAAATGAAGAAATTCCATATAAAATGTTGCTCCCAATAAAAAAATTATTTTATGAAATTTCCGATGTCAAAATCCCGTACATAATCATGAGAGCCTGATCGTGTCCCAATGACGTATTATTAAAGTAGACCCAGCGCGTCCTATGGCAGTCCACAGTTTGTTGTGATGTTAACACTTACATGGTGGGGGGTTCTGAGAAGCGAAGGGGTGAACATACTTGTTATGCGGTTTGCCTACTTTTGTTTATGTTTGAGAAGCGCGCCTTCATTCTTTGTTTTTACTTCATGGTTTTCATGTTTAGTTTCGTGGAGAAAAATATAATATATTTTATACATTTCGTAATTTACGTTTCATAAACTGATTTATAGAATGGTTCGTGTTTGTGCTGTTATAAAATGTCATGAAACATCGGAATACAAAACACCAAATGTATCATTTCATGCGTAAGTTATATATAATTTAATTTTATCAATAGTTATTTCTGTTAATGAACAATAATTACAGATTTCCTAATGATCTTGAACGGAAGCAACAATGGTTAGAAGCAATCAATCGCCCTAGTTTTATACCAAACAAGAGTTCTTATATTTGTTCTAAACATTTCGAACAAAATTGTCTTGTTGGTAACCGATTACAATAAGATGCCTGCCCATCTATTTTAGAAGTTCCAGATATTATGTTGATGAAAGATATTCTTAGACAAAAGTGAGTTGAAAATACTAAACTTGTACACTATTGCATTCAAGTAATATTACAAATTGACCACAAAAGCAAAACAGATAGAAGAAACTCAAGAAACTATTGCTTCTTGTTCTACAACAAATGTTTTAGGTACAAAAAGTGTAACACCTGCCCGTGGAGTACAAATTGACTCTGATACTGATCATTCTTCACCTTTAGTTTCTGCTAAACATCTATCAAAAAAGTAAGAGACACCATACAATAAATTATTGAATAATTCTATTGATATTCTATTTTAATTTAAGATTTAAAGCGAATGTTGGAAGATCCTCTACTAGTAGTAGTATCGTCAGTAGCATCAGTGGAGTGATTCCAATATCTCAAGGAATTGGAACTGTTTTACAGTACGTAATAGATAATTGTATGTCATAAAATATTAACATAACGCAATTACAGAAAGAAAAACAAAAAATCAAGTACTTCTTCAACTCTCACAGCTTCGGAAACACGGAACGAAATAAGGAAGCAAGTAGTTATGAAGAAAAAAAAGTACAGTTTAATTTATTTACATTTGTACTTATTATCTCAATTTATTTTTATTTCAGAAATAAACGTTATATGAATCCCAAATATGTTGAGGATTGCCTAACGGATGATATGATCACGCCAAGAAAATCCAAACGTAATTGGCAAATAGCGAAACAGCAAATAAATGCACAGAAAAGAAAAATTGCTTACTTGCATCAAACAAGGCGACGTCTGGAACATCGTGTTAAAAATATTAATGATCTTTTAAAGGAACTGAAGAATAAATTCAATGTCTCTGAAAATACTGAAGATCTTATTATGGTATAATATAGATTTAAAATATGGGACATGAATATTTTTATAACATTTAAATTTTGTAGGCTTCTTTACCTGACTCAGCAAGAGCTTTATTTAATAAAATGCTGCGAGGTCCAAAAAATCAAAAATACATGCCAGAATTACGAAGTTTCGCCTTAACTTTGCACTTTTACTCTGCTAAAGCTTATAACTTCGTGAGAAATAAGTTTAATAAATCTCTACCTCATCCGAATACTTTATCCAAATGATTTCAATCTGTAAACGGGGAACCTGGTTTCACAAATGAAGCGTTAGAAGCTATTAAAATAAAAGTCATTGAAGCAAAGGAGAAAGGTACAGAGATCTATTGTAATTTAGTGTTCGATGAAATATTTATAAGGAAGCAAGAAGTTTGGACCAAAAAGGGATTTAAAGGACAAGTAAATATCGGTACATCACTTACTGGAGATGTTAATTTAGCAACACAAATACTGGTATTTATGGTTGTTGCAATAAATGGGCAGTGGAAAATTCCAGTTGGATATTTTTGTATTAATTCACTTGCAGCTGACGAAAAAGCAAATTTGGTCAACACATGCCTCGAATTTTTAGACCAATCGGGAATTATTATTGTTTCTATAACATTTGACGGAGCTCCTACGAACTTTTCTATGATGAAAAAAATGGGTGCATCTTTATCTAATGAATGTGCATTGCAAACAAAAATTTGCCACCCGAGCTATAATTCGCCCATTTATTTTCTGTTAGATGCTTGTCATATGTTCAAGCTTATAAGAAATTGTTTAGCATCTGTAAAAGAATTGCAACATGAAGATGGGGGCTCTATAAAGTGGATATACTTTGTAAGATTATGTGAATTACAAGACAGTGAGGGCTTACACGCAGGTACAAAGTTGCGAAAAAGGCACATAAAATGATGGGAAGAAAAAATGCGTGTCAAAACTGCAGCACAAACTTTTAGTAGAAGTGTAGCTGATGCTTTCACATACCTAAATTTGGATTTAAAATTGGATGACTTTGCAGGATCAGAAGAAACTGCTCGATTTTGTTTACTCATGAATGATTTATTCGACATATTTAATAGTAAAAATTTTCTTTGTAAATACAAATATGAAAAACCTATGAACAAACATACATATGATAGTATTTTACAGAAGTTTGATGAGGTAAAGATTTATTTTTCGAAAATAAAAATTAATGGTGTACCAGTGTTGCAAAGCCAAAGGAAAACTGGCTTTTTAGGATTTTCAATCAACATAGAAAGTATTACATATATATATATAGAAATATAGTACTATGTGAAAATTCCAAGCTCAACTTCTTGCTTTTGTACAAATTCAGTCAAGATCATTTGGAAATATTTTTTAGTGCCGTCAGAAGCAGAGGTGGATGCAACAATAATCCAAATGTTGTTCAATTTGAATCTGCATATAAAAAAATCTTAATTCATTCAGAAATTAAAGGTTCCTCGAGTGCAAACTGTACGGCATTGGATGAGACAAATATTCTGTTTGTTTCTAGCAGAAGTATAAATAAGACCCAAATGGGTGAAGATCTCGCAGAGACTCCTGAGTACAAAGAGATATTTCTGGAGACGGATCATAGCTATACTTCTTCTAAAGCTTGGCATCTAACCTTATACCAGCATGATGTTGTAGGATATATAGCTGGTTTTGTTGTGAAACGTTTGCAGAAATCAATTTCGTGTGACAGATGTATAATTATTTTAACATCAGATCAAACACAATCCTTATTGCAAGCCAGGAAATGTTATGGAAAGTTAACAATTGCGTCCAATTTTGTCTTACAAGTATGCCTCGCTGGTGAGAAATCGTATCGACTAGTAGAAAAATCAGTAGGCTTGCGAAATAAAAATATTTTGGAGAAACTAATGATTCAAACTCTGTCCGCATTGTCTGCCCAAATTTTTGACATATTCACACAGGATCATATCTTAGATGATGAAATGATGAATACCCATAGTGTTCAATTGACAAAACAAATATTGCATCATTACTTCAATATCAGGCTTTATCATTCTGTTGAAAGCTCAAATTTTTCCGTTGTAAAAGAGAGAATTAGGAAGAAATTTACTAAATCTATTCATTTTAAAAATCAGTAGTTATTTTTTTGTTACTTGTATTTATTTATATGCACAGTTCAATTTGTTAAAAAAGGGTTCATATGGCTACTGGCGAACCTCCCTTTCAAAAAATGGTAACGCGCCTTGAATAGTTCCTCAGCCCATTTTAGGATAAGGAGGTGTGGAAATCTGTTCCTTCAAATTATTATCATTTCAATAATTTTTTTAATATCTAATTCAGTTCGTTCTGTACTGTATGTATATATTTGTAGAAATAGAAATAATAATATATTAATTGATTCAAAATAAAAAAAACGACATTTTTCCCCATCTCACAATCGATACTTTTAAAAATGAAAATATGTAACTACGCAACCTGCGATACAACGATGTTCACCTCCTCACCCCACTGTTTATTCCTGCATCAAAACAAACGCCGCGTACTGGGTCTACTGTTAATACGTCATTGTCGTGTCCTCATATCTCGTACAGCAGACCACAAATCTCGTATTTATACAAGAGTCCTCGTACGGCTGGCAACCTTGATTCGCAGATATCCAGTGTTACCAGCCCAATAAGTGCCAAGGTGGGAGATACGATCTAAAAGAGCTGGTAGTTTCGAATAAATCCTACTCTGAATAATTGATAGATGTTCCACATATATTTTTCAAGTATTTTAAGGATCCTCGAATAAAAATGTACCACTTTGAATTAACTTTTTGATTGAATATGACATATTTCAACGATTTTCATTAGGGAACCAATGATAAAGCAGAATTACAGATCGCCAATTTTCAAAATAAGAATAGAAAAGATCAAAACTTTAAGAGTGAATCATAATAAGCCTATCATTAGGTTTTTCCCCAGCTGCACTTTTCAAAAAATCCGCCTGGGATAGTAACGTAATTAAAGACAAATGCTGTCAAAAAATCAGAACAAAATCTATACCCTCTGGTATTGTGCGCATCTATATTCCAGAACAAAAACATTTTTAAATTGAAATATTTATTCAAATATGCATTGTTAACATTTTGACAGAATTTCTTATCTATTCTAATGCCCCTAGCGGATTTTTTTGTAAAGTTTGACTAGAAAAAAGGCTAATGTAATTGAATAATTCCTGATTATAAATATTTGATTGATTAATTGGAGTATATGAGCTAACTTCGACTGAAGTGCTGTTCACACATTATTCACATACAATAATTTATTTTTTTGTCTTGCTACAGGTGGTATTCTTATCAATTTATGCTGTAGTTTTTTGATACTTTCTGAGAACAGCATACTTACTCGCCTGCTGGAATCTAAAATTGGTAACTTCTAATGCTATCATGATGTAAAAAAAAAAAAAATCATTTTGACATCTTGTAAGCTTGTAACTTTGTAAAAATTTCCATTTATAATTGCATAAATCCATTAGAGGTTAAAAAAAAAGTAATAGAAAACTTAGTAGAAAAACAGCATTATCGTTTTCAGGGTGATAATTGAAATTTTTTTGAATTTAATAAATAGGAAGATTTTTGGTGTAAGTTTGCTGTTTTTAGAAAGACACCAAACATTGGTAGATCTATCGAAAAGTTGGTACGTGGTTAGTACACTTGGCAGCACTGTACGTAATACGTAATCTTTCTAAGCTTACGCACTTTAAAAATAATAAATTTGAGGTTATCATAATGCTTGTCTTGTTTATCGCTTTTGATTCCAAGCTATTAATGAATTATTGATATTTCTAATTGAAAAAGGGGAAACGCCCAAGTGTAGCAATGAATGAAGGATGATAAAGTTTTCAACAAATAATTGAAAAAAGTCTTGTCTACACTGTTCTATTTTAGCTTAATCGCTGACCGGTTTCGATTCTTTAAAGAATCATCTTCAGAGCCGGTTAGACTTAGACTACAACGAAACGAAAAAATCACATACAAATTTTCTGTAAATCTACAGTATATTTTTGAATATTTGTTTCTTTATGTGATTTTTGTACATTACTGTAGATTTACAGAAAATTTGTATGTGATTTTTTCGTTTCGTTGTAGTCTAACCGGCTCTGAAGATGATTCTTTAAAGAATCGAAACCGGTCAGCGATTAAGCTAAAATAGAACAGTGTAGACAAGACTTTTTTCAATTATTTGTTGAAAACCTTATCATCCTTCATTGATATTTCTGTCTCAACTATGACAAGATAAAGTTCTAAAATATAAATATTTGTCATAGGCAGCATTCATTATCAACCACCAGAGTGCACTACAATTCCTTTCCATGGCGAATAACATGGTTGTAATTAACATCAGGTACTGTGCTAATAATACTCAGGATAACGTTATACGAGGTCTATCCGGGGATTGTAAAATCAGATATTAAACATGCAAGACCGTTATCAAGAAGTTCTCGGCCTTTTTTATACACACCTCGAGCATAGTAAAACCAAAATCCTCTGAGTTTGGTTCCAGGGGAAGCAGTAACAACTACAATTCTTAATACCCTTTTATTATCTGTCATAACGGTTTCTACTTGGATATTCCGCTATATACGCACAAGCACTATATGATTTTTTCATACGTAGCATTTGTTTTGCGTTCCATCTACGTATATGAGACGGCCAATGCCTACGGCGTAAGTATATCATATTAATCAGTTAACTAATAATCGGATCTATTTAGTAACTCAAGCGATAAGTTTTTATAGATAGCATGGACATAAATTCGGAATTATTGTAATGATCTATACATGTTTTTTTAGAATTAAATCATAATAAATAGAATTTTTTGGTTTCAATTCTGTATATTTATTGATATTTGAAAATATCAATAAATAAACTGAATTATTATGTTTCAGAATACGGGTAGATATCCTTATATTACCGTTATGTAGCATATGAATGCTGAAGAGCTGAAGTGTTTCTTTTGCTCGTGACATGGCTTTGACCAGGGAGGATCGTGGAATCAAATACAGACCTACTGAATAATAATAAAATAAAAGATGATGCATCTGATACAAAAAGTACAGTAACATTGCCTGGTACTATAAGCTCTGTCTAGGAATATTGTTTTAGGGAGAGTTTTAGGGTAATATAAATATTTAATATTATTTTAATGGAAAATTCTCACATAGATATTGTAAACAAAAGTATTTCCCATTACTTGTACCTGAAGATCGTTCTTTGAAGTAAATGAGAATACTTTACTTGCCTTGAAATACTCCTACGCTTCTAGTGAGCCAAAATCAGAGCTCGTGGTACCAGCCATTATTTTTTGCAACTTAATTAAAGCACGAAACGACCGAACCATATAGACACTGCGGTTATTGAATTATAAGCGATTAATCTATTAATATTTGCGGAATCATAGGGTTACTAAATCTTCTATTCCTATATAAATTGTAGCGAATACTTGCAAATCCAATAATTAGAGCAGTAGCCTCAGGATAACGCCGCCCTTCTCGAAATATGATTCAAGATCAATGTTTTCGTGCTGGTCTTCTTGAATTTGTTTTCAATCGACGATGCTAGATTATAGCTGCTTCCGCTTCATGATCATTAAAATTACAATAGATATTGAATTTAATCTATTAGTGGTTTTTATCAATTTTTCTTCATAAAATTATTGTTGTTGATTTTTAATTAGGCAATAGATTAATTTATATTTTAATACAATTATTATCTTATTCATCTAGAATATTTATGCTTTTGTAAAAAGTATTGCTTGCAAATAAAATTTTCTCTGTTCAAGTAGATGTACTTGTACCTTATGTTTTTCTCGTCAACCACTTGAATATTTTAACTTTTTTTTCCTCAAAAATATGCCACTACGGAACAGCTATTATCACCATGGTAACTGTACTGAATCTCAGTTTTCTCTCTGAAGACCATTTGATACAATGCATTCAATAAATGCTGCATTTTGTTTTGTATTTCAACGCTGCATTTTGCTGTTATCCGCCTAGCCTTATTTACTTTAGAATTCCTATGTTTGTGTCTATTTCTAGTAAATATTGGAACTGTGAGTAAATTTGCGTGCTATATTGCAAATGCATGGGTAACATGTAACATTATTATATTTACAGAATTTTTATGTTTGTAAGTCACTTAGATATACTTGTTATATTAATTCAAGTTGAAAGCAGTCCACTAATTGGCTATCAGATATTAAGAAAATACATCTATTTGAGCTATTACGATGTAATATTTGTAATATTATCTTAAACTATTATATTTACTACAGTTATTGTGAACCAGGGTTAATAGAGATAGTTTGAAAGTTTAACAATTCTGATTCAAGCCTCATCCATCTGCATGGTATGTGCGAAATATACTTATCCGATTGATTTCTGCCTTTTGTTTTTATTATTTCGTAGACTTATATAAACGACTGCAATTATTCTAATCTAAATTTATATTTTTTAATCATTATTTTTATTTTTTGTTTAATTTGTATGTCGATAAAACCATAATTTATAGTGGAAATCCATTTTTTAAGCAAAGCTTTGACTTCACGGCTGGAAAAAACTCTGCGAACAAAACATTTTACTGTAATAATTTATTTTTGCCCAACTGTGGAGCCGTGTGGAGTGAAATTCTAAAATCTAGAAGAATCTGACCTCATTGCGGGACTCGAACTCGTGCATTTTTATGTGGCAGACCTACGCTCTGAAAGTCAAGTTTTTTGTTTATGCGAGATAACACGGAGAAAACGAGTTTTCCCAGAGGTAAGATTCATTTTACGCCCCCGTAAGCCCCTGTATTGTAAAAAAAAATATGACATTGCAGAATTCGAATTCGTATACTTCGGCGTGGTAGATCTACGCTCTAGCTACCAGACTATTGAGTGATCTGTGTGGCGAAATAACGAATCATACGCGGACAAGTAAATTTGTTGCCTTGTGCATGAAAACATGGAGAAAACGATTTTTTCCAAAGACGATACCTAGCTAAATCGGTTTCTCGCCTCCGTAAACCCCTATATCGTAAATAGAAATCGTTCAATCCGTTTTCGAGAATACGATTATGTACTTGAAAGACTATTCCAATATAAAATAGTGTAATCATTGTTACCTGTGTAATACTGTCCAAAGAATTTTAACTCTACCAGTATCAAATGATCTCGTCTCATAAAGGAATTAATTGGCATAAATTGTTGTTTATATACTTGCTAAGCACTAATACATTTACTTTATAGGAACAACTGGTATAGATTTCAAGTTTTGCGCTAATTTTATTTGTCTAGATAGATACTAGAGTGCCATCTGTAGTATGATAGACGAAGCATCGAAATTTGGTGGTTTGAGACTATGGAAAACTTTTCAACCTTTCCCATTTCGACATACTTTGAACGGGGTGGCATTGCTTTGTTTTTAACATTGTGGGATTGGTAGTGGGGGTACTTTGTACGCTATGACATTTGAACGACACAAGAATTGAACGGAGTGGGATTTGTAAATTATAGGATTGTACGGCGTAGAATACTTCTCTTTGAACCGGGTGGCATTGCATTGTTTGAACATTGTGGAATTAGTAGTGGGGGTACTTTGTACGCTATGACATTTGAACGACACAAGAATTGAACGGGGTAGGATTTGTAAATTATAGGATTGTACGGCACGGAATGCTTCGCTTGTGACTATACACATTTCCATATCTGTGACGTCATTTTGAATACCGCAAATTGATTCAATCGAAATTAAGAATAGAAAGTGTCAAGTATTCACACTTTCTTTGTTTACTACTAAATTATTTTTATTACTAAATCATTACGTTTATTACTAAATCTATTATAATAATATAAAGTAAATACAAGTAAGACTCATTAAATGAAAATATGTTTTTTTTCATAAATTAGTTTATTATCTTTTTTAAAATTTCCATAATACCAATACCAATATATATAAAGTATACACAAATCACATCTGTACTATATACATTATACATTCAATTCAAATATTAAGCGTTATTTGCCGTATAAATATTCTACTTTGTTTACAAACGAAAATTGTAACACTTAACACGAATGTTATACAATCTACTATAAAACTTAAATTCGTCTGTAAAAAAAGTTTTACTAGGCAGCCACAGTTTGAAAATGTCTCTTTTCAACGCACAACCACAGCAATGTTTCATTTTATAGTTAATTAGGTATTATTATATAAATATATACATATTTCTTCTGTTAATCAATATCGACATTAGAGTGATTTACAAGAAAACAATAATTTATAAATAGTACGTGTAAATATAAAACATAATAAACAGTGTACCAAAACTGGATTTCTCAATTAGACATTTGTGATGACACTGATGACGCTTATTAAAAATTGTTAAGTCTTTATTCAGAACAACTTTGTTGTTATAAAAATTTTAACGTGTTTCAAGACACTTACAAAATTCGATGTAAAACTATGTAGTAGATTTTGATCTAAAAATGATTGATGCACCACTTTAAAAAAGTAAAATATTGCTTTATTGTATTTTAGAAAACTGCGAAATGTCTATTTCTTGTAAGTGTAGAATTTGTTTCGTACAGGATGATCAAAAAAAAAAAGTCTGACTAAAAGTTTGTGAAAGTATGTCTTAAATTAAAATTATTTAAGAAATGCTAGTTCTAACATTAAAATTCATCTGTTTTTCAAAATAAAATGCTAAAGAGAAATATCGTCATTTGTTATATTCGAGTTAAATTTATAAAAGTATAAAACACATTTTTTTTTTAAATACTTCAACTACTTTGTAAAACTTCAAACTTATCTTTTCTAAACAATTTTAAATTAAGATATACGCTTTCTTGTTTAAAGCCAATTTTTTTTTTTTTTTTCGATCGTACTGCAGATTCTATTATTGCTGTGTAGTTTTAGAGGCATTATATTACAAAAGCAGTGTTGGCGATTATAAATTGACAAAACACGATAAAAATTCTTACATCATCAAATGCATGGCTAAAAATATGAAGCAATGAAAAGTCAACAACTGCGTAACCAGTGGTACGGACTATAATCCTGAGATGTGCCTACATCTGAATTGTACGGTTAAAATTGTAGTATCACAAATTGCGTCCTTGGATACTATTAATAGTGAGCATTAAAAAGGCGATACTATTCTCAACCACCTTTAGGCTATATTTTCCTTCAGACCACCCAAATCATTGGATGATAAAAAATATCAACAAACATTTTCAACTGTTAGTAATAGTTGAAGATCTTGTGTATAATTTTTATGATATATCAACAACACATTACTTAAAAACAATGGGGTCATGTTAGGTTTGGGAACCATTGCATACTAAAACACTGCAAAAATTTCATATTAAAAATCACTAGTAACAAAGTTTATAAAAACAAACTGCAGTTTTCAAACAGATGATAAAACTGCAAAAAAAGAGGAACTAAAGGCTGTCTACTCTCGTCAGAGTTCTTTAAGTAACGCAGATTTCGCATTTTTTAGTTTATCAAGCCTCCTTTGGAGATGTGTATTCGCTGTTTCTAATTCTTCCACCCTGCTTTGTGATTCTCGGGCCTGAAAATAAATTCATTTATATTTTGTTGTCTCATGATTTAGTTAAAATATTAGAAATTAATCGATTTACCTGTACAATAATTAATAATATGTTAATAACACATATCACTATTTCTAAAGCGGGAAAACTGCAACTGCTCATGCGGGAAATTAAGCAAGCAAACGCGTAAAAACATACGCCAACATTTTCAACATTTAATAATTTATGAACACAGAAGAATTATAAGATTTTAAAATTGTAACCTATGAAGGGCAAAATTATTATTGTCACGGAACACTTTTAGAAACTAGAGATTATGTCAAAAAAATATTGGACATCCAAGTTATAATTTCACTTCTAAACAATTAAATTTTAACGCATATGGCCAGCAATTACGGGGAAAAAAATCATTTTTAATAAAATAAGTCAATGTAAAATCTCAGAACACTAAAACAAAATTAATGAAGCGTAATATTCCGCAATTAAAAGCAGAAAATTTCATTGAGTTGCGAAAAACGCACACTATTAAAATGAGGTATTTGTAATATATAAACTTTCTACTCTACTTTACACTATTTTAAAGGTGCATTTGTTTAAGTCTCTCGCACTGATGTTTAAGAGCTTCTTGGGACGCCTCTATAAGAGCAATTCTCTGATGTGACCAGTCAACCTAAATTCATGCTAGTCTTAGATATTTCATTACTTGTAAGGAGGACCAACAAAACAAAAATTGTTGCGCTTTTCCGAAAATATCTCGCTGAATTCAGCACTCACAATTTATTTGTTAGATAAAAATAGGATAGACTCGACCGTACCTTTTTTCACATGAAAACATCTTGTTCTAAATTAATTGCATATTTCAAAGTGACAGCTGTCATTGTCAAAGTGACAGATGGCGGTTATATGGAATTACTATTTTATTTTACAATGACTGTAAGTTTTATTTCCAGTTGCTTTAGTTGGTGTCAAACTTGGCATAATATGATTAAGTTATAAGAAAACAATAAACAATCGAAAAAGTAATTCATTTTAGATTCCTACTAAGCTCATCTACTCGAGAACTTTAAATTGATACCAAACTATACATCACTTAAATAACTGTAAAAAAAACAATTGACAGTCGATTTAATATCCTCTTTGGCACTTCTACTAGAATTATTCCCGCAGGAGCTTTAATTTGATACCAAAAAAAAAATAAAACCAAATCAACAATTTGAAAAAAAAAAACAATTAACGATTTCATGTGATATCCAAATATGAGTAATAAATAATTTCACATTATGATTCTCATTATATCTTTACTTCAGAAAAATATAACAAATTCACCGAGAAATTTTCTAATCCAATACATATGCGTCAGAATTTGAATATTCTGAATAAAACAAAATTTGTTTTATTATAATCTGTAAACATATTTGCTAGTTGTGAGCTCTCGAAGTACATAATAGTTATTTAAGTATTAAGGTCAGTAAGTACAGTTTACCGATTGAGAATAATAGTTTGGAGGCCGAGCTCTGGCGAAGTTTCCAAATATTTTACGAAATCGGTACTGTACTTATTGACCGTGACACTTACAAATTTTTTTGCACGATTGAAAGATCTATCCAAAATATGGATCCTTCTTTTCTTTCTCAAATTGAGTTACTACTGATGATTGCCTATTCGTTGTCAGCTGTCAAATTCTACATTTTATTGTGAAAAATCAATTACAAATAATAATTATTTATACATTAAGTGAATTAAACCACAGTTTATTTGCGAGAAGAAAGTTCAAAATCACGAGCGCGAGTGGTTTAATTCTTCGAGCAAATAAAGAGGTACATAATTTTATTCAATTTTGCGTAAATTTCTGGAACATGAAACTGAGGAACAAAATTCAAAAAAATTAAATTGCAGTCGCAAGAGAGCTTCGCTGATATCGCGACGAGTGTTTGTTTTTCAAACATTTGTGAGTGTGACTGTCAGTAAACTGTCAGTTTTGTGAATTTTGAATTGAAGCGTTATAATTGTGAAAAGTATTGTCTGAAATGATGGAAGAAAGTGATTAAAACAATGTTCTCGTCTCAGATACCATTTTGAACGAAGCAGCCGCAGCAGTTGGGAAAATTATTCCTCAGAAATCGAAATCTTTTTATGAAAAGAAATTCCAACAGTGATTTAAATTTTTTTAAATCACTAATAATTCATTTTAAATCACTAGTGAATAAAGATTTTCTTATGACTGTTGCTACGGATTAAATAATGTAGCTTTAAAACGTCAAAATTGAATAAAGATAAATAAATGAATATTTTTTGTGAAAATCCACAAGTCAGCGTAACCATAGTAACCACAGTTTTCCGGTAAAATCACCATACCACCTCAAATAGAGGGCCGGTAAACACATGAAAACGCCCAATTGTGCAAAAAAGATCTTATACATATCAGAGAGCGGAATCTGGTCGTACATTATGTGTATACATGATTTGTTTGTACTTTTTGCAGTTTATATTTCATGTTTTTTTTTTATAAAGCGATTTGTATAACGTATTTACATCAAAATGGCAGTGAATTTCAGTTAAATTTTTCGGAAAAACAGCGTAACATTGAACAAAATATAACAATAATTTCACATTTGAAAATACAACTAAAATTATGTTAAATGATACATTTATAGATTTATAAGGCATAAAATACCTCTAATCCGATTCGCATTCATCGCTGTCATCAAAAAACTCCTGTAAAATACCAATACAGTTCCAAAATAAAATTAAGACGAGCAAAGAAATTGTTAATGAAGAATTGTCCATAAAAATGTATAGAAAAAAAGCTTTTGTGCCATAACTACATAACATTCCCTCAATATATTTGATATTTGGACTTACCTCTCTCTGAAGTTTTCTTTTTTCTACTTTAAGTTCGTCTTCTGCTTTTTCTGACGCTTCTGCAGCTGATTTATAGCGGATTACTTGACTTTCTAACCTTGCTACCGTTGCCTGCAACGTCGCAATGTCTTGTTCCGATTTTTGTAAGCGGAATTTATAGTCTGCTAATTGCTTATTTGCTTCTCCTGAAAATCAAAGTTAAAGAGATGACACCTTAACTAACTTCAATACCAAATGAAGGAAAAAACTTTTCAGAAATCACTTTTTAATCAATGTTTTATTTGGAAAAGTCCAGGAATATACAAGATTCCCTGCTTATGTGGCAAAGTACATATATACTGGACAATCCAAGAGGACTGTGGAAATAAGATTGTAAGAGCATTCTCGTCATATAAGATTGAACCACCCAGAAAAGTGTGCGGTAGCTGAGCATGCCATTCAAGAATTATATGGCATTGATTTTAAGAATACAAATCTTCTGGCTAACGAGAACAATTGGTTGAAGAGGCTAATAAGAGAAGCAATAGAAATAAAAAATCACCTAATTATTTGAATTTGAATACTGGTTATGAACTCAATCGTTCGTGGTTACCAGTCATTTGTTCATAATTTCAAGTTATTTTTATCTATGAATCTACTTGCAAGAGTTACTTCAACACAACCTCCTGAAGATCTGTGGATGGTTCAGTTATGTGCCAAACCAAAAAGAGTAGAGCCAGATTGACCTAGAACCACAAGGAGTTGACAATTTTTCTATTCAGACCTTCATTTTTATCTCCTGAAGACCTGTGGACATTGAATTAAATGCTAAGCCACAGGCAGAGCTCTATGATCCTATGAGTTAATATTTTATACTTATCTAGTCACCTTTTGTATTTTTGTGTCTTGACAATTTCTGTTTATTTATTTATTATACATTTATACACTTGAAAAAGGCAGCACTTTGCTGTTGAAACGTTGTGTTTCGAATAATTTTTATATACAGAACTTTTCCAAATAAAACATATTTATTTTTTCAATATCTAAGGTTCCGATATTTTCGAATAAATTGACAGTAAATATATTTTACTCACTTTGAACATCAATAACATCAATTCCGTCTGCTTCTAAACAAGGCCCATTTTGCAAAGAAGCATTGTTCATAGAACTAGTTCTACGTTTTCTTCTGCTTCTTTCTTCTTCTAATTCTAATCTAAGGTGACTTAACTGGTCCATTAGGTCTCGCTTTTCTTCTGCGAAACGTTTTAACCGTACATCTGGAATATAAATATGAAATATATTTCTCATTTATTTAATTTAAAACTTAATTCTATTTATATTGATTCTTTTAATAATTGGAAGTTGTTTATATAAATAAATGTATTAATACCTAAGCTTCCCTCTCCAGCATTCTCCAACATTTCAGCGTTTTCCATACTAACTAAAGCTTTCTTTGGAGTTTTCGGCGTGTTGTTATCAGCCCCTTTTTCATCTTCAGATATAACTTCTCCCACAATTACCAGTCCCTTTTCCGCAATAAGCCGATCTCGTTCTTCAAGATCTGTTTTAAAAGCGGCTAGTTCTTCTTTTAATCTAACTGACACTCGTTTAAGTTGATCATGTTCTCGACAGGTTTCTCTATGTTCTCGTTTTAATTGAGAGTACTCTTCTTCAAGCTCTTCTATTCTATCTTTAAGGAGTTCTAATTGGTAAGTCTGTGCAGCCTTATCATTATCTAGTTGAGCATTCGCTATCATTGCTTTCCGGAATTTATCTTCCAGTTCTTTCAGCTCATGCTGAAAAAAAATACAGTTTTAAAGAATCATCAGTTGTATCAAATGAAAATGAATATCAAGTAGAAGCAAATAATTGATTTTCCGCGTTTTCATTTCTGAAATTTATGGACACGATTTTTAATGTAAAAATTATATTTTTCGCCAACTGTCAAAAAAACATGATATTTTTTTATTGTTATGGATACGTAAAGTTCGAGATTTTTTCACTAGTTAAAAAATGAAACATATTTTTGCACACCTAATCTAATATAATTCAGTTTAGTAATGCTACAAGGATAGAAACAAACAGGTATTTAACAAAAAATTAATATGAATTTGCACACAAAACTACTTACTTTTGAATATAAAAATTAATTGTTGATAGTTCTTTATTTATCAAACAACAATTGCGCATACTTTTGGTTACAATACCCAGGTGACTGCAAATTAATTATATTTTGTACTTTTTTCCTATATTTTACTGAATAAAACAATAATTATTGTTGATCTATTATTTTTTGACATTTGGCTAAAAAATATTGTTTGTATTTCGTGCGCGAAGTGATTGTATTTTGTTGCGCTTTCGAATGAATTTGTGACCTCGACCTTACGGTCTCGGTTAAAATTGATATTCTCATGCGCAACAAAAAAAAAAAAACAATCACTTCGCACACAAAAATAACTATTTTATTCAAGTTTAAAACTTGAAATTATTGTTTAGGATTTTTTGAAGCAATTCGAGATGTTTTCTTACCCGGACGTCTCGAAGACTTCCTCCATCTTCGAGGGAGTCCTCCGAGCTCCTCCTGCTGGAGAGGTATGAACTATTTGTCAACCCCGTGGCTGCGATTCGATGAGGTGTCGTCGAGGAAGCTCTTCCACTACGTGTTACTGGTTCAGCCAGCATGTCATAGGCTCGATCAGCATTTTCTTCTTGTTCACGTTGTTGTCGCTCCAGCTCTCGCATTCGAATCTCACGTGCCTCGGCACGGGCCTGGCGGCGAGCTGCTAGCCGAGCTTCAGCCTAGAAAAACAAAAGCCAAAATCAAATAATATTTAAATAAGTATACCGCATATCTGCATTACATAGAAGATAGATAGTGACAATTTGTATTGACTAGTTCCTTTCGCAAAGAGTCAAACAGAAGATTAAGATATTGCCTCAGCATTGCCAGAGAATTTATTGGGCACAGTCACCAGGTCAAAGACTGGGTGAACCATCCAAGAAAAAACAAATATCCTATTCTTCATCAATAGGAAAAATATTAACAGGACTCATAATAGTGCAGGCTCCCATGACAAAAAAGCTACCCCATCGAACACCTCAAAATTATAAATTGAGAATGGCTAAAAAACATGTGACGCCCGTCAGACTAATAAAAATTTGTTAACTATTATTTTTTAGGAATTTTTGAAATCAGCTTAAAAAAATGTTTTTTTTTCCGAAACACCTGTTTGAAATTTATACAATTTGTAGTAAATAATGAATTATTTATGAAAAAAATTGTCTGACTGGCAATTTTCGTTAATTAACTTCTGACAGATCTCTTGTTATGAATAAATTTTTCTACAAAAATGCACTTCATAACACCTCTTTGTTTTTTTTTTCAAAATAAAGTTTAAGATCTCTTCTATCTATCACAACTTGTCTGACTGATAATTTTTGTTAGTTAATTTCTGACAGACCGTTTGTTAAAATCAATTTTTTTTTTTATGAAAGTGCACTTGATAACTCCTTCTCGATTTTTTTTATACATATAGTTTAAGATTGTTTCTATCTATTAAACCTTGTCTGCCAGACAATTTTTGTTAATGATTACCTCTAATATTGACCAGGGTCCACGCCGTAGAGTCTACGGGGTAGACACATTGACTCTATGACAATTCCCTCCGCTATTAGTAGTCTATCATTCAGTTTACGATTAGTACCAATACCAGCAGGGGTAGGCAAAAATTTTTAAGCACGGACCAAAAATCTAATTTTAGGAAATACTTCGGGTATATACCATTATTAAAATTAAGTGTAACATGTTCTTATAATTATATATGTATTGTAATGTAAATGGAATCAGAAAAAAATTTAAATGATGTTTTGACGCGGCCGTTGTGAAAGCTTATTTTTATGAAACAGGTTCGATGCTTAAAAATGAAGTCTGACATAGTAAAAACCAATATTTTGTTAAAAACGTATTCGAGTATATGAAAGGGATCTACATTATTGTTTTAGAATAGCAGAATCAAAAGTTTCCAATTAGCAACGATTATAACTCATTTTTTTATTGAAAAATGTGGTCGCTGCACTTAAAATATTAAGTCTGACATAGTAGATAACATATTTTCGCTGACAGACCATCTGTATGCATAAAATAAATGTCATACTTTCTTTCAGAAAAAAATTAAGGTAGTGTTTTGACAAGGCCCTTGAAAAAGTTTATGTTTTTGCTGTCACGGCGCTTAAAAATTGAATCTGACATGGCAAAAAACATTTTTTTAATGACAGGCAATTTTTTATATGCAGAGGACATCCCAAACTTCAATTGTTTTTTTTTTTAACAAGGTGTTTTGAGATGCCAATGATTGATCTTGATGTATTGATGCTGCGCATTCAAAATTGAGTCTAACAAATTAATTAACAAAAATTGTCAGTCAGACAAGTTGTAATAGATAGAAGGGATCTTTAACTTTATTTTGAAAAAAAAACCAATGAGGTGTTATGAAGTGCATTTTCATGAAGAAAATAATTTTTAATAAAAGGTCTGTCAGAAGTTAATTAATAAAAATTGTCAGTCAGACAATTTTTTTCAAAAATAGTTCATTACTTACTACAAATTGTATAAATTTCAAACAAGTGTTTCGATAAAAAAAAAACATTTTTTTAGTTGATTTCAAAAATTCATAAAAAATAATAGTTAACAAATTTTTAATAGTCTGGCGGGCGTAACATGTTTCTTACATGTTTTTCAGCCATTCTCAATTTATATTTTTGAGGTGTTCGATGGGGTAGCTTTTTGCCATGGGAGCCTGCACTATAACGGGACACTGTGCGATGAAAAAACATCTACATATATTGGGAAAGAAGAACCACTAGGCAGAGATTGTGGAGAAGAGGATGAAACCCCTAAACATGTAATATGTCACTGTGAGGCATTTATTGTCAGTAGACATAATCTTCTAGGAGCAGAAAAACTGTACTCCAAGACTTTAAAAGATTTAAATCTAAAGAAAATTATGCACTTCATCAGATAGAGGAGTAAATGTAGAGGGTTAAATGGGCCAAAAGACCGCAGTACAGGGATTTATTGTTTAATAATAATAATAATAATAATATTTTCGCTTTAATTTTAAGAGAAAAAATAGAGAATGTGTTGTAATATATTAGTAGTTTGTATTTGTAGAAGCAATTTTATTATGCCTACTTGCTTATTTCTATTCCTATATCTTGTTTCAAATTTATAATTTGTAGTAACATAATGAAGGTTACCTCTGTAAATAATACTTTAAAATGGCGCTATTTTCAAACTAAATTTATTCACTTCTAAGTAAATCACATAATTATAAGCTTATATATTTGAATTTAGAAAATAAAATCCAACAAAAGCAGGAAAGAAAATTTGAAAATACTTTTTCATTTTATAATAGTTTTTTTTGTAGGAAAAAAGTATTTAACCTGTAAATATAACGGTTCAGAAGCTCAATTATGTCTAGCAATTTAGTAATTATTAATTATTTTAATAATAATAGTCGTTAAAACTGTTAAACACACATTGCGTTTGAACTATGAGAGCGTACAGAGAAATTATGCTATTAAAAAAAGCAATTCTTGCATACTTGATCTGTGCATTTATCCAAAAAATTATTTATGCACTCATTATCAGCTTCTTCGGTATCTTCCACAGTATCAACTCGACTAAGAGTACGTCTTCTTTTAGTGAATCTTTCAGGATCAAGACCTTCACTTTCTTCAGAAGAATCCGTCTCTTGGTGGCCGCTATCATTTAAATTTTGCTCTTCAAAATCATTGGTTTCATTTTCTGTTACTCCTTCGAGTTGAACAGTTTGAACTTCGGAGTTTTTAGTTTTGCACTGATCACTTGTAACACCACCCATTTCTTGCTGGCTCATTACTGAATTTGAGGTATTTTGCGAGGTAAACTTTAAATATTTTGGTCTAGACTGAACTTGACAAAGTGTTTTAAAACATGGCGACGGAGATATCTTATCAGTTGAATATATTAGTTTCTTTTACAAGCCGATGATGAAGGTAAAGTAAACAGAAATAGTTTAAATACTATTCAATAATAATATTTCAACCATTGTTGTACATTATAACTATACAAACTTATTTATTCCAAATAAAATATTTGATAAGCATATTTATTCTTAAAATTTTATATATTGTTTTTGTTTGAGTTATCAGCCATCAACCAACTTATACTTTCTAGTATTGTGTGACGTACGTTAAATATAATTTTATTGTAGAATTATTATTTTCTCTGACTGATTACCATTATCAAAATAATAAGCTAAACTAAAACAATTTATAATTTTTTTACGATTTTAGTTATCACCAAAAGTTGACATTTCATTAATAAAAAAAATGTCTTTTAATACGTAATAAGAATTAAAAAAAATATATATTAATTCAAATTGGGAAAATATACGCAAGTATAAATATTTATCTGATGTTCTCCGAAGTTATTTGAGAAAATGAGAAAAGAAATATGTACTCCAGTCAAAATTCAAAATATAAAAAGCTTGTTAAAAATTGAATAATTACAAATATTGTAAGTGATCTACAAACGAATAATTGTTTGAGAAAAATATTTCAAGTATTCTACACACAAAATATTTTTTAATATAATTTATGTCACTTCACATTTTTAATCCAAATTATCTTTAATTCCGATAAAAGTAAGCCGCACTGACACAAAAACACTCCTTTCTTTACTGAACGAAATCCAGAAAAGGAGAAAATTTTCTTAGTTGCATATTGAAACAATGCACTATTACAAATGTGAACTAGGTGTTACGCTAGTAGAATGAGAACTGATACTATGTGTTTTTGAATAAGTATAGGATTACAACTCGAGAATCCTCGAAGCATGAAAATTGTACCACAGAAATTCAAGGTAATACTAGATAAGAAGTTTTCGTTTTTTCAACCGTTTAAAAAATGTATTTGTAGAATTTTTAGCTAAATAAATCATTTGATTAAAGATTTATTTTATAAATTTAATATCGAGTGTTCAGAATTTATTAATTTCGACAGAACGAAATCCCCATTATACATATAAGAGGACTCTTAACGCGCGAAAAATATCATTTAAGTTATTTTAAAATATTTGAAATAGCCTGTATTTTGTATCAGTCCTGTTTATATTTCATTTATAAATTTTGAATTGAAATTGCAATGTTATCCATTAGAAATATTTTTTATCTTATAGAGCTATTGAATTTAAATTAACGATTTTTCATTTCCATACTAGATGTATATTTTCGAAAACTACGTTGGTGTTAGGTGAGGTAAGCACAAAAAATAGAATTTGCAAATATATACCAATTATGTCATAGTTAACAGTTTTCTCTAATTACGGTGTAATTTTTTTTTGCATATTTTTCTTTTATATTCATTAAGATTGCAAATTGACTATATTTCTTGGTTTTCTGCCTCTTTATTAATTTTATATTGGTTATTTTCCTGAGGAAAAAATTCTAAAAATTCAATAACAAATATTTACTGCTTTATCTTTTCAATTTTGCTTTTAAAACAAGTCATGCTTATCTTATTTACGTTTAGTGATACCTTTACTATCGGACGAATTATTGCGTATGAATCATACATATTTGGAATTGCTAAAAATGCCTTTGTTTATAAAAAACCCTAAAACTTCTTCACAAAATGATCAAATATTTATTTAAATCTAAATTTTAATATTTTTAACTAACTTATGAAAAAAATATTTAAAAATTTAATATAAAAATATATTCAGAGAATAACAAATTCATATCTCGATTCTAATAGAAAATATATGCAATGTCCATTGATTTACTTTCAGGCAATTACAATTCATAACAGTGCTACTGGTTGCCTGGTTACAACTTTTCATAATTAAATATAAATATCGAGCATACTGAGAAAAAATGTGCAATCTAATAGTATAATATGCTACAAGGACCGAACGGCCGTCATTATTGTCCAGGACGAAGTTGGCTGCACTCGTTGAAGGCGAGATCAAAGCCCGAAGCGAAGATGAGACCGAAGTCCAAGGCGTAGCGTACAGTCAACTTTATCAGTAACAATAATGACGGTTGTTCAGTGTCCATGTTGCAAACGATACTTTTTATAACAAGTACTAATTTTACAAACAAATGTTTGCAATTGGGATCACATTTACAGTAAACTAATACAAACTACGAAACATAACTTACATGACTTATTTTATTGATTGATATTTTTCTAATTTTCTGTGCTATTACTTTTACAGTAAATGCAAACACTAAAGCGAACATATCTCATAGTACAAATTCTTTCTAAATGTCAATTTGATTAATATGCCATATGATTCCAAATTATTATTTTTTCTCTTTCAGTTCCCTGTCGACAATGATAATTGTTTCCATGGTCTGAAATTGAGAACTTTCGAAGTAGAATTCAGCTCAGTAATAAGGTACTTTTGGTGCACGTGTTACAAAAAATATTTTTTTAATAAATGCGGGAAATCGATTCTGAAACTAATGCAAATAGTCAGACGAGCGTAGCGAATTTTGGAATTTGCAATAAGTTTCAGAATTACGTTTTCCGCTTGTGTTGGAAAGATTATTTCTGCAATCATCCTCAAAAATAATATTAAAAATTATTTCAAATTTTTGACAGTTCGTGTCGAAATTTCATTTGTGATTGTCATTGTGCTTTGAGCAGTCATCCATTGTTTTTATTGAATTGGCTATTTCTCGCACTAGCTATACAAATGGTTATTGCCTGAACTCATTTTGAGTGTCATAATGTCTATTTCCTGCACGACAGTCGATTTTTTTTCCTACGGTCATGGTGACCGGTCAATGGTATCAACATTCAAAATGAATGAAGATTGTTTCACTTTGCAATTCTCCGCGCGGCATGAAACCCTTGCAGCATGACCGTGCTGCATCAATAGGGTATATTCATGAATTTATTTTACATTTTTAATTCACTCGCCGCTATTTTCGCGCGCTCTATTGATGACGTCAAGTACTATGTCCAGTGACATTACAGCCCATTGTTTACTACAGATGTTTTCGTTCTCAACTTATTTCAGTATTGAAAAAAGCTCATTTATACGTATTGCATTGTGCCTGAATACAAAATACTATCAGAAATGTACCTGATAAAGTTTTTTTTCCAATCCAGACAGGTTTTAAAATACGTAAGAAATGATGTAAGGTTATCAGAAAAGATGATGTATCATAATAAACTTGACAGATCATGAATAACAATATATGTGATTAGTTTTAGCAATAAAATACAGTATATGTATGCAGCTTCGTTTGACATTTGCTCGTTTTAAAATAAACAAAAATTATAGGTTATGTTTACTGCTCATCATATTTCGAATTGTATTTATTAAAAGAGCGTACATAATATGTTATTATTGAATAATTACTTTGCAGTGTTCACTCTTTTTACTTCAGCAGACATAAAATTTGGATTTGGAAGAAAATAAGACGACATCATGAATGGATCTATTCTTGACAGATTATCTGATTGTGCTTTTAATAAACCACTTTGTCTTAAATGATTTATAATCTCACTAGGATGCTAAAATTAAACTTAAACAATAAATGAATTTACAACACACACGTTATTACTATGTTTTCTAGTCAAAAGCCTGCAATGCCATACAAATGTAAGTAGTGCGCACTTGTTGGGATAGTATTTGACGTCACGTTTTGTTTCAACCAATGGTGTTGTATTTTAGAACTTTGAATTTCCCTCGCTTAATTTGCACTCTTATTTATTAATTTTAAGCAATTAAAAAGACATCAATTACCAAAATGATGGTTAAGTACAAATGTCCGGCCAATAAAAATTCGAAAAAAAAAATATTTGAACCAAATTTTAATTTCAAGCATATTCCCTATTGAATGTCATTTAAAAACAACCAATTTCCAGTGATTTTGATTGCAAAATTTAAAAAACAATAAATGACAGATGTCAAATAAGGTTTTAAATAAAAGTTCACAATCTTAGAAAAAATAGTATTGTAACGAACGAACATGCCGGATGAACAGGTGGCAAACGCACATGAGTCATATGGCACCAAAGACGTGGTAACGTCTGGTATAATTTCTGGAAATCACTAGAATTTTCTAGAGGCTTCAAGAAACACTAGGCGGGAAAATATAAGCTCGGACTAGGCCGAATCAATTATTATTATTGTAATTCGGATACGGAGCGCGTAAGAATGAAAATAAATAAGTGAATTAGTCGAAATAAATAAGAAGCCGCGGTAATTAATAGCAGGCAGTGTGATTATTGTGTAAATAATAAATAAGCATGTGATAGTGCCTATTTTAGCGACAGTTGCTATAGGCTTTAAGTATTTATTAGTGAATATCATTGTAGCTTTCACTGAAATTATTAACCAAATATCATAATGCTTATTTATACTCGTATTACAAACAAGATTTTTTTACGGCCGTCTATTCTCATATTTTGACAACTATCAAGGGAGCCTAGAGTACGAGTTGATATTTAGATTTAACAAATATACGAATTAATGGATCAGTGAAAGGTACTACAACTAAAAATAAATTTATAAACCCCCAAACGATCGTACGTATATAACATTACTGTAAAAAATATGTAGGCTTTCATGAAAAACTGTGCAACATGAGTTTCTTTGCACGATTTCAATTGGAGGGTCCATCAGTATTTTAAACATCGGAGAGAGGAGATTTTTCGAAGCTCATCTACATTAAAATCATTTTTGGATATTTTGAACTTGATATTTTTATTCAAAACTTTCAATAACATTTATGTCAACTATATTTACAACAGTTCAATACACAATATCCTTTTCTTAGGTACCAATAGAAATCATCAATTGGAATTCACAAAGAAAAAAAAATCATAAAAATTAAGTATATTTTACGAGAAATTAGGACAATCACGGATACAGTTGAAGGTTGGATAAAATCACGGCTTAAAATTGAAAAAAAAAAAATGTATTAATAATGATTATTTCAATTTACATATTAGATTTTTCTAAATATTTTCAAACTGTATCCTAAAATGGTGTAGAAGTAATTAGTATTTAATCATTTATATGTATGAAAAATATTTTTTATACAAACACTATTAAAAGTACGACTTTTAATGGTTGCTTAGCGTATTAAAAATAACAATTTATGACATTGTTATCACTTTTAACACGTTACCATTAGCGACGTGTTAAAAATGATTCACTTTTAACACTAATATATAATGTTTGCTTAATCTTGATTGTTCTTTATTTTCAACATACTTTTTTACATACAGAGTAATTCGACTATAACGTTGACGATTTCCACAACTTGGATTCCTCCTCAAAGTATGCCAAGAAGACAGTCTCATAATATTTACTAGAAACACTTTTATCCTCGCACCATTTTAAAAAACGTCCATAGGCGATCTCGTATTGTTGCCTCGACTTCGAAGGTAAATAGATAATGAACAGTTCTAGTAGCTGCTCCCTCAATTTCAGCTGGAATTAATTTATTTTCTTGACTATCCATTTCATTCAAAATATCTGTCAAACTGTGTAAATAACAAAAAAATGGAAGAATCATCTAGATGATGGAAGCGCATTTTTGACAGCTCATGAATGCTTGTTACTTCAGAGATTTCGCAAATTACCATCTCTTACAATTACTGAGCTTGAAATCAAGCAGTTTGAGCAAACTTACGAAACAGCAGCTTCCATTTAGTACTAGTTTCAAGTTGACTATTTAATAGGTACATAATTTATGCATGTACAAACTCAAAAATACCTTTTAATCTTCATTATTGTTTAGTTATTGACTGACGGGAGATCAAGTGCTGTACCTTAAAATGATAATTTGATCTCTATCAAAGTTATATAAAAAAGTACACCAAAAGTAAATAAATTTTCATCCAATAATAATAATTCATTCTAATAAGCTTCAAATTCACGTCAAACAAGTCATTGAATGAATCCCGGATGGATTTGACAACTGTACATAATAATAGTGACACACTCGGCTAAAGTTGTAACTAAATTTTTATCTACTTTGATAAATTTTAGTTGCCATATCCCTAATGTCATAGATATCTATGGACATTGTTTCACTTGAAACAAGTAATTGAATAATTCAATTTTCCACAATCACTGAGCTTGAATTAAAGCAATTTGTGCAAGCCTACGAAACAGCAGCTTCTATTTAGTACCAGTTTCAAGTCTGTAAATAGTATAGTTGCTGAGATCTCAGCTTCACGCCAGCCAGCCAGCCAGACAGCCAAAGTGAATATAATAGCGCTTTTTTCGGAAAAATGCGCTAAAAACATTGGTTGCTATCAAGGAGTACGTGGTTGCTATATAAATGACAGTTCATCTGATATGTCATAATTTGTATAAATTCTTACCAATTTTGCATTATTATCACTAACAATAGTGTTTGTATAAAAAATAGTGTATGATATAAGTGTTAAAAGTGATTTTATTTTGTTCCAAAGGTTAAGCCACTCCGCTGCGCGTCGTGTCCCAAACTTCCTTTGTCACAAAATAAAATGACACTTTTAACACTTATATCATAAATAAATATTTTGTACGACCATATGTAATGTTAGATCTTGTTTAAAATATTTTTTGTCACATTTCATCTACTTGACATACTCCAGAACTGCCACCGCTAACACCATCAATACACGCGCAGCTATTATATTGGGTAACCTGAATTAAATTTTTCTGTAAATTTAAGCTGTTAACATCTATTTTTCAATTATCAAACTCTAAACTAGTGTTTTGTGTATTTGTTTTCTTGCGGTAGTGCTGGTTCTTAACAAGTGTTAAAATATGAAGACCGATGATATTCAAGAAAAAAATAACGAATTAATTGAAAACTTTCTACTCTGCCTTCATTTGTCATCGACCCATTGAATAGATTATTTGCAGTCTAAATTTCAACTAGTGCTGTGTTGTGTTTCGAATTTATTTTGAAAGTTACTACTTTCGGCCGTAGAAAAAAATAGCAAACGATGCGTAAAATGAGTCTTTTTCGCATCCCAGTTTTATCACCATTTAAACGCGTAACAGATGAATTTCTGAGAATTTATTTTTTTAGCCACTGTCATTGATCTGTTAATTCGGATATTTATTGCATCTAAATGTCAACTTATTCTTTGAGCTCTCTTGCTGTATGCTTAATAATTGTTAAAAAATGGAAGTTAAGGATCGTAGAAAAAAATCTTGTACGCAATACAAGTGTAAACAAGCATGACATTCGATTAACAATTTTAATGACTCGGTAAGCCTCGCTACCAAATACTAGGCTTCATATCATAAAGTTCAACTTTACACTCTTGTTGCATAAATTATTATGATGCAATAAGATTGTAAAGTTGAGGACTATGTCATGAGGCCAAGTATTTGATGACGAAGCTTGCCGAGTCACTAAAATTATTAACCGAATGTCGTAATGCTTATTTACACCCGTATCGTATACAAAAAAATTTTACGGCCGTCTATTTCCATATTTTTGCAATTATCAAGGCAATTAGATTCAACAAATATACGAACAAATGGATCAGTGAGAGGTATTACAAACATGAATTCACAGATATTCAACTCAAACGGTGATAAAACTGGGATGCGATCGCATGTGTAAAGTAGGTACTTAACGCACGACCGTAGAAACATTGGCTGGTACCACGAGCTCTGTTTTTGGCGGTACTACGAGCGTTGTGTCAAGATGTGTTTTAACGCAATTAGAGTTTTCCCAAATACTTTAGAAAATAATCTTCAGATACAAATTATAGAAAACACATGTGCCTACAAAATTTACTTGAATATTGTCTATTAAAATAGCTTGAAATATTTATATTGCCTTAAAACTCTTCTTAAAATAACACTGCTAGTATAGCCAAAAACAGAGCTTGGGGTACCAGCCATTGTTATTAAAAAATTGAAGTTTGATTTGGACTATGATTGCGTATTTAAAGTTGTAGCAAAATATAAAATAAAAATGTTTAAGTTTTTTATTAAAGACTTTAAAAATGTTTATCGATAAATAGTCGATAAATAGTATTTGATTCGAATCGTGCTTTTGTTCTGCAATAGAAATACAGCTGGGTTATTAAATACGAATATAAAAAAATATATATATATTTAAATCAAGTCAATCCTAGTTAAGACTATCCGTTAACACTGAAGTTAACACATTGTACATATCAGGAAGAAAAAATTATAAAAATATACTTGCATCCATAAATTTCTCTCCATTTCTAGTTGAGATAAGAACTTGTTTTTCTCAATTTGTTTTACAGTTCAAAATATTCACTAAATTCTAAATTTACTTCTGTTCTCGCTATTCAAGCTGTCTTCTCCGAAGGAAGAAACCCGTCATGGAGCTAAATATAGAAACTAATCTACACCGTAGCTTCGTCAGACAAGTAGCGTGGAAACATCTTTATGGACTTTAGAAATAAATATATGTAAATTGTATATATGTTCTAGAATATCTCAACATCCATTCATATAGAAGACAAGAGAAATTAGGAGCTGTTACAAATGAAACTATTATATTGTCAATTTATATGCAGGCTGGCCATAGATAAGTTACCGTCACGTGACTTGTAAAAGTCCACATAATGATCACAATTATCTGCCACAGAATATTCTTATTTCTATTAGCCTATTTTTCCATTATTTTATGTATAAATATTGATTTCTAACTGCATTCGAACATTGAGTGCCATAAAAGCACAAGTCAGTAATATTGGGAGTCTTGACCGGGATTCCCAGGCTAAATTAAGTGAAGATAATAATCCGTCATGGAATATGATTCCCAAAGCTACAATAAAACACTAGCTGTATATTTAATGGTTTATTGAAAATTACAAAATATACACCACTAACAATAAAATTGTGGTTATTACACATTTAAATTGCCATCTGTTGGACTGCAATTAATTCATTTTGCCCATAATTGTCCCAAAACTGATCATTTTACATTAATAATGTAACGAACAGGGCTCCTACAGAGTAGACTTCCATCATAACACGACGGTTAAGCGGGTAGCATACGCAACAGAGTCGTATTGCGCCAAGGAAGTGGTGACGTCTGATCGAATAGAAATTCCTGGAAGTTTCGAGAAGCCATAGCCGGGGACAAAGTCGAGCGGAGAAAAAATAAATGAAAAGCGATGGAAATGAATAAGAAGCGGTAGAAATAAATAAGAAGCGGTAAAAATAAATAAGTGAAGCAGTTGACGACATAAATAGCACACAGTGATACGGAGTAAATAACAAATAGGTGTAATAATAGTATCTAGTTTTAGTGTCTATAAATAGAAATATTAATTAATAGTGAATATTTTAGTTATATAAGTGTAGCCGTAATTGAAAAAATACATTATTAAACCCACGAACGAGTTAAGTTTCGTCACAATAACATAGAACATTCATTATTGTACTAACTCAAAATAATGATTTTTAAATAAGTATAGTTCTACGTTTGACTACCACTGATTATCTAACTCATTCAATCTTATTTTCCCGTACAAAAACATTTATTATTGTACCAATTAAAAATAATGATTTTTTTAGTAAGTATAATTCTACGTTTAACTGTCACTGGTTATCTACATCATTCAATCTTATTTTGCCGTACATAAACCTATTTATTCTTCCTGTCAAAGCAGACGCATTTGGCAGCATTATTTGAACTAATTTGAACAAAGTAAACATCAGTTATAGGGTCAGTTTCACCAACGCTAGTTAAATTTATCTAAATGTTATTTTATACGAAAACTATTGTTGACACAATTGTAACTATAGTTACTCACTCAAAATAACCGCTAGATAAATTTAACTGAGTTTGGTGAAACATTAGGCGAATTCTGGCGATGGATGCAAATCCATGATTCCTTTTTTTTTTTTCCAACTAATGACGTCATGTTTCCATACATACGTCACAGCTGTAACACCTCGCCAGAACGAAATATTCCATCATATTCCATGATATCAGAGTTGAAGTCTGATTTTTTTAGGTTATTTACTAGTCATTACCATGAATTCAACATTAGTAGCTTTAGTTGCAACTTTTTATGTTTGACAGTATAATACAGAATATCTGTAATAGTTAATTTCGAATTTTTTGACATTTCTTTTATTCTAACCAAAGTTTGCAAAGAAAGACATTTCCAAATTGGAAATATTACGGAGAAGTAATTAGTACTTATTCAGAAAAGAACTTTTATAGACACTTCAAAATGAGTCAAATCTCTTTCAATTAACTTTTTGAAATCATTGAAAATAATGCTTGACAGAAGAGTGAGAAAGAACAACATTTGGAAAAGGATAGACTACATGGAAGCAGCTCGCTTGCAGTATCCATGAATCCGTGGGATTACTAACTCATGACGTCATGAGTTTGTCGCCAGAAATCTGAATATCCCATGTTTCCCACGAACACAAACTCGAATCCATCGCCAGAATTCCCTTATTCTCAACTGATTTTCCAGTGGTGCACCGACTTTTTTAGCAAGATTTACAGAATGTATTTTATATGGTTGGCATCATTGGCCAAAGTAGTTGGAATGGGGTATATGCGTGACAAAAATTGCAATCTTTTGAATTTAGGTTAATTATAATACATAATCCAGCAGAATTTTCGACTAGCAGTTTCAGAATCTTCTGAATTCAAAAGATCGTCTTTAACTAATTCAATAACTTCTCCTGTCATTAACAGTTGCCGTTCTGACGCAACCACCCGTAAAATCGAAGTGGCGAATCCAATTCTTCAGTATCTCGATTGTAATATGTTTAATGAAGATCGCATACATTTCAATAAAAACTATTATTTATTCAAATTATTAGGTTAAAATAATCCATCAATCATAGTCACAATCACAATGGTACGGCAAAGAAAAATTACAACGAGGTGACACAGGGTGGTTTGGTTAAAACCACTGGTTTAAACCGGTTTAAACCGTCCTGGACTTTATCTGATTTTGACCAGTGGTTTTTATTGAAATATAATATATTAGATGGTACTGACAAGTTTGAACTTGAATTATCAGGTTTCAGAGAATGAATGAAATATGCTTGTTCCTAACATCTCCTGAACAAAAATTACCTGATTTGCGCAATATAATATTAATATTCATATATTTACTAACTATAAAACATTGAATAATGTTGATAGCAAGTCAAGTAAGGGATGAAAAATACAATAAGTGAATATAATTACATCTCAATATTCTTGAAATTAAAGTTTAGGTACTCTTGTGTAGTGCAAAAACTGTTGTCCTGAAAGAAAGTTTTGATTTTATCTTTAAACACCTACAATAAACGAAAGTAGATCTTTTCTACAAATGAGTTTCTTGTATTATTTTTTTAATAGTTACCATTGATTCCCTCTTGACAATTTTATGAAATTTGATTAAGCTTTCAAAAATAAATTTATTTAGTTTCATATTTATTTAATAATTTGTGAATCAGAACTACACTCGAAAACCGGATGGAATAAATCTGTCCCGACTGAATAAAAGGAGGGAAGATATAAAATATGTAAATATATTGTGACGTGCGAGAGTGGGGGGAAGCTCGTAAAGACGACGTGATATTGGGGGGGGCCTTTCGTCCGCGCTCACGCCGCACCACGTCGCAGCACATCACCCCTCCCAATGGATGCCTCTAGTGATTTCTAAAAATGGAAAGAGTCGAGAAATAGAAATTCGAGAAAATGATATTTCTCTATATAAGGCCAAGCAAAAGACGTGTAGAACAGAATAAGAGTAGTACTGGTGAAATAAATATCGAACAGTGATCAGTGTATATAAATAGTGAAATATAAATATCTGTGACCTTGTTTAAGTTAGAATTAAGTGACAAATAAATAAATATAGTGTTATTAGTGACATAAGAAGAATAAAACTTTTATTTCAGTTTGAATTATTGAATAGTGACTTTGATTTAATCACAAGCTAGATTTCGTCGAGCAATAAACATTACAATATAATAAAGAAATTGGAAAGAAAAATTGTGGTCAAAACCAGTTCTGGACGGTTTTAACCATTTTTGACCAGTGTCCTGGTCAAAATCTGGAAAAATGGGTTTTTTAACAACCCTGAGGTGACACGACCAATCATTTATTGATAATAAAATAAAAATTAGTTTTATGTTGAACTTAAACATAATACATCATTTTTGACAGTATTTTACGTTTGTGAGTACAAATCAGTCTTCAATTGGAAATTAAGTTTGCAAACTTTTTTGTTCTGAAATTATTTTTCAAGCTTTGCTCCAAATTTCACGTGACGCAATTGCGAAAAAATCGATTTGCAACAAAAATATTGGTTGGTACCACAAGCTCTGTTTTAGGCTATACTAGCTGTGTTATTTTAAGTATAGTTTTAAGGCAATATAAATATTTCAAGCTATTGTAATGGGAAATATTCAGAAAAATTTTCTAGGCATATCTGTTTTCTGTAATTTGTATCTGAAAATTATTCTCTAAAGTATTTGAGAAAACTCTAATTGCATTAAAACACATCTTGACACAACGCTCCTAGTACCGCCAAAAACAGAGCTCGTGGTACCAGCCATTGTTTTTTGCAAAAAATCTTTTTAGGTACAAATTAGTCCTAAATTAGCTCCGTCGAGTGAGCTGACTTTTTCTTTGATCGGCGAATGTGTTGGTCATCTTATGATAAAGTCGAACATAAAGTTTTGTATGAAATTCGACTTTACGACTCGCCTGTAAACTATGACTTGTCCAAAAAAGCAAAAAAAATTTTTTTTCTACAAACGTCAAAAAATCATGACATTTGTACATCAATATTAGTATACGAAATGTCGCATTGGAGTTGTTTATCATGACAACGGGTACGAAGTATTTCGTGCACTGATTTTATCTTGTGGGCAATCGACAACTTATCGCATTTGTTACACAATATACTATTATTTGTCATTTACAATAACCAAATTCTTTGTCTACCAACCATTCCATCAATTTATGTAAAAAAAAAAAAATGTAGTATGTAACTTGTTTTATGAACTCTTTAGACATGCATTACTCTAAACACTAGCTTCGCTCGAAATTAAAAACTCGTTCTAAACAGACGTTTATAAAACATGTTACATTAACATACAATATAGTCCAATTCTACTCAATGATCTCTTTAAAATGATACTTCACACATATCTAAGTTATTTATGAAACAAAAACAAAAATATTTTGATATGATTGAGTCTGAGTTTACGTGTGAAACCAAAGCCGAGGCAAACATACAAGGGAGATTTTTAAGAAACACTTTTGGCCGAGAAGCTCATATTTTTTCACCAATCTCTCTAATGCCCAAAAATCAAGAAATAAATACGCATTTTTTCCAAATGTCAAGGAGTTTCCTTTTTAGACCTTCATTTTTATCTCCTGAAGACTTGTGGACATTGGATTATGAGCTAAACCACAGGCAGAGCTCTACGATCCTAGGAGTTGATATTTTATACTTATCTAGTTACTTTTGTATTTTTGTCTTGACAATTTTATTTATTTATTTATTATACATTTATACAATTGAAAAAGGCAGCACATTGCTGTTGAAACGTTCTGTTGCAAATAATTTATATACAGAATTTTTTCCAAATAAAACATATTTATTATAAATGAGTTCTGAAAAGTTTTTTCCAAAATTAAATTGAATTTCATCATTTTCGTAAATAATTAGCACGCATTCAAATATATTGAATCCAAAATTAGGAGAAACAATTAATTTTATAATTTCGAGCTTCGTTCCTAATAGTAGCCACGGCCCGCCACTTTGCGTGCATCACCATAATAAGAATTAATAATCGTTAAGAATCAGTGAATAGTGATATCGTTGCTATTATAACAATAAATATTTCTGAAAATTATACTTATTAAAGAGAGCAATTGGATTCTGTAACAGAACTGCAAATCATCAGATCGCTCGCGCAAATGATACGTAGATTTCGCTCACTTTACGATGCGGCAGAAAGTATTTCCTCTTTCTCCGCCATAGACATGCGCATACTTCTTATCATGTCCACAGTTACGCTGACACTTTAGATCTGTGGCTGGCGCAAAGACGAAGCATACAAATATTTATATCTTTTGAACCCTGCAAGATATCGAAATGGAACTTTTAAGTTGAAATTTTTGTTGTTATTGAAATCTGTTGAGTTGTTTCAGACTATTCAAGATAAACTTTCAGACAGACATACAGACAAAAATTCTAAAAACGGTCATTTATGATTGGGCATCTTTTAAATAGCAGGTCTCACTTAAATTTTTATATTCATTATGAAATCACAGACAGACACTTCAATTTTATTTATCTGTATAGTATAGATAGATGTATAGATTTATTATTTACTACTCCGGTAGTACATACAAATACAATTGTAGTATCGAAGTAGCCTTAGCGGACAAAAAAGTAATTCAGTACAAAAAAGTAATACTTTTGTCCGCAAATGGATGAGTGAAATTTTAATTTACGTAGGGGTAGATGAAAAATATATATATTTTGAATTTCCAAATTCATATTAAAAAGTCGCTAAAAAGTAAATGTAATGTGTAAATCTGGAGTAGAATCAAAACACTCAATATGTAAATTTCAAATCTGTATTTCATCTATTTTGATATTTATGTTTCTTGTACCACAGCAACGATTTGCTGGTTGCCAACTCTTGAAAAAAATTCCTGCTGTGTATATTGCAATTAGACAGAAATGCTTGCAATCTGCTAAATTATTTACATTATCTGTCCATCTAAATATTTTCTTCGCGTGTAAGTTATTTCGTACTTGAATAAATAAACAGCAAAGAAAACAAAATAAGCAAAACAGAAATATTTTATCGCCATAAGCAATGTCAAGTTCATCTGATCTAGAATATGATTAAGTGGGATAATTTCGTGCTGCAATAATATTAATTTGAACGCTGTTATTACATTTTTATAGTTGTTGTTCAATGTTGTATTTGTCTTCTTTTTTCATTGAACAAATGAATGCGTTACAGGGAGTAACATCTGTTGAGGAATATCTGATTATTTGCAGAGTACACAAATAATGATTGTTTGCACAATGATTACATACATTTTATGAGTCGTAAATTAAAAATTATTACTTTAAAACTACCTCATTTCAGAAAAATTAGTTATTCTGTTACGAAAATCTGAATATGTCAGACAAAAAATAATTATGTATTTTAAAATAAATGAAAATTGATTTAAATGAGAGTTTCATTTCCTGAATTAAACATCAATTTCCTCAATTACTATTAGTACATTAACAAACTTTCTATTTGAGTGCTCCGTTTATCTAATTTAATGTCATTACTGTTTATCTCTAACAATACCATGACCTATCGTAATTCAACACGATCGAAAAGTTTAACTGCATTGTGACAAGATTGTCGCATTGTGGGTGGAAAATCAAGCTGGCCTTTCGGTAATCATGTCAAAAACAATCAGACAAGTGGAAAATCTCACACAAGAACTGTTCAACAATTTTGAATTTAAAAATATTTTGATTTTGTCAATTATACTACAAATTTTTAGCTAAAGTCTTCACGCCATAAGTTAGGGAAAACCCTAGTGAAACCAATTTAAAAAGTATAGTCTTATAAATGATTATATTGTATTTATAATAATTTCAATCATTGGAAAAAATGCAAGGAAATTTCTTACACATAGGTAGGCTACAGTTTCGGCGTTTGTAAGATTATAGTGTGATATCGTGAAACCTGTTAAAAATGCCTAGTATAGCATATTACATCAATTGTAGAGAGGATTGACTGACAAAAATTCAATTATTTATTTTAAAACCAAAAGTGCACAACTCGCGTCTCATATTTATGAATCTAAGGGTCGGTTTCACCAAAGTCAGTTAGATTTATTCCGAGGTTATTTCATGCGATAACCATTGTTGATACAATCCATGACATAGTTACTAACTCAGATAACCTCCAAATAAATTCAACTGATGCTGGTGAAACTGGTCCTGAGTAATGCGATGAGTTTAAATTAATTACCTAATTATAACAAATTCATGCTATAATCAATTGTTTGTAAGACTATTCGAAAAATCGTTACAAAAATCAATATTTCTATTCTGATAGCAATCAACAAAAAAAAAAATACCAAAATCGGTCGAGACTTGCGACCTGTAGCGTGTCCTCATACGAACAACCAAAGAAACGGAGATACATGTCATTTTTCAAAGGTAAATTTATATCATAATGATTATTTAAGAAAAGATTAAAATGATATAATATTTAGAGAAAGATCTCTTTCCAAAAAGAAACATTAAAAGTTAATTATTGTAAAACTAGATAAATTACTATTATTTCTATCGTCAAATTTCGAGGCTGGCGCGCTAGTCGGTAGTAGAGTACACAGTTACACACAGCCGTGCAGAGTGTACAATAATCAGAAAATACTACACTGAAATTTTATTTTGGACTTACAGCAGCTTGCAGAGCCGGCTTCAGAGCAGGAAAAAGTACATTCTGGGGTGGAGTAACCTCTGGAAGACAGTCAGATAGGGATGGATGTGAAAGACGGCGAAAATGTCGACTAATCGGTGTGAAAATTATGTGAGTATCCGCCACCATTTTTCACAAATTTATTAATATTTACAGAATTACTAATCACAAATATTTTTAGGTAATTATTTGTAACTGCTTGAATTCATATAATTCACGAAACGAAACTTGTGAAAATACAAAATTATTTGAACAATTTTGAATTAGACATAATCAATTTTGAATTAATAAAAAACTTCAATCCGAGATTCATTTAAGGCACAGCTTTTAAATATTAAAATCGCAATAATTAGACTTTTCTAATTCACAAAGTCGGTATTATTAATTCAACCAATCACTATTAATTATCCCAAGGCCACTTCACTGCATTTTAGTACACTAATTAAGCCATCTAAGTCACCAGTAACAGAATCACAATTTCAGCACAAATGAATAAAGTTGCATTGACTAGTCTGCATAAGAAACTCATGGAAGAAGGAACCGAAATGGAATGTTGTATGGAGTATTCTGGGATGCTGTACAGAGATATGAACTTCTTTGAACGTGTTCTACACCCCTCACTTCAGAAGGATGTAAATTTACGGAGGAAATAAAAGAGGAACGCCCAAGATGATTAAGAATAATTGTTGAATGACAGAGATTTCTAGCTATTTTTCTCCATTATTCATAAAGATTCTAGTAGCATGATATCATAATTTCAAATAGTATTTTTTGAAGCTTTTTCTTTGATTTTTTTAGTAATTTCCAAAATAAAAACAGTTGAATCAAAATAATTGGGAAGTTATTTGCTTATTTGAAATTTAATCATGTGTACCAGTTAGTACGTCACTTTACTTGACAAAATAGTAATTAATGATCTATACATGTTTTTCTGAGTTATATTATATTATATTTATATTTTTTCTGATGAAGATTTTCGGAAAGAAAGTCGAAACGTCAAAATAAAAATAAATATACAGAATTTGAACCAAAAAATCTATTTATTAAAATAGTTATTTTTTCAACAAGAGTATGAAGTTGAGAATTATGAAATGAGGCAAAGTATAATTATTATTGTTGGCCGAATGTCATAATGATTATTTACACTCGTATTGCATACAAGATTTTTTCTACGGCTCTTAGCTTCAACATTTTAACAATTATTAAGCACACAGCAAGGGAGCCCAGAGCTCAAATTGACATTTAGATTCAACAAATATCCAAAATAATGGATCTGTGAGAGTGGCCAAAAACATAAATTCACATAAATTAAATGGTGATAGAACTGGATCGCGAAAAAGATTTAGTTCACAAACGGCCGTAGAAAAAGTAAATTATTCATGCTATTGTGTGATAGTTATTTGTTTTATTAGAACAAAAAAATGTATGATTTTGGAACAAGCAAAAAAGATTGATGGTGAAGGTATAGAAGGTGTCTAATCAAACATTTTTTTACTAAAGTCGAGTATTTGAGATTGCTGTAGCATCTAAATGGTTATCTTCTATTTTTGTACCAATCGGCAGAGCCGAAAGTGCACTTTATATAACAGATTTTTCGAATTTTCCGCTTAAATTCAAAACAATCAGTCAAAGAATATTCAAATTTTGTATTGAGAACTTCTGTAACATCTATCTGTGCACCTCGCATTATAATTGCAATCGTCTTTACCGGAAGTGCACTTTACCCGAAGCATCTTTTGAATTTTTCGCATAAATCGAAAACGATCGAACGTAGAATTCTAGGATTTAGTATTTAAAACGATAGTACCGTCTAGTTGCTCATCTTCTATCTTCATTGAGATCGACTAAGTTTAAAGTGCACTTTACTGGACAGTCTCTTTGAATTTTTCGCAATTCGGAACGATTGACTGAGAAGTATTGAAATTTAATATGATTGCCTATTATTCTCATAACAATAGACTAATCCGGAAGTGCACTTCAGTTGAAATTCAGTTGCCGCTCAGAATTGATGCTACAATTTAAAAGAGCATCTTATATTACAAAAATTTGGCCAAATGCTTAACTTAAAGAGCCCAGTCTTTTACTTGCAACAGATTATGGTTGGATATTGATTGATAATGCTTATGATTTTTTTTGGTTTGAGGGTGATCAATTGCCAAAATTGATAAATGATATTCTCATCGAACCGCATGTTAAGATTTTAATTATGCAACAAATATCAAAAATTTTATATTATTGTAATGTTTATTGCTTGAAGAAATAGGTTGTAATAAAAAAAAATCACTGTTTAATAATTTAAAATGAAATAAAAGTTTTATTCTCCTGAATATCACTAACGGCACTATATTATTTATTTAAACTTAGTCGCAGATATTTATATTCAACTATTTATATCCACTGATCACTTCACTTTTTGATATTCACTGCTCTAGCGTCACCATTACACTATTATCATTGGCTTGCCTTTATATACAGAAATATCCATTTCTCGAAAGTTCTACCACATTTCTAGAATATTGCTAGAGGCTTCCATCGGGAGGGCTAATGTGATGCGGTGTGGCGCGATGCAGGGAGAACGAAAGGCTCCGTCCCGGCGCGGTCAAGTCCAAGCCTACTCCACTTTTATGTGCCACTCTCGCACGTTACATTATCATACATTTCGTAGAAGTCATATCCATAGAATTTATTTTAGATACTCAATCTGAAACCTCTGAAATTTATAATCTTGAGAGTGACCTTTACAACGAGGATGAGTTTGATGAAGAATAGCACTAATCATCGTCGTTTAAATTATATTTTCTCAATGTTTTTTTTTTTTTATTCTAATTCTCATAATGTAATATGAATACATATTTTCTTTAATATTTATGATGAAAATGATTGATAAAAGACTGTCAAGTAAAGTGCACTTTCAACTAAGTCGATCTCAATGAAAATAGAATATGAACATCTAGACGGTACTATCGTCTTGAATACTGAATTCTAGCATTCTACGTACGATCGCTTTCGATTTATGCGGAAAATTCAAAAGATGTTTCGAGTAAAGGGCACTTCCAGTACAGACGATTGCAATCATAATGCGAGGTGCACAGCTAGATGTTACAGAAGTTCTCAATACAAAATTTGAATATTCTTCGATTGATTGTTTTGAATTTATGCGGCAAATTCGAAAAATCTGTTATATAAAGTGCACTTCCGGCTCGGCCGATTTGTACAAAAATAGAAGATAACCATTTAGATGCTACAGCAATCTCAAATACTGGACTTCAGTATCCTATGATTAATCATTCTGGGTTTATGAGTAAAATTAGAAAAAATGTTTGATTAGACACCTGCTATACCTTCCTGTCCCACTTGTCATCTGACTGACCAGAGCTCATGAATCTATACCCTTATAGGAATCGACTGGGAAAAAAACAGCCTTTGTCATTCTCATTGACTTTTTTTTGTTCAAGGGCTCTCCGACCAATAGTTCAAAATATTTTACTCGCTCATCTCCTTCATTTGATACAGATGTCAAGAAGATTAGACAGAAAAATATAATCTACTATGAATTTAGAGCGATATTAGATATACTACATTGAATTGTTACCGAACTTATAACTGTTTGTGAAATTTTAAAGCTCTAGCTTAATTAAAACTGTGACAAATGTTTTATCAACAAAGTGATACCGTCAGCATCTTTGGGTGGTCCCGCGGCTATGATGGTTTGATAGAGCGGTGCGGTACGGTGTTATTGTTTTGATCAGTGACGTGTGGAAAAAAAGTCAGTTGTGTGAGAGTGTTCTTCCCCGTCACCATCGCGAGTGCTTGATATTTCATTATTTGTCAATTTGCATTTATCCAATTTTTAGTTATTTAGTGTATTCTTTTCATTATTATTTGTAGTTTTGTTATTGTTATTCATTTAATTAATGTAATAAATAAAAATTTGTTACATAAATGGCGCCCAACTAATAGCCGAATTCACAAAAATAATCATAAATAATTATTGCATAGTTCGGTTTTTTGTTTAGTCAAGTGTTTTGCTGGAAAGTTTCGCGACATCGTTGTGTCCGTGTTCCGCGCAAATAATACAAAATGCCTCCAAAACTAAAGCCTAGAGAAAGTACCGAAAGTGATACTTCTTTACAAGCAATAACAATGACAAATGAACAACTACAAATGCTTATTTCACAATTAACTAAAAGTTCGCTAACACAAGTGAGTGACAATGAACATTCTCAAAGCTCAATGACGTCACAACATACAGGAAATTTTTCGAAGTGTACTTCGCGATTCAACGGCAACAAAATTTCTGATGTTGACGCTTTTTTAGATGCAATCTTGACGTACAAAGATTGTACAAACATTAGCGACGCTAATGCACTACGTGGTATTTCCATGCTTTTAGAAGAAACTGCAGCTACATGGTGGAGAGGAGTAAAAGACAGTATCCAAACTTGGGATAGTGCAGTAACCGCGTTACGCGACGCGTTCTCTCGAAAATTACCGCCACATTTGGTGTATCGCGAAATATTTGCCCGCGAGCAAAGTGACGGTGAATCGTGTGAACTGTACGTCTGCAATTTTCGCGCTCTTATCGCTCAGTTGCCGTATCAATTGCCGGAACGGGCTCAACTTGACATTGTTTATGGACTTTTGAATCGGAAGTTGCGTAAAAGACTACCGAGAAATGATGTCACTACATTTCAAAAATTATTGGAACGTGCAAAAGACATTGAAAACTCTGAACGTGAAACATCATTAGTAAGTGATAGTGATAAAATCAAAACAGACAAATATGTGAATATCGCAAAGAAGACACGACCGCGTTGCACTTTTTGCAAAATTTTTGGTCACGTAGAATCTGACTGCAGGAAGAAGAAAAAGGAATGCAATCCTACTTCTATTCAAACGACATCGACTGCTACAGCTGTATCTACGACAATGGCTAAACCAGCTCTTGTTTGCTATGGTTGCAACACACCAGGTGTAATTAAGTCGCAATGTCCAAATTGTAGAAGCGCTGCAAAATCTTCAACACAAAATGTTGCTTCAGCCGACTTTTATGGAATAGAAACTATACAACATACCGAAGAAATCGGAAGACCATTATTGGGTATCAACATTTTTGAAATGCAAGGTGTTGCATTTGCCGACACAGGCGCATCGCGCAGCGTTATGGGTCGTAACCTGTACGACAAACTGAAAGACAGAATTTCTTTCGAAGAAGAGACGTTATCTCTCAATCTAGCTGATGGACATTGTACAACACGAAAAGTTCTAATAGCAACAATACCTATTAGCATAATAGATCGCAAAGTGTACACGAAAATGGTTGTTTTGCCAGATTCTGGAGATAATTGCACACTCTTAGGAGTTGATTTCATCTCAGAAGCAGGAATAGTGTTGGATATTCCTAACCAAACTTGGTATTTCAGAGATACTCCTCATATTCAGCATAAATACGTCAAAAATGAATGCTTTGGTTATCAAACGAACAAAATTTATGCAGCTTCAGTGACACTACGTTCTACAGAAGGTATCAATCTCGACGACGCTCAACGCTTACAATTCAATAATCTACTTCAGAGCCATGAAAACATTTTCAAGACGCGAACAGAAGCAACAGAAATTGCTGAGCATTGCATCGAGATACCAGAGAACCAAGTGTCTATCGCAGTACCTCCTTACCTGATGGCCGCGCCAAGAAAAGAAATTGACATGATGATAAATGACAAACATCATCGGCCTGCCCCAAATTATTCACCTGGCGATAAAGTCATGATCACAACGCATGTCCTGAGTGATGCAGCGAAAGGCGTCACTTCAAAATTTGTGCCAAAACGAGATGGTCCATACATAATATTGCGCAGCATTTCACCAACATCGTATGAGATTTCGGAAATATCGAATCCCGACGAGCCTGTTGGACGTGTAAACACAAGTGACATTGCACCATATACATGTGCCGAAGAAACTGACCCAGTGAACCCGAAGAGGAAACGTGGCAGACCAAGGAAAATCCAGAGTTCACATCCGAGGTCGTAGATGCAAACTCTAGGGGGAGTGTGTGACAAATGTTTTATCAACAAAATGATACCGTCAGCATCTTTGGGTGGTCCCGCGGCTATGATGGTTTGATAGAGCGGTGCGGTACGGTGTTATTGTTTTGATCAGTGACGTGTGGAAAAAAAGTCAGTTGTGTGAGAGTGTTCTTCCCCGTCACCATCGCGAGTGCTTGATATTTCATTGTTTGTCAATTCGCATAATTATTCAATTTTTAGTTATTTAGTGTATTCTTTTCATTATTATTTGTAGTTTTGTTATTGTTATTCATTTAATTAATGTAATAAATAAAAGTTTGTTACAAAACTAGTCAAAATATTGATAGCAAAATTTATAGCGGACAAAGAAAGTGAGATAATAAAAGAGTAGTTTAGTTATTTATTTTTTCAATCTTACGCGCTCCGTATCTGAACAAACAACCATTATATTAATGGTTCAATCTAGTCCCGTGTCCGAACTACCAACAATAATTGAATTTGCCCTAGCCCCAGATTTAGAGTTTCTCGAAGCTTCCAGGAAGTTCTAGTGGTTACCAGAGATTCCACCTGATGTCCCGTTCCTGGTACTATATGATTCAGTTGCGTTTGCCACCCGTTTATTCGAAGTGTGGAAATGGAAGTCTGTCCTGTAGGTATTTTGTTCGTTACACTATTTTCTACGGTCATCACTAGCCTTGTTTATTGATACTACGCATGATGTGCAATTCAATACGCAATAGGCGATTATCGCATTTTATTTTGTTTACGCATCTCAGCACCACCACCATCAAGACACGCGAAAATTCATTTTCGTAATACTTCACGCAACAACCCTGTCACCGATTTATCTGCTAGGTTATTTGTCAAGTCTAAATGCCAACTTGTGTTTTATGCTCCTTGCTGTGTTTCCGATTTTCTTAAGTATTATTACGAGTCCCAGAAAAAATCTTATATACATCACCTGTTAAATGACCATTATAACCGAGGGGGAAACCGCAACGGCATTTTAGTGTACAAACTGATGGCATTATACGGCATTCATGAAAATTCATCGGCATTTGAACGGCATTGAACAGTATTTACGGCATTTGGACGGCAATGATCGGGATTTTTGGAATTACGGCGGTATTTTAACGGCATTTTCACTGCATTTTACCGGTATTTTCACGGCATTGGAACGACAATGAAGATATTTTCTTCAAACTGCGCATGTACAAACGCTAATGTCAAATGGTAGTCAATATAGTAGCATGTGTGCGTCATGCATATGAGTAACTTGTAATATATAAAACAAATATTGCTAATCTATAAGTGCATAAAATAATTTTTCTTTTTGTGGTTCGTTTTTCAATACTTTATACTGTTTTTAAATATTTTTTTAATTGTTTGCTTGAGTTTACTCTTTCATTTCAATTATTAGAACAGGTTAAATAGATTTTTCATGTAAATTTTTTAAACAGCAATCTGAGTTTATCATCATTTGAATTGAATGTCTGACAACTGACAACTTTTGTTCGGGCCATTTTTGATAGTTTATTGTCAGACACCTACTTCATATATTGATGTACTCGAATTACTGTTGTTTTCTTTTACAAAAGTATAATATTTTTGTGCTAGAATATCTGGCCTATATCTATTTATTCCCTGTTTATTATTGTATAAATACACAAATTTAACTGAAATGACAATTATACTTTAATTTTTGCAATGGAAGAAATTCACATGGTTATCTCCAATCAATCAATTATGAAGTCGAAAATTAAAGTAGTGGTGAAAAATATTCTTTATATTCACGATATTCAATGATATTTGACGATATTTCATAATATTACTCTGTATTTCAATAGATTATTTTGTATTTCATGGCATTTTTCTGTTTTGCGGCATTGTCTTGTATTTTACGGTATTTTGTACATTTTACGGTATTTTTGGCATTTTAGTGTACAAAATTTTTGTAGCGGTTTCCCCCTCGGTTATAACATTAAGACAACAATTTTAATAAATTGGTAAACTTTTCTTGAAATACTTGGCTTTATGTAATGATGTTCAAGTTTAAACACTTGTTGCATAAATTATTATTGAATTGTTCTGAAGTATTTTAAACTTTGACAAATGATATGTAATATAAGAACTATAAATTCTGAAGTTTGATCCTATCCTTATGGCATTATTATTGGAAATTGGTTGGTTTAAAAGATCGTAATAAATCATAATCATTGTAGACACAGTTTATTTGGACGTTTCGATTGTCACAGCAACCATCTTCAGCGACTATTTAATAAATTACATGATTTTATATTATGTTATTTGGTACATTAGTAGTGGTACTTACATGGATAATATTTTGTGATAAATAGATTCCTAAGAAAAACATTGATATCGTTTTCTTTTAATATATTTTGAAAATAGCGAAATGTATTAGAAGGAAACGATATCAATGTTTTCCTTAGGAATCTATTTATCAAAAAAAATATTATCCATGTAAGTACCACTACTAATGTACCAAATAACATAATATAAAATCATGTAATTTATTAAATAGTCGCTGAAGATGACAACCGAAACGTCCAAATAAACTGTGTCTACAATGACTATGATTTATTTCGATCCTTTAAACCAACCAATTTCCAATAATAATACAGAGTGATCAAAAATGATTGTCTGACCGGTGACAGGCAAAAGTTCGCATTATGATCAAAACTATCTTCATGGAATAAAGTTAGTATAAATTTATTTATTTTGATAACTACGTTACAGACATTTCCAGAACACAATGGCGTATATTTCGCATATTTTATGACGGATTCATCCATAATCTGATTCAATAAACAAAAAAGTAAGTAAATAGCTGTATTATTGACTGATTATTGAGAATTTATTATTATTCTACCAAATTATTAGGTTAGAATAGTGTTTTCAGAGGAACTGTCATCTGTCACTTGAAGCTCACTATCTCAAGCAGGCGGCAAAGAAAAAATCAGAACAAGACGGCACGGACAATCATTTTTGATCACTCTGTATAAGAACTAATAATTTTTTGTGGTGCTAGTCTAAAGTTATTTTATCTACGATCGTATAAACAGTAACAGTTTTTTAAAATATGTTCAATACAAAAAGTACGCTTTCATGGAAACTGTGCAATAAAAGTTTTATTACACACTTTTAATCCACTATTTCAATAAAAGAGTCTATTAGTTTTAGTTATCAGTAAACTTGATATTTTTATTCAAGTTGCCAAGAACATTTATGTCAACTTCAACGAAAACAGTTCAATTATAATATCGTTACCATTGCTACCAATAATAGCGTCAAAGTGACATTTACAAAAGCGGAGCCTTCGAAAATATTTGCTACACTTGCATCTTGAATATCTATTTTATTTTCATTTGTTTATCTTGGACAATTATTATGTTCTAAATTTGAAAAAAGTACGAATATAATACATATTTTTGTGAAAATTGTGTAATTTCTCTAGAGCATATGTTGCCAAAGATATGTATCATGTTTTCAGCAATAAATGTGAATTATGTGTTTTCTTCGATTACGCAAAATCCGAGAGAGATTTAATGTTTTAGAAAATAGATTAGCACAATTCTAAGATTATTAAGTAAACATGAAAATAAATCAAACTTTCCACTTAGTAATTACTTTGAAATTCAATAAACTAATTTTTAATTCTAGTTTGGTCAGCAACCAACAAACAGTTGTTACTTCAAGGTAGTGATGAAGAATAATCCACTAATTTCTCATTTGAATAATTGTTTTCTGTATGTTTTAAAATAATTTCAATTACTCTAAATACAATTATTCATAATTTTGAAATCGAGACGTTTTTGTGTTCCTCTTCCAAAAACTTTGGTGATTCATCCTCCAAATTTTCAACCGGATATCGTTCCCCATTTAAAATTACAGGAAACGTCGGAAGTTTTCTTTTATCGCTGTATAATTTTTTATCGCGCCATGGAAAGGCAGTTTACAAACAAAACAAAATTTTCGACGTCATGACGCACTAGGGACGTCGCAGACGACACGACTAGTAAATGTAAATTTCTCCGAGTTATATCCAGTGTAATGGCAACCCAGGAGATGGTCACGCACCTCGTGGCCTTTAAAAAAAGCCAAGCGTCGAGACGCACAAAAAACGAGACAGCATGGCAATTACTTTTTTGTGAATAAAATTGTTTGAGATAGTTTCAACAATAAAAAAATAATTTGATTATCTGTTTCTAATACGAACAGATGGTGGAATAAAATATATATTAATAATAGTTGATATTTCTAAATCTGGCATAAAATTATAGCATATATTATCAAGTGCATCAAAAGGAATAACGAGGATTCTTGACGCCAAATGGGCAATTAACGGAATTAGCTAATAAAAAAAAATGGTGGCAGATGTGAATATGAATCATATGATAAATATTTTCATTAAATAATAATGATACATTATTTATAAGATGAATTTTTTCAGCTTGTGCAATTTAGAATAAAAACGAAGCGAATTCTCCAAAGAAAAACAAATAGCGATATGTTGAATAAAACTCTTATAATTCTGGCAAATTAATTTATATGATTTGATCATGAGTCAATTCTCCTCTATTCTTAGTTTTAACTAATGACAGTACCTCCTCCCACTGCATTCCAACCGCAACAGTTAATTATGACGTTTAAAGTCAAACGACATTTATTTCCACTCATTACTAATTAGTGTCAAATTACGGTTATTTCCCTTACTTAATTTTTCAGAGAGTATTTCACCCTTAGAGCAAATAGAAGGCTTTATTTATTCATTGCTACTGCATGACTCTAGCCCCCTCGGGGAATTTCCAGGCACACCCATGAGCTACTAAAATAGATCGGCCTAGCTGATGAACTTTATTTTAAATGTTGGGTTAAAAAGATCCAAGAAATTTAGTGTTGTTTTTTATAGAGTGATTTTTACTGTGAAGCAACGAGGAAATTAGAGAAAACAGAAATAAATTAGAGAAATCGACATGCAGATCTCTAGAAGAGATGATCATAATTTATACGGTAAAATTAACCAACTTGTTTTTAAAAAAATGTTAATTTTTCATTTTGAATAATAATTTTCATATTTTATCCAAACCAAAATTTTATTAATAATAAATATTTGCCATCATACAGAGGGCTCAAAATAAATTTTCGAAATTATAAGAAGTTCCAAAAAAATGCAGAAAATAGTTTATTTATATTATAATTTTAGTCCAAATTGAATGCAGTGTATTCTTGCAAATAATTGCATTTATAGCAACAGCTGTCACATGACACAAATAGCAAGTTGTCGATTTAGTTTGAAATACCCTACGGCTATAATTTACAATTACTTTAATTGTCAAATAGTAAGTGCACGCGTAATTATTCAGCATAACAAGTAGTTATTACCAAATTAATTACTGTTTTAAAGTCTTTTACAGCTTTCTAAATTCTATTGCTTATAACTCAATCATTTAACTTCCCCCACAAATATGTGTGCATTTTCTTTAAAAGGAAAAAATTATTTAAAAATAAGCTTCAATTATAAATTTGATTTGATTACAAATCTATTCAATAAGCTTTGAAGCAATTAAAAAAAAAAAAATTAGAAGCTTTTTTGGTTTGGAAGTCTCTTTTCAAAAATAGGCTTTATTGCGCGCTTTTAATGCACGATTTCACTGTATCAGTTCCAATGATCAGTATTTTTAATATCTAGGGAATATTTTGAAAATTATCTAGAACTCTGAAAAACTTGATATTTTCATTCAAATTTCCAGGAACATTTATGTCAACTTCAACGAAAACAGTTCAATTAATAATATCGTCTCTTTAGCTACCAATAGCAGTATCTTAAATATCTATTTTCTGCAATCGTAATTGTAATTGCATTTAACGAATTGGTTTCCACGTACCTTCTGTCATTCTAAGCACGAGCTGAAATTGGCACAAACCTAATAAGTACGAGCAGAAGTTAGCTCCCTTCATTTATGACATTAGTATTTGACAACTCTTTCACGATAGTTTTCAAATGGATAACTGCTCTCTTAATCTACGTTTGTAGAAAAAGTATAGTATGTGTTTTAAAAAAAATAATATATAATATAGTATTACATGAAATTCGACTTAAGAATTGAGCCGTTTATTTGGCATTAAAATTTAAAATAACACAGGATATTTGCTGATAACAATAATACACCCGGAAACAATTGACAGGAAGTAAGATAAAGTTTATCAACTATATGTGGTAGGAAAAAAGATAATTGGTACAAAAATAATTCAAAAAATAAGAAAATTAGTTATCACTTAATTATTTCTTCGGCAAAACAAATTAAGTTGTTGATAAGATGACAGATTACTATCCTATGCGTTTTGTTGTTGGTTTTGTTTATTTAAGAAATATTTTACGTAGAGCGTCATTTGTTTTAGTCTTTGATATAAACAGCTCAGTTGGCAGTGCCAAACGAATAACGATAAAACAAGGAAGTGTTCAAAGATTGAAGGGGCCCAAACGAGAATAACTTGGTTGTCATTCTATTTTATTGCAATGTTATTTTTGGTAGACGAATTGAATTACTGAACTGATCGTCCACGTACCTCTTTCGCAATTTGATCAAGAGCTTGGTCCTCTGCAGATGATCGGGTGGCCATCCGGCGTCGCCCTCCACCCCCGTCCATTCTGGGGCGAAAAGGCACAAGACACCACCCTAAACATACACAACAAATATAAGACACCACCACATTTACAAGACATTGACAAGATTATTTAATGTTTTTTATGAACCATAAAAGAAACTTCACATATACATACGAAACATTTAAAAAGTTCTAATAACAATAAAAGATTACACATAATTAAAATTCTTCACATCACACTTCTTATTGTTTTCAAGACAAATATCTTTCAAGATCTTAGGTACCTGTTGATTACATGACCTCACCGAAATAATATTGAAATAAACCCAAAAATAAATTAAAAATGTAGCAAGAAAATTTGGTAACAAATGTGAGTCAATATTCAAATTTAAAAATAACTTTCGGAAAATAACAAATAAGACAGATGCAAAACGGAAACGCTGAAGACTAGGACAGAAATTTGGGAAATTTATGAATTCTTAATTATTGTAACAGATTTCTAATTCTTTCTATTGGGTTTAAGGAAATTTTCTAAATATGTAACACAGATCGCAGTATTTCAGAAGAAAAATTACAATTTTTAAAAATAATATTCAATTAATAATATTTTATTGCAATATCGAAGTGGTTTACTTTTCCAGTAATTTACAATGAATCATATTATTGCAAACTAGATTTTTATAAAAGAAAACTAGTTACTCATCATAGAATTTTCAAGTTCAGTCATATTTTACCATTAATCTATAAATTTTTATCCAGTATATTGCCAAAAAATCTCTTAACTTATTACATAAGAAAACAAAAACTGAACTGATAAAATTGAAGATTAAGTAGATCAATCACCGAAGTTGACTTCTAACTGTCAGAAATGATATTATTTAAAGAAATAATCTCATAAAAAAAAATTATAACAGTCCGCAATACAGCAGGTGTTTGTGGGTGTGCTACCAGGTAACATGGAAGAAGGCAACTTGCCAAAAATCGTAAGAAACTACAGATATACTCACTCAAAAAATGAAGACGTTCATCCGATATCACTCTGTGTCATATTTCACTACTTCTTTAAGCGAAGCACCCCAATTTGTAATTAGTCGATAACTATAAATAATCAATGAACTGCAAAAGATCGACCTTCAATGCGGAGATAGGGGAGAGGCAAAGTTATAAGTTTGTTGTAAATTATATTTTTATCTATTACTTTTTTATTGCACACATTCACAAAAATACACACACATCATCTTTATTACTTGAATTGTTTACTGGAATAATTATTTATAAGATAAGATACCGGGAAAGTGCAAATAAATTGCAAAAATTCACACATGTATGGACCGTGACGACATATCTATCTTTACCGAGTGTACCAACTTTATGGCTAAAAAGTTTCAAATCTCCGCTCTAGTTATTTTTGATTTTCAACTAAATAACTGACATTGTTCTATCTTTTTTTAGGTTAGTTTTAAAGTTCTAGTTGCACTTGCATATAAACAAAATGAATATCATAAACAAAAAATGTTTTCGAAGCTTCGTATTGCATTTGTTTATTATAAGTATAATAATATAATTGATATGACTTCAATATTACTTTTTTATAAATGCCTAAACTTCACGATATGATCACGATAAGAAAGTAATGAATTAACAGGTAGTAAAAAATTCTAAATATCTGTCAAAGTATTCGTCATAACCTTCAAATTTGTTTATGATTCAGTAATTTATGTTATGTGGGAAAAAGTATCAAGAAGCCAACTAATTCGTATAAGAGATTTAACTATTATTTGTGTTTATGATGAATGTAAACAACACTGTTCCTATTTTACAAAATAATGAGGCAGTAACGCTGATAGCTTTGCCTGTGCATTTTTTTCAACAAGCAGGAGCACAGAATTCTCTTATTGTTGATCACAATTTTTTATTGAAAACACTACCTGATGGAACAGTGGTCGTAGATACTAATCAGGTAATTTGTACAACAGAAATTCCAATAACAAATTAATAAGCTTTTTTATAGTTCTTAAATGGAAATAGTAACATTGTTTTAACAACAGTCGCAGATCCAAATATAAACAATGACAAGATTGCAGACAGCCCTGAATCTGTAATATATACTTTACAACAAAAAATTAATCCTCCACTCGAGTAAGTAACCAAACCAAATAAATAAAAATAGACCATTGTTGGTTTTTTATTTATAGTACAAATCAAAGAGAAGAGATAAATAAACTTGATAGTCAACATTCCAAAGATGGCAAAAACAGACCTAAAGTTCGGTTTTTGAACAATAGATTGTCTTTAGATAACAGAAAAGTAGGTAGACCCAGAAAAGACTGCACAAGATCAAAACATTTAGAAAATGATGGACCATTCAAATGTAAATCATGCGACAAAGAATTTAATAAACATGCATTATACAAAAGGCACGAAAAATCACATATTAACGAGAAAAAGTACAAGTGTCCTTCTTGTCCAGCCTCATCAAACATTTTAGTGAGTTATTTGATAGACGTTATTTAGCAGAATTTTTCATCCAAATAATTATTGAAACATTATTTTAGTCTAATCACTTGCTACATTTAGCTGTACATAATACAGAAGATCCAACTTGTCCAGAATGTGGGAAAAAATTTCAAAGAATTGCAAGTTTAAAAGCTCATATTGTGTACCATGAAAAAGCAGAAAATTATTACTGTGAAGAATGTGATATTTTATTTCCTAATGAGGTACAATATATAATTTTGCGTTATAAATCATTTTAAATCATCATTTTCTTTCAGAGTGAATTGAATGAACATATAAAAGAACACGGGCAAGATAAAAAGTTAGAATATGATGCATTACAGTGTAAATATTGTCAGCTTTCTTTCACAAATCAAACAGAATTCAAAAAGCATATGAGTGAACACAATAAAGTGAGTATTATTAATTAGCATAATATACTAGTGAAGGCTTTTAAATCTTTAAATAATAGATTAGAAGTATTTTACAAACATCAACCCGAAAAAAGCCCAAAAAAACTACAGCAATAGAAAGAAAACATCACTGCACTATTTGTTCAAAAGCTTTTCAAAAAAGGAGCCAGATTGAAAGACATATGCGAGTACACAGTGGAGAAAAGCCTTATATTGTAAGTAAAATTAAGTGAAAACAGTTCAACAAATGTCAATTTTTGTAATTAAAAATTCCAGTGTAAAATTTGTAATCGAGGTTTCAGTCAAAAAGGTTCGCTACAAATTCATATGAGTCGTCATACTGGTATTAGGCCTCACAAATGCGCTCTTTGCCAAGCAAAATTCAGTCAGAAAGGTAAAAACTTATCAATTGCCCTATTAAAGTCTTAAATTTTAATTTCTTTATCAGGAAATTTACGCGCACACATTTTAAAAACTCATTCAATGCCTCAAGGAGGCGAAAACATTTTTGCTTGTACCGAATGTTCCTGTGTATTTAAAAGATTGGGCAGTTTAAATGGCCACATGACGCGAAATCACCCAAAGGAAAAAAATTGTGATATAAAGAACATCATTTCACAATTAGCAGCCATGCAAGGAAACATGGTTGTAGATAATGATATTTTACAACAAGCTATTCTGAAAGCTGATCTACCAGAAATTCATAATCAAACTAGCGATCAAAACAATGAAAACCTAGATGAAACACCGACTGCAACATATGTTACTTTAGCAGATATAGGTTTAGATGGAAATATGCGACGGTATGTTATTAAACAAAGAAGAGTTGGGGATATTAGGTGGCATTTATGCTCATTTTGTCCGAAAGAATTTAAAAAACCGTCTGATTTGGTGCGCCATCTCCGAGTTCACACGCGAGAAAAACCTTACGTTGTATGTTTACGCCTATAAATTAAAATAAAAACATTAACACTTTTTTTTTTTTTTTAGTGTAAATTATGTTGCCGATCGTTTGCCGTTAAATCAACACTTACAACTCATATTCGCACTCACACAAAATGTACAAAAGTACAGTGCACATATTGTTACAAATTTTTCAGTTCCTGGACAAGCCTAAATGCTCATATTTTGTAAGTAAATTCTATAATCCGTGTGATATGTCTCACATTAAATTAATTTCAGGAAACACACCGGCCCAAAGTTCAAGTGTACAGTTTGTAGCAAATCATATCGAACTACTGGGAAGTTAAATCATCATTTTCAGGTTCATTTGAATAATCATGCTTCCTATTATAAAGAGCCAAATAGCAACATGATAATGTTGCAACCCATTCAGATAACTAATAAAGGTATATTTTTTTTGGGTTGTAGAAATGTTTGTTTCCAATTATTTTGATATTTAGGTTTACAACCTGTATTATCATTAAGAAAACGTCCTTTAACTGAAGCTGGGTGTAGAACAAGACCTTATCACTGCAAAATTTGTGGAGCAGCTTTCAGGAGATTAGGTCATTTGAAACAACATCATATCAAACATACGGGGGAAAGACCATTTAGATGTCATTTATGTTATCGGTAAATTTCTCCAAATATTTTTTCTGTAAAAATATTCAATTATTATTGAAAAAAATCTTGTTCTATTTATTTGTACTTTAATTTTACAGAAATTTTTCATCAAACAGCGTATTAAAAACTCATATTCTTACCCACAATGGTACAAAACCTTATAAATGTGTCATTTGCCAAAAGAATTTTTCTACTAACGGAAGTTTAAAACGACATTTAGAATCGCACAGTACCGCAAAACCATTTTTATGTCCGTATTGTTTCAAAGATTTTAAAAATCTTTTGCAATGTCGAAAACATATGCAAACACACAATTTAGAATTGAATTTACAAATGGAAACAGATGAAATGACAAACACAGACTTATTAAATAAAACGAATGAAATATCGTATCCGCCGGATTTAGCAGATACTTTAGTTGATGATCCATTTTCCCTGGTGCCGCATTTAGACGAATCAAATTTAGATGAGCAGGCTAAAGATCAACAAATAGGTAACATATTAAATGCATTTGTTATAATTGTTATTGAAATTTATTTATCAAACAGATGAAGTTGGAGCTTCACCTTCAATTGTCACACAAACATTGAAAGCCGATAACAGTGGAACCGTCATCTTACCAGTTCTTGCTAATCAAAAAAATTTAACTCAAGTAAGTAATAATTAATTAAATAGTTTTTTTGATTTAAATTCTGTTCATTCATTTATATTTTTTGATGTTTCGACTCTCTATCCATAGTCGGGAGAGCTGATGACGAATTAGGAAAACGTATTTTAGGCAAGTTGAAACAACAAGAAAATAATATTTTAAGAAATGGTAAATCTAGAATCTTGCGTCAGGCAGAGGGTTGGCGGTTATTTCGCTACTGCAAAACCTATGACATTTGCAAAAAAATGAATCAAAAAAATATGTTTTAGGCAACTTGAAATTTATTTAATCTTTAACTTTAGCATCTATTTAACCCAGAAATTAAAGTCCCAGACTATTTTTTGGGTTTTAAAATACAACCTGACCTCCCCCCCTCCCCCCGAATATATTTAATAACCATATCTCAAAAATATACTTTAGGTATTCTGAAATTTTTATAGCATGTTCATTACATAATAATAAAGATTACGTGTAAATCGCCAGACGAATTAAACGGTTTCAAATGATTCCCTGACGCAAATAAAGATTTAAAATGGATGCGACAAAAAAGTCCTATGCGTAGCCATAAGTGCGAGAGATATAGTTTATTGAGAGTTGGCGGGACCCTGACTCCTCGGGCTATGATTGGTTGCTAAGTTACTTCTAATTTCAAGGTTAAGTGCTGACAAATCACGATGAATAGAAAACATTCAAATTGTGTAATTTGTAAAAAGACACTTGTGATAAAACGATTATTTTTGATAAAGAGAAACTACAAAAATGCAAAAACTACTTGAAAGTTCGCTAACAACATAGTCTAAAATTCAAAGACGTGGTTTTACCAGCAAATGTTACCCCGTTAAAAGGGTACCATACTCAGTGCTACAGGAATTTTTCAGTAGTAATGAAACGACATATACTCAAATCTACGATCTATCAGATTGGGAAGACGATCTGTCAGATAGTGAATCTACCCTTATTAAAAAATTCATCAATCTGTAACGATATTTTCCATTCAACTGTTAATTGACGTCAAAAATTTACTTCGCTTATAAAAATTAATATTAGTTTAATAAAAGTTGAATAGAGAAAAAATTTGACGTAAACATCACGTGACTTGTACATCATTGGATATATTTTTTGCATATAATAATACGATAATCAAATTCAAAACTCCATCGTTCAACGGCTAATTGTATTGGATTTATCCAAAAAATTTTAAAAATCTGTCAAGTAAAGTGCGCTTTCAGCCCAGTCGGTTGCTTTGAAAACAAAAGATCATCATTCTTATGCTTCAATATTCCTAAATACTGATTTCCAAGACTCTACGGCTGACAGATTTGAATTTATGCGCAAAATGAGAAAAAAAAATCAGCTGAAGTGCGCTTCCGGTAGAGTCGATTGTTATGAGAATAGTAGGCAATCATTCAGATGCTACAGCAGACTGAAATACTAAATTTCAATACTCTACGGCTGATCATTTCGAATTCTATTTTTGATGATTCTTCTGAAAAATTTCAAATTATTTTATTGTATAGGTAGAGTCCGATCTATACGGTAAACTTGGGTCACATGGTCTCTTAGCAACCAATCACAGCCCGAGGAGCCAGGCCCTTGTCAGCTTTCGGTAGCTCTTGATAAACTATATCTCTCGCAGTTATGGCTACGCATGAGACTTTTTCGTTGCACTCATTTTAAATCTTTATTCGCGTCAGGGAATCATTAAAAACCGTTCAATTCGTCTGGCGATTTACACATAATTTTTAATATTAGTTAATAAACGTGCTATAAAAATTTCAGAATGCCTAAAGTGTATCTTTGAGATACGATTATGTATTCGAAGGGATCAGGTTGTACTTTAAAACCCTCAGAATAGGAGTTTTTATTTTTGGGTTAACTAGATGCTAAAATTGAAGATGAGAAAAATTTCAAGTTGCCTAAAACATGTTTTTTTGATTCATTTTTTTGCAAATGCCATAAGTTGCACAGTAGCGAAATAACCGCCAAGCCTCTGCCTGACGCAAGATTCTAGATTCACCAATTAATAAAATATTATTTTCTTGTTGTTTCAACTTGCCTAAAATACGTTCCCTAAATTCGTCGTCAGCTCTTGGACTACCAAGAGTCTTCATCAGAAATAATAATACAAAAATAAACAAGGCAAGTATCTAGATAATTAAAAATATACAGAATACTAGATGTGAACACGTGAATTCCACATTTGGTGCAGAAAGAACAAAATTCCCCTGGCATTCACCTCAAACCTTTGGTGAATCTAGATACTTACCTTGTTTATTTTTATATCATTGTTTCTGATGAAGATTCTTGGATAGAGAGTCGAAACGTTAAAATATAAATGAATATACAAAATTTAAACCAAAAAAATTCTTTAGTTATGATTAAATTCTGAAAAATATTTTAGATCATTATGTAATTATTATTCAAATACAATTTTTTTTGATTACTAGTAATAATTTTTATAGGAAAATATGCAAGAAATTGAAGATACTCTCAATACTCAAATGTTGAACATAATCGGTAATGAAAATTTTGTTGATTCATCAACTTACATCAACAAAATTAGCTCTGAGCCTATCCCAACAACAGATGAATTAGTGAACACCTTGTCCGGGAATGACCCAGAAAAACCAATTGAAGATAATCCATTTTTATATCATCAAGTTATCGTTAATTTAAATCCTGAACCAGAACAAATGCCGATTTTTGATAATAACGGTATTGATAATATTCTATCACAAGTAAAGTTACAGGTAAAATTACACTTTGTTTCAAAAGATCAATTTTAATTGATTTGCTTATTTTTCAGAGTGATTCTCTGTTTCTAGCTGATTTAAATTCTCTAAACATTAATGAAACAAATAATGTATTACTGCCATTTGTTGCGCCTCAGCAAGATTTACCTCCAAATCAATTAATTATGCTTCCTCCAGAAATAGAGCAAGAAATGCAGAATTTAGAAAATATTGATCAGAACCTACATTTAAAATTAAATGATATGAATGGCTATTTAAATCCAACTCAAAATATTCCTAACGCAAATATTGCTTTGAATAATTCTGAAATAGATCCACCGACAGAATTTTTGAATAGTGAGGAGGATATTGTAAATGATACTTTACATAATGATCCCGCTAGTTTAAGTCCAAAAACAGAAAATAGTGTCATATCTGACGTAGTAACAACTGAAAATCAAATTTCCTCTATTATACCAACAGATATTAGGAAAAAAATTGAGTTAACTTGTAACTTATGTAAACTCAACTTTACTTGTAAAAAAGATTTAAAAATGCATGAGTGTTTAAATTTTATTAATGTTCATGTAACAAGCCCTGATATTCATAATTCAAAACAAAATGGATCTCAAGAGACAGATATAATCAACCAAATCAATGAAGAAGTCACAAAAGAAGTATTTAACGAACTTCTATCACAACAAGAAGAAAAAGATCCACTTTCAACAAAAAAACAATTACCTGTTTATAAAAACAGTTGTACTTTTTGTCCTAAATCATTTAGGAAACCTTCTGATCTTAAAAGACATCTTAGGACTCACACTGGTGAACGCCCTTTTAAATGCGATGAGTGCGCAAAAAGTTTCTCCTTAAAATCGACTCTAGAAAGCCATAGCAAAATTCACAAAGGCAGAAAAGAATTCACTTGTCATGTTTGCAATTGTTTATTTGCAACAAAAGGGAGTTTAAGTGTCCATATGCGATTACACACTGGAGTTAAACCCTTTAAATGCCCCCTGTGTCAATTTAGATTCCGTACGTCGGGTCATAGAAAAGCGCATTTAACAGTTCATTATAAAGAAGCTTTAAGAATCGGAAAAGATCCGTCGGATGTTGTTACAAAAAAAGCAAAGATGAACGAATTTAAAGAGGAAGTGCAAAATATAATAGATTTAAATATTAATGAAAAACCTAAAGAAAAAGACAGCGAATCTCAACTACCATTAGAAAACATTCCTATGCATTTCGAAATTCAAACAAATACAGAAGGACAAATCATTAACATCAAACCAACAAACGCTAATATTTTATTCGTAGACGATACCTCAAAAGAAGAAATTGTTTCAACTCAAATTGAATTTGATGAAAAAACAAAATTGCAAATTGAAGATTTCTTGCGGGATAAAAAAGAGAAACAACAAGAAGCCAAAAATAAAATTAAAAAAGTATGTAATGTATGTAATAAAGAATTCGGTACCAAGTATCTATTAGACAGACATAGTAAAATACATACTGGGGAAAAGAAATATTCTTGCAATTATTGTACAAAAATGTTTAATCAGAAAAACGCGTTGCAAGCTCATGTAAGAACGCATTTGGGTAGTAGGCCTTATTGCTGTCCATATTGTTGGAATACATTTAGTCAAAGTGGAAATTTAAAAACTCATATAAAAAGGTTTGTTACTCCAATCTTTATTAATAAATATTACTCATCAATTTACTTTGTTGTAGGATACACAGTGGAAACCAAAATAAAGATATGGTAAACTCAGGATTAATCAACGCAAATATTCTCCAAACTGATAATTAGCTCGATAATAGAACAATACTTGTATATTTTTATAAATAATGGTGATAAATTAATATAGGTGGCTATTTATAATTTATTATGAACATAATTTGTTATTTATAACTGTTTTAAATATGTAAAAATTACTTTTAAATAGATTTTAAACTTAAATTTTGTTTTACTACTGAAAGGTATATTAATTTAGGGCATAAATTGATAGAATTTCTAATTATATTTCTATGCACATTAATCTGTGTTAGCGTTAGTTTTTTCATTTTAGATCAATTACTTGTTGGTAAAGTATAGTTAACTTTCTCAGGAAAAAAGAGAACTCCAAATTATATATTATGGTGATGATATAAACGAAAATCTTAAAAAAATTTATATAAAAAAATTATACAATGAATATTTCATTCATAATTTCGAAAAAAAAATATTTGCGACGTCAATTGTAGAAATATGAACAATATTTTATTATTATACATTCATTTTTTGTGATCAAATTCATTTCAATATATACGTATAGTCCAACGAATAAGCGATACTAGTTTTTTTTGCGGAAATATCTTTGTTTTGGCATGTACAATGAGTTTTTATTTTTCCCACTCTCTCACGCAAAGAAACTACAATCATCTACATACAGGGCACCCACAAAATCTTTCATCAACATAAATCTTTTTAAAAATCTTTCATTCGACATTCGTTCCACTTCCTCATGCAACGGTGTAAGAACCGTGCACATACCCAAACCAGCGTAACTGACTCATACCCACTCTCTCTATCAAATTTTTTCCAGTTTTACATTCCTCATACACCAATTTATTTCGCATTCGATTCCTTCTAGTATACCCACATATACCACGTAAAAATCTCATTACCACAGCAGTCACTCTGCGTTTATGCTTATGCAATAACGCCCAGCATCCGCTATCATATATCAATGCAGATACAACTACTCCGTTATATATACTCAATCTTTCATCTCTTGAAACATTCATGTTTCATGCAAACATTTCTAAAGTACCCAAAATCTTCCGTGTTTATAAGCTAACTTTTTGACAATTCAAAACAAATGATATTTTCATATTTGATTATAACAAATACTACTTAAAATTGTTATTTAAATGTTACAAACAAGTTAATCATTCTTAAAATCCAGTTTTTTTCGATAAAAAGTTATTCAAAAATTGAATCAATAACATGTTAATAATTTGTATTGATGATGTAAAAGTGGAAGCACAGACATAGAGTTAAAGGCTCCGCGTTTATATGAAAGACACACAGGGACAGAACATTCACGAATTTGTTTTTGAGTGACGGTGGCGTGGTGGATTCCATTAATATTATTAAAAATTATATGAATTGAAACCAAGGAATGTGAAAATTACGAAGTTCTTTTTATTTTATGATTCTAGAAAATTACACGTAATCCAATTGGAACTTTATTTGTACGAATTCCTGGACTTATTGCCAAGTATCTGGAAATTTTTAACGCTGCCATGTATAGAGGTCAATCTTATCGGAGAACACCCGCTACGATTTTAGCAGACAGTGGTGCTAATATCAAAACTTCAAAGAGACACGGTGATTGGAAAAGTAATTCAGTTGCTGTATATTGCAAAATCGCGAAAAATTAGAACAAAATTTCCCGAAGATTTGGATCTATCAATGAACGAAATAATATTCTTTCTACAAACAATTCTGTTATTTCCACAAGTTCAACTTCTATGTCGGGTATTATAATATCTGGAAATACACTTTGTACAATTTATGTCAATATTAAAAATCTGCTGTGGTCACACAGTACTTCCCCGACCATATGGCTAGTTTAATGGATTTAGATAGTCCAAGAGCCCGCTCGAAAATACTACCTTGAATCGTTAGACCATTCTTACGTATTCTAAACGATTCGTCTTGAAAACATTCCCCTAGAAAGTCAACGGTGCCATTTTTAATTCTGCCAGAAGCAATTAATATTTATTATTCATCATGTGAATTTAACGCACAAACTACCTTTTTTTGTTAGACACTTGGAAATGAAACTGAAACATGTATTTTTATGTGCAAAACAAGAAAAACTCACGGTGCCGAGTCTCATTCTGCCACAACCTCCGGCACCGTGGCTTCAAAGTGGTTTTTCTGTTAGACGAAAAAGTTCTATATAAAAATTGTAGCCAGAGACCTGACGAATTCAAAGCACCAACGGTGCCGACTCTCATGTTGCCAGAAGTCCTCGGCACCGTGGATCGAAGCGGTTGCTCGCGCGGTCCATTTTAGTCTGAATAAAATTTGCATACATTTAGTTTTGATGCAACAGTACCTTAAAAGGAAGAGTGTAAGGTGTAGTATGGAATAATATTTGATATTCTTTCATCATATCATCTAAGAACGATTAAATCTAGAGTAACTAAGTTTTTAGAATAAATGCATCCCGTTTCAATTCCGGTAAACTGATAAAAGCAATCAGAGAACAAATGTATAAATGAAATGAAATCAACCAATCATCGAAGCATACCAATAAAAGAATTGAATCAAGTGAGCTTCATACTTACTTGTACAAAGTACAAGTAAGTATTGTCAAACCGATAAAATTCACGTTTCGAGATTTTGATAAAAATATTCGTATAATGTTGAATGTTTGTATTTCAGACTGGCTTAAGATCTAATTGTGCTCCTCGCAATGTGGTTGCAATCGTCTGTACCGGAACTGCACTTCACTTGAGACTTTTTTTTAATTTTCCGTATTAATTCAGAAAGATTAGCCGTGGGATACTGGAATTCAGTATTTAAAATTGCTGTAGCATTTGAATGATTATCTCTTATTATTGTACTAATCGACTGAACCGGAAGTGCACTCTATATAACAGACTCTCCGAATTTTCAACATAAATTGAAAACAATCAAAACTTCTGAAACATTCAATTATTTGTTCCACAAAATTTCAAATCTAAGAATCGGTTCTGACACCATCATCTCAGATCTGGGAGCAACTGTATACACGTGTTTCGTCCTTGTTAGGACTCGTCAGTACAATATAGCCAAGAATCCAAGATAGTCAGGGCTTGGATCCCAAAGTGTTTTAACTCATCTGGATAGATGGACTGCAAAAGTAAAAACTATATGCAGCGCCATTTATTGATCATAAAGCCAGTTAAGGCATGTGAATAAAGTAGAGGTCACAAACTAATTGTGACAAAGTTTATAGATGGCGCTGCATATAGTATTTACTTTTGCAGTCCATCTATCCATATGAGTTTAAACAATTTGGGATCCAAGCCCTGACTATCTTGGGTTCTTGACTAAACTTTACTGACGAGTCCTAATAAGGACGAAACACGTATATACAGTTGCTTCCCGATCTGAAATGATGGCGTCAAAACCGATTCTTAGATTTGAAATTTTGTGGAACTAATAATTGAATGTTTTAGAATTTTTTATTGTTTTCAATTTATGTGGAAAATTCGGAGAGTCTGTTATATAGAGTTACAAAAATTCAACATTATACGGATATTCTCATCAAAATCTCGAAATGTGAATTTTGTCGGTTTCACTTTGTACAAGTAAGTATGAAGCTCACTTAATTCAAATTTTTTATTGGTATGCTTCGATGATTGATTGATTTCATTTCATTCATACATTTGTTCTCTGATTGCTTTTATCAGTTTACCGGAATTGAAACGGGATGCATTTATTCTAAAAACTTAGTTACTCTAGATTTAATCATTGGCCCGGTTTCACCAAACTCAGTTAAATTTATCAAGGGGTTATTTTGAGTCAGTAACTATGGTTACTATTGTATCAACAATAGTTTTCGTATCAAATAACCTTTGGATAAATTTAACTAGCGTTGGTGAAACTGGCCCTTAGATGATAGGATGGAAGTATATCAAATATTATTCCATACTATACCTTACACTCTTCCTTTTAAGGTACTATTGCATCAAAACTAAATGTATGCAAATTTTATTCAGACTGAAAATAGGCCGCGCGAGCAACCGCTTTGATCCACGGTGCCGAGGACTTCTGGCAACATGAGAGTCGGCACCGTTGGTTCTTTGAATTCGTCAGGTCTCTGACTACAATTTTTGTATAGGACTTTTTCGCCTAACAGAAAAAGGTACTTTATCGATATTTCCAACCACTTTGAAGCCACGGTGCCGGGGGTTGTGGCAGAATGAGACTCGGCACCGTGAGTTTTTCTTGTTTCACACATAAAAATACATGTTCCAGTGTAATTTCCAAGTGTCTAACATAAAAAGGTAGTTTGTGCGTTAAATTCACATAATGAATAATTAATATTAATTGCTTCTGGCAGAATTAAAAATGGCACTGTTGACTTTTAAGGGTAATGTTTTCAAGACGAATCGTTAAGAAAGCGTAAGAATCGTCTAACGATTCAAGGTAGTATTTCCGAGCGGGCTCTTGGACTAAGAGGATCGTATCAATTAATTGCATATTTTAAAGTGACAGCTGTCATTGTCAAAGTGACAGATGGCGGCTATATGAAATTATTATTTTATTTCACAATAGCCATAAGTTTTATGTCCATTTGTTTTACTTGACTCCAAACTTGATAGTCCAGTAAAAATAGACATTCACCCTTGCATAAATTCCCAAGGAGCTGAAAATTTACATGAACGTTAGGGATACCATTATAATGAATCTGTGAAAAGTCCTCATCGATCCCGTGTATGCAAAAAAATTTATGCGAGGTCAAAGTTCGCAAAAATGAGTTTTTTGAATTTCTCAACGAAATGGTCAGTTTTATGATAGAAATAGCTCAAACAAAACTTGTAGACCTTTCAATGCTCTACAAAATTGCTCTTAACACTTTTTTTCCTAAAATTCACCATTTCTGAGAAAAAGCCATTTTAAATTTATATTCCCCATAATATGCTCACGTTTCCACGCCACTCATGGGGTGGTGTACTTTACGCGTATTTTTCTATGTGGTTTCCTTGGTAGGCCTACTCTACGGTCTGCTTATTAAAGTTTGATATAATATTAGGTCTTCTTATTCAACTTCTTCTTAATCTTCATCTTCCTGAGTTGACGTAAATTTGTTCAAATAGCGATACATCAGTTATTTCGTCGTTGATGTAAGGATCATCTACTGTTGGACACTTTGTATTTGAACACGACTGGCCTTGACAGCTAGTGCATGCTGGTGAACAAAGTGAGCCTACTATATTGCCGCGGCATTTCGAATTAAGCCCCTTCTTGCAGTTACAAAAAATAGTGTGAGGGAGCTTTTCTCGTGCAGGTGGAAGTGGAGTGTGGATTGTTTCCAATACATTATTCATTAGCTTCCAACCTCTTTCTTCTGGGTCCAGTTGATTACCAAACCACACTTGAACCTGGTAATATACTCGATAAAAATGTTGATGAGCAGAAGCCAAGGTTGGAAGATGGCAAGCTAATTGAACGTAACGTAACTTACCAATGCAAATAATTTGAAGTAAGTAATAAATGGACACTGTCACAAACAGTAGACAGATGTTGCTCAAGATCACATGCTCACATAAAATGAGGGACTGAGTTTCTTTTTATTTAATATTCATAGAATTATCATTAAATATCCACTATTCACGCCGAGTAATAGTTTTACTTATATTATGCGTCCATAATTTACATAAGCAGCGTAGTCACGCGTATTATTGAGAATATAACTTTAGAATGGGTTTTTCTCAGAAACGGTGAGTCTCAAGAAAAATAGTGTTGAGACCATTTTTGTAGATAATTAGAAGACCTACAATTTTTGTCATAACTATTTTTATCATAAAATTGATCGTTTCGCTAAAAAATCGAAAAAATCCATTTTTGCGAATTTAAACCCCGCATAAAACTTTTTGCACACGCGGGATCAATGGGGACTTTTCACAACTTCACTATAATGGTATCCTTAACGTTCATGTCAATTTTCAGCTTCTTGGAAATTTATGCAAAGGTACCCCTCTTTTTGGAGCTAACTTGACCGGACTATGGCATGATTAAGATAAATTGTAATAAGCAATCTAAAAAATTATCAATTTTAGATTTCTACTAAGTTCATCATCTCCACGACAGTTTTAAATTGATACCAAACTGGACATCATTTGAATAACTTGTAAAAAAAAAACAACTGACAATCGTTTAAATATCATTTTTGACACTTTTACTAGAATTATTTCCGCAAAAGCTTTAATTTGATACCAAACACGATAGAAATTACCTATTTTGGAAAAACAATTGACGAACGTTTGCATGTGATGTCCAAATATGAGTTTTAAGGTAATAATGATTCTCAGATTCTCATTATTTCTTTGCTTCAGAAGCCTGTTCAGAAGCTTCAGAACTTTTGACCAACATTTATTTATATTGTTGTCATGACGATTTTAACACTTTTTTGCTATATAATGCATCATTTTCTGTGCCATAATCATAACATTATGATACTACTCGATTATAAAAAAATTGAATGTATCATACTGTTTATTCATTTCTTGTGGATTTTTATAGTTTGTAGAACTTATTAATTTTCACAGAATTGCAACACTTTCTTTGTTTTTGAATACATAAAATTCAAAATATGCCAGATGCTGTACTCTATGTAATCATTTATGAACTAATGTAAATCGGTAGATTATAGCTTCTTCCGAAAGATGGCAATGAGTTTTTGACGTTTAGATTTTGATCAAAATTTTTAGAAGGATGGCATCAAGAAAAGCTGCCCAAACCGTCACAAGACAAGTTAAACCAATATTGTCAGTGGACAAAGGTGAAGCCAGATCAAGAGTTTTAAATTTATACAAAGCATGGTATCGTCAAATGCCTTATATTGGTATTCAGAAAAAAATCACATAACCTTAAAATGCACTTCCCAACTAATATTTTACATTTTTAGTTCGAGATTATGATATCCCTAAATCTCTTGATCAGTGCAGAGGAAAATTAAGAGAGGAATTCAAGAAAAACTCTCATGTAACGGACATAAGAGTCATTGATATGTTAGTTATCAAGGTATGTTGCATAATCAGATATTGATATTATGTGCTACTATCATTGAAATCTTGTAGGGTCAAATGGAATTGAAGGAAACCGTAGAAATTTGGAAACAAAAAGGTCATATGATGACTTATTTTAAAGATACTGCGGAGCCTAAATCTACAGACTTTCTATCGAAATTTATGGCAGGTCAAAATTAATTTCTTTATGCAAAGAAAGTAATAGAAAATGTTAGATTGCTGTACATAGTTTATTTAAGTTCAAAATACAATATAAAAATAATCTAGTACAATTTCTTATTTCGAGTAAATCTAGTTATTAAGTCTAAAGCCCATTTGGATTGATCGCCAGGGACCATATGCCCAGCATTTCTCACTAAAACTTCTGTGAGATTGCCTGCAACTTTACAATAACCAGCCAATTCATCTCCGACATACCACTGATGCCTAGAAGCTTTTTTGTAATCATTTGCAGCATCAAAATTTAATTGTTGCAAATAATTGATAGTTAATGGATAAGCAACAATAATATCTAATTGGCCATTGTATATCAATACACGATAATTACTCAATAACTCGATAATCCAAGGAGCTACTGATTGCATAACATCTTCCATTAAATGAACTTCTACTACTTGATTCACTCCGTTAAAAGTATTATTTCCAACGTGAAGAGCTGCGCGTACATCGCTCCTTTGGATGTAATCTCCCATAAATAAATCCTCGGAGCTAGTATCATTCGAAATTAAATAATTGAAATAATTTGTGAATCCCGTAACATTTTTAAAATAAGAATTATGTCCATTCAAATCTCCGTTTAATAACGTATCAAACAATTGAAAAGCCTGAGCCCATTGTTTTTTCTGAATAAAATCAACTCCTTTGGCTTCATAAGCATGAAATTGTTCTCTTGCATTAGAATCAATTATCCCAAGTTGATATAAATAATCTCCATATTTAAGTTGATGTTCTGGATCACTTAAACCATTTCCTATAGCCAATCCTTTCAAATTAATTTTTTGTTTTGCGTTTGGATTGTTTTTATGGATTGTATAAGAAACTGCAGGAACGTATTTTCCAGCATAAGATTCCCCAGTTACGAAAAATTCATTATTTTGTAAATTTGGAAACAGTTGGAAAAACTGAAGGAGTGCATTATAAAGATCCTGACCAACTGCAACTTCGTTTTTCGCGTAGCCTTCATCTTTTTGGGTAAAACTATACCCCGTGCCTACCGGATTATCAATGTATAAGACATTATGATTTTTCATCCAAGTATATTCTCTTAGTTTTAGTCCATGTTTTCTCTTAATTATATAAGGTCCATTTTCCGTAAATAAACCAATCAATGATGTTGCGCCTGGGCCTCCTTGCAACCACAAAACTACTGGATCAGTGTCTGGTTTCGATTCAGATGGAAAAAACCAGAAGAATGTGTTTGAATCGTATTTTTTGTTTACCGTTAAATACCCAGAATAACTTCTGATATTTTTGAATCCATTAAATTTAACTAAAGCGGCTTGCTGGGCTTCTTTAATTTTTCCAGCTTCTATTAATGGAGTTAAGTAAAGAGGTTTACCTGGATCATCTTCAACTTTTCTAACTTTGAATTTCGGATATACGTTGATGAAACAATAGGATGCAGTGAATAAACCTATCAATATTTGAAGTGTTATTACAAAATTACTCTTCATTTTAACGTCTTATTAACGGTCAAAGAGTTATTCTTAAACTAACTTGCAGAAACTTCATTATCGTTGTAGATATCACAAATCAGTCATGTCAAATATCGGCATTTTAATTGACTGAAGGGAAGGCGGAAAGGAAACAAGATAGGTCAAGGTTATTAAGATTTTTTTTTAAATTTCAACTCTTCATAAATAAGTACAAAAATAACATTCATAAAATACAAATACAAAAATTGTCTCAAATGTATCACATAGTTTTATAAAAATTGTAATTTGTTATGTTCGGACGGCATATTTTGTAAGTAATGCTGAAAAATCAGGGATCAGCGTTATCCTTATTATTTATTGATTCGGAAGCGCTCCATTTTCTTATATTTTGATTAAAATTAATTGGATCATTAACAACAGACTTCCATAACTCATAATATGCATCTGCTGACATTTCTCCATTAAATAATCTTTTTTCTTTACGTTGTTCGCTTACAAATGATCTCCAAGCCTACAATACAAAACTTAATAATTTATACGTGCTGATGAATTGAATAAATTACCTTTTCATCATCTTCTTGGCTAGATTTAGACATAGCGTTTCCAAAAACGCCTCCACCATAAAATATTTCTAGATTGTACAACAAATAATTATAAGTATGCATTTTATCTGCTTCAATTGTTTGAAAAGTTACTGCATACGGGCTACAACATTTATCTGACGGATAAACACTTCTTGAATAATAATTTGTAATCTGAAGTGCTGAAAAGGAGTCAGGATTCAACAATTGAACCAAACTATATCCATGAAAAGTTGTTTGGCCGTAGTTATCTCGTGTATCAGTTGGATAAACGCCTAAAGATGATAAATGTTTCCCTAAATAGTAATCTTCTTGCTTCCAAAATCTTCCTCCAGCGGCACAATTTTCCGTAGAATTAAATTTATTTCGCAAAAGTGTCACACTTCCTTTACTTAAAATATATCCTGCTTGGGCAGCATTGTAATCAACTGCCCAAAAGTTAGTTGCGTGGCCTAAATAATATCCTTTGTTGTAATCTAAAGGGGCGACCATTCTTCGAGCATTTTGTGGTAGAGCAAATGTATCATCATTTAAAAATAAATACCAGTGAAAAGAAGTATCAATATTTCGTATAGCATCACAGAGAATAAGCCACGAAGATGCAAGTTTAGTCTGGGGGATAATTAGTTTGTTTTTTTGTAGCTTTTCAGGTTGAAGATACACAAAAGTTCTATCGTTACATTGACGTGCCCAAGTTTGATTCGCTGCTACAGCATTTTTTCTCTTACGAACAAGAACGACACATAATACTTTTACATTATCATACAAAAAATGTGACTCCAAATTAATGCTTTTGTCATTTCCATATCGAATATAGTCCATTGGTAAAGGTACTCTTTTTAAACCTTTTTCTTGAAACCATTTATCATATGAATCTACTATAATATCAGTCTTCTGGTTGTTTGTATTCTGCTTGCGGTATAAAAAAGCTCCAAGCATTGCTCCCAAAACGAAACTCCATAATAAGGTATATCGAGTTAAAGTTTTGTACATTTTCAGGTTGCAAAACACCTGTTGCTTTTTCAAAAAATTAATAAACATTATATTTTATCACATAGCTAATAACATTACAAATGAACAAAAATAGTATAATGCCATACATACTACTGGAAAATTAATTATTTCAAAAATTTGCATTTGACATTTGTCCAAAAATTTTATGGTTAAATTCAATATGGCGACAGAAAAAAAACTCAAAAAAACAACTATTTATAATAATCTATACATTTTTCAGAATTTTATTTAATAAAAACGACTTTTGATTTTAAATTCTGTATATCTATTGGAAACTTTGACGTTTCGATCCTTTGACCAAGAATCTTCTTCAGAAAACAATGAAGAAGATCCTTGGTGAAAGGATCGAATCGTCAAAATTTCCAATAAATATACAGAATTTAAAATCAAAAGTCGTTTTTAATACTATTTATAGTTATTTAAGTATTAAGGTCAGTAAGTACAGTTTACCGATTTAGAATAATTGTTTGGAGGCCGAACCTTGGCGAATTTTCTTTTTCAAATTGAATTTCTACTGGTGATTGTTTATTGTCAGCTGCCAAGTTTGACATTTAATGTAAATATTCAATTACAAAAATAAAGTTGAATATAAATGAATATTTTTTGTAAAAATCCACAATTTTTTACTTGGCGCCTTTGCCCACGGACGGTAAGTCAGCATAACCATAGTAACCACAGCTTGCATGATAAAATCAACATTCCACTTCGAATAGAGGGCCGATAAAACGACCAATCGTCCAATAATTATTTTGTATACAAATTTTTTTTTTAAAACTAGAAGAGACATCTTTTAAAAAAATTTGAAGCTAATAAGCTAATTGAATAATTTACTTATAAGCAAAAAAAAATTGTCAAATTTTTAAATAATTCCCTAGGTTCTCCTAATTACTGGATTTTCATTTTTCAAAATGCGTATAAAAAAATTAAGTACTTTTTTATATTATCAAATTTTTAAATATCTAAAGGCTTTAGTTTCAGCTCAGCATAATTTTAAAAATTTGCAATTTTTTTACTAAGTTTAAATTGCAGAATTATTGTACAAAGACTATAGAACCGATTTTGATTTTTGGTGAGATGATTTATCACGTTATAAAGTTTTTTTGGGTTAAATTTGAAGGTCCTAGGTATGATAAAAGAAATTTAATTAATGTACTTACTTCTCTTGTGAAATTTAAATAAAAAAAAACTCATTGATTTTTCGGCAAAATGAATAGTTACTGAAATATATAAAAGAATAGGAGGAAAAAATTAATTTTTTTTCCACATTTTCTTTTGGAGCCATTAATCAAAAAACTACAAATATATGCGATTTAGCTAAACATTGGCATTTTGAAACTGATACAGCCTGATCTATACAAGAAATAAAAATAACAAAAATTGCGATTTGCAGTTTTTCATTCTCCACTCTTTGGCTTCACTTTATGCACAAAATTGTTTACAGCTTTATGAATTGAAGGTTTGCACGCAATCTTGACAAACAATAGGCTACCAAGTGAGCAAGGTCGAAAAACTGTATTCGGAGCACCTTCTTGGGTTACTCCTAGCCAAATTCACAAGCTCTCTAAATTTACTGGAAATATTTTACGAACGCACAAAATTTAATCAGGTTAACCCGGTTGAATAAACGAAAACGTCTAATGTAAATAGTAAACAATATTTATTACAAAGCTGATCTAAGAAGCAAACTTACAATTTTGATAAACAAATTTCACGTTTACAATACGTTTGCTAAAGATTCCATTTATAAATTCTTAAATGTAAGTGGAATTTTCTGCAGATTCTTAAGTAATTAATTTTAATGATATTTCAACAGAAAAATTAAAAAATATATATAAAAAAGCAATCCAGACGATTTAATGTATTGCGATAAGTCCCGACTCCAAGAGTTTCTGGATTTTAGCGGCGATGTCTGGATTTTTAAGATGACTGGAAATAAAATCACATTAGGAAAATTTTATTAAAACAATTTATGAAAAAACTTACTCTTGTAAAGCTTTCGGATCGTTCTGCATCTGTTCCAAAATTAGGCGCATGGCTGGATCACGAAGAATGGCCTGGACTTCGGGGTCACCCATAGCTCGTGCCCTAACTTGAGCTGGGTCACCACTGTTGCCTTGAATCGTGCAGTTTCTGAAGCCTTGTAACGCTTCAGAATTGTTGGAATCTATTTCCAAAGCTCGCTGAAACGCTACTGCAGCTTTTGAACTCTGTTGCATTCCCTGAATAAAAATAACTCATTTAACAAAAAATACAATTTGCAATGTTATAAAAAATACTGTACCTGGAGGATATGACCCTTACGAATCCATCCTTTAATGAATTTAGGTTCAAGTTGTACACATTTCTCGCAATCTTTGAGGCCTAAGTCAAATGCAGCTAATTTAGTATAACAAGCAGCTCGGTTACTGTAAAATTTAGCTTCTTCAGGATTTCGTTTGATTGCTTCTGAATAATGTTTTACAGCAGTCGCGTAATCACCTCGCTTGAAAAATTCGTTACCACTGGTATTTTCCTCTTCAGCTTTTGCAGGATCAATGTAAGCTTTACGTTCTTCTTCTCTAATAATCTTATCAATATCAGAGAGCAATGTCTTTATTTCTGGTGTTCTATGTTCAGACATCGATTTTTCGTAATACGTTTTCGCTGAATGCCAATCACCCAATTTTTTATATGAATTTCCTATTCTTGTAAAAGCTTTTGCGATTAATTTGAAATCCGCCCGATTTTCACGACCGATTTCGATAGCTTTTTCGCATTGTTCTATACATTTTTTATAATCTTTCTGCTCAAAATAAACAGCAGCAATATTATTATGGAAGGTGATGTCTGTAGGATCATGATTAACGGCGCCATTATAGTGTTCTAAGGCTGCAGCGAAATCTTTTTTTTTATAAGCTTCGTTACCTTTTTCTTTTTCTTCCTTCGCTAATCTCTTATTTTCAGGCAATTCTTCTTCAGCTTTTCGCTTTTCTGGTTCTTTGTGTTCAGGTCTCCTAGGAGGAGGTGTGTAAATTGGTTCTGTTTCCATAGCTTCTTCATAATTTGAATCTAAACCTAGAAGAACACTTAGCGCTGTCATAATTTTTTGATCTCCTAATTTTGTAGCCAGTGAGCTGGGATTTGTTTGCAGTTCTTGTAAAGTCTTCATAAATTCTGGATCATCTAGATAATTTTTTGTTCTAGGATCGCTTCGAAGTTTCGCAAATATTTCTGCGGACGAAAATGGGTTTGGAAAGCCTCTGTTTTTGGATGCACTAGCTTTAACTTCATTCAAACCTTCTTTCAATTGAGGATTGTTTGGATCTAGTTTTAAGCCCTCTTCATAAGCGGAGACTGCTTCATCTTTACGGCCTAGATACGATAACGCAGCTCCTTTTCGAGAGTATCCTTTCGCCCAATCTGGTTTGATTTGTACGGTTTTTTCAGCATCTTCTAAAGCGCTCTGATAGTTTCCAGCTTTAGCATGAGCAGCTGATCTGTTTGAGTAGAGCACATGATTGTTTCCGTCTAAGCCAATTGCCTCAGTATAAAATTTAATAGCTTCATCAAATTTCTCGGCAGACAATGCTGCGTTTCCTTTGTCTTTAAGAGCAGCGACCTATTGTTCAAATCACAAATACATACGCATTAATTTACAGACAGGTTCTCTAGAAACTTCTACACATTTTATGCAATTTTTTCGTCTATTGGCAAATTGTTCTTAGATTTTAAGTGAGTGATATTGAGAATTAATTCAAATTCGTACCTGATCCATTTCAGCAATTATTTATTAAACTGCTATTTTCCAGTAGAAACTTCTGGAACGCCGGTACTGAGTAATAACGATCAACAATGCGCAATGTGATGTGTGAACCAATGTGAACTGTGAAACTAGCGTGAATCGTATAAAATACACCGTTGCTGTCTTCATCTTATTACTTGCACATTTCAAAATTTTCATTGGTTGAATTTTAAAATCAGGAAACACGTCATGTGAGCGGGAAATTTAATACAGAGAAAAAATCGTAATACTTTATTCTTTATAGGAACAAACAATTATATAAAAATATTCATGGAAACATCTTTTACTAACATATTTAACAATTCTTGCAGTATCACGAAAAACCATATTCAAGCAGTTGAATTTTGGATGCAATGTTATAAGAGAGTCTTCAGTTGCTTGATCCATTGCGATGTACATTGTTTGGCCACCAACAGTAGAATTATCAAAATTCCCTAAATACATTATCAAATCAAGTTCATTTTCGCTTTCCCAATTGTATTCAGTTAACAACTGGAATAAAATACATTATAGTAAAAGTAAATTATATTTTATGTAATATTCCCTTACTGAATAACTTCCCGGCTTCCATCGTTGCAATTCAAATCTAACGGTCGGATTAACATCAGGTTTTAAATTGGCGTTAAAATCCAAATCGGTGTATTCTTGCAAAAGACAAAACATATTTTGTGATTGGAATAGATTTAAGACTTCGGTAACAATGTTTGGCGCAATTTTAGTTGAAATTACTTCATAATTTCTTCTATTCGCAGGTCCAACTTTTTCCCAAATTATCTCTGAATAAAAAAGCAAATAACAATAGTGAAGACTAATATCTATTGTAATCATTACCATCATTTTTTAAAACTTCGCAAAGTTCTACATATTTATCTTCATGGAAAAAATCAGCTAAACTAATTTCGGACTCTCTCTCAATATGATGTTGGATTTGTGTTTTTATAGTATCTTGTAAATACTGAGAATTAATCCATTTGCTTAGTGGAAATTCAATTGCTAAAGGGGAAAGTCTCTCCAGGCTGAATAAACCAATCTTAGGTGGATCTGCTTCCGGTACTTGATAATTCTTTTGATTTAGGGTATGATACCAGCCATTTATGCTTAACCGACTGTGATCCATATTTAATACTTCTGAAACCTTTTTGAACAATTATTATAATAATTTTTCTATATTTATTTTTATTTACTTGATGATAAGACGCATTGGTGACTTCAAAAAATATGAAACGATTGTTTTTTGGTATGATTTCTTTAACAGGTACAAGAGGATGACCTTTTTCATCTTTATTAAATAATTCTAAGCTTCCTCCCATTTCTTTTGTCCATAATTCTTGTTCTGAGCCCGGTACAGGGTCTGTTAAATACAAGACGAAAGCAATTATTCTATCTTCTTGCAAGTCGTCGTGTACTAGAAGATAATCCGTATCTGAATAACAGGAACAAGTTGACGTCATTTTATATAATTCGCAGCCAGTTAATTTCTCCAACTAGAAATAATGCAATTCCAGTAACGGAAAATAGCATGGTTTATTTAAAAAAAAAATTATACGTACCCAGAACTTGACATTTCCTTGTAAAAAATTGTACATCTGATTTATATGCTCTGAACTTATTTTATTTAAGTCTGACGACTGGAAAAATTCGTACAAGTCCATACTTTGTTTATACAATTTTAAATCATTAAATTCTTCACGGATTCTATTTAATATTGTTTTGTCTGCTATAAAATCATCTATTACGCAAAATTTAAACGGTTCTATAAATAATTCAACACGTTCTGTGTTCATATCTTCATCAGCTATCCATTTATCATTAAACAGTTGAATGAAATCTTCTTTTGTTAAGTTTTCATTTAGTACCGGTATATTGGTTAGCTTTTGTTTTTTCAGAGGCGGTACTTCAACTTCTAATGGACAAGTTGGTATTAAATGATCTAAATAAAATTTCGCATGAACAGAAGATATTATACAAGTATCTCAAAAGTAATTACATCCACAGATAGCATTTTCTCTTTTTTGATTGTGTATAACTACGCAATCATCATCCCAAATATCACATCTCAATTCTGGTTCTGATGATGCTTCGGCGATTTCTGTTCTATTACTCTTTTCAGGCTCTATAAACAAAATTATATATTCTATTATTTTTGTAATTAGTCAGATTTTTTTACCAATTATTTCTACATCATTTGAATCAGAATCTATAATTTCAGTGATCTTATCTTGATCCATATTGCAGTTGCTTGATTAATATATTTTATTTCAATAAATAATTTGATATAAAAACTAGCAACATAACCCTCATATTCACGTGCTAGTAAATTTGAAAATGTTTCCGGAAACCGGAAATTAAGGGATCTTCCCACATACGCGGTTTATTCAAGCACACAAATTTCAAATTAAATGCTCTGTTTCTGTGCTGGAAGATTTTATTAATAATATTTCACAAGAAATAAGTAAATGCATGTAACAGAACAACAATAATATTATATTATGTAAATCTTATTTCCATTTAAGGCAGAAAATAAAACTGAAAATAATAATTTATGATTATTTTTTGAGACTGCAAATAAATTATATTTTATCTTACTTCAGGGCCGGCCAAATATATACATTTGGCAAATTGATATGATCTTGAACATGGATCTGATTCAGTTTCTGTAAAAATATTTATATTTAGTTTTTATAATCATTTCTTTTCGGTATAAAAATACTCACGTGAATTTCTACACTCGTCCATACTTTTATATGTAGGTTCTTGATATTTTGTAGGCAAAGTTGCCGATTGTTTTATTGCGAAATCATAATCCAAAACTCCTTGTTTATTTACCTATATGAATAAAATCACCGTTAGAATATCAGTGGGTGTTTTATTAATTTTTTTATACTTTACCACTTTCATCATTTGCAGAACACAAAACATGTAGCACTAAACAGAACAAATATTTTGCATTATAAATTGAATTTATGATTTATACTTACCATTGTTTCCCTTGCATCATCCCAAATTCCTTTATGCATGTTTTCAATCTGATCTAGAAATGTGAATAAACTTTTATAATATATTATTTATTCTTGTTAGTATTATTTGTTTCTTTTATATTTATTCAATGAATAACAAGAGAAATCAAATATAAAAATTTGATTAGTCTTTGTAATTACCATTTGATACTTTATTCTTTGGCTGGCATACATTCCTCATCAATTTTGTAGTTGATCTCATCTGTGCCTCAGACATCTGTAATAATGAATATTTTAATTGTAAGAACATGATAACTCTCTAGAAAATTATTTTACCATTTCAATTTGATGAAAATGTAATATAAAAATGAAAATGGCCGCAACTAATTTCATCATTCTGCAAGTATGTTGCTTATAATTTCTAAAGAAAACTTATATCTAAACAAAAAGAAAAAGGAAAATTCTCGTTAATATACATATATAGTGCGTGATGGAGTGAGATAATCAAAATCTAATGTATAATTAAAAAATTATTAATTCCTCATATTTTTTCTGTATTAATAGCTGCACCATATTATTAAAAATAAGAACGTTGTAAATATTAATATTAAGACATACACAGAGTACTAATTAGCAAGAAATTAAAATATGCAACCTATAATTTATTGGAAATATCTTTAATCTAGTGAAATTTTTTTATTAGAAAAGGTTCTATCAGAATTGAAATAATATATTTGATGTGATAAGTAAAGGACATTCATAAATGCGTAGTACAAGCAATAGAGTCAAAAATTCATCATGAGCTCCAAAATTCTTCTGACTAAATGAAAATTTGGGATATGATGTACAAAAACATTAAAGTTGTTGTCACGTGGAATGCTACAAAAATTAAGAAAATGGAAAATCGATCTTAAAAAATAAGTTTTTCGCCAACTGTCAAAAAAACATGATATTTTTGTATTGTTATGGATACGCAAAGTTCGTGATTTTTTCATTAGTGAAAATATAAATTCTATTATTGCACACCTAATCTAATATAAATCAGATTAATAATGCCACAAGGATAGAAACAAACAGGTATTTAACAAAAAAAAAATATGAATTTGTACACAAAACTACTTATTTTTGAATATAAAAATTAATTGTTGACAGTTCTTTATTTATCAAACAACAATTGCGCATAGAGTAGAGTAGAGTAGAGTAGAGTAGAGTAATTTATTTACTATTTTTTACAAAATACATTGTTTATAGCAAGTCATGAAATACAAAAAAATAAAAGTGTAATAAATATTGTAAAATTACAACTATGTCCAATCCTCGTCTACGTACTTATAATTTAAAAATTCAGGTACTGAATAAAAGCAATGACGTAGTAAAAATTTCCGAATTTTCTTCCTAAACACAGAATTTTCAAAATTCTTTACCTCTGTTGGTAGGAAATTGTACAAATTGACATCTAGTGAAATATTTTTTGATTTTGAAAGCTTAAAACGTTTTGAACGAATTAAATTTGAATTTCGTGTATCATAATTATGAAAACTAGATGACATACGGAAATTTTCTTTATGTTCGTGAATTTCCACCAATATAGAATAAATAAACCAACATCGAAGCGGTAGAATTCCAGAACGTAAAAATAGTGGCCTACAGTGTTCTCTACTTGTCACACCTGCCATGATTCTTATAGCTTGCTTCTAAAGACGAAAAATTTTAATTGCATGTGAGGAGTTTCCCCACAGGATAATTGCATAATTTATGGATGCATGAAAAAGACCGTAATAAGTAGTTAATAAGGTATCTGTATTTATAATATTGTAAAGTTTTCGTAATAGAAAAATAATACTTGCAAGTTTCTTAGACAAAAAATTTGTATGGTAAAACCAATTTAATCGATCGTCAACAAACATACCTAGTATTTTTACGTATTCTCCTTTTAATATATTATTGTTAGATGAAATAATCATTGTTTGCGTTTTATCGGAATTTAATTTCAATTTATTGGCTTGAAACCACTTTTCTGCTTTTAATAAACAAGTTTGAGTAAGCTCTTTCAAGTATGACATATCATTGTGGGAACAAAAAAGACTAGTGTCATCAGCAAATTGTACTGTTTTAATGGGAGACACAAAATGGGAAATACTTTTGGTAACAATACCCAGGTGACTGCAAATTAATTATAGTTTGTTCTTTTTTCCTACATTTTACTAAATAAAACAATAATTATTGTTGATCCTTTATTTTTTGACATTTGGCGAAAAAATATTGTTTGTATTTCGTGTGCGAAGTGATTGTATTTTGTTGCGCTTTCGAATGAATTTGTTACCTCGACCTTACGGTCTCGGTTAAAATTGACATTCTCACGCGCAACAAAAAAACAATCACTTCGCACACTTAATACAAAAATAACTATTTTTACAAATAACTAGAAAAAAAGAAAAGAGGAAAAAGTTTCACACAAAAGTTGTAGCCGGCATAATTCTGCGTTTTTTGAACAACTTTCTTGCACAAAAATTGGCTGAGATGTACCACTTTGAATAAAATACTTTTTCCATTTTCTGAATCGAGAAAAAAAAATATAATTTAAACATACCTACATAGTTTATTTGAGATAAATGATTCACTTGTAATAGTATATTGTGTAACAAGTGCGATAAGTTGTCGATTGCCCACGAGAGCAATTGACAACACCGCACGAGTTGCAGATACTACTTTTTATTACGAATGTGGGATGAGTATTATTTTTCGTTTTTTGCGCACTCAAAAAGCAAATAACTATTTACCGCCCGGAAAAACGTGCGCAAAGTAGTACTCATCCCGCATGAGTAATGAAATAGTTATTTACGTATAGAGGGCTGAAAGATTAAGTTTACATCCGCGGACAAAGTTTGAGGCCCGAAGCGTAGCGAGGGTCTTAATTCGTCCAAGGGTGTAAATTGTCTTTCAGGCCGAGGCACGTACAACGTTTTACGCACAGCTGTGATAAAATTTACTTGTGAATTTCTCGTGAGTAATTAGTTTTTGAGAACACGCAAAAATATTTATTACTTCAAAATTATAAGGTGGCGTATGGTAACAAAAAACATGTCATGTGTTAAACAATTGATTTTGTTTATATGTCAACAAAATTCTGTTGGTAGTTTTCTTATTTTAATAATAATACTGGTGGCCAATTCTCTAGTTTACAGCCCAACGGGCGGTAAATTTTTTTACCGCCCGACGGGCGTAAAGTAGAAGTTACCACCATGGTAACTAAGTTGTAAACAAACAATTTTGTATCAGTTGTGCGTAAATAAAATTATTCTCAAATTGGCTTACCCGAAAATAAATTATAGTAATGAACAGAGCCTCTACAGGTTAAACTTCTATTTCGTTACGCCAGATAAACGGGTGGCAAATGCAACTGAGTTATATGCGCCAAATACGTAATGACGTTTAGTTGAATTTCTGAAAACCCGCTAGAACTTTCAAGAGACTTCGAGAAACTCTTGGCGGCGTTATTTAAATTGGTACGGGATCGACTCAAGAAATTGTTGGATTGAAAATAAATAAGTGAACTAGTCGAGATATATAAGAAGCAGTGAAAATTATTGGCAATGTTACTGTGTAAATAATAAAAAAGTATAGTGATAGTGTCTAATTTAGCGTCGATTATAAGTAGAAGTACTGATTAGTAAATTTCTATTGTAGCCTTAAGTGAAAACAAATTTATTAAACCCACAAACAAGTAGAGCTTCGTTACATTATTTACTCCGATTGAGAAAAAAATTAATTTAAAAAAATAAATATATGTAGGTATATTTCTTTTGAATGATATAGAAAATTTTTAATCATAAAACTATGTAATCGCAAAGTCAAAATATTCACTTTCAAAATGCTTTATTTTTTCCATCTGTTTAGAACTGAGGAAGTTATCTCCATTTTTACTTACTTGTGCAAAGTACAAGGAAGTATTGTGAAACCGACAAAATTCACCTATCGAGATTTTGATGGAAATATCCGTTTTGAGCATCCCTGAATCTATTTTGACTATTTTCGGCTTGATGTCGGTACGTATGTGCGTACGTTCGTTCGTTCGTTCTTGCGTTCGTAACTCGCAAATCTCATAACTGGTTGAACGTATAATGTTGAAATTTAGTATTTAAGACTGGTATAGGGTCTAGTTGTGCACCTGTCATTATGGTTCCAATCGTCTGTACAGGAAGTGCACTTTACTTGAAATGTTTTTCGAATTTTTCTAATAAATCCAGAATGATCAACCGTAGGATGTTGAAATTCAGTATTTGAACTTGATGTTGTATCAGAATGGTTATCTCTATTTTTGTATGAATCGGCCAAGCCAGAAGTGCACTTTACTTGAAACTTTTTTTATAATTTTTTGCATAAATCTAGAATGATTAGCCATATCATATTGAAATTTAGTGTTTGAACTTGTTGTAGCATCAAAATAGTTATCTACTATTTTTGTATCAATCGGCTGAGCCGGAAGTGCAGTTTATAGGTATAACAGACATTCAGAATTTACCGTACAAAACAATCAGATTAATTGAAATGATAAGGTAGGCAATGATAATCTGTTGTCAATTTTTTGATTTTGTTTGACATTTTACATGTCAAAATATTATTAAAATTATATTAATTATAATCCGTAGTGACAGAAAATTTTATTGAATTAGCTATTTACATAATTAGTTATGAAAAGTGCCATATTGTTTGACGAAACGTAATATTTGCCAAAACGAGGGTAGCGAGTTTTGCAAATTACGTGAGTCAAACAATATGGCTTTTCATAACGTATTCTGTACAAAATTTTATCTAATTCCGTTAGAATAATTTTATCTATATTTTTGAATGACAACATCTCTCACGTTACATTAAAAAATTCAGATGACTGTGATTCATGACCATCTATTGTTACTACAGAAACAAGAGTGCACTGAAATAAACAAATATCAAATTTTCACAAAACGTCAAAATAATTCTTAAAAATGTACTCAAGCAGTAATATCCTGAGTGATATAGTACCATTTGATATTAAAGACTCTGCCAATGCTGCATACTATGAATAATAAATCATTCTTTCAATTGTACGCAGATAAGTATAATTGATTAGCTCTGAAACATGACCAGTTATGTAAAGTCATTACGTAACTACTTTACGCAACTGTTGCATGGCAGTTATGAAAAATGGGACATTGCATAACGTCAGAAATTGATGTAAAGTTTGACTTTTCAAAACGGAATTAGATAAAAATTTGTGTATATATCAAATGATGTACAAGTAAGTCACGTGATGTTCACGTCAGATTTTTACTTATACAGAATACAAAAGTAAGTATTGTGAAACCGACGAAATTCACATTTCGATATTTTTATGGAAAAATCCGTTTTGAGTATCCCTGAATCCATTTTGACTGTTTTCGGCTTTATATTTCGTATGTATGTAACTCGCAAATCTCAAAGCCCGTCGAACGAATTTTGTATTTAAGACTGATCTTAGATCTAGTTGTGAACCTCGCATTTTGGTTGTACCGGAAGTGCACTTTACTTGAAATTTTTTTGAATTTTTCTCATAAATCCAAAATGATTAGCTGTAGGATGCTGAAATTCAGTATTTGAAATTGCTGTAGTATCTAAATGGTTATCTTATTGTTACATATAATTCAACAAAAATAATTTGAATATCAAAAAAATTTACTTGTACATCATTGGATATAATTTTTTGCATATAATAATATGATTATGAAATACAGAATTCTGAGAATTCTATCGTTCTACGACTAATTAATTCAATACTCTACAGCCGATCGTTTCGAATTTATGCAAAAATTCCAAAAGACTGTCAAGTAAAGTGCACTTCCGGCTCAGTTGATCTCAATGAAAATAGGATATAGGCATCTAGGCAGTACTATCGTCTTGAATCTTAAATTCTAACATTCTACGTTCAATCGCTTTGGATTTATGCAGAAAATTCAAAAAATGTTTCGAGTAAAGTGCACTTTTGATTCAGCCGATCACAATCATAATACAAGGTGTACAACTAGATGTTATAAAAGTGATTAATACGAAATTTCAATATTTTATGACTGATTGTTTTGAATTTATGCGAAAAATTCGAAAAATCTGTTATATAAAGTGCACTTCCAGCTCAACCGATTGGTACAAAAGAAGAAGATGGCCATTTAAATGCTATAGCAATTTCAAATATTGAATTTCAGTACCCTACGGCTAATCATTCTGGATTTATGCGGAAAATTCAAAAAAAGTTTCAAGTAAAGTGCACTTCCAGTACAGACGATTGCAACCATAATGCGAGGTGCACATCAAGATTCTATACCTGTCTTAAATAGAAAACTTCAGCATTATACGTTTGACAGGTTTTAAGATTTATGAGTTACGCACATACGTACGCACTTACTTACATACACACATACGCACTTACATACGTACCGACATCAAGTCGAAAGTAGTCAAAATGGATTCAGGGATGCTCAAAACGGATATATCCATCAAAATCTCGATATGTGAATTTTGTCGGTTTAACAATACTTTCTTGTACTTTGTAGAAATAAGTAAAAAGTACTCATTCTTAAAGTGACATATCTCAGCCAATTTTAGTGTTAGAAAGTCGTACATAGCACCAAAGTATGCAGATTTATATCAGCTTGAACTTTTGTATGAAACTATTTTTCCCTTAAGGCATTGTTTTTAAATTATTTGTGAAAAACTGATTTTTAAGTTAATTTTCCATTTTTCAAATTTTTCCAGTTTTCCACGTGACAGCAACTTTAGTATGTTATTGTACATCCTATCAACTATCAAATTTTCATAGTCAGAAAAAATTTGGAGCTCAAGTCTATTGCCTGGTCTATTGCTTGTACCAGGCTTGTACTAATATTTTCCATCTGATTTTCCATCTTAAAAAATAATTGAGAATACAAAAAGAATCGTTTGATCATTGTTTTTACTGTACAAAAATTAAAAAGTAATTTCGATCCTTAGAATGGAAAATTAGTCGTGAATAAAAATAAATTTGTAATAAATTCAAAATTCGCGCGTATTTTAACGTCAAGCTGCAAGTGTGGAGAGGTGTGTAACGACAAATTTTCAAATTTGACATGTCAATGTTTGTTCGAACGTTAATAAAATATGTCAGTTCATATAGATGCTCGAGAGGTTCTTAAATATCTAAATGATTTGGGATATGTTGATATTTCTCAAAAGCAATTGAAGGAATTTATTAGAGGTAAAGCTTTTTTTTCTGTTCTTTTAAAATCTGACAATTATTTCATTGTTTTGTAGATTTAAAGAGGTTAATTAAGTATGATCAGAGAAAATCGAGAAAAGAAAATATTTGCCCTGAACAAGATCAATATTATGATTGCGAATACCCTTCTGCTGAAGATATTGCCACACAAATAAATTTACGAGAACAGCAAGAATATCTTTCCGAAGTTTTTAATTATTTGCATAGGGCTTCAACAGCCAGCTCCTCAGCAAAGATAAAAAATAAAAATGTTCAAAGTGACGATAAGGTAATATCGGTAGAAATATTAAAACCAAAACCATGTAGGCCTCTATCGTCAACGGGTACTAGTGATAATAGAATAAATGAAGAAGTACTGCCTCAAAAACCTAAAAGACCATTTTCATTTAACACTGATCGAACTAGAAATGTTCTATCAAAGCCAAAATCAGATAAAGCATATACATCTTCCATCAAAACAAAACAAAAACCTATTAAAGCAGTTACTGCCTCTGATTCTAGTAGCACTAAGTTGAATGAGGCACAAAATAGACCAATATCTTCTAGGAATAGAAATATTGTTCCTGATTCTGCTGAAACTACAAGATTCGGCAGAAAATCTCCCGAAATGGGGAGAAAACCTTTTAGTTTTCAACCAGCAGCAACACGTAAGAAAATATTCTATTTACAATTTCCATTATCTATATTAATCTTTTGTCACTTATATTATCTTACATATGATCAATTTTTGAAGTATTAGGATCGTTGGACACGGTGCATTTTGATTCTCCTTTTTGATGCAAAAAAAACGAGCCTTGACGTAAAATTTTACGCATTGCACTGTAATTTTATTTATGACGCGGTTCATTTTCCCTTGTATCAAAATACAAAACAAAACGCCTATTAAAACGGCTTTCACATACAAAAAAAAATCCCAATATCTCAAATGAGGCCGAGGCCGACACGAATGTCAAATCAGCATTTAATATTTGCCAGACATTTCTATTTTCTTTTACTTCACATTCATGATTCTATCCATAGAAGCTCATTTGCAGTATTACATTAATTATTAAGCCAAGCTAAATTGCAGTCTCAAGAAACGTCCCTGAAAAATCAAAGTCTTTTATTAAATCTAGAAAAGCAGATATAGATTCTTCTTCATCTGAACCCGAAATAGCTAAAAGAACGGATAAACATAAGAAAGATGACATTTTTTCTTACGGGAATAAATTTAGACCAAAACCCGCATGTATGAATAAGCAATGCCTATTGAATACATTCTAATTAAATTTATTACAGATTCGCCTCCTTCATCTGAAAATTCTGTTTCTCCTTATGACTCTCCTAATTTTAGGAAAAAAACTACTAAGGTTCCAAAGAATGCTGATTTCAATCTGAGAACAACTAATTGTGAGTGACTGTTTAAGATATTCCTTAAAATATTTATTTCATCTAGTTGTAGATTCACCAACAGAAAATTCACTTTATTTTGTGTATCCTCCTCCAAATACGAGAAAAACATCTTGGGCACCTAGGAGCACTGATTTAGATCTTAGACCAACAACTACATGTAAGTTTTATAATTTTAGGGACGTTTGTACGGTATTTATGCATTCTAAGCGATACCAAAGTGAGGGTCAATTATTTTATTGTAGTACAATAGGTCACTCAACAGGAATAAATTTTAATAATAGAATGACTCATGCAAAATTAATTATTTACATATCAAAAAACTAATATATACATTCAAAAAATAAAAGAGAAGAATGAAATGGTTTTTAGAGTTAAAAACTCCAGAACGTCTTCAATTCACACTGTTCACGTAGTTTATTTAATTACTGGCCGGTTTCAGCCACTTGGTGGCCATCCTCAGAGTGCTACTGGTGTGAACCTGAAAAAACTACAGGAAACTGCTGAAGCAGTTCTTATCGGTACCACTCTGAAGATGGCCATCAAGTGGCCAAAACCGGTCAGTAGTTGAATAAATTACAAGAACAGTGTTAACTATTGAAGACGTTTTGGAGTTTTTATTTTTTTAAGCTATCCCCTTGTTTTCACACTATAGGCTCTCCTACATTTTATCGTGCAATATCAAAATTTAATGTAAACTTGTAGATTGATTTAGTGTAAGTACTTTCAGATTTCATCGTTTAGTGAGATAACTTTTAAAAAAATTCTTATAGAAACAGAATATATCCGGAAATGAAAAGTCACGTTCATTGTATAAAGTCGAGATTCTATTTGCAGCTGATTTGAGAGCAGTTACAGGAATTACATAGACAAGTTCGCGTAGAATAAGTAGGGATTCTGAAAGGAAAGCGTGAAAGTACACTTGGAACATCAATTGGGTTATACAAGAACGTGAAATCTGCCAATATTCTTCATTTTTTAAGAGATAACAATTTTACATAAAAATTAGGGAATTTATTAATGAAAAATTTTAAATTATGGAATACCTGTAACTGAATTGATGTATATATAAAGCTAGGTTCTAAAAATATAAATTTCTTGCAACTGATGTTAATAGATGCACGAAAAAAATTTGCGAAATAAATATGATACTTTTGAAAAATTCATATCTCAATGAAGTTGGCCAAACTAACAAAAATATCTTTTGAAGTAATTTAGGCTGTTTACGGAAAATTTCATGAAATTAACACATATTCCTATTCACATAGAGAATGTTTATTCACTTTCGGCATGTTGAACTATATTTTGAGTAACAAGAAGTGATGTAATGGCAATATTACAAAAGTATAGAAAATCAACGAAAGTTAAATAGAAAAATTTGCTGTGGCCAACACAGTACTTCCTCGACCATAAACATGGTCAGTTTCATCGCTGTTTCGTAAATTTAGAGTGTCGCATCAATTAATTGCATATTTTAATGTAACAGCTGTCATTGTTAAAGTGACAGATGGCGGTTATAAGAAATTACGACTTCCTTGATGATTTTGGGACCCATATCAGCTAGATGATTTTATAGACGATATCTTAATAGTAAAACTACATTCACAACCATTTTGGACTCGGCTTAATTTGCACTATAAATTCAAATTACGCAGGGCTGAAATTCGTAGTAGTCACAACCACTTTTAACATTGCTTGAAATTTAGTAATGCCACAAGCACAAATAGTGCAAATATTAAATACTTTATTCTTCTTTTCATCTAAAAAAATACTTTTTCAAATTCAACGGCCAATTATATGCGACTAGTGAAGAATAGTAAGTTGTTAGTTAGATTTCTATTTGATTTTATATGTCAAAAACACATGTTGAATAAACATATACTCGGACAAGCCTAACCTGTCGCTTGAGAATTTATCTTCTGGAGATAGAAATAGCCTGACCTAACTGTATCTATCTCTTTCTTACTAATGCTATGAAAGAAACAGTTGTTGCATGACGTTTGTCTTTCCAAGCTAAGACATACTCTATTGCTGGGTGTTGATTTTGTAACTAGAAAGCGATACTGAATCGTATTCGTTGCCTCGCACCAATCTGAAATCAGCCATTTAATGCTATTCTCGGTTGAATAGGCTTATTCAACTGGTCGGGAGCAGACGAATACGTATTCGGCACAGTGAATATAGTTCAGATTACATCGAGAATGGTATAAAATGGCTAATTTCAGATGGCGCTAGGTGACGAATACGTATTCAATATCGCTTTCTAGTTACAAAATCAACACCCTGATGTCCTCTTTAATTTCTACCTACCGCCTTGTACCAGTAAGAAACGTATGTCTGCGTGAAAATATTTTGTTCATTCGCTTCCATGAGCGCACTTAGTAATTTTGTTTAGCTAATCAATAAGGTTTGAGCCACGCGAAGATTGAATATAACTGAATTAAACGCTTCTTTCTTTTCACTTGTTGATTTAAGACATTATGTACATTTCGTATGTAAAGCAAACATTATCGGAGTACAAATTTTTTTCTTGAAAATTATTTATATTTGATAGACTGTTTTATCGTGGTTATTGATTATTTATATTAATAATTCAACCACGACAAATCATAAATCCATTCTATAAAATGTTCTAACTTTGATAAACAATACATAGATAAACGAAAAGAAATATATAAATGCTTTCAAGAACACAACATGTACCATGTTAAATGCAAAGAATCTGTTCAAGTCTGCGTTACCTTATAATTTTCAAGAAACAGGACTCAAATTTTAGATTATTAATCCAAATCTTCAACAAGATTATAATATGTGAGGAAAATAATTTGAATGCTTCAGAGGTAATCCAAATGGAAATCGAGAAGTTGTAATAGATCAAAGCGACGTATCACCTTTAATTATAGATTTAGAGGATTCCAGTGATGATACCGATGACTCCGATAGTTGCTGGTGATTGTAACGGTAATGATATGTTGTCAATAACATTATAAATCATTAATTACGATAACAAATATCTTTTATGAGAATTCTTGCTTTTATCTTTTGATTTTCATTCTATTTTATTATTATTTTTATTATTATTATTTTTATTATATATATGTTTATATTCAATAAATAAAGTATTCTCTAATAAATTTAAAACATTTGAGAATAAAATGCGTACGCCGCTGACGACGTCAGTTTCCTATCTTAGCCGATCTTGAATCATACGATTACCGAACTTATCCGATGGGACTCATTTGACTTGTCCGAGTATATCAGCGCCAGCGCTCCTAACGTGAAAAGTACGAAAGATGCAATGCGCATGCCAATCTTAGATCATAAATAATATCTAGATGGAAGGAGTCCTATATCACACAATACATTTTTACGAACGGTTATGCCAGAAAGAGAGGAAAATATAGGTTACGCTAGAGGGACAAAGAAATAAAATATAATAAAAGAAAAATGAAGTGAAACGAACTGCGCATGTCTATCGAGCTTCATTTGTTATTTATAAAAGTAATGTTAAGAAGATGTACTCTGCAACTAGAAAACAGCGAATGAATATAAATATTTTTTACAGAAACCAGTACTCATTACATCATGTGTTTGTCATTTTTCGGGCTTAACAAACCGAAATTTGATTATTGTCACGCTTGCGCAGTTCATTTCTCCAGCTTTCTTACAATAAATCTTCCATCTCTTTCCGTCGTAGCCGTTCGCAGTTTCTTCCATCTAGATATTATTTATGATCTAAGATGCCAATTCACTAGACCTCTAGATCCGAAGTGAAAGCTTGCACCGCTTACACACTGCAAGTCTGCAAGCATTGCAATGATAATACTGAGCTCATATGCTAAAGTTCCATTCACAACCGAATTTGAACATGGCACAATTTCATGCTAGCTTAAAATTCAAAGCTAAGCGTATGAGCTCAGTAGTAACCATTCACAACTAAAATTTGTAGTCTGCGTACTTTACGTTCGGATTGTAATGTTTGCAAAGTGCAAACTTTCACTTCAAGTTGCTAGCGAATTGGCATGTGCATTGCATCTTCCGATGATTCAACATGTGTTTTTGACGTTTAAAATCAAATAGAATAATAGAAGACATATGCAAACAGTGAATTGACGGTGATTAAGCTTGGTTTGATATTTCATTGATCGATCATTTCTTTTCTTTAATATGGACGAGAGATTATTGAATTTAAATTTATAAAGTTTGTTGACTTAATATATTTATTTACCTTATAACATTCTTCAATAAGAACTGAAATTCAAGTGAATAGATAACTTTAACTAACAACTATTCTTCATGCCTCGCAAAGAATTGACCACTGAATTTGAAAATATATTCTTTCAAACGAAAAGAAGAATAAAGTATTTAATATTTGCATTATTTTGTATTTGTTTTCATAGATGGCATTACAAAATTTCAAGCAATGTTGAAAGTGGTTGTGAATGCTACAAATTTTAACCCTGCGTAATTTGAACTTCAAGTGCAAATTAAGCAGAGTCTAAAGTGGTTGTGAATGCAGCTTTAGCTTGGAATTTTCTGCTAGCATGAAATTGTGCCATGTTCAAATTCGGTTGTGAATGCACCTTAATGTTAATTTATGCAACAAGAATGTCAAGTTGAACATAAAGACATAAGGGCAAACAAAGTTGGACAAATTACTCGTAAAATGTATTTCAAGTACAAGTACCAAATACTTGAGTGTTTGTGGAAGTACTTGAAGTACATGTACTCTTTTAATTTATTTAGTACTTGAAAATACTAAGTACTGATAAAAGTACTTGAAAATTTGGGTGCAGGTACTTCAATTTTTTGATACTTGCAAATATCAAGTACTTTGTTTAATACTTATTCAGTACTATATTACAGAGTTGAGCCTAGTACTCATAAATAGTACTTCAAGTACAAGTACCAAATACTTGAATGAAAGTACTTGAAATATAAATTCTTATCACATGATACCAAGACAATAATTGCACTGATATAGATCAAGTATTCTTTCTCAAGGGGCCCATACATTGTCAAACAAATTGCGCAACAAAACAATACGCAACGATGCGTTGCACAATTGCGTCATCCATACATTTGGCTAAATTTGATTCAAACTTTAGTTACAAATTAGGAATAGTACGACAAGCATGTCCTGAAGCACATGTACCTAAGATGATGACGATGTTCCCAAAAAACGGAAAAGTAAATAAAGAATTTGGATGATAGAATCACTAATGACCATTTCATGATCAGCTCCTGGCTCTATTTCTTTTAATTTTTCTGACAACTTATCGGAAGCAGCATATTTCAGGTTTCTATTTTTATAGATGTCGCTCTTAATTTTCCATTCTTCAGATGAATTCATGTATATTGCAATGAATTGTCTCCAAAATCCTCTATTCTGAATAGTCGTCATGGTCGAAAGTGAACTTTCTACCAAGAAAACCGGCCGATAACTCAAAAATATTGCGCAACGGAGCACAACATGCACATACACAACACAACGCGTTGAGCAAACGTAGTTGCACAACGAATTTCAAACATGTTTGAAACTAGTCAAACATTTGTGCAGCGCATCAAACACTGCCATACATTAGCAAATTATTGCGCAACAGCATGTGTTGCACAGTTTGTTTGACAATGTATGGACCCTTTCAGACGTCGAACAAAACAAACAAGTCGAAGTCGAAACTTGTTCACTCTGAATAGAAAGAAAGTATTTGAAGTATCGTACATTGAAAGTATTCGGCGTTTTGATCTGTTTTACTTGAGGTTTGTGATAAATATCCAATTTTTATCAGTGCAATTGACTTTTCTGCAGTGTTAAGATGTGATGCGTAGATAACTTCTTCAATATATCAAATACAAATGTCTAATAATTTGATGATAATTTCAGTTACAATTTCATTTGAGTTCGAATGATCGTTTTTTTTTTTAATCATTTCGAATAAGCAACGGAAGTGGTGGTACGGCAAATATGTGATAAACTAGAAGTGATAAATAGACTTTTTTGGACTAAACTCTGGATATTTATTTTCCTTTTTTGACATTTCGATTTTCTATCCGAAAATATTCATCAGACAAAATTGATATCAGATTTTTTCTGATGAAGATTTTTGTATAGAAAGTCGAAGCGTCAAAAATTAAAAATAAATATACAGAATTTAACCCAGAAAATCAATTTATTATGATATAATTCTGAAAAACATGTATAGATCATTGAAACTCGAAATTTGTATTTCAAGTACTTTTACAAACATTCAAGTACTTAGTACTTGTACGTGAAGTAATTTTCACGAATAATTTGGTCCAATTTTGTAATATAGAAGTACTTACTGAGTATTTACAACAGTACTTGATATTTACAAGTACCAAAAAACTAAAGAAATACTTGCACCCAAATTGTCAAGTACTTTTGACAGTACTTGGTACTTTCAAGTACTTGACAGATTAACCCTAGGAGAAGCAGTGACTTGTTTGGTGCTAAGTGAACCTATGAGGTCTGGACAGACCTTCACCGAGTTTTATTGTTGTGTGACTTGTAAGAGTTTTTATAAGGCTTGACAAGTATATTTTAGTGTTGAATAATCTATTAATGATTGAATGGACTGTGCGGGTGGCAGTGGGTGTGTATGTGTGTGGGTGTGAGGGGTAGAAAAAAATTGATAATTAGCTTGATTATTTGACTTGGCACAGGGTATACACCATATTTATATAGGTTCACGGTTTCATGTATTTTGACCTATCGATTAAAAAAACCTTGGAATTGATGTTTGTCTTCCTTTTCCTCCATATATGAAAAACCTGTCATACTCTGTTCATATTCATTTTGAATAGCTGCAGATGAATCTTGGAGGCGTGCTGTATGATTCAAAACTATATTTACTTCATTTGCTCCATCTATATAGTGTTACATTACGACACACATCACAATGACACATTTAGTAATGACATGAATGAAAATTAAAGAAAATATAGAACATCCACTAAAAAATATGAAGAATGATGATTCTATGTTTCTCTCATGAATATTTATTAACCAAACACTACTAAAGGATGAAAAATTTTCCTCTCCAATTATAAGTATCTGCCCTTGCCTATTACAACACCAGATACAAGTCTATCTTGTTTGAAAATGTCAGAATTCGTCTAGGTCTGGTCAGACCTCATAGGTCAATTTAAGATAAATCACAATAAAATCATTTTTTTTTGCTTTGAATATGTCGAAATCGCTTTGAAGATGGTTTCATCAGATTCAAGAAGTCGAGTTTATAAAAGTCAACGAGTTTCAGTTCTCAATTATTGTTAAGTAGAGAGTAATTGAGCATTGAATTTCAAATAGGTCTGGCCAGACCTCATTGCACCTCCTAGGGTTAAAAAAGTACTTGTACTTTAAGTACTTTTACAAGCACTCAAGTACTTGGTACTTGTACTTGAAGTACTTTTCACGAGTATTTTACCCAGCTCTGCAAGTAACCATTACCAAGTATACAGAACGAAAGTACTTGGACCAGTTCAAAGTACCAAAAATAAGAAGTACTTCAAGTATAATACTTGAAGTATTGGAAGTACTTGGAAGCGTAATCAAGTACTTTTCGTGCAAGTACTGCTCAGCTATGAGGCCAAGTATCTGGTGATGGGCCTTTTATAGTGACCAATAGCCCAGTCACTTTATACAAGAAAAAGGTCAAACCTCTAAAAACTCCAACCGAATTTTTTTTAGTGGGACTCTCTTCACTTTGACGTGACAAATAATTTCTCAAAAGCCCATAAAGTCAACTGGATGACTATTAAAGTTACAGAAGGTCAGACATCAAGAAAACTATTTTTTTTTAAATATTTTGTGAATTATCGATCTTACGTTAATTTAGATCTTTATAAAATTAGTTTGTAATATAAATTTGCGTAAAAAATACAAAATCTTCGTAGAGCTAGTAGTTTTTGAGATATATGGTTGAGAAAACTCAGGCATTGCGCTGCATTTGTTTCTGGACCAATTTTGTGATTATGCAAGCGATTTTTTTTACATGGTGTCCCTATAGGCCTGATCCATAGATTACAAGCTATGAAGCTGAGGACATTGAATCACTTCTCGAATTTCCGCTAGGTGGTATATGTGTCAAGAGTCTCTAAAATAACGTCAAGAAGCTGTCTCTACGAATTAGAATTGAACCCCACATTTCTTGCCAATAGAAATCTTCGATCACAGTTCACTAGAAAAGTTTCTGAGTTAGATGCTCGTCTCCAGAAAATTAGGAGTACTATAATACAGATTATTGCTAAATATCAGTTGACACTATGTTGAATTGGACCAAGATGGTAAAAAGTCGAAACGTGATAATTTTTATTTTATTTCTGTATTTTTGAAATTGCTTGGATTTTACTCAATTGTTTACTCAAAATTTACTTCGATATGCCAAAAATGAATAAGCGTTCTCTGAGTTAAAAATATATTTTTGTTGATTGGACCAATTTCATTGCAACTGGCCTCGAGTGAGGAAGAAATTGATGTTTAACAATTGCGTGGAGTGGACGCTCATTATGTAAATGCATTAATATGATTGTTGCTGCGGATGAGAAATAATAAATAATCTAGAATAAATTGAGTCATAAATGTAAATGAAGCGATGCATATTTGGATAGAAGTGTCTGATATTGGTGCTAATCTTATTTGAATAAATAGTGAGGTTTAAAGTTTGTAATATATTCATAAAATAATTTCTTTTAGTTATAAGGCCCCGAAAACCTGCCAGAATATCCAAAAGTGATCCTGTAGCATTATATCAACAATATCAAGAAGAATGGAAGAAACAGAAATTACCAGGAGAAGATAGAAGGTTCGATTTGAGATGGGCGATTCGGGAGAGAATGTTAGGCGATCCTGAAATTTTGGTAATTTTTCTTTCACGTTACTTTGCCAGCAGTTTTTAATAACAAAAAATATTTCAGCCACGAATTGGAATGGAAAAAGCATCTAGAAAATCTTCTCGTAGTTGAATATATTAATATAGGTAAATGAGTTATTGGATTAAATATATGTATTTTGACAAAACTTTACAATAGAGTATAAAATAAAGTTAATTATTGTTGATTTAGTTTGAATTTTTCTAATTTACTAATTGTTTCATTCCTATGTAAATGGAACAATATTTTACTCTCTATTTCATCAACTGCAGATCTAGTTAAAACTAAAGTATCATGTTTTAACATAGAATAAACATTTAATCCGTACACGGGCATTAAATTTATGTGTTTGATTTGATCTGTAGCTATCGTTATATTTTTTGGCATTATATCTGACCTAAAATGGCAAGAAATAATCATTTATATCACTTTCCTCAAGGAAAACACTTGGTAGATATAATTCAAACTTACGAATCAACAATTAGAACCGAAGGACCCCAATTTCGACTTTTAACCAATTCTTCAGTGAATTTTGAATCATCTGTCGGGATTTCAATATCATAAACGATGTGTAAATCGTCTTGAGCTAATTTAATTGACAGCATGCTCGTCAATCCTAGTACTCTCGTATAAAACGGTAGCATGTAAAAGTGTGGTGTGGGTGATCTTGGTCCATGGACTACTCCACCACCTCGCCAAAGAGGGCTTCTAATAGAACTGTGCCTAGAACGCCCCATTCCTTTTTGAGGCCATGGTTTTCTTCCACCACCTCTTACTTCTGATCGTACTTTAGTGTGAGCGTAACTGATGTATCTTGAATGAATTGTAATTATTAAATAATTTGTTAATGAAAATTTAAGTTGTTTGCTTAAAGTACGGATTCCCTACCTGTAAAGTTTTTGCCAGCGAGCATTTTGGTGTACAATATCTATTCGAGGATTTGCTGCAAAGATATCAGGATGTAATTGTATTATTCCTAGCTTTTTTTCATCGATTGTATCAAAATTTTCAACCCAAACTTCTCGTGGCTTTATGTATCTAGGTGGATGTTCTAAAACTCTAGGCTCAATGGTTACTAATTCTTTATTGCTTAATATTTTTGAAGTGTGGAAAAGCCGATTGGTATTGGAATTATGTTTGGGAAACTTGAGTAATAAGTTTAACATTTTAAAATTATTTTCTAACCTTTACAGCGCTCTGACAGCGCTATGTCGAACAATTTTTTAATAGATGGCGCTACCAGCGATATTAAAAACTCATCAAGGTGAATATGCAAATCCTTAAAATTGAAAGCTAAGTACTGCTACCCTTCTCAAGTGAGTCCTATGTAAGTCCAATAGTGGCACGATTAAAAAAAATTGGCTCACTAAGGGAATAGGAACCCAAAGACGTGCGCATGCGCGTAATTCGTACGCGTAATTCGGACGTGTTGCTTCAGTCAGTGGCATTCAAACAGAGTGCATTCCATCTAAATACGTACAAGTGTGTGCCTCGCGGACAACAATCATTACTTTACTGCCTTCCAATCCTAGTTGGCTTAGAAAGCTCGGTTTAGGTTATGTTTCAGTTGTTTTTATTTTTAACAAAATATAACATACATTTTCTTTGTTTCAATACTAGTTTACACCGTTTTAGTGCCACTAGAAAATTTCTGTGCATGCTGATACCGCCATCTCTTTGTGACTTTTGGAACTTCCTTGGGTTCCTATTCCCTTAGGTCCGGTTTCACCAAACTCAGTTAAATTTATCAAGGGGTTATTTTGACTCAGTAACTATGGTTACAATTGTATCAACAATACTTTTCGTATAAAATAACCTCCGGATAAATTTAACTAGCGTTGGTGAAACTGGCTCTTAGTAAGGCACTAAATACATGAGTATTATCATCCGCCATTCTGTGTCCTTAGAAAGCGCTTTAGCATATGTGAGCAGCGCAGGAAACGCAATGATTGAGTCGAAATAGTTTGATCTTTAGGTAAAAAACGTGATAAAATAATATCGGAGCCTATCAAACTATTTATTTTTGGCATGATGTATTATTTGTGATCAAATTACATGCTTCAATTTAGAATTTTCAGTTTTCAAATGTTGAATCAAATTATTCGGTTTTCAATCATATATAATTAGAGTAATATTGAATACCTACTCAGAACATCATTATGGAATTTTAATTTATATTCTGTAATACCATTTTTGAAAACAATCTGACAAATTCATTGCATTTTGGGATCTCTAAATATGTAAAACTTTATTGTCTATCTTCAAACTTTGTAAACTTCCCTAAAACTTTTACGCATATTTATTGGAAGATTCATTATTTTACTGCTCTCACGCAAGGGATGAAAACCATGGAAGCCTACTATTTGCAATTTTTTATATCGCATGTCTTGATAAAAAATTGTGGGCTCGTAATATTTTACTTATCAAAGAAATAATTGATTATATATTTTATACTTATAATATATTTATACAGGTATATATGTAAATAGATAATATATTTTATATAATAGGTACCTATGTATAATACATAAATATATTGATCAATTATTGCTTGAAATTGAGGTTAGATTCTATGATTGTGTCCAAAAATTTTTATAAAAATATATATTAAAATGAACTGAGATAACTTCAATCAAAATTTTGATCTGATCATAACTTTAGATGGTAATTTTGTCTAAATATACGTACTTTTATATGAAATACTTATAATTCGTCTGTGAATCTCACAGCCACAATTACCGCTAATAATGATGATAAATCATTCGGCACATTAATGAATCACTCCGATACTATTTTCTTTAGTTTTTCAAGTTATTATAACATTTTATCCTCATCAAACAACGCATTTCCTGTGATGTTTACATTGGTTTACATATGCTTTCTTTTATTGACAGGACACAGAATGGCGGATGATAATACCTGTGTTTTTAGTGCTCTACTCTTAGTGTACCAAAAAATTGTCTGGTGTTTGGAACTTTTTAATGAAATTCCCACTGTTTGAGAGTTACTGCACAAAGAAACACCACCAGAGAAAACATCACGCATGCGCGCAATATATTTGCAGATGTCAGATTGTAATGGGTTTCAAATTTGATTCATAATTTTGATAAACCTCACAAAAATGTTGGGTGAAAAAGCTTTAACTTTAGTGAAAGAGGCACACAATAATTTTGAAGCATTGAAACCTTACAATGTAAATAATAAATATGTTGAAATAATTTTTTAGGTTATTCTAATATTGTTTGTTACAGGGAGAGCTTGTGAAAGAAGTAAAAAGAGAAATTTTGATACTAACGGAAGACAATCAAAGATTAATGTTAGTCGAATCTTTATAATTGAAATACTCTATTGATTTTAATTATTGCAGACGAGAAAATGAAGAATCAGACGTGAATTATTTTCCAACCATTCGTGCTCAACATGCTGCTGTTAAACGAAACATTCGTTGCCTTACAGCTTACCACCACAACCGTCTGCGAAGTATTCGAAATATGCGTTGGGAATTCGGAAGTATTTTACCTCCTGATTTGAAAGGAAACCTTAGTTCTGCTGAGTTGAATTGGTTCAAAGACTATAATAAAATTCTAACGAATTATATGAGAAATCTAAGCGATGGTAGTGGTGTTAATTTGTGTATTGATACGAAACCACCTAAATCGCTCTATATAGAAGTGAAGTGTTTATCAGATTACGGAAAGTTTGAGTTAGGTGATGGAACAACAATAAATTTGAAAAGTGATACAAGATATTTTTTACCCCAAAAAGATTGTGAGGAGCTTATAAGACAGGGAATCTTTCAACACATAACGTAGCATATTATACAAGCTGTAAATTATCTTATGCCTATGTCACACTGAACAATGGCTAAAAGTTACCATCAGTGGCTGGTACCACGAGCTCTGTTTTTGGCGGTACTAGGAGCGTTGTGTCAAAATGTGTTTTAACACAATTAGAATTTTCCCAAATAGTTTAGAAAATAATCTTCAAATACAGATTGCAGAAAACATATATCTACATCATTTATTTGCATATTTTTCATTAAAATAGCTTGAAATATTTATATTGCCTTAAAACTCTTCTTGAAATAACACTGCTAGTATAGCCAAAAACAGAGCTTGTGGTACCAGCCAGTGAGTTTAGTGATGAAACTCGATGAAACAACAGAACGCACATTTTAATAAAAACTAACCAAACGACAAAGTAAAATGAGTAGTATATGCTGTGCATGAAGCTAGCTGTATTTTTTCCGTCGGCTGTCGGTTATGAAAAATAAAAGTATCCGTTAGTTTTATGTGATGAGTGCGTTCTGTCATCTCATCAGAATGATGTGATGGTCACTCATGGCCACTATCCGGTGTAACGTAGGCTTTTCGTACAAATATATTCTCAATAAATAATGAAATAATTGATTTTTAATTATTGCTTGGACTTCAATAACTTATAAATATCATTCGAATTATATTGTGTATGAAATGACACATTTTTCTTTGCATCAAAATAGAGAATTAAAATGTAAAGCAAAATGCAGCATTTAATGCAGAATGTGTAGTCTGTTCCTCTTTTTTGATAGTAAATTAGCTACTGCACTGAATCCACGTCCAACCATATAGGAAGAAGGAAATAAGATTAATAACTTCTGTACTATTGCCCACAATCCAGGGTAGAAAGCTGGTATTGAGTTTTAGTTTTAATTTGATTTCTTCGTTATTCGTGAGCTCTAATAGTTTCTCTTTCAAATTTGTTGAGTCTCCAGTATATATGTTTGCGAAAGGATCTAAAACTCAACTCGGTGTATGCATGTTTAAAATATCTTGGAAACCCTCCGAAAAATCAACTTGAACTTCCAAATGTTGGCAGTAAGTAGATAAATCTTTCGGTTTTGCAGAAACTGCTAATAATGTGGGAAAATGTTTGTATTCACCCCTAGAAGAATTAGTTTCAATAGAAGTTTTCCCGCAAAAGCAGCTTTGGCGTATTTTTTTTTTTTTTGAATTAAATTCAACTCATTATCTTGCAATTGTAAATTAATATTTTTCTTCCCTGTCTTCAAGAAAGTCAAATAAATTGAAAAACGATTCAGACAAACACCGTTATAGAGTCAACGTATTTTTATGTGCAGCAGCAAGCGATTGTAATCTTCATCATTTTCGTTACAAAGCTTATTAAATAATCGGCCATTCATTGAATTGCTTCTAATCTTATTGATTGCTTTAATATCGTAATAGAGCGATGTATGCAGACGTTCATTCAAATTTTTTGCATTTTATGACTTCCTGTCATTGCTTGAGCACCATCAGTAACAGCGGACAAAATATTGCAGAAAGTAATTCTTTGTGTGGTATTAAATATATATTTTCTTTCCGTACTAGATCCCAAATTTATAGCAAATAATCATTCTTATGAATACTAAGTACAAGGAAGTATTGTGAAACCGACAAAAATCACCTATCGAGATTTTGATGGAAATATCCGTTTTGAGCATCCCTGAATCCATTTTAACTATTTTCGGCTTGATGTCGGTACGTGTGTACGTGCGTTCGTTCGTAGCTCGCAAATCTCAAAACTAGTTGAACGTATAATGTTGAAATTTTGTATTTAAGACTGGTATAGGGTCTAGTTGTGCACCTCGCATTATGGTTCCAATCGTCTGTACCGGAAGTTCACTTTACTTGAAACATTTTTCGAATTTTTCTAATAAATCAAGGATAATTAACCGTAAACTAAGGATTTGAACTTAGTGTTGTATCAGAATGATTATCTGCGGAAGTGCACTTTTCTTGAAACTTTTTTCGAATTTTCCGCATAAATCCAGAATGATTAGCCATAGCATATTGAAATTTAGTGTCTGAACTTGTAGCATCAAAATAGTTATCTACTATTTTAGTATCAATCGGCTGAGCTGGAAGTGCAGTTTATATGTAAAACAGACATTCAGAATTTGCCGTATAAAACAATCAGTTTGATTGAAATGATGAGGTAGACAATGATAATCTGTTGTCAATTTTTTGATTTTGTTTGACATTGTACATGTCAAAATATTAAAATTATATTAATTATAATTTGAAGTGACTGAAAACTTTATTGAATAAATTTGTGTATATATCCAATGATGTACAAGTAAGTCACGTGATGTTCACGTCAGATTTTTTCTTGTACAAATCGTACGTATTATAAGAGTAGAGCTTCGTTATTTGGTAGAGTTGATTCATCGAGTTGAGTGGAAAATTTACAAATCTTCAAGTAATCATATGAAGATATCTCAACGTCTTTTGGCATTCCATCTATTCTTTTTTAGCACTTAATTATTACTGGGTTGATTTTTTTTTTTCAATGATAACCGACGGACGGTTTCTGATGATAAAAAACAGTTTTTAATATCTTTTTGACTGCCGGCAAAATTAAGTCTACGCCAACTGTGTGGTTTTTCTACTTTTGTGATTAAAATTAAACGTTATATGAGACGTAGTTCATCATCTTGTTTAGAAGACAACGCAAGGTTTGATATAGTTGGCTGTTTTAAATATTGCTTTTCCAGTTCTTGAAAATAGGATAAATCCTAGTTCTTCCTATCAGCATGCATTTTATTTGAATGCACTTGCTTCATTTAGAAAAACTTTTCGGCAAATTAAACATATAATTGGTTTGTAACAATAATTAGTAATTTACATAGCTAGATAAAATATTTATTCAAGAAAACTTGCATTTTCAAAGTTTTTATTATAATAAAAAAAAAATAATTTAAAAAAAATATCAAAGAATGAATTTATTTGACTGATTTATTTATTTGACCATCCCAATTGACTCTCAACGCTCCCTATTTGCCTTTGGATCCGCTAATGCCCCTATGGCATTTCTGTAACATCTAGTTGTGCACCTCTTATTATACTCTTATTGCACTTTACTCAAAACATTTTTAGAATTTGAATGAGTATTTAGACAATTGTATCATCTGGATGCTCATATTCTATTTTCATCGAGATCGACTAAGCCACAAGCAGAGGCGTCTCAAGCAAGGATGCAAGGGGTGCACGGCACCCCTGCGCCATGTCCTTGAAGGCGGCAGTTGGGCCCCGAACATAATTCTTTTAAAATAAGACCAATTTCTTGAACAAAATATTTTATTAGAGCTAATCCACAATCAACAATCCACCATTCTATTTTGGATTGGGATTAAAATTGTGGATTTTAGATCAGGAATTGTGGATTTTGGATTGGGATTGGAATTGAGTTTCTGGATTTTGGATTGGTATTGGGATTGGGATTGTGGATTTTTGATTGGGATTGGGATTATGGATTTTCGATTGGGATTGGGGCTGTGGATTCTGGATTGGAATTAGGATTATGGATTTTGGGTTTTGGATTAGGATTAAAATTGTGGATTTTGGATTGGGATTGGGTTTCTGGATTTTGGATTGGGATTGGGATTTTGGATTAGGATTGGGTTTCTGGATTTTGGATTGTGTTTGAGATTGTGGATTTTCGATTGGGATTGGGGTTGTGGATTTGGGTTGGGATTGGGATTGTGGATTTTGGATTTTGGATTGGTATTAAAATTGTGGGTTGTGAATTGGGATTGGGATTAAAATTGTGTATTTTGGATTGGGATTGTGATTGTGGATTATTAATTGGGATTGGGATTGAAAATTGCGAATTGTGGATTGTGAATCGGGATTAAATTTGTGGATTGTGGATTGGGACTGAAATTGTGGATTAGGATTGAAATTGTGGATTTTGGATTGGAATTGGGATTGGGATTGTGGATTTTGGATTGGGATTAGGATTGTGGATTGTGGATTTTGGATTGGGATTGAAATTGTAGGTTGTTAATTAGAATTGGGATTAAAATTGTGTATTTTGGATTGTGATTGTGATTGTGGATTTTTAATTGGGGTTGGGATTAAAATTGTGGATTAAGGGTTGGGATTGAAATTGTGTATTGGGATTGAAATTGTGGATTGGAATTTAGATTGTGAATTGGGAATATTGGGATTCAAATTGTGGATTGTGGATTGTGATTAAAATTGTGGATTGTAGATTGGGATAAAAATTGTGGATTGCGGATTGCGGATTAAGATTGATATTGTGAATTATTCTAATTGAGGATTGTGGATTGTGAATTGGGATCAAATTTGTGGATTGTGGATTGGGATTTAAATTGTGGATTGGAATTAAGATTGTGGATTGGGAAAAAAATTGTGGATTGGGATTCAAATTGTAGATTGTGGATTGCGATTAAAATTGTGGATTGTGGATTGGGATTGAAATCTATAAAACAGAAAAGTACGATGAAGAGAGGGTGGTAGAGGGAGGCTCAATTTATATATCTTTGCACCCCGGCGGTAAGTAGGCTAGAGCCGCCTCTAAATATTGATAAATAAATGTTCTAATATAATTTGTGAATCATTTTTCACAATACGTTGAGTTTTTGAAATATAATTTTAAGATTTTGTATTTTTATTAAAATGCAGTACCAAACTCGGAGATAATTTATTGTTACGATTGTTTCAGCATATCTGGTGTGTGACGTGACTGTATTAATATTTGAATTTGTTATTTGAACAATAGCAATTTATATTTGCTTATAATAGTATTAATATAATATTTAATGAATATTTAGCAATATTTCTGCACTAAAAAAACTGCTTAAATTTTTGTTTTCCAAATTCTGTTTTATTATTTTTTATAATGTTAAAACAATTATTATTATTATTAATAATTTATTGTATTTACAACAATTTTACAACATTTAAAATTACTTTATTTGAATATTTTTAAATTTTTATTTTAAAGATTCTTTTCCAATTATTTCGTCGAAGCAAGTTAATTCAATCAAGTATTAATTGATGGTTGCAACACGTTAGAGCTTCGGTTTGATTTTTGATAATACTAATTCCTTTTAGCATATCTATCTCTTTTTAACACATGAGAAAATGTAGTATACTTCTTAACTCGTATAATTTATTTCTGAAGCTTGTTGTTTCGTTTCGGATGGTTCACTGCTGTCCTGGCTTTCGTAGAAGCTGCATTTGCGTCGTCTTTGCTCTTGTAAACTGCGTTTAAAAACTATTTTAACAGTGCTCTGTGGTATATTTGGGGTTGTGAATTTTGCTTATTAACGTAGAGATCAAAATTTTGTGTATTTAAATATGTAAATTGGGGTGAATTTGTTCCGCATTGCGTGTACGTTAGGTGCAGGTATTTGCGATGTTAGTCTCTGCTTTTAGTATGTAATAAATAAATAAAATGTCTTGGTTTTTTTGCAAAGGCCTGTAATAAAAGATCCAACGTGGGAATCGGTGCACACGTAGGTACCGCTACGAGAGACACCCCCCCCTGGTGAACACCTCCGCGTGAGTTTGCAATGAGTTCTAGGGCGAACGAGCGAACTAACTAGGGAGTAACGGCATACTCTCGATATGTACCTATCGGAAGTCGGAAAATATGGTAGCTGGCGGGGGTCCTTGATTAAGTTCAAGAAACAACATTAGCTGAGACCGATACTTAAGGTTACCATATCGCGTAATTAGGCGGTATCGCGGGCCTCGGAATATGCATTGGCCACGTATTCAAACAAGGTATTTTTTTTTTTGCGAACGACGAGCACACCGGTGCTTGGGTGTCTGAGCGCTCAGGCACTCATTGGGGTAGTAAAGTAGAGTCAAACAGTAGCATAATATATCTGAGCACTTTTAAAATAAAATCGCGAAGTAGTATGGCAGCAGTCACCCATCACGTAGCTAGCTCTTAGAGCAAAAAACTAGATCCGTTGAATAGGCGCGCAACAAACAAACCAACACACAAAACACGTTTGAATGTTGAACGAATGTTGAATGTATGCAACTAATCAGAAAAAGTTCCCTTTCAGCTTCTTCATTTCAACATTACCACCTCCAACAAATCAAGAAAAGGACGTAAGTTGACTAATAAATTTTGCTTTTCAGGTTCTAATCTATTTTTCTTTCAGCTATTTTGTACTGCTTTTTCGCAGATTCTTAATTAATTTGTATTTTTTCAGATCATTTGCTGAGGATGAGCCCAGCTGATGAGGTGGACAACGAGGGAATGGACATCGTGGGAGGAGCTGAGGATGAGCCCAGCAGCCAAAATCAACTCTCAATATTTGTTTTGTTGAATGTGATTCACCAAAATTTGTTTTAAGTTTTTGTTTCAGGTCGCCAGCCGTAGATCTTCATAACATCACCGCATCATCAGCTAGGTAATATAATATTACTCTTTATGTAACTGTTTTTAACTACTGCTAAACACGTAAATTACTTATTTTCAATTTATTAATTTATTTGTATTTTTTATATTTTTAGATCATCAGGCAGCGGAACCAGAGCCCAGCAGCAGAATCAGACCGCAGAAGCAGAATAAGAGCCCAGCAGCAGAACCAGAGCCCAGCAGTAAGATCAGAGCCCAGCAGCAAAATCAGAGCGCAGCAACAAAATTAGAACCCAGCAGTAGAATCAGAGCCCAGCAGCAGAGCCAAAGCCCAGCAGCCATCCAAGAAGTCTTCCAGCAGCAGCAGAACAAAATCCCAACAGCCGTCAAAGAAATCTTCCAGCAGCAGCAGAACCAGAGCCCAATAATCTTCCAAGAAGTCTTCCAGCAGCAGCAGAACAAAATCCCAACAGCCGTCAAAGAAATCTTCCAGCAGCAGCAGAACCAGAGCCCAGTAACCATCCAAGTAGTCCTCCAGTAGTAGCAGAACCAGAGCCCAAAAATCTTCCAAGAAGTCCTCCAGCAGCAGCAGAACCAGAGCCCAGCAGCCGCCCAAGAAGTCCTCCAGTAACTGCAGCAGATCAACACATCAGTAGCAACTGTTCCAGGCCCCAGATTCAACAACTTCAAAGAAATCAACTGATTAATTTAGCCCACCGCTTGCAAAGTTCAAGTAAGTTCACTTTGTTTTTAAATCTTCCGACTTGTAATAATTATTTTATTGTTTCAGTTGCAGTGAGCGAAGAAGCCACTTCTCTGGTCTAGGTTTCGCTGGGGTTTTCCTAGGCCCAAAGGGAGAATTCCCGGAGAAGAGTTCGTCTCTTTCCCCTTAGTCATTGCCTGGGGGCGAACAAGGCTTAAAACAACGCAACAGCATCCCGGACAAGACTTCCAACAAGACAACAGCATCGAGTAATCAACAATTAATCTTCGAACCTTTGTACCCTTTCCTAATTCTCAAAATAAAATCATTCCCACAAAATTTATAGTCGTTTTATTTCTAAAACCTATTTTTATTATTTTCAGAAGTAGTTAGGCTTAAAATGGTCCTTATTCTGTAACTTATTTTAAAATTACCAAATAAAACCTTTCCCACGAAATTAAATGTATTTTTTTTATTTTAAAAACCTGTTTTTTCTTTCTGTCAAAAATAAATAATACTCAATTATTATATTTGTAAATTCAAATTTAAATATAAGTAAATAGGCGGAAAAGCCGCAATGCTAGTTTTTGAAAAATTGAAAACCCTTTTTTCATTTGCCCAAAGGGTGCTAGTCATCATAAAAATCATTCATTGTATGAATAATAAAATAAATCCTTCAATAAAACATTAATTTAGTTAAAGTACAAAATTTTTGGTAAAAGTATTTTCGTTTTGCCCGATAAAGGGTTAATAAATGTAGTACAGTAAAAAATAATATGCTCATCTAGTAGACATCAAAAAATAAAATTAGAAGTATTCCACAATTTTTTTGATAAAATCTGCTGTTTGGCCAAAAAAATTATTTAGTTTTCATTATTCAAAATGAGCTATGTGGTGCCACCTGTGTAGTGAAATGTAAACTAATAACTTGGCAAATAAACATAAGCGATACTCTATCTGGTGGCAGAATTTAAAACTAGTGATGTTAGGATAGATTTGGCGGGCTACATATATATTATACATGAGCTTATAATCAAATCAATAAATTATATTCTATATTCGGTTATTTAATTAGTATTCATAAAAAACATATATGAGATAATAATTCTGAATGATTTAAGCAAAAATTCATGAGAAAATATTGTGTTTATTGATTGAAATTTCAAATACAAAAATTTACCATGGAGGATTAAGTGTAGTAGTAATGACTGATAAAGCCATAGCCTACGCATTCGCTGTCTGACAGTTGATATGTTAAGGTTGCTATTTCTTTTTGTTGTACTTTTTACTTATAAATTGAAAAAGAAGATAGAATCCAAAGTTCTAGAGTTTTTCAAAATCTTTTCTTTTATCCAGGTATACTTTACAAATACAAATTGTCTTCAAATCATTGAAAGATTTTTTGAAACAACTAACAGTCCAACTAATAAGTACTAATCTAATGTTTATTTAACAAAATTAAAAGGCATTCTCGAGCCACTTCAACTTTTCAACACATGGTACACAATAAAAAAACTGTAGATATGTGCTTGCAACTGTCGCTGTTTTCTGCTTTGCAAGAACAATTCATATTCTTAATCTTCAAGGCATCATATTCATTACAATTCAATTCTCCTTTAATTTCATACGGATTCTCAAGCACTTTTGATGTTTGTATGCAAAGAGCATACAAGAATACTCTCTTGTCACTATAATCATATAATTTTCGACAGAATAAAATATGTCAAGCATTTACTAGCTCTTCACCCCCATTTACACAGCGTGACATGACATTTGCATCAAAATATTCTTGAAGTTTCAATATCATTATCTAGAAATTAAAGGTTAAGTTCAATTTAAAAATATGAGTTAAATATAAATAAACAGATGCAATAATTCACCTGCCTGGTACTTACGAACAATATACTTTTGAAAAATATCCATGAAAAAGCAAATCTTTATTTCATATTCATGATTATTATCTTCAAAAATCGTAACAAGCCCATTTAAATACATGTAAACTTCAAGTTTATCCTAACTCAGTTAGTTCAAAAATATCCGCTGCGGCGCTGCGATCTTAAATTTATTTGCCAATAACAGTTTACTCAAAAATGAGTACGACAACCAAAAAAAAGTCTCAAGTAAACTCACATTATTTTTAAAAAATAAATGGAGTACTTCATCTTTTACTTTCTGATTAGTACTCTCGTTACGTCAGAAATTTAATTCTTCGAGCAAATAAAGAGGATTAATTCACGTGTTTGTATACATAATTTTATTTGATTTTGCGTAAATTTCCGGAACATAAAACTTAGGAACAAAATTTTCAAAACTCAAATTGCAGTTGCAAGGGAGCTTCGTTGATATCGCGACGAGTGTTTGTTTTTCAAACATTCGGGAGTATGACTGTCAGCAAACTGTCAGTTTTGTGAATTTTGAATTGAAGCGTTATAATTGTTAAAAGCATTATTCTGAAATGATGGAAGAAAGTGATTAAAACAATGTACTCGTCCCCGATATCATTTTGAACGAAGCAGCCGCAGCAGTTGGAAAAATTATTCCCCAGAAATCGATATCTATTTATGAAAAGAAATACCAACATTGATTTAAATTTTTTTAAATCACTAATAATTCATTTTAAATCACAAGTGAATGAAGTTTTACTTATGACTGTTGCTATGGATTTGATAATGTAGCTTTAAAGCGTCAAAATTGAATAAATGAAGTTTATATTATCTTATTTGTTTTAAAATTGAATCTAGTCCTCTATCGATCAAACCCAAGAAGAAAAAGGGTAAAATAATGCAACGGAAATTTGGTCATACTTTACATCTGCTCAACAGATAACCGCAAATTTATGAATCAATTTCTAGTAAAAGGCTTTTATTTGGAAAACTGTTGGCAAATTTGAACTAATTTTTTCATATTCTGATTTTATGGATAAAATTTATATTAAAATATATTCGGGGGCAAGTCAATAACAGTTATTTTATTTCATTATGTTTATCTGAATAAGTATTGAGTCACTACTTAAATAATAAGTTTAAACCACTATTTATACTTATTATAATTTAATAAATAGTATATTTCGATCAAAAATAATGTTTAAAAGCTCGTACGTCAACAAGCAACACATTTTTGAATTGGCACTAGTTTGTATAATTAGTCAGAGGTGGCAGCACCTAGCACGTTTTCGAACTAAAATTTTTAAATAGAAAAAAGAGCGACTATTTGGCATGTTTATTTGTTACAGAAACTTTTAAATACTTTATTTTGATAATTTTGAATAATTAAAATGGTAAAAATAAGTTTCTGAACTTTGTATTTACTTTAAAAATAAAACGTACAAGTTATTAATGAATTTATTTTATTCTAGAAACTTTTTAACAATACATTTATTTGTGGATTGTGGGGATTGAAATTGTGGATTGGAATTAAGATTGTGGATTGGGAAGAAAATTATGGATTGGGATTAAAATTATGGATTGGAATTCTAATTGTGGATTGTGGATTGCGATTAAAATTGTGGATTGTGGTTTGGGATTAAAATCTATAAAAAAGAGAGGAACGAGAAGAGAGGGAGGTAGGGAGGGGGGCAATTTATATATCTTTGCATCCCGGAAGTAAGTAGGCTAGAGTCGCCTCTGGCCATAAGTACACTTTACTTGACAGTCTCTTAGAATTTCTCGCATAAATTCGAAACTATTGGCCGTAGAATATTGAAGTTTAGTATTTCAGTCTGCTTTAGCATTTGAATGATTGCCTACTATTCACATAACAATAGATTTAACCGAAAGTGCAATTCGGTTATTTTTTTTTTTAATTTTGCGCATAAATTTGTTGTTCCCAAAGCAATTGACTGAGCCGAAAGCGTACTTTATTTGACAGATTTTTAGAATTTTTTGGATAAATCCAAAACGATCAACCGTGGAACGATGAGATTCTGTGTTTGATTATTGTATATTATATGCAAAAAATATATCCGATGATGTACAAGTAAGTCATAAAATAATAATATATTATGCTACAAGGACCGAACGACTGTCATTCTTGTCCAAGATAAATTTGGCTGCATTCGGTGAAGACGAGGGCAAAGCCCGAGGCAGAGGCGAGGGCAAAGCCCAAGGCGTAGCTCCGTGCAGCCAAATTTGTCCGTGACAATAATGACAGTCGTTCAGTGTCCGTGTTGCATACAGTACTTTTTGTAACAAGTGCACCGAAGAACCCCCATTACTAAATTTTTTAAATAAATTTGGATGTATTGGAACTATCTTATCGATTTGACGAACAGATTTTTGCAAATGCAATCACATTACAGTAAACAAATACAATGAAACATAACTTACATGATTTATTTTATTGATTGATATTTTTCACATTCTCTGTGCTATCCCGTTCACAATAAATGCACATACTATAACGAACACATTCTATACTACAAATTTCTTTCAAATATCACTTTGACATATATCAATAAAATAAAAATATGCAACGGCATCCTGATCCATGATCTACAATTTCATTTTTACCCAGCGGGAAAAAATATCCATTAATTCCCAGTCAACAGAGAATTAATGAAAATTGTTACCATGGTTTGGAATTGAGAACTTTCGAAGCAGAAGTCAGCTCAGTAATAGGGTACTTTCGGTGTACGTGTTACAAAAAATAAATTAATTTGTTATTCAACATTAATTACGTGGTTAAAATACTCATTTATTAGCTGCATTAAAAATTTTGTGTCAATCAGTTGCACTAGAAATGTACTCCTTCTTGAAGCACCTCCATTATTTTGCGAATTTTGGGAAAATTCTTTTTGATTGTGAATCAGCACATCGAAATGTATATGCTATAAAAAATTTTTACCCTTTTATTTAACGCCCTGTATAAATAATTCTAGAAATAAATATTATTTGCATTTTTCCCATTAAGTGTGAAATAATAAATAGTTCTAATGTATTTTTAGTGCTTTGCTCTATTTAATAAGCTCTAATTTTTACATACTAGTATTTCGTTTGCTATTTCGGACCCTAAAGAACAATACAATAATATATTGAACATAAGATTGTTTGCAAATAAATTTAGTAAACCGAAGACACTTTGGAATAAGAGTTTTAAAACGTGTTCGTAAACCGAAGAATGAAACATATTGAAATAAGAGATTAAAAACATATGAACTAGTCTTAGGACTTAGGAGGTAAAATGGTAAGGAATTCAGATTTTTGAATATGTGCACTTCAAATTCACTATTACATAATAATATATTCGTAATATTTACACATTAGAACGTTATTTTCCGTGTATTTTTTATATTTATATTTTGTGTTAGCAGTCTGTTTTATTCTGCTTCTATTGTTACTACTAAATCTAGTTTACACTGGCATGCTTACACATTTAAAAACCACTTTGGAACTCTAATTAATCGAAACTAAAATATGTTATGTATTATTTTCAAATGCTTATTAAATAGACAGACCAAAATACTTCTTATATCAAAGTTATATCAAATAGCACCATTTAATATAATGCAATATAAGAGCATAGCAATATGGCGGATTGACAGCTCTTAGAATCTTCTCAATGTTTCATAAATTCATACAAAAAGTTTTCTCTATACTATATTCTTTCCTCTGAGCATCATAACAACCCGCACAGTAGCCATCACAACTTCTTGCAAGGAAACCAATGCCGAAGCAAGCGTCGTTTGACGCGGGCCTCATTTATTAATCTTTGTGCTAATATTGTTTTTAATCTTGTTGAAATTGAGTTCAGAATATGATTGATGTATTACACATTATTTTTATAGAACGTTGAGTATATTTGAATGAGAATATTACATTTTTTAGCAGAAAATCTGATACTGCAGATTTGTGTACGAGATATTTTTTCCAGAGGCCAATAACCTAATCAGTTATTTTATAATTTAAATTACCTTTTCAAATTTTAATAATTTTGCCCTGGAAACTCCAAACTTGTAACCGCATCATGGCTTTCAGCACGTACTTTTCTAACATTTGTTTACCTCGGTTAAAAATGCAGTATAGAAAAGTTTAAAACTAAAATTAAATTAGTTGTTATTACTGTTCTCTCAGAAAATTTGTTATGACCTATTTCTAAGTGATGGGCACATAAATTGGAGCTAGAAAATCAAAATAGGAAAAAGCATTTTATTATCCAAATTCCTTTCATCTTTTGGAATAGAAAAAAATTGCTTCTATCATTAGAATTTATTTTATTTGAAATTAATGATGTGAACACGGTTTTTATTTTCAAGTATTCCTTGGGCATTTCCTGCAGCGGTCCAATTTATGCTAGATCACGAGACAAAATTTCCCATCTCCGAAGCAGATTGTGCAATTTCGGTTATTTGGTAATTATCTACATCTGCAGATGTGTGCTAGGGTTGAATGCTAGTGGGTTATTCCAGAGCTTGAAATCAGCATATCCATTTTGAAACAGAGACGGATCTAACGGAGATTTGAGTGATTGTATTTCGTGGAAAATAAATGATTTGTTTTGATAAATAGGTGGAAATTCTGTGAGGCTACGCAAAATAGTTTTCTTTTATTATTCAAGTTTTCTGTTATTCACTTCACTTATTTGTACGAGATTTTCTTAGCCTTGAATTTTTATAAAAGTAAAATATAAATGAAGACAAATATATTTTAGAATAAAATTGAATAAGAAATTGGTATAAACATTTCCATATTAATGAAGGAAAAAACTTTTCAGAACTCATTTTTAAATAAATATGTTTTATTGGGTATAAGTTCTGTAATTTATTAGAAACACAACGTTTCAACAGCAAAGTGCTGCCTTTTTCAAGTGAAAAGAAATATAAATATTTATATTTCTTTTCACTTGAAAAAGGCAGCACTTTGCTGTTGAAACGTTGTGTTTCTAATAAATTACAGAACTTATACCCAATAAAACATATTTATTTCCATATTAATTAGTGAAACTTCTTTAATTAATGAAGGGAGCTGAACTCGGATCAATGTGTGCAGTATACAAAAAAAAAAGTATTATAATAATTGAAAAATGACAAAGTTTCATAAAAAAACTTGTTGCTACTAAAGCAGACATAAAATTGACTTGGTATTAGTACTATTGAAGTGAAAATTACAATCGATAGTATTCTGATACCCTCAATGGAATCATCCCATGATTTTTTTTTTAATTTTTCGCGTAAAATATGGTTGGAGAAATCTATATTCCAATATTTTCGAGGATGTGTGGATGGAATAAGTAGCGGGATGCTATAAAAAATTAATTATTATTAAACTTTGTGTTGATACATTTAACATATACCGGATGTGGCATGAAAAGTGAAATAGGCGTTTAACATGGCAAATCGGTTTTCCCGTTCACATCGCTTTCTTAATTGTTTTAGACAAAAATGTTTCTCATAAATATAAAATACAATATTTCACATCCGAATCAATAAATGCCCGGTTTTATGAAGGGCGCAGTAATTTACTTCCAGAATAAATAAAATTTACTCTGTTAAATAATAATAATAATAATTCTTTATTGATATATACCATCAAAGGCGATGACAGAAAGAAAAAGAATTCCACTCATTTTTGTATTTTAATATGATTTTGATGCATTTTTTTAGTTTTTTAGTATGCTACACGTGCACGAAATTTTTTTGGAGCTTTCGAATGATTTGTGTCTCGGCTACACTGATCTCTAATATAACACTGGATTGGATTTAGGCCGCTGGAATGCGGTCCCAATTGAGCGTCGCCATCTTGGCAAAAACTGAGGTTTTCTGCCAGGGTAATACCGCGTTGTGCCGCGATATTTAAAATTTAGCTGTTTGGTTTGCCGCTATTTTATTTATCAAACATGATGATCGAGTGCATGTTTTGCGGAAAGAAACTCGATTCATCGAGAAATTTGACACTGCACAAGTAAGTACAACGAAATAATCTGAGCTAACTGTCGTTATGATTGAAATCAGTAAACATTACTTATTTTTATTGCTATGCTATGATGTGAATATTTTCAAGATTTCCATCCGATGAACAATCGTTCTAAAAATGGCTCGAACAAATGGGTTTGCCAAACTTAGAAATAGCCAAAAACATGAGATTATGTTCTCAAAATTTTGTTGCGTCCGCGCTAAAACAAAGGAAAAGATACACGACTCTGGAAAATGATGTAGTTCCGACTATTTTCAACGAACTATACAAAAACTATAGCGTTAACTGCAAACCCAAAAAAAATGTTCAAATAGTCACACAATTCTCAATACGATTTATTTATTGTTTAGATTTATAACAAAAATCGTAAAACTATTCAATGAATTTGATAATTCAGAGCTGAAATGTTTAAAAAATAGTTAAAATACTGATACTAAAAAGTTAACAAATATTTTGAGCTATTAATGAATATTTTTAAATATTTTAACTATTATAACAATTTTTAAATATTTTTAACTATTATTGATTATTAATGTGTGCATATTGACGTATATTGAGAATAATTTCATTATCTAACTTGCATTATACTTTGAATTTCATCGAGTGTCTTCTATAAGTGTTTTGAATTTGCCGCCGAATAGTGACACAAAACCTCAGTCTTACTGTCAAGGCCGCCGTTCAACCGGGGCCGCTTTCAGATGCCAGAATACGGTCTAATCCCAATCCAGTGTTATATTAGAGATCAGTGCTCGGCTACCACTTCAACAAAAAACTTTTATTTTCAAGCACCAAAGTATAATTTGGCGCACTAGATACATAAATAACTATTTTGTTTGTTATTTTTTGTTGCTAACTGGAAAACTGGTACTTTTCTCTATGGATTTCTACATATTAATATTAAACTAGATGTCTTCCATCGAGTATACAAAAAAATTAATTTACACTAGGAGTAGTTTTATTTGGTCTTTTATAAAACCGGCCATAAACTAAATTAATTTTGAGTGCCCGATAACTGCAGAGATGAAATTATAAAATTCATGTAATTCTGGTATTAGCTATGGAATTGGAAACAAGAGATGCAGAATTTTATGCTTCACATTTGTTTGAAATATTTAGCGAAGCAGTACAAACGGAAGAACTGATTTGCCAATCATAGATCCATATTCTCACCTCCTGAAATAGCGCTACTTCCTAAGAATTGATGCACTTTCTCTTACCATCTCATGTTGCATCATATAGCGCTATCTCCTTTCATTAAAATTTTTGCGAAGTAGTGCGCTTAAATTTTTACATTATTAGTTCCCTTATTTTTATATATGTTTTTAAGCTAATGAGAGTCATGTTGCAATAATATAAATCAATTTAAATACATTATGTCACTTATTTTATGGTTCTCCTTCTTTCTTCTACGGTCTTGGTCCATTCTAGTTTGCTTCTCGATTCATTTAGTATTTTCTCTCTGTTTCTACCATCCTCTATTAGTTCCCTACACTCGAGTAGCAGATCCTCTAAAGTTTCCCAATCCTCTCCACGTAATCTGCAGTTTCTTCCTAATTTGCTCTTCCTTCCAGTACTCGTTGACTTTCTCTTCATTGCCGCATCTATACCTTGTTATCTTCTTGATTTTACCTATCCTCTCTTCTCTGAGGTAATGAGGTACTCCTATGGATCCTATTTTGTTGTAATTGGGGTCATATCTAGCCGTTTCTATTTTATTCGTTCTCCACTGTTTCTGAGTCTCTATACTTCTTTGTCTCACCGTTTCTATCATATTATGCCCTTTTGCTCTCCTGGCGTCTATATCCATTTATATTATCTCTCTTTCTCTCTGATTTCTTTATAGCATTATTCCATTGTTTGTCCTTTTTTGTCCTATTAGAATTTTCTTTTCAAATTTCATCGCTCTACTTCCCGTTTTGGCTTCCAGGCTGTCCTTTTTCATTTCATCTAACACTATTATTTTATATTATTATTAGTGAAGGGCTTGTGCGTCCAACCGCCTGTATCACTGCGACCTAAAGATCTTTTGTAATGTAGCCCTAGTTATTTAATCCTGTGTGATATGGATGCCTTTCCAAAGTGAGATTTCCTATGAGAGACTACAGCTGCGCATTCGCACAGCACGTGCTCTGAAGTTTCTTCGTCTTCTAGACATAGACGACATATATTATTTTCAGCTTTACCAATTTTGTGTAGATGGTAATTAAGAGAACAATGACCAGTTAGAAGACCTTTTAAGGTTCTTAGATCCCCTTTGCTGAGAGAAAGTATCTCCTTCAGGTTTGTTGGTGAAGGCGGCAGAAAGCGTTTTGCCTGTTTATTGCCTTTGATGTTGTCCCAGTATGAGGCTTTTGCAATATCCTCCCATACTCTCAATTCTTTCTTTATGTGGCTCTTTAGAAGACCACAAGAAGGTTCAGGTCCGCAAAATGGTAAACCAGCTCCCTTCTTAGCAAGCTCATCTAACACTAAACGCCTATGTTTCACTTTTCATATTACATTCGGTATATTTCTAAGTTTTATTAACAGTTTTTTATACCTAAAAAAAGAAAAAAAAAACATACCAATAGGGCAATTATTATATTTTTACTTCCCCGGCTTATATATAATAGGAGAAGTATTGTGATCTCTAACTTAAAAAACATGTTTTGAAAAAAAGGTAGATCTGTCTGAAAGAACGATAATTAGAGAACGTGTACGAATTTTCGTACTTAACCTTATATTAAAGCTTTTTCTTAAAAAAGTTAGTTTCAAGTTCGTAAATGAGCTTTCTTCAACCAGTAGTACTAAAGCTTTCATGATAGAACTTATTTACCTAATTCGATCACTGGATATACAGGGTGTATCAAGAAAATGGAACAGTGCGTTTTACTCGGTTATTTGAAAAGATACACAACAAAGTGATAGAAATATTTTATAAGGCACAGAGGAGAACACATTTTTACGTGAACAATATTATTTTCAATCCAGTGGTAATCCAACTATAGATCAATATTATATTTTTTAGGATTACATATATTTTATTAGGTCAAAAGATTTTTTTTTCTCAATTCAACCATATAATAATATTGTATCCTAAGTGCCAATTCACAATGTGCGTAAACGTAAGGAGTACGTAACCGTAAACATAAACATAAAGTTGAACTAGTGTATTTCAATGCCCGTGTTCACAATGCTCTTACGTATTTCTTACGTTTACGTATTGACATAAGAGCTACGTAATGAAAACGTAAAGTTGAGATAAATTCAACTTCATGTTATGTTTACGTACGAAACAACTAATAGCGCATGCGTCAACTTTAAACACATGTTTTCATCTGACAATTGACAACACCCTCGGACAAAACATGCTTTAAATATGATTGACATAGAATTATTAATAAATTCCTCGTCTTGATATTTCTCTTGTTGGCGACTTTTATAACGCAGTTTCAATAAAAATCAAACAATCACAAGATCTTTTTCAGACATCACACAATCAAACAAAACAAACTAAACTCCAAACTAATAAAAGTGAAACCAAAGAAAAACATTAAACATGAAACAGAATCGAAATCAACAGAATATTTGAAAATGACAGTCAGAGAAACCAACACAATACATCAATAACCCTAATTTGTACCAACGTAAAATGAAAAAAACACTTTATTTTAATATTTTACGTCACGACCACTGTGAACATACATAATTTCTTACGTTTATGTTTTTACGTATTCCTTATGTTTACGCATATTGTGAATTGGCACTAACGCTGCAAAAAAATCTATTAAAATTAATTTGAGGTTATTATTCCATTTTATTATAATTTTTGATCTCCTTTGTAATAATCAATGATAATGGCAGCTTAACAAATACTGATTATTTCGATTTATTGATGTGCTACGATGAGATTCGTCAAAATGCAGTTCTAGCATGTAATTTATTTGCTGAAAAATATCCGAATAAACCCAGACCAAATCGTAAAGTAATCATGAGACTTAAAAATAATATAACAAATTTTGGAACACTTCGGAAAAAGCGCGTGGAAAACAGAAGATTATACTCATTTATTTACTGTCAAAATCTTCGCTTACTTGAATATGATAAAACAAAAATAGAGTTTCATTTGTATTAATGATTGATTGAAATTATAATAGAATAAAATACTCACTTTGGATTGATTTTTATCAAATTTTTTACAATATACTAAGAGTACAATATTCTCATATGGTTGAATTCAGAAAAAAATCACTATTTAATGACTTAATAAAAAATATGATTCTATTTAACAAAATTTAATATTGATCCATAGTTTGAGTACCTATGGATTGAAAATGATATTGTTCATGTAAAAATGTGCCTTATAATAAATCTCTATCACTTTTCTGTGTATCTTTTCATATAAACGAGTTAAACGCACTGTTCCATTATCCTGATACACCCTGTATAAGTAAAACATTCGGAAAATATATTTTTTAAATACGCAGCTTTGAAAATAGGAATATAAAAAATTTAAAATTCGCTTTTTCAATGGCATACCTATACTTCAGAGATTTGAAGTATAAGCCTGTAGAGTTATAGAAATACGAGTTCCATTGACTTTTCGTGAAAAAGAGCTAGTTTTGTTTAAAAAAAATTTAATAAAACATAATCGTATGTAAACACTTCAGATATAATAAGATTTTTGTTGTTGAAATGTTGGTGAAATTTACTTTTATTCTAATTAGATCACACTATAGTTTATATCTGCATTGGAGAGGTTATCTAAACACTGGGAATTTGGATTACCTAACATTAATTTTTTATAATATTTACCTTCGATAAATTTAATCAACAATATTTCGTTCAATAAATGTCAAGCTTACGAGACATATGCACAAAACATATTGTTCAGTAATAAAATTTATCTTTAGTACTTTATTAATACGATATAATATTTCTTAATATCAAAAAAACATTGTCGGTGTGTTTATGATAACTTTTTATTGGACTGTTGTACATTTCAAATATTTACTAAAAAGTGACAATATTTTCATCATTTTTAATTTAAAAATTGAGCTTTTATGAAAAAATGTGCAATAAAAGTTTTAGTACACACTTTTATTAAATGATTTTAGTTTTAGGGTTCATCAGAGCGATTATGAGTATTTCAAATATCTGGAGATTACTTCGAAATTATCTACAACATTAAATTCACTTTTTAATATTTGGAACTTAATTTTTTAATTCAAACCTCTAAGAATATATATTTTTCGTTCAACTATAACAGTTTAATTCACAATCTTTTACTTAGCTACCGTCAAAGTGACGGTTTTAAAAGAAAAAAAATTCTTGAAAAATTTACTATATTTACAAAAACTCCGACGATTGAACATAAAACATTTGATACATACGTATAAAAAGTTTCTAATAGTGCACTCACGGGTCTTTCAAAAACACTCGTTTAATTTATGCATTAAAGAATAACTTTTTACACTTGTATCTTAAATAACTATTGAGTATTCTGTCAAATACATTTGGTAATTTATTCACGATATTATGATTTTATTATGATCAAAATTAATCCTGTAATTTTTTTGCCGTCCGTGCGTCATATGCTAAAAGATAAAAAACAAAACAAAATCTTTTTGCATCGTTAGCATTCGAATCTGGTTACTTTATTATTTTTTTTTAAGATCAAATCAAATATTGCTCATTAAAATTAATTTGGAGCCAATTTGTAAGATCATAAGATCCGAATGAATGATTAGTTCTTTGATATAAAAGTAGAGGTGCTTTGAAGAAGTATCAGATATTTGTAATTAAATTTTCTTCACCCGTAAGAATATTTTGAACTATCACATTTAAGAGATTTTAGAAATCCATTTCAGTAGTCTTTAGTTTATACTAAATGTAACTTGAAACTTGACAAAAAAGTAACGATTATTGGAACAAAAAGTAATAAAGGATTTAAATACTGGTCCTCAGAAAGATTTAATTTGAAGAAAATCTGCATTAGAATTTACAATATAATTTCTGTAATTTTTTCTTTATGCGATTTATCATAATAATAATTCATTTAAAATTTATTCTTATATTTCATTTGTTTGTTGACACAAGAGAAATTTCAATCTCATTTTTAAAATTACGTAGGCTGGATTCTCGCTATATGAAATTAATACTTTCTTTTAAATGGAAAGTATATTTGACGATAGTTATTTCCCATTTGTAGTGTTGGTACTCGGTACAACATCATGAAATTAACTCATCAGGGTTTCCCGAAACATTGCACTTCAATATTTTATGGAGCAGGCATTATAGACGCTTCTATATAACTTTGATCAATCAATTACGCTAGAGATCTCTGTAACAACACAGATGCTATTTTTCTGCGAATTTCAAATTTATAAACAATAAATTTAAGCAATAAAACAAGTGTTCATTATATTTTTTATGAGCAACAATTTGTGGTTGGAAATTTCAACATTTAAATGAATATATAAATTACTACTAAAATACTCGTAAAATAAATTGATTTTTTTTTCTTTACGGCCACCTCTAAACTTGATTGAATACGCATCGCAAATTGAGTATTGTTTGCAATTTATTTTGATCACGCATCTCGTCGCTAGGTACTAGAATAATTTATTATAAATGTCACAATTAATTCACGCAACTTAAATTTAGTTTTTTGCAAATTTGTAATAATCTGTCGCCGATCAATTCCTTAGGTTATTTGTATAATCTAAATGTGAATATTTGCTTTCCAAATTTATTAATCGGGACACTAGAAAAAATCTTATATGTTCTCCGATTTTATACCGCATGCCTTTTTGAGTGTCGAAAATGTACCTCTTAATAAGAAAGATAAAAAGGCTACTGACCGATACACGCTTGCCGATCATAGTGCAAACTCCAATTATATTTAAAAAAAAATGGGGTTTTCCGTAATAACATTCTGCATGCCCTTGTAACGTGAAATAGTTGAAAATGTTTTAAAGCCTAGTACTGAGAGGCTTGCAATTCGCAACAGCCCAAAAAAAAATTGCCTTCGTTGGCGTAAGAGTATCACGGCCAATTGGTTTTATATTTGTGCAAGATTTTCCTAAAATTTATCACCCTTGTGCCGACGAGGGATGCATGCAAGTATCTATAATCTTTTCATCTTTCTTGTCAAGGGGTAAATTTTCAATCCTTAAAAGGCATGCGATATAAAATCGGAGAGCCCCAACTGTCTCCATCTCTCGGTCTATTACATCTTTTACGTATTTCAATTAATTTTACAGTATTTGTAATGACCTACTATCAACTGTAACTAAATATGTGGACATTCGAGCCCTTATCAGGTAATATCATCTTATGACATTTTTAGTTTGACGTTTTTGCTAGTGAAAATTATACATGTAAAAAAATCCAGTATTTAATTATTTAAAGTAACAATATACATACAAAAATTTTAATTGCAATGATTTTTTGTCGCCTTCGGTTTTTCCAATTATGTACCCATCAATAATAAAATTATGACAGAGTTAAAAATTATTGTGTAAAATATATCAATAACTACAAACTTCTAGATTTAAATTTAGGGAAAAATTGTTATTTACACATCACAAATTGAGTAATCTGAAATTCTTACTATATTATAGTGCTCTTTAAACGTACTTACTACTTCCGGCGATCAAATACCAAAAATCTAGAAAAGAAATCTATATTTTCAAAAATATTTACTTATTTTATATAGGACTAAAATATAACCGCCAACTGTCACTTTGAAATTGACAGTTATCACTTTGACAATGCCAGTTGTCACCTTGACAATGACAGCTGCCACTTTGAAATATGTAATTAATTGATGCGACACTCTAAAACAGTGATGAAACTGGCCAGGAAGTACTGTGTGACCACAGCAAATTTTTTTGTATTATGACATCGATTATAATTTTGTCTTAACTATGTTATCACTTGGTTTGAAGAATACATTTTTTTTTTGCTTCATATTCATAATAATCTTGTACACAAAAATAGGGGCGCAATTTTATGATTCGCCACGGGCGGCCAATACCCTAGTTCCGGCTCTGCTTACTACTAATAGCAAAGCAACAAATTGATTAAAAAATCGCTAAAAATATATTAACTCAGTATCAGTAGGCTGATAGTTGGTAACTTTAAATTTCAATAAGATACCTAATCGCCACTTCACTATTTATTTTTTCAAATCCGCAACTGGGCCAAGGGCGTGAAAATATTGCCTGATGTCTATTTTTACAGAATTATATTACTTTGGATTTTTTGATGATATTTTGAACAATAATATGTATTCACTGGAAAATATGTTATCAATTTTTTAGTATTCCTATAAAACTTGGAATTTTTAGGTATTCCAAAATTTTTTTGTTCCCCTCATGAATCATTTTTTCCGGGTATAATTACTAATTACCTCTTATACAAATAAAACTAATTGTTAAGTAACTTAAGCTACTGTGATATAATATAAAATTTTTACGATGATGTTGTGAAGTATTGTTTTAAATTTGTATGATATGGGGAAAAATCTTTTCACGTCATTCCAACTGTTTCTAACTGATTTATCAGCAAATAACAAAAGAATAAATGGTGCAAACGGATAAGGAATACCGATAAAAGACTTAAAATTTCCCACAAAATATTTGTTTTTAATTGAGATTAGTTTATTTGTTCAGCCGTCGATTTTCCAGAATAGAAATTGAGAAATTTCAGTAGTGTTGGTAGAAATATGTAAAATGTTTGGGAATTTATTCGAAGGCTACATAAAATATGACAAATAATAGAATATTGTTTGGAACTCAAAAATTTCAATGTTATGGACAATTTTAATCATATTGGCCTAGTTTTAGAGTACATACATTTCACATACCTAAAACTAATTACTATTCAAGATATTTCTGAAATAAATTATTAAATATTATTTGTCAGTTAATTCATGATATCGGAGATATTCAATTAAATTATTGTATATTGTATATTTATGAATATTTTATATACAATAATAATTTATGCAACAAGAGTGTAAACTTGAACATTATTAATGAATATATTTTATTGGGAGCTCTGTATATTCAACAAAAAATTATAATAAAATACACTATGTTATTATTATTATAAATTTTTTCACTTGACAAAGGCAGCACTTTGCTGTTAAAACGTAGTGTATTTTATTCTAATTTTTGTCAATCAATCTGAAAAATTTTTCCCTTCATTGAGCATTATTGTTGATTAAGTGACATGAAGCTTGTTTATGATCTTATTACATATATATTTTCTTGTAAAGCCTTAATTAATAACTTTTCTAACGAATGCGAAACACATTACGCTGCACAAGTTGACATTTAGTCTTTAGAAATAACCTAAAATCAATGATAGATATTGTACACACTTCCCGATTTATTCGTAATTTTTTTCTTGAATATAATCGATTTCCATATTTTAACACTTATTAAGAATCAACAACATTGTAAAGAGCACAATGCATAAGTTGAGAGTTTGATAGTTAAAATAAGATAAAATAAATAAAATACGAGAAAGATCAATTTTGTGCTAGACTGAAGAAAAAAATTTTACAATTTTTTGAGTAAAATTAGTTAATTTTCTTCATTAATTGATTTTTTCCATCAACCATTTGAATACAGAAAAATATTGCACCTTCGGTTGAACTCTATATAACATAAAAATAGTTTAAATGTCCATAGTATGTCAATACAACAGACCCGGAGATGATGACGGTTGGGGTTCTCTGATTTTATACCGCATGTTTTTTTGACGGTTGAGAATTTACCCCTTGATAAGAAAGATATAAAGGTTATTGACCAATGCACGCTTACCGGATACAGAGCAAATTCCAAATATATATTTTTTTTAAAAATGAGTTTTTCTGTGACAATATATTGCATGCCCTTTGGGTTGAAAGTTATTTGAAAACTAGTTTTGAAAGGCATGCAATTCGAAACAGACCAAAAGACTCGAACACTCCTGTGAATTTGTAAAAAAAATGTGACATTCTATCTCTTGGTCTGTTGCGAATTGCATGGCTTTCAGTAATAGGCTGTAAATCACTTTCAATTGTTTTACGTTATGTTACAAAGGCTTGCAAAATTTTTTCACGGGAATTTAAAAAAAATATAATTGGAATTTGTACCCTAACTGGAAAGTGCATCAGTCTATCGAATTTCCAATTGGTTATAAACAATTACAAAAACAACTATATGCAACCAAATGCTGGAGTGTTAATTTTATTTTTTAAATCATTTGTAAATATAGCACGATACCAAAATTGGAGTTGCTTCTGGATTTGTCAAGTAACAAACTGTTGTATCTTTTGAACTATAGAAAATACTGTGAACAACATCCGAAATGATTCTAGTATCAGTTTGTCCTTCAAATAGAACTTTTGTTAAGTCTGTTCCTGCCATGGTTCAATTTTTACATGTATTTGTTCATTAAAAATTCCATTCTCTATATCTTACTATGCTTATATCTCCTAAATTATTCTCCAAGACAATTTTATGGGTCTATTATTTTACTATCAAATGAATTTTTGTCCCAGTCTTCAACATCAATAGTTAACGATATATTCGAATTTAAAATTAAATGATGGATGTGTGAAAAAAAGATTATGGGGCATAAAAACTTTTTCTTCCAATTTTTATGTGCTCTAAAGAATAGAACGGTGAAAAAAAATTTATTCAAATGTCAAACATGTCAATTTGTTCATGAAAAAATATAAACAAACTTTTAAAATTAATAATAAATAACATAAGCTACTTTTGAACACTTATATAACGTAATCTTGTTGAGTGTACATGTGAGAAAGGCTTCAAGAAGCAAAAAATTTATAGACGAATTATTTAAACATTTTTTGTTGTTCTCAATGAAAACGGAGGTTCGAAAAAAATTAGTCTACAACAGCCTCACTTTCTAAAAAATTAATTTGATATTTTTTCTAACAAAACTTTATTCTTTCAATTTAGAAGGTATATTTTGATCCAGTTGAATATCTTCATATTGTATTTGTGGCTCAAGGATCGGTACAAATGATTAATTTGTTTCTATTTTCAGGACGTTTCAGTAGTAAACAACTACCATCTTCAGCAAATAAGAAAGAATTGTATCTATAATACAGTAGAATACTTGGAATAAATATAAACAAAACAATATAAAAAATCATTTTATTTGAAAACACCACGTCAAGCACATAAAATATGTCAAAAAATGTATAATAAAAACGTGGGCCATTGTTTTTTATTCTTGACACAATGCCTCTCGGCCCACGTTTTTCTTATAAATTTTTTGACAAATTTTATGTGCTTGACATAATGTTTTCATATAAAACGATTTTTTATATTGTTTTGTTTATATTTATTCCAAGTGTTCTACTGTATTATAGATACAATTCTTTCTTATTTGCTAAAGATGGTAGTTGTTTACTACTGAAACGTCCTGAAAATAAAAACAAATTAATCATTTGCACTTGTGATTTAATTACGATCCTTAAGCCGCAAATACAATATAAATTTATTCTTTCAAGTTTTAAGATGACACCATAATTTTTTAAAATTTTTAAACTGTCATTTATTGCTATAAAAAAAATTATGTGCTGTAGTCTCTCAACAACCGGTGCGCTCGTGCTATAAAGTTTGTTTGGAACCCTATTTTCAACATTATTAAAACTATAAACAATACAGATATAGATTGGGAATCAAGATCTATGTTAAATAGTACACAAGACACAATGTTGGCGGTGCCACCGCTTAAAATATTTCACTTGAGGCTTTGCATGAAATATCTTCTTTTAAATTACCTTAAATATCAAGTCATGTCATATGACCATGCTATGTCCTTTCTATGGCTCGAGACTCATCATAGTCCAATGATAAATGCTATTGTGAAACTATTATTATCACCATGCCAACTGTATAAAAAAAAAAATATTTTCTCGATCTATATTATAATAGCTGAAGTATTGTAATCGTGATATTGATGTATTTTCACATTTTAGACATTACTGAACTCAAAAAACATAATTTATAAAAAAGTCGATCAGTCGGAAAGCACAATAATTTGAGAAAGCGTACGAATTTTTGAGTGAAATTTTATATTCAACTTTTCTATTGAAAAGCTAGGTTTAAGTTCGAAAATGAGCTTTTTTGCGGAGTCGTATAGTTGGGCCAGCCTACCTGCTAAAAATTTTTTAATCCCAAGGGTCAACTAATCTTACAGTATAGTTGGGCCAAATGCCAGCATCTGATCATTAAGCAAGGTTATAAAATAAAATACCGTATGACAGAAGTAGATATTTTTATTTCATAATTGTTTTGTACATTTGGTTGATATAAGTACAGTCAAACACATAATATAACATCTACATTGATATATACATTTATAGGTACAGTCCGGTACAGTCATATTTACTTTTATATAGATACAGCCACATATACATTTATATAGATACAATCAAACACATACATATACATTTGTTTATAAACTTGGAGCTGCTTGTGTGCCACACTTTTTATGCCCTTTGAAATAGCTAGACTTGGTCTGAATGTCGTGTGCAATAATTTTGCGGGTTTTTCATATAGGTTTTTCAAAGCTTTCCTTTTTAAACTGTTACTCAAGATTTGTCTGGGTAGAGATGTTTCTTCTCCGTGATTATGGTTTAACTTAAGTTGTAGAACTTCTGCAAAATTTTCAGCCGTCGTGTAAAGTTTTGCAGGACACTTCAATTTTTTATTCACATCTCCAGTATACAGATCCATTTTGCAAAGAATTTGCCACACAAAACGTGAAGCTATTCACAATTAACAACTGATTACCTTTTTCACTTAACATACGATAATCACAGCTCCCATGTTTGAAATATGGGTAAAAACTTGATAAATTTATTCGAGATTTAAAATTTATAGAAAATATATCCTACACATCCCAAAAGTACCAGCCACTACTACCGAGAATTGCTTTAATCCCTCGGTTGCATGATGCTGGCCCAACTACAAGGTAGGATTAGTACCTGAGGATTAATTTGGCCCAACTATAACGCGGCCCCTTTTTTCAATCATTGGTACCAAAACTTTATTGATGTAACTTTTTATTTTTTTGCGTTTATTTTATAACAGTAGTATTTATCATGAAACATAAAATAACTAAAATTGATCTTTGAATAATTTGGCATAACATTTACCGAAAATATTTGCCAAAATTATCAGCAGTTCATTTGTTATTATTAAAGTTTGAATTACTATCAAATTCGTTATATTTTCCTAAAGCAAAGAAAATTGACGCTATAAATAAAAGTAGTAAGCAATGAAATGTAGTATTTTGAGGAGAAGACGCCAGTATGTATAATGTATGTATGCAATAAATAGTTGTATTTCCATACATGATTAAAAATATATTAGTAAGTGGGATTAGTCAAAAAGGAATCCTTCAATTATTGATAAATACTTGAATTTTGACAGTTTCTTTAAGCATGTTACTTTCAGATTAACAGTCCTTGCGATCGGCGTCGAGTTGTTACCAAGTAACATGCTTTAGGAACTGTCGTAATTATTAATGATCCAATGCTCGGTTTTATGAAGGACATATCAACTAAGAACAAGAAAAACATGAAATTTATTCTTTTAGATGATAGTCATAAAAAAACAAAAACTGATTAGAGTTTGTTAAATTTGATAAATTTACCCTGAAAGTAGATTTATTTGATTTTTTACTAAACCAACCGTAACAGAATTATTTTCGTGTTTTCTTCTCAAGAGACGGACATTAAAGAAAATAATTAGGAAATATGTTCCACATATTGTTGAGAAAAATAAATTGGACAGTCTTATTTCATACACTTATAAATAATAACAAATAATTATCATATACCTGTAACTTGAGAAAAGTAATTTATTTATTGAAAAAAAAGAAGAAAAAGCACGTATGTAAAGTAAAAGATATAATCTATTTGATTAGAAAACGAATACCTAATTTAATATGTTATCAAAAACCGCAAATAAGGCTAATCCCAAATACTGAAGTTCTATTTGTCCCTGGCACATATTATTTACAAATTTACCGAGTTTATTGACATTGAATTCTTTGTTTTTTGCCGCCCGAAGTATGAGAGCTGGAACGTTGTAACTCTGTTCTCTTTTGGGGAAATTCCCGTGGATATCTTCGAATATAGTCCCCTCTCTTGACGTTGGGGTCTTGATACAACTGCAGGCACACATCAATCCACAACTGAGTTTGATACGGCACGAATACGAACTAGAATCGACCTCTTGCAAATGATTGTATTTAGTTATTTTGACTTTGTTTTACTTATATGCACATTTAATTCGAGAACTGTTTTGTGATAGTAATATGGTGATTTTTTAAACAGTGATATTATTTATTTTTTAATTTATTTTTATTTAAGTCTAACCAAATGTCGTCTACTACTTCAATTTACTTAAGGAAGGTATTGAGACAATATTTTATAGGTGAGTTATTGTACTTTTTGACAGATTTTATATCCTAAACACAAATTATATTTTGAGAATTCTTAACTGAGTACCTACCTGTAACGCATCAAACAATTAACTGAGATATTATCGATCTGTTGGATCCTAAATTTTGAATTTACAATCGGCTGTGCTAGTTTAGAATAATTATAAAAATAAGATTGCCAAAGCTATCTTGAAATGTCTATTTCCTCTCCGGTATTCAAAAAAGAAAAATTTGATTTTATTATTTTTGTATTATATGATTTTCTTTTAAAACTTTGAATATATTTTTACTATAATTTTTAGACTTGATATTTTGTTGATTTGATTTTGAAAACTCAGCAGGAAAATTTAGATCAGTAAATGTTGCATATTGCATCATTTTAATTAACGGTAGCATATTTGTTTTTTGAGACTAAGGGCCGGTATTTCAGTCCTCGGTTTAACTTAAGCGGAGCTTAATTACCTTAGTAACAATTGTTCTAACAATCATCACTATGGAAATTAAACTACGTTTAAGGTAAACCATGGACTGAAATACTGGACCTTAGAGTATTATGAAAAATAAATATCTGGCTGAAATGCATTGTATTTATTTTCAGAATTAAAATACTTTTATTTTGAGTTTCTACAATTCAAACGTCAATATTTGCTTTTTAAAGCGCGTGTTAAAATGCGCACAAACATCTGACGACACTAAAAATACGGGAATCCCGTAATAAGAGAAACGAATAAGCATTGTTTTTACCTAAGTATGTCATATAACAATACCCAGTATATTGTGAAAGTATGGCACTTCTGGTTTTTCCGTTTATCAATCAAATGGTACTCCAAGATTCTAGATTTAATCAAAATTTACCTTATCTAACATTATAATCTTTTTATCTAAAGTAAATCCGAAATTTTAAAAGTAATAAATAAAATAATTCTATTCAGTGGTTATTGAATCATATGGTGAATCCAAGTTCAAAGTTTACGTCATTTTATGAAGTCACATGGAATGCGGTTATAAAGATTTTCATGAGCAACGCTACTAGGAATTAAATTTGTGGTCAAAAGTTGAGATGATATTAAATGGCACCGGTTTTCATGAGTTGGTATTTTCGGCTAATTATCCCCCCGGGTTTTTCTTGATTGAAATGTTTATAAAATTTATAATTTTGGAGAAAGACACGAGTTTAATAGCCCGGGAAATTTCGCATTGGAGACTTTGTGTTCTGCACATGCGCTGGGGAATACCCAGCGCTTGCAGTTGCTCAGTGAAACGCTTGCAAGCTCTCAGTCGAAATATCGAGTTGTTGTAGGACGGATTACTGTAATAGTGATTGTTTGTTTTTGTCGAAATAACCTCTACAAATTTTTGAAACGAAATTATAACCATTCTAACCTCAGTTCAGTTGTTCTTTGTAACAATATGCGAAAAAATTTGAATAAATTTTTCAGTAGTGAAAGTGTTTTAGAGTAGAATTCTTGCTTTGTGTTCAGTGTGTAGGCAGACTTACAGTCAAGCCATCTTGAATTCTAAAAAGTGTTAATTTTTGCGAATCCAAGCAAAAACAAAATGTGGAACCCCAGTGAAAACAAGAACATCGTTTCAGATGCTGCTGAGAAATCAACAGGTTTGATGGAAGATGATAAATGTGGACTGTACGAATCATCTCGAACCGATTCGGGGTTCTTGTCCAGTGCTAATTTATTAGTTTCTTCAGACCAGTTATTGTCTGAAGAGATAAAGAGTGCACCAGATTCAGGGATAATCGAAGAAGACGACACCGATAAGCCTCAGAGCTACATGCATCTCGACAGTGGGGTCGACGTAGGTCTCTCGGAAACTTTTTCCGGATTGAGCCTAAAGAGTCCGTCTTTGAATAACCTCAACTCCACGAAGTTACGAACGAACGAAGAAGTTTCCCAAGAACAGAAAAGCTGTATGGCTGAAGAGCGGCCTCCTTGGGAGTTGTACTACAGACAGGATGATGAAGGCGACACGTAAGTTACAGTTCCACCTTTGACCATGACGTTTCATTTTGAGGTTAAAAATATCAGTTACGCGAAATGTCATTGCAATTCATATTTGCACGCAAAATTCTCAACGATTTTGGAAATTCCGAGCTGCATCAATTCCGTATGCCGGAATACTAAATTAAATGCTGTTTAGCCTCGAAGATTGATATTTTCCTTGATGCTTTTATCTTTATTTCGCTTATTTGGATTCTATAACCTTCACAAATGAATTGGGAGCTGTAAATCTTATAGTGAAAGGTGCAAACAATTCTCAGGAAACTGATCTCCTTTCTGAGATTTAAATAGGGAAAAAAACTGCCAAATTAGCTGTTCTTGCAGCTTGAGGAAAATTACCAGATATATAAATGAAATACGTATTATCGGGAATACCAATTCCCGATTTTTTGGAGCATTTTTATTTTTATATGGCATTAAATTCATTATCATGGATGAAAAAACATATCTGTAATTATATAATCATGAAAAGTAGACCGCTTTTCATTTATTATGAAGGATAAGCCACCAGTTTTAACAATAATTATATATTTATTACGTTTTTGTTTAAATTTAAATATTTGGATCTTTTTTTTTCTGGCACGCACGCGCATTCATAATTTTCATCGCACACGTGTGTTAAATATACTGGGTGTTCATTGAGTCAGTATTTAAGTGTAGGAAATACCATATTTTCACAAAATAATTATTTTCTACCTACGTCGCTCTTTTGTAATTTTTTTTCTTTTTTATATTGTAAATCCTAATAAGTGGTTTGAGTCACAATTTATCTGCATTAGTCAAGATGCAGTTGTAGATACCAATTTTTTTCTCTTTTATAAATTACATATTGATAAAAACATGTATTTAATGTATAGTGTGATATTGAGATAAATTAGTAGCAGTAATTTATGCAATAAGAGTGTAAAGTTGAGCATTTTGCCATGAGGACAAGTATTTGATGACGAGGCTTGCTGAATAATTAAAATTGTTGATCAAATGTCACTCGTTTTGCGTACAAGATTTTTTCTACGACCCTTATCTTTCATGTTTTAGCAATTATTGAGCTCAAAACACAAGTTGACAAACTAAAAAATGGATCAGTAAAGAGTGCCATGAACATGAATTCATAGAAATACTAAATTGATATTATAAAACTTGACTGCTACGGGTTTAAATGGTACTTTACGCACGGCCGTAGAAAAAAATTATCAAAGGTTTCTGAACATTGAGCCCTGGTCGTGAAAATTTGGCTGATTTATTATGGTTACAATTTTTAAATAAATCTAACCTCGGGAAATAATTAAACTTTTTTAATGTTGTAAGCCAGGGTTCTTATGGCGCTACGATTTAAGCATTTTGATTGGTCAAAATACGTACCAATTTTACATTAGCATAAAAATCGTACTTGCCTGTCTATCAATTGCATAATTTGTCAGTCGTTCCCTCAATTATCATAAATAGATTTGTGCAGTTCGAAGATTCAAATTTATGTGAATATATTTGTTGCTTCTTGAATTTATATCCATACAGCTTGTTTTATATCCTGCGTTTACTGTGAGTGAATCGTGTTCGCATTTCGGCCAATCAGATGGCTTAAATCGTAGTCCCATAAGAACACTTAAGCCGTTCTTAACTGTAATAAATTATAAATTTATAACGAAAGAAAACATTCGGTCCCTTGAACTTCGTTATGTAGAGTTTATACTGTATTTTGAAACTGTTACGAATTATGTGAATTTGATATTTCCCTGTTATTTTTCTAAATACTTTTCTATACAGTTCTTCATAATGATTTTTTTTTGCAGTCAGCTTCACATTGCGATAATTCATGGCTTCATCGAGGTGGTCTATTCCTTGGTCCGTCTTACCCCTCACCAATGCCTTTTGGACATCCCCAACGACCAGGGCCAAACTGCCCTGCATGTAGCAGTCTTGATGAAGCATCCAAGAATTGCAAGGAGATTAATAGCAGCTGGTGCTAGTCCCAGAGCTAGAGATCTTAGAGGAAATACCCCTTTACACCTAGCGTGCGCTTTCGGAGATCTGCAAACCGTGAAGGAATTGACAGCGCCTATTGCAGTACAAGAAGTTGATTGTTTGGGACTTGAATATAATGCCACAAGACTGGAAACCGATTTCGAACAGAGAAATTATGAAGGTTAGTTAATTTCAATTTAAATAATTATGTAGCTTTTTCTTTGACTTTATAATTTGTTATTGGTTGAAAATACGGAAAAAAGTGTAAATTTACATGTCCATGAACTGAAGTACGGTTGTATTTATTCTTAATTTATATTCTTTGTTTTTATTTTATATTCCTGTTTATGAGGAAATTGCATTTTACGTAGTTGCATAATTATAACTGTAAATATTCTTCAAATGTCGAAATATCCTTTCGTTTTTATTGCTTAACTGTTGTGGTAATCTCAAACGGTGTATATATTTAATTTTAAAAATAGTTTATAAACACACAAATTTTCAATTAGTACTAGCACCAAATTTATAATTTATCAGTTTGGCCAAATTTTGAATTATTTATATCGCTTCAACATTTTATGGTATCTTGACTTGACATTGATAACTTGCAAAACTGGAACCTCCTCGAAAACAAAAAAATTGAGCTACATGACAAAACGAATGAATGATTAAATTCATTTGAATCGCAACGGAAAACCCAGTGCTTTATAAATTATTAAATATTAATACATTAATTATTAATAGCTCCACGTTCTTTAGATTAATCTTACAGTTTCATTTTGCCGTTTGGAATATGTCTACGTGCTATTTCTTATAAATTAAAAAAAGTTATGTTCCAATGTAAATTTTAATCGTAAAAATGTATTAAATATTCACTCGTATCAAGATATCCTTGATACCTTACATTTTTTGTAATAAAACAGTTGCTATCATAAGATTTATAAAAAAATATAGGTTAGAACGAAAAAGAGAAATTTAATAAGGAGAAAACATATTTATACAAAAAAGAAAGTAAAAATCTGTATAAAGTTTGGAATCGTGAGTTTGTTTTGAATAATAGATGTAAATTTGATGATTACCTACTATCAATTTAAAAAAAAATTGAACTGATTAGTAGAACACAATTGGTTAGTTAAAAACAAAGAAACCTCAACCTCTCACACTGTTTTATCTCAGAATATAATCCTTATATTAAAATATGAGTTCAAAGATCTTTTTTAAATATTCAAATTAGTTTATGGTTTTATTATTATGTTAATATACTTGGAAAATATTGCAAGGTTTTATATTTGATTCTTTCTTTCGATGGCTGTAACCTCTGTGAATCGATTTTTTTTTCGTGAACCAATGCAGAAAACACGCTTGTCCTGTCGATGGAAACCGGGTAAAACCCAACATAATGATATACACCTTAAGCTCGACCTAAGCCAATGAGGCGGATTCCACACCACGTTATAAATTACGCAGTTTATTCCCTGTCTCGTCGTTCAGGTCAGAATTTAGGGGGAGAAATTTGCGGGATTCAAGTAACCGGAAATTTGAACCTTGAAATATAATGTTTTTTCTGACATAATCAAAACATGTGTAAGAATGTGTCAAAAAATGCGTTGAATTATTGATTAGCGTTCTTTGTCAAGATCTGGAAAATCCAGAGTAGATACGTGGGACAGCAAAGTAGTTATTTTCTCATATTAATTTTATTGCGTTTTTGACTCACAAAATATATTGCTAAATATTGAACTGACCTTGATTTGCACGGAAATTTGTTCAATAAATTTACTTCAAGAGAATAAATCATATTTTTTTTGAGTGTACGTGGGAGGCAAAATAAATTTTCAATAGTCTGATTAGTTTCGGCATACTTATGGTGTGAGTTCTTAGAAAACTGTTGATAATTCTTTGTATAGGAAATAAATGAAAAAGAAATGAGTTGCAAGATTGCTGACTATTATTGGGTTGATAACCTACGATGAGAAAAAAATTTGACGTCACGATAGTCCTCATTGTGTGAATAATTATTTATAATTACAATTTGAACCGTAGGTCGAGAAAATGTTATCGAAGATCAAGTTTGAACGTTACTTCAATTAAACCGTTGAGCATCAATTATAAATATGCGTAAAATAAGCGCTTATAAAGTGCTAATGCACATCTCATTTGTTTTGACGTCAGATGTTTTTATTTGCTTCGTAAAACAATTGAATATTATTTATATTAACCTTTGATTAGCGAATTTATCTTTGGTATCGCGTCATTTTCCTTATGTGGTAATATTTTCTAGTGTAATCTTCTAAATTTAAATATTTGTAAATCAGTTTATATTTCATCATATTATAATCGTTTTTTTTTTGCGCTGTTGGATGTTATTGGAATTTCCAACTTTGAAACGGATACAAAAAGAGTAGACTTAGTGCCTATATTCATTAATAATTCTCTAGAATATTGTTTTCTTTTTGCAAGAATTAGGTAGAATTTATTGCTTATCGCTTTTTCTGTAAGATAATTCAAGTTTATTAACGTAGATTATTGGCGTATGGTTTATACATTGTCAAGTCTATATCGCAAATTGCATACCGACGTAGTTTTGGAAAAACCCCTTGTTACAAAAAATATTGTACGATAGAGCTACGTAAATAGTTCATATTTACTGTTCGTTTCGCGTGCTGAATGAAATGGATAAAAAAATTAAGTCTGTTTTATATTGGATATTCACCAAATTATACTCTAGTTGAAGAATACAACAAATATTTTGAATGAATAATTTTTCAGTTGCTTAGTAATAAAAATAGATTTTTGGTTGATAATAAATAGTATATAACGGTATATCTCAGGAGCTTCGTTTCCCCAATCATTTGCAAAAATATTGAATATCAGTTTCAGAGCATCATATTCTGTATAAAATTAGAAGGAAAAATAATTACTTACAAAATTAAGAGAAAAATTATTATATATTCTACTGAAGAACGATCCAAGTAATGTTTTTCCAAATATCGTGACTTTAATGGAAAAAAGCAGAACTTGAACGGAAAAATTGGGACGTAGAAAAAAATGCTCAGCAATGGTTACATTCTTTGATTGAAAATCAAAATTAAACCTCAAGATTTACTACTATTACTATTCATACTATCAAGATAAACAATTATCAAATATTTAACAAAAATATATTATTATTTGCAAAAGAAAGTTGCAATGCAAGGAATCAACGATTTTAAATTATTTAAAGCTACATAAATATAAACATTTGGCAACACTAGACCCAAGAGACTTCGATTTAAAATACAAACCAATTTTATATTAGCACATAAATCGTACTTGAATATCTGTCAATTGCATCAACGGTCAATCATTCATCAAATATCATGGATACATTTTAAAAGTTGGAAGATTCAAATTTGTATTCAGTGGCTTTCATTTTGAGAAGGCTTATTTTAACCCTGAAGTGAATTGTGTTTGCATTTCGACCAATCAAAAGACTTAAATCGTAGTCCCAAAAGAGCTTACACTGAAATAGGCTATAAGTTGATTAAACATATTTCAATTTTTCCTTGCATTTGGTGAAATTCAAATATAATATTCATAATTATTATACAACTGTTTACTTAGCTCAAAATTTAATTTTAGACATTCAATAAAATGTTTTGAGTCAGAAATGTTTGTCACCATTTGGCACTGGACTTGAACCTTTTAAAATAATGCTAAGCACTCCAAACATTGTATTGTAGAATTTTAAAATTCATGACGGAATCTTTCCAGATTTAGCATTAAAAATGTGTGAGATGTAATATTTTTATAGCATATTTTTTATGAGTAGACAATAAATCTAAGAGATGAACAGGAAATCTAGTAAATATTTATAATTTTACTCTTTACTTGTGATTTAACCAGAATTATTAGATCTGTGCCACGTGCTCAAGGTGTAGTCATGATTGGGATTCCCCTGATTGAAAGAAATTAAATGCACAATGTGTTCTTGTCAGTTAAAAAAATACTAATTTAAATTTTGATATCATAGGTCATATCCGGCTGTGAGATATATATATATATAGAGAGACGTCTGTATCTGTTTTCTGGTTAGATTACTAATGTTTTTTCCTGTTTTGTTACCGTGGGAGTTTTACAGACTTATCAGTTTGTTTATAAATTGTTGTTCTTTCTACGACAGTAAAAGGAAAAGGGCAGCTAATTCTAGCACGAGTTGGAAATTACGTCGGAGTGCCTGAATAGCCCTTGTAACGAATATTTTGGCTTCTATTTCGTTAAAAAATTAGCAATAGTATTTTTCTCTGTGACAATTTGTACAGTTGACTGCTTGTAAGCTGTTTACGTGAATCTCTGATGATAAATTAATAATTGCGTTTCGCCCTTTGTTGATTAGGTTTTGACTAATGTCAATTTGATATAAATATATAGAGATATATAGAGAGACGTCTGTATCTGTTTTCTGGTTAGATTACTAATGTTTTTTCCTGTTTTGTTACCGTGGGAGTTTTACAGACTTATCAGTTTGTTTATAAATTGTTGTTCTTTCTACGACAGTAAAAGGAAAAGGGCAGCTAATTCTAGCACGAGTTGGAAATTACGTCGGAGTGCCTGAATAGCCCTTGTAACGAATATTTTGGCTTCTATTTCGTTAAAAAATTAGCAATAGTATTTTTCTCTGTGACAATTTGTACAGTTGACTGCTTGTAAGCTGTTTACGTGAATCTCTGATGATAAATTAATAATTGCGTTTCGCCCTTTGTTGATTAGGTTTTGACTAATGTCAATTTGATATAAATGAACCAAATTCAAGAATCTCGAAAATTGATGTAAAAGTTTCATATTGGAATTGTCCCTTCGAACGTCAACAAACTTTCTTTAAAAAATGACAACAAATTCTCATCGTCTACTCCCGTTACTAAATTTAACCAGGCCTGCCAACATCACCAGTTTGGAATGCCCCTAGAAACATTCAATTCAGCACCGGGAAAACCAGACTCGTCTGGCGTCTTTGAATTCCGCATGTTTCTAGAATCCAAAATAACTCTACTCCTATCCACAGCATCTTTTGAAGCGTGTGTGCCGCTCTCAAAAGATTCTGAAACAAATTAGAAGTTGGGATAAAATTAACACCGCGCGCCGGTGGTTTTTTTGGACGTTTGTGACCATTTTTGGCCACACGCTGAATCGTCCAAGAAGCTATTTAAGATTGTACCGCGTGCAAAGTGTTTACTTTGAAGTCAGCGCCAAAGATTTGGCGGTTGAATGGTTATTGGATGCATTATGCACTCGGGAAGTCGATCTCGTAATGGGTTTTTTAATGACGAAAGTTCATCAAACGAGTCGGGTGAATTTGTCAATGATTTTCTTCGTGAACGTGTGGCATGAATAGTTGAACAATTATTCCACTATTTTAATTCCTAATTTTCACCCGAAGTCTTTTAGACAAAATCCTACAATTTTTCAAATGTAAAACAATTTTTTTTTTGTTTTGCCTTGAAAAATGAAACTACGAATCTTAGGTTTGAATAATACATAATCCTCAGATTTTTAATCGAGGATATGTCCCTGATAGAGAAATTATATAAATAGTCATGCAGAATAGAATAAATAGTGTGCAACACTTCTTACTCAAACATGCTACAATAAATTTTCTTTTATGCAGGGGCCACACTTATGTCTAATGCCGTTAAGTAAGGCGTTATGTGACAATTGACATATTGTCATTGACAATGTGTTCATTGTTGAATAACGCCTAAATTAATGACATTAGACGTAAATGTGGCCCCAGCATTATAGTTCAAGTTAAAATAGAAGCATTAAATTCAATACAATCAAAGTTTAGAATCAGTTGGCAATTTTGTTTCAAAGTACTTGTTTGATTCTCGAAAAATAATAGTAATATACAATTTGAGTAAAAACATCTTTTAATATCTTGAATTAATATTACAGGAGTTTATATCAAATTCTGTATAACGGTGAATAAAAAAGGAGAATCGCAATAACTGTGTGGACAAAGAAAACAAAATAATGTCGGTGAATACCACAGCACATGCGATGGCGCTTCAAAGATTCACCCACGAGAGCACGCGACTTTCTAAATTTAATTCGAAGACAGCTGACAGTACATACGAAACAAAAATAAGCGATAAAAACAAGAATCACGCGGTTGCGGTAAAACCAAATGCTGTATTTCTTATCAAATAACGCCATATGAAGTATCCCTATTCGCGGTTGAGGTTAGAATGCAAAAAAAAATCCGTGCAAACAAAAATATAGTATTTGTGCAAATTGTATTAGTTGAGTTCCTAAAATTAAGATTTTAACAATGAAATTCCAATTTTTCGATCCTCTAATGTTTCCAGGTAAATATGAACTGTGAAAGATATCGGTTTCCTACTGATTATAGTCCAAAAGAAAAAATTCTTACCTTCTTGACTTTAAACCTCATCTGTGAGGATTATCTTCAACTCTAAAACTTCTGTTATAGAAATCAAACAAATAAAATTTTACCTGGTGTAAATCACACCGATAATAATCATCTCTTTTAACAAAAGAAAAACGTCCTTTATTCTATTTTGAAGTTTATTTGCAAATAAATTTTAATCTTTATTACAAGCCGGATAAGATAATTTGGATATTCCCAATTAGATACAGCTTTTAATTAGTATTATAAATTATTTTCAGTTTATTAGCCGTTCTAAATATGCTTTCATTAGAAAAGGTCTTTGAGACGCGTCAAAGTTATTTTTGAAAATTATTGGAGGTATGCGTACGCTAGAAAAATTAAAATAGATCAATTATTTTTAGTAAATTTCTGCGTAAGAAGTATTTTTAGAAATCAAATAATTTATTTGTAAAATGTATGCATTCATTAATTTCGGTCAAATAAAAATAATCTGCTCTTTAACAGGTGGCCAAATTGAGGTTTTCTGCAAATTTTAGAATTATCCATGAGTAATGAAGGGAGTTTTTCGTTTGACTGTCATTTGTTTGCTGTCCAAATATTTCAAGATCTTATGATCTATACATATTGCGGTCTTACACAGAATTCAAAATTTTTCGAGAATTTAAAACACATTTGGAATTTTGAAAAATAATTGTTAATTGTGGTTTATCCTGCAGTTATTATTTTTTCTAGAATTGATTTGGAGAAGAATAATTTGGGAAATAACCTATGTGTTGTTTTACGTTAGTTCAGAAAATTTTAATTTGCAATGTACAAATAAATTAAAGCATGTTTTTCTCATCTACCGGAATATACTAAATATGGATTTTTTTAAATATATTTTCAATAAGCTTCAATTTTCGAGATAGTGAATCTAAATTTAGAGTTACGACACATGCCTTCCAAAGGGCTGCTAACTTTTCTTCGACAAAATACAGTATTTTCCAAAATATAGTACACCCCAAAAAATACAGTATTTTATGGAAAAAGCAAAACTAGACAAAGGTATAAATATTTTTTACTCATTCATTTTCATAAAAACTATATTTTTTACACTTCTTGCATTTTTTAACAATTTTTTGTCTGAAATAAAATGCTATACGTTTTATTAGATTCAATTTTAAAATTAGTGTGAATCAAAAGCTCATTTTTTATTAATGAGATACTACTTTTGATTCTTCCTTCTCGCCATTTAGAATCTATAATCGAAAATATCCTTTCTGTGAGGCGCAATAATATATTTTTAAAATAAAGGATTTATTTGTTAGATTTCTGTGTTGAAAATATAGTATTTCATCGTACTAAATATTTTTTCAACAGTATAAAGTACGCAGACTCAAAATATAGTACAATACTATATATTATAGTACGGTTGGCAACCCTAGTCTTCCAGTTCATGGTTTATACATTTATTATTATTCGATTTTTCTGTTTTTTATAAATGCAGTATTAATATTAGAAATTTGATTACAAGTATTATTTTATGTTTACAAGAAATGGGTCAAAGTGAAATGACTTTTTGTAAATATCAAAATTTATTGGTTTTTCTATTCCGCAATTTAAATCAGTCTGCTAGAATTATTTTTAATTATTTTTTGAGGTTTTTAATTTTTTGTGTTCATATGCTTCATTTTATTTCATATATTTTTGAATGCCTAAATAAATTATAGTTTCTTGTGACGTCATATTTACAAAACCAGCGGGTTTTCCCAAATTATTATCTACTGTATGAGAATCTTTCGAAGCAAAATTCTGTTGCTATCATTCAAGGTTTATCTGCGTCAAGGCCATAATAATTTTCTTAAAAATTTTCTCATTTAGAACTTAATTTTTCATTTGATAATAGCAATGAAAAAGAATCTATACGCCGCTTTCATTGTATTCATAAAAGTATGTTAATTGTCGGGAATCCCCATTTTTTTATACGTATATACCAGTGGCGTCGAATATAGGGCACTTTCATACCAAGGTAGTCGATAACAATAGGCTGTGTTGCCATTAAAGTCAGGAAAGGAAAGCATAAAGCATTGTGATGGAAAAACCTGGGTTTTGTTGAACAGTGGTGTAGAAGTAGGTTCTTGGTTTACTGAAAAAAAAGCATAATTATTTCTTGATTTATTAGTTCCTGTGACATATCGGAAATTTTAGCAGTAAAATTGTAATAAATAGTTGGAATGCGACTTTTATTGATTTGTGGTTTCATTGTTTTCTCGTTTAGTGAAGTCATGTTTGTATTCTTCAGTTTTTGCCTTGTTTTTTTACATATTTTCAACATATTATTCATTTTAACTGGTTTCATTACTGATGTTATGAATAACGAAACAAAATAAAGTATATTTTTAATTTTCAGGTCAAATGTGCGTGCATCTTGCAGCATTAGGTGGCCATATTGACGTACTGAGGCATCTCGTGTGGTTTGGAGCCAACATTAACGCTAGAGTAAGTAGAACAAGAATCCACGATAAAATAATTACTTTAACGGTATATGACCGCTTTCATGTGGTTCAAATTTTGTTACATGAATTGTAGAAAGTGCTAATGATCTCCAGATCTTGCTCACCAAATTTCATTTTATTTTAGTTTTTGCTTTGCATAAATTCTTACTGAAAATAATATTCGGATGCTTGAGAATCAAAATTATTTTTTTTTGTAGAAAACTGTTTTGTTTAATGCAATAATTTTTCTGCAAAATTCAATCAAATTTCTGTGAATATCTGTTTAATTATTATTGTTCGTTAATTTTAACTATTATTTTTAAATAAAGTTAAATTGCTTTAGTTTATAATTAACTTTCATATTTTCACAGGAATACAATTTTTCTAGCTGAAGTATAAAATGATCTGAATCATTTGATGCTTGCTTTAAGTATATATTATCTAATAAGATTTTTGTTTATAGGAAGGAAAATCTGGCTATACACCTCTCCACCTAGCTATCGAAAAAGGTGATCAAGCAACGACACAATTCTTATTGATGGAGTGCGCCGGGCAGCTGCAGCTGGAGGCCCCAACGTACGCGGGACGCACAGCTATTCAACTTGCTCGAGGATCCGCATTCGTTCAAGCTCTTGTTGCCAGAGGAGCCTCTTTGCCCATGGATGATGATACAGATGACGAATACGATACGGATAGCAGTGACGATGTAAGTATACAAAAATGATATACCTGGTTTCTATTGAAATGATTCGTCACATTTGTTATTGTTATTATTTTTCTTATCAATTTATATTGCTCAATTTGTGCAATATTTTGTGCAGAATTGGCATAGCCCAAGGAAAGCTCAAGCTTGAATTGATATAAAAATAAACAACGTGAACCACGAACTACTCAAACAATACTGTTATGATATTTTTTGCGTTTAAAAAAAGTATGCTATAATATATTGAATCCTCATTTTTGTGCACACCTTTCCGTTTTTTTTTTTTTTTTTCTAATTATGGCTTCGGAAGCTGCCACTAAAGTGAACTAGCTGCATGTGAATAGTTATTAGTTGAAACATTTATCACTGTGTTATAATTTAAATCTTTTTGCTTACTGCCTAATTATTTTCATCCAAAAATCAAATTAAATTTTATTCAATTATACCGCTGTTACATATTGGAAATTTCTTTCTTTATTTTCGAACTTAGTGAGTCCTACAAGAACAAAAAAAAAGGAAAATATATCTCACAAAAGTGATTATATTTGTAATAATTATGATTTTAATCATGTTAGGCATGTTTTTATCTTGAATATTTTAGAGTTCTCTAATATAGTGTTTTTAAAGTTCTTGACACCGATCGTAAATTAGCTAATTTCACTTCAAGTGTGTTGTTAGTTGAAGGTTGAATCAATAGCTAATTTGCTATATAAAATTAAGAATAAATATATTTGCCCGCTTGAGATTTTTAATATGTACTTTAATCGTTGGAAGTTCTATTAGGCTGGTAACAGCGTTGCTTGAAAATTGTCACCAGTTTTATCAACGCTAGTTAAATTAACTCGGCGAGCATTTTATACGAAAATTAGTTTGGTACAATTGTAATCATAGTCGATGATTCAGTATAACCTCTATGTGAATTTAATTGCCGTTTTGCGATACTACCTCCAAATATAATTAATTTCTAAAACAAATACTCAAATTGCATGTAAAAACAGTCACATAAAAAATGGAATACTCCTAATCAATGTTTTCAGAATAGAAACTGAAATATTTATGGTTTCTGATATGTAAGAATCCAGATAGAAAATAAATGCGCATTTCATAACACATTTGAGGATACTTATTCTTAAAATAAATCGTTGCGAGCGACTCGTTTTAAACTGTAATGTGCACCTTAGAATCATATCTTATGAAACATTAATATTATAAGATAAAATTTCAAAACATCTCAGATATGTTTGTAATAGAGGTAATGCTTAAAAAATGTAGATAACTGAATTTTTATCTAAAATATAAACAATTCTTATATTCACATATAAGAGATAATTCAATCAAGAACCTTTTTTTTTTCATACGCCAATTTAATAATGAAGATAAATCTTGATTCAGAAAATTGTACAGATTTGTGATAAGAAATTTTTTTGACGAAAGCTACGATAAAGTTATGGCTTCAAATCTCGTGTATCGTCCATCAGATTAAGAAAAAATATATACCTAGATAATTTTTTTTTCTAATATCAGCAATAGTTCGTTGCGAAAATTTGTCCCTATATTTTATATAAAAATTTCTTAAACATGCAATTGTTATTCTTTCATCGGCTTGTACAGCTAAATAAGGAAACGAAAATATTCGCGTCATAGCTATTAATAAAATATAAGTATAATCTGCTTCTTTCCGAAATTTCCATTTTTGAATTTAAGATGCAAAGATATTGCCTTTGTGTCGTTTAATTTCAATCGATTTGAATAATTCGCACATTTGTCCGATGACGCTGGTCAAAACAAAACGGATGTGTTCACAATACAACAAGATTTTTTCGCAGAAGTATTAGTGGTTTTATTTATTTTGCGGTCCCTAATGGGATTCCGAGTGTAATTATTCAGTGTTTGTATTTTCCATTAAATCATTTTCTAGAAATATTTTTTAATTTCAGTTTTGAAAATTGTAAAACGCAGAAATACCATGATAACTCCCAAGGTTTTCAATTTTTCTAATAAGTAACTGTACCGTTATCACTTATCATAAATTGTGTGCAGTTATTATTATTTATAAATGACTATTGATTTTGAAAAATATATATTTATTTGTGTGATATAAGTTATATATTAATTTGATAATGAAACTGCAAAATACATTTTTGTCGTTTGTGATTGCATATTATGTATCATGTTTTATGACAAGCAAATAACTCATTATAATTGGGCAGATCTGTAACTCAATCCATAAGTTTTTATCGATCATTATCTATTCTTTTTGAGTTATGTGGTAATCATGATAAATCGAATTAGTCTGCAGTTGAAAAACAAGAGAAGATTGCGAAATATTTCAACATATTTTCAACATTGATCCATGTGTTCTGGTTGTGGAGATTCCCTTTACTGACGTGCAGTTTGTCACTATGCTCATCTGCTTTCGGTCAGGCATAAAATAATATTTTTTTAAGAAATACATGACACTATAAAGAGACCTTTGAAAAAAAAATCTGTGAAACAGAATTGATAACTTATTGAAAATTCAAAACTTGCGTGTTTCACATAAATACTTTCGTATTTTTGTTTATTGAACTTTCATTAATTTATCAATTCTGTTCTTTCATTCAATCCTGTTTTAAATATTCTATGTCATGCCAGAATCGGTTTATAATGCGCACCCATTTTTATTATTAATTATTGATGATGGTTTATTAATTGTTTTTCTTTCTTGCAGATGCCGTTCGAATCGTCAAATAATGTATACAAACCAGGGCTGGTGATAAATGCAAGCGCTTGATCAGCTGCAGATTAGCATCATAACCTAAGAATCATCAAGGATGGATCTTAAAATGTGCCTTCTAAGCGTCAACTGAAAAGACAAGAAAATGGCAGCGGGTAGAAAACTGTTGGGAAATAAATAACAAAAATATACTTACCGAAATTTGAAATATATCTTTGTGTTGCCAAGAACTGATCGATCATCTGTGATTTTCAAATTGTGTCATCTGTTATCGAATGAAAGACGATAAATGTTTATTTTTGTATTGAATCATTGATGTGATTCAAATTAAATGATGAAGATATTTCTATTTATGGATGTTTTGTTATTTCATAACAAATTTTTCACCCGAAAAGTGGGCAGTTTTTCTTTGGCGCTTTCTCAAAAACTGACTTGTTATAAAAACTTTGAATATGAAGCAGTACTGAATTAAATTAGAGCTTTGTTTTAAAAGTTCGCGATTTAAATTCGTATTAAAGCAGTATTGAAAAGTTTTTGTTCTTTAAGAGATGCAATTGCGCGATGGTGTATGGATTCTTACTAAAAATTCATGTGTTCCCAATCCATGCAAGAGATGAGTTGCAGAAGTGTTGTATATGAATAAGTGTCTGTTATATTTATTGTTATAATATATTAATTTTATCGTATAAGGATTAACTGAATATCAAAGTAGTTAGTCAGCATAATTGCTACTAAACTATGTCGACTGTTGTTCTTGTGAGTAAGCAAGAAATAGTTCAAATTTGACTCTGTACATAAGCCCCTTGTATTTTCCTGCCTCCCGTTATAATAGTTAACTATATATAAGTTTATTTTAGTAAAAAAATATATAAATGTCTCTTAAATAAATAGTATTACGCGAATAAATGTTTTTATTAAATTTCGGAGTTTAATTATTTTCCAGTAATAGAAAAAATGAGCAACTGCAAAGTTGGATAACGTAAGTCATAACTTTTTTTTCTTTTATAAGAAAATTACAGTTTGATATTGGAGGCTATCAAAAATGCACAAAGAAATCAAGCATTAAACACATTGAGAAAAGTATAGAAAAAAACAGAACGTTTAACGTTGAAATGACAGTTGAGTTAACACTATTATTTCATTATTAAAATGGAGCTAACCCAAGTGAATATTAATATATATATATAATAGGATACAAATATTGGAGAATCAAAAACTCCGGTAGTGGTTCTTTTCTCCACGTTTTATTGACATTACGCAGAATAAAATGTACCGGTTACGGTTTTTTAGAGCATCATCTCTTTCATTTTGTCCATGGTTTACTTTGATTTTTTAGGGCTCCGTAGTCAGATGGCAAAAACGAGGTCCTTTACTTCAGTTATTTTACTTGTAGACTATTGGCACTACGTACATGTTTTTTTTTTTATAAATTTTATTGTCATATCTATTAGTTTCATTTTTCGTAAAATAACTGGAATAATTTGTTGATTTATGCAACTATGGTTTTGAAGATAATGAAATTTGTAAGTAAATACGATTTGAACAAAATTATGCGCACATAATGATTTATTTTCTTGTGATAAATATTACTAATCTGGATTTTCCGGCATTGTTGCTAAGTGTTGAAAGAAGGTTGTTGATCGTATATGCGTAACCTTTTAATTTTTAGCGATGATAGGTTCACCAAATAAGGATAAGTATCTTTTTATTAGTGTATCCATTAAATTATATCTATATATACCAAAAAAAGTATGAAGCTTAGAGTAACTTCTTGTTTTTAAAGAAATTTAATTGCGGATGACTCAGAAAATGGTCGTTCAAAGTAGTATTTGGTTTTTTTTCTCTGCTCGTTATAATAAAAACTGTCATTAGTTTTTCATTCATTATTCATATTTTTATTGAAAATATTTGTACGCTTGTTGAATTTAATAAGAATAATATTCACTTGGCTTGACTCAAAGATTTCGCAATGAGGAGAATGATTTATTTTGAAAATACTGACTGATTATTTACAGAGATATATATTGAATATTTTTGTGCATGATGTAACAAAAATATGAGGGTTTGATCCTTAGCACTGTCAATCTTAGAAAATATTTTCATTCAAATTACATTTCAAATATTTATAATTCATAGATTCATTTTGTTAAATCGTTTTGTAGATTTAATATATTAGAACAGAAGAAATTTACCGATAATCGGCAAGAATATATGAGCAATATTATAACCATTTATTTCATGATAAATTAATATTTTTCTGGTCATAGACAAGTTTGAGTAGGTACGTCCCGGGCTGCAAAGAGAACAACTGACGATTGTCTGTTGTTTCATTTCGAATAATAGTGCTGTGCCGGTATTTTATCATTAAAGTGCACAAAATAATTCATTTTATTAAAAATAGTGAATTTGTGATTGAAGTCTCTTTTATTAAATAATAAAATTTATTTGACCAATCAAGCTTTATGATTATGTAAATATTCGTATTTCGGTTTTCAACACTCATTTATGCTTCATTTGAACTAAGTTTATTTACAATTTAGTCGGCAATTGTAACAGTATGTAAACTCAGTTCAACTAAACTGTATGTGAACTTGAATTGAACAAACGAGCCTCGTCAAACATTATGTGGTATTAGTTCTAGTGCATTTAATTTTGATTTCAGTAGAGAAGTGAATATATAAAGTGTAATTGGAATAGTTAACAGTTAATATAACTCTATGAATAAGTAGCGTACGACATAATTCAGTTGCATTTCACCAATAACTGTTCATAAATTATATTTCAATGGCTGAAAGATGCCATCAAAATAATTAGTGCCGCATCAATTTGTGTTCTATTATCGACTAGTGCACCGGCCCCGTTTTTCAACACCTGTCGAAGAAATTATGTCTCAGGTAATTAACAAGTAATCAACTTTTAATATAGCTTTTTGGAAAGAGGAGATCTTCCTCTAAAGAATGATACCATATTTCCCGAGATTTTGATTGAATCTTCACGGTTTAGACTCTACTGAACCTAAAAAACATGATTTTTAAAATGTCGATCTGTCTGTCTATTTGTTGGTCTGTCTAAAAGCAAAATAACTTGAGAAAGCGTACGAATTTTTGACTAAAATTTTATATTTATTCAAAAACTAGGTTTAAATTCGTAAATGAGCTTTTTTCAACTAGTGGTACCAAAATTTTGCCGATGGAGCTTTTTAGTTTATTTTATTAACGGTATCATAAAGTATGAAATAACAAAAATTTATCCTGAAATAATTTGCCATAACATTTACTTGAAACATTCTTTAAAATTATCAGCGGCTCATTTGTTATTATTGAAATTTGAACTATTATACAATGTGTTATGTTTTGCTGAAGCAAATGAATGATGAGAATCATAATGTTAAATTAGAATTATTACTATACATAGTTAGACATTACGTGCAAACGTTCATCAATTGTTTTTTCAAAATAGGTAATTTGGTTTCCCGAATTTCTTCTATCGTGTTTGTTATCAAATCAAATTAAGGCTCTTGCGGGAATAATTCTAGAAGTGTTGAAGAGGATATTCAAACGATTTTCAATTGTTTTTTTTATAAGTTATTTAAATGATGTCTAGTTTGGTATCATTTTAAAGCTCTCGGAGAAATTAGCTTAGTAGAAATCTAGAATAAATAATTTTTTCGATTGTTAATTGTTTTTTTACAATTTAACCAGACTATGTCACGTTTGAGATCAGCTAAAGCAACTGGACATAGAACTTATGAGTTATGGCCATTGTAAAAATAACATACAACCACCATCTATTACTTTGGCAATGACAGCTGTCACTTTGAAATATGCAATTAATTGATGTGATACATTAAATTTATGAATCTGGCCATAAAATTCATAGTCGGGGAAGTACTGTGTGGCCACAGCAGATTTTTTGAATTGTGGTGGTAATGTGATAGAGTTGAAAAAAAATATAGACGGTAACTTATATTGAGACAGTTTTGTCTATTCGTATGAGGTCAGGCTGCAGGCCGATTTCAATTATTCTTTTTCTATCGATTTGACTACGAAAATAGAGCCGAACCGAGTCTTAGTTATTATTTTTACCATATTTGTAATGCTAACACAAATATTGTCACCAAGTTTCATTGAAATCGGAGGTGAAGTAGTGCACCGACAGTTTGACCATATTTTTTTGGACTTTTTTCCAAATTTATAATATGAGAAATTTGAGTAGCTATTATCATAATTTACTGGAGTGAGATTGATAAAAATTAATTATTATTTAAATAAATGATAGATCACTTCGTTAAGTTTCAACAATAATATATTGGTTTCTTCATACGTATTTCGGTTTTCATGCTATCATCAGTTATACAATATTTTTTTAATGAAAATATTAGTCAGTAAATGATGATAATAGCTAATTAAATTTCTTATATTATAAATTTGAAAAAAAAAAACAAAAACACAAAATTCTAATATGATGCAAAAAAAATAATCTTAATTCTCAGCTTCACATCATGTTATTTATTTATTTAATATGCTTCAATAAGAGCAAATACTTTACTCAATCAACATTAATTATTATTTCTGGGATGACAGATGATCTAAATGTTGAGTCACGATGCAATGTAGCATTATTTCCATTTAATTAAGATCAGTGACAAATTTCATTATTATTTTCCCATAGTTTAGAAAATGAATCCATTAATTGTTTGGTAGAGCTAGTAAAAAAATTGTTAAATAACTCTAAAACATGCTACATATAAATAATTGCAAATTTTTAGGGGGTATTGCAGAAACTTTAGTGAAATAACTTCGGAGTATTGTACAACCTCATTATTGGAGCTATCGGTCTAAGATCGAAGTTCAGTTCGGTTATTGAGTTCCTGTTATGGAATTCTCTGCATTCAAATATGCAGATTATGTACTAACATTTTCGTCCGAGTTTTTGAATTTTTGGCATATTGCTGGAATCTTGAAAGAGCATTCATTTAAGTAAGTTGTAAAATATATGTTCATAAGCAGATATTTTTATAATATATATTGGAATAATTTTCCTAGTAAAAGATGGAAAAATATTTATTATTTTCATACCCACATCTTTGTGGGCATGTCTTGTAAGTTGCCTAATCAAAATTTGTAGTTTAGCTTCCTTAAATTGAAATTTGGATAATTATTTAAATGATTACAAGTATATTTCAACATTGATAACTTAATTATAACGAGAGAGCATAATGGTTTATAATAATTTGATGATTTAATTATTTATTGAATAAATGAACTATTATTTTCCATATTACACAATCTGTTTTATTTGAAAATGAACGTAAATGAAATCTCGCAATGCAATTATTTTACGTTTTATTTCAGGGTTAAAATCGATCACGAAATTACGAATAATTTCTTGATAAACTTAAACCGGACTTATCTTGAGTATAAACTATTTTACTTCCTTGGTTTTATTACCGTTGATGGAATTGGGAACTTCTCGTAAGTTTCTTTCGAGATAATCGATTTCAGAATTTACAAGCTATACAGCCTGCAAGTATACAGTTTATAGCTACCTAAAGGGCTGAAATCTTGATGCGATATTGTTAAAAAAGCAATTGCTTTAACAAGATAAGTTATCTAGGAAAGGGAAAGTTCTAAATTACACATTCCAGATACATGTAGTTCTAAAATTCTCCAAGTACGAGAAGTTTGTATTAAATTTCGATCACAGTAGCTTACATTTTCCAGACTATCGAGTTTCTGCGATGGAATGTGAGAACGAAAAGCCATTTATAAAGTGACATCGAGATGGCGCTGATAAAAAGCTATATAGAATATTTTATAGTATTTTTTTCTTATATTTACTTGAAAATGCAACATGAATTTTGAAACATTTTGATACCTTGTTGACAGATCGTATTCGGTCTGTGAAGAATTTTCTTCAAATTATTTTATGATTTTTTTTTGTATTATCCGAATATCTATTTAGTAATAAGTCGATAAACAAATAGAGAGGTTGCAGTCTTATATTTCAGTTATTTATTAATATTGTTCTAGATTCAAATTATTATTTACGGCTGGAAAGAGTGACTCAGTTACAATAAGATAAGAAAATCAAAAGTCAAAAAAAATTGACTAATTTTATTAGTATTACTTTTTCAAATTTACTTAATTTTCTCTTCCTCAGCCCGACCAGGAAGAGGATGTATTGTGATTGTATTTAATAATTCTTTTCTAAAAACTATGGATATATTGTTCTAAGAATCTCTAAGATGATTGAAATGATTGCCTGAGTGAAGTTCGTTTGTTGTTTGTGGGATTTTCCACAATAGCAGTCACCGTGCTCGACCAATCAACTTGAATTTTGATATACGCGCATAATACTGAAACTTTAATTTTCTGCATATCTTTCAAAATATTGAAGATTTTGATCTGAAAATTGGTGTACAAGGGTTTTTTTCAATTGGAGACCCAATTTAGTTTTCTGCAGTGACGTAGCTTGCTTTAGACGGGGCATGTATCAAAATTTGTTGGGAGGCCAAATTATGGGTAAAGATTCTCTACAAAAGAATCTGAATTATATAGTAATTCGGAATATAGACGTTCGGGGCCTCTGTAATCCGGGGGCCCCGTATCATTGATACGGCTAATACGGCGGTAGCTACGCCCCTGGTTTTCTGTGCGGTCAAGGACGTAGCCAAAAATTTTGTTCGAGAGAGCTAAGATGATTTTTACCCGAAATTAATTTAGTGAATCAATCTTTTACACTTTTAGGATGATGTAGAATATAATTACGTCTTGTAAAAAGCTTGTACAGTATTGTTTTATTTCTTAAATATACCGAATTTGCAATGACGCAATGTTCTGGATTTTAAAAATTGTTCCAGAATTTCGGCGGGGCGTCTTCAGCATCCTCAGGCTCCTGCCTTGTTTCATCCTTGTGTGTGTTTTCCTATTTTTATCAGGCTGACAGTTCAAATTAATTTGTCAAATTGATAAAGCAAGATGCTATACGCTGTCCATCAAAAGAAATAATTAAGTTCAAATCACGCTTCATATAAACGGTCGATAATTGTGCATTTGGACCTAAGTTTATCGTTCTTTTTTCAGGTCTTTTAGTAGATCTCTCTCAAAGAGAGGTTTCTGAAAAAACTCATATCCATATGCGTAGCTAGGCACTGTCCACCCTATAAAACTTATTGCCCATCCTGGAAATTTTGCTCCATCGCCAGACAGTCAATAAAGAAAATATAGAGAATTCAGAGAATAAGGATAATTTTTGAGAGTCTAAAGAATATAGAGAGTATAGAGAATTTAGAATATATAAAGAACTCGGAGAATGAAGAAAATATAGAAGGTTTAAGGAATATAAGGAATTTTGAGACCTTAGCAAATATAGAGATCTACGAGAATATAGAGAATTCAAAGAATAAAGAGAATTTGAAGAATTTAGGGAATAGGAGGATTTAGAGAATAAAGAGAATCTAGAGAATTTAAGAGATAACAAGAATTTAGAGAATAAAGAGTATCTAGAAAGCTTGGAGAATATAAAAAATTTAGAGAGTTTGGAAAAAAATAGAGCTTAGAGAATATAAAGAATTCAGAGAATAAAGAGAACATAGAAAGTTCAGAAAATATAAAGAATTTAGAGAGCTTATAAAATATAGAGAATTTAGACAATACAGAGTATCCAGAATTTAGGGAATAAATAGAATATAGAGAATTCAGAGAATGAAGAGAATTTTAAGAATGTGGTGAATAAAAATAATTTAAAGAGCTTAGAGAATATGGAAAATATAAGGAATTAAAAGAATAAAGAAAATATTAAATGAAGAAAACGATGTACGGGAATTCAGTCACAAGTTTATTATTTCTATCCTACTCTACAGTTTCGGTCCCACCTGGACCATCTTCAGGAGTGAATAGAATTAGTGTTTGTGTATGTTGTCATCTGTAGTGTTAAAATAAATATTTGTTTTCTTTTATATGTCGATGTAATAATCGACATATAAAAGAAAACAAATATTTATTTTAACACTACAGATGACAACATACACAAACACTAATTCTATTCACTCCTGAAGATGGTCCAGGTGGGACCGAAACTGTAGAGTAGGATAGAAATAATAAACTTGTGACTGAATTCCCGTACATCGTTTTCTTCATTTCACGTAACAGTCAGCATCATCTAATACTTCCAAAATATTAAATAGAATATGGAAAATTTGGAGCATATAAAGGATTTAGAGAGCTTGGAAAATATAGAGTCCTCAGAAAATGAAGAGAATATAGACAGTATAGAGAATATAAGGAATTTAAAGAGCTCAGAAAGTCTAGGGAGTTCAAAAGAATAAAGATAGTTTAGGGAATAAAGAGAAAATAAAGAATTTAGAGAATGAAGAAAATTTAGAGAATGTATCATTCATCTCAATATTCGTTATAGCTTTGTCTCTCTTACAATTTTACATAATTTAACCCCCGGAAAAAAATTTTTTTTTTTACTAATTCCCCAGGAGAGCGAATGAACTTCATAATTTAAAGGTATCATTTTTGTATTTCTCATAAAATTGCTTCGTTATTTCTAAAATCTGTCGATTCTATTTAAAAATTAATTGGAACTACCAAAATTACGAGAGTGAAACTGGCAGCGAATTCTGGCAGCGAGAATATTGACGCACAAAACCTAATTCCATGCATAACCAGGGTCAAATGGATATGGAAACCAAGCATATTTACGTTTTATTTATTTATTAGAGTATTATATGATTAGTGTAATTATAAGAAATGTGATGTGAATTAACAAAAACTTTAAATATAATCGGATATAATATTATATTATACAGTGAATCTAACCCCAAAATTGTGTTTAATTTCTTAGTAGATATTATCTTTAAACAAGCCTTTATTACAATTATACTGTTTTTAAAGTGAACTAGAAGGTTTAATTCACCAACTATATATATAGCAGCGGTTTCTATGACAATGGTTAAATTTATAGAAATTTTTTTAACATAAAAATTACGAAAGCTACCCTTAAAAAAATTACAATCCTATTTTAGTGAACCCTAAATAAGAGAACACATTTTTCTTGATTTTTTTAAATGCATAACATCAATGTTTTTATTGTTAGTTTAGAAGTTATGAGTGTTTAAAAAGTAGCAGCGAGAACTTACTAGCGGGTGTACAAGTATTGAATTTGAATTTACCACCCTTAAACAATGTTATATTTTGAAATTATTTTATTTTTAATAAAGTACATGAGTTTAGACACCTACCAAATGTAGAGCAGTGATTTTATATTATTGGTTGACTTTATATGAATTTTTCCAACATAAAAATTACGAAAACTGCCCTTAAAAAATTTACAATCCAATTTTAATTAACCCTAAATAAGAGAACACATTTTTCTTGATTTTTTCATATATATAATATTTGTGTTTTCATTGTTAGTTTAGAAGTTATGAGTGTTTAAAAAGTAGCAGCGAGAACTTAAAAGCTAGCAGCGAGAACTTTCTAGCGGATGTACAAGTATTGAATTTGAATTTACCACCCTTAAACAATGTTATATTTTAAAATTATTTTATTTTTAATAAAGTACATGAGTTTAGACACCTACCAAATGTAGAGCAGTGATTTTTATATTATTGGTTGAATTTATATGAATTTTTTTAGAATAAAAATTACGACAACTACCCTTCAAAAATTTACAATCCAATTTTAATTAACCCTAAATAAGAGAACACATTTTTCTTGATTTTTTCATACATATAACATTTGTGTTTTTATTGTTAGTTTAGAAGTTATGAGTGTTTAAAAAGTAGCAGCGAGAACTCAAAAGCTAGCAGCGAGAACTTTCTAGCGGATGTACAAGTATTGAATTTGAATTTACCACCCTTAAACAATGTTATATTTTAAAATTATTTTATTTTTAATAAAGAACATGAGTTTAGACACTTACCAAATGTAGAGCAGTGATTTTTATATTATTGGTTGAATTTATATGAATTTTTTTAGAATAAAAATTACAAAAACTACCCTTCAAAAATTTACAATCCAATTTTAATTAACCCCAAATAAGAGAACACATTTTTCCAGATTTATTTATATGCATAACAGTTGTGTTTTTATTATTAGTATAGGAGTTATGAGTGTTTAAAAAGTAGCAGCGAGAACTCAAAAACTAGCAGCGAGAACTTACTAGCGGGTGTACAAGTATTGAATTTGAATTTACTATCCTTAAACAATGTTATATCTTGAAAATTCATAATTCATAATAAAGTAGATGAGTTTAGACACCAACTATACGTATAGCAGTGGTTTTTATACACATGGTTGAATTTATATGATTTTTTTTAACATTAAAATTACGAAAAGTACCCTTCGAAAATTTACAATCCAATTTTAATCGAACCCAAATAAGAGAACATATTTTTCCAGATTTTTTCTTATGCATAAAAGTTGGATTCTCACTGTTAGTGTAGAAGTTATGAGTGTTTGAAAAGTAGCAGCGAGAACTCAAAATCTAGCAGCGAGCACTTACTAGCGGGTGTACAAGTATTGAATTTAAATTTACTACCCTCAAACAATAGTATATCTTGAGAATTCATTATTTATCATAAAGTAGAAGAGTTTAGACACCAACTACTCGTATAGCAGCAGGTTTTATACTCTTGGTTGAATTTATATGATTTTTTCAAAAATTAAAATTACGGAAACTATCCTTAAAAATTTTACAATACAATTTCAGTTAAACCTAAATGAGAATACACATTTTTTCAGATTCATTATATATATATATATATATATATATATATATATATATATATATATATATATATATATACATATATATATATATATATATATATATATATATATATATATATATATATATATATATATATGTATATATATATATATATATATATATATATATATATAAAAGTAAATTAATTAATTATTACGGATTCGCCAACTAGATTTACATTCAGTATATATATATATATATATATATATATATATATATATATATATATATATAAATGAGAATACACATTTTTTCAGATTTATTATATATATATATATATATATATATATATATATATATATATATATATATATATATATATATATATATATACATATATATATATATATATATATATATATATATATATATATATATATATATATATACATATATATATATATATATATATATATATATATATATATATATATATATATATATAATGAATCTGAAAAAATGTGTATTCTCATTTAGGTTTAACTGAAATTGTATTGTAAAATTTTTAAGGATAGTTTCCGTAATTTTAATTTTTGAAAAAATCATATAAATTCAACCAAGAATATAAAACCTGCTGCTATACGAGTAGTTGGTGTCTAAACTCTTCTACTTTATGATAAATAATGAATTCTCAAGATATACTATTGTTTGAGGGTAGTAAATTTAAATTCAATACTTGTACACCCGCTAGTAAGTGCTCGCTGCTAGATTTTGAGTTCTCGCTGCTACTTTTCAAACACTCATAACTTCTACACTAACAGTGAGAATCCAACTTTTATGCATAAGAAAAAATCTGGAAAAATATGTTCTCTTATTTGGGTTCGATTAAAATTGGATTGTAAATTTTCGAAGGGTACTTTTCGTAATTTTAATGTTAAAAAAAATCATATAAATTCAACCATGTGTATAAAAACCACTGCTATACGTATAGTTGGTGTCTAAACTCATCTACTTTATTATGAATTATGAATTTTCAAGATATAACATTGTTTAAGGATAGTAAATTCAAATTCAATACTTGTACACCCGCTAGTAAGTTCTCGCTGCTAGTTTTTGAGTTCTCGCTGCTACTTTTTAAACACTCATAACTCCTATACTAATAATAAAAACACAACTGTTATACATATAAATAAATCTGGAAAAATGTGTTCTCTTATTTGGGGTTAATTAAAATTGGATTGTAAATTTTTGAAGAGTAGTTTTTGTAATTTTTATTCTAAAAAAATTCATATAAATTCAACCAATAATATAAAAAACACTGCTCTACATTTGGTAAGTGTCTAAACTCATGTTCTTTATTAAAAATAAAATAATTTTAAAATATAACATTGTTTAAGGGTGGTAAATTCAAATTCAATACTTGTACATCCGCTAGAAAGTTCTCGCTGCTAGCTTTTGAGTTCTCGCTGCTACTTTTTAAACACTCATAACTTCTAAACTAACAATGAAAACACAAATATTATATATATGAAAAAATCAAGAAAAATGTGTTCTCTTATTTAGGGTTAATTAAAATTGGATTGTAAATTTTTTAAGGGCAGTTTTCGTAATTTTTATGTTAGAAAAATTCATATAAAGTCAACCAATAATATAAAAATCACTGCTCTACATTTGGTAGATGTCTAAACTCATGTACTTTATTAAAAATAAAATAATTTTAAAATATAACATTGTTTAAGGGTGGTAAATTCAAATTCAATACTTGTACACCCGCTAGTAAGTTCTCGCTGCTACTTTTTAAACACTCATAACTTCTAAACTAACAATAAAAACATTGATGTTATGCATTTAAAAAAATCAAGAAAAATGTGTTCTCTTATTTAGGGTTCACTAAAATAGGATTGTAATTTTTTTAAGGGTAGCTTTCGTAATTTTTATGTTAAAAAAATTTCTATAAATTTAACCATTGTCATAGAAACCGCTGCTATATATATAGTTGGTGAATTAAACCTTCTAGTTCACTTTAAAAACAGTATAATTGTAATAAAGGCTTGTTTAAAGATAATACCTACTAAGAAATTAAACACAATTTTGGGGTTAGATTCACTGTATAATATAATATTATATCCGATTATATTTAAAGTTTTTGTTAATTCACATCACATTTCTTATAATTACACTAATCATATAATACTCTAATAAATAAATAAAACGTAAATATGCTTGGTTTCCATATCCATTTGACCCTGGTTATGCATGGAATTAGGTTTTGTGCGTCAATATTCTCGCTGCCAGAAGTCGCTGCCAGTTTCACTCTCGTACCAAAATTTAAACTTTTTTGATTTTGGTTGATCAGCTGGCTGACTGCTCCTACTAGGAAAATGCCTTAGCTACGCCAATGCTCATATCATAGACCATGTATATTGTTGAGCAAGTACTTGGGCGAAGCACGATCAATTTTTCAATATTATTTCTGGTAGGGATCAATTCCTTCAAATAAATGATCTCTGTACTCAGTGCATAATATTTGCTAGCTGCGTAGTTCTAGTGGCAGTTCCACGTGGGCTTTTTGTGAGCTAATGTTGGCCTTGCGTATGAACTGATGTATCATTTGGACCTGACTAGTATTATTTCATTTCGTTGCATAAAATATCATATAAAGAAAAAAAGTGTTGTTATTTGTTGTATCATTAAATGATATTATTTTCCTAAAAACCTTGAGAGTAAATGTGTTGAATACATTGAATTGTTTGCGAATTTGACTCGCACTTGGCCGATTTTAGGGCTACCTCCATCGATAACCTTTTGGTAATCAAGTGCATAATTGGAAAATGTGTACTATACTTTTTAGCAAAATATTTATGAAGTTCCTAGTAATGTCTTTATATCAATTGTATTCTGTGCGCCTGATAATTGTTAAAATATGTAAGTTGACGTCTGCAGAAAAATCTTATATGGAGTGTTTAAATCCAGGATTGGTTGTTCTGCAAACAAATAGCTCTGCATTAACACGCTTACAGCCTTATTCATAGAGAAGTTAAGCCGAACTAAAGAAAGATGATCTTTGTACTAACGTTAGTGCTTATTCATAGAGCGGACTTAACTTTAGTCCGAGACTAAAGCCGAACTAAGTCCGGACTATATATAGATCTGCTTCTGCCATAATTTAGCCGCGGACTAACCTATAATATTCTTATTTGTTTCGTGTTTGTTGTGAGAAATGGATGATATTATGAATAATGCAAACGATAACAAAATGTAAATGGTGTTGAAGAACATCGTAGGAATCAAAAAAAGTTTATTTAAAACATGTTAATCCGTTTGGAAAATATAATAAAACAGAGTTTAAAAATATCCACAGATAAATTGTTCATTATATTAGATTGTTTTATATCAATATTTTTTTTAATTCGATGAATTATGATTTATTTATGTATTTAATTTTTCATTATAAATTTTTATAACAAATTTCTTTTAATTCTTTTCTCAAATATATCATGCTTTGTATCGATAACGCATCCAATTTGATAATTTTCAGCATGCAAAAAATATAATTGTGTATAAAATAATAACATATTCTTACTTCCATCAAATTACCTATCAAAATGTAACGAGAGAAATCAGTTTCATTTAAAAAGATAAATTTAAATACATTTTATTCACGACGTATATTGAAAGAATAGAAAAATAAACTTCATTACTTGGATAAAAATTAAAAAATAGACTCTAATACAAAATAAAATTAATAATAATTAATAAGCAAGCACATGAGAGTTTTGACAGTTCATATACTAATGCGCATGTGCCGTATAAAAACCAACCAAGACCAAATGGATGTTGCGAACTAACTTCGAACTAGTTAATACTAGTCTAAATTTGAACTATGAATATATAACTCTAGATCCGTTCTAAGTCAGGACTACTTAGATCGGTTCTAGTCGTCGACTATCATGCTCACGATGAATAAGGCTGTTTTAATGTTGAAAATGTATCTTAATTTCATTTCAAATTCGATGCAATTTGAAAAGTAAATAAAATGAAACCTTGTTGGTAATTTCTGGCCTGCGGGAAATATCAGATAGTTTTGAAACTTAAATTCCGTTTAACGTTTCCAGTTATTTCCAGATTCCGTCTATAATCTCTCTCAAATTGTTATTGCTTTGCAATTTACGTAATTTCCACATCGATGCGCCAATCTCAGAGGAGCAATACTATTTTCTGATAGAATTATTTGCAAGTATGTTTATTTCTGCATATACAGAGCATGCAACAGAAATGATTCAGTTGAGTATGCGCATTAATTTCAAAAATATTTCTGCATATACCAGTTGCAAACTTAGAAGCCTATCAACAAAAATAAATTCGTTGATTCATTGCATTATTTTCTAAGAAAAAATTGTAATTATTTGTCCGCAATCTTTCTCTGTAGATAAATTTCTTTTTATAATTTTTCGATACAATTATAGTATGTTAATATGACCTGAAAATTTAATGATATGACCAAAAGCAATTTATAAGATGTCTTATCGAAGGGCGAGGTAATTTAATTCTGACAAATCTGCAGTTTGATCTTAATTGGTTAAGAGAAAACTACCAACTGTGTTAACCAATTGTAACGAATATTTAGCAAAAATATTGAACGTGTAAAAAAGAATTGGTTAAATATTTGATTAATTTATGATATGCCCCTCAATAAATATTTTATTCTACTTCTCTGTTTGCCCTTCATTTCACTTACCTTTTTCGTCGTTCTTTTTTGAGTACATCAGTGTACTTTCTCCAGGAGTGGGAATATCAGTTATCCAGGTTTCCAGGCAAAGTGGCTGTTTGTCGGCCACACGTGCTGGATTTCCTTTTTTATATTCTTTCTCCGTCTTACAAAGCCATCAGTGGATGTGACGGGGAGCATGAATGCGAGAAATGTTTGTTTATGTATTTAGTATTCCAACTTCGTTGTTTTATGATGTGGAAGCAGACAGCGATTGTTTTAGGGTTGAGATTCAGTGTTTCTGCTTCCTTTTGTTTAATGCTAAGAGAATTTGGTTCAAGTCTTTTGATTTTATAAAAAAATATTTTCATTTTCTTGAATGTGATATTTGAAGCAAACAAACTTTTGGAGTCGGACTATTGGCTCTCTCAGATGAAATATATCTATCTTTGAAATCTTTATTCATGGATTATTTTTAGAAATTCTTCTGCTTAAAACTCCCTAAAGAAACATAGTTAAAACTATATTGATAATTTTCTTGAGTTAGATTTAAATTGAAAGTATTATGTAAAGTTAATTGGGAATGATGGATATGGTTTCAAATGAAATACTAAAATAAATAATGGTAATTTATACAAAAAATATGTAAGTTTAAATATTATGACAAGAGGTCATGTATGTTAATCGAATGTCGTAAGCTTGCTCACATACGTGTTGCGTATAAGACATTTTTCTACAGCCCTTTCTATCTTCTATATTTACAAATAACGCAACAAATCGAATGGTGACAGGTATTGCGTACAGTCCTACCAGCATAATTCATAATCAAAATAAATTTATGTTACATAACTTGACTGTTACGCTGGGATACGTTATAAGAATAAAATATGGAAATCGCATAGTTTACACATCGTTTAACAAACAAATTTGAAGGTGGCCGTAGAATATGGATATTTAAGATACAAGTGTAAAAAGTTATTATTTAATTCATGAGCTTGAGTGAATTAGACTTTTTACACATGTGTCTTAAAATGTTTTATCTTTGATTGTCCTGGAGTCCAATTCTAATTCGTAGAGACATTTATTTGACGTAATTTTAGAGATTCGTCTTAACCAGGGACCGGAAAGTAGGCGAGTATGTGTGGCTCCAAAATGAAGGTATGCAACCATGCACAAATGGAGAGAGGCTATCTCTTTCTAATGCAGTTCTCAAAATGTTTTCTTTGGGCTCTGCAGTAATGTAATTTTTCCATTAAAAAATTGAATAAAGAATTAAAAATACATTATATTATATTGTGAATGGGAAAATATAAGGGCAATATTATTAATTATGATTATAATTGAATATACAGATGGCTTGTCATAAATAGAGTTTATTTTACTGATCTCACTAATTTACATTCAAAACATTAGAATATAGAATTAATTTTATCAATTTCGATCTCACCGTTGCTTTATTTCTCTGCAAATTTGAATTTAGTTTTTTGGCATAATATTTGCAACGAATATTGAGGAACATTCCACAAACTTTTTTTATTTTTTGTATTTTGTAAATGTTCTCTCCTACTTTTAAAATGTTAACGTGTCTAGGAGTAAATAAAACCAATCTCGTTGTAAAATGTTCTACACAAGTCACCATCTTAAATATTCACGTAAACTCACAAGTCAAAAACAATGCACAACAATAAGGCCCAGTTGCATAAAGCGTTATTAGCTATCATCATATTGTCAAATATTTGATCACGTGTTTCCAACCTGATTTTATAAACGTGAGAAACAAGTTAATTATTCACGCGATCAATTTTCTTTCCAGATAAACGTCATTAAAAATTGAGTTGTCAGCATTTTAACTGACAGCCTGTTAACTCGATTTTTCATCAATGTCTATTTGGAAAAAAATAGATCACGTGAATAATTAACTTGTTTCTAAAGTTTAAATAACGATTTCAAATTGTATTTGTTGTAAAATTATATATGAGAATATCATAACTTCTATTTAGATGTCAAAAAAATCATGTTAGAAACGCGTGATCAAATATTTGACTATGTAATTAAAGTTAACAATGCTTTATGCAACTGGGCCTAAGACTTTCAACTTACCAGATCCCGCACGCCTATGATACAGATAAGGTATAATTCTACCCAAGAAAAGTAGTCCACTCGACGCCTCTGGTTGCGCTGAGCCGATTTACAGAGCATGCGCAGTTGTTGCGTTAGATAGAGATAGCATGTAAAAATGAATAAGGATGAACTCTCTCCAATGACATTTCGCTGGAGCCAGCCCCTTATGTGTTGGAAGTATACAGCTTTCCAGTCCATTATATATAGAGGTCACTGGTCTTAACACATGTACCACCTAGTGGAAAATTGAAGAAGTGTTTCAATGTCGTCATCATTGAACACAATCTTCCAGAAGTAAGAAATAGAATCAAGTCAGTCACTTATACACAGTATATCATTAAATAGTAACAATAGAACAATATTGAAGTACTTTGATTGATGATGTTGATGAATTAGAAACATGATTAACCATGATTGAATTTGATTTCAAGCATCACCCTTAATTACTACAGACACAAATTTATATAGAGTGATCAATAATGACTGACCGTCAAGGGCGTCAAGTGACTTGCGAAATTCCGCAATATGATCAAAACTATCTTCATGGAGTAAAGTTAGTATAAATTTATTTATTTGATAACGTATGTTACCGACATTTCAAAGACACAGTGGCGTTTTACGTGATATTTATGTCAGCATTTTGCTCTGACTCGAGAAACAAAAAAGTAAGTAAATAACTGTATTATTGCATGATAATTGAAAATTAAATATTATTTTTTCAAATAATTGTCACCTGTCATTTGCAGTTTACTATATCAAGCAGGCGGCAAAGAAAAAATCAGAACAAAGCGATACAATCAATCATTTTTGATCACTCTGTAGATCATTTTGTTTGCACCAACATACAATATTCAAGTCCCTATAAATGTAACTATGTCCAGACGACATTGACATAGAGACTGTTATCTGTCTCCAAGCTATCCCTATGAATTAGAATAGAATCCCTGATCAGTCAATTATACAGGGTCTAACTGAACCTTTGTAATAAAATTTGATGATGTATAGTATTGGACATACTGATCATGAATCAAAAAGAAATTCGCTGAAATTCGAAAATTGGGAAATGACTTCAATCAAATGAACAGTTTTGGGCCACTGGGTTAATAATTTATTATAGAATTACAACATTACTCGTAGCCATTATCCAACGACTAATCACAAATTAAATAGATATTGCATAATACATAAATTAATCAAATAATTTTCTATTAATTTCTGTCGGCAAAAGTTTACAAGTTTGTAACGTGAAACAGTGTTTGATGCTACTGTTATTGAATTTAAAAAAAAATGGAAATGGATATTGTATTTACTAATTTAGAACTAACTGATATGATGAAAGTATACGTAGAAGTGAGGCAAAACGGGAGAGCAGCGCAGCGTTTATATACAGAACGATATCCTGACAGACGGAATCCCAGTCATCGAATATTTGGAAGACTACTACAGCGTCTTCGTGATACAGGATCACTTCGACCTAATCTTGGTAGAGGTGGAGGACGTCAAAGATACCGAAAAAATTTTGAAAATGTTTTATCGGATATAATTGATGTTGATCCTACAATTAGCGCTCGCCAAATTTCAGGCAACTTGGGATAAGAAGATTCTCATATGACTGTGTGGAGAATTCTTCGAGACTTGAGGTACCATCCGTTCCATTACCAAAGAGTTCAAAATCTGATGCAACGTGACCAGCTCGAGCGAGTAAATTTCTGCCAATGACTTCTTCACCTACATGCTCAAGACCAAAATTTCACATTAAATGTAATTTTTTCCGATGAGTCCTTGTTCACTCGAGATGGTATTTATAATTTCCACAATTCACATTTATGGTCACGAAAAAACCCATATGTTATTAGAAGTAGTTTTCAGGTATCGATTCTCTTTTAACGTTTAGGCTGGGATTGTGAATGATACTCTACTTGGTCCATACATTTTACCTGCGCGTATGAATGGTAACGATTACTTCAGGTTTTTACAAAACACTCTACCAGAATTGTTAGAGGACATTCCGCTAGATGTTCGGCAGCATGCATGGTTTCTCCATGACGGTGCACCTCCGCACTACAGCAGATTTGTGAGAGAGCATTTAGATACTGCATACGAAGGTCGTTGGATAGGGCATGGTGGTCCTGTACTATGACCTCCGAGATCACTAGATCTTAATCCTCTAATTCTTATTTTTGGGTCCATTTAAAATCATTAGTTTATGATAACCAAGATGCGACGCAAAGTATTGAAGAACTATAACAGCGTATTGAAAATAGCGCAGAAATAATAAAAGAACACAATTACCTCCGTCAAGCTTGTACTGTTAACCTCATTCAACGTGCTGCATTGTGTGTTGCTGTGAACGGCGACAATTTTGATCAATTTTTATAAATTTATAATCTTTCAATTCTTTCATTTAGATTTATGTTATATCTTGTGTAGTACAAATTTTATTTAATCTGTAGTTGATAAATATATTCTTATTGATTTAATTTAATTGCTTTACTGATAGTAAATTACACATGTGAATATTGTGTAACATAGTTTTTTTATTTATTTTGTATAGGAGTACTTATGACAACGAGCTAAATACTATATTTTTGCAAACAACTGCTGTTTTTACGAATTTCAGCAAAATAATTTTTGATTCATGATCAGTATATCCAATACTATATACCATCAAATTTTGTTACAAAGGTTCAGTAGCATCCTGTATACGAATATATTTTTCTTTAATAAATGTTACTTTGCCGTCTACTATTGGTAACAAAGGCAACGATATTATGAATTGAACTGATTTCATTGAAATTAACATAAATGTTCTGGGAGGTTTGAACTAAAATATCAAGTTTAATATCTTCAAAAGTTATTTTAGTGTTGATCTCACTAATATTGGGGTTTAAAAGTGTGCAGTAAAACTTTTATTGCATAGTTTTTCATAAAAGCCTACTTTTTACATTGAAAATTATGTAAAAAAAACTGTCATTTTTGATACGATTGTAGATAAAATATATTTATTTTATTTCAATAGTTATTCGTCTTTATGTCTTTGTCAACAAAATTTTAACCGGAATTTTCTATCCTTGAAAAGACTACGAACCTTCAGTGATTTTTTTTCTGAAAATTTCTTCACTATTCATCATGTAGTTTTTGTTTTTGAATTGAAATACTTGAGACACAATTTTTTATTACATGTAGAGGAGACTACTACAAAAAAATTGACAGAAATATATCTTTGTTTTGTTATTCAATTTTTTGGGCCTCTTCAGATGACGATAGTGGGTTTCAATTGGACAATTCGCCACTGCTAATAGTGCTAATACTTTTTATAATTTTTATTCTGCGTGTTATATTTGGACATGCGAATAGAACTTTCTTAGACATCTTTTTTTGCGTTTTTTAAAACTAAAATGAGACTTAAATTATTCTCAAATATATAGGCTTAGGATATTCAATGAAATTTTGTTTAATATTTAGAAAACAATTATAATATATATAGCATTAAAGCGGAATATAGCCAATTCTCGCACTAGTGCTATAATTTAGAGATAGACAATGGAAAGCTGTCCAAATTTGGAATCATTTTTAATATTATGTTATTAAGGACGATTGTTTGCAACACATGCAAAAAACGTGATCGTGCAGAGTTAGTAACTCGCTACGTTCTTTACGGAAATAATTATTTTTATCTATTCGATTCTAGTACTAGAAAAAATTTTTATTTGGAAACGCTGTAGAAATTTATTATTCTTAATCCCTCTTTTTTACGTTACACGCATCAGTAAGCTCTTAGAATGAGTTTCTTGAGCAAATGTGGTCTTAAACAAAATTAACAACAGCTAGGATGATTGGATAACGAAAAAGCCCGACCTTTTTTGATTACTTTCCTCCAAGTTCGAACGGAAAAACCAATCTGCTTCATTTTCTAGGAACAATTAGTTACTTATGTTGGTTTTACAGTATGATCATAACAATAATGATTTTGCTTGTATAATTTGTTGTTCTTCTGTTTTAGAAGCTATTAAAACAATAAAATAATATAGAGCTCTGTAACTCACATATTTTCATTTCGGACAAGAATAAGTTACTGTGATGTTCAATAGCAAACGAATCTCTTTTTCAAAATATTATTCTAAAGAAATTAAATCTAATCGAATTCAGATAGTTTGATACAAGTTATTTGCATTACGTCTTTATATCGTCTTATAAAGAATGTTACAAGATTTTACTGTGCGAATGTAGGTTTTTGTGTTTTTTCTAATTAATATTGCTTATAAAGTTATAAACCTTGAGGTGATACAATAATTGAAGATTGAAGCGAATTCTAATTATTGAGATTATTCTATTTTAATTGATTCCAAATTATATTCGATAAGATTTCATTGATTAAAAACTGGAAAGATTCAAAGAGAAGTTTTTATTGTTTTCTAAAAAAGAATTCTTTTACAATTCATCACTTCATTAAAAGAAGTTCTCCAGCGATTTTATTTGTTATCCTAAATATCTTTGTGTCCTTTATGTCAGATAAAGAATAATAAGGACTGACATTATTTTTTTATGATGTTTTTTTATGTCCATTTAATAGTTTCAGTAGATATGATTTTCTTAATATTGTGACATGGTATGTTCTCTTTATTAAAGAAGTTGCCGTCTTTACAATCTTCATCTTTTGCTGTTCATAGAGCCAGAAATTTAGTACATATAAAATTTTTAATGCTTGACCAAGTACCTATCTAGATTCCATGTATAAAGTTATGAATTCTTATGCAAATATCTGAAAATATTGAGTTTGAATAAATCCATGTTTTAAACTGAAAATATAATATCTTTCAAGCAATATTCTGAAATGATACAATATTTATTTAGAGTTAGAATATCTGTATATTTTAGTAGATCAATTTTAAAGATCTTAGCGATATTTTTGAAGAATTGGTGCAATACAAAAATATGCCGAAGGAATAATTTTTCAATAGCTATGAAATTTTAAAGGTTGAATAAATCGATTATTCTTTAAGATCCCTGAAGTGTTTTATAGAATATTAAAAAAGATTGGTCGTGCTATGCCCTAGTACTTCCTCGACTTGTTGTATAACTTAAAGTTTTTTTTAAGTATCTCTTCGGAAGAGGCTCACGAGTACAAAAAAACTCGGCTCAAGAAACTATAGAATCTTAACCAGGAATTAAATATTTGAGGGAACATTTTTACTTTTTCAAAACAGTTGAGACCCTTCATACATTTTTTGCATATTGAACTATATTTTGAATGATAAAAATAGTGAAATTTTAATTGCCAAAATACAGAAAACCAACGAAAGTTGAATGTAAAATTTCTTCTGCGATATATCCTCTTTTTAGACTATTTACCACCTGGTTTCTGGTTTTACCAATGGTTTTACTTTCAGACCATTTGCTTAGAGTTTACACTTATAAATAAAATTTCTTTTTGTGATTTAGCAATAAATATTTTTTCTCAATTTCAAATAATAATTTGAAGAATATCCAAACCAAAACATGTGTTTTTCCAATTTTTGTCTGTCTGTCTGTCGATTCGTCTGCCAACGTTAATCTCCAAAGCGGCTGAATCGAATGAATTGAAATTTTCTACAGTTGTTGATATTTGCACAAAAACTGACATAGTATTATGAATGTATAATAAGTGGCGCACGAATTGTATTCGTTTGCGCGTCGTCCATTGGATTGAGTTGAAACTATGCACATTTATTGATGGCACTTGTTTAAAGATTTCTAACATAGTATTAGACTGGGAGCTAGTGACAGGTGGGGTTCTCCTATTTTATACCGCTTGCCTTTTTGAGGGTTGGTAATTTACCCCTTGATAAGAAAGATAAGAATGTTATTGAGCGATGCACGATTTCTGGTTATAGTTCAAATTCCAATTAAAAATCTGAAAAAAAAATGTTTTTTTCCGTGACATCATATTGCATGCCTTTGTAACGTGAAATAATTGAGATTGATCTAAAGCCAATTACTGGAAGACAAGCAATTCGCAACAGCCCAAGAGGCTTAAAGGGTTGCGTGAAGCTGTAAAAAAACATATGAGAAATGCCGTGTTTTCAAATTGCATGCCAATGAAAAGAATTGAAATTTTAGTCATAAAATCCTTGTAAAAAAATTGGCAAGCATTCCTCGATGGCGCAAGGTTTGGAAATTTGGGGGTGATCTTGCATAAATTTTGAAGCAATTAGCCGTGATTTCAAACTACCTCAAATGGAGCAAAAACTTCATTTTATAATGAAATAATTATAAATTTAAAATGGCATGCATGTTGCTTCAGCCGTTCATATTTTAAATAATAATGAGAGTTGCATAAAAAACTCGCAAAATTTCTCTGACTTTATTCTGCCTGCCATTTTGTATAACATCAATAAATGCTGTTCCAAATTCATTTGGAAAATAGCAAGCATGTTGCTTAAGCCCTTCATATTTTAAATAATAATGAAAGTTGCATAAAAAACTCGCAAAATTTCTGTAACTTCATTTTGCCTGCCATCTTATATTACAACAATAAATGCTCTTTTAAATTCAATTGGAAAATGGCATGCATGTAACTTCGTCCAATCATTGAAAAACTTAGAAAAAAGTGGCAATAAAAAGTAAGAAAATTTCCGTGATTTTATTTTGCATGCTGATTTGTATTTCACTGAAGAAATATGCTTCAAGTTAAAATAAAGAATGGAATGCATATTACATAAGACAGACAATTTCAAATTCTGAAAAAATCAAGAAAATATGCCTTAGAATCAACTGAGTTTGTAATAATTATAGACATGGCATGTTAATCTTTCATAATAATGCAGATTATATATTCAAAGTAATACAATTAGGTTCATAAACAATACTTTTATACTTACCAGTAAGTTTTCCGTTTGGCATACATAAGTGAAGAATAATATGAAAATGAATAGAGTTAAAGAGGATGATATTGTAAGAAGGGTCGACAATAAGGACGATAAGGATGAATCGGATGATGATGACAGCGATATACATTCTCAAATAGGTGGTGAAACTATTGAAGAGGAACCTAAAGTTGGCAATAATTATGATGAAGAAATGGTAATTTGAGCAATAATTGCCAATTTCAGATTTCTTTCCATTCCTATTTATTTACATTATTAAACTTTCCATCAGCTATTTTAATATGATTTTTCTATGATAATAAGTTTTTTTTCCTGATAATTAGCTTTTTTATCTTTTCATAATGATCAAAATATTTTTGCATGATAATGAAGATATACCTACTCTTAAGCTCCAGATGAAGGCATTTTAAATTTCAAAAATATTTTCTGTTACAATATTCCATCCACATAACTTATCCACATTCGGGGGGAAAAGTAAGAACATGATTATTATTTTTTTCGTTGTTAATGTGTGTGATTATTCTTTTATTAATAGCAAGATTCAAAACTTAAATGTTCCTTATGAGGACTCTTCAGTATACTATTATTTTAGTGCCTTATAGGTTGCAATTCAATTTTATACCCAGTTAATAGAGCTAATACTAATATCCAAAGGGAAAATTGTATGTTCTATGATTTCAATTGGATATTTTTGGAATTGTTGCTATGGAAACATTATGAATGAATTAAATTATAGCACTCTGTAATATTTTGAAAGGGACGTACCTAAGCGATTAATGTCTAGAATTAATCACAAAATTTAAATAAATAAATTCACAGAATAATTCCAGTTAATTTTACTCAATTAATTTACGGGCACTTTTTCCTAACTTTTTTTCAAAATTTATCAATGATGAGCCTGAGCAACATGCTTGCCATTTTTTGTGTCGTCTAAAAAAATATATATTTGAATGAAATACACAATGGCATGCAAAATAAAATTAATTTTTTCGATTTTTTTTCCAACTTCCTCAATGCATGGAGAATCCTACCTATCACTAGCTCCCAGTCTATATGATCAGTGTACAATAAGTGGCATACAAGTCGTGAATGTTCATTCGTGTATCGTTCATCCAATTAAATCTTTGTGTAGTTATTATTGATACTTGTGTGAAAAATTCTGACATAATAATATTAAAGTACAATAGGTGACATGTAGGACGTATCGGATAGCTATTTGTTCGTGCATCGTTCATCTGAATAAGTGCTGCAGTCAATTATATTTTCAAGAGGAAGTCAATTGAATTGATTAAAACTTAATTAAAACAACAGAAAATATCAAAAGCTCAGGGCTATCACAGGCGGTATCCGCGGTTAGCCGGAGTGCTGCAGTTAATTATTATATTTTTTTCATTGATCTCAAAAGGTAAATCATCTATATGCGAAAGCTACTGCGGGTGACAGCTAGTTTAAAATATAATAATGAAGTCGTCTGTGATATTGTTTTGATTTGGCGAATAGATTTGTTAAAGTGAAGCAATCAGGTATTTACCATTATGAGCAGTGACGTAGCGACTATAACTGGCGCCCGGGGCACGACATACTATTGGCGCCCCCTCTCCCCTCACACCTCAAGAATCTCATAATAGTATTATAATATATAGGATACTTTATAAATTCTCTTGAAGAATTGAATCATAATTGAAAGGTTTTATATTTTAGTTTAAATTCTGTATACTTTATTCATTTTTGACGTTTTGACTCCATCAGAAAAACAGTGATACAAATATAAATGAGGCAAGTATCTGGAAAATGGAAAATATTCATAATAGTGGATGTGAAAATGTGGATTCGACATTAAGTGCAGAAAGAGCAAAATTTCTTTGGAATTCACCCAAATAAACCACATGGAACAGCCTCAAACAGAGGGATCAATAATATAAATCTCGACAATTATCATTGAGAAAAGAGAATTAATTAAGATAACACAATGACGATGACCCGTTTTGGCAGATGCACACAGTTCCAATGCACAAAAACGTCTTAAAATTTTGTACACCAAAAGAACCAAGTCTTAATGATGTACATGAACGTGACAATAATAAAAATCAAGACAAATGAATATCTTACAAATCATGTATGTACATTATTCATTATAGAAAGCCAAACATTTGCCAACTCAAAACCATCAGTATGGTTGAAATTATTCGAATCTTCAATTATTTCAATCGCTTCTCTGACCAATCTACTATGAACGATGAGCATCTTGCGAATAATCTTGTTTCTTCGAACTCGATCTCACGCAAAAATTCAATAACATGATCAGCAACTAAAAATTTATTTGGATAATTGAGTCTTATGCACCTCCTATGTTCAGCAATACTTGTGCTAACAGTTCTGTCCGTCTGACTACAGGTACTAGGATCTTGAGAATACCAGAAGATTTTAAGAGAATCACGTCCTTCATAGGTCTCATGAAGTGCTTAATTCTCATTATAGGAAAGTGGGCAACTTTGAAATTATATCTGGACAAGATCCTTCCAATCTTCTATTGAACTCTACTCACATAAGGTGAAGAACCATAATTTTTCATGTTATTATCCACAACAATAGCATTGGTAGACTTTGGTTGACGTACTTTTCTAATGGAATGATAACTTAGAACATTTCTCTGAAATATAACTCCTAGATTATTATTCTCTTCATCAAGTTTATCAGGGCGACAAATATTATTAGCTCTTTGGAATCGACATTGCTCTTTACTTCTGTGAAGGATAGTGATGTGATTCAGAATGAATATATTGGTTTGTGTATGTTGGCTTCCTATAAACAGTGTGTAGGATTCTGCCATCATTGCTTCGTTCTAGATTGAACATAATTCAAATAATTCAAAAAACTTTCTAAACGGGATAAGGTCCTTGTGTGTTATATTATTTAATTAATTCTTTTTTCACAATGATATTAATCGTCAAGACTCATATTATTCATTCATCTGTTTGAGGTTGTTTCATATAATTTTTTCCTCAGACCATGAATGGATGGCATAAGAATTTTATTCTTTCACCATTAAATGTGGAACATACGTTTTCACATCTGGTATTCTGTATATTTTCAATTTTCAAGATACTTGCTTTGTTTATTTTTGTATCATTGTTTTTCCGATGGAGACTCTGGGATAGAGAATCGAAACGTCAAAAATAAAAAAATATACAGAATTTAAAATAAAAAAACCTTCCTAATATATAGAATTTACTCGTAATATGAATATAATAATTATTATTAATGTAGAATATGCTTCCCAGAAATCGATCAAAACAGCAATTGAAATTCGGAAAATCTTGTTCGTCTTGGAGACCATTTGGCGCCCCTCCGTGAGTGGCGTCCGGAGCATAATAGACCCACTTGCATCCCCCTTGCCACGCCACTGATTATGAGTACTTGAGTATTTTTGTTTCTTGTACTCTAATTGATCATAAGGCTGTTAGACAATGAAGCATATTATTATTATTTATTACTTATCTTACAACCTTTGTAAAGAGGAACAATTAATATCAGATTGTATATTATTTTATGAATGAGCCAAAAAATATATTTAGAATAGGGATTTGCTGTTGGTTTGAATAATACATAAGTACAGTTTACGTGCTATTTTGAATACATTGTTTCAAATGTACATTATTTTTAAAGTTTAATTATTTTTTCGAATATATTGAGATTTTTCATTCTACAGAAATCGCATATTTATTATACCTTAGCTGATCAAAATGTCGTTTGACGTTTATTCAATTTCAATTCAAGATTTCCTCAATTGTGAAATAGGCTTGTACAAATACCAAACACCCAATTCTCTTCCGTTTTCCTGTCTGTTTGCTCATTTAGGCCTTCCAACATTGCTTCATACCTAGCGACACATCTTGTTATTTACAGACTTCGCCGCATGGCGCTGTTGTCGCACTCTAGCAGTATGCTGCTAACTTACGCTAAATTAACTTCATAAAGGGATTGCCCAGCGTGTATCCAGCTATTCATAATGATGTGTATTGATTTTATTTTGTTTCTCTGCTTATCTGCTTGTCCTTGTCGTCCCATGTTAGTGTCACATATACTTGGGTGAAATTAATGACGTCATAGTGTGTGACACTGAAGGGCGACGAAAAGAGATAGATAATAATTATTAATACTAAAAATGAGCCAAAAATGGGTTCAAAGTGAACATTTTATGTGTAATTATTGCCTAATTATGAAATTATTCATTTTTGTGTGCGTATTTGACTTTGAGTATGAGATGAAGCAAACAATTACATGTGCACATTAAAATCGTACCATCTCCTTAAATGAGATTGGTACAGATACCGAACTAGCATTCAACTAGTAATAAATTTACGTCAGACACTTCAATCCGAGCACACCTTTTTCATCGACATTCATGATTTTGTTTATTTGAACTCGTTTGAGGAGATTTTGAGCAAAACCGAATAAATCTATCATAAACCATTTTGAGAAAAAGACGATTTTTCTGTATAGCAAAAGGTATAAAGTTTTTAGTTGTTTTTGATGGTGAACACTATTGGTTACTTAGTATCTATATTTCTCCTAGGGTTTGAATTCAAAGAGATGATAATTGCGAATAATATAACAAAAAAAAAAACTGGATTTATTCGGTTTTGCTCAAAATCTCGCTCAAAACTGACGGATTTATTCGGTTTTGCTTGAAAATTTGAAGAAAATATCAGAAAAAGATTTATGTCACGAGTTCAAATATGAGGGATCAATGTTTAAGAATTTTCTCAATAACTCAATTTTCCAATATGCATCAAACAAATCCACCGAATCTATCCTTTACAGATGAAAAAAAAAATATCATCATGGATTTATTTGGTTTTGCACTAAAACACTTTTTTCGTTCCTCAAATTCTCAAGGATTTATTCGGTTTTGTTTGGAACTCTATGGACTATATGATGTATTTTAACAATCTGAATCGATTTCCGCTGCTAACTCAACATTCATAAAAAGTGGATTTATTCGGTTTTGCTCGAAAGCTCCTCGTTTATCATCCTCACTTTTTTCTCATTAGTAACAAACCAATAATTATATTCGTTTGAAATCAAATAGCAAAAATAAATTCATTGAAATAAAGAAATATCAACACTTCTTTTGAAAATTAATAAGTGAAAATTTATGTATTCACACAATAATATTTATTAGTCTATGAGACCGTATTTATTTTCATCGTTTCGTGCTTGCCATGCCACATAATTGTCGCTCAGCGAGTCGTTTTATATACCTTTGGGGAAGCACTTAGTATACTGTAGAACATTTGGCAGCGTTTGCGCGATCGCTTTTAGATTTAGCTTGGAAAATTCGTTGCAATAGCTCGACAGTTTTCAAGTTTATCTAACTCTAGCAGATGAAAGATTGGGAGATAAAATATCTGAACTGATGAATATTTTCTGCACTTACTCCACTAACTTAATTTTATTTAAACTGAATTCATAGAAGGACTTTCACAAATTTATAATAGATAGTAGTAGAATGTGCAAACTATAGTTGGACCTTAATTAGCACTCTTATTTAGGTGAAGGGTAGATATTCTGATTAATTTTATTAAACCTGTGTCTTCGAAATAATAATGGTCAAAAAAGTGTAAAAAACTGGGCATGTAATTAATTATTTTGCTGATAAATCCGTAACGGAGCAACAATGTATCTCAATTTATTCTCCAACTATAATCTCTTGAAACCATCTACATAATTTTTAGTTACTTCTTTGCTAGGAAGCTATTGACATTTCTCATTTTAATAATCACAAAAACTAAATTTTATTTCTAGAATTCTTTTACAGTTATTCTCGGAGAAATAACATATGGAAATTATGTATTTCTGCAATAGGGCTTGTAGTACCTGTCTGGCTTAATATCTTGGTTAGTGAATCTAAGCCATTGAAAAATGTAACAAGTAAACTTTCATGAGCTTTTCAAGACTGTATCTTTGAAAATTAAAGTTCAAACTTCTCCTTTCTTATAATTTTAATCCAACTTATTCTATTAAATTACATGAGAACTAATTTAAGTTTCTCCGTGAAAAATTCTCTATGATATTCATTATTAACCAGGAGAGAACAGGCTGAAGAAATTAGAAATCTAGAGTGACTACTATAAATGTATTGCTTATGTTAAATTTATCTCACATTTATTTGGAGATATGTAAAGAATCTGTTTTAACAAAAATATCATCGGTTCTTGGTCCATTTTACACCACCTCTTATGCATCAATTGCACCATTTTATAATCCAGAATTGTGCCTCAGACGTTCCAAAAGGGGAATGTAGTCGTCTTCTAACAAGTCTCTATGTTATTCACATTTAAATTCTGGACATTCTGAATAGCTTTGTATCAAATAATCGGAAAAGCAGAAGCAAATTCCGTTTTTTCTTCTGAATCGGATGCTCCCGGATTGTGAGTAGTGGACACATATATTTCCTTAAAACACGGTTTGCGTACGTCTCAGAGTCCAGATTAATTTAACATTATTAGATTATTTTTTATGAGATACATGGAGTCATTGGTCTATGCCAGTGGTTGTCAAAATTGTTTGACCTACCATTCCCTTTATGAAAAAAAAAATTATCTAACGTCCCCTGGAAATCTATATTTCTAGACAGCTAAAAAGAAGGCTCATTCACAGTCACGAAATCTGCGACTTGAAACTACAAATTCAATCTTATGCAATGCCCCTGTGCAATAAATTCAATCATAGCGTTCACACTTCCGAAATTACAAAAGCAATCAACGTGATTTTGCCGATGCTGCCATCTATTGCGCTATTAGAAATTTTTATTTATTTAAGATGGAATCACTTAGATGAAGCCAGAATAATGGTACTATTGGGATTTTCTAAATTCCACAAAGTTTTGCGACTTGATGTATAATTATGAATTTTACAAATCATTTAATGAAGAATATGTTTTTCGAAAACTATTCTAGTTTACAGTTAGGGTAAATATAATAAGAAAAAAAGATGATAATTCTACTTTTGATGAAATTGTAGCACATATTTTATTTATCTATATCCAAATCAGAGATTATTGGAGTTTAATATTTGTCTTCTGTGAGCCAAAAATATTTCAAATTTTTATTTTTCCTAAATTCTGGAAGTAATTATAGAAATTTGTAACTATCAAAAAATTTTATATTTCTCATATCACTATAAATATTCGCAAATTTATATAAATTGGTTATCTATCTGTCCCTGTATCTGTCAATTTATATTTCTTTGCGTTCTGATTGGTGCAATCAACGACAGCCACTCTGCACAAGATTGAAAAGTTTGGAGTATGCATACTTTTCGTTTGAAACAGATTCGTTGCACGAATTTGTTGCACGCGCGTTCCTATTGGTCAATCACTTGCACAAGATTGAAATTGTTGTTTCAAGTCGAAGATTTCGTGACTGTGATTGAGCCTTTACAGGTGTCCTCAAGCAGATTTTATTTGAAATCCTAGCAAATTTTTTGACAGTGATAAGATTTCAAAGTCTGACTTGACACATTATGATCGTCATATTTTTTAAGAAATGAGTAAGATATTTTTCCAAGTATTAAACTTGCAGTAGATTATCAATGAATTAGAAAAAAAAATTGGTCTATATTCGAAATTAGTATTTTCGATCTCCAACGGAAAGTTTTGATGATAAGATTAAAAATTAAAATAATGAACTCGATTGTTATATGGAATAAACAATTATTGAATAATATGAGCATTCCCAAGTTACTTATTTGTTAATTTCTCTGAACATGTTGGTCGAGGTATTATATTTTTCGACGAGAAATTCATCAATATTTTGAAAAACTAAATAGTTCAATTTGAAAAATTTACTTGTTTGTAGTCATTCTCAAACATAAAAAGTCGTATTCTATACAATTTCAAGGAATATTAATCTCTTCACTGCTACAAGTTTGCTTCATAATATTCCGTTCACAGATTCATGAAATTTAATCATTTAATCCCGTCCGGAGAATATATACAGAAAATATTATTTTTGTATACGACGATTAGTTTCAAGAAAAAAGTATTAATACGACAATTATAAGTACACCACAACATCTTATTGATAAAGCACAGGCAGCTACTCTCGACTTGTTATCTGCAAAATCAAAAGAATTTTTGAAATTTTGTTATGGAAAGTTTCAATGCAGGTGTTATGAAAAATACAGTGTGCGGCAAGGGACAAAACACTATTTTAGCCGAGGGTGATGCCGGCCCTCGCTTCGCTCGGGAAAACAACGCTCACCCTCGGCTGAAATCGTCTTGTTTCGACCCTAGTTACACAATATACTATTGTTTGTTATCATGCTTTTGCTTGGCAGTTGTCAAAATCGTTACTACGTTTCTGCAAGAACACAACCTTGATTAGTATTCCTGTAGAAAATTATTTCTATTCTTGGCATCTTCCACTCAAGTTTTTCTATCAAGTATACAAAAAAATAGCATGTTCAACACGAAAGAAAAGTGATATTACTTTGCTCGTGTAAATTCAATACACTCGCTCGTTGCTCTCGCTCGTGAATTGAAACATTTACACTCGCTAGTAAACTTTCACTTTTCTCTACTTGTTAAACAATCTATTATTTGAGTATTCCATATGCAAAATTATTTCCATCATCGAATGATAAAATAGAAAAGATGCTCTATTTAAAATAAAAACATTATTGCCGCCTTTCAATTTAACTGAAAAAAATATCATCTTGAAAATATTTTAGTTCAACGAAGCAAGTTTCTAAGCCTGCATTCAACCAATTCAGAAAAATCTGAAGCAAATTTTGAAACACCTGTGAAAGTATCGAAGTTCGTGAACGAGAAAAATTAGAAGAAATTGTCCCAATTTTTTTTTTTTGTATATTTTTTATAAAATGGCTTATTAAATTAGATTATTACCCACATTACGGCCTGGACTTAGCAATTATTATAAATTAGAAATAATTTAACTTTCTGATAGAATCAAGTTTGACTGATATCATTATAATACATTATTTATATCCCCATAAATTCGGGAAAAATTACTTTGCAGGATAATCACTTTCTTAGAAAATTCAGTTGATAATTTATATTATATATTGGATTGGATATTCAATTAAAGATTTTGTTCACAAAATATCCGGTTCATTTTACTTCTTGTTCCTAAGTTGAGAATGATATTGTAGAATATTTTTTTTTAAATATCTGCAGATAACATTTTATACACTGAACTAAAGATTAAGTTCAGGTACTATTCGAGTCGGAAAGAAATGAACCCAAAACCTATGGTCATAAATCTTTCTATTAGGAGAATTACTTGCTTTTGAATAAACTCAAATATAGACTACCAAGTGATTGAGCAAAATATTTGGGCTGCATACACTGAAAACCCCTTGTTCGAGCTGAACAGAAATAAAATTTAGGTAAACGACACCCTTAAGGGATGATATCGCCAACTTTGATAATCATTGGTCTATACAAACAAACCACCGCCAGTAGAGGACTTGAAAATCAACATACAGCGCTGCATTATTGAAATTAATGCGAATTTATTCCACAAAGCGACCCAAAATTCAGTTCATCGAATTAGCTCTTGCATTCGTAGCCGCAGAGGACATTTGAATCATGTGTTTTCCAAACTCAAATGCTATAGACAAAATTTTCAAATAATAAAAATGAAAAAAAAAAAATCGATTGATTTAATTTTTGTTTTCTTTTTTTTCACAATTGAAACATATCATTCTTATTGGTAAACTCTTTAAATACATATCTAGAAATTGCCTTAATTCGTTTCATCCTTTCATCTTTATTATTTACTGTATTAGTCAAATGCAAATGATATTTAAATAATTTCCTCAGAATGCGTTCAAAATATTACTCTGGACTGAGCAGCATATTTGAAAATGTGAAATATATAAATAATTTTGAATATATTTCCAACAATTAATATGCATTACAAATTATTAACTCATCTGTTAAATTACACTAAGCTATTGTTAAAATTCAAGTTTGTACAAAATCAACTACATTTCATGAAATTACAAAAGTAATCTCCAGACTGAGCTGTCAAAGTGACATTCATTTTAACGGGGCGGCAGAAGCATCGAATGCGAAAAATATAGATCATTTAAAACTCTTAAACGCCATTTGAAACGCATCACAAATCAATTGCTTGTCCCTATATATTAATACGTGAAGAGAAAACTTTCCATTTCGTTTTGAGCATATTGCATGCACGAAGGAATTGGAGATTTGGCATACTTAAAATTTATATGGAGAAGGAGTGCAAAAAGCAAAAATTATATACAGGATGTCCCATTTCGATTTACTGTTGAATACGATATTATTTTTCGCTGGAATATGTCGAGAAATATGTACCGAAATGGAAGTAAAAGTTCAATGATTTCTTCACCCCCTCTGAGAGATGGGGGGCTAGGAAGTCACTTTAGAATCTTGAATGAAAACCATTTTTTTATACTAAGTTAATTTTATCTAAAACTTTCAAGGATGATAGGCTGCATTCAATAACGTTCAAACTTAGCAATATAATGAATCACGGTCGTATTCCAACCACAGGAAATAGGTTCATTTTACACTCATTAAGTAATTTACTATTATTCTTCTATAACTGCTATTTGTTGAGAAGAAATAGCCTGAAATTTGTTTAATTGTAATAATTTTTTGGTAGGATATTTTTCTCTTTGACAATATATTTCATCCGTTATTAATTTTCATTTACCAAAAGTTTTGTCAGCTGACAATTATCAAACAATTAAACTTTATAGATTCAATTTATAACGTAATTAAAAGTGATGATAGTCGTTAACCAATGTATCTTATCCTTGAACAAATAATTAGTTTTGTCAATGTTGTGAAGTTTGAAACAGGGTCTATTTAACAATAAATTACAACTGACTTCTCTTTGCAGATTTAAGGCGAGTGGGAATACAATCTGGGACAGAACAATTATATCTTTTGATCTTTGAAAAGGTAAGAGATTCATTTTAAATTTATTTCATAAAAAAATTGTGTTGAAGTCTTTTTAGAGGAAAAATCTATCGAGAATTTTCTTATTAATGGTAAATTTGTGCATTTGTGCGGAAATTGATCTAAATCCATCAGAATAGAATGAAAAATGTGGCTATTGTCTCCACGCTCCAATAGTTTTCAATATTTATACAAAAATCAAATCAAATATCCTGTATAAACAAAATCGTTTACAAATATATGTGAGGGATTAAAATTTGTTTTCAGATATAATTCATTTTAATAACATTTATTAATGGATTGTGCTTCATTTATTCAGTGTTGAATTCAAATAAGCTAACAGTAATATTGTGAAATAATTTTAAAACCATATATGCACCGAATGATTTGTATACCGAAATAGAGTATTTAATTCTTCTTGGATATGATATTTTCTCTCTTCAGTCATGAATCAATGCTAGTTATTTGAATTTTACTTATTTGTCGTATTTACACAGTTACTCCTCACAATTTAAGGTTCCAACTTATAATTTTGGAAGTTTCCTCAAGCATGTTGCTTTTAGATATTGTTTTTAAGGGTATGTTCCACTAGGCGACCGCAATGCTCATGTCGCTTCAATAATCGTTCCGCAAGATGATCGAGGTCCTTGTGTTCAAGATTAATACGTCGTAGATGACGTTGTCAATCACGACCGCTTCAAGCTCACAACGTCTGCGATTGAAGGGTGGGTTGCAAGGGTCGTTACATTCATGCTTGCAGAAATCACCAAGAAATTTGAATTAATTGAAAAGGTGTCTTTCCAATTTGTACTTTCGATTCCAAATTATGTCGATTGATTAAATATTTTCTATTTGTCACGATGACAGAAATATTCATGGTTTATTATCTACGACTTTGAGATATTAATTCACACATGCATTTCATTTATATATCATTTTTACTACAGGTTAGTTTAATTTTATTATTGATTAAGTTTTAGATCTTAACCACGAATTGTCAGTTTATTAGACATTTAACAAATACTCAAATCGTTCCACTTGAAGCACTAGCCTCAGCAATCATAAGCTAGTGGAACGGCAAAAATTGCGGTTGCGAGCGAATCGTTGTGGTCGCCTAGTGGAACGTACTCTAAATAGCACTCCTTTGAATTTGCCAGAATCATCTCGTGATTATTAATCACCTAGACATATTATATTTGATGATCGTCCTAAGAACATTATCATTTGATTAGCGAATTAGATGTCAAATGTCACATTTGTCCAGTTTGATTTCTACTAATTGTAAATTCAGTAGCTGTATTTCAATAAATTATTTCGTATACATCATGACAGTGGAAAACATATTCTTGTCGAATATCCTTCGATCATTTTAACAGTTCTCTCAAGCACGTTGCTTCTCCGTCTTCGGCGTCGAGCAACAGGCTAGAACAAATAGTCAAAATTATTTCACATTTATCAATGATCTAAAAATATATAGATGAATAAGTGTTCTCTAGCTGCTGTATTAATTTGAGTTCATGCTTAATGGTCCAAGATCCCAGGCCCGCCAGACGTTACTTATTGTCTGAGAAACAAAAAGTGTGGAATAGAGTGTTAGTTGATCGTATGCATATTCGCTAGCTTGGGTCAACGGCCAATTTATAGATACTCGGTGCTACGTTAAAACATTACTCACTTTTCTTACAGTCTTAGTTCTGACTTTAATGTATGTGTAAGAGAATGAAGTTAAAAATTAACATTGCCAGACAACTTCCTATCAGCGGTAGTTCCTGCTAGAAACTTTATAACTAGCAGAAACTAGCGTAATCTCAATTATAGTCTGAGTCCTAATTTTTCTATATGATACTCAGGGAACAATTTCAATACTTTTTTTAAACAGTCAGCTAATTGGTAGGGGCCAAACATTCTCCAGACACAATTAAAATGTATGAGCGTGAGCGTGATAATTAGAAGGCTTTATGACGCAGCTTCATTTAACTTTTGTTGTTTAATGATGTAATGAAAGTTTTTAATGAATTGAATAATAATTTAACACTTAATTATAGAGATAATTCCAGTGCGCTAAAATAAGAATAATATAAGACTTAATACAGTAGTTGTTGACTCTACTCTGTCATCATTTTTTTTTCAGACACTGCAAATTTTGCAGTTTGCTGTACTGAATAGATTCGATATGCTGAACACACACAAAGTGGACTAGATTAGACCGTAAGTAAAAGAGGGAGAGTTTGATGCTCATAGATATTTCGCTTATTATCAAGCGTACAAATAATGACCTAGCGCTCATACTCACAGTGACATTTTTTGTTTGGAGGATGTTCGGCCCCTACGATTGATCTGGCTATTTACAAAAACTATTCAGATTATTTCCTGAGTATCATATATAAAAATTAGAACTCAGACTATATGTAAGATTACGTTAATTTTTGTAAGCTTTGAAGCGTCTCGCAAAAATTACCGCCGATGGGAAGTGTCTGGCAGTGTTGATTATTAGTTTTTAACAACATTCTCTAAGATATACAAAAAATCAGCACTCAGATTTTAGGAAAAGTAATTAATGTTTTAACATACCTCCAGCACCTGGTATCTGTAAATTGGTCGTGTAGAAAGTATGCATACAATCGAAGTACATACTAACACTATTCTATTCCACTCATTTTGTTTCTCAGAAAACGTCTGGCGGGCCTGAGATCTTGCTCTAGAACATTTTTCCATTACTTTTAAATTTTTAAAGTTGTAACAAAATCCATGCATGTGTATTCTTATGTAAGTGAATATTCACTTTTCTGTGCCTAGACAGATTTCAACTTTTGACTACATTTTCACTAAGATTTGAATAGATAGGCCAATCTAGAATGCGTTAAAGTGAAAAATGATGGCTATTTTGACATATGAGCATTTTAAGGTGAACACTTGTCAAATCAAATTGTTCTTCTTCAAATTGAAAATTTATCAAGGTACTACTATAATTGAAAATATCTCAAGTTTGGACAGTCTCAAACCCTCCTCTACGTTGTTGTTTAAATAAATATTCATTCCGCAAATACGTAACACAGCAAAAACTAATTTTCGCTTCTGTACGATCATCTAAGTCGTCCTATTTAATTGCGCGATTATAGAATAGGTTATTTATCTGTCACTTTAAACTTTTCTATGTTGTGATTGGTAAAGTTAACGCCGAGAGCTCTGTACAAAATTGAAATGTTTGACATATACATACTTTTCGTTCGAATCAAAATCTTCGCGATTCTATTGGTCGATCAGTTGAGCTATATTGAATTGTAGTTTCAAGATGCAGATTTCGTGAATTTGAATGAACTTTTTGTTAGGTTTTTTGTGCAACCACAAAATATGTTTAAAATCATATTTTGCCGGTGATTTTTCTTATTAGAACTAACTGATTCATAGTTGTTTCGACTTGACTAGTTTAGCCTATTTAAAACTAATTTTATTCATTTGTGTAGTCCTAAAAAGAGAAGTATCGGAACATCCAGATGTGGAGGGGCCGGGAAGGAGGGGATTGCGAGTTGACTTTTTTTATATTAAGTTTTTCGCGCCTTTTTATATTTGATTTAAATAGCACATCGGTGAATAAGTACATGCGAGGGCGATCCTTTTAATCATTAGTCTTTATATATTTTTTCTCAAAATTCCGACTAAGTGTAAAAAGATATTAAAAAAGCAATATTTCTGCAGAAAAGTATCGAAAGTTCCGGCTTCTCTAAAATCAACTGGTTTGATCTGAAATTAGGTATTGTCAGTAGTACAGGTGTCTACATTATATGCTCAATTTCAAATATCTAGAGTTACCCATTATAATTCATTGTTTTATAAAAACGTGCACCCTCACTACTGTGATACATTAAATTATTAGCAGCTTTTTCTACAGGTTTATACATTACCATTTCTAAAATTGATTAGATTCTTTATCTTTGCTAGCTTGAGATCTCTTTTAGCAATAACTTGTATTTTAGTCCAAGATCCCAGACCCGCCAGACCTTAATTATTTTCTGAGAAACAAAATTTGTGGGTTAGAATAGTGTTGGTCGGTACTTTGATCATACGCATATTTGCTAGTTTGTGCCGACGGCCAATTTATAGATACGAAGTGTTATAGGTACATCAAGACAATACTCACTTTTCTTGAAGTCTTAGTGCTGATTTTTAAGTATGTTCTAGAGAATATTGTTGAAAATTGATAATCAACACTGCCAGACATTTCCCATCGCTAGTAATTCCTGCTAAACGCTTTAAAGCTCGCAAAAAAATTCCTTATCTCACTTATAGTCTGAGTCCTAATTTTTATATATGATACTCAGTGAGCAATTCCAATACTTTTTATAAATAGCCCGACCATGGAAGAGTTGGATGCCCATAGATACTTCACTTACTATCAAGCCTACAAATAGTGACCTCGCGCTTTTACTCACAGCGATATTTTAGATGTGTCTTAGGGATGTTTAGCCCTACGATTAATCTAGCTGTTAACAAAAAGTATTGAAATTTTACCCTGAGTGTCATATATAAAAATTAGCACTCAGATTATAAGCAAGATCACGTTAATCTTTGTGAGCTTTAAAGAGTCTAGCAGAAATTACCACCGATGGAAAGGGTCAAGCAGTGTTGATTATCAATAATTAACAATATTCTCTGGAACATACATCAAAATCAGCACTCAAGACCTTAAGAAAAGTGAGCAATGTCTTAACGTACCGCTAGCACCTCGTATCTGTAAATTGGCCGTCGCTACAAACTAGCTAGTATGCGTAAGATCAAAGTACATACTAACACTACTCTATTCCACACATTTTGCTTCTCAGAAAATGAGTAACGTCTGGCGGGCCTGGGATCTTGCTCTATTTATGCTGATTCCCCATCATCCAAGTATAGAACAATTAAATATCTAATTATATTCGTCATCCAGATAAACTTGATAAAGAAATCGACAATCTAGAGGTAATTCACTGGAAAAATGGTTTTAATAAATAGACTTTTTTGGTTTTAATTCTGTATATTTATTTTTATTTTGACGTTTCGACTCTCTAACCGAAAATCTTCTTCTTGAATTACATTCTGACAGGGCTGGAAATAAAAATTATTTAAATTAAGAAATCAAGAATCATAGATTTTTTCAATTATTCATGTTTTTTGTTTTGATTTTATTGATTCTTTTAATTTTCAAAAATTGTATCACAAAATGAAGTAAGATCATGTATGATCAGTGCTTTTAAAAGATAATTGGTTTTGATTTGGATTATTATTACGCAATAAAGAAGAAATCACATATATAATAATTTCACACAAAAAATTGTGAAATAATGTGAAGTGCTATGGAACATTCAAAAAATGAATAATTCTAAAAAAGAATATTTATGAATATTTCAAATGCGTAATATTATTACGCATTTGAAATTATAGCACGAGTATAAAATAATAGTAGATTGTTTGACAAGTAGAGAAAAGTGAGAGTTTACTAGTGAGTGTGAATGGTTCAATTCACGAGCGAGAGTAACGAGCTAATGTTGAACATACTATTTTTTTGTATACTTGATGGGAAAACTTGAGTGGAAGACGCCAAGAATAAAAATAATTTTCTACAGAAATACTAATCAAGGTTGTGTTCTTGCAAAAACGTAGTAACGGCTTTGACAACTGCCAAGCAAAAGCATAGTAACAAATAAACAATATTAAAAAATAATTTATCAGAAACGTCAGAAGCTAAAAATTCTCGCAAAATTCTGGATGCAACTAAAGAAGTGACTTTATATTTATTTCCGGCGAAATCGAGAGAATTTTTGTTTTCTTGTATGTATGTTTAACCTGTAATTTTTTCTTAATTATGCTAAAGCTATCTTTTGGGCGCGTGTCATAGTGCGTTTTTTGTTTGTTATTTTTTGTTGCTAATTAGTAAAATGTTGCTAACTGGTGAACTGGCTCTTTTCTTTACTGATTTCTACATATTAAACCTAATGTTTTCCATAAAGTATACAAAGAACATATTTAAACTACTAAATCTTAGTACATATTGTTGTTTCCTTCGTTTTGATTCTAAAATAATCCATTTCAATCTCTTGAAGAGGAGTTTTTCCTATAGAAAACATAAATTTTAAACGAAATACTTTATTTAAAATTTTCACGTGAGACGGCGCGCTCTTCTCAAATACTGTTATATATGCAGTTAGCAGAAAGTCTGAAGTCTGAATTTTCGCAAGGTTTAATTCATTTGATTTAGTTACCATGGTTGCTTACTAGGAAATTTTATTTGAAAATGTTGAACTTGAATTGCATGCAAATACATTTTGGATATTATATTGTTGTTAAGTCAGTATAATATTTTACTCTTTTGTAATGACTATTTCTCAGTCGGATCATTTTAGTACTCACCTTTGGCTCGCATGCTAAATTTCACCCTTTAGAATAATAGTCCTTATTATACGCTCATAAAAAATAGTGTTATCAAAACGGTTTTTGAATTCATATCAAAAAATATTTGGCAAAAATATTCGTTTGGTTTTGTTTATTAATAATTCTTCTGGTCATTATTGTTTGACATTTGTTATTCTAGATTAACAATTCTTGTACAATACGTGAGAAACATGCAAAAAAAATTGTCCCTTTAGAAGTTAGAGATGGGGTCTTACATTTTCGCAGTACATTTTTTCTCGTTTTTTGTATTGGATACTTTGCAGGATCAAGTTTGATTGAAAAATGAGTCTTCATTATTGATTCATGTAAATAATACTTTATTATTGATCGTTGTCAACCAGGAGGCAGTGAAGAATGAGACACCAATAGTTGTAGATGTCTAGACTAGTTGATGATTTTGAATAACTTCAATCCTCGACATTTTTTTATGTATAGAATCCTCGAAAATAAATACAAAAGTGAAATTTGAATGAAATTTTGAATTACGTGCAAAATTGATTACAGTATACACCATTTTATGATGAATATTGGAATGATAGAAAAAAAAATTTGTGACAGCATTATCTTATTGAAATTTATAAACTTTTCACGATAATATATCACACATTTTGCTAGTGAATAATTTCAAATTTTTTATGTGTCTCCAAGAATAGTCACTTCATTGGAATTTTAAAATGATTTTTGATTTAAAGTGAAAACTATTAATATAGTTTGTGAATATTGAATCTGTATCTTATTTAGATTACGAGATATACAATTCTGAGAGATGGACAGTTTAGCAAATATAAAACTTTTTTGGAATACTGAGAATAACCATTCACAATCTTAACTCATGTCCATTTTCATTTAATTTTTGCCTCAACATTTCGAAATATAAGTAAAACAACAGTATAAACATTAAACAAAAGATAATAACATACTCACAGTAAACAAGAGAAGAATTCGATATTTTGTTTGAGGGTATTATATATCTTTTATTTTGTTTTCCCTCGGTGAAGGAACGAACGAATGGTGAATAATATATATTGTATAGATTTACTGTTCAGCTGTGAGTGAGGGCTCAGAGGTAAAAAGACCATCCGATTTTATTTCGTTTTATTTTAGTCTTGTTCACGAGAGATAAGAGCTGTACCAATAATACGCCTCAGCGCAAAGCACAAATATTATATCACATAAAAACAGATGTGCCGAGTGTTTTCTTGAAATCAAACTTCAAAATTTATTATATAAAGAACGATGTCTAGTGAAGCAAATACAATACAATTTATTATCAAAATGTGTTTCACTGGTTTTTGTCTTTGAAATAAAAATAGTTATTATATGATTGTCACTCCCTAGTTTTTGTCTTTAAAATAAAAATTGTAATTAAGTATATGATTGTCGCTCTCTGTTGCTGAGCGGACAGTGTTTTATTATTATCAATCTGCGAACTAGAATCGATACAAATCATCGAAATTATTCTGATTTTATAATCAAAGACATTTCTTCAAACTGTATTTTTTGGAAAAGATGGTATATAATCTTTTGAAGTTTATAGGTTTTACAGTTCGCACAGAAAGCGTAAACTAAGCATTTACGCATCCCAGCTTTATAACTATATAAACAAGTGGACGTCAGGTTTCACATTTTGAATTTGATTTTTATGTCACCATAATAGTCACCGATCCATTTGTTAAATTATTCATAAAATCCAAATGTCAACATGTGCTTTGTGCTCCTATGTAACCGTGTTGCAGATGTTTAAATCACATTTAACAATTTCGGAAACAGCTATACCAGCAGTAATCATCCAATCTAAATTTGTATCTAATTTTCTTGATGAATTCACCAATGCATGACATCCTGTTTTACCCATGAGTTATTGTTCCATTGTCCACATGTATATTTGATGACATTTGTACGTGGTATTGATCAAATATATTCAATGATTGATTCAGCCATATAATCACATTTTGGCAAAATTAATAATTCAGTTCACGAGAGAAGAATAATTGATTTGGGATTATATTTTACGGAATAAGGAAGATCCTAAGCTAACATACCGCAAATGTGGCTATTTGTCTTTTCTAGAGTTTAATTTGGTATTTGTGGGAGGATCTGAACGCAGGAAATATTAGGTATTAGATAAAATATTGATTTATTCTCAGATCCTCATGATTGATTTGTTGTAGGCCAGAAAATAAATATGAGATACATTTTGAAAGTAGTACGACACATAATCTGAGTATTTTTTCACTTTGTCTAGTTGAGAAAACTATTTTCCTATTTTCATGCAGACATACGTATTTCACTGGTACAAGGCGGTAGGTAGGAATTAAAGAGGACATCAGCATGAGAATATGTCCGAGCTTGGAAAGACAAACGCCATGCAACAATTGTTCATTTCATAATATTAGTAAGAGAGAGATAGATACAATTAGGTCAGGCTATTCCTATCTCCAGAAGATAAATTCTCAAGAGACAGATTAGGTTTGTTCGATTATATATTGAAATTAATTCGCTTCGAAAAATGATCGTCAGGAATATTTTAAGAAGGGATTCTAACGCAAGTGACAAGCTAAAAGATGAATTAAAAAAAATTAAGTCATATCTAACAGTAAATTGTGCAAGTGTGTAAACTTGTGCATTATGACATACACACATATATATGAATCGTGCTTTCTCCTAAAAATGAGGGTGGCATGAACTACATTTTACATTTAACTAGCCATCATTCCATGCCAGACATTCTTATCCAAACACATCTTTTCCTCATATACATTCATAATTTATGAATGCAAGCTAATTTATTCTTTCCACACGAGACTTTCTCTCACACAATAAATCAATAAATTATTATATACTTACATGCACATCACATCCACGTAATCTCACAGTCTCAATTTCATCCACATATTTCTTACCCAAGAATGTTTTGATTGATATTCGTTCTATATGCCCGGACCATTGTTACTGAATCATGTCCACTTTTTCATTCACATTCATTTCAATATCACGTTATTCACATACCAATTAATTCTGCATTCGATCTTATTAGTATACTCACAAACACCACACAGTCTTATTTTCGCAGCAGTTATGTCTCCGTCCGTATCCCTACTTGGAATTCATATTCAACCATCTACAGTGTGTCCCAAATAGAGTAGGAGTATCTTTCTTATTATTAAATATAGCGATTTGGTTTTATAGGCAATGTTGTTTAGTCTTGCTGCTGAAACATATGCGACAAACTTTTCAGAACGTTGACAACCGGCCATTAAAGTGATTGCAAGATTAGACTTGAATATGCAGCATTAAGGATGTTTCAAAAAAACCAATCGAGACATAAAGTTGATCCCTGAAGAAGAGGTTTTATTTTTAGCTTGGCTGGAAGTAATCCGATAATTTCGAATTGAGAAATTAAAGCTGAAGTTAACGTGTCTATAAATTGCACGTTGCACAGACCTTACGTTCAAATTGTAGTATCCGTAGAACAGCATTTTGTAGATGGCATTTGAATGAAATTACACCCAATGATGATTTTATCAGTCACGTTTTATGGACTGACGAATCGTAATTTCCTAATTGTGGGTTATTTAATTTCCATAATGGGCACTATTGGGCACACAGAGATTTCACGGCGAAATCCAGTTCATCTTAGCTTCAATATTTTTTTGTGCCATATTGAGAAAACACTTGGTGGGCTCTATAATTCAATTAAAATTAAAACAGGACAACGTTATATGATGATTCTTCAAATACCTCTTGAAGATTTATTAGATGATATACCTTTGGCACAAAATCTTCAAATATGCTATCAACAGAATGGCGCTCCTGCGCACAATTCTAAAGCGGTTTTGATAATAGAGTAATTGCTACTAAAGCGCCTAATCAGTGGCCAGCCAGATAAATAGACTTTACGCCTCTGGATTTTAATTTGTGGGGCATTTTGAAAAGAAACAAGTATATGGCAGTAATTTCTATTATAATAATGCAGTTAAACTGCGTGAAAGAATATTGCCGGCTTTTAAGGGTGGTAATCGCAATACATTGCGACAAGTTACTAAGAGTGTTGCAAAGCGGTGTCGATTGTGTATAGCTCGAAATAGCCTGAACTTTGAACATTTACTTAAGTCATCTAGACTCAGTACAACTACTGTCACTTAATTATGTAAAAAAAGAATTTTATTTTCATTTACATTTATTAACAAAATGTTTTACTTTTACTCCTTTTTGTTTTTTCAACTTGAATAAGCTGATGATGGTGACCGATTTAAGGCACCGAAACGTCCTGAAATTATATTTAATATAATCCAGCATTTAACATGACTCCTTTCGCCACTATTTTCCTTTCATAAACTATAATAATAAGAGTCACTTACAACAATTGATGAAAATAATTATTATTTCTAATTTCCAATCCAGATATAAGTTGTATGGATGAAAAAAGAAAATACTGTAAAGGGCATAGCAGAGTTGCTTCACCAGATCTCAGGTAGCAATAATCTTATAGCTGAGTTGCTCCAGCACCGATAACCGCAGGGATTAAAACAATTCTGTGAGCTTGGAGGGTATATTCAGGTCATAAATGATAACGCATCATACAAATATCATTCTGTACAGGGATATTTCATTAACAATGTATTTTGCTTACAAAACATTAGATACGAGTTTGTTGTACATAGAACCATCAGCACAGGCCCATATTTTGGGAGGAAACCGAGCTTCTTCACTTATATAACGTTCTAGCACATAATCACAAAATTGTATTAATTTGGAATCATTCAAAGGGACATTGCCAAATATTTCCGATACGAAAAAATCGCTTACCTTCTCTGGACTTAAAAACTAGATACCAAAAAATTGTTTTAAATATTGGCTGCCAAAGAATTAAACCTAATGCTTGAATTTTTCGGAGCCAAGCTTGTCCTAAATGAAATCTGCGTCCAATGATTTTAACACTCGGTCATATCTTGCGAACAGCATTATGAATCGCACTTTCAAAATCAATAACTATTTGCTGTGGATCGAAAGCCAAATTAAGTTCCATACATTTTTTTGTGAGAATTCTTTAACTGGTAGCAAACAAAACACAATCGGCATTAGGATTAAAAGTGAAGGTGGAGGAACTCAGTTATTGGATTATCCTTCCAACCTTATGGTCGAGGATAGTCGAGGTAGAAGTGAAGGAACTCCGGTTCTCCCACTGTAAAGTAGGAAAGATTTAATAAAATAAAAGTTCAATATGGCGCCTATTTAAAATAAGAAGTTTATCTCAGAAGCCGCAATATTTGTTATTGTGATATTATTTTTAAATTTGCGTCATCAAAGTAGGTAACTTTTAACTATATCTTCCTTTCTATATCTCCTATAACTACAGAGAAATTAGAGTTTTTAGAAATCAGCGATTTTCAATTCCTTTGAAATAATTTATAAATTATTTTAAATTAAGATTATTTTTCGAAGGCATCTAAATTGACCCACAAAATTACTCAACATTGCTTTTTAACCAAATCTCTATCTTTTAAAATAAGAAAGATACCCATGTTGTCCTATTCTATACGGGACACACTGTATGCAGGTACAAGTGCATCATTTGGATATACAAGCTCATTTACCTGTTCTAGTTCAGTGCCATTACCAAAGCATTGCTATCAGCCATCGTTTAACCCTTCTTAAGCAAAGGAGTTTTACATTTACTAACATGTATTAACATTCACAAAATAAGATTCATGTCTTTCCCAATTTCGTTTATTTGATCAATTATTTTTTTGGAATGTTCTTCATTTTCATTTAAAATAACAATATCATTTGAATACGCTAACATTATGACTTGATGCCAAGTATTTGATGAAAAGAGTCGCTGATTCCAGAAAATCGTCAGTAGCAAAAGTTGCGCATACTGCTACCAACATGAATTCGCAGGAAAATGTAATAGTATACAGTCATGATGGTGATAGTAGTGCAGGAGTGCTCAAACAAAATGAAGCATTGTATGCAATGTAGGAATAACTTAACTTGAAGATGTCTTTGAAAAAAATATAGTTAATAAGAAAGTTTTGCATGTCACATTAAGGCTGATTTTTGAGCTCATGCGTGCTGAAATCGACAAATAAGTTTAGTGTACCGTTGACGGTGCGAATTTCTTCATAAATACTCTGAAATTCAAGCTGATATTATTCAGTAAATATGCGCAGAGGAATTTCTTAAATTTACTGTGGTCACATATTCCTCAATATACTTTTTTTGTCCATCACTTGTCCGCCATCAAATAGTATGCATTCTCGATATTTTTCATTAAAAAAAGTGAAAACTGCGTTACACCATCGGATTCAAAATCATGTAAATCCAGCATTCTCGTCAATTGTGAATAATTGATAAGCTTTTAGGTGAATAATGCACTTATAGTCCAATTAGACTGCTCAATGTGTCTGTCCGTAATAAGCTTTCGCGACAACAGATAAACAGCTTAATTTCATTTAAAATTTGATTCAATGTACACAACAACTGTAATTGTTATTGTACGAATCCCGGAAGGGCATTAACGGACTGTGTTGATATTGGCAAACTTGAATTTTGATACAATTATTTTCGCTAAATAGGTGCGTGGCTTCAGGGGCTATAAGTTAGTAATCGGCACCTCCACCAAATTCTTCGGCTCTTATTTTCACCTCTTGAAGAAGTGATTCTTCCCAAAATCCAATACACTGTTTTTCTTCATATGATTGTTTTCACTTTAGTACTGTCATTATTTTTGCCAATTATTGTTGAAGTAGCGTTTGAGGAATACTGACCTTTGAATTGAAAGGTAAATCTAGATAAATTTTTTGATAAATTATACTTGAGTTTGACTCTAAACCCAGACTAACTAAGAAAACGGTCATATAGCACTTTTTTGATGAAATTCTCATTAAAGAAAATATTAAAAGGATTAGGCTCATGAAAATTAGCGTACCAACTAGTAATAGTAGTGAAATATAAATCAATTTATCTATATAATAAATAAAAACGCTCGAATCCTTGGTGATCGTGACATAACTTAGAAAGGAAGTTGCGTAAAATAACAAAAAACTGGAATTTTTAACTAAAGATGAAAGGAACTAGAACACTAATCAGAACTGCATTTATCAGTGTTACAAGCGATATTTAGATTAAGTTGTTACTTTTTATTTTGTATTTAGCGCCAAAACTAGGTAGGAAAATGTTACGGACAGTGGATAGTAAGAAAAAAATGAAATTGTTCTAGAAATACAGAGTTGACGACATTGTTTTTTTATAGAGCTTTTTGTTTAGATAAATATAGAACTTTATATTTCACTCTACTAAACTTTACTGCCGTTAATCTCTGGAAAGTGAAAGTCTTGATTGTAATTATTATAGCCATTATATCTACAGGAATACAGGTACCGTTAATCTATATTAGAATTCTCTGGGAAGATCGTGAAAACTTAATTACGGAATTATTTTTCTTTTTGAGTCATAGCTTCATATTGAATTCAACAATTGTTATTTATACAAGAATTTTCTTTTGACCCTATTAGATGTGAGATTTTTTTATCGAAAAGAATAAAATCAATGTATACTGAAATTATAGTTATTTATGATATAAGTGTTAAAAGTGTCATTTTATTTTGTGACAAAGGAAGTTTGGGACACGACGCGCAGCGGAGTGGCGTAACCTTTGAATTACTCTGTATGTAAAAAACTATGATGAAAATAAAGAACAATCAAGATTAAGTAAACATTATATATTAGTGTTAAAAGTGAATCACTTTTAAGACGATGCTAATGGTAACATGTTAAAAGTGATAACAATGTCATAAATTGTTATTTTTAATACGCTAAGCAACCATTAAAAGTCGAACTTTTAATAGTGTTTGTATAAAAATACTTTTTCTTCTATTGCTTGAATGAGACGTCATATTGTATCACTATACTACAGGCAAAAGTACTCCCTTTCGGTATCTTAACAATTAATTTATTTGGACAGATACAAAAAGTAAATCACATTACATAGTTCTAAAGATTAATATTCAATTAAATATCAATTTGACGCGTCAGTCATTCTAGTGGAATTTATTTCTTAAAAATAGGCACATGGAATTCAAGTTTTGACACTTGTCACTTAAATACTTGGAGGTTAGTACAATGTTTTAATTTTGAAATAGTTGAGGAATTAATTCTTCAATTATATTATATTAAAAATGAAATTACAAATCAATTTTATTCATTTATTTATGCGTGAAATAACTACTTGAAAACTCTTGAAATGAACATATTATTATTTAATTCAGGAAAGAAAGAAAGTGTAGTCTCGTGTAGCCAGCTTCATCCGTGTCAATAATCCTTCATCCTGGACAATAATGACAATCGTTCGATCCTGGTAGCATAATAGACTATTTTTTACCGTTATTATACAGCATTAAAAATTATTATTTAAGACATTGAATCTCATTTTTGCTTTGCTTTGATTGCGTTCTTATAAATATTGTATTTTTCATACTATATTATATTGACATAAATTCATGAAGTTGTTCTCAAAAGTATACTGATGATTGTATCCAAAACCACATCCAAAAGTCAATCTCAATTTTACAACTACATGCAACTGAAATTGTCCTATAATTCAATATATCATGTTCAAAATATCTATTAGAGATAAACTTTTCTAAACTTCCGTAGAAGCTTTGAAGCTCCAATGTGAATATTTTTCACTGTTCACTTTATGAACTAAGACTGAAAATCTGGTTTTTACTATTGAAATAAAATTTCCAGGCAAGTAAATTTATTGCATTGTTTGGTTTCAACTGTTTATTTCGTTTTGTTTGTTCTACTTCACGTTTCCTGTTCAAAAAAGATTAAAGTTTTAATGTAGATTTCTGTAATTATAGAAAGAATGTTTCGCACTGCTTCAGAGATTTTCGTGAAATAAAAAAAGCTTCATTCAAATTATTCAGTTGTGCAAGAGTACGTGCAGAAGATGGCTCTTGTAATTGAATAGAATTGTCTAGGAAAATTTATTTCACACAAGAAAATTATATTAAATGCTCATCCTCATGTTTAATTCTTATTCTGTTTACACTTTCAAAGTCTGATTCAATGAAGCTTCCAGTAAATAATAAAATGAAATCCTATATTTCAGTTTCTTAATTTTTTTTTTTCATTGATTTTACGACGACCGCAATGTAGAAAGGAAATTATTCAAGTACTGTACCTAGTTCCAGGAGTACTTTTAGTGTCAAAAATTATAAAAATAGGCTGAACTTGAAAGTTCTCATATATTATTTGATTGCTTGATGAAAACTTGTTATGAAAATTTAAATATTGTCTTAGAAAACACATGATCGTTCAAAGATAAAGTAAATATTTATGATCAATCAATTTTTAAGCAGTTCATTGAATCAATTATTCAATTAATCGATTTAATTATTCATATTCTGAACGACAAAGGATCATTGTTCTAAAGACTACCCAATAAACTTCATAACATATAATATTTACAGTCGATAAACAACAATTTTCTTATATATATATATATATATATATATATATATATATATATATATATATATATATATATATATATATATATATATATATATATATATATATATATATATGTATATAATCTGAGCTAAAAGTGGTGTCTGCCATACCCGTATCGGATGATTGATATGTATTCCCTCTGATTTTCTTAAATGAACTACATTCCACTAAATAATCCTTCCCAACTCCTTCTACCACATCAAAAACTAAAAGCAAATAGTATCGTCGAAAATTGCAATTTCATATTTAATTAATGGATCAATTTAACAAAAAAATGAGTCACATATCGAATAAATCATAAGAAACTGCTTCACAAACACTGGATAGACATGTGATGGAGAGCCGCAGAAGATTTTTGTATGTGTAGTTCGAAAAGTGCTTGAAGAATGCTGTTATGAAGACCGCCTGCGGATCTTGTGCAATTTCGTATGCGAAAATTTGAAGAATAGAGCCCCAGGGATGTCCAACTTCATTATATTATATATTATCGACTATTCTGCTCAAAAATGTGTCACGATCTACCTACTGGAATCTTGACATAATTATGACACATTCAAACATATGTCTTGTATACTTGTGTATGATCAGTATCACAAAAAAAATATTCGTAAAACTTGCAACATTCTATAAAATTGGTTTACCTATGAGTCAGTATATAAAATAATGCTATGTGATTTCATGTATCTTATCATTTCGAATTGATAACCTCAAATATTTTAAAATTTTATGTTCAAGAATTTGGAAGTAATATTTATATGAGATAATAATGACTTTGTTTTTTGTTTTGTATGGCGATTTTTTTTCACCTAATTATGAAAAGGTGAATTTGAACCCTATTATTTAATTTAAACATGTCCTAACTTTCCTCTCTGTATGTTTTCATCTGAATCATTTTGTATTCCACTCTTGAAACATCCAATTTAAAATCCAAATATCATCTTTGTCATTGCAATAAATTAAGTTGATTATCTGAGCTCCTATTGTATATAAATTCACTGGTCTCATTTATTATACATGCATGCAAAAGCTTCAGACCGAATAGAGATGAAAGTAGAGACATATCGTGAGTAGTGCCTCGAAATCTAGTAGCCTTTGTTATCGATCTCTCAAGATACATGAAAAATTTATCCGTAGTCAAGTAGATTATTCATGAGAGTAGGTGCGAGAATATGCATAAGCTCATTATATTTTAAGGTAGATAATTTGGATTTTAGAATATAAAATTTATAGAACTTGTACTGCCTACAATTAAATCGATTCAATTATTTATTCATGAAGTTACATCAACTGTGATCTATCTCAGTTTTGGGTATTTAATTTGATAAATTTAGCTTGATACAAGAAAGGGCATAGATAATTTTCACACATCGCAATTATGCGTGAAAAGAATGGTTTTCGAATTTTATTTCATCAATACATTCCTTACACTAGGGCTGCTAACTCTTCCGGAATTACGGGATTCTGTTGGAAAAATTACCATGGTTATAAAAATCTCTCGGCTTCAGGATTTTTTTACACCTCTATAAAACAGTGGTTTTGAATATGGATCCTGGAAAAGATCTCACCCATGCATATGTGCATGAATGAAGCCAAATAAAGAGTGCACTAATTTTACGCACAAGTGTAATAAATTTTAAGATTTTGTTGTTTCTAATCGAAAGGTGTTGTAAGCTGCTCAATGTGCAGAAAAGTATAATTTGAAATGGAAATATTTGAATATAATACATTTTTAGGCGATCATAACAAAAAAGGTGTTTCTATGGCTCCTTTGTCCTTTTGCGGCCGTGAAGTCTCACTTTTTGGTACACATTTGTCAAATTTTACTTTTTGGGACTGATCTGTCAAACAATACTTTTTTGGGACTGAACTGTCAAAAACTACTACATAAACATTTCATACTTACCTATACGGGCTGCTTGATGAACTCTTTAAGATACAGTTTTTGCCGAAATACATATTATATTCCTCCGTCAACCTTAATAGTTCGTGAAATTCAAGAAATTGATACGCTTTTTTTACAAATGTCACTTTGATAGAAGACAATAAAATAGAACAATTTCAACGGCAACTAAGATTTACAATTGCAATGTTTTAGAAATAAATAGATAAAATTTTGTGGTTTTGAATTATATCGTGATGATCGCCGAAAAAACGTTGTGTGCACTTCGGTCTACAGTTTTTTTTGGTCTCACCTGAACAACAGATTCAACCAAAAAAATAACCTTTACGGCCTTGATACACAAATAGCTATTCTATTCCATCTCAAGGCATGATCGTCGAAAAATGGGCGTGGCATGAGCGAAGAGTGTGTCTTCTTTAAGCCTTCATTTGAAAATTTGTGGAAAGGATTGTCCTTTCGATGATCATGCCTCAAGGTCCTCGGATTTTTGATCTACTGAGTTGGCAGCCCTAACTACCACCATCAATAGATATGTGGCAGTTGAGTTGATCTAAATATAGTTTTTTTGTGAGTTAAATTGGTTACACTGTGTGCAATGAACAGTTGCACTACTGTACCTTAAATTTCAAAGGTCAGTTGAACAAAAAATATTGAGTCGAAATCATCACAGCGAATTTTATATTATAGTTGATTTACGAGTAACGATACGATATTGTTCATTCAGGATTTAAGAGCTGGCCATAAAGTTAAATTGTGCTTTGTGCTCTTTGCTATGTTTTCCATTTGATTCGAATGCGTTACTATTTATATAATCGTGGAAATAATCTTGATTGTCAAATAACGAATACGCATTATTACATTTAGTCAACAATTTTCCTAACAAGCTTCGTTACGATTTCACAATTGAATAACAAACATCTTTGTTATATAGATTAATAATGAAAGACAGATAATACTCTATTTACCGCTTTGATCCACTTCACTCGTTTTTTGATTTTATAACTCCTTACAGGAAATCTATAAAACTATATTTTACTTGAATTATCCTTAACACAACAGCCTGAAACACAAAAAGCGTTTTTCTATGTTTTATATGCAATTATTTCCACTTTTAAACTGCAATGTTCAATGACATATTCTGAGACATGAAGTTCAAAGCTTACGATAGTGCTCACCATGAACGCTCGCATCGATATTTGTTCAAACTTCGCCCCCTTGCATATAGCCTATATGTCTGTATAAATTCATCTCTCATGAATAAAGAATAATGATAATGAGAGATCTTCAAATTATCTGTCATATTGACAAATAAATAGTCTTAAATCAACCGACATAATTTGAAATCGAAAATACAAATGGGAAGAACATCTTTTTAATTATTCAAATTTCTTGGTAATTTCTGTAAAAATGAACACAACGACCGCTTCGATCCACTTTTCAATTGCGAACGTCTTGTGGAACGATTATTGAAACGACGTGATCGTTGCGACCGTCTAATGAAACGTATCCTTAATGATACTTAATTTTAAGTTTGAATAAAATTCGAATGAATTCTCTCATACTTATTGATTTATGATTTTTTTTATAAATTCGAGTAAAATTTTTTTGAAATCTCACGTTACGGTTCTTTCCTTGATTGAAGTTGAGTTTCACATATCCTAAGATCAATTTAATTATGGTTTCAGTAAAAATTCACTCGTCGTTCTTTCATAATTATCTCATTCTTAAATCTAAGGTCCGTATTCCCACCTCTTGAAATCGCACTACTTCAGCAAAAATTTGAATAAAAGGAGATAGCACTATATGATGCAACATGAGATGGTAAGAGAAAGTGTATCAATTTTTAGGAAGTAGCGCTATTTTAAGAGGTGAGAACATGGACCTAAATCTTTTCATTTATCTTAAGTGTAGAATATAGTATCTATTTTTAAGATATTGTTTTCAAATAAAAATGTCATAGGTAATACGATTTTTATGTTGCTTGCGATGACGTTGAATAAATATTTCAAATAAAAATCATATTTTAATACTCATGATAGGCGAAAATTGTTTTGAAAGGATAAAAAAATTTCTTTGTTATATTTCTGTTATTGGAATTAATCAAATTTTTGTTTTCAAACCGCGAGGATTTAACGAATACTTTTATTAATCCTGTCACAAACATTTTGTTTATTCCACAATTCTTATCTTCAACATTTCTCCTTTTTACTTTTTCAACCCCTTTATTTTAAGTATCAGTTTTCAAATTAAATTCATTAATTAATACAGAAAGTAAATCAATATATCACTGAAAATGATAGTAGCAGCTTCTATAGACATTGCAGATAAATCTATGTGCCTATGTACTGTATGAGAGTTATACTGACAATTTACTGACAGGGAATGGTATATTATATCTGAGGTGGGAAGTATTTCATTTCAGCCGAGAGCTTATTATATGACCGAGAGGCGAAGCCTCGAGGATCATATATAGCTCGAGGCTGATATGAAATCCTCACCGAAGTATGTATACTATTTTATTCACAATCATCTCTAATTCTCCGAGAAATAATTGATCCAATTTCATCTTTTTTTCAACAAAGTAAATTGATGTAGTAGTCTATGACAACAAGAATGTTTTGAAAAATTTAATTTGACATTTGTAGGATTTATGATTTTGAATCAAATTATTTATACGTGTATCCATTGAAATTGTGATAAGTGCAGATATCAATAAGTTGAAACATTGAAATGAAGCTATATACTTGCCCCAAATCGAACGAAAGTGCTACGGATGTGAGTTCATAGCGATTTTGTTCATAATTTACAAATTTATGAATTTATAAGTTATAGATTTACACAGCATTGCAACATAAATCCGCTTCTCTTCAATATTAATTGTTTTATTTGGATCATTAAATTATATAATCGGTATTTTTGACAGCACGAATTATTTTACTCCAACAAAGATTTATGACCGATGCTAGGCAACCCTGCATAAACATTTCCCACCCAAGAGATGGAAGTATCGCTTCCGACCCGTGAGATAGTCATTGCAGTTGGAAATTACATACTTCCCAATCTCCAAAAGGTTAGGAATTGTCATATTACTATAATGATTGTAAATAATAGTATATTACTCTGAGGTGGGAAGTATTTCATTACAGCCGAGAGTTTTTTATATAACCGAGAGGCGAAGCCTCGAGCATCAGATGTATGTAGCTCGAGGCTGATATGAAATCCTCACCGAAGTATGTATACTATTTTATTCACAATCATCCCCAATTTTCCGAGAAATAAATGATCCAATTTCATTCTTTTTTCAACAAAGTAAATTGATGTAGTAGTCTATGAGAATTAATTAATTTGACATTTGTAGGATTTATGATTTATGAATTAAGTTATTTATACGCGTATCCATTGAAATTATGATGAGTGCAGATATTAATAAATTATAACAGTGAAATGGAGCTACACACTTGTCCCGAATCAAACAAAAGTGCTACGTATGTGAGTTCATAGCGATTTTGTTCATAATTGACAAATTTATGAATTTATAAGACATAGATTTACACAGAATTGCAACATAAATCTGTTTTATGTTCGACTACATCATAATCATGTAGTTTATGGTTGCATTTAGTGACCATAATGTGCCACTTAATTGGACTAGGACTTTTACTTTATATAATTGGACGGAACTGTCACTGTCAAAAAAATATCACAAAAATATATTTTTTTATTGACATGAAATAAATTTAAACAATTTAATCAACATATCATTTATAATTGCAATGAATACTTATAACACAATTAGTATTGTCGCGAATATTCAGACCACGAAGATAAATTCTTCTTGTTACAAAAATATTTTTCTTTCAATATTTGTGTTCTTTGGCACTTGCTGCATACAGTTCTATGCTTTCTGAAGTATTCATTTATTCTTTTCTATCCTATTTATTCTTTTCTACTCTTTCTGAAGTATCTATTCATTCTTTTCTATCGTATTTAATCCCTTCTACACTTTCTAAAGTATTAATTTCTTCTATTAAATTGTATTTAATATTTTTGACATTTGCAAACAAACAGCAAAAACAATTGTAACAATAGCACACTTAGCAAAGCACACCAAGTTATACTTACCGAATTTTTGAATAGGGAAATCAAGAAATATTTCCAGAAGATATTCTGCGTTTTTAGAGCAGTCGAACATAAAGCTTTGTATGTAATTCGTACATAAACAAACTTTATAGACTCGCCTTCCTTATTAGACTCGCTCGCGCTGCTCGCTCGTCCATAACCAGTCCAATAAAGTTCTATATTATATACTAATTACATAAATAGCTATTATTTCAATATTGATTGTTTTATTTGGATCATTAGATTATATGATCGGTATTTCTGACAGCACGGTTTATTTTACTTCAACAAAGAGTTATGACGCTAGGCAACCCTGCATAAACATTTCCAACCCAAGAGATGGAAGTATCGCTTACAACCCGTGAGCTAGTCATTGCAGTTGGAAATTACATACTTCCCAACCTCCAAAAGGTTAGGAATTGCCATATTAATATAATGATTGTGAATAAATAATATTTCTAGCCTGGGCAGGACGAAGATTGCCGTGGTAGCAAATTTTCAAATTGGATGTTTGAATATAACTAAATAACTTCGTGATATGTTTTTAACTTATTAAGCAATAGATTTCACTTATCTCAAGATTTATTTGATCTTTGGTTTAACAAATATTCACTCTTCACTTCTTGATTAACTCATTCGAAAAGAATTCACTTTATTCAAAATTTTAAATGTGACAGTTCTAAAACTTTGTTTTTAAAAAGAAATTTCGTAAGAAATATTGTTTGCGATTCGCGATTTAAGTATTAAGGTCAGTAAGTACAGTTTATCGATCGAGAATAATAGTTCGGAGGCCGAGCCTTGGCTAAGTTTCCAAATATTATACGAAATCGGTACTGTACCTATTGACCGTGATGCTTACAAAATTTTTTGCGCGATAGGAAGATCTATCCAAAATATGGATCTTAATTTTTTTTTTCAAATTGAGTTACTACTGATGATTGCTTACTCGCTGTCAGCTGTCAAGTCTGACATTTTATTGTGAATATTCAATCACAAATATCGATAAATAAATGAATTTTTTTTGGGAAAATCCACAATTTTTCACTTACCGCCTTTGCTCATGGGCAACAATTTTTAAATACTTTTAACTATTATTGTTTATTAATGTGTGCATATTGACGTATATTGAGAATAATTTCATCATCTAACTTGCATTATACTTTGAATTTCATCGAGTGTCTTCTACATATAAGTGTTTTGAATTTGCCGCCGAATAGTGACACAATACCTCAGTTTTACTGTCAAGGCCGCCGTTCAACCGGGGCCGCTTTCAGATGCCAGAATACAGTCTAAACCCAATCCAGTGTTATATAGAGATCAGTGTATAGAATCTAGTTGTGCACCTCGCATTATGGTTCCAATCGTCTGTACCTGAAATTGACTTTACTTGAGACTTTTTTCGAATTTCTCCAATAAATCCAGAATGATCAACCGTAGTATGTTGAAGTTCAGTATTTAAACTTGATGTTGTATCAGAATGGTTATCTGCTATTTTTATATGAATCGGCCAAGCCAGAAGTGCACTTTATTTGAAACTTTTTAAATTGTTTTTGCATAAATATAGAATGATCCGCCATAGCATATTGGAATTTCGTATAAAGAACTTCTATAACATCTTATTGCACATCTTGCATTATGATTGCGATCGGCTACGCCGGAAGTGCACTTTACTTGAGACTTTTTTTTAATTTCCGCATAAATCCCGAATGATCAGCCGTAGAATACTGGAATTCAGCATTTGAAATTGCTGTAGCATCTAAATGGTCATTTTCTATTCTTATAACAATCGGCTAAGCCGGAAGTGCACTTTATATGACAGACTTTTTGAATTTTCCGCATAAATTCTAAACAATCAGTCGTAGAGTATTTGAATTTTGTATTAGGCACTTTTATAATATCTAGTTGTACACCTTGCATTATGATTGCTATCGACTAAGCCGGAAGGGCTCTTTATTTGAAACATTTTTTGAATTTTCCGCATAATTTCAAAACGATTGAACGTAGATTGTTAGAATTCAGTATTTAGGACTATTATACCATCTTGATGCTCATATTCTATTTTTATTGAGATCCAGTAAGCCGGAAGTGCACTTTACTTGACAGTCTTTTGGAATTTTTCGCATAAATTGAAATTTGGTATTTCATTCTGCTGTAGCATCTGAATGATTGCCTACTATTTTCATAACAATAGACTGAACCGGAAGTGCACTTCAGTAGGAATTTATTTTTCAATTTTGCGCATAAATTCGGATCTGTTGGTAGTCGTAGAATTTTGGAAATCAGTATTTAGGAATGTTGTAGCATAAGAATAATGGCCTACTGTTTCCATAGCAACCGACTTGGCTAAAAGTGCATTTTACTTGACAGATTCTTAGAATATTTTGGGTAAATCCAAAACGATTAACTGTAGAACGATGAGATTTTGTGTTTGATTATATATATCCAATGATATATATGATCAAACACAAAATCACATCGTATTTTACATATATATCCAATGATGTACAAGTAAGTCACGTGATGTTCACGTCAGATTTTTTTTTAAATATTGGACGTCTGTCTTCCGTTTAATCAGTTATTAGAAATATGTTTTCTAATACATGGTAAATGGGACATCTTTCTGGAATTGTACATTTTATTCAAAGAAACATAGCTACTAAGGATAAAAATACAAAAAATTGTAATTTATGTGAATCAATTCTCGTAGAAAAGTATTTTGACGTGCAGTTTGTAAATATTTTAATCTAAATTATAAAAAATTCACGAAGACATTTGTCTGCCATACTTAAAAACTGAATAACATATCCTATTTGGCGACGTTGGGTGCAATCAAATCAGGGACGTATCTGAGTTTTTCAGGGCTTAGAGGTTGAAGTTCAACAGGTGCTCAATTTTTTGTGGATCTAAATTGAGATATGATATTTATTACTGATAAAATGAAAACCAGAACTGGAATATATTCATTTATGAAATAGTTACAATATTACATATTATATGAAAAATATAAGAATTAAAGAGATATCATTTACATAAACGTAAGAAGAAACAAAATTAATATTAGATTACAGTAGATTGATATAAATATGCCCACATATATTTGAATTCATGGCAGTAGATCCAAAATTGAAACTTTATGGTATGTAGATCCACCTCTACCTCGGATGGACGCTGAACTTTAGCAGACAGCTGTTAGATGCGCTGTTGTCAATTTAATTCCACGCCAAAACTACTGAAGTCAAAAGTTGGTGAATAGATACTGAAGCAGATTCGATTAAATTCGAGTTATCAATCTACATGCTCATATTTCTTATTTTAATTGAACAAAAATCTAAATTTTATTATGACTTTCAGGGTAATGGGCGAATAACCTTAAAAGAGGGAGATATGGGAGTTGAAGTTGTAGTGACAAAAACTGCACGGTTTATTCTAATTTTGAATAATAGCAAGATACTTACCATTTATTAACGCCTAAAGCTAAAGAATAGAAATAGTGGAAATATTGGTTTGGAGTCCCTTTTTCCTTTAATACTCAATAAACAAGTATTTTACTATCAAAAAATTTAATTAGCGAAAATACCGCTGTTGTAGAACAATTAATATGCGCATCAAATCTTCAGAGGAGCTTCTTTAATTGAGAAAAATATTTTCGAAACTTGAATTTCGTATTTTTATTCCTGGAAAATTGAATCATTGAACCAACTTTCACTTTGACTGTACAGTAAATATTTTCAAAGAAAGTTAATAGAAGAATACTACTTTTATAAGTACGCTTGCTTATTGCTAGCTTCTCAAATCAATCAATATGTTCTATATCTGAATTAAGTTTCAGTGACAGCTAGTCAATAGTTTTTCAAGTAAACAGCTTTGTATTCTGTAAGATGTTTCACAGTTTTCTTTAAAAGTATTATAACAGTGATGTGAACAATATTTTAGCTAACGTTCGCAACTTATAACATTTTTTTTTGAATTTCCGGACTTTCTGGAGCGATATGTCACTGTCAGTTAACTTGAGCACATTTTGTGACAAATCCGATGATAAAAAAGATCGATCCAGAATATTTACAGAACATAGACTACATACTCATTTCTAAACAATTGATGTTTGGAAATCTCAACATGTTTGTTTTTCTGATACGCGCATGTTGCATTTTGTGATATGGGATGTCCTAGTAATATTGCAAAATCTGGTCCAATTCTGCAATAAAACACACATTTTATTCGAACTTAGAAAGAGAAAATAGACAATATACTTTATAGTATAGTGCGGCATACGACTTTTCTGAAATTGTCTTCAACTTTTGGGAAAATTTCATATCGCTGACTGAATTTTCGTTATAATGAGTCTAAATTCCTTCATAAGTTCATGAATATTTCTAATTTATTATGGACATAACACCTATTAGATTTTCTAGCAAAATATTTGAATGGTATTAGATTGTACGATTAGAGTTGGTAGCCTTGTTGTATTTTTTGTGAGATTTCTACTATTAGCACAAATAATATGATTTCTTTTGTAGTTATAATTAAGATAAAAATCGATTTCGTTCGGAGATTGTATTCTCGTAGTTAAATTGCAATTTGTATTTTGATAGACATGTCTTTTTCAAGATAAAGTAGTTATATTTCCATCAGAACAAAAAATGTAAAATTTAGGGAATGAACGGGGACTATAAATTTACGAGACCTAAAACATTTTTTGTACGGATGAAACATAATATTTTTCGTTAACTATCGAATTTGCGAATTTCGCTAAGTACTATTCAAATTATAACGACATAGCTCAAAGGTTTTTTTACTTTGAAATGATTATAATTGAAACGCTTTGATATAAATTACTGAATTAATCCAAGATGAGTCTATCAAGCCATTGATGGAGTTTGAAAAAACTCGATTATGCGTTCAGATGACATTTACTATTTGTAGTAGGAAAAGAATAGAAGTTTTAGGTACAGTTGTCATGATAATAACAACAATCCCGCAATATAATACTTTTTTGTAACACATGGATCGAAAGTACCCCATTACTGAGCTGAATTTTTCTTCGAAAGTTTTTGATTCCAAACCATGGTAACAATTTTCATTAATTCTAAGTATGCAAGACGGTCACTGAATGACCGTCAATATTGTCACGGATGAAGTTAGCTGCACAAAGTTACGCCTTGATCGAGTGCAGCCAACTTCATCCTGGACAATAATGACGGTCGTTCAGTCCTTGTAGCATAATATACTAAAGTGATTGACGAAAAAAATATTCCTACTTATCTGTAGAAGTACACAAATATCGTGTTATGGCAGCCAAGGCAAAATTCTATATACATCTTGTCCAAATATAATTTCAAAGTTTCCTTCGCTCCGGTAATGAAAATCAAGCAGTTAATAAGACCTGTGAAGGACGTGATTCCCCTACAATCTTCGGGCCTTTGTATCTGTGGTAAAGTCTATGTTGGACAGACGGGTCGAACTGTGAACACTCGCCTTGCTGAACATAGGAGATGCATAAGATTAAACCATCCAAATAAATCTTCTGTAGCTGATCATGCCATCGAGTTTTTGCATGACATCAAGTTTGAAGAAACAAGAATAGCCGCAAGATGCTCATCGATTCATGGCAGATTGGTCAGAGAAGCAATTGAGATACTTAAACATCCAAATAACTTCAACCATACTGATTGTTTTAAATTATCAACTGTTTGGCTTTCTGTAATTCTGTAATCAAAAACACACATATATAATGACTATGTTTTAGTTGGTGTAGTTCTGTGTCTATTTTGGATTATAAAGTACACTGAAGAATATTTGACACTGCAGTTGTGAGCCAAATCAATAGCAAAGAGTAGCGCTACGTTGTCTTGTTGAAATGTCGTGTATTTTGTGATTTGGGATGTGTGCGGAGCTGTACCAAGTAGGACATATTCCTCTGTTTGGGGTTTCCACTTTTTTTTCCTCAAGCTTTGGGTGAATGCCAGAGGATTTTATTATTTTTGTTTAGGTGTGATATCCACGTTATCACATCTAGTATTCTGTATATTTTTAGTATCTAGTTACTTGCCTTGTTATATTTTGTATCATTGTTTTCTGAAGAAGATCCTTGGTCAAAGGTTCGAAAGGCAAAGTTTCAAATAAATATACAGAATTTAAAGTAAAAAGTAGTTTCTACTATATAATTTATTTATCACTTACTATGTACTATCAAACAAAGCCGCGGATATTTATTTTTAGCTATTTATTTACACTGATCACTCACTGTTTCACTATTTCACTGTTTGATATTCACTGCTCTACTACTCAGCGTTCTCAAAATATTCCAGAATTAGTCGAACACGTTACTAGATTTTTCGACCGGGAGGAGCAACGCAACATAAACCAAACAGTACAAAAGGCCCCGCCCAGCCTACAGAGAGGGAGTCAGAGCCCATTCTATTTTTGCACGTTGCAATATCTTTGCTAAAAATAATTATCTCTGAAAATTATAATCATTAAAGGAAGCAATAAATTGGATTATTTCATGATAATCGCCAAAAACGTTGTGTGCACCTTGGCCTACAGTTCTTTTTTGCTCTCACCTAAACAGATTCGACCAAAAAATATCACCTTTACGGCCTTAATACACAAATGACTATTTTGCAACTGCAAAAAGGGTGTAATTCGAGATGCGGCTGCAAAAAAGTGAGCTTATCTTGTTCATCAGCAGTAAAGGCCAGTCGTGTTCAAATACTGAATTTCCAACAGAAGATGATCTTTACATCAACGACCAAATAATTGATTTTTCGCTGTTTTAACAATTTACGTCAACTCAGGAAGATGAAGATGAAAAAGAAGAAGATCGTGTAGGAAGAAAAGAAGAAGAAGAAGTCCTACCGGGGAAACCATTCCAAAAAATAAGCATCAAGTACACTACTTCATAGGTGGCGTGGAAACGTATGCATCTTATGGAGAATATAACTTGAAAATGGCTTTTTCTCAGAAATGATGATTCTTAGGAAGAAAAGTGTGAGGCCCATTATTGTAGATAATTGAAAGATCCACAATTTTTGTCGATACTATCTCTATCATTCAGAGCTCTGCGCTCAACGAACTGGATGCTATATAAAGAGCTTCTCACCGCGAATATAGAGGACTTAGATAGAAGTATGGATACTATAGAGGACCTTGAGCTTCTATCAAGTCAGCTACACAACCGCATAATTAAATATTATGAGCTAAGCTGTCCGGTAAAACAAAGGCAAAACTCAAAAAATGTGCCTTGGTGGAATAAGGAGCTTCAAAAACTCCGTACACAAGCTATACAACTTCTTAACAAAGCCAATAAAACTGGCAACTGGGACGAATACAAATCAGCCCTGACAAAATACAACAATGAAATCAAGAGATCGAAGCGAGAGACTTGGCGCAAATCCTGCGAAGATATTGAAAGTCTTCCAGAGGCCGCAAGAATTCAGGAAGTTCTATCACTGGAACACTCAAATGGACAAGGTCTATTGTTAAAGCCAGACGGAACTTTTACTGAAAACCGAAAGGAAACAGTAGAATTACTTCTACAAACACACTTCCCGGAGAGTCAGACTACTAATACACAAAGCAATCCTGTCCTCAACTACTCGGAATCTGCGTGCAGACCCAATAAACGAGTCTGGGCACTCTCAGACAGAATTTTCACTCCAAATAAGGTAAAGTGGGCCATTAACTCCTTTAAACCTTACAAATCTCCAGGAGGTGACGGAATATTCCCTGCCCTTCTTCAACAAAGCGCGGACATTATTCTGAACATTCTCATCAAAATCTTCAGAGCTAGTTACACTCTCGGATACATCCCCACAACCTGGAGAGACGTAAAGGTCGTATTCGTACCAAAAACTGGAAAGAGACCTAGTGCTCTACCGAAGTCTTATCGACCTATCAGTCTCTCTTCCTTTCTCCTTAAAGCAATGGAGAAGGTATTAGATCAGCACATTAGAGGAACAATACTAATTAACTCCACTATAACTGCACTTTACCATCTAGTATCTAAACTGGAAAAAACTTTGGCATCAGAACAAATAGCCCTTTGCGCCTTCTTGGACATTGAGGGAGCGTTTGACAACACCTCCTTCGAAGCTATTGATAAGGCTGCGGAGAAAAAAGGGCTTGATATCTACATAAGATTGTGGATCAGCGAGATGCTGCAAAGCCGACTTATCACTGCTAACAGTGGAGATACATCAGTTACCGTCACAGCGGCCAGATGCTGCCCACAAGGCGGGGTACTTTCACCTCTTCTATTGTCACTAGTCGTTGACGATCTTCTCTCAAAACTCAGCAAAGAAGGCTTGGAAGTACAGGGCTATGATGACGACATAGTTATTATTGTAAGAGGAACTTTTGATAACACTATCTCTAGTCTCATGCAAAAAGGCTTCAACACTGTTTGGAACTGGTGCGAGGAGATCAGCCTCAGAGTTAATTCAAGCAAAACAGTTCTTATCCCCTTTACCAGAAGATTGAAGCTTAATCTAAAAGCTTCAACTCTAGGTAATACCATCATTCAGTTCAGTGATAGTACCAACTATCTTGGAGTCACGCTAGACAAAAGGCTGACCTGGACTGAACACCTGCATAGAACTACTAATAAAGCCACAAAGATTAAAAACCTGTTCTAAACTTATTGGAAAAACTTGGGGACTGCAGCCAAAAATGGTCTCGTAGTGTTACCATGCTATAGTCAGACCCACCGTCACATACGCTTCACTGGTCTGGGGGCCTAAGGTATATGAAGTGACGGCACAACAAAAACTAAACAAACTGCAAAGAATAGTCTGTCTTAGTACCACAGGAGCTTTACGCTCCTGTCCTACGGCAGCGATGGAAGTCTTACTAGATCTAACACCCTTACATGTGCATATCAAGAAGGTCGCACTAACCAGTGCACTTTAATTAGGGCATGTCAATCAACTCAAGTCTGGAAACCTAACAGGCCATTTAAAGATTCTCAATGAACTAGAGGACTCTCATATCCTGAAAATACCGAAGGACTACCTGACAATCAAAGAATTGAATATCGAAACCAATTTTGAATCGATTATACCAAGTCGTCAAGATTGGTCGGACGGAAAAACACTCTACAAAAAGAGCGCATCTGTCTACTACACTGATGCATCATGCATCAACAGTACGGTAGGAATTGGTATATATGGGCCTGACACATCTTACTCTCAAGCCTTTGGTACCTCTATATCCATTTTTCAAGCAGAAATATGCACTAAACCTTCGAAAGGACACTAAAGACACACACATACACATCATAACGGACTGCCTCTCAGCCATACAGGCGATCAAAGCGTACACTAACGTACCCTCAATGAATTGACAGTACGGAACAAAATATTTTTGACTTGGGTACCAAGCCATTCAGGAATTGAGAGCAATGAAGAAGCGGACGCACTTGCCAAAAAGGGAGCAACGTCCGCTTTCATCGGTCCGGAACCTTACTGTGGCATACCGTATACACACGTAAAAACATTATAAACGCATGGGAAGAGCGCAACAAAGCCTCTTTTTGGCGCAATGTTGAAGGGCAACGCCATGCCAAAAAGTTTATATCACATTCAAGAACAAAAGCTACGGAACTACTTGAACTCAAAAAACAGGATCTCAGAATTATAACGGGACTCCTAACAGGTCACTGCAACCTTAAACACCATCTCAAAAGGATGGGTTTATCCAACAATGATACCTGCCGTATGTGTCACGTAGAAACAGAAACGGCAGAACATATCCTGTGCGTCTGCACAGAAATAGCTTCAACAAGACTATTATGTTTCGGTCATGATACCATCACGCCTGAAAATATTAAACAATCAGTCCCCCACAAAATCATCAAACTATTTGAAAGTCTGAATTTACCGGAGGTATAAAAAGCAGAGGAACGATAAAATAGATCGTCAGGTCGGACTATCTTAGGGGTCTCCAACCCACCTCACTACTTAATAATAATAATAATAATAATAATAATAATAATGATAATCTCTATCATGAAACTAACTTTCCACAACTTCATTAAAATAGTATCTCTAATGTTCATGTCAATTTTCAGCTTCTTGGGAATCTATGCAAGAGTGAATGCCTTTTTTGACCGGACTTATACCTAATAATCTGCTCCTTTAGAAAAAATTCCATCTAATATAATATAATTCCGTCAATACAGTGAAATTTGTGGTTTGATATTTTTTCGATTTTCGTTTAATGAAAGCAATTTAACTAACCTACATGGGCGCAGCTAGGATTACTTTCATTATTAACTAATATAGAATATAGAATTATAAATGTATATTACGTAGGAAAAAATATGTGCGTGTAATAGTGTATACACGTACGAAGTCAAACTTCTATACGGCAGATCATTTTTATTTTATTTTATATTTGAAATAGATGTAATGTCAAATGCAAATCGAGCGATTATTTTATTTTCTGATAAGGAGGTTGCAAGAGCACCCTCTTGCACCCAGCTGCCGGCGCCCATGCTAACATATTTCTTTGTCAATATTTTCTTTTATTGATAATGCTGTTCTTAACATTGAATACACACTCCATAATGAAGAGGTCTTGAAACTCCTAGATTTTAGTTCAAAATATGCTAGTTTAACTTTTTGATTTATCACCGTCACTATTTTTTTAGTGCAGCAATCTCTGAATTGTTGATAGGCATTTTCATATCTTTCCTTAGATTTTAATTAATGTTTTTAAAATATTTTTCTTCACTAACACGTAAAAATAATAATAAATGAACAGAGCGTGATTTATAAATAAATAAAAACAGTATCTGGGATATGCTACACAACAATTCCTTTGATTTTCCAAAACGTGAAAGTGATATGAAACACAACATGACAAATTTTAAATTTAAAATGCCTTTTCGAAACCGTAGTGAAAAAATTTTGTGTACTACACGTAGGAAAAATACTTGCTTCCGTATACGATCAAAAATCTCACATCTGATACAGAGAAAATAGTATATTGTACAAGTATAGAAAATTATCTATTTCACTCGAGGTGTGTAATTTTCTGCACGAGACGAAGTCGAGTGCTGGAATCACACAAGTGTTAAATAGCTGAATGTAGATAAATCATTAGTATAACTGAGATTTTAAATCCATTTTCACAAATGTAAAATAACTTAAGGCATTTTAATTGTTTGCTCTGCTTATTTATCGTGATATTTATTTTAGTTAAGATTTGGAATATTTTTCAGATATTTTCAATCAGTTGATTGACAATTTCATTGTTGTGTAATCTAATTGTTGTGAACAACGGAAAGATTATATATGATCGGCCTACTCTCACAAGGCGACGTTCTGATTGGCTTATTTAGTAGAATTTTCTATGATCTCGGGTGGCATGTTTTCTAATTTTCGTCACCAACCATTTTCCAACTGCAGTAATGATAATTGTGGATATCTAATTTTGGTTATAATACAATAATTACATACATAATTCCTCGATTTCAACAGAATGTGATGGAACGTGCTGTCTGCTTCAATTTGGCAGTTGTGATATGTAGTGTTGCCAACATTCGCAATATATATTACAAGAATAAGAAAATAATTCCAAAATGTAGCTTATACAAGAAAAAAGAGAGATGTATATTAAGTCCGGAATATTTATCAATAATCTGGCTAAATATATCACCTAAAGAATATTCGAAATGAATTATTGATATATAAGTTGGTGAAGCTGGTGTGAGAAATCATTTCTCACGACTTTTCCCAAAGTTGTGTGAAATTGTTGTTTTTCTAAATGTGTTTTGTATTAGAAATATGTTGTTTTCTATAGTGATCGTAGAAAAATTACTTTTCCTTACTTATTGTACAAATAGTTAATGTGAATTCCCGACATTTAAAATTCTTTATATTGGTAAATTCTTGGGACATCCAAATCTCAAATATTGATAGTATATATCTGATTAGATATCATATCATTCGTAATGATGTGAATTATTCGAATTGATGTGATTAAAATTTTTATCTCACAATATGTTCTATATTTAGAGCCAGTTTATCTGCCATATATAAACAAGATTATTTATAAAACTATCTTCTATTAGAGTTCTGATTTCATTCGGTTATTGTGAGTTGTCGTGTAAATAATTTTCTGTTCAAAATTGGAGAATGGACGTACCAAAAAATATATTATCGAAGTTAATATGCAGCCGATGTGAAAATTATTTGAAAAGCAGTCCAGTCTACTTAACATTTGATGCTAAAGCTGTCTGTGGTACTTGCTTGGATCCAGAGGATGAAGAAAAAGTTTCTAGAAATGAACAATATGAACTATTGGCGCAAGCAGTAAAATTTCCTTGTAAGTACCAGAAGTTTGGATGCTCGAAATCATTATTTTTTGATAAAGGAACAGACCACGTAGCTTCATGTCTTTTCAAACAGTTTGTGTGTCCTATTCTGGAATCTGGAAAATGTGGATGGTTGGGGACTAGGAGCCAAATCTTGAAACATTGTGAAGATAAACATCCGGATAATCTATTGAAGAATCCTTGTACGCTAACACATGATATCACAAAAACAAATTCACAAACTTATTTGATTAACGCCTTTTTAAATATAATATTTCTTTTGCATACTAGAGTGAACATAACAAATGGTAAAATCTATCATTGCGTAAGATTTTTAGGAAGCCCTTCGCAGATTTCAATATATAATTACTCGCTTAAGATCAGAAGAAATGATTTGGAAATTTCCAAATCAGGTAAAGTGGCATCAGAAGGGCGCCTCGTCCTTCAAGAAAATGCATCTCTTATCTTAAGTATAAGCAGTTTGTTGGACTTTTTGGATAGGTTTGATGATACCACGTTTTCTCTGTCTATTAAGAGAATGTGTAAAAATAGATCTAAAGGATGTACTTATATGGATATTCCTATAAAAACTTCAAAACACGAACAATACTTCTGTGATAATTGTATTGTTTGTAAAAATTTTGCGTATAAAGCTCCGTTGGTAACTCATTATTGTGAAAATCACTTTGAATTCATGCAAAATGCTGGATCGCTGTGGGTACCGAAAGGATTTCCTTCTAGAAATAATAGCGAAGTGTGTTTTATAAGGAGCGAGGTAGGGACTTTGATATGTAAATGGGAAAATTGTGTTAATGATTATGCGTTCAGAATATATGCACCAATTACTACAGAAAGATTATTGGATGAATATAAATGTGTTATAAATACCAATATAACAGCTTGTAAAACTTTTACTGCTGATGTAAAAACTGATACAATGGAAGAATGGATTTTTTATGTACCAAAAAACTTATTTCAAGAAGACAATTTTAGAATAGCAATTTGTATAGAAAAGATAAATATTAATAGATATTAATCAATGAATGAATAATATTCAATTAGTGTACAATATAAATTCAATTAAATTCGTTCTTCAAATATCATGCCTCCTGTAATATGCCTATTATACGGAAATCAAATATTTACTATAATTTATCTATAAAATTTCAATGTTAAAAATTTATTTGGGAACTATTGGACATTGACGTTTCATTGGAAAAACATGACGCGTTATTATTATTATACCAAGGAGACTAAGGTCCAGTATTTCAGTTGACAGTTTACAATAAACGTAGCTTAATCTTCATAGTAATGATTATTAGAACAATTGGCTGGTACCACAAGCTCTGTTTTTGGCTATACTAGCAGTGTTATTTTAAGAAGAGTTTTAAGGCAATATAAATTTGTCAAACTATTTTAATAGAAAATATTCAAATAAATTTTGTAGACAAATGTGTTTTCTGTAATATGTATCTGAAGATTATTTTCTAAAGTATTTGGGAAAATTTTAATTGCGTTAAAACACATCTTGACACAACGCACCTAGTATCGCCAGAAACAGAGCTCGTGGTACCAGCCATTGTTACTAAGTCTTTGGTTTATCTTAAGCCTAGCTCAATTACCTTAGAAACAATTGTTCCATCAATCGTTACCTAGGTAATAAAGCTACGCTTAGGATAAACCAAAAACTGTGCAACCGGGCTCTAGTCAAGTAAAATCGTTAGAATATACTTTCTAATACAAGAAAATATTGCTGAGAAGTGTGATCGTAAGCAAAGGTAAAGAGCCTGATCAACTTGAAAAATGGCAATAATTCAATCTGCTTATCAAAAAATAATAGCTGTGAACATGAGAATAATATTTTATAAGGAGCGATCCAAATATGGAAATTTAGAAATATAAGGCATATATATATTAATGGGTTCGTTCGGGTGTTTTTCAATTCTTACATATGTTATTCAGAATCTAGAAATAAAAATTCTGTAACATTAATTCTTTCCAGAAAATGTTTAATAGAGCTGAGAATGATTTATAAAATCCTGATGACGTCACTGTCACTAGATCGTAAGAATGTTGTTGGTTGTACCCTGAGATAAAATGTGAACGTATGTCGAGCAATTTGCTGTGGCACTACTTAAGTGAACATCCGAATTGATCACTAGCAGAAAATTTTTGGTCTACTGTACACCTCTGTGATACAACAGGACAGCTATAGTTATGTCATGAATGGCGCTTATTCAAATTAATATTTTCATTTTAATATTTCGAGCTATATATAGAACAAAACATGATGAATTTTATATTTATATCAATAATTAACAGCCAACTTTTATGTACAAAGTGTAATTTTCAAGGGATTCCAAACGAGCCCATTGTAGATAGGAGCTTCTTTATAACATTGCTCCATACATCATATTGATTGTAGTATTTTTTTAGTATTTAATAGTTGTTAATTTAAGGAGAAAAAAATTACTAGTTATTAGCTATGGGTTATTAAAATTATTAGTTACTTGCCTTGTTTTATTTATGAATCATTGTTTTCTGAAAAAGATTCTGGGTCAAAGGATCGAAACGTCAAAGTTTCTAATGAAATATATAGAATTTATAACCATTATTAAGATAAAAATTAAAAGATGTATTCTCTAATAAATGAAAGTTTTAATTTGAGTCTACCTTAGCCTTGACCGTTCTTTATTACTTGATCCCTTATCGTTACACCTAAATTTACCTCTCAAGTTTAATTGAGCGAAATATTCAATTTCTTGATTGTGAGCTTATCTGTTAGTGTAATTAGATCTAAAATATAGTAAAACTGTATTTTCAATCGTAAATAAATAATGACGAGATATTCGCGAAAAGTTTCCTTATGACAAATAGCTCAAAAAACTAAAGAGTCCCTAATGCATAGTTCAAGTTTTTTAGAGGATTGTGTTTTTCTCAATTGATTTGATTCAACACAGCCCTAGTATTGTTTTCTGAGATCAAGATCAATATCTCTATCGTTCAGTCGTTGACACCTCTCTGAAATAATAATTGATCGAGTTACAGTATTTTAGGTAAGTATATCCATTTCCCAACCTTTGAGGATAGCAACATTTTCTGCCTGTTTTTCATTGATAGCTTTTGAAAGATATGTGTCTTTTATTGAAAGTGTTGCACATGAAAATTCTACTTTTGATTTCTTTCATTTTGGCTTATTGAATAACTTTGTACAGTTGAGATTGACTAAGTTACAAGATAAAATTTAGCATTTGAAGTGATAAATATAAAGGTATATTTTATTTTTTAAATACATGCGAACGTAAAATTCTCAACTCAATTTTTATCAAATAAATTAGAACCATCCAATATTTTTATTCATATTAAACAATATTTACTACATCATATTCGTATAGAAAGAAATATGCACTATAATTTGATCTTAGTTACTCGATTTTTCAACCTACGTTAAAGTCAGATGATAACAATAAATAGAAAGAAAAAAAAACATGTTTTCTATGTATGGCAAAGCACTGAAAATAGAGTGTAATTCTGATGCTTATTTGCTCAAATTTATTGGTTTTCCATGAAAAATTCGAATAACATGATTTTTTAAAGTTGATTTTAGCTACTTCTATTTGTAGTCTATACACAAACGCATAGCCGGAAAAGTATGTCGAATCTGTCCGCATAGTAATTTCTATCAACAGTTTGGATATCATTTTTGTATCAAATAAGAATAGTTCACCCTAAATTTGAAGATTTATTTTCGAGTCACCTGAAAAAGCCTCTTTTTTCGTTTTTGTTTATTTTTTGACAGTAAAAATGAAAACTAGAACTCTGACGTGGACATCACGAGATTTGTACATCATTTTGCATATATTTAATATGATGATCAAATACAGAATCTCATCATTCCACGACTAATCGTTTTGGATTTAACCAAATAGTTCTAAAAATCTGTCAAGTAAAGTGCGCTTTCGGCCTAGTCGGTTGCTATGGAAACAGTAGGTCATCATTCTTATGCTACAAGCATGTATGAATGGAAAATCCTGTGTCCCCAGATATTTTCTGCTCTTTTCGAACTCCAAATGAATCACAGGACCGTGAGCTGGAGCCGAAGGAAGTGAAGCGGTAGTAACCTTGAAATTATTGTGTCAATTATTTACTCATAATAGCAAAAAATAAAGTACTTATATATTTACCAATCTCCTGGCTGAATTGGGGACAGTCTATTTCTCAAAATATTTAACACAAATTTAGTACTTATACCGAATAATCGGTTTCTTCTTGTATGAAAAACAGTCTTCGACGCAACAAGGTTTCTTGTAGCACATCTCAAAAAATTAGTAATGTTTTTATTCCCTGATTTTTAACATAAATAATTTGTACATACTTCATATTTACTAGAATGTATTCAAAAATATTGCCAATCTAACTTATCTTTTCAGTCTTGCACAAAATTTTAAAATATTTTTCATTTATGCACTTCTAACATATTTTCATAAACAATCATAAGTTGTCTACCTAGTTACCAATCAGATTCCAACAAAACATTTTACTGCGCAGAAGCTATCGCACATATATACAACGACACAAAGCCGAAAATAGTCAAAATGGATTAAGGGATGCTCAAAACGAATATTTCTAATAAAATTTCGAAATGTGAATTTCATCGGTTACTACTTGTACTAAGTACAAGGAAGTATTGTGAAACCGACAAAATTGACCTATCGAGATTTTGTACGCATGTTCGTGCGTTCGTGCGTAACTCGCAAATCTCAAAACTGGTTGAACGTATAATGTTGAAATTTTGTATTTAAGACGGGTATAGGGTTTAGTTGTGCACCTCGCATTATGGTTTCAATCATCTGTACCGGAAGTGCACTTTACTTAAAACTTTTTTCGAATTTTTCTAATAAATCCAGAATGATCAATTCAATCGTAGGATGTTGAAATTCAGTATTTGAACTTGATGTTCTATCAGAATGGTTATATATTTTGTATGAATCGGCCAAGTCAAAAGTGCACTTTACTTGAAACTTTTTTAAATTTTTTTGCATAAATCTAGAATGATCAGCTATAGCATAATGAAATTTAGTGTTTAAACTTGTAGCATCAAAATAGTTATGTACTATTTTTGTATCAATCGGCTGAGCCGGAAGTGCAGTTTATATGTTTAACAGACATTCAGAATTTGCCGTATAAAACAATCAGTTCAATTGAAATGATAAGGGAGGCAATGATAATCTGTTGTCAATTTTTTGATTTTGATTGTACATGTTAAAATATTATTAAAATTATATTAATTATAATCTGAAGTGACAGAAAACTTTATTGAATAAATTTGTGTATATATCAAATGATGTGCAAGTGAGTCACGTGATTTTCACGTCAGATTTTTTTTACTTTGTATAAGTAGAAACAGTGATTTTTCCCTAAATACTTTAGAGAAGAAGACGAATAGTATATTCTACAACAAGCATTGGTATGGTCTTAGATCCAAAAGAATAACAAGTTTTTAATCCAAGCCAAGGGCAAAAACTACGGTCTCTGAGTGTGGCATACGCCATTTCAAACATGTTGTAGACTATACTTTTTTTAGCTCACAAATATTACAGAAGAAATTTTCAAAAATAATGAAACATCAAACGGAAAACTAGAAGTGATTACCTGAATCATTAAGAAGTAACCATTATAACCAAATTAACAGTTTCTGATTCTTCAAAAATGATGATTGAATTATTCTAAGCCGCATGCATAATTTTAATCGACGAATGTTCCGATATAATTTTTGGTTACGGATCACACAAATTTCAAAACAATGTAAGAAAAAAACATTCTCTTAATGAATCCCGAATGTAGAGTCAAAATTTTTGAGGAATAATAAGTCTAAGATCATCTTTTTAACTCGGTTTTTTCAGACATGTGATCAGGAAATTTCAACACCAACATCTTCCGTATTTCTTATATTCAGGAGAATTTTGCCGATTTGGTGTAACATTGTGAAAAAAGAAAAAAGAAAACTGACATCAAACTGACTGACAAAACTCCGATTATAACGTCTTTAGTTTATTCTAAGCCTAGCTGAATTACCTACGAAACGATTGTTGAAACAATTGTTACTAAGGTAATTGAGCAACGCTTAGGATGAATCAAAGACTGTGCAATCGAACAAAAATAGTATTAGTTTTCTGGAAAAGTTACTTTCTATTTTTTTTACAATGTTTCACCAAACCGGAAATATCATAAAGAGTTTTTTCTGTATCATAGTCTCAAGGATTCGAAAACTATGTAAAATTAAGAGCTGAAATTTGGAGTGACTTATTTCGATAATCAGGAGCATGTTGTTAATTAGTTTATTTTAAAAAATTTACGCTGAAATTTTCGTTAGTTATTCATTAGTGTTTAGGAAATAACGCAGAAACTATCCATGATAGAGTGGAATAACTGAAAATAATGAAATTGTGCTCTATATTCTTATTTATAATCAATGGGTACATTAATTTAGTTAATAGTTACAGCATTTTCAATATCAGTGGAAAACAACATTATATTTCGTAAAAAAAGTGGTAGGTATTTCCTATTTTTTGTCTAATTTGAATTAGATCGATACAGCGAAAATATTTTAATCGATACGCGTAGTGATTGATTGTTCAAAATAATCAAAGCTTATGTTATTTAACCCTTAGATGACTGACAGCGGTCCTTCATGAGTCCACAGTTAGATGATAGCTTCGATTATTTTGATATTTACAGCTCTGGGATTCCATCTTTGAGATTATATGACTTATCATTTCAATTCATCTATAATTATAACTGAAGTAATGCTGTGGGATCGCTATGTCTCTCCTGTTCGTGTGACAATGTAACATAAATATTTTAGATTTTTCGCATCTTTGGTAGTAAATATTGGTAATCTTTGTGTGCGAAGATTATAAGTAGATGATTATGAAATTTTTCTGCAGCATAGACTGTAGCAGTCTATAAATATGGAAAATAGAGTAATAGTTTTTTCATAATACCTGCATTGAAACAACGCGTGTCAACGCCTGTTTTGTCAATCGAAACAAGACAATTGCAGACAAATGCGAGTGTAGCCGGGCAGGAACAGGCTTGTTTCTGCCCGAGGGGAGAAACAAGCTTGTTTCTGTCCGCTGAATTATTTTTTTACATCGTTTTATCCCTGGCAGAGTCGCATTTGTTCATTGTCAATCTCTAAATGAAAATCATATAACCTTAGTTAATTTGACAGTTGTTGTATTCGGAACTGTAAATTAAATTAAAAAGACGATTTGTTTCAAGAAAAAAAGTATTAATACGACAATTTTAAGTACATCAAAACATCTTATTGATGAAGCACAAGCAGCTACTCTCGACTTGTTACCTGCAAAATCAGAAGAAAAATATTTGCTTTGTTATGACAAATTTGTAATGTGGAAAGTTTCAATGCAGGTATTATGAAAAATACAGTGTGTGGCACGGGACAAAACACGATTTCAGCTGAGGGTGGTGCCGGCCCTCGCTTCGCTCGGGCAAGCAACGCTCACCCTCAGCTGAAATCGTCTTGTTTCGTCCCTAGCCACACAATATACTATTTTTCTTCTTATTCTTTACGAAATTTCAAAATAAGTTGAATAAATGAGTTATCTGGGAACTTGCAATTTTTATTTTTATCAGAAACTGTTTAAGTAGCTCATATGTATTAGCATTATTATTATTATTGGTATTATTATTATTATATGAAAAAATATAAAGCATACTATATAAGCCAAAGACTGATGAGGGCCGCAGTGGATTTCGATTTCTGTCAACTTAACTACTTTATGTCACTTATCTAAGGGTTTAACAGAATGAATTCAACCTTTTTTCTAGCTAAAATCGTGTCTTTCGGCTTTTTGACTTTAAAATTTTCTACAAATTTCTCATCACCTGGGAACGACAAAGAGATGCCATGATAAACATTTTCTCAGAGTTCAGTCTTCCCAGTAATTTTTGAAAAATTGAAAATATAATTTTAGAACGTATATGAAAAATGACTAGTAAGATAAGATCAATACAGATTCTTATTTAAGGTTTAGTGCAGCTTTATTCCTCACATTCGAATATATTTACATCAGGCTTTTAGTATAAACTGATAAATTGTCAAAGCTCAAAAATGTTGAATCCTTCCTCGTTTACGTGAGTTCTCCATGTTTACCTTTCCAGGATAAACAGAATCAAACGTTTGCAAATCGTTGTCCGAGTTTTGCGAGGCTGATTGGGAACCTCAACTGAACTTCTCTGAATTTCGCTTCAATCTTTTGATCTTGAAAAATCCTTTAACCCTTATCTCGTTAGTCAAATTGCGTTCGAAACTCGTACCTTTTTTGTCACGTCGTTTAATTGAAATAATGATTTGAATGACAAATGAAATCTTCTCTTGAATCGACCACATTTATTCTAATTATATTTGCTATAAAAAGCGTTCGTGATATATTCGCCTCAATATTCCTGGAATTTTCGAATAAGATTTATCATTCAGACAGAAAATTGAGATAAGCTTTTCATGGAAAAATTGTTCAGTAGAATATTTCTTGAAACTCTTGACGAGCATCTTAGAAATTACTTCATTCTGTTATGTTTGCTGAGCGTGGCAATTTCTGTCAAGTAGGTATATCTACAATTACCAGGTGCTCGATATTCATCAAGACAGTTGGGTATTTCAATGTTTTGCCCAGGTGAAAAATCAAAAGAAAACTCGACGATGAAGCGTTCATTATTTCTTAACCAAATGTCCAGTATTTCAAAAAACTTCAACGAAATTTGATTTTCTTACAACGCTCCATTAACAAATGAAACGTCCGGTTAAACTTCACCTTCTTTCGCGCTACACAATTGCAAGTTGATAGGTGTTCCTGTAGATCCCCTTTCTCCTGTTCTCCCGGCGTAGTGTTTGTCGAAAACGCGATAAGACGTTCAAGAACCTTGTAGGTTAGTATTTGACGAATCGATCTAACTGAATAAACTGGTTGTTTAATTGAAAATTTTAAAGCTCTTATTTTATGTTTAGTATGTTAATATTCCATCCGTGTCCGATGACAGAATGTTGTGAGCATATTTGCTAACTATAACTTGAATGTTATTTATTGAAAATTGCTCATGATAATTTGGTCACATGCCATCTGCGCCGGTGAAAAGCTCTTAAATCTAGTCTTAAAAATAAAATATGGACATTTGTACCAAACGAAGATCCGTGCACGTCTGTGGCTAATCTGACGAATTCTATGAAAGGCTGTATTAAATTCAACTAATACTTAGATTCCATCTTTATTTTATCACACTTAAAAACATTTCAATACAACAAAGCGAAAACAAAACATTAGGTACGTCATTCATGGAACATAAGAAAGAATATAACTGAACAAAAAACCAAACTAAAATAAAATATTGCGGCTCACATTTACAACTTATTAAGAATAAATCATACTAAACAACATATTGATATGAGGAAGATACAACATGATGATAGATATCCTATCTAAAAAAAAAGGTAATAAAAATTGTTTTGTGGTCTAGAATTGTGACGATTTATGCTCTGCGTTTACTGGGAATTAATCCTTTGGTGCAGTTGGTCATTTTTACTTACTTGTACTAAGTACAAGAAAGTACTGTGGAACTGACAAAATTCAGCTATCGAGATTTTGATGGAAATATCCGCTTTGAGAATCCATGAATCCATTTTGATCATTTTTGGCTTGATGTCGGTACGTATGTGCGTGTGTGCGTTCTTGCGTGCGTAACTCGCAAATCTCAAAACTGGTTAAATGTTTAATGTTAAAATTTTATATTTAAGACTAGTATAGGGTCTAGTTGTGCATTTTGCATTATGGTTCCAATCGTCTGTACCAAAAGTGCACTTTACTTGGAATTTTTTTTGAATTTTTCTAATAAATCCAGAATGTTGAAATTCAGTATTTGAACTTGATGTTGTATCAGAATGGTTATCTGCTTTTATTGTATGAATCGGCCACGCCAGAAGTGCACTTTACTTGGAACCTTTTTTAAATTTTTTGCATAAATCTAGAATGATCAGCCATAGCATATTGAAATCAAATGTTTGAACTTGTTGTAGCATCAAAATAGTTATCTACTATTTTTGTATCAATCGGCCAAGTCGGAAGTGCAGTTTATGAGTATAACAGACATTCAGAATTTGCCGAGTAAAACAATCAATTTGATTTAAATGATTAGATAGGCAATGAGAATCTGTTGTCAATTTTTAAATTCTGTTTGACATTTTACATATCAAAATATTTTTCCCTAAATTTCATTTCGTAAGCGACAAAATTGGATCAGAACATGCTTTTCCATACAAATTTAAAATTAATTTTCATTACGTTGGTTACACGGTCCAGCTTTAATTTCAGCATTATTGAACTCCAAATATGCATACATATCAAACAAAATAACAGAAAATCAAATAACTGAAGGAAGAACTACTACTTGGAATAATGAACCACAATCGAACGAACCTATAACAATGACTGAGCTGAACGAACAAATTAGGAAAACCAAAACTGGAAAAGCACCTGGTAAAGATGAAATTGCACCTGAATTATTTAAATATATGGAAGAAGAAGGGAAACAAGTCCTACTACAAATATTAAATTTATGTTGGGAAAAGAAAATAATACCTAATGAATGGAATACGGGCATCATTCTTCCGATTTACAAGAAAGGAGATACCAAAAACTGCAGTAATTATAGAGGAATCACGTTACTATGCACTGGTTTGAAGATATATGAAGGTATTCTAGAGTCAAGACTGAGGAAAGTGATAGAACCACAACTTACAAGTGTACAAAGTGGATTTAGACCAATACATTCCATACAAGATCATATATTCACAATACAACAAATAGCAGAAAAATCTATAGCTAAAAACAAAGATGTATACCTATGTTTTCTTGACATGAAGAAAGCATTTGATACAATAAGCAGAAACAAAATCTGGGAAAGTCTTAAAAATAAAAATGTTGCTCCCGAACTAATTGAAGCTGTCAAAAGTATATATAAAACAACAAGCAATCAAATTAGAACATGCAATCGGCTATCAGAAAAGTTCACCAACAACGAAGGAGTAAGACAAGGCAGTGTTTTAAGCCCACTATTATTCATATGTGCATTAGATGACACAATAAGAAAGGCTCATTCAAAAATGGAAAAATTTTTAGTAGGCTATAAAAATCTCCAACCCGTCTATTTAGAAATGTGTGCGTACGCTGATGACATTGTGTTATTTGCTAACTCAGAGAAGAATCTCCAGAAAAACCTTGTTATTTGTGCTGACTTACTTGCTTCAATCAACCTCTCTCTAAATACGGAAAAAACCAAATCCATGGTAATAAGTAACAAGCCAAGTGTTGTTAACATTACCTTAAATAGTAAACCCATTGAACAAGTCTATTCATATGTATACCTGGGGAGCATAGTCAGTTCAAAGGGAACAAATGATGAGGAAATAAATAATAGAATGCAAGCAGCAAACAGAGTTTACAGAGCTCTGTATAATAAATTCCTCAAGAACAAAAATATATCACTGAAAACTAAAATAGTTGTTTACAAAACTATCTATTTACCAATAATGCTTCACAATGGCGAGAACTGGGTTCTAACAGATAAGCAACAAAAAAGACTCCAAGCAACTGAAATGAAGTATATCAGGGGAATATTAGGAGCAAGAAGAATAGACAAAAGAAGAAATGAAGATCTTAGAAAACAAGCCGACGTCCGACCAGTAAAGAAAATTCTGACACAAAAGAAGCTAAAATGGTTTGGACACTTAACAAGAATGGAGCAAAATAAACAAGTAAAAAATATCTGGGAAGCAAGACCAATTGGAAGGAATAGAAGAGGAAGACCAAGACCCACCTGGAATAGTTCAGTTAAGAAGATACTAGAAGAAGTGAACACCAGTTGGAACGCAGCAAAAATAAAGGCCAGGAACCGGAAGGAATGGCGAGAATTCATATACGAGAATTAAATGTGTTACATAGAAATGTAAACCTCGACACCTTAGGGTACAAGAGGTTCTAGATTATGTATGTATGTATCAAACCTCTTGAAGCCATGAAAAACGAAATGAGGCACTGGAATCTACGACTATCTGACGGTCTAAAAGTACAAGGAAATATTGTATAACCGACAAAATTCACATATTGAGATTTCGATGGATATATTCGTTTTGAGCACCCTTGAATTCATTCTGACTATTTTGGCTTGATGTCAGTACGTATGTACGTATAGTATGTGTGTATGTGCGTAGCTCGCAGATCTCAGAATTCGTCAAACGTATAATGCTGAAATTTTGTATAAAAGACTGATATAGGATCTAGGATCTTGATGTGCACCTTGCATTATGGTTGCAATCGTCTGTACTGGAAGTGCACTTTACCTGACACTTTTTTTGAATTTTCCGCATGAATCTAGAATGATTAGCCGTAGGATACTGGAATTCAGTATTTGAAATTGCTGTAGCATCCAAATGATCATCTTCTATTTTCGTCTCAATCGACTAAGCCAGAAGTGCATTTTATATTACAGATTTTTCGAATTTGTCCCATAAATTTGAAATAATCAGTCGCAAAATATTGAGATTTCGTATTGAGCACTCTTATACACACATCTTGCATTATGATTGTGATCGGCTAAGCCGGGAGTGCAGTTTACGCGAAACATTTTTTAATTTTCCGCATAAATCCAAAACGATTGAACGTAGATCGACTGAGTTGAAAGTGCACCATACTTGACGATCTTAGAGTTTTGCGCATAAATTTAGAACTGTTAGCCGTAGAATCCTGGAAATCATTATTTAGGAATGTTGTGACATAAGAATGATGACATACTGTTCCCATAGCAACCGACTAGCCGTGGAATGATGAGATGTTGTGTTTGATTGTATATATCCAATGATGTACAAGTAAGTCACGTGATGTCCACGTCAGATTTTTATTTTTATCTGTTTCTAAGTGTGGTATGGATGTCCAATATAATATTCAATTCATACCTGATTTGGCAATCGCCCGATAGTTTCGAATAGTGTGAGAGCAAGATATCGAATTCTTTGAAAACATTTTCTTCATTGTGCTATATTCTCTTCATCACTTTTTAATTATTATATAGGCATTTTTTCTGTTTCAATATGGTTAAAAGAGAAAGAATAAGTCAGTTATATTGGTTCAAGCATATATTATGAACATAGGATGAATAGTTTTAGAAGAAAATGTATGTTGAAGCGTTCGCGATTGTGTGGACGTCCGATGTGTAAGAAGGAGATTGGAATAATTGTTGTTTTGCTGAATGAGAATATAGAATTTGTTTAGATAGAACCATGAATGTAGATAAGGTGGGAAATGATGTTTGGATAAGGATGTCTATCTTAGTTGAATGTTGAATCAAATTCATACCATCCTTATTTAAGAGAATGGCGTGATTTTCATGCATTTATTTATTCCCTTCACTTTAGACACATACTTTTCAAAATTGATTGTGCTTTGTGGCCTCTTCCTGTCTTTAAATTACTATTTTTGACTTGCATGAAAATTATACCTATTCTTGAATCATTCTAATGGATTTTGAATTGTTTGTATGGGATAACTTATACGTGATAAGAAACCGGTGGAGCTATAATTTTCCTGTGGTGTTTTTTAAAGAATTTTAGGATTATGGTAGAGGAAATATTTTCTGTAGATGGACTTCGGCAGTAAATCGATATATCCATTCTCTGGTGGCTTTTGTCCTGTCGCTAATACATTTTCTCAGGTCCCGTCACCTCACTGGAATTTTCAGTAGTCCGTGTTTTATGGATGAAATTCGTGTGGTATATTCATCACTGTTCAGACAGAAATATTTGATTCACATTTATTGAAATCGATAAATTTCACCTCAAATTATACTTCCAAACTCATGAATAATATTATCTTTATCAGTAAAAATTAGTATGATATATGTGTATTTAAACAAACTCATTGCAAGATGGTGTTGACAAACATATTTTAAAAGATCCAACATACACTACACACATTAATGAAACTCAAGGCAGACAGAAGAAATTAAAGTAAGATGAGCAAGTCACAAACTATATGCAATTAAATATGGGAGTCCCATCAAAAAGCAGAAAAAATAATCAAGTTTACGTCAAGCCCGACAAGGCACACTATTTAATTTTTTCCTATCGCTTCTAGCAAAAAAGTTTTTTTCTTCTATTTATTGAATAAGAATTCATATTGTAACACTGGACTACAGACAGAAGTAGTATATTTTGGTATTTCAAAAAGTTGTCATGGCAATTGTACAAAATTTTTTGGACAAGTACAAAAAGTGAATCGCGTTATGGTGTTCGTATCGTCTACTAGTTAATCAAAAGATTCAAATTGCATCAACTATTAATTTGATACGTCAGTCATTTTAGTGGTGCTGGCTATCTCATGTTGGTAGCTCTGAAACTCTTATACACGATTCCAAGTTTGACATTTGCGTATTCATTTACAAACATAATACACAGGTTAGCTCTAATGTTAGAAACCAATTAAATGAATAAAATTATATTATTATTTTCTGTGACAATTAATTAATCATTTTGAAATAGGTACATTGAGCTCAAGTTTTGACTCTTGTCAATTGAATAATTTGAAGTCAGTACATTGTTTCAATTTTAAAGTAGGTAATGAATTAATTGTTCAATTATATTGAATTAAAAATGAAATTACAAATCAATTTTATTCATGTTTATGCGTAAAATAATTATTTCAACTTTCTCAAATAAACATATGATTATATAATTCGGAAAAGAAAGAAAATAACACTACCATTTTCAACGATTTATTAATAAAATGCGATAGAAGGAAGGATATTATGTTTAATATGTACAAAAAATACGATTTTGATGTTCGTAAGACCACTGGTACTCCGCTTCGCGTCGTACTTTCTTACTCATCTCAAAATAGCATTTTCGATACTTTTAAACAAGTAACTATTCCACATGACCAAAAATTCTTAAATTAAAATCAAGTACTACTCATATTTCATATGAATTCAAGTTTTGGACTGAATACAACGATCCGTATCAAATGAAATTAAAACAGATTTTTTCTTCATAAGAATGATGGATAAGAACAAAAATTCTGAAGGAATAGTGATTCGTGTTGAACATTTGATGCAAAAATTCAAGTTTTGTTTCTTGCCTAGTTATAAGTCTTTATTAGATGGAATAACAAAATTTGCTCAAGTTTGTAGATTATTATGGCATGAATAAGCATTATGGATAATTATTTTTCGTTAACGAATGTCGGAGAAAATATTTCCGTAACATAATAATAAACAGAATATATTTTCACAGCCTGGAGACTATACAATTTGGAGTATACCAATGTGAATGTAGACAATATAGCTAATTGCTTCTCTTGCACCCACGGGAACTCTTCTAGAAACCTCTATACTTTGTCTTTGGTTTCTGAAGGAAAAAGATAAAGCGTGATATATTACAGAATTACTTTTTCCACTGATTTGAGAGTAAAAGTGTTTACTTCGAATCTGCTAAGTGTTCGCTTAGATGTTCATTAATAGAACAGTATTCAAACTTTATAATTAATTATAGCATCTCGGGAACTCTTTATTGTTTGATGATATTGAGTTCACACTAAAAGTTTCACAGAGGAAATGTTTTAGGCAATCAGAATGAGTACATCGAGAAACAGTTGTAGATTTGATGCACTATATATACCATAATATTTCAATTCTTAATTATTTTAATTCCTCTGTTTCTTCAAATGTACTGGATAACTTTTTACACTTGTGTCTTGAATATTCATTTTCACAATCACTTCTGAACTTGATGGAAAAGGCAAGCGAAACACTCCTAAATTGTCGTTCAGGAATAGCAATATATGATCACGGAGAGTTAATGCCTGAATCTAGGTTTCTGATGTAATCGAAGTCGCTGAATGCGAATTTGAAGCTATTTTTCATCTGTAAACTGGAAACTTCAGATAAAATATCGTTGAAGTGAGGAATGATATTTTTTTACCAGTATTTTCCCATGTTTCCAGCAATTATTCATACTCCCCTTTGAAATTTGGAATATATATTTTTAAAATTTTTGTCAACAAAACAAAAGTTGTCTGGAGATTTCAAACCATCTTTCAACTGAATAGCTAATTCAAGAAAAAAGATCCACTCTTTCTTACAGGTTCTTACAGCAAATCGCGAAAGTTGAGTAATGAAGTTTCAAATTTCGAATGACCATTTAGTGAAAATTGAAATATGATACATGAAGAACATTTCTGCAACGCTTTAAGGACGTTCACTGGTTAAATCGATTTTCTTCTGATTTTCCTCAAATTGAAGAATTGTGTGAATGAAAATGCCCTCTATACAGTAGTATTATTTAAAATATCGCTATCCATGCAAAATTCAGAGAAATTTGTCGTTGAAGTTGGCGACTTTAACATGGGAGGTATAGGTTATACATCGTAAAAAGGATCGTTTTTACTAATATCAAAAGAAGTTTTCTTTACATATCTCTGAAAAAACAATATACTATAGAATAGAATGTGAGGCAAATTTACCATTCAAAATATTCCAGCTATCCATATTCATTATCAAGAAAGAGCCATAATAAAAATGTAAACACTACAGTTTTACGCTGGGAGAAAGAGACATGAGAGAGAGGTTGCAACGTTGCGGAATCGCTCTGCGCGCCTTATGGTCTCTCAACTCACACAGGCACAGATTACGTCTGTCCATGTAAAGCTATGTTGCCGCATCAAACTACAGACACTCCCTCTCCCTCGCACGAATTTTTCTGTCACTCTCTCGCCGAGTGAACGTCCTTAAGTCTATAGGCTACGTGCATGAGGTCTACTAGCGCCTCTAGCGGGCAATGGAGAACGATTTAACTCCATTTTATCATTGTTTCATACCTATAATTTTTTAAATGTACTAATATTATTTAATTCAGCTGTGTGCGTATAATATAACTTGCATAGCATGAAAGGTACGTTAAAATTATCAAACAGTCAGCATTATTCACAACTTCTATTGAAATTATCTATTTTGAGTATTTTTTTCTTCAATTATAACGTACCTATTATAGAGAAAACGTTTCAATTCGTCCAAATTGACAGGATAACCTCAAATTATAACGTCGATGATCTTGCAGATCAGGTTTGTATTTATCAAACACTGTATCCCTTTTACCGAGGAAGCATTGAAGAAAAACGTGAAATTAGTTTTGCCATATTAAACATGTTGAAGAATATGTTGCTGACAATATTAACAAAAGAATTATTGCGAAGTGCATCTGAAGACTTCTATCACTGAAACATCTTACAAATCAGAGATAGAGATGAATTCATGAATCCCAAATCGATGATGAATATTTCTAATTTCACAATTGAATTAAAAATATATTTGTTACATAGATTAATAATGAAAGACAGACAATACTCTATTTACCGCTTTGATTCACTTCACTCGTTTTTTTATGTCATAACTGGGTACATGAAATCTATGAAACTATATTTCACTTGAATCATCCTTAACACAACAGCCCGAAACAGAACAAACGTTTTCCCATGTTTTATATGCAATTATTTTCACTTTTAAACTACAATGCTCAATGACACCTCAATGACGAATTCTGAGAAATGGAGTTCGATGTTTACAATTGTGCTCACCATGAGCGCTCGCATCGATATTTGTTCAAACTCCGCCCCCTTGCACATAGCCTATACGTTGAACATGAAAAAGATATGTGACTTGAACTTAGGGTTGGTTCTATGGGAGCGCCGCTTGATACACGTCAAAAGATTTATAGAAGTGCTTGAATCACTGTAACCAAACCACAGTGATATATTTATATGATACATCGCATTCATTTTTTTTGCTCCTGTTTGAAATATTTGTTTGATGTTGATAAACTTTTAATTGGAGAAGTAGCACGAGAGCTATGATTTATATGTCATTTTGTAAGTTACCGTTTTATATTGAGAATATATTCTCTCAGATTAAAGTGGTTGCGTTCAAATATTGTTTGTGGTTGAATTCCGTCATTTTCTCCTATTTTTAGGTTGAAAATATCTACTAATTTATATTCAGCGACTCAGATTATATGAAAATACCTGGATCTACACATCCGTCCTACTTTGGTCACTGCCAGATCATTCCAGGAATGAGTTCCGGTCGCTTATAAGCACTTATGCATCCCGAAATTATTGACTGAGTTTTGTAGTCCTAATTAATTATTTTTGTGACTTCATGTTGGCAGTATTACGCATAACGCTTGTCACTGATCAATTTATCAGCTTATTCGAAAGAGAAATAATGTCATCTTATGCTCTGTGCTTCTTTGCTGTGTGGTTAATAATTAAAATATGGATTTCAGGGCCGTAGATAGAATCTTGCATGCAACACATATGTAAGCAAGCACTATGATATTCGGACAACAATTCTCAAGTTCACACACTTACTGCTGTATAAATAATTATTGTATAATTCACTTATTTTTCACAGTAAAAACTTGTTGAATGTGGAATTTTATTCTGAACATATTACTATTCTCATATATTTGTTCTATAGGATTGATGATTTACTTTGATAATTGCTATATTGAGGATTTCAAGCAAATACCTGGAATAATCAACACATATCTTGAAGGACATTTATAAAATCCAAGCATATACCTAGTATATATTTTGGCAAATCTTTATAATCACATCAGATATTTATTATTGGATGCGTTTTTCGCAGTAGCAACATTTGAAATTATCTGTAACTCTAATGTGACACCCAACATGTGTCCTGATCCTGAAGGACGAATGAGCAAATCGCAATAATCGTAATTCTCTCTAGTGTGACACTTCATTGCTTCAGAGAAGAAAATTTATGGGATCATAGCTTTGTAATTGTGGCGTTTGCGATTTGCGAGTGCATTTTTAGAAATTATGATTGTACAAATGATGAATTTGAATATTTGAGATTATACTTGTCCAATAGATGGATTTATGGATAGTTCTACCAGTCAGTCTGAAATTAGCAATAGATTATTTTGATCCGATAAAGGGTAGATGTCAGAATCATAACAGAAAAAATTACATTGTATCTGATAGATGCTGCAAATAAACGACATCTAGCACAATTAATTTAGTTCCTTGATATTGATACCGAATTTCATGGTCTAGAACCTAAGTACGAAATATTCTCGAAACATAAATAACAAAAACAAAAAAAAGATTGAAGTATTGCATTATTATGCACCACTTATTGGAGCCGTATATTCGACGTATCTCGTGATGTAAGGTCAATCTTATATTTTCTACTATAAATAGATTGCCAATAACAATTAGACTGGGAGCTGGTGACAGGTGGGGGCTCTCTGATTTCATACCACATGCCTTTCTAAAGGTTGATAACACAATTCAACATAGAAAAAATTTCAAAGCTTTTGTTAATTATTTTTAGTTAAATTAAGAGTGCTGATTACAAATAATCTACTTGTTTTTCTCTAGCAGCTCTAGTTTTCAAATTACGCATAGGCTCTAAGTTCGTAAATTATTTCACAGAGTTAATTTTGAATCTATACAAAATTGTCTTTTATAGGATTTTCTGGAATAAGGAGCCTGCTCAAGGTTTCGACAAAGATTCCAGCAACAATCTGCATCTTCCTTAGTATCGTTCTGCCATAGCTCGTATCTTGGTGAAATCTTTCACCCAGCTCCTCACTGAAATCTCCAAAATTTTTAGGGAATCGATTCAAATAAGAATGTAAATAATTAACTTTAATGCTCATATTACACCTAAGATCTCTTCAATTTGACAACATGTCCTGTACTAGTTGTAAATAGTTTCCTGATTTCCAATTGTCAAGAAAATTTTCGGTTATCAAAACGATTTAATTCCATGTTCTCTTTTCGAGTTCATTCATATGTTCGACAAAATTTGAATTTTTGATCAACCGTTTAATCTGTGAGCCATCGAAAATACCTATTTTTAACATTTCTGCACTTAGCAAAACATTCACCACCTTTGTTGAGGGCCTCAATAAATTGTTTCATAATGCCGAGTTTAATATGAAGCGGTGGCAAAATATTTCGATCTCGATTCAATAAAGTGAATTTATTATATTTTGCTTACCAACAACAACTAGCGACTCTCTCGATGGCCACATTTTTCGAGTACAATGATTTTTAAAATTTGTAATAGATATATGATACTGTGTTGAGGTAAGTACACCACCAATAAAACAAAAGCTATCTGGATTGTTCGTATAACGTCTCCTTTTTTGTAGCCATTCACTGGTAAATTAACAGATGTGCTAAGTAAACCGAAAAAAGAAGAGTCTACCCCCTAAATGTCGATTGTTACGTGCTAATTTGGCTTTTGGTTATTTTTTTTTTTTTGTTGCGTTAAATTCTAAAATATAGCTTGGCTATTTTCGTTATTCGGTGGAGCAGCCCATGTGTTGGAGATCAGTTAGAATTGTTAGTGGTCGTTTCCGTTTTTTATCGCTACCAACTGCGATACAACGTCGTTCGAACCGAGGCACAGTACTGTGGAAATACCTGACTTCCACCCCGAATTTCCTGACCACCTGGAATCCAGTTCAATTAGACCTGAAGGCTAAGATCCAGATGCCAGGCAGACGGATCAATTAAGTCTCCAGCGAGGTCACCAGCTGAGTGGTTCAGCTTTTTTTATTAATTTCTTCTAAGACTTTTGTTGGTGCTAATTTATGTAACTAGGCACATCGTGGCATCACCACGTATTCAGTTTTTTTTATGTATAACCTTGCTGCGGTAGGCATTCGTTGTCGCCTTTCTATTTTTATGCTTTTTTGACTACGTTATAAACGCTACATCCTGCTGTGAACCAAGTCGATCGATCTCGGGCCTGATTTTATTTTCTTTGTACCTTTTTTTAGGGAAGAGGTTCATAAGCATTTTGTTCAGAAGTTAATTTAGTTGAGACTTGTTGAAGTCAGCGACAAGGACGTGAATCGTGGCCATTTTCTTGTACATTTTGAATTAACTTTATTTAAATTTGCTTGCTGTCATATTATTTTGCAACTTGAAACCAGAGTTGCTATGAAAAAACTAGTATGATATATGAAATCACCACATCAAAATACATTAAAATTGATACCAATATTACAGAAAAATTCAATAAAGTTGAAAAAGAAAGATAAAAATGTTATTGAGCGATGCACACTTTCCAGTCATAGTTCAAATTCCAATTTTAGATTTAAAAAAAAATTTGACTCTCCTCTACATCATATTGCATGCCTTTGTAACATACAATAATTAATATCGATCCAAAGCCAAGTACTGATAGACATGCAATTCGCAACAGCCCAAGAGGCTTGAAGGGTCGCGTGAACTTGTAGAAAAAATGTGTGAAACTCCGTGATTCCAAATTGCATGCAATTTTAACTGTAAGTAATGTCTTCAACGAATTTTTATTAAAAAAATTGGCATGCACCCTAGGATGTCCTAAAATTGAGACATGTATTGAGGGAGTTGAAAAAAAACTTCGGAAAATCTACGTCATTGTGTATTTCATTTGAAATATTTTTTTAGACGACACAAAAAATAGCCCGCTTGTTGCTTAGGCTCATCGTTAATGAATTTTGAGAAAAAGTTGAAAGTTCTACGAATACAGGTATTGTACAATTTTTATTTATCACTTAATATATGAATGATCCACGATCAATCTATTGTTTACTGTAAGAAAAAAAATGATTCCATTGACATCTCTTTTCGAGAAAAAAAAAATTCTCCCGAGGTGGTACGGCACGATGATTGGAAATTACCTATGTAAAAAATGGCTCATCTTTATACGATCGTGGAAAATTTAGCTAAAATAGATCTGATTTTTGAAATAAATAATATTCATCGTCAGTAATCCAGTAAGAGAATATAAGGGAAATACAATGAAGTACCAATTTCATGACTATTCTATAATTGCTATGTCTTATAAATAGAAAACAAATATCTTGTCAGTGTCGAACAATAAAAATTACAATTATTTAAGAAGTTTTAAGAGAATTGTTGCAGCGCGCGTGAATTTATTTCCACATTTGTAAGAACTTGAGAGGATGGAAAGGTATAATATACACCTGGGCTTGGCTTTGATTTGCAAACAGCCTCATTACATGAATAGTTACTTTTAAGGGCCTCAATAATAATTGCAGAAATTTATCGTTTTGTGATGAATAAGTTACTTTGAAAGAGATAATTATTTTTCTGAGAAGTGATGCAGTGATATATAGCTAAAAATATTGTAAATTCTACAATCGATTCATAATTGCCCGTAAATATTGAATTACTTGACTTTATCGGATGCTTAATGATAAAATAAAATATCCATCCTCCCGAAAATCCCCTGCTGAAATTAATTTGGAATGGAAAAATACACAAATTTGCAAAATCAACATTCATTATCAATGCTCAAACAATTCTCATTACAATCAGAAAGCACCAATTGAACTTCCGATCAGCATCCGCTTTTTATTTTTTGTTTTCCCGACATGACATCGATTCAAAATCCTCTAGGGTGTTGTATTAGAGCAGTTTAAATATTTAATGAAATCAAATTTCATGCCTTGATAGTTCGGTGCTAGAATAAGGGGAAGTCTCCAAGCAATTTCAAAAGGCGTCACTGTACGTAATTTGTTTCAATTTTGATGGCAAACATTTCTCAAATTTCACCTTGAGGAATTGTTGGTTCATCAAGTTGTAGACTATTTATTTCTCAGAAGGAATGGAGGTGGGAAGAATCTTCAACTCAATTTTCTTCTCAATCTGTGATTCCTCTTTATTTAGAATCTTAAGAACAAAAAATGGCGAGTTTTTTTTCAGTTGAAATAAGCGATAATGTTAAATTGCACTCTATTGATAGTTTATTTTATGCAGCCATATTTACTTAATTTTGATTGCTCATTTATCCTTACGTTATGAGGTGAAATTCATTTGATTTTAATTCATTTAAATTATTTTCACAACTTATGTTCTGATCTTCTTTCATCTCGCATTCTTGAAAGTACAAATGCTATTATCCATAATCATCTTGTGAAGCCTCAAATGTTTTATATTAAATGTTTGATTCCGTTTAGCAAAAAAGTTCAGAAGGAGAAATGGATTAAGTGATTTGTAAAATACTCTGTGTATAATTACGATTCTGATTCAAATTGAAATCTTGTCTTTTACTTCTTTATCATTAGAATTATTATATTTGAATCCTTTTGTTGGAAATTATTCCTTAACTCTATCCAGGTTTATTTAATGGAATTTATTTGCATCAAGAAAAATTTATAAAAATTTGAATGAAACGGAGCTAAATTTAATAATCTGCTGTGATTTTAAGCAGAAAAAATGAAAGTTAACAATTCGAAAATACCAATTTGCAAATTGGATCAATAAACAGTACAATAAAATTATCTCGTTAATATTGTGATAAACTGCACTTAACAATACACATCTGCATTCCAAACTGAGGTGGTAGTTTAACTTCTGAAAAAAGGGATCAATGACATTCTGGCGTTTAAAAAAATCTATTCAAGGAACTGTTTTTTAGTTTTATAATAGACTTATTCTGATCTTAACTTATAAATACTATTGAAAGATTTTGTTCTACAATTTTGTAGTAGATCAGTTCTATTGGCAGAATAGAATAACAAGTCCATAAATTCACCTAAACAAATTCTACAAGACACAAAATAGAACTCTTATTAATTTTAATGCTTCTTCATAAAACTGACAATTCAATATAATCTATTTTAATATATCAAAGCGTTAATTGCGATAAAAAAATCAACTATCTTCTCTTAACAAAATAGATGATGTAGACGAGCAACTGTTCTTGACAACCGCTAAAGCGCGTAAGAAGGGAAGTACCATTGATTTTCTCGAGATGAGAGCTCTCGTCCTTCATCTTTTACTTCTTGAGCACACAGCAAGTTCCATCAATGTCTGTCAATGTGTCGGTAACAGTTTGTCTTAAAAATTCTTTACATCTAAGCGTAAAACAGTGAATGATGTTACCAATTACTTAATAAATTACAAGCGACATGATGGGTATTTTGTGAAAGATCAATTTGAGATTGGCTGATGACTTTGAAACTGAGGTAAGAAATTGAAATTTGCTGGAAAGTAATGAGGAAATTACCAGCTGAAGTTTTTATTACCAAATCATAAAATGATATTTCAATCTCTTATCTATAAACTAACGCATCCGACCTATGTCTACTTTTTTAACGACATTCCTCTCAGTTTTTAATTCTTTATACATCAATTAATTTTGCATTCGCTCTCTTTTGGTTTACCTACGAAAATATTGCAAAATTCTTATTTCCATTACAGTTACACATCAATTTATACACAAGTATCCCATCAAATAAATCCTCAGTAATGATAATCTATTATCTTGAACAGATCAAAACTGAAATAAAATATCTCTTCTGTCGTCTGAAGATGTTCGAAAGAACGAAACAGCTGTTCCAATACCCAAAACAATAAATTTTTGTGGAAATACCAAGTATTATTTTACGTTTTATATATGAAATACACCTGTTTTTTTTTTTTTTTGTCTTTACTTGAGAATTTCTACTTTATCTTTTCTTGAATTACTTTTTATATAAATAAGGATAAGGATTTAAAAACTAGTGGACGAGAAGAACCTACGATGAAATAAATTTCTCGGTAAACTTTTAATGCTACAGATGGCCGAAGCGGTGACGTTATTGAAGTTTCACGAGTCTGTTAAAAATAAATGTCAGTTAAAAGTCTCAAAATCCTCTAACTGTTGATTCTGAAGACAAAAGAAGAGGAAAAAGATAAAAAGCAAGTTCGCCGACCGCTTAGTCGTGATGTTGATCCCAATTACTTTTCATAGATATCCCCGAAAGGATAACTTCAGACACAGGATTGTGGAAATGTGGAAACCGTTCTTTCTTAACTTGAGACTTTATTCTAGGAGATAAAGTAGAGTTTCAATTGCAGTTTAGACGTTTAGACTCTGTACGTTTAGACCAGTGTGCAAGAAACTACAGAGAATAGATTCAATTATTGACTTAGGTTCAGGATTTGCCGATGATCTGAAATAAACCTTAAAGTCAAACATTGTACAGAAACTTTATTGTATGTTATTCAACTATGGCCAGTCAATAGATTTCCTAGTACCTCAATTCGCATACATAAAATTGTACTAACTTCTCAAATAGAATTGATACGAACTTAATATTGGAATTCAACTAGTAATCAATCTACACCAGATATCTCCTATCATTATAGTCTTCTTCCCCCTCATTAATATGACTGATTTTATTCATACAAGCTTTATTCATACATCAATGGCAGCTCGCCACGTTCAATGATGTGTAATCTATTTCCTCTTCTTTGACAGTAAATTAGCTACTGCATTCAGTCATATTGCACGAAGGAAATGCGATTAATAACTTCTGTACTATTGCCCACAATCCAAGGTAAAGAAATGGTATTGATTTTTGAAACTAGAACTCTTCGTATTCATGTTTGAATTTTGCTTTGAATTCTTCGTGAGTCGTAAGTTCTAAGAGTTCTTCTTCTAAATTTAATGAGTCTTCAGTATCTGTGTTTGCTGAAGGATTTAAGATTCAACTCGGTATATGCATGTTTAAAATATCTTAGAGGCGCTCCATAAAATCAACATGAAGAAGTTTAAGATGTTGGCAGTAAGTAAGTAAATATTCCGGTTTTGCAGAGACTGCAGATAGTGTGAGAAAATGGTTGTGTCCACCTCTACCAGGATTTCGTTTGAATACAAGATTTTTTTTCCAAAAAAGCAGTTATGATGATTTTTGTTTTAGTTAAATTCAACTCAATACTTTGCAATTATAAATTAACTTTTAAACAGGCCTGTTGAATGAGTGATGTAATTTTTTGACGTAATCAGGTTTTCGCGCAATTTTTTTTTTCTTCAGGAAAGTCCAATATTGAGTCAAATAGATTGAAAATATATGACTTACTTGTACATCATTGGATATATTTTTTGCATATAATAATATGATAATTAAACACACAATCTCATCATTCCACGGCTAAACGTTTTAGATTTATCCAAAAGTTCTACAAATCTGTCAAGTAAAGTGCGTTTCGGCCAAGTCGGTTGCTATGGAATACTGGAGATAATCATTATTATGCTACAATATTCCTAAATACAGATTTCCAGGATTCAACGGCTAAAATTAAAATTTATGCGCAAAATTAAAAAAAAAAAAACAATCGTGGAGTGCATTCCGTCCTGATCGATTATTATGAGAATAGTAGGCAATCATTTCGATAATCTACCTATTTTCCCGGATTTTTTTCTTGGTTTTCTGGAAAAGATCCTTGGTCAAATGATCGAATCGTCAAAATTTCAAATAAAATATATAGAATTTAAAATCAGAAATAATCTATTAATCATTTAGATATGCTACAGCATGATGAAATTCTAAATTTAAATGCTCTATGATCGATCGTTTCGAATTTATGCAAAAAATTCGGGAAGACTGTCAAGTAAAGTGCTCTTCTGGCTCAGTCGATCCTAATGAAAATATGATTCTAACGTCAAGATGGTACAGTCGCCTTAAATACTGAATTTCAACATTATACGTCTAAATGTTTGGGATCATAATGCGAGATGCACAAATAGACCTAAGACCAGTCTTAAATAAAAAATTTCAATTTCGAGTGGTTTTGAGATTTACGAGTTACGTACATAGATACGTACGTATGTACGTACCAACGTCAAGTTGAAAATAATTAAAATTGATTCAGGGTTTTGGGTTGAGTAAGAATCCCAAAATCTTATTGTTTGTACCTATTAAATATAATATTTTTTCTTCTATCGCACTTTATTATAAAATCGTTAAAAACTGCAATGGCATTTTCTTCTCGAAATTATATAATCATATGTTTATTTAAGGAGGTATGAAATAATTATTTTACGCATAAACATGAATAAAATGATTTTTAATTTCATTTTTAAGCTTATATAATTGAAGAATTAATTAATTACCTATGAAACTGAAACATTGTGATAATCTCAAGTTACTTAAGCCACAAGTTTCAAAATTTGAATTCCAATTCTAAATTATAAATTAACTGCTTCAAAAATAACTCCATTCATCTGATTGGTTTCTGATATTTAAATTTATTTGTGTATTATGTTTGTAAATGAATACAGAGCTATAACTTAAAAATATCAACAAACTTGGAATTGTGAATGATTGTTTCAGAGCTACCAATATTAAATAGCCAGTTCCACTAAAATAACTGACGCATCAAATTGATATTTAATTAAATATCAACCTTCAGAATAATTAGTAGTTATTAGATGAGAACTATGTGACGTGGTTTACTTTTTGTATTTGTCTAAAAAAATCAAAGCTCTTTGTACAGTTTTCATGGCAACTTGTTGAAATACCAAAATGAACTACTTTTACATGTAGCGTAGTGTAACAATTTGGCGTCTCATTCAAGCGATAGAAAAAAGAATAGATTCTCCCTTTGTATCAGATAAAATGCTTAAAGTAAGAGTTTTTCGTGCTTAAGTTTTACCACCATTTCAACGCATAGCAGTTGAATTTCTATGAATTCATGTTTGTAGCACTGAATATTTGTTAAGTCTAGAGACGACTTGTGCTCTGGACTCTTGCTGTGCAAGTTGACCAAATACTTGGGCTTAATTTTTTAATTATTATTTTTAAAATTTAACATGTATGATGAACATTTTCTTAGTCACGAATTTTTTAATCACATGCAAAACAGCTGCTCTAAAGAAAACGTGGCTATAGAGTTTATAATACAAGTTACATATTGTACTTTTTATACGAATGCAAAAACAGTTTCAAGCAACTACATATTTTAAAACAAATACTAGAAACTAATGTCAAAAAAGCATGGGTTAAATACGGTCCGGATGGAATGTGTTCTGCGAACTTCAAGTCGTTTTTGAATGTTAGAAGCCGTAGTTCAACTAGACTTGTTTTAAAGTCTTTTTAGCGCCATAAAAACCAGTCTATTAAATGACAGTTTGATCACGAAAGTAAAAAAAATAAATAAATACAACGGGCCGAAAGAACAAGCGCTCTCTCATTTACTATTGTTTCCAGTGCTGATGCAAATAACTTGAAATAAAATTGTATAGTTGTATTCTCTTCTTTTTCAATTTATAATTGTGGTAATTTGGAATGTATATCACCACCCCAAAGCTCATTACTATTTATGCGAAAATTTCTGGTCTCTACTATTGTGTGTTTTCTCATAGATCACGGCCTTAATAACTATGCGCTTTATTGTATTTAATGAAATTTTGGACAGAGCAGAATTGTTTGTCACATTGGGAAATTTAACTTATCAAATATTTTTTGAATTAGAAATAGGTATAGTTGTCTAAAATATTTATTTGAATAGATTTGATGTATGAGGTTAGGGAAGTTTCGGATGTGAATCTACTGAATCGCCCTAACGCATAAAGTCTATTAAAATAAATATTTTGGACTACTATAAATATTTTTGATTCTAATCAATTTCTGGGTCCTTCAATCTGCTTTAATAACAAATATTTTGTAAATAATTCTGTCAAAAAAACTAAATTACCACATCAGGTTTGAAATCTCTAATTTTGCAAGTTTCTCTTATTTATTATTCTCGGGCTGTTCCGTTACTCTAGTTTGGTACTTCTAATCCTGAAGCCTTACGGCTAGAAACACGTATCGATTTTATATGAAGAACTTGGGATAATTTCTGAGATTAGTTCACGAATCTGATCCAGTAATCTCAATTTAAAGCCTTGATAGTTTTTGTGAATGACTGTATATTGAAAAATGTTTAGACTAAATATTAATAATATCTTACAGAATTATTTATGACTGGTATGTTATTTTAAAAGTACGAATGATGAGAGATCTTGTTTTACACATACGCTCTGGAATTTTAATAGTAAATACTAAGATATTCGGAAGGAGTGGAAAATAACCAAGAAAATATACCTCAAATCTCGACTGAGTAAATCCATTATTCATAAATGCTAGAGGTGATAGTTTTTTATCCTACTTTTTTTTTTACTTTTTGTTGGTAATTCTCCAGATATTTGTACATTCTAATATCCAAAGTAAATATCGTAATAAGGTAGATAGTATTATAAAGGATAAATTAATCAAAACATAATTCAATATAACACTTGTATTACAGCCCAATGAAATATTACAATAAAACAATATGCATGAATAATTGATGTTCAGCGGCCGCCGGTCTCAGAGTGTAGATCTCATGAGTTCTGGAAATAAAATACAACATAAGCAAACGACTGGCTTAGTGAGGAGATCACATCCACACACACGTTATACAATCATAACCACCAACATCAAATCACACTCTCCGGTATACACATAGAGAGGAAACGCACAAAGTGCGAAAACACATAAACAGTATTATCAGGGAGCTCGGCCGACCAGTCGACCTGCTCAAACCACACTGGGAGCGCCAAACTGTCGACTCGCTCAACCTCTGCCGGGAGCGTCAACACTACGTCTAGCTTGACAAGCTCAACCCCGAGTCCTCAAGACGACGTCAACCCTACTGGCTCGTCCGTCTGGGAGTCGAGATTAACTCAGTCACATCTGCCCAGAGTACCCTAGCTGCTGTCACCTCACACCGGCTTTACAAAGGACTTATGAGGCGTGCGAAAAGCCAAGGTAAAACCCTCTGCCCCTACCGTATAGTGACCCAGCGAACATTTGCACACAAGGCTAGCAATTGTGCACACACATATGTCGTCCTCTTGGCTTACGCTCTCCACTCAGAGCTACGACCTCACAACAACAGCACAAGGGATATCACAGGGATATAATCACAATCACATAGGCTCAAACGTATACACAACTAAAGGCATACAACTACACCATCAATGCTCACTCTTAAACGCTCTCTCAATCAACACACTGCATACTCATACACCTAGCAACTAAACTCACATCTCAACCTCCTGATTCAACTCACCCTTGACTCTGCTGAAATATATCAAAACACTATAGAACTTATCTCGCGTAAATATTAACACAAAGTGAGGTAACAAATGATTGTCGAGCTGTTTAAATAAATTACGTATTGTGTAACTCCCTGAAATATGTTTAAAATGGTATGATTAATAATCTTACGTAAAGCCATAGAAAAATATGCGTGACAATAGCAATGAAAAAAACAAGCTAATCTGAACTGCATAAAACATTTGAAACTTTTTATTTATCAAATAAACAAACATGGATATACAAAGCTAAATTGAACAAACATATAGCTAATTATGTGATCTTCGTAATGCCTGCTATCCTTATATAGCAGCTTGAATGATAACCTACTATTCTGGAGCAACTTGGTGTACAACGGTGTAGTATGAACGGTTAGATTTGAGAGTTACAAGATTTGGGATGAAGATTAGGGGTGTTCGAATGAAAGGGCGAATGGAGGATGTTTGTTGCGGTTGATGAATGGAGATATGGAAATGATCAGTGATGAATCAAAGTGAAAGATTTGTATGTGTGAATGAGATAAGGATAAACCAAGCTGTGAATCTGAAGCATTACAAAGAGACAATTAAAGCAAGATATGCTAGCGCCTTCAGGATAAATCGATATTGAATTGAATTACTTGAACAATAATTACAAAATTACTGCTAATGGTAAATTACTTGAATAATTTTTGATTGTCAAGTTTCTTGTTAGTAACCCAAGTACGATAGAGTTGTGAGCTTCCTTTGTCTCCGTAATGAGACAACTTTTGCCCCTTCTCCATAATACTCCCACGTTCACCCATGTAGCTGGGCATCGTATACTGATTTGCATTTTAGGTGCACCAGCCGTTGTAGCGCGATCGATGTGGCAAAACATATTTGCCTATTCGACACTCTCAGCGAAACAGTGACAGATGAAACACGATGTCAGTGCTGGACTAGACAAAATTTCGACTGTCTGCCTTTATTAGAGTAAGTTTATCTTTACTTGTTGTAGGATCAATAAATTTTATGATTTACCAGTTTTTTCAAAATAAATTACTCTAGAAGCTATGAAATTATAATCGACAATAATAATTGAATGATTATAAAAAAATGTTACAATATCTCTTATGGAAGAATCCTAGACGAATTTATGATTTTTATAGGCCCTTCATAGATGAAATGAACACTGATAGATACATTCGTGTCATTTAAAATGTTTTGAAGCAAAAAATGAGTTTTGCTGAAAAATGAAATTTCGATGGCGTGTCAATTCCACTGAGACGTGTTCTTATTGTAACCTTTGTGTATTATACTGCGATTTCTGGAAGTTATCTTTCATTTTTATGAATTCTTCAAGCTTTCATGGCAAATGAAAAAAACTTTTTCTGGATGGCTAAAAAATTAGAGCAAAAATGAATAATTAAACTCCATTTAAAAATCCAGAGTATAAAGCTTTGAATAAAAAATGTGGTCTAATTTATATTCGTATCTTCAGAAATAAATATTTGATTGAAAATTTGATGATACATTAAAATCTTAAAATTGGATTAGAGCTTCTGAATGAAACATTATTTTAAAGCGATTTTTGACATTTCTCAGGAATAGAAGTGCTTACAAATGAATCAAAGGCATATAGAGAGAATATTTTTTTTTATAACCGCATTTATAATTTTGATTTGGAATTGAATTCAGCACTGAAAAAAAAATCTTAAAAACATTGCTTAAAATCGTGACAGGCTAGAACGTTCGCTAGATGAACTAAAATATATTGCTATTATATTATGCCTACTGCAGATAATAACAATTCTAGAAATGGTAGTAAGAAATTATCTGCGTTAGTTAATGTAAATATCTACCACCGATAAAATCATTTGTTATCTTAGTGAAACTTATGTTTCAACTAGTTGTAGAATATTTCTATCGCAGACATTAAGTTTAGTAATTATAGTAAAGATATTATCTGTACTTATCAATATATTCTCTGTTGTAAGCCAATATAATATGTCAGGCTACAAATATTATGAGCTAAATTAGATAAAAAAATTACTATGTGGCTCAAAATAAATTTTGGAGTAGTGAAAACTATTTTCCGAACCAGAGGATATTATTTCTGAAATATTTAAGATTATTTCTAGAATAGTAAATATTATTTGTAGGATAGGTAATAGTATTTGTGGAATAGTAAATATTACTTTTGGAATAGTTATTATTATTTGTGGGATAGCAAATAACTTTCATTCGTTTAAACATGTATATTTCTATTGAATTTTGGATTATAACAAAAAATATTCTTGAATTAACAAACTGCAGATGATAATTTAAATTTTAAAGAAACATACATATTATGTAAATATTGAGTTTTAACCAATCTATCACACCCAGTTATATTTTCTTAGGATATTCTCATGAAGGTTTGCGAGCTTTCAACACAGTACGCGTGAACATGTTGATTAAAGTATAATGTATTCAAAAAATTACAAATGAAAGAGATACTATTGTTATAAATATGAACAACAGTACCAAAAACTAGATTCATATTTTTGATATCAATAATGACTGCATTATCATTATGATAATATTGTAATGTCTATTGCTTAAAAGAAAATAGTTCATGATTAAATTAAAGTCACTATTCAATAATTGAAAATGAAATAAAAGTTTTATTCTCTCGAATATTACTAAACATCTACTTAGGACTTACTTCCATCTTAAACAAAGCCGCGGATATTTATCTTCCACTATTTATTTACACTGACCACTTCACTGTTTGATATTCACTGCTCTAGATTCACCATTACACTATTATCCTCAAATCGTTTGCTTGCCTTTATATATAGAAGAATCCATTTCTTGAGCGTTCTACCACAATTCTGGAATATTGTTAGAGGCTTCCATCGGGCGGAGTGATGTGGTACGGTGCGGCGCGATACAATACAACGAAGACGGAAGGCCCTGCCCAGATAAGCTCAGGCCCAAGCCTACCCCACTTCTACGAACCTCCACACTCTCGCACGTTACAATATATCCCTTTGATACCAATCCATTTGAGATAATGATAATATTGTTCCATATTATTTTTATAATCATCTGATGAAGAATCATAGTTTTCCAGCATACGTGATTGTATAATTCCGCCAGAACAGCACACATTTTTTTGTGTTAGACTATTATTAGATAACAGTCGATAGCATACTCTTAATTGGTGTGTTAGCTATAGCGAATAAACAATGTTTCTTCTTGAAAGTGTAACATCCAGCAATCATTTTAAATTCACGATGCTTGCAACACCTCCTTTAATACACCAACTACAAAGATATCCGCCATTATTATTAATTTGATCTTCGCTGTAAAATTGGAGAGATGTTATAGTCAATTTTAATTTGTGAGTATTATAACTCTGCGTATTATTTATCTTATTTTTAAAATTCACTTTTTAAAAATATCACAACTTGAACAAGGAACCGAGCAAGGAAGGACTAAGTACGGACTGCACCAACTTTGTCAGTCTGCGTATAACAACAGAGCAGGTAATTGAAAAGAGTCAACAGATTTGTTAAACACCAAAAATTTTAACTCCGGGACACAAGATCCTGAACTGTATCGTACAACTATATTAGCTACAGTAGCGAATAGATTTATTTTCTGTAACAGTGATTGTAAATTCTATGATAAAGAATATAATATTGTACAACACATAAAAAAATTATCTACTTGATTATCAGTAGAAAATATTAACTAACATAAATAATACATGATTAGAAATACAAATTATTTTATATACAAATCTGAATTTGTAAATCAGAACATAATTTCATTATTCAAATAAATATTTTATCTCTGTGAGTTAATTCACCTCCAGATAATTCGTTTTATCTATGAGTATCAATATTTTTTTTTCAGTGAGATCTCTGGAGCTTCAATTAATTGATTTATCATACTTCATTTCTCTTTCTGTTTACTATCAAATTGTATACAAATCAATATCAATACGGAATGATTTAAATCAACTGTCAAAGTGTAATCGACGATTTAAATTGGAGTGAAATTACGCACGTCCACAAGTCGCTAAAGCAGAACTATTTAATGTATTTCTGATTACTCGTAAAATTGATAAATTTAGTTTTCTGGGTCAGAAATCAACTCATTAATTATTCTAGTGAGTTATGTTTGTGAAGTTATAATTTCTCATCTCCTGAAAGCAATTCTCTGGTCTGTTAGCTTGAATATCACGACCAATAGTGCTTCTCTGAAATTGAGTTGATACAAGTTACTTGTTTCACAAAAAATGCTATTGGAATAAATATGATTCGATAGATTTTGACGTATGATTGATCTATTTATTGTCGTGATCAGTGGTATTTAATATATTAATCTCAAAACGCTGCTTATCAAGAACTTCTCTGTCAAAAAGTACTTCTTACAAATCTTAAAACTTACCGACTTTTTTATTTTGACCAGTTTTATAGCACTAATTTGGATATGAATACCTAAGTTTTTTGTATTAAATCTTAACCATCCTCAATTATCAAACTATGAATTATCCAAATTATTCCATTTTTAAATCTGTTCCAGGAATAATGAATATTGTGTGATTGGTTCTTGTAGGCTAAATCATCTGCATAAATTCCAGAAGAACGAAACAATTGATGACAAAGATTATATTTCGTATTTCTGTCTGCTTATTCTATAAATAGAATCTTAATTACTCTGTACCACACCCATGCAATTCCCTATTTTAACTGTGTTGGTCATAGAGCGAGAGCTGGCTGCAAAAAACCCGGCCGATCGAATAACAGAATGAAATGTTTTTTAAACGTTAGTACTTATCGAGACAATTAAAAAATTCATGGTGTACCTATAGGTAGAAGTTATGCACAAGTATAGCATGATTTTTTCATGATACATTTTTCGTATAGCAACCATACCAATGAAGTAATACTATGAAATTACTCTCAAAATTTAGGTGTTACTGAGTAAAGAAAAAATATATTTGTGTGCCTCATCAAATCCTGTTCTTATGCCTTGGCACACCACTTTTTTCATTCTCTTTTTTGGTCCGTTACTTGACCTATCGAGTAACAGTTTCAGACTATGACCAAATTGAAGATTAGACATTTCTGTATTAGAAAAAAGAAGTGTGCCACGTCTATGCCTGTTACAAATATCTGGCGTACCACTTTCTATCGGTCTGCACTATAAAGTGAGGAATATTGTTAAAAGAGGAGGTAACTGAGAGATAGCTAGATTAGGCCTATGTTTATTTGAAGGTAAATGGCGAGTTTCGCTTCATTTAGCATTTTCATCTTGAGAAATATTGTGAAATGGGAAGAAAATGTTTTATGCCTAACTGAAATAGTGGGTACAGAACATACAAAGAGAAAAATTCAATTTTATCTGTACTCAAAGACAGTACTTTAGTAAATAAATGGCGCAACATCATACAACGGCAGGACAAAATACTGGGAAAGATTGATTTCATTTGCGAGAAATGTTTCACAAAGAGAGATACTATGAAAAAATGATCATCTGAAGATATAGGAATCAGTAGAATTTATTTTAAATTAGAATTTTAGATTAACTGACAATCCTATGTCACAAATTGAGAGTTGATGTTTCAAATTATTGAGGAATTCAATTTCGAGTAACTTCTTATGAATAAAAAATTGTCATTGATAAAGTATTTACTGTTGAATAACTTCTAAATTTACGGCATTAGACATTAGTGTGGATCTAGAATTACAGATCTATAAATTCATGAGGAACCGATAGAACGCATCGACTTTGCTAGATTAATGTCAATTTGTTCATAAGGATGACAAGATTATTGCGATTTTGTCTATAATTTATAAATTCATGAATTCATAAGACATAGATTTACACAGAATTCAATCGATCAAAATTTTCACAAAACAGAATTTTTATTCTTATCTATCTTCGGTAAATAAGAAATTGTCTGTGTATATTCAATTTTATTACGCCCATTGTAATATAAAATATTCAGAAATTGTTCAAGTCTATTATAATTCATAGTTAAAAATCTGGTGTTGAAAGAAACGTGTATAAAACATGTATCATAATGTACTATCTCATTGCAAGTTTTATTGAATAGAAATGCTAATTTTCTTTTATTTTGTCTTTCATTCAATAAATAACAAAGTATCCAATGTATTGGAAACATTAAACCCACTTGGCAATTGTATTTTATTGAATAAAATGAAAATATAATTCATTTCTGCATTTGAAGCACTACATTTAAGACTTCATGTTTTCTAACTTAATGTCCGCTTCTCTATTATTCTCATTCGTCCTCTTTACGTTTCAAAAACAAAAAATTATAATATGTTAAAATTTTTGTTTTTATGTTGCGACTTAGATATTTTTTTCTTGTAGATCTATAATAGAGACGCGTATAAACAACGGATTAAACTGACTTTGAAACATGTCCTTGATAGCTGAACTATTATGTTAATAAATCAAGAGCAGTTTTTCAAAACCATAGCCAAAAACTCATCGAAAACTGTAACTTCGCTCATCAATACACATTTTATCTGGGATTGGTAATAAAGAAAAGATTTTTTCATAATACCTATATTGAAACAACGCGTTTCAACGCCTGTTTTGTTAGTCGAAACAAGACAATTTCAGACAAATGCAAGTGTAGCCGGGCAGAAATAAGTATGTTTCTGCCCTAGGGGAGAAACATGCTTGTTTCTGTCCGCTGAATTTGTTTCTTACATCGTTTTATCCCTGGCAGAGTCGCATTTGTTCATTGTCAATCTCTAAATGAGAGTCATATAACCTTAGTTAATTTGACAGTTATTGTATTCGTAATTGTAAATTAGATTGAAAAGACGATTGGTATCAAGAAAAAAGTATTAATACAACAATTTCAAGTATACCACAACATCGTATTGATAAAGCACAAGCAACTACTCTCGACTTGTTACCTGCAAAATCAAAAGAAAAATATTTACTTTGTTATGACAAATTTGTAATATGGAAAGTTTCAATGCAGATATTATGAAAAATACAGTGTGTGGCACGGGACAAAACACGATTTCAGCCGAGGGTGATGCCGGCCCTCGCTTCGCTCGGACAAGCAACACTCACCCTCAGCTGAAATCGTCTTGTTTCGTCCCTAGCCACACAATATACTATTTTAAACACTGTCCTAGAATCTGCAAATTCCACAACCAAAAATTATGCTGGAACAATTGTTATTCCAAGACATCGTATGGATTGTATTCATATGCTGTTATACAGGGGCAATACTAATGTCTAATGCTAGAAATTTGTTCTATGTTCTTAGTGTATTCCCAGAGTTTCTTAAGAGAAAGTATAGATCACAACATGCTTGGAAATGCATATTCCATACTCGAAAATCATACTCCTTGCCTTCGCTATCATTCCAATACTTGTTGTAGAATATACTATTACATTCTCATTTCATATCTTTTAATTGATATTGTGTAATACAAGGCCTTTAGTGATTCAGTATTTTTTCATTAATTTAATATAATACTGGATCACTAAAGGCCTTGTATTACGCAATTTCAATATCCATTGCCAGGATCCTTCCTTCCAGTTTCAATTATTTTTTAATTGATCATAATTATCTGAATAACTACTGTCTTATTTATCTTTCATTTCTTGATTAACTTCACATTGGAAATTCAAGTTCTAATTATTTTTACTGAAAACGTTAATTACTAGACCTGACCTCAAAGTCAAGTGTCAAGTGAATCAAGAATGATTATCGCTGGAAATATGTTCATTAACTCTTCGATTTTTCTAGTTGATTTTTATTGTTTTGAAGGAACCTGTAGATGCAATTTTCACTCATATTGATGGTTTTTAAATAATTTTTTTTTAGAATCTAGACAAGAAATATTTTTTCAAACCTACAATATTTTCATAAAAACGAACAGGTGCGTTTCGTATTTTTTACTCATTTTCTACTCTTGTGAAATCGAACAAACATTTGCATTCTCATCCACAGCTGTGTCTTTTCATATTTTTATTTATACATCAGCGTATCAGACCTCAAGACGAAGTTTTAAATCATCTCAGTTTGATATGAAATCGAATATATTTAAAATGAATAAATAATAAATTGACTGAAATAAATTATAATAAGTTTGTTTTACACTGTATAATATATGTATAGAAAATGAGGTCCGATGTTACATGCTGAAATGAGTTCAAAATTAGATTGCTTCCTGCATTTTATGGGTGATAAAATTGAACTTTGCTATTATATTTTCTGAAAGACATTGTCTAGAATGTTGCAGGTTGATATAATGGTATATTATTTGATGGACGTATGAGAAAGGCTATTTTCAGACAGACGAAGCTTAGATTACCAATGTTCTGATTATTCGACTGAAATATTACCGTTATTTGCTAGTCAAATTGGAGCTAATCTACAACTAAATTATTATTAAAGTATATTTGGAAGCTATCAAGTTTGACATTTAGGAGTGATTTTTCAATGTAGGAAATATGTCTTATTCTTAATTTGAGTGGAATAAGCATGAAAATCATGCGTACGGAAAATAGGTCAACAAGAAGCTATGTCTAAAAAGAACAAGAGTTGACCGAGATAAAACGTTAAGAAACTACAAAATTGATTTCAAAAATTGGGATGAGTGGCCTTTGAGAAAAGTGGTCGTGCTCGTTATGGTCACCGTAAAAACGTATTTTTACACACGCATATATTTTTCTGCCCCTCTGCTCAGATTCCTTTTTCAGAATCTTATCTTTCATCATAAATCGATCCTATTCTTTGCGGTCAATTTTTCTTTTCCAACATTCATTCATTTACACAACCTTTTTACTTACTTGTACTAAGTACAAGAAAGTATTGTGAAACCGACAAAATTCACCTATCGAGATTTTGATGGAGATATCCGTTTTAAGCATCCCTGAATCCATTTTGACTATTTTTGGCTTGACGTCGGTACGTATGTTCGTGCGTTCGTGCGTGCGTAACTCGCAAATCTCAAAACTGGTTGAACGTATAATGTTGAAATTCTGTATTTTAGATTGGTATAGGGTCTAGTTGTGCACCTCGCATTATGGTTCCAATCGTCTGTACCGGAAATGCACTTTACTTAAAACTTTTTTCGAATTTTTCTGATAAATCCAGAACGATCAATTGTAGGATGTTGAAATTCAGCATTTGAAATTGCTGTAGCATCTAAATGATCATCTCTTATTTTCGTACCAATCGGCTCAGCCGGAAGTGCACTTTATATGACAGACTTTTCCAATTTTCTTCATAAATTCAAAACAATCGGTCGTAGAATATAGAAATTCTGTATTAAGCACTTCTATAACATCTAGTTGTAGAAGTGCAGTTTACTCGAAACATTTCTTGAAATTTCCGCATAAATCCAAAACGATTGAACGTAGAATATTAGACTTCAGTATTCAAGACGATAGTACCGTCTAGATGCTCATATCCTATTTGCATTGAGATCGACTGAGCCGGCAGTGCACTATACTTGACAATCAGTTGGAATTTTTCGCATAAATTCAGAACGATCATCTGTAGAATATTGAAGTTTGGTATTTCAGTCTGCTGTAGCATCAGAATGATTGCCTACTATTTTCATAACAATTATAATAACCGGAAGTGCACTTCAGTTGCAATTTATTTTTCAATTTTACGTATAAATTCAAAACTTTGAGCCGTAGAATCTTGGAAATCAGTATTTAGGAATGTTGGGGCATAAGAATGATGACCTACTGTTTCCATAGCAACCGACTAGGCTAAAAGCGCATTTTACTTCACAGATTTTTAGAATTTTTTGGATAAATAAGAAACAATTAGCCGTGGAGTGATGAGATTTTCTGTTTGATTATATATATCCAATGATGTACAAGTAAGTCACATGATGTCCACGTCAGATTTTTCTATTCACTTTTCAATTTGAATAAGCTTGCTCATAAATTGAATATTTTTCATTCATTGGATTGATTCTATAAAAGATGCTCTTTCTGAGCACTTGCACGTAAGCTGTTACTATAAAATCGTGCTTATAGATGTTACATATTTTCTTGCCTCTCTGTTCTGATTATTTTCTCGAAATATTATGTCTCGTCATAATTCGATCGCGTTCATAGTGGTCATTATTTCTTTTTCAACATTCATTTATTCACACAAATTATCTACAATTCACTGTCCAATAAGAATAATAAGTGTGTTCATATATTAAATATTTTTCATTAGTTGGCTCGATCCTAAAATAGACAGATATACTGCCTTTACAAGCAGTAGATCTCAGATTAATTAGATTTCAGCTTAACATAAAGAGTTTGGTTCACCTTTTTTTGGTTATCTCGGGCTCAATTTCGGTCCTACAGGCGCGCACAGCGCAATTCGGTACTATTCAGGGATGTTTCTTGAAAGTGTGAGTGAAACGAGATAGCCTGTAATTGATTTATCGAAAAAAAAATCATTGTTTGAGGTCGTTATTCTTTCAAAATTATTTGAATGAAAAATATTCCATATTTGAACCTACTTATTTTTTTATTCGGAGTATTCCCAAATCAAGTTACATGATTGAATAAACGATAGAGAAGGAACCGATACGAGCACGAATGAGATATGACGAGAAAAAAGCCTGATCAGGAGAGCAAGAAAATATATAACTGCCATAAGGACGATTTTATGATGACCGCTACAAGCATAGCCGCTGTGAGCACGGAACTAAAGGAAAAGCTGATAAAAATCTAGTCTTATTATCAAAAAATGATAGCATTGACAACTAGAGTCCTTTTCAACTAATTACATAATGTATTTGAAGTTGATTATCTACCTATATGCATTTATATTCAAACAGGATTATTGAAAAATTATTTATAAACTCAAGCTCCATTGGAAGAATTTCATATATTTATTCACCACATGGTTCATATTATATGCTGCTAACAATGGCATATACTAAGAAGATTAATAATAAATCTCTATATTAAATATGTTTTTATAAAATTTCACACAGAAAATGTATCAAAGCTAATATTAGATTTTTGTGATATTCAAGCTTTTGGCAACATTATGTGTTACTCAAATTATATAGAGATTCTGCACAATGTGTTTTCGAACAAAATATATTATTAATTATAATTTACAATATTGATATTGAATGCAGCAATACAGGAGATTAAGTTCATCTATTTATTTAATTTATTTATTCATTGAAATGTATATTAATTGACAAGTGAGCCCTATTTCCGAGCAGGAATGAATATAAATACAATGAAGGTTGAATATTTTACAAAAAGATTGAGTACAATATCTAGTTACAGTTTCTAAAAATCTCTTGAAAGTATCGGAGAATAAGTCAATTTTTAAACGTAGATTTTACTTGCAAATTTTTATACAGGTGACACAAATTAGCAATTGGAGATTGGTGGAGAACTAGATGCGTTAATGCTTTTATATCACGTCTTATTGAAAGTCTTTGGAAATTAAATATATCCATCAATATTTTGTATGTCATGTTTCGATCGAGGTACTTATTTTCAAGTAGATATATTTCAGGATTTTCTTCTGAACATTTTCAATTAATCTCGAATGGGTGTCATATATCGGTTACAAATCAAAGAGCAATATTCTGATTTTTGGCGAATCAGTAAAAAATATTGTGTCAGTTTTAGTTTGCCGTAATCATATCAAAAATAATTGATATAGGTGTAAGATTCACATTATTTGAGACTATGTTGGTAGAGTAAGGTGAGTATGAAAAAAATAAGGATAGTTATTGTCAAAGTGATAAACTCATGCGAGATTCTTTATTAAAGACATTGAACCAATTTCTGCTCCTTTCGTTTGTTAAAGCTTTACTAATTACTATAGAAATATATTTTATTTCTTTCTTATTCATTCATTTTCACAAACATTTTTCTTTATTTATGGTATTTCAGTGAAGGTTTTTCAAATAATGATGAGAGCTGAACTCGGCCCATTTTCTTTATCCCAGACAATTCGAAAACATGAAAAAATATTGCATTAGTGAAAGAATCAATTTACAAGGTATATTTGAATCATTTCTCAATGAGATCTGCTCAACGTTTGAAAATATGATTATGAAGATTAAAATTTCCAATAAAAGAAATGGTATTATTTTTAGATATTGTTTGATATGTTATTCTCCTTATTGCAGTTGTCGGTGTGTATTCTTTAAGAATCTGAGGTGGACATCACGTGACGTACTTGTATATCATTGGATATATATATATATATATATATATATATATATATATATATATATATATATATATACATATATATATATATATATATATATATATATATATATATATATATATATATATATATATATATATATATATATATATATATATGTAAAAGAGAAATCTTTTATTTTATTGGCCAAAAAAAAAACCTGACTGCTAAGCCTACAAAATTTACTGTCTCCTTAACTAATTGCAGTCGCGATTAATCCTAACTTATATATATATATATATATATATATATATATTTACAGATATATATATATATATATATATATATATATATATATATATATATATATATATATATATATATATATATATATATATATATATATATATATATATATATATATACGATAATCAAACACAAAATTCCATCGTTCCGCGGCCAATTGTTATGGATTTATTCAAAAATTTGTCAAGTAAAATGCGCTTTTGGCCCAGTCGATTGCTTCGGAAAGAGTTGGTCATCATTTTTATCCTTCAACATTCCTGAATACGGATTTCCAAGATTCTACGGCTAGCAGTTCTGAATTTATTCCAAATGAAGTGAACTTCCGGTTCAGTCGATTGTTATGAGAATAGTAGACAATTACTCAGATGCTACAGCAGATGAAATACTGAATTTCAATATTCTACAGCCGATTGTTTTGAATTTATGCGAAAAATTTCAAAAGACTATCAAGTAAAATGCACTTCTGGGTCAGACGATCTCAATGAATATTCTGAATTCTTACATTCTACATTCAATTGCTTTGTATTTATGCGGAAAATTCAAAAAATGTTCCGTGTAAAGTGCACTTCCAGTACAAATTATTGCAAACGTAATGTGAGGTGTACAACTAGATGTTATAGAGGTGCTTAATACGAGATTTCAATATTCTATGACTGATTGTTTTAAATTTATGCGGAAAATTCAAAAAGTTTGTTATATAAAGTGCACTTCCGACTCAGCCGATTGGTACAAAAATAAAAGATAACTATTTAGATTAGATACTACATTATATGTTCGACGGATTTTGAGATTTGCGAGTTACGAACGCACATACGCACACACATAACGTACCGACATCAAGCCGGAAATAATCAAAATTGATTAAGGGATGCCAAAACGGATATTTCCATCAAAATCTCGAAATATAAATTTGGTCGGTTTCCCATTAATTGAATTTCGTACAAGTAAAAATTATAATTTTGTACTCCAGTTCTTTCTTGGCAGAATCCATGATCGCGTGATGAATTTTTTCACAAATGTTTTTTCGAGGGAAATTTAAGCCCACCTCACACGACGTTTGTTTCATTGATGGTTTTCCTGCATGGAGTTGTGCTGGCTACCGGGCTTGTTTCTATGATAGAAAATGACAGTCACTGCTTGTTTTTGTACATGGTTTTCGTGATAGAACGTGTGCTATTTTTCATGCTTGTTTGTCTGATGGAGTCAAATGGTGACCAATAGAAAGCTAGCTCCTAGTCACGTGAGTATAAAATGTGACATTGACATTTAATTTCAAAATAATGTTACATTTACTCCTCGTTATTTTTCAAGAAAAGTGATCCTAGATGCATTAAATTTCTGGTGAATTGACATATGTTCGTTTTACTCAAAATTTGGCAGCTACATTTCATTCTGAATAATAATGATTATTTCTGACGTCGTACGCGTATCGAAAAGATCTGCTAATTCAACCTAACATCGTGTGAAGCCAATATCGCATAGCACCTATCACAATGTCCAGCTTCGCAACCAGTTAGGAATCCATCGACGTAACTAAGCAAGAAATCCAGCAGCGAAAAAAGCGACGTGTGACGTAGGCTTTAACTATTCTATTTTTTGATAAATGTTGATGAGCAGACATTTCATTCGCTGAAATGTACAGTATTCGTGTTATTCTATTTCCGGGCTTCTTCAAATTTGATTGACGTTTCATATAAATTGTATACAGAAGTGAAAAGCAAGCAATAATCTATCAGAAATAACATTCCTGGAGTTCATAAAATTTTAATCATAATAATTGCGGAGGAATGAACACAAATACACGTATAAATGGTCATCGGGAAATCCTGAATTCGAACACAACAAATTATTTATTCATAATTCATTTCTATTTACCTTCATGATTGAATTCCGAATTTGGCTTGTTTATTCGAGGATTGATATACAAACGACATATTATGTTCATCAAACCAGAAAGCGTTGAGTTATTAACAAAATATTATTGGTGTGAAACATTTGAATATATTAACAAAAAATGTATACATGATTGAAAATAAGAAATACTTTCGGTATTCATTAAAATATCCTCAAAAAAGTTTGAGGAGATTATTATCTGTGGGATTTTGAATTTAAATCTCAACAATACTTTTGTTACCGAGGCTATATATTATTTTCCTGGCTGCCCTACTCTCAATACAGAAGAATGTATTTTTCGCCATTCGATATCAAAAGTTAGATTTTGCTGATAGTTATTAGGTGGGAATATGATGATGTAGAAATGGAACTACCAAGAACTTCGAATCGCGCAGCATATGTATTTACAAATTAACAGTGTGAAATATTTATTTGTTTGTTCATTGTTCCACAAAATTTCATATGAGAATATGTGTTTTCCACATTTAGAAATATGTAGAGGACTTGATGGATCGATTGATTGAGTGAACATAGTTGAATAACATCGTGTTATGTTTTTGACAAAAGAGGGAGTATTTTTAATTGAAAAAAATAGTCTTTGATCTAATTTGAAAATTTTAGATAGCTCCTATTACTTCTTCCCTAGGACAAAAATATTCTTCTTGAAAATGTTTCTCCAATTTTGGAAAGAAATAATAGCAGCAGACTACCCCTTGGCATTTGTCCAGAATATTTTGCAACAGTTAATAATAATAAAAAAAATAATATTTTCTTGCCAAAGTTTTGTCTTTTGTTGCTGTGTTGAAAGTAATATTTAAAAATTACCCTATCTTTGTTCTTAGAAATTGAAGCAATAATCTTTTTCTGCTGATTTTTGTATGCAAAACTTCCTGAATCAAGGTGAACCAGTAATTTTTCACTATTTGGGCTGTTCGATTTATTGCTGAATGATAGTGCAGAACCCAGATTTCATCCATAATCATTATTTTATCCGGAAAGTTCTCCTCAAAACAACTTAATAACAACTATGAAGTAATTTTTGGTAATCTTTCAGACATTTACGAATTCATTTAACTGATAATTTTTTCATCCCTGAATCAGAGTTGAGTGGTAATGCTGTGCAAACAGATTAAATAACGCTGTTCTTAGTAGTATTGAATAAAATCATAGTTACAAAACTAAAGAGTAGCAAAGATTGGAAAATTGAACCAGAAATCATAAATGAATGGCCAACTGTCAATCACAATGTTGACATTGTTAATCGTATGTACAAAAAAAGTGATTGGTATTTGGTTTTGTCGGGTGGAAAATTTTATGGCACATACATTTTATTGTGCTGATTCATAATCCAATTTTTTGTTTCAAAATTCGTAAAATTATGGGAGCAGCGGGCTTCAAGAAAAGTACATTTCTAGTACCACTGGTCGATACGAAATTTTTAATGAAACTAATAGATGAGTATTTTAACCACGTAGTTTTTGTTGATTAATTTTATTCTGGCGTTTTGTAATAATACCTACACTATGACTGATCATAAAATTGATTAGTTAAACATTGGTGTGATTTCTTCAATAAAATTATTCAATTTGTTACTCAACATTAATTACGTGGTTAGAATATTCATTTATTAGCTTCATTGAAAATTTGGTGTCGACTAGTGGCACTATTTTGCGAATTTTGAGGAAATTCTTTTTGATTGTGAATCAGCACATCGAAATGTATATGCCATAAAAATTTCTTACTCTTTTTTTCAAACATCCTGTATATGTATGCATATGAGCAGAAGGGGTATATGAAAAAAATATTTTTCTTATTATTCGTCACATTGATTAGTAACAATATACACTTTGGAGTAACGATAATGTTCATTCGGTATGCATATTGGAATAAATCGATTTTCATATAAAAAAAATCAGATCTAGTTATTTTTCAAAATGGCGTACCTTTCTAATCAATTCAAGGATTTGAGAAGTTATTCTACATTAAGGTGAAACATCACTCGGAAGAACTATTTTAGCGCGAAATTTGAATTGATGAATCTTGTAACAATATGTTTGATAAATACTTTCTTATAATAAATTAACAAAGTTTTTAGTGGCGTGTATATTAAAAATTAGATAATTTGTCAAAGTTTCATTATGTCTGCAATAAATTCGTATAAAATTAGTGCTAATGTATAAAATTAACAAGCAAATCCTATATCTCAGAGATTTTGATAACAACTTATCTGAAAAAAATATATATACTAGGCGCTATACTTGCAGTTATCATATAAAAAATTTCATTAAAATTGAACTCGATAGTTTCGAGAAAAAAATAATTAGTGCTGAGAATATTAATTTCTCAGAGATTATCCAGTTTTTTTGGGCAAAATCTGGTAAACTTATAGATGACATTATTCTGCAGAGTGCTGTGCAAAAATTGTTGATTTCTAATAATTAATATTCCGTTTATAACCCTTTCTGTGCACTTCTAAAAGTATAATATTTATATTGAAAATTGGAGGAAAATCAAAGTCTTGTATTCAGGTATTATATATATTTGAATAATTTTTTTTTTTTGGCATAGGGCACTTGATTTTGGGCTCAAAATTCTTGATATTTTGGGTACTTCTCTGATGTCCATTTACACTTTTTTTATTCCCTGCAAGGTTAATTAAGACAAAAGTAATTATATTTCATGGCTAAATATTTCTTGAAGATAATATATTTTTTTGAGAGTCGTGAGATTCCAAGTTTTCGAGAAATTAATTTTTTTTTGTTCAAATCATAGATTTTGTTATGAAGAAACGTCAAATGAACAAAAAGAAATATATTTATTATATCTAAAAATTATGAGCAATTTTTTACGATATTTTCCAGAGTTTCAGCGGCTGTATATTTCAAAATAATTATTTAGGAAAATATTCCTCAATTTCTTTTCTACTTCTTTTAGCAGTGTGAATATGAACTTTTACTAGTTGATTTGTTCTGTGGCGCTATCTAGTATCCAAATTTTGTATTACATGACAAGTGTCAAAGATTAATTTTATCATGTATTTATTCATTAGAGAATAAATAGCCTATGGCTGATTTTAGTAACAAAAACCATTTTGAATATCTGCTTCTGGCTGTGTGAGTAGTTTTACCGATCTTGTCACACTAGTAAGAAAAATGGTTTGGATTCCAGGATATTTGATAAATCTGACTTATGTTACAGTAAGTTCATTGAATAAATCACTGATATTAGAGATCAGTGGAATAAATACATTAAAAATCAATCTTCAAATCTAATTTTGTAAAACTGATCTCTTTTAGATTTCTAAATACTACTATAGCTGGAAGTGTACAGATGAGAATTTCAAGTTATCAATATCATATTTCTCAAGAAAGCGACAAAATATTTTATTTATGTCCATCAATTATTATTGCGATCTGTCATTCTACAAATAATAATACTTGATCCGAATCTGCATTGCTCTAAGGCCCGAGATATTCACCTTCAAATAAATTACAGGTATTAATTTCTTAGTGAATATATCAAGGGTAAATACTTTAAAGAAAACATGGACTAACAGCTTCAAATTTTGGTCTAGTCTGTGAGCGAAAACTGCCTGCCGGACCCCTGGTAGAAAACATACCATATGTTCGTAATCTATCTACTAGTGCTACGGAATGGGGTAAGAGTCATGAGCAAGTAGCAATACACAAGTATGAAAATGTAATAGGTGTTACAGTTGCACATTTTGGGCTGAAGGTAGCATCGAGCAATTCTTTTTTGAAGAAACAACTAATCATCAGACAAAAACATTTAATGGTGCTCGCTAAGGCGACATGATAATCAGGAGTCTGTATGTGCCAACAAAGTCGTGAAGATCATTTGCTCTATATAATATTCCATACATAATCCTTGTACTGTATACTTTACGGTTCAATAAAAAATTCATAATTTTCAATTTAAAACCAGTTTTCTATCAAAATTAGAGAACCCTTTACTTTACCTTATCCTTTATGATTCAATAAAAAACTCATAATTTTTTATTTAAAACATGTTACTATCAAAATAAGTTCTTGCGTGAATTTTGGGACATTTTTATATCATAATTTCATATTCTCATTATGAATAATTTCATTAAAACTTATGTCTTTGAAAAATGATTTTGTATGCGAGCATTAATTTCCGTAAATTTCTCTATAAAATGTTTTTCATCTGAAATGTCAAATTTGAATTCTTGTGTATCCCGCTGTCATCACTGACCTTCCATAAGCCTCACTTACTCCAAAACAAGATTAGACTAGACAGAGATAGCTAGTATTTCCGGGTGATGTTTCACCTTAAAAAAGACATGGGAAAAAGTTAGTTTTGAAATTATTGTACTAGATCTAGTTGAATCATCCTAGATCTTTGAACATTATTTGTTTGAAGCCGGATACAAGGATGGGGATATAGTTTTTGGTCTACTTCAAATATTTGTTCCAAAATGTCTGTATGTTGAGTACTAAGTAGTTATTGAATCTTTAATAAGATGGAATAATTTCTGAAGCAGCTCATACATTTATTTAGCAGCAATTATCATGACTTGGAAGCAATTGAAATGAAACCACAGAAAATTAATATTATTATCATTTTTAATATGAAAATAAAAATTACGAATAACAATGAAAATCTTCTCTACCTATTTATGCTTCCACCGCCCTCTTATTTTCATTCAAGGCCCCCAAAAGTACCCGAGATAATTATTGCCCTCCTAGATTTTTCCAGCACCCCTCAAGAGGCGATATCGCCCACTTTGAAAATCACAGAATTAGGAGTAGAAGTTCTGCTGAAAGAAAATAGATGCAGACGAAATAATGAAAATAAAAATACATTAGAGAATAGTAAGGTCTATATTGATAATGATCTAACGAAAGAGAAAATAGTGGTCCAAGAGATTTTAAGAGAAAATGCAATGAGAGTTGAACGTAAACTGCGGAAGGGGGTAGAGGAAAAATGCTGAGTTTGAAATAACGAGATCAAGCTGATCAAGGCAGTCGAGAAGGAAAAAACAAGCCAATGTGAACGCGACAAATCTGAAGAAGAATAAGTAAACAACGATTAAGGATAATGCAAATTATAAAACAATGAACCAAGTTAAGAAGGCGAATATTGACCAAAGAGAAGAGTCAACGAATAAAGGTATCGGGCCCGAATAGAAAGTAGAATGATAACGTGAAATGTGAGAGGATTGAGCACTGAAGGATCATATGGAAATTTAGCACGAGTTTCAAATAATTTATGAAGTAGCTATAGCTGCATTTCGGGAAAAAAAGTGAAAAATAAACAATATTATTGAATGAGATGACTCTAAAGGATCAAATTATCTATGTTCTAATTGAAACAAAACATGATGAAATTATATCGAACGTGTGATTAGGTAGAGATGCAGACAGATTTGGACCACTATATGAAATAAGTTTGGATAAAAAAATAAATCTTTAGATGAGGAATAGGAGGAAAGATCAAGCAACAAGATAAAAGACCTGCGAACTATAGTAGGAACGAGATTAGCAATTATTTTTAGGTCAGCAAACATACAAAAAAAATGGAAATAAATGGGAAGCACACACTACAATCAACCGTAATATTATTAAATAATTAAAACAGGATTGCACTGAATACAAGATACAAAGCAAGAGTCCAATCTTTGAAGTGTGAAAAAGGAAAGAGCTGAGACAAATTTTCGCTGAAAAAAGTTCGGATATGTTTGGATGCGCATGATGAATGGTGAAGTATGACATTCTCAGCAAACCAGGTATAATATGAGTGATAATAGCGCAAAGACATAAGTAGTAATTCCAAAAGGCAGAATATTTTAAAGTTGTATTTGAGATAGGTGGAACAACTGAAAAAAAGTAAGAGGCAGGCTATGGGGAAAGTGGAGGATAGAAATTTCTAAGAGCATAGAGACATTACAAATTTCTAACTGGATAACAAATGCACTAGACAAAGTGCAATAATAAAATATTCTCAACAATATCAGGGATCTACAAGGCCTGTAGTGCTAAAACCCTATCTATGACGTTCATAATAATTTAGTAGAATCAGTACAAAAAAAAATTTTTAGTTTTTATTCATTATAAAATGATGGGAGCCTATCTGGATTACAGAGTGTGATACGATTTATTATTGATTATTTTTACCATCCAAATTTCGACCAATAGAATTGCACCATTCGACGTCACGTGGTACAACCTACACGGTTTTCAATTGGAAATTTTTTGGAAATTTTGTCTGTTGGTTATATATACAAAACAAAGAATATTCAGCCGCGTTGATTCAGCATCTGTCAAACTGACAGACAGATTGAATGTGAAAATGAGCAGATTCAGAGTCGAGTCTCTGGAATATATTGATGAATTTGGATGGGAAAAATAATCTTCCGAATACCATTCGTGATTAAATTCAACCTGGCAAAATTTTTAGATTGTTGCGAGAGCTTGCTACCAATTTATTTCGTGATATTGATCAAAAATCACTCGCTTGACAGCTCGTGATTTTTCTGTCAATATCACTCAATAAATTGCTAAGCACCAAGCTCTCGTAACAATCTAAAAAATTTTCCGGTAAAATTTAACCACTTATGATATTATATATGAATATTTTTAACTTTCAGTCCTTCTATGCTAGATCTGGTATAAGTTCAGTCCTCCATTTATATGAGCTAGTACATCACATGTTATACGATCTTATCTGTGTACTATTCCTTAATTACTCTATTCCTTATATTCGGACAAGACTATGCTACACCGTCTACCTACCTCTGGCTCATACGAATCTACTTCTGCAATTTGCTATATTAGATATAGATATGTGTAAGCTGTTCAGTTAAATTGATGGATGAGTAGACCTATTTTTCATTTTGTTTTAATGTTAACAACTTGGCACATGATCTCTGATATTAATTTTTATTCAGTGTAATTTGTTTGATGTATGTATAGTTCTATTGTTTTAGTTTCTTACCCTATTATTGGTTTTTTCTCACTAGGTAGTGTATTCCTGAGAATAAAATAAGATAAAATAAATATTATTATCATTCGGAACGTGTTGTTCGTACAAAGTATCTTGAGTCCTGATATATGTTTAAGTCCAAAATGTCGATCTTTCAAAATCATTCCAAGTAGGTGGTAACATTTTCTGGCATCGTTAGAGAATTAGGTCCTCCAGCACAGTTTTTGAAAATTATTTCTCTTTTGAAATCTATTGCTCAATTTTCATTGTGATCTAAAAGGACATAAATTCTTCAACTGAGCATGTTGTCACATATTTCATCTTCGAACAAGATACTTTACATAACCGTGAATTGAAATTTCTAGTTGAAAATATAGATTTAAATTATCTGAATATTTCTTTGTCACTCCCATCAAAAACCGAAAAACTTTGTCGTAATTGAGACGTAAAATGTGAGGGTTATATGACTTCCTTTTTATTTATGAATTTCATTAGCAGTAAGTTGTTTGTGATGACATTCAAATGAGTATTGATCACAATATTAATGTTATGATAGTTATGTGTTCAACGTAGCAAAAAATCAGATTTATTACCTCAGATGAATTGCTAAATTAAACGTTAACTGCGGAAGTAATTATGCTACTTTTTTTCTCGTAAAACGTACAACAAATTTTTGGCAACTTAAAAGATGGAATATGTTGTGCATTTTGAGAGCCATTGCTCTAAGAAACCTAAGATATAAAAGAAAACAAGTTAAGTTAGAGAAATGGCGCAATTTATTTAATTGTATTCTCTGGTATATTTATTGTCAAAGGAAGAAGTAACGCGGATCGCGTATACATTGTAACAAAAATTTATTACCCAACAAAATTACCTTAAACGTCAAGATACAAATAAAACTTTAGTAACTTTGTTTCCATCATAAACATCAACAAATGTCCCTCATTGTTTTTCTTCTCCGTTGACGGGATCCAAATTGAACTTAAGTTTATTCCAAATGAAACCAGCGTAATCTCCTCAATTCAGATTAGCTTTCCAACTAGGGAGGAATAATAAAATTTCAAAGACTGCAACTGGGGTAGTAAATTTTTTGAATGGATTAAGTTCCTCCTAGGTTAAGCTCATGGTTTAACTTGGTTCAATTTTGGGAAATGTATCTGGACCATGTACAGAATTTAATTAGCAGCGAGTAGAGATATCACACACGCTTATTAGCCGGAATGACTGCGTGCAAAACGTGAGGTCGGAGAGTAGAGTACATAAAATGGTAGATAAATATATGGGTGCGAGGGTACAGCAGGGACCGCCAAAATTTTGGCAGAATAGTCGAGTAGTTTTTTTTTGTTTAGAATCATTTTTTTTATCTCGATCCTTAGATATACTGTTAAGTCTACATTTTTTTCTAAGACCAATAGGTAAAGACAGTGACGTAACGATAGAATCTGTGACCTCTTGAAAATATCAAGAGGGGTGGAGAAGGGAGAGATAAAGTCAATCTTGTTATGGAGACCTCATCATCTGAATGTAATATTAAAGTGAAAAGTATTACGAAAAATTTCAATACTTTCATGAAGTGAAACATTCATTATGGTGATTACAGTTCAAATCTTAAATAGAGTACTTGAATTCATTAGAGCTTATACATTAGCAAGCCCCATATAAAAATACAGCTCCATTGTATCAATGCTTACAATTTTATTGAAGATTGGATTGTTAGGATTCAATTGCTCAGTAAAAAATGGATTTTTCTTTCAATTAATTATGATATATGAAGGACACTATAATTTGATTTAAAGAGGAATATTGCAAGCTTTTCCACGGTGATACATGCTTTAATTATCATATTTAGTGTTCACTAGATTATATTTAGAAGGATTATTATCTATGATTGTATGTATAATAAGTGATAGTTTTTCAACATATTCTTTAATGTAAAAACTATACGATAAAATCTTTATTGCACATTTTTATCACACGCTTTCAGCTGGAAAGTATCTTGGAACTCATAAACAACAATATAATCAGTGTTGATCATTTTAAACTTGATATTTCAATTCAAACTTTGAAGAACATTTATGTCAACTTCAACTAAGACCCAGTATTTCAGTTCTTGGTGGACTTTGAATGTAGCTTAACTTTCATGGTAGAGATTGTTAGATTAGTTATAACTAGAGTAGTGAAGTTTAATTACCTTAGTAATAACTGTTCTACCAACCGTAACTATGGAAAATAAACTATGTTTAAGATAAGCCATGAACTCAGAGTGTTCAATTCACAATATCATTTTTAGCTTTCAGTAGTACTCATCAATGTGAAATTTACCTACTAGAGAAGAAATATTCTTGTGAAACTGAGCATATAATACGAAAATTGGGACTATCGAATATAAAACGTTGTAAGACACACGAGTGAAGAACTTATAATGTATTCACGGAGCTTTCTAAAACACACACGGCGCTCTTTTATTCAAGCAAGCTCTTTGTGTATTAGATAATAACTTTTTATCTAATTCCGTTTTGAAAAGTCAAACTTTACATCAATTTCTGACGTTATGCAACGTCCCATTTTTCATAACTGCAATGCAACAGTTGCGTAAAGTAGCATAAAGTAGTTACGTAATGACTTTACGTAACTGGCCATGTTTCAGAGCTAATCAATTATACTTATCTGCGTACAATTAAAAGAAAGATTTATTATTCACAGTATGCAGCATTGGCAGAGTCTTTAATATCAAAGGGTACTATATCATTCAGGATATTACTGCTTGAGCATATTTAAAAAAATTATTTTGACGTTTTGTGAAAATTCGATATTTGTTTCGTTCAGTGCACTCTTGTTTCTGTAGTAACAATAGATGGTCAGGAATCACAGTCATCTGAATTTGGTGATGTGACGTGAGAGATGTTCTCATTGAAAAATATAGTTAAAATTATTCTGACGGAATTAGATAAAATTTTGTACAGAATACGTTATGAACAGCCATATTGTTTGACTCACGTAATTTGCAAAACTCGCTACGCTCGTTTTGGCAAATATTACGTTTCGTCAAACAATACGCTATGTCAGTAGCGACGAACGCGACTCCATGCGGTAGAAATTATAAGCTCTCTACTAATACTGACTAGAGCTGTCAAATCAAATATGAAAGAGCATAAAGCTAAACTGAGTTTGGAAAATCCTTTGAAAAAGTGGAGATCATCGGGACAAGGTTTAATTTACTGTGTGTCTGAGTGTTCGCACACAAAACTGCGCAATGGTGAACTGAAATTTCATTCATTTCGGAATCGTGAATGGGCGTAAGAAACTGTGAAAAAGTTATCTTCTCAGTTTGCTTTTATGCAATAGTGCATACTATCAATCCTTGCACTCTTATGATATTCATTCAACTGTGCTGGACGATTCCAAATCATTGGCTGGTCAGTCTTGAAGCAGATACTCTCTGTATTAATTTATATGCAAACTGCAGCTGCATGTTTGCAGTTGCAACTAATATTAACAACTTTTCGACCTAAATTTACCTGTATTAATAAATTTTTACAGCAATCATTTAAAAAACACAGACTTATTATTATATTAGGGAACTTTAGAAATAAGCAGTTGGTGTTTTTCAAATTGTATAATGTTTGTACAGTATCAATATTGAATTATTAAAATTATATTTCTACAATATTATCATTGATCATAGATTGAAGACAAAATATCATGAATGAATCCTTATTAATCAATTTTCACTTATTTAAATGAATGATATTTTCGGATAACTCGTACCTGGCAAGCAAATATTAAATCATCAGGCATGAATGATGCTGATTCCCTAATGAAGAATTCAAAATACACCAAATCAAGAAGTTTTTATGATAGTCACACAGATTATTTTCAATTTATAAAAATAACTCAAACATCAGATGAAGTTATCTAAAATCACGGAAAAAATTGATATTTATCGATTCAATATTCAGACAATAATTAAATAGAACATACAAGAAGTACACCCGAACGTACGTATTATCATGTCAAGTAGAAAACTATGTTCACACTTACAATAATTTACACATATCTCGACCAATAAATTATACTAATTCAGATTTGTTCTTCACTAAATGTGCCAGGCGTTTCGCACAAAGTAATTCCCGTAATTTCACTATCTTCTTTGTTATTTTTAGTTTCTTCTTCGTCACTGACATGAAAACTTTGTACCAATTTTTTCCCTTTGCTCAAACTTTCGGATCTAAATATAGGTAAATCAACTTCTTGAGACCTGCATCAAAGTATTACTGTCATTGTAACAAACTTTCTGCTAATTCTGAGTGCCAGTTTTGCAAATTACGTGAGTACGTCAAAATTTGTTGATTGTCACGATTTTAAATATATTAGTAAATAGATGCCAAGTGTCGCCGCCAGGACGGCGCTCGCGCCGCGCACAACGCTACTGACATAGCGTATATGGCACTTTTCATAACTAATTATGTAGATAACTATTACATTCTTGAATAACTATTGTGGGAATTTCTGGCGTAATGGACATTATTTTTGATAGTTTTTTCCACTTGGCATTTTGTCGAACTTGCCATTTCATAGTTACACAACTAGACATAAAAATATCGTAAAAAAAAATCTCAACCATCAATTGCCGGAATTCAATCTATCACAGATTTCATTTTTTATTTCCTCTATAATTATATGAAAGGAGGCATTTTGAATTTGCTTATCCCATTTTATTAGTCGCTGGAAAGGAATACGGAGAAGATTTACATGGTAAAGTTCAACAGCCAGACAGCTGGTTAAGCAATTCACAGAATAGAAATGTGTGAAATTCTAGACTCAGGAATTCTCTTCTTTGAAATAATTTATTTCCAATGTTGACTTTTTCACAAAATATTTCCATTGGAATACTTTTATTATAATCAAAGGCTATCATTTTTTAGGTTCATGCAGTATTTCTGTACTCATCCTAACTTAATTATATATTAATTTGTTATATTATGTTACAGATGAGAGAGGAAATTTCAACCTGGTTTAAGATAGAGTGGGTAAGTAGATATAATTAATTTTTCCTATGGCCATGCGTTAAGTTGGTACTTAACGCATACCAAATCATTTAAACACATATCAGTTAAATTCTCGTGAATTCATGTTTGTAACATTTCTCACTGCTATATTTGCTTGGATATTTAAGTTTAAATATAAATTTGTGCATTGGGCGCCCTTGTTTTGTGCTCAGTGATTGTCAAAATATGAAAGTTTAGGGACGTACAAAATATCTTGTATGCAATACAACTAAGCTCTTAAGTCTTCTAGTTTTACTACTATTTATAAGCGCACAGCAAGAAGCACAAAAAAAAATGAGAATCGGTTGGTTTGTAAGTGAGTATTTGGACAAAATATTGGAATTGATTGAACTCCAGAAAAATGAGAAACCACGAAAGTGAAAAATCAATTCATATTCTCATAATTTGTCAATTTTAGATTAATAGTATTTGATAAAATTTCGATATAATTATTGGATGATTTTATTGCTCTTTTTGATGTGCTTTTCAACTTGTTTCATGTAAGAAAGTTTTTAAGATAAAAAATTCACGTAAGAAAGATGCGTCGAGAGTATTTAAATTTAATAGCTGGAAAGCGTTCATAATAAAATTACCAATGCTAACTATAAACATCGAAAATAATTGAATTGACATTAGAATTATAAAAACAAAATGATATTGTGTATTGAATCGATATTTGAACAGTTAAATTAACTTCTGGTGAAGCAATTTTCCGCTAGTAACTGATAGCTCATCCTGAAATAAGTTGGAACAAAATTCATTAACCGAGCAAACTCACAATATCAACAAAATAAATCAAATAGAAAACCGGGAATACATGTTGTATTTATGCGCACAGCGGGAATATTTCTCCGTTTCATTTTATGTAAATCGGTAACCGGAAAACGGGAAACAATAGTGTTTTGTTTGCTCTATAATACACGAGGGAAGATGTGGATGGCACTGATTCCAGTATCGTCTGTATTTGAAGTTATGTGTAATGTATCTCAAGCCTTGTGAAGCCATTAGATGCTTTACCACTGCCCCATTTTAAAAAGAGAAAAGGATGCGGATGATAACTTCCGGAAATATGGAATCAAAATCAAAATAGGAATAAAACTATGGTTGTTATTTAAAACAAGGATCTCTTGTCTAAGACACTGCACAGCGATTTATTTGTTGTGTTACAAATTTTTGTATAAATAGAATAAAACCAACGACATGTGTTTCTGTATATTAGTTTTTATCTGTGAGAATTTATTCACGTTAAGAATAGATCCTGGCTCAACTTGGGGCTGTAATTTCAGCCTTCTTGATGCACACTATAGTGTTGCTCGTGGACCGGTCAAATATTGTAATGTGCACATTTCTGTGCTACTCGCGGTTCTCTATCGGTTCGATTACAGTACGTTTGAAAAAAAATAAGAAGATAAGAATACATTCAAATTTAGTGGCAAATAAAAAGATGGTGGATATTTTACACTTTATCATTAATTAATTCCATTAATATTCTTTCCAAAGATTGGAAAATTGAGATATTGTTCAATTTTGATCTATAATATCATCTTTTATAAGGCTCCAAGCTTTTCCACCATTCAAAATTCACAGAGAAAAGTTTTTCATTCAAAATATGCATCAATATAAACCAGTAAAGAATTAAAGTTGAGAAAAAATAATATTCTCACTATCATTATCGCCTCTGAATAATCCGGTTTGGCTCCAATTGAAAAGAGAATGATCGATGCCAGAATGAAATGCGCCCACTAGTTCTGTTGAAAAATATTTGACCAGGATGAGATCGGACCGTAATCAGCACTATTAGCAACTAAAATTACCGTTAGCAGCAGCACTGTGCTTACAAAATGGTGGATCAAACGTGGCTTGCGGTAAGTTTGTAATCTGTTTACAATGTAAATACGTTGATATTCAGCAAAGATTTATCAATACTTCATTGAATGATTTAAATAAATGCCAATTGTACAGGAAAGTATTGACTTCTTCTATAATATACAGTTTTTACTTCCCCGACCTATAATATAATAGAGAAACTATTGTAATCGTGATTTCTTTGACAGTTCGAGATTTTGAAAAATCTTCACGTTTTAGACCCTACTGAACCCGAGAAACATAGTTTAGAAAAAGTCGATCAGTCGCTCTGTCGGTCTGTCTGAGAGCACGATAACTTGAGAACGCGTTCGAATTTTCCACTGAAATTTTATATTTAAGTTTTCTATTAAGAAGCTTGGTTCAAGTTCGTAAATGAGCTTATTTTCAACCAGTGGTACCAAAACTTTATTGATGGAGCTTCTTAGTTTTTTGCGTTTATTTTATAAACGGTAATATCCTGACATTATATTTACACTCATCACTGATTCATTGACTCCGTAACGCTCTAAGATAGATATATAGATATAAATCAGTTATAGCAATAAAATAGTGTAGCAGTATAAAGCTCAGAGGTGGAGCGTTGGACTATGGTTCAAAAGGTACTAAGCTCAAACCGCGAGAGAAATCAGAATTTTCATATTTTTTTTCGTTTATACAGATAACTATACCATCAATATTACTTACCGCATCATCATTTACACTTTAGGTATTTGATGCTAGTTATTATGTGCTAAACATATCTTCCATTTGACTGACGACCCATCACTTTTCAGCAGGCGCCTTGCATAACCCTAGTTTATCATAAAATATGGAATAAATAGAACTGATCTTTGGATGATTTGGAAAAACATTCACAAAAAAACATTTTTCAAAATATCAGGGGTTCATTGTTATTAGGAAGTTTTTGCAGGCCTCCGCTATTGATACGATAACGCTAACGTGGAAAACAAATTTTCTGGGAAATGCTCACTCAATAGTGCTAGCTTGAATCACAGTGCACTCACAAGAAACTTCAAGGGTTAGCAAACATCAATAACATAATGAATTTTTGAGTCAATCCAATGATAGTGCCCAAAGAAAATCATTTTTGACGTTAGCGTTGACGTTTCATCAGCGGTGGCTTGCAAAAACTCTCTATTATCAAAATTCAAATGATTATAAAATTCCTTATATTTTCCTGAATCAAAGAAATAATGAGAATCATAATGTGGAGTTGAAATTATTATCGCTCATATTTTGACATCACATGCAAACGCCCGTCAATTGTTTTTTTATAATAAGTAATTTGGCTCTATCTTATTTGGTATCAAATGAAGGTTCTTGTGGCGATAATTCAAGTACTGTCAGAGAGGATATTTAAACGATTGTAGATTGTTTCTTTCACAAATCATTTGAATAATGTCTAGTTTGGTATCAATTTTAAGCTCTCGGGGAGATAAGCTTAGTAGATATCAAAAATAGATAATTGAGTAGTTGAATCTACGTTACCATCTTCAAATTACACTTCCGGTGATCAAATGTCGAAACTGTATGTTCCAATGAATTAGACTCCGAAAATCTAGAAAATGACTCATTTTCATACAAACTTATTTCATGTAAGGACTAGAAAATTACCACCGTCTGTCACTTGATCAATGACAGCTTTCACTTTTACAATGACAGTTGTCACTTTAACAATGATAGCTGTTACTTTGACAGTGACAGCTGTAACTTTGACAATGACAGCTTTCACTTTTAAATATGCAATTAATTGATGAAACACTCTGCATTTCTGAAACAGCGATGAAACTGTGCTGGTAACAGCGGATTTTTTCTCTCAAAATCTTATTTGAACATGGTTTTAAGTTGTAATTGGAAGAATAGTTTCACTTAAAAAAAAGTCCAAGGGCTTTTATGAGACTATGATTTATGCCTTTTTTTACATCAACACAAAAATCAAACTTGGCTATCTGACAGTTGTTGCATTAACTGTCAAACGTTCGTCAACCATAAATAAGCTTCTAACTTGTGTAGTTGAAGGATTCAAATTTGTATCTACTCAGGTAAAGTGTTAATATATTTGTTGGTCTACATATCTCGAATTTATTTTAAGGAATATTTTATAAATTCTGCATTTACTGTGATTGAACCGTGTTTGCATTTTGGTTAGTCAGAAGGCTTGTAGTATAATAAGAGCTCTTGGACCATTCTTAACAGGAATAGACTAAAGAAGTCAGGTTATTTAAATTTAGGAGATATTTCAATTGTTTAATGAGCTATCAAGCAGGGTTTACAAAATTTCAATAGTTATTTACAGTATTGAATGCGTTGAAGTAACATTTTACAACGCGATAGCTTTGTTTATAAACGAAGCTGATCTGTCAAAAGCTACATTTCTTAGAAATCTCTCTGTCAGAAATTAGAATAAAAGATTATTCACCAATCAGAAATATACTATTTTTAATAAATAGACTTTTTTGGTTTTATTTCTGTATATTTATTTTTATTTTTGACGACTCATTTTCAGTTCTACGGGTTTACTCTTCTTCTAAAACTCGTAGTGTTCTGTAAAAAGTTTCACTTTAAAAATTAAAAAATGTTTTTCTTAAGTGAATGTTGAAAATATTGAAACGACTCTCTCAAATTATCAATTTTTCTTGGAATATGCTTTTATTGTAGGTATAATAATTATTATCAGTTATAAACAAGAATCTATGAATAAAGAATTAAAAATCCGTGGAACAGCTGTCTTGAACAAAAAGTGTGTTTCTGTATTATGTACCTGAAGTTCCAGTTCTATCGGATAATACGTGAAATACAAACAACAAGGAACCTAATAAATGAAGTAATAATAATTACAAAAGCATGAACTTATCCATGGAACATATATGTTGAAATTAAGTGCATTGTCCTAAAACTTAATCATACCATCTATTCATGCCCTTGATTAAATGGCGCCGTACCAACCTATGAGATTAACATCTGCGTGCTAAAATGTTGAACATTGAAATTGCTTTATAATAATAATTTCCACCTTTGAATAATGAACAGAATCATTTTCTACATAGGATGGATATGATTCTTGGAATTATTGATTTTAATACACTGATTTTATTTATACATTTATTGTATATCAATATGAAAAATGTCCTATCACAAAAAAAATTCTCAATTGGAAAATTTAATGCCTGAAGATTTAATTGAAGGTAAGTAACTAGATTCAACTTGAGGGTAGTTCATAAGTAATAAAAACTCCCAATTATAATTAGCGAATGATGGTAGAATTGAGTTGAACACAATTGGGAAGTATAATAATTAAATTTCTTTTGCAAAAACAAGAAATGAAAGAGGCATTACCAAGAAATAATCTTGAAATACGTAGGACATACATCATAGAAAATGATGTATTTTTTCTGTTTGAAAACAAATTATAATTTCTATTTAGATTTGCAATTTTTATGTTAAAAAAAGCTTATTTATTATTTCTTCTTGTTAGCATTTCAAATTATACTTTCACTTCAATATTAAGTCCCACATTGTGATAAATTCATTTATTTGTGTATCATAATGCTCCATTCTTAATACAAAAGTAGTTATTCGTAGAAATAATGTACTCGTATAAACCGTGAATATATTCTTACAGGTGAGGAATTCACAAGGGGCTCATTCTCTGTTCTATTTTGCTTCTTTCTTCTTGTTGGGTAAGAACAAAAAGACTTTCCAGATTCAAATTGCAGTGAATCCGGTCCATGAATAATGTCGGTAGAATGAGAAACTGTTGGCCGATGGAGAAATAAAATTTATGAATTGAAAAGTCAGCGTTCTGATCCTACATTTTGAGATGATGAAATTTTTTTGAGTTTTTTTTATTAAATATACTTTCTTGAATAAGAGATAGGCCAAAAATAGCTTTTATCATCACCAGGCAAAATTACACCAAAATTTTCAATTCAAATAAAGAATATAGCATATATTTTATTACATTTCTGAGTTATGTTTTGTTTTTACTCACCAGCAATATCATTAAGGCCCGGTTGTACACTCTAAGTTTATCTGAGGTTTGGTTAAACCGAGCTTCAAATTGCAGTGGTAATTGCTTAAATAATTGTAACCATAGAAATTAATTAAACTATAGATAAGCTTAGATTGTACAACCAGGCCTAATAATACGGGAGGTAGCGTGTTTAAACGAGTCATTTTATACCGACTGAAAATCATAATAATAATAATTTTCCCCTACTACAGTTGAGTTATGAGCGTCAGCTGCCGCACCCGCGGTGGAGCTGAAGCTAACAACATATGAAAGTGGTCAAAAAAAATTCTGTTTTAGTGATTTCATACCGTGCTAAAATTTCTGATATGATTTTTCAGACGATTTTCAACTGAAAAATAATAGTCAGCTGTTTTGAAAGAGGTGGGTTATATGTCAGTCGTGTGTATGAACTTATCAAAATTTTTTAGAAAAAAATTCATTTCATACCGTATAAATTTTTTCACAGCTGAATCTTCATACTTCTTGAAAAATAAAATAATTGTCCGCTGTATTATAAACGGGGGTAAGACCGTCAGTCGGCGTCATGAATATGCCGCGCGCTCAGCCCATCTAAGTGTTGCACGATTACTTTTGAAAATAAATTGACGATCTTTACACCAACATACATTGAGCAGACGATGATTTGTATTCTCATTACCAATGAAATTATATTATATTTCTATTTCAGTCAGAATTATGACAATTTATAATAAAAAATCAACTTTTATGTGGTAACGTACAAGTTTTTATTAAATTTTCCATATTTATCAAGTCACGACGATTTTAGATTATACATATATTTATTTATTGATCGAAATCGTTCAGGTCTTCTGTAGTGTCTGTTTCGTATACATTTTCGTCGCAACTATCTTCAGAGCTGTCGATGATAGCATCATCTTCGACATCGTCTGGTGATTCAATTGGTTCATTTTCAACGTTTCCTGTAAGAAGAAATAATATTATATAAATATATATACATATATATATATATATATATATATATATATATATATATATATATATATATATATATATATATATATATATATATATATATATATATATAAGCAGAGCTGGGCAAGTACCGGACCCAAAGTAATTAAGTATAAATACCAGTTTCAACTATGATAATACTTGTTACTAAGCACTTTCTCAAGTTTAGCTTGAAAGTACTTGTACAAAGTATCAGTTTTTCACGACAAAAATACTTTAAAATAAGTATTTTTCAAGTATAAGTACTTTTTTATAGGATTGGGAAGAAGTCGATTTTTTCTATTTAAATCAGATTTTTATTTGGTTTAAATCACATTTTTTCATTTGAACAAAAAACCCCAATTTTTATTTTACTTCTACCCAATTTTTATGTTATTGTTATTTCATTATTATGATCCAATTCCAATTACTAGTATGTAGTATTCAATCACTTGTATACAAATTATTTTTATTATTTGGTCTAGTCCACTTAAAGCTGAGAAACCATTTGAGCACCAGAGAGCGGCCAAACTAATTTGCCCATATAAAAGTTTGAGTTAGGTGATAACTTGATGATAATTCTATTTATTTTATTTGACTTTATATGAATCCGATAAGTATTTGAATAAGAAATTTTGATTGATTTAAATCGTAATTTTTTTACTCGATTTAAATCATGACAACCCTAAATTTTTGTGATATTTCTTGCACTTACACACATCCACAGAGACTAACACCTACCTGTTTACTATATCTTAGCTATGAAAGTCCCTCAAACTTGATTCTGTATAATAATATCTTAATTTTATTCTTACTTCAATACTGATACTTACGTATTTTTACATTACTCAAGTATTTTTCGAATACTTAATTATTTGTAAACTATTTCAATATTATTTGCAATTATCACGAGAAAAATAAGTCTTAAGTACATGTTATAATTTTAGTACTTAAAATTTTCAAGTATTAAGTACAAAATAAATATTTCTACTTCAGTATCAGTCTTAAGTACTAGTGAAACCCAGAAATTGGTACTTAAGTACAAAAATACTTAAGTATTGCCCAACTCTGTATATAAGTATATACCTTGGGAATTTTCATCAATAATTGTTATACTAGTTACGGTTGGTGGAACTTGATCGCCCTCAAACCACTTGAATTAATTATGATAAATCGGAGAAATTTATTCTAATTCATTATCAAAACCAAATTTTATAGTAGATAAAATGCTTGAAGTAGAATTCCTAGTTATGAGTGTACTCGAAAAATGTATTGGAGCAAAGAATAATCTATGGAAAAATAACAAATAATTTCCATTGTCGAGTGTTTTCGACTTACCTTAATTCGTGTGATGATGGCTAAGACACAGCACTTAAACGATGTTTTTTAGGTAATGCAATGAATTTTTTAGAACATTGAGAATGATATTTCTGTTTATCGTTCATATCCACTGGCACTTTAGGGTCTTTCATGCATAAATCATTTTTTTGCCTTTTTCTAAAATATTTTTACATTTTTCTAAATACTTTTCAGTGAATGAATGAAGCAGTTCACTTCTTTTAAAACAGAATACACATATTTGCATACTACTCTATAGTCGGTAATCGTACCAGTGGAGTATTTATAGTAACTAATATTAAGCAGACGTTTTGAACACTAGACGTTTCATCAATACAGCACAACATAAACTGAATATAGTAGTGAGTGTAAAGATTGTCAATTTATTTGCAAAAGTAATCGTGCCACGCTTAGATGGGCTGAGCGCGCGGCATGTTTATGACGCCGACTGACGGTCTTACCCCCGTTAATAATACAGCGGACAATTGTTTTATTTTTCAAGAAGTGTGAAGATTCAGCTGTAAAAAATTTACACGGTATGAAATGATTTTTTTTCTAAAAAGTTCATACACACGACTGACATATAACCCCCATTTTTCAAAACAGCTGACTATTATTCGTCTGAAAAATCATATCAGAAATTTTAGCACGGTATGAAATCACTAAAACAGAATTTTTTTTTTGACCTCTTTCATATGCTGTTACCTTCATCTCCACCGCGGGTGCGGCAGCTGACGCTCATAACGCAACTGTAGTAGGGGAAACTATTATTATTATGATTTTCAGTCGGTATGAAATAACACGTTCAAACACAATGCTACCTCCCGTACTATAAGAAGACCTGACAGAATCTAAAGATTTGATTGAGATCCTGATTTGTGTTATGTATTTCGTTGAAAGGTTCAAATTTTTTTGCGAGTCAAGGTGAGTGTGATTTATTACTGATCAAATTCACAAAGTGGACATAGCTGAATTTGTCCAGGCAAAACTAGGTGAAGTGTTTTATTTATACCACAAAGAACCCCAACAAAACAGATTAGCCCATAGAAGTATATTCAAGCAGCTTGTGTTATTGTTTTTGTATGGTTTGATAATATTCCTGGAGAAGCCAGTTTTCTTTAATAGAGATCTTATATTACTTAAGCCTGATTGTACAATCTAAGGCCCGGTTGCACAGTTTATTCTAAGCTTAGCTTGACTAACTGGGTAACGATTGTTGAGACAATTGTTACTGAGGTAATTGAGCTAGGCTTTGGATAAACCAAAGATTGTGCAACCAAGCCTAAGTTTATATACAGATTAGTTGAACTAAATTTGTTTTCTAGGGTTACAATTATTTCAGCAATTGTAATCATATAGTAAATGAAGTTGTTTCAACTGGATGTAGATGAGCTCAGTTTTTACTACCGGGCCTGAGAGATATAATTGAATATTTGCCAGCGTTCAATTGAATTAAAAAGAGGATGTAAAATTTGTACCTTGAAGGATATTATTGCTTGTGATATTCATCATCAATAATACAGTTATATCCAGAGAACAATCGAAAATTTAATACCTAATGACTGAAGTCAAGATTTATAACATTCAAAAATATTTCAATAATAAATTGCATCCTCCTCAAGATTTTCCAGACAAGTTTTGACGGATTGAATTCGAACACCATGTTGCAAAACAAGCTCAGTATATAATCAAATTGATTTTAGTTCTCCGAGTGTACAGCTGCTATGCGATTTCCACACAATAATTTTTGTTTATATGAGTTTTTACTTATTTGAATTGCTTTTTCGTCAAAATTTAACGGTAAGCTGTCGTGTGACCGAGATGAGCTCAACATCAGGTTGTCGTGCGAGCAAAGCGAGCTCGGTTAACTATAATGTATACAACAATGTTATAGGATTGTAATACTTTTATAAGGTAAATATTGTGGCACATGTTTCATCATTTTTTCATTATCATCCCATTCAATATTGTTTCATGTATCATAAAAATCATTGTAGAATGCTGAAGATGGATGGGTGCACATCCGAAACGTCCGAAATTTAATAGTTACAAGAATAAAATTAAGTGGACTGCAATACCTAAAAAATTTTTTTACTTCATCCATATTTGGGTCCTTCAGTCTGCATTAAAACTATAATACTAAATACATTTTTTATAGCAAATCAAACTAAAAAATAAAAAATAAATAATATTTCAAAAAAATAAAAAACACGCTTTAATGGTTAACCGAACTGGAAAGTGAAAATAATTTTCAATATAGAAGGAAAGTGATTAACAAAAAAATTAATGTTATCGTGAAAGAAGCGTGGGGTGCTCTTTATCATATTTGCATACTACTCTATAGTCGGTAATCGTACCAGTGGAGTATTTATAATAACTAATATTAAGCACTCCACGTTTTTCTCACAATAACATTAGTTTTCTCGTTAATTACTTTTTTTTATATTGAAAATTGTTCTTACTTATGTACGGATAACCATTAAAGCGTGTTTCTTTGTTTTTTTGAACCAATATTTTTATGCGGAGCATCAACTATATTTAATTCTTTGAATTAATTGGGAAATAGATTCAGTAGTATTTGCATTCGGCTTCAAAAACAGAATAGAATTGACAAAGTAAAAATTGGAAAAATTCACAACAGAGACTTTGGTAAGAAAGATGTAGATTTAATATTTATTTTGAACTCTTCAAAACTTTCCTCATGTTATTACCAGAATTTTTTATTAGAAATTATTTGAAAGCCTGTTCCTCTCTTCGTATAGCATTCATGACCAAATTTCCCAAAGATCTATAGTAATTTTAATGAGTCTGTAACCGAATACTCCTGAACCTCGATGGACCGATATTTCTACATTTAATTATCCGTAATTCAAGATTTTAGTTCATTCCAAACAATAATTGACATTTGAGCATTTGTATAACAGATAGGAATAAAATGCAATTATTGAAAGAATCAATTTTTATATCTGAACACATATTTGTAATAACAATTCATGTTAGAAGAACACCCAAATTAATTTTATTTCCATTTATTGAAGAAGTTCCTAGAAGAAATTGATTAACATAATTTATTGATAGATAAGTGAAGAAACAACATTTGTCACTTTTTCAAATTACGTAACAATATAAAATGATGATTTTTGATAGAATATAGAATGAATCTAATGATCGCAATAAGAAAAAAACTCTGAATGAAGATAAGCTTTTCAATTTAGTTTTATGTTATTATGTTGGAATATTTTCGAATTGTTTTTCTTTTGGTATCGCTAAAATTCCTAAACGCTGTTCAACAAATTTATGTGACGATAGGATAGTAGGAACCGTGTCACGATGTAATGAATTAAAGTCCATAAGACAAGAGTTGGTCCATCCGTCTTATTGCATCCATACTGCTCTATTCAACGTGAGGTTTTAGGCACTAATACAAGCACTTATAAATGTTTCTAAGGAACAACGTATCTAATAAAAATCTTACTCTCAGTATTAATTTAAAATTTTCACCGCGTGAGATTCCATATCGCTATGTTTCATTTCTTTTTGAAATACTGGCACAAATTCGATATCTAAAAGATCTAATCTATTGCAATTTATCCAGAGTCATTCCAGGTCATTACCTTCTTTCAAAAGCTGCTGAATATTCATCGAAATAGGTCCAAGTTTTATTATTAGTCGGAAACTTTTATTTCTTTTCTTACATGCAATTTATTTTTAATGTATTGAAATTTTCTGTTTTGTATTGCTTCATGGTTTGTTGGATTCTCTGCGTGTTGATTGCGCTATAAATTGTCTGCATTAATTTTTTCATTTGTCTTCCATCCTTTGTTGAAACAAAGGAATGTTTATTGAATTTTTCAGTCGCGTGAGGATGAAAAAAATTTATAGCGACATCAAGCAATTCATATTAATTTGCTAGTAGGGAGTGATGCTAAAAATATGGGTATAATTTCCGATGTAATGTATGGTTTCATGTATTGCGATATTATAAATTCATCCGTATTTCCATTGTTTGTAGCAGGAAATTCGTTCAACGGCCACAGAGACAAACAATATAACATCATAATAGGACTATCAAAATTGGGAGAAAAATAATACGTTTAACAAAAATACATTTCTCTGCGTAATTTTGCTATAGTTTCTGGCAATTTATTGAATTTAACATCTATCTTCTTTTCACCTAGGTACTGTTTATTCCATATATTTCCTAATATTGTCAAAATGAGAGTATCTCTGCGTTACATCGCCTTTTTGGAATTATTTACTACCTTGATAGGTTCCAGCACAGTGTCAAATAAATTAATTTTTGAAAGCTTTTCACATAATTTTATCATAGCGATCCATTATCCCACAAAATAAGTGTTAGTGGTCATTTTTTGGCATCGTTGAATGTTAATTGACAACATCTCAAAAAGTCAACGACGAGCAAATGAGTCACCAAAAATGTCGCTAGCCTCCCGACTATATAGTTTAGTAATCTGCAATAAAATTGCACCTAATTTCTTAGAAACGACAGTTTAACTCTGGAACTTTTTATGCGGACCGTGATTAGAGCTTCCTTTGGATGATATGCTACAAGAATCCGATCGGCAATAGGTCTGAACTATTGGATGTCCATTTTAAAAGCGGAATTTCGTCTCCCAAGATTCCAGCCGTATGACAAGCAGCATCATCTTTTCGTGAGATACATTCGATATTTTTGAGACACATCTATTCAGTTTGTGACTTTAAGGCCCGGTTGGACAGTCTTTGGTTCATCCTAGGCGTAGCTCAATTACCTAGGTAATGATTGTCGAAACAATTGTTACTAAGGTAATTGAGCAAGATTTCCCATGATTCGGTCTCGGCTATTTCCAACTTAAACATTAACTTTAACAGTGTCATTTCATAGTATGGACTGACAGAGCTCCCTAATATGAAGTGATGCTGCTAGACGGAAGTAGATTTGAAGTTACGCTGGTAATAACTGGAGACGAATCATGAGGAAACGAGAAGATATCTATCATACTAATGTCCTTCAGAAAAACATTGTACTCGTGATGATTTGTAGACAAAATTATGAACGCTGAAAAATATAATAACGTTTTTTGAAAGTCACAAAATGAATGGAAGCATTCTGAAAATATCGAATGTATTTTTCAAAGAGATTATGCCGCTTGTTGTACGACTGGAATCGTGAGAGACTGTTTGTTGGAAGAAAACATTCACTTTTAATATCAACATCCAATAGTCCAAATCATGAGAAAGAAGCTCCGATCACAGCACACATGGAGATTATACAAGGAGTTCGAACTCTCATAATTGAAATGACAAAAACCTGACAAATAGCACTTCGACTTAGATGTCGCTAGTATTCGATTAGAACCATTGTGAAGTTGATATTTACACGAAATGTGATGTAAACAATGATCTATAGGATATTATTTGTGTATGATAATCCGTTTAAATTAAGAATGTCCTGATTCAAGTTGATAAAATAAAATTTTATGCATTCCACTGTTTCGGTACAAACGGTTCGCTTGTGTCCTCTTATTTTGGGGAACCATTTGTATGCATGGAGTTCGTGCTCCTTATGTAGTATCCATGACAACACGCATGGGAAGTTCAATTTACGTGCTTGTCCAAGATAAATTAGAAGTAATTTCACTAAAGATCTAGACGATCGCTAAACATCATTTGACACAATGTTGAACGTATCATGGTGATGGATAGTTGTTAGAAGACGATGAAATGTAGAGGTAATTTTTTATTTAATTCTTGTTGGTTTTCTTGATTTTGACAATATTAGAAAATGCTTAAAATTTTTCTGTCTCCGTTATCTAAAATATAGCTGAATATGTGAAAAGTGAATAAACAGTCTCCAGGTATATAGAAAATGATATTGATCTCAAAAAAATGACCAATGACTGGTTAAATTTTATTGAAATAAATATTTTATACATAGTGCCGACTTTATTAAGACAATTGTATTGCTGTGCAGTTTTACGTCCAAAAAAAGTATCGTCCAGAAATAACACTGGTTATAATTGCACTAAGATAGAATAATTTCAACTTTGTCATGATAATTATGAACCTAATAGCATTTCCGAATGATCAGTTTGTATAACACTTTAATTAGCTTCCCCTGTATCTATCTAACGAAATCTTTGAACGTGAATTTCACCCACTTAGAGACGTCAGATTAAATTAAAACTTTGCATATTTCTCAAGGACCGATGACAATACAATAATATATAATTTATTATGTTTATTCCATGATAAGAATCATCAGGAATGAATACTTACTCAAGGAACGCAGCTCGGTAAATTGTAACCGAGCAATACGAGCTCGGTCAACAGTAGACCGCCGTGCGAGCGAAGTGAGCTCGGTTAATGGTAAGCTGCTATGCGCGCAAAGCAAGCTCGGTCAACATTGATCCGCCGTGCGAGCGAAGCGAGCTCGGCTAATTTTAATAATAAATAACTTTTTCATAGCAGATTGAATTAAAAAATAGAAAATAAAATATAGTTTAAGAAAACTAAAAAACACGCTTTTATGGTGAACCGAACTAAAAAGTAGAAAATAATTTTTACTATAAAAATAAAGTAATTGACGAGAAAATTAATGTTATTGTGGAAAAACGTGAGGTGTTTTGTATCATATTTTCATACTAACTCTACATTCAGAAATCGTAACAATATAATATTTAACACAACTGATATCGAACACCTCTCGCTTTTTCTACAATAACATTAATTTTCTTCTTTTATATTAAAAATTATTTTTTACTTTTTATTGTATGAGAAGTTTGGGATCCGTGTTTTGGATTAAATATATGTTGGTTGGCTTTGGGATCCAGCATAGCCATTGGATCCTAAAGCCAACCAACATATATTTTTACTTTTTAGTTCGGTTCACCATAAAAGCGTGTTTTTGAATTATTTTAAACTATATTTTATTTTAAAACTACAAACATATAAACAGATTCTGTATGGTATAGTTCCACTCTAATATAAATCCATGAAGCCAAACTGGAATTGAATCTTTTCTATAGATCACTATCACCGGTATTATTTCAAATACATCCTCGAAAGATGCTATCATCTGCAGCATTAGAACAAGAGTCTAATGCATATTATATGCAGCACTAAACTATCTGTTCTAAAGTGCAAACTATCTCCGTGTATGTATAGAGTTGAAGTTCAACCCGAAAAACCATATATTTCATACTTATCATAAGAAGTCAATTAGCTTTCCGAGTATAATTATATGTTTCCCATATTTTTTTAAGAAACCGAATTTAGTCGTTTCTCATCATGATAAGGGTATTATATCTTCCACAAAATTATTTGTTGTATTTATTATTGATCATTATTTATAGATTATATTTGATTGAAACAGTGGAGATATTATCATGCACAAAGTGTTTTTTTTTTTGTGACACGAATTAGTTCTTTACTTTTTTGATCCTTACTTCTTGAGACATCAATTTATTTGACAGTTGAGTAAATACTTCGCATTCCAAGAAATTATTCAGGCTCCCTTGAAAATGCTGGAGAGTTGAACATTAAGTGGGATAAAGTACCCATTAATTTTCCTGACTAAAAAGAATTCACTAAATCATCTACTTTAGGGATAACCCATGTCCTGAATCATTCACTTAAGGAGTGATCTAGTATATACAATTGCAAACTCTGGGCAGACATCATAACTTCACAGAAAATGTTAAGAATAGACAAAACCTTCTATAATAATAGAATGTAGAGGAGCCCAAAGTGTGAAAAATTACAAGTGTAATTAAATAAAAATTACAAGAACAGTGTGAGCAAAAGACCTATTGGAGTTTTTGTTTCTAAAAATCACCTCCTTCTCTCTTCCTTCAATAATAGTTTGAGCTGTAAATGATATTAGTATTATATTGTTAATCTAACTGAGATTTACAATGAAATTAGAGAGACACCAAAATTTGATGGTAATGTTATGTATTTCCTGGGAGACCTACAAGTACAATCATTCACAGTTGGTATTCCCCCACCTTCCGTTTTCTCATCCGCATCAAGTTTAGAATCCTCACCCTTCAGATCCATCTTTGGTCCTTCTAACCGTCAGCCCTACAGACATGAACACATGACACGGCACAAGTGTCCTCTTCCAACCCGTATCAGAAGATTCGTGGCGTGACAATTTGTCCAGAAAAAAACTCGAAAAAATCGATGTTCACTCAAATTTGTTTTGAATATAAGGAGCAAGGAGATTTTAGTGAATCCATTTTTCGAATATGGCTTTCAAGAAATTCCACCCATTTTCAAATTTTCTAGGTAGATGAAAGCTTTCGAGACTCCTAACATTCTTCACTTTCAAGTAAAGACTTCAGTAATCTGTATATTTTTCAGAATGTTATTTAATAAAAAGCTACTTTTGATTTGAAATTCTGTATATTTTATTCGAAACTTTGACGTTCCGATCCTTTGACCAAGAATCTTCTTCAGAAAATTCTGTATATTTTATTCGAAACTTTTTTTCTAAAGAAGATCCTTAGTCAAAATATCGAAACGTCAAAACTTCGAATAAAATATACATTATTTTAAATCAAAAGTAGTTTATTTATCAAAGGCTCCAGTGTTGTACGAATAAATTTATCGTTGTAATAATAAACCAATATATTTGTGATAGAAAATATTTCAATTCGATTTATTCTGTCCAAACATTGGAAAATTGAAATGGTTTCTGATGATGTAGATGTATATTTTCGCCACAATATTCTGGTATTTGAGCATACGGCCTCAAATTAGATTATAACGCTTTAGGAATGATGTCTTCTTTAAATCTACTTCTTATACAATAATTACTATTCTTTTTTCTTAGAAACCTGTGTATATATTATCCATAATGAATGGAACTGAGATAATTGGAATGATTCTGTAACTCAATCAATAAGTTTTTATCGATCATTATCTACTTCAGAAAGTGAACATATGTAGCACTGATTAAAACTAGGAATATTTATTGTCACAATTATTTCCATTCACCAAAAAATTTATCGATCGATAATAAACATTTGCTTGTGCTAGAGAATACGGGAAAATTTGAGTGATCTACAGATTTGCAGAAAAACTGTAGATTTTATGATTGTTAAAAACGAGAAATGGAAAACATAGAAATCGCTAGTACGACCATAATGCTATTATATTAATCAAGTAAAAACCTTCAGGGGGCGCTGTGCAAAGCTTTAGACTAAAGTGCTTAGTAGATTTGTTGTAGCAGTGACGCTAAGTGAACGATTCTCATCCATCTATTAATGGAATGGTGAAATTAAATTACGTGCTGTGAGAAGCACTTTATTTTGATATGTTTAAGACCAATAGAGATGAAAATTGAGTTAAATTCCTCATAAAAAGAATTAGTTCCTTCATTTTTGACGGTTAGAAAATAAGCGACTGAATTTATACGTGTCCGTTCGTCGATTCAGGATCATGAACATACGGGACATCCAAAAACCACCGTGACTGACGAAATCGTCACGGAAATCCACAATTCTGTACTAGACGATTGTCGACTGAAGGTTCGCGAAATTGCTGAGACTGTAAACATCTTGACAGATCGCGCCCACCACATTTTACGTGATGTTTTGAGTAAGTTGGATACCGCGTCAATTGACAGTCAATCCGAAACGCATTCGTTTGAGTATTTCTCAAAGGTATCTAGACTTATTTAAACGCAATCCCTCCGAGTTTCTTTCATGCCTCATAACTGTTGTAGAATGTAGATAAATCTTGGATTCATCAATACACGCCAGAGACGATGCAGCAGTCCAAATAATGGATTCGATTAGGAAAATATGTGTCTTAAAAAGCCAAAATAGTTTCATCTGTCAGAAAAGTTATGGCAACGGTTTTTTAGGATTATCATGGTGTCTTCTCATAGACTACTTAGTAGGAGGCAAAACTATCACTGAGGCCTAATACTCTCTATTACTGAATAAATCGTATAATGTAATCAGAGCTAAATGTTTATATCTGGCAAGAAAGAAGGTGCTATTCAACGATGATAATGCACCTGCGCACAAGTCTTGCGTTGATGTGGCAAATTTCGAGGAACTTTGAATTCAAGTGTTTCCTTATCTGCCAGATTTTACTCCCAACGATTTTTCTTTTCAACAACTTCAACAAATGGCCAAGAGGGCAAAGGTTTACTTCGAATGAAGAGATTGATGCTGAGACGAACACCTATTTCTCTGACTTAGACCCATCTTATTACTCTGATGGTATTAAAAATCTCGATTTTGTTGGACCAAATTTATCGTACTACCCTCGTTATACCCAACTCTCTGTCTTTAGTTTCTGGAGACTTCAATTGATGTTGTCCAATTTACTTTTTTATTTTTCTAATACATTATAACTCAATTTTTTTCTAGATTTTTTCATTCTCCTTATATATTTAGATTCCTGGTCCTGGTATACGTTAAGCTGTGCATCTTCTAAAGATGTGCGAAATTTTATGTTTGTAACGCTCCAGTTTCAGTATTTAAAAAAAAAATCGACTATGACAAGTGTGCAGACAAAGGTAGACATACATCGAAATCACACTTGAATGGGCCTGTCAAGTATCTACTTCATATGATATAGGAATCTAGACGGATCGGCAAAATCTTATCTGAACCATGAAGAAATAAAAAATATTATATAGGGAACATTAATTGACGGAGGTGTATATTTAAGTCTGCCGTATTTTATCGGGATCGTTATTATTTTCAATGTCCGACTAGTTTATTATTGTTGTCATAATAATACTGATTTCAGGGTAATTACGTAACAAATAACACCCGAAGACATTATTTTGAAAAATAACAAATAAGTTTCATAGTTACAGCAAGTAACTGGAGTAATTCCTCTGACAGAAATCACAATGACAGGACATACATTGTTAACAATTTTGATTGAAATAGAACTAAAGTCGGACATTAAACATTGAAGGCACCACGGGAGTTGAAAATACAATAATGCCTACGGTCAACGTACACACCTCGGGCCAGAGGCCCTCGGAATGTACAATGTTGACCTCAGGCATTATTGTCTTTTTAACACCCTTGATACCTTAACTACTATAATAATACTGCATATGATTTTCACTTTCTCAGCCTATACATAATACAAGTATTGTAATCGTATTTTTTTCGAGATTTTAATGAATCTTCACGTTTAATTCCTCACTGAACCCAAAAAACATAGTTAAAAAAGTCGGTCTGTCCTGTGAAAGCACGATAACTTGAGAACGCGTACGATTTTTTTTATCAAAAAGCTAGGTTCAATTTCGTCGATGAGCCTTTTTCAACCAGTGGTACCGAAGCTTTATTGATGGAATTTCTTAGTTTTTTGCGTTTATTTCATAAACGGTAGTGTATCATGAAATATGAAATAACTAAAATTGATCCTCGAATAATTTGGCACAATATTTATCTGAAATATTTTTCAAAACTAACAGCGGATTATTTGTCATTATTAAAATTTGAATTATTATAAAATTTGTTATATTTTTCTGAAGCAAAAAAATTATGAGAATCATAATGTAAAATTAGAATTATTATCACTCATATGTGGACATCACATGCAAACGTTCGTCAATTGTTTTTTTAGAATAAGTTATTCGGCTCTATCGTAATTAGTATCAAATTAAAGCCCTTGCGGAGATAATTCTAGTAGATGTGTCGAAAAGGATATTCAAAGGATTGTTAATAGTTTCTTCTACAAATTATTCAAATGATGTCTATCTTGGTATCAGTTTAAAGCTCTCGAATAAATAAGCTTAGTAGATATCAAACATTTATAATTAGTGGAATTCATGTTACAATCTTCAAATTGCACTACCGACAACCGAATGTCGGAGCTGTATGTTCCAATGAATTAAAGACCCCCGAAAATCTGGAAAAGAACTCTCCATTCTCAAAAATCCCTTTTTTATGTAGATAAGGACTGAACATTAACAATGACAGCTGTCACTTCGACAAAGACAGCTGTCACTTTGACAATGACAACCGTCATTTCGAAATATGCAATTAATTCTAAAATAGCAGTAACTGGCCATGAAATTTATGGTCGGAGAAGTACTGTCCGGCCATAGCAGATTTTTTGCTACGGAATTATTATAGAATGTGATCCATCTAAAAACTACTCTCATGTTACGATAATAATATAAGCACTACATCCATCGAAGTATTCACTAATTTTTTCCTTCAAATATCTATTTGAATGAGTTGTTTCTGTATTCGTTTTGCCAGGTATTATTGTGACTATTCCATTCGTAGTATTTATAACAAGGCTAACAATGCTCAATCGCCATAGAAACGATGCACATCAGTGAGTATTTGGACGTGTAGAAATACCATCGGGTATTACACTAGTGGTCAGAATGAGTATTTTACTCAAAGATGTGGATACCTCCAATTTGTGCATTCTTTGTATTTAATGGAATATTTTTCTGGATATCTTCATCAATTTTATCTTCCGGTCTATCACCAAACCTTTCTCAACTAGATTCCATATCAAGACGCGATATATTTCTCTATTATTCGCCAAAGAAAATGCAAGAAATTCTAATTTTTCAGTTTGACAGAAGTTTGTTTACTCGTCCCTATGAAAATTATGTGAGTTGTTACTAGATTCATAGAAAACTAATTTGGAAAAATGGTTTGACTCCTGGAATAGTCCTCCATATACCATTTGTAGTTAAAGTCTTATAGACTATTTTTGTGATGCAATCACTCATGTTTATTGTGCTTGTGAATACCACTTGTGCTGCACACTCGTGGTATTCAAACGCAAGCACGATAAACATTCGTGATAGCACCACAAAAATAATCGATAATACTTCAACTACTTATGATATAATAAATGAATATATAATGGGTCAGTACTATATTCTTTGAAAATCTCATGGGCTCTAGTTGCTGATGGATTCAATTCAGTCAAATTTCATTTTTTGTACAAATTCCAGTCGAACGAAACATCCATAATGGAAAACACTTGCTTGGTTGGAAGCTCTGGTTTAGACCCAGGACCGCATAGAAACGGCGCGTAATTGAAGTCTGATTGAATTTCAAGTCAAGTAGGAAAAGAAATAAAGAAGAACATGCCCGTGAGCCGATATCATTAATCTCTATTAGATGGAGCAGCTGAGGTGCCAGGTTGCTGGCTACAGGTTACATCTCTGATCTAGAATACAGATAGTCTCATAATATTACAAACTAATCGATAGGATACTGTAAACACTGTCACGACTCTTAGACAGATATATTTTTAGATTTAATCTATATTGCCAAACAAGGAAGATCTCACAGAGATGCGAGGAGTATCTTGGTTATAAATCTTTACGCAAATTTTCTTCACATTTCTCAAAACATCTATATTTAACTTTGGAACAGATTGTTTGGAGAAGGGATTTGTTCACACTGTTCTTGTTCCGTCAACAATAACAGGTTTAGTTATTGATAGGCTGTCAAGATTAAAGCTTTCATAATTTGAAGATAAAAATTTCGTATATAAACTTTAGTAACAATCAAAAATATCGAAGAAAGGCTGATGCAATAGTCGCGATAAATATTTTTTTCTGCTTTCTCTTCTGAACTCAGTTGTTCACACATTTTATGGGCCAATCTGAAAGCTTAATAGTCTCATAAGAGCTTTTCTCAACTAGAATTAGAATAGAATAGAAGTTGATTTAAGAATTTATTGGCGAAAAATAAATGAAACTGTTGATTATAGTGACACTTGAGACGATACAGATGAACTAAGAGCTATCCAATATATCGAAAATATGCATGTCAAGAAAAAAAATTGACGAGCAACGTCAAGATAATCCACTGTAAATCTGATAATACCTGATATGACTATAACAACTCGTTAATATCATTAAAGGGAAGATCATGATTTTGTATCTCATTCTGTGGAATAATCATGATATTTAGATAAATCAATCAACTCTGAAATCATATCGTTCTTTTAGATTAGATTTTCCAAATAACTTATAGAATGAGTCATGAAATTTTTATCTATGTCGCACTTGTATATAGTGCAAACCAACTGAAATTCAAGGGATGATTTAATTGTAACCTAATTCAGATCGATCCAATAATTCAACTCCATCAGTGGCTCAAACGTCCATTACTGGTAGAGAAGTTTATTGTAATAATTCACGCAATGAATTTTACCTCTAGTTAATATGCTGCAAATAACACAGGCGCGTTTAAACTGAATTTATTAGATTTACGCTCGGTTTTATCAACAAAAGATGAGTAAGTTACTATCAGAGTGAAATTTATTCTAAAAGTAAACTAGTTTATTCTTGCGTAATCCATTTTATGGAACAAGAAGAAAATTACTAGACAAGTGAATCTGAAAGATAAACTACTCGATTGATTTTCGAGAGAATAAATTTTTATTCTGTAGAATAGTTGTGACACCATAACTACAAGCTTCTCTCAAATAAATATCTTGAAGTGCATTTCACGCTGAGCATATTTTTCTATCTTCTAAGGGAAAGTTTCTGGTAATGTGCGAGGATTTTTGGGGCACGCGTTCTTGCTTCATTATTAAGTAAAACTCTATCGAATAATTACGAAATCAATGTCGTTATTTGACAAAATTTCATTTTCATCATCAAAAATCTTATCTCTAATTCCATTCAGGCCCTGTTATATGATTTAGGCTTATCTACAGTTTACAAGGGAACATAAAAAGCAAATTAAAATAATACTAACACTTGAGCTATCGAATGAAATACACTGACTCTTTTTCCGTTTTTAGTGATCCCCAAAAATTTGTCATCAATGGGATCAATTTTGGATATATGTTCTGGACCATTACTATTTCTACATAACTGCATCTTTAATACTTCATATGTTTTTCAGTAGTATGATTATTTATAAATTACCCACTTTATTTTCAGCCTGATCCATTTTTCTTCCTTTTCAAATATATCATACAATAATTTCATTTGAATACTATGATTGAGGTGCTGTTTGAGAAACAGGATTGTATTCAATAGCAATTTCATCCAATGCCGTACTTTCAGCTTTAATTTTGATATTTAATTTTTTTCATCCTCAACAATGGTGATATATTTTTTAGCTACTTCTGGTATGTTGGATTTGTTGGTCTTGGTATAGATTTACCTCGACTTTTCTTTTTGTTCATTTCAATTGATACTTGTTGAAGTTCTCAGCCTTCAAATCTGACGTTATGCCGCGACGCACCTAAAGGTTCAATAATAGACTATGACTTTGTCGGTAAATCAATGGAATAAAATTGTAGCTCTACTAGTTGCTTATGTACTTTGGATTTGTTTTCATTTGATCAATGATTAAAAAACGGACATTTCATTTGTTCTTCACAGAATCCGGCATACATGGACTATAATATTCTTGACGCATAGCATATAACTAACGTGTTGACAGAACAACCGTAAAAATAGAGATAAACAGAGCCAAGATGGTGGTACTCACGTACCAATAGAAATAGCATATGCAACGACGCAGAAAAAGAAGCAACTTGTAATTTTTATCCTTTGATGGCACGTTCTCCATTTTATTATTTTATTGAGCAGTTTCAAGTGCCACGCTATCGACGCTACCATAAAAATAATACGTTATACTCTGTGTTCTTTGTTGTGTTTTCAAATAGGTCCAATAGTTTTATTTAGGTTGCAGCAAGAATATTTCACGTAACAGGTCTGTAAATGGGCATTGAATCATTCGGTTAATAATTTTCATGAGTTGGCAAGCCATTTCTTTGAATACTTTGCCTAATGTCTCAATGTTCAAGTTTACACACTTGTCGCATAATAGTATATCATGTAACATGTCTTATAAACGTCTCTTTAGACACGAACTTTTTAGGTACAAGTGAATAAGGTGTTTAGAGTAAAGCGTGTCTAAGGAGTTCATAAAACAAATCGCATACTATAGTTTCTCTACAATCGTAAATTGAGACAGCACAAATTAATTTAAAAACGGCAATTCTAAAACAATTGCCAAATACTGGGATCAGGGAGTACTGGGAGGGTTCACTCTCATGGAGCAAATCAAACAGTTTTTCGCTATTTAGCGGATATGGAGAAAATTAAAATCTTAAGCTGTGTGTGCTAGATTTTAGTAGCTTCTGCACGGTAAAATATTTTGCTGGAATCTGATTGAGTACCAGGCAGACAACTAATGTTTGTTTATGAAAATATGTTAGATGTGCAAAATTGAAAAATATTTTAAAATTTTGAGCAAGACTGAAGTTAGATTTCCAATATTCTGAATACATTTTAGTAAATATAAAGTATGTACAAATTATGAATATAAACATAACTACTTTTTTTAGATGAGCTACAAAAATCTTGTTGCGTCGAAGATTGTTTCTCATACAAGAAAAAACCGATTATTCGGTATGAGTACGAAATTTGTGTGAAATATTTTAAAGAGAAGTAGATTGTTTTCAATTCAACCAGAAGAATAGTTTGAGATCGGGCTATTTTCGTGTGGTGCAAACGAACAAATAGATACTTCATGCTTTTTTAGATCCCATACAACTACTTGTGGTTGGATGCTGCAAGAGGACATTGGAATCGAAGTATCGCAAGTAATTGGTAATTACTTTTTTTTTTGCTATTATGAGTAAATAATTGACATATTAATTTTGAGGTCACTACCGCTTCACTTCTTTCGGCTTCAGCTCACGATCCTGTCATTCATTCGGAAGTTCAAAAAGAGCAGAAAGTATCTGGGACGTAGGATTTCCCATTCATCACAATTCTCTTAACTGCAAGTGATTATTGAGATCACCTATAATTTGAGAAAGAAATAAATCTTCGAGACGAATCACCTGTCCGAATATTGTAACCTAAATTTCTCATCCCAACGATAACGCAAAATTCGAATACTGTATTAATTTTCTCGGAATGGGAGACAAAATGTATAGTTTTGTTCACACAATAATATACTTAGTGAAGATTTTGATCCAGATAATGTATGTCATAATTTTGTGTAAATTGATTGTAACTGACTCTAATTCTATGTAATTGTCTATAACTGTATCTGTCCATCGTTTTTAACATTCGCAAATACTATCAAAATTTTAATTTTTGTGTATAGATGATTCAAATGATTGTCATGTACCATAAATTTTCATTTATAGAGATACAGAAAATATTTTTATTGTATTAATATATAAAATTTGTAATTATACTATTTTTGTATAAAATATTGTATCATTATATCAAGAGCTTTGAAATTGATTTGAGAATTCATATTCGAAGGATATTGAGAAATCGAATAGAATTTTCAAGAAATAAGACACGGAATTTTCAAAATCTTGAATTACAGGCTTCACTCAGAACAATTTTAATTTTCATTGCCACGCAAAAATTTCAGTGTTTTATATGGAGCCTGAAACTCAATAACTCAGAAATTCTATGACTTATTTCATAAATACAAATTTGAATAATATAAATTGAAGAAACAACTAGGGCCACCAGGCGGATTTGGAGGGAACTAATATTTTTTTGTGCTAGTTATTTACCATGGCGGTGAACAATCCCAGTACTCCCTTACTGGGATAAAAATGTTTGAAGTTAGTTTCGGCCTGTAATTAATAAGCCTGTGCCAACTTCATGTCGTGCTTGAATCGATCGAAACCACGGGTTTGCTAAAATATGTTTAAATTGTTATATAGCGTAGCGCTATGGATACCAGTTCGTTAAATGTTATTTTAACTAAGGTTAAAGAAAAATTACTATTAGATACTTATCTGGACTGCAAAGCTCAGAAAATGATTAATTCTGTTGTAATAAATAGAAAAATCAATCTTACTTTTCACAGCAGTCGTCCGAAATGTGAGCAAAAGAGACATAACTAAAGCTCGTTCAAGAATTCTCTCAATTTCATGAAAATAAATACGTTTCTCACTACGCAGTAAACAGTCCAATAGAATACCATTTTCCTTCTTCAAAAAATATATCGTTATGGTTTGAAACATAATTATTTTCTGGAATACACTTGGAAGAACTTTCGCTTATCTAGTGCTAATAGACCAAGAGCCTATCCTCGCAATATCGATAAGAAAATGATAATATGTTGTGTAGAAATATATTAGAAATACATAATCTATAAGTCTGAGTAGGTGATTTCAGCCGGAAGGTTATTAACGACGCGATGCATATGCTTTATTCATGAAGCATATCTCTATGGAATTAATATAGCTATCAAAGTAATATGTGTATTTTCAGAATATCTTGATATGACTAACCCTATTCACCTGGAAGCAATTGTCAGTGCTTTCTAAAAGGGTATATCTTCTGTATCTCGTCTTTGAGCTCGGACAGCATTTCTCGATGGTTTGTTTAATTGATCACAGTTAATTATATTCGATGCATTTCGAGAAGAGAACAAAGATGTTTAATCACGTAGGTGAAATACATAGCGGTCTGACAAATACTGTATATCTATATATTTCTGATATAATTCTATGCGACATATAGATTCTCCTTGATATTGGTTTATGATTGTAGGATTCTATATCTACAGAAATACTTTGTATTTAGCTTTGAAGTAATAATAATTTACTGTACCAACGTGGAAATTAGTCAGAAAAGAATTAGTCTGAAGGACGAGTAACTGTGACACTTCTCTCGAAACGTTTCAGTATGTGGTTACAACAAATGTGAGCGCGTGCGATTTTTCAGACGTAAGTGCACGTACGACGTCGCCTATTGAAACAAACCTGTTGATATAAACACGTATGGTTACACTGCAAATAATTTTTACTGTCGCGCTCGTATGCTATCGCACGACTATCAGACCTAAACAAACTGGTTGTCGTGCGAGCCTATCTAGGCCATTTAAATAAAAAATGGATATTGAAGCACAGATTCGTTGTATTGACTCGAAAAAGCCATTATGGGATCAAAACTCTAAAGAATATCATGAGAGGATTATAATTGTATTATGTATTAAAGTAAATTTCTCTTTAGGTTCAATACATTTCCGGAAAGTTGAGAAATTTTCCAGTTTAGTATAGATTTTGTATAGCGTATATATGTATGAACTCTGAGAATTTCTTAGGTAGTTTTTTAATTTTTTTTTAAAGTTCTATATACTCTCAATTTCCATCTCTATTTGTATATAATTCATTCACCCGATATTTACTATTAAAAAGCACTAATATTCTCGACTAGTAAATAATAAATGAACAAATTTTGATCCATTTCACGAAACTGCTCGTTTGATTGTTGCAAGTCAGACGGAGACAATATAACTATCAATAAGTCAGACACGAGGTTGCAAAATCGCACGCGCTCGCATTTAATGTAGTCACACACTTGAATCGTTTTCATAACCTGATTTATTATCTTTCATTTGAAATGAATATATCAACGAACTTACTATGAATCAGAATTAACCTATTCTTTTGTTGATCAAATTACAAAGAAAAATAATAATTTATGTGTTTATTTCTAAAGTGATTTTATTTTGAGTTTCTCACCTAATATTTCGATCTTAAAGAAAATGTGGCTTCTCAATATCACAAGACAAAGTGCTCAAATCATCCGAGTTTTCAAGAGGGCATTGAAGGTAAATATCATCGTCCCTGGTTCAACGGATATCGGTTTCCGGTTTTCTGACCATCTACCAGTCGCATCACTTCCCCGACTTCAACTCAGAGTGGAGAGATACTATCGCAGGAATCACACCATTTTCCATCGAACCAAGTGACGCTGAATTTTCCAACTGATTACTCAAGAAAATTTCTTTTTTGGATACATTCTATGTGTGTACTTTTTATCGAAAAATATAATTCAAGAAGACTGAAGATTAAAAATAGTTTTCATTTTATATGTTGCAGGTAGTGCAGACTTGAAAACTAACTAGATTAAACTACATTCAATATCCAAAGTTGATGGAAAATTATCTATGCAAGGTTGAATACTGAATTATTAATTTATCTTCTTCGAAACAAACTTTAAATTGAAATAAATAATTCACAAATAAATATTATATGCAGAAGACGCAGTAAGCTTGATTTCTCATTTAAATGGTGAAGAGGAATTCTATTCTTAAGATCAAGAAATAATGCGTCAAAAATCCATTGCAGAAATAAGGTAGAAGCTTTAATTAAAATTCTTACGACCCAGAATGCGAAATGTGAAGAATGAGGACCAATTTTCAGAACTGGTTGGGAACCTGATATCAAGATAAACTTCATGTTTATTTGCACCTGGCATTTATATAGAATTTAATTATTTCATGACATCTACAGTAAATTCGTTATTATTCAAATAACATTAAATTCAGATACGAATTCAATTTCGGTCTGAATTTAATATTGTCATGTTGCCATGAGCAACCATCATTTCGAGCATTTACGCCGGACATCAAACAATTTCGAATGTTTTGGAAGAAGAAAAATATAATAATTTCTATTGGAATATAACAAAAAATTTTGAATAGAGAACAGGATACAGTTTCCATATTAATTTGAAATTTTTTGACTTATGCTAAATAAGACCCGTCGATTAGTGGCTACTTATGTGGAATTGACGAATTGAATTGAAATTACACAAAAATTGTTCTAGGGCTGTTTTCAACTGCTCAGCATCTAAGATTGCCTAATTTGAATTTTATGGATTGTTCATTTGATAGTTGTATTCCAATACATGCTTGCAAAATTATAACTAAGTTGAATCAGTTGAGAGATTTTCTGACCAAATATCCTTCGATGATTGATAAATACTTATGATTATGATAGCATCCACAAGCATGTTGGTTTCAGGTTGACAGGCTCTCTGCGCGGTATCAAGTTGTTACCGCCGAACAACATGCTTTCGAAATTGTCGAAATTATATTCAATGCCTTGAGAATATACAGATTGAAATGGCGAATATTTTCTTTAGTATTCTATCCACAACTGGGGCGCACTATGAAACACACATGAAAGCACATTAAAACTGAAAACTTCCCTAAAAACAATAAAAACTGAGAAATTTGAATTTCTAGCTGAAATTTTAAATTCAAATTCAGTAATAACCTGTAGGACATCTACAATGAATTCTCTACGTGGCCATTATAAACAGAAAAAATACAAAACTCAGTAAATAATATTTAAATTCTCTCTTCTTCAGTATAGAATGCGATCAAAAGTTTCATTTGGTTATTCTGAGGGATTTCGAATAAAAAATGTGTGAATTTGCATGTAAATTGTCTGTTTACGCGACCGTTGAAGTTGGAAACCAATGCAAATAGAATAAACTGATTGCAGTCAACCTAATTCGAACTTGGATAATTAATTTTCGCTTCTCTTATTCCAGAGTACCTTCTCTCAACAGTGAGTACCTCAGAAATTTTTATTAAAAAAGTTGTTAGAAAAATTGAATCCACTCTGAATACAATTTCCTTGATTATGTTGAATGATCACCATCCAAATCAAATCTTCAATAATCAACCGCTTACAAGGCTTCATCCGAATCTCCTAGAATAATTTTGAATAATAGAATCTAATCATTGCGGAGTCCAGATTTTTTTTTTGAATTCATTATTACGGAACTCAACTTATATAGACCAGGAGCCAAAAACAGATTTCTCTTATCAATTTTCTTCCGGCTGATAACTTTTGAAATGCTTCTGAGAGACGTTTCATACAGCATGGTGACCGTCAGCTGCGGTACCATTGGTGGGTTAACTGATTGTAGCCTACACACGTAAAAAAATAATATTTTCAATCATTTCCTCCCAATTGAAAATTCATCAAATGATAGATGATGATATATTCTTGGAAAAAAAAAATGTCAGCTAGCTGTAAAGTGGTGGTTTATACGTCAGCTGGACACAAGAACTTGAAGATATGAATAATAATTTGAGTGATTTCCTCTAACTCAAATTGTTGTCGGATGATTGTTTAAGTAATACTTTGACTAAATGAAAACGTCTGCTAGCTGTATATGGGGAAAGATTGTCAGCTGATGCAGTAAGGGGTACGGCGCAACAGACAGACGAGAACGTTAATCGCGTATTTTAATACCCCGGCTAACGTATTTCCCCCCGACATGCTGCCAGCTGATTTTCTCATTATTCACTGTATAATGTCAATAATTATCTGACAAATTTTCAGACGGGAGGAAATGACGTGTCCAAAGTTATTCGATACCATGCGTTTTGCACGCGCAGCATGTGAACATACACTCTTGGGCTTGATCTAGAATACGATTTTTAATACGTGATTCATGAGTATATAGAAAAAAATAGAGGAAAAGAGGGGCAAATAGATGAATGATTCATTTTTAATAGGATTTAAGCTTTCATACAATTATATTAACCCAAGTATATCATCATCTTTCATTTGATGAATTTTTAATTGGAAGGAAATGATTGGAATTTTTTTTTTCACGTGTGTGAAAGGCTACAATCAGTTAACGTCAATGGTGCCGCAGCTGACGGTCACCATGCTGTATGAAACGTCTATCAGAAGTATTTCACAAGTTATCAAGAACAGCTTGTAGAAGGATTGTCTATATTGTGAGATAGAATACCTGAGTAACATATTGATAATTGTATTTTAAAACATGCTATCAAAATGCCAAGCAATCGCACGAGGAGACGTCACCAAGTTCAGGAACAAGAAAAAAATACATCGATGATACTACGGTACTAATTTTTATTAGATCGGTACCTACATTGTTAGATAACCCAAATGTCATTTAAATTTGAAGAACATTCTTAAATTGTTCAGGTTTATATTAATTTATTTCTGAAAAGTAACAACATTCAAATTGAAAATTTTGAAAATTATTTTTGACTAACACAAATTACTTATCTCCAAGTCTCAGTGTTACCAAGAGTCGAATAAAAGATTCAATATTCTTTATCGATATTACCAAAATAGAAAATTCAATATTTTTTGACATATGAATCCAAATAGTAAAAATTGTTTAAGGTACATGTTTCATGAGACATTTTATATCACTTGTATATAGAACCAATAAGAACGCGTGCCCAAAAATCTTGTCTTATTAAACTTATATCTTAATATACTATTTTTATTTTAGTATTCACTCAGACATATCGTTATAATAATTTGAATTTTTTTTTTTTATATCCCTGATCACTTTTTAGTAGTTTATATAGCTCGTTCGAATAATAGCAGAGCTAGGACGAAAAACGTTTACTTTAGACATCGTTTGCGATGCGTGAAGTAGCTACATTACACATGGCCTTAGTGAAAATAGTATAAATTATTTAATTTGTTATTCTCATTTATTTTAGTTCAACATCATTGGAGAATGATGTTATTCGTTATCCTCGTTGTATGGAGATATTAACACATTTATCCCAAATTTTTTCAAGCTCAGAAAATATGTTACTATAAGATTTCAGGAAATAAAATTGAATAGTGCATATAGACTTGGTGTGATTATAAAGTAAAGAGTTACAAATTCAGTTTTTATATCCAAAGCGGCTCTTTTGGATGCTTTTTGAAGTGAACATTTGAGATTCACGTATTATATTCACAAATAATTGACAGTTCGGATGTAAATTCTCAAATCCCTTCCACTGAACTCAGTGAATACTTATTTGGGTTCGTATTTTACGGATTATACTTTTACTCCGATATTAAAAGCAGTGTTGAACAGGAGGTATTGTATCAAAAGGAAAATGTGATACTGTAAAAATTAAGTAAATAAGAAGTATAGAAAATAATCTCATATCTGAATAACGCAATATTCTAAACAACAGTTTTTTCGAATGATCCTTATTGTTTTCTAGAATTTGGTGGATTTTGATAGTTTGACAGATATAAAACGGAATAAACCATCAAATATGATCTATTTTTTATTTGTTGAATTTTCTCTTCTGTTTCACACTCATGTAGATAAAAGCAGATTATCTCACGCGTCCGTACTCAGCTTTGACCCTTTGTAATCCAATAAATTCACAGGTACTGCTCTCTGTGATTCTGATACGTACCTACAAAGCTTTTTTGATAAAACATATTATATAAAAATGAAAAAGGAGTAATCTGGTAATCAGATGAAATGTTAGTGCTTTGTGGATTTTATATGTTTAATAAGCGAAAAATAATTCAATTTAGTTAATTTGAATGAATGAGGATTAGAATAATTGGTCCAATTTTTCTTATTAATAGGAAGAATATTTTTGAAACCATTTCTTTAATTTTAAATGCGTGAAAACTTTCTGCTTAAGTTGAAAATATTCACTGTGAATATATTAAATTCTCCTCCCAAGATTACAAGAATAATTTTGTATAGGACATTATCTATTTGCAATTAATTTCATCCCCGTATAAGCACACTTATTGAAATTCTCAATAAAATCTTGTTTGGAAATATTGCAAATTGGCTCTTCAATTCAGAAAATTCTATTCAGCCGCAGTTATCTTTCCCTAACTTGAATTCTACGCATCTTTTGGTAACAGGAGAATTTCTTTTCCAAGAGAACAAGTGCTCCCTATTACTGATCTGCACACTCCAGTCTGAATAATTCCTACAAAAAGAGTTCAAGAAGATGGAAAATGAATTTTCCCATCAAATATTTCCTATTTTGAATTCCCATAGATTGATTTAGCGATAAGATAGGATATTTAAATACTGGCATCATTTTCTAAAATGTGAAATTTCCAAAGACTGGATTTTTTCAAGTAAATAATTCCATTAATATATTTGTCTTCGTCGGAGAAAGTACCCAATTTTGTTTTTCGTTACAATTATATTTAATTAAAACGAAATTGTCACTCTGCGAAACACTTTATTACATCGTTTTTAATAACATCTCACTCCCAGTCTAATTTGCAAACAAAATTAAAAACAAGCTAATTGTAGTTTGTACTGGCGCAGCACGAATTCTCTTCAGGAAATTAAATGAACAAATAAGTCCTAGCATCCGCTTGAAATTCATGGCTGACTAGACATCACTTTTGACCCGAAATTCTTTCCCCTGAAAGGTGTGATGGAAAAATCCTATTTAACATTTATTCGTGTAGGTTTTTTCAATCTTGAAATTGCGTGCTTCCATGTATAAATCATAACTTGGTTTATATCGTACATCCTATTTTCGCCTGAGAAAGCCTTTTATCCACCTTACACAAAAATTCTAAAGAATTGTGCCAAGAATGGAAGAGTTTGATTAAGCCAAAATGAGGTCGGATGTTCAGTTTGATTTATAAGATATGAATGAAATCCATTTAGTTGATCAAAATTCATCAATTAATTCAAAGAAATCTCATCAATTGTTATGAATATTTCACAACTATAAAAACTTTGTGAGTTATTTGAATGATTCTTTTCTTATATTTTGCATAATCCACCGCAAGTATCATCACTTTGAGCCATGCACTTTGCTTCAAAAGCAACTCCCTTTATTTTCAGTCTGTAAGTAGCTGAAAATCGAAGTGTGATGGACCGTACGCATCGATAAGCGATCCTATCATCGATCCGGCTATTTTTGCCCAGAGAAATTTTAAATATAGAGGATGTCATACGACAGTGGCGGGTATTCCACCACAATTTCGTGCTATGAACAGTAATTTTTTTATGATATCCAAATGTTCATACATATTTCTAATTAATCTTGTGATTTGAACCACATTCAGGTAGACACATCATTCCTCAAATACGCCTGGGAGAGAAGTTTTTTGAGTAATTTCAATCATACCAACTGTTAACACAATCTTAAATTAGAGTCAAACATCAAAATTTCTCTTAAAAATACGGACTATATTACGAAAAAATTATTCGTGAAAAAATACCTAATTATTAGACTAGGTGAAGAATCTGATCAACTTGAAAATGATGATAAGTGACCAAAAGTAGAAAATTCATGATAATGTAGGCTAATTATCAGATATGGCATCCTAAACTATATTTTTTTTCAACCAATCACATAATACAGGGACTCATAAATTAAAAGCATAAATACATCTGAATTCAAACCAATTATAGATAATAATTTATATGCAACAAATGTGTGTACTCAAGCATTATATGACATCAGGCCAAGTATTTTGAGAAAAGGCTTCTCGAATAACTAAGATTGTTGTCCGGATATCATAATGCTTGTGTATATCGTTTTTTCAAATTGAGATTCAAACCAGCTTAGCTTCACATGCTAGTCAAACAAAGGACTACCCGATTTAAATTTTTTGGGAGGAAAATTCAGTTTATTATGTGTAAAATATCCTCAGTGTTTTAAATATAGCATTCAAGTGTAATTTATTGCAAAGTCAAGACATGAATAACATTGAATCTAACAGAAAATATGTGCATTTGTAATAGAATAACAGAAGCAATATATCCTAATCATATTTGAGTCACAAAACGCAAGATTTCAGAGCCATTTTAATCTCATAAAGATGAAAATTCCACTTCTATTACCCATTCAGTACCAAAGTAGTGTACTCTTACTTTTTTTCAGTTGTGAAGATGGTTCACAATTAACACTCATATGATTTGACCTTTTCCAAAATTTTTCCAATTCCAAATGGGTAAAAATTATCGGCATTATTTAAAAAAATCCAATTTGTATTGAAATTCCTCCAAAAAGTATTGAGGTATTTTGTTCAAGAAGCTCACGTCTAGGACAATCAGCAATAAATATTCTCTACAATAGAGTCTGATAAACGATTTTCTTTGGAACGCTACTGGTCTGTGAGGTAGACAGTAGAGTACGAAAGAGGAGAGGTAAATGTCACTCAACCATGAGCCCTCATCCTGATTCTGATTCTCTTGTAATACGCTCCAAACTCCCTCTGGTTCATTATCAGTGGAATGTAATGTAACCAAGTTTACAGAAGCGGTTTGCGGTTTTCAAGTTTCGCTCATTACTGATTTTAGGAAATTGTGCAATTGGGAAATGACGTCACAAAAAGGAACTTATTCGAAAAGACGTCAAGGGAATTTTAAACAGGAATTATCCAAGATTTAGAAGCAAGATTTGTGCTGATGCCGTAGAAATACTGATTTTTCGATTGTAACATTTATGATATTAATACATTTTTACAAATTAATGCTCCATTTGTATTCTACTCCATTTATTTTCTATCGAATCTGTATTATAATATTCATGATTGATTGATTAGAATTGAATTGATTCCTACAGCAAAAGACAAAATTGAAACAATTTGATGTGAAATTCCTTCTGAATGCCTGTTCTTAAAATTCAATAAATCTTAATAATTGTACAAAAGTGGAATGCAAATTATTGCAAATGAAATTTAAGATTGATAAATCTACGTTTTATTCATTTGTTCGCGAGTAATTGAAATTTCCTCTATGAAAGCAATAAAATCATCTTAACTGCAATTTCATCTGATTATGCAAATAGTTGAAATGTCTATTTGATTGTCGATGTAGTTCAATAGATTCTATTTGTCTTTGATGCCTCTGACTCACTGAATAGAAAATATCACGCTTCAGTTCAACTTAGAGTTCAAAATTCACGAGAATGGAATAATTACCGAAAACTATTCTGCATGTTTGATATCCTTATAATCTTGGGGATTGTATGCAAAAACCGTTGATTCAGAATGGTGAAATATGGAAAACAAATTTTAGTTGTCAAATTATTGATGGAGTGGAGAAGAGATATTTCTCTTATTGTGATGAAGAATTGTAATTTAATATTAAAATTTTATTTCTAGGAGCTGCATTCGCTTGTCTTATTCTTAAAATTCTGTTGATATTTACAAAATTCAATTCATCATCAAAGTGTTCTCTGATATTATTGTTTCCAGTTTCATTTGTTATAATTGAATGGTCAAAATGATTTCCAAATACAACTCAGTATATAAATCGATTTTTAACGTACCTACTGCATTTATAATTGATAGTAAAAATGTAATTTTGATCATTAAAATATCGTACTTCTGTTATTATATTGATATAACTCAAATAACAATTTGATTTCACTATGTTGCTAGGATTACTCAAATAGGAAGAATCAGTCCGAAAAAGTTAATGTTTCCAGACACTAAATACTGTCAAATATAATATATTTTTAAGATAGTTGAACATAAATTTAAAGAGGAAAAAACAAACATATCACAAAAAAATGTGATATTTTTGTTAAGCTGTTGAACATTTTGATGAAAAATTCAGAAACATATTGACCCACAAAAATTCAAGAATCGGTTTTGACGCTATCATCTTAGATCAGGGAGCAACGTATTTCGTCCTTATTAGGACTCGTCATTTCTGCCAATATAGCCAAATCAGGTATAGTCGAGATTTGTGGAATAAAAATGTTTCTGAATTTTAATTTTCTATAAATTTGAAGTTACTATCAAATGCTTACGGGTTCTTTCGAGAACTTCCTTTGTAGAGTTAATTGTTCAAAGAAATAAATTTTTTCAGAGCTACCTGTTTTGAATAAAATTCTTATATCAGAAAAGAACCGCTAGGAATTCGTTTAGACTGCAGAAATGAAAAATGTTCGCTCTATTTTTGGCAGTTGGCGGAAAACATTTTTGTTGAATGTAGAATATACGAGCAGTAACATAACCGCGAGAACATATGTATATGTTGTCAAATTTGTCTACTTCACTTCCAGTCGTAATTCAAACTGTTACCAAATATCTAGATCTTTTTCCTCAGAATCTAGTTTACCCATTACTAGTTTAAGAATCTACACATCAGGTTTTAATGTCGTTTCCGTATCGAGAATTTGTTATTTACTTTAAGTTGATTTAATTAGGTAAAAAAATATTCTAGTACTAGCTTATTACACAAAATTCTTCAGAAATAGATGTGATTGTGATGGTACTACTGTATTGAAATTGATATATTTCCTATTCCACTTTAATACATTATGGAAGTGAATTGTGGACTTTCAATAGAAGTGATCAGAGACGGATAGTCGTGTGGGAAGGAGAGGAGCTGAGAGAAATATCTGGAGGAAAAATATTAGGTGAGGTGATAGTCCAAATAGATAATTGATAGACCTATACGGAGAAGTATTATCAGTTTGTGCAATTAGATTAAAGTGGCTAGGACACGTAAAATGGTTATCGGAAGACAGAACAGTTAGTGTGGTTTTGAAGAAGGGAATAGTAAAGACCAAATAAAGGGCTGGACCTTAAACTAAATGGTGCGATGCGATAATGAAAGACTTGAAAATTTTAAAATTAATAGGTGGGAAGATTAAAGCCACAAAGTGGTGTGGAGAGAGATTTGTGAACAAGCCAAGGGCCTACAAGAACTGGCGATCCAAACTATTATTATTAATACATACAGATGTACTTTAGGTCTGATAATTTATTCTATTCTCCATAAAAGTTTCAGCGATAATAATACTTGAAGTCTGTAAAATATTCATTTTATGTCAATTTTTTATGGGAGCCGGACATTGCCCAATTATATCATATCAGATTTCTCTTCTATATAAATAAGATCTGGATCAAGATGACAAGTACTGAGGGTTCAAGATGGGATGGGATTATGTTTTAATGTCAATTCGATATGGTACCACCATTGGCTTGATAAACTATTCCACTAGGCAACGGTAATGCTTGCAAAAATATATATCAAAACTATCTTTAAAGCACAAACTTTTTCCAGCTACATCTGCACATCCTCTCCTATCGCATTTCCTGTCTGACGAATGCTCCGTCAAGATTTAGAAATTCAAATAATTCAAATTTTCAGTCAATTTAATTCATGTTGTTAATTTTACGAAGTCCATGAAACTTCTACATAGAAATTGATTCATTCTTCATAAAAATATAAATTTGATCATAGTTAGGAGCGCATCGGTCGTAGTTATTATACATGTTTACGTATCACAGCACGAGTGTATGAACTCACTAATTTCATTTTCAAATATATAGAGTGGCCAGAATATGTGAAACAAATCTATTTAGTGTTTTGAATCAGATATTCCCTTCAACTCAAAATGGAATAATTATAAATAATTATAAGAATTTGTAAGACCGCTTTAAAAATGCTGATTTTAGCAACGCATTCGATAGAGGCTTTTCAATCGTTTCTAGTGCAATAAGAAGATGTGCTCGAGTTCTTGAGAGAAAAAAATGGAAATATCATAGATGAACTTCTGCGTAACAAATGTTCAAAGAAATATAAAATTGTCAATAAATTAATAAATTAATGATGTATCTATAAATATTGTTTAATGAAATCAATAGCATTAATCACAAATAATCATACTGCACGAGAAAGGCATATGAATGGATTTTGATAATTACAGACTTATAAGTCTTATGCCAACACAATACAAAATATTCTCAAAATCAATTCACTAAGGCCCAGTATTTCAGTTCATGGTTTACCCTAAACGTAGCTTAATTTCCATAGTAATGATTGTTAGAACAATTGTTACCAAGGTAATTTAGCTCCGATTAAGCTAAACCGAGGACTGAAATACCGGGCCTAAGAGACAAAAATCAAATAGGGTATATTCATGAATTTATTTTATATTTTTAATTCACTGATTACATCATTATAACATAGTAAAAATATGAATTATGTTTAAAAGTGCTGTAATGAAGTTTAAAAAAATATTTAAAATTGAGAATAATTTTGAGCTGTTTAAACGCCGCCATTTTCGCGCACTCTATGGATGACGTCAAATAACATGTCCAGTGATATTACAGTCCATTGTTTACTACCGGTGTTTTCGTTCTCAACTTATTTCAGCATTAAAAAATGTCAAAAGTCAGCTTATAAGTATTGCATTGTGCCTGAATGCAAAATACTATCAGAAATGTACCTGATAAAGTCTTTTTCTAATCCAGACAGGTTTTAAAATACGTAAGAAATAATGTAAGGTTATCAGAAGGGATGAAGCAATGACGTATTATTAAAGTAGACCCAGCGCGTCCTATGGCAGTCCACAGTTTGTTGTGATGTTAGCACTTACAAGGTGAGGGGTTCTGAGAAGCGAAGGGAGTAAACATGCTTGTTATGCGGTTTGCCTGCTTTTATTTATGTTTGAGAAGTGCGCGTCTATATTCTGTACTGTATGGATATATTTGTTAAATTAGAAGTAATAATATATTAATTGATTCAAAATTAAAAAAAAAAACTAGATTTTTCCGACATCTCATAATCGATATTTTTTCAAATGAAAAACGCAACCTGCGATACAACGATGTTTACCCTCCTCACCCCACTGTTTACTCCTGCATCACAACATCACAACAAATGCCGCGTGCTGGGTCTACTGTTAATACGTCATTGGGATGAAGTATCATAATAAATTTGACAGATCATGAATAACATTATATGTGATAAGTTTTAGCAATAGAATACAGTGTATGTATATGGCTTCGTTTAACATTTGCTCGTTTTAAAATAAACAAAAATTATAGGTTATGTTTAGTGCTCATCATATTTCGGATTTTATTTATTAAAATAGCGTACATTATGTGTCATTATTGAATAATTACTTTGCAGTGTTTACTCTTTTTACTTCAGCGGACGTAGAATTTGGATTTAAAAGAAAATAAGACGACATCATGAATGGATCTATTCTTGGCAGATTATCCGATTGTGCTTTTACAAAACCACTTTGTCTTAAATGATTTATAATCTCACTAGGGGTCAGTTTCACCAACGCCAGTTAAATTTATCAAAAGATTATTTTATACGGAGATTATTGTTGATACAATTGTAACTATAGTTACTTACTCAAAATAACCCCAAGATAAATTTAACTGACTTTGGTGAAACCGGGCCTAGGATGCTAAAATTACACTTAAACAATAAATGAACCTACAACACACACGTTTCTACTATGTTTTCTAATCAAAAGCCTGCAACGCCATACAAATGTAAGCAGTGCGCACTTGTTGGCATATTATTTGTCGTCACAAACAATGGTGTTGCGTTTTAGAACTTTGAATTTCCCGCACTTAATTTGCATTTTCATTTATTAATTTTAAGTAATTAAAAAGATATTAAATACCAAAATGATGGTTTAGTACAAATGTTCGGCCAATAAAAATTCGGAAAAAAATATTTTAACCGAATTTAAATTTCATGCATATTCCCTATTGGAATATTACCAACTATTTAGAGAATATAAATGTGCTATCGACCACCTCTACGTAATCAAACAAGTAATTGGAAAATTCTTAGTATCTAAATATATTTTGCCATGATAGAATACCGCATAAAGCTTTCGATTCCATCATTCACCGACATTTGTAGTAAGCTCTTAGTAATGCAAATATCGAGGAGAAATATATTCGAGTAACTGGGAACATTCATTTCGACAATGCAGCGCAAATTAAATTTGAGAAGTATGGAAGACCATTCAGAATCGAAAAAAAGCTATTCAGAATCAGAAAAGAGATAAAGCCAGGAGATTCACTTTTACCAAGTCTATAACTCTCTCCTTCAGTATTCCATGCAATTCCACTTAAAGCTTGGTTAAGGTACATGGAATCACAAAAATAGTAATAATTATCCAATCCAAGATTTACTGATGATGTTATTTGATTTTCTACAACTGCCTGAGAGCTTCATCACCAACTAACCAAAGTGAAAATTTCCAAAATCTGTAATAGGAATATGTGTAATCTTTGAGATTTGTAATGAATTTCTTATAACTTTATTGATAGATTTTAGGATATTTAGGGAGAAAATTTCATGTTGAATCAAACTGAGTATGTACAAAAAGAACAATAAATAATAATCTATCACAAATAAGAAAGATATTTTATGATACACAAATTGATCAAATTTTTTTTCATGTACTTCGCTCGGCAAATTGTTGTCACTTACATAGGCAAAGTGTTCGTCGTCATTGCTATCATTAGGCTTTTTCCAAAGAATAGAAGTTGAGTTCACAAATATGGGATGAACTGATATCGTAGATTGAAAATTTTGCGTTTTTTCTAACTTGGTACAAATTTTATCTAATGCTGCAGATGTTCAAATTGTTATTATTTAATTGATTCAATCATGATAAATTCTACTTATGAACATTGCAGTGGCACCAGAAATATCATCTTTTTGCATGCTACAGTCAATTCTATAAATTACAGAGAAAGTCACACGCTGTATAATTGATCCTTAGAGCATGTACACTGATTTCTGATTGATGACCTGACGAACCGTATACGATCTTTGGTGTGGTCAAAAGTTACAAATTTTCAAAACTCAGAAATTTTTCTTTGTGGTGTATCCTCCATTAAAAACTATAAGATCACACTTTTAGTTCGTTAAGTGAATAGTTCACTAATAATTCCAGTTGCTTACTGGTAATAATATTTTTTCATTCCACATGTGAAAATGAGTAGCACAATGGAGCAGTTATTGTACACTTCGTACAAAAAAAAAAATATAAAATTATGAACACAGCGTTATTTTCTGCAACAGGAATTAAAATATGACTCTAGAGATCAGAGTCAACCAACCAATTCTGTGAATGATTGCATATTCTTATTTTAGAATGAAAACAAATTTTGTTTACAATAAAATTATCGTGAGTTTCAGAAATTTGCCACAAATGCTGGATACAAAATAATTCTACCTCTGAATTCGACTCATCCTGTATGCCATTTGTGCTAGACGAGTAATATTATGTTTATTGAATCATTAATAAATCTGCAAAAATAATAATTCTCCAAGGGAGTTTTGACATATTGTTCTTTTGTCAAAACAACCCAAGCTTATCTATGAATTACTTCGTCCTAATTGCTACAGTCTATGACAGCCTAATCTACGAGCTATGACGAAAATATATTGGATCAGAGATACTTGAGAATAATACTTGCTTTTTTCCATCTATTTTTATAGAATTTAATAATTCCAAGAATGAGTCTATATTCATTTCATCTTTTAGTTTGTCCTGTGTATTATGCACCACAATCATTGCATGTTATTTTGTAAATTAAATTAGATCTCAGGATTTATCTGTTCTATCTTCTATTTTAGAGAATAAATTACTGTACTGTCTTGTACTGTTTGAAACAAATTTTAATTCCCCCTTTATTTTTGGATGAAAGATATCTAAAAACAAGGCTTGATGAATATGAACGAAACAGTAAAAAATCAAGTGAAAATACGCCGAAATGCGCTCTAGTCCCTCATTGCATAGATTCAGGACTTACTTTCAATTTTGATGAAACTATCATTATCCATAACAAAATCAACTTAAACAAAAGACTAACATTAGAAATGTTGTATATAAAACAAGACAAACAAAACATTAATTAAAAGACAGTTACTATTGTGCTTGGCACTACATACAACAATATTCTTCAAGATCCATGTTACTTTTCCTGATTTTTGTTTATATTTTTGACACCTTGCGTGATGCACAAGCTTGGATCTAATTTTAATTTTAATTGTTTGACACCACAACTAACTTATTTCTACCTGTGACAATTTGTAATTTTTTGACAATGCGTGCACGCACGATTTAACTCGCACTTAGTCAACGTCTTCCACAGATGTTGGTTGTGGCATTTGACAAAAAGAAAAAAAAAACTCCGCTATTTTATTACATTTTAAATCACACATGAATGTACATTTTTAATTTCATACAAAATAATTCTTTTGTAAGTATTTCCGACAACCATAGTATACATAATAATCAGTAATAAAATAATTAAATTGTAGCACTTCTGAAGATGGCTGAGGTACAGCCAAAACAGTGAAGTAGGAAAGAAATATAATCAAAAAATTTACTGAATTCCCAATATTGTTTTACTCACTCAAATTCACTCATCCAGTCAGCTTCAACAATTTTATTCAATAAAATTTGATTATTAGTCCTTTATGAATTGAAATATCAATTTGATACAGAATATTCGAAATATTCACTACTCACAGAAAGTGGATCTTTGACCAACAAGTATGCTGTAAACTTAAGTCTCCTGAGCAAATAGTGAAAGATATGGATCCACTATCCAACAAAGTTGAAATATCGAAGTAAAATTAAATATTGGTCAAATTTCTAGTACAGTAGAAAAAGATCGGCGTGACTGACGCATTTATTAAGCAAGGTCACTATTTTCCTTTGAGAGAATCGTCTATCAGAAGTAGTTGGAAAATCTACGATGAAAGGTAAATACTGAGACAATGAAAGTATTGCTTGCTCAAAATTAGTTTTCATAAGAGGTATAGGCTGCGAAGTCAAAATTTTCATCAGTCTTCGCACAACATGCACTTCTTTCGCAAAATCAGAAAAATGCATAATATTAGTGGGCGGAGGAGCAACAGAACTTTGTCTAAAAAGGTGAAGTTATCGACCCTTTACTGGGAGCCTATATCGATAACTGCATTTCAATGATAGAATTATTACTGCTAAAAGCATTTAAATTGCTGTCGTTTACAGCAGAATAAAATTCTTAAAAATAATACTTATTTAGTTTTTCAGATCGTGAAACTTTCTTTACTACTAGAAAAGTTACATTATCTAGCATTCTAATCGAAAAATTCCTACAAATCAATAAAATCAAGATTAAATTTCGTCTGTTTCAGGACTTCCGAAATGGGGACAAGATAATCGAAATATGTGGAATGAAGTTCATCCAAATATTTGTAAGTAGATATTTCTCTTTAACGACTTTATAAGATTGAATGACTTTACCAAAAAGCGAGTAGCACTTTGTCGAAATTAACTATAAGTAAAATTCTCTCATTGAACCGAATTCAAAACGCGATCCACATTTTTGGCATAGTCATGGAGCATTAAGAGGTGAATAACAGTGCTTTGTCCTTTTCAGTGCGTTACTAACAAAGCGTGTTTTCTAGTTATTTTCAACTATTTATTCTATTTTTTAGTTTTTAGTATTAAAATACCTTCAACATATTATTTAAAATAGCCTCAACTCGAAAGAGTCTTTTAGTCCATATTGTATAGTTTTTGACTGACAGAAGTCATGTGCTGTATCCGAAAATAATAATTTGATCTCTATTAATGTTGTAAAGAAAAATTGGAGCGATAACATCCCAAAAATAAGTAAAATCTAATTCATTCTGATACTAATTTTGAAGACTGCATGTGAATATGTTCTGTAACTCACAAAATATTGAGAGAAAAATAGTTATTACCCTAAAATAGTGATAAATGTGGTATGGTGAAATTTTAACTATTGAATTTAATTACTACTATATTGCTTGCTCGTGCAATAATTTTAGGATTTATGCATAATTCAGCAGAAATAATCTCAATTTTCAGCAAAAACTTTGTGTGAAAATCGAAAAATATCAAAATAATATTGGTCATCAGTTTTTTTGTATACGTGTGTAAAATTTCCTATTGTTCAGACGTCACGCCACGCAGTAAGTAATAGCTGATTTTTGAAGATTCCATTACATATATTGGTACATACGTATGATGCTTATAAAAGCTTGTTAAAAGTTATCACATTGAATTGAAAAATTGCCAAATGTATGGCAATAAGTTGATTCGATCAATTTACTTCGAGTCAACTTTGATACAAAATTGAGTTTCTTTAAAATTTTATACTTGGAACATTTTTCACAAATGGACATATTCACACTAAAATATTTTTTCATTGAATTATAATCTGCTTAGGAGAAGAGAAACTCCTCCCTAAATACTTCCTGTATAATATTTCTGCGTCAGGGATTGTGTATCTATCTATTGGTCATATTTTCTTATAAGCGATTTGAAATTACATTTAAATTCACTATCTAGAATAATTGCAGATAGGTTTAAATAGTTTTAAAAATTTGGCTATCAAATTTTCTCTCCATTTTCAGTAATAAATGATTCAAAACATTCTGAATCATGGATAGCTATAAATTTTGATCCATGTGAAATCCTTATTGTAGTTGAATGATCATAGATAATATTCTTAGATCGTAGATAATTATGATATGATTTTGACTGTTTTTGAAAGCTGCGCTGGAGACAATTAACCTGGAAGCAATATGCTTGCAAAAACTGTAAAAACTATAAATACTCAATGAAGGAAAGATACTTGTTGAGAATTTTTTTCACGACTTCAATATATATTATTCGAAACGATCTGTTGGAATGAAACTATTGAATATAAGATTAGTAAAATCTAGGGTTGTCATCACTCAAATTTCAAATTTCAAATTATGATTTGAATCAAGTAAAAGAATTACGATTTAAATCAATCAAAATTAGAGAATCTCGTATTCAAATATCTATCAGATTCACATGAAATGGAATAAAATAAATATAATTATCATCAAGTTATAACCTAATTCAACCTTTTATTTACGTAAGTTAGTTTGGCTGGTCTCTTTGTCCCCAACTGTATCCTCAGTTTTGGGTGGACTGGACCAAAAATGGAGAATAATTTGTATACAAGTGATTTAATATTACATACCAGTAATAGAAATTGGATTATAATATTAAAATATTAAAATGATAATGAAATAACAATAACATAAAATAAAAATCAGAATTTTTCATTTAAATAAAAAAAAATGTGATTTTAATTAGAAAATCCGATTCAAGTCAAAAAAATCTTTTTTTTAACCCAAGTAAAATCTAAATTGAGCACACAAAAATTTGACATCTTGGTTGCCTTGCAATTAAAGGAGAAGCACATTCGCTTCCATATCAAATTCTGAATACTTTATAATATTTTATGTATGAGCAGACAAGATTTTGACATAGAATGTGTTAACCTATCCACAATAATTTTATTTATAGTGAGAAACTAAATTTCGGAAAGTGTTCCAAATAAATTCGCTGGGCTAAGAAAAGTGTTTCCGTCAACTTCATTATATAGCTGCTTAGTGCCTGTGGAGTGGCTATATTAGCAAAGAAAACATTTGTACAGTTTTAAATTTTTGTGATAATTATTAATAAATTATTTTTATCAGAATTTATTCCATTTATTTGAAGAAATTGACAACTCACATTTGTCAAAATTAATTGTTCTATTGTTGTTGCTACTGGATCAAATAATTATGGAACACCTTAACAACTCTCCGATTCATAGAGGGGAAAAAGGGGAAAACGCCATCAATCAGGAATAGTTTGTGATAATTCAACAAAATATTTTTAGAATATTGGCTGATACACTACAATCATAGGCTATCGTTGATTCAATGAATTTCATCGTATTCACAATTTTTTATAACAATATAATAAATTGTTCTATGAGCAAATGAGTAATATCAAAGCGAGAATATTATTACGTGAATAATTGTATAAAGAATATTACTATTTTAATATTGAGTATGATTATTATTTTGTTTGACACTATTTTACGATTGATTAGTTAGTTCTCATTTATATTTAAAATACAATTATTCCATGGAAATATATGAAATCAGTATGAACCAATTTAGGAATTATTCAGTTGTAGCTTATTGGCTACAATATTTGTCATATAACATTTCATAAAATCAATTGATGCTTGATTATAAATTATCAGTACATATTTAGATGCTCTTTTCTAGGTTCACTTTATCAATATAATTTCATAAGATTAATTTTAGATTGAAAGAGACATAATAAATCATACACATTCACTTAACACACCAATAAGAAGAAAATATGATCTACTATGTGCAATATATCCAAGTTAGGAAAGGTCAACGACCCAGCATACATCCACGATTTGAGCCATATCATATAATATTATTCATGTTCTTGACTAACTGTAGTAATAATAGTGGAGAATAATCAGTTTTTCTCTTAAAATTGACTTGGCTTGTATCTTGTGCAATCAAAAGATTCAAATCGTAGCCATAATTGACTTATATTAACCACATAATTCAAAAAGAGATATCCAATAATCACTCCAATAAATTGAAGCAACAAATTCACTGAGAATATTCCCATGTGAAACAAGGGATGCTTCATATCCATGGTTACGAATTTTGCAGCAACATGTTAAAGTGTCCGTTCAAAAATTTATCGTATGAAATAAATTCTACTGAATTATTATTTTCCTGTCTAGAGGGAAATAATATTCAATATTTCTGTCTTCCATAATAGTTTATTGCTATGTGATTTATTATTATACTGATATCTAATTGAGCACTTTCTGGTCTGATTTCAGAGGAAAATTGCTAGCGTTAAAAACATCTACTAATACGGCCTAGTACATTCGAAAGCCAATAAGATCCGTGTGATCTTTTTGTGGTCATATGTGCAAAATTGACAAATCTAATTAATATTACACAGCTATGGCAATTACTAAGCAATCAATATGTCTAACGTCATAGTACTTACTGTTAGCTTATTAATTATATTTTCATAGATGACTGAAATTACATCACTAAGCTAGGACGTTACCATTATTTTCTTGTGGAATATTCTACTATACACTTAATAATAAATGATTTCAGAACATTGTTGAAAATATTTGTAACAGTAGCTACAACTTACTGTTGAATCAATGCTTATCGGTATTACAATAATAAATAATCACGCTGTTTTTAATATTACTTTACTTAATCACATTGAGCATCATTTCGTTCTCAATTACAATTCATGGAGACATTCATCATTAATCACCTGTTGACAGGGAATTATTGATTATTATTCTCCTGCTGACAGAGAGAAAAAATGATAATTGTGGATCATAGATGCCTTTAGTATTTTTTTTCATTTTATTGTTACATATCGAATTGAAGTTTGGGAAAAAATTGTACAATGGGATGTGTTCGTTATGGTGTTTGCATTTGCTGAAACCTTATAACACAATAAATGTGAAAAACATAATGTAATATTAATCAATGAAATGAATCATGTAAAATGTAAGTAATGCTTTGTAGTATTTGTTTGCAGGAAATGTGATCGCAATTGCAAAAATTTGTCTGTAAAATCAATAAGATACTTTCAATACATCCAAATTAATTTAAAAAGCTTAAGAATGGAATAATTCGGTACACTTGTTAGATGTTGTTGTCATGGATGAAGCTGGCTGCACGAAGCTACAACTTAGGCCTCCCCTCGCACTCGCTTCGTGCTTCATACCCACCTCACTTCTTGTTTTACTTTCGCCTTTGTCGAGGGCAGCTTACTCCATCCTAGACTTTTAATAGAATTTTTCAGCAATTATATTGGTAACCACTACGACAAGAATAAATGCTATATGATGCGAAGCTTCTGTCAACGTCATGTCTTAGATATAAATGTCACCCTGTCGTCTACAATGTAGTCCAACATAAAATTTCGTATGCAACTCGTAAATAACAGGACGGGAGTATTAACTAATAATTGTCACTTATATTTATATTGTTCTGCTGATAAGGTTGCGAGAGCTAGACATTTCTAGTGTATATATATATATATAATTTACTATTGAGCAGAAATTCCAATGTATATTATTTACTTTGAATTATCTTTTCAAGTATCCATGAATTTCATTAGATTTTCTTCACTTCGTTGTTTAATTGATAAAGAATGAATAAATTCAGAAAATAGATGTTCAATCGGGAGTATTTATCTTTCTGAAACAATAGAATGAGACAGGAAATATATATTCCACAGTCGAATAGAATATTGAAAAAATCATATGCTATGTACAAAAAATTAGTTCTCTACAGATCGTATGTGTTTAAAGTATCATAAAAAATGGACAAACCATCAGGAAAGGTGTTCTTTCATCACCTTCGTGACAAAAGGCATGCAAATCTTATTGTTTGTTGTCATGCTTATTTGATTCAAAGCTTAAGGGCTGGTTCATGATAGATTTAATTCAGAAATTTTTTCTCATAAATTTTTATTCAGAATTCGTGAATCTCTTTCTGGTTTATGATGTATTTGAGTTTTTGTATGTAGTCAATCACATATTATTCACACGTGAAAGATTTCACATGACGTATTCTTCAAATTAAGAATGAAGATAAGGTAGGTGAAATTTAACTTACTAGCAGTATCTATAGTTCCATTGGATGCCATTATGACCGATGATCCAATCATTAAATTTGACAGGTGGAAGTTTGACAATATCGATACTTATTCGCGATTAGATGGAATTGGGATTTAGAGTATAAAATTAATATTCCAAATGTTAATTCATATTTTTTCACAGTCTGGATTTCTAAATTAAGTCCATCATGAATCAGCCTTGAGGGCCGTTTGACATACTGTATTGAATCTTACATTTTTCTTTGCATTTTGATTCTCAAAATTTTGTGCTGTGTACTCTGATTTCATATATGGACGGTGTGAAACGGCCCCTAAGATCATGGAAAAATTTATATATGCACCTCATTTAGCATAACATTTAGCAACGCTCTATGATCCTTTGGGCCGTTAGTTTCGATTACTAAAATTACGTTAACTTATTTTGTGCAAATATATCTTAGTACCAATGAAATGTGCCCAAATCTATATTATCTAGTGGATAATATAGTTACAGTTTTTATGCAAATATTTCAGATGTAACCAACTTTACTATGAAGTTTACACTGATAATAAAACTTTATTTTTGCAATTCTTTTCATTCACAAAAAAAATTAGAAGATATTAAAGTCACGGTAATAAAATTTAACACCCATTCTTTAGTTTTTATCACTCTAATAAAAACATCTCGCTTGCCTAGAAAAATCCAGCTTTAATACTAGTAGCATAGACAACTCTAAAATGACATTCCAACATCAGAGATTTCTGGAAGCAAGAACTCCAAAAGATATTTTTCCTTGGAGACCATCTGTAAAATAAATACGCCTAGCGTCTTTTAGGTTTCCACCGCCTTAAAGCCGGAGGAATAATAAAACATTCACAGGAAAAGTACGGCCTGTCAGTTTGTACTAAAAGGGTGAGCTTCCTAAAACGAGTTATAAAGTTATCATCAAAGAACCTTCTACAATTGACTCACTTTTGAAATTTCCAAATAATTCAAATTACAAAGTAATAAACTTGGAAAAGGAAATATACCTTGATGCAAATAATATTGATGTTTTTCTTCTTATTTCTGCTTCGCTGTTTTTAGAATTTCATTGTCATTTTGCAATGTTTCATCTCTACTGTGTGAGTATAATTCAATTATAAATTAACCTATCTCAATTCTGGAATATTTATTGTTGTATTAAATGCGTGAAGAACAAATTAGTTATTAAAAACTTTTAGGAATATCTACAAAGAATGTCAATTATTGTATTGCGAGGTGGGAATCAACGAAGGAATGTCAAATGCTGTGTTATAATGGACTTTTCAACTGTGATGCGAATATTATTTTCTCCCTGGTCGCTTCTTAACTTTTAAACACTTCATTTTGTCACCACTTCCCTCGCTATCATACCATCAATACACGCATGGAATTCTAGCTGCGTAATCTGAATTTTGTTTCTCTATTGATTCATGTTGGTAGCATTGCACAACTTCTTGTATCGAACGATTGATTTGGTTAATTATGTTAATATAAACATGTGCTCGTGTTTCTGTCTGCGTAAGCATTAATTGTTAAAATATCAGCATTTTTTCAACGCACGTAGAATTGAATATCAGATATTTAATAAACCGAAGATGGCATTATCCAGCAACTACGTGGTTATGTGTGTTGTCCAGCTATCGGCCATATTATTTGAAACTGACTGATTGTGCTATTCCTCTCATATTTACTGACTGACTTACTTAATCGTGAGCCTTCTACCTTTCGGTGTAGGCTGTGGTTTATCATTCTCTTGTTTTGTTGTCTTCGGAATTTCTTTTCCATGCTTCGCTTCACGCTTTCCGATCTTTCATAAGTGAGTTTGCCTCTTTGGGACTGATTCCTCTGCATTTTAGCGCCACGTTAATTTCTTGGTTCCATGTTTTATTGGGTCTGCCTCTTCTCTTTTTCCCTGTCTGTTTAGTTTCATACACGCACTTGAATAACATCTTTCACAGGTTCTGCATTAAATTTTTGTATGTAGGCTTCGTTTCTTAAGCGATCAAATTTAAGTTTTCTGTCGATTTTTTTTAAAAACCTAATTTCAGTGCTTCTTATTTTACTTTTCAGTCTTTCATTTGTTTTTCACGACTCGCATCCGTCAGTTATCTTTGGGATTGCGACTTTTTTAGAGACTTCTACATTTGTTTCGGCTGGGATCTTTTTTTTTTGTCAGAAATTTACTTTTTAAAGCATCAAATAGTCTTCCTCCTTTCTTTAGTCTTTATTTAAATACTTCCACTTGTTGTAAGCCTGTTCCTCCAATAGTTATTCTAGAGTTACTTTGGTTCCTGTTGAATCATGTCTTTGTTGATTTGCATGTATCAATTTTCCATATTCACCTGTGTAAAGTGTCTCAAATAGCTGTAGATTCCAGCAGTATGAGAAAACATAGTATATGTTTTTTGGAGTAGAACTCTCTTATCTGTTCACTTATCCCGATAACATAGGGCCTACTTTTATATAATTTTCCTTCTAAGCTCAGCTTATGCCTTTGAAAACATATCTGCGGCTAATATCTCCTACTGCCAATCACTCCTTTGAAGTTCACGTGCCTACGCTATTATGAGCTCTCATATTTATTTTTGTGGAAAACTATGATTCTTCTCCTCTCAGTCATCGTTTCAAAACTCACCATTTCGCTTTGCTTGTACGCTTGCATAAATATTTAACATATTTCTTTTCTTCGAGGTTACTGTTACAATTTTCACGCACCTCGCTTCGCTCGTACGTTCGAGAAATATGCCTGCGTTATGTTTTCTCACCTTTTCCAATATTTATTTGCGTGGAAAAATGATATATCATTTGTTTTTAAATTAATTTTGCATGTGTGTACATTTTTTCAATGCCATCTCGCATTCACTGTCTCTATCTTGTCCATAGCTCCGCTCCACACTCATCATAGTTCTCCCTGTCTTTCTTCACACACATATTCTGGTAAAATATTTTGCACATTTCATACGTGCGTATCTTATAAATATGAAATAACTTGAGTACATCGCCACATATCAGATCCGAGCGTAGATATGAACCATTTCATACGTGCGTATCTTATAAATATGAAATAACTTGAGTACATCGCCACATATCAGATCCGAGCGTAGATATGAACCATCGTCCAAATAAAATAAATATATTGTGGAAATATAAGCTCAATAATTCCAGTCTTCAATAATTTATGCAATTACTAACAGACTCATTAACGCTAATATCTTCTGACATTAATAATAATTACGATATTTCTTTTGAAATTGCTTGCTTATTCTTGTAATTTTTAGTATTTGATTCTAGTAATATTATATAGAAAAGTGGAACATCAATGATCTATTACCGATTTTGATCATTTGTCAAACAAAACTGAGGATTGTATATTTATATAAATCAAATTTATAATACAAAATCTTGAAGAAGAGGACACATGAAATATGATTTAGACCCGCTTGGATCAGAAATGGTTCACGAATGGGTTAGGTCGGATTCGGGTGGATATTGAGAATTAATCATTTTCGGGTCGCGTTGGGAATTGTTCAGTTCGGGTCCGACTTAGAACTTATTAGATCAGGTAGGCTGGATTTGATTTAGTTCAGTCTGTGTTAGATTCTGGTTGAGTTGTGCTTGGATCGGATAGAATTCAGATTCGGGTTGGGTCGAGGCGATCAAGGTTTACTTCAAGTCGTGTTTGATGCAGGTCAGGTGCGGATCAAGTAGAGTTTCCAATTTTTGGAAATTGCACATTTCTACAGTACATTTCTTCGCAATGTTTATTTTCAAGGTTCACGTTTGATTGAATTGTGGCAGTTTTCACTTATTTTTATGAGTAATAATTGTGCATTAGTATAGTGTCGAACATTTCAAAGAATTTTGTAACTGTAGTGTAGAATATAATTTTGAATCACAAAAATTTTTTTGAGCTTTTACAGCTCAAGTTTTTTATTCTCCCATATCCATGTTCTGAAACATATTAAAAATTATTTTTTTCTCATGCGATCGCCTACAATCACAAAATATCATTCTGAAAATGTAACAATCTTACTGTAAACTTTTTATAATACTGTGACGTGCGAGAGTGAGAGGGGAGCTCGTGAATACGACGCAGTATGGGGAGGGGCTTCTTGTCGCCTCTTACGCCGCGCCACGTCGCAGCGCATCACCCCTCCCAATGGAAGCCTCTAGCGATTCCTGGAAATGGAAAGAGTCGCGAAATGGAAAATTCGAGAAGGACAGTGTTTTTCTATATAAGGCCAAGCCAAAGATGCGTAGTACAGTACAGTAATAATAGTAGCAGTGGAAATAAATAATAAACAGTGACAGTGAAGTGAGAGTGTATATAAATAGTGGAATATAAATATCTGTGACCCTGATTAAATTAGAATTAAGTGATTAATATATAAATATAGTGTTATTAGTGACATAAGAAGAATTAAAGATTTTATTTCATTTAGATTCTTAAGTAGTGACTTTTATTTATTTACAGAGTGATTCATCAAGCAATAAACATTACAATACTATCTTAAATGGTTTAAAAAATGTTATGAGATATCCCATAATACTATTGCTTCATTTTCGGCCGAATGCTTGCAAATTTTCACACAATAAATCTTTCACGCATAAATTCCGACGGACCTTTTAATATATTCTTTTAAAATAAAGTTTATGAAGATAAGTAATGCATTTATAATAAGTAATATAAATTACGATTGGAATTTACAAAATTATCATTATAATCAAGTATCAACAACCGAAAGAAAAAGTGTGTGCTCAAAGTGGAGAAAGCAGATTTACCGACTTAATTGAAACGACACTAATAGAAATCAATTTGTTACTTTTCTGCTTACTTGAAAGTAGATACACTTTATATAATCTGCGTGAAAAGAATCTGTGAGTTACAGAAGTATTTGATTCTGAATTCAGGTCATTTCTCCAAACTGTGAGATAACTTTCAGAAATATTGAAATCAGAAGTAGTTCCAGCATCAAGTAACTCTGTCTTCTCTTATTCAGTATTTATTAACCCTCATCCAAACTTTCAGTTTAGCGCGACACGTGATGAAATTACTCTTCTTCCGGTCCGGGAAGTCTAGGAACACTAGCTTCGTCATTGCCCAGCGGATATGCATTGTAACAACTTCATTTAGTGTCGGATACACACGTAAGCATAAAATACAGCGCTAAATATCACTAAACCGCATTATTATGATAGAAATGTTGAGATGAGGATAGTAGTTGAACTTCAGACAATGATTTAAGATTTTAATTGTAGTTTCAGAACTTTGAAGAAGTTCGAATGCGACAACTTGAATCATGGGTCTTAAATCTAATGTTGTACTGCGTGGAACTCTCATAACTGCATTATAACGGGTTATTACAATATCTGACATGTGTTCTTTACTACATCCTCTTGAAAAATAGCCTCTATTATAAGCTTATTATATGATATACTTCTGTACTTTAGTTGCACTGTTGGTACTATCTCTGTCCTTTTCTTTCGCAGCTTCTTCTACTACGTACTATCAAAGTTGTCTTTAATGTTAGTTTTACTTGAGTAAAGTTGGTAAGACTAGACTTGAAAGCTTTTAAAAGTTACTCTTAATCAAAATAATAATAGTTTACACGAAAAGTTCGCAATTCGTCTATCAACTTTATTCAAGTCTCAGGTTTTTATGCATTTGTCGTTTGTAATATATTTTGATGAGGAAAACATTAAAACTTCAGATAAATATGCAATTTTGTTTTGAAAATTTGTTATGCTTTCAGCTTAATCTGTTATAAACTCTTTCATATTTTTAAATGCATTTTCCCCTGATGTGCATGCAAAGTAGAAATATATTAACAGTTTTCTTTGCTTCCAATAGATATCTTGAGGACACAATTTTTTTTTTTGTTACAAATGATTTACATAATTTAATTAAACTATTATTGGGTTGTCCTATGCTGAAACTTCCACACTACGAGTGGAATAGGTAATTTTGTACCATTGTGTAATATACTGCTTTCTACTACCACATCTGAACTTGGTTGTTAAAACATTGCGAACGATGTGTGAAGTGAGCGATTTTTGCAACCTATTTTGTTTTTATATTATATGTTATCACCATCAATGCACTCGAGGCAGTGAAATCAATTTTTTTTTTTAAGAAATGTATGCTGTGTGAAGTTTTTTGTAAAATTCAAATGTTAACGTATTGTAATGTTTATTGCTTGACGAAATCAGTTTGTAATTAAATAAAAGTCACTATTTAATAATCTACATGAAATAAAAGCTTTATTTTTCTTATGTAACTAATAACGCTATATTTATATATTAATCACTTAATTCTAATTTAAACAAGGTCACAGATATTTATATTTCACTATTTATATGCACTGTTCACTTTACTTGTCACTGTTCATTATTTATTTCACTATTACTATTCTTACTACTGTACTGTCTCACGTCTTTGGCTTGGCCTTATATAGAAAAATATTGTGTTCTCGAATTTTCCATTTCTCGACTCTTTCCATTTCTAAGAATCACTAGAGGCTTCCATTGGGAGGGGTGATGTGCTGCGACGTGGCGCGGCGTAAGAGACGACAAGAAACTCCTCATCATACTACGTTGTCTCTCCCCCCTCACTCTCGCACGTCACACTGCCCTCTTCTTAAGAATGTTTCGTCCCGAAACACACCTTCATGTCTATGCCGAAATCGACACTCGCCGCCCTTGGTGCAACCAGTAGTTTGGTAGAAGTAGCAGTCGACAGTTTTTGGTTCGATCGGGCCTGCTGGGTGGAAACAGCAGACCAATATTTGAATTCCGCTGTTCTTGAATGTTACCTCTATCATATTTCGAACAATCTTCCAATCTAATCCATCAAGACCGCAGCCCAATTTTGGTATTGCCAGTTTCAGGATGTCGTTCTGCATTAAATGGCCTCGCATGTCTTGCAGCGTTTCCCACATGGAACGGTAGGTTGGTTTATGATGAAATTTATCTTTCGTTACCATGTGGTAAATATAGCGTTCCTTGGTTGTCGTATTGTCCCTCAGACAGATGGTCTTTCCTACAGTAGACTTCTGGTGTTCTGGCCTACCAAGCTTCTTCTTGAAAACTGCTGCTATCCCTCGGGACATCTTCAAATCTCCTGATACACAATGGGCCAAGGAGTAGTCGGCTGGGACTCTGAATAGATCCTGCTGCACTTCGGTAGTTATTCCGAATCGAGCCCGACGTCCACTTGAAAATGTCTTCATGAACTCCTCAAATGAATCTTCCTGCGCATGGATCTTACGAGCACGTGCGTCGTTGGGATCTTCATTATTGTCTCCTGCAAATGGTGCTAGCCGATTGAAGTGCACCACTCTTGATTTGCTCTTGGGGTTGCGTCTGATTTCGTAGATTATGTCGTTAATTCTTGTGATGACTTCGTAAGGCCCTTCCCAAGATGTCTGTAATTTTGGAGACAGGCCACGTCGCCGCCCTGGGTTATGAAGCCACACAGAGTCTCCTGGTTGAAAACCCCCGTTTTGTGCCTTGACGTCATAGGTCTCTTTCATCCGGTCGCTGGCATTCTGGATGTTTATACGGACTCGGGAGTGGATATCACCCATCTGACGCCTTAAATTAATGACATAATCTTCACCAGCCAGGTCTTCTTCAGGTTTGCAGCCGAACTTTAGGTCGCATGGTAGCCGAAGTTCCCGTCTAAAAATAATTCTTGCTGGAGTCTGTCCGGTTGTTTCGTGTACGGATGAGCGGTAGGCCAAAAGGAACAGATGGAGATATTTGTCCCAGTCTCTCTGGTGACTAGAGACAACTTTGGCCAGGTGTCTGTTGATGGTCTTATTCATCCGTTTCACCATTCCATCAGACTGCGGATGTAATGCAGTAGTTCTGGTTTTACGAGTATTCAGTACTTTGCATATCCCTTGGAAAAGTGTGGATTCAAAGTTTCTTCCCTGGTCAGAATGAAGTTCCAAGGGTACGCCAAAACGACAGATCCAGTTCTTTACTAGGACGTCTGCAATAGTAGCGGCCTCTTGATTAGGAAGGGCATACGCTTCCGCCCATCTACTAAAATAGTCCATGTCGACAACAATGTATTTATTTCCGACGTCTGATTCGAGAAATGGCCCTGCTACGTCGATCGCTATCCTCTCGAATGGACTACCGACATTATACTGTCGCATCGGAGCTCTTGGTCATTTCTGCAGTCCGTTGCTTGAAGCGCACATAGTGCATTTCCTGCACCATTCCCTGACGTCTTCTTTGCAGTTTAGCCAATAAAACCGCTCACGAACTCTCTGCAGAGTCTTCGTTACCCCACGGTGTCCTCCACTCACTCCATCATGGAGATGTCTCAAGACCTCCGGAACCTGACCTCTAGGAACGATCAGCTGTTCTCTACTCCTGGTTTCATCCGGATTTTTCAGGACACGCTTCAAGACGCCTTCATCCAGAATCATGGAATCCCATTGCGCCCAGTATGATTTGACCGTCGGGGAGTATGGTGCCACCTCTTGCCATGTCGGTCTTGTTCCTTCCTTCTTCCATTCTTGAATAATTTTCAACTCTGAGTCGCCATTTATGTCCTTTTCTATATCTTGTGGTTGCCAAGCATCGTCAATGACAGTTGTTGTCCTGAACACCTTCGCTTCAACCTTAGAGCAATGATGACAATCTTTTGGAGATGGTCGTCTTGATAAAGCATCAGCATTCTTATGCGCTGTACCGGCTCGATGTTCTATATCGAAGTCGTATTCTTGAAGTCTCTCGATCCATCAAGCGACCTGACCCTCAGGATTCTTGAACTTGAGTAACCATTTTAGAGCAGCGTGGTCAGTTCTTAACAGGAACTTTCTGCTATACAAGTATTTGTAAAAATGCTCGATGGACTTGACTACTGCTAGTAATTCCCGTCTTGTGACGCAGTAGTTTCTTTCTGGCTTCGATAAAATCTTACTGAAGTATCCGATGACTCTTTCTTGACCCTCCTGCAATTGGGACAAGACTCCCCCGATTCCGACATCGCTGGCATCCGTATCCAAAATAAAACGTCCTTCCGTCTTCGGGTAACTCAGTATCGGTGCTTGAACTAGGAGTTGCTTCAGTTGCTCGAAGGCGACTTGGCAGTCTTCATCCCAGCTATATCTACGATTTTCTTCTGTCAGTCTGGTTAATGGCTTTGCGATATTGGCGAATCCACAAACAAATCTTCTGTAATAAGTACAAAGTCCGAGGAAACTACGTAGCTGATGTTTATCCGCAGGCACTGGCCATTTTTGAATTGTCTCAATTTTCTCTGCATCAACTGCTACGCCTTCTTCGGAGACCACATGTCCCAAATAGTTCACCCGTTTTTGAAATAAGTGGCATTTCTTTGGACTAAGTTTCAAACCAGCTTTCTTTAAATGTTGAAATATCTGTCAAAGTATGGTCTGTGTTTCTGTATTTCTTACTGTATGCTCACGTGTGAATCTGCATTATGATATTCAGTAAACAATTTTCGTACCTCAGAAGATCTTCCTAGGAAATAAGTAATTGGCCCATGTCATGATACTCAAGTTCATACATTTGTTGAATAAATTTCTATTTTTGGAATACTATATTTGTCACAAAAGTTCTCAATCATATATCTAACATGAATATGTACACAATTTTGCTTTCATAACATAATCGATACACTTTTTACTATTTATGTATCAAGGACAAAAAGTACCTCATACCGAGATGTTACGCTATATTTCATTTCCTTCAACTTCTCTCGTTCTTGCAAATTTTGATATGTATATACATTATTACAGATGACAATGGAATAAGATAATAGTACATGCTATTAAAATTATAGAATCTAAGGAGCTTAGTGGACGAGAAAATAATTGAGTTCAAAAAAAAAAAACACGGAAATGAGTAGGTACGTGAAATTTTATTCTTTGTAGATATGGACGGCAAATATTTTTATTGCAGAAAAAGACGTATTTCAATATGAGTATGTATGTTCTTGAAATAGTATGCATCTATCATGTTAACCCACAAAGATTACAAAGACCGAGTTTTAAACATGTATATAAAGAGAAATATTTCATATAGTGTATACAAGTAATAACTTTGAAATCACATCGTCACCAATTTATTAATTGGAATTTAGGTATTCGCAATTCGCACAATTTAATAACCTTTGTATAGAAAAAGAGCTCCGTCAATGCAATATATAGCAAAATGTATGTTCTAATTCCAATTTCAAAATTTAGTCCTCTCATTGATTAATCTTTTTTTAATCTTAATTTATCTCAATTTGAAATTATTCCGCCCTAAATTGTGAAAAATGCAGAAACTGATACTTCAAATCATTCACATTTGTTTGAAGTGAACAGGTCCGGACTGGCTCAACAATAAAAATTAGAGCTACGACAGGAGTATAGAAAAACAGTATAGGCACGTGAGCTTAAAGTAATAAATAATAATTGAGAGTTGGGAAAATAACCACACACATGTTTCTCGACCGTACGAACGAAGCTAAATGTGTGAGTATTGTGATAATGACCGAAATAAGAGGCATTATGCTGGGTGGGCCATCTTGCTGCAATGTCTTCTATAAATATAAATATCGAAGATACTAAACTTCGATATAATTCATAGGATTTTCAATTATCATAACCGGAGCGAATCCGAAGGCATTATTAGTCCTATATTAAATGAAAATAATTTTTGGAAGCGTTTATTAGCTGAATGCATACGTCAAAATGCTAGTCCAATATCTACGAATCTAGATGAAATTCTATTTGATCAATAATAAATAAATCGCACATTTTTTTTATATAGAAAAGGAAATAGTACGAACTTTCAAAATGAAATATGACAACAATTATTGTTCAATTCTTTGTGATTTGGAACTCCACGCATTCCCCAGAATTTGGCATGAATTATAAAACGTTAGCGATGATTTCACGTCAACTTTATGTTTGGGCGTGAAAATCATTGGAGTTAAGTAATTCTGGCGTGATTCAACGTTTGGTTCCACAATTCCTATCATTACGTAGTGAGTAATTTTTGATGGAAAAATTGACAAATGTAAGACAAACTGGAAATATTTCACTGATATATCAAGACAATTCCAAATTGTTGATTGAGAAACATTCCGCTATGTATTACATAGGAGAATAACTCAAAATGTTCACACATCACAGCGCAAGTGCTTACGCTACTAGGTTATTTGTACGTGAAATTTTAACTTTCATCTCGGCCATCTCCATCTATTTTATACAAAAAAATACGAAAGAGGCTTTATGTTCCAGGTCAAATAGATAACACTATTCATCCTGAAATAATAATTGCTTCAGCAATATTATAATCTTGAGCCTTATGACATCAGGACCAAGTATTCTGTGGCAAGACTCAGCATAATACTTGTTTACAGACATATGGCTTGGCACAACAACAAGAATTCGCAAACTATATTCAGATCACCAACTTGATTGTTATGCGTATGCTGATAGTTGAAGCGCTAGGACGCATAAATAAAATAATTAGATGCAAAATAACCTGTGCCCTGATTGTTAACTATAATTATATTGTCAAATATATGATAACGTGTTGCTGACATATATAATAATTATATTTTTATATATGATTTTAAAATAAATACAATTTGGAATTGTAATCTGCATATTACAAACGAGTTCATCATTTTTAAAACTAAAATTTTTCGATTTAACGCCATTAGAAATTGAATAAGAACATGTTAGTTGATCTTATTCATTGTTGAATGAGTAGCCATATGAGCTTCCAATAGTTTCTCCCGTCATTTTCCTATACACTGAAAAACAAATAATTCTGTAACAATGCAGAAAGATTCCAACAACTCTAAATTGTTCACTTGTGTGTTGTTAAACAACACTGCTGCTTCTCGATTTGTTTGCTCTTGAATGATGGTTTGGACCGATAAAATAGAGTGCTGTTTAAAAATTCCTGCATTTCGTTCCAAGGAATTCCTAAAAGGTTTTCTACCGGAAAACAACATGAAACAAAATTGAAGAAACGATAAAGATAGTTTGTTCACGATTCAAATAATAGGAGAATCAAATCTGTAAAGCGATATCAAATGGACGTATAAGTAGGTTGACATTATGATATGAAAACTTTGATTTTCAGTACTAAGAATAAATGAAGCTCAAAAAGAGGTAAGGACTGTAGAGCATATGTAGACATTATTCTACTAAAGTTTTTGTGTTAAAATAAAGCATCAATTGAGATGAATTAAATATCTTTGAAGTCTCAGAGATATCAAAGAGAATTGATTTGTATTCTTCTAACTCAAGAGATATTTCTTGTGTTTATATACCAAATTATTTCGTATTCACAAAATATGTATTTGTTCGATAAAATCCTATTGTTTTATACTAAGAATTAAGCGTACTATTGTTTTCACTAATTGCAGAATAATCGAATGGAAATTGAGAATTTAAATACTTATTTCATGTTTAGACATTTGTGTCAAGTCCTTAATTCAATTAGGATGAATGGAAATCGTTATTGACCCATCGCAAAGATACATAGCTCTGAATAATCTTACCAAGTTTTAGCTCCATCGGGAGGACCATCAGTTTCAGTTTGAAATTATGAGCTTGACTTATTTACAACAATTAGCTTTTGCCTTGTTTGAGAAAGTTTTGTTACATATTCCTTAACAAGTTTGATATTCCTCGAAAATATTTAAATTAGTTGGTAACTTATTTATGAATGAAAGTGCTCTAGATTGAATTTCATCCAGTTTTGAGATTCCTTGTGGAAATTAGTTATTCTTGGATTTAAAAAGAACATTATTTTCACAACACTGAACTCTTTGAGGATACATCGATTTGACAACCTCTACGACGCCTCCCGAACTACGTCGGTCGTAACCGAAGTTTGTAGAAAATAGGAAAAAGCCACATTTTCTTTAGAATATCTAACATAGTTTTAAAATTTTAATGATATAAGAGAAAATTTACATGAAAATATGATAAAGTTGTATCAAAATGCTAATGTTATGTATCAGGTGAGCTACTTTTTTTATTGGCTTACTAACATTATAAATAATTTATTGCAAGAAAAGTGCATTATTATTTATTTTTGTGAGAATTATCAAGACAAGTAATGACAAAAAAAAACTTAGAGGGTGGAGCTGAAATGGTTGAGAAAAGGTTAACAGTGCTTTTCAATCCATTTTCATGATTTGATTATCCTTGATAATTCTCTATAATGCTTATAACTATAACTGTTACGAAGCTGGTTAAATTAACAAAAAATTTCTATATTACCTACAAGGCTAATTTATTCAGTCATACAAGTTTTTCTTTAGACCAGTTATTCTCAAAATACGAGGTACGACTTTCTTATTTGAAATTAGAATCTACTTTTTCTACTCATATATTTCATTTAGTTTTCTTTTTCCTGAATTCAACGACGTAACATTTTTATACACTTATACGAAGGAGAAATGTTATATTATAGCAGAATTATTGTGAAATGCGAGATTATGAATACAAAGTTGATATAGAGTTATTGTACAGTATGTTACGTTACAACTTATTCATTGAATTTTGCGAAGTGCACAGCAAGACTGCAAAGTTTTTGGTACAATATATGCTCCTACTGTTACGAGCATTCAACGGACAGAAATGTAACTTCGTTGATATTATAGATGCAGTATATGAAACTTAAATATTATAGCAATAGAAACATAACTAATTTTCATTTGATGTTATTTAATACATATACTGAGAAGTTTGAAAATTTGTAAGTTCGCAAACAACACATATCACAAGAGATTTAAATGCGAATACAGCGCTACTACTGTCTCATATTTTGATTGAAATCAAGCCTTTTATTTATACCTGTGAAATTTTGAGAATATATCTACCTACTGGAACAAATATTGATGACAAGCTTTACTACATAATTGACAAAAAAACCTCATCAATAATTTGAATAACTTTCCTTTATTTCTACATCGGCATAGTATATATTTTTAAGGCGATCATAACAAAAAACGCAATTCTGTGATCCACTAGTTACACTTTTTTGTACACATCTGTTGAATGTTTTTTTTTTTCTAGTATACATCTGTCACATTTTATTTTCTTGGAGTTGATCTGTCAAGAACTACTTTATGAACACTTTTTCCTTACCTATATGTTTGATGACTCATTTAACAAGCAGTTTTTGCCGAGATATGTATTATATTCTCCCGTTAACCTCCCTAGTTCTTCAAATCCAGAAATGAATTCGCATTCCTTTCCAATATCAACTGGATAGACAATAATTGAATGAAACAATTCCAACGACAGCCAAGATTTATAATTGCAATGTTTTCATAGTAATTAAGGTATCAAGGGTGTTGAAAGGACAATAATGCCTGAGGTCAACAGTGTACTTTTCGAGGGCCTCTGGCCCGAGTTGTGTACGTTGACCGTAGGCATTATTGTCTGTTCAACTCCCGTAGTGCCTTTAATGTTTAATGTCCAACTTTTGTTGTATTTCAATCAAAATTTTTAGCAATGTATATCCTGTCATTGAGATTTCTGTCATAGAAATTACTCTAGTTACTTGCTGTAACTAGGAAACTTGTTTTTTATTTTTCAAAATAATGTCCTCGGGCATTATTTCAAAACATAATGCCCTCGGGTATTATTTGATACGTAATAACCCTGAAATCAGTGTTATTATGACAACAATAATAATCTAGTTGGACATTAGAAAAATTTTGTGCTTTGAATTCTATTGTAATGATCGCCTAAGAAACGTTGTGTGCACTTCGTCCTGAATTGCAGCTTCATCATACACTTCGGCCACAAACAACAGATTCGATCAGAAAATATTATTTTTATGGCCTTGATACACAAATTATTATTTGAATGTTTATAAGGATGAGCTCTATTTTTAAAAAACTTCTGACTATTACATATATTATACCAAAATCTTTCTGCTATAGAAATTGCTGTGGAATCATCAGGTACTATAAAGAAAAAGTTTTGATTTAGAACATAGATTACTTTTTTACTCTATAGACAATATTCATAGGTTATTGAAAGTAACAACATAATTTTAATAGTTCTCGTGAGCATGTTACTTGATGAGCGAGTGGTTAAACTAAAAGCAACATACATGAGGAAACTGTGATAACTATAAGTATTTAGAATTGTCAACTATACAGTTGCTAAAATTGAAATTATACTTTTGATATCTTAGTTGTTCAGCAACTGAGAACAGCTTTGTGGCTGTTCTCAGTGAAATCTTGATTAAATGGACTTTTGAGTTCTGAAAACTGAAGATACTTCAGGTAAGCTCTCTGAGCATATGATGCAGTAGGACAATATGCTGTTCACGTAAGCGAAATAATATGTCCTTATTGATTCGATACTAACGCTGCCTTCAAGCTGTTTTACCGTAGATATATGAAAATTTGTTCACATATTGTGTGTTTCGCCAGAAGGAAAGTTAAAATGTAATTCTAGCACTTTAGTAGAGTTCGCTAGAGTAATTGTGTAAATATTAATTAAAATCGTAGCGCCATGGGTTGAACTTTCTAGCGAAAAATGAAGTAGCTAGGTCTTGTTAGCATCCAATTTTATTTAAATTACATTATTCGGTCATAATATTGGCACATTCTTCAAGTTTTTTTTTTTTTCAAATCATGTAGAGAGAAGCCGGTACAATTGTTGCCGGGTAATCAGCAAAAATAATGGTGTCAACATTAGAAAATAGAAGTAGTGGATAATGCTGACTGTTAGATAATATGAAGAAAATGAAATGTGGAAATTCAGTCAAGAGTTTCATTTTTCTTCTACTCTACAGTTTCGGTCCCACCTGGACCATCTTCAGGAGTGAATAAAATTAATGTGTGTATGTGTTGACATCTGTGTGTAATAAATAAGTTAAATAAAAGTCGGTGTAATAAAAATGAGGAAAACAATCATGTTTTCTGTCACAAATTTTTAAATAAAATATTTAAAATATTCAAAAAACTGTGCTTGGCAACAACTGACCGTTATGAAAGACCAAGACTCAGTCATTTTCATTACACCGACTTTTATTTAACTCATTATTACACACAGATGTCAACACATACACACATTAGTTTTATTCACTTCTGAAGATGGTCCAGGTGGGACCGAAACTGTAAAGTAGAATAAAAATAAAACTCTTGTCTGAATCTCCACATTTCGTTTTCTTTATATTAGAAAATAGATTCGAAAGATTAGGAGTGCTTAGTCCGGTCGGCGCCTCGTTTTAAAAGTGATATTTTATGGAACTAGTCAATGTGAAACGAAAATCAAGAGTATCAAATCTTGTTGTTTGGTTTATGTTCAACATGCTGGGTTCAGTGCACCTTTCTTGAGTTTTCACGACCAAAGTTTGGTTTCACAGGTGTGTGCAACACAAATCGGTACAATAATTGAGAGATGTATTTCAAAAGTTCCAGCGTAGCACAATATTTGAGTTTTCGCGCTATTTATTCGTACACAAATATGGCATATATTGATATATTTCCCGAACTATGCGGGGTGTCAAATCTCTTTATTCTTGATTTTTGTCTTGAATTGAAGTTTTAGAAGATCCCATTGTCACCAAATGGCGCTGATCGCACTAAACTCGTACTTAGAAGATCATTAATATAAAACAAAGAAATCAGTGGACCTAGTGGAAATTCTGTAATAGTAGATTGTCTTTCTAATACATTTCAACTATTTTAAATGAAACCTGTAATTTGGAATCCTTGAACTTACATTTCTTATTTTTTGATAATTCAATTCGATTTTTTATAATTTTGCGAATATAAATTTTCAACGTGATTTTGAAAATTTTGACAACTGATTTAATCATATTTATAATAGAATAAGGGTTATAATTACAATAATTTCACACAGAAATCCTTACTAATATTATAAATGCGAAAATCACTCTGTCTGTCTATCTGTTACGCTTTCACGCCTAAACTACTCAACCGTTTTTGATGAAATTTGGTGCAGAGATGAACTATAGCATGAGCAAGGACATAGGCTACCTTTTATTGCGAGGGGGTTAAAATAGGGGATGATAGTATGCATGGAAGTTCGTTATTTTCGAAGATAAAACCATGAAATTTTGTATTCAGGTATCAGGCACTTGATAATAAGTGAACAAATATTTCTTTCAGCGTTTTTGTGATTTCGACCTACATGGGGATGAAATAGAAGATGAAAGTTTGTATTGAAATCCAAGCACCTGCGCAGCGCGGCGTAGTGGGAGGAGTATCACTGAATGTGGCTACCCGAAGGGCCAGTCACGTTAGGGCAGGCGAGTGCGAATATTAAGAATGAATGAGTTGTTTCGTAGTCCATAGTTCTTTTAACTTTTCGCTTTGATTAAATTTAGAAGTAAAATAAATTGTAAATAGTTATAGCGGTTTTATTGATTTGGTTCAATAAAAATAGTTTTACGATTAAACTATTTGAAGTAAACCACAACAGTGTGTATGTTTATTATTTGCAAAATAAGTATCCTAAAAACAGTGGCGTAACTAGGATTTGGTGGTTCCCCCCCGCAAAACAAAATTTAGGCCCCAAAAAACTTTTGAAAATTTGATGATTAGGTGCATGAAAACGGCCATAAATGCAATATTTTTTATAATTCTTAAAGGTGGAAAAAATAACAAAAAAAATGATAATTCACATATTTTAAATAAAATTGAATTAAATATCAATTCTTCGGGCTTTTTTATTTGCAAAATCTGTTATATGAGTTTTTAAAATCCAAATTTTCTGCTGCATGATGTTTTATTGCCAAAAGAGCGAGGTTACTTAATCTATCTTGATTCATTCCGTTTCTAAGATGGAATTTAATTATTTTTAATTCCCTGGAAGATATTTCTGCTATAGCCACAGTGACAGGAATGCTTAAAAATAGTAATAAAGCAGTGCAAACCTCACATAAATCACTTTCGATGAATGAATATTTGATTAAAATAGTATCTGTCATTTCCTGAATAGTTGTATTGGCATTATTGCCATTTTTTAACAAAATATACCGCATTTATTAATTGCATCGAAAAGTTTTTTGATAAATCATCGCTCCAATGTTTTTGTAATTCTATCGCCGACATTTGAAGTTCTTTTTCTGATGATGTTAGAAATGTTTTTTGCCTTAGAAATTCAAAAAGAACACATATTATAGCTTTGTGGCAAATTGTATTGTGCTTGCCCCCTTAACTGCGCGGCCCCCGCATTGCAGGGTTTTGCGGACCCTATTTACGCCACTGCCTAAAAAATTGGAAATGCTGCCCAAAATAACTATTCCACGCAGACGAAGTCGCGGGAAAAAGCTAGTATCATATAAAGATCTAACTATTTTCTATATATATTTTAGTGTAAAAGAAACTACACTCTTTTTAGATTACAGAAGATTATATGATATATTCATCTCAAGAATTACTTGGATTATTTGGAGGTAGGATGACGTTCTTCAAGAAAAAATTTCAAGAATGCAAAGATATCACTGTCGACGAGAGAAAATCTTTGATTCGTGCATTTGCCCAACTCTAACTTATGGATGCCAGACATAGGTATACTCAGAAACCTTTAAAAGAAAATGGAAAACTTGCCAAAACAAAATCATAAGAAGCTTACTTAACATAAAATTGAAAGACAGAATATCACTGGACGAAATATATACCAGAATAAAGGTATAGTAGTTATTACAAAAATAATGAAATCCTTGAAATGGAGTTGGGCGAGAAAGAAGGAAGATTGGGATTAAGCAAGCACCAAATGGATACCGGTAGAAAAGAAAAAAAATGTTGGAAGACAGAGAATTTGCTGGGAAGACGATATTGAAAAAATAGTACGAGCAGCCTGGGCAACTAAAGAAAGAAATAGAGAAGAATGGCATACATTGGAGTTAACAACATTTGAGATTAAGAAGAAAGAAAAGAAAAGGGGAGGCCTTGATCCTACTAGGACGCAATCCAATTTTTATATGTAAAATATGATATGCTAATCTTTTCAATAATTTTTTTTTGACTGATAAATTGCTTTAATAATCAGAATAATTATTAATATGCACTACTCCGATTTTAAATGAATATAATTAGAAGATATCATGATGCACATAAATGTAAATGAAATAGAATAGGGCTCAGGACCGTGATCTAGAGACAGTAAATGAAATGTGGCACAAGACGCTGAAATTATCATTTATTATACCATAAGTAGTTGAAGTATTATCGATTATTTTTGTGGTACTATCACGAATGTTTATTGTGCTTGCGTTTGAATACCACGAGTGTGCAGCACGAGTGGTATTCACAAGCACAATAAACATGAGTGATTGCACCACACAAATAGTCTATAATACTTCAACTACATATGGTATATGGAGGACTATTCCAAGAGTCAAACCATTTTTTCAAATTAGTTTTCTATGAATCTAGTAACAACTCACGTAATTTTCATAGGAACGAGTAAACAAACTTCTGTCAAACTGAAAAATTAGAATTTCTTGCATTTTCTTTGACAAATAATAGAGAAATATATTGCGTCTTGATATGGAATCTAGTTTAGAAAGGTTTGGTGATAGATCAGAAGATAAAATTGATGAAGATATCCAGAAAAATATTCCATTAAATACGAAGAAAGCACAAATTGGAGGTGTCCACATCTTTGAGTAAAATACTCACTCTGACCACTAGTGTAATACCCGATGGTATTTCTACACGTCCAAATACCCACTGATATGCACCGTTTCTATGGCGATTTAGCATTGTTAACCTTGTTATAAATACTACGAATGGAATAGTCATTGTAATTTTTTATTTATTTCAACTGTTAGTGAAATATTCATGTACTTACAAAGTACCCCACGTCCTAGCGTCTTTAAGTTAAAATATCTCTCCAGCTATTTATCCTGTCACTTAAAAAATTGGTCACTTTCAAGCCACTTTGATTGTCAGTGCCGGAAGCAGTCAAAGGATTATGATCTTTGCGAAGTAGAAGTATAATTAATACTGCATATATATTTATAAAAAAATTAACATTCAAACCCGATCTAAAATCTATTCAACCATGTTGGTCTCCATTATTCATCCATAAATTCCAACAAAATAACTAGAGAGCTTTCGATCGTTTTTGAATAGATGACGTAAACCTGTTCAATTTGCTCCATAAGAGTAAACACTCAGGATTTCTTGCTCTGTCTGTAACAAAGAAACTGAAACTCCTAGTTTCTCACCATTTAGATAAGACCGTAAACAGTGTGTTGAAAACAGTTGCCACAGAGAACATCGTGATCTATATCATAGACTCTTGTTAAGTCAAAGAGAATATTAACAATAAATTTTTTTATATCTAAATTATTGAGGATGCTGCAAATATTCGAGTAAAATATGTGTTCAGTTGATTTATTCTAACATAATTTCGAATAATAATAATGAATTATTCAAGAAGATAAATTATTTCAATCGATTATAATTTATTTTTTCTACGGCCGTGCGTAAAGTAAGTCTTCTTCGTCTCCTGGTCTTATTACCATTTAAACGCGTTGCAGTTAAATTTTTGTGAATGATGCATTAGTTGGGATATTTGTTGAATGTAAATGTCAACTTGTGCTCTGGGCTTCCCCAATTGCTGTCTGTTCAGCAATTCTTGAAATATGGAAGCTGAAGTAAAAAAAAAACTTCCATAAAATACGAGTGTGAACAAGCATAATGACATCAAGCCTTGTCATCAAATACTTGACCTAATGTCATAATGCTCCACTTTATAATCTAGTTCCATAAATTACTATTTTTATAGAACTACAAGAAACAGTTGTGCTGAAAAGTAATTAATTATATCCTCTGTCTTTGAAACATAGTCTGAGCATTAATTTTGAATCATAATATATTCCATATTATTCTATTTTGTTTGCTCAAGCTTTTATTTGAGTTTGAAAACTTCAGACTCATCATGGCTGGGAGGATGATCTCATTCAAAAAGATTATTATGTTACCTATAGCAATAATTAATACGCTCCGAAATCTGTGCCATATTGTTCATAAGATCAAGCATTGACAGATATATTTTCAATAATTTGTAATATTACCATCATATTTCCAACTGATATGCCATTTTTTGAAATACGCTATTTGTACAGAACGGTATGTAACATATAAAGTAAATAGCTCATGATATTTTTCCTCAGTAATTGGGAGTACTCTGTCAATTTTTCAAATACTTTTTGGTTTTATAGGCACCTGTTCAAATATATTATTCATCACATGACTTCAAACGTTGACTCTACAGAATGCGACTAAAAGTTTTCAAAGATACTCCAGATATTCCTCTATTTTCCCAGAATGTTTTCTTGTGATCAAGATGCTCATCCAATGTGATCTAATGAAAAACTTCTAGTTCAAGAATACATCCATTTCTCTTGTTCGTATTTACATTGAATAATCAAAGACAGTTCTCAGAATTATATCTAAGATGGCCTGAAGTCTTTTAAGACAGGATGCTCCGTATTATTCTATCATAAATGATGTTTTAGTAATTTATTTGACTTTATCTTTCATAGAGATTCTTATTGAAAGAAAACAGAAGTCGTACAAATCAAATTTGAAGGAATATATTGGATATTTGCTCTACTATTAAGTTTTGAAAGAGAAAAGAAATTTGGTGATATATTAAAGTATTGTGAACTGATGCCTCAAAAATCCTTTCCAATTGATATCTGATTACCGCTTCTAGCATATTGTTTTCATATCAACCCGAACTGGGCAGAAGAGTATCATAAATCATCACGTGGTCACAAAGGAACATCAAAAATATTGGATTTTAATTATTAAAACATACATCTCTACGAAAACGACATAAATCCCTTCAAAGAAAAAATTTGTTGAGCAATCTTCTATTTCTTTCTCTTATTTTTTTTAGTTTCCTGCACATAATTTATGATAAACTTTTTATGCCCGGACGTGTTATTATCCTTGCGATTTCTACTGTCTCTGATCTAGTGTTCCGGGCACCATGGGCGGCACACTAGGTAACTGTCGTGAAGTCGCTTGCTCAGCTTGAGTGATTTATTATATTTCCCCCGAGAGCCCTCTGCGTTTCGCTCCTTTTCTGATTTCCTCTGCAGAAAACTCCAAAAGAGTAAGTTTCTTTCAGATGCAGTTTTTAAGTGAAATTTATTTGTTTCGCTTCAACTAATATTATCTCACACTGTAAACAGTTGAACAAATTTCAGCCTTGAGTAATTTTATTTGAAATTGTATGAGACACTTCACTTCATCAAATCATAAGCGTTATTTGTTCAAAGAATTTTTGAACAAAAATTAAAGAGTAAAAAAATTTGCAATAAATATGCCCCTTTTCTAGTTGTAAATTTGAAGATTCTAATTATGAGCTATCAATTTAAGAAACGTTATACAAAGTAGTATAATCTTGGGAATAACCGTTTGAAGTTAGACAAGTTCACTGATTCTCTTGTAAAACTTGATTACATTCCAAGGCGTTAAATCTGTCTATCTTGCCGTGATTTGTTATTCTTTGTTCTGTAACAACAGTTGATTGTTTTATCAACAAAAGAAAATTTGCGGCAAAGTCAATGAACATTAGCGGATGGAAAAGTCGTCAGGTCACAAGTGTCAGCTGTAAACTCAACGTCAAGTAGAAAGCCAAAAAGTATGGAGCCGCATCGTCGAAAAGACGAGTTTAAATCTCAAATACGCCTTGCGAGTTTTCAACGCAAAGTTTAACAAATAAGTTTTACACCGACAGACTTACATTTTCCAGCTGAAAAATCACGAGAAATAATGAATTAGGTACAATTTTGTCAAAGAGATTTACTGTGTTTTTTATTGCTAACTTTATTCTTGACTTATTTTCTGTCTTCCTGATTCATTCGTTCCTTTGCAGAAATATGTGTTATAAGGAAATTGATAATTTTATTTTACAGAGTAAATTCATATTTCTGACGAGATGATATTTTAAATATTCAATGTTATTGGGAATATATTGTATTAGAATCACGAAATTCAAGCGTCACTATCTAAATACTAGGACTTCAATTGTTTTAATAATTGTTGCTATATGAATTATGCTACGGCTGAGAAAATAGCAGATTGAAAGACCGATCCCAAAAAATATATTTGTTTTGCATTTAATTCTGTGCAGTCCAATTTACTTTCTCAGCCTGCCTGAAAGGAGAAGTATTGTAATCGTGCAATCTTTTTTCCTTATACCAACGAGTACATTTTTTTTCAGATATCAAGAGACGATTTAGAATGAGACGCATAATGAAATCTGCGGGTCTGAAATCTTCTACGGCCAATCAATTTGAATTTGAGTACGAAGACATAATTTTATAGTGATTCGAATATCAGATTGTGATTATAGTCGACTCGCCAGGAAGCTCTTCGATGCTACTAATTTTTTTTATTTTGTGCATAGCTTTCATATTATTGATGATATAAACTTGAAGTCCAAAACAATTTGGACCACGACTTTTTTGTTTTTCAATACATAAGTTTGTCTCTCTCTTTTCATATCTTCTATTTGATAAATTATTAAAAATCAAACCTGATTAGTTCCACAAAAATGAATTCAGGAGTCAGTTATCATTTTTCATACCATCCCGATAAAAAATGATTGGATATAATCGTATACGATCATATACAATTCTTTGGATACAATTTTATCCAAAAAATGAGACGATAGAATCGTTTAAAACTGTATAAAACTCTATCGAATTATATACATATATATACATTTGGATATAACGATATATGATTGTATATGAATATGCTGTCCTATACGTTTATATAAAATTTTATACAATTCTATAAGACTCTATACAATTATATCAGTTCCAGTTGGACGGTAAAATTGGATAGGGTTGTATATAGTTGGACTGCAATATTTACATTTGGATATGAATGAGAATATTTTTCATTTTATTGAAACCTAAGAAAGAATACATTGTTCTTAGTATTTTCGTGGTAAAACAGACTAATTACTAGACTTATTGTTATAACTGTTGAATTGAACATTCAATTCCCTACTATCTAACGTTTTCTTTTATAACAGATTGAAATTATAATCCGTACTTAAGTAGCGTTCAATACTCTTAGAATTAATAGTGAGGATTATACGAAATTCGATGTAGAATTCATTAGTTCTGAAGTCCAACAAATTCATTACTCTACTTATTCCAACAACTATTGAATTATGCCTTGAATTTCGAACAATCTCACTTTCAATAAAAATAATGATAAACTCATATTCTATATTTCTAGTTGATCACCGTTTAAATTAGATTAAATTGAATAAAGAACTGGAGATTGTACAAAAATAGATGCATGTTTTATTGGTTATAGAATTTTTTTTCTCACTGGTTGCCTTTTCCTCAAAAGCGATTCACTATTTGAGGATGTAAGTTGCTTTGATTCTTCTTTTTTGAAATGAACTACCTCACTTCGAAGGTAATCTCGATCATCTGTGATTAAATAGGATTGGTTATTACTCTCAAAGAGGCTATTTTAGCATTGTTGGTCCAGTTTATATCTTTAAAATCATGAAAAATGCTGATAATGCGAGTAAGGGCATGGTTGAGAGCTAATTTGATTCAGAATGTTGTCTAGAAAAATATGTACAGAAATCATACTCGCACATCAACAATTGCAAAAGTTATAGGCAAATAAGGATATGAAGAAAATTTTAGTTTTTCTTGCGATAGCGTAAATTAGAAAGAAGAACTCAAGAGGAGAGGAAATTTATTATGAAAAAGCTGATTCCCGAAACTTATGTCGTTATTATTAATGATTTCAATTGATTCTATGTTATAGATTCGGGAATGAAGCACATTTTCGTGGAAAATGTTTTTTTCTTCAAGGATTCTTGTGCTAACTCATCCTGAATCTTTATTTTCTTTAGACTTTTGCAGTTTTTGAAGTTCGAGTTAGATTTCTACGCCCATTTTTGTCGGTGCCATTCCAAATTGAAAAAGTCCTCAACCATTCGTTTATTTGAATAATATGTATTTTCCAGGACTTCGAAGATATTAGCTAGACTATAAAAAAAATTAATGGAGAATTTATCTGAAATCAGTTTTATTTCACCGTCCACAAACTAACCTTTTTTCCGAAAAACAAATGAGTTTTTATCCTTTTTCAATTTGTAATGATCTCAAAAATTAAAGGTTAATTATGTCTGCATACAAATAAAATCTTAAAAAACGTGGTGAACTCAGCAAAGAAAAATTTAAATTAAATGAAATCAAATAATTGGAATGAGAAATAAAACCGAAACACTTATCTGTTCTCATGCGCGTGCGCATATAGGAGACCAAGCAATCACAATCTGTCTTCTTTTCTCGTCGCTAGCGCTTCCCTTTCCACTCCGCTCCTCCACCGCTTTAATTCTCTCTCGCCGCTTAGCAACAGCTTACTTTCTTTGCCAAAGCTCCTTATTTCTACTTCTTTCTTCCTAATTTCTTTATCTTCACCTTATCTTCTGACTCGGCTATCTTCTTATCTGCCTTTACTACCTTTCTTCCAGTTATTTTTCGTTATTTCAACTCCACTGCATCAAATTCAACTGTATTCAATCAACTCCCGAGTTCAACTGCTACTCGCTTGTCTTTCGTAGATCGCTTGCACTCATCTTCCCCCTTTCAGCACTTTACCCCTTCACATGTCACATCACAGGTCACAACTTGAAACTAATATAAATTAACTATCCTAAATAATTTGGACTATTGAAAATTGTTGGGTTGCATCGTGAACTGAATATGTTTCATTATTGATTATATAATATCCTTCATTTTCATGTAAATTTAAAAATAATACCTAACAAACAAATACCCAGTAGAATAGTCAGAGGTATCCACTTTTGTATTATTTACTATACTATTTATATATACCTTTTGTGTCATATATGAAACAATATCAAACTATTGCTTTTTCATTTAATTTAAGCTTCAAAATGTCTTCCAAGAGAGTAACAATCACCCATCATTGACAAAAAAGTATGAAACTTACACGGGCGACTTTACTATCCTGGTAAAATTTGTTATTCCAGTGGATTCCATGAATTTATTTGTCGAACATCAGCTGTACTGATTGTTATTGACAATTTTTATTTTAGACTTCTGAGTATGTTATACCGATAGCAAGGAAAGAAGATGATATATGAGTATAGACACGTATATAACTTCATCCTATGGTACACGGATATATGTATATGGTTGTTTATAACGATATATAACCTTACAAAACAGTTAAAATGAGCATAATGTGTTGTATACAACTTTATATAGTATTATATAACTGTGTATAATGAAAAAAAATTGTGTAGAATCAAATATAGCTTCTCGAACAAATAGAAATACAATTTTATAAACTTGTATGCAATAATATACAAATATATCTGATTGTATATAACTGTATAAAATCTTGAATAGCAAAGTTAAAACTCAAAAAAACATTTTATACAACTCTATATAGTTATATATGATTGTATAGAGCAATATAGGATCTTATGTAGTAGTTGAAATGAAAGAACTGTACTGTATGAGACTTTATACAGTACTATATAATTGTATATAATGTGATAGAATTGGATAAAGCTTCCTGAATTAATGGAAATATAACTATATGACTATATACAGTAATATACGAATATATATGATTGTATAGAGTTCGATAAGACATATTATATATTTTTATATATCATAGTATAAAACTGTATACAATTGTATATAGCCGTATATGATCGTATATAATTGTATGCAGAGTTTGAAAAAATTGTACAGTACTCTGGTCTAATTGTATATAGTCATATACAGGTGTATGTTATCGTATGATGTTCTATACAATGTGCTATATCTGTTTGGATACAATTCTATATAAATATATCAAATTGTATAGCAGTATATAAGAATTCCATATATAATTGTATATAACCATATCTAATTGTATATAATCCGATACAATTCTATCCAATCATTTTTTATCGGGATCTTTCTGAATAGAGCAGCAACTGTAGACATGTGTTTAGTCCTTATTAGGACTCTTTAGTACAGTATAGCAAGTTGCAGATTGTCGGACTCAATAGCCGTGAAGCTATAAGTAAATTGGTACATTGCATAATAAGGACGAAACATGTGTCTACAGTTGCTGTTTTGATTTTTAACAATATATCAAACTCTGTTCCACGGACATTTCTTGAAGGTCACTTTATAGTGTGTTGTATCTCTTGTTCCATTTGATGTTTCGATTAGACATATCAAAGAATACTCACATCATACGATCATGGATACTGCCAGGGATATATTGGGACAGAACACGATCGATATTATTTTCCTTCCACACTGTTAAATATAATATTTGACATGGAGATTTGAATATAAAAATAAATATGAATCAAAATCTTTTAAATAAATTAGAATATCTCTCATATGAGTTATTATATCAAATGTTAAAATTGACAGTGTATAAAACAGAATAATTCCTCTGTACAGGATTTGATGTACAAAAATAAGTTCTGTCCTAAGTTGACTTGATTATTTATTAATCATAGGATTATGCCCAGTAAAATATGGTTATTTAAGTATTAAGATCAGTAAGTACAGTTTACCGATTGAGAATAATAATTTGGAGGCCGAGCCTTGGCGAGGTTTCCAAATATTATACGAAATCGGTACTGTACTTATTGACCGTAATGCTTACAAAATTTTTTGCACGATTGGATCGATCCAAAATATTGATCCAAATTTTTTTTTTAAATTGATTCAAAGATGATTGTTTATTCGCTGTCAGATGTCAAGTTTGACATTTTATTTTGAATTTTCAATCACAAATAAAGATAAATGAATTTATATTTTTCTGTGAAAATCCACAATTTTCTACTTACCGCCTTTGCCCACGGGCTGTAAGTCAGCATAACCATAGTAACCACAATCTGCCGGTAAAATCAACATACCACCTTAAATAGAGGGACGGTGAACACATGAAAACGCCCAATCGTGCAAAAAAGCATTTTTAATATGTTGGCTCAATGTTTGAGAAAGGTTCCTTGACAAGAAAAAAAAATTTGAATATCTATTTATTTGTTTATAACAATTGAATAACAGTTATGAGTTGTATTTAGATTAAAATCTTTCTTTAATATGATTAGTAATTTTGAATTGAATTTCCATGATTCATCTGCCAGATTTCTTAAGCCTGATTTTTAAATTGTTGGTGCAGATCAATTATTTAGGACTTTAATTTTCAAACTGTTTTCTACAATTATCTTGTTGCTGTAATCTCAAGTTATCTGGCAAAGTCTTGAAATTAATAAACGAAGAGTGAGACGAGCTAAAGATGAGGATTGCAAAAAATTATATTTGATCTTATAAATAATAAAGCAACCGATTTAATTGCATTTACACCTCAGAGTTTTCTTAAATTTCGTATGGTCTAGTTACGGAAGCCTCAATCACTCACTGTGCTTTTAAGAGAGCATTTTATGGATATTTAATCTCAAAAAACTCGATAGCTCTCTTTTTAAAGCCCTAATAATTCCTGCTATATTGTACTTCTCAATTCTATATTGAGATTTAATGTTCCGAAACAATGGATCCAAATATCGTTTTTGATTTAACACTAGACGTCGTATTTACCTAATACCAAATTTTTTATTTGTCCCGTTTTGAATTTCGCGTCGGCACCTTGCCGCAGGCACGAAATACTCTAGAGACGGTCCTGAATCCCACATCCATGATTATTCAATTCAATGCTAGCTAGCTACTAGAATTTCTTTGAAAAGTAAATATAAAATAGAATCTGAAATCGCATTTCTTTCGTTGCGTGCGTAGTAAAGTTGGTTACGAAAAGAATATTTTTATTCTAAATGTGGGGACGTAATCTTCTAATCTCTCGGAAGGAATGTAATGTGGATTAATCTAAGATTTCTTTGGAGGCTCTTATCTAATACTTTACGTGTCTGGCTGGGATATGACAAAAATGTTATTTCTTATACGAATCACACAAATTAATCTGGTTCCAAGATTAACGTGAATACAACATAAAAATTCTGAAACACTCGTTATTTGTTCCACAAATGTTCAAATCTGAGAATCGGTTTTGACTCCATCATCTTAGATCGGGGAGCAACTGTATACACGTGTATACATGTATATAACACATATATCTACTTTATGTGAATACAACAGTTTGAAATCGCATATTTATTTATCATATAGCACTGTTGTGGGTAATTCGATAAGCTTAAATGTGAAATCATTACATTCAATATAGCTCACAAACGTATTATTGCACATATTTATATCATTCATCGATACACATCAAGTGTTGTGTTTGTGTGATTTTGGCAGATTAATACATGTGCTATGATAGTTATCAATTGTACAGGGAATCAATATTGCTTGACCGTCTCGTTACTTATAAAATTTGTATTACGACCAAAATTATCTTCTACGAAATAAAATTAGTACGACTTATTCATAAATATCTCATTTATATATTATTCGTCGAACTTTTTGGTACATATTTGGTTATAACTTATTCTTAGGTATAAGAATAGTAGTTTGTGTAACAAGTGCGATAAGTTGTCGATCGCCCACGAGACCGAAGTTGGGCGCACTCACTTCGTTCGTGTACTCATTCGCTCAAGTAGGCAATTGACAACACTTCACGAGTCACAACTACCATCTTCAACAATTAAGATCAATTAATTGCTGAAGATGGTAGTTGTTTACTATCGAAACGTCCTGAAAATAAAAACAAATTAATCATTGCACTTACGATTTAATTACGATCCCTAAGCCACAAATACAATATAAATACTTTATTTTTATATTTTATTTTTCTCTTTTTAATACGGTTTAGCATTGGAGCGCGTTTTTAATATTTCTTGAACTATAATTTATTTTTCATTTTTTAGTTTGATCTGCTATAGAAAATCTATTCAATATTACAGTTAACCAAACTAATTTTACTCGCAGTTACTCAAGTTAACCAAGCTTACTTTGCTCGCACGGTGGCTTAACATTGACCGAGCTCGCTTCGTTTCTCAGGCTCCCTCTTTAGAAGCGAATCATCAATCCTGATGATCTAAATTAGGATAATGGGACAAACATAATGAATTATTGTATTGTCATCGCTCCTTAAGAAGTATGCACAGTTTCATTTTAATCGGACGTTTTGAAGTGGATGAAAATCACGTTCAAAAATTTCGTTAGTTAGATAGTTGCAGGTGAAGCTAATATTGAAGAAAATTTAATAAATATCCAATATTATTCATCTATAAAATAAAAAAAAAATTATTCAAAAATCTATTTCATTATCACTTTTATAAATGGAAACTTATGCGCTAGATGCTAAAAGAAAAAAGATCTCGATACAATCCCGCAATAGAATGAATTTTATACAAAAATATGTAATAATGGTGTCAAGTGTTTGATGGAGATAGATTTTTATTTTCTGTTACAAAATTTGAATAAATTCAGCCGAAAAGAGAGTTATTTCTGTTTTTTGCTTTTTTGAATTAATTCAAACTCGGACGAGTACAAAAAGCTTTAGTTTTTATCTAAAACCCAGTCTGGCTTTTGTCCCTCACAGTTTCCAACAAACTTTGTTCTTAGAATGTTTTTTAGTCATGAAAACCTCGCGTGCTCAACTTTTGTTGGTGGTTAGGGCATCTCGACAAAATCAATGAGTGGATTTTAGTACTTCCGTAAGTCGATATTTTATTGACATACAACAAATTTATTAATGTTGTTACGAAGGGAACCGTCACAAGAGTTTCATTTAACAATCCGGACAAACTGCGGTTGTAATTATTTAAAAAACACGGTTTATTTAACAGTCATATTCATTATTTTATTCGATATTAAGAAACACCCGGCTTACTGCATACAACACGACAGCAGACAAGTCTTACCAATGGCAACCAAGCTTATTCCGTTTAATTAATAAAATCGTATATAAACCCAGCCAAAATCTCCTTGAACCTCAGTCGTATGATCAGTCCTACTATCATTTGTTTGATCAGTGGAAATAGCGAGCTATCCTGTTACTGCAATAAACTGTGAACTACTATCATAGAGCAAGGTAAGCCTTACTGTTACCGCATTATCCAAATTACCGTAAGTCCTGTACAATTTATTGTTAGAACACTGAGATCGATGTGAGCTTTCCTTAATCTCGTTGTGCATTTGGTCGAAACCGTGACCAGAGATTGATATTTAAGCGACACTTTGTGTGATTTTGGAAGATATTCGAATAGACAGTGAGGCCTTGAGACCTTGTCACAGTTTACCCAGTGTTTGACTTGCAAACTATTCAAGTTGAATACTAGTCAACACAATCTGGTGCAGTATCACCGAAGGCTGGAGGAAGTTCTCAAGGCGACATTTGCTATGATTTTGTGAGTTTCTCGAATCACAGAGAACTGAGCTATGAGAATCTACCGCCGGACAGACTCGAGTGCAACTCGCGAGTTGTCCGAATGCTGTTCTAATAGGCCTGACCTGATGGCTCATCACCATAGTTCGAGTTTCTCAAATCACAGGAGACAGAGCTCTCGAAAGCTCCTCCGCAATAAACTCCGCATGCAACTTGTGAGGTATCAAAGCACATCGTTTTGTTATCCGTTACTTAAGCGCACCGGTTTTTTAACCGTACCGTATACTGTTTGCTACCGTCAGTAATAGAACCGCTTGCCGTTTGCGGCCATTTGTAATAAATCGGTCATCGTTTACTATCGTTTGCGATGATATCACTAATTACCGTCTTCTACCGTCAATAGTAATAATACCGCTTTCCGTTTATCACCGTCATCGTTTGCTACCATTCATAATTACTGGTCGCCGTTAGTGCATACCGTTTACTATCTTCTAACATATACTGCCGTTTTCGATCACCGTTCATTGTGTACCATCGTTCACCAATTGTTATTTGAGGTATCAAATATGTATGGTCCCTCCGGATAAATAAATTAACTTACAGCAGCACCGTTTCCCATTTTTCGCCAAACTTGTAACATACCCCTGAAGTACGTTAAATGTCTTAGTAAAAATTCTGTTTGATAGAGCTAAAAGCGTTGCTTTTCCAAACATGAATTTTTCTTGGATCATTATGTCATCACTTTTTTTTTCTACGACCGTACATGAAGCTGATATTTCACGCATCGTTTGCGATGCGTTAAGTGAGCATTTCTCACTTCTTTGTTCTACCTCCATTCAAATTTCATAATGCTCAAATTTATACTCTTGTTGCATAAATTTCTATTCCAATACAAGGTAGGACCATATCAAATAATTTCAGAGTTCTACATAACTGTCACGAGAACCACATAGATTAAATCATTCATTGTAATATAATAAAAGTTTAAATACTGAACTAATTTTTCAATAAATGCTCCACAAGTTAAAATAAAATAAGTAATTTATCTTGAACAAGGTCAAAAGAGCACCTAATAACCTAATTAGTGTAATGGTATTTTAAAACTACCAATAAATCTGCATATATTGCTTCCCGGGGACAATAACTAATACATCTCCTTAATTAAAAAATCAATATTGATCGTTTTTCATCTTTTATCTATTTTCGTTTAACGTGATTACATTTTCAACTCATGAAGATGCATTAGTAACTGTTAAAAATGATAAAAAATTACTTTGTATGTCAATAGATATATTTTTTAAAAGACTGTTATGAGTCTGGATTAAATAACTTTTTTTCTCCACTCACCAAAATGAAAGTCTTCATTTAGACTTGAAAAAAGTGTGAAATGTATGAATCAAGATATAAAAAAATGTATGTTGAAATAATTATTTTCTTACATTGTATCAAAGTTTTTCATCTGTTTCGTATTTTATGATAAGTTACAATAATTTCAACTAGAATATTATATATTAATAAATCCAGAATATTCTACGTATATAACAGATGTTACATTTCACAGGTGAAATAAATTTTATTGTTAACGTATTTGAGATAAATTTTTATTTAAGTTTGCTTCAAGTAGCTGATGAAAATGTTTTCAGAGAACTTTCTCTGCAATATAAGTTTTGAACGATCATCCTTTCCACTTGAAATAATTTAGACATGAATTGACTGTATAAAGAATAAGTGAAACAAAATTCCATAATGGGATATGTACAATATTTGTATTTCTATGATGAGAAAGAAGATTTAAGTGCAAACATCATGGCAATTGCTGGAGTCTAACTTGTCACCAAATCGGTCTTTTTTCAATGCGGAGGCTGTTGTAACTATAACTACAAGCATGTCGATGCAGACAAATTGCATTGATTTCATGACTGATATTGAAGTTTTACTCCATATTTACGATTCAAATGTCCAATTTCTAGCATGCACGACTTCACAAAGCCTAAAATCTCAGGGTTTCGTATCCATATGATCAAACAGATTTTTTTTGTATACCTTCTGTCGTTTATACGTCTTTCAGAATCTTCTCGTCTATGAATGAGATAAGAATAACGGAATTCTTACGGATTACAAATTACGTAGACCTAAAATTGAAGATTGTAACAAACTTTTATTTATTACATTAATTAAATGAATAACAATAACAAAACTACAAATAATAATGAAAAGAATACACTAAATAACTAAAAATTGGATAAATGCAAATTGACAAATAATGAAATATCAAGCACTCGCGATGGTGACGGGGAAGAACACTCTCACACAACTGACTTTTTTTCCACACGTCACTGATCAAAACAATAACACCGTACCGCACCGCTCTATCAAACCATCATAGCCGCGGGACCACCCAAAGATGCTGACGGTATCACTTTGTTGATAAAACATTTGTCACACACTCCCCCTAGAGTTCGCATCTACGACCTCGGATGTGAACTCTGGATTTTCCTTGGTCTGCCACGTTTCCTCTTCGGGTTCACTGGGTCAGTTACTTCGGCACATGTATATGGTGCAATGTCACTTGTGTTTACACGTCCAACAGGCTCGTCGGGATTCGATATTTCCGAAATCTCATACGATGTTGGTGAAATGCTGCGCAATATTATGTATGGACCATCTCGTTTTGGCACAAATTTTGAAGTGACGCCTTTCGCTGCATCACTCAGGACATGCGTTGTGATCATGACTTTATCGCCAGGTGAATTATGGTGATCTTCAAGAATCTTCTTCCTATTTTGAATTGGTACAACCAACTGTGCTTCATCTGATTCAGCGTCATCATGATAATGATACAAAACACCATTGAGCATAACGTAACCTCGATCTGTCCATCTGACGAAATTGTTATTGATTTCTTGAGCTTCGAAGTCGTTAATTATTTCCGCTATATCAGGATCTGCCAGTTGATCTTTTCGTATAGTTTCAGAATTTTCTCGGGGAAGATCAACAGTTACTATGTTGACATCCATCGTTGTAGAATTCTGTGATTCGTTCGGAGGTCTCGACAATGCATCAGCTACCACATTTGATTTACCTGGGCAGTAGTCAACATTCAGATTGTAAGATTGGAGCTGCAATCCCCATCGTGCTAAACGTCCTGTTGGTGACTTCAGATTTAAAATCCATCGAAGCGGCTGATGGTCAGTCAAAACTTTGACTTCGGAACACTCTAAGTAGCCACGAAATTTTTGCAAAGCCCAGACAACAGCTAGAGCTTCTCTTTCTGTTGTTGAATAATTACGTTCAGGCTGTGTTAGCAATCGACTAATATATTCGATAGGTTTTTCGTCAGCTGCTTCATCTTGCAGGAGAACTGCGCCGATAGCGTAGTCGCTCGCATCGGTTCTTACTTTGAATGGAAGAGATGAATCTGCTTGTCGCAAGATTGGTGCAGTTATTAACTGTTTCTTCAGTTGATCATATGCAATTTGTTGTGCTTCGCCCCACTGGAAAACAGCGTGTTTCTTCAGTAGATTGGTTAAAGGTCGAGCAACTTCTGAAAAGTTGGAAATAAAGCGACGATACCATGAACACATTTGTACAAATGACTGAATTTCTTTGATGGATTTCGGCGGAGGTCTATTTTGAATTGCAGATACCTTTTCTGGATCCATACTGATTCCTTCTTCTGTAAGTATGTGCCCTAAATAAGACACATTTGGGCGAACGAACTTGCATTTATCGCGATTCGCACTTAATTTATAAAGTTCAAGTCTTTTGAAAACTGCATCAAGGTCTTTCAAGTGATTTTCAAAACTATCGGACAAGATTATTAAATCGTCAAGATATGCGCACATTTTCACATCACTTAAACCGGCACGGAATCGGTCCATTAACCTTTGGAAGGTTGCGGGCGCGTTTCGAAGTCCGAAAGGCATTCGCTTGAATCTGAATGTTCCGAATGGGGTAATAAACGCCGTTTTATCGCGATCAGAAAACCGAACACTAACCTGCCAGTATCCGCTTTTCAGGTCGAGCGTAGACATGTACTTGGTGCATTTTGCGTCATGAAGAAGATCATCGATTCTTGGCAATGGGTATGTATCAGGTACGGTGACAGAGTTTAGTTTCCGGTAATCTATACATACTCTTGGACTGCCATCTTTTTTGGAAACAAGAACGACTGGAGAAGCCCATGGGCTCTCACATTCTTCAATGATGTCATCATTTATCATCTTGTCAATTTCTATTCTCAATATTTCTTTTTTTGGTGCGGCCATGCGGTAAGGAGGTACTGCGATAGGCACTTGGTTCTCTGGTATCTCGATGCAATGCTCAGCAATTTCTGTTGCTTCTGTTCGCGTCTTGAAAGTGTTTTCATGGCTCTGAAGTAGATTATTGAATTGTAAGCGTTGAGCGTCGTCGAGATTGATACCTTCTGTAGAACGTAGTGTCACTGAAGCTGCATAAATTTTGTTCGTTTGATAACCAAAGCGTTCATTTTTGACGTATTTGTGCTGAATATGAGGAGTATCTCTGAAATACCAAGTTTGGTTAGGAATATCCAACACTATTCCTGCTTCTGAGATGAAATCAACTCCTAAGAGTGTGCAATTATCTCCAGAATCTGGCAAAACAACCATTTTCGTGTACACTTTGCGATCTATTATGCTAATAGGTATTGTTTCTATTAGAACTTTTCGTGTTGTACAATGTCCATCAGCTAGATTGAGAGATAACGTCTCTTCTTCGAAAGAAATTCTGTCTTTCAGTTTGTCGTACAGGTTACGACCCATAACGCTGCGCGATGCGCCTGTGTCGGCGAATGCAACACCTTGCATTTCAAAAATGTTGATACCCAATAATGGTCTTCCGATTTCTTCGGTATGTTGTATAGTTTCTATTCCATAAAAGTCAGCTGAAGCAACATTTTGTGTTGAAGATTTTGCAGCGCTTCTACAATTTGGACATTGCGACTTGATTACACCTGGTGTGTTGCAACCGTAGCAAACAAGAGCTGGTTTAGCCATTGTTGTAGATACAGCTGTAGCAGTCGATGTCGTTTGAATAGAAGTAGGATTGCATTCCTTTTTCTTCTTCCTGCAGTCAGATTCTACGTGACCAAAAACTTTGCAAAAAGTGCAACGCGGTCGTGTCTTCTTTGCGATATTCACATATTTGTCTGTTTTGATTTTATCACTATCACTTACTAATGATGTTTCACGTTCAGAGTTTTCAATGTCTTTTGCACGTTCCAATAATATTTGAAATGTAGTGACATCATTTCTCGGTAGTCTCTTACGCAACTTCCGATTCAAAAGTCCATAAACAATGTCAATTTGAGCCCGTTCCGGCAATTGATACGGCAATTGAGCGATAAGAGCGCGAAAATTGCAGACGTACAGTTCACACGATTCACCGTCACTTTGCTCGCGGGCAAATATTTCGCGGTACACCAAATGTGGCGGTAATTTTCGAGAGAACGCGTCGCGTAACGCGGTTACTGCACTATCCCAAGTTTGGATACTGTCTTTTACTCCTCTCCACCATGTAGCTGCAGTTTCTTCTAAAAGCATGGAAATACCACGTAGTGCATTAGCGTCGCTAATGTTTGTACAATCTTTGTACGTCAAGATTGCATCTAAAAAAGCGTCAACATCAGAAATTTTGTTGCCGTTGAATCGCGAAGTACACTTCGAAAAATTTCCTGTATGTTGTGACGTCACTGAGCTTTGAGAATGTTCATTGTCACTCACTTGTGTTAGCGAACTTTTAGTTAATTGTGAAATAAGCATTTGTAGTTGTTCATTTGTCATTGTTATTGCTTGTAAAGAAGTATCACTTTCGGTACTTTCTCTAGGCTTTAGTTTTGGAGGCATTTTGTATTATTTGCGCGGAACACGGACACAACGATGTCGCGAAACTTTCCAGCAAAACACTTGACTAAACAAAAAAACGAACTATGCAATAATTATTTATGATTATTTTTGTGAATTCGGCTATTAGTTGGGCGCCATTTATGTAACAAACTTTTATTTATTACATTAATTAAATGAATAACAATAACAAAACTACAAATAATAATGAAAAGAATACACTAAATAACTAAAAATTGGATAAATGCAAATTGACAAATAATGAAATATCAAGCACTCGCGATGGTGACGGGGAAGAACACTCTCACACAACTGACTTTTTTTCCACACGTCACTGATCAAAACAATAACACCGTACCGCACCGCTCTATCAAACCATCATAGCCGCGGGACCACCCAAAGATGCTGACGGTATCACTTTGTTGATAAAACATTTGTCACAAGATAAAATTCATTCTCTGCGACGCCACACACGAAAAAGATTCTTTTTCCAGACATGTGGTATTCCTTTTTTAGAAATACCGGGAGCAATATTACTTCAACTATTTCTTGAGCCTAATAACAAAAACAGTATTCAATATAACATATTGTAACGAAATTTAGACTCGTCCATGTATTAATAATTTTATTTCTACCTTGAGCTACACTAATTTAACTGCAATATTCACTCTTTGATATTTCTACAATTGATTGATGCTAAAATCGTAACTATTACTACACTTATTTATTATTTTAATAATAGAATTGTTGTCTTATTCAATTTAATCACTTTTTTATTTATTTCCAACTACTCCACTTATTTATTACCACTGAGTTTAATTTATTTATTTTTTTTCACTCTTAGGCGCTCTGTATTCGAACTACTAACCGTTTCTCGCTCGGCTTTGTCCTCCGGTTAATATACCTGTGGCATGGCTGTTATTTTTACCGAATATTACCAGAAATTTTCATTTGGTCCGACGTCATCCGTCCTTAACACATATCAGCTAGGTGCGCTGGTCAGACAACACTTTATTGAGTGTATTTTCCATATAACCAGCGCGTTATGATGGAAGTCTATGCTGTAGAGCGGGGGCTGGCAAATACTTTTAAGCGCGGGCCAAAATTCTAATTTCAGAAAATCTTTCGAGCCAGAGGAGACATCGGCTACATATATTATCATTATAATAGGGTGTAGCATGTTTATGATTTTATATCCATTTCAATGTAAATAGCATCATCAGTAACAAAGATCGCAATATAATATATTATTATTTTATAAAACTTAATGTGAGACGTAAATGCTGGGATTTAATTTGCAAAATGTAGATCGTCTAAAGGAGGGATTTCGGTTCTGGTCGTTCAACAATAGCGATAGTTGAATTCTTGTGTGAGTTTTTCGAAAAAATATATTGTGTATATATGCTACGCACACTGGTGCTAACGGGCCGGATTAAACAATCAAAAAGACCGGATCCGGCCCGCGGGCCGGCTTTTGCCCACACCTGCGTGTAGGGGCTTCTGCTTGTTACAATACGATAGTATGACTTCTTTTTGGACACTATAAGGCTTTTGATGTGCGAACTCAGTTCGTAATTGCGTGAATTTAATTCTAATTGTAAGAGATGCAGCTTAGCATTTGGTGTTCGAAACTTTGTTTTTAGGATCTTGGTCTGTGAATCTCATAATTTAACTAATAAGATTGACTCTGATTCAATTTTGATACACAAAACAATGGGACAGCTGATCATTTGATCATGATTCTAATTGGACAACAAAAAAAATTACCCTCATCTTCCAAAAACTACCCCAAATTTCATTTCACATACCCCCTGTTGCTCTCTTGCGCGCGCTGTAGGGCCGAAGGGACGTCGTCTCCTATCAGTATACGTTCAGCGTCCAGACGTATTGGTGCGGCTTGCATATCCTGCCGTCGCTTTCGCAAAATATTTTTTCGCTCGGGCGTCGCTAAATAAACAAACCAGAAAAAATATTTTGGGCTGAATTATCAAATTGAGAATAGTGACAGTTGTGCCTCCAATTTCGATAGTTGAGAAAACTTTGTGAAGTGATTTTTCAATTTAATTAAAGGTAAGAATATAAATTTTAGAAATTTTTAAGCGAAACATTTCCATAAAGTAAACACTTTATAGGATTCCAACTTTCTAAAAAGTTCACAAACTTTTATTAGATTAAAATTATTATTTGAATAATTGCTCCTCCTTGAAAAATTATAGTTTATCTGTAAAAAACTTACTAGGAATCAGGTTTTTGAATAAAAGCGATGCATTCTAATTTAATGTGATATTGAAGTCAGTTCTCAATACAATGAAATGAAAATTGTCTTTTTTTAAACAACGAAGCTTTTCCTACCAATTTTAAAATATGTATAGAAAAAAGCACATAGATATCCAATTATTGGTTTACTGTAAATTCAACTTATGAACAAAGAAGTTTATCTAAACGCGGAAAAATAAAAGCAGTAGGTACTACCGCATCAGTTTTTTTATTCAATTCACCTGCTATTTTGTGTTCAATCTTAAAGATTTAGGGCTTCATCCAAACATTAGAAATCTTTTTCTGAAGTATTGGAGTATTTAACAGAAATAATATCAACTCTACATTCTATTTGAGAAACTATTTAATAAAAAAAAATCCAACCAGACGGTTTCTCAAAAATTTTGGATTCTTCAATGTTTTTAGCATCTTTATACCAATTTGAGGTACTATATTAAATAAACCAGGCATTCGGTAGATTCTTGAGTTTCTAAACAGGAAACTAATTTTGACTTCACCTGTAGTCGAATATAAAACTGAAAAGCAGACATCAAGCTTCTCAACCTTGACTATTCGATACTGTCATTTATTTTAAGTATGTCCTACAGAATCTCTCAAAACAGTTAAACACAGAATGATTCTGTTGAATAGATAAGAAAAATAATGGAGCTAACAGATTCCACTTTGCAATCGATTATTGAATTTGTATTCTCTAAATATCATCCGATAATCTGCAAAACACGACTTACTGCCCAGATCCAGATGATAAACAAATAATTGATAATTTAGAACATCTAAGGCAAATTTATGGTATTATTTAATCTAAATATTTGCTACTATCGATAATCCAGTATTATAGCCGATACAAACATTATTCGACGAGAATAATTTCCATACAATGTCATGTTTTTAATCTTTAATGGAATGAGTATAAATATTTTCTATTCTTGACTAAAAAATTCGGATCAATTGAATTTATTCTAGATAAGCACTCAATATCTTATCAGAAAATATTCATTAGGTGAGCATTTGAAATCAATGGCTTTTATTAATGGAAAGTATTAGTACGTTATATAATGGTTCAACTAACACCAAAAGCAGTAGGAAATATGATGCAATTGAATTATTATACTGGCATAATTTATATTATATTCATTTCTCGAAATACCATCAATTCAATATAAATGAGAATGATAATTGAATGAATGAAAGAATATTAATTTAATATAATTCATTTTATTTGTAGGGGAAATTCAATTCTCTCAATAGCATTATTCAAAGCTCAAGAAATTATTGTATGACCTGGGGTTGGTGCAACTTCACGACAATCATGCAGATGTATTTTTCAAGTTTTCAATCTTTTTTCTTCAACTTAATGTTAAAATAAAATCCTATCTATTCTTCAAAACTTGCTAACAGCCAGGCAATATAATAATAATGTATCATGCAATTAATTGAGTATTCAATCATTTAACATAATAGCAAATTATGCAACAGTTTTATGAACGTCTCTTTAGACACGGGAATCTTGTGAGGAAGGCATGCCTGTTGTAGAGTAAATAGAACGAGTTACAAACTATAATCTTTCTACAAACGCAAATTGAGATAGCGAAATAAATCGATTAAAAAACTATTCTGAAAGAAATTTCAGATACATTTATGTCAAAAATGATTAAAGCAAGGCTCAACCCGAGTTTAATAAGCTTGTACCAATTACAGGTCGTGCTTGAAATGATCCTAGCCACGATTTTATCAAGATGTGTTTAAAATGTTACTTAGCGTCAGGGAAGCCAGTCTCTTGAATATCATTTTGATTGTGGCTGAAGAATAATTCTTTCAAAGAGGATATTAGATTTTCCTGATAAATCGATGTTATTATAGTATACAGTATAAATTGATATTTTGTACTGAAACATGATATTGGTTTTTAGCTCATTCTTTTACATATTGGATGCTCAAGATACCTACCTATTTTCTGGTAATAGCACTGTTTGTTTGATTAAAAAAATAATTTGTAATCTTTTTGAGTGATTTTTAATAATTCTGAAACTCTATTCATGAATTTCTTGATTAGGGAACGGTGGAAGGAGGAAATGGCAACAATAATAATATTTGATAAATTATTAAAAATCAAAACCTGATTGTTCCACAAAATTACAAATTCAAGAATCGGTTTTCACTCCATGTATTCCCTGCACTCCATCATCGTGTGTAGACACATACACGTGTTTTTGTAATTCTGAGAAACAATCAAGTTTTATTTTTAATAATTTATCAGATTCTGTTCCATGGACAATTTTCAAAGATCTCTTCACAGTGTCCTGTATTTCTTCATAATAATATTTATTGACATATGTCTCATGTTGAACTCAACCAAGGCTGCTCTTCCATCCAACCCATATTTACATAATGTAACAATTATTTTGACTTGAATGTGGACAATTACAAAAAAAAATATTAGTTTTTTTTTTAAATAAAATAATACCAAGTTAGAATTTTATATCTGGTTATTTTAAAATTATGGATTTGTAGATTATTCGAGCAAAGTGTATAAGGTGTATCTTCAAAAATTAATTTTGCATGAATGTAGCATGAAGCTTTTGTTGGAAAAACTTTGTGTCCCAATATGTCTTTTTCATCTCATTTCTTATCTACAAAGAGTTGGCATTATTTCTGAATCCGAAGATGTGACAAATAAATTTTAAATTAAAAATAAATCGTGAACAGCTGTTTTAGGATTAGAAATTCAGACACAAGAGCAGTAATTTTGAAGAAAAAATATCAGTGGACTCACAATATTTAATCTATCTTCCCAAGACAAAAATATTTGTATAGGTCTAGAAACTTCAATTCAAGTCTTGCACATTTTAATTTAAGATTTAACTGAACCCTAAAATCAATAATGTATTGACAAAAAATACCCTCAGTCACTCGACTTTGGGGTTTATTTTAAGGCCATTATTGTTCTCTGAGTCATTAGGTTATCTAGATCATTGATAATAGCAGACGCATCTAGAACAGTGGAACTTTTGGAAAAGTTGCAATAAGATGAGTATCATCTGCATACGTATGAAGCAAAATGATCTAGATCCAGATGTAGTATTTTTCGAAAAAATCTTAATGTGAGCATTATGATCAGGATTATATTGAACAATATTTAAAAATACAGCATTGTGCCTATCACAAGTTTTTATTTATTGCCTTGTAAGTACGGATCAAATCTTGAAACTGAATTTTGATGTAGTTTTCCTTAATCGATTGAGCTAAAATTTTGCATACACGTTTAGTTTGGATGACAGTGCATGGTGACGTCAATCTAAATTCAATATGGCAGACTCTCAAAAATGGCGGAGCAATTTTTTTTATGCAATCTCATGATAAGGATATCAAATGAAAGGGTTTGCTGAGAGGAATACGAAAAGTTAAATGACTAAATTCAATATGACGGACGCCCCAAGATGGCGGACAACATTTTCTTGTCCACCATCATGATATGAGTATCAAATGGAAGGGTTTGCTGAGAAGAATACTAGAATTGAAATGATGTCACTCTAAATTTAATATAGCAAACGGTTAATATAATGATAGAACGTACTTATTTGGTTTTTTACATTATTGTTGGAAATACAAATTCAATAACTTATTCAGTCACAGTGTAGGATTCTAGCTAAACTGAATTTGATGGATGGTCCACTTTTCAAACCATAGGTTGGTGGATCACTATGGCGCATATATTCAAAGGAGGGAACAATATAATTGAAAGTCTGGTTACCTATGATATTGTTTTTATCCATTTATTATACTATAAGTAGTTGAAGTATTATCGATTATTTTTGTGGTGCTGACACGAGTGTTTATTGTGCTTGCGTTTTAATGAACACAATAATGTAATTCTTTGTATCATTTAACATAATCCTGATCCTTGAGCTTGAACTCAGAAAATTACCGAAATAATAATTATAAAGAAAGTATAACCTCTTTCTCAATTTTCTTACTTATAAAGTTACAAGAAAATCCAGTAATTAATTTTAATATAAAATTTTTTGAAATAAATTAGGATGCCTCTTGCTATCTTTTCTTCAAAGAAAAATTAATTATTCTACATTTTCTCAGCTTCTGTTTAATTTTCAAAGGCGTTTAGATTTTATTTTGTAAATAATATCACACATTAATTAAATTTGAAAAAGCGCCGTACAATGCGAACCAAAAAACTCTATGATTTTTGTCGATGTCCTATTATTCTAGATTAATAGGAAATTAATTACAACATCTCTCAGACTCGCTCTTTCTACCTACAAATAACTTCATTCGATGAATAATATCCACAGTAACAACAGTTGCAATAATTGTTATCATAGTAATTATCTAGGGAATAAAGTTAGTCAGAGATAGAAAGACTGGGCCTTGACATAATAAATAAATTGAGATAGTTATTTGTCTTATTGGTACAAAAAATACATGATCTCAGGTCGAGAATATTATCAATTCAAATTAATTCTATCAAGCAATTGCTGGAATTTGTGCAAACTTGCTTATGCGCTGAGACTGTGAGATGGCATTTACTTTTTGTACTAGAGAAAAAAAAAGAAAATCTTGGTACAGCTGTCATGGTGATAACAACAGTTCCGCTAAAGCATATTTTTTTCTACAAAAAAAGAAAGAATATTAGTGCCGTATTCAAATGGTTGACAAAAAAAGTACTTAAATTTACTGGACATACTACAAATGTTAAATTTGATCACTAGTAAGAGATTATGTTAATTTATTATTCATCTATAAAATAGTGAGTAGCATATTACTTCATTATTTGAAAAGAAATACTAAAACAGTGAAAGAGATCCATTCATGTACCTAATACAAGACAAACTGAGTACTTCTGTATTGAAATGAAGAGAAAACAATCTTATATTAAAAATTTATTTCACAAAGGTTTGAATTTGTATAATTTACTCTCAACCGAAGTCAAAAATTGAAAATATCTAAAACTGTTCAAATGCCAACTGATAGAACATCGCACTCTTATTTATTGATATTCAAGATTATTAGATTAAAAAACTTGTAAAACTTGAAGCTAACAAAGCACTTCTTCAAAATATAATGATTTTAATATCTTATGGCTTAATAAATTTATATACTATTCTATTCCATTCAATAGTAGATATGTATAATCTATTTTTGTCTTGGGTACACAATGGAAAACTTTACTATTCATGAGGGTATCAACAGGTCAATGGAAATTCAACGCAACAGATCACTAATATAGAAATTCTTCCGTAAATTAAGCAATAGTGTGACTGGATATCTACAAATTCTCTTGAATTGCTCAAGATTGATCAAATTAAACAGAGTATTAGGATGAAATTATAATGTAGGATCACAGATGGTCAGTTATTGACATTCTGATTTGAAAAACTAGAAAATTGTTTGATAGAATAATAATTGAATTCAGAAAATATTAAAATATAGAAAATCTGATGTGGATATCACGTGACTTACTTGTACATCATTGGATATATATAATCAAACACAAAATCTGATCGTTCCACGGCTAATCGTTTTCGATTTATCCAAAAGACTCCAAAAAATCAGATTTTATTTTTATCAATTTATCTAATTCTTCCTCAGATATTTCTTTAAAGATCACTTCACAGTGTCCTGTTTTTCTTCATAATGATATTGATTGACATCTATGTCAAAGGTTGAATTTAACCAAAGCATCTCTTCCATCCAACCCATATTTACATAATGTAACAATTATCTTGATTTGAATGTGGAAAATTACAAAAATAAAATCTGACATGGACATCACGTGACTTATAATATATGATCAAACACAAAATCTCATCATTCCACGGCTAATCGTTTTGGATTTATCCAAAAGATTCTAAAAATCTGTGAAGTAAAATGCGCTTTTAGCCTAGTCGGTTGCTATGGAAACGGTAGGTCATTATTCTTACACTAAAACATTCCTAAGTACTGATTTCCAAGATTCCATGGCTAACAGTTCTGAATTCATGCGCAAAATTAAAAAATAAATTCCAGCTGAAGTGCACTTCCGGCTCAGACTATTCTTATAAAAATAGCAGGCAATCATTAAGATGCTACAGCAGACTGAAATAGCAAATTTCAATACTCTACAGCCGATCGTTTCGAATTCATGCGACAAATTCCAAAAGACTGTCAAGTAAAGTGCAGTCGATCTCAATGAAAATAGGATATGAGCATTTAGATGATACTATCGTCTTAAATCCTGAATTCTAACATTCTACGTTCGATTGTTTTGTATTTATGCGGAAAATTCAAAAAATGTTTTGGGTAAAGTGCACTTCCGGTTCAGCCATTCCAACTCATAATGTGAGGTGTACAACTGAATGTTATAGAAGTGCTTAATACGAAATTTCAATATTTTACAACTGATTATTTCGAATTTATGCGAAAATTTGAAAAGACGTTATATAAAGTGCATTTCTGGCTCAGCCGAATGGTACAAAAGTAGAAAATGACCATTTGAATGCTACAGCAATTCTAAATACTGAATTTCAGTATCCTACAGCTGATCATTCTGGATTTATGCGAAAAATTCGAAAAAAGCTTCAAGTAAAGTTCAGACGATTGCAAACATAATACGAGTTGCAAATCAACACCCTCTATCAGTCTTAAATACAAAATTTCAGCATAATACGTGTGACGGGTTTTGAGATTTGCGAGTTACGTACATCCGCACAGCCGCACATACGTACCGATTTGAAGCAAAAAATAGTCAAAATGGATTCAGGGGTGCTCAAAACGGATATATACAAGTAAGTAAATACTGAAAGTCGAACAGTTTGGAGTTCTAGATTGGTTTTTGAACAAGATTTGAAAAAGAGTTTCAAAACTAAAAATTACCTTGCATCGAGATAAAAAAAATTGCTGTGGTCGCCATACTATTTCCCCAACCAGGATTTATATGGCTATAGCTTCATTGCTGTTTTATAAATTCAGAGTATCGTATCAATTAATTGCATATTTCAAAGTCAAAGTGACAGATGATAGTTATATGAAATTACTATTTCATTTTACAATAGCTATGTCTTATGACCAGTTGCTTCACTTGTTCCTAATTTGGTATAATCTGGTTGAGTTGTGAAAAAACAATTAACAATCAAAAAAATTATTTATTTTAGATTTTTACTAAGCTCATTTTCCCGACAGTTTCATATTGATACCTGACTAGACATAATTCAAGATAACTTGTGAAAAATCAATTGACAATCGTTTAAATTCTATCCTCCTCAATAATTCTATTAAAATTATTCCTGCCGGAGCTTTGCTTCATTACCAAATTCACTCAATAAGATCAAATTACCTATTTTGAAACTACAATTGACGAATGTTACGTCCAAATATGAGTAATAATGATTCTAGTTTCATATTGTGATTCTCATTATTTCTTTGCTTCAGTAAAATATAACGAATTTTATAATAATACAAATTTCGAAAAATATTTCAGGTAAATGCTGTGCTTAATTATTCACGAATCAATTTTAGTTATTTTATATTTTATGATAAATACTACCGTTCATAAAATAAACGTTGAAACTGAAAAGTTCCATCAATAAAATTTTGATGCCATTAGTAAAAAAAGCCCTTTCTTACAATTTCAAACTAGCTTTTTAATGAAAGCAATTTCATTCGAAAATTTATACGCATTCTCATGTTTTCATGCTTTCAGACACACAAAGAGAAAGACCGACCAGTTTTTTTTTTAAATTATGTTTTTTGAGCTCAGTAGGGTCTAAAACGTTAAGATTTATCAAAATCTCGAGCTGTTTAAAAATCATGATTATAATACTTCCTCTGTTATATAGAGATCGAGGAAGTAAAAACTGTAGAATCGCTCACACCATTTTTACGTTTATTTGGAACAGGATGGTGCATCATTTCAATACATAACTGTTACTAATCTGCAATATTCATGAAAGAAATCGGCTATTCTCAATTATTCTCAGCAAAAGATAATATACATGAAATTGGAACAGAGAAAGCTTCAAGAAAAACTTGTGACAAAATGCTGTTGAGCAATTAGTTGAATCGAATTATCCTTAAAAATAGTTTATCGAGCCGATCTTCAATAGCCAGTTGCACCACTGTCCCTTAATTTTCAAGTATCGCTTAATTGAACAATATCCTATTAAGACTCAAAAGTCAAATGTGACATAAACATTGCTGTCAATTGGCCGTATTCAGTAACACAATCATTAACTTATTATCGATCGATAAGATTTTTGACAAATAGAAACAATTGTAACAAGCGATTAATCAGAATTCTTGTCAGTGCTATCTACGTTCATTGGCTGAAATAGATAATGATCGATAAAAATGTATCGATTGAGTTACAGAATAGTCCCAATTATTCTGATTTGATATTTTTTGTTTGAGTGGAACTTGAAATTTAAGCTAGAGCGGTGCAACTGGCCATTAGAGATGCAATATTTTTTGCATAAAAAGATCCATTGAATGCTCATGGATAAGTACGTAATAGTTATTTGTGTATCAAGGCCGTGAAGGTTATCTTTTTTGATAGAATCTGTTGTTTGCGGCTGAAGCGCTGCTGAGGCTGCAATTCAGGTGAGACCAAAAAAGAACTGTAGGCCGAGGTGCACACAACATTTTTTAGGCGATCATCACGATATATTTCAAAACCACAAAATTTTAACTATTAATTCTTAAAACAATGCAATTGTAAATTTCAGTTGCCGTTGAAATTGTTTTATTCTATTGTCTTCTATCAAAGTGACATTTGTAAAAAATGCGTATTAATTTCTTGAATTGCGCGAATTATTAAGGTTGACGGAGGAATAAAAAATGTATTTCGGCAAAAACTGTACCTTAAAGAGTTCATCAAGCAGCCCATAGAGGTAAGTAAGAAATGTTTATGAAATAGTTTCTGACAATTCAGTCCCGAAAAAATAGTGATGGACAGATCAGTCCCAAAAAGTAAAATTTGACAGATGTGTACCAAAAAGTGAAACTTCACGGCCGCAAAAGAAGCCATAGAAACACCTTTTTTGTTATGATCGCTTAAAAAATTAGTTCTAAATTCTGCCGTAAGATGGTCAAAATCGCAATTATTTGTAAAATTATTGCTTTTCTTAATAACTTTTTTAGCATTTTCCAAGAAATCGATTAATATTTATTTCAATATAAAAAGTTATTTTAATCAAAAAATATTTAGAAATAGCGATTATTCGTAATGAACAATTGCGATTTTGGCCATTTTCCAGCGGGATTTGAAACTTCAAATTTTACATAAGCCCAACGGAATAATTTCTCAAAAAAAATTGCTTTCCCCAGAGATCGGCCTGGAAACCTGTTCTTCACGCTTATTTGACTCTACTAAATTGTTTGTTCGTCAATACGCTATGGAGCTGTAATCGAATTGCTAATATTTATTTATTTTCACTTCGAAGCAAACATAATAATGTGCAAGTATTATTTATTTGTTTCTATTTGTTTCTATAAGTATTTTGTCATAAACTGAATATGTGCGATTATTATCAACTAATAAAACTTTCCTAAATAACTATTTCCACTTAAAATAATATTCACATTATTATAGTTCAAAAACGACATTAGAAAACCAACGATTCGTTCTTTTCTCCAATTACTGATATTGAAAAGTCAATTGGCAAATATGATTTAGTGGTAGTACATTTAAGTTTTATATTGCGCATGAAACTTTGGAAACTTCATTAAAAAAGTTTGAAACACTGATATCTTGTTGTGGAAACAATTGTCTGGTGAATTCATCTGTTTAAATCAGCAGTATAAAAGACTTATAGAGAGTTTATAGAACGTTTAATGATAAATGTTTTGTGCTTCACGATGCCACTACCAATTGTCAGAATTATCGTCACTATAAATTTGTCAATATGAATAAAATATCATCAATTGTAAATTTTCTTTTAAAGCATAAAATTGGTAGTGACATCGGCAGTACGTCTTTATTGTTGATCACCACCTCTTATCGAGTGATAGACGAGTTACTCGACTTCAATTGAACTCAAGCCGAATTTTTTTTTCACTTGAATACGATTATTTTCGGTCTTACTTGAGTCACTCTAGTAAAAGTGGACTCGAGTCGCATCACTGAAGTGTACTCTATCAAATTGTTCACGGCGATGCCACACATGATATTTAATCAAATTTATTCATTCATTTTTCCTCTTTTTTTAAATTTAGACATTGTTACTGACATTTTTTTTCTGTTACATCATGTAGCCTATTCTACCCGGCACAATGGACGAATTCTAATCTTATTAATTGATTTAGTAGTTTCACTGATACAAATCTTGGACAAGCTTCACATTGGTATATACCGGTACATATATACATAAGTCTAGAGCACATTACACTCTTTTTCTAAAAGCAGATACCTATTCCCACACAATCAGCTATTTTCAACGATTTAATGATATTGTAGTCGCTTTCAATTTTTTTACTGTTTTTATTTTATCATTTTTATTGAATACCTAAGAGCCGCTTGGCACACTGCACTGCATTGAATGCTGTATTTCGATTCGCTATTTTGATGCAAAGAAAAATGAACTTTTTCATGCACAAAAAATTGTGCGGTACACTTTGATTTTATGTATGACACGATTCACTTTGTTTTGCTTCAAAATAGAGAATGAATATGCAAAGCAAAATACAGCATTCAATGCACCGTGTCAAACGGCCCACATACTGAATGAATTTTCAAATAAACTTATTGGTATCGCTGTGTTACTATAAGTGTGCAATTTATCGAATGATTTATTTATTATAAGATATTGAAATTTGAGACCGACCGAAGGTCAGGTTTTGGTCGAAACTGATTGTTCAACCCTAATTTTAATCTTCTGGATTTCGGCCCAACATGAGAAGTTGGGTGCACTCTTCTCGGCTGTCTTGGGCTCAAATACAGCACCACAGGCACACGCAGCGCAATTCGATAATATTCAGGGATGTTCCTCGAAAACACGAGCCCAGCGAGCTAACACACGTCCATTATTACACATAAATTCTCATTTATAGACTGGATTTCGGCTCAACATAAGAAGTTTAGTGCACTCTTCTTGATTGTCTCGGGCTTAAATTTTGTCTCACAGGGGCGCACAGTGGTAATATTTAGGGATTTCTTTGGAAAGCGCAAGCGTATCGAGCTAACCCACAATCATTATTATCCATGAATTCTTCTTTATAGGCTGAATTTTGGCCCCACATGAGTGACTTCAAGTTAATACAAGCTTAACCTCTACTTGTCCTAATTTTTTCCATAATTCCCATGTCTAATAGAAGCTTTTTGACAATAGTGAGAAATTCTATAATTGTGGATAAAATATCAATGCAAATTAGGTAGGAATTATCTGGTATTATGCTTAATAATATAGTCCAAGATCCCAGACCCGCCAGACCTTACTTATTTTCTGAGAAACAAAATTTGTAGATTAGAATAGTGTTAGTCGATACTTTGATCATACACATATTTACTAGTTTGTGCCGACGGCCAATTTATAGAAACGAGGTGTTATAGGTACATCAAAACAATACCCACTTTTCTTGAAGTCTGAGTGCTGATTTTCATGTATGTTCTAGAGAATATTGTTTAAAATTGATAATCAACATTGCTAGACACTTCTCATCGACAGTCATTTCTGCTGAATGCTTTAAAGCTCTCAAAATAATATCGTTATCTCACTTATAGTCTGAGTCCTAATTTTCATATATAATACTCAGTAAGCAATTTCAAGACTTTTTATAAATAGCCAGACCAAGGAAGAGTTGGATGCTCATATATACATCACTTACTATCAAGCCTACAAATAGTGACCTCGCGCTTTTACTCACAGCAATATTTTAGATGTGTTTAGCCCTACGATTAATCTAGCTGTTAACAAAAAGTATTGAAATTGTACCCTGAGTGTCATATATAAAAATTAGCACTCAAACTATATGCAAGATCACATTGTTCTTTGTGAGCCTTAAAGAGTCTTGCAGAAATTACCACCGATGGAAAGTGTCTTGCAGTATTGATTATCAATTTTTAACAATATTCTCTGAAACATACCTCAAAATCAGCACTCAAAACCTTGAGAAAAGTGAGTAATGTCTTAACGTACCGCTAGCACCTCGTATCTGTAAATTGGCCGTCGTCACAAACTAGCTAGTATGCGTATGATCAAAGTACATATTAACACTACTCTATTCCACACATTTTGTTTTTCAGAAAATAAGTAAGGTCCGGCTGGCCTGGGATCTTGCTCTAATAGTGATAAAAGGTTTATATATTTATTGAAATGAGTCACCGACCGAATCAATCACAGCCCTTGCCCGTTCCGGTATGCTACTCGCGCGCGTTCCTAAAAGATCTTTTATTTTCGGCAGCTGATAAAAAGCGTCAGCTAATTTTTGGCCGAAACCGAAAGATGGCCTAAGGTGCTAATGTGGATAAAGCTGAAGTTGAAGGTTTGGTCGGACATTATTCAAAATATATCATATTAAATGTTTGTTCAAATTTGTTCTTCAGAGAACAGTGAGTCTGTACAAAAAATTTATCAATACCTTATTAAATAGAAATTGGAGTGAAACGTATTCATATCGTAGGATTAGCAAATATACTATATAATAATGTCTGCTCATATAAATAAGAAGAAATTAAAATTCATTCGGAAGCATTTTGTATTGCTATATTTATGATACAAGTACATAATTATGACATATTTACACTCGACTATATTGTAGATGCTTCTTCTTTTGCTCAGGGTGACATTTATATTTGAGAAATGACTTCGATAGAAGAATCGCAGTATATGATATAGTAATTATTCCTGTCGCTTTACTTACTATTGCTATTGTTTGAAATTTTATTTAAGATTTGTCAGGATACTTTCAATATAAAATTCGAAGTAGGTAGTAATATTAAGCGCACTGTACTTGAAATATAAAGTGACCATGAGAAATTGTTTAATATTTACTATTCCAATACCAACAGACATAACATCATTATATTATGTTGGAACTCTAAATAAAAATAGAATATCTATTCGATTTTATTGTTGTGACTCTCTAAAAACCTTATAGTCCGTGAGACAGCGCATACAATTTTTGTTGCTTACCGCTCACTCGAAACTTCGTGAGTGACTTCATTGTGATGAGTCCGACAGCTTTCACATTTGACAAAATTCTTGATTTGGGGGCGTTTTTCGGCGATAGCTAAATGAACATGTCAATTTCATGAAGTCTTGAAAATGTATTACCGTCATATTGGTGTTTACACTAATCGAAAGATAGTTTGATTATAAATTGAAAAATGAAATCGTCCGACATGAATATTGGGGGCCAGTGGTGAGTCCGACAAGCCGCACTTGTCAAAAGTACGTTGGTATGAGAACAGATTACCGCTAGTCTGGGACTTAGAGGACGTGTTCAGTTATTTTTTTTCCAAGATTTGGTCATTTTGTCCGACACATTTTCGGGGGCGTTTTCTCAGTCCGACACTGAAAACGTGTCAGGATTATAACAGTTCCTTCATCAATGACCGCTTGTCGGACCAAAACAGTCATAATTCGAAAACATATTATCTGTCTAAAAAACATATTGTCCGACAGAAATATTGGTTCTTATTGTCAGTCCAACAAGAAAACGCTCGCACATATATAACTCAGTTTTTGACGTATTCAATATCAAGAGATAAGTAATGGACGTTGTTTAGAAGCTAGTAATAAATAATTCATCAACAAAATAGTTAAAAAAAAGTAAAGTAGAAAAAGAAAAATATTGGTTTTTTTTTATTTAGATTTTATTTTTCATCAGAATCAATAGAAGAAGATTCTGAAGGCTCACTATAAGTCTCATTTTCACTGTCGCTGTCATCATTATCATTATTTGATCCACAACAAATAGTCATTGATTTTTAAAGTGCAATTCATAATGCTGATCGCAGTGTATGGCCGAATGTTAAAATCATTGAGCGCAGATTTCATTCAGGACAAGCTTGGCTCCGGTAAATTCAAGCATTAGGTTTAAGTCAAGTGTACAAATAATGTAATTATTTTGGCAGCCAATATTTATAACAATTTTTTTGTATCCAGTTTTTAAGCCCAGAGAAAGTAGGTGATTTCTTTGTATCGGAAATATTTGGCAATATTCCTTCGAATGATTCCAAAATAATACAAATTTGTGATCAAGTTATATTAGTGAAGAAGGTCCTGAAATATGGGCTTGTGCTTATGGTTATATGTACAGAACAACAAACTCGTATCTAATGTTTCGTAACTAAAGTACATTGTAAATAAAATATCCCTGCACAAAATGATATTTAAATAATGCGTTATCACTTATGACCTGGGTACCTTTTTTAATTCAACTTAACGACTTGATAAACTTAACAAGGTCTTGATAACTCACTAGTTCATACAGAATTATCAAAAGCTTGTTAAGTTATCAAGCTGGTAAGTTGAATTGGAATAGGTAACCTGGACATACTCTTCAAGCTCCCAGTATTGTTTCAATCCCTGCGGTTATTGGTGGGGGAGCAACTCAGCTATGAGATTATAGCTACCTGAGGTCAGGTGGAGCAACTCCGCTATGCCTATATATACACCTCTCGCAAAATTATAGTAAAACGAACCACGGGCCGGGCACTCATCACATCATCAGTACAGGATTATCTTAATATAAAATAGGTAGAAAAACAGAGACGCATCGGAATAATCTATTAAAACTATGTGTATTTTTAAAAATGTAGGATACAAAAATGAAATTCGAAAGTTTTTTTATATATTTATTAGCATAAAAGGTCTATATATTTGAGCTCTCATTCCGTTTAAACTGATTAAAAACAGTTATTTGAAGGTATTGCATCTTACATTTCAAAGAAAAACTACTTAATACAGAACGGTGGCAAACCTCATGCTGAGCCTGGTCAAACCCCTTGATTAGGAAGTCAGGCGGTTTTACTATAATTATATATATATATATATATATATATATATATATATATATATATATATATATATATATATATATATATATATATATATATATATATATATATATATATATATATATATATATATATATATATATATATATATATATATATATATATATATACTCCAGATATACTTCAAATATGCCATATCTCACATTCTCCACACAGACCAAGTTTCACATCACCTCGTGTGCGCGGTACAAAGTTTTCTCTTCACTTCGTAAAATTAAAATGGGACACCTGTATATACTTTCAGCTTTCTGCACTCGATCATATAAACTTCAAGTATGCCAAATATCAATTTTTTTTGTGCGTGCAATATGCTTGAAAAAAGATACAGAGCTTCCTCATTACGTATCAATATATAGATTAGAATAGGACACCTGTATATAATTTTCGCTTTCTGCACATCCTCTCCATATAAATTTTGAGTATGCCAAATCTCACACTCCTCCGTGCATGCAATATGCTTAAAAAGAGGTCGAAAGTTTGCTCTTGACGTACTAATATATAGATATCACAGATGAAGGTAAATTTGAATGATATTTGAGATGATTATCTCAGTATACTGACTTCATATCACACATTTGATTCCAAAATAATATTAATATATTGGTGCACAAGCCTTTTTCTAATTATTCATAATCAATAATCATACTTACTTGATATGCCGCATTCATACCACATATTTTTGCTTTCTCTGGAGTATTGCCCCACTTAAATTGTCGGACATGTATACAATAATGTTCTAGACACTATTTGAATGGAAAATAGAAAATATAGGGATGAGCGGTCATTGATGAAGGAACTGTTATAATCGTGACACGTTTTCAGTGTCGGACTGAGAAAACGCCCCCGAAAATTTGTCGGACAAAATGACCAAATCTTAGAAAAAAAATAACTGAACACGTCCTCAAAGTCTCAGACTAGCGGTAATCCGTTTTCATACCAACGTACTTTTGACAAGTGCGGCTTGTCGGACTCACCACTGGCCCCCAATATTCATGTCGGACAATTTCATTTCCCATTTTATAATCAAAATATCTTTTGTTTAGTGTATAGATCAATATGACGGTAATACATTTTCAAGACTTCATAAAATTGACATGTTCATTTAGCTCTCGCCGAAAAACGCCCCCAAATCAAGAATTTCGTCAAATGTGAAAGCTGTCGGACTCATCACAATGAAGTCATTCACGAAGTTTCAAGTGAGCGGTAATCAACAGAAAATTTATGCGCTGTCTCACGGACTATTAAAAGTAAGTATTAAATCAAGAAAGTAGCTAGTTTCGGACGCTGAACACTATCAAAAATTAGGTATTTCTGAGTCAGTCGAACATTTATGTTGCTATGGCATGTCATGCAATAATTTTACAATAAAAAGAAGTCTGCAATAGAAAAACACAGAAATATAATATTTATAGAAAAATTGGAAGATCCATAACGTTATCAAGGTTTCTAAACGTTAGTAAATTGATAAAAAGCAGGTTATTATTACCTATCTGAAAATCTGTGAAGTACGTGGACATTATCCAAGAAGTTTACCAACCCTAACTAATCAGGTAGTGAAGAGGGAACGAAATATAGAATTTTCCTTACTATCCTTTCTTAGAACATTACGAACTGTGAGACGGTGGAGCTTGGAACGCTAATACACACAAAACTTATGCTATCTGAAATTGAATTATAAGCCTCATTTCGAACAAATTATACTAATAAAATATATACTTTTTTCGACTATCATTTTAATACCTACTTCATGCTATCGATGTTTGATATTTCGAACTCTTTCTTAGGTTATTGTTTATTTTCTCATGTTCACTCTACATTTCAATCCCAAATAGAGCTTCTTTCAGAAATTTGCAGTTTATAAGATTTTTCCAAAACCTAGTGATAATCTCCCGAATTCCGTTCATAGCATTTTCTGGAACCTCCTTAGATTATATTGAAGTCAGGATGAAATCCCCAAATCTCCAAATTTTCGCTAAGTTAAATCACAAATTCATGTTGTATTTATCATGGAATCATACATAAAATATCATAATTTATATTCAAATATCAGAAAGTTAGGTTAGAGACAAGTAATCAAATATTCCACAATATAATTAATGGTGGGATTCTGAGCATTATCTTAAATTTCTATAACGTTCCAGATCTATAAGCTTATTAGAATCCATAACTGAAGATCTTATAGATTCTATTAAAATGGTATTCTAAACAATTTTCTAAAAGTTATGACGTCATGATACCTCCCATACTTCCGTTCACTGGAACTTACAGTTCAATGTCGTCAATAGGTTAGGAAATAATTCTTTCTTTTGGATTTTGGGCTCAAAAATACAGATTAATATATTTTATTTAAGCTTCTGATGCACTCAAGTGAATAAATCATATAACGACGTGAATGAAGTCATCAAATATCACGATGCCTTCTAATTTTAATTTATATCTGTTCTCACTCAAGTTGTCATATGTCAGATTATTTTGACATATTTGAATTGAGATTTGAAGGATTTCGCGAAAGGTTTAAAACATGAAGGTTTTCTAGTGATTATTGACATTACAAAAGTGTTCGATGGAATGAATAAACATTGTGTGTCCTCGAAAGAGAACCAGAAATATTGCCAGGGAGCAATAAGTGTACATGGATTATGAAGAATATGATTATGTATTCAAGAGTAACTACTAACACTATTGCTGGGGCCACACTTACGTCTAACGCCATTAATTAAGGTGTTATTTGACATTGAACGTAAGTGTAGCCACATCCTAGCGCGATAATTCATCCACGGCGTTAGTAATGACGTGAGGCGTTAAGCGATAGATCGGTTGGCGGTCTAATTCGACACATCAAAGTAATCAAGCGCGTTATTTACTGCAATGTTGTGGCCCTTACTTCCGTTGTGGCTACACTAGCGTTTGTCTCTGTCAACTGTCATTGTAAATTTTGAATGTGCGAATTGAAATACAGAAAGTTTCTGATTGGAATAATAGTATCATCAAAGCTATACAATTGGACGGTGTAATGAAGGAGCCATCGAGTTCTTAGAAGTGTTTCAAGAGGAGCCTTGTTCATAAGACAGTGCTTTGACGATCAATTTAGTGACATTTATGATGAAATTCATCATTGAATGCTGGTGTGGCCACTCTATTTAAGGCACAACTTGGAGCGTTATATTTGACACGATATTTATTGCAATAATAGGCATTAAACATTAACATGTGTGGCCCCAGCATATAAATTCAACATTAGATGGTAATTATTTGAATAATAAATGAGAAGAATATATTGAATTCAATTGAAGACGCTCCAAATTAATGGTGGGATTCTGAGCATTATCTTAAATTTCTATAACGTTACAGTTCTATAAGCTTATCAGAATCCATAAGTGGAGTTCTTATAGATTCCATTAAAATGGTATTCTAAACAATTTTCTATAAGTTATGACGTCATTATACTTCCATTCATTGGAACTTACAGTTCAATGTTGAAAATAGGTTAGGAAATAATTTTCACTTTTGGATTTGGATACAGTTTAATATATTTTATTCAAGCTTCTAATGCACTCAAGTGAGTAAATCATATAACGACGTGAATAAAGTCATCAAATATAGCGATGTCTTCTAGTTTTAATTCATATCTGTTCTCACTCAAGTTGTCATGTGTCAGATTATTTTGACATATTTGAATTGAGATTTGAAGAATTTTGCGAAAAGCTCAAAACAAAGGTTTTTTAGTGAATATTGACATTACAAAAGTGTTCGATAGAATGAAACAACATTGTGTGTCCCCGGAAGAGAACCAGAAATTTTTGCTAGGGAGCTATAAGTGTACACGAATTATGAAGAATATGATTACATATCCAAGAGTAATACTATAAATTCAACATAAGATGATAATTATTTGAATAATAAATGAGAAGAATACATTGAATTCAATTTCAGACGGTTTAAATTTAGATGTAGGTGAATGGAGGAGCCACTCGCGAGAAAACTTTGAGTGGGAAGAACCTGAAATTATATTCATGAGCATGAATATTTCTAATAGATGTATTTTGGAATGACCATTTTCGAATTGATGCAAAGTTCATATTGAATTATGAGTAATTGTTTCATCCTAACAGAACAATTGTTAAAAATGCTTATTTGGAACTGCGAATGAGCTTATTGCATTACATAGATTTTTCTAATCAATCTCACATAATTTTTGAATGAATTCTCAATACAATTATTGAAGATAAATGCTAATCTTTCAGAATCCTTTACCAGACATCTATTACATATTTAAAGAAATCTAATAGCTACAGATTCTTTTAGAATATCATTTTGCCTATCGAATCTGTAAGTTGTTGCTCTTTGCGAATAGATTGCAGCGCCAGTAGTGGTTAATTTTGACAGTACTAGCAGGTAAACAAAACGTTATCATTGTACATGATTTCAGAATATATGTACCAAATTTAAATTATAAAGCAATTTATAAGCCAGTTCAACAAGGAAATTGAAATATTACGTGTTGGTTATACAAATTGTTGCGTTTCCAAACTGTAAAACAGTTACGGAAATACAAAAAAACATAAACATTTCTACAAGTTTCCATCCAGAGAACATGAAATAGGAATGGGAAAAATGGATTCAGGCTATTAAACGAGTAAAAAAAGTAAAAAAAAAGTCAATAATAATTATAGTATATGTATTAAATGTAGAAATTACTTGATGAAATTAGAAAATTTATGTAAGAAGTTTGGTTAAACCATTGTAAGCTATAGCAATTTGTATGTATTATTTTTATGTATCGGATAATTTAAATTCATGCAAAATATCTCGCGTTTCATCAACCTAAGGCAATGTGAAAAAGTAAACTTTCATGTCACATGTTTTGATTTGTTTGACAGATATATAGCAGCCTATAATTAATTACTCCAAAATAATATATCTTACTTTGATAAAAACTTTAAACGGACAAGAATTAATCGACATTTGCTCTACAACAAGCGCGGAAATCAAACTTATCCAAAAACAGTTTGTCTTCAACATTAAACACATGCTTACTTCTTGCACTTATTTTCCTCTTTCTAATATTGTACTCCGGATACAACCGGGTTATATGAATTGGAATCCTGTTCCTATTATAACTCCATTAGCCATCATACACTTGTGTTTTTAAACTTATTTCAAGTTTCAATATAAAATATTTAGCATTTATTCACTTATTCCACGTAATGACAATTCAAATTTTTTCCTGCAGCTACTTTCAAAATTAAACACACCGAGCGCTAGTGTCGCTCTCCAACGTTTGCGCAAAGAGCCTATACGCCTATTGCGTATCCTCAGTGGCTCCGCTCTATCGGTTAAATTTTACATCTACGAGGTGTGCCGTCGTGCCGTCAAAAACGTCAAACTGTCAAACGTCATTTTTGTATGTCATATTATTTGATAATCATGAGTATAAATCATTCACTTAGAAGTTGTTGTGTTGTTAGATGGAGTAATACTAAAGCAAACAGCGAACTAATTTTTATTGGTCTCTGAGAAAAGATTATGAAGCGAAACAAAAAGAAAAATGTGGATAACAGCAGCTGAATGAGTATGATTTTATGCAATAATCTATAAAAATGTATAAGATATCATTCAATTCTCAGTATCAACCATCTTTAAGAGAAGTTAAATATTATAATTGTAAAGAAACACAATAAATACTACTTCGATTAGTTTCTTAATTGACTAAACAGTCACATGAATTCGTCTCAGAATCCTTTACTGAAAGCAGCAAATTTTTGCTCAATATTTTTCCTTCTCAAAATTCAAGAATTGTTTTAAAGATTAACAAAATGAGAAAATCTCTTTCCCTCAAGGATTTCGCTCAAATTCTGTACGTATATAACACATCACAAATCTAACTGTAATTGATTACCTTCTAGACCGTCAGATAGTCGAAGATTTGAGTGCCCCATTTTGTTTTCTCTGCCTTCAAGAGTTTTGATAAGTATGTATATTTAGAGTATGATAATGCCAAAATTAAAGCTGGACCGTGTGGCCAACATAATAATAATTAATTTTAAATTTTCATGAAAAATCCTGTCTTGATCCAATTTTCTCGTTTCTGCCATGCTTACGAAATAAAATTTAAGGAAAAAAGAGTCAGCGAAAAACGATAGGCAGAAGTGATCCACTTGGCCAAGGGTTTGGAATGAGGGCTCGATTATGCAAAAAAATATATCAATTTTTCACGTTTTTCTCGTTTTTGCCGTTTGGCCATATGAAAGTTGATATCATAAGTATCTCGTAAAAACGAATGGCATAAGTTTTTCGAATGGCCAAGTCAAGATATGCATGAAAACATCTTGCGAAAGTCTGAAACGTGAAAAATTGATATATTTTTTTGCATAATCGAGCCCTTATTCCAAACCCTTGGCCAAGTGGATCACTTCTGCCTATCGTTTTTCGCTGACTCTTTTTTCCTTAAATTTCATTTCGTAAGCATGGCAGAAACGAGAAAATTGTATCAAAACAGGATTTTTTATAAAAATTTAAAATTAATTATTATTATGTTGGCCACACGGTCCAGCTTTAATTTTGGCACTATTATACTCTAAATATACATACTTATCAAAACTCTTGAAGGCAGAGAAAACAAAATGGGGCACTCAAATCTACGACTATCTGACGGTCTATTCAGATGAGCTACATAAACAATAAAAAATAATAATAACTATGGTTGATTTGTGTATTTTAGAATATTTTTGTTCACAAACGTTGTCATAAATAAATACAATATTATTATAAGGAATACAGATGGTATTTCATGGATTTCATTTCGATTTTAAAGCAGATTGACATATTTCAAAACATTGACAGGTGACATCACACCTCGAAGTTGTGATTTTTGAATAATATGCGGCGCTTTCGTCGGAATTTGAAGATACGCAACAGGCCTATAGACTTTCTTATAGACGCTATAGAAACATTTAGAATCCCACAATAAGACTATCTTATGAGGAAAACTTCGCTTCTTATGATTTATTACTAGAATTAGAATATTTTCGCAAAGTGTTTTGGAATTATATTCAATAAATATCATTTTCTTTCAGATTTTTCGTGTCATATTTGCTCAGTTTCTAATTAATTATCTCCTCATTGCTAGCGACCTCCACGTGATGTTCGCTCAAGCTTAAGACATCGCTGAAAATAACGTCAAATTTCATCATCTTTCAGGCAATATGAAAGGACAATTTTACTTTGAACATAATTATGAAGATATTTTCTGAGATGTGAACATAATATATTTATGAATTCATATGTTATATTAGCAATTTACTCCCCTTTATTGTTCTTTGTTCAAAATTAGATAGCATACATTTTCCTGGAAAGTTATTGTGATATAATGGTCTTTTCAGTGGAACTGTTATTGATATTTACTCGAATATTAATTAAAATTAATAAGAGTGCCAATAAAATTAAGTTTTATGCAAATATTATAGATAGTGGGCTGAGTAGAAAGTCCCAATATCCTGTTTAGACTTATAGAACGTATGGGAATTATAAGGTTATATAAATAATAACTATAAGCTCAAAAACATAATAATTTCAGGCATTATTTGTGTACAAACAGTGCTTTGAAGGACATGACAAATATTATTTCATATTTTCAAATTTTCTGCTGATATCTTGAGCTCCCACCTATTTCATTTCGAGTCGGAATTATAGTGCAAATATTTGTGATTATAGAAAATATCTTTCAACATTCGATTCTCCTTCATTTGAATGAAGTAAATAAATAACATGCCAAAAATTTGAGCTTATTTACAATTAGATTTTTGCACAAGTACACCGCAGTAGTCCGAATATTTTACGTCAAAAACGATCAATCTTCAGGAACAGTAGAACAGTAGTTTGCCACATGACGTAGGATAGCAGCATGGTTGCAATAAACAAAGAAAAAGTTATCTTAAATAAAAAAGAAATATTATAGTAGCCATGGAGTAATTAAATTTCAAAAATATACGTATTTTTTTTTTCAACAATGAATTTATTTATTTAATTATAGTTGTGATTTAAGAAATAAGTCAATCACAGACTATGCTATATATATAGAAAATAAGGCTTATAAAACCAAATTACAAGTTGAATACTCATCGCGAATTCAGTTGGATAAAGAAAGATTTTGACACTATACCTTGATTGGTCAATTATTCTGGTTCTAGCTCAAACTAGCCAACACAGGAAGGTTTATTCTGGAGGTTGACGTAAACGGTTCAACCGTTTGTATTCAAGGAGCTCTTCGCCATCGGTTCAGACTTCAGAGCGAAACTTGAGCAAACGGAAAATCCCAAAACAAGTCGAATTAATTTCAGAAATTTTAGCAACTTTAATTGGCAAGGACTATTCTAGACAGATTTCTGTCCCGTGCATCACTTACATGTACTATCGAATTGCTAGATTTACATTTTCTAAAAACTTTAAAAGTCCATCTGCTGTTAGATCAAACAACCACTCAACAGAGTTTTATGTGTACCTGAGAAAGGCTTTCTTAAAATCTTCCTGCGTTCCCTGGCTTCTTTACAAATTACTCTAAGCCTCGAAAACGTCCCTTCATCCTCACTACATTTACTCTAATATAATAACAAGTCAAATTATTGGATAATATTCTCATATTGTTGTAAGAACTGTACAGGTTCTGGTAAAAGTCCAAATAAAATAAATAAATGAACAGTTAATAAATATGTTCAATTGGGAAAAAAGCACAACGTTTTAACAGCAAAGTGCTGCCTTTTTCAAGTGTGAAAATGTATAATAAATAAATGAACAAAAATTGTCAACACAACAAGAATATACAAATAGTGACTAGATAAGTTTAAAATATTAACTCCTAGAATCGAAGAGCCCTGCTTTTGGCTTAATTTATATTTCAATGTCCACAAGTCTTCAGGAGATAAAAATGAAGGTCTAAATAAGGTAACTGTCAACTCCTTGTGCTTCTAGATCAATTTGGATCTACTCTTTGTGGTTTGGCGCATAACTGAATTATCAGATTATTTAAATCTCCCCATGGCATCCGAGTCATTGCTGTCAAATAATCGATTGTCATCCAATGAAGTAAGTTTTATTTACTCTGGAAGTAAATTATTCTGTCCTTTATAAAAACGGGCATAAGTCAATAGAATGTAGATGAATATTATTGACTTTCAACTTCTAATATCCTTTCTGTGCAAAAATATTCTATTTCAGCTACAACAAACAGTAAATTAAATAAGATTAATAAGCCCAAGCACAAAGTAAGTACAGGTTTTGTTTTAATATCCTCGCTATACAACAGTAATGTCGCAAATTAAGAACGCCCGAGTTGGGACTCAGTAAATAACACTGCTTCTTCCAACAATTATTTTTTATAAAAATTTGCTTGTTACAAATAGCAACGTAGTTTCGCTCGCTACGCTCTTTTGATTCCAAAAATTAATCATTTTTTTTTTTACTAAGGTACACCATCTGAGACAGTGTACTAAATTTGTTTGAGTTGCGACTAGTAGTTTGAATGCAGTAACCATTTATAAACTCTACTACTCTCGTTAACCCCAAAACACCAATAATTTCAATTTTATTTCTGATTTGAACCATAGGCAGTATAGTAACTCAAAGCGTATAAAATCCAGCTAAGATACGATTGATAATAATTTGAATTGAATAAACATTGAAGAAAAGCTTTGTTCCTAATTCTTATTTTTTTTTTTTGATTAAAACTATTTCCATCATTTGAGTAATTCAAATTCTGAACCTTATCCTTCTGTAATAAATTATATACTATTTTATTCTACATCCATACTTAATTATGCTATTGTCATCCATTCTCTATTATATTTTTATTCGTCAAAAAATTCTATTCCCGACATTAACATAAAATCAACATACTTGTACTCGTAAAAGTCTCTCCGCGTCCTAGTTTAGTTTTTATGACAGTGACTATTGTGATCAAAATTATGGTGCTGTATTTTTGAATTTTAAAGACAATGCGTATCCACATTTCCATGCTGACATTAATGGCTTGCAACTGCACATATTTTCAAGAGTGCAGAGTTAGATAATATTTTTTATTATAAAGAAGCTTCAAATGGAATGGTGACAAAAACGAACTTGAATTTTCATTTTGATTGCTTTTAAAATTGGAGGAACGCTGTTATATTTGTGAATTACATTACTATTTTTTGTAGGCATTTTTTTTGTGGCTTTTTAAATAATATAGACATTTGTATTCCCTCTATGAGATTTTGATAACTGACTTTATGTTACTGTCGATTTTTACTTGCCTGTATGGAGTAAATATAAATTCATATTATATCCGATTCCAATTACTACTTAGTTTCAGAAATAGATATTACCGAGATTCTTGCAAAAGGATAAAATTACTGCATGATGTTGTTACTTGCAGCAAGATAGTATCTATTTTATCCCAACCTATAAAGTTAAACTTAATTGTCTACAAAGAACAGTTGGTAAAACACAACATGCTTAAAGTCCCCAGACATTGCAACTGCAACTGCAACAATAAAATTTAGAAATTTCTCAATCCATGAGTTCTTCTATGATTTATCATCAATTTGGATTACATGAATCTCTGATCTTTCTCAGCACTCTAACCTAGCTACCCAAACTGCAATAGTATATCCTCCAATCTCAGCCTCCAAATCCTCTAAGCTCAATGTCACTCCCTTTAAGTTCACGGTACGTTGCTCTAATGCAAACATAACACAAAACATGAGCCATACGTTCAACTAACGTAGCAAACAGAAATGTCAAACACAAATACCTGTTAGCTGTTATTCACAGTCTCAGTTGGCTCTACATATGCTAAGTTCTGAGTTCCTTTCACAGTAGCATAGAGAAAGCTAGAGAAAGGGGTTCCAGAGTTGAGCTAACAGATGAAGATGATACTGATTGGAGCTTTGGTAATCTAGAACTTTGAGGATGAAAGAAAGATCCTTTGTACAAGAAGATATAATGTTTGTAGTTGAGTTACTTAGCCTTAATGAATGATCATGAGGAATAGGTATAGGTATATCTTATTGTTTATTTATATAATATATGATTAATACAATGAAAATTACACATGATTAGAATTTTTTACTTCTCATAAGGAATGATGAGACGTATATTTGTAGTTGAGTTTATTATCATGCAGATTCGTTTCACTTACAGTGCTTTTCAATGTAAACATTTTTCTCCAACACTGTTTTGGAATTTGCATATTCCATAACCAAAAATTATGTTGGAACGAATGACATTCCAAAAAATCGTTTAGAATGATTCCGTATGCCGTTCAGAATGATTCCGTAAGCCTTTAGAATCATTTCGACGAATCAGAAGCTGTTAGTTTGGCTACTACCATGGTTACCTCCTAACAATTCAAGTATTCATATCTGGATTTGACGTTTGACATTTAATAATTTTTTAAGTTTCCTCTGAAATATTGGTGAGTTTCCAAAACCTTGTTAGAGAAAGTATAGTCTACAACATGTTTGGAATGGCGTATTCCACACTCGAGAACCGTAATCCTCGCCTTCGGCTCGGTTTACAAACTTTTCGCTTGTTCAGAATATAGGCCATTCCAATACTTATTGTAGAATATACAATTCTTTCAATCTCAAATAATGATTTTAGGTACTTATTGAAGTTTCTTTGTTCGGTGCGATTGAAAACTTTCGAGTCAGAAAGCCCCATATTTTAAGACTATTTGCCCTTAGACAAGCACACATATCTTCAACATACCTCGACATTAATATCTATTATACTTTAAAAAGACAAATAATGTTAATCAATGTCGTTTCCAATTACAAATCACAACTCTCTGGCACATTTCAATCGGTATAACCTATCTATAATTATTGTATATTTACATGTATCTCACATTTCAATCCGATGATAGCTATTATTCCGTCGAAATTGTATATCATTGATATTACTGGAGAATTTAATTGTCTTCTATATCGAATATTCACCTTCACTGAATTATTGGGCCATTTTATGCATAATAGCGTGATATAATGATAGGATCAACATAATTTTCATATTTTGCATATCAATATGCATGTCAATATATTGGGAAAGTGTTCATTTCGGTGCGTGAAGAGCTTTCATGTATTATTCAATTGTTTTGTTATGTCATTCAGGACGGTAGTGATTTGTGATTTATTTGACATCATAACACTTTCAATTCTTTGCCTTTTTCGTAATTATCTAGAATGAATCTAGCACAGAATTGATAAAATAGGCTATAAAATCTCAGTTTTTCTTACTCAATACCAGCTTGCATTTTCTCAAAGAAGTTAGCTATGTCAAATTAAACTCAAAATGTTCCTTGTCAATTTGTCCATTCATTCTTTGATTTATCATTTGATAGAATTTTCTGCAACACATTGCTTCCTTATCTATATATTAATACGTGAAGAGAAAACTTCCCATTCCTTTTTAGGCATATTGCATGTACGAAGGTATGTGAGATTTGGCATACTAGAAGTTTTCAAGGAAAAAAAGTGCAGAAAGCAAAAATTAGGTATAGGGTGTCCCATTTTGATCTAAATAATAATGAGTGAAGACAAAACTTCCCGACCCTATTTGAGCAGATTGCATGAACGAAGGAATGTGAGATATGATATTCCTATTTGAAGTTTATATGGAGAAAGAGAGCAGAAAGCGAAAATTACATACAGAGTATTTCGTTTGAATCATATATTAATAATTAAAGGAGTGTGAGTTTTGGCATACCCAATAAAGAAATAGTGCAGAAAGCTAAAATCATATACAGGCTGCACCATTTTAATTTTACGTGAAGGAAAAGCTTCGTACCTTCCGCACGAAGGAATGTGAAATTTGACAAACTTGAAGCTTATATGGAGAAGGAGTGCAGAAAGCTGAAATTATATGCAGAGTATCTCATTTTGATTTTACGAGAAGAGAAAACTTTGTACCGCGTGCACGAAAGAAGATGAGAACTAGCAAACTTGAAGTTTATATGAAGAAGAAATGCAGGAAGCTAAAATGATATACAGCGTGTATCATAGAGAAGAAAATTTGTACCGCGCGCTTGAAGAAAGATGAAATTTAGCATACTTGAACTTTATATGGGGATGGAATGCTGAAAGTTGAAATTATATACAGGTGTCCCATTTCAATTTACCGGTAAATACGATATTATTTCTCGCTGAAATATATCGAGAAATATGCACTGAATAGAAAAATGTCTGAAGTAAAAGTTCAATAATTCCTCCACCCCTCCGAGGGTTGAGGGAAGAGTAGAAAGTCACTGCAAAATCTTGAATGGAGCCCACTATTTTTCATTTGAGATTCGGATAGATCGTCTAATTCCAAATTAATTTCACCTGAGATCTGTGAGGATGGAAGATCAAATTGAATAATGTCTAAACTTAACAATATAATGAATCACGGTCGGATTCCGCTCATTGGACATAACTGACTGAAAAAAAATTGTTATTCGAAACAGATCTGCCCTCTTTATTTCGATTCAAAAGAATTCTACTCTAATGAATCAGCTATGTTGATTTGGGCATGAGAAACGAATGTTCAATGACAGAAGAGATGGACAGTTGCATTAGATATTGAACTCGTTGATAACGGAACAGATGGTACCTTAAATCACGAAGACTTCTTTACACAATCACAAGATAATCTTCTTGTCCTAAGCTCCATGAAATTCAAATCAAAAATTTTTGTCTATATCTTTGACGTCCTTTACCTCTAACAGGATAAGATTGTAATGATCCTGTACCACGAAGAAGCTGGACCAGTCTTCCAAATTTCAATGACTAGGATTCCGCCTGACGAGTTATTGTTCTACAAACAAACGCTGCGTTCCTCCCTCGTTTTTTCCCACTTCTCCATGAACAATATTATATCAGTTAATTCTATATTAGGAAATTCAGGATTAATCTTGTACAAAAAGCCGAATAATAACAATAACAGTTGACACTTTTTCTACATTAATATGGTAAACCTTTGCACAGAGCAAGCAGGAGTGGTAATAGCTGTAATGCTCATAGCGATCATCGTAAAATCATGCTTATAGCGGTCACATATTTTATCTCTCGTCACATAACGGTCGTGCTCATAGTGGTCAATATACCTGCTTCAATATTTATTGATCCACACAACTTGATTTGTATCTGCTTTCCAATTTGAATAAGCGCATAAGCGTAGGTAAAATATTCAATATCTGATTTCTATTGTCTTGGGTTCTATATAGACGTCCATTTTGCCCTGTTACGCATAAGTCACATATGTTGCTTTCATAAACAGTAGCTCTTAAATAAACTAAATCTCGATCCAACATAAGGAGTTTAGTTCACCCTTCTCAGTTGTCCCGTACTCAAGTTGTCAAGTTGTTTTTCGAAATTATGAGCAAAGCGTGATAGCGTACAATCAATTTATCGAAAAAAGCCACTATTTCAATGCCACTGACAAACATAATTTCACTAGTGAATTCTTAAAAATTGTTCAACTAAAAAAACTAAATATTCGAACATAATATTCCATTAATAGAATTAAGAAGTAAATTTAAATTGAGTTGCATGGATGACTAGACGATAGGGAAGAAATATTGACCGCTACGACCATGGTCAAAATATGATCCGAGATAGAAACTCCGAAAAACGAGAAATACGAAAAATATATTCGATTATTTTATATAGTATGCAATATCTTTTTAATCCATGACTAGTCATTGGCTGATGTTTATGTGTAATATTGTAAACATTCTAGAGGTTCTTAAAACTGTTTATTCAATTGAAACCATCTTCCAATTCACGAATTCTAGCCGAATTCTTTTTGATGCATTGTCGCACTGTCCAATGTTATATGCCATCAAATTCTGTTTCACATGTTTAGTTACATCCTGTGTAATCATTGCGTAATCTTCTCAGCATAACCTTATTCATTATTCAGTCCCGAGACTTGGCGAGAACTTTAAACACAAATTTGATCCTCACATTTTTCCTTTGGCGTTAACCAAAACTTACATGTTCCTCCAGATATTCATGGATTTTTCTTATGAATAATGTATGGTAGAACAAATTCTACTAGTATCCCTTTAAGATTGACACTTGCACCTCTTTTATCTTATACTTCATATTACATATCGATCATTGCCATTACGTTTCACGATATCTGCATGAAAAATTTACTAGCGTTTTGCTACTTTGTGTTGACAGAGGAAGATTATCATAAATTTTCATTGGATCAAAAGGAAATATACAATATCCAAATTCTCTCTTATAACTGAAGCCCTTTGAGCGTATTTTGTTCAGTACTCACTTTCAGAAAATTTCGTACATAAATGTGGTAGAATAAGTGTTTTTGCTTATCTAAAAATTTATTTGCGGAAACATTTCCAAGATATGATTGGTAGCCAAATTTTGGTTTTTTCAATATGTGTCAAGCTGTATACATCAGGGTGGTGATTCGAAGGACGCACCATAGCGTTTTCAATGCTATTTTTGAAATGTTTAATTATTGGCTTCCCTATTATTTTACATCAAAAAAGTTGAATAGTTTATTGTAGAGAAAAAATTTCTGCATTTTCTGACACTAACATTTTTAATTTTACTCTACTAGGAACCAGTAAAATTACGGAAATGTTCATTGATAATTTTCTTGGAATTATTAGTCTCATGAAATGAAAAACAAATGTACCTATTCAAAGTTAATGCTTATATCTGTCATCTGCTGTTATCAGCGTTTCATATCAAGTATCTTGAATTAAAATATATAATTTAGAAGAAAAACTAGATATGGTGAAATAATTTCATAGTCAAAATAGTGCTCGACAAATATCAGTTTTCTTTAATTTTATTTTGTTATTTCATGGCACAGTTGATCTTAAGAAAATTATCAATGAACATTTCCGTAATTTTACTGGTTCCTGGTAGAGTAAAATCAAAAATATTAGTGTCAAGAAACACAGAAATTTTCCCTCTACTATAAACTATTCAACTTTCTTGATGTAAAATAGTTAGGGAAGCCAATAATTAAACATTTCAAAAATAGCATTGAAAACGCTATGGTGTGTCCTTCGAGTCACCACCCTGTATAATCATGTTATAAGATGAGTTTTGTAGGACTCAAAAGTAGCATGCATTTTTCAAAACATTGAAATCTATGCTTAATTTTATTCTTGTCTAAACAATTCCTGTGTTCACACACTTTCAAATATTTTGCATATACTTATATATGTGAATATTCCTTTTTTTACCAATTATAAAAAAAAATATATATATATATATACACATATATATATATATATATATATATATATATATATATATATATATATATATATATATATATATATATATATATATATATATATATATTTGAAGTTTTATATACAGTTAACATCTGAATCCTGATGTTCTATTCTGTTTTTTTAATATATCAACACGAAACTATTATATTTGTGCGAGAGATACAATTCTTTAACAAATTTTGAAACGGGATCAAAATTCGCTAAATTGCTTAAAATCTCCAGCTTCTAAAATTTGAAAACATTTCCACCTACTCTCCAATATTTTTCTCCCAAGTTCAAAGGCTCATAAAATGTATATTAGTCAGTAAACATTTGCCTGATAAACAAAAAAATGTATGAGGAATGCACCTAAAGAAACATATCCCAATTAGCATTTACTTTATAAAAGTTTATGTACGTTCAAAATTTGCCCATAATTCAAAAACTTCAGCTTAGATTGACCTGAAATTAATATTTAAGTAATCTGCTGCTCCGAATTCTTCAAATTTTGATCGTTCTACTTCCCCGACCTATAATATAATAGGAGAAGTATTGTAATCGTGATTTTTTAACAGATCAAGATTTTGACGTATCTTCACGTTTTCGACCCGCTGGATCCGAAAAACATAATTTAAAGAAAAGAGGTCTGTCGGTCTGGTCTGTTGGTCTGTCTGTTGGTCTGTGTGGAAGCACGATAACTTGAGAACGCGTGCGAATTTTCGACTGAAATTTTGTATTTAAATTTTTCATCAAAAAACTAGGTTGAAATTCGTAGATGAACTGTTTTCAATCAGTAGTATCAAAACTTTACCAATGGAATTTTTGAGTTTCTTGCGTTTATTTTATAAACGGTAGTATTTGTCATGGAATAAGAAAGAGCTGAAACTAATCTCGGATTGATTTAGCACAACATTCACAAGAAGCATTTTTCAAAATTATCAGTGGTTAATTTGTTATCATCAAAATTTAAATTATCATAAAATTTATTATATTTTTCTGAACCAAAGAAATAATGAGAATCATAATGTGAAGTTATAATTATTATTACCCATTTTTTTTCCATCAATTGTTTTTCCTAAATAAATGATTTGACTCTATCGCGTATTCAGTATCAAATTGAAGCTCTTGTGGTGATAATTCTAGTAGAAGTGTCAGAGAGGATATATAAACGATTGTCAATTGTTTCTTCCACAAATCATTTGAATTCTTTTTAATTTGGTATCAATTTTGAGCTCTCGGGGAAATAAGCTAAATAGATATCAAAAATAGAAGATCAAGCAGTGGAATCCAAATTCCAAACTCCGGGCGATCAAATGTCGAAACTGTATGTTCCAATGAATTAGGGACCCCGAAAATCTAGGAAAAGGTTTTTAATTTCCAAAAATACTCACTTTATGTAAGGACTAAGAAATATCCTCCATCTGTCACTTTAACAATGACAGCTGTCTCTTCGACAATGATAGCTGTCACTTTGACAATGACAGCTGTCACTTTGACAATGATAGCTTTTACTTTGAAATATGCAATCAATTAATGCGACACTCTAAATTTCTGAAACAGCGATGAAACTGGCCATGAAATTTATGGTCAGGGAAGTACTGTGTTTTTTTTCATAAAGTTAATATTTGCTAACAATTTTTGATTGAATGATGATATATCTACTTCTAATTTATAACATTTAATGCTTGATCTAACGATATAATTGCTAAATCCGAATTTGACTCGTTTAATCTACAAAAATATACGAAAATTTATTCAATATATAAGCTCAAAAACCTCGAGTGCAGTAAGAGATATCAAAACACTGTTTGCGGATTAAATTTTGTGATATAATAAAGATATTGCGCAATGAAAATCTTATATTTTGACGGATAGTTTTTCCCAAATTTGTTTCGAGACTTCAACTTGAAAAAAATAATAACTCAAACAGAAATGCATACTTATCAGTATAAAGTTTGATTAGTATGGTTAAATATAGTATAAGATCTGAAAAGAAATTGTATTATACTTTTATTTGAAATCAGCAATCTTCTGAGCTCGCTTTATTCTATTGTCAAATTTCATGTGTCATGAATATTACATGTAGATCTACTGATACCTCTTCTCAAATGAAAGATATAATTTATTTTCTTCAGCTCTGAAAAAACTTTCTAGAACTCATCTACCCCAAAATATTTTATCAAATGTTTGCGACTCCTTCCATGTAGTCGTATTATAGTGTAGATACTTGAGCGAAAATCAGAAAAATAGATATAACCACCTCAGAACCGAGATGATCTATTATCATATTGTAAGTGCTGAAACGATCGCTTATAAATCTAGTGATCATTTTAAAAGCTTTTAAGCATAGCACTCGATAAATCAAACGCAACAGGAATTCCGGTTGAGCGCATTATAAACACCCGACATGGAAGAGTGAGTCAGATTTGATGCAAAATGCAATTAATGCTGCTATAAGTAATCTTTTAAATTTATGATTTCTTCAAGATGATAAGGCTAAAAAACATTCGATAGAAATAGGTCAATCTTTCATTGATATCATTAATTATTATCATTCAATTTATATATTCAGACCTAGTTTTGACAGAATACATAAGGGACTTCAACCTACAGAAAATTTTATTCAATGTTTTGTAATAATGCACAATTTGCTCTAAATATTTATTTAAAATAAGTAAAAATTGTTAAATAGAGTGTAGAGTACGATATTTGCCAACGACTATACTGACGACTAGGATAATTAATACCAGCGTATTCTATCCTGCGCTAACCTTGTATCTTAGGTTACAACTTTGACGCTAGGTCAATAATGATATACCTTTTGAACTTGACATATAATACACTATATTCAAACATCTACTGTAGATACATATATTATATTATATTTAGATGGAGTTTATCGAATTGCAATAGATCAAAATCATCTCTCTATTCATGATTAGATAAATGATCTTAATTTGTCTCAGAAACTAGAAAATATCGACCGTAATTCATATCCTTATTAATGTGATTCATAGCAAATACTAAAGGTATCAATTTTAATATTAGAATTGAAATTTAAACGCGATAATTATACTCTAATGAACTAAGAGATCAAAGCTGAATGCTCAAGTTTGACACTGTTCTGATGCTTGGCAAATGTTGATCGTTGTCGTGAAGTTGTTTGACGCCATTTGCATTATATTGACCTAACAACCAAATTCGAAAAGTTCTGCCAGGATTGGAACTGTGGTACCTATATTGTGCGACTATATCTCACCTACTGTGGAAAGGGTTAGCTTTACTAGAACTTTGGGAATTAATTAGAGAAATTTCATTGGTCTATCGGTAACATATGGAAGTTACAACTCTCTATGGATAATTTACATTCTCAGTATTAATGCAAAAAACAGATTCTGCAGTCTCTTTCAATAGATTTTTCAAGATTTTTTTCAATCGATGATTATTTCCATCAATAAGAGCTGAGTGCATTCAACTTTAAACTAAGATTTCGAGAACATGAGTTTCTCCGGACTAGTACTTTCTACTTTTTAGAAAATCATAACAAAAACATAACAAACTGTCATTTCAATCTTATCATAAATATGCTGCAACAGTATGTTCAATTGCTATAACTATTAATATTAATTACACGATTTTCGTGATTATTTCTCATCATCCAAAGCGTTGAACATATTAAACAGTATTTAAATTATATGTTGTAAATACGAAGTTCATGAGAGCAAAATATTGCGCTATCATAATGCGATATCCAGGGTGCTATAAAAAGAATGAAATTGGTATGTGTCAAGTGTCAGTCTGATAAAAAAGATTTTGAATTCGATAAAGTCCAAAGTTATAGTTCTATGCATACGGATCTTGTGCTATATTATATTTTTTTGCGTTATCCATTGTATCCTGATATTTAAATGTGTTGTAATAAAACTATCTAAATTATAACTGAAATCTGCAACTCTTACTTTATAACTCCTGACATTATATTTTGACAATTCAGTCACAACCAATGTCACTAGTGACTATAATATCAATAAAGCACATTTTAATGTACAATTAAGCTTCGTAATTGTCGACAAAATTATAAGAGAAATAGCTCATCTAGAAACAAAAAGCTTTGTGCGTAATTTGTTTTCTTCATAAACTTATCCAAAAAAGTTATAGTATACATGTATAGGTATATAATGAGGATTGTATGTCCACCTCAAAGAGAAATAGAATTGAATGAAGCTGAATTTTTACTGATTTTTTCGTAATTGTCTTCTGAGCTAGCCAAAAATATAATAAATGCGATATCAAATATGCATGTACATAAGCTCAGTGCCTTTCGTATTCTCTTCGACTAGCACATACATAAGCCTTTTCTCCGAAACGATTAAGCTTCTCTGGTTCTAACTTTCCCAAAGAATTGAATATGGTATCTCAGTGATCAATGTCCAAACAAAACAAACACTTTATAATTAAAATATTCTTCACATAATTGTAAAATAAAGATAAAACCAACATCAAAGAATCTTGATAGCTTTTTCTTCTCAGTAACTATTGGCAACTGGATTTACCTGAATGAACGTAGAACTTAATTAAGAGAATTTCTATTTACTGTGTGATATCAAAGAACATCTTATTATTATTATAATTGAATTTCATAATTAGGGTTCTTCCAGACTGGTTTCTTACTTTGAACATATTGATAATTGCATGCTTTAAAATTGTTAAGAAGATTTTTTTTTTCTTTGATTACTTGTACTTTTGTTGCTTCTGGAATAAAAGCAAGGAGATTCAGGTATTCATAAATGATGAAAAATGGACTCTGTGGCATTTTTTTATTGCTGAATAATACCTAAAATGTTTCTAAAATATTCATTTTGAACAAGAAGCGCTCCCACAGATATTCGAGCGAAATATGAAATAACTCCCCGTTGAATAGAAATTTTACAAAGTAATGAATGTTCTGCAATCATTTATTCCAAACAAAGGAATAAATTTCATCATATTTTCTGCTGCAAAAGTTATACTACAGTATAAGGATGGAAAGCTTGTAAATAGAAATATTACGAACAATTCAGTTGATAATTGTTCCTTTTTCATATTTTGTTCATACACTTCATTTAAAGAAAAAATCTATTAAATAACTCAGTTTTCCTCATTCAAGCTCTATAACATTGAATATTAGTGTTCATAGCTCAGCACAAATATGTTGGCATTGTAATCTAAAGGTTGTAGGGTTGAGTCCAGCTCTGGACAAAAAAATCATTACAACTTTCACTGGATTATAATTTGCTTGTATACCTCACAAAAACTAAGAGTACCCGTGGCTTGATGACTGGTAAGCGTACCACACGGAAACATAAATCAATCTACCAATATGCACTGAAAATACTGTCTGCCTTACTCGTATCTGGCAAAAAGCGGGATTGATATTCATTTATTTATCATTCATTCACGTTAGGAATAGTCTGTGATACAGCATAGGGCTATAATTTCAGCATTTTGAAGTTCATATCAGCCCAAAAATTTTATTTGCTTATTTGTGAAGCACATGAATTTTAAGTAATGTATCAATAATCATAAATATATGCAACATTTTTATTATTATTATTATTTTTTATTAAGAGAAACATCACGGTATCTTGACATATTGAAACTGCTATTGATAGACCAATCGTTAATAATAATCTTAATTATGCTTAGCCTGCGTGGTGTTAGCCTACTGTTTACCCATTGGTATCCAGTAGTTTAATTTTGTTATCTACTCAACTCATTCGAAAGGCTTGTTTCTTTCACACCTTATTAGATTTTCGTCCTCTAAAAGTTAAGTTACTTTTGGGCTGATGTGTGTTCGTAGACGTTATTCATGTTTGACTGCGTGACGTTGGGCCGATGATGAAATATTTGATCTGGATGATAAATACTGGATATAAGTTATCTAGATAAAGATATTAGATGATAATGTAGTTCATAATTTTGATATCTTCCGACTTATCGAGTATTAACCTAAATACCGAAAGAGGCACAATTGCTTATTCTGTCATTGATTTCAATTTTTTGAATTTTATTGTATGATTGTGAGGCTATTTTTTTGCATATCTCCTGTACAAATCAGATGTAAATTCTTGACCCTGATTTCGATTGGTCTAATTTGCTCACTTTATTCCACTTTACTTTTGTTTTATGGTTAAGTTGGTTCTTTATATTTTGTCTCTGTTTCTACGTTGGTTTTCTGTAATTGTTTACTATCATATAAATTTTGTACTCAAGTAGAGTTGTTTCCAAAAATTTGTTAATAATTGAGTTTTATAAAAGGTTACTTGCTACTATTAGTTGTACATGCTGTTTGTTACATATTTAATTCCTCTGGTGTTCTTGATGACTAATTTGCAAAAGTTACTTCCACGATAGTGGTAGGCAAATAAATTATATTTCAATAAGGTAATAATAATATTCATCTGTGTTAAATTGCTCCTACCTTTTGTTTGGAAGGCTCGGCTAACTAAAAGCACAGCTGCAAAGGCCAAATAGCGAAGACCGAAAAAGAAAAAAATTGGGCGCCAGGACTTGAAAGGAATAGATAGAGGGTTTAAGTAGTGCAACTTAGTAGCGATAGTAGTAGGAAGTAGAAGCATAAATGATTTAGCAGAAATGTATGTAAATTTAGAGTTCAATTTTGCTAACCAAAACAAAAGTAATAATGCGTTATCCGTTACCATGAACAAAAAATCAATAAATTTACAAATTGAATTACTGGTGTACCTTACAATTGCGGAAGATCTTAGGGCGGCCGTGTTACAATAGCCCTAGAACTAGAACTAGAACGGTAATGGAAAGCTATCGAGAGCGACAACGGAAACGTAAACGCCTACCAGATGCACAACTGCAGCACGCAAAAGACCGAGAACAATGTTTTGACAGATAACCGCACTTCTTATATAGTTAAATTAGTATTCTTAAACATGGATGACGAAAAATTACAGGTTTTCATGGCATTTTTGATACTTTTTTATAATTATATACAATTAGAAAATCAAAACAGGAAGTACGATGATGCACATTCCATAAAACTCTTTATAGAATCAAAATTTGCTCTCTAGGTGGTGGATTAGACCAATTAATCTGGAAAGAAATACAAGAGGAGCATTCGTAAACATATTTAGGCATATGAAGGAAGCTGACCATGAAATGTTCTTTAAATATACCAGAATGAACGTGCGATGTTTTAATAAACTTCTCAGCTTATTAAGGCCAAAATTATTGAAGAGAAGTAGAAGAGAATATCTATCTTGGCTATGACTTTGAAATATCTGGCACATGGTAGTTCTTTTCAAAATTTAAGTTGGTTGTCCAATATAATATATGAGACTTGCAAAGTTATTTGGGAAACAATTCAGCCCATTCACATGAAATTACCTAGTGGAACAAGAAAAATCAATGCAGTCAGAGCACAAGAACAAGAGCAAATAAACCAAACTCTCAACAATCATATTTTCAAGAATGGACAGTGACGTCACGGGAAACTGAAATCTTTACCGTTCTCATTCCTGGCCGACCTTGGTCTTTCCATTCCAGGAATCTTATTGGGCATGTATACATACAAAATAACACTGTTCAAGTTTATTCCCGTTCTGGTTCCTGTTGCCGTTTCCGTTCTCGGGCTATTGTGCAGCCGCCCTTAGGTAGCTAGCTATGACTTCTTCTGGGTTGAGCCAGAGGCGGTGCCACAGCCCTTGCGGTTAGAGAGGACCAAAGAAATATTTCGAATTGTTGTCGAGGTTTTTGGGCTGTATCTGCGGTCTTCGTCGGTTGGACAAACCAATACGGTGGGTGTTGACAGCCTCCCCAGAAGCGATAAAAAAATAAAGACGACTTCTGCTGCTCCTACGGCTGGTATCCGGTCTCTGCTCTCAACCCAGCTAAGTTCTCTTGCTGATGTAATGGTTACAAGACACAATAATAATCTGAAACTGCTTACGCCAGTAATTTGTTCGGAAATATACATGACAAAAGGTTTGAATAACGACACCAGAAATTGCAATGTATTTACAATTGAATTTTGATAAGTACCAAATAAAAATGAACAATTATAAAAAATTTACGCCAATGCAAGAAGAGGAAGATGCCACAACACAAATGAGGTGATCGCAAGCATACACAGTGAGGAAGCGCATGAATGCAATAACAAAATGAAACGAAAAACAGTTCTATCAGAAAGGTCTACTCGATCGTATAACCAATAAAAAAAGTTATTACGTCGAACCAAAAATAAGCACTTACTCATTCATTCCAAGGAAAGGATAGGAGAGCATGTAGGAAACGAGATGAAGGACAATACTGATTTGTGAAGTTCACCCAAAGATCAATACTGCGTCGTAATCGAACTAGTAATCAAGAAACCAATAAAAAAAAAACAAGTATTCCGTAGAACAGATCACTAGTGCACCAAAACAAACCAACCAAAAGAAAAACGCGAGAATTAATAAGACTAGAAAACTAGAACTTCACAAATGCAGGATCGGACAAAGGGGTAGAAAATAAAACGGGAAGGAGAGTACGTCACCTGAACTTGAAGTAAAAAAGGGAAGCTCAAAGAGCCCAAAAAAACTCGTGACGGTCTTCTTGCGACGGGCACTACCCCACCGGAGCTTCAAAGTGAAATAATAAGCAAAACTAGTAATTTATATTACGTAAAGAAAGTAACCTCAAAACAGAGTGACGAGGACTGAAAAAATTCCAATTTCCAATAAACTGTTTACAGTAAAGAATCAAATATTACGAAATGCAAACGAATAAAAATGGCGCCGGGTGGTTCTTCTGACAATGTGCTCAGTAATAAAAAATGTAAAAAGTGTAGACAAGTTGCAAATAGTGGTGTCAAATGTACTATTTGTGGAACTGTTACACACAATAGTTGTGCTAAACTTTTAAAAAATGTGAAATTCATTGACGACAACACAATAAACTGTTGTAAAACAATTGATAGTGACGACCTTGATACAACTTTTATAAGTGCATCTGATGAAGAATATAACTCGCTGAAAGTAGAAATAAGGTACCTGAAAGAAATTATCATTCAGAAAAATATCATAATTAATGATAAGAATGATCTTATTTTATCATTAAAAGATCAAATTATTCTACTAAATAAAAATTTTATCAAGGAGGTGCCTCCTTCGCCATCTAGCATCAAAATGCTGAAAAAAAAACCAGTAAATACGAAAGACAGACAGTTAATTATGGATCCTCCATTACCAACTAGTCATTCTTCGCCTGTCAAAGATGATAAACAAAGGCTCAAAACTTATTCACAGACCGCATCTTCAAAAAAACATAGCATTGAACATATTTCGTCACCACCGACATCGAGGACAAACAAAAATAATAAACGTAATTCTGCCCCCATAATTGGTAATCTCTCATTAAATAGTTCAACATCCTTGAAAGTGGCAGAATCTAAACCGGCTTTATTACATGTTTACAAGCTACATCCCAGTACTACTGAAGAAGAGCTGAAAAATTATTTAATGCCATCGTTTCCTGAAGTGGTATGCGAAAAACTTTCATCAAAGTATCCTGATTTTTATGCATCTTTTAAAGTAACTGTTTGTGAATCAAATCGTGCTAAAGCTATGGATCCCTCCATATGGCCTAGTGGTACACATGTAAATAGATTTTTTCAGTTCCGAGGACCTCCAAAAACAAAATTTTAATGTGTGATGTAAATGTTTCAGATTCATCAGAGTTTTGTATATTTCATATTAATGTACAGTCCTTGTCAAACAAAATTAATGAAATGAGTCTCTTTTTGAATAAGATCAGAGGAAACATTGACGTGGTATGTATTTCAGAGCACTGGCTAGATGATAAAACAATTAAATTAGTGAACATATCCAATTATGTCTTGGGAAGCTCTTTTTGCAGAGAATCAAATAGACATGGTGGGGCTGCTATTTTTTTGAAGTCAAATCAAAATTTTAAATCTATAAATCTAGAAAAATTTTGCATTGCTTTTGAAACCGAATTCTGTGCAGTTGAGCTGACAGATTTAAAATTACTCATTATTTCAGTATACCGACCTTGTGCAGGTAATTTTGATTTATTTTTAGATAAATTAGAATTGTTATTAATATTTGTGACAGAAAAATATAGGAATATTATACTGGCAGGTGACTTCAACATAGAGTTTAATTCATTGTCTTCAGCTACAAACAATTTAATTGCTTTGACTTCTTCCTTTAATATATTTGTTACAATTTCAGATTTTACACGGGTTACTTCGCGGAGCTCGTCCTGTATTGATAATATCTTGACAAACATGGATATGAGCGAGATAGAGACCGGCGTTTTTGATCCATTGATATCAGATCATTATGGCCAATTCATTAAAGTGAAGAACATTAGTCTGACCTCAAATTCTAAATTGGGCTTTTCATATAAGAGATTTTACTCTAATTTTAATATTGCAAAATTCAGACTCTCTCTATTGAATTATGATTGGAGTATGATATTAGATTCAAGCTTCGACGCATCCTTATTGATGGACAATTTTATTAGAATTTTCACTTCCATGATTCATGATCATTTTAGGTTGATTAAAGTACCACAGAAATCTAACAATAAGGTGATACATTGGTTTTCGGAATCTCTCTTAAAAATGAGAAATACTCTTCAGTGTCTGAAAACTATTTCTGTTTGCACTAGAAATGATATTGATATCAAAAATTATGATATTTACAAAAGAATATACAAAAACGAAATTATTCTATGTAAAAAATCTTCTTACAGTAATTTTATATCGCAATCTGATAATAAAATGAAGGATTGCTGGAAGTTGATTAACAACGAAAGAAATAAGACAAATATTAATGTAAAAACTAGTCCCAATATCTCATGCGATGACTTTAATTATTTTTTCACATCTATTTCTAAAAATATTATAAAAGATCTACCTAATGCAAATTTAGATGCTCGTAATTTTTTTCTGAGTTCTCGTAATTCTCACGCTCGACTAGAGCTATTAGAAATTTCTGAGCAGGAAGTATTAAAAGCTGTACTATCTTTGAATAATTCTAAATGTCGTGATATATATGATATTGATATTAGTATTGTTAAAGAATGTGTAAATGAAATTATTCATCCATTGACATTTATATATAATAAATGTTTAATTGAAGGCGTGTTCCCAAATTCATTGAAATTATCTAAGGTATATCCTTTATACAAGAAAGGAGATGGGGAAAATGTGCAAAGTTATCGTCCAATATCGATTATACCCATGTTTGGAAAGATATTTGAAATGGTGATCAAAGTAAGATTGGTTGATTTTCTTGAAAATAATCAATTGTACAGTGATACCCAGTTTGGTTTCCGTAAGAAGCGATCGACAGTTCATGCGGTGTCAAATATAGTGAAGGACATTGTGGAAGCTTTAGAGCAAGGCAACCATGCAGCTATTACGCTTTGTGATTTGTCGAAAGCATTCGACTGTATCTCTCATGTTGTATTAATCGAAAAATTGAAACTTTACGGAATATCAAATTTATCTCTCAAATTTTTCAGTTCTTATTTGTTGGATCGAAAACAGTGTGTAGCTGTAAATGAAAATTGTTCTAAATTTTTACCAGTGGAAAATGGGATTCCACAAGGCAGTATACTTGGGCCTGTCCTTTTCTTAATTTATATAAATGACTTTGCTTACTTCATGTCTCCCACTAAAATAGTACAATTTGCTGATGACACCAGTTTACTATGCTCTGATAGAAATATTGAACATCTGAGGAAATCTATTCAAATTTACTTATTAAAAGCAGAAGAATGGTTTCAAGCTAACAAATTGCAATTAAATTCTGACAAAACTCAAACAATGTTGATATCATCAAACAACAGTTTGGCGAATGGTGAGCATGTTAAGATATTGGGCATGCACCTAGACGATCGCTTAAATTGGTTCTATCACACTTACTTTTTGTCGAAGAAACTTGCAAGTGTAATATTCCTACTTCGTAAACTTTATAATATTTTGAGCTTAGAAGCTTTATTAACAACATACTACGGTCTTTTTCATTCTCATTTGAATTATGGAATTATCTTATGGGGTAATTCGTCACATGCTCTCAGCATATTCCGGCTTCAAAAGAAAGCAATAAGAATAATTGCAGGTGTGGGCAGCAAAGAGCATTGCCAACCTTTATTTGCTAATTTACGTATATTACCACTTCCATGTCTGTTTATTTATTCTGTAATTATAGAGATTCATGAACATAAAAGTAGTTTTAAAAATTCTTCTGATTTTCATAATTATAATACACGGAATGCAGATTCGATTCGTGCACAAAGATTCAGGCTAACCAAATCCAAAAATAACTCTCTGAATGTAGATTTATATAACTGTTTACCAACAGCAGTAAAGAATTGGTCTAATTTTGTTTTTAAAAGAAGAATTAAGAGATTCTTACTACGCCACTGTTTTTACTCAGTCTTAGAATATTTGAATCATAACTGGCTTGACGAGGACTTTGTTTAAATGATTTTAAAGCTATGAAATTTTCTTAAAATTTCACATTTATATATTTTTGACATGCTATAAACAATGTACATTGTAAAATAGTAAATAAATATACTCTATACTCTATACTCTATACTCTATACTCTATTGAAATTAATAGAAAATGGTACATACTATTGTAACTGTAATTTTAATACACTAACGTAAAATAGAAACTGTTCAAAGCAATATTGACAGGGCACTGACCACCGAAGGAAGAGAACGAAAACCGCCTGGCGGTCCTCTATATGCGCTCGCTAGTCAATGGCGCCCTCAACTGCATACTTGAGAAAGCCAGAGACGGCTTGAGGAATTTTTAAGCTCTACCAGTTATACTGAAAAAGAAGGTTTGGAAATGGTTGCGGTAAAATAAACCGCAACATGTTTTTAGTTTATTCTCTGTTCCTTCAGAAACTTTTTCTATTTTACACTTCTTATCTTTCAAAAGGAATCAAGCTATTTCATTGGCAATCTTCTTTCATGAAGATTCAAATATAATTTTCCTATTCTTGCATGAAAGCTAGTTTTGGCTTAAGCTCTCTATTTCTTCTTTTAAAATTTTTACCAAGTGCTGTTCTTTAAGACAGCTGTCATTTATTTTAGTAAAAGTAAAGTGTAAGTAGTAAGCAAGTAAGTAAATATTTTTGTCTAAATTATTCGTATACATACATATCTATATATACATTAGATTCGAGTCGATAGTACTTGTTTTGATGAATAATTTCATTTGGTTAACATTTCTGCAACCTGACATTGATATGAAGAAAACAACTTACTAATGGTGTCGTGTTTCCTGGCATCAACTCTCGTCCTCTTAAGAGGGTAGACTTACAAAACCGAACCATCTAGGGGCTTGCGGGTGTAAAGGTGGTGGTTAGCACTCTCCTTGTTATATGGCTATTTTATTTGTAGAAAGGATCTAACTCTCTCAATATGCTGTATGTCAGAATCTGTTGCAAACTTGGAGATAATTTCAAAAAAACTATGACTTGCTCATACGCTCTATTATCTGCAAAACAATTTGAATAGTTTTTCCAAATAAATGTTCTCCAATAACTCCAATCACTCGAAAATTTTATCCAAATGACAGCTTCCAATATTTTTTTAAGTAGAACTGCATTTTCAAGTCTTATTATATTTCAATAAATACGTTAATAGCAGTGAACATAAAAGAACAATATATTGCTTATTTAACAAAAAACTCGGATAATTTCTCGAAAGAAAATCTTTTGCTCTTTATGATAGAATTGGTATTTATGCTAATACAACAACATTTAAAAAAAAAAAGCTACCTGATCAGCAGCGTCAACGTTCTGATAATATTTACAACAATATCGTACCTTTTTTGAACTCGTCAGTATAGTATTTAAGAGATGAATAATACAACGCTCAATTACATATTACCCAAAAAGTTATGTTACTCCATAATTTTAACTACCAAGGGTTCACTGACTGACAAAATGTGTAACAAATTCATAATGTATCTAATGAATAAAAACTAATATTTCCACTTACAGATCTATCGTGATGAGAATTTGTAGTCCATTCATTTGAAAGAAAGTCTACAAAAGTTCTTTTTTACCATATATTCTCAAAAATATCCAATCCTTCATTAAATAATCTCCATTGAACATATTCATTAGATAAGATTTTCTACTCTAAATTTTTCATTCCAAATTCTCTATATCGATTTTTTGTTCATTAGTATGTGTTCATCTATTTGTAGGAATTTGTCCATATCATATCTGTAGTTATTATTGTGAATTATTCTTACACAACTTCTCGTTGTGAATTATATACATTTTATCTAATTCCGTTTTGAAAAGTCAAATTTTACATCAATTTCTGACGTTATGTTACGTCCCATTTTTCATAACTGTCATGCAACTGTTGCGTAAAGTAGTTACGTAATGACTTTACATAACTGGCCATGTTTCAGAGCTAATCAATTATACTTATCTGTGTACAATTAAAAGAATGATTTATTATTTACAGTATGCAGCATTGGCCGAGTCTTTAATATCAAAGGGTACTATAGCATTCAGGATATCACTGCTTGAGTACATTTTTAAAAATTATTTTGACGTTTTTTGAAAATTCGATATTTGTTTATTTTAGTGCATTCTTGTTTCTGTAGTAACAATAGATGGTCATGAATCACAGTCATCTGAATTCTGTGATGTAACGTGAGAGATGTTCTCATTCAAAAATATAGATAGAATTATTCTGACGGAATTAGATAAAATTTTGTACAGAATACGTTATGAAAAGCCATATTGTTTGACTCACGTAATTTACAAAACTCGCTACGCTCGTTTTGGCAAATATTACGTTTCGTCAAACAATATGTCACTTTTCATAACTAATTATGTGAATAACTATTACGCCAGGCTGAATATGTTTAAACATAAGTGAATTTCGTAATTACAAACTTATGAATTACAGATTTCTGGGACCCTAATAATTTCAATTTTCCACATAATTTTTCAATTAAGAATAGTGCATAATGGGATATGGAAAAATCAAACATACTCTAAATACAAAAAAAATGTGATTGGAAAGAATGCATCTTTCAAACGTGGACCAAGCAAATTCATAATACTGGAATGTAGTTACTCAAATAATTGCATATTCCATATTAACACAATCTTCTGCTTTGCTATAATTTCTGTTTGAAGTTGATAGGCTTATTTAAATCAAAGTAAATTGAAATATTGTTAGATCCCTAATTTTGTCAAGGAATTTCGATTAAGAAAGTCAGTACAAAAAGTTCATTCAAGAAACAACGGCAGTATGTATTTTAATATTTCATGAAAATACTGTAATGTTTATTACTTCTGAAGGATTTGTTTATAATTAAATAAAAATCACTATTTGATAATTCAAAATGAAATAGGGTTTTATTCTTCCGGATATTACTAACAAGCACTATATAATTAATTTATCACTTACTACTATTAGACAAGGCCGCAGATATTTATTTTTAACTATTTATTCCACTATTTCACTGTTTTATTGTTCCCTCAGTTACTGTTCATTGTTAACTAATCTTCATCAGGTCGCTTGCTCGCTCTTATATACAGATTTCTGTTTCTCGAAATGTTCCAGATTTAGTCTAGCACGTTATTTGATTTTTCCATCGTGCAAGGCGGTGTGGTGCGGTGCGGTGCGATACAACGAGGACGACTGGCTCCGTCCAGACAGTAGAGATTGTTTTAGAGCTTAATTTATTTTATATTTATATACGTTACAATACTGTTAAAAGTAATTACATATATAGTATCTAATAATATCAACTAATCTGTTCAATTTTTCACATAGAATGAAAATTTCAATGGAGGCTTACTGTGAGTGTACATTTTTTCTGCAAAAATAACCATTTCCATTTTCTGATGATATATTCAGAATATAGGTACCAATTTATAACTGAGTTGCTTTTTTTGAAGACCTATAGACTCCTGTTGGAGGTACATCAGAAAATATACTTTTAACCATCGTTTTATCTATGTAATGGGTGCTGAAACTATAAAATTTAATTGCAATTATTGCATTTCTTGAATAGTCTTGATTTTAAAATTAGGAAATTACTCACAAATGATTCATATTCACAATATGTCTGAATTTTGAGGAATTCGATATTTAAGTGGGCTTACGATAAGAGTATCTATGTGATATAAAGCTCGCCGCACACGATGCAGTTTTTCAAGCAATTTTGTTCACTTGAAGTCGGGCTAGCTGCCACGCTTGCTCCGATGCTAGAAATTTTGTCCGCTGCGGGGTACTAGACTTACCACGAGACTGTTATACAAGGTATGACAAGATAGATTCGGTGCTATTTTTTGCACTTGATGTGCCGCTGGCTGCTGTCCACAGCCAATCAGAGTAGACGACGAAATCACGTGACTACATCACTGAGTTGTTTATCGCATCAGCACTAGGGCTGGGAAAAATATCGATATATCGATATTTATCGATATTTCTCCAAATATCGGACTTCGATATTTTTTTTTCCGTATCGATATATCGATATTCCGATAATTATCGATATTTATCGATAATTATCGACATTTATCGATATTTATCGATAATTATCTATATTTATCGATATATATCGATATTTATCGATAGTTATCGATATTTATCGATAATTATCGATAATTATCGATATTTATCGATATTTATCGATATTTATCGATATTTATCGATATTCATCGATATTTATCGATAAATAATAATTATCGATATTTATCGATAGCTATCAATATTGATGTTTAGCGATAGCTATCGATAATTATTTATATTCGTTGAGAGTAATCATCGGTATTCAATAATAATGACGAAGATTTTTTTCGATAAAATTCACAAAAAATATGACTACTCCTCGTACTTAACACACAATTGCATGGAAAATTGTGAAAATTTTGTGAATATAGAATAATAATTTGAGGAATCTCTTTTGCAAAAAAAATTTTCCGCAATCCCGGGAGTAGAAGACGAATTGAATCCCTTATTTCAGGGACTTAAGTTTGGGTTTAGTCCAGAAGCATCTGAGATGATAAAAATTTCCAAGGAACCAAAGTGGAATAAACTAATAAAGACCAAGTATCCTGAAGTAAATTTATTTTATGAAACAAATTCTAATCAGTTTGAGCTTCCTTATGACAACAAAATCATTGCTGTCAAATAATCGACTGTCATCTAACAGAGTAAATTTCATTTACTCTGGAAGTGAAATACTCTGCCCTTTATAAAACCGGGCATAAGGTAAGTGAATAATCGAAGTACTTGAGTGTCGAATTGAATTATTCGTATTAGAGTTCAAATCTTTATCATTGATAATAATTCATATCAACCTTTATATCAGCATTATTGCAATTTATACAATTTTACAAATGCATCGTATTGTTGTTCGTGAATTTTCTAGCTTTTCAGGGTAGTAAATTCTTCTTACCTTTTCTGTAGCCTTATCAATATCATCAAATTTCGCACTCATCTTTTTGAAAGCAAGCTTATTTATTCAACGACTGCTGTAGCCAGCCTTGTTACTATGGTGATTTTTGTATGAAGTTTGTTGTCAAAATTGGAAGATTGAATAATCTGTTTTTAGACTATTGTGATTCAATATAATACGGTAGTGCGAATAATAGCGTATATAACAGAGGACTCAAGTGCATTCAATCTCTCAGGTGAGAATTGCCCTCGAATTCGTCTCGTGCGTCTCAATATTCGATTTTTTCCAATCGATATATAATTATTGTTATTTATCGATAATTATCGTTATTTATCGATTATTATCGCTATTTATCGATATTTATCGATAATTATAGATATTTATCGATATTTATCGATAATTATCGATATTTATCGATATTTATCGATATTAGTCGATATTTATCGATATTAGTCGATAATTATCGATAAATCGACATATCGATATATCGGAAATTATCGATAATATTTCCGTATCGAATATCGATATTTGAAACTAAATATCGCGCAGCCCTAATCAGCACGATGTGCCTCATTAGAGCATTGTGTTTTGTGGTGTTTTGAGATACAAATAAGTTAAAATTGTGGCTAGTGAAAATTAGGATATGTTTATGTACCCTAGCTCCGTCAAACAACATGTTGAGAACTCTGCAGCCTTGATTTTTTCTCAAAAGTCATTCTTTTGACCAAAGTTTTTTGTTATTTTTTCTCTGTTTCGTAACTCTAATTAATTCGCAAGCTATAACTCAGCATATGCTCCTGCTCTCCTCCGAAGATTATTTTCGGTAACATCCATATTTGGTATAAACAAGTTTACCAAGCCTACGTTCTACGTTCTAGAGTCAGAATGAGTGGCGCAGCTTGCATCGTGTGATGCGAAAATAAGTGTCACACCAAGTGCAGTTCAAAGCGGCCCAGTGCGCAAGAAAGTTTGCTGCAAATTGAGTGAACAAAATTGTATAGAAATTTGCATTGTGTGTGGCGGGCTTAAGTGTGATGTATATCTGGTTATTTCCTAAACTCTTGTGTATATATTGATAAACCAATCAACACAAATTTTGTGCCTGGACTGCACATACATATTTGATTCTTGATAATCAAATTGTACTAAGCAAAAAAAAAAGAAACATATCACTCTTGGGGCCGATATTTCAGTCCCTGGTTTAACTTAAGCGGAGCTTAATTACCTTAGTAACAATTGTTCTAACAATCATCACTATGGATATTAAGCTACGTTTAAGATAAACCATGGACTGAAATACTGGACCTTAGGATCGGTTGCATAATCTTTGGTTTAAGCTAAGCGTAGCTCAATTACCTTGACAACAATTGTTGCAATTATTATCCAGGATATTAATATATAAACCAAAAATTGTGCGACCGGGCCTTAGAAGTTTGCGTTTCAGCTTAGAAAATTAATTTATATACTTTATGAAAATATCTGAGCCTACTTACAGAGAGTTTCAAAAATGTGGACCAATATGACTGTAAAATTATTTTAGAATGCAACCCCAGGTAAAATTGCCGTCAAGTATTCTATACACTGTCGTAAAAATGGCGTCCATAATATACTGATAGATCGCTCAACATGTTTCTCTGAATACACTCCTATGTTGTCTTCTGACTCATTCAAATAAATATGCAACACGTGCATTTTCACAAATATTCTACAACCCAAAATGTACCTGTGTTTGGTGGAAATCATCTCGATGCCATTTATCTATTAATTTGGAGACAGGTTACATTTACAACCTAGTTATTGTTGAGGCTTGAATACATATTGTTTAAAGCTAACGTTCTCCCTTCGAATCTCTCTAACTCTTTTTGGTATGAAAAATATGTTTTAATGAATAAATGAGGAGTGTTAAATCTTCTTATTCAGTGTATCCCAACATTTTCACACTTTAGTACTATCTGAGAGTTTTTTAGGATCCTGGCGTATTACTGTTATGTTATAGGTTCTTAAAGAGGATGCAATAAATTATTTGCACATGTGAATAACTTCTCAAAATTTTCTCATGGGACAAGACTTAGAAAATAAATTCATAAAACTGGGAAGAGATGTTGGTAAATAAATAACCGTAATTAAATTTCCAATACAATTTCTCGGCACTAAAATGTCTTTATCAGAAAGCTTAGTGGAAAATTTGATGTTGATTATGCTTGTGGCTTATAAGAGCTGTTATGCCAGATACAAAAGCACTTATCTTTAATCTTGAATTACTTTCCACGCACAGTCTGTTCTTGTACTTGTTTTATATATATAAGCCTAACTCTGGAATCTCACGTTTTAATCCACTACTTTCGTTTTGTATTATCATTAAACCCATGTATCTGCATCCCACTCCAAATACTCCTTTGTACTACCAATAGTACGCATGTCACAAGATGGATGTCACTGAATTGTTATTATTCTTTTCAAACTACGAAATTTTGAAGCAAGTATATATTATTAGCTATTGTTTTTATGCATAACAAATTGAAAAGTAGTAGAAAACACTTAAGCACAAAGGAAAATATGTTTTGGTTGATCGGTGAATACATTCAATATTCTCAATAAATACTTATTCAGTAAAAATATGGACTACGAAAAATGATCAATGATCAATTCCCATGTTGTGTTCATACCTTTGGAACACTCCCGAATGAACTGACTTGCTGTATAATCAGCAACTGACATTTATACATAATTCCTGAAGATTTATATGTCCTCATTTAAACTGATTACCATAGAAACAATCCTGTATATTCAACAAAATCCCACCCATGTCAATCTGCTTGTCGCTCATTGGCGTCATAATGTCATAACCCACTTCCATATCTACATCGCTGACAACAGTTCAGCCTTACTGTACGTGTAATTTTAGCGGTTCAAAGTCTCATTGCTGAACAATTTCCCGAAGCAATCAAAAATTGATTGGGATGCGCGAGAGCGTTCGCATCAACCAGCCTAGTCGGTGGTACTGATGATCGTTTTGCTTGCCTGTTAAATGAAATTTTTCCCGCTGCGTTCCGTGCCGCAGAATCTACAAAATGAACGATGACATAATTCACTTTTTGGTTAGTTTGGAGTTGGAGTTTGTTTTTTGGATTGTTTGCCGTAATGTGATAAGGAAGTTATTGGATTTTAAGTTCACCTCTCTGAGGTGTTTACCCGAAGACTGTATTCTCACATTTTCGCCTGAGGATGAGAGATTACACAATCACATTACGAGAAAATTGAAGCTTGGATTAAACAAAAAGATGAATTCAAACATCTGTTAGATTGAACAATACTGTATCAATTCTCCTGCATATTTCACATTTAATTTCTCTCTTTATTTGAAGGAAAAATTGAATGTAGAGTGTAGATTCAAGTTGTGAGTAACCAATTCGTTATTCCTTGAGTTATGTGACATCTCATGTTCTATATAATCTATGTATAGTATCTGCTTGTCTGATTCAAGTCAGATCTGAAATTAAATGTACGATTGATCATTAGAAGTTTACTTTCTACTTTTTCATGAGTCGCAAGCAGAAAATGCAATAAACTAGGTACGTTGGAGATCGATACCTATGTAGAAGGACAACGATTTATTATTATAAAAAAGAAACCATAAAATTATCTGATATTTAGATATGTTGATATCAAATTTCATCATAAGCCATCAGGCTGTGTTAGTAGCGCAAGAATTTCATTTATAGATGACCAGGGTCTATTGTATAGAAGAACAAGTTACGATTTATGTTTCCTCTCAGAGATTTGTGATTTCTTGAATTACAGGCGTTGCGTATACTCAAAAATAAATTATATTCATGCAACGCATGTAGCCTAAGATCTTACAGATTTTACAGAGAAACACTTGTAAATGGAAGCTGTGATAAAATCAGCCGTAGCAAGTTTACTCAATATCACGTGAACTGCAGCATATTCAAATTTCAGAAGGCTCGATTCAGAAATAGTCTCATCACGCAATTTAATATTCCAGAGATCCTAAAAAATTATTCAGCCATATTTCCTCAAGCTCCATCATAATTAGACAAAGCATATTCAATCTTTGGAATTATCGTAAAGTTGTTAAATTAGATAAATGTCAGAAATTCTTCTCAAAATACAGGCTTTAACACAAGGAAATATTGCCAAAAAAGGAAAGTTGAAATTGATTTGAAACTTGATTGATAAATCAAATAAAGTGAACTTTGAAATTATTATAAGGAGAAGGTATGTTTCACTAGTGACTAGGCGATTGCAACAATTTGCCAACGAACACAGCTTTTGCCGTTCCAGTAACTTAGAGTACGTTCCACTAAGACTAGATGATCACAACGATTCGCTCACAACAGCAATATTTGCCGTTCCACTAACATATAATTGCTGTGGTTGGTACTTCAAGTGAAACGATGCAAATGTCTGTTAAATACCAAATGAAATGACAATTCGTGATTAAAATCGAAAAGCAAATCATCAATAAGATTGAATTAAGGTTAAATGAATCGAATTAATCCAGTATGCCTGTGTAAATTGATCTTTCATAAATGATAAATAAAGATAATGAGAAACCGTGAAATTAACTCTACAAATAAAAAATCTTAAATCAATCGGCATCATCTGGAATCAAATCAAATTTATAGGTAATTTCTGAAAAAATTATCGCTCCGATCATTCCGACCCACCTTTCAATAGCAGGTGATCGTGAATAATGACTTCATCTTGGATGTAAAGACCACGATCGTCTTGCGGAACGATTATTGAGGCGATATGAGTGTCGCCTAGTGGAACGTACCCAAGAAGTTATTTCTAACAAAAAACAAGAGCTAGCAAGTTAAATAGATTAATCAATTCGAAAAATGGTGGTGAGTGACTCTGAAAAGAAAAATTGGTAATAAAACAATCTACCTATCAAAAATAATATACCGTTGTAAGCACGAAGCACCATTTAAATAGCTGCAATATAGCCAGATTTATGTATAATAATCTGTAATCAAATTTCATCAACTACCTCAAAGGCACTTTTCTATTATTGGAAAGAATCATGCTATTCTATCTTTCATCTAACAGAGTAATGATTACTTAAAGAACTATATTGTCCTATCGATCACTAAAATATAAATATTGTTTACCATTCATAGTGAAAGCATACAGAATGAATAATTTTCTGCTACTCTCACTAAAAAGTGTATCTTTGAAGACAGTATGGACTATGAAAAGGTAATGTAAGCATGTAGATTTCAACAGTAAAATTTATTATTTCAATCTGAATCTAGTATTCAATTCAATGATCCTCTTATTTATCTTTTCGGGTTCAAGCTAAGAGATCTCAAAGATCCACCCTATTTCCTTTTCCACGTACGACTTCAAGTAAAAACAATATGAACTTGAAATTTTAATATCGATTTACTGTACTGAAACCCGTGAAATCACAAAGGAACTGCACCCAATTGCTGTGTGAATGCTGGTTGAGACAATTTCAATCTCGAAGCTTCGAAACTTGTACTTCCCAGAATGGAGTACAACTGAATATGGAGCTATGGAAACATGAAACCGAGAAGCGATTACGAACAGAATGATTACATACATTAACAGAGAACAAAGACGATGTGGAGTAATTTTTGGGGGTGAAATTTCAATTTTAACTTCTCAGATTACTTCAAAGTGAACATTATCTTTAGAAATAGATACCCTAATCTATCTTCACTAATATACATATACCTACCTACGTGACGTACAGAGGAAACGATTATTAGCAAGAACTGAAAATTTGAACGTGATTCTCCCCATATAACCATCTGCTGTAACCGCATTCCGAAAAACAAATTTTAATAGTATTTTCTATATTTAGATGGTTATTTACTAAGGAGAGCAATTTCGGAAATAAAATCGCTTGCCATTAGCATGGTTGCTCGTCGTTAGATATACAGCGTGTGCAACGAAATGCGGCTCATAGGGGTTTAATATAGGATTTTTTAAATGTGCGGGTATTGGCTCTCCTGTATATATTAGAGCCAAAGTACAGGAATGCAAAGTAATTTGAAATCAACTTTTACTCATGAAAAGACTTCATTTAATGCAGTAGAATATCTGTAGCATTACATATTTAGGAAATAAAATATGACATTTCCGTCAAAACCAGATAGACATGGAAATATAAAACGAATGAATTAAACTCCCATTCTGACAGTTCAATTCCATGTTATTACAACAGTTAACAATAATGAAAAGTTGTTTAAAATTTATTTTAACTTGTTAAAAGTCTTCATTTAATGCAGTAGAATATCTGTAGCATCTAAAAGAAATAACAGTAATAATAGGAAAATAAACTGTCGGAATGAAAGTTTGTTTGTTATTCCCATATGGCTATCTGATTTTTGATGAAAATGTCATATTTTATTTTCTAAATATCTAACGCTACAGATATTCTTCTGCATTAAATAAAGACTTTTCATGAGCTAAAATTTATTCTAAACAACTTTCCATCTCTGTACTTTTGCTCTAAGATATACAGGAGAGTCAATATTCGCACAATTTAAAAATCCCATGTCAAACTCCTATATTCCTTGTTTCGTTGCATGTCCTGTATAAGAGGATTGTTAATCTTTATTTCGTATGAACTATCACCGTGTTGTAATAAACTTGCAATAGTGATTCAAGTGGAACGATGTTAAATGTCAATTAAACTTACAATTAGTGGTTAAGATCGAAAAGTAAATCATCAATAGAATTAAAGTAACCTGTAGAAAAAAGGATATATGAATGCAATGAATCGAATATGCTGGTGTAAACTAATTTTCCATAAATGATAAATAATGATAATGTGAGATCTTGAAAATATCCATCATGTTGACAAATGAAAGATCCTAATTCAATCGACATGGTTTGAGATTGAAATTACAAATTGGAGAGACATCTTTTCAATCAAATCAAATTCATTGGTAATTTCGCTGGTATAAAACCGAATTGAAGATCCCTGAATGTGATGATGAGGAACTATATATTTTGGAAAAATTTCTAATTGGGAATGGATGAAATATTCGATGAAAACAAATACTTGGAACCTACTATAGATTGGCAGCCCGTACTCAAATTTTCAAAACTGAAAAGTATCATTTGTACATCAAAGTGTGTATAACAGTATCATTCAATCCAAATGCTATTGAATTACAATTTATCGCTCGAAAAATTTCTCGTTAATCGTAACAATTTCGCCTGTCTATTTTTCACACGCTACAAATAAAGTTACGTACAAGCACATAGGTCCAAATGGACTGAATAGCATTTTGATTAGCCTTTTGAGATCAAAATCGTGTTATAAATGCACCATTGCATTTCTATGAAGCTCACTTTAAATTTTTTGATGAATCTTTTTCATAGTTTGTATATCAAAACGATGTCTTTGAAAACTCTGTTTTGAAGTAATAGCAAGATACTTTTTAATTGCAATATAGAAAGTGCTCTGAATACCTTTGAAATATACTAGATCAATATAAAAGCAGTTTTTCCTTATTAAATCCTCTATTGGGAGTTACAGGATCCGTTGACGGCGCTATTGACACAAACAGTTTAACCACCAATCGGTAGAATTTAACATTGTACATACATGCGCAACGCATTATTTTTGCACAAAGTCTAAACAATGTTGACACTTCAATTGCATTATATATTGGGTTTTCTTCAATCGACGGCCACTTTGCGAAATATTGTCGAAGGTGAACAGCTAATAAACGCGAAATTAATGATAATATAGAGAATGACTGAGCTGTCAAGTGCAAAATTTGTTACAGATGCGACTAAATTCAAATACAAGTGAGTAAACGACAATTCTACATCAAATTGATTGATTGTCAATTCATCAATAAAGTTTTTTCACTGAATAAATTGATTACGGATCCGAACAAATTGAATTTCTCATACTTTCTCAATTGAAATAATCAAAGAAATACTTTTATTATCCATCCACGAAGGTTGCAAACTCATATTATTCCACATTAAACTCATCCTAATATTTCTTAAAATAACCTGAGTTGAACTGCTATTTTGACATCCAATCTTAAGAAGATTCATAATTTTGCTTGAAGCAAATTTTTATTGATGAGACTTCACTTCATTTTCATTTACGTCTATCAATGCTTTCAGGAACAAAGTTTTTCGTTGCACAAAAGTCTCTCTTTCGAGAACTTGCGAAATATGCAATACGAATTTTTTATTTGTTTGCCATTAAGACAGTACTTGGAATTTTTTAAGTCTCATTTTTACGGAAATTAAGCTCCTTTTATTGATCAACTACGAATATATTTTAATTTTCCTCACATTCAGCGCATTGACATTTCTACTTACTGGATGTCATTATTTTTAATACACTACAAATCCGTGAGTGGCGCACGCTATTCTGTAACTCTCGATAGCTGAGAAAAATGTTGTTAATAAAATTGTATGATAAAAATTTAGAACATGTTAGATGACTTGTGATAGTATAATAATTATTCTACTAGTGCTAATAGAACTGGAATGTAAGGAATATTATATTATAGGTATATTGAAATCGACGCCACTTTTTAGATTTTATTTCTATGTTATTACTGGATTCCCTCATTTCCAATACTTAAATAAAAAAAAGAAGTTTCTCAGACTTTGCTTTGAACATGATTACTATTTTCATACATAAAAGACATTCAAACATAATCATTTCATACAGAATGTTGCAAGAAAAGAACAGTTTGGAGAAAAGTTTATGCAGATGTGTTCAAACTTCTATTTTTGTGGGAATTTAGCTGATCGATCGATAACCACCCATAAAATTCTATAAAAAAAAAACAATAATTCATTGTCACGAAACAATTTTTCTAATTTACAATCCATTATGAAACGACATGTAAAGTTTTTGACGCATGTGTGTAGGTACTTATAAATCATATTTTTACTGCCAACAATTCTGATTACTTACCTTTAACTATAACCACAATTTGTAACCGTACCAGTCATTTGTTGATTATGAGAGTCATTTGTTTTACTTTAACTTTAATATTTAGTACACGCCAATGCACTCCGTAGGTACTCGTTAATTCAGAAAATTGGATTCATGCAGTAAATGAACTGTGAACTATGTCATAAATGTTTCGTGTAATTTGAAATTGTTTCTCAACTGTGACTGAACATCGAGCTTTTCTCAAGCAGGTAAAACTTGAAATAATGAAGATTATTCTAGCAATATTTATTTCACAGAGCACATTTCCAAAGAAGATTAAACTGATCCACAATTTTTCGTAGTAAATTCCTTGCGTGTTATATTTATCATACTTGATGATTTGTTTGGATATTTGCCAATTTTCTATTATAATTTAAATGGTTTCTAATTTTTATAGGACTATGAAGCTAACGAGTTTCTTCTGATATAAGTACGTTATCTATATTCATACTTCGAACTGTCCATTCTGCAACTTGTTGTAAAATAACGCTTGTACTTTCTTTCATCATTATTCGATTAATAGATTTCCTTAAGTTTCTTATTACAGAGTCACCCACCATAATTCCTCATATCGATAAAATGCTTTATGTTTGCTAATTTTCATTTTTATTTCAATAATCACATCCTGTATTATAGCAAATATTTTCACGAACATTCTAACGTTAATTTCATTTGATTTAGTCTTTATCATCTTGCTTATGAGATGTTATTTCAAAATGTCAAATTTAAAAAGTTCCCAAATACATTTTCAACATTATTCGTGTATTTACAATAAGAAGCTATGATTTTCCGCTCGATCAATAATAAATTTACGCTCGTAGTAGACAATATTTTTCATACAATTATCTGTGTAAATCAAATATTCACATTCCTTAAAGAATATTTCCTTGTCAAACATAAGATAATTCAGTTTGATAAGAAGGCTTCTCAAAGAACAACAACTTCTATACCTACCGTGGAAAATAGTAATTTATGCAACAAGAGTGTAAAGTTGAGCATTATGACATGAGATCAAGAATTTTGTGACGTTGCTTGTCGAGTCATTAAAATTGTTAGTCGAATAAGACATTCGACTAACAATTTCACAGTTGCATCCCACAAGATTTATTCCAAGGCCCCAAACAATAGCTCCCAAAAGATTTAATCGACCCAAACTTTGCAAGAAATAGCCTGGACATCAGTGACAGATCTACGCAAAGTGGCAAGATTTCAATTCGTTTTTTTCTATTATCGATATCCGTATTTTGAAGCTTATTTGAGAACGAACAACACCACAAAAAAGACAGAACACTATTAGGGAATTTAATAATTTAAGCCTAATGAAGCTGCTATTCACATGATTTCACAGGAAAATTAAATTTAGGTTACGCAATATGATAGTCGCACATGTTTTGATGATGGTAGCTCTGAAATATGTATAATGAATGATTCCATTTGACGCATATAAATTTATGCAACAAGAATGTGAAGTTGACTTTATTATATGAGGCCAAGTATTTGGTGATGAAGCTTATCACCGATAATACCTGCTGTTGCGCATAAGATTTTTTGTACGACTCTCAACTTTCATATTTTGATCATTATCGAGTATACAAGAGCCCAGGGCATAAATTAATATTCATACTTAACAAATATCCAAACAAATTATTCAGTGAGAGATACTACACACTTGAATTCACAGAAATTTTTCCATTACGCGTTTAAATGGTAGTAAAACTAGGACGCGAACGCTTACTTTACTCATTGCAAACAATGCGTTTAGTACTTACTGAACACACGGCCATAGAAAATTTATGAAACAAACATGTAAAAATAGGGTCTTCCATAAAAAAAAGCTTTCATCTATTTTTTATTATTCTATTATTAATAGATTCATTCATAATTTTGATAGAACAATTCGCGAAATCCAAAGTGACGTCACAGCTGCTAGAATTGTGTATAATATGAACAATCTTTTATAAAATGCTATACTATTTTGGTATCTTAATTTATTCTGAAATACATTTGGACGTCAAAGTAGGATGTACAAAATAATATTCCATTCTGTCCAATAAAATGAAACTAAAATAATTCAAAACATGTAATATATGTGCTTGGACGGGCTATAGATATATTTGAAAGACCGTGCGCACAAAGCACGTGTATAACGTGTTCAAATGTGGGGACTCTGATTGGCAATTAGGTAACTGGCAATTGAAACGTCATCACAAAATTTGAAACATTATGGAATTTTCAAAAAATTATACTCTAGAAACTACAGAGCTTTGGTAAATTTGGAAAACTTTAAAGTTATTATTTTGAATCCACTTCCAGAAAACAATAATTTTTAAAAACAGTGGAAGACCCTCTTGAATATTATAACATGAGGTCAAGTTTCTGATGATGAGGCTGAATGTTATATTGTTGGTTTACATTTGTGTTGCATACAAGAGTTTTTACGGTCCTTAAATATCATATTTTCGAGTTGATATTTACACTCAACAAATAACTAAACGAATAGATTAGTGAGAGTAGCCACAAATATGAATTCACAGAAAAACTAAATTCAGATTATGAAACCTGAATGCTATGTGTTTCTAATAACGGAAAAAATGAGAAACTAAAAACGTTCACTTTATGCACAGTCTTTGAAAATCTATTTTGTTCAACTTGCTCGTAAAGGTTATATTTTAAACCTCTTTGGCTTGTTTCCTAAACGTTAAACTCCTGTTGAATAATTTTCATTGAATGATCAATGAATAATATAGGTAACTGCAATTCATATTTATTTTAGCTGGATCTTCTCAATAATACCCAAAATCATGTTTGAAATTTTCTCCTTTTCTCGCATTCGCTTTATCGTTTTTGCGGTATTTCCTCGCCTCAAAGGAAATGCAAAATGCATATTTAATGACAGATATTTTCGTCGATGTCATTTTTCAGCAAGTAGATATTGATGCGTTCGCATTTTTTTCTGAAAAAAGAAGGTATTTTTCTGGGGTTAAGCGGATTATGGAATATGGATGTCCTCCATTTATTTTGTAGGTGTCGACTTTCCCAATCAGATTTCCTCTTTTATTTTTCATCTATAAAGCAGAACCTATCACCAATTTCATTTGTAATTCATTTTCTCATGTCCAGATGGACATTCAGAAGTATAAAAGTACATGTTTTTAAATGGGATTCAGACATGTTGGCTGCAATATATGGTTCGTTATAAGGTGATGAAAAATATATGAACGGCATATTTTATCCGTTCTGGCATTGATTTAATACACGAAGTGAGATCAATCAAAATGACCAAAATTCGAATATAAATCAATTCAATCTGATTCATATAACTTAGTTAAGAAATATAACTAGTAATATAGAACTGCTGAAACTCAAATTGGTTACAAATGATAATTGACAGCAAGTAGAAAGCAACCCTAAGGCTTTTTTCTGTGTAATATTAATTTTATTTATCAATTTCGCACATATGTGACCTAAACATAAGTCGATGGATCTTATTGGATTCTAAATATGTCAAAAAAAGTTCTAGCAATTCATTTTGGTACTCTTGACAAAAATAAGTTTCAAGCATAATGTTACAAAAATAAATATTGTGGCGCTAAAACTAGAATGAATCTGACCTATTTTCTCCTTTATTACTGGATAATTAAAACCGTAATCACTTTTATTGAACTGTGATTATAGCAATGAATCTTCTGATTGGTATTTTACATCAAAGAGAATTTTCTAGAATGGAGATCTACCAGAAAGTTATCAAAGAAAATGAAACCACCGGAGATTACAGTTTGCATTATTTCATTCCATACAGAATTAAATGAATTTTTATTTAATACTGGACGTGGAAAAGCTGATTACTCGTTTGTTTTTCGTGAAAAAAAAGAAAAAAGATAACATCTTGTGACAGAAAAAGCTGCTATCTTTTTGGAAGTATTTAAACGTATTAAATCAAAGAGATTAAAAAATGTCATGATGAGTTATTCTACGCATTTTTTATTTGTTCCTGTGTGGAATACTGAATTCAAATTTTTAATTCGTAACAGAAGAGTAATAAAATAATTTTGTAATTATATTTTATATATTTTTTCCACAAAAATATAAATATTTGTATAGTATAATCAATGGTAATATACCGATAGAGAGGTGTATTATCGATATACCGAAGAATTTCACGAATATACTTTTTGTCTTTCGGGTAATTTTTTACGAGACAAATTTGGAGATTCATAATCTGATAATACCCGAGAGCTTTAGCTCGAGGGATATTATCATTGATTATAAATCTCCAAATTTGCCGAGTAAAAAATTACCCAAGACAAAAAGTATTTGAGTTAAATTCAAGGTATATGCGATAATATACCGAATCTTGAGGTGTATTTGCAAGGATTATTTCACAAACCATCAAATTTATTAATTATTATATTTTTTATTATTTTTTAAAAAGCTACTGTGGTATATCGAGTTGGGAGAAAATATTATCGCGATATACCTTGTTACCATGGAAAATCCCTTAATTTCATTGGTTGTTGCTAAGGTGTGTGATATAATCCATGGAAGATAACATTTAACTTAAAAACGACTCAGAATATTCATACTTGAGTAATTTGTCCTTATTACTTCTCACACAAATATAATACAGATTGATCATAAATAATTGACCGTCACGTGTTTGTATATGATCAAAATTATTTTCCACTGATTGACGTTAGTATAACATTATGTACCTATATATTTTAATTATATCAAACTCTTCGAGCCTCATTTCACATATCTTGGTCATATCTTGATCTTAAAAATAAGATGATAAATGATGAGCTATATTGTTTTTTTTTTTTTTATTAAACTGTTATTGAATTAAATTGTTGGATTGAAATGATCCATCAATCACACTCCTATCACAACAATGCGGCAAAGAGAACATCAGAACGAGGCTGTATGATAAAAAATTGCGGTGTATTTTAATCGAATGTATTACCGGAATTCCAATTTGTCTGGAAATTTGTATCCACTACATTTTTCTCATGTGGCAAGCAGATTAATGGACATTTCTTTCCTATATTAAATTTTTCAGCAGTGATTCATGTAGCATCAAAATTGTTAGAATATCTGAATTATCCTCTGTAATATCTCCATAATACTGCTAGTCCAGCTTCATAACTGCATTTCAATTTATCTTATTATAATGAAAATTTCTGCGTTGAATGGAAAGATCAATTTCCGGATATTCACTTGAATTAACTAAAGAGGTACGGATGAGATAATCTTACTATTCAGCCTGGCATGAAAAATTTCACACTTGTAACAAGTTTTATGACTCTTCAAGCACGAAACTCAAGAAGTATTTCACTATTCCGTACATAGATGGAGCAAGTAATAATATTAGGAAAGTTTTCAAAGACAATGATAGGATTAAAATTTGTTTCAAGCAACACAAAACAGTGGGTAGTTTATTTTCCAAAATTAAAGATAAAACGGATATAAACATGAGATCTAACTTGATTTACAAGATTCCATGTAATGATTGCACTTCACATTACACGGGTCAAACCAAGCGGTATTTAAAAACACTTTTGGATGAACATAAGCGCAATTATAAAAATACCAAAAAAGATGGTGCTAAATGTGCGTTGGTTAGTCACTGTATCAAGACCGGACATTCTTTTAATTTTGCTAACACACGCATTCTATAGAATTAAGCTATTCTTAGCAAAAGACTCACACTTGAAATGCTACATATACAACAGGACAAAAATAATGTCAATGAGAAAACTGACACTATAGCCTTAAGCACTATTTATAATAACATTTTGAAATAATTTGAATGTTTTTATTTCGTTGGTTTTTTGGGTTTTTTCTTTTATGGCTTGCATCCCTTGATATCCTGGTGTGATTCTCATCCATTGGTTGACTTCATCAACTAACTGTTATCGACCTGTGTGATTTTGCTTTTCCGCATTACGCGGGCAAACACCTTATTCAACAAGCACTTAGTCTTGGTCTTTCATAACGGTAAGTTGTTGCCAAGCACAGATTCTTAAATTTTTTTAATACTTTATTTTAAAATTTGTGACCGACAACATGATTGTTTTCCTCATTTTTACCGCACCGACTTCTATTTAACTTATTACCACACATAGATATTAACACATACATACATTAATTTGATTGTAAGTACACTGTTCATTTCACTTTGTCATTTTGTCCCTCATGTTCACACATTTGTACAATGTAGCATTCCTGAAGATGGTCCAGGTGGGACCGAAACTGTAGAGTAGAATAGAAATAAAACTCTTGACTGAATTCCCACACTTCGTTTTCTTCATATGAAACTCAAACTTGAAATCATCAAGACTACCCCTTAGATTTTCCTCAAAATTCTTGATCCTTCGAAAATCTTATCCGTACATGTTATCGGCCTAATTTGAACTCATGAATCACAAAAATTATTTTTGTGATTCATTTTTGAAAAATAATTATAGAAGATTCTGAATCTTAGGCCCTATTGCATAGAGCATTATTATCAACTCTATTCACATTGTTAAATATTTAATTACGCATTTCTAACCTTACTTTTTGACATTTTAGTGCAAATAATATTTCTGTATATAATTCTCTAATAAATATGAGTTAAAATTTTTACTTAAATATTACATGCAAATGAATCCATCTTGAGATCAAGTTTTCTTCATGACGTTTCATTCAAAGACTAAGTCTACAACATGTAATTAATACTTTATGCAACTAGGTTTTATTCATCAATATTCAATGTCACTAAAATATTTCATGATAATTTTTTATTATAATTATGGTTTATCTTGTGCAGCTTGATCAATACTATATAATTGAAATAATCCCAATTTATAACTTAAAAATTAGGAAAGATAATTGAAAAATTACTTCAGATATGAGTACGTCATTAATTTATAGTAGTACTTATACCATATAAAACAGAAATGTGAAAATGGGAGCTAAGTTTAATATTAAAAATATGCGTGGTTGTCGATTTCGCCAACAAAAGAATTGAGATCTAAATTGATATTAAGTTCTGTAGATGATCCTGAAATTTATTTATAAGAACATACAACATCCAAACTTATATTATAAATGCGAATGTGAGTCCGTTCGTTTGTTTGTTACGTTTTCACGCGTATACTACTCAACCGATCATCTTGAAATTCTGTACACATATTCAAGAAATTCAATTGGTTAATATAGGATATTTAATTTTGAAATAAAATTATATTTGAATTTTTTGAAACGAAAAAGAGACCACAGCGCATCGGCCGTCACGGTGCTCACTGTATCCTCAGACTGCACGCTTTTCAAAACCAGAATACAAAGTTTTACTTCTACCGCTTATGAACTCAAACTCGAATTTTTCAAAATTTAATTGTTTAAAATATAAATAAAATAATTTCGATTAGTTTTTGGGTACTCATACACAAGTAGTGTTCATATATGATTTCTCCAAAATGTTAGGTATCTTTAACAGTAGGCCGCTGTGCAAGCAAGATGAGCTCGATCAACTGTATGCTACCGTACTAGCGAAACGAGCTTGGTCAAAGGTATGTCGCCGTGCGAGCGAGACGAGCTCGATCAGCGTTAAGACATTATTATATTTTTTTCATAAAAAAGCGAGCTTAGTTAACTGTGAGCTGCCGTGCGAGCGAAACGAGCTTAGTCAACGGTAGGGCGCCGTCGGTTAACGTTAAAACTTCATTAGGATTTTTTTTTTCATGAATTTCAAAATGTACATTTATATGCGGGCGAATCCGCGGGTAACTGCTAGTTCTAAAATAAATTCAAAACACAATTTCTTGTTTTTTTTTCTGCTACAATAATGTTTGCTATTTAAAAATTCAATTTCTTGAATTTGAACAGTCGAATTATTTACACAAAGCAGATAACTTACGATAAATTGTAGTAGTTACTAAAAGAAAGTTGTGTAGAAGTTCGCAAGCGAAGGTTATTAGCTCTACCTTTTTATTATTAGGATTAATTGGATTAAGTAGAACTTGAATATGATTTGTTAATATACCAAAGCTATTATGTTGACATGTAAAACAGTAAGTTGTAGAACTGGTTGCATTATTAAGCGCGATTGCCGCTCGGTCCATAGCGTTCGCGTCGACGTCAAACTTGATAAATATTTCAAATCGTAAAATTCAGTTTCCAGATTATTTCTATGGATACACATAATTATCCAGCTGGACGTCAAATTACAACTTTTTGGGTCATCTGGGAATGGGTTAGTTTTTTGATCTATACGTCAGTCAGTCTGTCAGTGATAAAAATTGAAATTTGGGTTTCTGGTTAATTCAAGGAGTTATAATAAATAAACCAAATATCATGTGTTTTTGAGTTATTAAGAGGTCAAAAGTGGCTCCAAATCACCAGCTTCTTTTTTCATTCATCCAATTGTTACATTAAGTAAAATTATCACCGCTCGATTATACAAGTCTATCAGTTCATTAATTCAAGTAATTATGTGATCGCTCATGACTGGTTGATGAGTTAAGTTATCGCCAGTTTTCTGTTATCGCCTAAATAGTAAAGACGTGTATCAAGTTATTGAAATTGAACTTGTGAAACCAGTGCTAAGGTAAGTTTAGTTACTATGTATATGTGTTTTGAATATTTTTGATACGGTTTGGAACCAAATGTTTGATGTAACAACAGCTGGCTGCCAACGATGCAACGAGCAGTTTTGGGCTGTAGTAACAACCCTTGTCAGGTTGTCAACGTTTGGGATTAAGCAGCGGAATTGAAGCAGCCGTGACCAGATTGTCAGCGGGATACAAATGTGTGCATGTTGTATGTTGAAGTTGTTGAGACATCTCTCACTGAGCCTTGAGCTTAGATATTTTTACACTTCCAGAGTCTAGAGCCAACAAGGCTCAAAAAGAGTAAGGACTCATCCGAACTCCACACCGCAGTTAAATATAATATTTGTAATTATTCAGGGGATCAATAAAACATATTGAGTGAAAACCATTCCAAGTTTTATTCTCCGATGTTTATAACACAATTATTATAGATTTTATGAGTCATGAAACCTATAGGGAAATAGGATAAATCGGCCCAAGTTGGAAACCTGTCAATTCATAGGAGAAACTGATATTTAAAACTTGTTCCAAAAATGAAGTTAACAAGATTTATTCTATAATTGTTCATGGTAGCAAAATCTTCAAAGCTATGAATTTGATCAAAATTTTAATAAGACACTAGAATTGCAACATTCAATCCTTATATTTTTCAACAAATCATTTTGCATGATGAGAAAATATTTACGTAGATTGTTTTTTCAATATATGGATATTATATACTCTTAATCTGCAATTATATTTGACCGACAAATATTATTTTCAACTCCATTATCCCCAAAATTTAATTTAAAATTTCATCACTCTGAACGTAAAAATATTAATTTTGTATCTGTAAAGAATTGTTCTATTCTACACAGTGAATATAAATCTTGTTAGGAATGTAAAGCCAATCGAAAAACATGCAATTTTGTTGACAAAGCAAAAAATCAAATCAATTTTACTTGGAACAAGAATCTTATCCTGGAAAAACCACCTGGCAAAATCATTTTTTATGTTTCATTTGTAACGGACAGAAACATTCAATTAATCTACATTTTAACGAGTTCTTTTGTTAGGAAAAGCCAATAACAGAAATCGAGGCTTGTATTTATGGCTTCTACTTTGATATTTATGGTGGAGAAACCTGAAAAAGGAAGGTACACTTGACCTCACTGGTTATAAGAATTTACTCTTCAATACGCCAATCTGTTATGACACTTGGAATATTGTCGCTAATTATTTCAACCGAAAGATCTCATCATTCGATAATTTTATTGATTAGGAATTCAAAAAAAGTCATTGTATTCATTGTAAAAAAAAAATGGAGAGGTAATAGGCAATGGAACAAACTACATTGAGAATTTAAAAATAAGGACTGAAATTTTATCTTCATTTATCGTACTCAATGAACAGATTTCATTTTTTTCTGTAAGGGTTGTAACTACGAATTTAGACATACGTGAAGCAATTTATTTCAAAATGATTCTAGAGCAGTTGTGAATATTTGGCAACACAATGTTGAATACACAATACACATAAAGAATAAATAATTACAAGATTATGAAAAAACATACACGTGAATCAATTTATAATGTTTGGACTAGCAGAATTTTTTCATATCTTTTCGACTCAAAGTCATATTTTCGCAGCTGCAAATAACGATGACAAAAAAAAGTGCACTTTGAGTCGCATCTATTTATGGACATATGAAAATATTTTTCATATATTCAATTAGACGAAATAAAGAAAGAATGGTTGTTTTAATAAATTTTCATCGCATCGTAATATAATAATTGTTGAGGCTGGTGAAGGGAAGGTTTATAATTTCCTGAATCTGGATTCCTAATAAAGAAGAAGTACGAAAAAAGGCCTCAAAGTTTTTGGTGCCGATAAAAATCTCGACTTCCATGGAATCTTTTATAAAGTGCATTTAACTTCCCATTATTTCTGTAGTACATATTTGAGAATTTTCCAGGAATCTTTTTCGTGAAATATTTTGTTAAAAGTTCTCCCGTGCATAATAGGCATCAGATATCCAATTTGAAATAAACAAATTTTCAGAATAATAATTACTTTCATCATTTGCTGTTGCAGTTGAATATTAGATTATTTACTAACATAAATAACAAGTATTGTATTGATTGTCCTAATAATGGATTTAATGAATTTAAAAAAAAAATATAGTAAATTTATCGAATGATGCTAGTTCTTCAAATGAAATAGCAAAAGACTGATCTACTAAGATCTACCATGAGAAATTTATCACAAATCATAGAAAAAGTAGTTTATTCAATCACGACTGCAATTGCCATATAATGGGGAAATGCAACATTTAAATCCATAAAAATACTGGATCTGAATTCTGAAAAATATGTCTGAGATCTTTAATAGATTGAGAAACTTGCCAAAATTCACAAGATAAATCAGATTTGTTGATGGATTTACAAAGAAAAAGTAGTTTTAAATGAACTAAAAATAGAAATAAATTGTGCCAGTGTCAGTGAGATTTGTGTTGGCTACAAAAATAATAGGATACTCAGGAAGAAAAATAAACCATTCAATAAAGATTGCTTGAAGCGAGCAGTCAAATTTCCCGCCTCAGTCATGGTTTGGGGTGCATGTCAGCGACAGAAATGAGCAATATTCATTTTGTTGAAGGTATTATTAATACAAATAAAAATATCCATCCATTCTCCGCTAACAATCTTCCTTCGGAGAATGTATACTTTAACAGAAAGGATAATTGTTCAATATGAATAACTGGATTTTTGTCTCTAAATTAAAATTATTCACAGACTATTTTATTAGAAATCATTACTGAACAAACTATTTCTATTTGAGACATATTGCAAATTACGTTTGATACATTATCATGTCACTCGCAATTATCATTGTTTCTTACTCGCACACGTTACGTCAGAATGTCAAATAGATATACAAGCGCTAGAGAAACGCTGCTAGGCTGCGCGAATCAGCCACCAGATTAAACGATTTACTGCACCTCTTTTTTTTTGCCTCACCCCCACGACTATCGTTGAGCCTCCTGTATTCTAGACTTCTTGACAATAGCGATGGCTTCAGTTAGCTTCATATAATTGGTTCTATGCCCTGCCCAGTTATTTATGTAGATCAGTGTGGCATATCGACTGGGAGATGATGACAACTAGGGTTCACCGATTTCATACCACATCCCTTTCTGAGGGTTGAAAATTTACCCTGTGATAAGAAAGATAGAAAAGCTACTAACCGATTCATGCTTTCCAAAGTAGTTTGCTTTTCGGACGACAGATGTCCTTCACAATTATTTTCACTTCTAAAGCCGGTTTACCTCTGGAACTTTAATAGGTAGTTATGTAGTGAAAAGGATGAACAAGATCATACTTCACAGGTTCATTTCTGTAGTATATCTTCACTTACTCAAATTCTAATTTTGAGCTGTTGTTACCACGATGATGAGCCTTGGCATGGTGCTCTGAGCGTGAGATGGATTGAGATTTCATCTTATGGGGGAGTCTCGATCACCGATGATCGTTCACCATTTATAAATGGGTATGGGCATCATGCTGTCTGAGTGGCCACATAAACTAATCTAAACACAAAGGGAATTCTGGCGAAGGATTCGAGTTTGTGTTCATGAGAAACATGGAATACATGAGTTAGTAATTCCACGGATTCATGAATACTGCAAGCGAGCTGCTTCCATGTAGGCTATCCTTTTCCAAATGTCGTTCTTTCTCACTCTTCTGTCATGCATTTATTTTCAATGATTTCAAAAAGTTGATTGAAAGAGATTTGACTCAATTTGAAGTGTCTATAAAAGTTCTTTTCTGAATAAGTACTAATTACTTCTCCGCAATATTTCCTATTCGGTTATGCCTTTCTTTGCAAACTTTGGGTAGAACAAAAGAAGTGTCAAAAAATTTGAAATTATTTATTAATGATATTCTGTATTATACTGTCAAACATAACAAGCTCATTGTTATCAAAGAAAAACTCAAAACTGCAACCAAAGCTATTAATATTGAATTTATAGTAATGACTAGTAAATAACCTAAAAAATTCAAACTTCAACTCTGGTAATCATGGAATATGATGGAATATTTCGTTCTGGCGAGGTATGCATGGAAACATTACGTCATTATTTGAAAAAAAAAATAAGGATTCATGGATTTGCATCCATCGCCAGAATTCGCCTATAGTCACTGTAGAAAATAGTAAGTGAAAAACAGAACTCTATTGTTGGTTAAGATTGAATGACAATATTTCAACGTGAATTTTTTTGAAATACTTAGATCCTATATAAATTTTTAAACAGGAATGATTACCAATGATCTGATTATTCAATGATTTTATTATTGGTAAGCCTCTTGCATAGTTTTTTCAATTGGATTTTTTCGTGAAAACTCTTTTTTGTAACGTGAAATAGTTTAAAGTGATTTAAAGCCTAGTATTGAAAGGCATGCAATTCGCAACAGCGAAAAAAACGCGAAGAGTCGAATGAACTTGTGAAAAAAAATATGTGAAATTCCGTGATTTCAAATTGAATGCCAATGAAAAGAATGGAAGTTGTGAAAAAATTGACATGCATTCCTCGTTGGCACAATGGTAGCAAATTATAAAATAAGCGGAATCCTGGCTAATTGATTTGACATTTGTGCAAAATTGCCCCCAAAAGTTTCCACCCTTGTGTTAATAAGAAATGCATGCCAATTTTTTCTTGGGATTTCATGACTAAAACTTTCATTGAACATTTTTTTTTTACTAGTTCATGTGACCGTTCAAGCCTTTTGGGATGTTGCAAATTGCATGCCTTTCAGTACTAGATTCCAAATCACTTACAACCATTTCACTTCACAAAGGCATGCAAAATGTTGACATGAGAAAACCCAATTTATTCAAAAAATATATATGGAGTTTGTACTATGTCCGGAAAGCTTGAATCGCTCAATAACCTTCATATCTTTCTTATCAAGGGATAAATTTTCAATCCTCGAAAAGGCATGCGGTATAAAATCGGAGAGTCCCAACCGTCACCCTCTCCCACTCTAATACCTCGCAAAGAACCAAGCGACAGATAGTAGAAACTGATGTACCATTGCTGACCTGGCCGTCATCAAGCCTAGAACTGAATCAAACTCTAGTAGGTTCAATTTTATTGCGAATTAAAGAATTTGCCAAATAAAAAGGACATGATGCAAAATATTCAATATTTCGAATCACTTTGTGAATAGTCTATTATGATGCGACCTGATTTCATTAATTTTATTAGATATTTATTTATTTGTCTCAAACGAACGATTGATTGAAAGATTTTTCTTCATGTTAATTGAAATCTGCAGTTCAAGTTACAAATGTTTATTTCTCGTTTGTATTAGCATGAGCAAAAATTTAGCCTTGTATTATGTATAAAAAATATATTAAAGACTACGTATACCAACCCATAACTATTTTGAAGATCTCGTAGTTATTCTGACATCACATAAATATTAGCCGACAACTCTTAAAATATAAATCTGTCAAAAAGTAATTCAGATACTTATTTCAGGATTTATTTCTTATCTTGATTCCATTATTCATTGAAATGAAATACGATGAACCGTAATTTGGCAGCATGCTGTGAAAGTTGAACACATTATATTTTCTTTGTTCTTGACAAAGACGAGAAAGGACAGAAATAAAGCACAGTATGGGATAAGAGTTTCATGTGTTTATTGTATTTTCTTTGAACGTTAGCGATATGGAAAAAATAATGGATAATATGGCCATAAACTGAATTATGTCGGATTATTCATATACTTGGTCTTATTTTATTTGATTATAAGAAATGTTGATATATATATATTTAATGATTCCATAAATGAATGCGTGTGTCAAAAATAACGCAAAATATATTTCATTGAATTGACAAAGAGATATAACTTGTACGGCATTTAGATGCAGGTCTTAAATTTTTCTTCTCATTTAAATAGCACAGTATTCGTGAATTACGCCCTCATTTAACTTGTAGATGGTGTAGCAAGCTTAATTCTCTGTGATTTTTACTCTCTTAGTTCTCATCTGTTTACAAAAATCTACTTTGGAGGAAGTCATTTAGTCTATCTGTAAGTTCGCAGGAAACTCTCACATTTCCGTACCTCACTACACGTCTTGTTCTTACATCTAAAATTCTTTTTTGTCTCGTCTTTTCTCACATTGAGAAGAATGGAAGAAGGCATAATCGCGTCTGAAAATAATTCTCATGGAAATGAAATAATTTCCCTTGTTGACACAGACTCAGTGCTAAGTTATTTTAAGCTCGTTTGTTCTTTTCACACTTTATAATTAATGTTTGAGATGAAGATTTTCATTAGAAAATTATTTTCAATCAGAAGATAGAGGAAAATGTCTATTTAAAGGAATGAATACAACTGGAACTTTTGCCACATGAGCCAAAAATTAATTCTATATCAGCCTCGGTACCTAGTGTTTCACAAGAATCAAGAAATAGTCTTGGTCTTGTCTTGAAATCAAGACAAGACCAAGACAAGAAGTGCTTTCTAATCTCCAAGACAAGACAAGAACGTACTATCAAGAATCAAGACTTCTTGACAAGAAATCTTGATATCTTGACAACTAATTATTCAAATTGAAATATTGAAATCTGCTGTGGTCATCACAGTTTTTTCCCGTCAATAAATTCCATGGCTAGTTTCATCACTGTTTCATGTATTTAGGAGTATCATACCAACTTTCAAAGTGACATTTGTCATTGTCAAACAGTTCAAAGTGACAGCTGTCATTGTAAAAGTGACAGCGTCATTTTCAATGTGACAGCTGTCATTGTCAAAGTGACAGCTGTCATTGTCTACATGACAGCTGTTATTGTTATGGTGACAGATGGTGGCTCACAATATAAGTATTTTTGGAAATGAAGAGTCTTTTTCTAGATTTTCTAGTTGGAAAAGCTCATTTACAAATTTAAACCTATTGGGGGGAGTAAAAAGTATCGGTGACTATGATTTTCAAAACAAATATTTGATACATATCGAAAGCATGAGTCGTCAGCTTCCGGTGATTAAATCGTTTATGTAGAAGAGAAATGCATTGGTAGAATCCCCAATACTCAAAAAAAATTGTTAATTCTTAGCGACATTGCTATATCATATAACAATAATAATTGCAAATACTGATTAAAACATGAAAATGACAGACTTTTCATTCATTTCTATTGGTGACAATCTTGGAAAACGTTGCTAGAATCGATTCATAACATAACTGACAGAAAAGATAAAGGGTAGACACTAACGCTAAGCTGAGTGCTCAGATTGGATAAAACAATGGAGAAAGGGGATTCCCTCTAAAAGTCAAGAGCAAGAAATATCAAGAATTCTTGAAACAAGACAAGAAATGCGTCGTCAAGAAATGAGCAAGACAAGAATTTTTAATTTTCTTGTCTTGAAAATCAAGACAAGACAAGAAATGGTCATCAAGACAAGAAACCTTGTCTTGATGAAACACTATCGGTACCACATCGAGTCGGCATTGACATATTTCCATCTCTTCTTGAACTCGCAATCCTTGTCATTATCATTTTAAATCTAAATCTTATTTTAATAGAAGAAGAATCGGATCTGGTTCCTGTCATTTACGTAAGATAAATACTCATCGGAAATATATTCAACTTGCATCGTAAACTAACAATAATATTTTCAAGTCAATGTCAATTCGTCATAGATTCACCTATTTATATTTTTTATTCTTCTATTATATCATCTTTTGATTTTAAATTTTTCTGTCTTGATAATATGATCCTTAGGACTTGAGGAAAATAACGTTAAATTCAACAGAGAATAAAAAATTTAGGGAGCTTAAATGGATGTAAGCATTGAATAGGAATATTTAATTTTGAATTCATCCTTGAATCTGAATACATTTTCCATTCAAGGTAAATTGTGAGTTTATATGCCATTTCTGTTGAAATCCCAGTCTTATTGTTGATTTTAAGATAGAACTTGACCAAAAATATTATTGAAGAAAAACAAATAGATTGATCCTCATCATACGTCAAATTTTGAGCTTCAATCTTGTGTCGTCATATTGAAACTATTTTGAAATTTGAAGTCTGAATGTTTCACAATAATGAAAATTTTTGAGTTGGTTTTGACATCATCGTAAATAGGGCGGCAACTGTAGACACGTATTTCGTCCTTATTGGGACTTTTCAGTGCAGTCAAACTAAATCTTAGATGATCAGACTTATAAGCCAGCACTACTATAAAGTGTCCTGTATTTCTTCAAACATGCCACTTCGACTGCATTCTGGTCGATAGCAGCACTGCTGTAGATTTTTATCCCTGCATGCACATTTATCAACTTGATTTCATAGTAGTGAAGAGTCTACAGTTGCCGCCCTATTTAGGATGATGGTGTCAAAACCGACTTCCACATTTTTATTTTTGTGGAATATCCTGGTTTTGAATTTCGTGTGTCGTTCTTATTGGAGTCTTCAGTATAGTCTAACCAAGCCTTGGATAATCGCATTTGTAAACCAACATTACTAGTAAATAAAGTTGTTGGATGTGCATGTAGAAATAAAAAATTCGTACCCGAATGCAACCAAAGTGGCATGCTTGAGAAAATACAGGACTCATTATAGTAGTGCTGGCTTACAATTACAAGTCAGATCATCCAAGATTGGGTTGAATTGTACTGAAGAGTTCCAATAAGGACGAAACATGTGTCTACAGTAGTCGCCCTGTCTAAAATGATAGTATCCAAACCGATGTCTAAATTTATATTTTTGCTAAGCATTCAGACTTTCACTTTTCAATAATTTTTGAATTCTGTTCTCCGAACATTTTGAAAAATCACTTTATAGTGTCCCGTATACAATCGAAAACATTTTTGTTGAACCATAGACAATATTTACTGAAAAACTGCAGTAAGAAAAATTTCCATTGTGGCAGAAGTTCGAAATTTAAATCATGTGGATACAAATGAAATAAAAAATCAAACAATGATATTGCATAAACACATTGGGAACAAAAGAGAATGTATCGAAATAATTTTGTCTGTAATACTATTGTTCACAAATATTTTTTCATAATACCTGCATTGAAACAATGCGTTTCAACGCCTGTTTTGTCAGTCGAAACAAGACAATTTCAGACAAATGCAAGTGTAGCAAGGTAGAATCCTGTTTCTGCCCTAGGGGAGAAACAAGCTTGTTTCTGCCCGCTGAATTTGTTTCTTAAATCATTTTATCCCTGGCAGAGTCGCATTTGTTCATTGTCAATCTCTAAATGAAAATCATATAACCTCAGTAAATTTGACAGTTGTTGTATTCGCAACTGTAAATTGAAGTAAAAAGACAATAGTTTCAAGAAAAAAAGTAATAATACGACAATTTCAAGTACATCAAAACATCTTATTGATAAAGCACAAGCAGTTACTCCCGACTTGTTACCTGCAAAATCAAAAGAAAAATATTTACTTTGTTATGACAAATTTGTAATATGGAAAGTTTCAATGCAGGTATTATGAAAAATACAGTGTATGGCACGGGACGAAACAAGATTTCAGCCGAGATTATGCCAGCCCTCGCTTCGTTCAGGCAAGCAACACTCACCCTCAGCTGAAATCGTCTTGTTTCGTCCCCAGCCACACAATATACTATTTACTGCTGGAATATCAATAAGTAATTTTTTATATGATGCTATGAGGAATACTTCTCATTTTATTTAGGCCTGGTATTTCAATCGTCGAAGAACCTTGTTCGCTAGGTAACTACTACGTAAAACAATTATTATAAAATATCTTGCTATGAATATATATTATCCACCCAAAGGAATTATTCGGCGATGGGAAGGCAGGTCCTAATTCAATAGTACTGTACTGTGAAGAATTTTTGGTAAGTTTTACTTGCATCATAGCAGAATTTGACTGAAAATTCAGTTTATATCAAACTTATAAAAAAATTGCCTGAAAAGTTTCAAATATTAAGCTTGTTGCTCGAGTTCTGTGTATGAAGTGAAATAATCATGAGCTTTATTTTTTAATAAGTTCAGTTCTAAATAATGTTCTACTTGAGAGATGTATATCCCAAAATTTTTGTTTCTACTAAATTTTGGAAGTAATCAATGGAATGGCCACAGGAAATATTCCATGTGAATGGAATTAGATTATTATAGATCATTGACCAGCTCCAAACAATACTCATCTGCTAATATTATTGTGGGTAATGAGGTAATATTAATTTCTTGATTGATCAGATGTTAATTGAAGGTTAATCAGTTTACTCACCTCTCTGCATTCTATAGTTTTCCCAATAATTTTCAAAAATCACCTTTTTGTTAAAAAAATATATTCTAGATTCACAAATCTTACATAATTTTCATAAATACATAGTGGCACATTCAGCAAAAAATGTATGATTATTTCAATGCAAATATATATGTGAATGCTACCATTATATGAACTTTCTGAAGGAGATGGATAGAATTTCAGAAAATAGAGAAGCTTAATATATCGTTTGTCAATTCCTTCTCTGATTTTGCTTTATTACACTTATTACCTGATTACACTAAAACAAAATACTCTCATCCGAATTACCATAAGTAATTAATTTGTTTTTTCAGGTATTGTCAACAACCAACTCCATTCCAGAGAAGACTGTACTATAATGAAAACGTGAGTACTTTCTACCATTATAACCACAGAATAGAACACAGAGTAGAAAATACAAAGCAATCATTTGGTCTGCACTCTGGAGAATACCTTCTCCGTTTTATTTCCCTGAAACACGATACAAATTAGAAATGGCTTTGGAGTTGCATTCCCTTTGAATGTGCACCACGAAATCTATTTTTTTTTTTTTTTTTTCTAGATTAATGAAATAGAAACGTTCTGTTGATTCACAGTTAGTGATCAGAAAAAACTAGATATCTCTTTATTTTTTACATTGTCTTTAACAGATATCTTCTTGAGATCTAAGAATTATAATATGAAATACATTTCTTATTACTAGGAAACACAATTATGAATATTTTCTCTAGTTTATGCGTGAATTTCAGACTAAATTTGGACTAGTTATCGTTAGCCCAAAATATATCAAATCATTTATCAAAACGAATTGGCAATAGAAAGAGATGAGTTATTTTTAAATTTCAATAGAAGTAATTCTCTTACTCACTTAATATGTGATCAAATCTGAGAAAAAAATTGTATTTCAAATTTTCCTATCCAACAAGAATTTCTGCTATTATCTTCGTTTATTCTCACATCCAACATTTGTCAAACAACCTGAATACTCAAATATTCACAAAAGCTTAAACTCATGCTGCAAAAATATTATTCTCCATATTAAGTATTCAACGGTTCGCTGATTCAATAATACCGGTTATACACGGAAAAGATTAAAAATGTTTTTTCTCAAAGTATTCGATGTTTTCAAATAGAACGCTTGATAATTCTGCAAGCATTATGGTTTGGAGTATTCAAAGAAATCTTTCCGTTTGAGGTTAAACCACATGATTAATTCAGATTTTACTTCTTTGAAATACGCTCACAAACTTCGTAAGAATAAATAACAAAGTTTTCAGTATAATTTTGAGCTGAAAGTTGTTAATTGGTCACTGAATCAACCAACTTAAATCTAGATAAGCGAAATTATATCTTAAACTTAGATGGAAGTTTTACGTAAATATACAGAAAAAGTCACTAGAAATCTACAATTTTTTCCTATAATTTAATTCTTATCATTTCATGACTCTTTTTTAATCTACAACTGTTTCAATATACTCGTAGATGCTTCATGTATCTAACTTTGGACACATAAGGCTGTTCTCATTGCAATTAGTTGAAATATCAAATATATATTTTCATGGCTATAATTTTGCGAAAGAAGACTGTCATTCTCTTTTTTAGAGCCATCACCACCCTATTTCGAATTAAATGATTCCTTCATCTTCGTTTACTTTTATTGTCTCTAACAAAAACTAATGCCTGGTTGCACAGTCTTTGGTTTATCCTAAGCCTAGCTCAAATACCTTAGTAATAATCGTATGAACAATCATTCGCCATGTGCAGCTGCTTGGAAGAGAAACACTGAACGACCGTGCGCGCTTAGCGGCGAAAGTTGGCATTTTTAGTGCACATGTACTGATATAAAATCAAAAGTCAAAAATGACAATTTGTGAATGCTACATTATCATTTGTAATAATACATCGAAAAATAGTGATGCTAGCTTTTATTGTTCACCAAAATATATATCAGCATGAGTTTATTTAAAGAGAAATGTGGATTTCCATCGTAAGGAAGCAAAAGTAAGTATCACAACCTTAATTAATTCATAATGATGTTTCAAAAAATTAGTGCGAACGCAATATGTAAATATAATTTTAGTATAAAGTAAATATGAAAATAATGAAACTCAATCATTTTTATGGTATTACAACTCGAATTTTGTTATTAAATTGATAAAATAAGGCATTTTCTCATTTTTTAGTGAATATACATACAGTTGGAATCCTACATCAAGATATCTAATTTGCAGTGCACATTTCATTGAGAATAAAAAAGGGAGAAGAGAAGCTGAGTCCTAATTTCGTATCTGGCCAATTTTCTTCTCCTCATTGGAAGCCAAAATTAAATGACGAAACAGTTTTGACAAGACACCAATGTTTCATTAAGCATAGGCTACAGAATACTTCATTAATGGCTTCAAGTTCAAAAAATATTAAAAACTAAGGTTTTAATTCAAAAATGGCTGCCAATACAGAAGTCTCAATGGATATAAGTTCAATAAATAATATAAGTTCAATATATGAAAATGACAGTGACAGAGCACATGACAATTTAATGATAGTTGATTCGAGTACCAAAAGCACAAGTGATGTAGAATACCAAGTTGATATTCTTGCTTATTGTGATAGTGTTGAAAAAATACTGTTTTGTAATAACATTATTGAAAAAGCTCTTAATACTTGTGAGCTTTACCCTTTGGCACAGTTTGAGGTTGAAAGCTGATAGTATGACTCATTTTTTCAAAACCCGTTCTTAATATTGGATCCATACTTATTACGTTTATGATTAATTTTGATTTCAATTCACTTTTCACTAGTTGTCACATTTGACAGAACATATAAAAGTAGCAGTGGGTTCGCCGATCAATGCCGCTAGTTGTCACCACTTTGATGTTGCACATAGCGAATATAATTAAGCTACGCATAGGATGAACCAAAGACTGTGCAACCGGGCCTTAGTCTGTATTATTCCCATTTCATTTGATTTCATCATCACGGCAAAGATGCGTCATGATTTTTCCATCTGAATTCTAAATCCTTAGGTCATTGATGATCAGGAAATAATTTTATGGTGACAATTGGGGCTCTTTGATTTTTTACCGCATGCCTTTTTGAGGATTGAAAATTTACCACTTGATAAAAAAGATAAAAAGGTAACTGACCGATCCACGCTTTCCGGTCATAGTGCAAATTCCAATATTTTAAGAAAAATTGAGCTCTTCCCTGACAACATTTTGCATGCCTTTATAAAGTGATATATGTAGTTCAAAGTGATTTAAAGCCAAGTACTAAAGGGTATGCATTAAGAAATAATTATACTGTCTTAACTTTATATTTGGTATTATGTTATTAATGAATAACTTTAGAATGTACAACAATTAATAAATGTAATTTCAGACACGGCTGGTACCACGAGCTCTGTTTTTGGTGGTACTAGGAGCGTTGTGTCAAGATGTGTTCTAACGGAATTAAAACTTTCACAAATACTTTAGCAAATAATCTTCTGGTACAAATTACAGAAAACTCATATGTCTACAAAATTTATTAGAATATTTTCCATTAAACTAGCTTGAAATATTCATATTGCCTTAAAATTCTTCTCAAAATAACACTGCTAGTAGGTCCTAAAACAGAGCTTGTGGTACCAGCCTTGTAATCTTGGTTACTTTGCAGTTGATAACCTTCTCCCTCTTTACTAATATCGCACACATGACGACAAATAAACGGTTTTGATTGGATTCTAAGCTTGACATACATTATCGTGAAATATAAATTAAATCATGAATTATTATATTCTTTTCTAGTCTCATAATAAAAAAATATTATTGTTCATTCAATATGTATTCTGATCTGTAGGCATTTTGTTATAGATTTCTAGTATTGATTTTTCATAGCTCATTTGTAAAATTGAACATTTTAACCTATCTAATTTCCAAGCATGTCTTAACTAGTAAACTAGTATTCATCTTCGCCAAAACCATAAATTAGTTAGCACCAAACTACAGGAGATCTACCAGAAGCGACACTCCCTGTCGGCGCTTTTGATCTACAACACTTTGATCCGCTGACCTCGCAGACGTTGGACATTCAAATCTATTAGCAGGCTGAAGCTGGAGGCTCAAAATGGTTATTGAATAAACATTTTCATCATCAAAATATCAATTGACAGCAGCTTGTAACACATTATCTTTTCAATATAAGGATAACTAAGAAAATAAAAGAACATGAATAGGAAAAACTTCTGGAATGCAGTCAATGGAATTTATTTTTATTTTTCTATTTCTACTAGTTTCGACACCACTTGTGTCATCCTCAGGAATTAGAATAGTAGATTATCTACGAGATTGAATGAGCATAGCAAAAATTGTCAGGGCAAAATAAATATGATGACAGCAAAATGTGCAGTAGTGGGACATGCAAAAGAGTTAAATCATAAGATTAACTTCAACGAAACTAAAATAATGGATTTTGAACAAAACTTAAATAAGAGAATGACACTAGAGATGCTACACATCAATGCAGATAAAAGCAATATTAATGTAAAAACTGACACTATGAGTTTGAGTAAAATCTTCAATAACTTACTGAAATATAATAAAACTAAGATATGATTAAATATGATTCAAATATCATTGCAGCACTCTAATTGGTCCCTTAGGGAACTTAGTTCTTTTTTTTTTTATATAAAAAAAAACTCATATACAGGTTTCCACTAGTACAAAAATGATGTTCTAACGGTTTTCGTAAAACGGAAGACATTTTTTAGTTTATTTTAACTTTGACTACATTTAAAATATTTCATGTTTCCAAATGTTAAGATTTTTACACCATAACTTCATGTGGAATATTATCTACATGCACTGTTTATGTTTTATTATTAATTAATGATTTCATTGAATTTTATTACAAAAAAAAGAATTTTTCATGTAAGTAGCTTACAGTTTAACAAATTGTAATTATTTTTGAATTAATCGTCTGTATCATTATTTATAGTTCCTGAGGATGACACAAGTGGTGTCGAAACTAGTAGAAATAGAAAAATAAAAATAAATTCCATTGACTGCATTCCAGAAGTTTTTCCTATTCATCAAATTTTCCCAGTCAAGAAGTACATATTTTCATAAAAGATCATGTATTCATCAATTCATCACGAAAAAAACAAAGGCATTTATTCGAAATTAAACGCACCGCACACGGCTTAAGAAATATCAATCAATCTACCAATGTAAATATAGTGTCTACCTCATCTTTATAAGATATAAGACGTGATTAATATTTATTTATTTTCATTTTAGAATTTAATTCGGTTCTGGAGTCAATAGTTGAAGAGATACTGTCGATCAAAAATTTTATTCAGTAACTTCTATGCTTAGGATTTTGAATAAACACTCTGTTTTAGATAAAATGTTTATACAAATTTTGAAGCTTCAAACTAGTTTATGTGAAACAAATCTAATTAATATATAAAATTTCAATTATTTATAGTAATTTCCATAAATTATGGATAATTTTATGATGAAATATCCATCAAAATTCTAATAACTTGTTAAATAATGTAAATTCAGTCTTGCGCTTCGTTTTCAAGCATTCTCATTTTCGATGATCCATATACTGGCTTCCTGTATTTTCAAAGCTTTTGATTTCAAGCATTTTTTCCATCGCTTTCTGTAACTATTGTAAATGGATAGATGAGAAAAGCCACAACAAACGCAGACTGAATTAAATTTGTTCGCTTGTAATTTCAGTCTACAAAATTACGAATTCTTGCTTCAAATGTGGAGCCAAAATTCCAGTGTTGATTCCTGAGAGAATAATAATAAACTTAGTGGTTCTGAAACTGCTATTGTGCTCATGCTCAATCCAGCGTTGAAATTAATTGGCATTTGAATACTTTTATGAAATCTATTATTTCTATGTATCATATTTTTAAATTTTCTCGATCTGCTGTATCAGTATATTAACACAATAAATGCAATTTTTGTTTATATGCCAATGCTATGAAAAAATAGAAAAAATAATGTATTTTCAAATCGCAGCACAGACTTTTTTAGAATCCCAACACTTTGCTCTAAAAGGTGCAAAGTGGATAAATAATGATAATTATTGTTTAAATAATTGCTTCAGTGATGCTAAGGATGATATAATGAAGATGAAGAGCATAAATAGTATTTCAGATAACAAAATCTATAATATTTGAATTTTTCTTGACCTTTTATGCTAGAACATTGCTCTTCAGCTAACTTCAAGAAACTTATGATAAAATATTCAACAACTTTTCATTGAATAACAAACTACCGTGACTTACTCTGTAATTATATCATAGGTCTGGAATTATTTCTCGAATCGACTTTTTCATATTCCATTTGTTTGTTCCAGTTTATAAATATCAAACGTTGAACTTAACAAACTCAACTATCATATGCCAATTTAAATTTAATATTTAATAAAACTCTGAACGGATTCCTTTCAGACTTTCACAATATTTATAACAATAAATAACTTCCAGACATACAACGGATATTAAAAGCATCTTGGAAGTAACATGACATCCAAAAAAAAATGGTTGATCTTAATTCGGAATAATTCTATTGAAATCTAATTTTCAAGAATTAATTGTTAATTAACACTCAGAATTATTACACAATGAAAATAAAATAGAATTTGCTCAAATTTAAAACAGAATTAACTGATTCGAAATTATGAATCAGTTCCAATTTTATAAGTATCGGACAGTATATTTATGTTTCAAATCAATTCAAAGAAATGACTATGTTTAGAAAGTCTAATACAATATTAGTTTTACTGTTTCAAACTTTTTAGCTGACTGAACAATATATTCTTTGAATTCCTCTCTTTAAATAAAAATTCAAAACAATATTCTCAAAAAATTATTATGTTCTGAAAAGCTGAACTGATAATACTGTTCTTGTACAAGCTTCATTTTTTTGTTTTTATGTCTGTTTCTGACAAATATTGTCCACTTGAATCAATAATAATATCAATCAAACAAAACAAACTTCTTCATTTTAGTAAATGTTTTCTCATCACGTCTTTTCAAGGCTTGACAAAATCTTGAACTATAGGATAAAAGGTAATAGCACACAAAAAACAACAATCCCATGTTTTCCCTAAAATTGATTATTTTTTTGAGTTAATGTGCTTTTTTCCCGTCTTATAAGCTCTCGTTCCGAAACATTTAACGAAGACGAAAAATTGAACCTGTACCTTACCAGATTTTAATGTTAGCATTTTGTTAATTTGGAAATTTATTTCACAAATCGTGGAGCTGTATTTGATGAAGCTAGATTTTTTTCAAGTAATTCTTTAATGTTAGTTTGTAATTAAGTTCTTTTTACAGTAAGCGTCTTGTGACAAGCAGAAGCAATCAAGAATTTAACTTTTCTTGTCTATTACATGTGGGTGAGAATGTATTTTCACAGCAAAAGCAGAAAGCTGTTAATTCTTTTTGTTTCCAACAGAAGAAAGACAACTCTCATTTATTTCCACAAATGGTAAGCACTTCTGAAAATTTACTTTTACTTTAGAGTGGTAGTTATTTCTACCACTAACATACATCCATTTTCAATTACCCTCATTTTGTTCTATAACGCATTTTTAAATTTTAATGTTATCCATTAAATCTATATTGATCATATAGTGAAATTTACCACAAAAACTAAGAAGCACTAGTTTATTCCTGACAAAGAAATGTGAAAAAGCGTAATTAGAGAATAATCAATTGTATTCTACTATTATAGTCCAAGAGCCGATTACGTCAAGTTCTGCCTGACATACAGATGATAATTTTTTATATTGATAGCTATTTTAGTGTTTAAGATGGCACAAGGCTTCATATGTGCCAAAATTTGACTTAATTAATGAAAAAGACACCAATTTCAGTATTGTTGGCAGTATAAACAACAAAAGTGAGAAATTCGTGCCAAAGGGTAAAGATGGTCAGACATATCGATAAAAATATGTACTGCTATTACCAGTATTATCGAAGGAGACTTTTTTATATAAAACCCTATGGCATCTTAAGCACTAAAGGCTGGTTTATGATGGATTTAATTTACAAATTTAGACTTTCTCAATTATAAATCCAGCCAATCGTAGACACCCATATTTATATGATAAAAGTGATGAATCAAACTGAAATTCAATCATTTGTGTGATTAAAACAACTATGGCGATGTAAAATGGCTAATCAATATGTCAATTTTAGGTTAAATTTCAAAAAATAAACGAGAACGATGATCTAAAGGCTGGTTTATGATGGATTTAATTTACAAATTTGGACTTTCTCAACTATAAATCCAGCCAATCGTAGACATTGGCTGACATGTCAGAAATTCCATATTGACAACTGCCACAGAGAAGATATTCAAATTATGAATATGGTGAAACAGCCCCATATTTATATGATAAAAGTAATGAGTCAAACTTAAAAATAATTATTTTTGCAAATAAAACAATTATGGTGATGTAAATGGCTACTCAAAGTGTCAATTTTAGGTTAAATTTCAAAAAATGAACGAGAACGATGATCTAAGACTATAAATCTGAATTTCTAAATGAAAATTCTTGAATTAAATACATCATAAACCAGCCTTAAGACTATAAATCTAGATTTCTGAATGTAAATTCTTAAAATAAATCCATCATAAACCAACCTTAAAAAAACTGCCAATATGAAAAAGAATTGTCCGTATGTTCTGTAAAACAAAGTCAGCTCTCCTACTATTATAATAAAAGAAATTAGTTATTTGTGTGTTTATAGTGCAAAATTATGATTTATTTCTTGACCGAATTACTGAACCGTGAGCCATAGGCGCACTAATCGTGCAGAGTGACAAAAGTACCTCGCGCTCATACTACAAATAATTTTTTTACGGTTTTAACACGCATTTATTCTGCTTGTATCCATGATACGCCATGATAATACACCGAGCGAATGACAGAGTACTTTGTTGCGCTTTGATATGGAAGACTAGCCTTTCAAGAAACGAAAATTTTGGGTTTATAAATAAAAACATAAATATCAACTTTACATATAGTAACCACATTGTATAACAATTAACAAATTACAAATTCAATTTCAAGAAAGTTTATCATCATGTGTCTTTTTCTAATCGATGCAAACTTTCATAATTTCATTGTTAGCCAATTTGAGAACTGGTGTAACATTCTTGTCAGAATATTCTTTCATTTCGCATTATTTGATGAAATATTTTGAACTTTCGACAGGAATTGACATTGAGTGTTAAGGCTGGCTTATGATGGATTTAATTTACAAATTTAGATTTTCTCAATTATAAATCCAGCCAATTGTGAACACTTTTGATATATCAGAAACTCCAAATTGACAACTATCACAGAAAATATATTGAAATCATGAATATGGTGCAAGAGCATCCATATTTACATGATAAAAGTAATAAACCAAACCGAAACTCAATCATTTGTGCAAATAAAACAATTTTAGCGATGTGAATTGGCTACTCAAAAAGTCAATTTTAGGTTATATTTTAAAAAATGGACGAGAATGAAGATCTAAACTATGAATCTAGATTTCTAAATGTAAATTCCTAAATTAAATCCATCATAAACCAGCCTTAATACTCTTAAAAGAATAATTTGCAGATTTGAGTTAACATTTTAATTCGATCTAAGTTTTCTTGATCTCATTATTCATTAATAGAAAACTGCTGTAAGAGTATAATTAAAATCTAGCACTTCGCATTATTTCTCATCCTTTTACTGATATCAATGAGTGATTTAAAAACTCGTTCAAAAATGAAGAGTACTAATTTTTTTGGAATAAGTTTATACACTTCATTCAATGCTGCTTCAGTTTATTGATATCTCCTGGATACTAAAATTAATCCAACTCTGCAAAATAGGCATTCATTCTTGCAATCACAATCTCGTTTGATTAAAATCTTTCTACCGCCACCAATTTTCTCATATTGGGGGACAGGCAATAGCTCTATTGGAACCAGTTCCGGGGAATGGAGGAAATATGGAACGAGCTACAACCTAAAATCTAACAGTTCGCGACCACAACGCTAGAAAAGTGAGCTGGTGTGCTGTCGTAATGGAAAAGTGCTTTTGTATAAGCCAACCGTGGATGTTCTTCCTGCAACTCGATTTCCAATCGGTTCAGAAACGATGCAAAATATGTACGTATGATAGTTCTATCCTTCTCCAAATAGTCGATGAATTATGAATCTCAAATATAGTCGACTTTAACCTTCTCTGCTGAACCTACTATTTTGACTCTTTTAGTTACAAGTCTCAGCCGTATGAAGATGAATCCATGTTTCATCGAAAGTGCACAAATAATACCTAATATCCTATGGATTTCGCTCAAACAGCTGCAAACCATTGTTGTAGCCGTAACGTGTCAAATGATTTTCTTTTAATCAACTTTGAGCAATCGTGAGACCCATCTCTACTCCTCCATAACTCGTCACCATATCATGGATTTTACCTATGATTTCTGGTGTAATAACCTCAACAGGACATCCAGAAAGTTTAGGCGTCACTTGTGCCCATGTAACAAATCCGAAAATTCTCAAATCGTTTTAATCAAAGGTGCAGATTCACTATAATATTTATTTGGCTTCTTTTCAGTCTCCAAGGGTGATTTTTTTCACGAATTAATGTTATATCAGCGCATTAAATTCTCTTCCATCCATTTTCTGGTGATCACTCGACTTTCACAATTCACACAGCGCTGAGCACACAGTATTAAACCTACATGCCTGAAATATTCTGTGATTGTGGGTACAAAAGATATTATTAACTGAATGACCTCAACACCAATGTCACCTGTCTGACTTTGCATGGACTTTTCAAATAATTTTCATATACAAGTATTATTGCTTTTTGTCACAAATATTAATTTTAAAGCTACTTATTGAATACGCTTACCATAACAGCAAGATAGATATTATTGGAAAAAAACTTTTTCTTTGGAATCAGTCATAAAATTTATTGTATTATAGGTCAAACCACTCTACCAGTTTCGGCTCCACTTGAGCCCTCCTCAGGAGTTCTACAAAATTTAAATGAAAAAATGAAACAGGAAGAAAACTTACAAATGCAAAACGGAAAACTTACGGATGAAATTATATACGATATAACTAAAAATTTTGGTAAAAAACATCGCTCAAAGGATGTTGACATGAAAATATAACACAAAAAAACAAAAAATTATACTAGACACATGTACAACATATGAAATATGCGAAAACAAATCATCATGCACAGCTAAGTACACGCCTTAACATAAGTAAAAAATTAAGTAAAAATCAAAGTACACAAAATGGCGTGTTGTTACTTAATTAACAATTAATAAGTCAACCTAATATGGTAATGTGAGTAAAAAATTGTAATCATGGAAACATGATAGATTAAAAAACACTAGAAAAATTGCAAATATATAAAATAAGAAGTTACTTATTAGTGACTAGATTATTATAGACAGTACTTAATGCAATTGTATCAGTTTTTAAGTTTACATTATTACTGTCTGATTTTATATGTAAAATTTCCAAAGTTAATCTTTTGTGTAGATTAATTTCATTGTTAATTATTTTTGCGTCATTAAAATTAAAAAAATGTTCCATGGATTTGCAGTGTTCAACTAGTGCACAGTTTCCCTCTGTTCGTTTTTCTTTTTTGCAATTTCTTTTATGCTCACATAAGTACTATCTATAATAATCTAGTCACTAATAAGTAACTTCTTATTTTATATATTTGCAATTTTTCTAGTGTTTTTCAATCTATCATGTTTCCATGATTACAATTTTTTACTCACATTACCATATTAAGTTGACTTATTAATTGTTAATTAAGTAACAACACGCCATTTTGTGTACTTTGATTTTTACTTAATTTTTTACTTATGTTAAGGCGTGTACTTAGCTGTGCATGATGATATGTTTTCGCATATTTCATATGTTGTACATGTGTCTAGTATAATTTTTTGTTTTTTTGTGTTATATTTTCATGTCAACATCCTTTGAGCGATGTTTTTTACCAAAATTTTTAGTTATATCGTATATAATTTCATCCGTAAGTTTTCCGTTTTGCATTTGTAAGTTTTCTTCCTGTTTCATTTTTTCATTTAAATTTTGTAGAACTCCTGAGGAGGGCTCAAGTGGAGCCGAAACTGGTAGAGTGGTTTGACCTATAATACAATAAATTTTATGACTGATTCCAAAGAAAAAGTTTTTTTCCTACATCTATCCCACAGTCAAGTAATATTATATTTTCTCATAGATATTATTATTTAGTTCATTCGTTTGTCTTTAAAATCTAAAAAAAAAAAACTAGATACTCTTTGCCTCTTTATATAATTATACTTACTTCCTTTAATCATCCTCAATTTTCTTCTATCTCCATGAAAACGTTTATTTGGAGATTCATATCCTAGATTTTAGATAATCTACGAAATTTTTACTTTTTAAGGGACTCGTATGAAAGGATGTTTTCTCCACTATACTTGACTGGATAAAACTGCTGAAATATATTTTGTTTCCCTCTAATCCTCAGTGTTCTTAAATCAAATAATAATTATGTCAGATATGAGTACATGACAGCCGATTATTTGAGAGCAACAATGCCTCAGATGAGCAAATTGCTTGGAATTTATTAAGTCAAATAAATTCACTTGGAGGAAAATTCAATTGGCTATTTTTATGCCAATCAATAATGTAAAAATAAGCTTTTCATCTTGTAAAAACCTGATTGTTTCATGCAATAATTCGTTTTCAAATATAGTTGCATTTGATTCCAACACTTCAATACATTATTGGAAAAATTCTATAACGAATTGTTCATTTACAGAGAAAACTAATAAAAGATGAAAAAATGCGTCACCTATCGAAATTGTGAAACTGCCAATTCCAGAATTGGAGCACTGGAGGAAAATATGTGACTAACGAATCATATAAAAGAAGAATTCCACAAAATTCCCGCAAAAATTTTTGTTCGCAACTCGATATTCAGATAAATGGATTTTATTCTTTCTTTATACTCAACCAATGATATATCATGTGTGTCAAACTCGAACATGAGTTTAACACTAGGGAATAAAACTTTTCATTTCGAATTATTGTTTTATATTGTGCTCAATAAAATAGTAATGTTGGTTTGTATAGCAAAAAAAAACTGTCACGAAGGAACTAAGTTTCTAACTTTCTGTGTTTTTGAAGGGAATCTTTACGGAGAATTTCTGGGGAATACGTAATGAACCTATTCAATAACTTTAAAAATTTGAGTATAATTGTTAGAACTTATTTTCTCTGTTGCGGTAAAATTTTGTACTCAATGTTGTCTTCACTTCTTGATAAGCTGGTTATGAAATTTTGCATACATTTACATTATTTTTATTCTATCAATATCTAAGTCTACCGTTATTAAGGCTATTGAAGTCTTTCAATTGAGTTCAACTGTATCAGCTTTTCCATAAGAGGAAAGTATTTAGTATCAACATTTAAAGTATCAGCAAAATGCACTCAAACTTTAACTATTAGACGTTTTCTATCTAATATAAGATTGACATGGATTCTATTAAACATTATATCGTCAATAATTTTTCGCCATACACGTTATTGCTTCATGCACATTCATAAATCTATTAAGGGGTCCGTTCAGTCAAACGAAATAGTGCTGTAACACTACATTTTTATAATTCTTAGTATTCAATAGCGATTTTATTTCTGTTGATATATAATCTACTCTTGAGATCACTTTCCAGCTCAAATACACATTTTATGAAATTTTTATAAAAAGAAAAAAGTAGTTTTTATCTTCATAGGTAAACGAGTACCTTGTATCTATGTAATTATTTTCGTAATATTTTGTTCGAAAATACAGTTAGAATAACCGAAATCAAAACGTATATTTTGTTATTTCTAAATATTTAAAATTCACTTACCCTAGTACAGATGCGGCAAGATTCGGGACGGAGTCAATTCTACTTGGATCCAATAAGCGACAGATTCTGGGGAATGATGGGGAAAATAGAAAAACCCAATTGTGGCAATAATAGGAACTGATAAAGAAAAAATAAAAAAAATCATAATTACACTACTCTCAAAATTATTTATTTAGTAGCCGGTTTCGATCATTGAGTAATCATTAATAGACTACCAGTGAGACTGCAAAAAAGGGAGCAAGTCAAAAAGGGTCGAGTAAGTATAGAACAAATTCTTTTTTTCTTGTCGAACAGCTCGAGATGAATTGAATTTTAATCATTATATTTAACAACGCTATTCACATATTCTTATTCAAACAATAGCACTAGCGGGCTATTTGGAGCCGTTCTCTTTTGTGTAATTCTAATATTTTTTCTGTGTATTTCATTATTTTTTTCAATTTGTTTTATACTTACTCAACATTTTTTTGGCTTTCTTCCTTTTCTTTATAGTTTCACCAATAGTCTAATGCTGATCACTAATATTTCATGACCGGCAGTTAAATTAACCTAGTTAAAGTGACGGGGAGTTAACCAATAAACTAGATTTCGATTTATTTGATTAATTTGATTGGCTAGTATTTGAAAAAAAAATTGATATGAAATCGGCCATAAGTGATCGAAACAAGTCACTAAATAAATAATTTTAGGAACAATATTTCAGTTTTTTTCCTAGAATCTTTATTAGTTTTTCAATAGAAAACTATCTATCAGTTTTTCTTTCTCTTTTTGTCGATCCACAAGAATTGAGATCTATTATTATGGCATTCAGCAATCAGGAGAAAGGATAGTGTCTCTAGCCAAGTACAAAAAAAGTAATGTGAAAAGATGATCTAATTCCTTAGCTCAAGTGTATTTATGAGCATTTTGGCATTTAAAAATAGCAATTAAAATATGATCAAAAGTTTGTTCTGACTACAACATGAAACTGATACGCAATATCAAAATTTGTCTAATTTAGTTGATCCGTGGCAAAGATATGGTTGTTCGTAAATAGATGCTCTAGAAAAAAATAGACAACCGTCTTCTCTCTTTTTCCACACTCCGAGTGATATCATATAATTTGTAAAATATTTGTCTTGATTTTTATTTTTTTTACGTTAATGTACATAATTGAAACTCAGTTCTTTTGTAAAAAAATTTTTATAACATGTTTGGACTTTGGAGCTGTGTGCGTCCGCAAGAACGGGACATCGTCCTTGTATGTTATATTAATTAATTCATTTTTGACTATAGTAATTATCAAGACATATTATTTTATTCCTCTGTAATAGTTATACCTGATTTGTGAAATATTTGTATTGACACTTGTTCTTGTTATATTCATGTAGATGTGGATCACTGAAATTCAGTTTTTTTTTTTTTGTTGAAATTTTTTTTTGACATGTTTGGACCTTGGAACTGAGTTTGTTGCAGAAACGGGATATCGTCCTCATGTGTTATGTTAATTAAATCTTTTTCTCTATAATAATTATGTCAAGACTCATATCGTTGATTCCTATGTTGAGGTTTTTACGTGATTTTTCTTCAGACTTTGAGTGAACGCCAGAGGAATTTTGTTCTTTTTGCACTGAATGTGGAACCCACGTTTTCATATCTAGTAATCTGTCGATTTTCAATTTTTAATTTATATTTATCTAGTTACCTTCTTGCCCTATTTATTTTTGTATCATTTTTACTGAAGAAGACTTTCGAATAGAAAGTCGAAACGTTAAATTAAAAATATATATACAGAATTGGAACAAAAAAAAAAATTTTTCAAATAAAAGTTCTATAACCGAAAGTAGTCGGTGGTGATTGGTGAATGTTGAATAGTAGCTGATGGGTGATGGTTATTATTTGCTAGAATATCTGCAAATCGTATTCTTGAGTTGAAACTGAAAAAGGTTTCTTATCCTAAACGAATTAAATACAGACAATATATAAGTATGATATAATTCATATTCATTAAAATCAATGCATTAAAACCAATAATGCATCTGGTTCGGTTGCAGTTTTCTATAACTTTGGTTTCGGTTTTTCTTTATAATTATTTGTCAAATATTAGTTCATCAATCCGTTAGGACGATTCCAATTATCTCAAAAAAATTAATATCATTATTTTGATGTCAAATAACTTCAAATCTATCTACGCGGTAAATTTATTTAAAATTTGGTGTAACCATCATTTAACAGCAAAATAATTTATAAATCAATCAGAATTCAACCTTGAATTGTCCTGAATGTTTCAACCGCCTCAAAATTAATGGTATTAATTCATTTTTATTACATTTTTTTATCAATCTTTCGTATAACGTAAACATCATTATATAGTCAAATCTATTATTAATTTTTTATTAAAAAATAAAGACTAACAAAAATCAAACAATCAAAAATATCAAAATAAAAAGCATGAAAATTGATATTTATATTTCATAACAATGTAATTGATTACATAAGTATGACTCTGATTGGCTGGATGTTACCAGTCGCATATGCCATAAATAATGAAAAATCTATCACACATAAACGTTTGACTGCTTCAGGTAGTTTGAAAATGATTTGTTTTATATATGTGACAGTTGCTTTTTCTTACTGATATAAAATTGCACAAGAAATTGAGTCCCATAATAGAACTGCATCTATCAATGAAAGAATGCTCAAACATAATATTGTATTCAATAAGAATTTAAATACTCAACTTTATAATTCAGCTCCAGATGTTCATATTGAAAATTGTCAAAATAAATATATTCATAAATCTGATGATGGATGAAGTTTTCAAGATACTATCAATTATCAATGATCTACATAATTTGATAGAAACTATAGTCATAGAAAAAGTATAGTCTACAACATGTATAGTATAGAATCACCATTTTCATACTTGTGTGATTTCACCACTCGATGCCGCCTTATGCTGAAACTCTCACAACTCGTGTAAAGTGGGTAATTCTCTACACTTATTGTACAATATATCATTTTCACATTGATATTTTTCTATTTTTTATGCAAAAAAATGTGATAAAAGAAATTCAGAGAAACTGGAAAATTAAGGGCAAGTACAGAAATGGAATCCTCAAATATGTAAGGCTGTAATAAAAAAGTTGGGCTTAAGTACGCAATAACATTAATTCGATATTAAACTAAAATAGGAAATAATTATAATAATTAATTTAGTAGAGAAATTGGATATTTCACTAACTCATCGACTTTGTTAGTTATCCTTAATATATCTGCTAGGAAGATGAGAAGATGAAGAATAATTCTAGTAATATATTTGTGTTCCTACTGTTTTCAAAAATGTTGAAGGATCTAACAAATCTATTTAATACCCAGAATGACAATTCAAATTGAGATTTTAATTTTGAAGGAATACCTCCTTTTTAATCCTGAATGAATGTCATGAATATTCAGTTAAAACCCCGATAAAATGTCAACAAACCATTCTTATTAAACATTAATTTATTTTAGATTCCATCTGATTGATAGTATCGCATCATATAAGTAGATCATATGAATATGTCATATGTATTGTGGTTATTAAGACAGACACCTACCAAATTTCTAGTATATATATTCCAGCCTTATTGTAAAACACACCAGTTTGCAAAGCAGCACTATTTTTCAAACTGGCTATCTCATGCTCAAAAAAATTGCAATTCGTCTACATAAAAATATACCGCATTGTAACAGCGCGTGAATAAACGTGCCGCCAGCTTATAATTTAAAGCTTGATCCTATAATAGACGAGTCTATGGTGCGCTTATGCGAAAGTCAAATAAGCTCTTGTTGTAATCAGTAACAAACTAGATTTCGGGCCATGAGAAGTTTAGTTACTCTTTTTTTGTTTTTTCGGGCTCAAGATTGGTTCTGCAGATGCATGCAGCGCAATTCGATACTATCCAGAGATGTCTTTCGAAAGTACAAGTGAAGCGAACCAATCTACAATTAATTTATCGAAAGAAAAAAAAAATGTTAAAGTGCTACTAGCAATGCTTCATTTCAATAGTGAGTGAAAAATTATACAAATTATTAGAAACATCTGTTCTAAGCTTTTTGGAATGACAATAGTGAAAATATATGTGAGAACAGTAAATTTCAAGAAGAGTTCAATATGCGACTCAAGATTTTTTATGACAAGTAGTCCAGAGCATCAAAATCGCCGTGAACAAATGACCATACGACCATGTTGATAATTCAGCTGAATACTGGCCGCAGCTTTGTGAAAAACGTATTGCAATCACATTCCGTTTGAGCATGAGATAGCCGGTTTGAAAAAAAGCGCTGTTTGGCAAACCGGCAAGTTGCCTTGCTATACGACGTGTTTTACAATATGTCTGTAACATGTACAGGTGTTTCACAACTTTGAGTACATACGTTAGGGTATACGTTGTTTGATATGTTGATTACGAAACCAAAAGAATATTTATTCAATTCGAAAAATTAATTTTAATTTTTCCAGCCAGAAATTTCATGTTACCGCTATCACTGAATGGATGGTTATGTAAAACCTGATAATAATAATACAATATCAATGATTAAATAACTGCTAATAATTCAATTGCGTTATGAGTAAACTAATGTAATTTTATTCTATTCGTAGTAGCAGATCGGCAGATAAATATCTATCTTTGGTGGATGATACACACCTACTTAGCTTTGTAGAAAAGTTGGTGATTTGTTTTAAAAATGGGTGACGTGAACGGATTTAGTAATAATGAATCAGTGGACAGTGCTAGCATATGGAGAGACGGGACAAGACGCGAGATTAACAAAGTGTGTTTATGCCGAAAGTTTTCCTCAAAGGCGGCTTCCTGGTTATGGTATGTTTCCAGCAATTTTTATAATAAATATCATGAATCCGAAGCCCTTGTGATACACTTATTTTTACATATCAATATTTTTGAAACACAATCAAATATCAATAATTGTGAATTGGTTTCATTAAAAATAAATAAATTTTGCTCGTTTATTTCAATAGTATTATGTAATTTAGGTTATTATCTACTTGTATTGTTAGTTCTCAATGAATCCAGTGCAGTACTTGAAAAACGCTGTGGGGGAATTACCTGTAAATTTTCGATTTTTTTGAAAAATTCTCTTTGATTCGTAATCAGCATATCAAACGGCATATACCCTTAACGTTTGTACCCAAAGTTGTAAAACATTCTGTATATGAGAGTGGCCAAACTTTTATGCGTTAGGAGCGACTAATTTTATGAAATATAATCTCTGCGCGACCATAAATGACAGTGTAAGAATACATACTCACATCTGAGCTTCCAGTATTATTTGACATTAAATATTTTTTTTTTTTTATATATAAATTTTTTTATTGTTTGACAGTAAAAGAATACATACAAGCAGTGTATACATATTTTAAAACACATACATCTGATTCAAGCAATCATTAATACGTGCTAAATTGGATAAAAGGTAAGTACTTAAATTATAAAGAACAAATGATTTTGAAATTTGTAGGAAAAACAAGTAAAAACAAAAAACCTATACTATATTTCATTTATAACATTAATTATTTAGATCAAAAAGTTTATGTATAGTTCTTTTATGCTTGTATTTTTTATACGGCAAGGGTTCTAAGGTATTTCCACAAATAGATTTCATTACTGGGTTTTCACTCAATTCTAGTTTAGCGTAAAAGTTAGTCATTAAAAATTGTTCAGCAGCTGATGTATTGGCCATCTCTTATATATATATATGATGTTCTTTTTGACTAAAGTAGAAATTGCAAGTCTATTTCCAAAGCTTTAAGAAGGCTGTCATCTTGCATTTTAAAAGCATTAATCATAGAATAAATAGTACATAACGCTGAAAATACATTTCAATGATCTTTATTCAGGAATTTAAATGATATTTGGTGACACTGACAGATCTTTTTATGAATGTATAGTGTGAAACCAGGTAAAACTCACCAGAATAGATGAAAACAACAAAATTTAGCTCTCTTGTAATATAACAACGATGCTAATCTGCCAAGAAGTATTCATGAAGCAAAGGAAAAACTTCACAATTTAATAATCCAACAGAGATGCTGACTAACACTTATTTGAACATGTTTTTGTGAAACCGGATATTGAACTTTCAAATATTTACTTCGCTTTCCCATCTTCAATAGGCTATTTATATAAGTTCACTTTAACAATGGTTTCACTCATATCGCAGCTATATTTTCAGTGAATAAACTTATCCTGCACAATATATAAGTTTTGAGCTTCGTATTGCCCTCCGAACGAATCCTTAATATTCACAAATGCAGGAGCTGCGATTCAAACAAAAACTCCATCCCGGCTCCCATTGCCCGGGTCGAGTTCGTTTTTGTTTTGAGAATCAGCGTAATTATGCTAGTTATTTAGCTAAAGGAGTCCTTCGGACTCGTAGAAGTGTCTACAGCTCTATGCAAAAAACGATCCTTTTCTTTCGGTTTGCCAGTAACAGAACATTGAAATGCAAGTCTCTAAGAACCCAGAAAGCTTCTATATCACACTATTTATCATAGCATGTTCCACAAGAACCAGCGTTCAGAAGATTATTTTGAAATAAACAAATAACAATAACTTAAAAACTACTTCACAGATCTAAATATGTCACACCAAACGTGGAATAATATAACATTCCCGAAATAGTTATTTGTGTATCAAGGCCGTAAAGGTTATCTTTTTTGGTCGAATTGTTGTTTGCGGCCGAAGCGTAGCTGAGGCTGCAATTCAGGTGAGACCAAAAAAGAACTGTAGGCCGAGATGCACACAACGTTATTTAGGCGATCATTACGTAATAATTCCAAATCACACCATTTTATCTATTTATTTCTACAATATAGCAATTGTAAATCTTAGTTGCCGTTGAAATTGTTTTATTTTATTTTCTTCTATCAAAGTGACATTTGTAGAAAATGCGTATCAATGTTTTGAATTGCACGATCTGTAAATGTTGACGGAAGAATATAATATGTATTTCGGCGAAAACTGTTTCTTAAAGAGTTCATCAAGCAGCCCATATATGTATGTATGAAGTGTTTATGAAGTAGTTTTTGACAGATCAGTCCCAAAAAGTAATATTTGACAGATCAGTCCCAAAAAGTAAAATTTGACAGATTTGTACCAAAAAGTGAAACTTCACGACTGCAAAAGGAGCCATAAGAACACCTTTTTTGTTATGATCGCCTAAAAAATAGTTTACTCCAAATTTTTTGTACACACGAATGTCATTCTAAAATAATACGCGACAAATTTCCAATTCGAGCTTTGTTCTGAACAAGCTGTGAAATGTTTTTAATATGACGAAATATAAAATCTTGCTGTTTTTGAACACTTTCTAAACCCAAATATCTTTGAAAAATTTTGAAGCGTTCGTTCGCCGAGATTTTGGTCGAACATTTGTCAATTCATTTATCACACCCGGGTCTCATTTCTTTTGAAGGGAAAGTTTTCTTGGCAGCCCTTGATTTGTACGTTTTAACTAGGTTATGTCTTTTTTTCGAGATATTCGATCTCCAATTCACAGGATGCGTTCACCTTTTTCTAGTTTTTTGTAGTCTTATTATCTTTTTTTGATTGGACTGTAATCAAAATCAGATTTCATAATTACATTATTTAATCGAATATAAATTTACCTTCACTCGATCGTTCGTCATTAACACTGTGAGAAAAATCTGCATCTGCATCTATGTTTTGCGATATGATGAACGAGGAACGAAATGACGATGACCTGCTGGACAGGGAACTGGAACATGATGACCTGCTGTGGCAGAAACCGGAAGACGGTGACCTGATGCTGGTGCCGGAAGACGACGACCTGTTGGACGGACACTTGCTAGACGACGGCGCTAATAGTTCGTTCTCTAATAATTTCTTGTCATTGACTTCGAGTCTTTCTTTCGATTTTTTTCATCTTTTTTATTAGAAAATTATTGCTCCAAATTTTTGATTGCATTCTGGCCAATCGTTGAAAAAAGGAAAAGATGGCAGAGTGTCCCAATCATAATATAAATACTGCTTTTGTAGTTTACTCACATTTTTTGAGAATATTCTTACAATTTGTTTTTTATTTGGAACCTTGATCATTTTCAAGCAGGATGGTTTTATCTCACTAAACTTTAGTAGGAGAATAATATGTTAGGAGTAAAATAGAAGCAAACAAATGTTTTGTTAACAAACTAAGAATTAGATAATAACTGACCGCGAAGCACTAACATCTCAAAAAGCCTTGAGCGAACAGTTCTGTGGCCTGAGAATGAGTGATATGATACACCACGCGGTCAACTTTTCCTCAATATTGTAAGATTGTAACAAGTGTCATTTTCCGACCAACCATTCAACCGACATTGTCACAATCTTCCTCAAATAATTTACTTACAATACCGAATTGTATCGCAGCAAACAAAAAATTTTGAGATGTTATATTTACAACAGGTGCGAAAAATTTCTCATTTTCGAGAATAAAGGTCAACGTTTTATTTGTTCTAAACATAAATGTATATTGATTTATTTAACACTGAAGAAAATATTTTCAACAGCTTTTCAGCTATTTTGCAATTTGAAATGGAAAAAACTCCAATCTTATGTATATGAAATTATCTATAGATTTTTTTACTATCCATATCCATAAATCAATTTTCGTACTTTTTTCATACTCGCAATGTTTTTCTTATTATTGGAAAATGTTCGTCAAAATAATATTCATGAATATTCTCTTATATTAATTCATCAATTTTTATTAATATTCTCGTCAATAATTTAGAGGTGGTTAGGAATCAGGTTAAGGATTTATTGAAATTTTCACTTTAAATTGCATAAATTTTCTGAATTGCCTTATGTTCCATGTGACCTATTTTATACACATATATTCAGCCAAATCAACAATAACTTCTATAATATTCAATAAATCAATTATGATTGTTATAATCGATCATTCATATTTCAAAGGAGACCGCAATTAATAACTTTCCAGTGAGTAGGTACTTGTTGCTGTAAGTAAACTATTTAACAAGGATCTGTTGAGGTCTGCTCTTCCGATTAGGGCCGTAGTGGCATCATGTAGCCTTGTTTGTGTCCCACAGCACACATTGATCGCAAATATACAGAGATACATAGTAAGCATGATGTACAAGACTACGGTAAATTACCTTTAAAAGCGGGTGCACTGATCTGTTCAGCTATACATAACGCAGTATATCGATTTATTTGTTTTCGTCCATCTGTTATTTTACACTTAAACTCAAAACTTTGATTATCCTTATGTATTTAATTGATTTTGCTTGCATAACAGCTGACCACAAATCCTGGAACTTCATTTTATTTGAAAGAGAGAGCATCAGCTCTCATCTCACTGAATTCAACTGTAAGGCTGTTCAATAATTTAGTCTGTCTCTTTACACCTCAAAAAATGAATGAAGGCTTGTACCCTATAATGCCGTCTACCTTGCAGCTTGCTAATCATCTACTTCATGATACTTTCTTTCTTAAAAATATCAGCAAAATGAAATGTAAACTCAAAAATAGCAAACCTATTTGCAATTTTAATTAACTATTTCTATTTATATTCATTCCACTTGTAAGTCTTATCAGATTACACCACCACTTCTGTCTCAAATGTCACATATCCTCCTAAGATCAATAAGATTTTGTTTCACCTCCCTCTTAACTTTGTGTAATCATTCCATTTCCATCACGAATTCTAATTAATCGGGAAATCTCAAACCGTCGAAATATAAGAACCGTTGAAAATTTCCTGTGAAGATTGATTGTCATCGCATTCCACAGGTTAGTTTGCACGCGGGTGTTACCTATGGGTTCACGATCGACCTGACCCGGGTGCAATACCCGGTGAATGCAAATCATTCTTAACGCATGTTGATAATAATCCCGCAAGCGGCAGGCTCGTACTGGAAAAAGTGGAAAATATTATTCACTCCTGCTTTTTCTTCCAGGCTGTTGAAAAATTTATCCAATTCAAATATTTTTTGAAGTGACAAGTAGCACATAGTATGGAACATTTGACTACAGTATTTTTTGCTTGATTTTTATAGGAATACCAGCTCTAGTAGTCAAGTGAATTAAGATTTAAGGCACAGACTATTCATCTTGCGTTTGCTGAGACTGTGGGTTCGAGCTCTGTAAAAAAATAGTGTTTTTATTTTTCAAAATATCTTTTATAATCAGGATAATGACCTATTACAAAAATTTCTCGGAAAATTTTTAAAAATCAATAATATAATGTTTTGTTTACAACTTGGATTTCTTCTAAATGCAGGCCTGATTAGTGGGCCAAGAACATCCATTACTTTCCCGTGGGTACGCCCCTGCTATTGTGGTATCATAGCCGTGATAAATTATCACCCGCTTACCAGTGGCGTAGCATCAGAATTCTCTAGGGCTTAATGATTTATAGAGAATCTGATGCACGAAAGAGATTTTACGATATTTTTAAATTAGTCTTGAAAGAAGGAATACGTTCTTTGTCCAGAAGATTTATATGGAATGGTAATTGTGAAAGTTCTTATTTGGAAAATAGTTTCGAAATAAAAATCAAGAGCCTGTGCCATTCAATCATTCAACGTATAATATGAAATTTTTTGTTTTGTTAAAAACTATTTTATAGCGTACTAAATGTAGATAATAAAATGTTAAACTTTATTTTCTTCTAGTTTATTTACTTTTATGACTATCATGGGAAAATCCATAATTTTCTTCTACTATAACAATTGTGATTGTTTTTTGATCTAGGTTCAACATCTATTGGTGAGTGGTTCTTGTCACCACGCAGTCTCGTGGTCAAAAATATAACTACTTCAATCGGGTCAGCTGTCATTAGTCTAGAGCTGATATATTCTTATCATTGAGTGAAGTATTTGATTTTTTGAATATACATGTAAAAGTAGTGATCTTGTGGAAAGCAAAAATCAAAAATGCTGATCATTTGATTTTTTCTGGCTTAATTGATTGAAATTTTAAACAATATGGTGTTTTATCATACTGCTTACAATTTTCGATTTTTCGAGATAAACCACATGAAATTGAAGAAATTATCAATAAAAATGGTAAAATAATGTCTTTAAAATGTAGCTGCATTACAGGGCTCCGAGAAAGATGTAAATATATCACTGCAGTCTTGTTATTTTGTACTCGATTATATGCAAGCTCTAACCTCAAATTTTGACTTTGCTTATTCAAGTTTGATATTTATTTTCTTTTAATATATCTATTTATACAGAATAAATTTTCTATCAATTACAAATTTAAGAAATATAGAATATATCAGAAAATAGATATGTATGCTATTATTGATTCACCTTCTTAAATGCTAGGAGTAAACTTGCATGTATTTTGTTGCCATATTTCCTATTTTCAAAACATGCTCCTACATTTTCCCGCAGTCTTCTTTTTCATATTCACCAAAAGAATTTTAAATTTTCACAAAATTTTAATTATATTTCGGGCAATAATGAAAACGAACGCCTGAATTATTGGATTTACTATTACATCCGTAGACACGATAAAATATTTTGCTACTCATTTCCTTGGAAGAAAACCTGGCTTGAGCATCTTTTGAAATATCTGACTCCATAGTTATTTACTTTAGTTCAATGAATTAATTTTTTTGACTGTAATAATCATTTATTCAACTTGTAGAACAAGAATGAACGACTTTTCTTTATGTAATTTGTATTATGGTTAGGACAGCTGACCCGAGTGTGTTTGTTACCATTGTAACCACCAATTAGCGCAGTTATACCACTGACACATACCAATTATAAAAATTTTATTGTTCGGTTTATACTGTGTTGATAACCGCCATAATTTTCCCCGTCCCCAGCAGAAACTAAAGTGTCCTAAATATGCCTGAATATTTTCTCATCAATAGAGAATGGATATATAGGTTTCAGCAACTGATAAGAGAAGAAAAAAATCTGATGTAGACTCCACATGATTGGTACACATTTCGACTGGATAATTGACAGTTGACACTGGCATTGACATAAGGCAAATCGATGGAAACCAAAATTTGAGGCCATCATTCATGCGTTACAATTTATTAAAAAGCTGTAGCAGTATCATTCTATGGCCAGTAGTTTCGAATCTATGCAAAAAATTGATAAAGATTGTCAAATAAAATCCTCTTTCAGCATAGTAGATTACTAGGAAAATATAAAGTTATCATTTGAATGCTACAGTTGCTTCGAATACCAAATTTCATGATTCTACAGCTGATCGATCTGGATTTATGCGAAAAATTTGAAAAACTGTTCACTAAACTGCACTTTAGATTCAGCCGATCGCAGTCATAATGAAATATGTACAACTAGATGTTGTAGAAGTGCTTAATACAAAATTTCAATACTCTACGGCTGGAACATTGTTCCGACTCTATGTGAAAAATCCAAAAATATGAAATAACCATTAATATAAGATGTCACAGCAATTTCTAATACTGAATTCTAACATCCTAGTCAAATTATTCATACTTCAAAAAAAGTTTCAAGTATAGTGCACTTCTAGTACAGACGATTGCAACCATAATGCGAGGTGCACAATTAGAAACAAACTTGTTCCTTCCCTAGGTCAGAAACAGGCTTGTTTCTGCCCGGCTACACTCGCATTTGTCTGAAATTGTCTTGTTTCGACTGACAAAACAGGCGTTGAAACGCGTTGTTTCAATGCAGGTATTATGAAAATATATTAGAATATGTGTAATATCTGATGAATCAATATCATACATGTCAATTCGACAAACAATAAAATGGCAAGTAATCATTTTTATTTAACACCGACTCATGATAAGCTTGTTATATTATTATAGTCGTCTGAAATAGATTATATTCAGCATTTGTCACTCAGTGAGAGAATAACGAAAGACACGGGAAACAGTAAATATCATAACAATCATAGCATGACTTTATTGTAATTTCTGCTTTACTAATCGTATATAATGTCTTGTCAGTGTCAAAAAAATTAATCTGGATTTGAAAATGATTTAGGACGTTTTGAAAGAGGTGTTGGATAAATGGTTGTATTGCATTCGGTCAAATAAAATTAGTCACTCAAGAAAAGATACCACTCTCCTTCAGAAGCCATGGTTTAATATCTTCATTCGTGACTGATGTATCCAAATTCCACACAAGTACAATAAATTACTTTTCACAATACCTGCATTGAAACAACGCATTTCAACGCCTGTTTTGTCAGTCGAAACAAGACAATTTCAGACAAAAGCAAGTGTAGCCGGGCAGAAATAAGCCTGTTTCTGCCCTAAGGGAGAAACAAGCTTGTTTCTGCCCGCTGAATTTGATTCTTACATCGTTTTATCCCTGGCAGAGTCGCATTTGTTCATTGTCAATCTCTAAATGAGAATCATATAACCTTAGTTAATTTGACAGTTGTTGTATTCGTAATTGTAAATTAGATTAAACAGACGATTAGTTTCAAGAAAAGAAGTATTAGTGCGATAATTTCAAGTACACCACAACATCTTATTGATAAAGCACAAGCAGCTACTTTCGACTTGTTACCTGCAAAACCAAAAGAAAAATATTTACTTTGTTATGACAAATTTGCAATATGGAAAGTTTCAATGCAGGTATTATGAAAAATACAGTGTGTGGCACGGGACAAAACTCGATTTCAGCCGAGGGTGATGCCGACCCTCGCTTCGCTCGGGCAAGCAATACTCACCCTCAGCTGAAATCGTCTTGTTTCGTCCCTAGCCACACAATGTACTATTTCTCGCTTTTAAAGGGAATTTCGAGTTATATTACCGTAAAATACGGAGTAAATCAATATTATGATTTGACACTTTGAAATTAAATATTCCATCACCCAAAAACATTCCTTGCAAAACTTATCTTGAGTTGAATCTCTCAAATATCTCAACAAAAATTATATACAAGTTTGCTCTCCAACTTTATCAAATAGTCTTAAATGCTTAAACCAGCTCAATCCTTTGTCTCGTTGACATGAAAAACATTTAAAAACCAAAGTAAACCACAAAAACCAAAAGGACAAGAGGGAAAACTGCGCGTAACGAAAGAGAAACATCCGTACAGCAGTAACATTCGAGTTTGTTAGTTGATTGAATTGCCGCACCGGAGCCTTAGAAGCTGGCGCTGCTGTCGTAGGGCGACACTCAACTGACGACAGTTACTATCACAAGATTACTTGATTAACGCACTCTTAAATTACGGTGCTTTAAGCTACATTCCGACAGAACCAATTTCGTGAGTTGTGTTTGATAGAACTTTTTCCTACTTCAGCTTAATGAAACCGAATTTCATGAATTTTAATTTTATAGGTGTACAATATCTAGCTTTGGGCGGCATTATCCAAGAGATTTAAACTGTGTTCGGGAAAGAAGTTTCTACTATTACTTTGTAGTGTTGTTACTCTCATATTTTCCTGAATAAAATGTCTCAGAAAATCTGAAGACTTCAGCAGTACAGTGTAGAACTACATAAAAAATATAAAATCACAAGACTAACTGAGTTATTCTAGCCAAAAGTGATAAGATCAAGCTAATTAATGGCGCAATGCAGATGTTCCAATAAAAAGCATCATCACGAAATTTATGCAAATATGAGAAGAAAATAAATATTTTCCCAGTATCTTAAACATATATTAGAAGTATATAATTTATGACATTTTTGATGAGTTACAATTTATGGACAAGCGAGTGTAGGTACCGAGCGAGGCTGAAAAATAAAATAATTTGTGAACTCAATTGCATACAAAGCTTTGTGTTCATTTACATTTATGCTTTTCTCTTGCAAAGAATGACATTTATATTTGACTCATGACGACAAAAGAATTGCATCTCGTAGTATAGCATTTATTTTTGATGCTGTGATAACTATTGTTATCCTAACAAAATTTTGTGATTTTGGTAGAATACTATTTGGTTACTCATGCAGGATAAGCACTATTTTGCGCTTGTTTTTCTGAGCAGTAAATGGCTCTTTGACTATTAGCCCAGTTGTCAGAGACTTTGACCTTTCAGAAATGTGCGGCGATGTCCAACTCGGCACATTTACACTAGTCTCTGCTAATGACTCCTCAACTCGGCACATGCGAGTGTCTCAGGTACCTGCAGCGATACCCAACTCGGCACCCTTGCAGGTAGTCTCTGATGATAATGAAATGACTCAGGTACCTGAACAAAAGGAGAACTGGGCATTCTAATGTTTTTAAATCAAATCAATTTTATTGTTCCTTTTTTATTATAATATATGATATTTTCGGCAATGTCAGCGTGATCGTGGATTTACCTCTCTGTCCTAAATACTCGATCACTGGACTCGCCGATGGTATGGAAAAATACTTTGCTCTCGATTAGCATACCGCCACTTCTCTTCACAAAATAAAATTTTCGATTTAATTTACTGAATTTATGTTGCTCTGCAATAACTAGTGTTTTACACGTTGGTCAGTTATCTCGGGGATTGACATCTTTGATATTGTTGATTGAACTGTTAGATTGATAATAGAAAGCTATTGAACCAAACTGACAATAGTGGTGGGTTTTGTTGCTAACACTTGTTCAAGATGTGCCGAGTTGGTCATAAGGATGACCACTAACCCTTGATTGATGTCCCATCGGGAGATTAAATGTGTCGAGTTGGGGTGTGCCCGAAATGTGATATAGCTGGAACTGAGCTCACGGCTAATTTCTTGGGTGTAGAGAACGATGAGAGAATCTTTGCAGCTGTAAAGTGAGTACTAACTTCATAATTTCGAAAAAAAAATTTGGTTTTTGTGTTATATCTCCCAAAATTGAAAACAAAAAATTTAAAAACTAATAGCACCACCTTGAAAAAGCGGAAAAATTTACTGAAATTTTTAATAAAAGTTGTTTTACAAAAAAAATTATTGCTATAAAAAAAAAAATTTTAAATTAGAAACCGAATTCGAAAACGCCAAGTCGCTGAATACAAATATTCAAGCAAGGCGTTCGAAAAAAACTAAAGTATCTTTGCCTAAAAAACAAAAACAAAAGCATTTCAAAGAAGAGACTTCAATTTTTCTAAGGAAATCATTAGATTGAAATTTTTTTATCGAAAATTTGACCGGAAGTTATAACTCCTAAAATTGTCACTGATTTTTTTAAAATGGAGGAAATAAATATATTTCCTATCAATAGATAGAGGCATAAAAAAAATCCACGTTTATCATCATTGTACATTTACTTTTGATGTAGAAATTATCAAAATGATAAACATTGTCTCTGTTCAATAAAACTCATGTTTTAAAATAACCATTTTTCACAGCATTTATTCGACGCCGTTTTCGTTCTCAAAATGGTGTTTATTTATCATATAATCGGAAATATTTTTTTTTTTTAATAAAGTTAGAAATACACTTTATAATGTGTATTAATTCAGAAATTGATATAGCTTGATATTTTTAATATAAAAATATATAAGAAAATGCATCTTCTTTGCTAATTTTAATTCCTGCAACTCAAAATTACAAGCTTAAAGATACAAAAATGGAAAATGAAATCCTAGACTTTAAATGCATTTTTTGATAACGTATTCAGGTTATAAGCAAACATTTATTGAAAAATGGATGATTCTAACTCATAAAAATCAAGCCCTGTCAAAATGACAATACTGCCAGCTCCGATATCGCTTTTGAATTTGGTGTTTTGCAATTGGAAGAAAAGGTGTGAGAGAGCTTGTAGGTAATTAAATCAGCAGGATTACTATGTTATACCGTTATACTATGTTCTGCAATATGTGGTTCTTGTTTAACGATAGATGTTCGTGGAAATAAAAAAATTGTATTAATTTCTAAATTTTTTACATAAGATAAATACATATTTTATTTTCTTATTTTTTACTTATTCTAAAAACCTCTATATTGAATAGGTCATTTTAATTTTGACTCCATTTTTATACAATGTTTTTAATTGAGAAAAAGACTATGTTCACATTATCATTCATTTACACTTTTAAAATATGTATATAAATTAAATTTTAAAATATAGAAATTGAAAATTTCTGCTTTTTATCAAATTATTATTCAGCATCCCAAAAAAAAATCCTGGGTACATATTTTTAAGGAATATTTATATTGTTTCCATCAAATCTTATTTTTTTTTTTCGATATATAACGTAAGAATCGAATTTATGATTTTAATTTCGAAATTATGAACTTAGGATATAATTTAGAGTAGCAAAGATTTTTTTCTCGTTTTCTACACCCAAAGAAGTAGGGACCAAAAAATCTAGTTTCAGCGACATTACATTTTATGAGAGATTTTGGTCCCATTCTGCCTCTGACAACTGGGCTATATTCAATTATTACCGTAGAACTTTGACGGATTGCAAATTATACTTGGCGTAATCAACTATTGATAAGAATTTAATATTCAATATGCTTGTTGATAATTTCAATATAAAGGAATTCACAATTGAATTCAATTTTGTTGCTGCAAAAAATCGTGTATTATTGAGTCAGTCAAGCATAAAATATATTTTTGGTAATTCTGCTACGTACATCATAGTTCTTCTAAAGATTTGTTTTATTGAACAGTTTTAATAGACTATATTGCTACAATAAGAAATAAAAGGAAAATTATGTCAGATGAAATTAGACAATTATAGAAAATCCTTGGTGAAACCAAAAGTGCACCTTATATACTTCATAGCAATTATGCTTTTAAAGGGAATTTCGAGTTATATTACCGTAAAATACGGAGTAAATCAATATTATGATTTGACACTTTGAAATTAAATATTCCATCACCCAAAAACATTCCTTGCAAAACTTATCTTGAGTTGAATCTCTCAAATATCTCAACAAAAATTATATACAAGTTTGCTCTCCAACTTTATCAAATAGTCTTAAATGCTTAAACCAGCTCAATCCTTTGTCTCGTTGACATGAAAAACATTTAAAAACCAAAGTAAACCACAAAAACCAAAAGGACAAGAGGGAAAACTGCGCGTAACGAAAGAGAAACATCCGTACAGCAGTAACATTCGAGTTTGTTAGTTGATTGAATTGCCGCACCGGAGCCTTAGAAGCTGGCGCTGCTGTCGTAGGGCGACACTCAACTGACGACAGTTACTATCACAAGATTACTTGATTAACGCACTCTTAAATTACGGTGCTTTAAGCTACATTCCGACAGAACCAATTTCGTGAGTTGTGTTTGATAGAACTTTTTCCTACTTCAGCTTAATGAAACCGAATTTCATGAATTTTAATTTTATAGGTGTACAATATCTAGCTTTGGGCGGCATTATCCAAGAGATTTAAACTGTGTTCGGGAAAGAAGTTTCTACTATTACTTTGTAGTGTTGTTACTCTCATATTTTCCTGAATAAAATGTCTCAGAAAATCTGAAGACTTCAGCAGTACAGTGTAGAACTACATAAAAAATATAAAATCACAAGACTAACTGAGTTATTCTAGCCAAAAGTGATAAGATCAAGCTAATTAATGGCGCAATGCAGATGTTCCAATAAAAAGCATCATCACGAAATTTATGCAAATATGAGAAGAAAATAAATATTTTCCCAGTATCTTAAACATATATTAGAAGTATATAATTTATGACATTTTTGATGAGTTACAATTTATGGACAAGCGAGTGTAGGTACCGAGCGAGGCTGAAAAATAAAATAATTTGTGAACTCAATTGCATACAAAGCTTTGTGTTCATTTACATTTATGCTTTTCTCTTGCAAAGAATGACATTTATATTTGACTCATGACGACAAAAGAATTGCATCTCGTAGTATAGCATTTATTTTTGATGCTGTGATAACTATTGTTATCCTAACAAAATTTTGTGATTTTGGTAGAATACTATTTGGTTACTCATGCAGGATAAGCACTATTTTGCGCTTGTTTTTCTGAGCAGTAAATGGCTCTTTGACTATTAGCCCAGTTGTCAGAGACTTTGACCTTTCAGAAATGTGCGGCGATGTCCAAAATATATTTTTGGTAATTCTGCTACGTACATCATAGTTCTTCTAAAGATTTGTTTTATTGAACAGTTTTAATAGACTATATTGCTACAATAAGAAATAAAAGGAAAATTATGTCAGATGAAATTAGACAATTATAGAAAATCCTTGGTGAAACCAAAAGTGCACCTTCCGCGTCTCATTTTCATATTGTTACAAATTTATTGTAATTTGATAGCTTTTTCCTACACAGATTGCAGTGCAATTTTTACTTGATAGATTGTCACATAATGTAATTTCACGCCAAAATCCCTTGTTTTCATTTTTGTACCTCTACTAGACTTTTTCTAGTCTTCCTATTCCCGCCCTAATATCGATTATCATTATTCGATTTTTTTTTTAATTCGAACCAGTCAGGAAGCAGGCCTGTTTCAAAATGGATTACTGGAATCTGTCTTCTTCTACTACGAAACAATCGCATTTTGCAGTGAAGTATCATTTAAATGTCCAACAACTGACAGAAACATTTTTTGGATGTCTCAAATGCCAACTTAGATAAATATTACAATAAATATCAGTCTTAGCAAGTAAATAGGTTAAGATATTTCAAATTTTGGACATTTCTTCTTCCTTATGAATCGTGGTACTCGGCAGACACAGAGTCTCATTCTTGATATGTCCACAATCTGTCACCATAAACGACATTTGGTCTTCTGTGCCTGCCCATTCGTATACGGAATGTAACATCGTTCAAGCATTTAATGACATCGTACATTCCCTCTTAGTTTCTCTGCAACTTGGGCCAATTTTGTCTTCTTCTGTAGGGGCTACAAAATCACACCAAGCCCTCTGCTGCCATAGGCCGCTCGTATGTACATCTACAGCCCTATTTTCGAATAGGACCTCGTCCTTTGTACTTCTGCAATTTAACACTATGAGTGCTATGACCTTTTTTATAGTTAACGAAAGCTTTCCTGGTCATACTTAGCACAGCATACATGAACGTTATCAGATCTTCTTCGTATAGTTCCGTAGCTGCTCATGTATCAATCCCCGAAGCGCATCTTTAATTCAGATGTCAGCTCTCCATGATTCAAACGTTTTTGCTCAGCCAAGTCTGACAAGACAGCTAACAATAATAGCTCTTTGTCTAGCCATTAGGTACTCTTTGAAAATAGTTAGAATTAAGTGGAATATTTATCCCAAGATGTCTTGCCATCATACATTTTACAGTGAAATTCGCAGAAACTTCTCTGGGCGTTTTCATTGGGACACTTTCGATTTGTAAAACTGCACCACCACTATTAGAACTAAGGTTCTATAGTTTTTTGAGGTCTATTTTTGTTTTCATATATCATTTGAATTGACGCTTTTTTTAATGAATTCTTCGCCAATCTTTTGGATCTTACTTGTTTTGTCTTCGCCCTGCTCTGAAATTTTCTTGATATCCGTCGTAATACCTTTCGTAGGCTCTGTCACTTTTTTCTTCACGGATTGTATATGTCTGACTCTTTTATTGCTTGCATCTCATCAGCTCCGTAACAATACCTTTCGTAGATTATTTTACTGCAGCTACTGCCATCTTCAGCTCTGTAACAATATCTTTCGTAGATTGTTTCACTGCTTGCATCTCTTCAATTCTAGTTTATTCTATTGATTCACTCATTTACTTCTCCATGGATTGCATCTCTTCAGTCAAGGTCACTTTCATATCTTTCGTGGCGTCTTTCACTTCAGCTACATTTCATCAGAATATCCAGCTGATCTTGCACTTCATTGTTGACTATATTTCTTGTTGTGGATATTCAAAATATTTCCAGACAATTTCCAGTACTTCACAGCACTGAAAGCAAATTTTACTTCTTAGCGTTCGGTTCCAAAATAAAATACACCTATAACTCCCGACACCAATTTATCACAATTTTATTTGCTTTAAAAAGATTGTATGACAATTTTTGCTTCACAGATTGTTGCACAATGTTATTTCGCGTCAAAATCACTTTCACTTTTCGCGTCAAAATCGCTCACTTTTACTTCTCGCGCCTCTACTGGACTTTTTCTAGTTTTCATACTGCTACCTAATCAATCAAAAAGCTGCACTGTTTCATAACGAAATAACTGAGATCAATCTTCTCTTATTACGAATTACATTTTGCGACAATGAACTTTCATTAAAATATCCAACAACTGAATGTTCCAAACGCCAGCTTAAATAAATATTACAATATAATGGTTTCAATACTGATATGCAATCAATCACTAGGAAGAAAATATTAAAAATCGATTATTATCAACCAACGCTTTGTATTCCTTGACTGTCTGATAACTTGATGTCAAGTCAATAATGATATACCACTTAGTTTTGGCTCATGATTACCGTTATTCTACAGTTCTCTAATTCGTGTGATAATTAATCCATAAAATATTTGTCATTTATTGAGATAAAGTGTCAATAAAGTAGACATCTGCGTTCAACACACTCACCAATACCAAATCAATATCACTAATTGTTTGTTGATATAATGTTGAATTCTTAATGGTCCATTTGCTAAGCAATTTCGCATTTATTAAAGTTATTTAAACAGTTAATGAAGAATAAAACAAAAGAGAGTTCTCACACACTCCCAATACGATTAAATTTTCTATTTAGCTGTACAAAAACAATTAAATGAAAAGAATAACATGGCATCTATTTCAATTGAACTGCATTTTCCACTTCAGCAAACTCCCACTTTCAACGTAGTTAAAACTATTTTCATTTTTATTTTTATTTAAACCGTCTAGCGCTGGTAGTAAATTACAAATTGCTTTACATTTCTTAACACCAAGATAACGCTATCATGGAATGTAAATGTTAAGAGTGCCAAAGCTCTCGCAGATTGTACAAATATAACTTAGAGTCAGATACCTAGGTAGATTGTGAACATTCTTGAGAAATGCCTCAAGTCAGGACTCAAGAAATATTTAATAACTATTCTCATGCCAAGTTTTTGTTGCAAGCCTTACCTACCTTAAAGAAAATATTATATTGGAATTATTATACTCAGAGATTCCATGAATAAGTCCCTAGTCAGGAGGATTTTATTTTCTGGACTTATGAAATATTAAAGCTCACAGAAAAATAAACATAATAAATAAATATATTCAAAAAAATAACATGTTTCTTAAGTCTAAAAATATTACAATGACATAACTCTTCATCCTGAAGATGACTAAGTAGTAGTCGAAACCGTAGACAGGAAAGCTCCATTAAATATAATTGATTGAATTCCCGAAGTTTCACTCTCCACAAAAATCCCAACAGTCAACCATTCCAGTAGTATAATAAAAAAAGATTGTTAGTTGGCACTTTATCGAACATATTTAATAATCTATATATTAATACGTGAAGAGAAAACTTTCCGTTCCGTTTTTAAGCATATTGCATGCACGAAGGAGTGTGAAATTTGGCATACTTAAAGTTCATATGGAGAAAGAATGCAAAAAGCAAAAATGATGTACAGGTGTCCCATTTTAATCTTTATATTAATACATGAAGGAAAAATTTTTCACCCCTTTTCAAGCAAATTGCATGCACGAAGGAATGTAGGATTTGGCACACTCAAACTTTATGTGGAGAAGGAGTGCAGAAAGCTGAAATTATATATAGGTTGTCCCATTCTAATTTAACGTGGAGAGAAAACCTTTTATCGCGCGCACGAAGGAATGTGAGATTTGGCATGCTTGTGATTTGTACGGAGATGGAGTGCAGATAGCTGAAATCTTATAAAGGCTGTTCTATTTTAATTTTACGTGAAAAAAACGTTGTACTGCGCGCACGAAGGGAGGTGAGATTTGGCATACTTGAATTTTATATAGACAAGAGGTGCAGAAAGCTAAAATTATATACAGGGTGTCGCATCCCGACTTACCGTTGAATATGATATTATTTCACACTGAAATATATTATCTAAAAATTTTCAACTAATGGGAGAATGTCTGAAGTAAAAGTTTAATGATTTCTTCTCCCCCTGCGGAGGATGGTAAGTCACTTTAAAATCTTGAATGAGAACTACTATCTTGCATTTCAGATTCGGATAGAGCATCAAATATCAAGTTAAATTTACCTGAAACCTCCGAGAATGGGAGAATAAATTCAATAACGTTTAAATTTAGCAATATACTGAATCACGGAGGAATTTCGACCTCTGGGCGACATTACTTTAACTTCTTGATATGAAGTTTCCTCAGGTAATTCCAGAATGATAATTTTCAAATTTCGTTTCCACAACCTTCTCCTATAGAGAAAATTCTATTTCCTAATTATTTTATCCAAAAGAGTTCTAGTAATCATTTTTTCTGTACATTTGGTGATTATGAATTGATAGATAGAAAGATAGCTATAGGCTACGTGCATGAAGTCTACTAGCGCCTCTAGCGCACAATGGAGAACGATTGAACTCCATTTTATCATTGTCTCATACCTATAATTTTTTAAATGTACTAATATTATTTAATTCAGCTGAGTGCGTATAATATAACTTGCATAGCATAAAAGGTACGTTGAAATTATCTATTTTGAGTATTTTTTTCTTCAATTATAACGTACCTATTATAAAGAAAACGTCTTAATCCGTCCAAATTGACAGGATAACCTCAAATTATGATGCCGTGATCTTGCAGATCGGGTTTGTATTCATCAAACACTGTATCCCTTTTACCGAGGAAGCATTGAAGAAAAGCGTGAAATTAGTTTTGCCATATTAAACATGTTGAAGAATATGTTGCTGACAATATTAACAACAAAATTATTGCGAAGTGCATCTGACAAACTTCTATCACTGAAACATCTTACAAATTAGAGATAGAGGTAAATTCATGAATCCCAAATCGAGAATGAATATTTCTAATTTCACAATTGAATTACAAACATATTTGTTATATAGATTAATAATGAAAGACAGACAATCCTCTATTTACCGCTTTGATTCACTTCACTCGTTTCTTTATGTTATAACTGGGTACATGAAATCTATGAAACTATATTTCACTTGAATCATCCTTAACACAACAGCCTGGAACAGAACAAACGTTTTCCCATGTATTATATGCAATTATTTTCACTTTTAAACTACTATGACCAATGACAGCTCATTGACGTATTCTGAGAAATGGAGTTCAATGGTTACAATGGTGCTCACCATGAGCGCTCGCATCGATATTTGTTCAAACTCCGCCCCCTTGCACATAGCCTATAGGAAGCTTTAGTGCGGCATCCTGTACTGTTCATTTTTATCATTTTATTGAACTTTGCAAAAGTATATAGCAATTAATTGATCTTACAACAGCAAAAATCAATGGAATTTTTAAAGTAATGGCCAAAAAACTATGTTCGAGATTTTTGTTAGTATGCTAGTAGGAAGGCTTCCCTAATTCCTTCTGTCCAAGGCCTTTGCTTTTCCGAAGTTCATTCTGAACTGAAAAATATAACAATATGTGAAGAGAGAAAATTGGCTCAATTGATTTACTACACTGTTACTTTTTGAGCAGGAATAGAGATATTATGCTAAATTCAGACAAATATCTTTCGTCACTGTAATTATCGTAAGAATCTACCAGCTTCGGCGAATAGTATATAAAAGTTTGATTCCTTTAGCGTGCAATAAAGATCCAAAGTGCTTTTATATCTACTAACTTTCTTCATAATCCTGCATAAACAATATCTCCCCGACTGAATTCTACTTTTTGTTGAGAATAAATGAATGGATCTAATATTTTAGGAAAATATTAATTCTTACGACGCCTATGGGGAGGTTCAACCCTCCGTGCAATGGAGAGAATTGAGTGAAAAATGAAACTGCGGCGGTCTCTTGCCCTCGTTTCAACTTATTTTTGTTTTCTTGTCCTTGCAACGATAAAAGTCAAATATTCAAACAGGTAGATTAACATGTATTCATATTTCTTGTTCTACGTTTTGATGAGAACGAATTTGGTTGAGATTAATTTCATTCTTGTCAGGGAAAAGGATATTTTGACAGAAATAATTTGACGAAGTCACGATCACAAACAAATTTTCTGGTCTTCAGATTAATTTATATTACAAGGGAAAGAGAAAAAAATAATTGCGTTGTTTGACAGGGCTCATGTTTTGCTTTAATAGAAAATAAATATTTCATAGAAATATAGGAATAAACCCTATCAAAATAATTTTAAAACTTGAGAATGGGAAGAAGATCGTTGATAAAATCAAAACTGCATATATAGTGCGTGCTATATGTTGCGATAAATTCACATTACTTGATTATCACAAATAATGATGCAATTATCAATCATTTTTCAAGCGATTCGACGAATCACTATAAAATTTATTATATTAGTTAATCAATAGTTGATCAATCTATAGAAAAAAGAACCGTTATAGTTCGTCAAGAATTGCGAATTATAACATGTCATAATACGAACAATGTTACGATAAATATTTTTAGAACTCAAAAATGGTATGAAGATCTCCTTTTTCCAAAAAAGTTATATCAAAACTTGATAACTTCTGAAATTTTCCATGTTATAGCTCCTCCTAGCGTCAAAACTTAAGGCTGATATGTTATTTTATACTAGAATTTCGAGTTCATATGATGAGAAAACAGTGAAAACTTATTTCAAAAATCGACTAAGCTGGTATCGGATCTCACTCACACAGTGGATTCTGTAGTGGAAAACTACGTTCACTGTTTAAATTTGAAGTCAATTATAGAATGAATCAATAGTCTTTTATTTTGACCTGAACATAGTCTTCCAAATACAAGATACATATAAGTTCGCAAAGAGATATTCAAAATAGCGTGTAACCAAAATTATCCCATATTTCAAAAACTATACAATATACAACATATCTTGAATATTTTTTTTTTATCGGAAGTGGAGAAGTTATACGGGGAATAACTTTTTCGAAATTTCTTTCTCGTTTTTAAGACCTATCAAACAATACCCCACACGGTCGTGTACACAATTTTTTTTTCTCTCTCCTTAATAACTTATTTGTATGGTACCCCTATGTTTTTTTCATAATTGCACTACATCATTTTATAGACTTATAGAGGCTCATAGCAAACACCTTCCTTCTAAATTTCATCTAAACAGTGCCAATGAACTCCGAGTAAAATTGCTTTGACGTACGGACACACGGACAGACAGACAGACGGACATGAGGGAATTTAAGGGCCTCGTTTTTGCCATTTGATTACGGAGTCCTGAAAAGTGGGATTCGTGCACGATTCTAAGTCAGCAGCATGAAAGACTGCGCTACATAACTTATATCTTTTCATCGTTTCACTCACAAAAATAATAGTGTTTTGTACAACAAGTCTAGTGCTGAAAATTTCACATCTCGTGACACAGTTTTTATTGAATAAGGTAAATCATTAGTATTACTGAGATTTTAAATCTATTTTCACAAATGTAAAATATCTTAGGCATCTTAATTGTTTGTTCTGCTTATTTATTGTGATATTTATTTTAGTTCTAATTTGGAACATTTTTGAGATATTTGCTATCAGTTGATTGACATTTTATTGTTGTGTAATCTATTGCGAATTACGGAAAGATTGTATCTGATTGGCCTATTCTCACCAGGCAACGTTTTGATTGGCTCATTTAGTAGAGTTTTCTGTGATCTCGGGTGGCGTGTTTTCTAAATTCTTGTCACTATCTATTTTCTAAGTTCACAAAGCATAATGAAAATCAGTACAATCATATTCCGAAAATAATCAATCGATCAGAAATTACGACTTATAAAGTGTCCTTAAACGAACAGACTGAACAAAGGCAAGTACATTATGCCATTTCTCAAAAATAAACTCAAATCATAATGAATATTTTTGAAAAAAAAATGTATCATTCTCCAGAAGACCCCTTCTTTCCAAAAACAATATAAAAATCTATGTGCTGGCCACACAGCACTTCCCCGACCATAAATCTTATGACCAATTTCATCGCTGTTTCAGAAATTTAGAGTATCGCATCAATTATTTGCATATTTCAAAGTGACAGCAGTCATTGTCAAAATGACAGCTGTTATTGTCAAAGTGGCAGCGTCATTGTCAAAGTGACAGCTGTCATTGCAAAAGTGAGAGCGTCATTGACAAAATTACAGCTGTCATTGTTAAAGTGGCAAGTAGCGGTTATAATTTTAGTCCTTAGATAAAATAAGTATTTTGGAAGATAGAGAGTCCTTTTCAAGATTACCGGAATCTTCAATTCATTGGAATATATAGTTCCAACACTTGATCACCGAAAGTGTGATTTAAAGATGATGACGTGGATTTCACTGATTATTTATTTTTGATATCTACTAAGCTTATCTCCCCGAGATTTTCAAATTGATACCAAACTAGAAATCATTTAAATAATTTGTAAAAGAAACAATTGACATTTTTTTGTTTTACTTTGTTATTTTCCTCTCTTTGTAGTCTCTCCGGTAGTCTGAAGATGATCACTCAGTGATCGAGAACGGTAAAGAATTGAATCTAGAGAACAGTGTGATTAAGAATTTTATGGTTTTTTAATTAAAAACCCTTACCATTTCCTAATATTCGTCACACTTGGGTTATCCTATTCCGTTATAATTAAAAATCAAGTAGCCTCTTTGACTCTCTTACTAGAATTATCACGATCAGAAATTCGTACGCGTTCTCAAGTTATTGTGCTTTCTAACAGACCGGCAGACAGACCGACCTTTTTTTAAATTATGGTTTTTGGGTTCAGTAGAGTCTGAAACGAGAAGATCCATCAAAATCTCGAACTGTCAAAAAAACACGACTACAATACTTCTATTATATAGGTCAGGGAAGTACACACCCAAGTTTTAATCAATTCTATAGTCAGAACTTGAGGATTTAGATTTTGTTCTGACGTACTCAGGAGAGTTTACAGTAAAATTGCACTTTCACTGTTTTGTAAATCATAATTCGGTAATAATAATAATATCATTTCAAATATTGAGATAGAACGAAGTACAGGTAGCTTCTTCTTTCTTCTGATTACATTTTTCTTAAGGACTTTGTGTGTGTGCCACTGAAGGAGATATATTTTTTGTTATATTAAATTTCAATTCCGCAATTCATTCTAAAGGAAAAAGAAAAACAGATATATGAAGGAGGATGAGTTATTATTATTATCATATAACTCTATTTAAAACTTTACTATCTTAATAACAAGAATCTAATTGAACTATTTTTCCTCGAGAAATTGGAATCTTTTTTTTCATAGAAGAATTTGTTGGGTTAAATGTACACATATATCACACCTAATATAACCAAATTCAGTTGAAATGTGTAAGGTAAATTCAAGTGATTTTCCATTTTTATAGTACTCTATCTACTTTAAGCGAGCTCTATACTTCAATAAATATCACTTAAAAGGAGTATTACAACCCTTGTAGGCTTGTAGCGAACAATTTCAAGAAAATAATGTTCGAAACATTATAATTTAAATTTCATACTTTTCAATACTGGAATAGATATTTGTTTAATATACCTTTTTCTACGTTGGTTTTTTAAGGCAGAATATTCTGATTTGAAAATAAATTCCTATAGTTGCTTGATTTTTAGCTAAATTGGAACATTGTTAGTAGCAAATCAATTTCGCACAATTATAACAGACCGCGTATTGAAGCGTGTATTATACTATAAATTATCATGCTAGCCTTGAGTTTTGACGATAAAAATAATTATAACATTTCCCACAAAGTTATATATATATATATATATATATATATATATATATATATATATATATATATATATATATATATATATATATATATATATATATATATTTCAATTCTTTCATATATTTATTATAACTTGAATTTCCTTCCGGAAATTGAGATGCGTCTCGATCGGTTTGTCTATTTGTACGGATTCACAATACAGATCGCAAATCTTGACTGAACTTACGGATTATTTTTTCGATCTGTAAGTTATCTATCAGAATACAGTCCTATTGCATTTTTCTACATGACTATTCAATAAATTAATCAGTGTGAACATATTGCATCACTAAGGCCCGGTTGCACAGAATTTTGTCTAAACCACGATCTTGTACATATAAGACCGTCGTTTAAACTAAGCGTAGCTCAATAACTTAGATAACGATTATTATTGAAATAATTGTTACTAAGGTAATTAATGTACATTTCGAATGAACTAAAGACTGTGCAACGAGACCTAAAGGCTAGTATTTCAGTGTTCGAAAGACGAAAACTGTATATTCATTCTCGTAGCAATTATTGTAAAAAAAATTGTTTCCATAGTAATTGAACTTGTTCAAGTTATGTATAGACCATATTGGACTTTGAATACTGGGCTTCAGATCTATAAATTTGAGATATATAGTGTGTACTTTTTGTTTTACCAATGCTTTTTTGATCTTCGCTTCTATAATTACATCTTAAATTAATTTTCTCAGGCTAAACATTCGCGTCTTGGCGATATAGATTCGCCTTCCTCAACTTGACAATAAAATAAGAACTAAAACCTCATGGGGAAATTATTGTCAACTGTTTTCTCATTTGAATCATTTTTTCATTCAATAACTTTATATACGTGGAAAGTTAGTCATAATTACCTGTCATAATTTCCTGTATAAATAATTTGAATTGGTAATTATTAAATCCACCATAATTGCTATGAAGTATATTTCCTCAATAATCATACTGTAGTAAAATTATTAATTAAAAAAAAACTTTTCAAAAACAAGCTTCTGATCAATATTTCAGTTGTACTGAAATAATATCAATATATAACTGTTAATTTTCAGTTTCAAGATTTGAAATATACGTACAAACCAAATTAAATAAAAGCTTATAAAAAACATCGTTATTCCATTGTTCTACTTGACATCTTAGACGATCCGATTACTCATCATATGAATAAAGATATTTTTATTATAATAGAAATAATTGATATATATATCTCTCTTTTCCTGTGAACTGTTTGTATTATGAAGTTTGAGTTTACTGTTTTCCTTCTCCTCGACTTGAGTGAAATTCTACGTTAAAATTACGTGTGAAATTATTCAAACGTATGTAAACACATAATGTCAACACAAACAAGGGCTCCAAAATGAAGGGAACATCACACATTACATTAATGTACACATCAGATACGACATTTTCAAAGAAATTGTTAAGTGTTAGCTTGCGTCCGTTTGAATTAATAACAAGTATATATACAATACACGGAATAAGAAAAGCTGTTCCTTATTTCGACAAAAGACTAATCTTGATTGAATAAAACAGTTAAATTCAACTAAATTCATAGATCAATTCTCAATTAAGTTATGTCTAGTAAAATATCCGATAAAAATTATTGCTTCTAAAGCTTTATTTTTTAAGAGTTTATGTAGGACGTGGTGCATTTTTCTTTGTATCGAAATACTGCATTGAGAAGCAGAGATAAATGCAGCATTGATTGCATCTGAAGTTAATTTTGACTGAGAATATCGAAATCAAGCAAAGTATTAAAAATGAAATATTAATAATAAATAAGTGTGCTTTTTTATTGAGGTGTTACAACACATCATTAATAAGGAATTCAGGGAGCTCAAAAAAACAATATATTAAAAATATGATCCATGTGATACAAATTTATTCATCGTTGTCGAGATAAATGAATATTAGGTGCATTCTATTGTAGCCCTGAAAAGATCACGCTCTTCAAACAGTCATAACTCTGGTTTAAGAAAATCCTACAACATGTACATCAAATTAAATTGAAGTTTATAACAGTAGCTTGAAGATCTCTCTCGGGAAATGTATCTGCAAATGATACAAGGAAAATGAAGGCAATATTTTGATTTTCTACACAAAGAAGTACCGTTTTTGTTCTCAGTAAATTCTAAATAGAGATGAAATGATTCAAAATCATGTTTTTTGTTGATCATATGTATTACTTATAGACCTAATTTTTTTAACCATGATGAGTAAATTATCATATATTATACCATAAGTAGTTGAAGTATTATCGATTATTTTTGTGGTGCTATCACGAATGTTTATTGTGCTTGCGTTTGAATACCACGAGTGTGCAGCACGAGTGATATTCACAAGTACAATAAACATGAGTGATTGCACCACAAAAATAGTCTATAATACTTTAACTACAAATGGTATATGGAGGACTATTCCAGGAGTCAAACCATTTTTTTAAATTAGTTTTCTATGAATCTAGTAACAAGTCATGCAATTTTCATAGGAACGAGTAAACAAACTTCTGTCAAACTGAAAAATTAGAATTTCTTGCAATTTCTTTGACGAATAATAAAGAAATAAATTGCTAAATACGAAGAAAGCACAAATTGGAGGTGAGGTATCCACATCTTTGAGTGAAATACTCACTTGGACCACTAGTGTAATACCCGATGGTATTTCTACACGTCCAAATACTCACTGATATGCACCGTTTCTATGGCGATTTAGCATTGTTAACCTTGTTATAAATACTACGAATGGAATAGTCTGTAGAATTTTACACTTAATGTAATGAAAATTCTTAAAATAATGAATCGTTTTGGCTTTAAGGTTAAATAACTTAGTAGGGAAGTATCTTAACTACCTAAATGTTTCTAGAAATTAAAAATTTTTACATGAACATCACGTGACTTACTTGTACATCATTGGATATATATATATATATATATATATATATATATATATATATATATATATATATATATATATATATATATATATATATATATATAGTAGGCCATTATTCTTATACTACAACATTCCTAAATACTGATTTCTAAAATTGAACGACTACCAACAGATCCAATTTTATGCGCAAATATTGAAAAATAAATTCCTACCGAAGTCCACTTTCGGTTCAGTCTATTGTTTTGAAAATAGTAGGCAATCATTCAGATGCTACAGCAGACTAAAATACCAAATTTCAATATCCTACTCCTGATCGTTTCGAATTTATGCGAAAAATTCCAAAAGACTGTCAAGTAAAGTGCACTACCGGCTTGGTGGATCTCAATAAAAATAGAATATGAGCATCTAGACGGTATGATCGTCCTAAATACTGAATTCTAACAATCTACGTTCAATCGTTTTGGATTTATGCGGAAAATTCAAAAAATGTTTCGAATAAAGTGCTCTTACGGCCTAGTCGATAGCAATCATAATGCAAGGTGCACAATTAGATATTATAAAAGTGCCTAATACAAAATTTAAATATTCTACGACTGATTATTTAGAATTAATGCGGAAAATTCAAAAAGTCTGTCATATAAAGTGCACTTCCGGTTCAGCCAGTTGTTACAAAAATAGAAGATGACCATTTAGATACTACAGCAATTTCAAATGCTAAATTCCAATATCCTACGGCTGATCATTCTGGATTTATGCGGAAAATTAAGAAAAGTCTAAAGTAAAGTGCACTTCCGGCTTAGCCGATCGTAATCATAATGCAAGATGTACAATAAAATGTTATAGAAGTGCTGAATACGAAATTTCAATATGGTATGGCTAATTATTCTAGATTTATGCCAAAAGATCAGAAAAAGTTTCAAGTAAAGTGCACTTCCGGCTTGGCCGATTCATACAAAAATAGCAGGTGACCATTTTGATACAACATCAAGTACAAAAACTGAATTTCAACATCCTACGGTTGATCATTCTGGATTTATTAGAGAAATTCGAAAAAAGTTTCAAGTAAAGTGCACTTCCGGTACAGGCGATTGAAACCATAATGCAAGGTCCACAACTAGACCCTATACCAGTCTTAAAAACAAAATATCAACATTACACGTTCAAACAGTTTTGAGATTTGCGAGTTACGGACGCACGCACGAACGCACGCACGAACATACGTACCGACATCAAGCCAAAAATAGTCAAAATGGATTCAGGGATGCTCAAAACGGATATTTCCATCAAAATCTTGATAGGTGAATTTTGTCGGTTTTCCAATACTTACTTGTTACTTTGTACAAGTAAGTAAAAATCAAGGTGATAAACAAACAATAATGTGTTTTCTATTCTCTTGATACAATCAACTACTTAGGAGATGGAATTGTTTGAAATTACTTTTTGGCGTTAATTTTTTTTCCAATAATTAACGCATTTAAGATGAATATAAAAAAATGGACAATCTCTGTACTGCACTTATCAACCTGACCTTGAATAAGATTAAAAAACCCTTAATATTCTACTTTTGGATGATTTTTAACGCCAATTGAGAATGGGGAGCGCACTTCGTTCTAGCAAATTTTGATATTGCTCGTCTGGCGGTAAAGTCTCATATTATTTTCATTCATAAAGGAATAATAATAAATATTATTTTCTGATATTTACGCACATTTATCAAGTCGTTAGACATCGCATGTATGTATATACTTGTGCAAATATGTATATTAGAAGAAGCTTTTGTTACACTTATAATGTATTACTGGTGATGTACATTAATGATAATTAATTCATGCATTTCACCTCTTTCATATCAGCCTTATTGAGAATGTAGCAGAAAGTATTAAATGTCGGACTTCTCATTCGTGATCAGTAATATGAGTTTTATAAATTTATCATAAGAACTTCGTTAATTGTTCATCTTCTAGTTTGGAGGTGGGGTTGGAGCTCATCCTGTTGGCAATCATTCTTCTTGTTAGGATGTAAGTTTTATATCCTGAACTATAAAAACTTGCAAAAAAGTTCTACTTGTTTGCAGCAAGCAGAATATTGCTATCTATCAGCCATATTAAGGGTGAAATCGCGAATTTTGAAATTATGACTTAAGATTCGTTATCTATGACCTCGAAAATATGTACATGAATTTTCTCAGTAACTTATTGTGAATAATTGATTCAGTACTGAATTCTGAAATTTATGAGTCATTTCCACCGTCTTAGGAGTAGAAGCACATCTATTCCTTTCTAATATTTTAAGTGGATACTCTATAGCCAAAGAATCCGCAAGACAAAAAAAATACGAGGCACTATAGAATTAGTTTGAGGTTTGGGTACTTTTTGACGCCAAGTAACTACTAAATGGAATGGCTCTGATTCCAAACGAGTGAAAAATTCGTAATCCGTGCCATAGGCAAGGACTACGGCTCACGAGTGTGGAAAAAACAATTCCAAACATGCTGTAGACTACACTTTTTCCAAAAAAGATTTCGGAAGTCCACCAAGAATTCAGAAGAAACATAACGCAAAGCCAGAAATGAATACCTGAATTGTAAAAAAGTAACCATAAAACTAACAGCTTCTGATTCGTCGCAAATTATAATAAAATGATTCTAAACGTTTTTCAAAATTATTTCAAACAATGTATTATTGGAATATCACTTGTGCCAACATAATTTTCGGTTATGGAAAGTGCAAATTTCAAAACAGTGTTAGAGAAACTGTTTTCAAATTAGGACTGGACTCTAAATATTGCATGATATACAAACAGCCTCTAGAGAATTTTATTTATTCAAACCTGAAACTAGATGTAAACATTTTCACCTCTAACTTTTGAATACAGAATAAATAATTCATATCGTTACTACTGCAAAATAGTTTCAAAAACATATTTGATAATTTGCAGTATTCACTTATTCATGATAAAGAGACAGTTAACAAGCACTCAGCTTATTCACTAATGTACAAGCGCAGAGGAAAAATTTCAAAATATGTTACACATAATTTTTTAAACATTCAGAATCCGAAAAGATTCGTATATTTGTAGGCAAGTGTGCCAAACTGACAAATCAAATCAATATTACACTGAAAACAGGCTTATTTATGATCAAGCAATCAAGATATTAAATGTTGTTTTCAGGCTTCGAAATTATGATATCAAACACGTGCTCACGAAACTGTCAGAATTGTGCCGTAATCATCAATCATCTGAAAATATTATAATTTTGATTCAATATTGTACACCTATTTTCATCGAAGACACTTTAATAATAATTATTGAGAAAGTTTCTTGATTTTTTTCTTCTAAAAATATGGTTGTACCTAATTCAATCTTTATTTTCGATCTGTTAGATAGAGCTTACAAAAATTCTAGCGATCAAAATATATACATATTTACAGTTACTACCAAATCTGTTTGAGGTTTTTATTAGTTCTAATTCTACAGAAATCCTCTTTCTCCAGATTTTACAGCCGTTGAGATCAGTTGATTCCTTAGTTTTTCATCTAACTTGGTAAAGACCGTAGCCAGATAAATATTCGATGAGAGATTTGGGGGCTCAAAACGTTATCTACATGATCTTATTCGAATGATTCCATAAAAATCTATGCAAATATAGTCTCATTATATTATTGTTCTAACTTTCAGATATCCTAGGCATCAAAAAGATAATTTATACCTATTTGTGTTCTTGATATTGCTCTTGAAATATTGTTTCATGCTGGCTCGATTTGAATTTTAACGCAATTTGAATTTTTACTGAACACAATCGCTAATTAGAATGACTTTCCCTAGGGATGCAATATAATGCGTTTGGAGGGTTCAATATAGGTACATGAATACCTGTACAGGGGGCAATTGAATCATATGCATCCTCAATAATTCCATTATCCTTCACAAACAAAGATAAAGCACACGTGCAGCAGCTGATCCTGAATGTAAGTATATCATTAGCTTATTATAGATAACTATAGGACATCAGTTCAGTTCTACGCTATTATACTATGTTAACATGTACACGTTCATTAAAATATCGTCTAATGAGCAATCAATCTCCTCTAGAGACAACAGACTTGACTTCAAATTCTCGTGGTGTGAGATCGGTCCCTCTTTAAAATCGAAACTCTTATATTAGAATAACGTAAATAATAATAAACAGAAAATTTCATAATAAAAGATTGTGCATATCCATTTTAGAGTAGTGAGACATGTATAAAACTTGGAAAATGTTTACAGAATTATTTGACACAGACATCAGCTAAGACATATTAACTCCAGTCTCCTGAAACATTCAGCAAAAAGTTGAAAAACAATGAAAAAAATTCTTGGAATATGTACTTCCAGTATAGCGTGTTTTCAGTCTTGTTTTCAACTCTCGTAACTCTTCAACCGAAGTTTGTGATATTTATCTCAAGCATGGAAAAGCTGCAGTAGGGTCCGGTCTCTGCGTTGCTACATTCACAAGAGACTAATTACGAGATTCATGTCAGCGACAACATTTTAATTGGAGTATTTTAATAGAAATTCAATTAAATTTTAAACGTGAGCTGTATGTTTTCATCACTGCTAACTGATTTAGGTAACTCTGGATACAATGAGCAATCAACAGCGAAGTGAGTAGACGATGAAATTCTCTCGTTCAGGTTCCAATGAAATCATTTACTTACAATTGTTTGAATATAGTTCCATTAGATGCTTGAAGCAGAATATTATGCAACTGCACTTAAGAACAAAAAAAAACACCAAGAATGCTTAATGGAAAGCTTGTTTTAAATCAATAATTTCAGGGTTGAACAAACTTTATAGTTTTTTAGATATACACTTTTTTAAATCCCATTATATTTTTAATTTATTGGTAAATGTTATTGGCGAATAATATGACTGCTAGGATGAGCAGAATAAGGACTACGCAACTGGCATTCTGATGCACAAGTACATATAATATTTTATTATCATTAGTTTTTGTTCTTATTTTAATTTTCAAAGTCAGAATCACTCACTATCATTTCTCATTCTCAAGTTGATTATAATTATCATAATCGCTGACTCTTATTCTTTTCAGCAATAATTTTTTGTATTGCAACCCAAAAGATTCAACATTTATTTTATTTCAATCATTTGCCATAAGCAAAAATAGATGTGCTTTTTTTATCCATAAATACCCATATTCAGAACTTGATTCTGACTATTGCATGAAGAATATCCTTCAATCAGCGATTGTAAATAGAACCATTTTTAGAACACGACTGAAGAAGCGCATTGCTGAGCTGGAAGTGACGCAATTTTGAAACTCCTTCAAAGCACACTGCTTGGTAATAGTTTGATCTCGACGGCGGTGGCGGTGGGCGATTAGTCTTAAAGCTGCGTGTTTTAGAAAACAATTAAAATAACAAATATTCATGAAGGATCGACAGTTGATCGAAACAGAATATTTTTACTGTGATCACAATACTGTTACTAATTTCTAATGGCTACGTACCGACATATGTATAAAAACGTTAAAAACTATTCTAATTTAATATTCAGCTTAATTTCTCTTGTTTATTTTTGATATTGCAGATTATTTTCCTATCTGTTTTGGCATTTCGATGAAGTCAACTTTGGTATTCATCCTCTGTTTCTGACATTATATTTTTTTAATTGTCACAAAAGATTTTGCACTCGGTGAAGGTGGCTTTTTGAAAGCATAAATTCAAGATTATCTCATTAAGCTTAGGAATTTCAAGATAAGAGAAAAATAAATGTGGAATAATCTTGTTACCTAGCAATTTCGCACTTGTGATCACAAATAGAAGAATCATACTGGATTTAGAGTTTGTGATTTTTTTTTTTTTTAATGAAATATGTTTTGAAAATATCAGTTTCAAATAATATAGTATGTAACTCTCATACAATAGGCTATATTTTTTGGTCGGGTAACTACAACATGCCTTTGGATTGTTTTTAACTTCATTTTTTCGGAAAATAGCCTCAATCATGCACATAACTTATTAGCTCTTTCCCAAAATTCCTGACTTTTTTTATAGTTTTTCCTGAAATAAATGCAGGTGAGCATTTTTCAATAAGTAGGCCAAACTACAAGTTGTTTGCTCCAGTAGATGTCCAAAAATATTGACTGAGTTACAAAAACAGACAGATGGACATCGAAGTCTCACCTTAAGAGTTTCTCATAATATCTTGTGTGGTTCAGGATCCTGAAGACATAGCTATACGCCTTTTCCATTGTCTTCTTCGATAATTTATCTTGGTAATACACAAATCTCATCTATTAATCAGTAGAATAAACTTTGAGGCAAAGCCCTTTCTCAAATAGTCACTTGAAATTTGATCCTATTTATTATCGTTGTCACTTGAAATGTAGAACGTGTACTCTCTGTACAATATGTAATAATCGTCGCGAAAATCTGTGTTTATCTTTCTGAAGCAATTGCCATCTCTACACATTGAAACTGTTATTATAATCTTACCCAATTTATATATTATTTGGAGGAATACAATCCAGCATTTATTATAAGATTTATCTTTGTCCAATAATCACATTTAACTCGGTTACATTTACATATACGTCCCTGTTAAGTGAATTTGGCAATGAAAATAACAATTTCCTTAATCCGAATGGCTACTATAGAATTTAATTTAATTAATTTAATCACTGAATTTCACCAGAAGTTACCATTTGAGTACACAAATCCATTTGCCTTTCGACTACCAATTGTTACTCGAACAAGTTAAATTGTATTTCACCTCAAATTCAAAATCACTTTGAATGATTTTGATGAAAAAGCAGAATAGGAACTGGAAGAGATTTTTTTGTACTCTAACGCGAATTCACTGGAATTCTAAAGTCGAACCTTATTATTATTATTGTCAGGCGATGCGGCAAGAAATTAGAACTCCAATAGCTTGTATCAGATGTGATTCAAATGAAATAATTTTAAGAAGATAAAATTTTCTTCGTCTTATAAAATTTTGTGAAATAGTTGCTATATCGTGTACAAATAAATCTCTACAAAGTTTTTTGTAGTATTCCGAAGTAATTTGAATTTAATAATTGGTCTGTTTAACGAGAGCTATATAATAAACTATTTCTCCATTTTAGTGCCCTCTTGAGGTTTCTCGTTCATTATCAATTGTACTAGTTAAATTAATTAACAACTGGCAACTGGAAAGCGTTTGCGTTTAACCAATAAATTTCCTCGGAATTTCAGAGTAATTTTGTAGAATACCAGTGGTATCTGCTTCTTACATACAACAACAAACGAATAGGTGTTGGAATTCCAAATAATTTACTGAGACGTTTTGCAATATTATCATTATTTTACAATAAACAAAAGTATGTGTTGTATCATTAACAGGTCATTGAATATGTTAACCCAAAGTTTTCACAAACACAGATGTTAAATCTTGAGAGCAAGCTACAAGGTGGCCCAAAAATCATAAATTAAAGCGTGTAACCGCTGTCCTCAGTCAAGTGGGTGACCATAAACTGAAAGTCATCGACAGGGACACAAAACATCTGTGGCTATCTCAAGGGTTGTTTAGTACAAAGTCAGTGGGAAATAAGATGTCAATAAATATTACATATCTTAGATCTTCAATCGATTTAAAAAGGCATCTACGTTAACTATGAACTAGAATTGAAACCCACTGAAAGTATATTCGTGAAAATAATAAATAATGAGACACCTACCAATATGGTTCTGGTAACGGTTAGTTGCATATCTGTTCACATTACAAGGATAATGCAAGTGAATAATAAAATTGATTGAGTTGTTTAATCATAAAATGAATTTATTAAATATTTGGAGTTTCCAAAAGGGTTTTAGAATATAATTATTGGAGTCAAATCAAGTCAAGAGGGGGGGGGTAAATTTCAACTTTGTATTTACTATCGCAGACTGACAAACGAATTCTCCCATAGCTCCTTCCTTCTCCAAGTAGATCAAGTAGGGGTAGAATTTGTACTACGATTTAACCTTTCAGTTCAGCATGTGAGTATAACATTCGTTTTCACTCTTTCTTTAAAAAACGCTAAAAAGTTAACACCTACCACTAAGTAGAAGGGATGCTCTGTCAAGCTACTTTGCTTGTTTTAATGCACATATAAACGGTATACCTCACTCTATCCTTTCACGCATGCAAGTTGACACAAATTTGAGAACAAATCAACATCCTAGAAACCAACCCCTCCAACGTATGCTAACCACCACCAACAATATTATTTCCAAGAAATTAACAACGATCTCTCTTTAATGCATGAAGATTGAATCTTCCATCTTTGGTGACATCAAGTACATTTTCGCGGAGGAAAGCATGCTGTTTTCGTCTAACCTATGGTTACGTAATGTTTGATTGCACTTGCACGCTAAAACAAGGGGGGAGATTTTGTAGTATAAAAAGGGGTGCATTTCACTTGGGAAGGCATCTTGGTTTCGGCCTTGATCACTTGACGGTTCAGCTGCTGGTGTAATGTTGGCACGTTCTATCAAATCTACTAGAGTCCAGATGCCGGTGTAATGTTGGCACGTTCAATAGTAGCTAACTTCGTTCAGCTGCCGGTGTAATGTTGGCACGTTCGAAGGAGTCGTCGTAGTTTACTGCGACGCAAACGTCGATAGGGTCTCACAAACCCGGCCTCACAAGCCACCTCAACTCTCTGTCCAGCTGCCGGTGTAATGTTGGCACGTTCGGAGAAAACTCAACTTTAAGGCTTCATAGCCCATCTTTAAACCGCAGTATTATCTGCCTGTGCATCACTGTAAACGTAGTGCACAGATACAGCTGATAACCAGGTGTACATATAAATACTTACAAGACTGTAATAGTCATATTATTATTACTATTTTCTGTACATCACTGTAAACGTAGTGCGCAGAAAAACCTGATAAACAGGTTTACATATAAATACTTACAAGACTGTAATAGTCAAATTATTATTATTTCTATTTTCTGTACACCACTGTAAATGTAGTGCACAGATATACCTGATAAACAGGCTATTATTTTATCAAATCTGCAGTGCTATAATTAGTCGCTGTAGTCGTTGTAGTCTTTACGCTATAATGCAGCCTACCTGCGGAGCAGGTACCTTTTTTGTTACAGAACTTACGCTATTGCCGTCCATCTATCTTGGGACTGTGGACGTGGGAGAGCATCCACCTCCAAACCTACGGCAGTGTCTAGAAACCTTCTATCACGAAACAAGGAGAACCAGGTTTATAGAGCCTTTCAGTAGACTTCTCGGTGCCGAGATCCTTCATCCCTCGTGAAGTACGATCAGTGCCAGCCCGTCTACTACGCAGCACTCCAGGGGTCCAAGCGTCGGCCAAATAACGTGACCACTTCAACCTTAGAGGTCCACGACCTCAACTACTACCACTTGACATCTTGTTTGTATGAATACAATATTTTCACATATATGGTGTAATTTTACAAAGAACAATATAACTGAATTATATTTGTGATCTGGATTTATGTTGTATTTCTTTTCTCAACCTTGCACGACCACGACTTCAATTTAAAGAATTCTGGTCACTCGTAAAACAAAAATAATCACAACGTAGGACTTTTAATAAAACAAATAATAGACGATCGTAACGGTTGCCGCGTTACATTACTTTTTTTTCTACGTTGAAATTACCGTAAATTTTAACTCAGAAGAGAGTTTTTGCAAGCAACCGCTAATGAAACGTCAACGCTAACGTCAAAAACTATTTTCTTTGGGTACCGTTACTGGAATAGACAAATAATATTTATTGTTATATTGTTGATGTTTGCTAACCCTTGAAGTTTCTTGTGAGTACACTCTTATTCAAGCTAGCACTACTGAGCGAGCATTTTCCAAAAAAATTGTTTTCTACGTTAGCGTTATCGTATCAATAGCGGAGGCTTGCAAAAACTCCCTAATAACAACAAACCTTGGAGGACTTCCTTAAAATATCAATTATTAGTTCATTACTTCAAAGATTATATGAAAACAGGCAATTCAAAATTTTATAGACCATGTTATTCAGCTTAAAAACTTTGGTCCGTATTCTCATCTCTTGTTGAAGCACTATTTAAACAAAAATTTAAATAAATAAAGATAGCGCTACAGTGGAAACAATGAAATGAAGAGAGATAATGCATTGAATTTCGGAATGCAGAGCTTCTCTAAGAGATGAGAATACGGACTATTGAATTTAAAAAATCTGAGTTCGCTGTAATTTTTATATACAAAATAATAAGCATTCAATTACTTCATGTCCGAGAGTTGGATCTGATTATAGGCTAAAGTGACTAAGAGTTGCCCAAGAAAGCATGCTATAATTTATTTAATCAAATTGATTGGCCATTGGCAACACGAAAAATAAAGAAATTGATATTTCTACCAACGGTATAAGCTTTTAAACCCGAATTCATCAAACTTGTGATCCTAGACATGCGCATACGAAATATAATCAGATTTTGACACATTTTTCATTATAATGAAAAAATGAGAGATTGCGAGAATTCATATAAAAAAAAAAAGAATTTAAAATCTATGTTTCAACTAAATCAAACACTGATATAATAAAGTAAACGATATGACCAAAACATAATTTTATGCTTCACTAGAAAATATTTTAGTATCGACAAAATATACATCAAAAACAGAAAATTCCAAATTCAAAATCTGTATTAAATAAGTGATAGTTGATAGGAACTCAAAATTATGAAGAATTGTAGTTCAATTGATATGCAATTCAGTATGCTTCTATGGAATTGAAGGTGAATGATATTAAAGAATATACAAAACTGAATTTAATCAAATAATTCAAAATAAAGGTCAACAGGACTCAGAATTACCATTTATATTGGCAGTCATCACAATCAAATCCCTCTTGATTCTCTCACTCCGAAATTTTAATTCGAGTATAAAACCGACAAATATTAAATCCCTGAACTTATTTGAGAATAAGTTTATTATCGAATCCTTTAAATATATTTCAGCCGCAATTCACAAGCAGTAAATGTGTTTTGCCCTGGAAATTTTACTAATCGGATTTTGAGAACGTTTTTGCCGTAGCAAACCAAATATCCAATATCTAAATCGAAATTGAATTCTGTTTCTCGGGGAGAATATAACGTATTTCATGAGTGCATCGCATCAAATGGAATATTTCACAGCTGGTTTGATTTAATCCTTCGATATATACGCACAAAACCAACTAATAATCGTAAACTCTAAGCTTCAAATTCAGTAGAGATCAGCTCTAAATAATATAATTACTGAAATTGATTTAAATCTAGAATTTAATTGGATTTGAGATAATCTTCATGATTTGGGATCGGTACTATTATTGTGTTTAGAATTGTCTTATTAGTATGAGTTCACAATAGTAGTACATATATTGAATACAAATTATAGAATGCGAAATTTCCTTGAACAGATTTGTAGCAAACAGAAGAGAGAAAAAAAGACTGTTTGAACTTTTGAAGCTACTACCTTTATTATTATTCTCGTTTTGACTGTAATTTGAATTACTATTTTTCGAATAATAGTTGACAATTTATGTTAGGTGGGGCATATTTTTAATAATGTTTTGCGGATACAATTCTGTCATTAATGATACATAGATGATGTATTGCTATTTAAAAATATCTCAAAACTTCGGGCGGCAAACATGATTATATTAATTTTTAAGTATTACGGAATGATTTCAATTGATTAATTGAATGATACACCGAGAAAAAGCTTCATTTTGATAATCCAGAATTTTATTTAATAAAAACAACTTTTGATTTCAAATTCTGTATATTTATTGGAAACTTTGACGTTTCGATCCTTTGACCAAGGATCCTCTTCAGAAAACAATGATACAAAATAAAACAAGGCAAGTAACTAGATACTAAAAATATACAGAATACTAGATGTGATAACGTGGATATCACACCTAAACAAAAAGAATAAAATCCTCTGGCATTCACCCAAGGCTTGAGGAAAACCACGTGAAAACCTCAAACAGAGGAATATGTCCTACTTGGTACAGCTCCGCACACATCCCAAATCACAAAATACACGACATTTCAACAAGACAGCGTAGCGCTACTCTTTGCTATTGGTTTGGCTCACAACTGCAGTGTCAAATAGTCTTCAGTATACTTTATAATCCAAAATATACACAGAACTACACCAACCAAAACATATTCATTATATATGTGTGTTATTGATTACAGAAAGCCAAACATTTGATAATTCAGAACCATCAGTATGGTTAAAGTTATTTGGATGCTTAAGTATCTCAATTGCTTCTCTGACCAATCTACTATGAATCGATGAGCATCTTGCGACTATTTTTGTTTCTTCAAACTTGATGTCATGCAAAAACTCGATGGCATGATCAGCTACAGAAGATTTATTTGGATGGTTAGTCTTATGCATCTTCTATGTTCACTAGAATATCACTCGGCCCGTCTGTCCAACGTAGACTTTCCCACAGGTACAAGGGATCTTATAAATGCCCGAAGATTGTAGGGGAATCACGTCCTTTACAGGTCTCATGAACTGCTTGATTTTCATTATCGGAGCGAAGGAAACTTTGAAGATATATCTTGACAAGATCCTTCCGGTCTCCTCTGAAACATAGCTCACATAAGGTAAAGAAACATAATTTTTACTCACGCTAGTATCCTCAACAGTAGTATTGGTAGACTTGGGTCAAAGAGCCTTTTTAATAGAGTGATAACTGAAGCTATTTTTCTGGAAAATCACTTCTAGATTATTAATTTCATTTCATTATCCAGTTCATCAGGATGACAAATATCATTAGCTCTTCGGAATAAGCATTTAATTGTTCCGTACTTTTGTGAAGGATGGTGATGTGAATCAGCATGAATATATTGATTCGTGTGTGTAAGCTTTCTATAAACAGTATGCAAAAGTCTACCATTATTGGTTCGTTTTAAATTATTTTCATTTTCTGATATAAATTTGATATTTTCATGGATATTATTCGAATGGTTCAAAAATCCATTCAAACTAGCACGACCATGGGACCAAATGGTAAAAACATCATCTACGTAACAAAGCCATAAGGATGGTTCATGATTACTAGTTTCTAATGCCTTCTTTTCAAAAAATTCCATGTAATAATTTGCAATTGATGGAGTAATAGGGCTCCCCATTGCAACGCAATCAATTTGTTCATAATAATCATTATTAAAAGAAAGAAACTGGACGTCAAACAATATGAAAAATTAAGAATACTATTATTCTTGCGTTCAAACCATCCTTTATTATCAAATTTAAAACAGAATTTCAGCTAGATGCTACTCAGTAACAGATCTTGATGATCCGAAGTTAACCTCAGTCCAACATATTCAAATTGAAAATGTTCAGATTTGTAATACGAAATTCTTCTAGTTTTCTGAATATAATAATGAAATGAAAATACTTTGAGGCAGTAGTATTTTAATTCTTTCCGTATAGCAAACAGAAAATCTGTACGAAAAATTACAATTCTAGTCAAAAATTGAAATTTCTGACCTCATTTATGATGTTCACACAATTATTAACAACACTCGTATGCCGTATGCGCCAATGAAGAGCTCTTAATTCACTCATGAATTTAATTCTGTTCAAAAATATAGTCATTTTTGCCAAACAAAAGTTCCTGCACTTGACCGTCATTCGCATACTTCTGTGGCTAAGACGAAAGGTTCTAGGAAAAGCTATATTAAATTTTAATAATGTTTTGATTTCATTTCCATCTTATTCAATAAAAAAACACACTATGACTCAACATTGCCTTACCTATGGGTCATAGGAATTTTAATTATAGGCTCCAAAAAGGAGAGCAAGATATATTAAAAAATACCAATATATATATTTGAAAAAAAACTAATAGATCATATGTTTCACAAAAATAGAATAATAATATCACAGTTGAAAATATTTCAGTTCAATAATGCGAAGATAGAACATTAGCTACTTTATTCATGAAGCATAAGAAGAATATAGCTGAACAAAAAACAGAACTAAAATAAAACATCGAGGTTCATATTCTATATAAGATTAGAATAATTTACATGAATGCAAAGTCCTTACGGTATATGCGTTTATTGGGAATGTGATAAGACATTTATACCTGATCTGGTGCAGTTGTCAATCGCTCTTAATAATATGATGCGATTCATTCTTTTTTTATTTTAAAAGTATATCCATTCTAAAATCTAATGTACCAATTCCAGTCATCGCTTATCATACGATTTATTACCACATATTATCCTGCTTTAAACCTTTGTTAATTGGACACAATAATTATATACACCCACATATCTTTGTAAATTAGTCAATTATATCATATAATCACTTGAATTTCTTTATTTCTGCTTTTCGTACTAGACTTTCAAATTTATTTTCTTTTCTCTACCAGATCGAGTTTGGTTATCTGAATTACACTTTGTTCAACTTTCATCATACACCGATGCCACCAAGAATTTTGTTCTTCATTGAAAACTTTTGTCGATGTTTGAAATTTTAAATTATTTAAAATGTTGTTTTGCACTTCATTATTCGATAATTTTCACATTTTCAGCTAATGGTGAGCGATCATTTTTTATCCGAAACATTTTTTAACATATTGTTCAAACTTTTTTTATCAATATGCTTGATTGATTGCGAGACGAATAACTTCAACAATAAGGTACCTATGTACAACAATATATTTTGAAATAAAAATTAAATCAGTTGGAATTAAGGAAGACAGGATGGTTGTGTTGGAATTCAAAAGAATTTGGTTCAAAATGAAGCAATAGTATTACGATATACTCTACAAGTTTTTTTTCCCTAAAGACTTAAGTCTAGAGTCTAGACTCTAGAGCATTCAACAGTGGAAAACACTCGGAGCTTTTCGATATGTTATCTTTTGTCACAATCAACCGAAATGTTTTCCATAATAGAATCATCCAAGTTCTTTAGATGCATTATTGATGTGCCAATTCAATGCGCTATTACTTGTTTCATTTGCAGTTAACGAAGCTCTTGAAGCTTTCCTAGATATGTTATTTTTTGTAGTTGAATGCATCGTTCTTATTTTCAATTAAATGCAATCATGTCGAAGCTTATAAACAAATGTCACCAAAAATCATTTGAACATGAAGCTCTACTAGCACCAATAATCGTGCTAGAGCTTTCTGATTTTCTCCAACTTATTCTCATTCTTTCACCGCTATCTGTTTGTTTTGACTCATTTCAGTTGTGACAGCCTCTTCGTAATCTTAAGTGGCGTCAATTCTTAGCATTCATGTGTATTGATCGACGTCTTTCATGCCTCGTGTTCCTTTTAGATGTAAATAAATCTTTGGAAGAAATTTGTGATTTTATACCAAGTTGTGCTTCAATGAAATTTAAATCAACTTGCAGCGAAAAGTTTGACCACAGCATTTAAGATTATCCATTATTTTGGACAAGTTCATTCTATTGTTCGTTTAAAATATTATTAATACATTATATTTATAGAAAGCTGTAGGTTCATAAAATACAACAAATTATATCAGTAAGATAAAATCCCTTGTTTTGTATCCGATTCAAATGAAACTTTTTATAAGCATCAATTAGCAATTAATTTGAAACTCTAATGCCCGATTTCATGAAATGGAGTTAAATTAACCTAGATTAAAGTGGCAGAGAGTTAGTTAATCAATAAACTGGACTTCGATATATTTAATTTATTTGATTGGGCAATGATGACACAAAAAATGCAGAAATTGATATTGTTACTAAGGAAATGAGACAGTTAAACCGAATTAATTTTACTCGAGATCCTGAAATCGGCCATACGTAAATCAATAAAACTTATAGATCTGAAAAACTTCAAGAAATTGATAAAAATGCATCGACTTTTCTTGACTCATATAATAGTCGAGGAGCCGGTCACACCTTATGTTCCCTAATCGGACCAAATTGTATGTGAATCAATCGGATATTTATTGGTTAATAGGATGCCAGACTTTATAAATGCAGGGTCCTGCCCTAAGTATAAAAAAAGGCCAATTCTGGTCAAGTTTTTCAACGCAGTTTTCCTAATAGAACTTACGATTGAAACTAGTACCAATCGATAGCGAAGGTCAAGTACTTTCAGAAAAAACCAAGGTGTCACTCCCTATCCTGTTCAGGAGTGCGGCGGCCTCACCTAAGTGTAACTCATTTTTGTATTGAGCATCCCTGATCGAGATTGCGATAGAAATTTTTTTTTAATTGAAGCTCGAACCTCCCTGACCACGAAAAACCAATGTACCGCCTCTCTATCTCTCATCTTTTCTCATCGAATGTACGATAATTTTTTCTAATTATAGCTTGAGTCTTCCTGAACACGAGAATACCGAAATGCTGCCTTCCACCCTGTCCGAGAGAGCGGTAGCCACTCTTAAAGTATATCTGATTTTCAGGTCCTAATGTCGAATGCAGATGTACTTCTCTCATCGAATATAATCCGGGTTTTTCGTATTCAGGTAGGTTGATGCTTCAAATTGAAAAAAATCGTAAGTTCAGTGAGGGAAATCGAGTCGAGTACGAAAATGCGTTACATTCAGTGGTGACTGCCGCTTTCCCAGGCAGAGCGAGAGGCAGCACTTTGGTTTTTTCGTATTCAAGAAGGCCCAAGCACAAGCTACAATTCATAGAGAATTATCGTCCATCTGCGTTCGAAATTGGGACCTAAAAACCAGATGGACTTCAAGAGTGGCTGCCACCCTTTTGAATGGGGTGAGAGACAGCTCTTTGGTATTCTTGTGTTCAGGGAGGCTTAAGCTACAGTTAGAAAAAATAATTGTTTATTCGATGAGAGAAGTACAGCTGCGTTCGAAATTGGGACCTGAAAACCAAATAATTTTAAGTATGGCTGCTGTCCTCCCGGACAAATAGGGAGATTGTTGGTACTTTGATTTTTCGTGATTCAATTTGAAAAAAATAATCATCGTAAGCTCGATCAGAGATGTTTAATACGAAAATAAAGTACACATAGGAAGGGGAGTTGCCGCCCTCCTGGACAGAACACGAGGAGGCATCCTCGTTTTTTCTCAAAGTACTTGAGATTTGCTATCGATTTGGTACTAATTTCAATTGTGAGTTCTATCAGAGAAGTTGCGTCGAAAAACTTGACCAGAATTGGCCTTCTTTTGACACTTAGGACATGATCCTGCATTTTTAAAGTCCACTGTACTGACCACTAAATACCCGATCGATTCATATACAATTTGGCCGTAAGTCCTATCAGAGAACTTCTAGACTATAAATTTCCATATGTAGGTGTGACCCATTTATTGCGATTTTGTTCAGAATCTATAGTTTATAGATCTATAAGATTCATAGAATTACTCAGAATTCCTTTATGAATACAATTATAGGAAGCAGAACTATAGGGCTCTTATGAGACTATGATTTATACTTTAGGATTGGCTGAAATGCAGATCTATTTTACATTAGCACAAAAATTATATAGGGCTATCTGTCAGTTACATCAACTGTCAGTCGCTCATCAATTTTTATAAATAAATTTGTGGAGTTTGAAGATCTAGTAAAGATGTAAATTCAGGTAATATATGAATACATATCTGTTGCTTTTATACATTCAATTTATTGCTAAAAACCTTGTTCCAAATTCAGCGTATTTGATGTGTGTGAATTCAATTTATATTTCGGCCGATCAGAAGGCTTAATCGTAGTCCCATGAGAGCCCTTGGACCGTTCTTAACTAGAATAGACTTTAGTGATGTTCTATATAGGATAACTCTGTCCATATGACATTCGAATGACAGATATCAAACTATAATTAAATTAAAATATATAGGCCTGTTGCGTATCTCCAAATTTTGACGAAAGCGCCGCATATTATTCAAAAATCACAACTTCGAGGTGTGATGTCACCTGTCAATGTTTTGAAATATGTCAATTTACTTTCATATTGAAATGAAATCCATGACGTATCGTCTCTATTCCCAAAAATAATATTGTATTTAATTTATGACAACATTTGTAGAGTAAAATATTCTAAAAGAAGCAAATCAACCATAGTCATTATTATTTTTTATTGTTTATGTGACTCATCTGTAGGTAATCAATTACAGTTAGATTTATAATGTGTTATATACGTACAGAATTTGAGCGAGATCCTTGAGGGAAAAAGATTTTCTCATCTTGTTTATCTTAAAACAATTCTTGAATTTTGAGAAGGAAAAATATTAAGCAAAAATTTGGTGCTTTCAGTAAAGGATTCTGAGACGAATTTATGTAACTGTTCAGTCAATGAAGGAACTTATCTAAGTGGTATTTATTGAGTTTCTTTACAAGTATAATATTCAACTTCTCTTAAAGATGGTTGATGCTGAGAATTGAATGATATCTAATACATTTTTATAGATTATTACATGGAATCATACTCATTTAACAGCTGGTAACCACATTTCTCTTTGTTTTGTTTCATAATCTCTTCCCGGAGACCTATAAAAATTAGTTTTGGGCTGTTTGCTTTAGTATTAGTACATCCAACAACACAACGACTTCCAAGTGAATGATTTATACTCATGATTGCATCGAATAATATGACATACAAAAATGACGTTTGACAGTTTGACATTTTTGAGGAGCATCACTCCTCAATAGGATACACGTATCTAACTATCTACCTCGTCCTGCTAATGTCGAAGAATATATATTTTTTGGTAATGATGAGTGCTTTTGTTTACTACTAGTCAACAAAATCCGATACCACTGAACAGCACTTTTTTCTGATTTGTACTTCTGCCTTCATTTGAATTATCGATTTTTGTTATTATTCGACGAATATTTGCATACCCAAATTAACGGAAATTAATTACATTATGTATATAACAAACAGAACCGCGTAAACCAAAAATATGCCTGAATAATTGAATTTGATTGTCATATCATTTCCATCTGAATATTTATCAAAATTTTGTTTATCTTTGAAAATTGGGCAAAATTCAATGGAAATATTATATTTACTTGACGGAAAAATCTTCTTGCATTAACAATTCAATAACGGCAGAAGCAATTCTCAATAATTTCATCATAAAATCAATATCTTTTTAAGAATTTCCTGTTGCAGATATTTCATTTTACAAAAAAATCACTTTCAGACTTTTCTTTCGCCTCAACAAATTTATTCTTACCTAACTTTATATTGAAATATAAATACGAAACAATGAATGCAGTGTTTTTTCCAAAGAAAAATATTCTTTACGTTAAAAATCACTTTGTTTTCACATAAGGCTTTTCTCGTGAGCTATGATCAAAGTTGGATGGTTTTTCTTTATTTTCTCGACGCGTAAAGACGGTGTGTTCGGAAAAGTCTTGTTATATATGTGGTCTACCTACGAATACGTGCGTTCAAGCTTCCATTGTTCAGAATTTACCACGAAAATTATTAGCTCATAATTTTGCAAAGTGTAGCTACTTCGATAAAAAAATTGCTGTTAAAGAATTTACGGAAATAATTTCAGCTATAGTTTATTCGGTAAAATAATTTGCAAATGGCAAAATAAAGAGTAACTGAGGAATTCTGCTCAAATTTCAATTATTTTTTTATTATAAGGTTACAAGAATATAAAAGTATAACAAATAAGAACATAATGATATTTTATTTTCAAACAAGATTCGTTCCACATTTCTCAACCTACATATTATGATAGTTATCAAGTATGCAGTATAAGTTGAAATTTAGACCACAAAAATTTATGTTATGCAACTTAACTACGACTCATGTATAGTTAGGCTAGCGCTGGTATGCGTAAAGAGAATAAAATGCAAATATCGGTCAATTTATGCAAAGTTTGTGATGAGTAATCATCCAAGCTTAAAAATGGCTGAAGAAAGAATATATTCCAATCAAATTATCGTATTATCTACATTCAGAATCTGATCTCAATTTGCTTCCATTTATTATGTTACACGGCTAGTAAGAACTAATACACACAACCTTAAAAACATTTCCTCAGTTGTTCTGTGATTAGTCTTGAGCAAAAACACAATGATTTATATGCATGCATAGATATCACGCAATATCCTGAAATAAAAATGGCACGAATCCAGTGGTCAAATTACGGCAACTATATCTATCCAAGCGTACCTCTTGCGTTTCACTTACATTCATAATTTTATTCATATAAGTTCGTTTTTTCTTCCTATTTGAAAATTTCCTTCACGAAACAAAACAGCAATCTTAACCATTCACTTATATACCAGGCATTCACACATTTACTTATTTCCAGTGTATCAACCATATTCTTCCCTGCATTATATGCGTCAGACATAATTTTATCAAGGTTTCATCATCACTTCACTGTAAACGTCAATCACAATATATATATATTATTGTTGCTATGATAATGTACTCTCCTTAATATTTCCCTGCTGTGTTATAATTGCAGTAAGCACAGAGCTTTTGTTAGTTTTAATTAAAATTTGCCGTGCATAATGCTGACACGATCTTTTAACAGAGTTTTCTAGACAACTCAGTTATATAGAATTCTGTTAATATTCTATATTCTGTCTTCCACTATTCTGTAAATCTAGATACGGATCTCAATAACAAAAATCGTATCGTTCGCTGCCTCTACATCACACACCAAATGGATTGCTCACATTAAAGTTCACACAATGCTGACGAAAATACTCTTTATTGTTTAAACTAACGTAAATAATTCCCTAGATTAATTTAACTCTAATGTTTTTTTAAGAGGAGCAACCAACATCTAAGTGCCTTGCTCTAATTCAGTCTGATAATATGAATTATTAAAGTGTAGGTAGCACAAGCTTTTAGAATTATCAATTATTGATCAATGTTGATGTCCATGTAGCTTTGACGATTAACATAGTAAACTCGATCTAAATAATTTAAAATTGCAAATCAACATGTTGAGGTTGGAGATAGTTCACATTTTAACTATATTCACAATTATAAATTGAATCACAAGTTATAATTACAGTGAATAGAAAATAGAGAAGAGCTACGCATTTGGATCTAACTTTGGAAAGCTGCATCTGAAATCTGTGATTATTTTACACTAATTCAATTTTGATATCCATAGAAAAATAATGACACAGAAAATGGTTTGCATAGACTCATTTTCTAGCAATCTCGAAATTTGAAAAATTAAGTTCTTGTATTTCAGTCAAATTTTGTATCAAAACTATTTTTGGCTTTTGAATTCCAAGAAATAAATTATATTATTCTTTATGAGTACCTGGATCAAAAACTTCTATATGAATATCATGAATTACCAAAAAAAAATTGTGTCATAAGGTACAACCAAATTCACAATAAATTGGTTTATTATTTAAAAATAGATCAGAAAATTGTTGAGTCTTTTGAATTATGTTTTAAACAACCTTCGGGTACATCATTTTCTCTATTTTCCAGCTCACCGGCATGAACAGCATTCAGGACCACCTTTTCTGCACAAATGAATATCAATATCATTTCTGAGTGTGGCACAAAAATCAGCAAGCCTCGTCACCAAATACTTGGCCTCAAATCAACTTTTTAATTTTGTTGCCTAAATTAATATTTTGATTCATTCCTAATAATAATAATAATAATAATAATAATAATCTTTATTGATGAAGATTCACCAAAGGTTAGGTTCAGCCATAGGCTGCTCTTCCACCTAACCTAACAACAACAAAAAATTACATACAATATATTGCCAATTCAATTAATATAACAAAAAAAAAGACGAGAATAAATAATAAAGTTAACAAAGCTATATGCTAGTGTACAAAATTCTATACAAACATATTCCTGATATGATTTTTGAATGTGCTTAGAGATAAATACTTCAAATTACAAGGTATGTCATTATACAAGGATGGCGCAAGATATGAAAAGGAACCTTTGAATTTAGATTTTCTATAAGCTGGTACTATGTATAAATCCTTGATTCTAAGTGTATAATTGTATTTCTTATGTATTAATTTGTCTAATAGATAATGAGGAGTACCAGTTTTTATAGTTTTGTGTACTAGACAGAGATACATATTCTTAACACGATTATTGATCGAAGTCATATTAGCTAACTCACGATATTTAGTAATATGATCATATTTACGCACACCATAAACAAAACGTAAGCAAGAATTTTGGACAAGTGTAATTTTATTTTTATCCGATTCTGTAAGGCTTGGTATGTAAACACAAGCGCAATAGTCAAATATCGGTAAGATTAGAGACTTTACAAGCCGTAATTTTACTGAAGAACTAAGGTCATTTTTGAACTGATATAGATGTCGTAATCTTAGCCTTGAAGCAGTAAGCTTTTTATTCAGGTGTTGTCTGAAAAGCATATTTTCATCAATCAGAAGACCTAGGATATTGATAAAAATACTCCGTTCGAGGATTATGCCATCTAATATAATGTCTGGTATGAAACTACATTTTCCAACAACAAGAAACGAAGACTTACTGGCATTGATTTTGAGGCCGTTATCTTTAATCCAAAGAGATAATTTCTGCAATTCATGATTAACAACTGCAATTTGCTCATGTATATCTGAAGAATCTACTGTTGCAAAAATTGTTGTATCATCTGCAAAAGAATATGCTGTGGAAATATTTAGAATAGACGGCATGTCTGCCACATATATAAGAAAAAATAACGGACCCAAAACTGATCCCTGTGGTACACCACATTGCAGACTGAAATTCCTTGGAGTTGTATTATTTGAAGACTGTGGCATGCTTATTTGGAAATTTCTATTCTTCAAGTAATTCATACACCACTGAATAGCTCTATTAGAGAAATTATAATATTCAAGCTTAGCAAGAAGCAGAGCGGGATCAACCATATCGAATGCCTTGGTGAAATCAATCTGGATCAGCAAGGAAATTTTAGATTTATCGAAATTATTCAATAAATTGTCAACAATATTTAAGAGACACGTATTGGTACTGTGGCCAGCTCTAAATCCAGATTGATTATCAGGTAAAATATTGTGCTCATTTAGATAGATCATGATTTGGTCATAGCACACTTTCTCTAGGACTTTTGACATTGTTGGTAAAATACTAATAGGTCGCAAATCATCGAACGAAGTACATTCCTTATATTTAGCTATTGGCCTGATAATTGCAACCTTCCAAACCTCAGGTACTACACTGTCAAGAATACATGTATTTATAATGTGCGTAACATAATCTATTATTATCGGCAATATCATCATAATCATTTTTAAAGAAATGCTGTCAGCACCACAAGCATTAGATTTATATTGTTTAAAGATTGATGTTATAGTATCGCTATCCACACAATGAAATTCAAATTGTTCACCGAATTGCTCCTCATACCTATCATTCAAATAAGAATCTAATAAAGAAGGATTTATTTTCGTAGTACCAATCTTATTGCACAAATATTGCCCGTAATCTTCAGGTTTACACAAATTCTCTGGAATATCCTTTGCCAACTGTCCTTTCACACCCATTTTATTTAAATTTTTCCATAATATTTTCGAATTATTGGAGTTATTATTAATGTCCCACTCCATAAAAGCTTGCTTTTCTCTACGAATAGCTGCAGTTGTTAGATTACGTAGATCTTTGTAATATTTGAATTTAGATTCATTTTTGTGCTTTTTGTAATCTAAAAAAGCTTTATCCCTTTTTTTCTGCATAATTTTTATCACGGGTGTAATCCAAGGACAGTAGTTTTTTGAAGCTTTTATGGATCTAACGGGAGCGTGTTTATTGAATAATAACACAATATTATGATTAAGATAGTTCACCTTATCGTTAATATCATTAAGAGTTATAATATTATTCCAATCTACTGTCTCGCAGTCGGCAAAGAACATTTCAGAATCAAAATTTCGGTAATCTCTGAAAGTAATCACTTTTCGTGGAGCAATACATTTTGGCAGATTCAGAACACAAAAGATACCGGAGTGATCCGAAAAACTCGCACAATCAATAATTCCAGCATAAGAGCATAAAGACTTATCAGAAACTGCAATTATATCTAAAAGTGATTTGGAAGCTGGTCTTGTGTAATTAGTTATTAATTGTTCCATATCATAAGCTGCTAACAAATTATTAAAAAATTTTGATCTCGTATTATTTTCTAATAAATCTACATTAATATCACCTGTACAAATCAAGCTATCTGCCTGTGGCAAAAATTCTGCGAATATTTTATCCAAAACACAAAGTTCATTATAATATTTAGTATGAGGATTATAAACAACCCCTATAATTATTTTATATCTATGAATTGTAAATTCTATCCATAAATGTTCAATATTCTCAGATGTTGCAAATGAGGAATCTAATATTTTAAATCGAATACCATTACGAATATAAAAAGCGACGCCTCCACCACGTTCATAAGGTCGTTCACGACTAATAAATTTATAATTTTCTATTTGAAACAGTTGCGATGGAGCAGTATCACTTATCCAAGTTTCACTTACAGTTAAAATATCGAAATCATTATCGTACAAAAAATCTTTAATATCAGAAAAACTTGAATTGAGAGACCTAGCATTGATATGGCCACATGTAAACGTACTATCATTAGGTACATTGACCTTTCGATCAAAAACAGATGTATTTGTCATATATTAACAGAATTTGGCAAAGTAATACAAAAAATAGCGAACAAACAGAAACAAGTGCCAAAAGTGCATTGTCCCCATGCATGTTCTGACGTAGTTCAATACAAACTAGAGATGTAAAAAATTTTGCTACAAGTGTTTTAACATTTTTAGAACATCATATACAGAAAAATAAAAACAGGAAGGAAAAAAAAAAGAATAAAAAATACTTAACTAAAATTTATCAATTACCTAACTCTTCAAGATCACTTAGATTGTTTATGTAGTATTTTTTATCTTGACCATTTTTATGCAATTTAACAATAACACGACCGTCATATGTCCAAACATTCTTAAAATCAAACTTATCTGTTGCATCCTTGAAGAGCTTGAATCGATTTTTTGTAAGATCTTCCCGTATTGTGAATCCAGAACCTTTCAGCTTCCTTTTCTCATAGAAAACTCTGCTTCTAATGCGGTAGCTCACAAATTTAACAATTATAGGTCGATTTTTTTTCTTTGTCGGTTTACCTATACGGTGGCATCTATCAATATCTTCTTTTGTGATTTGCACTTTCAGTTTATCACGGCATAATTCAACAACACAGTCATCGATACATTCATTTGGCGTTTCTGGTAATCCAAATATACGCAGATTATTTCGGCGCGTATATTGCTCAAGATTATCGATCAAGTTCTCATTGATTCCACACGATAATTTTAAATCATCATTCTCTTTTTTCACTGCCTTTATTTCATTCTCCAACGACTTGACTTTGTCACTAAACACTCTTTGCACTGCTGCTGTCACTTCATTAACTATTAGCTCGATGAACTCTTTATTTGAACTTAAATTTGCTAAAGAATTAGTTATCATTTGTGTGATAGTACTACGATCATCACGAGAAAGCATTTTGTACAAAAATATTATTTAGTGATTCAAAAGATTCAAAAACACCTCAGCCAAAAAAACAATTCTGCAGAACACGCAATTCACACGTCTATCTTCGCTGAGCGCTCAATAAGGACGGAACACGTGTCTACAGTTGGTCTAAAAACCGACTCCTGAATTTGTAATTTGTGAAACAATCAGGTTCTGATTTCTAACAATTCATCAAAATCTGTTTCACCGTTTCATGGACATTTATCAAAGCTTAGTTTACAGTGTCCTGTGTTTCTTAAATTCACTTGTCTTTTCTTCAATATCAATCACACATATAATACACAATAGCTATTGTCAAGTCAATTTTTGAGCAAATATCGTATTGTTCAAAGCCAGTTTGAATTTCTGTATATCATGCTTATCTTTGGAGTATAAACAGAAAGTACTTTTTTATTTTTCCTTTCTGAATAATTTTATTTTATATTTATAAGCACAATAAAATAGAAACTCAAGTCGTTCTACTTCCAGTAATAATCAAAAATTGACTGATTGATAAAAGTGCGTCATGCATAGCAAGTTGATCAAGAAAACTTCGAAAAGTTCGTTACAAAAAAAAAACTTATCCCAAATAATATTTAATTCACTTTATCGGGAAATTTATTTAGAGCGAGTTTTCTGCAAATTTTGTACAACAAGCGTAGAAAATTACCAATTTCACATAAGATTGTGAGATTTTTAGCACAAGACGGAATCGAGTGCGGTAGAATCACACAAGTGTGAAATTAATGATCCAACACATGCTATACATTATACTATTCTACGATTACAGTTTTTATTGAACTATATATACTGTTACAAAAACAGCTTACCATTATTAATAATAGTTCTCCATCACAAAGAAGTTGTTACAATTCCTTCATATCTCAAATTCATTATTGTATTTTGGCAATTTTCAATATAAACATTTACAATTAAATTATGAAGTGAACTGGTCACAAATCATGATGCTGCAATATTTTCTTCACTGATTAAAGAAGTTTCATTATTATACAAAAAAAAAAAATCTGCTGTGGCCAGCACAGTACTTTCCTGACTATAAATTAATTGAAGTGACAGCTGTCATTGCTAAAATGGCAAATGACGGTTATATTTCAGTCCTTACATAAAATAAATATTTTTGTAAATAAAGAGCCCTTTTCTAGATTTTCGGGGTATTCAATTCATTGGAACATACAGTTTCGACATTTGATCTTCGAAAGTATAATTTAATTGTAACGTGTATTCCACTGATTTTTTTTATATCTATTGAGCTCATCTCCCTGAGTTAATTGATACCAAACTAGACATTATTCGAATCATTTGTAAAAGAAACAATTACCTGGATGAAGTACCTTAGCAACAGAACTCAAGAAAACTACAACATTTACAAAGAGCAGCGCAAAAAAGTTAAAATTTTATAAAAATAGAGAAGGAGAAAAGTTGGATCACATTCGGAAATCAAATGGAAGAAAATAGCAAAGCAAATCAAAAACTATTTTACAAAGCAACGAAAACTTTAAAAAAGGGAAAAACAACAGACAATTTTCCAGTAAAAGACAAGACGGGATCCCTGATAACAGAAGAAGACCAAGTAATGGAACGATGGAAAGAGTACTTCGCAGAATTATTAGATACAACAGTCAAAGAGAGAAACATAGAACTGCAAACAAGAGGTGAATTGACTGCAACATCTACAGAAGAAATAAGTATTGAAGAAGTAAAAGAAGCCATTCAAATGCAAAAATGTGGAAAATCACCTGGTCATGACAGAATAACTACAGAAATGCTAAAATACATGGGTGATGAAGGTGATATGTTGCTATTAAAAATATTTAATCAAGTATGAAAGAAAGATACAATACCAAAAGACTGGGAAATAGCAGTTATCTTACCATATATATAAAAAAGGAGATATCCGTGATTGTAACTATTAAGTACAGCACCGAAATTATATGAAAGAGTTCTGGAAAAAAGACTGAGATTAATAATAGAACCATCCCTAGAAGAAGCTCAAAGCGGATTCAGGAAAGGAAGAAGTGTACAAGATCATATTTTTACCAATAAAACAAATAGTCCAGAAAACCTTATTGACTAAAAGTAAAGCATGCATGGCTTTCATAGATCTGGAAAAAGCATTCGACAGAGTGCAAGGACAAAGAATCTGGAACAGTTTAACAAAGAGAGGTGTGAATGGAAAATTAGTGAGTGCGATCAAAAGTCTATATAAAAAGAATTTGAACTATATTGTTACAAGAAACCGAAAATCAGAAATATTTGAAACGAAGAATGGCCTTCGCCAAGGAGCAGTTATGAGTCCGGTTCTGTTTACAGTATTCATGGATGATATTATAAAAGAATGCAAGCAAGAAACAACGAAGCTATTAGTAGGTCACAGAAATATGCAACGTATCGAAATTGGAGAATGCGCGTTTGCGGACGATGTTGTATTATTCGCAAGAAACGAAACACAACTGCAAAGAAATTTGAATATATGGAATAATAAACTCAATATGCACGGAATGTCAATAAATGTGAAGAAAACAAAAGTAATGACAATAGGTAATGAAGAAAAAACTATTAAGCTAAATAATGAAAACATAGAACAAGTAGAGAAATTCGAATATTTAGGAGTAACAATAAGAAAAGATGGAAAACAGGACGAAGACATTAACAAAAGAGTAGATAAAACAGTGAAATTATTTCACAGCATAAATAACAGCTTCATAAATAAAAAAAAAAATAGTAGGAAGACAAAATTAACAGTTTACAATACAATATTTAGATCAGTTCTATCATATGGTTGTGAGTCATGGCTCATGGGTTATACCAAGAAGAACCAAAAGTAAAATCCAGACATTAGAAATGAAATATTTGAGGAGGGTCAAAGGAGTAACGAGAATGGACAGAATAAGAAATCAAGATATAAGATCAAATCTTTCAATGAAACCTATAGTAGAATTTATTGAGCAAAGATAACTGAGCTGGTGGGGACACCTGGTCAAGATGAAGGAAAATAGACCTGTAAAGAGGACTTGGACATCAAGGAATATACCGAAGAGAAGCCGAGGAAGACCGAGAGAGAACTGGGATAACATCATAGAGAAACTCCTGGAGAAGAAAGGAATCACACTACGCGAAGCCAAGCAGACTACAAAAAACAGAAAACAGTGGGCAAAGTTTGTGCACGAATAAAGAATAATGAATAAAATCCCTACACTTAACGGTAGAAGGGAATTGGACTATATATATAATACAATTACAATCGTTCAAATATTCTCTTTCACACTTCTACTAGAATTGTTCCAGTAAGAGCTTCAATTTGATACCAAATACGATAGAACCAGATTACTTATTCTGAAAAAATAATTGAAGAACGTATATATGTGATATCCAAATATGAAGGATAATAATTCTAATTTCACATTATTATTCTACTTATTTCTTCGCTTCAGAAAAATATAATGAATTTTATGATAATCCAAACTCCAATAATTGGGGCTATTCTGTAACTCAATCGATAAATTTTTATCGATCATTGTCTATTTCAGCCAATGAAAGTAGGTAGCACTGACAAAAATTCTGAATATTCGCTTGTTATAGTTGTTTCTATTTGTCAAAAATCTTATCGATCGATAATAAGTTGATGATTGTGTTACAGAATACGGCCAAATAAATGAACTGCTGATAAGTTTAGAGAATGTTTTAGATGAATGTTATTCAAATTTATTCAAGGATCAATTTTAGTTATTTCATATTTATGATAAATAATACCGTTTATAAAATAAACGCAGAAAACTAAAAAGTTTCGTCAATAAAGTTCTGGTACTACTGGTTTAAAAGCTCATCTACAAACTGAAATATTGTTTTTTGATGAAAAACTTGAATATAAAATTTCAGTCGAAAATTCGTACACTTTCTAAAGTTATTGTGCTTCCACACAGACAAACTGACAGACCGACTTTTTTTAAAACTAAGTTTTTTGGTTTCAGTAGGGTCTAAAACGTAAAAATCCATCAAAATCTCAAAATGTCAAAAAATCACAATTACAATACTTACCCTATTATACACGTCGGAAAAATAAAAATCTCTGAAAATTTGGTGCAATTATCTACAAAACTACAGATTCAAGAAAATAAGTCAGAGGTGGTCATGTACTGGCCTAAATTGATCAAATAACAAAATTTTAATTCATTCTGATACTAACATCGAAAACCGCATGTCAATATCTTGTGTAACTCGCGAGATATTTAGATAAATAGTTTCTATCCAAAAAACTGGTACTACTTATATCAATTCAATTATATCATTCTGTGCAGCAATTTTCAGACTTCAATTGTGCATAGTTCAGCAGTAATTACTTTTTGGATTTTTATTTAATTTTTTACCCAAAACTAGGTATATAAATGGAAAAAATCAAGCAGTTGGTGGAAATTTACAAAACAGCAGCTAATTTTTCAGCGCATTTTTGCAGAAAAATACGCTATAATATTGTAATGTTTATTGCTTGACGAAATCAGTTTTTAATCAAATAAAAGTCACTATTTAATAATCTAAATGAAATAAAAGGTTTATTCTACTTATGTCACTAATAACACTTTATTTATATATTAATCACTTAATTCTAATTCAAACAAGGTCACAGATATTTATATTTCACTATTTATATACACTATTCACTTTATTAGTCACTGTTCATTATTTATTTTCACGCTACTACTCTTATTACTGTACTGTCCTACACGTCTTTTGCTTGGCTTTTTATATAGAAATATTGTTCTCGAGTTTTTCCATTTCTCGACTCTTTCCATTTCTAGAAATCACTAGAGGCTTCCATTGAGAGGGGTGATGGGCTGCGACGCGGTGCGGCGTAAGCGGCCGAAGAAGCTCCGCCCCATACTACGTCGTCTTTAGGAGCTCCCCCCTCACTCTTGCACGTCACAATATGCACTTTGGTTGTCTGGCTGCCGTGAAACTGCTGTTTCGTAGGTTTGCAGAAAATGCTTGATTATTTCATTCATACACCCAGTTTTGGATGAAAAATTGAATAAAAATTCAAAAGGTCATTACTATTATTACATGATTGAAATATGAAAATTGCTGCACAGAATGAGCAACATGTCAGTGTTTAAATTTTATACCTTAAATTTCGAACTGGTAGGGATAAGTACCCATTTTAGGGTAGAAACTATTTGTCTCAATATCTGGCGAGTTACACAAGATATTGTCATGCGGTTTTCGGTGTTAGAATCAGAATGAATTGAAATTTTGTTTTTATGATCAATTTATGCCAGTTCAAGACTACCCGTTACTCACTTTCTTAAATCTATAGTTTTAGAGGTAATTGCATCCAGTTTTCAGGGATTTTTCTTATATAACTTTGATGGAGATTATTTTTTTAGGGTACAGCACATGACCTTCTGTCAGTCAATTACTAAACAATAAAAACTAAAAGGTCTTTTTGTGTTTGTACGTGCACAAGTTATGTATGGAATAGTCATAACTTGAAACTGGTACTAAATGAAAGCTGCTATCTCGCAGATTTGGCCAAACTGCTTGATTTTGAGCTCATTGATTGTGAGAGATAGTAATTGGTGAAATCTCTTGAGTAACAAACATTCATGAGCTGCAAAAAGTGCGCTCTGATCATCAAGATGATTCTTTAATTTTTTTGTAAGAATGCGCTAAAATACATTACACATACAGGAAATATTTCATTGTTTGAAATACCTACAGTACGTTAAAGCGGAATGTTTATTATAAGCGTGATCAATATAACAAGAATCTACTGTAATAAAAATAGACTAATAAATTTGAATCATAAGTGAAACTTAATAATTATTGTCGAAGTATGTAGACGCCACTTTATTTCTAAATGAATCAAAAATACGATACAAAATCATAATATTATAACACGCATAAAATTCATCGATTTGTTTCATATCAACATTTTTTTCCAAATTGAAAGATTGATTTCGAACTTCCATTGTCTTAATTTAATATAGATTACAAGACGTTTCGAATGATATGAATATGCAAATGTTATCAAGTGTTAGCTAGATAATAATCTTAGAGCTACAAATTCGTAAACAGAATTGGAGCAAATGTCGGTTCCGCTTTTTGTATTTCCAGCTGGACAAGTCAACCAATGAGAGGGCGCCATGCGAAAGTGATATCAGTATTTAATTGTCCGAAAACTACATAGATTTACTCTTCACATAGAATAATTCTAGTCTCTGTATCAAAAGGTGCATTCAAGAATTAAAAGAAAGCGGCATTCATCCTTCAAAATCATCAAATTTTCAGCCAGCTGTGTAGTTCTAAAAAATAAAAATAATGCAGGTTCGAAAAACCATATAGTCTGGCAAAATATAATTTTCTTGACTAACCTCTACACAAAGTTCCACTTTCCATGTTGATCCGCGGAAAATATTATTATCTGAAGAAAAAGATTATTGTTGACTATTTCTGCAGTCTTCGCTTGAACCAATCCTAAATGTCCTCCACCATAAGAGCACTGGCCATCCACGAAGTTCTTGTTGACAAAACTTCAACTCTGAACATTCATCGGTGTTCTTGTACCAACCTCAATTTCTAGTTGACATAGTGTCAACTATGAACAAGAAAAGTACATATCTTGTGTTTATAGGGTAGGTTACATTCGCAGGCTGTGTACCACAGCAGAACTGAAAATTTGAGCGCTTAGTAAACGATGAATAATGTTTACGCTTCAGATGCTCGTAAACAATCTGTCGAACCTCACACAAACATGTTTAGATATAATATTTTATATTTAACATAAAATATAATCGTAATCATAAACAAAGATTATGTATAAATGGCGCAGAATTATAACATTTGTATGCAAATAATTCTTAGAACAGAATTGTTTGTTATTCTTCTTTTGTTATATTTTGTAAGGGATAAAATGAACATCAATTGAGACTCAAAATCCCAAAGAAAATAAAAAAAAGAAATCTTTTGTATTATATCTATTCTTTTCCAGTACATAATCTGGAAGAAATTTATTTCTTGCGTGAGATATTCGTTCTTTACTGTCTTTTCGCAACAATTACTCTTGATCGGATCATTTCCAATAAATTAAACAGTGATAATTAATATTTCTCAATTCATTATAATAAAGTGAATTGATTCTGATTTAACAAGAAATTTTGCTTTTGTTTCAAAATCGATAAGATCTGTTTTCCAATATCACGTTAACAACCATCTCACATTTCTACCAACATTACAAGAGCATAAATAACTTTGCAATCTTTTTCAAATAGAAGATCTTTTCTACAAATCGAGATTGGCAACATAAAATGTGTTCTGGAACAAGACTAGCATATGAATGTTTTATAGTCAACAAACGTGTCACCAACTAAAAGTAATGTTGGATAAAATATCGGTAGAATAAATAGTGTCATTACCAACTATATAATATGGCGGATTATGAACAATTGTTAAGCTTAAAGTGATTAATAACAGATTTTCTAGATTAGGAAATTTATTAACGGGTGTAGAACGTATACGATCAACTAAATATTTTGCTGGAAGATGTTAACGAAGTTTGCACACATTCTGCGCCTACGTAATTATCCCTTATTCTGACTTAATTGAGTTATGAATAATATTATTATAGCGTTAATTTTAATGAAAACATATAAGTTTTCTGCTGCAAGAGTATATGATAATCTCAAACATTTATCAAAACATTCTTGGGAGAAAAAACTCTCCAATAGTTGTTATAATAACTCCAACCAATCAAATAAATTTAAAAAATGTTGTTTCATTCTAATCAACAAATCCATTACTAAACACGTAATTTCATATATTGAATTGTCAAATAAATTCCAAGCTAAATCGCATCTTTGGAAATCAGCGTCGTACCGCGGGATTTTGACGCTCCAGAAGCCTTTTTAAAGGCAAGTTTTTCTAAAAATTTTGAAATTGAGAATTTGTTGAAATATTTATCTCCAAATTTGCGCTGAAAGTTCTTCCAAATACAAATACGGACATTTTCAATGGGACAAAAATGTTTCTTGAGGAAAATATGCTCAATTCCTATCAAGTCTGGAGTGAATATAACTTTTTTTTTTCTCTAGGTATCTATTTCTACGAAGAATTTTTAAGCACATAGCACATAAGATCAACAAATGTCTACCATAAAGTTCTACGTCTTTTTTGGCAGAATATAAGGGTTAAATGATGCAACGAAATTATTTTAAAATTGAAAGCTTATGGCTCATTTGATTAAAGTATTATTAACTCCAATCACATTTTCAAATATTGGATCAAGTGCTTCTAACCATATTTTTCTTACATTTAAATACAAATTAGGACATATATTATATGACAAATATAATTTAAAGCTCGCCGCACATGAGGCAATTTTTCAAGCAATTTTGTTCACTTGGAGCCACGCTTGCTTCCACACTGGCTTCGATGTTAGAAACTTGGTCCGCTGCTGGGTGCAGAACTTGCCACGAGACTTGTTTTACAAGATAGATCCGGTTCTATTCTTCGCACTTGTTTCGCTGCTGGCTGCTATCCATGGCCAATCAGAACAAGCATCGAAATAACGTGATTACATTATTTACCATGCCGTGCTGACTTGTATTTCGTGAGATTTTGAAAAATTGTTACTCTGAAGGCTTACATTTTCGGTTATTTATAATTCATCATTTGATCCAGACAATCGCTTTAAACCATGGTTTTCAACTTACTTACTACAATGAATTAGACAACACAGCGAACTCAATCAAACAACGAGAACAATTTACTGTAAAAAATTAGTTGAAAACATGGCTTGAAAATACCATTTATATCAACTGATGCAATGCAAATATACTTGAATCGTTCAATCAACGTAAGAAAAAAATAGGTAAAAATTAGAAAAAAGCTTCAAATACTAAAATCCACTTGAGTGATAATCAATACCACTTACAATTTTAAAACAAAAAAAAACGTACAACGTCAAACTTTAATTTTATCGACTATTTCACTCATAAATTTCTGAACCAATCAAAATTCAAAATTTTACCTAGTTATCTTGTTTCATTTCGACAAAACACCCTCACACAAATTTTTTCGCAATCTTCTAGCTAAGGAACTGCTGTATTTTCGTAGCTAAGACAGTTTTGATAAATGAAGAAATTTTGACGTTTAAATAACTTCCTTAGCAATATTTTGTTCACATTGTTTATTTCCTGTAAAAACTCCGAACGTCACACAAATTTGACATAAAAATGAGTAGATTCGGACAGGAATCAAAGCAAAGTATACAAAAAGCGATTGTCAATGTTGCACCTCCAAATACAGTTAAAACGCGATCATCTATATGGAATCAATTTAGTGAGTTCTGTCAGAAAAAAAATTGTAAGTTATTGGCTGATACCCCAGTGATTCAAATATCAAATTCAAGATTGGAGGTATAATATGGAGAAAATTATCATAAAAACATGCGTGTTGGAACAATCTGGAATACTATACAGCAAAAATTATACGAGAAAAATACTTTAACGAATATAACTGTAAGATTGATTGGAAAACAACAGCTTATTGAAATTACTGAGCTTTCGAATACTCATTCTATAAAACTATATCTTCAGCTCAATACTGAACATCATTTAAATTCAATTCATAGTTTAAGAAGCATTGAAACTACTTTATCTGGACCTGGGCCATCAACTTCTACTTCTGAAACTAAAAATAAAAAAATGTAATACTATACTCTGTAATGTTCGTAGTATTGTGAAAAAAATCACTTTTTCATTTGTACATTCTGCATTCTGGAAATAGTCCTCCGAATATCATTCGTGATTAAATTTAATCTGGCAAAATTTTCAGATTGTTTTACGAGGGCTTGCTACCAATTTATTTCGTGACATTGATCAAAAATCACTCAATAAATTGCTAAGCAACAAGCACTTGTAACAATCTAAAAAAATATCCGGTAAAATTTAACCACTAATGATATTATATATGATAAATTCTTCTTGCAAACATTTTTTACCTAGCAACATTGGGGGAGTCATCTGTCCGATTAAATCACGAGAGCGTAGCTCGAGGGTTTAATCTGAGCAGATGACTCAAAGGATGTGTCTTAAAGAAAAAATATGTTTGAAAGAAAAATTTATGATAAAATTAGAGTCGCGAATGGTATTTGTGAAGAATATTTTTCGAATGAAATTGCTATTATAAGTACCTATTAAATGATGTTGGCAGCAGCTACTAACATTTTTTATTGCAAAATGCACTAAAATGTCTCCATATAGGTATCTTTTGACATTTTTTTCTGTATTTTCGGACTTCTTTCTTCCAATTTCTTTACAAATTTCCGCGAAAATTAATTCCCAAAACAATTAATTTTTGACATTTTCAAAACCTGATTGTTTGTTTATATTAGAATTGTGTATTATTTCTCCATGGCAAAGACAATTTTCAACAGCCACTCTCTTGAACACAGTTTTCTCTATTTTATTTCTGTCCGTATTCTTATCAATTCGCAAGCTATAATTGCTCTCCTCCAACGATTACTTCCGGAAACATCCGTATTTGTAATAATCAAGTTCACGTTCCAGTGTCACAGTAAGTGGAGCAGCTTGCTTCGTATGCTGCAAAAACAAGTGTCACAGCAAGCACAGCTCTAAGTGGCTCAGAGCGCAATGAAACTTGCGGCAAATTAAGTGAGCAAAATTGCTTGGAAAATTGCCTCTTGTGCGGCGGGTTTAATATTGTTATTTGAATGTTACAAATAAGTAAATCATTCCTACGATATATTTTTTGCTATTAAACATCATTTAAAAATTGTGTTAACAATATGTTATCTAACTACATGTTAACAATGCTCCATGCAACTGGGACTATATCGTCCAAAATAATTATTGCAGAATATGAACCAAAGGCTGATGAAAACTTATATAGAAAAAAAAAGAGTTGAATAATATGACTAAACTCTGTCATATTCTCTAAACCTATATCTCTTAAAATAGTAATCGTTGCATAATGAATCAAACATTAGTGAAAAGCTTATATATTGCCATTTATTTTATCATAAAACCTATTTCAATCGTACAATTTTCAGGATTATACATACAAAAGTCAGATTCAATTCCACGATTTGAAAGCTTATATCTCCTAAAATAATAATCGTAGAATAATGAGCTAAATGCTATTTAATAGAAAGCTCATTTAATTTTTTTAAAGATCAAGTTACAAAACTTTGGAATGATTCCATGTGTCTCTGTCTGAATGATAGTAGATATAAATTGAAATAAGAGTAATAGAGAAAAAGATGTTAATAGACGTAATTGTACGCCTTTGATTGTGCCATTGTTTTATGTAGATGCTGTTGATTTCAACGGTTCTGCCTGCACAATTTGTGGCACTTCCTAATCCGTGGCGTCCTACGGCGCGTCTCATTCACTTACCCCAGATACTCGCATGCTGAAAATAACTATTATCATATTATAATATCTATAAAAAATGTTCCTAACTTTCTGAGACTTCAAATGAAACAGCAGGATTTGCCAATAGATTATGATTAACACATGTCTTAAATTTAAAAAATCATTATTTGTTGATATAATGATAATAATGGCATACGATTTGGAAAAGCCGTCAAAAAGTGCTTTTTGACTCAAAATTACTTGAAATTTAAGAGTAATTATTCTATAAATATGCTATTTCGTGTCACAAGTATATCGATATACAATCTAGAATCTAGATAGTGCAATCTAATACTATTTTACTCTTTTCTTTCGCGGATACTAATTATTCGCGGATCAGCTCAGATACGCATTTATACAACAATATAATTTAGAGTTTCAAGAGAAATATTATTTCTCAATCATGGTGTTGATGCTTAGACACGAGATACTAATACAAACTGTTGATTTTTGTGATTATATCACACACCTTAGCAACAACCAATGAAATCAAGTGATTTTGCATGGTAACGTGGTATATCGCGATAATATTTTCTCCTAACTCGATATACCACAGTAGCTTTTGAAAAAATAATAAAAAATATAACAATCGATAAATTTTATGGTTTGTGAAATAATCCTTGCAAATACACCTCAAGATTCGGTGTATTATCGCATATACCTTGAATTTAACTCAAATACTTTTTGTCTTGGATAATTTTTTACTCGGCAAATTTGGAGATTTATAATCAACGATAATATCCCTCGAGCTAAAGCTCTCGGGTATTATCAGATTATGAATGTTACGGATATTTTTCATAGGTTTCACGTAACATCAATAATCATATCATTTTTAACATATTTCAGGAAGTTACATAACACGTAAGTTATTTAAACGGTTCGACAACCATTGATTACCTCAGTTTGTGTTATTATTTAGGAGAATGGAGTTCTACAGTGTTCTAGTGTATCTTTAATATTTAAGGGTGGGTTGAATCAGTGTGTTGGTATGAGTTTAGTTACTAGGTGTGTGAGTTGAATGAGTATGTAGTATGTTGGTTGAGAGAGCGTTGAGATGTTGTTGTTCACGTTAGTGTCCCAAATTATCCTATGTGTATGATTGCTATCCTTTCGTACGCCTAAGTCACTCCAGGGAAGTCCTCTGTGTGAGTTTAAGACGGGGAGTGACAGTCAAGCAGTGGCCAACGAAGCACGACTTGCTAGCCTCGTGCCACCGGTGCCCTGCCTGCCAACTTTAGTGTCTTAATGTATCAGGAGGTGCCCAACGTTTCGCTAACATCTGCCACATGCGGGTGGAGTGATGGGTTTCAGCTTGACTTTCAATCCATACTCCCGAGAGCCCAGTGAGGCATGTGGTTCGAAAGGTGTTGAGCATTGTTTCTAGATACTCTGACGGATGCCACTGTGGGTGGTTTCAGAGTATGCGAATGTTCTGATAAGTACTACCGTGAGTAGTACTGGTGTGATTGTGTGTTGATGGTATTGAATACATACCCTGCGTTGAGTTGATGGTATTGAGTATATACCCTGCGTTGAGTTGATGGTACTGAGTGTATAATCTGCGTTGAGTTGAAGGTATTGAATATATAACCTGCGTTGAGTTGATGGTATTGAATATATAACCTGCATTGTGTTGATGGTATTGAATATATAACCTGCGTTGTGTTCATGGTATTGAATATATAACCTGCGTTGTGTTGATGGTATTGAATATATAACCTGCGTTATGTTGATGGTATTGAATATATAACCTGTGTTGTGCTGATAATATTTAGTATATGATCTATGTTTGTGGATGTGATTCTCCTCACTAAGCAAGTAGTTTGCTTATGTTATATTCTATTTTCAGATTACATGAGATCTACATTCTGGGACCGACGGCCCCTCTGCATCGATTAGATGAATATTGGTTTATTGTAATGTTTAATTGGAATTTAATACAATTGTTATATTGAATTATGCTGTGTTTAATTTATCCGTAATATGAATCCCCAAATTTGTCTCGTAAAAAATTCCCCAAAAGACAAAAAGTATATTCGTGAAATTCTTCGGTATATCGATAATACACCTCTCTATCGGTATATTACCGTTGATAATATAGATGCTACTTTAATATTAGAAGATCACACCTCTTCATGAAATACATTCTAACAGCATCGGTTAATTAATTAATGAATCTGTAATATCCCTTATGGCTTTGGATTAAGATATTGAATCATTGTCCTCCTTATAATGACATCATGGCTACTACACCTCTCACAAACATAATCCCTACATATTAATTCTGTCTAATTTTAGTAAACACAGTCGCAATTTGCATGCTTCATAGACGTATGCATACATTGTTAAAATTACCAATAGCACTTAGTATTGTTATCATCAGTTGCACATGATCATTTCTCGTGTTTACAACATAGTTGCCTATTATAATAACGTGAATTATGACTTGCACTGTAAATAGTCTGCAAAGTTGGAGATGATTGGTGGATGGGAAATTATCCCAAATTATCGTAGAATCATGAGTAAAATTCATAATTCAACTAACAATGAAATAATAGTACATTATTTGAAGTACGTATTAAATAGACTATTTTTCAGAAAGATGAAGCGTATGTAGAACAAAAACTAAAAACGAGTATTATAATCGTCAGACTGAAAGAAAGCCGTTATTCGCAAATCAAATAATATACTTTATCTACAACTGATTTACATCTGCAAGCCATTTATATTCGATATTTTGGAATGACATCCATTGTATCAATGGAAACAATCAAATGAAATAAACCTCATATTTTCTGTGAAAATTCTGACTGTAGTTAATACCTGGTAATAATTACAGCAGTGAGATCGCGATTTTTAATTTGATAGCAGGGATCATTCATCTTGCAGTGTGAATATTAGTTAATTTTAGGAACTCGAAATTGGACCCAATGTACTCATACTGAGTTGTAGATAATAATATATTATGCAACACGTTTTATGACTGTCTTTCGGTAGTAATTTTTTCAATCACGAGCGAAGCGTATTGAAACTCATAAATCAAGTTACATACTATTAGGAAAGGATCCGTTGTAGATGTCGACCTGCAAATAACTGAATGAAATTCATTTTTCAGGTAATAAAATATGTTAGCAAGAGTAGTGTTGATGAGTTGTATAAAGAAGTCTGTTCAACAATTATTTTCTTTCCATATCTTCACCGATCTTGTAACAAAAAAATTAAACACTAATTGAAAGTATAAAACCTATAGAATATACAAACATAGCATTACTTACCGTTTTCTGTACCACTTTAGATTCCCCTAAGCCTGGCAATTATATAACTTTGAACAGAAAAAAGTAAGCAACTCTGTTTGCATATTCTATACCTATGGGATTTATACTTCTAATTAGTAATAAATTCTGAATACAAGAGTGAAGAAATGGAAAAAAAATCATTATTGAATTTTTAATTAAACATAACCTTGAATAGTTCTCTTTAGGCAACTCATCAACGCTACTTTTGCTAATATATTCTATACCAATTTCATTCGTTTACTTGATCGCTGTAGGTCGACAGTAAAGAAGACCTAAATGAGGAAAAATGTTCACAGTTCTACACTATTTATCAAAGATACTGTGAAAAACAAAGTTATATCTGCATTCATACTATTTCTCAAAAACACTGTGAAAAACAAAGCTATAACTATACTTCATATCTTATTCAAACCAATTTTCATTGGAAATATTATGCAAGTTCTACCATCTCAATTTCCCTTGGAATTTTTCGTCATACTCAAATTGTTGGAAAGTTAGAGAGAGGGCACACTTTTCACGACTTCAGTAGCGCATATCTCACCAACTATTGACTTAAATAGAAATAGACTTTTTCCTCTTTTTTAAGACAGATGACAAGGAATATTCATTTTGAAATTGCTTTTTATTGTTGGATAATTTGAGTAAAGGATAATAACTCCATAATAGTCTCTTTCTTTTATGATAATAGTCCGCGAGACAGCGCCCAAATTTTTTGATGATTACCGCTCATTTGAAACTTTGTGAGTGGCTTCATTGTGATGAGTTATTTTTTTCATTTAGCAAAATTCTAGATTTGGGGGCGTTTTCCAGCGAGGGCCAATTAATTGAAAGAATATTGCTGTAATACTGATCTGTACACTAATCGAAAGATTTTTTGATAATAAAATGAAGGAAAAATATTGTCCGACATGAATATTGAGGCTACCGGTGAATCCGACAAGTCGCACTTGTCATAAGTATGTTGGTACTAATGGTAAGTATGTTGGTACTTATGACAAGTCGGACTCACCGGTAGCCTCAATATTCGAATACAGCACATGGATGCTGCACATGATTTTGCTCTGTGATTGTCAGACTATTTGGTTGGTTTCTTCAACATTTTTCCTCAGTTTTTTGATATCCTGTGCATCAGTGGTTTGTTTCTAATCGATTGATGATATTATTATTATCATTCTGAGTTCTAGGGGTGAGTCAATTCTCTTTAACATCTATTTAGATCCATTTTTATTTCATATATATATGTTCGTTTTGGCAAATTTTGCATGGTTTTAGCTGGTTCAGTTCAATTACAATTTAATTAAACAAACATTGTTTGTATAAGATACTGAGTGTTCGATAATTTGATTACATACTGGGTGTCTCTTTTTTCTTTTCGAACTATATTTTCTCAATTTGTTATTGCACAATTAAAATGGAACTTTCCTGTACTTGCTGTAACACAAAATCAGCTGAGCATAGGCTTATAAGTTGTTCAATCTGTGAAAAATATTTCAGTATTGCTTGCACAAACTTATCTACTGAAATGGCTCGTAAAATTCGTTCTGCGGATAGTGGACTAACATGGAATTGTAAAAATTGCGCCAAGATAGGTAACGACATTGCAAGCCTTAAACTACTTATTATTAATTTACAGAAAGATATAACTGAATTGAAAGATTCTAATCTAAAACACGGCTCAGTACAGTCTCCAATTCTCTATACTGAAGAAATAATCCAAGAAATTATGGAACGTGAGAAACGCTCCAAAAATATCATGATTTATGGTTATAAAGAGAAACCCTCTGCTACGAAAGAACAAAAAACTGAACAGGACACTAAGTTAATTAATGAGTTGCTATCGGATGCTGGTGTTAATCCTCCACAAGTTATCAAACCTATTCGTATGGGTCGTTTTGATGCTACATCTACTCGTCCGCGTCCCATAAAGTTACAGCTCCCGACTTCGACTGATGTCTTAAATATTTTTAAAAAATTCAGAGAGCTAAGAAAAACAGATAAATGGGCAAATATTTCTATTTCTAGTGATAAGACTCGTCAACAAACTGAATATTATAAAGCTTTAAGAACTGAATTGAACACTCGTGTATCCAAAGGTGAATCTGATCTTGTTATTAAATACATTAGAAATACACCAACTATAGTTAAGTCTTTAAACTAGTTCAGCCCAACAATTGTCCAATTTTAAATTTATATTATCAAAATACTCGGGGTTTAAATACTAAATGTAATGAATTTTATGTTTCTTGCTGTTCGTCTTCCTATGATTTTATATTAATATCTGAAACTTGGCTTAATACTTCAGTCAATAGTACGGAATTATTTCCTGATACTTACAATGTCTTGCGATGTGACAGAGATTTTTCTGCGGTTGGTCGCAGTCGAGGGGGTGGTGTACTTATTGCTTTAGCTGATCATATATCTTATAATCATATGGATACTTCTACTCTAAGAAGTCTGGTGCCATTAATTGATCTTGTTGCGTGTAAGTGCTATTTTGATAAGATCAACTTTGTTCTTTGTGTCCTCTATATTCCACCAAACTTAAATAGTGCTGACATTTCAATATTCCTTGAAGCCTTAGAAACTTTGTTTATAAATGAACTACTTCTATTAGTTGGAGATTTCAATCTTCCAAACTTTAATAATTTATCAGTCACTTGTCCTAAGACTACTTCTGTCCGTAGTCTGTGCAACATATTGAATCTTGGGCAATATAATAATATCCGAAATATGAACAATAATCAACTAGATTTAATATTTTCTAACTTTGTCTCTACTCTGTCAGTCTTGAGGTCTGATAATCCTCTTGTTCCTGAGGATAACTATCATCCTGCTCTAAATTTTTGTCTCGAGATTTCATCTCACAATTCATCCAAAAAATTTCCATCGTCAAATACTGAACGTTATAATTTCCGTAAAGCTGATTTTAACAAACTCTATAATGATATATGCAAATGTGACTGGTCCAGCCTGGATGAATGCAATGATGTCAATCATGCTCTCCACAAATTTTATGCACTTCTGTACGAAATATTCGATAATTCAATACCTAAATATAAGTATTCTAATTCGAAACATACTTATCCACAATGGTTCACTTCTGTGATAAAATATAACTTGAAAACTAAAGAACGACTTCGAAAAAAGTGGAACATGACAAAAAATCTCTATTATTTATCTGAATTCAAGCGAATGCGTCACTTATGTAAACAGCAAATTGAAGAAGCCTATAAGTCTTATGTTCATTCTGTGGAAAACAATATTAAAACTAATCCTAGTGATATTTGGAAATACGTCAACTCTAAACAGGGTACTACTCGTATTCCTGGAAAGCTTACTGATGGTAATCTGATTTATGAATCTCCCCAAGCTATTGTCAATGCCTTTGCTAAAATATTTTCTCGATCTTTTGATACTAGTTCTCCAAGTAATCATTCTTCGACAAATTTCTCTTACAATTCATCGTTTACAATCAGTTCTGTTACTGAGAATGATTTAATTTCTATAATGGCGTCGCTTTCCAATAAGATCACTGCAGGTGAAGATCATATTCCCAGCTTTGTAGTCAAAGACTCTAGATTTATTTTAGCAAAACCTCTCTCAGTAATAATCAACTTGGCAATTAAAACGTCTACTTTTCCAGAGAGGTGGAAGACAACAAGAATAACACCTGTATACAAAAAAGACAATAAAACTGATATTAACAATTATCGACCTATTTCCATACTAAATAATTTTGCAAAGATTTTTGAAATTGTTATTTATAAATGTGTCTATAATAATACATGTAACTTGATATCAGCAGATCAACATGGTTTCATGCAGGGGCGCTCAACTGTTACAAACCTAGCAATTTTTTCGCAAATTGTGTCTGAAATTCTTGATACTCGTGGCCAAGTTGATGTCATTCACACTGACTTTTCTCGTGCATTTGACACTATTAATCATGAATTACTACTGAATAAAATTCATTTCTTTGGTGCAGCTTCTTGTTTACTTGAACTTTTACGTTCTTATCTGCATGATAGAACTTGTTATGTTTTTTACAATGGTTATTCTTCTTCCGAATTTATGCTGACATCTGGAGTTCCCCAAGGCTCTAACTTGGGGCCATTATTGTTCAACCTCTTTATAAATGATCTGATTGAATCCTTTGATTGCCATGTTCTTGCATATGCAGATGATATCAAACTATTCACTAGAATATCAGGGTATGATGATGCTGTTAATTTGCAAAGGAATATTGATGTGATGACTACTTGGTGTGATGAAAACAAGCTAAAATTAAATATCAATAAATGCTGTTATATCTCTTTTACACGTAGCCATAATAAATTTACATTCCCTTATAATATGCAAAGTATATCACTGATTCAACAAATGTCAATTAAAGATCTAGGTGTTACTTTCACGTTCAATTTTGATTTTTTGGAGCATCTACTTAATGTCTTCAAGTCGGCTTGTAAAACTTTGGGGTTCATTATGAGAATTTCCAAAATATTTAAGGATGTCAATGCAATAAAGTCTTTATTTTTCGCTTATGTCTTGAGTAGACTCGAATATGCTGTGATAATATGGTATCCATTCTATACGTATCAATGCCTGCTGCTTGATCGAATTCATCGCCGATTTTTGAAATACCTCTCATTCAAAAATGATGGTATTTATCCTCAACAAGGTATTGACCAAAATTCTCTTCTTCGTCGCCATTCTATGGACTCCCTAACATCTCGGCGAGAGATTAGCACTGCGAAAATATTGTGGCAGATATTACATAATAAAATCGATGCGCCTTTTTTGCTGTCCAGAATATTTTTTCATGTTCCTAGATCCGCTGCTAGATTTGCCAGGACATTCTATTTACCAGCCTTTCGAACCAATGTACTTCAGCGTTCTCCAATTTTTGTGATGTGCCGCAACGCTGACATCCACATAAATGATATATTTAATTAATTTAATTATGTTATTATTATTATTATTCCTCATGTAATTATTCATTATTTTTTTTTATACATTTCTATACTATTTTCTTTCCTGCATTTATGCTTAAAATGTAGTTTTTTTTTTGTGCTGTATTTAACACTATATTATAGTTATTTACTTGATGTAATCTTGCCCTGTAAATGGACAATCTGTTGGGCAATAAATTATTATTATTATTATTATTATTATTATTATATTCATGTCGGACAATATTTTTCCTTCATTTTATTATCAAAAAATCTTTCGATTAGTGTAAAGATCAGTATCACGGTAATATTCTTTCAATTAATTAGCCCTTGCGGGTAAACGCCCCCAAATCTAGAATTTTGCCAAATGAAAAAGTTGTCGGACTCATCACAATGAAGCCACTCACAAAGTTTCAAGTGAGCGGTAATCAACAAAAAATTTATGCGCTGTCTCACGGACTATAAGCAGTAGTTATCATGATCGTGAGTTGAGTAAAATTTCAAATATTTTAAAAATTAATTTCAAATAATTTACAGTAATGCTGGGGCCATATTTACGTCTAATGTCGTTAATTGTGGCGTTATTCAATAATCAACACATTGTCAATGACAATATGTCAATTGTTACATAACGCCTTACTTAACGGCATAAGACATAAGTGTGGCCCCTGCATAACAGGTGAAAAATTTAATTCTGACTTAGTGCGTTCTTCAAATGTCCGTGGTCTGTAGTTCATCAACTAAGTTGCATGATTAAACATTTCTGCCTCCTGCATGAAGATAATCAAACTATGGCAGGAAGTTTCATCCACATATTGATTTCCAAGAACTTCCGTACACCTTATTCAATTTGATATTATGGCCTGATTGGTGGACATCGCTAAGTGCTGAAAAATTAAACAGAGTAAGGTAAACACAGGACAAATAAGCTTAAGCAGTTCTGTAATGAGTGCTGACATTTCATTAGTGAACATAATTAAATTTTATCAGTGAAATTCTCGCGGCGACAAACTTAATTAGAATTAATTTTAATACTTTCAAACTGAGTTTTAATATATGCAAGATAGATTAGGGGTGGAATGAAAATATAGTAATCAGAGAGTTCGCGGTTTTTCAAAGAAAAACTTTCAAATAGTGAGCATATTTGCGAAAGCGTGGTAGAAAGTTGAAGAAGTGTAATAGAATATGTCACATTGAGCACGACAAAGATGGAATAAGATAAAAATAGCATATCTATCAATAAGCCATCATAATGCCACACTCTGAATCTATATGATTTTGAAACCGAATAAAATTTCTAATAAAACACACGATGACTAATATTTTTCTGTTTCTTGCTTCGGAACCCTAATTAGACCCTGATGAAACATATGTGGGATCTTCTCGAAAATAGTCTCTTGTAGACAAAAAATCCATAAAATCATAGCTTGTATGAAGAGTTTCACTTCAATACACATCGATATTGATAACTTCCTCTTCGTCGCGCGTTGGTTAGAATATCAAGCTTTCGGACAAAATACAGAATTTCAAAGTTTGGCGCAAATTATCATGTATTCTCTCAGCACTTGGTTAATTGCCTACAAATCCATAACCTTAAATTTACATGTAAATTGATTGTTTCCGTCAAAACTCAAATTGCACACGGTAACTGGCTTGCTTCCATAGCACGCCTAATTTTACGATAATGGATTAACTCTGAACTGGTTCTACGAGTCCTGCTATTCAGTATTACTCTTGAACTGCTGAGCTCAAAGTTTAAAGCTCACCTAGGTTAGGTAAGTCATTTCCATCAATGCTGACTTTGAGATAATATACGGATATTGAACGATCGCACGATGACAAGATGTATGAAATAGAGTCACAGCAAAATAAAATTAATTGTTCGCTTTCTATTTAACTCAAAGGATATTTGAAGAGAACGCCCAGTTACACAATAAGAATAATTCAGTTCCAATTAGTATTGTAAGATTTAATTATACCAAAAATGATTCTTGCAAAAATAAGGCTTGTTTTCTAAGCGCTTAGCAATAAAACCTTATGAGGAGTAATACAGTAAAGTAGAATGATTCGTTTATATTCGTAATGCTTCCTGAGACAATAAATTTTCCGTCAGTATCAAATAAAATACCATCGATGTGGCTATCGAAAGACCCGGAGGAATCTTATGCCTCACAATGGAATGAGGAAGACTGATATTAATGATACAATACAATTGATTATGTATCATCAGTCTTTCTTATTCCACTGTTCAGTCAATCTAATATAGTGATGCACAAAAGCAGATGGAACGAAATGAAACTAGATATGAGATATATGTCGTATTTGTTTTGATTTCTGTTAATCTTGTCCTGTTATTATTACTGCTACTATTACTACAATTTTATTAGCTAGCTTTCTGGTTCATTTCATTGTCTGATCGGTACAAATTTTGCAATCAATTTTAAATTAACCTCCCGATGAACTAGAGACTTGAAACTTCAAATATAGCTCAGAACTAGATGACAATACCAATATTAACACGCTTTTTAACCTGTCTGATTGTTGTCTCAGCTAGCTAGTGCATTCAATCTTTCAGGAAAGCTCAGTTACTGATGACAATACAATATTCTGTGGTGATCATCAACACACATATATTTTATTTGATCATCAACACACATACACACATAAATATTTCATTTAGTTGTAATCCGTTTATAGTATTGTATTTTATTTTAGCTAAATCTGTACATTTCTTATTCATGCTGTCTCTCTGATACTAATATTTTGCGTCTCAGTTCTCTATTTTTCTATGTTTAAATTTTGTATTTTTGATGCTTGTGAAATTGTAACTTGCTTGTTTTTTTGCTACCTGCATTCTTTTCCAACTCCTTCTAAATAATAGAAAGCAGGGTGACACCCGAGGTTTTCTCCAAGTAACAAGCGGAAGTCCAGTTCATCTCCGCCGTTCGTTGCAACATTACCGAACCAAACATAATTTTTTTCCCTCAAATCAAATTAAATTATTAAATAGTCGGTCTAGTTTATTCCCACATCATAACGTCCTCTCAACAATTCAATAATTTCTAGCACGCTTTAACTCTTGCGAATATGAATATAATAGCACGCAGGCAAGTGTAGGTACTTAATGACGAATAGCGAGCAGGCTGCGCACTTATCAGCTTATGGTGATTGTGGGATTCAGGATTTCGGATAGCGCTTGGTCTCTGCATCTTATACACCTTCCTCTAAAATCGGGTTCACATACATAGCTTTAGGTCGTTAGCGATGTGAGATAATTGTTTTGTAAAATACATAACACGCAGGCCTATTGGAAAAGAACGACGAAATTAGCTCACATCTGTACGATTGCAACATCTGTCATAAGATATATTTATCAACAGACACGACCTGCTTGTCTGTTCCTTTTGTGTCGTAAGATAATAGGAAGGATGAAGATGCCAAATTTTAAAGATTGCTTATAGAAATATTTAGACAGATGCTGCAACAGCTTTCTTGTAACTACGGCTGAACTATATTTACTTTTATTCAATTATATGGATGCACCCACTGTTTTCTCTTCCTTTGAATTATTTTCAAATACCAATAGCACTCGACGACGAACTCCTGATTATTGACTAAACTGAAACTGCTCCTGCTACATTTTATCGCTAGCTCATGTCTCATCGCTTCGGTATGAACCTCGCTTATCTTACGATAAAAGTCGTTTATCTAATGATTCTACGATAAAAATCTTATCGTTCTGGTGTGAACTTGGCGTAATAGCAAAACTGATACATCAAGAAACATAAATTACATTTTCGTATGGATTAATAATTTTAATATCAACTACCAGTCTGAAACTGCAAAATTGAGGCACATTTGATTCAATGAGATATGAATCTATGATGATGCGCCCCAAGTTTTTAGTTTTAGACCTGTAGTTGATACCCACATAATTTTCTACTTTTTGGTGCATTTGGAAAACGTAGTGGTTTAATACGTATTCAAGATACAAATATAAAAATATATTCTCCAATGCACGAGCGGCTTACTTGAATACGAGCGAGGCAAGTGTTTTTAAAACTCTGTGAGTATATTAAAGACTTTACACGTGTGTCTTACAATGTTTTATCTTCGATTGTCCCAAATTTCGTAAAATAGTCAATTATATATAAATGTTTTCTCTTTTGTAAATGTCACTTAACTCTCTCGCTTAACTTAACAATATCGTATCAAAATTTAAAAGTTAAATGTGACATGAACATTGATGCCATTATTCCGATTCCATATTTTTTGTCTAAGTGAAGCTTGAAATTTAAGCTAGAGTGATGCAACTGACCATTAGACGGCTACTATTAGTAACCAAGGAAACGATATTATAAATTATTTTCCTTGAAGCTCACTATAATGTTCTTGAAGATTTAAATTAAAATAGTGATTGCAGTGATGTAGATGTGTTTCAAAATATCCCTCAGATATTAAAAATACTGATAATCAATTGAGTATAACTTTTATTGCGCAGTTTTCCATAAAAGCCCATTTTTTACATTCAAAATAACGTCAAAAACTGTCATTTTTCATACGATCCTAGATAAAACTTATTAAATAAAATTATCGGGTGGTGAGAATTAGATGTTTAATTCAACAAATTATAAATATAACTTACTATTGTGTGGAACATAACCTCGTATAGCTTGCCAAGTACATCTACATATTGCTTTATTATTCATAAATTTCTAACAATAAACTATCACCTCTTTTTCATAATGAAATCCATGCTTTTAGATTTTCATTTTTCATTTAAATCAATTGATGAAATACAAATGAAATAATTCCACTTTACATCTACATATATAATTTTATGCTACCCCAACGGCAATTTTAGGTGTGAATATTGGCGTTGGATAGTCCCAGGCTCTCATGGATTTATATCTTTTGATTGGCCGAAATGTAAACCAAATTCACATTACCAAAAAAATCGTACTCGGCTATCTGTCTGTTGCATCAACTCTCAAACATTCGTCAATTATTATAAATGAATCAATGTAGTTTGAAAAATATGAATCTATTCAGTTAATATGTGAATATATCTATTGCTTTTACTTATTGAGTTTATTTTCAGAAAGTTCATTCCAAATCATGCATTTAATGTACTTATGTGAATCGTTTTTGTTAGTCGGCCAATCAAAAGGTTTAAATCGTAGCCCCACAAGAGTCTTGAACCGTACTTGACGTGAGTAGATTATAGAATTGTGCCATATAACGATATCTCTCTTGCTTCTTTCACTACAACATAACCAATTTAAACACAGTTAAAGTTGATTACGACAATGGAACAATCAATCATCAGTTTACGACAGGGTTGGCTTGACTTAAACCACTTGATTTTAATAATGATTCAGCAAATAAGACCTTTCTTTGATGATAATGATTGAAACAATAGAAAAGCATTAACTTATTGAACTAGCTTCACGATACCAAGTGCACTTCAAGTGTCTGTTACACCCGTATGAAGTAAAAAGGCTTGATTGTAATTTCTTCTTAGACAGTAAATTACAACATTTAACAGGTTTTTCAAGGCAGCAGCTGTGTAAAAACCGAAAATTAATTATTTATTTACTTTCAAGGAATACATGAAGCAGGGAACGTAACTGTTGAAAAAAATTGATTACTCATAGTCTGCAAACAATACAGACAACCATTTCAGCTCAGGAAAAGAGTAGCAGATGTGTGGAGCATCATATTATTTGAAAAAAACGTGCGCATATAGTGATGTGCACATTGTCAACGTCTGCAGCTACTTTCTATCCTCTTCCAAGGACCAAATTAGTAATTTGTATTATTTGCAAACGGACAGAAATCATTTCAAACGACGCAGAGAAGATTACGATAAAGACACAAATTCAAAATACAGACGCTCGAAAATTATACTCAGAGAAGGTAAAAAGAACTGAGTCAAAGTCAAAATTAAATAAACAAACAATGACAGTGAACAAATAGAATAAAGAAATGAAAGTCCCGTGCATGCGTGCAGACCTTAAAAGTGGCTTGATTAGGCTAATTTTCTATATGAACACTGACCTATTTCATTTGCTACTAGCCTATGAGTACTTGGTTAACTTCAGTTCATCATCACATAAATCTTTAATTTTTTTATTATAGAACTGAATATATACCTGACTGAAAGCTTATCTAGATAATGTAAGACCAGATTCTCCTCTATGACTTATAGCCGATTTATAGCTACTTGGAGTAGGGCGAACCAATGAAATTTGATAGTGTTGACCTAGAAATCAAATTTGATAAGAAACTTTTATTTAATTTCCATACTTCTGAGCTACGTTCTTCATGTTCCACACTTTTCCAATCTGCAAGAAATAATTATAATATACTTGTCTTTTATAGGATCAAAATTAGAATACTGCGCGATAATATGGTTTCCATTGTACAAATACCAAAATAAATGTGTTGAATCCGACCAAAAAAAAATTCTGAATTTGCTGTACTATACAATAATGAATTATTATCCACCTGACGATCTTTTTTATGACACTCTATTGCGAATATTCCAATTTTGACACACTCGCAAAGATAATATCTGTATGATTTACTTATTTAAATTTATGAATGACCATATTGATGATTCTGTTTTCCTAGTCTTCAATAAAATTAATTTTAATGCACCAAGTGAAATATAAGATATAACTGTATCATCAATACAACAATATTTCACAAAATATTTGGAAAAATATCAAAGCTGTAAATATGATTTAATTATTTTTGTTGCTCCTTATTCACTTGTTTTTATTTTTAAAGTTTGTATCAATATGTTTCTAGGATTATTTAATTTAATTTATACCTTGTGTCTGTTGGACTGGATTTTTCAAATTAATAAGTGAATAAATTTGTTTTGAGGAATTAAAATAATCTCGAAAATTCACTTCGTTGCAGGCCGTAATCTATTTTTATCAATCGTTTGCATGGGCGATAATCTTCAAACAGAGCTTTGATGTGGCTTCTGTGCTCGCTGGCTCCACTATTCAAAGACCAGCAGTTATCGTGATTTTTATCGAGCATAATATGAATATTAGATTCAATGGCGCTCAGCAATATGGAATAAACAAGTTTGATAATAATTAATCAAGATTATTATGACTATTTGGAGAATGATATAATATAGCAGCATACAAAACTATTTCGATCATTATTTCATTAAATTATTGTTTATACAGTGGGAAGATGAAGTATCTACAAAATTTAGAGTGCTTTTGTTTTCTGATAAGTATATCCAGTAGGTTATGGGATCAGGTTACGTTGAAATTGATCCAAAAAGGAACAAACAATATACAACCTTTTAACGATGAATGTTATGGAACTTGGATGTTTCCAAGTTTCAATTCACGCATATCATTGAATACTTGTAAAACCTTCAGATGAATGTAAAAAGATAAATGTTATGGCTTAAGACACAATCGTTGAAAAATCAAGTATTTCTTATTTGTTCATGCGAATGAACAAACTTCGACCAGAGAAATTTTTATAAATTCGGGTGCTATATATGAAAAACAGAATTTAATAATACAATCATTTTTGTGAAAATAATTATTGGGCTTTAAAATCCAAATATATATGACATTATTACAACATTTTTATAGATTTGATCAAATAATGGGTGAATTAATATCGGCAGCTGCAGATTAGATGAAGTGGGCAGAGTGCACATCTTTTGTTAGCTCTTTCTTCTTAATATGATGAAGTGATAATGGCATGTTGATACATAGATGTGTAATCTAATAAATAAGCATTTCAAAAGCGCTACGTCTTCTAGTCTCTATAAAATGAAGTTTCTTGTTCAAAGAGATTGGAATAATTAAGTTTTGTAATATAAGTTAACTAAACTCTGTACGTAGTGATAGTATACAAATTCGTAATAACTAAGCTATGTTTATGCAGTTCAATATTCGATAAATCTATAAAATCTAATTTTATTCTCAAAATATTTTTCATTATAATATTTTCAACAAGCATCGCAAAATTGAACTATCTATGAGAGCCAGCTTCATCTTCATCTTGAGAGTTTGTTCAATAGAATCACGTCTAAATATCATTAATTTCATCTCAGTCTCTATAGATGCTCCTCTTTTATTTAGTTGTTTGCTCGCCGCCTGAATTCGTAAACAAACGGCGGGAATCACTCAGGCCGACAGCAGCGCTCAGGTGTTGAGTTCGCTAAAGTTAAAGCCGTGAGCTCCCTCAGGGTCGTGCGTGATAAATTTTACAAAGTTTTAAAGTAAACACAGCACTCTTATATTGAGCTACTTACTTCGCGCGAAATTGCTTCGTACTCTCTTCCTGTGATTCATGTGCAAATACTGGAATTAATTTTATTAGATTTTTATTTTTAAGAGAAAAAGTATGAGTATATTGATTGCTTCAAAGTTCAATAAGAACTGGAATAATGCAAATAAACAACCGATTCAAAATTTATTTGAATACCTGTATTATGTCTTAGGTCTGCCCATTCTCACAACAAAATTATAAAATTTAGACAAACAAATACTCAATAGTTTTTTGTGATAAGTATTTCATACTCTTTTGTCTGTTCTGACTCAACATTATTATTTCATAGATAAATTACATATGAAAATTTCGGCCTATCACTAAACAATAATTTACTTAATTCCCAATGAAACTTTTATTCTAATAGAGATTTAGAGCTATGATTCTAGCGCCATTTTGAGTAAAACTCAAAGCTTAACGACTAACGAGAGACATTAAGTGAGGTTATATTGTTGTGTAGAATTGTGAGGAAGGGGTCTGTGAAAAATATCCTTCATTCAATCAAGTTGTAATAATAAATAAAAATTATAATGTGACAGTTTATTAATCATAATTTTTCTTGATTCTTTGTTTTGACATGAGTTCATGTTTCCGATACAGATTCTATTGAATAGAATTATTCTTTTTCTCATACTTCGTAAATATATTGTTCCGATTACATTAAATTTATAGTAATCAATATAGAATTTTTTATACTATGGCTATTCAGGCCTATTGGATTATCAAGAATTCTATTGTCTTTAATAAAATTAGATAAAGTTTTTCAGACGTGCTCTTATCTTTCTATTTAAAAAAATTTTCGTCTTCAATATGCGAGAAATATACTTCCATACAAAGGAGAATCATAAGGACAAATTTATCAAAACATAACTTAATATAACACTTGTATTCAATTCCACTTAAACATTACAAGAAAACAATATTTATCTATAATTGAAGGATAGCGACCGCCGCCGCCGCTCAGAGTGTAAATCCCATGAATTCTGGAAATAAAATATAACATAAGCAAACTACTGACGTTATACAATCAATATCATAAACACAAAATCACACTCTCTAGTGTACACATAAAAAGGGAATGCACGAAGTACAAAAACACATAAACTAAATCAGGGAGTGTCGGCCAGTCGACCTGCTTAAAACTTAATCGGGAGCATCAAACTGTCGACCTGCTCAACTTCTACCGAGAGCCCCATGGCTAGATCTAGCCAGTCTGCTCAACCTCTACCGGGAGCGCCAAGGCTACATCTAGCCGGTCTGCTCACCCTTTACCGGGAGCGTCAAGACTACGTCTAGCCAGTCTGCTCACCCTTTACCGAGAGCGTCAAGGCTACGTTTAGCTGGTCTGCTCATACTTTACCAATGCTCACTCTCAACCAACACACTACATACTCATCCATCTCACACACCTAGTAACTCGACTCACTGATTCAACCTACACACCTATACTCTGATTCATCTTAACTTTGACTCTTCTAAGATACGCAAAGCACTATAGAACTTATTTCGCGTAAATAATAACACAAACTGAGGTAACAAATGATTATCGAGCTGTTTAAATAACTTACATATTGAAATATGTTGAAAATTATATGATTATTGATCTTACGTAATGCCAGAGAAGAAAATGCGAAACAGGAGCATTTCGTTCATTCACTAACTCTTAATATCGCTCCCCTATTCAAGATATAGGAAAAACCTTGGACTCCGCTCTGCCCAAGAGCTACACTCGGGTTTACAGTAACATAAATGTCTAATAAATTCTGTATAAATTAAATTACAATGGAATAGTACTAGTTGTCTTTGGCTAGTCTAATCTTGGCGGGATGGACAAGAATTTGAATATTCTGAAATATGCCCTAAGATAATTCCTCATATACTAAATAAGTTTCTTAAAGATGTGAAGTCTAATAGAATTATTCAATATGAAAAACAAGAACTAATTTTAATAGGAGACAGGTTTTAAATTAAAAATTAGAAACTTCTCATTGATTCATAAAGCATACAGTACAAGTTTTATATATGGAATATTATATCGAGTAGATGGCCTCCACGGCTTTGCTGGCACATACGCTCGATTTTTTTTCTCCATGATTCTCCATGACTGTCTCATATAAATATGATTGAATTTTGTTGATACAGCGCTCAATTTCAATTTCCTCATTCAAGGTTTAGGGGGTTGTGAGCTTCTTTGGAATAAAGCCCGGACGTTGAATTTAAAAAAAAAAACAACGGCGCTAAATCACATTATCTGAGCAACTAATTCTGACCACCATTACATGACCAGGAAGTGATTCAGGTAATAATTGGTATATCGGGCTGTATATGACATGTGGCATCGTCACCATCGTCTTGAAACCACGTATAGTTACATCAATATCTTACAATGTAGGCACAAAGGATTTAATTATCATATCGCGATATTGAACGTCATCAACTATTTTTATCTGGAGAAGAATGGTTCAATGATGCCTTCAGCTCAAAATACGCACCAAAGAGTGACACGTTGTGGATGCATTTGTTTCTCAACAATCACTCTTGAATTTTCTAAATCCTAAATGCGACAATTTTCACAAATACCTATCGAAGCCATCAAGATAAAAATTAGCGTCATCGTTGGAAATGATTTTGCTTAAAAAAACAACAGCCACTAGTTGTTCCATAATCCATTTGAAATGATACATCTCGGCCTGAAGTTTTTTTTTTGTTTCACCTGAACAACAGATTTGCGCTCGTTTCTAAAACAAAATCATCACGCTGTAAATCACTACTTCAACATACAAAAGCATGCAAATAAAAAGTCATTATACAATATTTGAATATCAAAATTAATTGGGCAAACAAAAATTAATAGCAAAAATAATCGAACAAATAATAAATTAATAAAAGGTGAACTTCAAACTCCCATTTTTACTTACTTGTACTAAGTACAAGAAAGTATTGTGAAACCGACAAAATTCACCTATCGAGATTTTGATGAAAATATCTGTTTTGAGCATTCCTGAATCCATTTTGACTATTTTTGGCTTGATGTCGGTACATATGTGCGTGACTCGCAAATCTCAAAACTGGTGGAACGTATAATGTTGAAATTTTGTATTTAAGACAGGTATATAATCTGGTTGTGCACCTTGCATTATGGTTCCAATCGTCTTTAGCGGAAGTGCACTTCACTTGAAACTTTTTTCGAATTTTTCTAATAAATCCAGAATGATAAACCATAGGATGATGAAATTCAGTCTTTGAACTTGATGTTTTAGAATAGTTATCTGCTATTTTTGTATGAATCGGCCAAGCCAGAAGTGCACTTTACTTGAAACTTTTTTTAAATTTTTTGCATAAATCTATAATTTTCAGCCATAGCATATTGAAATTTAGTGTTTGAACTTGTGTAGCATCAAAATAGTTATCTACTATTTTTGTATCAATCGACTGAGCCGGCAGTATAGTTTATATGTATAACAGATATTCAGAATTTGCCGTATAAAACAATCAGTTCAATTGAAATGGTTAAGTAGGCAGTGATAATCTGTGGCCAATTTTTTGATCTTGATTGACATTGTACATGTCAAAATATTATTAAAATTATATTGATTATAATCTGAAGTGATAGAAAACTTTATTGAATAAATTTGTGTATATATCAAATGATGTACAAGTAAGTCACGTGATGTTCACGTCAGATTTTTTTTGAATATTGAAATATTTCTCAACATATCCTCTCTTACTGCATTTAAAATATTAGACGAATGAAGTATTCTGTTGATTTGTATTTGCTAGAGAAGTAGAGATGATTTTCCTGATCTGATGATGACTATATATTTTAACTCTGTGGTCTATTCTCATTCAATTTGTCTCCCTGTAGCTTCAGCATCTCGACGAGTAAATTAAATTTCTTTTCTTGGGTGCTGATGTTATCCCATGCGGTCCGGAAGTGATGTAATTTGGATGACAACATTCCGATTATTTTAGTCAGAATCCAACTTTTTTTACTATATCCTCGCTTTCAGCCACTTGCAATTCTCAGAAACTGAAAGATCTTGAAGCCAAAGAAACATTTTTCTTACCTTTCAATCGTAAAATCTGACTTTCGGCCATATTAATACCTCGATGACTGCGCGGCCAATTGATTCGTACACTTAACCTCAAAATAACGTATGAATCAATATAGCTTGACGATTGACTGGAGGCGTCCCAACTTGGCGACTGGCTGATGTTTCTGATCTTCGATCATTTGTTTACTTGACTTTGATAAACTTCAACACAAGACGTTTGACAGTGCGCCGTCTTGGGTTCATAACCTGTTAGTCAGAAGTATCTTGGTAATTTCGAGGCTATGAAATAAATTTGTCAGTCGTATATCTACAAAGAAATTTATATTTACGATAAATAAAACAACTGACCATGAATGAACAATGATCGAAATATAACTCGTAAGACCAGATAAAATTGTTAATGAAACCTCAATGGTATCGACAAATGCATTGCTTTTACAATGACAGATCACCGTTTCCCATTATTATTTCAATGGATCACATGAGCATAACGGCTCACAACGGATCATACAAACTTTTCGCGTCGTGGTTAAATTGGAAGAAATAGGATTGTGTGAGTGTAGCTTTGCATAAAGCTTTGAACTATCAATTTAGAAAAATAGAACCAACTGCCCTTATTGCTTAAATGTTGATAAAGAAAAGTTCTCTGATAAACATGGTTGATGTTGACATTTTGATAATAATCACAGTTCGACATCTAAATCCGATCTATGTATCTATTTATATTGGTTTCACCTCAAGTTTCTTGTAGATTTTTGTTAAGTATCGCCGTATATATTTTGTAGATGATTTTCAGTTGTGTTGTCCCGATAGTTACTTGCAATAGGATATATGTTATTATATCTCTTGACCATAATGAGGAGAGATTATTTCCTTTCAATACCTCATCAATGATAGAAGTTGTGGCTTTTGTTACTTTTCCTTTCCCATTAGGCACTTCGTTTTCACCAAGAACTTTTCTTTTCTTGTTCCTTCACTTGCTCTACCCTACTTCCTTCACAATATCTGTTGATTTTAGCGTTAGTAACTATTTTCCTTCTGAGATTAAAGTTTTTTGTGTTTTTTATACGCCTCTTAATAATGCTTTGAAATATTTTCTCCATTCCTCTATGGTGATATTCTCATCTTGTTTGGAGTAAGATTTCCTTTTTCTCTACAATGCTTTAGCTTCTGATACTATATTATATAATTCCGTAATTGCTCTTTGTTTATATTTCTTCACTTTTGCTTCCGTAGATACGTGTACTCTTTGATTTTCTGCTTATATCTTTCTGTGGTTATATACCTTTCTCTTGAATGTATTAAGATACTTTCTTGTTTCTCTTTGTTTTTCTGTACATTCTTCATCCCACTACTGATTTATGTACTAAAGTCTCTCTGAAATCTGACTAATTGACTAAAAAATTGACTGCTTCAAAGTTTCTTAAGTCAAATTGTTGGATAAATATATCGAAAATTCAAAATAAACATTCGCAAATTGTAAAATTCAATCAAAATCTATGACTGAATTTTTAATGCTTTTTATTTTTGTTATAATTTTAGCGATCGATTAAATCCACAAAAAAAAAAAACTTATTAATTGGTTGTTACAATGGGCGAAATGCAAAAAAAGCTCTTCAGAACTAATTAAAACTCAAAAGAAGACAATTTTCATCATCCATTTATAATTTCATTTATTAAAAACACGTGCAAGAGAAATACAAAAATTTTCTGTAATAATGAATACATTTCTCCTTATTATACTTTCCAAGGAATTCAATTCAATGTATTGAATCAGACAGATTACTAAGTTCTTCACACGCGCATTGATAAGTTGTCCCCCGTGAATCAGTAGTGCCAACACTGCTTTTTCTCTGCTTGACCGCTCTTTTTCACTTGTCATTTGGAGCGTTTTTATTTCGTTTGCTGTGAAGCGAACACATTTCAGACACATATGTTACGTTACCAATGTCTGACAGGTTATTTATTCAACTTCAAAAACACAATGTGAGCCTTTTTTTATTAAAATGTCCTCACTAAAAGACAAGTTTTCATTTTAACCTACAGTTATGAAAATTCAAACGTTTCTATGATAGATCGATCGAATCAATTTCTAATTGATTGAAAAACTAATTTCATATTAGATTTCCCAGCTCCAACTAAAAATTAAATGTTTCCATGACGGCAGTAAGTTTCTGATTAGTACTTACAGACCTATAAACATCTAGTGGATATATTCAGAGTATAATAGTTTTAGGACTCCAGTACAATCACCAAATTTGTATTCTGAATGAATCAATCATTTACAGTCTCAATTCGCCTTATATTATTGTATAAATATTCAATTAACAGTTTTGAATTATTTCATATCGGAAAATTTAAATTAATTTGCGCAGCTGGATAGGTGAAGATTTAATACTCTTCAAATAATTTCAATTTCATAGCTGGGATAAGATTGTCTATAATTAGTAAAAGTAAACTTAAACACAATTAACATATTCAATTTCATTTACTATCTTTGTCTTCTTCATGAAACAGTATACGAGACAGAAATTGGAAGATATAAATAAAAGGAAGAATTCTAAACACAAAGCATTCTTGCTGGAGAATGTGAAACTATTCGTTCTCTCAAAATCTGTATCGTTGAAATATATTTCTCACAGAACAATGTCAAGATCAAGTTCAACATGAAGAAATACATACAAATGAGGTATCAAAGAACCAAAATAGTTTCACAAAATTCTTAAGATCACAATTTTCTTACTTTTATTTTATGAATAAAATGTGTGGCAAATACAATGTTTCTTTTTTTTCATAATTTTGAGATAAGTAGATTCAGAAGGAAACAACGAGATCAATAATTATAATTCATGTTGCATGGACGAATCCAAGATTAATTAGAGAAGGGAAGAGTACATTACCACACATATGTGACACTACTATTCAATTTTTTGTTCTAGTGTAGGGTTCGAATAACCAAAAGTTTTTTTTTCTGTTTACAAAACTAGCGATGATGTGCGAATGTCTCATATTCTCTGTCAAATGGTGGATTCTATTATCCTATAAATAATTACTCAGATAGCGCTAGTGTTATTAACGAGCATCAAAGAGAAGAACACATAATAATTTGTTATATTTATAATTTTCAACCTAGTTCAGCTGTGCCATAAGAGCAATAATAGTCCGGTCAAATTAACTTAAAAAATAGGGGTACCCTTGCAATAACTCCCAAAAAGCTGAAAATTGACGTGAACGTTGAAGATACCATCAAAATGAAGTTGTAAAAAGTCCCCATCGATTCCATGTGTGCAAACAATTTTATGCGAGGTCAAAGTTCGAAGAAATAGGTTTTTTGGATTTTAGCGAAACCGTTAGTTTTATGATAAAAATAGATCAGACAAAAACTGTAGATCCCCTAATTTTCTACAAAAATGGTCCCCACATTTTTTTCTTAAGACTCACCGGTTTTGAAAAAAAGCCGTTCTAAAGTTATATTTTCATCAATATGCATGACTATGCTGTCTATGTACATTATGGACGTATAATATATAAGTAAAACTATTAGTCTGCATGACTAATACTCGTACATTAATATTGAATGATAATTTAGTCCAGGCTATATAGACAAAAATAGGAAAAATAGAAGAAGTAACCTGTGTATTTCCAATTTTTTCAGGAATGTCATGCGGAAGGTCCCTTGAGCAAAATGTAATAGCAAGAAGTGGAATCACCATGCCGCCGGGGGGTGGAGGGGTATTTGAAGGTCCGTTTTTCAACTATTTTGCTCATAACCTGAAAACGGTACATCCTAACAGGAAATTTTCAACATAAAAATTGAAGCCTAATAAATTTCCTATAGTTTTGCCCCGATACATTTTTTTGAAAAAATGTATAGTTCCAGAGATATCTGCTCTCAAAAGTAGGCAATCTGTGAAAAAACGCAATTCGTCCAATGTTTTTCGTCAAATTTTTCTTCTTTATATATATATATATATATATATATATATATATATATATATATATATATATATATATATATATATATATATATATATATAAATTTATTTCCTGTCGTCCGCTAAAGGAAGTGACAAGAGTACAATTTCATACTACAAAATGTTTATTGGAAAAGTACAAGCCATGCAAAAAATATCGAGAACAAATAAGTAAGTAAACTAAATAACTGTGAATTGAATGTAAAGTGATAAGAGTGATAGTTGAATGTTTATTATATAATGTGTCGCCTCACACGAACTCTGTAATATTATCCTCTCCCTCGCTGTCATCTTCCTCGAGTAGGAGCACTGAAGAGGATGCGTTCAAGCATGCCTGTTCACAAGCACATGCTGGTGAACAGTGGATGCCTGTTCTTCGGCATCCACACCTGGATCCACAACCACTCTCACATCTGCAGAAAATTGACTCCAGGGTAATTGCAGGGGCAGGAGGTTCGAGAGTCTTGACAGGAGTGAGTACTCCACTTTCGTCTCGTACCCAACCCCATCGTTGTGGATCTAGGAGTTTATTGCCAAGCCATTGTTGGATTTGATGAAACACTCTTAGCGAGTGCTGCTGAGCCGCACTTTTGGTAGGTGGTAAGGATGCCAAGTTCGTTTTTCCCTTGGCCGAGGATTTTACGAAAGAACTTTACCGGTGATGGTTAAGATCCCATTTGTTGGATGAAGCCTGATACAAGACGAGAAACATCTTCTCTCCAGCTTCAGTGATGGCTGCAGTGTTTGACGTTGGGTTGTAAAAAACGTCTGAAACTGATTTCGAGTTCTGTGGCTCGTTTGCAAATGTTTTCAGAATGGACGCTTTTCCTTTGCCAGATATTGCGCTCGTGGTGTCGCATCCTGAAAACGCATGGATGAAGAGGATAGATTCACTGGAGGAAAGCTCCTGCAATTGTGTGGTAGAAAATATCTTCATCTCTGTGTTACCTCGCGCAGGCTTCATGAAAAAGATGTTCTTGTCTGGTGGTGTGAGCGCTACAAGCAGGACAAGCAGGTCTACATCCTCTCCAACCACAACTACAGAGGAATGAAAAGTTGCCTTCGTAATTCCACATGTCACAATGAAGCGATCTGCATCTCCAGTGGCGGCACTGGCCTCTACCCCTCTTGCTGTCAGTCTGCTGACAAGCAGCTGGATCAGCTTGGTATTATTTTTATCATTGGTTAGGAAGTTCTTCTGCTGAACGGTGGCCACGATATTGGCAGAAACGTTCACCTCCAGCGGAAATTTAGATGCTCCTCTCCGTTTCTGTTCAGTATATTTTGTGGAATTGGCGTCTCCGTACCCATCAAAGACAACAGCAGAGCTATCACCGTGATGATTGATGATATACGATTCGTACTGCTCACAAATGGACGAGAAATTGCTGCCATGGGAGGAGGCAGAGAGGATTTGTAGGTTGGGTTGGCGGGCTGGAGCTTATATCAGCTTCGTCTACCAGCCAATTCAAAAACAATTTCTGGTACAAACTCTTCTACTACTACTCTTCTGAATAAAATAGGATCCACCACAAGCACATGCGAACCCCATCAACACGATATTCACTATGTGTGATAGATTACATTGATTACTCATATTTATATTATATTGTACTTATATATTGACCGTTATAGCCATCAATTATAGAGAAATAGGACTCAGAGTTTTCCTGGTTAAGCCACGATTTGTTATCAAAATCTTGAAAACCCTCCAACCCTAGACCTATAGAACATAAACATACATAGTATATATATATTCTTGAAGGAAATTTGATGCTCCCAAACTTTTAAGTCAGGATTTTTCTGTTAAACTAACGGAGGAAGGGCTACAAGAAAAAGTTTGACGAAAAACTCTTGGCGAATTGCGTTTTTTCGCAGATTGCCTACTTTTAAGAGCGGATATCTCCGAAACTATACGTTTTTTCAAAAAAATGTATTGGAGCAAAACTATAGAACATTCACTAAGCTTTAATTTTTATGTTGAAAATTTCTTGTTAGGATGTACCGTTTTCAGGTTATGAGCAAAATAGTTGAAAACGGACCTTCAAATACCCCCCCCTCCCCCCGGCGGCATGGTGATTCCACTTCTTGCTATTACATTTTGCTCAAGGTACCTTCCTCATGACATTCCTGAAGAAATTGGAAATACACAGGTTAGTTCTTCTATTTTTCCTATATTGCCTGGACTAATTCTAAGAATATGAAATGAAAAGAAACCCAGTCCCTTCTTCTATATGACCATGTGGTTTTAAGCAACATCTATCTGCTGTTCAATTGTCATCGTGGCAGTGTCCGTCTATTACTTATTTTAAATTACTTGAATAGATTAGTTACGTTACGTATTTTCTGCAGAACATACACACAATAAAAAACATGTTCAATTAGATTCTTCTCCTCCAACCTCGGCTTCAATTCATCAACATCTTTATCAAGTATATCACCAGGTTCAAGTGTGGCTTGTCAATCAACTAGACTCAGAAGAATATGGTTGGAAGCTAATTGTTGATGTATTGGAACCAATCCATACTCTACCTCCACATGCACCAGAAAAGCTCCTTAATACTATTTTTTTCAACTGCAAAAAGGGATGTAGCTCGAAATGCCGCTGCAAGGCCAGTCGTGTTCAAATACTGAATCTCCAACAGAAGATGATCCTCACATCAACGATGTATTGCTTATTTTAACAATTTCAGGAAGATGAAGATGAAGAAGAAGTTGAATAAGAAGACCTAATATTATATTGAAGTTCAATAAGAAGACCGTGGAGTAGGCCTACTGAGAAAATCACGTCGAAAAATAAACGCCAAGTACCTCATAGGTGGCGTGGAAACGTGTGCATATTATGAGGAATATAATTTTAGAATGGCTTTTTCTCAAAAATGGTGAGCCTTAGGAAACAAATGTTAGTATCATTTCCGTGGAGAATTGAAAGATCTACAATTTTTGTTTGAGCTATTTCTGTCATAAAACTCCATACAATTGTATTTCGCAACAGGTTTACGCAGCTTGCATTTATTTCTTGTATCCTTATTATATATATTTTCATGTACGATGAATTTGTTCTTGTTATTGTACACATATATTCCTATCTCAAGTATATACAGACAAGCAAGAGTCAAAATATTAAACTTCTTGAAGTAAGACCTACAAGATTCTGAGTATGATATGTCATCAATACATCTCACTGCTTTTTTTTTTATAAATAAAAACACACTTGGTATGCGACGATGAACCCCAGAAACGTATAGCGTAACGTAGTCTGGATAAAAAAATTGCATGATGAAAAACTAATAGTTGATGCTCGTTTAATTTGCTTTCCAGATATCTTATTTGAAAACAGATTGCACATATTCACAATAACGTTTCGCATTTAAGCTTTCGTTTATAACCATACCTGAAATTTATCAAGTTATTATCTCCATTTAAAAGTATACTAATATTTTGTGCGTGTTTGTTGTGAAAGCGAATAAAATTTCTCACGCACCAATTTGAAATTATTGTCATGGTATTATTGAAATGATCACTTAAAATATCGTTGTTCCTATTTGAAATAAGAACTGGTACATCATCCGAAAACATTTTTGTATCAGTGCCGCTTAGCTCATCAAACACATCGTTGATGTATATGCAAAAGAGAATAGGCGCAAGTATTGCGCCTTGAGGCGCTACAATGTTTATCAGAACCTTATTAGAGTTCGATTTAACACCTGAGAAATCAATCAAACTGACGTACTGTTCTCTGTCGATCAAAAAAGTTCTTAACCACTAAAGGGGTCCTCTGATGCCAACTGAATCAAGTTTTTGGATTAAAATATTGTGGTTGATATTCACTCTTTTCAAATCCTGAGGCAACCCCGTTAACAATAGTTTGTAAGACATCTATGGTAAATTCAGTTTTCTGGAAGCCAAATTGATTAGTAATAATTATATTCTTAAGATTTAAAAAGTTTTGTAATCTTTGTAAGAAACAATATTCAAAAATTTTGGAAAATACGGAAGTGATCGCTTCTTTTGTAAACAGGTATGGTTTTTGATAATTTTAATTTTTCCGAAAGCACCCTGAAGTAAACGATAAATTTATTAGATATTAGATAAAGTTTTGGCTATGTACTGAACCACATTTTTATTAAAAGACAAGAAATTTTGTCCGGTCCTGAGGTATTTCTATTTTTTAGTTTATTCACCAATAATTTTAGAATTTCCTCTTCACAAAAAGGAAACAAGAACATATTATTTGCATTCTTGCAAGCATTACCAGCTTTATGGACGACGTCTTCATTGTTCAATAATATTTTACTGTGTGCACAATTCAAAAATACATGTGTTTTTGCGCTCTTAGTTTATCAGTTTTTTGAGTGGTTTATATTGCGATCTAATTTTTCATTTTTATACCACTCAATACATAAAAAAGTGATTAATTGAGTGTCATTAAACTTGTTCTCATCTTGTGCTCTATATTCGCAGCAAAAGTGTATTTTGCAATATTGTGCATCAAAAGTGACTTAGAGCAAGTTATTTCTCAACAATTTTGGTAATTAAATTATCCACTTTAGACTTCGGCCTTCACCTTGAAGATACGTAGATCTTTCATTTCGAAAGCAGCTGAGGCTAATAATTATGTCTCTGCAACCCAGAACAACGTTGTGCACCCGATGCAATAAGAATGTTACCGACAAGCAGCCTATATCATGTGATGTTTGTAAAGGGTATGTACACCAAATGTGTTCCGAATTAAGTCGCATTGAGCTTCAGTGCCTCAATTCTCAAAAACGAGCAATATCATACCTTTGTGAAACGTGTAAGTCAATCAATCAAATAGATTTGATATTACAGTTAAAACGCGCTTTAAGCAACTTATTTTTCTTGTTCTTCCAAAAATTAGACCTTGCTGGCACCCACATTAATATTCAAGATTTTATAACTTCACCGACCAATGGTAAACATCTTATTGCCACTCCTTTTGTATTCCAGTTGTTCTTAGCATGCTGCTATTTGAAGAATGCTTTTGTATCTGTCTCTAAACTATAGTTTAATGTTATTTATTATTTCTTTGAAATATTTTTTTAAGAAACGTACACCGCTCCGTACTTTTTTCGAATATTTATTTTGACCTGAATCTATCTTTAAAATCTACACTACCGGTCGCAAATCTTGACCGATTTTTGAGATTATTTCATCTATCGATTGTTCAAATATCAGAATATAATTCATTTTATTATTTTGATTCGTCAAATGGTAATTTTTTTATATATGTCAGTGAAATAATAGCTATATGCTACTCTGATTATTTGAGTGAGATAATGATTTTAACTCACTAGTGATGTTATAAGAATTGCATTTATTTCGATTTATGTTTCATATTTTGCCTCAAATTTTGCAGTTAATATGTATTGAACAGTATTTCTCACACTTTATCTAATATCTGCTTGTAAACTTCATTAGTCCCTGACAATATTTTAGAATAAATCCAGCAGATAAAAAGATGCGAGCGCAAACAATAAAACAAATTGTCTAATAAACAAACAAATCCAATTTATTCCACTCCTCTGATCAACAACATATGATTTGATATAAATAAGTAATTCATTAAGATTTTTTTTTTATATTTCTGGAATACCTCTATAAAATTTCGACTGTCGCACAATGCATAGCGTTATTATAGCTCTCATGTAATTATTATTCATTTAATCTATGGCCCTTACTCTCGAGTACTATGATGATGCTTCTACACTTCTAGTACCGTAAGTAATCAGTAAACAATTGAATTTTTGAATGGATATTGGTTATAATTGAGTAATTTAATATTTTTGTAATAGAATCAGCTCTAATATCTCAGTCTATAAAATTATTATGTTGATATAAATAATTTCATAGTATATAAAATTAAGAAACGCTGTCACTATTTTTTGCAGAAAGAATTCTAGTATTCAACGCCATTAAATAAACTGTATGGGGAGCAAATAAACACTGGCAAAAGAATGTTATACTTTGTTTGAAAAGCAATCACCTAAGTTACAAAGTACGCCAATAAAGCTCTTCAAATACGCGAGAATATCTTCCAACATTTCCTGGGACTTTAAAACTGATCCACAGAATGAAAACGTAAATAATAAAACAGAACTATTGCACAGCAGTTGTAAGACCATTACTGCATGAACGCAAAAATCTAATCCGCGAAATTGCATTTCAGGGAAAGAGCATTTGATGGATATTAACTTTCAATAGAAAATTGGAATTTGCTAGTTTATTTCCAAAATCCAGATACACTGCGGTAACATTAGTGGAACAAATTCTGTGAATTAATTTTACCGCTTCAATAATATTAAATTGTTTTTTATAACAATTTCTCTGTATTTTTCATCCTCATCTCCCAATAAGATTTTTTGTATATTCTTCCTCCAAAAGTATTTTTGCCCAACTGCCACAGGAGGATAGTGTTTTTTGAGTATTTTTCTGTATGTATGTCTGTCTCTTTGGCACGCTCTGTAGTCTAAATGGCTTGATGAATTTCAACATGAGATATCATTGGATTCGTCTTAATTGTGGAAGTGCTGTAAAACCCGTGTGACACTCAATTTCAATGAACATTTTAAGTACATTCCTAAGTAAACATAGAACAATTTCTATTTTCTTGAATGTTTTTGTCAATAATATTACTTCGTGGAATAACTGCACCAGCAGAGTGTCTCTAGTAGTAATCTTTTTCATCCACACTCAACAGCAACTTTGCCTTACAACGTGTTCTTTGCGTCATGTTCATACGAAACAAATATTTCGTCTTGGACTAGAGATCGAGTTAGAAAGAAGAGAACAAAAATCTTAGATTTGAGCAGAATATATTTCAAATGTCAGATCCCTGTACTCAAAAAGAATTGAATACCCTATATTACATCAACCCTTAGAATAGAAAATACCTAAGCTCCACAAGTACATTAATATTGATCTGCGTGTCATACAGAAAGAAACTGTTCAATGTACAAAAAATAATATATAATAAAATTGATTGTGTCATCCGGGCTTAAGGTAATACAGAGTGATCATGAAAGAATGTCCGTCAGATTTGGCACGCACTGTAGCTTGAACGGATTTTAGCATATGAGGTGTCATTGGATTCGTTTAGATTGTGGAAGTGACTGACCATCACGTGGCCTGCCAAAGTTCGTATAACGATTCAAATTACTTTCCACGAAATTAGTATAACACATTTGTACATATTTTATTACAAATAACACTAAAAAGAGGTGAATAAAAAAATTAATTATAAAAATCAAATATCCCGACTGCGTAAGAAGTGAACTAAAAAGATAGGAACAGAATAATTTTGAACTGTATGAAATCAGTCATCTTAATTTAAAATTCACCTTTAAAATTAAACACTTTTTATTGCTTTGGCGTTTTCTTTTGTCATATTTCGAAAGCTATCAATATCATATTTGCGGGAGCAAGTAGCTAAAAATCTATTTACAATACAATAATTGATCTGAATATCCAAATATATTTCGGATATATCCAGTCATCTGTGGGTTGGACAGATAATGGAAAATCAAACCATCTCAAAATCTTTTTCATTCAAACAGAAGATAGAAATATACAAGCAAAATCAATCAATTTCATAAAAAATTGATACTGTAATCTATCTTACTTTATATTTTATAATTCATGCATTTCCATACGATATTGGAGACATCTGGCGTGACATTTCCGTATCGATAATGGACGATACGATTCGCTGATTTCGAATACGCGTATGCTCCAGATGACGTATCTGTACGTTAATTCCAACTCCGCAATCAATCATTAGTAAATTGAATTAACAAGGATTTCACCAAGCGTTGTGTGAATATGACATTTGTAAATTTGTGGCAGCGTTTCAGATATTTAATGGTTAACCAGCGATTTATCAACTTATTAAAGATCAATAGTCAAGTTACTAGAACACAATTTTCTGTAATTTAGTTACGTAACACGTGAATAGGTTTTAGAGGTAGATGAAAAACACATAATGGTAATTTAAGCTTGGTTGAAAATAAAAGTGGAGCGAGTGTTTTTGAAAGATCCGTGAGTGCAATAAAGATTTTCAGATGTGTTTCACAACCTTATATTTTCAATTGTCCTAATTTTCGTAAAACACACATTTTACATGCATTTTAACGTGAATATCACTTTGACGACTGCTATCAGTAGCTAAGTAAACAATATTGTAAATAGAACTGTTGTAACATAAATGACCTCGGAAGTTCAAGTTGCAATATCATGAAATGCAGGGCACTGTAAAGAGACCTTCAAAGTTTATCCCGTGAAACAGACTTTGATAAATTTAAAAAAAATCAAGACCTAATAAGTTCCACAAAAATACAAAATCAGAAGTAGGTTTTCAAACCTTCGTCCTGAATAGGGTACTAAATGTAAACACGTGTTTCGTCCTTATTGTCCAATTTTTGTTTTTGTGAGAGTTATCAGGTTTTGATTTTTCAACAATTTATCAAATTCTATTTCACGGACAAATTTTGAAGGTCACTTTACAGTGTCCTGCATTTCTTCAAACCTGCTACCTCAGCTGTATTATGGTAGATGGCACTGCTGCAGATTCATATCATTGCATGCAATGTATCAACTCACATTGCATTAGTCTCACGGCTAGAAATCCGTCTATCTGCGGCTTGCTATACTGTTTTGAACATTCCTAATAAGGGCGAAACACGGGTCTACAGCTGCTGCCCATTCAGGACGATGGTGTGAATACCAACTCTTGAATTTGTATTTTTGTGAAACTTATTAGGTTTTAATGTTCTAACAATTTATTAGAATATCGAATTCAACATGTTTAAAATATGCTTAAAATATACCATAGTCTCACTAATGGATCCTCCAACCGAAATCGTGCAATAAAATTGTGCAATAAAACTTATATCACACAATTTTTCGTTTAGCCTACTTTTTACATTGAAAATGATCTGACAAATCTGTTACGTTCCATACGATAGTAGAATAATTATTTTAGGACCAGTTGCACCGCACAAGATTAAATTTCAAGTTTCACTCAAATAAAAACCATAGTTTAAAAGTTTAGATACGATACAGTTCAGCTAAGCGACACCTCACCTAAAAATTGGAGAGTAACATTACAACTGGCCATCAATGAAATTATAAATGTATACATTCATTTATATAATTACAAATTTATCGTAAATATACATTTCGATATTCATTTTAATTCAGCATATTGTTTGCTTTTGTAATTATCACCGATTTATCCAGTTCACAATATTTATTCCAATAACGTGTTCCATAATATTTATCTTCTAAATAAAACATGGTGATGACACTAGTTTCACAGAGATATTTGTTTGTGGTTCTCCAATTTTAATCCATATTTTGTCATTGTCTCAAAGTAAATTCTCATAGTCTCATAATTTTTATTTTACTTCTCTTGGGTATTAGTCTGATTAGTCTTAAATCTCCCTTATTCTGGCATTCGGTGATTGATTTTCATAAAATTGCTTGAAGTTGACAGGAAGTTTACGCTTAAAATATCTTAAAAAGTTATGTTCAATACTGGAAAGGGCAAAATTATTGGCAGCAGAAATTCGCACGGAAAATGTAAATAGGAAGAAAAGTTTTAATTTTATTCGGAAATTTTTATTCAATTTTATTGGCTTTCTATGGAGTGTCCAGAATAAGCGGTTCATCCTTTCAAATCGAGAACTCTGAGATTTGTGTGTTGTTAGTTAAACAAAAAAAGAGAGTCTGATGCAAATTTAAAATCAATCCACCTCAAGGGTAGTACAAAATATTTCAAATTTTAAAGTTATACTGAATTTTTATTTGAAATTCTGAACATAGTGTTTACCAAGCAAACATTTTTTTTATATTCCTTCACATAGGTATCAATTTTAGAACAAAAATGAAGAAATAAGTACCGTTTAGAATGAAATTCTGCTCTCAAAAAGATCATTCCCGAAATAATAACATATCTGTAGATAACTGCACTCTATGGCTGAGAAAAATATCAATCAAAAAGTGTTCTATAAGTCTGTCACTGTCACACCTGTATCGGATAAAAGGCGTAATTGATATATTATTATTATTATTACTATAGATGAAAATAGATAAACAAGTTGCAGCATTTCTGTTGGAAATAAATTGTCACGAAAATTAGAGAAACATAAATAAGTTCAATAAACAAACAGGAGCCCTAAGAATTTTGCGTAGAAATATAATTTTTCGTTTACAAATTCACAAAAACAAATAAATAAAAATGAAACTGTTCTAGAACTAATCAAACTCAGTTCAAGATCAATATTCAATTCAATAAGCATTAATTTTTTTCTATTATAATACAATATTTTCAATTTCGTTGTCTAATGAAAATCGTTCTCTTAATTAACAGCCAATTTCGCTCAATGAGGCATGAAATCGAGACTCCATTACTACCAGCCTAAGATTTCTAAGCTATGAAATTCTCGCTCAGAACTTTTAATAATCGTTCCACTTTAATTCCAAGCTAGAACGTTCCTTGAATCTGTTAATAATCCCACCTTTGCATAACGTAAGTTAGCTTTTCGGCATTTTCATAATCCATATTTATACCAAGACTTGCATTTTCCTCTTCAGTACTAGCTAATGAAACCCTCAGCCAATTCAATGCGAAACAAAATGAAACAGACAAATAAAACAAGAGGAAAGCAGAGAGAATAAGTGAACATCGACGCCAAATGGCACAAAATATTTCGACGGAGCTCTATATTCGCAATTTCGAACATTAAAATGAGAACAATGAACAATAACACAGAACTAATCATGTGAAAAAGATCTACTAAAGCTCTCGTGTTTCTGAGGAAAGGTACCCAGATTTAAATGACATTTGATTACAACAAACAAAAATATTTCACATTTACTAATACGAGATTTTTCAAGAAACATCAACTTTTACTTTGAATGTTGATATCTTGAAAATTATAACAAAAAGTAACAAACATTTTTATTCGTAATTTCTTTGAACAGTTTCGAAGATCCAGGTTTGCATTAAATGATAAGTAGAGCATTAGAGTCCATTGATTTTATTGAATAATTCCGGAATTAAAAAAAAAACTATCCAATAAAAGCAACTACAATGCTTTATTAATGATTTTTTTTTCTTCCGGATGTTAACCCTAAGCTAAATATTTTTTGAGAGGTGTGCTAGAGAAAATTTGACTTTTTACATTAGATGTGGATTCTATAAAAGGCATAAATGTTTAGTTTGTTTCAAAAAGAATTTTATGAGGCCCATGAATCATATTAATGTCCGACTAGTTTATAATTTTTGTTATAATAATACTGATTCCAGGGTTATTACGTAATAAATAATACCCGAGGGTATTATTTTTCAAAAGAATGCCCCGAGCATCATTTTGAAAAATAACAAATAAGATTCCTAGTTACAGCAAGTAACCAGAGTAATTTCTTCGACAGAAATCATAATGACATGACATACATTGCTAAAAATTTTGATTAAAATAGAACAAAAATCGGACATTAAACATTGAAGGCACCGCGGGAGTTGAGCAGACAATAGTACTTACGGTCAACGTGCACACCTCGGGCTGGAGACCCTTGGAAAGTACACTGTTGACCTCAGGAATTATTGTCCTTTTACCACCCTTGATACCTTAATTACTATTCCAGCTTCCAACCCTCCATGATGTCGAACTGCTTGAATGCAGGTCCAGATAAAAATAAAATGTTTCTTATATTGAAATAGTATACTATTACACCGTTTGTTTCGTTGGAGAGAAGGAATAAATATTAAATATAAAAAAGAGTCAAAATTCAATTTGGATTTACTTGTAGTAAATTATTTTACGAATAAATTTTAATACTAAAGTAAAACAAAATGTTCAGACCTTGAGAAGACAAAATAAATTATTCTTGAGAGAATACAGTAGAAGAGAAGACCACTAAAAAGCCTCAAATCGAACATTTTTGCTATGACGCAAAAGAAATAGTGCAAAAAGTTTTAAATTTTTTTCTAAAATTAGAAAAAGAACATTCGGCATTAAATATCCTATATAGTATATTGTGGAAAATATAAGAAAATAACCAAAAAAAAATACATTCTGGAAAGCCGACGTATCCGTGAGCTAGCACGTATTTAATTATTAAGAATTAAGTGATTTCTCCACTTTTACCTGGCAAAATCCTCGACCATAAGGTTGGAACGATAATTTCATAGTTGAATTCCTCCACCTTCACCTTTGCAGCTGTTAGCAGGGTTAGCAATAGCTCTCAAACAAACAAATAAGGCACAAATTGAAGACTTCTGTTGATCCAACAGGAGATGTTTAGCGCACACTAGATTCCAAAACACTGCAGTTACGCGAGATTCCACACATCGAGCTCGATCAGAGTAGGCGAAGCCCGTTCGTTTGTTTTGTTGCAAAGTACCGCCGGTTAAAAACAAAACTATTGTTTCAATGCCACTGACAAAGCTTCATTCTACTAGTGAGCTTGGAGTATAGCTACCTGAGGCTTCGTAGAGGAGCTCGGATGCGTCCGTAATCCCTTGGAAGAGATGTTGTGGATGAATTCGGATATAGAATTATAGCTACCTGAGGCTTCGTGGAGGAGTTCGGATCCCTTCTTAATATGGCGTCTGATATTTCTTAAGAATGATTTAAAAAACAATTAATACCAAATTTAACACTTAGAAGTGTAGTAATAATGAACAACGCATCGGACCATTCACGCGCGACGAAGAATAAAAGTACCTGCTACCAGCAAAACAAAAGCAGAAGTAATGAAATATCTATAAAATCAAAACTTATTCTGCGAAGAAATCTACACAAAAAGAGAATAATTAAAGGTAGTGAAAAGCAAACAACAACAAGTATAATATATTTGTGATGAATTGGCAGAAAAATATGGACATAAGTAATGCTTTGTGCCTATCGTCGTATTAGTACATTTTTAATCCTATAGAGTTGATATATAGCCAAATAAAATCAAATATTAGGAAAAATAATGCATCACCAGCAAATTGTAAAAATGTTATATCTGTAATCAAAAAACAATTTGATAATATCTGCCTGCATTCGTCGTGTGAAAATAATTGAAAAGGATTATGAGCCTTGTCTATTATCACGCGTTATTGTAAAGCGAAAACTTGTGAAGGGATAGGTCACGTGAATTTGATACACCTAATTAAAGTTTTATCAGTATTTATTTTAACAATTAGTAATACAATCAAATTAATTAATTAATTAAAACTATTTAAAGATAAATTCCTCGAAGATCTGGTTGATAAACAAAAACGGCTTAAATAAAGTGCTCACTGCTCGGTGAGCTGGTTGAACAACGACTCTTTTCCAAATTTAAAATCTGAACTAAACGTTACATGTTCAACAAATCAAAAATATTGGAAGGGAAATACTGAATATTATTGGAGGATTCAAACTGAAATGGGGATGGCTTCCATTTTTGGGTGGTCAAATTCACAGAAGGCAATATAAGGGTAGCCTCGATCTTTGGCTGGGATATTTCCAAAGCAAAATTTATGTAGGGCAAAGTTAAATAGACTAGCACATGTGTTAAACATTAAAAGAATGAGATGAGGGTTAAATACAACAAAAGATAACTGTTATTATCCTAAGAAATACATCTTACACTGGCATAGACGAACTGAGAATTTCTATACTATTCAATGTCAGTGGCTCCAAAACATAAAATAGAGTAAATGTCTCCAGTGAACCTCAAACTAAAACATGAATAAAATACATTAATGATTCTACTCTCTGAACAAGACTATTGTATTGATAAATTCGCAATTGAAATTAATGGAAATAGTTCAGAGAGTGACAGCGATTTAAATATAATCAGTAACAGTAGTGATAGTGGTTAACAATAGTGAAAGACCATAAGAACTCTTTTGTATAAGTACACCACCAAACCTTTTGAATAATATTATATTGTCATTTCTTGTACTTAAAATATATTATATTGCTTATATTTGTTTGTATATTCAGGTTTTGTCAATAATACAAAAATTATTATTTTCTCTTTGAATATTTTGAATCCTGTTCCAGAAAATTTATCATTTTCAGAGCTATAAATCTATATAATCCTCTTTGTGGCATCCTGAAACTATGAGCTCAATAAAATTTTGATATTTTGAAACAACGTGTACATTCTCAACAAAATACCAATTTTCTATATTTCTAGCTCGGTCATTTTAAAATAAATAAATGAATTCTTACGTATGTTGTAAACCATTCTAATGTTGTATTTCATTCAAAAGGATAATGAATGATAAAACGAAAAGTTGTTTCAAAACACATACGCTTAATTTGGAATCTTTAGACTATCGATTTCGGATTCTAATTGTCCATCTTCAGATCTTGGCTAAAAAACCATTTTTAAATTACAAATTTTGAAAAATTATACAAAGCTTTTTTATTATTAAATTCAAATTTAGGATTAAACTATTCGAAATAATGAATTATTTAAAAAAAATTAGATTATTTTATTTGACAATTGATGAATGGGAAATTAAAACACGTGCTGAATTTTTTTTTTGTGATGCTAAGAATTTAAATATATAAATAAATAATGAATGATTGTCAAAATTTTCAAGTAATCAGTTAGGACTCTTTAAATGTACTTTATTAACTGATTGTTTGAAAGTTATTTCTAACAAAGAGCAAGTTTTGATATATGCTACTTCCCACCAAACAAACTGTGCCATGCTTTTAACGTAAATATAGCAATGAAATGGTTCAGCAATACACGCATGATGTGCTGTGAACTCCAATTAGTTCAATTGTTAGAAATGTGGTCTTCCACGTTTTATTTTTCTTCTGAAAGTTTAATTCATGATAATTTTAAAGTTTGTGAAACTCACTAAGACTCCAAGGTTTCTTGAATATAACTTTTTTAAATTTCATCAAATTTCAAATTCATGGAATAATAAAGCTCGTTGAACGTTATAATCCAAGATTCAATTCATAAATCATCAGACACATCACATCGATCCGTCCCTAACTAGTACCAGTTTGGTTGTATATTAATTTATAGTTTTAGAGTTAATATCAATATAACATGTATAAATAAAATGAGACTCACGATTCTAGAGATGCAATAAAAAGATAAAAGAAGTTGTGGTACCAAGTTGTAGGTAATTAAAATTCCTTTAATTTAAGTTCACATTGGTTGAATTGTGGCAAAGAAGCAGAAGACTTTCAAAAAGTATCGAGTTTTGTGAATCAAATATTACAAGACTCTCACCACTTCAATTTAATTACTTTTATTCTTAATCCAATGGCAAATTATGGAAATAAATGTGTCAAGTTGTTGCTGAGATATCTTAATTTGTTTGTTTGCTTTATGTAAATGTAATTATGCTATTTGTTTCTGAGTCAAATCAAAGTGAATTCTTCTTTGAAAGATTGTAATTTTAAGCACTAATGGAAACAAAATAAATAATTAGTCAATAGCCTATTTACAGCTTTAAAAAAATAAATACAGCTATAGAGCTTCGTTCTTTGATTTAAAAATATAGCAATTTTTTTGCTTTTTAAATTTGATGTTTCGATTCCAGTTTTAATAATGCGCGCCCACCGCATCACAAAGTCGCATTGCCAATACCGATGTCGTTAATGACTGTCATAATTTTGATTAACGGTCCACTCAAAATAATGATGCGACAATCAATTCAGCCAAAAAAAAATCATGATGATAGTTTTGGCAACGGCAATACGATCTCACTGTGTGAATGGACCTTCAGTCTGTCCTGTGACATTATTGCACACTATTTACAATGTCGGAGTACGGTTGTAGCAGTGTCATTAGTATTGGTGAAAAAAACCATAATTGGTGCTTTATTTATTAATTTATTTATTTATTTACCAACCACTCAACAGGATACGGAAGTATCCCAATTACAGAGGGCTGGAAAAAATACAATAATAAATGACAATGATTACATTCCGATTATGTATGCAGTAAATGTCAGTGTCAATACAAAATATTTATTCCTGTTTAAATTGGAAAAAAATGTATTACATGTTATTTATTTTTGTCAATTAATGTCTTATAAAGTGAACAATAGTATCAAGAATCAAAACTTGAAGATTTGTAATGAAAATTAATGTTGTGTTTTTGACTGTCGATATATTATACAAAAAAAAATTGGGATTTTCCATTGTACATTGCAGAGATTAATAATAATACAGAGAAGATGGAGTTTTGGATAACAATAACAACTACATAGTTGAAACATATAGTATCCAAAAAGCCACGAAATACATAATAGAAAACAAACATGATACTCTCTAAGTGCAATTCAAAGCATCCTCAAGGCATTCATTTGCAACGAACAGACAATATAAAATATCCAAAACAACGTTAACGAAATAAGCCAACAAGGAAAGGAAATTATATTTATGTAGATCTCTTTTCATATCGGAATAAAAGGCAATGAAGAAGCAGACACCGCCGCCAAAGAAGCGTGCTAAGTAGAAACGCACATTACTCTAAACATCTCTAACGACGACTTTAAACAGAAATTCAAAAACATCCAAGACAAATGAAAAACACAATTGATGAATACAACAAGTAACAAGTTCAGACACATAAAAGAAGATACATTCAGCCACAAGCACCAGTTCATCATAACTAAATTACAAATAAGACATATCCGCTATACCCACGAACATCTTATGCAAACCACGGAACCCAAAAAGTGCGACACTTGTAACTCACATATCAAAGTCGAACACATCTCCACACAAGGCATCAAATACACAGCTCAAAAACTCTAACACAACCTGCTAGGTACACTATCAGAAATACTTGCCAATAACGTTAACACAATTCAAAATTTTATCAAGTTCTCGTTTGATTCAGAATTCCAAGTGCAAAAAATGCTCACAAAATGAGCATTTTTCACTTTCACCCGAACTTATTTTTTTCCGTTTGTTTCTCACTTCATTTGTAACTAACAAGATAAGAATAAGAGAAAATATTTCTCCAAGAAACAGCGGTAGCTCTCCAAACCAAATATCGCTCAGACGTGGAATAATTACTCTCAGAGATTAAATTAAAGCCATCAGGAAAGGCAGAAATATTAAAGATAAGCCTCTGTTAAGAGTTGTTTTTTATGAGAAGCGTGAAAAATACATTTATACGCGGAATTATTTTAAGCTCTAGATCGGTAAATTATGACTTAGGATTATTAACAGGGAATTTTAAAGCATCATCAAAATGTATAACCCTAAAATATTAATCTTCATCATAACTTCAGCAATAAATAAATTTGGAAAATTGCTATCGTAAACTTAAAACGTGGGTGTATTCTACAAAATGTTTCCTCTTAGTAGGTATTTAATAATCATGTTTATTTCTACAAATTGTCGGTCGTAAAATAATTTTTACGACCACAATATCAAGGTAAATTTTAAGCATATTATAACGACCGAAAATAGCCCTTATTTGAAGGATTAAAACAGTATCTCATAAATACTACCAAAGGTTCAAAGAGAACATGAATTAATTAGATTTTGATGATTATTTCTCAACCGGAAGTAGCAATTCCACGTGGAGAGCTATGATAAATACAGAGGGTTTAGCAACTAATTTGATACATTATTATATTTTAGGTAAAGAAGAATTATGAATAAAGGTTTCTAGTAATGATATGACACATTTTTCAGAGGCAATAAAAATGTAGATAGTAAACAAAAAGCAAGAGACTATTATCGAACAATATATTTTAATTTTATTCAATTCATAACAATACTCGATTTCCGATCAAAATAAATATTAAGTAAAAATATACTTATGTCCTTTTATAAAAATTTTAATAAATAATTAAGGAATTTAACCGATCCTCATATAAAAAAAACTTGCAACTAGTGTTGCCACGAGACTCGAGACCAGTCTCGGTCTCGTCTCGTCTCGCCTCAAAAAGTCGAGACGAGACCATAGAATGGGTCTCGAATCAAAAGTCGAGACCGAGACGAGACCAGAGTCGAGTCTCGGCGAGAGTCTCGCGAGACTCTCGACGAGACTTGTATCATAATCACTTAAAATTCATTTTTATTTCTTCTGAAAGCAATTTTATAGAGCAAGTAGGTTAATACCGACAAACTATAGTAATAATAATTGATTTAAGATGGTTACTGATGGATAAGTTTTTAATTGAGACAATCATTTTTTCTACCGCTCTTTCAGAATATTCACTTCATATTTAGCCTACATGACAATATTTTTTTGTCGATTGTTTTTTTAAAGTGTCATTTGGTTCTATCATGTTTGGTATCAGAATACCTGAAGCTTCTGCAGCAATAATTCTAGTAGAAGTCTGAAAAAGGATATTCAAACGATTGTTAATTTTTATTTGAATGATGTCTAGCTTAGTATCAATCTCAAGCATTTGGGGAGATAGGCTTAGCAGGAATATAAAAAAGATAATAAGTGAAATCCACGTAATAAAATTATACTTCCGGTGACCAAATGTCAAAACTGTATGTTCCAAATTAAAGACCATAAAATTTAGAAAAGAACTCTTGATTTTCAAAAATACCTATTTTATGTAGGGACTTAAATATAACCGCCATCTGTCACTTTAACAATGACAGCCGTCACTTTGACAATAACAGCTGTCACTTTGACAATGACAGCTGTCATTTTGAAATATGCAATTGATTGATGTGACACTCTAAATCTATGAAACAGCGATACAACCGGCCATGAAACTTTTGGTTAGGAAAGTACTGCGTGGCCGCAGCAGATTTTATATGATAAGATTGTACGACAGAACGAGCCTCAATACTAGCACAATACTTTTAATTGCACAAAAAATTATCGACATAATGGAAGAATATATTATCATACTCTAACTGATTTTGACTGGAAATACGTTACATAAATCGACTCCTATAAGATTCCTGGTTATATTCCTGTGTCTCATCCAATTTCATACAAAATTGAATTAGATTAGGCTGGACTGGGCCATAGGAAGAGAAAATCAATACTATTCTTCAATAAATTTTAGTAATTTGAGCCATATAGCCCGTTATTCACAGTCAATAACATAACCTCATTTGAAAATTTGGTTTTTCCTCATCTACTTCCAAATTTGATGGTTCACACGTCGCAAATAATGCGTTAACTGAGCATGTAGGCATCTTAGATCTACCATCAATTCAAATGAACGCTTTCGTAGCCTGACTTTAGTTTATATGAATTTATCTTGAAAATCGTGGAAGAAATATCGTGTGACGAACTAGCATTATGAAATTCGGAGAATATGTTTTATAACTCAACGATTCTTGACTAGAAATATGTAGCCTCAACCTTGTCATAATGCTTTAGTTTACACATTTGTTGCATAAAACTATTGCCTCTTTATTATCTCGAATCCTCGTGGCTCCAGTGGTTCCATTCTAATTCATAGAGACTGCTTGGAGACAGATCGCAGTCTCTATATATCAATGTTGATATGTCCTAGTTACATTCATAGGAACTTGAATATTGTATGTTGGTGCAAACAATATGATCGATAACTTTGTGCTGTCATTTAGTTAAGAACTGTATGTTTGAAATTGGGTTCAATTTATTTTTAATCATTCTCCAGATTTATTATTAATTATAATGGTGAAATTTTATTCTATTTATACTATTATATAACGTACGAATGTCAAATCTGTCATCGAACTAAGGAAAATGACATGACCCTGTCTCTTACTTCTGGAAGACTGTCTTCAACGATGATGACATAAAATCACATCTCTAATTGCAGATTCGACGTAGGCTGAGATTATCCAATACGCAAGTGCGTTGTACGTGATCACGTGATCACAATTTCCAGAGCTGCTTAGCAATGTAGGAATAATTGTATAATGCAAGAAATTCAAAAGACACATTATTTGTAGAGTAGTGTTTTTGTAGTTCTTAGCGATTGTAGAGTGAGCCAGAAACTCACGTCTGGAGATTTATGACCAAACTATGAGACATAATTTTGCGCACCAAACACGCAAATACATTTTTTCGGTAGAATTCATAGCAAATAATAATCAGGTAGAATGAATTGATTCCCACATGTAAGAATATGTAATTTTGAAAAATCATGGCGAGACTCTCGTCGAGACTCGAGACCGAGACGAGACTGACCTACTCGAGACCAAGGCGAGACCGAGACGAGACTGAGCTAGGCGAGACCACCACGAGACCGAGACGAGACTCACTAAAGTCTCGTCTCGTCTCGTCTCGTGGCAACACTACTTGCAACAGAATTAAAGCCAATCTAAAAAGAGGAAATTTATTTATAGACCGCGGTACAGAACCCCTTTCTCCGGATTATTAACACTCTTTTGAAACTTTGTGAGTGGCTTCATTTTGATGAGTCCGACAACTTTTTTATCTGCGAAAATCTTTGAAACTGCTGCATTTTCCATCGAACAGCCTAAAAAGACGTCGATTCTATGATTTATTCTTGATCAATAACATCACTCTCTTTTATAGTCTAATCGTAAGATAATAATAGCAAAAACACACACAATACTTTGTCCGACAAAAATATTGCGGCGTTCGGCGTAACCCCCATCTCCAACATGTTAAAATTACAAGTTTTGTTAGATTATTAACACTCTGTTGGAATTCTCAGTACTATCAAATAAACATTAGTGAAGTTAAGTGGTGATATTGTCCGATAAAATTTCTGCTGCATATTTTCAGTCCGAAGCTCTGAAAATGTCAATTCTATGAGTTTGGTTTGCTGATTAACACTTGTCGGACAAAAATTGTACATAGAGATGGGTATATCTCTTGATCAAACAATATATTGTCCGACAAAAATAGTGCGCCGTTTTGCCAGTCCGAAAATAAAAAGATAAGAAGTAGCGTTTTCTGTGTTTGTATGCGTACAATATTGAATTTCAACCAAATTTTGTACATCCATTTGTGAGATCAAAAAATAATATTCTCTAAATTTCTATGTATTTATTTCTATAACTTAGTCCATAGTGATTTTTCCTTCGCAAAAATTTTTACTCATATTTTCTCCACAATATAGAACAACATGTAAAAAAGGGATTAAACTAATATTTTGATGTAAAACTGAACATACAATTTGAAAATATAACTATTATAGAGAAAATTTTGGAAGGAAAGCGGAAAATTGGAAGCAGATGTGAAACAAGAAAAGTAAAAACATGCTGAGAAAAAATTGTTTCAACATTAGAAAACCAATCAAAATGATATTTTCCATACGATTCTAAAATATTGGTATCTCAAAAATTGGGTCCAAATCACCATTCTCGATGACACTTGCAGATATGTTTCAAATATGAAAAAGATAGAAAGCGTAAGTATAGAGACTATTGCCAGGTAGAAGAAGATTATTCTTTCTAGCTTCCATGGTATTACATTGGAGAATATCACGGTTCTTATCTTTAGAAATCGATTTCAACATATCATTAGTGAGAATTTGCGAAATAAGTTTTTTGAATTTTTTATGAATATGCAGCAGATATTTTGTCGGACAATTATACCAATGTTTTCTGTACATCATTCCAAAGGGAAGAACATTTGAAATAAATGAGTGTTATTCAGCAAACCAAACTCATAGAATTGACATTTTCAGAGCTTCGGACTGAAAATATGCAGCAGAAATTTTATCGGACAATATCACCACTTAACTTCACTAATGTTTATTTGATAGTACTGAGAATTCCAACAGTGTGTTAATAATCTAACAAAACTTGTAATTTTGACATGTTGGAGATGGGGGTTACGCCGAACGCCGCAATATTTTTGTCGGACAAAGTATTGTGTGTGTTTTTGCTATTATTATCTTACGATTAGACTATTAAAGAGAGTGATGTTATTGATCAAGAATAAATCATAGAATCGACGTCTTTTTAGGCTGTTCGATGGAAAATGCAGCAGTTTCAAAGATTTTCGCAGATAAAAAAGTAGTCGGACTCATCAAAATGAGGCCACTCACAAAGTTTCAGAAGAGTGTTAATAATCCGGAGAAAGGGGTTCTGTACCGCGGTCTATTATATGTATGATGTAAACTCAAAAACTACTGAACCGATTCCAAAACACTTCTACTGTTGAAAAGGTATCCCAGATTAACATATGCTACATACTTTTAAAATTTATTAGGAAATGCGTGTGTAATCTGGAAGGGGATTTCTTTTGAGTTCCAAGTCGCACTGGAAAAACCAAACAAACCGGCACGAATTGCACACGTAAGTAGTAGCGGCAAAATATGCCACTGATATTTGTAATAAGAGTGAATGAGACAGATCTATGAAGAATGTTGAGACAAAATTTGCAGAAAGGACATAGACCTGCGAAGCAGATTGAAACGCTAGTATCATATCAAGACAATAAAACTTTGAAATCCATCTTTTAATAAACATCAAATATTGTGAACAACAGTACAACCTTCAAAAATAGAAAAAAAAAAAAGCAGTGCTACTCCATTTTAACCTAAAAAAAAATGTAACTCATATGCACTGTAGATGTATTACTCTCAAATTCAAGCTCTAAAAGTCATCGGTTCTGTAATTCCATTCTTCAAATCATATATAATAATAGATTTACACTGAATGTAGATTTGAATTTACTCTAAATTTGAATATTTCACAAGTTGAAATTCAATATATGCTTCATTTCACACATGACTGGAATCAATGATTGATGCAATTCAAAATAAATAAAACAATAACGAAACAAATATAAATTGATTGAACTCCATTTCAATATTTTGTTTTATATTGAGTATTCATATAGAAATGAAAGCTCACTTTTATTTTAAAATTTTCATATCAATATTTATTGAAAAACATATAACTTTTAGAATATTAGACTCAATTACGCACAATTTTCTAAAGACAAATTGAGATACATAATTGAATTTTTGCTCACAAATACCCTGGTCCGACTTTTCGCACATAAGATACAGGTGCAGGGTAATTTAATTTTAGAGACGGCAAAAGTGAAGATAAATCAAACAAATTATGTAGCTTTTCACAAGCCCTACAAGCTCGTTACAGTATGTTATACGAAAATTAAACAGAGTTTACCAAATTTGTTCTACAATATTCCATGAGAATTGTAATAGTATATTACAGTACAAGGGCCGAAAGATAGATTTTTGGCCCTGCGATCGAGATTTCAACTTTTGGCCCGTCTCGTGTATACGATTTTTTTTTATAACCGGTCGAAAGTACGTTATTAATTTTACTTTTTTTAACTTTAAATGTTGATAAGCATGTTTTTGATGCTGGTCGTCGAGTATAAATATGCATGAGAAATTCTTTCCTCCGGTCGTTATAGAGTGCGCGCGTGTACTTCTCACAGGGAGTAAATGTCAAACTCTCGTCCCTATTATTAGGAACGAAAGTACGTACTTTCGACCGAGGTATGAAGAAATAGTATATTATATAACGAGGGACTTAAGTGCTTGATTTAATCCTGAGGGTGGAGTTTATTGCACGAGACGCAGTCGAGGGCAATACTCACCTGAGGGATTAAAGGCACTTAAGTCATGTGTTATCTACGCTATTTTTCGCACTACCGTATTATATTAAATCACAATAGTCTAAAGTAGATTAATTGATCTTACAATTTTGACAACTACAAACTTGATACAAAAATGTTGAGTAAATTCACCATAGAAACAAGACTGGCTACAGCAGTTGTTCAATAAATAAGCTTGCTGTCAAAAAGATGAGTGAGAAAATTGATATTGATAAGGCTGCGGAACAGGTAACTGTAAAATGATTTTGCCAAAAGTCTAGAAAATTTACGAACAACAATACGATGCATTTGTGAAATTGTGTGAATTGCAATAATGCTAATACAAATTAAGAATGAGGGTTTGAATTCTAATGATAAAATTCAATTTGACATTTAGGTAAGTACTTTGATTATTTAGTTGTCATAGAAAAATTTGTTTATTCTACTTCAGTCCCTTGAGATTCTTGATCATTTTAGATCCCGGAGGGACTAAACTTAAGTCCCTGAAATGAGGGATTAAGTTCGTTGTTTACTCCCGGGAGTGCGAAAAATATATTCCTAAATTTTCACTGATTCTCGAAGCAAGAGCTTCATTATTAATAAATTATAGATTATAAAACCTCGTGTATTCAATTTTCATTTAGAATCTATTTTCATTAAGCAAATAATATATTAAAAAAGCGATTTGCATCGCCAGGCATCGAACTTATAACACTACGCTTTTCGTTCGCGTTTGCCACACCTATTATATTCTCCATAGATATCTTATTTTTTTTAATAAAAATTCAAGGCTATTCCACACTATAGCTGCCTCTATCGGACGACAAACACCACTCCCGCACATTCACTTTTTCAGACTAGTACTTTTTACTTTTTAAGTAACAATTGTGACAAAATCGACTAATACAATTTTTTTTATTACATTAAATATATATATATATATATATATATATATATATATATATATATATATATATATATATATATATATATATATATATATATATATATAAATAAAGTATCGGTATTGTGATAATCATAATAATTACAAAATTTTCACTATTACTCATTAATTGAATTGTATCTGAATAATATTTTAATATAGTAATTAAGGTATCAAGGGTGTTAAAGGGACAATAATGCCTGGAGGTCAACAGTGTATTTTCCGAGGGCCTCTGGCCCGAGGTGTGTACGTTGACCGTAGGCATTATTGTCTGTTCAACTCCCGTGGTGCCTTCAATGTTTAATGTCCGACTTTTGATTATTTCAATTAAAATTTTTAGCAATGTTTGTCCTGTCATTGTAGTTTCTGTCAGAGAAATCACTCTAGTTACTTGCTGTAACTAGGAAACTTGTTTATTATTTTTCAAAATAATGCCCTCGGGCATTATTTTGAAACATAATGCCCTCGGATATTATTTGTTAAGTAATTACCCTGAAATCAGTGTTATTATGACAACAATAATAAACTAGTCGGACATTAATATCTTAACAAATGTGACCGGTAATCTCGTCTAGAAACTGTGATATTCAATAATTTCTCGAATCAGATACTTTTTACACAAATAGTCATTTTGTTCGACGAAAGTAACATTGCGTTATTAAAATATCGAAATTTTTACATTCATTAAATAATTCTTACATTACTCCACTGAAACTGTTCCAAAAGAATGATTGTTTTTCTCCTCAATCTATTTCATATTCCTGAAAAATAAATTTCCATGCCATAAAATATTGTGATGGAGATTTTATATTGTCACCCAGACTTATCTTGCAGAAAAGTAATTCATGTTTTTTTTTGCAGATTACGAGTAAAATGAAAGATCGCATATAGTATGGATTCCACGTAAAGATGAATGGAGCTAGATATCTTTATGGATACTACAGAATTTATGGTAAGTTTAAGTACAAATAGAAATAAGATTACATTTTTAACGGAGACTATTTTGAAGAACTCAAAAAGATCAAAATAAGGAAACGTGGTTCAGTTAATTTATTATGAGAACTACATTTTAGTAAGTGATTTTAGTCGAGTATATATTACAGACAAATTAAAATTTTAACAGAGTAAAGTATCTCGTACAGGATGCTCTAAAATTTATTTCAATGATCTTTACAAAGTCACTGACCTCGCCTGACTTTTCAAAGAAAATAAGATTATTATGAGTCTATAATCAGTTGACAATTATTGCTAATGTCAATAACTACCATCGAAATGAAATTTTCTTCACTGATAGAAAATATAGTTAATATCACTGAAAAATAGAATGATGTATATAACTGCTAAATTAATAATTATGTATTGAAATCAATATGCCAAATTTTTCGTTTGTACTGAATGTAGAAAATCTTTAATACCAATTTTGTTTGAAAGGCTTTTATTTATGTAAGCCAAGAAATACGCAACACAGTTCTATGATATCGTTCCAGAATTTTTCGATGATGCCCTTTAAAACAACATCACACTCGCTGAGTCCAAAAATATAATCTTCTTAATCTCTAATTTTCACCTAAAGAAAATATTTTCAAAATGAAGATCTGCTCTTCTCGCCAGGGCAAGTGATTGTAGTACCTATTTGGAGATAAAAAATGCAAATTGTCTAAGACAAGTCGTATTCATATTTTAGAATTACTTCAAGACCTAATAATATTTTTCATATTCAACGAATTGTTTACTGACCTTTATAAATAATTTTTTTCTCGTTTGCACTATTTCTAATTAAAATTGACTTGTCGTAGACAACTTTTATTTTCAACCACTCCAAATTCTTCATGAATCGATCGGGTATTTAGTGGTCAATAGGATGCCAGACTTTATAAATGCAGGGTCTGTGCCGTTTCCTATTTCCAAGGTAACAGTAGGAAATTAAAAAAGGTAATGTTTCTTCACTATTTGGTAGCAAAAACTTAATGTACTGCTGATTGACACTAAATTTAAGTAATGGAATATCCTACCTTGAAAGTGAAGACCCAGGCTAGCTATTAATAAGGGCACCAGAAATATTTTACCTGAAAAATAGGAGATGGGCGCCACTCCCAGGAAATGATCAAAGGAGAAAAAGGTACTATTCTGGGAGACAATAGCGACAGCAAAAAAAAGAAATAAAGCATAGACGTCCAAATCAATTATAAATAAAATTATTATTAATTTAAAGCAAAGAATTCCAAAAATTATATTTAAAAAAAAATTTGTAACTTACGAAAATGATTAAAGCTATTATACAAAAAAAAATCTCACTGCAACAGACTGTAATGTTTATTGCTCGACGAAATCCAGTTCGTAATTAAATAATAGTCACTATTTAATAATCTAAATGAAATAAAAGCTTTATTCTCCTTATGTCACTAATAACACTATATTTATTTAGTAATCACTTAATTCTAATTTAATCAAGGTCACAGATATTCATATTTCACTATTTATATACACAGTCCACTTTACTTGTCACTGTTCATTATTTATTTCACACTGCTACTATTATTACTGTACTGTACTACACGTCTTTGGCTTGGCTTTATATAGGAGAAATATTGTGTTCTCGAATTTTTCGATTTCTGGACTCTTTCTATTTCTAGGAATCACTAGAGGCTTCCATTGGGAGGGGTGATGTGCTGCGACGTGGCGCGGCGTAAGAGACGACAAGAAGCCCCTCCCCATACTACGTCGTCTTTACGAGCTCCCCCCCTTACTCTCGCATGTCACACTGCCCTCTTCTTAAGAATGTTTCGTCCCGAAACACACCTTCATGTCTATGCCGGAATCGACACTCGCCGCTCTTGGTGCAACCAGTAGTTTGGTAGAAGTAGCAGTCGACAGTTTTTGGTTCGAGCGGGCCTGCTGGGTGGAAACAGCAGACCAATATTTGAATTCCGCTGTTCTGGAATGTTACCTCTATCATATTTCGAACGATCTTCCAATCTAATCCATCCAGACCGCAGCCCAATTTTGGTATTGCCAGTTTCAGGATGTCGTTCTGCATTAAATGGCCTCGCATGTCTTGCAGCGTTTCCCACATGGAACGGTAGGTTGGTTTATGATGAAATTTATCTTTCGTTACCATGTGGTAAATATAGCGTTCCTTGGTTGTCGTATTGTCCCTCAGACAGATGGTTTTCCCTACAGTAGGCTTCTGGTGTTCTGGCCTGTCAAACTTCTTCTTGAAAACTGCTGCTATCCCTCGGGACATCTTCAAATCTCCTGATACACAATGGGCCAAGGAGTAGTCGCCCGGAACTCTGAATAGATCCTGCTGCACTTCGGTAGTTATTCCGAATCGAGCCCGACGTCCACTTGAAAATGTCTTCATGAACTTCTCAAATGAATCTTCTTGCGCATGGATCTTACGAGCACATGCGTCGTTGGGATCTTCATTATTGTCTCCTGCAAATGGTGCTAGCCGATTGAAGTGCACCACTCTTGATTTGCTCTTGGGGTTGCGTCTGATTTCGTAGATTATGTCGTTAATTCTTCTGATGACTTCGTAAGGCCCTTCCCAAGATGTCTGTAATTTTGGAGACAGGCCACGTCGCCGCCCTGGGTTATAAAGCCACACAGAGTCTCCTGGTTGAAAACCCCCGTCTTGTGCCTTGACGTCATAGGTCTCTTTCATCCGGTCGCTGGCATTCTGGATGTTTATACGGACTCGGGAGTGGATATCGTCCATCTGGCGCCTCAAATTAATGAGTGTGACGTGCGAGAGTAAGGGAGGGGGGAGCTCGTAAAGACGACGTAGTATGGGGAGGGGCTTCTTGTCGTCTCTTACGCCGCGCCACGTCACAAGCCAAAAGGGAACTGGAGAGCACGTCACAGACGTTCAAAATTACGTTACAAAAACTAGCTAAATATCCTCTTCAGGCGGAAATCAAGACTAGTATCGGCAGAGAAGATAGACGTCGAATTGGTAGCCACAAAAACAACGTCAGACAAGAACGTTCCCTGAATTAAGTAAAGTTGATCTAGCGTCTTATAGGGCTTTGATAAATACCCAACGGTCCTTGAAGGTGTTAAGGTTGGCCGTGCGCTTGGTCGTCAACTTCGGGAGATATTAATGTTCTTCTTAATTTCGTAGACGTGTTGATGTTTTTCTTAACTTGAAGTTGGCCAAAAACTAGTCTCAAGTGGCCACTGGTCCCTAAGATCCTTAGCAGTTTACACTGAAAACAAACAACCCAACAGTATCCAATTCAACTGAAACAGGAGTTTCTCATAAAAAATTGGAGAGCTCTCTTCAAACGTGAAGCGTTAAACTTGAATGAATAAATTTAGATTCAAATTGAAAAACGGATAAACTGTAAATTTAGTAAAAGTTAAATAAAATAATCAGTAAATTATTTATTTGTCTGATTTTAAATAGTGCACTAAAAATTTACAAAGTAAAAAAAATACGCTAAGCATTAAAGGGAAGAAAAACAAAGAAAATACAAAGTCTAGCAGGACAAGAAAAAGGATTTATTAGCGACGAGTCGATAAATTTACGAACGTGGTTCGTTACTAAAAAATTGGATCAATCTTCACAAACTCGTAGGATTTTCCAGCTTAAAAACGGGAACTAAAACCCACAACAAAATATTTTAAGCTTTGGAAACAAAAAAACTACACAAACAACGTAAGAAATTAACTACGAGTTGTTGAAGGACAAATCCGCAACGCGTTGGATCCAAAATATAGTTAAATTATGTACTATCAACCACTTTCACTAATCATTCATACATCACACATACTTAGGTGAGGAAAGGTAAAGGGATGAACGAAGATAGCCACAAATCTCGTAGGTTTTATTACTTCGAGTGTACATATGAAATTTAGAAAAAAAAAAATTTAGAACAAAAATATTAATTCAGTATGAAAATTGAAAAATATTTTGAGCACAAAAAACTAACAAAGAATTAAGGATGAAAGAGATAAATTTAGAAAATAAAAGGTTAACCACGCGGGTCGCCTCAAACGAAATCACTAGCAAAAATAATACTAAATTTGGAATAACTTGAATAAAAATAATAAACAAAATACTTACAAAATCATAACACTGATTTTAATTAAATAAATTAACCACAAAATTTAGAACAACAAGAAAAATCACAAGACTGCTCAAAAACAACCCGTCTGCGACAACGACTCGGACACGAAAGAGAAAGAACAAGACGCGCATACTCCCCACATTAGCGCTCTCCAATCAAGTGTCATTATTACGTACTATTTTACAAAATTAGTGCAAATCTGTTATATAGATGGCGACATAGGTATGCAATGGGAAAACAATTGTACAAAAAAAGACGTCAGACGAAATTTTTGTAACAGGTCCTGTTCTACGTATCAAAAAAAAGACCAATTTTCTTCAAGTTTTTCGGCGCTGCTCCCTGATAGAACTTACGATTGAAACTAATACCAACAGATAGCGAAGTTCAAGTATTTAAAAAAAAAACAGGAGGGCATCAGCCACCCTTAAATGTAACCCATTTTCGTATCAAAATTCCCTGATCGAGCTGACGATAATTATTTCTTTCAAATTAAAGGCGGAACCTTCCTTACCAGGAAAAAACCAAGGTACCGCCTCTCTACCTGTCCGGCAGGGCGGCAGCTACACTTGAAATTATTCAATTTCCAGGTCTCAATTTCGAACGCAGCTCGTTGAACGTACGATTATTTTCCAAATTGTAGCTTGAGCCTTCTGCAATACGAGAATACCGAAGTACTGCCTCCCACTCTTAAAGTCTATCCGATTTTTAGTTCCCAACTCCGAGCACATCTGTATATCTCTCATCAGATGTACGATTATTCTCCATAAATTGTAGCTCGGGCCTTCCTGAACACGAAAAATCCGTGCGGCCTCTCGCCCTGTCTGGGAGGGTGGCAATCACCACTTAGTGTAACGCATCTTCGTACTCGACAATTTGAAGCCTAAACCTCCCTGAACACGAAAAAACCGAGGTACATTCGATGAGAGAAGTACAGCTGTGTTCGGAATTGGGATCTAAAAATAGGATAGTCTTTAAGAGTGGCTGCCGTACTCCCAGACAGGATAGGAGACAGCACTTTGGTACTCTTGTATTCAGAAAGGCTCATGCTATAATTCAATCGTACACTCGATAGTAGAAGTACAGCTGCGCTCAAAATTAAGTCCTGAAAATCGAATGAGTAATTTTAAATGTGGCTGCCGCTCTCCCGGACAGGAAGAGAGACAGTACATTGGTTTTTTCGTGATCAGGAAGGTTCCAGTTTCAATTTGGCAAAAATCACTATCGTAAGCTCGATCAAAAATAGATTAAACTTAAGAGTGGCTGCCGCCTTCCTGGACAGGACAAGAGGTGGCACCCTGATTTTTCCCTGAAGTACTTGACCTTTGCTATCGATTAGTACTACTTTCAATCGTAAGTTCTATCAGGAAAGTTGCATCGAAATATTTAAACAGAATTTATTTTTTCCGACACTTAGGACAGGATCTTGCATTTATAAAGTCTGGCATTCTATTGACTACTAAATACCCGATCGATTCATATATAATTTGACCGTAAGTCCATTTAGGAAACATAAGGTGCCCCCGGCTCCCCGACTAGACGGACGCAAGAGGTTTGTAACTCTTGCTCCGTCAACAAATATTCCAGGTAACGGATTCCAAATAAAAATGTTTTCAATTAGAATTACAAGTAAATTTTTAAAAATATTTTTTCACAATGCGAACATTTTCAAGAATAATACTATTCTGTAAATATTTCTCGCTGCAAAATAGTGCGATAGTTCATTATCTCTTGCTTGATTTGCTATTATGACGCTATTATTGCATTTCCTGCAGTTTGTCCACTGTATAAACGATTATTCCCTCGTAGATTCATTTCTGTTCTATCTTTGTCATGAAGACATTCTACACTTGTAGTGTTTCAATGCATGAAAAGAGAAACCTTCTAGGTAGACTAGAGCTTATAATTGAAATCTGATTAGATTTTAGCAGGGATATAAAAGACTCTAGAGAAGCAAAATGCAGTTAGATCTAATAAATAAAAAATACAAAGATTCTCCGTCCCAATGAATTCTCATTTGTAGTCTTTTTATAAAAACTCAATCATCTAAAACTAACAGCTCTAAAAACGTGTGAGAAAATGATGTAGGAAAGATAAAGGTATTAAAATGTTTTGCGTAAACAAAAAATATTGTTACAGCAGATTTATATGTTGTTTCAAAAAACAGTGCTTGTTCACGCAATCAATATTGTGTTTCTCTCATTAATTTTTTTATGCCTCTCACTTAATGTCAAATATGTTTTTACGTTAATTTGTGCTTTGAAATAAAAAGAAAAAAATGTCAATTTGCTATTTGATTATTTTTTTATTATCTCACATACAAATGACAAACGTTTTGATGGTAACTGTTCGCCAAAAGCATGATTATTTATTATTCATAAATATATCTATCAGCTATTGGTCTTAACAACAATAATATTTCTACCATAAAAATTTAACTAGATTTGATTTAGAATACGTAAAATAGAAAATAAATATTAATCAAGTATTTCTGAATATGGCATACACATGATTTGATAGATTGATACGTAAGGTGAAAATAATATTAATCAAATAATTAGGTTTTTTATTCAATAAATAATTTGTATTATAGCAAATATCAAAACCTGAAATTTGATGTACCCCGTCTTCGCTGACGTGCATCGGCCAAGTGAGTAAAACAGGTGTTTTCACGTGTATAACGTGTTGTATCCTTAACATTCTTACATAATGGTATCAAGCAACTCGAAATTCGGTTAAAAAGACAAATCATAAAGGCGATTACCAACTGCTTCATATCAGGAATTATTTACCGCATTTGTAATCGAAGCCTGCGTTTAAAAGTGGGGCAGAATTTCAGCAGAATACATAGGACAATGCATCATTTCATTACTGTGGATGAAACATAGATACACTACTGCGCGCCTGAAACCAAAGAACAGTCTAAGCAATTGGTAGCCAGCGGAGATAAGGCATCAAAAAAGGCGAAGACCATTCCTTCAGCCATGGAAGCAATGGCTACTATCTTCAGAGATTCACAAAGAATAATCCTCTTCAACTATTTGAAAAAGGATTGAGTAATTCAGCCCTGATGCCACATCGATTCGACATTGATATATTTCCATCTTGTCTAAATCTCCCAATGTTTTTCATCATTATCTAGATCTTATTTTTATAGAAGGATAACATGATCTAGTGCCTGGCATCCTTATGATAAATATTAATCGGAAACATGTCCAATTTGCATGGTAGACTGACAATAATTATCAATTCAATGTCAAAGTCAACTCGTTGTTCGCTGTAGTTCCACGACAGATGCTTGAAAATCGAGTTTCAAAAAATTGATCCATATGAAAGTGGCACCTCATTCCTCTAGAGTTGTAGTCGCGTAATTGATGGAGTTCGAGTTCAAATTTGTTCCGCATTGCCTTTATTCTCTAGATTTGCCCCCCTCTGACTATCACTTGTTCGCCAATATAGAACAATGGCTGGCGGGAAAAAGATTTTTCTTAACCAAATATAGGTTCGCGGGTACGAGTGCTTATTTTGTGAAGTTGAAACAGTCCTTTTGAGAAGGGATCAAGAAACTGAAGCAGCGTTTGACGGTGTATATTAGATTGAAAGAAGATTAAGATGAAAGAATAGTTGTAAAACAGTGGCTGTGGCTAAATCTCAAGGCCATCATAGATAAGAACGTCTTTAATTTTCTTGGACAGTGTCTTAAGAAATGATATGACCGTCTTGAGCTTTCTTGGACAGGGTCTTAATAAATGATATGAACGTCTTGAGAAATAATAAATACTGTCTTGAGTATTTTTCCAAGTGCCGGGGGATCTGGAAGATTTTGTGATATATAAAGAATTCTTGTGACGTTACACACCACCAAGTATCGTCTACATATGAATTTTTTTATAAGTTTTTAAAGTGCATGTGTACTTAAGTCAACAAAGGGAATTGATATAACAGGTATATAATTGTATATATAAATACAGAATGTATATGTTTGATCACAATAAAATTGATAAGGACACATTCGTTGTTACATTCTTTACAGGAATTCTCAATTATATTGAAATGTAATTATTACATATACGTAAATTGTACTTTCAGCTCGCCAGAGAGTTGAAGTTCTCCCACATTCTCAATGTAACCCCCAAATATGAAAGTTGCATGAGGTGGTGGTTTCTGATACACTATAAAATTAAAATCAGTCATCTAAAAAAAAAACACACTCTAAATAGTATTACATGTAATTTTTCGATAGTAAACATTTGTATCTTTGATGTTAAATGTAGCTGTCCTAAAACGAAATCACAAACTTTTGTCCAAAAATATATTCACAAGCCACACTTTTCCATATAACTTACAACTCATTTCAGCTGATAATTTATAAATGATTTAATATTAGCTTGCAAGATTAAAACGGATGTTGTTTTATCAAAATTTTTTCATTATCATATATACTCATATCCTGTGTTTATTTTGATATATGCATAATATTTTATATTGTATCGTATCTTTTATCCTTTCAGATTGAATTTAAACATACAATTATGAAAAACCAAAAAATATATCCAAATAATACCTATTAATTATACAGAGTAGAAGAATAGTTTGAGCATGTAGGTATACTATCATTTAGCATACCAATTTATGCATTAATTTACTATTCACCATTAGAAGAAACCGTTTTTTTGCACTTGAGAATGCACAATGTAGATGGTAGCAGCAGTAACTGTGCTACCATCTACCCTACTATGTTAAGCATCACTGATTCCACATTTACAGAAATTATTTTTACCACTCAAGCTACTCATTCACAGATGGCAGCATCAACGCGCTCCTTATCATTCTCAACTTGCTACCAAAGAAAAACTCAAGACGTTCTTATCATTTTTCAAACGCTGCGCCAAGAAAACTCAAGACGTTCTTATCAACAGTAATTACACAAGAGCTTTTTATTTTGCTGGATAAATTTCTGTTTTCACGAAACCTTGTTACCTAACAATTTGACAAGAAAACTGTTCTAATAAAATCACGACACCGTAGGTGGAGTGATTTTATTTTTTGAACAGTTTTCGAGTCAAATTGCTGTCAGGTTACAAGGTTGAGTTATCAAACTGAAATTTATCCCAAGAAAAATAAAATGCTAGAGTGTAATTCGGCGAGATAATTTAACGACATTTTATTTATGAAAAAGTTTATTTAAATGTACAATTATTCAGAGTATAATTATTATACATTGTTTCACGTTTCATTTGACACATTCCACTAGTATTATTTAAGATTTTCTCCATCAATTCTCCGCATACTTTAAGTCCAATCTAGCAAAATATTTGAAATTTGATATATCGTACCTCTTCCTAATACATAATTCTGGTTTTCACAAAATACGATAAATTGTCTACAGATACATGATTTATTGTTTTTTGTATTGATAAATACACTTTTCTTGATATTTTCTTTTATATTTTCTTCAAAAATATTCCAAATTCTGTTTATTTTGCAGTTTAAGCATTGACAAATAATGCAAATGACAGTAATATAGTGAATGTTTTGATTTGGTTGCTAGGAGAAAGGTAAATAACGTTTTATCACTTGCAAAAAGTTACCTTCCTTTTTATCCGCTGTCAAAACGATAAAATTGTTTTTTTCTTATGGCTTACTTTATATTGGAGTGGAATAATCGTATATAATATCACAAGGGACTGTAATTTTATCAATACATTTTTCTTGAAAACATTGATTACCTAGCAACATCGTGAGAGTCATCTGTCCGATTAAATCACGAGAGCGTAGCTCGAGGGATTTCATCTGAGCAGATGACTCGAAGGATGTTGCTTAAAGGTAATCAATGTTTGAAAGAAAAATTTATGATAAAATTAAAGTCGCGAGTGGTATCTGGGAGAATATTTCTCGAATGAAATTGCTACTATAAGTATCTATTAAATAATGTTAGTTGCAATTACTAACCTTTTTTATTGAAAAATGCACTAAATTGCCTCCATATACTCTTGTATTTTTTAACTTTTTGTTTTCAATTTCATTATTTTCGGCGAAAAATGCATTTCCAATACGATTAAATTTTGACATTTCCGAGAACTAGGAGAACTGATTGTTTGTTTCAGAGGTAAATTCCCGTTGGCAAGGAATTTATTATTATAATTGTCATTGTAACTATGCAAAATTTGTCAGTATAATTGACATGAGTGAAATAATCATAACAAAATATCATATTTGTGATATTTCTTTGTGAATTTATTCATAAGTCAGATATGGCTTTATGCACTAGATGGTGTTGTACGTAGTTTATACCTATTCAGGATAGATGGCGTTGCATATATTTTCTACCTCTGCAGACCATTCCTCTTTGTGAGATTAATGGGTCGATTCTATTCACACTTTTACGATCTGTAACGCTAATCCTGCGCTAATCGTAAGCCCTATAATATGCAACGGATAAAATCGCAATTCTAATCACCTCAGTAGCTTTACAGATTTTTCATAAACTCTTACGGTTCTCGTAAGTTTTTACAGTTGAATAGAAAGTAGTCACAACTGCTATAGTTTTTAACAGTTCAAAATGAATCAGGGTGAAGTGCCTATGATTATAGGTATTTTATTAGAAGAAGATGATAAAACGTGAGTGATAGAGATTGGGATGTTATTTCTTGGAATATGTACCTAATAATTATTTGACAGATTGATTTAATAAAAGTTTCTAGGAATATACGCGATTACTACGAAGAAACCTGAGGGGCAATACAAACCTGTTCGATGTCGCAGAAAATAATTTCAAAAAAATGTTAGGCTGAACAAAATTACAATTTATAAATTAATTCAAACACTTGAACCATTCATACGACAATTTCGGAAGGATCAAATTCCAGTATATCTGAAAGTAGGCACCTAGCATTCAAATTTTTACCGATATCGAACCCATTGATTTTAGGTTCTACTCTGAATTTAAAAAAATCATTTGTACCTGCAATACTTTTTTGAATCATCAGTGTTTCGACAATAACAATAGGCTCTTTGCGAATAGATTGCAGCGCCAGTAGTGGTTAATTTTGACAGTATTAGCAGAAAAACAAAACGTTATCATTGTACATGATTTCAGAATATATGTACCAAATTTAAATTATAAAGCAATTCATAAGCCAGTTTAACAATAAATTGAAATATTACGTGTTGGTTAAACAAATTGTTGTGTTTCAAACTGTAAAATAGTTACGGAAATACAAAAAAACATAAACATTTCTACAAGTTTCCATCCAGAGAACATGAAATAGGAATGGGAAAAAATGGATTTAGGCTATTAAACGAGTAAAAAAAGTAAAGAGAAGTCAATAATAATTATAGAATATGTATTAAATGTAGAACTTACTTGATGAAACTAGAAAATTTATGTAAAAAGTTAGGTCAAACCATTGTAAGCTATAGCAATTTTGTATGTATTATTTTTAAGTATCGGATAAGTTTTTGGAAATTCATGCAAAATATCTCGCGTTTCATCAACCTATGGCAATGTGAAAAAATATACTTTCATGTGACATGTTTTGATTCGTTTGACAGACATATAGCAGCCTATAATTAATTACTTCAAAATAACATATCTGACTTCGATAAAAACTTTAAACGGACAAGAATTAATCGACATTTGCTCTACAACAAGCGCGGAAATCAAACTCTTATCCAAAAACAGTTTTTCTTCATCTTAAACACATGCTTACTTCTTGCACTAATTTTCCTTTTTCTAATATTGTACTCCGGATACAACCGGGTTATATGAATTGGAATCTTATTCCTATTATAACTCCATTAGTCATCATTCACTTGTGTGTTTTTAAACTTATTTCAAGCTTCAATATAAACTTTTTAGCTTTTATTCACTTATTCCACGAAATGACAATTCAAATTTTTTCCTGCAGCTACTTTTAAAATTAAACACTCCGAGCGCTAGTGTCGCTCTCCAACGTTTGCGCAAAGAGCCTATAAGTAATGGTGCTTGAATAAAAAATCTAGTAATAATTTCTCATGCCGTAATATATATTACTGGGTATTCAATTTCCTCACAATCACACGTATTATACAAATAAAAAACTACTTTTTCTCAATATGAGATTTGAGGTTTGAAGTATTGAAACAATTGTTAAATGAATAGAATGAAGTTAGCTCTGATATGTTTACGAGATAATCTTGATATTTGGAATCTGTAACAACGTTTCCTATAGATGTATGAACAGAATCGCCATATTTGTAAATCTGTAAATTGTTCTCATTCGAAGTATCTGTAGCTCATGAATATACAATTTCACAAGTTTATAGGACAATGAACAGAATCGATCCACAAATACTTGGAGTTCCAAGCTCTGACTACCTTGGGCTTTGGCTATACTGTACTGATGAGTCCTAAAAGGACGAAACACTTGTATACAGTTGCTCCCCTATCTAAGAGGATGGACATATATCCGACTCTTAGATTTGTAGTTCATGGAACATTCATATTATATTATTTATAATATTTCTGAACTCTAATTCTTATCATATCTTGAGACGTTTTTATAATTTCTTATGACGTTGTCCAAGAAAACTCAAGACGTTCCCCAACGTCTTAAAACGTTCTTATCTCTGATAGCCTAGAGATTGAGCCACAACCACTGTCTTTCAATTAAATGTTTTATTAGGTAAAAAAGTTCTATATTATAAATTATTTGAAACGTTGTATTTCAAATAATTTATAATACAGAATAATACATATTTATTAAAAATGAGTTCTGAGAAGTTTTTTCCTTCATAAAAATGTTTATCCCAAATAATTAAATACTTAAGATTCCTTCAAATCTAGAAACCTTCGTTTTAACTGTAAAAGTACCTGAGCGACAACTCGGGCGCAGAGGTACTCGATCGGTAGAAATGGGCATATATATGAATAGAATTGTATTTATGAATGGAGCAAAAGTTTGCCGTTTGTGCAAATGATATTGAGTCTACGATTGTAATGGGGGGTTATCATCATTAATTGTTTTTCTATCACAAATATGACATGAAAATGAGGAAAAAATGTTATTTTAAAAAAGTCTATATCATTATAAAAAGTAATAATACTAATGTTAGCCACTAGAATTAAGTTTTCGTAACTTGAAAATTTCAAAACAAGAATCCTGTTTTCCCAAACTTTAAGACTTGCGAAGCCTTCTAAAATGATACGCTATTGTTAAACTCATCAGCAGGTTGTTCTGTAGGTTTAAGAAAATTGAAGTGATAATTGTGATTTTTAGATAATAAACAACGATACTGAGATCAGCCCAACGGAGAACAATGACGAGGAAAAGCGTGATCCGGTGACGGTTATGTCAATACTTCTTGTCGGTAAGTTACACAATCTCTTGTTGACATTGTCTAGAATCTCATTCTTTTCATGGGATAATAAAGTCCTTTTCATTACTTCGTCCCTAAATGAATTCTTTTCACAATGGATTAAGTGTTACTTGGCGTTTTTTTCTTTGGCTTTACATTGTTAATATAATTGAAGCAAAAGCTTTAGTTAGAAATATTAAATTTGTCACGAATGTGATTTGAAAACAATGTTAAAGGTGACAGATTATTCAGCGTTGCTCTTGTTACATTAAACAAGACTTCAATTCTGAACTCTTCTTTTTTCATTGGTTCAGAGGAAAATGAAAAAGAGCTCGGTGTTAGTCGATTCATTAGTCTGGAACTAGGTAACCTGGAAAACAAAAAATGTAATTAGTCACTTGATTAGTTCAGGAGCTCACTTTGTAGGGTAAAATTTTTCTAATTAAAAGAAGTTTATCAGCAATTTGAATATTTTAGTGAGTATATGTCTTTTATTTTTGAGTAGCTTCATGATATAATTCAAGTTAATAAAAATGATACAAAGTAGAGCATTGAAAAATAGAATGTTTTCTTTAGTATTCATAAATATATGTAAGGTGATTTATAAGCTGCTGGTCTTATCAACGAAAACAGTTCCATCCTAAAATATCAACTAAATTTGATTTAGAAAACGTAAAACCAATACATATACATAAAATTGAAGTGTCTGTTTGTGATTTCGCAATAAAGACTTTATTCAATTAGTTACTGGCCCTACTGTAAAATTTCTGACATAATATTATTAGAGTACAATAAATGGAGCACCAGTCGTAGTTTTTCGTTCATGTATCGTTCATCCGATTTAATTGGATCTTTGTAAAGTTGTTTTTGCCACTTACGTGAAAGTTTTTGACTAGTAATATTAACGTACAATAGACTACGCTCCAGTCGCATGGAATAATAATTCTTCGTTTGCACATTGTTCATCTGACTGAGTTGAAACTTTGAACAGTTGTTATTGGAACTTGCGTGAAAGTTCCTGACATAGTACTATTAAAGTACGACTCGAGCTGCAATGTGAATATTTCTTATACAAAATATCTTAATAAGTGGCTTAGAAAATTCTGAGACTAAAATGTTGACACTGCATTCCTCAAATGACTCAAAAACAATTTTTTTGAAGTTCTATCTCTAAAGGGGTTATTTGAGACATTCCAATACTTCTGTGTGAAAAATCTGCAACTATTATTATATTTTTATGAGAAAGTTGATTGGATCGATTAACCGGACGTACACGAACACGGCACCAAGAACATGAACTTGACACCGATGCTAAGCCGATTAGCGCGGGGCGCACATGAACTCGGCACTGTCAATTTTAAATAAACTCACGATCACTCTGCAAGATTTGATTTGATTTTATAAGTGAGTACAACTTTGGAATCACTCATGTGGGGCTGAAATACAGTCCGTAACAATGATTGTAGGCTAGCTCGCTACGTTCGTGCTTTTGAAAAACATCTCTGAATATTACCGAATTGCGCTACGCGCACCTATGGGATAGAACTTAAGCCCGAGACAGCCGAAAAGAGTGCACTGGACTCCTCATGTTGGGTCGAAATTTAAGTCAAGTTTATAATTTATATAAAATCGCATGTATCCAGAGAATCTCACTCAGGTAGAAAGATTAAGTCATTAGCCCTAATTCATAGTATAGTGCCGAGTTCGAGTAGGGGATTAAAGATACAGGTAGTTTGGAGCCGAAATCGAGGCCGCCCGGTTAACCATGGGCAAAAGAAACGAAAAATATATATTGCAAAGCCCACGGTTTTCCCAAGTGCTGCAAATGATTTCAATTTTTTTTTTCGTTGATTTCAACAAATTCTTGTTTACCATGAAGCTGCAGTCAATTATTGAATATTTTCTCATTCATCTCAAAAAGTTGTTGCAAGTGGAGCCTACGTTATTCCTGGTTACTGCAGTCAATTTTTGTTTTTATTGCTCTCGAAAATTTTCCGGTTTGTCTAGACGCTGTAGCCAATAATTATATTTTTAAGAGACAATCAATTAGATTGATTGACAAGGAAATAATAACAACAAGAATTATTGGAAGCACGGGGCTATATATATTTTACATTGATTTTAATAACTACATCTATAAGCGGGCAAAGCCGCAGTTGACAGCTAATAAAATATAAATATTAATCAAGCATTCTATCTATTTCTGGATATGGCAGACACAGTCCATACGGTTTGATTCGATAGATTGATACATAAGATGTTTCAGATTCCGATTTCAGAATATATTTTCGATTTCGATCCAAAATTGATTTTCGATTTCGACTCCGATTCAAAAATTGGTTTTCGATTCCGATTCCAATTCCAAGATCGATCTTTGATTTCGATTTCCAACTCACCACGGCTCGATTTAAAAATCGAGCCGAGAAATTTTGATTACAGATACAGTTATTTTCAGTATCAGTTGAAAATTAATCTGTACCAAACTAATATTCTGTTCTAAATTAGTAGAACTCGAAAAGAATCGAAACGAAGCCTTTTACTAATACAATAATAGTCGAATTAGTTTACAAAATCAGCATAATATTGGTGAATATTATTTCAATCCCTCTCGATTTATTTCAATCACACTGTTTTTCTTGGAGTTTAAGAATTTTTTATATACGAGATAATTTTGCATTTGGTTTTGAAGTTGAAATGTAATGATAGTATTATTTTTCGTTCAAGAATTTCTCGTCAATTATAATCCACAGTTTAAAGACAATCGTACGGAAATCCTACAAATCCATTATTAGTTTTCATCATCCTTTATACCTGTCTGAGACCTTTTGTTATAAATCTGAAAATATTCTGATAAGCGGAAGAATTACGAATAAATGAGATCTAAAGATTTATATAAAAGTCTAGTATAACCCCGTCAAGGGGATTCTTGTAGTTAATTCCTCAAATGATACTTCCGCTTTCAAGTAAATATTCAAGCAACTAAGAAGAGTGACACTACAAGTCGTAATTGGTTGAATTTTTAATTGAAGTATTTCATAACTTATTCTGATTGTTCACCGGAAGAATTTATAGAGGAGAAATAAATAATATAGATCTTTTAGCTAGAAGTTTGGAATTTAATTATAAACCAACGTTTCAGTTCGACTGAAGCCTTCATCAAAGTAAACAATATCATTTTTAAAATAATAGGTATGTTGTCCAATTATTGAATAAACTGCTACAATCATATACAAAAAAAGTCAAAAAGTTTAATAAATTTAAGCCACTTGCATAATCTTATATATTTGAAAATAGCTACGTCCAAATACATATCGATTTCAATATTTTTGTTTATTCATCTCCAAATATCAGCTTTCTAATAACACTAAAGTGTTTTGATATATAAACATTTATTCCAGTAATAAGGTAAAGTGAATTGAGATTATGTAACACTTTTTCCCGCCCACCCACTACAAGAGTACGTGAGGTGAAACTCGGGAATGCGTTACAGACAAACGAAGCGCTACGCTAAGCTGGCAACAGCTCACATTATTTGTTGTAGTGGCAGTTGAAAAAGCAATGACTAGCCTTGCAAAGAAAATTGTTATGTATTTTATTTCCCAATTTTCAATCAATTCAGTTGCAATGATTGACTTACGTTGTTGTTTACATATCACAGCTCGTGTGCATATGTACTCACTACATTTGAACAGTTCGTGAATAAGTTCTGGCTTGTTGAAGTGCAAAATAGAAGTTTTCAAATTCCAAATGTTTTGTTCTGGAACGATTAATATCATAAAATAATAAAACGCTAAACTAAGAGCCTAGTATTTGTAACTTGAACACAGTAGAGAAATAATATCTGGCAAGACAGATTTCTGTCTTTGAGTTTCTGGAATCGATTCAAAAATCCAAGTCTGTAGTATCGGTCTTGAGAGCCGGTTCTGATAAGTGATCTCGATTCTCAGATCGGTTTCGGGTATAGATATAAAGATTCGATCAAAATCGAGATTCGAATCTGACTCGGAATTCGAATCAGAATCGAAATGCGAACCGGAGTCGAATTTGGATCCGGTAACCGGGTACTTGGTTGCTGTAGGAACCGTAAGACCGGTTCCATTTTATTTCAGTTTTTGACAGCTCTACTAACAACTAAATATTGGAAGATTAATTCATTTCAAATTTAATTATCTCTAAAAGAGCCCGAACTAAAGCTCACATTTTCTATATAATCATTCTAAAGGGAATATTATTTTAATATTTTTTCTTTATATTACATTTAAATAAATATTTGATATTGACTTTTTAATTGAATTTATCCAATATTATATCAAAACTTCTTGACAAAAACAGTTAAAAATAAAAATTATCTAACATTGTTGACAGATAATTACTAAATGGCACAAAGTGTAGTGACTTGTAAAAAATTGGAAAAATAATTGTAAATCAACACTAAAGATCTATTTCTATAAATTAGATTTTCAGAAATGTGGCATAATCAGAGACAACGGTTTTTAGTAGTATAAAGTTGTATAAGGAAACAATGAGTATTGACATACCTACGTGACAAGAGCACTGATAGACCACCAATGGTAACAAAAAGAAATCAAAGAAGTCTTCAGAAGATTTGCAATTCTAATCGCAGCAGAACTGCTAGAGAACTGACAGTAAGATGGAATGAGAAAACAGGGTTAAAGATTTCTCGAGAATGCTGTCGGAAATATATACATAAAGCTGGATCGGGACTTTATAAGGAATAATTAATTTTATTTTAATATTTATTTCTGTTTATATATTTCATCAACTCAGACTGAAGAAAATCTGAAAAATAAGAGACAAACCGATTGATTGCCGCCAAATCCAAAACCTTGTGGACAATAATGATTATTAGTGATGAAGTCAAATTTGATGTAGGTCTAAGTGACTGTAGAAAAAGTTGCATAAGAAGCTAGAACGAGACGTTCCGTAATGACTGACTAAAATGAACTGTAAAGCTTATAAAAGGAATTATGGATCTGCCAGGTGAATGGGTCAATTAAAATAATACTCTAAATATCAGGAAATTCTGAAACTTGAGCACCCTAGGGGCAACTATGGTCGCTAATCTCGCTTCGTCTCTTGTTCAATCTCTACTTTAAACATATTATATCTGACGTGACTTACTTGTACATCATTTGATATATATACACAAATTTATTCAACAAAGTTTTCTGTCACTTCAGGTTATAATTAATATAATTTTAATAATATTTTGACATGTAAAATGTCAAACAAAACAACAGATTATCATTGCCTACCTTATCATTTCATTAAACTGATTGTTTTATACGGCAAATTCAATGGCTGGTACCACAAGCTCTGTTTTTGGCTATACTAGCAGTGTTATTTTAAGAAGAGTTTTAAGGCAATATAAATATTTCAAGCTATTTTGAAGGAAAATATTCGAATAAATTGTGTAGACATATGTGTTTTCCGTAATTTGTATGTGATGATTATTTTCTAAAGTATTTGGAAAAATTCTAATTGCATTAAAACACATCTTGACACAACGCTCTTAGTAGCGCCAAAAACAGAGCTCGTGGTACCAGCCTATATGTCTGTTATACATATAAACTGCACTTCCGGCTCCGCCGATTGATACAAAAATAGTAGATAACTATTTTGATGCTACATCAAGTTCAAACACTAAATTTCAATATGCTATGACTGATCATTCTAGATTTACGCAAAAAATCAAAAAAAGTTGCAAGTAAAGTGCACTTCTGGCTTGGCCGATTCATACAAAACTAACAGATAACCATTCTGATACAACAAGTTCAAAATTTCAACATCCTACGGTTGATCATTCTGGATTTATTAGAGAAATTCGAAAAAAGTTTCAAGTAAAGTGCACTTCCAGTACAGGCGATTGGAAGGTGCACAACTAGACTCTATACCAGTCTCAAATACAAAATTTCAACATTATACGTTCAACCAGTTTTGAGATGTTGGTGAAATTGGCCCATAATGTTGGAGCACATACATACATTCATAACGAAATGTGACAATACTAAACATTATATTTATAAATATTTGAGGTACAAGCACAGGATATTCTGTGGTACAAGTGTAAAAAGTTATTCTTTAATGCACGAGCGGCTTGGTTAAAAATAAGAGTGAAGCGATTGTTTTAAAAATACGTGAGTGCATTATAGACTTTTTACACGTGTGTCTTACAATGTTTTCTCTTCAATCGTCCTAATTTTCGTAAAACTGTCAATTATATACGAATATTTTCTCTTTTGTAGATGCCACTTTGACGGCTATTATTGGTAACTAAGCAAACGATATTATGAGTTGAGCTGTTTACATTGAAGTTGACATAAATGTTCATGGAAATTTGAACTGAATTATCAAGTTTAAAATGTCTAAAAGTGATTTTAGTGTTGTAGATGGGTTCCAAAATATCCCCCCCGGATGTTTAAAATACTGATTGGAACTGATGGACTTTCTCACTCAAGTGTGTAATAAAACTTTTGATTGTTTTGTATACAGAAGAAACAATATTTCGAGCGATCAAAATCAAACTTAAATTCAATATATTATGCAGAGTGATCAAAAATGATTGGCCGTGCCGCTTTGTTCTGATTTTTACTTAGCCGCCTGCTTGAGATAGTGACCTTCAAGTGACAGATGACAGCTCCTCTGAAAACACTATTCTAACCTAATAATTTGGTAGAATAATAATAAATTCTCAATAATCAGTCAATAATACAGCTATTTACTTACTTTTTTGTGTATTGAATCAGATTATGGATGAATCCGTCATAAAATATGAAAAATATACGCCATTGTGTTCTTGAAATGCCGGTAAAGTAGTTTTCAAAATAAATAAATTTATACTAATTTTATTCCATGAAGATAGTTTTGATCATAATGCGAACTTCTGCCTGTCACCTGTCAGACAATCATTATTGATCACTCTGTATATTATACAGTTATACATGTGAGTGATTCCATTTATCATCAGAAGATGTTAAAACAAATGGAAGCAGGTATTCATTAGCTAAAATTTGATACTAGGATTTTGCCCAGCGAATAAAGCGCTACTGTTGAGCTTACCCTAATTGCTATATGTGGTATTATCCGACTAATATGTTCACTTTATGGCTTATGTATCGACTTTACGCTTTGGCAAATAGGACATCATGAGTTTGTGTAAGTAGTTATACCACATATCTACATACAAATAAGTGACCCTATGATTGTTCATATTTGACAAACCATCAAAGTGTGTAATCTACAGACACACAATGTCTATCAAAGTACAAAACGTCAATAATTCAAACACTGGATTAAAACTAATAGCCGATCTCAAATTAATACGTTTGACAGAATGTTTTAAATTTCAAGCTTATCATTCATCATTTTTGACATGAAGAAATAAACATCTATGGAAGTTTTTATCAATAAGCAGGCTATTCATTTCTTCTATTTGTGACAAAAAAATTCATCAATTAAAATTATAATATGTTGCACCGGGATAAGAGATGCGTGTTCTGATTTTCGTAATTAAAAATTTCCAACTAAAGATACATTTGATACTAATTTGCGCTGTCATAAATTCAAAAAAAATTAAATCTGTACGCTGAAACTTTTTGATCATGTGATCGTAAAGTTCCGTTCAGATAATAGGCGATCAAAAATTAGACTGCAAGCTAATAATAATTTGTTGGACTTCTGTGTTTTGAAAAAAGCAAACACCAAAAAGTATCGAAATAAAATCTGTTGGAAGAGCCATTGATATATTCCGGAAAGCTTGAATTCCTTTTTTGATTATATTAATCTTCAAGATCACATGAAAATCAAATAATAGTATTTTTTGCAACAAGGATGTAAAATTAAACATTATGACATGAGACTAAGTATTTGGTGACGAAGCTTACCGAATCATAGTCAAATGTCATAATATAATGCTTGATTATATTCTTATTGACATTTAGACTTAAAAAATATCCGAATAAATATAACAGTTAGAGGTGCTACAAACATAAATTCAAATAGTGGTAAAATTGAGACTCAAAAAATGCTTACTTTATGCACAGCCGTAGAAAAAACGTATTTTTTTAAATTTTAGGATCAGAAAAAAACTCTTCTTGATTATAAATGTTATATGGATTGTTTAAATTCGAATCAGTACATATTAAGCTATAGAACAACTCCAAATTGGAATCAATCATCATTTAAATAAATATGTTTTATTGGTATATCAGCTCTGTACATTAATTAGAAACACAACGTTTCGACAGCAAAGTGCTGCCTTTTTCAAGTGTAAAGAAATATCATTTAGTTTAACGTTAAAAACAATATAGTTAAAAATATCCGATTTGATCCTAATTTCGAGGTTAATCGGATCCTTTCATACCTCTGATCACATTTTTTTAAATAACAGAATCATGAATAGACTTAATCAATATATCAATCATAGAATAAATCATCTTCTAATAAAAACACGCTTTTTACTTACTTGTACAAAGTAACAAGTAAGTATTGTGAAACCGACAAAATTCACCTATCGAGATTTTGATGGATATATCCGTTTTGAGCATCCCTGAATCCATTTTGACTATTTTTGGCTTGATGTCGGTACGTATGTTCGTGCGTTCGTACGTGCGTTCGTGCATTCGTACGTGCGTTCTTGCGTGCGTGCGTGCGTGCGTGCGTAATTCGCAAATCTCAAAACTGGTTGAACGTATAATGTTGAAATTTCAAATTTAAGACTGGTATAAGGTGTTGATTTGCACCTCGCATTATGGTTGCAATCGCCTGTACCGGAAGTGCACTTTACATGAAACTTTTTTTGAATTTTTCGCATAAATCGAGAATGATCAGCCGTAAGATACTGAAATTCAGTATTTGAACTTGACGTAATATCAGAATAGTTACCTGCTATTTTTGTATGAATCGGTCAAGCCGGAAGTGCACTTTACTTGGAACTTTTTTTTGAATTTTTTGCATAAATATAGATTGATCCGCCATAGCATATTGAAATTTCGTATAAAGAACTTTTATAATATCTTATTGTACATCTTGCATTATGATTGCGATCGGCTGAGCCGGACGTGCACTTTACTTGAATTTTTTTTTTAATTTTCCGCATAAATTCAGAATGATCAGCTATTGGATACTGGAATTATCATTTGAAATTGCTATGGCATCTAAATGGTAATCTTCTATTTTTGTAACAATCGGCTGAGCCGGAAGTGCACTTTATATGACAGACTTTTTGAATTTTGCGCATAAATTCTAAACAATCAGTCGTAGAATATTTAAATTTGGTATTAGGCACTTTTATAATATCTAGTTGTACACCTTGCATTATGATTGCTATCGACTAAGCCGGAAGAGCACTTTATTCGAAACATTTTTTGAATTTTCCGCATAAATCCAAAACGTTTAAACGTGGATTGTTAGAATTCAGTATTTAGGACGATTATACCGTCTAGATGCTCATATCCTATTTTTATTGAGATACACACAGCCAGAAGTGCACTTTATTTGACAGTCTTTTGGAATTTTTCGCATAAATTCGAAACAATCAGGTGTAGAATATTGAAATTTTGTATTCCAGTCTGCTGTAGCATCTGAATGATTGCCTGCAATTTTCATAACAATAGGCTGAACCGGAAGTGCACTTCAGTGGGAATTTATTTTTTAATTTTGTGCATAAATTCAGATCTGTTGGCAGTCGTAGAATTTTGGAAATCTATATTTAGGAATGTTGTAGTATAAGAATAATAGCCTACTGTTTTCATAGCAACCGGCTTGGCTGAAAGCGCATTTTACTTGAAAGATTCTTAGAATCTCTTGAGTAAATTCAAAACGATTAACTGTGGAACGATGAAATTTTGTGTTTGATCATATGTATCCAATGATATATATGATTAAACACAAAATCACATCGTATTATATATATATATATATATATATATATCTATATATATCCAATGACATACAAGTAAGTCACGTGATGTTCACGTCAGATTTTTAGTTTTTATAGTACTATTTCTCGCCCGTGTTGCATTGAATACAATCCTCTGACAATAGTGACAATGGGTAAAGAAGTTCTGAACAATTGATAAAATTTTCATCTTGAATGTGACTTCATTCTTTGCCTTGATGTTGATATTTTCTGCCTTCTTTGCATAAGGTCTGAATCAATGATCCAATTCGCTCCAAAAAACATGCTTCAACTAGTCCCATAGCTAAGAATCTTGAAATAGGTTTTTAACATAAATGTCCTTCAAATTTCAAAATTAATAACATAATCAAAAAAAAAATCGGAACTTCATCATTAATCTTGAATATGACACAATGAAATTGTGAGTATGTAAATTCATGCGCGTCAAAATTGCATGCACTACAACGTCCGGGTTACTTCGCCTGCGCTAACCTGTCAGTTGAAACAAAATACAGAAGTTGCAGACGAAGAAGGACAAAATTTTGCGAGATATCTCCAATATCAACAAATTTCTTATTGTGATCCGATTGGCCTCCTTCTATCCTACTTTTTTTTCTTATCATATAATATTGTAACGTGCGAGAGTGTAGAGGTTCGTAAAAGTGGAGTAAACTTGGACTTGACCGCTTGTATGGCCAAGTTAGCGGTTTGGCCGTACCGTATTCCGGGAAATATCGGACTACCCTGCGACCTAAAGTTCGGCTGCAAACCAGGAGAAGATCTGGCTGGCGAAGATTATGTCATTAATTCAAGGCTTCAGATGGAGGATATCCACTCCCGAGTCCGAATTAACATCCAGAATGCCAGCAACCGCATGAAAGAAACCTATGACGTCAAGGCGCAAGATGGGGGTTTCAACCAGGAGACTCTGTGTGGCTTTATAACCCAGAGCGATGACGTGGCTTGTCTCCAAAATTACAGACATCTTGGGAGAGGCCTTACAAAGTCATCAGCAGGATAAACGACATAATCTATGAAATCAGACGCAATCCAAAGAGCAAATCAAGAGTGGTGCACTTCAATCGGCTAGCACCATTTGCGGGAGACCACAACGAAGACACCAATGATGCACGTGTTCGCAAGATTCATGCACAGGAAGACTCGTTCGACGAGTTTATGAAGACTTATTCGTGTGGATGATGGGCTCGATTCGGAATAACTTCTGAAGTGCAACAGGATCTATCAGAGTCCTGGCCGACTATTCCTTGGCCCATTGTGTGTCAGAAGATTTTAAGATGTCACGAGGGATAGCGGCGGTTTTCAAGAGGAAGTTTGGCAGGCCAGAGCACCAGAAGCCTACAGTAGGAAAGGCCATCTGCCCGAGGGACAATATGACAACAAAAGAACGCTATATTTATCACCTGTTAACGAAAGACAAATTTCATCACAAACCAACCTACCGTTCCATGTGGGAAACGTTGCAAGGCATGCGAAGCCATCTAATGCAGAACGACATCCTGAAACTGGCAATACCGAAGTTAGGCTGCGGTCTGGATGGATTAGATTGGAAGATCGTTCGAAATATGATAGAGGTTATATTCCAGAACAGCGGCATTCAAATATTGGTCTGCTGTTTCCACCCAGCAGGCCCGATCGGAAAAAAACTGTCGACTGCTACTTTCACCAAACTACTGGTTGCACCAAGGGCAGCGAGTATCGGGAAGAAACACTCTTAAGAAGGGGGCAGTGTAACGTGCGAGAGTGTGGTGCGGCGCGGCGCGATACAACGAGGAGGAAAGGCCCCGCCCAGACAAGGTCAAGTCCAAGCTTACTCCACTTTTACGAACCTCCATACTCTCGCACGTTAAAATATTACATAGATCCACATCGCAGTTATTATGTTTTATTTATTTATTCATTTTTTTTTTCCAACGTAATAATTCTGAACGATTTTATTTTGGGAATTATTGAATAGGAGATAAGAGACCAAGAGAGCGGAAAATGTCTAATGCCAATTTCGACGCAGTATCCAATCTTCCATGAGAATACACTTTTGATTATGCAGATATACTTGTGCTTGATAATATTCATTCGGTTATTTGTTAAGTCTAAATGTCAATTTGTGCTCTGTGCTAGTGCACTGCATGACCCAGTTTGGCCCAAAAGGGATACAGGCTACCTGATCCACGGGCCGAATACGAGCCAATAATTTTTCGTACAAAACGGGCTTTGAGTGGATGGGCTAATGAATATTTTTTTTTTTTGTTTTGTTTGCTAATAGTTTTCCTATTGTTTTTGCTGGCTTATTTTGAAGATAAAGATAGGAGTTCATAAAGGGTTTATAGAAGAGAAAGTTGAATAATCAGTCTCTGATTTTTTTTCAATAATGACGGCAGTTGAAATTACAATTAATAAATTACTAAGGGCCAGTTGCATAAAAATAATTAACAGGCTGTCAGTTAACATGCTGTTAACTTGATTTTTTATTGACGTTTATCTGGAAAAAATAGATCGCGTGAATAACTAACTTGTTTCTAATGTTTAAATGATTTTAAATTGTAAGGAATTTAGGTAAAACACTCGCTATAATTCCACAAATAACTTTTAATAAAAATCTTTATTGCAATTTCGGCAACTGAGCCATCATCAGAAGATACAATTATTTACAAAGTAGGTGTTATTTATTTATATACAGAAGTGGATCAATAACAAAAGTAGGGGTGTTATTGGGGAGGTCCAGAGATTAACATTTCCAAGAGCGGTGCGTCCACAAGATCTAACTGTTCATTCATCAAGGGTTGATTGTTTCTAACGGCTCTTTTAATCTCATACGCTTCTAGAAGAGTTAATCTCTAGGCATTTTCTTCAAAATGTATAATTTCTAAGTTCTCAACATCACAGGTGTGGTTATTATCTAAAAGATGTTTTGCGACATTCGAATTGAGTCTGTTATTCTTGAAACAAGACATATGTTCCTTGAATCTAATATTAAAGTTACGTCTAGTTTGACCAATGTAAATGAAATCACAATCTCCACAATTTATTTGATAGATTCCTGACTTATCAAGAGGAACAATTTTATTGTTGACTAAGCAATTTTTCAAAGTATGAGAATTGTGAAGACGAGGAACAATATTGAATTTTTAAAGTTCGAAAGATAAATTATTGCTGATATTCCTTATGTATTTCAGCTTTTTATAGACTTTAATATCAAAGGATGAAATTTCATTCGAATTATTATAAAATTGTCTACAAAAAATCTTTTTCTGTTTTTTAGCAACTAAATTGTAGACAATATCTTTGTTATAATCATTTATTAAAAGTTATTTGTGAAACTATAGCGAGTGTTTTACCTGAATTCCTTATATATTCAAAATGTTTCACCGAGTGTCAACAGCTTCCTCAATTAATTTTATTTCAAATTGTATTTGTTATAAAATTATATTATGAGAATATTATAACTTCTATTTGGATATCAAAAAAAATCAGGTTAGAAATACGTGATCAAATATTTGACTATGTGATTTAAGTTAACTATGCTTTATGCAACTGGGCCAAAGAATTCAAAGCCTGGATGTTTCACAAAAATACAAATTTAGTAATCGGTTTTTATATCATCATCCTAAATAAGGCGGCAACCGTAGATACATTCGAGTTTTGCATTCTGTATACTTATTTATGTCATGTAGATAATTCAAAAATACACAGAAAACTAGATGTGAAGACGGGGGTTCGACATTTAGTACAGAAATAACAATAATCCTCTGGCATTCGCCGAAACTCTGAAGAAAAACGATGTAAAAAAACCTCAAACAAAGGTGTCAATAAAATAAGTCTTCACAATTATTGATATTATTGATTTCTCTGTTTGAGGTACTTTCACGTGTTTTTTTCTCAGACCTTGGGTGAATGCCAAAGGATTTTTTTTATTTGTATACTTAATGTGGAACACACGTTTTCACATCTATTCTTTTGTATATTTTTGAATTATCTAGATACTTGTCTTGTTTATTTGTGTATCATTATTTTTCTAATGAAGATCCTTAGAGAAAGAATCGGGACGTCAAAAATAAATCTATATATATACAGAATTTAAATCAAAAAATCATTAATTCATAATTTAATTCTAAATTATTCATAGATTATTATTCCAAATAAAAATATTTTTGATATTTTGTCGTACGTTGCTATAGGAGTCGAGCGAAAAAATTATGTCCTCGGAAAACGTCAACTTTGTGATGATGATTGATATCATAAACATCATCATTTCATAGTAACCGAAAAAAAAATATTTTTCTACAATCACTATAGAATGATACCCTTTCCACACGCTACAGCGTGGGGATCATTCCGCACGCTCAGAAGTTCCTAGGAGTGCCGCGTGGCGTCGCGAAAAAACTGTTCCATTGCTGTCATAATTTCATTTCTCCTTGACTGTCTTATCATTCCTCTCCAAAAAAATATCAATATGAGTGATTTTATCAAAGTTTGATGAATTGGAATGAGATCAATGAAGCAAATTCTTTCTCAAAAAATGCATATTTTGGTTATAAATATTTCCGCGAACACCTTTGACTGTAGAAAAAATAACATCCGTCACTCGTGCGAATCAATCATTCCATGCTCATGTGAATTCTGCCACTCGCCTTCGTCTCGTGGCTGAATTATTCACATTCGCATGGCATGGTCTTCATTCCGCACTTGTATCGGAGTATACTATTTTTATAATAATTTTGAATATTTTCTGTATACTAAATTTAATTAATATTTTTATTTTCTGTTTTTAGGCATATTTCTGTCTCTTCTGATCTTTCTATCAGTAGCCGGCAATATCCTAGTATGCGTAGCGATCTACACAGACCGTGGTCTTCGACGAATCGGGAATTTATTCCTAGCTTCGTTGGCCATTGCAGATCTTCTAGTCGCCGCTATGGTGATGACATTCGCTGGAGTTAACGACCTACTTGGCTACTGGGTCTTCGGAACGCAGTTCTGCGATACGTGGATTGCCTTTGATGTTATGTGCTCCACAGCGAGTATATTAAATTTATGTGCGATCTCCTTGGATAGATATATCCATATTAAGGATCCTTTAAGGTAAAGAATTTTTACATTAAGTTGCAGTTCCTAAAATATTGCAAATTAAAACACATTATTATACTGCTAATTCTTTATTAAATTTCTTGAATTAAATGTATATTTTACTTTTTTGAACAATGAAGCTTAGAAATCACTTCGTTTCATATCAATTTTATCACATCATACGATAATAACAGACTCCTTAGTACGAAGAACTACAAAACAGACAAATTCAAATATAATTAAGAAATTTTTATTCCCTCTATGAGAAATATCTTATTTAATATTTTTATTGCCGTGCGTATATTTGGTACTTTACAATAGCGTAACGAGGAGGAGACAAGAGGGTGGTATATCATGCCTCGGACGCCACTTGCAGAGGGGCGCCAAATGGTTATTTTGATCGATTTCTGGAATACATATTACAAATTAATAATCATTATTGAATTTGATCAAACTTCGATGAAATCTTGGAGAAAGATTTGTTTTAGCATTACAAATATGGAGAAAATAATAACTATTGGCGATCAGAAACGGTTGACCTTGAAAATCGTATTAATTAATTTATATTAATAAAACATAAGTATACATTGTGCGTCTGTGTGCGATACTAACAACTCCCTAGCGGAGTGAAATCTTGTCAGTGGCACTAAAACGGTTGTTTCTGTTTTCAAACAGCGGTGCTCTGTACTAAACTACCAGAGGGACTTCGCTCGCTCTGACCAAACTCGAAGTGGAATCTTGAATCCGAGACAATAACGAAGGGTGCACCGAACACCTCATGTTGGGTTTGATCGCCGTCATTGGTTCGGACTCAAGATTCCACGTCGTGCTTGATCAGAGCGGGAAAAATCCGAACGTTAGTTGTGTGCGAAATACCGCCTGTTGAAAACAAAACCACTCTTCTAGTGCCACTGACAAAATTGTATACATTTTTTAATGATATAAATTGATAAATCAGGCTTAACCGCTAAAAGTTCTTATTTTTGCCATATTCATAATGCTAAAACAAATCTTTTCACCAAATTTCATCAAAATCAGAGGTGAAGTAATATATCGTCAGTTTGACCTCGAATTCTTATTAGAAGTAACTTGTATAATGTCACTATATGTGTTTCTGGAAAAGAGTGTCGTACCTCGGGCGCCAGTTACACAAACGATGCTGGCCGAATGTCATAATGCTTGTTTGAACTTCTACGGCCCTCAACTTCCATATTTTGAACAATTATTGAGCACACAACAAGCAAGGTTAAAGTACAAATTGATCCAACAAATAAGTGATCAAATACATGAATTCTGGAATGCAAAAAGCGCTCACTTTACGCATCGTTTGTGACGCGTAAAGTATCAATTTTACGTACGGTAGCAGATGAATTACTATTAGGATATCTATTTTTAGTTCATTTATTTTCTTCTAGGTACGGCCGTTGGGTCACTCGTCGGGTGGCCGTCATCACTATAGCAACTATTTGGTTATTGGCAGCACTAATTTCATTCGTACCAATCTCATTAGGGTTGCATCGACCAGAGCAGCCACTCATTTACAGCGATGGAGAAAAAAATTATCCAACTTGTGCTTTAGATCTTACTCCTAGTTACGCAGTCATCTCCAGCTGTATCAGTTTTTATGTTCCTTGCATCGTTATGATTGGTATGTAAACTAAGTCATTATATTTTTATTTAATTGGAAGCAGTGTAAACACTTTTATACACTGTTCAGTGCATGTTTGCACTGTAAATCGAAAAAAAAATCGAAATTTAAAGTATTAATTGATGCTGAAGATTTATACCACCTCAAAAATTCTATCTACGGTGCTACTTTTCATTAAAAACTGCAAATTTGATCAGTGTTAACCGAATCAATTAGGTTCAACCCACTAATGCAAACTCTCATTGAACAGAGTATAGCTTTTATCAAACAACGGAATGTATAAAAGATATTTTTGAAAATAGTAGACATTCTTTATTTGTCTTATTCTTTTTCCATCTGATTACACTTCAATATATCTTTTGTTTATTTCTTACAGTAAAATTACGTTTCTTGCTGTAATGTCTACTTGTTTATTACAAATATTGTCGAAGTTAAAAGATACGAGTAAAATGAAATGACTATCCCCACTTTGTAGGTATCTACTGTCGTCTGTACTGCTACGCCCAAAAGCACGTAAAAAGCATTAGAGCTGTAACTAAGCCACTCGAAATCCCCGACACAGTAAAGGACACTAAAAAGAGCATCAAACAGCGCAATAAAGCATTAATACACATGCAAAACCATCACAGTTCTCCTTACCACGTAAGCGACCACAAAGCCGCCATAACGGTCGGAATCATCATGGGAGTATTCCTCATCTGCTGGGTTCCTTTCTTCTGCATAAACATCGTCGCTGCATTCTGCAAGACTTGTATCCCGGACATAACTTTCAAAATCTTAACATGGCTGGGTTATTCCAATTCCGCATTCAATCCAATAATTTATTCTATTTTTAACACAGAATTTAGAGAAGCTTTTAAACGAATTTTGACCGCACATTATCCCGAATGGTGTAAATGTGGATACCAATCAGTCTCTCTAAACCAAACTGATAAATTTATTACAGATTACGGTACTAAAACAGTTATAGTCACTGCAAAACGAAATGGATCTTTTAAAGAATATTCTTGTGATCAATTAAGTCCTAGATCAAGTCAGGATTCGGTCCGACAAACCAGAGTTAATTCAACAGACCGAGAAATCCTTGATGGAGAGGAAATTAGTGCGATATGACGTGAAAATTTTCCGAAAATCAGACATTTATATGCGAGCGATGTGTGATGTTTTTATCACAATTTTCACTTTTCCATTTCCGTATCCGAACCAAAGGTAAGCAGTTTTTTATTGGTTTTTCACCCGCGAGATTATCAACGATATCTGCTGAAATATATTCACGTATTTATTTTACGTTTTAGTCGTTATAAATGTGATAATTTTTTTGATGATTGAATGAGTTGTAAATAATGAATTATAACGTAGAAAAAAATATTTTTATTGAAATTTGTAAATATTTCAGTCATCAAAGTGATTTTTAATTTTATGTGTGCATACGTAATAGAATAGTATGTATTTTCATGGTTAATAAATTTTTTAAATTCACTCGACTTTATAAAACGTTCCAGTTTGATATGGAAATTTTCGTTTATCCAAATAAATTCCAAGAAAAACATTCCAAAGATATTAATTATGATATTTTGCAGTACTTATCAACTATATGGTTGTGATTTTGTATCTGCACACTGTTAATATAACCTGAAAAATGATTTAGAAACCGTTGTCTATCTTGTAAAGTCCAAACAGGGTCCCAGGAATTGTATTAAGAAAGATAGATTTGTAAATGTAACATTTTATTTTTCAAAACAAATATATCATTGTGAACATATCGATGGGTTAAAATACTATCCGTACATGACTTCCAGTGTTATATACTAATTATTTATTGAATTGTACAGAAAGCTGAAAAAAATTAATAATCTAGTTTGTCATAATTTTGTGTTCAAAGCACTATATTGTACAAATAAAATTCACTACTCCAACTCTCAAAAGTAGAAATGCACAATTTGAAACTGTACTTTGTAAAAAAGATGTTATTCCATGTTTATACCCCAAAAAATGATTGTTAATTTTAGGTAAATGTACATAGATATAAACTATAACACAAATAAAAGTCATCAGACTCTATTAAACCTTTTCTTGCTGGAATCCATTATTATTCTTTTATATAAAACTGCTTTTTCAGGTGATAATTTTTTTGTTTCGATTCTTGTTCCAGTTTCCCAAGAAAATGGCCTAATATTATTCCAGTACCGCTCTTTTCTAGAGATATTTATTTTATTTAATAACACATCACATAAAGCTGGGACTATGGGTTGCAGTATTATACCGGTCACCCGTAGGGTTTCTAAGGTAAGATGTAACACTAAATTTAATTCTTCTAAGGTTGTTGACGATTTCTTCAATTCCCAGGGTTTCTTTGTTTCAAAAAATAGATTTGCTGTATGCAACGTACTTATTACACTATCAACTACTTTGTAAAAATTGAATTCTTCATAATAATTCTTCACTATATCTGAAATTAAGGATTTAGGCATTAGTACATATAAGGAGTTCGATCCACACTAGTTTTCTTATAACATCAGTCCGCAAAAATGTTATACAAGGAAAATATTGAATGAATAACATGACGTAATAGATGAAGTAACAGCACTAGATACATATATGTAATACTCCTATATTGCTAATTGGATACGCGGAACCGGCGAAAACATTACGGTTCAGACAATTATACGTCTATCTCTTTTTACTCTACCACGAACCTTGTGAGCATGCCTGAGAATTGAGCAACTTCGTGCAATTGGTGCAAGCCACGTGCAAGCGTCATCCATCTTTGGAAACAACCTTTCAAATATCGATCGAAGCCGCGACGCTTGCGCACAACGAGTTTTGCTGTCGCACTTTCTCCGTGATATCTGGGGGACTAGCAATATAGGAGTATTACATATATGACTAGATAAGCATAGCTAACTCGTCCGCCATCTTGGAGTCCACTGACAAGTCTGTAAATCGTTTAATATCCTTATTTTTATGATTTTGTGTGAATTATGTAGGTTTCTAGATGAATAATAACAAGATTAAAATAGCAGTTGTGCATCTTGTTCTTTAAGAAATTTATCTGCTTGCATTAATTTTCTACACAAAATCTGTAAATTTTTAGTATTCAAATTATGAAGTTAAAGTAGGTAGTATGCAAGGTTTATACATACAAGGTTGCCTCAATCGCATAAGCTCTATGTATTCGGTGGTGGGAGTGGTAGTGGGGATAAATGACATCAGCGCTAGACCCAGAGAGACAGGCTGCTACTGTTTAACTAGTAGAATAATGGATTTATATTTTTTTCTAGCACTTTTATTTAAGTTAATCAGCACATTTAATTAGAGGTAGATTTAGACCTAGATCCGTGAGGCTCAGGCTTCGGGTCTGAGAATTTGGAGGTCGCCAAATTTTGAAGAATAACTAAGAATTAAAATTAATTTCAAGGCAAAATATATACTTGACCTATTTTGATTTAACACGAAGTAGGAGAAAAAATTAATTATCCTTCTAGTGAACATGATTTAGTTTGGCTTCTAAGAAGAAATATCTATCGTTATCGATATCCTTCTACAAATTTCGAGAAGAGTGCGGAGTTCTTTAATGAAATATTTATCGAATATCATGGACCTGAATCAATTAGAAAGAAGAAACAAATTGTCAATAAAATCACATTGGAAATAACCACTAATCATTCAAATGCTGCTCAAGCAGAAGTAGTAAAATATTTTATGCAACAGCGTACATTTATTAGAATTCAATATTTGAACGCATTATTGGGAGAAACAAACAATTTGAAGAGGAGAAGAGTTATATATATATATATATATATATATATATATATATATATATATATATATATATATATATATATATATATATATATATATATATATATATATATATATATATATATATATATATATATATATATATATATATATATATATATATATATATATATATATATATATATATATGTATATAATTTATGTACGAGTCAATATTTTTTGTATTCCGGAATAAATGTTTATTTATATTTTCCAATATAATGTACATCATTCATGATATGAATTCTATGGCTCGTATTCTCACATCTTGAAGAAACGCTTCTTCCCAAATGCACTGTCTTTCTTTATTTCATTGTGTCCACTGTACACTGTAGCGCTATCTTCATTTGATCCATTTATCCCATATATCTCTAAATAATTATTGACAAAATCGTTAACTATCCTACGTATTTTTTATGTTATAAGCATTCAATTTTTTTTCATTTATATCTAATGTAGGCTATAATTTTTCTAATATTTGTATTCTGAAGCTACAGTCATATCATTTCCAATTTATGCACATTATTTTAAATATGATTATAATTACGAGTTTATTGTGTAATTAATATTTTTTTCATCTTTACGTATTCCTATCTTTCCAAAATTCATTACAATTTACATTATTTTTAATAGAACAGTCACCTTTCTTAGAATAAAACCATTCGTCAATGTGCAAAATATACTCTTCTTTCTCTATATAAGTTGACAGACATAGAAAAAATAAAAATATTATTCAAAAATTCAATTCAGCGGCATGTACTGTGTTTCATCCTATCCACATTATGTTCTCTAAGAGTGGAGGGTCTAGCTATAGCACTAGATAAATCACAGCAGACTCGTCCGCCATTTTGGAGCCCACTGTCAGTTGTTTGCCGTTTAACGATGTATGAACTTCAATATAATTTAGTAAAATAATTGCAAATGACGGGCTGTTCTGGGCCCACCTGTATTATTCATTTGAGATACGGGTTCTGATTCTACAGATGAGTAATTTTTATTTCTCGATACATCATTTGAATGTGGAGAAATATATTCCGAGTTACTTAACCTGAATTTAAATTTCGAGTTTAACTATTCGATTGTAAGAGGCTGAGTGCATTATTCAGAGTAAATATCAGCATTATTGGAAACATATTTGTCCTTCAGTAATATTCTTAATGATTTGCTACTAAATTATCATAATTTCCCGAAGTTTTGCAATATTGCAAATTATTTGTTAGAGCACTACACTGTTGTGAGAGGTTTGGGAATTAGGAATTTTGAAATTTCAAACAAAAATGAAACCACCAGCTGCAATTCCAAATGAGCTAACAAAAAAAAAAAAAACAAGAAGCAAGTAATTGTGTTTCACTCGATTTGAACTGTTTTTTAAATTTTTATTGTAATTTCTTTGATTACCGTGATATCTTATGAGAAAAACTTATTTTTTTTGCTTATTATTATTTATTATTCAACCTGCTTTGACCAAAGTAGATATTTAGGTACTTACCTAGGTACCTATTTGTTTAAATCACTATACTACCTACTTTAACTTCATAATTTGAATATTAAACATTTACAGATTTTGTGTTGAAAATTAATGAAAGCAGATAAATTTTTTAAAGAACAAGATGCACAACTGCCTGCTATTTTAATCTTGTTATTATTAATCTAGAAACCTACATAATTAACACAAAATCATAAAAATAAGGATATTAAACGTTTCACAGATTTGTCAGTGGGCTCTTAGATCATAAATAATATCTAGATGGAAGAAGTCCTATATCACACAACACATTTTTGCGAACGGTTATGCCAGAAAGAGAGGAAAATACAGTTTACGTTAGAGGGACAAAGAAATAAAATATAAAGAAAGAATAATGAAGTGAAACGAACTGCGCATGTCTATCGAATTTTATTTGCTATTTATAAAATTAATGTTGAGAAGATGTACTTTGCAACTAGAAAACGGCGAATGAATATAAATATTTTTTACAGAAATGAGAACTCATTACATCATGTGTTTGTCATTTTGCGGGCTTGAAAAACCGAAATTTGATTACTGTCACGCTTGCGCAGTTCATTTCTCCAGCATTCTTACAATATATCTTCCATCTCTTTCCGTCGTAACCGTTCGCAGCTTCTTCCATCTAGATATTATTTATGATCTAAGGCTATGGTTATCTAGTGCTGTAGGTCTAGCGCTTACGTCACAAAGTAGCGCATGCGCATCTTGAATTTGTTGAATGAGGCAACCTTCTATATTTATAAACCTTGGGTAGTATGGTGATTTAAACAAATAGGTACCTAGGTAAGTACCTAAATATTTACTTTGGTCAAAGTAAGGCACTAAATACATGAGTATTATCATCCGCCATTTTGTGTCCTTAGAAAACGCTTTAGCATATGTGAACAGTGCAGGAAACGCGATGATTGAGTCGAAATAGTTTATTCTTTAGGTAAAAATCGTGATAAAATAATATCGGAGTCTATGAAACTATTTATTTTTGCATGATGTATTATTTGTAACCAAATTACATGCTTCAATTTAGAATTTTCAGTTTTCAAATGTTGAGTCAAATTATTCGGTAGATGAAGTGATGACGTCGCATCCACTACGTTTATGTAATAGTTCTAATGCGATGTTGCATATGTAAAAGTGATTGGTAAATATTCTAGACAAGCGGAAATAATATTTTGATTTTAATTTTTTGAAACTATGATTAGATATTGCGTAATCAAAAGACGTTTAAATAATGAACAATATATATCACAGAAAATATATATAACCATGAAATATATATTTAAGTCATAAAGTGCAGACGAGTAGTATTAAAAATAAAAGATTTTAATCAAACTTAATAAACTGCATGAGAGTACCACAGGAACAGATACAATAATTGAGAATGTAACAAGTTTAATATAAAACACTATAATAATGCTGCGGTTAAAAATATTAATAGTCCGAAAATTAACAAAAAAAAATAAAAATTGTTTGACTGCAAAAGAATATCGCAGAAATCAGATACAATAATTGATAATATAGCAGGTTTTAAGGTGTCAAGTAACAATTGAATTGTAAACGAAGTGTGAAATAGAAAATGATCAGTATTACCAATTAAAATATCTCTAAAGAAAACGAATAATTTGCATTTCCCTTTTAAAAAATAATATAGCAAATGTTCAGTGTTTATTATTATAGCGGCATCGCGGCATTACTCAAATATATTTTCTATAAATTCATAGGCCAGTTTGTATTTCTTTAGTTTAAAAAATATGTATCATCCAGAGCTGGACAAAGTACTCGTGAAAAGTACTTGAAGTACAAGTACTCTTTAATTTAGTCTGCCAAGTACTTGAAAGTATCAAGTACTGTCAAAAATACTTGACAGTTTGGGTGCAAGTACTTCTTTAATTTTTGGTAGTTGCAAATATCAAATACTGTTGTAAATATTCTATATTATAGAATTGGGCCAAATTATTCGTGGAAAGTACTTCAAATACAAGTACTAAGTACTTGAATGTTTGTAAAGTACTTGAAATACAAATTTCAAGGTACTGCTAGTTTCAATAATCTATACATGTTTTTCAGAATTATATCATAATAAATAGATTTTTTCTACAAACGTCAAAAAATCATGACTTTTGTACATTAATATTAGTATGCGAAATGTCGCATTGGAGTTGTTTATCATGACAACGGGCACGAATTACTTGCAAGCGTAATCAAGTACTTTTTGTGCAAGTACTGCCCAGCTCTAGCATCATTACATATTGGAGCATTATGACGTTCCTCGTGCCCGTGACGTCAAGCTAGGCATTCAATATTTTCCCTATAGACTAATGAATTAAAAGCAAAAATCTGTAAAACGTACCTGGCAACTTTGTTAAACTCTCAATTAAATTTTTCGTACTGTCTTCTCTGGAAAATGTTTCAAAAACGTCTAAATTAAATGCTGGAAACTCATTATTTGGATTTAAAGATATGCCGGTACATCTACTTAGTAAGTTTCCTAAAGTATCTGCTAGTTCGGAATTTAATACACGAATGACTTTAGCGTCGCTATAATCTAAAAATTCAAAACATTCAAAATATGAAAAAGGAGAATAATTTTCATACTTACTTCCGTCGCTATGCGCCACTCCTTCCCTCAGCAGAAAATATCTGATTCCATCCGCAGTATAAATATCCTCCTTTTCTATTGGGCAAATAACATTATTTTTAGATTTTGACATTTTTTGCCCATCAACTGTCCAATGTGAGTGGCAGTACAACATTTTTGGTGGTTCTAATCCTGCTGCCATTAAAAATGCAGGCCAATATATCCCATGAAATTTTAAAATGTCTTTTCCAATAACTTGAACATCAGGAGGCCAAGAGTCTTTAAATTTATTAGATGTTACACCTGGGTATCCAGCCACTGTTAAATAATTTACTAAAGCATCCATCCAAACATAAATACTATGTTCAGAGTCTCCTGGAACTGGTATACCCCAGTGGACGCGAGAAACTGGTCGAGATATAGAAACATCGGACATAGCATCGCTATCCGCTAGCTCGCAAAGAATTCGATGGAATTTTCGAGGCTTTACACAGTTTTCTACAGATAAAACATAATATTTCAATTCTTATTTGTTCAGCAAAACATTTTTTGAATATTGATACATATCTTCTAATTTTAAATATGCTCAGAAATTTGAAGCTTATTCATGATACTGATAGATGGGTATAATATGCTATAGTCTATTCCAATTAAGACCGATCCAAGGCTCTTATCGAACTACGATTTGAATCTTATGATTGGCCGAAACAGATATATGATTCACTTACTTTTAAATACAGAATTTGAAACAAACTTTCTGGAAATAAATTCAAGAAATGAAAGCAACAAATAAATTCTTATATTATCTGCATTTCAATCTTCAAGCTAAAAAAAATCTATTTATGATGTTTGATGAACCACTGAGAGTTGATGCAATTGCCAGATAGACAAAAATGATTTTTGTACTAATGTAAAATTGGTTGACATTTCGATCAATCAGAGAACCTAAATCGTAGTCCCATAAGAGCCCTGGACCGTTCTTAACTGGAATAAACTATATTATAAGATCAATTGCAAAATGTGTTCATTTGCAAGACAAAGATTTATATTACTATTTTTTTCTACAATGAGTAAAGGAAACCAGGAAAGACAGGTATATATTGTCTTTTTTAATGAGGTCCAATTGGTAATACTGATGCTACATACAAATTCTTAAGCTTTTGAGATTAAAATGTCAAAATAAATCCTTATCTTGAAATACAAATCGGAAATTCATTCAACAAAAGAGTTATTTTCATTATCAATGTGCAAAAATATGCTTCACTGTTACCATTTTGCCGCAGCCAGTATTTTAGATCATCTTGAAATGCGCTCAAACGGAAAACATAATTTTGCTCTTCACTCCATTCTACTGGATGCCCACTCTCAGCAGAAACTTTGATCTTTGTTCCATTTGGTAACAATTTCTCAATCAATTGTGAATCAGATAAAAATGTTTCGTCAGATATACAATACCATCCACGATATTGTGAAGAATAAATGTGTCCATTATTATTTAAAACTGTCTACAATATAAATTTTATAATCAAATAAGAAAAAAATAGTATCATAAATATAGAACCCAAAAGTGTTGTACAGCTTTTTTATGCTCTGCTTGTGTAGTTCTAATGAAATGAGTGTAATCTATATTAAATATTCTGGACAATTCTTTATATTTGCTTGATATTTTGTTGCAATAATCACTAACAATAGATTTGTGATTAGTAGCTGCTTGCTGAATTTTTATGCCATGTTCATCAGTCCCGGTACTAAAAAATACATCTTGTTGAGGATTTTTTAATTTATTCCATCTTTGAATTGCATCCGTGATAACAGAGCTATATAAATGACCAATATGTGGTGCTGAAAAAAAATTAGATTTCAAAGAAAACCCCACAAATTACAAATTAATTTATTGTAGGCATATGTGGTACTAATGCGTGCTAGAGCTACAGATTTGTCTGTTATACAGTTCAGATAACTCAATTTTCCCTAGTTGTGTTGATATTATTGCGGTTACTAAGTTCGCCCTGAGAAATTGTTTCGTCTAAAATTCTGATAATCTTTTCTTCAAATGATTTCATTTCATCTGACATTTATTCAATAAACCATAACGTCATGTTGTTTAATTAACGTACCAAAAGTTAATTTGTCCTTTCCCACCCTTTTATGATTTTTTTTTTATCCTCGCCTGTACTAAAGTCTATTCAAATTAAAAACAGTTTAAGGGCTCATATGGGACTATGATGTAAGCCTTCTGACAGGCCAAAATTTTACATTAGCACAATAATCGCACTCAACTATCTGTCAATTGCATCAATTGTCAATTGTTTATAAATCATCTATCTATGCAAATAAATAAAATTGAAGTGTCTGTCAGTGATTACAAAATAAATGCAAAAATTTAAGTGAGACCTGCTAGTTAAACGATGCCTAATCATAAATGACCGTTCTTAGAATTTTTGTCTGTCTGAAAATTTGTCTCGATTAGGCTCAAAATGGGCCAACAGATTTCAATGAAATTTCAGGAATTAAAACAGTAATTTCAACTTAAGTTTTCGGGTATGTTCCATTTCGATATGTTGCAGAGTTTAGAAGATATAAGTATTAATATTTGTATGTTTGGTGTCTGCGCCAGCCATAATTTGTAGTCAGCGTAACTATGGAAATGATAAAAAGTATGCGCATGCATAAAATTAGGAAAAAGGAGGTACTTTCTGCCTCATCGTAAAGTAAGCGAAATAATCTACGTATTATTTGCGCAAGCGACTTGATGATCTGTAGTTATGTTACAGAATGCAATTGCATAATTATTGTTAGCAACGATATCACTATTCACTTATTCTTTACGATTATTTATTCCTATTATGGTGATTCACGCAGACTAGGTAGCGGGTTCTGGCTAGTTGTAAGAAAAATTGTGCAATTCGGACTTTCAAATTTGTATCAATTCGGTAAGATGAATATATTTGTTGCATTTATTTCGTAAATTCATTTTCAGCAAGCTTGTTTAAAATCCTGCACTTCATGTGACAATCGTGTCCACATTCTGGTAAATTAGAAAACTTGAAATCAGTGGTTTGGGGAAATGGAGACAATCGAAGAATTTCATATTAGAATATTTACAATATTCTTCGTTCCTACAGCAAAAAAGATATTTTTGCTTCACTGTATTCCTTATCACGCATTTTAAGCCTCGAAAACAAAATTTTGGTGTAATTCTCGAAGATTCCTATCAATTTAGTCTAGCGCGCAGTGCAACCGATGCGTTAACGTGAAGATACTCATTTCGGCCAATTACCCCTTTTTTCCCGATACCGAAATATAACAGAGTTTATTACTGAAAAAGTTCAACTCAAAAGAAATCGTCATTTAGAGCGTCAAATTTATTATCAAATAAATTAAAAATTCTTAAAATATAGTAATTCATTATTTTTAAGCATAAAATTTCATGATTTTGAATTGAGTAAATTAAGATTGAATCGTGAAATGAGCGAATTTAATCCTAAATGACTCGAAAAGCGGGCAATTACCCACACGTTGGCAACACTGCAGTAGAGCGTTAGTGCCAATTCACAATGTGCGTAAACGTAAGGAGTACGTAGCCGTAAACATAAACGTAAAGTTGAACTACTGTATTTCAATGCGCGTGTTCACAATACTCTTACGTATTTCTTACGTTTATGTATTGACATAAGAGCTACGTAATGAAAACGTAAAGTTGAGATAAATTCAACTTTATGTTATGTTCACGTACGAAATAACTAATAGCGCATGCGTTAACTTTAAACACATGTTTTCAATATGATTGACATAGAATTATTAATTAAAAAAAGCAACAATTTCTTCCTCGTCTTAATATTTCGCTCGTTGGCGACTTTTATAACGCAGTTTGAATAATAATAAAACAATCGCAAGATCTTTTTCAGACATCATACAATAAAACAAAACAAACTAAATTCCAAACTGTTAAAAGTGAAACTAAAGAAAAACAGTAAACACGAAACACAATCGAAATCAACAGAATATTTGAGAATGACAGTCAGAGAAACCAAACACAATTCATCAATAACCCTAATTTGCACCAACATAAAACGAAAAAAAAAACACTTTATTTTGATATTTTACGTTATGACCATTGTGAACGTACATAATTTCTTACGTTTATGTTTTTACGTACTCCTTATGTTTACGCACATTGCGCATATTTTATTACCAAATCACTGTTGTAGTACCACTGACAAAACTTCATTTTACTAGAATTTGATTGTATCGCCATCTCTTAAAGGTTGTGCACATTGGTAGAACCAGAAAGAGAGGAAAATATAGGTTACGTTAGAGGGACAAGATAAGAAAATATAATGAAAGAAAATGAAGTGAAACGAACTGCGCATATGTATCGAATCTCATTGGCTTATATTATAAAACTAATGTAAAGATGTACTTTGTAAGTAGAAAACGATGAATAAATATAAATATTTTTCACAGAAATAAGAACTATTTACATCATATGTTTGTCATTTTACGGGTTTGACAAACCGAAATTTGATTATTTGCACGCTTGCGCAGTTCATTTTCTCAGCTTTCTTATAATATATCTACTATCTCTTTCCGTCGTAACTGTTCGCAATTTCTTTTTCTTCCATCTAGATATTATTTATGATTTAGGCAGGAGAGCCACAGGATTGCATTCTTATCGTAATTTGTCATAAGTTTGTAAATAAATATTAATTAACAATACTTGAGTAACTTATCCAGTATTATTCAATTTTAATCGATATAAACTATGCAAAACGCATAATTCTAAAACTCAAAAGTTAGGTTAGGACTCACCTCCATTTACATAATAAATAGGAGTTGTCACAAAATAATTATTATTTATAGCACTTTGCAATTTATACATGAGTTTCATATTTGAAGTCAATAGTCTTCACAATACATTTGAGTTCACAAATTTGGTATAAGCTGGAAAATTTTTACTTATTTATGTTGGTATGATATCAGCGTCTGAAAAAGTGACAGCAGCACGTGGAAAGTGTTTTTCGAAATTTTTATTTGTTGTTCAGTCGAAAAAACCTTTCAAAATGGGTAAAACCAAGAAAGATGAATCAGAAAACCAAGAAAATAAAGACGATGGAGAATTAACATATGAGCAAAAGCTTGAATTCGTTAGTATTATTGCAAAACCAATGGCATCAAAGAAACTAACCAAAAAATGTTATAAGTTGATTAAGAAAGGTAAAACTAAAACTGATTTATAATGAAACATGTTAATATAATATATTTCTAGCTGCCAAGCATAAAACATTTTTACGCAACGGACTTCGAGATGTTCAAACTAGAATCCGAAAAGGTGAAACAGGGTACTAATTTTATCAATAATTAAATATTATTCGATAGTAAATTTACGTTTCTTTCACTAGAATTGTTATTTTTGCTGGTGACGTGACACCTGTTGATATAATGTGCCATGTACCTGGTGTTTGCGAAGAAAAAAATATTCCATACTGTTACACACCAAGTCGGCAAGACATTGGGGGTGCTATGGGGGTTAAAAGAGGATCACTCATGGTATTGGTACGGGAAAATGAAGAATATATAGATTTATATAATGAATGTAAGGAAGAAATCAAAACATTAGCTGTTGAGTTATAAAATAATCATTTGTAATATAAGATTTATATTTGCACTCTTTTTATAAAAGATTTTAGAATTAATATCAATAAACCGCAGACTGAAATTTGTTATTAACTGTGATAAAATCCTGAATTTATGCTACGCTATTTTTTCCTTTCTGCTCATGCCCTAATTAAGACGATGGTACTACGTTCGTTGTTACTAAAATTGTTGCTAGTATAGCGTGGAGAAATATAGTATGAGTATTTGAATAGCATTATAAACAGAAGAGAGTAGTTGATTTTAAAACTTGAGTATATCAGTAATACAAACTGTAACTGCTATCGCAGACTAATACACTAGTTTATTCTGGAAATCGTCGTAAAAAAATTTAATATGATCACAATAATTCCTTCATCTGAGCGGGCATTGATTGGATTGAAACGCGGGGAAAAATAATTGAATGATAAAATATATTAAAACACTTTTTATTTATTGCACGCTATTACATTTGATCAAATTTTCTCAGCAAGAATAGGCTAAAACCTGGAAGCTTTTAAAAAAAGCGAGCCTGGTTTACCTCAAGCCATTGGTAGCTACCCTTAGAATACCTCCTGTCACTAGAACTAGTTTGTTTGAATGGGAATATGGTACACATTAACACATTAGTAGATTGTCTTTAAGACCATATTATAAAAAAGAGGTATGAGAAAATTGAATAAGCTAAATTACTTTATGCATCTGAAAAATGTGAAAGAGTAAAAAAATATTAATAGCCCTAAAAATTTGGCTTATTAGTTGCCATAACTTTTCTTTCGTTTTCCAAGTTGAAATCGAGAGAAAAATTTCAGCAACAAGCACTATCCAATAAAATACTCTTAAATATTACAGATGTAAAATGTTATATACTAAATATTAGATTTATATCTAGATTTCATTATATTAATATAATTCTAAAATATAAAAAATCACGCATAGTAAATAAAAAGTGTTGATCACTTATTTGTAAATATACCACAAAAATGAACAAAAAAGTCGATAAAATATATTGAAAAAATAACATTTGATATTATTCCAAAAAGTGAAAAGAAGCTTAATCTATTATTTTAAAATTGAGGTATATAAATATCGTAAATAATCCTAAATTTGGCTAGCGTTATTTTGAAAAATTTGCTTGTTCATAGTGCAAAATTGACTGTCAAACGTGAAGTTACATATAGCGAACAGATATTATCGTTAATGGAATGTATACTATATAGTATGTAAAACCACAATTACCAGAAAAATAAGCTACAAAACGTGCAAGCAAGCAATCATTGTGAATCAAGTTATTCTAAATTGATTGACTAGACTAGCGACTAAATCAGAATCTGACCAGAATAGATTTCCAAGTGCGTTAAAAAACTTATTTTTTTGGTAATCATACGTACAAGATTATTTATGAATTACATATTTCCTCTGTTGAATTGACCGCGATTTACAATCTTATCTTTTATCTATATCTCACTAATCGCTATCACACTATTGGCTATCGCTACCCTGACTTACATTGCTATAGGCAAGTATACAGCGGCAAATTCAACAGATCTCGGTTTAGATCACGTAAAATATAATCATAAGAACTTCATTAAATATCATACTCTTAATTCTAGAGTGCGCTATGAGTGTGTATCAAAGATGGAATAATAAACATTTAAAATGCGTAAATGACATTTACCACTATATGTTAGAAACACTTAAAAAAGTTTTATATGACAGTAAATCTACAAATTAAAATGTAAATCTATTTGTGGGTGTACAAATGTACCACTATCAGTATTGCCAATATGGTGAAGATGAAACTAATGAGCACCGTTAATATCAGCATGGAGACGTTGGATCTGCAACAATGAGACATAAAACATAATGAAGAAAGAACACAAATCGTGAAATAAAAAATCCAGAAAAGCAAGCTTTCAGACATTGAATTATATCTGAAACTGCATAGAAAATTAAAGCCATCAGTTCATTTGACGACTGCGACAGCGAAGACGAACATAAAAACTTACTGCCTCAGAACAGTGTAAAATACTCTGAGGTAGTGATTTAAAATTATTAGTAGAAAATTAAAGAAACAATTCTCATTTTTTGTCTCAAACTGAATCTATCGAATTGAAAGTTCATTGCTATCTTAATCATAATTCACAGCTTTATGAATTTATAAAACTTATCTTATGCTGCAATTCTCTATTAATCTTATAAATTTGTTATTTTGAACAAAATCACAATGAATTTGCTATCTTTATGAACAAATTGACATTAATCAGCAAAAGTTTTTTTTTTTTGTAGATGACTTAAGTGACCTATATTTGTCGTTCAACTTAATCTATATGGCCTTTTTATGAATTTCAGTACTCTACATCTCCTACTATTCACGTTGTATTTTGCTCTAGATTTCTCAAGTATTTTTTGAATTTTCACAGATAGCATTAGCTTTAAGCTACTAAATGAGATACTGCTGCACACTGTTTCATAACGCGCAGCCCATATACCTATAAATTTATAGGTATATGGCGCAGCCACACTGAAGCTGCTGAAGATTGTCATTTCAACCGCATTCGATTCAATATTTATAGTATATTGTTATGAAGCAGTATTAGTTTTGTATCTATCGATAAATGAATGAATAAGGTAGCTCTTTCCATCCTCATATATAGAGTTGAATGCAAATGGGATTCAAAGTATGAAAAAGTAATTACCTCCAATGCATATTGGTCTGCTGTCAAAGTGCCACATCTTGACTACTAGTTGTAGCACCGTCGTGGTACAAGCCATTAGAAACATCAGGATTTGATTCCGTTGATTCTGAACGCCGTGATTTACCCGAAAAGCAAAGACAACCCGACGTGTTTTGGCTACGTTTCAATGACGGCTTATTTTCTTTATCTCGTTCCGCTAAGCACTTTTGATAATAATCATAGTCCTTCAAATACCTGAAGAAAATCATACGTTAGTAAATTAACAAAACTGTAATGAGCATTTTTTTTTAATTTACCAGACTGGCGGCCAGCGATTTTCGCTCAAATATTCTTGGTTTTCCGGATGCAACAATCGCATACTCTTCGGAGACATTTTACAAAGTTTATTGTAATTCACACATAAGTGATTCATACACCAATCAGCCAGCTGATGTGCATTATGTAACTATAATTGAAATTATTTTCAACTTATTTTAAACTCTTTCTATAATAGCTTTTATTTACCTTGACTGGTTCCAAAAGTCTCAAACAATGTTCCACAGCCTCGTTTCCTTCGTTTTGTGATAATCGCGTCAAATCTTCAATAACGCGACATTCCACCAAATTCACTAAACGTGGTAAACATAATCTGTTAGCTAATTCAAGTAAATTTAAGCATTTTGAAGCTGATATGGCCGGAATTTCATCAGTATATAAATAACACAAAAGTTTATGGAATGTATATTCTCTTACACCCGGAAATACAATCTAAAAGTGAAAAATAGTTTAATTATTTGAGAATGTGATTTTTTTTATTAAAATTACTGACCACTTTGGCTTGACTCTCCCTAAAATCTCCGCTGAACATAGCTTTCATCATATCACAACGCGCCATCAACATAGGTTTGTGAGCTGGATATGCTCCATCGTCTAACTCAAATATCACATCTGCAAAAAGACCCTGTTCGAGACACAATTCCTCTAGTCGACGTCTAAACGCCTTGGAGTAGTTTTCCATGGCGTCCGTATTCATGAATTGCTGATTCGCTTGGATATTTGACAGAAGTGCTAGCAGATGCGGTAGTTCTAGGAATTCAGCTGCCTGACGCATCTCCTGCAAATGGACCAAGGATTTTATGCCCGAAAAACTATAATACTAGCAAATGATATTCACAGTTCAATATCGACGTTATAACAAGATTTTTTGGCTGCTTAAAAGATTCATAAATAATTCCTCACAGAAATATCAAATTGATATCCTTTCAATTTTCAATAGAATTTTATGTAAAGTAAGAGTATCAGTTGCAAGAAGAATTTTAAAAATTATATTTTATAATATAATAAGATGTAAAACATATTGATTGAGAAAGCATTAAGAATTTTCAAAGAATTCTTATGAAGCAGCGCTCTTGATAAGCAGAAAAATATGAGCGATCATTATTGAAGTAATTTTTTTATGCGCGTTCTTATTAACCGTTTCTTGGAAATTCTTTAAATTAAGGCTTCTGTAATTCTTGAGAAATTTCAAGTTCAAATAAGTATTTCCTTTAATACGAATAAGAATATATAGAGCAAAATCCCAGGCCCGCCAGACCTTACTTATTTTCTGAGAAACAAAATGTGTAGAATAGAATAGTGTTAGTATGTACTTTGATCATACGCATACTAGCTAGTTTGTGACGACGGCCAATTTACAGATACGAGATGCTAGCGGTACGTTGAGATATTACTCACTATGTTTAAGGTCTTGAGTGCTGATTTTGAGGTATGTTTCAGAGAAAATTGTTAGAAATAGATAATCAACACTGCTAGACACTTTCCATCGGTGGTAACATATGCTAGACTCTTTAAAACTCACAAAGAATAACGTGATCTTGCTTATAGTCTGAGTGCTAATTATTATATATGACATTCATGGTACAAATTCAATATTTTTTGTTAACAGCTAGATTAATCATAGAGCTAAACATCTCCCAGACACATCTAGAATATCGCTATGAGTAAAAGCGCGAAGTCACTATTTGTAGGCTTGATAATAAATGAAGTGTATGTGGGCATCCAACTCTTTCTTGGTCTGGTTATTTATAAAAAGTCTTGAAATTGCTCACTGAGTATTATATATAAAATTTGGACTCAGACTATAAATAAGATAACGACATTTTTTGCGAGCTTTAAAGCGTTTAGCAGGAATTATTGCTGATGAGAATTGTCTAGCAGTGATGATTATCAATTTTCAACAATATTCTCTAGAACATACATAAGAATCAGCACTCAGACTTCAAGAAAAGTGAGTATTGTCTTGTAGTACCTATAACACCTCGTATCTATAAATTGGCCGTCGGCACAAACTAGTAAATATGTGTATGATCAAAGTACCGACTAACACTATTTTAATCCACAAATTTTGTTTCTCAGAAAATAAATAAGGTCTGGCGGGTCTGGGATCTTGGACTAATATAAAGGGTACCTGCACTGTTTTTTTTATTATTTCTTATCAAGATCTATGGTACCTATGTGAAAAAACTATACTAAAATGTCATCTATTTAACGAAATAGGATTTTTTTTTTAAAGTTCTAAAATCCGACTGTGACATCAGCAGAATTTAAATATTTATTTTCAATCAATGCAATTTTTCTATTGAACAAGAGGGTTTTTTAAAAAAAGAAATTTATTTTCTATTATTATGATAAATAGAATTTTAAACATCTTGGTACAAAAAAATGTGAATACTCGACACTTTTCATCAGTGGCGTGCGGTGACTTTCTGTGATAGGTGTGCACAGTCGGTGGTGAGGAAGGGGATATATACATGACCAACAATACAGCTTATTTTTCTCGCAACAACCAGCAATCCATTTAAATTTTTCATATATTTTAATCGCACGGACTGCTGGCCTTTAATTTTGATATTTTGTTTGAGTGAGTCTTATGTCTGGCGTTGGTCTTGTTTTCATAATTTCATTTTTCGGTTCGACATCACGACGTGAAAAAGGATTTTCCAGTAGATCACAAATGATAGATTTATTTCCAGTTGTCATTCTACAAATGACAATTTTAGGAAAATAAATAATTTAAGAAACAGATAAAATAAGTGTTTACCTAATATTGTTGTCTTAAATAACAAATAACAATATTTCAACTATTTTAACAAACTTATAGAAGGCGTTTAAAAAAAGAACACAGCTAAATGTTGAATATTCAGCTCCCGGTGCAGAAAGTCTGCCTGCACCCATCGAGAGAGAACGAGCGATAGGAGATCTGCTAATATCGCTTTTTCTCTGTCAGACTCTATTCCTTCACTTTCCTAATACTGACTATGTTAAACAGATCTCGCTCGCCGTGCAGCGAGAAATTCTGCACCTCAAGCGTCGACATTCGTTTCAAATATATAGCAGAGTGGCCCGCGAGGCGCGCCCGTATTTCTGGTTGCATAAATAGATAAAATACGCTCTTTCTCTGATTTTATAATGAACATTTATGAAACAAAATGAAGTATTCAATAAACCATAAAACTCACCAATATTTCACAAGAAACTCAAAAAATTATTAAATATCAAACGTAAAACTAAATATGAATACTTGAATTGTTCTAAACGGCATACGGGATCATTCTAAACGATTCATTGGAATTACATTCGTTCCAACATAATTTTTGGTTATGGAATATGCAAATTCCAAAACAGTGTTGGAGAATAGTATATTGTACAACAAGTATAGAAAATTACCTATTTCACACGAGGTGTGTAATTTTCAGAGACGCACGAGATGGAGTCAAGTGCTGGAATCACACAAGTGTGAAATAGGTGATTCTATACGTGTTGTACACTATACTTTTTCTACGACCACAGTTTTTAATGAAATATGTAGGTAGATCATTCGTATAACTGAGATTTTAAAGCTATTTTCACAAATGTAAAATAATTTAGGCATTTCAATTGATTGCTCTGCTTATTTATTGTGACATTAATTTTAGTTATGAGTTGGAAAATTATTGATATATTTTCTATTAGTTGATTGACATTTCATTGTTGCGTAATCTAATTTTTGCAAATTACGGAAAGATTGTATCTGATTGGCCCACTCTCACCAAGCGACCTTCTGATTGGTTCATTAGTTAGAGTTTTCTGTGATCTCGGGTAGCGTGTTTTCTAAATTTTCGTCACTAACCATTTTCCAACTGCAGTAATGATATTTGTGGATATCTAATTTTGGTTACGATACAATAATTACATACATAATTTCTCGATTTCAACAGAATGTGATGGAACGTGTGTTGTCTGCTTCAATTTGACAGTTGTGATTCGTAGTGTTGCCAACCTTCGAAATATATATTACAAGAATAAGAAAATAATTCCAACAGAACTTAGTGCAATTTTGTTATATAAATGTGGCTTATAAAAGAGCAAACAGAGATTTATATCAAGTCCGTGATATGTATCAATAACCTAGCTAAATATATCATATATATCACCTAAAGAATATTCAGAATGAATCATCAATATATAAGTTGGTCAAACTGGTGTGAGAAATCATTTCTCACGACTTTTCGCACAGTTATGTGAAATTGTAAGTTTTCTAGTTGTGTTTTGTATGAGTAATATGTTGTTTTCTATAGTGATCGTAGAAAAAATACATTTTGATGTTATCTGATAAAATGGACCTAAAATTATTCAAAGCAAATGGTATTGTAGCCTTGGACAAACTATACATGTAATAAGCGTGTGCGATTGTGCTTATCGTCACCAATCAACCTAAAATTGCATTTGATATAATTGTGCTTGGTATCTTCAGAAGATTATTTGAAGCCCATTTTTGTTTGCATTCGAATTGTATTTACAAAACAAAAATAAGACCAAAAATAAATGATAACAAAATATTTCATCATCAGAATAACAGATGTGTGTAGTTCTTATTTTGCTCACCGCAGCAGTTAAATAAGTTACAATTGGAACGTCATAAATTAATTTGAAATATGATGAAATTTAAGCACAATCATATTTCAGAAACTAAAAAGTTTTGCTGAGTTTGATGAACTTTAGAGTTATTATTTTGAATCGAACTTTCAAAAAGAGAAATAGAAAAAGTAGTGAAGGACTTTATATTGATCCGTTCACCGCGGCGAAGCGCTCATAGCGATTCCTATGAAACCATGGTGACACTGTCAACTGCACCAATCAAAGCGAGGAAAATGGTCTGTGACGTAATACCGCTGCGTAGCGCTACGCCGGGGTAAACGCGGCCATTGATTTGATCGATTGAGATCATATTCATACGATATATTTATTTGATCGAGATGATGATTCATAGATATGCTAGAATCCGGTAGATGCCGTTATAGTCAAGTTATTTCATATTTATATTATACGCACGTACGCAGCAGCGACAAAATATTTTACTGATATATGTAATAGGAATGAACGCGAGAGAGCTAAGTTGAAATTTAAAAAAAACCGAAGCTGCCGCAATGTTCAATTTATAAAAATTTAATGAAATCATGCTTTGATGAAAGCATTCTTAAAATTTTTTCATGTTTGAAATATTTTAATTAGAATTTCAAACTTCTACAAAAAAAAAAAATTATTCGATTACTACGAGAAAAAATCGCTTTTCTTAATAATGACGGAGAAGCCGGGAAACATGCAAGATAAACCATCACGCTGTGAAGCTTAGGGCATAGATCTACGAAGCAAGTTCTATATCAAACAAATATAGTAAAAATTACCAAAAAATATCAAAAACAAGAATTGTAAATTTTAATATAAATAATTAAAGTCCCAATCATCACAACTCGCCTCAAACGTAGACACTTACGTTGTTGTGTACATTTAATTTAGATTTGTCTCTCTGTGCAAAGCTGGAGCGGGTCTACTATAACTATATAAATTGAATTGAGTAAAATCCAATAATATAAATAGTTATTTTAAAATATTTAGGTAAAAAGAATAGTTCAAGTGGAGAGAGCTATACTGATGCAAAAGGGAAGAAGATATTTGTAGCAACACAATTTAAGTTACCATGTTTTCCGTATTCTGTATCTTTTCGTCAAAATTCAAGCTGAATACTATTGACCCGAAAGATATCTATAGGTTATATTTGTTTTTTCAAGCAAAATATAAAATATTTCATGATAAAAAATTTGAAATTTTCTTCATGAAATGGGCCCTCAAAATATTACTCACAGTATCTCGCGTTACTGCCAATGACTCACCTAAAATCTAAATATTTTGTGAATAAATTCTAATTCCTATACTTTCTTTATAAATACTCATATTTAAAGATGTTGTTAATGATTTTAAAACAAATTCATTGTGATTTGATTGAGGTAGAGTAGAGGCCTCTATTATAATATCCTTAACTATTATAGAATAATTTTTTCATCACATTTAGAAAGGCTTCAATTGAAAGATTGATTAAGGAAGTCTCATTTAAAGAATTTCCAAGTAACTTTTATAAATTTGAACTCTATATAAATTTTAATATTTTAATGATAGAAATTGAAGAGAGAATAATTTAGAATGTTATAAGATCGATGTTGAAAACAAAGAAAGCATGATATCGGTAAGTAGTCATACTACGGGATTTCTGAAACCTAGACCCATTGATGTGGTATGAAGATGGTAAATTAGAGCTCCAGGCCTTATATTTTCGAGAGCTAACGAGCTACATGACAAGATGATTTCAACTTCATGCATGTTATGCATATTAGTTTAGACTGAATTTAATCGTGTACTTAAAATAAGTAAATGTTAAATTTTACGAAATCTTACCAGTAACAATCCTATTGTTGCCGTCTACAAAGTAATTAACAAACTTGAAATATTTATAAGGAAAATTTTTGGCAACTTGATAATTTGATATCTATTACATTTTGCAATTTTATAAATTAATTTAGACACCAATGGTTATCATTTTATAAAGTTTATAGTAAGATTTATACAAACCTGCAGTTCGAAAAATCTTTTATCTATTGTCCCAGTGTATACAAACTGTAGGCATTGCTGCATGGCTTGTGGAGTAACCAGCTTAGTAAGTGTAACCACAGTTTGTGTATTTGAAGTCTGCAAGCCTTCAACTTGTGTGATCCTGATAGACTGGAATGCTGGATGGTTTAATTCCCTACTTGCGTTAATTGGTTTTTCTCTGTCCATTGTTGGCAACAGTTGACAGCTTGCTCTTCTTTTAAGTTGTTCCCACATTCTTCAAATCATTTTAATAAGTTTTTGCGCTTTAGAACTAAACAAACTCTACCATAGCGGCATTCGCAAACCAAAAATGCACTACATATAAATAAAAATAAAGTTCAAAGCATGCTACCAATTAAAATAACTGGGCATGATGGGATAGAATGTGGGAATAGCTTTAAAAATAATCGCAAACTTCTAATATATTTTACTTACTTGGATGATTTAGTTTGGTCTGTGCGAATTAAATACTCCGTGTCATCGTTAAATTCGCCCACAGTCGCTTCTCCAAATGTACTTATCTGAAAATAAATTTAATTCACCATTCTTCAGATGAAAATATTTTTTTTTTACTACGCAGTTGTGCGGCAAATGACCTCAGTAGTCAAAATAATTAAACAATTTAAAAACTTTCAGCTCTTAAATATTTTAAATCTATTACTAGTACAATCAAAGCCTCACAATTATAGGACTGACTTAAAAAATATGATATTGCACTGTTGTTTTTTTGATATCTTGTGTTTGGTGACCGAACGTATCATAATCCAAAATGAAGCATCTTTTCATCTCCAGTGTTTTCTGTTATCTTGACAATATTTTCAAATCGTTTTATCAAATACAATATCCCGTACTTTGAGCTCTTGACTGTTTTAAGAATGTTGTTTTAAGAAATAATAAAAATGCTTCAAACTACTTTGGAAAAACATCTCCAGGTATAAGTTTCAGAGAATACAATTATCTACAATATTCGTTCAAAATATTTTCATTTGATTAATTTGAAACATTTTTAATATTAAGATACTCCTTAAAACAAATAAGAAAAAGATTGTGGTATAAGTCCAAGTATTTGGTAAAAAACTTTCAAAACAAAAAAGATAGAAGACAAAACACTATATTTTTTTGTAAACTTTGATTCGTAATAGATAAATATCATACGTACTCAAGATATTTTTGAAAGATTTTTTAGTTTAAATTCTATATATTTTATTTGTTTTTGACGTTTACACTCTCTATCCAAGAGTCTTCATCAGAAAACTTTCGTCTTCTGTATATTTTTAATTATGTAGATACTTGCCTTGTTTTTTTTTTTATCATTGTTCTTCTAATGAAAACCCTTGAATAGAGAGTCCAAACGTCAAAAATAAATAAAATATACAGAATTTAAGCAAGATCAAAAACCTTTCAATTAAGATTTAATTCTGAAAAAAATGTATAAATCATTTTTGATTTTGTTCAATCCTTACATAATTCTTAAATGTGTTTCTCAGTTGAATTAATATATGATTTATTGTACTTTCAACGCCATCTAGCTTTCTAAATGTTAGCTACACAATAAAACTGCAGAATACATACTTCGTCCTCTTAATTTTTTGTGTTGTGAGTTTTTTTCCTGAGATATACGACATATAAAAAAATACTTTTAAGACGACGAAAAGCGTTCGACAAGACATATCAATTTGATTTTTGATTAGTTTGATCACCAAAAGCAAGGATTTTTTAAATCAAATTATCCGTTGTATACCATAAAATTCGCAATAGATTCCCAAATTAGTTTGATGATTCATGAGTCATTTGCACCTTTATAATACTTAGTCCCGGTTGTACAATCTAAGCTTATCTATAATTTAGTTGAACTAAACTTATTTACTATGGTTGTAATTACTGAAATAATTATTACCATGGAGAATCAACTTAATTCAACTAAACACATGATAAGCAAGGATTATACAAACTGGTCTTAAAATTTGATCTGCATGGCACTAAAGATTAAAAATTAGGCACGAAAATGTTGCAATAATCTATTTTTCTTACCATGCTAGATTCGCTACTACTACGTGCTCCCATTTCAGAGGTAAACTCCATAGTAAGCAATCTATGAAATGCATTAGAACTAGCGGCTAAAATAAATCGATGTACTGAAAAACCAATTGAACCAGCTACTAAAACCAGGTCGGTGTGTATCTGGTTCAACCATAATGCAGTCATGTGATCTTGATAGGTGCTAGAAGTTATCACCACTTCAGGAGATACTGGCTTTGGAGGCTTAAACGGCGCCTAAAAAATATTAATTTTAATTTTTTGTATTTGTTTAGTTTGATGATTGTGTTACCTGTAATAAAGGTCGTTGAACTTTCTTTAAATTCGTCATCCAAAATCTCTGTTGTCTCCTAGCCATCAAAGCTGCCCGAATTGCGTTTTCAAATACTTCGTTTACCCCGTAGTACGTGAAAACAGACGTTTCGTAATAATAAATACCTAATTCACGAGCTACACTTCTTGCTTCATCTGGCATCACAAGATCACTTTTTCTAGTTGCTCTACAATTAAAAAAAAACATATATATCAATTATTATATTTTTTTTCTCCAGATTTTCGTTTACCTGACAAAAGGGCTTTTATCTCGGAAGTAACTAAGATAAGTCTCATCTCGGTACATATACCGCAAATCATTTTTACATCCAACTAGAACAACAGGCGTTTGTGGACAGAATTTGCGGATTTCTGGGTACCACATCAGCTTACAGTTCCGTAATGAAACCGGGTTGTTGATTGAAAAACACAAGAGAACGACATCTGATCTGCCGTAAGCAAACCGTCTGTCTTTCTCATGGTCTCCAAATGTGTCCCAAAGACGCAGGGACACGTTGACGCTGTCCACAACTTCCCATGATCTCTCCAACACCTAAATACATTGTTATTTCAAGTTTTTTTAGGGATGTCACTGGAATTTCGGACTTACATCTTTGTAAATTCTGTACTGGTCAATAGCCCAGACGGTGGGTACGTGAGTGGTAAGTAGCTGGGAAAGGGACACTTGTTTGTTGCATGCTCTGGCGCAGATGAGACGGGTTTTTCCAACGGCTGTGTCACCCACCACCACGCATTTGACGAGCTCCTGGTGGGGTTGTTCATTGTCCATCACAAAAACCCATTATCCAACAACTCCTGCAAAATTAATTTAAATTTACTCTCTCTAAGAATCGTAAACAGGAAGGAAAACTTAAAATATTAAAACTCTTTAAATCTGTTTGCAGCTCAAAATGTGCGTCGTAATTTTTCAAATAACAAACAGAACAGATAAACACGAAGATTTTGATATTAAACAGACATCGTTTTTTATTTTTAATAATTTATTTGGTCAATATACAATTTAAATTTGTGTCAAATGTAAAGTCTTAGCACAGAAAAATTGAAAAAAATGTTTTAGTTGTCTACCAAAAATATCAATGCTTATCTTATAAATTAAAACATGTTTACAACATCATCGCATAGAAAAATATGCAAACTTGAATTTGAAATTTAAGTAAACACATAAATATTCAGAATTTTGAAACTGGGTTTACAAGATTGCACGCATAAATTAAGTCATTACAGGACAAATAAAATAAATAATTAATAACAAATATTAGTAAAAATATTTGTAGATTATTAATAACTTATCACCAAGCAATTTTGCCAATAATAACACAAAATTTTCCGAGTTACAGTACATTAACTTGAATAATATTTACCACTTGATTAAATGTAGTTGTGTAGTGACCAAAGTATTTTATTTGTAGTTAAATTTATCACTGATTATATTCTATTTGTGTTACAAACAAAGAAACATGTTTATTCACTGTACACATGATAAAAAACATTTTCAAGATAACAGCGGCATGAATTTTAAAAAAAGAGATAGTTCTTCAATATTAATGTTGTTTCTTCCAATAGAATTTTGAAACTAATAAAGATAAAATTAAAGTGTAAATACACCTCATTACTGCAAAAATACGAACCAAACAAAAACATAAAATATCCAATGACGACGGTAGAAAAGATATTTTTATTGGGATACAATAAATAAAACATGTATGATAACTAATACAGTCCTTCTTATCAGACAAAACAAAAAAGCAACTCTGCAGTAAAAAAACAACCAAAGAAATTATAGTAGACTTCTCAATGATAGGAACATAAAATAAACTTAAAATAGTTAAAATTACTCAACAATCATTGAATTTCTGAGATATTAACCAAATAATTTCAATATATAATCACATTGTTATTAGTCGACTAGCCAAATTTCAAGTACAATAATTTAATGGCACCCAAAATAAATGTTTCCCAAATAATAATCTTCCTTTATAAAATTCTGTAAAATAGCAATAAATCACTTAAATATAAATACGAAATTAAAATATAAATACATACGTTCATTAAAGTTTAAACATCTGATAGCAACAATCGATTTATGAAAAATGCATATCACACAGTTTCTAATTTAATATTATGAGCACTTGTAACCACTTAATTTGAAAACAAATGAAGTTGTTTGTTGTAAATCAGTAGATTTTTGTTTGCACTTTAAACCTATCAAATGTTAATCCATGACTTGGGCTACACAAAGCTGAACACCGCGACACTTGCATTCGAGTTCAGTGTCCCCAAAACGTTTACATATCACGATCTCTATTCAGTATTCTCTTTCCCTTGTTGTCGCAGTTCAAGGTAGATCCCGCTTGGGTATTTGACGTCGTTATCTCGTATAGATCTACTAGACAAATAAAAAATTGAACTATAATTCAAAATTTTAATACACTAGGCGTCAGGAAGTTCGGTTCATGTAAAAGTAAATTTAATTTTAACTTTACTGGATTTAACTAGATATCACGAAGTCTGTACTTAGGATCATATTTTACAATGTAAAAATAGTGTTAGGAATTTCAACAACAACCTCTACATAAACACAATTATTAATAGAATGTTACTCACTCCAAACATAACTTGAATTACGCCTTACAATTGAATTTAAACTAAGGATAATTGCATGCATTACATGAGCTTGCAGAAGAAATAATAAAATTATTGTCATCAAAAATAATTTATTAACTTCTTTTGTGTCTTTTATTCTCTTATTACATTTCATAAATATAAATTGTACAATAAAAACAGTATTTATTGATTTTATCTAATTGTTGTCAATTATTTTATACTTTTTCATTTTCACTGTTCAATAAATGCTTTTTTTCCATATCTAACTGTTTAACTCTAGCATAACCTGCGCTGCCTAACAGTACAACAAAATTTGAAAGCCACCAAAGAAATGATTTAGTTTCTTGGTACCAATAAACTGCTAAAATAGTCTGTGCACACGCTTTGGCAGTTCCAGAAATATTGTGAGTTAGAGCTGACGTCACCTAAATTTAAAAAAAAAAGTCAATAAAACAATTCGTTTCTTCTATACCTAATATTCGTACTTTTATCTGCAGAGTAGTACAAATTCCAATGAAAAATCCGCATACTCCTCCGATGGTCATCAACCACCAAAAATGAGACGTGAAAATATTGGGATAGTTAAGTATTTCAGAATACTCCCCATTTATCAACATAAGTGGAATAAAAATAATACTAGAATAAATATTATTGTAGTAAGCTAATAGCCAAATTTCATTATTCACAGCTGGCAATACTCTTTTTGTAAAAATTGAATACAAAGATAAAGATAGTGATCCCAATATTCCAAATATAGTTCCAATTATAGAAAAACTACCTAAAATTTATAACAAAACATTAATTCTACAAGGTTTCTAATAATTTCACTCTTTCATACCGGATAAACTTTCTTGATCAATCCCCAGAAAAAATCCGAAAATAATCAAAAGGCAAAATGCAATACATCTGTAAGAAGTTTTTTCTCCTAGTATCAAATAAGTAAAAACTACATTAAATATAGTTGTTAAAGATCTTCCTACGTAGTAAAAAGCTACGGTTACATATTTTAAGCACAAATTATTTGTTGCTATCATCGAAGTGAACATTATTGATAGGGGAAGTACCTAAATTTAAAAGTGTTATTAAATGATCTATATTAAAAACAAATGTATGTACTTTTTTTATGACACTACTGTTGAATGGATCTGCTTCTGGAAATTTGATTGTATTAGGCATATATTGCTGCAGAATTTGCATTATTTTGCAAATAAAAACCGTAGTAAGACACTGGTACCATGTTATAAACAGTGGAGCATCTAGTTCAGTTGTTAGTAATGTTTTATTTATAAATACTGTTGATATGGATACAATCCTAAAACAAAATTTTGACTTGTTCATATTTCCCGCAAAAAAATTAGCAGTGCTGGCTCATTATTTGTGTAGTTAAGAGCAATATAAATTTAATTCTATACGTACCAATATAATGATACAACAATTGCAATTTGGACATATTTCGCATATAAATCTTGAGCCATTGCAATGATTTACCTAACTTTATTGATTGCTACAAAATTTCCAGATAGAATATAATGCTTTTCATTAGCCACATAAACAATTTCTTATCAACATGGTGTTTCAAATGCAAAACAAATATGATATGTTTGTTTTTATCAAATTTTACTCCAAACTTGTATTGTTTGACACGTTAAATATTGACAGTTGGATTTAAGTTGGCTATTCTGTAGGAATAAATTTTATTCAAAATATATGAAAACTACTATAAATTTTTATTTTTTTGCGGGTGTTGAATATCTAGAATGGTTAATGAGCTGCCGTGCTGTTGCCACAATTCAATAGCTTTATTTGCAATAACTTCTGCTGTTTCTTCCGTAACCTAGAAAAAAACACTTGATATGTCTTTTGTTTACTTTTCCCATTTTTTTCTGCTTACCGTATCAATACACTGTATCACAGAATCATAATCAGTACATTTTAATAATTTATGCCGCAATGTAGTAAACATAACAATGGTTACGTACACTAATATTTTATACGACCCTCCGCACAGCTTATCCCAAATTCTGTAATAAAAATATATTAATTGAAATTAAATCAAATAATCTTTAAGACAATTACTTTGATAAAGCAACTTCATTAATTATTCCCGCATAACAAGATTCAAACCAAACACCAAAAGGCAAAGAATTCAATACCGCAATATTTTCAAAATGTTTGTATAAACTAGAATCTTCTTTTTCCAACAATGATAACGTTCTGTCGATCATTTTCGGAATGTCTTGTTTAAATTGTTCAATTATGGCGTAGATTCCCTTAGCCATCCAATAAACATCAGAATCATCTTCAAATATTTGTAACAAAGTTTGAGATATTGCACCAAATGTTGGATTAAGAGCTATATTTGTATCGTACTTCACCTGGCCAGTTTGTAACAGCCATATAGTGTAAAATATTTGTGGTTTAGGTGTATTGGAATCAATTAATCTAATTACTTGAAGAGCATGCAATAAATCATTATACTCTTGTTGCCTTTGCGACATAATATACTGATGTGATTGCATATATCCCGGTAGAATACCTGCAAATATCACATTTATTATGTTATTTCAAGTATACTAACTAATATTTGCAACCTAGAAGTAGTTTCCATAGTAAATTTCTGTATAAAGCAGGCACTGAAAATCGTAAACAAAATTGTTTCAACTTTACTTTGTCAAGTGGTCTATCTTTCAACAAAATTTCTAAAGATTTTTTCTCTTCTACACTCCTAAATCCAACTTTTTCATAATAAGTCGATCTAAAATTTCTCTCGTCTGTCGCCATTGTTGTATTTTGTTCTAAAGTTGGTAGGTCTAAAAAGAAAAAGAGCAGCCGGATATTTCCAATAAAATTTATTATTTAGTTAAAAATTGATGATAATATAGAAACTGAATATACAATAAATACTCTTAAATACAAATATTTAATAAACATGTACCATTCCGTATAAAAATGTCCAACATAAAATATATGTAAATAATCCGCTAAAAAAACTGCCAGTTAATAAACTTTTACGGGATATGAAATATTTTTTCCAGCTTGAACCAGCTTTCATTAATAACATTGCCCATAATCCAACGACAGCAAAAATATAAAATCCAAAGCCATAGAAACCGGTTAGTCCTAATAAACCTGTAATTTATGAAGTCAAAAAATGGTATATAACAAATATTTGCATTGAAACCTGCTGTACACCCAGATAATGCTGCCATAGAAGTCCTACAATACTCAACAACAGACGCGTTATTTCTTATTGCTGATTCGCTGTAAGCAATTATTTCTCCTGATTTAAGTTCTTTCGTTTTCACTTTTGACGACATTTTAATATAACACGGATTTTGCCAAAATTATCTTTTGATAAAATCGAAAATATAATAAAAAAATGACAGTCAGCTGTGATTACCAGGCAAAATTTTTCTTGCGTTGGTATTTATTAATAAAGTTGCAGCCTTCATTCAAGATTGCTTGGCTGCTGCACAGAAATCAGCCATGAAGTAAGATTCAAACTGAGATTAACTCATAGCCATCTCGCGGTTATGAACAAAACTTTACTTTCTACTTTGGCAATGCATGAAATCCCTAGTTTTATTATAGTTTTTAATTAAAAATTATTCATTGATATATTGGAATAGAATTTCAGGTTTTCTCAGTTGTATTTGATTCAAATAAATCGATAAAATTTTGTGCTGCCTTCAACGGTAATTTTAGTTGCCAAAACAACAAATAAAAATAACAAAGTTTGTTTGGAAGGCTAGAAATTCACTTTTAAATACAGACAATTATATAATCAATAGTAAATTAATTTCAGGACTTCCAAGTCTCAGATTATTATATGTAAAGCGTATCAGAGTACCAACAGTTGTGAAAAATCCCTAGCCACTAACGACAGCAGTTAAAAAACCATGTCTGTCAAATAATTCATGTTTATATAAAAAAATATTTGAATGCTGAATAATCAGCTATGAATTCAAAAAAGAAAGCCAGAACTTCATTACATAGCTCTTTTATCAGTGATTCTCAGGATACTCCCAGTGCATCTTCTAAACATAATTTATTTTCTTCGTGTAGAAGCGTTGGTTTAAAGAGAAAAAGAAATAAATCTCTTGCTCCTTCTGAAAATATTCAAAATAAGAATATATTTATTGATGAAGATTTGAAGAAGATAACTGAAGCAATCATTCCTGAAGAGAACAAAGATTTACATAGAATCGAAACTGATTCAATTGCAAAATTACCAGATTCTAACCAAATAAAACCTACCAAACAGTTACACTCAAAAGGTAATAAAAAGAAAAGGGTCAATGCTCGAAGTAAACGAAAAATAGTCAGTGAAGATGAAATTTCTAATACGAGTGATTTCTCCCAAGATAGTTCTTACATTGACTCATCAGTTTTGCCTGTGAAAAAATTAGAAGAGTCAAAAATCGATAAGTTGAGCAACGAATCTTCTGAGGAAAAAATCGGTACAATTCCTATAAGTATAAATTTGACTAGGTGTGATCTCACCGCTTTAAAATTAAAATTATCTTCACCTAAGAAAACAATTATTGCTGATACTTCAAAATGTTTTGAAATTTCAGAGAACATTGATGCAAATAAAGAAAATTTGCCTGATATTGAAAGTAAAAATACAGAAGAAAATTGTGGAGCTGTAGAAACATCAAAAGAAGTTACAAATGAGACGCTTATCGCTATAGCTGAAGAGGTTTCTGTTGTCGAATCCAATAAAAGCATTCCAGCTGAAAATAATTCATTGGAAGATAATTCAGATGCCTCTGATTTTTACCCAAATGTAACTCGACGCAAAAAGAAGAAAGTTCTTACAACAAAACAAAGAAACATTTCTAAGACCAGTCCATCTATACAGAAAGAAGTTCCGGTAACTAGTAAGAGAAATTCACTGAATAATACTCCTTGCTATTCAGATAGTGACGATGATTTTGTTGCTACCCCAGTTCGTCGAGACAGGAAAGGCTCCGTCAAAAGTGAAAACAATAGCCAATCTTCAGAAAAAGATGAGAAACTGAGAAAGAAGAAAATGAAAATCAAGAAGCCATTGGAGGATGAATTGAATAAAACAGGTCATATTAGAATTAGTGAAAATAAATCATATACCATCATACATAGAGCTAATTGTGTAAGTTATGTTAAATCTTTTGATAACGATGTAAATTTTAAAGTAACAGAAAGTGATGATAATCAGCAACTCCCCAGAAACTCTGTCGAATTGCCTAAAAAAACTATGATAATAGAACGTAAAGATTATATCACTAAACGAAGAAATTCTTCATCTGATAATGCCCAATTGTTAATGGAAATGCCTTCTATTTTTGCAGATCTTGTGAACAATCTTGACAGTGCAGCGCTAGAACTTCAAAAAATTGCTAAAGACAAAGAAAACTCAAGTATTCAAAGCAAAACTAAAACTAAACAAAAAATCACTGTAATCGAGACTACTAGACTTCAAATGAAAGATGAAACATTAAAAAAAAAAAAGATTGATGAAAATACCAAAGAAAATATAGTGGAAAAAACCAGCATACAAAATAAGGAGGTATTAGAAAATTATTCGGGTGCACAATTGGATAACTATGATAGTAATAAAAATATAACTAGTTCTCCTGACAATGCACATAGTAATATTGAAAAATTCAGAAAATTTCAAATTCAAGGAAATAATTCTGAACAAATCAGCACACAATATGGAGAGCTATCAAAAAATTATTTGAATATAGAAATAGACAACAATGCAAGTCATAAAAATAAAACGGATTCCCCTGACATCAAAGACAGTGACAATGACAATGAAATGGGACAAACCAGCACACAAAACAAATTGTCTGAAAATGAAATTGATACACATAATGAAAACCTTGAAAATGAAGAAACTGATTCTTCTGAGATTGGAGAAACTAATTCTTCTGAACTTGAAGATAGTGATGTTGAAAATTTTCGAAAATTCGTCGACGAACTATCAGATAATGGTTATGATGAAGGTGAAACATCAAAATCGCACTTGGAAGATGATGAATTGCGTGACATGAATATAGAACAACTAACACTCAAACTGGAATCATTAAAAGAGATTGTCAAAAGAAAACAAAAACGTTGTGAAAGTTTGAAAAGAATTAAAGTGTATAAAGGGACACACGATTTAGAAAAATTACGTGCGGTAACTTTACAGACTAAAAGAGGATGTCAAAATGCTTTGGTTGATTTAGTTGCACGACTGAAAGAAAAATCAAATGCCAATTTTACTGTGGCTACTTTCCTGGACTTCAGTAAAATACCAAATGAGTTAGTTGGATACAATCCTGAAGATGATGATTTTGTTTAGCTTTATTTTCTAAATAAGAATTTGATATTTATAATAAAATTATCAGAATATTTATAATGTACAAAGCTATAAAATAAATATTTTTATCTAAAATCGGTGTGTTCTCATTGGGCTTTCCGGATTAAATAATTTAGGATCTTTCAAAAATTTGACGTTTTTGTTGTAATATCCCATCAATCCAGCACTTTGAGCTTTCTGTATTTCTATTTCAACTTGTCTTTGCTTGTGGGTACAGAGACCAGTTATGTGTTTTCCATAAATGCGTCCAGTGAAGGGACTTTGGAATTGTGACAATAATTTAATATTTTTATAATCTGGAGTTATATTCATAGTACATAAAATGCACTGTTGTTTCTCTTTTTGGAAAGGATTTTCCATGTCATATTTCGGAGTGTTCGGATCTTTTGGAATTTCTGTTGAATATAGCATAAATGCGTTATAGGTTATGGAGGTTTTTCTTGTAGTTAATTCTGAAATTTTAGATCAGTTAGTAAGTGAACTAAACAGTATATACTAATTTACTTCTTATATGTTCTAAAATGTTTAATTTATTTAAAATGTTTGCCATTTTGATTAACTTTTCTATTTTCCTTTAGTTTATAACCCACTATTGCCAGTGATTGCCAGCCTTGCTAACGATACTAGTTGTCTCTGTCTAGTCTAATCTTGTTTTGGAGTAAGTCAGGCTTTGGGAAGTTCAGTGATTATGGTGGGATGGACAAGAATTCAAATATATTAACATTTCTCAAACAAAACATTTTATAGAGAAGTTTGCTACAATTAATGCTCACATGCAAAATAAGTTTCTTAAAGGAATAAGATTCAGCAGAGGATCTATAATGTTTTTAAAATTTATAGAAACACTAACATGTATATTAGTGATAAATGTAAATATTGCAACATATACTATATTATTTCCTCAAGTAATACAAATACGGATTATTCTATTCTTACTTGAGCATTGCATGAGTGTTATTATGTTACTAATAGGGTACAAGCATTATTACAGTATTGAAGTGTAAATTATTGCATGGTGGAGTCGTAGACCTAATTGTATACTCATGAGTGCTGTTATAATGCACTAATTACAGAATTAATCACAAAAAAGATAATTCTGTAAACGGGGAAAAAATCATTCAAATTATGATATATATCACAGAATTTTTTTTTTTTTGTAACACGTACACCGAAATTACCCTATTACTGAACTGACTTCTGCTTCGAAAGTTCTCAATTCCAAACCATGGTAACAATTTTCATTAATTCTCTGTTGACTGGGAATTAATGAATATTTTTTCCCGCTGGGTAAAAATGAAATTGTAGATCATGGATCATGGATGCGTTGGATTTTTTTATTTCATTGCTATACGCCAGCCCAATTCGATTTCGCGCCACCCAAACGCCGCCCTAGCGGCACAATTGGTAAACTATCGGTGGAAGTAGAGCACTAAAAACATAGGTATTATCATCCGCCATTCCGTGTCCTGTCAATAAAAGAAAGCATATGTAAAGCAATGTAAACATTACAGGAAATGCGTTGTTTGACGAGAATAAAATGTTATAATAACTTGAAGAACTAAAGAAAATAGTATCGGAGTGACTCATTAATGTGCCGAATGATTTATCATCATTATTAGCGGCAATTGTGGCTGTGAGATTCACAGACGAATTATAAGTATTTCATATAAAAGTACGTATATTCAGTCAAAATTTCCATTTAAAGTTATGATCAGATTAAAATTTTGATTGAAGTTATCTCAGTTCATTTTAATATATATTTTTATCTAAACTTTTAGACACGATCATAGAATCTAACCTCAATTTCAAGCAATAATTGATCAATATATTTATGTATTATACATAGGTACCTATTATATAGAATACATATTATATATTTATATATATTAATATATTATGAGTATAAATAATATATAATCAATTATTATTTCTTTGATAAGTAAAATATTACGAACTTACAATTTTTTATGAAGACATGCGATATAAAAAATTGCAAATATTCCATATTTTTTATCCCTTGGGTGAGAGCAGTAGAATAATGAATCCTCCAATAAATATGCATCAAAATTTTTTCTAGGAAATTTAAAGATTACAAAATTTGAAGATAAACAATAGAGTTTTACATATTTAGAGATCCCGAAGTGCAATAAATTTGTCAGATTGTTTGCAAAAATTGTATTACACAATATAAATTAAAATTCCATAATGATATTCTGAGTATTTAATATTACTCTAATTATATATGATTGGAAACCGAATAATTTGATTCAACATTTGATAACTGAAAATTCTAAATTGAAGCATGTAATTTGGTTACAAATAATACATCATGCCAAAAATAAATAATCTGATAGATTCCGATATTATTTTATCACATTTTTTACCTGAAGATTAAACTATTTCGACTCAATCATCGCGTTTCCTGCACTGTTCATATATGCTAAAGCGCTTTCTTAGGACACAGAATGGCGGATGATAATACTCATGTATTTAGTGCCTTAATTAAACGAAGTTAAAACAAATTTTAGGTATGATCTCAGACAAACGCACACTCAACAAATGTTTGGCGTTCTTTCGAATACAACAGATCATATGATCTCGACGCCATTTTGAACTGATCTTTAGACTCAGTTGGATTAGTAATTCGTTAACGAAAGAATATAGCTCAAAGATCAGATTTTGAATGAAGCTGAAGCCGATTGTTGAGCCCACTGTCTTATACACAGGTCTTGACACTAGCACCCATTACCATTGTTGCGGGTTGACTCTTATTGAAGTTGTATTTAGTTATTATTTGCTCCAAAAGAGGTACTACGATCGAGAAGAATATGCGAAAGATAAAGATGGAGAGTGTGTATTAAACAGGCTATTAAAGAAAGGCAGAAACTATACGATTGAAAATACTTTTAAGCCTAACCTAACTAACCTTATCGTGCTATGCTTCATATTGAGTAATTAACTGTAAATCAAATAATTGAGAGTACAACTTAGGTAAATATGCCTGATTGTTGCCTTGTACCATGATGTAAAACAGAGTGAAACACTTTGGGCTCCAGTTTTCAAAGTCTCCAATAATAATCACTGAAAAGGTGGGAAAATGTTATATTTTGTAGTTAATAACTATAAATTTACTTACAATAATAATTCAATGAAAATTTAGGGAAACATTGATGTATTCCAAGTTAAAATTTTCAATCAACAATTTTTTTTGGTTTAAATTTTGACGTTTGATGTTTAGGCTCGCTGTTTCTTCTCTTTTTAATGCACATTCTCTGTTTCTCTCGCACAATTATCTTCTCGATCGTTACGCCATATGTGTTAGTTTTAAAAACTAGTAAACTGCTTCAACTGCTGCTTCAATAAGGGGAAGGGGTACCCAGTACTCCCTGGGATACCCTGTGGTTGAGCCGGTTGAGCCTAGTCAGAATCTTCGATCGAAGCCGAATCTATAATACTGGCTAAAAACCATAAAATCGATGCAAATTGTGTAAGAATTATTCGGTATTTACACATGACAGTACTCAGTAAGACTCATATATTCATTTTTTTATTGAAATGAATCACCGACTAAATCAATGCTTCTTCGACCACCCTCGGCAGTCTCGGCACGCAACTAGCGTTCATTCATTATCGTTGATTCTGGTTCAACATGAAGGGTTAAGTGCACCTATCTTACTTGTTGCGGGCTCAAGTTTAGTTCCACAGAAGTGCGCAGTGCAATTCGGTACTATTCATGAATTAAAAAATCACTGTTTTAGTACCACTGACAAAATTTCATTTCGCTGGTATTGCCATCTCTTTAAAATTGTTCAAACTACTTCACCAAAACTTCTTTATTTAGAATAATTTGGCAATGTGAAACAGTCTTCTGAATGACAGTTGACATTTGTGATTTAACCTTAATGTGAAAGTCTTCTCATAGATTGTTCTTTTTGAATTTCCAGAAAATTATATATCAAAAATGACAGAAAAATCAGAAACAGATATAACCATTAAAACTAATGAAGAAATTGTGAATGAAATAACAAAAGATTTTGAATCTAGTATTCTAGATGATTCATCCGAATCTGCGGATAAGATATTTGACAACGATCATAATACTGACGAAGAAAAAGAAATTAAAACTCCGTTAAATGACTTCATTGATGAAGAAAAAATTCAAGCAGAAGATGACCAATTGACAAACGACGAGAAAGAACAAAGGAAAAACGAAGCTGATACTCTAAAACAAAAAGGCAACCAAGAATTTAAAAATGGGAATTTCTTAGAATCAGTCAATATTTATACTTCTGCATTAAAATTATGTCCTTTACTATACAAAAATGAACGATCAATTCTGTATTCCAATAGATCAGCTAGCAAAATTAAACTAGAATATAAGGAGAGCGCCTTGGAAGATATTACAAAGGCATTAGAATTAAATCCAGAATATATTAAGGCCCTAAGCAGAAGAGCAAAATTATTTGAAGATATGGATAAATTGGATGAAAGCTTAGAGGATTATAAGAAACTTCAAACTTTGGATCCATCCAATAAAGAAATACCACACACGATTTATGTTTTAAGTCAAAAGATTGAGAAACGTAACGAAGAAATGAAAACAGAAATGTTGGGAAAATTGAAGGATCTAGGAAATATTGTGCTGAAACCATTTGGTCTATCTACAGAAAATTTTCAACTTAATCAAGATCCGAACAGTGGAGGATATTCTGTAAATTTTGTTCAAAAGAAATAATTTTGTTCTGTCGATAACAAAAATATGTGAATAAGATCATGTTTGTTGTCAAAGTGAATATTTTGTTTAATATAATTTTTCAAAACTTATTGTTATTTATTTAAAAATCATTTGCCAGGTTTCACAACACTTTGTTAAATTTTAACAAATTGTTAAACCTTTTAACAATCTGTTGAACCATTAAATTCGTTTCAAGGAGCTTTGTTTAATTTAATATATCAAATTACTTATTAATTTAAATATTTAATCAACTGCTATTTTTGACATGAGGATTTTTCTTTGTCAAGGCTTACAGTAAGTGGGAAGCAATAAGTTCTTAATATGACTTATGAAAGTGATATTTTACAAATTCATTAAATTTTCAAGAGATGTCTCGTTCAAATATGATATCTATATATAGGTATTAAGTTAAACTATTATTGTTTGTCGCTTCTCTTACTGATCCATTAGTTAAAGTTAAATGTCAGCTTGTGCTCCAGGCTCCCTTGTTAATTTTCAAAATATGGAAGTTGAGGACCGTAGAAAAAAAATCTTGTATGCAAAACGAGTGTTAACAAGCATTATGATATTCGGCCAATAATCTTGATGACGAGGCTTGCCGAGTCACTAAAGTGCTAAGCATTGACACTTAATTTTATAGCATTGGTAGGTACTTAATTTTCCAGCATTGCTACTTAGCTTTCTAATATTGCTTCTTAATTTCTTAACATTGCTACTTAATTTTCGGGCATTGCTACTTATAAATTTCATTATTGAATATTATTTATGAGATTTTGTTATTTATTTATTACTGAAAAAAAAATAGTATTTCTAAAATAAATAAAATACGGTTAATTTTGTGGAAAAGGTTTTATTCAGTAATTTTAGAATAAGTTACATGAACAAGGGGCATTTCGAAGCCTAGCTATTCTTGAAAATAATCTAAATAAATAACCGTAAGCTCATAAATCCATCAATTATTTATTTTAAAATGAGGGTTTAACCTTTAAATAACTTATATTTTAAAAATAGTTGGCCAGTTCAAGTTAATCTTTTCTTATTTTGATTATACGAATAAAAATCTATACGAAAATATAATAATAAGTCACACCAGTTATTCTGTTTCGTACCTCTTCAGCGGAAGCCACGCCGGTAAAATGCTATGCTATCTCCCTATACCAGCTGTGTATCTTATCGCGTTAGAGAGAGAGGTGAAATGTGTGAGATAGAAGATAGTAGGCAGCTTTCTCAATGCATTTAGCATTTGCCACTATTGAGTTTGCAGTTTAAAGCTTGGAATTTTTGATTATTTAACTTTAGAATCGGAAGAAAATGTTTTAGTCCCAATTGCAATAGTGGGTACCCAAGTTGTGAGGAGAAAATATCTATTTTTCAATGCTCCGAAGGACTAAAAGACAATATTAAAGTGAAGACATGTAATACCGCTAAAAGATTGGTTATTTTCATCTAATTTTTTTTTTCTTGTGGTATTTTTGACTATTATTATTGTTATATTTATTATTTATTTGTGAATATTTGAATAAAAAAATCTGACGTGAACATCACGTGACTTACTTGTACATCATTTCATATATACACAAATTTATTCAATAAAGTTTTCTGTCACTTCAGATTATAATTAATATAATTTTAATAATATTTTGACATGTACAATGTCAGACAAAATCAAAAAATTGAAGAATCATCTAGCTAGATGATGAAAGCGCATTTTTGACAGCTCATGAATGCTTGTTATTTCAGAGATTTCGCAAATTACCATCTCCCGCAATTACTGAGCTTGAAATCAAGCAGTTTGGGCAAACTTACGAAACAGTAGCTTCCATTTAGTACTAGTTTCAAGTTGACTATTTGATAGGTACATAATTTATGCATGTACAAAACTCAAATAAATCTTTTAATCTTCATTGTTTAGTTATTGACTGACGGGAGGTCAAGTACTGTACCTTAAAATTAAATTTGATCTTTATCAAAGCTGTAATTATATAGATGAGAACTTGAAGTTCAATAACATAGTTTTGAAGTTGAATTTTGCAACAAAATATATTCATTTCTATCACTTTTCATTGGGATCTGTCATTCTCACTTCTCCAAGAGTAGAAAGAACTAATTCAATTTCTATCACAAGAGTCAGTTCTAGAAAATTAAAAAGCAATTAGTAGGTCAATAATAGTTATTGAAAATAGTATATTATGCTACAAGGACCGAACGACTGTCATTTTTGTCCAGGATAAATTTGGCTGCATTCGGTGGAGACGAGGGCAAAGCCCAAGGCATAGCTCCGTGCAGCCAAATTTGTCCGTGACAATAATGACAGTCGTACCCTCATTACTAAATTTTTTAAATAAATTTGAATCTATTGAAACTATCTTATCGATTTGACAATAGTATATTGTGTGGCTAGGGACGAAACAAGACGATTTCAGCTGAGGGTGAGCGTTGCTTGCCCGAGCGAAGCGAGGGCCGGCATCACCCTCGGCTGAAATCGTGTTTTGTCCCGTGCCACACACTGTATTTTTCATAATACCTGCATTGAAACTTTCCACATTACAAATTTGTCATAACAAAGTAAATATTTTTCTTTTGATTTTGCAGGTAACAAGTCGAGAGTAGCTGCTTGTGCTTCATCAATAAGATGTTGTGGTATACTTAAAATTGTCGTATCAATACTTTTTATCTTGAAACTAATCGTCTTTTTAATTTAATTTACAGTTCCGAATACAACAACTGTCAAATTAACTAAGGTTTTATGATTTTCATTTAGAGATTGACAATGAACAAATGCGACTCTGCCAAGGATAAAACGATGTAAAAAATTGATTCAGCGGGCAGAAACAAGCTTGTTTCTTCCCTCGGGCAGAAACAAGCCTGTTCCTTCCCGGCTACACTCGCATTTGTCTGCAATTGTCTTGTTTCGATTGACAAAACAGGCGTTGAAACGCGTTGTTTCTATACAGGTATTATGAAAACAGATTTTTGCAAATGCAATCACATTACAGTAAACTAATACAATGAAACATAACTTACATAATTTATTTTATTGATTGATATTTTCACATTCTCTGTGCTATCCCGTTCACAATAAATGCACATACTATAACGAACACATTCTATAATACAAATTTCTTTCAAATATCAGTTTGACATATACGCCAGCCCAACAACGCTCGAGGCGACGCTATTCGGCGAGAAACGTAAACTGTCAGTGGTATATTTTGACAGGTTATACGGGCACAGTACGGGCAATAGCTTCATAATAGCTTTGATTATAACTTTTGTACAGATAAAATGAGTGAAAAATAAAACAAGGGACAGGGTCGAGCATGTTGTGTGCCCGATTGCCCCAATACCGAAAAACGTAACTCTGATTAAACATTTTATTCGTTTCCAAACCGTGATTGGGAAATTGAACAAAAAAATTAATGGATTACACGTGTACGACGAGCTCCGTAAATACATAATTAAATCACGAAAAGTAATACAGAATGGTGCAGATTCTTAATTACAAATGAATAAATAAACTTGTATAGATTCATTAATCTTGTTAAATAAAAGTGTCAGGTATGTTATTTTTAACCTATGAAATGTTTCAAATACAACCGAAATAGACAAATAGTAATATAGTTTCAATTTAAATAAGTGATTGAACGATAAAATGCTGAGAAAATTTAAATGCAGGAATCATGATTATACAGTCATTATAAAAAATGGAGTAAACAATAAATGTTACGCAAAACAAAAGGTATGCTTCAAAAAACCATCTGCTTAAACAATTTGGCTGGTACCACAAGCTCTGGTTTTGTCTATATTAGCAGTGTTATTTTAAGAAGAGTTTTAAGGCAATATAGATATTACAAGCTATTTTACTAGAAAATATTCAAATAAATTTAGTAGACATATGTGTTTTCTCTAATTTGTATCTGAAGATTATTTTCTAAAGTATTTGTGAAAATTCTAATTGCGTTAAAACACATCTTGACACAACGCTCGTAGTACCGCCAAAAACAGAGCTCGTAATACCAGCCTTTGTCTTAAAAAAATAATAAAAATGGCTGGTACCACAAGCTCTGTTTTTGGCTATACTAGCAGTGTTATTTTAAGAAGAGTTCCAAGGCATTATAAATATTTCAAGCTATTTTAATGGAAAATATGCAGATAAATTTTGTAGACCTATGTGATTTCTGTAATTTGTATCTGAAAATTATTTTCTAAAGTATTTGTGAAAATTCTAATTGCGTTAAAACTCATCTTGACACAACGCTCCTAGTATCGCCAAAAACAGAGCTCGTGGTACCAGCCTATGTTTCTATATAATTATTTATACAGATAATACAAATATGATAATAATTCTGGATGCTTCATGACATTTCTACAGATTTGATTTCGACGTATAATTTTCTTCCTTGATTCACATTTTTCACGAAAAAAACTCAAATCTGCTTTCTGAAAATCACATTGAATTATTACCGACATAATTAAATAGTGGTTATCTAAAAAATATGGATTGAATTCAAATTTTGCAATTAATTATTACCATCTGTCACTACTTGCGCGGGTTTTGTTTTGGAACGCTTCCACTAAGGCACTAAATACATGAGTATTATCATCCGCCATTCTGTGTCCTAAGAAAGCGCTTTAGCATATATGAACAGTGCAGGAAACGCGATGATTGAGTCGAAATAGTTTAATCTTCAGGTAAAAAATGTGATAAAATAATATCGGAATCTATCAGATTATTTATTTTTGGCATGATGTATTATTTGTAACCAAATTACATGCTTCAATTTAGAATTTTCAGTTATCAAATGTTGAATCAAATTATTCGGTTTCCAATCATATATAATTAGAGTAATATTAAATACTCAGAATATCATTATGGAATTTTAATTTATATTGTGTAATACAATTTTTGCAAACAATCTGACAAATTTATTGCACTTCGGGATCTCTAAATATGTAAAACTCTATTGTTTATCTTCAAATTTTGTAATCTTTAAATTTCCTAGAAAAAATTTTGATGCATATTTATTGGAGGATTCATTATTCTACTGCTCTCACCCAAGGGATAAAAAATATGGAATATTTGCAATTTTTTATATCGCATGTCTTCATAAAAAATTGTAAGTTCGTAATATTTTACTTATCAAAGAAATAATAATTGATTATATATTATTTATACTCATAATATATTAATATATATAAATATATAATATGTATTCTATATAATAGGTACCTATGTATAATACATAAATATATTGATCAATTATTGCTTGAAATTGAGGTTAGATTCTATGATCGTGTCTAAAAGTTTAGATAAAAATATATATTAAAATGAACTGAGATAACTTCAATCAAAATTTTAATCTGATCATAACTTTAAATGGAAATTTTGACTGAATATACGTACTTTTATATGAAATACTTATAATTCGTCTGTGAATCTCACAGCCACAATTGCCGCTAATAATGATGATAAATCATTCGGCACATTAATGAGTCACTCCGATACTATTTTCTTTAGTTCTTCAAGTTATTATAACATTTTATTCTCGTCAAACAACGCATTTCCTGTAATGTTTACATTGCTTTACATATGCTTTCTTTTATTGACAGGACACGGAATGGCGGATGATAATACCTATGTTTTTAGTGCTCTAGTTTAATCATGAATATTCAAAAATTTTCTATAGAAAGTATTTTTAAAATGTATAAAACACAAATACATGTAATTATTTCATCTTTTTAATAATTATAATTCAATTTCAGGATAAATTATCACAACTAGAGCTACTTCAAGGCAATTTCTTTTATTTCTTATGATTCAAATATTACGAATTCCGCCGTTTTTTAAATACATATGGACCACATGAACTCCTCTAGCTTTTCGTTAGAGGAGTTGTTGGTGATCTGGAGTAATTGAAATTTGGAGTGAGGGTGACTAATCCGCAAACGAAAGAACAAGTACATAGTGATCTAGATCAGTTAGATCAGTACTCCGTGAACGAAAGAATACAGCTTTGGTCGAACACTACTGAAAAGTACCGAATCGCGTTGCGCGCACCTGTGGGACTGAACTTAAACTCGAGAAATGTCGGTTGAAGGGTACACTAAACGTCTCATGTTGAGCCGGAACTTAAGTCACATTCCCACCTCTATCATAATCATAAGTCTTAAGTCTTAAGTCGTAACCTTGAGAGTTTGACAAACGCGAAAACATTGGAGCGTTTCCTGCTCTTGTCTTAATCATAAGTCTTAAGTCGTAAGTCTTAAGTAGGGCTGCGCGATATTCAGTTTCAAATATCGATATTCGATACTGAAATATTATCGATAATTTCCGATATATCGATATGTCGATTTATCGATAATTATCGACAAATATCGATAATTATCGATAAATATCGATAAATATCGATAAATATCGATAAATATCGATAATTATCGATAAATATCGATAAATATAGATAAATATCGATAAATATCGATAATAATCGATAATTATCGATAAACATCGATAAACATCGATAAATATCGATAATAATCGATAAATATCGATAAATATCGATAAACAATCGATAAATATCAATAATTATCGATGAATATCGATAATTATCAATATCTATTGATGGAAGTCAATAATTATAGATGAACATCAATAATTATGGATGAATAACAATATTTATTGAGTTATATCGATAATTATTGATGAATATTGATAATAATTATTGGAGTATATATCGATTGGAAAAAATCGGAAATTGAGACGCACGAGACGAATTTGAGGGCAATTCTCACCTGAGAGATTGAATGCACCGTATTATATTGAATCACAATAGTCTAAAAACAGATTATTCAATCTTCCAATATTGACAACAAACTTGATAGAAAAATCACCATAGTAACAAGGCTGGCTACAGCAGTTGTTGAATAAATAAGCTTGCTTTCAAAAAGATGAGTGCGAAATTTGATGATATTGATAAGACTACAGAAAAGGTAAGAAGAATTTACTACCCTGAAAAACTAGAAAATTCACGAACAACAATATGCATTTGTAAAATTGTATAAATTGCTATAATGCTGATATAAATATTGATATGAATTATTATCAATGATAAAGATTTGAACTCTAATACGAATAATTCAATTCGACACTCAAGTACTTCGATTATTCACTTCCTTATGCCCGGTTTTATAAAGGGCAGAGTATTTCACCTCCAGAGTAAATGAGATTTACTCTGTTAGATGACAGTCGATTATTTGACAGCAATGGTTTTGTTGTCATAAGGAAGCTCAAACTGATTAGAATTTGTTTCATAAAATAAATTTACTTCAGGATACTTGGTCTTTATTAGTTTATTCTACTTTGGTTCCTTGGAAATTTTTATCATCTCAGATGCTTCTGGACTAAACCCAAACTTAAGTCCCTGAAATAAGGGATTCAATTCGTCTTCTACTCCCGGGATTGCGGAAAAACTTTTTTGCAAAAGAGATTTCTCAAATTATTATTATTTATTCGCAAAATTTTCACAATTTTCCATGCAATTGTGTGTTGAGTAAGAGGAGTAGTCATATTTTTTGTGAACTTTATCGAAAAAAATCTTCGTCAAGTATTGTTGAATACCGATGATTACTTTCAATGAATATAAATAATTATCGATAACTATCGCTAAATATCAATATTGATAGCTATCGAAAAATATCGATAAATGTCGATACATATCGATAGTTATCGATATTTATCGATAAATATCGATAGTTATCGATATATCGATGATTATCGATAATTATCGATGCATATCGATAATTATCGCTAAATATCGATATATATCGATATATATCGGTAAGTATCGATAATTATCGATAAATATCGATAAGTATCGATAAATATCGATAAATATCGATAAATGTCAATAATTATCGATAAATATCGATAATTATCGGAATATCGATATATCGATACGGAAAAAAATAAATATCGAAGTCCGATATTTGGAGAAATATCGATAAATATCGATATATCGATATTTTTCCCAGCCCTAGTCTTAAGTCGTAATCATAAAAGTTTGGCGAGCCCAAACTTTTTGTCGTTATCATAAATAGAAAGAGATGGATATATGTAGCGCTATTTCATTTCATGGAATCGTTGCTGCTTTCATTATTGTTATTTACTTTTGTCATTGAAAGAAAGGTTATAGAAATATGAATAGAAATCAAATTATATTGAAAGCCGTATTGGAAAGACGAAGAAGAGCAATTGCAGCTCTTGTCACGATATTAGAAAGTGAACGATGTGTACACAGGTGGTGGGTTACAGGGACCTAGAGGTCACTACTAATCACCATATTTTCTCAAATAAATTAAAATAATATTGTTATAAATATTCTGGATATTTTATAGCTTCTAGAGTAATTCAATATAGAATATGATTTATTTCATATATGTTATTACATATTTTAAAGAGTCATGGTATGTTCACATATAATTGAGTACATTTCATAAATGCATTTATTATTTATTATTTGTTATTCAACTTATTATTTTTTTCCTTAGCAAAGTTGTATTATTTCTATACAACAGTTAAATTTAATTATTTAATCATTTTGAATATATTTCATTATTTTTTAGATTTAATTGTGAACAAAATATTATGATTATGATAAGAGCTGGAAACGGTCGAATTTCCTGAGACTTCAAGGTTACGACTTAAGACTTAAGACTTATGATTATGATAGAGGTGGGAATGTGACTTTAGTCATTACCAAGTCATAAAATATTTGAATTTGAATCTATGTTGGTATCATGATCATAGACTGATTTTTGTTTGAGAGCTACTGTTTACAACATGTGTGACATACGCGCAAGCGTGCGTGAGAAATATGCTGATTTAAAAATGAGCAAAGTTTTATTTTTAAAATCAATAAATATAATTTTCAAAAGGATTAACAAGTTTATAAACAGATAATATATACAAATTAGTTTCCTGGAATATATTTATCAGTTTTGTACATTTCATAAGCGAATTCTTCTGTTATATTTGGATCATATTCGAGACCAATATAATCAATTTCCAAATTGAAAGGGCCATTTATCTTGTCTCCTGCAGAAATACCAAAATTTGTAACTTTATCTAATGGAATAGGAGCTTGTTTATCTTGTATTCTTCCTTTTGATGACAGGAAAAATTTTGAAAATGGAATCTGCAATAATCACGAAATATTAATTCATATGCCTAGTTTCAGAATTTCGAAATACCTTGGCTATTTGCCAGTACGGTCCTCCTCGTGTAAATAAAATGTAATGGTAGACATCATTCCATAATACATCGAAGTAACCTGTTGTTGATAAATTTAGCATATAGGAGCGACCATCTCCTCGTACTCTCATAACCAGAACATTATACATTTTCCAATTGTAATATGCATCGCGCTTGAAAGACTTTCTAACTCGAACTGACCGCATATTACAATAACCCGCTCTTTGAACTCTTCCGTCTTTAGGTACTCGTGTATTTAGTTCTCCAGAAAATATTGCTTTTCCAGTTTTATTCAAAGTTAGAGAACAATTACTATACCCTTCATTATGGTCTTTATCACTGGTCACAACCCATTGTTTTAATGATTCTTCTGTTCCAAAATCCCATATTACATCAGTTTCTCCAGGACGATGAACCATTATTGGATCCATTTCAAATTTTTCTCTCATTTCATTTGACCATAATTCAACTTCATGCCGTAATTCTTTCAAGCCCTCTCGAATTTGTTGTGTTTTTGTTACATTTTTACGTTTATCTGGATGATTATATCCACTTTTTGGTTCTTTTTCGTAAAATAAACCATTTGCAGTGCTTGACGTTTGAACGCTGCGGTAAAATATATTAATATATTTTTTATTTTTGTAATTTGCAGTCGCTACATTCCGAAAGAATGCAGAAATCACTTGAGCCATAGCTCTTCGATGCTATAATTATGGAACAATCAAAGCAGAAAATTTCTCAAAGAATTCATTTCACTGAAATGTCAAAATTGGAGGTTAGTATGAAAAAGTTATGTTTTTTGTTAACAGTAGGTCCAAATTTAATTTATTGCAATAATTTATGATATTTATTATTAAAATCTAAGTAATCAACTGTTTACAGTTGGTATGTTATTTTTATTAATAGCTTATTTCTTCTTCTTTGTGTTTAGTCAAATCATAAATTTTGTTCGGGTGTAAATAAATAATGAAAATCACAGTCACTGAGGTTAAAAATTGTTATCTTTGTTACTGATAACAATTATTTCTGCGAAATTAGAGAAATCGATAATCTATTGTTGAAACTTATTCGTAATTAATCATTTTATTCGATTGTAATTAACTAACTAAAGTATGATTCAGTAATTTTTTAGGTTGATTAATAATAATTATTAAGAATTTATAATTCTTCCAGGAATTCTATATCAAAAAGAACGTACAAAGCAAATATTATAACGAAAAATCATCTATTGGTGTAAAGTATTAATATGGTATTGCATTAAATCCATTAATAATCAAATGTGTAAGAAAAATAATTGAAGTAATGATAACAAAAGTACAATTACGATTTTCAGATTAAAATGTCCAATTCGAACTGCACAGGTTGTCAGAAGAAATTTGGTTTTCTTAAATATAACAGAGCAAAATGTATGGAATGTGGGCAAGGTTATTGCATACAATGTATACGTAAAGCACCAGCTGGGTAATTTCAATTAGCATCACCGAATTATCAAATATTTACATAAATATGATTACAGGCTAAGATTATATTGTGATATTTGTTTAATATTAAATACTCGTCCTGCAAATCGAACAAGAATTATGGATATACGTTCCAAAGAAGTTAAATTGTATCTAGCGAGACGAAAAGTTTCTACAGATCATTGTTTAGGTAACTAGGATGCAAAAATTATTCAAATTTTTTCATTGTAGATATTTACAGAGAAAGAAGATTTAGTCAATCGTTTCCTGTGGTATGTTGATGTAGAACCTAGACTAGTTAAAAATGGAAACAAGAAAGGTTTTAATTTAAATGGACTTATGTCGAACTTTACTAATTCCATGCCAAATCTGGCAGAGTCTACTCTTAGACGTAAGTCGCTTGATTGAATTCTTATTGTTAAGAAACAGTTATTTTGATTTTGTTTAGGAAATAATGACGGGCCCGCTGCTCAAACAAATAGAACAACTCATATAGGAGAGCCTTCTTCTTCACACAGCGTTCCTCATAGCTCACCTATCAATTTCCCACACCAAAATTTAAGAACAGACCAACCTGCAACAGCTACAGCATCAAATAATGTAGATATGAAAAAATTTTTGAGCTAAATAATTTAGATAAAATATTTTTTTTAGGTAAATAATGATACAAATAGTAATACAAATTCCAAACCTGAAAATATAAAACCTACAGTACACAGAAAATTAATTCGATTGTCAGACATAAAGAACGTTGAGGATATATCTAACTTAACAATAAGGCAGTTGAAAGAGTTATTATTCATTAATAGAATAAATATTACTGGATGTGTTGAAAAAGAAGAATTAGTAAAAAAAGCAGTCAATTTGTGGGTGGAATCAAAAACACATGGTAAAAAACGTACTCACTTAAAAATTCCTCAAATGAGATTGACTCGAATCTCTAACCAAACCAGACATCTCCATCCAAACATACAAGCTTGTTTATTCTTCCCACTCAAATAATTTTCACTTGAAACAAACCAGTAGCTTGTCAATCGATTTACACACCGAATGTCCACGCAATTCAGTTTCTCTATCCTTTCATTCGACATTCGTTTAACATGTCCAAGTCGACTCAACTGAGTATTTTCTAATCTTTCAATCACATTTTTTCCATCCTTTTAATGCATTCACTCACATCACATAGTGTGTTCCAATTTCATATGCCATCATTAATATCTCGAGAACTACAAGAATTACGATTTTGATTCCTCTTTATATTGATAGCTGCTTAGATAAAAATTGGAATAAGTAAAAATAGCGTCATAGTGAAAACAATAAAATGAAGTAAGGCAGTATATCGAATTTTGGGAAGAAAGGCTTCTCCAAAAGATGAGAATCCGAGCCATGGTATTTTTATTAAATAATAACATGATACAGAGCGATCAAAAATGATTGACTGTGCCGCCTTGTTCTGATTTTTTCTTTGCCACCTGCTTCAAATAGTAAACTGCAAGTGAAAAAAAAAAAAACTAAACATACATAGAAAATAAAAAAAGGTGCCGATGAATTGAGAACCTCTTCCTTTTTTGAAGTCGATTAAAATATAAAGTGGGCGCGTAAGAATAGTTACGAATAATTCTAGAACTTTCTAAATTTGTTCGTTTTCATAAGGGAATCAATCAAATTATCATTCTATGATAATTAAAATGATTTATTTATAGAACAAGTGAAATTTACTTGCGAATAGGTTTTTTTTTCCATGCAAAGAATAATACATCAAAATAAGGGAGTGTAGAAGAAACTTTATATTACTGAAAAAACAACAGCAAAACATTTCTATAAGATAAAATCAATATGGCGTCCGAAGAAAAATTTAGCTTACATGTCATTTTTCGGAAATGTGTTCCCCGGAGAGAATTTGTGCATGCAAGTGGTAATGTTTTCGATGAGGGGCGCTAGCTCCAAAATGGATTAAATTTTGGGGAAAGCTTCTATTAGACATGGGGATAGTGGACAAAATAATGACAAGTGTAGGCCAGGCTCGTATGATCTTGAAATCACTCATATTGGGCAGAAATCTAGTCTATAAAGAAGTGTTCGTATATAACAATGATTGTAGGCTAGCTTCCTACGCTCGCGCTTTCAAAAAACATTCTTGAATATCACGGAATTCCGCTGCGCGCGCCTATGGGACAAAACTTGAGCCCAAGACATTTGAGAACTGTGCAGTGAACTGGCCCAACATAAGGAGTTTAGAATTCTCCAGATTTTAATGGTAATATGTGGAATAAGACACAAGGTATTATATGGCTTGAGGAACAGTAACAAGTTACTGCTAACTTCTGTCAAGCTTTGCATCTAATTTCTCTCTCCGTTTTTCTATATTCGAGAGAAATTGAACGTAAAGTTTGAAAAGAAGCTAGCAGTAAACAGTCTACTGCTCCTCAATTCATGTGACATGGCAATTCGTATCCTATTGAAATAAACTTTATATTCTTGCAATCTCGAATCGTGTCCAACATCCACTCCCATACATCCACCACAAATATTCCAATATAAACACTTAGTATTCCTTTCATAAATTAAAATTAACGATATTTGTATTCAGAAACTTTTTTTAACGTATGTGATTTTTTAATATTATTTGAATTACAGATGCTGATAATTTAACAACAGAAGATTTATGTAAAATCTGCATGGATGCGCCGTTGAATTCAGTTTTATTGGAATGTGGTCATATAGCAACTTGTATAGATTGTGGAAAACAACTTGCTGAGTGTCCAATTTGTAGACAATACATCGTTCGTGTTGTGCATACATTTAAAGCATAATAAATATCTAAATGTGTATCCTTTCCTCTAACTATTTTTTTAAAATGTTTTTGTATAGTATAAGATAATAGAAAAAAAAAATTGTTGTGAATTTATGTGACAAGTCGTTCACTATTAATGTTCAGAAAATTCTTGGAGAAAACTAGAAAAATTGAATACTGGCCATTTATCTATTATATTTTATAAATTGATGTTTTCATTAGATGATTTATTTTATAAAGAGCAAATATATTCGTTCGAATCTAGCAGCCTTATTATAACTTTCTACAGTGCAAAGTACTGGTGCCTGTCTCAAGAATTGCTAATTTAATACAAAACATATCTAGTGAAATGTTCTATTATAAATAAAAAGCTTTCTTGTTAACTGCTTAGTTTTTATTTTCGTGCAAAATATGTTGAAAATGATTGTGAATCAATGCGTGCTAAGAAGTAGTATTAAAGATAATTTGATTTCTACCTCTGGTATTCAAACTAAAAATCAAGGTTCACGTTTTTCAGATCATTCTGGCTTCCATCTGCGATTTTTGAAAAATATTCTTTCACATTCTTACAGACCACATATTGATATGAGGGATTAATGTACGTATATTTTAACTTTTTAGATCATTGAGTCCGTTTCGGCGAGATAAAAATATAGAAATTTGCCAAATCTTAATGTTAAGATTCAAATCATTCACATTCAGAACCAGCTTAGGTTATTCTTGCAGCTAATGCTGATGATACACCGACCGACTCATAGCATGAAATCCAAGTTTTCTTGAGTACGCGACTTATGGATTTAGAAACGCCGCTATTTGCGTAAGTCTAGATTTTACAGCTGAAGTCTACTTTAAAATAATATAATTCCAAACTAAAAGAGAAAAGAAAGGGAGGTTTTAGATATGTTTCACCATAAAATCAATTAATTTGATTATAGTTCAGAAATAATTGATACGTATGTCTCAAAACATAAAATTGTTTTTTTCTTGAATCGGTGATCATTCTTTTTTGTTTTATAAATCAAATTTTTAATAAATCAGGTACTATAGCTATAGCTGATATTAAAGAACTTATTTCAAAATAGGTTTAAATAGAGGTTGGAGCTCAATTAAAAATCGTTCGAAGTAGTGCAGGTAGTCTGCCAGCAGTAATAATTTTTTGTCGAAACTAACTCAAATATGATTAAGTTTATCAATATAAATTTTGGCTGAAAATACAGCTTATATAATGTCCTAGTAGAATGACTATTTTTTATTGCTAACAAATCTCTATTAAAAGAGAAATATTAGAAAGATTATATTTTTTTTTGCTATTCACCTAATTAGATAGCTATTCTACTAGGTAATAATATTAATTTTCACTTGGCGAAAGAAAAATTTGAATATCATTACCTCAATTTGAATGTATTTCGACAAAAAAATTGAATTTTTCACGTACAAAAATAGCGAAATAGTTTGACTACTCTCCGCTCGATTATCTTGGCGTAGTAGTGGTACTTCAAAGATTGTAGGGGCTAGGAGCGGAAGGAGCTTAGGTAATTGATTTATGGTTTAGGGCAGAGGCTTAAAGAGAGAACAAAATAGATATATTTTGAACTAGCGATTGCTGACTGTTCGTAATTTATTTGCCAAATTAAATATATGTGCTTATCTTTCTTATGAAATTGGAATTTTTCTTTTTAAAACTCTTTTGAAAATGATTATTGACACTTTTACCCACTATGATCATCATTTTAAAGTTTTAATGTTTATTTGAGAGCTATAATTAATTAATGACTCCAGAATACTTAATTACTTAATCAATACGCTTGTAAAGATATTTTTAAGAAATTCCTAAAGTAATTGTGAACTAGTTTGAATAAATAGTAGCAACGCAAAAAATGCGATTAATTTCAATTACAATTCTCTAAATAGATTTTAATTTAAATTCAATGAATATTATTTCAATAATTTCTAATTTTCCTGAATTTTATTTGGCAATCGGTTATTAAATAATAGTAGATTATTTAAAGAGTGTATAACTTCCTTTCCAGGATAATGCTAGCACGAACCAAAGACGAATGTTAATATCAGAATGAAATGCAGATACTGTATAATGGATAATTTTATATATTTAAAGTTATACACATAATACATCTATATTTAAACAGTTAGAGGTGAGAGCAGTTTCACTATCACAATCAAAAATTAACATTTTCATCAAATTTAAGAATATCGAGAATTGGTATTTGTTGGATATTATTCGATTCAAAAACCATTTTATTATATAATCGTCCAGTAAATCCAACATATGCAAAGTTCATTTACTTACAAGTTGATTTATTGGGCTGTAGCTCTAATTCTCAGTAAACAAGGGTAATTTTTTTAATCTTGTTCTGATCTTACAGATACAGTGGCAATTGAATATTTCCAACCATAAATATTGTTATTTTATCATTTAAATAAATGACAACATTGATGTTTTCATTGAGAAAATTGAGAGGGACATTATAATCTGGGAGCAAACCATGTTACCAAAGCTTCAGAATTTTTATCTAAATTTTATGTTTCCGGAAATAATAGATAGCAGAATAGCAAGGGGTATGATATGCCGAGATAAAGATCTTAGTCCATAAAATACTTATTTAATACTCTAATTTAACATATGTTGGCTTAAGGATCTTCAGGTTGAAAATTAATACATTATCGACATTATACCAATTCTTATTTACATATGGATGTTTCGGAGGCCTCAACCGGCAACCATCTTTAGCAATATATAGTCTAGAATGAAAATAGAATAAATGATTAAGACAACATTCTAGATCAATAAAATTGCAAGCAGCAAACCAAAAGTCTGCTTTCACAGAAATATCATCGAGGCTCGTGAATCAGAGAGATACCGTGTTTTTTATGTTTTGATTGACCCAGTATATCCCTGATTCACGAGCCTAGATGATATTTTATGTTAAATATCTTTATAAAGCAGCCATTTGATATGCAGTTTGCAATTTTATTGATCTGGTATGTTATCTTAATCATTTCTTGTATTTTTAAGTCTAGACTAAATATTGCTGAAGATGATTGCAGGTTGAGGCTTTCGAAACGTCCATACGGAAATAAAAATTGGTATAATGTCGATGATGTATTAATTTGCAACCTGTAGATCCCAAGTTAACATATGTTACATTAATCGGCTCAGCGAATCTACAATTACTCATATTATATTATACTTATTCAAGTTTGTACATTTCTGTTGTAATATAAATTAAACTGTTCTAATTCATGATATGTCTATTAATTTGTAAAGTATAGTTTTTTGTTAAATTTGAAGGACCTAGGAAATATGTTGAAAGATAATTTGAAGGTATTATAATCCATTATTTATTCAATTTCGAAAATAATTTTATGGTCATCATCCGAAATGTCCATCATATAATTATATTCAAAATTGAATAAATACTGAACTATAAAATCTTCAAATCTTTCCACGTAATTTATAGCTGAGAGTTTGTTATTTCTGTGTATGTGCTAATATTTTTTAATCAAATTAATCTATTTATAACATGTCATTGTCATTGGTCTTCTATAACTTCTACAGACCAGAATTAGTCAAACATTCGTCAGATTATCATATCTTACAAAATTGCCTCTTTCACAAAATCTACCTGCTCTACGGTTTGTGGTCAAAGTCATAAAATCGACCAAGGGCTTCCTGCGGGATGTTGAGGGGTGAAGAGAAGTATTCAAATTTACAGATTTCTACAAATTTATTACTTTGGTAAGAGCCATTTATTGACCGAAAATAAGTCAGCTACTCAAATTTACTTTCAACATTGACCGCATTTGCTTGTAGAGGGCTTGAAACGCACCCTTAAGGGTAGCACATGACTTCTCGTCAATTATTATTCGAGTGTCAGGTGTAAGCTTTATTTGAGGTGACGAATTTTATTCTGCAAAATGTAAGTAAGTTGTTACATTGATTGTAAAAATTGATTCTATCAGTGGCCTGCAGTCCATATGTGCAGGGTGTGCAGTGCAAATATTAAAAATCATGTAAATAAAATTAATACAATGATTCAGTGAGTACTTCATTTTGTTTCCCAATTTTTTTTTTTAAATTAGAGAAAAAGCGTATTCTATTTATTTATGCAATTAGATATACAGACGCGCTTCGCGGACCCCCCTACTATAATATCGAAACGAATGCTGACGCCAACGTGCAGATTTCTCTCTCTTTGGCTGTGTTCTTCTTTTAAACGCTTTTTACAAATGCGTTGAAATAGTTGGAATATTTTTATTTAAGACACCAATCAGAGACATCTCAAGCGGTGGTGCAAGGGGTGCACGACAACCCGGCGCCTTGTCCTTGAAGGCGGCAGTAGGGTCCCGAGCATAATTCTTTAAAAATAAGACCAATTTCTTCAACAAAATATTTTATTAGAGCTAATCAACAATCCACAACCCATAATTTGCCATTCTATTTTGGATTGGGATTGGGTTTCTGGACTTTGGATTTTGGATTGGGATTGGTATTGGTATTGGGATTGGGATTGTAGATTTTAGATTGGGATTGGGATTGGGGTCATAGATTTTGGATTGGGATTGGGGTCATAGATTTTGGATTGGAATTAGGTTTCTGGATTTTGGATTTTGAATTAGGATTGGGATTGTGGATTTTGAATTAGTATCGGGATTGTAGATTGTGGATTTTGGATTATGATTGAAATTGTGGACTGTGAATTGGGATTGGGATTAAAATTGTGGATTGTGGATCGAGATCAAAATTGTGCATTACAGATTATGGATTGCGGATTGAGATTGATATCGTGGATTCTACTTGAGGATTGTGGATTGTGAATTGGAATTAAATTTGTGGATTGTGGATTGGGATTGAAATTGTGGATTTTGGATCGGGAATTGTGGGTTTTGAATTGGGATTGTGTATTTTGGATTGGGATTGGGATTAAAATTGTAGACAAGGACTCAAATTGTGGATTGTGGATTGCGATTAAAATTGTGGATTGTGGATTGGGATTTAAATCTATAAAAAAGAAAAGTACGATGAAGAGCGGCAGGTAGGAGGGACGCAATTTATATATCTTCGGACCCCGGCGGTAAGTAGACTAGAGCCGCCTCTGGATATAGATAAATAAATATTCAAATATAATTTGTGAATCATTTTTTACAATATATTGAGTTTTTGAAATATAATTTTAAAATTTTGTATTTTTATTAAAATGCAGTACCAAACTCTGAGATAATTGTTTCGATTGTTTCAGCTTGTCTGGTGTGTGACGTTGAAGAAATATTTCTATCTCTTTTTAACTCATTGTAGCTATACTGTATTAATATTTGAATTTGTTATTTGAATAATAACAATTTATATTTGTTTATAATAATATTAATATAATATTTAATGAATATTTAGCAATATTTCTGCACTAAAAAAACTGCTTAAGTTTTTGTTTTTCAAATTCTGTTTTATTATTTTTTATAATGTTTAAACAATTATTATTAATAATAATTTATTATATTTACAACAATTTTACAACATTTCAAATGATTTTATTTGAATATTTTTAAATTTTTATTTTAAAGATTCTTTTTCAATTATTTCGTCGAAGCAAGTTAATTCAATCAAGTACTAATTGATGGTTGCAACACGTTAGAACTTCGGTTTGATTTTTGATAATACTAGTTCCTTTTAGCATATCTATCTCTTTTTAACACATTAGAAAACGTAGTATACTTCTTAACTCGTATATTTTATTTCTGAAGCTTGTTGTTTCGTTTCGGATGGTTCACTGCTGTCCTGGCTTTCGTAGAAGCTGCATTTGCGTCGTCTTTGCTCTCGTAAACTGCGTTTAAAAACTATTTTAACAGTGCTCTGTGGTATATTTGGGGTTGTGAATTTTGCTTATTAACGTAGAGATCAAAATTTTGTGTATTTAAATATGTAAATTGGGGTGAATTTGTTCCGCATTGCGTGTACGTTAGGTGCATGTATTTGCGAAGTTAGTCTTTGCTTTTATTATGTAATAAATAAATAAAATGTCTTGGTTTTTTTTGCAAAGGCCTGTAATGAAAGGTCCAACGTGGGAATCGGTGCACACGTAGGTACCGCTACGAGAGGCACCCCCCCTGATGAACACCACCGCGTGGGGTTGCAATGAGTTCTAGGGCGAACGAGCGATCTAATTAGGGAGTAACGGCATACTCTCGATATGTACCTATCGGAAGTCGGAAAATATGGTAACTGGCGGGGGTCCTTGATTAAGTTCAAGAAACGACATTAGCTGAGACCGTTACTTAAGGTTACCATACCGCGTAATTAGGCGGTATCGCGGGCCTCGGAATATGCATTGGCCACGTATTCAAACAACTTTTTTTTTTTTTTGCAAACGACGAGCACACCGGTGCTTGGGTGTCTGAGCGCTCAGGCACTCATTGGGGTAGTAAAGTAGAGTCAAACAGTAGCATAATATATCTGAGCACTTTTAAAATGAAATCGTGAAGTAGTATGACAGCAGTCACCCATCGCGTAGCTAGCTCTTCAAACAAAAAATTAGATCCATTAAATAGGCGCGCAAAAAACAAACCAACACACAAAACACGTTTGAATGTTGAACGAATGTTGAATGTATGCAACTAATCAAAAAAAAGTTCCCTTTCAGCTTCTTCATTTCATCATTACCACCTCCAACAAATCAAGAAAAGGACGTAAGTTGACTAATAAACTTTGCTTTTCAGGTTCTAATCTATTTTTCTTTCAGCTATTTTGTATTGCTTTTTCGCAGATTCCTAATTAATTTGTATTTTTTCAGATCATTTGCTGAGGATGAGCCCAGCTGATGAGGTGGACAACGAGGGAATGGATATCGAGGGAATGGACATCGTGGGAGGAGCTGAGGATGAGCCCAGCAGCCAAAATCAACTCTAAATATTTGTTTTGTTGAATGTGATTCACCAAAATTTGTTTTAAGTTTCTGTTTCAGGTCGCCGGCCGTAGATCTTCATAACATCACCGCATCATCAGCTAGGTAATATAATATTACTCATTATGTAACTGTTTTTAACTACTGCTAAACACGTAAATTACTTATCTTCAATTTATTAATTTATTTGTATTTTTTATGTTTTTAGATCATCCAGCAGCGGAACCAGAGCCCAGCAGCAGAATCAGACCGCAAAAGCAGAATAAGAGCCCAGTAGCAGAACCAGAGCCCAGCAGTAAGATCAGAGCCCAGCAGCAAAATTAGAGCGCAGCAACAAAATTAGAACCCAGCAGCAGAATCAGAACCCAGCAGCAAAATCAGAGCCCAGCTGCAGAACCAAAGCCCAGCAGCCATCCAAGAAGTCTTCCAGCAGCAGCAGAACAAAATCCCAACAGCCGTCAAAGCAATCTTCCAGCAGCAGCAGAACCAGAGCCCAATAATCTTCCAAGAAATCCTCCAGTAGCAGCAGAACCAGAGCCCAAAAACCTTCCAAGAAGTCCTCCAGCAGCAGCAGAACCAGAGCCCAGCAGCCGCACAAGAAGTCCTCCAGCAGCAGCAGGACCAGAGCCCAGCAGCCGCCCAAGAAGTCCTCCAGTAACTGCAGCAGATCAACACATCAGTAGCAACTGTTCCAGGCCCCAGATTCAACTCAACTTCAAAGAAGTCAACTGATTAATTTAGCCCGCCGCTTGCAAAGTTCAAGTGAGTTCAATTTGTTTTTGAATCTTCCGACTTGTAATAATTATTTTGTTGTTTCAGTTGCAGTGAGCGAAGAAGCCACTTCTCTGGTCTAGGTTTCGCTGGGGTTTTCCTAGGCCCAAAGGGAGAATTCCCGGAGAAGAGTTCGTCTCTTTCCCCTTAGTCATTGCCTGGGGGCAAACAAGGCTTAAAACAACGCAACAGCAACGCGGACAAGACTTCCAACAAGACAGCAGCATCGAGTAATCAACAATTAATCTTCAAACCTCTGTACCCTTTCCTAATTCCCAAAATAAACTCATTTCCACATAATTTACAGTCGTTTTATTTCTAAAACCTATTTTTATTATTTTCAGAAGTAGTTAGGCTTAAAATGGTCCTTATTCTGTAACTTATTTTAAAATTACCAAATAAAACCTTTCCCACAAAATTAAATGTATTTTATTTATTTTAAAAACCTGTTTTTTCTTTCATTCAAAAATAAATAATACTCAATTATTATATTTGTAAATTCAAATTTAAATATAAGTAAATAGGCGGAAAACCCTCAATGCAAGTTTTTTAAAAATTGAAAACCCTTTTTCCATTCGCCCAAAGGGTGCTAGTCATCATAAAAATCATTCATTGTATAAATAATAAAATAAATCCTTCAATAAAACATTAATTTTGTTTTAATTATTTTTTGAATAATTAATAAATGTAGTACAGTAAAAAATAATATGCTCATCTGGTTGACATCAAAAAATAGAATTAAAAGTACTCCACAATTTTTTTGATAAAATCAGCTGTTTGGCCAAAATAGTATATTATATAACGAGGGACTTAAGTGCTTGATTTAATCCTGAGGGTGTAGTTTATTGCACGAGACGGAATCGAGGACAATACTCACCTGAGGGATTAAAGTCATGTGTTATCTACGCTATTTTTTGCACTACCGTATTATACTGAATCACAATAGTCTAAAAGCAGGTTAATTAATCTTACAGTTTTGACAACAATAAACTTGATTTAAAAATGTTGACTAAATTCACCATAGTAACAAGGGTGGCTACAACAACTGTTAAATAAATAAACTTACTGTCAAAAAGATGATTGAGAAATTTGATATTGATACGGTTGCGAAAGAGGTAACTGTAAAATTATTTTTCCAAAAATCTATAAAATTTACGAACAGTACGATGCATTTGCAAAATTGTATCAATTACGATAATGCTAATATAAATCATCAATAATAAAGATTTGAGTTATAATGAAAAAATTCAATTTGACATTTAGGTAATTACTTTGATTATTTAGTTGTCATAGAAAAATTTGTTTATTTTACTTTAGTCCCTTGAGATTATTCATCATTTTAGATCCCTAGGAACCAAACTCAAACTTAAGTCCTTAAAATGAGGGATTAAATTCGTCTTTTACTCCCGGGAGTGCGAAAAAAATTATTTAGTTTTCATTATTCAAAATGAGCTATGTGACGCCATCTGTGTATCGAAGTGTAAACTAATAACTGGACTTTTAACTATAACAGTTTACTCAAAAATGAGTACAACAACCAACATAAAGTTTCAAGTAAACTCACATTATTTTCAAAAAATAAATGGGGTACTTCATTTTCTACTTTTTGATTAGTACTCTCGTTACGTCAGAAATCATCTTTTTACAAATTAATAACTCCAAGTGAACGCGGACACTAATCAAAAAAAGATACATGAAGTACCCCAACTAATTTAAAAAAATAGTAGGACTTAACTTGAAACTATTTTCCGGTTGCCCTATTTCATAGGTTATGTACCAATTACTCGAAATGAGTGCAGGAAGCGAAAAGTCATAATATTTTTAAAGCCCTTATTGGGCCCCCTGCAAAACTGGTACTAAATACAAAATTTATTTTATGCTCAATCGATACACAATTATAATTAAGTATTTCCAAAATAAGTTGTCATTTAGTCACAAGAAATTAAAATTACTTTAAAATTTCTCAAAACAAGGTACATGCTGCCATCTCTTTGATTCTCGTGAACTAACAAGTAATCCAGGTCATACATGATTTTAGATTTATGACTTCATTTTTATTAGGAAGTTTATATTATGTTACTTCTTTTAAAATTAAATCCAGTCCTCTATCAACGTCAGAAATTGGACTGACTCAAAATATTAAAATTAAAGGCCAGCAGTCAGTCCGTGGGTCCGTGCGACATTTTCAAATCAAAATATATAAAAAAATTTGGTGGATTTCTGGTTGTTGCCAGAAACAGAAGCTATATTGGTGGTCATGCTCACTCTTTGTTGTGAATGAAATAGATAAGAACATTTAGGGAGTTCAAGGGTTTAATTGAATATAATTCTTATATATAATATATATCTATCCTCTTTTCCACCACCGACTGCGCACACCTATCACAGAAAGTCACCGTAAGCCACTGGATTCTATGAACTAGACATAATGTCATATTTTAAATACATCCCACAGTTGTAACGTCCATAAATGTTTGTTTGCTTGAAATTTAAAATTTATTTAAATTCGTAGTTCAGATTTTTTCGAGCACCTGTCAACTACCAAGAATTGACAAATATAAAGCCGGATTTACACAATCACGTTTTCATTTAAAATTTAAAGCATGATAAAACAAATTACTTGATGAAGAAAACAAAAAATACTAGCTTTAATTCATTTGAATAAAATAATTAAGATTTTATCTCGCAAAATTAAACATTAACTTTCTAATATCTGCATCGGTTTCCTGTAAAATTGAATAGAAATTCATTCTCGCCGTTCTTCCCGCACATCACTACCGTGATAGCTTTTTAATTATTGTTTGAAATTTTATTATGAGATTGTGCATGCTTCGCAATGTGTGAAACACAGCTAGCGAATATTTTGTTATATTTCTCCAAGTCCTTTTTTTAAAAGCAGTAGATCCTTTTTACTTACTTGTACAAACAAGTAAGTAATATGAAACCGACAAAATTCACCTATCGGGATTTTGATGGGAATATCCGTTTTGAGTATTCCTGAATCCATTTTGACTATTTTTGGCTTGATGTCGGTACGTATGTTCGTGCGTGCGTGCATGCGTAACTCGCAAATCTCAAAACAGGTTAAACGTATAATGTTGAAATTTTGTATTTGAGACTGGTATAGGGTTTAGTTGTGCACCTCACATTATGGTTCCAATCGTCTGTACCGGAAGTGCACTTTACTTGAAACTTTTTTAGAATTTTTCTATTAAATCCAGAATGATCGACAGTAGGATGTTGAAATTCAGTATTTGAACTTGATGTTGTATCAGAATAGTTACCTGCTATTTTTGTATGAATCGGCCAAGCCAGAAGTGCACTTTACTTGAAACTTTTTTTGAATTTTTTGCATAAATCTAGAATGATTAGCCATAGCATATTGAAATTTCGTATTAAGCACTTCTATAACATCTTATTGTACATCTTGCATTATGATTGCGATCGGCTAAGCCAGAAGTGCACTTTACTTGAGACTTTTTTTAAATTTTCCGCATAAATCCAGAATAATCAGCAGTAGGATACTGGAATTTAGCATTTGAAATTTTTGTAGCATCTTAATGGTCATCTTCTATTTTTGAAACAATCGGCTGAGCCGGAAGTGCACTTTATATGACAGACTTTTTGAATTTCCAGCATAAATTCTAAAAAATCAATCGTAGAATATCTAAATTTTGTATTAGGCACTTTTATAATATTTAGTTGTATACCTTGCATTATGATTGCTATCGACTAAGCCAGAAGAGCACTTTATTCGGAACATTTTTTGAATTTTCCGCATAAATCCAAAACGATTGAACGTAGATTGTTAGAATTCAGTATTTAGGACGATTATACCGTCTAGATGCTCATATCCTATTTTTATTGAGATCCACCGAGCCGGAAGTGCACTTTACTTGACAGTCTTTTGAAAATTTTCGCATAAATTCGAAACGATCAGGTGTAGAATATTGAAATTTGATATTTCACAACAATAGACTGAACCGGAAGTGCACTTCATTAGGAATTTATTTTTTAATTTTGTAAATTTTGAAGTTTGATCCTATCCTTATGGCATTATTATTGGAAATTTGTTGGTTTAAAGGATCGAAATAAATCATAGTCATTGTAGACACAGTTTATTTGGACGTTTCGGTTGTCATAGCAACCATCCTCAGCGAAATGGATATTTTTTTTTTTTTATAAACAGATTCCTAAGGAAAACATTGATATCGTTTCCTTTTAATACATTTTAAATAGCGAAATGCACAGTTTTCAAACCAAAATGATAAAACGGAAATTTGTAGTCACATGGTCATGAAAAAAGTTAAACAGTAAAACGAACTATCACCTCGGGTGACTGATCAAGAATCAAGATTCTCGTCGTAACATCATTGCATCATCAGCTAAGTAATATAATATTACTCATTATATAACTATTTTTAACTGCTGCTAAGATCATTTGTCTAATATTTGAATTTATAATTTTAATTTGGAGTCCAGGAGATAACGACTTGTATCTGCAGTAGTAACCAGATACCAGAGAACTTCGTAGATATTCAAGAGAGTCTTTTCAGTCCTGCCCGCCGTCTGCAAAGTTCAAGTAAATTTTATTTATTTTTAAATTTTCCAATTTATAATAATTACTTTGTTGTTTAAGTTGTAGCACGCGAAGAAGCCGTTTCTCTGGTCTAGGTTTTGCTAGGATATTTCTAGAGCCAAAGGGAGAATTCCCGAAAAAGAGCCCGTCTCTTTCCTCTTAGTCAATGCCTGGAGGCGAACAAGGCTTACAACATCACAACAGCATCGATTATTCAATAATCTTCGAACCTTTGTATCCTTTCCTAAATTCCAAAATAAGCTCATTCCTATAAAATTTACAGTCGTGTTATTTCTAAAACCTATTTAAATTATTTTTAGAAGTAGTTAGGCTTGAAATGCTCCTTGTTCTGTAACTTATTTCAAAATTACAAAATAAAACCCACAAAATTAATTTGCTTTATTTTAGTTCTTATTTAAATATAAGTTACTTGGCGGGCAACCCGCAACACAAGTTTTTAGAAAATTAAGAGCCTCTTTTTTTATTTGCACAAAGGGTGCTAGTCATCATAAAAAAATTGTTTATTGAATGAATAATGAAATAAAACCTTCAATAAAACATGAATTTTGTCTTATCCATTTTAAAAATTAATAAAATAATCGGTATTTGAGCATCAAGTGTAGTACAGCAGAGAAAATTATGCTGATTTGGTGGACAATTAAAAAATAAAATTAAAAGTTTTCTATGATTTTTATTTCAGGAGATACTTGCTTCCCAAGCTTTTGCAAACATCCAACCCCTATACTACCAGGGTTTATGGATGAAGAGTTGCAACTGATTTCAAACTGAATTTCAGCGTTTGGTTCATTATTCTACGATTATTATTTCAGGAGATACAAGCTTTTAAAGTCGTTGTACCATTCAGCCCCTTATACAACCAGGTTTGAATGATAAAGGGTTATTATAAAAAGTACCACATAAACTTCCAATTAATGTTTATTTCTTTATTCTACAATTATTATTTCAGGAGATATCAGTCTTAGTCCAGTCAAAATAGACCTTCACCCTTGCATAAATTCCCAAGAAGCTGAAAATTGGCATGAACGTCACGGATACCATTATAATAAAGTTGTGGAAAGTCCCCAACGATCCCGTGTGTGCAAAAATTTTTATGCGAGGTCGAAGTTCGCAAAAATCGGTTTTTTGAACTTTTTATCGGAACGATCAGTTTTATGATATAAATTGCTCAAACACAAATTGTAGATCTTTCAATTCTCTACAAAAATGGACTTCACTTCTTTTTTCCTAAGATCCACCATTTCTGAGAAAAGCCATTCTTAAGTCATATTCTCCATAATATGCACACGTTTCCACGCCACCTATGAGTAAGTGTACTTGGCGCATATTTTCCAATGTGATTTTCCTGGAAGGCCTACTTTACGATCTTCTTATTGAAGTTTAATATAATATTAGGTCTTCTTATTCAACTTCTTCTTCATCTTCATCTTCCTGAGTTGAAGCAAATTGTTCAAATAGCGATACAACAGTTGTTTTATCGTTGATGTTATGATTATCTTCTGTTGAAGATTCAGTATATGAACACGACTGGCTTTGACAGCTGGTGTATGCTGGTGAACAAAGTCAGCGTACTTTTTTGCAGCCGCATATCGAATTATACCCCTTTCTGCAGTTATAAAAAATAGTATTAAGAAGCTTTTCTGGTGCAGGTGGAAGTAGAGTGTGGATTGATTCCAATATATTATTAATTAGACTCTGGGATCCAAGTCTTGACTATCTTGGGCTTGGCTATACTGTACTGATGAGTCCTAATAAGGACGAAACATATGTCTACAGTTGCATCCTCGATCTAAGATGATGGTGGCTTCAGCCCCGACTCTCAGGTTTGAAATTTCTATGGAAAATAATAATTTTTAGAATTATTCATTTATTGAATGTTCCATAGCACTCCACATACTTCACAATTTTTTTTCTGTGTGAAATTTTATTCATGTGATTTCTTCTTTATATTATTAATTAGCTTCCAACCCCATTATTCTGGGTCCTGTTGATTTCCAAGCCACACTTGAATCTGCTAATATACATGATAAAAATGTTGATGAGCAGAAGCCGAGGTTGGAGGGAGACAAGCTAATTGAACTCGTTTTTTATTACGTATATGTTTTACAAAAGATACGTAACATAATTTATCTATGCAAGTAATTTAAAGTAAGAAATAGACGGACACTGCTACGTTGACAATTGAACAGCAGACAGATGCTGCTTAAGGCCACATGATAACATGAAATGAGGGACTGGGTTTCTTTTCATTTCATATTCTTAGAATTATCATTCAATATTGATGTACGAGTAGTAGCTACGCGGACCACGCGGACCAACAGTTTGACCTATATTAAACGTCTATTGTACATGGGCAGCGTAGTCATGCATATTATTAAGAATATAACTCTAGAATGGCTTTTTCTCAGAAATGGTAAGTCATAGGCAAAAATAGGTGAAGACAATTTTGTAGAGAATTAAGAGATCTACAATTTTTATTTCAATTATTTCCATCATAAAATCAACTGTTTTACTTAAAAATCCAGAAAACCCATTTTTGTGAACTTTGACCACGTATAAAATTTTTTGCACACATGGTATCGATGGGGACTTTTCATAACTTTATTATAATTGTATTTCTAACGTTCATGTCGATTCTTGGGAATTTATGCAAGGGTACCCCTATTCTTAAGGCTATCTTGACTGGCTATCTACAAAATCGTTGTATTATTCAACCCGTTATACTATCTAGTTTGAAAAATAGGGGTTATTAATTTATTATAAAAACAATATAAACTGGTTTCATTATAAATAGCAATAAATTGGCTCTTTTTAATTTTTTTGCTCAATATATACGATTATTATTTCAAGACTATCAAACCCTTGTACTATAAGCAGTATAATAGATATAAATATTTTTTCCGGCGGGTCTATGTCTGTTCTATATATCCAATGAGTGCAACAAAGATAGACTTATGCGAGCTCTAATGTTAAAGTTTAAACGTATTTTAAGAAAAAATAGAGATAATTAAATGTAAATTTCGATGGAACTAGGAGTGTATTACTTGAAAAAAAATTCTACGAATAGGATTTGCTTGTTTATAGCAGGGAAAAGGAAAAATATACATTTTTATGTATCGGGACCTTCGTTCTGTCTTCAGTAATTTATTACAAAAATTATGATCACAATACTTTTCCTATTATATAAAATCTGACGTGGATATCACGTGATTTACTTTACATCATTGGATATATTTTTTGAATAATTTTGGATTCTTCCAAAAAATTCTAAAAATCTCTCAAGTAAAATGCACTTTCGGCCCATTTGGTTGCTATGGAAATGGTAGGTCATCATTCTTATGCTATAACATTCCTAAGTACTGATCTCCAATATTCTATGGCTAACAGTTCTGAATGTATGCGCAAAATTTTAAAAATTAGAGTAGAGAGAGAAATGTGTTTTTCTTAATTTACTTCTGCACGATAGAACTTAGAGAAAATTCAATTATATCAACTCAAAAGGGCTTTTAAAAAGGTAAATGAAATTTCCTTCCATCCCTCAAATTAAAGGTAGTAGCACATCGTTTTCTGACTATAAGACCTAGAGAAAATTATGTCAATTAAATCTTGTACGGCGTTGAACATTAAGTAAATTTAATCTGAAACATTTAACCCTAAATCGCTAATTAAATATTTGAAAGATCTCTTTTTATTCATTCTATCCTAATATTATTTTTGGATTTTTCAATCACACAAAATTCATCTCAAAATGATGTTTTCCATTATTCATGAGATGATTGATTACATGATAACTGGTCTGGGAATTCAAATGCGGTCGCTTTTACTTAATACTATTTGATAAATAAGGGAGAAGGTACTAAACAAAAATACTTATTCTTTCAGTTTTCCATTTACTAGGCTAGCATAATATATAATATTTATTAATTATAATTGTGACATCTACAAAAATACACATTAAATCTTTTATAATTTACAAATACATAATTTACTAATATTATTTATGCAATAGCGGTAAGGTGCCAGTCGACACATAGTTACAGATTAATACACAGTCGGAAATTTAGTTTTAAATCTGTTTGATTATAACGAATAAAGACAAACGCATTTCAAAGATATTGAATAACAATAATGAAAAATGTATCAAGAAACTCATATAATATTTGAAAATAAAAATAATCTTAGAATAAAGCAATAAAATGCGCTGTATTTATTCGATGATATATAATAGGCAATTCCTCTGTGTTAGTAGCACTTATTTATTTGTATATATATATATTATTTATTTGATCGTTTACTTATGTGCGATTATCTTATTGGTAGAAAGCATTACAACAATAAGTACAAATTAAGTAATTAGAAAATTAGAAATTGCACTTAACTCAAATTGAAAGGTACCCTGCATTAACTAGTAGTTTTTAAATAAAAAATCAAAATGTCAGATGGATGGACTAATATATTTGAGCAAATAATTACTGCATATATTCTGCAAGTGATCACACCTGGTTTCAATGACTAACACACAAAATGGCACAAATTATGGCTAAATTAACATAATTCTAAATGTGTGACCTCCGCAGATTTATTAAGCTCACCACTGGGAAAACAATTTTTATTCAGATTCACGAAACAACTCAAAAAATGTATAAATAAAACCAGAAGATATGGGTTCTGGATATGAACAAAAATTAGATTCCTGCACATTTTGAAACAAAAATTCGAGTAATATGTTTAAAATTCTAATTTCAAAATCTCTTCACTCCAATGTCACAGAGCATATATCTTTCAAGAATAAATCCGCAAGTAGGCAGACCTGACATTGTCACGATAAAGCCAGAATTAATGGAAAAAAAAATTGTTGGCCGTGAAACATCTTAGTGAATATACAAATTTCTAATAAATGAAAATCAAAAACCATTATGGAGTGCATACGTATCTGTTATTGATTTATACTACAAATAATTTCCGTCATAATTTGAATAAATTTTTCTGTACTTCAATGTATCTTTTTTCTCGTTGACAGTTTTTGCACGCCATAAAAAGTTCCATTTCTAACGCCGTTAGATAATTTTTTTTAATCACTATGAATGAAAGAAATGTGTTTGCAGCTTCAATAACATCGGGTGCTACAACATTTTTGTCACAAACACTCTCCACAGGCTTTTGAGATTATATTTAACGCGATTTCTGATGATTAGGCGTTGTTCTCTATCAGATGGACCAGATGTCATTAGAATTTTTTTTTGATTCACAATTAACTTGCTCGTTAATATCTTATATACTAAACTATTATTAAAATTTACGTAGATGCAATACATTTAATAAAATCAACAAAGGTGTTTTAGAAACAGAACAGTCATAAGTGATATTTCTCAAAAAATTTCTCTTTGAGAAAAAAGAATAAAAGATTATCACCAATAAGAAAATACTCTTTCTGTGTGACGGCATGAGAAAGCGTCATGCCGATTGTCGTCACGGCTTACAGTTCGATTTTACTGCCAAGGCGGCAGCGCCTATAGATATTTCACATAGAAAAAAATTATAGCCTAAATCAAGATTTGTGCTCAACCATAATATTATGTTAATATTTTTTGAATAGGTTGACATAATATATGTACAGCTGTTTATAAAAACGCGGAACATAGATTATCCTAGAGTTTTGAATTTATACGAAAATTAATCATCCTGTTAATTTTAAAGCAGAAATAAAAAAATAACGATTTGTTTAGAACAAATTCTACTTGAAAGAATTTTTTCAATGTTATTTCATAAATGAGAACCGAATAAATAAAAAGTTATAGATAATAAAGTTCTATTTGAAATAACATTGCTAAAACAAGAAAACAACCATAGTTAAATATGTAACAGTACGACTTTGCACACAAATATTTTCTCTTTTTTGGTGTTAATTCTCTTCAATCATTTTTACTGAAGAGAAGTTGGAATTTCTGATAACTAAAAGGATACGTTCCAATAGGCGGTTGCAACGCTCATGTAAATTAAGGCTGGTTACACACAAGGCGGATTCTTATTGCGCGGAAAATTTACCGTCTCCGCCTTGTGGAAGTATATTAGAGCTTACACATTGGATGAAAAAAAAAAAGATTTACAGCTGTTGAGTGCTACTGGCGCCGACGGTAATCGTTCCACAAAACGATCACGGTCTTCACGTTCAAGACTAATATGTCGTAGATGACGTCATTAATCGCGACCGCTTCAAGTTTACAACGCCCGTGATTGAAAAGCGAATCGAATCGGTTATTTTTTATTTCTCAATATGACAGATAATTTCACGGTATCACATTGTAATTATTTACTATTTATGAGAGATGATTTTCACATGCATTCCATTCGTATATCCTTTTTGCTACAGGTTAGTTTATTTTATTAATTAATAATGAATTTTCAGTCTATTTGACATTTAAAATTCACGTTCCACTTGAAGCATCAACCACAGTAATCATATGTTAGTGGAACGGCCAAAACTGCGGTCGTGAGCGAACCGTTGCGATCGTCTAGTGGAGAGTACTTAAAGTAATAGATACAAGAATAATTGTTACAATCTTTGACAGAATTGTCTAATTACTATTCAATTTTTTTTTTAATTTTCACGAAAATGGTTTCAGACAAAAAAATTCAAACTCATTTAAGACTTGTCTATAAAGCCTCGTTCACAACAAGAAATTAGTAGTTAGTAGTTAGTAGATAGTAGTTAGTGGTTAGTGTTTGAGTTTAAGAGTCTGGAGTCAGCGTTCACAATAGTCTTTAATTAGCGCTGTCCCTGTAATGCAGAGAACTGTAACATTATTTGAATACTTACAAAAAATGCAACAGATTTCACAGCCGAAGAAATTATAGAAGCATCAGCTGTTTTTGATTACTTCGTTTGCAACTTTCGTTAATCGTAGCATCTTTTTGCAAAATATGGGAGAGGAAACATTCGAATAAATATATTTGAAGTGCAAACGCAAAGCTCCTTCAAGAACGGGACTTCTTCTACTATTTTTTTTTTTAAAATTGGTCCAATCAATGCTAATATATCATCAAATTGGAATACAATCATTCTTGTGTAATTAAAAAACATATCTTGATCCGATAATCGTATTTCTTGAATCAAATTATCCCAATCTCCTTGCTCATTTCTATTTTGATATATTGGGCGAATCCACCATTTCCTATAATTTTATTTCTTACTTCTTGCTTTGTATAAAATAAGAGAAGTAATATTTTTTTTCTTGTTTGAATTTTCATTCTGTCACACATCTTCACAGAAATAGAGAATCTTCTAAATTCAAATATTTTATCTCTTCCCTTCTCTTTTCTGATTGACCGATCCACTAACTACTAACTAAAAAGTTTGAAGTTTGCAAGCTTCTGCACTAACCACGGTTCGTGCAGAGCAGCGCTGGGCTAATTTTGTTGTTGTGAACACTAACACACGATTGTGCATGTCAAACATCTAGCACTAACCATAACTACTAACTACTAACTACTAATTTCTTGTTGTGAACGAGGCTTAAGGTTGTTAAGAAGAGGAGTGGGTCAAGCTGTGGTGGGAACCCTGCTCTACGCTAAATACATAGGATAAACATTCATTGCCAACTTCAAATAAACAAAATTTCAATTATTAAAACTAATGGAAATGTTTGTTTTTGGTTGAAAATACATGATTTTGAATAATTTGGTTCCTTATTCTATTCTTTTGAAGAGCTTCCATCCGTTGAAATATTCTTTTTTCATATTTTAACAAAGCTACACTATGATATGTATAGTATGCAACGCTGTAGACTTTCGGAAGGTTTTTTGACATCTGACGTTTAGTAGTGGTACTGCGTTTCATAACCAAACAAACTTATTGATGATAAATCTACATCAAGAAAATAATATCGATGGAAGAATAAATGAGTTACTCAATCAGTGTACCGTCGAGTCAGGGTAATGATAAAAAATCTTGTTTATTCTAATCATACACACTCTTCCCATTTCATCTCATGCGGCGACGTTGCCAAGCGTATGATAAATTGCCAAATTTTAGTAGCTTTTGTACAATTTTTTTGAGTAATAATTCAATTTTCTCTGAAACTATGAGCAAGACTTTTTTGAAACTTGGTACACATGTTTATAAGACTTTCGTAGATATTTTGACGATTTTTTGTAATGTTGTCATTTCAGGTAGTCGAGATAATGACGTATAAATCAATGTGAAACACGTCGCGTGCATTAACGCAATGTAATAACATGTCACCGAACAGCAACTTGGACATTTTTTATCTCGATAACTAGAAACAAGATTGAGTTCAAACTTTGCCAGAATATTCTTCATTAAACAAATAATATACTGTAAAAATTTAAATAAATTCTTATATACTTTGATTTCCTTCTCAACAACCTTAATGGATGTAAACTTAATCTTTTAACTTATGATGCAGAATGTATGATGTTATTTTCAATAGCTTGGTTCATAATCAAACGTCAAAATTTGAGGATCGTGTATCTTAACCTTATCAGAAATGGATCTAGAGAATGATTTTTAAATTGGTTGACAGTAAAACGATTCTGTCATGTTTTAAATAATTCTGTTAGAATATTGAAATTTTGTTTATTTGAAGTTGGCAATGAATGTTTATCCTATGTATTTAGCATAGAGCAGGGTTTCCACCACAGCCTGACCCCACTCCTCTTCTTAGCAACCTTAATTTTAAAGACTACAGAGTAAATCACCGGTAACATCCATTATAAACCAGCTTTTACTCATCATCTTGACATATCACATCAAAAAAAAAAAAAATATTGATATTTTAATTCTTAACTAATTATTATTCTTATATATCTGCTTTGAAATATATAGGAAAGTTAATTTTCCCACAAATTTGGAATGTCCAATGCTCCGTGTTTCTTTAAACACACTGTTCAATACATTTTTCGAAAACCTTATTAATTTACGGCATAGCTGTATTTTCCCTATAATCTTTGTTAGATTTTATATTAGTGATAGAAACTCCAAATTTTTCGATAATAAATAAAATTTAATTCTGAACATATTATCATTCATAATTTTTTGCTTTATAATGCACAGGAGAGCTAATTTTAGTATAGAGTAGAATCTCTTTAATCTGGCATCTACGAGTCCTTAGTCGTGCGGATAAATAATTTTCGATGAAAATGCAAACTATTAAAACATATATTTTACATTCATTCTGTAACTGTGCAATCAGTATAAATATCCGACAAAGTACAGGTATGTATTTCGGTATTTTAGCAACTGTAGTTTGAAGAACTACATAGAAAAATATTTATTTTGCATATGAATGTAGTGGGAGACTCGAATTCACCCGAAAAAGTCAAACGCGGGCGTCTCAATCGGTGTCGGATTACAGAAAATGCCGTATCGTAAAATGCTAGATTAAAGAGTTTTTACTGTGTATTCAAAATTTTTTGTCAAGTTATCATGCTTTGTGTTTTAGTGCACAAATGGTATAAATTTTAAAATTTTAGTTTCATTAAATTTGATACGAAATTCACAGCAAAAATCTACAAAAAGATTAATTCTTAAAATTTATACTAATATATATTTTCTATTCTAAAATAATTCAAAGTTGAAAAATACTTCTTGATGAATCTGAATAATAAATGGCCAATCAATTATTTAAGTATATATAATATTACGCCTTCTTTCATACGTTCACATCAATATGAAAATATATTAACAGCAATAGAACCGGCACGAGAGAACAATACAATATTTTAGCCTAAAACGAAATCTTTTTGGAATGTTAAACACTTATTTTTGACACACAAATAACAATAATATTAACATTAGACCGTGCAAGAGGGGCAACCGAAATTATCTAAAAATTTCGAGAGATCACATTCACGTAAAACTACAATAAAACGTGCAACACTAAAAATGTAGATTTTCATTCCAAATTCATAATTATTCACTTAACAATATACTTCCGTATTTTGACAAAACTGGGACCATAATTCTCAGTTTATATAATACAAAATAGGTGATTGGTGTGAACAAATTTTTGTACGAAATAATATTTTCAAAGTTTATTACTTTCTCAATTATTTTTAGAGAAAAGATTTGTATTTAATCAAAATAATTCTTAATTGTCTAAGAATGTCACAAGAAGAATAAGAAAATCAACTCAAAAATACGAATAATTGGGCAACCGACATCAACGTTTGAAATTTGTTCAGTCGAAATAATTTTCTCAATGGAGATAATTTTTTCCTACGGTTGCTATTAAATATTAAAATTGTTCACAATTTCTTTTATCAACACAAAGTTGTCTTTTTCGGGGAGATAACTTTGTTCTGCGTCTTTCATAGCAACATGCGACAATGTATTTTGTCACTCGCTCAATATATCTTCATGGATACAAAACTCAATGAATGCTTGTCAGACTTGAATTATTCGGACGTTTCACAAAAGAATAATTCTCAATTGTAATTATTTATCTATACAGAAAATCATTGAGAAATAGTGTAATCATGAAAACAAAGTATTTTTGTCATTCTCCACGATTGCAGTGTTTGCCTTCGGGTCACAGTCAACACTGACGTTATAATCGAAGAGAGCGACAGAAATACTTGGCGCTTATAAAATGCATAATATTTTTTTCTACAATTTTCTATATAAATCAAATAACAAATCAAAGACAAGTAACTTTCAACCGTTTTTGTCATCATCGGACAATTAAGTTACTTGTGTTTTATTTATATTATTACAATGTATTACAAAGTTACGGCCAATAACTATATTCATTAAAAATTCATAATTTCTCTGTGGAAGGTCAGAAAAAGTTCTTCATCGCGCTTTGCTATTGGAGACGCGCGGTAAAGTCAAGTCTGAAGTTAATAATAAATTTGCGTTGATAAATGAAAATGTATACATCAATTTTTCATAACAACCGATTGAACGACAATTTTTTTGGTTTGATGACGTCTTTATTTTTAAGATGATTTGAAGAATTTTCATCTCACTCAACTTGTGTCATTATTGTCAAAATGTAGAATTTGAGCCTTTTTTGTTCAAATAACTGATAAAATAAGAAATTATTGAAGTATTGTTTCACATTAAGTTCATGTGATTGTTATCATCCTGTACAAATATGTACATTGTAATGATTTAAAAAAACATTAAACTGCAGTATTTAAAATGACCCCAGTTTTGGAAAATTTTATTTTTGTACGACTAGATTTTTTTTATCTTGATTTAGTACAAGATGAAAAAATACACTTATAAAAATAAATAAATATTACAGAACGACAGACATTCACACACAGAATCCTATTCTAACAATAAATTAAATATATTAATATATGCATAGAATATATTTACAATTATTTGTCATGCATAATCTGATGGCACTTACGCTGTTACTTAATTGCACTGAACGTTAATTACAAATTACTTCATTCCAAAAATAACAAATCAATAACAAATTATGCAGACAGTTCGTATTATTCTAAATAATAGGAACTGGTGATGTTTAAATATAATCAACAAAAAATAAATAAACAATGTAGGTTTTGAACTAAGTCAAGGGCTTGAACGAATTAAGAACATGATTTGATAATTTCTAAAATTGATGTACTTCAAGTCCACTAGCTGATTTTCATCTTCTTAGCTGGAGATCCATCTAATGATCCTGTAGGTGCGTGCTTTGTTTCATGCGGCGATAAGCAAATTCCTCCGTTGCAAGAAGGCATTTCAAGACCCAAAATCGATTCTGGGCTGTCGTTCGTTTTCTGGAATAAACAATTATTTATCACTCGAAAAACAAATTTTTTTTCAATATATGGATTTAGAAAAATGATTTTTTTGTGTACTTGATGGAAAACATTAGGTTTATTATGTAGAAATCAGTAAAGAAAAATGCCAGTTTACTAGTTAGCAACACTATACTAAATAGCAACAATAAATAACAAATAAAAAATGCAATATGACACGCGCCCAGATGACAGCTTTAACCTAATTAAGAAAAAATTACAGGTTAAACATATATATAAGAAAACAAAAATTCTCTCGATTTCGAAACAAATGTAAAGTCACTTTTCTAGCTGCATCCAGAATTTCGTGAGAATCTTTAGCTTCTGACTCTTCTGACAAATTAATTTTTAATATTGTTTATTTGCTACTATGCTTGGCAGTTGTTAAAACGTTACTACGTTTTTGAAAGAACATAACATTGATTAGTGATTAGTATTTCTGTAGAAAATTATTTCTATTCTTGGCGTCTTCCACTCAAGTTTTTCCATCAAGTTTACAAAAAAATAGCATGTTCAACGTAAGAAAAGCGATATTACTTTGCTCGTGTAAATTTAATTCTCTCGCTCGTTGCTCTCACTTTTCTCAACTTGTCAAACAATCTATTATTATTCACAATCATTATAGTAATATTAGCTGTTGCCCGCGACTTCGTCCACGTGGAATTCGGTTATAATAATAATAACTATATTTTTCCAGGCTGTATAGGCCTAGCAAAGACATAAATACCTTACAAACTGTCATACTCATACATATAAAAATTAAATCTAAAATCATGGTTGACACTTTCAGAGGAAACTACAGTCTCTTGAATTCAAAATGGAGATCATTTAGAATCAGAGGGATACGCGGAATATATACAATTTTTCCTTGAGCAGACCCGGCTATACTAGTTGCCTCAACTACATTATAATGCAAAGCTTTAACCTACGGCCTAGTATTATTACAATGTTTGAGTGGTTTTTGTTGAATAAATGTAAAATTTATATAATAAGCACACTGTATTGCCATCTATTATTATGTTATCAAAGTTATGTTCATTCATTATTCTTTTTCAAGCAAGTAGGATTGGTAACAGTGTAGTGTAACAAAAATGTCGTCGTAAAACGTTTGTTATTTTTGCGTGTGTTTTTTCTTTTATTATCTCAAGAATCCATGATTATTTTCTGTAAATATATAATTTCAAATTACACAGAGTTATTATTTAATAACCTCATTAAGTTATGGGCCCAAGTGCGTTAAAGTGTGCACTTTGAAGAAAAAGTGTAATTCTAGAAAATAATCACAAGCTACTGTGAATATCATTCATCATGGAGACAAAACCAAAAATCAAGGTTGAAAAATTGGTTGGTGCCAGTAATTGGGTAAAATGGAAGTGGCAGATGAATATGCACTTCGAGCAATTTGAATATTATTGATGGGAGTAGGAAATGTCCAGTAGTCAAAAACAAGAAAGCGGCGACGAAGGAAGAACTCAAGAAAATTTCGGTTTGGAAACGCGACAACGCACGGGCAGCTGCTTTAATTGCAAGCTCATTAAGTCAACCAGTTGCTGATTTAGTTTTTACATACACCGATGCTAAAGACATTTGGGATAAACTACTTTGTGTGTATGAACAAAGTAGTGTTTAACGACTTAGTTTGTTGATGACTGATTTTTCAAAGTTAAACGCGATCCAGAGATGAGTATTGCTTCTTATGTAGCTAAAGTTGAGAAACTCTTTGCCGATATGAATACTGAGTTACGTAAAAAAGGATCTCAAGATATACCCATTGAGTTATTGCATGGACAGATCTTATCTACTATTGGTCCTGAGTATCAAGAATTTAACAATGTGTGGGACTCCTTAGATGATAATAAAAGAACAACTAAAAGTTTACTTGAAAAACTGTGTACTATTGAGAAGAGAGCGGAGACGTCTATTGCAAACACAGAAACAAGTGCGTTCGTTGCAGCAAATCGACAAAGTCAATCGATAAGTAAGCCTACAAACAATACTTTAGATAAATCGAACAGCACAAATTCTGCTCCAACCAGGTTTTATAGTGTGTGATATATTCAAGATGATAGGGTTGGCAATATTGTATTGCGAGAGTGGGGGAAGCTCGTAAAGACGACGTAGTATGGGGAGGAGCTTCTTGTCCTCGCTTACGCCGCGCCGCGTCGCAGCACATCACCCCTCCCAATAGAAGCTTCTAGTGATATTCTAGAAATGGAAAAAGTCGAGAAATAGAAAATTCGAGAAATCGATATTTCTCTATATAAGGCCAAGCCAAAGACGTGTGGAACACAATAGTAATAAGAGTAGTACTGGTGAAATAAATATCGAACAGTGAAGTAAACAGTGTATATAAATAGTGAAATATAAATATCTGTGACCTTGTTTAAGTTAGAATTAAGTGACAAATAAATAAATATAGTGTTATTAGTGACATAAGAAGAATAAAACTTTTATTTCAGTTTAAATTATTAAATAGTGACTTTTATTTAATCATAAACTAAATTTCGTCAAGCAATAAACATTACAGTATTATGAGAATTAGTGATGACAAATTGTGAATAAAAAGCCTTAGTAAATACTAATAGTTTTGTGCATAAATATCACTTAAATACATGCAACAATACAACACATGGTGTCAGGTTACTTCCAAAAACGGAAAGCGGTGATAGAACCTAGTAAACTCCCGGGAAAAATAAAGACATTGGGAAGAGACGCAGCCGAAAGAGGTGAGGTTAGAAAAAAGACCGGGAAAGTGTGAGCGTGAAGATTTATTATTTTCAAAGACAAATAAATAAGTAATAATGGCCACAGCAGAAGAAGCTAATGCTCTGCGGACGCAGCTTCAACAAATGCAAGCATTAATAAATGGTATTCAAGCTCATGTACCACCTGCACAGAATGCAAATACTTTATGCGAAGTTATACGCCAGCCCAATTCGATTTCGCGCCACCCAAACGCCGCCCTAGCGGCACAATTGGTAAACTATCGGTGGAAGCGTTCCAAAACAAAACCCGCGCAAGTAGTGACAGATGATAATAATTAATTGCAAGATTTGAATCCAATCCATATTTTTTAAATAACCACTATTTAATTATGTCGGTAACAATTCAATGTGATTTTCAGAAAGCAGATTTAAGCTTTTTTCGTGAAAAATGTGAATCAAGGAAGAAAATTATACGTCGAAATCAAATCTGTAGAAATGTCATGAAGCATCCAGAATTATTATCATATATGTATTATCTGTATAAATAATTATATAGAAACATAGCTCTGTTTTTGGCGATACTAGGAGCGTTGTGTCAAGATGGGTTTTAACGCAATTAAAATTTTCATATTTTCCATTAAAATAACTTGAAATATTTATAATGCCTTGAAGCTCTTCTTAAAATAACACTGCTAGTACAGCCAAAAACAGAGCTTATGGTACCAGCTATTTTTATAATTTTTTTAAGACAAATTGTTCAAGCAGATGGTTTTTTGAAGCATACCTTCTGTTTTGCGTAACATTTATTGTTTACTCCATTTTTTATAATGACTGTCTATAATCATGATTCCTTTATTTCATTTTTTCAGCATTTTATCATTCAATCACTCATTTAAATTGAAACTATATTACTATTTGTCTATTTCGGTTGTATTTGAAACATTTTATACGTTAAAAATAACATATCTGACACTTTCATTTAACAAGATTATTAAATCTATACAAGTTTATTTATTTATTTGTAATTAAAAATCTGCACCATTCTGTATTACTTTTCGTGATTTCATTATGTATTTACGGAGCTCGTCGTACACGTGTAATCCATTAATTTTTTCGTTCAACTTCCCAATCACGGTTTGGAAACGAATAAAATGTTTAATTAGAGTTACGTTTTTCGGTATTGGGGCAATCGGGCACAGAACATGCTCGACCCTGTCCCTTGTTTTATTTTTCACTCATTTTATCTGTACAAAAGTTATATTCAAAGCTGTCATGAAGCTATTGCCCGTACTGTGCCCGTATAACCTGTCAAAATATACCACTGACAGTTTACGCTTCTCGCCGAATAGCGTCGCCTCGAGCGTTGTTGGGCTGGCGTATTCCCATGCCAGAAAAGTTTCCATTTAATAGATTGGACTGGATAGAATGAAAAAAGACGTATGAAAGGTACAGGATAGCAATGAAAGTAGATAATCTTGAACAAAAACAACAGGTTAATCATTTACAGTTGCACATGGGTCTGGGAGTCAACAGACTTTTGTCAACATTACAAAAGACAGATAACGATCTGGAAAGTTTCGAAGAAACAGTGAAATTATTCGATGAATACTACAACAACTCAAATAAAATTTTTAATAGAGTAAAGTTTAATCGAAGAGTTCAAGGCGACAACGAAAAAGCAGAAGAATTCGTGGGTGATGTTATTGAAATAGCAAAATCGTGTCAATTCGGTGATCTAGAAGATGAATTGATAAGAGATCAACTGATAGTAGGCGTAAAAGATGAAAAACTTTCCGAATCCATGCAAATGGATGATAGAATCACTTAGGAAAAAGTGATTGATAAAATTCTTCAAAGTGAAACGATTAAAGAAGGATCGAAAGTTATAAGAAATGGAGAAGAAAATAATAAACAAATCGACAGAGTTGTAAAGAAGAATTTTCAATCGAGCAGAAAATATAATGCATCAACGGAGAAATATGAAGGCAACAGCCGAAGTAAACGAGTTGAAAAAATAAATCAGTGTACAAGATGTGGTGGAACACCTCACAAATATCAAGAATGCAGAGCTGCTAATGCAAAATGTAAAAAATGTCATTCTAAAGGACATTACGCAAAAATGTGCCGCACGAAGAAGGTAGACAATTTAAATCGAGACCAAGAGGAAGATGAATCCGACAGCGATTTGGAATGGTTACAGGATGAAATATCAATAAAATCTGGTAATCAAAACAAGAAAAACCATGGTATGTAAAACTTAAAATAGATAAAGCTCTAGTAAAATTTAAGATAGATACAGGAGCAGATGCTACTATTCTAAAATTGGATGTTCTTAAGAAACTTCCAGATAAAATTCCCATTTATAAAACAAATGCGGAGTTAATTGGTCCTGGTAAGAAGAAAATAGATGTAGTCGGGAAAGTATTTCTACCGGTTGAATATAACGAGTGTAGTCGGACTGCACAACAAAAATGTGTCGTTCCGTGATTGGCGCGAAGGAATTAAAACTTGACATAATTCTCGGCATGGAGCCAAGAACAGCGCGTCGCTCGCGCGCTCGTGTAGATTTGTCTGCAATCCATCACGCCACTCCAGAAAGAGATGCAAGTTCACAATTCAAGTGCAACAGACAGAGACTGCTTCGAACTCTGGCGCTTCAGTGTGATTGTGAGGACGAGGTGATTTTCTTGTATGATGACCAAAGCTAACAAATAATGAAAATTTTTGCTGTCCATTCTGAAATAGCTCTTGTTGTCTTCAGTGTTTGTTGAATTTAACTCTTGTAGTAGATGTAGATGACTGCATTCATGTCTCCTTACATACCACTTTTTCGACAAAAGCCTCTTTTTTATTACTAATTCGCTGTTCCAACTCCTCACATTACTTTAAGAGCTAATCGTTGCAATTTTCCTCTGCACAGTCACAATCACAACTCGTAGTATTCATACCGACGCTAGGAGTCCTTAATGCGAACGTGTAGCTCCTATCTCGGTCTAGTGCCAAACATATACGCAATGAATTAGACCCAAGCGCTAACGCCAAAACTGAGCGTGTAGCCCTAGCATAGCAACAAGTTCTAAAAATAGTTTACGGCTCAGTGGTAAAGCGTTGGACTATTATTCACCCGGTACCAAGTTCGAATAGCATTAGGGAGACGTTAGTTTTTTTTTATTTTGTTTTTTATACACAAATAACTATTTCCTCAATCTTACTTACCTAAAGCATCATCATTTACATTTAAGGTATTTTATTTTATATACAAAATGAAAATAAACCCCTAGCCTTAAATAAAATTTGTAAAATCTAAATACGTATTTCGAGAACTAAGTTCTCATCATCAGTAGATTTAGGCGAAACACATCAACAGCAGGCTGCAGTTTTCCTCTAGAGATATGCTCTTCACCGAATAGGCTAAGGATTGCTACAGGAGATATTGTCTCTACCAGAGGTGATGTGAAACACAACTTAAACTTAAGGTAGTTGTCGTGCTATGGGCATAGTATCAGAATGTTCCAAATTTTTTGTACACTTATTCAGAATATTATTATACAACAATCCCTAAAATTTGAAGTCGATTGACCATCACAAACTCTAGATAAACGCAGTTAAATTTCAAATTTTTAACATGGAGAGCAATGGAGAGTATACATTTTAGGCAGCAATTATATCAGTTTTAATTTTTTATGCAAAAACTAACAGTCAGATTCTTTTGAAAAACTAGCTGTGAATTGATGCACATGTTCTGCGTACTTGAAAATAAAAAGAAAATTATTTACCACCTCATTGTTTAGTCAGCCTTAAACATAAAATTCCTTTTATACTAAAAGGTCGTCACGCTAGGATTAACTAAAACAAACGGTACAATCTGAAGTTAGGGATTGGACCCAGGTCAGAATTCAATAAGTGGATTTTATTCTTATGAATTTTTATACTCTCGTAAGCGTCTAAAAATCTTATGTTGTGATCTGGTTTCAAAAGTTTCAAATTATCTCTAGTTATATATATTATGATCAGTGTCAAAAATATGTTGAGCTACGCTTGATTTTTCCGGTTACCCATATTTCAAATAACCCAAATGTTCTTTAAAACGAGTATTAATTGGTCTTCTTGTTTGACCTAAATAAATTTGGTTGCAGTCATTACAAGAAATTTCATAGATTCCCGATTTATTACTACTTTCAGTTTTATCCTTTGGATTACCAAGTAATATTTTAATATTTTGAGATTTATATGAGATGCTCATGTTGAAATTACGAAAAATTTTGTTCAAACTTTTGGCTGACTCGTCGAAGGTAGCGAAATATATTTATTTTTAGTTTCTACAGGTGCTGAAAGTGTGGTGAAATTTTCTAAATTCTGTTTACGTCTAGCTTTATTTAATAACTTCATGACTAAATCTGTAGAACATCCATTATGAATAGCAATGTTTTTGACTTTATGAAGCTCTGTTTGGAATCTCTTTATTCCATATTATTGTTAGCTACAATCAAATCATATACTCGTATTGTCACCAGCTTCCCTAGCTATAGATTTACTTGGATATTTGAATTAAAATAATAAGTTTAAAATGTCCAAAATTGATTTTACTGTTGTAAATTAGTTTAAAAATATCCCAGAGATGATTGAGATACTGATAATTGGAACTGGTGGGCCTTCTAACTGATATCCTGCATTAAAAGTGTGTAATATATGAATGATCTCTGATTCAACTAAACTATAGATAAGCATGGATTGTACAACCGGCCTTTAATCTTGAATGCAAATCAGGAATCAAAGATTTTGAGACAAATAATAAATTTATACTTACATTTCCTTCAGTCATAACAGCAATTGGTGTAACTCCAGTAGCTTGAGCCACTTGATGCTCAATTAAATAGAACATATATTCGTCGTATAATAATCGAATCAAGTGGAATGATCCAAAACTCGCAGCTGATCTTAAAGTCAAATCTCTTATCACCATTGAACTGCAACAAATAGTACAGTAGATTATGCCCGACCTGTGGAAAATACCTCCTTTTCTCCGTTTGAACGACGTGGAAAATACCGTATTTCTTTTGTCTACCAATAATACATTATATCTTCCTACAAATATTAAATGATCGAATCTTAGCAACTGTCATGTCCAGATTATGTCAATAACAAAAATATACGATGACACCGATAATTTTATCATAAAAAATAGATTTAATGAATATTTCTAGTATAAAAACTCTGAAACAGCGTCGAAAGTTGACGTCTGAAAACAGACGAGGCGAATTGCAATCAGTTCTTTGCCAGATAAGTTAATCTATAAGAGTTTTCAGTTTTACTGTTCACAGGTATTAATTTTTTTTCTTTTTGTAAGTATTTAATTCTTATCTTTTTGGAAGTAAATAACTATTGATAAACTAATTGTCAAAACTAGAATGAAATTTTATATAAATTAGCTTAAAATGTCAAAAGTTTCATTTTGAAAATGATTCTTTTATCTGAATGGGTTAAATAATTGCTGAAATAGTAAAATAGCGTTTTAAGTTACCTGTAGAAAGACCATTTCAGCAGAAACTGCCTCGCAGCTTTGGAATAATTCGGCTTTCCCTCGTAGGGCTTTAAAGCACTTTGCACAACATTTTTCAGCCACACAGCCCATTGCTCCAATGAGTTCTGCTGCTGTAGCGTCAGTTTAAAATCAGCTTCAAGGCGCTGGACGATATCATAATCACACTGACAAACCCAGGATGCTTGTTCTTGCACATTGTGGAAATCCACTCGATTGAGATCAGTTAACATTTGCGCGATTTGTGTTCCGTTGTGTAAAACAGCACGTGCAGCTTGAGCTAGATGATTTAAGGAAGTATATCGGCGAAGAGATTGGCTGAAAGCAGAAACTGCAGAGAGTTTGACGGTTAGCATGGCCTGCGGACAACCGGTCATTGCTGAAGTCAACCAGCTCTCCAAACCTAGAAAAATATCATAAATTATCTATTTTATTATCTAAAAGATAGTGCAGAATATCTATTTCCTAGCCGGTATAATAAAATCAAATACAATCTATTTGAAACTATATTTTATTGAATTTAAATGGACTGTTCAATAAATTACTTCTTTTCTTTTTTCCTTGAGCTAATTTTCTTTATTTCTATTCCTAAAATGAACTTTATTTTTGAACTTTTTTAATAAAATTGTGATAATATTTGATATGATAGTATATCATTTAATTACCGGAAAGAATTTTTCACTTTAGATTGGATCTATAAGTGAAAATTATGATTCCGTCCATCTGAACATAAAGTGAAATTTCATGCACAAAAAGTATCACCCTTTTGCATTTCATTACTTTTCTTCAGCAATTATTTCGATTTTATCATTGTTCCTGAGATAGTGAATAACAAATATAAGATAAGAAATTATTTAGTTATGAATACGTGCTCAATTTATAATGGAAATAATAGTAGTTATTTGAAATACAAGTGTTAAAAATTATCTTTATTGCATGTGATTGTTTAAAAACACGAGCGAAGAGACTTTTTCCATGTGTGTCTTTTTTTTCTTCGGTCGTCCTAATTTTCATAAGAAGATGAATGTCACATCGATTACTTCTATTTTGCCCTGTTAAGCAAGAAGACCTTATCTAAATATAAGTATATTTTGTGCAAATGAAGCTTTATACTTTTTGCAATTCTTTCTATAGTTTTCTTTTTAAAAAATCAGGAAGTGGTCCACACTAGTGTCTATAATTTTTGCGTAGAATTATATTCTTGATGTCAGTATCATAAAAAACAGTGCTTATTACTTCCATCATTAGTAATATTAGTAAATGGTTCAATTATCAAAATTGGCATAAATACGTTTAACAGAAGTTTTAATCCATAATTATATAGTAAAATAGAAAATGGCTTATATTTATATAACATTCTCTCGGCAAAATTATTTTCTAATAAAATTTTGGTCAAAGTTTTCCAACATAATATATTTCTTTTATCTAACAAATTTTGATTTTCTCTGTTTGGAAATTCCTCTCTCACTTGCCTTGCCAATTGGCTCAGGTGAAATAGTTTCATCAAACACCGGTCCACCATAATAATAACAATATTTATTTGATATAAAAGTAATTTGTACTATATAGTGTGCAATGTGATAAATGTTTAGCCACGACGCCTGAAGAGCGAGTGGCTACTTTTCTTGAGTAATTAAACATATTTCACACGAATTCAATATGTTTTATCGTCTTTTAAAACGTCTTGAATTGTTTTCATATGTCGATTTATTGTTTGACACTGACAAAACTTTAGAATGCTATTAATAAAACATCACAATAGAGCTAGCTCCTATGATAGACGCTCTTTTAGCGGGCTTGCGCGAAAGTTACATATGCTGTTGTTATAAGCAGTAGTTCTCAAACAAACTAGATTTCGGCCCAAAATTAGTAGTTCACTCTTCTCGGTTGCCTCGGGCTCAAGTTCGGTCCCAGAAGTGCGTGCATTGCAATTCTATAGGTACTATTCAAGGATGCTTTTCGAAAGAAGTGCGGGAGTAAGCTAATCTACAATCAATTCATCGAAAAAAAACACTAAAGTTAGTGCCACTCTCAAAGTTTCATTTCACTAGTGAGTCGCTTGTATCGCTATCTCTTAGAAATTGTTCAAAAGTTCAAATCACTAGGAGCGTCTAACAAGATTTACCCTATCCACAATAGATAAGGTAGTTGCAGCGTGGAATAATTTAATGTAGGATTTTGATAAAATTTCTCTTAATTATTCTTTGATTAATTATAAATAATATGAGTCCATTTTGATTGAAATTCACCACGTCAATTTTATGAGAAGCGATATCAAAATTTTGGAATTTTTACATAGACTCTTATGAGAAATAGAGGTTTTTACACAATTTTTTTTTATTGAAATCGAAACGCAATGTAAGAACTTATTCAAAATTAAAATATGTGATGAACACAGAAGTTATAAGCCATATAGAAAAAATCTAAGTTATTGACGATGCGGTTTCTGACATAATTTTTTAGAATGTGGAATTCTAGATAAAATTCAAAGCAGTATCAGGTACTTGGCAACAGCACTTATACTCCTACGTCAGAAATTTTCATATATACGTAATTACATGATAAATTTACCTTTAAAACGTAGAACGTTCTGACATTTCATTCATTTCACTAAACTTATTCTAAATTTCCTGGTCTTCATTCATTAATATCATTATAGAAATCTATGAACTGAATTATCTATGTTTTATTAACAAGTTCCGCCAAAAATAACAAGCATCTACATCAACTTGCAAAGCGCTTCTTGTATTTACTCTAGACTCTACTTTTCGCCTGATCCAAAGCTCTTATATTAATTAATCAAATTCAATACTTTTTCAATTTTATTTTCTGAATTCTTCTGGAGAATAAAAAAAATTAATTAAAGCTTATTCAGAAATAAATTGAGTAGATGATTCTGAATATATTTTGGAAATATTTTTTTCCTCCATTTGAAGTGCTTCATTTTTGTGAAAAATTCAGAAACCATTTTATAATAACAGAAGAGAAGAGGATGACTTTAGAAATAAAAACTACAAAACGTCTTTAATTCACACTGTTCTTGCAATTTATTGAATCAAATAAATTACGAGAAGAGAGTGTTTATCAATCATCTATCTATTTATCCAACAATGATATTTACAATATAATATCCCCAGATATTTACGAAAATACTAAAAAAATATTTAATACTGTAACGAAAAGTTTGTTATTTTTTCTAGATAAACACAACAGCTTCAAGCTGCCAGACTTCCTATTCCATGATTCTCGAATGAAACACTATCTGATAATGTGAATTTTAGATTCAATTAAATGACGCAGATAAAAATTGACTAAATGATTACAAATCTTGTCAAATCATTCATTATAAATAGGAGAAATCAGGTTTCTCAAAATTTTCCGCTTATATATAAGTGGCTATAAAATTTGGCTTATTAATCTCTACATTTTGTCGCCCTAGGCCTGCGCCTAACAAGTGGCTCTGCGGAGAAAGTTGAAATAATGGTGCCATATTCAAATGATTGATTTCCAAGTCACTGAAATTGTGGATCTTGGATGCCATTGGAGTTATTTCATTTTATTGTCAGTCCTCAAGTTGACATTTAAATTTGTAACCTGAGGGGCTTACGGCAAAATATGATACACCTCTGATTGATTTTCTCGACCAATACTCAGATTCAGCCATAACAGATTCTATTAGTGACATATATAAATATGTGTATGTTTCTGTGTCTGAATTTGTAACAATTTGTTAGAACAAAATGCTTCGTGCATTTTTAAATTCAAATATATTATAAATATAAATTAAATGAAATTCTCGTACTTACTTTTGGCAAAATTACGTATAGCTTGCGTTAAAGAACTAGGTATTGGTCTTAGAACATCAGGTAACAAAACTTGGACTAGATTTTGATAAAACTGTATGTCTACGTGACGCATGAAAGACTGCACAGGCTCCAACGCACATAAAGCAAACAATTTTGACCTAAAACAAAAAGTAGTATGTTAATAAATTTCTACCAAATTTTGAAACTGACTTCTTACTTAGACAAATATTTTTCTTCTTCACATTCATCTCCATTATTATTGTCTTGGGCACGCCAAAATTCCCTCCACAAAGACTCTACTGTTTGGAATTCCAACTGGAGAACGGCATCTAAAAATGCTTCGCAATGCTCGCGATATATTGACCTACAAAAATTATCACCAAAATAAATTTATATAGCTTATCTAGAGAAGCTTTGAGCATATTAAAAGAGGCTACAAATTATAAAACATATAGCAGTCTATAAGAACATACATGAGTCAGATTTCAATCTTAATAAATTTGCCAGAAAGCTACATATTATAAATTATCTAATTTGTCTATACTTTATGAAAAAGCATACTATTTTAAATTAAAAAACTTACTTTAAAGTATCTACATCTTCCAAACTGCAATCATCGGGTAATGGAGAAGTAAAATGTATATCAGGAAAATCTGGTATGGCACCACTTCCTGAAATTAGAAAAAATTAATAAAGTATAATTGAGAATTAATTTGAAAATTATTAACCTTCTCCTAAATAGCCATGATGCTGGGCAATCATAGCAGTATTTGAATCATAACTATCAGAAGATCGCTTGTATCTTCCAGTAGAATTCCCTTTTCCAGTGACAGAAATATTTCCACTATTTTGCATGCAACCACTTCCAGTCCTAGTGGTTTCTTCCATCTGGCCGATCAAAGCTGATCCTGGCTTTACTCGAATACCATAATAGTGATACTTTGAATTTCCTCTGAAAATTGAGTTTTTCAAGAAACTGTGAATAAAATATTGAAGCTTTATTTTACCTCGTTCCAAGTCTTCTAGTGCGAAGCCCAAGAAACACTGATCTGATGAGTTTTCCAAATGAAGCAGCGTTCACGGGTTCCAGTTTATTTTCAGCACAGTGGCGTAAATAATGTGAGTAAAGGGTAGATCTTGGAAGTGAGACTCCTTCTGCTGTCTCGTAGTTCTCCAACAACCATTGCACCTATCAAAATTTGTATGAAAAAAATATATTTTTTCCTATATTTATTACTTATTACTGTAAAAGTGTTCATTTACAATTTAGCCATTCTAGAATGATACACAGACTGAAAGCCAATAAAATTAGTAAAAATATTAGAATAAAAATATCAGCAACATGCAAAACCAGAGCATAAACACCAGAAAATAAAAAAATCATGCAAAATAATTAGAAAATAGAACTGTGTACACCTGTCACAAAATATGGGGAATCATACAATAACTGAAATCGATTCCCAATTTTTGAATTATTTTTATCTCGTAATTTATATTTTATGAACAAAAATATATAATAACTTTATTTCTATTTTACTCCCACGGAAGCAATAACTTTCAATCTTATCTTATTCCAGAAAAAAAAAAATACAAATATATTGAATTTTTTTGTAAACTATTTTATTTTATTGAGATTGGAAATTGATAACAACTATTATGAAAAGCATACGTTACGGTTTGGAGAAAGGAAACAGAACTTACAGTAGCTGGGGACACGCGAGTAGCGTGACTTAGCGCGGATGTCACTTCCTCGGAGCTCTGACCTGGAGCAGGGGTCGAATGAACGGTAGCAGTGGCTACATAGGCTGTTTCCTACAGGCATTCGCGTACATCCAAGAAAAGGATTAGTAAGTACCACTGACCAAACGTTAAGACCCAATGCCTTGTTAATTGTCAAGAAAATATCCAAATAAGCATTCCCCGCTCTTAAATGTTAGAATATTTCATGCACTCATTAGTTCCCCATGCTAGATCTAACATTTTTCCTATTCTGAGAATGCGTATTTGAAAGCCAAGAGAATATTTTCGGAATGAGAAAAAACAAGATGATGAACTTACAGCATTTGTGGTTTGTGGTGAAGTACGTTGCTGTGCTGAAGCAATGAGGCTTTCATCAACGGCCTGTTGTACTAAGTAATGTCCCCCAGCTGCGTATCCCACGGTTCCGGTAGTACCAGCAGTACTGGCGGCGGTAGCAGCATAGTATTGTCCTTGACTTGCGTATAATGTTCCGGATTCTCCCACCGTATAAACTGGATATGCCCTAAAAACCAATATTATTATTAAAAATTCCAAAAATGATGCTTAAAATATTGGAAAAGTGTTGGTATAGCAATAAAATTGATTCTATGGAAAATATCAACAATGAAAATTGACACTTACATTTGCGTCTGGCCACCATTTGGCTGAGATGCATATAATTCTGGCTCCACGTACTGCACGTGATAGCCCTGGTGGGACGCCACTGTGTCACCTTCAGCAACTGCAAATTTAATACGTCTAAACATTATAAATGTGACAGCAAAATTAATAAGCAGTAAAAACAACTAACACTTCTATCTGAAAAATTGTTCAATTGTTTAAACAACTACAAATGCCATCTGGATTTAATTATAAGAATCAACAATGTTTCAAAATTTGAATTTGTTTGTTTTAAGATGACTCTTGACCAAAGATAAATAAATACATGAATAAATAAATATTTATTTATGCCATAAAAATACAAAGTTATCTTTGTGATGTAATTATTTGATTACAATAATCACTTATTTTTGTTTCCGAAACGAATTGTAGTTCAAAACAAATTCGCGCGTACATATATTTTTATTATTACCTGAACTCCCGCAAAACTGACGTATCATATTCGACTCGTTCGTTGATAAAAATTACCTGTCCACATCGAGTTACCATCAAACACTGATTGTAACTTCGAAAGTAAGCACTACAACTTGTTTAAATAACCACCCTATATTAATCTGGCACACGTCACCAACAATAGAGATGTCTAACCATGCGAGTATGAAGTAAAGTATTACATCGTGTGTAACATATCTCCCTACCTGTTCAAAGGCAGATCGTTCACATCATGTTGGATTCAGATAATGATTCAGGTGGATCACAGATTATATGACAAGGGTAGGAGAAAAAGAATGGAAGATTTTTGCTTGATATTTGATCCGCGCGCAACATTGATAATTTCTGATTCACTGAGTATTAGGTGAAAAATCGCGTTCTTTGTGACACAATCAGACGAAAATTTTATTTCTTTATTAATGTTTTCTAAATTCAAGTAGTATTCTTATTATTCAGTCGTACATAAGTTTCAAACTTCAATGGCATTTTCAATATAAATATTTTAATCAATCTAATTTGAAAATGAAACAAAATTGAAAAAAAACCTCAAATACAAACCTGATTATAGGTAGATAATAACACAGATACATACATTCAGAAGGTGAAAAGTGAATTATGATAGTGCATACCAATAATTTAAAGGTTGAATATGAAAATGTGAAAAGAGTTTGTAAGCGATTAGTACTTGTGTTCTTACCTACTGCAGGCTGTACGGGTGTTAGCGAAGCGTAAGATCTAGCCGTTGCTTCTGGCAGCATGAATTGTAAGTACGGAATTAAAAATATTAAAAAATCATACGTACATCGTGAAAATGTAAAATTTTGAAATTATGGAGTTAAATTTTATATTCATTTCAGCCAATAACATTTTTTTCAATATAAATATATCTAAAATCAGGCTTTATGCTTTTATGAAGGTATAATTTATTTTATAGTCAAAATTAAGCTTTTATTACTAATAAAAAAGTTATTTAATTTATTGGTATTACTGCTAGTTACGTGCAAATAAATATTAAATATTGTGGTACTAGAAAATATAATTCTTTGGCATTCAAACACATTAGTTGTGGCAGCAGCATACTAAAATACAATAATTATTTCAATTTACTCAAGATAAAACTCAATTATACCTCAAGATACCAACAAAAAATAATTTTGTGTTTTGGAACTAAATAGTGTCACATTCTAACATGCATTACATTCAATCTTTTTTTTTTATCTTTCTTAGCTAACCTGTGACTGTGATAAAATGAGGACTAGGCTGAGTAGGATCAGAATCGTGTGCAGAGTCGCCTTGATGACCAGAAACGGAAGCTGCACTTTCGTTACTACTGTCTGCTGACTGCTCCAGGGCGCTTACGTCTATGACTGGTACTCCATTAACGACGGCATTTCCAGTTGCCTGCACCAAGACAAACTCATTTTTGATATGTTACCGAGTGGCAAAAGATAACTGAATATCAAGAAATGTGTTTATCAATCAATATTACAAACTTTATCTAATCATAAATTAAAACCATATGTTCATCAATAAATATTCTCGTAAAAAATTACAAAATTGAATATTAGGAAAAATATATTCCCATCTACCACCATTTTTTCAGTGAGAAAATGATTAAGTTAATTGGCCAAGACAATTAAATGTATTTTGCAAAAATAATAATCATAATTTCAATAATAGAAATAAAATATAACTACACATATTAACATGGATGTAGACAGAATATTTTTGAGGGAGAAGGGAGGCAAATCAAGTTGATAAAGTAAAACAATAAATTTGAACTACCTAGCTAAAGTTAACTAAATGAAATGCAATATGTCTTGCTACTAGTTACTATTATTAGGCTGAATTAAAAAAAAAAAATGCTATGCTTGCTAGTCAACAAGTTCTCAGGTTTATGATTTTCTAGCATAATGGTAATAATATATGAAATTATATTATTTAGACAAATTTGATTTTAAAGCATTTAGAGACAACAATTTTAAATACTTTATTTAATCACTATGCTTTGATTAAATAAACACGCCCAAGAGTAAGAAATTGTAAAATTGTAGTGCGGGTTGCCTGATACTTACTGGTATCACCTTAAAATTACTTTTAATGCAAATTTATAAAGACAAAATGGTTCTTTGTTGTTAATAGAAAGTCAATAACCACTCGTATGTAATATTACTGCATTCACCATTCACATTGGACTCTTCAAGCTGAAAAAACTAGTCACTTCAGGATTAGAGAGCGGGATCTCATCGAAGAGGGTGACAAAGCAGCACACTTCCCATATAAGCATCTAATTAAATTATTTAAGAGAAAATCACTTCGATACCTGATGCAAACTGGCTGGCAACACAATGAGCTGCGGCGTCGGTTGTGGCGGAGGCGGCGGTGGCGAAGGCTCGGAGGCTGCAGATGGGGTAGGAGGATTGCTGTCCCCACCTCCAGATACAGCCTGCGCAGGAAATCTAGCTGTCGTTGCCATGGACACGTTGCCTTGGCTACGCCTTCCTGCTGAAACATCCACATCAAAACATCACCAACCAGACCCTTTTAGTTCATCGATGACAACAAGAAAGGTAAAAATATTAGTATGGGAGCTCTTCGATGAATGATTTTAGATCAGCTGCTTGAACTGGTCAATATCAACTTGCATTACGCGCAAGCGACATTTTCACAGTTACATGCACTCCGAATAGACAAAGAGAATAATTGACTTTTACCTTCTAACAAAAATCCCGAAAAATATTGCATAATGAGTTGTAATTGTTCTTCTTGTTTTTTTTTTATATTATCTTCTCATTGAGATATAGTAAATGAAATTTAAATATTGCTCAAAAAACTTGAAATATATGTTTTTTGCTGTTTATTTTGTTTTTGACAATTTGAAGTAACAATACAAAAGATTACAATTTTGTATAAAAATTAACAAATTAATTATAAATATTAATAGAAAGTTTTCAAGATTTTACAATATTTCTGCCAATGGAAAAGTTTTTTTTTTGCAAGTGAAAAAAAATCTGTCATACCTAATTAGCATGAAAGAAACCCACAGCACAAATTAATAAAGCGCAACACTGACTTAATCTTGCTTTTGTTGATGATCAACTGATACTTTCAGCTATAAAATTAAAATAATCCCCACCCTGAATAAGCCACCCTCTCCAGCAGATAAGATTCATTTAAACAGTGGGGCACCTGGCATTCTAATCAAGATAGGGGTGTACACGTGCATATGTACATATATACGGGAAGTTTAATACCAACGGTAGCTATAACTATGATGCACCTGGCAAGGTAGATAATTGGCAATGAGTCATGCAATATTGTCCAATAGTAAAATGCGTAAAGGGTGGATAAGCCCTAAAAATGAGGGTGTTCAATTTGCTGGTGCTGGTACCAAGCGGTACCAATTTCATTAATTGTGAACAGGAAGAATTTTTTTTGCAAACGAGAAACAGAGCCAAAGATAAAACATTTAACGGAAGGAAGATTACGCTTATTGCATGCAAATGAGTAAACTGCTAATTCATAGTCTAAATTTTTGAGCAAGTTCCTGATACACACTGAAAAATAATTATATGAAACAAAAGAAAAATATTGAAATAAGTCTGAGTTAGAAAACAAAAACAAGTATTAATATATCAGCTGACATAAAAGAATAAAAATTAAAAAGTATTTTTTGCTCATAATTAAAGGAAAGAAAAAAATATCCTAAGCAGATACAGTTCTAAGAAATATGTACGGGGCTGATCTTGATATGTCTCTTCTACAAAAATATCCAAAATACAGGACAAAGAGTGAAAGTGTCTCTCACAAGTGCTTCCCCTGAATGGGTTGCCATGACAAGTTGTCATAGTGATCACTTTCTCTGATACTATGCTAGGACTGTTGAATAGGGTAAGAGAAACATTCGCGACTTCTGCTGCAATTCAAAAATTATCAGATAACCTCTAAAACACAAATATTCAGTCAGTATTTTTCTAGCACATCTGTATTTTCCCACAAACCTTGAGATATCAAGATGATTGCTGTTTTGATGCACACTGAAGGATTCAAGAACCCTGCAGAGATAATGCAATGTAACAACATAATCATTAATGAATTGTACATTAATCAAGGCAAAAATCATGGATCAAATTCGCAATTAGGGAAGCATGATACATCAAAGTATTAATACGGAGGGGTGGATCCAGACTATCTATAAGTTTAATTAGTTTTGAACTAATTTAACTGCTTGAATAATTTGCAAAATTTGAACTTATTTTTCAAGCGGAAGAAGCAGATACAGTTATTGAACATAGGAAACATATTTTCAAAGAGAAGTGACAGCTTGGAATTAAGACAAGTATATTATAGGTTATGATTGCCAAAATGTACATTAGAACAATTATGGAAATGTTAATGGGAACTTATCATAAAAATGAAGTTGAAATTTAATGTATATTGATAAATAACTTAATAGTAATGAAAATTTGTTGACAGCTTAACAAGTAAAATAGTTAATAGTTTAGGCTATTGATGATGCATAGTATAATAAAAGAATTTTTTGAAATCATAGGAGAATGAATAATCATTGCTTTGTACATATTTTTACAATAAAACAAATATTAATCCACCTGTATGGGAGCCATTTGTAATATGTCAAAATGCGAATATAGACGTGAAAAAGAACAAAAACCAGTGAAAATATATGTTATTTGTATCAAATATTGTACAGTGCCAATCATGCATTATAAACACACAAAACTAAATTGGAAAAGTGCTGAAAATAAGCATTTTATTCCTTTACCTATGTTGTTGTATCCGTTGCTAAGCAGTCACCAAGGATACGATAGTTACTACGCGAATGGTTGAAAAAAACTGTCTATATGTTTATCCATTTTGATAACGATTTGGATAAATTAATTTTTACCAAAATTGAATGCTATAAAATAAAGAATTATTAAAATGATTTTTATATTTTTTATTAATCAATAAACTGCCTGCATCAAGCATTCACGAACGATAATACGTCATGCTACTTCAATGGTATTACTGTAAAGTTGGTTTGAATATGAACTATACTAATCAATAAAAATAAATTTGCTGCAGAGCGTATTCAGGACTTGATTTTATATTATCGCTCTATCAAGTAATAAAAAAAACAATAAAATTAATTACGAGTTGATATAATTTGTATTATTTTATCCAGAGTGACCAGAGTAGAAATAGTTGAATACAAATTTGATATTAACATTTTATTAATCAATAAGTGGTCTACATTACTTGTGTAATTTATAAAATTTATATCTGCATTTAGTTAAAAACCGTGATTCATTGAAATATTAAATTATAAAATATACCTACCTTCCTTACCACCATTTTTTTCTTCCTTTATTTTTGTTTCATTCAAATTCGAATTTCAAGATTTCCTGCCCCAAAATGAAGGAGATTGTAATTAATTTTTCCTACGGCCATGTGTCAAATAGGTATTTTACGCACCGTGAACGATGCGTAAAAAGTGAGGCTTTTTGGTGTCTCATTTTCATTACTATTTAAACAGATAACGGTTAAATTTCTGCGAATTAATGTTTGTAGTATCTCTTAATGATCATTTGTTTGGATATTTGTTGAATCTGTCAGCTTGTGCTCCAGGCTCCCTTGCTGTGAGCTTAATAATGGTCAAAATATGGAGGTTGAGGACTGTAGAAAAAATCTTGTCTACAATACGAGTGTAAGCAAGCATCATTATACTTGGCCAACTATATTTGGTCAAACTGTCAATGATGGGCCTTACGTCCAAAATGGAAGAAACTTTTTGCAAAAATCACCTGAAAAATTACAATTATGAGAAAAATAGTGTCATGTGGAGGAAACTCTTAGATGACCTTCAAATTAATAATTGTTTTGGAAGTTATTTATTTGATACAATTTATTTCAGCCTAGCAGTATGAAGTTTAGTTCACCCTTTGAGGTGGTTTCCTCTCAAGCTTAGTCCCATAAGCGCGCGTATTTTTCAACAAGTCAAATTGACTTTATATCAAAATCACTCATTTCAAATAGCAGTACAAACTTTGTGATGTGAAGACCAGGGAGGTGAAGACAAATTTCAAATATGTCTGCTGAAATACAAAAAAAATAAATGCGCATACACGTGATACATTGCTCGCTCGCTATTGGTTGGGAATAAGCTGTTTGATGTCAAACTTGAAAGTTGGTGAGCTTTACGGTTACAGCATAAGTTAACATCATATTCCGTGTGTTCGTGTCATTATGCGTGTAGTTTAATTTTAAAGACTACAGAATAAATCACCGGTCACATCCATTATAAACCAGCCTTTAAACTTCTCAATATTGGACTGAAATCCATAGTATTAAATAAATGATTGATTTCAAGCTCATCTAAGGGTTTTCCCCCTTTTGCCACTATTTTTCCCATTTGTAATTTTTCAGATGATCTTTGCACACATTTTCATCCATTTTGGACGTAAGGCCCATTATCGATAGTTTGACTCTATACTTTTGTAAAACTTTAAATATGGGTTACGTTACAAGAGAGCACTAACCAATTTCTTTCATCTCCTCTAAAAATACAGTCATTTCTTTCTGCTCTTAAAGGAGGAACCGTTCTTCATTAGTTTTTGAACTTTTACAGTTAAACCTAGTCTTTTTAATGCTGAATTGGTGCAGCCTCTAAGCCTTTGTCCCCGTGACAGATACTTCTTTCAAATTGCGGACAGCATTATCAATTAAAAGGCTGAGTGTACCTATATGTGAGCGCGTTTCTCCCATCTCAATGTGCATTAATTATTAACCACTTTCGTTGCGAATCAACAATGTCAAAAAAGGTTTATCTTTGACTTTTTGAAAATTTAGTACCTGCTGGCAATCAATAATATATTACTTGGAATAGAAATTTATATTTAAATTGTCTTATGACCAGTTGCACCGCTCTAGCTTAAATTTTAAGTTTCACTTAAAACAAAAAATGTCGAATCGGAATAATGACAGCAATGTCACTGTTCAATTAAGCGGCATTTAAAATTTAAGGGACAGCGGTGCAACTGGCCATTAAAATATGTTAAATCAGAAATCAAATAAATTATTCTCTTATTACAGACTTCTATGAATACTTTCGAAGGTCATAGTCATGTATATTCAATTTAATAATTTAAAATTTCATGTAAGCTTTTAAAAGTTGTAACAGATTGAACCGAATTCAGTTTGCTTAACTACTTGAAGAAGTTTCACTAAAATATCAAAAATAAAGACAGTTGGAATAAATACAATACATTCCCATGGTAATGAGTGAAGCTTCCTCAGTTAACTATTGTGTTGAATTTAGTCCGATTTCATGACTGGGAATTGAATTAACCTGGATTAGAGGGATCGTGAGTTGACCAATAAACCAGGTTTTGATTTATTTAATTCATTTGATTGGTCAGTGAGAAATTGATATTGTTACCAAGGAAATGAGCCATTTAAACCGGATTAATTTAATTCGAGATCATCAAATCGGCCCATAATTAGCTAAAGAAGCTTTACTAATTACCATGAAAATGGCTTCTTTCTTCTTTCTCCACCACATATGGATCTCCATAGATGATAAACGAGATATTTTCTCCAAATAGCTATGTTTTATATTCTTTGACAGAGAACAAAGATCTTCGCTTAATCGAGACCTTATTTAAAACAAAATTTTACTAAATCCACAATACGCCAACCAAGCACAATGATATCAAAGCAAATGGTTTTGTTGCATAGATTCCACCACGTGATGCACGCGTCTAATTTGTAAGAGGACTAGATAAATACATGGATGTAAAATTAATTTTTTAAATATTTTATTAGAAAATGACAAAGAATAATTCTAATTTTTCTTAATTATATATAATGTTTGATATTATTATAGCTACAATATGCAATACATGATATAGAATAAAATATTTATATTTTTCATATCGTAACTTAATATCGGATATAACTTCAAAGATACATTAACAAATCGGCTGCATTAATTAATAAATCACCAATAACATTTGATAATTTAACTGGCCGTACTTTTGTAATTATTATTTTAATACTGATCTTGGCACCGAAATTATATGTTAGTTCACGATTAGCCAATTTCGAAACTAATAGTACGTCTTGATCATAACTAATAAAAAATAAATAGAGCAACAAAACGCGAGAAAGAGAATAATAAATTGATAAAATACACGGAGATTGTTAAGTTTGAGGGTAGATTGGTTTTATCATTCACGTTTCAATTTGTAAGACGATACGAGACAGAACTAGAGATACACATTGGTCACTAATGATTGTTGCTTGAATGATTTGATTTACCATCAATATCGACTGATTGTTACATGATAGACAATGTTGGGAAGCACAGCGTCTGTACACCTGTCAATGCCATCCGCATTGGAGCGCAGTGCTTCCTTACGGCGGCCAAGAATATAATAAAAACCAATAAATATTTATATAGAAATATATAATATATAAATATATGTATAGATCAATCTTAGCTCGTGCAAAATATTAAAAATGTATAATTTAATTTACTTTGTGCCCATAGTTGTAAGCTAAAGTTAGACACTAAACCCTAATCTAGACTGGTTGATCATTCAACCAGACTTACTTTAACTATATTATGTTCATGTAAATAGTAAAGAGTATATATATGGATAGATATATCTATATATTTATATTATATGTAGCTATGTCGATATATGCTTTCAATTTTAATGATAAGTTATTATTTTAAATAGAACCTCTTTAAAAGATATTTTCATTTTGTTTTTTATATGTTGATCCCACAGTCAGGCGTTTAGGCCTTTTGCGATTTGTTCTTTTTCTTTAGAACTAGTGCCAATTATAAAACTTCTTGCATACAACATAGCAATCACATTGTTGATATACGCTTAGCATGTTCACACCATAGGGGAAGCATTTTGCCAATACGTATTTCATTTATTTATTATTAAAACCAAACTATCATCAGAGAGAAATAGAGATTGTGATACACAGATCAGTTTCAGAAACACTACACTTCGATTTCGACAGTTTTCGCTACAAAATTATTAACTTAAATATCAGTAAAAAAAGAAATAGAAGAAGGTAAATGAATATTGCATGCTTACAGAAAAATGAATTTGTTCCAGTACAAAAAGAATCATTTAATTCTATAGAAATTATATTAATAAACAACACAAAGTAATACATGAAATTATAATAGTAAATAAAGTAAGACAGAACGAATTAAGAGTAAATGCAAAACATATAGACATACGGCATACATCCTGAGAAGCAATGTGTCAAAAGTTATTTAGCTACTAAAGAAAATAGCACGTGAAAGTCAAGTTATAAACCTGCAATGATGCAGTCGTCATTTAAAAGACTCGTTACTTGTGCTCACATAAAATACACGACAGAAAATACTAAAAAAATATATGTTTATATTTAAATATTCGTATGTATACGTTCATTATAGTGTAATATTGACTTTGAATTTGGCAAATATTGAACTCGCATGCGCGATATGTCCATCTCTTTAATGAAAGCAGATCAAGTCAGAATGATAGAATAGCGATGACTCGTGTTTCACAGATCATAGATCACGGCACCTCCGAAAGCACATGCATTGTTGCATTTAACAAAGTTAAGTAGTAAGTTTGTCTGTATGATTGTCAAACGTGTCGCCTGTTTACAGCGTATAAAATATACTTGTTATACACATAGTTAATATAAGTATAGTATAGTAGAGCACTCAAGAATTGCTCTAGAGCAGACGGGACGCTAAAAGCAATCCCGTCCGTAAACAAGAGTGGAAATGATGAAAACGAAGTCGAGAAGGGCATATACACAAACCCTGTGATTATCCTAGATTCTTCTTCACTAAATTCACTGGCTACGAACTAACTAAACTACACTACCTAACCGCAGCACTCACAATGGTGTAGCTTTTACTTCTATATTCAATGGAGGAGTTTACAATTTAAAATTTGCAATTTCAAAACTTATTTGACTTTATTTTCAACAGTATCACATTTATTTTGAATGCATAATGACAAACTCTGTAAGAAAGTAGATATCTTTCTTTTAAATCAATAGTTGATCCTCGAAAAGTAATTTTTGATTGACTAATGATCTAAGACTTATTTAATAAATAAATTTTGCTTGATAGTAGTTATCGAACTAAAAACATTTATATATTTGATATATTTAACCGTGTCATATGCAATCATAAAATTATGTGGAACTGTTTTAAAATTCAAGTTGAGAAACTTCCCCATAGCACACATAAATGATTCAGTTCAGTATTATAAAATAATTTGAAAGTTACCAATCACCAAGTTTACCCGTTCTCCACTAATTTTTCAATATGCACCATTAAAAAAAAAACGAGAATTTGTTCTTAAAGCTCCCAATGCTATGTAGTAAAGATACACCAGAATGAACGCGAAAATATCTTTATATTTTTGTTATCATATACCTAAACACAGCTCTCTGTCAAGGTATTAATCTTTCAACTAAATTCTATAATATTCAACTACAGTTATTTTACTCTTAAATATTAAAGCCATAAAATACTGAATACTGAACGCAATACAAGATAATAATTAAGAAACAAATAATGAGATTTCAGCTTGTCTACAAAAAATATTCATTAAATTACCTTAAAACTATGAAAATACTATAAGTAATATCGAAGACCAAATTATTATTAATGTGCGCGTATGTGAGAATAATACTTACTTAATAGACATCATTATAAAAGAAACTTCAAAAATATCAGTAAAAAAATACATAATGATATTACATAATTACCAACTTCGGCCCGCAGGGCAATGCGATTCAATCGACAATAACACAATTATTACTTAGCATAATAAGATTAGGAAATCCTTAGCTACCGCTGAACTAGTTCTTGTTGAAAAATACCACATTTGTTTGTTTGTTTTATTTTGTTGCAGTTAACCACGCTGCTGGGCGCAGTTGTGAATGCTTCACTGATAAACCGTGTAGCGAATTGTTCATTAATTTTAAATATTTGATTTTGAAAAACTGACTCTCAGGTGATTGGATTCTGATAATTGGTAGTTGTGCATTTTTATTAACGCTGCTACTGCTTCGTCCATACCTGGCAGCTGGATTAATGCCATCTTCCTATCTTTCCTGCAAAAAATAAAAATGAATAATTTATTTATAAAATATTGTACAACAGGAAACAGATAACTAATGATATTTTACAGTATTCTGAAGGTTTCACAAAACTATAGATGAAATAAAATAAAAATGCTTTTGTACGTGTTGTGCATTTGATGGGCTATTCCACTGTTTTTTGATGTGCAAACATTATTGCACTGGCGGGCGGTAGGGTAGAGTGAATTGAGAATATGTAACACTTCGCCCCGCTCACCTATTACTCGAGAAATATTAAATTTTCTTGTACTAGTACAATATTTCCTTTATTTTGTAATAGGTACGACTTTGATTGATTGTTAGATACTAATGAATATCAAGTTGAAAATAAATATTTTGCAACTTCCTCTAAGCTCAGTACTAACTCAGAATTCAACTGAAGTTAGCGAAATAGGTTGTGTAGCATCAGCTAGGAAAGCACTGAGTTTTTAACTTTGTCTCAGTTGCCTATGATAAACCGAACGCTATTTATTTTAGCTGAAATGAGATCTCATGCAAAACGAATGCCACTGATAACTTTAGTCATATATGTACATATTTTTTCGACTTTAATTTACAATTATGTTTCTATTTCGTGATTTAATTGGATATATAATAGAAGTAGGCATTCAATTGAATCATTTACTCAAATCTACATGAAATCTGTTCACTTTAAATATATCTTTGATTGATTTTTCTTTTAATTATAATCTTTTTATAATCCAAGTATTACTAGGAATTTTTCAAATTCTCCACACTGGTGAAGGTTCCCACCGATTACAATAATAAAAATATGCTTTAATGTAAATTGGATACAGAAAATGACTGTAATAACTTACGGGAAAAATTTAAATGCTTTAACTTGGAATCCATTTTTGGTAAATGCTTCCTTGATTTCTTCTTCAGTTACAGTGGTTCTGGAAAGAAACAATTGTATTCATTTGTTCAATACATCAATTATTCTGAACTTACGGGATGTTGCTAAGATGCAATGTAGATGAAGGAGGATAGATATTCTGATAATTTTTAGACCCTGGTTTTTTGAAACGATGTAACGGACTTTGCGAATAGTCTTTAGTCAGACCGGCATCTGGTTGACCCTCCTTCGGAAGTTGCACTGTTTGATGTTTGCTTAACATCACTCGGATATTTTTTCCGAACACACGCAACTTATCCATGTGCGTAATAGCTAAAAAGAGGATTGAAACATATTATTTTTCAACATTTATTATTTATCTATAGAACTAATGACAATTAAAATTTTTCTGTTTATTGAATTATGTTATGTATTTTTTTAAATATAATATTTATTATAAGCCATCTATTCATGTTGGTAGTACTGTGCGTTTAAAAAGCTGTTTTTTGACCATTTTGCACAAAAAGTGTCTATTTTATTTGATGTGAATGTCATCTCAATCTAGTGTTCTTTTTTTTTTTTTTAAATGTGTATTACATTTTAAGTTTTTCTAAAATCGAAAGCTAATCTTGAATTGGATAAAAATTTTGATTACAGTTCTGAGTATATTTTTTCATTAAATAAAACCTAATCGCTTATTTTATTCTTGAAGCGATTATAATGATTGTATTCTTTTTCCTTACCCAATTGTGCTTGATGAGGTTCAGCAAGCTGGACCAATGCAGAATCCTTTTTGTTGTAGAGAATTTTCACCCTCTGCACATCGCCATAGACACCTAATAAACAACAAATGAATAGACTAAATTCAGAGATACGGCCCAAACTACAAATACAGACATTAAAATCAATATTTTTTTTTTTTGTTAATATGTGTATTTGTAAATGTGGGTTTTTGGAACAAAAAGTATCTTCTGCATAAACATTTACGAATAATTATGTAACTAATCAAGTATAGTTATAAAGAATTGAAAATTTTACAACACTGCAACAGTGATTCCGAAATGATAATATAAATAACGAAAAAATATAATAAAATACATGCGCTTAAAAATGAAACAGAAATCTCGATCAAAAAATAAAAAGAAAATGTAAGAATAAAACACAATCTAACAAAGTTAACACGGACACAGACTGATTCTAAGCAGTAAGCTCAATTATTTTCAGAAAAATAAATCAAACTTTATATAAATACAAATACAATAAACAAACAAAATTAATGATCAAATAGCAAAAATGAACATCCAATCCACACATTTTATATCGTTTAAAAAAGTAACAGCAAAGGAGAGTGAGAAAAAAAAACTGCAGCACAAAATAGGCTGTTTGTCAGTTGAACAAATTAGTAAAATTAGTGAATTGGATTCCTAAAAAGTAACCCTGTTTTTGTAACTGGTTAAAAGTAGAATAAACCACAGTTGCAAATTTTTGGTTTAGATAAAAAGAATATTGTTATCGATGAATGAAAGACAAGAGACAAAAGTTACAAGAGCAGGGTTTCAATGACTAGATGACTAGATATACTTAGTTTGACAGTAGCTGTGCACACGTACCAAATAGGGTAAAGAGAGCATCAGGCGTGACCATCTACAAGAGAAGAGAGTATATATGATAGTAATAGCACACAAGAGTAGTAGCTGCGGTTCTGACCATTTCACAATCAGAACCCTGTCCGTCACAAACACGGCTCCACACGTATCCTAACACTACCACTAGCTTTATACCATAAACAAGAATCATAAATGAACACTAGACTAACTAAAACATTCTCAGCACTAACACCACTAACGCCATCATAAAAACAATCCAAATTTTGAAAAGACCGCCCAGTTTCGAGAAAAAAATATCTAGTAATTCCTGAAAGTGAATTTTGAATATAAAACAAATAGGTAATTTATCCTAGAAAATGGGACATATGGAACGCATTTTATTAGTCATGATGAAATAAATAAGTACGCTTTCTTTATCTGTCAAGGCCTGTAGCCAGAATTTTTTATCGGAGACAATAAGGCTTCAAAATCTTAGGAAATGGAGTCGATAAGTTTTATTTTAATTTTCTTATCAGGTCGATATCTTTCTAGCACGATATTCAGATAATTTGAAATTAATACAAGCGACACTGCATTAAAATTATATTTTTTTTCAAATTAATTCAAATAAATATGAATATTTATCAATGATTCGATAAAATGTCTGTTTTTTAATGAACTTCTACCCTGGCTACGTGCCTGTTATCGGTAATCAAACTAGTTTACAAAATTTTGTACCAAATTAGCTGTTCACTGATTACAAAAGCATATTCGTTATATATCAATCAAATTTAAAGTTTTTTCGTTTGATATTGCCATACTTTTCGATTATTCGACTATTTGATACAATTACTCCTCGAAATGTATTATTTCGATATTTTCGTGGTTCTATGATTCCATAAATATGTAAAGAAAGTTTACTGATTTCGTTATATTCGCGGAAAATTCATTTCTAAAAGCCAAGAAAGAAATTGAAATCTAAGAGTAGTGTGATTATATAAGAATCATTTTTGTGGGATAATAGGATGGGGAAAGTTTCCTTACAATGGGAGTGTACGCAGTTAAATCTAATACTCATAATTTGTTTCAAGAAGCGAAAGACATATCACAAGAAAATTCTTCTGGTATTTTTTCTAAAATTGATGTATCCTCTGTGATGCTCTTATATTGACGAGATCAGTTAGAAGCTTCCGTGTGTAATAAAATAACTCAATTCCAAAAACTATAAATATTTGAACAATTTAAAAAATATCGGTATTTTATTTTGTAACGAAGCTTAATGAAAAACAATGAGAAAAATGGGACAAGTGAACAGCGGCCTGGACTTTTCATCATGTGTGATGATGTGATACTCTCATGTAGCAGAATATCATGAGTTAATGAGCGGTGTTCAATTAGGAATGTGTAAATAAGCATCCAAACCAAGACGAACCTCAAGGTCACAATGATGATACACCATGAAAACAAATAGATATGCACGAAAACATTCAGACCCTCGCAAGATGTTCTCGTGCATATCTTGACTTGGCCATTCGAAAAACTTATGCCATTCGTTTTTACGAGATACTTATGATATCAACTTTCATATGGCCAAACGGCAGAAACAAGAAAAACGTGAAAAATTGATATATTTTTTTGCATAATCGAGCCCTCATTCCAAACCCTTGGCCAGGTGGATCACTTCTGCCTATCGTTTTTCGCTGACTCTTTTTTCCTTAAATTTCATTTCGTAAGCTTGGCAGAAACGAGAAAATTGGATCAAAACAGGATTTTTCATGAAAATTTAAAATTAATTATTATTATGTTGGCCACACGGTCCAGCTTTAATTTTGGCATTATTATACTCTAAATATACATACTTATCAAAACTCTTGAAGGCAGAGAAAACAAAATGGGGCACTCAAATCTTCGACTATCTGACGGTCTAATAATTCTCGACGCAATTTATGGAAATTCTCCAACGAAATATCTATTCGGAAAGCAAAACTGTGACCATGGATACATATGTACATTATGGGTACCAGAAAACCCAATAAGTTGTGAAATATGGTTCTAATCGGAAAATATCCACAGCCAATTTCGACTCAAAACTAGTCTTTCATGTGAATACACTTTTGATGATGCAGAAACTTGAAGAGAAACACAGGCAAATAAATGCATAAGATTACCATAAAAGCTTCCATAACTCGAGAAATATGTATTTTATCGGAAAACATCAGGTGTAATTTTTGACACAGAATGTCATGTTTTATAAAAATTGACTCCTGGATGTATAAAATCCCGAAAAAATCTTGTTTCTCGACATTTCCGGTCCAACCGGAATTCGCATCGAAATTTGATATTGTATTCCTCCTTTGAAGAAAACATAAGGTTAAAAATCAAATCCCTAACCGTTTGGTCGTATCTGAGATCATTCGATGCAAAGGTGATACAGACAAATGATCGCATAAAGTGACAGACAGACATGATAATAAATATTTCTTATTTGTAGTGATAGACTGCATGACAATTTAAACAAAATTATAAGCAAATGAATGTTGTTTTATCTGTCAGAATTATTTTGTTGAAATTTTGTTTTAATACCAACTGAATACCAGACAGTCATTACAAATGAGCAATATTTTTAAAATGTTAAACACGAATATTTCGGTAAATAAAATGTGATTACAGATTTAGATGCAGAAATAATCCTTTCATGTCCGATTTCACGACCGAGAGTTAAATTGACCTGGGTTAAAATGATAAGAGTAATTACTTCCCGAGTAAATGAATTTTACTCTTTGGGCTGCGGGCGATCACATGAGTTTTGCTCCTCTCACCCCGGTGTAGCGCTACGCAGCGTTATTACGTCACAGGATATTTTCATTGCTTTGATTGGTGCAGTTAACAGGGACACTATGGTTTCATATATAGCACTAGATAAAGGACAGCTGACTCGTCCGCCATTTTGGAGCCCACCTCGAGCCCACTGTCAGTTGTTTGCCGTTTACCGATGTGTGAACTTATTCGATTTAAACTGTTTTTTAAATTATTATTTATTATTTAACCTGCTTTGACCAAAGCAAATATTTAGGTACTTACCTAGGTACCTATTTGTTTAATTCACCATACTACCTACTTTAACTTCATAATATAAATACCAAAAATTTACAGATTTTGTTTAGAAAATTAATGCAAGCAGATAAATTTCTTAAAGAACAAGATGCACAACTGCCTGCTATTATATTCTTGTTATTATTCATCTAGAAACCTACATAATTTACACAAAATCATAAAAATAAGGATATTAAACGTTTCACAGACTAGTCAGTGGGCTCCAAGATGGCGGACGAGTCAGCTATTATCTAGTGCTCTAGTTTCATAGGAATCGCTGCGAGTGCTTTGTCGGGGTGAACACGACCAATCCCTGCTTGGGTAGCAAACGTCAAAGTGACATTTCGTAAGCGTTATATATCTCTTGGTTTTTGCTTAATTTTGGTGCTGCTGGTATTTATTAGTGTTTTTGACGTTTTTTGTGTATATATTATGACTTTTGGACTATTTCTTTTATTGTTACGTTTATTGTGTTAGTTTTAGCTCTAAATTTTTACTTTTGAATGTAGATAAGAAGATAAGACTTGTTGTTTGTGTATGTGTGGTGTCACTGCTGTATAATTTTTATCATTTTAATGTGTATTGTATTAGTTTTAGCTTTAAAAGCCCGTTTCTTGGTACAATTCAAGTTAATTCATAGTTTTAAATTTATTGGTTTCATCGTAATTTTGATATTTTGTTCATTAAGGCCCGAGATACCTCCATCTCCAAGTAAATTTATTTGGTGAATAGTAAAACAATTGTGCAGACAATTGTTTCCATAGTTATTATTCACCAAATAAATTTATTAGGAGGTGGATATCTCGGGCCTAAAACTTATGGACTATTCCTCCTGTCTGTTTCACATGATCAGGCAAACTTTCGAAATAAAAACACATCATTCTTTTAGAAAATATCCAGTTGATAGACACTGAAACTTTGAGTCAAGCGTTCAACAACGAACTGAGAGTAAACAAATAACTGTCACTTTGACGTTTGCCACCCAGACAAGATTATCAGATGACAGTTGACTATTATAAAACCGGCCATAAATGTTATATTTGAAGTATTTTAATCTGACATAATTTGGGAAGCGATGCGAACGAAAAAACTGATTTCCATGTTAAATGCTTATGGCCCGCTTTTTGATGTATACACTGTATATAGAATACATTATTCCTATATTTCGTTCCACTCAAAATTTAATTTATTGATCAAATAAAAAGTTTGTGTAAATAAGTAACTTGATTTTCTTATGATATAAAAAAAAGTTGTACGTCTTTCGATTTAAAGTTATTTAGAAATTTCGTACTTCATACCCATCAGTTACTCTAAAACCTTTCAAAAATACATTTGTATTTTGTTCCGGTTGACAAAAATGCATAGTTGTATTGCTTAAATCGATTAGCATCGAATTAGAACGTATTTCTATTTTTAGTAGTCCGAATGACCTATATAATCCATTTAATGTAATTCACGTGAAAATACGGAATTGGTTATAATTCCAAATTGCTATGAAAGATTTAGTAGATGCAAATAAAATAAAATTCCATTGAAAGAAACAAAGAATACCTACTCTATAATAGGAAAATTGGAAAGGAAATTAAAAAATGGTTGATTAAGTTATGAAAAATCTTGAAAAAGTACTATGAAATTTAGAAGAATAATAAAATCTAGATTCATCATTGAAATTTTTGCATGTTTTCAATAATTTTTACAGCTAATTCGTGTGATTGTATGAATTAACTCACTGAAAAGTTCTAAAACAGCAACAAGAAGTGATTAATTCAGTTAATATTTTTTATCTGGCGTTAATGAAGTTGAAAATGAGAATATAAAATGGAACAAGAATACGTGTGATAGCGTGAAGCACGCAGTAAACAAAATAAACTGTCTGAATGGTAAAATTGTCTGTTTATGTGTTAAATTCGCAAAAACAAATGTGAAAATTAATAAGATCAAATTATTAGCGGAAAATTCACAACTTCAAATTCTGAAGAAACAGCTTACACTTCATATTATTCCATGAAATCAAAAACCTATGATATTTCAAACAAATAATTACGACAGCTACTGAAATAACTCAATTGTTTCTAATTCTCCACATAACTTCTCAAATAAATCTGTTTGTGAATTTTTCGCTAGTTTTTTTTAATTATCTGCACTGCATTACTTGTTGGTTTTGTGTGTAAATGAGTTAGTAATTACCTCTTCATTGAGATTGCTGACAAGAAGCACCGTGGCTAGATTTAGATTTGGTCCACCGATACCTCGCAGTCCAGGTGGTGCTTGGCCCAAGGTGAAGGCTCCTAGACCTGGTATTCCACCAGCCACTGCACCAGCGTACGGCGATATAAGCGGCGATGCTAAATTGTGCATGAATGGGTTGCTAAGCACTCCGGGGGCACCTGGAAACAAAAAAATAAATCAGTTTTTTTCCAATACTAGCTGAAGACAACTAAAATTTAGTATTAGCATACAATTTTATTCCTTTAAAATCCATATTTAGATTTTTTTAAGTTAATAAAACAATGAATCATGTAAAGAAATTTGGAATTATCAAAATAAATGTAAAAGTTGTTGCCTCTAACTATTACCTGACAGACGATCCCTTGCTAGTCGCGGTTGTGTCGCCAGAAGTAAAATATCTGCACCAAGTCCAGCACCAAGTCCGGCTAGCTGGTCATTTCCGTCTCCCGTTGGAAGAGTAGGATTCGTAAAATCCCGAGATTTATCATTGTTGTATTTCACGTTTAATGATGACATCTTTGAATAATCAATACGCAATGTACAACAACTGTTGTAAATATTTTGTCCATCAAGAGACTGTTTAGCGGTCTGAGCTGATTGAGTGTCTGGATACTGAATCAATGCTTGGAAAGAATCTGAAATATATACTCTTTGTTAGAACTTATTCGACTAAGAATAAAAACTTTTCCAAATATTGATTTGATATAAAACAATTGTACTTACTATTTTTGGTGAATGTAACAATCTTCAAAACTTTTCCGAACCGTTGGAATATCTGTAATAAATCAAATATGTCAAACTTTATCCATAAATTTCAGTTTCAACTAATTTGAGTATGTTTAAATAATGAAGCAATCCATTTTAATCTATCAAAAACTGACAAACAAAATTTAGTTTTCCATTGAATTCCAATTTGAATTCATAGAGGAAAATCAGTGACTATCAAAATTGGAGAACATTAATTCAGTGACTCTCAAAAGATGGAACATTATATTTTTTAATCCACTAAAAAAGTTGAATATAATTCAAATAATGAAGTATTGAAATAAGAACTATTGAATAAGTAGTAAATTATAAAAAGTAAAGTTGAATTAGATTTTTACTTACCAAATGCAAGACATCGAGACTAATGGGATAAATCATGTGTTCGATAATAACTCTTAGCACAGTATTAGGTCCCCCTTGAATGTCTTGGCCGTTGGTTATGACGTTGTTGGCTTGGGGCTGCGCTGGTAGAGCCGTAGGCGTAGCATTAGTTAATGCTTGTGCCGCTTGTAGAGCTGCTTGTGCAGATGCCGACTGAAACAACACATCATCGTAAAATATTCAAATTCCATATTTCCCCGAGGTATGCATTTGACAAGATTTGCAGAAAGGAAAAGTTGCAAGTCTGAAGAAGAAAACATTTGAGGAAATTACGAGATAAATTTCAGGAATGTTGCTTATCAAAAATACCTATAAATAATATTTCATATACTTTTTACACCAATAAAAAAATCGCTGAACTGAATATACGAATACAGGGATTTAAAAAGTTTTCCAATTACACAATAACATCGTATAGTACTTTCAATACAAAAGTAATTTTGTCGTACAACAAACTTTTATGATGCATTAAAAAAGTTCGGAACCTTGTTTCAGCTTTTCAGAGATGTTTAAAAGAAGGCTCAAAAGAAATAAGTAAGGATACAGAATAACATAACAGACAAGAAATGTTTGATTTGCTACTTATTTTCAGATGAAGTTGAAATTTTGTTTCCGTGGCAAGATGACGTCAAAAATATGTCAGATTTAAGATGAAAAATTTGCGAGCTACACGTGTAAAAATTTCCTTGAAAGTGTAGTTAAACACGAACGGATGATGATATTCATTTTCGCGCTTGGCGCTATTTGAGGTTATGTTCAGCTGCATAAGAGCGAAATCCCTTGAGATAGAGTAAAGCTTTGCAAGGTACCGCGTTGCCGTATCGCTACATTACCGTCACGAACGTTAATTTTTCGACTGTGCAAAACGGCAACGTGTTTCCCCTAATGCATTATTCGTCACGCGTTGCGATCTTCTGTCTGGGTCATTACCTGCGCACCAGAGCAAGAAGGAGCGAACGGAGAAACTAGCGTGTGAGACAAAGACAAACAACCGTCGACGGAAATACCTGTTACGGCTAAGAGATGGCTCTGGCGTGCGGAGAAATGGCCACCGCACTGTTATCTGTTAGAAGCGAGATAGTTCTATTAGAAGCAGTGCACGATAAACGGAGATGGATATCGTGGCGTATATAAACCAGGGTCTAAGCTCACTTTACGAGAATGACAAGGATAAAACTATGACCCAATACGGAAAAAAGAAAAGGTGGAAAAAGGAATACAAGGAGAGATACTCTTAATCCCCTAAGAGAAAAATGACCAAGACAGGCGATGCCATTACAATTACTGCTATAGTAACCTGCTGGATGGTTAAGGATAGCGTGTAGGAAAACTGTTAGTGAATGAGCAAGACGACAGGAGAATTAGCTACACCGAAATGGATGATATAATTAAAAACTGAGGTGACACGGTCGCATGTCTTATTTAGGTGCTGCACGATCCTTAACTGATTCTTACATCATTTACGGATCTCTGAGTTTTAATTTTTTATTCCCAAGACATTGACTAATTAGAACGTCTGACTTTTTTCCCCAAAGTAATTTCAGATGTTGCTTCTACAGACAATGAATGATAAGAGAAGCATTTCCACAGAATTCAAAAAATAGATACTATGTAAAAAAGTATCATTGATATTATAACTGTTTTTACAAAATTATATGTACAAATTTTGACAATAAATATCAATAATAGAAAGATGCAGCTACTGATACTACTACTACTTGATAGTAGTCGAGTTGTAAGGTCTATGAACTTTCCGGTTCTCGTACTTACATTCTACAACATATCTTGCATAATTATCTAACTAGTAATTGTACTATTGTCCTTCAACAAGTTAAAATGCGTGACTCGTACTTTGACATTGAAACTGAAAGCAATTATTACATAAGTAGAGCAAGTTTACAAAACTTGTTCCCATCCACGAAAATAATTATTATAAAGGTGAAAAATGATTCTTCTCAATTTTGACATTATTATATTTGAAAATTGGATATATTAAAGGATGCACTGCTACCATTTTTACTTTTATCCTGTATAATTCAAATTTAATGTGGATTTCTTCCTTTTTATATTAGATTATAAAATATAGTTAGGATAATTGTTTAAAATTTAATTTAAACTCTGCGAACAAATTTAAATTGGAAACAAAAATATAATTATTTTGAAGACTTGGGTCATATGTAGCAAATAAAGTCAGAGTAAAGTAAGATTATGAGAAATGATTAACTCATAAACCGAAAATTGCAACAGTTTCAAAACACATTTGCAAGTAAGTTTAGTGGGAAAGTTTTATTAAGTACAAAGCCACATTGGAGCGCGCATTTATTCCAAGTAGTTGAACCAGTGCCCGACTAGATGGTAGCAGCAGCCACCGTAAGTTAGGTTAGGTTGTTAGCCTGTTGATATATTAACGAAGTCGCTTGGCGTCACTAATTACAGATGTTAAACCGACCGAAAACTTTGCCGATTCCTTTGTGCAGTTATTACAACTTTCAGAATATAGAATATGCCGGGTTACTTACTTATCCCTGAATGTAAGATTGTAGTTATTATCTACGTCATACGGCCATTGTTGGAAATAAGATTTCCACAAAAGCGTCTCGTGGAATTGTTATTAGATGTTCTTTTGATCTCGACAGATTTAAACTGGGATTTCGCACGAATCCTGACGAAAATATAATCGCGAAATTGTTACTTGCCGACATGTTTGGAACAAAGGAAACGAGGGAGACAAGGACTTCCGGAGCCATTACTTCTGGTGCGGGATTTAAACCAAGAATTCAAGAACAAGAACTTCTTTCACGATTCCCCTTTTACCTTCTACTTACAGGGACGCAACAACTAGGAAATCTACTTTAAGGTTTGAATAGATTTTAGAAAGAAATATTATAATGAAGTGAATAAATAAATGACGGGATTCAAAAAACATAAGATCTTGAAGTTTTTAAATCTCTGTTACTCTCACAGATCTATATTATGTTCTACGATAAAAACTGTTTTAAGATTAACTATTGCTTCAAAAACATTCATAAATTTAATAGCCTTTTGGAAAATGTCCAGCATTAAACCGATAGTTTTTCACCTTGTTCAAACAAACGAGAGAAATTTCCGATAAAAATAATTAAACGACATTGCTGAAGATGCACAGAGATGATTTTGCATTTGAATTTTTTCGCAATCAATTTAAATTTTAATTAAATCCAAGTGTAAATCAAACGTTTCAGTAAAAAAAAAGTAAACGGACATAAAATTTTACAATTTTGACTCGATGTTATTTCATCTATTAAAAAAATGAATTAAATCTTTCGAATCGTATTTTCATTTATGCAGACGTGTTCTGTGTACTATCTATTCTCATCATGCATATCATGTTATTGCGAGGGACTTTATGCAAACATTAAATTAACGAGATTATAAAGTTAGCATGAAATCCTATTTCTTTTATTTGTACGTTATATACAGTAGCGGCTTGTTTATGGAGATTGTGGAACTGCAGTACCCTCTATTTCTACTTGATATCATCAATAACATTTAATATAATGAGTCCTTTTTTCTTTAATTCTTTCTTTATACTTGCACTATATATAATCTTTAAGCTTGATATCAGTAACTATAACCCAGTTTGATGAAAAAGATATGAAAAAATTGTACGGAACTGTGAACTTCACAGTTCCAGCGGCTTGGGTATTTGACTGGTGTGCGAGGTTACGAGGGAGAGAGAGAACTGTTGCTCTCGCAGTGCCAATTTTATTTAAATGAATAAATCAGGCTTGAACTATAATAAGTTAGGTTGAAGTAAGAAATGTTTCATTTGTTTTTAAGAAGATACATTTGATCAAGAAACAGTTGAAATTAAAATATACCAAATTAGAGTTCATCTTTCGAAATCACTAGAAAAAATACTATTTACCATCTAGTTACTTGGTAATACCTTTTCAAATATCAAAGTTTTCATACGTAAAGGTTAGTTTGACGTGTCTTGACGGTTCTGTATTTATAATTTCGTCTATTAATTAAAAAGGTCAGCGTTCTCGTAGAATATTACATGTAGATACTTCAGTGTCTTTTACGAATTTTTACTGGTAAAATATCCAAAAATCTCCGTCTAATAATTAAACAAGTAATAAAACAGATTTCTAATTTCGAACTTTATTTCCAGTATATTTAGAGAAAAAACTGGCAACATCTTCATTGCATTTACTTCAAACAAAATCACAAGATAATACAATAATTGTGTTGCAGCACTACTTTAATATATATTTTTTTTCCTTCATGAAAAGTCTACTATTGCAGGACTGTTGTTATCACTATATCAACTGTACTGAGATATTACTTTTACGACTAGTAACTGCCCTCTACGGCTGAAGAAATATCAATCAATCTACCGAGTGCACTATAAGTATCTGCCACACCCATAGCGGGTAGAAGGCATGATTTATATATATTTTTTTCCCTAGTACAGTAAGTAAAAGTCATCTCAGCGCAACAAAGTTTTCTTGTGTTTCATCGATCGCTTCATAGAATTTTTGAATTTATATTGAAGAGTTCCAAATATAATTATTTTACAGCAAAAAATCATTGAATCATGTCTATTTGGAAATTACGTAATTGAAGGAAAAATATTATTTCATATCTCAAAAAAAAAATTCTTCTCTCTATTCCTTACGATATTATGCCTTTTTATGTACTGTCTGAAACAGTCTGAAATTTCAAAGATTCGCGATATTTTAATCTGTATCTTGGAAATAATGATGGAATATATGAATTATTTAGAAAATGAAATTGGAAATCTAACAACTCCATTTACTTGTGAATGATTTTGTTATATTTGGACAACAAAGAAAAGCTTTGACAATTATTTCAATAATAATTAACATCTAATACTTCAATTTTCAATATTTATCAATAAATGTAACAATTTAAATTGATGCTATACATAAATTTTTGAGAGTTCTGTTTTTGATGCTTTAATCCTGAATTTAATTTTCGCGGAAACGATGAAAATTTAAAATTATTAATAAATTTATTTTAATTATAAAACCAATATTTAGAGGGATCAAATTATTCATAATATTGTACCTGTAATCTTCCAAATATTTATTATTTATTAATTTTAAAATACATTAAATTCCATCCCAAGAGAGACACTGAACTATTTTTAATGCCTTGGATAAATTTTCTCTCTGGAGTGAAATTAAAACTGCTTTAAAACTTTTCTCAGATTTTCACAGGTAGCAAGGAAAAATATTGACTCCTAAAATATAGAAAATGTAAAAAGTTTTCTCAGTTTCTAAATAACTCTTCAGTAAGGATATTTATGATTTCTCACTTGATTACTAACTTAAAATGATTATTATTCAATATTTTCAAATTGAAATTTATTTTAGTTTGATTTATTTCGATTCAATTGTATCTATCAATTTTAACAATTTCTAAAACTAAGCATGGCTCGTCTTCTCAACTATATCCTAGTGATTATATGCTACATTATATGTTCATAAAAAAATTCAGTAACAGCTACAAATTAAAAATTTTTTTTTTGTCTGATTATTGACTTTACTTTTGTTTCAACTTATTATCATAGTTGACCAAAAAAGGATGTTGTTCATGAAGCTCTTTCCAAGCTTTGTTTCAAATTCGTGTAGAAATGAATGTGTTTCAGCATATTATAATATTGTTAGTATTGCAGTAAGAAAATAAATTTTAAAAATATAGTGAAAATTTTGTGTTGAGAACACTGGCTTTAGTTTAAGGCATTTTGTTAACGATGAATAAGTATACAAGCGCAATATTTCGTGTAAGTGTTATGTAAAGTTACCCGCAGTTTCGTTAGAGCGCAGCAGTTACTTTTTATCCAGTTGGAGTGCTCGCAGGGCGTTTGGAAAGAATTTATACATGTTTAAAATGCAGTACCCGTGCATTTGAGCCTTTTTAATGGACAAGCATTTATCCTAATAACTTAGGAGAGTAAATTAATAAACACGCTTTCTTTAGGCCAAGAAAGAACCACTGTCTTTTTGCTTTTTGTTCATAACCGCCTATTTATTTCAGTTTTTCCTTTGCTTCGTACCGCACGATAATTATTTAAATTGGTACTCAGAACTTGCACGTCGCTCTTTCGTTATTCGTAAGAAAAAGTATTAAAATGTACGGAGTTTTACACATTTTCTCTTGGAAAATTTGAATAGAAATTAATTTTTAATTGTTTTACTTTTCTTATTGGTATCAGTTGATTAGTGTAAAATCTATCTCATAATCTTGTTTGACTAAAATTATTTTGCCAAGTTAAGTTGTTTCATCCACTTATGACAAATTTAGTTGTGACATTTTTCGCGCAGAGACAGTGTCTTTGTATTTTAAAAGCCTGCTGTCAGCAAAGACATAATATCAAAAAGCTTGTATCCAGTAGATAAAAGAGTAATTCGTATTACTGCTCTGTAAAGCTGATGTAGGAATTTTGAAAAGCGCACAGAAATAATTCTAGTTTTTTCCTAAATGCGTCCCTGTTTTGATTCTAGCTAAGTAAAAACCAATGAACAAGCAAAATTTTGTAGAGCTCCTTTTGCAAACAAATAGTAATTATTGCAAAAATTGCGCTGGATTAAAAAATAATCCGCAAATCGATATTACGGTGAGATAGCTAAACCGGGTAAGTTATACGGCTTTATGTTTTCCTGGTATGTTACGTGATACATTAAGCTACGCTACCTACGTCATTACTTCCGGATGCAATGTTGCCAGATTCCAGAGATTAGGGCAAAGCCTGTTGCACAATAGGAAATGAGGTGGAGATTTCAATGCTGTAATTATAGATTACAATATAGTCCATCCAAGCAAAATTAAGATCGAATTGGGTGGATGTAAATTTTGAGCACTAAATGAGGTATACACAAAAAAGAAAATGAACCCCTTAACCTTAAACAAATTTATAAAAACTAAATACATATTTCGAGAACTAAGTTTCCATCATCATTAGAAAAAATTAGCTGAAACACATCAACAGCAGGCTGTAGTCTCCTCTAGAGATATGTTCTCCACCGAGTAATGTGTTTCACATCACTTCTGGAGGAGACAATATCTCCTGTAGCAATCCTCAGCCTGGTGGAGAGCATATCTCTAGAGGAGACTACAGCCTGCTGCAGATGTGTTTCACCTATTTTTTTTCTACTGATGATGAGAACTTAGTTCTCGAAATACGTATTTAGTTTTTATAAATTTGTTCAAGATTAAGGAGTTTATTTTCTTATTTGTATATAACTTTAGCTTGAGACTCATATTATTTAAAACTAAAAGAGGTCGCGAAATATCTACACTGAGATAATAAATTTACAAATTTTGAGAAAAACAGTTATCTCTTGTGGATTTGTGTATTCATGTTCTTTTCAGGTTCAAAATACATGAAGTAGCGTCGAAGAAGATACGCTGAAACTTTTGTTTGCAAGTTCAGCATAATTAGAGATTTTTTCCAGTGGTATGTTGGCACAATCGCCTTTGGCAGTATGACAACACTGGTAGATTCGTGAGAATTATAAAAACTACACGACTAATTAACTGCTTTTTATGGTATCTCTTGTTTGCTGAAATGTGTTCTTTTTACTCCGTAATCTGTATTTGTTCTTGCATGAATATGTGGTAATGTATTTTTAAAACAACGGTAATGGACGTTTAATTTGTATGAATCTCTCTTTAGAATCAATTGCTATTTTATTTCTTTACTTAAAAAAATATTAAATTGCAATTTGAATTGAGTTCAGTATTATTTAAAAATATAATTAATATACAGGGTGTTTATATAAATAACGGACTCAAAAGATTAACAAGCAAATTAAAATTGGCTCTTCTGTACATTTATAATTGAATTGAGCTTGAAAAAGTTCATGTTTTAGCGTTTCCTAGAACATTTTATATAAAAAGAATTTCATCCAGTAATTTTCAAAATTTAATTAAGAGGTGCTCAAGAAGAGATATTAAAATAGAAAATATTAGAAGGAAAACAGTACACAAAATCAATTACTTCGCGGTTTGAAGCGTCACTAGATCTTTGATACGAGTGATTCATCTATCGTCCACAAAATGCCACTTAGGTAAATTAGAAATGTAAACAATTTTTCAATTGTTATTCCATCAATTTTAAGCTGTGACTTTTATCTCGCAATTCCTCACAGAAACTAATGGTAATATAGAAAATAAAGACAGTAACTCACCGCATTCGAATGCGTTTGATCTGTTTTCAACTCCCGATGATTTGAAAATTGCACGTAAACTGCTCTTCCTCGAAGTTGGGCCATGCAACCAGCATAACATGTGACCATTGCTGATGCGGCGCTTTCGTCCGCCATCTCGAGAAAGGCCTAACATATTAAGAATCGATTTATTTCTTAGTTTGTGTCATAATTTGTTATCACTTGTGATTTAATTATTTGAATTATGGCCAGTTGCACCGCTTTAATTAAAATTTTAAGCTTTATTTAAACAAAAAGAATCTGATTGGAATAATGACAGCAATGTTTCTGTCACATCTGACTTTTGAATTTTGATACGATATTGTTCAGTTAAGCGATACCTAAAATTTAAGGGCGGTGCAACTAGCCATTAGTTATGTAAAAAAAAATACACGGACCTGATTTTTACCCTTGAGCACCAGAACGTTGGTGACGCGTCCAAAAGGAATACCTAAATGGATAATTTCTGCCTCTGTGACGTCATTTGGAATGTTTCTGATATGTATCACACGGGAAGGTTTGCCAACATTTTGTTCTAGTTTCACCTGGAAACAAAAGAGTGAAATAATATAATAGCACATTATACTTTTATAAGACGGAATGACAAATGTATCTACACATCATCAATAAAATTGAAGTGCCTGTCTGTGATTTAGAATAATTTCTCAATCTCAAATGGTTATTTGCAAGATAGCAAAACCAAAACACGAATTTTTAAAATTTTTGCCTATTCGTTTGTCCAGGCTAATCTTCGAAACGGCTGAATCGATTGAGTTAAATCTTTTTACAGCTGTTGTTGGTACTTGCATAAAAATTTCTGACATAATATTATCAATGTATAAGTGGCGCATGAGTCGTACTTATTTGTTCGCGCATCGTTTATCCGATTGAGTTGAGACTATGTGCATTTGTTAATGGATCTCAGATACAGAAGTGGTGTATTTGTTCGCTCGCGTATCGTTCATCCAATTGAGTTCAAACATTGTACAGTTGATGTTGGTAGTAAAATGTGAAACTGCACGGCCGTAAAAGGAGCCATAGAAATAACTTTTTTGTTATGATCGCCCAAAAATTATTATTGCAGGAAAAAATATTTCAGATCTCATTTTTTAATAAATATGTTTTGTTGGGTAAAAAGTATACATTTTTTACACTTGAAAAAAAAAAAAACACTTTGCTGTCGAAACGTTGTGTTACAATAATTTATATACAAAACTTTTTACTCAATAAAACATATTTACTATTATTACCATTTGAGATATTTCAGCATAAAATTCAAAATAATTTTCGAGACTGTTGAGTTACTCATATAGGCTGACAACTTACGTCACATAACAATAAAAAGGTTGCGTTATAATAGAAAGATGCCCTCTACTTCAAAATAAAATAAGGAAAACTATAGTATACCATTAGATACGAATCTGTAGATGTAGCCCGCAAATTACTAAAATTAACAATTCGGATGAAGATTAAATACGATAAACGCAGAAAAACTTGAATGAAGGATGAAATAATAAAATGGAATCATATTTTCATAAACAACTAAAGTTTATATCATAAAGGGTTGTGGAAAGTATAGTTTATTCATTTTGTCCATCAAGAACTGTGATCCTATTAAAAGGAAAAGTTTTAACGACAAAAGTTTAGGTAAAAACACTTTCAAATAATTATGCTGCCATAAACAATACACAATGAAGTAATGCCTTTAGGTAGAAGAGAGAAATACACTTCTTGAACGTTGAAAGAAAACTTTTCTTTAGAAAATCGCCATCTTCATCTTTTGGTTCATAATTAATATCGCATAAAAAAGCACACACCATATCGCTAGTTACTTTTTATTTATTACGGTTGGTACCGCTCGCGTCAGCCATTTATTTCTATACAGAGTAATTGCCTGGCTTATTGTGTTATACAGCTTTATTAGATCGGGCCATTGTTGATGCCAGCATTGTACGATGCGCACTTGTTCGCCGCAGGCCTGCCAACCTGCTGTGTTCATGCGCCTGTGCGCACGCCACGACACAGGTACAGGAAAATTACTAAATATAATGGCTGTGATGAACGGGAGGCGTTATTGAAAGAGCACGAACTGTGTAATTATATAAAAACCAGTGAGAAAATGAAATCCGTGCCACCTGATTCAAACGACACTTGCTTTTGCATTAAATACTCCATTGCGTGGATGTTATTATCTTCGCCAAATTATTCTTGCCTTTGATATATATTCGCACATTCTTCCTTTATCTTTACAACAATTTCATCTTTTTGTTTTCAAATTAATCCGTTTTGTCAGACTATCATTATGAACATTAACAGATAAACACGTTCACTTCACGGGAGCATTATTAAATATTCTATTATAGAACAATATTAGAGACTAGAACTGAAATTTAAAAGAAAAACTGAATGAACTGAAATTAAAATTTAAAGACAAAAATGGCAACTACATTCGCAGTTGTGTGATGCTGGTTGCCAAGTACCTTTAAAATTAAAAGTACAAAATTTTAAATGGCACCCCTGTATTTCAGTTCAGTGTCAGATAATTGCACGTATTCTGAAAAATAATCATTAATTCATCGATTGACAAAGTTCTTGACCAATAGAAATACCACATCTGTAAAAAATTAAATAAATTGATATTCATGCAGCAGGATTTATCTTTTTGTGAAACAACTCAACGGATAAGAAGACTTATAGTCTGATTTTCAAAGGATTTTAATTAATGCATTAAACTGTAAAATTAGATTGAAGAGATACAGGGCACTGTAAAATGATCTTTGAAAATGTCCGGTGAAACATTTAAAATATCAAAATCTAATGGACGGTTGCACCGATCTAGCTTAAATTTTGAGTTTCACTTAAACTAAAAATATCATATTGGAATAATGATTGCAATGTTTATGTCACGTTTGACTTTTAAGACTTGGTACGATATTGTTCAATTAATGGCCAGTTGCACCACCGTCACTTAACTTTAAGTGGAATTTAATATCTATGGCAACTATTGTATGGACAATTGTTACTACGGTTAATATTCCTACCTTGAAGTAAAATGGCGGTGGTGCAACTGGTCATAAGTGTTTTACAAAATTAAAAATTCAGTGGCGGTTTTTAAACCATCATCCTGAATAGGACGACAACTGTGGACACGTGTTTTGTTCTAATTGAGACTCTTCAATACAGTAACCAAGCCGTAGATGATCGGACTTGTGAACCGCAGAGCCACAGCTTCAAGTCTGATAATCTGAGGCTTGGTTACCAGTGGCGGTTCCAGGAGAGGTAATTGGGTAATTACCTCTCCCCTAAGCATTTTTCGTTCGCATGTTTACTTATATTCTTAAAATATTTTAAACAAACAAGCTAAGTATTTAAGTTTTTTCTTTTTTTTTTTAATTTTCCTCCTGAGCCAGTTGGCTGGAAACGCTCCTGTTGATTACATTGTACTAAAGAGTTCTAGTAAGGATGATAAGAATGATGGTATAAAAACTGAGTAATTTTGTGAAACACTCAAATTTAGATTTTTAAACAATTTATAAAATGAAATTATATTCGAGATAAATAAATAAAAAACATTGCAGTTTCTGATAAAAATTTATCTGAACCAATTTTAATAAGTACAATTAAAAACTTAATTTAAATAAATAATAAAGTAAAAAATTTTAATTTCTATTCATAAAAAAAATGTTCAATCAAAAGGATTGCAATCCTCCTGGATTAGTTTAGAAGATATTTGAATCCTAAATCGATACTATTCTTCTTCTTGTACATGGGGTTTTATGGGAAGGAATGACATATTTGCCACTGTTTTGGTTATTGCCGGATTAAATATTAAAAAATATGGACAAAAAACTTGCAGATTATAAATTGAATGTTCACAATTATTTGACCAAAATTTTAAGAAAAGTTCCGGATTAGCAAAAGGATATTTTAATTATAAATTCAGCGGATGACAAAAAATATGTAGATCCTCGTCCCCGCACTCTCTATCTCTATCTAGTCTCAATATTCTTCCTAGGTCCGTTTATCTTACACTTTTACATAATTCATCTGTATTATTGCCTTTTTTTTGTAGTTGCTACAAATATTTGACTTCCAGATGTAATTTTTCTTCTAACAAGCACTTAAGCTATTCAACATTAGTGACAATTTGAAATGAACAGTGAATATCCATTCAGCATAAAAAATCACGTACCAATATATTAAAACTATCTTTTTCTATAATTGGTTATTAGAATAGCATTTCAATATGGTCATCAGTGCTTTAATAAGAATTATTATTGAACACTTTCTGGTAAAAATGGCAGGATATTCAAGGAATAAAATAATTCGGCGATTCCCAACTCGGCACATTTACAGGTAGTATCTGCTAATGACTTCCCAACTCGGCACATACGAATGTCTCAGGTACCTGCAGCGAGAGCCAACTCGGCACACTTGCAGATAGTTTTTTATGATAATGAAATGACTTAGGTACCTGAACAAGAGGAGAACTAGGCATTCTAATGTTTTAGAATGGAATTAAATCAATTTTATAGCTCATTTTTTATTATAAATGATATTTTCGGCAATTTCAGTGCGATCGTGGGTCAACCTTTTTGTCGTTAATACTCGATCACTGGACTCGCCTATGGTATGGAAATAGTATATTGTACAACAATAATTATAGAAAACTACCTATTTTACACGAGGTGTAAAATTTTCAGCACGAGACGGAGTCGAGTACTGGAAACACACAAGTGTGAAATAGGTGATTCTATACGTGATGTACACTATACTTTTTCTACGATCACAGTAATTATTGAGGTAGGTGAATCATTAGTATAATTAAGATTTTAAATCTTTTCTCACAAATGTAAAATATCTTCGGCATCTTAATTGTTTGTTCTGCTTATTTATTGAAATATTTATTTTAGTCATGATTTGCAACATTGTTGAAGTATTTTCTATCAGTTGATTGATATTTTATTGTTGTGTAATCTAATTGTTGCGAACTACGGCAAAATTGTATCTGATTGGGCTACTCTTACCAGGCGACGTTTTGATTGGTTCATTTAGTAGAGTTCTCTGTGATCTCGGATAGCATGTTTTCTAGATTTTCGTCACTAACCATTTTCCAGTAACGATAATTGTGAATATCTAATTTTGATTTTGATACAATAATTACTTATATAATTCCGCGATTTCAACAGAACGTTATGGAACGTGTGTTGTCTGCTTCAATTTGACAGTTGTGGTGCGTAGTGTTGCCAATCTTCGAAATATATATTACAAGAATTAGAAAATAATTCCAAATGAACTTCGTGCAATTTTGTTATTTAAATGCGGCTTATGTAAGAAAAAACAGAGATTTATATCAAGTCCGAGATATTTATCAATATTCTTGCTTGATATATCACCTAAAGAATATTTGAAATTAATTTTAATTATATATGTTGGTTAAACTGGTGTGAGAAATTATTTCTCACGACTTCTACCACAGTTGTGTGCAATTGTTATTTTTCTAGTTGTGTTTTGTATGAGAAATATGCTGTTTTCTATAGTGATCATAGAAAAAATGCTTTGCACTTTCGATTAACACAGCGCCACTTCACTTTACCAGATATAATTCTCTATTTAATTTACTGAATTTATGTTGCTCTACACGTTTGCTAGTTATCTCGCGCATTGACATCTTTGATATGATTGATTTAACTGTTAGATTGATAATAGATAGTTACTAAATAAAACATTTCAATTTATATTATATGTTACGCTGATAATAGTGGTGGGTTTTTCTGCTAACACCTGTTTAAGATGTGTCGAGTTGGTAAAAGGATTACCAACAATCCTGGATTGATGTCCCATTGGGAGATTAAATGTGCCGAGTTGGGATGTGCCCAAATAATTAACAGTGAATAACATAGTACTAATCACACCAATTATTTGTTTTGTCCACGACTACCTCATAATATATACCTTATAAATGAGTTTTCTGAAGCAAAACAATAGTCATTTTTCACATAGTGAATAATAGCAGTGAATAATCATTATTCACGGGTATAGAATTCCTAGGGCACGCGGTATATATTATGAATCTGGCAAGCATTTTTCAGTACGTCTAGGCAATAACCATGCACTTTGATTAGCTAACTTTATACAAATCACAAAAATATTGTTAAAATATTACTTTAATCTATTTTTTAATGCTCTTGAAGAAAACAGTTGACATTAAATAAACTATATCAAGTAAGCCATTGATATGACATGACAAGCGAAGCATAAATTGTTGTCAATTTGAAAACGTCATAATTTCGATCCAGAATACGTAAAAAATTTAAATTGATAGTGAGAAAGAGATATTGTCTACTTGTACTACACCGGAGATAACAGAAGCTGCAAAAGTCACCTCCTTGAATTTGTTGCCTGAGAAATCCCGAAATCTTTACATTCTTGTGTACAATACACAATTGAAGGGCGACCAAGAAAACCAATTTATTTTCAGGGTCAGTTTTACTGGCATATTTTACGGAATTAGCTGCAAAATATGAATCATCCATATTATGGACACTTTGCTCTATGCTTAGGAGTACGCTTAATATAAATCAAGGAGTCGATATAAGACTAGGCAAAACTGCGGTCACTTTCAAAACGGAGATCTCAGGGCTTTCGTCCGAAAAAAGCTAATACATTTCCTTCCGAAAAAATTTATAAATTTCTTGTTCAAGCCTGTGATGAAAAATATCTTGCAATGAAGGTAAGAAATTAGAAACATTCAAAAACTTGTTTAAAAAAACCTTATGGAATTAAAGTCAATAGTAGTCGTGGACAAAGTATAGTATTCTACTCACATATAATAAGCTATGATTCACTCAGGTTAATTATGCCACTCGCTACGCTCGTGACATAAACTTAACCTTCGTGAATAATAGCCCTCATTATATGCTCGTATAATAATATACTATAAAATAGTTGTTGCCAAGATGAATATTGCACTTTATAATATTTGTTATACGATGAATACCGTGAGTTTATTTTACCGTGAAACATAGGATGTGCTGGTTACGAATTTGACAGCAATGTATTCAAGGGTACGTTGTACTAATAGACCGTCAGATAGTCGTAGATTTCAGTGCCCTGTTTTGTTTTTTCTGCCTTCAAAGTTTTGATAAGTATGTGTATTTAGAGTATAATAATTCCAGAATTAAAGCTGGGCCGTGTGGCCAGCGTAATAAAAATTAATTTCAAATTTTTATAAAAAAAACATGTTTTTATCCAATTTTGTCGCTACTGCCATGTTTACGAAATGAAATTTAGGAAAAAAAGAGTCAGCGAAAAACGATAGGCAGAAGTAATCCACTTGCCCGAGGATTTGGAATAAGGCCTCGATTGTGCAAAAAAATTATATCAATTGTTCGCATTCTTCTCGCTTCTGCCGTTTGGCCGTATGAAAGTTGATATAATGAGTATCTCATAGAAACGAATGGTAGAAGGTTTTCGAATGAAACACAGGCATATTGGATTAATTAAATTTATTTATCCTTCTTGCTATAAGTTAGTTTAATACTTTTTGATCTTACACACGAATTGTCAGTTTATTTGACATTTGACAGACATTCGCATCGTTCCATTTGAAGCACCAATCCCAGCAATCATTATGTTAGTGGAACGGCAAAAACAGTGGTCGTGAGCAAATCGTTGTGGTCGCCTAGTGAAATGTACTCTGAGGTCCATTTTAAAATAAAATATAGTAGATACATTTGATATTTGCCAATTAGCGTAACACTTTTATTGAAATGTATATTATTGATGAGAAAGTACAAATCGTTAGATGGTATCACACGGCATTCAATCCCAGCTTAAAGCAAGTGTCGGACTTGTTCCGAACATTATTTTCCGACAGAGTAACTCCAAGTTCTGTGACAGTTGCCAAAATAGTAAAAAAATGATTGCGTCCAACCTGATCATAAGAAGAGGAATAGATTCAATTATGTATTGACGAAGGGAAAAAAATATGAAATTATGACGTTAATCAAGAGCGATTGGACAAGCTACTGAAGAGAGAGCATTACAAGTCATTCCATTTTCAAAATTACCAGGAATTAGTTGCAGGTAATACGGAATGAACAATAAATTTTTGTTAATTAATGTTTAATAATCCGGATTCGCTGCGGAATATAATTTTAACGGACGGGACAACTTTTTATTTGCATGGTGAAGTGAATTCGCAAAATTGTAGGTATTTGAGTAGGGAAAATTGAAAATTTGCACTTAGTCATAGTACAAAAACTCAACGACCAGAGACAGTTAACGATTGGGTTGGTACGCTGGAAGCCCACATTATAGCACTGTTTTTTATTGATGATACTATCACGATTCATAATTATTTGAATCTACTCCAATGCGCTTAGAGCTTTGAATATTGAGGACGCATGGTTTAAACATGATGGCGCTCCTGCGCACAAATATCAAAATGTCAGAGCTTTCTTGAATCATACATTTACACGTCGCTGGATTGGACACCACTGATTTTCTTTGATTGGGGATTTTTAAAATATACGTAGGGTATCTACTAAATTCAGAACAATTGAGAATTCGAATTGGAAACGTACTTGGAATTATTAAAGCTACCCAAATTTAGAATGTTATTCAAGAATTTCATAATTGATTGGATCATTGATTAGCCGTGAATGGAGAGAATTATAATTGTTCATTTATGTCACTTTATTTATTTCTCTATAGTTTAGTGAGTTTTTTATAATAATCTTTAAATATGATAATCCAGTTTAACTTATTTCCTAAGTTTCATTTTAAAATGAATATTTGAATACATTGCTGTCAAATTTGTAACCATGGATATGAAACATAAATTCATGGTACATAATTTAATAGGCTATGTGCAAGGGGGCGGAGTTTGAACAAAAATATCGATGCGAGCGCTCATGCTGAGTACCATTGTAACCATTGAACTCCATTTTTCAGAATACGTCATCGAGCATTGTAGTTTAAAAGTGAAAATAATTGCATATAAAACTTAGGAAAACGCTTGTTCTGTTTAAGGCTGTTGTGTTGAGGATGATTCAGGTGAAATATAGTTTCATAGATTTCATGTACGCAGCTATGTCATAAAAAAACGAGTGAAGTGGATCAAAGCGGTAAATAGATTATTATCTGTCTTTCATTATTAATCTATATAACAAAGATGTTTGTAATTGAATTGTGAAATTGGAAAAATTCGTCATCTATTTTGGATTCAGGAATTTATCTCTATCTCTAATTTGTAAGGTGTTTCAGTGATAGAAGTTTGTCGGATGCACTTCACAATAATTTTGTTGTTAATATTGTCAGCAACATATTTTTCAACATGTTTAATATGGCAAAACTAGTTTCAAGATTTTCTTCAATGCTTCTTCAGTGTTTGATACATACAAACCCAATCCGCAAGATCATCGGCGTCATGATTTCAGATTATCCTGTCAATTTGGACGAATTAAGACGTTTTCTCTAATAGGTACGTTATAATTGAAGAAAAAAATACTCACAATAAATAATTTCAACGTACCTTTCGTGCTATGCAAGTTATATTATACGCGCACAGCTGAATTAAATAATATTAGTACATTTAAAGAATTTTAGGTATGAAACAACGATAAAATGGGAGTTCAATCGTTCTCCATTGCCCGCTAGAGGCGCTAATAGACTTCATGCACGTAACCTATAGACTAGGGGCCCGCAACAGAAAAACTGCCAATCCGAGTACTAGCATAGACCTAACTCATAATTAGTTAGGTCTATGGTACTAGTAGCTTTTTGATTTTTTAGTTGATTGAGACTTTTTCCAAGTTTTCCACGTGGATACTTTATATAAAAACTTTATTTGGAAATTTATACATTTAATTGTTAATGGCAGACGGGGACTAAAAATTGTTCTATAGAACAAAAAATTGATACAACATTGACGAAACGCCCACGCGCTTGTATACGCAAAAAATGTCTGCCGCTTTTTTTTCTCAACTATCAATAGAAATAACTCTATGATGCGTTGGCAGACAGTAATCAAATGTTGTTTGAGCCAATTTTTTTTTCGCATTTTGGCACGCAATTTGGGATGCTTGATGTTTGCGAAATAAGAAATTGTTCAAAGACTGCTAATTCTCTTACAATTTCCAAATAAAGTGAAGTAACTACGTAGAAAACTTGAAAATGGCCTCAATTAACTAAAAAAATCTAAAAGTTACTAATACTCAAATTGGCAGACGGGAACAAATCGCGTCAGTTTTTCTTTTACGGGGCCCTAGTTCATAAAGGAAAAGCGGAATTAAAGACCATTCACAATGAGGCCATTATCAATGCTGATGCATTGAAAAAAGGTTTACAGTGGAAATTACAGAAAAATAATAATTATTGATATTTTATTATTGTTAACGAAAATTAATGGCGATATAAAAGTTTCTGACGACAGTTTTGACAGTAATTGGTAGTAGCATCGGCAACACGACCTCTCTGTGAATGGATCCTTGGAAAAAAAATTAGCTAGATTCTAGTCTCTGTTGGTTCATCCAACCACAAGCTACATAGCTCATGTCTATATATCTAAATAATGTTAGAATAAATCGCTTACTGTGATGATTCTATTATAGTAATTTATGTGATATGCATAGATATTTTGTGAGAAAATTTGTAAAGTCACGACGATAATCGTTGACCGAATATCATGATGCTTGCACACATATTGCATATAAAATGTATTTCACAGCACACTCGCGAAACAAAATTATTGAGTACACGCAGAGTAAAGCAAAAATTAACACTTCACAAAAAAAATCGATGACAGATGTTATGTATAGTGCTACAAACATAAATTCACAGAAAAATTTAATTGCATTTACTATCATGTGTGTAGTGATGGTAATAACGCTGAGATGCATATATAAAATAAAATGCAAAATTCAATTAGCTTACGCATTATTCGCGATTTGTAAGCAACCAAGTTAAAAGGTGGCTGTAGGAAAAATAATGTTCTGTAAAAAAATGAGGAAAGCGAAATTTCTTTGTTTTCAAACTTAAAACATAAGAATAATAATTTCAAAGAGCTAAAACAGAATAAAGACTACACAAATCATTCAGTGGTAAAGTTACCCTTGCTTAATAATGCAGGATGCCCGTCAAGGTAATTTTTTTTTATTTTCATTATATTCTTTGCTGTAGTATTAAGTGTTTGCATTTTTAATAGCGGAAGTAAACGACGGTCACCCGTTTCTTGAAAGATTGATACCGGAAGAATAAAAAGAAGTCGTGAGCTGTCACGTTCAAGGTCATTAAGCTTTCAGTGGGCGACGTGCGTGTCCTAAGATGTGCGGAGCTTTCAATCAACTTGACACAAAGGGCGAAGATGTCCCTAAGCGAGAGAGAATTTAGAGAACGTAGATCAACCAACGAAATAAGGAGATCGAGAAGAAATTGTGGGTCATTAGTTCACAAATTCGAATTTTAGAGCTTCTATAAAACTTCCAATGGTATTTCTGAGAAGTTATTGATCACGCAAGTCAAACTTTATATATTTATTTTTCGGATTATCCAAACCAAGAGCTTAGGAAAGTGGTAAAATTAGTAATTAAGGTGGAATGAATGAGAGTATCAAGTTAGAAAGTTCATCAAGAAATATTGTTCTAAGTGAATCACTATTACTAGTTACATTCTTTGAAAGAAAACAGAAGATGATTCTCATATTTTTGCAATATATTCAGTAAATGTCTAATAATGATTGAATAATTATTCGTACAAATCTATAAATTCATATAGGAAATTTTATTGAATTAAGTACATTATATTCGAGTTTCAAAGGATTCTACAGTTAAGTGGGTTAAGGATCGAACAATCTTTACTATTAAAATTGTGAGATTTATGTCCGGAGCCTATCAATTGAACATTTTGAAAAAAAAACTTGATTTGTATATTAATGACATTTTAGAGGAAATAAGTTACTTGTCTCAAACATTTTTCAACAAGGCGCAGTCTATAATAATGAATAAAAAACTGGAATTCGGCTAGTTGATGGAGTCATTTCCGATAAACTAAACTGGTGAATTCTTTGGCAGATATAATTTTGACATGTGTCAAGAAGAATGAATTTATTTGAGATATGGAAAAACATGTCCATCATAAGAAATTCGACTTTATATTCTTTTGATGATAATTATTACCTTATTATCTAAATATGACGCGGAACAAATCAAGATGGTACAGATTAAATTAAAAGTAATATTTTTCTAACTAACAATATTGTCAACTATAATAATTATAATAATTATTACCATGACTAATTAGATAACTGAATGGATTAATCACATTAATCATGTTAAGAAAACAAAAACAAATAACGCAAGAGAGTGAAACAGACTGTAAAGATAATAATCTAGTAATTATAATGCAGCAATAAGTGATTTCGCTTACCTTTTTAGCATTTTCTTGATTGTTATTGTCAGCATGATGGGGCGTCGCGGGCGCCATGACAGACACCGCTGACTGTGAAAGAAGTTCGTCACTTCCTCTCTGAAACATACAAAATAATTTCTGTCAGAACACATAAAAACTTTCACTTCATTTCTTCATGTCAAACTCATTAATTTGTTTGCTATCATGACGTTCAAGTTTGAAACAAAAATGTCAGGTATGCGCCTGTTATGATACCAAAAAATTAAATTTGGTGATCAAAGCACATTTTTGGCAATTCATGAATGTTTGCTAGCTTAGAGATTTTGCAAATTACTAAACCCATAATCACTGAGCTTAAAATCAAGCAGTTTGGATAAATCTACGAAACACCAGTACCAGTTTCAAGTTGTGATTATTTTATGTATAATTTGTGCTCGTACAAATTCAAAAAGACCTTCAAGTCTTTATTGTTTGGTTATTGACTGACGGGAGGTCATGTGCTGTATCCCTATATAAAAAAAATCCCTGAAATTTTGGTGCAATTACCTCCAAAACTACAGATTTAAGAAAATGAATTACGGGTGGTCATGTAGTGGCCTAAATTGATCATAAAAACAGAAGTTTAATTCATTTTGACACTAGCATCGAAAACCGCATGTCAATATCTTGTATAACTCGCGAGATATTGAGACAAATAGATTCTACCCTAAAATAATACCGACATACTTATGACAAGTGCGGCTTGTATTCCGATATTTTTTGTTTAAGTGAAGCTTAAAATTTAAGCAAGAGCAGTGCAACTGGCCATTATTATCGTCCATGATTCTGCACTAACATCAACGACAGACAAATTTTCTGGCATAAATTCATTAAATTAGATTTAATTCTTGAGAAATTTAATTGTGTTTCATGGTTTCATTCAAGCTCATTGCTTCAATTTTTTTCGTCCAATAATTCCCCAGTCTTGTTAAACGATGAAAAAAAATCAGTACTTCAGTAAATATTTGTTTATAATTTATAATTGCGGGACCTCTTCCGTATGTACTTCAACTTATTTAATTGAATATTTGCCTCATCATGCTTGACAAACATTCTAAACCAATAACTAATCAATTTAGAACCAAGAGCTTTAGAAGCAAGTCGATAAAATTAAGAATTACTCAAGAGTTTCAAGTAGTCGAGAAATATTCAAGTCGTCGTGTTTTCCAAAAGAACAAACGCGAAACGAGCAAAGTAAATTTGTCGGAGGGGTTGTGCACAAACACGTGACGATCGCAGATGCAACCAGTGGCGGCGGTAAAAAACAAAATAGCTATCAATGAATCTTGATTTTTTGAGGCCCAGTTTCACCAAAGTCAGTTAAATTTATCTTGGGGTTATTTTGAGTAAGTAACTATAGTTACAATTGTATCAACAATAGTCTCTGTATAAAATAACCTTTGGATAAATTTAACTTGCATTGGTGAAACTGGCCCTAAATGAGTTTAAAAGCAAATTATTATGTAGGCTATATTACACGAGGATGTGAGGAAGAATAAAAGCCAAGGCGTGTGTTTTTTTCATTCGAATGTAATATAGCTACTGTACACACTGCCGTCTAATGCCGTTAATTTAGGCGTCAGATGACATTCTCAATGATTGTATCATACTGCCTTAATCAATGATATTGAACGCAGGTGTGATAAATTATCGATTGAGTCATAGAATAATCTTGCAATTCTGACAGTAATTTTCAGGGACCTACTCAAATGTTTATATTCATGGTAAAAATTTGCATTGTGCTCGTATTCTCCTGAAGTATTATTCTAGAATTTGGTGATTATAATATGAACTTATTTAATTTGTCTTCATTTCTGCGTCACTGTCTACAGCGCCACTCCGGCAGCTTGTATAACTACAGTTAAGCGAAGTTTCCCCGATTCTCGCGGGGTCTGTCGCCGTGCGTTCGGGAATGTATTTTAATTGAAAGGCCGAGTTTGTATATCGCCTTGGGCAGGAACTTTAAACCCTTTTCGAAACCCCGCACCGCTTCTGCTGAACCAACCCCTTGTTGAAGCAAGGACACGGTAACGAACGAAGATTTGTTGCGATACCCTCTTGGCAAATTTGGATTATGCTTATTTCTCAACAAGTTTTGTATATTTTCTTGAATACACAAATTAAAATCTTTTAATTTGAACGAAATAATGATGTTTGGAAAAGGATAAAACTTTGTAAATTTATATTCGATTGAAGGATAATTGCGTTTTTAAATTTCAGTAATTATTTCTTAAGGATTTATTTACATTTTCACGAGAAATGAGTATTTATTTTTTGCAGTTGGATTCAAAATTATACTTTTGAAAGTAATGCTTTTGTAGTAAATACTTACAGATGCATTTTGTAAATCGAGAGCTACAAAGTATTTTGTGATGGTATGCACATATATTACATTTTCCTACGACCTCAATAATAATATCAGAAATACAATTATCATTATGCAACAAGTGTGCAAGATTGTTGTCCGAACGTCATAATACTTATGTACGTAAGTGATGCATATAAATATTCGTCTACGGCTCCCAATCTTCATATTCAACAAGCAAATTAAATTTTGAGTATAATGCTGGGGCCACATTTACGTCTAACGCCATTAATTAAGGTGCTATTTGATATTGAAGGTAGGTGTAGCCACGTCTCAGCATGATAATCTATTCACGGCGTTGATAATGACGTGAGACGTTAAGCGATAGATCGGTTGGCGGTCCAAGTCGACACATCAAAGTGATCAAGCGCGTTATTTATTGCAATGTTGTGGCTACACTAGCGTTTGTCTCTGTCAACTGTCTTCGTAAATTTCAAATGTGCGAATTTAAATTCAGTAAGTTTTTCATTGGAATAATGGTATCATCAAAGTTATACAATGGAGCGGTGCAATGAAATAGCCATCGCATTCTAAGAAGTGTTTCAAAAGGAACCTTGTTCATAGGACAATGCTTTGACGCCCAATTTAGTGACATTTATGATAACATTTATCATTGAATGCTAGTGTGGCCACTGAATTTGAAAAAAAAAAACTTTGATGCTTTCGTACATTTTCGATAATTTAGATCAGTGGTTCACGTAGAGACTAGATGAGGATCTACGTTGGCGGGAAAAAAAAATTGAGGGTTAACAGTTGTAAGTGGGGATCCACGAAAAGAGATTTGGGGTTCAACAAAACCAATAAAATTTAGAAAGTGATCTACGAGAAATAAAAAGGTTGGCAGCCTCTGATTTAGATTGAAATATCTACAAAGCTGCTCGTCAGAATATTTTTTCATAATTTTTATATAATCTACAAGAATAATTGTTTCATATAAATCACAGTATTTGTATTTTTATCTATAGCAGTTGTGGTTGAATTGAATAAAAAATATTCGTGTTAAAAATCCACTTAAAAATTACACGTCAAATATTTCCGAAAAAAATTATTTTGATGTATTTACTATCGATTCATTTCTTTATACTCATTTTGATCTTCTGATCGTACTAACTTAATTTTACCTCTAATATAGCCAAACATGCATCTTATTGTTGATATAATGTTTATAGCCCAAGAGCCCACGACGGCCAGACCTTCGTTATTTTATAAAAGCTGAAAGTTTGCCCATGCATGTTCCCTACATAGGTAAGAACGACCAGCGACTATAGAGTTTGGGTCGTGGTTACTTCGGCAGGTAACAGGTAGTAAAGGTGTATAAAATAGCACCTTAAATTCGTTAGAGTATAAAGCTCAATTTTTTTATATTTTCTCCAGGATAACTTTGGAAATCTCGTCATCCATTGCCGGACACTTATGACAGTTGCTACCCCCTGCCAGACACCCCTAAACTGTTATAAATTATAACTATACTTTCGTTATAGTATAAAAGCTGAATTTTATATATGTTACTTGGGGACCTATAAAAAGATGTTACCCCAATAGCCAGACAGTCTTTTACATCTTACCAGACACATTGAAAGTCCGCTGTAAGTGCGAGCGCGAGGTAACAACTGTTCAAGCGAGTTTGAGTGAGATAGGGCGCCTAGTCAACTGCGATCTTTTACTGGGAATCATCTGCGGTTTATAGAATATTCCGAAATTGAACCACGGTAATCGCGGTTACTTTTTCGACAACCGGTTAGGTTTACGGAATGCGACTGTCAAAATTCTTGGTTACTTTCTGTAACCAAACTAACCGCATTAGTTTGGCGGTTACGGTTACTGTTGAGGATTTAGGGCGGTCATTTTGAAATATGCTACGGAACGGATAGTTTGTTTAGATTGAAATTTTCTTTTTTGATGGATGTACGAGTGTCTATTGTCTGGGATTTTTAAATTTTCCGGAGGCGAACTGCCAATTTGTGGAGTCCTAGATTAACACTATTTAGGAGCCTACCTAATTAATCAAACTAATTGTCATTTTCTCAATAAACTGTCTTCTACGATTATGAATACGGTTTATAATATACGAAAAATTTAGGATAGTAGAATTAATTTATTTTTTATTACTCATGCGGGATAAGTACTACTTTGCGCATGTTTTTTCAGGCGGTAAATAGCTCTTTGCTTTTTGAGTGCGCCAAGTATAATTTGAGTGCGACAAGTAAACTTTTCGCACGCAAATCATTTACCGCCCGGAAAACAAACGCAAAATAATACTCATCCCACATTCGTAATAAAAAATAGTATCTGCAACTCGTGCAGTGTTGTCAATTGCCCACTTGAGCGAATGAGCGCACTCATTTCGTTCGTGCGCCCAACTTCGCTCTCGTGGGCAATCGATAACTTATCGCACTTGTTACACAATATACTATAATATGACTTCAGAGTTGCCAACGTTACGATTGGAATTTTTCAAGTTTTAGATAATTTTTTTTAATTTCCTATATTTGAGGCTATTCTGTAACTCAATCGATAAATTTTTATCGATCATTATTTATTTCAGCCAATGAACGTTACAATTGTTTCCATTTGACAAAAATCTTATCGGTCGATAGTAAGTTAATGATTGTGTTACAGAATACGGCCAATTGTCTAGCAGCCTATATATATTTTTCAATATTAAAATAAAAAATTTACTTCATATAAGATGGCTGTGAACGTAATGAAATTATATTAACGTAATGAAATTATTTTTTCATTGGATATTTTTGAAAATCGCAATCGACTAAGCACTCGCGCTCGCACCTACAGCGGACTTTCAATGTGTCTGGCAAGATGTAAAAACCATTAAAACTGTCCGGCTATTGGGATAACATCTTTTTATAGGTCCCCAAGTAGCATATATAAAATTCAGTTTTTATACTATAACGAAAGTATAATTATAATTTATTACAGTTTAGGGGTGTCTGGCAGGGGGTAGCAACTGTCATAAGTGTCCGGCAATGGATGACGAGATTTCTAAAGTTATTCTGGAGAAAATATAAAAAAATTGAGCTTTATACTCTAACGAATTTAAGGTGCTATTTTATACACCTTTACTATCTGTTACCTGCCGAAGTAACCACGACCTAAACTCTATAGTCGCTGGTCGTTCATACCAATGAAGGGGACATGCATGGGCAAACTTTCAGCTGTTATAAAATAACGAAGGTCTGGCCCTCGTGGGCTCTTGCTCTATTAGATTGTATCCGGAAACTATTTGAATTTGGCATTTCATTATTATTGTTATCATGGCCTCCTACATGTTAGACTTTCATCGTGACACACCGGATAAACGTATCTGCGTTATATGCGCCAAGTGACGTCTGATGAAATTTCTGGAAGTTCACTAGAAATTTCTAGAGACTTCGAGAAACTCTAGGCGGGAATATAAAAGCCCGGAATAGGTCGAGCCAAATTATTATTGGTAGTCCAGATACGGAGCGACTTAGATTGAAAGTAAATAGAGAACCAGTTGAGATAAGAAAGAAACAGTGAAAATTATTAGAGTCCATTGAAAGAAAAAAAAACATCTCGTATTCACTGTCCTTAGTATTGAGTTCCAAATTGGGCGAACGATAATTTTAGATCACTTCAGAAAAATTGTGGAAGCTGCAAATGGAGACGCTTTAGTATAATCCTACTCCTTCCAACTCAAAAAACGCGTCCTAGTAAGGGATTACTAATGTAAAAATAAACGCTTAGGCAATACATTGTAGAAATAATTGATGACAAAAATTTGTATCAATGAGAACGTAGAACAATTTTGATGTGGTGAATTTTTCTTCAATTATTCGCATAATGGACATCCTTAGAATATCTAATGTATCTATAATTAAATCAAATTATTGTACTTGAATGGCAAATATAAAAGTATAGAAGAGCTAGAAAAATTGGTGGCAGCTGCGTTGACAGCAACTTTCACTACATTCCGAAGAAGATATTGCATAAGGCTCAGGGGTTATCCACAATGCAATATTGGAAGCTGAATTAAACAGTCAATAATTAACAACAGCAATGGGAAAATATTTATTTTTCTTTATTTATTATACCGCGTATTGTAAGTGCTGTTTCGGTTTTATATTTTTTTATTTGATTGTTTTATCATTGTTTGCTACTCTTTGTGTTTAATAAACAAATATGTGGATATTATTCCGCGATGTATGAATACCTATTGATTAGGTTCCTGCAATGTTTACATTAAAAATACAAATAATATATACATGTTGTAAATTTTTTGTAACACGTGCACCGAAACTACTTTATTAATGAACTGAATTCTGCTTCGAAAGTTCTCAATTTCAAACCATAATAATTATTATTAATTCCCTGTTGATGGGGAGTTCGTGTTAGTGTATGCATTTGCTATGAACATGAAAGCATACAAAATGTGTTAAATCAATAAAATAAGTCATGTAAGTTACGTTTCCTAGTATTAGTCAACTGTAAATGTGATTATAATTGTAAAAAAACTGTTTGTAAAATCGTAAAATAGTTTTAATACATCCGAAGTTAGCTGCACGAAGCTACACCTTAGGGTTCGCCCTCGCCTTCGTCGCGTGCAGCCAAATTCAACCTGGATAATAATGACGGTCGTTCGGTCTTTGAAGTAAATGAGTTGTCCAATAGATTTTAGCTTTCATTCAAAAGATAATTTTTTCGATCTTTCTTAAATCAGAAAATAATATTTTTTGTGAGCACGGCTTTGCATAATCTAATACAATAAAATTATCAAATAGCTCGTGCAGAATGTTTAAAGAAACGCGTGACATAGTAAATATACATGAACAAAGCAAAATACAAGAGTAAAAAGTTGTTTGATGAGAATATATAAACAAATTTTAAAACTGGCAAGTTCAATTTGGAATGGATGCATTTTAGAGCTTATTTGGCTATTTTGAGAATTTCAACCTCATGAAAATCTTCTGAGTGAATAAACATATCACTGCAGAACATCAGTGAACTTAGGTTGATGTAAAATGTAGAGGGTTTGGAGTACAAATATTTGGCAAGACAAGAATTTTTAATATGAAAGCAGTTTAAATATTAATGTATTCGAGAGACAGGTGAGCAGATATTGATCGGATATTTAAATATTCATGCAACAAATTTAAAACGCACCATCAGCTCTAGGAAGCGGCAAAAGCGAGCAAATGTTACGGTCCAACGCCTGCTATAAAATGGGAAATAAAAACTATCCCCAAGGGGATGCAAATTGGTTAGATATAATGATTAAAGAATAATGTTGAAACAATATTTGCTAGTTTTAAATAGGATCCTATATCAATGTGGAAATTTGACTAATAGCTAGCAATACAGACAGCGGTAGGGTTAAAGAAATATTTCTGGGTCCACGAATTAGTTTACGATCACTGTCGTTGTCTTTTTCGCATCCCCATTCTATTTACTTAGACATTCAAAATTGTAAAGTGTCAAATTCAGCTGTTAATTCGAAGTAAACAAATGGTAGATATATTGGAATATATGTAGGTAGATACTTATATTTAATGCCTGTTATTAGTCTTTACTTAATCAAGATATGAAGTAGGAGTTACATTAAACATATTTTAAAATATATTAAGATATCTTTGCTAGCCATCGTTGATGATACGTTAACGCTAACATTGAGAAACGAATTTTTGTACACCTATGTACAGAAATGAACAAAAATTTCATTGTAATGTTTAACGATTTCGGATATTTCGTGATTACGTCGAAATTTCAGCCGTGATCAAGCAGGTGAAAAAACATTTGTTTTCTTCGTTAACATTGTCTTATTATTAGCGGAGTTGCAAAAATTTCCTATTCTGAAACGGCACAATAAAAAAGTTTCAATTTGTCATTAATGTAAATAATCAGTTTCAAGTTTTTGCGCTAGTATCACTATTTGACGTCATATATTAATCTGCTTGAAGACGTCACACCAACTTCTAAAATTAATAACAGCCCAAAAGAGAGGATTTAATAAGGCAAAGCCTCATTTAATTAATTACTGGAGCAAATACAATATTTTTTTGCTATCTCTTTAGATAAGATTCAATCACTATTGAGCCTCAGAATTAATTTACTTTGTACTATCTCTTCAATTAGTGTCCATAAAAAAGTAGCAGAAATACAAAAATCGATCTCATCTTTCTTTTAATAAAGTTTTCATTCAAGTGGTTGGGAAGAAAAATTCAGTTGTGTATTTATACCGCAAGTATATCAAATAGAATTAAAATTTAATTTCTGCTATATCATCAAAATAAATGATCTATTTATTATTTCTTACTACGCTTTACATCAAAAATCTTCTTTGTCCCAAAAGAACGCACTCTAAAAACCCCTAACAATCACGTTAGAAGTAAAAAGAACGAATTCTATTGTAATCAAGTCAAAGTTGATTATCTTCAATCAAGATGAGAATCAGATTGGTATTAGAGTACGCAGTGGCATTGACATTCGACCTTGACTGATGGCGAGCATTGAACGCAGCCATAAAAATGATCATAACCTTATTTTGAAAGATGTTTTTGTGTATAAGTAGCTTTAATGTCAAGGCGAAACAATAAATTAAGATTGATTTATATAATACAGTTTTTACTTATTTTAAAATAGTTATTATTTGGAATTGGATGATATAACAACTAGAGGATGGTGTACAATTCAAATATTAAGGCCCGTATTCTTACCACTTGAAGAAGCGCTTCTTTCCAATATTCGATGCATCATCATTTTTTTATTTCATTGTTTTTATTAAAGCGCTATTTTCAAGTAGCGCTTGAGCAAGAGGTAAGAATACCGACCTAAATGACCAGTGAATTTATAATATTTTTTAGAGAATTGACAATTTTAATGCGATCATATTATTGAGAAAAAAGCAAAGATAACTAAGCAAGCAAGTTGTATGAAACTACACCGGAAGAAGTTCTAGAAATCAACAAGAATCAACTAAATTTCGATCCTATCACAAAACCATGTAAACTACACAGGGAGTCCGGATTCTTCTGAACGAAATGACAAAATATGTTCAAAAAATCTGATAATTTAGATGTCGCTGGTGTCCGATTAGTACCTGATTAGTATCAATGTGAAGTTAACGTTTGCACGAAATGTTGAAAGTTCGCCTAAAAAATTCGCTTAGATTGAGAGTATCCCCATTTTGGTGCATAAAATAACATTTTAAGCATTACAAAAAGATACTCCACCACTGTTTCGGTACAAACGGAACACTACCATTAAAGTAGATATCTACGTAATATGATTACACTGGCTCACTTGAAATGGACAGGGTAAATATAACATCAATGTGTTGCAGGTTGTTATATCTTCAAACCAAAGTATATGTGATTTTGTTTACTTTTAATTAAATTACAGTGGTAATAAAGATGAATAAGGTACAGGAGAGTTCATTTATTTCTCAGTGCAAATAGATTCCTCCATTTTTCAATACAGTTTAGAAGTTTTTCAGAACTGTGGACAAGAGTTTGGGTATTAACTTTGAAATGAAAATATCTGTTATTTGACGTATCAAGTTTTATAATAATTCAAAATAACAAATGAACTCATATCTACTATGCAGATCATGTCAACTAAATACGTATTGAAATTTTCATGATCACTCTTTTCAAATATCAAAATGATAAATGATAACATTTAGTACTGTTTGATATATTCTGAACGAAGTAATAACAGGGCTAAAATATACACTCAACTGCAGATTTTTGAACAAAAAAAATCGCTGTTACATAAATTAAGAATGTCGCATCAATTAATTGCATATTTCAAACTGACAGTTGTCATTGCCAAAGTGACAGCTGTCATTGTGAAAGTGACAGCTGTCATTGTTAAAGTGACGGGCATAGACCGTTTGAGCACGGCGGTCAAATTTTTAATCCGTACAGCAAGGTCTTCCGTAATCCCTATGTACCACTTGAGCACGGCGGAAGCTTAACAGATTATTGGATAAGCCATAAACAAAGATAGTAAGTAAAATGTAAAATCTTTAATACAATGCAGATAGCCGAAATGAACCAATCACGTAAGAATAATTGGAAAAAAATCCTAATTTTGGACTATTTTCAGCAAAATGAATTATGTTAGTTGTAAGAAAGTGTAAATATTTGTATATATCAGTCGTTATTTGTTTATGATGAAATAAAATGAATTGCTATCCAAGTTCGTTTATTATATTAACTCACAATTTTTGGCATTTGGAGAATATACTTTATTTGAATATAGGGATTAAGAAAAAAATGCTCAAATGACCTATGGGATTAGGACAAAACTGACCGCCGCGCTCAAACGGTATATCCCCAAAATGACAGATGGCGGTTATATATAATCCTTAAATAAAATAGGTTTTCTTTTTGGAAATGAAGATTTCTTTTATAGATTTTCGGAGTCTTTAATTCATTGGAACATGCAGTTTTTAGATCTGATCGCTGGAAATGTAATTTAAAGATGGAAACGTGGATTCCTTTACTTTGATATCTACTAAGCTTATCGCCCCGAGAGCTTTAAATTGATACCAAACTAGACACCATGAATAACTTGTAAAAAAAATTGACAATCGTTTGAATATCCTTTTTATACCAAAAATGTTAGAAACAAATTATTGAAAGAAAATTCACAAACGTTTGCATGTGATGTCCAAATATGAGTATAATTAATTTTAATTTCACATTATGATTCTCATTATTTTTTTGCTTCAGAAAAATATAACAAATGTTCCAAGAAATGTTGTCCAAATTATTCAAGAATCGGTTTAAGTTATTTTATATTTTATGATAAATACTAACATTCATAAAATAAACGCAAAAAACTAAATAATTCCATTAATAGTTTTGTACCACTCGTTGAAAAAAAGCTCATTTACGAACTTAAACCTAGCTTTCTTATAGAAAACTTGATATGAAATTTCAGTCGATAATTCGTACGTGCTCTCATGTTATCGTGCTTTTAGGCAGACAGATCGGACAGATCGACCGACTTTTCTAAAATTATGTTTTTTGGGATCTAAAATGTGAAGATTCATAAAGATCTCCAATTGTCAAAAAATCACGATTAAAATACTTTACTTTATCATATAGGTCAGGGAAATAAAAAATGACTATTCCATTCGTAGTATTTATAACAAGGTTAACAATTCTAAATCGTCAAAGAAACGGTGCATATCAGTGAGTATTTGGACGTGTAGAAATACCCTCGGGTATTACACTAGTGGTCAAAGTGAGTATTTCACTCAAAGATGTGGATACCTCCAATTTGTGCTTTCTTCGTATTTAATGGAATATTTTTCTGAATATCTTCATCAATTTCATCTTCTGATCAATCACCAAACCTTTCTGAACTAGCTTCCATATCAAAACGCAATTTATTTCTCTATTATTCGTCAAAGAAAATGCAAGAAATTCTAATTTTTCAGTTTGACAGAAGTTTGTTTACTCGTTCCTATGAAAATTGCGTGAGTTGTTACTAGATTCATAGAAAACTAATTTGATTTTGATGTTTATTGTGCTTGTGAATACCACTCGTGCTGCACACTCGTGGTATTCAAACGCAAGCACAATAAACATTCGTGATAGCACCACAAAAATAATCGATAATACTTAAACTACTTATGATATAATAAATGATTATTCTTGCAGTGCTTAGATAGATAAACAAATATTGCCAATAATAGATATTTATGTATCTAGTGCGCAAAATTTTACTTTGGTGCTTGAGAATGAAAGAAATCATTCGAAAGCAGCAAAGAAATTTCGTACACGACTTGCATACAACATTTTTCTACAGAGGACAAAACATTATAAAAAAAATATTAAGATCATATTAAAATACAAAAATTAGTGGAGTTGTTTATCATGCCAATGTGCACGACGTATTTCGTGCACGTTGTCAAGATAAAATTAGTGCGCGAAATACTTCGTGCACGTTAGTATAATAAACAACTCCAATGCGTTATTTCGCATAATAATATTGATGTACAAATGTTATCATTTCTTGACGCCTGTAGAGAAAATAATTCAAGTTGGTGTGCGTTATTTAGAATTTTGAGTAAATATTCGGTATATTCTCTATCGGCATTTAGAAGTAAGTGTTTAGCTACATTGGTTTGAGTATGTGAAACGAGTGTCGAATGAAGTTTTCTAAAAAAATATGTGGGTAAGTTGAAGATGAAAAATTGTGGTGACGGACGTATGTAGGTGGATGGATACGATTGCTGTTTTTTTGCGCGAGAACAAGTTTCCGAGTGAGAGAAATAAGCAAGCTTGTATGAATATACATAAAGCGAACGAATTATGTTTAAATAGGTATCTCGCGAAGAATGATTGCTAGTTGAATGTTAAATGGGGTTCATAGCAACCTCATTTTGAGGAAAGAATATGATATATGCATGTTATGTTAATTTTCCAATTATTTTTTGCATTTATTAGTTATCAGTTTCTTGCGATTATACTTCTGATGAATAAAGCTGAAATGTGGCTAAGATAATGAGCGATAATAATATAAATAAGATTTTAAGTCTGGTTGGCTTGCGTTTTGGCCGGAAGTGTTTCCTCTGGCGCGAATATGAGAATGTGTGTGTGTGTGTGTGTTCTTGGATGCGTGGGTAAGAACGATAAGATTTCGTGTTGTGTTCGAGTTTCGTGTTTTACGTCTATCCAACAAACAACTTGTTGAAAGGAATGGAAAAGACTGAGTTATTTTTCTTGTAAAAATAAAAGTAAAAGGAACGGAGCTCGTAATGAAAATAGCATGATATTTTTACAAAAATATCTCTTGTTATATCAAATTATATTTATAACTCATCAAATTTGTTCACAGCAAAATAATTTAGCAACAGTTATAACTGATAGTAACACAATGAAATTATCTTACAGTAAAGATTATTACTGAAATAATTGATATTTCCATTAAATTTTCTCTAAATTTGAAAACAATTCTTGATTATTTATCGATATCTATGACTACAATACATTCGTTTCTCTACGAAAAAACTAGTGCTAGTCTGCTTATTGATGATTTGTATAGTCTATAATAAATATTTTTTTCATACATATTTGACATTTATCTCATTTTTACACCGTTGCAATTCTGTATTTCGAAATTATCTATTGAAATACAAATATTAAATGTACACCTAGTTAAATTCAAATTGGACACAAATGACATTCGACATCTTAGTTCCTTAACAATTGAAAATTGATCTAGGACTATTTTTAATGTGATGTTAATAAATTTCATTCGTCAATTTTATATACGTGACTACAATCAGAGAGATCTTATTGAATTCTTAACATGTAAAAATTTTCAAAAATTTTTTTTTATGAAATGACAGATTTAAAAACTTTCATATTTAATTTTAACGTAAAATAACTGCAGACAAATTTTAGCATTTGATTCGCGAACAATTGCTATATTCTGTTCTTGAAAAGTAGCTCATTAAATAACATAGTACTAAAATTTAACATTTTTCTTTGGCAAATGATATCACTTTGAAGATTAATATATTGAAGTTCGAAATTCCGGTTCAGTATTCGTCCCTCAGATAACGTCAGATCTGATGTCTAATGGATGTGTGTATTCATGTGTTTTGTAGTATGTGGTTTCAACATCTACATCAAAGAATGAAGACTGAAAGTCAAAGTTTATAGTGACACCTGTTGATGGCTCGAATTAATTGCGAAGTTTAATTTAATTATAAACTAAAGTATAAACTTCGATTTACCTTTAGCTCGGTTCATTGAATCAAATCAGGTTCGTTTAAATGCCACAAGCTTCCTAAAGCTTTTGCAGTAGGAGTTCCATTGAAAAATAACTAATTAGATATGATATTAAATAGATAATGCAGAATATTAAACGGGGTGTGAAAAAGGAGGCGAATTGTAAAAATGTGATAAATAAAAATTGAATTTTTGGATGTTACTCGTCAAGTTATTTCTATAATCCAATCGATTAATACATTTCTGTATAGTTGAACGAATACTGCAAAGAAAAACTTGAATATTCTAACGCCACCAAAGCGCTTAGGAGATTTTCGCATTTTATATTGTCAACGTGTTCTAGTCCTTCCTCCATTAATAAAGGCGTGGCAGTTTGATTTCGTAATCTAGTTTTTGTGAGTTTCTGTTGATAGCTCAGTGAAGATTATCTATTTGTAAGATAATTAATAAAGACCAAATACCAACTTGTACTTTGTGCTCTTTGCAGTATACCCAAACGCCCAAGTTACCCACTTGTTGCATAAATTACAATTAAGAATGACTGCGCGGATGACTGCGGTGTATTATATATTGTGAAGAAATACAACTTGTTTGTGGGCTTATAAATTTATTTTTACTAAAGGCTATAATAATGTAACTAAAAATATCCACTAATATATACTTCTACATATAATCGATGCTAAAATAGACATAATCACTACGCTAATTTATTATTACAGAGTAACACTGTCTGCTATTTATTTCCACTGCAACTTATTTATCTCGTCTATATTTAGTCATTTTCAATCTTACGCGCTTCGTATTCGATCTACAATAATAATCGATTCGACATAGTCCGGCTTTTTATAACCCCGCCTAGAGTTTCCTGAAGTTCTAGTCCAGAGATTCCACCAGACGTCACCACATCCTTGACGTCATATGACTCAGTTAAAGCCACCCGTTTATCTGACCTGTTGCGTCGGAAGTCTATCCTATAGGGGCTCTGTTTGTTACAATATGATTTTTAATATGTTACTAGTACAATAAATGCGTTAGAATCATAGGCTTGTCATAAAAAATAATATAGTTTTGCCTCATATTGGCGCGTCTTCGCGTCTTGAACTTTTTACACCTTGAAAATATTCTCAAATCAGAATTAAATAATGTTTTTTTTTTCTGATTATTTTCCTGTATATATATAATTATATAATATTATCTTGCATGATAATTTTTTTTAAAAAGCTGTAATGAATTTTCAATTTTTCCGTCTCTTATTTCTAGTATTTCTTTTTCATTTATTCCATCCTTTTAGAAAGAATCTTTGTTTCCGTCCTTAGATACGCATTTTTTAACATGACGTTCTGTTCGTTTCCTGCAGATAATGCTTCGCACTTTTTTTTTTAAATGAGGACCTACAACCTATGACGACAATTCTTCGTAGTCGCTTTCTTCGTCGTTCTCCGGCAATATTTGATATGCTTTGTCGTAAGATTCACTTCCACAAATTTCGCAGATAATTAAGCAATGAAGTCCGGCCTTTCTGTATCTAAAAGCAGTGTCGTAATTATTTGTTCAATAAAATATTAGATGAAGCAGTTTTAGTGTTATTTCGACAGGTACAAGAAGTTGAATTGATTTCTTCTAGTCCCATTCTTCAGAATCAGACTCATTTCTTATCCACTTCTAAAAATATATGCCCAATTGCCCACATACTTTAAAACTTACTTATGATTGGTTAAACTAACAATTTAATCTCTTGAAACATTCCAATAGTTGATTGGAACGAAAAATTTATTTGAAGTGCACACTGGACTTGGACGCATTGTAACTCGTGACCCAAAATTTTTTTCTTCCTCTATTATATTTCTCATTTGATATATTTTAGTTGGATAATTCTTTGACAGTAAAAAACGAAAAAATATGATTCTAGTTAACTTTAGCGCCATCTAACTTTTCAAGTGTTGTTACCTTCCATCAAAAAATGAAGAGCATTTTGTTATCTACATTTTTTATGTTGAAAGTTTTTTGCCTCAAATGAGAACATTTTCAAGATGACAAAAAAACGTCCAATTGGATTAGACGTACTTATATTTGGATTTAGACTAGTTTAGCCCAAGGGCGTTTCTAGCCAACTGGCTTAGGGGGGGTAATTTAAAAAAAAGTGGAAACTTATTTTTTTTTCTATTTCATAAATACAAAATATCGATATCAAAAAATATAATTTGTAAAAAAAGGAACATTATATAATAATAAAATAAAATTCTATTCATTTCAAATAAAAATAGAATGATATCTCATCCGAAATAAAAGTAGGACATCTATAAACATTCTGTAAAATTTCAAACGTATTTTTATAACTTAATAAAAAACGAATTTTAATATTTCTTAAATAATGAAATCAACTTTTGTTTCTTTCCCTGCAAACTCGTTAATATTATTTTCAATATTCAATCAACCTCGCCATTGATCTAGGATCAATAAAGTTATATTATATTATATTATATTATATATTATATATCCATATATCTATGTAGTATGTATATGTAATAAAGCTAGCCCGGTTAGCCTTTCTTGAGACAGAGTTGCTCGCAGCCGATCGTTTTTAATCTTCTCAGTGCAGAAGAACTTCTTTCTGCAGAATCAACGCTAACGGGCAGAGTACATAATATTTGTAAAATTATTTTTAAAGTTGGGTAAATATTGGCATCACATTCTCTGTATGCATCTAGAGCATTTTCTGGTAATAAATAAGCGAATACAAAATTCTTAGGGGGGGTAATTACCCAATTACCCACCCCTGAAACCGCCACTGGTTTAGCCACCAGATACAAAATATCAAGAAATCAGCGACACGTTTTTTTTTAGATCAAATTACCCGTTGACAGTAATGAGATGCATATTTCAAGTGAGAAAAGTGACGATATTGCTGCTTGCATGAATAGAATAATAAATATTGATTTAGTGAAAAAAATTCGTTTGAATAATAATAATAATAATAATAATAATACACTTTATTGAGATTCACTCAATTGAATTGAACAATAAAAAACGTGAAAACATAGCTAATACAATATTATTCTTCCAAGAAAAAAATTAAAAAAAAAATGAGAATTGGTTGGCAACGTATATATCGGAAAATAAGGAAAATTCAATTATTCAAATCTGTGTATCTGCGTTAAAGTTGAACAAGCGTTTAATGTGATATTTAAAACTATTTAATGAGAGAGATTTAAAAGAATCAGAAATGTCATTGTCTTGCTGCTAAATACAAGAACAAACCCTTCATCATACTCTTACAAAAAAAGGAACTACAAATTTATCCATGTCCCGCAAAATGTACTTAAGTTCTTTCGTAATGAGTTATACAAACAAGAAGGGCTTTTTGTCAAATATATCTTATGAATAAGTCATACTTAGAGATATTCAGTTCCTTGATATTTCATGTTAGCCGACATCCTATGCAATGATATGTGGTCATATTTACGCACATTATGAATAAATTAGATTGCTGAGGCAATGAGTGATTTCTATGTATGTGAGTGTATGAATGTAAAATGTATTTATATTATAACGAATGGAGCCCCTCATATGTACCAAGGACGTAGTGACGTCTGGTGGAGTTTCTGGAAGTCCAATAGAAATTCTTGGAAGCTTCGAAAAACTCTAGGCGGGGATATTAAGCCCGAGACTAGGTCGAGCCAATGATTTTTATAGATTGGTAGTTCGGATACGGAGCGCGTAAGACTGAAAATAAATAAGTGCGCTAATCGAGATAAATAAGAAGCAGTGTAAATAAATGGCAAACAGTATTACTGTATAAATAATTAATAAGTGTAGTGTTAGTGTCTAGATTAGCGTCGATTGAAAGCAAAAGTATTTATTAGTAGATATTTTAGTCATATTATTGTAGCCTTAAGAAAAAATAAGCCCACGAACAAATTGAGTTTCGTTATAATGTTATTTATATAGAAAATTACAAGCAAAAAATATTATATTACATATGCTCGCTACACCTCAATTATTTTATCAACGTATGAACACTTTTTTTCTGAAATTATATTTCTTACTACTGAATTATTGATTTCAATGAAACTCACCTATCTACTAGAGTACAGTAAAATATGTATGACAAAACTCATTAGTGTCTCAAATCAATATCGATATTTAATTCATAAAAACAATAATCAAAATGTCAATATTATAGTAATCAAACTAAAAACTGCGGGAATAACCATACATTTAGTATGAATTTCTTCTTTTAAAATGTCTGTTTTTGGAGTAATAATATAACTGAAAAGTGGGACAATAACATTTCTATTATTGAACATCAGACTGTAATGGAAACTGAACGAATGTACTCATAATTTACTTAAAATTTGAGTTTCATACATGGTTGAATAAAAGTAGAAAAGTACTCTTATTCACCTAAAATCAATATTTTTGTTGTCCGTGACGTTTAAAAATAATAATTAATCAAAAAATGATGAATATTACACATGTCATGGAAATCTAGATGACTGAATTCAAATTGTATTTAAATTTGCATAATTCATCATATTCCAATTTATCGTGCATACATAAAAAATATAAGCAAGTATTTTCAACTTCATCTACATCGAGAACGATACAATGAGAAGGGTGTAAATAATCTATGCATTGTACCGAACGAATTTTATTAACGACTGCGACGTATCACATTAAATAAATGCCAGCAGACTTCACCTACCCCCTGACAGAAAATAGCACGAAATATTCATCAACAATAAAAGCTGTACATTTCGATAACTATTTGTCAGTCGTTCATCAATTAAAATAAATAGATTTGTGCAGTTTGAATATTTAAATTTGTATCTATTCAGAAAATGAATATATTTATTGCTTTTATTTCTTAAATTCATTTCCAGCAAGCTTGTTTTGAATCTTCTGCATTTAACGTGAGTGAATCGTGTTCGCATTTCGGCCAATCAGAAGTCCTAAATCGTAGTTTCATAAGAGTTCTGAACCATTCTTAACTGAAATGAACTATAATTCGGGACATTTTCCAGGACATATATTAATATCGGACACGGTACTGTAATCCGGCAATGTCTCGGACAATCCGGGACGAATGGTTACACTTGAAGGATGAACAATGCACGACTGCAAAGATAGTAAGTGAAATGCCTGGTGAAATGATAAATGAAAATTTCTGCAACCATTAAGTCATTTTTGCACCGAGGGCTTCGGAATTATTTTACTTCTATATAAATTTATTCTATGGTAATATGGTCAATAGACGATTGAAAACTATTAAGTAAAATGTTTAATAATAATAATATCTATTTTGTTGCATGAGAATTAATTTTTCCTAATGAATTTGAAATATAGGGAATGTATTGTGGGTTGCGAAAATTCCACAATAGATGAAAACTATTCAAGTTGTAGAATTATTCTATCGGTCAATCGGTGTACAACAATGGAATTTAGGTATAGTTCAGCAAAATATATTCAACGGTAATATACCGATAGAGAGGTGTATTATCGATATACCAAAGAATTTCACGAAAATACTTTTTGTCTTGGGTAATTTTTTACGAGACAAATTTGGGGATTTATAATCTGAAAATACCTGAGAGCTTTAGCTCGAGGGATATTACCGTTGATTATAAATCTCAAAATTTGCCGAGTAAAAAATTACCAAAGACAAAAAGTATTTGAGTTAAATTCAAGGTATATGCGATAATACACCGAATCTTGAGGCGTATTTGCAAGGATTATTTCACAAACCATAAAATTTATCAATTGTTATATTTTTTATTATTTTTTTAAAAGCTACTGTGGTATATCGAGTTAGGAGAAAATATAATCGCGATATACCTCGTTACCATGCAAAATCCCTTAATTTCATTGGTTGTTGCTAAGGTGTGTGATATAATCAATATTATTTTCTATAGTTAAATACCGACTTGACAGTTTTAATGTTGTTGCAGTGTTTATGAACATGAATTGAGATCAGACACTACAAACTGAAACAATTTATTTCTTTTATCTTCAAGGATGATAAGTATCAAATTATATTTCTGTTTTAGATATAAAATTTCAATTAATTTTGAAACTGTACTTTTGTGATGGGTAAGCTGTTCGCTAATATTTTGTATGATGATTTTGTGGGATAATTTTGCGAATTCTAACCTAACCTCGTATTGATTTGTGTTTTAATTTCGTATCTAAGCAAAGAAAAATTCTGCAATTTAAGCTAATTCGAAGTCCTGGATTAGTTATATTTTGACAATAAATTATTGAGCACATAGCAAGGGACATTTGATAGTTAAACTCAACAAATATCCGAATAAATGGATCAGTGCGAGATGCTGCAGCAACAAGTCTAAATGGTAGTAGAATAAGGACGCGAAAAACGCTTACTTAACGCATCGTTTGCATTGTGTCAAGTACAAACACACGGCCGTAGAAAATAGTAATTTATGCAATGAAAGTGTGAAGTTGAGCATTTTGACATGAGTCCAATTATTTGGTGACGAAGCTTAAATCTCTAAAATTGTTAACCGAATGTCATAATGCTAAGGCTGCTTGTTTACACACATATTGCATGAAAATTTATTTCTACAACCCTCAATTTCCATATTTTAAAAATTATTGAGCACACAACAAGGGTGCACAGAGCACAAATTGAAACAGATGGCCTAACAAAAAAATTGATAAGTAAGAGTTGCTACATGCATGAGTTCATATAAATTCAGATACTACGCGTTTAAATGGTGATAAAAGTGGGACTCGAAAAAGACTTACTTTACGCATCGTTTGCGCGTCAAGTACTCACTTAACGAGCAGCCGTAGAAAAAAAATCTATGATCAATTTCTATCCCCTGTTTTTTCTAGGTGCATAATGTACAAAATCCAGTGATCAAAAACATTGCAGATATTCATAATTCTTACCGCACTACAGTCTACCGGAAGAATTTCTTCGGATTTGAGTTCACATACCTACAACAGAAAAAAAAAATTAATATCATTCATGACAAATTAAAAAAAAAATGCAATATAAAATTTTAATTTGAGGTTCGCGCACACAATAATATTTACTTTATCACAGAAACATTCCATCAAATTTTGCGGATATAGATATGTTTATTTATTCGTTTGCTGTTTTAGCATTTATTTCAATCTAAATATTATAGATGTAAATGAATTGCAACATGCTATGCACCAATATGCAGCTAAAAAACAAATTGTTGCTCTTTTGAAATTCATATTCGAAATATTAAAATAACAAAGTATAAAAATACAGGTATATGAATGAAATTTCATCAGTATCATGTTTGGAAACTAATATCAGTACAAGTTTTTATAAAAACTTATTGCAATATAATGTTCATTGTTTACGCTAAAATTTAAAATGAATCTGAATATATTTGAAACGCTATTTTTGTTTTCATGAATAGTTTCATCTGTACCAATGGTAGAAATAAAGAATACTTCGTAGCATTCATTTTCAAGTAGATAAGAATCAAACTCATGAAACAATCTTGGTTGTAGTCCATGCGGCTTTAAATATTAACGAGTAAATTGTCACAGAAGTTTTCATTTTGACCGTGTGGCCTTAGGCTCACTTCTAATTATTATTTTTAGATTATTCTATTTTATCGTTCTTACAGCAGAAATGAATCAGTTGTGTTAGTTTGGGTATGCAGAATAATTTCGAACTAACTTTCAAAAAGAAAATGGACTAGAAATTGATAAAACATTGCGTGTACACCCTGTGTTGAAGTGGATTGATATAATAGTAGGTTTGTGGCGTGCAACTGGAAAAGAATTGGGTTTCTTAAGAACACTTCTTGGAGGTGGTAGTAAATTTTGGTATCCCTCCTGTTGTTATAATTATATTGTATATAACGGCGGAAGGAAAGAATTTCTCGTGCGTATTTATACACGACGAAATGTCGGGACAGGCATAAAAAAAGGTGATCACCAATTAAGTTGAAAAAAATTAAATTAATAACGCATTTTCGACCGGCTATGAAAAAAAATCGTAAGCATTACACTGGCCAAAAGTTGAAATCTCGGTCCTGCGCGTAATGATGCCAGAAGCGAACTTTCGTCACTTGTAGTGTAATAAACTATTATTCACAATCATTATAGTAATATGGCAATTCCTAACCTTTTGGAGGTTGGAAAGTATGTAATTTCCAACTGCAATGACTAGCTCACGGGTCGGAAGCGATTCTTCCATCTCTTGGGTGGGAAATGTTTATATAGGGTTGCCTAGCATCAGTCATAACTCTTTGTTGAAGTAAAATAATCCGTGCTGTCAGAAATACCGATCATATAATCTAGTGATCCAAATAAAACAATTAATATTGAAAAGAAGCGGATTTATGTTGCAATTCTGTGTAAATCTATGTCTTATGAACTCATAAATTTGTAAATTATGAACAAAACCGATATGAACTCACATACGTAGCACTTCCGTTCGATTCGGGACAAGTGTATAACTCCATTTCACTGTTATAACTTATTGATATCTACACTTATCACAATTTCAATGGATACACGTATAAATAACTTGATTCATATATCATAAATACTACAAATGTCAAATTAATTAATTGTTTCAAAACATTCTTGTTTTCATAGACTACTACATCAATTTACTTTGTTGAAAAAAGAACGAAATTGGATTAATTATTTCTCGGAAAATTAGGGATGATTGTGAATAAAATAGTATACATACTTCGGTGAGGATTTCATATCAGCCTCGAGCTATATCTGATACTCGAGGTTTCGCCTCTCGGTCATATGATAAGCTCTCGGCTGAAATGAAATAGTTCCCCCCTCAGATGTAATATACTATTTCAATTTTTAAAATATCAATTAAAAATGTTCTTATTTCCATGTGACTATTGACCATACTGAGACTTGATTCACAAATAAAGAAAAAATTTCTACAACCGTGATTGAAATATGATTGCATTTAGTGAACTGGTTTCCATGGCGAGTACTGAACAACATTTAAAATACATTTCGATAAAATTGTGGCTTCAGATAGGTATTTTAAGCACAACCTAAAGTTAGTATAGCCCTATTAAGTACGGACTGAAGAGCTTCAATCATTTTTACTTTTCCGACCTACATATGTATTAGAGAAAATATTGTAATCGTGATTTATTGATAATTCGAGATTTTGATGAATCTTCACGTTTTACACCCTACAAAGTCCAGAAACGTAATTTTCAAAAAAGTCGGTCGATCTGTCTGAAAGTACGATAACTTGAGAGTGCGTACGAATTTTCGACTGAAATTTTATATTCAAGTTTTTTATGAAAAGCTGCGTTTAAGCTCGTAAATGAGCTTTATTTAACCAATGGCACTAATAAGATTATATTTGGATGGAATTTTTTGCGTTTATTTTATGAACGGTAGTATTTATCATCAAATATAAAATAACTGAAATTAATCCTTGAATACTTTGGCACAACATTTACCTGAAACATTGTTCAACATTATTAGCGGTTCATTTTTTATATTATTAAAAATTGAATTATTATAAAATTTGTAAATATGTTTCATTTGGAAAAGTTCTGAATATAAAAATGATTAGAAACACAACGTTTCAACAGCAAGGTGCTGCCTTTTTCAAGTGTGAAAGTATAATAAATAAATAAACAGAAATGGTCAAGACAACAAAAATACAAAAGGTGACTAGATAAAATATTAACTCCTAGGATCGTAGAGTTCTGCCTGTGGCTTAGCATATAATTCAATGTCCTCGGGTCTTCAGGAGATAAAAAATGAAGGTCTAAATAGGGAAATAATCAACTCCTTGTTGATCAATCTGGCTCTACTCTTTTGGTTTGGCACATAACTGAACCATCCACAGTTATTTTTATCTATTTGCAAGAGTTACTTCAACACCACCTCCTGAAGATCTGTGGATGGTTCAGTTATGTGCCAAATCAAGAGTAGAGCCAGATTGACCTAGAAACACTTGAATATTTCTCTATTTAGACATTCATTTTCATCTCCTGAAGATCCGTGGACATTGAATTATATGCTAAACCACAAGCAGAGCTCTACGATCCTAGGAGTTAAAATTATCTAGTCACCTTTTGTATTTTTGTTGTCTTGACAATTTTTGTTTATTTATTTATTATACTTTTACACTTGGAAAAGGCAGCATCTTCCTGTTGATACGTTGTGTTTCTAATCATTTTTAAAAACAGAACTTTTCCAAATAAAACATATTTATTAAAACATGATTTCTGAAAAGTTTTTTCCTTCATTATAAAATTCGTACATTTTTCTGAAGAAAAGGAATAATGAGAATCATAATATGAAATTAGAGTTATTATTACTTATATTTGGATATCACATGCAAACGTTCGTCAATTGTTTTTTCAAAATGAGTAATTTGGTTCTATCGTTGTTGGTATCAAATTAAAACTCCTGCGGGAATAATTCTAATAGAAATAGGGTTTGAAATAAAAACACAAGTCTTTCTAATAAGTCAAAATCAAGTCTACATTCGATTGAAGAAATTTATTTTCATTTGACACGCCACTGACTGTTCGGACTCTACTGATTTAGAGTACAACCACGCGTGCTTTTATACCTTATTGGGCCAATCTAGATTATTTTAGAAAAGTTTTGGGAGTGCTTCTAGAATTTTGTACGAATGACTTTAGATTCTAGAGTAGAAAATGCATTACAATATTTCAGTTCAATAAAAGCTACTTATAAAAATAATACATAGTATTCCTATGACATAGAAAACAAAATTCAAGAGCATGAGGACTAGTTTATTTATACAAAAATTTCAATTTCCCAGAAGTTATCCCTCCACATATTTCTTGCATAACTTTTCGCATGAATCTGAAAACAGTGTTCCTTACGTCTTGAGGAATAGGGCATGCAGCACCACACTTAGGACAATAAGAATAAGAAGAAGAAACGCGTAGATCATAAGTTGACGCAAGAATAAACCACGAAAGTTGTGCAGTTAATCTTCAGAATCCCGCTCAGGAGAAAGAAGGCAATGGCGATGACAACGAAAACGAAACAAAAGCCGGGCGCGAGTGTTAACAGTTGAATAGTCGCACGACTGTCATTTGTTGGATGTCTTCGGCTTTGTTTCCGGCCAGTGCGAACTCACACAACGAAGACACACATTTTTCAAACTTTTAACGACTGGCTCGCACGAAAATGTCGCACGGCGAATTTATTACGCTAGTTCTTGGTAAGAAAATCTTTGCTAAGTATTAGTTATCATAAAAGTACTTGTTCGGTACTAAAAGTCAACAGCAACTTATGCGACAAGTCTTTTTCATGCTTTACAGTTATACTACTTGTTTTTTATTTACTAACAGAAAGAACTTCTACGGAAATATCACCAAGGGCTGAATTAAAAGATTTTTATCTGACAAAACAAAAATTGTATCACAATTTTAATATTATTTCTTATCTTAGATTAATCCAGATACGTAATAATCTTAATTTCTAGATCAATTCTACATGAATAAATTAGTTATATTCAACTATTATAATACGGAAACATTTTTGCAAATTTTATTCCACTGAGAATTACATTCATTTCCCAAAGAAATATGAACCAATACTTGTTTTATTACTCCCCTAATGTTGTTAAAACTTTCCATCAGAACCTCATAAAAATTACCAAATTATAAACTTTAGAAGTACTCACAAACAGAATTAACTTTAATCCAAATCAATTTACAGCCTCTTTTACTGAAAAAAATTACACCACATTCATCCCTATACCCACTGCTTTGGAGTGTAGTGTGGGATGCTGTCACAATCTCTCCCGAGAATAGCCGAACTTAGCCGAGTCTGCAGCGCGGCAAAATAACATAATTGAATCGAATGCAGGAGTGAGACCGAGATATATCAGGGACATTTATACTGAAATTCCAGTGCATTATCGCAGGAAATGAGATTTGGCAGCGGAATTGGAGCCGTTTAAAAATGATAACGAGAGGAGATTGGAGGTTAAGAGACTTTTATATTTGGAAATATATTTTTATTGGTAACTAGAATACAACCCACATGTTTCCAGACATAATTCTTCGAAATTGAGAAATCATCTTAGGATTTTAGATGAGATTTATTTTGTTAAAATAAAAAACTCATATTGAAGAGTGAATCTTAGAAAATCTTACTGATTTCCTATATAATTATATTGGAGTCACAAAATAAGATGAAATTGCTGACGAAATTGAATTTCATACGAAATATCCTCTTTATTAATTTTTCCATAACTTTTCTCTCTCTATTGACACTGAATATCCTTCACAATACGTTGCAAAAAATCGAAGCGATAACATTAATATAATTTCATAGTCGAAAAAACTTTTTTCTTCCGTGACCTGTTTATATTTTTTAATAAACAAGAAGATGCATTTGCTTTCTCACTCACTCCTTTTGCAGTGCAAAGAAAATTATGAAAAATAAGCAGCCGAATTCAAACAAGCAAAACAAACTGGACTTGAGGATTTGAGAAGTTTGAAGAGGGCGGTTACGCCAGGGATGGACTGGAAACAAATTATCATGATTCTACAATAATTTAGAATTGATTTTAGATGATAAATTGGTACACGAGTTGGATGCAAAAAGTCCTACTAGTAGGTGTAGGTGCTGTTTATTTTTACACGGTATAAAACAAAAAATTAATGATTATTAATTCCCTGCTGAAAGAGAAAAATTGATGGATCATAGGATGCCGTTCATATTTTTCAATTTTATTGTTTACATATCAAATTAAAATTTGGAAAAAAATTATATTACTAGATGTGTTCGTTATAGTGTTGAGATTTGCTGTAATCGTGATAGCATAGAAAATGTGGAAAAATAGTGAAATACCAAACAATGAAATAAGTAAAGTAAGTTATATTCAGTAGTATTAGTTCACTGTAAATGTAATCGCAATCGCAAACATTAAAATCGATATGATAGTTTCAATAAATCTAGATTTATTTAAAAAGCTCAGTAATGGGAAACTTCGGTGCACTTGTCATAGAAAGTATCGTATGCTATGCAACATGGACACTCAACGACCGTCATTATTGTCACGGATAAAGTTGGCTGCACGAAGCTACGCCTTGGACTTCGCCCTCGCCTTCACCGAGTGCAGCCAACTTCATCCTCTACAATAATAACGATCGTTTGGTCCTTGTAGCATAATATATTATTTCAAAAAATAATTATTAAAAGCTAAAACGAAAACAGGATACTTGAACATGCAAAACAAAAGAAAACTGCTTAGACATGGGTGTAAATAATTTGAGAACGAAGAAAGAATATTTTCTAAAAAACTCAACTGATTCAAGTGGATGTCTTCGCACAAATGTAATAAAAGAATCCAAAAATCATGTTAGTGCCAGTGATTGAGTTTTTTGAATATTTCTTTTTCGTCGTTTTCAAATTATTTTTATTCACGCCACAGCAGTTTTCTGTAGCTTTTCATGAGCAAATACCTTTTATTTATTTTTTAATTACTGTGTCTTTGGAATTGATTCTTCACATAAAATAGTAAGGAATTTTACTGTCATTTGAATAAAATATTGTATTTTTACCAGTGATACTCTGATAATGATTACCAAGTAGTCAAAACCGGTCAATAAATACTTTTTTACAGGAACAATGTGAAGTAAAAGTTTTCTGAGCCTTTATCTTTATTTACTATTCTTTTCCCTGTTTAATTGTCCTACTTGCGCTCATCAGAATTCATCACAATTTATAAAATTATCAAAATTTTGAAAGATTCATCTAATTTTCGTGAGTACATCCCTGTTGTTTTTCATCGCAAATGCCAGTATTTCGGAGCGGGAAAGTTTGTATATCTATTTCTCTCTTTTCAGTGCTTCATAAAACATAAAATGACAATTTCAATTTATTTTGTGAGTTCAGCCAGAACAGTTTTTGTGCAGATTTCCCGTTTGATCGCAAACGTTATTACTTTCTGGAGATTTTTCGTTAATTTATTCTGCTTGTTAAAATATTGATGTAATAGTCTTTCTGTTTGCTATAAGGCCTATAAAAACACTCCCTCGGGTTTATTTTTGGAGAATTGTCTTATTGTAAAATTAATGGCAACAATGTACCTTTACAATTCTGTTATTTAGAAAAGGAAATTGAATATAGAACCCTTAAATATAGTATATTCTGTGGCAGAGAGAGATATGTTCTCCAGATATCTATCATAGGAATTAGATAATTAAATTAAAATATATATTTTCATTATATCTGCATCAAATCATTCGGTGTATAGCAATACGGTCTCAAGATAAAACAATGTGGCAAGTCTCTATGTTTGATGTGTTGCATATTTGAGGTCTCAGATATAATTGAAAAGTGATAGTTTTCATCATTAAATTGAGTGAATAATAAGTTATTATCAACCGTTTCCTAGCAAGAAGGTATGATAGAAGAACAACTTTATTATACAAAACGATCGTCACAAACGTGCAAGTAGAGGATAAAATATGTATTGATCGTGCAAAAATTTACAGCTTAAATGATAAAACTTTTTACCATTTAATATTTGAATATGAAACAATAAAAAAAACTTTGAAGCGAACAGAACACAGAATGTATTCAAATTCAAAGTAAAAATATTCGAAGCAGGAATATTACTCTGGAATACAATGCGATAAAAATTCTAGTTATACTGCATTCTATTTCTGGGCTGCATCAAATATGTATCAATATTCCTCAAAATCATTAAAATTTCAGATGCAGTTTAAAAGCCATCACCAGGGCAGGGTCTTTTATTTTTCTATAACTTCTTCTTCGCGTTTCTTCTGTCGTTTTATAGTTTCAGTTGCCTTTAAAATTTTTATCAAGACGAATTGTTGCGCATTCGGGCGTTACCGCAATTGTTCGTCTGCTTCCGTTCATTCATACCCCGTGAAATATTACTGAAGTTACTTGGAATTAATAAAATAAATGTGAGGTTCGTTCGCAGTTGGTTTATTGGTTGAACCGACGTTTACTTTAGATGTTATGTGGTTTAGTTAACGAGGTTCCAAAGCTGGATTTACACCAGCGAAATTTAGACGTTCGGAATTTTATTGCTTAGGTACTGTGGATCAAATTATCGTGGGTTATGATGTGTTGATTATTTTTTGGAAATTTAGGTTGTAAAAGATTCATTATAATATAAACCAACGCGCTAATATGGTTATAATACTGGTGAATTCATTAGATCTGAGATCTTGAATTAATTTATAAATCAGGTTCGTATTTACCAAATTTTGGAAGTGAGGTTTTCAAAACAATCTATTCGTTTCTAATTCAAGTGAGAACTGTGAGATTAAAACGTGTTTCAATCAATATTTTTGTTCAACTAAACAGGGAAGTAAAAGATTTACTACTCCTCATACGAAGTCGAAGCTAGGACTTTCAGACAAGACTGCAAAACTAATTTCCGCAATATTGAACATGATTGCTTCAGCTGGTCATCAGTATTTTGACATAGACTTTGTGTTTTTATTTGTAAATACTGTAACGCTGCTCAACTCGTTTGTAGATTTAATAAATTTATTTTCACCTAAAGCTACAATGGTACAACTAAAAATCCACTAATAAATACTTCTATACTTATAATCGACGCTAAACTTGACATTATCACTACACTTATTTGTTATTTACAGAGTAAAACTGTCTGCTATTTATTTTGATTGCTTCTTGTTTATCTCGATTAGTTCACTAATTTATTTTCAGTCTTACTCACTCCATATCTGGACTGCAATAGTAACTGGCTCGTCAGAGTCCGGGTTTTTGTATCCCCGCCTGAGTTTCTCAAAGTCTCTAGAAATTCCTAGTGAGTTTCTAGAAATTCCACAAGATGTCACTACGTCTTTAGCGCTTATGATTCACAAAACGATCGTTATAAATGTGCAAGTAGTTTGCCACCCGTTTATCCGGCATGTTCCAATGGAAGAAGTCTATCCTGTAGGGATTCTGTACGTTACAGTACTTATTTTAATCTAATAGCAAGCATTATGCAGATGGTATTGATTATGAAACTTTTATTAAAATCAAAGTTTACGCTTTGAATAATGTGAATGTTTTTGGTTTCTGAATGAAATATTCAAGAACCAAGGGTTCTTCAAACTAAAAACAAATAAATCTCAAAGAATCTGACACTCTATCTTTTGTTGAATGAATCAAAAACATATGCCCAGTCATACAAGAGTTTTTCTGTCAAAAAATAGCGAAATATTTTCTTTCAGTTTAACCACTTGAGGAAGAGCATCCTTAACTCCGAAGTACATTTTCCATCTTGAAAGAGATTGCGTACCCCCTTATAATGACAAAAGGTTAAAGTCAGTTTTTCCGCTTTTTCTCATTATTACTGGATCCTGCGTTAAAATGCACTGAAACAATTCTGAAGAAAATCAAATTTTCTAAAAATTTAATTCTATACCATTTCAATGTATCTCGATTATTCAAACAGCATTTATCAAGTGAATTGTGACAGCTTGGTCGGATCGTTTATTATTGATACTTCGTCAGAAATTCTTATTATTAGTTTCATAGTATGATCTTCGATTAAAAAATTTGTTAATTCATTTTTGCACAATTGGGTGTTTCAATGTGTTCATAGGTCCTGAATTCAAGATAGTATGTTGTTGTCATCATGCAAGCTGTGTTTACTATGACTAAACTGTACGTACTTACCTCAATACTTTAATAACTAATTTAAATTTGAATGAGTAATTAAGTCTGCACAACGCCTCAAACGCACGTAAGTATTGTTCATCAAATGGTGAGTTGGAAGAGTAATCTTTCAACTGATCGCAAATTTGATATTTTCCGACTGAATTTACAGTTAGTATGCCGTAAAATGATAATCGAAATGAATCCTACGATAAAGTGTTTTAATTGTTAAGAACTGGTGCTCGAGACCACATGCAGCATGCGAAGGCGAAGGGTGTGAAAAATCAGTGAAGTGAAGCACCATCGCGTACTATAAGATCTACAGGCGACACTACATTAAAAGTGTACCCTAACCCTATCTACGAAAAATATATCTCACTAGTTGAATCGGTGCAAAAACGTTTCGTGAAATATTTCTATTTCAAAAAGCACAAATGCTATCCAAATTTTGATTGTCCTTACTGTGATTTATTGCTGAAAATTGATATGGTTTCACTTGAAAATCGTAAAAAAATAGTCATGTTTATTTTTATACAAAATATCAAACAATATTGTATATGACGGCGCTATTCTATCTAAACTACCAATAAATGTTTCTCGTATCAATTCCAGAAATAAAATAGTCTTCTACTGTAACAAGGTACGTACTAATTATGAAATAAGATATGTACTCTTTTGAATAGTATTGTTATTGATTATTAATTTTTATTTTTATTTTGTGTATGCTTTCGCATGATTATTTTTGTAAGTTAAAATAAATGCTGTAATTGGGATATATGTCCTGTTGGATTGGATTGAATAAATAAATAAATAAATGAATAAATAAAAAGAAGCTTGCCTCTTGAGTGGTGTAGGAAGGAGATTTTATAATTTACCAATTGAATGAATAATTAATGTTGGTATTGAAATTTGGAGCTTCAGTCCCAAGAGTTTTAATTTATCTTTTCACTCCACTTCTTTAATCTTGGACATTCACAATGGTCAGTCATTGCAATTTTGTGACTTGAAAAATTTTTTAGTTTTCATTAAAATGAGTAGTAGTAAATTATAAAGTCATTAAAATCTAACTTTTTCCATTTATTGATATCTAAATTTGTCTTAAATTGAACGACTAAAATACGGAAAAAATGGAAATGCAGTTAAAAAGACAAATCCGTTCTGACAAGTGACAAAATAGATTTGTAAGTCCGATTACCAACTGAATAAATTAATAAATACATAAATTGTTTGTGAGGAATTACATTACACTAACTTATATTCAAAGATGAAACATTTACGGTTCAACCCCTTCATTTTTCACTATGATTGATTAAATAATCAAAATACAATCGAATAGTAGGTACAAATCGAAATTGTGGGATATTTGATTTCCTATAAAATTGTCCAAATGCATTTCCAATGAAAAATAAAAAAAATCTGACGTGGACATCATGTGACTTACTTGTACATCATTGGATATATATAATCAAACACAACATCTTATCATTCCACGGCAAGTCGGTTGCTATGGAAACAGCATGTCATCATTCTTAAGCTACAACATTCCTAAATGCTGATTTCCAGGATTCTACGGCTAACAGTTCCGACTCAGTCGATCTCAATGAAAATAGAATATGAGCATACGTTTAATCGTTTTGGATTTATGCGGAAAATTAAAAAATGTATCGAGTAAACTGCACTCCGGGCTTAGCCGATCACAATCATAATGCAAGGTGTACAACTAGATGCTATAAAAGTGCTTAAGGCTGGGGGATACACACGTTAGCTTGATTCGCTGACGCGAGATGGCAGAGCAAGTAAAGAGAGGAGAGTAGGAGAGAAGAGAGTAGAGAATGCAACATATTGTGAGAGAAATTTCGCGCCATTCTTCTTTTCGAGCGATAACGAATTACTCATCTTATGATGAGAATAAAATGAGGTGTTACACTCTTCTAAATTGTAAAGAAATATGAAATATAGAAAATTTTATTAATCCTTTTGTACAATATATATATAAAAATAATTATTAAGTTATAGAAGCAATATATCCATGAAATGCTTTCAATGTTAAATATTTCTTGTGCAAATATTCAACAACATGAAGTTCATTTTTCTTACTATCTCCAAAAGCCTATGAAAACCTTCATTTCATATAAATAAAATTAAATAACGATAAACTACAATGGAATTACGCTTTCTTTTTTAATAGATCATCAATACACAAATCTTGTAACAAAAGTATCCTAGATTCAATATATATATTTCATAGCCCTCGGAGATAAGAATGAAATGGATTTAAAAGTGTTGTTATTCGTGTGTCTCTATTTCACTTCCTATTTTGTTTCTGCTCCTTTGCAATCAAAATTTCTTGTGGCTCTCTACATTTTAATCCTTTCTGGAAACGACGCAGAATAATTTCTGGTAGAATGCATTTTTTGTAGAAATATATCAATTTTTCTTCCATTTTTGTAGTCCAAAAATTATCGTCCGTCTCAATTTCTTCTACAAATAAAGGACTATGGGGATCCAAATAAACAACAAAATAACATTTTGAAGCTCGAGCTATGTGTAACTGTCCTTGTATCTGTAAATGTATAATTATTATATTGGACTTGACTGTAATAGCAAATACGATCCAATTTAAGTTACAAGTGCATACTTGATAATGATAATTATGATTCCTTTTCAGTTTTAATTGATCATTTTCAATGTGTAGAAAAAAGTTCTTATTTTTTTCCGCCTCTTCTTTCAAAGACCGATTTCTTCTAACAATCGATGGCAAGACCGTTATTCTCTTGTACAATACCTTGAATAGAAAAAAATATATATAACACATACATTCTTGCACATAATTTACTAATAGCCCAAGGAATAGAGTACAACAATAAGTACTTGTTTCGAGACAAAATTGTGATCAGAAGCCTGATTAATATTCGAAGTGTTAGGACAAAAATGAATGTGCGCATATCTATACCCTTGTCTATAGTATGTAATAATTTTACCGTCAGGACTTGCAGCTAGAAATCCAAATACTTCATCAATTACCAAGCCGCAAGGTGAAACTGTTAGTTTATGTTCACGTTCAAAAATCTGTATTGCAACTGCTTCGTTTTCTACTCCAAATCTGACGTAGGAATTGGTGAATGACGAAGGATATAAACAGTCCTTTACAAGATTATGACAAGATGTATAAGGAAGTCTTTTGCACACTCTTCCAAATAGAGAGGCAGTGAGCCTATCTTTTCTGAACGAGTCGTACAGCGGGTTTCCATGTTGCCCTACAGACTCTTTCCTAATTCTATTGATTTCAGTAGGTGATAGTTGAAAATTCACAAGTTTCATGTCACATATGTTATTAAGCCCTTCTTCAACGATATAATCTTCAGCATGAGGACCGTAATCTGTGTCAACTATGGCAACATGGGGTTTATTGAAAATTATTTTTTTTCTTGCAGACACCTTGTTTCTATCAATATTCTTCTTTGATTTTTGATAGATATTTTTTTTGGAATATTTCCCTGGACTCCTCTTCATATATTCTTTATAAGTCTTATGGTGCCATTTTCTTTGACATAAATAAGATAATGTTGCCAAATTACATCTTCTTTGAAACGTATCTCTTTGTGTCAAATTTAATCTTTTGCCGCAGTTGAATTTAGCTACTTGGCTCATGAAACTTTCGGCTAGATTGCTTATTTCTTCTGATGAGAGCCTATCTGCCTTTTTGATAATATTTTGCAGTGCTGCCAAGATCGCGTCAAATATACCGTCCTTCACCAGTTGATCCACACATGATTCATTTTCGTCATTTTTTTTTGCAAAAATATGGTCGACAATTCTTATGTGAACCAAAAACATGATAAGGTCCATTTTTCAAGTCTGCTCGAAGTTCATCTACTGGTGAATTTGAATTATGATTTACTGCGGCCCGAATAGCCATTGTGAGACGCTGTTTATTTGCTTTCAATATAGCCCTTGATTTGATTGGTAGTTTTGTGTTCGCAATAACCTATACTTGAAAACATTAAATTTAATACTAATTGGACGTAGATAATTCGGGGTACAAAATTGTACTCTACCTTAAAAATTGCCGAAGAATAATTCTTAATCACATGATTAATACATTCAATCTTAGAAATCAAATGACTGTATTTAACTTTTTCCTTGATCCGTGCATACACACTTGAATCTCCATCTCCAATGAAACGTACATATCTTAAATTGTGCATTTCTTCGCTGATATTAAAACCTTCCAAAAAAATATCGGCTTTCATAGAACTAGATGAACCATGCCAATTTAAAAAACATTGATGGGTCTTGGGGTTCTCATTTCTATATGCAGCCATAGCACAAATACTGCAAAATTTGTTTCGTACACCGAAGAACAATATTTTTTTTTGTTTCCTTCCCTATTATGCAAGCCTAGGAAGTATCAAATTCTTGTTACAATGATACTTAAATGAATCATTATCTTCGCAACTTACCACACCAGAAGAAGCATTATAATTATGGCCACATGATCTTTTGCTCCATCCTCCATCGACCATAACTGTTATGTGTCCATAATTGTCGTGAACATTGTTTTTCCTAACTGCTATTTCATATTCTTCTTTGCCAGCTTCCAGCATTCTTTCGATACATTTGCCATGCCATACTTCACCTAGCGATCGAGCATACGAATCAAATGTTTTATGACACATTATAGGAATATCCATAGAGTTTAAAATTTGCTCCGTTTGAGTAAAGGTGCTACCTGAACATTCACTGCCCTAAACTAATCCCACATTTATATCAGATTTTTCTTTATTCGGATCTTCTGTGGTTTTTTTTATAATTTCGGAGCACATAAGACATTTGAAAAATGATATGCTAACAGCTCCTAATTTATTTTCTTTTAGAAGTTGTAGTCTTCCTCCCGTACACTTTGCTTTATGACGCTCTTGCAAGTCCAAAGCTCAATTTAAAACATAGCCCAATTCTACTATTCTGTTTCCTTCTATAACTTTCCTGTTATCAAAATTATTTCCCTCAGCCTCTATGCACAAAGAATGATTTTGAATTTCTTGGACAGTTTTCTCAACAATAAATTCAAACGAATCATTTCTTAAATAAAAATTTTAATGAACCTCATAACTAGTGTTTCACGTCGAAACTTACATATTTGAAATATCCATATTATCGCAGATTGTGGTTGGCAAGGAGACAACAGGAACAATAACGGAAGGAGTGCTAAGAAATTGATGAATAAATAAATCAATTGAAACAACAAGTCTGTCACAGGCACAGATCTATAGGTTTTAGCTCACTTGTTTGAAGAAAAGTTTTCTTCAAATATCGCACCCTTAGGAAGAGATACTGAAGTACTGAAAAAAAGGGAATTCAGAAATCTGAAAGAAGACGTGTGATTGAAATCTTACTGGCTAATAGATATATTGTTGTCGATAGTAGAACATTCAACATCATAGTTCAAAGCACTGAAACAAATAGTCAGAAGATATGATTATGAACAGTAATTGTAATGTTATGATGATATTTGAAGGGAGAAAATTTTCTCCACGAAAAATAATTATGCCATTGGGGCAAATTGCACTCTCATCTTGAGATCTAATTTGAATGTTCAGTTGTGATAATCTACAACTGTATTTATTTTCTATGAACTTCTCGCATCATGTAGAAAGAATACATCAAATATTTATTTATGCACTTTTATTCAACGTTATATAGGTAGTCCAAACAAGAACTACATAGTCAAAGATTTATTTAATACTGCTATATATAGTTTTCAAAGAAGTATCACTTGTCCAACAAATGAGAATTACTTTTGTTGATGAAAGATTAATCAAATACTAATTGTAACCTCGGTTTTATTTTATCGTTGTTATAACCATCAGAAGAATATGTAAATGAAATAATCGTGGATAATTTTGTATGTAAACCGCCGGAAAGAGTTGCATTTTTTCATAAAGCCCTCATATTGGAGCAGCGATTATATTTCCCGAAAAAAAAATTCTCCAATTTGTTATTCTACTGTAGATGAAGAATATTGTTCATTACTTACTGGGAACGAGTAGAAACTGTATGGTCAGGAGTTTTATTCTCTATACATTTATATGTAGACCTAGAAACATTCAATAATTTTTTCCACTGCCATTACTTTATCATAATATAAAGTACAAGAATATAACATACTTTTCTGCACGTTTCTTCCAATAAACAGATCTTTTATTCCGTTTATGATGAATACGTTTATTGTCTTTATTGCCCATTTCTGCAGTAGCACAAGAACAAAATCACACCAGGTAAACTAATATACTTATAATTCACAATTTTATTTTGTTTTCGCTGCTCTCAGCTCTCCTGTTTGCTCTCCTCTCTCGAATATGCAATCTATTGTATCGTCAACTAGCAACGGTATCTTGTGTTCATATTTAGAACTAATTTTAACATTGCGATATAGGTGAATGTTAGAAAAATCACAGTTTATTCAACAATTGCAATTAAAATTACAAAAAAATATCGAATATTCACTTTTTTCATGGTCTTTCCTCTAACATCTTTGAAAAGTCTGAAATAGTGTTAATAACATATTTTCTTGATGTTTTCTCAATAAATTTTCGAAAAATAGAAAAAATAAATATGTTAGAGTATGGACAGTCAAAAGTTACTCAAATATATTTTTTTTCATAATTTTCTAGTTATTAGCTCAAAACTTGTGGTCCATCAAAAAAATATTTGTGGTATCCCGCCGCCTTAATACGAAATCTCCATATTCTGCGACTGGTTATTTTAAATTTATGAGAAAAATTCGAAAAGTCTGTAATATGAAGTGCACTTCCGGCTTAGCCGATTGGGACGAAAATAGATGATCATTTGGATGCTACAGCAATTTCAAATACTGAATTCCAGTATCCTACGGTTGATCATTCTAGATTTATGCGGAGAATTCAAAAAAAGTATTAGGTAAAGTGCACTTCCAGTATAGACGATTGCAACCATAATGCGAGGTGCACATCAAGATCCTAGATCCTATACCAGTCTTTTATACAAAATTTCAGCATTATACGTTTGACGAATTCTGAGATTTGCGAGTTACGCACATACACACATACATACGCACATACGTACCGACATCAAGCCAAAAATAGTCAAAATGGATTCAGGGATGCTCAAAACGGATATATCCATAAAAATCTCGATAGGTGAATTTTGTCGGTTTCACAATACTTTCTTGTATTTAGTACAAGTAAGTAAAGAACTGAATTTACTCTTTTCTCATGATAATGCGTACCGCACATTTCCTTCGAGGTAGAAAAATGTGTTTCGAAATTGGGAACGATCCTCCCCAATCGGCTAAATTGAAAAAACATCTCACATTTTTTTGGCAGATTGTTTCTTTTTTACTCATTTCCTGGACTGCAGAAGTTATAAAATTATACGTAAATATCAAATATGTGAATGTATTTTTTCCTGTCTACGATAAAAAACTGATATGACTACTTAAAAATAAAATATTCCAACTAGGTGAAAAAAGATCTCGTGAATGCAACGCTGTCAAAAATTAGGTATTTTCAAAACAGTCGCACGTGATTTTTTTTTGCTATATTTCTCTGGCTAATGCCAACTGCGTAGTTGCAAGAAAATCAAATGCGTGAATAGCATTTGTAATTAAATAACTAATATCTTCAAAATAATTTACATTTTCTACAAGAATGATCATTTACTAAAAATAAATTATTGGAGAAATTTTAGTTAGTCATAATCTAAAATTAGGCTCAAAATATTATTCATAATCATAATATGATATATTGTATTGCCTCAAACATACCACAAATAAGTAAGAGTTTGATGGGATTATTTTAGGCGAGGCGTAGCTTGCAATTATCACGTATTCTTATAATAAAAACTGTACGATTTGATTAATAGGCAATACAATGTATCAATCTATTGATTCAATAAAGCACGTTTACTAAAAAATTAATTTGATCGAGATAACGACTAAATTAAGGAACTGATTTTTAACATATAGAGGATTTCAAACTCAGTCCAAATATTCGCAATATTTAAGCCTATTGCTTTTGACCAATTGAAGTATTAAATATTTTCCTTAAAAACTCCAAATGATGTTTTAGATTAAAAAAAGTTATTTCATTCGAGATTAGTATTTTAGATCATTTAAGAATTCTGTAAATTTTCAATATTTTAATTCTTTCTAAAACTATTTGAGTAACTAATACAATTGTTGATGGATTATACTCAATCCGGTCTAGCCTGTATATAATGCCATGACGCGGTTCTCCACAAAATATACACCGAAGCACAGATGTATTTGTAGCCTCAAGCATTGTTCCAAATTTACGTACGAACCACTAAATCAACTGAAATTCATCGAATAATAATATAGTTTGATCCATACTGTTATTTGAGCAGCACTGTTGATAGAATTGTGTTTCTAATAGATCAAGTTTGAATTCGAAGAAATTTTTGGGAGGAATACACTTATTCAAGGAATAATATAATACCGTCGGATTTCCATAAATTGAATTGTAAGACGAAAGGGAAATGCTTTGAATTATTATATTTCAGAGAGACATGTGCTTCACGGGGATCTTTCTTATATTCTTATATTCGTTATATTCACTAAATCATGCATTTCTTGAAACAAACACATTGCGTGCAAACGTCCTCAAAACATCCAAAAATATTACAATCAGCACTACTGACTCTTGTGAATTCTCCCATCACTCTTCGTGGTAAGATATCCGTATGTAAATTGAGTAATCACGGCAATATACCACAACCCTGTTTTGAACTATTATCAATACTAAACCAATCATTAATTCTATACCTCACCCAATAAATTACTATTTATATTTTACCTAACAAGCACATTCTACAGTTTATCTCGAAAAACACAATCTCAAGTGATTTTTCGACAATCATACGAAGAGAAAATAATTGACCCTTACATCCTTTCTCAGGCAGGAATTTTCCTTGTACATCACTTATTTTAGAAATTGATAAAGCTCACACCTTATGACCTAGAATTTTCTTTTACAACTTCCTCATCACTCTCAGTAAACTTATCGCTCGAAAATTGGTACATTCGCTTGAACTGCTTTTGAATAAAGGACAAAATATCAACCTTTTTCCAATCAGGAATCACACAAATCAATCAACTACTGAAACACTCAGCTTCACAAGTATTCAATACATTTGCATTTTGTATCTTAAATATGATTATGATGCATTTCTTTTGCTTTCATTTTAATTTGTTTATTGCATATGTACATATTTTCTTATAGGGCCGTTTGACAAGAATTAGATGCTGCATTTTGCTTTGCATTTTGTTCTCCATTTTGATGCAAAGGAAAATGAACTTCATCATATCCAAAGTGCATTGCATTCTGATTTTGTATTACACGGTGTATTTTTCTTTGCATCAAAATTGAGAATCAAAATGCAAAACAAAATACAGCATTTGATGCACCGAGTCAAACGACCCTTGGAATCAAAGCTATTAATGTTATTTAACGATATTTCAGTTATGTTTGGGATTTACAACATGTTTTCAAACATAGAGAATATTTTACAAATAATAATCTAAAATAGTTCCCTAAGATATTTTAAACTACACAATCCTATGGCTAGAGTAAGGGCGGCTGCACAATAGCCCTAGAACGGTAACGGAAAGCTATCGAGAGCGACAACGGAAACGTAAACGCCGACCAGATGCACAACTGCAGCACGCGAAAGACCGAGAACAACGTTTTGACAGATAACCGCACTTCTTATATAGTTAAATTAGTATTCTTAAACATGGATGACGAAAAATTACAGGTTTTCATGGCTTTTTTGATACTTTTTTATAATTATATACAATTAGAAAATCCAAACAGGAAGTACGATGATACACATTCCATAAAACTCTTTATAGAATCCAAATTTGCTCTCTAGGTGGTGGATTAGACCAATTAATCTTGAAAGAAATACAAGGAGCATTCGTAAACATATTTAGGCATATGAAGGAAGCTGACCATGAAATATTCTTTAAATATACCAGAATGAACGTGCGATGATTTAATAAACTTCTCAGCTTATTAAGGCCAAAATTATTGAAGAGAAGCAGAAGAGAATATCTATCTTGGCTATGACTTTGAAATATCTGGCACATGGTAGTTCTTTTCAAAATTTAAGTTAATTGTTTAGAGTTGGAAATCCAACAGTTTCCAAAGTAATATATGAGAATTGCGAAGTTATCTGGGAAACAATTCAGCCCATTCACATGAAATTACCTAGTGGAACAAGAAAAATCAGTGCAGTCAGAGCACAAGAACAAGAGCAAATAAACCAAATTCTCAACAATCATATTTTCAAGAATGGACAGTGACGTCACACTTGTTTCTCATTGGTTGTTTAATACCCCGGGAACGGGAAACTGAAATCTTTACCGTTCTCATTCCTGGCCGACCTTGGTCTTTCCATTCCAGGAATCTTATTGGGCATGTATACATACAAAATAACACTGTTCAAGTTTATTCCCGTTCTGGTTCCCGTTGCAGTTTCCGTTCTCGGGCTATTGTGCAGCCGCCCTAAGTGATTAAGTTTACCGGTATGATCCTCAGTGAAGACGAACTTTTGCAAAAACGATACTAGCATTACGAGTGCTGTGTTTTTAGTTTTGCATATAAAAATGGAAGAAAATTATTTAATTGATTTTCGAATTATTCTCCACGGACGTTAATACATTTTTGCATTTGCTCGAACCAACTTTGGAAGCAGTTATTTCACTCATTTGCTGGTACTAACAAAATGGCATTTATGAAGACGTCGAGTGCTTCTTCCTGCGAGTGAAACCTTCGACCACGCAGCCCGTTTTTGTTTTTTAGAAAATTGAGAAAATCGTTGGGTTTTAGGTCGGGACTAAAAGGAAGGTGGCCTAACAATTCAATATTTTGCTGCTCTAAATTTCAACAATGATTTGGTGTTTTGGTGGAGGATGATTCGTCAATCAGGGTTAGTTTTCCGAAGCCCAGAAATTACTTCCAGCAAACAAAAAAATGGAAATGGATATTGCATTTGGTGATTTAGAACTAACTGATATGATGATAGTATACGTAGAAGTGAGGCCAAACGGGAGAGCAGCGCAGCGTTTGTATGCAGAACGATATCCTGACAGACGGCATCCCAGTCATCGAATGTTTGCAAGACTACACAGCGTCTTCGTGATACGTCGAAGGTACCGACAAAATTTTGAAAATGTTTTATCGGATATAATTGATGTTGATCCTGCAATTAGTACTCGCCAAATTTCACGCAACTTGGGACAAGAAGTTTCTCATATGACTGTGTAGAGAATTCTTCGAAACTTAAAGTACCATCCGCTCCATTACCAGAGTTCAAAATCTGATGCAGCGTGACCACCTCGAGCGAGTAAATTTCTGCCAATGGCTTCTTCGCCAACATGCTCAAGACCAAAATTTCACATTGAATGTAATTTTTTCCGATGAGTCCTTGTTCACTCGAGATGGTATTTATGATTTCCACAATTCACAATCCTGGTCATGAGAAAATCCACATGTTATTAAAAGAAGTAATTTCCAGCATCGATTCTCTTTGAACGTTTGGGCTGGGATTGTGAATGGTACTCTACTTGGTCCATACATTTTACCTGCGCGTATATGAATGGTAACGATTACTTAGGGTTTTTACAAAACACTCTACCAGAATTGTTAGAGGACATTCCACTGGATGTTCGGCAGCATGCATGGTTTCTCAATGACGGTGCACCTCCGCAGATTTGTGAGAGAGCATTTAGATACTGCATACAAAAATCGTTGGATAGGGCATGGTGGTCCTGTACTATGGCCTCCGAGATCACCAGATCTTAATCCTCTTATTCTTATTTTTGGGGCCATTTAAAGTCATTAGTTTATGATAACCAAGATGCGCCGCAAAGTATTGAAGAACTGCAACAGCGTATTGAAAATAGCGCAGAAATAATAAAAGAACACAATTACCTCCATCAAGGTTGTACCCTTAACCTCATTCAACGTGCTGCATTGTGGGTTGCTGTGATCGGTGACAATTTTGAGCAATTTTTATAAATTTATAATCTTCCAATTCTTTTCTTTAGATTTATGTAATATCTTGAGTAGTACAAATTTTATTTAATTTCATTGCTTTACTGATAGTAAATTACGCATGTGAATATTGTGTAACATAGTTTTTTATCTATTTTGTATAGGAGTACCTATGACAACCAGCGGTACCCAAAATGCTATATTCTTGCAAACTACTGCTGTTTTTACGAACTTCAGCAAAATTCTTTTCGATTCATAATCAATACTATACATCATCAAATTTTGTTATGAAGGTTCAGTTACACCCTGTATAATATGCTTTTGAGACCAATGTCGCGACCATCTTTTTGGACACACTTCGAGAACAAATAACTTTTGTCGGACTTTCTTCACATTCGAACACTCAAACAGACGATTGATGTTTATTTTCGGATTCATATGAGTAAATCTACGATTCATAACCACTGACGATGCTGTATACGTTGTTAGAGTTGCCTGCGTTGAATCAGCCTAGAGTTTTCTGACACAAATTGACCTTAACTTCCTTGAAGTATCCAACGGGAAACTAATTTCTTTACACGCAATGCTATATGCAATTGAGATCTTTTAAATCTGCGTAATGCTTCAATCTTGCGATATGTCACATGTTGATCTTCGTTGATGAGCTTGCGCACAGCATTGACGTTTTTCTGAGTTATCTCCGTTTTTGAAACACCTGTTCTTGGCTCGTCGCTAAGACTAATATTTGAGTTCTCTGTACCACCGAGAAACTGTAGTCTGACGTGTTACTTCATTACCAAAAACAAAAACCAGATCGGCTAGACATTCTTGTTGAGATAATTTTATAGAGTTAATTGCATATTTGGTGCAAGCCACATGCAAAACTAAAATAGTCCTTGTATCTATGAGGTAGATACTGCCATAGCAAAAATGATGACGCAGCTTCTGAAATACCCCAAAAATCATAAAATAATTATAGAATTGTTTTTTCTAATTTACGTTTTAAAATTAGCTATTGTAGAGAAAGATCCCAGACCCGCCAGATCTTACTTATTTTCTGAGAAACAAAATGTGTGGAATAGAGTAGTGTAAGTATGTACTTTGATCATACGCACAGTAGCTATTGCTAGCGGTACGTTAAGACATAACTCACTTTTCTTAAGATCTTGAGTGCTGATTTTGAGGTATGTTTCAGAGAATATTGTTAAAAATTGATAATTAACACTGCTAGACACTTTCCATCGGTGGTAATTTCTGCTAGACTCTTTGAAGTTCACAAAGAATAACGTGATCTTGCTTATAGTTTGAGTGCTAATTTTCATATATGACACTCAGGGTACAATTTCAATACTTTTTGTTAACAGCTAGATTAATCGTAGGGCTAAACATCCACCAGACCCATCTAAAATATCGCTGTGAGTAATAGCGCGAGGTCACAATTTGTAGGCTTGATAGTAAGTGAAGTATCTATGGGCATCCAACTCTTCCTGGTCTGGCTATTTATAAAAAGTCTTGAAATTGCTTACTGAGTATTATATATAAAAATTAGGACTCAGACTATAAGTAAGATAACGATATTTTTTGTGAGCTTTAAAGCGTTTGGCAGGAATTACTGCCGATGAGAAGTGTCTGGCAGTGTTGATTATCAATTTTCAACAACATTCTCTAGAACATACATAAAAATCAGCACTCAGACTTCAATAAAAGTGAGTATTGTCTTGATGTACGTATAACACCTCGTATCTATAAATTGGCCGTCGGCGCAAACTAGTGAATATGTGTATGATCAAAGTATCGACTATCTCTATTCTAATCCACAAATTTTGTCTCTCAGAAAATAAGTAAGGTCTGGTGGGTCTGGGATCTTGGACTATTGTATTTATCATGAGTGGCTAATATATTCTGTATTATAAAAAAAATCAATTATCAATCATAATAAATTTGGTGCTCTGACTTCAAAATGTAATTATACAAAGACAATTCTAGAATTATTTAATAATTTTCAAAGCGTTTTTGCAGTGGTATCTTTAATGTTTTTGAAATAATTTTTCTACAACCGTAATTAAAATGAAATTTAACGTACTGGTTTCCATGGTACTGAATAACATTTTGAACATATCTTGGCAAACCTTTTAGGCACGGACTGAAGCTAGCTTGAATCATTTTTGACATTTCTTTTAAAATAATTTTTGATTTGTATGCATTCATACCCCGCTCACCATAAGAGTAGGTCTGCCAAAGTCATGAATACGTTTGAGAGAAGGAGGTGCTGCGCTACGCTGGCAACAGCTCACAATATTAGTTGTAGCAGCAGTTGATCAAGTAATAATTGGAAACCACTGACAAACGTTGATGTTTATACATCACAATGCGAGTGCATTGATTTGTGCTGTCTGTCTCAATTTGCGAATAAAGAAAAAGTATGATATCTGATATGTAACTTGTTCTATAAGCACTTTAAACACGCTCCAATCGTGCCTAAGAGATTCGTATCTAAAAAGACGGTTTTCAAACATTTTACATTACTATTATAATAGTTTCCTACAGGTATGGCAAATTTCAAGTTATAGGAGATAAGAATAAAAAATTTGAAGAGAATTCACACAAGAGATTATTTTGAATCCTCCTCGATTGTTGTCTGGTGTAAAATGAACTTTAGATATCCGTGTGCAATCCACATGGCTAAGTTGTAAAATTTGTTTGTGAATGGTTCAGTGGGAGTATTTTTAGCAACTGCTAATGTAAACTTTGGACACATGGTTCAAGTTGATGGAGGAATTTGCTTCTGAATAGTTTTAGTTCGGGATTTTGGGAATTCAGAACACAAATCGTCAATCTTGTTGATGATGGCATTATTACGTCATCAAAGATGAAAGGAAACCATGGAATGGGAGCATACTATGTATATTAAAATTATTCAAATATTACTGGGATTCTGTTCAATCTTTAAATCCTATAGTAATATAAATTCTGCAAATATTGAACTAATATTGAGATTCTATGAGAATCTGTAAGTTCTACACATCTATAAATCAGTTAGTTTTTGGGTAAATTATTGACATTAACATTTTTTTCTATTTACAAATAGACAATTTATTTACTTTTCGCATATTGAGCTGTATTTTGAATAATAAAAAGAGGAAAAATCCAAGCATTTAATAACATTGCCAGAATATAGAAAATAAACGAAAATTCAATAAAAAATTACCTCTCCGTTACATATCTTTAATTTACTGCTAGAATCATAAAAGATTGGATAGAAAAAAATAATTGATATTGTAACGAGCAGAGCCCCTACAAGAAAGATTTTAATTTTTTCCGGTTAAACGGGCAGCACACGCATCTAAAGTCATATTGCGTCAAGGATGTGGTCACGTCTGACCGAATGAAAATGATTTCTCGAAGATTTGAGAAGCATAACTGGAGATACATAAACCGGGGACAAAGCCGAGCGAGGCATAATTGTTAGTAGTTCGGATACGGAGCGCACAAGAGTGAAATTAAATAGTGAAACAGTGGCAATAAATAGCGGATAGTGTTATTGTGTAAATAATCAATAAGTGTAGTAAAAGTGTAGCGTCGATAAGTAGAAATATTTATTAGTAATGAATATTTTAGTTTTACAATTTTAGTGTAGTCCTACAATGTTAAATATTTTACTTCATCTAGATGCAAAATTTTAGGAGAGATAATGAGATAATGATTCAGTTCTTAAACTATTCACCTGTATTCTGTAACACAATCATTAATTAATTATCGATAGATACGATTTCTGATTATATAAAAACAATTTTTTCAAGCAGTTATTCACAATTTTTGTCCATGCTATATATGCTCATTGAATAAGATAGATAATGATCGATAAAAGTTTATCGAATGAGTTAAATAGTCCTGATTATCAAAAAACAGACTAGACTGATAGATAATAATATGTATAGGTGTACAACTCGAGAAAATGTATTTTCTCCTCTTGGATGTTTAATTTTCTCCCGTTTGTAGAAAAGATAGATACAATGCTTCAAATGGAAATCTCTTTTCATTCTTTTGTAAACATGCAGTTATTAACATGTCAATACTCAATCAAATATTTTGATTTAATTGTTATTTATTCAACAAGTCAACGATAATTCCTCTCATGGTTATTCACGTGACCGATTGTTATAATTGAAAAAGGGTGCAGAAATTAAAAATATTATTCTATCATGAAACATGAAAAGACTGTTTCATCCAATAAACGCTGTATGCATTAAAATCAGCAACGCTGTTCGTTTGTTCCGGCGAACTACAACTTCCGGTCGAGAAGCTAACGCCTTTTTAATAGATTAAACTTGACACGTCAAACATCATCGCTTCATCTCTTTCTTTCTCATATATATTCTATTGTTATCTCTGTCTTGAAGCTATGATTCGCATTGCACTCTTTCTATGGGTTCATTCGCTTTTATACACTGCGGGAAATTAGATTCCGAAGGAATTTCTTCTTAGAACAAGATTATGTGCATATGTTATAGAAGGCTGCGCTCAACAAATGACGGAAAATTACTGTTGGTTTGACCTTATGGAGAATGGTGAGTGACATATGCGTAGCGAATAAGCAGTTGTTTCTAGGAGATTATTACTAAGAATTAAGCAATAATTTTATAATCACTTAGTATATGATAGATTCTTTTTAACAACGACAAAGACGATGGACAATTATTTAAACTATCCAATTATTTTTTAAACATTAATTTTTTTCATGGCAGTTTATGTAAGCCCGTTTTCATGAAAAAAAAAAAATGGCATGACTTGGCGGAAGCTTTGATCGGCAGATCATATTTATGTCATCTTTTGTTGATCACCATTATAATGGGCAAGAAGAATAATCAAAAACTATACAGCCAATCAAATTATAAATTGTTTTCCGTGTAACATTCAAAAGTACACTTCTTCATCTTCATCATTTTCAACTTAAGATATTCAAACATGTTCTTAAGATTTATTCATCTAGATATCTGTGAAAATAATGTCATACCGTACGAGATGTACGTGTCATTTTCATCAGGATTAAAATGTCTGTCTTCATCGCGTGCCTCCCTCTCTCTCGCTTTTCTCTTTACAGCGATTTTGAAGATTGTTCAGTGAATTTCATGGCTGATAACAATTTCGTCACAGATTTCAACTTCTCATGCTTTTAAATTAATTACTTTAATTTAGTTCTCAAAGCAAGTAATTTTGTTTAAGTTTCGAAGGAGAAATATTTAAGGATGGAACAGATTTCAGCATAAAAGATGCTGAAATTGCGACGATGAATTATTTCATCAGAAAACATACGGTGAGATGGAGATTATTTAATTATACTAATTGTTTCCCAAATATTTCCTTCGAAGCCAAAAGCATAGTGCACCATTATACAAATTTTTGTTGCGTAAGTAACAGAGAGAGCAAAAGTGTTTTCAAGAAGTGAGTTCGATAGTATAGTGGAAAACGAATATAATATTATACAAGAATTGGAATCTATGAGTAAAGTCCTACAAGGTCTCTTTATATTTCAGTAATAAAAAAAATTATGGCATTTATTTGAAGCCTGAATATTATTCTATCTTCTTTTACGTAATTCCCATGTCGATCGATGCACTTTTCTAGACGCTGTCTCAATTTTTGTGTACCCATGTCATACCAGTTCGCAGCTATTTTCAAGTACTATGGATGGTACTTTGATAAACTGAAATCGTAAAAACCAAAATGCAGAGATTATCGAAAATGATCCTCCGAGTTTCAAGCAAAACTTTTTCAACCTATTCGACTAACTCGTCGGTAATTGACGGTTTTCTGCTTCTCTCTTTGTGGTGAATTTCTATGTGATCAACCGTTAAATTTTCACACGACTTGAGAACGTTTCTGATATCCATGCATGACTCTCCATACACTTTCATCAATTGGCGATAAATTTCAATTGGTCAATATCGTCAAGAAGGTGTTCCATTACTGAAAATGGCTTAATGGTGAATGAGGAAAGCAAAAAAGAAGGCATGGAGTAATAAGCTAGTTTTTCACTTTGCCCAACTTATTTTACTAGAATTATGTATTATTAATGACGCTATCAATTTACAGATATTCTAAGACATTCGTGAAAATATACCAGGAAATATTAATATGTTCCTAGCCTAGCATAAAAAGACCAAACAGATTTCAAGAATTATAATTGTACGTAATCTTGTGATATATTAGCAACCCTAGAATATTAATGATTTTTTTTTTTTTTGTTTTGGTCTGTAACACTTATTACCTCTTCATTTGAATGTGAGTTGTCTAGTCAAATGCTTGAAAAGTTTTGGTAATAAATAGTCTGAAGGTGCTGAATCACGAGAATATGGGGCAGGGGCGCCGCAAAGCAAATGAAGTGTTGCATGGAGGCAAATTAAGTGTTGCATAGAGGTAAATTGAGTATTGCATGGAAGCAAATTATCGGATGGGACACGCCAAGTTCAGACAATAAAATTTCTCATTTGTGACATAAGAAAATTTACGATGGGATCATGTGATAGATCGTTATTAGCCGCGAATGAGCAGCACACATGATCTGATTTATGAGCTCCAACACATAAATTCGTATATTGGTGCGAAATGAATGAGAAGTTTTCCACATACCACTCAGTACATCAAGTTATATTTTTAAAAGTTATTTCTTTCAGGCGTTGTGACTACCCCGGGACTACCCTTTCCTCTTTCGTGACTAATATTGATTTTTTTTTTTGTACAATCACTATAGAATGATATCCATTCTGCACACTGTAACAGTCATTCTACACGCTCAGAAGTTCCTAAGACAGCCGCGTGGCGTTGCGAAATAGTATATTCCGATACAAGTGCAGAATGGGGATCACTTCGTTTCGTGACGGAATTATTCACATTCGCATGGCATGAGCGATCCGCACGAGTGACGGATATTATTTTTTCTACAGTCAAAGATATCCGCGGAAATATCTATAACCAAAGTATGCCGTTTTCTGAGAAAGAATTTGCTTCATTGATCTTATTTCAATTCATTAAACATTGATAAAATTACTCTTATTGTCTCCATTCTGAAGAGGAATGATAAGGAAATCAAAAGCTTTCTTAGGGATCTCTGAGCGTACGGAATGACCTCTATTGTAGAAAAAAACAGTTTCATTATTGTCATAATTCTATTTCTTTTTACTTACTTGTACTAAGTACAAGAAAGTATTGTGAAACCGACAAAATTCACCTATCGAGATTTTGATGAAAATATTCGTTTTGAGCATCCCTGAATCCATTTTGAGTATTTTTGGCTTGATGTCTGGACATATGTGCATTCGTAACTCGCAAATTTCAAAACTAATTGAACGTATAATGTTGAAATTTTGTATTTAAGACTGGTATAGGGTCTAGTTGTGCACCTCGCATTATGGTTCTAATCGTCTGTACCGGAAGTGCACTTTACTTGGAACTTTTTTCGAATTTTTCTAATAAATCCAGAAAGATCAACCGTAGGATGTTGAAATTCAGTATTTGAACTTGATGCTGTATCAGAATGGTTATCTGCTATTTTTGTACGAATCGGCCAAGCCAGAAGTGCACTTTATTTGAAACTATTTTTAATTTTTTTGCATAAATCTAGAATGATCAGCCATAGCGTATTGAAATTTAGTGTTTGAACTTGTTGTAGCATCAAAATAGTTATCTACTATTTTTGTATCAATCGGCCAAGCCGGAAATGCAGTTTATGACTATAACAGACATTCAGAATTTGCCGTATAAAACAATCAGTTTAATTGAAATAATAAGGTAGGCAATGATAATCTGTTGTCAATTTTTATTTTGTTTGACATTTCACACATCAAAAAATTTTTCCCTGAATTTCATTTCGTAAGCATGACAAAAGCGACAAAACTGGATCAGAACATGTTTTTTGATACAAATTTGAAATGAATTTTCATTATGTTGATCACACAGTCCAGCTTTACTTTCAGCATTATTGAACTCCAAATATACATACTTATCAAACCTCTTGAAGGCATGAAAAACAAAATGAGGCAATGAAATCTACGACGGTCTAAAAGTACAAGAAAATATTGTGAAACCGACAAAATTCACATATCGAGATTTTGATGGATTTATCCGTTTTGAGCATCCCTGAATCCATTCTGACTATTTTTGGCTTGATGTCGGTACGTATGTACGTATGTACGTGTGTATGTGCGTAACTCGCAAATCTCAGAATTCGTCAAACGTATAATGCTGAAATTTTGTATAAAAGACTAGTATAGAATCTAGGATCTTGATGTGCACCTCACATTATGGTTGCAATCGTCTGTACTGGAAGTGCACTTTACCTGATCCTTTTTTTTAATTCTCCGCATAAATCTAGAATGATTAGCCGTAGGATACTGGAATTCAGTATTTGAAATTGCTGTAGCATCCAAATGATCATCTCCTATTTTCGTCCAAATCGACTAAGCCGGAAGTGCACTTCATATTACAGAATTTTCGAATTTTTCTCATTTTAGGATAATCAGTCGTAGAATATTGAGATTTCGTATTAAGCACTTTTATAACATCTAGTTGCACACTTTGCATTATGATTGTGATTGGCTAAGCCGGGAGTGCAGTTTCCTCGAAACATTTTTTAATTTTCCGCATAAATCCAAAACGATTGAAGGTAGAATATTTGAATACAGTATTCAAGATGATAGTACTGTCTAGATGCTCATATCCTATTTTCATTGAGATCGATTGAGTCGAAAGTGCACTATACTTGACGATCTTGGAATTTTGCGCATAAATTCAGAACTGTTAGCCGTAGAATCCTGGAAATCAGTATTTAGGAATGTTGTAGCATAAGAATGATGACCTACTGTTTTCATAGCAACCGACTAACCGTGGAATGATGGGATGTGTGTTTGATTATATATATCCAATGATGTACAAGTAAGTCAGGTGATGTCCACGTCTGATTTTTGATTTTCTCATAATTCCTCTTTAAAATGGAATAAATATGAGTACCTCATTTTATCAACGTTTGTCGAATTGGAATATGATCAATGATCTCCATTCCGTAATTGTATCGGAATATACTATTGAATGTCACACATTGGGTGACAAAAATTGTTGTAGCACTCTAGTGATTACACTCGGGCTATGGCCTCGCCGTGCAATTTTTCACACAAGAGTTCTGTAATGATGCTTCTACCCCACAAGTAGCAAAAATTTCACAATAAAATCAAAGCAGCAAAACATTGTGTACCTAGTGGCCAAATGTCAAATGACTACCAAAAGCAGTACTGGTTTGTTAATTGAAAATGGTCTAGATCTAGACCAACAATATATATTCTAATAACTACCTATGAAAAACTGAATGGTGTTATTGACTCTAGGTTGTTGCATGTCTTTTGATAATAATAATCAAGTAAAGAATACCTTATTCTCCGCGGAAGATGAAATTTCGTGAAAAACAATTTGGGGTGAAAATGAGCAGCTAAAGAAGAAAAGATATACCTATGTAGTTCATAGCAATTTCTTGGAAGAAAACTAATAAAAAAACACTGCACTTTAATTTAGGAAGAAAAATAAGATTTTCTATTAACGCTAACAGGTTAAAAGTTTCCAAACGCACACAAGGACAGAAAGAAGAAAAGCTTCAGCGTTTTACCGCAGGAAAGCTACGGCGCTGGCGTATATTGTCTCGCGCGCTTAAAAAATAATCATTTACATAAAAAGCAATCTAAAAGTTTGCGGAGTGAAACAAAGTTTCCAACTCTGCCAGAGTATAAAACTATATACGAATGTTTACACGGGAAAGCGGAAAAATTGCAGGACTTGTTGATGGCGGGCCCGGAAAATTGAGATTTTTCCACTTGTCTCCTTTAAAAACAGAATAATGCATACCGATTTTGGCAAACTTTACACTCAGAAGTTTGGAATCAATTCGTTGTGATTTTCCAGCAGCTTCAACGCTTTCTGAATTGAGACGAGATTTAAAAATTCGAGACTTTAGAATCGACTGCAAAGAATAAACAAAACTGATGACGTTCCTTAGCACCTGCAACTGCTAAGTGCCCAAGCGAAGAAAAAAAGACGCTGAAATTTTACTAGATAAAGTCATTGAATACATTTTAACTAATTTGGAATGTGATAATGTGGAATCCGGAACACAGCAAGAACCAGGTTAAATTTTTCGATTGATGACTTCTTTGAACCGAATGATTTCTAATCCTAATTTTGAGAAGTCTTTGCTCAATTTATCTTGTACATTGGAATAGTAAGTATAAGAGCTGCTTTGGAAATAGTGTATACTAAGAGAATTAGGCCTGGTTGCATGAACGTGCGATAACTAAAGAGTTCTTCAAAAATGAACAATATCAAATCGAATATATTCATCAAATCAGTTGTGTAGCATTGCTGTCAAAAATTCGATTTGATATTGTTCATTTTTGGAGAACTGTTTAGTTAATGAACGTTCATGCAACCAGGAATTAGAGGATTATTACAGAAGAAAACTTTACTGATTATTAGAGTCATCGTCTCTGGCTTTATGTAATATACTTATAAATTCTTTGGAACCATTTTCCAAATGCAACGTATATGGTTTTCGGAAGCTTCTTAAATATCCTCTGAACTTTGGTATCGACCAAGCTTGCAAAGGGACGGTTGAGGAACTAGAGAAATCATCTGGGACAAGATCTGGACTGAAGGGTGCACTCCCGATTCATGATATTTTTTTAAAAGGTTTTTCGGATATATGCGGGGCCGTTTTATCGTGATGCAACTAAATATTATGTTAATCATTCTCTGTTCGCTGTTCACGCAATTCATTGAGAAATTTGCGGAGTCAGATTTCTGTATACCAATTTGCAGTTTTGATTCTATGATCTTCGAGACGAATTACTGCAAATGGACTATTCTATCTTAAGAAAATAGCCAAATTTTTTTATTTGAGCTTTTCCCGCACACAAATTTTGCTGACTGTTGTTTGATTTTGGAGTCGAGTCATAAATCTAGATACAAGATCTTTTGTTACGCGTAATATTATATTAGCGATGTCCCCGAATTCGCTCGGGTTATGATAATTGTGAGTCTAAATACTTATGGCCGGTTTTATAAAAAAACAAGTAAATTTATTTAATTTAACAAATTCTAATCAGTTTGAGCTTCCTTATGACAACAGAATCATTGATGTCAAATAATCGACTGTCATCTAACAGAGTAAATATTATTTACTCTGTTGATAAAACCGGGCATTAAATATATAAAAACATCTTGCGAAAATTTGAATATTTTCGTACATATCTTGGCTTGGTCATTCGAAAAACTTATGCCATCCGTTTCTACGAGATACTCTCGATATCAACTTTCATATGGCCAAACGGCAGAAACGAGAAAAACGTGAACAATTGATATAATTTTTTTGCACAATCGAGCCCTCATTCCAACCTTCGGCCAAGTGGATCACTTCTGCCTATCGTTTTTCGCCGATTCTTTTTTCCCTAAATTTCATTTCGTAAGCATGGCAGAAGCGAGAAAATTGGATCAAAACATGTTTTTCTATAAAAATTTAGAATTAATTTTTATTATGTTGGCCACACGGTCCAGCTTTAATTTTGGCATTATTATACTCCAAATATACATACCAGGCGGCGGAAACTCTTATGGGAGGCTATGTATCAATGTTTAAGCTTACAATCAAAGGCGATAGATGACAGCACTATGAACTGAAATTATTTAGTTTCATTGTGCGCATGGCAACTTGTGCGAAGTTCAAATAGACATTGTTGTGTTGACAGAGTTCTACACACGTCACATTTTGGATTTATAGTTTCTTGTTGTTCTTTTATTGTTTCAAGTGTGAAATATGGCGGCTAGTTTTAAAGTAAGTAACTCAATTTTAATTAAAATTGCAGACATTTTATTCTTCCAATATTATCATAGGGTCAAAAATTGTACTAGCGAGCTGCCCCACTAATTTTATGCCTCGGGAACAAAAACCGAGGCTCTTCAATCTGCCATCAAATGACGGTAGTCGGCATAAGTGACTACGACGATTGGACCGGAAAGATTTGTCTTGCAAAAGCTTTTCACAGCTGCCAGGGTCCACGGGCGACGCAGCTTGTGGATTGCATTTCTAGGATGATCAGTTTAGGAGCTTCGAGAAATAAAAGTTGAACATGAATGCTCTTCCAAACGACATCAGAGTACAAGGTAGTGTACAAAACTTTAAATTCATAAAACTTGTCATAATGCATGAAACTTGTGATTCGGTACTCTTGTTATCCATATTATTGTTATTCTCAGGTAGAAATCGTAGCTTCGATGGACCCACCCGATACCAATTGTCGCAGCTGAAGCAACGACTTCGACACTCTTGTCAGATATGGAAGTTACCCCTGTAAGTACAACTAGTACAACTACAATCAAGTCAGATATGAAAGATGCCTCTGTTACTATTACTCCGAAGAAAGGTATGGACATCAGTTTACTTGGAAAATACCTATATATTTTTTAGGCGATCATAACAAAAAAGGTGTTTTTACCGCCCCTTTTACGGCCGTGAAGTTTTACTTTATGGTACAATTCTTCCGTGATGATCGCCTAAAAAACGTTGTATGCACCTCGGCCTGAAGTTCTTTTTTGGTCTCACAATAGATTCAACCAAAAAAGATTATCTTCACGGCCTTGATACACAAATGACTATTTTCAAGTGAAAATTATCGTGTATTGAAGTTATTTATCGTTGTTTATTTCAGTTTATTTGCGTGATTTGAGTACCACAAGAAAAGTCATCCTTTCCGCGCGAAAGAAGCTAGATACAACAATTTGAATGGGCAGAAGCTGTTCTGGAACGACGTCATGGTATCCTGAGAAAACTCCTATTGACACAATTTAATACATCAAAGACCTTCCTAAAACCCTGAAGATGTTCATTCTTTTCCAGCTCCGAAATTTTTAAAAAAACGAACACCATTCGCTTAATTATTAAATAGTCAAGAAAAAATCTCCACATATGCAGCAAGTTTTTATGAAAGCAGCCCCTATAGGGCTTATCTCTGAATTATTGTTCCATCATCAATAACACTACTGCCAGTTAAATTTATTATTCTTCATTTCTGGAATATGAATTAAGACTTATCCAGCGCAAGTTATAAAAATGGTCTATTATTTATGACTGCTTCTATGTTAACATGTCTATATTTCCTTAAATTTTATGTTTAAAAATCTTCTACTATGAAATAAGTACTTTTTGTATCAACAAAATGGACAAACAGTTCTAATTTTTCTACTAACGGAATAGATTTCCTTAGCTCTATATTAAATTTATTTAAAGATGCCAAATTATATCCATTTTGTATTTCACATATGTAAATATTGTAAGCAGAATAATACAATTACAAAAAAAAGTAGGTACCATTTTCAAATCAAGTTCATACATTCCTGAAAATAAGTCTTATGGATAATGAATGCTATTATTATTGCATATTTTGCTAACAATATAAGAGTAGAACCAATTATATTTATCATAGAACTGTCTCCATATCTCAATTATTTATTTACTTACTTGAATAAATCTTAAACTTCTACTAAATACTGAGTAATACGGAATTTTCAACCTCCTGGATATAGTTTTAAAAATTTAATTTTGAAAACTTCATTCAGTGAGTTGAAAATTCAGTTATACTCAGTATTTAGTAGAAGTTTGTAATAATTTTCGATCATTCAAGAGATTCAAACTTCCCGCGCAGCTCACATTAGTTCGATCAAAAATATGAGATGTAGCTGCTAATCGTGTATCAAGCTATAACATTGCTGATTCCTATCTTTTTACTTCAGTATCGTTGATACATACTTATCACAACTCTTGAAGGCAGAGAAAACAAAAACAAAACAAAAACAGCGGTGCAACTGGCCATTATTCTTCTTTGGATTAATTGTACATGTATTAAAATCTGAAAAGAAATCACTATCAGTTGAAAATATAGGTAACTAAAAAATAAAATGTACGAAAAAAAAATTCGTGAAAAATTTAACGCACGAAAAAAATTTATGAGCTCGACATCTCTTACAAATATTGCAGACGACAAAATTACAGATAATTTGATGAATTTCTGACGAATTCAGTTGATGTTTTGATCAAAGTTTACATGTACATGAGAATTTGAAAAAAATTCTGACGAATGTCACTTTTGACAGTTCGTTCAAAAGCTTGAGGACTACACACTTTCGATGGTCGGATCACCGAGAAAATTAATATGATTGAATTGGAGACCGAACCGAATAGAATGCCGTTTGAATCATTAAAATCAACCAAATTGACGAGATAACTCCTCAGATGCCCCTTGGTCAAATTCGCGCAGCATGAATATACACCAGTCTGCTCGTGCGCTTCTTTGTTCCGGGTTCAACAAATTAATGTGGAATGCACTGTGTTGCCGCTTCTTCACGTGAAGCTTCTGATGTAAAATATCATCTACTGCAGCGATTCTAATGCCTAAACTCGGCTGAATTTCCCTATGTGTAACATTTCGATTTCCTTTCATTAATTTTTCCGCAGCACGTATGAGTCATCACCAACAACTATTGCAGGTTTACCAGGTCTTTGTTTATATTTATATTTTAGGGGGCAACTATTTCCATTTTTCCAAAAGCTGCCATCCAATTTCGATGACTACTCGAACATTAAATCATTAATAATCAAATCAAATTAATAACGTAAAATATTTGACAATATTACCAAAGAAAATTTTACAGGTAGATGAAAAAATTAGTCCGTGAGACAGCGCCTACATTTTTCGTTGATTACCGCTCACTTGAAACTTTGTGAGTGGCTTCATTATGATGAGTCCGACAACTTTTTCATTTGACAAAATTCTAGATTTGGGGGCGTTTTTCAGCGAGGGCTAATTAATTGAAAAAATATTACCGTCTTGATCTTTACACTAATCAAAAGATTTTTTGATTATAAAATGAAAAAAATATTGTCCGACATCAGTATTGGGGCTAGTGAAGAGTCCGACAAGCTGCACTTGTCATAAATATGTTGGTACTTATGGAAAGTATGTAAGTATGCTGATACTGAAAAACGCCCCCAAATTTAGAGTTTTGCAAAATTCAACCTGATAATTAGTATAATCGGAATTTCAAGTAGATATCCGATATATGCAGAGAATGAAATGGAATCGTACCAAAAATTGATGATAACTCTAAATTCCTAGAGTTCTCCAAGTCCTGAAAATAACTTCCTTGTATCTTCATAGTTCACACTTTTTTGGAAAGTAAATATCGGTTTAGTGGATATCGAAGAAATTCTTATCCAATTTAGTTTTATTGCTCCTGTTTCTGAGTTCAAATACAGTTTATTAATAAAATTTTAATATTATATCCACACTTTAACTGAACGAAGCGAATAAATGTCGCAACTAAATATTTATGATACTGCAAACTATTGGCGGAAATGTGAAGATGTTTACTCAATATTTCAAGCAAAATGTGTAAATTATAATATTTAGAAATGAACGGTATTTCAGTGTAATATATGAGGATACCAAAAACATATTTTCAAAATAAATAATTTAAAGCATATTTATAAAGATCCAAGATCTATCAGAGTGAAGCTGAAATTCTAGCTAGGAATTATTTAATGTTTATTCTGCAGAATATCTACGATACTCACTTCTTCAACTAAATGATACTAAAAGTAATATAGTTATAACAGAATATATACAGGAGAACAAAAATTAGTACATGGTTACGAATTTGACATCAATGTATATAACCGTCCATTTTCATTGAATTATTATACCTCAATATCATTAATTTCAAGAAAATAGACAATCAAGTAAAATAACGAACTAGTTGAAAAATTATCCTTAAATGATATTTAATTTTATTACAATTAAAAATGGTGTAGGTCAATTATTTACCAAAATACAACCAAAATGTGTGACAAATAAATTTTGATGTCTAAAAGCGCAAAAAAACCACTTTTCCCAATTGATATTTTTTCTTTCCTTGTTTATGATCTATTGTATTTGTTTTTGTAGCAAAGCTTGGATATATGTAATTTGAATTTAGCTTTTGAACTGCCAATATAGGTTCCGCTATGGTATCGCTTCTGTTGTAATTGTATTGAATGGTTTTGTCTGACGAGAATAGATTTTTTTGTTTTGTTTCATTTGGAATGAGAGGTTTGTTTAGCAAAATTAATTAACATGATTCTATGGACGTACGATTCTGTAGCATGTATGCAATGCGGTTTTGGCGATTACATTGCAGTCGGACTGTTCGGATCAGATCTGAAAAATGTAATTATTTTTTGCTGCGCCATTATTTAATACCACAGAAATCATCCCTGATAGTAGATTAAATAGAAATTGCAACTCAAAATCTGAATAAAGTCATCAAAAATTAATATAAAAAGTACGCGTCCTTGAAATACAGCCTGATCCATAAAGGCAAGAACAATGGCATTCAGGAAGGAAATTTTTGAAAATCTCAAATTTCAATCTCTTGTTATAAAACTGACATTATATGCTCATTAAAATAATACGCTTTATTCAAAATTGTCATCATTATTATTTTATTAAAGAAGTGAGTAGATATTTTGCAGAATGAATATTATTACACAGAGGCTTTTTTTCAATTGCCAAGTAACCAAGATGTCAAACGACATGTGCGTCTAATTTTAATTTTACTACAATGTATAACGAAACTCACGGAACAGAACATTTTTATTGTTACAGAGAGTTATCGTTATATGGAGAGAAGAAAGAAAAGCAACCAAATTCACAATAATTTTTAAAATGAGTCTGATAAAATAGATAATTGAATTATTTTTAATGGCTTACGACTGATAATACGATTGGTACCTAGTGTGTTGAGTTCCAGATCATCATTTCCAAGAAAAATAAGCGTAATGCAATAACAAAAGCAAGACGGCTGTTTATGACCTTAGCTAAATTTCTTCGTAATCGAAAATGGCGGTTGCGCTATGAAGAGTTTACCAATGTGTGGGTTTCAAGGAAAACCTACCAAATTGTGCTCACTTCTACGTTAAATCTTTATAAAAAGAGTTCACACGTATTTGTATTTTAATACATAATTGCGGATATATAACTAAATTAGACCGTTCAAAGCTAAATCATTTAAAGAATTTTCTGACATAATAATGTATTGATGATATTTACAATGATTCTACCCATTCGGGGTGGTCCAGTTTATCTCAATGTGGCACTCACAACATGGCTGGAATCATTGCAAAATATCATCAATAATTTCAACTGTCATTACTGTAATTAGTTCACATTTGCTATATAACAAGTACACCATATTTTAAGTTTATTTTTCTCTTGGCTGAAGATGGATGGATAATATCCGAAACGTCCCAAATATAAACATCCAGTTTATTAAAATGAATATTGGACTATTACACCTGCAATTTTTTATTAAATTTGAAGCAGTCAAAAATTTTCTTGCCGAATATTTTCGGATCATTAATAAATACTTATAATTCTAACCGTTTCGTCAAGCACGTTATTTTCAGATTAACTGTCTTCCGCTTCAGACGTCGTGTTGTTACCAAGCAACCTGACGATATTATAGTTGAAAATCTATTCTTCTACGACTGGAACTTTTTAAAATAACCAAACAAAGAAAGAACAATTTGACAGCTGATATTGAAGGGACAAGTCTTCTATTAGTTTTTGATGCTGTGAAAAAATGGAATAATTGCCTGACTCAAAGGTCGAGATTTGGTGGAATGCGGGTGTTTGATTAAAATAAGAAGCTTGAATATTTTATTTGTACTAAATGTTTGCCAGACCAGTTTGAAGTTGCAATTTTAATTTTGAAGACGTTTGCCTTCCTCAAAACTGTTTATCTCTGTAGTCACACGATTAATGCCTCCGATTGCTGGTGGAATGTTGTTTATTAATTTATGAGCCGTGTGTGAATAATTCAAGTTATTATATATTAGAGATGAAATTGCACTACATACTGATACTATACTTACGATACGATAAAAGTTCTCTTAAACACTTTTTTCATCGCCTGTTATAAAATATATCAAATAATATAATCAAAACTTGTGTAATATTTAGAAGAATATAGATTTTATCCTTTAATTCTTTTCTGAAAAAGTGAAATAAATATTTGTGCATTTCCTGTGAATCTGTTCTTAGCCCATTAAAAAACTGGGTTAAAACACATAATAAATAACTTCTATATGAATAGCTGTCAAAGTTGCAAAAGAAACTGCATCCCTCATTTACCTTTGTATCTACGGCACTGGTATAATGACACGAATCATTTTCTCATCTCGACAGGCGGCGAGATGACAGCGTGACGCCATTCAGCATCCTTTCGTGAAAAATCGTCTTTTAACCTATTTATTAATTAGTATCGATCCGCGTTGAAATAAACTAAGCGCTAGGTATTTTTACACGTTGACGGGAATAGATGCCGTATTTTTAGCGTGAGATATTTTTTAAATTTTTTTACCTGTATAAATACTTTGGAAAAGGTAGAGGAAATGGTTGAATGAAGATCACTCACCTGAAAAAGAAAGAAAATGAAATTAATAACTAAATAATCATATTTTTTATTATTACATCTTAATTACCATATTTAATCTTGGTTATTACACATCGCAAACGATGCGTTAACTAAATATTTATTGCATTTTATTTTGTTTACGATGCATTCCAGCGCTAGAGACATACACACGCGTAACTATTGAGTTTCGTAATCTAAATTAAGTTTTTATGTTAGTTTATGTTGGTAGCACTGTGTGAAAGTCCTTTCACCGATATATCTATTAGATTATTTGTGAAATCGGAATGTAAACTCATGCTATGTGCTTCCTTACAGTATGTCTAGTAACTGTCACAATATGGAAGTCAGGGGTCGAAGAGAAAACATGACATTTGGAAAATATTCGTGTCAGAGTAGAAAGACATTCTTTTCGTGAGACAAATTATATTAGGCCACTTTTTTTTACTACAAAATTGGAAAAAAAATTGTTACTTGTTTTTATAATTCAAAAAATGCAAACATATTTTAATTGTAGTGACATTTTTCTTTCTTAATTATATAATCATGTTTATTTCAATGCAAATGTCAAAAAACATGAGATAGCCAGTTCCACTAGAATAACTGACACATGAAACTAATATTTGATTAAATATGAATCTTTAGATTAACTACTAGTAAGAAGATACGAACTATGTAACTTGATTTACTTTTCGTACTAGTCCAAAAAATCAATGCTTTTTGTACAGTTGCCATGGCAACTTGTTGAAATACTAAAGTGGACTACTTTTGTATGTAATGTAGTGTTACATTATGGTGTCTTAGTCAAGCGATAGAAGAAAATAGCATTTGTTCATCAAGAACAAAAAATGCTAGATTTTGGAATGAGTAAGTAGGACGCAAAGCCTCATGTCAAAATGCTCAATTTCACACTCCCGTTGTATAAATTATCATTTTATGATTGAATCTCAATTTGTTAAACCCAAATTCAATGTTAAGAACAGAAAACATTACTTTCCACGCGAGTACTAAATTTCTGGCACAAATATAAACGAATACTGGAGTTATATACAAAATTTTGAATTCTTTTCGGATCGATTTTCACTTGCTTTATTGAAATATGCGATTAAGACTGATATACTCGCCAATTTTCAAATTATCATAGCTTTGACCTCTGATGCTCCGCGCAATTTTCAATATTTCAAATACATTCGAAAGTTTCGCAGAAATTATTCAAAAATTTGTCGCATTTGAGTGTCTCAGCATCTCGACGGCATACCCTTTTTGGGGTAACTTCCAGTCTCTCCGTGTATCCATTTCCCGGCAGGCACTTCGGCAGGCACTTATGCTAAATCTTTTGTGTGTGCATAGCTCTACTCCGCCACCAGTAAACCAAGCAAAATTGTCACGCCGAATCTAAAATATATTCAAATTTTTGCATTCAGCCAACTGAAGTTTCAGCATCCATCGCGGCAATAACATTCAGACTTTGATTTGGATGATTGGAACATTTGAATGTACAGTCTTGCGAACAAATTTGCTATGGTATTCAGTTTTTTCAATTCATATGACTTGTAAATAGTTTTATGTTAGTTTTACAGGTTCTGGTACTTAGTTTAGACGCTTCAAAAGCTCTGCATCTACAGGATGTTTGGTGTAATAATAGAACTAATAATAAAGAAGGCACAATTGATTTCAACTGCATGAAGGACAAAATTCATTTAGTTCTGATTTATGCTCGAATTCTTATGGTTTATAATAATATCTGGATGAAATATTCAGACTAGACTAAGCATCCTGACCTAACATTGAGACAGAAGTCCTTTAGCATAACAATACCGAAAACCACAGATTTCAGAATAAACAGCAGAGGAAAATGGTCCTACGGATGGTCATCTTTTATGTACATAAGATCTACTTTTTATTACTATCGACTTACAAATTCGATTTTACCACTTAAGTTTTACCATTCAGGTTTTACTACTTAAGTGGTAAGACTTCATCACTTATTCTTTTAATCATTTGAGTGGTGCAATTTACTATTCTCTGTGTAACTCGTCGAACATGAACTTCGCGGTCTTAAAACCTTTTTAGCAGCCACTCTCTTGACCACAGTTTTCCCCATTTTTGATTTTGTCTTCATTCTAATTAATTCGCTATAACTGCTCTTCTTCGACGGTTATTTTTAGCAATGTTCATATTTGTGATAAACAAGTCCACATTTTAGCATCCCAATAAGCCGCGCAACTTGCTTCGTGTGCGGCGAAAGCAAGCGTCGCGTCAAGTTTGGCTCAAAACGATCCAGAGCGCAAGGCAACTTGCGGCAAATTAAGCGAACAAAATTGCTTGACAACTTGACTCGTGTGCAGCGGGCTTAGAAGTTTTTTTTTTACAGTTACCTATTTTTCATTCATCTTATTGTAATGTTTATTGCTCTTAAAATAATTGTATGTTGGTAAAATAAAAGTCACTATTCAATGAATGGAAAGAAAAGTTTTATTCTTTGATGCAACTAAAACAAAAACTACACAATTTTTTTCTCACTCACTACTATTAAACTTCAACTACAAAGCCACTAATATTTATTTACTACAACTTATTTATTCATTATACTTCGCACTTAGGTGATCACGCTCCAGATATTCACTGCTCACTCAATCAGGCCGCTCGCATTATATATTCGGATGTTTACTTCTAGAAATTTCTGCGACATTCTAGCAAGCTACTCGAATGTTCGAATGTGTGGAGCGGCGCGACGCAAAGAGATGGAAGGCTCCGCCCAGACAGAAGCGTATTCAGGGCCTATTTTATTTTTACTTCGCACGCTACAATATTTTAATTTATTTATATGCAACTTAGTGGTAAAAGTTCTATGGATTGCACCACGGCGAACTCTATTTACCAGGCGGGAGTGTGATGGAGGGGAGCGTGACGTCAGTAGGCTTTGTGAGCGATCCAGCGATAGTGGTAGACTTGATGACTTCGCGATAAGAAGTAGATTTTCTTCTAATATTTAGAATACCTACCTAAATATATACATATTATTCAATTTAAACATACCTCGCAAATGTTGTGTCTCAGCTTGTAATAGTATATTATTATACGAGCATATAATGAAGGCTATTATTCACGAAGGTTAAGTTTATGTCACGAGCGTAGCGAGTGGCATAATTAACCTGAGTGAATCATAGCTTATTATATGTGAGTAGAATACTATACTTTGTCCACGATTACTATTGACTTTAATTCCATAATTTTTTTTTCAAACAAGTTCTTAAATGCTTCTAGTTTCTTGCCTTCATTGCAAGATATTTTTCATCACATGCTTGAATAAGAAATTTGTAAATTTTTTTGGAAGGAAATGTATTATCTTTTTCCGGATGAAAGCCCTGAGATCTCCGTTTTAAAAGTGATCGCAGTTTTGCATAGTCTTCTATATCGATTCCTTGATTTATATTAAGCGTACTTCTATGGAGCAATGTATCCATAATGTGAATGATTTATATTTTGCAGCTAATTCCTTGAATATACTAGTAAAACTGACCCTGAGAATGAATTAATTTTCTTGATCGCCCTTCAGTCCATAAAGGTGTTGTACACAAGAATGTAAAGATTTCGGGATTTCTCAGGCAAAAAATTCAGGGAGGTGACTTTTGCAGCTTCTGTTATCTCCGGTGGAGTACAAGTACACAATATATCTTTCTCACTATTAATTTTCATTTTTTACGTACTCTGGATCGAAATTATGACGTTTTCAAATTGACAATAATTTATGTTTCGCTTGTCATGTCATATCAATGGCTTACTTGATACGGTTTATTTAATGTCAAATTTTTTCTTCAAGAGCATTAAAAAATAGACTAAAGTAATATTTTAACAATATTTTTGTGATTTGTATGAGGTTAGCTAATCAAAGTGCATGGTTATTGCCTAGACGTACTGAAAAATGCTTGCCAGACTCATAATATATACCGCGTGGCCTAGGAATTCTATACCCGTGAATAATGATTATTCACTGCTATTATTCACTCTGTGAAAAATGACTATCGTTTTGCTTCAGAAAACTCATTTATAACGTATATATTATAAGGTAGTCCTGGACAAAAGCAATTATGATAGTACAGAAGAAAATGTAACTACATTTGAATTTCTGAAGATTGCATTGCAACTAGCTATACAAATACATACAATTATCTAGGAGAAATTAGGACTTTTTATTACGATAAACCGCATTTGAAACCTAATCCGTTTCAAACTATCTTTCCTGCACTTCCTCATTATTCAAATATGGAATCAAATACTAAAAAAAAATCTTAGACGAACGAAATTTTGAAATCAGAAAAAAAGAACAAGAAAAAACTAATAAGATATTAGAAACATAACTAATGGAAAATAGAGTTCAAAATTTTGACTTACTGCTTGAAAAAGCACCTGAATTTGTCAAAACTATAAATGGCGATATTTTTGTAAAAGTAAATGATGACGGTATTATTATTTACAAAATGGATTCCAAAGCTGTAAGTCGTTCCTTTTATATTGAAATAGATAGAAATCTGAGCCCAAAGTATTTCTTTAAAAATAAACTGGTAAGTTTGAGTGAATTACAGCATAATAACACTCCATTATCTACAGATGAACTTGATACATTATCCAAATTGAGAGATATTTCAGAATGTATGTTAAATGAAACTGATTTTGTCAATACTTACTCTATTATTTAGAATTTAAATAATGATGTCTGAGAACGAAGGCGATGAAGAGAGAATTGGGCAATTATTGTACTTAAGTGAACAAATAAGTCTCCTTTTCTCAAATCAAAAGCGCTACACTTCAAAAATTATTATTTGGTCTTACATGATTAATATGCAATCACATTCTAAATATTTGCAACAACTTACAGCTTCTTTCATATATCTTCAAGTTCTTAAATAGGAAATGATCATTTCTTAAGAATAATTGCAAATAGACTTACAAAAGAAGAGAACAAGTGGGTGATTTTACAACTTGATAAAATATATGTTAATGAAAGCATTGATAGCGAACTGTTATTTTGAGTTACATTTATCGCATTACAGCGTTTTACTCTAAAACTATATTCAGAGACAAGAGAATTACCGTTATTATTGTTGTTAGTAAGTCAATGATCATTCTGCATAAACATTATAGTTCTAAAATACAAATTTATTACTATTGCATCGCATGAAACTGTGTAAAAACCAGCCTACTGACGTCATGCGAATGCTGTGGTAGTGGGGGTCACATTCCCGCCTAGTATAGAGTCCGCCGTGATTGCACACATTTAGAATGAAATTTTGATAACGTATTAGTCATATTCACCCAATAACATAACGATTTTACTTTAAAATGAATTAACAAGCCTATCGCGAACTTGTGGACTCTGAAGTCAATGGCGCCCTGAATTTAATTGATTTCTATGAACGATTTCAATTTAAGAGCCGCAGCAATGAAATTGTATGTCATAAATTTTTGATGATGTCAATACTTCCAGTTTTAAACAGTTCAGCTCACTTCCTTGATTTTTTTAAAACATATTTCTCGACATAAGCATCTTTTACTGGAGTGAATATTGAGCATTTGAAGAAGAAATGATTCAAAGTGTTATTTTCGAAAAGATTCCATAGAGCACAAATTTCCGTTTGGATCAATTTTAAGACAGTGCCATTGTAAAACAAATGGAGTTTCGTTGCTGTTCTAATTTGGCTGACAAGACGTAAAATTTCATTTGATAAATCTATTTTCAGGTAATTTTGTGTGATGTAAAATTTATATTCATTGTTATATGTAGAGCTTATAATTTTGACAGTATCTTCGCTATACAAGTGATTTGTGTAGGAGTTTGTGAAGTCGTATATTATAGATAGTTAAGCGTTTATGGCCATATTATTGTATATTTAAATTAATTGAACGAATATAGTCTCAATTTGAAAATTCAATTCAAAGCATTCAATCCACTACAAGAAAGGGTTAACGGGCTGAAACCAATGGAAACCTGTTTCTAAATAGTTTTTAGATTAAAACATTATAATAAAAAATTCTAGTAGCCGTAAAATCATCAGAAATATGAAGTTGAACTAAACTATACACTTGAATGGTATTTTGAACAAAAAGTAACAAAACAAAATATCTTCATAACTGACTTCAGAACAATCAAAAATTAAGGAAAGGAAAATATTTATTAAAATTTTTGATATTAGAAGTCCTAGAAATTTTCAAAATATTCGTACCAAATGCTTTTCGGACAAATTATTTCAAAATTCTACATGATACGTGAACTGGATTTATTAATGAATAAATTTAAATCCCTTCTCTAAAATAATGTATATTTATCGGAAATGACGTAAAAAAGTCAAACAAAACAATATGTATTGCAGAATACTCCTGAAAGCAGATATAGGTATTTATTACGCGAATGGAGTAGGACTATTTTCAATACGTGTTTACATAGCCGATAAAATTTCCAATGTCCGCTTTTGTTACGAAGTGTACATACATGATTTTATTTAAGCGCTGTGAAGCCGCGTTGGGGAGTTGTTCTCGCATTTCAGATCCGAAATGTTTTACAAATCGGAAAACTGGCATATTTGTCAATTTCTCACGAATTACCGATGCGACGTGTCTTTTAGACGTGTGTCTATTCTCCAAATATTAGCGTCGCTTTTTTATTTGAACAATCACGAATACTCTCAGATGTTACCCTAGAGTCAAAGACAAATTTGCAAATGTTTTCACATGATTCGCAACCGAAATCGAAATGTCTTGACAGTTTGACATGAAAGTTGTTTTTTGCACTGAAGGAATGCTCCAAGAATGCAGAAAGATGCTTATCATATTTACAGCTTGGTCCTTCAAGCCGATTGTGATTATTATGAGAATAAATATATAAAATTATCTTGTTGTTCAATAGTCTGAACATATTTTAGTAGAATCTAAAAAAATTAAAAAAACCGAAAGATTATCTATTGGTATCAAATGAACATTGAAACAAAATAATAAAATCAAATGACTTAATGCAGTTTCACAAGAAGATTTATAATAGTATATTATGTACAAGGACCGAACAACCGTTATAATTGTCCAGGTTGAAGTTGGCTACACTCGACAAAAGCCAGGGCAAAGCACGAGGCGAATACAAGGACGACGTCCAAGACGTAGCTTCGTGATGATAATGAAAAACTGATTCTCCCATAAAACCAATGTATTTATTTGCTAATTCTGAATCAATTTTATTACCACGAAATTACAAAAAAAATTCAGATGTATTTGAAGTTTTAGATCTTATCTTCTTTATGAAATTAATTTAGAATAATTTTGAGACAAACTCTACCTCTTCACTAGAGATTTCAAGGATTCTTTATTATTTTTAATTTGAAAAACCTTAAAAGTGATATACTATATAATATGAGGGTATCTATTCTTGAGCAGGCTCACTCCCTTTGGAATGTATAGAATGTATGAATTAATAAACCGAATAACACTTCGAATCTGAAAATAGAATTCAGAATTTTACTCCGTTTGAACCCCAACTTCATTCCCCTTCGAAATATTTCTTTCTGAATGGTATATCAATATTTCATTTTAATTTCGAGGCAGTATTTCCAAAGATCGATCAACAATAAACCTGCTCCTCCAGAATGGAAGAAGAAAAGTAATTTTAGTGGTAAGGAATCAGAAATAAAGCAATAAGAGAATACGGAGACGTACGTCTGTGCGTTTGTTCGTACGCGCGATTGCAAATCGTGTATTCATACGAAGATCTCATCTTCTGCAGGCGTTGTAGGTTTTAATCAAGTACGCACGAAAAGCAGTGATATTCAAACAAATGTGTTGGAATCGAAAAAGAAAAATGAGAACGTGACACAAAAATAACATGGTGAAAAAAAACCTTGAGTTTTTCGTTAAGACGATGCACAACGGGTTAGGGGAAATTATATGCAACAGGCAGTTGTGCGAAAATTTGTGAGAATTTGACCAAACGTGAAGTAATATTTCCAAATGAAAAAAATAAAAATTGTGGGAAAAGTATGATATGGAACCAGAAATTATTATAGTAATTAAGGTATCAACGGTGCTAAAAGGACAATAATGCCTGAGGTCAACAATGTACTTTCCGAGGGCCTCTGGCTCGAGGTGTGTACGTTGACCGTAGGCATTATTGCCTGTTCAACTCCCGTGGTGCCTTCAATGTTTAATGTCCGACTTTTGTTCTATTTCAATCAAAATTTTTAGCAATGTATGTCCTGTCATTGTGATTTCTGTCAGAGAGATTACTCTAGTTACTTGCTGTAACTAGGAAACTTGTTTGATATTTTTCAAAAGAATCCCCGTCCCAGATCAGTAAGCTCAACAAACAGGAATTTGTTTTATGGAGGAATTTAGCCAGTTTTCGGAAAATTTATTGAAATAAAATATTTTTACATTAATTTAGAAAGCGTTTATTCACTTTTCCTTTATGAAGCAATATTCTGAGTAACAGAGGAAGGAAAATCTAAGCATTTTCTAATACTGTGAAAGTATAGGAAAACTACGAAAATTTAATATAAAATTATCTTCTGCGTTACATTGTCACTTCGAATATTTAGTGCCTGATGTTTGGCAATCATCTGGACTCAAATTGCTGTTGATTTTTGAGAGACGAGTACGTAACTCTGGAACATTTTCTTGCAGGCAGTGATCGGATCATCTTTTCATGGTATGATACAAGGTTTCGATCCGCAAAGGATCTGGCCTTCTAGACGTCCATTTCAAAAGTTCTAATTTGTGGTATTAAACCCTTTTACAGGGTGTTAATGATTCAACATTGTTCATGATGTCATCTACCAAGTGTAATTGCCGTCCCCTTCAGTAGACAAGAATCCTTATGTTATTTTCTAAATCGGATAATCGGGTTCTTGCTGGATGGAGAGTAAATATAATTGTGAATATAGATTTGTGTAACAAGTAAATATACGTAATAAATAACAAATATTATGATAACAAGTAAATGAACAAACACATAATTGATCTTACCAACAAATGGATGTTATTTCAATAGTCACAAAAGTTTGTTAGTTAGATTATAATTTTATTTCAATTTCATGGCTATCACTGTGGATACTCATTGGGTTAAAGAATTTAATCCTTAAATGCCCAGTACTGTAAAGGGCAAATAAATTTACTCCCAAAGTAAATAAAATTTACTCTGCGAAATGGCAATTGATTTTTTTGAAAGCAATGCTTTCACTGTCATAAAGAATAATAATTCGATAAGAATTTGTTAAATAAAATAAATTTATACTTTGGAAATAAATGTACTTTATCCTTTATAATACTGGGCATAAGTGTTTCTTTATGTTTTGTTTAAGAGGTTTTCTCTACAGAACACATTGTCATTTAAGCATAGTACCGACATATTCACATTGATTTATGAATCAGCGATTGGAGGTAAACTGAAAAATCTTCTGCCTTTCCCGACCATAAATTTCATGATCAGTTTCGTCGTTATTTCATAAATTTAGTGTCGCATCAATTGATTGCATATTTGAAAGTGTCGATTGTCAATGTCAAAGTGACAGCTGTCATCAAAATGACAGCTGTCATTGCAGAAGTGGCAGCTGTCATTGCTAAAGTGGCAGCTGTCAGTGCAAAAGTGACAGATGACGGTTATATTTTAATCCTTACATAAAATAAATATTTTTGAAAATAAAGAGTCCTTTTCTAAATTTTCGGGGTCTTTAATTAATTGGAATATACATTTTGACATTTGACTATTTATTTTATATTTCTACTAAGCTAATTCCAGCAAAACGTATCTCCTTGAGATTATAAAAAAATTGATGAATTATCTAGATGATGAAAGCGCATTTTGACAGCTCATGAATGCTTGTTACTTAAAAGATTTCACAAATTACCATTTCCCACAATTACTGAGCTTGAAATCAAGCAGTTTGGGCAAACTTACGAAACAGCAGCAGCCATTTAGTATTAGTTTCAAGTTGACTATTTGATAGGTACATAATTTATGCATGTACAAACTCAAAAATACCTTTTAATCTTCATTGTTTAGTTATTGACTGACGAGAGGTCAAGTGCTGTACCTTAAAATAATAATTTGATCTTTATCAAAGCTATATGAAAAAAATACACCAAAAGTAAACAAATTTCCATCCAATAGTAATAATTCATTCTTATAAGCTTCAAATTCGCGTCAAACAAGTCATTGAATGAATCCCGGACAGATTTGACAACTGTACATAATAATAGTGACACCCACGGCTAAAGTTGTAACTAAATTTTTATCTACTTGAATAAACTTTAGTTGCCATATTCCTAATGTCATATATATCTATGGGCATTGTTTCACTTGAAACAAGTAATTGAATAATTTAATCTTCCACAATCACTGAGCTTGAATTAAAGCAATTTGTGCAAACCTACGAAGCAGAAGCTTTTATTTAGTACCAGTTTCAAGTCTGTAAATAGTATAGTTGCTAAGAACTCAGCGTCATGCCATCCAGCCAGCCAGCCAGACAGCCAAAGTGAATATGATAGCGCTTTTTTCCAAAAAATGCGCTAAAAATGTTCGATTTGAAGAACAAACTTCAAAATTACGAGGTTAAAATCTCAATAGCACAATTTATTAAATTTTCGAGTTAATTGAAAGAAAACTCTTAAATGGAAATTTATTTGAACGCCGGACTGAAATGATAAATAAATAGAACATAATTGAATTAATAAAATTAGAATGACGGTAAATAAATGCACTTTATTCGATTTAATTAAAACAGAAACCAGTAAATCAAACATAAAAACATAATTTCCTGTATGGTGTTCCGGATAATAAAGTTATACAGTGAAAGAAGTTAAAATTTCAATAAACTAAATGATTAAAATACAGCAATATATATTTTTACTTTAGCACATTTATACTAAAACCTTGTTTACACTATTTGCACTATAGTAAAAAGTGTATAAACCCTAACCATAAAATCTAAGTAGCCTAGTGTGAACAATCTCAGAACAGCAGTAATATTTTTACAGCCAAAAGAAGTGAAATTCTAGGAAGATTTAGTCCGCAATTAGGCGGAGAAAATCGTCAACATCATGATTAAACTAAAATTTATAACTTAATTCTCATGACAAATAAAAGTGTTGCCAGAGGGCAGAAACAAATGGAATGCATTCTTCTAAGATAGGGGGTGGTAGACGGAGAGAGATAGAACAATGTCTAGAGATCGCAAAACTCTTTAAAAGTTACGGAATTCCGCGGATTTTATCAGCGAACGGCTCGGAAAATTAAGACGAGATTTTACACAAATTTCGATCTGCGGTTTCCGATGAAAGAAAGGAATTTTGTGATGACGAGAACTTCCAATATACGATTGAAACAGAATATTTTAGGAAGAATTTCCATCAGAGAAACTCACCAATTCTTGATTAATCATTGTTAGCATTTCTTGCAAGACGAAATAGTTTTACATTCCTAATGGAGACCTTAAAATCTAATAAAAAAAGTTTTCAACAATTTACGGGTCCGCACAGTCGAAGCTTCTCCGATAAATTTAAATTAGAAATAAAAGTACTATTTCATAATAAATATAAATTTCATATTAGCTCCAGGCATGACAGCAGTGCCAAGTAATATATCAACTAAAGGTTGCTGTTTGAGGAAATTGACAATATAATTTAATGGGATTTTGCAATTGAAAATTTTAATAAAATTCTGTGGATCTGAAAAGTTTAATTTATTCTTATTATTCATTTCTATTAATTCAGCCAACAGAAAGTAAATATAATCAATGGAAGAGTAGCTTAAAACTCCATAAGAATCTGTACATTTTCTGATGTCTGCTATTTTCGATGTTACTATTATTACAGAAATAAAGGTTATGGTAGTAATCACTTTTTGTTTCTAACTGCAGTTATCTATTCATTTTTTTAATTTAATTTTTATTTTGCAACCCGGAGTTTATAAAATCTACATTCATTTTTTCTGCTAGTATGGTTATTATTCACAACACAGTATACATCAGGTTCGTTTCATTTCGTTTTTTGAAAATTTTCGATTAACACGTGTAATTTATAATATTAGACATTGCCCCGAAGTGCCTTAATTGTCCGTAGCTAACGCCGATTTTACTTCTCCTACCATGACTTTGTCCTGAGCGAATAGGATGTGAGTATGAAACTAGTGTTTCACTTTTATCTTAATACAAGTTACCGTTTATACTGCAACGTGCGAGAGTGTGGAGGCTGGTCAAAGTAACTTTGATGGACGGAGCATTTCGTTCTAGTTATTTCGCGCCGTACAGCATCACATCACTCCTTCCGATGGAAGCCTCTAGCAATATTCCAGAAATGTGGTAGAAATTTCGAGAAATGGATATTTCTATATATAAAAGCAAGCAAAAGACTTGTGTAGAGTAGTGTAATAGTGAAGCTAGAGTAGTGAAGTGATCAGTGGATATAAATAGTTAAATAAAAATATCTGCGACTTTGTTTAAGTTAGTATTGAGTGATAAATAAATAATACAGTGTTGTTAGTGATATTTAGAAAAAAAAAAACTTTTAATCCATTTCAAATTATTAAATAGTGATTTTTATTTTAATTATAATCAATTTCGAAGCAATAAACATTACAATACTCTAATTTCAATTCTCATCACGTCATCGCCGCATGTCACGCGCGTATTTATCCTTAAGATTGAACTCGCATGAGATTTAATTTTATTTTGGTACCTACTGTTGAGTCCTATACTGAGCAACGTTACCAAGTTTCTTGTATCGAATTGTTACGATCCGCGCTTTCTCTATTCTCGATAATTATCTTGCGATTGGTCGACACAACTGTTTTTACATTTAGAGAATTGATTCTTCATCGCTTAAATTAAATCATATTAGTTTTTTGCGCTCCGTAGTCAAATGGCAAAAACATAAGCCTTACAATTTATCCTGTCCGTCTGTTCGTATGTCACAGTTCTTTTCCTGTAGACTGTTGGCACCAGGCCCCCACAACTCTCATTGCCGGTCTATTATAAATGTGTCCGCTGACTGCGTCAAGCATGAGGACGTGAGAGGTGAGAGGAAATGTTTCAAGATGGCGGATATCTAAGGCCTAGTTGCCAATTGAAAAGCGTTTGATTTTAGTGTTTGTGTCGTTGAATACAGTCAGATTATAGTAAATAAATCATAATTTAATAAAGTGATAGCCGTGTGACAAATGAACATTCAATTAAAATGCCTGGAAAATGTTTTGTCCCGAATTGTAATTCTGGGTATGAGAGTTGTAAGATAAAATATAGTGTTTTTAGAGCTCCACTTGACATGATAGAAATTTGGGACGGAGCAATTGAATAAAATTATGTATACAAACACTGAATTAAACTTCTTTATTTGCTCTAAGAATTAAAGCACTCGCGCTAGACGCGATCGTGATTTTGAACTTTCTTCTCGCAAATAAACAGTAGTTTAATTTACTTGTATAAATAACTATTGAACTAGGTCCAGTTTCATAAATGAATTCAATTCTCATTCAAATTTACTCACAAAGTAAATTTGTATTAAGTCATTCAAATGAAATCTAAATTTTGACAATGTTAATGAATTAAGTATAAGATAATTTAAAATAACGTGTATTTGTTAAAAATAAATATAAGTGCCCTTAATACAGAAAGAACTATTACGTTGTGAAACATTATGTATAATATAGAAATATAATATTTTGAACTGAATCTGATTTTTGTTTAACTTATGTTTTCATGTTTCCTTTATTGAAAGTTCAAACAATTTTCTTGTAATTGGAAACATATCATCTATATGTATTCTTGAAGATTAAACACATTGTTAATGTATTGTTCAAATATTTCTCAATTATTGTTAATCGCATGTGATCTCGGAATTTATCCAACTGAGTTTCATGCATAGGTAATAATCGAATATTAAATATTACTCAATGCAACACTAATTTAACAAGTATATCAATTTTTAATTAAAGTAAAATATATGCTGTAAACATTACATATACGGTCAACTTCAATATATAAATGATTTCGTAAAATTTTGTAAGTTTAGTGTAATTATACATTAAACACTGTTGTAAAACAGGCCTTACTGATGTAGGCGTCTCTAGCGGCGACAGCGCGAACTATAACCATCTCAGCGGACGCATTTTCGGGGCGAGTTATGTTAGCTACTATGTCTTGTACCGTGGTTGGTACTAAACAGGGTGAAACAGAAATAACCAGTAATAGAACTCGTCAAGTATAACAATTATTCTTAATAACTTTTTTCCGAGTTTTCATTTTCTTCTAGCATTTTTATCCCCCTATAAATTAACTAGTCGTTCAGGTGCATAATTATTGGACCTAGTAGCAGCTACAATGGAATAATTGATTATGTTATATTGAGTTATCAACTCCTTCAAATAAATAATGGAAAAAAATCTATTAATAATTATAACAAAAGTCTACCTTTTCACAGACAGTTTAGGATTAGCCCAGCGAATTTATTTAGAATGATTTTCGAATTGTCATTTTTTACGAAGAATTCAATTATTGTGGTTATGCTAACGTATTCCATGTTAAAATCTTGGGAACTTGTATATAATGGTACAAATATTATGAGGTATTTAGAATTTATTGTTTATCTAAGACGTAAAACAGCAGATGAGATGAATGAAATAAATCAATTTGAAATCCAAACACTTAATAAGGCAGTACATGTGTACTCACATTTTCTCATATTATTACAAAATTCACACTCGGGTCGTTTCAATAATGTGTGCTCCGTGAATAAATCTGCTGAACAAATAAAGCTTACGTAATATTGCATATAATATTCCAGGAAACATTTAAAATCACTTACCAAATTTAGTTAGTCAAAAAGATATTAATAAATAGACCAAATTGTTGATCTCAGAGACAAATTTAGTATATTTTACCACATATGCAAAAATAGAATTATGGAGATAAGTGAAGTATAATTTATTGCCAAAATACAAATATTCCCTCAGTTTCAAGTGAGTTATTGATATGACTACGATGGTTCAAAATTACAAAATACTAATTTTAATCGCCAGCATCATTCTTCCAATAAATGGGATACATTTATTTCGAAACATAGGTGCACTGTGTTTTTTTCTTTACAGAACTTCGTTGAATTTTTACTTGATATCCAGACGATTTCAAGGAAAAGTTATTAAGAAAAATTTTTTTACTTATTGCTGGTTAAAATTAATGTACTTCTTTCTGTGTGTTTTCTACGAATCGCTATACAGTGGTGTAAGTGCAATTACGACTGATATTTTCGGTTACACGCTAAATTTTTAACTGAGCGACCGCAGTTATAAGTTTGTTTTTCAATGTGTCTTTGAGAAATACTATGAAACAATCAACGTTCTTCTTTACTACGGAGCCCTTCACTGTGCGTGGTTTGACATGCACTTGGACGATTTTTTTTTGTCTAAATCTCCTTACTAGAACCCAAATTCTTTAATTTAAAATGAAAAAATGTACATCTCCATATCAGTGTATTTCCACTCAACTTTGATAATTTTTTCTCGATTCTCAGCGACCAGATTTCTTTTCCTTCTAAAGGGTGGTGGAAAATTAATATACTTCATGAGCTATTCTTCATTCAGTCTACATGCAAGATTAAATAGTATGAATAAGCTACAAGGACCAAGCAACCGTCATTATTGTCCAGGATGAAGTTGACTACACTCGAGGAAGGCGAGTACGAAGACCAAAGAGTAGCTTTGTGTAGCCAACTTCATCCGTGTCAATGATGACGATTGTTCAGTGTCCATGTTGCATACGATACTTTTTATAACAAGTGAGCCTCGTTCTCATTACTGAAATTTTAGATGCATTAAAACTATTCAATCGATTTTACAAACAAATTTTTGCAATATTGTAATCACATTCACAGTGAACTAATACTATGAAATATAACTTCAGCAGGGAATTCATGATAATTATTTCCATGGTTTAGAAATGGGAATTTCGAAGCAGAATTCAGTTCAATAATAATAGTGTACATACTTTCTGTGCACATATTACAAAAAGATATTTAACTTCAATAAATAGATTTCCTTCTTGGACTATACATTCGAAATGGATATTGGATATCTGAGGCTGTGTATTCTATGATTCATTGATAAACATGCATTTCAAACTTTTTCCCATGAAGAACAACTCATACTTTTACAATTTTAATGCCTGGTTTCATAAACACTTGCTATAAAATTAAATGGATAACTTCTAAGGCAATATCAAATTATCGATTATTCGTGTCATCAATTAGATTGATAAATAAATGGATTTGTTACTAGACAATTTGGCGGTGATTATAATTTGGTTATTCAAAGTGTTATACCACAATTATCAGTTTATAATGTTATGTGTCTATTCGTACGTAAGTATGCTCGGGATTGGGTTGAATTTCATATTTTTGGCATCGTTGGTAGGATGGTTATTTCCAAAGAATTCTTATGTTTTATTATAATGGACGTGGGTGTAACGATCAGTACGTGCTCATGGGCATTAAGTGATTTAGATATTTATGAATATTCTTATGTGTTACATAGAAATAATTTAAATATATTTCTGCTGTATTAGAGTTTACGGCTGTACAACATAATAAAGGTACCCACGATACTGTTCATGCTATAAATCTAACAAATTTCTACATGAAAAAAGAAAGAAAAATTGAATATTTGAAAATAGAGGAAATAGCCACCGAGAGAAAGAGCCTTTTCGAACAAGGAGATGATTGTGAATGCCTATTTTGCATAAATGGCTGCAAATACCTATTATGAAATGTATAAATCTGAAAGGAAGTGGTGGTCATTCTAAAAATACTATTTATGGCTTTCAAATACTCATAAGTCTTTGTACACAATATATTTTAAAAATTTCAGTAGTGTTCGAAAAATTGTTTGCATCAAAAGTTGTATCGTAAAAGTTAATAACTCAAATATCTGAACATTTTGTCTTGTGGGAAACAATTTGCCAGTTTGAAGTTAGTTCGTTTTACGACCCTATAACATCTTGGTCACTTCCCAACATTTTATAACCAAAAGAATTCATTCCACAGAAAAACGCAATGTATTCAGACAAAAGCTAGTCGAAGGATCGAAGAAGAACAATTTCCTGCTATATCCGCGAACCACAGGATGAAGAGAGGAGGGAATATCTTCACAATATGCTGGAGAAGGATGAAGAAAACTCGATGTGTTGGAGTATATCATTTGAGCAGAAATATCAGCAGATTGTGTGGCCAGGACACAAAAGTCTTTGAGTGGGGCAAAAGTTGCTCAGTGTACGCCTATAAGGACAAGGTGAGCCCCTTGTGACCACGACACTGCGATGAAAGAAGTGAAATTGGAGAAGGAAATGGCTGGAAATACTTATAGGGCCGATATGGCGAATTCTTCCAAAAGTTTAGGAATTTATAAATAAAATATTTCGCTGGGGAGTTCAAGAAAGTTGTAACATAGAACACAAACTGTTTCATTCACTTGCTCTAGTTACATTGATTTCTTATAGATGAGATTGAAGAGTTTGTTTTTTTAATTGATTCAGTTACTATAACAAGTATTGATTTATTAATTATTTATAGGAAATAAGATATATGACACGAATTAATTTTTTATTATCTGCATAAATATCCAAATTTGATATGGAAATAACAAGAATAGTGATATTTGTGAAAAAATCTGATGTGAACATCACGTGACTTATTTGATATATACACAAATTAATTCAATAAACTTTTCTGTCACTTCAGATTATAATTAATATAATTTTAATAATATTTTGACATGTTGTACAATGTCAAACAAAATTAAAAAATTGACACCAGATTATCATTGCCTACCTTATCATTTCAATTAAACCGATTGTTTTATACGGCAAATTCTGAATTGATTATGACAACTGATTTAAATAATGACATTCCTATTTAATAGTGTATTATGTAATATATTTTATTGAGTCTATAAAATACTGTATTTTTTCTACAAACTTAAATATTGAACAAATGTTGAACATGATTTAAACAATTATTATTTTTTAATAAGTTTCTTCATCAATCACAAAATTGTTCGGTTAAGTATCAAATGATTAAAAGCCATAAAAATGCGTCCTTTATTATAGAAACAGAAAGTTCATCACAATAGGAAGTAGAAGGAAAAATACAAACAAAAGTACATAATTCTATGAAATTAAAAATATACTTTAAACAAAAGCAAAAAAAAAATTTTTTTGAAACCAGTACTCGAATGTTTTGTTTAACATGTTTTTATCAACTGATGTGATTATGAGGATAAAATTCGGACTTCAGTTCCCCCTCTACTATTTTTAGATTTAATTTGTCCGTATTGTAACTAATTTGTGAGTATTTCTTATTACGTTGTTACATGCCAAATTGACATTTGGAAATAACATGTATTATGGGATGAGCTTGTAGTGTTTGCATTTGCTGTGAACATGATAGCAAAAAAAATATGAAAAACATCATTGTGATATCAATCAATAGAATAAGTCATGTAAGTTGTGTTCTGTAGTATTGGTTTTCTGTAAATGTAGTAGCAATTTCAAAAATTTGTTTGTAAAATGGGTGAGATAGTTTTATTAAGTTCAAATGTAGTTAAAAAAAAGTTCAGTAATAGGGTACTTTGATGCACTTGTTATCGTATACAACACGGACTCTAAAAGACCGTCATGAATAAAGTTGGCTGCACGAAGCTACGCCTTGGGCTTCGACTTCGTCTTCGTCGAGGACAATAATGACGGTCGTTCGGTCCTTGTAGCATAATTTACAATTAATTTATATTTATTTTTGAATAGTAGGGTTTTCATAATACCTGCATTGAAACAACGCGTTTTAACGCCTGTTTTGTCAGTCGAAACAAGACAATTTCAGACAAATGTCTGTTTCTGCCCTAGGGGAGAAACAAGCTTGTTTATGCCTGCTGAATTTGTTTCCCACATCGTTTTATCCCTGGCAGAGTCGCATTTGTTCACTGTCAATCTCTAAATGAAAGTTAATTTGACAGTTGTTGTATTCGTAACTGTAAATTTAATTAAAAAGACGATTATTTTCAAGAAAAATCTTATTGATAAAGCACAAGCAGCTACTCTCGACTTGTTACCTGCAAAATAAGAAATATATATTTACTTTGTTACGAAAAATTTGTAATATGGAAAGTTTCAATGCAGGTTTTATGAAAAATACAGTGTGTGGCACGGGACAAAACACGATTTCAACCGAGGGTGATGCCTGATGCCAGCCCTCGCTTCGCTTGTAGAAGCAATACTCACCCTCAGCTGAAATCGTCTTGTTTCGTCCCTAGACACACAATATACTATTGTGTCACAACTGGAATTATTGTTGCCGGAGTAAATAAACTCAGTTTGGCTGAGATGAAGTATCATTGAACAACCGAACCTAATTCATCCTCATTTAAACTGAACTGAGTTTATTTACTACGGTAAGAAAAATGATAAAAACACTCCGTTCAATCTAATTGTAGATAAACTGAGATTCAACAATTATATCTTAATTCCATATTTCAAGACATACGTATCACTTTTTTATTTTTAAAATTGAGGCATAATCCTCATGAGGAAAAAATACTAAAATGGGCTCCTTCAAAGTAATTCAATCATAAAAAAAAAATGCGAGATGTCCGTAGTATTTATTTTCTTGAAATCTAATGTTTCATTAAATGGTTTTAAGATATCTTGACTTATATAAAGATGAGAGCTAAATGATATTGAAAATTTTAATATAGCAATAAATATTATATACCTTTTGACGGTAATAGCTTTCAAATAAAAACGAGGAAGTTATCAAGCCAATAGAGGAGAAATTATCCAAAAACATCAACAGGTAATGACGCATGCACCCAACAAAATGTAAAGAAAAACATCACATCGGTTAAAGCTCTTTGGAGCGGCTAACAGTATTACAAGAAATTAGAACCACTCATAAATATTTGAAAGAGCAAACATCTCCAACCGGTAAATGTTCCTAACCGGGAAACTCAAGTGGAACAGATAAAAACCTTTCACATTCATGAGACATGATCGCGAATAAACGTCAAGCGAACGGCGGTGCCAACTGCGAAGGAAAACATCCCTAGACGAATCGACCATCGACCACCAATAGTGCGGGAGAGAAGTTTTTATAAATAAACTAAAAAGAAGTTGGTTATCTCTCTCTAAACACTTGCATCGCATTTCCGTATCTCTTTCTTCGTTGTTTATTTATCCTCACAGGATGCGAATTCCGTTTTCAGTGCGTGACTTCAAAAGGATAAATGTTTGTTATTTGAACCGAGGAATATATGTCAGTACTTCGACTAGGCGATAAATAAGGGAACAAGAAAATGTAAAAGGGAAGAAGATGCAGGTATAAAGGAATGAATGTCTTGTTATTTTAAACAAAAATCGGATCTCGGTTTATAAGATAGCAAGAGCGACGATCGACGTTTTTCGGATTGAGATAGCTGTTTTAAATTCAAAACATGTTTTCTTATGATATGGAAATATTTTTATTCACATTTTTTATTCTGTGTGGAGATGTATATAGCGAGAGCTGAATAACTGACACATTATGTTCATACCGAGACATTTAATCAAATTCACTTACTTTCTCTAGGAATTCATGCAAGTAAACTTGATATTCTTTCAAGAATTCTTTGCAAAACTTCTTCAAGTTCAAGGAGAGGTAATTTATAGATAATGTTCTTGCACTCAGCATCACTTTATAAATAATTTTTCATCTGTTTGACCGAGATTAACATTGATAAACATTATTGTTCGTTTTCACAGATATTTATTTTTAATTATTCACAGCACTTCAGCTGCAATATGGTAGATGGTACTGCTGCATGTCATTTATCAACTCCATTGTCATTGCTTCGTGGTTCACAAGTCAGACTACTTGCTAGACTGTGCTGGAAGAGTTTCGATTCAGGATGATGGTATAAAAATCGACTCCTGAATTTGTAATATTGTGAGGCAATCAGAATCACATAAAAAATTATTCTTTGTTGTCATGGGAATTTATTTTGAAACTATAATTAAGAATCCACATATGGTACATAAGAATAAAAACCAGTCTTGAGCCTTAGTCAAATTATTCTCACATTGAAGATTATAAAAATCGAAAAGCAATTTGATGCTGATTATTTTTCATTACGAAGAATGATTGACCAATTTCTTGAAACCATAAAATGATTATCTTCAAGCTGTAATTGCTTTAATAAAATGTATAGCATTCCTGTTTCTAGAAACTGAATATTTTCTCAAGAGATTCGGAATGGTACTTCATAAAAACTTAGACAATTTGAATTAATTTTCAACTAGATTACGAATCGCCAACACAATTAGCAAAAAGTTGTGTGCAGATTACGTAAAATTAAAATGCAAATTGAAAGGAGACTGTGGACCACCTGGATTTTAAGTTTACCAAGAGATGAAACTGTATAGTATTGCAAAAAATTATCAGGGCCAAAGACTAGAGCAGAAATATATTATTTTACACAGATTTGCGAAAGTTGAAACCATTTGAAAAGGATGTCATTTTAGGTAGAATATAACATACCGGGTGCTTAATTGAAATCCTGAACAATTGCCATGTCAAGTTTTTCGATTGTAATAATAATAATCTGTTTGGAATTACATTTTACTTTCAAAAAGTCTTTACTCGTTGTAATAGCTTAAGATAATAAATATCTGCTGTTTACAGATGCGAGAAAATAATTAGCCAGATTTCTATTTTAAAATAGTAATTTAATTTATGTTATAAATGGTGTATTTTTTATACAAAGTCTTACTAACTGTTCATTAACTCCACTTGTAGCATAAAATAAAACAGTCCATATACATAGGCTTCGAACGTCGCCAAAAATAGTATTTCTTTTTTTAATAATCCGGATCGGATATGCTGGAAACATATTAAAGTTGAGTAAAAACTAAGAAGTACATTTTGGGATTTTTTTGATTCTCGGCCATTTTCAAATTATTTTTTTGCATAAAATTTGTGGCAATGAGCCAAACTTTTATGAGTTCGAAATAAAAAAATCTGACGTGAACATCACGTGACTTACTTGTACATTATTTGATATATACACAAATTTATTCAATAAAGTTTTCTGTCACTTCAGATTATAATTAATATAATTTTAATAATATTTTGACATGTACAATGTCAGACAAAATCAAAAAATTGACAACAGAATATCATTGCCTACCTTATAATTTCAATTGAACTGATTGTTTTATACGACAAATTCTGAATATCTGTTATACATATAAACTGCACTTCCGGCTCAGCCGATTGATGCAAAAATAGTAGATAACTATTTTGATGCTACAAGTTCAAACACTATGCGAAAAATTAAAAAAAATTCAAGTAAAGTGCACTTCTTGCTTGGCCGATTCATACAAAAATAGCAGATAACCATTCTGATACAACATCAAGTTCAAATACGACGTTTCAACATCCTACGGTTGATCATTCTGGATTTATTAGAAAAATTCGAAAAAAGTTTCAAGTAAAGTGCACTTCCGGTACAGACGATTGGAACCATAATGCGAGGTGCACAGCTAGATCCTATACCAGTCTTATATACAAAATTTCAACATTATACGTTCAGCCAGTTTTGCGAGTTACGCACGAGCGCACGAACGAATATAAGTACCGATATCAAGCCGAAAATAGTCAAAATGAATTCAGGGATGCTCAAAACGGATATTTCCTATCAAAGTCTTGATAGGTGAATTTTGTCGGTTTCACAATACTTTCATATACTTAGTACAAGTGAGTAAAAAGCAAACACAAGTCCCTGACGTAAACCAAAACGAAAGTTTATTGAAATAAAAATAGTATTAATGATTAAATTTGAGAAAATTATTTATACTACAATATTTGTTTCACACCATATTCATATACTCTTGTTATGCCACTGGCGTATGATATATCAACTGACAGGAGTGGGGACCACGCATGCTTCTATACTTGTATGTGCAGCATCCAGAGTAGCAGTTAAATAATTCGAGAGAGCTTCCAGATTTTAGCAAGAATGATTCTGGTTCCGATAAAAAATTCGTTCAAGTATCGAATTTGAAATACTCTTCTAACTTTTTGACTAATTTAGGCTATCTGCATTATTTGATCCGAATATAGTATACTGTGCAACAAGTACGGCAAGTTGTCAATTATCCACTTCGTTCGTGCGCTTATTCGCTCAAGTGCGGGATAAGTACTATGTTGCACTTTTTTTTCGGGCAATAAATGGCTTACGTGCTACGTGGCAAAGAGCCATCTACCACCCGAAAAAATGTGCGCAAAATAGTACTTATCCTACATGAGTAATAAAAAGATAAAAACGTTTGTTAGTAATTGACAAGTAAGTACATCTTTTCAAAAAGGAAAGAATTTTTCCATGATATACGAATCAACCTAAAAAGCTTGGTTTAGTTCTTTTTTTGGGCGGCCTCGATCTCGGCACCAAACTACCTGGATCTTTAATCTCCTACTCGAACTCGGCACTATGCAATGGATTAGGATTTCTGACTCAAACGTTCTCCCTGAGTAAGACTTTCTGGACATATGCGATTTTATATTAATAATAAACCAGACTCAAATTTGGCCGTACTGTTAAACAAATCTAATCACAAGTGTGACATCAACAACTCAAAAGTCCTTCATATCGTAGACAAAATAATTTGTTTCCATTTGATGCAAAAAATTCCAATGTCAAAAATACCTAAAAAAATTAAATGTTTAGTGTGTTCTATACATATTTATGTTTTTGTAATAATGTAGGTATGTACGGACAATGTATAAATAGATCTTTTTTTAATAATATTTTTTTTTCTAAAGTTTCTTCAAATATTATTTGCAGTATTATTTTGATACAAATTCATTTTAAAATAAAATATAGAGACTTATAAAACCAAATCTTGCAGGCACATCGTGGCTTTATTTAAAAATTGACAGTGCCGAGTTCGTGTGCGCCCCGCGGTAATCGGATTAGCATTGGTGCCAATTTCATGTTCTTGGTGCCGAGTTCGTGTACGCCTTTTTTTTTGTTTACCCCCACTTGTTATTATTTTCTCCATTATTTTTATCTTTTATTACTTTTAGTACAATTCTCAATTTTGTGCGGTGCCCAGTTTACATATACCGTTTGCAGATACATTTTCAGCTAGTGCCCGAATTACCAAGGAGACTGGAATTTCAGTTAGGTTAGTACCCAATTTACATCCACCCAGCATTAAATACTGCATTTTGACACACAAAATTTTATGTACGCAGCATTAAATATACGGCTCATATACTTATATCAAAATCGTGGGTTAATAATTCACGACAAATCGAAGAAAAATTACGAATTACTAAACCGTAAAAATACTGTTCGAATTTCTATACTTCTTTTGAAATCCGTTCTGCTTATTTTTTTAAAGAGAAGCAAAATCTGTCGAAAATCCAATTTCAGTACGAAATCGCTGTCTTTATCTCCCTCATAAGTAACTAACTTCACACTAGTTGCTTCTGTAACTGTATTCACTCTCTAGCTATCTCTGTCGTACACCCGCGTCTTCGTTCTCAAACAGCACGCGTTGAATCATCCCCAAAGCAAGGGTGAGAGGGTGGAACATGGATTCCTTTGTGTCTAGTAGATTTAACGATTTAACGTCTTAAGGATCCCGTTCGCTTAACGCTATCCTAACCCATGTTTGTTCAGTAGTTCAAAGTGCATATTGCGGCACGGATTACAGTTAAATACTTTCAGGTTTGATTCAAGAAGGAGGGGGAATTTAAAATCAATTTGTTGTAATCTATTCTGAAATATTCAAGGACATACAGTATTGCACTTGGAAGATATTTTAAACGGATTTTAATGGGCGTATTGAAGAATAAAATGATATGAAAGAAGTGCTGAAGAGGAAATAGCATTCTTTCCTGTTTTGCTTTATGTACTATTTCTTTTAGGCCTCAAAAATTATTATAAAATAAAGAATAATATTTGTTGTGTTTATTATTCAAAGTGTACGTGGATAACCTCGAATTGAATATTCATGACAATGAATAAAAACATTTTCATATAATGTCAGTCTGTTAAAACGGTTAAACGGTGAGAATTTACTTCAAGGTGTAATTTTAAGACCCAGTTGCATGAAGAGTTGTTAACATGTTGTGAACTCAATTTTTGAATGACGATTTATCAATTATTGATCAAGAAAAAATTTTGAAATTATTGGTCGTATTACACACAACAATAAATTGAAGATCAACTTTTAAAAATCATTGATAAATAAATTAGATCGTGTAATACAGCCATAAAAACTAAAAATCGATTGGAATTTTATTACGTCTAAATTTCTAATTGAAATCTAGATAATTCATAAGTGTAATCTGAATCAAGAGTAGTCCCATAAAATTGAGTGAACTCTCTGGTAGATTATTTCTTTAGAGAGTAGATTCATAGTTTTTGTTACGCTTGGTAAATCGTTTCTTTTACTTACACTTACACATATAAATTTTTGTCGAGAATATTTTCCATATTTTCTCATTTTGTTAAGATAAAGCTCTTATTGATGAGTAAATAACTACAAGAGTAGGTGTGGTCAACCGCAGGGATACTTTTGAAGGAAGGAGAACGCAATGCTATGCTGGCAACAGCTCACAATATAATTGTGGTGGCGGTTGAGCAAATTAACCTTGTGAAGAAAATTGCTCCATTAGAAATTTCTAGCAGAAGGTTTCACGTGATCAAATGTTACAATATTCATGATGTCACGTGCTGCTAAGTTCACATGATATATCTAAATCACTTTAGAAAGCAAAATCAGAACAGTAACGAAACGTGTCAATCTCGTACGATATCACACAATAAATTTACAAGCACCGCAACTGTAGCCAACCTGTGTGTAAGAAATTTTACTTTATTCTATCCAATGAGAGATTTTTAGAGGTAATATCACGAGAGCTAAAAAATTACCGATAATTTGCATGAAAGATTGTTGCTTAAAATTTCACGAGTTCGAAAAACGAGTAAAATTTGTACAACATTGATATTTACACATCACAGCGCGAATGCATATGCACTCACTATAATTTTTGTAATCATATTTGATATATCTGGTCAAGATCTGTCCATTTTATACAGCATCAACATCAACAATGCCCATAACAACCAATTCGAACGTTAAACGGTACTTGGAATGTAGGAAAGTCGACGCGGTAGACGTGTTAACTTCACATTAATAGTTCTTAACTCGACACATCTGAACTTTCTGGGTGTAAATCTCGAGAAATAATACCAACATCATTACGTTTCCATACATTAATAGCTATTAGAAGTAATTGCGTGGAAAATTCCAACAAATTTGTGAGTGTCTCCGACATTTCCACAATAATGTCCCCCAAAAGGAGATACTTTTCAGGAACACAGTGGTTGTAGCGACCGATAACGAGATTACAGTTGGTAATTGCGGCTTTAATGAAGCATGCTCCTGACAGATGTTTGCTGAAGCCAATTAAAAATCCAGTTGTAGAATATTGGTTTTTCATACAAATTTCCATGATAATGTTTGTATTCTGCACGTGCGAAGAACAACTGCAGAAACAAATAATGAAGAATGTTTAGATGTTACAAATAGAAAAATCTTACTTCAGAATTCTCAGTGTGAATAGGCTGCCAGAAGATAACACTGTCAAAATTGAAGTTTTTTAAAAAACTAATCTTCTTGGGGATGAGTTCAGAGAAGCTTATTTTCCATGGTGATTGTGGAAAGTGTAGAATAAAATTCTCGCTTGCCCTTTTAAACATTTTCCCAGTATCTCCAATAATCACTCCTCCTCTTCTCGCAAAAGTAACAAGTGACGAATGAAAAGCGAAAAGGCACGAATCCGGACGAGAGGAGATCCGGAAACAAGTGAATAGCAGAAAGCAGACGTCATGACGTCGTGTCCGTTCTTTCGGATCACCTACCCTGCGTTGCATTAACTACACTCTAAGACTCGGCAGACGATTATCGACCTTTTTGTGCGATGCAAAAGGGCGAATGTACATGTTGGAAGATTTGAACTTTGCGCGTCAGGTGTGCCCGGATCAAGAAGGATGCTTTTGGTTGAATGGAAACGGGAAAGAGCGTTGTAACAAGCATCTTACCCCCACTACCAGATTCCAAAAAGATGCTAGTAATACGAAAATTGAAAACCGGCTTGAACTTCGAAAATTGTGCAGGGTTTTTATTCTATTCTTTTGACGTTAAAACTAATATTGAATGACAGAATAAGAATCAAAGCATGAATAATTTAAACATCGTTTCGTCCAAAAATTACTTAGTTAGACTTGTGTTAGATAAGTATATTCTACAATAAGTATTGCATTCCAATACTTATTGTAGAATATACTGATTTGATTCTAGACTGCGAAATGTCACTTTTGCATTCGAGAATAGAAAATTATTCGAAAATGCGAGAATGATTCCGTTTTGTTCTAATCAAATTGAAAAACACTAAAAATTTAATGGAAAATTATATTTGCAGATTCAAATTCCAAGAGATTTCTGCAAGTTTGTGAATAAAATAAATTAAAAACATGAAATTCAGCTCTAGAAACAGAACGAGTCAAACGAGCTACCATCTACAAACAAGACAATAAAACCTTATGGCTAAAAGGGATTTTAATTAGTCCAATTTTCTTCCTCTTAAACGACGTGCCTCCAGGAAGAATTCTCTCACTTTCCGCTCCCACTCTTCACGAAAAGCTTTCTATAATCGCTGCTGCGGTCAACAAAATAAACAAATCATAACATTTTTTGTGAAGTAGATATTTTGCTAGATTTTTACCAAGTTTCGATAAAGATTATGAAAAAAAGTTGCTATGGAAACAGTAGGTCGTTATTCTTATACTACAACATTCTTAAATACTGATTTCCAAAATTCTACGACTACCAACAGATCTGAATTTATGCGCAAAATTAAAAAATAAATTCCTACTGAAGTGCACTTCCGGTTCAGTCTATTGTTTTGAAAATAGTAGGCAATAATTCAGATGCTACAGCAGACTGAAATACCAAATTTCAATATTCTACACCTGATCGTTTCGAATTTATGCGAAAAATTCCAAAAGACTGTCAAGTAAAGTGCACTTCCGGCTCGGTGGATCTCAATTAAAATAGGATATGAGCATCTAGACGGTATAATCGTCCTAAATACTGAATTCTAACAATCCACGTTCAACCGTTTTGGATTTATGCGGAAAATTCAAAAAATGTTTAGAATAAAGTGCTCTTCCGGCTTAGTCGATAACAATCATAATGCAAGGTGTACAACTAGATATTATAAAAGTTCCTAATACAAAATTTGAATATTCTACGACCGATTGTTTAGAATTCATGCGGAAAATTCAAAAAGTCTGTCATATAAAGTGCACTTCTGGCTCAGCCGATTGTTATGAAAATAAAAGATGACCATTTAGATGCTACAGCAATTTCAAATGCTAAATTCCAGTATCCTATGGCTGATCATTCTGAATTTATGCGGAAAATTGAAAAAAAAGTTTCAAGTAAAGTGCACTTCCGGTACAGACGATTGGAACCATAATGCGAGATGCACAACTAGACCCTATACTAGTCTCAAATACAAAATTTCAACATTATATATTCAACCAGTTTTGAGATTTGTGAGTTACGCACGCACAGACGCACGTTAGAACGCACGAACATACGTACCGACATCAAGCCAAAAATAGTCAAAATGGACTCAGGGATGCTCAAAACGGATATTTCCATCAAAATCTCGATATGTGAATTTTGTCGGATTGACAATACTTACTTGTTACTTTGTACAAGCAAGTAAAAATGATTGTCATAAGTTACAATTGCATTAGACCGAGAAGACAGTGATAATTTTCCAAAATGTATTCAAGCCCGATACTCAGCTGAGAATCTGGACGTCTCTACAAGAAGTGACATTTCGTAATTTGGATTCACTATGATATATTAGAATAAAAAATATGTATAATCAAAACAGTGCAAACTTATTCAATTCATGAGAAAATAAGATGATGACAAGAGTTCCTTTTTGTGCTTGTAATGGAATTCTGGGGCCTGTTGCATAATGAAATACAAGTTAATACTATTAGTGAAAATGCACGTAAAAACGCTAATAATATTAACTTGTATTTTATTATGCAACAGGCCCCTGGTGGGAGATTTTTGATAACTAGAAAATCTGTTACTATTTAGTATTGTCCAACAATTTTGGGGAAGCCGAATGTAGAATATAAAAAAAAAATAACATATATGAACGGCCAATAATTTTCATCAGGTAGATATTGTAACACAGAAATTCAGTCAATGATTAAATTTTTCTTATTCAACTCTACAATTTCGATCCCAATTAAATCGTCCTCGGGAGTGTAATTAATCTGTAAGTTTGTATTTAAACAACATAGGTCTAGTGGTAAATTAATTCATTTTTCAAAAAAAAAGACGGTATATTATGCTACATGTACCGAACGAACGTTATTATTTTCCAGGGTAAAGTTGGCTGCACTCGACGAAGGCGATAACGATTACTGTAAAAAGTGCATCGAAGTATCCCACTACTCAACATTTTTGAATCATTTGAATGTATCAAAATTATTTTATTTACGATCGCTTGTTAAGTGAGTTTGTTACATAATTTCCAATGTGAAAAGTACGTTTTTTTTTTTTTTAAAACGTTGCAACAATGTTTTATTGTACCTACACTTTATGCACGATTTCAGTAGAAGAATCCGACAACTCCAATTTTAAATATTTTAAATATCTGAGAAATATTTTGAAACTAATCGTCAACATTAAAATAACTTTTAAAATTAAAGTAACATGTACAAAAAAAAGATATTCGTATATAACTGACTGTTTTACGAAAATTAGAACATTATAAGACATACGTGTAAAAAGCCTCTAATTCACTCATAGAGTTTTCATAAACACTCGATTCGCTTGTGCATTGAAGAATAACTTTCTACACTCATCTTTCAATGATTTTACAAACTATTTCACATTCACAGCAAACGAATACTACGAAACATAAGTTACATGACTTCCTTTATAACTTGATATAACAGTCTGTTCTTCACATTCTTATGTCATCACGTTCAAAGCTAATACAAACACTATAACGATCAAATTCCATGATACAATTTTCCAAATATCAACTTGAAAAATAACTATCAAATGAAAAAAAAACATCAATGGCATTCATGATCCACAATTATTATTTTTTTTTCAACAAGAAAATAATCACTGTTTCCCTTTCAAAAGGGAAATAATCACTATTTCCCTGTCAGCAGGGAAATAATAATACAGTATGAGCTCTTTCAACCAGCACCTACGGGATCTTATTCGTGCCAAATTACCAATTTTGCCGAATTATCAAACTTCAATAATTTCATCAAGAATAGAAGATCAATCGTTCTCGATAAAAAAGCAGACGATTAAAACATGCATTTTACATATATTCTGAAGCTGTGCAGCCAATATAAATATCCGACAAAGTACAAACATACAGTATGTAGATATTTCAGCATTCTACATTTGCCGAGTTTGAAGAATATTATAGACAGAATTTATTTGAAAAATTAAATACTTATTTTTCAAATGAAGAACTGAAAAGCCACGTGTGCCACAGAATGAGCCGAATAGCAGAATACCGGATTGAAGAGGTTCTTCTGTAATTTTTAGCGCATTTTTTGGAAAAAAGCGCTATTATATTCACTTTGGCTGTCTGGCTGGCTGGCTGGCGTGACGCTGAGTTCTCAGCAACTATACTATTTACAGAGTTGAAACTGGTACTGAATAAAAGCTGCTATTTCGTAGGTTTGCACAAATTGCTTTAATTCAAGCTCAGTGATTGTGGAAGATCAAATTATTCAATTACTTGTTTCAAGTGAAATAATGTCCATAGATATATATGACATTAGGGATATGACAACTAAAATTTATTGAAGTAGATAAAAATTTAGTTACAGCTTTCGCCGCAGGTGTCACTATTATTATGTAAGTTGTCAAATCTGTCCGGGATTCATTCAATGACTTGTTTGACGCGAATTTGAAGCTTATTAGAATGAATTATTATTATTGGATGAAAAATTGTTTACTTTTGGTGTATATTTTTTATATAGCTTTCATAAAGATCCAATTATTATTTTAAGGTACAGCACTCGACCTCCCGTCAATCAATATCTAAACACTGAAGATTAAAAGGTATTTTTGAGTTTGTACATGCATAAATTATGTACCTATCAAATAGTCAACATGAAACTAGTACTAAATGAAAGCTGCTGTTTCGTAAGTTTGCTCAAACTGCTTGATTTCAAGCTCAGTAATTGTGAGAGATGGTAATTTGAGAAATCTTTAAAGTAACAATCATTCATGAGCTGTCAAAAATGCGCTTTCATCATCTAGATGATTCTTCCATTTTTTCTACAGTTTAGAATTGAGTACTTCCAGAGCTGAAGACTGTTCAGTAATGGGGTACTTTCAGTGCACATGTTACAAAAGTTTTTCTTGTTAAATTGCAGTAATCGAAGGTAATGGTGGCCAGATTTTACCCTGACAATGCGTTTGTTACAATTTCAGCAAAAATTAACATGTGTCTCCGCGTATTATTCGACTATTCTGGATTTTATAAATGATTTTCGGTCAAGTGGAGGAGCGATCAGAGTTGTAAATAGTTATTTAGATGATCTCCAAGATAATAAAGAAGCTGGAGAAAGGTTGTTGGATCAAGTTAATTGATCTTTGGAATGATCATTTTAAAAAGGCAAATAAAACTATAATCGAAATTATTTTGATTCCATTGTAATAACAGAATTCATTGAAATGAACGTTCAAGTTATTCTGCAAAATGATATAAGCCGATCTTCATCAGCCAGAAATTGTGTAATAAGTTACATTTGTAGAACAATTCTAATTAGAAGTTATCAAGAAAATAAAGTATGTATGGTTTTGAATGGTTATTACTCAGATTATTGGCGTATGCTTGGTATGATTTTCTCATTTTTTTCCTGTACTTACGATAATTATCTTGCAGAAATCTTTTATGAAAAACTAAGCACCTTAAGCATTATGGCGTAAAGGATAATACGCTTGGTTTCAATTCATTCTCTTGAGAATGCATTGTGCTATTTATAGCCAGCATTATTACTTCTCTGAATATATTTAAGAATGGATACAATATGAACACAATGTCAATGTACAGTCTTCGCGCAAAAGATCGACAGGCAAATCATAGCGAAGTCTTTTTATGGTTCGTAAAAATTTTAAATGAATTTTCGATTGTTCATAAAAGTTTATTTCGGTTATATTGATAGGATTATCTTGACGGTGTCAACAAAGAATCAAATTGAGCCTTATTGATCATATTTATATCAAAAGATTTAAAGGGTCGTATAACTTTATTCACAACAAATTACTTTTGTAGTTGTTTTGAGGAGTTAGGAGGAAGATAAAGCTACCGTGAGAACACTAGATGTTTAATACATCCACATTCATTCGTATGTTGATCATTTCATTTAATATGATTATTTGGCAAAGCTTTTCACGTAATTTTGGTTGGGATCTCATTTAAAGTAAGCGAGTGAAGTAATAGAAATAATGTAGTATGAGCTTCTAGTATTTCGTACATAAAAATATAATTTTTATGCAGTTCTTGGTTAAACAATATTTAATATTCATTCGGTTCAGTATAAGTTTATCACATTCCGTTCATCATCTCTATTTTCAATGATATATAACAATTAGGTCAATCTAGTTGCTAATTAATTAATGAGATTACATTTAACAATGCATATTGTTTTATAAATGTTTCTTGCATGTCGTAATCACTCTTCCTGTCGTCTAACGAAAATGTGTCGTATCAATTGCCAAACAATATATTTTCTCTATAAATCTTGTTCCTTAACATTATAAAATGATGTTTAGATTAATAAGTCCTAAATTGTGTAAAACGACTCGACGTAGTTATAAACTTATTGTTCAGTTAGTCTCATCCCCGTTCTCCAAGGAGCAAAACTTAGAAACAACGAACATTTGTAGCGCCCTGAAGGGTTTACCTTGTCACCTGCCATAAGCAACCCACCCCTAATTCAAATTGACATAAAACGTTAGGGAGACTAAGTGTCAGTTCGTGTTGTTACTTCAATATTTTCACATCCCTGTAAAAAACAAAACATACGATCGCTTCAAACGTTTAACCCTCAGCTCATAAAGCTCAAAGCCCACGTCGATCAGAGAATTTTTCAGAATTTTGTTCTACACTTTTTGTGAAAGCATGTCAATTACAAAATGAAATTTTATTAATTCTAAAACAAACAAAAAATTAGTTTCAAAATGACTTTTTGAAATATTTTATATCTAATAAAACAGCGTTGAAAGAATTTTATTGAAAACCGTCTTTCGTAATAAAATCATTTTGTGGCTGTTGCTAAATGAAATCATTTGTATTTGCATTACCTGACACCTCAAAAAAAACTTGAAAACAATATCAACTGAAAAATGATTTTTGCACCAACAATATTCCTGTTATCTGGGGGTACAACTTTGTCCAAGTACATTAAACATTCAAACTACAATAACAGACCACCGAAATAAAAAACAGGAACTCAAAGAAAAAAATATGTTACCTTTTAACGGCACATTAGTGTAACGGTCCGTTAACGCACACAAAACGTAAAACATTATGGAAATGCGGAAACAAAATATGAATTGACGAAAAACGAAATAAAAATATGCGTTGCATGCGCGGAGTACTCGGCCTTTTTCTTTGAGAGCTGAAAACTGAAAGCCGAAACACATTGAGTGGTGGTCAACGCTGAAATTTTACCGAATATATGTTCTATATTTCACAGCTCTGGTTGAAAGTTTTGCGGCTGTCAAAGTTGAGCTAATTGTTCTACTTTAAATGCAAAATTCCTAACAATAAGTTAGAATATTATATAAAAAAAAAAAGAATTATTTAGTTTCATTGGGTTAGGTACTTATATGGAATAAATGTTGAATGGAAGGCATTCAAAAAAAAAAAAATAAGCAAAAATTGAGGTGAAGAGATTGTGTGAAATTCGCTATGAAACTAAATAAATATGATTGTTAGTTCGTTGTGTGAACTCCTTGAGTAGGGAAGAATTAAAGAGATGAACGTGGATGAAACGTAAAAGATGTGTTTGAATAAAAGTGTGTGGCGAATAAACCGGAAACCACAAATCATTTTATTAGTGAAATAAACCAGAACTGATAGTGCTTTAGAGCAGAATTGGAAAAAATTATGATTTTTTAATTAATCTGATTTTTTTGACGTCATTAATTTTTACAGTTTTTAGAAATTGTATTACAGAATTATAAGTATTTAATCACTTATATGTGTGAGAAATAAACGTACTCATTATTCAGGAGTTCAGTGTTTTATTAAAAACCTTGAAATTAAATAATGAATAATTTTGTTAAAAGCTCATTGGGATAGTGGATGTAAGTAATACGAATCAGGGAGTTCAATAAATGAATTGACTGAATTCCCTGATTCCTATTACTTACATATAACCTTTAGAGGTCTAGGGATCCTTTGTGGACCCACTGTCAATTAATTGCTTGTAACTTTGGTTTTCTATATCTGCAGCCCAGGGACTTCATATATGTGTTAAATGTAGTTTATTTTGAGTTTGTATGACTTGTCATTTCAATTCATCTATCTCTGTTCAATATTTATAAAATAAGAAATTTCTTGGGATCGCTATGTCTCCGTGTTCGTACTTTATGTTAGAATGTAACATGAAAATAATTTTTTCTACAGTCACTATAGAATGATATTCATTCCACACGCTGTAGCGTGCGGAATAAGGGTCATTCCGCACGCTCAGAGGTTCCTAAGAAAGCCGCGTGGCTTCGCGAGAAATCTGTTTTATTACTATCATAATTTCAATTCTTTTTGATTTTCTTATCATTCCTCTTCAAAATGGAATCAATATGAGTAATTTTATCAATATTTGATGAATTGGAATTAAATCAATGAAGCAAATTCTTTATCAGAAAACGGTATTATATAATTTGGTTGATATTCACGCGGACACCTTCGACTGTAGAAAAAATTACATCCGTCACTCGTGCGAATCGATCATACCATGCTCATGTGAATTCTGCCACTCGACATCGTCTCGTGGCTGAATTACTCAAATTCGTATGGAATGATCTCCATTCCGCACTTCGGAATATACTATTTTCGCATCTTTGGTAGTAGATATTGTTAGATTTAGTGTGCGAAGATCAAAGGGAGAAAACGATAAAAGTTTTTTTGCAGCAAAAACTAACAAATAAAAGAGAATGTGAAAAGTAGAGTATTTTTTCCCCTCTTTCTTCGTTACGAAATCTCAAATATGTTGAATAAATGAGTTATCTGGGCGTTTGCAATTTATTTCTCACAAAAAATTCTAGTAATTCAAGTGAATTATCATGGTTATATAAAAAAATATGGAGCATACAATATGAGCCAAAAACTAATAGGGACCCCTGTTCGTATAGTCTACGTATTTCTTTTATGTTAGTCATCCAAGGTTTTAGTAATGACTTGATTCGAGTCGTGATTTTGTTTTTTAGTAGATATAAAGAATTAATAAAAAAAATATATGAGAATGATTTAAAACAATGATTTTTTTGAATCATACTGACTTAAATCAAGTCAACTCTGCTTTAAAAAAGGGCTCTAATATAAAAATTTCTTTTCCCAACATTGTTTTGAAATTTGCCAATTCCATAACCAAAATTATGTTGGAACGAATGAAATTCCAATAAATCGTTTAGAATGATTCCGTAGAATAATTTCGACGAATCAGAAGCTGTTAATTTGGTTACTATCATGGCTACTTCCTAATAATTCAAGTATTCATATCTAGTTTTACCTTTGATATTTGATAATTTTTCAAGTTTCTTGTGAAATATTGGTGAGTTTCCAAAACTTTGTTAGAGAAAGTATAGTCTACAACATGTTTGGAATGGCGTATTCCACACTCGCAAACCGTAATCCTCGCCTTCGGCTCGGTTTACAAACTTTTCACTAGTTTGGAATATAGGCCATTCCAATACTTATTGTAGAATATACTATTCCAAGCCACTGCCTGCATTTTGAACGTATTTAGCGCACTCTCAACTTTATAGAACGTATAAATAGTGATCAACTTAGTATTTATCTAGTCGAGTGGTATAATAAATTTTAAAAAAAATTGTTTCTCCAGATGACTGCATTTACCTATGCCTAAACTAATAAGCGAACGGCATATCTATGAGTCTTGTCTCAATAGAGTTGACACAAATAACGAAAATACGTTTTCTGAAAGAGTTCAGCTAGTTTCCGGAAAATTTGTTGGAATGAACACGTGATTGAAGTGAAATTATGCAGTTCTTGAGGAAAAATTAACAAAAACTTGGAAATTCGATTTTTTCTGCGATGAATAGGTAAAAAAAGGCGATGTAACGCAGAGATGATTTTTTATTCAATTTTAGTTGGTTATGAAATGCCATACATATACAGGGTGTTGAAACCAAAGAAAAAAGATTAAATGGCATATACATTTCGATCTAAAATCGCAAAATTATGGAGTTATTTCAAGAAGAGTAGGTATATTTTTAGTTTCGCTGGTCGATACGAAATTTTTAATGAAGCTAATAAATGAATATTTCAACCATGTGTCTAATGTTGAGTAACAAATTAATAAATTTTATTTTGGCGTTTTGTAATTATACCTACACTGTCACTGATCATAAAATGGAGTAGTTGAACAATGGTGTGGTTACTTTATAAAAGTGATAAAACATGCCTTTTTATTCCAATATTGAGATGACCGATATGATTTTTATGTATGGTCGTGCTAATGAAAACGCACTTTAAGCGCGGCATCTTTATGAAGAAGCCTATTCAAATCGCGCATTGTCTTCATCCAGAAATTTTTGAAAAAGTTTCCAACGACTGAGGTTTACTGGTTCACTATATAAACATTCTGCCGATAGTAGACGGCCGAGGACAGTAGTGACACCCGAAGTTAAAAAAAAGTGTGTTAGATATTATTGAAGAAAATCTCGAAACAAGTATTGGAAGGATATCCGCTGAAGTGGGTATCAGTTGTTTGGAGAACTCTACATTCTCAGCTTTTACATCCGTACCACTTTCAATGGGTACAAGCCCTTAATCTTCCTGATTATCAAGCCAAAATGGAATTTTGTCTGTGGATTTTACATCAGAATGCCGATAATACAGATTTCGCTTTGAATATTTTTTTTTACAGATGATGCCGGTTTTACTAATGATGGAATAATAATCATGGTTGGTCAGATGAAAATCCTCACGCCGTTGTCGAATCACACCATCAAGAGCGATTTAGCCTCAATATCTGGTTCGGCATTTCAGGAGACACTTTAATAGGACCAGTTGTTTTGCCCAATAGATAAAATGGTGCCACATATCACGATTTTCTACAAAATGAGTTACCAGTGCTCTTATAAAATGTATTAATTAATCAAAGGATGAATATGTGGTTTATGCAAAATGGAGCTCCGCCTCATTTTACGCTTCGTGTTAGAGAGCACTTAAACCACAGGTTCCCTGGAAGATGGATAGGAAGAGAAGATTTCGTTCAATGGCCTTCTAGATACCCGCATTTAACACCACTTTACTTTTTGTTTCGGGTTATCTTGAAAGTTTGGTCCATGCAACGCAATTTAGAAGAATTGCAACAACGAACTGTGCAAAGCTGTGAAACAATTCAAAGAGAGCCGGGCATTTTTGAAAGAGTGAGGACATCATTTTTAAAAAGATGCAGAACTTGTGTGGTGAAGGAATGAGGGCATTTTGAACATTTACTATAAAATATTTTTATTCGTTAATAAAATCAAATAAATTTTGGTGAGTACCTGTATTCATTTGTTTATCGCTGTTCTGAAGAACAAAAAAACAAAATAAAATTGATAAATTTGTTATTCAACATCAATTACGAGGTTAAAACACTCATTTATTAGCTTCATTAAGAATTTTGTGTCGACCAGTGACACTAGAAATGTACTCTTCTTGGAGCATCCAAATAATTTTGCGAGTTTTGAAAAAACTCTGTTTGATTGAGAATATGCACATCGGAATGTATATGCCATAAAAATGTTTACCCTTTTTTAACACCCTGTATATTTTTTGGTAACTAATAAGTTCAATACGCGAAAAGTAAAAAAAACGGTCTGTAGGTGAAGAGAAAAATTATAATTTCAACAAATTGCCGAAAAACTGGCTAAATTCTTTTGAACAAATGCTTTCTTTATTGCGGCAGGATCTAGTTGAAAAAGTTTTCAATAACAAAATACCAATATTGAAAATCTTGGCTCCTCCTAATATAAATTATAGATATAATAACCTTTATATATTTTTGATTCTTGAAGAAAAAAATTGTTTGACTTATCCAGTATGTAGAGAAAATGTGCTTAGAAATAAAAATAAACTTACGTGATTTTATCTATTTAGATGAGAAGGATGGTCAATCCACTTACCTGGAAATAAGAAAAAACAATTATCAATAACATTCAAATTTATCATAAATTCCAAGAATAAAATTCAGTTCTTCTAGATTAAATTGTATCTTTCAATTCAATTTAGAATAAATATCATTTTTCATGTCTTCATATAAGAATTCTTTAAGCATAAATACAGTATCAAAAGATGAGATTCTGTAAGCCTTTTAAAACGATATTTCAAAAGGTAAGGCATACCTCTTGATATTTCAAAGATTGAGAACCTAAAAGAGAAGAGAAGGATGAAAAAAATACTTGAACGGCTTTGAATTTCCCCTTGATATCTAAATATTTAAACTGGCAAGCTATTCCTCAAAATTGTACCCACTTTAAATTGAAAAATATTTTTATAGGACAGTTTGGAGATAAGGTATATAAACTTGAAATTATTCTAAATGGAAAAAGGAAAAACATTAATGAAATTCCACAAAATATATAAAAGTTACTTATATAACAAGTACTTTATTGGACGAGTCACAATTTATAGAGAGAGAGTGTAGTGAGCTATGCTGATAGATTAGAGGTATTTAAAAAATCGATTATGTACAAATTATATACAAAATTATATGTACGACTGCGGAGGGAATATTTTCTAGAAATTCTGTTGATATTTACAAAACTCAATTGAATTAAGAGTATGCTTTGTTGATACTATTGTTACAATGACATTCGTTGAAAGCTTGAATATTCTTAATTTTCTATTTATGAATACACCGATAGCTTTGAATATAATTTAGAAAGTTTATCTATTAAATTGAATGATATTTATTCACAATTTCACCTTGACATTGATAGCAGTCCAATCTTATTGTTATGAAGTACTTGTCTAATAAAATGACTTTGAGGACATTAACCATGTTATAAAGCAAGGTACTATTCTATAATAAAACATAAATAAAATAATTCAGTGCTTCCTGGAGTTTTGTTGCCGTCTCGTAATAATAACGACGATTTTCTTCAAAGGACTCACTCAAACTAAAAATAATTGCTAAAAATATATTGGATGTATTAAATTATTAATAAGATTTGATTATCATTAGTTGAAGTTTTTTGTCAAAAACTGGATTTGTGAACTAATTCTAATAAATCAAATTGAAAAAAAAATAGGTACCTCTCAAGATTCAAATCTTTAATCCATATTGCACAGTAACTATTCCATCACATCACCAACTGTGTACTCACACGCATTGTTTTCAACTTGGAATAATGTCTGCAAATGCCAAGATGTCGCTAGGATCGCACGCACTCCACGCAGACTTCTTTGATTCACGACTAAGGTTAAAATTCTTGTGCGAAATACTTGCTCACCTTCAATGCAACAAGTTTTGTACTTCTGAAACTGTAATTACTGGGGAAAAAGTTCGCGGAGATCGCAAATAGTGTATTGGACATCGAAGCGGCGAAGAGAGATTTATTGTTTTGTGACAAAAGAATAGGTTGTTAATTTTTGTTTAATTGCTGTGCAAGTACTTTGACTTTTAACGAAAATATTTCTTTATAAAACAGCCAGTATAAAAAGAGTTTCATAACGTACAGTCCCAAATTGAATTATTCTGGGTGTAGTAATAGCGGAACGTTTATTATTTTAAGAAAAACTTATTCATGGCATTATACAATACTTAGATGTAAATGTAAAAAATTTAATAAGCTCCCAAATAAATTTGAATTTAAGCACATTTTAGTCAGTGAAGCTCCATACTTGGCAGAAAACAAATTATTTACAAAAACCAGCAACTAAATAAATTATTTCACAGAGCCGCCATTCGGCACTACAAAAATAAACAAAATCCTATATTCACGGATTTATATAACTACATATAAAACACTCACATGAAGCTTGCTTTGGCCACAGCCCTACCCGATCCTAACAAAATTTAATGATGTACATCGAGAATGCAAGCGAATTTGCAATGTAAATAGGAGGCTGAAAGTGTATACTGGGAGTAGATTCTACCAGGGATGTAAAGTAGATTTCTAAGCGAAGGTAAGGCGCAGATGAGGTTGTATCTACTTCGTTAATCCAGATTTACTAACGGTGGGCTAATATAATTTCGGAGGGATGGGATTTAGTGAGTTGATACATAAGAGGGATCTGAGTGATGTTTTGAGGGAGAATGATTAAATATTCCAAACATAATCAAGGAATTACGCAAAATATTCTGTTGCTATAAGATGCTGACATTTACGCCCGATTTTTTTTTCATTCATTTAATATCTGCAGATTTTCTATGCTTTATTTCGAAATTTCGATCTCTTGGAACTAATTTAAACTGATAATCTAAACATTTTTCAGAATTTTATTGAATAAAAACTACTTTTGATTTTAAGTATATTTAAATAAATATGTTTTATTGGGTATAAGTTCTGTAATTTATTAGAAACATAACGTTTCAACAGCAAAGTGCTGCCTTTTTCAAGTGAAAATATATAATATATTTCTTTTCACTTGAAAAAGGCAGCACTTTGCTGTTGAAACGTTGTGTTTCTAATAAATTACAGAACTTATACCCAATAAAACATATTTATTTGAAAATGAGTTCTGAAAAGTTTTTTCCTTCATTAAGTATATTTATTTGAAACTTTGAAGTTTCGATCCTTTGACCAAGGATCTTCTTTAAACTGACTAAACTCCCAAAATAACTCTAATGGCCGGTAGTTCCATTCAAGTTCAATTAGAGTTTTGCTGGACTGAGTTCATTATCTATAGTTACTGTATAATATGAGCGACAAATGCAAGCACAACTATATACTATATATAGAAATTTTTTCACATACTTGAAATTTTCAAGGAAGCGATGTACGTCACAAATCGATGAAAAACTTGGTAAAACCTAAAAAACCTAATGAGATATTCAAGTGGCGAATTAAGATATTTATTGATAAGCAATCATAAATATTTTTTTTACGGTCCTTAGCTTCCACATTTTAATAATTTTATTATTGAGCCTACAGCCTACAGCAAGGGAGCCCAGAGCACAAGTAGACATTAAGATTCAGCAAAAATATCCGAGCGAATAGAACAGTGAGTGACTAAATACATAAATTCATAGAAATTTAATTTCTATATGTTTATACAGTGATAAAAGTAGAAAACGAAAAAGATTTAATTTACGTATCGCTTGCGATGCGTAAAGAACTTACTTTATGCATGGTCGTAGAAAAATACTATTCAATAGTTATTATCATCCGTTATCATCACATTCACCATCGTTTTATTCCTAATGAATAATTATATTTTATTAAAGATGACAATTTTATTTGTTGTTTGTTGGAAAAAAGTGCAGCGAAATAGCCGTTTTACGATTATAGATTACGCAAATTGACTCATTTTGTTTCTGATTCGATTATTCTTAAGTGTTAGGAATGGCTTTGCCATTACACTAGATTAGGGACATGGAATTGGAAATGTTTGAAAAATATTCAAGAGCTACTTCAACATATTGGACGAGACTAATTTGACGAAGAAGATATGATAAATGTCTGATCAAACTGTCGATATACTAATTCACCTCTCCGATTTCGATAAAACTAAGTGAAAAGATTTATTTCAGCATTACAAATTGAAAACCTTATCTATTATTTTATTCATCAAAAAATGTATACATTGCGCGGTGTGGTGTGTGTGCGAGAGGTAATGATACTAGCGACTCACTAGTGAAATAAAATTTCGTCAGTGGTTGTTTAGATACAAACTCACAACACTCCTTGAGGAACGTGAGGCAGAAATAATGAAACACCACTATTTCTTTGAAAGCCTTAGGAACTCGTAGTTGTTTTTATTTGTAAATTTATTGTACATAGATACAAGTGAGTAGGTGATCTACATAGATAGATCTAGCAAAATTGTTGTCTTTTGAATAAAATTCGTTCAAGTTGAATACTGACTCAGTACTTAGTGTTAGTCTTAGTCTTAGTCTTAGTGTCTGTTTTATGTCTACGTCAGATTTTTTGAAGGGTCGTAGCACACCTCCAGTTACCCTAGAGCAGTGGCTCTTAACTTATTTACAAACAGTAGCACTAAAACGGTAGTTTTTTTATTTCAACCGGCGATGCTTCACACATAACTAAGGGATGGGCTTCACCCGATTTGACCAAGCTAGATGTGGAATCTTGAGTCCGAGACAATGACGATGTTTGCACTCAACATTTCATGTTGGGTTTGATGTGTCGTCATTGTCTCGGACTCAATATTCCACGTCGAGCTTGGTCAGAGCGAGCCAGCCCGCTTGTTAGTTTGGTGCGAAGCACCGTCGGTTGAAAACAAAAATCACTGTTTTAATGTAGTATCACACACCGCACAATGCATACATTTTTAATGATATAGAATAATAAATTATTTTTTTTCCATATTTGTCATGCTAAAACAAATCTTTCCACCAAGTTTAGTTAAAATTGGAGATGAAGTAGTATATCGACAGTTTGACCAAATATCTGGCATGAAGCACAACTGTCTCGCTGGAAATTAGGATGAAGACGACGGAACGTGCGATAGAATACAAAACTTGTACGACCGAAAGATCAAATTTGAACAAGAGGAGGTTCAACCTTCAACTTTCTACTTTGGGAAGTAGTGATAAAGATGAAGAAATTGACGCTTTACATGGCAATAATATAATATAATATAATGATTTGGAATAATATAAATAGATAATGTTATCCTTGAATACTAAAATATGTACATTTATATTATTGTTTAATTCGCTGCTGCAGAACAGTGAAAATCCAGAATAATATTCACATAATAGTTATTCATGTTACAAATGTAGTTATGTAGCAAATAAGTTACTCAAGAAAAAATGTAGATACTTTTCGTACATATTTGTACCAAATGAAACTTCATATAACATCTCTATGTTTTATTTACACCAATATTTGCTTTGTCACATCCCCTTTAAAGTCCTATCCCTATGTAACTCTTCTAAAGAAATTATCGAAATATTTATTATCTTCAAGTCTTTAATTTTGATGATTTTAATTTACTTGTTTCTCACAATTTTAGAATGTTTGTATGTTCTGGTCGCACACTATAAGAGAATAAGTAATTTATCTTCTTCAGTGGACCGTGAATAAATGACCTGGCTCTAGAATAGATTTCATATAATTATGTAGCATAGACACTCGTTTTCGTATTGAAAGGGGTAACATAGTTACGCATCATTTAAACTTTCTGCTCATTCAAATAATTTCAGTTATCATTGCATTTCAATTATAGTGTCACAAATATGAAATACTTGTAGTAATTAGTTAACATAATTATTTATTTGAATTCATTGTAACTGTAATCCTAGTTAGTATTGACAAGATCGATGTTTAATTGTCGGACATGATTGACAGATTATGGTCACTATATGTTCGGTGGTTGCCAGGCAAAAACTGTTAGACAATTGAATGTTAATCCATAGCGCAAGCTAGGGGAGGGATTCATTCATTCAGTAATTCAGTAAGAGTAACTGTGAGCGAAATTGTGAACATACGAGTATATAAAATGAATATTTACACTGTAATCTGTTTTAATAAATTACTAACAATAAAATTTGTGACAATATCATTATTTGTATGAGCTTTGTAAATAATGTTAATACATTTCTGTAACGAGTGCACCAAAAGTTCCCTATTACTGAATTGTTCTCAGCTTCAAAAATGCTCAATTCCAAACATTTGTGACAACGAGGGGTGCATGCCAATTTTTTCATAAGAGTTTTATGGCTGAAACTTCCACTCTTTTCAGTGGCATGCAATTTAAAAACATGGAATTTAACATTTTGGTTACAAGTGCACGTAACTGCTCGAGCCTATCGGTATGTTGCGAACTGCATGCCTTTCAGTATTAAGCTTTAAATCACTTTCAACTATTTCACTTTACAAAGGCATGCAAAATATGCCTCATAAAAAATCAATTTAAAAAAAACATAATTGGAGTTTGCATTATGTCCGGGAAGCGTGCATCGGTCGATAACATTTTTATCTTTCTTATCAAGGGGTAAATTTTCCATCACCAAAACGGTATGCTGTATGAAATCGGAGAGCCTCAACTGTCAACATCTTCCGGTCTGTTAAGACTCGTAGAATTGTCAGACATCGCTCGGCTCAAGAAATTTGCATTTTTTGTAGTAATTAATAAACTAGTTTTATTGAAATGGTTCACATTATCAACCTATCAAATATTTTTATTTTTTTTTCAATAAATTTAATGATTTCCATATAATAATTCAATACAACTAAATCAAATTTGTGATTGATGATGAAATTAATATAAAAGCGAGGGAAAAATGATTTATATGTAGTTTGTTATTATTATGAAATTTTTATTACTGAATGTGATTTGATTCTCACTATAGATTATTTATTTTTAGAAAATTTAATCAAGTTCAGTTGAAGTTTATTTTTATGAAATACATACATAATGTACTTATAACATGCTACTTAGATACCCTAAATAAAGTATGACGTAGGCATATTTACGCATAATTAATTTAATAATATAATTGTTGGCACCTATTTTGAGCCTGCTTATTTTCCACGATATTTTTACATGAATAAAAAAATTGTTATTCTTCTCTACTATGTAGCAGTCATATTCTCTTGAAATTCTCATTTTAGTATACATTTTGAAAGAATTGTTCCTAGATCTGCAAGAATTTTGTAGCGAGCAGGGAGTAAAATATATCCTGCAATTACACTAGAATTTCATGCCAACATACCTTCAATATTTAATGTATTCATCCCAAGCATGCATTTTGAAAAATAAAAAAGATACAGTCATATTCCTGGAATTTCGCGCAACAAGAAATTAATTTCTTTGTTTTAAATATATTAAATTCTTATGAAAATTCATACCAAAGTGAATAAAACGGGAGAAATGCATTTTATTCTATTTTCAATACTTGCAAAGAAGCAATCTTCCAGAAGTAAAAAGAAAACTAATAACGGAATATCTAAATATTGTATTGAAGGTTTTTGAAATGATGAATTAGATTTTTTACCTCTCATCGAAATTCAAGAGTTTTTGCTAATTAGTATTTTTCATTGATCATGGTAATTATGAATAATTGCTAGCATTGGTTTTATTTCAAAGAGCCTTTTTTGTTTTTTGATTGATCATTTTGTTTTGATTATGTATATTCATAGCAAATCATGAGTAATTAATTATATTTTCAGCAGTTATTCATAACTCATTTCAGTATTTCAAAATCATGAACATTTTACTTCTGTATAGGGGTTATAACCAATGATGTTTTTCCTGACAGCTATCACGAATATATAATTAAATTATTATAAACATGCGGATGTGATTATTTGCTACATAATGTTTGCTTTCTGTTTTTATGTTGCAAGTCAATACAACATGCATATAATTAATAATCAATTCGGAACAGAGTATTATTCGTAAAAAGCAATATTTTTATATTTTTTCTACAGACGTCAAAAAATGATGACATTTATACATCAATATTAGTATGCGAAATGTCACATTGTAGTTGCTCATCATGACACGGGCACGAAGTATTTTGTGCACTGATTTTATCTTGACAACGTGCACAAAGTACTTTGTGCACGTTGTCAAGAAAACGAATTCTACAAATTTTTGTATTTCAATATGATTTCAATATTTTTGAAATAGTTTTTTGAAGACTGTAGAAAAAATATTGTATGCAACTCGTGCACGAAATCTCTTTGGGGCTTTCGAATGATTTGTGCCTCGGCTGCCGCCTGCATAAAAAATTTTCATTTTCGAGCACCAAAGTATAATTTCGCGCACTAGATACATAAATAACTATACTTGTAGTCTAGGATCCTACCATCTCTGTGATTCTCAGCCTCTTATTCACCTAAAGGCCATTTTCACAAATGTCAGTTAATTTTATCTGTAGGTTATTTCGAGCTACTTACTAAAGTAATAAATGTATCGTAACGGATTCTCCTAACTAGAAGTCTGGAATATTCGAGATAATTCTAGCAGCTTCTCGAAAGGCTGTAGAACTATTCTAACCACAGCAGGTAAACAGAAGAAACTCTTCCTTCGGCTTATAAAAGGGATTGCACCGTTCAGTCGAGAGGTCACAGGGTAAATCGATTGGTCGGAGAGTAAACAAAACTACGTGGCACGTCAATACACATAAATAATTCAGGAAATTAATATTAGCTGCAATATTATTTTTTGATAGTTATAGATTATTATTAATAAAACGAAAGTATTCAGAATCAACCAATATTCTTGTAAAATTTATAACAAATATTAATTCAAAATCAAAATCTTTAAAATAAACTGAAATGATGTTGATTAATAAAATTGTGTGTGCACCCCCGGAATTATTGACTAGCGTCTTTGATTCCTTATTTGCCTTGTACGAGGCTTTGTACCTCGTTGTATAATTCTAGTGCTAGAGGTTGATAATATATTTATCAAAACTTGGCACATAATAACCCTTGTTTCCTTTATGAAGAAAAAAAAATGATATCAATTTCAGAAATATTTCAAGAATAATCGGAGTTTTTAATCATGAAATTTATTATCGACCGATACAATTTTAGACAAGGAAAAACGATTGTCACAAGCAATTATTTAGAATTTTTGTTGGTTCTAACTACCCTCATTGGATGGATTAATTAATCATCGATAACGAATTATCAATTGTTGTAGAATTGCTCCCATAATCGCTAACTAAAATATCTATAAATCTGTTCTTAATAGTATAGCAGAGCTTGAGGAGATTTTTCCAATTGAATTTGAAGCTTCAAATGAATAATTATCATTCCGTGAAAATCAAAACGTCAAATGAAATAAATATGAAAATATCTTAATATGTCAAAGCAAAATTGGACTTTCTACATCTTCTCTAACTCTATTCGCATTTGATTCGTTTTTGCGTTGGTGCAGGACATAAATCTGAAACCCTTCTTCAGGAATATTATACCCTATTAAATTTCCCTACAAGGATAAATCCGACTTGCTCTCAAATTTCAATTCACATCTGTGATTCTGACTCCATAGACAGGACCCGACTTTGCCCATTCTACCATATCCCAACAAATATCTCAAGCAAAATAAAGTAGAAGAGTTCACAAAGAAGGAATTTCGCATAGAATTCTGAAGATGAAACCATCTAGAAATGGCGAGAAAAGAACGAAAATTGACTTTTTACGGGTGGGAAGTATCCAATGAACAGTAAAACAAAATTCTGTCACGAAAATATAATGAAAAATCATAATTCTAATGATCAATTGTAATTCGTTTGAGTATTTTTTCATAAAAAATCCTTATATACTCTATTTATCCTGTAATGTAGTGTACAAGATCACCCTACATCCTTCTTATTGGTTTGTTGATATTCTCCCACATTTTTCCCTGGTTCACTTTGGTTCGTCTGGATATAACTTCTCGAGTATAAAGGGTTCGTATCCAATCTCTCAGACGGATTCAAATATTCAAAAAGCTTTTATTTCGTTCTATTCACGTCGGAATGAAATGCGGCTGTGGCGCCTCTCATGGCTCTCACGTGAACTACCGAAGTGGTGGTGGGGGATGTGTTCTAAGGGCGCAGATGGAAGGTTTTGTGTACGTAACGCCTAAGATGATGGTGCATATTCAACAAAAGACTACATAAGTTAAATTAACTCTATGTTTTGTTACGAGTAATTATTCCCAGAAAGATGAATCTACGAGAAAACATCGGATGTTCTCTTACCTCTTGACATTTGTTTGCTACGTGAAATTATTAATATTGTTATCAGGTTCGTTCTACACTTCAGTGGAGAGAACAGATTCTAAAATTAAATTGATGCAATTTAGTTTTAGCTGTTATTATAAAATTGCTGATTCGATTTCCTAGAAGATTAACAATTTTTTAAAAGAACAACAGCTACAACAGACTTGAAAAGAAATGAACCCTATCATATATCTTTAACAGATTATTTTTAATCCTTGGCAGACAATAAAAATTATACATTTCTTCCTTAGAGAATTATTTCCTTCTCAACACGCTTTTATTAACATCACCTGTATGTATCTAAGGAGTCTTTCAAATTATTTCCACCGACTTTCAGAAGACTGACTAATTTGAAATTTTGTACAAATACTGTGAATGAATTATTGAACAATAATTTGATATTTTTTATCTTAATATCTCGTGAGTTACAGAAAATATTGATATGCGGTCTTTGGTATTAGTGTTAAAATGAATTAAATTTTTGGTTTGTTTGAGTCAGTGCGACATCTCGTCAAGTATTTTCCTAAACCTGACGTTTGGGAGGTTATTGCACGAAATATTGTTTTTTTTTTTTTCTATAACTTTGATAGGGATCCAATTATTATTTTAGGGCGCAGTACATGGACAATAACTGAACACTATGGACTAAAATTCTTTTTTGAGTTTAGTCTACATCAAATAATATGTTGTAATTTTTTTTAAACTAAAAGGTAATTAATTAAATAGTTGGAAGAAAAAATAAAAATACGCTTTTGCCAGTAACGTACAAAAAAGACAAAATAATGTTATTCACTTGATGATCAATGAACATGCCAAAAAATGTGTGGCGCTTTTTGGTTACAGTCGTTTGAGAAAATTATTTCAATGAATTTTGACAAAGCGCTCCACGCTTTTGGCACAATCATCAAACATTAAGTAATAAATAACATTATTCTGTCGTTTTAGAGCATTACAGACAAAAGCGTGTTTTTCAGTTATTTCAAACATTTTTTCTTCTTCTAAGACAAGACAGAACGAGACTAGACAAGCATATGTAAGAATAAGTTTATTTCCTACAGTCGCTATACAGGGTGGAATGCGAAATTCGAAACATCTTTTTTTTCGGAAGTTATTATAGATACCGAAAAATTGTTCAAATGAAGTTTCTAGATCTTCCAATAAGCTAACTGAATCTGTGTGAATTTAGTAAAAAAAAATTAATTCTCGTATATATTGCCATATTTTTACTTTCTTCAAATGGAATACCCTGTATATTATTGCACTAATGAATAGAAAATATTTTTTGCTGTAAAAAAGTTTCAGGGTTCATACCTGCTAAACTTGATAGTTTTTAAGATATTAACGAAAATATCTAAATGCTGTTCTCAAAATCAAGTGTGCCTTAAGAACAAAATTTGTTGACAGTTGAGTTATTTTGTATTGTATTTGCGCTACAAAAAATTGTGTTGCATACATACTATTATTATTTGGTGTTAATAATGGCAGATTATTCAATTAATGAGAAGTTAGATATGATAAACTGTTTTTATCTATCAAATAATAACTCGAGACAAGCTCTGCAATTATACAGACAACAGTATCCGGAACGCTTTTATCCAAACCATTCGTATTTATTCAAATTAGAGAGGAAGATGCGTAGGACTGGGTCAGTTTCAAGAAATTACAAAACACGTGAGATAGTAGATGAAAATTTAGAAGTTGATGTATTGGCATATTTCAATGTATATCCTAAAAATTCAATAAGAGAAGCTGCATTGGAAATAAATACCACACATACAAAGGTTCTCAAGATTCTGAAAAAGCGTAAGTACAAAGCATATAAAATCTACAAAATTCATAATCTTCATCCTGGCGATGATGTGAGAAGGTTACAATTTTGTAATTACTTAATACTGGAAAATATTGCAGAGCCTAATTTTTTAGATACAGTTTTATGGTCAGATGAAACAAATTTCTCTAACAATGGAATACTAAATAGACATAATTCACATTATTGGCAATCAGTAGAAACGAATCCACGTCAAACATTTATTTCAAATTTTTAAATACGCTTTTCAATTAACGTATGGTGCGATATGATAAACAACACTATTTTGGGTCCATATTTTTATAAGGGCATTTTGGCATCACAGAGATACTTAAATTTTCTGCAAAATGAATTTCAAGATTATCTGGATGATATACCATTGGCAGTTAGACGCAGAATGATATTCCAGCAAGATGGTGCACCTCCGCATAATTCATTGGATGTAACTGCGTATTTGAATCAACAATTTCCAAATTCCTGGATTGGCAACAGAGGCCCTACATCGTGGCCCGCAAGATCTCCGGATCTATCGCTTTTAGATTTATTTATTTAGGGAGCTATAAAAAACAAAATTTATGTAATATCCGTTGCTACACTTGATGAACTGAAAAACCGAATAAGACAAGCTGTTGTTGAATTGAATACAGTTAATATGAAACAAAATTTATTGAAAAGACTTTATTTATGTGTCCGAGAAAACGGTGGAAATTTTGAACATTTTGTGTAGTTCGATAACATTTATTCCGTACTTCTTTATGTTCTACTATGATGATAAAATTGTTTATTTTGTACATTGTTTTTGATAGTAATTGAACTATGCATTTCGTTCATGATGATGTGCAAATGTCTGTGGGTGCAAAAATATTTAAATTTAAAAAATATAAACGTTGTGTAATTCTCCGCGTACTTAACAGTAATATTATTGACACAAAAATTTCAATGATGTGTATGCAACATAATTTTTCTTAACGCAAATACAACACAAAATAACTCAACTGTCAAAAAATTTAGTTCTAAACGCACACTTGATTTTGTGAAGCAACATTTAGATATTTTCGTTAATATCTCAAAAATTATCAAGTTTAGCAGGTAAGAACCCTGGAATTTTTTCACAGCAAAAATTATCTTCTATTCATTAGTGCAATAATATACAGGGGATTCCATTTGAAGAGAGTACAAATATGGCAATATCTAAGAGAATTATTTTTTTTCTACCAAATTCACACAGATTTAATTAGCTTATTAAAAGTACAAAAAATTTTATTTGAACAATTTTTTGGTATCTATTATAACTTCCGAGAAAGAAGGTGTTTCCAATTTCGCATTCCACCCTGTAGAATGATACCTATTCCACAAGCTCAGAAGTTCCTCAGAAAGAAGGAAGCCGCGTGGCGTCGCGAAAAAACTGTTTCATTGCTGTCATATTTTCATTTCTTTTTGATTTTCTTATCATTCGTCTTTTGATAAATAGAATCAATATGAGTAATTTTATCAATGTTTGATGAATTGGAAAAAGATCAATGAAGTGAATTCTTTCTCAAAAAACGGAAAATTTTGGTAATAGATATTTCCGCGACCACATACGACTTAGAAAAAATAGCATCCGTCACGCGTGTGGATCGATCATTCCATGCTTATGTGAATTCTGCCATTCACATGTAATGATCTCCATTCCGCACTTGTATCGGAATATACTATTTTTTGCAAGAAACAAGATTTTTTGTAGGTAGGTGAAACCAACAAAAATCACATTCCGAGATTTTGATGGAAATATCCGTTTTGAGTATCCTGAATGCATTTTGACTATTTTCGGCTTCGTATCGGTATGTATGTACCTATGTATGTGTGTTCGTACCTCGCAAATCTTAAAACCCGCGGAAAGTATAATATTTAAATTTCATATTCAAGACTGGTCTATAGTCTAGTTGTGCACCTCATATTATGGTTGCAATCGTCTGTAACGGAAGTGCACTTTATTTGAAACTTTATTTGAAATTTTTGCATAAATCCACAATGGTTGGCCATAGGATATTGAAAATTCAGTATTTGAAATTGCTGCAGCATCTTGATGATTATCTTCTATTTTCGTATCAATCGGCTGAGCCGGAAGTGCGCTTTATATAACAGTCTTTTCGAATTTTCCGTATAAATTCAAAACAAATCAGTCGTAGAATATTGAAATTCCGTATTAAAAACTTCTATAAAATCTATACTTCTATCTATACCTCGCATTAAAGTACAGTTTATTGATCAGTTTTTTAAATTCTAGCATAAATCGGAATCTATTGAAATTGAATTTTACATAGAGTGTATGTTTTCATTATTGCAAATGTTTTTTAATTGACACACTGATCTCTATAATAACACTGGATTGGATTTAGGCCGCTGAGATGCGTCCCCAATAGAGCGCCGCCATCTTGGCAAAAATTGAGGTTTTATGACAGATCAATACCGCGTTGGGCGGTGATATTTAAAATTTAGCTGTTTGGTTTGACGGTATTTTATTTATCAAACATGATGATCGAGTGCATGCTTTGCGATCAGAAACCCGATTCATCAAGAAATTTGACACTGCACAAGTAATTACAACGAAATAACCTAGAGTAACTATCGTTACGACTGAAATAAGTAAACATTACTTATTTTTATTGCCATGCTATGATGTGAATATTTTCAAGATTTCCATCCGATGAACAATCGTTCTAAAAATGGCTCGAACAAATGGGTTGGCCAAACTTAGAAATAGCCAAAAACATGAGGTTATATTCTCAAAGTTTTGTTGCATCCGCGCTAAAACAAAATAAAAGATACACGACTCTGGAAAATGCTGTATCGACTATTTTCAACGAACTATACAAAAACTATTGTGTTAACTGCAAAACCAAAAAAAAATGTTCAAATAGTCACACAATTCTCAATACGATTTATTTATTGTTTAGATTTATAACAAAAATCGTAAAACAATTCAATGAATTTAATAATTCGGAGCTAAAATGTTTGAAAAATAGTTAAAATACTGATACTAAAAAGTTTACAAATATTTTGAACTGTTAATGACTATTCTATTCGTAGTATTTATAACAAGGTTAACAATGCTAAATCGCCATAGAAACGGTGCATATCAGTGGGTATTTGGACGTGTAGAAATACCATCGGGTATTACACTAGTGGTCAGAGTGAGTATTTTACTCAAACATGTGGATACCTCCAATTTGTGCTTTCTTCGTATTCAATGGAATATTTTTCTGAATATCTTCATCAATTTTATCTTCTGATCTATCACCAAACCTTTCTGAACTAGATTCCATATCAAGACGCAATATATTTCTCTATTATTCGTCAAAGAAAATGCAAGAGATTCTAATTTTTCAGTTTGACAGAAGTTTGTTTACTCGTTCCTATGAAAGTACGTGAGTTGTTACTAGATTCATAGAAAACTAATTTGAAAAAATCGTTTGACTCATAGAATAGTCCTCCATATACCATTTGTAGTTAAAGTATTAAAGACTATTTTTGTGGTGCAATCACTCTTGTTTATTGTGCTTGTGAATACCACTCGTGCTGCACACTCGTGGTATTCAAACGCAAGCACAATAAACATTCGTGATAGCACCACATAAATAATCGATAATACTTCAACTACTTATAGTATAATAAATAGATATTTTTAAATATTTCAACTATTATAACAATTTTTAAATATTTTAATTATTATAACAATTTTTAAATACTTCAACTATTATTGATTATTAATGTGTGCATATTGACGTATATTGAGAATAATTTCATCATCTAACTTGTATTATGCTTCGAATCTCATCGAGTATCTCCTTTAAGTATTTTGAATTTGCCGCTGAATCGTGTCACAAAACCTCAATTTTACTGTCAAGGTCGCCGTTCAACCGGGGCCGCTTTCAGATGCCAGAATACGGCCTAAACCCAATCCAGTGTTATATAGAGATCAGTGAATTGACAACAAATTATTTAGTGGAGTAACGTTAGACATAAAAATGTAAAAAACTCGGAACCCGGTTCCACTGAATGGATTTTTAAGAAACCTTTTCGATTGCATTGCTAAAAGCTTAAATAAAAAAGTTTACCCTTCAAAATTTTCCGATCTCGATAACAACAATTTATAACAAAAATTAATTGAAAAATGAGAAAAATATGATAAAAAATTTTGCAATAAAGATTTTGATCTCATATTCAATAAATGATATTTATAGAGTAACTTCAATATTCATTTATAATTTTTAAACTAAAATTGACAAACCTACAATAAAAAAAAGTTGTTAATAATAAGGCGACTTGCTCAACATATTACCTATTGGCAGTTACTGATCCCATATCAAAAATTCTTGAATAAAATTAGTTTGGCAGATAAATTTGATTTCACAATAACTTCTATGCTTTCTTGACACACGTACAAAGTTTTATTGATTTAGGGCCACTGATTGAGAAAAGAACTGATTATTTGTTCCGAAGGAGCCAATTCGACTCATAAGTCTACTGATATTTCCAGATTCTATGTCTATAATTCATTATCAAAAATTTATTGACAACAAAATATTATTTCACACTCACTGCTATTCTTTCTAAATATTTATACAAAGTTTCATAATTATAGGATCACTGGTTTTGTTATAAAATTTTGTCTTCTTTCGAAGAAGGCAGTGCGACTTATATTTCCAGTTGAGGTTTTCAGATTTCCAATTGGTAACTAATGAACATAAATGTATTGATAATTCATTCTTATTTTGTAGTTACTCTTATTCTTCGGTAATATCTACGCAGTCTCGTTTCTGTGAGGCCACTGGTTCAATAATGAATTTATTATTTGTTTGGAAGTAACTGATGAGTTTCAATTGATTTCAGTATATTCAGATTTCAGTCAATACAATAAGAAAAAAGAGGTTATTGAGGATTAGATCTTATTTTATAAGCTCTCTATCCTTCTTTGATAATCATATAAAGTTTTATTGATTTAGTGCAACTAGTCGAGAAAAAAATTGACTGATTGCGTTAAAAGTCAAACTATTGGCAGATACAGACTCTATGTTAATAAATCTTAAACAAAAACAGTTCGTCGAAATAATTTGATTTGACAATAACTTTAATTCTTCCTTGATATTCATACAAAGTCTTATTGACTTTGAACCAATAGTCGAGAAATAAATTGACTGATTGTTTTAAAGGCATGCAACTTATCAAACTATTGGCAGTTACTGATTCCATGCCAATAACTTTTGAACAAAAACAGACTGTTGGAATAATTTTATTACGCAATAACTTGTATGCTTCCTTAATATTGAATCAAATTTTCATTGATCTAGGATCACTGATTTCGGGAGGAACTGATTATTTGTTTCGAATGAGTCAATGCGACTCATAAATATATTGGTATTTTAAGATTCTATTTCTATAATTTATGAACGGAAATTTATTGACAACAATTCTTCCTTGATATTCACACAAAGTTTCATAATTATAGGATTATTGGTTTTGTGATAAAATATTTTTCTGTTTCGAAGAAGGCAGTGCGACTCATAATTCCAACTAGTATTTTCATATTTCAAATCGATAACTTATGAACAAATACATATTGATACTTGATATTTATTTCTTGACCAGCCTTATTCTTCCGCAATATTTGTACAAAGTTTTGTTCATGTAGGGTTTCTGGTTTAATAATGGATTTAGTATTTGTTTGGAAGTAACCGATGATATCAATTTCTTTCAGCATTTTCAGATTTCAGTCAATACAAAAAAAGAAAACGTTTTTAGCTGACGACCCTTGAGACCTCAAGGACAAGTTCATACTAGTTTGTTCTCAGTAAAATATAAATTTAAACGCAAAAATACTCTAGTTTTAAAAAGAAATTAATGAAAACTCCCAAAAATTAGTAATTACTCATTTTAATAATAAAAAAGTTGAAATCGGAAAAAATTAATGGGTAAACATTTTAGTATTTAGTGTTTAAAACACATTCTAGAAGGTTTTATGAGAATATGTTCAGTAGATCAGGGTTCCGAGGTTTGAACATATAAATTTAAATTTTGTATAAGTATTACATGAATCAGTTTGAATATACGAATTAGTTGTGAATCAATTCACATAAAGTTTATGATTCATAACGAGTAAGTACATCTTTTCACCATAATGTGGCAATTTTATCTTCAATTAAATTTGCATGCTCAATCACGGGAAAATCGCTTGGTGTCTTAATTCTCTTACCATAAAATCGAATATCCAGATAAAACTCAGATAACTTGAATAACGGCATAATAAAAACTGGGTATATAATTATAAATGAATAAGATTTAAAATAAGCTTATTCACATGATAATATTTGTGTTTGCTCTCATATTTCTAAAATCCTCGTTACTCTCAGTATTAGTATTGCTTGGAATATATCCTCTGCAACTGTTTTCGAAAGGTTCTTGTGAAAAATCTACATTTTCTCCTGCATCCATATTTGATAATGTATCGAAATTTTCATATATAACTCAATGAGTTACCAAATTATCAAAGATCAAAGAATGCATAACTATTTTATAGTCGCTGGCATCATAATGTGAGGATCACGGCACAGCATACATTATGGCACAAAAGTGTCAAAATTGTCATGACAACGGAATAAATAAATGTCAAAAACTATTAATATTGACGTAAATTGTACAATTTATATTTCCAGATATTGTAATACCTGACAAAGAAGATGAGCTTGTGGAAATAATATAATCATTTGTTGAAGAAATATTAATTCGTTCATTGGTGGATCCAAGTCGTCGGGCAATTTTGTTTTCATTTTCTCGCGATTCTGCAATGTAATCTCCAGCAACTGAATTACTTTTCCAATTATGTACTGTCTTTTTGAAGTTGTGACGTCGGCACTACTATCTGCTAAAATTATAACGGATGTTCTACAAAAAGAGATACTTAGCAATAAGTCCAGGAATTCGTACAAATGCATTGAGTGTAATACAATTAAGTGTACATTTTCCAGATTATAAAATTAAAGAAAAACTTAGTAATTTTCATATTCCTTGGTCTCAAATTCATATAATTTTTGATAATATCAATGTGATCCACCACGTCACCATCATTCAAAATTGTAAATGTTTTATCCCTGTGTGCCTTCAATATAAACGACTATAACTGAGACTACCACTTTTATTCTAATGCTGCTTTAAAAGTGTTTACCTTCATGAGTAAATATTTATCATTTGGCGCATTTGACGGAAAATTTTATTAATTGTTCCTTTGAAAATACTGCAGATTTCTCTGATGGATAACCACCAGAACAATTATTAAAGAAGGCAGTAAGAATAAGTAAAAATTCGTGATGTCAATATTATCTTTCACCCGTAGCACACATTAATTTGGAGCTTATACATTTAAAAAATTAACAATACATAAATATTAAATTGTAGATAAATTTATCGAGTTCCATTTTTAGTGCGATAGTATTATTATTTTAATGAACTTTAATTTTGATTGTAAATAAACAAAAACCGGAAGTTCAGTCAAATTATTTAATTTCTTCTTTCCTAGCTCTTTTTTGATATAAGTATAGCATTTCTAGTGTGAGCCGTTTATTTAAAATAATTTTATTATGAATAATACTAGTTTAATTAAAATTGAAGGAATGTCTTGTATTAATGCAATGTGTAACAAGGGCACATTTCGGCTTATTTTTATTCAAATTATGTTTTTACAGTTACGCCTATGTTCGTCTAGCCTTGATCTCAAGTTTTTCTCTGTCTCATCTTTAATTCTGGAAAATAAATTACCTACCGTTTTATACTGTTTGAAACAAATATCAGTTCCCTCAACATTTTTAAATATTTGCTCGATGCGAAGGCCGGCTTGTGATGGATTTCATTTACAAGTTTAGATTTTCCCAATTATAAATCCAGCCTATCGTAGACATTGGTTGACATGTCAAAAATTCCAAATTGACAACTGCCACAGAAAACATATTCAAATCATGAATATAGTGAAACAACATCCATATTTATAGGATAAAAGTGATAAATCAAACTGAAACAATCATTTGTGCAAATAAAACAATTTTGACGATGTAAAATGGCTGCTCAAAAAGTTAATTTTAGGTTATATTTCAAAAAATAAAAGAGAATAAGGATCGAAGATTATGAATCTAAATTTCTAAATGTAAATTCCTGAATTAAATTCATCATAAACCAGCCTTAAATCCATCTGTATGTGGAATCATGAAATTACTTCTCAGTCAAAGGATTTGGACTTATTTTTGCAATGTTATTTTTCATAATTGAGTTGTTGATAATTTGTTCCTTTTTTAATCCAATAAAATTTTTATATATTTTAAATACTTGGATGTTTTTTTTTTTCGAATTCAATAAACAGTACAATATAATATCCCCTTCGTGTCATTTCCATAGGGGCAATATGAAAGCAATCTATCGGTGATCCATTCAACGTGCGTGATATGAGCAACCCTGGACAACCTGTAAGGAAGTCGCTAGTACGTCATGTTGCAATTCTATTGATATGGAGGTGTTCAATTTGAAATTCGTTTAAGTGCTGCAGAAATGTGATGTATTTTCTATAATTTTACGTATTGAAATATTCCAATGTGTCATTTAATTACCAATTCATTCTAATTTTCAATAGTTGACAACAGAAATCAATTGGCGTATTCACGGAAATGCATTTATATTATGACAAAAAATTTATCTCACTATGTACATTACAAAATTGGCCAGCTTTTCATTATTTTTTCAGTAAATGAAATGGATAGGCCAACTGCGCATGTATTAATTTGAAAAATACAGCTATTTTGCCAAACGGATATTTCCAACTAAACAATTGTGGAGCCATATGTTCCTTTTCAAAATAAAAATAGATTGAGGTGCTCCAATTAAATTAGTAGGACAGTATCAATACATTTTATGAAACTAAAAGTTGAATCTGCGCATGCTTCATTACTTTGCAGAGAGTTTTATAGATATCCTAATTAAGGAACAAAAATTAAGGTGAAATAGAGCATTATTGTAGTGAAAATTGATCTAAGGTTTTGTTCATGAAACCATTAACATAATATCTATTCTATTTTCATTCTCTTTATCTTAAATGTATTTGACGACGTGTGCCCTGCCGTAGAGACTTATTTATTTGAGGACAATAAATAATAAACAGTTTCAAAATATGCCTTTTTTCTTTGAACGACTAAGTTTCAGTTTCTGACATGAAAATAATTAAAATTTTTGCAGATGACATAATAATTGTTAGAAATAAATATATTGCAGAAGTTCTTTTGTACTTGAATATAATCTAGTAATAATTAAAACTCATATTCTTTATTCGCATTCTATGTAGGTATTAAATACAAAAATTAATAACTGGAAAAGTTCATTTCTAGAAAAGTACCTTTACCTATATCTACTAAGTAATTAAAAATTTTAATACCGCATGTTCGTTTTCATTTGCGTGCTATTTTTAATAAAAAACTGTGGGGCTGGAGCAGACGTGATAAATTCACCCTTATATAAACATACAATAAGAAGAAATGTTTCTGCTGACTGTACATATTCGTATATTCCACAGAGTTTGCAAAATTAATTCTTTTCTTTACTTTGGATGTAATAATGTCACATAACCCCAAAGACCGGATTACACTGAGCTGTTTTAGTGAGAGTTTGATGTATCTTCGGATGTACCTGTATTGTGGCAAGAGGATTTAATCAAATTTTTCATTAGGGCTTTAGGCTTTCATGTTTAAAAATAAAATAAGAAAAACTGGAATTTAATATTCATAGATACGAGATGATTACATCGCTTTGAGCATTTTTCCTGAAATATTTTATTTTAAATATTTCTGATGCTCACTGACATGTTAGTGACATTTTTTCACGCTCATATACAGGATGTAACAGAAATAAGTACATTAATTTTAACCTTTAATGCAATTTGTCAAGCATAACAATTTTTCTTAATAACTTTTTTCCGTAAATCCTCTGGATATACAGTAAAAATTCATCAAAGTTTTGTCAAAAATTTCATAGTACGCCTATGGTTCAAACTGAATGTTTCTCATTTGTTGGAAAAATGACAGCTGTCGATTGAAAGGAGTATTTTGCAACTTTGAGCCATCGTAGTCTTGTCAATCATTCATTTGAAACTGAAAGAATATTAGTATTTTGGCAATACATTGATATTCACTCATTTCGATAATTCTATTTTTGCATATGTTGGAAGAAAGACTGAATTTGTGTCTGTAATCAACAATTTGGTCTTTTTTATATGTCATTTTTAAGAAATTTGATTTTTATTCAGGGATTTCACGTATATTTTCGGTTAGTACATTTTTTAAACATAAGATTGTCTGCACAAGTTCATTGCACTTGAATCAGCTGATTTAAATTGTCTGAAACTATGTCAGGAGTGTCAGACTATGCTGCCATCTACGAGCAGTTCAAAAAGCAGTTGCTTTTCTCTGCTTACTTCATCAGAAACATGAAGAGAAAATCATTTAACGATTTATTTAAAGAAAACGGTGGAATATAAAATGGATCGCAGTTCTAAATTAATTAATTCACTGATAATTCAATAGAAATATTGCTACATGAAATTTTGAAGATTCTATTCTTGAAAAACAGAAAATATAACCTATAAATGTATCAAACCGAATTTGGTAACTGATTTTAAATATTTTCTGAAATATATGATACAATATTTCATTTATTCAGCAGATCAATTCACGGGGCATACTTTATCGGAACGACCTGAGTGTGAAGTTTGTAATAATATGAGAAAAACTAATACACAGGTGCTTCATTTATAAATTAATGTATTTCATACATCTCATCTGCTGTTTTACGTTTCAGATAAATGTTAAGTTCTAAATATCCCATGGTATTCTCATCATAATGTATAAGTGTATAATATTTTGACATTAAATACATTAGCGTAACCACAATTATTCAATTTTTAGTGAAAAATGACAATTCGGAGATCGTTCCAAATAAATTCGCTAAGCTAATCCTAAACTGCCCGTGAAATCGTAGACAGAATTAATAATTTGTAAATGATTTTATTCCAGAATTTATTTGAAGGACTTGATAACTCACATATGTCAAAATCAATTATTGTTCTATTGCAACTGCTACTGGATCCGATAACTATGCCCCTGAACGATTCGTTAAATTATAGGGGATAAAAAACGCTAAAAAAAGATAAGAATTCGGGAAAAAGTAACTAAGAAAAATTGTTAGGCTTGACGAGAACTATCACTGGTTAAAATTAATGTACTTATGTCTGTTACACCCTGTATTTATGAATGACTACATATCTTGTACAAGTTTCCAAAGGTATCTGCAAATGTGTAATTTTCATAGTAGACAAAAGTCAATTTTATTGACGTGAAGATTTGTGATTAATATTGTTTCTGTGAATCGAACGTCCATGAGTTTGATATACATACATACGTACGTACCGACGTCAAGCCGAAAATAGTGAAAATAAATTCAGCGATGCTCAAAACAGATATTTTCATCAAAATCTCGAAATATGAATTTTGTCGGTTTCACAATACTTGCACTTTGTATAAGTAAAAATACCTGCAAAATCAGCACACTTACAAAAACCAAATGATCAAATAAATATTCATATTGTAATAAATTTTCCAAAAACGGCCGCTAAAAACGGAACATCCTCGAATGTTCCAGATTATTGACTTATAAATAAGTAAAATAAATTTCATCATATTCATTAATAATTGAGAATGTTTCCAAAGCTAATGAATCCAAAATTGGGAAAAACAATTATAATTTCTATTTTCTTATTTTATATTTCGTTATTTACAACATAGTACTGCTTACAAATGAAATGATAGAATTGAAGAAGCCTTAGTAAATGAAAAAATAGTTGAGTCCAAAAAAGTGAAATTTTACTTTATATGAAAGTGGTCTGAAAATATATCTTATTTAGTTCTTTTTTTTTTGAGTTATGTAGTATTATTTCTTCTTACTAATAGCCTAATTTTGATTTATTCAGAGATTTAGATCAATTTCAAACAATATTAAAATGTTTGTCAATGCCAAAATGAAAATAACAAAGATATAATTGCTGGTGATGAATAAAATAGTATGCGCAGCACGACTGAGATCATTTCACGGTATACAGTTTTAACGCTGGATCACTATATCTCCAAAATTGGAGCATAATGTATTATTATTTCATTGCAGTCTCAGAAAATAAATCTGTTTCTTTCAACCAATTAGCAATTACTCTGCTCAAGTATTTACTCAAGTATTACTAGACTTTACAGGGACACAAATAACTATTTAGAACCTTTTATTACTAAACTTCTTCTCAAACCTGAAGAAAATGTTACACTATCTTTTAGTGTGTTTTTTATTTTGTGTTTCCTGGAGAAAGATTTAAATTACTGCAGAACTTTTAGAACCAATGATTAGTAAATAAAACTTTGGAAATACATTTGTTTTTTTTTTCTTTACTTGACATGTTACCGTCCAAATGTTGTTTCAAACGGGTGGAAAACTAAATATTTCGTAGATTCAACTCCTGGGAATCAATAATTCAACAATTGTGAGTATTTAGTGTAATTTTTTTAGAATTCGAAAAAAGAAAATGAAAGCATTATTATCTGGAAATAAATAAAAATCAATGTTCATGAACTAAAACAAATGATAAAAATATTTATATCTATTAAAATTTATCTCACATTGGATTATATTTATTTTAATTGTTTTTGTCCAACCGTTTAATTTATTCAGCAAATCCCAGGTAAAGTACGCATTCCCTTTATATAGATAGAGGAAACTTGATCTATATATAATCGCAATAAATAACCGTAAAGAATGAATGAATAGTGATATCGTTGTTAACAATAATTATTTCTGAAAATTATTATAGCTAAAAAAAACAACTGGCTTCTGTAACAGAACTGCGTATTATCAAATGATACGCGATAACGCAGAAAATAATACCTCTATTTCTTCCCACGCAAGCGCATACGTTATATCATTCCCATAGTTACGCCGACATTGCAGCTCTATGGCTGGTGCAGACATAAAACGATTCACGATTTCATTTATTTATTGTACAGACCCTTTTATTTATCGGAATAAGAAGTATCCTAAACGGTGCGTAACGATATTTCCTACAGATTTTTTAATAGATAATTGGAAACCAACAATACATTTTTGTATTGTGTGTTGCAGCTTCATTTAATAATAGTGCATCTAGAATTTTATCAGTTTGTTGTAGTATAACGTTTGTATGTTTGAAAAAGTATTGTTCTCGTAGTTAATGGATCAAGTACTAGTTTTGCATCATGCATCCGACTAGAAGAAACAAATATTTCCAACAATTCTCTTGCTCCTTTTCCCCAGATATTATATTTTAATCTAAAAAAACTACGCAATTCCATTCCAGGTAAAACAAATTTCATAACCTATTAGCACTAGGCACGACACATCCTACATGTCACTTCCAAGTTTCCGTTTGTGTTGTTGTCACCGGAAACGACACCCGCCTCTATCAACCGTTCTCCTAAACTCATTTCTTTCTCAAAAACGTAATGCACAGGTGAAATTTACCACTGAAATTGTATTGTCGTGTAATCTCCTTGCCACGCGCGTTAAAAAAGGCGTTAGCACGGGCGAACGAGAAATTGAAGGAAAAATTGTTTTCTCGTTGCGGAGAACAGTTTCCTGCAGGGGAAGCGCAAAGAAAGGACCACTGTAGTTGGTGGTTATCTTAGAACAGCAGGGATTGGATTTTTTGCACCAGAAGATTGAAGATGGTAAAAAGTTTGCTATTGGTTATAATATTTATTGAATCGCTGATTGAGTTTTTCTCAACGATTTACAGTTCAGACTGTACAAATAGGATACGGACTCATTTTATAATCACAATAATTAGTACTTCACGAAATAATTATTTCATTTTATTAATAGTAAGTAGTCATGAGTGATGAAGTGATGAAAAAAAGAACTAAAAAGACACATTGATTGAAGTTGATTGATTTTCTATAAACTAGATATTCATTTACTATACTTCATTTAATATTAAGTGCAAAAATGCGCCGCGTGTATCAGAAACTTCAAACTTGTCAAACACTGGCGCAGCAAAAAAGACTTAATAAGAATTACAGATTATTTAATTCATGTTCAATGAAATTAATTTTTTATCCATTTAGCGTTAAAATTAATTTCTTATTGCGTAAATTCATGATAATCAGTTCCTCTGTACAGTTAGCAATGTAAAGAGTAAGTCGCAAAAAGGGCCAAGACTTTAATTGGTCATTAAATAAAAATATCTGATCATTATTTGTATGCCTTATTGTAAATTATTTCTTTCCCAGAACTTTATCTTGATCTTTTTCTCGAAGTGTATACCGCTTTTGAATTATGTTGAGATAAGATTTGATAATTTCAAAAAATTCGATCTGTGGAAAATTGGTTATTGAAAAACGGATTGAATAAATTGACACCACGATCGTTTGATCTTTTCTTGAATTTAGCAAAGATAATTCAAATAAAATACCGTATCATGATGTAGATAAGTTTATTAATAATTTTGAAGCATGCATGAAAATAATAGATCTTCATTTAATAATTTATAAGGCTGTTAGAAATCTTGGACGAAGATGTCAGCCATGCACAGAGAAACTGTTCGAATCCTTGATTCAATTTAATTTCAATATTTTTTGTAGTACTACTGTTCCGTATGGCGTAAACAAAGTGTAACAGAAATAAGTACATTAATTTAAACCGGTAATAGAACTCGTCAAGTAGATCCATTTATCTTAATAACTTTTTTCGAATTCTCATTTTTTTTTAGCATTTATTGAACGTAAAATGTCAAAATCAACATGAAGTTACAGTGATCTAGAGTTCACTTGATCACGATATTTTCTCAAATAAATTAAAATAATATTGTTTTAAATATCTCTCAATATTTCATAGCTTATGTTCACATACAATTGACTACATTTTATAAATGCATTTATTATTTGTTATTTAGCATTACAACAGGAAAATTTAATCATCAATCATTTTGAATATATTTTTAGTTTTAGTTGTGAACAAAATATTATGCTTATGACAAGAGCTGGAAACGGTTGGATTTCCTTACGATTATGATTATGATTACGACTATGACTATGATAGAAATGGAAATGTAGCTTAAAAGAACATGCGCGCATGCTGAAATTTCACAACCAAGTCTTATAGACCATTTAATTGAGAGCGGACATAATTTTGATGTCACGAAATATTTTCATGAGAATGTAGAGATTAAAAAGTCGATGAAAAATCAGGGTGTAGATAAACAAAATCATGAAGAAAACGAAGTGTGGGAATTCAGTCAAGAGTTTTATTTTCTATTCTTCTCTACAGTTTCGGTCCCACCTGGACCATCTTCAGGAGTGCTACATTGTACAAAAGTGTGAAAATGGGGGACAAAAGAACGGAAAAACCAACGAAACCAAAATTATTTCAAAATGTTATTATAAATAGTACTTAAGGCTTTTGTGGCTTGCATCCCTTGATATCCTGATGAGATTCTTATCCATTGGTTGACTTCATCAACTGATTTATCGACCTGTGTGATTTTGCTTTTCGCATTACGCAGGCAAAGACTTTATTCAACAAGTACTTAGTCTTGGGTTTTCACATCGATCAGTTGTTGCCAAGCATAGTTTTTAAAATTTTTTGACCAAAAACATGATTGTTTTCCTAATTTTTATTACATCGACCTTTATATAATTTATTATCACAACTCATACCCACATTAATTTTATTGGACATACACTTTTCATTTCATTTTGTCATTTTGTCCCTCATTTTCTCACTTTTGTATAATGTAGCATTCCTGAAGATGATCCAGGTGGGACCGAAACTGTAGAGTAGAATAGAAAATAAAACTCTTGGCTGAGTTCCCACACTTCGTTTTCTACATTCAATATAAGTCAGCATCATCCACTACACCAAACAAAATCATGATTATAATCAAGATTTTAATCAAGTGATTTTTGATTTTACAAATAGAATCATCGATTTTAATCAAAACGAAATATTTTTTGTTTAAAGGAAAACACCACAGTAGAAAATTACTTATCATAAGAAAATTAGAAACAAGAACTATACATATTTTATCAAAAATAAGAAATTATACTAGAAAATGAAGAATAAATTTTGGCATAAAAAACTATAACTTGGATTAAAAATAAACAAAAATTGTATGAAAAAACTGTCTGACTTTTTGAAACATGCTTTGACCTGAAATTCTTGGAAGACTTGACACATTTTCCATGTCAATTTAAAAATAAATTAATATTTGAGGCAGGAAAAAATCATGATTTAAAAAAAAATCAAAATTATGCTTTCTTTGATTTTTTCTTTTTTCTTTAGTTTTGACTTTTGAATACTTTTAGTAATTATTTGAACCATTTCATTGCATAACTGCCTCTAATACTAATTTAATTTTAAATTGACATGAAAATACGTCAAGTGTTTCAGGGATTTAATGTCGAAGCATGTTTGAAAAACTCACTCAGTTTCTTCACACAATTTTTTTTTATTTCCAATTCTAAGTTAGAATTTTCATGATAAGTAATTTACTTCAGTTTCCACTGTGATGTTTTTCTTTAAAAGAGAATATTTTGTTTTTGATTAAAATCAATGATTTTTTTAGAAAATCACTTGATTTAATCTTGATTTTAATCATCTAACCCCTGCAAATAATTACTAAAAGTATTGAACTATTTAAATGGTATTTCAAACGTCAAAACAAAAATAAAACAAAGAAAATCATGATTTTTTGGATTTTTTTTAAAATTAAAATAATAATTTTTGTTTTTTTTTTCAGAAAAATCATGTTTTTTTCAACATTCCGATAAGAAGTCATGCTGACCTATCTTTAACTGACCAAACAAATCTAAGACACACCCCACTACTGGATCTCCTATAATTCGGGTTTCACATAACCAATCCCTACAAGTTTTTTTTTTTTAATTTTTGCTTTTTTCCGTTTCTTCGGTAACAGTTTGGACATTTCGTTTTTTATTCATTGACTGATTTCCTTCCTTTTCATGTAAGTCTCACCGGAGTCTGATGATAATCACTCAGTGATCGTAACCGGTAACAGTGTTGTTAAGATTTTTTTTATTTTTCGTAAAAAAAAATCCTTACCACTTCCTGTATATTGTCACATTTGAATTTATGAACCCTTCTTATTATAATTAGTGTCCGATCCAACATTCGACTTCGGCTTCGGTCAAAAATCAGCCGAAGGTTGGGCCAAAGCCGAAGTTTTTTATCAGCCGCCGAAAACAGACGATCTTGTAAGAACGCGTCAATGGTTTTACCAGAAGAGTGACGTGGAAGCGTCCTGTTGGAAGAATATACCATTCAAATCCAGTAATTACAACTAAGGCCACAAAAAATCTCTTGTCATTGTTCAATATCTTTCAGCTTTAACTGGCAACCACTGATCTCTAATATAACACTGGATTTGGTTTAGGCCGTATTCTGGTATCTGAAAGCGGCCCCGGTTGAACGGTGACCTTGATAGTAAAATTGAGGTTTTGTGACACGATTCGGCGGCAAATTCAAAATACTTAAAGGAGATACTCGATAAGATTCGAAGCATAATACAAGTTAGATGATGAAATTGTTCTCAATATACGTCAATATGCACACATTAATAATCAATAATAGTTAAAAGTATTTAAAAATTGTTAAAATAGTTAAAATATTCAAAAATATTCATTAAAAGTTCAAAATATTTGTTAACTTTTTAGTATCAGTATTTTAACTATTTTTTAAACATTTTAGCTCTGAATTATTAAATTCATTGAATAGTTTTACATTTTTTGTTATAAATCTAAACAATAAATAAATCGTATTGAGAATTGTGAGACCGTTTGAACATTTTTTCTTGGTTTTGCAGTCAACGCAATAGTTTTTGTATAGTTTGTTGAAAATAGTCGGAACAGCATCATTTTCCAGAGTTATTATTCCGTTGTACTTACTTGTGCAGCGTTAAATTTTTACATTAATCGGGTTTCTTTTCGCAGAACATGCACTCGATCATCATGTTTGATAAATAAAATACCGTCAAACCAAACAGCTAAATTTTAAATATCACGACCCAACGCCATATTGATCTGTCCCAAAACCTCAATTTTTGCCAAGATGGCGGCGCTCAATTGGGGACGCATCTCAGCGGCCTAAATCCAATCCAGTGTTATATAGAGATCAATGCTGGCAACACTGGCTCTCACAGCAGCAATACTGTCTTGATTTCTTGCATTTCGTCGTCGCTGTGCTAATAATTTAACGTATAGAGTAAATTCACTTTCATGTTCAAAGTTGATAATCCCTTGTGAAGAAGATTGATGTAAAGGTTAAATAATGAACATATTTTTCTTCACTCTAGTTTATTACCAAAGCAATTTATGAATGTGCGACCGGTTTGGGCAATTTTTTAAATTCATCAGGCCGGTACCTATATATATAATTATATCATCAATACAAACGTTTTTAACTAAAAACAGCAAGATTAAGAAAAAAATGGTCCGTTCCATTGAATTTAACCATAGTAATGGATCACAGATATTGAAAACAGTCCTTGTAATTTACATACAGATGATTAATATTTCACTATTATTTGTTTTTGTTTTTGTGGTTTCACATTTTTAAATCTTGTAGTGAAAATCTAGATGAATTTTCGGGTTAGATTCACTCAAATACCACGTAGAGCTACCCGAGGTGAGAATAATATTATTTACGATCCGACTAGACTCATGTATATTTCAACAACATTCAAAATTCACGAATTAATCTACGAGTATTTCGAGATTGCACCACATAGTCTAAGACGTACGTACACTAGCGGAGACGATCTTAGTGGGTGCTGATAAACAATGCACAGCTGGGGCACAAGATGGGGGTGCAAACAGGGAAACTAATTGTATTCAAAGAAATATTTAATTTATACTGGATTGAATATCGCAGGCAAAGAAGAAATAATACATCTTGTATTTGTGTTTTACTATAATATAAACGATGCCTTTACATTAATCCTACAGAATTGTTCGAAAACAGAAATAATAAATACAGCCAAAATTCACACCTTCAACCAATTTTGCGAAATAAGCAAACTTGGAGAGTAATAAAATCATGAATAACATTTTCATTTATTATTTAGTTGATATTTTATGACGTCATACGTGTAACCAAAGGCTGAATTGAATTTTCAAGAAATTGTAGAACTTTTTTGATCTTGTTGAATTAATACGTTGATATATTTCATTGGGCGACGTAAAAAATTCAATAAATAATTGAATTCCAAATTCAATCTTTCTTTGTTCAATTTTGATAAAAACCTATAAATGTATAAAAGAGAAAATCGAGTTTGTTCCAGAACTCAAAGCGATAAAAGATATTTGAAATTTTACTCAATAATTCTAAAATGAACCAAAAATCTCCGAGCTATTTCATCCCTCCAAAAAATTAATAAACTAACCTCGTAGCCCTTAGCATCGTTGCTTTCTGTGACTTGAAACTATAAGCTAGCACGTGAAATATTCAACAAGTAAAATCGCTTCGCTTGGAGCTACATCCGCACCCCTGAACAGCCCCCGGACACACACCCTTGCCATGTTATCGAGCGACGAGTACATTGATAAACCCTGCTGCACGATGGTGTAGTTTTTTTACGTATCCGAGTGATTTATAAATGTGAAAATATTTTGTTCGGCAAAGTTGAAATTAATATTGATGGGGAATGATTCAAATTTTATTTCGAGGGCTATTTCAATTTCTATTTGTGTTATTTAAACAGAAGGTGATTTATTACCCAATAGTCATTTTCATTAGCCTGGAAAAAAAACTTAATTCAAGCTTGTGGCCCACCTAGATATGAATTTTGAGTGAAGCAGCTCCGCGGTGAAGGAGACTATGGACGATTATCCAGCCACGGTAATTTATTTTTGCGAATTTTTTAGTAAACTAAAAATAACTCAAACTTACTTTACGATCAAATTTTGTCTTTTTTATCGACGTATAAGTATTACATGTTACCCAAAATTATTTGAAAACGGAGAGGGTCCTAATGTATTGTTTTTATATGCGAAAGATGAAGTTTCAACATAAGTACAGTTATTTCACTGACAAAATAGAATTCACACTGACAAAATTTCGGTTTTGATCGCTGATCGAAGACTTTCCTACGCGGAAAGAGAAAATAAAACTCCAGGTAAGTTTTTCCGGAAAATGATGCTTCTTATGTATGTGGAAATGACTGCTTGAGACTCATTTGTAAAATATGTGTTGCAGCACATCTTCGTCCGGAGTCCGGAAAAGTGCAGCTCTTTTCGCAGAAGTAGGTTAGTTTTTATTGTTTAAACTCGAAAAATCTGGGGTGGGAGAGCTATTTTATGACGGAAAAGTAAAGCAACGACAGGAGATGTATTTGTAGAAGAAATACTTATATTTTAAAACATAAATATTGAAGGCTCCAATTCACTAAAAGAAACGTTCTAATATCACAAAGTATTTAAAATTTGTTTTTAATGTAGTTTATTTACATATTATGAAACACACTAAAAATTATAGTACAAATTTTGAGATATACTAATATATAGCTTTGAGAATCAAAAGAGTTCTCTAGAATTTTCTATTTCGTCAATTTTAAGTGAATTTAATCCAAAAAATAGTCGAACCTTGACAATATCGCACATATGTAGATGCGATCTAGATGATACTGTTACGGATTTCCCTATTAAGTAATCGAGTTAACTCCAACTGCTTCTCTAAATGCGGTAGAACTTTTCCAGGCCACCGCATGTAAACAAAGGCCTATATACGGCCTAACTACGAACAGGTCAATATAAATATGTGATATAAATTTTGTAGAAATAAATATTAGTTGCAATATTATTGTTAAGAATATAGTCGTTTCTTGGGTTTTTTTAAAACCTTCCACTTTAGTGAATTAAACAGTTATCAGGTAATAAAGGAGTGCAATATCCTGACTTACTCACGTTACAGTATAAAGTCTGGAATTTATATATTCTGTTCAAATAATTATTTCAAGTCAAGGTTCAATGAGCCAAACCCATCCGAAGGATCCAACACCTCCATAGAGTCGGCATACCGTTAGTAGTGAGACTATGTACACAAAATTTTAGACTCTATACTTTAACGTATATGTCTGGCAGACGCTGACTCTTAGTCTATAAGAGTTAGTTAATAGAATTTATACTCAAAATTATTATCGATCATAAGTTCTAAAAGCTATGCTGCCACTTAAACAATTTAAAAAACTTTGACACTGCAATATTACTAGAAAAGAAACATGTATCTATTCTGTATAATAGTAATAGTAAGTGTTGTTTGACATCATAAATTTACTTTCCAGAATAGACTTCCTGAGAATATTACAATACTGAAATCACTAGGCCTCTTATACTATTTAGTTGAAGCTTCTAAATACAGTTATACTTTCAAACTCATTTTAGTCATTTTCCATCTTTCCTATGGAATAAAATAAAAGGATATATAATTTTTTTCTTATTTTTCTAAGGGCTAGTTTCATCAACGTCAGTTAAATTTATTTGCTGACTATTTTGAGCTAGTAACTGAGAAAAATTGTAACAATGATTTTTGTATAAAATTACTCACGGATAAATTTAACTGACGTTGCTGAACCCGGCCTTAAGTCTTAAGTAACTGCGATTTGATAGATATTATATCTCTAAAATAAGAGCTCAGAATGGTCACAAATAAATTATTTTGAAATTCCTCAATTCCTGGTTTTACAGTATAATGTATTGTATTTTTCCTTTATTATTTACATGTATTTTTAATGTATTCAGGCGAAATTAAAATTGACAAAAAGCATCAAAATATAAATTCGAGGTATTATTTAAAACTAGCGGCCCGCTCCGGCTTCGCACGGGTATAAAATATATAGCCTATGTCACTCACTGAAAAAATGATTAAAATCGATCCAGTAGTTTTGATTTATTCATTACTGCCCGTGGCCCGCACTCGTTAAATTTGGAGTAAAACAATTCCCCTTTCCCTATATCATGAAGATTTCCTGCTATCTTTAGAATATCTCAATTCATACACTACATTTTTACTTATTTACTTTTTACATTTTTACCTATTTATTTTATTTTTACAACAATTAATATATTACAGAATGTCTTCATATACAACGTTCACAGCTTTCTTGTCATTAGACAATACAAACATGTTTTCTCTAGAGATTACTCTTGAAAGAGCGACATACAGTTGGCCATGTGAAAAACAGTCAACGCTCAAATCTAAGCCTGCAACGTTGAAGGTTTGACCCTGCGATTTATTAATAATCATTGCAAAAGATGTCTACCGAAAACTGTAAACGTTTAAATTAACTTCAAAAATAACAGTATTTCTCCACTATTTCATGGATGTTATTATACATATAAACATTCCTCTTCAACCACTCTATCTATTAAAAAAAAACGCATCAAAATCTGTTGCGTAGTTTTGAAGATTTAAGCATACATGGGGATATAGGGACAGAGAAAGCGACTTTGTTTTATACTATGTAGTGATTCGACAAATTTATTTGTTGCAATTAAAATTCCCTGATACGTTTGAAAATTCCCTGTATATTCCACTTGCATTAAATTCCCTGATAATTCCCAGTGTGTGGCCACTCTTGTCTCTCGTAATATTATAATTCCAAAATCCACATCACAAAAAAAAAATTTTTTCGCACTCCCGGGAGTAAATAACGAATTCAATCCCTCATTTCAGGGACTTAAGTTTGAGTTTAGTCCCTTGGGATCTAAAATGATCAAGAATCCCAAGGGACTAAAGTAAAATAAACAAATTTTTCTATGACAACTAAATGATCAAAGTACTTACCTAAATGTCAAATTGAATTTTGTCATTAGAATTCAAATCTTTATATTCTTGATTTGTATTAGTATTATTGCAATTCACACAATTTCACAAATGCATCGTATTGTTGTTCGTAAATTTTCTAGACTTTTAGCATTTTACAGTTACCTCTTATCAATATCAATTTTCTCACTCATCTTTTTGACAGCAAAATTGTAAGATTAATTAATCTGCTTTTAGACTATTGTGATTCAACATAATCGGTAGTGCGAAAAATAGTGTAGATAACACATAACTTAAGTGCCTTTAATCCCTCAGGTGAGTATTGCCCTACACTCTCAGGATTAAATCAAGCACTTAAGTCCCTCGTTATATAATATACTATTTCGCTCACTAAAAAAAAATAGATACCAGTGTATGGTAACTGTGAGTCTTAAAACTATATCTCTTATTCAATCTACATGAGACAATGAATGCTCTGACATTGAAGCGAAGTGATTGTGGCATTAGACCTTACGGTTTTTTCGGAAATTTCAAAGCCTTATTCTTTCTATGGTCATGCGTGTTTTATGCATTTTATTCATTCCAGCACTACCATTAAAGCACCCGCGACTGTGTAGACTATATCAAATATTTCTGTAAATTCATGTTGATGGCACTGCCTGCTACCAATTCATTTGTTTTGAATGATCAAAGCAAACTGTCAACTAATGTTTTGTGCTTTCTACTTATCTGAAAATCTGACGTGGTTATCACGTGACTTTTTTGTACATCATTGGATATATATAATCAAACACAAAATCTCGTCGTTCCACGGCTAATCGTTTTGAATTTATCCAAAAGATTCTAAAAATCAGTCGAGTAAAATGCGCTTTTAGCCTAATAGGTTACTATACAAACAATAGGTCATCATTCTTATGCAACAACATTCCTAAATATTGATTTAAAAAAATTAAAATTGAAGAGATTTGTGTCCCACAAGAATTCATAACTAAGAATCGGTTTTCAAAACCATCATCTTAGACAGGAGAGCAACTGATTCTTAGATATGAATTCTTGTGGGACATAGGTCTCTTAAATTTTAATTTTCAATTAAAATGTTCCACAGCTTTCTCATAAATTTCACAACTGATTTTCAAGATTCTACGACTAACAGTTTTGAATTTATGCGCAAAATTAAAAAATAAATTCCATCTGAAATGCATTCTCGGTTCAGTTTATTGTTATGAGAATAAAAGGCAATCATTAAGATGCTACAGCAGACTCGAATACTAAATTTCAATACTCTACGGCCGATTGTTTCGAATTTATGCGAAAAAAGAGAGACTGTAACGAAAATCACTAGAAATAATATAATTTTCACGATGTCCAGCCTAGAATGTCCCTGTAGGTACAAACAATGTATTGGTAATACCTGAAAACCTAAATGAATTGAAAGAACTATGAAAATTTCAATATCCATGGCTAGAAGAACAATTCAAATTTAGAGATGGGCAAAAACATTTTTGAAGATGTAACTAACTTTACATACTTGGGAGTAAGAATAAATAATAATTTGAATACAAGCTCAACAATATAAACAATGCTTAACATATTTCGCTAATAAAAGAACATTCCAAAATCAATTGAAATCACGAGTAACAAAGTTTGAATCATATAAAACATTAGTGCGACAGATAATCAGATGGTTGTAAAATGTGGACATTAACATAAGCAAAGTACAGATATTCTAGAGAAGAATTATGAGAGAAATCTGCAGAGGTGTCAAAGAAAATGATCTATGGAGAAGAAGATATCAGTCTTAAAATACAAAATTTCAGCATTATACGTTTAACGGATTTCGAGATTTGCGAGTTACGCATCTGAATGATTGCATTATATTCTCATAATAAACTGAGCCGGAAGTGCACTTCAGTTGGATTCTTTTTTTAATTTTGCGTATAAATTCGATACAGTTGGCCCTAAAATCTTGCAAATCAGTAATTAGGAATGTTGTAGCCGGGGTTGTAGCATAAGAATGATGACCTACTGTTTCCATAGCAACCGACTAGGCCGAAAGCGCACTTTACTTGAAAGATTTTTAGAATTTCTTTTTTGATAAATCCAAAACGATTACCTGTGGAACGATGGAATTTTGTGTTTGATTATCGTATTATTATATTCAAAAAATATATTCAATGATGTACAAGTAAGTCACGAGATGTCCACATCAGATTTTTTTTCAATATGTTAAGAATTTTGACCGATTTTGACTAATGCAAAAATATTTGACACATAAATTCTAGCTGTTATTAATATTGGTTCATAATTTCAATAATATATTAAGATCAACGGATAAAATACAGAATAGTCCTGTAAACTAACATCATGACATTCAGTCAACAATTTCAGTGACTCGGTAAACTTGACCTATCATGATATTCAACTTTATATTCTTGTTTTATGAATTACTATTTCGTTTGCTTGTACATAAAGTTGAATTGAAGTACTCATTTCGCCTACAAACGCTTTTCGTCTGCAAACACTTATCGTTCGCTTTTTGTGTGCTCTAATGTAGTAATAAATAATAAATATAAGGTATGAAATTAAAATAAATTGACACAAACGTAACTAAATTAGTCCTAGTAATCTAAACAAGTTTACTTTTATATTTAACAAATGTATCGGTGACAAATGCTTCAAGACATATTTTTGGTTCTCGTCATATGAAGTACAGCATATTCTTCTTTTTCCTTCACTTTTGAAATTCATGTGATGTTTTTTAGCATCAAATTAATATCTTCGGCGCTAATTTAAATTGAATCCACAAATTGGTGTTCAAAACAAACAAAACAAATCATTTTCCAAACATCCTCTAATCTAACACGGGTAACCGCAATGTATGCATATTCAAGCCGAGAACAATTGAATAATAACTGTCTGCGATCGACTGTTCACCCTCTCTTTCTCTTAGAACCCTTTGAAGGGGTTTATTTAGTGTTGAAACTAGCAAGAAGGAGATCTAGTACATCTGGATTTACAAGAGGAAATTACTTCATCGTGACTTCATTTGGGATCATTAACTTAAGAGTAAAATTATGTTTATTTTAAATTAATATAATAAAATCGGTGTTCCCAATGAGAAAAAACTAAATTATTATTATAAACGTTCTGATAGTACATTTATAAATTTCAATCAGTTATTATTCATAAAGATAATAATTGTCAAAATGCTGACCCAGTACCTACCATTTTTTTCCCTCCAAAAATTATTTACAACTAAAATTCCATGCGAGAAATTCCTAAAGAGCGTTTCTAAATATGATTTTATAGCCAGTTTTGTCGGTACAAAAATATTACTCAACTAAAAGTTATAAGAGCAGTATAATTGTGATTTCCTTTTTGTAATGTTTCAGAACTGCAGGTTCGAAAGAGCGAGGATGAGTTTTAGAGATTTATGTACGGATTGTTGAAAACGTTTTACTTTTTCTGATGGAAAAATTAAAGGAAGGTATGGTTTAAATTAATTAAAACGCAGTGAGTGTAAATAAGTTCTTTAATATTTATTGTAAATTAAGATCCTTTCAATATGAGAACTTTCATCTAACTGACTATCTCAAAGAGTCGAGGGGCTGTTGTGTGTGGTTACAAAAATATACACAGAATTAAAATGATTTGTATGCATAGTAAAAACGTCATCAGAAAGAAAGACGTGACCTGATATTGAGACATTATAATATTTGTTTAGTCTAGAGCATCTTGAAGTGAATACAGTTTTTGTAATTAAATTAACACCCAAAACCAACACACCCCCTCAAAAAATGTATGAACTTATATTTAGCAGTTTACGGGGAGAGTAACAACTAATGATCCAACATTCGTTGCAAGGATTAGGAAAAACCCCCACAAAAACCCAATCAGACCATGAACAATTTTAAATGAATAACAATATACATTTTGTTGAACAACTTATAACTAGAATTTCCATAGAATTTCTTTTTCTATTTTTCTTGTACTCCCATCTTCTCCCTCAGATCCTTGAACTGATGGGATGGTAGAGATTTTGTCAATAGGTCAGCCTCCTGATGACCTGTAGGCAAATATTTCAAACAGACAGTGTTGTTCTCTACTTGCTCACGTATAAAATGGTATTTTACGTCAATATGTTTTTAACGTTTATGATTAGCTGGATTATTTGCAATTGCTATACAACTTTGATTGTCTTCATACAATATTATTGGTTTTGACATATTGACATTAATACCATTTAATAATGATTTAATCCATAAGGCCTCTTTTACTGCCTCAAATACAGCCATGTATTCAGCCTCTGTTGAGGACACAGCAACTGAATTTTGTCGTCGTGTAATCCATGTTACTGTACAATTTTCAAATAATTTGAATAAGCAACCTGTTGTACTTCGACGATCTAATTCATTACTAGCCCAATCCGCATCAACATATCCTATTAAATTTTCTTTGTAATTCATGTTACGTTTATATATTAATTTCATGTTAATCGTTCCTTTTACATATCTTAATACTCGCTTTAAACATAGCCAGAGTTCTTTATTGCATTTAGTTTGATATCTACTTAGTAGATTTATTGCAGTACATAAATCAGGTCGCGTACAAAGCATTGCGTACATTAAACAGCCAATCAAATTTCTACAGGGTGCATCATAACTATCATCTGAATTTAATGCTGAATAGTCTAATTTCATAGGCAACGGTGTACTGACCGGGTTGCATTCATTCATTTTAAATTTTACTAATATTGATTTCAAGTATGTTGTTTGATCGAGTAAAATTTCAGATCCTGATCTTTTTATTTTTATTCCAAGAAAGTAATTAATTTCTTTCAAATCTATCATTTCAAATTGTTTCATTAAAAACTTCTTAAAATCATTCATTGTATTTATATCTTTAGTAGCGATAACTAAATCATCTACATATAATATTACATGAATGTTTTTATGAACATGGCCTTTGTCTAAGAAATACAAACAATTATCGGCTGACGAATTTACAAATCCTTTTTCAAGCATTATGTTATTAAAACACTCATACCAGCATCGAGCTGACTGCTTCAAACCGTATAAAGATTTATTTAGTTTACATACAATATTATCTGTTTGAACTGCAACACCGTCAGGCACCCTCATATAAATATTTTCTTTTAATTTCCCATTGAGAAATGCCGTTTTTACATCCATTTGATGAATTAATAGTTCAAATTGATTTGCTAACGCAAGCACGCACCTGAACGTACCAATTCGCGCAACCGGTGCGAATGTTTCATTATAATCTAATGTTTTTCTTTGGCTAAAACCGCGCGCTTCTAAACGGGCTTTATATCTTTCCAAATTTCCATTACTTGCTGTTTTTATTGTAAATACCCATTTACAGTCGACAATGTTTACATTACATGGTTTCTGTATCAATGACCATGTTTTATTTTGTTCTAATGATTTTAACTCATCTTTTATAGCTTTTTCCCATTTTGTTCTAAACGCATTCTTAAAAACGTCTTGATAACATGTGGGAATATCATTTTCAAACATTTGATTAACTACCAAATAGCTATTTATATCGAAATCATAATCTTTATATGATATTATTGGTTTATTCTTTATTCTTTCGCTCCTTCTCACATCCTGCACGCTATTTAATTTCCTCAACTTTTTAGTAGAGGTACACGGACTTTCACTCTCACTATCTGAGCTCATACTGGTTGGTTCAGGGACATCCTTTAATGAGGATGTTTGACCTTGAGTGCAATTTTCAGTGACACCTTTTTCACTAAGGGTTTGCTTGCACTTTTTATCGTCCGTTTGGCCAGGTGTGATCTTTTCTACAGATTTATAATCAGCAGCACCCCCTGCTGAAATATTATTTGTACCTGTTTGTACATTTTTATCTGTATTTACTTCGCTACCAATTTCACCCATATCATCAAGTTCTTGTCTTGATGTTTTATATGTAATTTCATCAAAAACTACATCACGTGCAACTATGAATTTTTCTGAATCTGAATCAAAAATTTTATATCCATTTGGCACATAACCCACGAGAATCCCTTTAGACGATTTACTATCGAATTTACTTTTTCTCGTTTTATTATGCACATAAGCCGTGCATCCGAATATTTTTAAATGACCTAATTTTGGTTTTTTATCATGCCACATCTCATACGGTGTGTTCTTGAACTTTATCGCTTTTGTTGGAGATCTGTTTACCAAATAAGTTGCAGTTAAGATTGCCTCACCCCAGAAGCATTTATTTAGACTCGCACTATGTAACATAGCACGCGCTTTCTCCAACAAAGTTCGATTCATTCTTTCTGCCACTCCGTTTTGTTGTGGAGTGTACGGAACCGTGAGATGATATGTTATCCCTTTTTGTTTACAGTATTCTTTCATTTCGCCAGATAAATATTCGCTTCCGTTATCACTATATAAAGTAACCAATTTTGTATCAAATTGAGCTTCACTTTTTGCAACATAATCTTTAAAATAAGTGAATACTTCTGATTTATTAGTTAATAAATACGTTACAGTATAATGAGTATATTCATCGATAAAATTCACAAAATAATTCTTTCCATCTATCGTAGATGGTGTAATCGGCCCACACACATCTGAGTGCACAATAAATAAAGGCCTTTTTATATACTCTTTATCTTTTATCCTGGCGAAAGGAAGACGTACTTGTTTTCCGCTAATACAAGATTCGCACAACGAATCAATAGGATTAATATTCTTTAAACAAATATTATCAAATGCTAACTCATTTACTTTAATTTTTGTAAATTTTTCTCTACTTATGTGGCCCAATCGCTCATGCCACATTTTATTTTTATCAATAATATTTGCCTCAGCCACGTGACTTACAGCCCGTGCTGTTTTATGCGCATTTTGTATTATTAATTCTATAATATACAGATTATTTATGCGCTTACCTTTAATGACTGTTGTACCTCCTTTTATGACCTCCACATCTCCAGCTTCCGTAAATAACACCGACATTCCAGCCTCCTGGATGCGCCTTACGGAGATGAGGTTGGTTGGTACACTTTTGCTGTAGAGGACATTCTTCAGCTCGCCATTGTAGCCAAGTGAAGTGGTGACTTGTATCCTTCCGATATGTGTCGCCTCGATTACTGTCCCTATTTTTGCCACAGTTATTCGAATTGGCTCCTCCAGCTGTTCGCATTCAGTAAAAAGACTGAAATCCTTAATAATGTGTTCTGTTGCACCGGAATCCAGAACAAAACGCCTTGATGTTTTGTTTACGTCTTCGCACTGATTTTCATTACAAATCATGAAAGCAAATGATTTATCAATCACCGCTGTTGACGCACTGGCTTCATGATTGCTTCTTTTATTACGTTTATCGTTTGATTTTAAACTTTGCTTGTAGAAATAGCAATCACGTTTAACATGATTTGTGCGTCCACAATGGAAACATTTTTGCACCTGTTTATTTTTAAACATTTGCTTATTTCTTTTGGTGAACTTCAAATTCTTCTTTTTATTTTCATATGAATTTGTGGTGCGAAAATGAAGAGCTTTCATACTTGTATCAGTAGTTTCACGTTCTAAATATTCTTCATGTTCCAGCAACATTCCTTTTACGAATGCTAATGTGAGTCTATCATCACTCATTGTTTTAATTGCAGCTTTAATTGGCGCATAACTCGATGGCAATGAGTTTAGAGTATACCATACTTTAGTCGTCTCATTTACTTCCCCGCCACAGGCAACCATATCACGCACCATTTCATCAATTTCGATCATGTGCTTCTTAAGTGACGTACCTGGTTTAAGCTTGCAATTGAACAATCGATCTTGAAGACATAGCTGGGTTGATACCTTTTTACAGGCGTAAAGACCATCAAATTTTTCCAAAATTTGTCGCGCTGTCGCACGACCTGGCGGTATTTGCGAAATTATTGTATCATCTAAGTACTCAATTAAAGTTCCCCTGGCAAATCGTTCCCATTTAATCCACTCATCAGTAATTGGTGTTGGCGGATCTTCATTTAGCACTTTACTAGCACCTTCTTGCTCAATAATTTCTAATAGTCTAAATTTCCACATAAAATAATTTTCACCATCAAATAGTTTCATATTGCGTTTTAATGCACTCAACACGCCACTAGCCATAGTCAATTTCACTGTATTTTTCTCACTATTTCAAATCACAAAAATACAATACACTCACTCGCGGTCACTCGCGGTGTCTGGGCCCATAACCTAAAGGAAGGTATGGTTTAAATTAATTAAAACGCAGTGAGTGTAAATAAGTTCTTTAATATTTATTGTAAATTAAGATCCTTTCAATATGAGAACTTTCATCTAACTGACTATCTCAAAGAGTCGAGGGGCTGTTGTGTGTGGTTACAAAAATATACACAGAATTAAAATGATTTGTATGCATAGTAAAAACGTCATCAGAAAGAAAGACGTGACCTGATATTGAGACATTATAATATTTGTTTAGTCTAGAGCATCTTGAAGTGAATACAGTTTTTGTAATTAAATTAACACCCAAAACCAACAAAAATGTTATTTGATGATGGTTGAAATTGAAAAGCTGACTTTGTCAAAGTTATTTGAAAATTTCTATTTACTGTTTCTAGTTATTTATAAAATCCGCATATACTCGTCGAACGTAATGTATATGAGATAACTCCATGCTTTTCTTTACATACAAATATACAGGATGCTCAAGAAACAGCACTTGAATTGAAAAAAATATTATTATTATAAAAATGGAGATTCAATTATATTTGAAGTATATTGTGCATACATTTTCATGCAAGAATTTCCGTTATCAATTGAATTATGATAAAATTTTATTGTTAATTTGGACAAAATGAATTAATCCCAGTCCTGGTTATTTAATATCAAAATTATATTAAATAATAAGCTCAAATTTGTTTTGGGCCCCTTCCTAAAAATATCCTGCGTCCGTTCGGTGCCACACGAGCTCGCCAACGCAGCGGATATCCGTAATAAACAGAGAGCCGTCACACATTGCACTTGACATACCAGTGGCCTAATGGAAACCACGTTTACACTGAACAAAACAATCGATACACCCAGCAAACGTGTGGCTTACGCAACCACATGCACACACGCCGATTTGATGAATGTCGTGGGCTGCGGCCATGAACTGAAGAAAAATTTCACCTGGATTTCGAGAATAAAAGATATTTTGTAGTAGAAACTCTATGCCTGTGTGGGAACTGTGGTTTGAAATAATCAGAATTGAGAATTCAATCATCTCAATTAGGCCGTTATGTCTGTTAAAATATGATAGTATTCAGTATTTCTATTTTTTTACCACTTCAATTAATTAACTCAGTTATTAATTACAGTAAATTATATTCGTTATTTGAATGCTCTAATAAATATTCACTTCAATTAGTAGAACAAATAATTACAGTAATTTAAATATTACAGCAATAAATATCATAGATTCTTACCAGTCCGTATTAAGCACAAATGGGGAAAAAATGAATTCCTTACCTGAAAAAAAAATTCGTATTAGATTTCTGCCGACAATCAAGAACAATAAATAATAAAACAGAAGTTTCGTATTTCGAAACCAAGCTTACAAAAAAACTACAAAAATAATTGTTAGAAAAAAACATATTTTTCCCTCTAGCGGCCAGGTATTTAACCACAAGTAATTTTTAATTGGACTATAACCATGTTTGCAGTTCGTTATTAGAGAACCAAAGAGTTTTAATGAATACGCAGAATAGATGTACATTTTTCACTGCAAACAAAAATTAATAAACGCAGTACTAATGATCACTCACAAATAAAGGATTATTTTTGTAAAAAGAACTGTATTGTCTAATTATATTTTTTGATAAATGAACATGCTGATCTACCAGAAAATCATTTGTAATTGTCGGGAAAAATAATTCAAACTCTACAAATTACTGCCGTGAATTTGAAACGTGAAAATACCATCAAATATTAATGCAATATATCTATTTCTTATTACTAGCCATGATGTTTGAATTGAAATTATTTTAACACGTTTTTGCCAGACCGGTGTTCTCACACAATTTTAGGTTAGTTGCAAAGTATTCACCTTTCTCGGAAATCGCAGTAGATCTCTCATTTTCATAAAAAAATCTTCCACACAAAGTACAAACACTAATATAACAAACTCTATGTAATAAAAATTTAGAACCATAAAAATTTTTAGATTCACCGCAACAAGTAGCTTCTACACGCAACAGAACAGCTGGTGACTGCAACTGTCAGTGGTGGAGGTAGTACCACCCTAAAATTCGCGCGAAAAATATCCCTAGAGTTCAACAAATGGAAATTAAATGTACTAAATAATTTTATCGGGCTTTTGATTGCAACAATTAATAGATATTAGATATAAATATATTTATTTATTAATTTGGATGATGTGAAAAACGTAGACTTCTAGATTCTGGAAAATATCATAGGCAAAATAAATTCAGTACTTACAAAATAGTTGGAAGTTTAAACTTCCCAAAATACAAAAGAAAATATTAAAATATTGAGTCAATATCTTTCTCTTTGTATTTATTTGTAAATATTCAAAGAAACTCTTCGTTGATCGATATTTCATTTCCCAGATAAAGTATCGCAATATTTGTATGCACTTTGCAATGTAATAAATTTAATGCTACGTATTGAATTGACTGCTAGCGTATTTGATTCATGGTCTAGGATTCTTTCTGATGTTTTGAAACTAGGAAAGCAGCGGAAACTACTACCAACCAACGAGAACGACTCTCGGCAACTAAATTGAAAATTTATGTCACTCTTGCACCTTAATTCTTACCTGGTTCTTATATAGAGATTTATAGGTACAGCATTCCAAAAACAAAACATAAATATACCCTTATGACTAATAAATAATATACTATTATTTAGCAAATAAAGAATGGTTTCAGGAGCATATTTTCTAACATTCAAATTTCGTGTGAAAAATGTATTCATTCATTTGGGTTCCATAACATTCTTGCAGTAGAATTTTACTAAAAATCATTTTATTCTGGCTATTTAAATGATTCTATTGAGTAAACAAAAAAAAAAGTGTTTTAATTCTTGGGAATCTTTCTTATAAATCTGTTTTTCGAAATTTTGGATGCGAGGTATCGAGGCTGAGTTATTTGAGAATGTAAAATAATAAAAGGCTAATTAGAATAAAAAGAGCACAAAAAAACCTTTAAAATCGAGTTAGGGCACGTAAAAGCAACCCCTAATCTGACTCGATAACCTAATCAACGTACACACACAGAATCAGTATAAAAGAAGTTAATCGTCTTAATTCTCAAACTTATAATTGTATTCAAGCAGAATTTGCTGGAAGATGGCGAAGCAAGCAGAAGTTAGAATGGCGAGAACAAACGAAAAGACAAACAACGCAATGCGAACACAAACAAACGACTAACAGAAACATTAAACAGTCAAAAGACACAAACCAAATTCAATTTATGTGGTAACAAGTGACATTAAAAACGACGTTAAGCGAAAGGAATTGAGCGAGACAGCGCTAAAAGCAAAAGGGCATTAACTAATTATACAAAGTACGCGCGGTTGCAGGGCGATTCTTTATTTGAACAGTAAGAAGAAGTAAATAAAAATAAGGTCTTAAAAGGAATTATATTAAATGGAAGTTTCCAGAAGAAATCTTTGTTATTATAGTGACAATCAACTGCAAATGTTTTCTTCCCTCTGAAATATTAATTTTTGCCTTTGTTTCCTTTTTATGATCGTTATTTTCTCATCAGCAAGAAGATTTTAAGACCATTCGGAGATAAATTAGTCCAAATATTTAATGTGAAACTGCAGAATTTTAAGTTTGTCTGAAAAGCGATTTTTGGTTTCTTCATTTGCAATTATGAAAACACGCGCTCTAAAATCTGATATCAATGAATTCCGATTTGCCCCAAGATTTTGAAGAACTGTTCATTAAATTTCACTTTTTTCGGTTCAGTCGATCGCAATCATAATGCGAGGTGTACAACTAAATGTTATAGAAGTGCTTAATACGAAATTTTATTATTATACGACTGATTGATTTGAATTTATGCGGCAAATTCGGGAAGACAGTTATATAAAGTGCACTTCCGGCTTAGCCTATTGGTATCAAAGTAGAAGATACTCCTTAAAATGCTACAGCAATTTCAAACTAGACCCTAGACCAGTCTTAAATACAAAATTTCAACATTATACGCTCAACGAATATTGAGATTTGCGAGTTACGAACGCACATATATACATACGTACCGACACCAAGCCGAAAATAGTCAAAATGGATTAAGGATGCCCAAAACAGATATTCCCATCAAAATCTCGAAATATGAATTCTGTCGGTCTCACAATATTAGCTTTTACTTTTCACAAGTGAAAATTGTCATTTACGTATTCTTCAACTACTGGGTAATGTAATCTGATGTTGATGGGTACAAATAATAAAATTAATTTTAGATATAAATCACCGAAAATTCCTTCAACAATGTCAAGTATTCTTAGCCAGGTCAACGATTGCCTATTGGTATAGGGTAGGCCATCCATCATGTGTTCTAGCATTTCATTCCCCAAATATCGCATTTCCTCGGATGACACGATCGTCAACTGTTCCGAACAAATAATTACATCTGAGCAAGCTGGCCGCCTTGATACCTGTAATAGATTTTCTTCTGTTTCCGTTGTGCGACTGTTTTCCTTTAAATACAAACAGAACTGAGCAGGCAAGAGAAATGAACCCCTTTCATCATGAGTTGTGAGGTGATCTGTCAAGTAGCTCAGAAATATACGACTTTTTTCCTTGAGAGATAAAAAAAAACTTGAAATGGAATCTTGAGGAAGGTTGTTTTATTTTAAAGGAAACAAAACTTTAATTTAGTTGCTTGTCTTAAGTTTGTTGAATTTTCTTTCCAATCTAAATTCACATTTTTTTCTTCGATATGTATTTTACCAAATGAAATATAATTTGATTGCGAAACTTGACAAATATGGTGATATTGCTTCAAATACATATAAGTTAGTACGAAATAAAAAAATTGTATGCATTACTAAATAAGGGAGATCCTGACATTCTTATTTCAATTATTTTTGTGAAGAAATGACATCAAAATAGAATACTGAATACATAAGCTTCAGCATTCCTTCAATATAATTCAGGGTAAATCCATAATACTAAATTGCAGTCATTCAAAAGTCAATTTTGAATATCAAAAACGCACCTACCTGTATTTCATTCTATATTCAAGCAATTTTCTCAACAAAGTAGCATTCTCCTCTAAGCCCTTCTGAAATCTGAAGTGAGTTTCGATTTTATTCTACTGCATAGATGGCAGCAGCAGCACTCAATACATCGCTTCCCTCAAATAAAAAGCCAGATAAAAAATGTTTTTATATCAATACATTGCCTGCTACAAGTTTCCAACTCGCAAAAATAGAATATCCAACGTGTTGTAAAGTTGTCGGCAGGGCCCAAGGGCAGCTAACTTGACACGAATATTACCACATAAGTTGCGAAAAATCTCGAACACGGGCAAGAATTGTCAAGTGGCGATAAACGTGAATATAGGTAAATGTAAGATGTGAATCACACCTCGATGGGATTCTGTACACTACGGGGATAATGCCACACTGGCATTGCTTTCTGCTTTGTTTCCGATAGCAAGGAAGGTGTTATCGGAGATGATGAATCATTATTTCAATCAATTGCAAAATAAAATAACTCTAATTATTTTACTTTTAGAAACCCCTTGGAAACCAATAAACTGTTACTTGAGATTAAGATATTTTCAGATAGACTGAATGTACAGAGTGCGAGTTACCGACAATTTTTTAGAATTTAATTTACTTCCAATTTACGTTTTGAAAGCAACAATAGTTTTTCAAGCAAAATTATAATACACATATGTGCCTTAAAATAAATCTGAATATTCTGAAATTACATAATTTATCACTTAATAATTCAAGAAAACTGTCACTGCTGGTAGATACATACACAAACACTCTCAAATAAATATTGATCCTCCTTCAACATATACAAAGCTAAAATTGCTTTAAATGGATGAAAACGAAATAAATTATTCCGGAAAATAAATTATCTGAATGAATAATGGCATAGGTTCCCGCGCGCCAAGATCACCAATTTATTCTGGGACTTTGAATTTACCTTAAAATGTATAGCTTAATATTTAGACTTGATATCCGTTTTCCAATGTTCTCCTGTTCATTTTGAAATTGGGAAATGTATTATTTAGTCCCTATCGACAGAAACAAATTCGAACATTTGAGAGTTGATCGCTGGCGGAATTGAGTTTCGAGAGGGTGGAAGAGCTATTTTGAAAATTTTATTATCCAGTTTAGGGTGGTATTTGCTCACCAGTTGTTCTTATACACAGATGTGTAATTCACGCTCATTTATCATTGTGTTTTCTTTGTTACATATACTGAAATTATTAATCACGTTTTCAAATGATTTATGACTAAAAAATTAATGACAATTAATTAGAGTGTTCAAAAGAGGAGTTATAACTGCTGAAAATATTGCAGTGCAAAAATTGCGATTACATTTGTGGAACATGATACTAAATCATAAATAGAAATACATCATATTATTAGTTTGATGCACCTGCAACCTGTACAACAAGATTGATAAGTTGGCAGTATTTTGGAATACTAGTTTCATAAGACTTAATGAGCTACACATTGATGGGATTTTTCAACAGATTGTTAATTTTTTGGGCCAACTATTCACCACAGAATAAAACTGAAAATTTGGCCCTTTAAGACTTAATGCATGGAACGATAATAAGGGGAAAAAATAAAATTGAAAGGAGCGCGGCGCGTGGACTTTTCATCAAATATAAATTGCATTTTTATTAAATATAAAGCAACCGTTGAGGATCCTAAAAAGTTAATATGCATTCATTTTTTAATTCAATTTCTATTGTAGTGTTTTTAGAGTTCGAAGTAAAAATAAAATACTATAATTTAAAAATGAATAAGCAGTTTATTGAATAAAGCAAAGCACTAATAATATACTATTACTATTTATTACTCAACACGTAGTGATAAAGATAATAATGCAACTAATATCTATTTCCAGAAATATTTATATCACTAAAATTTATATTGACCTGCTCCGTAGTTTAATTTACTCTGACCGTTTGATTCATTCTGTTATCTTATAATTAAACAACAAGGTCCTTTATATTATATAGGAGTCTCTTTTTCTATATACGTTGGTTTAGAACAGTTCTACCACCTTTCAAGAGGTTGCTAGAATTATCACGAAATATTACAGTCTTGCAATCAGGTAAATCCGTTACACAATGTTAAATTACGTTTTTATAAATCTCAAGCTTGTAACTGTCTGAATAAACTGGATTCAAATTCATAAATTTCATGTTTTTTGCATTTGCAATAACTATTGTCAATCACAGTTCATTAAAGAGCTGATAGATCACCCTGCTTATTCCCGAATTAAGGTAAGAGAGCGTTTTTTGGGGAATTATTGTAATCGTGATTTTTTGACAGTCCGATATTTTGACGAATCTTTACGTTTCAGACCACAGTGAACCCAAAAAACATGATTTAAAAAAATGGCACACCTGAATATACTTTTAGCTCTCTGCACTCCTTCTCCATATGAATTTCAAGTGTGTCAAATCTTATATTTCACCGCGCGCTGTACAAAAGTTTTCTCTTCACGTAAAATCAAAATGGAAAATCTTGTACAAAATTTTAGCTGTCTCCACTCCTTTCATATAAACTTCAAGTAGGTATGCCAAATCTCACATTTCTTTGTGCACGCAGTACGAATTTCAATTATTTATGGAAACAAAGTTTTCTCTTCACATAAAATTTAAATGGAGCACCTGTATACAATTTGAGCGTTTTGCACTCCTTCTTTATATAAACCTCAAATATGTCAAATCTTACACTCCTCCTGGCACGCGTTACAAAGTTTTCTCTTCACGTGAACCAAAAATGGGACAGCTTGTGTATAGATCAGCTTTCTGCATTCTTTCTCCACATAAACATAAAATCTCACATTCCTCTGAGCGCGTAAAATGCTTTAAAAAGGGTACAAAATTTTCTCTTTTGGCCAGTTTCATTAAAGACCAAGTGAATTTACTCTCAAAATAAATTCATTCTACTAAACAAATTCTAATCGTTTTGAATTTCTTATGGCAACAGAATCATTGCTGTCAAATAATCGACTGTCATTTAACAGAGTAAATTTTATTTACTCTGGAAGTAAATTATTCTGTTCTTTATGAAACCGGGCATTAGTATATTAATATATAGATGAAAATGGGACATTCTGTATTTTTCGCTTTCTGCACACCTTCTCCATAAAAACTTCAGTATGACAGATCTCACATTTCTTTGTGTATGCAATATGCTTAAAAAGAGGTACAAAGTTTTCTCTTCACGTATTAATATATAAATAAAATAGGACATACGGGATAGCGCCAGGATTAAATTGATGGGTGGGCACGAATTGGTCGTATAAATTATTAGGTGGGCATCTAAATGTAAGCGAATCTGGACATGGCATGCTGGCCTGCATTAAAAATGCAATATGCGGGTGTGCACCCGGATGGGCACAACCCATTTTCGGATGGGCATGTGCCCACCCGAGCTCACCCCTGGCGCCGTCCCTTCATATTGTATATAATTTTCGCTTTCTGCACATCTTCTCCATATAAACTAAAAGTATGCCTAATCTCACATTCCTTTGTGCATGCAATATACTTAAAAAGGGGATGTCAACGTTACATTTTATATTCACGTGACTAGGAGCTAGCTGCCTATTGGTCACCGTTTGAATCCATCAGACAAACAAGCATGAAAAATAGCACACGTTCTATCACGGAAACCATGTACAAAAACCAGCAGTGACTGTCATTTTCTATCATAGAAACAACTCCGGTAGCCAGCACAACTCCAAGCAAGAAAACAAGTGTCGTGTGAGGCGGGCTTTACATGCGAACGTTCCATAAATTGTTTTCTAAAAATAAGTAATTTGGTTCTATCGTATTGGTATTAAATTAAAGCTCATACGGGAATAATTCTAATGAAAGTGTCAAAAATGATATTCAAACGATTGTCAATTTTTTTTTACAATTTATTCAAATGATGTCAAATTTGGTATCAATTTGAAGCTCTCGGGGATAAGCTCAGTGGAAAAATAGAATAAATAATTTCTTCGATTGTCAATTATTCTTTTACAACTCAACCAGATTATGCCAAATTTGGGATCTACTAGAGCAACTGAACATAAAAGTTATGGCTATTGTGAAATAAAATAGAAGTCTCATATAACTGCCATCTGTCACTCTGACAATGACATCTGTCACTTTAAAATATGCAATTGATATGCCCACTTTACACGGTAATAAATATACATGTAATTTTACAAAATATTATTGTACAATGATATTTGACCGTGTAAAGGACAGAAATTTACAGAATGACATTGTTCAATAGGAAGTAGTTAAAATAATTGGAATATAGCTTGTTCAAATTTTTCAAGGCCCTTTTCATCAAATTTTGTTGATATCTAGAGACTTTGAAGTCCGTGGTTGCAGGCTTGAGTGAATCACGTTTAGCATTTAACATCATTCATATTATGGCTCAAGTAGCTGTCAGTGTGCTATGTGTCAATCGGTGTCAATGTTAATACCTTTCTTGTTTTTGTGAAAAGTTATTATAAAAGATGACAAATCAAAAAAATACATCGAAATTGATATAGGTGTATAGACAAAAATATTTTTTTTCATCAAATGTTTGATAAATTTACACGAAACAAAAATACAAATGAAGTTGTTCGTTGCTCCAAGTTTGAAGTATTGCCACCACAAATATATTAGCTGTCGCTGTCATGCCATCAAATATTCCGAGAAAATTTGATCGTGTAAAATGCAGATATGAATTGTTAAATATGACAAGAAATATGTAAAACTACATGTAAAATTGTATGTAAAAATATTGTAGCGAATTTACGACTATAAATTAGTCATTTCGGCTTTACTGGGCTTAGAATTATTGTAGAATTATTTTACATTAAGAAATAGAGGCGAATATATTTGTTTTCCAGAAAATTGCTGGCACCTTCTAGCATTTTTCTAGAAACGCCTAGACGTTTGCGGGGAGGACGTAGTGGGGAGAGACCAAGGTATATATTCGCTAACTGATTGAGGAGATTATTGATTTTTTAATCGAGTGACCTTATAGCATGGATTGCCAGTGATAGAAATAAATTGTGTTATTTAAAATAAATCAACATTGACATAAATAATTAAAGTTAAGTTATAGTGTAGTGTATAATAATCTTTAGCCTAAATTTGAATTAGTTATTAAAAATAGTGTTAGTTATTTAATTTATTACTTCAATAAATCAAAAAAATAAATAGTAGTGTTTAAAAACATTTGCTCCCTAAATTAAAATAAATAACGTTACAATATGATCGTGTAAAGTGGGCAATGATACGATACTCTAAAATGAAACTTGCCATATTGGCTGGTATCACAAGCTCTATTTTAGGTTATACTAGCTGTGTTATTTTAAGTATAATTTTAAGGCAATATAAATATTTCAAGCTATTTTGATAGGAAATATTCAAATAAATTTTGTAGACATGTCTGTTTTCTGTAATTTGTATCTGAAAAGTATTTACTAAAGTATTTGATAAAACTCTAATTGCCTTAAAACACATCTAGACACAACGCTCCTAGTACCGCCAAAAATAGAGCTTGTAGTACCAACCATTGTAATTCATTCAACGCTTACTGAATTATTGGTAAAAAAATAAGTATTCAACAGATAGAACAGATATGGCGAAAATTTAGTTATTCATCTTTATTGCCAATTCTAGCAAGTATTAAATCAGAATGTTTGAAATGACATGTAGGAATCATTCTTCTTTGATTAAAAACTTGACAATTTAAAATGTGCCCCGTCTTTACAATTTTTCTGGTTCGTCACTGGTCTATCTCAGGAGAAGTTGGGAATACTTGAGACATGAGACATCGCCACGGGCAAAAGCATTGTGTTCGAATGTAGACGCATAAGGGTTTACGAGAGATTTAGAACTAAAGGAAAACGAAAGACAGAATTCAAGGACTATTGGTTGAATTCTGCTTTGTACTAATCATTATTGTTTGTCCGCGAAATGCATTATCTAATGTTTCCTGACAATGTGTTGTTCATATTGCAGAAAATACAATTTTGTAATTTAATAAGTGTCTAAAAATAATCATGTTTATTAACTTATTATAATCAAACTAAAGAACGAATACTCTAGCTTTAACAGAATTAGTAATAGTTTTTGACAATCATGGAATCAACATCAATTATCGAGTGGCGATGAATATTGTTTTGTTTCCAGTTGCAAGAAAGGGAGGAGGGAGGAATTTTCATTGCATTTACATCGAATCGTTTCCAAAACATATCCCGTATGTGTATATTACGCCACATACAAGATGATCATAAATGATTTTCTGTTACGTGCCTTGTAAAAGTTCGTATCATAATAAATTATCTCCCACGGAATAAAGGTAGTATAATATGAATGTATATATTTTATTTATATTTTATTCTCCGAACACTTTGATACATATTTTCTCCATATTTTTTTTTTTAGGAATAAGAGAATAACTGAACAACTATATTATTAAGTAATATATTTGAATTGAAATGTCATTTATTCAAATTGTTAGATGAAAAAAATCCATCAGTCCACACACTAAGCAAACTAAATTGCATCACTCAATTGATTGAAAGTATAAATGCTATAACTTGAGTGGTAATATCAGTATGGAATATTGTTTTCCTCGACTATTCCGTATTTAAATTTTGTTGTTCAAACAAATATAGATAAAGATGAAAATATATTTTCCAACCTCATAAATTTGATGTTTAAGTACCGGTTACAATTTAAGTGGTAAGATTTACCTCTTATATTTTCAGACTTTATCACTTACCATCACATAAATTTACCACTTCAAGTTTTCAGAGTTACCACTAAAATTGCTATCCATATCACTTAAATTGCTACCCTAACCACTTAGTTTTCTCAGTGCAGCAATGTAGCTAAAAAAAATCAGGCAGCACGGCCAATCATTTATGATCATCCAGTAGATGAAGAGGCTCAGCTACGGAATACAATTAATATTTATTCAGAGCTAAAATTAGACCTTTAATCGGAACGAAACAACTGACAATCGTTCATCACAGCGGTCACACAACAACAAATGACTTATGATCAGGAGCGAGGGGTGTGTAATTCAAAATCAATGTTTACCTCTACATTAAGGAATTAATTTCAAATGCAGTGAGAACGAAATCGATCGCTGTCATCAGAACCTCGCGTTATTGGTAAACAAGCGATTGAAGTTTATATAGAAAATTGGCAGCGTCGCGAGGATTTCGTCGTTGTCAGAGAAGCATTATCCAATAACAGCGAAGGTGACAGGGACAGGGATTCTCGGGAAGGCGAGACACTACATGATCCAGAGATTTGCAGTCGAAAATTGATCGCGATATGTGAAATGATTCGATGGAAGAGTTATTTTGAACATCACTTTCGTGATCTGATAAATGCTGGTAACATAATGGATGTCCCAACGAAACACAAGATTTATTTGATGAATAATGATATTCTTGTTAAATATAAAGCACAATTATGTGCAACACAATATATGATAAAATGTCCGCCACAATTTTGGTGACACGTTCCTAGTTTTGCAGGATTCGATTTCATTTCTCATCACGCTACAACTACAAGAATCAGGCGATTCGATTCGGTGCAAACTTTTTCGTCAGAATTTCGTGAAGTCTCACATCTCGGCTAATAAACCAATGATATTATTTGTAACAAGGAGGAGATTCGACGCATTATTACAGAAAATAGGTAGAAAATGTGATCGAAACTTTCGTCAAATGTGAAGAATATTTTTGTGGAATATTGTTTCCCATATTTTATAACGTGAACTTATATAACATATAATTCCAGTTGCTCAATACTATTCCATCTATAATTCAACTAAACTTGATTTATTCGATATAATAACTGTTTTAGAAATTATAGATAAATATTTTTCATAGTTCCCTCATGATCTGAACACAAACCCATTAATTTACACCGCAGACAGGGTTCAAGACTTGTCCTTATGGAACAAATGACCTTCTGTGAAATATGGTGGCAGTTTATCATACATTCAATTGTTTTCTCGTGGACGTTCGATAAATGAGCGAACATTTTCATCGTTTAACAGAATTAGAGACCAATAGTTTCATAGGTTGGGAATGATTGACCAACTAATTATGCGCAAATTAATTTGCCGATAGGAAAAAATGATTATTTTGTGTGATAATCAAAATAATAAACATATAGTCGGAAAATTAACGTACATTGGAACAAATTTTGAATAATATTACAGAACTTGGAAATAATATTTGCTTGTACAGCGAGAAGTAAGACCAAATTTTTTCCATGAGATTGTAGTCCGATCAATCAATGAAATGGAAAAAAGATGCTTGCTAGCAACTTTACCTATTCGTAATCTCAAAATCCGTTGAACGTATAATATTGAAATTTTGTATTTAAGACTGGTCTAGGGTCTAGTTGTCGTCCTTACCGGAAGTGCACTTAACTTGAAACTTTTTTTGAATTTTTCACATAAATCCAAAATATTTATATGACAGCCTTTTCGAATTTCTCGCATCATTTCAAAACAATTAGTCGTAGAATATTGAAATTTCGTATTAAATACTTCTATAACATCTAGTTGTACATCTCGCATTATGATTGCGATCGGCTGAACCGAAAGTGTACTTTACTGAGCAGTTCTTCAAAATTTTGGCATAAATCGGAATTCAATGAAATTAGATTTTAGAGTGCATGTTTTCATAATTGCAAATGTTTTTTAATCGAAAACAAAGTACTCCGTTTCTTATAAATTTTAATTTTGTTAAGTATTACATAAATCAGTTTGAAAATACGAATTGGTTGTAAATTAATTTACATAAAATTTATGATTCGTAACAAGTACTTCTTTCCACTATTTGAATAATTTATTGTATATTAATGTATTCAATGATGTACAAGTAAGTCACGTGATGTCCGTCAGAGTTTTTGTAACAGAAAAAAGTTCAAATTTTAATTTGGTTGTATATAGTTTGGACCTGTTTCTTGGTACGTACAGAAGTGGGCAAAAAAAAGTTTTGTTTCAAGATATTGCACAAAATTTAACGAAGCACAAAAATTTTTGATTTTTTCGCTTGGTCAATACTACATTTTAAATAGTACATATTTTAAAACTTATTCGATGGGTACAGTTACGGTACCAAAAAATGGTTTGAAAAGATAGCTTTCTAAATTTATGCAAATGTTTTGCATAGGCACCAAATGGTTTTATGGATGGTACTAACGTTCTAATAATATTGTATTTTGTTTCCCGATCGGCTAGATTTTTTGCAGTCAGCTCTCGGTCCAGTTACTAGGAAGGATCCAGGATGTAGGAGTCAAGTCTAAAACTCTGTCCTCTTTTAACTTTCGTTCTTTTTTATCTATTTAATGACCAGTTTCGGCAATCCATCAGGAGACCCTGAGTACATCTTAATTAAAATCGATTGAAAGTAAATTCATGTTGGCAGTTATCACGGATTCATTTGTTTTGTACTATTAAGTAGTGCTTTATGCACTGCAGCGCTGTTGGTTCTTATTTATTAAAATATGAAGAAATTGAAAATTGTGAACAATATCTGTCACTGACAGAATTGAAAGATTATTCGTAAATTCTAAATATCAACTTGTGCATAATGTTAAATATTTGGTTCGGAATTTTGGCCTCCTGAACTGTAAAATAAACGTTACCATTGTTTATGCTCGATGAGTTACTTTTTACATACACACAATATTGATAAGTATGGTCACAATATGTGAGAAGATCAAGAGATATTGGCCTTGAATCTGAATAATAAATGATATATAAAATACAGAAATTTATATAAAAAAATGGAAGAATCATCCAGATGATGAAAGCGCATTTTTGACAGCTCATTACCATCTCTCACAATTACTGAGCTTGAAATCAAGCAGTTTGGGCAAACTTACAAAACAGCAGCTTCCATTTAGTACTAGTTTCAAGTTGACTATTTGATAGGTACATAATTTATGCATGTACAAACTCAAAAATAACTTTTAATCTTCATTGTTTACTTATTAAATGACGGGAGGTTAAGTGTTGTACCTTAAAATGATAATTTGATCTTTATCAAAGCTATATAAAAAAAATACACCAAAAATAAACAAATTTCCATCCAATAATAATAATTCATTCTAATAAGCTTGAAATTCGCGTCAAACAAGTCATTGAATGAATCTGGACAGATTTGACAACTGTGCATAATAATAGTGACACCCGCGGCGAAAGTTGTAACTAAATTTTTATCTACTTTAATAAATTTTAGTTGCCATATCCCTAATGTCATATATATCTATGGGCATTGTTTCACTTGAAACAAGTAATTGAATAATTTAATCTTCCACAATCACTGAGCTTCAATTAAAGCAATTTGTGCAAACTTACAAAACAGCAGCTTTTATTTAGTACCAGTTTCAAGTCTGTAAATAGTATAGTTGCTGAGAACTCAGCGTCACGCCAGCCAGCCAGTCAGCCAGCCAGACAGCCAAAGTGATTATTATAGCGCTTTTTTCCAAAAAATGCGCTAAAAACGTAACTTTACACAATATTTACTGTGATAAATATAATTGGAAAAAGTTTATTGATATTTTTCGTTTATCTTCTTGTAGCTGTCATAGGCAATATTGACAACTAAAACTTTCCCAGATCGTTCCCTCCAAGTTCTCATTCGATTATTTGTAAGAATGGCGAAAGACATGACTGTTTAGATTAACATACGTAACAAAACAATCATGACTAACTCTGTCGCCAAATCTAATTACAAATATCTACAATCTGAGCAAAATGTAATTAATATGAAGAAATACATGTAAGAGCAAGTAGTTTGAACAATCAATTTGTTTACTGAATTTTTCTGAAACAATTCAAAATGTCAAATATAAAGGTGCTAACTGAAAAGAACTAAATAATATTTTGGAATCTTATATTTATTTTTGTAACACGTGTACCGAGAGTACCTTATTACTGAACTGAGTTCTGCTTGAAAATTCTTAATTTCAAACTATGAAAACAATTATCATCAATTACCTGTTGACAGGGAATTAATGAGTATTATTTTCCTGTTGAGAGGAAAAAAATTATAATTTCGCATCAAGGATGCAGTGCGTATTTTTTGTTTCATTGTTATATGTCGAACTGACATTTGGCAAAAAAAAATATTTTAAGATGTGTTCGTTATATGCATTTATTGTAAACGTGATAGTACAGAAAATGTGTAAAACATGATTAATATTAATCAATAAAATAAGTCATGTAAGTTATAATTCGTAATATAAACTTACTGTAAATGTGATCGCAATTGCAAAAATTTGTATATAAAATCGATAACATAGTGTTAATATATCCAAATTAATTTTAAAAGTTCAGTAAAGGGGTACTTTCATGCCCTTATTACAAAGAATATCGTATGCAACATGGACATCGTGCAGCCAACTTCCTCTTGGACAATAAGGTCGTTCGTTCGGTTCCTGTAGCGTGATACTGATTCTCATTCAATGAAAAATATGTGTGCCAAAGAAGCTCAATACAATAGTGAAGGAAAGACAAGCTTTTATTAAGACTTTTGTTGAAAGTGTTTTCAAAATCAGTATTCTGAAAAAGTATGTTGTTCATTACGAAAAAGGGGGTTATGATTATTTTCAAGATGCAATTTGGAATGAAGCACTCAAGTCCTGAAGTATTTTTTTCGCAACCTCAATAAATAATGCACTTGTTGGATTGATTGGTATTTCCTCAGTCGTGGGGTGGATAAGAAGGATCCATCTCTTAGTAAAAGATCTTATTAGCCGAAAAGCAAAGTAACTGACATAAGTATAACAATTCTACACGATTTCCTGTCAGCAGCAATAAGTTTAATAGATAAAAGCAACAAAAATATTCACAGTTTACATGAATTGATACCGATGTGAACATTCAAACTAAACAAATGTATTCAAAATAATTGATAAATGACTGACAGTTGATGCAACTGACAAGCCGAAGTACAATTTTTACGTTAATGCAAACTAGGTTAGCATTTCGGCCAGTCAGGAGGATTGAATCAGCTTTAGGCTGAGCCATGGACCGTTCTTAATGTGAATAGACTATAATAGCTTTGGGATAAGCAGCTGTGACAATAAAGGATAAAATTCTATGCTAATACGATTTGCATTTAAATAAAAAAGTATTTCATATTTGATTAAACCATTGATTATACCAGCATCATTCAACAACTCATGAAAATATGCGACAAAAATAAAAAATATAGTTAAAACGCTGTATTCAAAATACAAACATCAAATCCTGCATATATTGAAATGTATCGGTAAATATACTAGTGACAATCATTCATGAGATTTATCTGGCCAATAAAAATTTATTTGAAATACATACGAGCCCTCTAAATAATTCAAATAAATCATTTCCATTCTCGATAAGTATGGAGTGCAATTCAGATAACGATAAGCTATGTAAATATGCAAATTAAATTTAGAGAGAAAAGTAAATAAAATAATATTTACTCATAGTAGAGAATAGAGCTCCTATAGAATTGAATTTCAAGCATTAAATGATTTGTATTATTTTTATGCAAGAATTATGATGTAGTCAAGAATAATAATTATATGAGCATGAGATTATTTTTTTCTTAAAAAATAGAGTGGTAGATTCTTATATTTTCAACATTGATTTATTAATAATCGTTTAGAATTTTTTTTTACATATTGAGAATCTGATGAGATCAGTTTATTTGTGGCCATATAAACGAAATTGACGAATCAAATTGATATTACACTGAGGACAGTATTAGGACTATATCCAGTTGCTAAGCAACCAGGATCTCAATCGTCATGTGTGCCTACTTGAGTTATACTAATTGAATATTTGATAGTTTTGTCACAATATATGATTACAAAAATATATTATCTAGTAAGACCAGTAAATTAATTTTTCTGCCAACTTTCCTTCGATCATTGATAAATACAAATTATAAAAGTTTCATCAAGCATGTTGCTTTTAGCCGGTGTATCAAGCATATATATATACACGATGTAACAGAAGTAAGAACATTAATTTTAACCACTAATAGAACTTGTCGAATTCAACAATTTTTCTGACTAACTTTCCCTGTAAGCCCTCTGAATATCGAGTAAAAATTCATCAAAGTTCCGTCAAAAATCTCACAGTGCGCCCTTGGTTCGAACTGAATGTTGGAATTTGTTGGAAGAATGACAGCTGTCGATTAAAATGAATATTTTGTAACTTTGACCCATTGTAGTCATATCAATCCGTATCAATCATTCATTTGAAACTAGAAGATTATTTGTACTCTGTCAATACGAGATTTTCGCTTACTTCGGTAATTTCATTTTCGCATATGTTGTAAGATGGGTTAAATTTGTCTTTGAGATCAACAGTTTGGTCTATTAGTCATATTCATATCTCACTGTCAAGTAAATTGATTTCCATTCAGGGATTTTATAGATAGTACATTTCTTGAAAATTAGATTGTCTGCACAAGTTCATTGCTCTTTCACAAAGAACAGCTGAGAGAAGCAGTCAAAATCTGGGCTGCCATTTATGAGCGGCCAATAAACCAACTGTTATTCTCAAACATTAAGAGAAAATCATTGAACGATTCATTCAAAGAAAACGGTAGCATATTAAATGGAATTCAATTCTAAATTAACGAGTTTAGTGAGTAATTTAATTGAAAATATTGCTACAATTCTGAAAGCTTCTATTCTTATATACATAACCTACAAATGAAATCAAACTAAATTTGGCAAGTGAATTAAATGTTATCTGGAATATTAGATGCAATATTATGTACGTTCAATTTGTTTAGTATATTAATTCACGGGGTAAAAACTACAAAAAACCAGAGTGTGACGTTTGATATTAATTATAGAAGCACATGAAGGACTCATTAAAATATGGAGGGGTAAGAATGCTAATAAAATTGAGAATTCGGCAAAATAATTATTTAGAAATATTTTTGCTCTCGACAAGTTATATTACTCGTTGTATCAAATGAATTCATTTCTATTATACCCTGTATATATTATAGTTGATTTTATCGACTTTAGAACATGTAATACAGATACAATTGATATACGCTCTAAATATTCGTTCAATTGAAACAGTTTTGGTCACGAACATTTTTTTTGGATCAAGCAGAGCCTCTTGTTGAATCTCCTGTTCGTTTATTAATTAAATACGCTCCATCTCTTCCCAAGCAACTGCCGCTCGAAACAAATGAACGTTATAAAAGAGTGAAAACAATTATAAATCCAAAACCCATTCGTATTATTTGTAAGTAAATGAATATAATTTATTCGTCCCGGTTTGTTTAAAATTTAAGTGATGAAGAATATAATGTTTGATAAAATAAGAGGTTTTAAAAACTTTGAAACAACTGAAAGTTTATATTGTCCTGCGTTTATGATTTCATTACGGGCAACAGATGGTCGGCGTACATAAAAAGTGTTTTAATTTTTTATATTATTCATTTACAGTGAGGTTTATAAAAGCTCTTGAAATAATAGAATTCTCTCGTTTTAAAATTATTCTCTTAATTACTTTATCTTTAATTAAAGACAATTTTAATTAGGATTTCTTTATTTCACATTTCATCTCTTAATTAGAAGATATATTTGACGTAAATTAATTTCGGAGTCTGATACATTTATTATTTCAGCTACAAAAAAATAATGGCTATTGTTTTACACAAAATCATATACAGCTAGTTAAATTTTACCATATTTGGTAATTGGTAGGAGTATCAGCGAGTGAAGGAGAATTAAATGCAAGAAGTTCATACTAAATGATATCAATAAGTAATGCACTTAACTTTCCCCGCATAAAGATATAAATCTTGAGATCAATTTAAGAAAAAATCTGCAACACCTGTAGATGTAATTTTTGAAATCAATAACAAAAATATATAATTGGCTGCAGCATCCTGATAAATCGCGATACCTCTGTGCTATCGATATATTTTGTTTTTTTATTATAATTAACCGACCCATTTCAATTTTTTTTCTGGAAGCATTGTTCATGCATCAAAATCTAAAAAAAAAATATCATCAATTGCAATAAAAAATATGAGAAATGAGAAAATCAGTAAAAAAATGTAACACATAAAAAAAATTGAAATAACGAAAGAAAATGAATTTGATATCACTCACAAATATATAGCAGAAGACAAAATTATAATTTGGAAAATTTTTCTGATGGATGTCACTTGTGAGTGTTAAATTGGTTTTTGATTTTTTGATCGAAGTTTACATGGAATAAAAATTTAAAAAACAAATTCTGACGAATGTCATTTTTGACAGTTTATTAGCTTTTTATTTTTATTAAATAAACCACATGTCCACACATAAAAATATCGTAGTGAGAGGACATTATAATTTAATTTTATTCATCAACTTTGCACGTATAATTGAATTTATCATAAAAATTCTATTTTTGTCGAATAATTTTAGATTTCAATCTATTCCGAACAAAATTCGATCGAACTTCAGTTTTTATTTTTCATATAGAAAAATCACACCTGATTCAAAAAACACTCTCTAAACAATAGCCCTATTTCACTTTCCTTCACAATGGTGGATTTTATATTTCACCCTCGACAATTTAAATATATATATATAATCTATTTAAATCTCATTTTACCCTTTCGGGTGTCGAGATTAGTTTTTCTATCCTTTGTTATTCTATGTTATTTGTGAAATCTTTCCATTCCTTCCTGTTTGATGCTTTTCTTTTTGCTTCTTGACAGCTGATATTGTTCTTTTTCAGTATGTCTTCTATATTATTCTCCCATGTCTTCTGTGGTCTTCCTCTACTCTTCTTTTTCGTCGTCTTAGCCTTCCATACCATTTTTGTTTGGCTATCATCTGGCATTCTTATAAGATGGCCGTACCAAGCAAGTTGTTTTTTCTCCATGGTAGTATGTATACTCTCTATTTGTAACCTTTTTCGTATATCTTCGTTTCTTATTCTATCTAGTCTTGTTACCCCTTCTACTTTTCTCAGGTAATTCATTTCCGCAGCTTGTATTCTACTCTTTGCTCTCTGATTCGTCGTCCATGTTTCACTTCCATATAACAGTATTGGTCTGTATAATACTTTGAATAGTGTCATTTTTGTCTTTTTCTTAACTTGTTTATTGCTTAGGATAATTTTGTTCATTGCGTAGTAGCTTTTGTTTGCTGTTAAAATTCTGTTGTTTATTTCTTGCTCCAAGTTACCTTTGTTGTTCAATGTGTGTCCTAAATATGTGAATGTTTCTACCTGTTCGATTTCTCTGTGATTTATTTTTATCTCCGTTACTATTTCTTCTTTCGCTATTACCATTATTTTTGTTTTGTCTATGTTTATGGTCATATTGTGCTTTTTTAATTCCTCATTCCACAAGTTAATGTTATGTTGTAAGTCTTTTTCACTTTTTGCAAGTATTGCAATGTCATCTGCAAAGGCGCACTCCGCTATCATAATCCTTTTTAAGTTATGGTGTCCTACTTCAATTTTTTTAGTTTTGTCTTTTATATTTTTTAAGATGTTGTCCAGGTATATAATGAATAACAGTGGGCTTAATGCTCCTCCTTGCCTTAGACCCTGTGTTGTGATGAATTCCTTTGAAATTTCATTTCCTGTTCTAACATAGTTGGATGTCTTTTTATAGATACTTTTTATTGCTTGCGTTAGCTGTTTGTCAATCTGTCTTATTTTTAAGATTTCCCACATCTTTTCCCTCGGCACCCTGTCAAAAGCTTTTTCCAAATCCAGAAATGCTATGTACAGTTTACTATCTTCTCTTATGGTTTTTTCTGTTAGTTTTCTTATGGTAAAAATGTGATCCTGTGTCGAGTGTCCTTTTCTGAAACCACTTTGTGCTTTCTCAATCTTTACCTCTATTAATTTTCTTAATTTATTTTCTAATATTGCCTCATAAATTTTTGCAGCTGTACATAGCAGTGATATTCCTCGGTAATTACTGCATATTCTACTGTCTCCTTTTTTGTGTATTGGGAATATCACTGCCATTTCCCAGTCTTTTGGTATTTGCCCTATTTCCCATATTTTATTCAGCATTATTAATAATATTTGTTCTCCTTCCTCTCCCATATATTTTAATTGTTCCGCTCTTATTCCGTCATGACCTGGTGCTTTGCCGATTTTTAATTTTTTTATTACTGTCTTCATTTCTTCCTCTGTAATATTTTCTTGATTCACTATTTCTGTGTTTTCCAGATCTGTACTTTCTTCTTCTCTACTGACATTGTTAATGTGTATTTCTTCCAATAATTCTTCAAAATGTTCTTTCCATCTTTCCATGATTTCTTTGTCTTCTTTTATTATGACTCCTTGCTGGTTTACTATCTGTTTCAATGTTATGTGTTTTTCTTTCTTGCAGTTCTTAATTGTTCTGTAGAATAATTTTTGATTCTCCTTAAAGTTTTCCTCAATTTTGTTTCCAAATTCTTCCCAGGTTCTTTCTTTTGATTTTTTTATCTCTGTCTTCGTTATCTTCCTTTGTCTTTTATAATCTTCATAATCCTCCTCTTTTTTAGTATTGATATATTTTTTCCATTTTTGTTTTTTTTTCTTGACTACTTCTTTTATTTTTTCATTCCACCAGTGTGTTTGTCTCCTCTTGTGTGAATTTTTGACTATTCCGCATGCTCTTTTTGTTGCTTCTGTTAGTATGTGTTTGAATGTATTCCACATTTCTTCTATATTGTTTAAATCTGGCTTGGGTGTATCTTTTATTAATTCGTTAATGCAATTTTGATATTCTGCTTTTATCTGTCCATCTTTCAGTTTTTCTACTCTAAATTTTACTGTTTGTTTTTTGTTAGAATTGATCTCTTGATTATGTTTTGTCTCGTTCCCTAACGCTATGACTACCGCTATTACCAGGTAATGGTCGCTACCAATTTCACTACCCCGTTTCACTCTTACATCCTTCACTTTTTTTCTTTGTTGCGTATTAGTTAAGAAATAGTCTATTATTGACTTTTCTTCTCTGCTTTTTTCTTCCCTAGTATATTTGTGGATTTCTTTATGCTCAAATAAAGTGTTTAATATAATTAATCCATTTATGATACAAAAATCGATGAGCCTCTTTCCATTGTTATTTATAGTCGGCTCCCCATGTCTTCCCATTATTTCTTCAACACCCTTATTTTTATTTCCCACTCTTGCGTTGAAATCTCCCACAACATATATTGGTTCTTTCAGTTTTTCGTATTCGGTTTGCATTTTGTCCCAAAACTCATCTTTTTTTTCTTTATTTTCATCCTCATTTATTGCATACACTATCATTATATTTGCCTTTAAATTTGTTTTGTCTTCTACTTGAATTATAAGTAATCTTTCGTTCACGCATTTCCAGTTTGTTATTGATTGTTCCAGTTTTTTATTTATTATACATCCAACTCCCGCTCTAGCTCTATCCATGTTTTCCACTCCGCTATATATTAGTATGTGATCATTCTTCAATTTTGTTATTCCTTTATCTTTCTTTTTCGTTTCGGTGATGGCTAGTATATCTAATTTCGCTTTTCCAAATTCATCTACTAATTCTATTTCCTTTCCATTTATGCTTCTAATATTCCATGTTCCTAGTCGTATAGTCCGTTTTGTTTGCTTGTTCGTCTCCGTGTTGCATTTTTCTGTTTTCTCATTTTTTAACCGTTTTTTGATATTATTTCTCTCCCTTTTCGTACAAGTCCTCTCTCGTTTTTTGCCCATTTGAATACTTCTCCATCACTTGTTAATTTTTGGTATCCAATTTTGACTTTTTTTCCGGTCGCCTTCATTTCTCTGGCGATACTTCTTATTTCCCATTGAATTTTCCTTTCTTCCCATGTTAAGTCGTTTTCGATGTTTATTTTTGTTCCTTGTAATTTATTTTTTACTGCCATGATTTTTTGCTTTTGTTCCCAATTTGCCATTTCTACTATTATAATTTCATTTTTATTTCCTTCATTCCGCATATATACGTTTCTAGTTTCTGCTTGAGTTTGCAACTGTTCAGAGAGTAGTTTTTTAACTTCCTCTTTCAGATTGTGCGTTGGTCTTAATCCTTTTATGACTAGATTATTTTTCTTCTTCCGCCTTTCTTCTAATTCACATTTGGTCTCTAGACTTTCGATTCTATCTACCAAAGTTTTCTTTTCTTTTTCCCATACAGCTTCTTTCCTCTTCATTTCTGATTTTATATCTCGTATCTCCTGTTTTAAATCATTTGTGTTTTGTTCCATTTTTGCCATTATAGTTTGCATCATCTGTTTTAATTCCTCCATATTTTGTTTGTCTACTTACACCTCTTCAATAGTTTCTATTTTAGTTCTTTCTTCTTCTTCCCTTTATCTTCGTTCCGGTGACAATTTTATTTTTGCTATAGTTGGCAACACTTAGTCCTTGGTTCAACGTTCCTCCCACCTGTATCGCACTTGCTCAACGCGCTGCTACCTTGGAGAACTGACACTCAACTTGCTGTCAAATATTACTATGCCCGTAACTTTTGTTTATCTATTTTTATGATTATTATCACTTGGCTAGGTCTCACTCCACTTGCACTGCACCGCACGTTCCTTATTTACCCAAAAGTATTAATTTGCTTTCCGGCAAAGCGATATGTTCCGAAAAATCGAATTTTATATCGGCTGCACCAAAAAACATGTATCACTCTCGAAAAATTTCACTACATTTCTTTCTAACTAAATAGAAATGCCCAATATATAGACTAAATCAAACTTTTCAAAAGAATGTCAAAATTCACGAGGAAAAACGCAGGAAGAAAATTTCCACTGAATCTCTGAAGAAAACCGAACAAAATTCGATCGAACTTCAGTTTTTATTTTTCATATAGAAAAATCACACCTGATTCAAAAAACACTCTCTAAACAATAGCCCTATTTCACTTTCCTTCACAATGGTGGATTTTATATTTCACCCTCGACAATTTAAATATACAGAATACAATGTCGTGTTTCGCACCCCCGGCGTAACGCTTTAGATAGGCTACAAAATGATCTGTATAGCTCATACACTTAAGCTGAAACGCGGTGTGCAATAATATTCACTATAGTGGTAGCTGGTAGTCGTGTAGTCAGTTGGGATAATAGACATATTCAGGGAAGATGTATGCAACAGAACTGAAGGCGGAAGATGATAGTCTGTCTGGGAAGTGATGCCATTTGTAAATGAGATATATTTGAATGTGTACAATATTGGAAGAATTCTTTATACGACTGCTAACATATGTGTTCATTATATTCGAACCTGTTAAGGAAATACAGTACATTATGCTCGTATTTCTACAAGACGTCTTTAGAAATGTGGATCATATAATTGAACATGCAGTTTGAAGTTTGTAACACTATAAATATAAATCGATACAACGATAGTAGTTAATAAATTTTTATTATAAAAACTTCAATGCCGCTATTGGTCTGAAAGATCCATTGTTTAGCGGCTAATTTGTTTATTATACAGTAAAGTATTTATTGCATAGCATGCAGTAAAATCATGTTTTCTATTCCTAAATTACACTAACCCACTTCATACTACAGGTGGTATATAATGAAAAAAATTATGAATAAATAGCGCATATATTTTTCTCTAGGGAGTTTATTCTGTGGGACTTCCGAAAATTACATATTTTAAATTACATATTGCATATAAAAGTTAGCTGTTAATTGTTGATATGAATATGAAAATTATCATATTTTGTTCAGTTTCTAACTCAAAATATTAAAATAAAAATGTTCATTTGAACAAGCGCCATTCATGACGTAACTATCACTATAGTTGTCCAATTGTACCACAGAGTTGTACAACAGACCACACATTTCCTGCTGGTAATCAATTGGGATGATTAGTTGGGTGCAAATTACTCGAAATACGTTTATATTTTATCTCAGCGTACAAGTACGTCTAACAACATTTTAACGATCTAGGAGGGTCTTAATAAATTTTTCGCACTCCCGGGAGTAAACAATGAATTTAATCCCTCATTTCAGGGACTTAAGTTTGAGTTTAGTCCCTCGGGATCTAAAATGATCAAGAATCCCAAGGGACTAAAGTAAAATAAACAAATTTTTCCATAACAACTAAATAATCAAAGTACTTACCTAAACGTCAAATTGAATTTTGTCATTAGAATTCAAACCTTTATTCTTGATTTGTATTAGCATTATTGTAATTCACACAATTTTACAAATGCATCGTATTATTGTTCGTAAATTTTCTAGACTTTTGGCAAGATCATTTCACAGTTACCTCTTCCGCATTCTTATCAATATCAATTTTCTCATTCATCTTTTTGACAGCAAGCTTATTTATTGAACAACTGCTGTAGCCAGCCTTGTTACTATGGTGAATTTTCTCAACATTTTTGTATCAAGTTTGTTGTTGTCAAAATTGTAAGATTAATTAATCTGCTTTTAGACTATTGTGATTCAATATAATACGGTAGTGCGAAAAATAGCGTAGATAACACAAGACTTAAGTGCCTTTAATCCCTCAGGTGAATATTGCCCTCGACTGCGTCTCGTGCAATAAATTCCACCCTCAGGATTAAATCAAGCACTTAAGTCCCTCGTTATATAATATACTAATTCTTGGCTTTATTAAACATTTTTATGGGAAAATAGAAGTTTCGGAATTTATACATCTAGATCCTGAATAACATATATAAGAATTGAAAAACATCCGAACGAGCCCATTTCACTTTAGAATTGAGACTGGCGGCACTTCGAACATTTTTACTTACTTTTAAACTGCTGCACTGCACATAACTTCTTGAAATAATTTTTTTGTAACACGTGCATCGAGAATATTCTATTACCGATCTAAGCTTCGAAGGTTCTTAATTCTAAGCTATAGAAACAATTATCATTAATTTCCTGTTAAGAGGGAATTCATGATTATTATTTCCCTGCTGAGAGAGATAAAGTTTTTCCTTTCCATCAAATTTCCAGTCAAGAAGTACATATTTTCATGAAATTATAATTGTGGATCATGGGTGGCGACTGGCGTTGGTATTGTTCATTTTATTGTTAGCTATTAAGTTGAAATTCGGAAAAAAATTGTTTTATATTTAAAGGATGTTTTCATTAGTACCTGCACTTGCTATAAACGTGATAGCACAAAAAAAAATAAAAAAGATAATGTGATATCAATCAATAAAATAAGTCATGCAAGTTATGTTTTATAATATTAGATTGTTGGAAATGTGATTGCAATCGCAAAAATTTATTTATAAAATCAATAAAATAGTTTTAAGCATTCAAATGAATTTGAAAAATTCAGTAAGGGGTACTTCATTGCACTTGTTACAAAATATATCGTATGCAACACAATCACTAAACGACTGTCATTATTGTTCCGGGTGAAAAGCTATCCCCTAGACTAGCCTTCGTCGAGTGTTGCTAGCTTCACCTTGGATAATTATGACGGTTGTTCGGTCCTTGTAGCATAATATACTGATGCCTTCGAACGATCAAATCTATCAGAGCGAAGTGAGCAAGTATGGGAATCCTTCTCGAGGTGCTCCGTTGAAGACACTTCTTTGGACATAGTCGGGAAAATTGAAAATTCTTTAGTGGAATATGCCTAAGGATATGTTTATGTTCGAGCAATGATAAACACGAAAAGAGCGATGATAAAAGCGACGATAAAAGCGGAGCGACTATTTCTTTCTTCAAGTGTTTACCTTGGAGATGTGAGAGCAGCGATGGAAATTATTTTAGCCTAAAAAAATGAATGATTCTGATCCAGAAGAAATACTTCTTTCTTCAAATTCAGTTTTATGGTGTTGCCAGAAAAATCGTCGCAAGAAATGTCAATATTCAGCACATCCAATTGATACTAATCGATACACGCTTGGAAAACTGCGAGGAGAATTGTTTATACAACAAATATCTTCAATTTTTTGATTATCTGCGCCATCTCCATGATGTTCTTCATTTTATATTGATTTCAGAAAATTCTCGGACGAAGCTCTGGGAGTAAATTTGTCATTTAATAACAGTAGACTCTTAAAACATGGCCAAGGGCTTGTATAATTTTTGGTGGCATTTGGTCGGATGCTTATGCTGTGCAAAATTTTTCAGTTATTTTTTTGATAAATTTTGTTCTATTGTATATTCAACTAATGAATAAAAATTCATACAATAATATATTTATGTGTTGTTTCCAGTTTCAAAGCAATGTCGTCCCATAAATTGTCCAAAATATATCGATTGTGGCGATCTTCATCTTTTCGTTCCCACAAACATGGCCTCAAAAACACTTCACTCATTAATGTATTAGCGTCAACCATCGCGATCAGAGCGAAGAAATGCAACTGAATGTCTTTCGTCGCTCTTATTGTCGACCGACAAGCAAGAGCAACACTGCAGCTTTCCTCAATATAAACACTTACATTACAAATATAATCAATGGTTTGCTTTTCGCTGATTCGCTCTTATCATAGCTCTTATCGTTTATCGTTGCTTCAACATAAACGTACTCCAAGATCGGTGCTTACGTTCGACAACACTCCTGGATACAAGTGTCATGTTGTGAAGGCTACTCTACACTAAATAACTCTGAGTTCCAAAAATTGAATCCATTCTCTTACAGACGCCTTATGATTTTCTTTTCTAAATATTATACGACAACTTGGAGGGAAGTATTTGACTGACTGACTTGAAAGAAGTAAAATCGGCAAATTACCTGCATTGAAACTTTCCATATTACAAATTTGTCATAACAAAGTAAATATTTTTCTTTTGATTTTGCAGGTAACAAGTCGAGAGTAGCTGCTTGTGCTTTATCAATAAGACGTTGTGGTGCTCTTGAAATTGTCATATTAATACTCTTTTTCTTGAAACTAATCGTCTTCTTAATTTAATTTACAGTTCCGAATACAACAACTATAAAATTAACTAAGGTTATATAATTATCATTTAGTGATTGACAATGAACAAATGCGACTCTGCAAAAGATAAAACGATGTAAAAAACAAATTCATCGGGCAGAAATAAGCTTATTTCTGAAATTGTCTTGTTTCGACTGAAAAAACAGTCGTTGAAACGCGTTGTTTCAATGCAGGTATTATGAAAAAATATTTTCGAGGATATAAATAAGCTTATCGGAAGATTTGCAGAAGAATATATTATGAAAAGACCGATATTGAGTCTGCTCTTTTAACATCTTCATTTCATGGACTAATTGATTTTACCACATTGTACAAATATTATTGATCGTTGTCATGAATATTAATTTCTCTAACAATGTTTTGAAATTTGCATATTCCATTCGATAACCAGAGATTATGTTGAAATAAGTGACATTCCAACCCTATCGCTCAGAATGACTCCTTATACCGTTTAGAATCATTCCATTATCATTTCCGACGAATTAGAAGCTGTTAGTTTGGATAATGTGGTTATTTCCCAACAATTTAGGTATTGACATTTGGGTTTGAGGTTTGAAAATTTTAAAATTTTCTTTCAAATCATTGATGAGTTTCCAAAATCTTGTTAGAGAAAGTATAGTCTACAAAATGTTTGGAATAGCGTATCCACACTCGCGAACCGCAGTCCTCGCCTTCGGCTTGAATTACAAACTTTACGCTCGTTTGGAATGAGGGTCATCCTGCACTACTTGCTGTAGAGAGTTCGTGAAGAATATACTATTCAAAGCTATCTAAATTTCTTCTCATTATAGCACGGAATATTTGCTATACTTTTTTATGCAATTATTGCAGAAGTCGTGAAAATGCAAGTCAGGAGATGATCATTATTTCTCTCCTACGCTTTTTAGTTCTCGTGCAACAAAATGCACTTCTGCTGGATATATAAGATATAACGTATGTAAAAATGGCAATATGATTAGAATGTATACTATTTTCGAACTTTCTGTTACATTTCAGTTAATCCTCTTTGTTTCCAACCTAAAACCAGAAGGCAAATTGGAAAATTTATTTTTATCAGACCACCGCTCCATGCATCCATCACAAAGCCTGAAAGACACGGCCAGTTCATCGGACATCGAAATCAGCGCAAATACTGTCACATTCTAGTCGCACGAATGCGTGTAGCTTCCATGAAAAGGCAAATCCGTATTTGTGCCGGTCATTGAGAATGTGACGAACGAGAATTAAATTACCTCACCCTTGGTTTCAGTTTTAATAACCTGGACACAGTTTTAATTTCTTTCAGATTAATTCTATCCAATGGGAGAGATTAGGAATTTTTTGTAGGATTGCTCAATTTTATACATACTAAGGGCAAGTGTGAAAAAAAGAGAATTTAATTAATGAAATAATAATATTATTTGAGATTCAGAATTCAAATTCTTTTAGCAGCTGGAATTGAGATTTATCTATGAAAGAGTATCCAAAAAAAATATAAGATCAATGTTTCAAGTAAAACGCATTGTTTTATTAATAGAGTTGATAATTTTACCTTGTGTTAAGTGTATAAAATATTCGATAATTTTGTTGACAAGCTTCTGATCTTTCGATATTTTGATACTGCGTTAATTTATTCTTTGCAAATTTGTGTCGCATCAACACTTTTTCTTCCTAGGCTGTGACAACGAACAATTTTTGTGTAAAATGGGCGAAAAATATTTAGTTAAATATTGTGTTTCAACACATTATAAAAGAAATTGGTATAAAAAAATATTCTGCTTTTTGGTCAAAGCCTCAAAGTATACCTAATAATTTAATTTAATCATGCCCTGTAAAGTACAGTAGATACTGGAAGCAATAAATTTTTTTCAAAGAATATACTCTTCTAATGACGATATGAATCAAAGGAATGTTTGAATATTACTCGTAATTTCATGATTAATATTGATGAATAAAAAACAAGAAAAAATTAGAATCGCTTTTTATATCAACCTCTACCGTTGCATCAATATCAGATTTCTTCCATTATTCGAGCATATGAAACCAATTTATCCATCACATGAGCAATTGGCTGCATTTTATACCTTATAAAATCATTCCAAAGAGATGAGTTTACTTCGGCGAGAAATATAATTTCCCTTGAAACTTATTTTGACTTCATATTTGCTTCATACCTCCTGAAACTTTCCTGAAATTCGCCGAGCAAATAATACAAGTTTATTGTGTAAATATCTTGATGTCTCAGACAAAGAACTTTGTTTTAGTTGCACAAATGGAGATGTGATCACTGAATTAAGATAATGTAGACACATTTTCGCTATTTTGACGAGAAAAAATTGAAGAGAGAGAGCAAGTAATCTTCCTTTATATTGAAATTACTTGTTTGTCAACAATTTTTTATGATACTGAGACGTGTACGAAAAAAAAAACAATTCATCAAAATATTAAAAAAAGCTTTTTTAACATGAATTGATACAAATATTTGAACATTGTTTTATTGTATATGTACATGAATTTAATCTGAGTTATTCGATATCGCAGAGGAACTTTGATTGGTAAATATTTTGACTAAAATATTTTGACTTATTGCCAGCTTTTTTGAGACTCTAATTTCCTCTGCACACAGATAGTTCAAAAGAATACTTTTTACCCATAATGAACCATCAGTTTTTTCAGATCAAAAGAAGCAAATATGTCAGACCAATGTCAGCTGATCAAAATATAATCTATTATATCAAAATATTTGAGCTTGCGAGCTGTTATAATCTGACCAATATTTTGTGGTATGATAAATGAAAATTATGATATATGAACACACAATAGATTTCCATGTTTACAGTGGTACCAACCGCAGATCTAGTAATGGTCGTCAAATAAATAATTCGTGGATTTATGTTTAATTTAGGTATGTAATGCAAATTGTAAATGGTTGGCTGCCAAACGCATTAATGAACAATACTGTAAACCAAAATTACAGATTGGTTAATTTACTCCATTCAGGAAAGTAAATTTCAGGATTTCAGGTGATTTTTCAGACAAATACTGCAACAGGAGGTTGCGTTAAGTATGTTATAGTTATTTAAGTATTCAGGTCAGTAAGTACGGTTTACCGATTTAGAATAATATTATACGAAATCGGTACTGTACTTATTGACCGTGATGCTTACAAAATTTTTTGCCTGATTGGAAGATCTACCCAAAATATGGATCCTAATTTTCTTCTTCAAATTGATGATTGCTTATTCGCTGTCAGCCGTCAAGTTTGACATTTTATAGTAAATATTCAATTACAAATAACGACAAATGAATAAATATTTTTTGTGACTTACCCATGGGCGGTAAGTCAGCATAATCATAGTAACCACAGTTTGCCGGTAAAATCAACATACCACCTCAAATAGAGGGCCGGTAAGCACATGAAAACGCCCAATCGTGCAAAAAGTAGTATGAGAAAAAATTGTATTTTATTCACTAAATTTATAATAGAGGCTACTTCTCAGCAAAGATTAAGTTTAGAATACAAGTTAAAGGCAAGTGTTGCAATCATTCAAATAAAATATGTCATTAACTATTTCATGCTTAAAATGTATTTGGGATCTATTTGAATTTGACATTCGGAATGACATTTCTTTTATGAGAGCATTGTTGTAAATTGAATCAAATTATAATAAACGCCACAATATCCAGAGAGCATGCTTGTTATGAAACAACAAATTATTACTGAAAAAAAGTGTAAGCAGAAATGAAGAATCTGATTAATTTGAAAAATAGTAAATAGAAAGAAAACTGATAAAAATATTTCCATTGAACTGTGCTAAAACTAGTTGCATAGTTCACTGCCTTTTGCATTTGAAGTTGGATAATGCATCTACGAGCCTTGTTTCAATCGAGCTGGCTCAAGCAACGGAAAAATGTTTTTTCAGCCAGTTCTTTCGGGGAATTGAATCTCAGCGCCAAAATTTAATAAAATACCAAGAAGCGCGCTGTTTTTCAGATTTAACTAGTGGTTCAGATTTAGAGCTCTGTCAGTTGAAATACATCTCTTTATTTCCAAATTATCTCGAAATTATCTAAGTCAAGAGCCTTACCGTTGTTTCTTTATGTGTAGAATTTCTAGTTTGGCATCAATGTTAAAACTGTGTCCCGTTAATATATGTTATACAGAACTTTTATCACTAGGGTGAAGAAGCATGTCAGATGTATAGTTCCTTGATTCTTGGTTTCTCCAGATACATTCTTTTTCCAAAAAAATTTTAATAGTCAAGCATATTTAACGCATTCAGATGGATGAAAATTTCTCTTATTTGATAATTTTATTTTATTTGATGCATTCTAAAATGTTATTCTTCGTTGCTGTATAGACTGTATAGTGTACATAAGTAGACTTTTTATATTTTCTCAATTTCGTTTTGTGCGAATCTTTGTACATTTTTTTTTTGTGATCGTTCTTTTTATAGTCTAAGCCGACTCTATTGATGATTATTCAAATAATCGAAATCAATCAGCATTTTTATAAAATAAAAATATAGAACAGGGTGGACAAGACTTTTTCCAAGTATTTCCGGAAAACCTCGGGAAAACCACTCATCTTATTGGAAAACTTGTATTCACTTTTCATATAATAAGCGTAATTCTAAGCAACGAAGAGATAAAAAATTTAAGAATTTCCTGATATTGCTAAAATACATAAGTCCATATTCTCACCTCTTAAAATAGCGCTACTTCCTAAAAATTGATGCACTTTCTCTTACCATCTCATGTTGCATCATGCATCATATAGCGCTATCTCCTTTTATTGAAATTCTTGCCGAAGTAGTGCGATTTTAAGAGGTGGGAATATGGACCATAGAATTTACAAAAATTAAAGAATCATCCTGATGATCACAGCGCATTTTTGGCAGTTCATGAATGATTGTTAGTTCAGAGATATCACCAATTGCTATCTCCCACAATCACTGAGCTTGAATTCAAGCAGTTTGGGGGATAAGCCTACGAAACAGCAGTTTTTATTTAGTACCAGTTTCAAATTGTGACTATTTTAGACATAACTTGTACACGTGCAACCTCAAACGGACATTTAAGCCTTTATTGTTCAGTTATTGACTGCGAGAGAGTCTTGTGCTGTACCCAACAATAATAATTTGATCATTATCAAAGTTATATAAAAAAAAAAATCCCAGAAAATTTGATGCAGTTACCTCCAAAACTACAGATTTAAGAAAATAAGTGACGAGTGGTTATGTACTGGTCTAAATTGATCATAAAAATAAAAATTTAATGTATTCTGATACTAAAATCGAGAACCACAAGTCAATATCTTGTGTAACTCGCGAGAAATTGGATGTATGAATAAAAAATCAAATAGTTTGTGCAAGCCTATGAAACAGCAGCTTTCATTCAGTACCAGTTTCAAGTCTGTAAGTGCTGTGGTTGCTGAGAATTCAGCGTCACGCCAGCCAGCCAGACAAGTAAATTGAATATAAAAGCGTATTTTTTTGCAAGAGTGCGCTAAAAATTGAAAATAAAATACGTTACATAGCATTTCTGACAATTTACCGCTTTGATAAATCTCAACATACTGTTGACTGATATTTATTATAATCTAAAGTGGAATTTCTGCTGATTTTCAAGTCATCCGGAACTGGAAAATTTCTTGCGGGTTGTGATTGAAGCTTCTTCTTCATAAATGCTAAAATATTTTGACTGTCAAGAGATCTGAACTACTAGATGTTATTTGAGGAGTAGAGTGGAATATTGTTTTGCAACATCCAATTTTCCACGATTCCCGTCGTTTGACAAGTGGTATTATCTGAAGATACATTCGATATTATTCAATAGCATCTATTCAATTTGTGGTTTGTAGCTATCAGCGTTCATGATCTCGCCTACAGAGTAATTTGCCGCCCTCTCTACTTGACATGGATCCCAGAATCTTTACGGAGGCAGAAAACAACATTCTTCTGAAGCTAATATAGATTTCTATTTGAGTCCTTATGACTCGGACTTGACTATCACCAATGCAAACTTCAAATCTAGTTCCGTCACTTTATAGTGAGGAATGGAGTCCATACTATGAAGTAATATAATTGAAAGTTGATGCTTGCATTCGTGATAACGAGAACCGAGTGGTAAAAAATCAAAAAGAAATTTATTACATGTAAAAACTATGTTTCTAGTATTAGTAATGATTTGATCAAATAGATGAGGCAACAAATTCCACTTTGTAGACGATACATTGACATTAATACATACTTGACCGTCCTTTAAAAATATTCAGATATTTAGAACTACAAACTGAATAAATGTATCTTCTTACAATAAAAAAACACACAAGAATAGCCATTTCTTCACTCTTTAATGTATAAGCTTATGTACATTTCGATAGCAAAGAAAAGGCTATTTTTGTGTGTTTTTTTATTAGAGAGTTTTTGCAAGCCTCCGCTATTGATACGATAACGCTAACGTGAAAAACAAGTTTCTTGGAAAATGCTCGCTCAATAGTGCTAGCTTTAATCATAGTGTACTCACAAGAAACGTCAAGAGTTAGGAAACATCAATAACATAGCAACGAATTTATTTATCAATTCCAGTAGCGATGCCCAAAGAAAATCGTTTTTGACGTTTGCGTTGACGTTTCATTAGCGGTGGCTTGCAAAAACTCTCTATTGTGTTGTATCTTCACGACGCTCTATCCAATAATTTTATCTTCTTACAAGATGATGCCGTTTGTCATACGAATAGAATCGTGGCAGATTGGAACTTGAAAATAGTATATTGTACAACAAGTATAGAAAATTGCCTATTTCACACAAGGTGTGTAATTTTCAGCACGAGACGGAATCGAGTGCTGGAATCACACAAGTGTGAAATAGGTGATTCTATACGTGTTGTACACTATACTTTTTCTACGATCACAGTTTTTAATGAAATATGTAGATAAATCATTAGTATAACTGAGATTTCAAATCTATTTTCACAAATGTAAAATGACTCAGGCATTTTAATTGTTTGCCCTGCCTATTTATTGTGATATTTATTTAAGTTATGATTTGGAACATTATTGAGATATTTTCTATAAGTTGATTGACATTTCATTGTTGTGTAATCTAATTGTTGCGAACTACGGAAAGATTGTATCTGATTGGCCTACTCTCACAAGACGACGTTCTGATTGGCTTATTTAGTAGAGTTTTCTGATGTGATCTTTGGTAACGTATTTTCTTAATTTTCGTCACTTACCATTTTTCAACTGCAGTAATGATAATTGTGAATATCTAATTTTGGTTATGATACTATAATTACATACATATAATTCCTCAATTTCAACAGAATGTGATGAAACATGTGTTGTCTGCTTCAATTTGACAGTTGTGATTCGTAGTGTTGCCAGCCTTCGAAATATATGTAACAAGAATAAGAAAATAATTCCAAAAGAACTTGATGCAATTTTGCTTTTAAAATGTGGCTTATAAAAGAGCAAACAGATATTTATATCAAGTCAGGGATATTTATCAATAATCTTACTGAATATATCACCTAAAGAATATTCGAAATGAATTAATTAATATATGTTGGTCAAACTGGTGTGAGAAGTCATTTCTCACGACTTTTCCCACAGTTGTGTGAAATTATTATTTTTCTAGTTGTGTTCTGTATGAGAAATAAGTTTTTTTCTATAGTGATCGTAGAAAAACAATATTCCACTTCTCAAATAGACATCTAGTGGTCCGAATCTCTTGACTATCGAAATCTTTTGACATATCATGAAGAAATGTGCCAGAGCTATGTGCTCGTCTCTTAAAAATAGCACCAATTTTATTCGGGATTATTGTTGAACATCAGTTAATTATGACTTATGAGACGAATAAAGACGGTAAATAGTCGAAAAGGCAATGTAATTAGAATTTTGCTCATTATGTGAGAAGTGACTGAACGTTCTTTATGTTAATAAAATGTGTTAATTCCAATAAATCTCTCGAAAACTGGCTAAAATATTTTTGTTGGTTGAACCAATTCGACTAGGACGGGGCTATATAATGTTGTAAATAAAATAATATAGTTTCAGATGATATCTTCTGGATGCTCTAACTCAAAATTTGAATATTTGTTTGGAAAAAATAGTTAATATTTGACTTGATGTCAGTTTCAGTTATATAGTGATAATTAACTTTTTTTGTACAGAAAAATCTTTTGATTGATGACAATTTCATTGTGACTTTGGATTCGATGGAAAAACATTATTCCTGTTGATAGTTTGCATATTTGATGTTCGATTGTTTCGAATATTTCACAGATAAACTGACGAGAAAAATCACTACACATATTCAACAGTTTTATCATCTAGTTTTAGCGGATTTTAAAATGTTCCAGCAGAAAATTTTTACATACTTCAATTATTGCTTTACACATCATCACCAGATTACAATGATCTACTGAGAAACATTTGTATCTTTAATCAATATGACGTTTTATACGTGATTTATTAATGACAATGTGCCATCTCCTAATGGTTTAATTGAATAATTGGTAGCTGATTCAATAAACGAAAGAAAGCTGGAGGTTACATATTTTGAAATTTTGCTCCTCTATATCCTAAGAAAGTTGCAACTTGAGGTTATTTTCCAAGATATATTTTCAAATAAAATTTTGTTTATCATTTCCACTGAGATATAAATTTTGTACCGCAATTTTCGAAAGACTATTCTCATTATTGTTTCATAAAGTTTTATCAGTAAATGGAATATTTCACACTGCCCGACTTCCTCTAGCTCCGACAATTGTATCGGCCGTGATACGGTTTTAAGAGATAAAGTTTTACTGGAATTCAGTTTTAATATTAATAATCTTGAAATCCTAGCATTTTTTTTATTTTAGAATGATTAATTTTCTGGTCAAACTAAAGAAACATCGGTTCACGAAAAGATTGAAGGTGAATAATAATTTTTTTTTTATAACGTTACCGGGAGAAAAAGAAAGGTTTTTGCCTAAAAGACCTACAGTAAGAAACATAACAGCCATGCACGATTGACAACTTTTTCGAAATTATTTTATAACGAAGTCATTGTATTACAATTACAATAATATTATGACATGAGGCCAAGTATTTGGTGCCGAGTCACTAAAATTGTTAGCCTCGTGGCAAAATGCTTATTTACACTCGTATTGCATACAAATTTTTTACTGTGGCACTCAACTTCTATATTTGGACAATTATTGAATCACTGCAAGAGAGCCCAGAGTACATTTAGACAAAAAATATCCGAACAAATGAATTTACAGAAATTTAACTTCTACGCGTTCAAATAAAGGTATAATTGAGACACGATACTTTACGCACACTGTAGTAAATATAAATTAATTAATGATCCACAACAGTTTATTTGGTATGTTGCAAACATCACCGTGATAAAATGTTTCAGAAAGCTGAATACTTCAGTAGTTCACCTCCTGCATTGGCAGAAATTGCGACCGATGCTTATTTTTTTTTTGTCAATCACCAAATTTGCAAATTTAGCTACAACTATTCAAATTTAAACATTGTAGCTCGAGCATAGTCATTCAAACGCTGAAGTGACAGTTATTTTTCATGTTAGAAATAAAAAAAAAATTTCGGTGAAGTACTATTTAATACAAAGGAAAATGCAAGATCGTTTCCATGGATATCCTTTACAAAGCATCCTGTCTAATACTTATTTAATCATAACGCGTTAAGTATCATACTGTAAGTATTTCTGCAATTATTGTTGAAACCGTATATGCTATCCTATTCTTCCTATACTATTCTTCCTAAAGCCTTCAAAATAGTGCTTTGGAGCTTCGTATGTCAAGTCGCGGTTCATCTTGTACTGGTCACTTTTTACGATAATGAGTTTCCTAAATAATTCAATTAACAGGAATACGGTTGATTCTGTATAGTGAACAAAACTTGAATTTCGGGTAGTTTAGACTCTCATCACCATTCATAGAGTTTATTATTCAAACGAAACATGGTTCTTGACTGTGATTGAAATTTTTGTTCAAGTTTCTGGAGAATTTGAGTACCTGCTTGTCGAGATATTTGGAGTAATTTATGCGGTAGCTTGTTTGATATGATGTTCTGTGGGAAATCTGGGACGAACAAATATCCCGCGTATTTGGTTTTCGTATGAGAGTCGGCGAACCGCACTGCAAGCAACAGTTTTGGTCCGCGACGCTAATTAAAACGCTTTGAGGTTGTAGTGACATAGTTGATATGAGGGTTTGTATGAAGATCTTACCATGTCGCAATGTGGAGTTGCAGCTAGATGTTGTGCGTGGTGCTTGATGATGTTTGGGTTGTCGAAGTAGTTGATCTCGGTGAATCGGTTGACGATGAGCGTGGCGTTGGCGGGACTAGCGTACAGTGTGGGCGGGTTGGCGCGTGGTGGCGCGCACTGGCCACAGGGGCAGGGACAAGGACAAGGACACGGAGGACACTGATGGACGGAGACGGCTGGGTATGGCGGCGGCGGCCCCTGTGCCTGGGGCGGCGGCACTGGGTAAAGAGGGGCGCCGGCGCCGGGCCCGACCACCTCGCTGGACGGCACCGAGGATAACACGGACACGGACGGGAAGGGAGGCGCTATGTGGGGGAACGCACCGGTGCTGTATTGAAAATACGTCGTGGACGTCTAACCGAAACCGTAACAAAACCAACACTACTACCCCTGCACAGGCAACACCAACTAACAAACTAACAACTACTCTTCAACTTCAACAAATATATAATCTTCTCTTTCTTATACAATATATTATACACAAGGGGCAACAAACTAACTTTTATTATATTTTATCATCTACCAACAATGATTGATTATAATTGAACTAGAATAACAAGAAACTATTGACTACGGGAATAAGTTAAGTTACTAATATTGAATGGTTGATTGCGATGCGCCTGATTGTCTCCGCAGATATGTCGACACTAACCACGGTGGCAAGTAATTGAATCGCGTAGGAAACGATAATATGTACACTGATAATAATTATTTATTGACTGCGGGCTGATTGTTATGTTTTTGAGTTGAATTGCGAGGCGCACAACAGCACTGCTACAAGAACACTGACTGAGTGACTGAACGAAGGAAGAAAAGCGCGAATCTGGTCGCCGACAGGTTCAAGAAACTCTTGCGCGCCTCTGTGTTTACCTTACCTACACGATACACGACAGCGATCTACTAGTTACGTTTACTAACACTCACTAACGATCATGTGATTGTACACACGGCTTAAAAATATTATCGGTTACTGATTGTCTTGAAATTCTTGTCCGACGCGAGGAACTGATCCGTCCTCCCGTCAAAAATACAAAGCAAAAATCTTAGACAAAAATCACAACAAAGATATGATTTGATTCACGTTTTGTACTCGAGGAACAATTTAACAAACATTGAATGAGGTGCGAAACTTTGACCACTTCTTACCAGGACGAAAAAAGCGATAGAGTGAAACCGGAAGTTGAAGACGAACAGTGTTGAGTGGTTGCGGATGGTTTGGGGTTGACTGAGGTTCAAGGCAGGCAGAGATAAGTCGTGATAGAGAGGACACAAGCGAGACCACTGCTGTTGAAGGCTGACTGGCCCGGACTGATCGGATTGCCGGGCGAGCCAGCGTGCGGCGCGGCGCGCTGCCTCCGCGTTTGCGCTCTTCTCCGATAAATGTTTCCTGCCCCCCGACTGCTTCCACGACCAACCACCACAACCTGATGCATGTGAGACAACGCGACGCTGCCTCCGACAACCATCACACACGGAAAAATTCATTACAATATCAACAAACGCGAATGTTTACCTTTTCTCACCAGACCAAACAATGCATCTTCTGCACATCTTCAGGAAAGAGCCGGATATTGAACTGTACAACCTCAAAATAATATCAATAATTACAACTATTTCAGCAGGAATCCTTCTCCGCTTTTTACTCTACTCAATAATCTCAGTTCTACTTTATTGAACATCAAACTTTTAATTGAATTCAATTGTTCGATATGATTACACTGCTAATATTATGAACTGTACGACATCTTCGGTATTAGAATTCCAACTCTAATTCAGAGATTCATTCAAATACTTTTCTTTAAATTTTTTTTGAAGTCATCAAAATATTTCGCATTTTTATTTTAGGAGCTTTGTTCCTAAGATATCAGTTTATAAATGTTTTTTTCCTTGCGTTAAAGATTCTTAAGATATGTAATCTTTATTTGAGAAAAAAGACATGAAACTACATCATGATGAACTTTAAGATACATGAATATAATTGGAGTTCTTTTTCTGAATGTGACTTAAAAACGTACCAATCATATTTGAAAAGAGAAATTGCAGAATTATATTCTGATGAAAGATTAAAAGTGACATCTCATAAGGCTTCCAGTCATATAATCTCGAGTAAAAAGCACAAGGTATTCGAATTAGATGAAGAAAGCACGTACATTAGTTCAATGGATTTATTTGGTTCTGATTCTCCTAAACAATATTTTTTCCAAAGTAAAAACAAAAACATTGGAAAAACTATAATAGATATTCGAAAACAAGTGTTATAAGTCATTCTTTAAAGCACGAGCGGCTGGTTGAAAATATGAGCGAAGCGAATGTTTTTGAAAGCTCCGTGAGTGCATTAGAGACATTTTTACATATGTGTCTTAAAATGTTTTATTGACCGTTCTAATGTTCGTAAAATAGTCATGGCGAGAACTACAAATTTTTCGTTCGTTCGAAATAAGGGTAATTCCAATACTTGTAGAAGAATACTTCAACATTTTCCAACTGATGAATCTACTAAATATCCAAAATCGAAGCAGCAACTTCAGTTTTGAAGACCGAATATATTTCACATGGACTACGATCAAATTATTCTGATATTTTATTTTATAAGAGCGGCTTAGTTACCACCAATTTGTATTAAGTTTACTATATTCTAATATTCAAGAAACAAACAACAGTTTACGATATTTATATTTATCTTTACAAATAATTAATGTTGTGTATCATTTGTTGACTCCAACTTAAGTGAAAACAAACATCTGGATCAGTCGACAAAACTCGAAGAAATTGCTTCGCAATTATGGTTCACATTCAATGGTTTCATTCCTTCAGACAATCCTTTAAATGAAATTCTTGCCTAATTTTTTTATTTCAGATAGTACAATCTTTTAATTCTTGAATCGTCTAGAACAAGAGTTTGATTTATTCAAAGAAATATCACTGTGCTTAGGATATCTACAGATATAAAAAAAAAAACAAAGAGCTCATCCAGAATATTTTATTATCCTTTAGTTAAAATCACATTTGTTTTTTCATATTGTTTAATATCCTCTTCATATAAACTGGTAATTTAGCCGACGAGCATCACAGTTGTTCGGTTGTTTTTATCAAGCAACCTGTTGTGCCATTCCGTTTTTACTACATTTAATTTTGAAAAGAACAGTTCGTAGAGACACATTGCACGTCGTTTCAATTTTGGGAATTTGTCTTTGAGAACATATGTATATCTGATAAAAATCAAGAAATTTTGGTTTGTTTGTAAATTTGAATACGCTAATTCCACCTCCATGTTAAATAAATGGAATTGAAAATGTTTTGATAATTTTTTCATATTTTCATATAATATGGGAATCTGGTACCGAATTCATCAATTAATTTTGGGACTTCATTAGAATATTTCAAAAAATCTTTATGATCAATATTAATGTTAGATAACAATAGAAAATTAATCGATTGATTTTATCGTAATTAAATTGTCTCTCTTTAAAAAGTGTGCAGTATGAACTTTTGTAGGTGTAATTGATTATAAAGTTTTCAACAAAGATCTGCAAGGATAAACGTAATCGAAAATATGGATTGATGTCGTTCTCCGTTATTCCATTTATCGTCCAAAGAAAATGTATCACTCCAATTGCTGGAATCTAAACGAATATTGCCATTCAATGTCAAAAAACATTTGAAACAACTAAAAATGTTAGTTCCACACATGCATGTTTTTTCAAAAGATATACAACATTCAATAACTCGGCAATTTCGATTTGCAACTGTTTGAACATCTGATTAAAGCTCGGACATAAATATAATTCTAACTGCAAACGCAACAATGTTGCAATAAAAGCAAACAATCGGTATACTAACAAATGAAATTGTTACTACGCGATGTGCACTAAAAATTAGTGTCGATCAATTTCTACGGACAAAGGTACAAATATACAGAGGCGCATGTAACGAGAGAAGATTCACGTTATTTCAATAATAAAATTTGATCTGCCAATGGAAATTCACTATCCTTTGTTCTAATGAACATCCGGATATTACTGGCAAATGGAAATTGGTTTTAGGATCCGCATTTTCGTCAGTAAAACCTCAAATGTTACCAGATTTATACATTCAACAAAGGATAGATTTTATAAATGCATGTTTCAAATATTCAAAAGATTTTATATGAAAAACGTTGAAATTTCAACAGAATTTAGAGAAAACATTACTTTAGGTTTACAGTTTGTAAAGGGTAAAACCTTAGGGTATATGAATTAGCCCAAAAAACTTCCGCAAAAGCTTTGTATTGTATAGTAACTTTTGAATCTATTCATATTTCAAAATGAATTATAACTGAAAACTCAATTTCTCTGAAATTTTCTATCAATTTTAAATCGTATGATTTCAGATAAAATCAAAACGTGACAGGCATATTCTCAAAAAAATTTTAGGTGGATATCATGTGACTTGTACATCATTGGATATATTTTTTGCATATAATAATACCATAATCGAACACAAAATTCCATCGTTCCACGACTGATCGTTTTAGATTTATTTCAAAATTCTACGGCTAGCAGTTCTAGATTTATGCAAAAAATTAGAGGAAAAAATTCAACTGAAGTGCACTTTCGGTTCATTCGATTGTTTTGAGAATAGTAGACAATCATTCGGATGCCACAGCAGACTGAAATACTGAATTTCAATACTCTACAGTCGATCGTTTCGAATTTATGCGAAAAATTTCAAAAGATTGCAGGTAAAATGCACTTCCGACTCAGTCGATCTCAATGAAAATAGGATATAAGCACCTACAGACCTAGACGGTAACTGTCGTCTTGAATACTGAATTCTAACATTCTACGTTCAATCATTTTGGATTTATGCGGAAAATTCCAAAAAATGTTTCGAATAAAGTGCACTTCCGGTACAGACAATTGCAATCATAATGCGAGGTGTACAACTAGATGTTATAGAAGAGCTTCATACGAAATTTAAATATTCTACGACTGATTCTTATGAATTTATGAGGAAAATTCTAGAAATCTGTTATATAAAGTGCATTTCCGGCTCAGCCGATTGGTACAAAAATAAAAGATCTAGATGCTACAGCAATCTCAAATACTGAATTATAGTAGGTGTCCTACGGCTTATTTTGGATTTATGCGGAAAATTCGAAAATAGTTTTAAGTGAAGTGCACTTATGGTACCTACAGACAATTACAACCATAATGCGAGGTGTACAACTAGAACCTAGACCAGTTTGAAATACAAAATTTCAATATTATACGTTCGACGGGTTCTGATTTTTACGAGTTACGAACGCACATACATACATACATACATACGACGTCAAGCCAAAAATAGTGAAAATGGATTAAAAATGCTCAAAACGAATATTTCCATTCAAATATACAAGTGAGTAAAAATTCAAACTAATAAGAATTTTTGGGTTATTGATTCCTATTTTTCGACAGTTCAGCAAAATATGTTTTTATCGATGAATGATGTAGAACAGAATGTGTAATTCTGTCATTAGGATGTTTTTGCAAGCCACCGCAAATGATTAATGCAGGAAACCGAACACGGATCAACTGGATTCCTGTTCTAATCGAGTAGCCGATTATATAAAATAAATAACCGATTATCAATTCTGGATCCTGAACTATTCGATACTCGATCGAAACCGAAATGATCCAATATTCGATTGAAACGCAGATTAGCCGATATTCGATTGACTCCAAAGTCAACCGGAATCTAGTTAGAACTATAATACTCCATATTTAAAATCGATTTCATTCTGTTCCAATGACATTTCATAAATTATCAAATACATTTATTATAAGTACTATCTTCAAAGATTACTGATATTTTTAAGGATTGACTACCTTTTCTACTAATTTTGAACTTGTGTACGTGATACAGAAAAATTTTGAAACCCGAAGAAAGATTTCTGCTATATTCTCATCTCATATCAGTTGAATCTTATGGAATATCTGAAATTTGTAATTTCGAATATATTTCTCACATCTTTTATTTTTATCTATACTAATATTATAAAGAGCAAATATTTGTATTTTTGTTTGTAATGAATAAACTCAAAAACGATTAAACCAATTTTACAAATTCTTTCACCAGTGAAATATTATAATATTACTGAGTAACATAGGCTATAACAGACAACTTTACAACAAGTAGCGCACGAGCCGTATTGGTTTGTTCGAGCATAGTTTATTCGATTGAGTTGAAACTTTCAATATATGGTTGTTGTTGGCTTTTTTATTGAGGTTCTTATTATTGTACCATCAATATACATTAAGTGACGCACGAGCCGTATTTGCCAGTTCGCGAATCGCTCATCCGATTGAGTTGAAACTTGTTGTTGGCTCTTTTATAAAGGTTTTGACATAGTACTACATACTACTAGCGTGAAATAAGTGGTGCACAAGCGGTATTTGTTCGTTCGAGCATTGTTCATCCGATTGAATTGCAACTTTCTATAGTTGTTGCTGACGCTTGCGCGAAAGTCTCTGACAGTATCACCTATTTTTTTATACCAATATTATAAAGAGAAAAGATTTGTATTTCTGTTTGTAATGAATAGAATCAAAGACTACTGGACGGATTTTGGAAATTCTTTCAACAGTAGAATCCTATATTATCACTAAGGCCCGGTTGTACAATCTAAGCTCATCTACAGTTTAGTTGAACCGAGCTTATTTAACATGGTTACAATTGCGGAAATAATCGTAGCTATAGGAAATAAACTCAGTTTAACTAAACTATAGATGAGCTTAGATTGTACAACCGGGCCTAAGAAACATGGGCTATAATTTACTTTAAAGAAAAGATATTCCTACGAAAACTTCAATAATGTAACCCAAGATGTAAAAAATGACAAAAAAAAAATCCTTGCATTGCGTGCGCTGCAATATAATCTTTTGTCTCTCATAATTTAATTCATTAAATACTGATGACGCTATCTATACATAGATCTACGCACTAATCAACAAATTTTGATGGTTAAGGTTAGGTTTATATCGAATTTATATGGCATCAAATGTGGTATTATTCTCAAAAATTATCTTATGCTATTAAACTGAGCTCTAAAATTGTAACAAAAATGTTAAATATCAATAAATGTCCACCCGTGCAAAGCCGACACGGGCTGCTGATATTCTATAAAACAAATCCGAAGCACGATTGTCACCCAGCATCATTAACTCAAAGAAATATTTAATTGAAGACGGAAATCATAGAGACTACACACGAAGTCCGAACTCTTATGAATAAATTGACAAAATAGGCCCCAAAAACCTGAAAAGTTAAATGTCGCTAGTGTCCGATCAGTATCGATATGAAGTTGACGTTCGCACAAAATATTAAAAGTTTGTGATGTTTGTAACGTAATTTAGATAAAATGTTTGAATGAGACTAGAGTAGTGAATCAGAAAAGAAAAAAATTATATAATTGACTGAATTATACACATAGTCCAAGATCCCAGACCCGCCAGACGTTACTTATATATTTTCTGAGAGACAAAATGTGTGGATTAGAGTAGTGTTAGTCGATACTTTGATCATACGCATATTCGCTAGTTTGTACCGACGGCCAATTTATAGATACGAGGTGCTAGAGGTACGTTTAGACATTACTTACTTTTCTTGGAGTCTGAGTGCTGTTTTTTATGTATGTTCTAGAGAATATTGCTTAAAATTGATAATCAACACTGTCAGACACTTCCAATCGGTAGGAATTTCTGATAAACGCTTTAAAGCTCGCAAAAAAATAACGTAATCTTACATGTAGTCTGAGTCCTGATTTTGATATAAGTATGATACTCAGGAAGCAATTTCAATACTTTTTGTAAACAGCTAGACCAAGAGAGAGTTGAATGCCCATAAATACTTTGCTTGTTCTCAAGCCAACAAATAGACAGCTCGCGCTTTTACTTATAGCGATATTTCAATTGTATCTGAGGGATGTTTAGCCCTACGATTGATCTCACTGTTAACAAAAAGTATTGAAATTGTTCCCTGAGTAACATATATGAAAATCAGTACTGAGAATATAAGCAAGATTATGTTATTTTTTGCGAGCTTTAAAGAGTTTAGTAGAAATTACCATCGATGGAAAGTGTCTGGCAGTGTTGATTATCAATTTTCAACAATATTCTCTCAAACGTACACAAAAATCAGCCCTCAAAACTTCAAGAGAAGAGAGTAATGTCTTAACGTACCTCTAGGATCTCGTATCTGGAAATTGGCCGTCGGCACAAACTAGCAAGTATGCGTATGATCAAAGTACATACTAACACTTCTCAATTCCACACATTTTGTCTCTCAGAAAATAAGTAAGGTCTGGCGGGCCAGGGATCTTGCTCTATTATTTGTATTACTTACATTTGTCTAAGATAATTCTGTTAGATTGAGAATATCCTGATTTTGGTTGATAAAATAACATTTTGAGCATAACAAAAGATACCTCTCCACTATTTTGGTATGAACGGAACACTAGTGTCCTCTTATTTTGAGAAGCTATTTGTATACATGGAGTTAATGCTCCTTGCATAGTCTCCGTGATGGAAATTCTGAACAATATCGCTTCTCCGCAAATAAATATTTTTTGTTTAATTGAGAGACGACAAAACGAATATAAAATTACAAAGCACTAATGCTTTATGAATATTTTGTATTTTAAAATTTTTATTGTCGTCATTTAGACTTGAAAATGGCCGCAATCCTAATAACAGAAACGTCGTTTTATTAATAAATCATGAAAGAATACAGCCAGTAATCCTAAAAATGAAAAATAGGAAACCTTTTTCCATCTTTCCTAACATTATTGTATTAGTAACGAAGACTTGCAAAAATTATCTATTCTCATAATTCCTTGAAGATTAATTATTTCAAGATTTAGTTATTTTTTAAGAGGTATAAAAGGAGCTCATGAAAAACGGAACAAATTAAAGATTTTCTGTTCACATCAAGTTCAAGGATCACTGCTTTAGTAATATTTCTTCCATATTTTTGAGCAGCAAATTCAATGATCAGTGAAGTTTCCAAGATCTTCAAATCTTCTAAAGTTTCATATTTTATTTTTAACGATGAAGACTTATTTTGTGATTTGTTACAAATCAACTTTTTCATCAATAATTGGCAGAAATTATTAAAATTAATGTAGAACAAAATTGTTCAGAGTTAGATCTAATACATCCAACATTCGTAGGCAAGAAGAACAATCAAGTTCCACAAAATGATAATATTTGTTTCGCATGAAATTATGCAAATCTTGTAATTATATAGAATTTGTATTAATATTCTCCTGTATTTAGATTCCTCCTAGTATGAAAAGAAGTTATGACCAAGTTTGAATAACCAGACTGCAGTAACATAATACTAGCATAATGGACTGCATTTGAGCGAGAAATCATGCTAAAAAGCAAGCGAGATGGAATGCTTTATACTGGCTACTCCATATTAATGTTTATACGAACTCAATTCCATAATGTGATCAATATTGTTGCATCAAAGTTGTCCTCAGGTGATTTTGTGATGGAAACCATGTGTGTGTGAGTATGTATGTGTGTATTCATCTGTGGTCATCACCGTTTCGGACCATTATTGGTGTTTGATATTGATTTTGATTGATTTACTATTCATATACGGGATATTGGTTCATGCAGGTGAGCGGATAAGGGTGTAGATGAATAATTTGAAAATTTTGTCATTTAATGAAATATTTGTAGAAATATGGGAAGCATGTAACCATAAACGACTTATGGGCCAGTGAAAATGCGATATTTAAATTAGCGGTGGAACGAGGCAGTTGGAAACTATGATTAATATTATATAAATTTTCTTGATATGCAATTCAAAGCCAGATAACTACAAAGTCTTGCAGGAAAAATAAGATTTTCCTATGATTGAATATTATATTTTATAACCTCAACAATAATTGAAATACTAAAAATGATATATTATGCTACAGGGACCGAACGACCATCATTATTGTCCATGATAGGTGAGGTCGAAGATAAGTAGTAAATGAAGGATGTTAAATTAGAAGAACACTTAAATTTTTTGACTACACTCCTAATTTTATTTCCTTCATTTCAAACAACTTTTGCTATATTAAGAGCTATTCCATTGTTATGGAAAATAAGTGACATGGAACTAAATATCAAATTTTCAGTTGATTATACCCCAAAACACGTTTTGTGAATTAGACAATGATAAGGGCACAATTTAATTTGCCAAACAAAGCATCTTCAGCAGCCGTGGAACGGTCACTGAACAACAGCGAATCGCACATCGTCCCTGCGTATCGAGTTCATTTGTTTCTTGTTACAATCTCCCTCGGGCGAAAACGAATCATTTTTAGTTCCAACCGAATTGTGAAGTTCGTTGAAAAGTGAACAATTTGTGTTTTTTTAATTATTCACAAAATATCTTTCCAATATTTATTCAAGTATCACATGACTCGTAGGGATATCTGTTCGGCTTATGCCGTTTTCACAGTACTGAAAATGATAGATTTTTTTTCCTGCTTTTGATGTATAAAACGTATATTTTATTGGAAACATACGGGTTCTCTTCAAAGATTATTTCATATCGTGTTTTGTAAACAATTTTTTACTAAAGAAGTTTGTTAGATGTTCTTTTTCGATTGTGATTCATTTGTAGATATTTCGGTACAAACTCTTCATTTTGCTTTAAAGAGTTATTAATTATCTTTTAAATTTAATGAGTGATTATTTATTAATCTTTACATCCAAGTTGATCGATAATTGAATTGACTTGTTAAATCCTTCTATGTAACTCTACGAAATACTTTTTCCATTTTATTTAAGTTATGAGTTTAAGTGATTTTTATGTATTCATTTCCCAGAATTTTAAAACATTTTCATATTTTGGCCGCACACTATTAGGAAAAAAACTATACTAGCTCTTGAGTTATTTCATATTTGTAGAGAAGACATCCGTTTTCGTATCGAATTATACAGCATCTACCTTCTTGAACAGTTTATTGTAAATAACTTCAATTAATATTGCATTTTAATTTCATCATTATTTGTATGAACGTGTTAAATAGTGTGAATAGATATATTTTCAACTTTCAGTGCAGATTTCCTGCTTTGTTAAATCTAACTGTTAGATTACTATAGTTACAACAATATAAGAAGAACGTGTTGGATGAGAAATACTTACTATGATGTACTGAAATACTGTTTCAATAATTTAATGTTTTCTCTGCAAACTACTATACAGATACACATATACCATGTAAACACAGCAGCACGTGACGTCATGAATTTAACATTATTTGATTACGTGCACTGTTTCCTTAAATTTTTTTATTAGTAATTGATTCAGTACATGAATGAGACATGCGCACGAATATGTCCGCAAACGCATTCGTGAACTATTACAAAAATCTAAACTAGAATGTCGTGTGATTTTTATATCAAATCAAGAGAATGGAAGTTTGAAATCCATAAACGAAAATTTTGTTCGGAACAAACTTGAGATCTATCTAATATAAGTTAATTATTATCTTTAAAGTCTATCGTGTTGTTTTATTGTGTATCGAGAAATCTTCTTCCTCAACCTTCGCGCATAATAAATTGTTTAGAAACATGATAGCTATTTATGTAACAGGTACATAATCTAAGACTGCGCTGGGCGAGTTACAGTTTATAAGCGAGAGAGTCTGATAAATAAGGATCAGACTACATTGTTCCGTTTTTTGCCGGAATTGGAAAAAATACAATCCAGAAAATTACTCAGTTTGTTAGACGCAATCGTGAATGATACATCGGTGCGATGGATACATTAACATTGAAAAAAGGCACAGAACACATCCGAAATGGTCGTAACGAAAAATCAATGTAGTCGTTTCCTAACAACTCTATATGTCCTTTATATTTAATTCCGGACATGTAGAAAATTTTCCTCCAGACATTCGTATCATCCGAAGCATATTTTCGGTTTTTTTTTTTCAAAGTCCTTCCTGATTGTTTGCAATTGATATATATCTAAACTTGAAATTATCCAAAGATCACACTTTAAGCTATGCATGCTGAATAACGCAGCATCCTATATTTAGATTTTGGATTTCACGAGATCACTAGATAAGGTTAAAATTTCTGAATTTGTAACCCCTAGGGATACATGATGCATTTTTGCAACGAGGAAAAAATTTCAAACTTTATATACTAAAAAAACACCACAAACAACCAAAACAATGCCTATTGTTATCATGGAAACATTTTACATATTCTAGAGTAACAAGCGGAGTCTACATGCTGAACATAAAAAAATTAGTTGTTTGTACTTATAGTTTAAATGTTCTGTCTGATGAAGAAGATGAGCAAAATTATCAGGAATAGTTGGGAAGAAGATTGAGGAATCTAACAACATAATTCGTTGGCTTAATAAAAATATACTACCAGGTTACAAAAGAATGTAAAGAAGATGTAAGTGTAAGACATCCACAGATTTTTACTTACTTGTACTAAGTACAAGAAAGTACTGTGAAACCGGCAAAACGGTGGGTTAGACCTATCGAGATTTTGATGGAAATATCCGTATTGAGCATCATGAATCCATTTTGACTATTTTCGGCTCGATGTCGGTACTTATGTGCGTGCGTTCGTTCGTTCGTTCGTACGTTCGTTCGTAGCTCGCAAATCTCAAAACTGGTTGAACGTTGAAATTTTGTATTTAAGACTAGTATAGGGTCTAATTATGCACCTAGCATTATGGTTCCAATTATCTGTACCGAAAGTGCACTTTACTTGAAACTTTTTTCGAATTTTTCTAATAAATTCAGAATGATCAACCGTAGAATGTTGAAATTCAGTATTTGAACTTGATGTTGTATCAGAATGGTTATCTGCTATTTTTATATGAATCGGCTAAGCCAGAAGTGCACTTTACTTGGAACTTTTTTTAAATTTTTTGCATAAATCTAGAATGATCAGCCATAGCATATTGAAATTTAGTGCTTGAACTTGTTATAGTATCAAAATAGTTATCTACTATTTTTGTATCAATCGGCTGAGCCGGAAGTGTAGTTTATAAGTATAACAGACATTCAGAATTTGCCGCATAAAACAATGACTTTAATTGAAATAATAAGGTAGACAATGATAATCTGTTGTCAATTTTTTGATTTTGTTTGACATTTTGCATGATAAAATGTTATTAAAATTATATTAATTATAATCTGGAGTGACAGAAAACTGTATTGCATAAATTTGTGTATATATCAAATGATGTACAAGTAAGTCACGTGAAGTTCACGTCAGATTTTTTTATTCACAAGAAAATTTTGAACTTCAATGTAATTTTTGCATTCATATGAAAAATTCGTATAAATAGTAACTGATTTCAGTCCTGGATTTTTGCCATAAGAAAAAAATGTTTTGCTAAAAACAATAAAAAACCAAAAATAGCCCATCTTGTGGAACTTGATTCATAACTTTTTCATGTAAGTAATGGAAATAATAGAATTCTGTCAATTATATTATTTTTCTTTTCTATTTCTACAGTTTCGACTACATCTTATTAATCAGCATCTTTCATAGTAGTCGGTTGTAGCAATTTGACAAATGAAAACTACTTTTTCTCGCTATTATGTGGTGTTCTTTTCGCTCCTGAAGATGGTCAAAGTATAGCCGAAACTATAGAGTCAGAGAAGAAAGAAATAATTATGTAAATGACTGAATGTCCTTATTCCCATTACTTACATATACTAATTTAGTCAGTTTCAGCCATTTTATTCATTTATTTTTATCCCACCTGTTCCGATTCACGCTATCATCTAAAACGGATTTTGACAATGTGTCCTGTACGCACGATTATTTTTTTGCTAGAATAAAATCCAAAACTGTTTATTCTATCTTTCTGGGTACACTTTGAAGATGTCACTCGCCTGATATCCATTTTTTGAGCATTAAAAATGGAGTAATTGTCCTTTCAAGTTGTTTTTTTTCAATAATTTTTCAAATTATTTTTTGTATTTGAATTTTTAGTAGTGTTGTCACGAGACGAGACAAGACGAGACTTCAGTGAGTCTCGTCTCGGTCTCGCCTTGGTCTCGAGTAGCTCAGTCTCGTCTTGGTCTCGCCTTGGTCTCGCCTTGGTCTCGAGTAGGTCAGTCTCGTCTCGGTCTCGAGTCTCGACGAGAGTCTCGCCATAATTTTTCAAAATAACATATTCTCACATGCGGGAATCCATTCGTTCTACCTGATTATTTTTTGATATGAATTCCACCAAAAAAATGTACTTGTGTGTTTGGTGCGCAAAATTATGTTTCATAGCTTGATCATTAATCCGTGAGCTTTTGGCTCACTTCACAATCGTTAAGAACCACAAAAACACTACGCTACAAATAATGTGTCTTTCGAATTTTTTGCATTACACAATTATTCCCACATTGCTAAGCAGCTCTGGAAGTTATGATCACGTGATCACGTACAACGCGCTTGCGTATTGGATGAACTTAGCGTACAGTCTACGTGGAATCTGCAATACAAACAGTCGCTCTGGAGTTTAATTTTTGTTTGTAAGGACTATCTTTTGACGTCATTTCATAGACTCTTGATACATGTACCACCCATCGGACAATTAGAGAAGAGGCTCAATGTCATAATCGTTGAAGACAGTCTTCCAGAAGTAAGAGACAGGGTCATGTCTGTTTCATCAACTCGATGTCAGATTTGACATTCGTATGTTATAAAATAGTAGCAATAGAATATAATTATACCATTATAATTAATAATACATCAAGAGAATGATTAAACATGAATTTAATCTGATTTCAAACATAGTACTGAATGACAGCTAAAGTTATCGATCATATTGTTTGCACCAACATACAATATTCAAGTTCCTATAGATGTTACTATGACACATCAACATTGACATATAGAGACTGCGATCTATCTCCAAGCTGTCTCTATGAATTAGAATGGAGCCCCTGAAGCCACGAGGACTCGAGATAATAAAGTGGTAATAGTTTTATGAAACAAATGTGTTAACTTAAACATTATGACAAGGTTAACTCTATATATTCCAAGACAAAAATCGCTGAGTTACAAAACATATTTTCCGAATTTCATAATGCTAGTTCGCACATGTGTTTGACGCCACACGATATTTCTTCTACGATTTTCAAGATAAATTCATATAAACTAAATTCAGGATACGAAAGCGTTAATTTGAATTGATGGTAGATATGAAATGCCTACATGCTCAGTTTACACAATATTTGCGATGTGTAAACCATCAAATTCGGAAGTAGAAAGAGAAAAACCAAATTTTCAAATGAGGTTATGTTATATGTTATTGACAATGACGTATTATTAAAGTAGACCCAGCGCGTCCTATGGCAGACCACAGTTTGTTGTGATGTTAGCACTTACAAGGTGAGGGGTTTTGAGAAGCGAAGGGAGTAAACATGCTTGTTATGCGGTTTGCCTGCTTTTATTTATGTTTGAGAAGTGCGCGCCTTTATTCTGTACTGTATGTATATATTTGTTGAAATAGAAGTAATAATATATTAATTGCTTCAAAATAAAAAAATACGAGATTTTTCCCACATCTCACAATCGATATTTTTTCAAATGAAAAACGCAACCTGCGATACAACGATGTTTACCTTCCTCACCCCACTGTTTATTCCTGCATCAAAACAAATGCCGCGTGCTGGGTCTACTGTTAATACGTCATTGGTTATTGACTGTGAATAACGGGCTATATGGTTCAAATTACTGAAATTTATGGAAGAATAGTATTGATTTTCTCTTCCTTTGGCCCAGTCCAGCCTAATCTGATTCAATTTTGAATTAAATTAGATGAGACACAAGAATATAACCAGGAATCTTATAGGAGTCGATTTATGTAACGTATTTCTAGTCAAAATCAATTATAGTATGAACATTTTTTCTTGCATTATGTCGATAATTTTGTGTGAAATTGAAAGTGTTGTGCTAGTATTGGGGCTCGTCCTGTTGCACAATCTTATCATGGAAAATCTGCTGCGGCCACACAGTACTTCCCCAACCAAAAATTTCATGACCGATTTCATCGCTGTTTTATAGATTTAGAGAGTCGCATCAGTCAATTGCATATTTCAAAATGACAGCTGTCATTGTCAAAGTGACAGCTATCATTTTCAAAGTGAAAGATGTCATTTTAAAAGTGACGGATGGCGGTTATATTCAAGTCCCTACATAAGATAGATATTTTTAAAAATGAAGAGTTCTTTTTTAAAATTTCAGGGTCTTTGGAACATACAGTTTTGACATTTGAACACCGGAAATATAATATCAATACGTGGATTACACTAATTATTTATTCTATATTCCTGCTAAGCTTAAGAGTGATACCAAACTAGACATCATTCAAATAACTTGTTAAAAAACAATTGACAATCTTTTAAATATCCTTTTTCACACTTCTACTAGAATTATTCCTGGCAGGAGCTCTAGGTAATTTGATACCAAACATGATAGAACCAAATGACTCACTTTAAAAAAACTAAAGGCTAAATATATAGTAAATATTCTGAAAGAGCGGTAGAAAAAATGATTGTCTCAATCAAAAACTTATCCATCAGTAATCATCTTAAATTAACTATTATCACTACAGTTTTTGGGTATTTATCTACTTGCTCTATTTAATTGCTTTCAGAAGAAATAAGAATGAATTTTAAGTGATTATGATACAAGTCTCGTCTCGGTCTCGGCTTTCGGCTCGAAACCCATTCTATGGTCTCGTCTCGACTTTTTGAGGCGAGACGAGACGAGACCGAGACTGGTCTCGAGTCTCGTGGCAACACTAATTTTTAGTCAAAAAACCTAAGGGAAATCTATTAGAGGTACTAGCAGACAATAAAAACTAATATTTGTTTTTAAGTCTTTATAAATTGGACTTATTTTTATTCTATTTCATATGGTTACCCCTAATTAACTCAGTTCGTGATAGTTTTGATTTTTTTTCACTTGTTCTCATATACCCTTTCTACTATTGGGATTCATAGATTACATCTTTATTATGACTTTTTTATTCAATAAAAATATTGTTTAATTTTCTTGAGAGGATGTGCAGCTTAATTAGTAGAAATTCAGTGCGACCGTTCTTCGCTTGGTGAGGTTCATATCTTGTTGTCTACACTCATATTGTTTGCAAAACATATTTTTCTACATATTTCGTGATCCAACTCTTCGATACACATCTCTAATTTCATGCCGTTGTTTTTACTTGGCTGCGAACTCAACGTTCACTTGTTTCGATACAGTGAGTTTCCCGCCAGCAATCGCTACCGATCTCAACCGAGCATGCACGAATCCGTCGCGGTACAATTCAGATAGGTGCATTGTCTTTAGATTTATATCGTTGTTACGTTATTAATGGTGCATTTTTATGCACTTTAAGGGGATTGCGTGAAGAAATTTGAAATTTAATTGGAAAATTGGATTATTCGTTAATTAGTTCAACTTACTGAGCTGTATGAACATTTCTCTTGTGCTGCGTTTGTAATGCCCACTTTACACGATCTGATCATAGTTACATACAATTTTACATGTATTTCTTAGCATATTGAACAATTTATATTAGCACATTACACGAGCAAATATTCTCAGAATATTTGACACTATGACAGCGACAGCTAATGTAATTGTGGAGGCAATACTTTGGACATGAAACAACGACCAACTTCATTTGTGATAGCGATTTTATTGTATATAAAATCAATTTCAATGTATTTTCTTGATTTCACATTTCTTATAATAGTTTCTCACAAAAACAAAAAACCTTCTATTATGATATAAATATTGACACATAAAACATTGACAGCTCCTTGAACTATAATAAGAATGAAGTTAAATGCATGGATTCCTTAGATCATAAATAATATCTAGATGGAAGGAGTCCTATATCACACAATACATTTTTGCGAACGGTTATGCCAGAAAGAGAGGAAAATATAGATTACGTTGGAGGAACAAAGAAATAAAATATAGTGAAAGAAAAACGAAGTGAAACGAACTGCGCATGTCTATCGAATTTCGTTTACTTTAATAAAAGTGATGTTAAGAAGATGTACTTCGCATCTAGAAAACGCCGAATGAATATAAATATTTTTTACAGAAATAAGAACTCATTATATCATGTGTTTGTCATTTTACGGACTTGACAAACTGAAATTTGATTATTGTCACACTTGCGCAGTTCATTTCTCCAGCTTTCTTACAATATATCTCCCATCTCTTCCCATCGTAACCGTTCGCAGTTTCTTCCATCTAGATATTATTTATGATCTAAGATGGATTCACACCAGGCAGCAACTACAAACTCTTAAGTCCCCAGATATCACCAAAATTTGATGAGAATGTCCTTGAAAAAATAGAGCTATTCCAACTATTTTTACAACTTCTTATTGAACAATGCTATTCTGTAAAATTCTGTCGCTTTACACGGTCAAATATAATTGAAGAAAAAGATAACATAACTTTGGAGAGAAATATTATAGTTCTTAAATTCATATTCTTCTTCGATGGTAGACAGAAAATTATTTGCTCGGCGGCCAGTTTGCGAAATTAATTATAAAAGTATCCGGGCGGGTCGCTATACGATATAAGATTAATGCTAATTGTCAAATTTACCTAATTGTTATCTGAGATCAGATATTAGATAGAAAAGAAAAGTCCTCTCATGTTTATTTAATCATCCACAGCATTTCCATCAAAACTCCGAGTTTATTGTGCGTAACGCATCCCGGAGTTCTGAGTCCGGTAATGTAGCCACTACCGGAGGATTATGTCCATTGGCTACGTGCTATATTTAATTCAAGTTTGATGTTTCACCATCACCATTCTTCTCCGGATGCGGCGGTTACCCGGATTTCGTTTTTCCGGGATCCGGAACGTAATTATTTATTCTGGAGCTGATGTTGTTCCTATTTGACTGAGATTTCATAGATAAGCGCATTAGGAGGCTTTGTGTGAAATTGGGGGCTTTTTTGCTGAACAACTATTTTTAAAAGCGGATTAGATAACCTCAGGTATTTAGTATTTGTCTCTGGAATTATGGATGTTAGATGAAACTCCACGCGTTTGAATTAAATTGTTTGAAGTAAGATTAGGACGTGAATAAAGTGTTGTTTGTTTCAATTCCAGAAAGATTTAAAATGAGCTTAAAGGATAATGAATCTGGTTAATCTAGAAAGTGGAATGTAAACAAAAACATTTCTACTGATTGTTACTAAACGTGTTAGCTTATTCTTGAGTGAACACTTAATATTTTATGTTTCAGAATATAGTACGTATTCCCAGTCTTTCGATTACAATCAATTTTTTCGAGAGAATATCAAAGTTATCATGCAACATAAAATTTGGCACAGTAATAGAATATGCTAGACTACACCTAGACCGGAAGCCAAAATATGAGAATTATTAGAGTGACAGAACGAAATATATTTTGTTTATTCTATCAAGTGGATTATTATCTGATTAAGGGTCAGTTTCACCAACGATAGTTAAATTTATACTAAAGTTATTTTATACGAAAAGTATTGTTGATACAATTGTAACCATAGTTACTGATTCAAAATAACCCCTTGATAGATTTAACTGAGTTTGGTGAAACCGGACCTAATAAGTATAAATATCAGCTCGTCGACAGTCAAACTTAAGTGCTCGATTATGCGCCTGTAACAGTGTCTGATTTCTAAATTTTTCCATGAAAATTTCGGGCAGAGGTCGTAGATAATAAGAATCACCTTCACTTATATTAGTGTATGTATCACACTAGTCACTAGGATTTTTGGTCGAATGTCATAACGTTTGTTTACACACATTTTGCATAAAGGATTTTTTGACGGACTTCAACTTTAACAGCAAGAGAGCCCAGAGCACAAGTTAACATTTGGACTCAACAATTATCCGACCAAATGGATTGGTGAGAGGTGTGCTACAAACATTAATTCACAGAAATTTGACTGCTACGTTTAAAAACTGGTATAATTGGTACACAAAAAACTTAGTAGTATTTACTTCACGTACGGTCGTAGAGAAAAAATATTATTGTACCTAAACTAAGAATGGAGTCCTCAACAATAATATTTTAATTTTTTTCTGAAAGTTCAATTCTGAATGATAATATTGAAGTTTGCCAAACTCATCAAAACTCTGTAGTTTCTTGAATATAAATTTGAGAAAATTTCATCATACTTCAAATTCATTGATGACGTTCCAATTGCAGATTAATTAGCTGCTGCTGTAAGCAAAATAAGAACTACGTATATCTGACATTCAGAAGAACAAATATATAGGATATTTTCTTATAATTTTCCATTTGGTCTTATTCTCGTTTTGCAAATAGATTCAAAATACAAGAATATGGACTTAAATAATTTTATGAAGATACCAAGACTCGACCAAGACCAAGTACGGGTATATCAAATGAAGGTTGAGAACTGGCGATTAACATATTGAGCACACATTGCGTGTACAGTCTATCCAAGCTCCAAGGCTCCAATTCTACTTGATTTTAGTAATTTAATTTCCATTTTATCAGATAGAATTGAATATGTAATTATTTTGGGCCCTACTACAACTATTTTAGAATTAATTTGAGCCCAAAATGAATATATAATATTGATAAAATACTTATTCATATTTGTTCGCTGTGACTATACATAGTTTTACAGCTATGACGTCATTTTGAATACCAGGAATTGTTTTTATCGAAATTATAATAAATGAAGAGTGTTACGTGCTCATATATTTTATACCAAGATGTTTAAAATTATTAATTCTATCATGATAATAGAAGATATATATATATATATATTTTTTGAGAGACGTCAGTCTTGACTACACTACATTAGCTATGTTCCTTATTAACAGATACGAAATATATTCAAATATATACGCCAAAACTTTTTGACAATTACAATTAACTAAGTGAATTATTTTCGATATGAAATATGAAAAACGCATTCTCAGTGATAAAAATTATTAAAAGAAATCAAGGATAAAATTCAGGAAGAATTACTCAAGAAATATTCATGAATAATAACAAACTTTGGTTATCTTAACAATAATCTGAGGTCATGCTCAGTTTCCCTGCTACCTAATGCTTCATCGTCCATAATTAGCCTTAACGAAGCGTTTTAATCATTATAAAGCATTTCACAGAATTAGTCAAGGTTAGAACTGAAATAGTTCAATAACATTCTAGTTCCGTTGCCATCTTGTGAGAATGTGAATTTAAAAGTTTTATTTTTCTAATTAATTCATTGAGGTGCGCATTGAGCAGGTAAATATAATAATTATAGCAAGGAGCCGGATATACGCATGTGTAAGGCATAAATTATTTTGGGAGGAACTTACGGAATATTTTTTGAATAATTGTGAATACGTTTAAGGTTGAGGCTACAATTTTTGATAACTGAAGTGGAACGGATCCTTGGAAGGCCCGTTCCCACAACAGTGTGAAATATTTCAGTGAAAGAATTTGTTACCAAACATGGTTTTCTAATAGGACTGTACAATTTTTATTTTAATAGATCTCCTATTTTTTTTTTGAAGATATTAAATTGAGCGCTTAAGACTTGAGCAGATTTACAGAATTATCAAATCCTCAAAATTGATTATAGAAGGTAGTTTATTTCACAACGCGTTATATATGTATTTCGGTCTTAGATCATAAATAATATCTAGACGGAAGAAGCTGCGAACGGTTACGACGGAAAGAGATGGAATATTGTAAGAATGCTGGAGAAATAAACTGCGCAAGCGTGACAATAATCAAATTTTGGTTTTTCAAGCCCGCAAAATGACAAACACATGATGTAATGAGTTCTTATTTCTGTAAAAAATATTTATATTCATTCGCCGTTTTCTAGTTGCAAAGTATATCTTCTTAACAATAATTTTATAAATAGCAAATAAAATTCGATAGACATGCGCAGTTCGTTTCACTTCATTATTCTTTCTTTATATTTTATTTCTTTGTCCCTCTAACGTAAACTGTATTTTCCTCTCTTTCTGGCATAACCGTTCGCAAAAATGTGTTGTGTGATATAGGACTCCTTCCATCTAGATATTATTTATGATCTAAGATTTCGGTAAGAGCCATCTTTATGAGTATTAGAATATGATCAGAGTAGATTTTTTTTCCGATTATGTATCGACAGTTTAACAGAAGAAACCTCCATGAATTAAGGACTGTCGCGAAGTATGAAATGATAAATTCTAATTTTAGTTTATGTATCGCTATTGCCGCAACAATTACTTTTTTACCGAGATACTATCCTAGTATTCTACTAAATGTAACTATGATCTTTGATACAGCAGAGATATATTTGTATTATTTGTACATCAATCACAAAAGATATAAACAATTTATGTGGACCATTTTATACAATTTTTTCTTAGAATAAATAAAATCATAATAAATAGATATTTTTGGTTTTAATTCTGTATATTTATTTTTATTTTTGACGTTTCGACTGTTTAATCGAAAGTCTTCTTCAGAAAAAATCATGATTATACATCCATTGGATGAAATGATTGAATTTAGTCAATTTTCTTCCTTTTCTGACTCTACACAGTTTTGGCTAAACCTTAGGCATCTTCAGGGGCGAGAAGAATTATTTATTTTAACTTTGAAATTATACATGTATTCCAAAGGCTAAATATCACACAATAGCGTGAAAAAGTAGTTCTCTCTTATCAAATTGCCACAACCGACTTCTATGGAGGATGCTGACTTCATAGAAGTCGGTTGTGGTAATTTGACAGATAAAAACTACTTAATAATACAGTATATTGCTCCAAGTCCCAAACACAAATTGAATATCCCGCACATCCGTTCTATCTTATGTGAATTTTCTCTCACAAAAGCTGTAGAATATTCCTGGAAGAAATACTATGGCGGAAGTGACAGTCTGTGGTTGGAAATTATTTTATAGCTGCTCTAAATATTTGCTGATATGAATACCTGTGACTAAAAAATTGTTCAGGGGTAAATAAATTTAGAATATCTTCTTGATATTGAACTTGAAAAATTATGATGAAAAAGATTTAAGAAGTGCCATATTTGACAGCCCGCAACATTCTGATAGAAAATTAAAATTCAAATACTTGACAATGGGTTCCAAAAAATTATGTTGTAAATTTTACTGAACAGAACTATTTGATAGGTCAAGGCATATATACGGACAGTTTTAGTGAAAATGCCATTTTGATTCCTGAAATTTCATAAATTAGTTCTAAAATATCTCCCGTAAGTCAGAAATTAATTAATCTATCATAAAAGTATGAACTGCATCGTTATCTAGTTTCAAATAACTTCACATTCTAATTTTGAACTGTGAATTAACTATGCATGCAATCTGAAATTCTAAACAGTAAATTAATTATTGCATTAAAATTTTATCCTTCATTTGCTCAACCAAGCTTGAAGATTGAAATAAAATTAGTTTCAAGACACAATTTAAGATTCTTTTGGACTGAATATAAATCATAACATCGGAAACATTTGTTCTGTTACTAATATTATATGCCCACATAATTTCGTATTTTCTGCTCGAAATACGATCAAATAATCAAGTAAATTGACAAACAGCTCTATAAATTATTAATCATCCGATAATCAATCAAACTTCAATTATTATTAAGCATAATTGATACAGATATATGACAGAATAATACTATCATACTACCAAAATTGCATTAAGTGATATTTGTAGTAAATAAATCATTATATTCGCAGCTGATCCAATAGAAGTTCATTATATTGTAACTGAATTTATTGTCGATACATCATTATCAAAAATCAGACATTTTTGACCACAAATGAACAATTATCACGTGCACATTCGTTTAATTATTTTGAGGCCGAATGAAGTTAGTTATTATTGTCAGTTCAATAAATATAATATATAATAACTTTAATTATTTATGGAACATTTATTCTCCTGCTGATTTCTATACGTGAAACTTTTTAGGCAAAGATAAGCCAGCATGCTCCCACTCTTTCGGCTGCTCCTTTTCTTTTGGATTATAATGATGCACCCAAATCTCACTCGGTCGTTGTCGAATTAGACACTTTTCAAGCGTTTAATCTTTCAAGTCTTAATATCTTCTTTTCTTAATCCCATGTTCGAACTGGGCACAAACTGAATTGTGGATATCTACTGATGTACTTGTTCTGCAGAATAATTATTGCAATTTTGATGTCAATTAGATTCATACGATTTTTTTCTAAGTGTAAGATTTCTCAAATATTTCATAAGTCAACAGTTTGAGAGCTTATTATTTGTACGATGAGAATCAAAAAATTTAAAAAATTCGATTTCCTTCAAATACATAATCTTTTAAGGCTTATGCTATTACAAATCAAGCGGCGTAAATAATCTGACTTTGTGATTGCCCGAATAACTATCAGGCAGATTTATTTGCGTTCTTTTCCTAAATCAGGTCTATTTGGATTTGCGCTACCCTTGTAGCCATCAGCCACGTGAAAGAATCTAATTCGTGCCGCCTGGAGCGGTGATCAATCAGATTCCATTACGTTGGATGGTTCCTTTTAAAATATAAGAAATTATTCTCAGTTCCAAAAATCACATTTCTCTCGCATCACATTTATATTGATTCTTTGAAGATATGAATTGTAAATGAATTTATTTGCTTGGAAATTTTCTCTGCACAGATCCAATTAAGTAATTATTTTGCAACATAACTCTGCTGGCGCCCGAGAGACCATTTTACCAATTAGTGATAGTTGAAAGTTGGTTCAATAATAGAGTTGTTTTTTGCTTATTTCCAATATTTGTGATTGATGAAAACTCCACTTGAATGATTTGATTCAGTCTCCAAATATCAGTTTGTTATGATTACCAAGGAATATATAACATTGTGAGTTATGTATTATTGGTTTTATGTCGTAGTCAACAAAAGTATTTGAGTTGAAGTTATTCCGTCTATGAGCTGATTTGATCATTGTTAGATTTGTTGATATTGTGAGTTGTTGATTGGTTGTTCTATTGTCGTAATCAACAAAAGTGTTTAAACTGAAGTTTACGCAGCCGTAAGTGCTGATTTGATTCTTGTTAGATCTGATATGTATTATAATCCATTTGAAACGTATGATTATTTGTTCCATTATTGTGCTACACTAAACTGTACTTGATTGAATATCGTTTCATCTATTATTCATCAGTATACCGTCAAATAATTATTTTGAGTGGCGTCTCCACTTTTTTCTATTTTTTGAATTGTAAAATTTATTTACTCTATTGGTGATATGAACCTGATTACTGTGAGAACAGACTTTTCTTTCTGCAGGGTATATAGACAAGGTATATATGATATAATACTGAAATATTTTGCTACGAATTTTGTCGAAGACAGAAAAATGACGGAAAAAAATTAAAAGCTCAATTTTTGTTGCTCTTAGGACATGAATATATTTTTTTTATCATTCAATTATCTAATTTATGTTACGTTTGATTTTATTTCATATCACTCTCTAAGACTATCAGTAACGTATTCAATTATATAGATGTATTAAATACTGGATTTAACAACGAATACAAACATTCATGCCTCCGACAATGAACCCACAAACCAACCAGAGGCCATTCAAATACAAATAGATTGCTATCTTAAATTATTTGTATTTTTGAGATGAAAAGTAATATGCTGTAGAATATGAATAATTAGTTTATGAATTGAAAACAAACATTTTAGATTCTCGAGTACTGAACTAATTTAGCAATTGAAATTATGATTCTAGAGACAAGAAAAATTCCAAACAATGCGCAGTGTATAAAATATCTCTTCATTTCTCAGCTAATTAAGTGGGAATTGTGGCGTTAAAATTACGAAAAGTTCAATGTTTCACGAATAAATTTTCTAGACAATTTTCCTCCGCAACCAAGCGTCAGATTAAATGCACTCTGTGTTAATTAACAAGATTTTTATATGGATCTGCTACCGTTCTACTCTATTCTCTTGATGTGACTGACTTGTGTTGAGTTCATCTTGGTTTGTGTAAAATATATGGTTATTCTTTATATAAAATGCTGATGAGTTGTTCTCAGGTTGGAGAAAAATAGTTTAATGATCTAACATATACATGGTACCATTGCGACTTCTTAGTCATCATTAACGGAATGATTTGAAGATAGTACCACCAAAATGAATAAGTTTTGTGAAATGACCAAGAGATTTTTTTTCTTAATATTAAATAGAATGTTACACCAGTTGTTAAGCATTTCAACCCTAAAAATTGGGATTTGAATAAGCTTGAATTTTATGTATTGCAAGAGGGGTACCTAGGCCATTTAAGTTTTTAATGTAGGGATGGTTACCAATGTCTCTTTCGAAACAATAACTGGTATATTCCATCAATGTTCTCTAATCTTTGTTCGCCAGATTGTTCAAAAATTTGCATCCATTATATCAAAACTATGATGTTAAATAAATACTTTTCAATCTGAAAGTATAATAAAAGTTTTAGATCGAAAAGTGGAGCAATAAATCGGCTAGAAGATAATAATCCCTTGCAACAGGTAGCCCAATTTGAAAATCCGCTCACTATCTAGACTAGAACTACCTTTGATTTCAATATAAATTCAGTAAATCCACAATGTTTCGAGCGAGATAGCTAGAAGCAGTGATCTTCCAACGCAAAACTGATCCATATTATATGAGCCAATGACAATGTTTCGTCATCGCGAGTGATTACTACTAATCGGATAGCCCGAACCAAGGATTATCCGATGATTGTGGGGGAATTGTTTTGTTATTTATTAATTTTTTTTCCTTCTTCTCAAACCGATTTCAGAAGAGAGGATTAAAACATGAAAACAAACGCCCCTCGCGGATGGATGATTGCGACGTTTTCAAGAATGTCAACCGGAAATCGAACGGAAACGAGCTTTTCCGGGACAGATATAAAGAAGATTTGATTGGGATTATAAGTTAATTTTTTATTTGGTTTGAGTTTTACATTTGTGCGACGGATTTGACTTAAACGAGTAGATTTGTGAGCTGCAGATGTTTTTCAACACATAATTTTTACGTGATAAATCTGTGATTTCGAATGTTATCTGTAGTTGTTATACCTACATGGAATAGTGGATATCTCTAAATGCACATCGCATTCTATTTTTGTTTTTTTATTAATATTATACAATATGCTGTTGTTCTTACCTGTTGATGTTGAGACAAGAGAATAACTTTGGTTATATCCAAAGTTTCAACAGTTCTTCAAACTTTTAACAATGGAAATTCAACACTCCCGTGAACTCACCTGAAACAATAAGAGACTGACATTAACTTAATTATTTTTCACATCAAGGTATACGTTATAAGGGGGTTGAAATAAAGTTCAAAACTTGTGGAGTAGAAGATTAGTTAATAGGAACAGGAACTCGAGTTTAGAGTTCAGAAATAACATAAGAATAAGAGTATCACATCACAATATTGGAATATATAAAAAATTCAAGGTTGAAACAAAACCACCCATTTTCTGTAACGATACTCTATGAGTCTTTATTCATGAACAGTTGTCAATCCTAATTGGAAAGAGACCTTTTTGCTAGAGTCTGAATATTTTTCGGTAATTTAAGATCGTATTTATTAGATTCACAAATTAAAATTTGAAAAAAATCATGATTTTTGGTACAAAATTATTGTTGATTCTCCATAGAAACTTCTGATGAAATATTCTTGAAATAGATGGTGAAATAAAAGGATGAAGTAATAATAAAATACTTGATTTGATTCAAATTCAGCAATAATTTGTTTTATATGAGCAATGTTCTGTATTTTTATTTAAATTCAACATTTCGACAGACCAGTACTGATTTTTGTCAAAAAAGTACAAAACTTAACTTTCCTTGTTCAGTTAGATCAGAAATACCATCAATTAATATATTCTTTCTACGACCATCTCTGAGCTTACTGATTTACACATCGAAACGATGGGTCACCATATAAATTTTAAAATTATCATTTCATTCATCAATACCAAACAATACATATTATGTGATCATGTTATACAAGAGTTTATTCAAAAAATTAATTATTATTGCAATAATTAATTTGAAAATGTTCGTTTCATATTGTCGCTTTGAATGACGTACATAATAAGAAACCAGTTATCTTAGGGTAGAATGAGATAGATGCACTTCGATTCACGTTACTGTGAAAAGGGGTGAGCAAAATTGGACGCATTTCATTTGATATCTTCTGATTCAGATGTACAGAAAATAAAATAAAAATATTAGATTAATTTCATTCGAAAAATAACCTAAAAGAAAAATTATTGCAATCGGAAAATAATTGAAGTAACCTTATTAATAATTCAATTATTTATTTTCTCAACTTTTTCTCAACTTTGAAGAGGAGAGAATATTCTTCGAGAACTATTTTCAGCTCTTTATTTCTCTGCAAATGATTTTCTATTGTGTACCTACTACGAATTAAAAAAATTTCAACCCATTTGAATCATCAACATCATTAGCTTTCACGGAGGATACTTCAGAATTCTCGCGACAGGATTAATAAAAAAATGATGCAGGAGTGTCAGCAAATTGTATAAAAAGTTCGTCAAGTTTGTAATTTCTCATTAGATCGTCAGTTGAAACAATTTATTCAAGAGATGGCATCACATGGGATGATAGAGTCAGTCATTAAAAAATTAAAAGGTAGATTAAAGACGTCCGCAATTAGAATTATATGTTACACCCTTCTAAACATCCTTCCAAAAGGGAGAATTTATTAATTAAATACTCAACAGTAGAATCCCGCTCATGATAAAAAATAGTTTGTTAAATTCATCATTTTCTGGGATACTAACGATGAGAATATTGCGAATTGATGTAGGCTATTATAGCACAAGTACAGGTTGATTTTAAACAGTCTTTTAATGAAGCGGCTGATCGTTGTTTCAATATATGAAGATAAAATCTGCTGTGGCCACACAGTACTTTCCCGACCATGAATTTTATGCATGTCCAGTTACTTTAGTGGAGCTTAAATTTGGCATAATGTGATTAAGTTGCAAAAAACAATTGACAACCGAAACAAATATTTTTTTTAGATTTCTTGGAAAACTATCTCCCCGAAAGCTTCAAATTGATACCAAACTGGATATTATTTGAATAGCTTGTAAACAAACAATAGACAATCGTTTGAATATTTTTGACTCTTTAGTAGAAAAATTGACGAACTTTTGCATGTGATGTCCAAATATGAGTAATAATAATCAAAATTTCACATTACAATCTTCATTAATTCATTTCTTCGATTTTTTCAGGAAAATAAAACAAATTTTATAATGACTAAAATTTTGATAATAACAAATGAGTCTCTAATAATTTTGAGCAAAGAGTGAAGTAAATGGTTTTCCAAATTATTCAAGGATCACATGAAGTTCCTGAAAATAAAAAGTTTAATCAATATAATGTTAGTCATTCAAGAACATGAAACCAATTTTTAGATATAGAAGAAATCACATAAATAAAAATTTCACACAAAAACTGTGAAATATGTGAAGTGCTGTGCTATGGAACATTCAAAAAATGAATAATTCTAAGAAAGAATTGTTTTCCAATTTTTAGATAGAGAGCTCAAATATGAAATTTTGGTCCAGAATTCGAACGCGTTCTCAAGTTTCGTGCTTCCAGACCGATAGACAGACCGATTTTCTTTAAAATTATGTTTTTCGTGTTTAGTAGGGTCTAAATAGTGAATATTCTTTAAAATCTTGATCGTTCAAAGAATCCTCTATTATATATAGATCGAGGAAGCGAGAATATATGATTTTTTTATATTGTTCAACTTTAACAAGAATGTGAGTAATACAATTATGGGAATTCAGTCAATTATTTTAATATTATCTCTTGTCTACTTTACAGTTTCGGCTGCACCTCAGAAACATAAAGAATTATTGTTTGTAGAATTAAATGTGCACATTTCTGTGTGATTATTTTATTGTTAAATAGCAGAGAATAAAGAGAAATTTTATATCTTCGTTTGTAGCGAATAACAAGAGAAAAAAATTTTTTTCGCTTCTGAGGATGGTTGATTTGCAGCCGAAACTGTAAAGTGAAAGAGAAATAGTATTAAAATAATTGACTGAATTCCCATATTTATATCACTCTCATTTACTTATCCAGTCAGTTTCAACAATTTAATCCAATTCAACAAGAATTTTAAACAAACGGAAAAGCTTGTTACAAAAATTTCGTCTGACGTCTTTTTTTTTGTACAATTGTTTTCCCATTGCATACCCATGTCGCCATCTATGTAGCAGATTCGCACTAATTTGTAAAATAGTACGTTCGTCCGACACTTGATTGAAGCGCTCTCTTGGGGAGTCGACGCGTCTGCTTCTTCCTCGCTCTCTTGCTTCCGAGCTGTTGTTGCAGACGTTTGTTTTTGAGTAGTCTTGTGATTTTGCTTGTTGTTCTAAATTTGGTGATTATTTTATTTAATTAAAATCAGTGTTATGATTTTGTAAGTATTTCGTTTATTATTTTGTTCACGTATTCCAAATTTAGTATTATTTTTCTAGTGATTTCGTTTGAGGCGACCCGCGTGGTTAACCTTTTGTTTTCCAAATTTATTTCTTTCATCCTTAATTATTTGTTAGTTTTTTGTGCTCAAAACCTTTTTACTATCTTGAATTTTTTCTACAAAATTAATATTTTTGTTCTAAATTTATTTTTTATATATATATACACTCGAAGTAATAAAACCTACGAGATTTGTGGCTATCTTCGTTCCTCCCTTTACCTTTCCTCACCTAAGTATGTGTGATGTATGAATGATTAGTGAAAGTGGTTGATAATACATAATTTAACTATATTTTGGATCCAACGCGTTGCGGATTTGTCATTCAACAACTCGTAGTTTAGTTTCTTACGTTGTTTTAGTAGTTTTTTGTTTCCAAAGCTTAAAATATTTTGTTGTGGGCTTTAGTTCCCGTTTTTAAGCTGGAAAATCCTACGAGTTTGTGAAGATTGATCCAATTTTTTTTAGTAACGAACCACGTTCGTAAATTTATCGACTCGACGCTAATAAATCCTTTTTCTTGTCCTGCTAGACTTTGTATTTTCTTCTCTTTAATGCTCAGCGTAGTTTTTTTTTACTTTGTAAATTTTTAGTGCACTATTTCAAATCAGACAAATCAATAGCTTACTGATTATTTTATTTAACTTTTACTAAATTTACAGTTTATCTATTTTTTTTTAATTTGAATCTAAATTTATTCATTCAAGTTTAACGCTTCACGTTTGAAGAGAGCTCTCCAATTTTTTTGTAGGAACCTCCTGTTTCAGTTGAATTGGATACTGGTTGGGTTGTTTGTTTTCAGTGTAAACTGCTAGGAATCTTAGGGACCAGTGGCCACTTGAGACTAGTTTTTGACCAACTTCAAGTTAAGAAAAACATCAACACGTCTACGAAATTAAGAAGAACATTAATATCTCCCGAAGTTGACGACCAAGCGCACGGCCAACCTTAACACCTTCAAGGACCGTTGGGTATTTATCAAAGCCCTATAAGACGCAAGATCAACTTTACTTAATTCAGGGAACGTTCTTGTCTGACGTTGTTTTTGTGGTTACCAATTCGACATCTATCTCCTCTGCCGATACTAGTCTTGAGTTCCGCCTGAAGAGGATATTTAGCTAGTTTTTGTAACGTAATTTTGAACGTCTGTGACGTGCTCTCCAGTTCCCTTTTGGCTGTTGCAGTGAGATTTTGTTTTTGTATTATAGCTTCAATCATTTTCGTAAGTTACAAATTTTTTTGAATTATAATTTTTGGAATTCTTTGCTTGAAATTAATAATAATCTTATTTATAATTGATTTCGACGTCTATGCTTTATTTCTTTTTTGCTGTCGCTATTGTCTCCCAGAATAGTACCTTTTTCTCCTTTGATCATTTCCTGGGAGTGGCGCCCATTTCCTATTTTTCAGGTAAAATATTTCTGGTGCCCTTATTAATAGCTAGCCTGGGTCTTCACTTTCAAGGTAGGATATTCCATTACTCAAATTTAGTGTCAATCAGCAGTACATTAAGTTTTTGCTACCAAATAGTGAAGAAATTTCCTACTGCCACCTTGGAAATAGGAAAAGGTTCAAGCTCCGGGACACGATAGAATAAGACCAGAACAACTTAAATACATGGGTCCAGCAGGAGAAAAATACTATTAGTGATGCTGGATAGAATCTGTACAATAGGAAAAATCCCTAAAGATTGGGAAAAGGCAGTGATTTTCCCCATTCATAAAAAAGGAGACAATAGAAATTGTAACAATTACAGAGGGATATCACTAATATGCACGACAGCCAAAGTATATGAATAAGCCATACTAGAAAAGAAACTAAGACAAGAGGTGGAATCAAAAATGGAAAGGTCACAAAGCGGATTCAGGAAAGGACATTGCACACAAGACCACATATACACAATTAGAAGGCTTATAGAAAAAACTCTGATACAAGAAAGCAAGCTATATATTACATTTTTCGATCTAAAAAAAGCTTTTGACCAAGTACCACGGAAACAAATGTGGAAAATATTTGGAGAAAGACAAATAAACATAGAACTACTAAACGCCATAAAAAGCGTGTACAGAAAAACAACAAATTACATAAGAACGGGTAACGAAATATCAGGAGATCTCAACACCACGCAGGGTTTAAGACAAGGAGGAGCATTAAGCCCATTACTATTTATTGTTTTCCTAGATAATATACTGAAGCAAATAGAAGATAAAACGAGGAAAATAGGCATTGGACATTACTAGTTGACCGCAACAAAAATAGCAGAGTGTGCATTTGCAGACGATCTAGCAATCCTGGCTAAGAATAAGGAAGATATAAAATATAATTTAAATGTATGGAACGAGAAATTGAGAAAGCACAACATGAACATAAATGTCAAAAAAACAAAAGTAATGATGATATTGAAAGAGGACATAATAACTAACATACAGCTAAACGGATGCGAAATAGAACAAGTAGAAGACTGTACATATCTAGGAATAACAATAAATAATAAAGGAAGTATGGAACCAGAAATCAACAAAAGAATACAAGCAGCTAGCAGAAACTACTATGCACTCAACAAAGCGGTACTAGGAAATAAGCAAGTATCCAAGAATACAAAAATGACACTACACAAAACTGTATACCGACCAGCTTTAATATACGAAAGTGAGTCGTGGATACTCGAGCAGAGACTGAAAAGTAAAGTACAAGCATCAGAAATGCGATACTTAAGAAGAGTTGAAGGAGTAACAAGGATAGATAGAATAAGAAACGAACAAATAAGAGATAACCTAGAAATAGAGAGCATACATAAGACCTTAGAAAAGAAACAAGTTTCATGGTATGGTCACTTAGTCAGAATGCCAGAGGAAAATCAGACGAAGCAAGTTTTGAAAGCAAGAACCACAAGAAAGAAAAAAAGAGAAAGACCAAAGAAGACCTGGGAAAAAAACATAAATGAAATTCTCCACAGAAACAACATCAGCTGGCAAAAAGCAGAGAGAATAGCACAAAATAGACAAGAGTGGAAAGAACAGATCAATAATTTAGAGTGAAAATAATTACAGTCTAGACACCCGAAAGGGTATAAACAGATTTAAAAAGATTAATAATAATAATTAAACTAAAACATAGTCTGAACGACCAATTGGAAATTTGAAGTGCTCAATAAATAGTAGAACGTTTTAGTAGTTCCAGCATTTTCTAATTGTAATAGTAAAGCAGATTAAAGGATCCAGGAATGCCCGACAATAGAGAAACGAAAATAATATGGAATTCCAGAACAGCAAAAAGAAGAAGAAGGGGAAGACCAGCAGAAACATGGGAAAGCAACATAGAAGAAATACTACACAGAAACAACATTAGCCCGCAAGAAGCAGGAAATGCAGCGCTAAACAGAAAAGAATAGAAAGAAACGCAATAAACTAAATTAAAAGTCTAATCTCGACGCCCGAAAGGGTAGTAAGAGATTTAAATAGATAATAATAATAATAAAAATTACTGTTTATTTTGCTAAACTTGATGTATGCGTTAGGGAGGTGAGAATCCATCCATCTTCAGTCCAAAGCTTAAAATATGAAGTACTTAATTAAACAGCAGTAAGATGAGTTTAATACAACGATACAGTTGAACTCTATTAATTATTTACACTGATTCTACACATGTTGAGGGTGCAACAATAAAACAAACCTGACCACCCCGATGGATGGCGGTAGAATAAACGCTGTATTTTAGGATCACCTTTCTGCTGAGTAACTATAATTCCATATTTTAATTTTTGGCAGAAGATGGATGGGCTCTCATCCGAAACGTGCCTAACACATACATCAAGATTACTCAAATAAATATTCTGAACTATTACACCTATTTTTGATTTAAATCTTTTGATTAAATATTGAAAATCAAGAAAAGAACGCGAATGAATGTTAAATAATTCTAATTGTTTCGTGGTTTTAGTTTCTGTGTCTATTTTATATCAAATAGAAATCGAGAAAATTCATCTAAATCACGCAATTTTTCACAGATATATTTGAAACAGTTCGATATATAGTATAATGAAACAACATGTTCTTTGTATCTCTTATAATAATAATCTCGGTAATTGATAAGGAAGTGTGGAAATCCTTACCACAGAGTGGAATATTTAGAGCTAATAATTACCCATCAATATCAGATGCTGTGGCACGTTCAGAAACGCCACTGTTCATCAACATGGGCTCGAACTCAATTTAAGTATAGATGTAGAGCAGTGGCTCTCAAAATATTCAAGAATATGAACATAATGATTTTATAAGTGTCTCAAAAGATTTAAAAAGATAAATAGAAGGCAGAAAATTATTAGAATTGGATCTTTCGAAAAATATTAACAAAAATTTTGAATCAAAAATTGAATTATAATCAAATATCTCGATAGAAGATCAACTAAAACACTAAAATAATAATACATTGTTATTAGAAAGCAGTCATTCTATGTAAAGTTCAGATACTTGCGGCTGAAGCATTAGTCGAAGAAATGCAAATTGAGTCAAGCACAACAAACGTTCTATTCGGAATAGCATAGACTATTTCTTTTTCAAGCGAATTAAATTGAAATGTCTTTCAAATTTGGTGGTAGAACCACAACAAAATCAATCATGAGCAATAAAGTCGATAGTTGACAAGTTGGACAAGCCAAGTTCATAGTTGCCGAGTGATGCCATCTTTGGTTTATTGTGTACTACATATTATTGAACTAGTACAATAAATACGAGTATGTTCAACTAGGCGAACACAAAGTTTGTTTCGTCCAACTATCGTTCATAAGACAATTTCGTCATAGTTGACATTATTAATTACGATTGTTTCAGCGGTCGAGAGATATGTTGAAGTGGTCGTTATGTTTATTTTCGTAGAAATCATCAAGAAATTTGAATTCACTGATTAAAGTCTTACTATTTTTCAATATGACAAATAATTTCACTGTCTCTCATTATCATTATTTTATTATTTCTGAGAGAATGATTTAGATAGACATGTTGCACTCATTTCGTTCTGCTACAGGTTTGTTGATCTTATTAATAATTCCTGGAATTTTTTATTTGTTTGACGTTCAACAACCATTTGTAACGTTCCACTTGAAGCATCAACTACAATGATCGTAATTTAGTGGAACAGCAAAAAAATCTACTTCAATAAATAGTAAAATGAATACTGTGGCCTATTCTTGAAATAATCTTGACATATTACTCGTACTTGTAATTTGTTGCATTGAATTGGGTGCTTTTGGAGATTTTTTTTTCCGTAAATATTTTAGGACATAATAATTTATAGATTAGACTTTTCGTATTAAATAGGTCAAACTTACCAAGTTGACTCGATTAAAATCATTGCATCTAGACTATAAGCTACTGAGTATTATGTTTCACAGGTTTATCACGAAATTTCTATCTCTTAAATAAAAATAAAATACCTGATAGATTTTAGAACCACTACAAATTTCTTCTTATTATATTTTGTATTTTTTAGTGATTTTATTTCGATTAATTTTCTTCTTGAGGTTCTCTGATCTAGCTAGCGGCATTGCGTCCCGAACAGAAAACCTACCTCTTGGTTATAAGCTCTTAAGCTCAGTGGCTTTTAGTGTGCGCGATCCACAACGATGCAATTATGAAATATAATTAGATAACGAATAACCTCGCGGCAATGTGCCCCTCCTGTTACACCCTTGTGCACGCCAATGATTTTACCACCACTACTGCCCACAAACATGAGAATTAATTAACTGGGTGAACATTACCATAAAACAACACGCGCCAATGATGAAAGAAACTTGGTTAATATACTATTTTGTGATATTGACGTCATTAGCATTATTCGTTAAAAACTTATAGTTCGAGGCAGAGAATTTTCAGTCTAACTATACCTCAGATGAGATATGAATCAATACACTTTGAAATTATCGAGACTAACATTCCAATAACATAAAAAATTTCGTTTGAAGCTTTCACTTCACATTGCTTGAATTGTCTTTCTCACATCTTCATAATGTTGAATCAAAGGGCATGTTTTAAATTATAGAATGCACACGCCCTTCCGATTTCCGAATAAGATTAGTTAAATCCAGTGGCGTAGCTAGTCCTAAGAATGCTTTTTGTTTATTCAACTGCAACGAAACCCAGAAGAAGAGTAATTTTTGCTCACACATGTCGGAGACCATATAACTCGAAGGTCTAATGTCGGGTAAATACGGTTGACTTAGTTGTAGCTACGCCCTTGGGTTATTTCGTTGAGTAGTTTCTATTATAATTTTGACAGTTTAATTATTCAATTAAATTAACGGTAAGCTCTATGTGCCAGAATTTTTACTGTTTTGCCGGTAAACGGAAATTTCGATCAATTACGGACAGTAATAAATATACCAATTTTGAGCATACTTTATCAATGTGAAGTTGCTCATGAATGATGTAATGTAATATTTGGAAATATTGGAATTCCTGATACTATTTTATGCTATTCTTGCAGCTTTTCCTGCTGCGTGAGACATTTATTTGGAGGTTTCAACACTTTCGGTAGCTAATATTCATAGCACTCATTACAAACAAAATTATTTCATAGTGAAAATTATGACTAAAGCTTGAGCTTTCCCAATATATGATAATAGAGTCATCCTGAAAAAAAATTAATATAATATTTTTGAGTTTCTTCGTATCTTCCGTGTTGTGACATTTATAAACAACTATTAGGTCCTGGCAATGACTGTTGCTATCACATCCAGGCCCAATACAATACTATAGTTCATTTCAATTAAGAATGGTTCAAGAATCCTTATGATTGGCCAAAATGCGAACTTACCTCACATTAGCTCAGAAATAGTAATTTGTCAGTCGTTCATCAATTATCATAAATAGATTTGTTCAATTTTGTATCTATTCTTCAAATAGGAAACATTATAGTTGCTGACAAATGAATAAACTTCCATACTGAAGCCTGAAGATGACTAAAGCGAAGGCAGATTTCGCATCGTAATTTGATGCACATTGAACCTAATTATATCAAGACATCTAAACCAAATCTTCGCCTACTTTGAAATTCAATTCCAAGTTCTGGTTTTCAATAGAAGGAATTCAGATTTATATAAATAGAATTGTTACATCAAAATGTTCACCAAACCAAGTATAACAGAGACCGTGGTCGTTGTTCTTGAATGCAATATTAACGCCTCCATCAAAATTTCAATTTACGCTAATCTTTTTTATCGCTTCTAATTAATTGCGTTGCATTGGCTTTTCTTTTATGATGTTCTGCTTGAATTAAGAAAACAGAGTCGTACTAAACTAATATCTCATCAGAACTTTAATAGCTAAGGCTCGAATTACAAGAATTCAATTTTCTGAACCATAATAGTGTATTCTCAGCTGTTCGTCAGCCAAACACCATTGAACGAAGTACCCGGTTTCATATATTTTTGACAAATTCTTGCTCGGTGCCCATAGAAGAAATACTAAATCTTATACACTCATAAATCATTATGAAAAAAAAATGTTGCAGCTTCGTTAATTCTGGAAACTGTTCCATGTAAAATTTATTCTAGCTCTCAAGAAATAGTTTCAAAATTAGAATAATGCTATTTAGATATTCATATTATGTTGAATACATATCTACCCTCTGAGCGATTTTGCATTATCTAAATGATTCTTATTGACAGGTTTACATGGTCATTCTGTAATTGTAGTGTGAGTGAATGGAAATAGAGGTCTATTTCTGGAAAATCGAATGGACAATATCTGTGACCAATCTGGATACACAAACACCACTAGGATGTTTCGAATGTGTGTGTGTGTGAGTTCATGTCAAAAGCAGGTGAGGTTAGTTGTATTTGTATAACACATGCCAAATTTCGACTAAATTGACTATTTCTATGCGTTTGGCGTTTATTTCGCATCAAGAAAGTCGGGCCCAAATAAATAGTTTGTGATTTCTTAAAATAGTAGCTGGATGCATAAAAGCCGAAGTCCTTTCTGATTATATTTTTAAGTAGTATACTAACTACGTTAACATTATTGGAGTATTTTTATCCAAAGTTTTTTTTTTTTTTTTTTTAAATGTGTGATTTGAAGGAATATGCATTTAATAACTTACTTTAATCGTGTGTATTATCAACATTTCATAAAACGTGTAACTTTATTTTTTTCAACTTCAATTTTATTTTTCATTTTCTTTTGCGCTATTTTTCATTATAACATATTACTGGTCGAATCCTTTCATTTGATAGCCATGTCAGAAGGCTTTTGAAAAAAAAGTCAATCCGCTATCTCGAGGCGTCCATCGTGTATTGGATTTAGAATGATATTAGATATATTATATTGAAAATAGCAAGGTTTTTATTATATGGAAAAGTTCAGAAAGATTCTTAATCACACTGATCTCATTTATTTTTTTAAATTTTAGTTGCTGGTTTCAATCACTGCGTGATAATCATCAGAACAATAAAATTACAGGACCCTAACATAAGAAAACGGCGTGTCATATTTGTAATAAAAATTGTATATATGGTAATAAATAATATATCATAAAAAATATATCACAAGTAGTTCAACAAAAATGTCCAAAATGCAAGCAAAACATTATATACACTGTTACGGAGCTTATGCAAATCTGTCAAATTTCTGAATCTATTCTCTAAATCTATTCTAATCATACTGGCAAACTGATAAGCATACGGAGTGAATTTAAAAAAAAGCTGATAGAGGTGGACGAAACATATCTATAGTGCATTTCAATTAAGAACGATCCAAGTGTTCTTACGAGACTACGATTTGAGCCTTTTGATTGGCCAAAATGCAAATCAATTTCACATAAGAACAGAAATCGCACTTGGCTATCTGTCAGTTGCATCATTTGTCAGTCGTTCTTCAATTATCATAATCAAATATTTAAATTTGTTTCTGTTGAAGTAAAATGTGGATGTATTTTTCGTTATTATTTCGTGAATGTATCCACTGCACGCTTGTTTTTGAATCCTGCATTCAATGTGAGTAAATCGTGTTTGAATTTTGACCAATGAGAAGGCTTGAATCGTAGTTTCGTAAAAGCTCTTGGACCACTCTTAACTGAAATGAAATACAGGACGTTGCTTCGTCATTGAAGGCTATGCATGGATACATCATTACACTTTTAAGACCAAAGAACAGTCTAAAAAATCTGACGTGAACATCACGTGACTTACTTGTAGATCATTGGATATATATAATGTGATTTTGTGTTTGATCGTATATATCATTGGATATATATAATCAAACACAAAATCTCATCGTTCCACAGTTAATCGTTTTGGATTTACCCAAGAGATTCTAAAAATCTGTCAAGTAAAATGCGCTTTCAGCCAAGTAGGTTGCTATAGAAACAGTAGGTCATTATTCTTATGCTACAAGATTCCTAAATACTGATTTTCAAGATTCTACGACTAACAACTAACAGATCTAAATTTATGTGCAAAATTAAAAAAAAAAAATCCTACTGAAGTGCACTTCCGGTTCAGTCTATTATTATAAGAATAGAATAAGGGCGATGGCACACACATTTGTGCCGACTCGGCCACTACTCGACGATGACAAACTCAGCGGTTGTGTTGACTTGACCAATGGACGGCAGTAAAAAGTACTCACAGTTTGAACAGATAATGAGTATGTTTGTAATAGTATATTATGGAATTAGTTTATAATCCATGCTATTATGACATGAATTAAATTGGCGCATGAAGCCCGCCCGCTTGAAAACAAAACCCACTGTTAATGACTGTACTAGTGGTTTGATAAACATTGAGAATGGCACGTCGAGCTTGGTCGGAGCGGGCGAGATCCGCCTATTAGTTGGGTGCAAGGAACCGCCGGTTGAAAACAAAAACTACTGTTTTAGTTCTACTGACACATAAAGCAGCAGTACGGATAAATTCGCCGCAGTGAGTATCTGATGGTATGGACTTTCGCTGCAGAGGACATTCATCGGTAATGGTATTCGACGGTGCACTTCGTCATGAATCATTTTTCCTGGTATCAAACGAAATTTCCATTCATAAAAAATGGATTTCGGTCGAAATTGGACCACTAGTATCAAAAAAAATTAATAATGAACGAAAAAACTTTTCAGAACTCATTTTCTGAATAAATATGTTTTATTGGGATATAAGTTCTGTACATTAATTAGAAACAAAACGTTTCGAAAGCAAAGTGCTGCCTTTTTCTTGAAAAAAGCATCAAAATATTTGTATCTACTGATCATGACATACATTTTTTTTGTGTTCTTAATGTTCTTATGAGTTATTAATAATTAGAAAACGTTGTTTTTTTTTTTATCATACATCACAATATATTTTCGTGGTTGTTATATTTGAGAGTAATTTATAAATGCTCTATAAGATATCAGAACTGAGTTTTACTGTCACATCCTATATTTTCATAATTCATTTACAAATTAATTGAATAATATACCTAGCACTATACCTGAGTCTGAGATATTATTTCATTTAATATACAATCATTCATTTCGTTAAATATACGTTCACTGTGTCTTGACGATCCGATAAATTAGATCGTACCAGTTCTGTCAATCCGGAAATCAGTCTGTAACAGTCTCATCAGTATGAGAGTCTTTCCGTAACAGTCTTGTCAGTACATAGCATTCTGGTGGTCAGTACTAACAATATGCACAGTCTTGTACGCTATTTTGTAAATTGATTGATCCCTCGGGCTAATCATTCTGGAATTGTGCGGAAAATAAGAAAAAAGTTTTAAGTAAAGTGCACTTCCGGTTTATCCGATCGCAATCATAATGCAAGATGTACAACTGGATGTTGTAGAAGTACTTAATACGAAATTTCAATATTCTACGACTGATTGTTTTAAATTTATGCAGAAAATTCAAAAAAAGTTTCAAGTGAACTGCACTTCCGGTACAGACGATTGCAACCATAATGCAAGGTGCAAATCAGCACCCTCTACCAGTCTTAAAAACGAAATTTCAGCATAATACGTTCGACGGGTTTTGAGATTTGCGAGTTACGTAATCCGCACATACGTACCAACATCAAGCCGAAAATAGTAAAAATGGATTCAGGGATGCTCAAAACGGATGTTTCCATTAAAATCTCTATATGTGAATTTTGTCGGTTTCACAATACTTCCTTGTACTTAGTACGAGTAAGTAAAACATGTTCTTATAGTTGCAAAGGTTATAGCAACTTTTTTGAGATTCGTAAGGAATAATTATTACCGACAATATAAAAGAGGATGAAATTATTGCAGGGGCATATTATTCATCAATATTAAATCGTGTAAAAACCGAGCTGCTTATATTTCCCAACAATAGCGCACCAGTTTCTTTGGTATTGTGGTCACAAAATTGACGTAATTGAAGTACCAAGCCATTTCACATTCTCCTGATCTCCAAAACTCATTTGCTTTCCTTTGCTCCCAAATATGAAGAAAAAGCTAGAGAAAAGAGGATTCTTTTCCGGAAAATATTAAAAACTGGAAGAGACTAATGAAAATATATATACAAATAATCCACTATTTTAGGCAAAGTTCGAATGAAAAAAAAATTAGGTATAGGTTTTTCTAATTATGTGAAAATATTATACATTGTATGTTTCCATGAATCTTTATCTCTAAGTTGACAAATATTGTTTCGATCACTGTAAAAGAACTTGTATATTTATTTCCAAAGCAATGAATGCAACAGTGTCGTTATCAAAGCTAGGGTGGTTCCTGGCCCGCAGCGCTACAGGTGCGCCGAGCTACACACTACGCCGTCCTCGGTGGAATATGGAACTGTTGAATCGCCGCACACAACCACCCACTCGAAAATTTGGTATCAACTGAGTGAAATAATTCATTATGCACCCAATATGCATGCTGTATTGCTCTTGATAGTAAAGATGGAGAATTACTTGTAGATGAATAAATTGTATACAGAAAAATACCAGAAATATCTGTAGATTTTGATATTTGTTTAATTTTCATGACAATCTGTTATGCAAAAAACACTACAATAATCTATTTAGGTATTCATTTATGGCTTTGCATTTGATGTTCAAAGCTTTGATAATTTCTTCTGGAATTCTTATTTGAGAAAGTATAGTCTTCATGTTTGGAATGGCGTATTCCACACTCGCGAACCGTAGTCCTCTCCTTCGTCTCAGATTACAAAATTTTCGCTCTTTTGGAATAAAGGCCCATCCCAATACTTGTTGTAGAATATACTATTATGTCGATTATAAGCTTTAAGAGAGTAGAGTTTAATTCAAAACAGATTATTATTCTTACATTTTTGTTCTTAACTCAAGAGATATTGCAAATTGAAAAAATTATAGTTGTAATATTCAAGATATTAAATATTAAAATAAATATAACTCATTTTGAACAAGAATTCCTCTGTAGACATAAAACAGTCTGTATGTTATAACGTTTTGATATAAGGAATTTATTCAATTATCATTACCTCAATTTTCTCTTTATGAAAAGCTCTTATCTTGAAAATGTATTCAAGTAAACTAAGCATTAAGTAAATTATCTTGATGATATTGGAAAATTGATTCCCAGAAATTTTCGTTTCGTGTTAAAATGTTTATTAAGATACAGCTCCAGGCAAAATCGCTAATACAAAGTGATCAAATTGCGTTTCATTACAACCATCTAAAATTCAAAATTTCGCTTACGAATTACGTATTACTCGAAATTTATGGCCATAATGCGATTTGTCGTAAATTTCAACGAATACTGCAAACATTTATTACATGAGATGTGATTGTTTGTATATTAATCTTTGATTACACATGAATAGTAGTAATATGGAAATCAATCCAAATGGAAATATTATAAATGTTTATGATTTTTTTCGAATACATTTTTCAAAAATAATTAGTATGTGTTGAATTAAATAGAGAATGGTACATTTATTGTGGCGGCTGACGAAATCGAGGCTAGAGATTCGTCAAGGTGTTAAATCTATTTAGTATTTACTGTGGTTCACAACAACAAACTTCATGATTATTAATACTTATTTAAATTTCATCCAGAGCGTCATTTCTTGAGAAACTTTTATGTGAGAATAAACACTTTGAATATCGTGAATGAATTGGTTTCTGAAAATAATTATTTATGTATCAAGTACCGAAAGTGCATATTTTCAGTACAAGCATGGATAATTGCAGCCCGAGGCCACGCCGAGGTCTGCAATCATGCGTGTGCTGAAAACGCACTTTCTGTACAAGGTGCATACAATATTTTTTTTAAAGTTGTGTTTCTCAAGAAAATGTACATATCATGCAGTTTTTGAATGACATAATTTAAATAAAATCAATCTATCGTTTCTAAGGCGAGGACAATTCAAAATGTTTATTGACAATGGAAGAAATAATACTTTTGACAGACGATTTATGTAATAGTGTGAAAATTGTTATTTGAGTAAAAAAAAAACAGTGATGGGAGTGATTTTGAAGATCCGGGTCGTCCATCTGAAATTGCATAGGCTTCTAACGCAGCAACTCTCAATTTACTGCCTTCATCATCGCGAGAGAAGTAGGTAGTATAAATATGAATATAAAAATCCCAAGATTGGTGCATACAAGAAGAAATGAAGAAAAAATTATATATTCTTTAATTGTGTTACTTTTTAGTATTAGTATCGAAAAGTAACTATTTTTCAGTACTAGTACCGGAAAGATTGTTTTTCTGTTGATGTCCTTGGTTACCATAATGCTAACATTTTGTTTCAGTTTTGAAAAAAAATGATTCCAGAGTGGCGGAGGAATATATACGAACCCAAGTTTGATAAATTTTGAGGTAGAACTAAATCCATTGTCTAAAGAATCAAAGTTAGAATGCGAAATTATAAAATTATCATTACAGGGACCGCAATCCATGAATTTACTATCCATTGCTTTATAGCTTTCTGCCTTCAAACTTAGGAGAAATCATATTTTTTCTCTCTTATTTTATAATGGATCTACTATTCCTTGTATTCCTGCAATTCTGCTAGGTCAAACTTGAAAAGATGACACTATTATTCCTCCAGAGCACAATAACTCTCGAGCCTCAATTGCACCTCGAAATATTCTTCTTCCATGATGTATAATTGCAAACTATATTCCTTTTAAATTATGAAATATTTATTTCAAAGCTTGTTTTGTTATAGATGAGAAACTTTGCAGATTCATCAACTGATAAAACTCCTTTATATGAAGCTCTAAATGCAGTTGTCTCTCCGATTGTGTATTGTTTTTCTCTTCCAAGTGACAATAACAAGAACAAATGCGTTTTGACCTATTAAAAGTTTTTTAATAAATAAAAACAGCGGCTTATTTTTCCTAGTTTTCCGATGTTGCAGATTCAATGTGGCATAACTTGGAAGTTATTTAACATAATTCATTTTAATTTTATGCCGTAAAGAATGGAACTGCTCCATTAGCATAAACTTCGTCTATTTATTGCCACTATTTTTCAATTCTAGACACTTTTTAAAATTCAAATTGTGAGGAGCCCTTGCTTGAAAAAGAATAATTGTTTCGAACAGGACTTTGTTGGGCTTGGAGATAACAATTTTCCTTTTACATGTTTCAATTTTTAAATTCATATTTGAATACTTAAGATTATTTTTTTTTCTTTTTTTTTTTTCTCTACTTTATAGATATTAGGAGCTGGATAAACTGTCCTTCAAAACAAAAAATCTATTGATTACTCATATAAATATTAGCTAGTAATATTTGAATGATTCAAAGGTAAATTAATGGAATATGCTGGGAATTTACTATCATCTAGGAATTAATTCCGCTTTAAAAAAATAGTATCTTTTTAAGACAGATGAAGTCAGAGAGCAAAACTTTTAAGATGGTAACAACTTCAGGTATAATTCAACTCACGTAAAGTTTTTATTTCTTGCTCTAATATAACGAAATTACGTATATATATAGAACGAGATGAAACCCAAATTTGATCGTAAAAATTTCATATCTTCAATATTTTTCTAGTTATCAGGTACTGTATTACAAATTGTGAGAAACTCTCGGAAAGTTGATTTATATAACCGGTCATACAATTTTTATTTTTTGTTTAAATTCAGTAGAAATTTGTTAGGATTATGAGATGTGGTATTAGTGACCAATACTAATGGAATAGTTTCTCACACCTACTATATTTCTTGATTTTGGAATCCTTGTGTCAGAAATTTTGTTATATTTTAGCTTTTACTTATAATACTATCATATCTTCAATATTTTCTTATGACTTGAGCAATAAATTCAAAACGTGTGTTGATATTCGCTTTTGTTAAATTAATTATATTACTTGCAGGTACGATTATATTCATAATGAAATGTAATATGAAGAGTCAGGGATAATGTAAATTATTGTTACATCTTCAATATATTTAGAGAGACCAGCAATGAATCAATGAGGTACGAGAATTTAAATTTTTTTGTTTATACGAACTGTTTAAGACTTTTTTATTCTATTGTGACTAAATTTTATAAATTTATAAAGTAATACCTAAAGACAAAATATATTTGCTGCAGTTTATAGTTAATGAAGGAACTCAATAATTGATAATTTTATTAAGTTGACCCCAAAAAAAATGACCGGAAATAGCCTTATTTCGACACTTGGAACAGGATCCTACAATTATAAAGTCTGGCACTCTATTGACCACCATATTCACGATCGATTTATGCACAATTTAACCGTAGGTTCGACCAGGGAACATAAGATAGTCAGCCAGATCCTCCGATATTATCCCTCTTAACTTTTTTATCTAGGGATATCTCAAAGATAAAATTTTCCAACATCAATCTCACAATATTGAGGAGCTAGAAGGTAGAATCATAGCAGTTATTGACACAACAAACCCTCAGAAGTGTGTATGAGAGAGCAGAAATATGTTTATAAATTATGAAATATTATGGTCGCCAGTTTGAACACTTATTGAATTTTGTACATCCTGAAATAATACGGAAATGCTTCCAAATTTAATTAATTAATAGGATTTTCGTTTGTCGTTGCATCGGTTCAATTGCTACATTACAATACTATAAACAGATGTAGATAGTATTTTTAATAATTTTTTTTTACATCACTTTAAATTAAAATTTTATTGCTTACCTCCGCGGAGAGCGCACAACTCTATAGCCTTCAAGACAATATTGTTTTTTGCGTGGATCGTTTAAATATAGGTGTTTCACTACCATTTTTGTCACATTTTTGTCTCCTGTAATTATATCTATACTGGCCTGAAGAAGGCAATCGCAATTGCCGAAGCCAGACACTAATCAAGAAAATGGCTAGTAAATTGGTGTGGTAAAAAAGGCATCTAATCATCATTTTAACCTTTACATAAATCTTCTTCAGAAGGGATTGGATTATCAACTTCTCATTAACATAACAATAAAAAATGGAAGAATCATCTAGATGATGAAAGCGCATTTTTGACAGTTCATGAATGCTTGTTACTTCAGAGATTTCGCAAATTACCATCTCTCACAATTATTGAGAGTTTTTGCAAACTTACGAAACAGCAGCTTCCATTTAGTACTAGTTTCAAGTTGACAGTTTGATAGGTACATAATTTATGCATGAACAAACTCAAAAATACCTTTTATTCTTCATTGTTTAGTTACTGACTGACGGGAGGTCAAGTGCTGTACCTTAAAATGATGATTTGATCTTTATCAAAGCTATATAAAAAAAATACACCAGAAGTAAACAAATTTTCAACCAATAATAATGATTCATTCTAATAAGCTTCCAATTCGCGTCAAACAAGTCATTGAATGAATCTCGGACAGATTTGACAACTGTACGTAATAATAGTGACACCCCCGACTGAAGTTGTAACTAAATTTTTATCTACTTTAATAAATTTTAGTTGCCATATCCCTAATGTCATATATACCCATGGGCATTGTTTCACTTGAAACAAGTAATTGAATAATTTAATCTTCCACAATCACTGAGCTTGAATTAAAGCAATTTGTGCAAACCTACGAAACAGTAGCTTTTATTTAGTTCCAGTTTCAAGTCTGTAAATAGTATAGTTGCTGAGAACTCAGCGTCACGCCAGCCAGCCAGACAGCTAAAGTGAATTTAATAGCGATTTTTTCGAGTAAATGCGCTAAAAAATATTTATTTATGGATACGTTTTAGTATAAAATATGAAGAATATTGTATTTTAAAGAGGGATTTATTAACTAAAATGTATTTTTGAGGCTTTTTTCTCTATTTATCATCATTTTACAAATGAAAATATTTTCTTGAAATCGCAAGTTGAAATATATTTTTTTAGTATCTAGTAAGAAACTAAAACATTATTAAATTGGCCTACTAATGTGGCAACTTTAATCTATTTAACCAAAGTCGTAACTCTTATAGTTATCGAGATTCCAATGGTGGTCCGGTTAAAAAAACACAATTTATATGAAGTTTTAATCCGTCTGATTGATCAGTGGAATACAAAATGACTGCATATTCCTAGAATAAAAATATCGTTCTATCACAAGCTTCTTGAAATTATTCTATAGTATAATTTGTAGAAGATCTTAAAAATATAATTCCAGGAGTCTTCGTCAACCGCAACAGGAAGAATGAAAATTTCCATCACTTCAAGATCCTTCTTGCTACCTGTAACTTCTATCCTTACGCCTGTAGCCCTACAGCCTATATATACCTTTCCAGTTATGACTTTCAAACTGATTTAAACTTTAAATGAAGTTCATACAGCAGGACTTGTATCGGGAACGCGTGTACTGTTACACAATTAAAACTGGATAATTATAATGAAATGCTAGCGGGAGAAATATAAGTTTTTATCTCAAGCATGGATGTTTCCTAGAATTTGTGGCATGCTTTGTGAAGAAACAAATGTTTATTTTGCTATGCAGAACTTTATTTAATTCCTCTCTAAGGAACTTGGAGACGAGTCTCGAAAACAGTTGTGTTTGATGATATGTACTGCTCCCGATTCCCGAGAATTATCATATCTCAAAATTGTTTCTTGTTGGCATCTACATATAGGGGAAGGACCGAATTTAATATATTTTCAGATTTTTAAATAGACCGGTTTCCGAAAAATACATGAAAATTATGTTCTGTAAGAAAATTTCTTTGATTGTTCAAGGAAACTAATATCATAAATACTTGAGATATGACGACTGTTATGAAATTTTGTGTACATAACAGAACAAGGACTATATTCAATTCGAAATGAGTAATTCCGGAAATATTTAGTACCAAAAATCGATGTAATTAATGCTTCAAGAAAATTTACATTTCAGAGACTACCTATTTGGAATGTCAGAAGCATTTCACTCTGATGTTTACGTACAAGGCATGGAATATATTTGAGATTTATCTTAAGATTTGGATTTGATTATTTCCAGAAATTGTCTTATGTCGTGCTTGAAAGCAAACATCGTATTTCACAAAATATTCATTTTTTATTGGGGGTTTACACGTGCATGTAGATGAAAAGGTGTTCTACCTTCTTCAAATGGGGCATAGCGGAGTTGCTCCACCAGACCTCAGGTAGCTATGATCTCATAGCTGAGTTGCTCCACCACCGATAACCGCAGGGATTAAAACGATTCTGGGAGCTTGAAGGGTTCAGGTCATAAATGATAACGCATCATATAAATATCATTCTGTACAGGAATATTAGAACCATCAGCACAGGTCCATATTTCAGGAGGAAACCGAGCTTCTACACTAATGTAACATTCTAGCACATAATCACAAAATTGTATTAATTTGGAATCATTCAAAGGAACATTGCCAAATATTTCCAACACAAAAAATCGCCTATTTTCTCTGGACTTAAAAACTGGGTACCAAAAAATTGTTTTAAATATTGGCTGCCAAAATAATTACGTTCTTTGTACACTTGACAACCTAATGCTGGAATTTTCCGGAGCCAAGCTTGTCCTAAATGAAATTTGCGCCCAATAATTTTAACACTCGGTCATACATTACGAACAGCATTATGAATTGCACTTTCAAAATCAATAACTATTTGCTGTGGATCGAAAACCAAATTTAGTGCCATACATTTTTTTGGGAGAATTTTTTATCTAGTAGCAAGCAGAACTCGAGCGGAATTAGGATTAAAAGTGAATGTGGAGGAACTCGGCTATGGGATTATCCTTCCAATCTTACGGTCAAGGATTAAAACAGGTAAAAGTGGAGGAAATCTGATACTCCCCTTCAAATGTATAAAGATTCAAATAATCATTAACTTAACCAGCGAATATTCAGAATTTTTGTCAGTGCTACCCGTGTTCATTGGTTGAAATAGATGATTATCGATAAAAACTAATCGGTATGGATCTTTATCAATTTGAGCTTACTGTTTAACCTAAAAATAATCATGCTTTCACTCATTAATAAGCCTGATTGGCAGATGAAAACTAGAATCAGAGTTTCTGATAGAAATGATCTAATTAATCAGGAATAATTTGAATAGACTATTGAAATAGCTAATTGATTAAAACTAACATTTGTATTCATTGAATGAATAGATTATAATGTTTATTTATTGTCAGGGTAAAATTAAATGAGGCGATAATGTACAGTAATTATTTGCTGAAAAGTTTGTAAATAGCTATGTATATACCGAGGTGAAAAAGCTTTTTTCTATCTACGGTTACAGTGAAAAGTTTATACTCATGCTTTAATTTATCAACAAAACTAACTTTGCCGCACATCTACCACAGCAACCCGATTCGAATTTTTTCCTGATTTGTCTGAAGGATCTTACAAGAAGAATAAGGCTTTATTTGATTAGGTGAATCTGATGATTCAAATATTGCCAAAGAATCAAGATAACCTTATGCAATAAAAAGTTATTCGGGATAAGGACATCCTAATCAGGCTCAACTAAGTTTTTTTTCAGGATAACCACATGAAGAAGTGATATGTTTTTACTTGATAATCCTGTTCCGGATCAACTGAGGTTCTTCCCAGGATAACCTTATTAAAAGAAAATAATAGATTTTGATTTGGTCGTCCGGCTCAGGACCAACTGAAGTTCATCTAAGGATAATTGTATGAGGGAATTATTTGTTTTTCTATTCGATAAATCTTTTTAGGTCCTGAAAAGGTTTTTTAGGATGATCTTATGAAAAAGGTAATATTTTTATATCTGGTGATCCTAATCAATCCAAAATGAGGTTCTTCAGGGTGATCTTATGAAAGCCATTTGTTCTTTTATCTAGATTAATTCAGGACCAATTGAGGTTCTTCTCAGGATGGCTTTATGAAAACGTTACTTATTTTTTATTTGATCATATCGTATGAAAAAGTTATTTGTTCTTTGTGTGGTTGCCCTATTCAGGAATAATTGAGGTTTTTCTTATTATAAACCTATGCAAAAGTTTATTTTTTATCTGCTTATCATACTGAACCAACTAAGTTGGCCCTTAAATTTACTTATGTGAAAATACTTTTTTCAAATGTCTATTCGATAAATTATAAGAATTATTGATGGAACCCTGATCACAGCCACATAGATAATCCTGATTAAAACCACATGAGGTAATCTTGATAAGAACATGATGGCTTTTTAGCGTTACATCCTTATCAGATTCTCATTCAACACTCCTAATCAGAATCTGATTTCCATAGAAGATAAACTAATTTGGTCCATATGTCAGGTCTCCATGATAAATTCTAATCGGAAACGGACGGGAGAATACTTCATCACTTGATCAATATAATATTATTATAAATAGAATCATTGAACGCTTGATGAGTCTTATTATTTTACGTTTCATTCGAATAGTTTTTAATGATTATTCAATTAATTTCTCAGTAATTATCTTTGTATTTGAAGCAAGAAGTTATGTTATATCGCTTGGTCATGGACGCGGCACGTGAAAAACGATAAAAATACTTTGCACTATTAATGTACACAAAATTTTGCCATGATTCTCTGAATAAACTGCATAATAACGCTTATTTGGTATTATTTTCTCGTCGAACGTCAAACAAAATTGAGTTTTGACAAACATTCAATATTCATATTCATGGCAATTAATACTGAAACAAAGTATTCATCGTGTTTTGCTATTAGAGCATAGAATCGCGCTGCTAATATCAACTGTACGTTGATAAATGGAAACAATCACTTTTTCATAGCAACTTTAGAAAAATTACATTTTCCAAAACTTTTCGAATATTTGTAATGTAAACAGAAATATAGATAAAACTGATGATATTTTGAAGCAAAGTTGGAGTAGTGATCGTAAAATATTTCTTCTAAATCACTAAATTATCAGCTAGAAAGCTGCAGATGATCTTATTCACAACAAAAATTAATCATAATTATACAGAACTACTGACAAAGGCATGCAATTATGCCTAAAGCTGGAATCAAGTCTATAACCTTCCAAATAGATACAAGGAATAATTTCCAATATAATACAATTTGGCATATACCAGTATCGATATTATTAACATTATAGAACAGAATCCTTTCGATCTGATTTCCTTGAGACGCTTGCAAACATGTATAGTATCAAAGTTCAAACTACAAATTCAATAGATTAATCCTTTGAAAAGCTGTGCACTCCTGTACCATCACATCGTACATACATCCTACAAGCACAGGTATCATGACTTCAAATATTTACATTAATATCACGAAATCCATGTTAAAAATAGCTTGTATCTCGTTATGGCGTCGCTATGGCAACCGCTCCGAAGCCTTCTTTGATATGATAACAAGAATGCAACGCCCGGGCGATTATACTCTTCTGGTAATGGACTTATGTACGTATATAAAAAGGTTCAAGTTGATGCATCTTCTTCACAAAAGCAGCGAGTATTACAAAGGATGCATTCAGTTTTCTTTCCAGCTAACACAATTAAAATTTCATATAACATTCATATTTTTTGAAGATTATTAAAATGAAAATGATTGAAATATACTGCTAGAGCAAACTATGAATAAATATACAAGCATAATACTCTGTGAGAAATTGTAAGAAGTTTTGCAAATCTATCTTCATTAAATACAGACACGTATCATTTTTACATCGAGCAATCATCATTTTCATAAACAGGATAGATGAACGGATGAATCAGTGGCGGCTCGCTCATGGACACAGTTGAACTGCAGCACCCCTCCACTTGACATTATCGAAAACATTTAATAAATGAGCATCTCAGTAGCTAGGGCCTGACAACAGGAGCACTCGCCACACGTAAACTCCGAAGGAGTGAAACCAGCTAGATTACTTTAGAATATAATGTAGCTGAACAAACATATTTATTAAATCTAAAAGTAATGTTGTGCCGGGCCAGTGGCTCAGTGCGTTAGCGCGCTGTTCACTGCACGTCTATGGCGCACGAATCCCTGGTTCGATTCCTGGCCGGTATGTATGATCTACCGAAACAGTGCTACAAGGTAAAGCACTCAAATCATACTCGGATACTATAGGCTTACCACCTGTATGTCTTAAAGGTAATCCTGGTAGTATAAGAGATCTCTCTGATACCGCTCAATCGTTGGTGATTTAAAATCGTCGCACAGATTGAAGTTTCGAATCTACCAGGATAATTCGGTAACGAAACGATTACACATGAACTCAAGTCCTTAGTCCTCCTAGGACTGTGCCAATTTAGATCACGCTTTTCCGCGCAGATTTTCACAATCAAAAAGTTCATATTCCTATTCAGGACCTCATAATATGTATGAATCTATCGACAAAAACATCATATTTCGTGTTTTCAGAGCGCTATCTACAGTTATATGAAGTTTGAAATAAGTCAAAATTACCACATTCTGAGCAGTTTCAAAGTATCGCAAATCACATAAATCTATCCAATACAACATAATACGCATGAATCCGTCCTCAAATGCACAAAATTTTGCGTTTCCAGCAAGTTATCAGCGTTTTTTCTGAGTCTCGTTGGAAGAAACTGTGAATGGTTACATTGGAAAGAGATGGAAGATATATTGTAAGAAAGCTGGAGAAGTGAATTGCGAAAGCGTGACAATAATCAAGTTTCGGTTTATCAGGCTCGAAAAATGACAAACACATGATGTAATGAGTTCTTATTTCTGTAAAAAATATTTATATTCGTTCGCCGTTTTCTAGTTGCAAAGTACATATTCTTAACATTACTTTTATAAATAACAAATTAAATTCGATAGACATGCGCATTTCGTTTCACTTCATTTTTCTTTCATTATATTTTATTTCTTTGTCCCTCTAACGTAACCTATATTTTCCTCTCTTTCTGGCATAACCGTTCGCAAAAATGTATTGTGTGATATAGAAATTATTCAATATTCAAATCCTTAAAATACCACTTAGCAAAAGTCAAGTAATTAAAATTTGTACATGTATTCGATTAACAAATTGATAATATTATTACAATTTGTGTTCATTGAATGAGATGATTTTTTGAATTTCCAGAAATTTTAAGAAACCGATTAATCAATCCATATTAAACTATTAATTTATATTGGAAAAATAGCCCAATTTGATATACTGGTTTAAATTGTTTAAACTTTTTTTTTAGATATAATCTAATCCATTTATAAATTAATTGTCATTCTTGCAGCATTGTTTCATATTCCACATTCAAATTTGCCTGAACTTATCCAATAGTAAATGGACATGTTTGGGCAGGTTAATTTACACCGACCACATAAAGTCGTAGTCGACACGGCCGAATTAAATAAAATTGAACGCGGTCGAAAACGAATTTAGGGAATGCCAAGTATCTGCATCCTTGATTCAGATTTTATTTAGCGAATTAACCTTGATCACCGATAAAAGGCAGATCCGAACAATTTTTTGAGTGAAGGGTCAGTGAATATAAGTACGAGTTGAACGTTGAATCTTATTGGAAATAAATATTATCGGAAATATGAAAATTTAATTTGGTGAAAGTGAAATTATTAACAATTTTGATTAACTGAAAAATTGGGAAGATGATTCCCGATTATTAGATGAATAAATCATTACAAGTATGAGGTCCGGTTGCATTAAACATTGTTAACAAGTTGTTGGCTAACATGTAAAACATGTTGTTGACTCAATTTTTGAATGACATTTCATCTAAAATCTGAATTTGTGAATATGTTTCCAGAACCCTGTAAATTTCATCCGGGTGCTTCATTTCAGAAAAGAAGGTATATCTATCAAGACTATCATCAGTAATCCATAGCATATTATTAAGGTAGTCAGCAACATCTTAGCTGACGACGTTGGAGAAATTTATATTTTTCAGTATATATACTTTTGAATCAACCGGCAATCATAAGTAAGTTATTTTTCATATGCCCTTGAATTAATAGGAATACATGGAAAAGATATTCCCTGCCAATCTTGAACCATGTTCTCCAACTATTCCGCAAATAAAGCTCATACAACACTCGCAAATTGCATTTCAAATCCTTATGAGTCTGCACATAAAACCATCACGTAGACAAGGATAAAACTATCATCGCACAGGATGTAGAACAAAGACAAACAACGTTTCCTACGGCAGGATTCGATTTTAGGCTTAAGGTGGCTTTGGTCCTGTTTGGTTTCGTATGCATGCGCAGGTTGAGGATCACGGAAAGAGCAGGACATATCCTGCTGTAGTTGGATTATCAAAATGAAAGTAGTGTTGTCCTTCTCTGCAGCACGTTGTGGACAATTGGATTTCTAAAAGATTTGGTAGGAATATTTTAGAACAGATTATAAGTTTAAATTGAGCACAATTAGGCGGAAAAATTATTGTTCTGATGGTTAATCAAATAAGATAAAAATTTATTCGGAACATGTTGGGCTCATCGATTAATAATATATCCTACAGAATAACCAATATATTCAATTCGCTTAATACAGCCTGATTTATAAAAGAGTTCAAGCTGATCCACAATTTCGAATTATTGAGTTCTATTTTAATCTAGCACTTTAACTGACAACACTTTCACATTATTCACGGACCCTAGACTGTACATAAGCTAAAATTGTTCTAAGAAATGGCTTGTTGAAGACTACTTCGAAAGGTTATGGAAAGAATTATTTTAAAGCAAGTTTGTATAGTATGAATCCATTAGAATCTTGAATAATTAAACTATCCACAAGTGGAAAACAACTTCTGTTAGAAAACAAAATCAACACAATCCCAGTCATGTATTTAACCTCATTTCAGAATTAAAGTCCGCACATAACCTAAAATTAAATAATTCACAGTTCGCTTCATAACAAAACGGAATTGTGGTCGCGAAACGTTGCTTTTAACATGTAAATTATGAATTATTTCCCAAATGGACTACCATGTGAGCCGGGAGCATTACCGGAAAATGGTAACCAGTGGTTTAAACCGCATTAAACCGCTTGTGGGTTGCAAGAGTTTACTGTTTATCTTGTATGCTTGATGTGGCAACAATGAATTGTGTTGTGTCAAATATAAGTAAAAATTTCTTGGTCAAATTGAAAGGTTTCCATGTATTATTAATTGTACTCTTACGTAAAAATTAGTCACAAATCTCAGGTAAAAAGAGTGAATGAAATAATAAAAGAAAAAAGGACAAATATCTCAGATAATTTGAGGTAATATCCTCTAAATGAAATAGATATAAATATTTATGACTAGTGGTGGATGTTTCAAAGAAGCTTCATATTATGATTTATTGGAGTCATTTTCACTTATCACATGTCAAATATTATTGATTGGAACCAATTAATAATTTCATTAAAGTTTCGTTATTGACTTTATTGCAGTTTCAAGTGTCATTCGTCGATATATCAAAATAAATGCTGTATTTTATTTTTTATTCTCAAAAATTTGTAGAATATCGAAATTTAGACCAGACTTTTTATTTTCTTATTTCATTATTTCCATTTGAATCGCAACTTGTGATTAACAAAATCACGGGATAGTCAGTATTGATTGTTAAATTCAAGAAAATACACTAATCTTGCAGAATATCATTGTAAAGTTTCAACTTCCACCAACTATTGTTCGTAACATAACCTCACATAGCTTGCCAATTACATCTGGAATTGGTATAAATAATTCACAAGATTATAATAGAGAACTATGGGCGGTTGCCAACTGAACCAAAGCAGATATAAATGTCTTATCACATTGGACATCTGTGCCAATGCTTAAAACCAAGTCAGGTAAAATTAAAAATTAACATCACGTGATTTACTTGTACATCATTGGATATATATGATACAATGTGATTTTGTGTTTGATCGTATATATCATTGGATACATATAATCAAACATAAAATCTTATCGTTCCACAGCTAACCGTTTTGGATTATCCAAGAGATTCAAAGAATCTGTCAAGTAAAATGCGCTTTTAGCCAAGTCGGTTGCTATGGAAATAGTAGGTCATTATTCTTATGCTACAACATTCCTAAATACTGATTTCCAAGATTCTACGACTAACAACAGATCTAAATTTATGCGCGAAATTAAAAAATAAATTCCGACTGGAGTGCACTTCCGGTTCAGTCTATTATTATGAGAATAGTAGGCAATTATTCAGATGCTACAGCAGACTGAAATACCAAATTTCAATATTCTGCACCCGGTTGTTTCGAATTTATGCGAAAAATTCCAAAAGACTGTCAAGTAAAGTGCACTTCCGGCTCGACGAATCTCAATAAAAATAGGATATGAGCATCTAGACGGTATAATCGTCCTAAATATCGAATTCTAAAAACCTGCGTTCAATCGTTTTGGATTTATGAGGAAAATTCAAAAAATGTTTCGAATAAAGTGCTCTTCCGGCTTAGTCGATAGCAATCATAATGCAAGGTGTACAACTTGATATTATAGAAGTGCCTAATACAAAATTTGAATATTCTATGACTGATAATTTAGAATTTATGCGGAAAATTCAAAAAATCTGTCTACCATTTAGATGCTACAGCATTTTCAAATACTATATTCTAGTATTCTACGACTGATCATTCTGGATTTATGCGGAAAATTAAAAAAAGTTTTAAGTAAAGTGCAGTTCCGGTTTAGCCGATCGTAATCATTATGCAAGATGTACAACTAGATGTTATAGGAGTGCTTAATACAAAATTTCAATATTCTACGACTGATTGTCTTCAATTTATGCGACAAATTCGAAAAGACTGTCATTTAAACTTTAAAAGTGCACTTCCGGCTCAGCCGGTTGATACAAAAATAGGAGATGACTATTAAAATACTATAACAATTTCAAATACTGAATTCCAGCATCCTCGGGTGATTCATTCTGGATGTATGCGAAAAATTCAAAAAAAGTTTCAAGTAAAGTACACTTCCGGTATAGACGACTGCAACCATGATGCGAGGTGCTCATCAACATCCTCTACCAGTCTAAAATACGAAATTTCAGCATGATACGTTCGGTTTTGAGATTTGCGAGTTACGTATATCCGCACAGCCGCACATACGTACCGACATCAAGCCGAAAATAGTCAAAATAGATTCAGAGATGCTCAAAACTAAAATTTCCATCAAAATCTCGATATGTGAATTTTGTCGGTTTCACAATACTTCCTTATACATAGTACAAGTAAGTAAAAATGACCAACTACACCAAAGAATTGATTCCCAGTAAACGCAGAGCCTGTACCGTGAGATTATCTTTATCTTCATTCTCATCCATGAACTATTTGAATATTTATTGAGTCTTGTTGTTGTTATGCGATGAGTTTGTGTGAATATAAACCTGGATGTTTTATTTTAGTTCAGTTTTTTATTGAACTATATTTTTGATTACACTCCATGAATGTCTCCACATTGTTTTGCTTATATATTTTCAACTGTGATATGATTATTCTATTTTTGTATGGCATATGGTTTGTTGATTTTCTTCTAAATGAACATATTGAAAGTTTTTAAATATCAAAATTATTTTAATGATGTGTGATGTATAAAATCATGGTCTCTTGTTTGAAACCTATTACACAAATTCATGTAACACATAGGGGGAGTATATGGTTTCCTAAAATTTGTTCTCTGATTAAATAGAGTGAATATAAAATCTAAATTTTATTGAAATCCAACACAGCTCTTCCTGGAACCCTTCTTATTAGCCACAGAAGTACTTGAATGGCGGTCAGGTACTTGTTTGGTGCAAATTAAAATATTTTTGGATAAGATTGAATTCATGATCGAGTTAAGTACAATTTCACTGGCGAATATGGCATACCACCAAAATTATCCGCTTTTTTGTATAATGGAATCCAGACTTTTTGATATAGTCAAATTTAATACAGAGTGATCAATAATGATTGTCTGACAGGTGACAGGCAAAAGTTCGCATTATGATCAAAACTATCTTCATGGAATAAAGTCAGTATAAATTTATTTATTTTGAAAACTACGTTACCGACATTTCAAGAACACAATGGCGTATATTTTGCATATTTTATGACGGATTCATCCATAATCTGATTCAATAAACAAAAAAGTAAGTAAATAGCTGTATTATTGACTGATTATTGAGAATTTATTATTATTCTACCAAATTATTAGATTAGAATAGTGTTTTCAAAGGAACTGTCATCTGTCACTTGAAGCTCACTATCTCAAGCAGGTGGCAAAGAAAGAATCAGAACAAGGCGGCACGGACAATCATTTTTGATAACTCTGTATAAATCAACGGATAAAATATCGATAAAATCGTAATGAATATTGGTGTTAATATCATCGCCTTGACAATTACACTTTAAGTCCTTCATTTTGAGAATCTCTCAATGATAATTTTAGTTTTGCGAATATTCACCATGTTATTTGTCAAATTTATTGAGCATCTTCATAGATACAAATTCAAGTTATCCTGGAAAAAATTACCACCAACCAAGAAAATTCATGATTCATTTTGTATGAAAAAAAGAAAAATTACTATTATTTAATCAAATTGAAACTCTAGAGGTGCACAAAAATTCCATTTGTCTTTTTCCAAATCAAAAGTTGATGCCCAGATGTAAGACCGATCATTCCTCATAGAAAAAAATATAATTCGAATAAGTTTCAGTCAATTATTCGCAGTAATTGAAAAAAAAAGTTTTTTCACAATTGGAAGACTGGACCTGAAATGGATTAATGGTTGTTTTTGCTTTGTCAAAAAAAAATAATTATAACTATTTTTAAGTACTTCAATAATAACAATTATTTCTGGATAATTAGATATGTTGAATAAATGTTTGATGCAGAATATTTAAATTCCATGTATTCAAAAAAAATTATAACATTCTAATTTTAAAACTATATATTAAATTATTCATTTACATTTCAAAAACAAATACAAATATCAAATAAAATTCAAAAAATGTTAAAAGTGCAATACGCGCATCATTAGTTACAGTAAAATAAATATTTTATTTATTTCAGTCAATAATAGAACATACCAAACAACAACGGACAATATATTTATGTAAATACAAGTCTTTAATTAACAAAAATAATAGTAGTTCACTCGTAATAAAATTTAAATGCAGTTTGTTTGAGTGAAAATATTCAGAAATTATTTTTCACCGTACACAACAAATTTCATTATTTATTCATTGTTGCATAATTCACAAAATATAATAATTATCGAATGAAATATCACTGAATGAAATTGATTTTCATGACTTTTTATTGTCATTGATAGCATTAAGGTTGTTGTCGTAATACATCATTGTCAAAAAGTGAAGTCTAGCGTATCTACACAAAGCGCTCTGCAAACTGATATTTAGATGCTTGTTATTCTTGCCAGAACTTATTCATAACACAGATAGTTCAATATATAGATTTTTATGATAATATTGATGAGTAAAGACTAAGAAATTTAGAATAAATTTAGTGGATGACTGAATTTTTTGTCGGAGAGTGTATCTCATACTCATACATTATAGTAAACATTCACTGGTACTTGCCGGAAAAATAACTTGGCAACATTGTACTTAGCTGTCACCTCAATATAGAAAAATGTCCGATATATTGCGATATAAAGGTAAATTTATAAAACAAAAAGTTTTAGATTACGATGAGGAGGGAGAGCAAGGACTTGTCCAAATTTTAACAGAGTTAAAAAATAGAAGGCCACAAGAATAAACGTATTATCACGCTAATTATTTTTTTTTCAAGCTTTAAAATAAATGTGATTGATTGCAATTTTATATGTGAGTTCATACTATATTATTTTTATCTGTTATTATCAATATTAATATATTTGAGTTAATAATACTTTTTTTAACATTTATGTGCTTTGTTTATCAAATATTTATAATTTTTTGTGTTATATATAATATATTTTATCCATCATAAATAATATTGTTCTACAGAAACTATTATTAACTATTTAATTCCATCTCTTTTCCTTTGAATTTGTAGATCGAATAGTACAATGCGATGTACAGAGTGACATACAGTGTTGCCAAGCATTTCTGTTCAACGTGTCGGCACGTATTTTATATATAAAATGTTCAACTTTGCGTTCTCACATCTATACAATGAGATGATCAATAATTTTTTCTCTATTTTCAAATACGCAGAACATATTCACCAATTAATAGCTAGTTTCTTAAAAGAATCTGACTGTTAGTTTTTTCATTAAAAATTAAAACTGATATAATTACTGCCCAAAATATATACTCTTTTAATTTTAATTGGGATTATCTCAAGTTTAAGATGGTCAATTGACTTCAAATTTCAAGGATGATTGTATAAGAATATTGTTAATAAGTATATGAAAATTTGGAATATTCTGCTACTATGGCTATAGCACGACAACTACCTTATACGTATGTGTGGTTCCAGCATCATATTTATGCAAGGGATGAAAACTTGAATATTACTCATTGGAATATCCAAAATTCATTCGTCCATTCTGTGAAAATATAACTGTTTGCGATGAATTTCTTTAATAATTGGGGCTATTCTGTAACTCAATCGATTAATTTTTATCGATCATTATCTATTTCAGCCAATAAACGTAGGTAGCACTGACAAAAATTCTGAGTCAGGCTCTGAATATTCGCTTGTTACAATTGTTTCTATTTGTCAAAAATCTTATCGGTCGAAAATAAGTTAATGATTGTGTTACAGAATACGGCCAATTATTGAGAATCCAATAAGATTCAGTTAATCAAATTGATATTACATTGAGACCAATTTGCTAATAAACCCAACAATATGTTACACATGATGTGTGTCTGAAAATAATTATTCTTATCGCATTTTTGCAATAAAAAAGAAATACGTTATTACGCTATACGCAGTTCTCAGCAACTACAGCACTTACAGACTTGAAACTAGTGCTAAATGAAAGCTGTTGTTTCGAAGCTTTGCTCAAACTGTTTAAAGACAGTAATTTGGGAAATAAATTTCATGAACTGTCAAAAATGCGCTTTGATCAGAATGATTCTTTAATTTTTGCTATTATGCATTTAGTGATTTCATTTATATACACTTCCAAGATTGATGAAAATTTATAATATAGAACTTATAATCTAACAAGTGAAATGATTGCTTCCCTTTGAAGTTATTGAACATTAGAGTCAAAATAATTAATCTCGATTGAAAAAAATTGAGCGTAGACATAATAACAAGCATAATAATCACGAACGACTAACAAAAAAAAAATATTTTGAATCATTGTATTCTATTTAAAATCTACTGGTACCAAAAAACTGGCACTTTTTTGAGTTGAAAATAATAATAATAATAATAATAATAATAAGTTTTATTGTTTCTAAGCATCGCTTTATACAATAGGTTGATACAAAATAGATCTGTAAAGCACAATGGTGAGTTTGAACATGGTAATTGCCTACTTAACAGATTGATGTATTGCATATTTACAAACATGGCGAGTTAGTTTGAGAAAAGGTTACTCACAACAAAATATTATAAGATAAAGTAAAAAGTACAATTATGTTTCAATTAGGAGAAACTTTTCATTCAGAACTGAATTACATTGAGATAAATAAGGTTATATTACCTACAGAATTTTATAATATAATTGGTAGATATGATTATATTTCAACTTGGAGGTACTTATGATTCAGAACTTAATTACATTGACATATAAGATTACTTAACATACATAATTTTTTTTTTTTTTTTGACTACGTTATATGTAAAGGGAGAAATAGTGTCATATTTATTCGTTCATACAAAAACTACGGAGCTTCATAGCTGACATGGTATAGTAAAATATATGATCTATTTTTTCCTTAGTTAGATTAGTTAGTAAAAGGTGATAGTTATTTTCATTAATATTTGGATTGATATACCTGCCTAAGAAATGGTTTCTTGCTTGTGCAAAAATAGGACAAATAAAATAAAAATGATAAATATCATCTGGTTTTTGACAGTTACAAACAGAACACAGATTGTCAGAGTTTAATTCATATTTTATGTTTTTATAGAAAATTTTTAGACCCATTTTTGAGGAAGCTCGTATTTGGAAAATTACTTGTTGTTTTACAATTGGAATAATGAGGTTGATGTACTCCTCTGTGTTATAATTTGTTTTTATATTTTTATAAAATGAGCTATACGATGAATGTTGATTTTTGTCGAGGTCTTTATTGGTGAGTATATTTTCGAATGTAGCTATAATTGAATTAATTGTCGATGAGTTGATAGATTGACTGTTCCAAATGTCGTAAGAGTTATTTTCATATAGAAAAGTTTTTATTTGACTAGCCCAGTTAAATTCAAATTTATTACTGTCAAAGTTTTCATCTAATTTAACCAAGCGATTATATATTTGTTTAGAGTATCTGACGTTAGGCATATATAAAATCTTTTTCCAAAAATTAAGAGCCCTCCTCCAGATGTTGCTTTCAATATGTGTGATTCCTGTTTCAATCCTAACCATGTAATTTGGGGTATTGTTAGGTAAACGGAAGATAGATTTGACATATCTTGTCTGGCATATTTCTAGTTCATTAGAGTATCGGAGTCCCCAGATTTCAGAGCCATACAAAACCGTAGCATTTACAATGCTATTTAGAAGTTTATATTTTTCAGCCCAATTGTTTGATTTACCTTTAACTAACATTTGTTTGACTGTCTGAATCGCTATTGACCCTTTTTTCAAGCTATTTTTTGACTGTTCTAAGAATTTTCCTGAAGCCGAGATTATCGTTCCTAGGAATTCAAAATTATTAACTGATTCTATTTCTTTATTTTTGTAAATAAATTTGTGGGTTGGTCCTGTTCTACCTTTATGAAATTCAACAATTTTTGTTTTTTCTGTATTTACCTTTAAATAATTGTCATCTGAATATTGTTCTAGTATTTTTAATTTTCTTTTAACATCGATAGGGGAGTTAGCTAAAATCACGAGGTCGTCTGCATAGTCCAGACATAGTATGTCATTCCTGCCGTCAATATTAAGATCCGTTGCGTTATTACTTAGAAAATATTTTTTGACGTCATTCGTAAAGACTGAGAATAAAAGTGGGGAGAGGATTTCTCCTTGTAGCACCCCTTCCGTTATACGAATTGGATTAGATAGTTGGTTATTTATATTTACTTGCATCGAAGCATTTGAGTAAATATTTTGCAGTAGATGTATAATTTGAGTACTGAAACCTGAGTTATATAGTTTAAACCACAACTTATTGTGATTAACTGTATCAAATGCCCGAGTGTAATCAATAAAAATACCGTAGATTTTATTTTTGCTAAGTCTTAAGTGAAGGTGTACTAAGCCCATTAGGGAAAAAATATTGTCCATTGTTCCTCTATTTTTACGAAAACCCGATTGAAACTCCTCAATTAGGTTATTTTCTTCCAAGAACGACTCTAGACGATTATATATGATGTGTGTGAATACTTTACAAATTGATACTACTTGAGTTGAAAATAAATATTGTCATTATTTTTCTTGCATTATTTTTGATTTTGCAGGAATAGAAATTTGCCAGGATATATCCTTAAGCTACTGTTCAACTTCAATTTGATTTAATATACATATCAAAGGGTTATGATTGTTTGAAAACAAATTCATATTACATGGATTATTCTTCGAAAATACTATTCGATTTGAATAATTTGCTCAAAACTATCGAAAAATCTGCATTTTTTTGCTTGAAAGTTAATATTTTCAACCTTCTATAACTCGTTGGATATATAAACCATTATAGCAGGTTTTCTGGGTGAAATGCAACGATCTACTCGTTCCAAAAGTTACTTTTTTATCTTTTCTTCGACGATTCTGAATTGGAGTATATCTAATTCATTTTGAATACTTCATATTTGTCATTTTTTATAATCAAACCATCCAAAAATATCTGAATAAAATTGCTACAGAATTAGTTGGAAGTTGAAATACCAAGTTACTGTACTTTAATTACTGAACTAGTGAAAAAAAAATTAAAGTGTAAGGATCTGGTTAACGAATATATAAAGCCTTTTTTGTTTTGTTTCTCCATGTAGAAATTCTGTTATACTACAATATGTACAGCGCTGTTCTGCTGGTTGCTGCAGGACAAAAGCTTCGTTAAAATATATTTTCCTATTTTACCTCTTTGGCAAAGCAGTTAAGCTTTTTAAATAATTACCTTCTCATAATGATATTACTAGATGTGTTATAAAGTTTCTGATTCCAGTGAAACAGGTAATAAAAAGACGCATCGCTGAAATCTACTTTGTTATAATTATAATGTCTCATTAAAAATTCCATATATCAACTTTTTAACCATTAAATGATTAAAATATTGGGTTTCTGCTTGTAATTACATATATAAGCGGGTTTTATGGTATACATATATATAAGAGAATTTTTTTGATTATATTGATATATATAAAAAAGTGTATTACATAGAATTTGGATTTATCATTATTATTGTAGAAATTGCTTGAAACTTACGATGTCCAGGATACCACCATGCCCTTCATATTATGCTAGCACTATGTCCACTTATTCATTATTGTTAAATCCGTTCAAGTCACTAATTTTTAAATAAGTCACCAACTTTTTTCAAGTACATTTATCATTCAACGAAGAAACAAATCTGCCAGTCTATTACGAACAGAATAAAATTATATTAATTTACTCATAACGCAATTCAATTTATTAGCAATTATTGAATAATAGACATTGTATTTTATTATAAAGCTTTACATAACCAGTGGCAGCGACAACGAAAAATTTTCTACTGGGAACATAGAAATCAATTTTTTCTTTTAGATTCGTAATCAGCACATTAAACAAAATATACCCTTAACTAATCTAACCAGTAATAAAATTCGTCGAGAGCAACAATATTTTTCAATAACTTTTTTTTCCGAATTCACAATTCTTTTTAGCATTTTTGCTATACACCCTCAGTTGTATCCATAATTATTTGATCCAATAGCAGTAAGAATAAACAATTGATTTTGACATAGTTGGGTTGCATTTACGAGAAATATACTATCTAAAAAAATACGTGAAATCCCTAATTAGAAATCAATTAACTTGACGTGGGATACAGAAATGACTAACAGACCAAATGATTGATCTAAGAGATAAATTTAACCTATCTTAGAAGATATACATAAATAGAATTACAGAAGTAAGTTAATATCTCAATAGAATACAAATATAATTTCAGTTTTAAATGCATGATTGACATGACTACGACCGTTCAAAGTTATAAAATACTCATTTTAATTGACTGCTGTCATTCTTCCAACAAATGTCAAGCGTTTAGATCGAACCGTAGGCGGAAAGTAGAATTTTTGACAAAATTTTAATGAATTTTAAATGGATATCTAGAGGGCTGGAAGAGAAATTTTGATTTAATCAATTTAATTACCATGAGTTATTTCAAAGGAGTGGCATTTTGAAATTTCGAGTTTAAATAGGATTCAAATACATTTGAAACAAGACAGTGATAATAGGATGACTATATTGCTGGCCTTTGGCTCGTATTGCCAACTTCATTAATCCAAAAATAAGCATCCGTTATGTGCTTATCGAATTATATATTATTAATACTGTTAACTGTTCTATCACTATTGCGAGTGAAATAACTAATTGTTCAATTTGTTTTAATGGAAGGATAGATGATGGTCATCTAATTTTGTTTCGTATTTATGTCACAGTTCATTGGAGATACGGAGTATCACTATAACGAAATTCTATAACAATTATTTCGCATCAAAATAGCAATCAACTTTAATGCATCAATTTTGTTGAGTAATTTATTTCATTTTATTAGGTGTCCCATACCACACATTCTATTTAAGACTTCATCTAATCGATCCAAAATTAAGTTCTCGCTCTCTCATTTTCTCACATACACTATTCGCATTATATTTATCTCTCTCTAACAGTAACATTGTCTGCATTCGAGTCTGTATATGTAATGTATTATCTCAGTGTTCGCGAGATGAGCGGCTATGTCGCGGTCTATCCGCTTCATTGGCTGTGTAAACGAGGCTTTAACATGGTGGAATTAAAAGGGTGGGGGATAGCAAACGAGGAATCAAAAGGCGCTTTACGTAAACCGTACGATCATCGAATAATTAACTCGGTCTTTGGATGGATATGTTCTGGGCAAAAGCGGGCGGACAGGAATTGAAAATATTCAGAATAACTGGAAAATTACAGAAAAATAAAATATTGCAATCAAACTCGTTTGAAACAGGGCACTCATAGCTAGTTTTTGTAGAAAAATTTATCCCCGTTGTGAATGTTGAGGCTATAGATCCAAATTCAAAGGATTAGAGGTTGTGGAGATAGGCTTTTCAATGTGCAGAACGAATACACTAAGATACGCATCTAATTTATATTATTAAGTTCATGTTAGCAACTTGATGCTTATAAACACAATTTTGGAAAGTATGGCTACAATTCGTAGAAGGGTCGATAAACACTGGCCAGACTGGCCTTCAACAAGCACCTGAATAACAAATGATATATAAAATATACAAATTTTTATAAAGAAACGTCACTTCACACAATATTTGATGTGATAAATATATCTGAAAAAAATTATCGATATTTTCCATTATCTTCTGACGCTGTCACTGGCAATCGGACTTACGCAAAATTTTATATGAATCTATCGGCAATATAGGGGTCAATAGGGTGGCAGGCTTTATAAATATAGGATCCTGCTTTAAGTGTCGAAAAAAGGCTACCATCGCTTCATTTTTGACGGCGTTGACTTCTCTGATAGAACTTATGATTGAAAGAAGTATCAATCGATAGCGAAGGTCAAATACTATGGAAAAAACCAAGGTACTAGCCTACTACCCCCCGTCCTGTTTGGAAAGACGGCAGCCACCCCTAAGTGCAACCAATTTCCGTATTCGATTTTTCTTACGATTGTTATTCTTTATTCTGTCTCGGACAGGACCCTGATAGCACTTTGGTTTTATTTCAAAGTACTTGATCTCCACTTTCAATTGATATTAGTTTCAAGTCAACCCTGAAAAAATTGACAGGAAATAGCCTTTCTTTCGACATTTAGGACAGGGTTTTGGATCTATAAAGTCTGACATCCTATTCACTGCTACATTTTCGATCGATTCAATTAAAAATTGGCCGTAAGTCTGATCAAGGAAGATAGAGCACAGTCGGCTCTTGAACTATTAAGCATGGACGTAGAAAAACATTATTAAAGCATTGTTTTCGATATATAATGGATCAGCTTTACGAATAACTGTAGAAAATAGTAAGGTCAAGTATTTGGTGCCGAGACTTGCCGAGTTACTAAAATTGTTGGCCGAATGTCATAATGCTTGTTTACACTAGCATAGTATACAATATTTTTTTATACGGCCCTGAATTTGTACATTTTAACAGTTATTGAGCTCACAACAAGGAAGCCCGGGACACAAGTCCACATTTAGATTCAAAAATATCCGAATTAATAGATCAGTGAAAGTTCAAACATAAATTTACACAAAAACTCAATTAAGTACTATAAAATGCATAAATAAATTTCAAAAGCACAGTATTTTATACCTAACACATATTTTTAACCTTCAAGGCACGGAAATATTCGTTACTTCTGTATTTTCTTTAGCTTTGTTGAAAACATTGTTCAGAAAATATTAGGAGCTGTGCAAGTTTTCCTAATCCCTGATGAAAATTAAAGTAAATTAAAAGCAAATAATAATTCATAACTTCAAAAGTAGCATCAACACTTAACCCTCTTTATCATTGTCAATTTTAAAATTTATCTCTCTTCTACTTGATCACCTGATGCTCTAAAACAAAATATTTTCCTTTTCAGCAATCAACCGCAGTTAGATCGATTAGATGCGTCTTGTTTTTGACGCGCGAAGTCCCCGAACGTCACCGCACCCTCTAACAACCTCTAACAACTGATAATGTCAATGGTGAACATCGAACGATTACAGAAATAACGACAGCCGATTAACCGGATTCAGAATAATCCCGGTTTGCGAGCGCCAATGAAGAATTTTATTATTATATTGAACGAATTAATCCCAAATCATTATTTTTATTATTACGACTGTATTTTTTAATGACAGATTAATTAAAGAAATTATATTTGCAGGATATATTTTTGAATTGTTTGAGATACTAAATATAAGCAACAAAAATAAATTAATCAATTACTTACAGAAATTACTCACGAAATGTTAATTTTACTCCAAATTTAATTTGAAAACTATTCCCATACAATTTGTTTTCGGATCTACATCTCGTACTTAGGTCATTAGCTTTTCTGCATCAATTCAACAACTATAATTCACATCAACTTGACTTTAATTTCCATGGTACAAAAAATAACGATCTTTCAAACTATTGAATAAATTAAATGAAAATAGATTATACTATAAAAATCATTATTTATATTGGTTTTCCATCAGCAGGTACCTAAGATTTTGTTTGTGCCCAGTTCGAACATGGTTTGAGAGTATATTCAGAGTTGAAAGATTAAAGACTTGAAATACAATGAATGACAATTTGTATAAAACAATTGGGTACTAGACTAATTTTACTTTATTGATCTTAGAACCAAAGTGTTCAATAACAATCCTACCATTATCTTCGACATATTTAATTACAAAATAATATCTGTAAGTTGATCTATCATTTTTCCATTCATAACAAAGCATATTATCTTATCTAAGAGGTAATTGGAAAACAATTGAGGAAAAAAATCGGTTGCAAGAAATGTCCCCTGATTTGGGATCTAAATAATTTAGCATGTAGGTTAGCCTAAACAGAGGTTATTCTCTAAATACGCTACTGATTACATTCTCCCACCCTTAAGATAGGGTACACCTGCTCTCCCTACCTGGTCTCACCTGCGCATCAATATCTAGCAGCCCTGGGAAGCGTGCGCACATCCCCACCACTAATCTATCTCTCTCCCACATTATATTTTTCACATAAATCCCTTTCATGCTTGATTTCTCTATCTTTATCTAACAAACGGAGCTTAAGTGATAGTTCTGGCTCTCTCTGTTTTGTGTCTTTGTTGCTCTAACACGTTGTGAGCTTATTTCGATTAATATTATCCTTGTTCAACTAATACGAAAATAGATTTGTTGTCTCTGTTTGAAGGTTTACTTACATGTGTGATGCGTTGGTGTAATATCGTATAGATGGATACCCTGTTGCTTAGTTTTGAAATAATTTTGTTTGGTTGTGCTTTTACTGCAACGGAATTAATTAACTCGTATTTTTGTTTATTTATATATCTATAATTGCTGTTTATACATACATTATGTGTAGGCAACACAATTTTGTTCTAATAAACTAAGAAAAGTGTATAACAATGTGTCATATTTATTTTCACAATTTGAAACAAACTTTTAATGTAGTAATATGTTCGCGAAATAACAACATTGATAAACCATGAAGTAAGACATATCAAGAGCATACATTTTTAATGGAATAAGAGCTTCCACCAAATTTTAACTTCGTTAATACACGTTGAGTGACAGTGGGTCGATTTGGTGTTTCATCCGTAAGCTGATATTTTTTAAAATGCTCACAGCTTTGTGAAGGATCATCACAGCATTTTAGTTTTGCGTATGATTCAACATTATTATTTTGTTTTAGAACATTACAAATGATTTTTCTACTATAACAGGATCAAATTGAAATTTGAAGAGAATATTTTTCCAGTTTTTTTATTGGAAAGATAAGCTTAGAAACTGGTATGTGTTCCGTGAGAGTTTAATCTTGTGGTGCCCTGTTGGGCAAGACAATTCTACATCTCGCCTATAGTCGCGTTTTGGATTTGCGAGACAAAATGAGAACGATATTCGAAAAAAAGTGAGATCAGAATGAAGTCATACTGTCCTTCGGTTTCGATGAAACTTGGTGGGAAGATCACGGCAGTGCATAATATAGATACTTGACACATCGCAAACGATGCGAAATGCAAACATTTTTTGTTTACCACTATTTCAACGCATAGCAGTTGAATCTCTGTGAATTCATGTTTGTAACGTTCCTCACTGATCCACTTGTTTAGATATTTGTTGAATCTGAATTTCAAATTGTGTTGTAGCCTCTCTTGCTATATGCTCCATTATTGTCAAGATATGGAAGTTGAGCACCGCAGAAAAAAACTTATATGCAATACGATATGAACAAGCATTATGACATATGGCCAACAATACCAAAACCGCCTCATGATATAATGTTCGACTAGACACGCTTGTTGTATAAATTACTATTATTGTACTAGTGTGGAGTGTAATACATTAGTCACGAAAGAATAGTGCAATACTATGTTTTACCCAACACCTCTATCTTAAAATCTCTTGAATCGCTTCCATTTGTTGACTTATTGTTTGACATTAACTAGACACTTGAGTATTATTAGTGAAACAAAGAAATCACAAAGTAGCCATGTCATGATGGTTATGGTGCCCGCTGCTTCCCGCAAGCTCTCTATTATTCTCTCACTGAGTAAATATTGATTGATATTATTTATTCCCAATGTAACAAGCTTACTATGATTCAGTGTTGAATAATAGTAAATAGGCTTTATGTGCTAAGGCTTGCAATTTGACTGCCGAACGTAGTGAGGCAGTCAAAATAACCGAAGCACATAGATCACGTCAGATTCCGTTTTAGAATGCACCCCGCCCGAAGTTCTTGAAGCAGCAAAAGCGTCAATCGAAAATTTGATCCCCATCCAAATCGATTGGCGTGTATGAGATGTCCTACAAAAGGTTTTTGAAATGGTGTGAAGGGGAAAAAATTAACCGTATATTCCGAAAATGTTTTACTCGCCTATTTTTCGGAATTGGCTAAGAACATTAAGAGTTCCTCGTTATGGTCGCATTATTCCATGATAAAGGCATTACTAAATCCCAAGAAAAATGTTGATATCACGAAATATTTGAAGCTGCGTGCTTTTCTGAAGAAGCAAGGGGAAGATTATAAGCCCAAGAAAGCAAAGGTTCTAACCAAAAAGCAGTTTGATAAGTTCATGTTTGATGCTCCAGATGAGAAATATATCTGAGGATAAAGGTGAAGATTCTTTATTTCATTTTGCAGTGCGTATTGAATGGCGTACATTTTCAGATTGTTTTATTATTTGGTGTTTCTGGGGTATGTCGATGACTCGAACTATCAAAAATGAAAATCGATGATATGGAAGATCTTGGGTCGCTACTGTTAATAAAAACTCCCGAAACCAAAAACAAAGCAGGATATTCCAGATCAATGAGATCAGATTCGATAGAGGAAGAAAATTTTGAAACGAGTACGATATGGTCGATATGTATTATATCTTGTTCCGTCTCGTCTCATGTGCAACACTAGTTTAGTCTAATACATAATTTTTTACTTTGAATTTGATATCAAATCAATCATCAGAAAATGAAATGTAGAGATATTGAACGATCTCGTTAGAGATCCTTGTTGAGTGCAAAATGACTGCCCGCCGTCATGAGCGCAAGGTCTCTACGAGATTAATATGCACTGATTTTATCTTTTTTCTCTCTATCACACTCATGTACTTCTTATCAAATCAACGATTTTCACAGTTTTAGAAAATTTCGTCATCGGGCGACCAGTACCATAGTATTAGTAATTATTGTCATTCTTGATTTCTTGAACATTTTTGTTCATTATATCAAAAATCTGACGTGGACATCACGTGACTTACTTGTACATCATTGGATATATTTCTTGCATACACGATAATCAAACACAAAATTTTATCGTTCCACGGTTGATAGTTTTGGATTTATCCAAAAAAATCTAAAAATCTGTTAAGTAAAGTAGACTTTCAGTCCAGTCGGTTACTATGAAAATATCAGGTCGTCATTCTTATGCTACAATATTCCTAAATTCTTTTTTCCAAGATTCTACAGCTAACAGTACTGAATTTATGAGCAAAATTTAAAAAACAAATCCAACTGAAGTACACTTCCGTTTCAATCTATTGTTATGAGAATAATAGGCAATCATTGGAATGCTATAGCAGACTGAAATACTACATTTCAATACTCTACAGCCGATCGTCTCAAATTTAGAGACTGACAAGTAAAGTGCACTTCCGGCTCAGTCAATCTCAATGAAAATAGGATATGAGTATCTAGAAATTAATTTGTGAGAAGAAATGTCAAATAATAATCTATACATTTTTCAGAATTTTACTGAATAAATACAGAATTTAATATCAAAAGTAGTTTTTATTAAATTTCAAATAATCTTTATTTTTGTCATTTATAAATGTACAGTTTTGTTATAATCGATGCTTTTGATGCCACGTTGGAATTAATCTCACTTAAACAGCATAGTTTGCAGATAATTTTTGTACCAGATCAACATGAATTTCAAAAACGGTTTAGTATAATCAACAGATGTGCACATGATTTGTAATACATTTTAATTGTTGGAAAAGTATTGTTATTTTTGACTTTCCTGAACGAGCTGCTATGTTCTGGGTAATGTTTTGGCCGCATTCTGAGAAAATTACTTGAAAAAATGTTATTTGCATCTGATGAATATAAGTAGATCATTAAAGATAATAGTAGATTGCTTGACAAGTAGAGAAAAGTAAGAATTTACTAGCGAGTGTAAATATTTCAATTCACGAGCAAGAGCAACGAGTGAGTGAATTAAATTTATACGAGCAAAGTAATATCGCTTTTATTACGTGTTGAACATGCTATTTTTTTGTATACTCGATGGAAAACTTGAGTAAAAGATGCCAGGAATAGAAATAATTTTCTACAGAAATACGAATCAAGATTGTGTTCTTGCAAAAACATAGTAACGGATCTGACAGCTGCTAAATAAAAGCATAGTACAATAGTAACAAACAAACAATATTAGAAATTAATTTGTCAGAAGCAGAAGCCAAAGATTCTCGCGAAATTCTGGATGCAGCTAAAGAAGCGACTTTACATTTGTTTCCGGCGAAATCGAGAGAATCTTTGTTTTTCATATGTTTAACCTGTAATTTTTTCTTAATGAGGTCAAAGTTGTTATTTGGACGCATGTCATAGTGCATTTTTGTTTATTTTTTGTTGCTATTAAGAAAAGTGTTGCTAATTGGAAAATTGCTACTTTTCTTTACTGATTCCTACATATTAAACCTAATATTTTCCATCAAGTGTACAAAAAAAATTATTAAAGCAATTTCAAAGTATGTGTATATGATTATTCAATTCATTTTATTTTTAGTACTAAAGAATTGAGTTATTATTTGAGGAATCTGTTGAGGAAAAGTGTTTATGAAAATACTGGCAATATGCTACATTTACAATGATATTTCTTTTTTGCAGATCAAATTAGTACTCAGGATTGAATAACACTAGATCGAATCAAGAAAAGTTTGATTGAACTGAAAAACGAAATATCAAACATCACTCAAATAAACTATAAATATATTATGTGAAAGAATTGAACGGGAAAATTGGTGAAATCCATAAACTTGGGATGTTGGAATTCTGAAGTAGATAAGTTGATGAAATAAAGCCTCGAAATTCTGTGCTGAGACTTGCAAAATTCAATATAGAAAAAAGAATCAATGATTATTTTGGAAATCAGACTGTATTTATTTATAATGGAGTTTTAATGTATAAAAATGGATCCTGATCGTTACTGCAAAGACATGAACAACGATTGTGGAAAAGAGACTTTTGTGTAGTGTTAGTGAATAATATAAAAATATCGAATGTAAAATAAGATGGCTTATGGAAAAAATAATATTATAAAGCATGTCCTTGGAAGAGTAGAAAAGAAGAAACGAATACACAAAGGCTCTTAGAAAAATATATATGAGAGAGATTGATTCAACGGTTCCTAATGTATAAGTTGATTGATATTGTTACTTCACTTTGTTTCTGATGACAAATTTTGCGAAAGGGAAAAATTTAACGAGTTTGTATGAAAAAAATCCGTATATAGCTGGTAAATTATTATTTTGGGGCTCGTGCTAACTTTGAAAAATGCCGTGATTTTATGTATGCATTATATCAGTTCCTATACCTTCTTCAAGTATAATGTGAAAACTTTCATTTTTCAAACAATTCAACAAAAATAATGTTATCTCCCTTCAGACTTGTATCTTCCACCTGTCTAACCATCGGGAACCCATCACAGAAGTATTAAGCGCCCAAATTACACACCACCATTTTGATAAGACGTGCGGGGATTGGTACAAGGATATCCGTGCAACACGTGCACATAATGCAGCAACCGCGAGGTTTAGAGTCAATTTCGACCGCTATTCAGAAAGGTTTGTCATTTTTACGACTTTCATCTTGGTATAGTCCTACCGAGAGAAATGTTGCAAGCAGTTAAGAGCGTAATACACCAAGAGAAATTACTGTGGTGATGTGAGCAGTTTTACTTTGATGTACTATATGTAGCGTAGTTTACCACAAGTGATAATTAACACTTGGAGTATGAATTGAAAACGATTCAATTTGGTTGGAAGAATTTTACACTGAAAAAATATAAAGGATATAAAGTTAAGTTTTGTCACTCTTATAGCCATGATCTCGGTACAGTCCACAAAGTAGGTTTGATTAAATTATGTTGTTGACAAACTAAGTTTTAAGATCACTGAACACTTTGTTCAAAGTGTGAAAACAAGAATGAGTTTTATGTTGCAATAAGCAACGGAGAAGTAAGACATAATTTGAACTACAAATATTTAAATATCAATTTTCTGAAACGAATTGGAACAACAAACATTTTAATTTTGGGCACACCCCAACTCGGCACATTTAATCTCCCGATGGGACATCAGTCAAGGGTTGGTGGTAGTCCTCATGACCAACTCGGCACATCTTAAAAAAGGGTTTGCAGAAAAACCCATCCCTATTATTGGCTTAACACCTAAGAAAAATATAAATGAAATTGTTTTGTTCAGTAGCTATCTATTATCAATCTAACAGTTCAATCAACAACATCAAAGAAATCAATTCGCCAACTATAGCTAGCCAACGTGGAAAAACACTATTGATTGTAGAACATCATAAATTCAGTAAATCAAATCGAAAATTTTTATCTGGTGAAGTGAAGTAGCGGTTGTTAATCGGAAGTGCAAAGCATTTTTCCATGTTATGAGCGAGTCCAGAGATCGAGTAATAACGACAAAAAGGTTAATCTACAATCACGCTGAAATTATTATTTTTATTGTATGATGCAACCTACTAATTTGTTGATTTTGTATTATTGTATGTCAATTTTGTATAGTTATGAAAAAGAAACTATAAAATTGATTTGATTTTATTTAAAAACATAAGAATGCCCGGACTACCTGCAAGTGTGCCGAGTTGGGTATCATTGCAGGTATAGTACAGGTCAATTTAATTTAGCATGACTTTACTTGCTAATAGCATGGTAAACCGCGGCACAGCATGAGTTCTATTTACCTTTTAAAAAGGGTGGTATTAAGAATATTTTTCTTTCAAGTAAATTTCTGTATTTTTCCTAGAACATGATATTTAGAAGTAGGAAAAAAGTATTTGGTAATTACTTTATATATATTTCAATTTAAAAATTTGAATTAACTCCTAAACTGTAACTTTATTTTAAGTTCAAGCTAATATTAAAATTGAAGTCAAAATAATTTCAGTACAACCCAGGAAAAAGAAAATTTATTAGCAGCTTATAGCCCCCTTACTGTGAAGATTTCCAAAAGCCATGCTAAAATAATTTGTCCTGTACTATACCTGAGATATTCGTATGTGCCGAGTTGGGGAGTCATTAGCAGAGACTACCTGTAAATGTGCCGAGTTGGGAATCGCCGTTAATTTTAATACTTTGATATATAGAATTTCTTGGAAGTTTTATAAACAATATAAGAAACGAGTGTGTCGATGAGTGGACGCGCGATAATACATGGTTTCTATATTTTTGTTCACATGATTTTGTATTTCTTGCGACTATACCTTCTTCTCCTGAGATAAATGACGCAAACTTGTATATATCTCCTTCTCCAGATTTAGAATTTCAAATTTTGGATGAAAACGGTGAAGGTAAATTTTGTTATACAGTGTTGCAATATTTACCTGTCTAGTTTTACTGCCTATTACAGAATACAGCGCATTCCGCGTTTGACTCAGTCGTAAAATACGAATGATTTATTCCAAATATGCAATCTGTATCAGTGGTTATCAATTTGCCAGTTTTCAAGCAGAAACATTAAATTTATATCATAACTAATCAACAATTTATATGATATAGGGTATTCCAGCTAGAAGACAAAGTTTGAGTCATGAATAAAGTGCATATTTCATTAACCGTATTTTTCAATGAAATAATTTTCGCATAAATCGGAATTTATTAAAATTACATTTTACAGTGCATATTTTCATAATTGCAAATGTTTTTCAATTGACAATAATTTATAAATTTTAACTTTGTGTATTACATAAATCAGTTTGAAAATACGAATTGGTTGTGAATTGATTTACATAAAGTTTATGATTCATAACGAGTAAGTACATCTTTCCACCATTTGAATAAAGTTTTGTATATTAACATATCCAATGTTGTAAAAGTAAGTCACGTGATGTCCACATCAGATTTTTTCCACACGAGTTTCTTTATAAGATTTATTTGACATTTAGGCCCAGTATTTCAGTTCTTGGTTTATCTTAAACGTAGCTTAATTCTCATAATAATGATTGTTAAGACAATTTTATTGTAATTAAATACTAAGCTTCGCTTAACATAAACCGAGAACTTGAATACCGGCCCTTAGATTTCACAAATAATCGAACAAATATTTTGATAACAGGTGTTTTGGACAGAGCTTCTAATATGAATTCACAAAAAACAACAAATATTGCTTTCGATAATTCAACTACCACGTGTCTACATGGTGATTAAGTTTAGGTGCGTTGCGCATTGTTTTCCACTAAAATATATTTCGCGTTCCTATTGAATCACTTCACAATAAAGAGGGTGGTGGAATTGTATTTCCAAACTTTTGATCCGGCTCAAAACAATGAATTTTTATGCTCTTACACTTGGGAATGTTCTAAAATGATTATAAAATCAAGCATGAAAACACAAAAACACAAAATAATTTCGTCTAAATAAACTGGAGCTGAAAAAGTTGGATATCAAACAATACAGGAAAGTATAAATGATTGAAACATTAATTTAATTTCCAAAGTTTTTGCTTGAATAAAACATGCACTATGACAAATTTCAATTCAAATTTCTTGTTTAAACTGGAGCTATTTTTCTTCAGGAACAAATTCACTTCTTTTACATTTCTAAACGCAAAGTGTACATTACGGAAATATAATTTCATCAAAAATGTTGCTTAATGTACAGGGGTAACACACCAATACTGTTTAAGATAAGTAGATCAAAATGTTTAGAGTTACAGAATCTAATTGCAAAGCAGAAATCAAATTTCCTTTCTCATTTTTAATAATTTTTGATCGAATTTTATCACTGGTCCAAATCGTACAATATCACCATCCTCTATAAATTTTCAATGAAGCAAATAGGCAATTTAATGGTTTCTCGCTTCAGTATATATTCCTCACGCTTTTAATTGCATAGATAAATTTCTTTACTGCAATAATACTTGTTCTACCGACCGCAGTATATAAGTTTTATTATCTTACATTCGAAGAGACATTGAATTTGCTTCAGGACGTGGCCATTGAGATCAAATCGCAACAGTATACGCGACAGCAGAGATGATCATTATAGCTATTGCTCAAATTGAGCATTGGATAATAACAGAATTAGAATTGCGAAATATTCTCAACTATTTGAGTACTGCAACAGTCAATATTAAAAATAAAAAAGACGTTGTTGTATGGAAAAAAGCTATTCTGACAACCTGGCGTGCAGATAAAAGAGTAATAAAATATCCTCTTCTAACGAATATTTCATGCTATTCCATCTGCTCTTGCTTCCATTTATATAAATATTTTTCAAACAGTTGGTAATGAACAATGGTTGATGGTTCAATTTTAATTAAGGTCCAAAACATCTTCAGTCTCAGGATACGGTATAATTAAAATTTCTGTTACAAATTATTATTGATTGAATATCTTAGTTGGAAAAATTAATTTTTGTTTGAAAATTAACGTGAACGATTCAATGTTGTTATTTTGAGTTTTCAATAAAATTGTACAAATGATTTAGTAATAAAGTTTATCTCAATATATTAATAATGTCTGACTAGTTTATTATTGTTGTCATAACAACACTGATTTCAGGGTAATTACGTAACAAATAATACCCGAGGGCATTATGTATGCCAGAGGGCGTTATTTTGAAAAATAATAAACAAGTTTTTCAGTTATAGCAAGTAACTAGAGTAATTTCTCTGACAGAAGTCACAATGGCAGGACATAAATTGCTAAAATTTTTGATTGAAATACAACAAAAGTTGGACATTAAACATTTAAGGCACCACGGGAGTTGAACAGACAATAATGCCTACGGTCAATGTACACACCTCGGGCCAGAGGCCCTCGGAAAGTACACTGTTAACCTCAGGCATTATTGTCCTTTCAACACCCTTGATACCTTAATTACTATAATATTGTATTAAGAAATAATTAAATGTAAATAAAAAGGATGTTAAATTTATTTCAAATAAACTTCTCATTCCCAGAAAAAAACAAACTTTCATAACATAACTATTTCATTTACAGGATTAACAAAATTAATATATTGCTCTGTTCTTTCATGCCAAAATTTGACAAAATTGTACTTTTACATCTATAAATAATAGTACCCCGCAATGATATTAATTCGCCCACGTATTAAACACGTCACTGCTCGCCACTTTCCTTCACCCTTTCTCAATCAAAACCGCCATGAAGCCACAATTAATTACATGAGTTCAGGGATTATTTACGACCATCATAAAATGTGTTGACTGTACCTTTCTTCTCGCTTGACCTATCAAAAGCTTGATGCTCACTAGATCAACACTACAGGAATAGGGTTCAGTGAGGGTCACTAATTGTGAAAATTGAATTTAGTTGAAATTAATGGGAATTTGACAGTTATATAATGGTTAAAATGTAGAATTGCAACGATAGTTCCCAGAACGTTATATTCTACACAAAATACTTTATTAGCTCAATAACAAAATTTAGATTAATAAGAAAAAGCTGATGCAGTTACAAGAAAACTATATGAATATAGCTATGATTGAAGATTTATTTGATGAAGAATATGGAGATAATAGTGACAGAGCATTGGCAGTGATATTGACAAAATTATTCATCTCTTGTCAAAAAAATCAATTTTTTATCGATTAAGGCCCAGTTTCACCAACGCTAGTTAAATTTATCCAAAAGTTATTTTATACGGAAAGTATTGTTGATACAATTGTAACCATAGTTATTGACTCAAAATAACCCCTTGATAAATTTAACTGAGTTTGGTGAAACCGGACCTAAAGCCTATAGTTAGTAGATGAGATTACAAATGTTACTGATAAACACATAAGAAATGACAAATTCAGCAGTTGGTCATAATACTATCCTCGTAAATAGGGCGGCAATTGCAGACACGTGTTTGTCCTTATTGGGACTCTTCAGTACAGTGTAATTAAGCCTCATATAATCGGACTTGTGCAGAGCGATGAAAATGGAGTTGATAAATGGCATGCAGAGATACATATTTGCAGCAGTGCTATCTATCCAAACGCAGCCGAAGTGGAAGTTCAAAGAGATGCAGGTCACATAAGAAATGATCTAAATATAATAAATCTTGTTACAGAATCTTTGAATTTGTTAATTATAAGCATGTACTTGAACCAAAGGCGACCACTTCAACATATCTCGTTACTTGCTTGAGTTAGCCTCAGTAAGAGAATCTCAAAGAATATTTAAACATTAGTCTAAAATAATTTTTTATCAAACACTTAAAAACAGATGCTTGCATTTTGTCTAACTTTTGGGTTAAGTTGCAAGAAACATTTTTAGCTTCACTCTCATTGTGAAACATTTTACCACTTGTTCTAAGCCTCACTTTTTGATATCTAAATACAGCTTAGAATATTTTTGTATATGATTTTATTATAAATAAAACTTAAAATTGTCATTTGAATATGAGGAACAGAAAAGTCATTATTAGAATCTATGATCTAAATTCTCACCTCTTAAAGAAGCGCTCCTTCCCAAAATACAATACATTGACTTTATTTATTGCATTGTATTCACTATAGCGCTATCTTCATTTATTTCAATTTTTGTTTGAGTAGTGCTTGAATTGATCTAAATTTTTCGATGAAATATTATTCTAGAATTGAGCTGACAATACAATACTTCATATAACTGAGTCTGAATGTTTCAGGATACATTGAATAAACTATAAGAAAGATTAATCTAGCTCCAATTTGTAAATCTGCAGCTAGCACAGCAAAAGTGTTAAGTTGGTAGCGTTACAGAGAACTATAAAGATCACCAATATGAGAGATTCCAGGAACGATTTATCAATTCTTCAGCCAACTATGTGATATAGAGACAAAAAAATTAGAGAAAATAAGGAATGATTATGTGCATGAAAACAAATTGAAAAAATTAAGTAGGAGAGAATTGTGTTTTCTTCTTTAACTTTACAGTTGCATTTCAATTTTATTTTATGTCCGATGACTTGAGTATTAGGACTAGTGATACTTAGACGGTATCGGTATCGGAATCGATTTTGAAATGATGGTCTCTGTAGTGGTTTCAAATTTTCGGTATTATATATAATTTTTAAATTGCTATTTAATACTATAAATAAATTATTTTATGTGCTGTCGTCTCTCAACAGCCGGTGGGTTCGTACTATAAAGGTTGCTTGGAACCTTATTTTCAACATTGAATTAAAACTATAAACAATACAGATAAAGATTAGGAAGCGAGACTTGTTCATTGAAAATTTTCTCCTCTTTAAGAATCTATTTCTCGATTTTCACTATCCCTCAAGGCAAGAAAACCAGGTGATTTTTTTTTTTGTTTCCATTTTTTGTCAATAACAATTGCAATTTTTGTTGGTGGAAAAAATCCCGAAAACATCTTCTAAATTTCATTTCGAATCGAATGAGCGATTGCTCATATTTCTTGGACACTTATGCCCGGTTGCATGAACGTTCATTAGTTGAACAGTTCTTCAAAAATGAACAATATCAAATCGAATTTTTGACAGCAATACTAAGCAACTGATTTGACGAATATATTCGATTCGATATTGTTCATTTTTAAAGAACTCTTTAGTTATTGCACGTTTATGCAACCGGGCCTTAGAACTATTTTTCTTAGAGAACTCACTTCTCGACTAGACTATTAAGGCCCAGTTGCATATAGCAATGTTAAGGAGGTGTATTCGCAATGTTAGTCAAGTATCTTGCTGTAAAAATAAATATATCTTATTTTATATCATAAGCAATTCAAAAAAGCATTATGTGATTCATTTGTCTCACTGACATCGTAAAAATGGGAAAATATCAGTTAAATTACTTTCGAAATAATTATTAATATTATTCTGTCTTTGAGTACTGTAATATCGAAAGATTATTTGGCTCCGTGTGGCGACCACAGTGTCCGTGGTGGTGATAGTATATTATAAATTGAGGTTAGGTCAAATTTACAAGAAAAGATCAAGAATGGAGCAAGAAAAAAGATCACGAAGACGTGGTAGAATCGTCAGGGAAATATTTTATTTGAATCTTCGTATAGTATTTGTTTAAATAAGTGAAACGTTGCCAACATTTTCTTAAAGAATATGGCGCATGCGCATCTCGTTGACAATAACACTTTTTTTGAAAATTGAAAATTTGTTTTACTTTTTGTTTGATAACTAGATGGTGACTATTTGATATTTTACCGGTAAGAGATACACAAGATTTTGAAGTATCTACATATAGTTTTTCATATTATTATTAGCTGAAAACTTCAATGTTTGAAAAGGTTTTCCAAAATTACTAGATGGTAAATAATATTTATTTTTAGTGATTTTGGAAGATGATCTCAAAAACTATAATCCATTTCAATTTCAACTGATTCCTAATTAAGTGCTACATCGAATACATATCCTTAACAGGTAGTCAGCCAACATGTTGTCAACTCAATTTTCCAATGTCGTTTAATACAAAATATTAGATTGGAAGAATGAATAGCTTGTTTGTAACATTTGTATAACAATTTCCGATTACGTTTAAGATAGAATTATATATAAAAATATTCAAGTTTGTATTTGCATGTCAGAAGGTATGATTAGAAACACGTGATCAAATATCTAACAATGTGATTAAGGTTAACAATACTATATGCAACTAGGCCTTGGACATCAAAAACAGATTAAAAGTAACAATTGATTGAGAAAAATTAACTAATAAGATAATTTAGGTAAGTTGGCGGCTTCATGAGTGAATAGAAATGAGCCATATGGCGGTTTCATCTGACCAAGATCATATTAATCTCAATCTTGACGCACTCGGTATCGGTCTGAGTCTCGATTTGAAAAACATATTATTGGTATTGGTATCGATCTCGAAATCGAGAAGAATACCAATACTTTAGGGACTCTAGTCTACCACTAATTAGAACTAATCATTTAAAACTTTTCTAGCAACATGAATTTTCAAATTTCTTTTCTTATATACTGTATTACTCAAATATCTCCATTGATAAATAAATTTTTATTTATATAGACTAGTTTATTTGTAGATTTATCACCAAAGAATTTTCAAAAAGTAAATCTGAGTACAAACAAGAAGATGAAATTCAAATATTTCTTCTCTCACGAACCTATAATGTATAAACATTTTCACTCATTATAATACTTGATACTTTCATTTATGAAATTTCAGTCGCTTTATGAAGATTTAAATGAAAGATAATCATATGAGTAATGTAATGTGATATGTTCCATTTTATAATTAATCTGATATCACACACATACATAAATTCTTTTGCACGATAAAGCAAATAAGGTACTTATTTTATATATATACTTCATACATTCAATTACAAAATAAAGAAAAACCCAGCAATAACCTATTCTATAATCTACATCTCTTATTTAATTTCTATAAAAAAAATTTTAATGAAATTTCCGATAACTTTGAACGTACATGAAGTGAAAACCTAATAAGTCTATTACATATATTCAATCTACAATCAAGCATACCAGAAAGTGGTCAGCTGTATATTTTTAATTAATTTGTCTCCCTTTAACCTAACTAAAGAGGATATGTTACACCAAATAGGAGTGAAATTTAATTCCGGGATTATAATGCAGCTTGAAATTATTTTTATCAATAGTTCAATCTTTTTTTGTCGTAAAATTTTCACACGCCATAAAATCATGTGAGGGGCTCTTTGGGAAATTGATATTTTATAGAGGGAAAATATCTATGCAATATTATGTGAGAATGATTGCAAAATACCAAACACAAGATAAAAAAATACGGTTTTAACCTCCCCGACCTATATATAATAGGGGAAGTATTGTAATCGTGATTTTTTTCATGAATCTTCACGTTTTAGACACTACTAAACCCAAAAAAAGTCGATCTGTCTGTCTGAGCACGATAACTTGAATTTTTGACTGAAATTTTATATTCAAGTTTTTTATCAAAAAGCTAGGCTCAAGTTCGTAGATGAGCTTTTTTTAAACCAATGGTATTAAAACTTTATTGATGAAACTTTTTAGATTTTTGCGTTTATTTTATAAACAGTAATATTTATCATAATATGAATTAACTAAAATGAATCCTCCAATAATTTGGCACAACACTCCTCTTAAACATTTTTCAAAATCATCAGCGGTTCATTTGTTATTAATTATAAATAAAACTCGAATTATTATAAAATTCGTTATATTTTTCTGATATAAAGAAATAATCACTCATATTTGGACATTACATACAAATAGGGTTGCCACTTTTTTTCTGTGCAAATAGAGTACATTGATTATTAAAGATAGAAAAAAAAAGTACATTGTGTCAAAATAAAGTACGATTTCTTTTACTTCAAAACTTATTTTTCATTACTCTTAGCAACTTGACAAATAATTATCACTGCTAAACAGCTGCACATCATCTTCACAGTCTATATTTGAGTTACAGTAAATGAGTACTTAATTATTTTTTTTTTGTTGGTGCATTTGAAAATGTGCTTTTATGTGGCGAAAACCAGAGGGTATAATTCATCAATTATCGAACCTATTTGGCAACAATCGATAACGTCATCGATCCCAGTAACTCCGTCGTTCTGTTTTACGCAGAAATTCTTACAACCAACCTTTTTTTGTATATTATATGTGAAATGAGTCCCAGAGAAATAGGATCATGTGAAATAAAGTATTTCCGCGTACTTTATTGTTTTCATAAAGTATAGGGTACAAATACTCCAAATAACGTACAATACTTCATAATAAAGTACGGGTGGCAACCCTACATACAAAGGTTCGGCAATTGTGTGTTTTTTTTTTTTCTTCTTAAATAAGTAATTTGGCTCTATCTGTTTGGAATCAAATTAAAGCTCTTGCGGAAATAATTCTAGTTGAAGTGTCAAAGAGGATATTTAAACAATTGCCAATTGCTTCTTTTGAAAATTATTCAAATGATGTCTAGTTTGGTACCAATTAAAAGTTTCCAGGAAGATAAGCTTAGTAGATAGAAAAAATAAATAATTAGTGGAACCCATGTTACCATCTTTAAATTACACCTCCGGCAATCAATTGTCAAAACTGTGTATTCTAATAAATTAAAGACCCCGAAAAATTAAAAAAAGACTTCCCGTTTTCAAATAGTTATTTTTGTATTAAGTGTGCGAAGTGATTGTTTTTTTTTTGTTGCGCGTGAGAATGTCAATTTTAACCGAGACCGTAAGGTCGAGGTAACAAATTCATTCGAAAGCGCAACAAAATACAATCAATTCGCACACGAACTACAAACATTATTTTTTCGCCAAATGTCAAAAAATAATAGATCAACAATAATTATTGTTTTATTCAGTAAAATTTAGGAAAAAAAGTACAATTATAATTAATTTGCAATCACCTGGGTATTGTAACTAAAAGTATGCGCAATTCTTGTTTGATAAATGAAGAACTGTCAACAATTAATTTTTATATTCAAAAATAAGTAGTTTTTAGTACAAATTCATATTTCTTTTTTGTTAAATACCTGTTTGTTTCTATTCTTGTAGCATTACTAAACTGATTTATATTAGATTAGGTGTGCAAAAATAGATTTCATTCTTTCACTAGTGAAAAAATATGTTCATTTTTTCACTAGTGAAAAAATATGTTTTATTTTTTTACTAGTGAAAAAATCACGAACTTTGCGTATCCATAACAATACAAAAATATCATGTTTTTTTAACAGTTGGCGAAAAAATACTTATTTTATGTTAGAACTAAACTTCAATCGCTACAACTGTCACTTTAACAATGACAGCTGTCACTTTGATAATTGATGCGACACTCTAAATTTCTGAAATAGCGATGCAACTGGTCATGAAATTTATGGTTAGGGAAGTACTGCAGATTTCGGTTAGTTATTTAGCAGTTTTGTTGATATTTGTGTGATTTGTTTATAACTCGATTTTTCAAATTTCCTTCAACAAAGTTTAGTAGATTTTTTCTCTTCTAAGTAGGATTATGTACAAAATACAAAATAAACGATTTCTGTTAATTCTTAATTGGTTTGTATATAATATTTAATGACTTTCATAGAACCACAAATGAAATATGCAATTAATTGATGTGACACTCTAAGTTTCTGAAACAACCCCCTATCGAAAAGAAGTCTAATATATGTATATCAGTAATAAATAATGATGAGAATATTTGGTCAGGTTTGATGTGACACGCGAGCTGCATCAGTAGCAAGTTGATTTGAGCGAGGTAGGAAAAAAAAAAATGAAACATATCTGTCTATTATCTTTTGTAAAAGTGAAGCATGGAAGTTAATGTGAATGATCTGTGTTTTGACAATTAATTCAATCTTCTCTCTTGCATATCCTCGTGCTACTAAAAATAGTTCAATATTCAATAAAACTATAGCATCAAATCATTGAGTGAGTTATAGTTTCAAATTTTACTCGTAACAACTGTTCGAACATTTGATGCTCTGCAAGTTCAATTATTGTCCTCTTGTTTCCTTTTTTTTGAATGAGATTTTTTGGAAAGGTTCAAAGACAAATGGTTCCGGTGTAATCAGGATTGATGGCATTGCGTTTTTCCTTTGTTTTATTTTTTATCGCGTTGTTTTCTCGTTACTGTTTTTGTCTCGTAGTACGTAAGTAAGTGGACGCAGAGAAAGTAATGGGAAATTACCTCCTGAATTTTGGACGAGGCAGGAAAATATTAGAAGGTATTTTAATTAATTTGTGGTAAGTTATGAACTTGGGGCCGGAGGTTATGCCCAAAGAATAAGAATTTTATTGTACGCAGTTATTAATAAAGGAACAATTATTAGAATCGAGAACAAGAGGTAATTAAAATTGGAACATGTTGGAAGAAATTACAATCAAAATTTTCTAAAGGATGAAAAAACAATGGAGAACATTCCTCAACTTTTTTTGTAAAATAAATATAAACCAACAACCGCGGAATTAGGGTTAAATGAAAACGTTCTTTATAGAAACCACATGATATAAATAATAATTCCTTGAAAATTATTTCCTTGTTGAATTAACAATTCTCAGTTTTCGTGTACGGATCCGTAACTCTTCCTGCAGAAGTTGTCCCTTTTCGTTGAAACTGCACGTTCCATACGTCACTCACATTACAAGAAAACATACAAGCATGTGGAGAACTTGCTACACTAGCGCTATAACGATAATCCTGGAAGTTAAGACAAGACAGTCGCCACGGGAACTTTGATTATTAATTAGGAATGTTAATTAGTGTTTACTTGTCGCAAAGCGACGACGCAGATGCGATGTTGTTCATATTTTAGCTGCAGATTTGCCCCGATAAAGCTTATAACACGACAATTTAACGAAATGGGAACAATTTACACAAGAAATTACTTGGGTGCATGCTAATCAGAATTTGGGAGTCTCACCAATTTTGACCGAATAAAGATGAAACTGGAGGATGCTGCAGGATACATACCTAAAACAAAATAAATAGAATCAATAAACAATACAGCACCAATAGTTTGATATTTATAATTTCACTTACATCTAAATCTTAAATTTTGATTCTGCACAACAAGTAAATATAAAATAGATATGTCAATGAAATGGGACATTTTTGTGAATTGAAAATTGGAAGTCAGAGACATTGTATTCTACAAAAATTCTAATCTGAGAATCACTTATTAGAACCATTAGGCTCGATAAATGATGTTGCATGTTAATTCTACCTCTGCTTATCATTATTATTTACAAATGGGACCCAAGTCCTGACTAATTTAGGTTTAGAGATATAGGACGAAACATGATCTACAAACGAGTCTACAAATGAATCCCAATCTAAGTTGGTGGTTTCAAAAATCATTTCTAAGATTTGAATTCTTGTGGAGCACAGTGTCTCTGAGTCTTTATTTTTGAGAAAATTAACCTTAGAATATGGAATATGAATTTAGGAGGATTTCATACTTTGATATTTCGACATCATAACGATTGGACTTATAATTTTCCTTATAAAACACTGCGGAGCTCCGCCACTAAATTGTACAAAAAAAATTATTTTGTGTTCTATATAATAATAAACTTTTCTGCAACTAATAACCCAATTGGTTATTTCAATCATTGAATTTTTTTTGACATAGCCATAATTCAATAAGCTTCCGAATCTGTCGTATCAACAACCTTAGGATATTATAATTGATAATTATGGTAGAAATTATTGCAACAATTGTTGTAACTGATATTTCCCACCGAATAGAATCATTCGCTAATGGAAAGACTGGACCTAAATAAAACAATTATCGACTGACGAATCATTTCTAGGGTTTTATTTGATGTTGAAATTTCAGTTTGTGTAATTTTATGCCTAGAAAGCAAATTTACATCCATAATAATTTCTGTTAAGTTGACAGATTTTTCACAAAAGGTCTTGATTTTCCTTAAATCTGCAGATATTTAACAGACGAAATTCTGCTTATGAATTATTTAATTTCCAGAAAATTTAATTGGGTACAAAAGTTTCATAATGCCAATATCCAAACAAGAATAAATGCTTCACATTTATTTTACGAAAATCATATTGGAAGTGAGCAATAATTTTCATGATTCTAGATGAACTGTACCTTTGAATAATTGTCTCCAGACAAGTAGGACTCTTAATTAAAATTGAAATTTATTTTCCTGGATTTTATTTCATTTATCTTGAACTAATTAGACCACAGATTATTATAATATCAGAAATAGATCTTCTGACTGTCATCTATTTGAAATTCAATGATCCTTATTCTCACCTCTTAAAATCGCACTACTTCCTTAGAAATTATACACTTTCTCTTACTATCTCATGTTCTATCACATAGCGCTATCTCTTTTTATTGAGATTTTTGCTGAAGTAGCGCTTTTTTAAGAGGTGAGAATATGGGCCAATGTCTTCAATTTTCTAAACCTGATTTTATACATCATAAATTGAACAACAAATCATTCAATTATGTTAAAAACTAAAATTATTCCTTGTTATATTTTAAAACAGAGATAGCAGATTCTGATTAAAGTTCTGTTGTTTATTTCAGAGTTTGAAGCTCAGGTAAACTGAGTAAGTGTTATAGAAGTTTCAAGTATATAAGAGTATTTGAGAGTACTCTACGATATTTGGGCTTACGAAAGAATTGCGAAGTTCACAAGCAAATTTAATTCACCAGTCCATTTTAAAATTACTGTAAGTTGGTTTCAACGTGGAATATCGGGTACTTTAATTTCATCATGACGAATTTGACAGAAATGGGATTATTATGATTGAGAAAGTCTCATATTCACAAAAATTTGAATAAAATAATCAATTAATGAACAGTAATTATAGCATATTAATAATTCACGCCTTATATGTAAATTATTGAGTAAGATTTCAATCATTGCTGTCAAATTCGTGACCATGGATAATGAAACATCATGTTTCAGTGTTGGTTATTTATGAAAGTGACTCAAAATTTATCTGTAGTTCTCTGTTCTGATCGTAATGAAGAACCTATCAAGAGGGTTTAATTGGAAATAAATACGTTATTTTGATCTGAATTCTGTATATTTATTTATATTTTTTGGCGTTTCGACTCTTCATGATACAAAAATAAACAAGGCAAATATCTAGATAATTGAAAATCTACAGAATACTGAATATGAAAACGTGAATTTCACATTTAGTGCAGAAAGGACCAAATTTCTCTGGCATTCATCTGAGGTCTGAGGAAAGACCACGTGAAACAGCCTCAAACAGGGAAATCAATAATATGAGTCCGGACAGTTATCATAGTAAAAAAGGTATAATAATTAATATAACCTACAAGGACGATGTCCCGTTTTTGCAAACGCACACAGAACCAAGGTCCAAACATGTCATACATTTTTTTTTTACCAAAAGAGCTGATTTTAATAATGTTTATATTCATAATTTATGTACGTTAGTGGTTACTATTAACAATTGCAACTTGACTAAATTAAATCTGTTACATTAATATAATAGTTACGCTCATCACTGTGTTACTGAGTGACTGTAACACTCGGATACTGGGCAGGGCATCGCATTAATTTTACATACACGCATACTTGACATACTATTAAAAAAATTCACACTCATTTGCACTTTCATATTTTTTTATTCATGCTATGAAGTGCACTCGAAATTTTCACAGAAAGATGGCGCTAAGTTGAAGGAGAGATTTTTTTATATTTGTGAATTTTTAATTATTCTTTTACTTTTCGTATTCGATTAATTAACTCCGCAAAGTTGGTAAATATTAATTTTTTACCTGAAAATCAATTCAGATAACCAAATTGATCGTTTGGACTTGAAAAGAATTCATTTTAAAATCCAGAAAATTAAGAGTAGATTGGAAATACAATAAATAATAAATATTTTGTGTATATTAAATTGAAGTGTTGGTTGTAATCATAATTTTTGAACGGGCACCTTTGGCGTCTTTCAACTAACTAGTTTATCAATGTTCAACGATGTTCTGCTTTTGGTTAACAATTGCGAATTTTCAAATATCCATGGAATGGAGGTGTGAAACCATTGAGCTCAACTACAGAGACAGCTAGAATAATAATCTTTATCACTCAGATAAGTCTTCTATTTAACTTTCCAAGATGAAATTTTAAATCAAACTTTTGCATACTGCATTTTCAGCAAATCCTGCAAAAATTATAGGATTTGGCCAGCATATTCGGAGCAAAAGGCGTGAAACTTTTGAGGAAATGCCTGGGACTGTTGAACAAGCAAAAAATGTGTTTTTTTGAATAAGAAAATTATTCTTTTGAATGGCAATGCTCTCGTATGCATTTCTCTTTGTTTCAGATTAACTCAAAAACAACTATGACGATTTCAAAATAAATGGACAAAAAACAATCATTCCTACAAGATTATGGGAGCATTTTGCAACAAGATATTTTTTTGAGTGACGTTTGTCCCTATTTTTATTATTAACCTAATAATTGAACTTAATTACTCAGCTCAGGAAGGTAAATTAATATATACTAAAATTATTAGTGAGAATAGAAGAGAATGTATTCAGTGGAAAAGTATAGAATTTTTGTGTTAAAATTCTGATCGATAATTTTGTTAACCTTCGAGTTCTCGATCAGCAATCGCAGAAGGGTTACGTTACGTTTCGGATTCAAAGTCCTCTTCGGGCAAATAAGAAGGGAGGCAGTAAATTGTCGGTAATTTGAAATCCCTGTGGAGCTGTGTGTTAGGGAAGGGCTGTGCGGGGGTGTGACAGGGACGGTGGCTCACCAGAGACCGATCCATCACTTACGCCCTTCGTCCCTGACCCCTCAGTGCTCGAAACGCGCGGGTTTTGCATGATTCTTCCTATAGTTTATTCCAGTGTGGAGAGATTATCGGAAGAAAGAAGATCAGGTGATTGAAATATAGGAGGCGTTGGGAACGAATCCTACAGGAATGGAATTCCGAATGGAAAGGATACGCGCAAAACGAGGATTGCTGCAGTTCTTCAGCGTTTAAACGAATTAGCCAAACTTATTCTGTACAATAGAGAGAAGTTGTTGGTTTTTCCCAATATCGCTAATACAGCAATTTACAGTAGGAGATGACTGCAAAAAATAGGCTGAAAGTAATATAAGGTGAAAAATTATGTAATAACTATTTACGTACGAAGAACAGAAATTAGGATTTTATTGAAGGTGAGCAAGTGAGGCTGTTAATTAGACAAATTCTATTATGTGTGAACGACACACAATCTCAAAGTTTAATCCCATTCAAAGAAATTATTTTCAGGAATATTGTTGATTCTCATGAAACACAATAGTAGCTCAGATTGTTATTTGTTGATACAATAGTTGACATTCATCAGTGATATTTGCTTTAGATAGATGATCAAAATTTATGCATTTATCTTCAGGTTTCCTCAATTTCTGTTCATGCATTCCAATCACTTCAAAATCATATTATACATTAAATCTAATAATATAGTGAATTAAATTATGATACTTGGTGAAACTTTCATTTTGACATTGATTAGCAGCAGGTAAATTCCGTTGTAATGAAATTCTAGACCAGTGGTACATTATTAGCATTACCAGTGAACTGTCATGAAGCGAATGACTTTATAACAAAGTCGAACATAGGTACTTGAATTAAATCATTGGATGATCTATTTCTGGAGATAAAAATTGCTAGGTATTATGAAATTTTATAAATTTGCAGTTACTTAATATTTTGATGGAAAGTTCAAAGATTTTTTATGAACAAGCAATTCAAAAGTTCATGAAGTAGTTAAAGAGATATTAAATATTTTGAAAATGATTCAAATATGATTAGGCTTTCATACCTCACAAGATGTTCCTTACGATGAAATAGCCGATCTATTCAATTAGATCATCAACTTCTAATGTGACTTGGTTTATTGCTCTCTCGCTCAAGGGACATAAAATGAAACAAGTATAATATAAAATAGAAAATACGAATCAATATCAATCACGCCTTTTTCTCACTACGGGTGCAGCTGTCACTATTTTCAGTGCACATTAGTATCTACTAGCCCGCAGGATGCGGTTACTAGTCATCAAGCTACGGGTACTCTTAGTCTTTGAAAAGAGTACGCCACGGAGTATATCATAATTCAATTAAAATAATACTGAATTTTTTTTTAATTTGAAGTTGGGCATGAATTTGCGCATTTGTATTAAAAAGCCAGTATATTTGCACTGATATAATATGTTATATAATATGTCATCAGTAGAATCCAACTTTTTTTTGTCTAGACCGAATAATCAAAGAATGAACATAACCTTAACCACGATCTTCTCCTAATAGTATGTACAAGCAATTCGTGGTGTGAACCATTTTTTTTGCAGTTACTTCACTTTAACTAGACAAAAATATTTTTGTTGGTAGCATATAGACATTTCTCAAGTCACGAACGAAATGAGAGTTTAGGTTAAGTAACTCGTATATAAAGATATTAGAAGTCACATAATTTTTCAATAAATGCAAATTAGGGAAGCACAAAGCAATTCAGAAAATGCAAATGAAAACGATTGAAGCTATCTTCAACCTATGCTTAATAGAGTGCTAACTTCAGGTCGTGTTTAAAAAAACCTAACCAAAGTTTTTTTCAAGATATATTCAAAATATCATTGAACTCCGAGGAAATTATTTTGTAAAATGCCATTCGATAACGGTAGTGGACGACAACTTTTCCAAAAACGGTATCATTTGAAAGTAGATACTTCCTTGCAGTATAGACAATTTATTGTGTCAACCAAGAAATATCCAAATAGGGTAGGAAAAAGTATGTCTCTCCTTATCTTCCAAGTTACATCCCTGACCTATAATATAATAGGGAAAATATTGTAATCGTGATTTTTTGACAGTTCGAGATTTTGATGAATCTTCATGTTTTAGGCCCTACTGAACCCGAAAAACGTAATTTAAAAAAAGTCGATCATTCGGTCTGCCTGGAAGTACGATAACTTGAGAACGCGTACGAATTTTAGACTGAAATTTTATATAATTTTTACATCAAAAAGTTGGGTTCAAGTTCGTAGACAAGCTTTTTTCAACCAGTGGTACCAAAAATTTATTGATGGATCTTTTTAGTTTCTTGTGTTTATTTTATGAACGGTAGTATTTATCATAAAATATGAACTAACTGAAACTAATCCTTTATTGCTTTGGCACAATATTCACAGAAAACATTTTTCAAAATTATCAGCGGTTCATTTGATATCATCAAAATTTAAATTATTATAAAATCAGTTATATTTTTCTGAATCAAAGGAATACTTAATTAGAATCATAATGGGGAGTTTGGTATCAAATTAAAGCTCTTGTCGAGATAATTCTAGTAGAAGTTTCAAAGAGGATATTTAAACGATTGTCAATTTTTCACAAATCATTTAAATGATGTCTAGTTTGGTATTAATTTCAAGTTCTCGAGGAGATAAGCTTAGTAGATATCAAAAATGAATAATTAGGAAGTGGAATTCATTGTACCAACTTTAAATTACAATTTTGGCGATCAAATGTCAAAATTGTATGTTCCAATGAATTAAAGATTCCGAAAATCTAGAAGGAGACTCTTCATTCTCAAACATACTTATTTTATGTGAGAACTAAAAAATAACCGCTATCTCTCACTTCAACAATGAAAGCTGTCACTTTGACAATGATAGTTGTCACTTTGCCAATGACAGTTGTCACTTTGATAATGACAGTTGTCACTTTGACAATGAGAGCTTTTACTTTGAAATATGCAATTAATTGATGAGACACTCTAAATTTCTGAAACAGTGATGAAACTGGCCAAGAAATTTATGGTTGGAGAAGTACTGTGATAGCCACAGTGGATTTTTTTTAAACTGGAAGGATAGAAATATTTTTCCCAATGGTGGAAAATTTTGTAATATTTGCTTTTGAGTCATTTATTTTGATACGGATATGAAGGATTTATGAACAATTATCTCAACACAAAAATAATTTCAAGTTTCGATTCAAGATGAATTCTTCTCCGCAGCTAGCAAATAGAAAAATATTTGATTGAATTCGTTTTTATGCAAACTAATGTAAATTGATTGGATTTTTCTTCTTAAATGATATTATTATTCTTTCCCACAATCGCTCACTGAGAAAATTTTAATGAATGATAGAAGTATAATAATACTTGTCATCTTAGCCATTCTGCATCTTTCTCTCTCTCTCTCTTTCTTCTATCTTGTTCTTATTCTTTGTGATGCTTCGCTAATTGCATTTTCGTTTGTTTGTACTTCCTGCATTCTCATTAACCAGAAAGATGTTTCTTTTATTATTTATAAGGATTCTGTACGAACGAAGGTTTTGTTAAGAACTTGTGCTTAATAGAAGATAATTGTATTATTTTTAAATCTTAAAGAACTAGAAGAGTATAATACTTTCAACGTGGAGGTGAAAAAAAACTACAGCGGGATGCTTATTTTACTGTGGAAAAGAACAATTCATCTTAGAATTACGGTTTTCATATTTACTAGAAACGTATCAAAGAATGAAAATATTATAATGCCTTTGGCTGGAGAATATTCCTTCAAAGCGTAGTTTTAAAATTAGAAACGTTATGATCTATCACTGAGTTCTTTGCTTGTTATAAGACACTGGCCCTTATTCACATTTTAAGAGCAATTTTTATAAAACTAAACATTTCCGATGTATAAATCATCAAGTTCACATTTTTATTACATATATTACTAATGTTGTATTTCTGTGCTGTCCTATTTAGGACGATGGTATCAAAACAGACTCCTGATATTGATAATAAGAAACATAATCCCGTAATAACTATGAAAAACGTTGGAGGAGCTATTAAAAAAAAACATTTCAAAACCCCGAAAGATATGATAATTTTCCATACAATAATTAGCACCGCTAATGAGTTTAACATGTATTTTAAACAGAGTGTAAAAGATATCTGCGCACAATTGCAATCAGCAAAATTGGATAAGTATGAAGAACCTGCAATAGATAAATTCAACTCTTTCGAGAAAATATCAATACATATTCTATATGCTGAACAAAAATAGTCCTGATGGTATTCATATAAAAGCTCTAAAAGAAACATTCGTTGTGATAAAAATAAAATGTTATACATGGATATTTCTCTGATTAGTTCGGTGGTAGGCATTGGACATAAGTGTTATTTGATTCAGAGTTTCTGGTTATCATTCTATTTTTCTCTTTAATGGCTTATATTTGCTCCATTTCCAACCGATCAGATAAATTTTAATTAGATAAGCTCTCAAAGTTCTCCTGTCTCGTATGCTGGTATACGTCGCTTATAACATAATACCTTGTTGAACTTCAAATTTAAATTTCATAATCCGTTGTCGTGGCTGAAAGCATCCCCTGAAGTCAAGACGAAGATTTACGAACATCCACCGAGTATATTTTTAATAGGATAGTAATCAAAATATTTTCCTTCTGGAAAGCTTATTAGAGGTTAGAATAACATGACAATACAATTTTTTTATTTGAAAAAAAAACTATATACATTCTTAGAATATGAAGGAATACATTGTAGATCTACGGAAGAAACTCTTCAGATAGTTCAGTTAAGCAAAATGAGCTCTCATTATAGTGTGCTTATCGTTAAAATGCTGGTAACATAGAATTGAATTGTAACTGAATTCTAATTTATATAAAGTACATTTGAGTTCATTATAGTGACAATAAAATATCAAATTTTGTTTTCAACAACTTGATTGAACAATACTACTATATTATGATATAAAAAGACAGAACGATCACCATTATTCTCCAGGATGATGTTGGCTGCAATCGATGAAGGCATCTTGCAGCCAACTTCACCCGTGTCAATAATGCAGGTCGTTTGAGGGCGTGTTGCATACAATATTTTTTGTAACAAGTGCACCAAAGTACCCCATTGCTTTTTGAATAGATTTGAATGTATTAAAACTATTCTATTGATTTTGCGAACAAATTTTTGCAATTGGAATCACATTTACAGCAAACTAATGAATAATTTGATTTATTGACCGATATTACATTATGTTTTTCACATTTTCTGTGCTAACACGATTATAGCAAATGTAAACACTATAACGAACACATCCTATGATACATTTTTCTTTCAAATGTCAACTTAACAAATGACAATAACAAGACAAAATAACAGTCGAAATCGCAGATCGTTATATCAATATATCTTGATCAAATTCAGTACTACAGTATGTAACTAATCCAAAACAACAACCCCAAAACAGATTCTGTTTATCGTTTTGATTATTTATAAAATAAAATTTAATGCAATTAACCATCTGAAATCAATAATTTATCGAATACAATTTTCGTAGTATTAATCAACATTGGTAGCTTCTCTGCAAAAAATTGCCTACATTCTAGTCACATAGGGAAAGTACAATAAAACGATATAAAAATATGTAGGAGAAGCATATAAAATATGAGATTAAAATATCCGTCATAACATGTAAACGTATAAATATGTAACATTTCACAACGATTTCATCCCTAGTGGAGAATATTAATCATAAGAATTGTGGCCCTGTCACTTGATAATATATTTCATTCATGGACGATAAAAGATTGCGGTATGTTAATATATCTTTTTTTGTGAAATGCCAAATGTGTCGGATGTTGACAATTTATTCAGAGTACTTTGATTGTCATTGTGCTGTCGAACGGATTTTCTTCAATAAGATTTATTTTTTAAATTCAAATATTGGACGGAATTAGGTCTTTTGGCATAAAATACGTGACAGAAATTTAGTTTGAATTGTAAATATTTGAAACTTTCGCATACTGGACCAACAAAAACAGATCAAAAAATCATAGTGATTAAAACGGAATCATAAGATTCAATGCAAATTTTATTGCACTAAATTTAGTCAGCAGCGTCCATAGTAGTCATTTGGGTCATTTGACAAAAAGAAAATCGATTCATTTCTTTCAGTATCAGATTTTCATCAAAATACATGTATAACATGCAAACTATATAATTATTTTCGCTCTTGAAGATGGCTAAGGTGCAGCAGAAACTGTCGAGATAGGAAGGTAAAAATTTGATTGAATCTCCTGATTTCTGTTATTTACATCCACTATTTCAATTATCTTCAATAGCTCTGTTCGATGACATGCACTAGGTTGACCAAGTGTACACTTTCTAAAACTAAGACGTTTTATGAAAAACGTGCAATTCGGCCAGACTGTTCGATGAGATAAATTTAAGAACTAGTGCACACTTTTCTGAACTGACTCATGAGGTGGTGTAGTTAGTGCAGAGTAGGGTTGGGGTAAATAAACATCAGATTCATTCCTATCAGTTTAGTAAACAGAGCTAGCCAAAATAACTCATATTCATATTTAATTGGCGATTTATTCTAAAATGTCTAATAAATTCCTTATTCACATATGCCGGAATTACTTCTCAAAAATAATTTTTATGCAATTTCTTTCTCGTCGTTTTAGAAGTATTTCCAAGTTATCAATCTCATTATCACTGTTTGAACTAAATGAATCATGTGATTCTGATGAATTAATCAACAAAGCAATTGTTTTGATCATTTCGAATATTGCAGACTGAGAGGTTAGTTTCCTCAGTTCAAATTCGCTGCACTAATGCACACTAATGTGTTTTTTGACAACGTAGAACTAGTGTACACCATACAGAACTACACTGTCCTGCACTGCACTGACAAAATATTAATCGAACAGAGCTAATATCATCCATTTATGCCTCATTTGGCAGGACTCGTGAGGATTTTACATCAGATATTAGAAACCGATTAGAAACTGTAGCTTTACGTTATTTAACAAGCTTCATTTTTTTGCCTAAGTTTTTTTCGAGTAGGTACTATTTAACAAGATATTAATGATTGGAGAGTAATAAACACAAAGCTATCCAGCATCTTAAAAGAAGAATTTGCAAAATCACATATGGACTAATGATTTGTGAGAAACAAAATTTCTTTCATGCACAAAATCTCAGTAACGGTATTATTTTTGGATCTCAAACCTCAGAACTAAAAGTGGATATACTTTAAGGTTCCAAACTACAACACAGATCACACTACAAAGTGTTCTAGAACTTCAATCAAGATGTAGTACATAACTTTAGAAGAACGAAAACCGCAAAAAATTAGCACATCATGAGAAAAACAACAGAAAAGTTAAAACAGATTTATGATATAAATAAAATAATAAAAGTTAATTATTGATTTTATGTTCGTTGTATCTTGTAACGTCTATTCTCTTTAAAAATTGATTTTTGGATTGAATTTTGTATATTGATTTTTATTTTTTGACGTTTCGACTTTCTATCCGAAAGTCTTCATCAGAAAAAATGATACATAATACGATAGACAATCCAGCTTCTGTTCAAGTGACGCGAAGCGTGCAGTAAAATCGTCCTCTATGTCTAGAATGTTTGATTCCATTCGGATGAACTTAACAGAATATCAGAGGATATAAAGTTTTCCAAAAACTTTCCCATTCTTGGGCGTTCCTTCATTCAATTATTGACCGAATATAGATAAACTTTCATTAACATTTCGAATGTGATGTGTCTTCTTCAAAGCAGATATTAGTCCCGTCAATGGAAACATTTACTACATTGATTAAAGAAAGAATATGTTATGTTTGTTTTGAATTATCCATGACTCAAAGAATCCAGAAGTTTTGTATTACATATATGACGAAGTGAAAGCAAACATATGCATAAATATCACTATGTCATAATTAATCTCAGTTCTGATTGAATATAATTCCTCATAAACTTCAAGATTCACCTCCAGACAAGTAAGCATACATTTCCTGATGAAACAGTAATCTCCTAAAAATCCTCAACAAACTTTCTTCCTTGTGCAACAGGAGCATCGTGCACCGCACTCCTGTTGAATTTCTGAAGCATAAACGGAAAAGCACGATTTAATCCGAAGTCTTAACAAGCGAAACGCCTTACAACGTTACATATTGTGTTAAAAGTTTATATAACATCGTAGATGAAGTTTACGTTTTCATCGGAGTTACGATATGAACTGCGACGTTCAACAAAGTATGAAGCAGACGGGACAGCTGCACTTAGTGCTTTTATGGAAATATCCCCAAAAGCACTAATAATAAAACCTGCACAGCTAATGCTCACGATAAAATGGAATCGATATGCTCAAGATAATCTGGAAGTCAATGTGAATATCATCAGTTCCTAACAGAATTATTCTGAATTGATTTAAATTGTTTTTGCCACTGATTTAAATCGGCAACAGGATTCTCAAAGCAGTAAACTAGGATTAGGTGTTACTGTTTGGTATGTAATAACTTGTTACGTACTCTTCGTACTTCGAAAGAAAACAAGAGATCCATATTATATGAAAAATAAGTTCTCAGAGTATCTCAACTTTAAAAAGTGCGCAAAAAATTGTCGTACACTCTCAGCTTGTGATCAACAGATACCAATTCTAAGTTTTTCTCCTGAGCAAGGTTTATGTACTTCCTGGAACAGATTTTGAAAAATCAAGGCCTAGAATTACCCTATGAATATGCTGCTGTGACCCCTAAGCCTATATACAAGTTTTAGTATCGAGTTTAGAATTGGTAGTGAATGAATTGCCAATAGATGTTAGCGTATGTTGCAGCTTGCAGCCCACTTACTATCCCTCACCTCAACTGAGTGGAAAGGTTGTAAATATGTTTCTTTTGGAACAAGGCTTTTGAAATATGAGCAGTTCGCAAATCATACCCGACTAGAAGGGTTGAAATTTATAAATATTAATTCATTCTTACTATAATACGTTGTTTCGTTTGTAATTTTTTTTTCTGTTGAATGAAGCCTTGTTTTTAATATTCAACGGACGTTATATGATAATTAGCTCATCTGGTCTTTCGATATCGTTTATCTCTCAAAATCATACAGGCCAAGATCTGGCATGCAATTTTAATTATATTTTCGATTTGGATGGATGATACTGATAAAATCAATGACCAAAGTAACAGAATAGACACTGAAAGTTGCATGAGACTTCTAAAATATTGTCACGAATGTGAAGAGTTTTTAGATACTAGTTCAAATTAATGTTCATTTGAGTTATTGTTGTATTCAATCATTTATCATAATTGTAATCCTAGTTAGCATTGATTGACCAACAATCCAGTCGGTGTTCAATTGTCAGACATGTGAATGCTAGTCCATGGTTACTAGATGTTCGGTTGTCGGACATTTGAATGCTAGCTCATTGTTGTTCAACTGTCAGACATTTGCATGTTGGCCTATTGTTAAAGTAGGTTATATAAGGCGCATGAGCTAGCGAGAGAGCATTCATTCAGTAAGAGTAACTGTGAGCGATTTTGTGATCGTACGACTTTGTAAAATAAATATTTGCACTGTAACCTATTCATTCAAAATAAAAATTGTGACAATATTTATGAAATTATGCTCAAAATACTAACTGCGTACCTTCGTTCAAGATGAGCTGCTATTCCGTTGGAAGATGAGAAAAAATCTTGAAATTCAACTCTTCACTTTCACCGTTCATAATGACAAGACTAGGATGATTTGGAAAACACGTCTCATCAATCCAAAAGCCAAGTTAGGAGGAATAAATGTTATGATGAACGCCAGTGTCAGTACCGCAAAGTCTGGTAGCTCAACTTATAAACTTTACGTTACTGTTCCTCTACAGTTACCATTCGTCGCTACGTAAACGTTCAAAGTTAAAACTCGTGTGAAACTATAGCAATTCATGAAGTTTGTTCTAGATCTAATCAATCTAATGCCAAATAAATAGTCGCACGACTTCTACATTATAAGCATTTGTGTCATTGAAAGAACATATTTTATGAATATTTCTAGCCTGGCTATCACGACTACCAAAAAAGAAATGAATCAATTCTGACGATTTTTCTTGAAACTGTCAAAATTCAAAACGAATGACGAAACCACAAGTTTATGCATTCAGCTACATGAGCTGTGCAACCTGAAAAGTGCAACGATGCTTCAACTTTGAACGGCCATGTTAGTGGAACGGAAATGTCAAGTTTGTTTATGAAGCCTAGAGTAACAATATTCCAACTAAAAAGAAGAGATTGGATGAATGACGACAAATCACTCAAAATTACCCACGAAAAATTAACCACAAAAATCAGTACATCCTCAACCATAGATTCCATGGCCAATTCTATCGCTGTTTCAGAAATTTAGAGTGTGGCATCAATCAATTGCATTTCAAAGTGACAGCTGACATTTTCAGAGTGACAGCTGCCATTAATAAAGTGACAGACGGCGGTTATTTTTTAGTTTCAACATAAAATAAGTATTTTTGAAAATGAAGAGTCCTTTAATATATTTTCGGGGTCTTTAATTCATTGGAACATAAAGTTACGACATTTCATCGCCGGAAGTGTAATTTGAAGATAATAACGTGGATTCCACTGATTATTTATTCTTGATATCTACTTAGTTTATCCTCCCGAGAGCTTTAAATTGATATCAAACTAGACATCATTTGAATAATTTGCAGAGGAAACGATTGACAATCGTTTAAATATCCTCTCTGACACTTCTACTAGAATTATTTCCGCAAGAACTTTGATTTGATATCAAACACGATAGAGCCGAATTAATCAGTTTGAAAAAACAATTGACGAATATGAGTGAAAATAATTCTAATTTTGCATTATGATTTTCATTATTTCTTTGCTTGAAATAAATATAACGAATTTCATAATAATTCAAATTTCAATAACTAATGAACCACTGATAATTTTAAAAATATTTCAGGTGAATTTTGTACCAAATTATTCGAGGATCTACTTTAGTTATTACATATTTTATGATAAATACTACCGTTTACAAAATAAGCGCGAAAAACTAAAAAGCTCCATCAATAAAGTTTTGGTGCAACTAATTTCAAAAAGCTCATCAACGAACTTGAATCTAGCTTTTTGATGGAAAGCTTGAATATAAAATTTCAGTCGAAAATTCGAACGCGTTCTTCAGTTATCGTGCCTCCACACTGACAGACAGACAAACCGACATTTATAAAATTATGGTTTTTGGGTTCAGTAGGGTCTAAAACGTGAAGATCCACCAAAATCTCGAGGAAGTAGAAATGTTCTAAAAACTAATTTAAAAGTAATATCAACGTTAAAACTAACTTGTGGCAAGCCTGGAAGTTTACTTTTAAATGAATAAATTCATATTTGAAATATAGTTTATGTTTTCTGTTTATATTCGCTTATGTATTCGTCGATCAGTTCTCGCATAATAGTAAGAAAATATGAATTATAAATCTCCGTTATTATAAATCCATTTAGCACGAAATTTTCAAATTAATTTCATTAGTATCACTAAACTATTTGCTCCAACTGTAGTTTCTGCTCCTTTTATTTTTTTGTGATATATATTATATCCATCTAAATTCCTAATTAAAGATACTTTCTTCGGAACAATAGATATTGTTACATCTGCTCAGCAGAATCGCCCGAAATTTCCCAGTACTCTCATGTTCAACAAGTATATTTTGTTCCTACTTTGTTTGATTCCAGAATCTAAAAATAAAGTTACGAAGCATAATATTTAATTTCATCTTGGCGTACCGTCTGCTAATTATTGCATCGTTGAGGTTTATTTAATTTAACGAGCTACGGATCTAGTACGAATATACTGTGTGCTTTTGGTTTCGTTAGTTTTTAGTCCAGAATTTGCGTTTAATATTAAATATTTTGTTGAAGTTAGAGGTTCATTCGTGGAACAAGTTAGATTATTTGTCTTTCGTCTGTTTGTGTTCTGTGCGTAGTTTCCACGGGGAGCGGAAGATTATTTCATGAATTTATCATTACAGGTACAGGTACAGTATTCAAATTTTAATTATATTATAATTGTAGAGAATTCAGTTGCCCATGAAAACATGAAATTAGTGGCATATTTCATTTGTACATTCAATTTAACAAATGAAAAAACAATTTGAATTAGAAGGATATATGACATGAGATTGTAATTATTCAGTTATCCTTATAGTGGAAGATCCGAATTAAGAACGACTTTCACCCATCTGTTACAGCGGTGATTTTTTTTTTATCAAATTTAGTATACTACAGATTACATCGCAAATGGGTTGGCTAAGAAATTTCTGGCAAGGCTGTGATTAATTAAATATTGAAAATTGACTTTCTGTTTAAAATTGCACTCATGAGTCTTACGAATGAATTTAATACAAATCGAAAGTATGGAGCCTATAGAATATGTAAACGTTGGGTTGTCTATTTTTTTCCTGGCGTAACTGCTGATTTGACAGGTATGAACAGGTATATTCATACTAACTATTTTCATTCATCTGTTTCTTGAATGAATCTTATTTAAAAATAAGCGCTATTTAATTGTGAACACGATGATATAAGGTAGTCAGCAAAAAATAGGAGATGACCATTTGGATGCTACAGCAATTTCAAATGCTGAATTTCAACATTCTACGGTTGATCATTCTGGTTTTATCAGAAAAATTCGAGAAAAGTTTCAAGTAAAGTACACTTCCGGTACAGACGATTGAAACCATAATGCGAGGTGCACAACTAGACCCGATACCAGTCTTAAATATAAAATTTCAACATTATACGTTCAACCAGTTTTGAGATTTGCGAGTTACGCACGCACGAACGAACATACGTACCGACATCAAGCCAAAAATAGTCAAAATGGATTCAGGGATGCTCAAAACTGCGCTAAAACTAGCCACCTCCAGCCCTCCCAAATGGGTGGGGCGGGAGACAGCTTTGAAATCTTAAATAGGATCCCCTATTTTTGATTGCAGATTTGTATTCCTCACCAAAATATACCTAAGATTTGACTACAGCATTTTTTCCATTCATAGTAGATGACGCTTTAATCGCAAAAAATGTGATTTTTCCTAATGTAAATCTCCAATGAGAAGTATCAAATGAGAGCCTCTCATTTTTATTGCAGATTCAGATTTACCATCGGAAAGTTTCATTTTGGTCAGTTCTCTTGCATTTCATCATCGGAGTGCTTGATTTTGGTGAGTGAATTATATAATATCTTCACAACAAAACTTAATGTACAAAATTGCTAAAAAAAAAAAAAAGCATTGTAGTCAAAATTTCGATTCGATAATGCTTATTCTTAAAAAATTGTTCAATAAATAAGTGTTGTTGCAACTGATCATCAATAGCTATTTCAGCTTGAATGTGTGATCAGTCGATATTTGGGACATCCCTGTGCTCAAATATTCACGATAAAACTACATTCTCTCTTTCTCTCTACCTTCAGGATCTTTACGTTCTCGTTAGATGGTTTTACGTCATCAAAAGTTAAACATCTTACAGAAATAGCCCCAGTGCACTTCTGTTCAACGTTCGTTTGAGTAAAGAAGCTAAGGATTCAAGCAACCAAGTACATACGTGAATGTATTGCCAACCATCACGCGAAAAAATCCCTTCAGTGCTAACAAATTCTCTTATTGGTATTTTCATCCCATTAGTGAGTTGGTGATCCGAATAGACATCAAAGGAATAAAGGAGAAGATGTAAGAGCATGATACCCAATTGTGATCGGAACATTATATGAATTGTCATCAATTAATTTCAGAATAAAATAGTGTTCTCTACATATATAAATAATAGTAAACGTACAGATAAGATAAGTTGTTTTTGTGGGAACTTATAAGCCCTAATGATTTATTATGATCAATATCTTTCTGATTCATGGTTCTTTAAGATTCACTCATGGTTTCATATTGCAATTGCATCACTCAGCTAATTCAAAAAAAGTGAGACAGATAGTTTACCTTAATTCCGATGTGAAGTGGAAAATCCGTATGGGCCAACTGCGGTGGTGTCGGATGATGTAATAGTGGAATAACCGGAAGGGGACACGACATCATACTGTCTGCCTGAAACAACAGAATACGACTGAAATTTTCAAAAAACCATCATGAAATAATCAGCTCCTTCTTCCACCAACATTCATTTAAAAATATAGATTTTATGAATATTTCACACATCTTATATTAGTGCAAGAAAATTAGTTTTCTGAACATGTCATATACTATAATTTTACAAGACTAACTAAAAAGTGAAGTTCAAAATTTGAATATTGTCACAGTGCTCGTTTACTTCGCCTAAATTGAACAATAGTAATTTATATAATAAATACGCAAACTCAAGCATCATTTCGAGAATACAAAATTTTTTCTAGAGGCTTCAACTTCTATGTTTTGACAATTAATAGACAGAGGGGTCAGATAGCTCAGAGGTACCAGGATCGATTTTAAGTAGGGTCAAATGTCGCAAGCAATTTTGAGCTCATAAAAATCACTCATATAGTGTAACCTCCACTAACATTCCTGGGTATCTACATTTGACGGCTGATAACCACACTTACAATACAAAAATATCAATTTACAGGGTCGCACATCACGATCTGTGTGTGCCATACCCATAGATGGATAAAAGCAGACAAGAGAGCACAGAGCACAAATTGACATTTAGACATAGCAAACGATTAAGCAAACGGATCAGTGACGGACGTTGTCAACCACATAATTTAAATATACCTGTAAACATATGTATATTTCTGTCATGAGGTAATTGCTGTCAATTTTAGCAGAGTCGTTTATATCAAACAGAATAATCAATTATTGTGATCCACGGAATACCATTATCTATAGAATTTTCATCTGATTCTGAAGAATTTTTAGAATATACAAAAAAGGTCTACCTGCAATTTAGAATACAGCAGTCACCAAGTAAAGATTTCCATTGGCTATAACTCTACAGTCTACACTTATTGTTAAAACAATGAGCCAAAGATAACATTTGTTTAGAATTTAATTTTGCTTCAGAAAGTGTTTACACAAGAAAATCGCATTAGAAAATAGAAATCAGATTGTTATGAAAAATGAATAAATGCCACTTTGATAATAGAATTCCATGAGGTTTATTACTTTCTTCTGTTTTTTTGAATTTTATGAGAATAGGGTATATTGATGAATTTATTTTATATTTTTAATTCACTGTTCACATCGTTATAACATGGTAAAAAATATAAATTATGTTTAAAAGTGCTGTAATCAAGTTTAAAAAAATATTTTAAAATTGAGAATAATTTTGAGCTCTTTAAACGCCGCCATTTTCGCGCGCTCTATGGATGTCCAGTGACATTACAGTCCATTGCTTACTACAGGTGTTTCCGTTCTCAACTTATTTCAGCACTAAAAAAGGTCAAAAGTCAGTTTATAAATATTGCATTGTACTTGAATGCAAAATACTATGAGAAATGTACCTGATGAAGTCTTTCTTCCAATCCAGACAGATTTTAAAATACGTAAGAAATTATGTAAGGTTATCAGAAGAGATGAAATGTCATAATAAACTTGACAGATTATGAATAACATTATATGTGATTAGTTTTAGCAATAAAATTTAGTGTATGTATGCGGCTTTGTTTAACATTTGCTCGTTTTAAAATGAACAGAAATTATAGGTTATGTTCACTGCTCATCATATTTCAGATTGTATTTATTAAAATAGCGTACATAATGAGTTATTATTGAATAATTACTTTGCAGTGTTCACTCTTTTTACTTCAGCGGACGTAAAGTTTGGATTCGAGAGAAAATAAGACGACATCATGAATGGATCTATTCTTGATAGATTATCCGTTTGTGCTTTTACAAAACTACTGTCTTAAATGATTTATAATCTCACTAGGATGCTAAAATTACACTTAAACAATAAATGAATTTATAACACACACATTATTATTATGTTTTCTAATCAAAAGCCCGCAATGCCATACAAATGTAAGCAGTGCGCACTTGTTGGCATAGTATTTGACGTCACATTTCGCTTTAACCAATGGTGTTGCGTTTTAGAACTTTGAATTTCGCTCGCTAAATTTGCACTTTTATTTATTAATTTTGAGCAATTGAAAAGATATTAATTACCAAAATGATGGTTAAGTTCAAATGTCCGGCAAATAAAAATTCGGAATGAAAATATTTGAACCAAATTTAAATTTCATCCATATTCCCCATTATGGTTTACAGGTATAATAGCAAAAGTATGTAAAATTTGCTTGAATTGCAACATTTGTTTGAAATTCATGGCTATCTGATTAACAATAAAATCACTTCGATTAATTTTCTCACCACCTGGCTCCACAGATGAGCTGCTACATTAGAGATATTTTAAAAGTAGCATCTTATTCAGAATTGATTGTTTTTGCATTTTTGTTGCTAAATAGACAAGTGAGGAGTTATCCTCTATTGAAAAACACATTTCGGTAATTGTCATAGCCAGCATTTCGAATAGACATCCGTTATGTGACCAAAAGGCAGCAAAGGACAGTCTGCTTGAAATATTTTGATGGAGTAAACAAACCGGAACCAGAAAACAAGAAAATATAATTTGAAATAAATTAGTTCAAAGATGTTCATTCTCATTTCAGTAACTTATAAACAAATTACTCTTGATTATATTTGAATGACGTAGTAATCAGAAACATCTGCAATATCCAACAAAACATTTCTGAAACAGTAGCAAAAGTTTACAAAGAACTTCGAAAATCCATTACACAATTACGACCACTGAGGTAAACAAATATGACATCAAGAAACATCTTACAATCTAACATTTTCAAGACTAATCCATGAATTGATAAAATTTTGAGAATGTTTTGTTTATACATTCTGCCGCGGGCATCTTTTTGATGAGACGTCTCTAACAGATCTTACTTTCTTTTTTGTTTAGCATGACGTCACCTGTCTTCAGGTCTGAAATGGCCCGAGGGTTAAATTTCACAACGCAGAATTTTGACCTTGTTGGGAAAAATTCTTAATAGATTGATAAGAATAAAGACTAGTAAAATTCTTTGTTTCTTCTTTGATTTCTAGTTTGTATGCCCTTAGGACGTTTGTGTTTTTATTCAGAAGAGATGTTGAAAGAATGAAATTTTGCTGACTACAGCTTTTCAACTTTTTCCATTCTATTTGCTTGGATGCGAACTGATTTTTATTGTTTCTATACAGCTGGAGATTATAACAGATACAAATCTATTTCAACTGAAAGCTGGTAACGCAACCAATATTCCCTTGGCTGTTCATATGTTGAGCAAACAATGTGAAATTTATTGTTGAATAATCAATATGGTTATTTCAAATTGACAAATTCTCCAAATTTGTATTATCTATTTATTTACTTGTTATTTTCTCTCCAACCGATCGGGAGATGATCGGCCTGATAATTTGGCATCGTTAGATTCTTAAGTTTGAAGAAAGGCAGATAAAATTATATCAAAATTCTGTTTCTCATTTGCTACATTGTTGTGTTGGACTTGAAAAACCAAATGCCCACATAATCCTGTATATTTCAGAGCAAGAGCAATAACACATAAACACTGTAAAATATTGTCTTTGTGAAATTTTACTGCTTCTCAAAGTCGTATAAGTGTACCATGGAAACTACATTCCAGGAGAATATTCTCGTTAATGTATAATATATGAGTTTATTAAACATACATTTGCACTAGAGCATTTCATATTCCACGAGCTTTCAAGCAATATTAACGTGTAATATGCAAATATCAAGAAATTTGATTATATATATGGTCTGTTTACTCACCATGTAAAATCAGGTGTAAGTGTTGTTCCTTTTGATTTTGTATTCAAAACTTGAGTTATGATTTCAATTTTGAAATATTTCGCTATGCAAAGATGGATAGAACTACAGTGCAATTCAAAGCCAGAAGGCAAAGTATGCTGAAGGACAAAATGCATTCTATTCTAGGGTGCACATACTACTATTGTACTTCCTCAACAATTACAGAAATACACTAATACACATGATAATTGCCGTGACCCTTTAAAATGATCCCGACAAAATAGCTCGAGACAAAATAGCTCTGGACAAAATAGTCCCGACAAAACTGTCTATATTATTATTTGAATTAGAGAAACATATTTTACTTTTACTGTAAAAATATTAATGTTATTATCAATAAGTGAATATTATAAGAGTCTTTGAATAAGTTGAAAGATAATGAATAGATTTTTTGGTTTGAATTCTGTATATTTATTTCTATTTTGACGTTTCGACTTTCTATCCGAGAGTCTTCTCCAGAAAAAATGATACAAAAATAAACAAGGCAAGTATCTAGATAATTACAGATTGAAAATATACAGATTACTAGATGTGAAAACGTGGGTTCCACATTTAGTGCAAAAAGAACAAAATTCCTCTGGCATTCACAGGTACGCGTAGGTAATCCAAGGGTTTAATTACAAGATTTTCATGGAAATATCCGTTTTGAGCATCCCTGAATCCATTTTGACTATTCTTGGCTTGATGTCGGTACGTATGTGGTTATCTTCTATGTTTGTACCAATCGGCTGAGCCGGCAGTGCACTTTATATAACAGACTTTTAAAATTTTCCGCATTAATTTAAAACTATCAGTCGTAGAATATTGAAATTCTGTATTGAGCACTTCATTAACATCTAGTTGTGCACCTCGCATTATGATTGTAATCGCCTGTACCGAAAATACACTTCACTGGAAACATTTTTTGAGTTTTCCGCATTAATCTAAAACGGTTGAACAAAGAATGTTGGAATTCAGTATTTTGGATGATTGTACCATCTAAATGCTCATATCCTATTTTCATTGAGACCGACTGAGCCGGAAGTGCACTTGACTTGACAGGTTTCAAGAAAGTTTCGCATAAATTCGAAACGATCAGCCGTAGAGTATTTAAATTTAGTATTTCAGTCTGCTATAGTATCTGAATGATAGCCTACTATTCTCATAACAATTAACTTTAGCGGTAGTGCCCATTTGTATTCAGGCTATTTTGTGTAAGGCTATTTTGTCCGGGCTATTTTGATAGGGCTATTTTGGTCGGGCTGTTTTGTCGGGGTACTGATAATTGCACATTCAAAGTGACTAACCTCTAAAGTCCAATTTGGAACTATAACAGAATGGCTTGAAAAAAAATCATAATAATTTCATAAATCAATATGATTTATCCACATGATTATCCATAATTTTTTTTGTTCGTGAAACAGAATTTGATGAATTTTTAACAATCAAAACCTGAATTTGTAATGTTGTAAAGCAATAAGGTTTTGATTTTTAATAATTTATTTCATTTTAGTTTAACGCAGTTAAAATACTCATTCGAATGCATAAGCCTGGTTATATATACAGAGGGTGACTTGAAGGACGCACCACAGCGTTTTCAATGCTTTTTTTTTAAATGTTCAATTATTGGCTTTTCTAATTATTTTTATTACAATGCTGTAGCGTGCGGAATAGAGGTCATTTTGCACGCTCAGAGGTTCCTAAGAAAGCCGCGTGGCGTTGCGAAAAAACTGTTTCATTACTGTCATAATTTTAATTCTTTCTGATCTTCTTATCATTCCTCTTCAAAATGAAGTCAATATGAGTAATTTTATCAACGTTTGATGAATTGGGATAAGATCAATGGAGCCAATTCTTTCTCAGAAAACGGAATATATTGGTTATAGATATTCACGCGGACACCTCTGACTGTAGAGCTCGTGCGAATCGATCATACCATGTTCAGATAAATTCTACCACTCGACTTCGTCTCGTGACTGAATTATTCACATTCGCAGGGAATGATCTCCATTCCGTACTTGTATCGGAATATACTATTACATCAAAAAAGTTAAATAGTTTATTGTAGAGAAAAAAATTCTGCATTTTCTGACACTGATATTTTTAATTTTGCTCTACTGTCATCAGCGTTTCATACTAAATGGCTTGAATTGAAATGGATAATTTAGAAGAAAAATTAGATATGGTGAAATGGTTTTATGGTCAAAATAGTGCTCGACAAATATAAGCTTTCTTTAATTTTATTTTGTTATTTCATGGCACTGTTGATTTTAAGAAAATTATCAATAAACATTTCCGTAATTTTACTGGTTCCTGGTAGAGTAAAATAAAAAATATTAGTGTCAAAAAATGCAGAATTTTTTCCTCTACAATAAGCTATTCAATTTGTTTGATTAAAAATAATTAGGGAAACCAATAATTGAACATTTCAAAAATAGCATTGAAAACGCTATGGTGCGTCCTCCGAGTCACCACACTGTATATCGTCCAAATGAAATATGGTTAAAGTCAGCTTACATAGAACAAATGCTGTCCCTTTTAATGCGATTCAAATGCCAATATACAGAATAAATACATTCATGAATATCAATATCTGTCCAAAAGATTAAGAATTATTTTAAGAAGTAATGCAGAATGCAAGAAGATTTTAACTTGTTTCATGCCTGGCTTTATAGAAAGTAAAGTAATTCAATCATACAATATTTGACAGTATTTATCAAGAAACTCAAATTGATTGGAATTTTTTGAAAAAAATAAATTTACTTTAGGAATGGATTCACTTGGTCTTTTTAAAACCATCCATCACAGCAGCAGTTCCAAATTGATAATCATTAAAACCAAGAAATGAGTATAATATAGTTGAAGTCTCAATTTTGATCCAGCAAAAATAGCTTCATGAAATAAATTATCTTCAGAGTAAATGAACACAATACTCCTTTTGAGAGTTAAACCATTGTCTCCTACTGTATTATTTGTGAGAGAAATTTATTTTTTTCTCCCAGATTTTCAAAATATATAATTTATCCCAGGCTACGTACAAAGATATTTGACAATTCATTCTTCGCGCCAAATCGCTTGTTTTTACTTTTACCACTTCTGCTTCCGCCTGTACTTCAACTTATATAGTCCATCATTTCATTTTCTACAAAATTCAATGATCTTAGCCAATCAAAAGTGCTGCCAGGCGGAAGCAGACCAATCGGATAAAAATTTGATTACGCAGCAATGAACTGTCATTAATTTTTCAAAGAACTAATGGAAAATGTCTCTAGAATACTTCAAACAAATATTACAATGAACAAATAAGTAAATAACAATCCTAAAAAAATATTACAAAAATAAACAATGTAAACAAGTAAGCAACTCAAGATAATTCATATTTTTTGTGATAATATCTGAAAAGAGAAATGTATGATTTTTCTGGAGATATAAAATTTTTATGTGTGTTTAGTTCTTAATCGATAACAATAGTACGGTCTTGATCGTCTCAATTCCAATAAATCATAAATGGTCTCATAAAGTGAGCTCACTGAAGAATAAATGACCACATTACTCGTAACAGTAGATCTGTTATTTCTATCATAATTCTTCCATTTTATAAATGGATTTTTATCATCGGTATTGGTAAAATAATATATATGCTATTTCTTGTAGAACGTTCTTATAAACTCCAAAAAATACATAAATACGATTAGAAATGTTTTATCTATGTCCATTGTTTCGTATCACTATATACGAAAATAATAAAGACACATTTATTTTCAAACTCATTGTTCTACCGATCACATTTTTCAAAAAGAGAAAAATAACTCAGCAATCAAATGGAATTTTACGACTATATGCTCTGACACCTGGCAGTTCTATGAATCCATCAGTATAGCCATAAACAATATGAGGCAGTAACACTTTTTTTTCAACTATTTTCTCCATAAAAATATTTATATTGATGTTGTAACGCACTCACAGTTCGATGCGGTGTCATGGAAATATCAACAGCGGTTTTTACCGAGTTTTCCGTCAAAGTTTCGTTGAGCATAGAACAATCTATCATTGAAAGAAATTAATTTTTTTGTCATATATGTAAACAGAATTTATTTTGGAGTTCTCTTCGTATGGAGCACTTACAATATGCACCTTCAACAGGATTCTCTCAATTTTAACAAAGTATTCAACCCCTTATTTGAAATAATCAAAGCACAAATAAAACTTTTATGTACATTTTGAAGTAAAAGTTCAAATTTTTGTTTATCAAATAAAAAAAACTTACAAATCTTCTTAGAATTCCGATTAAAAATTAAATACTGCATTCAGAAGCTTAATAATTACAGCATTAAGAAAAATATACTTCCGAAGAAATAGGTACACTTTGAACAAAAAATTCCAAATACTAAAACAATCTCAACCTATAAGAAGTGAGCAGATTAAGAGAAACAAGTATTGCTACATTTCTCTCATTATTTCAAATCTTCTTATTCGCAGTTTATCAAAATTTTCTTCCGCAAAAGCTTCGAAAGCTCGACGATTTGTGTATCATATTACACAGGGAGAAACTTATAAGCTTATTAGAGACGATAGTTATTACAAGTTCGAGGAAAGACTTCTTCTTCGATCGATAATTTCATATAGCTAATTGAGATATTAATTTCGAGAGTTGTGTATATGCCGGAGAGTCAAATTATGATTTATTTGATACATTAAGCTCTTGAAAGGCATACACCAACGGGGAACTTGGCAAACCACAGATTCTTCAAGGATATTGAAGGTTGTATGTCAGCCAGGATTAGATTTTTCAACCATATATTACTGTTTGAATATAGATGCTTTAAGGTGGGTTTATGCTCACTTTATTTACGAATAAGAATTAAGAATAAGAATAGTATTAAAGTTAAAACAGTTATTATATATGGATCGGTTTATGCTGCAGAATTAAGAATAAGGAATAAGGTTTAAGAAATAAGAGTTGGTTAACTTCCAACTTTACGCCTTATTTTTAAATTTATTAGCGAAATGCGCATGTGCGACAAACGTCAAACGTTTCAAACTAGTCGGACATAACCTGAAAATATTAACTATGGATGTTTGCAAGTATGGACGAACTACTCTCAAATTTAATTGAACTTGTTCAGCAATATTCGCAGTTGTGGAACAAAAAAGATCCTGCGTTTAGATATAAATTATCTGTAGAGAACGCATGAAAAACCAAATCAGCAAACAACTAATCCAGCAGCAGATTACTGTTCTCCATACTAATAAATTATAAAATACCATGAATAAATATTATCAATATAACTTATTCATATGATAATGTCAATTATAAAAGTCGCTACCAACATTAGAATAATAAATAGAACCACTTTTCACCAACCTGAAAGATATAATTTTACTATTTTTAACTCTATTCTTATTCCTTAAAACTGGCAGCATAAACACCTGCCTTAAAACTATTCATAATACTAAACTAAGTCTTACTCCTCATTCTTAAATTTTCGAGCATAAACCCACCTTTAGGTATTCAACTTCAAATGCTTGAGGATGCTCGTTAATATATTATATTTATCAGTTTATTTACAGGGTCGCTAACTTTCATTTTTTGAATTTATTAAATTCTTCCCTTTCTCTTTTTCAACAATAACTTCTATCAAAATCTATGATCCTTAATCTCACCTCTTGAAATAACACTACTTCCTAAAAATTGAGTTCACTTTTTCTTATTATCTCATGTTTTATCATATAGAGCTATTTCCTTTTATTGAAATTTTTGCTGAAGTAGCGTTCTTTCAAGAGGTGAGAATACAGAGAATTTAGATATTTATTTTATTTGATTCAGTTACTGTAACAACAATTATTTCAATGGGCTGTCATTTCATAATGCCAGATTCTAATACGTCTCAAATACATTTGGAACATGAATAATTGTAGATGAGTTTATTATAGTATTTGACTCACGTATAGAAATTAGTCTTCAGTCAAATTATTGCAGTATTTACCTTAGGTTTGTGTTCTTAGCTAACTTTAAACGCATGTGAAAGAACGCATAGTAATTTCCGCGTGCGATTGATCCCATGCCTACAAGACGTATTCTTGAACGGGATGCGTAACTTTAGTTTAGTGATCGCATGCGAATGCTGATTACAAGCGAACGCACCTAGCATTAATCAATTACATGAAATATAATACATCACATGGCTTCTAGCACATGCTTCTCAATTGTCAAAATTATTTCGACGTTGTTTATTGTAAAAGCTAAAAGTTTGTATAGCTTCGATAAAAAATAATAATAATTAAATTACAATGTTGGGTATATCAAATCGGAACCAATGCTTAAAGGAAATAAATACACCAAAGATTTTACTTCTAAAGATGCACAAAAAATCTGGATAGAAATTTGATGGATTAAGTGCCTAATGACGGAAGAAAAAAAAAAATATTCGAGGCAATGGCGAAAAGTGAGAATACAATTTTTACAGATGTTACTTTTCAGAATATCCTTCGTTCCGCTAAATTATCATTTTCAAGCTCTTCCAACACATAATTAGCGTTTAGAAAATCATTTTATTTTAATTTGCCATTTTATATTCTATTTATTTGTAGACTTTTCAGAATTATTAGACCGATACTACTATTATGCCATGCGAAATTGTTTTTCGTATACCATGTACCCATGCGATAAAGAACCGCACAAGATTTTTGCATGCGTAACTCGAAATGAGATTCAAGAATACCGTTACAAAGACCGCATGCAAAAATTTCAAGGATAAAGCCCTAGTTTCTAGTTGAGAAGAATTAATTGAAATATACGATAGAATATTGATAGATCTCTGGCCTAGAACAGAAAGAATAAGCAGATCCCAAAAACAACAAAATGTTCACTCAAGGGCACGCCTATGCAATTCCCTATCTTGACTGTGTTGTAATAGTGAAGTCAAAAATGTAATATTGTTAGAGAGAGAAGGTAACTGAGAGATAGGTAGAGGCAGGCCCATGTTTGTAAAAAGGTAAATACCGAGTATTTTCAAGAGGAAATATATTGTAGAATGGGAAGAAAATGTTTTGTGCCAAATTGTAATAGTGGATACAGAAAATTTAAAGAGAAATATTCTCTTTTTTCTATACCCAAAAATGATATTTTATTAAATAAGTGGCCCAAGAACATATCACGGCAGGATAGAACATTGGAAGTTGCAGGTTACGTTTGTGAAAAATATTTCAGAGAGAAGGATATTATAAAAGAATGGTCGTCTGGAGATGTAAAAGTGAGTATAGAGATTATTTTAAATTTATAATAGCAGATCTACTGAAAATTCTTTGTTACAAATTGAAAGATTATATCAATGTTTCAAATTATTGAACGTATCTAACCTAAAATTTTAGTAAACAATTCATTTCGAGAAAACTTCTAATCATAAATTCATGAGACTTATAGATTTACACAGAATTGCAAGATTAATTTCTTCACTTTTCATCAATATATGAAAGTCATTGAGAATACAATTGAGCAAAGCAAGTGTTCTTGTTAGCTCTGTGGCATATTAGAATAGTTTTTTTATTTCTCATGTGCTGCTTCCGAAATATTGGAATTTAAAATAGTATATTATGCAACAAGTGAGATAAGTGGTCAATTGCCCACGAGAGTTCAAGTGGGAAACTGACAACACCGCACGAGTTGCAGATACAATTTGTATTACGAATATGAGATAAATACTATTTTGGGCTTATTTTTCCGGGCGGTAAATTATACTTGACGCACGCAAAAGCCAAAGAGCCATTTACCGCCCGGAGAAATGTGTGCAAAATAGTACTTATCCTGCAAGAGTAATAAAAAATATGTTCAAAGTAATGATATTCTTTCTGATAGAATAGAGTCAAGTATCAAAACTTTCATTGCGCAGTTTGTTTCAATTTTTCTTACACCGGAAATTATGTCAAAAACTGTTATTTTTTTGTGAGATCGTAGATGTTTCATCATATTTTTGCTGAGTTTTTCGCTAATGTTTAACAAACAAAATTCTTTTGCACAGCAGCATTTTTTATTTCTTCTTCTAGTGAATAAAAAATTGTTTGTGGATATTTCTTCAACTTTATTACGTGCATTCTAATATAAAATATCCATCGAATTATTCATGTGCTCATTATAATTCATAATTAGGAAACTCGTGTCCAAAGAAACGTTTATAAAACACGTTTCACAATGTACTATTTCATTACAGGATTTAATGAATAGAAATGCTAATTTTCTTTAACTTTTACCTTTCATTTAATAGATAATGAAGTGTTTAACGTAATTAAAATATGAAGTCTATCTGGCAATTGTATTTTATTGAAAATAATTGGAATATAATCTCATTTCTGCATATGAGACACGCAACACTGGGCCCACTATCGCTATCTCTTTCACTCCTGCCGCATTACATTTTTGGCTTCATGTTTTCCAACTGAGAGTCCGCTCCTCTATTATTCTCCTTCGTGCTCTAGGGCAATCTCCTTATAACTTTACATACTTAGAACAACTAGTTGTGAAGTAAGATTTTCGTTGTAATTTGAGTTGAAGGTTATCAGGAAGAATTCAGAGTATAGAAATAAAGTCTTAAATTTTGCTTTTCTCAATTATTCGTTCTACACGAACGGTTCCGGCAATTTAATTGAAATTCATTAGGTCAGGTGATTACAAAGAAAATTGATATATACATAATGCAAGTATGTTATAAAATACATATAGTTGATAGCACTTATAAATACTGATATATAAATGTATATCACAGCTGATTGAGTTACAATTACCACAAAAACATCTTAAGTTTGTTCTTTATTAGATTATTAATTTTCAGTTTGATTAATTGTCTTACAAATTTGAAATACTCAATTTCTGTACAAACTTGAGATTTTTTTTATAATAATTGTAATTCAACAGTGTGTGATATATATTATATCTGAATTTATTACTGTATTTAACTGTATATATTATAATGTTGATGAAATTAAATAAATTGCCGAAACAGATAGAAATAACAACATCCACAATTATTTTTTCTAGCCGATCACTCTTGCTAATAAGTGTACTTTTTTTATTCAGGCAATATTGGTTCCGATTTGATTGCTCTCAAAGTCCTCGAGTCTTGCAGCCTGGAAATTTTAACGATTCCACAAATACTCTTGACAAGGAGTGCACTGAAATTTTTACTCAAATGCAACAAATAAGCTGCTGATTTGATTGGCGACCCAATATGTAAACTGAAAACACGCTAGCATTGCCGTTCGCAATATGAGCAAATGCAATACAAATGCAATGGATGCGAATATTCAGCAGTATGTAATTCTCGTTAATCCAGTCGGTAAAGCCCCATTATGTAGTTTTACAACATAATTTAGTTTTAATGCGCAGCGCAAAACATTAATATTTCGCTGCAAACATGAACAAGTTGGCGTTATAATCTGTTGCATAATTAATCTCCTTATTATAAGAGTGGAGCTTTTTGTGGAAAATTTGTTGAGTCTGATAACATCTAAGATCTCAACAAGTGATTATTCTCTTTTCTTGATTCAGCTTGAAATACAGTCCAGAAACGTATATATTTCTCAACGTCCTCAGAAGATGAGCATCAGAGAACTGAACAGCTAGTTTTGCCCTCCGATATCTATTATATGCCACATATGGTTTTAGTAAAAGAAAAGATCTTTATTGATGATATTTTGAAGTAGAACGAACAGAGCGAGTGTAAAATATGTTTTTTCTACGATCTTCACATTTCTTCCTTATTATTTGTTTTTATATACTACTGGTCACACTTTAACCAAATTTAATTTGTTACATTACTTTAGATTTTGAAGTTGTATTGTCTTACTGTACATGAAGAAAACATTTCTAAGAGATCTTCTTTTCTTTGAATTTAATGCTTTTTCAATGAAGTTTACTTGAGGCTCATGTATGAAATTTTAATTTGACGAGATTTCTATAATGATACGAGTATCACCAGCCTTGAGAGCTATTTGGAATCCTGCATTAAAAATGTAAGTATAGGACTAAAAATCAGTTTTTTACGACCATGCTTGAAGCTGGTAATTCAAGCATAGCAAATGATGCGCAAAACAAACCTATTTTACATCATAATTTCACGAACATTTATGGCCAATTTCATGATCTCGAGTTGAATCATCAAAAAAAAAAAAATGAGTCATCACTGGTCAATCAAATTAATTAAATAAATCGACGCTTGATTTATTGGTTGAATCTCTGTCATTTCAAGCCAGATTAATTTAACTCTCGGTGATGGAATCAGGCATTAAACGAGTAGCAGTTAAGTATCGTGACCCAAAAGATTTTTTGTGAATCCATGTTTATAGTACGCTGGGCTCTCTTGCTGTGTGATCAATAATTGTCATAATATGGAAGTTGAGAACAGTAGACAAAATCTTGTATGCAACATGAATGTTAACAGTCGGTTAACAGGCATTATAACATTTGTTCATACAATTTCCGCAACTTATCAAGCCGTCTAGTATCAAAATATTGACCTAATGGCATAATGCCTTAGTTTACACTCTTGTTGCATAAATCACCACATCCAGAATAATCGTTATTCCGCCAAGAATAAATGAATAAATAACGCGAGACTTTTCTTAAAATACTGTCTATTCAATGCTTGTCTATTCAGATAAAGGTAGAAAATAAACACTTCAAGCAAAGTAATTAGTATTGGACGATAAATTTAACGCTAGAATCAACATCAGTACAACAATATAAAGGAGATTATTGAAATAAGCGTCAAATGTTGAAGACAGAGTTTGTGAATACTGTAAGCAAACGAAGCGAACGTAAATCAGACCAAAGCTCCAAAGTTTCAAAGCATAAACACGTCTTTCACAATGAAATCATCTTACGCCATTCACTCATCTTTGTGCAAATGGGATCACGTGACCTCGCCTTCAAACAAACAAAACGGAAGAAAAACATACTTTTCTGCATTCGTTAGGCAATGAAACTGAATATTATACAATTTTTTATGTTGAAAATGAGACATGTTTCATTTTTGTCTTATCTTTCCTTCCTGTATTTTTTCGTATTTTTTATGTCAGAATTGATCGCAGCTCTCTTGTTAACATCTCTTCCATTTTCGTATGACATTAAATCCACTTTTCACATTTAGGTGCGATTTCGCATAACAAAAGCCTATCAGCGTCACCAAAATAGGCCCATAACCTCAACTATCATCCATCCGCCGCCATCGCCACAAAACAAAATCTAATCGAGTAACTGAAAAACCTCTTTTTCGACGATCCTTCCACTTTGAAAGGATCGACATCGAGACGAGTTTCCATCTCGAAGGCATATTTCCTATTTGCGGTTAACAAAGACGCCACTAGAGTCGGGTGGGGGAATGGAAAAGATAGGGGATTGAATGCAGGAGAAGAAACGCGCAAGGTAGCGTCAGGAACGCTGTAAGCGCCATGGTTATCATTAATAAAGTGCGCAGATATCTTAATTAAATCAAAACAATATGGCAAATCGAAATTAATTAACCAACGGTGTGTTGCTGTTGGTGACTGTACACGGGGGTGAGACGATAGGAGCAGGTGCAACAAGCTATTTGGAGATCTAGATAGGGACAGGCACCCTCAAACTGTTACAATCAACCGCAAAACACACGCAAGTTTTGATATATCTTGTTTTGTCTCTGTATTGAATAATATATCTTGACACACTAAATTAGGAGATACGATCATGACAAAAAAATTTGAATGAAATGTAAAAATTAGAAAATTGAGATATACCAACGATATTTGACAGCGAGATAGATTGCAAAATAGTAATTGAATGCATGAGTGTCATTTGTGAATAGTATAAGAATGAGGGAAATGCAGAAACCAATTTATTTTTCTTTCAAAATTCAGTTTCGATCAAACCTCGACCATCCTAAGAAGTGAATAGAATTCTTGAATTTGAATTTAAACAACATTTGTAGAAGTGAAAAGATAAAACATTTTATTAGAAAATGCAATAACGGATAATTATGAGGGTTGTTTAACTAAATTGGTGAATAGCAATAGATTTAATTAACAGAAATAAGAGAAATTCATAAATAACTTGACCGATAGATTTTTATTGATCCTTGAGTGGGATTCGGCACATCAACCGTTCGTTTTTGGTATACCGTCAGTTGTCAATATTTTGTTTTCGAATTTAAGTGTTACTTATAATTCTGAAAGATTTGCCGAAAATCTGTTGTATTCTATAGGGGCTTACATTGTACAACCAGATCTTAGAGGTACAGACTTCCACACATAAGCTATTTTATCTAATGAAGATAGGTAGCACTAACAAAAATTCGGAGCAACCACTTGTCACATTTGTTACTTTTTATCAAAAATCTTATCGATCGATAATAAATTAATGATTGTGTTACATCACTAGCTTTACAGTCCTAGATAGGCTCTGACTTCCTCAGCAATTTGCCTCCATTCTTTCCTGTCCATCGCCTTACATCTCGGTCTTTTCATATTCATCCTGATCAGCTCGTTTTGTAAATCGTCGATTCACTTCAGTTTTGACCTTCCTTTCTTTCTTTTATTGTAGAGTTTCCCTTTCAGTATTCTTAGTGGCATCTTTTTCTTATCATTGTCAGTACATGTTCGATCCATTTTATTATTTGGGATTTTATTAATATTATGATATTTTACTTTTCGATAAGATTCTCGATCTTTTCATTGTATCTTCTTCTCCATAGGTCATCTTCTTTGAAACCTCTGCAGATTTCTCTCATAATTCTTATCTAGAATATCTGTACATTGCTTATGTTATGTCCACACTTCACAACCATGGGATTATCTATCGCACTAATGTCTTATATGATTTGAACTTTGTTACTCGTGATTTCAATTGATTTTGAAATGTTCTTTTATTTGCGAAATATGTTTAGCATTGTTTATATTATAGGGTATGTATTCCAATTATTATTCATTTTTACTCCCAAGTATGTAAAGTTGATTATACCTTCAAAAATGTTTATGCCCATCTCTAAATTTAAATTTTTCTTCTAGCCACAGATATTGTAATTTTCATAGTTCTTTTAATTCATTCAGATTTTCAGGCATTACCAATATATTTTCCGTACCTACAGGGGCATACTAGGCTGGACATCGTGAAAATTACATTATTTCTGATGATTTTCTTTACAGTCTCTTGCAGCTCTATGCTAAATAGCCTATCCTCCCAGCATTTGATCTTATTAAAGCTAGGCTCAAGCTGTTTTTTACTTACTCGTACAAAGTGCATCTCTGAATTCACTTTGACTATTTTTGGCTTAAGGACAAGGTCGGTACGTATGTACGTGCGTACGTATTTGCGAACTCGAAAATCTCCAAGTCCGTCAAACGTATGATGCTGAAACTTTGAATTTAAGACTTGTATGAAGTCTTGATGTGCACCTCGCATTATGGTAGCAATCGTCTTTACCGAAAGTGTACTTTACTTGAAACTTTTTTTGAATTTTCCGCATAAATCCAGAATGATTAGCCGTAGAATACTGACATTCAGTATTTAAAATTGCTGTAGCATCCAAATGGTCATCTTCTATTTTCGTACCAATCGGCTAAGCCGGAAGTGAACTTTATATAACAGACTTTTCTAATTTTCCTCATAAATTCAAAACAATCAGTCGTAGAATATTGAAATTTTGTATAAGGCACTTCTATAACATCTAGTTGTACACCTTCCATTATGATTGCGATCGACTAGACCGGAAGTGCAGTTTACCTAAAACATTTTTTGAATTTGCCGCATAAATTCAAAACGTTTGAACGTAGAATATTAGAGTTCAGTATTCAAGACGACAGTACCGTCTGGATGCTCATATCCTATTTTCATTGCGATCGACTGAGCTGGAAGTGCATTATACTTGACAGTCTTTTGGAATTTTCCACAAAAATTTGGAACGATCGTATTGAAATTTGGTATTTCAGTCTGCTGTAGCATCTGAGTGATTACCAACTATTTCCATAACAATAGACTGAACCGGAAGTGCACTTCAGTTGAAATTTATTTTTTTAATTTTGCGCATAAATTCAGAGCTGTTAGCCGTCGAATCTTGGAAATCAGTATTTAGGAATGTTGTAGCATAATAATGATGATCTACTGTTTCTACAGTAGCAACCGACTACGCTAAAAGTACATTTTACTTGACAGATTCTTAGAATCTTTTGAATAAATCCAAAACGATTAGCCGTGGATGAGATTTTATGTTTGATGATGTATATTCAATTATGTACAAGTGAGTCACGTGTTGTCCACGTCAGATTTTTGATTATACATTTGTTGAACATTAAACTCTATGTGAAGAAGTATTTTTGTTTTACACTGTTAAATATGACATTTGACATAAGATTTGAATAGAAAAAAGTATATAGACTAAACTCAATTTATATCTGCAAAGCAGAAACAGTTATTTTGTAACATAAGTCGGGGAAATGAGGAAATTCAGTCAATTATATAATTAACTAAATTCCTCTATTTCCACTACTTACTTTTATTAATCCAGTTAGTTTCAACAATTTTATATAATATTTAATGTGTAAAACATAATTATACATCGACCTGAATGTTTACAAAAGAAATAAATCGTCCAAAACTAGCATTAGTTTCAATAATGAATTATTTCTGACGACATTTTTCATTGACTTGTCTTCGATTCCAGTCGACGCAAAATACAATTGCCGGAAACAAATGAATAACTCGATTTTACTACCAAAAACTTTCTTCAGCAGAATTGTTAATTTTTGTTATAAATAAAACTGTAAATAAAAACCTTTATGAGGGTACTATACGACAATTAGTTGAGATTATTGAAGTCTTCGTTAGTAGGGCCTCATGTTCAAATTCTAATTAATTCAAAAATATCCATGCATACTCTCAAATTTTAATTTTAAGATATTATTGTTAAAATTATTTGAACACACAATTTTCGAGACTTTCTCTCCTGCATAATATTTTTGGGAGGAATTGGGTTTCGCGTAATTGAGATTCGCAGTAATTTTCCAGCTGTACATTATCCAATTTGACTTTCGTCTTAGGTGTATATTCGCAAGAAAACAGCAACATTTCATTCTCTGTTAGTTCCATATTTCCTTTCATTTGTCACGAATATCTCCCGTTGCTTTAACAACACTTTCATGAAGTACACACCCAACAAAAAGTTGTCCATCAAGAATTTACCCAATTGTAGCTCTGAGTAAAATTCACTTTCATTTTGAGACAAAGAAAATATTAAACAAGATGAAATAAATTTTATCACTAAAAGCAACATCTCCAAACCATCAATCGTGTCTTCAAGAGATTTTGTATATTATCATTTAGCAGAGGATTTTAGTCAAACAAAATGATATTTGTCGACAGTATTTTGCACAGTGAGCAAAGCTCTTTTTAGGGTTCCGCATCTAAAGGGTGTCAAACAGACCATATTAAGAGTATTATGCACCCTACCATAAATAGCTACAAAAGTGTATCGGGAATCCGTTCATATCATAAGCATCTGGAATGATTTGATGAAATTTAAAATTCTACCTTATAGAGGAAGAATAGATCTACGTATGTCTGGTGTTACATTTCTATTTAACGCAATGAATAATTTGTAATTAATTAGTGAATCTAGCAAAATCTCATGTTTTTCAGCGTAACAAATATAAGCGACAGGCCCAATTATCAAAAAAAAAGTTACCGTTCGTACGTAGATTGCTTCTTTCAGAATCCAAATTATTATTTTTTTTGCATTTGTTGACATACCATTATTACATAATCCAGAGATTATTGATAGCCAAATTCTGCAATTCATAGTTCAATGTTATGCTGCCATCTGGCTGCTAATTAAGAAGTACTCGTTTGTGCTGCGATTCAAACTTCGTATTTGTAGACAAGGATGAAGATACAGTTCTTTCATAGCTCAGTGCTCAGACAATATCAATGCAAGAGCGATCAAGTCGACGTTGCAATAATTTTATATTCATAAATAATTTTATAATTCATGATGGATTCAAAAAGATATGGAAATAAAAAACATTTACGGACCAGTGCTATCCGGAAAAAAAAGTGGGCGCTTAATTTGAAAAATTACAACAGGTGCATGATCATCAAATACTATATTGGCAATTTTTTCATTTGGGAAATTGTTTTTTTTCTAGATGTAGGAAAGCTAATATTCCTTATATATCGAAAAAAAATTATTCAATTGATGAATCAATGTAAGTATATGAAGCGCCAATTTTTACAGAATTTAACCGTTTCAAGTCACAAGAGTCATTTATATGATTCTATGATTTTCTTATAGGGAAACAAGTACATCTACAAATATGAATACGAGCACACAAGTAACAACACTACATGACCTTAATACAGAAGTAGATAACTTGCAGGTATCTGCAGAAGATGATAGATTCACAAGACAAATAAAATCAACTGAAGTGAACATTGATGAAAATAACAAATTCAATCCCGTAGAAATTGGGCGACGACTAATAGATGTAGGTCATTTTTTTGAATCGTTGAAAAAAATTGCAAATCATGCTCCGCATTACGCTTGTGGAATACAAAATTTGAACATAATTCAAGAAAATCGCTCGGGTTTGGGTTCCACTTTTACAATACATTGCAATATGTGCAATGAAATGTTTAAAATTGATAATGTCAAAAAAAGTTCAGACAGAATGGATATCAATACTGCGGCAGTTGCGGGTATTGAAAGTATTGGTTGCGGATATTCGAATTTATCGGATTTTTTCAGTGCTTTGGATATGCCTTCAATGTCAGCTAATACATACAATAAATACCAGAATTTCATTAGAGAAGGATGGGAATCAACTGCGTTGATAGAAATGAAGGAAGCTGCAGAAGAAGAAGCAAAATATGCTATTGAGTCCGGTAACGTAGATAGCAAAGGCATACCATTGGTAACTGTAGTTGCTGACGGTTGCTGGTGCAAACGATCTTATAAAAATAATTACTGCGCTCTGTCTGGAGCAGCTGCGATAGTAGGGGCCAAATTTGGGAAAGTATTGTATCTAGGCGTGAAAAACAAATTTTGCATAACTTGTGCAAAAGCTCAAAATAAGGGTGCAACTCCCAAGGAACATTTTTGCTTGAAAAATCATTCTGGCTCTTCTTCCAGTATGGAAAGTTCAATTTTGCTTGAAGGATTTCAGATGAGTGAAAAAATGTACGGCATAAAATACAACAAACTTATCGCTGATGGAGATAGCAGTACGTACAAAAAATTATTAGATGCCCGCCCTTACAATAATCTAACGATCGAGAAAATAGAATGCACCAATCATTTATTGAGGAATTATTGCAATAAACTGAAAAGTATATCCGAAGATACGAGATTTAATATAAATGTAAGAAGACAAATAAATAGTAGAATTTTAAGATTCCGGCATGCAATTACAGGTGCTGTGAATCATAGGAGAAATAGCCATTGCACTGTGTCGGAGAAAATTCGCCTTCTAAAAGATGATATCGAAAATTCTATTCGCCATGTTCTGGGAGAGCATTACAATTGTGCTGAATACTTTTGCACAAGAAAAGATTCGGCAGAAACTAATATTTATAGTTTCATTGCCCTAGACCACAAAGAAATTTTGCTACGATTAGAACAAGTAGTGAAAAATCTTGCAAACCAATCGAGAAGCTTGATATATAATGTCAATAACAATATAGTAGAGCAATTTAATTCAATCATTTGCAAATTTATAGGAGGGAAACGAATAAATTACTCCAGTAGAGGTTCCTACTCCTCGAGATGCCATGCTGCCGTAGTCAGTTTCAATTCAAAGACTCCTCTCTCTAAATTACATAAAACAATGTTTGATACAAGTCCTGGTAATTTTGTAAAAAAAATGGAATCGAGAAGAATAAATCGAATAAAGAAATATAAAATGAAAGAGAAAACTGTACGGAGAAAATTGTTTACTAATCAAAAAAATGTGAACGATCCAGATTATGGAGAGCAATGTTTAAAACCAAATATGACAGATGAAGAACGAGAAAATGAGATGGCAAATGTATTAAGGGAACTACAGAAAACAAAAGAAGAAATCAAAGAAATAGAGAGAAGAACGATGTTACAAAGTGATAGTGGAGAATGGTTGGAGATGCGACGGAAATTATTAACTGCTTCTAATTTTGCTACAGTATGTAAAATGAGACAAAATACCAATCCCAGTAAGAAAGTCGAAAATATTTTATACAAGTCAAATATTCTACATAATGTTCCATCAATCAAACATGGCAAGACACATGAACATAGGGCACTTAAGGCACTAGGTGAAAAAGAAAATATTGCTATTAAAAATTGTGGTTTGTTTATTCATGAAAATTTGAATTATTTGGGTGCAACTCCAGACGGTATTGTAAATGATGAAGTAATTGTAGAAGTCAAATGTCCTTATTCTGCGTACCGTATGGATCCAGATATAGCCATACAGAAAAAGAAAATAAAATTCTGGAAATACGACAAAGATAATAATGAGTACATAATAAATAAAAAACATGATTGGTATTACCAAATTCAGGGACAGTTGGAAATTTCACAAAGAAAAACATGCGTTTTTGCGATTTGGACCGGACACGAATTGAATCCACTGAAAGTGGAGTATATTGGAAGAGACATTTTGTTTTGGAGGCAAATGGAGCCAAAGTTAATTTGTTTTTATAACAAATATTTATTGCCTGAAATTGTGGATCCAAGAATAAAGAAGAAGTAAAATTATGGTTACTCGCCAAATAATAGTGTAATTATTAATTGTTACTATTTTTTCTAATAAAAGTTGGGTTCATCCATGTTAATAGCTGAGTGACCAAAGAAATGTATAAAGTTATTATTTAGTAATTATTAATAAATTATAAAGATACTATCAATTCATTTTGAACGAGTAATTATTCCATAATATTATCTTGTCATACGTCTGTTTAAATGATGTAATAATAAAATAATATTTTTACACAACGTGAAAATAATTTAATGTAAGCAATATCTTTATCTCGTCATATAAACATTTCGAAAAAGGTTTCATCAAAGATTTCCGATATTTAACGAACTGGTACGAGCGAATCGTGTAACGATATTTCACGACCCACGTGCTATCTTTCTCTTGTACCCGACCCCGCAGAGCACTACTAACAGTAAAGGTGCATAATACTCTTAATAAGGCTCCGCTGTCTATGCGTCCGTCTATCACAGGGCTATATCTCTTTAACCGTAATTTGAGACTAACATTGTAATTCCTATACAAGAAACGTGTTTTTTGTTATGTTTTCGAAAAATATGTAGTGGTAAATTCAATACGAATTGTGTGCAAGTCTAACTTGTACTTGACCTATTTTTTTGAATTTTTCCTTGTAAACGATTGTATCTCTTAACTACCATGGAGCAAATATATTAGCCAGGAATACAATAACTTGCCAAAAAGATTCTAACATATTCTTCTTTATTTAACTTCTCTGGGAGTGTACCATCTCTCACGTAGCAAATCTCACGACGGTTGTCTTCTTATGAATTGTCCACTCATTTGTCTTCGTTAATTTGGCCTTTTGAGGATTGCGGGGCGCAGACCTGGTTACTAGTGGTTAGGGTTGGTAACTAGCAGCTGCTGCGTGAGACGTGACAGTGCGTTACCACCACAGTTTCCAGGTGCGAAATTGGGAACGTGACGAAGCCAAATGACGTGGAAAAGGGTGGTAAATGTGAGCTATTTGTTACGATATGCTCAAAATATTGAAATGTGTTTGTGGGTGCAGAATTTAACTAATTTAACATATAGGATATCCAGAAGATCAAGAGACGGTATTAATCTTAATACCTAATGTCACAATTATAAAATAATATATTATATATAAGTACGTCAAAGCAATAGTAGTGTAAATGAAATCAAGAGTACCATTCTTCTTTGAAAATTGTGATTATTATCTTCACAAGCATGATAAGTCCAATTCTGAGGTGAAAATGCATTAAATATAAAACTGAAATGATAAATAGTTTGTATAGACCACTCTCAATTGACAAAAACAAATTCAGTTGTTGTGGATCTGTTCGATATTTAGTTTATATAAGCAAGTACACAAAGTTATGTAGTCGTACATTTCATTGTACTCTTGTTCGTGAATTTTTCAACATAATATAACATAACAAAATTTAGAATTTAATAAAATCGAATATCAAACTATGGAAAAGTACCTCTTTAAAAAAGGCAGTCTGCAGTAGGAATTCATAGCGACCTGCTAAATTCATTGAAGAAATGTCAAGAGATGAGTTAACAAGCGTTATAGGAGACTAATTTGCAGAGTTTTTTTTTTCTAGGTCTAGAGTTTCTTTATATGCATTAGTCGAAAGGAGATGGCGTTAATTGAAGAATTCTACCTTTTAAGATCTGCTTCTTTTTCTATGTTACTTCAGCAACTTGAAAATATTTCCTAGCCTTTTACTTGAGAGGAATTAGAAGACAAAATATCCTCTATAAGATTCCATTGTAGAAGTTTCTTTATTTTAAGTTACTGTTTGTTTGGAGATCTTAAGGTCAGATCCAAACGAAGGCATGTGACTCTCTATTGCTTCGAGGCTTTCCCTCGATGTATGTGATTTTTACAGATTTGTTCACTAATCCTCGAAATCCGGGCGCTAGTTCCCGAAATACTCACAGGCCACGGTAGCGCTTAACATCCTGTAAAAGGATTACCGCACTGTACTTTTCGAAGCCTTAGATAAAGTAAGATTTTCTTTCAATCCGATTTTACATTTGCAAACATGAAATTATTTCTTCAATTCGATATGACGCTAAAAAGATTTTACAAAGAGAATTAACATATTCTTTTAGTTAAATCACTTGGAACTATTTTGAAGCTTCAAAATGTTTCTAGCTTTGAAGTGGTATTTGTTTTTTGAAGAATAGAAGACCGGAAGTGAATATTTAGTTGTAAAACATAAATGTTATGAACTGGAGCAAATAAGTTAAAAATATTGACGAATATTTGGAAAAATATTTTTTATGGCTGCAATAATTTGGCACAAACAATTTTCTTGAGAAACCGCAACAAAAACTAGTTCTTTCTTTCGAAATTTATATCAATCTACTACCATTCTTGATTAATTAATAATTATATTTCTTAATATTAGATTCAGAACTATTTTTTTGTGAAAAAAAAAATATCACACGATCACAATAGAATTGTTATGATTTAAATCAGTAAATCTAAGTCAATTGATTTAAATCATGATTTAAATCAAGTAAAAAAATCACGGTTTCACTAAACCAAAATTTCTTATTCGAATACCTGTCAGATTCACATAAAATAAAAAAAAATGAATATAATTATCATCAAGTTATAACCTAATTCATCGTTTTATATAGGTAATTTAATTTGGCCGCTCTCTCTGTCTCCAACTGGTTTCTTAGTTTTGAGTGGACAAGACCAAATGTGGAGAATAATTTGTACACAAGTGGTTAAATATTACATGCCAGTTATTGAAATCGGGTTATAGTAATGGTTGAAAAGTATAATGAAATAACAATAACATGAAAACTGGGTAAAAATAGAATAAAAAATCGGAATTTCTTGTTTAAATGTAAAAAATTGTGATTTTAATCAAAAAAATCCTATTCAAATCAAAAAAATCTGATTTTTTTTCAACCCTATTCACAATACTTCCCTTTCTGGGCAATGATAAGGTGGGCAATGATAATCTGCTTTAAATTTTTTGATTTTGTTCGACATTTTAAATATCAAAATATTTTTCTCTAAATTTCATTTCGTAAGCATGACTAAAGCGACAAAATTGGATCAGAACATGCTTTTCCACACAAATTCAAAATTAATTTTCATTATATTGGTCACACGGTCCAGCTTCAATTTCAGCATTATTGAACTCCAAATATACTTACTTATCAAACCTCTTGAACGAACGAAAAACAAAATGAGGCACTGAAATCTACGACTATCTGACGGTCTAAAAGTACAAAGAAATATTGTGAAACCGACAAAATTCACAAATCGAGATTTTGATGGATGTATCCGTTTTGAGCATACCTGAATCCATTTTGACTATTTTTGGCTTAATGTCGACTAAGCCGGAAATGCACTCATATTACAGACTTTTCTAGTTTTTCTCATAAATCAGTCGCAGAATATTGATATTTCGTATTAAGCACTTTTATAGCATCTAGTTGTACACCTCGCATTATGATTGTGATCGGCTAAGCCGGGAGTGCAGTTTACTCGAAACATTTTTTAATTTTCCGCATAAATCCAAAACGATATTGAATGTAGAATATTAGAATACAGTATTCAAAATGATAGTACTGTCTAGATGCTCATATTCTATTTTCATTGAGATCGACTGGGTCGAAAGTGCACTATACTTGACGATCTTGGAATTTTGCGCATAAATTAAGAACTGTTAGCCATAGAATCCTGATAATCAGTATTTAGGAATGTTGTAGCATAAGAATGATGACCTACTGTTTGCATAGCAACCGACTAGCCATGGAATGATGAGATGTTGTGTTTGATTATATATATCCAATGATGTACAAGTAAGTCACGTGATGTCCACGTTAGATTTTTTTTCCAAGTCACTATTGAGAATAATTTACATCTAAGAAAAATGCAAGTATATCACCCGAAACAATTATCAACCATAATAAGCTGTCAAAATATACTTAAAATTTCATGATTAAATAAAAACTGTGGTCGTAGAAAATGTGTGGTGTACAATTCTTATAGAATCCTCTGTCATAAATCACTTGAGTGATTCCTGCACTCGATTTTGCAAAATAATAGTATATTGAATAAGTATTTCGCACTCACAAACCGTAGTTTTCGCCTTCGGCTTGGAAATTTACCAATATTTCAAACGAAGCTATGAAAATTGTGAAACGTTCAACTGATAGCTTTTGATTCGTCGAAAATGATGATTGAATGATTCTAAACGGCAAGGCATACGGAAGTATTCAAAGCGAGGTGTTGGAATATCACTTGATATGGAATAAGCAAATTCCATAATTAAAAATTATATTGAAACGAGTGTCATTTCAAAACATCATTTAGAAATAGCCCATATACCGTATAGAGTTATTCAGGTTTTTATTTATGACTTTTCGTTTGACGTATCTAAATTTTAAGAGTTTTTTCTGAGTTTTTGGGAAATTTTCAAAATCTTGTTGTAAAATATACGCTCGCGGACTACAGTCCTCGCCTTCAGCTTGAATTAAAAACTTTTCACTCGTTTGTAATAAGAGTCATTCTAATACTTGTTGTAGAATATTATGACTTGATTCTGAATGCGATATTATTCTCATATTAGCTCATCTCATCAGATAAATAAAAATAAAAATATTTGATGAGAATTAATCAACATACAAATTCATGTTAATATTTATATAGTCAATGTTAAATTAACATAATCTGCAAATTTCCAGCATTAGAGAAGAATGCAAACATGAAAGATTTTTCATCGCAAATTCATAACCATATTTTTTTGGTTACATTATTGCATCCCACTTAATTATCCTGCAATTTACATAAGGATAATTAGCACCACAATAATTAATCACGGCTAAAAACAAAGATGTGCGTTTCAATATGGCGTCTGATATTTAATCAAAACGGTCTGAGAGATGAGATATTGTTAGGATTGTGGAAAGTACACCTGCACACGATATATTCATTTCCCGTGCAAATAATCATCAAATGACACTTGATAATTAGCACCATTGTAGAAGAGCATCTATATAATGAGTAGGATGAATGTATAACATCAAAGTTATTATCTATTCTGTGTATTTAAAGTAAAGAGATATTTGAGATTATCATATTAGCTTCTTGCAGATTCAAAATCCATAACATAGAACAAATGTTTGAGGAAATATGGAATTATGTTTATTTAATCAAATACCTTTTCAAATCTTTAAAATCCAGTAGATTGAAAAATTCTCATCTAACTTACAACTTATTTCTATAAGAATCAAGTTGTCAAATTTGACAATAAGCTTCCAAATTTTCTGATATGATCTTCGATCTGATAGAAATACGACAGGTATATTATGCTACACGAAACAAACGACCGTCATTATTGCTCAGAATAAAGTTGGCTGCATTCGACGAAAGCCCGAGGCGAATGCGAAAGCAAAGCACGAGGCGAAGACAAGGTCGGAGCCCAAGATATAGCTTCGTGCAGTCAGCTTCATCCGTGTCAATGATGATTGTCGATCAGTATTCGTATTGCATACGATACTATTTGTAACAAGTGCACCAAAATATACCCTCTTACTGAACTTTTAAATTTATTTTAATGTTCAAAACTATTTTATTGATTTTAAAAACATACATTTACATAGTAAACCAATACTACGAAACAAAACTAACTGATTGATATTACATTATTTTTTTTACGATGACAGCAAACGCAGACATTATCACAAACACATCCCATAATACAAATTTTTTCCAAATGTCAATTTGCCATACAACTACTATACTAACAGTATCCATAAAGCAAAATTATCATTTTTTATTCCACTCTCAGCAGGGAGATAATCATTAATTCCCAAGGAATTCATGATAATTGTTTTCATTGTTTGGGATTTAGAGCATTTGAAGCAGGATTCAGTTCAGTAATAGGGTACTTTCGGTACACGTGTTGCAAAAATTATGTTGAATAACAGATAAGAAAGAAAAATAAGATACGATGTCTTGTGATGTCCTGAGAATGTTTCATGACACTTCTTTCTGTTCTTCTATTTTCTATATTGTTTTCCAATCAATGCAGTATTTTAATAAATAAAATATATAGAATTAAATATTCAACATCGAAAGTTGGAATTGAAGTATTTCTAAAGCAAACGGCAGAAAGAGATGTTTCTTCTTCGTATATTAATTTCGCATTTGAGGATCTCATATCCCATGATGGCACATATGCCGTTTGTATTCAGCGAAACGCCAAACACGTTCCTGAGCCGAATTTACCGGAAGCTCCAGGAGTTAAATTTCATCCTTAACGTACCTGACCAGGCAAGGATAACCCAAACTCCGGCTAAGGACTAATCTCTTTCTGATTGCTAAACTTGTGACAGATATATTAGATCTTAAGCACGTGATGTACGGAATAGTTCAGCCAATCCCGTCAATCACACAGAGAGAACGACAGCGGATGTTATTTTGTTTTAGATGAGAGCATTTGATTGGCTACACAATTGCGGAGATTGGAGATTAGCAAAAAATTCACGTGCACGGAAATTGTTGAATAGGAAGATATTGTTTTGTCATTTCAAAAATATATTTCTCTTATAACAGTCATTTCAACTTTTATGGATAGATACACCCAATCTTCTTTAGGAAACAATATCGAATCGGAAAAAGTAATAACATACGTTGGAACGATATTGATTATTATTTATTCAGAGCGATTTATCTGTTGTGATAAAATTTTACAGAGAATCTACAATATATTTTTCGAATTGTCCAGCATATCGAAAAATTTCAGTAATCTGGAACAAATAGATATTCTCCAAATTTTTCTGAGTTTTAATGAACAAAGTAAAATAACGCAATCTTAGCTAAATCATGTCTAATCTAAAACGAGCTGAGAAATATAAACTACCCTTGAAACCAACATGGTAACATGGCATATTTCAGTAAAAATTTAAGAATTGGCAGAATAATTGTTCACCAGCCCTTGGTTTACTCTGAACCTAGCTCAATTCCGTCCCACATAGCAGCGATTGTTAGAACATGTAATTAAGTTACGTTTGTGAACCAAGAAATAAATACTTGCCCTAAGGCTGATATTTCAATCCTTGATTTAGCTTAAACGTATGCTGGGTAAAATATTATTACATTAACAACAAAATAATTATATCCTGGTTCACTCAAAGTTGTTTTTGATAGAAAAATAGAGAAGTTGCGTTCATAAAAATATAAAATCAATTTTCGCAAATTGAGAGCCTTGTGACTTGAATTAAAATATCTAGTAGCTATAATACTGCTTTAAAAAAAAGTTCTTATGCCACGGGGTGATTACATCGTACTATAAATATAATTGGGTTCACAAAACCAAACTACAAAATCAATTATCGATTTAGTTGATAGAATGGATTTACCTGCATACCACGCCCTGGCTCATGTACCTTATACACCCACTCTCCTCAGCCCCGTCGACATATTTACCCCGCGGGCATGTTATAATCAAAGCCAACTTCAACTATACACATACTCGTATCATATTTTATACCCTGCAGCGTTCGGGTGAAATTAACCTGCACGGTGGTAGAGCCGGGCCTTTAGAAAAGGGTTTTTCAATGGTTTGAATGCTGTTGAAGAGAAAATGAACGCGTAATATAACGAAAGTTGATGTATTTTGAAGTGTTTTTATGAAGAATTGACAATTGGATTAAAGCTAGTAGTTGAATCTCCAAGGGAGCTGTTTTGAAAATGAGGAAAACAAGAAAAAGATTGATCGATTAATTTTGACAGTGCATTCCTAAAATGACATAAATAGCCACTAAAAACGGATTTTTGAAGTTTACCCTAGAAGGGTAAATTGGGACTCTCCAATATCTCTGTTCAAAGAGTCAGCAACTAGTATTATATTATTATGAAAAAGTCAATTGGATCGGTTGGTTCCAGAATGAAACAACAGGAAATATCTATAGCAAAGCTGGCGGTTCTCCCGAGTACTACAATGGTTAATTTTTTTCGTTGATCTCGAAAAGTAACCATGGGGTTGCAAGTTAATTATTAATTCTTTTCTCATTGATTTCAAAAATTGTCACAGTTACCGGTGATGTTTATATGTTTATATTTTTAAAAGAAAGTCATTCAGATTGATTGACCATAAAATAAGACAATAAATAATTTCGAGAGGACGGAGCAACTGCGGGTAGTATCTGCTGTTTTTTGAGATGCTACACTCAATTTTATTTTCTTGGCGGGCGAATCCGTGGATGCCAACTAGTTTCATAATAATTGTGTTGTCAGCGTTGTCCAGAAATTGTAACGTACTGCAGAAAATTTCTGCGAATTGAAGAAGAAAAAAATTATCACTAGTCAATTTTGCGCAACATCCATGTTCATTCTACTTTGTTTCGTAGTAGTTTGTCGTGTCGACTGTCTTACTTTTATTTTGTTGTAAGCTCCGGTGCTTGTTGTAATGTGGTGATGATCTTTGAAGATCGAAGAGTATACGACTACAGTTCGTATTCTTTTGTTATCTGCAAAAGTCGTGGCCGCCGTTATTCAAGTTATTATTAGTGATTATCTAAGCGCACAGAGTGCACCGATCTGGTTTTGGAATTACTTTCGACTTTTGTCTGTCTCTGTACAGTACTTGTACAAAACTTATTTTGCATGTCTTTTAAAATGGTAAATATAACGCTGTAGTCAAAACTACATATCTTTAGATGCAATAGTTTTCATGATACAATAGTTATTTAAGTATTAAAATCAGTAAGTACAGTTTACCGATTAAGAATAATAGTTTGGAGGTCTAGCCTTGGCGAAGTTTCCAAATATTATACGAAATCGGTACTGTACTTATTGACCGTGATGCTTACAAAATTTTTTGCACGATTGTATCGATCCAAAATATTCATTCTAATTTTCTTTTTCAAATTGATTCAAACTGATGATTGTTTATTCACTGCCAGCTGTCAAGTTTGACATTCTATTTTGAAGTTTCAATTACGAATAAAGACAAATAAATTAATATTTTTCTGTGAGAATCCACAATTTTTTACTTACCACCTTTGTCCATGGGCGGTAAGTCAGCATAACCATAGTAACCACAGTTTGTCGGTAAAATCAACGTACCACCTTAAATAGAGGGTCGGTAAACACATGAAAACGCCCAATCGTGCCAAAATGTTTTTGATACTCACTGATTCGCCCATCAAAATCTATTGAGTACATCCTATGCAGTCAAAATATTCAACTTTGGAACATGACGAGTGTTTAGTGTGAAAGTAAAACGAAAAAGGATCATACTGGTATTTAGAAGTGACCATTCAATTTTCATCTAATAAGATACTGGAAAACATATGGTACTTGAAGGAAATATAAACTTCATTACCCATTTTCAGGAAGAAAATGCGGCTGACAGAATGTATGTAGATATCCAATATTTTACACACATCTAAATTGAAGCGATACAAAGTGCGTTCACTCAATAAGAATGTTATATCTGCATAATTATACTGTAAATTGCAAGCAAAAATTGTTTCATTTTATTTCATTTAAAAAACATATTGATTGCAAAAATTAGAAAACATTTCTTATGAATGCACTCGATTCATTCTTTATTTTTCAAATATTTGAGACATAGCTAATAGTCCAAGATCCCAGGTCTGCCAGACGCTACTTGGCTACTTATTTTCTGAAAAACAAAATGTGTGAAATAGAGTAGTGTTAGTATGTACTTTCGTCCTATGCATACATGCTAGCTTGGGCTGATGGCCAATTTACAGATACCCTTGCTAGAGGTACATTAAAACATTACTCACTTTTTTTAAATCTGAGTGCTTATTTTCATGTATGTTTTAGAGAATATTTTTAGGAATTTATTCATTAACACTGCCAGACACTTTCCATCGGCGGCAATTTTTGCTAGACGCTTTAAAGCTCGCAGAAAATAACGTAATCATATTTATAGTCTGAATCCTAAATGTTTATAAATGATGCTCAGGGAATAATTTCAATATTTCTGGTAAATAGCCAGACAAAATTAAAATGTCGGTGTGAGTATAAGAGCTAGGTCATTATTTGTACGCGTGATAGTAAGTGAAATATCTATGAGTATCCAACTCACCATTTTAACTCACGGTCTAATTTAGTCTACTCTGTGTTTGTGCAGCATATAGTATTTTGTCGAGTCTGTTCAGCACAATTGTCAATTGAAGTACACGCGTGAGTAAAATAAAAATATGTGCAATGTCTGAAAAAAAAAAAAAAATGATGGCAGAGATATTAAACTGTGTTTTTTGGAATGATTCTGTTGTGGCTTCCACAGTATCAACAACATAAGATAAACGAAGCTGTGTTATAAAGCCATCTAATTATCATGCCCGCGCTCATACTCGCAACGACATTTTAATTGTGTCTTGAGGATGTTCAGCCCCAACGATTGGTCTAAATATTTTCAAAAACTATTGAAATTGTTTCCTGAGTATCATATATAAAAATTAGGACTCAGACTATAAATAAGATTACGTTATTTTTGCGAGCTTTAAAGTGTCTAGCAAAAATTACTGCCAATGGGAAGTGTCTGGCAGTGCTGATTATTAATTTTCAATAATATTCTCTAAAACATACATAAAAATCAGCACTCAGATTTTAAGAAAAGTGAGTAATGTTTTCAACGTACCGCTATTTCACACATTTTGTTTCTCAGAGAATAAGTAATGTCTGGCGGGCCTGAAATCTTGCTCAATATCTTTGTAGCTTATTGGGAGATTAGAATGTTCCAGAAAAACTCATGATCTTAGAGAATGAGTTGTTGTAGCTCCTTGATAGAAAAATTCACTGAGAAATTAGCAAATTTTATTACAAGAATGTTTTTGGTGGGATTTCTCTAACACTAATTTTGAAAAAACTTCCTTGTTTTTTTAATAGCTTTTTTATTCTGTTCAATTAATTCATTAATAACATCTCTTATTCAGATTTAATGTTAGTTTCTACAACACATGGCAGGCAAATTTTTGAAAATGATTATTTTGCATCAGCAAATCGTTATTTAAGCTGTCAGTATCTACGAAGGACTGTATACTAATTATTGATAATCTCTTTTGAGAGGTACCCTAAAATAACCGGTAACCATGTCAACTGTAGCTGTTGACATTCCAACAGTTGAATGGTGATGGAAACATGAACATTTAAAGCTTATATAATCGCTAATGGATTACTAGTCCATCACTTACGAATATGTAGGCCGTATAAAGAGTAGACGGAAACTACATTTGGCAGATTATGACACAGCGTGTCTAGGAGGATAAACACAATTTTGTCATGATAATTTTGGCCTTTGAAGTGATAAAGTATTATTTTGCCAAAGTAATTATAGGTCCAATCTGAAAGCATCACTTTCAATAAAATACTTCTCTTTACCCATCTGCCCTCTCTATTCGTATAGTCTACTTACAAACATCAGGAAATGGAGTGAATAAAAACCGGTAACAAATATTGTGAGCAGCTTCCTAACTCGATAACAGAATTTCTTTGCGGAGGGCGAGATGCACAGTGCAAAAGAGCAATCGAACTTTCTTCATAAAGATTCAGAGTCCTTCCGTCTTCGTTCGACGACACGACAATCCATTCAATACCAACTTGTTGAATTTTATTTTCGCGGCACGTAATATATGTCTTACCCTCAACTTTACTGACATTTATAGTCTCCCGAAGTGTAAAAATTATTTATTATCTAATAAAGATAAAGATCAATGCTATTTTGAATTCTGACTGCCCGAAATCTTTGATCTCATTGAATATATCAAGACACATTGTTACCTATGGTGACTTGATATAATAAATATGAAAATTCTCATGAAAAGCGGGCTATAAATCTGTTAGACAATATATTCTCCTAGACATATACTATACAGATTACTTTGCTAACGGAATATTTTGTATTACGCTGTCAAATTATAAATCCATTTCATGAACTTGTAACCCTTACAGGATAGACCTCCATTTCAACAGGCCGGATAAACGGGTGGCAAACGCAACGCCAAGGACGTAGTGACATCTGGTGAATCTCTGGAAACTCACCAGAAGTTTATAGAGGCACCAAGAAACTCTAGGCGGAAATCCGGACTACATATTATTGATTATTGGTAGTATAGAAACGAAGTGAGTAAGATTGAAAATAAATAAGCGAACTGGTCGAGCTGAATAAGAATTGAGAAGCAGTGAAGATAAATAGCAGACAGTGTTACTGTGTAAACAATAAATAAGTGTAGTGATAGTGTCTAGTTTAGCATCGATTATAAGTAGAAGTATTTATTAGTGGAAAAAAGATTCGCCAACACAGAATTTTATGCGCAGATAAATATATCATCTTAAACTAGCTTAATACAATAATTATTGCTGGAAGCAACAACAGTAAGAATAAATTTAAAAAATAGTAATTATCAATATCGTCGCCTTGGTGGTCTATCGCGTTTAGGCAAACGATACAGCAACATTCACCATTAGAACGCAGGGATCGTGGATTCGATTCCCGCCAGGAGCTTGTATGTTTGTGTTTGTCTTTGTATACCGAAAAAAATGTTATATGTAAATTGTGATTTGCCAATAATAAATACAAAATTTAGGGCTATAAGCTACATACTTGAAGAGTCGACAAAATATTATTATTATTATTATAAATTATTATCAATATCGATGACGTTATAATTTTTTTGTTGCTTAACAGAGTCTTCAGTTGAGTAAAAAATGTATCAATAGGTATTCAAAAAGATGAAGAAAATAAGTTAATCATTGAAACATATATTAAAGAAGCAATTAAAGTACTTTATACCACTTAAAGTAAGCTGCTCAAGCTATATCACCTTAATCAAATAAACTTCTTTTAAACAAAGCAGTCAAGTTCGGAGTTCCCCCACTCTTTTCTCGCAACAGGAAGCCAATCATCTTCCGCTGTTTCGTATTTCCTTTTCTGTGAAGTATAAAATATATGTTTGATTTTCATATGACAAATATAACACCGCATTGTAAAATTTACATGAGAACATTTATAGAATCACATTTATCAAGAAAATGCTTTCATAATTCATAAGATAGGAACTAAATTATGAATAATGTAGCTAAAAAGCAGTGGTGTACCTGTATATTTTTGTAGAATATTACATTAAGAAAATTTTACCTCAGTTTAGTAGCAAAATTAACAAATTTTTATGATAATATTAGTATTTTGAGTCTCTTGTATGGCTTTAAACACAATTCCAGAAACAATCGAATTCAATGAGCAAGGATCACTACTTATATTTCCAGTGCAGAATTATCTTCTCTGCAAATATATTGTTACAAGATTACATATTCAATTTCAAATCAAGCAAGTTATATTCACGTATTGAGGGTGTCCTATCCAATCCACGGCAGCAGTCATATTTCAGATGATGATACTTCGATAACAGAATGATTTTCCTCCAGCCCCTGTTACTATAATTATATGAAATACATAATGTTAAACATTGGCTACTCAGTGATAAAATAATGAATAAGTTACGGGAAACACAATACCATAACAATAATTTCATAGTTACTTTGTAAATTCTATGTTTAACTAATCGCATATCAAATATCTTAGTGTGAAACAGTAAACAAAAATATAGAAACGATTCACGACGTTTTACTAGAGATGTTGGATGAAAGGGCACACCCCAACTCGGCACATTTAATCTCCCGATGGGACATCAGTCAAGGGTTGGTGGTAATCCTTATGACCAACTCGGCACATCTTAAACAAGTGTTTGCAGAAAGATCCATCCCTATTATCGGCTTAACACATAAGAAAAATATAAATTAAAATGTTTTGTGTAGTAGTCATCTATTATCAATCTAACAGTTCAATCAACAACATCAAAGAAATCAATTCGCCAACTATAGCTAGCCAACGTGGAAAAACACTATTGATTGTAGAACAACATAAATTTAGTAAATCAAATCGAAAATTCTTCTCTGGTGAAGTTAAGTAGCGGTGTGTTAATCGAAAGTGGAAAGCATTTTCCCATATTATGAGCAAGTCAAGAGATCGAGTAATAACGACAAAAAGGTTAATCCACGATCACGCTGAAATTATTATTTTTATTGTATGATGCATCCTACATATTTTTTGATTTTGTATTATTGTATGTCAAATTTTGTATGATTATAAAAGAGAAACTATAAAATTTATTTTATTTTATTTAAAAATATTAGAATGTCCAGACTACCTGCAAGTGTGCCGAGTTGGGTATCATTGCAGGTACCTGAGATACTCGTATGTGCCGAGTTGGGGAGTCATTAGGAGAGACTACCTGTAAATGTGCCGAGTTGGGAATCGCCGGGATAAAATGATGAATTGGATTCTTGAGAAATGTGTCAAGTCACTTAAGAAAAATATCCCTTCAGGTGTCATAGTGAAAATATTTCTTTCGTGGCTTATATGTAAGATTTCAGATTAGTTTCAGGAATATATCGCTCATTAGGATTACCTTATTCCACACATGAAAACAATCATATTTTAGAAAATATGTAGATACATGTACCAAAGTCCTTTGGGATCACTAAATTTTTCGCTTTTGATATTTTCATTTCAAGAAGAGTTGAATCAATTAAAATAAAAGAAATAGAGCTCTGTTGTAATTGCAATTCTTTGTATTCAATTACGTTGCCATTTATAATTCTACTTATTGAAATTTCAATAAGATTTCGGGAAATATCACTGAACTGAACTTGTAAGGGTCTTGCCAATTTCTTACTAAGTCACTTGTTTTACGGATAACAGTGCTCGATGTACAAACTAATAGACATTTCAGCCACATTGAAATGATTTTGTTTCGCATACAAAATTAAAAATGACAAGAAAATCTGAAAGTTGTCATTGCGTTTGGGTTTTATTTTTTCAAGAAGTTGAGTGCAGTTTTGATTCCCTATTGGGACGTTCATGGAAAAAATATGTCAGAAATAATGGAGAGATATATAAAATAATCTCAACTCTTTTTACATAAGCGATCTAGCAATTACAGTAAAAGGTCCCGCAGGAAAATATGTAATATCAATAATTATGTTTGATATCGCAACAGAAATATGAGTTTCTAGAAAAATTGCACTGTATTTCTCCAGTTTTTTTATTCAAAAGTTAATGTATACAGAAGAATGGAAAAGCATGCAATTCAAACTTATATTTAAAGTTTATAAACCTTAATTTTTGATTAGAAAAGCTGTAATTTCGGTCGAAAAACTAAATAATTATTAAACTCTGTATTAATAGGGCTGTATTACACTCTTACTGTGACGATAAAAATAGTGTGGAGAAGATAACTTTAAGACACTATGATTAGGAAGTTTTTAATAGTTTCCTTCAATCTACGATAACGCTAAAACAAGAAACACTTGTCAATTTCAGTATGCATGTGCACAACAAAAACTTCTCTATATATTTCTCGAAACTATACAGTCACCGGATTTCATTAACTGGTATAGATAAAAATAGAAAATAAATGCAGGACACTGTAAAGTGATCTTTGAAAATTGTCCGTGCTACCCTATTCAGGACGATGGTGTAAAAGTCGACTCTTGAATTTGTAATTTTGTGAAACTATCAAGTTTTTGATTTTAAACAATTTATCAAATTCTGTTTGACAAAAAAGTTTCGAAGGTCACATTACAGTGTCCTGCATTTCTTCACACCTGCCATCTCGGCTGTATTTTGGTAGATGGCACTGCCGCAGATTCATTTCTCTGCAAGCCATGTATCAACTCACTTTCATTAGCTTTACGGCTACAAGTCCGACTATCTGCGATTTGCTACACTGTACTAAAGAGTCCTAATAAGGACGAAACACATGTCTACAGTTGTTGCCCTATTCAGAACGATGGTGTCAAAGACATGTCCTGAATTTGTAATTTTGTGGAAGTATCAGGATTTTGATTTTTAACAATTTATCATACATTAAAAACGATACAGAAGTAGGCACTAGATGATCGAAGAATTGAAGTATATCACCAGATACTGAGGACATTACAATGTTAGAGCAAATTCAGCACTAGAAATTCAGGAATTGATCAATATCATTTGAGATAAGAATACATAACTTCAATATTTACTGAGAGTATTGCATGATATCTTTAACCAATAGATTAACAGGATTCATATCTATATTTAAGAATGTTCTAATGTTCGGAGTATATTATTTTCACATTAGTTTTGATATCTACTGGAATATATGAAAATAAGCGAACAATTTTAAGATAAAACTCTGTTTCGAAACTTTTACTTCATGCCAATAAAAGCAACGCTGGAAGAATGAGGTTATATCATCCAAAAGTACTTAACCGCGCAATTTAAATATTGTAATGAACATTTTTATTTGAAATTCATTGAAAAAAGCTGTATTTATCTCAACATAAAGTTGTATATTTCATATTAAAATTCTAATTTAGTTCAACTTGTACTAAGTAAAAATTTATGCGCAAAGCAATTTAAAAACAAATTACAATCTACCTTATTTAGTTCCACAATAAAAACATAGTCTGTAAAATAATATTTTATCTCCTTATGACAATTTCTGTTGTAATTAGACATAAATTTAAGTTTCCTGGTAATTAAGTCTCCTTATTCACATTAACTTAAGTTATCAAATTTAGAGAGTATATTATGGGATAAGCTTCGTCTCAGGTGGAAAAGTTGCTCTCATGTGGAAGACAGATGAAGGACGATTTTAATATTCATAAATTTCGCAGAATTGTTTCGCATTTTTTACTGTGAGATCGGTCTTTGGTTGGAGTTCGCTTCCATTGTTTCAGATTCAAATATACTTTCATTGTTAGGAGCTCCTTGAGAGCTATTCAAGGTCAGAGTTCAAGGATAGATCTTACGTAATCACGAGATCTTTGACATTGAAGTACGAAGCAAATATAATGGTGGAAATTTAGTTTTTTTTTTGTTTGATTTTATCAGGAACAAATCTGAATAACTTTGTGAATATATAAAAAGGTTTTCCTAAACAGTAATTGAAATAGAAATTTGAATATAATCCATATTTCAGAAGAAAATCAATGTAACATAATATGACCGGTAAGTCTCTATATATTTTTTTTAACATGTTATATAATATAATGAACAAATACATAGGATGGCAGCGTTTACGTTTCGATTAAGAGTAGTCTTCATGTACTAACCGCTATAAGATGAATATTTTTTTATATAATAAAATAGTAAATCTCTTTGGAATTTTTTGACGGAGATTGTTTTACTAATAAATTTTTATTAATAAGCAAAAAATTTCTGTTAGCAGTTTATGTCTTGGTTTGGTTGACATTGGTTAAAATAATCCTGGATCAGGAGCTTTCAAGTTTAACTGAAAAGTCAAAAATTGCTCTGTGGTATTTCAATGTTTCTATATAATTTCACTCAGGATCAATTTTACTTTTTATAAAGATTTGATTTATCAAGAACAATCATTGGGATATTGGGAAAATTCTGTGGAACTATTTACTAAAAATTATGATATTATATTCTATATTTCTTCATCAAATAAATAAAAAATCAACTTACTGCTTATTTTAAACTGTTGTCCAAAAGAATTAATCTTAATCAAAAGATTCGGAGACGTCACGTACCTGAAATTGAAGAAATCAATCAATTATTTAGATTTAGAACATTTAGAATTACAAGAATATTATAATTATGGTAAAATTTACTTAAGAATAAATAATTTTGCGCATGCCGGACATCTACCTGGACAAATTTGGGATCCGTTGCATGATAAAATACAAGCTAATATCAATTTGTATTTTATTATGCAATAGACCCCAGGTTAAATTTTTCTAGAGAGCATAACAATAATTATTTTCTTGACGTATCAAAAAAAGTTGATACGAAAGTTCTACATGCATACAGACATATCACGCCTTCTTCTCAAAATGAGGTTGGCATAAACCCATTGAACATTCAACCAGCAATCATTTTTCGCCGAATACCCGATTCACCAATTTATTTCGCATTCAATCCCAACTAGTATTGCCACATATATCACGCAAAAAACTCGGAAGTTCTAAAATGATTTATTTCAAATTGTCATTGGTGTAACGAGATATCTAAATGCTCTTAGAAAATTACAAATTTATAAATAGGGGATACAGCCGGTATAATAACAAATATATTATTCTAACAGAAAATGGGACTACAATAAATAATGTTTCTAAATAGCTCTGTACCCATATTGGGAATTATGTCCACGGAAGTACTATATATATTCTGTTCTGTAGAGAGATGTGGTTTCTAAACATGAATCTTTACATACCTATCTAAATTCTCTACTTCTCCTTCGCAGTTATGAATTGTAAACCGGTCTGACATCAGTAGGAGGAAAATGGAACTACATTCCAGAAAAGCATCCAATTATTCCTATATTTTTCTATACAACGTAACTTCAGTAGTTAACACTCCTGAGAAAAGCAATATCTGGATCTGAGTTTCATGAAAATTTAATTCAAATCGCTCTCAAACATTCATAAGCTTTTGAAGGTGTAAGAATTATAAAAACAAAGACAATTAATAATTTAAGACTCTCTCTCGATGTGATGAATTCTTTGATTTGTTTTAGGGAAATTTTGTGAGACAAAGGGCATTTTAATTCGAAACTGGAGATAAAATTAACATGAATAAGTTAGTGCCCTTTGAATTCCTGTTTGATGTTTGAACAGCACATTTCTCAATATTTTGACTAGAGATTATTCCCAATTCATACATACAATCACAATGCCAATGGAACGGAATTTGAATTGATACGATTTTTACTTTATTTATATACAGGATGTACCATAATAATAATAATTGAACAATCTCACAAAATTTGGAATTCTTTGTTTTTATGATCTCATTTTAAAGGATACATGCAATGATTGTCAATGTTTGTTTTAACCTTTAATGAATTCTCTATTATGTCAATCAATCATAACTTATAAAATTATTTGGATAATAATCTCGAATGTAGAACAAGAACGTTGTTATGATTGAGAGTCTTAATTTTGCAATCAGACCTTATTAATTTTTAATTAGCTCTAATAGTAGCTCTGCATATCTATAATACCATATTTCATCCTTGTATTAGCTCCAGGAGCAGCTCAATCTGTATCTAAAGTTCAGAATATCTACAAGTGTCGTCCTGCAAGGCTTAAACCCACTCCAACGGATCTCATTAAAGAAAGATTAATTGGCCAACGTGCAACGGGCTTTCAGGTACCAGCTCACCTTCAAAGAAGCACGATGCAAGAGCCCGGTTGCGATTCCGGGGTCTGCACCTCAAACGAAACACAAATCCGGTCATGTTTGACTTTCTGCTCAAGATGTTACCGAGATCTTCCTCTAGAGGCGAATACAGACGCACAAATAATGCTTTGATATCAAACATAAACACGGCGACATTAAGGAGAGATTTGAATTTCGATATTACAGCTAAACTTTAAACGATTTAACATAGGAAACTTGAAACATCATTACAGATAAAAACCGATCGTGTGCAAGTGTCGCGGAGTGGGTTTCATATATTTAATATATTTTATTTGACATCTGCCTATTTTTTCTGAGAAGTTTACAAGATAATCTATCATCAGAGATATTTTGAGTTTTCGGTGTATAACTTTGGTTATATGTCGGGAAGATATATAAAAAATGACTGACCGTCACGTGACTTGCAAAAGTTAGTATAAATTTATTTATTGGTAGCTATGTTACCGACTTTTTACGCGATATTCATGTGGGCATTTTGGACATTTTATACAGATTTTGAATTTTATGATACAAATTTGATCCATAATCTGATTTAAGGAACGAAAAAGTTATTGAATAACTGTATTATTGAGTGATTATTAAAAATTAATCATAATTTTTTCAAGCTGTCAGGTTAGAATGGAGTTTTTAGAGGAACTGTCATCTGTTACTTGCACTTTACTATTTCAAGCAGGCGGCAAAGAAAAAATCAGAACAAGGCGGCATAGTCAATCATTTTTGATCACTATGTACTTTTTTCACGTACCTCTTCAACGATCGGGAAAAAAAAATTGATTTGGTTACTGATCAGTAGGCCTATTTACATAATATTTCAACCAAAAGGATGGAAAAATATAATCACCTACTATGCAAGAAAGTTGAAAAGAATGCTCATTTTTACTTGTTTTTCCTTTGGAGATCACTTAATATCATCTCTGAAATTGATTGGATTCCATGAATCTGCTATCTGTTGTTTTTTTCGACAATAACTTCTACGAGTCCTAAATGTTGGAGCATTAGCTAACTATGATTCATACAAGTCCTTAAATATTATCTGTATTCAATGAATGCCAAATATCCTAAAGTTTTCCATGTAAGCTCTAAGGTTCCGCGGTGACTTGAATAACTTCATAGTATTGAAAACCTTGATAATTTCACTTTTTCAGTCAATCTGACTTATGAAAATACCTCTTTCATGTAGATTTACAACTACTCAATTCAATTTAGTACGAATCACTACACTTTGTTCCATTCTAAAGCATAAATACGTCGACACTGTTTTTTCAATTGTTTCAAATAGACTGCAAAATAGTTTTTACTTTTTGTCTGTTTTTGGAACAGTGTTCCAATTTATTTTTGTCAAACGTTTTTGACATATTGGATGAATACAACTGAATATATTAAATTCAAACAGTTTCTGAATAATAAAACATAAAATCTGATTCGCGGGGCATATCGCTTATGACTCGTGTTCTTAATTTTGTAATTGTTCATTACATGATACTATTATTCGCGGTCATGAGTAGTGCTTTTATGATAAAAAATCATGAAATTATGCTATTATTCTCCTTAAAAGATAATGCGCAAATTCATTCCTTGGGAAGTTGATAAAGCCATATTAACTCAATTTATTGCTGATTCAATAGCGTTAAAATTTAATTGGAAAATTAGATTAAGTCTTGCACGTTTGTTGTGATATCTTATATTTCTAATTCACAGTATTGCCATTTGTTCTATTTTATTTTCAATTCCTTATAACTTTTTGTTTTTTTCGTAAAAATATATCTTACAAGACTCTTAACTTTGAGTAGAGTGAAACCGCAAACCACTTGACACATTTTCAACGGATCGATAGTCGGATGTTTTCCAGCCTCCTGACTCACTTTTCTTCTCTGTAAGTGAATCCCCAGATCATGGTTTTATCTTACTGAAAAAATTGGAATTTCAGTTTCTAGCTGCTGATATACTAAACAGTTGGATTCGTTACATACACGAGAACATTCCCAAATATTCAATAAATATTTAATGTTTATTTAGTAAAAAAATTGTCTTTTATTTCTAGGTACCTGAATTAATCAATTAAAATAGAGTATTTCCGATGATTTTTGCAGTCGTGAAATATAAGATATCAAAATAATCGTATTATTTTGTGTTTGGATCTCATATAGTAATTTCTATACAAAATCGATTCCTGAAGGACTTGTAAAAGTGAACACTATTTATTTACAGCGCAATGAAATTTATTATCCTTCTGAAGTTTTTTAAAACAGCTACAAAAAGGTAGGTATTTATTTATTTATATACTACTTCCTTGTTAAGGTCTTCTAGAATGGAAATTTTACGTTCTTTATTTACAATCTTACAACAACAACATTCAGTCTACGTGTGAATATCTATTCTTTCACAAGTAAATGGTACTTAAAACTTTAAATTATGACACGCGAAAAGTAGTTTCGAATCAGTTTAATGTACAAATAAATTTCTGAATCTTCACAGAAGTAGGAATAAAATTCTTTGAGACGGAGATAAATATAAAGATTGTTACTTCCGGGTTTATGAGTATGAATATCGGAAACAACCGAAATACTTGTTCGAAGAAGACATGAATTCACGATTTAAAGTATACCCTTTTATTAATATTTCAATTTGTCTAGGAAAAATGACAGTGATATTTTTTCTTAGCATATTAAAAACTGTTTGATATCTCATGGGCTCTTTCACTGTTATTTTTTTTTTCTGAAAGTTGGGTTCAAAATAATAACTTTCAAGTGTGCCGAACTCGCTAAAACTCAAATTTTGTGATGACGTATCAATTACCAGTTACCTAACTACCAATCAGAGTTGCCTACATTTGAACACGTTATGCGCGTGCTTTGTGCGCACGGTCTTTCACATATATCTATAGTCCATCCAAGCACAAATATTAAATGTTTGGAATAATTTTAGTTCCATCCTATTAGGCAGAATGGAATATTTCTTTTTTGCATCCTACTTTGACGTTCAAATGTATTTTAAAATGAATTAGGGTACCAAAATAGATATATAACATTTATACTACCTATATAAAATTCTAGCAGTGACGTCACTTTGATTTTTTTTATATTTAATTACATCTACCTATTCCGTTTGTGCGTCGGATATGAAGAAAATATTATTCTTGCAAATATAATAGGAATAAATTCTTATATTTATTTTTTGTTGAATTCAACTGTTCGTAAGATAGTTATCTTATTTCAAATAGAAAAGAAGTGTTTCCTTCTTTACACAATACAAATTATTGTACCTTTCTGTGCACGAGATCTTAATTCGTTATTAATTGGTACTAAAAATTGATCTTAAGTTGATGATTAACACTTCTTTATTCTTGATGTAACAATAAAAATTAAAAAATTCTGGAAGATACGATATAAAGAAGGAATTGAAATTAACACTCAACAGCACTGCGCAAAAAAATTGGGATTTTTTTCTGAGTTGTATTGTACTTCAAAGATTCAGCGATAATTGCAAGATACAAACAAATTTTTTTCTCACAAGTTCAAAGTCCAATCAGATTCCTTTTTGCGGTCACGTTTACGAAATTGATACCTTGATCAAATTAGCATCACATGGATAATCTTCCTATGAAGACAATAAATTATTTAACAAAGATATAAATCTTCATGTGAGTCTAATCTAAATTCCTCCTATTAAGTATTTTAATAAATATTTCAGAATAAGGTATCATCAGTATCATCAAATTAAAGCAGATAAAAAAGTCTAGTCAAATATCGTTCGATCATTATGGATAATCATGATTTTGATAGACTTCTCAACCACGTCACTTTCAGATTATCTTCCCCTCGTCTACGGTGATGCACTGCTACCAAGTAGCACGTTTTCGAAAATAGTTAAAATAATTTCCTAAATATCAGTAATCTAGGAGAGTTAATAATACTTATAGAAAAAGTATTATGCAAGTTTATCGGTAATAAAAAATTATGATATCAAGCAATAAATTTTTTTTATATCAATCGCAACCGACATATTGTGAAATCGATTCATGAAATAATACGAAATGCAGGAAGCTTTTGACATATCTAGTGCAGCAGTTTCAAATTGATTGATATTTAAATCACGAAAATTGTACATTCTCAAATCTCAAGGTATATTGACAACCAAATTTGACCATAGCACAATTTATTACTAGCTTAAAATTATTCAAAGCTAAGAATATGAGCTCGGTAGTAACCATTTTTAACCAAAATTTGCAATTCGCACACTTCAGGTTCGAATTGCAGTGCTTGCAATATGCAAACACTTCGTAATGCTAGTGGATTGGCATGCGCATTGTATTTCACGCACTTTCCACGGTATGTGTTTATTCAAATGTGTTTTCGATGTTAGAAATCAAATGGAAATCTAACTAACAACTGCTCTCCATCAATCGCATAGAATAGGCCGTTGAATTAGTAAATATATATTTTTAAGATGAAAAGAAGAATAAAGTACCTATTTATTATTTGCTCTATTTTGTACATGTTTTTATAGATGGCATTACTAAATTTCAAGCAATATTAAAACTGATTGTGCATGATACTAGTTTCAGCTCTGCGCAATTTGAACTTCATTCTAATCAAATTAAAATAGATTCAGAAATATCTCTTCGATTAAGGGAATCTATCTGCAGATTATATCTCTATTGAATAAATTTATCATTTTTATTTGCGTATTCTAAATATGAGGGAAGGGTTGAGAAACAATACATATTATTTGAAAACAACTTTGGAACAAAAACAAAACACAACATTCAACAATCGCAAAAGTCATAACACTCTTCTGAAAACACCTGAGCATCAACAATAAATCACAACCTGTACACATGCTCTTTTATTTATTTTTTCACAGTGGCTCTTACAAGACGTGCCCAAGTGATGTATTGACATAATATGGGGTTATAAGGCCACCACTTAGAGCAGGTCAACCTACATCATGGCCGTTCTGATCTTTTTACTTCAGTGTGTTTTTGTTTTGTCAAATTTTTTCACAAGGACCGTATGACAGATCGCCTTGTCGCTGGAATTGAAGGCAGTATTTTCATATATTGTTTCTTCGTTAAATGGTTGAGAATTTTGTCCTTTGACCGTAGAGACGGGAGTTCACCTATTTGTGGTAATTAAACGTCAATATTTAGCTAGAAAGTGCTGACATTGGACGAAGCTATAAAAACTTGAGAGTTTTTGCGCTCTAAATTTATTTTTAATAAAGTCAGTAAATGTTGGCTAGAGGAGCCTATACTAAAATGCATTATATGGATTTTGTGAATTAACTGCTGATGTAGAAACGCCTTTATTTCTGGAAAAATTTAAAATTTGTGTACTGCAATAAAAAGAATAAAAATATCCAACATAGTCACAATAAATCGTAGCAATATCTATTTATATAACGAGGACCAGCACCAACCCCTCTCGTTCTCACAAATCAAGAATTAAAAACACAACTTCAACAACATTCAAGGATTGAATTTTAACGTCATGTAAAAAAAATTATTGTAATTTTTGTATGAACATGCGTAAAAGCAGGAATTACATACATCATTTCAAAATAGAAAGCTCAAGTTTAAATGTTACAGACAAAATGATCAAATGTCAGAAAATTTCTAGGAATTTCTAGTGAACAATATTTGGCGTTTAACTGTTGAATGACTAATAATGAGAAATAGATAAATTAATGAGAATGCGTTTATCTGAACGATATTCTATGAGGTTTCAGTAATATGCAAACGGCCATATCGAAATTTAACCGCAATGTTACATATGTCATATGCTTAATATGATAAACTCTCTTGTATAAAGCAACTATGTGTGCAATAAATTACTATACCTATCAATGTTGTGATTGATTTTATTGTTGAACTCTATACAGGGTGTAACGGAAATAAGTACAATAATTTCAACCTGTGATGCAATTTGTCACGCATAACTATTTTTATTAATAACTTTTTTCTATAAATCCTCTGGATATTGAATTAAAATTCATCAAAGTTTTGTCAAAAATTTCATAGTGCGCCGATGGTTCAAACTGAATGTTTCTCATTTGTTGGAAGAATGACAGCTGTCGATTGAAAGGAGTATTTTGCAACTTTGAGCCATCGTAGTCTTGTCAATCATTCATTTGAAACTGAAAGAATATTAGTATTTTGGCAATACATTGATATTCACTCACCTCGATAATTCTATTTTTGCATATGTTGGAAGAAAGACTAAATTTGTCACTGTAATCAAAAATTTGGTCTTTTAGTCGTACTTATATGTAATTTCTGAGAAATTTGATTTTTATTCATGGATTTCACGTATACTTTCGGATAGTACATTTCTTAATCATAATATTGGCTGCACAAGTTTATCGCACTTGAATCACCTGATTTGAATTGTCTGACTCTGTGTCAGGAGTGTCAGATTGTGCTGCCATCTACGAGCAGTTCAAAAAGTAGTTACTGTTCCCAATTTACTCCATCAGAAACAGATTAGAAACATAAAAAGAAAATCATTCAACGATTTATTTAAAGAAAACGGTGGAATATTAAATGGAATTAATTAATTCACTGAATAATTCAATTGCTATATGAAATTTTGGAGATTCTATTCTTGAAGAACAAAAAATATAACCTATAAATGTATCAAACTGAATTTAGTAATTGATTTAAAATATTTTCTGAAATATATGGTACAATATTTTATTTATTTAGCAGATCAATTCACGGGGCATACTTTATTGAAACAACCTAAGTGTGAAGTTTGTAATAATATGAGAAAAATTAATTCACAGGTACTTCATTTATAAATTAATGTATTTCATACATCTCATCTGCTGTTTTAAGTTTCAGATAAACATTAAGTTCTAAGTAGCCCATGTTATTCTCATTATAATGTATAAGTGCATAATATTTTGACATTAAATACATTAGCATAACCACAATAATTCAATTTTTAATGAAAAATGACAATTCGGAGATCGTTCCAAATAAATTCGCTAAGCTGATCCTAAACTGCCCGTGAAATCGTAGAAGAGTTAATAATTTATAATCGGTTCTATTCCAGAATTTATTTGAAGGAATTGATAACTCACATATGTCAAAATCAATTATTGTTCTATTGCAACTGCTACTGGATTCGATAACTACGCACCTGAACGACTCGTTAAATTATAGGGGATAAAAAATGCTAAAAAAAGAAGAGAATTCGGAAAAAAGTAACTAAAAAAAATTGTTATACTTGACGAGAACTATCACTGGTTAAAATGTATGTACTTATTTCTGTTATACCCTGTATATGAGACAATATTTTAATTCAAATGCGGAGGAATCAAGTTGCTCTACATTACTGACCGAAGAACAGTATCTGACTCCATATGTTTTCATTATACTCATGTACTTATTTGAGCATCTTTTTTCAAATAGACCACAAATTTTCTTAGAAATTTTATTTCTTATTCATAATAATGAGGTACAACTAATAATCTCTTCAACATGACTTGTTTGAAAGCATTTGGAAAAAAATTGTCGTGGATATAAATGCGGGTTAAATATTGAAATCGATGTTTACGCGTTTATGAGATGGAACGAGAGCATTTAGAATATTTTTTCACAGTTCAGATACATTTCATTATTTGCAATGCACAGCAGCGATTCTTTCCATAAACGTTATGAAATGAAGACTATCATTGCCAATAAACATAATACTTTGAGAGCTTACGATACCAGGATGTCGATCGTGTATCAAAATTATTCCATAGATAATTAATGTTAGATGTGGAAAATATCTACTACAATTTTATTTCCGGATAATTCATGATGATTTATCTTCATCAAATAGGCGTGGTCAAAATTAGTAGAAAAAATAGATAGTCCTTAAAAATAATAATCATAATGCAGGACAGTATTTTTCTAAATATGGAGTTCAAGATTTAATCAGAAATCAGCTAGCTTCGCTTCGAATCAAATACCGGCTAATTGGAATTGATCCAATCAAAAATATCGGTCAGTTCCGATTTCAATCGGGTATCGACTAGTTGAAGATTCAAAATCGAATACCAAATATTCACAAACTCAAATAACCAGATATTCGGATGGTTTTGAAACTGATATCTAATCAAATCGTGCTTGATCCTAGCTCAAGTCAACTGTATAATTTATAAGTATGTAATGTTGGTGAAAAGTCATTCGGAGCCTCTTTCCCATATGGTGAAGATTATACAACATCCTTTTAAGTAATGTCATTTTAACATTCCTTGGTGTTCAAGTCTGCAAAGTTAGTTCCAACTAAGTGAAGTGGTCAAACGACTTTCTCGTCTTCTCGGCAAGGTGTTTCTCTCTCAGTGCGTAGCTCCTGGCGGGCTCAGGTTCAAGGCCTCGCACCTGAACTCGCTGACACCAAGATCACGTGACCAGTCAGACATACCTTCGGTATTTACTGCAGTTCAGAACCGGTCAACATCATGGTCAAACCTCCAGAGAGATTGTTGTTAAGTAATCGGTTGAAAGAAAGATATGTAATCCTGTAGCCTATTGGGAAATTGGAAATGAATAATGAGGACATTAAAAAACATACCGACAAAATGAAATCCTAAAATTTATAGAGGACATCAAAACAATAACTTATTGCTTATGAACCAATGTACTCCAATGGATCATTTTAGCAGTGAAACAAGAAAGGAAAATAATTTATTTCCAACATCCAGTATATTTCGTTTTGTGTAAACTGAAATCAAAATATCAGACCAGATTCGTAATATATGGTTTTACCTGTCAAAACTTCTTTGCAGTTTCTTTATAAATAACTTTGCATACGTCAATTTTCTACAAGTTCAGAAAATAACATTGAATGAATTTCCGACAACAAATCATAAAGTTCATATTCAAATTTCCATTCATCAAACATATTGCACCTATATTGACCAATGTTTACATCTCTGCAACCACAATACACGTCTGTATACGTCAGAGAATATAATAAATGATCAAACAATCGATCTGCTAACCAATAACATGCCTCAAACATTCGCGTTTCCTGTTTCGTACGCTCTACACTCGCTGCCTCTGATACTTATACCAATGATTATCAAACATTTCCAACTAAAGGACGATTTGCAATTCTAGGCAGTTACTTAGTGATTGTCTTAAATGATAATGTCAATTTTGCTGTTTTTCTATAGTCTGTTCCAGTTAAGATTAGTCCAGAGCTCTAATAGGCTCTAACTTAAATACATGGAAAATTGAATATTCATACTGCAAAAATTTATTTATGGCTGTCACTCGCGGCTCCGCCCGCACATAGATTTATTTTTTGGAATCAATCCAGATTAATCGCGGGTAGCGCCTGCGGAAGTCCTGTGCACTCGATAATTTTTATTGTTTTATTTTAGGACTAATCAATTCAATTGACACTCTCTTAAAGATATATAACTGACTGCAACACCTGGGAAAACAGCAACCATCACTTGCGATAGCTTTTTGAAGTCAATTCGCGTATGTCCTGTGCCACCAGGGTAACAGATTCGATTGACTTTCTCAGAAAAATGTAACAAAAGTCGCACAGAATATGATTTTCTACACAAACGTATAGTCCGGTCACAATACACATTCCCAAGAAGCTGAAAATTAACATGAACGTTCGGGATACCATTGTAATGAAGTTGCGAAAAGTCCCTATCGAGCCGGTGTGTGCAAAAAATTTTATACGAGGTCAAAGCTCGCAAAAGTTTGAATTTCTTTTCAACCTTATGAAATTTTCAATTTTTTTTACTTTATTAGTAAAAATTTGCCGGTTCTGGAATTTTTTTAGTCTTACTCCTAATTTTACAATGGAAAAGTAGAATTCCATTGATTTCACAAGAATATTTAAAATACACGTCAATATTTAATATGGTAACGAGGATTTTTATAAATTAATCTCGTTTCAGTTTAACAAGCACTTTTCAGGACACTGTGGGCTTTGTCCGACGCACAAAGAGTTTTTGACACTAGTGTACACAAAGCGGCAATCACTTAATTATTGAACGCCATGGTTTTTTAGTAATAAGCTACAGAGGTTTCCAAATTAGAAAATGTGTCAATAAGCGATCAAGTTGATGGTTCATAGCTTCAGGTTCGAATAATGAAACATCGAATAGTGAATAGTGTAATGGTAAATATTGCTGGTGTGTACCTTTGAAGGGAATTTGATGGCCATTTTGTTAATTAATTTCAGTCATATACGGTCCTTTGTTACACGATTTTTAAACGTACTTCATCAAAATTTTTGTTTTGCTAAAATTTAATTGAACTCAAAGTGCGATCATATTTTACCGAATAATTCAATTTCAATTTTATTAAAAACAATAAAGGACGAGATAGGACGAATCTTACGGCACATTGACAATTTTAAATTATAAAACTGATATTTCACATGAAATCATGTAATTATCATAGGTATGTAGAAATTTCTAATGGATTTCAACGGGATATACTAGAAATTTAAAATAGTCTGAACTTACTTGGAAGTTAATTTTGATTAACCATTAAAAATTAATCGATATGATCCTGAATGCATACTAATATAATAATAATGTTTGGATTGTAATACATTAATTATTACAAGCAATTTAACTAAGTATATAATAATCCATCGAGGATAATACTGGTATTATTATATAGAGTATGTGTCACAACGTAATATAATGAGTTCATTAATAATACATGCACATGCGTCCTTGGTAATACAAAAAAAAAAAATTGTTGATATCGCAAGGTTATTTCACGACGACCGTTGGAATCTTTATTTCATAAATATTCGTTATTATTATTGGACTGCATTTTCGCTCATATATTGCTTTAGTTTTTAGGATGTAAGACCTATCACTCTAATTTCGATGGGTTTCTGAATAGGTCATAGAAAAAGACCGTTGGTAAAACACAAAGTGCACACCCCGCGTCTCCTTTTTATGCAGGATGTAACAGAAACAAGTACATTAATTTAAACCAGTAACATAACTCGCCAAGTATAACAATATTTCTTTGTAACTTTTTCCTACAAACTTAGTACATATACAGTTAGAATTCATTGAAGTTTTGACACAAATTTCATTTCATGCCCATGGTTGCATCTGAATGTTCAACATTTGTTGGGAGAATAACAGCGATTTCGTTTTCTAGTACTCTATATAAATACTATTGATAATATTGCTACAGTTTTTTTAAAGAAAAAATATGGGGCCGTGAGCTTCTATGTACATTTCACAAATATAAAAATCTGCGTTTTGATAAAAAAAATAAAAAATGCATCATAGTTTCTTTAAAAAAAATCAAGATGTCCTGATAGGCCTTACCCTTTCGCTGATGTAACATTTTATATAAAAATCTAATTTGCATTTTTAGTTCCTTAACAAATATAATACAGAAAGTATCAGAATCGTGATTTTTTGACAGTTCGAGATTTTGACGGACCTTCACGTTTTATATCCTACTGAACCAAAAAACATAATTTAAAAAAAATCGGTATGTCTGTCGGTCAGTCAGGAAGCACGATAATTTGAGAATTTTCGACCAAGATTTTATATTTAAGTTTTTCATCAAAAAGCTGAGTTCAAGTTCATAGATAAGCTTATATCAACCAGTGGTAATGAAACTTTATTGATGGAATTTTTCAATTTTTTGCGTTTATTTCAAAAACAGCAGTATTTATCAAAAAAAAAAAAATAACTAAAATTGATCCTCGAATAATTCGGCACAGTATTCACTTGAAATATTTTTTCAAATCAACAGCGGTTCATTTGTTATTATCAAAATTCCAATAATTGAAAAATTCGTTATATTTTGCTGAAGCAAAGAAATAATGAGAATTATAATATATCAGAAATTAGAATTACTATCTTTCATATTTGGATATCACATGGAAATGTTCGTCAATTGTTTTTTTATTAAATAAGTAATTTGGCGCTATTGTGTTTGGTATCAAATTAAAGCTCTTGTGGAGATAATTCTATAGTTGAGGTTTCAAAGATATTTGGACGATTGTCAATTGCTTCTTTTAAAAAATTATTTAAATAATGTCTAGCTTAGTACTAATTTAAAGATCTTGGGGAGATGAGCTTAATCGATTTCAAAAATAAATAATCATTTATTATACCATAAGTAGTTGAAGTATTATCGATTATTTTTGTGGTGCTATCATGAATGTTTATTGTACTTGCATTTGAATACCACGAATGTGCAGCACGAGTGGTATTCAGAAGCACAACAAACATGAGTGATTGCACCACAAAAAAAGTCTATAATACTATAACTACAAACGGTATATGGAGGACTATTCTAGGAGACAAACCATTTTTTCAAATTAGTTTCCTATGAATCAAGTAACAAAATTCACGTAATTTTCATAGGAACGAGTAAACAAACTTCTGTCAAATTGAAAAATTAGAATTTTTTGCATTTTCTTTGACGAATAATAGAGAAATAAATTGCGTTCTTATATGAAAACTAGTTCAAAAAGGTTTGGTGATAAATCCAAAGATGAAATTGATGAAGATATTCAAAAAATATTCCATTAAATACGAAGAAAGCACGAGATTACAAATTGGAGGTGTCCATATCTTTGAGTAAAATACACACTTTGACCACTAGTGTAATATTTCTACGCGTCCAAATACCCACTGATATGCACCGTTTCTATAGCGATTTAGCATTATTTACGTTGTTATAAATACTACGTATGGAATAGTCAGTGGAATTCACGTCACCATCTTTAAATTACACTTCTGGCGATCAAATGTCGGAACTGTATGCTCCAATGAATTGAAAACTCCGAAAATCAAGGAAAAGACTTTATTCTCAAAAAAGCTTATTTTACGTTAGGACTAGAATATAACCGCCATCTGCCGCTTTGACAATGGCAGCTGTCACTTTGACAATGACAGCTGTCACTTTGATAATAACAGCTGTCACTTTAATAATGACAATTGTCACTTTGAAATATGCAATTAATTGATGCGACATTCTAAATTTCTGAGACAGCGATTTAACTGGGCATGAAATTGATGTTCGGGGAAGTACTGTGTGGCCACAGCAGATTTTTATTTAGTATTTAGCAGTTCTGTTAATCTTTTGTGTGATTTGTGTATAATTTGATTTTCAAAGTTTCCTTCTACAAAGTTTAATAGATCTCTTCTCTTCTAAGTAAGACTATGTACAAAATACAAAATAAAAATTTTTTGGAAATTCCTATCATCTTAATTCGTTTGTATATAATGTTCAATGATTTCCTTTAAATACATTCCAATAGAAACAATAATCAAGCACAACAAACGTCAAACAGAACGATAAAGTGAAATGAGTAGCATATGATATGCATGAAGCTAGCTGTATTTTCTTGTCAGTGGTCACTGATAAAAATTAGGTGCGTTCTGTCGTTCCATGAGTGATCACTAATGGTCACTGTTTGGTATGACATAGGCATAAAAAAATCCCTTCTTCTTTTTCTTCAAATTTATTAACTCATTTTAAAAGAAACAAACCATGGTTAACAATAAACCGAAAAGATAGAAACTACACAGATCTTTTTTAATACGTATTCGAAGTATGGGTCTGGCAGTCCTCATCAGGTCGCTCGTGTGTTTTAGAAACCACCCGTCCACTGGAGAGTTAATAGATAAATTGCGTAAGTATAATTTCAAACCTTCATTAACGGAAATTTTTGTAAAAATTGTATTTAAAAACTAAAGTATTGATAACAAATCGCAATTGAAATTAATAGGGTTCTATTATGATAGTTACCCAATCGATAAAATGAAGAGCCACCAAAATCAATGAAGAATCATGATCTGTAGCTTGACCTCAAGCTACCAGAATTAAAGAAGGAGATAAATGTCATTCCAAAGGCAATCAAAAGATCATAATAAATATGTAAAACAAAATTGATTTTTTGTTTAGAGGAAGATCGTCTCTTTTCAAAAAGTTATTAGAAGATTATATTATTTGAGTTCGAATTTGGAGCGCTAGTTGATAATAGAATACAATCTGCGGCATGGGATGTACAACACTAGGGAATAATTGAGTAAATTTGTTTAATATTACAATTTCTCGAGTGTCCCGTACGAGCGTACAGACCAGCTAAGATCACGAGATATCAGATTACAAATTGATTTTGAGGCATAATATATAGTAAAAAGTGTTCAAATCTTAATGAGTGCTGAAAAAATACCCAATTTAAGAAATTTATCTCGACATGAAATAAGAATTTTTTTCTGAACTTTCACTCTCAGGGTGGTTTTGTAAGGATACTTGAGAGTTGAAAGCGAAAACTTTTAATTTTTCCATAAATACACGGCGCTTTTTCAAGGATGTGTTCTCCAGCTCCAATAAATATATGAAATATTTAGGTACCGATAAATTGAAACTAATTAATAAGTAAATTGTAGCAATTTGTTATCCATGGTTATTCAGCTTCAATTTTTATCCACAGCTATTTGTTAACCTTCAAGAGTTCTGAATATATTCATCTTACATTTTCAATATCTCGGTGATAATTAATTTTAATTGTATGTGCGTATCAAATTTTGTACTAGAGAACACATCTCTAAAAAAATGTCTTAAAACAAGAAAAATAAAGAGCTTGGAAAAAGGAGTAGCTTTTTAATAAATTCATGTCCCATATTCGCTAAATATATGACATTATCGTATCATCCTTCGTTGTTTGTAGCACATGTTGTGGTAAGACCACACCGCCTATAGTTAATTAACATGGTGTCACGCACAGGGCCGCACGGGGCCGAGGGCGCAGCTCCCTTCCCAAAGACTGTTCTTGAGGGCTGCATCTGCCGGCACCCCATCCGATATTCTAAACTGTCTAATGGACCACTGTAGGCTTATTTTGTAAACAAGTTAATTAATCAGATGTTTATAAACAGATCCGATTCGATTCTAATCTATCAATTATCAGTTGAAAAAATATGTATATAATATCAATAAATCAATTGTTAAATATAAGGGTACAGAAACTATTAGCAAATGATAGTTGGTAATATTACAATAAAGTTATGTTATATTGATCAAGAAATAATAAGTAGGTATTTGTGCTAGAATAGACAACCAAAATTCGATAATACTTCCTTAAGTATGCAAATATATGCTTGGTCCATTTGAGGCAAAAGAGAAAAGCAAATTCCCTAACGCTATAAACTGCAGAAAAATTTCAAGATTGTTTTCCATCCAGCGCGATTTTCATTCTTCCTTCGTGCCCCATTTCCATGGCACTCGGGATAAAGTATACACGAATTTAATTGGCCATCATTCTTCGAAACGTCGTCCAACGCAGGTGAAACATATTACATGTGAAATATTTAAATTCTTTCCCTTAAGATTTGTCCATCCCACAGGAGCTTCTACGGGCAATTATCCAAGGAAAGCAACCTTAAAGGGAACCCTTCTAAATCTATTTTCCTATGGAACTGAAAATATTTTCAGCACGGTTGATATGAGATGTATAAAAAATATTTAATGTCAACAGCTGTATCAAATTCATAAAATGAAAAATATAAATATGAGCCTCACCTTCTAATCATTTCTGTGTCTAGTGGTTCGGTAAATTGATAAGTTTTGAACTATTTGCATTTTGTTTATTATCGAAATTAACAAATCTCTTTCAAACAAATTTCTAAATATTTTTTTATGATGCACTCACTAACCTTATAGCATAACATAATATTGGATTGCAAATAAAAATTGATGTCCTAAACATGAAAATATTCAAACCGAATGAGCTATTGCAATCAAGGCTTCAAAGGTCAGATTGGCAGATATATGAATAATTTCGACAGCTGATAGTCAAAGGTATGCAAATAAACAATAATCCGAAAATGGCGACCACATTAAATTACATTCAGTAGACCAGCCAACCGAAATGTTTGAAACAATCAATACCCGCACAACCGAACTACAAACAAACAATATTTCAACTAATTTTAGTAATTTTGTCTCCGCATTTATTGCGAACCGGAACAAAAGATTAAACTGAACAGTAATTAATGTCCTTTAAACCGCATTATTCCACCGAATTGATAATACAAATTCCATTAATGAAATAATTATCTATGAACATGCAATATTAATTAAATTGCATGAATAGATATCTAATTCAATTGAAAAACCATATTTTATATCAGTTTCACTTACCGATTACATTACCCGCAAAAAAAAATCAATCAACTTTTTCAAGCGATTCTTGAAAAATATCTACCTATTAGTGTATCCGCAATTTTGGAACTGTCCATTACATATATTTTAAGATAGTATTGTTTCACAATATAAGCTAGGAATAAATTAAAGTGTCTTTTACAGTGAAACACTTTGTACTTGCTTATTGGATGAATTCATCCTCATTATAATAACAACCTCCTTAGTAAACCCTAATTAATAGCTTATCGAGTAGCTTATGTACTGAATTGCTCAAAATAAACAATTTTCCATAAATCTAGTAATTTTCACTGCAGTGTAAATCTAGTAATTACACTGCTGACAAATAGAGTAAGATATCGTGTTACGCACTATTCAAATATGGCAACTCGCGTCAAATCTTCCTAAATATAAATCGGTTCTCTAAATGTTTAATTCCATGCAATTTAAACAGACGTGGATGCATTTTTGTAAACGATAGATTGAAATGTTTACTCACAACCTAACTGAGATAAAGACAATGTTTAGTTTGAAGTTTTCTGATGTTGTTGAGGTTATTCTTGGTGTGCCTGTTGCTGGCCGAATACTCAAGACAGAGAATTATATAAAGTGTGATATAGAAAGCGAGTAATACATTTTGATTATGGTGGAATTGTTTCCTAATTTGTTTTTGGATATATAAAATTGAAACAAGACAATTATTCTACAAGGAATTAAAAAATTGGCCACGATTCGTATAATTTATGTAGTATATGGCGATAACGCGCTTCTTTTGAATAAGCTTACTACCTAACATATTATAATCTCAAAAGCATAGCTTAAAGCTTTCATGTAGAGGTGGCTTGCTTATAGGCACTGTGTAACTGCAGAATCCTCCATTTTCACTTGATATTATCAATAGCATTTAATATAATGAGTAATTTTCTCTTAAATTCTTTCTTGTACAATAAATAATCACCCAGCGTCAGTAGCCAATAGCTATCCTCCAGTTTATGAAAAATATACAAAAATATTTGTATGGAGCTGTGCGCTTCACAGTTCCAGCGGCCGGCGTGATGTTTGACTGTTGTGTACATACGCACATTAGAAGCGGCACTCGAAGCTGCTGGCTTTGGCAGTACGGTCAAAATAGACATTCACACTTGCATAAATTCTCAAGAAGCTGAAAATTGACATAGCCGTTAGGGATACCATTATATTGAATTTATTTACCATTTCTACGAAAAAGCCATTTAAAAGTTATATTCTCCATAATATGCACACGTTCGTACACCGCCCATGAGGTTATGTACTTGGCGCGTATTTTTTAACGTTGTTTCTCCGGTAGACCTACTCTACTACCTTTTTTTTTTTCTTTGTTCGGCTTCTGCTCGTCAACAATTTCATCAAATATATTACCAGGTTCAAGTCCAAGTGTATCAACTGGAACCAGAAGAATGGAGGGGAATTAATTATGTATTGGGACCAATCCACTCTACTTTCATCTGCACCAGAAAAGCTCCTTAAAACTATTAAAACTTAAAAAGAGGTGAAATTCGAAATGTGGCGGCAAAAAAGTAGGCTTACTTTTTTCATCAGTATGCACCAGCTGTCAAAGTAAGTTTTGTTCAAATATTGAATCTCAAACAGAAGATGATCCTTGCATAAATGTCGTAACAACTGATATATTGCTGTTTGAACAATTTACGTCAACTCAGAAAGATGAAGAAGAAGAAGAAGAAGAAGAAGAAAGTGAAGAAGAAGAGAAAGTAGAAGAAGACCAAATATCATATTAAACTTCAATAAAAATACAGTGGAGTAAGTCTACCAGGAAAACCACGTTGAAAAATACCAGCCAAGTACAATACCTCACGGGTGGCGTGAGAACGTATACATATTGAGGAGAATATAACTTTATATTGGCTTTTTCTCAGAAATGATGAATTTTAGGAAAGAAAGTGTCAGGACCATTTTTGTAGAGAATTGAATGATCTACAATTTTTGTCTGAGCTATATTTACCATAAAACTAACCATCTCGCTAAAGAATCCAAAACACTAATTTTTGTAAACTTTGACCTCGCATAAAAATTTTTGCACACACAGGATCGATGAAGACTTTTCACATTATAATAGTATTCCTAACGTTCATGTCAATTTTCAGCTTCTTGGGAATGTATGCAAAGGTACCCTTATTTTTAGGGCTAACTTGACCGAGCTATGGCATGCTGATAAAATGTAGTTTTGTTTAATATTGTTGTTTTCGGATTTTATCATGTTTCTCAATAAATTTTTCTTATACAAGTTTGTTTCCTTTCACACAATTTTTGAAAAAGGCTACAAATTTTCTGGGACAGCAGCCCAATGATTGTAGCTACAATCCGCCACTACTTTCATGATCAACGATGGGGTTTCTTTTGCAAAAACGTTCAGGTGTCACTCATCTAGCACAAATGACAGCTTCTCACACATTTTGTAACAATACTAATATAGCCTATCCCTTTACAATTATGTTGAGCGATATTGATAAGGAGTTTGACTGCAAAAACTTTGGAATATATGAGGATAGTTTTGTTGCAGTAGTAACGATAAGTAAACGATTTTTGTTTGCCTCATGAAATAGATAAAATTAAACTTCGTGTTGTGATTGAATATTCCATTTTGAAAAGCTTAAGACCGACAGATATAAAAAATGGTTTACATTAAAAGCAAAACTGGACTGGCTGTACGTCAATCCAGGACTATGAACGCATGGGACGGTCAAAACCCATCATGACCGAAAAATAATCATGCTGAGGTTGTGAACATCTCGATAAACCGCATCCACCACATTTACATGATGTTTTGGGTATGCGCAAGCTTACTGCTCGCTGGGTGCCGCATCTTTCAATATACAATCATAAACGCATTCATTTGAACATTTCTCAACAGTACGGCATGCCGTTTTGCTATTTAATAGCAACAATTTATTCCAGTTAAATTTAAACTATATATTTTTATTATCTTGCAAGATAATTTTAATTCATTGAATTTTTATGATTGAATCAAAATTATGTACATAATAGAAATACAGAATTATTATTACCTTGCAAGATAATTTTAATCCATTGAATTTTTATGATTGAATATGAATTGAATTAAAATTATGTACATAATTTTAATTCAATCATAAAAATTCAATGAGTTAAAATTATACTGTAGAATAATTAGAATTCTGAATTTCTATTATGTAAGTAATTTTAATTCAATCATAAAAATTCAATGAACTAAAATTATCCTGCAGGATAATAAGAGTTCCGAATTCCCATTATGTACATAATTTTAATTCAATTTATTAAAATTATCTTGCAAGATAATGATAATTCTGATTTCCCATTATGTACATAAATTTAATTCAATCATAAAAATTAAATGAATTAAAACTATCCTGTAAGATAATAAGAATTCTGAATTTCTATTATGTACATAATTTTAATTCAATCATAAAAATGCAATGCATTGAAATTCTCTTGCAAGATAATAATAATTTCGAATAATTTTCGTTATGTACATAATTTTGATTCAATCATAAAAATTCCACATTTCCATATAATTTTGCTACATAATTTTCATGCTGAATCATAATTATGTACATAATTTTAATTCAATCATAAAAATTCAATGTAATAAAATGATCCTGCAAGATAATAATAATTCTGAATTTCCATTATGTACATAATATAAATTCAATCATAAAAATTCAATGAATTAAAATTATCCTGCAAGATGAAAATATTTCTGAATTTCCATTATGTACATAATATCAATTAAATCAATGAAATTCAATGAATTAAAATTATCCTGCAAGATAATGATAATTCTGAATTTCTATTATGTACATAATTTTAATTCAATCATAAAAATTCAATGGATTAAAACTATCCTGTAAAATAAAAAAAAATATGAATTTCTATTATGTACATAATTTTAATTCAATCATAAAAATTCCATGAATTAAAATTATCTTGCAAGATAATAAGAATTCTGAATTGCCATTATGTACATAATTTTAATTCAATCATAAAAATTCAATGAATTAAAATTATCTTACAAAATAATAATAATGTATAGTTCAAATTCAACTCGAATAAATTGTTGCTATTAAATAGCAACTTCCTTAAATGCAATCCTACTGAGTTTCTTCGACATTTCTCCACTGCAGATGGGTCTTGAATTCATAACTGTACGTCGCGTCAGAGGCAAAGTAGCAGTCCAAAAAATCGATTGAACTTGGGTAGAAGGAGACATGAAAAAGCAAAAATCTTGTGCGATTCTCATGATGTAGTGTTCATAAACTACTTAAAAAAAGGCAGGACTGGGGCTTACTACTGTTCATTGCTGGATAAATTAAATTATACAATCAAAATTAAATGTCTTCATCTGGCAGAAAAGAAGGTGCTATTTCATTATGATAGAGCCATTGGGCACAAGTCACACGTTGTTCCGATAAAACTCGATACCAAGTACTTCCGCATATCGTGTATTTGCCATATTTAGCTTCAAGCGATTTTCTTCTTTTCCTTAACTTGAAATGGCTGAACTCACTTAATGAAGAGGTCGAAACTGAGATGAACCCTTATTTTGCAGACTTGGACACATTTTATTATGTTGATAAAATTTTTAGAGCAGTGATTGTGGAAGATTAATTTATTCAATTACTTGTTTCAAGTGAAACAATGTCCATAGGTATATATGACATTAGGGATATGGCAACTAAAATTTATTAAAGTAGATAAAAATTTAGTTACAACTTTCGCCGCGGGTGTCACTATTATTATGTACAGTTGTCAAATCTGTCCGGGATTCATTCAATGACTTGTTTGACGCGAATTTGAAGCTTATTAGAATGAATTATTATTATTGAATGAAAATTTATTTACTTTTGGTGTATTTTTTTTATATAGCTTTGAAAAAGATCAAATTATCATTTTAAGGTACAGCACTTGACCTCCCGTCAGTCAATAACTGAAAAATGAAGATTAAAAAGTATTTTTGGGTTTGTACATGCATAAATTATGTACCTAACGAATAGTCAACTTGAAACTAGTACTAAATGGAAGCTGCTGTTTCGTAAGTTTGCCCAAACTGCTTGATTTCAAGCTCAGTAATTGTGAGAGATGGTAATTTGCGAAATCTCTGTAGTAACAAGCATTCATGAGCTGTCAAAAATGCACTTACATCATCTAGATGATTCTTCCATTTTTTTTCTTCGGATTCAGTCATGAAAAGTTTATTTTATTTTATTTATCGGTCAAACTACTCTACCAGTTTCGGCTCCACTTGAGCCCTCCTCAGGAGTTGGATGAATACAAATTATTTCATTCTTATTTGTATTCATCCAACTCCTGAGGAGGGCTCAAGTGAAGCCGAAACTGGTAGAGTGGTTTGACCGATAGATAAAATAAAATAAACTTTTATCATTTCCTACAGTCAAGCTAAGCAACATATATATTTTCTCACATTTTATTATTATGATAGTATATAATAGTTGGAACATCGTTGGACTAAATGTATTGAATTACAAGATTATGTAGAAAATTTAATGAGATTGCAGCTGCTTTGCCAGTTTAAGCTATTTATCAGGGATTGTCAGCTACACAATCTTTGGAATAAATTTTAAAATGGAATATTTGAAAGAGGCATCTATGGATATTTGATAATCAAACAAACAATGAGAAACTGAAAAATAAGTTGAATTTTTTTAAGGTTTCCTCAAGTCAATCTGACGGTCTTTAGCAGATGTCTCCAGTACTGAAATAGGATAATTGCTCTTGGACATTTAGTAGTTTCAATCCACCATATTTTTTATATTTTACATGGGAACCTCACCATTTGCTGCTATAAATGAAGTGCAAAAATTTTCTTGCTTCAGTGGTACAAACATACACTCATATTTTAGTGCGTGAAGTGACACACAATGTCATTGTGGAATTAATAATTAAAACTTCATTATTTATTCGTTATTCTTCAGTTTTCATATCAGAGGCTACAAAATCTTATTAAAAATTGATGAGCGAAATGTTTGCTTTCCATACAAATCAAAATTCAAGTTCATAAAGCCTCAAAAAACGTAAACTTGCATGAGATAAAAATAACTAAACACATAAATTAAAGCTTGTGGTTTTCAGTACAGCATAAATTTCAGTCCTGCTTCTGTGGTATTAAACACAATGTTCCTGTAATCACAATAAAGCCCAGTTTACACTGCAGCAGATTCAAGAGGTGAGCAACTTGGTACGATCGTCCAGCGATAACGACAACGCAACAAGTTCATAGATCACCCAGCAGTGGCGCGCCGGTCGCAACACGCAACAAGTAAAACTGATTCCGGAAACGCGTACGCCGGAAACGACTACGTCCGGTTTGGACGGAGATAAACACTACTGCCACCTGTATGCCACACTAACAACTATTTTTGGTAAATGTGAATAATTCATGTATTGTTGAAGTAACTACCTGCAACCAGATACACGGCAACGTGTTCATGGTCGCTCGACTACTTGCTTACAGGCGCGAACATTCTTAATTAATGATTAATTAATTCAGGGTAATAATATTGTGAGTTTCCCAGAGCAACCAAACAATTGCACAGAAAAATAATATAACAATTGAATTCTTGATTCCAAGAATAATTAGTACGTTGTATTATTATTAACGTCCATTATTATCTTGTTTATATTTTACATCAGCCATCATACAAATATTTGTAGCACAAGTAAATTACAGTACAATGAGCAAAGTGAAGAATACCCGAAAGGAAGTACAGCAAAAACACATTGTATAAAACAAAACTTACATACTGTTTGGGTGCACAGTGTACATTCATATATGATTTCTTTAAATTATTTTATAAGCACCTAGCAGTTGAATCTTATTTTACAAATTCTATACTGTCACTGGCATAATAAACATTTTGATGAGAATATTTGCCGAAATACCTATTCATAAATCTCACAACAAAACTTAAATAGTTTGAAGACAAATTAAAAAGTGACAGTTCGTTCCATAAACCTATCATTATTGTTCATTGTCATGCAAAATGTAGTAAAATAAAAAGAGCTATTTGATTGAAAAAAAAAAACGATCATATCTGCAAGCTAGTACATTTAATACAATGCTTTGTCATGTTTCCAATTTCGATAATGATCAAAAATAATTCGGTTTAAACAATTACAAGATCACGCAACCGGTGGATTAGCGACGAAAAAAACTATCGCAAATAAAAAACGACAGTCGCGGTGAAAAAAGTGAATTCTCGAGATTCGAGGTGGCCTTGAACACAATGCGTAACGAATGGAAATCTGAAAGTGAGAGTTCTTCTTGTTTTTGTTCAAGTAGGCTGTTGGGTGACCCACAAACATGACAAGTTGAACAAGAATATTTAAAATTGCGAATGTCAAACGAGTTTGGAGATGGACACGGAATTCTTTATGTAAGCCACTAAAAATTAAAGAAATTCTGTAGTTATGCAGCTTGAAGTTCAAACAATAATATAAGATATATAAAATTTTGCATAACTTAAAAGTTGCTGATTTTGGAAAGACAACAAATTTTTGAATTCTATTAAGAACATAGTACCTGATCTATATGTATTTTTTGATAGGGATGTAGAATTTTTAAATTTAATCCTGAAAAAATTGAATCGAAATAAAAAAATTATCCAAGAAAATACAAAGAATACGGCTTCCAAATTTTGTTCTCCGCACACAATATTTATTAAAATGAAAAACAATATTGAACATAATTATTAAAACAATTGGAATCATCATTTAATATATATTCCGAAATATTTATAAAATTTAAATTTTTACTCAACATATTTATAAAACAAATTTTAATGATCTTGTTTTGATTATAATTCCACATTATCAAGATTAAAAATTACATTGAAATGGAAAATTTTCATAATATTGAAAATCAACGAATATTTTATGATTTTGTGATAAATGTAACAAAAATAATTATGTATCCAATTGATTTCAATCTGCGTATAATTGTGACTAGCATTCAAAATTATCAAAATATTGTATTCAAATACTTAGAATATAAAATTTTACGTTTAAAAATCTTAGAAAACAATTACTATGATCACGATTATTAATAACTTGTTAACAACTCGTAAGGTTGAGGAATAAATCTGATGATTTTTCATGCAAATATAAAAACAATAATTGCGTCATTGTTATTATTAAAATTTAGTTGATGTCAACAGGTGTAATTTTAGCACTGTGGTTGATAAAGAATGCAAATTGGTTAATGATACGGTGAATTGTAATTTTATTCCGCGGTTCCGTGTTCTTTTGGTCTGTCATATGAGAATTAGTTGATTTATCATTTAATAACTTTAGTAATTCTCGAGCTGTATGGTTCGGCTATAATTTTTATAGAATAATTTGAAAAACGTAACAGACAAAAAAAAATTTCAACATAACTCATGCATATTGCATAACTTCGAGAAATAGTGTGCTCATCAGTCTCTAAGAAGTTCACCATTTTTATTAATTATAATTGAATCTCACACAATATTAATATTTTCTGTAATTCAATAATTTTAATTAATTTTAATTTGTCACACTAATGTCATTTTTTAGTATGAGTAATTTTTTGAAATAATTTTTGATGGTGTTAATAAACCACACATTTTCTGAAGGTTAAGCTACTGTAATTCTTTGAAGCTTCTTGAGCGTTGAATCACGGTATGCTGATATGCTTGTAGACAAAAAAAAATTTTTTCCAACACAGAAAAAAATGAATTATACTAAATAAAGATTGATGTCCAATAATACTACTTACCGAACGAGTTATTGAGCCTTATTATAGCATATTTCATGTTTACAAAAATGCAAGGTAAGAAAAAAAATCGATCAATTTCTTCGAAATTCAATTATGAATAATTGGCTCTTGGATTTCAATTCTGTGTATTTTTTTTCATTCCAGTTTGACGTTTCGATCCTTAAACCGATAATCATCATCGAAAACAATAATACAAAAATAAACAAAGCAAAAATCTGGATAGTAAAAGATCTACAGAAGCCTTGACATGAAAACGTGGACTCAACCATTTACAACAAAAAGAATCAATAATCTCTTGCAATTCATCCAAGTTTTAAGTAAAACCATATGAGAGTACCTCAAACAAAGGGAAAAATAATTCAAGTCACAATGATATTTGTCAAGACTAATATTATAAATTCCTCTGCTTGAGGCTCTCTCGTGTATTTTTTCCTCAAACCTTGAATGAATGTCAGAAGTTTATTGTTCTTTTTGTCCTAGATGTATAATCTACGTTTTCATCTGATCTGCTGTATATTTTTCATTATCTTGATACTTGCCGTGTTTCCTTTTTATCATAATTTTCTGATGGTGATTCTTTGTTAAAAGATCAAAATGTCAAACTGAAATGAAAAAAGAAATACAATATTTCATTCAAGAACCAATTATTAATAAAAAAAATATTTATTGATATTTAAAAAAATGAAAAATCAAACTTCGATAAGTATATTGTACAAGTAAATATTTTACTGAAAGAATTGCTAGTTTTTATTGTTTGAAATGACGAAATTTTAAATCAAGATAGGAATATTTACTATTATATGTATTCAAAAAATAGTGTTGATATGTGAAATTCTATAAATGAGATAGGAGATTTTTAGTGTTTGAAACATTAAAATTTAAAGGTTGAGAGTTATTATTTACCATCGTCCCTGTTACATATTATATACTTCTATATGGAATTATATGTATAGGAATTGAAAATTTTATCATTTGGAACTTTAAAATTTGTATCTTGACTCTGTATTATTTTTCCTTATGCTGGGGCCACATTTACGTCTAATGTCATTAATTGAGGCGTTATTCAATAATTAACACATTGTCATTGACAATATGTCAATTGTCACATAACGCCTTACTTAACGGCATTAGACATAAGTGTGGCCCCTGCATTAGAGATAATACATTTTAGTGGATCAAGGATATATTTTTCCACTTTTCACTTTGTAATAAGTGACAAATTTCGAGGCAGGTTCCGGGTTACTATTCAAAACATCAAAAACTAGTAGAAATCTTACTAAATGTTGACATTTACTTTTTTCCCTGAAGTCTTTCAATACTTCCTTCCCAAAATTATTGTTGAGGCCGAGAAAAAGTTGTAAACGAGCCTCAGGAGAAAATGCGATATTTTTACTGCGCTTTGAGTTTCAAATTGCATCTCAGAAACAGTGCGTCCGAATTCCTCCATTTTTACCTGTTTACCTGTCGACATGTCGAAAAATTAGGGCGGATTAGGAAAAAATGCCAACTTGATGAAATTTTAGTATGTTATTTTTGATCAGCCAATGATGTTATTTCTATGTTTTCCGACCAAAATTTCGCGAAGCAATTTTCAGGGAGAGAAAAAACCACGAAATTTTGGCATTATTTTCAGTTTTCATCCTGTAACTTTTTCTCACTAATTTCTACGCCTTAGATCATCTAGTTCAATTTCGTAGAGCATTAAATTTCTGATAAGTTTGACTCGTAAAACTTGTTCGTAGACCCACCAAGTTCCAAAATACAGCACTTCAAAAAAGTGAAAAATTCCTGAAAATCTAAAAAAAACGCCAAAAATGGTGGTTTTCGCCAAATCTTTTATTGTTCAATATTTTTTATGGTATTATGGTTTCTAGCTCCATTTTGACGCGCCAGACAATCAACAACCACCCCCTACCTTGCCTATCTGCGCCACCATATATAAGGGCAAGGTAGTGCCTCCGCCAGGATGAGCTAAGCAAAGCGCAAGAGCACTACCTACCTAGTCTCGAAGGGCTTCGTCGTTTTTTAGAACCCTTATAACTTGGGCTTGGGTTATACCAGAATAAGACGAGACCATATGGCTTGCACTGTCAAAATGTTATCATATCTCATGTAGAGCCAAGCATATAATTCTACACGCCCTATTTCTACAAGCTCTATCTTCACAAACTCTATACCTTAGTCAAAATATGTAGCTTGGCCAATTCGCTACATTCACATGGAGACATAAGATGAAAAATGTATCTACTGTTCTCTACTTTTTTGTTATACAATAACTTGTAGTAACGAAACGGCCAAGCCACATATTTTGACTAATGTGTAGAGTTTGTAAATTAGGGGCATGTAGAGTTAGGGGGTGTAGAGTTAGAAGCTTAGCTCTACATAAGATCTGATAACTTTTTGACAGTGCGAGCCATATGGTCTTGCCTTGGCAACATTTCACATGAGAATGTTTTTAGTGGAATACATTCAAACTCTTATCCATCTACAAGAATTTTATTCATTTATAAGAATTGGTAGGAGGGACAATCCCTGATATTATCCAGTAGCGTTTCACCCCTTAAATATTCAAGTTGCTTCAAAATTTGAGGAGGAAGATCAACCAGAACGTTTTTAATTATTATCGTAAATATCTTTATAATCACTATTATTATTGATATTCAATGATTAATAATTATTCAGTTATTGATTATTATCAATTGGAAATTGAATTATTATTATTTTTAATTGATGCAAATTAAACACATGATTGTGAAAATAGATTTTTTACGTAGTTCCCTTCTGAATTAGTACCTTGAAGCAAGTGATAGATAGACAGGTAGAGGAGAAAGGGGGTTCAATCGATCGAATGATTGATTAATTGCTGTGTCAGAATGGACCTAGGTACCATAATACCATAAAAAATATCGGAAAATAAAAAATATATAGCGAAAACCACCATGTTTTGACGTTCTTTTTGATTTTGAGGAATTTATCACCTTTTTGAAGTGCTGTATCTTGGAACTTAGTGGGTCTACAAACAAAAATTAGTCAAACTTATTGGAAATTTAGTTTTCTACGAAATTGAACTTGACAATCTAAGTCGTAAGAATAAAGGGGGAAAAGTTACAGGGCAAAAACTGAAAAAAGTGCCAAAATTTCGTGGTTTCTTCCTCCCCCTGAAAATTGCTTTGCGAAATATTGGTCGGAAAACAAGGTAATAACACTATTGAGTGATCAAAATCAACATACTAAAGTTTCATCAAGTTCGCACTTTTTCCGACCTCAAAGTACATGTCGACTGGACTATAAAGTTTCGCGGAGGATCTCGAATGCGTCCCTCAGAAAAAAATCCCGTTCTTGTACCATTCTTCTCAGGCTTGCATACAAAATACCGGCCACACACAGGAATCTTACAAAGCAATTTGATATACCATTCAGATTCCAGATAGCTAACATTTATTTTAATTTGTCGACTGCAATATTCGTAACTCGTAAGTAACTTCAGAATTTGTAAATGCTGTCAGAAATTGAACACATTTTGTTTTGATGACATCAGCGTAGATGTATGGCCTCAAAAAATGAAACATTTCTAACCAAATTTTCCAGAATTGTTTTTCCATTAGTATATCATAATATATTTATAAATTTCTCCTAGTTCAAGTATGATACGTACACGGACCTACACAAAAGGGACATTCACCCCAGTTTGAATACTAGCTAGCGCTGACTGCGGGGCTCACGATACACACATACCCACACACACACAAATATAGTCGATGGACAGGTAGTTATAGAGCTTAGTAAATGTGAATACATACAAAGTCATCATCACACTAGGAAAGAAAACTGAGAAACAGAGAATTAAGAGAAAAAAAACATAATAATAATAAAACTAAATTGGGATCGCTTAATCGTAGATTTTATTGTACACGGATAGGAATTTACATATTTTAGAGGGAATTATTTTTTATCCTAGCAGTTTTCTTGTTATGATCAATTATTCATTTTATATGCGAAGTTGAGAACTTTAATTTCAATTTAGTTTTGATATATCGGATGTAAGATGGAGTGAGCCATATGGGAAATCAGTTTTTGACAGCCGAAAATTACTAGATACTTGAAAAAGAAAAGGATATGAATATATAACATATTATGCTCCAGATTGAATAACTGAGTGCTAAATTCAAAAATTTCTGTGTCAATTATAAATATATTTTTAAGTTTTAGCTAAAATATTAGTTATTTATGTATAAGGGAAAAAAAGAAGCAATATTCTACTCAAAACTGTTAGAGGTAAGAGATGATAGTCTGAAATCAATACAAATTATCCATTTATTAACATATCTCGACATTTCGGCAATACATAATTTTGAAGAATGCGACGATGCGTCGAAACGAAAAAATTCCTACGAATGGATGAATATTTTTAACTGATCACCGATTATAAATATTTTTACTCGTATTTTGAGGATTTATAGCAGATAAATTTACACTGAGAAAAGTGGTAACAGTAGCAATTCAAGTGGTACGAGTAGCAAATTTAGTTGTATTCTTGATAACTTGGTAAAATTGATGTGATATGTGATGGTACAAAGGGTTGCCACCATTTCAACAGCAAAATATAGTATTTTCGAGAATGAGCTATAAAAAATATGGTAGACCTCTAAAAAATATAGTATCTAATGGAAAAAGCAAAAACTAGACACATATATAATCGTTACTTATTAATTTTCATGAAAATTATATGTTTTGCACTTCTTCCATTTTGAAACAATTTTTTGTCTGAAATAAAAGTATCATATGCTTTATTGCATTCAATTTTTAAATTATTGTGAATCAAAAGCTCATTTTTCATTGATGAGTTACTACTTCTGCTTCTTTCTTCTCGTCATTTCGAATTCATAACCGAAAATATCGTGTCTGTGAGGCGTGTTAATAAATTTTTGAAATAAAGGGTTTGTTCGTAAGATCCCGGTGATGAAAATATAGTATTTTTGCGTACAATATATTTCTTCAATAGTTTATAGTACGCAGGTTTGAAATATAGTACAATACTATACATTATAGTACGGGAGACAGCCCTAAAGCTGCATAAAGCACTGTTAACTTCACTATGAGTATTCATAGTTCAGTGCAAATATGCAGGTTTTGTAATCCGGAGGTTGCGGGGTCAAATCTCACTGACGGACAAAAAGTCAGTTGAATTTCCACTGAAATAAAAGAAACTAAAAGTACCTATAGCTTGACGACTGGTAACCGCACCCTACGGCTGTTTGTTTCAAGCAACTGAGTTGAATTCTTGAAATTCTAGTAGTACAAGTAACAATTTTAGTGGTAACTAGGTATCCCTTGCAGTTCAAAACAAATGAAACGTCAATTTAATCTTTATCGAATTATAATCGTTTGAGCGGAATTTGAATACATTACAGTATCTAAGTTAATAGTTTGCACAATGTATTGTATTTCTCGATTTTAATTGAATCCTCAAACAATATTCAATATTGAATTAATCACTTGAATTTTTCACTTCAGTTTAATCACTTGAGTTTTACAATTTATTCCAATAACTTGAGAGGTGCAATTTAGTTTTCTCAATATACAATAAGAAGGTTATCTAGCTTTCAAATGAAATATGAATATTGTAACGAATTTTCAACGCTAAATTTAGAAGAATTCAAGCTTAATGCCTGTATTACACGATACAATTTATTGACCAATAAATTGACCAAGTTTTCTGTCAAGTTTTCAACAATTTATTGTCGAGCTCAAAAATATTTTGTACCATATAACACGATACAAGTTTTCGTTAAGAAAAATCAGAACTACCAACTTATAATTTTTGACGTAACTTCAAAAAGTGTGGTTAGAGAGAAAGTGAGATAGTAGAGATGACAAAAAATTAATATACTGAGGGCAACTGTATATAAAATTATATTAATACTTTCTCAACACTAAGATTATCATTCGACGCGAAATAACTAATATGAGTAATGTTGGCAATGACAAAATCTCCCTAGAATACCCCAGAATATTGGTGAAAAATAGAGCCAGTTCTATTTCAAAAACTTGTTCAATTATTGGTCAAGAAAAAATTGTGGAAATCTTGGACATATTACACACAATAATGAATTGAAGGTCAACTTTTGAAAAGAATTGACCAATAAATTGTATCGTGTAATACAGGCATAACTTTAGGAGTGCTCTAGAATATTCCAGATTCTACTAGCTGCCTGACCACACACGTTTTATAAGCGCGTGCAGCTCGCGCTCAAAAACCATTCAAATTAAATATTAAATAAGCCACTTGAGTGACAAGCAAGAATAAAAAATATATATATACTCTGATATCGTGAATATGGCTCTTGTATTGTGAGTAAAGATCAAATAGGCTTAATTTTGTTATATTTTATGAACTGATTTTCCACCTAGAACTCAACAACGTTACAATATTGAAAAAATGTTCGTGTTGTACGCAATTTTATATTTCTTCATTTGTTGATTGACGTTAACAACGAATTAAAAGTTTCATTTGATACCTGAAAAAATTCTTAAAAAATTTGTTGAAGATTGTTACCCAAAAAATCTAAGAAAGTTTTATGAAGAAATGAGAACAAATTAAGGGATATCAACATATATCCGCATTACATATATTGAAGCCAACTATAAGAAATGGATAACTAATAAAATATGAAAAAAAAAAAACAAGTTTGGTTCTGTGAGCACTCATTATAATTCCATGATTTTACCGTGAATTTACCCAGGTAACAAGTGTTCTGAAGACTGCTACGTTTTTGTATTAAATTATCTTGTTAGAAACTTCAAAGTTAAGGACTTAATAACTAAAATGCCAGCAAAAAATTTCCCTTTCTCACTCACAGAAAATTTTAACATGTTTTTTGCTCTCTAAATAAATATACTTTCGTATCTTACAACAATTTCTTCTAATTACATCTTGGGTTAATCTTATTTAACTAACCCAAAGCAATTTTTTCTAACAAGAACAGTCTGAATCGTATTTACCCTTGTAGTTGATTTATCTAGTGTGATTTGGGTTGTTCAACCAAGCTGTAAAGGAATGTATAGACAGAGAGGAAAATATGGACTCAACCAATAGTAAAGTAAGCTTTAGGTACGAGAGCTGCGTAATTACTAGGATACTAATCCGAAGCAATCTTCGATATTAGAGGAATTTCACTTGAACTTAGCTTTGAATTTGATTCTATACTTCAGATTTGGTTTCATACAAGAAACTTTTTGAATTATTGGAATCTGAAGATTCGGATACATATCTCTCTAGCGAACCTTCTAGAAATAATCTACAAAAAACTGTTTACATATTCATCCTTATTGTTTTTGCGAAATAAACGCGGTGATTCACAAACGGAAGTTTACATGTGAACGCTCATTTCGCGTGATGGACAGGCGTAATGCATGTTGGAAACTATGCTTTGTTAGTTTCGTCAAAGATAAACAGGTGCATTGGAATTTTCAAACATTTTAATCAGAAATTCGCGTAATCAATCCACAGGATGTTTAATACATTAAAATATGCAACGGGCTACATGTAAAGCTATTTTACAGTAACAAAAATGGCAGGTAAAAATTGTAACAACGCTGTAATGTAAAAGTGATTATGCAAGAGAAATAGCGGTAAAACCTCGAATTCGGAAGCAGAATATAAAATATTCTAATAGATTTGCGTGCAGCAAATTGACTAAAAACTCAATTTGATTGCTAATGAATTAGAAATATTTTCATTCATGGCCAGATGTAAGAGGAATTATTTTAGAAATAATCAGTTAAGTGTGAGAGTGAATCGAGCATCAAAGTTCACGTACATTCAGTACATAACAAAATTCAGAATACTGCATGCAGAAAGGTATGTGATATTTGGAATATTGAAAGTTCATATGAGAAAGGAGTGCAGAAAGCGTAAATTATGTACAGGCTGTCCCATTTTGATCTATATATTAATATATTCTAAGTATATTGCATGTGAGGAATGTGAGGAATGTGAGATTTGGCACACTTAAAGTTCAGAGAAGAAGTGCAAAAAGTGAGAATCAAATACAGGTTGTCCCATTTTAATTATATATCAATACGTAAAGAGAAAACTTTGTACCCCTTTTTAAGCATTGCGCGCACGGAGTAATGTGAGATTTAGCATGCTTGAAGTTTATATGAAGAAGGAGTACAGAAAGCTAAAATTATATACAGAGTATCCCATTCTAATTCCACGAAAAGAAAAAACTTTGCACCGCGCGCACGAAAGTATGTGAGATTTGGCATACTTTACAATTTTTCCGAAAAAAGTCATTTTTTATAATTTCTTTTGTTTGTTGTGTAGAATCGATTCACGTTGAGGAATTTTGGTTTTATTGCACAGCATGATTTTCAAAATGAAAAATTCTTGAACCAAACTTTTTTGAAACATTGAAAATGAAAGAAATTTGAAGAAAAAATTGAAAAACAAAATTAAGTTTTCTCATAGTTTTCAACTTACTATTGACTATTGAAAAAATGACTCTTTTTCGCAAATTCACACATATTCCGATTTTAGAATATCGAAGTAGTCCTATTCTGTAGGCTATGTGCAAGGGGGCGAAGTTTGAACAAATATCGATGCGAGCGCTCATGAAGAGCACCATTGTAACCATTGAACTCCATTTCTCAGAATACGTCATTGAGCTGTTCTGTTTCAGGCTGTTGTGTTAAGGATGATTCAAGTGAAATATAGTTTTATAGATCTCATGTACCCAGTTATAACATAAAAAAAACGAGTGAAATGGATCAAAGCGATAAATAGAGTATTATCTGTCTTTCATTATTAATCTATATAATAAAGATGTTTGTAGTTCAATTGTGAAATTAGAAAAATTCATCATCGATTTGGGATTCATGGATTTATCTTTATCTCTGATTTGTAAGGTGTTTCAGTGATAGAAGTTTGTCAGATGCACTTCGCAATTATTTTGTTGTTAATATTGTCAGCAACATATTCTTCAACATGTTTAATATGGAAAAACTAATTTCACGCTTTTCTTAAATGCTTCCTCGGTAAAAGGGATACAGTATTAGATACATACAAATCCGATCCGCAAGATCATCGGCGTCATAATTTGAGGTTATCCTGTCAATTTGGACGAATTAAGACGTTTTCTCTAATAGGTACGTTAAAATTTAAGAAGAAAATACTCAAAATAGATAATTTCAACGTACCTTTTATGCTATGCAAGTTATATTATACGCACACAGCTGAATTAAATAAATATTAGTACAATTAAAAAATTATAGTTATGAAACAATGATAGAATAGGAGTTCAATAGTTCTCCATTGCCCGCTAGAGACGCTAGTGGACTTGATGCACATAGCCTATAGACGATTTTATTGCATAACATAAAAGTATCGATTTTTTTTTTTAAATTTGCGTGGAAACGAAGATATTTACCAATGCCTCAAAAATTGAGTGATTTTCAATTTTTTGTTAATCAACAAATGTTACATGAATTGTGAATAAATCGTTTCTTATCTCCAAGTAAAACAGAAACAATTGCAAAGCACAATTTTTTTTCATGAAATCAAGTTTCTGTGTTTTTACTGCATCAAAAAACGTTAATCAATTTCCTTGAGCTCTGTTAAATCAAATATTATTGAATTTCTTTTGTAAAATAACTAATTCATTAACTTTCATTTAGCTCTATTCACAGCAGACTTCCTCCTTCTAATAATCAACATTGAATTTAATCATCCATGACGCATTAAAGTTTCTCCAATATATAAACAAACAGTGAAACATCGCAAGAAACAATCGTCTCTCCAGCGACTCTGATCTCTTTCTCACCACGGCTCAATTCTGGAAGTCGGGAACGAGAAACGGATTTCCAGGTGAACAACTGGGACCTGGAAGCAGCTGGAAAGATCGCAAAACAGGAAACGGACAGAGATGTCGCAACAACGTCGAACGTCAATAGAATAGCGAGGTAATTAGGCAACCGTGTTTGCATAGCATTGAGGTGATGTTTTTCCCTTTGTTTCCGTTTGGGGTCATAGCACGATGGGAAATGGAAGCTAATGATCCGGAGAAATTAATTAGTTTTAGGTGTGTTATTGGCATTTTAAACACGATATTTACATCCATTTTTACGTTGTTATTTCTTGTAAGAGGAATCCAGACTCCTTGAAGATTAAATACGAAAAATTAGTTAGCTTCAATTACAGAATTAGAAGAGATGAATTTGGAATTTTATTTAGTTATCTTTTATGGAAATGTTGCTCTTATGTTGATCAGCGTCGGGATGTTACCAAGTAACGTGATTTCGAAAGCTGTCAAAATCTCCTGATTATTAATGATCTAAAGATATTTAAGTAGACAAGTTCAGAATCAAATCATGAGTCTGATTGCGATCTCGTGCTTAAAATCGACGAATCGAATTAAGATTACACTGAAATTTTTGTGACAAGCTCAGAGTCCCATCAATCCATCTATTTGTGGCTACGTGTGCAAAATTGACGAATGAAGTTTTATTTGTCTATCAATTAAATAACTAAGATGTAAAATATTGACAAATATTCCTTAATCAGTCATAATTTTGAGTTATCGCGAAGACGTTGATTTTAGAATAAATGATCTATGTCTTTGTCGTCGAACTGTTACCAAACAAAGTCTTTTCGAGAATTGTCAGAATTATTTCTTGATTAACAATGATCTAGGGATATTATAGTTGATATTCTTTTTCTTCGCAATCAAGAATGAAAATCCGTTTCTGAGCGAGCCACTTATTATAAAAAATATGGATTCACTGCACATTCACTTTTTATTCGATTAGAATCCAGATTCCTCTAATTTTTGATAATTAATTGGAAACTGCTTCATTAATAATGTAAATTATTCTTGCACTTCACATTATCCCGTATGGACAGCTTGACACGATGTGTAGTTAATTTCTGCATAGTTGTTTATTTTAATGTACATATTCGAATATAGTACACAAGTCGGTCCCGAATAACTTCATTTCCCTTTTTTGTGATATCTGTATGTAAAGTAATTCAAACAAAATTCGAAATTCGTCGATCAATTTACAAACGGAATGAATAACGAACACATATATCTATTTGTATGTCAATGGTGCACAAATCACTCCAATGTTCCTCCAAATATAAAATAAAAATCACTGAAATCAAAATTGATTTCTCTTTTAACTGCCAATTATTGGCAACATATTTTGCTGACAGCTCGCAGTTTCTCGAAAACAGAAAGACTGAAAAATGGAAGATTGACGCCTGTCAGACGCTGGAGTAGAATACAAGCATATTGTTCAGAAGCAGATTTAGCTCAGAGGTAAATTATTATTTACAAAAAATTAATTTGAGCTGAATTGATTGACAGAAGATGTACCAAATATATAGATTTTTGTGAAGAGAATTTCATCGTACATTCCTCTCCTGTAAAAGAGTAAAACCGAGTTTTATTCGTTTTGTTAAATATGAAATGCTTTTTACAGTAATCGATAAATTCCATATTACGCATGTAACATTATTTTTTGATTGGGAGCATCAAACATAACATGATTTTATTGGGTTATTTTAAAATTCGGACATAATGGAATTTTAATCTGATGGTATACTTCATTGGAATTTGAATGGAATTATTTTATTTTCCAGTAAAATAAATATAACATTAAAGTGCCGCAATATAGTACCAAACAAAATTAAAATAACAAATAGTACGGTACAAAAATTTTAATAACTATATCTACATTCACGAAATTGAAACTATATAAAATACCAATTTTGAAATACAGCGCTGAAATTGCAAATTTTATGAAACATTATTTTAATTATTATTATTCGAAGCGGATGATATTTAAAATATTCAATCTTAATAAATGGCCACATTTTCCTGTACATAAATTCTGCGCAATTTTTTGTTCTAGCTGTAAAATTTGATATTTAGCATCTAAATTCGATCAGATTATTCAAAACTTATTTTATTTCGAATTTTTCATTAGGATTTCCAGTTTTACTTGTTTTATCTGTCAATTCACTAGTGAATAATATAATGACTACGAAGAGGAGACCTTGTACAAACGATCCAGACAGTCTTTATTTTATTTGTGGTGAATATACCTCAATACAGTATCGTTAATATATTACAAATAGAAGGAATCTTTGGACTCCAAGAATGCGGCCATCGAGTGAGTCACTAGTTATTGGTGAACAAAATTTAGTGATTCGAGATCAAATTATATTACCATCGCTTCATAATAAAGTCGGCATCAGGAAACTATTTATTAAGGCCCTTAACAAAGATGGTGAATGCTCTGCTTACCTATCAAATCTCCTGAGCCAAGTGCAGAAAAATTTAAAGTAGGCATTCTCGATGATTCGATGATCAAAAGTCCAAATTTTGTTGAGCACATAAATGAGCTCGAAAAGAAAACATGGAAATATTTCGTTCTTAAAATCCAGAAAGTCGGAAAACTATTTACAATTAGTACAGGACATGTTGTCAAATCTGAGAGATTTTGGGTGTAACAAGAACATTAAAGTTCATCATTTAAATTCTCATTTGGATCGATTTCCTAAAACTCCTGGAGATTTTAGTGAAGAGCAGGGTGAAAAATTTCACCAAGATACGAGTTATGGAAGAACGATACCAAGGATGATAGGACACTTATATGATGGCATATTATTGCTGGAATCTTTATCGGGACCTTGAGCAAGCTCCTTATTCCAGAAAGTCCTATAAGAGACAATATTGTACGAGTTCAAAACTTAGTGTGTAAAAATATATATTTTCGTAAGAACTTATTCAAAAACAAGAGCTGTTAGGAAAAAACTAGTGCTAGTTTCGTAATCAGGCCCCTCAATTTAACCAAAAACGATCAACAGAAGTCTGGAAAATTTTTCTGTGTTGACCAGTGTTATAGTTAATAGCGTGAACAGAAGTATTTGGTAGAATTCTGTATCATTTTTGCACTTAGAAATGCAAATACAATATAAAAACAGCTCAAAAAAAAAATTGAGTCAGTACAATTTTTTTGCGGATTGAAATCTTACATTAAGTAATTGTTACTCACATGGTGAAGATTTTTGCAAATAGTATGACACAAATTCATAGGAAACGAAATGCAAAAAGTTTGTATCAAATAATCAAGTAGAGAATAAAAATAACAGTAAAATTCGTTTCCCAAAAATTGAAATCTAGATTACAAACAGAAAAGCCCGGAAATTGCGATAGAAATAAATTAGTTATGGTTACATTGGAGATTAATTATCAACTAATTGGAATGGTTTTTTCTATTGCAATTCGATATTGACATGATAATCTTCTTTATAAAGTCTCAAGAACTTATTACATCAAAAAATATTATTCTTCCAATAATATTCGCCTTCTTTATAGCATTATTTTGATAAATTTCACATAATTATTGTAAGGAAAGAATATACAAAAGTGGACACTAGTAGACAGAAGATTTTTTGAGAAATAATATTCTGCCAGAAATCGAAGGTATATAGTATGTTCCAATATATCAAGAGTGGAGCTTTGCAGGCTACCGTGCTTGATTCTATGATACAAAATGACGTTTCTGCTGGTTTCGGAGCATGGTTACTAGCTGGATGTCAAGATAAAATAGTGCGATTTTTCATGCCTGTTTGCTTGATGAATTCGAACGGTGACAAACAGAAAGCTAGCTTGTAGTCACGTGAGTATAAAAAGTGACGTTGACAGTCAATTGAAAAAATGTCACATCATGACATTCATACTTCATTATTAGTCAAGACCTCTAAAAAAATTTTGAAAAGAGATCCTAGATGCATAATATTTTTAATGAATCGACATCTCTTGGTTTAAAAATTGGCAACTTCATTTCAACCTGAGTAATTTCACCATATTTTATGAGTTCGAATGATATATTTATATTTTTAGTATCTAGTTACTTGCCTTGTTTTATTATTGTATCATTGTTTTCTGAAGAAGATCCTTAGTCAAAGGATCGAAACGTCAAAGTTTCCAATAAAATATTCAGAATTTATAACCAAAAGCAATTTATTATTCAATGAAGAAAAAAACTTTTCAGAACTCATTTTTAATAAATATGTTTTATTGGGTAAAAAGTCCTGTATATGAATCATTTGAAACCCAACGTTTCGACAGCAAAGTGCTGCCTTTTTCAAGTGTAAAAAATGGAAGAATCATCTAGATGATGGAAGCGCATTTTTGACAGCTCATGAATGCTTGTTACCTCACAGATTTCGCAAATTACCATCTCTCACAATTACTGAGCTTGAAATCAAGCAGTTTTGGCAAACTTACGAAACAGCAGCTTCCATTTAGTACTAGTTTCAAGTTGACAGTTTGATAGGTACATAATTTATGCATGTACAAACTCAAAAATACCTTTTATTCTTCATTGTTTAGTTATTGACTGACAGGAGGTCAAGTGCTGTACCTTAAAATTAAAATTTGCTCTTTATCAAAGCTATATAAAAAAATACACCAAAATTAAATAAATTTTTAACCAATAATAGTTATTCATTCTAATAAGCTTCAAATTTGCGTCAAACAAGTCATTGAATGAATCTCGGACAGATTTGACAACTGTACATAATAATAGTGACACCCCCGGCCAAAGTTGTAACTAAATTTTTATCTACTTTAATAAATTTTAGTTGCCATATCCCTAATGTCATATATATATATCTATGGGCATTGTTTCACTTGAAACAAGTAATTGAATAATTTAATCTTCCACAATCACTGAGCTTGAATTAAAGCAATTTGTGCAAACCTACGAAACAGTAGCTTTTATTTAGTACCAGTTTCAAGTCTGTAAATAGTATAGTTGCTGAGAACTCAGCGTCACGCCAGCCAGCCAGCCAGCCAGCAAGACAACCAGCCAGCCAGCCAGACAGCCAAAGTGAATATAATAGCGCTATTTTCGGAAAAATGCGCTAAAAATGTATACAGGCAGCACTTTGCTGTCGGAATGTTGTGCTTCAAATAATTTATATACCGGACTTTTCACCCAATAAAACATATTTATCAATTTATTATTCATGTAAAATTATAGAAAGATGTATAGATTATTACTCTACTCTGTTTATTTGAAAAATTATATACTGCTATTTTTCACATTACAATAATCCATTCCATTATTTGATACTAAAGGTTAACTTCCAAAGGCTACAGAAGCAATAATGTGCTAAAAAAAATAGAAACATTCTAGGTTACACATTCTATTCGCAACTGAGAATATTTGAAAAATATATTTCTTTTCAAAATGGAATGATAATATTCATTATTTTAAGAGCCACTGCTCGAGAAACTGTCTTCCGGAATGTCGTTTATTTTACTAATTCAGTAATTGTTTGATAAAGATAAAACATATTCCAAATATCTTTCAGGACATGCTTTTGAAAGACTGGAGTCTATTCATTGAAGAATGCGATTAAAATATGAGGTTATAAAATAATTTGGATAGTATATTTATTTTTAGACTTTCCACTAATAAGTATCAGAAAATAAATTAAAATGTAATCATATTTTTTCTTCTTGATTTGAAATTCTCTAGTCTAATTAACTAATTCGTCTGAAGATATGATAAACAGAATATATTAGTTTTATCGCATTTAAAATGACACCAAGAATTATAATAATCATGAAAGATGTGAACAAAATGAAAACAGAGATAACATAAAAACAATTTGACTTACAAATTATATTCGTAGATGACTCCAACAAACAAGCGAAAGAAATTTCATGAGATGGAAAAACACATACCTGAAACAAAAAAAAAGTACATTAAACATTGAATAAATTAAATAAATGCAAATTATCATTATATTGTTTCGAAATTGAGCAAAAGATATTCTTACGAGTTAAGAAATCAAGAAATAGGATACGTATACCCAGACATTCGTGTATAGATTTTTACTATAATGAAACAATTCACCTATGAAATGATCCAATCAAACGCAGGATTCAATTTATTGATAAAATGCTCCATTCATTAAAAAAGCTTCGACATTTTCATTCGGATACGAACAATAAGAATAGTAATTTGATGTAATACACAATATTTTACAGAAACAGAGACAGAGAAATTAGACACCGTACTATATAAGCTCCGTTTTATAAATCTCGTATTTACGCTAGCATACCCACCAAAAAATTTCCACTTTACCTTAAACTTTTTTTTATTTTTTTGCATAAATATAGAATGACTAGCCATAGTATATTAAAATTCTATATAAAGAACTTCTATAACATCTTATTGTACATCTTGCATTATGATTGCGATCGGCTAAGCCGGAAGTGCACTTTACTTGAAACTTTTTTTCAATTTTTCGCATAAATTCAAAATTATCAGCCGTAGGATACTGGAGTTTAGTATTTGAAATTGCTGTAGCATCTAAATGGTCATCTTTTATTTTTGTAACAATCGGCTGAGCCGGAAGTGCACTTTATATGACAGACTTTTTGAATTTTCCGCATAAATTCTAAACAATCAGTCGTAGAATATTTAAATTTTGTAGTAGGAACTTTTATAATTTCTAGTTGTACACCTTGCATTATGATTGCTATCGACTAAGCCGGAAGAGCACTTTATTCGGAACATTTTTGAATTTTCCGCATAAATCCAAAACGATTGGACGTAGATTGTTAGAATTCAGTATTTAAGACGATTATACCGTCTAGATGCTCATATCATATTTTTATTGAAATCCAGCGAGCCGGAAGTTGAGATATTGGTAGTCATAGAATTTTGGAAATCAGTATTTAGGAATGTTGTAGTATAAGAATGATGGCCTACTGTTTCCATAGCAACCGACTTGGCTGAAAGCGCATTTTACTTGACAAATTTTTAGAATCTCTTGGGTAAATCCAAAACGATTAACTGTGGAACGATGAGATTTTGTGTTTGATTATACATATCCAATGATATATACGATCAAACACAAAATCACATCGTATTATATATATATCCAATGATGTACAAGTAAGTCACGTGATGTTCACGTCAGATTTTTTATGGTAGGAGAATAAAATAACGACAAGTATTGATAATGGAAATCAGCTGAATATAATATTTTCAAGGGAGGATTTATTTTAGAATAGAGTAGTTATGTTTTATTGCCATACTTTAGCATTGGTAGTCCTCTCTTCTCACCGCCTTGTAGAAAACAGTCGATATCCTTATTCAAGAAATAGATTGAATGCATTAGTCCGGAAATAAACTATGCGATAATGAGTCGAAAGTTTAGTCAAAACTTCATGTGCTCCAAACTTTACTACTAAGTGAATACTCTTGGAGAGTATATTGATAAATAATTAGTTTAGACCACTCCTTTCAACTGACAAAAATAAATGCAGTTGCTATGGATAGTAATTCAAATATTTATTCATCAGGTATGAAAATTTGGTCGTTTGGTTGTTTTTATGAATTTTTAAACAAAATATAACCGACCAAAATTTTGCATTCAATTAGATCAAATATAGATCGGTGGAAAGAAACCTCTTTTTGAAAGGAAAAAAATTTATGACGACATATGTATTTTCTATTCCTATTAAGAACAGTCCAAGACTTGTCTGGGACTACAATCAAGTCATCTATTTCACTCATATTGAATGCAGGTTTGAAAACAAGATTTCTGAAAATAAATTCGAGAAAGGAAGCAACAAATGTTTTCTGTTAATTTAAAATTGATTTGCATTTTGAAAACTCGGAAGGCTTGAATCGTAGTGTCATAAGACACTTGGACCGTATTTAATAGAGATGGGATACATTATGAAACATTGAAAAAATGATGCTCTTTCTGCACCATTATAAGTAATTGAATTGCTGATTCCAAAAGAAGAGGAACCGACAACGTACTGAAAAAACTTTAGGGTATTTTAATGCTATTGTAACGAACAGTGCCCCTACAGAGTAGACTTCCCTTGCAACACGCCGGTCAAACACGTAAAATACGCAATGTTGTTGTTCGGCCAACGCAATTGGCTGATATGTGTGAAAGTTGTGGTGACGTCAGCCTGGAATGGAAATTTTTTGAAGAATCGAGAAGCAGTACCAGATATATATATATATATATATATATATATATATATATATATATATATATATATATATATATATATATATATATATATATATATATATATATATATATATATATATATATATATATATATATATATATATATATATATATATATATATATATATATATATATATATATATATATATATATATATATATATATATATATATATATATATATATATATATATATATATATATATATATATATATATATATATATACTGAATGTATTAATCATTCCACATAAATAACTCCGTTATACGAGGGATATTAATATGTTCCTGGCCTAGCATAGAAAGAAACAGCAGATTTCAAATACAAAAATTTATTGTTGCACGTTACCCACTTTCAGCTCTTTGTACACTTAGTTACAATGATTATAAAATAACCCTAAACTCTAAATCTTTCTAAAAATTATTTGCTTCGGTCTATATTAATCGAGAACAGAGTCGAGCGAAAAAGAGAATTGGAGTAATAGTCGGAGCAGGTAGAAGTAAAATAATTGAATATTTCACTGCCATCGTCTAATCGACAGATGACGGTTATAAAAAAAAATACCATTTTATTCTATAATGGCCACACGTTTTATGTCCAGTTACTTTAGTTGGTATAATTTGGTTGAGTTGTAAAAAAAAGAATTAGGAATCGAAAAAAAATATTTATTTCAGATTTCTATTAATAGCTAAGACTGACGTGCAGACCGAAGCAAATAATTTTTAGAAAGATTTAGAGTTTAGGGTTATTTTATAATCATTGTAACTAAGTGTACAAAGAGGTGAAAGTGGGTAACGTGCAACAATAAATTTTTGTATTTGAAATCTGCTGTTTCTTTCTATGCTAGGCCAGGAACATATTTATTAATATCCCTCGTATAACGGAGTTATTTATGTGGAATGATTAATACATTCAGTACATCGAGGTGTTTTAATGCATCCAGGCACGGAAGTATACTTTTATTGAATAGATAGTATAATTCACGCATAAAGAGAAAATATTATGTTGCATTAGTTGATCACGATTATTAGACAATGAAAATGCATTAAACTGAATCGATATCACGCTATTACGCTATAGAATTGAATCTGAAATGTTTGTCATAAAAGCAAATTGAATCATTTCCATAGTTTTTATTGTTTTCAATATTGTAGCGCAATTGGTAACATATTTGTTCAAAATTTTAAGAGTTTTCCAGAACTGAAGAAAAATCTAATTATTAGTGAATAAATGCTTTCATTATTGGATGTACAAATATATATTTTTTGCGTAGGCGAATGAAAGTTGGAAATATGAGTAGTCCATTTGAATAAATAGCCTCTAAATTCTATTTAACCAGTCTCTAATTCAATCAGAACTCTAGTCACAAACGACACCAATTTAGGATTTAAACAACACGAAAATCAAATTTCGAAATAAATTGCTTGACTAATAGAATTACATTAAAAAAGTCAGGCGTTCATTAGTCTCTCTACACACGTGTTTATTGACGTACACTTGCTAGGTGCGTTGCTGGGTAACGCGAAATGACGTCATTGCCCCCCCTCTGCAATATTTACAGCACTAGGGGGGCTATAATTCAAGATTAACTAGAAAGCACCTGCAACCTCTATTATTACGAAAATAAATTTCCGGTTTGCCCACCCAGTGGACAGAGTTTGAAGGTACCCAGTGATTTTTTTCGAATTACGGAACTCATAAAGTTTGCTATGACTTTTTGTGCCATTTTTAGAAGATCATTACTTACATATATTGATTCTTTTGAAGATAACATCTTCTCATGAAAATTAAAATGATGACGAAATATAAAAGTAAAAATGAACATTGTAGGTGTTTATAGTTTAGATTATGAGGTGGTGTAAACAAACTATGAAAACTTTAATAAAAATAGAAAAGTAGTTAATATACGTAATGAATTAACAAAATAATTTTTCGAATCTCTTTCACTTACAAAAAGCGAATAATTATTAACTTGTGGTTGCTTTGCATCTCGGCATAAGAGATAAAATTTTGAAGATAAGTCAATAGTGATATATCTCTCAGATATGACAAATATTATAAACTGTTTTCTGTAATATAATCAATCAGCTTGCAGCCGGCAAAGTTTGCCTAGAACAAATGAATCACTATCTATAAAACTTGATTTAGAACACACCCCTGCAATTACTAATCTATAAGACATTCTACAAACTCTATAAATACGTTTTTAATTGAATCTCTAACCCAATTTCTCTCATCTATTTCAGTCTTTATCCAGTATTTCATCTTCACACGTCTTTCTATTCATGTATCAAAGCACGTGAACATCGAATAATTGCTACGTCATAGTTTGCGTGAAAGGAGCATTATGGATCAGCGGTGGCAGTCAAAAGTAGAGCAACCGTTGCCTAAAGCAACAGGAAGTGAAAAACTTGCTAGATGCAAGCATTAAATTGTGCAACAGCTGATTTGTGGCAGAGGGAGTCTCTTCGCGGAAAGTGAGGATTGTTTTATGCGGTGAGACACTTAATGGGCTCGGAATCAAGCATTAAAAGATTTGGTTTAATGTGAGAATGCAGTGGCGTAGCCCTGATATTATTTCTCTTTCAAGAAAGGAGCATTCTATTGGAAATAGCATTCAGAATTTATGTTTTTTACTATGAAATTGAGAGTAGGATAGTTGCTTTTGGGACGTTTGTACATAAAAAGTGCCATTATCAACTTAGTTAATAGGACTTTGAGGTAATTATTTTTCTTGGCAATTCAACGTGAAGCTGATGAGATAGCAACATTACCTATATTTTCTATTTGCAGGCAGCAGAGGATTTGACTTAAATTCAGGACTAATTTGACGCCCCTATCTGATGAGGGTAATAACTACATTGATAAGGAAAGAAATAAAATACCTACGTTTCAACTAGATTTGGGCAAGATTCATTAGAGTAAAGCTATATATTTTGATAGTCGTTCGGATCAAATTAAATGACTTGAGTAACAATTACACTATATTTTCTGAAAATTCCATCAATTACTTCGATAGTCGCACTTTTTCACGGTCTATAAGCCTATATCAAAGATCTTTAACGTGGTCTAGATTACCTTGAGGATTGATGGAATTTTAAAAATGGCCTATCCTATAGCATCTTCAGTTTATTGATGGTGGTCGATGGGAGAAAGAATTAAAATAGATAGCGGTGTGATCCGGGCTTGATATTTCACTAACACATAACTTTGAGATTGTCACCGCCGGCTTCTATTTATCGCTCAAACTTTACACTATAAGCATAGAATATCTTACCAGAAACGACAATCAAAATTGTAAAATTATTTAATAGAACATTTATTTGTATGTTTGTTGCTCGGTTTGTTGGCTTAGCTACTGAATTGTGCCCATACAGCAACTTGATACGTGACGCTATCTACGCATTTTAATGAAAAATAGGAGTTTATTGAGAAAATATATTGTTATGGAGAGACGAAGTATGAAAAAGGTTGAGTCTTTGGCATAGAGGAACCTCATTCAAATCAGTATCCTTTAATAGAATGTTTGACTAGGATATAAAATTATGAGAAGCTGTTTATAATATTAATTAGAAATTAGAAATAAGTATGTAATACTCTTTTGAAAATGAGGATGATCAGAATACAATTGAAGTTTCCTAAATAGAATTCAAGATTTTCTTTCTAAGACTGTGACAATTTTTTACAGGCTGCCATTTACAGGAAGGATATTAACAGTTGTGAGCTTAAGATATTTGCATTTAGAAATCCCCGCTAGGTGTTAATGCATAATGAAAAATTAATTTAAATTAGCAACACAAAATAGCTTCCTCGGACAACTTTTTATAGTCTTTCATTTTTTTTTTAACGTAAGCCAACTTTGCGAAGTCGACTAAAAGCTTATTGTAAAAAATTGTTGCAAGCTACGCACTGAATTTACAAATTCACCTGAATGTACTTTACTCCTAGACTCATGTAGAATGGCTGCCAATAAACATTTAGTTGATTGTGCAATCTTGCCTTACGTTCGAAAAAATGGCAGACTGTAAAAAAAATTCTCAAAGAAGAAATTTCTTGTTGCTAACTAAAATCAATTTTTAAATATGCATTAATACCTAATAGGGATTTTTAGATGCAAATATTTTAAGCTTACATCTGTATTGTAACGTACGAGAGTGTGGAGGCTCGTAAAAGTAACCTTGTTTGGGCGGAGTCTTTCGTTCTCGTTTCTCGTTGTTTCGCGCCGTACCGCACCACATCACCCCGCCGATGGAAGCCTCTAGCAATATTCCAGAAATGTGGTAGAGCATTCGAGAAATGGATATTTCTATATATAAACGCAAGCAAACAATTTGAGGATAGCGTAATGGTGAATTTAGAGCAGTGAATATCAAATAGTGAAGTGAACAGTGTATATAAATAGTTAAATATGAATATCTGCGACTTTGTTTAAGATAGTAGTAAGTAATAAATAAATAATATAGTGTTGTTACTGATATCTAGAGGAATAAAACTTTTATTTAATTTTAAATTATTGAATAGTAACGTTTATTTTAATTATAACCAATTACTTTTGAGCAATAAACATTAGAGTATGTATCTTCCTTATAAATGCAGTCAGTGAAAAATATTACCCTTATTTTTCTGTCACAAGTGCCCGGTCTATCTGTAAAACACTCGATAGGGAACATATCAAGAACCAATCATCACAGTATTAACGTCGTCATGACACAATTAACGTCAACAACTTCAGTGATTTTTTTGTACGATCATTCTTGTATTCAATTACATTACATCAAATTTATACGATAAGGATAGAATATTTTCATTGTTTTATCAAACAAAAAAAAAAAAAAAAAAACAAACATTGACCATTCAACAAACTGCAGTATTATGTTGCATTTTTGCGGCGTGGCATTACTCACATGTGCTGTCACGTTATTAGGCATTTTAAAATAAAATTTGAGGAAAGAAAAGCCTAAAAATTACATCTTCTATTTATATATTTAAGTTTCATGACAAATAATCTTACAATAAATAAAACTTTTTATGAGTGAAACTATCCAATGGACCATTATAAAAATCAATAGGGACAAATTCTGATAGTTTATCTTATGGAGAAAAGAAAAATCACCAGAAATCAAAATAAAATATCAAATACCAATGGATGAATATTTGGAATAATGAAATTAGATTAAGATAAAAAAAACAAATATGATAATTACGCTAATATAATTTCTTAGTTATAGTTCATGATGAAAGTTTTGGTCGGAAATCGATTATAAAAATTAAACTATCCAACAAATCCCAATGCAAATCGATAAGATTCTATTCTGACGGTTAACCAATAAATAGAATAATGAATCAACAAAATAATTGAAGAAATGCGATCTGACACGTGGTCCTCATGCGAACATAACTGAGGGAAGAAAAGCATGTAATACTTCGAAGATATTCACGTCATAATATATAAAATTTATACATAACGAATAACTTTAATCATTAACTTGTAAAAAAGAATATATTATTGTGCAGAGGAAGATCTATTAGATTAGAACTTGAGAATTGAAATTGGACTGTAACATTTGGAGGAAAGAGACAATTTTATGGTCGGAATTGGCCCAATTTGCAAATTTTATCGTCCCATAATATAGCAAGTTCATGAAATTGTATTTTTTCATATATATCTAGCATATCTATGAATTTTGTCTATAAAAGCATCTTGGAATAATTTTTCTCCAACACTGTTCTGGAATTTGCATATTCCATAACCAAAAATTATGTTGGAACGAATGACATTCCAAAAAATCGTTTAGAATGATTCCGTATGCCGTTCAGAATGATTCCGTAAGCCTTTTGAATCATTTCGACGAATCAGAAGCTGTTAGTTTGGCTACTACCATCGTTACATCCTAACAATTCAAATATTCATATCTGGCTTTGACGTTTGACATTTAAGAATTTTTTAAGTTTCCTCTGAAATATTGGTGAGTTGCCAAAACCTTGTTAGAGAAAGTATAGTCTACAACATGTTTGGAATGGCGTATTCCACACTCGCGAACCGTAATCCTCGCCTTCGGCTCGGTTTACAAACTTTTCGCTCGTTCAGAATATAGGCCATTCCAATACTTATTGTAGAATATACTATTACGTAGGCAAAGAAAAAAACTGAATTTGCAAAATCTGTTTTATAATATTCCGTAGAAATGAGTAAGAATTGTAGGCATTTTCTTGAATAAGCCTTAATTATTCCTCCAAAGTAAAAGTGTTAAACTAATTTCCATCAAAAAATTATGGATTACAAAATCTCTGATTTGTAATATCTATTTGGAACCTATTGTAAAACAAAACAAAAAAATATAGTTATTGCATTGAAATTATTTTTGAAATTGATTGCGGCACAAAACTTAAGGGATGAATAAGTTTGATATAATGTTGAGGTGACGTGAAGAGAGTGACACAAAGAATGTACAAACGATGAAGATCCATTCACATTGAAGTCGTTCTGCTGATGTCACTAGCAATTCGATGCATTGAGAGAAGATTTGGACCAGGTTGTACAATTTAAACTTATCTGTAGTTCAATTAAACTAAGTATATTTCCTATAGTTACAATTATTTCAGCAATTAAATGAATAAGCTCGGTTCACCTAAGCCGTAGATAAGCTTGGGGGCCTTGAAGTGAAATTTAGTGTGTTATCTTGTTGGTTAAAACATATGTAATTAAAAAAAAAATTATAATATGTCATTGTTGCAGAAATTTTTGGTGATACAAAAATTAGTGATGATACTTTTGACAGCGATTGGTAATGATATCGGCAATAAAATCTCATTGTGAATGGAATTTTACTGGTAATAAGTTTGACAATCTATATGAAATTTATATTTGTCGTAAAAATTTCAATTGGAATTACTATTTGTTGAAGAAGTTTTAATTCGAACGTACAGGTTCCGTGAACTATTTATTCTGCACATTTTTAGAATTTATAATCTCGGAGTTGAGTAACACAAGATCTTAACTAATAGTTTCACTGAATTGATTAAAGAAAACAACAGCTTTGTAGATTTATTTTATTGAAGTGAATGTTTTGCATAATTAATTAGAACTAAAATAAGTTAATTATTTGTTTCAAGAGTAATTTTAATGTAATAAAAAAAAAATAGGAAATTCCATCGGATATTTCACATCGTACATAGTACAATAGAGAAGAGTTATCATTTTTATTTTAGTGAAATGTGAAGGAGTGAATAATATAATTGATAGAATTATGTTCTGTGAGTATACAAAATTCTTGAAGTACGTCGTATTTCCAATTTTTTGACAAGATTGGATTAGAAACAACTGAAGATATTTGTAAATGACCTACAAAAATCATATTGACACATAATTGGGTTATTCATTTCAACTTTTTTGACGACAGAGTTCTGTCTAAAATTAGGAATTATATATTTGTTCACTCCTAGAGTTGCTCTAAGACCCCATTCAAAGTTAGAGCGTACTGATGTTGCAACTATCAATCGTTGTCAAAATTATCATCACTAATTTTCAGTCATCATATATTCCTGCCGATAGTAATAAGATATTATGGGGGGTAGTACCACGAGGACTTAAAAATTAACTGATTAATTTGTATGCACGAATGCTATTTAGGGAGAATATTTCTCGAATGCTCAATTTCAATTGAAATACTTGGAAAAAATTGGAGTTGCTTTTGATTTTGTCCTTTGACGTTTCTAATTTAGAATACAAACGAAACATATTTTATTTCTTTGTGTTGTCAAAATGGTTGGTAGGTGGAAGTGCCACGTTGTCTGTATTTTTTTTTATAATTTCACTTCTCTTATTGGAAAATTTATACATGAATGAAATATTCTATTACATTTTTTGTGCGACAAATCTGTCAAACAACAAGATAACATACTAATTTTCATAATTTTTTTTCCAGTGACATTGACAGTACGGCCTCATTGTTCAGCGGCTATATAAAAATACATTCAGATGAAGTTTTATTAGGGTCCAATTGAAAATGGGAATGAAGTGAATTTCTGATTAACCTCAAAATGCATTTGACATTTTTAATTATTGATTCAGAGAATGTTCTGATAATTATATTCGAAAAAGAGATAATACAACGACCGTTGTTGAAAATATCAGAACAAAAGGATTTAATAATACCGGATTACAAACTCAACTAGCAACAATATTTCAGAACAATCATTTGAAATTTTAGCTTACAGCTATGCTATTCAAATTCCCAACCAAAATAATAATCAATAGACATAGTATTTGTTTAGCGCCCAAACAAATACACCACTATTGTACAATAATATGAATTCAATATCTAAATCGATTAAAATAATATCTTTTTGGGGCAGAATCAAAATTTCACGCATGTAAACAATATTGTTGTTGAATTTTGCTGGATCAATTTATTATTATCGTAATACACTGCACAATTTACCAATCAAATTGATAGATATCCAAATTACAGAACAAATGAACTACCTATGGTCCATTCAATAATTAAAGCACTCTAATCTAATTAAAAACAACAAACAAAGGAACCTAACCTATCACTCCACCAAAACAAACGAAATCGACAATCGAATTATTTACTACGTGATGTAAGAATATATGTTAAATAAAATATACCTGAGAATTACAATGACTATGGAATAAACAATCTGAATCAAGAGCACCAGCACATTTTCACTGCAAAACCACGCGACTCTGACAGCTGACTAGCGGTCGATAGGAACGACGCCGACGGCAGGAGACCAAACTAACATCTGCGATTCTCTTCGAATGTTTCCTTAGCAGGATAGCTTACAAGAAAAAGTTTCAAGAGATATTCCTTTCAAGACTCTTTATGATTTGCATTCATTCCTTCAAATCCAATTTGATCAATAATAATTTAGTTTTAAACTATATTTTATAATCAAGGCTATACAAAAATTCCAGCAGTAAGAAATGGGAATGATGCTGCAAGTATAGTAATAAGATTTTGCTCAAAAGTTTGATCTATAAGTGTTGTGATGAAAACTAATATTTCTAATAATACTCAAGGAATAAATATTTTTGTACGACAATGCAGAGAAGCATGCTTTGTAATTTTGTATACATCATTCTACAATTGAAAGTTTTACTTTACATGCTAAGAATATTTCACCATACATTACTAATGTGGAACAAAGTACTTTGATCAAATGATATATTTTCAGGAATTTTCAGTTAAAAATATTATTCTAATGTCCGAGAAACTGCTTAAAAATGAAAAATAGATATATGAATGAAATGCTCTATAGCTCTTGATATTAATTTTATCATTGATCTATCTTTCGTACAAGAAATTCATATCACGGGTGCACGGGTGTAAATCCTTTTACGCAATCGTCATAGTTTTAGAGCGCTTAATGTCTTAATGCTATTATTATGAGCTCCTGCGTAAAATAGTAAGAAGTTGGCTCAAAGGTCCGAACAGAGAACTGGTGGCATCATTAGTGCGTACTTATATGAATAATAATGCTTCTCATTTCTTGAAATTATATTTTTTCTCTGGTTCTACTGCTTGCAATAAATTTTTTCTGGAGTCCCCAGGCGAAAATAGCACGGCTAGTAGCTCCACTCCTAAAACATACTCCAGACAGCCCAGAAGAATGGATGTGCATAAGATTGCTTGGGCTGTGGATATTTCGAGTGACTGCGTATATGAAATTTTGATTAATTTTCAAACTTAAGAAAGCTGTTCGCGATGTGGGTTTCTCGATTGGTCACAGTTGATTAAGTACAAAATCTTATGACGTGTTAAGAGGATGTTTTGCATTTGTTTCAGCGATATCCACGAGACTTCTTTCGGACGAAACGTGGATACACCGCCACTTGCCTGGGACCAGAAAACAAGCCACACAATGAGTTACCAGCAGAGAGTTCGCATTGAAAAAGATAAAGCGTGTTACTTCAGTCGGAAAGGTTATAAAGATTGCCTTTTGGGATTCGCAAGGAATATTCCATTCCGATAACACGCCAGCTTACTCTTCTCCAATTATGGTGCGGATAACAGATCTATCAAGTCTCCGAACTTCGTTGCCCAATAAAAAAAATTGCAGGCTAAAAAAAAATCTCAAACAAAAGAACGAAGATGTAATTATTATGCAACGAATGTCTACTATTGCAGAGTTAGATCAATCCTATTATTCGAAAGGAGTCAACATAGTGAAGCAGCATTGGACAAAATGTGTAAGCCTAAAAGGAGACTACACTGAAAATAAAAATGATTTATCCAGGAAAATCGAGTTTTCTAACCATCCTCGTACTTTTTGCTTCTAATATTTTCACTTTTCACTTTTATGTCAAACATGTCTCTCGCATATTACATTTGTTTTTTTACTGATTTGTTTGTTTCCATGTTTCTACCACTAGTTGTATGAATATATATTTTTACAACTAATCATTCAGGGATAAAATGGAACACAATGAGACTAATTAAATTGGACAATATAAATGAAGATAAATCTATCTCTGGTTTGCTCAATAACAAAATTCTAATTACTTAAGTTAATAATTAGTATGAATGTTCCGTGTCCGAGAGTCTGAATGAACCTCTCTTATGGTTTTACGTATACTACAATGTTTATTAGACTGTCTGTTTCTTGTAATCAGAAATTGTTTTAAGAAATCTTGATAAGTATGATCTTAAAGGACGTTTCAAATATAATAAAGCTATATTTTTCCAACTTGAAGACATTACATACTTGTGCTGCCTGATCTATATCTAAACTTTCTTAGTTTGGAACCACCTATATTATAAGAATAAATATCATGAATTTGACCCAAATAATTCACAGTGTAGGGTAGCTCCGGAATTAGTGAAGGTGAAAGAAAACTAAGGAGGTAATAAGAAAATATTTTCTAGATATAAAGGAAAATTGACAGTTGAGTAGTATAGATATTCGTCCAGTCAGAATCCTATTACTGAACTAAATTCTGCTTCGAGAATTCTCAATTCCAAACTACGGCAACAAATATCACAAATTCTCCGTGAACAAAGAGTTATTATTATTATTATCATTTTGAATCCTTTAAAAGCCTTACGGGTATCAGGATTGACTATTAATTTTAGTTCATATTATTCACGAAGTCTTTCCACTCTTTTCGTTTTTTTCTGCCATTCTTTTTACCACCTGGGTGCTGATGTTGTTCCTTTTCAGTATTTCGTCCACTATATCCTGCCATGTTTTGGCTGGTCTTCCTCTTCTCTTTTCCTTCACTATTTTGGAGTTCCACACTTGTTTGGTTTGTCGAGTTTCCGGCATTCTTATTAGGTGACCGTACCATGCAGCTTGTTTCTTTTCAATGGTGGTTTGTATATTTTCAGTTTGTAGTCTAGCTCTTACATGTTCATTTCTGATTTTGTCCATCCTTGTAACCCCTTGTACTCTTCTTAGAAATCTCATTTCACTCGCCTGTATTTTATTCTTAAGTCTATTTATTCATATTCCATGACTCACTTCCATGTTGGTCTATACATTGTTTTGTAAAGAGTCATCTTAGTTCCCTTCGATATCTGTTTATTGTTCAATATTGTTTTGTTTATTGAGTAATAGCTTTTATTTGCCTTGAGTATTCTTTGGTTTATTTCTTCTTCAATTCCTCTTCTATTATGTATAACAGCTCCAATGTATGTTAATGTTTTCACTTGTTCTATCTCTTTTCCGTTCATTGTTACGTTTGCTTATTCTATGTCTTCTTCTGCTATTATCATTAGTTTTGTTTTTTCTATGTTCACTTTCATGTTGTGCTTTGTGAGTTCTTCATTCCACACGTTCAGGTTGTGTTGCATGTCGTTTTTGTTTTTTGCCAGAATTGCCAGATCATCCGCAAAAGCGCATTTTGCTATTGATATCTTTGCTAGTTTATGGTAGCCAACATCTACTCTCCTTATTTTGTTCTTTATGTTCTTTATTATATTGTCCAGGAAAATTAGAAATAGTAAAGGGCTTAAGGCTCCTCCTTGCCTAAGTTCTTGTGTTGTAATAAATTCTGTTGAGGTCTCTTTTCCTGTTCTTATATAATTTGAGGTATTACTATATATACTCTTTATTGCATTTGTAAGTTCCTCACTTATTACTCTCTTCCTTAATATTTCCCACATTTTTTTTCTACGGACTCTATCGAAGGCCTTTTCTAAGTCGTTAGAGTTTACGTATAGCCTTCTATCTTGTTTCATTACAATTTCTGTGAAGAACAAAGAGTTAATGATTATTATTTCCTGGCTCAAGAGGGAAAAAAAAATGGGGATCATGGATGATGTTGATATTTTTTCATTTTATTGTTATATGTCAAATTAAAAACAAAAAACAATCACGCCTTTTACCCGCTACGGCTATGGCAGGCACTTGTAGTACACTCGGTAGAATGATAGATATTTTCCAGCCGTAGGATGCGGTTACCAGTCGTCAATCTACGATTGCTCCCTGTTTCATACTAATAGTTTACTGCAAATGTGATCGCAATTGCATCCAAATTTATTCAAAAATACAGTAATAGGGTACTTCGGTGCACTTGTTATAAAAAGTATCGTATGCTATACGGACACTGAACGACCGTCATCACTGACACGGATGAAGTCGACTGCACGAAGCTACATATTGGACTTTGTCCTCGCTTCCGTCGAGTGGACTCAACTTAATTATAGACAATAATGACGGTCGTTCGGTCCTTATTGCTATTCATCATATGTTTGGATTCACAGCAAATAATTCATTTTTTCAATGGGAACTTAAGTAGCTAATATATAGTTTGATATGAAGCATATCCACTACTTCAATATATAGTTTGTTCAACGTATCTTGTTCCAACCCCACTTTTAGTCTTTGGAGAGGGGAAAAATCGATTCCACCCATTTCGGAAATATCATAATTGAATAATATCTATATACGTTATACCAAGATTGACACAGAACTGATAATATATTGGATTAAATTATTTTGTCATACACTGACATTCCAATTAAAAAAACTGTATTGGGCGATTTCAGGATCTCGAGTCAAGTTAATCCGATTTATAGGACTCATTGGTAATGATGTCAATTTCTGCATGTTTTATGTTATCACTGGCCAATCAAATTAATCAAATAAATCGAGACCCAGTTCATCGGTTTACTCCCGTAACTTTAACCCAAGTGAATTAAACTCCCGATCATGAAATCGGACATATGTAGTGAATCAGAAACGAATAATAGAAAAAAAAAAAAATTAGACAAAATGATTCTATAGGAAAAATGTCAGGATATTAATAATTTTTTTTTTTTATTCAATGACACGTGACTTATGAGATAATCATGAAAGCTCGAAAAAGTAAAATTTTCGCAATTGCTCTAAAACCAGAGACGATAGCGGAATACTGTTTGAACTAATAATTTTCTTTTATCTCTTCTGGTTTTGGTGATTCCCAATACTGACAAACAATTTAAGTCACTCTATCCATGAGCAAAAAATAAGAAAACGATCGCTTTTACGAATTCTCTCAAATCAAAAAGTGTATTGGAAAAAACTGAGTTTCATTTGATTAATTGACTATCAAAAAAATACAATGTTGACAAAAATTTCAAAAGCATCACGTCTGTTTGAAATAAAAAATTCAGTATTTGATATAACATGAAAACATTTGGAAATTCTCCAAACGTATGTGAGAAGCAATGTTGAGAAAATATTTTTCAAACTGACTTTTAAATAATAACACTCCATTTGTGTTATTCTTTTTGATAATATTTCATTTTGCAAAGTTTTAGAGCCTCTTTCTATAAGTTGATATGGGTAATTCATTTTTGTTACAGGTTTTCATTCTGAAGCAGATTTATAAGGTTCTGGACATTTATTGGCTTTGAAGATTAAATAATCATAACAATAAATAAATTTTCTGGCGCCAACGGTTTGAATTGAGGGCAATGTCTGAAATACACGAATTTTATTTGCAATAAAATTGAAAGTGATATCCAGTTAATGGAAATTTATTTGCTCGAAAAATATAATTAGAACTCCATACATTTTTGAAGCACTTCGGTGGAAATTTAATGAATTTTTTTAATTGACGGAAAGATATCTAAATATTTGTATTTTAAATTATTTCGTGAAATTAAAATACATTTTGATATAATTTCTTATTGCCAAGAACTCAAAATGACTCATTCAGTATTTGTAAAAGCCAAGGTAAAAGCCTAAAGGATTTTCTCAAGTCCAATGGAAAATCTCAAGACTTGTACGTGAAGCCTAATTTTTACCGATATTTGGAGATTTGGAGTAACACTTTTGTCACTTATTTCAGTGCAGCATTATATTTCAATCGCAGGAAGTGAATTTTCCATTTTTCTCGCGGCTATTTTGACATAATAAATTTTAAATTCAAAGCGATTGCATTCCTCAGAGTTTACAACCAATAATTAGTTTATATGTCAAATTAACAAATTTCATATATTTCACAAACAAACAAAAACATATATTATCCTTAAGAAAATAAAAGCACCATTCAGCCAAAATCCCCAACTATTTCGTGAAGTAATTAAGCACCATGTTGATATATCGTTCTAATTCAAATATACTGTAATCTCACCTAAATGAAAAAGATTTATAGTCACTGGAATTATGCCAAATTTCTCGCATATTGCTTGTATGCAATCTTTCCTAGTTATGTTTATATTATGCACTGGAATTAGACGTGATAATTATGATAGAATATTTTTAATTTGGAAAGAAGGCTGTTGAATTTATCAATGTTTTACTTTTGTGGACAGATACAAAATAATATTAGTAAATAAGTCACTCGAAAAAGTGAATCTTATTTGTCATTGATTGATTTATGTTTTTCAAATTAGGTTTGACAAAGAACAATGAGATGTCCTCTATAGATGAAAGAATCCAACTGAATTCCGTAAATCATCCGGAAAAAATCATCAAACAATAAAACACATAAAAATATTAATTTGTTCTGATACTATGATATTTGTATATTTACTTTTGTAACAGGTTCACCAAAAAAGCTCTATTACTGAATTGAATTTTACTTCGAAAGTTCTCAATTCCAAATCATGGCAAGGAATTAATAATTATTATTTCCCTACTGAGAGGAGAAAATGATAATTGGATGCCGTTGGTATCTCTTCAATTCATTAAAAATTCTTTATTATAGATAGGAAGTGTTCGTTTCCGTGAACGTGATAGCATAAAAAATGTGAAAAACATATCAGTCAGCAAATTGGAAAATGATTCAAAAGCAAGTGTCACTCATGATCTCATATATTACAGTCTAATAAGCCACACCTGTGCTTGTAATTTGTCTAAATTAATACCTTCACAGTCCATTTCTCGGGTTACTAAACACAATATTGCGAAGTCGCGTGCCATATCTCTGGCGGCGAATTTAAACATCGCACATGGCCAAAATATAATGGTTGTGGGAACGTTTTATGTTTTATTTATAAATGAGTCGAATTAGTTCGATGTTTATACAAAAAAGGTTGGGAGGAAGCCAGATGATCGCTCTGAAATTGCGCAACATGCCAAGATCTTTGGACGGAATAATGAGAAAGAAAATATCAAAAGAAATCAAAGAAAAGAATTAAATGAGTATTTCTTATGATAAGAATTTTATTACTACAGATAAATACAAATTGGAATTACATCCTTTGTAAATCTATAAGATTTAAGGTTTCCAGTCCCCGAAAAGTTTAATGAAATATAGATTTTTGTTTGATAATAAAATATACAATTATGTAAATTAATAATTTGAATTTACATGTTACTCGAAATGACTTATAATCGGTTCACTTGAAAATTTTCTCAAATAATTCAGGCAACATTGCGTCTAACAGTTGTCTACTAAGTATTCAATATTCAACACAGGAACAGCCTACATACTACCATGTTTCAATTTTAAATGCACTGTCTTCAAATTTGATTGCGTGATGTTCAGGCTGTTTCATAACTTGGGGTACATACTTTTAGAATATATGTTGTTTGATAACTTGATAAGCTGATTACGAATGAAAGATAATTATTTTGAAAATTCGAAAAATTACGGATCGTATTCCCCAGCGATTCTTCATTACTGCACTGGATTCGCTGACTTATTGAAATATTACAATGCAAGTAGATAATAACCGAAATAACATAAAACTAGTGAAATAAAAGAACAAAATTTAATTATTTTTAATCAAACTAATTTACAATTGATAATAGTTGATCATGTTTCAAAGATATTATTGATATGTAAAAATGAGTGTAACACATGTAATTCGGGTTTATGATCATTATTATAAAAATTGTTTGAAACTTACGATGTCCAGGATACCGCCATGCTCTCCATATTATGCTAGCACTATGCCCACTAATTCATTATTGCTAAATCCGTTCACATCACCCATTTTCAGAATAAATCACCAATTTTTTTCCAAGTCAAGTAGGTATATATATCATCCATCAAAGAAACAAATCTGCCAGTCCACTACGAACAGAATAAAATGACATTAACTCACTCATAACGCAATTCAATTATTAGCAGTTATTTGATAATAGACATAGTATTTTATTATAATGTTTTACATAACCATCCTTCCAGTGGCAGTGGCAACGAAATTTTTCTTAGTGGGAACACAGAAACTCATTTTTCATTTATTTCATTTATTCATAAACTTTGTTTGTTTCCATGTATTTGCTGATACTGTTATGATAATATTTCTCTTTTTCTTGTGTTTATCATATTATAATATTTGTCATACAACATCATTCAATAAATATAGTACAACAAAAATAGGACCCTTTTTAGACTTGCAGCTCTAGTCATGAAAAACTTGGATACTAAAGAGTAAGTTATTAATTTTCAAGCTTGGTTTACAGAAATTTTCGATTATTCAGATTAAAATATATACAAAACTGCACGACAGTGTATAGTATGCGCCAACATATAGTAGAACGGTCGTGATCAGCTTTAACAGCAGGTAGTCTTCAAGAAGATTGTAAATTTCAAGTTTTCAGGACCGCACTCTGCATTTTTTGTATATTTCTAACAGAGTATATATAAACAGTTCATAATAAATAGACTTTTTTGGTTTTAATTCTGTATATTTATTTTTATTTATTATAATATAATTCTAAAATTCATGTATAGATCATTAAAACAATTCATGTTTATAGAATTTCATTTCATATTCATTTTTTATAATTATATGACAAACATAGAATGATAAAATTTACTTAAAATATATTTTATTTCAAAGTTAACTACAAACATATTCACAAATAATCCTGTAGTTCACGGTCTAAACATTTTTCTTCTTGACTTTCTCTAGTTAAAATTCAAAATGCAACTAACATAACTTTTAAAACTGATCCATTATAAATATTTCAATAATATTACTTGTGTAAGATCATAGGATTAGGAATTTATGAATCTTTGCGTGAGTGCTTCATCCAAAAACAAAATTAGGGTTTGAAAACAAAATATATTAGGAATTTATTAACCCTTTCATTAGTGCTTTCTCCAAGAATCGGATAAGGCTTTAAAGACGAAAAATATTTTTAATATTGCCCTTCGGACAATAGGTCGTAACCCCATGCTGTGTGCGGTTAGTAATCCTATTGGTCAGACTCATCTCGTTCTACTATATGTTGACGCGTACTATACTTCTTCAATGTTTTTACATATTTTAGGAAAATTGAAAATCACCTAAAGCCTTGTATTCTTACTTACTTGAACAAAGTAAAAGGATGTATCGTGGAACCGACAAAATTCACATATCGAGATTTTAATGGATATATCCGTTTTGAACATCCCTAAATGCATTTTGACTATTTTCGACTTGATGTCGGTAGTATGTATGTGCGCAACTCGCAAATCTCTATACCGTCAAACGTATAATGCTGAAATTTTGTATTCAGGACTGGTATAGAGTCTTGATGTGCACCTCACATTATGGTTGCAATCATCTGTACCGGAAGTGCACTTTACTTGCAACGTTTTTTGAACTTTCCGGATAAATCCAGAATGATTGGCCGTGGGATACTGAAATTTAGTATTTGGAATTGCTGTAGCATCTGAATGATCATCTTCTATTTTTGTAACAATCGGCTGAGCCGGAAGTGCACATTATATGACAGACTTTTCGAATTTTCCGCATAAATTCAAAACAATCAGTCGTAGAATATCGAAATTTCATAATCTACTCGAGTCACATCAAATTGAGCACCTCGCATTATGATTGCAATCGTCTGTAACGGAAGTGCATTCAGCTCGAAATATTTTTCGAGTTTTCCGCATAAATCCAAAACGGTTGAACGTAAAATGTTGGAATTCAGTATTTAAGACAATTGTACCATCTAGATCGATGGAGCCTGAGGTGCACTTTACTCGACAGTCTTTTAGAATTCCTCGCATAAATTCGAAACGATCAGCCGTAGAATATTAAAATTTAGTATTTCAGTCAGCTGTAGTATCCGAATGATTGCCTACTATTTTCATAACAATCGACTGCACCGGAAGTGCACTTCAGTGTTTTTTTTTTTAATTTTGCCTATAAATTCAGAATTGTTAGGCGTAGAGCCTTGGAAATCAATATTTAGGAATGTTGTAGCATAAAAATAATGACCTACTGTTTCCATAGCAAACGATTGGGTCGACAGCACACTTTACTTAACAAATTTTTAGGATTTTTGGATAAATCCAGAACAATCATCCGTGGAAAGATACGATTTTGTGTTTGAATATCGTATTATTATATGCAAAAAATATATTTAATGATGTACATATACGCCAGATGTTTATGTTTAGTAATTGTGGTTAATTTTCAATAGAATGAACATTTCCATTGAGGTATCTCATACCCTATATTAAAAATCACATTTTAAATCGTTACTACAAATTCTCTCTTAAGATAGTTGACCGTATATATTCTGTAACACAATCGTCAACTTATTATTGATGAATAAGATTTTTGACAAATGAAACAATTGTGACAAGAAAATATTCAGAGTATTTGTTAGTACTGTCTATGTTTATTGGTTGAAATAGATAAATATCGATTTAATTACAGAATAGCCCCAAATATTCGAATAATAGAATGAATTACATTTTCTATAAGACAAATTACTAATCAACGCTGAATATTTATTATTTATCTGGTATGTATTTGAAGAAACGTAATAAAAACATTCGGAAAAACAATATTTGTTTTCGTGAATAATCCAACACGTTTGTTTAGCTATATCAAGGCTAAATGATTTAGCGGAGCTAAACGTTTAGTCACATTGGCGTAGGAGCTAGGAACCCGATAGGAACCATTATTATTGCAAGTAAATATTTTTATGCGCTCTTAGAGAGTGATTCAGCGCACAAAAAAAACGAAGGAGCTACCAGGAAAGCGATAGCGATTTTTCTTCTAACATCAACGATATAACATGTTCATACCTTTATTGAACGATTTTTAAATGAAAATATAATATTAAAGACTTATTATTTTCATTTACATAATATGTTTACACAAAAGATGCAGTGAAAGAAACAAAATTCGAGCAATGATCTACTTTGATTCCTGATTTTGAGGTATGAGCTACTTTGTCCATGAAATAGTATAGCTTTTATTTTGTTCTCGACTTCAAGAATTTAAGAGTTCTGGTTTTTGATGTCTAAAGGTCGTATGACACGATGCATAATTTCTCTCAAAATTATGTACATTTATGTGTTTCGAAATTATGATCAAAAAAATGTACTGTGACATACATCAATACCTTCAAAAAAATGCTCAAAAAATTGTACAAAAAAATGTAGAACTCGCTCTATATTACAAATTTTCCTTCAAAATGTGCGCAATACGAATGCGCAATGGCATAAATAAAGATTCTCATTTGTCTAACATTTTATGCCCAAATATGAGTTGTTGTTGTGGGAGTTAAGATTATTTTAGAAATATCGTGCTACAGATATAAAATCTTAGTTTTGATTGAGGAAATTCATTTTATTTATTTTGTTATTTTTATTCAATCTGACAGTTGTCACGTGAAGTAGCTTATGCGCAGATGCGTGAACATTCAAAATGCGCGCAATATGAACGCGTGCTAGCATAAATATACATTGTAGTCTGTTTGACAGTTACTTTTCATGTACAATGTTTTTGAGATATTAATATTTTCAACAATCATTATTATCGATGATATCAATAATAATTTAAATTTATACTCCACAAATCTTCTTTCATCCATCTTAATATTTTTGTTCAATCTGAGAATTGCCACGTGAAGTAGCATGTGCGCAGATGCGTGAACAGATTAATGTACAACATTTTGTAGTAGTGACATACAGACCTTCAAAATAATGTTCAAAAATTTATAAAAAAATTTGTTAGAAATTTTGTTTTAAATCATTTTCAGCTACTTGAGCTTTAAAACTGTGAAATACATTCAGGATTGAATAAAAGTTGGTCGGTTGGTATTAATTATGATTTTCAAGAATCCTACCTTATTTTTCCAATTTTTCTGTACTGAATGTAAGTTTTATAGATCCTATTACTTAATTAGATTATTAATAATAATTTTATTTCAACAGGAGATCATTTGTACCTCATCAGCATTATGAGAGCGATATATTAAGCACAATACAAGAATTATTAATTTATATTGGACATGTCGTGAAAAACTGCGAGCTATACTTTCACTCCGAATGAAGTAGGATCAATTATATCGTATGAAAACTGAAAATATGAGATAAATTGTCAAATTCACATTTTGAACAAACCTGATTTGAGCCACATTATTGTCGATGTTCAAGATTTAAAAACATGTTGGTACCAAGTATTATTTTGTTGAAGTTTGAGGCTATAGACTAAATTTTTGTCACTAACAGAGTAACACTTTGTTCTCGGTTTTTGAAATATTATATCGACAACATTTTTTGACGTTTAATGCTTTAGATCAAATTTATATACATGATTAGAAACTTGACTACCCAATTATTATCGTTAGATTTGAAGCACAAAGGCTCTGTATTTCAGTCCATGGTCTATCTTAAACAATGCTCAATTTCCATAGTAATGATTGTTAGAACAATTGAAATACCGATAAGACTTACTTTCTTCTTAATTTTACGTTCAATCATTGGTCTTATTTTTCGAAATTATGACCGATAATTTATTGGGCGGTTTTTGATATGACTTCCATATATTAATTGAAGCTTACGCAACTATGTATGTCTGTTGAGTACCGATATCTTAGTAAGGAATAATATTGTAAATTCAAAGCGTTTTAATTTGTTATTCAAATTGGACCCTACTTTTATTTCAGCTTGCACGCCTATGCCTGTTGATGAATTAAACGTGAGAGACTTAGTGATAAGGCCTTTGTTTATTTTCGTCTACATTCCTTGTCGTTGACTGTAAGAAACCGCGTTTCTTATTTGTTTAAAATTAAAAATTAATTTTACTTCGCACTCCAAGTGTTAAAGTACTTCATTTTTTATTTCTATTAGAATAATTAATATTTGAATATGTTTAAAATTCAGGATGTCAAGAAGATCTTTCTTGGGCTTTGATGGCAGCTTTCAAGTTGATTAATTTTATATCAAGATTCTTAAAATTCAAATTACTGTTTCTTTCAAAGGAACGCTCAAATCTGTGTAAAGAATCTTATTTGTTATATTAAAGATGGAAAATGTATGTCTACTTAGAATTCTTTACTCATTAATTTTGGAACAAAAATTTAAGATTAAAAAGGTAACACGACGATGCTACACGTTTTGGCTATCAAGTAAATAATTTAAATAATTTTTTTCCCAAATATCAATCGAGATCAAACTCAAAGAAATAACTGAGTATTTCGTTGAACAAATAAATTAAATTGTAATACACAAATATTTCTGGCACATGAGTTTAAACAATTTTACAACTTACTAAAAATAACAACTCATGATTTCAATTGTTTCTGCTGTAAATTCAAATATTTTAGTTAGAACCTCATCTGTTTCAGTAAATTACCCACAAATGACATTTTTAACATGTGTAGAAGTCGCAATTTATTTTAAATAAGCTTTATCATCATGCAATGAAATTAACTTTTATTTAAATGGAAAATAGGAAATGGAATTCGTTCATTTTGTTAATTGAATTTTGAATTAAATTATTCGGTTAGCAATTATTTAATTGAAATTGAACAATTGAAATTAATGTGATTGTTATTGATAATTTTATGGTACGAATGCCATTTTTATATGACGTTTATTTCATTTTGAATTTTTATTATCCCAAGTGGTAACACATTTTCGTATTTAATTATATCACGCTATAAAACTAAGTCTTTATTACAGGGCTTTGAGAATCTAAAGAGGATACAAAAAAATGCGTCGAATGAAGAAACAGATGATAATCTGTACAATATTAATAAATCGACAAACAATTACAGAACATGTATTGGAGAGAATCGGAATAATTTGTTTTCCAATATCTGCAATTAAATGAATCATTCTGGATTTCAAGATTTGTGTTCTTGAATTTAAAATCGTATGAAAAACATATTCGCAAATATTTTTTTGAATTTAGAAAAAAAAATGCTGTTTGAGTCTCTAGTAACAATTTCGTCATATTGGAAAATGAAGGAGATAAAGAAGGCCCGGATCATCAATTAAATTGCTTAGAAGCTTGAAAAGGAAAATACAGCATTAAATTATCACTCTACGATCTCCAAGAGATAAAAGAATGTAGGTGCTTTGTTGTACATCACACTGTTCGTACTTAAATAGCTGAATGACATTTACACGTGCAATTTTGTAATTTTCTGTAATGCGTGCACACATATTTTTAACAAGTACCTAGGCTTGAACCTCCATAACAGTCGATCGTTGCAATTTTCTGACAAAAAAACTTTTGGTTCCTTGTGAAAATTAACAAATCATGTTTTTAATGCTCCATTGAAAATTATGTAATTAATTATATTGAACTTTCAATTATTATCGTAAATCTGTAACCAAAGTTGTACCAATGAAAGATGCACGCCAATTTTTCACAAGGGTATTATTGCCAAAACTTCCATTCTTTTTATTGGCATGCAATTTAAAAACACGGAATTTGATATATTTTTTTACAAGTTTACGCCACCGTTCGAGTCCTTTGGACTTTTGCGAATTGCATGCCTTCTAGGCTTCAAATCGCTATCAACTATTCCATTTGACGAAGACATGCAAAATGTTATCACTTGAATATCAATTTTTTTTTTTTTATTTAATTGGAGATTGCACTATAACCAGATAGCGTGCATCAATCAATATCCTTCCTGTATTTTTTATCAAGGAGTAAATATTCAACCCTTAAAAAGGCATGCGGTATCAAGTCGCTGACCCCAATTGTCACCATCTCCCAATCTGGTTCAACTGACACTAAAAATCAGTGGGAACTGAGTCTAGATTGAGTTGAGTTTTAAGTATAGGTAAAAATGATCACGTTTCTGAATTGGGCTCTTATTCATTGATTTATAGAGTATAAAATCATTAATTCATGATAATCAAGATGATCTACTCGTAGTCCAAATGAGAATCGTATGCAAAAGATTCTTTCCACACGAACAGACATTTATCAAAATGCAACAATGAGACAAAAAAATGTTCAACAAAATTAACACGGCTGGAAATGAGATGGAATATGATTCCCGTTCAAAAACTGGAACACATATTGGAAATATGACTCCAGCAGATTTGATTTTTATACGCTACTTTCTCCTAAGCAGAGATTATTTTCATGTTCAGGATTCATTATTGTCACGTGACCTACACGAAATATTACGAGAACTAAAACACTCTTGCGGTGGACCTCGATTTTGAATATAAATGATATAAATCTCCATTTGAGACAAATCGTAGCTCTTATAATTCAATAGCTAGTCATGTAGCCTCAACGATATTTGAAAATTGTATAACATAAAACATATGAATGAATGACGTCTTTTACCCGATAAGGCTAGTCCTAATTTTTGTGGAGAGCACGCCACATGACCAAAAAAATATCGCAAAATTCAATGAAAAATGATATCAATAATAGATCCTAAATAGATCGTATAGAGATTTTTAATGTTTTAACTTCTTTTATCTATCAAGCCAATTCAATATAGTATTAAGTTCCCTCTGATTAGCAACAATTAAGATTCTGGATTTTGTAAAGCTGGAAAATTTCACAACAAAATTTAATTGACTTTTTAACCAATATTTAATGGAAAGAGTTTAAAAAGCTACATTAATTAAGGCAACATTCATTATTAGATATTAATAATTCATGAAGTATTAAAGCAGAGAATTCAATTTGCTCGAAATTTGATTTGGGTACTTGATTACAATAGAAATATTGATATAATAATGGTTATTTTAAACCATCACGTAAGATCAGTTTTGTATTGTCTGACTCCAGAAAAATGTACCTTTCAGAACAAAAATACGAAAATTGAGAAACCCGAAAAATTCAGCAGATTTTCTGCTTTGGCGACAGTTGCAATTCAATATGGGTTTGAACAGAAAATAATACATTTTATTTCAAATTTATCGCTTAGTTTTTCGCATGTTAAAACTCAATACAAAATAATTGTTTTCTATTCCTAATAAATTTTCATAGATGCTATTTCGATTTCGAGTTGTAATGGATTTAAATTAAGTGAAAATCTTGGAAACTTTGTTGAATAAAGTAAACTGATCATCATCTATAGATAATACTCAAGATTTTCTATCTCTTGTTTCAAATTATTACTGATTGACATCATTCTGAAACTATACGATTCTATTTAATCTTGAGTGTTCGAAAAAGTATGAAAATAGCAACTTAATTATTTTTCTCCTTCGTTTCTTTCACGTGTTTTATGTCAGTTATTTATTTACTGCATTCACCTTCAATTAATCTCTTAATAAATCAATCAACATAGATCATCTTACCACATTTTAAATTGATTTCAACTTGATGATTCACAGCTTGCTAAGATAAGACGAAAATATCCAGTAACACGCTAACAGGCTAAAGTATGTTTTTATGTCGTGCCATACAAATTCAACAAGTGTTACAGAGCAACTGGCGTGGCGCCAGAATCGACCGCATAATATACTTATTTCGGAAATAGGATGACAAAATGATTTTAGATTGCAACAAATTTTCTTCATCTTATCCAAAAACGGTCAAGAAAAAGTCTAGATGCATCCAGAATGCTCCAGCAAGATGCAGCAGTTTCACAATTTGGAATAATAAGCTAATCAATTTTATAATGAATATATATTATACGTATAATAAATAAGAGCAGATATTTTCTTTCGATACATATTTTGATTGATTTCAAAGACTGTTTTACTCAATTTATAGCCTAATAAACATTACCATTCAGTTCATGAAACTATCATTATTGATGTTTTATTTGAATAGAAGTTCTATTAACTTACAAGCTTTTGTTGGACAATGGACAATTCTTGTTAAATAACAACAGACCTAGTGATCGCGTGAAAAGTTACAAAATTTAATAAAAGTGAAATTAATTGTTGGTATCCAAATAACAGTTATTAATCAGATCCCAACAGTATTACTTATCAAAAAATAAATGACTAATAATAATTTTTATTATAAATAATAACAAGAACACATTGTTAGCCTCTTACTGTAAGCATCCACAAGTTCGTGATTCAGAACAGAACTATTCAAAGTAAACTATGTGAAAAATATTTCCTAAGCATTACACCTGTTATAACAAAAAATGTCATCCAATGTCGCCACCTTACATTGTTGAAGTTACGGTTCAAAGATTTACCGGATGTGTAGTGTGACTGTTGACAGGAAACAATGAACCATCACTATTCAAGGTTTATGCTTATGGGTAGGACGACATTCAATGAACCAATATGAGAAACGGAAATTGGTTTCAAAAATTGATAGAGTTTTCCTTTTTATAAGAAAATGTTATTAACTGTAACTTAAAGTAAAGAATTTTGAATTGATAGTTTAAGATTTTTATATCTCCGTAATGGAGTAGGAAACATCTTCGTGGATTAAAACATATTTTAATGGAATTTGAATGGAGGAAGTGATGAAGATTGAAAAAATTGAAAACGTATAGCTATATACCAATATAAGAAATTCTGAAACCAGAATAACAACAATATACTTATGGAAACGATTCCGCAATAACTGAATATTATCTTTCTAACCCAATGTAATTTCAATCACAAAAGATATATTTTGTACAGTTGAGGGACTGGTAAAGGTGTGGGTGTGGAAGAGCTGAGGTCAAGTATATCAACTTTAAGTTTTCGAAATAAAAAAATTTGGGAAAAAGTTCGTCTAAAGCACCGCCGTTCAACTGGCGGAAGGCGTAGATCTTACAACAGATAGATAAATATCTGAATGTATTTTATAGACTAAAACTCAGAAGCTAAATTCTTATTGAATATTCAGCATACAGCGAACTTCACTTCTTCTCATTTATCTTTTCGTATAGATAAAATAATTTTTCTGGCCTCCTGAATTGTTAATAACTGTTTCAGTTTCATCTCTAGAGGAAAACTGCAGTCTCCTGTCTTCCACTTAATTAGCTCCTAATGATGAGAACCGAATTCTTGAAATGCATATCCAGGTTTTAAACTTGTTCAAGGTTAAGAAGTTTTTATTATTTTTGTAGATGTAAAGTGCTCGTTTCAATGGTTCATACTTCATAATCGATTAGTAACTCGATTTTTATACACTTAATTAAAATATAAACTCACAGCGCGTGAAAAAATCGAAAAACATTTTCTACAAACATCTGAATAATTAATTACACATAAAATACAGAAATTCATGTACAATAACACTAGTTTATAAAACACACTATGATGAAAATATTGTAACGTGCGAGAGTGTGGAGGTTCGTAAAAGTGATCTTGTTTGGGCGGAGCCTTTCGTCCTCGTTGTTTCGCGCCGTACCGCACATCATCCCGCCCGATGGAAGCCTCCAGGCTCTAGCAATATTCCAGAAATGTGGTAGAACATTCGAGAAATGGATATTTCTATATATAAAGGCAAGCAAACTACTTGAGGGAAATAGTGTAATGGTGAATCTAGAGCAGTGAATATCAAACAGTGAAGTCATCAGTGTATATAAATAGTTAAAAATAAATATCTGCGGCTTTGTTTAAGATAGTAATAAGTGATAAATAAATAATATAGTGTTGTTTAGTGATATCGAGAATAATGAAACTTTTATTTCATTTTCAATTATTGAATAGTGATTTTTATTTTAACTATGAGCAATTTCCAAGCAATAAACATTACAATATTAAAAAAAAAAAAATGGGTATTTTTCGTTATTTTCTGATCGCTATTACTAGTACAGTCGTTTCAGAAATAACTGGAAGGATGACTGACTTACAAATTGAAAGCCTGCACCGGCACTGCAGGAGATATCTGTACCTGTTAGTTAGGGATGTACTTGGGAAAATTTTGCAATTAGTGTAAATGTATGTGTAGTGCAGTCAGCTATACAAAAGAAGCTCAAATCAAAACATCATGTTACGACATGTTTGTGAATTTGATTGTCTGTGAAAAATGTGGAGACCGTGAAATCAAAATGAAGATAGTACAAATGGACTGGAGGAGCAGAGTTCATCAGAATATAAACGTGGTTGTTGACATTTGCACAGTGAATTCTGACAGAAAAAAGACCAAGGAAACAATAATCTTCCAATACAAGACTGGTAGTTCTTCTAGTTTATACTAGCAAAATTTTGAGATATTTGCACGATAACTACCCGCTGTGATGTCTAACTCTCCAGATCCCCATTCCAATGTTTTTAATCGCTTATTCATAAGAATGTCCAATGACATGACGGTTGAATTTGATATATTTACTAATATATATAGTACCGAACAAAATGTCGTCGAAAAATTATTGAATTATAAATGATTCAAGCAGATTGCAGTTAGTATAGAGAAATATAGGTAAGAGCAAGAAGTTCAAACAAACAATTCATTTTTTATTTATTTGTTGGAATATAATCAGTCAAAAAAGTAATACACATCATGTCACTAGGTATCTTACAACGCTCTAGCTAATGACAAACTGGCCATTTGCTTGATAAAAAGCTTGAGAATATTATTTTGATGTCCGACTAGTTTATTATTTTTGTCATAATATCACTGATTCCAGGGTACTTACGTAACAAATAATATCCGAGGGCATAATTTTTTTAAATAATTCCCGAGGGCATTACTTTGAAAAATAACAAACATGAATATCACGTTTCCTTGTTATAAAGGTGAGCAGTAACTCGTTAATCCGTTAAACGAGAATTAACGAAGTTAACAATCTGCGTAACGGATTAACTTTCAAGTTAACTTAAGAAAATGTTAACGTTCTTGTTAACTTCCGTTAAATTAACTTCAGTTAACTTTACTCCGTTACATCGGTTGTTTGTTGACATGTTGTCATTTTGTTTGTCTGAGTTACGGCGCTACGCCACGCTCGTACGTTCGGCGAGTCAAATAGTGAATGTTATAATTATATCTAGTACTGCAGTGAAACGTCTTTTTTATGGGAAAGATATTTCACGGATTAAACGATCATCGCTATCGGATAACAATTTTATTATAGGTACTAATGTTTATGAGGGACAATATGCAAAATTATGGTCAATAATAATAAATAGCCTTTTATTTATACTAATTTTTTGTAATATATCTTCGGAGCTGAATAAATGTGTATTCAACTGTTGTTAATTCTACATTATTGATTATCCTACTTACTTGTTTTGTCTTATTCATCTATGTATTCTAGCCTAAAATCAATATAAGTTTTGAATGGTCAATTTTTAACGGTCAACTTTAACTTGCGTTAAATTTGTGCCCACCTTTGCCTAGTAACTAGAGTGATTTCTCTGACAGAAATCATAATGACAGAACATACATCGCTAAAAATTTTGATTTAAATAGTACATTTGTCGGACATTGAACATTAAAGGCACCACGGGAATTGAACGGCCGATAATGCCTACGATCAACGTACATACCTCGAGCCAGAGGCCCTCGGAAAGTATTCTGTTGAGCTCAGGCATTAGTGTCCTTTCAACATCCTTGATACCTTAATTACTATAACACACTCGATTATAAATGACTACTGAATTCATATGAGCTGACTTTTCATTCACTCATCCTTTAATGCAAATAAATTGGATAACACAGATTTAAAGAATATTTTGAAACTCCTAAATACTGGTTTGGAACTAATACGTCCCAGTGGTTCAGATGTGGAGTAAATAAAATATGTACCCTCCTTTTCTCTGTAATTTTCAAGACAAGTTGAATACAATCACTTGAAAATCACAATATTCTCAATGATCGGAAATTTGCACAGCCCTACTTTTATTAGACAATGATTTCTTCGAAGCAAGCAAAATTTTGAAGGCCTAATTTGTTCACCGTAACATGCGTCTGCAATATATAAAAAGTATCAGTCGAGTCCATTTTTATATTTCAGTTCACATACGCATAATAATTTCTGACACATATGTGTAGTCATTAGCACGATATGGTAAAAAAAACAATGTACATTTTAAATTAAACAAAGTACGTTGATTATAATACGCTAACTGCAGCATATTAACATAACACAAAAATATTCTACGTATACAGGATAGGTGGAATTGATTCTGAGAATTTGATGTTCGATGATAAATCTTTTATCAACATACTTTTATAACAAAGTGAGTTACGAAGTAATTCTTGGAACATGAAAAATAATAATTGTTTGAAAATGGTGCATGGAAAACATAATTTCTCGGTAATCGCGTTTTGTAGGGAAATAATTGATATTTATTTCTATAGAATAAATTGATATTTAAATGAATTAACTTGAACTAACATTATTGCAATCATTACTATGAGCTACAGAGACTTTTTTGGAATTTCGAAAATATCTGTGAGATAGATTGTAACTTAATGACGCCAGAGCTGATACAATACAACTGATATGAGAGCATAAATTCGAAATTTCAGTTTCTTATTTTATCATTTTCAATAAATCAAATCAAATTGTACAGAACAAGTAACTATTATCAATTCTTGTTATAATTGTGATTTATCTCTGTTGCATCATTATCCGCCCAACTTTGTCATCTCTGCCAAAAGTTCAGTCAAACATAACAAGTTCCAGTTTCATATTACATAGACATTCAACTTCAAATGTGGATAGTTCTTGATTTAGAAAATATATTTGTTCTGGCAAAAAGCTATATTATTCATTGTAGCTACATTCTGCGGATTCAACATAAGTTGAGATAGATCAATACTTTCCGAAGAAAATAATAAGAATATTCTTTCAAGAGGGATAAATACATTCAAATATTAGTGGATGTAATATCCTTTTCATATTTTATTCAGTCTTTCACTGTATCCCTGGATTAGTTCGATCTGAAAAATATGATAGCAAATCATTGGGTTAATTCAGGATTGTTCACATTCTATCAGAGAAAGAATAATATGTATCCAATATCTATGCATATTGGATATAAAAGACTAGAAAGCAGCACGAAGTATAAAGACAAAAGATGACTGCTTAACTTACTACCTTCAATTACAAATAAGGTACAATGTCTGATCAGACTTTATGTATAATTTGCTTTTACATTTTTACGAATATATATTCGTCAAAGATCTAGATAATTTCATACAATAACATTTAAAAACACATTTTGGAAAAAGTACCTATATAATTGAATAAGCATACTTTTATATGTTCTGAAGAATAAAATGAAGTATAGTTACAAAATTATTAGAGAAAACGATAAATTACTTGTCCTGAAATTGTATATAATTTCTCAAATTATCAATTCATACAATTAATCTCACAATAAATACATTATCCGCTTTTCCTACAGTGAAATCAGCTTTGCTGCAGCACCTACATACACATACAATCATCAATATCACAAGTAAAGGATTAACACTGTATAATTTATTTCATGGATCACAAATTTCATTTGTAGAAGTCAAAACTAATTCTATATGCTGGAAAATAAACGAACATCACAATCTGTCACGTAATACATCATCTCTACAACGAATTGTTTTTTTATCGTTCCACAGTCACATCTGTCAGCGTCTCTAATTATTATCTTGGTGTCAACGCCAACTTGACTATCTATCAACGAGAAAGAATGACGAAGACGTTACTATAAACGCCTTTCAAATTGGACTTAATCAGATGATTAGTTTTGCTAATTATAAAAAAGTTTTAGGGCGAGGATGCTACAATTAATATTAGTGAGACACTCCAAGCAGTTAGCAATATCTTGAGACAGATATTCCGACTAGAATAATAAATCTTGAAATAAGATTAGTAACAGAATTATTGAATGCAAACATGAATCCTATGTTTATTGAACTCTCTTCGTTCTGCATATACAGAAGCCTATTCACCACAGAGATAGTCTTCTTTTACGCGCTAACTTCTTTAAAAACATCTTTTAGAGCTGCTCAAACTGGAAGCTTGTACAAATACAAATATATTTTAGCATTATGTCCAGATATTATTTATACCTTGGGAGATTTCACCAAAAATCGTTATTCAATACAGTAGATTTATTGTAGCTTAGTCGTAATTTTGAAACATATTCTTATCTTGAAAATGCAAAAAGTACTTGTCTTGTTTTTCAAATAGTTTCATCCTACTGCCAGAAGAATAACTTGCACAATGAATACCAAAATTCCAATAATCTAAGTGTAATAAGATACCAAAATAGAAAATTTATACAACAAAAGTGTAAAGTTGAGCATTATAACATGAGGCCAAGTATGTGGTGACAAGGCTTACCGAGTAACTAAAATTGTTGATAGAATGTCATAATGTTTCTTCGCACTCGTATTGCATACAAGATTTTTTCTACGGCCCGCAAGTGCAAAATTTTGACAATTATTGAGCATTCAGCAAGAGAGCCCACAAAATGACATCCAGATTCAACAAATATCCGAACGAATAGATCAGTGAGAGGTTCTATAAACAAGAAATCACATAAACTCAACTGCCTGTTTAAATGGTAGTAAAACTGAGACATGAAAAACGGTCACTTCACGCATCATTCGGAATGCGTAAAGTACTTACTTTACGCACAGTCGTAAACAAAGAATCTTGAAAAATAGTTGTACGATGAACGGGTTGAGTCTGATGGCATTGCTATCATTCATTTGTTTTAAAGATTAATTGATATTTGTTTGAGCTTTCGAAATCAACATATTGGCAGGGTTCTAGTTGTTACCTATATAAACTACTTTCGAAAAATTTTAAATTAATCTTTATTACTATGCTTTTCTTATTCTCATCATTTTGACATCTTGGTTAACCTAACCTCAGCAAATATTAAATAATGTATATATCATGCTTAAAAATATTTTTATATGTACTTCTTTCATAGCAATAGTAGCTCTTTTTATCAATTCTTCAATTTCAATAACTTTCAATATTTACTGAGTTCTCAATTCTTATTTTTTCATTTAAATTCACAAGTATCAATGATGTTACATATTGACAAGCCTGGAAAAATGTGTGTTATAGAGCGCATTGTCGTCACGCACCCAGCCAATACCCAAATTAGTATCTACATGTCAAATTCCATTCAGTATCCTCAGAATGACGGATATTATGAACCAAGCCCTGCAATGTGAAGAAATATTTGGAAATTTCATGAGCTAAGAAATTTCTAAAATTAATCAAACCTACATTATAGTTCTACCCATCATCATCTTGATATCTCTTCTCGCCATTAATATAAACGCAGTTAAATCTCTCACCATTTCATCAGGCATGAATATTGAAATAAATCGAACAGTTCTTGAAATACGTTTTTGGATATATCACCACCTAATAGACCGCATAGAAAGTTGCATGAGAATACTAATTTCATATAAGAACTGAGCTAGAAGAATATAATATATAACAAAAAAATTGAAATACACCAAAAATCAGCAGAAAATCTAGAAAAGTGATTGAATGTTCAGTCACCAGTCTTCAATATGTTTCAATAATGTTATTTACATACAAACATGTCTCTAAAAGAAGATGTGTCTCATATTTTTGTGTGCAATGATTGTCACTTATTCAAATCCTCATTATCAAGTACTATTTTATTCTGCTATCCGGAGATGCCTTTTCCAATAGTCAAACGATGAATGCGACCTCTGTGCTGTAACTCCAAAAGATAAGGGCTTTTCAGACTTTCCTCTTCTTCTTTTTCTTCTCCTTCCTCTTGTGAATGAGTTTTTCTGGCAAATCGAGGGTCATTTGATCTCCAATGTAATATATGATATAACCTTCAAAATTAGAACTGCGTGAATCTCCATATTGCTCCTCTATCCTCTAAGATGAATATTTTCCCAAATCTAGGAATATTTATTTGCATAATTGGTACTTCAAATTTATTAAGGATAAATTCACTGATTATGCCCATCACATGACCGCCGATCAAATGTTCGTATACCCACGAGCCTCTGTTACCATGTTTATAGTATCAGGTCCTGATGAATGTTCCATCACTAGTCCATTATTTTGAAAAAATGCTTTTTGCTCATCCCCTTTTTTGAATTCATCAACTTCACACTGGCATTCCTTTCAATACATATATTTCAATGTTTTGCCTTGGAACTAAAATTTTCCGCCCAATATTCTATTTTGACATCGATAATTCGATATCTCACATTGTACTCCATATGAATACAGCATTTGAATTGTAAATATAGTTCTTATTGTTATGTAAGTGAGGGAATTTTCAGAGATCTTTTTATAATTTCCGATCACTTTGATGCCTTTACAAGAAAACCATTTTTATGTAATTAAAAAAAAAAAACTTCACGGTCATTTCACATTCTTCACATATAATTCTACTCCTATAATATTCTTTCTGATAACAGAATGAAAAATAGAAATTTCAAAACGTCCCTTCACCAACTTTTTCAATCTTCAACATATTTCTTTGCAAGTCAATTGACAGTACCAAAACTATCGAAGAAATTCTATTTCTTCTACTTTTAGTTCACTTAGAAGATTGCTTAATTGATATTTCTTGGAATTCTCGAATATTATCATTATTGTAATGTTTATTGCTTGACAAATCAGTTTGTAATTAAATAATAGTCACTATTTTATAATCTAAATGAAATAAAGCTTTATTCTCCTTATGTCACTAATAACACTATATTTATTTATTTGTCACTTAATTCTAATTTAATCAAGGTCACAGATATTCATATTTCACTATTTATATACACTGTTCACTTTACTGTCACTGTTTATTATTTATTTCACACACTCTTATTACTGTACTGTACTACACGTCTTTTGCTTGGCCTTATATAGAGAAATATTGTTTTCTCGAATTTTCCATTTCTCGACTCTTTCCATTTCTAGAAATCACTAGAGGCTTCCATTGAGAAGGGTGATGTGCTGCGACGTGGTGCGTAAGCGACGACAAGAAGCACCTCCCCATACTACGTCGTCTATACGAGCTCCCTCCTCACTCTCGCACGTCAGATTATGAATTTTTATATTGTATTTTCTACGGCCATGCGTAATGTTACTCAACGCAGCGAGAATTTTTCAGTAATCATACGTATTCTAGGACTATCGCCGTCAATACATGCACGGCTGTCAAATTACGAAACCTAAATATAATTTTTTTGTGGATTTATTGTGTCTGCACTACATGAATCGATCCATTTGTTTCAGACTATCATTCTTTCAACTTGTGCTTCGGGATCTTTGCAGTTTTGATGATTCTCAGTAAGTGTCAGAATATAAATTGATGATATCAAAGAAGAGAATTACTAAGACATTCGTAATAATGGTAATTCACTATTTTGTGTCAATCATCCACCGACCAAATATTTTAGGTTATTTATTAAGACTACTTAATAAATCTTGTATGCAGTACGAGAGTAAACAACCATAATAATATTCGGTTAACTATTTGAGTAACTCGTCACTAGTGTCATAATATCATAATTCTCAAGTTTACACTCTTGTAGCATAATAATAATTCTACAACAAATATTGGATTGGCCCTCATTGCAAATGAGTGAGAAGTTTGTAATCTGAGAGTAAAGGAAAGACTACGTTTCGCAATTATGATATACGCTATTCCAAACATTTTGTAAATTATATTGTTTCGAACAAGATGTTGGAAATAAACCAAGAATTAAGGAGAAACTTTTTTTGAAACGTTAAACGCAAATTCAGAAATGATACCTTATTTTTCAAGACATAACCATAGTATCCAAAAACGTAACTTTTGATAAGTTGAAAATGATGATGGAATGATTCTAAACGGCGCGGCGTACAGAATTATTACAAACTATGTATTGAAATGCCATTTGTTGTAACATAATTTTTGGTTGTGGAATTGGCAATTCCAAAATCGTATTGTAAAAATTACTATTTGAATACATTAACAATGAGTTAAGTAAATTTTTTTCAAATTTGGCTGGTAAGATGCCTCAAAATGAACAAGATTTCAATACATCAGAAAATATGGTATTAGCTAAAAGAAAATAGCATTTAGAGTTGTAGTGATCTAATTTATTGTGAATTGGTGACAATTTCATTTTATACGTGACTAGAAAAATTTCACTTTCAATCTGATTTCCGATAATCCGTCACCAATATTCAGTCATCATTGCTATCTAATTATTATATTGTCCAACTAAATAAATCGATTCTCTTCATCCCAAGTCACTTAAGCCTGCCTCACATGACGCTTGTTTTATTGATGGTTTTTCTGCATAGAGTTGTGTTGGCTACCGGGCTTGTTTCTATGATAGAAAATGACAGTCACTGCTGGTTTTCATACATGGTTTCCGTGATAGAACGTGTGCTATTTTTCATGCTTGTTTGTCTGATGGATTCAAACGGTGACCAATAGAAAGCTAGCTCCTAGTCACGTGAGTATAAAATGTGACGTTGACATTCAATTTCAAAAAAATATCACAATTACTCTTCGTTATTTTTCAAGAAAAGTGATCCTAGATGCATTACATTTCTGGTGAATTGACATCTGTTGGTTTTATTTAAAATTTGGCAGCTACATTTCATTCTGAATAACAACGATACTTTCTGGCGCCGTATGCGTATCGAAAAGATCTGTTAATCCAACCTAGCATCGTGTGAAGCCAATATCGCATAGCACCTATCACAATGTCCAGCGGCGTAGCCAGCAAGGAACCCATTAGCGTAACCAAGCAAGAAAAACACCAGCGAAAAAAGCGTCGTGTGATAAGGCTTTAGGTCCAGTTTCATCAATTGTTACCAAAGAAATGGGATCAAAGACTGTGCATATGGAAGAGTGTGTATTTCGTCTTTCATTGCGCGATATTCTAGCCAGCCAACACCAAGTTCAATTTGATAAAAAGAAATATTTTGAATATAACAAATTAACAATCAAGATTATCATAGAACTAACAGAAAATCTTTCCCATTTGCAGCTTATGAGTTGAACTATGGAGTCCAACCGAACTGCGAGTATATTTGTTAAATGTTTAGCGCCACTCGAGACATTTTCGCCAGATGTTGTGACTAACCACTGTCAAGATTTTATTTATATCTTCTTCGTAATGTCTCAGTATTTAACATTGCACAAAGTGACACATTTTAGCTAAGACAAAATTCAATTCAAACAATCTGCTTGCAACAAAATTTTATCTTCACAAAATCTTGATTCGATGTGATATTTATAAGATAAGATGATGAATGAGTTATAGCTTTTCTGCTGAAAATTGCAGTGAGGACTAAATAAATATGATCAAATGTCGGTATGACAGATATATTTCACAAGACAATTTTTTTTGCGTTATCTACTTATATTTTGTAATTGCCATAACACGGGAAATTTTTTTTTAAACATAATAATGAGCTATTGAACACAAATTCATATCCATTATACAATAATTATAAAGTATAATATACTATTTATATAATTTAATTTGAACTCATATTATTTTGTCGCACGGAAAATTAATTATTAATTCAATTATTCTAGCTATTGACTACTCTCTTCAGTGATCCACTTCAATAACATAATCTCCCTTTTGCTTGTATTAAAACGCAGAAAAAACAAAATCATGAATAAATAATCCCATTACTTCAATTATTCAAAACAAAAGTTGAAAACAAAGGCAGATCAACATACCGTGACCTACTTCTCACCCCCACCACTTTATACAGTGAGAAAGAAACAAGTGCAACGTGTTACATGAGGAGAATTTTAATAAACGCTGTTTAGAAACAAAGAAAGAAAAGTTCCATCGTTTGCAACTGTTTGCAGTTATGCTAAATGCTATGGCTATTTTGAAATAGCAATTTTATTGGAAATCAGTTAATCTGTATCCTAGACAATTTATATGAAGAAACAAGAGACTATTTAATAATTAAGTAGATAGCGCAGACTTCAATATCGATTAGCTTTCATCTTAGCATTAGAGCAATTGTTTTTGCTCTTACGTCGATCGACACTTGCTAAAGTATTCTCTTGAAGACTCATCATCCACTTACTACTCAAGCTAAGTTTTCAAAGTCTCTTATATATCCATAAACAAGCTGAAGACAAGTTTCAATAGAAGTAAAGCTTCATAGATTTTCTGTTAGTTAAAAACAATCAACAATGCGGAAATGTTTACGATCAGTTAACGTTGATGTGAAGATGCTCAACTGTTCAGGTGTTTGAACAACAGAATAGACGGATACTGTTATATATGCAACTGTTTTATGAGCACGAACTACTTGATTATGAAGTGGAAAAGTTTTATTTATATATCTTCCAACATAGAAATAATTACTTCCAGGGCTGACACAGGAAGTGCGTAAATCACCTGAAAATTTTAGAGGTGAAGATTTAAAAAAATTGGTCTAATTTTATTCTCGAAATCAACGATTCCAGGATCATCTAGCTCGATTGAGAGGAGCTTTTTCGTGATGGTAATAAATTATTTGCGCTCGACGATGCTATGCAAGGTCGACTGAATCATATAGCGATCTTGCACTGATATCCAAGCTCAGTTGATATGATTGAAATGAGAAACTGATAGACGAATACATTTCTCGAAATTCAAAACAAACGTCAGTTTTTGCACTGCAATCATAAAAATGAGTCAAGTTGCAGACGATAGTTGAGTCGAAACATAAAATGTGGAATAAAATATTAATTCTACAACGTTAACATGTTTTTCTTAAAATCATAGTGGAAAGTGCAACTAAGGAAAAGTTTGATTCTGACAGCGATCATTTTTCTACAAATGGATTGAATTTTCGCTTCATCTTCAGAATTCCACATTTAATTAATTTGATTGACTATAATAATTGTTCCTACTGCATGAAATTTTTCAATTATAGGATGATTTTATATCTTATAAAATAACAATTTATCGCAGTGGTAATAGACATGAATATGCATCTTTGAAGTTGCAGGTTGCTATATATTGTACCAAATATGAAATATCTCAAGTTATGGGTTTACACTTATGATTACTCAAGTTTGTTATTTAGTTAATAATTTAAGGTAATTACGATCAGAAAATGTTCAATTGTCAAACATTTGAATGCTAGCTCATAGTTACGTTGCTCGATTTGTAGACATTTGAATGGTAGCTCATTGTTGCGGGATGTTCAGCTGTCAGACATTTGAATGCTAACTCTGTTGGTTTTGGGTGTTAATTTAATTACAAAAACTGTATTCACTTCAAGTTGCTCTAGACTAAACAAATAAATAATGTCTCAATATCAGGTCACGTCTTTCCTTCTGATGACGTTTTTACTATGCATACAAATCATATTAATTCTGTGTATATTTTTGTAACCACACCAACAGCCCCTCGACTCTCTGAGATAGTTAGTTAGATGAAAGTTCTCATATTGAAAAGATCTGAATTTACAATAAATATTTAAGAACTTATTCACACTCACTGCATTTTTAATTAATTTAAACCATACCTTCCTTTAAGCTCATTGTTGCGAGATGTTCAATTGTCCGACATTTGAATGCTAGCTCGTTGTTGGAAAAGAGTATATAAATCATTCAATGAAAGTGACAGTCAGAGATTTTATTATTGTGCGACGAATTGCAAAGTGAATAGATTTAATCAAAATAAATTTTACTTGAATTGGATATGTAGGTGGTATTCTAATTTTGTCCTTATAAATAAACAATGAAAAATTATTGATGCGATTCTATTCTCTATAACTCTACAGAACTGTTAAAAAAATGGAACGTCATTTTTCACTGTCGAATGACGATTGAATTACGTTAAAGGAAAATCAAGAACCGCATCGTAAGTTAGAGGTGATACTGTCGTGAAAAATTTGGTGTTACAAATTAAAAAGCTGAGATTTATTCAACATGACTAAACTGTAGTACTTATTTGGTGAATTGAATTAAATTCTTCATTCGACAAATTATTCTAGGACAAAAGTCGATTCTATATTCAAACGCATAGATACATTTCTAATTGAAAATAAGTCATTATTTTGCATTTACCTACTGTGACTGAGATCGAATTTTCTACGTTAGAATCTAGAACCGTTCAAGAAAAATTCTAGAAGCGTTCCACAGTGCTGTAGATCCGCTAGAACTGGTATGAACGCAACCGCTATTAGCACTCAAGTTGATAATTTAGTGAGTCACCAACGTGGGAAGCAAAAGACAGTAAAAATAAATATTGAATCTAATATAGATTTTTCAATTATCAGTGTGTTGAATTGGTGCAGGAATAAGTAACTTAATTTTTGTAAACACAGTGTTGAGAAGTATGGCATCTGGATGCTGAATTGAATATAAAATACAAAAAATCATATAAATATGAAGAAAATGAAATTTGGGAGTTCAGTCAAGAGTTTTATTTCTTCATATCATCTAACAGTCAGCATATCCACTACTTCTATCATATAAATAGTCTAGTTAACAAGTTAAAAAACGTGTTGATTTGCTACAGCGAATTAAAATACGTACAATAGCTTGTTAAACTCATTATGTCGCCTAGAAAAATGTGCAAAAATTTCAAGCCCGCATATAAACAATTGCAAAAGTTATAAGCAATTGAAAATTCCCAAAAAAAATATTTATTTTTTTGACTATTCCATTCGTAGTATTTATAACAAGGTTAACAATGCTAAATCGCCATAGAAACGGTGCATATCAGTGAGTATTTGGACGTGTAGAAATACCATCGGGTATTACACTAGTGGTCAGAGTGAGTATTTTACTTAAAGATGTGAACACTTCCAATTTGTGCTTTCTTCGTATTTAATGGAATATTTTTCTGAATAACTTCATCAATTTTATCTTCTGATCTATCACTAAACCTTTCTGAACTGGATTCCATATTAAGACGCAATATATTTCGCTATTATTTGTCAAAGAAAATGCAAGAAATTCTAATTTTTCAGTTTGACAGAAGTTTGTTTACTCGTTTCTATGAAAATTACGTGAGTTATTACTAGATTCATAGAAAACTAATTTGAAAGAATGGTTTGACTCCTGGAATAGTCCTCCATATACCATTTGTAGTTAAAGTATTATAGACTATTTTTGTGGTGCAATCACTCATGTTTATTGTGCTTGTGAATACCACTCGTGCTACACACTCGTGGTATTTAAACGCAAGCACAATAAACATTCGTGATAGCACCACAAAAATAATCGATAATACTTCAACTACTTATGGTATAATAAATGAAAATTACTGGAAAATTATTGGTGCTAGAGGAATTTTACAAACAGATTCTCAAAGAGGAGGAAATTTCCAAGAAAATATGTCCACTCCTGGAGTTTGACCTACATTGTTAATATTTTTTATTTTATGTTGAGAATAGGATTCCGCGCGATGAGCGCGATGCTGTTGCGCTGCCTTAAAACCGACCGCTAATTACAAAAAGTATTTTTGTTTCAATCGGACTTTTTTGATTTAAATCACAATTTTTAAATTTAAACAAATAATTCCAATTTTAAATTTTATTCTCAACCAATATTTATGTTATTGTTATTTTATTATCATAACTCGATTTCAATAACTGGTATGTAACATTTAATCACTTGTGTACAAATTATTATTCTCCACGTTTGGTCTAGTCCATTCAAAACTGAGAAACCAGTTGGAGACAGAGAGAGCAGCCAAACTATCTCACCTATATAAGGCGTTGTAGTAGGTTATAACTTGATAATAATTATATTTATTTTATTTTATCCTATGTGAATCTGATTGGTATTTGGCTAAGAAATTTTGATTAGTTTAAATCGTGATTTTTTTTATTTAATTTGATTTAAGTCAAGTGATTTGAATAAATTGATTTAAATCATAACAACTCCTTTACATGTATTGAATATTGATTTAAAAATTTGAAAAAATTACTGTGTCTTCTAGACAATTGGAAGAGGAAAATATCGCCGTTTTTCTTTTGTGCATTTATTATCAAATAAAGCTATTGTTAAGAAATGATTTTTTTTTAAACTGTCATTTACATTTTTAGTACGATAATTATTGAACAAAAGTTCTTCAAACTATTTTGCTTCAAATAGAGCTTTTGCTAACTATACTGAATTAATTTAACAGCATGCGCTATTTTCAATTGTTATTATTTATTAGTTATGAGTAATTTAAAAATAGGCAAAATAGGGGTTACAATATTTTTTTATAAATTTTGATTAATGTTACTTCAAAAGAAACATCACTTCACATAATATTTATTGTGTCAAATATACTGAAAAATAATCTACTACTGATATTTTTCATTATTCCCTAATAGATGTCACTGCCTATCTTAACAAATAAAAACTCAAATTCTCCGGATGGAAAACTGTATATCGACAATTCAGGTTATATGCTGATACATCAGGAAAACTGTCGCCAGAGAATTAGAAATATGTAAAAAAAATTAACCATCGAATGGAGAGTTTGAAAAAATAATGAAAGTACTTAATAATAACGTCTATCCTTTAAGAATATACTTATGCAGAAAATTTTCAAGCACCAGAATTATACGATGCTCAATTTTCTCGTTAAAAACTTCAAAATGAATTTCAAACATACAAAAGATATGAGTAAAGGCTGGTTTATGATGGATTTAATTCAGGAATTTACAATTAGAAATTTAGATTCATAGTTTTAGATCCTTATTCTCGTTCATTTTTTGAAATATAACCTAAAATTGACTTTTTGAGTAGCCATTTCACATCGTCAAAATAGTTTTATTTGCATAAATGATTGAATTTTGATTGGATCTATTATTTTTATCATATAAAAATGGGTGCTCTTCCACCATATTATCAATTTGGAATTTCTGACAAGCCGACAAATGTCCACGATTGGCTGGATTTATAATTGAGAAAATCTAAATTTGTAAATCAAATCCATCATAAACCAGCCTCAAGAATAGTATTTGACTCGCATATGATGGCTATTTTTCACTTGGATGATTACAACACCCGGGTTTGACTCGTATTTTAAGCTTCACCATCCTGTTAAACACTCTTCATCTTATGCTTATTGAATAATATGCTATTAGTAAGCCTACATGAAATGTAATGAAATTAAGAATTCGAAAATCTCATATTCTAAATCAAAGTGCGTTTGTGCTGCTTGTTTTGAATTAACATTGAAAAAACATAACGAATTTCTTGATAATGATATAGTAGTAATACAAATACAACAAGCATTTTTGTTTCCTTACAGCTAAATTCATATTTTCTGTATTTACTTATAGTAAGAATAACTCTCAAGTTATATGACGACGATATTTTTCATTTGCTTGTAAAATTTTATATATTGATGTATATAACCGTAGTAGCAATTGGCAAAACTTCAACATGTGAATAATCATAAATCAATAACACAATAAAATATAGTGCTGTCAACCAGGAACGACAATTTTCGTGTAATATTTTATTGTCAGCATATTTTACTTTCAGATATTCTGAACAATGCGACTTGAACAAAAGTGCTATGAAAAACAGTTGCTTGTTTGATATAAATCTAGAAAAGAATTGGAGCATACACACTCTTATTTTTATACAACTTTAACAGTTAATTATTGTTATTATGAATTGATACAATAAAAGTGCACGCTTTCAAACAATGATAATTAAGAGCATATCTTTGTAGACTTATGTTGAAAAAATTAAACAACAAACCATAACTTCAACTCAAAAAGCATTTGAATAAACCGTTAATAGCTGCACAAAAAAAGATTTCAAGTAACAACAGATTATCTTAAAGTGAGCCGATGAACATCAGAGATCTCTTGAGTGCTTACGAAATTTTTTTAGTATGTTTGCATGAGAAATATAGAAATATCATGAATAGTAAGAGATATAGTATCGGATAAATCTGAAGTTGAGTTAATCGGAACTAATGACTAATAATGAAGAATACGAGCCGAGTAGCGATAAATTTAATATCGCTTAGCTTTTCAGTTCTACAAATGTTTGTGAATCATCCAAAAATCTAGATTGTGGATTAGAATTTGGACAAGTTATGAATGCACGGAAGATTCTAGGACAATTGAACCATCCGTTATATCTATTCATAATTATTCCACAACATCTAATGAATCCATAATGTTCCTATTATAATCGCTAATCCAAATCTCTTTAACTTAATAAGGCATATTAATTCAGCAGGTAAACTGATTAATCTGATCACTAAACATGTTTCAATACATCTACACCAACATTACAATATGTTGCACCAATACATAGACAAGCACCTCACACAATTCAGTCAATGGACGAACATTAGCTTCCTATGAAGCTGTATGGAACAGAGAACAAATGCCCATCGCGTCATACGCTGCGAGAGCAGCACACTCACCTCTTGAAACAATTGAACATCAGGTGGTATATCTGCAGGAAGGCACAGCTTGACAACTGATAGCAGGATCATGGACACTTCAATGGAAAGGTTTCGAAAACAATTATTTTGATGAGACAATTTATGATCATTAAATGCAAATGTAAAAATGAATAAATAAATGTATATTCTCAAATGTTACGTCGTTTTTATTGTTAGAAATGGCCAAAAATGTCAAAAACATCTGATTAGATCGGTTTTAGTGACAGTACTGAATTATTTTTGAGTGTCAAAAATTATTGGATGAGAGACAACTTGATTGTACATACAATTTCTTTCAAATAAACAAGATAGCAATACTATAAGATTCTAGCAGAAATGGGTGAAGATTTATATTTTGATTAAAAGGTTTTCTTGGTTTAAATTAAATCCAAGAGTATTCTTACGAAAAACAATAATACAAAAATAAACAAGGCAAGTATCTAGATAATTAAAAATATACAGAAGACTAGATGTGAAAACGTGGGTTTCACATTTAGTGCAGAAAGGACAAAATTATCCAAGCATTTACCCACGTGAAACAGAGGAATCAATAATATTAGTCTTCACAATTATCATTGTCAAAACGTCAAAAATAAATAAAATATACATAATTTGAAGCCAAAAATATTTTCAATCCCTACTTTATTCTAAAAAAAATTTGTAGATTTGAATTTTAATTATAGTTTCGATTCAAATCAATCAAACAGGATATAAGCATCGCATTTCCTGCTTAACTAAAAATAAAATATCATATATAATATATTATGTTAATAAATGATTCAATTGACTTTTTCCACAATGAGAACTACAAAAATCGTGAGGAGATGTGATCATGGAGATGTAACGAGTTTTCTACAATAGAATTCAAAAATTATGCTATTTTAAATTATTCTACGTTATTTTGGATACCACATAAACAAGTCTATAAGGCAGTTGATAAATCACGAGGTCAGTTAAAAACAGACAACAGTGACGTAATAGATACGATGAGTTCCAAATATTGTAGTGTAAATTCAGTTGAATTTTTAGTGCTAAATTTGGTGTTATATTTTAATTTCAATAAATAGGTGTGCTCTGCTATTACAACTCTCAAGTAGTCGTCAAGTACTACAATAGACTCTAATTACTAGTTGGATGAATTGAGTTTAATTAACAATTGACTTTGGTAAGTCTTCATTTCTGTCATTTGAAATTTTTTTTTCAAGCTTCAATACAAGAGCATTAATTTGAGTGGATTTTAGTATCTTATATTATATACGACAGTAATAAGTGAAGGATGATCGAAGGAATATTCTAAAAAGTTTGCCATCTCCGAAGTTTTATGAGATATTTATAATATTCCAGGCTGCATAGAGTAAAGTACTTTTTTCAAGAATAATTTGCAGAAGCAATAATGATTGAATTAATCCAAATTTGCAGACGATCACAACATCAACAACGAATATTGAGGTTACAACAATCATTATATTGTAGCGTTACAGCATAAATTAAAAAAAAAAAAAAAACACTGATTTCGGACAATGAATGACGTTAAAATTCGTTAAAAGTCGAAAACATCTAAAAAATTATTGAATTCCATATGAAGAACCTTCCAAACATTCTAAAACACTCAAAATCTCTTTCTTTTTTATGACCAAAGCCAATACTAAAATATCAACAAATTTTTCTTATGTCTACTCTGAAGATGCTAATGAATTCACTTAGCAATTCAGTAAGTATGACATCACCTTTCTCGGAATTCGTATATGCGTGTGAACTCAAAAGCCCGATTCAAACATCTAAAAATACGCGGGAAATCTGTCAAACATTTAAAGATTTGCGTACAAGAATTGAACAGTAAAATGTGAATGATTGTCGTACTTAGCGAAAATGGCAGAGAGCCAACATAACCAGAAAGTAGTAACTTTGATATTATTTAGCGGTAATGTAGCTGATTCGAATATATAAGCACAAATTATTAAGCAATTCGTAATAATGTTGTTAACTAGGTTCATGGCTGAAAATATATCTTAAAGTAGGATATCTGTCTTATAAATTGTGGGTGAAATGTGGCTAATGTAACTGGATTCGAGGTTACATATTTGAATCAGAAAATCGCTCAGGAAACCCGAATATTTGAGGCTTCATTATAAGAAAGATGTGTGAACAAATAATCATAAAAAACTTGTTTTATTCTTCATAGCATGATAATGTCAAATTAAAAATACTAAAATTTAAAAAAAAAATATTTTAAAATAGTATTTTTGTAAATGGTAAGCATTCGGAAAACTTTAGGACACTAAGGACAAAAAGTTGGATATGTTATTTGGAAAAGCATATGGTTCAAGAAAAGAAAACTGTCGCAATTACTTGTCGGGCTGATATTCAAAATTTACCAGTCGCTGTGAGATAATATTCACTTTATTCTTCTATTTAGAAATTTTAGTTTCGTTTCCAGATAAAAAAAATATATGCTACATTCCTCGGGATGAGATTTTTCCAATAAAAAAAAATTGTAAATCTAAAATGTAAGATGTGGTTTTGGATTTATTTGTTTTTAATAGTTCTTATCACTACATAAAAATTATATTTATAACATAATTACTAACACTGAAACCATGAATGTGCATTGATAAATTTTCCATTCTACTACGTGACTTTCAGAGAGCAACAAAAAAGTAAAATAAATTGAAAGCTTATAGAAAAATATTTTGTTAGCATTTAAAAGCAAACATCTACTTTTTTTTCGTATGAATCATCGTTATAATAATAGGAGTTTGATACTTCAAAATTTTTTACGAATTCTTTACCTTGATGAAAATTTCCAGATGTGATACAATGATCCCGAATAAGTCATTAGGCATGTAGGAAATAGATAAAAAAAAAATTTGTTCCAATATAATTTTTGGTTATGGAATATGCAAATTCCAAAACAGTGTTGGAGAAAATATTTTTTTGTAACACGTGCACCGAAAGTACCTTATTACTGAGCTGAATTCTGCTTTGAAAGTTCTCAATTCCAAACCATGATAACGATTTTCATTAATTCTCTGTTTATAGCAAATTAATGACTATCAATGTCCGCTACAGAAAGAAAAATGAAAATTGTGGATCATGGATGCCGCTGGATTTTTTTATTTTATTGTAATTCCCCTGGTAATTTTTATAGACGAAAAAATCCTGAAAATATAACTTTTTGAATGTTATTTCAAATCGAATGAGTTATTGCTCATATTTTTCGAACTCTTAAGGCCGTATGACACGATGCATAATTTTATACAATATTTTAACATTATTTTGAAGGCCTGTATGTCACTACACCAAAATTTTATACATTATTCTGTTCACGCTTCTGCGCACATGCTACTTCACGTGACAACTGTCAGATTGAACAGAAATATTAAGATGGATGAAAGAAGATTTCGGAAGCATAAGTTCAAATTATTATTGATAACATCGATAATAGTGATTGTTGAAAATAATTATATCTCAAATCAACAACGTACACAAAAAGTAACTGTCAAACAGATTAGAATATATATTTATGCCAGTACGCATTCATATTGCGCACATTTTGAATATTCACGCATCTGCGCACAAGCTACTTCACAAATGTGAGATTGAATAAAAATATTAAAATGGATGAAATGATGTTTTCATCTCTGGAGCACGATATTTTCAAGATAATCATAACTCTCACACCAACAACAATTCATATTTGGGCCTAGAGTGACAGATGAGAATCTTTATTTATGCCAATGCGCATTCGTACTGCGCACATTTTAAAGGAAAATTTGTAAGAATATAGAGAGAGTCCTTCCTTTTTTTTTGCACAATTTTTTCAACATTTTTTTGAAGGTATTTTGATGTATGCCGCAGTACATTTTTTTGATCATAATTTTGAAACAAAAATGTGCATAATTTTGAGAGAAATTATGCATCGTGTCATTCGGCCTTTATAACTATTTTTCCCAGGAAACTCACTTCTTGACTGGACTATGCTATGAAAACTCAAGGACGAACCCAGGAAGAGGGCTATTTTGCTTCTTTTTATGTAAATTCAAGTTATTCTAGAACAGCTGTATTACTTATTATGTTTAGAGCCAATTTAGGCGTAATACAACGTACTTGATCACATTATCACAATATTTTCAATAATGAATTATTTTTAATATATAATCTGGACTAGACTGAAAAAAATTATTCTAAGGAGAGGACTATGGTTCCTATGTCCCCTCCCTCTTGAAACCGCTTTTGTGAAAACTAGACGATAAAGAAAAACAAAGTCATCAAAAATTTGATAAACATGAACATGCTAATTCGATGACAAATGATTATTGTTAAAAATACGCAGTTTATCGCTATTTCTCTCTTTTGTCAGTCTTAGTCTGAATCTCAAGGGCATTTATTAATTCCAGACAGAAACAGTTTTTATCCGAGATTTAATTGTCCCATTAAGTTGAGGTTGTAAATTTGACGCCGCGGAAATTGTAAATTTTGAGAATCTCAGATCACAAATTAAGTGAGAGTTAATTCTGTTTGTAGGAGAAATTTATAGCGCTTAGGAAATTGATTAATAAATACGGAAGAAAATGTATCTCTATAAATGTTGTTTATAATATTGCTAATTCACAGAGATGGTTGGAAATTTGAAGATGCTCAATTCTTACCACGTGATGAGATACGTGAAGATAAAGTTGATTCAATGACGACTCACCTGAAAAAATAAAAGAATAAATTAGAAATCGACGGTACATTATATAAAATACTGCATTTGTTAGTTGTTTCACCTCAACGGGATAAAGTACTAATCACAGAGATAATTTTTGAATGAACACAAAAATGTATCTTACGAGAGAGTTTATCAATATGACAGAACATAATAAATATTCTAGAGATGAACAAACCCTGATATTACTTCTATATTTATTTTTCGAGCAAATATTTGTTATCGCAGTAAAACATTGTCAACTGATAAATCCAGGATCATAAGTAAAATAATCGTATGTTGGTACCCGCATATGGCACAAATAACGTTAATGTAAACCGGTAACCAGTTACCGGTAATATTCACTAAATACAAATCACATCAGCATCAGCGAACCGGGACGGGATAGAGTAAACGTTGCCCCAAGCCCACCGGAGTACTCCGCCAATGACCCGCATGAATTATCTGAAACAAGGGAGCATCAACTTGCCGTAAGTGGGCGCAAGCTCCCGATCTAACACACTAATACAGATACGAGAACAAATGATACAGAGGTCATCAAACAAAAATGATTATCTTCCAGGAAAAGAAGTCAGATGTTCCAGGAGGATCTAATTCTTGAAAAATTTTGTTATGCAATAATGCAATGGTTCAGCACTGAGTTTAAATTCTTACCCGGTTCAGTTAATTTTAACAGCTTATTTGAACATGCGATAAGTATCTTTGAAATTAATTCCAAAATTTTTGTCAGACGAGCACCGACTTCGTTCCAAGAACTGCTTAATATTAGCCAGATTTGTTAGATAGAATTATACAAGCGACGAATTGTGGGTTTATGATCAAGAACCGAAGGCACAATCATCGCAATGCAAGATTCCTAGTTCGTCGCGACTGAAAAACGCATCAAAGTCGGTAGAACTTATAGATTTTTTCGATTCTTCGGTTATTGTACATCGTGAATATGCATCTAGGAGTGAAACAGAGAATAAGGAATACTGTAGAAGTGTTCGCATGAAAATAGACAGAAGAAAAGACTTGCACTCTGGCATGACAAAGAATTAGATTCTCCACCACGATAACCCACTGGCCCATTGTGTCCTCAATCAGAAAAATTTGGCAAAATTCCTAATTTCTGATCTTGTTTTTGCCGATTCCCATCTGTTTTCTGAATTTAGAATTGTCAGGGCACAATTTGACACCATTGGAGAGATTCAAGCAAATAGGAAGACGGTCAATAAAGAAATAGACAAAAAAAAAAAAACCGATAATGCTTGGAAACACCACTGAAGTAGATATTTTCAGGCAGAAGGGGACTTCTTTGAGAGAGATTCATCGCAATAGCCTGTAAGAACCATCATTTTGAAATCACAAACCCAGTCTTAGAACTTTCAAATTACACCATTTATTTTAAATCGAAATAATCTCAAACCGATATTTCTAATGATAGGTATTTTGAAAAGCAGTGTTCTATTATTTCAATCAGTTTATACATCTCTCTTGAATATTAATGCTTTTGATGAATTTAATATCCGATATAATAAAACTGCACAGGTAGAAGTCTCGAACGGATGTAATGCCTATTCGATTTTCAAGAACTTTTGTGCATATGTTCCCTCTAAAAGTTTAGGTACTGCTTCGTAGCATATGCACGGTGTATAACAACGGTTTGAAAATGCGGGCAGAAGCATTAATTTTAATGGCACTTATAAATTAATTAAACCTAAATGTGTAATCGATAGATAGTGGTGCCGAGAGACTGAGCACGATGCACGCCACTGGTTTATGACCCAGTTAATGATTGCGAATAAACAGTGGCGCACGTCACCCAAAGAAAAAAATGATAGCTCACTAATCTTGGAAAATAGATTAATTCATCAAGTGTGTGTGATATTGAAATAATTTATAAAATACGCATGGCAGTAATTTGAGCCATTTTGCTATGTATTATAGATAATATGCTGTTTGTTCCTATGTTTTGGAATACAGTCAAGTTCACATTTTGTTTTGTTCTATCAGAAACGGACAACAAATATGAGATTAATACACTTGACACTGTGGCTTAGTATTAGGGTACTCGCTTGCGAAAAATAGCACCGGATCTATTTTGTAAAATAAGTCGCCTGGCAAGCACAGCACCAAGCAACGAATCAAGTTTCTAGCATCGAAGCTAGCGTGGCAGTTAGTATGACTCCAAGTGAACAAAATTGCCTTGTGTGCGGCGGGCTTAACATACAAACATAATATAGACCTGGGAGTCTTGTCTCCTAATATATTTTGCATGGTAGAAAACCTGCTTAATATTTATCAAAGCTCATGCATCAATTTCTTGCTTTTTTGACCTCTTCCACTTGTTTCATTGATCTAGTATCAAGTACTAATAAAATATCTCATAATTTCTGAATTTTGTGGCACCTGTATGTAAACAGTACAACTTGTTCTTAATCCAATCTATGATCCTGCCTGGTGATCCTGTCCATAACAATATTATATTTCCTTATTAAATATACTGTTCATTTTTGAATCAACAATATTTTTGATTTCACCAAATTATTATTTTATATTTGTTCATTTATTTCTGCTTGTTTTAAATTTCGCAATGAATTAAAACAAAAGCATTTCAAAAATAAACTTCGCTTTGAAGTACAAAATTAATTAAAAACATAAAAAATTACTCCTTGTTTTTCTTTTATATCAAAGTAACCATGAAAACCGGAGACCACATCAGTAAACTTACTCTTGGAACAAAACACTTAACGCAGCTACTTGACGTCCGGTGAAACAAAACACCATCAAGATTTTTTGTGGAATCAACAGAAGAATATTAAATTTTGCCTTGACAGCCATTTGACATTTACGAAGTGGACAGAGGAGAATTCGATAAGTTCCCTATATGACAGCCTCTATAATGAATGATTCAGAACGCCGGACAATTGAAAATGGGAGAATTGAATATCCGTATTTTGATGCAAATTTTAACTGGCCGGCTGTGAATAAAGGACAGCGAATCGTGAATAAATCTTTCAATTGTCATTTGATGTAGATATTGAATTTTTACTGGCGGCAGAAAGAAGAGAGAAAATTGACAATCCGCCAAATTAAATCACAAAATTATTCTTTCGTGTTTCAGAGATCAACAGTTAGTGTTGCGTTATATTTGGATGAAGATTTTCTATCAATCATTCAGAATTATTGTTCCTTGTCTAGATAATTACAGATTCATTAACGTCTTGAATTATCGATAGTTCTTCATAAGTTAGACAGATTTATGACCTGAATTAAACAATAATAGATTTATTCAGATATTTCAACCTATTCCAAACAAGAAAAAATATATATTAAAATAAACTTTATAAATGTCAAAACGTAATGTTAGTTTTTGTTATTTATTATGTTATTCCAATCCTCCTAAAACAATTCTAGTAAAAACAATGGATGGAATCTTATACAGCCAGTTTCAATTAATTATAAGAAATCATAACTCTTACCGAGGAAAAGTTTTTTTTTCTTCAGTACTAAAACATTACCAATGTGCTAAACGAAGAATCTGATGCTGAGGTACAATAGAGACATGGAAAAAACTGGTGTTAATGATATGACGAATCAGATATCGTACCATTAACATCAGTCTTCCTTATTCCATCGCTGGGCAAAGGCTTCGCTCAGGTCGCGCGTCTACATCAGATCGTTCGACCGGTAATATTGTATTAGTTCCCGGAGCAAAATTTTTCTTCTTGAAATGCTATGAATACTGACCGATTACTTGAACTTGGCTCTATCAAATCGCAGACCGTTTACTGGCATGCGATCACAAGACAAGACTGTCTTATTTTTACTCAAGAATTGCTTTTGGTGGGAATTCAATTATTTTTATAGGTTGCTTATACACAAAATCTAGCCATGCCAAATTACTACTTGAAGATTCTTTTCCATTAAATTGTGAAGTTAATTGGGTTGGAAATAGAACCATTAGTCTTGTAAATAATTCAAGATAAGATTTATTAAACAAACTTAAGGTTATACAAGAGCTGACTTTTTAGTTTGTTATTAAACATAATGCAACAAGGATCAAACGATCGTCATTATTGTTCAGGATGAAGTTGGATGCACTTGGTGAAGACGAGAGAAAAGCCCGGGGCGAAGGCGAGAACTAAATCCAAATTCATCCGAGACAATAATGACGATCGTTCAGTGTCCATGTTGCATACGATACTTCTTGTAACAAATGCACCGAAGTACCCCCTTACTGAGCTTTCTTAATAAATTTAGATGTATTGAAACTATTTTATCGATTTTACAAACAAATTTTTGCAATTGCGATCACATTTACAGTAAAGTAATACTACGAAATATAACTTGCATGCTTACATTTTCTTTGCTACCACTTTTTAATACTAATTTAATTTAATACTCAATAATTCCCTGACAAACATGGAATTAATGATAATTGTGTCTTACTTCAAATAAGTAATTGAAAATAAATTAGCGACAGGCGAGTGATCTATTTAATAGAATTTTAACTAGGTTTCAATAATAAACAGCATAAATACTAGTATACACCCGAGGAAGATTTATAAATGAATAGAATAAGATTTTCTATATTGGAAGAATACTGCAATGTGAAATTAATCATAAGTTTTACAAGAGTTTCGAATTATTCGAAAATATAAATGCGAAAATATACGATAAAATATGATAAAATTTCCAGAAGAAACTATTTCATCTTATTTCTCTTTTCAAAGTTATTCAAAACATAGAAATTACATATTTATTAGAAGATGAAAAGATTAGGATACATCTGCGAGCAGCAAAATTAGACTGATTTACAGATTAAGTTTTCCATGGCTCTTTTTGTTGATAATTATTATTTACTGAAATATAGCTTCCAAATATCGTTTCATTCTATATAGATGGCAGAAAAATTCTTGACTGTTCAACAATATTTACGACTGCAATAAATTCAATTCAGCTGAAAGTGATAACCCAATAATATCCAATGTAATACTATACAGCCAAGCTAGAAAATATTGGAATATGTAATTGATTTTGATGTGTGCTAATCAGAAGAAGACTTCTGATGTTTGTGCAAACAATTATAGCAGTATATTAATAATCCAAGCAGGTATAAGGATCAATGAACTAATTATTGAGAAATAATAATTCAACAGGTCCGATTTGTTTTATTTTTCCCTTATATGTCCATAGGCAAATAAGACATCATTTGAATAGTATCTGACAAACAACAATTATGAATTTTATCTATGAATTTTTTCAATTTATGAATTTTGTGCTGACAACCATAAACAAACATATAAAGATCTATTTCTGTTCACAATTGTATGTTTTAAAATAGTGTTTCTATTTTTCAGGAAAATGATGAATTATCAACAGGTAGAAAGTCCATATAGAATGCAGAATATGTTGTAATCGTTTCTTTTTAATCTATCCTTAATATAATTCAATTTCCACAAAATTTTATATCCATAATTTACCCCGACTCATTCTGTAGATTATCTATACAAAGTAATTTTATACACTGATATAAATAATATTTCAATGCAGATCAATTTAAGTGATTTCCAATAAGTTTAATCACATTTTGATCTACTCAATATGTATATCTTTTATTTCTTATCAATAAATTAATAAATTTAAAATATATAATTCTCCTTCCATCGTGTGAAATAGACAAGGAAGATATTGAAAATTGAATGTTTTCTAATGTATCATCAGAAGATGATTTCCGGTAGATGAAATAGTTAAAAATCTTATACGTACTAGAGAAATTTCTAAAAACTTGTTTTTCTTTCGATGGTTTCAATAATTTTTCATTTCTGAGATGGAACAGTGTTTCCAAAAATGTATCATAGTTTTTTTTTATTAAATACATACAGGGTGTAACAAACCACCCAAATTTTAATCTCTCTCTATTTTCTCTAGATCTCCTAGTATTTCTTATTGGAGTTAAAGAGTGAATCAAAATCAATGAATCATCCAAGTAAGAGTGCATGCGATATGATTTGCTCTCTATCTCCGATAAAAAACTGAGTACTTTAGAGCGAAAAATGGTGATCGTTACACTCTGTATATAATGAAAATATAATTAAGAATCAATTTGCATAACAGTAATTACTATATCCTGACTATGAATATATGTACATACAACTAATGAATATAATATCAATTTATTTTTCTAAATCTTTTTACAATATGCACATATATGCTACCAAAGAAACAGTTATTCAATCCAAGCTCTTAACAACTCAGTTGAACCGAGTTTATTCACTATAGTTACAATAATTTCAGCAAAGTAATCCTGATAAATTAATTCAGTTCAACTGAACTGTAGGTGAATTTGGATTGAATAAACGGGCCTTGACGAGGCCTAGAATATTGAAATTTTGGTGTTTCATGAAAGTCGTAAATTAAATATTATTAGAGAGCATAATAAAACCTTTAAATCTTAATAGCTTACAGGGTAGTCCTTAATTCTAAAATGCAATTAAGAATAGAAGTGAATCAGTTCACCGCTTCGACATATTAGCATGAAGTATGACAGTATGACTAATGAATTCTACAGACGTCTGTCGTTTTTCTTCTATAAGGCAGTTGCTGAAAGCGAAACTATTGTTTGATTATATGCTCAGAGATCGTCAAGCCTAATTCATACAGTTCAATAAAACAGCCTCTACATACATTATTCATAGATATACCATAATAGTTTAAAATATAAGTTTTTTTACTCATACATGATTCCATAAGCTGCAGATGTCAGGCCATATACGAATAATAGTATATTATTATACGAGCATATAATGAAGGCTATTATTCACGAAGGTTAAGTTTATGTCACGAGCGTAGCGAGTGGCATAATTAACCTGAGTGAATCATAGCTTATTATATGTGAGTAGAATACTATACTTTGTCCACGACTACTATTGACTTTAATTCCATATATTTTTTTTAAACAAGTTTTTGAATGTTTCTAATTTCTTACCTTCATTGCAAGATATTTTTCATCACAGGCTTGAATAAGAAATTTATAAATTTTCTCGGAAGGAAATGTATTAGCTTTTTTCGGACGAAAGCCCTGAGATCTTCGTTTTGAAAGTGACCGCAGTTTTGCCCAGTCTTCTATATCGGCTCCTTGATTTATATTAAGCGTACTCCTAAGCATAGAGCAAAGTGTCCATAATATGGATGATTCATATTTTGCAGCTACTTCCGTAAAATATGCCAGTAAAACTGACCCTGAAAATAAATTGATTTTCTTGGTCGCCCTTCAATCCTTAAAGATATTGTACACAAGAATGTAAAGATTTCGGGATTTCTCAGGCAACAAATTCAGGAAAATGACTTTTGCAGCTTCTGTTATCTCCGGTGTAGTACAAGTAGACAATATCTCTTTATCACTATCAATTTTAATTTTTTACGTATTCTGGATCGAAATTATGACGTTTTCAAATTGACAACAATTTACGCTTCGCTTGTCATGTCATATCAATGGCTTACTTGATATAGTTTATTTAATGTCATCTTTTTCCTTCAAGAGCATTAAAAAATAGATTAAAGTAATATTTTAACAATATTTTTGTGATTTGTGTAAAGTTTGCTAATCAAAGTGCATGGTTACTACCTAGACGTACTGAAAAATGCTTGCCAGATTCATAACATATACCGCGTGCCCTAGGAATTCTATCCCCGTGAATAATGATTATTCACTGCTATTATTCACTCTGTGAAAAATGACTACCGTTTTGCTTCAGAAAACTCATTTATAAGGTATATATTATGAAGTAGTCGTGGACAAAAAATATTTTCCAATGAATATTCAAAGAGATTTATAGTAAAATGTGAAAAGCAAGGAATAGATGAAACTTCGCAAGATGATTGTTCAGGCTACATGCAAGAAATATTTAAATTTGAAAATTTTGTCCATGTTGTTTCTTAGAAAATTGATGTTGAAATACATCTCTTAAACGTTCAATGAAAAAATACTTCAGAATAGATAGGAAAACGACAAGATATAATATAAAAATGTAAAATCTAAATGAAAAATAAATCCCATGATAGAAAATATGTTCAAAATAACTCAAGAAAAACTATGGTCCGTATTCTCACCTCTTGAGTGCGCTACTTTAGCAAAAGGAGATAGCTCTATATGATTTAACATGAGATGCTAGAGGAAAGTGCTTTTTTTTGGAAGTAGTGCGATTTTAAGAGTTGAGATTGAGAATATGGTTCTATATTTTTCACCACATTGTTCGCAAAATATTATTATGAACGTGAAAGAAAGCACGTACTCTTCACGAATTAAAAGTTTTACATAAGGTAAATATGGCAACAGTGCTCCTACATCTACCACAATCATAAGATCGCACAACAACAAACAGCTCTACCTAAATAGCTAAGATTGGCTGAACCACTTCCGCTGTCACCACGCTATTAGAGGTATTCTAGGAAATTAATCATATTTCTTCAAATTATGATTTTTTTTTTATAGTAAGAATGAAGAATAAAATAACGAAACTTTAATTCCAATGAAAATTTTATCAATGAATAGTAAGTTATGTTTCCCTGCTATAATTTAAGCTTTACAAATCTCCTACCATCACCCCCCTGAGAGGCAGTCAACATCCTCCTCAAAAAAAGAGGAATTCAAATTTCTGAGAATTTATATATAATGACGAATTTAATTCTTACCTTTCTGATAATTCAATGGCAAATATAGTTTCCGCAGGAAAATACGGATTTAAAACTCAGGTCGCTGTACACAGGAAGAAATCACGCAGTGCCTCCGTGCAATTATGACGCAGTGAAACTTAATTTTCGCTGCACGAAGCTATCAACAGACAAAGGCAGAAATGACTCACCAAGAAAGCGAAATATGTGCTGTGTAATTCTGGCTTAGTAGAATGATGTCTTGTCTCTTCAAATATCGAGGACCACTGTTTAGATTATGAATGATTAATTTGATTTTTAGTGAAGAACCTTGATTTGTAAGAATATTTCTTTTTCATAATGTAGAATAAGAATTATTATTACTCATATTTGGATATAACATGCAAACGATCGTCAATTGTTTTTTCAAAACAGATAGTTTTTTTCACAATTTATCCAAATAATGTCTAGTTTGGTCGAGGAAATACTGAATGGTAACAGCGGCTCTTTTTTTATAGAAATTTCAATCAATCTACCAGGTGCACAAAAAGTATTTTCCACACCCGTATCGAGTAAAAAGTGTGATTCATATTTTATTTTATCCAAGTGCTTCAGATTTTTTAAAAGTTTATTCGAATCAAGCATGAATGTTTAAAAATTACTCTTGCGTTAAATTGAGAAAAAAATATTCTAATATAAAATGAAATTCTTGAATACTGGATAGAAATTTTTAGTACAGAAAATATCACCCAGAATTAGGACTTTGCGATCCTATAAATTTGTGATGGATACTCGATATTTTTGTTATATTCTTATTGTACATCATATTTATTGTAAAGTACAGCAGCATTATTTTTGGATCATGAATAAAAATTCTTGGGAAATTTCATCTTGAATTTTTTTCTTTCATTTCTATGTAATTATAAATATAATAATTAATAATAAAAATACGTATTCTATAATGTATACACAAATGGACTTGACTATACTTCATGAAAAATACTAATTTCAATTTTCTCAAGTATAAAAACATGTAATTTTTTCTGCTTGTTATAAAAATACAATTCACGAATAAAAAAATGCGATTATATTGTGCGCAGAAAGGATGTAGTAGATTTACAAAATTAAATAAAAAAAATTAATTAAACTTCCTGAAATCGGTACAAAATATAAAGAGCTCCTAAAGAGCTTAGAAGCAGAAATCAAAAAATATTCATTTTATTCAATTTTAATTTATTTGTTAATCACGAAGCAAATTTCTTCATTCTGTTAATTTTTAATATCAAATATCTGAGCACTCATAAGCATAACATATAGAAAACTTTTTTTTTTGTCTGATTATTTTTCCTAAGCTCATTCATTTCAATGGCTTAAAATTTTTAATTCAAGAATTTTCGATTTTGTGAGCTTTAAAAATAAAAATGCAATTTTTGACATTTTTGTTAGTTTCTTTTATAAGGGGTGATGACTATTGATTTCTTACCAAAAAAGTAAGAAAACAGTTCATTGAATTAAATTTAAAAAAATTTGTAACATCGTAAATATCTTATTACTGAACTGCATTCTGCTTCGAAAGTTCTCAATTCTAAACCATAGAAATACTTATTAATTCTCTGTTGATAGCGAAATTATAAATATTAATATCACTTCGAAGAGAGAAAATAGTATATTATACTATAAGGATCGAACGACTGTCATTCTTGTCCAGGATAAATTTGACTGCATTCGGTGAAAACAAGGGCAAAGCCCAAGGCAGAGGCGAGGGCGAAGCACGAGGCGAAGACGAAGGCCAAAACCCAAGGCGTAGCTCCGTGCAGCCAAATTTGTCAGTGACAATAATGATAGTCGTTCAGTGTACGTGTTGCATACGATATTTTTTGTAACAAGTGTACCGAAGTACCCCTATTACTGAGCTTTTTGAATTAATTTGGATGTATCAAAACTATCATATCGATTTGACAAACAGATTTTTGCAAATGCAAACACAAAACAGTAAACTAATACAATGAAACATAACTTACATGATTTATTTTATTGGTTGATATTTTTCACATTTTCTGTGCTATCTCGTTCACAATAAATGCACATACTATAACGAACACATTCTACAAATTTCTTTCACATATCAATTTAACATGAATGAAATAAAAAAATCCAACGGCATCCTTGATCCATGATCTACGATTTCAGTTTCACCCAGCGGACATTAATATCCATTAATTCCCAGTCAACAGAGAATTAATCAAAATTGTTACCATGATTTGGAATTGAGAACTTTCGAAGCAGAAGTCAGCTCAGTAATAGAGTACAAAAAATATTAATTGTAGATCATGAACGCCATTGGTATTTCTTAATTTCATTGTTGTATTATGTCAAATTGACATTTGAAATAAAAATATTATGAGATGTGTTCGTTATAGAGTTTGCATTTACTATAAACGTGATAGCACAGAAAATGTGAAAAATATCAATCAGTGATATAAGTCATGTAAGTTGTGTAGTTGTGTTCACTGAAAATGTGACCGCAATTGCAAAAATTTGTTTGTAAAATCGATAAAATAGTTTCAATACATCTAAAATATAAAAGGTTCAGTAATGGGGTACTTTGGACACTGAACAGCCGTCATTTTTGTCACGGATGAATTTGGCTGCATGAAGCTACGCCTTGAGCTTCGTCTTCGCTTTCAATTGAGTGAAGCCAACTTCATCCTGGTCAATAATGATGGTCATTCGGTCCTTGTAGCATAACATACTCATATTTTTACCTATTTTATTATTGATCAAACATTCACAATCATTTCATCTTGGTGAGAATATTTGGATTAGAGAAGAGAAGAGCTTAAAATTGAAGTTTATACAATGAAAAATAAGTACATAGCTCCGTCCCTGTATTCTCTATCACCATCTAGTCTATAGCTCCGATTCTTTTTACTTATCTTCTGTCTCAACTTTTTTTACAGTTCCATACTACTTATACTTGTTCTTAATTAATCTTTATTACCGATCTGCATCTTTTATCAGTAGTTACAACCGTTTGACTTATATTATGTTACTTTTTAGGGAACAAGCACCTCAAATAAAAATCAATCAAATTATTTCCCGTTCATTGTTATATGAATTTTTTTTATCTAAAACCTAATTTTCTATATAATTATCATTATTATGAGCGACAGGTACAATATTATATGAATTAGGGCTGGTTGTAGAGTAAGAGTGTACAGTCTAAGCTTATACATAGCTCAATTATTTCCTATGGTTACAATTATTTCAGCAATTGTAGCCACACTAAATAAGCTCGGTTTAATTGAACTGTTGATAAGCTTGGATGGCATAATTTAAATTAACCATGCTTTTCTTGAACGGTGCGTAAGTTATCGTGAAATAGTAAAAAAATCTCAACTCTTGAGGAGCCAATCGTTCTTATTTTAAAAACAAATGCACCAAGTTCTTTTTAATAAATGAATCACATTTTCTATACAATAATTATTTTCATTCCAAGAACTAATTAATGTATTCAAGTTTCTGGATTCCTAAAATGCTACCACCGATCTATTTTGCAGAATCCTCTACAACCACATTCACAATGTGCTACAGAACTCACACGTCCGGCCGATAACAGAACACAGCAACTAGCAGGAGAACAAAGCATGCTGTGTTTACTGATATTCTGTTGTTTCACACAGACTAGGGCTGTAACACTAAGGGGTGATGCGGTAGTAAGGAATCGAAGAACCATGCGGGGTGAAGGGCGAAGTATTGTGTGTGGTGAGCAACAAGGGCGGTGTAGACAGCTGAATTGTGACGTCATTATGACGTACAACAAGTTGTAGACAGAGAGAGGGAGAGTGGAAGTGACCTGATTACGTATTGTCGAGGGAGGTAAATTGGGACAGAAAATATAAATTTAGTAATTAATTTATTTTAATGAGAAAATTTTCAGCATTTCAAAGATGAATTCTTGCACGAATTGATACAGCAATAATTTATACTTTCATTCGGTATTTAGTAATGCCAGAAACGTATCGTAAAGGGACAAACTCGGGAACAAAGGAAGTGTTCGCTCCGGTTGGCACTCTGCTAGAGTTGACATATTTTGGTTATAAATTCACCGTTTATGAGAACAGTATAGCTGCAATCGAAATTGCCTAAAAATCGGATATAATTTGAGTGGCTGCTGCTCTCTCGGATAGGGTGGGAGGCAGTATTTTGGTATTATCGGATTCAGGAAGGCTCAAGCTACAATTAGAAAAAATAATCGTACATTCGATGAGAGAATTACAGCTGCGTTCCAATTGGGAACTGGAAATCGAATAGTTTCAAATGAGGCTGACGCTCTCCCGAACAGGAAGAGACGCGGTCGGACGCGGCACCTTGATTTTATCGTGGTCAGGAAAGTTTCAGCTTCCATTTGATAAATTATCATCAAGGAAGTTAAATACGAAAATGGGTTACATTTAGGGGAGGCTGCCGCTCTCCTGGACAGGACAGGGGATGGCACCATAGTTTTTTCTTCAAGTACTTGACCTTCGGTATCGATTGGTCTTAGCTTCAATCGGAGGTTCTATTAGGAAAGTTGCGTCGAAAATCTTGACCAGAATTGGCCTTTCTTTCGACATTTTTAAGTTCTAGCTTCTTATTCACCACTAAATACTCGATCGGTTTATATAAAATTTTATTGTAAGTCCGATCAAAGAACATAAGGCGCGGTCGGCTCCTCGATAACTATTTAGGACTACTTCGGGAAATAATAACATCACTGGGAAAAGTGTGTGAATGTACTTCAAATGGGATGAAGACCTATAATCTGACAAATTAATAATGAAGTTTTAAGAAATTCAGTTATATTTTCCTCGGAACAGATCTTGTACGGATTTTTCTGTATTGTAAAGTCTAATTGCTGGACTAGTGGTCGGTATAATAAAAAACCAAGTTAATTTACTTTATTCAACAAATTCAAATCAGTTTGAGCTTCCTTATGACAACAAAATCATTGCTGACAAATAATCGACTGTCATCAAAGAGAGTAAATTTTATTTACTCTGGAAGTAAAATACTCTGCCCTTTATAAAACCGGGCATTAATCAATTACATTACACTATGAAGACAAGTTGATTTTTTATAATTTTCGTTGCCGATCTAAAAGTAATAATATTATTTTGACATTATCATTGATTAATATTAGTATTCTAAACATGTTTTTGTAATCCTATTTCTATTATTCAAGAGTTTAAATTTTTTGAGAATTTTTTTCTTGCTGAATATTTTCAAATTTGGTGCTTCATATTTTCGTCGCTCAAAAAAATTATATTTCATAATTATAATATTTCACTTAGTAAAGGAGAAAAAATGCGATACATTTAGCATCTGTTCCGGGCGGCAGAGTCCTATGGCGCACCATTGACAAATGCACAAATTACCCAGGCAAAGATGATTGAATCATTATAAACATAATAGTATATTGTGTAACAAGTGCGATAAGTTGTCGATTGCCTATGAGAGCGAAGTTGGGCGCACGAACGAAGTGAGTGCCCTCATTCACTCAAGTGGGGAATTGACAACACCGCACGAGTTGCAGATACTATTTTTCATTACGAATGTGGGATGAGTATTATTTTGCGTTTGTTTTTACGGGTGGCAAATGATTTGCGTGCGACAAGTTCACTTGTCGCATTCAAATTATACTTGGCGCACTCAAAAAGCAAAGAGCTATTTACCGCCCGAAAAAAGGTGCGCAAAGTCGTATTTATCTCGCATGAGTAATAAAAACTAATTTACAATACGTATGTATTCACTTGAAATTTGAATAAGGTCCATTTCAATCTTGTTCGAGAAGATGGCAAGATGTTTATGAATGTATCTATGCATTTCCATGAAAAAAATTTTTTACTATTTGTACAAGTGAAAATAAAATCACTTTACAGTTATATAATTCATGCACTTGCTTTCCGTGGTAAATGATATTGTAACGAGCTGAAGCCCCTACAGAATAAATACGCAATAAGGTGTCGTCTGACCGGTGCAACTGATCAAGGACGGATGACGCCTTCTTACCAAAAAAATATATTAAGTATATAAACCGGGGGACAAGGCCAAGCAAAAAGAGTTAGTAGCTCGAATACAGAGCGCGCAAGAGCAAAAAAATAAATAGTAACACAGTGGTGACAAGTAAACTAGTTGAGAATAAATAATAAGCGGTTAAAATAAATGAGAAGACAGTGCTCAGTGTCAATAAGTGTAGTGTTAGTGACTATTCAAATTTCGATAAAAGTAGGAACATTAAATAGTGAGTAATTATAATTATACAGAGTGGGGCAGAAAAACCTATCCGATTTCAAATCCTTTTTCTCAGAAGAGGGGGCAGGTAGAGTAGTGGGGTAAAAACCGTTAGAAAGCCGGTTTTATGCCATTTGTCAGTAGTCAACATGCCTTGGTCTGGTGAACATCGTGCTTTTGTTATTGAGCGGTTTATCGAATGCGACGGTTCGATAATTGCTACACAACGTGCTTTTCGAATTCATTTCGGACTCGGGCGTCATGATCCTGTTCCACATCACGCTACGATTAAAGTGTGGGTGTCAAATTTTAGACAGACGGGTTCAGCATTGAAAAAGAAGTCGCCTGGACGTCCCAGGACAGCAACAGGACCTGAAAACGTGGCCAATGTGAGAGCCGCGATTGAACGTTCCCCGCGTCGTTCGGCGCGAAAACATTCGCTCGCTTTGGCGATTTCCAACCGCAGTATTCGGCGCATTTTGCACCGGGACCTCAAAATGCATCCCTACAAAATGGTTGTTGCACAGGAATTAAGTGAAAGGGATTTTGAAACCCGTACGAACCCGTGTCGCGATCTCCGAGAACTCCCAGACGACGATGTTGTGCTCTTCACGGACGAAGCCCATTTTCACCTTTGTGGTGCCGTTAACAGGCAGAATTTTCGATATTGGAGTGACGAAAATCCTCGAGAAATCCATCAGGAACCCCTCCATAGCCCAAAAGTGACTGTGTGGTGTGCTCTTTCCCGCCTAGGCGTCTGGGGGCCTTACTTTTTTGAAGAAAATGGGCAAACCGTAACGGTCAACAGCGAGCGCTATTGTTTCATGCTGGAAAATTTTCTTAGCCCCAAAATGGAAGAAAATGGCGTGGAAAATGTGTGGTTTCAACAGGATGGTGCAACCGCCCACACATCGCGACGATCAATGGACATTCTCAGGGAACTGTTTCCCGGTCGCCTCATTTCCCTGAGAGGTGATCTTGGCTGGCCGCCGCGCTCACCGGATCTCACTCCATGTGACTTCTTCCTTTGGGGTTACCTCAAATCAAAGGTTTACCAGCATCGACCAAGGACCCTTCTTGCTTTACGAAGGGAAATTGTTCGGGCAATTGAAGAAATTCCTGTGGAAATGACGGTGAAAGTCATGGAAAGCTACCGCGAGCGCCTAAAACAGTGTATCCGCTCCCAAGGACGACATTTGAGTGATGTGCTTTTCAAAACTTAAATTTAAAAATGGCATAAAATTTGCGATATGTTAATAAAAAAAAATTTTTGACAAGTTGACTGGTTTTAATTTTATATCGTTTTGAAATCGGATAGGTTTTTCTGCCCCACCCTGTATAAGTGTAGTCTAAGGTGGTCTGAGATAAAAATAAGTTAATAACCTACGAACGAATTTGAATCTCGTTACAGTATTGTAGTAAATTTTCTGGACGGTTCTGGATCACTAGCTAATCCTTGAGCTACGGAAAAAATATGTTCAAAATCACTACTTGAAAAATAAAATTAAATATTAGTTTGAAACAAAAATTACCAAAAGTTTCAAATGCTTCATAAGAATATAATTAAAATTACAGATAAACAAAACTGCATAATGTTCATTCAAGTACTGTGAAGTAAGTAGCTGTTATTCGTTGTAAAAATAGCTTAATTACCGGATAAATTTTAATTACAAATGTTTACAAATTATGATACATGAATTAACATACGTATTACTGGTAATGTTAATTTTTCTTACTGCAGGGCCGTTTTAACATGCTAGAGCGCCCTTGGGCTGAAAAATTTTGGCGCCCTAGTCCAATTATTTGAAAAATAGGCACATTACATGGATAAAAAATCATTGCAAAAAAAATTATTTCAAAACATACATCAAACGTTTCCTGATTTATTTGTTTTCTGCGGAACTTGTCTTCTGAAAATCTTATAATAATCTCGTCAACATCTAAATAATTGTCTTTTATATCAGATTCTATAGATACAAAGACTTGAATAATTTAATTTTATTTGTCCTAATGATGATCGAAGATAATTTTTCATTCTTTTTGTTGTTGAGAATGATCTTTCTCCACCACAATTGGTACATGCAATACTCAAAAATGTTCTGAAAGTTGTCACTTTTGAAAATATGTTATTACTTATTAGTAATGTGCTTAAAATGAAGACATGCTTTAACTAATCCTGGTTCTAAATCAATTTTATATTCAATAGATAATGTATTTGCATTTTCTCTTATTATCGCTTCGTCCCAGTTTTATAAATAGAGTAAAAATTCAAATTTAGAGGCACACTATCGTATGCAGATTTCCTTTTCTTTATTTCTCAGCCCTCGCAGACTCCCTCCAACAAACTCGCTGTAGTGCACGATGCACTTGTGGCGTTGTGGCCTGATAAAATTCAATCGTTATCATAAGAATATTTGTATAATTTTTATGACAATTTAAATAAAACAGACTAAAAAATCTTATTCTGTGAATTCTGAAGCGCCCTTGGATCACTGGCGCCCTTGGATCACTGGCGCCCTTGGGCTATAGCCCATTTAGCCCAACGCATAAGGCAGCACTGTCTTACTGTTTATCGTATCTTACTACTTTTGGATGTTCCGCAAAAGAAAATCCAATTCAGAATTTCTGATGCATTGAAAGAGTTGAATATTGATCAAAAATGTTCAGCTTGTACTATTCAAGAAACATGAATGAAAGCACTTCTAAAATCACTTCCAGATGTAGAAGTATAATAAAAAAGCATGGGAAAGATATACCAGCTCTCCACTTTACAAAACAAAAAAAAAAATGTACAATGTATGAATAAACCTTTTTTTGTTTGTTTTTGATGATTATATTTTCATTTTCCGAAATTCAGTCCGTTTTTATTCACAGCAATCAAAAGTAAGGCCGAGCAGTTTAAAATGAGAACAAAAAAAAACATGTAAAATATTGAAAAGAAAAACAAAACTGTAGAAATTCTTGTTGTACCGTCCTGGTTTTTTATCCGAGAAATGAATTTATTCTTATATCGTTGTTGGACCCCAATAGATTTTTTGCTAAACAGCTGTCTGGGGCTTATCTAATGGATTCTATTTGAATACAACGTATAATAATATCATAGACAGCATTTGTGGGACAGACTTTTTTTGTGAGAAAGGTAACAATGGAACAATCAAAATATAAAAAATATTATCGTTTTGAACGTTACATTTTAAATAAGTAATAGTTATTCATCTCATCGGAAAAGTGGTTTTGAAGTTTAAAATATGCAGTTTTGGGATTCATTCCCATGTAGATTTTCCTGTGCCCTAATAATTTTCAACTGTCTTATTTTGACACTAAATGTCATCAATCAATTAAATTAAATTTTAATTTCAATGTCAGCTTTGCATTCACTTTCATCATCCCTATAAATCATATTTGATATTTTGAGTTTAATGTAATGCCTTCTTTTATTTAGAAGAGCGGAGCTTCGTATTTTTGCATGGTAGGTAATGCAAATGTATATAAATAAAAGATAATTTTCAGGATGATTGATTTGTATTCTTGTGAAACATTCAAGTTCTTAATTTTTAATAATTTGTCAACTCTGTTTCACGGATTTTTTCAAAGAATAATAAAATCAATATTTATATATTGATTTATTCTTCAGACAGTTTCAAAATTGCATAATTTACAATACACGATTAGACTTCAAAGTCTAGAAATAAAAAAAGTGCAAAAAAATGCGTATTATTCAACTTTCCCAGGGCAGACAAAAACTGTCTATACCTACTATAAATAGAACTAAATCATTTGTATCCATTTTAAAATCACAAAATATTTGTTGGGCTCAAAATCTTTTGTGTACTTCCCGAAATATTCCACCATATTTTACGATGTGTTTGTCTCTGAACTGTATTATTTTACTTGGCAGGTCCGTAATATAAACTAATAAACTTTATTTGAAATTTGGTGTGGGTGTATCAGGCTTCCATTGTGGCATATTGTTGACATTTTATTACCTGCGGTTACTCACAAGATTATTTTTATCCGGATATAAAAAATTCGGAAATGTTCGTTGGGATTTATATAGAAATTCTTTTTTTTCCTTGTTGCTTGAAAGACATCAGCTATTCTTTTATTTTCATAGTAACATTTGTTACGATTATCCACATTAGGCGCACTAGGAGCATACCTAAGGAGCTCTGACTTCATTGGGTTGCCCAATCAAAATATCGTATCATTCATTTAGGAAGAGATCAAATTGAAGTTCAAGGTCTATCAAGCGTTCCTCTGGCATGGAGAAGGAGTAACATGCCAGCTTTTAAATTCTGACACCCTGTTTCCCAAAGGAATTATTTTCCAAAGAACTCTATACGCAGTTTTTAATATAAGCAGTTATTGCGTCAACTTAAAAGCATTGCAATGCACAATCATTATATTCATGTACGTACATCATAACAAAATAAACTCAAATAATATTAAGATCCTAATCTACTAGACAATACTAGCATTCTATCTTAAATAGGTCCTAATCTATTGTAGTCTTCAAATTTAAAATAAAGTGATATTCAACTTTTTTTTCCATATACTGTTTTTTTTAAACATTATTGCTCAGTTGCATGAGCATTCATTAACTAAACATTTCATTGAGAATTAACAATATCAAAGCAGCTTATTTGACAAAAATTAATTTTATTTCAAAAAACTCTTCAGTTAATTAACGTTCATGCAACAAGGCCCATGAGTTTTAGAAACACGAAAAACACAAAATCTGGTTCAAATTCCAATTTTTAAATGTTACCGACGTTATCAATGTATGTACCCTCACCATTGCACGCTTGTTGCTTTATTACAGCGGACGAGCCAACAGTCAAGCAGGAAGTCGTCTCCTTCAATTTCTAAATTTGGCATTGTAATATTCACTTCTTCAATCTGTAAATTCAACTTTTTATTGATATTGACGTCGTTTATGTACTTATTCTTCCATCTTATGCTTGTTTCTGTATCTACCAGTCAATGAACGGCCTAATGGCACATCTATATTTTGTTTTTTCTCATTTTAGGCTCCAAATTTTGAATTCGACTTTTCGATAATACTGACGTCATTAATGTATTTCAGAGATTTTATATATTAAGCAGAGAAATTTTAGTTGTTTCGAGAGCAGTTTGCAATGTTCTTGGCTGGAAGCATATATGGATGTAGCTAGTATGATCATAATGCTATTGTATTAATTAAATAAAAACCTTCAGACGATGCCGGATGACGCTGTGTAAAGTTTCAAACTTGTGTGCTCAGTGGATTTATTGTAGCAATGTCGATAAGTTAACGATTTTTGACTATCTTATAGGATGAATAAAACTGAAGTTCATGCTGTGATTAAGTATTTCGCTCTAAAAAGCTCAAGATCGACAGAGTTAAAAAAATTAGTTGAATTCTACACTAAAATAATCTGCTTCTTAATTTTAGATGGTTTAAAATCTAAGATGATGAACGCACGGGATGCCCAGATATTGTCGTAATCGACGAAATCGTCGCGAAAATCAACAATTCCATATATTAGACGATTATCGACTGATGGCCAGCTGCATCACCGTCACTTAACTTTAAAGCTGCATTCACTACCATTTTAGGCTCTGCTTGATTTGCACTTGAAGTTCAAATTATGCAGGGTTAAAATTTGTAGCATTCACAACCACTTTCAACATTGCTTCAAATTTTATAATGCCATCTATGAAAACAAGTACAAAATAATGCAAATATTAAATACTTTATTCTTCTTTTCGTTTGAAAGAATATATTTTCAAATTCAGTGGTCAATTCCTTGCCGGGCATGAAGAACAGTTGTAAGTTACAGTCATCTATTTACTTGAATTTCAGTTCTTATTGAAGAATGTTATAACGTAAATGAATATAATAAGTTCACAAACTTTATAAATCTAAATTCAATAATCTCTCGTCCATATTAAAGAGAAGAAATGATCGATTAATGAAATATCAAACCAAGCTTTATCACTGTCAATTCACTGTTTGCATAATGGCTTCTATTATTCTATTTGATTTTAAACGTCAAAAACACATGTTGAATCATCGGAAGATGCAATGCGCATGCCAATTCGCTAACGACTTGAAGTGAAAGTTTGCACTTAGCAAACATTGAAATCCGAACGTAAAGTACGCAGACTACAAATTTTAGTTGTGAATGGTTACTACTGAGCTCGTATGCTTAGTTTTGAATTTCAAGCTAGCAAATTCGGTTGTGAATAATGGACCTTAAGGGAGGAATAATAACCGTGGTAACAATTGTCCATACAATATTAAACTCCACTTAAAGTTAAGTGACGATGGTGCAACTGGCCATGAAGGTTCGATAAAACGCTGAGGCTGTAAGCATCTCGATAGATCGCGTCTACCACATTTTACATGAAGTTTTGGGTATTCGAAAGCAGACATTTTTGTTGGGTGCCCTGTCTGTTACCAGTTGATCAAAAACGCATTCTTTTGAACATTTCTTAAGAGTGTCTAGACCGAGCCTGGACTTATTAAACGCAATCCCACTGAGTTTCTTCGACGTTTCATCACTGTAGATGAATCTTGGATGCATCACTGTATGTCAGAGACAAGGCAGCAATCCAAACAATGGATTGGCGCATTCGAAAGTGCACCTAAGAAAGCCAAAACAATTTCATCTGCCGCTAAATTCATGGGATTCTCATGGTGTAGTGCTCATATAGACAACGTGTCTGAATCTGGCACTGAAAATGAGTACTGGTATCAGCATATGAAATGTATTTTTCTCATAAGGGGATGTAGAGGGTAATTAAGGACGTAATGAAAGAACCTCACATGGGACAATATCCCCATATAATGCAATTTCGTTTATTATTAATAAAGTAATATTCAAGTACATAACTCCATAACTGTGAGTTTCTAATTGAATAAAGTTATTATTGACAAATTTTGCTACTCCAACCCTGATGCTAAGATTAGAAGTCTGTCAGGCATGTTCAGCACAGCCGTCAAAACGCCATGTGAACTGATAACTCTCGGAGTCAGGAGAGCTACAATCGAGACTAGAATCAAAGCTTTTATGGCGCCGGTTGCCTGGCAACATACAAGACAACACTCGGGCAACACATACAATCTCCCCTTCGGAAAAGGAAGATTATAATTCGTATTTCTAGACTGCTCAGATGTTTTCACTCGCTGATTCAACTAGTGACATTTTGAGAAGTTGGAAGAACAATGTTGTGTACCTTGAGTAAATTTAAATGAATAACATGAGAACCTGTAACAGAGGGAACTATAAGAAGTTGAAATAAGACAAGGATGAGAATTACAACGTTCTAAGATATTGAGCATTGAATAGTAAAAATTCAATACACCATTAGCATAAGACAGAACACTGAACAGAAAAAAAGAAACTGGCTTCTGGCACTCTTCATCTTCACTAAGATAAAGTCCAATGCCAGACATTTAACATCACATGAAGAATAAACTCAGTTATATTCACTTATGATCGTCGCGTCTTCATCAAGTTATTAATTATTATAATATGTACTCGCTATTCAAAGATCGTAATTTATTGTATGATTCTTCTATAATTTCTTGATTTAATATTTTTTCATTCCTTACCAATTTTCCTTATTGTGTGATAGAATTACTGATCGTATATCTTGCATTTCAAGTTGTATTCCATGTAGTTCGACCTGTTTTCACTTTCTTTGCTTTTAGTTTCAGTATTTCTTGTACAGTGCTGTTGTGGTCTTTAAAGCTTACGCGTCCATAATCAGATTCTCACAGTTCATTTCCTTTGATCAAGTTTTTTGATATTTATTAGACTCCTTATCATAATTATGTTTTCTTTCAATTTGTTCTTCACTGATTCCGTCAAAATGTTTTCTGATACATTTTATATTTATCCATTTTATTTACCATCATCCTCTTCTATCATTCGTCCTTCTAAATCTCGATGATGATTGAACCGATTAGTGTTCTTTTAGCAAAGATAATAGCAACAATGTTGCTTGAAATTTGCAACAAATAACATTATCCATATTACTGCACAGATTACGTAAAAAGCATATAAAACATATAACAGTATGAAATAAACTTTAAATCTCTTTATTTGAGGTACTTATTGTATGGTCGTAAATCGCTGTGACATTATTTCGGTTATTCCATGTTTTGTTGAAAGAATAAAGAAAAAGTATAATCTATAGCCGGCTGCAATAGATTTGGGCGATTCGAGAAGCCGACCCAGAACAAAAACTATAGCCCCACCCCAGTCACTCGGGCAGGGAACGCTAAATGGTACAGCCCTGTCCAAAAGCAAAAAGCTGTCTCTGTTTCCTCAGTACGACATACTTCAGAAATAATTAATTCACTTCTACATCAAGTGTCAAGAGTATAATTACTCAGCACTCATTAAAACTATTGATTCCAGTTGTTTTGACTTGTAAACAATACACTCCTAACTATAATGGAAGTAATTATCTGAATTCACATTTACCTAACCTCAAAAACACAATAAAATAATGAGTTTCGAGCTTTCTTTGTTGTTCTGCTGTTTATTCACAGGAACCTGTTTTAGGAATTTGTCTGTTGCCTAGCAACATTGGTATCATTGGAGCATCAGGTGTTAAAATAACAAGCAATGAAACAATGGACTGTCGAAAATATCCTGCACATATCTATGATATTTTAACGTATCACTCACCCTCAAGCATGTAACGAAATCGCCGCGAAATAACAACAGGTAGCGTCTGCGTCTGAGGATCCGCCAAAGCCGGTATTACACTACACAAGTCAACAAACAATTCACAATTTTGGATCAAGTAATCGAAGCACTGAGCCGTTGAAAAAGGGGAATGCACACAGCACAGAAAACAAGTGAATATCACGGTTTCGTGGCATAAACACACACAAACACGCACGTATACTAAGGCACTACGGCGGGAGTGAGCACAGAAGAATCGTCCGTCCTGCAGTGGTGCTAAGCGTATGATGCGCGAGAACGGCCGAATATGGCCGAAATACGCCGAGACACCTTCAATTATTTGACATTGAAAAAGACGCGCATGCTTAAGCTACCTACGATGGGAAACTTACTTATCTCTGAACCGAAATCGAAAGGAAGGACCGGTTTTAAATTTTGAAAAATAAAATATAAGCAGGTACTTTAATTAATTTAGACCACACATCATGTAGGTATTCGATATCGGCATTGCAAATTAATAAGCAAGAAATTTGGCGGGAAATGGGAAATCCATAGTTTTGAGTAACAATAACAGCGAAAAAATGTAGGCAATATAACAGCATTGATAAACTTAAGCACATTTTAATAATTCAATTTGATTCTATTACAATTTTGCATGCACACCAAATTGTAAATCACAATATAAAAACATTCTCTATTGTTACTCATCTTTATGAAAGAGGAAATGATAAAAATAATGCAAGAATAAAATTTCAACTTGGGATCTGATGAAAAGGTGTTACACATTGTTTCATACTTTTAAATAGTATCACATTCTTCTTCTATATTTAATTCTGTCCGTAAATATCTACTCTATACTAAAAGCACACAGTAAACAATCTGACTTCATTTGTTATTCATCGTTAGGTAAACAAACAAGCATCGCATTTCAACAAAACACTATCTCATGGAAGCAGGTCACTTAGATTCCTCCAAATCACTTTTCCTTTCTCTACAAGTATGCTCCTTGTCGACGTACGCCGCTGAGACGTTCAGTTCCGTTATGAAAGTGGTTCAAGTTCAGTGCGCATGCGCTATGCGCCGATTGAATCGTATCCATTGTTGTTCAACTGTTTCCCGTTTCGTTTCATTCGCATGTGGAGTAATTATAGAGCTACTCAAGTTGACGTTACTTCTGTTCACTTTCCCCGAACGAAGATCAATTGAAAGTGTAAATAATCGCGAGTGATACCGTTACAGACTGGTCACTAACAATAAGAAAGAAATATTTGGCGCCAAACTTAAATGTACGGTTGTAGCAATACTGAAGACGAGCCTCTGCTTATGTAGCTCTTAATAGGACAAGACTATCGTTTAGTCTTGATACGAAACATAATTTTTGAGATTTTTACTTCCCCGATCTATATTGGCGTTTGCACTATAACCAGCCAGCGTGCATTGGTCAATAACCTTTTCATCTTTCTTATCAAGGGGTAAGTTTTCAACCCTCAAAGAGGCATGCGGTATAAAACCCCAAGTATCACCATGTAAATTATATTTTTTTGAATTCAGTAGGGTCTAATACGTGAAGATTCATCAAAATCTCGAACTGTCAAATTACAATGAAGTATTGTATTCTAACATTGGAGCACAAAACCAGAACAAACCTAGCACTAACTACCCAGTAAGTTTTTTATTAATCCCAGATATGGGTCCATCTGACTAGGCACACATAAAGTAAAAACCTTTTTTCTAATTAAAAATGTAGAGATTCAATTAAACGCCTGAAAGTAGTGAAGTCGGTAAAACTCAATTGTATTCCTTAGTAATTTCAGGTTTTCATTTGTAAAACTTGCTTACCAGGAATATTATTCAATTGAAATCATGACTTGTGTTATGTGTTTTATAGATTAATTCACTGTGGGGCAAGAAGGCTAGGGGGTTTCAATGACGAAGTCCGCTAAGTAGACAAAACTGACATCGCCTAGTCAAAGTATATTCAATCAGTTCGTTGTTTAGGTTAAGCTTTTTTGTTTGACTTAATAATTTCTGTTGAAGCTCGTGTTTAAATAAAAACCTGAAATCATTCAGGAAAATATCGATTTTACTATTTTCTGGCATTCTATCAAATTTCTAAGTTTTCAAGTAAGAAATGAATTATATCATTATTTTGCGGTAAATAGATATTTTCGAGAGATTCACGAATGAACTTTTCATTTTTCTAAAGTATTTTCGAATTTTGAATTATTATACAATAATAATCATAAAAATTATCTGTATTCAATAGTCCATGAAGAAAAATGTTGTGGAGATTAACCAAGACAATATATTGTCTTAATTAATAATATTATATATATAATTATAATTATAATACTACAAGACTTATTTTGTCAACATCAGGGCTTATTTGACAAAGCTTACCTCATATATCGTCTTTAACTTATTTTGTTCTTTCAATATAAATAAGATTCATGAATGGGCGACAGAATGTTTTAGCGTGCCAAGAGCATTGCGCATACCAATTAGATGTGAGCATTTGTGAGGTATGCGCGTATGTAATTCTGAGATGAAAGCCGCGTTGAAAGAAAAAATATTCATTCCGGAAAACGTTTTTGACATAATGAACATTACAATAAAATACGACGCAAAAAGGTTCAACTAGTTGATGTCAAAAATGACGCAACCAAATTTCATATTTGGATTTCTTTGTCAAACAAGAGGTGAAAAATTGTTCTATACTTCATACTACCAGAAAAGTAACTCCTTGATTCTTCTTCTTTTCAACTTTTTATATTGCTCCTTGCTTCAACTTCTTTTGATTGTAATCGTCAGTTTTTCTCTGAAATTGATTGTTAATTCAAAAAATTAGATATTTCCTGAAATTTAAGTCTGTATGATCTACTGACGTTTCAGAACTATTCTGCAGGTTTCAGATATATCAAGAGTAACTATTTCATTATATTATGTAAGATAATCATTGGTTATTTTTTATGTATTTCGATCCAGTGAAATATGATTAGCAGGTAGACTGATACTGACTGTAATTTTATTTTATCCATAGCACACGAAGAGAGATTAACAAATTGACAATTAAATTAAAGTGAACCATAAATAAAAAAATAATTATTCAAGTCGATATAATTAATGTATATCCGGATAAACAAATTGGTGAAATATTCCCAACCGATTAAATTAATTCCTAACGCTGATGTTTAATTCTAAATTTACAATTGATTCATCATAGCTCTATTTGTCGCAATGTTTTATTTTTATATTATAAATACATAAACTGAATAATTTATTCATTATATTTCGAATCAGATAAATTTTATGATATTTACTATTCAATAAATTCTAGTAGTATATTGTTATTACTTCTTGCTCAAAATTTATTTGTTTGTAATCTTAATCTATTATAAGATAAATAATATTTTTATTATGAACGAATTAATATAATGCGAATAATATCAGCAATATTGATTGTCATTGGAAATTGTTTCTCATTTGCATAAATTTGGGTCAATATTGGCAATCTTACTAATTACTAATTTAGAGAAATGATGAGCATATTAACTTATTGAAGAATTTAATAATGCTATTTTTACTTGGTCAATATAGAAACTCAACAATTTTCCAGATGCTGATAACAAAAATTTTTTTTTCTAAAAAAGAGCTTTGGTATTTGGCTGAAGTTTTGCAAGAATGAAAAACATGTCAGTATAGACTTTGCGCGATAGGTAAGTTGTGTGTACGGTTTTCCTATCAAAATTCAAATAGGCCGGGTAACTGCTCCAGACACTAGCACCAACAAAAAAATGCGTAAAATTGAAGAAAGATAAAAAAATACATTGAAATCAAATTTTTCTTCTGTTATTAATTAAGTTGATGCCTATTAAACTTTGAAATTTCTATTATTTTGTGGGATTGACGGATACATAAATGAATGAATAAATATATTTTGTAGCTGTGCTACAAACTTGTACACTGTTTCTCTCGGAACCAACACATTTAAAAAAATCAATTGCGCTTTGCCCCAGTATATCCTTGAAGTATTGATGGTCTTGTAACATTGTCACGTATTGTTTTTTTTTATGTGAAACATAACTGCTTGTTTAAAGATTTATTGTTAATTCAATTAATAATAAAAAAGGATAAGAGAAAGCCTTTAGGATTCAGTGAATAAAATTTTTCTTGTCGGAAATAGAATTAATTTTTTAATTTTTTCAATTGGACGTTTCAAGGAACAACTGTCCTCATCATCAGCTCTAAAGTTATGAATTTGAACATACAAGTATGTGACATCATTACTCAATTATTTACAAAAAATATCAAGTTTACACATTCTCTGTTTAAATATTATTGCAAAAATGATGTCACATACTTGTATGTTCAAATTCATAACTTAAGAGCTGATGATGAGAACAGTTGTTCCTCGAAACGTCCAATTGAAAAAATTAATTTTGTTTTCGACAAGAAAAATTTTATTTACTGGATCCTAAAGGCCTTCTCTTATCCTTTTTTATTATTACAATCGCTGGATCATCCACCTATTCTACAAGTTAATTCAATTAACTATTGGATTATCATTTACATTAATATATAGGAAATCATACGTGACAAATTGTATAGCAAAAACTGTATTCCCGGAATAGTGGGAGAGTTCTCAATCACTACCAAAAATGGCAGTGTTATCTTTTCTTAATCATATTCACATTAGTGAGCACTGAATTGAACATATATCACAGGTCTTATGACCTCTGAATTCTTGCAAAGTCTTTTTTGCACTGATAGTCTTGGAAGAGAGAACAACAAACTTATGTCCTCTAGTATAAAAAAATCTGAGGTGGACATCACGCCTGAATTACTTGCACATTATTGGATATTTTTTTGCATATAATGATACGATAATCAAACACAAAATTCCATCATTCCATGGCTAATCGTTTTGGATCTATCCAAAAAATTCAAAAAATCTGTCAAGTAAAGTACGCTTTCAGCTCATTTGGTTGTTTTAAAAACAGTAGGTCATCATTCTTATGCTACAATATTCCTAATTTAGGCGCAAAATTGAAAAAAATCCAATCTATTTCGCCTATTTTCTCTACGTCCTGTACCGCTCTCTTTTTATATCAATAAAAATGGGAAAATTATACGATTATATGTACTTAAATTTTGATAATATTATTGAATTATTGGATATTTTACACGCAAGCTGAAACTATTCCGGAACTCCTAAAAAGAGGATGTGCCTGAAAAAAAATTGATTACAGCTCTATTAGTTTGGAAATTTGCCAATAATCACGAACATAAATTGATGTACATATTTTTTTTTCAATTTGATTAAATATCTATAAAAATGTCAATGCGTTTCAAATATATAAAAATCAAATAAGAAAAAAAATCTGATGTGTACACCACATGACTCACTCGTACACCTTTTGTCTGGATAATTGACAGTTGACACTAACATTGACATAAGGCAAAATCGATTGCAATAAAAATTTGAGGTAATCATTTACATGCTACCATCAATTAAAACGCTGTGGCAGTCTAAAATACTAAATTTTATCACTCTACGGCCAATAGTTTCGAATTCATGCGAAAAATTAGAGAAGATTGTCACATAAAATTTACTTCCAGCTCAGTAGATTGCTATGAAAATATAATGTTATCATTTGCAGGGAGTACTGGGAGTTTTCACTCTAATGAAGCAAATTGAACAGTTTCGCGCTATCTAGCGAGTTTGGAGAAAGTTAAAATTTTTAGCTGCGTGTGCTAGGTTTCAGAAGCTTCTGCGCGGTAAAATATTTTGCTGAAATCTGATTGGTAACCAGGTAGACAACAGACAATTAATGTTTATTTATCTTGTTTGTAAAAATATGTCAGATGTGCAAAAATGAAAAATATTTTAAAATTTTAAGCAAGACTGAAAAGGTAAGTTAGATTGGCAATATTTTTGAATACATTTTAGTAAATATGAAGTATATACAAATTAATCATGTCAAAAATCTTGATGAATATAAACATTACATTTTCTAGATGAGCTACAAGAATCCTTGTTGAGTCGAAGATTGTTTTTCATACGAGAAGAAACTGATTATTTGGTATAAGTACGAAAGTGTGAAATATTTTGAACACAAGTAGATTGTTCCCAATTCAACAAGGAGAATAATTCGAGATGGGGCTATCTTTGTGTGGTACAAATGAACAAACAGATACTTGAGTGGACAAGACACTCATCTTTATGCTGTTTTGGATCCCATACAACGACTTGCGGTTGGATGCTGCAAGAAGTCATTGTAATCGAAGTACCGCAAGTAATTGGTAAGTATATAGGTACTGTATTTTTTGCTAATATGAGTAAATAATTGACATATTTATTTCAAGGTTACTACAGCTTCATTTCCTTCGGCTTCAGCTCACGGTTCAGCCATTCATTTGGAGTTAAAAAAGAGCAGAAAGTATCTGGAACACAGGATTTTCCATTCATCATAATTCTCATAGCTGCAAGTAATTTTTGAGATAAATAAATCATTACGATTACCTATAATTTGAGAAGATCAAGAAATATTTGACCGAATCACCTGTCCGAATATTGTTACCTAAATTTCTCATTCCAACAATAACGCAAAATTCAAAAAGTGTGATAATTTTCTCGGAATGAGAGACAAAATGTATATTTTCTGCCGATTTTTTGAATGAGTAGTTTTGTTCACACAACAATGTATTTTGTGAAAGTTTTGATCTCGATGATGAATTTTATACTTTTGTATAAATGATTCTCTGATTCTAACTCTATGTAATTATCTACAACTGTAATTGTTCATCGTTTTTATCATTCGCAAATACTCTCAGAATTTTAATTATTGTGTAAAGAAGGTGGATCAAAAGATTTTCATGTACCATAAATTGTAATTCTTAGAGATATAGGAAATATTGTTATTGTAATTATATATAAAATATGTAATTATATTATTTTTGTAAAAAATATTGTATCATTTTATCAAGAGCTTCAAAATCAATTCAAGAACTCAGTCATAATGAGAAATCAAATTGAATTATCAAGAAATAAGACATGAAATTTTTTAGATCTTGAATTACAGGCTTCATAATTTAAATTTCCACGTGGCAATGAAAATTTAAATGATGAAACCTGAAATTCAATATCTTAGAAATTCTATGTCCTATTTCATAAATTCAAAACTAAAAAAAAAAAAAAAAAAAAATGAAAAAAACAGCCAGTGCCACCATGCGGCTTTGGAGAAAACTAGTAATTTTTTGTGCTAGTTATTTAACATGGCAGTGAACACTCCCAGTACTCCCTGATCATTTGAATGATACAATTGTTTTAAATACTTTTTTAGAAAACTGTCATTAAAAGTTAACATTTACAAGGCAACTACAAACATGCGAAATGATTGTTTTGTTTACAGGACGCGAAATACTTCGCAGCCAGGATGCGAAATATTTAGATAAACTGTATTGGTATCATAGAGTAAGTTTATATCGAAGATCTGAATCGGATTTATTCTAAATCGGATTTGATTAGATTTTAAATGTCGACTGTTTCCATCGACAAATTTATAAACCGACTTAGTTCTATCGGATAAAATTGGATCTATTTATTTATTACCGGTACCACAGATATATAATCATAACATCAAAATTCTCCTATTTTGGGTTCATTCTTTAAATTTCTGATTCCCTCGCGTCATTTTTCCATCTAGAAAACTCATAATTTTCCTCTCTTAGATTCATTTAAGAAAGTATTCAGTTACTTTGGTAATCCAAGAAACACCTAGACTTATTTCTACAACCTCAAATTACTATTTAGATGACTGAACTGAACAAACCAACGTCTGTCAGGTGAAACAAATAATTTGCATTATTTTGTTTCAGTACCTACTATTAAGTTTTTCATTCAATCGCTGTTTATCTCGGTGAAGTAAATCGGATTAATGAACAAATCTTGTTCATAAAGTCGATTAGGAATTCGATTTTAAATCTGATTCATACCGTTCACATCTTTTTCATGAATCAGATTTATAATCCTAAATCCAGTTAAATCCGATTTAGGTCCTCGATATAAACTTACTCATAGCAATATTAAAAGTAACACTAATTGATTCGAAATGTCAAAATTTTCGTTTGACATTTTTATCAATTTTGAGACATGGTTTTCGGAAAAATGTGATTCATGATTCGGTTGCATTCTCGAACAATTTTGAATCTTTTATTCTTGAATGCAAAAGTGACATTTCGCAATCTAGATTCAAAAATAATTATTATGATTCTACAAGTGACCGTTCTGGATTTATGCGAAAAACTGTCTAATAAACTGCACTTCCTGTTCAGTCGATCGCAATCATGATGCGAATTAGATATTATAAAAATCCTTAATACGAAATTTCAATGTTCTGCGGCTGATTTTTTTGAGCTTGTGCGAAAAGTTCAAGAAAACTCTTAAACAAAGTGCACTTCCGGTTAAGCCGATTGGTACAAAAATTATATATAACCATTTAGATGCTGCATCAATTTCAAATACTGAATTTCAGCATCATACGGCTAACCATTTTGGATTAATGCGAAAAATTCCAAAAAAGTTACCGACGTTAAGCCGAAAACAGTTAAAAAGGATTTAGGAATGCTCAAAACGGATATCTCCATCAAAATCCCGAAATGTGAATTTTAGCGGTCTCACAATACTTACTTGTGCTTTGTACAAGTAGTTATAAAATTTGAAAATTCAAAGTTATTTCGTACAATGACAAAATTCTGGTCGACACTTATTTTTACACTCTTGAAATAAAGATGCTGGGAGAAACTATCAAAAATACCTATGATCGGAGGAATATTCGGCAAAAAAAAAATATATTTTATCGCTCCAGCTACATGCTCTTGAAATGTGGAAGAGAAATTAATATTGTTGAATAATTGAAACTATGTTCTGAAATACCTTCGGTTTGAATTGTCACCCTTTCTGTTCAACCAATGACGTATTAACAGTAGACCCAGCACGAGGCATTTGTTTTGATGCAGGAGTAAACAGTGCAGTGAGGAGGGTAAACATCGTTGTATCGCAGGTTGCGTTTTTCATTTGAAAAAATATCGATTGTGAGATGTGGGAAAGTTCTAGTTTATTTTTTATTTTGAATCAATTAATATATTATTACATCTATTTAAACAAATATATACATACAGTACAGAATATAGGCGCGCACTTCTCAAACATAAATAAAAGCAGGCAAATCGCATAACAAGCATGTTTACTCCCTTCGCTTCTCAGAGCCCCTCACCATGTAAGTGCTAACATCACAACAAACTGTGGACTGCCATAGGACGCGCTGGGTCTACTTTAATAATACGTCATTGTGTTCAACCAAATTCATATCCATTTTTCAAAATAACGGCATTTACGTATATCAGTACGCTTACAAATATACCATGCTATTACTGATAAAAAAGAACAAAACCACACCACAAAATCAACGCCTGTTATCTAAATATGATCTTTTCCTTTGATATTCAGTCCATTGCGAGTACAAAACCAATTTTGTTGTGAGTTTATCGTAAACATGTGTTTTTTCACATAACAAAACTAAGTAGAATTATTTTCATCACGAATAAGAAATACCACAAAGCAAGATAAATTTTAACGACGTATTTCCCAAAAAATGTTGTGAGAATGTATTATTACAAAAATATAATGCAGGGAATACATGCTTTCGTAATAAAAATGCCTACAGGCAATACCATCATTCGAAAAATATTCTGGATTTAATTGATCCCCATATATCTTGACAATCCCAGGTTGGTTTATTATAGCGTTTTAATGTTACAGGTTTCTTGCACTTTACATTACTTTCTGCTTCGATTTTTCATCACTTTTACAGCTAATGGTATAATATATAAAAATAATCATTCGATGACAAGGATATTGATTTCAAAGGTATCTATCTAATATAATTTTATATTACAACACGATAAGTTTTATTGTCAACTATATAATTCTTAGGTCATTGATAATTACGAGATAATTTTGATAGTATCGGATACATGAATTTAGGTAACAGCCCACAATGGAAGCAAAAGCCGGTTTTAATTCGAATGAAACTGGCTTTGAAAACTATCAAAATCATAATTATTCCTTAATTATCCAAAGATATTGAACACAAAAATGTTTAATAAATATGTTTTATTTGGAAAAGTACTCTATATAAAAATGATTAGAAACACAACGTTGCAACAGCAAAGTGCTGCCTTTTTCAAGTTTTTATTTATTATACTTTTACACTTGAAAAAGGCAGCACTTTGCAGTAGAAACGTTGTGTTTCTAATCATTTTTATATACAGGACTTTTTCAAATAAAACATATTTATTGAAAACTGAGTTCTGAAAAGTTTCTTCCTTCATTACAATGTTCTGAAATCATTTATTATTAAGTGTATAGTAGAATATTCCACAAGAAAATAATGGTAACGTCCTAGCTTAGTGATGTAATTTCAGTCATCTATGAAATAGTTATTTACATAATTAGTTATGAAAAGTGCCATATTGTTTGACGAAACGTAATATTTGCCAGAACGAGCTTAGCGAGTTTTGCAAATTACGTATAATATTTGGAAACCTCGCCAAGGCTCGGCCTCCAAACTATTATTCTCAATCGGTAAACTGTACTTACTGACCTTAATACTTAAATAACTAAATAGTTCAAATTTTGAATTACTTCTTATATATTTTTTTTTCCATTATAATATACTATTTCTTATGTTCAAATGTGCCTGCAATTTACTATGGGGCTGCAGTGAAATATCAATTCTTTTGCCATTGATTTCAAAAAGTTGCCGCAGGTGGAGCCTACGGTTTTCTAGGTTACTGTAGTCAATTTTTCTTTTCAATTATTTCGAGAAATTACCGGCTTATCTAGGTTCTGCAGTTAATTATTATAGTTTTAAGAGAAAGAGAATGGGTTTTATCAACCATAAAATTAAAAAATATTGGTAGCACGGGACTACCGCGCGTGGTACCGGCTATTTTTCCAGGTGCTGCAGTTTTTCTTTTAATTCTTATTTATTTCAAAAAATACATTCATAGGCGGGCGAAGTTACAGGTGACAGCTAGTCTTGAATAGTTATCAAGTAGGTAAGCATTTTCGTTTCATGCTTCAGTTTTTAGAATCGTTCTGCGGGTTTATTTATCATGAATATTACAATAAAATTCACATTTAATTTTCATGTCTCTTCCACAAAAAATGTGTATGAAAAATATGTCAACAAAATATGGTTTATTTTTCACACAACACTCACAAAATTTTCCAACATGTCGAGAATAAAAAATGCACATCTAATGCTAATATCAAGTGAAAAATACGAACATCACCGAACCAATATGCAATCAATAGAGTACATTACCGCCATTAGTATTCAACCGTTCCGTTGTTATTCATTTTCGACAAAAACAATAGAATCGAAACATTGAAACAAAATAGGTTTAGTGGCAACTATGAACGCTTGAAGCGATGCGATATTGCATTCAATGTTGATGCAACATTGCGCTCAAAACTTTAAACTAAATTTTCATATCAAAAATAAATTGTAAAAATAATTTTTGTATTACTATTTTTTGGAGAACTCTTTGCTCATGGTTTGAATGTTATCTCCAATTATTTAGGTTTATAGTAGCATCTATCTGTAATTTTTGAGTGCAAAGGACAGAGAAATGTTTTCTTAAAGTCTAAATGTCCTGAAGTATCAATATTGGATCATTTTTATTGTAATTGATATTTTAGCATTGATTAAAAAATACATCGTCCACTAATCTATTCGTTCATACATAGTTTTCTTTTTGGAGTCGATTGTTTCGAGAAATTTTCCGGAAAACCTTTATATTTAATTAATAAAGAAACACAAAAAACACATTATTAGAAGATCACAATTTACGGCTAAGTACTGATCATTCATATTTTGAAGTAGATTGAAGGACCTACGAATAGATATAAATAAAAAGTAGTTGTAGTAGTCCCAAATGTTTATTTGGATAAACTTGATGTGCTCGTAAAATATACATGAGAGATGAGTTGTTTTTGTAACTCATCTCTTAAACATTTTGTGAACTTTGTAGTTTTTTCACTGAAGATAAATGGATTCCAATCCAAAACGTCCCAACAAACACATCAAGTTTATTGAAATAAACATCTTGGACTAATACACCTACTTTTATTCACATACTAATCATTTTAGAATATTCTATTTGGTGCCTAGAGATTTTAACTTGAGTAATATGATTTTAGTACGTTGTTCAATTGATCTAAAAGCAGGCATTGTTATGAATGAGAATATTCTGCGAGAATTTTTCATTATTACTCTATTTGTGATATATCATAATTTACTTCGAATTATTTATTAAAATATGACTTTCAAATGTGGGTTCAGTAAAATTTAAATCAGACACGCACCTGGAGAGTAACATCTTTCTTACATAACTATTGATAATTTTTGAATCTCGTGTTCTATTCATCAAACAATACAATCCATCAATAAATAGACGAAACTTTACAAAAGTGAATAGGGATATCAGAAAAAGGAACATTGAAATTATTATATCGATATGTTTAAGGTGAAACATCACTCGGAAGTACTATTTTAGCGCGAAATTTGAATTGATGAATCTTGTAGCAATATGTTTGATAAATACTTTCTTATAATAAATTAACAAAGTTTTTAGTGGCGTGTATATTAAAAATTAGATAATTTATCAAATTTCCTTATGTCTGCAATAAATCCGTATAAAATTAGTGCTCACGTATAAAATTAGCATGCAAATCCTATATCTCAGAGACTTTGATAACAACTTATCCGGAAAAAATATATATACTATATAATTAGTGCTGAAAATATTAATTTCTCAGAGATTATCCAGTTTTTTGGAACAAAATTTGGTAGACTTATAGATGACATTATTCTTCAGAGTGCTGTGCAAAAATTATTGATTTTTATTGATTATTATTCCGTATATAACCCTTTCTGTGCACTTCTAAAAGTATTGAAAATTGGAGGAAAATCAAAGTCTTGTATTCAAAAATTATATATATTTGAATAATTAATTTTTTTTGACATCGGTCACTGGATTTTGGGCTCAAAATTTTCGATATTTTGGGTACTTCTCTGATGTCCATTTACACTTTTTTATTCCCTGCAAGGTTAATTAAGACAAAAGTAATTATATTCCATGGCCAATTATTTCTTGGAGATAATATATTTTTTTGAGAGTCGTGAGATTCCTAGTTTTCGAGATATTAATTTTTTTTTGTTCAAATCATAGATTTTGTTATGAAGAAACGTCAAATGAACAAAAAGAAATATATTTATTATATCTAAAAATTACGAGCAATTTTTTACAATATTTTCCAGAGTTTCAGTGGCTGTATATTTCAAAATAATAATTTAGGAAAATATTCTTCAATTTCTTTTCTATTTATTTTAGTAGTGTGAATGTCTTTTTACTAGTTGATTTGTTCTATGGCGCTATCTAGAATCCAAATTTTGTACTACATGACAAGTGTCAAAGATTAATTTTATCATGTATTTATTAATTAGAGAATAAATAGCCTATGACTGATTTTAGTGACAAAAACCTTTTTGAATATCTGCTTCTGGCTGTGTGTGTAGTTTTACCGATCTTGTCACACTAGTAAGAAAAATGGTTCGGATTCTAGGATATTTGACAAATCTGACTTACAATGTTACAGTAAGTTCATTGGATAAATACATTAAAAATCAATCTTCAAATCTAATTTTGTAAAACTTATCTCTTCTAGATTTCTAAATACTACTATAGCTGGAAGTGTTCAGATGAGAATTTCAAGTTATCAATATCATATTTCTCAAGAAAGCTACAAAATATTCTATTTATGTCCATCAATTATTATTGGGATCTGTCATTCTACAAATAATAATACTTGATCCGAATCTGCATTGCTCTAAGGCCCGAGATATTCACCTTCAAATAAACTACAAGTATTAATTTCTTAGTGAATACTTCAAGGGTAAATACTTTAAAGAAAACATAGACTATATAACAGCTTCAAATTTTGGTCTAGTCTGTAAGCGAAAACTGCCTGCCGGACCCCTAGTAGAAAACATACCATATGTTCGAAATCTATCTACTAGTGCTACGGAATGGGGTAAGAATCATGAGCAAGTAGCAATACACAACTATGAAAATGTAATAGATGTTACAGTTGCACATTTTGGACTGAAGGTAGCATCGAGCAATTCTTCTTTGAAGTAATAACTGATCATCAGGCAAAAACATTTAATGGTGCTCGCTAAGGCGACATGATAATCAGGAGTCTGTATGTGCCAACAAAGTCGTGGAGATCATTTGCTCTATATAATATTCCATACATAATCCTTGTACTGTATACTTTACGGTTCAATGAAAAATTCATAATTTTCAATTTAAAACCAGATTTCTATCAAAATTAGATAATTCTTTACTTTACTTTATCCTTTATGATTCAATAAAAAAATCATAATTTTTTATTTAAAACATGTTACTATCGAAATTAGTTCTTGCGTGAATTTTGGGACATTTTTATATCATAATTTCATATTCTCATTATGAATAATTTCATTAAAACTTATGTCTTTGAAAAATGATTTTGAATGCGAGCATTAATTTCAGTAAATTTCTCTATAAAATGTTTTTCTTCTGAAATGTCAAATTTGAATTCTTGTGTATCCCGCCGTCATCACTGACCTTTCATAAGCCTCACTTACTCCAAAACAAGATTAGACTAGACAGAGATAGCTAGTATTTCCGGGTGATGTTTCACCTTAATGTTCGGGCCACATCTACGCCTAATGCCATTAACTGAGGCGTTGTCCAACAATAAACGCATTGTCAATGACAATTTATCAATTGTCACATAACGCCTTGATTAATGGCATTAGACGTAAGTGTGGCCCCTGCATAATGCAGGGGCCACACTTATGTCTAATGCCGTTAAGTAAGGCGTTATGTGACAATTGACATATTGTCATTGACAATGTGTTCATTATTGAATAACGCCTTAATTAATGACATTAGACGTAAATGTGGCCCCAGCATAAGTAAATACTAGAATAGAAGAAATCGAATCACATGTTTTTTAAACAAAATATTGGAAATTTATTATTAAACGTCTGTAAAAATCGATATGTACAGTTGCCTGTTCCACAGTATCATCGATGTGAACTTTACCGACAAAATTTACCTATCGAGATTTTGATGAAAATATCCGTTTTGAGCATCCCTGAATCCATTTTGACTATTTTTAGCTTGATGTCGGCACGTATGTTCGTTCGTGCGTTCATGAGTGCGTTCGTAACTCGCAAATCTCAAAACTGGTTGAACGTATAATGTTGAAATTTTGTATTTAAGACTGATATAGAGTTTAGTTGTGCACCTCGCATTATGGTTTCAATCATCTGTACCGGAAGTGCACTTTACTTCAAACTTCTTTCGAATTTTTCTAATAAATCCAGAATAATCAACCGTAGGATGTTGAAATTTAGAATTTGAACTTGATGTTGTATCAGAATTGTTATCTGCTATTTTTGTATGAATCGACCAAGCCAGAAGTGCACTTTACTTGAAACTTTTGTTTTGCATAAATCTAGAATGATCAGCCATAGCATATTGAAATTTAGTGTTTAAACTTTATGTAGCATCAAAATAGTTATCTACTATTTTTGTATCAATCGGCTGAGCCGGAAGTGCAGTTTATATTATGACAGACATTCAGAATTTGCCGTATAAAACAATCAGTTTAATTGAAATGATGAGGTAGGCAACGATAATCTGTTGTCAATTTTTTGATTTTGTTTGACATATTACATGTCAAAATATTATTAAAATTACATTAATTATAATCTGGAATTACAGAAAACTTCATTGAATGAATTTGTGTATATATCAAATGATGTACAAGCGAGTCACGTGATGTTCACGTCAGATTTTTTTGTTTTAGTAACTTGTAGCATATCTATGTGCTTCTATGATTGCTTGGCATCTCATTAACATGCTTGAAATACATTTATCAATATGTTGCTGTGGTATTCTATCCCACAGTGTAGGCAATATTTCTGTAAACTGTCTATAACTGTCTTGGGTAACAGGAGTATCTAGCTATCTCTGAAGCATATCCTATACATGTTCCTTCCATCAGGTTCGAGTCTGGAAATAATGGTGGAAGGCCAAAATGGTTGATATGCAGTTCATCAAGAGTCTGCAGCACTATTCCGCATTCGAAAACATAAAATTTTGAGGTCTAATGAATTCGCAACTGTTCTCTACATATTCCCGGATGATCTTGTCTCTATAATATTGATTCTATCATCAAACACATGTAGGTTGATAAGGCAGCCTAAACAGATAACTCCCTAAACCCATGACACCTCCATCTTCAAACGGGACCACTCCTATATATTCTCCGATGTCGGTTGTCATCATGGATACAAAATCTGGACTCATCCATGAACAGAGCATGTTTCCAAGTAGTAGCGTCATTGAATCACTGGTTAACCCACTCCACTCTTTGACGTCGGCAGGCGTCGGTGAGCATAAGTTTTTGAAATCAATCTTAATAGACAGTATAAAGTCAAACCAGCCTCTCACAATCGGTTTCACACCACTATATCACTCACCAGGGTCTCAATTCTTGAAACCATGCGAAAGTTTTCGTGTGCGCAAATATTCGAGCGGTGACTTCCTTATACGACAAGTCGCCAGCGCATGACTGGTATTCTTGACTGGTGATAGAAACTTTGCTTCGAAATTTCGTATGCGAATTACAAAAATAACAGAGGCAAACGAACGCACCTTCTTTCAACCAATGAAATCGTATTATTAATCAGAGGCGTAACTAGGATTTGGTGACCCCCCGCAAAACCAAATCTAGGTCCCAATGAACTTTTGAAAATTCAATAGGTGCAAGAAAACAGTCATAAATGCAATATTTTTTATAATTCTTAAAGGTAAAAAAAATAACAAAAAAAATTATAATTCTCATATTTTATACAAAATTAAATTGAATATCAGTTCTTCGGGCTTTTTTATTTGCAAAATCTATTATAAGAGTTTTTGAAAATTCAAATTTTCTGCTGCATGATGTTCTATTGCCAAAAGAGCGAGATTACTTGATCTATCTTGATTCATGCCGTTTCTAAGATAGAATTTAATTATTTTCATTTTCCTGAAAGATCTTTCTGCTATAGCCACAATGACAGGAATGCTTAAAAATATCTAGTAATAAAGCGGTGCAAACCTCACATAAATCACTTTCGATAAATGAATACTTGATCAAAATAATATCTGTCATTTCCTGAATAGTTGTATTGGCATTAATGTCATTTTTTTTCAAAAATATACTGCATTAATTAATTGCATCGGAAAATTTTCAGATAAATCATCGTATATAATATCACAAGGGACTGTAATTTTATCAATAAATTTTTCTTGAAAACATTGATTACCTAGCAATATCGTGAGAGTCATCTGTCCGATTAAATCATGAGAGCGTAGCTCGAGGGATTTCATCTGAGCAGATGACTCGAAGGATGTTGCTTAAAGGTAATCAATGCTTGAAAGAAAAATTTATGATAAAATTAAAGTCGCGAGTGGTATTTGTGGAGAATATTTCTCGAATGAAATTGCTACTATAAGTATCTATTAAATAATGTTAGTTGCAACTTCTAACCTTTTTTATTGAAAAATGCACTAAATTGCCTCCGTATACTCTTGTATTTTTTAACTTTTTGTTTTCAATTTCATTATTTTTGGCGAAAAATGCATTTCCAATACGATTAAATTTTGACATTTCCGATAACTGATTGTTTGTTTATATTAGAACTGTATATTGTTTCTCCATGACAAAAGCAATTTATCGCAATGAATCGCTTGCCAACGGGAATTTACCGAGGTAACGGGAATTTTCAGAGGTAAATTCCCGTTGGCAAGAGATTTATTATCATTGTAACTATGCAAAATTTGTCAGTATAATTGACATGAGTGAAATAATCGCTATAATGTTTTTGTAATTCTATTGCCGACATTTGAAGTTCTTTTTCTGATAATGTTAGAGATATTTTTGGCCTTAAAAATTCAAAAAGATTTGCATATTATAGTTTTGTGGCAAATTGTGTTGTGCGTGCCCCCTTAACATTAATATCCATTAATTCTCAGTCAACAGAGAATTAATAAAAATTGTTACCATGGTTTGGAATTGAGAACTTTCGGAGCAGAAGTCAGCTCAGTATACGTGTTACAAAAAATATATTAATTGAATTTGTGAAGAAGAACCCACAAATTAATCCAGAAAAATTCACAAAAGATGTTACGCACAAAGATTCGCAGATAATATTGTGCTGTCACAATCTAAAAATTAATTTATATTCTAAATAACATGATTTTGAAGTTTGCAATATTCAAACAAATAATTTACTCTAGTTCTAACATCTACAGCTGAAGTTCTGCCTGGTGATATGGATCCAACTGTTCTATGAAATGTAAATCAACATTTTCTGGAAGTCGAAATAATTTACCAAATTGATTTTTATTCAAGGAAAATGCATCTAGTTGTTTAAAAACTCTTTTTTTTCACATCGTCATAATTTTCAACTTCGCCTAGTATGTTAATTAAGTCTAACTGTATTATCTCGTTCAAATTTTCCGTATTTAAAACTAACCTCCTCCAATCTTTCACAAGTTTCGCAAACGAATGTCAACTTTCGAAGGATGTTTACCGTGCGATGTAGTTGTGCACGAAATTTGCGTATACGACACCTACTTTTAACTTCAAGAATACCATTGTGCAGTTCGTATGCGTATCTCACATACTTTCGCATACTAAAAATTTCAAGAATCAGGCCCTAGAACCTTGTGGAATTAAAAGATCTTGCTGCAGTACCCACGCAGTTCGATTGTATTACAAGATTTCGGTGCTGTCGCACTGTAGTAATGCGACTGGATACACTACCAGGTCTTCTTGAGGTTGTGCCTGTTTCTTTGTGCCGATAAATTAGTCTCAAAATCACTCTTTGAGTTGTATTGAAATTTGCGGCTATATCGACCTATCAATCACCTCATTGATGAATTGGTAAAGCCATTAGCACATTCTTTTGAGAAATGATTCCTCTACGTTTTTTCATTGGATGAAAATGATACAGTTTTTGCCTAACGAACGCAAGTTTTCTCGAAGACTAAGAGAAACCTATATATACTGATAATTTCACATTTTAGTAAATAATATAACTTATACTAGCAAAAACTAGTCAATTCTCACTTGAATCGATTTCCTTTTGATTGATCGTTGATATATGGGTAAATATCATGAGATATCGTTTTTTCTTATATCCCTATTCATTTGATTGATCTAATCCCAACTGCAAAAATACAGGCTGCGGACTAAAAGTGTTACTTGAGAATACAACCACCTACGGTGTAGTTTCCTAGCAATACATCTCGTCCTTTCTACTAACTATATTTTCGAAACTCTTGTTGAATAACATAAATATACAATAAAAAAATAAGGTATATAATATTATCTTCTCAATAATTTTCCCAGAACTCATTTATGAACATCCATAGCCATAGTTACAATATATTCGTTTATTAGCGAAGCACAACTAGTAGTAATGTCGAAGCTTGGAAAGCTTAAGGATCAATTAACGGCATTTTGTTGAAAATTGTTCTTTATTTCATGATGTTGGTGATCGTTTTGAATGATTAATTATCGTTCATCATCAGCAATGTGATCAAGAAAAATATTTATATAACAATAGTGCAAGAGACATGCTGGGAAATTAAAATATGCAGAACTACATAATTACGAAGAACTGTTCTTCGCCAATCTCAGTTGTTGTAGTTCAATTATGTAGCTCATCACATTGCTGATGATGGACGATAATTAATCGTTCGTACTGCGTCAATTATAATTTTTCCCACAGTTTTATCTCACAATCAGTACAGGATCCATCTAAAGTTGAATATGATTTGTGTCTAGTATATTAGGGATAGATAACTCTAATTTCTTGCTACTTTTCTACTAATATTCAGACAGAATTATATAAAACGTGTACTAATTTTGGACTTCATATTAACGCATTCAAAGGTTGGAAGTGTTGGGTTCTTTATTCTACAATTATTATTTCGGAAGATATGAGCTTTAAAAATGTGACAGTTCTGTTGCAGAATTTAATCCTCTTGCCGTTGGGAAAAAACATAGTTCCACGTCAAAAAAGTTGAGGTGAAGAAGTTTTCTCAAACCACTTAATTCATTCTAAAATTTGAAGGAAATTCCTTTAAAATGTGATGAATCTAGTAATGTAGAACGCAAGAACAAAGCTACAAAAAATTAATAAGGACATTCAGTATCTCCACAATATTTCCCTTGAATATTAAACTATCAAAAAGCGTATTTTTCCAGCAGAAAGAAGCAGCTTTGTCCTGCGACTCAGTTAATTAACTTAATTCAGCTCAAATCCCGATGTAATGCTTTTAGTAAGATTAAATTACTGTTTTTATACTTAACGTGAACCAGATAAAATACGTGAGATTAGGAAGGGAACGACATTTGACATTCAGAATTTGGTCAAAGAAATGTAAAATATGTAGGAACCAAAATGAAGAAGGTAGCAATTTTAATACATGAGAAAATTATACTAATCCTTGGAATTCAATTACAATGCTAGAAAAACTGCAATAGAAATCAAATTTCAGTAGAATGATGTTAATTTTGTATAATAAATTTCTACAAGTTCGGAACGTTCAAAAACCAAGACAAAAATGATCAATAAATCTTTAGAATTAATCCATCGGACTACTAGCGACATTTGTGAATTAAATTTAACATCAATTTAATTTGTTTAATGTTCTCGGACATCAAAAGTCAGAAAGGAATAGATCTTATCGTGTGTTCATTTCGACAAAGTCAAGAGTATATTGGAAGAGTTGTTTCTGTAGCAGGTAGGTACTTCGTTATCATTTGTAATTAATTCTGAAGCATATTTTAGTAATTACTCGGACGGTACCCCACAGTCATCACATAATTAATTACACAAATGTGATTTTAATTCATCTCTGTGACAATTCAGATTAAAGGGAAAATATGTGTACCTGGAGTCTAAACATTAATAAATTTGCTAATTAACTATTTCATGAAGTCCAAGAGGAATTGTTTGATCTGTCAGTGGAGAAATAATTTCACAGTATATATCTCTAGCACTTGGCATATAACTTTATGATTAATAAAAATAGATATTAATTACGCTTTTCCCCCGATGCGGATGTGGCAGACAGTTATAGTGCACATTGGTAAACTGACTGATAATATCCTCAGCCGTACGGTGCGGTTATCAATCGTCAAGTTTTTTAGAGAGTAGGCCACAGAGTATTAAATAATTACAAGTTTATTTTGTAGTTATATTTGGCGTGCTACTATTTTCATCAATATAAGATATTATAATATCAAAGCGTATAGTTCACCCAAGTAAAGATTATATATATGTAGTACACAAATCAAACAAAAATTAACCTAATACTAGGTTTAAAAAATAGGATAGAAAAAATTTGTCATCCTACTTTAAAAATACCATCGTTGCAACGGTTGGAGAATATATTGATCGAGAACTCCTATCCAAGGCGTCTCATTAAACGTCTTTTGTTTAACACCAGCTCAGCTGTTGCTGTACGAGAAAGTGTCACTGACAACGAAACTAAAAAAAGTTATATCTCTTTTCCCAATGTTCCAGGCCTTACATCTGATCTTATTGGTTTATTTAAAGATGAAAAACATATTATTTTCGCTAAGCAAAATTTGAAAACCGTCAATCAATTGTATTCAAAATTAAAGGATAAAACATCTGATTTTAACCAATCCAACTTAATTTACAACATTCCATGCGGTGGTTGTAGCAAATGTTACATCGGCCAAACTTCTCAGAAATTAAGTGCTAGAATGCCTCAACATAGACGAGGTGAGGGAAAGCTTGACATTAGTAATAAATGTGCTATGGCTATACATGTTCAAGAAACGCAGCATTTTGTGGACTATGACCAAACAGTCATTTTAGAATTTGAAAATAACTATAGAAAAAGATTGTTTCTTGAAATGTGTCATATTAAATTGAATAAAAATATCACTGTTAACTATAAAACTGACACTCAGAACCTGAGTGTAATGTACGCTCATCTTCTGGGGTCTTTTTAAAAGTATTAATAATTTATATTTTGCGCGCTTATTTCTGACGACAGGATTTCCGTCCCCTCTTCTTGTTGAGTTCGTTTTCGTCGTTTACGTGTAGCCGGCAGTCAAAAACATGGCGTCACCACGTTGGCTGTGAATTTTTTAATAATTTTTATCATAAATATGGCTGTATTGTTTGACAAAAAAATTGAGTTTGTGTTAACATAGCTAGTCACGTAATAAATGTGTGTTACGAAGACTTTTAACAATGAAAAATTTTCAAACTGTTTCAAAAAATTTTACAATTTTAATCCAAGTTATAACTATTTGTAAGTTGTTTTCAAAATTTATATTTTTGGATAAGTATTAAAAGAAATGTATGTACGTTTTCAGTATCCCTGAAGAAGTAACAAAATTGTTACGAAATATTGGACTTTAAATAAAAATAACATCTAAATGAAACTTTTCTGCTGGAGTGTTTCTGCCATACACCCATCGTAATTTCCGTTAAATTATTGTTGTATCTTTCAACAAGTCGGTGTTACTCCTTTCAACATCAAAATACGATAGTAATGATGAGAAGAAAAATTCCAAGAGCAGTCCTTTTCTTAACGTTTTATTGACATTTAATAAAGTCGACCGGTCTCTGTCCTACAGTGCTACAACCTTTTTAGGACCGGAGAAAGACAAAATATAAAATTATTATTATAGTTTGTACATCAACCTAAACAGATTTAAATTGATATACAAACTTGAACTGTGTGATGGTTAGTTTCATATTTTAGTTTTATTTGATGCTGAAGATGGTTCTCTGAAAAACTGAAATCGGTCGATTTTATTTAATATTAATAAAACTTGAAGAAAAGGCTACATCTCAAGTTCTCTATTTCTCATTACTACTATTATACTATAAGATATAAGGTCTGACTTGTCCTTCAAATTTCGCTTGCAATATGTTTAATCATGATAATTTGATTGAATATTGTGACCGTTAAGGTTAATTATGACTTTTTAGAGATACTCACTTTGGCTTCTTCCAGTATCACTTTTCAAAGACATCTAAAGACGACGGTTCAAGAAAAAGTAATTTCAAGTTTCAAATATTCATCAGATTTTCTGACGAATTCAGTGAAGAAGAGAAATGGTGAAAACGCATCCCAATAAATATTTCTTCCTTAATCTTAACTAAACAGAACCCTTATAAATAACCCTTAAGAATAGGTCCCAGAAGCCCACACCTGTACATCTTAGGGTATAAGACCCTTTTCAGTAAGCTCTTGGGCCCTACTGGGCCAGTTTCATTCATAGAGGTAAGAACCATAGTAACGTGTTACTTTTCACAAAAAAAGTTACAATCAAATAACATTCAAGTTTGCGACAAGGGCGCAGAGCTCAAAATAATTCTTCAATAAAATGTAAATTTCATTAGTAAAATTTGGAGTTCTCAATCAATATAAAATAAATTTGATAATAATTAAATATTGAACAATATTTATCAGGAAGTTTTCATTTAGAATGATTTGCCCGGTATCCAATATTTTGCGGAGTAAAATGCAATGGAAAATTTTACTTGATGCCACCAGAATGTTGGCAGATTTTTTTTCCGCCGATTACCATGAAAATTAGGGCTTCACAGAGTTTTCAGTCAGGGAAATGGTCTAGGCAAGAAAGTAATGCCATAACGTTTAAATATTATTCCATAACTTCGTGTTATGTTTTTGACTCATTAAGTAATAGATTAAGCTTCACATATCTTGAATTTGATTCTAGCTATACTACGCTGCAAAGTGTTCCAGTAGTTGTATTCATCTTTTCCAGCTATTCATCAGTGCAACCTCAGGGTAAATTTTTCTATCTTTTGAAAAAGCCAGTATTTCAATCCCTACCTAAAATACCACCATGCTGCTAAATTTGACAGTTTCTTGTTATGCTATATTTAAATAAATTTATAAAATTTCCTAGGAATCATCAAACTATATTTGGTCATGAAGAACTTATGCAGTGTCACATATTCTTCTCAAACTGACCTACTGTATAAAATTTTTAACCCTATACTACTAAAACCTTAATCGACTGAGAAGCAGATACGGCTTCTCAAGGGTAGATAAATCATCTCAAAACCTACCCCAAAATTTTCAGATGTGAAGATGTTTTTGTCTCTCCTTAATAAATTCAAAACATAAAATATAACAGCTTTATGGTTGAAATTTATGAACTTCTTTCAGGAACTTCCCAAGCAAAGTGATCTTTAAGAAATTTCGAACTAAAAGTTTTATTGAATAAAATGGTTTAAGCTAACTGGATCGGCGATTCCCAACTCGGCACATTTACAGGTAGTTTCTGCTAATGACTCTCCAACTCGGCACATACGAGTATCTCAGGTACCTGCAGTGATACCCAACTCGGCACACTTGCAGGTAGTCCAAGCAAAGTAATCTTTAAGAAATTTCGAACTAAAAGTTTTATTGAATAAAATGGTTTAAGCTAACTGGATCGGCGGTTCCCAACTCGGTACATTTACAGGTAGTCTCTGCTAATGACTCTCCAACTCGGCACATACGAGTATCTCAGGTACCTGCAGTGATACCCAACTCGGCACACTTGCAGGTAGTCTCTGATGATATTGTATTGACTCAGGTACCTGAACAAAAGGAGGACTGGGCATTCCAATGTATTTAAATAAAATAAAATCAATTTTATACTTTCTTTTTTATAATCATACAAAATTTGACATACAATAATACAAAATCAAAAAATAAGTGGGTTGCATCATACAATAAAAATAATAATTTCAGCGTGATCGTGGATTAACCTTTTTGTCGTTATTACTCGATCTCTGGACTCGCTCATAATATGGAAAAATGCTTTGCACTTTAAATTAACACACCGCTACTTCACTTTACTAGATAAAAATTTTCGATTTGATTTACTGAATTTATGTTGCTCTACAATCAGTAGTGTTTTTCCAAGTTGGCTAGTTATCTCGCGAATTGATTTCTTTGATGTTGTTGATTGAACTGTTAGATTGATAATAGATAGCTACTAAACAAAACATTTTAATTTATATTTTTCTTAGGTTTTAAGCCGATAATAGAGATGGGTTTTTCTGCAAACACTTGTATAAGACTTGTGCCGAGTTGGTCATAAGGATTACCTCCAACCCTTGATTGATGTCCCATCGGGAGATTAAATGTGCCGAGTTGGGATATGCCCAACTGGATTATTGAATGTGAGTAATGGAGATGAGGGAATTCAGTCAATTATTTAATATTTTCTTCTCTTACTCTACAGATTCAGCTATACCTTAGAAGTGAAAAGAACTATTTTGTGTAGTTTTATGTTAAATTTTTATATGGAAACCTCAAAAAGTAAATTGTGGACTCTACTACTAAAAACAAACTCTAAATAGTTATTTGTGTATCAAGGCCGTAAAGGTTATCTTTTTTGGTCGAATCTGTTGTTTGCGGCCGAAGCGCAGCTGAGGCTGCAATTCAGGTGAGACCAAAAAAGAACTGTAGGCCGAGGTGCACACAACGTTTTTTAGGCGATCATTACGAAATAATTCAAAATCACATCATTTTATCTATTTATTTCTAAAACATTGCAATTGTAAATCTTAGTTGCCGTTGAAATTGTTTTATTCTATTGTCTTCTATCAAAAATTGGCATTTAACAAAAAATGCGTATTTATTTTTTGAATTGCAAGAACTACAGAGGTTGACGGAAGAATATATGTACTATTTAAGCGAAAACTGTTTCTTAAAGAGTTCATCAAGCTGCCCATATAGGTAAATATAAAGTGTTTATGAAATATTTTTTGACAGATCAGTCCCAAAAAGTAATATTTGACAGATCAGTCCCAAAAAGTGAAATTTGACAGATCAGTCCCAAAAAGTAAAACTTCTCGGCCGCAAAAGAAGCCATAAAAACACCTTTTTTGTCATGATCGCCTAAAAAATTATTTTTCTCCTACAGTCAGATTGCTTTTATAGAGTAAAAAGTTGACTAATAGATGAAAAATAGGATGAAGAATTCCTAGAGCTGAGGCTTCGTTAGTCTATACATATTTCTTATGTCAATTTTTTTCACTAAAACCAACCTAAATACAAAGCAAAAAGAATCTCCAGAGCTTCTATCTTATATGAATATTGAAATGAGGGAATTCAGTCAAATTATTCAATCTTTTCTTTTCTACTCTATAGTTTCGACTATACCTTAGCCACCTTCAGGTGCGCTACAATTACAAATTAATTTACAATAGATTTGGGTGAAGTGAATGTTAATAATATTCACAAAAGAAATATATTGTTTGAATATGAAATACATGTGTTTTAAAATTAGTTTTTTGAAAACTGTCATTAAAAGTGAACATTTACATGCCAAGTAGAAACATGCGAAATGATTGTGTTCTCGAATAAATATTATAATAATTCTGACACAAACATAAAATATCTTGGTCCTTTTACTTGTGTACACTAATAATTTTTGTTATAATTATCTAAGTTGGCAGTGGGAATATTCTAGGAAATGTTTCTGTTAGTTGTTAGACATCCGAATGATGGTTCATTGTCGCAAAATGTAACTGTTACGATTGGACTACTGCTCGCCTAGCGACATTCTGATTGATTAGGAAGTCTACGAGCATCGAACGATGGTATATAATCCCACGTGGAGAACTAGTACGAGCTCAAGTAGTGGTGGTAAAGTGAAGACAAGTGATTTTGACGCGAAATTACATTGTGCGATAATCTGACAAGAAAAACGTAAACGATAACCTGTAAATGAAATTAAATTACAATGTGATATTGAAGTTTCTCAAATAAATTCAGAGTCCTTCCCTATTGTCTGGGTGGAGCCTGATATCTCTTTACGTCGAGTCAAGTGGACAGGGAAATAGAGTGAATATTCAGTGCATGGTTAGCTAAGTGCGAAGTATAATAAATAAATAAGTTGTTGTAAATAAATATTAGTTGCTCTGTAGTTGAGGTTTAACAATAGTGAGTAGAAATAAATTGTATAGTTGCGATAAAACTTCCATTTTCTTCTCATTTATTAAACAGTGACTGTTATTTTAACAATAAACAATTTATTTAAAAGCAATAAACATAACAATATTGTTACAGTCTTAAAAAGTTCTGATCTTTTCAGTTAAAAACAATCCCTGTTATAAAAATTATTATTGTTCAGTAATGAAATAATATTATAAAGAAATTTAACTCAATCTGATAATACATGAATTAATAAATTATAAAAAATGCAAAATCTGAGTATTTCGCACGAACCTTTTCATAGGTCACTTCATGTTGTCCCATATTTCTTCAATAAATGTATTTTCATTCTAAAAATTGGAATGTTGAAGTTTAGAATATTTCACAGATATATGTGTTTTTCTAAATGTATTATGACGAATTTTCTTAAGGAGGAACGTCCCGAACACCGAAACTTTGACCAGAAACTGAACAGATAGGTACTATATAGAGCGCGTAAGCAGTTTTGAGTTATAAAAAATCAGTTGAGTAACAAGCGAGGATCAGTTAAAATAAATACTGTAATACAATAGAAATTTATTTTTATCCATATTTCTAAAATAGTGGCAGGGAAAATTGTACAGAAAATATTTCAGGAACTTGATAAAATCCTGGCAGAACAGAATATTTTTTCTTACTTAATTTAGGCTAAATTGTTATAGTCCAAACCTGATTTATTCATACAAAAATAGATTTTTTTATCTTTCTCATAAACTGTGGAATTGTTACTGACATTGAGCTTAGGAATTATATATTGTGTTTGTATAAAGACAAAATTATAGGAGGAGTAATTTATTATACTGAATTTTATCGATAATATCAAGTGGAAATAGAGGGTGCTGGAGTCCCACAGTACCTATAAGCGAGTCGCCATTGCCCAAAAATGATTAAATATATGAACTTTACTTGACTATATATAGAAATACCAATGGAAATTTTATTTATACGGTACAAAAAAACAAAGAGCTTGAATGACAAATAATATATCAAATTTTCTCCTCATAAATCACATTGAATTCATCATTCATTCCAGTGATATTTTAATTCAATTTAATAAAGGTAAATAAATCCAATGAAACAATATTATTCACATTCCCTGCAGCTTTAATGTATCAATTTTCTTCTGAGGGCTTTTATGTTCAAAATTTCCATCTTATCTCGTAGCTCGCGCCATAAACACCCCTTAAACGACTGTAAAGTTTACTCCCCCTTTCCACCCCTTGCAAATGCTAGAACAAGTAGCATGTGTGCACTTTAGGAAAATGCAATGTTGCACAGTTATATCGTTATGACATTGTAGAAACACTATTGTTACCAAACTCCAATGTAAAAAGAGCACATGAAACTAAATTATGAATAGCAAAAACGTATTCCAGAAATGAACTGGTAACAAATTTAAAAATGACCTGGGAGTCAAGCATTCTTGATAGAAATTCGATATATTCTCCAAAGTTCAAAAGAATAATTTTCTGACTGTATTTCAACTAGAATATATATGAATAATTTATTGTAACACTTTTCAAGATATGGATTATTATTATTCCGAAAAAGGTAAAACTAAATAAAACTGTTTGCAATACCAATACTTATGAGGGCAATCAATCATTTTATTCTTCCGAAAAAGTCAGAAATCAAATATAAAATTATCCGTGGCATATCTTTTTGTTGAGTGAATCCTTATTGTATGAAAAGTATCCGTAAAACTTCACATACCATTAAACTTCTTGTAAACTCTCATAACCTATATCGACAAGCTTACAACTTGAATAAAACTAAGTCTCAGAGTCCCTAAGTTCATATCTTACCCTTTCATACCCCAAAAATCGTTTTCACCCCTATAAATAATGCAGTTTGTTTACGTTTATTAATAAATATAAGAAGCTAATAAATTCAGTTATTCAGGACCGTACTAAAGGCATTGATTCACGACGGGATTGAGGCTGCCCTCAGAGGAATTGTCTCGAGCTCTGTTCATGTATAGCTATTACATATTTTATAAACAGGTTGGCTATAAAGTTGGTTATTAACGCCATGTATGATATTCGTGTTTATGATGTTGATAGCAGAGTTGTTAATAATGAATTTTAAGTACTATATTTAACAGGATATTTGATGCATTGTTAATATATAATCTATGTTTGAGTAGCTATTATGATAGTGAATTTAAGGTGATTTTGATTTCTGTTGAAGTCACGCACTTGACCTCTAGACCTTCACATTTAATTGCGCAGTATTTCTCTTGGTAGAATGAATTCTTAAATACCACTAAAGATTATTTCATCACATAAACCTTACATAAATAACAGTAATGAGTTATATTGCAAGAAAGCTTTATAGAATTTTGTGTCAATTAGATTGTGAACTACAAAAAAAAAAACGCATGATGCAACGAAAATTGCATTTTTATGATAAGATTTGAAACGTAACTGATAGTTGCATTGGTAAGTTTGAAGATCTGGTTTTGAATTTATTTTTATCTGAGTCAAATATTCTAAGATATTGCAACAGATTTTATTATAATTTTATAATAACATAGGTTACAAATACACTTATTTACTTTACAATTCGTCGCACAATAATACTTTTATTGAGTGATTATTCTTATTTTTACCACTCAATGTTGGCTTATATACCCTTATCCAACAATGTCGAACATTCTAAATAATCAGAATTCCGTAACTCAGTCAGCGGACCAAATGTAACAATAGTATCTTGCAACAATGAATTAGCATTCAAATGTCTGACAATGGAACATTATCTAGATTGTTTGCGAATGCTAAGTTGGATTGTAATTATAATGAATTATTAGATAAATAACAAACTTAAATAAACATTAATGTAAACTATTAACTTAAGATATTCGATATTTGTGACAATATTTTAATTTACTGATTATCACGTCCATGCTCTTGGGACGATGGTTGCAGTTGTCGTAGAAAGATTTCAATGAATTCGTCTCAAAATTTCTTTGAAATATAAGGCAATGAATTATAAGTTTTTACTTCTCTGACCTATACAATAGTGATTTTTTGACAGTCGGTCTATCTGTCTGTCTTTCATAACTTTAGAACGCACACGAATTAGTGTTGCCACGAGAATCGAGACCAATCTCGGTCTTCAAAAAGTCGAGACGAGACCATAGAATGAGTCTCGAGCCAAAAGACGAGACCGGGACGAGACCAGAGTCGAATCTCGGCGAGAGTCTCACGAGATTCTCGACAAGACTTGTATCATTAACACTCAAAATTCATTTTTGAATCAAATCCAATCAGCTTCTTCCGAAAGCAATATTATAAAACGTAGGTAAATGCCCACAAGCTGCAGTAATAATAGTTGAATTAAGGTGTTTTCGAATGCATCAATCATTTTTTCTACCGCTCTTCCAGAATATGTGGTTCATATTCAGCCTATATAACAACATTTTTTCGTCGACTATTTTTTTAAAGTAAGTCATTTGGTTTTATCATGTTTGGTATCAAATTAAAGCTCCTGCGAGAATAATTCTAGTAGAAGTGGGAAATAGGATATTTAAATGATTGTCAATTGTTTTTTTTTACAAGTTATTTGAATGATTTCTAGTTTGGTATCAATCTGAAGCTTTCGGGAAGAAACTTTTAACTCTCTATTAACTGGATTTCGTGTGGCTCCAGGGGTCCTTTTTTAATTCATACAGATAGCTTGGAGACGGGTCGCAGTCTCTTTGTCAATGTTATTATGTCATAGCTACATTTATAAGAACTTGAATATTGTATGTTGATGCAAACAATATGATCGGCAACTTTATGCTGGTAGTTAGTAAAGAACGATGTTTTAATTCAGATTCAATTCATGTTAAATCATTTTCCTGATTTATTATCAATTATAAAAGTATAATTTCATTCTATTGTTACTATTTTATGATAATACGAATGTCAAATCTGATATCAAGCTAAGGAAACTGACTTGACTCTCTTCTTACTTCTGGAAGACTGTCTTCAACGATTATGACATTGAGCCTCTTCTCTTATTGTCCGATGGGTGGAACATGTATCAAGAGTCTACGAAATGAAGTCAGAAGATAGTCCTTACAAACAAAAATTAAACTCCAGAGCGACTGTTTGTATTGCAGATTCCACTTAGGCTCAGTTGTAAAGTCGAAGCTTATCCAAAGTTTAAGAAAACCAAGTTTAATTTCTATGGTTATAATTATTTCAGAAATTGTAACCACAGAAATTAAACTTGGTTTTACTAAACTTTGGATAAGCTTAGGCTGTACAACTGGGTCTTAGACTGTACGCTAAGTTTATCCAATACGCATGCGCGTTGTACGTGATCACATGATCATAACTCCTAGAGCTGCTCAGCAAGGTGGAAATAATTGTGTAATGCGCAAAATTAAAAAGATACATTATTTGTAGCGTTGTGTTTTTGTGGTTCTTAACGATTGTGAAGTGAGTCAGAAGCTCACGTCTGAGGGTTTATGACCAAGCTATAAAACATAACTTTGCACACCAAACATACAAATACATATTTTTGGTGAAATTCATAGCAAATAATAATCAGATAGGACGAATTGATTCCTGCATGTGGGGAATATGTAATTTTGAAAAAATTGCCAGACTCTTGTCAAGACTCGGAACCGAGACGAGACTGACCTACTCAAGAATCGAGACCAAGGCAAGCCCGAGACGAGACTTAGCTAGGCGAGATCATCACGAGACCGAGACGAGACACACTAAAGTCTCGTCTCGTCTCGTGGCAACACTAGTACAAGCTTTCATTTATTATGTCATAAGAAGTTAAAATATTATCGATTATTTTTGTGGTGCTATCACGAATGTTTATTGGTACTTGCGTTTGAATACCACGAGTGTGCAGCACGAGTGGTATTCACAAGCACAATAAACATGAGTGATTGCACCACAAAAATAATCTATGATACTTTGACTACAAATGGTATATGGAGGACTATTCCAGGAGTCAAACTATTTTTTCAAATTAGTTTCCTATGAATCAAGTGACAAGTTACGTAATTTTCATAGGAACAAGTAAACAAACTTCTGTCAAATTGAAAAATTAAAATTTCTCACATTTTCTTCGACGAATAATAGAGAAATAAATTGCGTTCTGATATGGAGACTAGTTCAAAAAGGTTTGTGATAAATCGGAAGATGAAATTGATGATGATATTCAGAAAAATATTCCATTAGATACGAATAAAGCACGAGATTACAAATTGGAGGTCCCCACATCTTTGAGTAAAATACTCACTTTGACCACTAGTGTAATACTCGATGACATTTCTACACGTCCAAATACCCACTGATATGCACCGTTTCTATGGCGATTGAGCATTGTTAACCTTAATGAATACTACGAATGAAATAGTCAGGGGGTAATACCACGAGTGCTAAAAATTACCAATAATTTTCATGGAAGCTTGTTGCTTATAATTTCACGAGTTGGAAGAACGAGTGAAATTTGTACAAGCTTAAATGAAAGTTATCTGGTGAATTTTTTAGCACAAATGGTATTTAGGGAGAATATTTTTTGAATGTCATCAAATAAAATTGAAATTTATTAAAATAACATAAACTGGCCTCAAATACTGTCTCAGGATTTCACTTCATTTATAGGTTCAGTTTTCATTACATTTTTGTCGATTTCGTCTTCTTCAATAGGGAATATTCATGAATTTCTTTTATATTTATAATACACTGATTACATCGTTATAACATAGTAAAAAATATAAATTATGTTTAAAAGTGCTGTAATCAAGTTTAAAAAAATATTTGAAAATGAGAATAATTTTGAGCTGTTTAAACGCCGCCATTTTCGCGCACTCTATGGATGACGTCAAATAACATGTCCAGTGACATTATAATCCATTGTTTACTACAAGTGTTTTCACTCTCAACTTATTTCAGCATTAAATAAGGTCAAAAGTCAGTTTATAAGTATTGCATTGTGCCTGCATGCAAAATACTATCAGAAATGTACCTGATAAAGTCTTTTTCCCAATCCAGACAGGTTTTAAAATACGTAAGAAATGATGTAAGGTTGTCAGAAGAGATGAAGTGTCATAATAAACTTGACAGATCATGAATAACATATGGGTACGTTCCACTAGACTGCCGCAACGCTCATGTCTCCTCAATAATCGTTCCACAAGACGATCGCGGTCTTGGCGTTCATGATAAATACGTCATAGATGACGTCATTGATCTCGACTACTTCAAGCTCCCTACGCCCGCAATTTAAAGGTGAGTCGAAGCGGTCGTTGTGTTCATTTTTTAATAAATCGTCAAGAAGTTCAAATTAAATAAGAAGATGCCTTTCCAATTTGTACTTTCGATTCCAAGCTATGTCAATTGATTCAATATTTTCCATTTGTCATATAACAGATAATTTCATGATCTCTTATTATCATTATCTATTATTCAAGAGCGATTAATTTACACAGGCATATTGGATTTATTCCATTCGTATATCCTTTTTGCTACAGGTTAGTTTAATCTTATTTATGATTTAGTTTTCGATTCTAACAAAAAATTGTCAGTTCATTTGACATTTAACAGACACTCGCATCGTTCCACTTGAAGCACCAGCCACATCGACCATGAGTTAGTGGAATAGCAAAAACCGCGGTCGTGAGCGTGAGCGTTCCGGTCATTAAGTGGAACGTACTCTAAATGTAATCAGTTTTAGCAATAAAATTCAGTGTATGTATGCGGCTTCGTTTACTGCTTATCATATTTCGGATTGTATTTATTAAAATAGCGTACATAATGTGTTATTATTGAATAATTTTTTTGCAGTGTTCACTCTTTTTACTTCAGCGGACGTAAAATCTGGATTTAAAGAAAATAAGACGACATCATCAATAGATCTATTCTTGACAGATTATCCGATTAAGCTTTTACAAAACCACTGTCTTAATGATTTATAATCTCAATAGGATGCTAAAATTACACATAAACAATAAATGAATTTACAACACACACGTTATTACTATGTTTTCTAATCAAAAGCCTGCAATGCCACACAAATGTAAGCAGTATTAGTAGTATCTGACGTCACATTTTGTTTTAATCAATGGTGTTGCGTTTTGGAACTTTGAATTTCCCGCGCTTGGTTTGCATTTTTATTAATTAATTTTGAGTAATTGAATTGATATAAAATACCAAAATGATCTTTTAGTACAAAAGTCCGGCCAATATAAATTCGGAAAAAAAATATCTGAACCAAATTTGAATTTCATGCATATTCCCTATTGCACTAAGCCGATTAATTTTGACGACATTTGACAAAAATTGGAGTTACTACTGATTTTGACATTTCTTATTTACAGTAAGAACAAAACATGTTTTATTTGTTTGTGTGGTCAAAATAGTTTGTTATTGGAAACTTCGCGTTGTCAAGACGACGTGAAATTTCCACTGTAATTTCTTGATAATTTCATTTATCCTATGGGAGAACTTATACATTGGACAGTTGAAAGGCCAATTGCCAGAATGTATCAATTAAAAAGGAACTACGATGGAAAATGAAAATAAAAAACAAAAATATGGTGCTTTCTTCGTTAAGCAGAGGACTTTTCGAACGACCTGGTATATCTCATTCAAGTTACGTCAAATTGATTACATTATCTCAATTTAAAGGATTTCTAAAGCTTATTCTCAAATAAGGACTGAAGAATGTCAAAATTGGAGTATTATTCGATATTCTTGAAAAATAGTATACTAGACTACAAGGACCGAACGACTGTCATTTTTGTCCAGGATGAATTTGGCAGCACTCGGTGAAGATGAGGGCAAAACCCGAGGCGAAGACGAAATTGAAGCCCAAGGCGTAGTTACGTGCAGCCAAAATCTTCCGTCACAATAATGACAGTCGTTCAGTATCTGTGTTGCACTTTTTGTAACAAGTGCACCGAAGTATCTCCATTACTGAGCTTTTTAAATAAATTTAGTTGTATTGAAACTATCTTATCGATTTGACAAACAAATTTTTGCATTTGAAATTACATTACAGTTAATTAATACAATGAAACATAACTTACATGATTTATTTTATTGATTGATATTTTTCACATTTTCTTTGCTATCCCGTTCACAATAAATGCACACACTATAACGAACACATCCTACAATACAAATTCCTTTCAAATATCAATTTGACCTAATATATCAATGAAATAAAAAAAGCCCAACGGCATCCATTATTCACAATTTTTATTTTCACCCAGTGGACATTAATTTCCTGACAACTGAGAATTAATGAAAATTGTTACCCTGGTTTGGAATTCAAAACTTTCGAATCAGAATTCAGCTCAGTCATATGATACTTTCGGTGCACGTGTTACAAAAATAAATTATTTCATGATATCATACTTTTATTACTAAAGTCGGACCTCATTTCATTCCAAATGATATTTTTTGGGCCATAATGAATAGGGATCATAATTTCTCTTGAAGGTATATTCCTTACTGCAAATGACTAACAAGTTACATTATTTTTATATCATGCTCATCTTGAATTTCTCCTCTCAGCAGGCAAGTGGTTCTTTTACATCTGGTTGTAAATATGATTTTTTAGTATCATAATAAAAACTTATCCAGAAGATTCATCTTTCCAACTTTATGATAAACAAGATGTCTCGGATTATCCAATGAATTTTCTTCATCGCTTTATGTCATAAGGAATAAGTTCCCTAATTTTTAACATAATTTTTATGGTTATAATCCTAGCACGTGATTAGTATTTGCATCTGACAAAGTGATACTTTTTGTCTCTTTCCGCTTTAGACATAATTTTAACTCATTCATATTAAGATAGACTCCATTTTCAAACAAGTCTTAAATTGCTGAAGGTGGTCTTTTTTTTTTTTTATCTAAGATCAATAGACCAGTTTTAATACACACAATTCTAAGGCAACTTATAGAAAGTATCAATATGAATAATGCAGATTGAATAAAAAGTAAGGGACTTTCTTTTGAATTAAAATTTTGATCCCATTGAGCACATGTTTGAATTGTGGAGTTCAGCTGGAACAGTAAACAGTACAGTTGAGATTAGAAGGGGTGAAAAGTTTTGACTTCTTTTGGAAAAACGAGCTGAAATGATTAAAATAGGAGTGACACTGGTGAATTTCATCATATTTATTTCTTGCTATTTGAAACAACTTAGTTTTTAAGCGTCATCATTCAAATTAAGTTATTATAGTTGAATGATTTCATTTGTAGAACTAGTGTAGAAAATGCAACATTTTTTTCGAAGGTCATGACGCTTTTATCAAACGTAAATAAAATAAATATTAAATTTATCTTTCTATAAATCTACTTACTCACCAATAAATCTATTAGTATTCACTTGAGATTCGATTCATATTCTTTTAGAAAACAAAATCCTGATCTTGAAAACTTACCTGGAAGAAAAGAGAAAAAAATTAATAATATATTATCAGGAAACAGTAGATATAATAGTATACATTATATGAAGTCATGCACTCGAGTGATTCCATCTGTGGTTTATTAAATAGTTATTTCATTATTATATTGTAATATAATGATTATATGTAGCAAAAAGTAGCATAATATGGATAATACTTTCACAGGTGTATTAATAAAATTCCACAAGAATAATTTTGAGAATTGATCTGTAGCATCAAAAAGTATTAATAAAATGTACCTAATTTTTCAATCAAAATGAAGAAAATAGCACTTGCTAACAATCAAACGGATATTCATCACTCTCAATAACATCAAAAATTTCCGAATTTATTTCTTGCAAATAACAAACACAACAAAACATTCTTCTTTCCACCCAAATATTCCAAAGGTTTTGAGTTAAGAGGCTTTTTCCGCAAGAAAAATTTAGTATTTACAAGAAAGATTAGTACAAAATGAAATCTGAGATCCTGAAATCCTTCCGTAATAATTCAAAGGCTTCTTGATGAAATTTCAAAACATTCCTGAGTTGATTAGTTCCTAATCCTCCTAAGTCCTGCCCTGTTCTTGTTTTCCTGCGGACAAATTGGCTAAAATCTCGGGACGTTTGAAAGCAGTGATTCAATATCGAAACATCAAATACCAAGGTAATTATTTCACTGATTAATATTAAGTTAATTTGTTGTGCTGACTGCTGATTAATTTTGAAAAGGATTCCAGAAATTCGTCCCAAGATAGGAAGGGTAACGATATTTTTTTCAGAGAGTATTTGATATTCAGTTTAGATTATTCAAAGGTAAAGTTGTCATGCATCTTTTGATTAATTGAGAGACGTTCTGGTTCAGGAGGAATCTGTTTATTGAAATTATTATTTCGATAATAGAATCAGATATTTTTTAAGTATCTTCCCAAGCCTTGCGCTGTAATATATAAAATGATTCTTGTACAATTGTACATATTGGGCGAGCGAAGTTTTTCTCAAATAACGACTCCTCCTGAACCACTGATCACATCTAAACTATGCTGCAAATAGTTTTGATTGAACATAGTTACAAAAAAATTTGACTGTTTGGAATAAAGCAGTTCGACTAGCAAAGCTCCTATCAAAACCAAACAGTTGTATTAATTATTTTTGTTACTCATATGTTTTGAATTAATATATTCTGAACATCATATTCTACTTTATCTCAGTTTGTAACTGTATATTTTTGTTTAGTCTCCAACTTCAATATGTATAAACTTTGCAATAAATTTTTTATTTCATTCCAATTGAATATACGAAGGAAAATGAGCATACAATAAACATGTATAATAATGAATTCTAATAATGACCTTATTTTTGAAAGATCATTTAGAATTTGCAGAATATATAACAACGATAAGATTCTTTTGGTTATTACTGGTAATTCTTTGATTCTATATCGTTCAAACGACTAAATGATAGAACTAATAATTTTAATTCCGAACACAAGTCAACGATTAAAACACTTCAGTGAGTGCATGATGATATATAAATAGCTGCCCTCATCATATGAGTCAACAACAAACAATATGGTATAATTATGTTCAACGTTTTCAACAAGCTGACTGCAATGCAGAACTAACACTATGGACACGACTTCCATTGCATTATGACTTTTGACCCTAGGACAACGATGGAGTCAGCATCTAATTATACACACACATCAATTATATTATTGTTGATGAATCAGAGAAACTGATATATGAGGAGAATGTGAAGGTTGATATCAAGAAAGGGATAAGAAATCAATCGAATAACATGAGTCACCAAAGATTGTCATTTTGATGTTACTTGTGAATTACCGATAAATAGACCAAGATTACAAAAAACATGAATGTAGTTTCCATAGACATCTGTCAAGTGCAAATTTGACTCGCGCATTTAGAATTCTGTACCCCATATAGTGTTTCACAAGAGTCTTGCATTTTTCTTGCTCTTGTCTTGTCTTGCGCAAGAAATGCAAGACAAGAAATGTCTCAATTTCTTGTCTTGCATTGCAAGACAAGAACAAGAACTGGATTTGGCAAGAAGATGCAAGACTTGGCAAGAATTGCAACATTTACTTGCCTCTCTTGCATTCTTGCCAGAACTGCGTATCAATTAGTTCGATTTTAGAGTTTTGAGAGAAAAATGAGTATCGCATCATTAGTGATGAATAGGTGGATCAACTAGGACAAATCAAGAAGCACCATTTTTTTCAAAGAAGCGTACAATATTTATTTCTTTAGAAGTACTTGCATGTAAAACGTGCATTATTCTCTGTGAAACTTCGACCAGGAGTTCAGGCACAGAAGACTTCTAATAGATCAAGATTCAAACGGCTTCTGTGCTTTCTGCTCACTAAGGTCGCCTTGGAGAAAAGTCGTTCTGATAGCACAAATGTAGCGATAATACTCAAAAAATCTCCAGCCATTTTAGACAAATTAAGAAATATAGAAGTATGAGCTGACCACCAAGCCAAAATATCAGTGTCTTCGCTTATTGTTCTGGAAAAAAATATTGATTTAATTCTACTCTTCATTTTTTTTGTCTATGCCTTGCAACGACGTCGAAGTAGATGTTTCGAGCTCATTTTGGATGAAAATCTGAGTGAAGTCAATATCATAGTCGTCAAAAAAGGTTACTGCAAGTTGGTCCTCATCCTCATTACTTTGACTACTATTATAGTAGATAAAATATCGATTTTAAAAGTCTTCGAGTTTCTTTATTGAAATTTCTTCCAAATTTTTACCCGATTCGGTGAGCTGGATCCAAAATAGGGAGACGCAATAGATCCAATTCGTTTTGTTATAGTGTTTTATTATCTTATCTATTGATGTTCTGTTTTGTGTATCTAGTTCAAATGCCCATCTCTCTAATTCATCCAAAAGAATATTACTACCCAATACAACCATGGACCTACGAGTTAACTTGGTAAATCTACGCAAAAGCAAGAACTGTGCAAGAATCTTGCACAAAAAACAAGAAATATAGTAACGCCATCTATTTAAAATATAATATACTAAGTAAAATATGCAAGACAAGAGATGTGCGAGAGGCTTGCAAGGCAAGACAAGAAATTGCCTTACAAGAATTGTGCAAGACAAGATCTCAATACATTTCTTGTCTTGCACTGCAAGACAAGAGCAAGAAACTGCTGAGCAAAACAAGAATTCTTGTCTTGTGAAACACTAACCCCATACAAGAGCACAATAAATATTGTGATTATAGCAATAGTTTCAGAAATATCGATTAGAAAAATAAATTACAATACAGATAACCTGACCAATTCATTTAGTCTGGGGGCTTGGGGGTTACAATAATTTTGTAGGCACTCTGTTATTATGCCACGGGTGACTTCACCCAAGCTGCCACTTTTTGAGATAAATTAATGATTTTGGTGTTTGTGGTTACTGCTTTGTTAGTGCTCTTTAGTGCCTCACAATTTATTTATCATAATGCTGGGCCCACATCTACGTCTAATGCCATTATTTGAAGCACATATAAACACATTGTCAATGACAATATATCAATTGTCACATAACGCCTTAATTAATGGCATTGGACGTAAATATAGCCCCTGTATAACGATATGATGATGTCATGGATAACATCCAATTATATTTCTGTCAACTTCGAGATAAATAAGTCTCAAACAGGGATTAGTCAAAGTCGCGTCGATTAGTGTTTCTTGTCCTTGAAATTTTTGACTGAAATATTAGGATGATTCGAAAAATAACGGTCAACTGTTCTGATACTTAATTGATTTAGATGCTCAGTTTCACAAGCTCTTCGCAAGACACTCAAGAGGAGAACTTGAAACAGGTACTAGAATTTACAATACCAGTTCACTGGTAAATGTCAAGAAATCTGCACACCTTTTACCAATAAATAATACTTTTCTGGTACATCAACGATCCTGTCTTGATTTTTTTGGGTTTATTTCCTTGATAGAATAATCGATAACGAAGACAAAATCAGGATACCACCTCCTGTCCTACTTAGGACAGAGAAAAAACAATCGTCAATTCGATCAGGAAAGTTGAACTCAGAAGTGGCTGCCGCCCTTCCGGACAGATCAGGGAGTAGCACTTAGGTATTTGATCTTTGCTGTCGATTGGTACCAGTATTAATCGTAAGTTCTATCAGGGAATTTGACTCCAAGAAATCGTCCGGAAACGACCTTTTTTCGACATTTAGAACAAGATCCAAGATTTATAAAGTCTGACACTCGATTGACCACTATATTTTCGATCGATTCATATACAATTTTCATTACTTGAATTGAGTCCGAAGAGTTTGGTAACTCGGTATTCACCAATAATTTTACCATTCTATCAGTAATTAGAAAATTTTAAAACAACCAACTACGACAAAGCAGTAAATAGCGCTGACAAAAAATGTTATCCAGGACAATTTTAACAGTTTCTATTAACGTTGGAGTGTATGTTTGTTGAATCAAAGACTCTAAGAATCTAATTTTATTTGTTCAAATTTTATGAAAATGCTAAATTAATTTATTCATCAACTTAAAATCCACAGATATGCTGCTGTATGAATTAGATATTTTTTGAAAACAGTATTTGAGATTAATAGGTTAAGAGATTTTAGCAGTCTAAAAATTTAACTTGGTAATCTCGACGTTAGTGACAGCCTGTAAAAAAATTATACATTCTACAAAAATTTCACTAAAATTTGAAAGACAATATGGTGTTCGTAAGTATCACACCAAATTTTCTTAAATTAATTATAAGTTTATAATGCTTCATCTTCACTATCTTTTGTTGTCATTTTTGGGCGTTCCTCTCTTCTCGTCAACAAGCAATCGTTTTATTTACATTCTGTTTCTACCCACACACTATTGTGTTTTGTTCGCTGATAAATCGCGATTGGCCGATTGGCAACTGTTGTATGTTTCACCTGGGGTTTGCGATCGGCGTTTGTTTTTGTAGAAGTTGTGATCTGTCATTCGGAGGGAAGAAAACAGAAGAAAGACGCTGAGGACAACTAACTTGAATCCAAACCTGGATACTCTCTAGAGAACGATTCAGATGTGACAATTGCTTGGAGAGGATTTGAATATTTGTTGGGATTTAACAACACGACTTTTCTCCAAACTAAGACGAAAGTTTTGATTCTCAACTACTGATGGATACAGATAAATTTGAGGCCTTATATCTTTGCGGAACTGACAAAAAGACTCATTTATTTTGTACACAGATACATACAATTGATAGTATTTATTGAAGATCATTTACTCAACAAACTTCATAACTAATATAATTATAAGCTGGAGGGTATACACATCCACCATTATACACAAAAAAAGATGGAAGATATCAAAACTATAATTTTTCCAGTTGGATTTTGAAACTGTATGCTTCAGTTTTTGTGTATCAGCTGAATTATTTATCTTCTTCTGATAGTTTGTGACTTTCAATTTTATTCAAGCTTTCAACTCCATATTAATAGATAGGTAGAACTTGCTTTCTTTGATGGAAGAATAAAAATAGCACAAATCTTCCGTGAATGAGATGAAAGAAATTTTCACAAAAACCAACTATTATTTGTAGAATAAATTAAAAAGATATTTGTGGAAAAGCTCATAGATATATTTATTCAGCTTATTCCACGGTTGGAAGATGAACGAACGAACATTGAAAGCTTCATTTGTGAAGAGAAGAAAAATTGCGTCCATGAAACAGTTCAGTTAAGAATTCTATTTCAAACAATAATTAGGACACTTATTTATGTTAGAAATGTGTGAACACAGCATTATAACATGAGGCATCAAGTATTTGAAGACGAGGACTGCCAAATTATGAAAAGTGTTGTACAAATGTCATAGCGCTCAAGTTTACACACTTGTTATATAAAATTAATTCAACTTCCATACTTGAACAATTATTGAGCACAAATTGATATCCAGACTTTGCACATAGCATAGCAGATAAATCGATAATATAATTAACAGTAATTGGATTGTAAAAAAAATAATTATGTAAGTATACCTGGTGTACAGCGCGTGTAACTTCGTGTGTCTCTTCTCTTGATGTACAAATGGCTGCTGCTTATTTTGAACCACTAGGATATCATGTCGGCACGTTGGAAACGGATATTGATCATTATTGGAATAAATTACAATATATGATATTATATCATCACATTTCCTTGAAAAATCAGTTTCTAGCTGAGTACTCCGAAAGTTTTCCTGGTACTATTTTTGACCTTGAAGCTAGTTATCACATCCCTTAATGCACTATTTTTTGCGAAAGTGTTCAAATTGAATAAGGATCATTTTGCATAGATCAGATTCTGAAAAAACTCGCTATTCCCAAGAGAGGTCCTCGAAAAATCGACATAATTGCAGGGTCCTTGGGAATATCCTATAACTCTGCTAAACATCGTAAAGCACGTAGACATCGCCAACAACGCCCTATCGGTTCCGTCATTCACAGGCGCACAACACGTCAATAAAATTTTTTGATATGTGTATTATTAAATATAATAATATTTCTCTTTCAAATTTGAAATTAGAATTGACGCTCCTTCACAGAAAGCTTTTTTTCATAAGACTGTACTGATTTTAATGAACGAAAAAACTTTTCAAAACTAATTTTATTAATGAATATGTATTATTGGGTAACCAGTTCTGTATTAATTAATTTGAAACACAACGTTTCGACAGCAAAGTGCTGCCTTTTTCAAGTGTAAAGAAATATGAAAAAAAATAAACAAAATTGTCAAGACAACAAAAATAAAAGTACAAATGGTAACTAGATTAGTTTAAAATATTAACTCCTAGGATCTTAGAACTCTGCCTGTGGTTAATGATTCAATATCCACAGGTCTTCAGGAGATAGTAATGAAGGCCTAAATAGGAAAAATTGTCAACTTCTTGTGGTTCTAGGTCAATCTGGCTCTACTCTTTTTGGTTTGGCGCATAACTGAACCATCCACAGATCTTCAGGAGGTGATAATGAAGTAACTCTCGCAAGTAGATTTGTAGATAAAAATTACTTGAAATTATGAACGAAGGATTGGTAGCCATGATCGATTAAGTTCATAACCGGTATTCAAATTCAAATTATTCGGTGATTTTTTTATTTCAATTGCTTCTCTTATAAGCCTCTTGAACCAATTGTTCTCTTTAGCTAGAAGCTTCGTATTTTTGAAGCCAATGCCATGTAATTCTTGAATAGCATGCTCAGCCACTGCAGATTTTCCTGGATGGTTCAATCTTATATGATGAGAATGCTCTTTCAATCTTGTTTCTACAGACCTCCTGGTTTGTCCAATATATATTTTTTCATCTTGACAAGGAATCTTGTGTATACCTGGATATTGTAGAGGAAATCTGTCCTTAACGTTACCAATAAGATTTCGAATTTTTAAACTGGAAGTGTATGAAGTTCTCATATCATATTTATGTAAAAGTCTTCCAATTTTATCCGTTTTATTAGCTATGTAAGGCAACGTAACAAATATTTTCTTATTATTTGGATCTTGAACAGGAGGTGTAGAGTTCTTCTGTCTTGATCTGTGTTCTATTATAACCATTCTTCAAGAAAACATCATCCAAAAATTTGATTCCATCAGATAGTCTACTTGGATGACATAATGAAGAGGCTCTCTGATATAAAGTTTTAATAGTACAAAATTTTTGAGCAGGATGGTGATTTGATGACTCATCAAATATTGATTTGTATGGGTCGGCTTCCTATATACAGAATGGATAAGTATCTTGTTTCTCCAGGTGAACGTCCAGAAAAGGAAGACAGTTATTTTCTTCAACCTCAATACTGAATTTAATGTTCCTATGTTCAAAAACACATTCAATTCATCTCTACCATGAGGCCAAACAGCAAAGACATCATCAACGTAACGTAGCCAGACAGTAGGTTTCTTCATAGCAGTATTTAAAGCTTTTTGTTCAAAATTCTCCATGTAAAAATTAGCGATAGAAGGAGAAATAGGGGAACTTTTATTTTTGTTGTCTTGACAATTTTGTTTATTTATTTTCATATTTCTTTACACTTGAAGAAGGGAGCACTTTGCTGTGGAAACGTTGTGTTTCTAATTAATTAATACAGAGCTGATTACCCAATAAAACATATTTATTAATGTACTGATTTTATTCATTCTTCAACCTATTCCACCCACAAATATTTTCTGTAAAATATTTTGAAAAATTCCCCGATCATACTTTTTCACATTTTTGTTATACTTATTCGTGTTTCTCAATAATGATCAAACATAATAATAATTCCAAAAAGAAAGAATGCTGAAAATAGATCACTTCCACTATTCTCTTCTTGTATAACAAATAATTATGTGAAAATAATTCTGAAAATACCATAAGAAAATCATCAAAAAATTATTGAGGTCACGATAACAAGCCAAGACTACATGAAACAATCCGATGGTTGCAACATAGCCCATCTACCTTGGATGACATCACAAATGGAGTCAAATCCTCAGCTAACAGATTCACAGAATCTCATGCTCATCTGGAACTGCTAAAAATGTTCTATCTCTCTTGCACGCAACATCTTCAACAAAAACAAAGGAGTTTGTTGTTGCCGCATCAGCTCTCAACTTCAACTGTTTCTTACGTCATCACGAATTAAAGATGTGTTTACTTCTCATAAGAATAACCTACTACAAGAGAAAGGATTCCGCAAAATTATCATCACTTCAAAACTAATATTACTAATTACTGAACACATGATATTAAAATACATGAATGCTGTTTTTAAGATCATCCTTGTCTGACCGTAACTTTATTTTCTCATATCATCCGATTATTAGTAATCTGAATTCAAGTTATTATTATTAATTAACATGTTCACACTTCTTATTTCAGTTTAAAATTTTATTATGACTTACAGGGTGAAAATGTGCAACCTTAATGTGAATAAAATTGTATGCATAATTTTGGTGAGAATTTTATAACGGCTTTGCGCTATATCTATATAATAAGCTCTTGGCTGAAATGAAATACTTCCTACCTCAGATGTAATATACTATATTACTTCTTCTCGATGCTGAACTTTCTACAGTTCAATGTAGCAGAATAATGAAAATGAAGTAGATGAAAGAATTAGAAGTCTTTGTTGAATTTCTAAATGAATAACGAATAAGAACGATTTAATGGTCGTTAACTGCACATTTAATTATATTATTCAGAGCTCATTAAAATACAAAAAAAAAATCCAGATTCGGCTAATTAATTATTATCAGTTCTTGTTGCGAAATCCTCGAAGATTATTGCGATAATTATTATTATTCTAAAAATGGAAACAAACCGAAAATCACAAATTTTTATATGCTGAATAAGGAGTGCTTTTTTGTCCTTGACTATATCATCAGCACCAACCAAATCAATCAAAATTGAAACCTTTCGTTTTCAAAGAAGTATATGAACATTCAAGGCCGGCATCTTAACACTTCTTCAAATTCATTGTTAAAGTATTGGTATTCGTTATAGGCACCTGTAGTTGTTGTTCACGACCCAGAAATCTAGGCGTGACCCAAAACCATGACCTTTTGCACCCATTCAAAGCTGGATTATGTATAGAGAATTATTAACATGATTCTAGAGCTACAAGATATACAAAACCCAATTCAGATGCTATTTTTACCTGTTTTTCACTACTATCTCGTTGCTAATAGAAGACACCATTACATTTCTTGCTAATTGAAAATAACAACAAAGTAAAACAGACGGTAGAAAACAAAATTTCTCGATATCAATGTTTTTATTTTTGTATTCATTCCCTTACATTCTTGAGTTCAGGCCTGGAAGTCTCATGAGATCCACTTTCACATGTTTACGATTTATTCCACGTCGGTTTGTTTCATTTTTATAAGAAAACATTATATAATATTCGTCCAAAAACATGTCGATTGTTAGGGAGCACTGTTTGTAAAGAACAGTTGAACGTTGATTGTGTGTTTTTAAGCGAAAAGCTTTTGTTTCTGAAAGAGAAAAGTAAAAGAGAGTTAGATAATGGTCATCATTATTTTGCATGATGTTTTTTATGTTTTTGTTCAGACGGAAGAGGAATGCTAAATTACTGTTTGACTTGCAAATTGACGTGTGTCGATGATTATCTACATCATTGACCTTAGCTCCAAGACATTAAAACGTCATCATGCCGTGGATTTGCTACAGTTTTTCACAGAGATATGTACTTACTGAAATAGAAATTAGAGTGTTATATTTCTGAGACCGAAGAACTAATCCATCAACTTTAATAGGAATAAAATTGATCTCTTCATTTGCAAATTTTTATCGCATTTTGCAGTAAGAGATGGGAAGTGTTTATTTATGCTTCTATCAATAATTATTGAATCTATTCAAATCCTTCTCCATACGCACTCTCGACTCGCGACTCAACAAACAAATCTTAAGAGTGCGTACTCCTTGAATAATTTTAAATCAAAAGTGATTGAAGTTAAATTCCAAGGAGTTATGAACGAATCATTATGGTATAAGTACAATGGTCCATCATACCATGCAGTAATAAACAATCATTTTTAGCGCATTTTTTGGAAAAAAAAGCGCTATTATATTCACTTTGGCTGTCTGGCTGGCTGGCTGGCTGGCGTGACGCTGAGTTCTCAGCAACTATACTATTTAGACTTCAAACTGGTACTAAATAGAAGCAGCTGTTTCAAAGATTTGCACAAATTGCTTTAATTCAAGCTCAGTGATTGTGGAAGATTAAATTATTCAATTACTTGTTTCAAGTGAAACAATGCCCATAGATATATATGACATTAGAGATATAGCAACTAAAGTTCATTCAAGTAGATAAAAATTTAGTTACAACTTTAGTCGTGCGTATCACTATTATTATGTACAGTTGTCAAATCTGTCCGGGATTCATTCAATGACTTGCTTGACGCAAATTTGAAGCTTGTTAGAATGAATTATTATTATGGGATGAAAATTTGTTTACTTTTGGTGTATTTCTTTTATATAACTTTGATAAAGATCAAATTATCATTTTAAGGTACAGCACTTGACCTCCCATCAGTCAATAATTAAACAATGGAGATTAAAAGGTATTTTTGAGTTTGTACATGCATAAATTATGTACCTATCAAATAGTCAACTTGAAACTAGTACTAAATAGAAGCTGCTGTTTCGTAAGTTTGCCCAAACTGCTTGATTTCAAGCTCAGTAATTGTGGGAGATGGTAATTTACGAAATCTCTGAAGTAACAAGCATTCATGAGCTGTCAAAAATGCTCTTTCATCATCTAGATGATTCTTCAATTTTTTTCTAAGACCGTAATTATAATGACATTCATCAATCTGGTTTCCATGGCATTAAATGACATTTTAAACAAATCTTGTCAAACCCGTGTCTTCGGTCATTTTAAGCACCATCTGAATTTGGCATAGGCTATAGGCTTTATCAATTGATTTGTGCTATCACAATTTGCGTTTGTATAAAATGTGATACTCCAAACATTTGCTTCGTTTGTAATTCAAAAATTTAGGACTAGAGAGACTTCCATATAATGTTACACTTTGATGAATAATTGTAACAATTATTGATCTATTTCATTAATCATTGAAAAAATTCCACTACCAAATATTACGTTTTCGTTCTCGAAGCATCCACTGATCCTATCTTGAAGCAGAAAAATCGTGCAGATAACAAAACGTTGACAAAAAATCAATTCAGAATAAGCAAAGCCTCTTGTCTATCACTCCAGGGGTGTAGAGAGGTGAGGTGACACCTGAACGAACGAGCGAATTTTTATTAAAAAGCAACAAAAGCACCAACCCATGCATATTGTCTTCATGGAACAATGCCGTCGATTGGGAAATCAAATTCTCTCACCCCCTTATACCTTGCCGTCAATGGTGACTGAATACGTCAGTCGTGCTCGTTAAAGGAGCTGAAACTGAAGGACTCACTAGATTAATGGACAGAAAAGATTTGTTGCCCGCATCACTGTTTTCTATGAGAAAAATTGAGTTTCTGGAATAAATCTAAATATAGTATATTATTTAGTCAATGTTTGATGTAAGCTATACTACAGGACGATAAAATTTAAACAGGGATCAAAACTCCATGAACTATTAGGTTGCATTGCCAATGCCGATGCCGTTGATTACTGTCAATTATTTTAGAAATGTTTTTCTGATGAGATTACTGTACAGTGTACACAGTTTACAATGCGGAGTACCGGTAGCTATTGGCACTGGTGTAAGAAATTAAGAATTGTTTACCTGGTACAACATTTCAATTCTTCTTTTTCTTCTTGAACGGCACGACAGCCCTAAGAGGGCCAAGGCCTCTAGTACATGTGTACTCCCTAACTTCAAAAGAGGCTCCTTGTCCTGGTTCACGGATGCTTCAATACTAGAAAGTGGTGAAACTGGAGTAGAAATATCCGGACCAAGAACTCAAATCTCTGAGTATTTAGGTAATAGCGCCACAATATTCAAAGCAGAAGTACAATCTATGTTATAAATCTTTGCGCCGGAATGAACCTAGAGAAAGGTTTCAAAGGAGCAACAATTAATATATTATCAGACAGCCAGGCCGCTCTGAAAACTATATGTGCCCACACCTATCAATCAGAGCTGTTCTGGAATTGCAAAAATACCCTGCAGCAACTGGCAGTAAAAAACCATGTAATTCTTTGGTGGGTGCCAGGGCATGAAGGGGTACAAGGCAATGAAGACGAGGATGAGCTTGCTAAGAAGGGAGCTGGTTTATCATTTGGCGGACCTGAACCTTCTTGTGGTCTTCTAAAGAGCCACATAAAGAAAGAATTGAGAGTATGGGAGGATATTGCAAAAGCCTCATACTGGGACAACGCCAAAGGCAATAAACAGGCAAAACGCTTTCTGCCGCCTTCACCAACAAACCTGAAGGAGATACTTTCTCTCAGCAAAAGGGACCTAAGAACCTTGACAGGTCTTCTAACTGGTCATTGCCCTCTTAATTACCATCCACACAAAATTGGTAAAGCTGAAAATAATATATGTCGTCTATGCTTAGAAGACGAAGAAACTTCAGAGCACGTGATTCCGTGCTGTGTGAATGCGCAGCTGTAGTCTCTTATAGGAAATCTCACTTTGGAAAGGCATTCGTGTCGGCCAACATTGTGAAAGATTCTAGTCCTGGAAGGATACTAAGGTTCTTTAAAAGCCTCAATTTCACACAGGATTAAATAACTAGGGCTACATTACAAAAGATCTTTAGATCGCAGTGATACAGGCGGTTGGACGCACAAGCCCTTCACTAATAATAATAATAATAATAATAACATGTGTACTCGTTTCGTTATCGTATCATTCTGGTATTTTCGAAGCCTTAATCTGTGCTACGATCTCAAATCAACAACGATTGAGCGGCATCAGAGAGATTTCTTATTCTACCAGGATTACTTTTAAGACATACAGGTGGTAAGCCTATAGTATCCGAGTATGATTTGAGTGCTTGATATTTTAGGACTTTTCTTTTTCTTCTTCTTCTGTGGTACAACAGCCATAGGAGGGCCAAGGCCTCAAGTACATGCGTACTCGTTTCGTTACCGAATCATCCTGATAGATTCGAAACCTCCATCTGTCTCAAATCACTAACGATTGAGCGGCATCAGAGAGATTTCTCATGCTACGAAGATTACCTTTAAGACAAACAGGTGGTAAGCCTATAGTATCCGAGTATGATTTGAGTGCTTGATATTGTAGGACTCTTTCAATAAATCATACATACCGGTCGGAAATCGAATCGGGAACCCCTGTATTCGTACGTACAATTGTACATTGATCAGTGCGTTAGCCCGGCACATCATTTCAATTACCTTTGCGGAAAATACTCGAATCAATAAAGATTTCTCAGAATTCTAAGTAAGATAGGTTCTGATGATTATTTCAAAACTTCTTATACTACATAATTGAAAGCTTCCTAAGTTTGAACGCTCGATAGGCTTTGGTAAAGATATTGGCAATACGACCTTATTGTCAACACATATTTGATAAAACCAAATAAACGCCAAAATTTCTTGTGAAAATACAGATTATGAGACAAAATTTGATTGCTAGAAAGAATAAGAATTAGTAAAGGTGAAGTATATAATCAATTCTAAAAAAGAAGTGATAAATGGCTCTAAAGAAAACTGGTAGTAATGGTCCATATTTAGAACTCGATTCTGACAGCGCTGCTAGCTGGAACCATTGTTAAGATGTAGGAAATGGTCAGCAGTAATCAACTATCGACTAACATACTGGACACGGCCACGCGGTATCTGCAGCATAGTAATTCTTGGCTAATAAGAGTAGAGAAAGATCATAAATAAGAAACAGAACACATTGTCAAGATGTCTAGCAGATATAGTAGACAGCTATTATGACAGCAGAATCAAGTTGTTGTCGTTGATTGAAGAATATACAGGGTGGAATGCGAAATTGGAAACACCTTTTTTCTCGGAAGTTATTATAGATACCGAAAAATTGTTCAAATAAAGTTTCTAGATCTTCCAATAAGCTAACTGAATCTGTGTGAATTTAGTAAAAAAAAAAATTAAGTCTCGTATATATTGCCATATTTTTACTTTCTTCGAATGGAATACCTGTATATTATTGCACTAATGAATAGAAAATATTTTTTCTACAGTCACTATGGAATGATACTCATTCCACTCGCTGTAGCGTGCGGAATGAGGGTCATTCCGCACGCTCAAGGATTCCTAAGAAAGCCACGTGGCGTCGCGAAAAAACTGCTTCATTACTGTCATAATTTTAATTCTCCATGATTATCTTTTCATTCCTCTTCAAAATGAAGTCAATATGAGTAATTTTATCAACATTTTTGATGAATTGGAATGAGATCAATGAAGCAAATTTTTCCTCAGAAAACGGTATATTTTGATTATAGATATTCACGCGGACATCTTTGACTGTAGAAAAAATAGCATCCGTCACTCGTGCGAATCGATCATATCATGCTCATGTGAATTCTGCCACTCGACTTCGTCTCGTGGCTCAATTATTCACATTCGCATGGAATGATCTCCATTCCGCACTTGTATCGGAATATACTATTTTGCTGTAAAAAAGTTTCAGGGTTCATACCTGCTAAACTTGATAGTTTTTAAGATATTAACGAAAATATCTAAATGCTGTTCTCAAAATCAAGTGTGCCTTGAGAACAAAATTTATTGACAGTTGAGTTATTTTTTATTGTATTTGCGCTACGAAAAATTGTGTTGCATACATACTATTATTATTTGGTGTTAATAATGGCAGATTATTCAATCAATGAGAAGTTAGATATGATAAAATGTTTTTATCTATCAAATAATAATTCGAGACAAGCTCTGCAATTATACAGACAACAGTATCCGGAACGCTTTTATCCAAACCATTCGTATTTATTCACATTAGAGAGGAAGCTGCGTAGGACTGGGTCAGTTTCAAGAAATTACAAAACACGTGAGATAGTAGATGAAAATTTAGAAGTTGATGTATTGGCATATTTCAATGTATACGTATACCCTAAAAATTCAATAAGAGAAGCTGCATTGGAAATAAATACCACACATACAAAGGTTCTTAAGATTCTGAAAAAGCATAAGAACAAAGCCTATAGAATCTACAAAATTCATAATCTTCATCCTGGCGATGATGTGAGAAGATTACAATTTTGTAATTACTTAATACTGGAAAATATTGCAGAGCCTAATTTTTTAGATACAATTTTATGGTCAGATGAAACAAATTTCTCCAACAATGGAATACTAAATAGACATAATTCACATTATTGGCAATCAGTAGAAACGAGTCCACGTCAAACATTTATTTCAAATTTTCAAATACGCCTTTCAATTAACGTATGGTGCGGTATGATAAACAACACTATTTTGGATCCATATTTTTATGAGGGTATTTTGACATCACAGAGATACTTAAATTTTCTGCAAAATGAATTTCAAGATTATCTGGATGATATACCATTGGCAGTTAGACGCAGAATGATATTCCAGCAAGATGGTGCACCTCCGCATAATTCATTGGATGTAACTGCGTATTTGAATCAACAATTTCCAAATTCCTGGATTGGCAACAGAGGCCCTACATCGTGGCCCGCAAGATCTCCGGATCTATCGCCTTTAGATTTTTTTCTATGGGGAGCTATAAAAAACAAAATTTATGTAATGTCCGTTGCTACACTTGATGAACTAAAAAACCGAATAAGACAAGCTGTTGTTGAATTGAATACAGTCAATATGAAACAAAATTTATTGAAAAGACTTTATTTATGTGTCCGAGAAAACGGTGGAAATTTTGAACATTTTGTGTAGTTCGATAACATTTATTCCGTACTTCTTTGTGTTCTACTATGATAATAAAATTGTTTATTTTGTACATTGTTTTTAATAGTAATTGAACTATGCATTTCGTTCTTGATGATGTGCAAATATCTGAGCGCGCAAAAATATTCAAATTTAAAAAATATAAACGTTGTGTAATTCCCCGCGAACTTGACAGTAATATTATTGACACAAAAATATCAATAATATGTATACAACACAATTTTTCTTAACGCAAATACAACACAAAATAATTCAACTGTCAAAAATTTTAGTTCTAAACGCACACTTGATTTTGTGAAGCAACATTTAGATATTTTCGTTAATATCTCAAAAACTATCAAGTTTAGCAGGTAAGAACCCTTCAACTTTTTCAAAGCAAAAATTATTTTCTATTCATTAGTGCAATAATATACAGGAGATTCCATTTGAAGAAAGTACAAATATGGTAATATCTACGAGAATAATTTTTTTTCCACCAAATTCACACAGATTTAGTTAGCTTATTAAGAGTACAAAAATTTTTATTTGAACAATTTTTTGGTATCTATAATAACTTCCGAGAAAAAAGGTGTTTCCAATTTCGCATTCCACCCTGTATGCATTATTCAATCAACGATTGTGAGTAGAACATTTTTCATAATACTGCTGCGCTGCTAGCAGAGAGTGCACTGCCCAATTGGAAATGGCTTTTGCATATGGACCAATGTATCTATTAAAGAATCATAGTCTTGAAAATATTGAAATCAATTTTTAAATTAGTTTTCTGTTGGCAACATTTCTTGCATAAACACAAATAATATATCCGAACTACGTAAAATAAATGGAGATATCAGAGAAAAATGGGAGATCTAAACCATAATAGTTGTATGTTTCAGTAGATATTAACATAAATAATATCAAATTAGAGGATCCCGGATGAGTATACTGGAATAAATTATTAAACTTTTGTAAAAATCGATAGGAACAGATTCGAGTTTTCAGTTGCCTGTAACGCAGTACCAACTATGTTATCTTCTTCTCGTTTTAGTACTTGATAGCGTCATCTCGTGCTTGCAGAGTCTTCCTGAAAAAAATTAATATGATCTTTTTTTATCTCGACGTAAAGTTTATAACTTGTAATTGACAATCCTGTGGATAAAACTTTTTTTTTCCATTGCGTTATCTCAACAAACCACATACAAAATTGTAAAATTTTCAAATTTTGTCACGTGATCGACGAAACGCTGTTATTGGTCAAGTGCCGCTCTGACGTCATCACGCAGTATGGCGATCAGCAGTCAGTGCTTGACAGATAGGGACAGTGGATTAATTCGACATAGAATAGAATCAGACACAAAATAGGTTCTGATGTGTCCATAAAGGGACAGTCAGATAATTTGCCAGAGGTGCACGAGTTAATTGTTGCCAACTTTCTCTCGAAAAGTATATTTTTTAACGTATATGAAATGAGACAGAAATTGACAGTACAACTTCTTTTTTTGTGTGCGAAGTGTAATAAAATACTGCTTAAGTGATTAATTAATTTTAGTATGTTATATTTAGCAACTGAAACGTCTTAGTTAATATTCAGCATAGACCTATAGGCTCTTTGCGAATAGATTGCAGCGCCAGTAGTAGTTAATTTTGACTGTACTAGCAGGAAAACAAAACGTTATCATTGTACATGATTTCAGAATATATGTACCAAATTTAAATTATAAAGCAATTTATAAGCCAGTTTAACAGTAAATTGAAATATTACGTGTTGGTTATACAAATTGTTGCGTTTCAAACTGTAAAACAGTTACGGAAATACAAAAAAAAACATAAAAATTTCTACAAGTTTCCATCCAGAGAACATAAACTAGGAATGAGAAAAAATGGATTCAGGCTATTAAACGAGTAAAAAAAGTAAAAAAAAGTCAATAATTATTATAGAATATGCATTAAATGTAGAAATTTCTTGATGAAACTAGAAAATTTATGTAAGAAGTTAGGTTAAACCATTGTAAGCAATAGCAATTTCGTATGTATTATTTTTATGTATTGGATAAGTTTTTGGAAATTCATGCAAAATATCTCGTGTTTCATCAACCTAAGGCAATGTGAAAAAATATACTTTCATGTGACATGTTTTGATCTGTTTGACAGACATATAGCAGCCTATAATTAATTACTTCAAAATAACATATCTTACTTCGATAAAAACTTTAAACGGACAAGAATTAATCGACAGTTGCTCTACGACAAGCGCGGAAATCAAACTCTTATCCAAAAACAGTTTTTCTTCAACATAAAACACATGCTTACTTCTTGCACTAATTTTCCTCTTTCTAATACTGTACTTCGGATACAACCAGTTTATATGAATTGGAATCCTGTTCCTATTATAACTCCATTAGTCATCATTCACTTGTGTTCTTAAACTTATTTCAAGCTTCAATATAAACTTTTTAGCTTTTATTCACTTATTCCACGTAATGACAATTCAAATTTTTTCCTGCAGCTACTTTCAAAATTAAACACTCCGAGCGCTAGTGTCGCTCCCCAACGTTTGCGCAAAGAGCCTATAAAATTTTGTTGACACAGCATTTGACTATGTCACGTCAAAGACATTAATAATAATAAGACTTCAATATTCATTCAATGAAATTTGGTAAATACTATTTTGATTGAGTAAATTTACAATTGTTATGTTTACAAAAAACTAGCCTAATATTTCAAATGCATACAAAATGATAAATGAAAATGTATTTTAATGGATGCCAAGTTCGTTACGTGTCACTTCTTTCGGAAGGTTTATATAGTTAAACGTTTTTTGGAATCTCTTAGTATTTTAAAAACAAGATGACTACATGAGAGGTATCTTGTTTTCGTCTGGAGCCCTGACTAGAACTCTTAAAATTCTTTTGAGGTTATCATAATAATTCCGATGACAGCTAATTCTGCATACCGATTTTTGTTAATGGAGAATTGAAAATTGAAATTGTCTTCAGGTCCTCACAACAAGATAAGTAAGAAGTCGGATTTGTTGTAACCTCTTTTTCCGTATCTCCTCTGTTGAGACATCTATAAACAACTTACTTGGTTCGCGATGATTACTGCTATCACACCCAGGTACAATACAATACTATTTTGACTGTTTTTTTTTAGAACTGAGGTTTAATTTTGCTGACTTTATCGAAAGCGATACTACAGCTGAGCATCAGAAGGGCAGAGTGACGTCACAACAACATGGCGGTTTTTCGTGATCTTTTCAAACGTCGTTGACTTTGAAATCGTGTTTACTAATCACAGCGTTCCCCTTAATAAAAAAATTAGTGTCAATAGTTTTTTTGGTGTCCTTAGAATTCATTTTCGACATTTTTGAAAAATCGTGGAAGACCCTATTGTTCGGTATCTTGTTAACATGCTCAAAATACAAGGATTAATATGTGGTGGTATTCCATTCCAAAATAGACGCAGCTCTTTTGCAAGCTATCTTTGAGTTGTGAGGTGAGCAGTATGTTTATCTAGTTATCTCTGGAGCATATCCTATACAAGTCTGAAGATAATGGTGGAAGAATGAATAATATGGTTGATATGCAGTTGATAAAAGATTTGCAGTCATTATTCTCGCTCGATGCGAACTAGTATCATCCAAAAACATAAAATTTTGAGGTCTGATAGAGACGCGACTGTCCATAACATATTCATAGACTATAAAATCTCTATATTGCCCAGTGACTCTACCATTAAACACACGTAGGTCGGTACGCCAGTCTAAACAGATATCTTTTCATTATCATAACACCTCCTCTTCAGGCTGAATATACTGTGAATACACTTTGAATATGTAAGGAAAAGTTTTGAAGAGCCGCTGGTTAGCCCTCTCCACTCTTGATGTCAATAAGCATGAATTCTTGAAATTGATCTTATAGTCAGTACGAAGTCAAACTAATCTCCCAAAATTGATCTTACGTGGTTTGAACACCTAAAATACTACTGTGTTATTATGATGATCTTGCTGTAGTTATGACGCAGTTGCAAACAGCTGTCTCCTCGCTTGTGAGTATTACAAGAGTTCGGCCGACTATACCCATTACTAGGCTTTCCTGATGTTGTACCATGTTGCCCTGTACCAACAAATTAGTCTCAAAATTACACTTTGAAATGTGTTGAATTTTGTGCTTATGTCGACCTGTCGATTTCTTCGCTAATATATTTGCAATGCCAAATCAGTATATTTTCTTGAGGGATGATTCCTCTACATCGTTCAATTTTATTTTTTTTTGAAATTTCCGTCTGATACATCGCAAGTGTATTTCAGAAAGACGAAATAGCACAGTATTAGAGTGCTAGCCTCTAGACTCAGAGGTCGTGTGTTCAATTTTCAGTCAGATCATGAAGTTTCTCACGGTTTGCTGGATCCGTAATCACTCTCATTATCTTTCGAAGTTGGGAATTAAATAAACTTGGCAACAATGAAGCTATCGGACACCGGCTAATTGTTGTAACATGGGCCTGCACGTTTGACTGGCAACATGGCAGCATTGTGAAAATGTGGCCGACAAAAATGTAAAATAGCTGTGTATGCCAAAAGTAAACCTAGAGACATAAACATAACATTCAAATCCCGGAATTCATAACATAAAAAAATTAAGACAACCAGCAACATTAACGTTTTTAAATTCACAAGTCAAAATCTTCTAGTAATAATTTTTTAGTATAAGAAGTTTTAATGTTTCTATCCCTATTCACTTTTGAGAAGTTTTTATAATACATGCACCGAAAAAGCTGTACTGTTTCAAACCATGAAAACAGTTATTATCAATTCCCTTCTGACAGGAAAATAATGATTATTTCCCAGCTGAGAGAAAAATAATAATTGTGTTCGTTATACTGTTATAGCATAGAAAATATGAAAAACAGAATGTATTATCAGCCAATTGAAAAATCTTGTAAGTTACGTTCATAGTATTAGTAGATGTGATCGCAATTGCAAAAACTTTTTTGTAAAAATGATTGAAATAATTCAAAACATTCAAATAAATTTGAAAAGTTTAGTAATAGAATACTTCGGTGCACTTGTTTCAAAAAGTATCATATGCAACACGGACACAAAACGATCGTCATTATTGTTACGGTGAGGAACCTTGCACGAAGCCGCGTCTTGGGCTTCGCCTTTGCCTTCACCATTGCCTTCGCCTCGTTCTTCTCCCTCGTTCTCGTCGGGTGCAGCCAAATTCGCTCTGGACAAAAATGACGGTCGTTCGGTCCTTATACACTATTTATATTGAAACATGTAAAATTGATAGATGCATATAGAAAAGAATCTTCTTTAATAGTTTCAAAATAACAGAACATCCAATAATAAAACCTAAACGTGCATAAATGAAGAAATTGTAATTTTTTTCGTTATTCTAGTTGCAGAACACGACTCATTATGGCATGAGTTGGGAATTGAGATATATGTGGACCAGAATAGGAATAATCATATGTGACGAGTGTTATAATTTAGCACATTTCAGTTGGAAAATTGTTTTGATTATTCAGATATTGCCTCTTTTACAATCAAATTAATTTTGCAGTTTTAAAAACAATGTTTTCTCTTTGATTATTAGTGAGTACACAAATGAACGCCTCTAGTGGCTTTTTGTATATTAATTGTTTAACTGAAATAACTTTTCATACAGCAATAAAAACTAATCAGATTATATACATTTCAACAGCTGATAAATAATTATTTGAAAATAAATTATACATAATAATTAACTACTGGTATTATTCTGACTCGATTCATTTTTAATCAGCTTTAAAAATCCAAATGATTACCATTTTATTCACTTGCGGTTTACATCAGAGGGATGATTAATTCAATCCAACAACGTGACCATTGTTTAATTTTGTCAAATGACGAAGAGCGAAAAAATTAAGCCCTATAGGTGAAATTTATTATAAATTGAAGTTACCGTTAATTTTCTCTGGAATATCAAACTAAACAAGAATCAGATAATTACGGACATCCTGAACAAACTTTGTTTTCATTCCCTTCATGTTGAGCAGCTTGAATGCAAACATTATTTTATGTGCCAAAATTCTTACATTTCCTCCAAAAATCATCCCAAATGTATTAGCAACATTACATCTGCTTCTCAAATAATTCTTGTTGTGACATTTATATTGGATGAAATATAATAACATTTTTCACAATACTATTTGGGGTAACTCCTAAATTCAAGAAAAAATCATGACGTATTTTCCGCCCTAATGTTGTGACGTCTGACAGTCAGAACGCGTATCTGACACTCATATCAGAATATTGGCATTTTTTGCGCGAAACCATAGTATACGTTATTTTGTTCAACGCTGTCATTCAAAATACTACAGTTCTAACATTCTGATAGGAGAAATGAAATTATTATCTCTGATTTGATGTGAAAGAGATATTAGGTATGAGAAGATATTATTGGTATTATTTTATTATATCTCATAGGTTTGAATATCTGTTTTTGATTATTGCACTTTTCAGCCATAATACTTTTTAGTCTGCATCATAGTAGCCGGTTTGACGATTGTGGCAATTTTATAAAAACATTGAAGCTACTTTTTCCCACTATTATGTGGCATTTAGCTTTTAAAATACAAATATAAATCCAAATTGAAACTGAATAATTGCCTTCGCTCCTGAAGATGTCCATTCTCCGATTTTCTTGCGAAGATAAGTCTACTAAATTACCTTGTGTCTACTTTTATACTAAGTGAACCTGATCTTTTATCTTTTATTTCAGTTTCTACAGGATGAATGAATGGCGCCGTTTTGATGAGTGCAAAATTGTATTTTGAAATATAAGCAGTGTAAATGGTAAGGAAAGTGTATTACTTACTTGTACAAGTATCAAATCAGTATTGTGAAACCGACAAAACTCACATATCGAGATTTTGATGGCTATATCCCTGAATCCATTTTGACTATTTTTGGCTTGATGTCGGTACGTATGTTCGTGCGTGAGTGCGTTCGTGCGTGCGTAACTCGCACATTTCAAAACTGGTTGAACGTATAATGTTGAAATTTTGTATTTAAGATTGATATAGGGTCTAGTTGTGCACCTCGTATTATGGTTCCAAGCGTCTGTACCGAAAGTGCACTTTACTTGAAACTTTTTTCAAATTTTTCTAATAAATCCAGAATGATCATTCGTAGGATGTTGAAATTCAGTATTTGCACTTGATGTTGTATCAGAATGGTTATCTGCTATTTTTGTAAGAATTGGCCAGGCCAGAAGTGCACTTTACTTGAAACTTTTTTTGAATTTTTTGCATAAATATAGAATGATCTACCATAGCATATTGAAATTTCGTATAAAGAACTTCTATAACATCTTATTGTACCTCTTGCATTATGATTGCGATCGGATAAACCGGAAGTGCACTTCACTTGAAACTCTTTTTCAATTTTCCGCAAAAATTCAGGATGATCAGCCATAGGATACTGGAATTCAGCATTTGAAATTGCTGTAGCATCTAAATGGTCATCTTCTATCTTTGTAACAATCGGCTGAGCCGAAAGTGCACTTTATATGACATACATATTGAATTTTCCGCATAAATTCTAAACAATCAGTCGTAGAATATTAAAATTTTGTATTAGGCTTATAATATCTAGTTGTACACCTTGCATTATGATTGCTATCGACTAAGCCGGAAGAGCACTTTATTCGAAGCATTTTTTGAATTTTCCGCATAAATCCAAAACGATTGAACGTAAATTGTTAGAATTCAGTATTCAGGACGATTATACCGTCTAGATGCTCATATCCTATTTTTATTGAGATCCACCGAGCCGGAAGTGCACTTTACTTGCCAGTCTTTTGGAATTTTTCGCATAAATTCAAACGATCAGATGTAGAATATTGAAATTTGGTATTTCAGTCTGCTGTAGCATCTGAATGATTGCCTACTATTTTCATAACAATAGACTGAACCGAAAATGCACTTCAGTAGAAATTTATTTTTTAATTTTGCGCATAAATTCAGATCTGTTGGTAGTCGTAGAATTTTGGAAATCAGTATTCAGGAATGTTGTAGTATAAGAATAATGATCTATTGTTTCCATAGCAACCGACTTGGCTGAAAGCGCATTTTTCTTGACAGATTTTTAGAATCTCTTGGGTAAATCCAAAACGATTAACTATGGAACAATGAGATTTTGTGTTTGATTGTATATATCCAATGATGTACAAGTAAGTCACGTGATGTTCACGACAGATTTTTGTGTGATAGTAAAAGAGGTAAGTGACGATAAGGGCGAGGATAAGGGTATCTAGTGAAGAATGATGCCAAGCCCATTATAAAGGGAAGGCGTGATTTATATGTATGTATGTATGAGGATGCTTGCAAAGCCTGAATTTGTTTCATAGCCCCTTATTTTCTGCGCTATTGTTTTACGAGTGTTTAGCATCAGCGTAAGATATAATGTACGCAATGCAAAAACTCCTTATGTACAGAAATTTTTTAATAAAATAGTTCATTATTACTGTTATATAAAATTTAAGAATGATTGATCCATATTGTCAAGTCGAATGCGGAATGTAGTAATAGATCAATCATCTTTGAGTCCAAAAAATCTTTTCTGCCTCAGAGTAGAATGAGATAGATGGATAGTGTCGAAAACCATACTCAAATAATTTTCATTCACACTTTCTGATTGAGACATGGAAAAAATTAGATAAAAATTACCAGAACTCCAAAATCTTGATTTAATTGAATTTAAAATAATTGCCCTCTATAAGAATTTATACAAACTTGAATACCTACTGCCAGAATTATCATTTATTTCATAATATAATAATTTTATAACAATTTTGAGATTACTGAAGACACAAAGTATCGTTCATATTGAAAAATTGAAGAATCATGAAGATGATGAAAGCGCATTTTTGACAGCTCATGAATGCTTGTTATTTCAGAGATTTCCCAAATTATCATCTCCCACAATTACTGAGCTTGAGATCAAGCAATTTGGGCAATCTTACGAAGCAGCAGCTTCCATAGTACTAGTTTCAAGTTGACTATTTGATAAGTACATAATTTATGCATGTACAAACTCAAAAATACATTTTAATCTTCATTGTTCAGTTATTGACTGATGGGAGGTCATGTGCTGTACCTCAAAATAATAATTTGATCTTTATCAAAGCTATATAAAAAAATTTTCACTTTAGGACAAGTAGACTGCAATTGTTCATTTGATGAGGGAAATGACACTATGCTCCGAGCTCATTTGGGAATGAGAAATTGTTATTGAAGTAGTGTATGGAACGTTTGAGGTCTTATCGTGAATTTGCTATGAACTTGCACGATAGCCTCATCGGAAAATAATATGTATCAAAGCTGACATAGGCTTTTCTATCCACTTTATCGACTTCCATTTATAACGGTCACAAATAGGTAATTTAAAATTTCAACGAATTACTTTTTCAGATAGATGGATAAATAGTTTATTTGTCTCAAGATCAGAACTAAATTCTGTACGAGTACCACAATCAATTATCACCAATGTAATCAATGACATAGTCCTAGTTTCTCCAACACTGTTTTGGAACTTGCATATTCCATAACCAAAAATTAAGTTAGAACGAATGACATTCCAAAAAATCATTTAGAATGATTCCGTATGCCGTTTAGAATGATTCTGTAAGCCTTTAGAATCATTTCGACGAGTCAGAAGCTGTTAGTTTGGCTACTACCATGGTTACTTCCTAACAATTCAAGTATTCATATCTAGATTTGACGTTTGACATTTAATAATCTTTTAAGTTTCCTCTGAAATATTGGTGAGTTTCCAAAACCTTGTTAGAGAAAGTATAGTCTACAACATGTTTGGAATGGCATATTCCACACTCGCGAACCGTAACCCTCGCCTTCGGTTCGGATTACAAACTTTTCGCTCGTTCAGAATATAGGCCATTCCAATACTAATTGTAGAATATACTATTACATAACCAAGCTTTGAATTATTAAAATCTAATACATAGTAAGAGAGCTATATCAAGTTCAATCTAGAATAAACATTTTTTTTATATATATTTTACAATTGCTGCATTCAAACATCTTAGCCTCATTAAAAATGGGTAAGTGTAATTCAATGCGTCACTTACTTGTATTGGTATCTTTTGGTGAGCTAAATATTGCAAACTACGGCTTATGCTGGATCTTAGAATTATTAAGCTGACTGCTTGACTTTCAGACAAGAAAATACACCAAAAGTAAACAAATTTTCATCCAATAATAATAATTCATTCTAATAAGCTTCAAATTCGCGTCAAACAAGTCATTGAATGAATCCCGGACAGACTTGACAACTATACATATTAGTAGTGACACGCACGGCTAAAGTTGTAACTAAATTCTTATCCACTTGAATAAACTTTAGTTGCCATATTCCTAATGTCATATATATCTATGGGCACTGTTTCGCCTGAAACAAGTAATAGAATAATTGAATCTTCCACAATTATTGAGCTTGAATTAAAGCAATATGTGCAAACCTACGAAACAGCAGCTATTATTTAGTACCAGTTTCAAGTCTGTAAATAGTATAGTTGCTGAGAAATCAGTGTCACGCCAGCCAGCCAGCCAGACAGCCAAAGTAAATATAATAGCGCTTTTTTACAAAAAATGCACTAAAAATTAATGGCAAGGGCAAAATTGGTGGCTAAGGTAGCGCCAGATGTAAAATTTTGGCACTATGCTTATAATAGAAAGTATTCAAAATAAAACTTATATAAATTAGTGGCGCAATAATGGCATCGGTATCGTGGTGGTAAGGTACAAGTTGACAAGGTCTAAACTTCTACCGCTGCTTCGTTACTAATACTACCATGAGTAACAAAAAGCGGAAGACGATTATGATTTGTTTCACTGAAACGCAATATGCAAATAAAAAAAAGCTGATCGGTACAATCAAAATATGAAAGTAGATTTTTACAGCATAACTCCGATAATTTATTAGCAGATATGAGCTTGAATTTCTAGGTACGTACTGGATACTGTGGAGACTGTAATCATATACAAAAATCAATCAGCCTCTTTGTGAGACTGCTTCCATTATTATAAAAAATCATTCAAAAAATAAATATGATATTCTCTTTTTTTTATAGGATTTACTTTGGGCCGTTCATTCACAGTAATAAAAATCAATATAATAAACATTTTGATATTCAAAATTTGATATTCCAAACTATTCACATCGGACCTAACTGCAGAAAACAAACTGGAAATAAAAATAGTTGGTATTCAAAAACACATTGAACTTTCGCATTGTCCGGTTCTGCATATTTCGAGTTTTCCACTATCCCAGCCGGAGGGCCGTACCAGGGAAAATTCCCACATGACAAATTCAATTTCCCCTACTGTTTCTCACCCCCTTGCACCACCACTCATCTGACCAACGATCAGAGAATGTATTGCACATACAATAATCTGGGCATTGAATGTATTATTTTACAATTAAATTTTGAGTTTGGTTTTGAACTGTTGTTAATGGATTCTCGCTCGCTTTCCAGTGTTATTTTGACAAAAGGATGTGGTTGCCGGAACGCAATTTGTGGTGGGCTATGTTTAACGATGGTGAATAAACAAGATGTATATAAAATGAAAACACTTCAATTGGGAAATTATTGGAGAATTTGGTAACATCCTTAATCATAGGTCTATTAGTTCTTCACAGTGAAACGCTTTAATTTACTGTTTGCTATTTATACCAAATTTTCTAGTGGATTGCTGCCAACTGAATCTGATAGTATATTTTTCAAAAGAATAAAGTTTTAAATACGAGTGTTGTTTACATGTGATGGAAAAGTAGCCATCATACTCGAGTCAAATACTACTGTCTTCAACTGTTTCATGTTATAAATACACTTATAAGCTGATTAAATTTGATATTTTGGGATGGAATTTCATAGTGAACAACATGACCCGTAAACATTGTGACTGAATCAAATAAGCGCTGGACGCCATCTACAATAGCGGAGAACTTTTAGTTTTGTTTACACTGTTCGATTCCCAAAACAATTGAAGCTGATACATAATTTTGGATTTGTGATTTCCATTTTTTGGACAGTTTATTCATTAGAACATATTCTAAACTGAAAAAAAATTAAATCCTTGGATGACTTTAATATCATCTAACGTATAACAATAGTTGTAGGTTAACTCACTACACTCGCGGCTTTGAAAAACATCCTTGAATTTTACCGCAATCGCGCTGGGCGGGCCTGTGGGACTAAACTTGATAGGAAATCACCTGAAAGGGTAAACTAAACTCCTAAATGTTGGGCTGAAATCCATTGAATTAAATAAATAATTGATTTCAAGATCATTTGAAGTTTTTCCCCCTTGTCACTATTTTTCCAATAGGCAATATTTGTAGTTTTTTAGGTGATTTTTGCACAAATTTTCATCCATTACGGACGTGAGACCCATCGTCGACAGTAACACAAGTTAATTTTCTCAACTCTCGTGAACATATACAATGTATACAATATAATAAAGCTACAGATTCAGCATGGAATTGCATAATCAACCAAAGGCAAAAATCAACACAACAAATAATCATTACGTCGCGTCTCAATATGTATGCATAAAAGAAAGTACTGCAATCCTGCAATGCCTTATGGGAAATGTCTCAAGCGGTGGTGCCGCCAATAGTGTGTCTTCAATACTAAATGATATATACTTTGTTTTTGATAATAGCGGACAAAAATTCTGAAGGTATTTCGAATAAATTTCTACTCTCATTTAACCACGGTAATGGAACCCAATGTTGAATTGTGGAATTTTTTTGACATATTCAGAATACGATAAGATTTGTCTATTTGTGGCCTCGCGTGCGAAATGACAAAATGATTAAATATTACACTGGAAACAGCCCTGGAACAGTCTTCAATTGTTAGGCAGCCATGATATCAAAAGTCATCCGTGTCTAATTTGAATATTATTCATCGTACATTAAAAAGTTGAATTTCAATATATGATAATAATGAATAATAGATCGAGAGATAGTGACAGTAGGGTTGAGGGTTGAAAATTACCCCTTGATAAGAAAGATAAAAAGGTTATTGACCGATGTACCTACGCATTTCGGTCATAATGCAAACTCCAATCAGAAATATTTTCTTAAATTGTGTTTTCTCGTAACAACATTTTGCATATCTTTGTAACGTGAAATAGTTGTAAGTGATTTAAAGATATGTCAACACTCATAGGCTTTTCTCTCCCTCTTCCATTTCAACTTGCAATTCGTCTTTCCATTCAACTTTCGTCCAAGTGCAGGTTTCTCACGCACGTCTGCAACGCAAGCTATACCCTATACCTGTCCACATTCTGCGTCAGTTTCTTGCAACAATTATGATGGATGGAAAAAGAAAAACCAAAGACAGCGCTTAATTTGGATGAACGATATTTTGAAGAAACTAGACTATGAGATCTCGAATAAAGTACGTCTGGATCATGGTCGAATCATGCTGATACATATTGGTCACGTGTCTTAGATCTCCGTTCAACTCCGATGACGCGTGCAACAATATGTCCATCACTTGCCTTCGTCCTTGCGCTACGACGCATGCTTTTGGCGCACGTAAAAACGCACCGGTGTGCCAAAAGGCGTACAATTCGCAACAGACCAAGAGGTTCGAACAGTCCCGTTTACTTGAACAAAAAAAAAATTTTTAATTTCTATTTTCAAATTGCACGCCAATGAAAGTTTCAGCCATAAAACTCTTGTGAAAAGATTGGCATGTATCTTACTTTCAACTATTTCATGTTGAAAAGGCAGGCAGAATGTTGTCACGGAGTTTTTGTTTTTAAATATAATTGAAGTTTGCATTATGACCGGAAAGTGCGCATCGATCAATAATCTTTTTATCTTTCTTATCAAGGGATACATTTTCAATTCTCATGAAGGCATGCAATATGAAGTCGGAGAGCTCCAACGCTCCAACTGTTACCATCTCTCGGTCTAGAAACTAGACCCAGTCGAGAAAAATATCCTTTGATTATTGATAAATACTTATAATTTTAATTGTTTCTTCCAGCATGTTTCAGGTTAACAGGTTCTTGTGATCAATGTGACCTAAATTCTTCTGCGGTTGATGTTGATAAAATTCTGAAAAATGTACCTATGGATTATCAAAAATAAAAATAGTTTTACAAATTCTATCAGCAACAAAAGTTCCTTGCAAAACTCTCTCTCTAGTCCTAAAAGAGTCTATGCTAAACATTTGGAAATGACCTTATATTATGATATTCATACGCTAGACCAAGGCGGAATAAGTCACCTGAGGAATCGAATAAAAAAAAATCGGACGTGGACATCACGTGACTTACTTGTACATCATTGGATATATATAATCAAACACAACATCTCATCATTCCACGGCTAGTCGGTTGCTATGGAAACAGTAGGTCATCATTCTTATGCTATAACATTCATGAATACTAATTTTCAGGATCCTACGGCTAACATTTCTGAATTTATGCGCAAAATTCCAAAATCGTTAAGTATAGTGCACTTTTGACTCAGTCGATCTCAATAGAAATATGATATGATCATTTAGACAGTACTATCATCTTGAATATTGTATTCTAATATTCTACGTTCAATCGTTTTGGTTTTATGCGGAAAATTGAAAAATGTTTCGAGTAAACTGCACTCCCAGCTTCGCCGATCACAATCATAATGCAAGGTGAACAACTAGATGCTATAAAAGTTCTTAATACGAAATCTCAATATTCTGCGACTGATTATATTAAATTTATGAGAAAAATTCGAAAAGTATGTAATTTGAAGTGCACTTCCGGCTTAGTCGATTGGGACGAGAGTAGGAGATGATCATTTGGATGCTGCAGCAATTTCAAATACTGAATTCCAGTATCCTACGGCTAATCATTCTAGATTTATGCGGAGAATTCAAAAAAAGTATCAGGTAAAGTGCACTTCCAGTACAGACGATTGCAACCATAATGCGAGGTGCACATCAAGATCCTAGATCCTAGACCACTCTTTTACACAAAATTTCAGCATTATACGTTTGACGAACTCTGAGATTTGCGAGTTACGCACATACACACTTACATACGTACATACGTACCGACATCAAGACAAAAATAGTCAAAATGGATTCAGGAATGCTCAAAACGGATATATCCATCAAAATCTCGATATGTGAGTTTTGTTGGTATCACAATATTTTCTTGTACTTTTAGACCGTCAGATAGTCGTAGATTTCAGTGCCTTATTTTGTTTTTCATGTCTTCAAGAGGTTTGATAAGTATGTATATTTGGAGTTCTATAATGCTGAAATGAAAGCTGATGGACTGTATGACCAACATTATGAAATTAATTTTAAATTTATATGAAATAACATGTTCTGATCTAATTTTGTCGCATTTGTCATGCTTACGACATGTAAAATGTCAAACAAAATAAAAAAATTGACAACAGATTATCATAGCCTACCTAATCATTTCAATTGAACTGATTGTTTTATACCGCAAATTCTAAATATCTGTTATACTCATAAACTGCACTTCCGACTTGGCCGATTGATACAAAAATAGTAGATAACCATTTTGATGCTACAACAAGTTCAAACACTAAATTTCAATATGCTATGGCTGATAATTTTAGATTTATGGAAAAAATTCAAAAAAAGTTTCAAGTAAAGTGCACTTCTGGCTTGGCCGATTCATACAAAAATAGCAGATAACCATTCTGATACAACATATCAAGTTGAAATACTGAATTTCAACAACCTACGATTAATCATTCTGGATTTATTAAAAAAATTCGATAAAAGTTTCAAGTAAATTGCACTTCCGGTACAGACGATTGGTACCATAATGCGAGGTACACAACTAGACCCTATACCAGTTTCAAATACAAAATTTCAACATTATACGTTCAACCAGTTTTGAGATTTGCGAGTTACGCACGTGCGCACGCACGCACGCACGCACGCACGAACATACGTACCAACATCAAGCCAAAAATAGTCAAAATAGATTTAGGGATGCTCAAAACGGATATTTCCATCAAAATCTCGATAGGTGAATTTTGTCGGTTTCACAATACTTTCTTGTACTTAGTACAAGTAAGTAAAAATCAATTGGTATTGAAAACACTATGATAAGCTGGGAGCATACAACAAACATCAATTTCCCCCTTTTTCCAAGCACCTTTTGCCATAAGACAGTATTTTGTTTCGACAAACAGGTCAGCGCAGACAAAGCTGCAGTAAAATGCATGTTTTCACGCAATGTGATATAAGTATGTAATTGGAGAATATTTATATTATGATTTGTTCTAAGAAAATTAGTTTGGATTGAAAATGTACTGATTTTAGTTTAAAATAATATTTTAGGCATAAAAGAGATACCTCTACACTGTTTCGGTAAAAACCGAGTAATAACGGAGAACTAGTGCCCTCTTATTTTGGGAAGACATTTGTATAGATGGAGTTCGGGCTGCTTGCGGTTTCCATGGTCGAAGTAGTGACTTTTCTTAACGTGATGCTTGGTTAGGGCGCTGTAGTGAGTTTATTTGTTTATAATTATATCTGTGTTGTTATAAACTCTTTTCAAGAGGCTGATTAGTTCCACCAATGTGGGACTGGTTGCATACGTGACAGTCGACTTTACAAATTAGATTTTTCCTGTCAGCTTCCTTTTTGTCTTTCAGATTAATGAATAAATGTTTCGTGGTTCTGAGATTGATTGCTGTGAGCCATTTTAATGTTAGAACCTGTAATTATTTTGGCTATTCCTTCTCAAGGTTCTCAGATCTACTCTACTTTCTGAAGAAATACTTCGCCTGCTTATTTAAGCCCTACGCTGCATAACCGCGAACGATTATAGATGCGAAAATTGAATCCGATCCATAATCCGCTATTTTCACACTACTGTCTTGAAATTGCTCAGCGCTATATTTCAAAATTCAACATCCTGATATATTATAGAGAACAGTAAATTATAGATATTTTGTATGAGATAAAATCGCAACTAAGAATAAATTACGAATGACTTGAATTAAAAATTGAATTTATAATTTCGAAATACATATGTCGAGCGAAATTCATTCAAAACAAATGAATTATTAAATTTTCCTACCTTTAGAGAATGCACAGAGGCTTTTATCGTTCCTGAATATTTGATAACGTATTTCATCAATCCATTACCACATTTCAGCAAAAGGTTTCCAGAAAATCCGCAGAAATCCTTAAGAATCTAAATTTTCTGAAAATGAATATTTCTTCTGATGATGAAATCGTGAAAGTCTATATAATACCTAATACGAAAAATGGAAACCGGGTGAATTCAATATGTTAGCAGATTATATTATAGAGGGCTCCAGGCGTAGCCTAAGCTCACTGGATGTTATTCTTGCACAGAAGTTCTTTTTGCGCCTTTTTATGTCTCTGAATTAAATGCGGATCTATCCTGGAGGTGCTCCAGGATTCGCAGTTATTTATTTGCACGTAGGAGCACTCCTCGCGTATAAAGGACTTATATTAAATTTCATTTTCAATTGCGAGAGAGTTATGAGTTTGAAAAAAATAATATAGAATATGTGTCATGTAAATTCACTCATTTTCAAATATGATTATGTGAACTTGTATTCAAAATTTATTAGAAACTCAGACATTTGAGTTTCCACACTTTTATGGATATGAAATAATAATTCATGCCACAAGCATTATAACACAAGAATTTGGAAACGAGACTGGCCAAGTCTTAAAAATTGTTGGACGTATATAATAACACTTGTTAATTCACGTGTTGTACAGAACAATTTTTCTTCGGCCCTAAACTTCAATTTAGTTTACAAAGCCTAATTGCCAAGCGTTTATAATGATGCTGACAGATAAATTGTCAATTAACTTTTGACCAGGTAGATAAAAATGTATTGTGTTCGAAAAAATGTTAGGACTCAAGTCTAATGAAATCTGATTCTATCCCACTTAGATATAACTCAGGAATAAAATATGTCAGTCTGTGGGCTTATACATAATTATTTGTATGTGAGACTGTCTCTCCATCCCATAATTGAACCCATTTAGATCAAAATTCATATCAAGAAGTGTGACGAATTATTACCCAAAACTGCGTCACAGTTGAACATCCCAGAGCCTTCTGCTTCCGTCAAATATTTTAAAGTCCATCACAATTAGTTCATATCTTGCACGCCCTATAAACTATAAAATCCGTAATTCTGTTTAAATATACACCACCGTTTACCTTAGTATTAGCAGCCACCCGTTGGAATAAATACATTTTAATATTCCATAACATGTGGCGGAATGAGGTTAGGTTTGAAAACATCTGAAATTAAATTCAATCTATATTTGTTTGATCCGTATTTATGTCTTGTGCTTACCGTTAATGAATCCTGAATGTAATCAACCGTTGTTCTGTAAATATGTTGTATATTGTGTATTTTGTTTGATGTTCCTTGTGACCTTTGACCATAAACAAATAAATATTTGATATTTGACAGCTAACCGACAGAGGGCTAAATCGTTACTACTTTACCGACAGACAAAAAGAATTTAAGACAATTTGAATTTCAATGAAATGATGAAGGATGTATTTAGTAGGAAAAGAATATGAAATTTGTTGTAAAGAAATTTTTATTTGTAAAATTACTTCTTCTTTTTATCTGTATCTCCTCTTTACATCAATACACTAATAAGAAATTAATTGTAATAAATAAGGCCTTGTGGCCGACTTAAGTCACTTCTTTGAAAGTCCAGTCTTCTGAGTAGCCGTTCCAAAGTACACTTCTAGTTCAGATTCCAAGTGTCATCTTCAGAGCGTTTACTATCCATCCAGTCCGTTAGCACAACTGTCTGGCACAATCTGTGAGTTTGTTTGTTTTTTCATAAGTCCGTAAAAGGAACTTAGATTTGTTTGCTTTTGCTGTTTTGAACTTGGAATACTTTTGCTGTTTTTGAACTTGGAATATTTTTTTGAATAATTTACCGTAGAGTCACCACTGGAGAAGTCTTCATTGATTTCACAATGTTAGATTGTCTTACCGTTGAATCACCGTTGGAGAAGTCCTTGTTGATTTCGCAGTGTTTGAATAATTCAACGTACAGTCACCACTGGCGAAGTCTTTGTCGATTTCACAGTGTTGGATTAACTTAACGTAGCATCGCCGCTGACGAAGTCCTCGAGATTTCGCAGCGTTCGATTGTTTTAACGTAGAATCTTTGTTGAGATGGGCATCATTGGCTTCACAGCGTTGAGCAAGTTAACGTAGAGTCACTACTTGGGAACCCGTTAGGTCTTACAAGCGTCGAAGATAAGTTAATTCACCGTTTGGGAAATAGTTTCATGATTTGTTTATATAAAAGTTTCTCGTCATCTGCGACCGCCTGGGTCCGTACTGCGATCGCTGGTGTCGAGTGTCATGTACAGCCGTCCCGTCACCGTCAGCCAAATTATCTCCGTGCAAGTTCCTGAAAAATATATGTTCTTTGTTCATCGTCTTCGTAGTTATGTGTAAATAAATCTCATTGTGATATCTACCTCCTGATGATAATTTTGACAACCCTAACCCTTCCCTTCTGAGCTATCCAGCCGTCTGCCTTAGAAACTGCATCACCGACCGCATTGGCGCCCGAGCACACCGTCAGCAGGTTATCGTCACAGAAGCTTTAAGACTTTTGACAGTGATCTAAGATCCAAAAATTGAATCTCCATCGAAAGACAAAAACCTCGTCCTCTAGCACTTTTGCTAATCATTAAAAAAGCAAGAATCAATATGGCATTGACATGCTGTACTACTATATTAGATTTTTGATCATGAAAACATTGGGTCGATAATTATTGGGAACATTATGTATCTGTTATATGAAATGATTTTTTTTAATCATACATTTCGGTGATAAATTATGCTTGATGACATATCAGTGATGTATTTGTATTTTTGGAGGATTAATGACATTAGAATTTACAATTAATCATAAGCTGTCATCAAGTAGGTTTTTATGTGATTTTACAGTATGCATTATATTATTTCCATTGTGATACAAATTTTGTAATATAGTAACATGCGAAAAAAATTTTTTTTTGAATACTAGATGATGAAAAACAAAACTAGTTGAACTAAGCTGGTTGTACAAGATTGTATTACAAAGAAATTGCAGCGTTCTTTTTTAGATTGCAATATTAGAATATAAATAAGGTAATAAATACGGAGCGACAATATCTTTTCTGTTAACCTTTTCTTGGACAAATGAATTATAAAATTTTGTAATTACCATTCCTGGCACAATTTTCTCGTTATTTGTTGTAATTTTCTCTATAAGACAAACGTCACATGGAATGTCCGTAAAATCTTTGATACATATTGGGTTCTACGCAAATTTCAAATTAATTCATTAAAGAAAATGTTTACAAAGTATACTCTGCAAGCATTTAGCGAACAAACAGTAGTTTTCGTATCGTATCTAATTTCTAGTTTTCCAGTTTAGAAACATCCATTATGTAACTCACTCACCTAACAACAAATAAACACTCGAATGTATAAAAATATGCTCTCCTTTCTACTACAGCGTCCAAATAGAATCTGGAGTCCATGGCATCGAAAGCTAGTTCAATGGTGACAATGAGGCACAAAGCGTGTTGTTTGCAAAACAATGGAACGGAAATACAACAGTCGACAGTTGGCGTGAAACTTCTGCCGATGATGCCATGCGTTTGTTTCATTTGTAGGAGTGTATGGATGGTTCACCGTTCACAGGATACCTCTGAGTGTTTGTGTTCGTATATTCTATTTCGTGAAGAGGTAAAAGTGGTCAGAGAGATAGAGGGAAAATTGGAGCTAATGATGTAGGTATTAGATTGGAGATTCCAAGTATGATTAATTGATTTATCAATGGATTCTCAAACAGTCTTACAAAGTGAGACTAATAAATTTGTGATTCATGTAATTTATGATTCTTACTAACATCAAACTTGAAGAATGCATCAATCAAACTTTGAATTGATTGTCTTTAATGTGTAAACTAATGCATAAGGAATACTGTGATTACTATGTGAGTTTTTATTTAACTTTTTACCTAAAAGAGTATGTATGAATAAAAACACTTAATAGTGAGTGTAAGTCTACGAAACAGCAGCTTTCATTTAGTACCAGTTTCAAGTCTGTGAGTGCTGTAGTTTCTGAGAACTCAGCGTCATTCCAGCTAGCCAGACAACCAGTCAGCCAGACAGCCAAAGTGAATATAAAATTATGGTACTAAAATTTAGTATTTTGTTTTACAATCCTAATTAATCGAGCTACTACAAGGTATGATCCTGGGGTCGTTTCACACTGCCTATAAAGGATTTCTTTCCAAATGCCGTTATGAGTAAGTAGTTATTTGAAGATTTAAAATCCCAACTATACTATTACAAGCTAACGTACTCAGCCATTCCAACAAATTATTATAACACATAGATCTGGTACAGGATTTGTAAAGCCTCAGTCTTACTCAACAAATCTACAAGGATAATCCCAATTATCAGGTTTTGGAGTGGTTTGGTTTTTGTTCTCAAGAAAATAATTCAATTTGTCGAGAAGATTGTCCTCAGAATAAATTCATGGCGATATGTCTAATACACTGAAGAACAATGTTCTTCCTACAACATTGTAAAAAAATAGGTTGCGGCTTCCCAGAGAGAAGGAGCCGTAATTAGTGAAGAAGACCGGTTTATAGTCGTCTCCTGAGAATGTACAATATGAAACAATTTTGAAAGATTGATGAATTGAGCTGCAACATATAACGAAGACTCTGGAGCTCTACGCTCGAAGTAGTGCATACGAAGGAACGCATCGTAACTTTCGTATACAGTTTACATCATCAAAGACGTTTTTTGAAAAAGATGCATAACTTTACTTCCGTGTTCACACAAGAACACTGATTACTATTAAACGCATATAAATAATAATATCACGTGGCTTCAAGTACATGATATATCTTTACAGTCAAAATTATGTAAGCGTAAAGGCATAAGAATCAAAATGTATTACCAAAATGGGCAAACATGCTGGAAATTATCATCAGGATTATAATGAGAGACAGAAAACAATTGTTCATTAGTTATTATTGTTATTATCATATATTTAAATCCCTGTTGTCCTTTCGAGTGCCGAGATTGCTCTTTAATCTATAATTTGAATCAGTTTTTCCCATTATTTTCTGTTCAGTGCGTTTTTCTTAGCTTCGTTAGTGTAGGTGATACTCCTTTGCAATATTTTTTTTATAGAACTTTCCCAATTTTTCCTTAGTCTGCCTCTTTCTACTTCCTTTGTTCCTCTTGTATTTCACACCTGTTTGTTTTGTCTATGTTCTGGCATTCTTATTAGATGCCCGTACGCTAGTTGTCTTCTATCTATTGTAATTTGTTCTCAGTCTGTTGGTTACTTCTTATTTCTTCATTTCTCATCTCAGAAATCTCATCTCAGTCGCCTGTATTTTACTTCTACTATTTCATCCAGAACCCAGGCTTCACTTTCGCATATTAGGGTAGGTCTGTATATGGTTTTATACACATCCATTTTGGTGGTTTTGGACACTTCTATGTTATTAAAAATTACGTTGTGCATTTCATAATAGTTTCTGTTCGTCGCCTGAATTTTCTTATTTATTTGATAGACTGGGAGCTAGTGACAAGTGGGGTTCTCCGATTTCATACCGCTTGCCTTTTTGAGGGTTGATAATTTACCTCTTAATAAGAAAGATAAAAATGTTATTGAGTGATGCACGCTTTCCGGTCATAGTTCAAATTCCAATTGAAGGTCTGAAAAAAAAATGTTTTTTTCCGTGATATCAAATTGCATGCCTTTGTAATGTTGAATAATTGAGATTAATCTAAAGCCAAGTACTGAAAGGCAAGCATTTCGCAACAGCCCAAGTGGCTCAAAGGGTTGCGTGAACTTGTGAAAAAAAATATGAAAAATGTCGTGTTTCCAAATTGCATGCCAATGAAGAGAATTGAAGTTTTAGTCATAAAACCCTTGTAAAAAGATTGGCAAGCATTCCTCGTTGGCGCAAGGGCTTGAAATTTGGGGGTAATCTTGCATAAATTTTGCACCAATTAGTCGTGATTTCAAATTACCTCAAATGGAGCAAAACTTTATTTTATAGTGAAATAATTATAAATTTGAAATGGCATGCATGTTGCTTAAGCCCTTCATATTTTAAGTAATAATGAAAGTTGCATAAAAAACTCGCAAAATTTCTTTGACTTTATTCTGCCTGCCATTTTGTATTATATCAATGAATGCTGTCTTAAATTCATTTGGGAAATGGCAAGCATGTTTCTTAAGCCCTTCGTATTTTAAATAATAATGGAAGTTGCATAAAAAACACGCAAAATTTCTCTGACTTTATTTTGCTTGCCATTTTGTATTACAGTAATAAATGCTGTTTTAAATTCATTTGGAAAATGGCAAGCATTTTGCTCAAGCCCTTCATATTTTAAACAATAATGAAAGTTGCATAAAAAACTCGCAAAATTTCCCTGATTTCATTCTGCCTGCCATTTTATATTACATTAATAAATGCTGTTTTAAATTCATGCAACATGCAACTTTGTCGGATCATTGAAAAACTTTGCAAAAAGTGGCAAAAAAAAGTAAGAAAATTTACGAGATTTTATTTTGCATGCTGTTTTGTATTTCAATGAAGAAATATGCTTCAAGTTAGAATAAAGTATGAAATGCATATAATATAAGACAAACATTTACCAATTCTGAAAAAATCAGGAAAATATGTCCTAGAATCAACTTAGTTTGTAATTATAGACATGGCAGGTGGTGAATCTTTTATAATAATGCAGATTATATATTCAAAGTTATATAATTAGGTTCATAAACAATACTTTTATACCAGTACGTTTTGCGTTTGGCATAAATAAGTGAAGAATAGTATGACAATGAATAGAGTTAAAGAGGATGATATTGTAAAAAGGGCCGACAATAAGGACGATAAGAATGAATCAGACGATGATGACAGCGACACTTATTCTCAAATAGGTGGTGAAACTACCGAAGAGGAAACTGAAATTGACAATAATTATGATGAAGAAATTGAAATTTTAGCAATTATTGCCAATTTCAGACTTTTTTCCATTCCTATTCATTTATATTATGAAACATCCCAATAGCTATTTTAGTATGATTTTTTTATGATAATAATTTTTGTTTTTTCATAATTAGCTTTTTTACTTTTTCATTATAATAATAATATTTTTGCATTATAAGGAAGATATATCTACTCTTAAATTCCAAATAAAGGCAATTTAACTTTCAAAAATATATTTTGTTACAATATTCCATCCACATAACTTATTCTTATTCCAGGGGAAAAGTAAGAACATAATTATTATTTTTTTTCGTTGTTAATATGTGTGATTATTATTTTATTGATAGCAAGATTCAAAACCTTAATGTTTCACAAATTCAGAAGTTGAGATGTCAACTGAAGATACGTGTTTCGTTCTTACTAGGACTCTTTGATATAATATTATTCTAGTGCCTCATTGGATGCAATTTAGTGTTATACCCAGTTAGAGCTAATACTGATATCAATAGGAAAGTTTTATGTTTCTAGTGATTTCAATTGAATATTTTTGGAATTGTTGCTATGAAAACATTATGAATAATTTAAATTGTAGCTCTCTGCAATATTTTGGAAGAGACTCACCTAGGCCATTAATGTTAAAAATTAGTCAAAATATTTAAATAAATAAATTCGCGAAATAATTCCTGTTAATTTTACTGAATTAATTTACGGGCAATTTTTCCCAACCCTTTTTCCAAAATTTATCAATGATGAGCCTGAGCAACATGCTTGCCATTCTTTATGTCGTCTAAAAAAAATAATTTTGAACGAAATACACAATGGCATGTAAAAGAAAATGACGGAAATTTTACTTCTTTTTTTTGCAACTTCCTCAATGCATGCCTCCATTTTGGGACATCCTGGAGTGCATGCCAATTTCCTCAATGACAATTCATCGAACAAATTACCTATAGTTGAAATGGCATGCAATTTGAAATCACGGCTAATTGGTGCAAAATTTATGCAAGATTACCCCCAAATTTCAAATCCTTGCGCCAACGAGGAATGCTTGCCAACCTTTTTACAAGGGTTTTATGACTAAAACTTCAATTCTTTTCATTGGCATGCAATTTGGAAACACAGCATTTTTCATATTTTTTTTCACAAGTTCACGCAACCCTTTGAGCCACTTGGGCTGTTGCGAAATGCTTGCCTTTCAGTACTTGGCTTTAGATTAATCTCAATTATTCAACATTACAAAGGCATGCAATTTGATATCACGGAAAAAACCTTTTTTTTTGAGACCTTGAATTGGAATTTGAACTATGACCGAAAAGCGTGCATCACTCATTAACATTTTTATTTTTCTTATTAAGAGGTAAATCATCAACCCTCAAAAAGGCAAGCGGTATAAAATCGGAGAACCCCACCTGTCACTAGCTCCTAATCTATGAGGTCTCATACTCCCTAGTTATGTGAACGTGTCAACTCAAACTATTTCTTTCCCATTTGATGTTATATTTTATTTGGTTATTATTATGTTCTTTGTTTTATCTATGTTGATATTATTCATGTTATATTTATGCAGTTCTCCGTTCGATACATTCAAGTTGTGCTGCATATCTTCTTTACTTTTGGCGAAAATTGCCAGGTCATCTGCAAATTATATGAAAGCGTAAAGGTATAAGAATCAAAATGTATTACTAAAGTGGGCAAACATATTAGAAATTATTATCAGGAATATAATGAAAGATAGAAAACAATTTTTCATTAATTATATTGAACCAAAAATGATGCCATAAATGGGTAAATTTGAAAAAGAAGTTATATTCAAAGATGCTTGAACTAAGAAATTTAAAATAACAAATTTGTTGAGTTCTGTTCCAAAATTTGACACAAAATTTATGTCAGTATGTGATGTATTTATAAACTTTATTCATATTGAGGGAGAATAGATTGAAAGGATGGAGAATTATCGGCGTGTCAATCACAACATTCATTTACATCAATAGCGTACTAACGTTTAAAATTATTCCGGGTGATAATTGAATATTAAATTCATATCACTCTCGTTTTGATAGAAACAACCCTTTGAACAGATCAATGGAACTAAGAAAATGATGACGTCTAAACTTGCCAACTCAAATTTTGCTAATATATCGACTTCACAAATAAATAAGTTGATTATAAGAATCTTCCGACCCTAAGAACGCAGTTAAAATCTCCAGATTTTTCCCACCTGTGTCGCACTGTGGTGAAAAGTCCGTGTTAGGCCCTTCTCGTCCATGCATATGCGCATAAATGACATAATTGAAATCCATGTCAAATCCGGAATACACGTATGCAATAATTAGGAGTATATGTGTTATGTATTTCATAATTCTATTGTTTATAATAAAAATATATTGCAAGCTACTTGCTTTGCAGAAAAATACAATTTCAAATAAAAATATTAGAATATTTGTTACGACAATTTTTTAAATAAAATAATTTACAAATATTTTTCTGCTTTTAAAAGAAATATTCATTAGTTGAAAATACCCCAGATGGCTTGACCAGGTCTTGTAATATGAGAAACGACACTTGACACACCTGTCACATCAATATGACCCAAAAACACATTTGCGTCAATTTAAAGTCGAACTTTGAGCGTGCAGTTTATCTGTGAGGTGCATTATTCACTTTAATTATCAGAGCTTAATTAGCCATCATATTATTCAATTCAGTGTTGTGAAGTGGCTGAGAACTTCTATTAATTGGTGAGTTTGTCTGTCATTGAGTTTTATGAATTTCACAAGTGGTGACGCCACGCTAAGTGTGCGAACGTATGATCCTATTCCTTTGAAATGTCCTTAGCCACCTGGGGTATCAATGCCACCGGTGCGCACACTTTGACCGTGTGACGATAGTGATTGTTGCCAACCGCATGTACTTTGTGTTATTGCGGCAACGGTGTTGCCCCAAGAGTGGATGAGTCAATCAACCTGCGTGTGTCGCAGGCATTGGTACGGCATTACGGTACTGATAGTCATCCGTAATTGTCGTCCAACGTGAGATAAACAGTGCTAGTGACTTAACTATCTGGGAGATAGTACCAGTGCTACATTATTCTGTCTGTGTCGCAAGAGTGGGTGAATCGACCAAATCGCGTGTGTCGCGGGCCTCGATGTTCACTATAGTACTGGTAGCTATCTCTTCGGTGAACTCAACGGCCTATCTGTTAACCAGATATCCTATCCATCCTCTGAGACAGGTGTATCATTATTATATCCGTTCTAGTTACCTAAACTAAACCTGAAATAATAATTTATTTTTTTATTTTCTAATTATATTTTATTATCTATTGATTATTATTATCCACTCATCAATCTCATCTCATCAACAAAACACCTTTATAACATATTATATATATTTCTATTCAGTGGCGTAAATAGGGTCCGCAAAACCCCGCAATGCGGGGGGGCCGCGCAGTTAAGGGGGCACAACACAATTTGCCACGAAACTATAATATACCATTTGGATATGAAAATATCTCCCAACCAAGTTACATTTGAGTTATAATTATTTCGATATTCGTACCCAAATAATAATATATTTAGTTTATTACTGCTGCCAATTATACCTGATTTTAAAAAATATTCGACTATCTATTGCCAATTGTCGTTACCGATGCTTTATATATGCTAACTCTAATTTCTTAATAAAATCCGAATCTGAAAGTATTTGCAAAAAATGGGAAATAATACCCGAGTTTAAAGGTACAAGAAAATCAAAAAGAAAACGTCAATTTGATGAGTGATGTGACGACTACGATTTTGTTAATGCCGAACATAAATTTAAAGCTTATGTTTTTTATAGAACAGTTGACATAGTCAATTCACAAATTAAAAATAGATTTGAAGAAATGTTAAAAATTGCAAATATTTTTTGAATTTTTAAGGCCAAGAACATTGCCAAGATTATCAGAAAAAGAACTCCAAATGTCGGCAATAGAATTATAAAAACATTATAGCGATGATTTATCAGAAAATTTTTCGATGCAATTAAATTATGCGGTATATTTTCTAAAGAAGGACATTAATGCCAATACAACTATTCATGAAATGATAGATATTATTTTAATTAAATATTCATTTATCAAAAGTAATTTATGTGAGGTTTACACTGCTTTATTACTATTTTTAAGCATTCCTGTCACTGTGGCTGCAGCAGAATAGTATATTTCGATACAAATGCGAAATGGAGATCATTCCATGCGAATGTGAATAATTCCGTCACGAGACGAAGACGAGTAGCAGAATTCACATGAGCATGGTATGATCGATTCGCACGAGTGACGGATGTTATTTTTCTACAGTGTCAAAAGTGTCCACGTGAATATCTATAACCAAAATATACCGTTTTCTGAGAAATAATTTGCTTCATTGATCTTATCCCAATTCATCAAATGTTGATAAAATCACTTATATCGACTCCATTATGAAGAGAAATGATAAGAAAATCAAAAAGAATTAAAATTATGACAGTAATGAAATAGTTTTTTGCGACGCCACGCGGCTTTCTTAGGAACCTCTGAGCGTGCGGAATGATCCCTATTCTGCACGCTACAGCGTGTGGAATAGGTATCATTCTATAGTGTCTGTAGGAAAAGATCTTTCAGCAAATTAAAAATAATTAAATCCAATCTTAGAAATAGCATGAATCAAGATAGAATTATTAATCTCGCTCTTTTGGCAATAAAACATCATGCAGCAGAAAATTTGTATGTAAAAATTCTTATAATAGATTTTGCAAATAAAAAATCCCGAGGAACCGATATTCAATTTAATTTATATAAAATATGTGAATTATCATTTTTTTTTTTTTTTTTTTTAATTATTTTTTTACCTTTGAGTATTATAGAAAATATTACATTTATGACTGTTTTCTTGCACCTAATCACTGAATTTTCAAAAGGTCATTGGGGCCTACATTTCGTGTTGCGGGGGGGCCACCAAATCCTAGTTACGCTACTGTTTCTATTCCACCTCAAGGCATGGCCTTCGAAAGGGCGGCAGTACAAGGACGGGAACAAAGTGTGTTCTTCAAGCTTTTATTCAAAAATGGTTCCGAAATTTTGATCCACTGAATTTGCAACCCTACGTTGTTACAAAAATTTCGTCTTACGTCTTTTTTGTACAATTTTTTTCTTATTCCATACCTATGTCGCCATCTGTATAACAAATTTGTACTAATTTTGTACTTGTTTTGAGCAGTCTTGTAATTTTTCTAGTTTTTCTAAATTTTGTGGTTATTTTATTCTTCTAAAATCAGTGTTATGATTTTGTAAGTATTTTGCTTATTATTTTTGTTTACGTTATTCCTTTAGTATTATTTTTGATAGTGATTTCGTTTGAAGGCGACCCACGTGGTTAACCTTTTGTTTTCCAAATTTATCTCTTTCATTCTTAATTCTTTGTTAGTTTTTTGTGTTCAAAATCTTTTTACAATCTTAAAATTTCATACTAAATTACTATTTTTGTTCTAAATTTATTTTTTTTCTAAATTTTATATATACATTCGAAGTAAAAAAACCTACGAGATTTGTGGCTATCTTCGTTCCTTCCTTTACCTTTAGTCACCTAGTATGTTTGATGTATGAATGATTAGTGAAAGTGGTTGATAATACATAATTTAACTATATTTTGGATCCAACGCGTTGCGGATTTGTCATTCAACAACTCGTAGTTCAGTTTCTTACGTTGTTTGTGTAGTTTTTGGTTTCCAAAGCTTAAAATATTTTGTTGTGAGCTTTGGTTCCCGTTTTCAAGCTGGAAAATCCTACGAGTTTGTGAAGATTGATCCAATTTTTAGCGCATTTTTCCGAAAAAAGCGCTATTATATTCACTTTGGCTGGCTGGCTGGCTGGCTGGCTGGCGTGACGCTGAGATCTCAGCAACTATACTATTTACAGACTTGAAACTGGTACTAAATAAAAGCTGCTGTTTCGTAGGCTTGCACAAATTGCTTTAATTCAAGCTCAGTGATTGTGGAAAATTGAATTATTCAATTACTTGTTTCAAGTGAAACAATGTCCATAGATATCTATGACATTAGGGATATGGCAACTAAAATTTATTAAAGTAGATAAAAATTTAGTTACAACTTTCGCCGCGGGTGTCACTATTATTATGTACAGTTGTCAAATCTGTCCGGGATTCATTCAATGACTTGTTTGACGCGAATTTGAAGCTTATTAGAATAAATTATTATTATTGGATGAAAATTTGTTCACTTTTGGAGTATTTTTTTTTATATAGCTTTGATAAAGATCAAATTATCATTTTAAGCTACATCACTTGACCTCCTGTCAGTCAATAACTGAACAATGAAGATTAAAAGGTATTTTTGAGTTTGTACATGTATAAATTATGTATCTATTGAATAGTCAACTTGAAACTAGTACTAAATGGAAGCTGCTGTTTCGTAAGTTTGCCCAAACTGCTTGATTTCAAGCTCAGTAATTGTAAGAGATGGTAATTTGCGAAATCTCTGAAGTAACAAGCATTCATGAGCTGTCAAAAATGCGCTTCCATCATCTAGATGATTCTTCCATTTTTTGGATAAAAGCGCTATTATATTCACTTTGGCTGTCTGGCTGGCGTGACGCTGAGTTCTCCGCAACTATACTATTTACAGACTTGAAACTGGTACTAAATAAAAGCTGCTGTTTCGTAGGTTTGCACAAATTGCTTTAATTCAAGCTCAGTGATTGTGGAAGATTAAATTATTCAATTACTTGTTTCAAGTGAAACAATGCCCATAGATATATATGACATTAGGGATATGGCAACTAAAATTTATTGAAGTAGATAAAAATTTAGTTACAACTTTAGCGGCGGGTGTCACTATTATTATGTACAGTTGTCAAATCTGTCCGGGATTCATTCAATGACTTGTTTGACGCAAATTTGAAGTTTATTAGAATGAATTATTGTTATTGGATGAAAATTTGTCTACTTTTGGTGTATTTTTTCATATAGCTTGGATAAAGATCAAACTATCATTTTAAGGTACAGCACTTGACCTCCCGTCAGTCAATAACCAAGCAATGATGATTAAAAGGTATTTTTGAGTTTGTACATGCATAAATTATTTACCTATCAAATAGTCAACTTGAAACTAGTACTAAATGGAAGCTGCTGTTTCGTAAGCTTGCCCAAACTGCTTGATTTCAAGCTCAGAAATTGTGAGAGATGGTAATTTGCGATATCTCTGAAGTAACAAATATTCATGAGCTGTCAAAAATGCGCTTTCATCATCTAGATGATTCTTCCATTTTTTAATAACGAACCACGTTCGTAAATTTATCGACGAGTCGCTAATAATCCTTCTTCTTGTCCTGCTAGACTTTGTATTTTCTTTGTTTTTCTTCTCTTTAATGCTCAGCGTAGTTTTTTTTTTACTTTGTAAATTTTTAGTGCACAATTTAAAATTAGGCAAATAAATAACTTTACTGATTATTTTATTTAATCTTTACTAAATTTACAGTTTATTCGTTCTTCAATTTGAATCTAAATTTATTTATTCAAGTTTAACGCTTCACGTTTAAAGAGAGCTCTCCAATTTTTAGCGCATTTTTTGGAAAAAAGCGCTATTATATTCACTTTGGCTGGCTGACTGGCTGGCTGGCGTAACGCTGAGTTCTCAGCAACTATACTATTTACAGACTTGAAACTGGTACTAAATGAAAGCTGTTGTTTCGTAGGTTTGCGCAAATTGCCTTAATTCAAGCTCAGTGATTGTGGAAGATTAAATTATTCAATTACTTGTTTCAAGCGAAACAATGCCCAAAGATATATAAGACATTAGGGATATGGCAACTAAAATTTATTAAAGTAGATAAAAATTTAGTTACAACTTTCGCCGCGGTTGTCACTATTATTATGTACAGTTGTCAAATCTATCCGGAATTCATTCAATGACTTGTTTGACGCGAATTTGAAGCTTATTAGAATGAATTATTATTATTGGATGAAAATTTGTTTACTTTTGGTATATTTTTTTTATATAGCTTTTATAAAGATCAAATTATCATTTTAAGGTACAGCACTTGACTTCCCGTCAGTCAATAACCAAACAATGGAGATTAAAAGGTATTTTTGAGTTTGTACATGCATAAATTATGTACCCATCAAATAGTCAACTTGAAACTAGTACTAAATGGAAGCTGCTGTTTCGTAAGTTTGCCCAAACTGCTTGATTTCAAGCTCAGTAATTGTGAGAGATGGTAATTTGCGAAATCTCTGAAGTAACAAGCAAGCATTCATGAGCTGTCAAAAATGCGCTTTCATCATCTAGATGATTCTTCCATTTTTATTATAGGAACCTCCTGTTTCAATTGAATTGGATACTGGTTGGGTTGTTTGTTTTCAGTTAGAGATCTTAGGAGCCCGTGGCCACTTGAGACTAGTTTCTGGCCAACTTTACATTGAGAAAAACATTAAAACGTCTACGAAATTAAGAAGAACATTAATACCTCCCGAAGTTGACTACCAGGCGCACGGCCAACCTTAACACCTTCAAGGACCGTTGGGTATTCATCAAAGCCCTATAAGACGCAAGATCAACTTTACTTAATTCAGGGAACGTTCTTGTTTGACGTTGTTTTTGTGGCTACCAATTCGTCATCTATCTTCTCTACCGATACTAGTCTTGAGTTCCGCCTGAAGAGGATATTTAGCTAGTCTGTGACGTGCTCTCCAGTTCCCTTTTGGCTGTTGCAGTGAGATTTTTTTTGTATTATAGCTTAACCATTTTCGTAAGTTCCAAATCTTTTTCTAATTATAATTTTTGGGATTATTTGCTTTAAATTAATAATAATTTTGTTTATAATTGATTTCGACGTCTATGCTTCATTTCTTTTTTTGCTGTTGCTATTGTCTCCCAGAATAGTACCTTTTTCTTTGATCATTTCCTGGTAGTGGCGCCCATTTCCTATTTTTCAGGTGAAATATTTCTGGTACCCTTATTAATAGTTAGCCTGGGTCTTCACTTTCAAGGTGGGATATTCCAATACTTAAATTTAGTGTCAATCAGAAGTACATTAAGTTTTTGTTACCAAATAGTGAAGAAACATTACCTGTTTTTAATTTCTTACTGCCACCTTGGAAATAGGAAAAGGTAAAACGTATAAGTCGTACGAAACTGCTTTGCGCACACTAAGTACCCATTCGATAGAAAGCTGCACAAGATTTACGTATGCATAATTCGGAATGTGGACCAATAATTCAGATAGAGACTGAAGTCGGATTTTGTGCACATTTCAAGAATAGAGTCCTTAAACATTTTGTACGCACGTGTTCTTCACGTTGTCCTTTGTATTTTAGGTTTCTTATCATTGAAAAACAATAATTCTATTCTGGAATTATTTTTTCTCAACTTCTACAATGATGCCGATTAGGTCTTTATCTTTCTTTGTAATTTAAAATTGCAATAATCTTTTTTGTCAGTTGGCATAACATAGTTGATCTCATGCTTAATTTATCACTTTGTGTATTAAAATTGTTGAGCAATAGATAGTCTAAATGATTATCGAGACATTAATTTGCTTTCAAAGTATTGTCTCCCCATTTCTGAGTCAGCAATAATAATTTAATTTCCATGTTTCACGTTCTAGTTCAAAAGGCATTTGTTCTTCATTAAGTTTACTGGAGTAAATTGACATTTTGAGAATATGTTTGAAAAGTCATTATATAAATTCGTTAGTCCGCCAAATATTATCCTAATTCCTATGAACATATGACCGAATCGCTCTCAGATTTATTCCTGCAATATATTACTTCAATCATCGTTTATTTTTAAATATAAGTCAACTCTGGCTAAGAGTCTGCTTAATCAACTAATCCATCTTCACGGCAACAAATTACACCAATTTGCCGCCAAATTAAAATTCTTAAAATTTGGAACTTGTCACTCCAGATGCATCTCCATCATAATTCATTTTTTTATAGAAGATTATCATGTCATCGTGGATTCAGCATCGTGCTGGATGATGACATTTGCGTGAAAAAATGAATAATGAATCGATATTGTCGCATCGGATAATATAGATCACAGTTTACTTCACGAGGATGTGGAATTGAATAAAATGAAATGAATACAATCGTTAGTAATACATGGATGCGTTTTTGTTGAGGATGTCATTTGTAGCATTTGGCGGAAATGCAATAAAATAGGTGCATTAAAATTTGAATATTGTTTGCACTTTTGTTGCTACACAAGTTATTTTGAATGCTATATTGTATATTGTTCGTATTTATCATAGAAAAATTACAAAAACGTGTAGATTTTGTTTTATCTTCAAGGTAAATATAATATTATGCTCGAAAAACAGGCCTATCCTGTGATAAAGAATTCACTCTAGGATTAATATCAACATTCACCTCTTAGGAAGTTTGAGGAGTTTTTTTATTCAGTGTGAATTGGAATTTAGGCTACATTGAGCAGGTTAGTTTGAAATTTTCTAGCACTCCATATTACTTCGCAAGTCGAACTACTCATCAACTATTATCAAATATGTTTATTTTAAAATACAATTTCAGTCATAACGTAGAGGCAAGGTGTCACGTGGGCTAAAAACATATTGAAACGAACAGTGCCCCTAGAGAGTAGACTTCCATCACAACAAGGATATTCAACGGGCAGTGGACGCAAATTGTATGATAACTAACACAAACAACTGATATGTGTCAAGAACGAATAACGTCATGGACATTTTTATAGTCCACTAAAGATTTCTGGAATCGTCGAGAAATAACGACTGCGGATATTATAAACCGGGGAACAAAGTCGAGTAAGACAGCAGTAGACAGTAGTGGGTGAGTTGTTATTACGGACAGGAAGTAAGACAGACAGTGAGGAAGATGCGGTCAAAATAAATAGCGCGTAGAAGTGATATTGGAGGATTGGTTGGTACCGTGGCGCGAAAAAATGATCTCAATTCAAATCTCTTGGGAGATAAGCATAGTAGAAATATAAATAATCAATAGTTTGTCGTATCCAGGAATATTATAATAGTCAAAAGTTCAACGGATGATGGATAAATTGGAGGATACATAAAAGTCTACATCTCTCATTTTGCAAACGTTTCAGTTTATATTAAACCTTCATCAGTGCCTAAAATGGGGCAATAGAAGAACATTAGAACATATTTCAATAGTATCAGCATACAGCAAGTAACATCAATGAATAATACACAACTCAAAAGTTCAAACAACATATTAATTACCTTAGAGATCAACAGATAACCAAAAATTATATGTTGTGGAAGACATATCCTCCTTCCACAATATAGAAGCAACTGATTCTTGAAAAACGGAAATGTAGTCAAGGTACCACTTGTTACATTCGAGAACAATTGCGCCAACATCGTGGCGGGAAAGAATTACAAATATAAATATAGTAAGCAATAAGTTATTTCTAAACAAAAGACAATTCTATCCAACAAGTGTTACCTTTACAGCCATGATACAAATCCAAGATGTTCTGATAAGATTTACACATGTAATACAATTTTTGGTTATCTGCTTATCTCTAAGATAATTAATATATTGCTTGAATTTTTGAGTTGTGTATTATTCATTGATGTTACTTGCTGTATGCTGATACTATTGGAATATGTTCTAATGTTCTTTTATTGCCCCATTTTAGGCACTGACGAAGGTTTAATATGAACTGAAACGTTTGTAAAGTAGGAGATGTAAGCTTTTATTTATCCTCCAATTTATCCATCATCCGTTGAACTTTTGACTATTATAAATAATCAGTTATCATTCTCAAATTATACTTCCGGCGATCAAATGTCAAAACTGTATGTTCCAATGAATTAAAAAGCTCAAAAATCTAGAAAAATACTCTTCACTTTTAAAAATACTCATTTTATGTGAGGACTTGAATATAGCCGCCATCTGTCACTTTAACAATGATAGCTATCGCTTTTACAATGACAGCTGTCACTTTGACAATGACAGCTGTCACTTTGACAATGACAGCTGTCACTTTGAAATATATAATTAATTTATGAAGCACCGATGTGACTGGCCATGGAATTCATAGTCAAGGAAGTACTGTGTGGCCATGGCAGATTTTTTTATATATGAAACATCAGAGCTATTTAAAAAAATATCAATCAAGCCTTTAAATCGCTACAGGTGTGGTAGACAGCCGCAGGGTGCGATTATCAGCCGTCAAGCTATGGATACTCTTAGTTTTTGTGGAGAGCACGCCACAGAATATATTGTAATTCAGTGACAATAATAATAATAATTTATTATTTGACTTATTATTTACATAATTATTTAAAAATTGATGAAATGAGAGTTCTAGCGAATGAATATAACATCAGAATATTGTGATAAATTAATGACAATCTCTAATCTCTTAATGTGTAGCGAACAGTTGAGCATCTGAGTTTAGCAGAGTGTAATAATTCATCACATTGTATAATTGAATACATATTTCTTGGAAAATCTGACTATAATTCATGCATTGTTAAGTTCCACCTGAGAAATTATTGCTCATTCAAAATGAAACACTTTCCTACTGTACTGCATCTATTATTCTGATTTATTGTACCGAACTATTGAACCTGTGAGTTGTGAAAAATTGTGAGAATATTCAGGAAATTGTATCTGGGATAAAATGAGATATATTCCTGAATTTGAGACAAAAATCATCACGTTTTTGACGAACAAAGACTAAGATTTAATTTTTTATATAATGTATTGCTTTCCTTTTAAATATAAAAGTAAAATTATGATTGTGTGAGTAATTTTTTTGCAGTCTACAGATTTCCAGATTTTTCGAATCAACAGTTTTGATTCAAAGCAAATACAGATCATCTAAACGAAAAAAAAAAATGCGCAAAAAGAACTGTGGAGAGAGCGACAAAGACAACATTATCTACGAATGTAGCTAGACAATGAAAAGAGAAGGACAAAACCAATTTCCGCAAATGACAAAAGATATGGAAGGTAAATCCATGGACCGGAAAATCAATCTCTAATATTTGCTCTGCGATGAAAAGGGACTACCGCGGTCTAGCAAAAGGAAGGAATTTAAGATTGAAAGAGTGGACAGGAGATCATAAAAGATCACGAATGTAGCTAATATCTTCACTTTTCGCGTTATTAGCTCTTGGATTGCTTAACAATCGGATCGGATTATTCTTGACGGAAATGGCACACTGGATTTTTATCTTACAGTTATTTTAACTTTTTCATGCATTCATTGAGGGAGTATTATTCCAACATTTAAATATTCAGTCTTTGGGCACAAAAATAATTTTCAGATAATTTACTAAGAATATGTCGTGACGTCATAAACATCAACAGTATTATTGACGATTTTTGAGGAGTCAGGGCTTGTGAGTACGAAAATAAAGTATTCCAATGGACCAATGAGGAAAAACGACCACAGTCAAATTTATTTTCATATACAGGATGTAAATACTAAGTTGTAACACCCGAAAATGACAGATAGAACTCATTAGAACAAACATCTTCTACCAGATAAAACTTTTGATTTGGAGCCTCAGTTCAATTGTTATTGACAATTTTTTTTTGTTTTTCAGAAAATCGTGACTACTCCCTTATTTTAAGGAGAATTTAAAAAATACAAACCTTTCAGCATTCTCTTTCGGTTCTCTAGAACATTTGTATTTACTATTATATTCTATTCTATCAAATAACAAAATTGCGACCGACCAAAAATTTAAACACAAGATATTTTGAAAACAATTCAATCGATTTTTGAGAATAAAAAGTTTACAAAATCCCAGCTATATACTAATAATATTTATCTAAAACATTTCTTTTCGATCTGTTGAAAAAAAGTTTTTATCCAAATTCAATTACAAGATAAATTTTAACACATTGCAACATTCATTTAAAACAAAGAAGTCTTGCTGCCATCAAATAAAAAATACAAGGAACATACAAACAAATGAGAAAAATAAAATAATGAACAATGAAACAAAAATGAAGGGACTAAATTTGATTTTTAAAATGGCCATCATTCGCAGCAACGCAAGTCCAGCAGCGTGGTGTTCATATTAGAAGAAACACTTCCAAGAGCTACTTGCAACGTTCAAGAAACCAACGACAAAACAACAATTTTAACTGGAAGTTATCAGGTCTCAAAGCTTGCACTTGTTGTCTAAAAAACGGATGGAGATCTTGTTCCTTCAGAACATGCCAAACTGTCACGTGATTCACATCTAATTTATTTGTTATTACTCTTGTGGCTCATCTTCAATAATATTGAAAACAGCTTCTTCAAATGCAAGTGTTCGATGTAATCTATTGGAATTTCCACCAAATGTTGGGTGAAAACTCTCAGTCTCTGACAAATAATACGAGCTTCTTGTGCATTACGCCTTGCCTCTCTAAAAACCAAAAGCATGTCAAGAAGTCCAACGTTTTGATAATTATGTATTCTTATACACAAATTATGCATAATACGCACAAAAATGATAAAGGTGACAAAATCTTTTTAAAATGAAGTGGTCAATATTTTTTTTTTTTTAAACGAGATATTTCTGAACAACATTATCAAAAAGTATTCAAATAAAAAACACGTGCCTCAAGTTTGAAGTAGGTACGCGTTTATTATTCGGCTTCTGTTTCATTATTTAATGGCAGCCTACTTTGCATTAAATGATTGTTGCTGTGTGTTAAAATTTATCTTGTAACTCAATTTCAGACAAATGTTAGTAGTAGATAGTTTATAGATTTTGTAAATGTTTTATTCCCAAAAATCGATCGAGTGATTTTTAAAATATCTTGTTTTGAAATTTTTAATCGGTCGTCATTTTGTTATTTGATAAAATAGAAAATAATTGTGGATTCAAATATTTTACAGAATCGTTGGAAAATGCCGAAAGTTTATGTATTTCTAAAATATTATATATATTATAAGGCAGTAATGACGATTTTTTGATAAACGAAAGAAACGCCAATAATCATGAACTCGGGCATCAGATCAAAAATTTTATCCGAGAAAAGTTGTTTGTTTCAATGAGTTCCAACTGTCATTTTTGGGTATTAGTGCCCTATATATGATAATTGAGTTTGGTTAATTCATAGGAAAATCAGTCTTCTTCATTGAAATTTTTTTTTTAGAATTATTATTTTTGCAATTTTTATTATATTGCATCAAAACATAGCATATCTATACAGAGCATTCTGAACTAGCCCTAGACTTTGTTGCGAGATGGCTTATCTATCACGTTTCCCCTCTTTTCGATCATTGCTAGAATACTCACGCACTTCGGTTCATTCGTGCGTTCGAGAAACACGCCTACGATATGTTTTCCTGGCCTTTAATCTAAGTTCCAATAATAATTCCGTGAAAAATTTCTGTTTGAATTGTTTTCAAAGCATGTGCGCGCACTCTCTAAAACCTGACTATGAAAGCGTAAGAAATAAGCATTCTAGGTTTCTAGGGACAATGGTAGCATTTTTATCTCCTCTTTAGTTTAGAATTACATTATTATCTCTATATTTAGAAATAAAAAGTAATAGATTTTATGAAAATCCATTTTTCTGTAGGTATTTTGTATAAAAAGCCAAGCAGATAATGACTTGCCTCAAATCTATATTTAATTTTTATGATCCGAAATTGGGGTAAATAGAGCTGGCTGTGGAAATGAAACAAATGAATAATAGATCTAAACCGTGTAGAGCCAAATTACATCGAAATACCTCATCGAAAATTCATGCGTCTGCTAAACATGTTTCCCATTACCAAAACAATCGTCCATAAATATTGAAACCGTTCATAATTGCGCAAAATCCCAACGTCTCTCTTGTCCCCACTCATTGTCAATGCGGAGCCTACTTATAACATCGCTATTATTTGAAACAAAAGCGCATCAGAAGCGTTTTACTCTGAAATGACGGACGAGCGAATTTATCGGTGATGTGAAATGTTCATTTTCATAACTGAATAATTCGGGCAACGCGACATACACGCTCTAAGCGATTTATTATTAATTAATGACGTCATCATGACAGTTCTGATAGATGAGAACCGCAGTGAATCTTGAATCATTCACGAATTTTAGTTAGTTTTATTCCACAAGCTGAATTGATTCAAAAATACCTGTACATTTATTTTATACTACCGAGGATGTATTCATACTAGCAAAGTAAACAATAAATGAGAAAAATCTTTGTGGGGCGAATTTCACGATGATAAACACATTCGAAATAGTTATTTATTTATCTAGTGCGTAAAATTATACTTTGGTGCTTGAGAATGGAAGCTTTTTGTGGAGGCGGTGGCCGAGACATAAATCATTTAAAAGCACCAAAGAAATTTCGCGCACGAGTTGCACACAAATATTTTTTCTACATACAACAAAAAATTATGAAAAGAATATTGGAGTCATATTAAAATACAAAAATTAGTGAAGTTGTTTATAATGCCAACGTGCACGAAATACCTCGTGCATATTGTCAAGATAAAGAGAGTGCGCGAAATATTTTGTGCACGCTGTCATGATAAAAAACTCCAATGCGAAATTTCGCATACTAATATTGATGCACAAATGTCATCATTTTTTGACGTCTGTAGGAAAAATATTTGGAACAGTGAATAATACCTGGGTTCAACTCTTTGATATAGAATTAAAAATAACCATTTTAAAACGTCGGCATAAGAACTCATTGCTTTCTCAGTAATTTCAGACCACTTGTTCAGTTGACAAGATCATGGTAACAATTTTTTGGATTACTAAAATAGTTTCTTTTTTTTGTTCATCTATCATGGGGTCAGAACAGTGCACATCTCATAACGATAAATGATAAAGTTAGTGGAAGTTATGAATTTGAAACCCAGGAGGAGTAGGCATAACAAATAATAATGATTTATTGAGTATATGAAAATATATGTCAACTTAGTAATAATATTTATTAGCAACATTCCACAAGTTGAATTGATTCAAAAATACCTGTACATTTATTTTATACTTTTTTATATTTTTATATTTTTTCAATTTAGATCATGGTACGTTCCACTAGGCGACCATAACGCTCATGTCCTCTCAATAATCGTTCCACAAGACGATTGCGGTCTTTGCGTTCAAGATTAATACGACATGAATGACGTCATTAATCGCGACCGCTTCAAGTTCACAACGCCCGCGGTTGAAATGTGGGTGGAAGCGGTTGTTGCATTTATTTTTGTAGAAATTATCCATAAGTTTAATTTAATCGAAAAGATGTCTTTCTGTGATATGTGTACGCCTAATTTGCGCATTGTTTGCGATATGTGAATTACCAAATTTAGATATTACAAGATCAGGATGAATAATATACCTTACCATTGAGAACAGATGTTATCAAATCTTGGATGAGGATTTATTGGACACTCACCTGTAACAAAAGAATAATTTAATTGAAAAATATTCATGATATAATGTCTGCTTTACATATGATAGTAGAATATCACCAAGAATCATTGATCTCTTATCTTTGCCTTGTTGCGACTCACGTCTATTTTCTTTTAGAGGATAGACAACACGTGCGAATATTAATGGGTGTGTAAACAAAGTAATAATGATGCAGGAGGTTTATTTATTCCTCGGCTCCATGACTCAGACGGTTAATGTTCACTTGATAGCCAATGAACCGATGTCATCCAATTTCCCAACACATCGCACGGAAATTGTGAAGGAAAAATTACCGCCAATTTAATTATAGGATATAAATAGAGCATGGTAAAACGATTTTATGATCAACGTGATCTTTTCACTAACAGCTAATTGTATTCTATGTATCATGTTTAATGAATATCTCTTCAGTGAGGATTTTTTTCATAACGGGCGAATCGAATGTTTAGTCTGACGTTTGTTAAAAGTCACGTTAAAATCTTAAATATGGAAACTAGAAGGAATGCAGATATCTAAAATTATATACAGGTGTCCCATTTTAATCTACCGCTGAAAACGATATTATTCTTCGCTGGAATTCTTGAATGTAACTTGAAAAATTATTTACTTTCAAAGAGTGGTTCTTTACATGAGTTCTAAACTTATCATCACTTGCAACGATGGCTGCATCTTTCTTATTTCCAATGACATAATTCATAAATCTATCTTCCCTTGAATCCAAGCCACTGCTGTGAATTTTTTACTTCAAAATTTTAATTTATTTCTATTACACCAAAGTTTACAGGAGTCTTTGATTATATACGAAATGTATTGGCATATATGATTCGTCTTAGCTTATCACATATGTTCATAATTTCAAATCACTCGAGTAACACAAATTGACGGAAATGTAATCCTCTGAGATTTAAAGCGTACATTAGCTTATGATGGATTAAGCTAGAGATTACCCTCGGGGATTTACTTAACATGTGAGAAATCTTACAAAATCTACCACTAAATATATGTGACAAGTAGGGTTGGATCCATTTCTGATTTTAGCTATTCTGGCAAAGATACCGCGTTTATTAAAGCTCTCTCAAAGTATATTCTACATATAATAATTTAAATTAATTCAATAATTTCCTTATTCCATAATAATGTCTTATCTAAATGTATATCATAATTTTTTCAAAATTAATCAGTCATAAAAAAAATCGAAGAGCATTTTGGAGTATTGATGCTTTAAAACCAACAATGGAGGAAATAGGAATAATTGAAACTAAATAAAATGATGAATAAACAGAAACACATCGTCAATTACGCGTTCTGTCATCAAAGCGCTCGGTGCGGTCGGCCGATAATTATTTGTTTTTCAGTTGTCATCGGAGCGAAACAATTAGTTTCACAAATAATTGGCCACGAATGTGTTTCCATCTAGTTCATTTAAATGCACACAAGCTTTGCAACCCCTCTGATCTCGCCCGCTGCGGAAAGACCACATCAGGTGTAATGTTTTGTTTCCAGTGTATGTTCTAGTCACCCGTGAAAAAGGCTCTGTGTTGAGATAAATGCTACTGATGTGTGTTTATTTTACTGCAGGCAAATTACGAATTACTGCCATGATCTAAAGGCAATTGTTTCAGAAGTTAAAAGATCAAAGTTCCCGTCTTTGTTAAACGGATATAAAATCAACATTTTACATTTCACCCGGCTTATCAATATTAGTTTTGCTGTCTATTCCACAATAGTGCACATAATTAGTAGTACAAGATTTCAGTATCTACTCCAGTTCATTAATTTACAAATAAATAGGGTAAAATGTTATCTATAGCAAAACATTATATTACGTTTGTGTTGGTTTCAGACAACTAAGGCCAAAGTTATGTGAATTGAACGAAATACAATCAAATTCAATCATTGCTTAAAGATGCTAACTTCCTACAAGCCATGGATGCTGAAGCTTGGAATGGTTCAGTATTTAGTATAACATTTCATCGGTAACCACAGAGAGACAAACGTAAGCTGTATAGACAAATTTGGAAAGCCTTTTTTTGGAGTAAATTTAAGTGTAATTGCAACAAATCAAATAATTCAACGGTATTTATATGTAATTACCGGCAAATCACAAAAAAACTGCATTCAAATCGTCTAAGAATTCAAAAATATAGAAAATTTATTTCAAGTGTTCTCTCCTCGGTCCGATTACTTCGATATTAGTGGTACTGCATTATTTTAACTATCAACAAGAATATTTCAGCCATCATTTTTTTGAGTTTTTGTTACATTTTTGGAACTTTTTAGTGCTACCGTTACTTTGAATAAGCTCCAAAATTATTAATTTAATTTATAAATAAGCCCAAAAGTGTCACCATATTTCAATATTTCATTCGATTTAGTGCAGAAAATTGTGTCTAAAATTTTTTAAATGAAATATACATTAAAAAAAATTGTTCAACATGATGAATTTGTTTGTGGGTTGATGGCTGTCGACCATCAAAGTGCACCAAGTGGGAAAATAAATTAGAATTGCACTCATGAATGACATAAGCATTTAGCTATTATACATCTTCTCCTGCATCAAAGAATGTCTCTATAAATGGATTGAAGGCTGCAAACCTTCATTTATCAGTTGAATGAATTATTTATCGTAGTTAAATTGTCACAAATTTTATTGGGAATAATTTATGTATACAGTTTACAGAGCCAAGATTTATTTTATGAACTTGTATAAACACAATATCGCTCACAGTTGCTCGTACTGAATCACCGAATGAATTCCTTGCCTAGCTCACGCTCTTTTATACCTAAGCCGACAATGCGCAAATATTCAATTGTCTAACAGTTTGCCTAGCAACCACCGAACATCTAGTAACCATAGGCTGTCAATCATGTCCGACAATTGAACATTGATTTGGTCAATGCTAACTAGGTTTACAATCACAGCGAATTCAAATAAATAATTATGTGAGCTAATTATTCAAAATATCATGAAATAAGTCATTATTTTCAAGTATGTATTGACAAAAATAATTAAGGCCCGGTCATTCCAACTACGAATAACTTTATTCGGTGGATAATATCCACAGCAACAACTGTTGTAGTAATTCTTACAGAGTAATTATCTAAGGAATAAAGTTATTCAGAGATGGAAACACCAGGTCTGAATACTATTAATACATAAATATCAAAATGTGTTTTTATATTGAAAGCTAGTGTATATAGAACGTATAAAAGTATTAGGTATTTTTATAACCCACATGTTTTGAGACGACTAATTAACTTAAATTTTAGTAGCATCACAAGATGCCTTTACGTTGAGGAATGATAACTTGATTTTACTCATACTGTTAAGTGATAAAGGGGTTGTAAATTTAATGCTGACTTTTGTATTGTAACGTGCGAAAGTGTGGAAATTCGTAGAAATAGGATTAGCTTGGACCTGACCTTGTCTGGGCGGGGCCTTTCGTCCTCGTTGTATCGCACCGCACTGTATCACACCGCCCCGCACGATGGGAAAATCTAGCAGCATGTGCTAGATTAAATCTGGAGCTTTTGAGAATACGGTTTTCCATATATAAAGGCAAGCAACGACTTGAGGGAATAGTGTAATGGTGAATCTAGAGCAGTGAATATCAAACGGTGAAGTGATCAGTGCATATGAATAGTTAAATATGAATATCTACGGCTTTGTTTAAGATAGTAGTAAGTGATAAATAAATTCTATAGTGTTGTTTGATAATATCCGGAAGAATAAAACTTTCATTTTATTTTCAATTATTAAATAGTGATTTTCATTTAATTATAAACTATTTCCTTTCAAGCAATAAACATTACAGTATTCTAAGTTTTTGCACAGTAGTGTAACAGATTTATCTTACATTATTTGAACCCTATTATACACGAAGAATTGTAAGATCAAGAGTTAACATTGATTACCAGAACTATAATATTTTGTATTGTGTATTGCTAAGTTCTTCAGCTTTTTGAGACATTTTATTTAGGTGAATGTGAAGGACACAGCACAATAAACTGATAATCGAGGACAATATAACCGATGTGCTAAGCAAATAAAGCACATATTATTATGACATACATAGCGCTAGGTTCAGCTTCTGCTCAAACTGATGGCCGACATCTCGGGTGCCATTCATTGTCCTGGATTGATCCCTGTGAACATATAAGACCAACTGGGGTACAGGTGTATATTTTATTGTAACTTGAGGGAATTTTGTTTTATCCTTGTTTGCGTTGTTCTATCTTCAAATTATTGTTCTAGCTACAATTACCAAAATAGTGTGTGTTTTTCTTTCATTTTGTTTCGGATTTACGGCATAATGTTTGACATGGGGTCTGTCTGTACACAAGTTGGTCTTCCACGTGTGCAAAAATATTGTGGGCCAAAAGAGACCAAGTGGGGTTTATGTGTATTCCCGACTTGGTGTCTGACCTTGATACTGTGTATTCCCTTATCTCAGTTACTGTTGGTACAAAATTAGTTGTTAGTGTGCAAATTGCATTCGAGACCACTGTTCATTTGTACTTAATGTCAGTAACTAGATTTCATAATATTAGAACAATATTGGACCTCATTTATGAAAAAAAAAACAACTAGAGAATACATAAAAACTCCAGATCTTCATGCAATCAAGTTTTTGAACGAATTTAATTGCCAATTCAAAAGATATAACTGGAAAAACAATGGGGTACACGTGTACCCCACTTGGTCTTTAACGTAAATTTCTATAGTCGGTCTTATGAAGGTTAACTGTGTCTGACAGTTTAACAACAATAAACCAGCATTCATCTAGTAACCATAGACTGTCAATCATGTCCGACAATTGAACATCGTCTAGATTGTTGATCAATGCTAACTTAGGATTACAATTACAATAAATTATTGAATAAATAGCGAATTCAAATGAATAATAATGTGAACTAATAACTTAGAATATTTCACATTTGTGACAATAGATAAAACTGGGATATTTTCCTGGTTTTTATTCGAATGAAAACACACCAAAAATTACTTACAACTGACAACGCAAAGAAATAGGACGATAACATAAAAAAAGAATAACTTGGTTTAGTTAACAAGCTTACGGAAACTGGTCGGAATTAATCTCTGGATTTGACCAAACGGGCTAATGGGAACATACACGGATTCATATATTGATTGAATAGAAAGATCAGCCAGTCAAAAACGGTTTTAGAAAACAGTCGGCATTATGGTAAAACGAAAGCGTTAGAAGTAAATTGTACTGCATAAACACAGCAGTAATAGCTTTATTAAGTACAGAGGTGGACGGCACCTCGGCGCCATGTCCTTGAAAGCGGCAGTTAGGTTCCGAAAATAATTTTTCAAAAATAAGACCAATTTCTTCATCAAAATATTTTATTAGAGCTAATCCACAATCAATAATCCACAATCCATAATCCACCATTCTATTTTGGATTGGGATTAAAATTGTGGATTTTGGATTGGGATTAGGATTTTGGATTAGGACTGAGTTTCTGGATTCTGGATCAGGATAGGGATTATGGGTTTTGGATTGGGATTGGGTTTCTGGATTTTGGATTGGGATTGGGATTGTGGATTTTTGATTGGGATTGGGATTGTAAATTTTCGATTGGGATTGTGAATTTTCGATTAGGATTGGGGTTGTAGAATTTGAGATTGGGATTGGGTTTCTGGATTTTAGATTTTCGATTGGGATTGGGATTGGGATTTCGATTGTGGATTTTTGATTGTGATTGGAATTGGAGTTGTGGATTTTAGATTTTGGATTGGGATTGAAATTGTGGGTTGTGAATTATAATTGATGGTATTAAAATTGTGTACTTTGGATTTGGATTGTAATTGTGAATTTTTAATTGGGACTGGGATTAAAATTGTGGATTGTGAGTTAGGGTCAAAATTGTGTATTGGAATTTAAATTGTGGATTAGAACTAAAATTGTGAATTGTGGTTTGACATTGAAATTATTGATTGTGAATTGTGGATTGGGATCAAAATTGTGGATTACGAATTTTGGATTGCGGATTGAGATTGATATCGTGGATTCTAATTGAGGAATGTGGATTGTGAATTGAGATTTAATTTGTGGATTGTGGATTAGGATTGAAATTGTGGATTGGGATTGAAATTGTGGATTGAGATTCAAAATGTGGATTGTGGATTAGGATTTAAATTTTGAATTGGGATTGTATTGTGGATTGTGGATTGGGATTGAGATTGGGATTAAAACAATTGTGGATTGGTATTCAAATTGTGGATTATGGATTGCGATTAAAATTGTGGATTGTGGATTGGGGCGGCCTCGATCTCGGCACCAAACTACCTGGATCTTCAATCCCCTACTTGAACTCGGCACTACACTATGGATTAGGATTTGTGACTCAATCGTTCTACCTGAGTGAGATTTTCTAGACACAAGCGTTTTTATATTAATAATAAACCATCTAATCTAATCACATGTGTGACATCAACAACTCAAATTTGATGCAAACAATTCCAATGTCAAAAATACCTAAAAAAATTAAATGTTCTAGTTTGATCTATACATATTTATATGTTTTTGTAATAATGTAGGTATGTACGGACAATGTATAAATAAGTCGTTTTTTAATAATTTTTTTTTTCTGAAATTTCATTAAATATTATTTGCAGTATTATTTTTGATACAAATTAATTTTAAAATAAAATATAGAGACTTATAGAACCATATCATGCAGGTAGATCGTGGCTTTATATAAAAATTAACAGTGCCGAGTTCATGTGCGCCCCGCGCTAAACGGATTAGCATTGGTGCCGAGTTCTTGTTTTTGGTGCCGAATTCGTGTACGCCCGTGGATTGGGATTAAAATCTATAAAAAGAGAAGTACGATGAAGAGAGAGAGAGCTAGGGGAAGGGACGCAATTTATATATCTTCGCACCCTGGCGGTAAGTAGACCAGAGCCGCCTCTGTTTCCAAGTATTTTTTCAAGTACAAGATATCATCTTTCATAACCCACAAGGCCCTTATATATACTTTTTGGAATTGGAACTTATATTTATTAGTTTTTGTAAGAATACGCAAAACGTATTATTGTATTTAAGAACCAAAATATTTAATTAGGTACTGAAAATAAAATAAATCATCCATATCCTGCAACTGCTATTTCTCTCTTTGTGAGTAAGAAGCACTATTTTCAAATTAAAAAAATACTTAATAATTTAATATTAAATAATATAAAATATTGAACGTTACAGCCTACATACAAATATATTTGAATCAAAACAGTGTGAAAATAGCGATTACAAAATATTTCCTACAGATTGGTAGAAAGAAGAAATTATTAATGCTAGAATACAGCAGCAAAACATAACTATTAACTATCGAGAAATGGATTTTCCGTTGGAAGAATCAGCAATTAACTTATTAATAATCTCATAAAACAGAGTCACGTTATTCTATTTCTTGCTCTTACCATGAAAGAATTATGGAATTGTAATTTAAGGGGATAAATACAATTTCTTTTAATACTTATGAAAGTGTGGAAATCGTGGCAACAGTGTCATCCTATATTTGTTGGGAATATAATTTCACTACCCAACGTCCTTGAAGTGGACAACGGAGGAAAGAATCGAGCAACGTAGCTCAGCAGACAAGCATAAAAAACAAGCAATAAAAGTGATAATGAAAGCAGTAAAAAATGCAATAGATATTAGAGGGAAGAAATTCAAGAGCCTTTGTCCAGAAGTGCACAGAGTCTCTCTCGAATAATTAACACAGAGATTAATAGAGAAAACGCGATTGGTCGGCTTGCAAGAATTTAGAATCAACTTCTACAGCCAGAGATTTTTTTGGGTCATCATGGCAGACACCTAAATCTGCAACCTTTTGTTCAGGTCAGTACCCTATATCTTAAAATTATGGAATAACAATATCTATTCATAGTTTAAAAGTAAATCGTGCACACTCAGTGATATTATGATCCTTCATATCTATACAAAAAATTGACAATTTGAAATAATATTCGGCGCATCTTCCGCCTGTATATTTAGCACATGGTAATGAAGTGATGAATGCGGTTAGTCCATCAACATCACGAAGTCGTGTTAATCATGTTTTGCGACGTCAGCAACAGTGACACTAGATTCCCCCATCATGCGGCTTCACGTGTAATCAAAGTCTGTGTCGGCGTTCCGTGGACGAATGTGAATAGTGAATATATTCATGTGTACAAGAGATAAAGTATTTGCATAGAACTGCTGTTACTAGCTGCAGATTTCAAAAGAGAACAGTTGGTTTTTCAAAACCAGCTAGGAATATTAATGAAGAATTGAAGAACTATGGCATAAATTATATTTCATATCAATTAATAATAAGCCTTAATTTGAATAATATGCTCATACAGTTTAGAGAAGATGAATCTTTATCTTCAAGATGAACTCATCTGTGATTTAAGAAAATGTATCATTCTGAATTAAAAGTACTAAATTCATACTTAAATTTCATAAGGAATGCGGAATTATTATCAAAGGAACAGCAAGAATTATTATTTTTCATTTCTTCCACAAAAAACGCCTTTTTCTTTGCAAAGAGAAATAAGACTGTAATCTAATCAGAATTCCACTGCATAGCTGCAGCCCAAAGTGATTCTAGCTTGAGATCTTGCGGTATATGCGTATAAAGATTTGCTCGTACAAATGTATTGGTGTACAAAAGTTGTCCAGTAAAACATTCATCAGACGTATAATTGCCAACAGACGGACTTGGCAACAAGATATGGTTTTCAAGGCGTCAAATATGCTAAATTAACCATAGAAAAGTGCAGAGACGGGCTGGTCGTAAGAATATTCTCTAGTATTTTTGGGAAATATTTTTTTTTATAGTCAACTCCAGAAGTTATTGTTTTGAAGTGAGCATCGCTCGATGTGGGTTCCCTGCATAATAATTTTTAATGGATTATTATATAATCGCTCAAAAACTACACCAGTTGAACATAACATGTGAAGAAAACTTAATACTCACATACAAAGCAACACCTTTTTAATCCAGGGTAATTTATTTTCCTCAAAATTCACCAGAAGACAACACATTTAACTTGAAACTAATAAGATCTACTGCCTCTGATCATAGGTTCATATTATTAATGTTTAAGGCGTCGGTAACCATTTCAAGGTTATCATGTAACATACTATTAATCAGGCTTGGAAAAAATAATGTTTTAATAGAAGAATAAAAAAACATAGATTTTCTGGAATTATTCATAATTCTTTTAAGTTATTTATGGTCTTTATATGTTATTTTTCTGATTTTATTGTCTCTTCCAATTTTTTCAAACTTTATCACAAAATAGAGTAAGTTTCTTAGTATATGATCATATACTGTAAAAAATTAGTTTTAATGTGGATTATAACTGCGCATTTAGAATTTTAGCACGGATATAAAATAAACGTGTTCACAACTTGGGCGTTCAGTCTTTTACTGTAAACCTTAATAGTTATTTTTGATTCTAGATTACGAAATGCCGCTTTTGCATTCGAGTATGCAGAGAATTTCAGAATCGAATTTCAAACAATGTGTTTTGACCATGTCTCAAAACTAATGAAAATGTGAAAAGAAAATTTTGAAGAAATACAGAACACTGTAAATTGACATTTAAAAAATGTCCGTGAAACAGAATTTGATAAATTGTTGAAAATCAAAATCTGATTGTTTCACAAAATTATTAATTCAGGAGACGTTGTTTACTATATTATCATTTTGAATAGGACAGCAACTGTAGACTCGTATTTCGTCCTTATTGAGAATCTTCAGTAGTCTAGCAAGCCTCAGATAATCGGACTTGTGAACTGCAAGTAAATTAAGATGGAGTTGATACATGGCACTCAGAAGGTCACTTCACAGTACCATGTATTTCTTCAAACCAGCCACTTATATTACAGTATGGTAGATGGCACTGCTGCAGATTTATAACTCTGCAGCTGCATGCCATGTATCAACTCCAATTTTATTGCCTCGCTGTTCACAAGGCCGACTATCTGAGGCTTGCTAGACTGTAATGAAGAGTCTACAATTGCCGTCTTATTCAGAATGATGATGTAAAAATCGACCCTTAATTTGTAATTTTGTGAAACAAGTTTTGATTTTTAACAATTAAGAAAATTTTGTCAATTTATTCAATCAACGCGACTTCTAATATTTTTGTGATAGCAACAAAAAAAAAATGTATATTAAGATATAAATTTCGTAAGACATGATTTTAGGGCACGCGTTCTTGTTGTGTGACAAGTGACCTAAAATGTCTTATGAAACGTTTATCTTATACGATTTTTTCTATTTGGGTTCATATATGTCAAAAAATACTTGACAGATAGGTCATTTGTGTAAATCAAAAATATTTTTCTAAATTTATTGATTTGAAGTTGTTACCTTTTAAAAATAAATAAATATACCTAAACCTGAACAGTTCGAGAAAGTCTTCAAAAATATTGGAATTTTGACAAATCAGAATGACAGTTAGATTATTTAGCAAAGTAGCTACCAACCTAATAAAATTAGGTTTGGGTTCTGTTAAGAGGCACTTTACGATATCCAAACGAGTTTCTTACAGTACACTTCATGAAAATAGGAAAAAAACTATTTATTTCTTTTCGCATCCTGAATGCAAAGCATTTAGAGTCATGTAGACAAAAAAACAATCAATGAAATGAAAAGCTTTTCAGAACTCATTCTTTTAATAAATATGTTTTATTGAGAAAAAAATTCTGTATATAAATTATTTGAAAATGTATAATAAATAAATAAACAAAATTTTTACACTTGAAAAAGGCAACACTCTGCTGATGAAACGTTGCGTTTCAAATAATTTATATACCGAACTTTTTTTCCAATAAAACATATTTATTAAAAAAGCAATCATTTTGCGTGTTTCAAGTTGTCATGTAAATGATAGCTTTCAATGACAGTTTCTAAAAAACATGTTTCCCAAAATAACACTTGATTCAAATCGTGTTTCTCTCTGCAATAGAAATATAGCTGAAACTATGAAAATACAAAACAAATTGTTAAAATCAATAAGTTAAAAAAATCACACTGATTTAAACCCTGATTTATATCAAGACAGCCCTGCTATTCATTAATAAAAAAGTATTAAATGGTTACGCTTCCGGTGTTTACAATCGCTTCTACAATTTTTCTGTGATTTTTAGATAAAGAGTTTTCCACAAACAAAAAATTCAAGTAAAAAGGGAAGACAGTTTTTGCGCTAGTATGATGGTATCTCTTTGACAAGGCAGCATACAAAAAGTTGTTTGCAATGCACAGAAGCAATCCCTGATTGGAATGGTTAAAAAATATTTACTTTCCTCATAACAGTTCAGCCTTCGATCTAATTTTTCTCCGTCTTATTATAAATCAGATTGATTTTATGGATAAAAAAAAATCCAAGTCACGTCATTAAGGATTTCTAAGCATAAGAAGACTTGACTATTAATGCGCCATTTACGATACATATCAATGGAGAATAAAAGCGTGGTTAAATGAACCATAAATATTGTTTATGAAATTCTGTTTTATTTTGAAAAACATCTGAGACAAAATTTTCTATGTACGTCCATAAAAAAATTAAGATAAAATGTTTCGTGAAACATAAAATTCACGTACATTAAACAAGTATAAATTATAAATTCATGAATATTTTATTAGACTATAAACTATTATTAATTCAAAATGTAGAAACTAGCATATTTTCCGTCAAGTTTTAGGAATATTAGATTTATATCTGTAATAAACAACGCGTATGCGGAAATTATGTATTTATGATCATTAGATATTAATAATATTAAATTCATACTGATATTCAAATGCCATTTATTATATTCATCGACAAATATTAGGAACAAGGGAAACTTAGTGAATATATGATGTATACTGTACTTTGAAACACTTTATTTCCGAATGAATATGATGCTATCGATTTCTGAAAATTTCCATTATCAGGCATACAGCTGATATTATTTTTTAGAATAAATATGAATTTGTACGAAGCAATATTTGATAAGCCAACAAAATAATGTATATAAAATGTATGAATATACAATGAGAATAGATAAAGTTAGGTATACATCTGACAAAAAAAAGTCATAATATTTGTAAAACTTGATTGTCAATAATTATTTTGTCAATGTATTTTCTAGAGGAGAACTAACCGTCATATAATTTCGATATAAAAAATACATCAAGAACAATTTGAATTTCAATTTTGGAACGTGGGCACGTCAAGAATATGAATTTCTGTATGTTATTTTCGTTCTAGAAAGAGGATGGATAAAGATTTAGAATTTATCATTTAATAATAGAGTTATTATGTATTTTTGAACATTGTGATACCAGACTTGATATTCCTCCAATGTTCTATATTAATAATTTTATAGTATAATTATAAAATCAATGTAAAAATTAAATGTGTATATTGAAAAAAAAAAGTATGTCTCAATTGAAAATTAGAATTAAATAGGAATACATTCACTATTCAATAAAATTATATCATTTCTTTAATGAATTTATTGATTGGAAAAATGTTTTTGATCGTGAAATTCATATCAAAGAACTAGTAATATATATTCAGAGCCTATTTTAAGGAAAATTTCATAGAGTGACAAAGAAAAAAAAAAAGAGAAAATATTCTCGGAAGACAGTTTAATTTAATTTTTGCACGTAAGCGATCACGGTAGACACAAAGATTTATTAATTTTCCAAATCCGGGATATTATTTAAAGAGTAAAATAAAATTTAAAAACGTTATTTGAAAGCTCTAGGATTTCTTCTTTTCTTTAATATATTTCCAATTCTTACTAAATTTAGAGCATATGTGAGCTCTTTTCTTGATACTTCAGTAAAGTTTTGCAACTGGAAAACATGAAAGTATCCATTTGATATTTTTCAAGAAAGTTTGAAGTATTAGAGGATTAGGGAAGTTCATAAATACGAACCAATATTAATAAAAGAAAAACATATCTATAAATGATGATATGATTTTAGTATTCGAATATAACACATTCTTTTTAGTACAACTCTGGGAGTTTTAAAAATAAATATTTCTGTAACATCATTGCAGGTTTATACATTAGATATTTTATATTTTGTTTTCATTTGGGAACAGACACATCAATAATGTTACTCAAAAACAGATGCACAATATTCACAATATTGACATCTTTATGAATATTAAAATTTTTTTGTGCAGTGCAGTCTCAGTAAGTTATTCGAGGTAACGTGGGCGTCATCTGCTTGGGATAAACGAGAAATTGGATAACGCTAATGTACATTAAAGTATATAGTTTATTTTTGCCCAAATAATAATGCAACATGTGATGTGACCTATTTTTTTTTTAATGTTGTCACACTGTTCACATAGTTTTTGAGAAAATTATTATGGAATAATGAGTGACGTGGATTATAATCATCTATCTATGCCTAAGGTCCAGTATTTCAGTCCATGGTTTACCTTAAACGTAGCTTAATTTCCATAGTATTGATTGTTAAAACAATTGTTACTAAGGTAATTAAGCTTCCTTTAAGATAAACCGAGGACTGAAATACCGACCCTAAGGCCCGGTATTTCAGTCCTCGGTTTACCTTAAGCTAACAATTGTTCCAACAATCATTACTATGGAAATTAAGCTACGTTTAAGGTAAACCATGGACTAAAATACTGGGCCTAGGTCCTTGAAATGCACTCAATAATATATAGTTTTAGGAGATCATAACAAAAAATCTGACGTGGACATCACGTGACTTACTTGTACATCATTGAATATATTTTTGCATATAATAATACGATAATCGAACACAAAATTCCATCATTCCACGGCTAATCGTTTTGGATTTATCCAAAAAATTCTAAGAATTTGTCAAATAAAGTGCGCTTTCAGCCTAGTCGGTTGCTAATGCTATGAAAACAGTAGGTATCATTTTCATGCAACAACAATCCCAAATACTGATCTCCAAGTTTCTACGGCTAACAGCTCTGAATTAATGCGCAAAATAGAAAAATAGTTTAACTGAAGTACTCTTCCGATTCAGTCTATTGTTATGAGAATGATAGGAAATCCTTCAGATGCTACAGTAGACTGAAAAACTAAATTTCAATACTCTACAGCCAATCGTTCCGAATTTGAGCGAAAAATTTCAAAAGACTGCCAAGTAAAGTGCACTTTCGGCTCAGTCGATCTCAATGAAAATAGGATATGAATATCTAGACGGTATTTTCGTCTCAAATACTGAATTATAATATTTAATGTTGAATCGTTTGGGATTTATGCGGAAAATTCTAAAATTTTTTTGAGTAAAGTGCACTTCCGGTACAGACGATTGCAATCATAATGTGAGGTGCATAGCTAGAGCTTACAGAAGTGCTCAATACAGAATTTTAGTACTCTATGACTGTTATATAAAGTGTACTTCCGGTTCAGCCGGTTGGTAGAAAAATAGAAGATAACTATTTAGATACTACAGCAATCTCAAATACTGGATTTCAATATCCTACGACTGATCATTCTGGATTTAAGCGGATAATTTAAAAGAAGTTTCAAGTAAAGTGCATTTCCGGTACAATCTATTGCAACCATAATCCGAGGTGCACAACTAGACCTTAGAACAGTCTTAAACACAAAATTTCGGTTTTGAGATTTGCGAGTTACGAACGCACACACATACACACATACATATATACATACGTACCGACATCAAGCCGAAAACAGTCAAAATGGATTCAGGCATGCTCAAAACGTCTATTTCCATCAAGAACTCCAAATGTGAATTTTGTTGATTTGACAATACTTGTACTTTGTACAAGTAAAAAGGTGATTCTATGTTTCACTTGTTCAATTGAACATGTGTTGTCTGAATATGAATGTACAAATTCTTTTCTCGTTCCTGAGGATAGCAAGGTTGTGACTGAAACTGTAGGATAGGGCAGAAAGACAAATTTCTTGAATTGTTCAATACCTATACATATCTAGTTGTGATCAGCATTATCAATTATATTCAAATTACAATTTGAATAAAATTTAAAAAATATGTTATGGGCAATTTGATCAACTGGGCAGTATTAATATGGATCGATCATTATAAATAATGATCAAGAACGTTTGTCAAATAAATAAATTTATTACTTTGCCGGCTCATATTTCTAGAGTCCGACGGTTAGTGGTCGATTTAAATAATCAAGTCTTATAGATAGCTTAAATCTATCACTTGGACTGGGCAGTATGAATACTTCTTGCCGGCGAATATTTTATATCAATTATAAAATCTATAATGAATCACCTAGGATAACCCCAAGCACCACATGCGATAGTCCTGTGCTTCCGTAATTTCTGTTGTTTTATCATAGGGTTAATCCATCCAGTTGACTTTCTCTTGATTGTAATAATAATTGACTACAGCACCTGAAAGAATACGGGCTCCAACCTCGATGATTTCTCGTAATCAGTGACAAAAAGTAATAAAAATTTACTACCGTACTGGGTCAACCAGTGAAGATATTTTTTGGTATTTTATTCAAGGGTTAATCAATCGAATTGACTTCGTCATAAAAATATAATAATTGTGGCAGAGAATACAATTTTCCACATAAACGTATCGGAGGGATGGAATTTAAAAATCATTAATCATTGGTTTTCTATGGTATTAAAGGAATGCAGTGTCAAAATTTCAGGTCCAGCAGTTTGGCCTATGCCTTGTCTTTCAAATAAGTATTTAGAATTCAGATAAACGAGCTTAGAATTACATAAAGACAAAAATATTTAGTAAGTATAAATTTTCGATATCTCTAACGGTCAGTTTTCACCAGTGTTCCATAAATTTTGAAGGTTGCTTAAATGAACAATATCGTATCAAGACTCAAAAGTCAAATGAGACATGAACTTTGTTGTCATTATTCTGATTCGATATGTTTAGCTTAAAACCCAAGATACAGCGGTGCAACTGGCCTTATTGACATATTGAGAGAAATATTTACACCGCAGCGCGAGTCGAATTTTGATGGTACTAGGAAAGAAACTTTTACGCTGGCGCCAACAGCAACGGTTCCAAGTTTCAATTCAGTAGAATGAACGATGCGCGAACAGACAACTCTCCGATACGACTTGCACACCATTTGTTTTACGTTAATATAAGGTATTGTATTAGAAAATTTCACGCAAGTACCAAAAACAACTGTACCTGATAATGACTTGACAAGTCGAGATGATCATCGTTCAAAAATAAATAATAATTAAGATTGAAAAATAACGTATTCTTCAATCATCAATGTGCAAAATTGGACGAACGATATGCGAATGAACGAAAAATATGATTCGTGCGCGACTTATTGTACATTGACGGTACTATATCAGAGATCCTTAAACAAGTGCCATTAACAAATATACATATTAGTACAGAGGACGAAAAGTGTTTAAGGATGAAAAATAACTTTAAGAGAGTTTCTGAATTAATATCTTCAAATTTGTATAATGTTACCAAGAACAATATAATAGTTATTCATTTGATCAATAATAGGTAAGAATGTTTAAGTAATATTGCATTTTGCAATATAAAGAGAGTGCAGGTATTGAGGACCATACCGCAGATTCTATATTCATTCATATTTATGTTTCATAATTTTGAATTCCCAAGTTTTTATTGGTATTACAAGAATCAGAATTGGTTGCATGGGACTAACTATACAATTGATAATATATTTCATTACATAATTGGAAATATATACTACTAAGTTCAGTTGAAAGAAATCCTATCGAATATCCTTCGATCATTGGTCAATAAAAGTTTCCTCAAGCAGCTTGCTTGTTACCAAGCAACATACTTTTAAAGATGCCAAAATTACCACATAATTATCAATGTCCTGAAGATGTCATAGTTGAAATTTTTCATTTGATCAAAATGGGTAGAATATTTCGTAGCATCATGTAAAAATGAATATAAAACACTATAAATTCAAATGTAAAATTTTCACTTCTGCTAGCTTAAATGACTTAACCATATATGACGTCAAATAGTCACTTCGCAATATATGTACATATTACCTTTTTAGGGAGCAGATGATTCTTGAACGCTACCAGTTTGACAAGCTTGTTTTGCTGGTTGCGGATGCATCAAAATATTATAATTATCAAGATACACATTTTGTCCCATATGAATATACAATATAGACAGAAACATATTTTCTTGAAGAAATTGGGCCAGTTCTTATGACTATTCTTGTATTTTAATGGAAGTTTTCAGTCTGAGTTTCGCTGAATAAAAATTCAAATTCTTTGAAAGAGTTCACGAAAATAAAGACAAGTGAAAAATATACGTTCTAGGGAGTTTCTTTTCAAAAGATGTCAGTGGTACTTCAGCAAGAGGGATAATAGAATAAAGAAACAGTGGACTGTGACGCTGACCGTTATCGTTGCGGCATTGTTTCACGCAATGCATTATGGGTACAGACAACACTTCGGTAAGTGTTAAATCGTGTTCATTGCCTTGTCTATGTCATACATCGACGAAACATTTGAAAAGGTTTTTGCAGCTGATAGTTTAGACATTCTGATAGAAATGTATTTGTATCCTAAAGTAACGTCTAATCAATATATTTGCAAATCATCTATCCTTTATTAGCATTTATTTACATTTCCATACCATTCAAAGTACATAATTTTGTCTTCGAAATTTTGTGAGATTCACTCTACACCTAATTGCAATGCAAAGCTCATATTAAAATAATTGAAAATTTGAGTGTTAGTGTTTTTCATAAAATTTGTTTCATTATATTGAATGTGAATGACAATATGTAATAATCTTCCCGAAAAAAGTATAATTTGGGAGCTAAGCTCACAAAATTTAATTAACGCAGCTCAATGGGCGTACCAAATTTGTAACGTAATCTCCGCGTAAGAAATTCACACCTTCTGGCAGATCTACAAACAATTAAACTGTTAATTAGTAACTCGCAAACAGAATACTTGATAAAGGCTTCTACAAACACTAATCCTAACATCGTGATGTCACAGTTATCATCCAGACCGCCTTCATAACACCGCGATTCCTGCAAATAAGCACCTACTAATTCAAGATAATTTGTACCCTCATATGCTACGCATGCGTCACCCACCATATTATGTGATCCAACTTGCGCACTGGGCGAAATTGCAATTAATCTACTTGAAATTGAGGATAATATTGAATATGGACGAAGATTAGATGGTCTACACACGAGAATTAAAATTATAATTGCATGGGATAGTTGCAGTACTGAACTGGCGATTATTCTTGTAGTAACGGAAAGAGTAGAGGATAGTGATGGAGACAGCGGGTAATTTTGAATTTATAGCAGTTGCATAACGAATTGATGATAAAAAAATTAAAACAAATTATTTTGTATTATTCATCAATTAATATATATTTTTGTACCCGGTTCCTCTTCAGTTAATTATAATTTCGGGAGCATCGATTGCTGAGACTAAATTAATTTTGAAAAATAAACGTAAAGATATCGACGGCAAACGAAGTATAGAAAGCAACCGTTTATCAATTCACATAATTGAATATCAAGTGATAAAGTTTGTCTGGAAATTTTAATCAAGAAATTTCTTAATTAAAAAAGTGTCTGTGATTTTAGCTTTTTACTTTGTCGACAGGATGTTGAATATTTATACAACGGCGCTAGATGTATCACCAAGGGTGAAAGGAAGTTTTTCACTGAAGATCAAAGACGATGATAAAATTTTATTTTCTGGATATTAATATAATCCTTCAGTTTATAAAATTTGTAATTATAACGAATCAGCTATCTGAAAGATTAATTAGCGTGTAAATAAAAAATATGTCGTCATACATTTTAAGAGCCTACACTTACAATGCTGCAAATATGTATTGCAGTACGTTGAATATGAAGAAGACAATTGTTATTAAATTTTATAAAACCAATTTTCAAATTGCAAAATAACTGGATTTTTCCATTTTGTTAATCAAAAATAAAAGACATATAATAATTGGAATAATTCTGCATTTCTAACATTTTTCATAAAATGTTGGGGCCCCTTTATAAACACCTCGTATCGGCGCTTATAGGTATCGGTATCTTCTGATAAGTATTCCCTCAGTTCGCGAACGGACGAACAGATAATTTAATTGTATAGCAGGTTGCAAGAACTCGGATGCCTCACCATCGTCGGTCTATTGATACTGATTTAATAAAAGAGCTTTTAAACTTCAAGCTATGTTTTTTATTGATTTCATTCCGTAATAGCAACGGAATTGAAGGTGCTACTTCCTTAAACTTTCAATGACACAATTTAAACTTGAAATTACGTTTTCTCCTCTACCAAGAATCGATTCTGTTAGTTTGAAAACACTTTTGGATGAATTAACATATATTGAAAACTAATCGAGTGATTAATAGGAATGTTGCGTTTAAAATAAAATTGATATACGAGTTTTCGTTGGCGACAACTAAAATGATTGACAACTATGTTATATGTTTTGTTTTCTTTTGGAATAAACGCTTTTAAACATTGCTGTAAAAGTCTTCATAAATTGGAATTGGTTTAGATTATGATGGATTGATAGAAAAAATTATAATGTCATTACTATAAACATTAAAGTAATAAAGCACTATAAACAAGATTTTAAAACAGGAGCATTCAAGAAGTTGTGTTATGATAATGTTGTCGATGATGAACTTCAACTCTAAAATGAATAAAACTTTGTGAGAAGTTTCTACTAAACAAAACATTACGATAGTGCAAAAATTGATGACAAGTGAAAATCGGGCTCGTATAACCTTAGATTCACTGTTTTTATACTGATTTTTTGACAATCTTTTTTTTTTTGTTTTTTATGGAACTTTTCTTTGAATACTTGTCAACTTAAAACACTCGGTTAAGATTAGGTTAATTTCAGATAGGTTTATTTTGTTCACTCCTACTTGCGTATCACCTCCAAATGGAAGGAATTTTGTAAAAACAAATAACAATGACAAGTTGCGATAAAAGAAACCTATCGGAAACAAAGCGTAAGCCGATCTTTTTATATTTTAGGCAAAATAAACCAAATCAGGAGAAATAGGGGAACTAACCTGTGTATTACTAATTATTCCAGAAATGTTATGAGAGAGGTCCCCTGATTGAAATATAATAGCCAAAAGTGGAATCACTATACCATTGGGCGAGGAGGAGGATCTTCAAAGGTCCGTTCCCATAGTTTTTTGTTCATATCTCAAAAACGGTTTGTCCTAACGCTAAATTTTCAGAATTAAAATTTAAGCTTGGTAAATTTTCTATAACTTTACATTAATACGTTTTTTTGAAAAAATGCATCTTAATTTTGGAGATATCTGCTCTTGAAAGTGGGCAATTTGTGAAAAAACGCAATTCGCCTCATGTTTTTCGTCAAACTTTTCCCTCTAGCTCCTCCGCCATTTGATTCACAGGAAAACCATAAAAATCTGACGTGGACATCACGTGACTTACTTGTACATCATTGGATATATATAATCAAACACAACATCTCATCATTCCACGGCTAGTCGGTTGCTATGGAAACAGTATGTCATCATTCTTATGCTACAACATTCCTAAATACTGATTTCCAGGATTCTACGGCTAACAGTTCTAAATTTATGCGCAAAATTCCAAAATCGTCAAGTATAGTGCACTTTCGACTCAGTCGATCTCAATGAAAATAGGATATGAGCATCTAGACAGTAATATTCTTATATTCTACGTTCAATCGTTTTGGATTCATGCGGAAAATTAAAAAATGTTTCGAGTAAACTGCATTTTCGGCTTAGCCGATCACAATCATAATGCAAAGTATACAGCTAGATGCTATTGAAGGGCTTAATACAAAGTCTCAATATTCTGCGACTGATTATTTTAAATTTATGGAAAAAACTCGAAAAGTCTGTAATATGAAGTGCACTCCCGGCTTAGTCGATTAGGACGAAAATAGGAGATGATCATTTGGATGCTACAGCAATTTCAAATACTGAATTTCAGTATCCTACGGCTAATCATTCCAGATTTATGCGGAGAATTCAAAAAAAGTATAAGGTAAGGTGCACATCAAGATCCTAGATCCTATACCAGTCTTTCATACAAAATTTTAGCATTATACGTTTGATGAATTCTGTAATTTGAGAGTTACGCACATACACGCATACATACGTACCGACATCAAGCCAAAAATAGTCAAAATGGAATCAGAATCTCGATATGAGAATTTTGTCGGTTTCACAATATTTCCTTGTACTTTTAGACCGTCAGATAGTCGTAGATTTCAGTGCCTTATTTTGTTTTCCATGTCTTCAAGAGGTTTGATAAGTATGTATATTTAGAGTTCAATAATGCTGAAATTAAAGCTGGACCGTGTGACCGACATAATGAAAATTTAATTAAATTTGTATGAAAAAGCATGTTCTGATCCAATTTTGTCGCTTTTATCATGCTTACGAAATAAAATTTAGGGAAAAATATTTTAACATGTAAAATGTCAAACAGAATTAAAAAATTGACAACAGATTATCATTTCCTACCTTATAATTCCAATTAAACTGATTGTTTTATACCGCAAACTCTGAATGTCTGTTATACTCATAAACTGCACTTCCGGCTTGGTCGATTGATACAAAAATAGTAGATAACTATTTTGAGGTTGTTGAGAAGGAAATCAAAGTATATGAGAATTCATTTAAATTTTTACAGTATATTATTTGTTTAGAGAAGAATATTCTGGCAAAGTTTGAACTCAATCTTGTTTCTATTTATCGAGATCAAAAATGTCAAAGTTGCTGTTCAGTGACATGTTATTACATTGCGTTAATGCACGCGACGTGTTTCACATTTATTTATAAGTCATTATCTCGACTACCTGAAATGACAACATTACAAAAAATCGTCAAAATATCTACGGAAGTCTTATAAACATGTGTATCAAGTTTAAAAAAAGTCTTGTTTATAGTTTCAGAGAAAATTGAGTTATTACTCAAAAAAATTGTACAAAAGCTACTGAAATTTAGCAAGTTATCATACGCTTGGCAACGTCGCTGCATGAGATGAAATGGGAAGAGTGTGTGTGATTAGAATAAACAAGATTTTTTATCATTTCCCTGACTTGACGGTACACTGATTGAGTAACCCATTTATTCTTCCATCGATATTATTTTTTTGATGTAGATTTATCATCAATAAGTTTGTTTGGCTATGAAACGCAGTATCACTACTAAACGTCAAATGTCAAAAATACTTCTGAAAGTCTACAGCGTTGCGCGATGTACATATCATATTGTAGCTTTGTTAAAATATGAAAAAAGAATATTTCAACGGATGGAAGCTCTTTAAAAGAATAGAATAAGGAACCAAATTATTCAAAATCATGTATTTTCAACCGAAAAGAAGCATTTCCATTAGTTTTAATCATTGAAATTTTGTTTATTTGAAGTTGGCAATAAATGTTTATCCTATGTAGTTAGCATTGAGCAGGGTTGCCACCATAGCTTGACCCCACTCCTCTTCTTAACAACCTTAATGCTACAACAAGTTCAAACACTAAATTTCAATATGCTATGGCAGATAATTCTAGATTTATGAAAAAAAATTGAAAAAAGTTTCAAGTAAAGTGCACTTTAGGCTTAGCCGATTCATGCAAAAATAGCAGATAATCATTCTGATACAACATCAAGTTCAAATACTGAATTTCAGCATCCTACGGTTGATAATTCTGGATTTATTAGAAAAATTGGAAAAAATTTCAAGTAAAGTGCACTTCCGGTACAGACGATTGGAACCATAATGCGAGGTGCACAACTAGACCTAATACCAGTCTTAAATGCAAAATTTCAACATTATACGTTGTTTATACCAGTTTTTAGATTTGCGAGTTACGCACGCACGAACATACATACCAACATCAAGCCAAAAATAGTCTAAATAGATTTAGGGATGCTCAAAACGGATATTTCTTGTACTTAGTACAAGTAAAAAAAGTCATAGAATATCAAATTTCGTTCAAGAATATGTATATATGATGGTGGATGGTTTTGAGGTTAAAATCATAAGTTCAAGGTTAGTAGTATGACATGCGTAGATTACGAAGAATTTTCTAAAAAATTGCATATTTGAGGTTTTTTTTCATGAAACTAACATTTTTGGTACCACTGGACCACTATCAACGCATTTGCTTTCTTCTGTAGATAAAAACATGACTTTAATACTTGAAATCAATTTACGTTATGTTTGTGGGTAATCAAATCTTTATTATTTCTATTGTTCAAAGTTATCAGCTTCCACAGCTACGTTGAATTAGTGAGACACTATATGCCAGATGCATACGATTTTTTTGTTGAATAATTTCCACGCTATTCTGAATCTGCATCCTTAATTCTTCAACAGTCTTTGATCTTGGTGGCCATGGTACAGAATCTCCACGACTAATCTACCTGTTCTCATAGGTATTATTTGAATGCTGCCGCACATTTATGAAAAATGAGGGGGAGCATCATCTTGCTGAATCCATGCATGTTGGTCACCATTTAACCTATGAGGGAGTATGTATAGTACAAGTTAATTGCCATGTGAGAGCCCAAACATATTTAATGAAAATCTATGCTGTAAAATACTTCTTGCTACAATATGTGGATTTTCTTGAGCCAAATAAAGAGGATTATGGAAATTATGGACACTGTTACGTGTGGAAACTTTTCTGCCATTAAATATTATAAGCGAAGTAAAATTTAAATTTGTAGCATGTTGTTGCAGAATCCACTGACAAAATATCATTCTAGCTTGATGATTAGCAGGCATTAATCCTTGGACACGCTGAAAATGGACTGGATGGTAATTTTTCCAATTTAAAATGTTCAAAGCAGTCGAGTGAGATATTTCTCCTATAACCGCTATAGAGGTCCAAGACTTGAGATGCAATGACAATAAAAGTATTAATTCAAACGAAAGAATTAGTGACTTGAAGTTTACTGTTCACAATAAATAAATTGTTATATGGTAATGTATATAAATATTTTACTCATACTAGTGTGAAATGCTAAGCTTGTCATTTTGAACCTCAGAACTGTCATTTTTTGTGGTTGTAAGCACGAAATTTAAGGTTATAACACATGATGACAGATTACTATATTTAATAAATTCTCTTATCCACCATTTCTTCTTATTCTACTGATAGTAGATTACCAGCGAAGCAGCGATAGAAGTTTGGATCTTGTCAACTAGTACTTTACCACCGCGTTACCGATAACGCTACTGCGCCACTAATTTTTATGAGTTTTAATTTGAATGCTTTCCTATCTTGCCCTTGCCATTAATTCTATTAATGTGAATGTTACTTAAGTTTATAGTTCATGGTGTTCATTTGTGAACTCATAAATTTTTTTCACTTCTGAAGATGGTTCAGATGGAACCGAAAACCGAAACTGTAGAGTAGAAAGAAAATATTATGTGAGGATTTTATCGATGTTCTATATTCAGAGAAAATCGAAATTTTATTTAATATTTTTGACGAATTCTTAAGTCAACGTAGGGTTTTGCAAACGTGCCTGATATTGGTAGCAAAATATCACTTGACATTTTTTAAGATAAGATTTACTAATGAGTTAGATATAATAACTATCAAGCACTGAAATAATCCAACACTAATCGCATAGAATAATCATTCGATAATTCAATCTATAATCAGTTACATGCGAATTTACTTCACAAACGTCCGAATTAATGCAAATAGCAACGAAATTACATACTTGCTGTAAAAACAGAGCCACAAACATTATGTTCAAATCAACAGGTGTTGCCCAATTACACTATAATCATTCCCATCTAAACAAACATGCACTCATTTCTCTGTATTATTTTCTCAACCCCGCACGCTCTGATGTAACGAAAAGTGATAGAAACGTAATTGCAATAATGAGAGCAGTGTTCGATTAGTTAGAAATTAACCCTAATTAATAAGAATAATTACTCCCCTGACAATAATGGTCAGCTTTAATCAATTTAATTGTTAATAATAAACTATTTCGCAACATTTAAATATCCAATTGTTTTACAAAATTAATTTAGTTACAATATTTATAATATGAAATTGGTCTCCGGCCGTTAAATTAAATTTTGCTGATAACAATTATATTGACGTCATACTACGCTTGAATTTTTTTTAGAGAAAAATTGATAATTTATTTCAGTTTTATTGAATCTACGATATTTTCCTTCTTCATTTATTAATATTTTCATTTCTCATTAAAGCTGTTTATTTAAATGCATCAATATTGCAACTTGCACATTATTTTATAATTTCCAATTATTGTTTTTAATTAGTTTTACAGGTTTGTGTATTCAATGTATTTTTAGAAAACAGGTAAAAATTTATTTTTGGAATATTTCAATTACCAGCTTTGAAAACATATATTGATTTAATTGAAAAAAAGCATGTTATGCATTGAAACAAATTTTATATGCAGCTTCTAAAAATCATCACGAAAAGTCTGAGTCACTCTGAACTCATCCAAAAATCTTGGATGGACAAGAGCAGGGAATTAAAGTATAAAATATATATAAATTCTTACATAGGATATTCTGAAATCAGAAATGAGAATATCGTAATGCAGCCGAAGAATGTTATTAGACGTACGCACGCTGAGTTAAAGTGTATACATATGTCGAGTAATTGCACATTTAATTAGTAATTTTTTTTATTTTGTTTTTATTTTTTCATAATACCTGCATTGAAACAATGCGTTTCAACGCCTGTTTTGTCAGTCGAAACAAGACAAATGCAAGTGTAGCCGGGCTGCATTTGTTTCTTAAATCGTTTTATCCCTAGCAGAGTCGCATTTGTTCATTGTCAATCTCTAAATAAAAATCATATAAACCTCAGTTAATTTGACAGTTGTTGTATTTGTTATTGTAATTTAAATTAAAAAGTCGATAGTTTCAAGAAAAAAAGTATTAATACTACAATTTTAAGTAAGTACATCACAACATCTTTTTGATAAAGCACAAGCAGTAACTCTCGACTTGTTACCTGCAAAATCAAAAGAAAAATATTCACTTTGTTATGATAAATTTGTAATATGGAAAGTTTCAATGCAGGTATTATGAAAAATACAGTATCTGGCACGGGACAAAACACGATTTCAGCCGAGGGTGATGCCAGCCCTCGCTTCGCTCGGGTAAGCAATACTAATCCTCAGCTGAAATCGTCTTGTTTCGTCCCTAGCCACACAATATACTATTATATCATATAACAGTATTTCTTTACTTATAATATCGCAGGGAAAATATTTTGCACAGGAATGTGAAAAACCTGCAAAAAAAAACAAATAAAATATACATTCAAATTTATCACAAATGTGTTGATTTCCGGCAAATTTCTATAAACTGTTCACTAAAATCCTTATTCTATGCTTATTGAATTAAAATCCTTTAATTCAAACTACAACCCTAACGTCAACTGATTGATGGGAAGAAGAAGTAGCCCAACCCAATTGATTATCAGCAGAAAATGAGTAGTCTACTATATATAAACAGTTATAGTATGATAGTGACGTCATGAATAGCAGTTGTTTAAATGAACATTCTTATTTTAATATTTCAAGTTTTCAACAAAACATGATGATTTTTATATTTATATCAACAATAACAGCCAACTTTTAAGTGCAATATGTAATTTTCAAAAGTTTTAAATCGAACGAGCCTATTTTGATTCAATTCTATTCAGTTCAAATTCGAATCGCTTCGGACGATATAATGCACGCTCAAAGACCGAATACAAAGATCAGGAACTAAGTGATATTGTAAAATCATTGGGATATAAACAAAATTGTATAATAATAGTTATTTATCTAATTCCGTTTTGAAAAGTAAAATTTTACATCAATTTCTGACGTTATGTAACGTACCATTTTTCATAACTGCCATGCAACAGTTGCGTAAAGTAGTTACGTAATGACTTTACGTAACTGGCCATGTTTCAGAGCTAATCAATTATACTTATCTGCGTACAATTAAAAGAATGATTTATTATTAACAGTATGCAGCATTGGCAGAGTCTTGGATATCAAAGGGTACTATATCACTCAGGATATCACTGCTTGAGTACATGTTTAAAAATTATTTTGACGTTTTGTGAAAATTCGATATTTGTTTATTTCAGTGCACTCTTGTTTCTGTAGTAACAATAGATGGTCATGAATCACAGTCATCTGAATTTTGTGACGTAACGTGAGAGATGTTCTCATTCAAAAATATAGATAAAATAATTCTGACGGAATATTGTTTGACTCACGTAATTTACAAAACTCGCTACGCTCGTTTTGGCAAATATTAGGTTTCGTCAAACAATATAGCACTTTTCATAACTAATTATGTAAACTAATTTAGTTGATGAACTATTAAATCATCATGGGAAAAATAATCAAATCCCTTAGCACATATAGTCAATGGATGTGAAAATAAAATAGTATATTATGTAGTAGAAAGCAGTTACTTTGTGTTGAGCATCAACACTTGTGACTGGGGTTCGAGATTCAAGTGCATTCCACTTCTAAAAACATACCTATGCTAGTTCATCTTCAAGCGTATTGAATTAAATACTGTTAGATTTAGTCACATTGCACGGCTTCTTGACTTTTATTCAGGTTAATGTGAGACAAACATCACAATAAATTGTCAATCACAGGAATTATGGCCGACTGCAGGTCGTCAAGGACGAAGTTGCTCAGTGATGCTAGTTTTGGTTTATTGTAACTCATATTATTGAACACCTATAATAATAATTTCATTGTAATGTACTACAATGACAAGTCTACATTTATTAAATAGTGGCATAACTTAAATATTAGTGTACGCTTGGAGAGAAAAAAAACTCCCTACGGAGTTGATATTCATTCGATGGATATACTTTTCGACATGGAAACAAAAGGAAAAAGAAGACATGAAGTTTTCATCCAGGAAAAACAGACTGTTTTGCATGTAAATGTTCTCTATAGGCAATAGGGGTCAGTTTGGACGCCTATAAATATTGAATATATCGATAGAAATACGGATCTTCGCACGTCAACATCTTTTTATCCAGAGACGGACGAAATGTATTCATAAATTGAAATTGTACACTGAAAAAATGGAATAGACCAGTTCTCATTCAAATCTTCTTGAAAATAGATTTAGTTATCTATTCGTCAATTTAAAATACCTACATATGTTACTATAAAACTCCGAATGTCAGTAAATCTAAGATATTTCCCGTAAATCTTAGAATCGACATTAATTATGATATTTCTCTAGAAAAAGCTATTCAAGATTGGAATCAATCAATTTTTGGTTTTTGTTAATTATGGATCAACCAGCGGGGTTTGGGTTTTCTCATTATTTAGACTAATATTTTTTCTGAGAATCTTGGGATTTGCTAGTAAGACAACGGAATGAAATGCTTGTACCATATTTCAGTGATAAATCCTAAGATTCACGCATAAAATCCAGGTTTCACTGATATTTGGGGCTTTAGACTGACACATAAATGAAATTAAATGCAGAGATATAAAATCTGATGCCTCAGTTTTTCATTTATCTTTATAGATCTGTGTTATTTGTATATTTATGATCAGCTATCGACCTCTAAATATGGTATTTAACACATCGCAAACTATGCGACATTTAATTATTTATCACTTATTTTTTCGTATCCCAGGGCTACTACCATCAAACGCACTACAGTCAAGTTGCATGTTATCAAATCATTTGTTTTGAACTTTCAACTTTTGAACTTGTGTCTTACACTCTTTGCAATATTATTGTCAAACTATGGGCGAAATAAGGTCTAAATGTCAATTTGTGCTTAACAGTGTGTACTACTTGGACCTTGGAAATATTTTTGGTATGTAATACGATTATAGGTAAGCTTCTTATTCCATCAATAACTATCATATACTTGGGTCTCATGCCATAATGCTTGAGTTTACACTCTTGAGTGCTATAATTGTGATATGTTAAGTGAACTACATACTGAATATACTTTATATCATAATACACGTATGTTCATTGATATTCATACGATCGAGTACCTGTTACGTTACTAATGTATCTTAAGAAATTTTCGAAAGAAATAAAACAGTGACAATTCATATTTTTGAATTCTGATCAACATACGAGTGTACAAAAGCTGTAAAATACTTGAACAGGCCCATGTGAAGGTGAGTAAAAATATTACTTCTATAGAAATAATTAGATAAAAGGATCGATCATATGCAGCCTAGCACACTCCCCTGTCCTATGTTTAATTGCTTGTATATTTCGAATATTCAATTTTAATTGAAATCTGACAGTTTTTATATTTGTGGACAATGATTTATTATTTTATATACTAATACAAGATTTCTAAGCTAGAAGTGAATGAAAAAGAAATAAATAAGTGATAAATATGTTTTATTGGAAATAAGAATAAGAATAATAAATGTATTACACATTTTTTTCATTCGAAAAAGTCAGCACTTTGCTGTTGAAACGTATTGTTTCTCATTATTTTTTATACAGAGCTTATTCCCAAAAGAACACATTTTTGTGGAATAAATTTTGGAAAGTTTGTTGTTCCATTAAATAAATAATATTATAAGTTGTATAACTGTTACCATTAGTGGGTTGGAATTGAAAGCTCATGTATATAGCCGTAAACAATTAATAAATAATGTATACCACAACTTTGGCTCCACATATAGAACTATGAACAAACACTAGCTTGAATTCATAAGTTTAAAAGATGATAACAATCACTATTGTTCAACTCCAAATGTTCCTGAATACGACTCTGTTCTCTAGGGCTGGACTGTTGTATAATATAACACACAAAGTCTTATGGTCTCTAGGGATTCGTGTTCAGTGCCCGTTTGCATGATGGACTGCTGTCTAACATGCTAATCAGAGAAGTTTACAAAAGGGAAAAGAGAATAAAGAATAAAAAGTGACAAGATACGAGGTAATAACAGAGAGAGGGAATTTTCTTATCAGAAAAAAAACATGATATGGAAACAATTTAGAGTGAGGTGTTAACAATGAGAATGTTTTACTTTGAGCAGATCTGTTAGCTTTGTCCTTTTCTGATAGAAAATTAACTAAATCTATTAAAATTTTTAGTAGCTTTAACACACAGAAATATGTGATTTGGTATCCCAAAATGTAAAACTCTTGTTAAAATAATTGTTTCTACACGACTAGTAGCTTGAATCCTACTCATACAATGTTGCAAAGTTCAGTTACAGTGCGTAAAAGCTCTAGAAACACTGGCCTTTTACAAACATCCAGATAATGAAATAAATATAGAATGAAGAAATTTATGTAACAAAACGTTATGCTACAAATTATCTAAAATGATAAATTATAAAATAAAGAAATATTTATCTTCGTTACAACCTGGACAGCTGTCACTGTGAAACTATTGCCAACGTCAAAACACAATTCCCTTTTTTAAAAATAGAGCAAAGAGAGACCATGTAGAAGAACATCTGCTACCATTATCGAGATTCTCTATAATCAAAGACCTTTGGCAGAAAATTAGGAGTATTAGATGTACATTCACTCAAGAAGTGACTAAAATTTGGTTTCTGCATTCAATTTTCACAATTTCAACAATGACAGCAGCTACTGCTGCAATTATGTCAGTATCGGTCATATTACTAGTTATCGCAGATGTCACAATAATTTTACACTCTTAAGATAGAACCATCAAGGCTACTGTCACGAGAGTACTTTCATTACAGTATCATCATCATGAAAACGGAGCTTAAAAATCAGCTTATTCTATTATAGTAAATTGTGCAACAAGTGCAGCAAGTTGTCCATTGCCCACGACAGAGCTCATTAGCTCAAGTGGGCAAGTTTCAACACCGAACAAGTTGCAGATACTATTTTTTATCACGAATGCAGAATACGTGTTATTTTGTGCTTGTTTTTTTGGGCGGTAAATGGCTTGCGTAAGATAAGTTCACTTGTCGCAAGTAAAAGGCAAAAAGTCATTTACCGCCCAGAACTTATCCCGCATGAGTAATAAAATAGTATATTAAGATATAAGTTTCATAAGACATGATTTTAGGGCACGCGTTCTTGTTGGAAAACGATCCTCTTGCGGCGAGTTTTCTAATGAGCAAGTGACCTAAAATGTCTTATGAAACGTGTATCTTATACAATTTTTTCAATTTAGGTTCATATATGTCGAAAAATAATGAATTTTCTATTTTAGAAACATCGATGAAAAATATTAAATTTTTTATTCGACTTCTGTTAACACTGAGACTTGACAGATGAGTAATTTGTGTAAATCAAAAATACTTTACAAAATTTGTTATTAATAATAATAATAATATATTTGAATGTTGTAACTTTTTAGAAATAAATGAATATAAACCTGTATAATTTCACAATTTTATTCAAAATATATTGTATTTTGATAAATCAAAATTACAGTTAGGTTATCTAGCAATCTAATGAAAATTAGGTTTGAGTTTTATAAAGAGGCACTTTACGATACTCAAACGAGTTTCATAAAGTACAATTTATAACACCCAAATAGAAAAAGGAATATATTCATTAAAATATACATATTGTCTACCAGAAAATCTCATGCGCTAAGTATTTTACATCGGTCTAGTTAATAAGAAACTCCTGCTTCACGGTCGTTTCTCAAACAAAGCTATTCCGTTGTAAACTATTATATGTAACTGAGGGATGATAAAATATATCCGATGAGTACAATGAGTACCTAACATTGAACTTGACAAGAAAAATTTGCTTTAGCTTTTGTTTATAAATTATACAGGATGTAACAGAAATAAATACATTAATTTTAACCAGTAGTAGAACCCGTCAAGCATAACAATTTTTCTTAATAACTTTTTCTCGAATTCTCATCTTTTTTAGCATTTTTCAGCCCCTATAATTTAACGAGTCGTTCAGGTGCATAATTATCGGATCCAGTAGCAGTTACAACCCTGGTTACAACGAAACAATTGATTTCGACATATGTGAGCTATCAATTTCAGATCAATTCCTTCAAATAAATTTTGGAAAAAATTGTCTAATTATTATTGTCACAAAAGTTAAAACCTGTGAAAATGTCAAGCTCTTCTATCTGCGATTTCGCAGGCAGTGTAGGATTAGTTCGGCGAATTTATTTGGAACGATTTCAGAAATGTCATTTTTCACTAAAAATTGAATTTTTGTGGTTATGCTCATGTATTTATTGTCAAAATATTCTGTACTTATACATAATGATGAGAATACTATGAGGTATTGAGAACTTATCGTTTACCTGGAACGTAAAACACCAGATGAAATGAATAAAATACATTAATTTATAAATGAAGCAGCTGTGAATTAGTTTTTTCTCATATTATTACAAACTTCACAGTCAGGTCGTTTCAATGAAGTATGCCTCGTAAATTGATCTGTTGAACAAATAGAATATTGTATCTTATATTTTAAAAAATATTCAAAATCAATTACCAAACTCAGTGTGATACATTTGTAGGTTAGGTTTTCTGTTTTTCAAGAATAAGCTCTTACAATTTTTGCGGGAATATTTTCGGTTGAATTATTCATCAAATTAATTATTTTAGAACTGCATTCCATTTCATATTTCACCGTTCACTTTAAATAAATCGTTGAATGATTTTCTCTTTATGTTTGAGAGCCAACAGTAATGAAGTAAGCAGAGAGCGGCAGCTACTTTTTAAGTTGATCGTAGATGGCAGCACAATCTGACCCATATTCTAACTATGTTACAGGCTGTATTCAGACTATTCAAATCAGCTGATCCAAGTGCAATGAACTCGTGCTGACAATCTAATGTTCAAGAAATGTACCAACTATTTGAAAATATACGTGAAATTCGTAAATAGAAATGAAATTTCTCAACAATAACATATAAATACGACCAATATACCAAATTGTTGGTTTCAGAGATAAATTTGATCTTTCTTGCAACATATACAAAAATAGAATTATCGAGGTGAGCGAATATCAGTGTATTATTGGAATACTGTTATTCTTTCAGTTTCAAATGAATGATTGATAAGACTATGATGGTTTAAAGTTTCAAAATAATCATTTAAATCGACAGCTGTCATTCTTCCAACAAATGAGACACATTCAATTCTAATCATAGGCGCACTATGAAATTATTGACCAAACTTTGATGAATTTTCACCCGATATCCAGGAGACTTACAGAAAAATGTTATCAAGAAAAATTGTTAGGCTTGAAGAGATATATTGCAGGTTAAAATTAAAGTACTTATTTCTGTTACACCCGGTATATAGGCTCTAAGAATGAATCAGATTTGGAAAGAAATATAATGTAACTTTTTATTTATTTATCCATTTTTCCATGAAATCTATTTACTGTCAAAACGCCGTCAACAAAGCACTTCTTTTACATCGCCAACCAGATCCCTCATGCTCACATCTCTATCGTTTCAGCTATCACGCTTCTCTTTCTTCTTAGAGCTCATGCATAATTCATGAGTAGCTAGAGTGTAAAGGCTTACATCCAGTAGAATATGCAACCGGTGGTCACTCATATCGCAAGACAGAGATAGATATAGGCGGATCCACCAAATTTCATATTCAAATCAAGCCTGGCCAAGAGAGAGCCACTACTTACTAGAGCCAGCGTACCTGATATTCAAAAGCTATGCATTATGAGGTGATGGACGAATATGGAAATTATTTTCAAGATATACAAGACGAAAGGGATATATAGCAGTAGGAAACGTAACAAGACTGCTCAGGAATATTAAGAAAACTATAACCAGAAAGTTTTGTTTCATGGAAGACATTTACGGATAATTCACTTCCATTGCTACGAAGATGTAATCGTAATTAGGAGTAGCTAACAAGACAAAATTAGGATCTCTTTTTGTACAACATGATCATTAGTGTATCAAATTCCAGAGAATTTTGTAGATAAATAGGATGATTGTTTCTTCGTATGTTAGGAACAATGGCTGGTACTACAAACTCTGTTTTTGGCTATTCCAAGAATATTATTTTAAAGAGAGGTTTGACGCAATATAAATATTCCAAATTATTTCAATGAAAAATATTCATTTGTTGTACTACAAGTAGTTGAAGTATTATCGATTATTTTTGTGATGCTATCACGAATGTTTATTGTGTTTGCGTTTGAATACCACGAGTGTGCAGCATTGTTAACCTTGTTATAAATACGACGAATGGAATAGTCAAATAAATATTATAGACAAAAAAAAAAAATCCATAACTTGTACCTCGCTCTTTAAAGTAATTAGTAAAATATTACGTACCTTGAAACACTTATTGACACAACGTTCATAATACAGCCAAAACCAGAGCTCGTGGACCAGCCAATAATTCCAAGAAAAAAAATTATCAAACTATGTAGCAAACATTTCAAGATGATAATATACATATAATATAATACAATTCACTACGATACTTTCTTCGTATTTTTCTGATACTTTCATAAGTAGCATCCCCAAAACTTCACATCTTCACGTAAGATTAATTTATCTTCTCTACGAAATTAAAAAGCGTCTATCTCATCACGTCGATGTGATAAATGTTTTTTCTCAATGGGGGGTACACAAATATTTTTAGATCCGGAGACCAGGTAAACACGTTCACGCTAGGAAATTGGGAAAAAAGAGAAACGAAAGGAACTCGTATTGAAAGAGAAAATGAATAACGAATCTCATTAGAAGAAGAATATTGTAAGTTATTTTTCTGGGTTTTACGTGACTCGAACTATCAAATGTTGTTTATATTTGCACGAGGGAAATGGCTCTCAGAAGTATTGATAAAATGTTTGATATCAATTTAGATTTTAAGAGTTATGATTATTGATTCTGAAATGATTTATTAGAATGATTTTCAAACGACTTGCCTAATGCTTTCGATTTTGAAGAAATATTGGATGATTATTCATTAGTGCAAGATTAATATTCTACACAGAAATTCCCGGTAACTGTACAGTATGAATACGTCTTTAAAATCACTTGTCAAAGATAATACTAGTTTTTTAGACTATTGCAGAAGGTGATGTAATCGTCACGAAAAGAGAAGCTCCAGCACGGCGCCTGAAAGGCGAGTGGTTATTTTTATTGGGTGACAATAAACATTTAATCCAACAATTTAAATAGTTTTCATATGTTGATTCATTTTTCAAAACTGACAAGATATACGAATGATATTTGTAAGTAGCCAGGTCATGATTGTTATGGTAATTGTCACCTTCAACTTTTTGTTATTCCCTCACTGAGTGACTAATGCTGGCTTTTATATATTTCAAAGGATCATAAACAAGTTTATTATTAATTGGTGCTGGATAAATAACAAGGCAATTTTGTTCACTTGGAGCCGCACTGGCTGCTACGCTAGCTCTGATGCTACAAACTTGATCCGCTGCTTGGTGCTGTACTTGCCAGGCGACTTGTGATACAAGATACATCCGGTGCTATTATTCGTTGCTGGCTGCTATCCTTGACCAATCAGAAAAGGTATCGAAATCACGTGACTACGGTAACATCAGCTTTATGTCGCATTTATCTCAACACACTGACTTGCATTTCGTGAGATTTTAAGAAATTGTTACTTTGATGCTTTGCATGTTCGGTTATTTATAATTGATCATTTGATCCTGACGATTTTCTACAATTAACTAGACAACACAGCGAGCTCAATCAAACAATTTATTGTTAAGAATTAGTTGAAAACATGGCTTCGAGATACCATTTGAATCAATTGATGCATTGCAAATGTACTTCAGATGTTAACAATCAATGTAAGAGAAAAAGGTGAAGATGAAAAAAGTTTTCTTGCACCCCATACAGAAAACTAAGTGGTAAGAATAATAATTCAAGTTGTACGTGAACAATTTGAATGGTATCCCCAACAATTTAAAGTGGTTAGGCGATGTGATGGTAGTTGGTAGGGTGTTGCAGTTTTAAGTTGTGAAATCTGACCACTCAATTGGTAAGTGGTATCACTTGCAATTGTAAAACAAAAAGACGTCCAGTGTCAAAATTTTGAGGTTAGGAAATGTATTTTCATCTTTGAACTATTTGTTTGTAAAAAATAGTCTATACCAAAAGTGGTAATCTTTTCCGTCCATAACATCTACTTTTCATCTTGAAACCATGTCAAAATCGACTTTCAGCTTCGATTTTCACCATTTGAACTTCTCCACTCATGCTTCGGAACACTTGAGTAGCACAATTTAGTTTTCTCAGTGTAGTTCGTCAAGCATGTAAAGAATACCGCGGCCTTAAAACTCTTTCACCAGCCACAGCCACTCTACTGAATATAGTTTTCTCTATTTTTTTTCTGCTCATATTGTAATTAATTCGTAAGTTATAGCTACTCTTCTCCGACGATTATTTCCGGTAACATCCCTATTTGTAATGAGCAAGTCCATGTTCTAGAGTCACAGTAAGTGGAGCAGCTTTCTTCATGAGCTGCGAAAACTAGTGTCACACCAAGTAAAGCTCAAAGCGGCCCAGAGCGTAAAAAAATTTGCTGCAAATTAGGTGAACAAAATTGATTTGAAAATTTCTCGTGTGCGGCGGGCTTAAACTGACATTTGAGAGTATTCTAGAAAATGTATGTCAGTTGTCAGACATTTGAGTAGTAGTTCATTGTTGCAACATGTGATTGTTGCAGATAAATGTATTTGATTGATCTGTTGATTGTCTGAAGACATTCTGCTTGTTTCAGAATGTTTGAGAGACGAGGGTACATGAACAAGTAAAAATTAATCGTAGTTTGAAAAGTGACAGAGCAAGCGATTTTACATAATTAAATAATAATTAATTAAATAAAAGTTCACTATAACTCGTGTAAGATTATTAAATAACGATAAATATATGATAATACTTTGTGGTCGGACGTGAGATATTTCTTATAGGCATTATCCTTCTTTTCTGCAAGTTTCCATTTTGTTGTCTTCCATATCAATAAAATGATATTTTTATTCAAAGTTTTCAAGTAGTCCCTTCCAAAGAGACACTTTAAACGTATGTAGAAACTTCAAAACCATATATACCGATGGATCAAAAAAAGAAGAGATCGCAGGAGCGGCAATAATTCAGGGCGAAACCAAAATCACATTCAAAATACACAACAATATATTCAGCAGAATCCTTCAGCCTACTTCAAGCCCTTAAACTCATGAAATCACATACAAACGAAATAGATTTTGTAATTTATACTGACTCTCTTAGTGTCCTTACATCTTTACATCATAGCTCGAAACATCCATGGATAAGAGAATTTCTGGAAAACTACAGTTACCTTACAGTCCACCAGAGTAAGAACATGATTTTTATCTGGATCTCGGCACACGTCGGGATAAGACAGAATGAAGAAGCGGATAAAGCAGCTAAAGAAGACTGAACATCACCTGACATAAACACTTTAACACCATCTGAAGATTTCGAAAACTACATAGCAATGGAGAACAAACTGGAAAGAAACAACAAACAACAAATTACGAGTTATCAAAGAAGACATAAAAGCCTGGCCAATCCACGAAGACCGAAAAACACAAACAGTAATTACACGATTAAGATTGGACACACAAAAATAACACATAAGCATCTATTAATGAAACAAAATCCTGAAAAATGTAACGTATGTGATGCAGCATTAACAATAAGACACATTATAACAGAATGTAATAAATATACACAACAAAGACAAACTTTCAATGTAGCAAACACACTTGCAGAAGCACTTGGAAAAAACAAAAACACATTCAGAAATACCTTAATTTACTAAGGACTAAACAATGAAATATAATTACTGAATATAAGAATCACAATGTACCGGAGTGTTAATGACCTACAAGTTGAAGCACCAGCTAAACTAATCCAAATTAGAAAAAAAAAGAGACACTTTGAGGAAACTTAAGTTATACGATCATGGATACTATTGCAGAAGTATTAGGACAAAGCAATCGCCTTGTCAATATAATTTCAATTCATATACAATTTTGGGTTTGAATTTTTTCATGTAAATTTTCATATTTGACAGTGTGAAGCAGGAAATATCGTCTGCGCTGATTTATATGTACAAGAAAATATATCTTCAAAGACAGCTTGAAGAATAAGAATTCATTGAATCATATAACTTTTCTTATCGCTTTATTAAAATGTGTCAAACCAGTTGCTGCATTGTAGGAAATTTTTGCACTAACATATTTTCGCTATGAATTTATAAAACCATACAATAAAAAATATACATACGTACATTAAAAAGGAGACTGTTTCTATACGAGAAAATACTTTAAAAGGCGCAGTTTTTCTGGCGATGTAAGCATCTAAAAAGCAGAAAAGTGAAACAAAATTCTTGTTCGACGTTTTGAAACTTCGTGACAGTTGCTTGCTGATACATAATTCAAAAACCAAACTGAATTTGAATTTATGATTCCATTCACTTCTCGCTTAGAATTTCGCTCGTGTTTTATTTTTATTTTCTGCATTTAGATGTTTTATGCTTTAATACAGTGCCCCCTCCGTCGCTGTAAGCCACTGGTAGCGCTGCATTCGCGTGATATTTTTCAGCAGAGTTTTTATAAGTCGCACTTTGATGTCGTTGGGTGTTTTATTATTTTAATGGGGAGTAAAGTGAAGTAGCTAGTTTGAAATACAAATAGTATAGATACAAAAATCTAATGGAAATTTTTGCCGTGTTCTAGAAGGATATAAATAATAAATTAGATAAAAAGTAGCTGGATTCTTTTCTTCTTTCACCTTTTGTATTGAAATTATTGCATTAAAATTCACAGGAAAATGCAATAACGAGATTCATGCGATACAAAATTCAGAAAAAGAAGTTCAGAGAGAGCCGTTAATATAGCAGAAATATGAAATTCCACTTTATCGTACTATTGTCAAGCAAATAGAGAGAAAAAAAAAAAGATTATTTTTCATCCTACACATCTTCGTGATGCATATATGGATTGTATTTGAAAGCATTTCAAAATAGATGGTGTTTGCATAAAAATTACTAAACCTAATTATAAAATAAATAATATTATTCATTTGATCATTTTTTGGAATAATTATCGAAGTTGGCATTCGAAAATATTCTAAAATATATTCCAGTCAGTTGTAGAGCATTTGAGTAATAGTTGATTGTTTCAAAATGTGATTGCTGCGGCAAAATGTATTCAATTGTTCAAAAATGCCTGGGAATATTGGACGTGTAAAAATCGAGTAAAGAAAAAAGAGTAGCGGGAAAAGTGACAGCAAGAAATTTCGACTAGCGATCCCACATTGTGCGGCAATTTATGAAGTAAAAAAATGAATTGCAACCTGTGTAGAGTTATTGAATCACAATTGTGGCAATATATTGCACTGACATAATAGAGATGATTCACCTCCACTTTCACCAATCACTTTTAGCCACCGTCTTTTTTTAATACGGATTCTTTTTACCACCATCTTTTTTTACCACAAATTCTTTTTAACCCCAGCATATTTACCAACGTATTCTTTTCACCACAATTTTTTGTACCATCTCCATTATTGCTTTGTGTGTCAGTGTGTGTTCAACCGGCAGTGCTTCGCACCCAAACAAACGGAAGTGTGGTAGTAAAAAAGTATGGGAGTAAAAAAGTATGGTAGTAAAAAGTATGGTGGTGAAAATGAAGTGGTAAAAGTTGAATGATACAAGTTGAATGGTAAAAGTTGAATGGTAAAATTGGAGCGGTAAAAGTGGACTCCTATGAATAGTGATTCATAAATAAGGGTATGAATTTGAGCTTTGAAACATATTTGCTCGGTTGCACAGTCTTCGGTTTATCCTAAGCGTATCTCAATGACCTGGGTAAACAATTGTTGCTAAGGTAATTGAGCTGAGCTTATGATAAACCAAGGAATGTGCAACCGGGCCGAAGACAGGTACATCAATATGAGGTTTAATTTGAGTTGCGTATGCATATATCGGACTACACAGTGATTCAATATGTGGTGTTATTATTATTATTATAAAATTTTCTCTTAATGTCAAAAGGAATATTTGATTGTTTATCGATATCCATAACTACAATACATTAGTTTGTCAGCGGAGCAAAATTAATGTTGCTTCGCGAAACAACTCAGTAAAACAAGAACAGCCAATGCAATATAGCGACCAAATCCAGGATATTGACGTCATTAATAATATTTGGAAATATACTGCAAGAAGAACAAGGGTCATATTGTAAAAAAAAAAATACGGATGACGTGCTATAAATGATGCAGTCTATTGGTATCATCATGTTCAACTGTGGAGTAATAACCTGTAAAAAACCAATTTCCCTTATTAATTAGCTATGTTTGGTTCTAAACCATTCACCGCAAGGCAGTTTACCGGATCCTATTTTGTCCATTCTATACATCAATAATATCAAGAAATCATCAAAGAGCACTATTTTGTTACTTATTTCATATTTCAATTTTAATCACTAAAACTGAAATCACCCAGCTTAGAAAAGATATATCTAGTTCAATCTCAGAACTGTGCAACTATTTTACATCTTTACATGTAATGTTACATTTCAATACATCTATTGCTATAAATTTTTCTACGTCATCTAGAAATGAAGTAAAATCATAGGCTTGTAATTGCATGAAAACAGGTGTTGGAACAATGAAATCGATAATAAATACCCCAAATTGGCACCTTTTTGTTATGTAAACGAAAAACTTGTCCAAATAACGAATATACAACAGTCAAAAACTACTACTTTGCAGAATTAAAATTTAGTTCATCAATAAGTTACAGGATTATCTTTTGGAGATATGTACCAAAGTCTATACGAAACTTTAGACTTCAAAAACTTGCTATAAGGAACTTATTTAAACTCAATTGCCTTTAATCATGCAAAAATACTTTTGGAAATCCGAATAATTTCAACCATATTGGCTTCCTATAATTAATAATAGACATACATGATTTGTAAAATATTTGTCTTGATTCTTATTTTTGTTACGTTCATGTACATTATTAAAAGTGAGACATCGGGACATCGTCCTGGTATGTTATATTAATTGATTCATTTTTCATTATGATAATTGTCAAGACTCCTATTATTGATTCCTCTGTAATAGACATACTTGATTTGTCTAATACTTGTCTTGATACTTATTTTTGTCACATTGATGTACATTATTGAATCTCAGTTCTTTCGGTAAAAAAAAATTTATGACATGTTTGGACCTTGGAACTGAGTGTGTTTGCAAAAACGGGACATCGTCCTTGTGTGTTATATTAATTATATCCTTTTTCACTGTGATAACTGTGAAGATTCATATAGTTGATTCCTCTATTTGAGATTGTTTCACGCGGTTTTTCGGTTTTTCCTCAGACCTTGGATAAACGCCAGAGGAATTTTGTCGTTTTTGCACTAAATGTGGAGCCCTTCTTCACATCTAGTATTCTGTATATTTTCAATTATCTAGATACTTGCCTTGTTTATTTTTGTATCATTGTTTTTGATGAAGACTTTCGGATAGAGTCGAAACGTCAGATATAAATAAATATATAGAATTCGTACCAAAAAAACCTATTAATTAATATTTGATTTAATTTGAAATATCTGTGCATTGTGATTAAATTTAAGATATTTGTAAGAATAACTGAACACATACCTTTGAGGATAATTTGATCTAATTATTAATTACAAACGTTGTGCCAATAGGAAATTTTGCCCTACTTGTCCATAAACTTATAAAATATCCACTAACTCATTATCACATTTTTAATAAACACTGCACTTCACTGTACAATCCCAGCAAAGAAATGAAATTAATAATAAAATCGATAAAAGTATGAAGTTGAATTGAACTACTAATTACACAATATTAGACATTTATTATGCATTGCGTAAACAATTATTTGTATTATTGAAGATTCGAATAAAATTATTAATAAAAGTTATCAACTAGTGTTAGAAAAAATGTTCGTTCTGATACAAAATATTGAGCGAATTAAAAAAGAAACACAATTATTGTGCCATGATCTCTACGTCATATATTATGCAACATTAAATTTTCTCCCAAAATATAATAACATCCTGCATGATATTGTAACGAATTAAGTCTATAAATTAGTCATTTCGGCTTTACTGGTGCTTAGAATTATTGTGGGAATATTTTACATCAAGAATAGAAGCGAATATATTTGTTTTCTGGAAAATTGCTGGTACCTTCTAGCGTTTTCTAGAAAAGCCTGGACGTTTGCGGGAAAAACGTAGTGGGGAGAGACCCGAGGTATATTTATATATGTGACTGACTCAGCGAGAAGCATTAATGCTTTTGGCCCAGAGACCTAATAGTATGGACTGCTTGTGGTTGAAATAAATTGTGTTGTTTAAAATAAATCAATATTGACATAAATAATTAAAGTTAAGTTATAGTGTAGTGCAGGGGTCGGCAACCTTTTTCAGACGGCGGGCCATTTTCACAATAAAATTTCTCATGCGGGCCGAACATTGAAATGTAAAATGTAACTTGAATAATGCTTTTATATCATATACGAGTATAAATATTAGTAAAAATAAATATTGGTGCTTTGGCGGGCCGCACAAAAAGTTGCAAAGGGCCGCATGCGGCCCGCGGGCCGCAGGTTGCCGACCTCTGGTGTAGTGTAATAATCTTTAGTTTAAATTAGAATTATTTATTAGAAATAGTGTTAGTTATCTAATTTATTATTTTAATAAATCATAAAAATAAATAGTAGTGTTTAGTAACTTTTGCTCCCTAAATTCAAATGAATAAATAACGTTACAATATATTACCCAGGGACACGCCTATGCAATTCCTTATCTCAACTATGTTGCAAAAGTGAAGCCGAAAATGTAATAATGTTAGAGAGAGAAAGTAACTGAGAGATAGGTTGAGGCGGACCCATGTTTGTATGGAGTTAATAGCTAGGTTCGGTTTATTTAGCATTTTCATATGAAAAGATATTGTAAAATGGGAAGAAAATGTTTTGTGACAAATTATGATACTGGGTACAGAACATGTAAAGAGAAATTTTCTCTTTTTTCTGAACCCAAAGATGATATTTTATTAAATAAGTGGCGAGGATATCATAAAAGAATGCTCGTTTGGAGATGTAAAAGTGAGAAGAAATTATTTTAAAATTATATCAAAATTAAAGATTATAACAATGTTTCAAATTATTGAACGTATCTAATCTAAACTTTTAGTGAAAAATTCAACTTCAAGAAAACTTCTTATCAATAAAGAATATAAATATTTTTATTTATGTTTTGAAATTAATAGAGATGTGATAATTGTTTACAAATCCACCGTACAGTATAGTATGGAATTGTCCAATTATGTGACAGATATATTATTACAGATACCGTTCAAATATTTCCGACTAAAAGAAAATGCATGTCCGAGTATTTTTCCAAATTGCCCGAAATATTTAAGCGTCTCTAAAAAAACAAGGAATTCTCTTATAAAACAGGATATTAAAATGTAGATAGGATTCATCTTCCATTTATTCGATTAAAATAATTTTTAATTTTTACTAGAAGACACATAAACGTTAGAAATAAATTTAAATCCAAAGCAAAGCTTAGATTCAGAGGACTTGTAAGAATTTTTTCGATTTGAAAATTATATCCATCGAAGAAAAACAAATTTTCATCAATGAGATGTTGAAGACAAAATACTTTGTTTTCAGAAAGGAATACGAAAATAAACGGAATTTTCTCACAAACATCACGGATGCACGCAATTTAGGAGATTTTTGCCAAGTTTTTTGTTAATATTTTCTTCTGGTATATAAGAAATTGTTTGTGTATATTTTCTCAATTTTATTATGCCCATTGTAATAAAAAATATTCATAAAATTGTTTATGTATCTGTCATTCATAATTAGAAAACTCTTATCAAAAGAAACGGAACGTTAATAAAACATGTTTCATAATAATGCACTTTTTCATTGCAGATTTTAATAAGTAGAAATGTTAATTCTCTCTTATTTTTGCCTTTCATTTAATGAATAATGAAGTATTTAACGTAATGAAAATATTGATTTTATCTGGCAATTTTTTTTTATTGAAAAAAATTCAAATATGATATCATTTCTATATATGAAGCATGCAAAGCTAGGCCCGCTCTCGCTATCTCTCTCACATCTGCCGCATTACATTTTAGGCTTCATGATTTCCAAATGAGTGTCCGCTCCTCTATTATTCTCCTTCGTGCCCAAGGACTTCTAAGAAATTAAATCAGACAAACTTTTCAAATGTAAATTGAAGACATTTTCAACTGAAAATTTTTACTATAGTATCGACGAATACATGATTGACAATATGTAAGATCTGTGATTGTGATCAACTCGCAGAATAAAATTATTATTATATGTTTGCAGTATGGAGATAAGAGCAAATTATAGTTTCAACTAATTTCATAGTTACTCTAGTCAATTTAGGTTTTATCTACCGAATAATTGAAAATGATTTTTCTATTGCTGGCATATCTTCGTTTTGGCGTATACAATAATTTTTGAGCAAAATCATATTGTTAAAACATGATACTTCAGAAGATATCGAGAGCCAAAGATCAAAAATCCCTGTTTTTACCAGTTTTTCGTCAATATCTCATTTTTCAATGGTCGTAGAGCATTTGAGGTAATGAGTAAAAAATAAAATATACATATATATATAAAAGATTGTAAGACTTATTTGCGTATTCATTACCATAAATGAGATACCGCGCGTACAACGTGCAGCGACGCGCAATCATGCATTCTTTTCTGCACCACCACAGGAGTAGAAAGTAAAAAATTCGAAAAATTTTCTTGTAAACTGCACTTCTGGCTAGGTCGATTGCGATCATAATACGGGGTGTACAACTAGATGTTATAGAAGCGCTTTAATACAAAATGTCAATATTCTCCAGCTGATTGTTTCGAATCTACGCGAAAACTTTGAAATGACTGTCACATAAACTGCACTTCTGGTTCAGTCGATTGACACAAATATAGAAGGTAACCAGTAAGATGCTAAAGCAATTTAAAATACTGCCGGTACAGACGTTCGCAGCCATAATGCGAGGTGCACAACTAGACCTTAGACCAGCCTTAAATACAAAACTTCAACATTATACGTTCGCAGGTTTTTGAGATTTGCGAATTACATACATACATATGTACACACGTACAGACGTCAAGCCGAAAATTGTCAATATGGATTCAGGGATGCTCAAAACGGATATTCTTATCAAAATAAAGCCTACATCACACGGCGCTTTTTTCGCTGCTGGATTTCTTGCTTGGTTACGCTGATGGGTTCCTTGCTGGTTGCGCCGCTGGACATTGTGATAGGTGCTGTGCGATATTGGCTTCACACGATGCTAGGTTGGATTAGCAGATCTTTGCGATACGCGTACGACGCCAGAAATTATCCTTATTATTCAGAATGAAATGTAGATGCCAAATTTTAAATAAAACCAATAGATGTCAATTTATCAGAAATTTAATGCATCTAGGATCACTTTTCTTGAAAAATAGCGAAGAGTGAATGTGACATTTTTTTGAAATTAAATGTCAACGTCACATTTTATACTCATGTGACTAGGAGCTATCTTTCTATTGGTCATCGTTTGAATCTATCAGCAAGCATGAAAAATAGCACACGTTCTATCACGGAAACCATGTACAAAAACTAGCGGTGACTGTAATTTTCTATCATAGAAACAAGCCCGGTAGCCAGCACAACTCTATGCAGGAAAACCATCAATGAAACAAACGTCGTGTGAGGCGAGCTCTTGTATATAAATGTATCACAACTGAGCAATCAAGTAAAATATTCGAAATATTACGCGAGATATCTCGTTAACGGTTATAGATACGCAGATGAGTCATACAATATTTTTTTGTAGAGAAAAGTGTTTACTTGGTTTTCATTCAAGACCTTAAATGGTCTACAACCGTTAGAAAATGAGATATTTGCGAAAAATTGGTCAAAAACGGGGTTTTTGATCTTTGGCCTTCGGTATCTTCTGAAGCACTATGATTTGACATTGCGATTTTTGCACACTCATTGTAATGCCAAAATTAAAATATTCCGGCAATTAAAGAACCAGTACCATTTATTCGGTAGATTGGGTAATTTTTCGTCTAAATTGATTGAACTAAGTTATCATAACAAAATGTAAATTGTCTTTTGTAATTTAAAAGTAAAGGATGGATCTCGAGGGTTCAAAAAACACGGAAGTAAAATTTACTTCGTCACAAGAAATGTGTATATTAGGGGCGAAGTCGGTAATTGAGCAAATGTGACATGATTTCTTTTTATATGTACCTTCAGCTTATGTGATAAATAGCTGTATTCCATTTGACTGATTTTATGAAGTTCATATGATTTTCGTTCAGTTCAGTTTGTTCCACTTTACCTCCAGCCCCAAGTGATTCTGATCGATTTGAAATAATTGTCGTGTTAGATAATCACACGGTGGTTTGTCATTTCGACTAGACAATATTTAAAAAATGGAAGAATTATCTAGATGATGAAAGCGCATTTTTGACAGCTCATGAATGCTTGTTACTTCAGAGATTTCGCAAATTACCATCTCTTACAATTACTGAGCTTGAAATCAAGCAGTTTGGGCAAACTTACGAAACAGCAGCTTCCATTTAGTACTAGTTTCAAGTTGACTATTTAATAGGTACATAATTTATACATGTACAAACTCAAAAATACCTTTTAATCTTCATTGTTTAGTTATTGATTGACAGGAGGTCAAGTGCTGTAGCTTAAAATGATAATTTGATCTTTATCAAAGCTATATAAAAAAAAATACACCAAAAGTGAACAAATTTTCATCCAATAATAATAATTCATTCTAATAAGCTTTAAATTCGCGTCAAACAAGTCATTGAATGAATCCCGGACAGATTTGACAACTGTACATAATAATAGTGACACCCGCGGCGAAAGTTGTAACTAAATTTTTATCTACTTTAATAAATTTTAGTTGCCATATCCCTAATGTCATAGATATCTATGGACATTGTTTCACTTGAAACAAGTAATTGAATAATTCAATTTTCCACAATCACTGAGCTTGAATTAAAGCAATTTGTGCAAGCCTACGAAACAGCAGCTTTTATTTAGTACCAGTTTCAAGTCTGTAAATAGTATAGTTGCTGAGATCTCAGCGTCACGCCAGCCAGCCAGCCAGCCAGCCAGCCAGCCAGCCAGCCAGCCAGCCAGACAGCCAAAGTGAATATAATAGCGCTTTTTTCGGAAAAATGCGCTAAAAAATAAGAATCACAATAAAAATTATACATGGACATAGACAATACTTAAAAAAAAATAAATAGCGATAATTCTATCGTTAATTCTATTCGGAGGTTTTATTATTTAAGGTCAAAATCTAAAACAATTCTTTTTCCATCATTGTTTTATATCAATCAGAATTAATACATAATCTATCAGGTTCATTTGAGAGATAATAAGAAGAAAAGTTGTTGTTCTCTTCGGATATGCATTCGTAAAGTGATTTGAATTTTTGTACTTATTAAAGTCAATTGATTTTCTTGAGCGGCTAATGGAATACACCTAATATTCGCTGGGGGCAGATCTTGAGAGCTTGTTAAAGAATTTTGAAACAGCGTTACGAGTATGAATAAAAAGCAGCGCTTGTGAGCTGAGCGTTATATTCGTGGAACAATTCACCTCGCATTTATTCCTTCATTGTTCATGAACTTATTGATATAATGCTGGTCTCTAATTATGTGCTCACATAGGAAATGAGCCTTACAGAATCCCAAGAAATAGTTCTGTTTATTATTTGTCTCAGCAAGTATTCCTCTATTACATATTTTATCAATTAATATTCTACATACCTATCAATAGATTTCCAAGTTGTCAAGATTCTATTCTGATTCAAATCTAGAAATTGGTACTCAATTATTTGATGTGAAAGAACAAACTAGCCTAACACGATGATCATATCATGGATTTATTTCGGCGACAAATCACTTTTGTAGAAATTATTTATGAACAAGTATTTCCAGCTCCCGATTTTTCAAGTTCAAAATCAAGAAATCTTGAACGAATTCGAAAGACATACAAAGCTTCGCGTGAGGATATTTGAGGAATAAATGAGTTCTTTCATTTATCAGCCAAAGTCTGCTGTTAGAGACAATAACTCGTTAAATTTCTCGGAAATGTAAGATTTTCATCTATTGTACTGATTTCTTGTTCTTGTATCTTCAGTCTTCTTGTTTGCTACAAGAAACACATGTTTGTGGCTTATATTAAACGTTCGCTACTAACGTATCCTTTGAGGAACTTTGGAACTATGTTAATTCAGTTACGAACAGTTTGCTGTGAATTTTGCTATATGCAATTTGTTGACGTAACTATGACAAAAATTTCAAGGTGAAATATTATCCTGGAAGTTTATTAAATGACAAAATATGGAATGATATATAACTTACAACAAGTAGCAATAACAGCCGAAATTTTACCAAACATTTGCTCATAGAAAAAAAATTACCACTTCATACGTAAACTAAATTTACGATAATTTTGATATAAAGCGACAAGCACAACAAATATTATATCATGCATTCTATTGGACAAATATTTTCCATTGTTTCGAACACGTGAAATGTGGTTTTCAGTATTGTTTAAAATTAGGGTCCGATCGGAACAAATAAAGCGATGGTACACAAAATTATTGAATTATTAATCGATGAACTGTGCTGTTATCGCTTTATTACAATATGAGGCACATATCAACTCTAGTAGAAAAAGAATATAACAGTCATGAATTCGACATCAATATATTTTTTGTACTATTAAAAAATATTTTTGAAAATTTATTCAACATAAAATCAGAACTTAGAGGTTAAAAGTGGTCAGTTAAAAATGAATGATCATCTATTCTCAATTGATTGTTTTATTTTCCTAAAACGTACCTCATATGAAAGTTATATCATTTCAAAACATTTATTTCTAAAAATATTTATTACACATTAAAAGGGGATCATATTTATCATTTTCAGTTTCTAAAACCCTGTTCAGACGTAGATACTTGCAAGACTAATTTGAAGTAGAAGTACAATTTGTGACAACTGTCAAATAAAGGCGCCGCTATTTTGAATCTTGAAAGAGTACGTTTCTCTAGACGACCGCAACGTACATGACACCTCAATAATCCATAAGACGATCGCGATCTTTGCATTCGAGAGTTAAACATCATAGATGACGTCATTAGTCGCAACCGCTTAGAGCATAAAACGCCCGCGCCCGCGATTGAAGTCGTTGCGTTAATTCTCACAGAAATCACAAAGAAATTTGAAATAATTGAAAAGGTGTCTTTCCGATTCGCACTTTCGATACCAATTACGATTGATTTAGGACTTTTTATTTGTCATAATGACAGATATTTTCACGATCTCTTCTTATCATCATTTATTATTGATGAGAAATTAAATCACACAGGCATATTGGATTTATTTCATTCATTTATCCTTTTTGCTATAGGTTAGTTTGATCTTACTAATGATTTACTTCTTGTTCTTGGCTACAAATTGTCAGTTTATCGGACATTTAACAGACACTCGCATCGTTTCACTTGAAGCACTAACCACAGCAATCATGTTAGTGAAACGGCAAAAACTGCGGTCGTGGGTAAATCGTTGCAGTCGCCTAGTGGAACGTACTCAAAGTGAGCGTTGCCTCATCTCATTGATACCTTCATGGTAATCAAATGTCTTTGTCTTTTGTCAGAGAGATATTTGTGCGTACGCTTGGTTTGACATCATTTAACTCTTTTTATCGTATCTAAAATGTGCGACAGGCAGAAAAGTATTGAAAACAATCCAAAAATAGAGAGACTCTGGTTTAAAAGATATGGTGATATGAGGATAAAGAGAGTTTATATTTACTATTAAAGAACTAAAAACAGAAGATATACAGTCTTCTAAGAATTTTTTAAGAATTTAAACATGGACATGACTTAAAAGCATGAGGCAAGTTACACATCATGTGAATGGCTAAGACACAAAAATATTTTGCTACTTCAAAAACTCTTTTTCCTTGAGTTTCAAATTCTTAAGTGAGTATTGCAAATATCTACGTGTGAAACTCATTATTTACATTGGGGCTCAATATTTTATGAGCTATTGGAAGCAGAAAATGAAATGTTTATACGATAATACTAAAATGTATAATATTGTTGAAAACCTAGATTCTCAATATTATCTGATGGATTACAATAAACAATATGGGCAACATCTGAATCAAAAAAAATCAGAAATAATATCATAATATAATTACTACTCAATAGTATATTGTGTGACTAGGGACGAGATTAGACAATTTCAGCTAAGAGTGAATGTTGCTTGCCCGAGCGAAGCGTGGGCTGGCATCACCCTCGGCTGAAATCGTGTTTTGTCCCGTGCATTTGTCTGAAATTGTCTTGTTTCAACTGACAAAGCAGGAGATGAAACGCGATGTTTCAATACAGGTATTATGAAATAATACATTAATGCCCGATTTCATGATCGGGAATTGAATCAACCTGGGTTTAAATGACAGGAAGTTAACCAAGAAACTGAGTTTTTATTTATTTAATTAATTTGATTGGCCAGTGATGACACAAAAAATGCAAAAATTGACATTGGTACCAAGGAAATAAGCTATTTAAACCGGATTAATTTAACTCGAGATTCTAAAATCGGCCATAAATGAGTTTATCGCCGATCAGAGAATGGATGAGGGCACCGGTGCTCTAACTCTTCTTTTCAAAGCTAATCTTGCCATAGTAATGCCAGGTAATTTGAGGTTAAACTCTCATTTTCCGAAATATAGAGGTTGCCGTGCCGTAATGTGTCTCCAGTTGGCTATGTTCTTAATTAAATCTACGATATTAAGTAGGGATTATAAAGCGAGGTCGTTAATATATTCCGGTATGATACAGGCTTCTATAAGAGGGTATTATAGACGTTTCTTTTATTTATAAGATTTCATAACTAAGGCCTCAAGGTGATCGTATGGTTTAGATTAGTTTATTTTATGATTCTGTTTCACAGAGATGACATTATACACTAAAATTTAAAGTACTATTATAATTAATACAGGTACCTGCGATTGGTATACAGCAGATTTTGAGGCATAAAAAATCTGACGTGAACATCACGTGACTTACTTGTACATCATTTAATATATACACAAATTTATTCAATAAAATTTTCTGTCACTTCAGATTATAATTAATATAATTTTAATAATATTTTGACACGTACAATGCCAAACAAAATCGAAAAATTGACGACAGATTATCATTGCCTACCTCATCATTTCAATTGAACTGATTGTTTTATACAGCAAATTCTAAATGTCTTATACATACAAACTGCACTTCCGGCTCAGCCGATTGATACAAAAATAGTAGATAACTATTTCGATGCTACAACAAGTTTAAGCACTAGGGCTGTCAATATCCGTGAAAATGTCAATCCGGATATCCATGCTAATGTATATCCGGTATCCGGAAAAACCGGTATCCGGCTTAGAACAACGGATAATCGGATAAATTTGGATGGCCGTGCATCCGGATAACCGGATAAAACGAAAATCCGGATGAATCGGTAACGGTATCAAAATAATTCCAAGAAATCAGTGTCCGAATGTAATTCAGTAAATTAATGAGGACTAAGAACAAATAAGAAACTATAGTAAAAGTTAAATATATAATTATTAATATAATTTTAAATGGAGTTCAAGATTTGAATTACAAAAGTGCTACAGGCCATGAGTATTGTAACTTTATGGAATAAATAAATTGTATTCGACAGGAAAAAAAAAACGAAGAATATAATTATGCATTACATAGATTCATCATTGATTATTGATAATTTCAATATTTACTCATGTTAATACTTTAAATTTTGATATAAAATTACTAAATTATTAACGTCTTTGTTGAGTAGACTACTTCTTTTTGCGATAACTATATCACCAACTGACAAAAATACTCACTCAGATGGTATAAATGTTGCGGGAATATACTATATAGATATCTGATCACGCAGATGCATACGACGAAAGGACAAGAAGGAAGCCACAAAGACATAGCAGCGTATGCCGAAAGAAGGAGATACACAAATAAAAATATCGGTATATTCGAAAATCTATGCTTTGTCTGGATATTCAGATAGCCGGTCTATGCGGATAAAAATCCGGATATTCAGATATCCGGTTTATCCGCATGAAAAAATCCGGATATTTGGTTATCCGGTTTATCCGAATTGGAAAAAAACGGATATTTTTGTAATGAAAATCCGGATATTCAAATATGGTCATTCTTGATTCATGCAAAAAATTATAAAAATAGTTTCAAGTAAAGTGCATTTCTGGCTTGGCCGATTCATACAAAAATAGCAAATAACCATTCTGATACAACATCAAGTTCAAATACTGAATTTCATTATCCTACGGTTGATTATCCTGGATTTATTAGAAAAATACAAAAAAAGTTTCAAGTAAAGTGCACTTCCGATACAGACGATTGGAATCATATAGCGAGATGCACAACTAGACCCTATACCAGTCTTATATACAAAATTTCAACATTATACGTTCAACCAGTTTTGAGATTTGCGAGTTACGAACGAACGCACGAACCGGCACGAACGAACGAACGAATGCACTCATATACATACGTACCGACATCAAGCCGATGACGACAGTATGAATTCATTGTTTATCCTGTAAAAATATTTTATCTACGACTGTGCGCTAATACGTGATTCGCCCACTAATTTGCGTGTCATTATGAAATTCATAATGACACGCATTTTTGTAAGAGAAATAATAAAAATAGAAATTCTATCACACTTCAAGTTTCCTTTATTATGAACTAGCAACCCGTGCCGGCTTCGCACGGGTGGACATTTAATAATATTCAACATTTCTTTACGAATCTTTGAAGCATAGTTTTATAGTATAAGATAATTATTAAGAATAATACCACATATCTTGCTTGTGTAACTCATTGAAAACATAACCTGGGCTGTCAGAATTTCTTGATAAATGCGTAGATCTATGTATAGATAGCATCATCAGTATTTAATTTGATCATTTACGGTAAATAAAAGATTGCATTGCAGCGCAGGTAATGCAAGGAATTTTACTGGTCATTTTTTCACATCTTGGGTTAGAATTGAAGTTTTTGTAGGTAATCCTTTTTTTTGAGAGTAAATTATGGCCCATGTTTATAGTGATAATAGGTATGTGATTCTACAGTTGGAAGAACTCTTAAAATCGGTCCCCACGCAAGCGCCAGCAGCAACTATAGAAAGTTTCAATTTAAACGGTTGAACGATGCTCGATCGGACGAATACCGTTAGTGTTACTATGTCAGAACCTTCATTCAACAACCACTATATAAAATCATAGCTCAATTGGATGAACGATGTGTGAACGGACAAATACGGCTCGTGTGTCACTTGAGGTATGCTGGTGGTACAATACTGAGAACTTTCTCGAAAGAGCCAACAAAAACTGTAGTAAGTTTCAAATCAATCGGATAAACGATGCGTGAACAAACTAATACGGCTCGTGCGCCACGTTGATAATACTACAATAAGAATCCTCGCGAATGTGCTGTGATAAATCTCGTAGGGTTCAGCCTGCGTTTGCAATGTAATTGGAAAAAATATAATTATTTACATCACATTAGAAACCTCAAAAATAACAGTATTTCTCCACTATTTAATGGATGTTATTATACATATAAACTTTCCTCTTCAATCACTCTATCTATTAAAAAAAACCGCATCAAAATCCGTTGCTTTAAAGATTTGAGCATACATAGGGATATAGGGACAGAGAAAGCGACTTTGTTTTATACTATGTAGTGATAACTATTAATACACACATTAATTTATGTTTTATAAACGTTTACGACAAGATCAGGGACAATTAGATATGTTTATTCTCTTTATAACTTTGACAGCTGTCAAACAAACAAATAGTTGCCATAACATGCTACTTGATCAAGCTATGAATTTTATACTAAATGTTTTTCGAATGTCAAACATCAAATAAAAAAATCTAATTCAGCAGCAATTAAGGCCGTCGTAGATAAAATATTGAATGATACACGTTTGATACAGCTAGTGTAATGAAACTTGAGTGATAAAAAAACTCGGCTGATCGCCTCGTGGTTTAATATCACACACGTTTCATTACAACGGCTATATCAAACTTGTATCATTAATATCTATTATCGAACCGAAAGCGTATCTAAGGTGAACCTATAGTGTGGATCAAGCCTTACTGTGTGCTCAATACCTGTCAAAATAGAGAAGTTGAGGGCCGAAGAAAAAATACTATATGCAATATGAGTGTAAATAAACATTATGACATTCGGCCATGTCTCATCACCAAATACTTGGCCAAATGTCATAATACTCAAATACACTTTTGTTGCATAAATAACAATCTCCTACAGGTTAGTTCTACATTGTCTCATGACAAACAATACGTAAGCAAATGATTTTACACACTAAAAATTTTGCAATAGTGATAACTGTGTATAAGAATAGAATAGGAGACAATGTTGGTTCGTTTATTCAAAACATAAGAAAAAAATACAATGATAACGATAAGAGATAAGCCTACGTCACACGACGCTTTCTTCGCTGCTGGATTTCTTGCTTGGTTTACGCTGATGGGTTCCTAGCTGGTTGCGCCGCTGGACATTGTGCTATGCGATATTGGCTTCACACGATGCTAGGTTGGATTAGCAGATCTTTTCGATACGCGTACGGCGCCAAAAATTATCGTTATTATTCAGAATGAAATATAGCTGCCAAATTTTAAATAACACCAACAGATGTCAATTCATCAGAAATTTATGCATCTAGGATCTTTTTTCTTCAAAAATAACGAAGAGTAAATATGACATTTTTTTGAAATTAAATGTCAACGTTACATTTTATACTCACGTGACTAGGAGCTAGCCATCTTTTGAGTTCATCAGACAAACAAGCATGTAAAATAGCACACGTTCTATCGCGGAAACAATATACAAAAACCAGTAGTGACTGTCATTTTCTATCATAGAAACAAGCCCGGTAGCCAGCACAACTCCATGCAGGAAAACTATCAATGAAACAAACGTCGTGTGAGGTGGGCTTTAAATTGTGAAACAAGACAGAATGCCTTCTTGCACATCTTTTGAATATTGTCTTACTGAGGACACATTTTTTGGTTATATTGTCTGCATTTGGGGTGGAGGTCTTCCGCATCCTCTTAGCCACCTCCCACGCAAGGTGGAAAGTTCTGTTGATGTGAGCCGTAGCAATTGGTAATAAAAAAAAAACAATGATCTTATTATTCTTATTCACAATGAATTATAATTAATAATTTTGCTCATCTTTGCTCGATATAAAAAAAAGCATAATTAATGACGGGTATAGGACGATTCAACGTCACCGGCTCGGCGCGGCCGTTTCGTCACGGCCGTTTCGTCACGGAGCCAATACAACACTAGCCGGTTCGTAACCAGCCAGCTCAGCGCCGCATATGAATGGAGCACTGATTAATACTTACTATGAATTTGAGCTAGACGTGGTTTTGTTTTCAACCGGCGGTGCTTCGCTCCAAAACGAAAGACTTGGTTTCGCCCGCTCTAACCAAGATCGACGAGTGGAAATTTGCAACTTGAAACAGTAGTTTTGTTTTCAACCGGCGCGGTACCGATCGGCGTTGAACTGGCTGGCGCTGAAGTGGCCGACAACGAAACGGTCGCGCCGAACCAGCGGCGACGAATCAGCGGCGCTTATGGTCCCATTAAAGCGTTTTCAAGGAAAAAAATTTCAAGATCATCTTCAAAAATATGTATGTTTTATTTTAAAACGATTATAACTTTTTTGCAAATCTTCGAATTCTGAGAATTAAGAAATAGTGTTCAAATATCTTTCACGCAAAATCAGTGCAGGAAGCGGCATTCGTTCTTCTGTGGAAAATATTAAAAATGACAGTCTAAGCTTCTAATTTTTAAAAATTTTCTTCTTCGTGTTAATCTTAATTTCCTATTACTCACTTTTTTGGTGGAAAACTGTATAATGGCTCCTTCGCCTTCTTCGAAATATCATTTTTTTGCACATATTTATCGAAATAATATCATATAAATCGCTCATAAACAGATAAGACTCAATATTCCAGAACGTAGATAATTCTTCTTAATAATTACTGCCAGTTTTATAAAACTCAATTAAACTACTGAATAACAAATTTTATGCGACAATAGGTAAATCGATGTGAACGTAAAGTAGATGTCACAAATTATTTGTAACAAAGTTTATGCTGTGGAACAATTAGAATAAAAAAATTCTGAAACATTCATTATTTGTCCACAAAATTTCAAATCTAAGAATCGGTTTTGACACCATCATCTTAGATCGGGGAGCAACTGTATACACGTGTTTCGTCCTTATTAGGACTCGTCAGTACAGTATAGCCAAGAACCCAAGATAGTCAGGGCTTGGATCCCAAAGTCTTTAAACTCACACGTGTATACAGTTGCTCCGCGATCTAAGATGATAGTGTCAAAACCGATTCTTAGATTTGAAATTTTGTGGACAAATAATGAATGTTTCAGAATTTTTTTATTCTAATTGTTCCACAGCAAAAACTTTGTTACAAATAATTTGTGACATCTACTTTATTTACATGCCGTAACTGAATTAATGCTCGATAGATGGCGCTGCATATAGTTTTTACTTTTGCCGTACATCTATTTTTATGAGTTTAAAGACTTTGGGATCCAAGCCCAGACTATCTTGGGTTCTTGGCTATACTGTACTGACGAGTCCTAATAAGGACGAAACACGTGTATACAGTTGCTCCCCAATCTAAGATGATGGTGTCAAAACCGATTCTTAGATTTGAAATTTTGTGGACAAATAATGAATGTTTCAGAATTTTTTTTTTTTTTTATGTGAACGTATGTAAATTTTGGGCGTAAACGCATCCCAGCACTGCCACCAACACATAAATGCGTGGTAATTGAATTTAATAACGTAGATTGTTTTTCTGTTGATTCTATTAAGAATAAGGAAGTTGGGGACTATATAGAACAAAATCTTGTACGCAACACGTAAGTAAATACATAGATTCCATTTTTTTTTTCTTTAATAAAACCAGAGAATGGTGCTCCTTATCTCTCCTTGAATATCAAATTCCTAAAAACAAAGGCTAGCTAATCTTTATCCACTAGAACAATACCTTCTAAGCCATCTTAGAGCTAATTGCACATACATGTAAATATATAAACACAAGCCAACCCTCCCGTCTCTGTTTTTCCGCTCCCACTTTTCCTGCGGCACACAGGCCCGGACTAATTAATTATTAATCAGCACTGTTCATTTATAATGCAACGGGGCTTGCGCACGGCCTCCCTTATTATTCATAACGACATTATTACAGCTCTGAATTATATACGCAGTGGATTTGGTAACAGCACGTGAACTAAACTCTATGTTGAAGGGATCAAGGGTGAATTTTGAGTGAAAATTACAGAGGGCCACTTCAGCACCTGACTTATTATTAGCTAGAAACATTGGCTTCCGGAGTAACAATGTAGAAAATTGAATAGACGTATCTTACGGGTTAAACAGCGATGTTTAGAGGGAGTACAATTAAAAAAAAATATATTAACAGAGATCATATTTTACTCACGATATAGTTTTTATATTTACTCTTGAGATGGTATTTCATATTATGGTATTCACAATATCATAATTGAAACTTGGGATATATCATAGATAATTATGAACACAATATATTTTTGTCGTTTCCACTATTGCAGCGTAAGTCAAAGACGAACACTCCAATATTCATAGTAGAGCATGAAAACGTAGCATCAGGCTTGAAATACACAAATGACTATCTCAACTTTTCAGATAAATACAAGCTTGTCTACAATCATTCTATTTTTCTTTTTACCCTTCTTGTATCTATTGTCTTTCCTGCTTCCAGTTTCGCCTATCGTGTAGGAACCACAGGTGGTCGTACCACCGTTAATTATGTCACCAAGGCAACGGAGTGTGATTATTTCAATAAAGACATTGGGTGACCGCCATCACCACAGATGTGGTATTGTCTGGAGTAGACACACATACATACACACACACACACATGCCAATCTAGAAGGCCAAGCCACGAGCTGATGTTCAACTGTTCGATCGACAATTGTTTCACTAATTGAGCACGCTGGTTTTTGTGGCAAAATGTCTTATTCTATTGGAAGTAATTTGCGGGATTTAGTTTTTTTGAAAGGACTCGAAATTTGGTGGAGTTTTAAAATAAGACATTGTGTTTCTTCAGGAAGGTTGTTGAGTATTATGTTCATTATAAAATAATATAATGAGTTGAAATATACACAAAAAAAGTACATGACCATGTTTATCGGTTCTCTAATCATATTTTAATTCACATAAGAGCATTATAATGGAATTGTATCCCTAACAATTAATCTGTGAAGGGGTTGATTGCAGTAAGTATTTATATATTTTTTCTGAAAGAATTTGAGAGGGAAGTGCAATGAACCATCAATTATAATTCTAATTTATGAAGAAAGAAGTCAATACGGAGGTTTTATGTTTCAAAAAGCGCTATTGTGAAACACTTCGTTACGAATACAATTGTGTCCTGATGAACTTGACTGGTACACAATTCTCATCTGTATTTCTTTGAAGAGCAGAAGAAATTATAAGGAATGTCTTTTTTATAAACTTGAAATAAAATTATTTGCAACTAGAGTTAAGTTCATCGGTGGACACATTGCTTATGTCGTGTTCTTGAGGCTTAGTAAAATACGTGAATAAGAAAGTGTATCGTCGTTGCGCTCGTATAGCTGAATTGTAATAGGAACAACGAGAAATAAGCAATTTTCGGCGGAACTATTCAAGTATTAAAGTATTAGTCCAGTCAATACGGAGCTGTCAGTTTTTTACTTACTTGTACAAATAAACAAGTAAGTATTGTGAAACCGACAAGATTCACCTTTGTAGATTTTGATGGAAATATCCGTTTTGAGCATCCCTGAATCCATTTTGACTATTTTTGGCTTGATGTCGGTACGTATGTTCGTGCGTTCGTGCGTGCGTGCGTAACTCGCAGATCTCAAAACTGGTTGAACGTTTGATGTTGAAATTTTATATTTAAGACTAACACAGGGTCTGGTTGTGCACCTCGTATTATGGTTCCAATTGTCTATACCGAAAGTGCACTTTACTTGAAACTTTTTTCGAATTTTTCTAATAAATCTAGAATGATTAACCGTAGGATGTTGAAATTCAGTATTTGAACTTGATGTTGCATCAGAATGGTTATCTGCTATTTTTGTAAGAATCGGACAGGCCAAAAGTGCACTTTACCTTAAACTTTTTTTGAATTTTTGCATAAACATAGAATGATTAGCCATAGCATATTGAAATTTTGTATAAAGAACTTCTATAACATCTTATTGTACATCTTGCATTATGATTGCGATCGGCTAAGCTGGAAGTGCACTTTAATTGAAACTTTTTTTCAATTTTCCGCATAAATTCAGAATGATCAGCCACAGGATACTGGAATTTAATATTTGAAATTGCTGTAGCATCTAAATGGTCATCTTCTATTTTTGTAACAATCGGCTGAGCCGGAAGTGCACTTTATATGACAGACTTTTTGAATTTTTCGCATAAATTTTAAACAATCAGTCGTAGAATATTGAAATTTTGTATTAGGCACTTTTATAATATCTAGTTGTATACCTTGCATTATGATTGCTATCGACTAAGCCGGAAGAGCACTTTATTCGAAACATTCTTTGGATTTTCCGCATGAATCCAAAACGATTAGTTGTTAGAATTCAGTATTTAGGATGATTATACCGTCTAGATGCTCATATCCTATTTTTATTGAGATCTACCAAGCCGGAAGTGTACTTTACCTGACAGTCTTTTGGAATTTTTCGCATAAATTCGAAACGATCAGGTGTAGAATATTGAAACTTGGTATTTCAGTCTGCTGTAGCATCTGAATGATTGCCTACTATTTTCATAACAATAGACTGAATAGGAAATGCCCTTCAGTAGGAATTTAGTTTTTAGTTTTGCGCATAAATTCAGATCTGTTGGTAGTCGTAGAATTTTGGAAATCAGTATTAAGGAATGTTGTAGTATACGAATAATGGCCTACTGTTTCCATAGCAACCGACTTGGCTGAAAGCGCATTTTACTTGACAGATTCTTAGAATCTCTTGGGTAAATCCAAAACGATTAACTGTGGAACGATGAGATTTTGTGTTTGATTATATATATCCAATGATATATATATATATATATATATATATATATATATATATATATATATATATATATATATATATATATATATATATATATATATATATATATATATAGGTATATATATAATCAAACACAAAATCACATCGTATTATATATATATATCCAATGATGTAGAAGTAAGTAACGTGATATTATTCACGTCAGTTTTTTTTTTCTTTGAATTCAGCCAAGTAAGACTGAACATTCCTGAAACCGAGGCACATTTTTTTACCTTAGGACCGTTCGATGCGGTACTTTAAATGTTGATTTGTTTTGCATTTTGATTCTCTATTTTAATACAAAGAAAAATGGATCTTGTCATACACAGGATTTGGTGCATTACACTGTGATTTAACTGACGACATAGTGCCATCAGCATAGCTGGAGTAAGGGCAAGAAGGGCACTACCCATCCTACGAAACCCATTGTCCATCCTAGAAATCGTCAGATTTTTAACTTTACTGCAGATTTGAGGCAGGCGCCACTCTTTCTCCAGAGGAGCTTGCAAAAAAATTAACAAACATGTTCACTGCTCAATGATAAAATTTACTATGAGGATCTTCCATGAAAATTCTATTTTCTGTACCGTTTTTGCCTATCAGTGATTAACGCGAATACACATATATCGTAAAATCATCTTGTACAATAAGATATTTGGATAGTGTAATGATTTTTTATTAATTGCGGAAAAACAGTGACGAAAATTGGCATTGTACAATTGATTCTCTTGTAGGAAATTTGATTACAAAACTTTTTTCTTTATAATTCTTTTCGATAAAATCAATAGTTTTCAAGATGCTTTGAATTATTCGCCGAAAATCGCTATAAATAGATGAAAGCGCGAATATAACCATGATGCACCCCTCAAATTTTGGTTGGGGCATTGCTACCTTAATTAGTACCCCAAAAGCTATTTATCCGCAGAAAATTCTGCTGACTTCTGAAAAAGCGTCCTTTTTCTGCTTATTCCCCAGGAGAGTGAATGAACTCCATAATTTCGAGACATAACCTATGTATTCTTCATTGAATTGCTCCGTTTGTCGATTCTACTAAAGAGATTGTTGAAACTACCAAATTTAAATCTTGTGGTGTGGTGGCTGATCAGCTAGCCGGTTACTATTCCTAGGAAAACTTGCTAGCTACGCCAATGCATGGTGCATTTCTCGTTACATCAAGATGGAAATCAAAATGCAGGGAAAAATGCAGCATGTAATGCATCTTGACAAAGGGCCCTTAAGGGATATGTGCGTACTTCATCTTGAAATAAGGCTTAAAAAAATTTTCTTCGCTTATTCTTATTTTCTGTTGGTCTTGCGTTGAGAATAAAGAAAAAAAATTCTGTAAGAAACAAAATTTTCATCCGTAACATTTTCTGTATGTCGTTCATCTAAACAATTATAGCAGTATATAGTGAGTTGTAAACGTTCAGTTGGGTCACTTATTATTAATCCTTCGTTAAAAATTTATAATAATGATTTCACAGTATAATCTATAACAAATAGTTTTGTGTAATTATTACTTACGTCTGTAAAACGCCAGAACCGTCAGAAATGTTTATTGCATGCTTATCCGGAATAGCAATCTTTCAAATTGATCCCAAATGAAATATACTCTCTATGTTTAATTATTTTGCATGTTCAGAATTGAAATTTAGAGTACATCAGATTTTATTACACATAATATAATTTCATATCTTTTATGAGCTCGTCAGAGTCCATCTGATTAAGTTCAGAAGATCGAAACGGTTATGACTAATATTGTGACGAGTGATGTGATTGACTTGGTATTGTGTAGGTATGGTTTGCTATATTCAATTGTACCTCCTATCAGTCTTTATCTTAAAATCCCATATTGGACATTATCTCAACTTTATCACTATTTGACGAGTTCAAAGATGGTAGGTAGAATATAGTGCATGAATAAACTTGTTGAAAATTAATTAGAATATGTTTACAAGAGCTTTATAACATGTGATAGAAATTTGGTGTCGACCCTACGACTTAAAATAATGTAAGTCATAACATCTTACGAAATTGTGCAGGACATCTTTGTCCATATGGATTAAGAATTGTCATTCCTTTACAAAATTTTGTATTCTTCTATTGAAATAAGTATTTAACTCTGAGCCACCAATGAAACTATCAATTTCAGCAAACCCCCATTTTAATTATATGCTCGGATAAATTAATAAAATGCCATGCTTGTTGAAAAATTGCCCTCAATATCAATATCTCAATCTCAATCTCATCACCATGGCTCAGTCTGTCCGTCAAAATTTTGTTTAGAAATGTTAGAGTTTCATTGTGACTTTGTACCACAATAGAAATAACATGTATTATCAATTCAATTAAATAAACTATGCAATATTCTGCAAACAATCATTGATCCCCAAATATGTATTTAATTTTTACATGAGAGTTTTTAGAAGCGAATGCATTCTCCTTTAGGACGTCTGCTTTGACTAAATTTTGCGTTACTCTTCCAAAGTTAATGTAGGTATCTTTCAAATCGATCTATCATTCGCGATTACATCTGAGGCCCAGACTACATCCATCTGTTTTTTGCCGATTCGTAGAGAATTAATCTTCGTTCCGAGAGAAAGGCGAACAGTGTTTCAAGGAAATATTTATATTATGTATGCGTCCACTATACATTATCAGGAAGCATCTAATTTTGGAAATAAATTGAATGTTTCGGAACTTTCGGCAATAGATTATCCAGTATATCTGCATGTAAAGTTGTTCGAAGGCGACTATTTTTACATTTAGAACGTCTATTCTTTATTAATTTTGTGTTGTTTATAAATAAGATTACACTTGATAAATTGAAATCTTTTTTTCGGACACAAAGCGGTGACAAAATTTTGAATTCGTTCTTTATGAAGCTTCAGAAAGAACTGAACAAAGTGTCTCGGACTTAACAAACTGAAGTAATTTCTTCCCAGACGCAATATCGACAATATTCTGAATCTAATATTTTTCCGCTCCGGAAACAGTTCAATATAGTCCGGGACTGGAACATATTTGGATAGGAATCAATTCATCCTCCAGAAATCTCATAAATTATTTGATCTACTGTTTATGTTTTTGGAATTCACCAAGATTTTAAGCATTTAGAAATAAAGGAATGAAATGAGATACAGAGGGCCTAAGAAAGAAGTGTATCAAAAGACTTCATTCTCAATAAAAGTCAGGCATTCGAAAAACACATAGCATTCATATATAAAGTAAGAAAAACATCAACAATAACATTTTCGTTGGAGTTAAATGTTCATCTTATGAACAAACAGCATAAAACATATAAATCGACAATCACATTCACAAATACTTGATAAATACATTAAGCAACAAGACAAGTAGAAAGCAGAAGCGGTGAACAGTATCTTACCTTTGATCGTCTTAGAACTTTAAGGCCCCTAGAAGAAAGAGAAAGAGAAAATTAGAAAAGAATCACACAGAATATATACAAGATGTGGACAATGCAAACAAACACAAACATAAACAAATGAACATATTCACAGGAACAGTAAATAGTAGAAAACAGTTCAAGTAAGAAAAGATGAACATTGAAAGACATAATCACATTAAAAGTATCCAAATGAGTAGAATAGATTTTGAAATGAAAAATGAAATATTATGATTCAGGTATATAACTAGCACAATATTTTTTCTGAGCCATCAAATCCAGTGCTGCAATAATAATGTTAGAATAAAATTATTTCTTATGATACGAGGATAACTATTGAGAATAAGATACAAGGCACTATATTGAGAGATGTTGAGTTGAATTCTTATGTACAATTGTTCCCTATTCGAACATGAAATTCTCTCTGCTGATATAGATAAATGTATGTGAACAAAAACTGATTTGATTTCATTCATAAATTCTATTAATTATATACATCTTGGTTCTCGAAAAACAATAGAAATACGAAAATTTCGTGTTAGATTTTCCATGGAAATTTAATCCAAATTCTTTATAGATAAACTGTTTTAAATAGAGCTACTTTTTATCGAAGCTTTAATGGATTCTTCCCTAAAATATTCATACCCAATCTTCACTCCATTATCTCCTGCATTCAATCTATTATCCTATTAGCTCAACCAACTATCTCCTTCCAAATCATGCCATCCGTATCAAACGATCGAGTAGTCTACGATTGAGTTCTGTACCTTTGTGAAATGTTCTTGTTTCTGTGACTATTCTCGAATCTCTAGTAAATTGATTCGAATTTCGCTGGCAATTGAGCATGATTCTGATGGAATAATTACTCTTGCAATGCACGTGATCAATGCACCACTGGAATTACCCACGGTAATATAGTTATTCTTAACAGCTTAATATAATCTGCCTGATACAATTATAGAGAGATTCATGAAACAAAAAGAGGAGGCATACATACAGTTTTTCCAATAATTCTGTAGAAATTTTACTTTCATAAACGATATAAAACTATATGTTACACAAGAGTATATTAGACCTATAGATTCACAAGTCGGACTGAATCATTTCAAACAGAAGCGTTATTGAATTAGGCTTATAATTGACTTGATTTACCTGTAGATGTTTCCCTATCCTAAATAAACATCATTATGAATACTAGAAAATATGTGTATTTTCATATCTTGATTTGTCAACTCCATCTAACCGGATTCCTTTTAGACCGCTCTTAGGACATATTTTCATTATTTCACCTATGTGATCGAACATCATAGTTTGTTTTTCCAATTCAAGAAATAAAGTTGACTGATGCAATTGTTTCACCAATCTAAATGGGGCTAGACAGATCAAGATTTTGTGGAAATACATATATTTCCCCAATATTCATATGAATTTCATAATGATGTTCATGAGGGTAGTGATCATGGAAGCGATGCATTCAGCATTTACATCGTATTTTCAATCAGCCTAATTAATCACCCATCCAGCCAAAATCACTCAATAACCTGTGGTTATATATTTAAAGTATATTCATACACAGCGTAACATAAATTTGGTGGCGCTTTTTTGCAAAAAAAAAAAAACCTGATTGTATTCACTTTGGCTTTCGGCTGGCTAGCGCTTAACAACTACAGCACTTACTAGTACTAAATGAAAGCTGTTCGCCCAAACTGCTTGATTTCTTCATGTATACACCTAGTTTTGGGTAAAAAATCAAATAAAAAGTCAAAAGGTAATTACTGCTGAACCGAGTGCTGAACTATCCATAATTCCGAGCATAATTCTGATAAATCTGACACCGGATATTGAAATGCGGTTTCCGATGTTAGTATCAGAATGAATTAAATTTTTATTTTCCAAGTTAGGCCAGTACATGATCACCCGTTACTTATTTTCTTGAATCTGTAGTTTTAGAGGTAATTGCACCAGATTTTCAAGATTTTTTTTCATACAACTTTGATAAAGATCAAATTATTTTCTTAGGGTACAGAAAATGACTTCTCGCCAGTCAATAATTAAATCTAAAAGACTTGAAGGTCCATTTGAGTTCGTACCAGCACAAGCTATGCATAAAATAGTCACAACTTGAAACTGGTAGTAAATGAAAGCTGCTGTTTTATAGATTTACCCAAATTGCTTGATAAGCTCAGTGATTGTAGAAGATAGTAATTTGTTAAAAGTTTGAACTAAACAAGCATTAATGAACTGCCAAAAATGTGCTTTGATCATCAAGATGATTCTTTAATTTTTCTTATTAACTTTGTTTGTGAGGGTTGAATACTCAAGTATTCCCTGTTTTCATTCTTCATCACACTAAGGGCCAGTATTTCAGTCCTCGGTTTATCTTAAGGGAAGCTTAATCACCTTGGTAACAATTGTTCTGACAATAATTACTATGAAAATTAAGCTACGTTTAAGTTAAACCATGGACTGAAATACTGGACCTAAGATAAACTTCCATTCGAGTAGAGATTTATTGACAGCTTTTTGGCAAGAAAACATTTTCATTACAATCGAGAGACGTTGAGTTTCGCTACTGTTGAAATAGAATGATTGTAAATAATTCACCAATTTTTTTTTTGTATTGTTAGTATAATTGTGAAGATTGATTTTCTTCCTGTAACGGTGGCTTAATGACGTTCAGTCGAACATTGTCCTAAACTGTAACAAATTTTCTATGAAAGCGAATGTGGTTAATGAATTATGATAAGAGGTAGGAGTATAAATTTGACATCAGTGTAATTTTAGTCTCACATAAATTTTTCAACATATCCAGCCACATGTTCCTGTCAATTGGTTGATTACTTTATTATCTGTTTGTGAACCAAAAATATTCAAGGCATTCAATCCGATTCAATTCAATTCAATTTATTTTCAGTTGAAACAAAGTACATCGTCAATTATAAATAAAATATGAGTTTATATAAATAGGACACATTGAAATAAGGAGCTATCGCACAATTTTAATTCGACATAAGTATAAAACTATATATCTGCTAGATATTCGTCTACCGAATAGTAACTTTTTTCTAAAAGTAGTTTTTCCATTTTCTTCTTGAATAATTTTAGCGGAAGTATTTTTATTTCGTCTGATATTTTATTGTAAAACTTGATTGCCAAAAAGTTACTATTTGATCGCTCTAGACTGATTTGAGGAATACATAATTTATTTTTATTTCTTGTATTATAATCATGTTTATCATTTTGTATCTCATGGTTATACTCAGTAGTTTTAATATAAATCACATTGGCTAGAATGTACTGAGAAGCAAGCGTTAAAATTCTTAAATCTCTGAATAAATGTCTACACAACTCTAGGAAACTCACATTTGCAATAATTCTGATAACTTGCTTCTGCAGTTTAAACACAGAGATGGCCTTTGATGAATTTCCCCAAAATTGTATACCATAACTCAAGACTGAGTGAAAATTCGCATGATAGCTTATTAGAAGAATCTTAGTGTCAATCATAGAGCTCAGCCTTCTGAGTAGATATGAGACTTTGGATAATTTCTTACATAAATATTCAGCGTGTGGTCCCCAATTACAATTTTTATCTATTAGCAAACCTAAGAATTTAGTTGGGATGCAATATGAATCCGTTCCATTTGGACTCAAGCTTAAAACCAATTTTTGTGTTTTGTCTTTATTAAGAATAAGTTATAATTATATTCAAATTGCAGTACCAGTTTGGTTATATCTTTGTCTGACTGCATCACTGTTGTGTCGTCTGCATACAACAAGTACAGTAGTGGAGTTAGGTACGTATGTACATTTACGCACATATTGAGTATGAATACTAAAATGAGAAAATTCGGTCAACTATCTAATCGTTTCTTTTCTGACTCAAATATTGGAACTAACAGAATTGATGTTATAATCATACAGACTATGCAAGAAGTCCGAGCTTTTATGATGGAAATGACAAAATGTGCCCAAAGATCTGACAAATTAGTAGATTAGTGGGAAGATCGAGGAGGGTTGTGACAATCAACAACCAACATGTCTCATTTGAGAAACATTCTACATCTATATGAACTGTATGAGTCAATATAGCTCAATCCATACTGTTTAAGAAATAATCATCAAAATTAATGAGAGCATTGAGGTGTCTGGGAAAATCTACAAAAACAGAAATTACTCCCTGTGTCACAGCTCGCCTAATACCGAAGTAAATTGTGACAGATACCAAGGTAAGTTGTGACACCTATATTTTTAGATTAAGATTATTTGTTCAATGAAAAATACCATTATATTGGCATTCAAGACACTGTACCCATTTATCTTTTGATTTACTATTAGTAAAGGGCTCAAGGCAACACAAGCAAAAACTATTATCTTTTGCATCTTCTTCGTGTCTTAATCCTCTTCCTCATCAACTTTGCTTTTCTTATACGTCTTTCTCTTTATATTTTCAGGCTTCTTCTTTTCCTCACTTAAAACATACTTTTTCACATTCTTTATCTTTCTACTGGCTTCTATGGCAGCAATTTCATCCTTGGTAGGTGTATTAGTAAGCACAGCAGATTTGATCTTGCGTCTATTCGCTTGTTTGTACTAAGTACAAGAAAGTATTGTGGAACCGACAATATTCACCTATCGAGATTTTGATGGAAATATCCGTTTTGAGCATCCCTGAATCCATTTTGACTATTTTCGGCTTGATGTCGGTACGTATGTTCGTGCGTTCGTACGTTCGTAACTCGCAAATCTCAAAACTGGTTGAACATATAATGTTGAAATTTTGTACTTGAGACTGGTATAGGGTCTAGTTGTACACCTCGCATTATGGTTCCAATCGTCTGTACTGGTAGTGCACTTTACTTAAAACTTTTTTCCAATTTTTCTAATAAATCCAGAATGATCAACCGTAGGATGTTGAAATTCAGAATTTGAACTTGACGTTATATCAGAATGGTTATCTGCTATTTTGTATGAATCGGCCAAGCCAGAAGTGCACTTTACTTGAAACTTTTTTTAAATTTTTTGCATGAATCTAGAATGATCAGCCATAGCATATTTAAATTTAGTGTTTGAACTTGTTGTAGCATCAAAATAGTCATCTACTATTTTTATATCAAATGACTGAACCGGAAGTGCAGTTTATATATACATAACATATATTCAGAATTTGCCGAATAAAACAATCAGTTTAATTGAAATGATAAGGTAGGCAATGATACTTTTTGATTTTGTTTGACATTGTACATGTCAAAATATTATTAAAATTATATTACCTAATTATAATCTGAAGCGACAAAAAATTTATTGAATAGATTTGTGTATATATCAAATGATGTACAAGTAAGTCACGTGATGTTCACGACAGATTTTTTTCTTGGCGGAACTTTTAGCAACGGCCTAAGTGATTCTGGCGAAATCACAATAGACAAGAGGACTACGGGCTGTAGAGTGAGGACAATGAGCTCTTTGGCATTATAGCTCATGAGTAGATGGACTGCTGGAAGATGTTATGTTCTGATCTGCAGACATACTTGGAGTGAGGTTTTTTGCTTCTATATTAAATTTTCTGACAGCAATGTCATCGTTTTCAACAATACCGATAGTAGGATTTGGAGTGAGGGTTCTTTCTTCTTGGTTTTCCTTAATTTCTGGATTGTGCAAAATACGATCAGTGACTTGACTACACATGAAATAGGGACTTCTTCAAAGGCCAGTTCATAAGTTTTGACACTAGCCATGATCCTATAAGACTCTCGTTTATATTTATTTCGCATTCTGATCTGAGGCAAAGAAATAGCAATGCAGCATGCAAAATCACACCACAAGACAGGGAAAGAACCTTGCCAGAAAAATAAACAAAAATAGGGGCGTTAAGACAAGCTGTCTCAGCTCACCTTGTTGCAAAAAATTGTAAACCCGTCAGAATAATAATTCATAATTTCGAAACAAGATGCTAACACAAAAAAACAATATCACGATATGAAACTTGAAGAACTAAAGCATTTGAGAAAAAATATCATAACAATGTAAACATAATACGTAATAAAAATTTTGATGAAAACTTATTTTGTGCACTGTTGATGCGTCAAATAGCGCACCTAAAAAACAACAAACGCGCGTTGTTATCACCCCGCTAATGGCCATAGTTTCCGAGAAATCAACTACATTACAACTCTCCTCTGTCACATCCCCTACCGATGTGAAGCTTGCACGAGATGTGATGTATGTAATTGAAAGATTAAAACTTCTATGATTTTCATAACATAATTTGTCTAAGGAAATTCTGTTATATTGAGAAAGAATATCCTGATTTTGCGGTCGATGGAATATCATTTGGAGAATTAGTCTTTAACTATTCCGATGCAAACGGAACATTAGTACATGAAATTCTCGAAACAATCTAAGTAACACACCTACACACGCATTCTATATATTCCACCATGTAATCAATCTAACCTGAATATTAAAGACGGCGCACTGCATTTCGCCTAGCACTTTGAACGGAAGCTAATTATATTCATTGTGATAAAGTGTAAGTCAGACAGTTGACAAAATAAAACAAGACGAACACAGAACAGATAAGCTTGGCATTCAAACTGATTGAAATTACTTATAATAGAGAGTTTCTGCAAGCCTCTGTTAATTATACGTTAACGCTAACGTGAAGAGCAAATTATTGTGCGCATGCGTACTGAAATCAACGAAATTTATTGTAACGTGAATACGCCAACGTTGTCTAGTAAGCATGCGCAGCGAAATCAACTTATCATGATAGCATTACCGTATCATCATTTTTCATGTCAGAAGTATATAAATAAATAAATTCTGATTACAATGATATAGATTTCAAGAAGAGTCAAAATACTTGAAGATTTTGATAAAATTTATGTATTGTTATAAATTCACTCTTACTAGAGTCTCACTAGTCATTGGTATCGGCGTTTCTATCAAAAAGCCACGAAGCTCAAAATTTGTGTGTATCGCCTTCATCATTTAATAAAAGACGTGATTGATATAGATTGATTGATATATTCCCAATGCCTCTTAATCAGTTTCCAAATTCCGCATATAATCACTCAATTTCAATCCATCTCAAACACCCCCGAGTCCAAATTCCCATAAATACACACCAAGCTCTCATACAACAGTGCAATTGCACAGACATACGTTGCGTATACTGTTTGGCAACAGTGTAATGCATCGATGGTTTGCTGACACAAAGGAGGCATGAGACATTGTTCCCCGAAATTAGCAATGAATATGCAATGGATTATCGGTTAAATTGTTTCATAATTGCCACACAAATTGTACGACGTCACGTTGTTATGGTTAGGGCTACTGTAGTCAGCATCTTCAATTAACAAAGGACTCTTGGAGAACACAGGAATGCCCTGGAAATTTGGACTACAAAATACCAACATCTAATATATTGCAAATATGAATGTAATAGAACATAGACAATTCCTTGAAAATTAAAAAATATTCGTCTCACTCTATAACTTACTCTTCAAATTCTTCTTATTACTAAATTAACTAAACTATCTAGGACTAAACAAATATGCTCTCAAGAATTGGAGAGCAACTGCATTTGATTCTACAAGATTGAGTTTAAAAAACTTTTCAGCTTCTAAAAACCGGTAACAGAATATTTTACAGTAAGATGAATTCAAGAGAAAAGATGTAGTAGCTGCTGTTGGAACATATGATTCATGCAAAAACGAATTGCTATGAACTCTAAAACTTAAGAGGATAACCTAGTTCTATGCGAGGAGTTGCTTTTGCTGCATATGAAGTTACGATTTTATCTAAGAAGCTTACCTTGAGCGTAGCTTAAAAATAAAAAAATCGAATAATAAGAGTAAACGATAAAAAAAAGAATTAATTATTTGCATGATGCCATTATAACGCATAAATACCGAGTGCACGGTGGGTTTTATTCTTTCAAATATTATCATTAGATCTAATCATATTCATAAGATAAAGATTTGCCTTATTAGGAAAGTTGGAAAGATTTTTTTGATGTAAAAATTTTAAACGGCAATCTGAGTATACCATCATGTAAATGTAAAATGTTTTTACATTAGAATAAAGTATATTGATGACTTTATTTAATATTTTTAATTCACTGTTTACATCGTTATAACATAGTAAAAAATATAAATTATGTTAAAAAGTGCTGTAATCAAGTTTAAAAAATATTTAAAATTGAGAATAATTTCAAGCTGTTTAAGCGCCGCCATTTTCGCGCGCTCTATGGATGACGTCAAATACCATACCCAGTGACATTACTGTCCATTATTTACTACAGGTGTTTTCGTTCTCAACTTATTTCATTATTAAAAAAGGTCAAACGTCAGTTTATAAGTATTGCATTGTGCCTGAATGCAAAATACTATCAGAAATGTACCTGATAAAGTCTTTTTTTTTCGAATCCAGACAGGTTTAAAAATACGTAAGAAATGATTTAAGGTTATCAGAAGAGATGAAGTATCATAATAAACTTAAAAGATCATGAATAACATTATATGTGATTAGTTTTAGCAATAAAATTCAGTGTATGTATGCGGCTTCGTTTAACATTTGCTCGTTTCAAAATAAACAAAAATTATAGGTTATGTTCACTGCTCATCATATTTCGGATGGTATTTATTAAAATAGTGTACATAATGTGTTATTATTGAATAATTACTTTGCAGTGTTCACTCTTCTTACTTCAGCGGACATAAAATTTGGATTTGAAAAAAAATAAGATGACATCATGAATGAATCTATTCTTGACAGATCATCCGATTGTGCTTTCACAAAACCACTGTCTTAAATGATTTATAATCTCATTAGGATGCTAAAATTACACTTAAACAATAAATGAGTTTACAACAAACACTATGACTGGTACCACGAGCTCTGTTTTTGGCGCTACTAAGAGCGTTGTGTCAAGATGTGTTTTAACGCAATTAGAATTTTCCCAAATACTTTAGAAAATAGTCTTCGGATACAAATTACAGAAAACACATATATCTACAAAATTTATTTGAATATTTTCCTTTTAAATAGCTTGAAATATTTATATTGCCTTAAAACGTTTCTTAAAATAACACTGCTAGTATAGCCAAAAACAGAGCTTGTGGTACCAGCCGTTATAACTATATTTTCTAATCAAAAACCTGCAATGTCATATAAATGTAAGAAGTGCGCACTTGTTGGCATAGTATTTGACGTCACATTTCGCTTTAACCAATGGTGTTGCGTTTTAGAACTTTGAATTTCCCTCGCTAAATTTGCACTTTTATTTATTAATTTTAAGCAATTGAAAAGATGTTAATTACCAAAATGATGGTTTAGTACAAATGTCCGGCCAATAAAAATTCGGAATAAAAATATTTGAACCAAATTTAAATTTCATCCATATTCCCTATTTGCAGTTTCGACTCCTTTTTTGTCTTTATCTCGAAAACTATCATGGTAATCGTAATGCTCAAATAAAATAGTTTTTAGAGTATTGTAAGATCTTTGTAAGAAAATTTGGAATATCTCAAACGAAGCTATTTTTAAAGAGAAAAACGTGAAAGACTTCTAAAAAATTGTAATATTTCCAAAACGCCTAACTTCGTTAACTCAACGTTTTTAGTACTAAGTAGTAATTATTATGTACAATTAGTGAGCGAAAGAATTGCAATAACAATATTGTGACAAGTAATTTTACATACATAGGTTACTTTGCCTCTCTCGATTGTCGAAAATATGAGGTTTGTGTCAGATTTATTTGAAAAGATGGCGTGATTTGTATGTATAAAATAACATCACTTTTCATGAATCATGCGTATATCCATTATTATCAGCAATCCTAAAGATTGGAGATAATTTATTCGGGCCTTCAATCATCAATAATCCAATTTGCTATGAATGTCCTATTTCTCCCCTCAAGAAAGTTAATAGTTTTCTACCTTACCGACTAGCGTTCTCACCACAACGATTGTAGCTCGTACTCAAATATTAACTTGCGCGAAGTTAATACTTAAAATAATCCTTGCATGAAACAAGCTGAGAACGGCAAAGGCGAAATTACCGGTTCAGAGCAGTTCCGGAGCCGGAAACCACGATAATAATCCGCGCACCTGAACCTTCATACCGGAGGCAGGAAGAAGGAGCTCTGGACTCACCCGAAGGAGAATTAGTCCCCAGCGATGTGTTTTTGTCAAGATGACAGACGACCGAGAGATTTCACTTCTCGTGGGAGCTTTCACTTCAAGATATGTTTTCCTAAATATCGAGGGGTTCTGACAACATGAATTTTTCACAAAATTGTATAAAATAAAATGAAAATATCTTCAACAAATAAATAGATACAATATAGCAATATCTCCTGGAGTACATCTACAATGGAAACTCCATTAATAAAGATTCTAATCCGTATATTTTTTTGCATAAAAATATTTAATCGTCCAAATTCTTCATAAAAAAAACTAGATTCATGGAATGAGCTATTTTACGTAGCAATAAGAGTTCACTTTCGAATTGAATCAGAAAACACTGTTTTTAGTCTTGTTCCTATGAGATTTCAACCAGTCTAAGAATTAAAATTAAGAAATATTGTGATAAAAAAATTCAAATCCAGAAATTCATTTTTAAAATCGTCATCATAGATCGAGGAGGCAACTGTAGACACGTGTTATGTCCTTATTAGAACTCGTCTTTACAGTATAACCTAATTCAGATTTTCATAAATGTCATAATTTCTTGTGATATCTATTTCAACTGGACAGTTCAAACAATTCCTTCCCAAGTTCTACTTTGCTCTCCATCCAGATATAATTGGAGATAGTAAGACTTTTTGGATAATGGTAAAAAGTGGAGGAAAAATTCATCGGTTATGGAGAGCTTCCGATTTTCTGTAGATCTCTCGTCTTTACACATATATGGCAGTTTTATTGTACTACATTTCTCACAAGCTCGAGAATACTCACAAAAGTACAAGTATCCTATAAAATAGTTATTTATGTATCTAGTGCGCGAAATTATACTTTGGTGCTTGAGAATGAAAGTTTTTTGTCGAGGCAGTAGCTGAGACACAAATCATTCGAAAGCTCCAAAGAAATTTCGTGCACGTGTAGCATACAACATTTTTTTCTACATACGTCAAAAAACTAAAACAATGTATTAAAATCATATTAAAATACAAGACTTAGCAGAATTATTTTTCTTGACAACGTGCACAAAGTACTTTGTGCACGTTGTCAAGATAAAACCAGTGCACGGAATACTTCGTGCCCGTTGTCATGATAAACAACTCCAATGCAACATTTCGTATACTAATATTGATGTACAAATGTCATGATTTTTTGACGTTTGTAGAAAAAAGATGCTCCTAAATTACACACAGTGTTTTTTGAACCCTTTCAGATTCAAGCTATTTACTTAAAATACTATAGAAAATGTATAAACTCAATAGTTTCTCTTTTCCACAAGTAGATTGCGAGTAAAAAACAAACAGAACAAAATTGGAAGAACATTTCAGATTTTCGGCAACAGAAAACTGAAGTGATGCTCCACATGTTCAAACATATGTATTCAAAACTTTAAATTCTTCAGGAATAACATTGCAATCATGGGCAGGGAAGATTATCATCGGAAGACAATGGTTCTTATCAGTGAAATGATTGTGAAGAAATAAACAAAGATCCGACTAGTGAATTTCAAACTTAATTCATCAAGATACTTAAAAAGTGCAAAACTGTGTTTAGTAATTCCGACAAATTTAAACCTAAGTGCATGAGCCCGAGAGCCCCATTCACAGTCCCAAAATTACACAAACCGAACCACCCTTTGCGGCCCATAGTGTCATACCAGAATTCCCCAGCTTACAAGATATGTAAACACCTTAACCAAGTCTTATCAGGTATTCTAGCGTTTGAGTCACCCTCACCCTCCTACAGTATCAAAAATTCATTAGAATTTGTGAGGCGGATTAGAAATTTGGGTATCCACTAAGGTTGCAAGTTGATGTCTTTTGATGTCAAAAGCTTCTCACTTCAATTCCTACCGAACAACTAAAAAATATTTTATGTAACCTACTAGATAAAAATCAGAGCATCACGGAAAATGCAAAGTTAGACATTCTCAGAGTAATAGACATATGCTTAAATCAAAATTACTTCAAGTTAAATTATACATACTATATGATGAATTCAGGTCTTTCTACGAGTTCTCCTTTGTCTCGTTGTTCGCAGGAACATTTTGAAAACTCGCTCTTACAAGAAAAATTCCAAGATATGGATGACATATTTTGCATTTGGACAGGAACTATAAGACAATTAAAGATATTCCTAGATCCTAGATCATATTAACAACATCAATAACGCAATTCAATTTACTTTTGAGATAGGAGAGGATAACTAATTAAATTTCGTGGATTTAACAATATATATCAAGACAATTGTTATTTATGATATAAGTGTTAAAAGTGTCATTTTATTTTGTGACAAGGGAAGTTTGGCACACGACGCGCAGCGGAGTGGCGCAACCATTGAAAGTCGTACTTTTAAAAAATTTTGTATAAAAAAAGTAATTTTGGGTTGAAGGTATATAGAAAACTCATTTTTTTTAGATGCAAATGTCCCAAAAAACTCTAACCAATCTAATTTTATTGAAACTTTCCACAGCACGATTCATAGACCTTTATCGATTCCACAAGAACCCAGAGATTTTAACTCGGAGGTAGAAATTATCAAAAAATAGCGAATAACAATGGTAACAACAGGGAAATCATAGAGTTTTGGACATGCATATCCCGCGGAAATTTGCAATGAAATTGATAACAAGAAATCTGAAAATACAAAAAATATCAAAAGAGTAGGTACATGGAGACAATTAAGTGCATTTTGCAATAAAAAAGGATGAAAGTTGCAGTAAACATCATTTAATATGTTATGTACTTATAATAGCAATTTCATTCGAGAAATATTCTCCACAAATACCATTCGCGACTTTAATTTTATCATACATTTTTCTATCAAACATTGTTCACCTTTAAGCAACATCCTTCGAGTCATCTGCTCAGATCAAACCCTCGAGATACAGTTTCGTAATTTAATCGGACAGATGACTCTCACGATGTAACTAGGTAAACAATGTTTTCAAGAAACATTCATTGATAAAATTTCAGTCCTTTGTAATATTAAATACGAAAATTCATTGTGAAACCAATTAATCCATGTCTAGTACCTGCTGGAGATCTCTCAATTATTAACCATCTCTGTCCAATAAAATGCTAAAAGTTTCAAAACCCAGAATACAAATATAATTATGGCAAACAAAATTGATTTAGGAAAGCTGTTGAGTACAAATAAAGACAAAGTCATAAAAGAAGAGCGGACTGGTATTTATTGAATAAAATGTAATGACTGTGCTGCAATATATGAATTTTGGACAAAGTAGTATAAATTTCAAAATTAGAATGCAGGAACACATTGAATCTATCAATAAGACAGATAACCTTACAGGTTTTTTTACTTATTGCCCGGACAACAACCACTCGTTTGACGGGATTCTCAAAATTTTATAAGAGATTGAGGATGAATTTATTGGAAAACTTAGAGATAAGGAAAGCTGTTAACTGTAGTAAATCGACTTGTAATGAACAGGTAGAAGTAACCAATTTTCTCCTTTTGAATCTTTTCTCTATAAATTGACAATTGTTTTGTTTTTGTTCAGTTCTTATAGGTACGTTACACTAGACAATGGCAACGCTCATGTCGCCTCAATAACCGTTCCACAAGACGATCGCAGTCTTGACGTTCATGATAAATACGTCATAGTTGACGTCATTGATCTCGACCACTTCAAGCTCACAACGCTCGTGTTTGAAAGGTGAGTTGAAGCGGTCGTTGCGTTTATTCTTGCACAAATCGCCAAGAAGTTCAAATTAAATGAGAAGATGCCTTTCCAATTTGTACTTTCGATTCCAAGCTATGCAAATTGATTCAAGATTTTCTATTTGTCAATGGACAGATAATTTCATGGTCTCTTATAATTATTTATTATTTAAGAGCGATTAATTCACATAGACATATTGGATTCATTCCATTCGTATATCCTTTTTGCTACAAGTTAAATTAACCTTATTAATGATTTGATTTTCGATCCTAATCACAAATTGTCAGTTTATTTGACACTTAACAGACACTCCACTATCCATTTAAAGCACCAACCACATCGACCGTGAGTTTGTGGAACAGCAAAAACTGCGGTCGTGAGCGTGAGCGTTACGGTCATCTAGTGGAACGTACTCTATGTATATTTGTCTGAAGATGTCCGAAAAGACGAAAAATCTTGTCACAATATCAAAATTTATTGTGGAACTATTATCAAATGTTTTATTCGAAAATCTAGCAATATAATATAACTTGGTATGGGAAGGCAAACTTCTGGAATGCAGTCAGTGGAAATTTATTTTTCTATTTCAACTAGTTTTGACACCACTTGTGTCATCCTCAGGAACTATAAATTATTATAAGGGCAATCAATAATTTATAGTTCCTGAGGATGACACAAGTGGTGTCGAAACTGGTTGGAACAGAAAAATAAAAATAAATTATCACTGACTGTATTCCAGAAGTTTTCCTTCCCATCAAATTCTCAGTCAAAAAGTACATATTTTCATAACTTGATATATTTGAATTTGCCAAGTCATAGTGATTTTAAATTTTCAGTGAACTGTCGAGGTTCTTTGTCTGAGCATTTACTATGAAATAAATTTTTCTCCAAATTATTTGATTTTTAAAATTCCTGTGCACATTATTAGCATGATATAAGGATATACTGCTAACAAAAGTGGTAAGGGGTTCTAAAAAAATAAACAAACAAAATTTAGAATATTTATCGAGAAATTACAGCAATAAGTTGCTTTGAGGCCAACCTTAAGTATTTTAAGTTAGATACCTTATACATCTACGAGTACGTACATATATTTACAGTTGTAAAATAAATACTATCATTCAATATTTCAAGTATTTGATAGTCATTTTAAAATGATATTTCATTGGAAATAACATAACAGATTGTTACAATGACAAAAAATCAAGAAGAAGAAATCATCGAATTTTTTTCTGGTTCTTCCGTTGTAAATATTTTGTTCTTATTCACATTTTCGCAATTCTTGTTCAATTCTAAGATTCGTGTTAAAAAAGTATAGTAAATTTCTGAATTGATATAAGCTAGAATAAAAAGTTAAGAAAACATTTTTTTCTGTCAGCAAGAAGCCAACAAATCGTTTAAGTTTCCTCGTAGAAAACTGTTTAATTTTCCAAGAGACATGTTTTGATACCCGGGGGTCGCTAAGGTAAACTCTTACCGAGTGTTTTCCATTATCCACGTGGATGATCAGGAAACGTTGCTCTCTAGAGACCCGGAAAACGTCTCCACTATGTCTTCCAAAGCTTAATAAGGCGAAGCATTGCCACAAAGACTATACAAAAGTCTTTGAAGGAATATTCGGAATATTAAATTATAAATGAATTAATTTTTTTTATGGACGATTGATATTTTGTATTTCAGTCCTCATGGAATTAATATAGCCTCTTGGTATTGGAGTTTCAAGTTTATTCAACGGTAATTTAATTAAAAAAGTATGCGAAACTTTCATTGTGAATATTTAATAGGTGCTTAGGATACAGTTGGAAATTAATTGAAAAATGAGATGAATACACATTATTTCCAATTAGAGTTCAGATTATTATAAGCATCTTGCATATTCAAATATCATTAGATTCGGAAGCTCCAGTTTAAAAGTAATATATTTTTTGTTCCCAAACAAATTAAATTTGATTAAATATTCATAACTCTTACTAATTTCAATGGATAAATAGAATGAAATGAGTGTATTATTCTTTTTCTATGTTACCTATAAATGATATTTAAAGGGTATATCTGCAGTATCAAGGGTTTCAGCTACTCGTTTATTGAACAAACGGCACTGATTCAAGGGATGATTACATATTTGGATTATTTTCATGATTTATGGAGTGCTTTTTTTTTGAAGACATGGACTGACACAAGTTTTTAAAAAAAAAAAAAACAATCTAAAAAGTGCTGTAAAAAACTACACTGAGAACATTAAACAATAAGGGTAGCAATTCATGTATTACGGCTAGCAAACTTATTGATATACCTACGATCACTATATTTTTTTCGTGAAAATAAAGTACATATCAAAAAAAAACATTTTTTAAATCTTATAGTCCAGTCGACATGTACTTTGAGGTCGGAAAAAATGCGAACTTAATGAAACTTTTGGTATGTTGTTTTTGATCATCCAATTATGTTATTTCCATGTTTTCCGACCAAAATTTCGCCAAGCAATTTTCAGGGGGAGGGAAAAACCACGAAATTTTAGCACTTTTTTCAGTTTTTGCCCTGTAACTTTTTCCCCTCCATTCCTACGCCTTAGATCATCAAGTTCAACTTTTTAGAACATCAAATTTCCGATAAATTTTATACGTAAAACTTGTTTGTAGACCCACTAAGTTTCAAGATACAGCACTTCAAAAAAGAGAAAAATTCCTGAAAATCTAAAAAAACATAAAAAATGGCAGTTTTCGCTAAATATCTTTGATTTTTCAACATTATTTATGGTATTATGGTACCTAGTTTCATTCTGACGTAGAAATCAGTCAACAACCCAGTCCTTACCCTGCCTACCTATGCCACCATATCTGGAGGCACGGTAGTACCCTTGCCAAGACAAGCCAAGCAAAGCGCAACAGCACCACCTACTTTTCTCGAAGAGCTTCGTCGTTTTTTTGAACCCTCATAACTTGGGTTCGGATTATACCAGATAAACAAAATTCTCGGGATATGATGTCAATAGTGGACTTATTAAACATATTGGCTGGTACCACAAGCTCTGTTTTAGGCTATACTAGCTATGTATATTCAAATAAATTTTGTAGAAATATGTGTTTTCCGTAATTTGTATCTGAAGATTATTTTCTAAAGTATTTAGGAAAATTTTAATTGCGTTTTAAAATACATCTTGACGCAATGCTCCTAGTATCGCCAAAAATAGAGCTCGTGGTACCAGCCATAAAGTTTCAATTGCATAGTTCTTATACTTAAAATTTTATTGATATCTAAAAAAAACCCGATTTCGTCACTAACTCGCTCATTGATGATCATCAGAATCCTTAGGTTACTTCCTGAAGTCCTAGAATGCTGAAATTTGGTATGTAAGCTAGTATTGGTACACAAACAACAATAAAGTTCTGAAAATTAGAACTTTCACTCCCCAATCCCTTAAACTGTGGGAAGGAAATTTATACGAAACTTCCGCAAATTTTGATGCTAGAGGTCTGAAAATTGATATAGGGACTACTTGTTATAAATAATAGGAATATAAAAACTTACTAATAGAAGTGGAATCCCATTAAAAATATTTTTAAGTAAAATGTTATCAAGACGAGACCATATGGCTCACACTGTCAAAAAGTTATCAGATTGAGAGCCAAGTCTCTGATCCTCCACGCTCTAATTCTACAAGCCTCCTTATTCATCTACCTGTCTAGCCACCATTCATTTAGAAGGGAACTATTAGGACTATTGTACAACAGAAAACTGATGAATAGTGAATAAATTTCTCATTTTATGCCCATGTGAATGTATCGAAATGGCCATATTTTGACTGAGGTGTAGAATTGTGAAGCTATGGCTTGTAGAATTAGAGCGTGTAGAGTTAGAAGCTTGGCTCTACATGGGATCTAATAACTCTTTGACAGTGTGAGCCATATGGCTTCGCCTTGGCAACACTTTACATGAAAATGTTTTTGGTGGGATTCCACTTCTTTTAGTAAGTTTTTATTTTACTATGATTCATAACAAGGAGTCTCTGTATCAATATTCAGATCTCTAGCATCAAAATTTGTGGAAGTCTCATACAAATTTCCATCCCCTAGTTTGAGTGGTTGGGAGTAGAAGTTTCAACTTTTAGAATTTTGTTGTTGTTTGTGTACTAATACTAGCTTACATACCAAATTTCAGCATTCTAGGACTTCAAGAAGTAACCCAAGAGTTTTGATAATCATCAGTGAGCGAGTCAGTGACGAAATCGGGGTTTTTTCAGATGTCAATAAATTTTAAAGTACTCAGGTATAAGAACTATGCAATTGAAACTTTATATGTTTAATAAGTCCACTATTGACATTATATCCTGAGAATTTTGTTTATCGGGTAGGTCTAATCCAAATCCAAGTTATGAGGGTTCAAAAAAACGACGAAGCTCTCCGAGAAAAGTATGTAGTGCTCTTGCGCTTCATTTGACTGGTCTTGGTAGGGGCACTACCGTGCCTCCAGATATAGTGGCATAGGTAGGCAGGGTGAGGGGTGGGTTGTTGATTGATTTCTGCGTCAGAATGAAACTAGGTACCATGAAAAAATTTGAAAAATAAAAAATATCCAGCGAAAACCCCCATTTCTAATGTTTTTTTAGATTTTAAAAAATTTTTCCCTGTTTTGAAGTTCTGTATCTTGGAACTTAGAGGGTCCACAAACAAGTTTTTTGGATCAAACTTATCGAAAATTTAATGTTCTACGAAATTGAACTTGAAAATTTTTCCGACAGTATTCTTTTCTTCCATGTTTCTATATGACAGTTATTCTTTCGAATTTTAAATTAATATTCAATACATGTAGAAATAATTTTTGTTATTAGCGGTCGGTTTCAAGGCTGCGTAACGACACCGCACGGAGCCCTATTTCCAACATCAAATAAAAAGTATTACCAATTGAGGTCAAGTTCCGAGAGTCGACGTTTTTTTTTTGGAAATTTCCTCCTCGTCGAGAATCTGTTCGTAAAATTTCTCTAACACCAATAGTTTTTGTGTAATTTCAAAAAAGTAGACCCCTTTTCTTTGGAATTTTCAATTGTTTATGTGCGGATTTGAAATTTTTTCACATTTTTCTAGACGTCATAACAATTTCAATGAGTTATCGCACGTATTTTAATTCGCAGTAGCAAGAATGAATACGTTTTTTAACTTGATGACGAAACTATAAAGCGAAAATGAAATCTGAATATTATTAAAATTCAATGCTGCTTTCCTAAAACAACTTGTATTAACCACAGAAGTACTTGGGTGGCAGTCAAACGCAGGGGTACTTGTTTGGTGCAAATGTCCATATTTTCGGAAAGAATTAAATCTATGATCGGATTAAGAGCTTTTCACTGACATAAATGGCATACGACCGAAAATTTTAGGCTGTATCCGAGTTGGGCATTGTACCTAAGATAATCCCTTACAACCGAAAGAGTAGGCATAACAAGCTCTTCCAGTTGGGCATTTCTCTAATTGTATTTTTCTGTATATAAGATAGTGAGTTCGAACTGCTTTTATTTGTATTCCATCAAATTTCAATTATTATACGGGACTCTAAAGTTATGATACTATTAATTTCTTTCAAACACCAAACGAATCAGCTTGGATGGTTTTTCGGTAAGGTCGGAGACTGCTTTTCTTTCGACAATATTACTTAGCGCCTGCCGTTCAATATTTAATTCTTCTTCGTGATTATGAACCAAGTCACTGTTTATTATTTTAAACTCGCGATTTGTATATACTTTAGCGGTACATCGATAATTTTTTTTTGTACAACACCATAATAACTAGCAATTCCTTTCCCTTTTCACTAACTATGCAATTTATTTCCATGATCACTGAATATTAAATAACTGATGAAACGCAAATATTATATTTTCTTCACTTTCATTTGTTGATGAAAGCAAAGCTACCAATCTGAATGCAATTTTTTCTAGAACTTTTCAACTCTTGAAGCTATACATACAATTAGGAAAACGATCAATCAATACATTGTATTAGTAGTAGGCGAAGTTAAAAACTAAATGTTATGGAAAATGTAAAATGTATAAATATTTTGCAAACATTATAATCATACAGTCATGGAGGCGGATAGGTACTTGATACAGGTGAATCCGATATCTGTATTGTAAGGGATTAAAATGCCCAACTGAAATACTCAGATTAAGGTACCCTTTACCGAATGCCCAACTAGACTGCAGCGAAATTTCAGACAAGTAATTGAATCAGTACATCAACGAGACATGCGCAAGAATAAGTTTGTAAATACATTTGTGAACATATCTTCCATAAAAATTTTATTGGAACAAACTTGATATGAAATAGCCCCAAGGATTGAGCAGGCCATATATGAAATCTACCTGAACCAATACAGCGGACCTGATATGAGTGCATTCAGTGATCGGAATGTTGCTGAGCTAAATATTCTCATAATAACTCAAACAATCATTCCTTGATTTTTTTTGTCGTATGCTAACAAAATATCGTGCATAAACTGTGCAGTATTAAAGTATAAAAGTACCCACTGTGTAAGTAAGTACGTTTAGCGGAAAATGTTTTTGAAAGGAAATAGTATCGACTACAAAAATATGGCACAATTCTCTTCCAAATTAATGTTGGATAAATAAAAATTTCAACATTTTAAAATTGGTGTCTGAATTCGTTGATGGTTTATAATTATTATTGATTGGGATTTCAGTATTCATAAGTAGATATAATTAGGATGACATCTATTACAAAATATGATCAATTTTTATCTGTTCAGAGTTAAATTTTGAAGGTTCATCCATACTTCTTCAAATGTTTTTTTCGAACTAGGTTTTATCCATTTGAAATTTTTTTTCTTCTGGATTCCCTCCAAATTTGGTACAAAGACTTGGTACCAAATAAATTGTTTTAAGAAATCACACAAGAAAACTGTTTTCTAACTCTGCAATAATTAGTAATAAAATTATCATTGAATTTATTTGGGACAATCTTAACCCATTAAGTTCCAGTATCAAATAAAACAAGAAATTTGATCTAATCAGTGATTATTCTTTACATTAGGATAATTTTGAATGAAAATAACTACATTTGATATTTTTGAATTAATTAGTGTTCGAGAAATTAAGTGTCCTATATATATGACAACGGTATGATGTGTTATAAAATTAATATAATAAAATCATTATTTGCCATTTTTTTTGTGATGAGGATTGAAACATTTCATACATAATGTGACATCACGTCAGTAAGTACAGTTTACCGGTTGAGAATAATAGTTTGGAGGCCGAGCTTTGGATATTATACGAAATCGGTACTGTACTTATTTACCGTGATACTTACAAAATTTTTTGCACTTTTGGAAGATCCACCCAAAATATGGATCCTTATATTCATTTTTATATTGAGTTACTACCTAATGCACTTTTGGAAGATCCACCCAAAATATGGATCCTTATATTCATTTTCATATTGAGTTACTACCTAATGATTGCTTATTCGCTGTAGTTTAACATTTTATTGCGAATACTCAATCATAAATACCGATAAATAAATGAATATTTTTTGTGGAAATCCACAATTTTTTACTTACCGCCTTTGCCCATGAGCGTTAAGTCAGCATAACCATAGTAACTACAGTTTGCCGGTAAAATCAACATATCACCTCAAATAGAGGGCTGGTAAACATATGACAATGCCCAATCATAGAAAAAAAAAGTTTTGTTTAGTCGAAGCATAACGTATAGTTTCATTTCGCAGTAAAATAAATACTTCTTCAGACATAAATTCCTCAAATAAATCTACCGGTGTAAGATAATTCACTAGTTCACTGATATTCTTGATTTTATCTATTTCTGAATTCTATTCAGTTATATTATTGCTATAAATTGGTTTACTCATATGCCATCGAGGACAAATATCACTCCTTCCTCGTTTTGATTTTTGCGTAATAATCTGATATGAATTACTGATTTGTTCTAATGTATCTACTTCTTCATCAATTACATTATTATAACATCACTTATTCCTACATCTCCAGTGCAATCATCATCACCCTCATCAATGTCACTCAGGACGTCTGTTTCTGGAGACAAAACAGCAATAATCTACACTATTTGCCTATTGAAGTTTTCAAATGAAGCCTCAATTACTGAAAAACTTAGGATCTGTTTCCTGTCAAACCGTAGAGAGAACAATGATTTTTTCACAGAGAATACGCATAAAAGCATGTTCTATTTTGTATTGCTATAAGAGTGTACGCACGGAAAATTTATATGTAAATTGTACCGTTGTCCTATATATGACACCACAAAATTTTACGTCATATTTTTTATTTCCGGAAATTTTTGTAAACAGAACTCTACATATCCATAAAACCTGAACCCTCAACATTGTTCAAAATATTGAATATATCTGAGAAATGAAACAGTATTTTTGAAACCTAAATAACTGAACAAGTAAAAAGTTACCCAAGAAGGCGCTATTTTGAAAATAATTTTTCGCTGAATATTTATCCCAAATATGCAATAAAAAATACTTATATGGATTCAAGAAGGTCTATATTTATGAACTGAGCAATAATACATCATTTGAAATTATTTTAAAGCAGTAAAAAAAAAGATAATTCTTGAGTACTATGTATAGGACACTGGTACTGGTACATAATGGGTTAAGAATTTCCTCTTTCAAATTGAATGAAAATTATTGTAAGCGGAACATGTTTGCTAAAATTATATATGAACATGAACAAAAATAATATTTGATTAGAATTATAGAATTGAAGTTCTATTTTTAAACCATCCATTTAGGTGTTAGGGCATAATTAATCAAATATTTACACTTGTGATGAAACAATAATAGAAAATACATGATAATTGATTCCAAATATATTCCAATTCCTGTTGACTATTTCTAGAATACATTAGGTAATAATGTAATAATTAACCAATCATGTTTATATAGAACCACATACGCGTGCAGAAAATGGATACACTGAATTTTCACGACCGATTACCTGTGTTTACGCACTACACTTTTATTTATGTTAATCTACCAAATTAACAATTCGTTAATAATAAATTCAATTTATGCGTGTTAACATAAATTATCCACATCCACGAGCACACGTCGCTCAGGGGCACCAATCGGGAGTTTATTTTTTTGTCTATTAACAGTGACATTTGCAATCATCGATTCAATTACTCGAATAATTAAATATTCATAGCAGTCGAGTAGAGATCAAATTTTGTTTGTTTTAGGATGATTTTTTTGTGCATCTCGGTACATCTCAACTCAATCGTCACCCTTTGGGAATACTTCGATGATTTACATTTCAGGGGTGAGTTTTCTCAAATTAGTTATGATCACGAAATAATTTTGACATTTTATGAGAGCAAGTAGCTTGGTAGCTTGGTACTTGTAGCGGAAAGAGGAGAGCGATAAACCCATACTATCTGGATTATAAATATTTATCAATGATCTACGGATATTCCAGTTTAAATTTCTTTACGTTCCTAACAGAATTTTAGGTCTGAGATTATTTATTGTGAATACAACTACTGAATGTAGAATTAATGAACTTCAAAACAGAATGGATGTAAAACTACTTTGGTAACTTTAAAAAGTGATAATCTTCTTAGGAAGAGCGTTATTTTGACTTATTGGTCAATTTCGTACAAGTGATCACAAACAAAAGAACCTAATTAGATATTGTAAAATTGTAAAATTATTTTCGGTGGAATTTGTTTCTTGATTTGTGGCGTGATAATACGTTGAATAATCTGATTTCTGTCCATTATACTTTTTCTTTTCTAACTTTAATTTCCACTACACCTTAGCCATATTCAGAAGCGCCTCAATTTTGAAATAATCTAGTACAAATTGAGAATTTCTGAACATTAGTTATACTTACAAAAGAGTCATTCAGTTTGAATATGAATTTATGCATGTTTTTCAAAAGCTGATTTGTACTAGATAATTTTAAAATTGTGTCGCTGCTAAAGATGACTGAGGTGTAGTCGAAACTGTAGAGCTTTATATAATTGACTGAATTCCCTTATTTTCATTACTTTAATTCACTAATCCATTCAGTTTCAACCATTTTATCGAGTCTTATTTCTCTCCATTTGATTTGAATAACACATTAATACAAAGAGAGTTAGCAAATGTAACAAGAACTACCATCGATCAGTATCAACATAGTTTCATTAAAAAGAAATCTATAATAAATGTCATATAGTAAGATAAATTATTGAAAAAAACCATAGAATATAACATGAATACAGAACTACTCTTTGTGAATTTCAAACAAGCTTTTGATTCAATAAAAAAAGGAAAACTAATGACATCTAAAATAATGATTAGAAATACTAAGAAAACTAAAAAGACTGATAGCAATGACCATGAGAAAAACAAAAAATAGTATTATAACATAGAGAACAGGGACAGAAGATTTTGTAAAGAGCAAAGAAATAAGACAAGGAGATGCGCTATCAACTATACAATTTAGCATTAGAATATGTGCTACGAAACATGGAGAAAGGAGCATTACAAACAAAAGCAGGACAAATAATAGCATACGCTGACAAAAAAATCTTACAAGAAATATATAGTGTAATGTTTATTGTTTTCGAAGGATTTGTTTATAATTAAATGAAAATTACTATTTAATGATTGAAAATAAAATAAAAGTTTTATTCTTCGGATATTACTAACAAACACTATATAATTTATTTGTCACTTACTACTATTAAACAAAGCCGCTGATATTTATTTTTAACTATTTATTTATTTGTTACACTGATCACTCACTGTTTCACTGTTTTACTGTTCACCATTTTACTGTCCATTGTTTACTGTTCCTCGTCAGGTCGTTTGCTTGCCCTTATATACGGAAACCCGTTTCTCGAAATATTCTAGAATCAGTCGAGCACGTTACTAGATTTTTCAAGCGGGCGGCGAACGCGATACGAAACAAACAGTACGAAAGGCCCTGCCCAGATAACAGAGCTCATTTCATTTTTGCGAATGATGGAACTTTTGCGCGTTACAATAGATTTAAACATCTACAGCCTTATTCATAGAGAAGTTAATCCGATCTAAAGAAAGATGATCTCAGTACTAACGTTAGTACTTATTATTGAAAGGAGGAAACGTCCAACTGTAGAAATGAATGAATGATGGTAAGGTTTTCAACAAAAAATTGAAAAAGTCTTTTCTTCTATAGTTGTATAGTTCTAACCGGCTCTGATGATGATTCTTTAAAGAATCGAAACCGATGAGCAATTTAAGCTAAAATAGAACAGTGTAGACAAGACTTTTTCAATTTTTTGTTGAAAACGTTACCATCCTTAGTACTTATTCATAAAGCGGACTTAACTGTAGTCTGAGACTAAAACCTAATTAAGGCCGGACTATACATAGAACTGCATCTGCCATAGTTTAGCCGCGGACTAACCTATAATTTTCTATTTGTTTCGTGTTTGTTGTGAGAAATAAATGATATTATGAATAATGCAAACGATAACAAAATATAAATGATGTTGAAGAACATCGTAGGAATCAAAAAAAGTTTATGTAAGACATGTAAATCCGTTTGAAAAATATAATAAAACAGAGTTTAGAAATATCCACAGATAAGTTGTTATTATTTTAGATAGTTTTATATCAATATATTACTTTAATTCGATTAATTATGATTTATTTATGTATTTAATTTTTCATTATAAATTTTTATAACAAATTTCTTTTAATTCTTTTTTCAAATATATCATGTTTCGTATTGATAACGCATCCAATTTGATAATTTTCAGCATGCAAAATAAATAGTTGTCTATAAAATAATAACATAACCTTACTTGCATCAAATTGCCTATTAAATGTAACGATTTTAATTTAAAAAGATAAATTTACATACATTTTATTTACGACGTATATTAAAAGAATAGAAAAATAAACTTCATTACATTACTAACAACAATAATAACAGTAATTCTCTTGTATAATATAGTTTTAGACTAAAACGCTGTAATGCGATAAATGTAACTCAAAATAAGAGTTCGCTATCAATGCTTTCATTACAATTATTTTATCAAGTTGCAAAATCACCCACTTGTCCTCTTCTTTTGTAAGTCTATTTGCAATTACTCTTAAGAAATGATCATTTCCTATTTAAAAACTTGAAGATATATGAAAAGAAGCTGTAAGTTGTTGCAAATATTTAGGATGTGATTGCATATTATTCATGTAAGACCAAATAATAATTTTTGAAGTGTAGCGCTTTTGATTTGAGAAAAGGAGACTTATTTGTTCACTTAAGTACAATAATTGCCCAATTCTATCTTCATCGCCTTCGTTCTCAGACATCATTATTTAAATTCTAAATAATAGAATAAGTATTGACAAAATCAGTTTCATTTAACATACATTCTGAAATATCTCTCAATTTGCATAATGTATCAAGTTCATTTGTAGATAATGGAGTGTTATTATGCTGTAATTCACTCAAACTTACCAGTTTATTTTTAAAGAAATACTTTGGGCTCAGATTTCAATCTATTTTAATATAAAAGGAACGACTTACTGCTTTGGAATCCATTTTGTAAATGATAATACCGTCATCATTTACTTTTACAAAAATATCGTCATTTATAATTTTGACAAATTCAGGTGCTTTTTCAAGCAGTAAGTTAAAGTTTTGAACTCTATTTTCCATCAGTTGTATTTCTAATATCTTATTAGTTTTTTCTTGTTCTTTTTTTCTGATTTCAAAATTTCGTTCGTCTAAGATTTTTTTTTAGTATTTGATTTCATATTTAAATAATGAGGAAGTCCAGGAAAGATAGTTTGAAACGGATTAGGTTTCAAATGCGGTTTATCGTAATAAAAAGTCCTAATTTCGCCTGAATAATTGTATGTATTCGTATAGCTAGTTGCAATGCAATCTTCAGAAATTCAAATGTAGTTACATTTTCTTCTGTACTATCATAATTGCTTTTACAAGCTGAGACACAACATTTGCGAGGTATGTCTAAATTGAATAATATGTATATATCTAGGTAGGTATTCGAAATATTATAAGAAAATCTACTTCGTATCACGAAGTCATCAAGTCTTCTACTATCGCTGGCTCGCTCACAAAGCCTACTGACGTCACGCTCCCCTCCATCACATTCCCGCCTGGTAAATAGAGTTCGCCGTGGATCGGTTCTAGTCGTCGACTATCATGCTCACTATGAATGAGGCTGCTAGGTGTCACAATGACAAATAAAGGAGAAAGTGGAGCAGAAATAAAAGAGAAGATAGCAACAGCAAACAGAGCTTTCTACGCAAATAAAAAACTACTGAAAAGTAAGACTTCGTCAGAAATAACAAAAATGGGAATATATAAAACAATAATAAAACCAATAGCTCTCTATGCTGCCGATTTAAGATTTAATAATAATGAAAAAAAAAATCAGGAGAAGTAGGGTCAGGAAAAGTATCAGAAAACGAATATAGACCAAGAATGAATGACGAAATAGAAAAAAATTGGAAGGAGAAGATAAAATGAATGAAAATAAAACAACAAAGAATAAAATGGCTTGGACACGTAAGGAGAGCTGGGAGACAAAACACAATAAAATAAATCCTGAAATGAGACCCAATAGGAAGAAGAAGAAAGAGAGGAAGACCAATATGAATATAAGAAATTGAAGATTCAGAAACAGTGGAAATAACAAAATGGATAGAGTAAGCAAGAGACAGGAAAAAATGGATTAAAATAGCAAATAACATTTAAAATCAGAAATAGAGAGTGATCTCCTCCAAAGAATGGATCTAGAAAGCTCCATTTAAGAGCGGCGATACTCCACAAGGAGTGCTGAGCCACCTTATTATTATTATTATTATATGACTAACACCGAGCATGTGACGATTAGTCGAATGAATTCTAGTAATAAATTTTTCACGCTCTTTGACTTCTATCGACACTATTTCTTTGAAAATTGTAATGGAGAGAAAAGTTTGGTAGAGTAGAGCATACCAGAGAAAATTTGGAATGAAAATCGGGAGAATTGAATTTATCAACGTTAACTGTCAGACAAACTTTAAAAATAACATGAAGTTCGCTTCAAACTTCTCGGGGAATTTTAAGAAACACATTTAGTAACTTTCTATTTTCTATTCCACTGCTTAGTAGTTTTTTCCATTTTCGTCAGTCTTCTTCAAACAATGGTGTAATCAGGCCATTTTTAGACCCTCTGGTCTTTTCAGATCAATTTTTGTTTTAATTTTAATACAGCACTACCATTTGTAGTTTGTTTGTAAACCATTTATTCAAATTCTGTCAACACCTGTTGGTAAGAAGTTAATAATTTTTACTTATGTATGACAAATTGTCAAACAATTGTACTTGCAGCTGAAGATGGACAAATTAAGTCCGAAATGTCCTTTCTTGTAAAAAAATAAACACATATTAACATCGGATCCCTGATGGCCTACTTTTTTATGAAATTTGAATTTATCGAAAGGGAATTTTTTCGGCTTTTTGCGAATATATCCAATAGTTTTATGGAGAAACGAGTTTTTCTGGACTACATGAGGTATATGAACACAGTTATGTTAAAATAAAATAGTGAAAAATACAAAAATAAGTTATTCATTCACAGAAATAAAAGAAAGACCACATTCCTATTATTTTCAATAGATAAAATTTTTCAAGAATATATTACGCAGATTATGATTATCATGTTGGTTATATTCACTAGTAAGCCCGCGGTAATAGATCATTAGATGCACTTACTTTTATCTTTTATGACTGGAAATGTTTATAGTTAACGTTACATATTGATGAATAATTATTTCCTCAAAAATTATGAATACTTGAATAATTGAAAAAATACGTGCCTACTTTTTCGTTATGAAGATAAATAATGGAACGATAAGAGAAAAATGTCACAATCTCCATTAATAAATTGAAATAGGATTCAATTGCAATAGAATATAGAAAACAAACTATCAATTTTCAATCAAAAAATAGAATGGTGGATGGAAATATTTGTTTTAAAAATAGCTTGTCGCTATTTATTTTAAATTGAAAAAGTGAAATAATGTTGAATCTCTATAAAATATATTAATTTTTTACGTTAGATTTTGATATTTTTTGTAACATTTGATACAAAATGTTCGAAATTTAATCTGATCTAATCATAAATATGCTGCATGCGATGCCAATTGTAAAAATGAACCATTGAGCCCACTGTGAATTATTCTCTTGGTCCTGCAGATCCTAATCTTCTAATAATTGATAACAAAGTCTTGACATCATTAGTGATCCTAGAAGGAAGAAAACTAATATAATGCAATTAAATTAAATTTAACACCGATCTCCTCCACCAAATTTATCTTTTGAACTTATCCTCAATTTTTCTTTTAGTGAAACGTGCGCTGAATGTTAATAATAGCTGACCAAGCATTGTTAGAACATGCCCCGTATTTTTACCTCCACTGCAATCTGCAAACACGGCTTTATCCCCACAGGATAACCCCTAGAAAAATATAATCGCGGGATAACGCTTTACCCGCAATAATTTTGTTTTCATTATGCTGGCAGAGGTGCTAGTGGAAAGAGCTTCCACAAGCAGAGGGTACATTAAGTTCTTAACACATTCTGTAATATTATAGAATAAACGTTTGTATTTGTCTTTGGAAGCGTGCAAAGTTACTTTTGTTTGAGTTGGGATTTGTTTGCAATTTGGGAAATTGGTTTTTTTTAACCGCTAACCCAGCGAAATGAAGATGTAAGACTGTTTTTGTTTACTAAATCGTGAAGGTAGATAACAGTTTTTAATTTGCACCCTTGAGAATTTTTAATATATTCAAAATTTATTGCAATAACTTCCAGAGAAGTTTTTCAACAACCATTACAGATATAAATTCGTCGGTTTTTTGAATAATTTCATTCAGGTAAGGATATGTTTACCAATAATTGATTAATCTAATTTGCTAGGAATCATTGGGCAATTCACGACAGATGCTAGCTGCTGTATTTCAACGCTACTGCTAGTACAGTATTTATTTCAACAAAGTCTGTATTTACTTTGCGCCTGGGTTTGGAATTATGTGCGGATTCCTCAATCGATGAACTGACATAATATTCCTCCGAAATAAAACACTTAGAAGTAGGGTTCAGTTTATTTCGCTTTGACGTAATTTATAAATGAATGAATTATTTTATTAACAAGGTTAATTATCCTTGTTAATTGGGTATTTTCTTGGGCACCAGTGACCAAATTTACAAGAAAATTATTTTCTTCACTTCTCAACTATTTTATGAATTTATTAATTTAATTCATTTTCAATTACTTGGGCTTTCGCAGAGTCAGAATTTTGATCAGAATAGCGAACAGACAATATTGTAGTAAAGCTAATAAATTAGTGCAGAGCTAGTATATGACATAGTTTGAAATTGGATAAATTTGGGATTTGTAATTGAGAATCAGAAAAATCACACACTGCAAGATAATTCTCGACAAATATCGTAAGGATGTTTGCGTGATTCATTGCAATTGGTCGTGGCTCATCTGGCGACAAGAGCTAACCAGCCCAGGAAAGATCAGACAATCTTGTGAACAAGCTAGTGCAATTTTCTCCTGGAATACCTTTGTCTGGCATTTTAGTTCAAGACCGACCCAGACAAGATACTCCAGGCATTTTAAAAAGCTTGTTTTTTGTCTGGATCACTTAAGACGTGTTTCTTCGACCTAATACTGTGAATCTCAGGATCATAATTCGCTCAATCATTATTTATATGAATCATAATTCTTTTTAAAACGAGAAAACAACTAATTACGAATCATGGGTCACATTTCGATTTGAAAATATTTATATAAGTATTCATTTTTAAAAATATATTTTATAACTTGTGATTTTTGGCGATTTTTTCTCTTGTAATTGGTTAAAATATCGGAATTTTTCAGTACTGATTTTTATTATAATTCATTAAATAGTTTGTTCTTCAAGGACTATTTATTATTGCATGATTATTCGTATATTCATCCCTTCATATTAGATACGGGATGTGCACTTATTGTTTTACCAACGATTTTCTTGTTGTGTTCTATCAGCCATTTTTCAAATTTACACAGATTCTGTTATTGCAATCATCGTAAACATGCAAAAAGTCCGATTCAGAAGGGTAAGGGGATTGTAACTTTGTAATCACAAAGTGAAGAAGTGGGGATAACGAATAACGACCAAAGAAACATGATTCACTGAATCATTAAGACTTAGATCACTTAGATTGCCCGAAGAAACAGGCCTTTAGTCATTTCTTATTGAAAGAACTCCGGTCTCTGGACTTCAGATCTCAGACATCAGATATCAGTCCTCAGACCTCAGACTTCAGACATCAGATATCAGTCCTCAGACCTTGGACATCAGATTTAGACTTTAGTTTTCACTGATTCAAATGAGAATGACTAAAAGTAGGCAGAAGTATGGGGTGTAGCTTTGGGATTTTTCTTATTGACATGATTAGCTTTTGGCGACAAATCATTTTATAAAATAATGTATTTTTGATCCCTTGTATTTGTTTTGGGAAATATTTAGTTCCTTATTTATCCCTTTCTTACTAAAGTAGGATTTCTTTCGTAAGAGTGGCCCAGTGCTGCCGCCACTGTCTCCTTATGTTACTACTCTCTCCACCTTTACTTACGTTGCTAGTATTTTATTATTTGCGAATTATATAGAAAGGTATTCATAGAATCGTTCATACTCACTATTAATAATGATTCCTCACGGATTTTTATTAATTTAAATTAAATTGAATAACAATGCTCTGAACTTGTTGACAGTTGGAGGAACAGCTATTCCCAATTGATTGCTATAGGCGTGGCTACTAACGCTATATTTTAAAAAAGCAGAATTTAAACATTTTAATTCGAATATCTTTTCTTGTTATCCTTTCATTTGAACATTAAAATAGTTTAGCAAATACAAATTGACTCTTTGAGGCAAGTTGATAAACATATATTTTGAAGGAGCGCTCCTACCAATCAAAATTATGTTCCTTCCCAGAAGGAAGTTTGGAGCTCCATCACATTAGATAATTATCACAACAATTGTTATTATAGTTGTTTGTTATGGTTGCATCGCCGGATGAAGTAATGGAGATAAAAAATCGGGCCTAGATTTGAAAAAAGTTCAATAAACTATCAATCGTAGGCAATATGACTGATAACTGATCAAGTAAACAGTTACCATCTGTTACTCTTCTTGATTGATTAAGTAACTCATTACAATCAACTCGATGAAACTTCACCTAAAATTCATTAAATTGATGTATCAATAAGACCTATTTCAGTTACCTCTACACAAGCACCGATTTATAAAATATCGAGGGATGAACCACCCAGAGAAATTTGTACAGGGATAGCCAAAAATGGCAGTACAAAGGAGTTTATTGCTAGTACTGCTAGTATTCCTGCTATACTGCCAATTTCACTCAAGTATTGCCAGTATTTCTCAATTATTGCCAATATTATCGAAGTATTCCCAGTATTTCAGTATTTCTGCTATATTGCCAGTATTACTGAAGTACTGCCAATAATGTTAGAGCATTATCTGTATCTCCGAAGTGTTGCTATTATTATAGCCGATGCATTTTGGATTAACTTTAATCAGAAATTCATTGCTTCTATTATTTCAATAAAAGAAGTAAGAACTATAGGTAATTCAATGTATTATTACTCATTATAATTACTGGTATAGTAATAGTGTATTAGGTCGAAAACTAGGTAAAATATTCATAAATTTATATTGTTTTATTATATAGTACCTAAGAAATTCATATATTCTTCGGCGTCTATTCATTTTGACAATTCGTTTTTTTTTTTGCGAATGATTCCTTTAATCGGAACTCATTTTCTCAAATTTTTGAGATTGATATAATGTTGAAAAATAGATTTTTTGGATTAAAATCTGTATATTTATTTTTATTTTATGACGCCTCGACTTTTTATCTGAAAATCTTCATCAGAAAAAATTGATATAAAAATAAAACAAGGCAAGTATCTAGAAAATTAAAAATTGGAAATATACAGACTACTACATGTGAAATCGTGAGTTTCACATTTAGTGCAAAAAGGACAGAATTCCTCTGGCATTCACCCAAAGTCTGAGGAAAAACCACGTAAAAACCTCAAACAGAGGAATCAATGGTATGAGTCTCAACAATTATCATAGTGAAAAAAGATTTATTTATTATTATGATATAATTCTGAAAAACATGTATAGATCATTGATATAATGTTATCAATATTTGGAAATTTTTGCAAGTATTCGGTAAGATAGCACTTCCATAGCTTCCACCTAATTGGATGAATGATGCGAGAACAAACTGCTACCCGATACGACTTGCATGCCACTTATTATACTATTATATTACTGTCAAAGATCCTGAAGCAAGTGCTATCAACAAATGTACATAATTTCAACTCAATTGGATGAACAATGCGCGAAAAAATGAATACGACTCATGCGCCACTAATTATACATTGGTAGTACTATGTCAGAGATTTTTATACAAGTACCAACAACAAATATAGAAAGTTTCAACTTGATCGATTCATACATTGTCGAGATTAGCCCGGACAAACAGACAGATTGACAAAAATTTTAAAAACGTGTGTTTTGATTTTGGTATTCTGCAAATAACCATTTAAGATTGAGAAAAAGACTTCATCTCAGACATTTATTCAATATTTTCTTTCCTAACTCAACAGTTTCGGCTACACCTTAGCCATCTTCAGGAGCGAAAAGAATTATTTTGTGTAAATTTGATTTTACATTAGTATTTTAGAATGTATTAACATAGTGGAAAAACGAGGAGTAAAATTTTTTATTTGTCAATTGTCACAACCGACTTCTGCGGGAGATACTGCCTGAATCTGTCATAGAATTAATATCTACACAAAACAATTCTTTTCGTTCCTGCAGATGGCTAAGGTGTAGTCGAAACTGTAGAATTAGAAAAGAAAATATTAAATAATTGAAGTAGTAGATAATGCTGACTGCTAGATGATATGAAGAAAACGAAATGTGGGAATTCGGTCAAGAGCTTTATTTTTATTCTACTCTACAGTTTCGGTCCCAACTGGACCACTCCTGAAGATGGTCCAGGTGGGACCGAAACTGTAGAGTAGAATAAAAATAAAGCTCTTGACTGAATTCTCACATTTCGTTCTCTTCATATTAAATAATTGACTGAATTTCCTCATCTCTATTACTCACACTCATTAATCCAATGAGCCTCAACCATTTTATCCAATAGATATTTATATTCATATCTTCTGAACCCTGCAAGATATCGAAATAAAATATTCACAAAAATTATTATCGATTATTTTTGAGGTGCTATCACGGATGTTTATTGTGCTTGCGTTTGAATACCACGAGAGTGCAGCACGAGTGGTATTCACAAGCACAATAAACATGAGTGATTGCACCACACAAGTAGTCTATAATACTTCAACTACATATGGTTTATGGAGGACTATTCCAAGAGTCAAACCATTTTTTCAAATTAGTTTTCTATGAATCTAGTAACAACTCACGTAATTTTCATAGGAACGAGTAAACAAACTTCTGTCAAACTGAAAAATTAGAATTTCTTGCATTTTCTTTGACGAATAATAGAAAAATATATCGCGTCTTGATATGGAATCTAGTTCAGAAAGATTTGGTAATAGATCAGAAGATAAAATTGATGAAGATATTCAGAAAAATATTCCAATAAATACGAAGAAACCACAAATTGGAGGTATCCATATCTTTGAGTAAAATACTCACTTGGACCACTAGTGTAATACCCGATGGTATTTCTACACGTCCAAATACCCACTGATATGCACCGTTTCTATGGCGATTTAGCATTGTTAACCTTGTTATAAATACTACGAATGGAATAGTCATTGAAATTTGTTTAGTCGTTTCGGATCCCACTCTAGACGAACTTTCAGACAGGCAGACAAAAATTCTAAAAACGGTCGGCATCGTTTAAATAGCAGTTCTTACTCAAATTTTTGTATTTATTTTGAGATCATAGACAAATACTCAAACTTTATTCATCTGTATGAATGTTTCAATTTGAAATGAACTCTTGAATACATTTTCGTCACATTTGTAACCGTGAAAATAAAATACGTCGTATAGTCCGTGAGACAGCGCATAAATTTTTTGTTGACTACCGCTCACTTGAAATTTTGTGAGTGGCTTCATTGTGATGAGTCCGACAACTTTTTCATTTGGCAAAATTCTAGATTTGGGGGCGTCTACTCGCGAGGGCTAATTAATCGAAAGAATATTACCGTAATACTGATCTTTACAAAAATCGGAAGATTTTTTGATAATAAAATGAAGGAAAAATATTGTCCGACATAAATATTGAGGCTACCGGTGAATCCGACTTGTCATAAGTATCAACATACTTACCATTAGTACCAACATACTTATGACAAGTGCGGCTTGTCGGATTCACCGGTAGCCTCAATATTCATGTCGGACAATATTTTTCCTTCATTTTATTATCAAAAAATCTTTCGATCAGTGTAAAGATCAGTATTACGGTAATATTCTTTCAATTAATTAGCCCTCGCGGGTAAACGCCCCCAAATCCAGAATTTTGCTAAATGAAAAAGTTGTCGGACTCATCACAATGAAGCGACTCACAAAGTTTCGAATGAGCGGTAATCAACAAAAAATTTGGGCGCTGTCTCACGGACTAGTATGTTCAATGATAAAATAAACTCTCAGTATACAAAAATAGAGCAATTGATTAGTCGATAGAAGTACTTAATTTTTCAGTAGATCAGTTTGGTGAATTTTAAACTAGAAATTGAGGTATTCCGGGTTCAAATTGATATAAGTATTATAATAAAGACTGCAATAGAATCAAGTTTCAGGAAATATCAATATGTCAACTATAAAACCAGGCATTATTCTATACATGTTAATCTTAGATTTAGCTTCAATTAATATCTCGGCAAATTCACAGTTGTTGAGCTATAAAAAGACAAAAATACAAATCTTATATACATATACTATTTACTGAAGAATCCAGCACTTATTCTTCTTAAAACTGCCTTTTTTTCTAAATAATAGTGTGATTTTCCTTTATACACAGCGAGTATTGCCGACTTTTCGCGAGTATTGCCGACTTTTCGCGAGTATTGCCAAGTATTCCTTACGTACTGCCGAGTATTTCCATGTAATGTCTAGTATTTCTATTTACTGCCGGGTATTCCTAAGTATTGCGTGTACTGCCATGTATCCCTGAATGTATACCCCAGAAAATGTACAGGGATTCCCACTGGTGGTTCACCCCTCGTAAAATATCTAAGAAACTAGTGAATTTATATAAGCAACGAGTGACTTGGAAAATTAATACACGATCAGGAATATCGATTTGATAAACAAAAATGAAAATGTCATTATAAATGGAGTCACCCATCTGATATCATTTGAAATAACTAGCTTATATACGAACAACTCAATGAATAGAACGGTAAATATAATACAAAAGGATTAAACAATAAAAACTTTAATACAGATTGCACTGAACAACTAGCAAATCTCCTAACCACAATACCTATTTAATAAATAAAAACTTCCAATTAAATAATAGATGATCTATACATGTTCTTTCAAAATTATATTATAATAAATAGACTTTTTTGGTTTTAATTCTGTATATTTATTTTTATTTTCGACGTTTCGACTCTCTAATCGAAAGTCTTCTTAGGACAGAGCTAATACTTTTTCTGAAGAAGTCTTTCGGTTAGAGAGTCGAAACGTCAAAAATAAAAATAAATATACAGAATCAAATCAAAAACAATCTATTTATTAAATAATAGATATTATAAACAAAATAATGGATTGATTATGGGAAGTCTCTTTTCTTGCGTACTATCCAAAATTGTCCTACAATATTCAGAGAATAAATTATTGAATAAGATAAACATGAATTTGAGATCATTACATGGATACGATACGTCGACGACATCCTATGTATAACAGATCTTTAGAACTTCCGCGAGATATTCAAGAAAATCAAGAACCATACCAGCAGTGTTGAATTCATAAGAAAATAGAATGGTTAAATTCACGAGAACAGTGTACATTCTTATTTTCATAAACCATTCTCTCTCCTTTTCACTCTTTGAGCTCACGAAAATATTCATTACAGGGCTAAATTTATTTTGAAAGCAGAATTAGACAACAAAATAAATTAATTATTTCCAAAGCAACTCATAAAATTACATATAATATATACCGTAAACCCATTCAAACTGATAATATAATACACGCCACTTTGGAACTTCCTAAACAAAATGAACATGCGGAATTTATAATCTAATCATGCCGTCTTGAAACTGTACCCTCTAACAAAGGAAATTAAGAACAAAACAAGGATTAAAAACCATCCATCAAATCGCAGCTAACAACGGATTTTTTAACAATAGTCAATTATATTCATGAGGAAATAAAATAGAAACTTAAAAATAAATATAAACTCATATCTAATAAAGAACTGGATGATAAAATATGGGAGGAAAATAACGAGGATAATAATTAAAAAAACAAAATGAACTCAAGCATAAATAATAATGAATATAATAGAAGCCAGATTTATAAATTAAAATGCGCAATTTGTAATTTCAATTATACCAATTCAAAGTTCGTTAAAAAAAAAAAGTATTTACTCATTTGGGACCAGTTTTAACAACGCCAGTTAAATTTATCCACAGGCTAATTTATGAAGAAACTAATGTTGGTATAATTGTAACTATAGTTACTAGCTCAAAATAATCTGTAGGTAAATTTAACTGACTTTAATAACACCGATTCTAATCACGTTTATCACCTCTTCGACAATAAACACTCAATGAATAACGTTAAAAACATCATGTGATGAAGTAAACAAAACAGTAAAAGTGACAGATAGAACAAATCAATTACATACATCTAAATCAATAGCCAATCCAGTATAATCTTTAGAGTTCCTGCATAATCCTCCTTACCTCTGATTCCTCAGTTCATCTGATGATGACTGAAATATCGAAACAAGTTTTAAGCAACATCGTTTTGAGTATTGTGGTTAACATAGCTTTGTATATGGTTTGCTTCTCTGAATTGTGTCTTCTATCAATCTCTGTCTCAAACCCTACATTGAACATCATCCAACCACATAACTTACTGACGAGTTGATACTGTATATTAATACTATTGTGACGATCAATTCCGGCTATTCTGATATATATTAAATTACAATTATAATAATCTGCAGGAAATTATTTGAAATATCTATTTAGCTTAACATCCAGCATATTGGACATTGAGATATCATCGCAAAATATTTTTGAAATGGAAAAATATGAATCTATCTATTTCACGATGTTAATTAACTCATTTAGATGCACAGATAGAAGAATGCAACTCTTTTTTCTTCTGATATATCATGTACGTATATTTACAATTTAAGTGGAAAATTGATCATGTAGTTTTAATTAAATGTTAATCTAAAACAAACAATAAGTACAAACATCATGAATACGATTCCTCAGATTTTCTACGTTTAATTAAATTCTAAACAAAAATAGAGTAGTAAATAGATGAAGTTTTACGAACATCGCCAAGAAGTACACACGAACATTGAATTGGCGTCCATACACAGGACTGTACGAAGGTCTTTCTAAGAAGAAAGTTTTACCATATGTTACAAATGTGATAGATCTCGAAATGAAATTTAATAATATAAAAATAGTAAATGGATAGCGAAAGATAGTACATAATATGAAAAATACAAATTGATGGAATCCAAAGATTGGCACATCTCGCAAAAATTTTAAAACACATAAAAATATTCTGAAAGCGAGAAAAACAATGAATAATTGACTGTAGGCGCAAGGAACGAAACCATCAAAATAATGAGATTATTTGCTTTATGTTTGTCAGGTACTATGGCCTCTTCTTTCCGTCATTGCACTATATCTCAACGATAATACGATGAATAAAGCCCAGTTGCATGAAGCTTTGTCAACATGTTGTTGGCCCAATTTTATAATAACGATTCTTCAAATTCAAAGACTGAATAACTCGTTAATAAGATTTGAATAACACTTTTGAGTTGTATTTATTACAGAATCATTTGTAAAAGTATCATTTTTTTGAAATCATCAATAGAGTCCCAAAAATAGGCATTAAAATTTTAAAAATTGGCAGTAAAGTAGCCCATTATTATACGATTTCTGTTGCTAGGTTACATAAACAAAGATGCCAGAAGTACAGTGTTACCACTATTGCCGTTCGATATAATTAATACTTTCTGCTTTCTTATTACTTTCTTATTTTATTTTGTATAAAATTAATAACATCCATGAGTTATTTATTTTGTTTCTATTTATAATTTATAGAATTGTCAATTGCTGATCTTCTCCAGTAATAAAACTGCATTTCTTTGATGTTGGTACCACTGACAACGGTCAATAATAGTCAATAAAAATTGAGTTAAGTTAGGTCAGGTCGATAAAATTTTTTTTCTTATAATTTACGATATCAAAAAAAATTTAATATGCACCCCGGCACTGAAGCTTATTTTCCATCACTCATTTGATTTATTCTCTTGGACCTAACGGCCTCAGCAACTGAATTCTACACTCGTGATGATGAAATCAACTTCACTGCCTTGAGACATAAGTAACTATTTTCGCATCAAAATATCAAAAAAAAGTTTGGAAACATGTTATTAAATATCTGATTATGTGAATAAAGCTGATAATGCTTGGTACAACTGGGTCCAAGAGTTGCATTCGAAAGCACTTCAAAATAAATCAAACCAGCAAAAAAACACTAAGCTCAATTATCATTTATTATACCATGAATAAAGTATTATCGATTATTTTTGTGGTGCTATCACGAATGTTTATTGTGCTTGGGTTTGAAAAGCACGAGTGTGCAGCACGAGTGGTATTCACAAGCACAATAAATACGAGTGATTGCACCACAAAAATAGTCTATAATACTTCAACTACAAATGATATACGGAGCAGTATTCCAGGAGTCAAACCATTTTTTCAAATTCGTCTGCTATGAATCAAGTAACAAGTCACGTCATTTTCATAGCGAATAAACAAACTTATTATTTAAAATTATAGGTCCATATAGTCTATGTGCAAGGGGGCGGAGTTTGAACAAATATCGATGCGAGCGCTCATGGTGAGCACCATTGTAAGCATCGAACTCCATTTCTCAGAATACGTCATCGAGCAATGTAATTTAAAAGTGGAAATAATTGCATATAAAACTTAGGAAAACGCTTGTTCTATTTCAGGCTGTTGTGTTAAGAATGATTCAAGTGAAATATAGTTTCATAGATTTCATGTACGCAGTTATAACATTAAAAAACGAGTGAAGTGGATCAAAGCGATAAATAGAGTATTATCTATCTTTCATTATTGATCTATATAACAAAGCTGTTTGTAATACAATTGTGAAATTAGAAAAATTTATGAATTTACCTCTATCTCTAATTTGTAAGGTGTTTCAGTGATAGAAGTTTGTCGGATGCACTTCGCAATAATTTTATTGTTAATATTGTCAGCAACATATTCTTCAACATATTTAATATGGCAAAACTGATTTCACGCTCTTCTTCAATGCTTCTTCGGTAAAAGGGATACAATGTCTGATACATACAAACCCGATCCGCAAGATCATCGACGTCATAATTTGAGGTTATCCTGTCAATTTGGACGAATTAAGACGTTTTCCCTAATAGGTAAGTTATAATAAAAGAGAAAATACTCAAAATAAATAATTTCATCGTACCTTTTATGCTATGCAAGTTATATTATACGCACACAGCCGAATTTAATGATATTAGTACATTAAAAAATTTTAGGTATAAAACGATGATAAAATGAGAATTTATTCGTTCTCCATTGCCCGCTAGAGAAGCTAGTAGACTTCATGCACATAGCCTATTCCCATCTCTTAAAATCGCACTACAAAAATTTAAATGAAAGGAGATAGTGCTAAATGATGCAACATAAGATGTTAAGAGAAAGTGCATCAATTTTTAGGAAATAGCGCTATTTCAAGAGGTGAGAATATGGACCATAGTTTCTTGCATTTTCTTTGACGAATAATATGGAAACTAGTTCAAAATGGTTTGGTGATAAAAAAAGATTAAATTGGTGACGAGATTCAGAAAAATATTCCATTAAATACGAAGAAAGCACTAGATTACAAATTGGAGGCATCCACATCTCTGAGTAAAATACTCACTTTGACCACTAGTGTAAATACCCTCGGTAATACCCGATAGTATTTCTACGCGTATAAATACCCACTGATATGCACCGTTTTTATGACGATTTAGCATTGTTTACCTTAAATGGAATAATCATTGCACTGTTACGAAGTGTTTCCGCCCTTATTATTCAAATATTCAATTCATTTGTTAAGAGCCTATAGTTCTTTTATATTTACATACTAGCCTACTCCGATTTGAGTTAAGATCATTTTCAGCCTTGTGATTTTGTCAAGTCAGTGGTGGAACTACAACAAATTGACATTGACTTGATAATTATAGACAATTTACCATGATAATTCCACTCCAATATAAAGTAAGCCATAAGTAAAAAACAATTTTATCGTTTTGACAGCGGATAAAAAGGAAGGTAACTTTTTGCAAGTGATAAAACGTTATTTACCTTTCTCCTAGCAACCAAATCAAAACATTCACTATATTAATGTCATTTGCATTGTTTGTCCATGCTTAAACTGCAAAATAAATAGAATTTGGAGTATTTTCGATGAAAATATAGAAGAAAATATCAAGAAAAGTGTGTCTTTAAATACAAAAAATAATAAATCATGTATATGGAGACAATTTATCGTATTTTGTAAAAACCAGAGTTATGTATTAGAAAGAGGTACAACGGTATGTCAAATTTCAAATATTTTGCTAGATTGGATGGAGAAAATTATAAAGAATATGTAGTGCAATATGTCAAATGAAACGATGTATGATAATTGTACTCTCAATAACAGCACATTCAAATAAACTTTTTCATGAATAAAATGTCGTTAAATTATCTCGCCGAATTACACTCTAGCATTTTATTTTTCTTGGGATAAATTTAAGTTTGACAACTCAACCTTGTAACCTGACAGCAATTTAACTCGAAAACTGTTCAAAAAATAAAATCACTCCACCTACGGTATCGTGATTTTATTAGAACAGTTTTCTTGTCAAATTGCTAGGTAACAAGGCTTCGTGAAAACAGAAATTTATCCAGCAAAATAAAAAGCTCTTGTGTAATTACTATTGAAAGCTGCACATATTTTTGATAAAAATTTATTATAGATACTTGACAAATATCGAATCAGGTTATCCATTTATAAAAACAAGATCTGGATCAAGATGACAAGGATTGGGGATTCAGGACAAAATAGAATTATGTCAATGTCGATTTATTGTGGTACCCACTCAGCCCCAACTCAGCCCTGTGGTGGAACTATTGACATTGACATTGACTTGATAATTACTGTCACTTTACCATTCAAGTTGGAAATTTTTCCGATTAGTATTTATCATAGAGATATGACAGGGATCAGATTAGGTTATCCTTCTACAAAAATAATTAGTTATCAAGTCAATGTCAATATCAAGTCTTTGTAGTTCCACCGCAGTTTAGTCATCTGGAAAGGATGAAAAATAGAATCAACGTAATCTCAAGTTGCCTGCAGTGTTTGCGAGAAATCTTGTTTTGGATCTGCAGTATATTTCTCGAAGAACATGTACTACCCCGTGTTAGATCCAAAGTTGATTCTGTACAAGTTTCAGAATATTAAACTTTAACTGCGACTCGACATATTGTAACTTATATGACATTTTAGGAAGCAAGAAGCTTTTATTTCATAGTAGTTCAGTATCTGTCAAATCATTCTATAAATATAAACACTAAAACTGGCAAGAAAGTAGCTGTTATGTGAGTTAATACAATGATATCACGTTTCAGGGAGTTTATCGAGAGTTTATGAACAATTGTAATAACATAAATTATTTTTGAATATGAAATTGTGGATATATTCTAATCACGAAGGCATGAATGACTTCGAAATAATTCATTTCAAACAGCTGGAATATTAAAATCAAGTAACTGGTCAACTTGAATTTAATTAACTATTGGATATAAATAGTCGCACTTAGGGTTCATTCAGATATAGTGTATCGAGTGCCTTGTCTGCTAAATCTTTTACAACACTAAAGTCATTTATGAACACTTTGAACTTGATATTTTAATTAAAACTTCCAACAACATTTATGTCAGCTTCTATTACAACAAAGAAATTAAAATTATCGTTTCCTCAACTATCAATAGTAGCCGTCAAAGTGAGGTTCACAAAAGATTCAAAAGAATAATAATCTATTGTACCAATGTAGAATGTAATAAATTAGTCACGGAAGTAAAAGCTTAGCCACGATGCCTGAAAGGCGGGTAATTATTTTACACAAGTGCAATGCAACGTTTTATCCAACACCTCCCTTAAAACAATTCAAATCGATTTCATATGTTGATTTATTATTTGATATTGACAAGATATTCGAAAAAAAAAATAAAAATAAATATTAATCACGTTTTTCACCCAGTACGGGTGTGGCAGGCACTTAACGAACACTTAGTAGATTGATTGATATTTCCTCAATCGTAGTCGTTGAAGCTAGGGATATTCGATTTTTATAAATAATATAAATTGCAAACTAGCCAAGTACGTTAGTTATGGTACTTATTGATATATTTCAAAGGATCATAGAAACAAGTTTATTATGAAGTGATTTAGGACAAAGATTTGCATGAAAAATTGAATATATTTCACGAAATTGAAGACAATCGAGAATAAAACATTACAAGAAACAAGTGTAAAAAGACTAATGCACTAATGGAGTTCTTAGAAGCACTCATTTCATTCGGTTTTTCCATCAAGCCGCTTGTGCTTTAAAGAGAAACTTGTAACACTTGCACCTTAAATACCGAAGTGCGAATCATTTTTTTTTCTACGATCACTATAGAAAACAACATATTTCTCATACAAAACACAACTAGAAAAATAACAATTTCACACAACCGTGGGAAAAGTCGTGAGAAATGATTTCTCACACCAGTTTGACCAACTTATATATCAATAATCCATTTCGAATATTCTTTAGGTGATATATTTAGCAAGTTTATTGATAAATATCCCGGATTTGATATAAATCTCTGTTTGCTCTTTTATAAGCCACATTTAAGTAGCAAAATTGCACTTTTGGAATTATTTACTTATTCTTGTAATGTATATTCCGAAGGTTGGCAACACTGCGAATCACAACTGTCAAATTGAAGCAGACAATACACGTTCATCACATTCTCTCGAAATCGAGGAATTATGTATGTAATTATTATATCATAACCAAAATTAGATATCCACAATCATCATTACTGCAGTTGAAAAATGGTTAGTGACAAAAATTTAGAAAACACGTAACCCGAGATCACATAATACTCTACTTAATAAGCCAATCAGAACCTTGCAAGAGTAGGCCAATCAGATACAATCTTTCCGTAGTTCGCAACAATAAGATTACACAACAATGAAATGTCAATCAACTGATAGAAAATATCTCAATAATGTTCCAAATCATAACTAAAGTAAATATCACAATAAATAAGTAGAGCAAACAATTAAAATGCCCAAGTTATTTTACATTTGTGAAAATAGATTTGAAATCTCAGTTATACGAATGATTTACCTACATATTCCATTAAAAACTGTGATCGTAGAAAAAGTATAGTGTACAACACGTATAGAATCACCTATTTCACACTTGTGTGATTCCAGCACTCGATTACGTCTCGTGCTGAAAATTACACACCTCGTGTGAAATAGGTAATTTTCTATACTTGTTGTACAATATACTATTTCATATGTTTGCACATTAAAAGTTCAAAGTGGAGAGTACCAAATATCATCTTTTCAGTTATCATGACATTTCAATTACCCATTTTTCCATTGAATAATAGCTATTCATTACTAGATAGAATGTATTATTCAAAATGAACCTATGGTTTTCTATGTCTCTATTATCAGATGGGATTGAACTCTTCTTACTTTTCTATATTAGATACTAATTTTTTAAGTCGATAAGTCCTGCTTTTGTGCGCTCCTGCATCCATTTTACAAAATGAAACAGCATCGACATGGTTAAAAATAGAAAATGGCGCTCTGACGTAATAAAGTAATATGTCGGACGAACAGAGTGTCTAGTGTCTGTTATCTCTTCTCCTCTTTGGACTGTAGCTGTTCTTTTGTCATCAATTTTATATTTTTCTATTTCATTCAATTGAACAATATTACTTCAGCTTAGGTAACAGAGAGCAAAATGAGCTTTTTGTGCCCGGATCTTTACAAGCTCCTTATTCTATTATGTATCTATTCATCTTGAAAGAGTATTGATCAAAGAATATTTGCCAGAATTGGGAAATATTCACTAAATCTACAATCTACAGGGTATTCCATATTTCAATAAATAGGCTTTTATTTTGTATTTACTTTCGAATCCTATAAACGTTACAATATTTAATTACGTGCGCAATGTTCTCAAAATTACCGGATATCAAACTAAAAATTGTAACGAACGCAGTGTAAAGTATAATGCACGTGGACCTCAAGCTGCGGTAGGCACAGTTGGTGGTAGAAACAGAGAAAAATCAACCGAAAACAAACAATTTACGGGAGCATAACATGCACAAAAGGACAATAAAAATCGTCAATTTGTTGCGAGTTATTGTCAATTTCAACAGGTCCCAAATGAATTACGTTTTTCCGCTTTCCGGCTAATCCAGTTATTATAGAAATGGAAGGGGGAGGCAGTTACCGGAGCTTGGACCCGGAGTTTAACTGGACTCGTATGCGGCACGCACTATGATGCTTGCGTAAGAACCGTACTAGCTCAAATACTCATTTATGAAAAAGAGATCTTATCTAATCAAAATGTTTATTTTAAGGAAAATTCTTCTATTGGTGTAGGGAAAATGACGGTCCTTGCTGACTGTCCTTACCTCCAGTTAAACAACAGTTAATAATATGTTTTCTACGACCGTCATTAAACTTGGTGTCTTACACAGCGCAAACAATACTATTGTAACGTGCGAGAGTGGGGAGGCTCGTAAGGATGACTGCATGGGCGGAGCCTTTCGTCCTGTTTGCGTCGCTCCGCGCCGCATCGCGTCACCCCTTCCGATGGAAGCCTCTAGCATTATTCCAGAATATGGTAGAACTCTCGAGAAATCGATATTTCTCTATACAAGGGCAAGCAAAAGACGTGTGTTTTAGTAGTGTGTATGGTGAACTAGAACAATAAATATCGAACAGTGAAGTGAACAGTGTATATAAATAGTTAAATATAAATATCTGCGACTTTGTTTAAGTTAGAATTAGGTGATAAATAAATAAATATAGTGTTGTTAGTGATATTAAAAATAAAACTTTTATTTCAATTTAAATTATTAAATAGTGATTTTTATTTAATTACAAACTATTTGATCAAGCAATAAACATTACACTATCATGATGATTGGCAGTTAGGTTTAGTCACCATAGTAGTGCCGACACAACATTTTAGATATTGCGAGCCACTAAATTAGGAATTTAACATTCCATAGTCCACAAAAAAAATTTACGAGCATAGAAAATTATATACATAATCTTATATATTTAATCATATATTGATTATTTTGATTGCATCTGTTCGACAGTAACTCAAAAATAGTAATAAATCACAGTAGCATATGTATGTATATCAAAAATTAGTGCGACAATTACACTTAGTTTGAAATTATTTTGCTAATCCATGTGTTGAATGACACTGCAACACGTGAAGGAGCTTCTATTTCAAGACGAGAACTTCGTATTCTTATTTTGTTACTCTATCTATGGCGCTGACCGAGTAAGGGATTAATTAAACGCCTTTGAGGTAAAAGTTTTGCAAGTCTTAGTAGTGTTTTGTAACAAGTCAATTCGCAATATGATGTTCAATTTTACATACAACTACAACTTGTACAAAAATAATTTTTCACTTGGTTTAATTGAATGAGCTTAGAACATTGAAAACCTATTTTTTATGTTCCGTTACTTTCCTGCTGCGTTTACTTCGACGCTGAGAAAATTCTAGCTTAGATGTTAGTTTCGCAAACGATTTCCGACATTCAAACAAATGATTTCTAAAAAAAACTACATATACCTCTCTGTTATCACATAGTCACTGAACTAAAAAAAACTCAGTTATTACGAAACAATTGAATTCGATGCGGGAACCGTCCACGAATGGAATTAAACATTTTAAAAATGCAAAACTGCGGAGACTTGGCGCTCAGTTCGCATACACAGACAGGGGCAGAGGCAGGGAGATTCGCCCGGGGCACACACTAAATTACATTTTTTACCCTGAATTCAATTAACATTAAAAACCATAACTAGCGTATGTCCATTTCGGTACAGCGCACGAAATTGAATTAAATTTTAAAATAAACAATCTGAATGGAGAACACGGTCGTCTAGATTGGTAAACGCTTGCTAATCAAATAACGAAATTGTTCTACGAAGATTATTTAAATGAACCTCGAAAAGATTTTCCGGTAATTGGATATATGGAAATTAATTAATATTTACATAGATACATTACCGTCATGATTACATAATCACTCGCTTAAACATTTTCTGAAATGAATAAAAGAACGATACTCACTAAACTATATAGAAATAGAATTGACCGAGGAATAAATGAATACTTATATGCAAAAAAAATCCTGAAAAATATAACCTGGTATAGCAGTTTGAGATTTCATTTAAATAATTTTGAAAATTCTTCGATCTCTTATATATTGTGAGAAATTACGGTTGATTCACGAAAGTTTTAGAATTGAACTAAACAATACAATTTTGTATTGGAGCAAGGTATAATTAAAGTCAGCAAATAATGGGAGTCACTACAGAATACACATTCCAGATGCTGTTTCATTCGGGATAATCTGAAACATGTTCATGAATCTAGTTTCGCTCGTCACTTGCGCTCATGTGTTTAGTGCACTAAGGTCCAGTATTTCAGTCCATGGTTCACCTTAAACGTAGCTTAATTTCCATAGTAATGATTCTTAGAACAATTGTTACTAAGATAATTGAGCTTCGATTAAGATAAACCGAGGCCTGAAATACTGGCCCTAAGGCCTGGTTGCACAGTCCTTGGTTTAACCTAAGCGTAGCTTAATTATCTAGGTAACAATTGTTGGAACAATTGTTACTAAGGTAGTATTCAAGTCCTTGGTTACCTTCGATGTAGCTTAATTTTCATAATAATGATTGTGAGAACAATTGTTATTGAGGCAATTTTAAAATAAACCGAAGACTAAAATACCGGTTCTAAATGTTGTCATTTCAAATTTCCCGTGCTCAAGAAAATTGTATAAATATAATCTTTTCTTAATGGATACCTGTCAGTTTTTGTGTATCATATCTTCATTTTTGAAAGTTTATATTAAAACTTCGAATAAAAAAGATTTATGAAGATGAATTCCTATTTTGCAAAATGCAAGTGAATGTGAAAGAGACCAGATGATTGAGGAAAAAAGTTCTCAAACATGCAAACAACAATATAATTAATAAAGGAACAATTAGAAAAGTTTCAATAAATTTGTTCCAGATTAACAAATTCAATAACTAGAATAGGTCCATCTTTTCGAGTACTCTGCGGTCGTAAATGCTTTGCATCATAATTATATAATATAGGGAAACGGAGCAGCGTCAGGTGCTTCTTCTGTTATGAGGCAGACACACCAGAGCACAAACATGGCGATAACCATGCTAGAAAAGAAGGAGTACTTGGTGGCGGTAAAAGTACTGACAAGTACAGTAATAAAGGATAAGGAAGATAGCAAAGGAGGAGCGATTTAAAAGATAATATTCAGATCACGTCAATTATTTTCTACATTATATCAATAAACATCGATTGTATGATGATTTGTAAAGAAGAATTTCCAAATTTTTACATTATAGCTCAAATATTATTGGATATATTAAATCTTAAAAACAATATTCAGATCCCAATAACTATATTCAACAGCTGTAGTAATTTTGGTAACCAATTGTGACAAAGCTAGTTTCCCTCGTTCGTCCCTAGAAAGAATAAAACCCGAACATTTATAATAATTCTGTGAAGCATTTCTGATGCTCGCGCTGTGATCATAACCTACATACAATAATGGATTAAAACAATTAGTGGAAGAACATAAACTAACTTACGAGATACACTTTACTGAGTGCGCTAAGCTATTAATCAAGTATTAGAATAACTATTACTGCCATAATTAAGTGTTCTACATGAATTATAGTTGTAATTATTGAACAACTGTCAAATTTCATACCTCTCCTGTATATAGAGAGGCCACTGCGCAGAAGTGTTTGTACCAAAGATGGCGCTGAAAATAGTCAGTACTATCTTTGAAATAAGAGAAGGCGCTGGTAACATTTGTTAGTGCTATAGTCGTGAAGTCTCGGTATATTCAATTGGCATGCTTGAATTTTGAAGTAAGCTCAAGAGTTGCAATAATACTTCAGGGGGTCTATTCTAATTCATGAAGACAATCTTTTTACGTCACCTAGCGGACTATTTCAGTAATGATTTTATGTCGTCATCGTTATGCAGATAATCTTCTAAACAGATTAATAATTAAACACAAAATATTACCTTCTATGAACTCTATAGACAGTAATTGATTGAAGATAATGCTCAATGTATGGTTTGAGACAAAGATTGATAAAAAATACAATTCAATGTAGCTAACCATACAAGACACTAACTCAGTCACATTACTTGTCACAATGTTGGTCACAACGCGTTTCATTCTTTCGAACATCATCAGGTGTGGACTAAGGATTTGGGAGTTGGATGATGGCTTTATACTAATGGGGTAGGTGGTGAAGCATGAAGGAGTCTCAATGGTTGGAAGATTATGTCAGATTGGCTGTTTATTTGGACGTTTATAATTGGCTTTTTAATTCTTTCTTTAAAAATCTCCAAGTTTTCCGTTATGTTTAATCTGTTGCTTTTACTTTGTTGTTTACATATTGACATTATATCTTCAATTTTACCTGCTGAATGTTTATGGTCGATGAGATGATTAGCGTAATTAGAGTCGGTTTTTAAATTTTTAAATGAGTTAATATGTTCTTTATAACGGTCTTTAAATTTACGTCCTGTTTGCCCGATATAGTTTAGATCACAAGTTAAACATTTCAATTTATATACGCCGCTTTTATTGTATTTATCATTATTCTCGATTGTTGGGTTTATTTTGTTTTTTAAATTGTCTTCAGTTTTATAAGCTATTTTTATGTTCTGGTTTTTAAATAATTTGGTTATTGCGTGTGTTTTTTTACCGATGTATGTAAATTTAGTCCAAATTTTGTTAGCTTCTTCATTAACCATAGATTTATTCTTATTATAAAGTTTGTTTTTAATTTGTTTATGAATTTTATTTATTGTGTTATCAGAGTATTCGTTGTTAGTCGCGATTTGATGGATGTGAACATTGTGACAAGTAATGTGACTGAGTTAGTGTCTTGTATGGTTAGCTACATTGAATTGTATTTTTTATCAATCTTTGTCTCAAACCATACATTGAGCATTATCTTCAATCAATTACTGTCTATAGAGTTCATAGAAGGTAATATTTTGTGTTTAATTATTATTGTGACGATGAACTTCGGAAATTCTGATATATTCAATTTCTAAACAGATGTTTTTGTTGATTGCTGAATGGTAGTGATCTAGTGAGAATAATCGTGCCGCCTTATTTAACTTCATTTGAAATTTTTACATCACATTCAAAAAGACTATTCAATAAGAATGAGTATCGTGTCTATGAATATTTACTATTATATAATCCTGATAATACATAAAACAGATACATTCCTATATTGATATTGGTGAATATTAGAGATATAATTTAGTAGTTATTATTTTTTTATTTGCTAAATTAGTGAAAGTAAAATTCAAATTGATTTTGATTTTGACACTTACTCATACACTTACCCAGCACGAATTTTTAGATCATATTGTCTACACCTACACACAATACGAAAGTCCTCATAAATGTAACTATGTCATGACGTCATCTTCAAAGAGATTGCAACCTCTCTCCACACCGTCTCTATGAATTAGAATACTCCCGGTATGTACTAGTGCTGTCAAAAACCGGAATAAAACGGAACCGGTTTCATGATTCCAAAACTAACCGAGTACCCGCTTATTGAGTCCAAATTCGATGCCGGTTCGAATCTCGATTCCGGCCCGAATCTCGATTTCGGTTTGAATCTCGATTCCGGTTCGAATCCTAATACCGAAAATCTTTCTTGGCAAATATCATTTCTCTACTGCGTTTAAGTTACAAATACCTTCTGGGCTTTTACTACAGTGTTTTCTTTTATTATGGTAACTTGTCCCGAACAAACAGAGCATTTAGAATTCTTAAGAATTTTATTTTGTACATTACTGTTGCCAGCCACACATAACTACGTTTATTTATTTTCACTTTTATTCTATCGGTGACACTACAGACTTTGAAACATGAATGAACGTAAAATTCTGAACATCAAAGAGGATTGCAAATTATCCCGAATATCAAATATTCCCATTTTCCAAGAGATTCTATTTTTCTAATAGTTTATTGAACAAAACAATGACATTAAACTGAACAGAAAGAGGCTGAAAATGGTCGGCGATTCCCAACTCGGCATATATACAGGTAGTCTCTGCTAATGACTTCCAACTCGGCACATACGAGTATCTCAGGTACCTGCAATGATACCCAACTCGGCACACTTGCAGGTAGTCTGGGCATTCTAATGTTTTTAAATAAAATAAAATCAATTTTATAGTTTCTGTTTTATAATCATACAAAATCTGACATACAATAATATAAAAACAAAAAATAAGTAGGTTGCATCATTCAATAAAAATAATAATTTCAGCGTGATCGTGGATTAATCTTTTTGTCGTTATTACTCAATCTCTGGACTCACTCATAATATGGAAAAATGCTTTGCACTTTCGATTAACACATCGCTACTTTACTTCACCAGATAAAAATTTTCGATTCGATTTACTGAATTTATGTTGTTCTACAATCAATAGTGTTTTTCCACGTTGGTTAGCTATAGTTGGCGAATTTATTTCTTTGATGTTGTTGATTGAACTGTTAGATTGATAATAATAGATAGCTACTAAACAAAACATTTTAATTTATATTTTTCTTAGGTGTTAAGCCGATAATAGGGATGGGTTTTTCTGCAAACACTTGTTTAAGATGTGCCGAGTTGGTCATAAGGATTACCATCAACCTTTGACTGACGTCCCATCGGGAGATTAAATGTGCCGAGTTGGGGTGTGTCCAAAATGGTAGTATGCCATCTGCTCTTGATCCGGCCATAAAATTAATCATACCCAAAATTAGAAATAGGGAGTGGCATCATGGGTAGTCTTTGATACTAAACTACCTGATTTTGTCAATACACTCAATTATTATTGTAATAATATCTCTAAATTTTCATTATACTTTGTCATCGATTATAAAATTTATTTTATGAATAGTAAATAACTACATTATATACTATATATTTTTGCCTAGGACGTTGAAATATTTCACACATACTGAATACAACTGATAGTTCATATGTTTGGTGAATGATTCGAAAGAACAAAATTATCGTCTTCATAACATAAAATCAGTATAAGTAACAAAAAATTAATTATATGTGAAAAAAAAAAGAAAATATGCCCTTTTTCGTTTCGTTTCGAAGCTACTAATTCGAAACAGAACATCGGTTAGGTACAGAACACATTATTTTTCAATGGATACTGAAAATAACTGTGTCTAAAATCGAAATTTCTCTTCTTGATTCTGGAATCGAGTCGAAGTGAACTGGGAATCGGAGTCAGATTCGAAAACCGATTCCGCAATTGGACTCGAAAACCGATTCTGGAATCGGAATCGAAAACTGATTCTGAAATTGCATATTCAAATAACCGGGTAGCCGGTTCTTACAAATAACCGGGTACCCGGCTCTTACAAAAACCAGTATCAAATAGTACCGATATCGGTTCCCAGCACTAGTATGTGCTCTTCACTTTCTGTGGTGTCAGATGATGGAAGCACTTCTTTGTGAGCTTTAAATTGTCCAATTTAAGCCAGACTTTTGAATTTAAATTAGATTTTTCAGATTAATCCTTCTTCTTTTAAATGTGGTTGTTTATGTTGTTGGTTTTGAATTAGCACCTTCCCTGAATGAAGCGCTTGTTCAACAACGGAATCACCTAGAGCCAAGACTAAGCTGTTCTATTTCTTTTCTAGATTATTTCCAAAATAATTAGATTCATGTGACCGCCATCTCTCTTAAAAACCAATTTCTGTATATAAATAATCGACTTGATAAGTTAATATGTTATAAAATATTGTTTTATTTATGTTTTTCCTTTTTACATTATTCAAATACAATTCATAAAACTCATTCTGTGGTTTCATTCCGGAGCAAATATTTTTACCTTTCAACACCGGACTCCTTAAGATTAAAATCTCCAATGTTTTGCTTCTTTTTAAATAAAAAGACCCTAGCGATCAAGCTTGTACAACCTCAAGTAGGTAAGTGAGGTAGAAATTAAATATTCATTTATTTTTAAAGCTACGAATAAATGATGTATCTAGTGAATGTACGAAATGACAATCTGAATGTTGTTGCATTTATAATTTTTATCATTTTTATTTCATTACACTGTATCTTAACATAGATTTTATGAAAAATATTAAATTTCCCAAAGAAATTTTGAATGATTCATTTTTTAGCTCGAATAAAATCTGAGATAAGAAATTTTCAATGGAATATTCGCATTCATATTATCAGATTCCATGATTGTAGCACATTTAATTTTATCTTAGCTACAAAAAGAGGCTTTATGATCAACAGAAATTTATTCCAATTTCTTGATGCAATTTTCGATATACTAATTTTTAGTCCAAAAATCATTGGGAATATGTAATTTTTATAGGTATACTTGAACTCAGAGTATTACATTTTATACTTGTGGAGAATTTCAAAGAATTTGAGCTGAAAATAGATTTCTTATAACATATTAATGAACAAATTTATCGAATTGTTCACAGTGTCAAATCGGAAATTATCAAAGATGGAATGTAATCTCAAACAATGTGAAGACACAATATGTCAAGATTTGCCGTACAATTCAGAACATACACTCAATAAAACTCGAGATTATCTCATAAATAAACACTTTCGTAATATAGTCTGTGACATGACTAAAGGAATTACTAATAAAAAAAATACATCCTAACGATTGTATATTTACAGGAGTATCGTTATCTTGGAGCAAATTAGTAAATAATTTATGCGAGATTTATGCAAACGTACGTGATTCTGACATTTACTACATTTATAAGTAGAAATTTATGTATTCCAATTAAAGAGCAATATCAATAAAACGAGTAAGCTCAAACTGTTACTTGCGTTGTAAAAAAATGCTATAATAGTACATACAAAGTAAATCTCTCAAATAAGACAGTTAACGTTGAATCAAAATATGACACCTGAAAGATATTATTTCTAATAGTAGTTATTTATTCAATGAAACAAAAAAGGGGCAGATTCACTGTTGCAGTTGATGTTAACTGAGGCTAAGAGCTCAGGCAAGGCAGTAAATCTGCTTTTTTTTTTCTTCTATATAATTAAGGCTAGCAAATTTTGACTTACGACACTCGCAGCTAGTCAAAAGATAAATTCGAGATTTAGACACTCGCAGCTCTTCACTATTCCACATGAACAGCAAAGCAAACAATCACTTAAAAACACACGATACCTCAAGAGAGCACACGATACTGCACGAAAATACAGTATTCCAATCAGTTTTAAGGTGTGTCCATCGTCGCTCAATAAGTCAAAAACTGATATGAATTATAAAATTATTTAATACAATCTTCTATCAATTCATTATTAACAATATGTAATCAAAATAAATTGAAAATTTGAATAGTTTCCAAAATGAATCGTAAAATTTGCTATCACCTATATTTCAAATAAAAATTATTCACAATATATGTCTCCACTCATTTACATTTTATCTATTCATCAACGATATCGCATCACATTCACAACAATACTCAATCAAAATATCACAAAATACATATCACATGCAATTCCAAAATTCCCTCATTTTAAAAATCATTTATTCCTAATGTAAATTTTCGCCGAACAATTTCCAGAATCGAGTTCTCGCGTTGCTCACGTGACATGGCTAACGCGATCGCCATTCCGGAAGTAACAATTTCCCTAACCGGAAACAATCAGCGGCCTCCGTTAACGAGTTGCCATTTTTGAAATGGAATATGGAATCAGCATATTCGATTAGTATGGAGTCTGAATGATCATACGTTAATATCAGCATTATGGAAAGAGTACTGTAGGGCCAAATTGATGTCGCTCTGGATGGTTGGGAGGGAATTCGATCTATAAGGGTGAACATACTGCGAATAGGTGCTAATGACTGCAATTATGTCTCTAAAGACCTCTGCAATTTTCAGCTCATGATGTATGGAATAATTGAAATCATTCCAGCGATATTTTTCAAGTTGCAATTCATATTCGATGTGCAACGCTGTTTTTAGGAATAAAAGAAATTCTACAAAATAATATTCAGTAATATAGATACAGGGTGTTGCAAATTAATGAGATAGGACACTTGCAATTAGATCTTACAGCAAGAGGGTATTTTCTTAAAAACAATACTGTATAAACTTTGTTGTTTCGTACCATACAAGCCAAAAAAACACGTCAAAAAAGTTAGCACCCCCACTTTGCGCAAAATAAAAAAAAAGTAGCCTACAATTTAGGACTAATTAAGGACTAATTTGTACCTAGAAAATTAAAATTTGTACCCACGCACTTTGGCCATAAAATCAATTTCAAAAGTGGGGGTGCCAACTTGAGCAAAAGCTGGCACCCCTACATTGGCCAATCGAAAAAAAGTCAGCTCGCTGGAAAGAACTAATTTAGGACTAATTTGTACCCAATAGGATTTTTTGAAAAAAAAAATATTTTTATAACAAATTGATTTTTTTGCAATTGCGTTAAGTGAAATTCGGAATAAGATTTAAAAAATAAATTTCAGGACAGAAGTCAGGTTGGAAATCTTTATCTCAAAGTCAAGACTAATTAGTAATAACAAAATTTTTGCTATAAAAAAATTCATGCCATTATAATCAAATGATGTGAGAGTAGGGGAACTTGAAAAACTTAATTTGCAATTAAGGACTAATTTGTACCCACATAGATTTTGTTATAAACAAATTATTCTTGTTAAAAATCAAATATTCTTGAATAGCGCGAACCAAAGTTGAAAGCAATTTTAAGCAAACCATTCAAGAATGAAGAAGAGTTGAAAAAACTTGAGTTTGAATTAAGGATTAATTTGTACCCACAAAGATTTTGTCATAAACAAATTATTTATGTTGAAAAACAATTATTTTCGAATTACGCTGCGCGAAGTTCAAAAGCAATAATGAACAAACAATTTAAGAGTAGGGGAAACTTGAAATACTTTACTTAGAATTAAGGACTAATTTGTACCCACGTAGGTTTTGTTATAAACAAATTATTTTTGCTGGAAATCAATTATTTTCGAATTGCGCTGTGCAAAATTGTTGATGAAAGTAACGACATCGTTTCTTCGATGTATTAGGCATTCTATAGTTTTTTTGCGAACAGTCTTATCAAAAAGAGATATTAACCAATATCAGATTTCATGGAACTCAAAATTTTGGTGGGTCATAATTTGTTAAAAAATTTATTACAAATAGTACAATGAAATTGGGCCTACAAATTGACTGAATGTCAAACTATCCGTGGTAAATGCATTTGTTTTGCCAATTGAAAGCGCTCTAGGCCAACTATTCATTGATATATCTTCGTATAGAGTAGCAGGCGCCTTTTCGAAACGCTCAACATGAAAATTAGTTTTAAGTTTTACTATTTGAATCCATACAAGGATATCTACACAGGAACATCAACGTTTTGCATCACCCACCTATCCAAAACAAATGTGAATCAAGAGAATCACTCAGCACTAACATCTCTCGTGTTCTCTGTCCGCTATGTTTTATTTATAGTCCACTAACGCCTCGGTGAACTAATCAGGATTTGCATTGTAACTTAAATCAAAGATGCCTTGGCCAGAGTGGTGGTGGGGAAAGCAAACAACGTTAAGCCGGAAATCGAACTCAGACCCTCTATATCCGGAGGAGCTGTGATGGTGACATTGCCATTCGGGTGGTACTTATCGTGTAAGAGAAAGAGGAGGAGGTTGCCAAAGGGCAATGGGCTAATACAAATCTGGGAATTAGGTTGTCGTGTGGAAAAATAAACGAATACATATTAAGGACAAGAGAACTAATTGAATGAAAAAAGAAACAAAACAATGTGAAATATGTATCCTTAAATGTTCCTCAAGGAGGACTCTTTCAAACTACACCTCAATAAACGTCGTACATCTTTCAGGAAGTATGTCACATTATTTTATGCTCAAGATCAAAAGTCGAACTAAATAATAATGCTCAAGTGGTAACAATTTTGTCAGAAAGATTGATAGTTTAGAACTCCAGAACGGAAATGCAAAATTCGTATCTCCAATTCACTTCAAATCAAATATCTTGTAAACTTATTGAACGTACGAGAAATTTATAAATTAAAATTGCACAGAAAAAAAGAATCTATAAATTCATGAATGTAAACCTCTTTTTGCCTTTATTGTAACGTCTTAAAATTTTGTTAATAGTCTTCTAGATTAAGATAAGTTAATATACATTTTACGTCATGTCACAGAGTTAATCTCAAACACATGAAAAATGAAGTTTGTTCCCCATTTTTCTAAATTTAAAATTACCTACTTTACGTTTAGAAAAATTAATAGAAGCTCGCGCAGCTAACGACTACGCCAGCTCTGGTGCTTATATGGAATACACATTACATAGTGAATAATATATAACAATTTCCTTCGCCATTTGCGCAGTCCTTTCTTTTGAGCGTAAAATTTGCATTGTACAAAAAATGCTCTCAAAGTTATATCAATATTTTAACATATTTTGTTCTGAGTACAAAGTGAATAAAGAAGTACCTGGTTCGCAATCATGATTTGTTCGCAGAAAGAATCCACATTATTTATTTATTTGCAAAAATGTTGGATTGTTTCAGGAGTCCAGTAGGTTTCTTACTATCAAATGCGATGGGTAACTCACTAACACCAATTTTGTACACCTGACTGTACAGTCAGACGATTGTAAGCGATTTTCAGTGATTGTATGATTTTATATAATATGTTATGTGATTTTGAGGAATGGATAATTATTTTTGTAGATTGTAAGATTATAAATGCAGTATATGTTGATTGTAAGGATTGTATGACTGAAAATAAAGATTGTAAGCTGATTGTAAGGATTATTAACTACCATCAAAATAAGTGAATATGGAACTCACATTGTTTTCATTCACAATTTATATAATATTATAAATTAATTTTTTCTTCATTTAAATGGCTCATTGCTAATTAAACATATGGGTTCATAAAAAAACATAGTTTTTTGAAACTGTCTGAATATAATCACACTTCGGTCAAACATACTCATCTATCTAAATTATTTTTTACTGAATACGACTCTGTCTGGGCGGGACCTCTTATCTTTTTGCGTCACGCCGGTCTACACATTCGAACATTTGAGTAGCTTGCTAGAATGACGTAGAATCTTCTAGAAGTGAACATCCGAATATATAAAGCCGGCTCCAGACATGCGGTGTTTGTCAACACCGAGCAAATGTTTCGGCAAACTCCTAGAGTGTGGATGGACTGCTTGACTAATGCTTGTCTTAAGACGAGCACAAACATTCGGGTGCTCGCTATTCCCGTAGATTGTCGGTCTTTTAACCCACTTCAAAGGAGACGAGCATCGTGCTCGTGCATCATCGGCCCTGGCTCCACACATTCAGTGTTCGTCAAGTAACGAATAAATGACAGAATTAAATTGAAACGACAGATATCGTTTGATCAGTTTTAGAAAACATTGATAAATTTCTATTTATATTGTTTATAATTCTTAATATATTGATGATTATATTGAGGTTGATAATGAGTTATAAATACCGACTTATTAAGAGAAAAATTAACTTTTCTGGTTTTCTGGATAAGTCTGGCAGCGAGATTCTTGCAAAGTATCTTAAAAATAAAACATGGATTTTTTAGACAATTATTCTGACAAGTATTCAAATTACTAGCCATAAGGAGTGAATACCTACTAACAGTTATCTACTTCTATTCACAGCTGCCACCCACCATCTCCTACATATTTTTCTCCTATTTTTCATGAAACTAGCATAGCTTATCACAACAAATGTAGCTAGTTTCTTTTCTATGTCAGAATTATCCAGACTTTATGAATAATTACCAATTTTTATCTTTAATTTAACGAAAAAAATCAAGCGGGTATGGTGAGTGAGACAAAGGCAAATATTCGTGTATGTTCCATGAAAAGCAAACATTTTGTCAAATATCGCATATCTGTATCCCTGTGCTCGTCATTTCATGAGCACCAAACCAAGTACTAGATACTTGATGTTCGGTGTTTGGCGAGCAATGCTATTGTCAAACATCTAATGTCTGGAGCCGGTTTAGGGAAGCGGCCCGACTGAGTGAGTAGTGAATATCCAGAGCGTGATCAGCTGAGTGCGAAGTGTGATAAATAAGTAAGTTGTTGTAAATAAATATTAGTGGCTTTGTAGTTGAAGTTTGTTAGTAATGAGTGAGAATTGAATTGTATAGTGTTTGTTTTAGTTGCATCAAAGAATAAAACTTCTATTTTCTTCTCATTCGTTGAATAGTGACTTTTATTTTAATAATAAACAATTCCTTGAAGAGAAATAAATATTATAATATAACAGAGGAAATATTATAATCATGATTATTTGACAGTTCAAGATATTGATGAATATTCACGTTTTCGACCCTACTGAACTCGAAAAATATAATCTTGAATAAAGTCGGTCTGTCAAGTCTGCCTGGAAACACGATAACTTAGGAACGCGTACGAGTTCTCGACTGAAATGTTATATTCAAGTTTTTCATCAAAAAGCTAGGATCAAGTTCGTAGATGAGATCTTTTCAAACAGTGGTACAAAAACTTTACTGATAGAGCTTTTTAGTTTTTTGCGTTTATTTTATAAACGGTAGTATTTATCATGAAATATGAAATAACTAAAACTAATCCTTGAATGATTTGGCACAGCATTCACAAAAGAACATTTTTCAAAATTATCAGCAGTTCATTTGTTATTATCAAATTTTAAATTATTATAAAATTCGTTATATTTTTTTGAACCAAAAAGAAGAAATAAGAAGAGTCATAATGTGAAGTTAGAATTATTATCACTCATATTTTGACATCACATGCAAACATTCGTCAATAATAATTGTTGTTTTAAATTAAGTAATTTCGCTCTATCGTTTTTGGTATCAAATTAAAACTCTTGTGGAGATGATTCTAGTAGAAGTGTCAAAAAGGATATTCAAACGATTGTCAATTGTGTCTTTTACAAATCATTTGGATGATGTTTAGTTTGGTATCAATTTTGAGCCCTCGGGGAAATAAACTGACCATGAAATTCATGGTCGGGAAAGTACTGTGTGGCCACAGCGGATTATTATATCAAATACATAACAAAATGTATTCCTTTCGATAGTTACAAACCAACCAAACATGTGCTGCGATGACGATGATTGCAGGGATTGTAGAGAAGATTGTTGAGACCAAAAGTGTGACAGTATTGACTGTAACTGTGATTGTAGAAAATTTAGCGTGACTGTATTGATTGTAAGCGTGACTGTAGGGACTGTAGAAAGATTGTTCGAATTGTAGAACGAGTGTAAGACTAATGGTTGATTTTGAACTGATTGCATGGACTGTACGGAGATTATATGTGACTGTTTATATGACTGTATGTGATTTGTACACCGATTGTAAGAGTGAGTTACCCCTCGATCAAATGATACATATAAACTTTCCGTTTTCATTGAATGAAACAGAAATATCTAGATTTTGATGAATGGAGAAAAAAAAAAGACAAGTTTGTCATTAGAACAAGCTATATATTTTTGAAGATTTTTGAGATATTAACAAAAAATTATATTACATTTGAAAATTAAATTTAACAAAGCAATTAATTTATAGAAAAACAAATTATGCAATAAATAATTATTGAAATTAGCAAAATGAGGTAATTATTTTTTGTTAATATCTCAGAAGCCTTCAGAAATAGATACATGGTTCTAATGACAAACTTGTCTTGTTTATTACGGTACACTTCAAAGCTGTAGTTAAAAATGAGGGTTTCCATTCAAGAAATTTGAGCTTTCAACATTTCAGTTCTCAAATTTTGAAGCCTCTTTATACACACCCTGTATAATATTCATGAAAATCATTGACATCATGAAAATCCTTATTTCATTGTGAGCTCGCATGCGTAAAATTTTTCTAGGACTTAAATTCCAGATATTTGTTTTTTAGTAGCTGCATGCATGTCAAAAAAATTTTAAAAATGCAATTATTTCAGAAACTGTTAGAAATAAAACCATGATTGCTTTAATAAAGTCCTATTAAAAAATCTAGGAAAATTCAAAAATATAATAAAATACAGATGTTCCTTCTAAATAAGAGAGTATGAATGAAAATTTAGGCATTTTGAAAATATTTTAGATTAACTCGGCTTTATCAATAAAACCCATGTGGAAAGTTTCAGATTTCTATAACTATAACAGTTCTCAAGATATCGATGTTCGAGCATGAAATAACAGCCTGATGTAATATATTCCGTCTGTTCTAAATTTCTGAAAAAATGCCTGTATTATACGCTAATCCCATATATTTATATCCTTACGAAAATGCAAGCTCATTTCAATGACATATTTATACTTCTGCTCAATGAAAATACTCAACACCCGGCATAATATATACACCGTGAGTACGAAACAAAGAAAACTGTGTGAAAATTTTAATCCTAATAATACGGGTGAAGCTTTACCTCTTTGATAATTCCTTCAAAACAAACAGAATCTGAAATGAATACATCTCAAAGTTCCAAAATGAAAAGGGAAAATATAATTCCATTTTCTTGGAAGTTCGTTTGGAGTGGAATTGAATTAGGTAGAAGTTCCAATTAGTGGGAGAAAAATTAAAAAGTGTACACATTTCTAGCGGCCAGGACTGGCGAAACTGGAATGAATAATTGGCTGATGTTTAATCCCACAGTTAGAGCGAAAAAGACAAAGGACAGTGAAGGATGGATATAATGCGTAGGCAAACACCATTAAACTAAACAGAGGATATGAAACTGTCCAGAAATTGGGACCTAATGAGCAATAATAAGCAACAAAAAAAGCTTACAAAATCCGTTTTAGATATTTTCTATCTCATTTACGTTGAAGATCATATCTCGCAAAATACTTTCTGTTATACTGTATTAGTTCTTACTTCAGCATAAGCAAATGTTTTATTTGAAAAAAAAAAATTATTCACACTAGAATTACTTCAAAAGAAATGCCCATTTAAGTGGAGATATATTGGAATAAATTTTACAACCTATAGTAAAGTGATCATATATGATATAAAAACTCGCACTACGATCAAAACTATTTTCAACGGAATAAAATTAGTATAATAGAGATGAATATATTTTTAACCCTGGAACTGCACACTGGGGTCTCAGAAACCCCAAGCTCCAATTTTTATCTTGTGCACAAGCACAAAATCGATATAATACGATGTGACCACCACGTAAATTTAGTTTAGTGATGTCTTCAGTAAGTGCTATATATATTTTGATGATAGCTGAAGTAAGTGGGTCATAATTTATCAATTTGTTTGTGTTTGGGTCTCTGAGACCCCAGTGTGACTGTTTGCGTTAGATATTTTAGTATAGCTGAAAGCTCTTTATCATCATCCATTTTGACATTCCAGCAGAAAATGACTACTTTGGAATTCAAAGACCCTTCTGTGCTGATAAATGATGAACTTGAATGCGAAATTCATGGAAGATCTTATATTTTATGCATTAAAAAAGAAAAATTCGGAAAATATGTACTTTTTATGCATTGTCCTTTTTTTTCAATAAACTGTGCTCTCAAAAACTTCAATGCCTTCTCACTTTATTTATTATCATCCTGAATAGAGTACATATCATGAAAATTGAGTAGAACAACATCCATTTCTCAGAGAAACTACGTTTTCGTTTGGGATTTTGCGCTAGATATATTAGCATAGCTGAAAGCTCACTATTATTCGCCATTTTGACATTTCAGCAGGAAATGACGCCTTCGGAATTCAAAGATCTTTCTGCATTGATAAATGATGTACTTTGACGTGAATTCATGAAAGATCTAGTATTTTATGCATTGAATAAGAAAAATTCGGGAAATTTGCACTTTTTTATGCATTGTCCTTTTTTTCAATAAATTGTGCTCTTGAAGAATTCAATGTTCTCTCACTCCTTTCATGATTATTCCGAATAGATTACGTATCATAGAAATTAGTCAAAACAACATCCAATTCTCAGAAAAACTACGTTTTCGTTTGGGGTTTCTGAGACCCCAGTGTGACACTTATGCAACAACAAATGAAGTGTGCATGTCCAGGGTTAAAATCTATACATGCTCTCAGAATTATATTATAATAAATAGACTTTTTTGGTTTTAATTCTGTATATTTATTTTTATTTTTGACGTTTCGACTCTCTAACCGAAAGTCTTCTTCAGGAAAAATGATACCGAAATACCTTGTTTATAATATACAGAATTAAAACCAAAAAAGTCTATTTATTGAATATATTTTATTTATATCTTTATACATTTTGTTCACAGTTTTTTCAGAAATAAAAAAGAAAGTAAAGAACTATATTAGAGAGTAATTTTCTAAATTGAACCGTCATTTATTCAAATTATTAGGTTAGAATGATCCGTCAACCGTAGTCACTATCACAACGATGCAGCGAAAAAATGTGAACGAGGCGGCACGGTCAATTATTTATAATCAACCTTTATACCTATATAATAATAATCTTTATTCTTTTAGACCACGATCTGCAGTTGCAGCAGAAAATTGTTCAGTTGACAGCTTTTTCCAATCATTTCTTTCATGTGGTAGACTGGTAGCATATACAATTTTTAAATATGTTCATCCATTTTCTGAAACAACTACCAATTTCAGATTAGAATTTGTACAAGTAAAAGTGAAGAATAATTTTGAGAGTGAAGAAAACTCGTATGAATTACAGAATTTGCCTCGAGACCATGCAACAATATCGATGATACTTGCTTTCTAAAATATGCTCTAAAAAATATGAGAGTGCATTACTTTTGATCCCGCTCAGTAAAAATGTAACTTCTATCGATATGAGCTTAATAAATTGATTCAAGAGATTGCTTTCCCTATCTAAGGACCGTCCATTAAATGCTACATTTTGCTTTGCATTTTCATTCTCTATTTTGACGCAAAGGAAAATGCACTGCACAAAATTTTGTATATGACAAGGTTAATTTTTCTTTGCATCAAAATGGGGAATCAAAATGCAAAGCAATATACAGCATTTAATGCACAGTGTTAAATAGCCCTAATGGAGGATTATGGTGTATTTATTCCGTTTATATCTTTTTTTTATTTTATTACAAAAAAATATTCATTTATTACTTTCCTCGTTACTTTCATTAAAGCAAATTCCACAATGTCATTCTTTATTTTCAAAAATATTTGCATGAAAATTATTACATGCAATCAGGATTTACGATTACATCCACTATCGACAAACGCTATATATTTAGTGCCTCCTCCTCCTGTGTTTAATCACACTGTGCGAACTGTATCTAAGTTCTAAATCATGTTGACTCTATCAAAGTGAGTAACTGCATTCTTTACCTATGAGTAAGAGCCTAAATCAAGATATATGTATCAAAGTCTAGTTTTTCTGGGAATTTCATTTCTTGGAGGATGACGAGCGTGTTCCAAGACAAAGTATCGGTGAAATTCAACAAAACTCTAAAATAATTTTATTTTATCACGCTTCAAGGAGCGAGAAATAAGTTTTGCGCTCGTAATACATACCTACAATTTGTTTTTTACGATTTTTAGCGCATTTTTTGTAAAAAAGCGCTATTATATTCACTTTGGCTGGCTGGCTGGCTGGCTGGCGTGACGCTGAGTTCTCAGCAACTATACTATTTACAGACTTGAAACTGGTACTAAATAAAAGCTGCTGTTTCGTAGGTTTGCACAAATTGCTTTAATTCAAGCTCAGTGATTGTGGAAGATCAAATTATTCAATTACTTGTTTCAAGTGAAACAATGCCCATAGATATATATGACATTAGGGATATGGCAACTAAAATTTATTAAAGTAGATAAAAATTTAGTTACAACTTTCGCCGTAGGTGTCACTATTATTATGGACAGTTGTCAAATCTGTCCAGGATTCATTCAATGACTTGTTTGACGCGAATTTGAAGCTTATTAGAATGAATTATTATTATTGAATGAAAATTTGTTTACTTTTGGTGTATTTTTTTTTATATAGCTTCGATAAAGATTGAATTATCATTTTAAGGTACAGCACTTGACCTCCCGTCAATCAATAACTAAACAATGAAGATTAAAAGGTATTTTTGGGTTTGTACATGCATAAATTATGTACCTATCAAATAGTCAACTTGAAACTAGTACTAAATGGAAGCTGCTGTTTCGTAAGTTTGCCCAAACTGCTTGATTTCAAGCTCAGTAATTGTGAGAGATGGTAATTTGCGAAATCTCTGAAGTAACAAGCATTCATGAGCTGTCAAAAATGCGCTTTCGTTATCTAGATGATTCTTCCATTTTTTGAATATCTAACTAATTTTCTAGACTAAGTCTAGAAGCGGTCGCTAAAAATCTAAGGATGTCGATGAAAATAAATATTGTTCAGTAACAGAGAGCAAATAATTACATTGTAATGTAAGATATAAGTCTGTTTTAGTTCAATTCATAATATAATAATAAGTATAGTGTGAACGAATCTTTTCATTTCAATAAATCTATACATAGAAATTTCATCTTGTGCACGCATCGCGCGGCAAGTACTTGATGGATTTCAATTAAACTTAACATAGTGATAGGTTATCATCATATCTCTCTACAGCCCGGTGTGGGCCTTGGTTTCCTCCATAAGCTGCGTCCATTCGTTTTTCTCAAGTGACTTGCACATCATCTATCCATTTGAATTTCGGTCTTCCTTTTTTCTTTTGCTATGGAGCTTACCATTCAGTATTCGTAAAGGCATTTTTTCCTCACCCATTCGTAGCACACGTCCAGCCCATCTTATTCATTGTGATTTTATAAACTGTATTACATTTTGATATTCGGTTAGCTCTTCTAGTTCAAAATTGTATCGTGGTCTCCAAATTTCCTCTTCTTTAATACCTCCAAATATTTTCCTCAAAATCCTTCTCTCGAATACTTGTAGTTTATTAATATTGGCCTGCGATAATGTCCAGACTTCACATCCATATGTAACTACTGGTCGAATTAATGTTGTATAGATTTTGAGTTTAGTTTTACGTGATATAATTTTATTTTCGAGCATCTTTTTATTGATGAAGTATGCTCTATTATTACTATTATTGACATGAGGTGCTGTCTTATAGTTCCCTGTATTGCGGCCTTTTGGCCTATTGTACCCTCTGTGTTTCACTCCTCCGATAGGAGTCCCGTCTGTCTAACGAAGTCCAGGATTTTCTTCAGATTTAACTCTTTTAAGTTCTTCGAGGGCAATTTTTCCGCTCCTAGAAGACTATGTCTGCTGGCAATGAACGTCTCGCATTGACATATTACGTGTTCAGGAATTTCCTCCTCTTCTCCACAACCTCTGCATATTGGTTCTTGTTTCAATCCCAAAATATGTAGGTGTTTATTCATTGCACAGTGTCCCGTTATTAGTCCTGTTATTTGCCTGACATTATTCCTACTCATGGTGAGTAGACTATCTGTCCTTTTCTTGGATGGTTTTTGGCCCTGGTGATTGTATCCAGTAGATTTTATGCCATTGCTGAAGCATCGTTTTCATTTCCTGTTTGACTCTTTCCGTAGAAATTCCGCAAGCAGGTTCTGGCCCGATGAAGGGTAGATTTGTCCCGTCCTTGGCTAGGCGGTCGACTACCTGGTTTCCTTCAATCTCTGAATGCCCTGGTACCTATATTAACTTTAATTTATTCCTCGCTACAAGAGTATTGAGTCTATGAATACAATCTAGGACAAGTCCAGATCTTATTTCTGAAGCCTCTGATGCTTTTAAAACGGCTTGGCTATCTGTAACTATGTAGATTCTCCTATTGTTATAATTCCTCTCCAATAGTAGCTGTACACTGATCGCGATCGCGTACAGTTCGGCTTGAAATACTGTCGCATTTGTTCCGAGTCCAACCGACTGGTTGTGTCTCAGTCCTTTTGCTCCATGTATTCCTGCTCCGGTTCCATTGATGGTCTTAGAGCCGTCTGTGTAGATGACGATGTCATTTTTGTCTACCGGTTTGTTTATTTGCTCCCAAACATCCCTTGTAGGAATTTCTATCCTGTAGATTTTGATAATGGTATGCTTAGTACTAATTCGGTCTGGCACCATCTGTAGAATGGGATGCTTATCCATCTCCGCAAAAATTTTGGAGTGTCCTTCTCTGCATTTTTCTTCCTTTGAGTGAACTTATGTTCTATATGCGCTGTCAAGTGCTCTCGCTTTTACAGCTAAGTGTAATGGAGGTAGACTTAACAGGGTTTCCATCGCAGCCGTTGGTGTTGTTGACATAGCTCCCGTAATTCCTAGGCAGGCCAGTCTTTGGACCCTGCTTGGTGTAATCTGACAGTGCTTCGTCAATGTTCTCTGCCACCAGGCAATGCTGGCGTATTCTATAACTGGTTTAACCATAACAGAGTAAATCCAGTGGGTCATTGCTGTTGATAGACCCCAGTTTTTTCCAAACATTCGCCTTCAGGCCCATAAGGCTCTTATGGCTCTATTTGCTACTTTCTCCACGTGTGGTTTGAATGTTAGCCTTTTATCCAGGGTTACTCCCAGATATTTGACTTCTTCTCCCAACGGGATTTCTTTGTTGTACAGATATAACTGTTTTAGTCCGGTTAGATTCCGTTTTCTTGTATGACTGTGGTCTTTGTAGGATTAACTGACAATTCCTCCTTGTCACACCATTTTTCAACAAAATTTGAGGCTCCCTGCATCATTTCCGATACGGTTTCCTGAAATTTCCCTGTTACTAGTATAGTCACATCGTCCGCGTAGCAGATGGTTGTGTAACCTGCCTCGTTCAGTCCTTGTAGGAGTTCGTCCACCACTAGGCACCACAGGAGTGGAGAAAGAACTCCTCCCTGTGGACATCCCCGTGAGGCCTGCACCCCCACAGACTGAGTAGTGGAAGAGGCGTAGATTTCTCTTTGTTTCAGCATGTTGTAGATCCACTTACATTCTGTTGGATGTATCCCTCTCTTAACTGCTGCTTTGTCTATGGACTTAAGGACGTTCACTCGGCGAGAGAGTGACAGAAAAATTCGTGCGAGAGAGAGGGAGTGTGCGTAGTTTGATGCGGCAACATAGCTTTACATGGACAGACGTAATCTGTGCCTGTGTGAGTTGAGCGACCATAAGACGCGCAGAGCGACTCCGCAACGTTGCAACCTCTCTCTCATGTCTCTTTCTCCCAGCGTAAAACTGTGGTGTTTACATTTTTACTATGGCTGTTTCTTGATAACGAATATGGAAAGGTGGAATATTTTGAATGGTAAATTTTCCTCACATTCTATTCTATATTATATTGTTTTTTCAGAGATATGTAAAGAAAACTTCTTTTGATATTAGTAAAAATGTTCATTTTTACGATGCATATCCTATACCTCCCATGTTAAAGTCGCCAACTTCAACGACAAATTTCTCTAAATTTTGCATGGATAGCGATATTTTGAATTATACTACTGTATAGAGGGCATTTTCATTCACACAATTTTTCAATTTGAGGAAAATCAGAAGAAAATCGATTTAACCAGTGAACGTCCTTAAAGGAAGTGTTATCAAACGCTCCCTCTATGTCTAGAAATGCTCCAAGAGCAACTTCTTTTTGTTTGATACTGTTTTCAGCTCGGCGAACCACCTCACAGATGGCCATTTCGCACAATTTTCCTGCTTGATAGGCATATTGGTGTATATGGAGCGATGAATCGCTCAATACTGTATCCCGAATATGCCTCTAGATTAGTCTCTCCAGCAATTTGAGGAGGAATGATGTCAGGCTAATTGGCCTGAAAGATTTCGCCTCGGCGTATGTCTTTCTCCCTGGTTTAGGTATGAAGACTACTTTGACTTGTCTCCACATTCTTGGTATATATGTCAAGGCCAAACTGACTCTGAGCATGCCACATAGAATGGGTGTCAATTGTTCTATTTTCTGCTGTCACATAGCTGGTATAATTCAACCCTTTCCTGATTTAAATGATTGAAATTTATTTACTGCCCATTTAATTTTTGTTTGGTTGACCACTTGATTGGCAAGTGTCCAGTCATTCTTTGTAGCCTTTGAATAAGTATCTACCAAGTTTTGCTGTTCTGATTCATTTTATTCCAGAATAACTGATTCAGGAAAGTGAGTTTGGAGCAAAAGCTCCATTGTCTCCCTCTTCCCCTCAGTGTATTTTCCTGTAGGTAAGTATGCTCTATCTTCTTTTATTATTCTGTCTTGTATGGTAGAACTCATATCACGATTATTTGCCATTTTTATTCCTAAGTAAATGAAACTTGATACGCCTTCAAAGTTTTTATCACCAATCTGTAAATTTCGGATTGTTCTTCTGGATTCCACAGCTGACATCTTCATATACTTTGTTTTTGCCTCATTTACAATCAGTCCAACTTTACTTGCTGCAATCTCCATATGTATGTCTAGTTGTTCTAGTTACATTATTCTCTCCGAAATTATCAACATATCGTCAACATAAGCACATATCTGGCTAGACATCATGAAAATTGCGCCTTTACCTGCTATTTTATTAATTATTTCTTGTAATGTTAGGTTGAATAAGGTAGCTGGAAGGTTGTCTTCTTGTTTTACTCCTGTATCAAGTTCAAAACTATGTATTAGTTTATTGCCTATTTTCACTTTTGTTTTGGTGTCACTTAGCGTCATTTTTGCTAATATTTTGAGTTTTTGGGGTATCCCTTGTTTTGTCATAACTTTATACAATCCTTCTTGGTTTATGCAATCAAATGCCTGTTTAAAATCTACAAAAAGCATATGCAAGTCGATATCGTGTTCATAGTACTTTTCCATTATCTGCGTTATTATAAAAGATTGGTCAGTAGTGATAGGTTATAGCCTGAATAATCAGTCAGGATACTTTTTCTTCCGGAAAATGAAAGACTTTCTACAATAAATTTTTTAAATCGTAACTTGCTTCGTGTTTGTTCCAACCATAGAGTGTATCTTCACCGTTAAAGGATCAGTGTAATTAAAAGAAAGATACAATGTATGCGCCTGTATGCAGTGGAAGAGAGAAATACTTCCTGCCTCACATCATTTGCGCGAGCCACCTGATGATGTGCATTTCTGTTACAGAATACGGTTGCCCTCTTTAATGATGATAACTTTCAGAAATAATTATACTTTTTCACTATTCATTCATTCTATACCGATTCTATACGATTATTTATTTCAATTATAGTGAACCACACAGACGAAGTCGCGGGTACTGCTTAAAGACTGATATAGCATTTCTAAGTGAATCCGTATGTAACCAACAGATCTATAAATAAATAAAAAATAATGATCAAAACGCGCCAACTTCTTCTGATTAATGTAAATTCGTTATATGAATGTCAAGATTGTTGTAATTTAGTTTATAATTTACAGACTTCTAAATTAATAGAAATCATATATTTACACAGATTCACATCTATTTTCAAAACTGATTTTAAGAGTCAGACCCTAATAAACGATGAAATACATTGATTAATTATATTTTTGTAGCACGTACACCGAAAATACCCTATTATTGAGCTGACTTCTGCTCCTAAAGTTCTCAATTCCAAACCATGGTAACAATTTTCATCAATCCTCTGTTGACAAATTGATATTCGAAAGAAATTTGTATTATAGAATGTGTTCGTTATAGTATGTGCATTTATTGCGAACGGGATAGCACAGAAAATGTGAAAAATATCAATCAATAAAATAAATCATGTAAGATATGTTTCATTGTATTAGTTTACTGTAATGTGATAGCATTTGCAAAAATCTGTTTGTCAAATCGATACGATAGTTTCGATACATCCAAATTTATTTAAAAAGCTTAGTAATGTAGGTACTTCGGTGCACTTGTTACAAAAAGTATCGTATGCAACACGGACACTGAACGACTGTCATTATTGTTACGGACAAATTTGTATGCATGGAGCTACGCCTTGTGCTTTGTCCTCGTCTTCGTCTCGCCTCGTACTTCGCCCTCGTCTTTACCGAATGCAGCCAAATTTATCCTGGACAAAAATGACAGTCGTTCGGTCCTTGTAGCATAATATACTATTATTTGAATATTGAATATCTCCTTGTCAATCGTTGAAAAAAATTCATTTAAATGTTTGAGCCATGAAAGAATTTTTTCATACGTTGCTATGATAAAAGCTAGAACTTTGCAATGATAAATAAAAGCGTAAATATCCACTTTTGATAGCTAACATAGAAAATAACAACTATGCATCGGAAATGTCCTATTTGATGATTAAACACATTTTAAGAGGAATAATGAAATTGTAGACAACGTTTCGATGTAGATTATTCATAATGAAGCTATTTTATCAATCTACTTCTGCGGATATGCACGGAATAAATTACCCTCTCCTTCGTGTAAGATATATTTGATATTGCTATATTATTTGAATGGTTTTTTGGCATTTATTCGATAGTACTTCAGCAGGCTGAGTGAGATCGCTGTAAGGAGGGTATAGCCTCTCCACAAAAATACTTGCAGAGAGAGGGCGCAAGTAATCCGATATCATTCACAATTTTATCCTTCTGAGTATTATCAAGACCAGATAATTCACACGAATCTGAACATTAATTTTCAATAAATAAAAATAAAAATTAGGTAATAACTTGGGATATGATTCAGCCTACACAAACTAAATAAGCTATTTTTTTTTGGTGTATTATTAGTATGATTGCCAATTATTCTCAATTATTGCTATGTATTCCTGAATCTATTTCTTAAAATTTGTGCAGCGATTCCCAAAATGGTAGCCAATATCATATTACGCGGTGTGCCGTAAAAAGTGTCACTTCGATTATTTTTGGTACCACTGAAACTGACCCAGTAAGGGGTTGGATTAAAATAATAAAAATTCAAATTTTCAAATTTGCATATTAACTAGGTACTTTTCCATGTAAAATGTCAAAAAATATTTTATCTAATTCCGTTTTGAAAAGTCAAACTTTACATCAATTTCTGACGTTATGCAACGTCCCATTTTTCATAACTGCAATGCAACAGTTGCGTAAAGTAGCATGAAGTAGTTACGTAATGACTTTACGTAACTGGCCATGTTTCAGAGCTAATCAATTATACTTATCTGCGTACAATTAAAAGAAAGATTTATTATTCACAGTATGCAGCATTGGCAGAGTCTTTAATATCAAAGGGTACTATATCACTCAGGATATTACTGTTTGAGCACATTTAAAAAAATTATTTTGACCTTTTGTAAAAATTCGATATTTGTTTATTCCAGTGCACTCTTGTTTCTGTAGTAACAATAGATGGTCATGAATCACAGTCATCTGAGTTTGGTGATGTGACATGAGAGATGTTCTCGTTGAAAAATATAGTTAAAATTATTCTGACGGAATTAGATAAAATTTTGTACAGAATACGTTATGAAAAGCCATATTGTTTGACTCACGTAATTTGCAAAACTCGCTACGCTCGTTTTGGCAAATATTACGTTTCGTCAAACAATATGGCACTTTTCATAACTAATTATGTAAATAACGAATTCTTAATTATAATTGTACACCCCGCGACGCAGTATGTACAATATTGTATTATCGACTAGTGTTCCAGCCTCAGGTTTTACCGATAGAAATGATTTATAACTTGGAGTAATACCACAAGTAATCAACTTCTAATATAACTTTTTAAAAAGAGATCTTCTAGAGTCTAATACCTTTTTCACATCTGAGGATACTTTTCCGCAGCCTTTTTTCTCCAAGTCCTTTTTTCTCACTATTATATTTTCCCCCATGTTTGATGAGTTATTTGGAATTTAGCTCATTGCATTTTACTCAAAAGGGTTGGCGGTGACTAGAGAAATAAGGATCTAACAAATTTTCAAACTACTTCAAATCAAATTAACTTATCATCTTCAAACAAAACTATGGACAAATTGTTAACAAATCAAAATCTGATAAGTTTCACGGAAATACAAATTCAGGAGTCGGTTTTCACATTATCGGTCTGAATAGGGCAGCAACTGTAGACACGTGTTTCGTCTTTATTAGGACTCTTCAGTATAGAATAGCAAGCCGCAGATAATCGGACTATAGTAGCCGTGAGACTATTCAGGACAATGGTGTGAAAATCGATGCCTGAACTTGTATTTTTGTGAAATTTATCAGATTTTGATTTTTTAACAATTTATCAGATTCTGTTTCACGGACAAACATTAGAGATCACTTTACAATGTCCTGCATTTCTTCAAAAACTATTGGATGGAAAAATAATACATTATAATGGGATGCCTAATTATTTAATTATTTTATTCTGAAGAAGATCCTTGGTTAAAGGATCGAAACGTCAAAGTTTCTGATAATATATACAGAATTTGAACCAAAAGCAATTTATCAATCATTCAAAATTTGAGACAAACTTACAGACAGAGACAATAATTCTAAAAACGGTAATTTTTGATGCACATCGTTTAAATAGCAGTTCTCACTTTAACTTAATTTTTTGACACACACATCTATTTCTCACATTTCTTACCTCGTTTGCACCTTGCTGCCATGTGTGTCATATACGATACATATTCTGCGTTTACTGAAAATTAATCCTTTGGTGCAGTTGGTTATTTTCATTTGTGCCTGATTTTAAGCGTTGGTGCAGATGTCCAATGTGATAAGGAATTTATACCTGATCTGGTGCAGTTGACAATCGCCCGAATGAATGACTGGGAAAATATGACGGGGGAAAAATAACTCGGGGAAAAACGGCCGGGGTTAACTGCACTCCAATCCTTTTTTTTCCTCACATTTTCATTATTACCTAAAAGCTTTTGAAATATGACATGCATATTCGTCCTCAATTCTGTTCGCTTATGGACACGATACAGATCACAATTATTCACTCATTTTGGTGATTCTTCATTCTATTGATTGGTTAGCTATCGGAATGAAAGCCTATTGATTATCATTACGATTTGAAGTTGAGTGTAGTACGAATTCTCATCTGCGGAAATCATATTCCTGTTTAGATTACACTGATTGTTAAACCTCCCATAGAGCAGAGGATATACGCGCTGGAGCTGGCGCTGTAGAACTGGGCTCGGATCTGCGACGTGATATTCTTTTTCCGTTCAATTTCATGATTTCAGCATATTCATATATCAGGTTTTGATATTATTGTTCTAACGATTTTCATTAATTTTATTTGTAAAAACAATAAATTTTTGCATCATTATCACTTAGATACACTTATAAATAGGAATCGCGGGGTGTACACTTTTGGTTTGACCAACATTGTTTTCTATTTTTATCAGTATACTGATTGAACTTTTTCTGCCATTTAAAAGAAAATCAAAAGTATATTAATAATAAAGTTTTTCATTATATCAAGAAGTGCTCGACAATAAAAGATGAAATTAAAATGATATTAGGGATTTTTATTGCAATTGGTATGTGTAGCAGTTATTATCTAGGTATATAGCCATTACAGTAAAAATTTTATACTTCAAAATTAAGTCTGGTAGCTATAAAAATTATATTAAATCTTACTTCAATGTTTCACATTAAAAACCGGTTTTATTTGTAACATCAATTTATAAATAAATATACGTACTACATTTTCAATCCGTGATTGGTGATTGTGTATCGTTAAACATTATTACTCTTTAGCCGGTTGTACAAGCTAAGCTTATCCACAGTTTAGTTAAAGTTTATTTCCTGTGGTAACAATTATTCCAGCAATTGCAACCATAGTAAATAAGCTCGACTCAATTAAACTTAAAAATGGCGTCAACTAATAAACACGTTCAAGAAGTGCACATAGAAAATCAAAAAACTATTTGTAAATTGTGCAATAAATCCGCAGTTAATAATGTTATTCGTTGTGAAAATTGTGAAAGTGTTTATCATAAAAGTTGTTGTGAGAGAAAAGGCTTACCTATTAAGGACTCTGTAACTAAGTGTTGCAACGAAGAAAAATTTTCAGACGCATGTGAGAAAATTAACATAGATCCACAATTCATGATAAACGAATTGCAAAAAGAAATTGGTTATCTAAAGCGAATCATAGAGGAAAAAGACTGTATTATAAATGACAAGTCCACAATAATTAATGACAAGAAGATCATAATTAAATTACTTCAAAACCAACTGAAGGAGAACGTACCACTAGAGCCATCTCTAAATTTAAATATTAACAGGATTTTTAACAATAAAGAAGAGACGAACTTAGGAAGCCAATCAGTTGGCAACCTGCAAGGTGTAGAGACAGCTTCACCTGTGATGACTGACAGAAACTCAAGGACGCAAAACAAAACAAACAAAACTGTCAAAATTGACGATGCATCGCTAGATATGCAAAATACAATTATGAAATCCAAGGATACTATTTGGACAGATGTGGTAAAGAAGAAGAAGCAAAATATTTCCAAAAATGCCATCACTGGAAACTCTAAAATCTTAACGAAGATTCCGGTTGCTCCAAAAAAGGCATTCATATTCATTTCCCGTATTAGTCCAGGCACCAAATCAGACGATGTGATCAGTCATTTGAAACCGGACTACCCCGAAATTGTGTGTGAAGAATTGAGCTCTAAATTTCCAGACTTTTATACCTCATTTAAAGTAACTGTAAATTTGAGTAATTATAAAAATATTTTAAATGCCGAAAATTGGCCATATGGAGCATATATTTCGCGGTTTTTTCATCAAAGAAGATTGAAATCATCGACGACATAGTGAATTATGACTTAATTCTTCTTAATTGTCAGGCCTTAACGCCAGCAAAAATAAGCTTAATCGAAAGTGAATATATCTCGGAACAAAATAAGGTTAAATTCATTTGTTTAACTGAGACTTGGGCAAAAAGCTCTGTTATTCATAATTTTTCACTCAATGATTTTAAACTTGCAGCAAACTATTGCAGGACATCTTTTAAAGGAGGTGGTGTAGGTATCTGGTGTCGTAAAGATCTTAAGGTCTGTTCGATTGATTTGACTCATCACTGCCTCGACAAATCATTTGAAATCTGTGCTTTACGCTGGTCACCAGATGCCTCCACAACAGTAATAATTTTAAACTGTTATAGGTCTCCATGTGCAGCAACTTTCGAAATCTTTGCAAATTGTCTGAGTAAAGTTATGGACTCTATTTTTAAACCTGGTTATAAAATAATTTTAACAGGTGATTTCAATATTGATATATCAAGGGACATTAACGACTACAATGCTTTATGCAATTTGCTCAATACCTTCAATTTAAAGAACATTGTAACTGAACCAACTCGAAATTCTTCTTTACTGGATCATATATATACTAATGTAATTAATTCACATAGCTGTGTTGCAGAGAACGTGATATCAGATCACAAAACTGTGCTATTATGTAGTGGTATATCTCACGCTAAAGCTAATCCCGTACCCATGAGATCAAGCCGAAGTTTTAGCTGTCAAAACATGGAAAAATTTGCTATCGATATTAATAATGAAGATTGGAATGAGATGTATACATATTCAAATCTAGATGATGCTTTTAATTGGTTTCATAAAACATTTTTATATTATTTTGAATCAAATTTTCCGATTATAAAATATTCACGCAGTAGATCTGGATGTGAATGGATCAATGAACGGATTAAACAATCGAGTTCTGAGTTGAGGTCATTGTTTATTATGACAAAAGAATATCCTCTACTATTAAACATATACAAAGATAAAAAAAGACAACATATTAATTTGGTAAGTGACACTAAAAAGCAATATTATCACAAAAAAATATTTTCTAGTGATAACATAACAAAAAGTGCTTGGGACGTTATTAATAATTCTATGAAACAAAAAAAGGATTGTAATATCAAATTAAAAGTAAAAGACACACTAGTGAATGATAAGCTTGAAATCGCTAATATTTTCAATAATTTCTTCAAAGAGGCACCACTAAACCTTGTAGACAATATTAATGATAATACCATGACTACCGACACTGATAGAGGCTGTAATGTTAGCAATAATATGAACAATATGTTCTTGTTTCCCTTTTGTGAGACTGAATTGTTGAATCTGTTAAAACTTAGATTAAAGAACAAAAAATCGTCTGGCCCTGATGAAATTCCGAGCTTTTTGATTAAAAGTTGGCTTGAGTCTATGATAAAGCCTTTAAATTACTTGGTTAACCTTTCCTTTCAATCTGGTTGTTTCCCTGATAAATTGAAGTTGTCTAAAATAATTCCTCTACACAAAAGAAATGATAAGTCCATTGCTGATAATTACAGACCAATTTCAGTCACTTCAATATTTTCAAAAATTTTTGAATATTGTTTTTTAGAAAGACTACAGAATTTTCTAGAGCAAAATAAAATTATCAATGAAAATCAATTTGGTTTCCGTCGGAATAGGTCAACTTATGATGCAATACAAAACATATTTAACAAAATTCTTTCTCATCTTGAACTAAATGAACAACCTGTTGGCTTCTTTTGCGACTTAAGTAAAGCCTTTGATTGTGTAAATCACAATATTCTCATAACTAAATTAGAATCAATGGGCATTAGAGGAACACCCTTGAAATGGTTAAAATCGTTCTTAACTAATAGACAACAATATGTAAATTTGGTTGATGAGTCGGGTAAAAACATAAAATCTAATAAACTAACTTTAGAAATTGGAACGCCCCAAGGAACAGTTCTAGCACCCTTTCTGTTCATTTTATACATAAATGATCTTTTTGAAACCATGAAAAGTTACGGTTTCACTACTATGTTTGCAGATGATGTTTCCCTTCTTATATCTAGCAAGGAAAATGATATTTTGTCCAAGCTTTGTACTGATAGTATACTTGAGATTAAGAATTGGTGCATAACAAATTCATTAATTTTAAATTATAGTAAAACTACATACATACGCTTCCATAATAAAAACACCAGAAATTTAGATATAAACTTTGATAATCAGTTTATTCAAAGTGTAGATAGTTCTAAAATTCTAGGTTTTATGTTAGATAAGAATCTTAACGGTAAAAATCACTGCGAACAATTAGCAGCAAGCATGAGTAAACTCTGCTTCCAAGTAAGATATTTAAAAAGTTTATTGAATTTAGATCACATACTTATGTTCTACCACGCAACCATCGAAGCTAAACTTCGGTATGGTATCCGTTTCTGGGGAAGTTCCTCTCATGCCTCTAAAGTTTTTATTTCTCAAAAAAGAATTATTAGATGTATTGCTGGCGTTTCCAGTCAACAATCCTGCAAAACTCATTTTCAAGATTTCAATATCATGACGCTGGTTGGTCTTTATATACTTGAATTAAGTGTGTATATATTCCAAAATAGAGATAAATTTAAAATGAATAGGGACATTCACAACAGAGATACACGAAATAAGTGCAAGCTCTACAAACCTTTTGCAAAATACGCATGTACTAAAAATTCTCCTGACTTCATGGGTGTGGATATTTTTAATAAATTACCTGACAATATCAAGCTATGCAAAACTTTACCTGTTTTTAAAACAAAACTCAAGCAATTTTTAATACAACATTGTTTTTATACATTAGATGAGTATTTGTAGAATAAAAAAAATCTTTGAATTATTTTGTCTGACGTCCACATATGTATTATGCATCAAGTGAATAAACATTATTATTATTATTATTATAAGCTTAGATTGTACAATCGAGCCTTTGTGTAAATACAGAATGATCTATTAGCAATTAATTTGATTATCGAGTAACGCGGCAATCTCCATTTTTGAAGATTATAAATAATTACAGCTTAAATAATTTCAGAAGCAATCAACTTTTAGACTGAGAGCTTTTAAACCACATGCTTTTTTAGTACAAATTTTAATTATATTCTTAACAAAAATTGTGTTTTTTCGTGATATCATATTGCATGCCTTTATAACGTAAAATAGTTGAAAATGATTTAAGCCTAGTACTGAAAGGCATGCAATTAGCAACAGTCCAAGAGGCTCGAGCGGTAAGCCAATAAAAAGAATAAAAGTTTCAGTCATAAAATCTTTGTGAAAAAATTGGTATGCACCTCCGTTGGCATAAGAGTGATCACAGCTACTCAATTCTAGATTTTTTCCAAAATTTTCAGTCCTTGTGTTAACGCAGGGTGCATGCCAATTTTTTCCCAAGGTTTTTATGGCAACAACGTTCGAGTCTTTTGGGCTATAACAAATTGCATGTCTTTCAGTACTAGGCTTTAAATCACTTTTAACTATTTTACGTTATAAAGGCATGCAATATGATGACACGAAAAGCCACAAAATTTTTAAAAATATTATTGAAATTTGCATTATGACCGGAATATGTGCATTGGTCAATAATCTATTTATTTTTCTCATCAAGAATAAATTATCAACCCTCAAAAAGGAATGCAGTATAAAATTGGAGAGCCCCATCTTTCACCGCCTCCAGTCTATTTTAATGTAGCTTTTTGGAATGAGATTTTTTTTAAAGATTCATAAAAGTTATGATTTTTGAAATGCCTTGAAAAATTACATTAACCTCTGCCTTTTGGTCTATTTGTAAGAGGACACGCTACAGGCGCAATTCTTGACTAATTTTGGTATTTTTTCTACTATCGATTGGTAAATTATTAGAATAAAACTCTATTGATCTTCTCAATGAGTTGTCGAATAATTTTATCCTTATAAACAATCAATTATTGCATGATTCCTCCCTCGATTTCTCCTTATAATTGATGTAAATATATCTCATCATTTATTTCATATAAAGAAAAGAATAAGTTTCACTCTAAGCAGGTTAGAGTAAACAGCATCATGAATTCATCAGTGTTATGAAGAACAATTTAAAAATATCCCGCAAAATGAGACTAAAATTGTCTTTCCTGTCTGCAAAACCATATTATTTAAAATTTATTTTCTGGCACCTGAGAGACCTCAACTTCAAATTATTACAGCATAAACTTTAACTATTCTTCCATTGTTGCAATTGCATCGTAAAACGACTGCATACATGCTCCGAAATGCTCTCTCTCTTACACACAGATGTACTTGTCAGTAATGATTTAGGATGACGTCATCTAAAGAGTAAATGTGATTGGCTGCAGTGGACCGTGAAAGAGATTGCCGTCTAGGTTCATTAAACAGTTGAAATCGCGAGTGTTTTACTGACCAACCTCGTAAACAATACTACATGGGTGCCATCCAATTATATTTTCTCAAAATTAATAACTGATATCAAGCAACAGTGATCCTAACGGATTGGTTGAAGTGATAAGAAGCAGCTTATGATAGGCTTAAAATTAAGAATACATTAAAGAATTGTTTGACAAGAATGTAAACAAACAGATAAATAAGGTGCGATTATTTGACATATCATTCCATATTTATATTATTTTTCGTTATGAATAAATATTTAAATAAATAATATCAATATTCGTCTATTATTGTCCCAAATAATTATTTTGAGGTAATAAATCTTTCGATTTACTTAAATCACATTAATAATTCAAATAAGACTTACCCAATCATTATAGACTTCTCCTGCAATTCAGCTTTAAAGATCTAGAAGAAACACAATCACAGTTCTCTTCTTGACTGTCTTAAATTATTAAAAGCACCTTATATACATAAATGTCATAATAAATAAACACGCCGATTGCTAACAAGTGGTCGCTGCAAATGGCGGCTGATCACTCAATCACAAAATAAATACAAACAAGAGTTCAAATGGAGGTTAAATGCACAATAATTCACACGTTCTAATGTAAAACTCTATAAAAAATACTGTTCTAATACTGTTCACCGTAATGTTTTGGTCCGATACGTTGTGGTGATCACATTGGTCCGCTAGAAAAAATCCGTCTGTCACTTTCATGTGTAACTGGGCGTGCATGAACTCTGCCGGTAGGAAGACACGCGGCGTTACCGACAGCGCGGGAAAACGGATTCCCGGAAAGCATTTTTCACATTTCAATTCGCGTAATTTAATAACGACACATCATACGAAATTTTCCACCGCTAATTTAATCTTAGGACTCTGACCAATGGAACATGTCAGAAAAATTACGCTAATTTTATGTATGATAACTTTTATTTTGTGCTAAAGTTCGGTTTGTATTATTGTATGGGACTTTTATTCAATAATTACATCTATAATTTATTATCAATAGTTAGTGAATAGTTGAAACAAATAATTATTCAATAACTGTAATGATTTAATTACAATATTGCTTTGTACATCGACGTGGAAATTAATCACAAAATTATTGAAGTGGACATCTCAAATTTGAATAAATACAGAAAATTGTTTTTGACGTCTCACTGAATTCACGAACATTATTAACACTTACTCTATTCATTACTGTACCTCCAGCGCCACCATGCGACTTTCATTCTATCCCAAATGTTGTCTAAACTGTAAAAACAAATAAGGATCAGTTTATTAAATTTTTTGTTTCAATTAAAAGTCACCTGTCCATGGCAGGTCGGACATCAAGCAAAGCAAACTGATATTTGGAGTCCATTGTACCACCATCATAATAGTCAATAATATAACGTACTTCTTTTCCACATCGATCAACAATCCAGTCGTGACGATCAAACGGTAATTCATAGCCCATTAATTGACGGATTCGTGCTCTAGGACTGTATTGGGTTGCTTTCCCTCCGAAGCTTTTTAATCTAGACGAAAATGTAAAAAAGCTCAAACTTATGTACTAAAAAGTTATTTCTAAATCAACAACACAGCGCAAATTAACTTTTAGAACACAAATAACTTTTAAAATGGGTCGGTGACAGATGTATGTAGTGCTACCACGTGCTGCGAATATAAATTTGTAAAGAAATAAAATTTAGGTTATGCAACTTAACTACCATGCACGTATTGAAATTGGTATCATTGTAATAAAAATTAAAAAGGGAATGTTTAATTCAGGCATCTTTTGGAAAAATTAAACAACAAATTTCAGAGGTGGCAATAGAAAAAAAAAGAATTGTCATGCTCTTATTCATAACATAGTGTTTCGCTTGAAACAAATGGTAATCGTGAATAATTACGAAGCCAACTCCAATTGAGTTATAATCGAAGTATATTAAATTTTTGGCATCGCAATGAATGAGATCATAGTTTCGGCAAGAAAGTATAAATGAAAATAGAGCAAAAAACTAGATTTGGCCCAACATGAGGCTCAAATTCGGCCTCACTGGCGCGTGCAGCGCAATTCGATACTATTTTTGCGAATATTTCGAAGGTGCGAGCGAAACGAGCTAAGCTACAATAAATTTATCGAGAAAAAAACCACTTGTTTACTAGTGAAACGAAGTTTTATCAGGGCCTGTGCAACCAAAATTGAGCCCAAGACAACCTAGAAGGTTGAATTAAACTAATGTTGAGCGAAATCTAGTTTTTCGCGCTATTTTATTTACACTTTTCCACCGAAACTATGACCAAGCGACACTATTGGCGCTTCTACTCATTCGTTGGAATGCTAAATAAATAATGTTTCCCATTTACAGCTTAATCAAAGTTGGCTCTATGATGGTTGTCATCTGCCACTTCTTGATATAAGGGTTACCAGCATTAAAAATACGAGTTCTAGATTTTTTACGGGAGACTGTTGAAACAGGATTGTTTATGGAAAATCATCAATTTTCAAATTCATATTTACTGTTAGAAAAAGAAACTTTTAGAAGCGGAAGCTTTGTTTACCCCGTACTTAATTTTGCTGATTACGGGTTCCGAATTCTGCCAACCAAACTCAATTTCATTACGGCAAAGTAATTCGTGATCACGGTTACGTATTTTTAAATATTTTTCAGCTAGTTTTAAATGAAATCTGATTTTGTTGGCGACTAGGTAATATTATTTTTACCGTAAATGTGATTTATGAAAAACTGATATTTTCTAGACGAAATTAAAGGACCCTAAATTGCTTAGGCTGTACAAAACTAGTTTGATCTATAATTAAAAATTACCTTGGATCCCCGCACTCTCTAGCATGTAGGGCCTCCCATTTAAGTACTTCCAACCAAGCCTGTTCATTATTAGCATTATGAATCTTAATTATGTGATCCATATCTTTAGGAGCCAAATCGTCGTCTTTCCAGCGCCATCCTTTACGCAACATCGCATTCCAAAACATCTAAAATAGAAATAACTAAATATGATGCAATAATTGTGATCCTAGATCTTTACTTGCTGGCTTGGATACAACCAAAAGTCCTTCGCACCATCTTCTGTAACTTTAGGAATAGAAGAAACTTGTCTTGCAGTCGGCAGTGGAAATGGTTGATCTGGTGCTGGTCTTTGATTTGGAGCAGGCATCATATTTAAGGGATTAACCTCGTCTCCATGGTTCACTGGACATTCAGATTTAGCTGGAATCTTTTGATGCATAGGGCATTCAGGTGGTATATCATTTGACATGAACTGTTTACTCAAATATTTGTCATGTCGTTTTGGTTTATTTCCACTTGCTTCTAAAGTGGAAGGATGGACAATATGCGTCGCTGCCAACTCGGCAGCGGATACAGTATTTCCCATTTTTAGTTAATTCTGCAAGATCATAGAATGAGGTTAGAATAAATTATGCAATCAATGAAATTTAGGACTGAGGAGTGTACTTAGATCAAGAAAGTTGAAAATACGTACCAAATGTTAATAATAATTTCTATCAATGATTTATGTTTTTATAGCATGTTACACTTTAATTTAATGACAATTTCAAAAGAAATTTTTGATGCAATATGATATGACAGCTGCTAGAATTGAAACACGCTAAGTGCTACCACCTGTGAAAATTCTGGTCAACTAAGAGTATTTGGTATACAAAATAAAAAACCTATTCAATTTGAAGTTCGATATATTATGCGATTAAATTGAGAGACATCAAGAAAAAGAGTGCTTTTCATGATAATATTATAACAAAACATTCAAACAACCACAAATTAAAAATCAAATTTACTGCACTCAGAACGTGCTACATGCTGCCATCTCTGTACATACAGCCAGACTAACTTCCGAACTTGAAATTTTACGAATGAAAAACAAGCTCAAGTCAAAAAAGTTTCCAATCGAAGTCCTGTTATTTCATGACAAAAAGCAATTTTAATCTCGTACAGCATATTGATTGAAGGCTTGTAGTCCTGAATACACTTTGACTATTTTCGTCTTGATGTCAGTTGTCAATACATCCGTGCGTATGTGCGTATGTTCGTTTGCGGGGTAGAAATTATTGATTACAGCCCTCATAAAGGCTTTAATCCGAAAGATATTGAAATAAATTATATGATAGATCAAAAATAAATGCAACTGATCCAATAGTTTCTTTTAGTGCTTTTATATATTTATGATTTTCTTCTGAATAAAGGCTTTAATAAAAAAATTCCACTTGAAATATACCAGTTATTTTCCAAAGAAAAATATGACTTAGACTCAACTTGAAACTTTTTTCCGCTTCTCGAACTCATTTTCGAGTAATTGGTACATAGCCTATAAAAGATGTAAGTACCAATAACTCGAAAATGAGTACGACAACCAGAATATGATTTCATTTTAAGTCATACTGTTTTTTAAAATTAATTGGTATATCTTTTTTTTTGATTAGTGCCCTTGATTACTTGGAAATTGATAATTTGTTAAAAGATGATTTCCGACGTAATGAGAGTACTAATCCAAAAGTAGTAAATAAAGTACACCATCTATTTTTAAAGAATAATATGAGTTTACTTGAAACTTTTTCCTGGTTGTCGTACTCATTTTTGAGCTATAACCAGGGCCGTAGCTAGGGGGGGCATTATGGGGCAATGCCCTTCCTTATAGTACCATTGCCCTACCTTAAGAAATACTATCGACTATGTTAATATTTTAGTAAACTGTTTGTTCATAGTTTAAAATGATTAAAGAAAATCTTTTATCGGCGTAGCGTACCAACATCTTAATATTATACAAATTCTTTATTCTGCCCATAGATGGCATTGAAATAAGTCAGTTGGTGGGGGGCTGTGCGCGTATTACAATCTATTGGCGACTAAAATTAACTCGTAGCCCTCTAGCGGCAACCATATGAACCTTCCAAAACGGTAATGTGTATGAAGCGTCATAAGACGTAGTGGCAGTGTTTTGCTTTATTTGTGTCTTATCTTATGATTTTGATTCTGTTTTAATTGTTCGTTCCGTTCCTTAATTTTTCAGATCTAATATTCCTAATAAAACCAGACTTTTTCAAGACTAATTTCCCTTTTTAATCTTTATTCCTAACCTCTCATTTTCTCTGATACTCTCAAATAACTACCATTATAGATCCTGCTAAACCAAAAATAAGCAATGTGAGCTGTTGTGTGTACGGTTGTCATTCGAGTGCGGTTAAGAATCGAAATTTATGTTTTCATGGCTTTCCGCGAGAAGACGAAAGAAAAGTTTTTATTAACAATAATCTAGGGGCGATTCAGAACTTGTGGATAAAAGGAAAGCATGGATCTTGGAAATACGAACTGGCAAACCAGTTACAAAACACATGAGAATATGCAGTTTACATTTGTTGCATTCAAGTAACTGAAGAGTTCTCTTGATACTAGCCGGAGAACATAACCCCCAAACACATCCATCTTTATCTGCAAATATATAGATCATGAAAGAATAATCCAGAAACAGAGTACATAACGTTGAATTATAATATTGGAATTTACCAGAATGATAAAATACAACCCTCTTCACATTCAAATAAAGTCTCAAACTCCTTTCAAATATAGCACACAATACATACAAATCGAATGCAACGCCAAACACATTACCGTTTAGAGCCGCCATGTTTGTATTACAGCAGCGCCGCCATCGGTAATTTTAGTCGCCAATACTGGAGTATTCAAAATCTTTAATAATAACTTTATTGAGAAACTTGAAAGTTATACCAAACTTTACCTTAGGATCTACTCTTGACAGATGACAAATAGGAAAGATTAGGTTTACGTGAAAGTCCAAATTGACATATTTGGTACGCATAATCAAGGTTTAGTCGACAAGAAATCTGAAGTAGATTTCGAGATTTGAATTTGTCTGTGGTGTTGGTTGGTAGTGTAGTGTAATAGGGACAGTATTTCATGAACTGTAGTGCAGAAAGATTGATTTTGCGATAGATATACGGGCTTTCCTTGGCAAAAAATAGAAAAGTTCTTCGTATTTTCAATGATATGAAGAATCGAGAGATTCGATTGTTTCAAGGAAGGTCTTTCTATTATTTTCAATTTTGTTTTCATTCTTGTATAGTTTTTTCATTGGGGAAGAGTTGAAACATTTTAAGTTAATAATGGTATGAAGAGTTAAGTTTCAATTTATGATTTTTTATTATTCTACGATGATCATTTCGACTTTTGAAGTCATCTTCAGGTATCTTTTTTTAATAAAAAAATATAAATAAACAATATAACAAAATATTAACAAATGAAAACATTTTCAGTAGAAACACAAAGTTGGCAAAAAAAAATGGAATGATAATAATAAAATTAATGAGTAGAATTATCATCATACGGAAATGAAAAAATGATAATAATGATAATTCAATTTGGAAAATTTTTATTTTATTCTTATCCAAAAGTGGTGTGTTATAATAATCAGTTATTTCATTCAATAAGTTTTTATTATTATTCAGACATTTTTTAATTTCGTAAAATTCTAATAAATTCAATTTTTTATTTTTATTTTCCAAATGTAAAATTTTTAGATTAGATATATCACAGGAGTGGCTATTTTCATTCTGTTATTTTAAATTATGCTTGGGATTTAATATAGACCTTAATAAATGAAAAGCTATTGATACTTTTTGGAAGTTCAATGCTAGCGATGATCAAAAATTACCTTGTGTACAAAAACTCAAGTATTATCCACTGGTGAAAGAATACAAGATAATCCTTGATCATAGGTGAATTAATGAATGTTTTGATCATCTTCTTCCCAACAATTAAGAACTGTCTCACACATGTCCGGCGAAAATTGATTCACCAGATCAGATCAAGTTAAATTTTTCTTGCGCCCTACCTGTAATTACCACTACCCTATCTTAGATTCAACTCTGGCTACGGCCCTGGCTATAACTACTGTAAACTGTTATAATTGAAGTCCAGTAATTAGTTTACATTTCGCTACATAGGTTATTGAAATAAGTGGGTACTAAATTTATTTATTTTTGGCTAAACGTTGTATATTAATCTCTTATTTGCTGTGTGTAGGATTTGAAAATCTCCGTTAAGGTTATGATTCGCTTTGATACAATGTTCGGCGAATGCAGTATCAGCCGAACACTGGATTCGCCGAACACTGTATCAAAGCGGAGAAATTTTTAAATTCAGCACACTGCAAATAAGGGAATATAGTATTGAATTATTTGGAACAGATAGAAATAAGAAATGCTGTTAATAATAGGGAAAACATAACTAATGAAAAATTGGAAGTAATAAATTCACCGTTGTTGAACTTAATGCCAATTCACAATGTGCGTAAATATAAGGAATACGTAAAGACATAAACGTAAGAAATTATGTATGTTCACAGTGATCGTAACGTAAAATATTAAAATTAAGTGTTTTTTTAGGCGATCATAACAAAAAAGATGTTTCTATGGCTCCTTTTGCGGCCGTGAAGTTTCACTTTTTGATACACATCTGTCAAATTTTACTTTTTGGGACTGATCTGTCAAACACTACTTTTTTGGGACTGAACTGTCAAAAACTACTTCATAAACATTTCATACTTACCTATATGGACTGCTTGATGAACTTTTTAATATACAGTTTTTGCCGAAATACATTTTATATTCCTCCGTCAACCTTAACAGTTCGTGCAATTCAAGAAATTGATACGCATTTTTTAGGAATGTCACTTTTATAGAAGACAATAAAATAAAACAATTTCAACGGCAACTAAGATTTACAATTGCAATGCTTTAGAAATAAATAGATAAAATTTTGTGGTTTTGAATTATTTCGTGATGATCGCCTAAAAAACGTTATGTGCACCTCGGCCTACAGTTCTTTTTCGGTCTCACCTGAATTGCAGCCTGTGCTGCGCTTCGGCCGCAAACAACAGATTCGACCAAAGAAGATAACCTTTGCGGCCTTAATACGCAAATAACTATTTTCATTTTACGTTGGTACAAATTAGGGTTATTGATGTATTGTATTCGTTTCTCTGACTGTCATTTTCAAATATTCTGTTGATTTCGATTCTGTTTCGTGTTCAATACTCTTCTTTGATTTCACTGTATTATCAGTTTGGAGTTTAGTTAGCTTTGTTTCATTGTATGATGTCTGAAAAAGATCTTGTGATTGTTTCATTATTATTGAAACTGCGTTATAAAAGTCGCCAACGAGAGAAATATTAAGACGAAGAAGAAATTGTTGCTTTTTTTTATTAATAATTCTATGTCAATCATATTTAAATCACGTTTCGATTGTCAACTGTCAGATTAAAACATGTGTTTAAAGTTGAGGCAGGCGCTATTAGTTGTTTCGTACGTAAACATAACATAAAGTTGAATTTATCTCTACTTTAAGTTTTCATTACGAAGCTCTTATGTCAATACATAAATGTAAGAAATACGTAATGCTGCATTCACAGAGCGAAATTTGGTGTAATTCCAAATACGAAATTTCAACTGTTGAAATTTGCCCGTTCACAGCCTGAAATTTAGACACCGAAATTAAGGCACTAAATACATGAGTATTATCATCCGCCATTTTGTGTCCTTAGAAAGCGCTTTAGCATATGTGAACAGTCCAGGAAACGCGATGATTGAGTCGAAACAGTTTAAACTTTAGGTAAAAAACGTGATAAAATAATATCGGAGTCTATCAAACTATTTATTGATGATATATTATTTGTAATCAAATTACATGCTTCAATTTAGAATTTTCAGTTTTCAAATGTTGAATCAAATTATTCGATTTCCAATCATATAATTAGAGTAATATTAAATACTCAGAATATCATTATGAAATTTCAATTTATATTCTGTAATACAATTTTTGAAAACAATCTGACAGATTTAATGCATTTTGGGATCTCTAAGTTTGTAAAACTCTATTGTTTATCTTCAAACTTTGTAATCTTTAACTTTCCTAGAAAAAATTTTATGCATATTTATTGGAAGATTCATTATTTTACTGCTCTTAGTCTCTCACCCAAGGGATTAAAAACATGGAAGTCTACTATTTGCAATTTTTTATATCGCATGTCTTGATAAAAATTGTGAGCTCGTAATATTTTGCTTATCAAAGACATAATTGATTATATATTATTTATACTTATAATATATTTATATATGTATATATGTAAATATATAATATATGTTTTAAGTATCGTTTTCATTGTGGTGTCGCAGGCGTGGTACGAGAAATTGAACCAATAGGATTGCCGGATTTTGAATTTCATCGTACCGTGGTCTTGTGACAGCGGTGTTGGAAGCGTGGTGTCAGAGGTTGGAAATATTCAACTTTTGTACCACGCTCGCCTCCGCGCATGCGTAAATCTTCTCATATTTTGATGGTTCATCAGATAAACCGTCAAAATATGAAAAGATAAACTTTATCTTGTTCACATCCACGTGTTCTCATTTTATAAAGTCAGTGAGATGGATCTTGATGAAAAATTAATCCTAATATCGAAGTAAATTTAAATATTCATATAAGAAAGCTATACGTCTGCACCGCGTTGTGGTCGTCATATTTACGAAAAATGTTCAAATTTGATATATTAACTGTGTTATTTGTAATTTAATAATGCGAGCTCGCGCAAACTACAACTTTCATACCAATACGCATTTGTCAGTTGCCACGCTTCTCACGCCACCGTGAAAATAGAAAGCACAAATTTCGTACCACGCTTACAACACTTGCCGCGCCTGCGACACCACAATGAAAACGATACTTTATATAATAGGTACCTATGTATAATACATAAATATATTGATCAATTATTGCCTGAAATTGAGGTTAGATTCTATGATAGTGTCTAAAAATTTATATAAAAATATATATTAAAATGAACTGAGATAACTTCAATCAAAATTTTGATGTGATCATAACTTTAAATGGAAATTTTGACTGAATTTACGTACTTTTACATGAAATACTTGTGATTCGTCTGTGAATCTCACAGCCACAATTGCCGCTAATAATGATGATAAATCATTCGGCACATTAATGAGTCACTCCGATACTATTTTCTTTAGTTTTTCAAGTTATTATAAAATTTTATCCTCGTCAAACAACGCATTTCCTGTGTTGTTTACATTGGTTTACATATGCTTTCTTTTATTGACAGGACACGAATGGCGGATGATAATACCTATCAGCCTTATTCATAGAGAAGTTAAGCCGAACTAAAGAGAGATGATCTCAGTACTAACGTTAGTACTTATTCATAGAGTGGACTTAACTTTAGTCCGAGACTAGAACCGAACTAAGTCCGGACTATACAGAGGCGGCTCTAGCCTACTTACCGCCGAGGTGCAAAGATATATAGATTGCGCCGTCCTCCCACCCTCCCTCTCTTTATCGTACTTCTCTTTTTTATAGATTTCAATCCCAACCTACAATCCACAATTTGAATCCCAGTTCAAAATTTCAATCCTAATCCACAATCCACAATTTGAATCTCAATCCACAATTTTAATCACAATCCACAATTTCAATCCCAATCCAAAATCCACAATCCTAATCCCAATTCAAAATTTCTCAACCCCAATCCCAATCAAAAATCCACAATCCCAATCACAATCCCAGTCCCAATTCCAATCCAAAATCCAAAATACAGAAACCCAATTCACAGCCCCAATCCCAATCGAAAATCCACTTTCCCAATTCCAATCAAAAATCTACTATCCCAATCCCAATCCCTATAAAAAAACCAAAATCCCAATCCCAATCCCAATCCCAATCCAAAATCCAAAATCCAGAAACCCAATCCCAATCCAAAATCCACAATCCCAATCCAAAATCCAGAAATCCACAACCTCAATCTCAATCAAAAATCCACAATTCCAATCCCAATAAAAAATCCACAATCCCAATCCAAGATCCAAAATCCAGAAACCCAATCCCAATCCAAAATCCACAATCCCAATCCAAAATCCAAAATCCAGAAACCCAATCCCATTTTAAAATCTACAACCCCAATCGAAAATCCATAATCCTTGATCCAAAATCCACAATTTTAATCCCAATCCAAAATAGAATGGTGGATTATGGATTGTTGATTAAAAATAATAATAATAACAATAATAATATTAAAATATTTTGTTGGAGAAATTGATCTTATTTTTAAAGAATTATGTTCGGGGCCCTACTGCCGCCTTCAAGGACATGGCGCCAGGGTGCCGTGCATTCCTTGCACCCCCACTTGAGACACCTCTGACCGTTTTATATTATTAGGCCATCCAGTAGAGGAACCAGAGCCCAGCAGCAGAACCAGAGCCAAGCAGCAGAATCAGAGCCCAGCAGCAGAACCAGAGCCCAGTAGCAAAACCAAAGCCCAGCAGCCGTCCAAGAAGTCTTCCAACAGTAGCAGAACCAAAGACCAACAGCCGTCCAAGAAGTCTTTCAGTAACAGCAGAACCAGAGCCCAATAACCTTCCAAGAAGTCCTACAGCAATAACAGAACCAGAGCACAGCAACCATCCAAGAAGTCCTTCAGTAGCAGCAGAACCAAATCCCAACAGCCGTCAAAGAAATTTTCCAGTGGCAGCAGAACCAGAGCCCAAAAATCTCCCAAGAAGTCCTCCAGTAGCAGCAGAACCAGAGCCCAATAACCTTCCAAGAAGTCCTACAGCAATAACAGAACCAGAGTCCAGCAACCATCCAAGAAAACCTTCAGTAGCAGCAGAACCAAATCCCAACAGCCGTCAAAGAAATTTTCCAGTGGCAGCAGAACCAGAGCCCAAAAATCTTCCAAGAAGTCCTCCAGTAGCAGCAGAACCAGAGCCCAATAACCTTCCAAGAAGTCCTCCAGCAGCAGCAGAACCAGAGCCCAGCAGCCGCCCAAGAAGTCCTCCAATAACTGCAGCAGATCAACACATCAGTAGCAACTGTTCCAGGCCCCAATTCAACTCAACTTTAAAGAAGTCAACTGATTAATTTAGCCCGCCGCTTGCAAAGTTCAAGTGAGTTCAATTTGTTTTTAAATATTACGACTTGTAATAATTATTTTGTTGTTTCAGTTGCAGTAAGCGAAGAAGCCACTTCTCTGGTCTAGGTTTCGCTGGGGTTTTCCTAGGCCCAAAGGGAGAATTCCCGGCGAAGAGTTCGTCTCTTTCCCCTTAGTCATTGCCTGGGGACGAACAAGGTTTACAACGCAACAGCATCGCGGCCAAGACTTCCAACAACACAACAGCATCGAGTAATCAACAATTAATCTTCGAACCTTTGTACACTCTCCTAATTCCCAAAATAAACTCATTTCCACATAATTTACAGTCGTTTTATTCCCAAAATCTACTTTTATTATTTTCAGCAGTAGTTAATAAATGTATTGTTAAATAGTTTTTAGAATAGATTAAATTCATTAATATCTTGTGTTTTATTTTTGAAGTGAATACAAAGTTCAGAAACTTATTTTTACTATTTTAATTATTTAAAAATATCAATAGTATATTGTGTGGCTAGGGACGAAACAAGACGATTTCAGCTGAGGGTGAGTGTTGCTTGCCCGAGCGAAGCGAGGGCTGGCATCACCCTCGGCTGAAAACGTGTTTTGTCCCGTGCCACACACTGTATTTTTCATAATACCAGCATTGAAACTTTCCATTTATTACAAATTTGTCATAGCAAACTAAATATTTTTCGTTTGATTTTGCAGGTAACAAGTCGAGAGTAGCTGCTTGTGCTTTATCAATAAGATGTTTTGATGTACTTGAAATTGTCGTATCAATACTTTTTTTCTTGTAACTAATTTTCAATCTAAATTACAATTACGAATACAACAACTGTCAAATTAACTAAGGTTATATGATTCTCATTTAGAGATTGACAATGAACAAATGCGACTCTGCCAGGGATAAAACGATGTAGGAAACAAATTCCGCGGGCAGAAACAAGCTTGTTTCTCCCCTAGGGCAGAAACAGACTTATTTCTGCCCAGCTACACTTGCATTTGTCTGAAATTGTCTTGTTTCGACTGACAAAACAGGCGTTGAAACGCGTTGTTTCAATGCAGGTATTATGAAATAGTATATTGTGTGGCTAGGGACGAAACAAACGATTTCAGCTGAGGGTAAGCGTTGCTTGTCCGAGCGAAGCGAGGGCCGGCATCACCCTCGGCTGAAATCGTGTTTTGTCCCGTGCCACACACTGTATTTTTCATAATACCTGCATTGAAACTTTTCACATTACAAATTTGTCATAACAAAGTAAATATTTTTCTTTTGATTTTGCAGGTAACAAGTCGAGAGTAGCTGCTTGTGCTTTATCAATAAGATGTTGTGGTGTACTAAAAATTGTAATATTAATACTTTTTTTCTTGAAACTAATCGTCTTTTTAATTTAATTTACAGTTCCGAATACAACAACTGTCAAATTAACTAAGGTTATATGATTTTCATTTAGAGATTGACAATGAACAAATGCGACTCTGCCAGGGATAAAACGATGTAAAAAATTAATTCAGCGGGCAGAAGCAAGCTTGTTTCTCCCCTCGGGCAGAAACAAGCCTGTTCCTGCCCGGCTACACTCGCATTTGTCTGCAATTGGCTTGTTTCGACTGACAAAACAGGCGTTGAAACGCGTTGTTTCAATGCAGGTATTATGAAAAATAAGTTATTCAAAAGTCTTTGCAATAAATAAATGCTAAATAGTCACCTTTTTTTCTATTTAAAAATTTAGTTCAAAAACGCGCTAGGTGCTGCTATCTCTGGCTAACTATTCAAACTAGTGCCTATTTAAAAATGTGTTTATTTTTGACGTACGAGCTTTTATACACTATTTTTGATCAAAATATACTCTTTATTAAATTAAAACAAGAAAAACATTAGTTTAAAATTATTATTAAAGTAGTGAATCAAGATTTATTCGGATAAACACAATGCCGGCAAGCGACGCGTCGATTGCCTGTTAAATCTGACAGCCCTGATATTTCCCGGTAAAGAGATATGAAATAAAGTAACTGTTATTGACTTGCTACCAAATATATTTTAAGATAAATTTCGATCCATAAAATCAGAATACGAAAAAATTTATTCAAATTTGTCAACAGTTCTCCAAATATAAGCCCTTTACCACAAATTGATTTAAAAATTTGCGGTCATCTGTTGAGCTGATAAAAAGTATGATCAAACTCTCGTTGCATTATTTCACCCCTTATTCTTTGTGGGTTTGATCGATAGAGGACTGAATTCAATTTTAAAAGAAATAACATAATATAAACTTCCTATCAAAAATTTAATCATAAATCTAAAATCATTTATTTAAGAAATATAAACTCTTTAGTAGAAATTGACCTTTAAAACTACAGTTACCTGTTGAGCAGTTATATTGTATGACCTGATTACTTGTTAGTTCACGAGAATCAAAGAGATGGCAGCATGTACCTTGTTTTGAGAAATTTTAAAGTAATTTTATTTTCTTGCGATCAAATGGCAACTTATTTTGGAAATACTTAATTATAATTGTGTATCGATTGAGCATAAAATAAATTTTGTATTTAGCACTAGTTTTGCGGGGGGCCCAATAAGGGCTTTAAAAATATTATGACTTTTCGCTTCCTGCACTCATTTCAAGTAATTGGTACATAATCTATGAAATAGGGCAACCGGAAAATAATTTCAAGTCAAGTCATACTATTTTTTAAAATTAGTTGGGGTATTTCATGTATCTTATTTTGATTAGTGCCCGCGTTCACTTGGAATTATTAATTTGTAAAAAGATGATTTCTGACGTAACGAGAGTACTAATCAAAAAGTAGGAAATAAAGTACCCCATTTATTTTTCGAAAATAATGTGAGTTTACTTAAAATTTCTGTTTGATTGTCGTACTCATATTTTTGAGTAAGCTGTTATAGTTGAAGTCTAGTTGTTAGTCTACATTTCGCTACACAGGTGACCCAACATAGCTCATTTTGAATAATGAAAACTAAATAATTTTTTTTGGCCAAACGGCTGATTTTATCAAAAAAATTGTGAAGTACTTTTAGTTAGCAGATAAGCATATTATTTTTTACTGTACTACATTTATTAATTATTCAAAAAATAATTAAAACAAAATTAATGTTTTATTGAAGGATTTATATTATTATTCATACAATGAATGATTTTTATGATGACTAGCACCCTTTGGGCAAACGAAAAAAGGGTTTTTAGTTTTTAAAATACTGGCATTGCAGGTTGCCTACCTATTTACTTAAATTTAAATTTGAATTAACAAATATAATAATTGAGTATTATTTATTTTTGACTGAAAAAAAAATAAATACAGGTTTTTAAAATAAATAAAATACATTAAATTTTGTGGGAAAGGTTTTATTTGGTAATTTTAAAATAAGTTACAGAACAAGGACCATTTTAAGCCTAACTACTTCTGAGAATAATAAAAATAGATTTTAGAAATAAAACGACTGTAAATTATGTGGGAATGAGTTTATTTTGCGAATTAGGAAAGTGTACAAAGGTTCGAAGATTAATTGTTGATTATAATAATAATAATAATAATAATATCGTTTATTTAGCTAGAGCTAATATAATACAAAAATAAAGAGTATAATAAAACAGACAAACTAATAATCATACAAATTGTTGGAGACATTTTCAAAATAATGATTCTTGAGCTTTCTTCTAAACACATTAATCGACACGTTTTTTAAATTATCAGGTAAATTATTATAAATAGCAAGTCCTTTTCTAAATACAGATATATCCGTTGCATTCTTTTTAGTTCTACCAATATGTAAATTCTGCATTTGTCGAGTACTGTAACTATGTTTTTGCTTAACAAATTCAATTTTATCAGCTATGTATGGCGGAACTTCTTTATTTAAGATTTTATGAATAAAAACTAAAGTGTGATATTCAAGAAAACTTGTTATGTCTAGCCAATGCAGAGATTTTAACATATTGGTAATCCTAGTATAACGATTACATTTCAAAATTATTCGCATACCACGGTTTTGCAACTTCTGTAACTTTTCTTTATCACTTTTATTACACATAAATAATATTGAGGTGCAATAATTGAAATGAGGCAAAATAATAGAATTGTAAATAGTTAAAGTAGTCCATATAGAGAGATGTCTAGATATTCTACATAAGTAATTGATTTTTTTGGCCACTTTCTTACAGATATATTGTACGTGAGAATTAAACTTTAACTTCCGATCAATAATAACGCCTAAATATTTGATTTCTTCAACTATCTCCAATTCAATATCATTTATTAGGGTTTTGACATGACACATTTGAAGGTATTGAGAGCTTGTTCCTAAATACATGGCTTTGCATTTATTTATATTTAACTTGAGTTTATTCGCATTCATCCAAACAAAAAGCTTATCAAGATCCGCGTTAACTTTATCAATGATGTCAATGTGATTTTTACCACTAAGATATATCAATGTGTCATCCGCAAACAACTGGACACTGCAATATTGTAATACATTTGGAAGATCATTCATATAAATCAGAAATAAAAGTGGCCCAAGCACACTACCTTGTGGTACGCCTATTTCATTGATTATTTTGGAAGATGTAATGTCTTCAATTCTAACAGCTTGATAACGGTTTGATAAGTAATTGCTGAGCCAACTCAATACTTCTCCACTAATCCCATATAATTTTAATTTTTCAATCAAAAGAGTTCGATCAATTGTTTCAAACGCTCTTTTTAAATCTAGAAAAACTGAACAAATAACATCATTTGTATCCAAGCTCATTTTCCAGTCATCAATTATATAATTCAATACTGTTTCGCAAGAATGTTTACTCCTAAAACCCGACTGTTCAGATGCAAGCAAATTATTGTCGTTGAAATATTTCATCAATTGTTGGTATACTACAACTTCCAAAAGCTTTTCACAGGCCGGTAACATATTAATAGGTCTAAACTCTTCTACATTGACAGTACCTGAAACTTTGGGAATTGGCTTTATAAAGGATAATTTAAGTGCATCAGGAACAATTGCATTTTGTAATGACATGTTAATGTACTGAAGTAACGGATAGCCTATAACATGAAAATATTCTTTTAAAATTTTGAAGTCCAATTCATCAGGACTTCTTTTATTAATTTGAGCAAAAACAATGTCTTTGAGTTCTTCAATTGAAATAGTATGAAACTGTGATAGTTGTATATTATCTACTATGTTAACATAGCTACGTGCAATGTGGAAATAATCTGGGAGCGTATCAATGGAATCTCTAATTGTTACTATACTGTCGACATAATAGTTATTGAAAACTTCAACAATTTCATTTGAATTATCATAGCGTACATTATTTAAATTAACACAGCTAATAGTATCATTACTACTATTATCATTATTTATTATTTGTTTTAAATTCTTCCACATTCTATTAGAATCATGTTTGCTATCATCAATTATCTTATTATAGTAAAGTTTTTTCTCGTTTCGTATAGTTGACGTTACAATATTTCTTTTACATTTATATATTTTCCAATCGTCTTCGCTAGAACTAAATACAAATTTCTTATAGGCTCTATCCCTCTCTATAATTGCTTTATGCACGTTACCATTATACCAAACATTGTTCTTCTTTTTAACAATTTTTTCTGTGTTGGCCTTAATACAAGTTGTAATATTATTATAGAACAAATTCCAATAGATATTCACATCAGTTAAATTATATTGCCAATTACAACCTACTAAAGCGTTAGTTAATTCACTAGTATTACATTTATTTATTGTATAAAATGTACCTATTGAGCCCGTACTTCTAGAACAATCTAAATTAATTTCAATATTATCATGATCAGTTATTTTATGAGTTCTAAAAACTTTACAATTAAGTTTATAATTATTGGAAACCACGTAATCAATACATGATTTGGAATTTAGAGTTATTCTAGTCCAATCATTTATCAACTGTTTATAGCCCTGCACTTGGAAAATGTTCTTCAATTTTACACCATAGAAATTGTTCACGTCCTTCCAGTCCAAGTTGAAATCACCGGTTATTATCAAAATTTTATCGGAGTTATCGAAATTTTCTAGCCAATCATTAACAAAAGACAAAAATTCACATAAGCTGCTACTAGGGGATCTGTATACAGTACATAACACATATTTCTTGCCACTAAATGAGAAACTCACTGAGAGTAACCACCATTTTCCGTCCAATTGAATGTTATGTAGAATATGACAAGTTATGTTTTTTTTGACAAAAATTAATACACCTCCTGTATGTCGACTATTTGAGTTGCATCGATGGGATTTGTAACCATCTATGAAAATTTCACTATCATCAATCTCAGCAGTGACACGCGCTTCACTTAAACACAAGATATCGGGTTTGATATCATTGACTAAAAGTTTCACTTCAGTTAAGTTACTCAAATAACTTTGAGCATTCAAGTAGATTATCTTTCCGTCACATTTCTTTGATTGTTATATGTACTGAGTGTTATTTCTACGAGTACTTACTTTTTTCAAAACTGTAGGACAATTCCTATCGAGTGCAGAGTGTTTGGTATCTAAATTTAAGTTGAGCTTCTCATTTGAATATTTACAATTTATGCACAATAAAGAATTTTCAGTGCAATTTTCGAAAGTGTGAGTTCCACCACATTTACTACATGCTCTAGGGTTACTGCAGTTTTTTATTTTATGATTAAAGCCAAGACAATTAAAACATCTAAGTACTTGAAAATCTTCAAAAACACGACACCTCTCCCACTCTATATTCACCTTACCAATTTTCATAATAGCATTAAACGACTTTGCATCTACTTCCACAATTGCTGTAGTTTTATTCCGCTTAGTCCAAATACGTTTCACATCAATTGATGACTGCTCTGTGAAACACGTATTTTGAGATTTTAAGTTATTGCTTATTTCTTCTGCAGATAATTTATCAGTGATTCCAATAATTTTTATCGTAGGTTTCCTCATAGACGCCACTGATACATCGTACTTTGAGCCTAGTTTCTCTTTAATTTTAAATTCCACTTTTTGTGTATCTTCCTTGTCTCCACACTGTATCAAAATACCTCCATCCTTTATATTTTTGACTGAACTAACCCCCACTGCTAGTTCGGAAGGTTTAATTTTATCTTGAACCTCTTTTCGTGTCTTTTCACTCTTCTGATTCTTATTTGGTTTAATAATTAACGGAGGAAAATTATTAGTTGTTATCCCCGCATAAGTAACATTTCTATTGCAGCTAGTATGGGATGTTGAAGTTTGTTGCAATAAATTTTTGAGTAACTCAATTTCAGCTTTATATGTATTTAATGCATCATTTACAATTTGCTTCACACAGTGAACTGTAGCAAAATTGTCTTCTAATATTCGACAGTACTCACAAAACCATTTCAATCCGCCACATTTTTCAATTACTGCATATTCCTTTTCACTGACAGCAACACACGTTGGATGAAACCATTTCTTACAGACACCCTCGCATCCCAAGATTCTAGTTCCATTAAAATCGATTTTACATTTGAAACAACTCAATGCTGTTGTGTTGTTGGAAGTCTTGTCCGCGATGCTGTTGCGTTGTAAACCTTGTTCGTCCCCAGGCAATGACTAAGGGGAAAGAGACGAACTCTTCTCCGGGAATTCTCTCTTTGAGCCTAGGGAAACCCCAGCGAAACCTAGACCAGAGAAGTGGCTTCTTCGCTCACTGCAACTGAAACAACAAAATAATTATTACAAGTCGGAATATTTAAAAACAAATTGAACTCACTTGAACTTTGCAAGCGGCGGGCTAAATTAATCAGTTGACTTGTTTAAAGTCGAGTTGAATTGGGGCCTGGAACAGTTGCTACTAATGTGTTGATCTTCTGCAGTTACTGGAGGATTTCTTGAACGGCTGCTGGGCTCTGTTTCTGCTGCTGCTGGAGGACTTCTTGGAAGGTTTTTGGGCTCTGGTTCTGTTGCTACTGAAGGATTTCTTGAACGGCTGCTGGGCTCTGATTCTGTTGCTGGGCTCTGATTTTGCTGCTGGGTTCTGATTCTGCTGCTGGGTTCTAATTTTGTTGCTGCGCTCTAATTTTGCTGCTGGGCTCTGATCTTACTACTGGGCTCTGGTTCTGCTGCTGGGCTTTTATTCTGCTTCTGCGGAATGATTCTGCTGCTGGACTCTGGTTCCGCTGCTGGATGATCTAAAAACATGAAAAATACAAATAAATTAATAAATTGAAGATAAATAATTCACGTGTTTAGCAGTATTTAAAAACAGTTACATAATGAGTAATATTATATTACCTAGCTGATGATGCGGTGATGTTATGAAGATCTACGGCCGGCGACCTGAAACAGAAACTTAAAACAAATTTTGGTGAATCACATTCAACAAAACAAATATTGAGAGTTGATTTTGGCTGCTGGGCTCGCCCTCAGCTCATCCCACGATGTCCATTCCCTCGATGTCCATTCCCTCGTTGTCCACCTCATCAGCTGGGCTCATCCCCAGCAAATGATCTGAAAAAATATAAATTAATTAGGAATCTACAAAAAAGCAATACAAAATAGCTGAAAGAAAAATAGATTAGAGCCTGAAAAGCAAAGTTTATTAGTCAACTTACGTCCTTTCCTTGATTTGTTGGAGGTAGTAATGATGAAATGAAGAAGCTGAAAGGGAACTTTTTTTGATTAGCTGCATACATTCAACATTCGTTCAACATTCAAACGTGTTTTGTGTGTTGGTTTGTTTGTTGCGCGCCTGTTCAACGGATCTAATTTTTTGTTCTAAGAGCTAGCTACGCGATGGGTGACTGCAGCCATACTACTTCGCGAATTTATTTTAAAAGTGCTCAGATATATTATGCTACTGTTTGACTCTACTTTACTACCCCATTGAGTGCCTGAGCGCTCAGACACCCAAGCACCGGTGTGCTCGTCGTTTGCAAAAAAAAAATACGTTGTTTGAATACGTGGCCAATGCATATTCCGAGGCCCGCGATGCCGCCTAATTACGCGATATGGTAACCTTCAGTATCGGTCTCAGCTAATGTTGTTTCTTGAACTTAATCAAGGACCCCCGCCAGCTACCATATTTTCCGACTTGCGATAGGTACATATCGAGAGTATGCCGTTACTCCCCAGTTAATTCGCTCGTTCGCCCTAGAACTCATTGCAAATCCACGCGGTGGTGTTCACCAGGGGGGGTGCCTCTCGTAGCGGTACCTACGTGTGCACCGATTCCCACGTTGGACCTTTCATTACAGGCCTTTGCAAAAAAACCAAGACATTTTATTTATTTATTACATAATAAAAGCAAAGACTAACATCGCAAATACATGCACCTAACGTACACGCAATGCGGAACAAAATCACCCCAATTTACATATTTAAATGCACAAAATTTTGATCTCTACGTTAATAAACAGAATTCACAACCCTAAATATACCACAGAGCACTGTTAAAATAGTTTTTAAACGCAGTTTACGAGAGCAAAGACGACGCAAATGCAGCTTCTACGAAAGCCAGGACAGCAGTGAATCACCCGAAACGAAACAACAAGCTTCAGAAATAAAATATACGAGTTAAGAAGTATACTACGTTTTCTAATGTGTTAAAAAGAGATAGATATGCTAAAAGGAACTAGTATTATCAAAAATCAAACCAAAGTTCTAACGTGTTGCAACCATCAATTAGTACTTGATTGAATTAACTTGCTTCGACGAAATAATTGAAAAAGAATCTTTAAAATAAAAATTTAAAAATATTCAAATAAAATAATTTGAAATGTCGTAAAATTGTTGTAAATACAATAAATTATTATTAATAATAATTGTTCAAACATTATAAAAAATAATAAAACAGAATTTGAAAAACAAGAATTTAAGCAGTTTTTTTAGTGCAGAAATATTGCTAAATATTCATTAAATATTATATTAATATTATTATAAGCAAATATAAATTGTTATTATTCAAATAGCAAATTCAAATATTAATACAGTATAGCTACAATGAGTTAAAAAGAGATAGAAATATTTCTTCAACGTCACACACCAGAGAAGCTGAAACAATCGAAACAATTATCTCTGAGTTTGGTACTGCATTTTAATAAAAATACAAAATTTCAAAAATAAATTTCAAAAACTCAATATATTGTGAAAAATGATTCACAAATTATATTTGAATATTTATTTATCTATATCCAGAGGCGGCTCTAGCCTACTTACCGCCGGGGTCCAATATATAAATTGCGCCCCTCCCCCCTACCTGCCTCTTTTCATCGTACTTTTCTTTCTTACAGATTTTAATCCCAATTCACAATCCACAATTTAATCGCAATCCACAATCCACAATTTAAGTCCTTGTCTACAATTTTAATCCCAATCCCAATCCAAAATACACAATTTTAATCCCAATCCCAATTCACAGCCCACAATTTCAATCCCAATCCAAAATCCAAAATCCACAATCCCAATCCTAATTCAAAATCCAAAATCCAGAAACCCAATCCCAATTCAAAATCACAATCCCAATTCAAAACCCACAATTCCTGATCCAAAATCCACAATTTCAATCCCAATCCACAATCCACAAATTTAATTCCAATTCACAATTCACAATCCTCAAGTAGAATCCACGATATCAATCTCAATCCGCAATCCAAAATCTGTAATGCACAATTTTGATCTCGATCTACAATCCACAATTTTAATCCCAATCCCAATTCACAACCCACAATTTCAATCACAATCCAAAATCCACAATCCCAATCCTAATTCAAAATCCAAAATCCAGAAACCTAATTCCAATCCAAAATCTATGATCCCAATCCCAATCCAAACCAAAATCTACAATCCCAATACCAATACCAATCCCAATCCAAAATCCAAAGTCCAGAAACCCAATTCCAATCCAAAATCCCAATCCCAATCCAAAATCCACAATTCCTGATTCAAAATCCACAATTTTAATCCCAATCCAAATTAAAATGGCAAATTATGGGTTGTGGATTGTTGATTGTGGATTAGCTCTAATAAAATATCTTGTTGAAGAAATTGGTCTTATTTTTAAAGAATTATGTTCGGGGTCCAACTGCCGCCTTCAAGGACATGGCGCCGGGGTGCCATGCACCCTTTGCATCCCCGCTTGAGACGCCTCTGGGACTATATATGATCTGCTTCTGCCATAGTTTAGCCGCGGACTAAAGTATAATTTTCTATTTGTTTCGTGTTTGTTGGTGAGGAATGGATGATATTATGAATAATGCAAACAATACAATAACAAAATATAAATGATGTTGAAGAACATCGTAGGAATCAAAAAAAGTTTATTTAAGATATGTAAATCCGTTTGGAAAATATAATGAAAGAGAGTTTAAAAATATCTACAGATAAGTTGTTCATTATATTAGATAGTTCTATATCAATATTTTTTCAAATTCGATGAACTATGATTTATTCATGTATTTGATTTTTCATTATAATTTTTTATAACAAATTTCTTTTAATTCTTTTTTCGAATATATTATGCTTCATATTGATAACGCATCCGATTTGATAATTTTCAGCATGCAAAAAATATAATTGTGTATAAAATAATAACATATTCTTATTTCCATCAAACTGCCTATTAAATGTAACGAGAGAAATCAATCTCATTCAAAAAGATAAGTTTACATACATTTTATTTACGACTTATAATAAAAGAATAGAAAAATCAACTTCATTATTTGGATAAGAAATAAAAGGTAGACTCTATTATAAAACAAAATTAATAATAATTAATAAGCACATGAGAATTTTGACAGTTCATATACTAATGCGCATGTGCCGTATAAAAACCTAAGATCATAAATAATATCTAGATGGAAGAAATTGCGAACGGTTACGACAGAAAAAGATAGAAGATATTTTGTAAGAAAGCTGGAGAAATGAACTGCGCAAGCGTGATAATAATCAAATTTCGGTTTGTCAAGCCCGAAAAATGTCAGACACAAAATGTAATGAGTTCTTATTTCTGTAAAAAATATTTATATTCATTCGCCGTTTTCTAGTTGCAAAGTAGATCTTCTTAACATTACTTTTATAAATAACAAATGATATTCGATAGACATGCGCAGTTCGTTTCACATCATTTTTCTTTCATTATATTTTATCTCTTTGTCCCGTTAACGTAGCTTATATTTTCCTCTCTTTCTGGCATAACCGTTCGCAAAAATGTATTGTGTGATATAGGACTCCTTCCATCTAGATATTATTTATGATCTAAGATAAAAACCAACCAAGACCAATTATATGTTGCGAACTAACTTCGAACTAGTTAATACTAGTCAAAATTTACGAATTTCGACGAATTTCACCGAATTTCAGGCTGTGAATGGGAGTATTGGGAACACGGGTATAGAAATACAATAGTTAACTTTACGTTTATGTTTATGGTTACGTACTTCTTACGTTTACGCACATTGTGAATTGGCACTTATAAATACTTGTAATTGTTACCTCATGCTGTAGTCTGATGATGTCCGCGAGGACGAAACGATCGTCATGTATTTTTGTGAATGAAGCGGATTAACCAAGTATACTCTATTTTTTTTAATTATTAAGGTTTATAATTGGGCGCCAATTTTGAATCGATTTCTTGGTATAAATGCATTTTTAAATACTTGAGTTTATCATCAATATTAGAAATTCACAAAAGAATTATGTGATTTACTAGAAAGATACATTTATTGATTTATATTAATTGCACCTGAAATTTTCGTGTAAACAATAATTATATATTCATGTTTTACAACCTAATATAACAATAATGTCATAAATTAATATTTTGTATTAGCATTTTGGAGAAATACTTGCCAGTAATAAATAAAAAAGTATTCTCCAACGGTTGACACATAAAACAAACAATTGATACATCATATTGACATTTATCTGGTTGTCTAAATGCTAAGGTCGCAATATAACCAATAATTAAGGATTTGAAAAACAAATAATGATCCTCTACTTACTTTATTCATATTATAAACAAATTATCTGCTTAGCTCTATTGCTAAAAATTCTACAGAAAATTATTTTTACACCTGCAATTTCGTAAGTAGCTTTCGAGTTCCTTGCTTTTCCATGCATTGAAGTTATTGCATCATTCTCGTAAGTCATTTTGATTGTAAGAGAATCTTGTAGGATTCTCGCTCTATGAATTTCGACAAACCATGGCAAAATGGTTGTAAATATGAACTATTATTACTCAAGAATGTCAGTCATTATATGATTTAGATGTAAAGTATTTCCGGGAGGTAAGACAAACGCAATTTCGCAATTTTAATTATAAAATTGAAAAGAGTTGATTGAATATTTGGTTTATTGCTTATGACATGAGAAATTAGTTTATCACTGAATCCCAGGTCAATGAAAATTTGTGTGAATATTAATTATGGACATAAACAGGAGTGAAATTCAATTGCCAAAAAATTACACGTATTCATTAGACAAGCAATAAAAGCTGTATTGGATCCTTCAGGATAAATGATTTTTTAATTATTAAGTCAATGTTCATAGAACAATGAGAATCCATGTGCATATAAAAGTATAGAGATTATAATAGAATAGAGATTATAATAGAATAGAAAATGTAAATGAAATTCTCTCCCAAAATTATTAAAATTTGAATTCTGAAATAAAAATACTTATGATAGTTAGGCGTGAGTTCCTAGACTAACAGAAGAAATTGTGTAATAGAATCTGATTGTCAGTAAATTTCTATCATTGATTCTTAAAACTGGATTCGTTGACGCAAAGAATAATTTTTTCTATAAAACCAGTAGTCTTAGAATAATTATTAATAATTTAGTGCATATAGAAGAAAGATACGAGCAATAACAAATTATTATATTGTATTTTTGAATACGTTCTATTAGGCGGTCGCAACGCTCTGCTCGCGAATGCGGCTTTTGCTGTTCCACTAATTTCGGGCGATCCAGTTAGTAACCTTGAATATGAAACATATCACGACTTACATTGGAATATACTTACGATTTGGGTCTCATGAAAAACAATTGAATAGTCATTAAGCCAGTGGTACTAGAAAAATAAAGAAGCCGAGCAATTATCAAAAAAAGGTAGACAAAGCTACAAAACTAGATCAATTATTATCATTAAATTTTTAATCTTGAATCAGTTAAATGAAAATTAATCGAAAATTGGAGCTGCTAGTTTACTTATAAACCAGTGACTCTTGATGGATGAAAATTTATGTGTATAATATGGAAAAGTATAGCTACTATTTGAATTAAATGAAATAATTTCAAATCTCTGCTCTCGAATCATTGATTGTCAATCAATTGGTGTTTTAGAATAATTATTGATATGTAATTTGAAAATAGAAGCTTATATGATCCTTGTACGCAGATACTCAATTCTGTAGTCTTAAATTATTTAGAATTTGTGTGAATATTGAAGAAGAATAAAGGATAGTGTGATAAAAAAATTCATTGTTCAAATAAATTTTCATTCTAGAATCATTGACAGTAGAACTGACAAATGTAATAACCTATTCTGAATCTGTTTATCTATTTCCTGAAAACATTGTATAAATATCAAAGTACATAATATATCAATATTTCATAATAATATTTGACATATAAGAATATCATCAATCAAATAAAACATATAATATATTTACATACACTGCTTGAAGATTGATACGTACAGATAGACTAATCAAAATGACGATTGGAAAGTGTGATATTTATTAAAAAGAAACTTCTACTGTTTGACAAAACAGTTTACAACTAGAAGAAAAGAAACAAGACTATCATAAACTGATTTCTTGATTATAGCTTCTTTCTTCTAGAGTGGATTGAAATTATATTATTTGTTCAAGAAATATTTTTCCTACTTCTTGTGAAGCGCCCTATGGTTAATACGTTGGAACTGAACAGATTTTTATAAAACCTTTTGGAATGTGTTTTTAACACTAAATACTGAAATGTTTACCCATTAATTTTTTTCGATCTTAATTTTTCAATTATCAAAATAAGTAATTATTAATTTTTCCGAGTTCTCATTCATTTTCTTTAGGAAACTGGTTTTTTTTTTTTTAATTTGGATTTTACGTAGCACAAACTAGTATGAGCACTACGATTCGCGAGTTTAGAATACGCCATTTCAAAAAATATGTTATAGGCTATACTTCATCTAACAAGATTTGGAAAATTCACCAGAAATTCAGAAAAAACTTTTAAAACTTTGAAACAAACAGCTTCTGATTCGTGGAAAATGATGATAGAATGATTACAGGTGATCATCCAGTGGATGAATGCCGACCATAATTCATCGATAAATAATTAATTCGCACCGCCAAGGGCGGGGAAGAGAGAGTCACTTTGAAATCTTATAAGGCAATCCTAATTTAGGGAAAAAGGTAAGAAAGAGGAGAAATTTTAGAAGGAACAACAGCAGATATTGTACATAAATAATGTATTTTTTCAAACGTGACATACAATGTATCTCTGTTGCCAAGATAAAAGTGTCACTTTATCTGATTAGGCAGATAAAATACTAATTTTTGTTTATTTTATGTGACATGGCACTGAAAATGGCCTAAACCCGTTGGCCGAAACGTAGTCAATTCATCGTATTCAATAAATACTTTCAAAGCCAAGATTTCTATTATTCATCAATGTAACAAAGATTGTTTATATCGAACCATGACAAAATTGGGTATTATGATAGAGCTAGTTGCATCACACTAAAAATCAATATATCAACTCCAAGAGTTACAATTCAATTTGAAAAAAAAAATAGCATATATCATTCGGAATAAAAATGGCTTTATGTGCGTCGGTTACTTTGATTGCCTCACTACGTTCAGCGGTCAAACTGCAAACCTTAGCATATAAAGCCCAATTTTTGTTCCCAATAATATAATCTACTATTTTTCTTGTTGTATCAACTGAAATCTGAAAATGCTAAAATAGATTGAAATTATCAATTACTACCAAACAAATAATAAATTCATTATTAAACCAGTATTCCTACATGAACAAAATTTTGCACAAATATTGCGAAAGAATAAGAGTGGCCACGAAATAAAAATCAAGTATCAATATATATTTGTTCATAAGTTATCGACTTGGAATCTGAAAATACTAGTGATTATGAGTTGTACTGCCTTCTTCGAAAAAAAAATTTTTTTTTTACAAAAACCAGTGTTCTTAACTATGAAACTTCATGTGAATATCAAGGAAGAATAGTAGTAACTGTAAAATAATATTCAGTTATCAATAAATTTTCGTTCATGAATTATAGAGATAGAATCTTAAAATACCAATATATTTATCAGTTGCATTGGCTCCTTCGGTACAAATAATCAGTTCCTCACGAAAGCTGTGATTGCAGATCGATCAAAATTTTATTCAATATTAAAGAAGCATACTAGTTATTGTATAATGAAATTAATCCGACAGTTTGTTTTTGTTCAAGAGTTATTGACATGAAATTTTGATGAGTTGCATACCTTCAAAGTAATCAGTCGATTTGTTTCACAACCTTTGGTCCCAAATCAATAATACTTTGTATGAATATCAAGGAAGCATGGAAGTTATTGTGAAATTGATTTAGTCTGACAAAATGTTTTTGTTCAAGAGTTATTGACATGAAATCTGTAACTGTTAATAGTTTGATAAGTCGCATTGGTACCTTCAACGCAATCAGTCAGTTTTTTTTCCAACTAGTTGTCCTAAACCAATAAAAATTTGTATGATTATCAAGGAAGGATAGCAGAGCTTGTAAAATAAAGTCCAGTCATCAATAATTTTGTTTTTCTTGTTGTATTGACTGAAATATGAAAAAGTTGGAATGAATTGAAGCTCATCAGCCACTTCCAGACAAATAATAAATTCATTATTAATCCAGTGGTCTTACAGAAACAAGGAAGGATAAGGATGACCACAATAAAAAATGAAGTAGAATATATTCATGTTCATTAGTTATAATATTTTTCCTACTTCTGCGAATTTTAAACAAGTATTTTAAATGTTCGACTTGAATTCCCAGAACAATCAAGAATAAATTAATAAAGACGAGCATTTTTAAAGTTTATTTATCCCTCAATTGATGTTTTTTTTTTAAAGAATGAGCATCAGAATTGTATTCAAGTAGCTCTAAATATTCGAATATTCTATTCAAATAATAATCTATACACACAATTGGAGATATTCTGCAACTCAATCGATAAGTTTTTATCAATCATTATCTATTATAATCAATGAACATGGATAGCAGTGACAAAGTTCTAGAATAACTGAACAATTGTTTCTATTTGTCCAATATTTCATCAATCGATAATAGATTAATAATTTTGTTACAGAATATGGGTGAATGTATTAGGTATATCTTAATATTCGTTTGCAATTCAGCTTTGAATAAATTTTATATTCACACCTGAATATATCGCTGAATTATTCATGAAAATCGCTACTGCATTGTTGACTGCGGATAACTGAATAAACTCAAGAACTGGTAGATAGTTTTCTATCGCTCAATTCAAGCAAAAAAGAATATTGAAAGTGGCATGAAAAAGTAGTGAATACTCTTAATTAATATTCAACTGCATTTCATTACAAAAAATAATGTTTACGTAATTTTTAATTACATTGCACACGAATTCGTTGGGAAGAAATGAGCTTGTATGGTAATTTTGCGATTGTCCTATCTTAATTAGTTTTAGATACTAATTTGAGCATTCTTGACATAAGGTCAGCGACTTGGAAGAAAAAATGCAAGAGTTGTAACACTTTTTATTTATGAGGATCACCTACATACATACAGTTTTATGAATTTATGGTTTAGGATTAATTGCAATTGAGTTCTCTTATAATTAGAGAAGGAAAAGATCTTTTAGAACTCATTGTAAACAAACAGATTTATTCAGGTTTAGTACCATAATTATTATTAATAAAAATTACGGAACTAGACCCCAATAAGTGTTGAAATACGGTACCCACATTATTTCGCTAGAGAAAATAATTTTATAAAGCTATTAAAATAAACGTTGTTAGAAAAAACTGTTGCTATATCAAACAAGTTGTAATAAGAATAATGAATTTATTAAGAAGATAAAATGTTCAAATGTATCATTTAATTGATCAGGCCACTTTACTCAATTAAAATAAGGACACGTAGCTCAAGTCTCTTATCCAATCAAATAAAGCTGATCGTATTATGTGAAATGAATGTACATAATTCTCTAGAAGTCTAGAGAATAGATTCAATATTTCAATAATAATTTCTCTTTCATTATTTCGACAAGTATTGGTATGAACCGAATGAAAAGCTTGTAATCCGAACTGAAAGCGGAGACTACGTTTCGCGAGTTTAGAATACGCCATTTCAAACATGTTATAGACTAATATAGACTATACTTTATCTAACAAGATTTTTGGAGATTCACCAGAAATTCAGAAGAAACTTTCAAAACTTTGAAACGTCAAACACAGAACCCATTTTGTTGAGACGTAATGTTATTAACCAAACAAACAGCTTCTGATTCATAGAAAATGATGATGGAATGATTACTGGGGATCGCCCAGTGGATGAAAGCCGACCATAATGCATTGATAAAAATTTAATTTGCACCCCCAAGGGCGGAGAGGAGAGAGTCACTTTGAAATCTTAAATTGCAATCCCAATTTTTTATTAGCGTCCAATACTAAGTAAATTTTCTTTAGAAAATCAGGCGTTATCCTGAAACGACATTATTTTCTTTCTGACTTCAAATTGTATCTTATGAAAAATTACACATTTTCTCCATTTAACTGTAACACACTGAAACTCAAATGTTGTGTCCAGCAAAGTATGTTGAATTAATGATATCCAAGAAGGATTCAGGATCTAGAAATGAAGTCTCAAACTTTGTTCTCTTGAAACCATCTTTCATTTTGCTACCAGTTTTGGTAGTATTATTCAATCCATCAGGTCAAAGACTACAAGCAAATTTGAAGTTCTCTGGAAATTATCTGTTATTCTAACCTAAAACTGAATATTAGCTATAGAAATTCAATTGTGGTATTATATTCCCATTCATTTTATTTTAAAAAATTGTGACATTTTTAATTTCCTCAATCTCTCGGCTTGATGATTCAATCAAATTGCCGAAACTGGTTGCAAGATAAAACATAAGCTTAAGACTTTATTTCTACATCCAGTATTCCACCGGGTTACCTTGTATTTATAATATATTATTCTGTTTTCCTGGCTTGAAAGAGCTAGATATTCTCATAATTGAGTTTGTTGAGCAATTTTATACTCAAACTTTGATAACAATTTTCAAAAACTTTCTTCCTATACCATTTCTATTTCTTCTGGTAAATTTTTGATTCGAACTGTTTCAAATTTTGCATTTGTAATGGTTCTTCAGAATTTTTTGGAGGTTTTATCACAGTTATTTCCAGTTTTTTGTTGCTTTCATCAACAATTTTAGATGCAAGATTTTCTTCAATCTTTTATAAGGTCTTTCTAGGTAATCTATTCAGTTACTTCAATCAATTTATGCAATCCTTCAACAACTTTTATAGTCTTCTACCTTTTCGTTTTTCTTATTATAATGACTCTATTTTGACTCGAAGACATTTGTTGATTTTGATTTTATCTACTCCAAAACTGCATCTTTCTCTCATTTCCTATTATAGTGTCGGAAAACAGGACTTTCCTTTTTACTTACTTGTATTAAGTGATATTGTGAAACCGACAAAATTCACCTATCGAGATTTTGATGGATATATCGGTTTTGAGCATCCCTGAATCAATTTTGACTATTTTTGACTTAATGTCGGTACGTATGTACGTATGTATGTGTGTAAGTGCATAACTCACAAATCTCAGAATTCGTCAAACGTATAATGCTGACATTTTGTATAAAAGACTGATATAGGATCTAGGATCTTGATGTGCACCTCTCATTATGGTTGCAATACTGAAAGTGCACTTTACCTGATACTTTTTTTGAATTCTCCGCATAAATCTAGAATGATTAGCCGTAGGATACTGGAATTCAGTATTTGAAATTGCTGTAGCATCCAAATGGTCATCTCCTATTTTCGTCCCAATCGACTAAACCGGAAGTGCACTTCATATTACAGACTTTTCGAGTTATTCTCATAAATTAAAAATTATCAGTCGCAGTATATTGAGATTTCGTATTAAGCACTTTTATAGCATCTAGTTGTACATCTTGCACTATGATTGTGATCGGCTAAGCCGGAAGTGCAGTTTACTCGAAACATTTTTTAATATTCCGCATAAATCCAAAACGTTTGAACATAGAATATTAGAATACAGTATTCAAGATGATAGTACTGTATAGATGCTCATATCCTATTTTCATTGAGATCGACTGAGTCAAAAGTGCACTATACTTGACGATCTTGGAATTCTGCGCATAAATTCAGAACTGTTAGCCGTAGAATCCTGGAGATCAGTATTTAGGAATGATGTAGCATAAGAATAATGATCTACTGTTTCCATAGCAACCGACTAGCCGTGGAATGATGAGATGTTGTGTTTGATTATATATATATATATATATATATATATATATATATATATATATATATATATATATATATATATATATATATATATATATATATATATATATATATATATATATCCAATGATGTACAAGTAAATCACGTGATGTCCACGTCAGATTTTTTAATTCAAGGTGTATATATTAAATTTTTTTCCGGGCAAGTAAACTCCTTCAGATCTAAAATACTTTCATGATAACAAACTATTATTTTTTCATATGTATTAACGATCATTCAAAAGAAAATCTATTCAAGTGAAAATTGACTAGTTTCTGCTGGTATAAGTTAGATTATTGACAAAAATGTTGAATTATTAGTATATTATAGGTTTCTTTTAGTTGTCAAGATCACTTACGATCGTTCAGTTAAAAACCGTACAATTTTTATTGAATGAAGAAACGCAGAGGAATCATCGCTTAAGAGAATGTACTAATTTGGCTTTAAAAATGCATCAGTGAGGTGATAAATAGCCACAAATTTCAATACATCTCAAAAAGCGATTTTGAGACTGATTTGTTGGCACAGAAAAACAGGCACAATCTAAAGAAGACCTGGTAGTGGCTCCAGCCGTATTATCACAGTGTGACAGGACCGAAGTCTTGTAATACAACCGAAGAGACATTCCTTTGCAACGGCGCGGCTATGCAGCAAGATCTTCATAATGCCACAAGGGTCCTGGTGAGAGATCAAATGGTGTGAAACCGATTTGAGACGCTGGCTTGACTTCATACCGATCATTAAGATCGATTTCAAAAACTCGTGCTAATCGACGTCAAAGAGTGACTCAATGACGCTACCACTGTTCATGGATGAGTACAGATTTTGTGTCCATGATGATAGCCAATATCAGAGATATATAGAAGTGCGGAGCATTGGTCACTGCCACAAAATATTCAGCTGGTGGTCTCATCTGAATATGGAGGTTTTATGATTTAGGATGTTATCTGTTTAGGCTTGCGAACCGAACTTCATGTGTTTGATGTAGTCACTGGACAATATTATAGATACAAGATCATCTAGGAATATGTTGTGAACAGTTACGAATTCATTGGACTTCAAAATTTAATGTTTTTGGATTAAAACACTCGTCCGCACCGAGCGTGAATAATGGCTGCAGATTCTTGATGAACTATCTTGTCCGTCCCCCGTTATGTCCAGACTTGAACCCGATGGAACATGTATGAGATATGCTTCAGAGATTGCTAGATAATCATGTTCCTCATTCCACAACCCCAAGACAGTTTGCAGAAGAATTGCCTACATCTACACTATAGAATAAAACACCACAGCAACTGGAAGTTCAAACTGTACATATCGATTTTTACATAAGTTTAATAATAAATTTCTAATAATTTTTTCTCAGAAACATGTAATTTGACTTCTTCTATTCTAGTATTTACTTGAAAATATCGATATAATAATTTGAATGCATATTTTTTGATATTCCTATTCACTTTTGAGTAGTTTAGTTGGGCCCACTCTTTTGGTTTTAGTGATATTTAAGCAAGATGGATGACAGATAGTGATTTCCGATTAATAGTGGCTGCGAATATGATGAAATAACTGCGAAGGGACTATAAATAATTTCTCCAGTATAAATATAAAATTTACGCAATGTTCGCAGTTTACTTATCAAAACGTACTGACCATAAATTTAAACTCTTCTTTTGTATACCAAATGTAGAAATGCAGAAGTATGTCACCAAATGTTGCTTTACAATGCACATGAAATGATCTCATAAGCCAAAAGTTATTAAATATTTTTCAAATATTCCAGAAACAATTTGAAGTATGCCCATGATTTCACTTTCAATAAAATCAGTTTACATTTCAACTCAACAATTCCATCTTTTTCCTCTCTCTACAATTGCGGTAAATACCGCAGATATTCTCATATCAAATGCCGAAGGTTGTATTAAAATAGCTGAAACATCGAATGATCTTCAATTCACATCAAAGTGTGCGTTATTCTTCAAGGTTTGATTTGAACGTGATCCTCATTCTCTGTAATGTGCGATTTACTAGTCTTTTACCGTTTACTAATGATGAATTAAATACTTGAAAGTAATTGAACAACAATTTTAATGGTATTCTTTTCGAAGGTTCATTGATTGATCCTGTTGAATTATTAAATATAAATTCAACTCACGGTTTTGGGTATTGATTAGGATCGATGCGCGAAATAATTGAGCAATTCACTACTTAACAAATTATAGAACTAAAGCTATATTCAAAAATTATGCATGTAATTTATTATAATAACATTCATTATATCATTAAAAGAATACAACATTTAAACGTTAATGAATCATCAAAATTTTTTTAATCCGATATTTCATTCTCCAAATGACTAAGACTAAAAAAAAAATAGTAGAATGGTTCTTCACTGTTCGCGAGGTTGTACATGTGTTGAGAGTCTCTAAAATGACGTCAGGAAGCTGTCTCTACGTATTATAATTGAACCCCAGTTGCCACTCGATTCAAGATAATGATGTGAAAACCGATTACAATTTTTGAATTTTCAATTCTTTATGATATCTCTTAGCTCAATATTCAGTTGAAAAGAGCAGATTGAAGGATACACAATTCATAGCTATAAGTACCTATTCTAATTGGAGACAGGTCGCAGTCTCTTTGTCGATGAGGTCATGACAGTTACATTCATAAGAACTTGAATATCGTATGTTGGTTCGGACAATATAATCAAAAAATTTATGTTAGTAACAAGTAACAACGATGTTAAAAGGATTAACTTGATTCTGTCTTCTAGTTTCAAAATACTGTCTTCAATGCTGACGACATTAAGTCACTTCTAAAGTTGTTTGCTAAGTAGCACATAACGGCTGGTACCACAAGCTCGGATTTTGGCTATACTAGCAGTGTTATTTTAAGAAGAGTTTTAAGGCTATATAAATATTTGAAGCAATTTTAAAGGAAAATATTGAAATAAATTTTGTAGACATATGTGTTTTCCGTAATTTGTTTCTGAAGATTATTTTCTAAAGTATTTGGGAAAATTCTAATTGCGTTAAAACACATCTTGAAACAACGCTCTTAGTAGCGCCAAAAACAGAGCTCGTGGTACCAGCCATTGTGTCTATAGTCTCTAAAATAATGTAACGGATTTTCTTTAATTAAAATAAACGTTTAGAATACTTTGAGATAGTTATAGTAGCTTCTCCCCCTTTGCATAATTTACTTGGGAGGACAGAGCATATCGAACGGTCGGAAAGTAAATAAAATGACGGAGCAGGTCAAAATAAATTTTGGTGTTATAAATAAGTTTGGAAATGAATAAGAGTTGCAGAATTATTGTTAAGTGCACAATAATAAAAAATTATAGAGTAGTTTTAGTGCTTTGCCTCATTTATTTATATCTAGAACCCTAAGAAACTCTACAATAATATCAAAAAGCTGTCTACGTAATAGAATAAAGCTCATGCTTACTAAAAGGCAAGAGCAGATTAAAAAAAATCAAGTAGAATAATGTGTTTGGAGGAACTACAAAATACGGACGGAAATAATGATTTCCTATAATAAATTGCCTCTCTTGTAAACAAAAATAAATATCTATCAGATGATATGCAATAAAATCTATTTGAAGCAAATGAGCGTCAAGTGAAAATATTGAATAACAAAACATTCTCTATTTCCATGCCGGCTGCTGAATAATTCTTCAAGCTTCCGTTTATGATGTCACCGGCTCCTCGAAGAATCTTCATGTTGTTCTATCAACATTTACGGAGACTTTCTACGCAAGTTGCGTCAGCGACAGAAGACAGAATGTTCTGCACTTCTTCTCACCGACAAATGCGCTATTCAAGGATTTTTAATTGTTTTTATTATCTGCGTAAGAGAGAATGATCTTCAAACAACAATTATTAAATGTAGTTTAATGGATGAGCTCTTTTTCTTAATTGTGAATTAAGTTATTTGTCTTAGAACACAATTAAGTTGTTCAAAATTTGCAAGTCACTTTAGAATAAATACATAGTTTTTAGAATGAAATTCTTGGATCTTGTGACAAGAATATGACTGCCACATACTTTTGACTCATATTATAGTTTGTCAACGAGTAAGCATACTCTAAGTTTTAAATTATTTCCGTGAAAATTTAATCAGAATAACGGAATATAATGGATTTGAACGAATTCAATTTCATTCCAATAATTTCAACGATAATCAGTAATGGTCCAGATAATCAATATCCAAGTCATTCACGTTTTCTTTGATTATTATGATTTTATTTAGTCGTATTTGACCTTTCCTGATCCATTTCCTGTTGGTCAGTAGCTAATGAAGATTATGCTGCTCCGTCCTTAAATTTATCATGGCTATTTTCAATACGTGATGATACAAAACATTACTTATAAATTCATTGCTGATGTCGTAGTTGTTATGAGAACTTTCTCACCAGGTGAAAGGTCGCGGCTTCGAATCTTTACCGAGCAATAGAGAAAGCAATGTTTAGCGACATCGCAGTGAACTATGGATTCTGCTAGCCCGAAGCATTCAATCCTATTGAAGAAGCTATAGATTTTAGATTAGAAATGGAAGTGCTGTGTCACTGCAGTTTGCAAAACTTCAAGTTGAGGAATGTTTTGGAACGAGGTCATCTAATATCTAAATGCAGTTTGTGGAAATTTTAAAATATACATACTGGATGAATATTTTTGATTGTTAAAATATGTAATTGGAGATGGAAAGCCTGAAGATATAAAAGTAGCTCCGCACTTTAAAATCACTTTATTCCTTGATAAAATTTCAAATGAATATACAAAAAATACTGAAATTTATTATTGGACTCCTTTTTTACAAATTTAATATATTCCCTTGAGACTTGACAGTTTTCTGCGAGAATCAAACTACTGAGGAAGAAATAATTTTTTTGTTACATTTACTTCCAATGTTCCAATATCATTCATCATAATTATATTTATTCTATCCTACAGTCAGTATAACAGCAGAACAAATAAGTCAATGCTACTTTCATATTTTTATAATCGTTCAACTACTGTGATGCATCATAACCTATGGGAACATAAATAATTTTAATTATTTCTCTGTTCAATTTAAACTCAATATTATGTAAGAAGAACTATTTATTTCCATTAATAAGTACATACATAAAATCTTATCCTCTCCTCGAATGAATTAGCAATCAACCGGCAATCAATTTACACCCTATACCCATGGAAGCAAACTCATTGCCCATCCTAGAAATTTAGCTGCATCGTCAGACTTTTAACATTATTGCAGATTTTAGTCATGGGGAATTCGCAGAATAGGTGCTTTGCTAGAAGGCAGCAAGAGAGTAAGCTTTTGAGGTATTAATTTAGACAAATGTAATCATGATGCGGTCCTCAAATTTTAGGAGGGACATTGATACCTCAATTAATATCCCAAAATATAACTTTCTGCAAAAAATTTTGCTGACTTCTAATCTAATCGTTTTCTTTACTAATTCCCCTATATTTGTATGAGGAGTGTGAATGAACGCCATAGTTATGAGACATCATCTATGTATTTATCATTAAATTGCTTCGTTCCTTCCAAAATTTGTCAGTTCTACTAAAGAATTAGTTGATTTCTAATGGAATCACCGAAATTGAAACCTTGTAGTGGCCGACCAGCTGGCCGGCTGCCCTTCCCAGGAAATCTCTCTAACTACGCCAATGCCTATACCTCTATTCAAACTAATCTCTTTCGCCTAATTCACATTCTTAATTTTATTCATGAATTCTTTTTTATTTCATTTATCCAGAAAATTAATCCACTAACACACTAGATATTGTTACAGCTCATACCTGAACATTTAAAAGACTGTACACTGCACTACGTCCAAAACTTGGACAGGACTGTATTGTCTTGCTTTAACAGGCAGCCAAGACAACAGGACTAAAAAAGCATAATAAATACAAGAGTAATGCTAAATAGTTATATACTAACACGTACACTTAAAAAAAAGTTATCAGTTGATTTGTGCCACATCAACTTTCTGATTTTCAAAAAGCTGAGCATTAAAGTACAAAGCACATACTCTGTGAATGCAGTTCAGCTAAATGGAAAAAACACATTTACTGCTAAATGGCGTACAGAAAATATAAAGTAGTCAGTACAGTTCCAAAGAAAATAATTCTTGTTGAATCATAATAATATGTCTTGGCATATGATTGCGGAAACACTTTGATTTCGGTTGAAAAAATTAAGATAAAAAAAATAAAAATTAATACTTGTCATACTCACCTGGCTTAGCGATATGTGACTCCAGACTATAGAAAGTTTTAGTCTATAGATAAGATTGATGATGCAATTCATCATTATTTCGGTAAAGTATTCAGAAAGAATATTGGTTGGTAGCTTTTGAAAAGTGGAAGAGAAGAATGTTTAAGCTTATTATTGCACAAAGATACTACAGTAAACATGTTAAGAATAAAATTCTGAAATAAAGTGTGTAGTGCTTCATAGTGGCCAAACTTTCAACGTGAAACTTCTTTGATGAATCAAAATCATGATTTAGAGTATACACGAATACTATTTTCATGATAAATATGGTTTTAGTATAGAATAAGCAAACAAGAAGTCTGACTCAATACAAGCTGCCGTTTAGACTTTGTGTATTCGACATCGTCACTATGTTGTATTTATCCGTCAAGTTTTGTGCTGCAGACTAATCTAAAAGAGATTTCATTACTACAACATTTCCGATAAATATTGCATACCTGAATCTTTTAATCTACACGTCAAAAAAGTTAGCACCCCCACTTTGTGCAAAATAAAAAAAAAGTAGCCTATAATTTAGGACTAATTAAGGACTAATTTGTACCCAAAAATTAGAATTTGTACCCACGCACTTTGGTCATGAAATCAATTTGAAAAGTGGGGGTGCCAACTTGAGCAAAAGCTGGCACCCCCACATTGGCCAATCGAAAAAAAAGTCAGCTCACTATAGAGAACTAATTTAGGACTAATTTGTACCCAATAGGATTTTCTGAATAAAAAAATATTTTTATAACAAATTGATTTTTTTGCAATTGCACGTGAAATTCGGAATAAGATTTAAAAAATACTTTCAGGACCGGAAAAAGTTTGGAAATCTCAATCTCAAAGTCAAGACTGATTGCTCATAACAAAATTTTTGCTATAAAAAAAATTATTTATGTTGAAAATCAATTATTTTGAAATTACATTGCGCGGAATTCATGCCATTATAACCAAATAATTTAAGAGTAGGGGAAACTTGATTTGGAATTAAGGACTAATTTGTACCCACGTAGATTTTGTTATAAACAATTTATTTTTGCTGGAAATCAATTATTTTCGAATTGCGTTACGCAAAGTTGGAAGCAATCTAAGGCAAACTATTTGAGAGCGAAGGAAACATGAAAAAACTCGAATTTGAATTAAGGACTAATTTGTACCCACAAAGATTTTGTTATAAACTAATTATTTTTGCTAGAAATCAATTATTTTCGAATTGCGCTGTGCAAAGTTGAAAGCAATTTTAGGCAAACTATTTAAGAGCAAAGGATACTTGAGAAAACTCAAATTTGAATTAAGGACTAATTTGTACCCACCAAGAATTTGTTACAAACTAATTATTTTTGTTGGAAATCAATTAAGTTGAGTTTGGGCAAACTATTTGAGAAGAAATTAGACTTGAAAAAACTCAAATTTAAATTTAAGACTAATTGGTACCCACCAAGAATTTGTTATAAAATTGCTTTTAACTTTGCGCAGCGCAATTCGAAAATAATTGATTTCCAGCAGAAATAATTTGTTTATAACAAATTCTTGGTGGGTACAAATTAGTCCTTAATTCAAATTTGAGTTTTCTCAAGTATCCTTTGCTCTTAAATAGTTTGCCTAAAATTGCTTTCAACTTTGCGCAGCGCAATTCGAAAATAATTGATTTCTAGCAAAAATAATTAGTTTATAACAAAATCTTTGTGGGTAAAAATTAGTCCTTGATTCAAATTTGAGTTTTTTCATGTTTCCTTCGCTCTCAAATAGTTTGCCTTAGATTGCTTCCAACTTTGCGTAACGCAATTCGAAAATAATTGATTTCCAGCAAAAATAAATTGTTTATAACAAAATCTACCTGGGTACAAATTAGACCTTAATTCCAAATCAAGTTTCCCCTACTCTTAAATTATTTGGTTATAATGGCATGAATTCCGCGCAACGTAATTTCAAAATAATTGATTTTCAACATAAATAATTTTTTTATAGCAAAAATTTTGTTATGAGCAATCAGTCTTGACTTTGAGATTGAGATTTCCAAACTTTTTCCGGTCCTGAAAGTATTTTTTAAATCTTGTTCCGAATTTCACGTAGCGCAATTGCAAAAAAATCAATTTGTTATAAAAATATTTTTTTATTCAGAAAATCCTATTGGGTACAAATTAGTCCTAAATTAGTTCTCTATAGTGAGCTGACTTTTTTTTCGATTGGCCAATGTGGGGGTGCCAGCTTTTGCTCAAGTTGGCACCCCCACTTTTCAAATTGATTTCATGACCAAAGTGCGTGGGTACAAATTCTAATTTTTGGGTACAAATTAGTCCTTAATTAGTCCTAAATTATAGGCTACTTTTTTTTTATTTTGCACAAAGTGGGGGTGCTTACTTCCTTGACGTTTAATCTACATAATTTACTAGCGGAAATTGATTCTATATGCTTTTGCTATAAAGGAGTAAATTGAAATTTACAATTCTTAACTTACTTTTAATACAGGCTGATGTTCATTTTCAACCTGATCAGGGCAATATTTCGAGACCTAAGCGAGATGGTGAAAGATGTTTCAAATGAAAGTGTTTTCAAATAATTTGTCATTTTCTTGCTAGAAAGTACTATACTTTTCTATTCCGCTGCGATATTTCAGGCCAATATCTCTAGAACTAATAGATATTCATAATGAACTATTCATGAAAAACTATTATTGATTCATTTGATAATAGTGTAACTGGTGTTACCCAATGTGCACAACGTGAAAGTTGTCGAACGAATTTCGCACATCATGTAATCCTGAAAAAAGGGCTGTTTATTGAAGAAATGAAAATTGAAATAAAGAATCTTTTGGATTTTTTTCCACAGAAATAATGCATTCCGTAAAAAGCGTATCTGAAACAAAATAATTAAAATTTTATTGAAAAAAACAGGAATCACTTCAAATTTTGATCTTTGAATTAGGATCTTGGGTCAAATTCAGGATCACAAAAATTAGCTTTCCTCAAAACCTAGTAATATTTTATATGGAACATTTTCAACCATCTCGCTTAGTTCTCGAAGTATTGGCCGGGTTAGATTAAAAATGAATATCCTGTGGATGTAATACACATGCAAGAAAAAAAAGTTGGAAGATAATATCTATATTTTGCACCCATTCCGACTATATGATCCTCACTTCAGCCAGAATACAACATTTTAATTTCACTTCTCAAGTTTTGTCACACAAACCGATTTAAAAGCAGTTTCGCTTTGAAAATAATAACCATATTTCTTATTCTCAATAATTACGGCGTGATCCTTGTAAGATATAAATAAGAGGCTCAATATATTACCTAAAAACATTTACGCAAATTTATTTCTCGTCCTCTTAAATCATCATCAGGTTCATATTCTGATGGAAAAAATTCGATGTAACAAAGTAAATATAACACTTGAGTAAATGTTTTTTTTTCGTTCTATTCTTCCTACTTTATGATAGATATTCTTGGTTAGAACTTGTAAAGGAGTAAGTAAGCAATAGTATTTTTCAGTAATTCCCTTAATTAAGCTGTCATTCATTCAAATTATAAGGTTAAAATAATCCATCAATCGTAGTCACTATCACAGCGCTGCTTCAAAGCGATGCGGTCACTCATTTATAGTCATCTTGTGAATGAGTATTTTCGAACTAAATGTATGAATATTTATAGCTCCGTGCAAATAAGCTGGCTTTGTTATCTGAAGGTCGTGCGGTCGAATCCCACAGATAGACAAACAGTCATTTTCACTGAATAATATACTCTGTGGCGTACTCTCCACAAAGAATAGCCGTGGTTTGACGACTGGTAATCGCACTTCATGGCTTATGAAATATCAATCAATTTACTAATGTGCACTTCAAGTGTCTGCCTTACCCGTATTGGGTAAGAAGTGTGATTGCATTTTTTTTTTTGAAATAGGGAATGTAATCAGGAGCAACTATTTTTAGTATTAACTGATGATGATAAAATCTCTTCAATAATGAGATATTAAAATACTTCTCGCTTATCTGTATGCTTCATTTCAAAAAACTATAATTTCGCAATGCACTTGGCAATAATTTATACAATTTATTGCAATGTAATTATCGTAAATACTATTAACACTTACTAGTTTTTTAAATAATACCAACTCATCCCATATTCCAGGCATGACGAATAAAAATCTAAAATTAATAAGTGACATCATAAAAATAACTGTTGTTTTCCATTTCTCTTCTGCTAAAAATAAACGTTCATAAAATGTAAGAGACAAGTGCTGGTTGCGTGATTCACGGCAACCTGTGAATATTTTATCGAATGTGATTTTAACGAAATGTTGCCTGGGCATTGTCAGTTAGATCATCTCTATTAGCATTTGCTTTTAAGGTGAGGTTATCCATATTTCTTAATACGATAATTCGTAGATCGTGATGCACCGATGATTTCTTTTGAGGAGTTACGTCAGACAAATTCTGAAGATATGATGAAGATGCTATAACACTAGATCATATGTGAAACACTACCTAGAATTGTTGCTAATTGAAATATGTGTTGCGCTTATCGAGAGGAGACCAAAAATATATCAGGAAGGGATTTGTTTCTAATTCCAAAAGAATGACAGGTTGAAAAATTAATAGCATAATAAAAGCCAATACTTTGCCAGAAAGACTATTCAAAAGTATCACAAAATAATTTATCATTATTGATCTACTAACTATAGCCATAAATCTATGATGATCCATGATATATCTACCAAACACGTAACAATGCAAACAAACGTCCAATTTAGTAAACAATCAGTGATTTTCAAACTTTCTTCCGTGTCTCATTTTCTACCAATAACTTTTACTTTCTCTCCAAAAGAGCCGCAAATAATAAGCAGGATAATTCATCATCAAATTTATGTATAAGAATTGTACATAAACTCGCGGTATCTTAAATTTCTCGGCCGGTATTTCTTCTTAAAGTAGAAATTAATTTCAAAACAGCAATAAATTTGATGTCTCTCGAATGTCTTCAGAGCTTATGGCAGTTATATTGCGCCTCGAGAGTATTCGGGTGTTTACGCCATTATTCGAGGTTATGTAATTTCGTGGGAATTGTTTCAGATTAACTAACCGTAACTAAGACGTGTGTAATAATACGCCAAACAAAATATCAATTGTTTATGGCTTTAAAAGCATTTTAATTTATTTTGACAATGGATTTTCGAGTTACTACATCTCTGATCTTTTTGTGTTATAACTATAATTACAAAGAATGATTTTTGAGTTCGTTTCACCTTTTGTCGTCAAAAACTATCTATTGTGAGTGAATTATTATTTTATCTTCTTGCAAATCAGTTTAAAGGGCAAAATTTAAATACATGCTTACAAATCACCTTTTCTTTCAAAATGATATTTTTGTTTCAGCGTTTGAATAACATATTTCAGATCACGTATTGATGTTGGAGTGAAATTAATTATCAAACGCCCAACACTTTTATCCAAACACGTCGCACTTTTTTATTCACTCAAGCTCAATTATTTTCCGTACTCGGAAATTCCTCCAGTTTCAAGAAATCCACGATTATATCTATCTACTTGCACACCAGACGTCAACGCAATTGTGTATTTTATTTAACTGAATTGTGCTTTTCTTCAGACATCTTATATTACATGGGAGAATGAAGCATTGCCTTTTGAGATCTATTTAAAATTTATTCAGAAATAATTTCAAAAGCAAAATACGGCCTCGGCTGTATTGGATCAAAATTATTTTAAGAAGTTATTTTCCGCTCAAATTGTAATATAATGAATTAACATTTTATAATAAAATCATGTATATTCTACAATGTTCTTATGGATTTGACCAATCTACTATTATATATTTGACGTGATCATAATGGTAGATTGTTTGACAAGTAGAGAAAAGTGAGTTTACTAGCGAGTGTAAATGTGTAAATTCACACGAGCAAAGTAATATCGCTTTTCTTACGTGTTGAACATGCTATTTTTTGAATACTTGATGAAAAACTTGTGTGGAAGATGCCAAGAATAGAAATAATTTTCAACAGAAATACTAATCAAGGATGTGTTCTTGCAAAAACGTAGTACCTAACGGTTTTGACAACTGCCAAGCAGAAGCATGGTAACAAATAAACAATATTAAAAATCAATTTGTCAGAAACATCCTAAGCTGAAGATTCTCGCGGAATTCTGGATGCAGCTAAAGAAGCGACTTTATATTTGTTTCCGGAGAAATTGAGATAATTTTTGCTTCCTTATTTGTTCAACCTGTAATTTTTTCTTCAAAGCTGTCATTTGAACGCGTGTCATAGTGCGTTTTTTGTTTTTAATTTTTTCTTGCTAATTGGAAAACTGGCATTTTTCTTCACTGATTTCTATATATTGAACCTGATGTTTTCCATCAATTACTTTTTTGTGTGAACATCATATAAATTCGTCAAAATATGGTGAGTCACGATTTTCTTTTCCTTATTTCAGACATATTGAAACACAATACAACAGAGAATGGCAACGTTTCTCCACACACCATTTTGATAATGAAGTTTCTCTGGTATCCTGAAAATTGCTCCTTCTGTTCAATCAATGAAATAGAATTTCAAAGCGACACTTCAAATTATTGAATGATATTGATTTCTTGGCTGTTTTTCTTGCTCCTTTTCCTTCTTCTATTTTTGTGAAAAAATGTTTTTTTTTTGCGAAGACTGATAAAAGTTTAGAATTTGCAACACATGTCTCACAGAAATTAACTCTACAGAATCGATATCCAAATTTTTCAGAAAATAGTGATTTTACTTAATAGGTGCTATTAAAAAAGATCACAACTTTTTTTTTGGAATAATTATCTATTAGAGAATCAGATATAGTTAGAAATTTATATTGAAATAAGAGGATTACGTCCGAAAAGTCTGAAGAATTTGGACATCGTTTCTCTAAAGTGAGTTTCTTTCTCTGAGACATGCGTTGTGGAACCGAAACGTTCATCAGTTTTCGGGACTTCCTGATTATTAGATAAGTTGAAAATTTGAGTTTTTTTTGGAAAATATACTTCCACTATCTCAAAAAATTATAAATATTATAAGAAAATCGAGAACGGAATAAATTTCTTCTAATAATTTGATGAATTGTGGAAGTATATTTACTATTCGTTGAGATAAATCCAAATTTTCAACTTATCTGATCATCAGAATTATAAAACTTCGAATGAGATTGAGTATTATGACCCCTAAAAGATACTCTGAGAACCCAAGCTCTCCTACCAAAAAAATATACTAAATACCTAAACAAAAACTAAATGTAGTAAATGATCTCCAAGTCTGAAAACAAAACAAAGACCGAATGTAGTAAATAATCACCAAATAGCGCTGTGCAATTCTGAATTTCGGTTCAACGTGAGCATTTCAATTCACTCTTCTTGGCTCTCTCGGGCTCAAGTTCTGTCCCACAGGCGCGCGCAATTCGGGAATTTATTATACTCATGTTTATTGTGCTTGTGAATACCATTTGTGCTGCACACTCATGGTATTCAAACGCAAGCACAATAAACATTCGTGATAGCACTACAAAAATAATCGATAATACTTTAGCTACAAATGGTATATGGAGGACTATTCCAGGGGTCAAACCATTTTTACTTACTTGTACAAAGTACAAGGAAGTATTGTGAAACCGACAAAATTCACCTATCGAGATTTGGATGGATATATCCGTTTTGAGCATCCCTGAATTCATTTTGACTATTTTTGGCTTGATGTCGGTACGCATGTTCGTGCGTGACTCGAAAATCTCAAAACTTGTTGAATGTATAATCTTGAAATTTTGTATTTAAGACTGGTATAGGGTCTAGTTGGACACCTCGCATTATGATTTCAAGCGTCTTTACCGGAAGGGCACTTTACTTGTAACTTTTTTCGAATTTTTCTAATAAATCCAGAATGATCAACCATAGGATATTAAAATTTGATATTTGAACTTGATGTTGTATCAGAATGGTTATCTGCTATTTTTGTAAGAATCAGCCAGACCAGAAGTGCACTTTAATTGAAACTATTTTTTAATTTTCCGCATAAATTCAGAATGATCATCCATAGGATACTGAAATTTGGCATTTGGAATTGCTGTAGCATCTGAATGGTCATCTTCTATTTTTGTAATAATCGGCTGAGCTGGAAGTGCACTTTATATGACAGACTTTTTGAATTTTCCGCATAAATTCTAAACAATCAGTCGTAGAATATTTAAATTTTGTATTAGGCACTTTTCTAATATCTAGTTGTACACCTTGCATTATGATTGCTATCGACTAAGCCGGCAGAGCACTTTATTCGAGATATTTTTTGAATTTTCCGCATAAATCCAAAACGATTGAACGTAGATTGTTAGAATTCTGTATTTAGGACGATTATACCGACTAGATGCTCATATCCTATTTTTGTTGAGATCCACCAAGCCGAAAGTGCACTTTACTTGACAGTCGCATAAATTCGAAGCGATCAGGTGTAGAATATTGAAATTTGGTATTTCAGTCTGCTGAAGCACCTGAATGATTTTTTAATTTTGCGCATAAATTCAGATCTGTTGGTAGTCGTAGAATTTTGGAAATCAGTATTTAGAAATGTTGTAGTACAAGAATAATGGCCTACTGTTTCCATAGCAGCCGACTTGGCTGAAAGCGCATTTTATTTGACAGATTCTTAGAATCTCTTGGGTAAATCCAAACGATTAACTGTGGAACGATGAGATTTTGTGTTTGATTATATATATCCAATGATATATATGATCAAACACAAAATCACATCGTATATAATATATATCCAATGATGTACAAGTAACTCACGTGATGTTCACGTCAGGTTTTTCTCAAATTAGTTTCCTATGAATCAACTAACAAATCACGTAATTTTCACGAGTGAACAAACTCCTGTCAAATTGAAAAATTAGAATTTCTTGCATTTTCTCTGACGAATAATAAAGATATAAATTGCGTTCTGACATGGAAATTAGTTTGAAAAGGTTTGGTGATAGATCAGAAGATGAAATTGATGAAATATTCCATTAAATACGAAAAAAGTACTAGATTACAATTTGGAGGCATCCACATCTTTGAGTAAAATATTCACTTTGATCACTAGTATAATACCCGATGGTATTTCTACGCGTTCAAATACCCACTGATATGCACCGTTTCTATAACGATTTAGCATTGTTAACCTTGTTATAAATACTACGAATGGAATAGTCAGGAATTTTTTTGAAACCGCGAGCGTTATTTTTGTGCTACGTATATTATTTCTTATTTATTGATGAATTGTATAGTCAATGGAATATTATGTCCTAAATGCTATTTTAAATAAATTTCAAATAAATGAACATGAATTATGAAATTCTGGTAGATGAACTTAGCATTAATTCGCATATAGAGACTGTTCTCTTATTTACTTAGATGATTATAACATTTGCCTTTGGCTCATGTCCTATGCTTTATACAAAAAATATGCTTGATTATACGCTCACTGAATAATAAATTATCCATAAACCACAATGAATTAACCTACAATCCAGATAAATGATGAACAGATTAGATTCTTAATTTTTATTGTAACTGTTCTAGTTCTTTCATCTTCTTGCAAAACAAAATTTATTTGTTCATTATTAGCTACATTTGTTTTCTTGGAGAATCTAAATAGGTCCAAAATCATTACTAAATACCTTACTTGGTTATGTAGACTAAAGATTGTGAGAGACTGAGGAAATTTGACGTTATAAAATTCGCAATCCTCAGTGAATTACTTGTTGAATTATTTTATCATCCTTTCACTAAACTGAACTGGATTCAAATTATTTGGATCACATATTTCCAAACTAAACCAGTCTTTGAGTAATCTTCAACTTTCATTTTTATTTCAAATGCTTCATAAAATGAATAGACCTATCTAATTGACTAATTTGACAGATGATAAATAATATCGAAATTTTGAATTTATAAATTCAATAATTCATTATTGAATTGCTGGAATATCTATTAACAAATAATTGAATCATTAATAATAAAAGGCATTCTATTTTAGCATTTGAGTACGAACTATGTCGCACATTAAGGGTAATTTATAATAATTTTGTAAAAATAGAAATTTTTCTACGACGTTGCGAGAAGTGAGTTTTTTGAAAAATACGTAAATCAAAACTTTTTTACGTGTCAACTGTACCACTATTAGAATGAACAACAAATAAATTTCTGTAAAATTATGTTTGTAGCATCTCCCATTTGTGCTTTAGGCTCATTAACTGTGTGTGCAAGCCAATTGTTAAAATATGGTACTTAAGGGCCATAAAAAAAATCTTTTATGCAATACAAGTGTAAACAAGCGTTAGGACATTCGTTCAATAATTTTTGTGTGACTCGGCAAGCCTCATCACCAAATACCTGGCCTCATGTCAATGTGATCAACTTGATACTCTTGTTGTATAAATTACTATTATGCAACAAGTGTGTACACGTGAGTATTATGTTATAAGGCCAAATATTTTAAAATGAGGCTTGGCAAATCATGAGACTATTTTCCGAATGTCATAATGTTTGTCTATATACGTAATACGTAAACAACCCATATCTTCCATATTTTGACAATTATTCACACAGAAAGGTAACTTAGAGCAGAAATTAAATTCATACCTCTCATATCCTAACAAATAGATCGGTGACAGATGTTGTGCACAGAACTATCAGCAAATCAGCATTAATTCACAAAAAGAATTCAATTGAAATGCTTTTGTAGAGCAAGGATGCGTAAGTGATTAGTTTTCGTATTTTTTGCGATATCTATACCATCAAGTTTAAAGATGGTCGTAGGAAAAATAATATTGTGGCTCAACTTGATGCATTGTAATAAATATTTATTGTCTCATCTTTTGATAATTCGTGCGTTGCGTGAAGGAACTACAGTTGCTGTTCGCGTTGATAGTACCTACATTGTGTGACTATTTTAGTATTGATGTTAATAAGGTTTTCGTATGTATCCGTGGGTGTTTAATTTGTATATGAATGTGGTTTTGCAGAAGAATTTGAATGGCTTAGATAGTGTGCTCATCAGCGAAAGTTTAGCACCTATCTGTGTTAATGTACGCAGATGAAGCTTTTGCTTGGATAAAAGTGAAGAACAATTGGAAGGAATGATTTATAGTATATGTGAAGTAAGGAAGTATATTAATATTATTCTTTCAATTTGATAAATGTCAGGTTTTGATGTTTCAGAAGGATGAAACAATAACTAATTGCAATGTCTTGGTCAATGAGGTGAAATTAAAACAAGTGAATGAGTGTATATCGAGAGGTGATTGGATTGGCAAGGATATTGAAAGAATTTCAACTGCCGATTTTAAATTATGTAGGGACGCTTTGCATGGATTGTGTCTGTTTTAAAGGATGCCTTAAAGTATTGTATAATAGGCGTGACTACAGAAGCACAAATTGAGAGTGATTGCTGTGAAAGTAAGATTTATTTCCGATTCGGCGGAAAATACCTCCTTTTCTTCGTTTGAACGACGTGGAAAATACCGTATTTCTTTTGTCTGCCAATAATACATTATATCTTCCTACAAATATAAAATGATCAAATCTTAGCAACTGTCATTATGTCAGTAACAAAAATATACAATGACATCGATAATTGTATCATAAAAAATGGATTTATGAATATTTCTAGTACAAAAATTCTGAAAAACGTCGAAAGTTGACGTCTGAGAACAGGCGAGGCGAATTGCAATCAGTTCATTGCCAGATAGGTTGATCTATAAGAGTTTCCAGTTTTACTTATTTTACGTATTTAATACTCATCTTTTTGGAAGTGGTATTGTCAGGGAGGTTCCGCCCCCCAGGCCCCCGTAGGGTCTCCGTCCCTTGACCCTGCCGGAGCTTTGCCCCTGGAACCTGTCGGGGTTTCACCCCTAATCCCCACCAAGATCTTTGCGTGTGACACATAAGGCGGTACTTCTGGTGTTGGTAATTGGGAAAAATATCGAGTGCACTACAAAATGAGAGCACTTCCGTCTCCTGTTTTGGGTATTTTCCACCGAGTCAAAAATAAAATAGCATATGCCCCTTGTGTGAAAAACCTGTCAAACTCTGTCCTGTTATGTTCCTTATCAAAATATCGCACTCGCCTTCGGCGAATGCTATATTTTGAATCTCCATTCCGGCGATTGTAACTCAATTCACAACACGGCGGAAATGACAGATTTCTCACAGATCGGGCGTAATCTACTATTATGTGTTGGTGGTTTATAAGTGGAGTAAGTTGGTGTCTGAAGAATGTAATATATAAAGATTCTGATTGAAAAAGTGGAAACGAATCATTTATATTTAGAACAAATGTTGGATCAAAAGTTTTTGAAAATTGAGGGCGAAATATTGCTGAATCGACCAGTGTGTAGGTGAATGTATATAATTATTAATATGTTGCGTGAGAGGAAATCTCCGGATGAGAAGAATAAACATGTCTATATGAATAGGACTATGGATGTAGATGAAGCAAGAAAGAAGTGTTTGAAAGTGTGCGCCAAAGAATGATTGCTGAATGATTGTAAAATAGTAGTAAAACAGCTATAAATCATCAATTGATAGAATCGTTCTATTAGGTTTATAGTCCAACCAGCCAACCACTTTTGGAGAGGTAGACACGATTCATATGTATTTATGTATGACCTTGGTTTGAATTAAAATGGAAACGTTGAGAACTTGAGAATTATATGCAGTGCCACAACATTGTAGTAGTTGGTCCCACAGAGCACACCTATTTCCCTGATAACGGAAATAGGAGCGATGTGCTCGGCATAGCTTTGCTAAGACACATAGCATCAGCGTTCTCAACGAATAACATCAGACTACTTTCCTGTGTTGCTGGATAGAGCAGAAGAGGTATCGCTAACCACCACAAGATGAGATCGTTCCACCGACGAATTCAATAGGATCATCGGCCTACTACCCATACTAAAATCCGCTACTGATATAGATGCAGCAGTGACAAAAATAACTGACGCAATTAATCAGGCTGCTGCTAACCTCAGCCAAACAGAATCTGTTGCTACAACTAACCCTGTTGCTGACCTGCCAGCTGAGCTTAAACAGCTCATTCAGCAGAATAATAAAGCCAGGAGTCGCTGGCAGCTTGCAGCGATATGCTAGCTGGACCGGAAGACCATACAAGCAGCAACTGACTCGCAGCCAAAGTAAAACAGCGGCTACGGGAACACCGATCAGCAAGGTAATACACTAAACTGAAAGAAATGAATGCAGCAGACCAGTCAATGTGGCAAATTATAAAGTCATTACGCAGAGACAAATCCAAATGCCGCCTCTTCATGACGAATAGGGCCTAGTGTATACAGATGAGGATAAGGCCGAAGCTCTGGCTCACAGTCTCAAAAAACAGTGCTCATCCAACTATGAGTACTGTGATATCACTTTTGTTGGGCGTATTTACTGCGATTGTTCGCCCAATAAATTCACACGAAAGCTTCGGGACAGGACGGAGTCCACAACAAAGCGCTTCGCACTTGCTACTTTCCACGCCGGTCATTCCAAAACCTGGCAAGGATAAAAACCTCCCTCAAAACTACCACCCAATCAATCTGCTATGCACAATGGGAAAAGTGCTCACCCGCTGCAGATAGAGGCAAAAACTCTAGAGATTATTCCTGAGCACCAACGCGGTTTCAATGAAAAACATTCTACTGAGCACCAACTGTTAGGTGTTGTAGAAAATGTAACGGAAAAGTTCAACAACCGTCAAGCCACAGGAGCAGTTTTCTTTGATGTTAAAAAAGCCTTTGATAAGGTATGGCATCGAGGACTGCTACATAAACTTCTAGAAACCGGTGTGAACCAGGTATTGGTGCAGCTCATTAGCTCATTCCTGCACAACAGAAGCTTCTGTGTAAAATTGAGTAGTATCAGATCAACTGAACGCCGAATTATTGCCGGCTTACCGCAAGGATCGGTACTATCGTCGATCCTATTTAACATATATTGCAGCAACATGCCATCGTTAACAGCGGAGATCACACTCGCGCAATATGCGGATGATACCGCAATACTGTACAAACCTCGAACAGTGGTTCTCTAAGCGGAGAATTCACATAAATGCCGAAAAGAGCACGGCTATGTGACTCACTCGAAGCAGAATGGAGTCAGGCGGCAAAATTTCTATATTCGGGAGCGATGTTCCTTGACGTCCAAGAACTTATATTTGATGGAGGGCTGATATGGGGCCCTCACATGGAGAACAATTGTCAGAACGCGAGTGCGCTAGTAGGAGCACTCTACCCATTGCTGAACAGACAAAGTCCACTGTCATTCATCAACAAATTGACAATATGCAAAACAATAGTCAGGTCAGCAATAACATATGGCATGTAAGTATGAGGATATGCTGCGAGTTCACACATCCGTGAGCTCCAGACAATTCAAAACAAAGCTCTGCGGATGGCTGTTGACGCTCCATGGTTCGTAAGGAACGAACAGATCCAGAGCGATTTGAGGATTGAGCCAATTACAGAATTTGCGCCAAAATGAGCGAGTAAATTCATCGCCTACATTCCTACGCATCCCAGCTTCAAATGTTCAACAGATTATAATAAGGACGAAGCCATTCGATATAAACAACCAAAATTAATAATGTCCACATAATTGAAAATTACATTTTTTTCAATATCGGTCTAGTTTTAACCCAAAAACTATCAAATCAGTTTCTATATTGATCTTAAAAATTTAATTCTGTCAACACTTATATAACAATTGATTCTATTGAAACTGCGTGGAGAATAAACGGATATGACCATAATCAAAGTTTTAACGAGTATTGGGCTATACTGCTAATTATATCAATTGTACAGCAAACAATAGATCATTCTAAATTCTGTTAAAGTAGGCCAAAACTATAAATAAACCAATTAACAGAAAAAAAAATTTCAACAATTCTTCAGTTCACATATGTATTTTATTATCATGATGAAAAAGAAACCAGATGATAGCAATTTTCTCTATTTTAATATTAATGTTTCTTAAGCCTAATTCTCGAACAAGTCTTGATAAGTGTTTAAATAATTGTTGCGCAAATCCACTTTTCTTTGAAAACCCAGACTTAGAGGGCATATTAGTGGTTCGTGCTGTCAAAGCTGCTAGTTTTAGATTGCAATGTATAGATTAGGCCGTGACTAATAGCATACTTTATATTGTACCTTCAGTCTTCTGAGGATCTTCTTCAGAAAACCATTTTAGATATGTCATGGATATCCCATCAGAAAAATCAATATTATCATATGTTCCGTTTTGAAGATACATGCAGTAAAAATTAATAATTTTCAATATGTTCAAGTTGAGGCCTGTAGGAAAAAAAATTGTGCGCAGCTCGTTCGCAATAAACATTCGGTCGACAAAATACTTGGCCTCATGTCATTATGCAAGTTCACAAAATTGTTGCATGAGCTACTATTTTGATAGACATCGAACGGATATCAATATAATTAAAATAAGATATCAAACAGCATGAAGCTACAACCGACAGCTAAAGTAAATTTGACTAGACACATCCTTTCAAATAGAAAGATTTCGTCAGTTACGCCATCCATCCAATTTGTTACATTTCAGTAATTATTTCTTACGCACACGCAAAGAAATAAAAACATAAAACAAATAAATGAGCATCATCAAAAATATTACAACATCTAATGCTGTTGAGCGAAGAATTTTCAGTTGTTTTTTTAATAACTAGAATTTGATTGGAACAATGTCTCTAATGGTCAATCAATTTGAATATTTTAGAGATTTTTTGTGTGCATCAAATACCTACATTAAAACAAGGCAAACTTGATCTTGAATCGTTGATTATAAGAGAAAGTTATAGGTAACATAAGAAAGATTTATACCAAATAGTACTCAAAAATGTTAATTTATTCTCATCTCATAAGGCTTCTTCTATTTGACAATTTAATAATACAGAAAGAAATTTCTAAAGGCGGTTATCACATGATAGTCAGGCCAAAATGTTCATTTGAGAAATCGTTAGAAGCAGTAGAAAATCTTATAGATATTTTACCACATAATATGATTAAAACTGATGATTGATGGTCCATTGAGGGAAATCAGAACATTTCGAATTCGAGGATAAAAAATCTATTGGAATATGAATGTTTCCTTAATTGTGAATATTTGATTCAGTACAGATTAATCAATCTCGTTAGTTATTTTTGCACATTCAAATGGAAATTTCAAGCGATTTTAACTGTGAGTGCTAAGCATGCCACAAAAGGAAGCGAACAGCACAAGTTGACATTCAAGCTTAATAAATAACTTAACAAGATGCAATTAACATAAACTCTCTGAAAATCTGTACTTAGACTACGCATTCCAACTGTCACCGTTTATATTACGGAGAACGCTCAATTCACGCATCGCAAACGATGCGTGAGCAACCTAGAGGTGGATAAAGTAGATGTCACAAATTAATTGTGACAAAGTTTATGTAGAAAATAGTAATTTACCGTACTAATGTACAATGTGATATGTCCTAAAAAAAGTTTTGTCACGATACCTAAAGGGAGGGTGGATACTTTTTTTAAGAAACTAATCACATTTCGCACGAGCCGAATACAACGTTTTATCCAACACCTTTCTTAAAACATCTTCATATGATGTTTTTAATTACTTGTACAAAGTAACAAGTAAGTATTGTGGAACCGACAAAATTCACCTATCGAGATTTTGAGCATCCCTGAATCCATTTTGACTATTTTGGCTTGATGTCGGTACGTATGTTTGTGCGTGCGTGCGTAACTCGCAAAACTAAAATCTCAAAACTGGTTGAACGTATAAAGTTGAAATTTTGTATTTAATATTTGGTATAGAGTCTAGTTGTGCACCTCTAGTTGTGCACCTCGCATTATGGTTCCAATCGTCTGTACCGAAAGTGCACTTTACTTGAAACTTTTTTTGAATTTCTCTAATAAATCCAGAATGATCAACCGTAGGATGTTGAAATTCAGTATTTGAACTTGATGTATCAGAATGGTTATCTGCTATTTTTGTGAGAATCAGCCAGGCCAGAAGTACACTTTACTTGAAACTTTTTTTGAATTTTTTGCATAAATATAGAATGATCTGTCATAGCATATTGAAAATTCGTATAAAGAACTTCTATAACAACTTATTGTACATCTTGCGTTATGATTGTGATCGGCTAAACCGGGAGTGCACTTTACTTGAAACTTTTTTTTTAGTTTTCCGCATAAATTCAGAATGATCAGCCATAGGATACTGGAATTCAGCATTTGGAATTGCTGTAGCATCTAAATGGTCATCTTCTATTTTTGTAACAATCGGCTGAGCCGGAAGTGCACTTTATATGACAGACTTTTTGAATTTTCCGCATAAATTCTAATCAGTCGTAGAATATTTGAATTTTGACTAGGCACTTTTATAATATCTAGTTGTACATCTTGCATTATGATTGTTGTCGACTAAGCCGGAAGAGCACTTTATTCGAAACATTTTTCGAATTTTCCGTATAAATCCAAAACGATTGAACGTAGATTCTTAGAATTAAGTATTTAGGACGATTATACCGTTTAGATGTTCATATCTTATTTTTCTTGAGATTCACCGAGCCGGAAGTGCACTTTACTTGACAGTCTTTTGGAATTTTTCGCATAAATTCGAAACGATCAGGTGTAGAATATTGAAATTTGGTATTTCAGTCTGCTGTAGTATCTAAATGATTGCCTACTATTTTCATAATAATAGACTGAGCCGGAAGTGCACTTCAGTAGGAATGAATTTTTTAATTTTGCGCATAAATTCAGATGTAGAATTTTGGAAATCAGTATTAAGGAATGTTGTAGTATAAGAATAATGGCCTACTGTTTCCATAGTAACCGACTTGGCTGAAAGAGCATTTTACCTGACAGATTTTTAGAATCTCTTGAGTAAATCCAAAACGATTAACTGTGAAACGATGAGATTTTGTGTTTGATATACATATCCAATGATATATACGATAAAACACAAATATATATATATATATATATATATATATATATAATCAAACACAACATCTCATCATTCCACGGCTAGTCGGTTGCGGACTAGACTTCGTGATATTGATCAAAAATCACTCGCTTGACAGCTCGTGATTTTTCTGTCAATATCACTCAATAAATTGCTAAGCAACAAGCTCTCGTAACAATCTAAAATTTTTTCCGGTAAAATTTAACCACTTATGATACTATATATGATTATTAATTGTGTCAAAATAAGAAATATTCATCAGTGACGAACTATAATTTCTTCCAAATGCGGACAAAGAACCAGCGAATGTAGCATTGTCCAAACTGCCTGTGTCCAACTCGTCTTTGTTCCAAAATGCATGATCACGTTAGAAACATGTGTAAAGCACGTGATTAGAGCAGAAGGGTAAGGAGAACTCCAGGACGGGAAGTCAACTATAGAAAGAAGTCAGTTTCTTGGAAACATCGCTGAAGATCAGTTCACCTCGCTACGACTCTATAGTTTTATTCATTCTCGTCGATATATATTCATTCTGTATTACAAATTGATTTCGTCATTACTGTTATTATTATTGTTATTATTTCATTCTCATTGTTCAAATAAATACTTATCATGTTATTCATTTATTTATATACACCAGTGTTATAATCAAGAGATTATTCTGATCATTTGAGTGGAGTAATGAATCATATTACCCCACTGAGTGAGATAATATGCCCAAACAAACAAACAAACTCAGTCAACAAATTCAGTCTACTCTGCTCTTTTCATCTATGTATATAAATAAATGTAATTACTTTTCTGGCGTAGATAAAATTTTGTATGTCACACGTGGGATAGCATTATAACAGCACTCGTGTGGTTACATAACTTGGTCTACGACCTCGTTCTGCAATTCTCCACACTCGAGTACAATAATAATGCATCTACCCCACTAGTAACATAAATAACTATTATATTACCGCCTAGAACATCGCAAACGATTAATGATTAGCATTAAAAAGTAAGTAAATATTCAGTTTATTGCTAAAAATTCTTTTGAGTAACCAAGTGTATCTTTTAGACTTGAAAAGAATTGATTTTCATTCGCACAACATTCTAAAAAAAAATTTTTAAATAAATATTTTGTGTATATTGTAACGGAGCTCTTCAATTAGAAGTCTGGAATATCAGATATAACTCTAGCAGCCTCTTGAAAGGCTGGAATAGGTTTTTCTAGGTCACCGCAAGTAAATAAAGAGGACTCCTTCCTCGGCCTATGTAAAAAGCCGTGTCATTTACTCACTTAGCAGAGCACACACAATAAATGAAATCTCAGCGATGTTAATATTTCTAGAAATAAGTATTAGTTGCAGTATATTTTAGTTACGATCGTGCAGATATTTAAACTCTCAAGACTTATGTTTTTATATTATAAGTGAATCAAATAATGATGGTAATATATTATTCGAAGTATTCTTTTCAGGAACATTAAGAAGCTTTCGCATTTAAGCACTTTAGTAGGAACAATTCAGAGATAATGCTGGTCTCCGTAAGACACCATGTAACTTATGTAAATGGCTGCTTGTCCATAATCAGTATTTTTGTATTTATTCGTCAACTCGGAGCACCACGTGCAAGTTCTGAGAAACAAGCGTCCAAATTTGGGCAACAAATGCTGAGACTTGAGCGTCAGAAATTTTAAATCGAGCTCTGAGTAATAGATGTTAAAATTCAAATAACACGGATGCTGAACGTTAAAGGTTATAGACTAGACTCAGAGTGATGGGCATCAATATTTGAACAACTAACTTCGATAGTTGAGCTGTTGAGCATCAAGCGCAAAAAATTGAAAGCCAGTCATGTTTGGCATGGAGCTTCAAGTTAAGAGCATTCAAGGATCCAGAGAAGAGAGCTAAAATCCATCCAAAATTTGAAGGTATAAAATAAGCAAAAAAGTAAAAATGAGATAAATAAGAAATATAGAAATGTCATTAGTACAAACATAGTTTGTTAAATAATTTCTAAACCATGGCCGACAAGAAAATAAATGCAAAAAATAATGAAATTATAGTTAAATGTATGTCATTATGGTGTTGTCACATTACATTGCATTATATTAAATAATTTTGATGTAAAATATTCTGTAACTATAACTATCTCCAATTGAGAAGTATTTTTCCAAATGATCAAAAAAGAACATCAAAATTATTCACAAGCATCCGTTTTTAGAAGCCGGATTTCTTTATTCACCTTACAAAACTAATTACAAAATTTTCTCTAATTACTCTAGCACAGAGTTTAAAATCGTATAAAAGAGGATATACCTTCTATTGCGTGTCATCTCTAAATACCAGGGTCACAGAAAGTATTTATTCCTGAGCGTTGTGTATGAACTATGAGATCTTGAATAACTTTTTATTGTTTCATCTACTAGGCTGCGCTGGACAAGTGATTTTCAGATGTTACAGCTCATCGTTGCTCGGATGTTTTGAAATCGAAGATGATTCTTTTGTCATGCGGCAAATTACTTCGATGTTCGATTGTTTAGTTTAGACAGAGAGATCCAGATGCAAAATAGACTGAGGAGGATTACGGAATCTGAATTTGAAACATTTTTTAGAAAGGAGAGGAAGGGATCTTCTCAAGAGATAAAAGGAAGAATTTTTGGGATTTTTCACAGGCAATTATTGCAGAAATCATGAAATAGAGAATAATTTGATATTGATTAATACAATTTCTGTAATTAATGCTTTCAAATTATCTAATTATACATCTATTCCCTCGATTCATCTCATCTACAGAAAATATCAATCTATGAACAAAAAAATGTTCATATCTAACCCATAATACAAGTTCACAACGCAAGCATTTACAGTGTGAATAAACTACTACAAATCTAAAGCTAAAAAAAATATTACACCTTTTAAAATGTTCCCAATTAAATTCTATTCCCACAATGGATACTTCTTTGAAGTAAAACTTGATATTTTGCACAAATCAAATGATAGTTCAATATGATAATTGGAAAATTACTCTAGCTTATTCTACAGGCTTCTGCTTGTCATTTGCCATTTCTACATAATTAATTATCATAATTTATGACGGCATGTAGGTAAGATATGACAACATTTAAAAAGCATCTTCGTACTCATCAGTATAAATATACTTTCCATATTGCAATAGAATTCCTCTTAAAGAAAAAATTAATTAATGGGCAAGATAAATATTTTTTTGTTTATTCACTTGGATAAAGGCCACTGTATATATTTCCAGCAAATGTAATCCAGAATTACTTAAATTAATATTTAAATCAAACTGAATACTATTTTGAATTTAACACATGGTCTCTTTTTGTTCATGATGAGTGATACAAAATAACTATGCCTAAGGATAGAGAATTAGTTAATTTTAATCGATTGCGTCAAAATAATATTTTACAGCCCGATAGTTCAGCTTCAATAATACATAAATGATAATTTGAAGTAATTCTAATTTCTAGATTGTTGATGACGTCTAGTTTTTGATGATTTTATTAGCACAGATGTTAATTCCAGGTGTTTAAAGACACTGAGGTAAGGATTTGAACTATTTGTTCTCAAATTTGCTACACAGTGACAGTTGTCGAAAAACAACGAAAAATAATATTATTCTCAATGTTCGTATATTTATCACAATAAGTACTGTGAAAGGTGACGTTTCTCCAAATAAAAGATACAGAGGATACTTTTCTTCAGCTACTGATCACATTTCACACGAGTCCAACAATTGCTGGTACTGCAAACTCTGTTTTTTGACTATGCTTGAAATATTATTTTTTGCACGATTAGGCGTTTTCATGTGTTCACCGGCCCTCTATTTGAGGTAGTATGTTGATTTTACCAGCAAACTGTGATGGTTACCATGGTTGATGACTTACCGCCTATGGGCAAAGGCAGTAAGTAAAAAATTGTGAATTTTCACAAGAAAATATTCATTTATATATCTTTATTTGTGAATGAATACTCATTTATTATACCATAAGTAGTTTAAGTATTATCGATTATTTTTATTATTTATTTTTATTTTATTTTTTTTAGTGCTGCACACTCGTGATATTCAAACGCAAGCACAATAAACATTCGTGATAGCACCACAAAAATAGTCTATAATACTGTAACTACAAATGGTATATGGAGGACTATTCCAGGAGTCAAATCATTTTGTCAAATTAGTTTTTTATGAATCTAGTAACAACTCACGTAATTTTCATAGGAACGAGTAAACAAACTTCTGTCAAACTGAAAAATTAGAATTTCCAGCATTTTCTTTGACGAATAATAAAGAAATAGATTGCGTTTTGATATGGAAACTACTTCAAAAAGGTTTGGTGATAGATCAGAAGATGAAATTGATGAAGATATTCAGAAAAATATTCTATTAAATACGAAGAAAGCACAAATTAGAGGTATCCAAATCCTTGAGTGCAATACTCACTTTGACCACTAGTGTAACACCCGATGGTATTTCTACACGTCCAAATACTCACTGATAAGCACTGTTTCTATGGCGATTTAGCATTGTTAACCTTGTTATAAATACTACGAATGGAATAGTCAGAATAATATGTCAAACTTGACAGCTGACAGCGAATAAACAATCATCAGTAGTAATTTGATTTGATTATTCCACTCATGTCAATTATACTGACAAATTTTGCATAGTAACAATGACAATTATAGTAATAAATTTCCTGCCAACGGGGATTTTCCTCTGAAAATTAAGTTAGCAAGCGATTTATTGCGATAAATTCATCTGCTCAGATGAAATCCCTCGAGCTACGCTCTCGTGATTTAATCGGACAGATGACTCTCACGATGTTGCTAGGTAATCAATGTTTTCAAGAAAAATTTATTGATAAAATTACAGTCCCTTGTGATATTATATACGAAAAATAAAATTCGGACTCATATTTTGGATCTTCCAATCGTGCAAAAATTTTTGTGAGCATCACGGTCAATAAGTACGGTATCGATTACGTATAATATTTGGAAACCTCGCCTCCAAACTTTTATTCTCAATCGGTAAACTGTACTTACTAACCTTAATACGTAAATAACTATTTAGGGACGATTGCCAAATGCACCAGGTCAGTATAAATTTCTCATCACATTGGACATCTGTGCCAATACTTAAAGCTAGGTAAAAATGAAAATGATCAACTACACCAAGGGATATTCCCAATAAATGCAGAACATGTACCGTTAAGACTTCCCGTTTATCTAAATTCTTATCTAATCTAAAATGTGAATCTTGATATAGTGTTTCATCAAGACAAGATTTATCGTCTTGTCTTGATTTTCAAGACAAGAAAATAAAATTTCTTGTCTTGCCCATTTATTGGCAATGCACTTTTTGTTTTGTTTCAAGAATTCTTGATATTTCTTGATTTTGACATTTAGGGGGAATCCCCTTTCTTTATTGCTTTATCCAATACGAACACTCAGTTAAGCGATAGTGTCTGATTTTTATCCTCCCTGTCAGTTATTTTATGAATCGATTCAAACATAGTTTTCCAAGACTGCCACGAATAGAAATAAACGAAAAGTCTGTTATTTGCAATTATTATTTGTTATATGATATAGCAATGTTCGAAATTCTGATAAATTTTTACATTCTTTGTTTTCTCTAGTTGTCACTTATGCCATTGTTTGGTCAGTTTGGTCAGTGTTTTACTACTACTGCTACAGGGAGGTTGGTCTCTCCAGTAATTGTGTTTGTAAAGACTTTTATGCATCTTCCGTTCTACTCATGACATTATAATTGTAATTCTGAATTTACTCACGTAAGTTCCACCTGTTGTTATACTGGTAAGGGTTATTTTTAACTTGTTAGTTCATTGTACTTATGTTACTTATTTTTATTAGCTGATGATGGGTCAATTGGACCCGAAACGTCCAAAATAAACTAATTATGATACAGAAAAACTGGATTTTTAAAGGCCTTGTCCTTTTCCTAACATTTTAGACCCTACCGAACCCAAAAATACTCATATTGTAAGGACTGAAATATAGTCGCCAAATGTCATCATAGCAATGACAGCTGTCATTTTGACAATAACAGTTATCACTTCCACAATGACAGCTGTCACTTTGAACTGTCAGTTCGACAATGACAAATGTCACTTTGAAAGTTGGTATGACACTCCTAAATTCATGAAACATTGATGAAACTGGCCATGAAATTTATTGTCAGGGAAAAACTGTAATGGCCATGGCCACAGCAGATTTCAAGTTTCTAATAATAGATCAATAAATATGCTGATTTGAGAAATGAATTTTTGATTCTTGATAGTACTTTCTTATCCTGTCTTGGGAAATAAAAAATACTTCTTGTCAGTCTTGTCTTGATTGCAAGACAAGATCAAGATTATTTCTTGATTCTTGTGGAACACTATCTTAGAATGTGTTTTAGTACGTGTCGACAAAACCCTCTATAACGCACATTTTTTTTGGACTTGTTAGTATGTAACATCATTGATAATTGTGAATTTAAATGGAAAAAGAAGACATAAATATTAGAAGAACTGATAAAGATAAAAAACTATTATATAGAATGATGAGAGTGAGAAAAGTATGGTAATAAAAATTAATTTCAAGATTTTTTAAAGTGGATTTTATGATAACTAGAAAAAAACGATAATAAAGTGGTAAATAATGAAATAGTTTATTAAAAGAGCCCGAAATAATATTTATTTTGTCCACTACTCACGCTGCAGTCGATATAGTTATCCCCACCAATCCACCATGTACTTCGCACTCTGTCAATATTATTTCCTATGTGCCATGAATAAAATATCCAATGTTCTGTCTTCACATTGTTGTACTTGAATATTTTCAAGTGTGATATGATTTTCGTAAGACATATTATGGTCAATTAGCTTTTTTCAAATACTAAGATATATTGGAATTTTTTACCAACCAAGATTATTTTAATGTATGTGCATACATATCATGCTCTCTTCCTCAAAACTTGTAGCAAAAATTCTTATGACACATGATGTGTTATGATTTTTTCCTTTATTTAATAAAATGAAAATAAAATCTGAATATTCTGAAATTTGACATAGCCTTTCCTAGAATTTTTCGTATTAGTACCAGTATGACGGTCATTGGCAGGGGCTTTCATTTAGCGTAAATGTCCATATTCTTGGGTGGGATTAAATTTATGACTGGATTAAGAGCTTTTTTTAGCGATGATGGCATGGTCGTATGCCAGTGAAAAGCTCCTGATTTGATGATAAACTCAATCCTATCCGAAAAACTGGGTATTTGCACCAAACAAATACCCCTGCGCTTGACCGTTATTCAGGTATATTTCTGAGGTTAATACAGCGGGTTCTACTAAAGACTGTATTAAATTTCAATAATATTTAGATTTCATTTTCTTATTACTTAATAAAAACAGATTATGAAACATATACTCACCTATGTGTTACAGGAGTTTTGCAATTGATTTTGAAAAAGAGAGCAAGGTATGTATGCACAAACATACATTGAATTAATCTTGGAATGTAAAACATTCCAATATATTCATCTTCTATTTATTAATACGTGAATAGAAAACTTTCCGTTCCCTTTTTAAGTATATTGCATGCACGAAGGAATATGATATTTGACATACTTAAAGTTCACATGGAGAAGATGTGCAGAAAATAAAAATTATGTACAGGATGTCCCATTTAATGTATATATTAATATGTGAAGAGAAAACTTCCACCCCTTTTTAAGCCTATTGCATGCACGAAGGAATGTGAGATTTGACACGCTTGAAGTTTATATAGAGAAGAAGTGCATGAAGTGAAAACCATATACAAGTGTTCCATTTTGATTATATAATGTATTAATACGTAAAGAGACATCTTTGTACTCCTTTTCAAGCATAATTGAGATTTGGCATACTTGAAGTTTATATAAAGAAGGGGTGTCGGAAGCTGAAATTATTTATAGGATGTCACATTTTAATTTCGGGCGGCCTCGATCTCGGCACCAAACTACCTGGATCTTTAATCCCCTACTCGAACTCGGCACTATGCTATGGATTAAGATTTGTGACTCAATCGTTCTACCTGAGTGAGATTTTCTGGACACATGCGATTTTATATCAATAATAAACCAGACTGAAATTAAGTCGTACTTTTAAACGACTCTAATCACACGTGTGACATCAACAACTCAAAAGTCCTGCATATCGTAGACAAAATAATTTGTTTCTATTTGATGCAAGAAATTTTAATGTCAAAAATACCTGAAAAAAATTAAATGTTTTAGTTTGTTCTATACATATTTATATGTTTTTGTCATAATTACGGACAATGTATAAATAAGTCTTCTTTTATAATACTTTTTTTTCTGAAGTTTCATTAAATATTATTTGCAGTATTATTTTTAATATAAATTAATTTTTAAATAGAATATAGAGACTTATAAAACCAAATCTTGCAGGTAGATCGTGACTTTATTTAAAAATTGATAGTGCCGAGTTCGTGTGCGCCCCGCGCTAATCGGATTAGCATTGGTGCCGAGTTCATGTTCTTGGTGCCGAGTTCGTGTACGCCCTTAATTTCACGTGAAGAGAAAACTGTGTACCACGCGCGCGAAGGAATGTAAGATCTGGGATACTTTAATTTGATATAAAGAATGTGTGCAGAATGTTAAAATTATATCAGGATGTCCTATCTCAATGTACCGTTGAATACTATATTATTTTCCTCTGGGATATATCGAGAAATATGCATCGAATGAGAAAATGTCCGAAGTAAAAGTTACATTATCCTTTCTTCCTCTCCGAGAGAAGGCGGGAGAAGTCACTTCAAAATCTTAAATGGGAACTACTATTTTAATTCCAGACTTAAATGAGCGTTGACTACCAATTTAATTTTACCTGAAACGGATCCACAGTCGAGCTCCGACCACTTGGCATATTTGAATAGTATATGAAGAAAGAGTGCAGAAAGCTTAAATTATATACAGGATGTCCCATTTTAGTTTTACGTGAAGAGAAAACCTTGTATCGCGCGGACGAAGGAATGTAACTTTAGGCATACTTGAGATTCATATGGATAAGGAGTGCAAATAGATGAAATTATATAAAGGATGTCCTATTTTGATTTTACATCAGGAGAAAACTTTGTACTGCGTACTCGAAGGAAGATGAGATCTGGCATTCTTGAAGTTTTTATGGACAAGGGGTGCTAAAGCCAAAATTAATTATAGGGTGTCTCATCTTGATTTACCGTTGAATACGATATTATTACAGACTGGAATATACTATCGAGAAATTTGCGCTGAATGGGAGAATGCCTGAACTAAAAGTTTAATGATTTCTTTCTCTTCTCGGAGTGGCGATGCGCAGGGTAGTAAGTCACTGTAAAATCCTGAATGAGAATTACTATCTTCTATTTCAGATTCGGATAGAGCGTCGAATACCAAGTTAATTTTATCTGAAACCTCCAAGGATATAAGAGGTAATATTCAATAACATTCAAACCTAGCAATATACTGAATTACGTTCGAATTGCGACCACTAGGCGACCACTAGTTTGACAAGAAATCAATAGACTATGTGTTTTACAAAAATGAAATAATCATATCACAGTTAAATATGTTGAAGTACATCAATATAAAGACAACATATGAGGTACTTTATTCCTTGAGCATATGATAGAATATAGTTCAACCGAAAACAAAACTAAAAGAAAACCTCGAGGTTCACATTCACGCAAACAACTCACCAAAAATTAAAAATAAGTCACACTAAATAACATACTGATATGAGGAGAGTAAAGAATAATAGATACTCGAACTTTATTAAAGAAAAGAATAATAAAACTTTGATTGATTTGTGAATTGGAATAAAGATAAGGGGAAAGCCCTCACAATACATATCCTACGTTTATTGGGAATTAGTCCTTTGATGCAGTTGGTCATTTTTAATTCCACCTGGTTTTAATTTTAAGCGTTGGCGCAGATTTCCATTGTGATTAAAAATCTATACCTGGTCAGTCGCCTGATGGCATACGACCATTTTTAGGAGAGTTTTAAGAAAATATGAATATTCAAAATTATTTTCATGGAAAACATTCAGATGAATATTGTAAAAGTTATGTAGAAGATTGACCCCTCACTGGACATGGGAAGACACGTAGTTCTACGTCCCGTGTGGAACGCAATCTCATCATTATGTAGTTCATAGTGATTTTAAGAAAGTTGAGGGCATTCTGTATATAGCTTCTGTCAAATAAAGATCTTTTTAAAAACAATACTCGACGTTCAAATATTATAAGTTAGACAAAAATATTTTTCATGACTTGTACACGAAAATCGTTCTTTGATGTATAAAAAAAAGTTTAACCATCGAATGAAAGTTGACTCTTAAATTATTTTATAGATGTGATTTTCGAATCCCAAAGAAAACTAAACTTTATGACGGAATGGTTAGCAAAGATTAGAATTCAGGCGCCGAGAATTTTCGCAAGCATCCATTCAAATACTGGATTAGGAGTTCCCATAAATACATTAGTAAAACTTTCCTGAAATAGATGGATGACTGATATTCACAGGATAGTGGAGAACAAGACAGGGGTGCATTGAACGTATTTTTTATAATTTATTTTGATTCTAACAAAGTATGTTGTATATATCTTGTAGAAATGGTTCAAAAGAAGATTCATTCCTATTGAAATCACCAGAGACCCACGATTCCCACATTTTAAAAATTGTCATCTAAATTATCTATCTGCCTGATACTTTGGTAATAAGACAAATGAGTCATAATACATCCCTGAAACCCTGTTGCTAAGATCGTTTTCAATGTCTCCAGTAATCCAGTGATATTAAGATCATTCATGTTGATATGTTTCTAGGGATTCCTAGTCCAGTATTTCAGTGGGTATCTGTAAACGTCAGTTTTATTTACAATTCGAGTAATAACTAAATTTTTTGAAAGAAAACCACATCTATAAAATAATTTGGGAGTCAACTTTTATTCCATGGTTAAACTATAAGTGGGAGAATTTTAATTGACCACGCTCCTAGTACAGTAAGAATAAGAAGCAGCCGATGTATTATCCAACAATTCTTTTGGAGTATCTAATCGTTTCTATATGTTTATTTATTGTTTGATATTGACAAGACATTTGATACATTGTTAGCGGAACAGTAATTATAAAGAATCCAGGAAGTAGATCTTATGTTTTCCGTGACTTCTTTATCCTGCTCTCACTGAATGACTTATGCTGGATATCATTTATGTTAATCAACCATATAACCAGGCTTATTATGGATTGGTTTTAAATAATAGTGATTTATTGTAGTAGTGTGAAACGTGATGTATTTATCTCGAAAAAGAATTTTGAGCTCTGATAGCGGCAGGACGAATTTCTAATACTCTTGCGTGAATAATTACATTTCACAAGATTTCAATACAACTTTTTGTCCAACACTTCCAATAAAACATCTTGAATCGTTTTATATGTTGGTTTATTCTTTGCTTCTGACAAGAAATAAGAATTATAAAGTAGCCATGACATGGTTGTGATTATTTCCCGTAACTTCTCCTTTTTCTCTCATTGAGTTACTAATGTTGAATATTATTTCGTTCAAATGATCATAGTAACAAGCTTATTGAGTATCGATGTTCGCTTACTGAGAGCGTGCCCCTCAAATTGCCTGAGTTTCGCGTGACCAGAGGAAGATCATGTCTTGGATTGATCTATGAAGCTTTCATTCCGGAAATAATGAAAATTGGCATTATCATGTATATATTCAAATAAAAACTGACATACGCTTTAATTTCTTCCAAATCGTGACATTTGGATTCTAACAATTATAATTATTTCGCAATTAAATTGAATGAAAAGAATATGATTCGTATTTCACTCACGATTGTACAATACTCGATAGTTAAAAGGAAAACAAACAAGAAATCTCCTATTCCATGCGAGAAACATTAATTACTTCCATCTCTAATTTATTAGATTTTAAACTTTAAAGGTGCAATAAAATTGCTTGAGGAAGTATTTTCTTACACAACTTAACAATAAAATTCATATTTTATTGCTCATCTGATACTTTTCCATATTTCACACATGATATAAAACTGCGGGAAGAAATATGAAATTGCAAATAATTTATAAAGAGTTTTTTAACAATTAACTGTTGCAAAACAATAGATTTCGAATATTTAAGTGAATAATCAGTGTGTGGGTAAATTTTGAATTATTTTCAAGGTTTGCAAATAATAATGAAGTAACATGTCACAACAATTAACAAGTATGGTAATCATATGGTAATTTTGAGTAGGTTTCTTTTATTTTCTTGATTTTGATTGATTCGACATATTTTTTGAGTTATTTTAGTGGGTGGGTATTTTTCCAAATTATTTATAAGCATTTATTATTTGGTTGGAGTAATGTGAAGGTAAAAAAGTGGCTCTAGTTCATCTGTTGTGTTCATGAACGTAGTGATTACTAGATAATTCTTGAAAAATGATCGACTAATGAATATTTCTAAAGTATTAATTCAATTAAGAGACTTTTAAATTACTATATTTTGGGGATCTCCAAGAAAATCTAATTGAGCTCCAGGAAAAGAATTAATGGAGAACAAGTAAATAATCCAGAGGTCGCAGAGTCGAATACTCATCCTTCAAAAACTAGGAAAACCCATAGCTTGACAACTGGTAATTGCACAGCTGAAGAAATTTAATTCAATCTAACGAGTGCATTATAAGTGCGGGTAGAAGGAGTAATTAATATCTATTCCAGTATTTTTTGACAACAAATGAAATTTCTATGATGACTTCCAAATTTCACGCATCGTAGTTCTACCACCATATAAATTCGTAGCAATGATGTTCTATAATAACCTAAATTTATTTTTATGTAAATTCTTGTTGGCAGCACTGTGCAGAACACCTGTAACTGAGTAATCTGTTAAATTACTCGAGTAATCTTGAGATTTAACAAGTACTCGTAATTTGAGCTCCCTTGCTTTGTGCTTAGTAATTTATTAAAATAAGGGAGCTGAGAGCTGTTGTGAAGATCTTGTGTGCAGCAGTTGCGTAAGCAACCATTATGATAATCGGACAAAAAAAATTGTGACTCATCCAGCCTCATCACAAGATACTCGGCCTTATCTCATAATACTCTGAATAATAACAATCAATTTAGTTTGCTCATTTAGAATAAATGTTGAGCTACCATTCACTTGTTCTCGGGTAACCTTGTAACAAAATTAGCAATACACCCAAAAATTCTAACCTAATTCCATCATCAATTAATAACAATTTCCTCTCTTCTAAACCAAATCTGTCAAAAATAATTACAACAAATTTCACAATCAATTCCAAACAGAATCGATCGTGCGACAGTCCTCCGGCGATGTTCACATTTCTCAATCAAGGCCTCTTCGATGCATGTGTTCAAAGATGATAGCAGATCGAGTCACGAGAGCAATGCATTATTTGAAGACATGCTAACGGCACTAGTCGTGAAAAGATATAACTGATCCAAGAGATCTAAGAGATTCTTTAGCCATGAATAGTAATGCACTAGTTACGACATACGAAGAAGAGACTTGATGTTTATGAGATTGGTATTATAAAAGGGTAAGTTTTGCAACGGTATTAAAGAGCTGCCGATGAAAAGTAAAGGGTGTACAAGATAGATATTAAATTTTGTAACAAAATATACGAGGGTATTTTGATTGATAGCTTGCCTAGACTACTTTCAAATGACAAATAAAGCAGTTGCCATGGATACTTTGTTTCACATTTACACAATGGGTACAGAAAGTTTGGTAGTCCAGATTTTATTGTGCTATTTTTGCGAATTTTTGATGAAAATTTCGGATTGGGTCAAATTAAATATAAATCGGCGATTAAGTACCTCTTATTGAAGGATCTATCCATAATAAGTATATTATGAGATTAATTGATAAATTAAACTGGCGCATGAACGAGGCTCCAAAAAAGTTGATCATTCTGTATACTTGTACAAAATAATAGCACATGCTCAGTTTTTATCAGTTTTTCTAGCGATTCAAAAATTTGTATAGAATTTCTGAAAAATATTCTTCTCGAATTCCGTTTATTGGATTATCAGTTTAAATTGTATGTACCGTAAACTATAGTTGGAAATCCAATTTTGCATGGTCCTGAATCTCTTGTCAAGGGTCAGAATCTCAGAATAGTTTACGAAGAAAGCAGTGCATATTTCAACTCATATCATGACCTTATCTAAAGATTTTATTGTTGGTGACTTACGCCTCTCTTCAAAGTATTTTATAAAAACGAAACTTTCATTTATGTCTAAAGTTAGTTCAGAGAAATGTACGTAGGAAGAAAATAAGTACAATATCATACCAAGAATATAATTTCTCCAATATAACGGGAAAGCATACACATATTTTACTTTACGCATCAGTTGCAATTTTTTGTTGCTGCAGAATTCTCTTATGACTATTCTTTCACCTTAATAGATTATTGAACAGTAAAATGAATGTTAGATAACCTATATAACCTTTATAAAAAATATATATACTTGGAATATTTAGAATCAGATTTAATGTGTGTTTCGTATCTATTACATCAGCAAATAATCTGCCATTAATTTAGTTATCGATGTTGAAATTTCGGATCTAGTGATCTACATATAATATATAGAAACCAGAATTCGTCAATCATCATTTTCATCTATTAGTTAATTTCTGATATTCTTTACATACTACTTGAAATTTTGGTACTGTAATATTAACCAATCAGGATGAAGAGCTAATATTAAACATTTTGGGAGCTCCTGACTCAGTCATGAAGTGTACAGATTAAGATTGCGTTGATTTAATACGTGATAAAAAAAGGTGTTGCAGCAAAAAATTAAATTAAATTATTTTGACATTTACTATCACTTGTGTGGCAGTTATGAAATGAAATTATTTTCAAATAAACAAAACTTTCATTCCGGAAATACATGTATTGTAAAAGTTCTTCTTCAGGACATGATATCTGATTTAAATTGCTGAAATTAGCTCGTTAGTAGAACGTTAACTGTCAAGTATAGCAACTATAATTTCAATAATCTATATATTTTTTTCAGAATTCAAATGAATAATTGGTTATTGATTCTGTATATTCTATTAAAACTTTGAAGTCTCAATCCTTTGACCAAGGAACCTCTTTAGAAAGCAATGATATAATAAAAATAAAACAAGACAAGTAACAAGATGTGATAATGTGGATATCACATTCAAAACAAAAAGAATAAAAATCCTCTGGCATTCACCTAAGGCTTAAGGAAAAACCACATGAAAAAACCTCGAATAGAGAAATATATTTTATTTGGTACAGCTCCGCACACATCCCAAACCACGAAATGCGCATGCGCAGATTTGAGTCCTCGCTCCCTATAGGCTATGTGCATGAAGTCTACTAGCGCCTTTAGCGGGCAATGGAGAACGATTGAACTCACATTTTATCATTGTTCCATACCTATAATTCTTTAAGTGTACTAATATTATTTAATTCAGCTGTGTGCGTATAATATGACTTGCATAGCATGAAAGGTACATTGAAATTATTTATTTTGAATATTTTATTCTTCACTTATAACGTACCTATTAGAGAAAACGTCTTAATTCGTCCAAATTGACAGGATAACCTCAAATTATGATGCCGATGATCTTGCGGATTGAGTTTGTATGTATCAAACACTGTATCCCTTCTACCAAAGAAATTGAAGAAAAGCATGAAATTAGTTTTGCCATATTAAACATGTTGAAAAATATGTTGCTGACAATATTAACAACAAAATTATTGCGAAGTGTATTCGACAAACTTCTATCACTGAAACACCTCACAAATTAGAGATAGAGATAAATTCATAAATCCAAAGTAGATGACGAATTTTTCTAATTTCACAATTGAATTATAAACACCTTTGTTATATGGAATAATAATGAAAGACAGATAATACTCCATTTACCGCTTTGATCCACTTCACTTGTTTTTTTATGTTATAACTGCGTACATGAAATCTATGAAACTATATTTCACTTGAATCATCCTCAACACAACAGCCTGGAACAGAACAAGCATTTTCCTAAGTTATATATGCAATTATTTCCACTTTTCAACTACAATGCTAGATGACGTATTCTGAGAAATGGAGTTCAATGGTTACAATGGTGCTCACCATGAGCGCTCGCATCGATATTTGTTCAAACTCCGCCCCCTTGCACATAGCCTATATTTCATTCATGTCGATCAAAACAATAAGTTTGTTGAAATCTATTGGCAACTAAAACTACCATTGAGGGCAACACAAAATGGCGGATCCTCAGTGGACTTGTCAAAGCGGTATTCTGAGCACAATTTCATTCGTATCTTATTGGTTGCTTTAAATGAAATGCAGTTGTATTGGAAAATATAAATTTCACTGCACGAAGGAGGTAATAGTTTTTCATTATAAACTTGTCAACAATTGGATAATTTTCAGATGCAAATAGCAGATATACGAGGCTATGTTATAAAGAATAATGGAAAGATTGATTTTATGACAAAATTTTGTGTATAATCTTGAACATAACAATCAATATTTACTACCTCATAACTTTGTGAATCACAAGTTGTGATTGGATTGAAGAAAATTAGACTGGAAAATGAAGAGATTGGTCGAAATCTTGTTGTTTTTTAATGAAATTATTAGAAAGGAAAACTACATAGAGGTGAGAGAACATAGCATTTTGTTCCAATATATCAATGAGTAACATTTAAAACCGTAATCATATCAGCGATTTCATACATTGGCAGGAATAGTGAAACGAATCAGCTAGGCCAGAATTGCATTTTACTTGAAACTTTTTTTGAATTTTTTGCATAAATCTTGAATGATTAGCCATAGCATATTAAAATTTCGTATAAAAAACTTCTATAACATCTTATTGTACATCTTGCATTATGATTGCGATCGGCTAAACCGGAAGTGCACTTTACTTAAGACATTTTTTCAATTTTTCGCATGAATCCAGAATGAAATTGCTGTAGCATCTCAATGGTCATCTTTTATTTTTGTAACAATCGGCTGAGCCGGAGGTGCACTTTGTATGACAGACTTCTTGAATTTTCCGCATGAATTCTAAACAATCAATCGTAGAATATTTAAATTTAGTATTAGGCACTTTTATAATATCTAGTTATACATTTTTCACATAAGTTCGAAACGATCAGGTGTAGAAATTTGGTATTTCAATCTGCTGTAGCATCTGAATGATTGCCTACTATTTCCATAACAATAGACTGAACCGAAAGTGCCCTCCAGTAGGAATTTATTTTTTAATTTTGCGCATAAATTCAGATCTGTTGGTAGTCGTAGAATTTTGGAAATCAGTATTTAGGAATGTTGTAGAATTAGAATAATGGCCTATTGTTTCCATAGCAACCGACTTGTCTGAAAGCGCATTTTACTTGACAGATTCTTAGAATCTCTTGGGTAAATCCAAAACGATTAACTGTAGAACGATGAGATTTTGTATTTGATTATATATATGTATATATATATATATATATATATATATATATATATATATATATATATATATATATATATATATATATATATATAATATATATATCCAATGATGTACAAGTAAGTCACGTGATGTTCATGTCAGTTTTCATTTTGTAGACAAAGCTACGATTAATATAAGTCTACTATTTGAATAACGAAGAATATATTGTGTTAGAAATGGGATGATCCTTGAAAATCTGAAGTACCTAATTAGAAAATTGAATTTTCTCTTTTGTCATCTCTATTATATAAACTATTTATTCAACATTAGACATCTGTTCTCACGACAAAAATACTCTGTATCACTTTCACGCATGTAATAACTTAATAGAAAATTTTATTACTATTTTGATATAAATAATATCATCATTATAATGATGTAAGAGAAAATTGGTGCTCATCTTCAGATTCATGTTATTAAAGATAGAAAGATCGTTCGTTTTCCACGCAACGGACATTCTATTATAACTGCTCGAGAAGAAGACAATCCTTCATAAAGGCGTCCTTAGATGTTATTTAAGGCGTGTAAGATTTCGACATCTTACTGTGACGCAGAACGATGCGAAACCTAGATTTGACCGATGAGGAATTATTGGCATTTAATTATTGGTTATGCGGATCTTCTTGATTCTGTGATTACCAAAAGGTTAATTAATATTCGATATTCATAAAAAAAAATGTCAGATTCAATTCACCTTTTCTTCAAACGCTTCATATATAATTAGTTCCTTGAATTAAAACTAATGCAATTATTTGAAAAAAAATGTCTGTTAGTACTTACCTGATATAATCAGGTGTATATCTAAATGTGGAATTATTGCTGAAATAAATTTAAAGCTAATACACTCGCCATTGTTAAAAATATACATAAAAAAAATTCACCATGTTCCGGATGTCTACTTAAAATCCTGAGCACAACTGCTGTGATTGACGATTTTTCCATAAAAATGTGTTGGAACAATAAATTTTATTGGATTCCGCTTTCAAAAATTTTTCAATATTAATAGGTAGCATACATATAGATTACTCCTTTCTTAATTTCTGTAATGTGTCTTATCTTATTCTTTCAATCAGAATTCTGGTGAGAAGTTTATTTGCTGTTCATAATAAGGTTGTACCTCTTTAACTTCTGCATTGCGTTCTATTTCCGATCTTTGGGAGTGTGATGATAACTTCCTTATTCCACTCATTTAGAATTGTCTCCTCCTTCCATATATTTTTTTATGTAGCAACATGATCATTACTGTTTCACCGCCTGCTTTTGGTTTATTGAAAATATTGACTTGAATTCCAGCTATAATGAATGGATTTAGATGTTTTCGGATTTTTTGAGTTTCTTATACTGAAAAGTAGAAAGTTCCTTCATTGAAACCTTCCGCTAATGTTTTTTTTTCAGACCTGTCCCATGAAAATGATGCTACTTCTAATATAGTAGTACATTCCTTTCACAGCTATATTTAATCTTTTCTCTCGAGAATAACTAAGTTCCAATATAAAATATGCGAAAAGACAGCAAACATCCTTGAAAAAAGAAAAAAAAAAGTAGAAACTAACAGATAATAAAATTTTCTTGTGTCAAGTAGAAGGCGATGCTGATACATTAATTATACAAACGGCAATTATTATTGAATCAGAGAATGTTGTAGTTGTTGCTGAAGATATTGATGTGCTAGTTGTCTTAGCAGCTTCAACATCTCCTCATAGATAAATATATTTTGTTAGACCAGCTAAAGATACGGTATCCACAAAAATTTATTCTAATAAATTCTGGAACAATCACTATCAATGTGAAGAAAGCAAATTTTGTTTTTACATTCACTAACTGGATATGATACGTCTTCAGCGTTTTGCAAAAACGGTAAAAATAAATTCGCTAAATTGTTCGAAAGTCATATAGATTTACAAATTGTCGCTATTAATGCTATCATCTTTACTGATGAAAATGTTGACGTCGCTGATATTTGCAATCGGGTATTTTATACATTCTAGCATTATATGGTGCTCCTGAAAATGAAGAAAGTATAAATAAATTTCGATGCCAATCGTTTCTTAAGACTACAAGTAAAAATAAAACATGGATGCTACTTTACAACACATAAAAAGAGTGTATTTACAAGTACAGTTGTGGATGGAATATCAAAAGTTGCCAGAAGAATGGGAATGGAAAGGAAAAGATAATTCATTAGTGCCAGTTACGATGAACGAGCCATCAGCTTCTGAAAAATTATTAAACATTATTTTTTGTTCATGTAAAACTCAATATCGTTCTGCTCGTGGCTGTAGAAAAAGTGGCTCAATTTGTTCTACAGCATGTTTAAATTGTGAAGAAATCAGTTGCTTGAATGTTCCATCATTGATATTTGTCACTGACAATCTTTAAGTAAAATTTCCTAGATTATAACCTCTATGTTGACAATTGAGGTTATGTGCTGATACAATCATAAAAAATCTGACGTGAACTTCACGTGACTTACTTGTAGATCATTGATCATTGGATATATATATATATATATATATATATATATATATATATATATATATATATATATATATATATATATATATATATATATATATATATATATATCAAAATCTCATCGTTCCACAGTTAATCGTTTTGGATATACCCAAGAGATTATAAGAATCTGTCAAGTAAAATACGTTTTCAACCAAGTCGGTTGCTATGGAGACAGTAGGCCATTATTCTTATACTACAACATTCCTAAATACTGATTCCCAACTTTCGACTCAGTCTATTATTATGAAAATATTGGGCAATCATTCAGATGCTACAGCAGACTGAAATACCAAATTCCAATATTCTACACCTGATCGTTTCGAATTTATGCGAAAAATTCCTAAAGACTGTCAGGTAAAGTGCACTTCCGGCTCGGTGGATCTCAATGAAAATAGGATATGAGCATCCAGACGGTATAATCGTCCTTAATACTGAGTTCTAATAATCTACGTTCAATCGTTTTAGATTTATGCAGAGAATCCAAAAAATATTTCGAATAGAGTGCTCTTCCGGCTTAGTCGATAGCAATCATAATGCAAGGTGTACAACTAAATATTATAAAAATGCCTAATACAGAATTTAAATATTCTACGACTGATTGTTAAGAATTTATGCGGAAAATTCAAAAAGTCTGTCATATAAAGTGCACTTCCGGCTCAGCCGATTGTTACAAAGATAGGAGATAACTATTTAGATGCTACAGCAATTTCAAATGCTAAATTCCAGTATCCTATTGCTGATCATTCAAATAAAGTTCACTTCCGGTATGGCCGATCGCAATCATAATACAAGATGTACAATAAGATGTTATAGAAGTGTTAATACGAAATTTCAATATGCTACAGTTGATCATTCTAGATTTATTAGAAAAATTCGAAAAAAGTTTCAAATAAAGTGCACTTCCGGTACAGACGATTGGAACAATAATGCGAGGTGCACAACTAGACCCTATACCAGTCTCAAATACAAAATTGCAACATTATACGTTCAACCAGTTTTGAGATTTGCGAGTTACGCACGTATTAACGCATACGCACGCACGAACATATGTACCGACATCAAGTCAAAAATAGTCAAAATGGATTCAGGGATGCTCAAAACGGATATATCCATCAAAATCTCGATATGTGAATTTTGTCGGTTTCACAATACCTTCTTGTACTTTGTACAAGTAAGTAAAAACAATGTGATCAAAGAGCTTAGAATATATAATTGAGATCAGCCATAACCGGAGCAGAATGCAATTAATATAAAGAAATACAGCTGAAAAGAGATAATTAAAACAAGCAGTTTAAAATGTGAAAATCTGATGATGTCAATTGAATGATGCTGGATGATTTAAACCGTCTTATTTGTTCATTGAAATATATTTTGTTTGCTAAAAAATCTCTTATAAATCAAATCAGGCTCTGGTTGATGAGAATCTCTCGTTTTACGATCGTTTCTGGAATATACCTGCAGTGTAAAATACTGTTTAATTCACTTGATGATTGTACATAACTATTGTAATCATGCTGCTGATGTTTCAAATGTGTTGCTGACCACCTGAGATACTACTATACAAATACAGGAAGGATTCAATAGTTGAAAAATAAAGTAGTTAGATATTAAAGAAAATAGTACAAAGTCCCACCGCCAGAAGCTAACAAAAAAATCTGTTTTACGAGGTTGAGAATAACGATTTACGACGCTGTTGTGCTCTATCAAGGGCTCTTGATTACGAGCTTATTTACGTCAAGTTCAGAGAAGAAATAGAGAATCTTAAATTGCTTGATAACTTAAATTGCAGTATAGACTTCCCAACCTGTATAAATTTGAAGGAAGCCATACATTTCAGATGTATCACGCATATTACAGTATAATTCATAAAAGTGAAAGTTTGAAAGCTTCATCGATAGCTGGTCCTGAAAATCACATCATATTTCAAAGTGAAAAGATCGATGTTGATTACAAAAGGTAAGATGTATTTTCCGCAATTCTATTAGCCAGTTAGAAACTGCGTTTTGATTCAAGTAGTACCATGTGTGCATTTCAGTTTGCGCTGCAGTCTAGTTGGGCATTCGGTAAAGGGTACCTTAATCTGAGTATTCCGGTTGGGCATTTTAATCCCTTACAATGCAGATATCGGATTTACCTGTGTCAAGTACCCATCCGCCTCCATGACTGTATGATTATAATGTTTGCAAAATATTTATACATTTTACATTTCCCATAACATTTAGTTTTTAGCTTCGCCTACTCCTAATACTATGTACTGTTTGATCATTTCCCTAATTGTATGTATAGCTTCAAGAGTTAAAAAGTTCTAGAAAAAATTGCATTCAAATTGGTAGCTTTGCTTTCATCAACAAATGAAAGTGAAGAAAATATAATATTTGCGTTTCATCAGTTATTTAATATTCAGTGATCATGGAAATAAATCGCATAGTTAGTGAAAAGGGAAAGGAATTGCTAATTATTGACAATTTTCAATTTTGCGTATCTTCGAGAACAAACGACAGAATGAGATGGTGTTGCACAAATAAAAATTATCGATATACTGCTAAACTATATACAAATCACGAGTTTAAAATAATAAACAGTGACTTGGTTCATAATCACAAAGAAGAATTAAACATTGAACGGCAGGCGCTAAGTAATATTGTCGAAAGAAAAGCAGTCTCCGACCTTACCGAAAAACCATCCAAGCTGATTCGTTTGGTGTTTGAAAGAAATTAATATTATCATAACTTTAGAGTCTCGTATGATAATTGAAATTTAATAGAATACAAATAAAAGCACTTCGAACTCACTTTTTATATACAGAAAAATACAGGTAGAGAAATGCCTAACTAGAAGAGCTTATTACACCTACCCTCTCGGTTGTAAGGGATTATCTCAGGTACAATGCCCAACTCGGATACAGCCTCAGTTTGAAGTGACATTTTATGCAACGAAATTGGCGAATAAAATGATACTATTCAGATTCAAATGACACTTAATAGACCGTCAGATAGTCGTAGATTTGAGTGCCCCATTTTGTTTTTTCTGCCTTCAAGAGTTTTGAACGTGAACAATTGATATAATTTTTTTGCACAATTAAACCTTCGGGCAAGTGGAACACTTTTGCCTATTGTCTTCCGCTGACTCTTTTTTCCCTAAATTTCATTTCGTCAACATGGCAGAAGCGACAAAATTGAATCAGAACATGTTTTTTTTCTATAAAAAATTGAAATTAATTTTTATTAGGTTGGCCACACCGTCCAGATTTAATTTTTGCATTATTATGCTCCAAATATACATACATATCAAAACTCTTGAAGGCAGAAAAAACAAAATGGGGCACTGAAATCTACCGCTATCTGACGGTCTATAAGTTCACTTCGAATACAAGATAAAAAGCCCAGGTGACGTCACCACCAGAGCTATGAAGCTAGCGTGTGATAAGTGCTTCCAAGAAAAAAATTGACATCTATTCAATTTGACTTAGTCACTATGGTAGCAAAGGGTCATATTCCTCACAATGAAATGTTATATTCAGATAGCTTCTACAAGGTTATCTGAAACGACTGACCATCATGTGGCTTATAAAAGTTCGTATTATAATCGAGACCAGCAATGACACGTCAAAAATGGCGAGGATTAATCAAAATTCAATGGCTGTAGAGTATTTTAAGGCAAAAAATGATCCAAATGATTCATATCGAAATATTCTAAACGGATATTATGGATAATTATATTTTCTGTAATATTTATATGAGGACTTTTCTTCGAAGTAATTTGAAGCAATTTCATTGCCTTAAAATTCTCCTTAAAACAGTCAAAAACAGGGCCAATTACGGGCCAGTTGAAAAGTGAAGAACAAGTTTAATGAAATTTTCTCAAATTTATTAATTCTTCTATAACTACATTTGTGGTGGAATAGAAATCACGTGTCTTAGGACTCGATAAAAATGGTATGTCTGAAAACAACGTAAAATATTACCGTCATATTTGTCGAGGTCGAAATGCATGAATCTTTTGAATATTTACACTCGAGAGATGTAGACTATATCCAAAAAATGACGTTTACTACCAGACATTATATCAGTAATCCGTAGAATGATCATTTATCTCTATAAATCATTGATCTCTATACATATGGATAGCTGATACTGTAGTCCGCCATTGTCGCCTTTAGAGCAATCACTAGCGCCATGATACCGGCAGAAAAAGTAAAATTACATTTGATTGCACTTACGACCAAATTGTACATGAATCGATCGGGAATATAGTAGTCAATGAGATGACAGACTTCATAAATTCAGGATCCTATCTTAAGTGTCGAAAGAAAGGTAATTTTCGGTCAATTTCTTCGGGGTCAGCTTGAATCTAGTATCAATCAATAGTACTTGAAGACAAAATCAAAGTGCTACCCCTGTCCTGTCCAAGATAGAAAAAAAAGCAACAATCGTAGGGAAAATTGAATACGAACATGGCTACACTTAGGGGTGGCTGCCGACAAGACAAAGGGTAGCACCTTGGTTTTTGCCCGAAGTATTCAACCTTCGCTACCGGTCGGTATCAGTTCCAATCATAAGTTCTATCAGGGAAGTTGACATCGACAAGAATGGACCGGAAGTAGCCTTTTTTTGACACGTAGGACAGGACTCTAGATTTCTAAAGTCCACTATATTCCCGATCGATTCATTTATAATTTGGCCGTAGATTCATCAGAAAACATAAGGTGCAGCCGGTTGCCCGACTACTAAAATTAACCTTTATTATACGTTCAATGAATGACATTTCGAGATCAGATCGCTACGAAAACTAAAATAATGTAATTAGAAGTCAATGTGACGGTAATACTTCAATGCCATCAAACAGTCAAATGCTGAACAGTCGAAAGCATAATTTACTTACGGATTCACCTAAAAATTCCTCGACTCATCCTTAATCAATCAACCTTGATATCTTGATTAAACATCCAAAAAACTTCTCGATACAGTTTACATGCTACAAAAACATCTTCCAGCATCAAAACAAAAGCATAGCGTATTAATATTAGCCAGCGGATCACACGGGAACTCAAGTATTAGAGGAGCATCTTCGGAATCAAGTCAGCCATGAGAAAAAACAAACAGACATGACTACAACGACCTTAAATGCCACGACTTTCACTATTTCACTTACCAAGATTAGATCTCCTCGAAGAAGATTCTGTTTAGTAGGCGAAAATGTATAAGGTCGAGTTGTATCACTTATTTCTTATTGTGGTATATGGGTAGTGTATTTTGTTACTGAAAAATTCTTCAACGATGTGATAAATATCTACTGATGTACAATATGAGTTTTAATGTTATTCTTTAATGGACTTATTGACAAATAGTGAGTAATTCTTTTTTGGTTATCCGAACAATTTGTCTATTTTTGGGTAGTTAAAGTTCATGGACATACAATGGCAGTGACAAATTAAAGACATATTGATAACTAATAATATTGAAATTTACAGGATCTACGCAGTTCGATGAAAATATTGTATGAAAAAACCGTGTAGGAGTTCTGTGTCGACTTTTTTATTCTTACAGGTACTAGACCAATATTAAAGAATTTTTGGTAGGTGAATCTTGAAAAAATTTATTCAAATTATTTGTCAACCCGTTCTCTTCCTTCCTATTTCGCCTCCAGCAAACAATATTTTGAGATAGCTGTAGAAGATATTTCCTATACAGGAAAAGAACTATCAAAATAATTCAAATAACCATAATTATTTTCACTCTAGAGATTCCCCAAGTAATTATATTCCTATCTTCTTCCAAAATTCACTTTCATCTCTTTGTGCTTCTCATTAGTGAGTGCATTACTCCTTAGGAAATTAGTTCCTTAGATCAAACAAAAACTAGCTAATTATTTAGAATAATCACACGTTTTAACCATATGCTATTAACATCCGAAAGTGACAAATAATCCTGAAGCACGTAGATCGTGCGGAGAAAGAAATCCGTCACTAAACACACTAATCAAGCGAAGAACGCCGACAGGGACATACAAATCTTAACATATCGCACAGTTTTAGAACAATATGATTTGAATTTTTGTAGTTCCTTTCTAAAGAGGAAGAGAAGTATTAGAAATTTTGGAACGAAAGATTGAATTGAATGATGAGATTATTTAAAATATAAGACTCAGTTTAATTGTGCATTATAAATGTTATATTTTGTTAAACTATAATAGCTTTTTCTTACAATGATGCTTTCAATTTCTAATTGTATTATAATTAGAGTTTTAAAAATAGGTTTTCCTAATATTCTATTATTTTTTTAGAGTATTATGTTATACTTTAAGGAAAATGTGATTATTTCTATTCTTCAGATACAATTTAAGGCCGAATGAATAAAACAAATAAGTATTGAGTTGAAACGTCCTAATGAAAAAATAAAGTATCATCAGATCTCTTGAAGGCCCTCTCCACTTGATAACTATTGAGGTATAAATAATATTTCATTACAGCTTTAATACATAAATAAAGTGAAACGAATAATGGAACATATTTTTTGCAAATACATATAGCTTTAACATGAGTGCTCATAACAACGAATAATAACTTCAATATATTAATCAATCTTTAACAGTTAAGAAGCGGACTACGCTCGTAAACGGAGTCTTCTCCATTACTGAAACACTTTCATTAGAAATAAACACAGTGCCTTGATAATGTACTATAGTTAGTAAGAAATGACGTACTTTTCCTATTGCTGCATTACTGGATTTATTTACAACTGCTCATCCAACATCAAATACTTAATGCTACCTATAAAAACAGATATTTTTTTATTGCTGTAACTAGATGATATATTCATAATTGAAATAAAACTATTAGATCTTCTATTCTGAACTCAAAGTTGACATCTTGGTAGCTTAGTATTTTAAAATTGCCCTGGGACTGTTTTTAGTGTAATCTCAGATTTTATGGTATTCTAAATATGTCCCACCCCACTATTTTTATTGATTAATCCACATACTTGAACTCAATTGTTCTATGTTATTTCAATGTGAGATAACTCCAGTTAAGATCAAGGTAAAAATAAAAATGACCAACTGAACCAAATGATTTATTCCCAGTAAACGCAGAAAATGCCGTGAAAGCTTTTTCTTCATCTTAAATCAAATCCACAAACCAATAAAAATATTTTTTTTCAATAGAGTACAAGTACTAGTCCGTGAGACAGGGCTTAAATTTTTCGTTGATTACCGCTCACTTGAAGCTTTGTGAGTGGCCTCATTGTGATGAATCTGACAGCTTCTACATTTGGCAAAATTTTTGATTTGTGGGCGTTTTTCAGCGAGAGTTAACCAAGCACATCAGTTTCATGAAGCCTCGGAACTGTATTACCGCCATATTAAAGTTTATACTAACTGAAAGATTTTTTTGATTATGAAATGAAAAAAAATATTGTCCGACATGAATAATGAGGGTAGTGGTGAGTCCGACAAGCCGCACTTGTTGGTATGTTGGTATAAAAACTTATAACCGCTAGTTTGAAATTTTGAGGACGTGTTAATTTATTTTTTCTAAAATTTGGTCATTTTGTCCGACAAATTTTGTGAGGCGTTTTCTCAGTCCGATACTGAAAACATGTCAGGATTATAACAGCTCCTTTATCAATGAAAACTTGTCGGACCAAAACAGTCATAATTCGAAAACATTCTTTTAGTCCAAAAAATATATTGTACGACGGAAATATTGGTTCTTAACGCCAGTCCGACAAAATAACATTCGCACATAGATAATTGAGTTTTTATCGTATTTAATATTAAGCAATTGACGTTGTTTATTAGCTAGTAATGAATAATTCGATATCAAAATAATTTTTATAAAAAGTAAAATAGAAATAGAAAAACTAATATATTGATTTTTATTTTTTCAAATGTAACTCTTTATTAGAATCATCAGGAGTTTTTTGAAAGGCTCGCTAATGAAAAATATATGTTATGAGCAGTGGCGCGCCCAGGAGGGGGTTTTGCGGGCTTAAACTCCCCCGCCCCTTATACTCCCGAAATTCAACTCGTCAGATCTCAGCTAAGCTCGGTTCCGCTGGAGTCTGAATTATAATCGAACAATATTTTTTTTCATTTCTTGATCAAAAAATCTTTCGGTTAGTGTAAAGCTCAATATGACAGTATTACTTTTTGAAGGCTTCATGAAATTGACGTGTTAAATTAGCTCTCGCTGAAAAACGGCTCCAAACCAAGAATTTTGCCAGATATAAGAGTTGTCGGACTCATCACAATGAAGCCACTCACAAAGTTTCAAGTGAGCGGTAATCAACGAAAAATTTAAGCCCTGTCTCACGGACTATACCTATTTAGAAATATTCTCCTCATATTAATATGTTATTTAGTACGACTCATTTTTAATCATTTGTAAGTTGTTATGCAATGACTTTGTGCAAATGTGAGCCTCGATGTTTTATCTTAGCTTTGTTTTTTGTTGGGCTTAATCTTTCTTATGTGCCACGAATAAAGTATCTCATGTTTTGTTTTCATATTGCTGTACTTCAATATTTTTAACTGTGATATGATTATTATATTTCTGTCAAATATATGGTTCATTGATTTTTTACGAATAAATATATAGAAATTTTCTACATATTATTATTACAAGAATATTTCAATATATGTGATTACATGTCTTGCTGTCTGTTTTGAAATCTATAGCAAAATCTCCTGTAACATAAAAGGTGAGTACCTATATAATATTTCATAATTATTTTTTATTAAATAAAGTGGAAATGATTTCAGAATAATCTATTTTGCACAGTTTGAAATATTACCTTATTTAATTTGCAGAGCCAAGTTAATATTAATTAAATATCGGGTATAAATAGACCGCTAGCTTGAACTACTATCAGAGAGGAAGCTTTTCTGTAAATCGCCTGTGTTCACAGCCGTAGAAACGTATAGAAACCAGAGACCATTCACTAGTCCTCAGATGTGCTCAGATTGCTCCAAGCTCACATCAGCCAATGTTAGTGATTTAATCGCGAATGTCACTGCACCATTTCTCTGTTTATTTGATTTGAATTAATCAAATCCGATTCACGCTACTTCTTCGCCAAATCAACTCAAACCCTCCGTTGTTCAATTAATCCCAATATATTGAATCCAGGTTCAGTTATTATTAAGTCCAATATGGCTTAATCCACTTTAACTTTGTTTAACCTAATCTAGTAGATTGAATTAAGCTCATTTCCTGGGCGTACATGAATTCGGCACCGAGGACATGAAGTCTGCACTGATACTAAACCGATAAGCGCAGGGCGCACACGAACTCGGGATTGTCGATTTTAAATGAAACAACGATTATCCTGCAAAATTCAGTTTTATTAAATTTAAATTATACGCTCAATATTCACGATGATAAGGCACTATTAAATATTTTGCAAAGCAAATTCATAATTCAAATTTTGTCGATGAGAGGCGCCAACTACAAAATGGATGAAATCTTGGGAAAAACTTATATTTGACATGGAGATAATATAAATAATGATGACAAGTGAGAATCAGGCTCGAATGATCTTGAACTTAATCATGTTGGATTGAAATCCAGTCTATAAAGAAGTATTCGTGTGTAACAATGATTGTAGAGTTGCTCACTAAGCTCGCGCTTTCGAAAATCCCCCGAATACTACCGAATTGCGCTGAATGCACCTGTGAAATAGAGCTTGAGCCCGGGACAACCGAGAAGTGTGCACTGAACCTGAACTCCCCATGTTGGATTGAAATCAAGTCTATAAATGAGTGTTCATGTATAACAACCTGCTAATTTGAAAGATTTCGAATCAGTAAATCAACCACCTGAATCTATTTATCCTATCAACTAGCAACAAATTTTAATGTAAGAGGTAGCTAAAAGAATGTAAGTAGAAAACATGTACTATAAAGAGAAAATCATTAGTCCTAATCCATAGCATAGTGCCCAGATCGAGTAGCTGTTAAAACAAAAGAACTCTACCCTACTTCACTGATTTACCTTCTACCTAACCGTCTGGCATTTAAACATGAGCGAAAAATGGCCCGATACACCAACCATCAGCTCAACGAAACTTATCATTACAAAATGGATTCCAAACAATAATATCATCACAGCACTTGACCACAAATAAAAAGATCTGATAGGATTCTAGTCAAAAAAATCATTGTAATCTTCCGTTTACTTAGTTGATTGGCAGAATTCAGTGTAACAAACTATACAAGGACTAACTCAATCATTATGTATCACAGGTTATGAGAGAAAGAAAAACCCATATGAAACGCATATATGTACTACTTTTTTTTGTCATATAAAAAAGAAGAAACTAATAAATTCTACCTCAAATGTTATATTCACTTCCTCTTGAATGATTTCCTTGATATCTTATTCTAAAAAAATTAGAACTCTCAAAAATACCGTCTCATTCTGTAATAAAACTCGAAGCGACCCAATCTTTCTCTGCATATAATTAAACTGAAAGATGACCTGAAAAACAAAACCATTTTACAACAGTATAAATTTCAGATAATTGCCTGTACAAATTTTACGACATATCTTCAATTGCTATTATCTTCTGGTATAAATTATTTCTTAAATTATTTGAAGCGTAAAATCGGTTACATCAAGTACGTAAATGTGAATTTGATGTAAATTGGTTTCCAAATAATCATTCATTTGTTTATTGTGGGATACTTCTTTGTGTGAATAATTTAATTCACGATTTAGTTGCGCTCAATTAATTTCACACAAAGAGTCTGAAAAAAACCAAGGATTGTGAAAATTTTTGGTTTATAAATTAATTCAAACTTGAAATTTGTTAAGGTGTTAGATTTTTACTGGATAATGAACACAAAATCTCACTAATAATATGAGTAGCAGGATAATTAACATTTAAAATTAAGCGTTTCTAATTGTGCGGAAAATTGTTGTAAGTAATTTTATTTAATCATAGTTTAGTACAGTTAAATGATAACAGTCAACGGCTAAATATTTTTATAGCTTTTTTATATTTGATGAAATTAAATTTATAATTGTTTTGTGGAGAACGCTTGATTTGCTTGAAATTTTTGGATCTAAAACTTCATTCTTGTATAATAAATAACATTGATTTCTTGCCATGACAGCTTTAAGGGCATTAGATACATATTTAATCGTCATACTACCGATTACCAATAAATAGCTAAAAATTCAAGCTGCAAGTTTTGAGTGTAAAAATTATTCAAATTCTTAACAAACCTACGCGAAATAAGCAACACTTTACAAACAATACAATTGTGTATTCTATTCTTGATCAACATTATTGATCATTGAATAATCTTCCTCCATAAAATACCATACAATATTATAAACTCATCAAAATTCATGGATGCAAATTTAGACATCCACGTACAATTACTATAATATTATCTCTCTTAAATCTTATTTAAGCCCACTACATAAGCAATCGCGCCCACCTTTCCTATCTTCAACTTCTTGATCTTCGAATCAGACATGTTTTTCCTTCTATTTACTAATTATATACTTAAAAGGACAACGGAATAGATGCAGGATAAAAAACACGATAATTTCTCAACATGGATTTTTTCAAACAGAACTATATAATAAAATAAATAACATTCAAATGGGTGTCAAGAACAGATAATTTTGTAATATATTAAAACATAATTGTGCAGACATCCTTTTAGTGTGAATATTTTAAAATATGAAGTGACTAAACAGTATTTGAATATATGAAATATCAGATAATATTTTGGCTGCTTCCTTCGAATCTTCTCATGTATTTGTGAATTCAATTTGAATGACTATGTAGTTACTTAATTATTAAAGATATTTATGAGTATTTGCACAACATTTAGATGAAATAATATTTAAGGAGCTGCTTAGCGTTTTCTATATTCAAGAAATTCAAGAAAAATATCCAGTGCATGTAAGGGCTCCATAGCCGGTAGCAAAATGGCAAAAAAGGGACCCTTATAAGTTTGTCCTGTCCTTCTGTCCGTAAATCACAGCCATTCTATTTGTAGACTATTGGCACTATATAGATAAAACTTGGAAGGAAGGTGTCTTCTACGCTATACAATGGTGTAGTAAAATTACGGATATGGCACACTATACGAGGTAACTGAGAGATGGAAAAAATTTTCAGGTACAAAGCTGTGTGGAGAGTCGTTAGATAGGTCCTAGAAATGGGAAAAAATCTTTTAATGACTTTTTTATTTAAGCCAATAGTTGTTGAGCTATGCACTTCTGAATTCCTGAAAAGTGTGTCCGTCCCCTCTAACTTTCAAACTATATAGTGGGAAACTCTCAAAAAAAATGAATTAGTAGAACTTGAAGAACACTAGAACACTTTCAAGGAAAATTAGTTTGAATAAGATATATCGTGTAGTTTTTGAATTATGAAATATTTTTTGTTACACGCTATTTTTTCGATCTTAGCGACCACGGAAATAATAATTTTTTAAGTGTCTGAAAAATTCTATAAAACGGTGAATATTCTTCCCCACTATGAAGCCCTTTACTGTTCTCTTTTGTTTCTCATGAACATATAATAATATAAATTTGAAGTTATTCATCTGCCAATACTGACATACTTGAAGTTCACAGTAAAAACAGCAATTTCACGCAAGGTTTTTTCTCATTGCATATAACATTTGCTGGAAAACTTAAAATTTCCTGTAGAATTATAAAATAGTATATTGTGTGGCTAGGGACGAAGCAAAACGATTTCAGCTGAAGGCGAGAGTTGCTTGCCCGAGCGAAGCGAGGGCCGGCATAACCCTCAGCTGAAATCGTGTTTTGTCCCGTGCCACACACTGTATTTTTCATAATACCTGCATTGAAACTTTTCACATTACAAATTTGTCATAACAAAGTAAATATTTTTCTTTTGATTTTGCAGGTAACAAGTCGAGAGTAGCTGCTTGTGCTTTATCAATAAGATGTTGTGGTGTACTAAAAATTGTAATATTAATACTTCTTTTCTTGAAACTAATCGTTTTTTTAATTTAATTTACAGTTCCGAATACAACAACTGTCAAATTAACTAAGGTTATATGATTTTCATTTAGAGATTGACAATGAACAAATGCGACTCTGCCAGGGATAAAACGATGTAAAAAATTAATTCAGCGGGCAGAAGCAAGCTTGTTTCTCCCCTCGGGCAGAAACAAGCCTGTTCCTGCCCGGCTACACTCGCATTTGTCTGCAATTGGCTTGTTTCGACTGACAAAACAGGCGTTGAAACGCATAGTTTCAATGCAGGTATTACTAAAATATTATTTTTTCATATCACAAGATGAATTATAAATATGTTTTATCGAGATAAAGTTCTGTATAAAATAATTGGAAACACAAGATGAATTATGTATAGTCGATTTCAATAAAGAATGGTCTAAGGCTCTTATGAGATTATCGTTTGAATCATCTGATTGGCTGCTATACAAACACGATTCTCTCACATTAGATGCAGAATTTGAATCAATCTTTCTGAAAATAAATATAAGAAAATGAGAGCAACAAATATATACAAATGTGATTCTTTAAGCTGCTAAAATTTATTCATCAGTTATTGTAAAATTGATCCTCATTTCAACAAGTTATGTAGAAGCCTTAAATCGTTATCTATTGAGAGCTTAAGACTGTTCTACTATTTTGCGATAAGAAATGTACGAAAATGAAAATACGAAACAGTACGAAACTCTAAATTTAATCCTACGAACATATTTAATTCGATTTTATAAAATTTTCTTCTAACTAGAGATTGGATGAATATTGGAGATAATCTTTGATTCCTTAAGATTCACAATTTTCTTTAAAATCAGCAATGGGTAACAAATTACCTCCAATTATACAGCCCCGTTAGAATGTAACAAATAGTACATTGTTGCCTTTGAGATATTATATTATGCTGAGCAATTTCATTATTAGAAAAGAATAGACTTATGTCACAAAATTCTATACATGATTTTTCTATCTACTCAATCCTTTTCAAGAAAACATAATAAGATAAACCATGAATGAGGCCTGCCTGCTCGTGGTAACAATGTTTAAATATCTTCACCATTTATCATTTTGGTAAACTCTCCTTTACTCGTGCGGTGTCACTCATGCCCGCTGCACACGAGGTAATTTTCCAAGCAATTTTGTTCACTTAATTTTCCGCAAGTTTTCCTGTGCTCTGGGCCGCTTTGAGCTGCGCTTGATGTGACACATGTTTTCGCAACAAACGAAGCAAACTGTTCCGCTTATTGTGACACTGGAACATGAACTTACTTATTGCAAATATGATGTTTTCGGAAATAATAGTCGGAGAAGAGCAATTATAGCTCGCGAATTGATTGGAATACGGACAGAAAAAGAATAGAGAAAACTCTGTTCAAAAGAGTAGCTACTGAAAGGGTTTTCAAGCCGCAGAGTTCTTGACATGTTCGGCAAACTAACTGAGAAAACTAGACTACGTCACTTAAGTGGTTAGAAATATAAGTGGTAAAGTCTTATCATTTAAGTGGTAAAACTTGAATGGTAAAAGTCAGGTGATGAAAATCGGAGCTGCAAGTCGATTGTAACATATTTTTAAGATGAAAAGTAGATTTAATGTACGCAAGAGATTACCATTCTTGGTATAAATAGACTATTAGCTTAAAAAGTATTTTTTGTATTCAATTTTTGTACAAGGAAATACAGTTTTCTGAACAAGGTAAATAGGAACTTCTCCGTCTGCTCACTTTTTGCATGTTAGCAAATGATCAAACATAGTGACCTACATCATTTGATGTTTACACGTTCGAGAGTTAAGGGCTAAAATGATTCCATTGAATCTTTCAGACGCCAAACGAAGAATCATCACTTCAAAAGTGAGCATGAACACTTCCATAGTGTAATATTTATTGCTTGAAGAAATAATTTATAATTCAATAGAAATTTATATTTAATAATTGAAAATAAAATAAAAGTTGTATTCAGCCGTATATCACTTACAACACTATATTATTTATTTATCACTTACTACTATCTTAAACAAAGTCGCAGATATTTATATTTAACTACTCATATGTACTGTTCACTTCACTGTTCTAGATTCACCATTACACTACACTCTCAAGTCGTTTGCTTGCCTTTATATATAGGAATATCCATTTCTTGAATGTTCTACCACATTTCTGGAATATTGCTAGAGGCTTTCATCGAGAGGGGTAATGTGATGCGGTGCGGCGCGATGCAAGGAGGACGAAAAGCTTCGCCCAGGCGCGGTCAAGTCCAAGCCTACTCCGCTTTTATGAACTTTCACAGTCTCGCACATTACAATAGGAAGAAAAATCTAGGACTCCATACAAAAATATATAAAATGCAATAATCTCATTTGCTTGTAGCATGAAATTAATTCGCAGAATTTGCGCTTAAAAAACAATAACAATGTGAGTTTAGCTCTGTTTCATTGATCGTATAAATGGCCTTATTAATTTCAATTTTATATTAGTTAATTTGTGTTTTTCCCTTAAAATATACCTTCATTATCAATAGTGCTTTTACTGTTATCATGACAAACCACAATAATTTATCAAAAAATTTATTTACTTACATGAATGCAAAAAGAGTCTGTCAGACGCCACGCGAAAACTGGCGCGAGTAACCAAGGGTTAAAATAATGTACAACCAAATGTTAATTGATATTTAAAGAGTCATCTAAATGCTGAAACCTTCGAATTCAACTCTTTAATTTAGGTTTCATTGAAGAGTGCATGAGAAATGGAAAAGACTTCGTGGGGTTCAATTATAATTCGTAAAGACATCTTTTTGCTATAATTTTGGAAACTTTCGGCACATGTATCCTCTGGTGAACAATTTCAGGAGTAATTCAATGTCGTCATCGTTGATGACAATATAAAAGTTAGGGACAGGCTCAAGTTAGTCTCTTCAGCCTGACATTTTGAGGTCACTTAAATAATGACAATGGAAAGAATCACTACAATTAATAATGCATTAGAAAATTGAGTAATTATGAGTTAAATTTTATTTCAAGCACCATCCTTACTTGTCAACATCAATTTGTAGATCATATCGCCTGTACCAATGAAGGGAATAGAATTAAATGAATGTGGATGAAACGTGCCATGTGTATTTGGACTGAATCATTTGGAGTAGACTGATGGACGATTGAATGTCCGATGCTATCCATGCTAACATTATTTGAAGGGATGTAAAAATTCCTATGCATACATGTATTATCATTAAATTTACATCTCAAAAGATAATGTATTTTTTTCTTGATCACAGAGTCTGCAGAAGTGAATAAATATTATATATTTTTCTCTTGATTATGTTTTCTGAATTAACAATTATATGGAAGACTTCCTTAATAATGATTAGTTTCAAATTCAGAATAACACTCTCAATTTTCAATTCTCTTCTTCACACATTGTCATCTCCCTTCCCCAGAAGATCGACATCTTCACTAAAATCCTTTCACTAGGTGTGCTTTTTCTCCTCTGACCCCGCTGTGGACGCGAAGAGATCCAACACATCTAGTATTGGGATGAGTCGCGTTTGAACCGTCAGTCTTCATCCGAAGAACATGAGGTGCGTTACAGTGGTTACCGTGGTTACCGCGCTCTTAGGTAAGTGCAGAAGTGATATAAGTGATGGATTAAGTGGATAAGTGCATCGTTGAGGTTTGACGTAGCATTTTTTATTAAAGAGATATACATCTTTTTATATAGTTGATTTTTTTTATTGATAGATTGAATGAGGCTTCAAATATTTTTTTTTGTTAATTTATAGTCATTTGTTATTCAATACAGGATACCTCCATGCTTGACTAATGAATTCAATTGCTCGTTTGTAAAACTGATTTTGTGATATTTAGTGGATGAAATATAACCTGCAATATTATTTTTCATGATAATTTACCATAATTCTTTTAATTTTTCTATAGGTGCTTCCATATTTTGAGAACAATTATTTATATCTGGATGGAACTTGTTTGTTGAAAAATCAGTGTATTTCTGCTCAATATTTTGATTTCCATACCTACAGAGTTCATATGCTCAAGAGAAAAAAAAGTGAGCGCTGAATGTTTCCATATAGTAAATTTTTGAGGACCAATTAGGATTTCCTTGTAAAATAAAAAATTATCTAATATTTCGTCTTCAATTGTATGGCAATTAGTATTTTGATTGAAGACGAAATATTACATAACGGTGAAATAATCGGCAAAATTATTATTACTGTACCATTCAGCTCCCACTTTTTTATTCTTGCTCATAGGAATACTCTTAAAGGTACAGAAAATAAAATATTGGGTGGAAGTGATTACCATGAATGTTTTTTTTTTCTATCTGGAAATGAATATTGTTTTCGAAATATGAAAGCACCTGTTTAAAAGTAAAAACAAATGATGGTAAATTATCAAGAGAAATTATCCACTGAATATTGAGGATATTTTAGGAGCTATTTGTAGATATACTAAAAAGACATCTGCATATAGCTCTATATTTAAAAATACTCCAAACAAGTGCTAGAATATATTTTTGTTATGCCCGAAAGAACAAAACAAAATTTGATAATATTTCAAATCTCACTTAGATATTTATATCAATCAAAAAATCTTTCCTGGAATTGGAATTTGCAAGATGAAATAAATTATATGAGATATTCAATACCATCTACAAAAGTTCTTAATACTATTTGTATAACACTCCCTAATAATTGTACTGTAGCTGAAAATTTTACCAGTTATATAATTGCTCCACAAGCTGAAAACAAATCAATTTCAATTTACAAATACCGTTTTTTATCTACGAGTATAAATTGATTTGAATAATTTGTTTAAATGATGGATGATCCAAATTATTTGAAAGGTTACTGGTTCAGTAATAATTATGTAATATTTTTTAATTGATATTGATAACTATTAAGCAGACAGCTGTGAGAAATATTTTCAATATTAATGCGTAATCATTTGGAAGCATAAAAATCAATTTGAATGTTTGATTTTGCAATTAGCTTTTTCGTAACAACAAATAAAAATGATGAATATAATAACTGAATAATAATCAGTTCATCGTATTTCCAATTAATAATAAGATTCTGGAACTTTTTTACTGATTAGATATATATTATCAAATAAAGAATGACTACCTTAAAATATTTTAAAAGTTTGATAGAAATTTGTAAGTAACTTCCGTCATGAATCATTTGAAATTTATATCCACCCTCAATCACCACCTCGCCCTAAAATGATATCAGGAGAAAAAGTTGGGTGCTTTTCGTTGATGATATTTCATAATTTGTCATCTGAAATTTCTCTCTGGAAATTTCAAAATAAGCCTCATTATTTTTAACAATGCAACACACTAGAACACAAAAACGGAACTAAATTAATAATATTATTCACACTAAAGGCGGTCATGCTGATAAGAATCTACCTAATTCCAGTACTGCACATTTAAAACATCCTTTGCTATTGCACATATCCTCTTTACGCATATTAACTGCTGGAGATTCCAACGATCGCGCAGAGCACCAACCTTGAGAAAAATTTATCTATGCAACAAGCTATACATGCGAGTATTTTTGAAGAAGGATGCGATCGACTCGCTAACTAAGGGCTTTGCACCACAACGTATCATCGAAGATATTCAGATCTTAAAATCAGCTTTTGACTAGACAAGAAATCATTCTAAATTTTCGAGTCTCTTTAATCATGTGGAACCCTTGTATGATACCTAAATTATTTTACTAGAATTTTTATTGATTCTCATTTCTGGGTAAAATCAATATACAAAATTTGTAGATTTATAGCCTGTGCGATATAATTGGTATTGTCAGATACGTATTACAGTGAATTGGGAATGTTTCATTTCAAATATTCTAAGTAATGACTCTATATAACTGAAAGCAGATTTAATTTAGAAGTAATTATAATAAAGTTAATAAATTTTCGCTTTAAGCTAATCTTAAATATACCTGTAAGTGGAAATGACGCAAATTTTAGTATTATGTAATCAATAAGGTTTCGCTCTGAATTTTAAAATATAGGAAGGGGAAACAGTAGAAGTGTGACTTGAATTTTTGTGTTTACGATAATAAGAGGATTTCACTCCAGATTTTAAAAATACTGAGTCTCAACTGCTGATACTAGATAAAGAGGAGCATTTGTAATCGGACTAACAAGGTTCCAATTAAGGTTAATATGAGGCCGATACATAATAGTTTGTATGTCCCATTTTTTTACATAGTTAGAGGATTTGTGAGTTATGCAGAAGAATTTTTCTGCAAGAGAAATATAGGAATTGCAGGAGAAACTGTAGGAAATATGTAACTCCTTCACTACAAAATTTTGTGGGAGACTTATCAAAATTGTATCACTGTATACAAAAAAAAATTCTTAGAGTCACTTATTGTTTATGATCGAAACGTTTTCATGAAAGACAAGAAAGAGCAGTATTTAAAATCCTTGATTATATTCAATATTTCCTCATGTTTAATTCATTTGTGAATCAATTAATGTCGTGAATTAGTGAGATTTTGATATATATTGAATATTAAATTTGGAGTTCCGTTGCCAAATGGCGTGAACGAAGCCCTAATAATTTCATCCTGTTTGTCTTTCCATTTGTCCGTCCATCCGTCCATCTTGTATTCTGAAAATTATGTTCAACTAAAAATAATTGACCATAAATTATACTCATTTTATTATTGACTGAATTTTGACGGTTAACATTCTTCTTCACTACAGAGCACTTCACTTTGAGTGGTCTGACATGCACTGGGTCGTTTTTTTTTTTTAAGAAAACGTTCCTATTCCAAACAACGTGTAACTACATTTGTTGGAATTGTTCTATGAATCGTGATTTAGTTGCAATAAATCCTGCACGATATTTTGTAGTAGTCACAAATTTCCTACAGCCTCTCCCGCAAACCTTCAGTTTTCTTTGTTTAACGATTCTTTCTTAATACGGATCACGAATCTTGAAACAATGGAATGTACAAACTATCATGTGTCCGAGATGAAAAATAAAAACAATTTTCTGTCAGTATCAATGGGGACTAAAAAGGATTCATTCGTCCTTAATGTACTGGATCCTCTTATCCGAACATCTTAGATAGAAACAACATAACAGTGATTCTTAAATTCAGTGGCGTAATCAGAATTTGGTACATACGTTGGTAAAACTGGCCCAAATAGTGATTAACTCTGGATTCTTAATGTACAGAGTCTAAAAATTAAAAGTGAAGCAATTAATATGATTTTATCAAATTCAAATTTTTATGTAGAAAGCTCTAACAAATAACGATGAACGTACAAAAATTTGATACATAGATAAAGTACAACAAAATTAAATCTCAGATGTGGCATCCCCAATTGGTGAATTTTGTGTCAATTTGATCTATAAAATACATTTCTTTGAAAGACAGACATTATATAGCAAGAACAAAACTTCGCTATGAGCCCATCTGATTCAGAATCTTAAGGTTGTACATTTCAAGCTTATATCATCCAGTCCACGTGCTACAGCGCTTTAACAGTCAAAAGAATTTCTTTCCGAATCCTCTGCGTTTGAAATCTTCATAAATGAAAGTAAAAACAACGGAGATGTAATGAAATAGTTGAATCGAATGAGTTACGACACGGCAAGATGAAATGTTCATGTGAATGCGCCGTTAACAATGAGCATTATTAGTTTTTTTTTCGCACGAGGTTGTTTAGCTTAGTTATAATTGTGCAGTTACGGAAATTAAGCGTTGACGATGAATTGTGGAAAAGTGAAATGATTCTGTTACGTGGAGAGAGACCTAATCACATGGGAATAAGAGATAATTACACTCAAAAGTTGTATTCTAAATGCTACGAATTTTAAAATAGTGTATTTTGGGCAATTGCTGCTAATCTATAACAAGGAGTGCGATTTTGGAAACGATTTATGCAAAAAATATATAACATTCTAGAGAATCTAATAAGTCTATTATTTCAAGGTAGCTTCTGATTTAGGACAGAAAATTTATTTAGGAGAATATATCACCCTATTTAAAAAGAGTATAAAAGTAGGTATCAGCCATTTTATTTCATACTTGATAAATCAATCTAGGACTCTAGAGCCGTATAAAATTTCTGTAAAATAATCTGTTACATTATTATTTAATTTTTGGCCAAACTATCACGTGTTCTTAGACTATACTTTTGTAGATGTTCGAATAAAATTCATGAATGTTTGTGTACGTTAAAAAATCCCAATTAGGATTTTATTGTGTTGAGATTAAGTATCATTCACATACATTTAATTCAGAAATCTTATTATTTATTTATTATCTTTATAATATAATAATGTAATGAATGAACTACGAATCAAAAATATTTGTCACCATATTTGATTTTTTTGCAGGAGCGCTGCTTGCAGCTCAGCTGCCTCTCTCAGCAGGACAGTTTTACAACAATCGGCCATATCCCACATACAGCTTAGAGCAAATGCCTGATACAAGGTTCTCTTGCAGAGATAAGGTGCTGGGTGGCTATTATGCAGACTCCGAAGCGCAGTGCCAAATGTTCCATATTTGTGTGAAAGTCGCTGGACTTGGGGTGAGTCTTATCAAGAGTGCACTTAATTTTATAATATTTGAATATTTTTATTTATTCTTATACTATTAATGATAATCATAAGCTTTACTTTAACGGCGAAACTGAAAATTATGATTTTTGGCATCAAATCAAATTTCTCAAGGATAAACGTATTTGATAGAGTGAATTTTTTTTTCGTATAGATTTAATTCATTGATCATATCAATCATTACTGATCAATTGAATATCATGAATTAATTGAAAATATCAGTCAGAAATCATCATTTAAACAATTCTGGGGAAGCGCCTCTATTTCAATAAATACTTCTTCGTATTCAGAGGTCACTTCCAGCTTGGCAGTGCTCTTCTGAGCTAGCAGCAGTGATATAGAAGTGATTGTATTCACGACTGTTGATGAATAGTATAGTATGTTACAGGAACAGAACGTTCAAGTTGAAGTTGGCTGCACTTGACGAAGGCAAGATCGAAGCCCAAAATGTAGATTTATGCAGCCAACGTTTTTTTGACAAGTGCACCGGAGTATCTTATTACTGAACTGTTTAAAATTTAATTGTATTAAAACTATCTTATTGATTTTACATACGTAACATGATTTTATTGATTGATATTAAATTCTGTTTTTCACATTATTTGTGCTATCACAGCAAATGCAAACACTATGACGAACACATCCTGTCACACAATTTTTTCAAATGTCAACTTAACAGATAATATAATTATAAAAAATTTATATGTAGTTAAAAACTAGATAGAACTAATCAATTTTAAATAATACAAAACATTTTGATTTGAAGTAACCTCAATATTTAGAAACTCTTGAGCGACCCTGACAAAAAAATGACCTGAATATTACTTCTACTCTACTTCCAGGAAGGTGTAAATATAATTTTTTTTAGGAGCACATTAGCTCAAGGGGTTCCTACTAAACATTCATAAAATCTGACCCCAATCTTTTTGTAATCTTACATATTTTTATTGAACAGAAACCTTGATAAACAATAAAAACACATCTCTATTATTGGTATAACAATAAACCAGTAAATGTTATTTGCCAGTCGCGGAAATTCTTTTATCTAATTAACAGTAGCTACAGTTCTTATAAATAATCACTCATTTAACAAATTGCATCATGTACTTTTCCATTTTACGCTAAATTAAGTTGTAACATAGTTAGTTACTTAATAAAATAACTATTTAATGAGCCTTGTAGTGGATGAAGTAATTACTTCTAACATGTTAACACTTTTCACTCTACTTGTTGCGACCTATATCTTTATTATATCGCCCTAAAATGACAAATTGTGTAACTGATGATTATATCTGGAATACAAAATCGTATCAAAATTCTAATAGAATGATTATTTTATAAAAACAATTCAACTCGAACTGAATTTCGATTCATTCAATTTATTTGATTGGCCAGAGACGACACAAAAAATGATACCACTATCCTTCCAACCGCCTTTGGCACTGATCTGTATGAATAAGTGGATAGAGCATAGAACCAATTATGTGAAGCTTCGTACGCTATCGTGAGGAAAGTGACCATCTGATTGCAACATCATCAGACATAATAATGTGTCAAACGCAGTGAATAATTTCAATTTCAAAGATACGCTCAGCTGATGGTCACTTTTCTCAAGTTTTTGCTTTGCCGGATTTTGATTATTTAGAACAAACCCTATCCAGATATTTATACAGATAAATGGCTTTTGTACAATAATTTATATTATAGATCCACTCTGTAGCTCTTTTCGCACATGTAGGTTCCGTTTTTTCTTTCACAGTTACTCCTTCTACCCCATGTAAGTTTTACACTTTGGCACTTTTTATATATGTGAGTAGCTAAATATTCACCTTGAGATTTAAATTGGTTTATATATAGTGTCAAATGCTGCCATCTAGATATTTTTATGCTCATGAAGCTCTTTTTCATAAGACGAAATACTTTCGTAATTTCTATATTACTATAATACGGTTAATTTGATGGTTCCGTGCTCATAGCAGTCGTTTTTCTGAAGGTCGATAAAAATTGTATTTCAAGCAGTAATATTCTCATGCCTAACAATCATGATTTTTTTATATTGTATGTTTTTCTTTGTCATATTTTGGTCATGCTCATAGCGAACAATATGCCTTTCCAATCGTTCATTTATTCATACATTAATTTTTTTTGAAAAACCGATTGTAGAGTAGCTCATTTCCGCACTTTTAAAAAACATCCGTAAATAATACCGAATTGCGCTGTATGCGCCTGTGGAACTGGAACTTGAGCCTGGAACGCTGGAACAACTGAAAAAGATTAGTTAAACTCCTTATGTTGAATCAAAGTCCAGTTTGTTAATTTTTTTATTCAAACTAGAAAGTGAATCTAAATTGAGTCGTAAAATGAATAAATAATGAGCAAGAAATATTTACCGCTGAGATCACAACATTAATATAGCAGGGGATATTCAAGAAAAACATAAACAGGGGGGGTGAAAAAATAAGCACTCAGTGAAAGTGATTAATAAGCCTGTATTCATAACATTCATCCATGATTATTTACAATAAATCATGCAGTTTGATTGTGCTAAAAATCAGTTTAGTTGCTGATCACGTTGAGTTTAGATTACAAGATTTTTCCCCAATGGCTCCTTGCTGGATGTTACAGGCACCTATAAGAGAAGTTAAAAAAGTTTCTGATGAAGGCAACGATGAGAGATGCAGAAAAATCTCACTGTGGCTGATTTAATGATACCTTCAAAATTCAATACTTTAAATGGATAATTTGATTATAATTGATAATAAGCAGAAATACCACTAGGACGTAGTATCATATCGTAGTTTGGGACAGAAGACACACAAATTGCAGAATTTTTATCAAAAACTTTGCTCTATTATACTTCCATAATCTGTAATTATAACAAAATTAATTTATGTTACTCAAGCTCTATACATAACCAATTAAATCAATATCTTGCAATGTGTAAGATCCTTTTCATGAGAAACTTTAACGCTCGAGTCGACCACATACTTGACCGGTTTTTCAGCATTTTAATTTCAATATTCTATTAAAATTTTTCAATATTTTGCAAGTGCTACAAGCACTAATGCTTACATCGATATTGTAAGTAATTTATAGAAACTTTCATTGAACAAACAGCAATAAATCACAAGTGTTACTTCATAGCTGATAATGATCAACACACATGCGCAATTTTTCAACCAAGAACGCGCTGTGAGAGTTAGCAAGAATTTTTGATTGCAGCTTCTATTTACAAACCGCGAAAGTTATGAGAATGTTATATTACGCACGATTATCATTTTTTCAGCTTGCTTCACATGTAAATTATATTTAAAAGCAGTGATCATACTTTACGAAGAACAAGAGTGTTCCATATTAAATATATTACCTACTTTCGAAGGTAAAGATGAAACTTTAATTATGCTGAAAATTTAATTACGAAAGCAGTAATGAAATTAATCATGATCATAGAAGAGATTTTGTTTATAATGGTGTTGATTTATCTGTGAAAACAAAATCTTAGTGATCTATACATGTTTTTTAAAAATTAGTCATAAGTAAAAGCTTTTTTTGGTTCAAATTCTGTGTATTTATTTATACTTTTGACGCTTCGCCCAAAGTATCTTTTTACGCACGGTTGTAGAACAAATTATGTATATCACAAAAGAATGAAGTTTTGAATCATTTGAATGTAATTCAGGCATTGAACTAGTATAAAATATTATTGTTTGAAATTTTTTGTTAGCTAGGTATTCAAATTCAACGACACTTATTTGAATATTAGCTTGAATTTCACTCACAAATTCCAGTTTTCCAAAATCGTGATATATTAGGAATGATATTTCTGAAAGAAATTTTTCTATTAATTTCACTTTCTCTTATTCAAGAGGTAGACTTTTGTATGCCTCCTCATCTGCAGGAGATAGTCATCTTCATCTCGAAGCGTTAAAGAATTCGGCGCTGTAAGCTGTTATGTAATTAAAGAAATATCAACACGATAAATGCTTCTCTACGATTATGGAAGATTGTTTCATAGGCTACTGAGATAACTAGATACAATTATTTTCCTTCAATTGAAGATTCTCTTGCGAAATTATTGTTCATAAGGAAGAAGATTCTGTATTTCGACATACTTATACTTTCTTGTGAACTATTGACTATAATAAATTTTTCTAGTAATATAGGAAGTAGTTTGTTTTAAAAAATATTTTCATAAAAAAGATATCTGAATTGAATCAAATTAGATGCACCTATAGAATAAAGTAGCGGAATAAAAAAAAACACTAATATCAAATACAGTATCATATTTAAAAAGAAAAAATTAGTGAAAATTGTTACATTTGTTGAGGTATTTTGGACATTAAATTCATATTTGGTAATTTCTATTCAGAAAGAAAGCTCATCTCATACGAATCACTGAACAGAAATTGTATATTTTCATTCATATGGAGTTATCAGTCTTTTCAATTTCGATAAAATTTCTAGGTATAGAATCCTATTGCACCAAGTATTTTGAAAGTTTGCTGTGCACTCAATAAATTTTCGATGAATGATAAGTTGCATTCTCATTCATTTATAAGTACTTCAGATAAATCCATATTTTTATTAGATGAATTTAATATGTCTGTATTTTTTGTTTAGATACAAGATTTCCGATTTTTGTGTCCAAATGGAACAGCATTCGATCAAGAAAGTCAAATTTGCGCCGACTGGGATGACGTCGACTGTGAAGCCGCTACTTTATATTATTCCAGCGATAATTTTGATCTTTACAGGGTCGGATCAGGTAAACCATATTTATGAAATGCGGTGAAACATATTTTAAGAAAAATATTCAATATTAGGTTTCGAAACCGCTCCATTTGCGGGCGAAGACGAGGCCACTTTCCATCTTCAGCGCTCTGAAACGGGCGACGCTCGTTTGATCCGTGAACACCAATCACATCGCGTGAATCAACAGACGGATTACAATACTGCTCAACCACCAAGACGCCCATCACCAGCGCCACAACGACCAGAGCGCGAACGTGATATTTTGAAGGCCTCCCAGAGCGGTCATTTCTACAATAATCGCAATGGAGGGAAAGAGCCAGAGGAAGATTATTATCAGGATGAAAGGCAACCAAACCAAAATCAGGACGTACCTAGAAAGAAGGTAAATTTATTTCAATGTACAACCGAAGAATTAGAGAAGCCGAAATTTGAACATTTAACATATCTTACATTATGTTCCACTTGTGATTTAAAGATGATAAACTAATATTTTTTATAGGTAATCAGAAAACTCAACAATCGTAAACCAGTTGAAGAAGACTACGAGCCTCAAACTCAAAGACCTCAAAGACCTACTGGCTTTGTGAATAACTTTGCCGGAAGTGTTAGACCCAGTAGTACCACTACTAAACCAACTACCAATAACGAACAACAGTATCAAGAACCAAGAAGACAAAGTGGAAGAGGTAGAGCGTACAACAATGCCGAAAACTTTAGAAACAGTGATTTCAACCGTAACCAACAAATAAGTACCCCCGCTCCTTTCAGAGCTCCAAATAATAATAACAATAAACAATATGCTAGTAGGCAAACAACTCCATTTGACAACAACCAAAATTATCCAACAACATCAGCCCCCAAACAAAATTCCAACAATCAAATCAGACAAAACTACAACAACCAGCAGAATTATAATAATAACCAACAACAAAATTATGATAATCAACAAAAGAACTATAACAATTATCAACAACAAAACTACAATAATAATAATAATCAACAGAAGAATTTTGATGATCAGTCACAAAAAAATTATAATAACCAGCAACAACAAAATTATAATAGCCAACAACAACAATCGACCCCAGTTGTCAACAACAAGCAAGCCTCCCAGAGTAAACAAACAGAAAATTATCCAACTACGCCTGTAAAACAACAATATAATTATCAAACCAAACAGACTGATAATTATCCTACAACTCCAGTCAAACAACAAACTCACAATAATTATCAAGCGAAACAAACTGATTATTCTTCCTCAACACCAGCAGTCCAAAATTATTTCAATAAACAACCTGAGAATTATGTGTCTCCAGCTGCCAAATCAAAAACAGAAAATTATCCCTCCACAGCTAGTCCTTTCAAACAACAAACTACTCAATTCAAAAAAGAGACCGCAAATTATTCCACAACAGCTGGATTCACAAACAACAAACAATTTGATGTAGCAAAAAAGACAACACAGTTCAAGCAAACTGAGAATTATCCAACCACTTTTGCTCCTAATAAACAAAATTACCAGAAATCTACGACACAATTCTATCCGAATAAAGAAACAGATAATTATCCATCAAACAACCCTAGACATTTTACTCAACAATTCAATACTCAATATGATAATACCAGAAGTCAATTCCAATCTTCTCAACAATACTCATCAACAAACAGACCAACAACCCAGCATACCCAATACACCCCAACAGTTCCTAAGCAAACCACTCAATATTATCCAACAACCCCTTCAGCAAGATTCTCCAAACAATTCGATGAAACGCAATATGATGATGGATCGTACAATCCCAAATATGATGACGAAAAATATAAACCAGACGATGAATTCTTGAAAACGGCTCACAGCCAGAATTTTGCTAGTGCTAGGAATGAACTTTTGAGTAGTACTAAAACCGGAAGTGGCATTACTACTCAATCTCCTAGGCCCTTTTCAGTAACTACCCCTATCTCAAGAGCTACAAGCCCTCCAAGACAAACTCAAACTGTTCCAAAGCAAACTCAACCAGTTTCTAAAACCACACAATTTGATAAAAAGCAAACTCAACAACCACAACAACCTCCGCAGAAAAAAGAACAACCTAAAAAAGAAAAGGATGTTAGTTATGACTACGCCTATTATGATTCTAATGTAGGAAGTGAGCCCGATTATGATATTGGAACGGAATTCGCTAAATCAACCAAGAAAACGAAATAGATAAATATTAGTGTTGTTGAGAACTGTTTTTATTTGATAATTTTATTTTATTTTTAACAGATAAGTGTTTAATTTAACGAAATTTGAACAGTATTTGAAATGTCAAAGCAGTATTGGATAACAGCCGAAATGATTATTTACTTTAAGCATGTATATAATTTGTATTTACACAGTAAATAATGAATAAATGACTTTTATAATGTTTCCTATAAGTTATTTTCCCAACAATTCTTCAAATAATCAAATTATTTGAGATTTTTCTTTCGAAAGACAACTCAATAATTTTAAAAAGAATACATAATTTGAATCATCTGACAAGATACAGTAAAAATCAAAAACTTCTGTTTTGACTAATTAGGCACATATCTAGAGGCCTCCGATTTTGATACTTCGCGGTTTTAGGGTTTTCCCAAGCCTTTTATATATTCTCCCCAACCTAAGGTCTCCAGATCGTCTCAATCTACCATTTTGGGCAACTATAATAACGAAGCTAACAATAGTAGGCAATATTAGAATTTGAATCAGCATTACAAGAACTAAAAATGTCCATTCAACCATTTCCTTACAAGATTGATGTTTTAATTTATAAATTAACTATAACAAAGCTGAGACTAGATTTTTGCTAAAAGTCTCTTATCAATAAAATTTGACGCATCAGAATATTTCATCCTGGATTAAGGTCAAGACTTTTAAATCTATCTGTTAATATAGTATTTAGAAAGTTTGTTTAGCTTATTTCAAGTTGAAGGAAACATTTCGGTAATAAATTTCTGTAGCAAATAATATTGAAGATGTGAACAAGGATTTAGGGAATATTAATGGACTGAATTGTAGGCAATCAGAGATACACGTTTATTCAAATATTATTTATTATAAATGGGACGCTTCGGATATCAATGCAAACAGTAGTGTATTTATAGAAGAGTATATTGGCATTGGTTGTAGCATTTACCTAATTGGAAATTCAAAATTAATTTAATGATAAGTGATGTACATTTCGGTTTTCACACCGTCACAAACAATCTAATAATAATAAAGAAACCAAAATGTACATAACTATTAAACTTATTTTCAAAAATTAACAGAATAAATTATACTATTTTTCAAATAAATAAAAGATTCCATTTGGAAGCGAATTAAATTTTATTCTGTCGAGAAATAATCAATAATAGTTTGTGAATAAAGTGAGAAATACACCTTTAGGTCTGCATATATTTTATATTATTTTTACACTACAATATACAAAACTACAAATAAAACAAATCATAAATATATTTTGTAATCGATAACAATTGCTAATCTAAATAACTTTATACATATTTGTTATAGATGACAAAATATCATAACATCAATTTGATTGGAATTCATCAAGGTAAAAAATTAACAGAAATAGGTCTTTTCTATCGAATTTCTACCAGGATCGTAGAGAGCATTCAGCGGAAGACTAAAATTTTATTTTATTATAATTTATTTGTTGTTCAAGGTATGTAATTCTTCCTCATATTTTTCTATAAATTTGTATAAAAGTATATATATTAATAGGTATAGAAATAATAGGTGTCATAATATCACCGCAAGATTAAATATTTCATAAACATCAGAAAAATTCTGAAATTTCATTCGGATATAGAACGTTTGATAAAAAATTCTCGAGGACCTTACTTTTGAACTTTCAACAACTCATTTATGGAAGGTCGAAATCAAGAATAAATCAATGAAGCTGTCAAATATATGTTGTCAAACAATGCATTCTCTTTATTACATTTTTATTACAATATATCAATTCAATATTTCTTTAAAAATCCGAGTAATTCTTACAGTTTTTTGAAAGATTAAATCTTGTGCTCTTGTTGATACACCTTTTATATAACATTCAATTTAAATTAAGGAACTATATTATGTTGGGGCGAAAGTGAAATTCTAACTTTTTATGGGTCTAGTTATCGGTTGTTTTTCTTCACTTTGGCACTAGAATATCATACGCTCATTTATTTATTTTTAAACATTGATCAATATTAATTTATTCATCACATTTATCATTTACATCTTTGAGGTTTGATTTTTGTACAAATTAATTTATGAGAATCAAAATAAGTACCGTAATCACACACAAATTTCATATCCAAGATTTGCGTCTCCGTGTATCCTGGAGTACAATAATGAAAGAGCCTACAATCTCTGGGATCTTCGTAAAATTTGTTTAACTCCCTCCCAAAACAATTGAAGCCTTTTCTAGTATCATAAGTGAACCGTCTAGGAATAAAATAAGTCGTTTTTGTTAATGGGGTGGTGGATAAAATATTTCTGGTGTTTTTTGGTTCCGTTGGATTGGCACTTTTAGACAAGGGAGCATCAGTTAAAGGCACTTCATCATACAGAGTAGTTGTTGAAAGTTTCGACTCTGGAATAATTTTGTTCAGCCTGTGGCTAATAACTTCAGACCGGATTTCTTCTGAAGAAGAATATTCCGTAGGAGGATTAGCTAGTTTGTTTCCTTGCAGTTTTAGAACAGATTGAGACATTTGAATTGTTGGGGAGCTAAAACGATGTCTGGAGGTAGAATAACGTTTGTAATTTGGTGCTCTTGTTCTAAGATATTGATAACGTGTTGTGGAAGACGGTGGAGTTGTAACAAAATAATCTGTTGTTACTTCTGAAGAAAACTTATCAGTTGTTGATCCCCTTGGAGCAATATAAATTGTTGTTTCTTCTTTAGTCGGTTCTGTTGTAGTTATTTCCGACAGAGAAATGTTTGCATTATCAAAATTTGAAGTTGAATTTTGTAATTCTGTTGTATACACAAACACTTCTGTTGTATCTTCTAAAATTTCAGTTGTCGGTTCCTTATTTGATTCTGTAGTTGTTGTTTCTTGACTAGCAGTTGTTGAATCAATAATTTCTGTGGTAGAACCATAATTTTCGGTAGTGGTTGGAGGTGTAGTAATAAATTTATCTTCAAAGAAATCTGATGATACAGTTGCACTTTCTGTACTAGTTATGGTTTCAAAATTTTCTTTTGATTCACTTGTTAACTGTACACCAGGTTTTTGATAGTCATTTGTTGTTGTTTCCGGAATGACTGTTGTTTGTTCTTCTGTTTTAGTTGCAGTGATGTCTTCTATAATAGTTGTGGAGGTTGACTCTGTAGTATCCATCTGATATTCCTTTATAGATTCTGTAATAGAGCTAGATTCTATTGTTGTTTCTTGTGTCATAATTTCTGTAGAAGGTTCCGTACTAATTTCAGTTGTTGAAAATGGATCAGTATATTTTGAATTATTTTCAGGATTATCATAAAGATATGGTTCGTAATTATCATCTATATATTCGTAATGATACTCATATTCTTTGTCAGGTATTTTTGAGTCATTTTCTAGAGGTTTCTTGGTAACTACTGTCGTTGTATTATTTTCAGTGTTATTATAAGTTAAAGGTTCGTAATTATCGTCTACATAATCTGGAGGTGTCCAGTAAGTCGTCTGCTCATATTCCTCAGTGGATGCCACCTCTTTCGCGCTATTATCCTCCTCTAAATCTCTTTTTTGTCGAGGTTTATTGGCAACTTTAGGAACGTCATGATAGAAAGGATCTAATACAACATCTGCCTCTTTGTATTCATCGTATGAATGGGGCGCTTTTCCTAATATATGCTGCCCGATTGTTCCTAAACTGTAGTTCAGTCTCCTGCCGCTAGCGTCGCTAACGCTAGCACTGGCACTGACAACAATACGGGGTCTTTGATGATCGTTAGATCTTTTTGTTTCAATATGTCTAGTTAGAGAAAATGGAGCAGGGGAACTAAAAATCAAAGTTGGTAGTGTTGGAAATACAGGAATAGGAAGCTGTACGTTTGGCGGTTTGTCAGTACGTTGGTAATTCACTTGAGGACGAGGTTTAGGGGAAGGATAATTAGTAGAACTAGCCCCATAAGGTTTATTTTCAGTCCGTTTTGTAGTTGTAACACTGTAGGTTTTTTTCTGGTTGGTTGATTCGAAATTCATGTGCCCGTCAAAACCTAAATCTGCATATTCACTCGAAGGTAGATCCGTATGATAATCCATATCAGAATTTTCAGTATTTTGATAACTATAATCATAATTATGTCGTTGCTGGTAACTTGGTTTATTTGGTGTATGTTGTAATCCGTAACTAACAACCGATTTTGGTTTCTGTGTAGTGGTAGCAGTTTTTTGCTTCCCATCATTTTTATAAATACTTGAATGTGTAGTAACAGTTATCCTGCTGTTTCCATTAAAGTTCTGTTGTTGAAAGGACACGGAAGGACCTTTAATGATTGGTGGACTTCCTGGAGTCAATCTAATATTAATTTCTTCTGGATTGAATCTGATATCCGGACTGCTATTGATCGGAAAATGATTGCTAGTGATGACTTTTGGAGTGCTGTATGTGGTAGGCGGTACCGTAGGCACAGGTGTCGTGTAGTAGCTTGCTCGAGTAGTGCGGGAAGTACTGGTTGTCCTGGGGGTCGTCGTTGACGTAGTTGAAGAGATGAGTGGTGCTTCGGTATTTCCGGATTCTAGAAAGTATTAAAGGTTATAATTTGTACTGAGAGAAAAGATAAGCGTGTTCGTCAAAGAGCCGGAAGTATTTTAAAAATAGGAGAAGTAATGATGATTTGAATTCAAAGGTGTTATTAAATTTGTTTACATACTTATCACCACAAATTGATGTTAGAACCGTCCATTAGAAACTAATTATTCTAGTTACTACACATACATAAGAATCACACCAATTTCTGAAATAATGTTAGCATGAACTCCAGACTAACATTGAATCAACAATCATTCTACGCCCGACACTTTCATCAGAACATATTATTCGTGTGTTATTCACATAAAGAATGATATTCATACAAGCTCCGCAATCCTTCTACTCAGAAACTATCTCACTCGCATCAAACTTATATTCTGTCTCTCCGACTTACACAGCGGATATAGCACACGATTGATTACACTCAATTATTCCTACATATTATATACGAGAGCCTTTCATTCGACATTCGTAAAACATATTCAAACTAACACAATTGACTCAAATTTCTTCTTTCAACCACATTCTTTATAATATCACATCCTAGCAGAAATTTCAAATTTAGACAAAGAGCAGAGCTTTCAGGCAAACAAACAATCCAACAGTTTTCATATTCTGCATTCCTAAATTAATTCATTGTATTTTAAGTTACAGGAGTCGATCGGTGATGGATATTCATAATTTAGACAGTTTGCTCAAGTATGTTGGTATCTTTTTTTAGTAAATACCGCCCTTTCCCCTTGATTACTAAGTTACATCAAAAACTGTTTTACAATGAAACTAATTTTACAGCAACAATAAATATTCAAGAATGCGTGATTCTAAAAAACAAAGAATAAATTGATAAAAAAAACATAAGCTCCAGTGAAATAACTTTTCTTTTCTTTCGTGATTGATTTCTTCAACAAAAACTTTGGAATTTATTCTTGTCTAATGTTTCCACACTACTAATTATTGAATTTGACTAATTAAATTCAAAATGTGCCTTTGGCATGAGTAGCAAGTAATCAATGTTAACTTTCACATTAATATTGCTTCTGGCAACTGCTGTACTCCAAAGACACAGAAGCGTGAAATTTTGAATGATTGGAAAAGCGATAAATGGCTACAATTTTCATTTATTTGTTAATGTGTTAAGTTAATTTTATGCTCAAGTAGCTAATACAAGAGATAATATAGAAATTGAGATCTTTATGAATATTACTGAAATATAAACATTCAGATTCAAATGAGAATTGAAATGAATTCAACCTATTAAGTGAAACGTATCTTTTATCTCTTTGAATTGAATATACTTTGGAATAGATATTTAAGATGATAATATTAGATGCCTCATGTTACCTATTTCATTTTTAAATCAGTATACTTGAGATTATGTGGAAAATTTCACTTTGATGTTTGTCTGTCAGACTGTCTACTTATCGCAACTGATTTATTCAAAGAGTAATCTTAAAGGCTAACGATTAATATAGTATATTATGCAACAGGTGAGTAAGCCTCAAAACGAGGCTTGTCGAGCCTCAAAAATTAATTTCCGAATGTTATAATGCATGTTTATACATATGTTGCATACAGGAATATTTCTACGGCCCTCAATTAGCAATTATTATGCGCACAACAAAACTTGATATTTAGACTCTTTAGATAACTTGACAAATGAATCGATAATAGTGTCTTGTTCAATGCTACCAGCACGAATTAACAGAAAACTGATTTTAGTCAACAACATTTGAATGAAGCGCGTTTATATGAAGGCAAAGCTGGGATGCATTATTTGTAATATGTGAACTATCAAGTTTAAAAACGGCCGTAAAAAATAATTTGTTCAAATTTTGGTAAACCTAAAGTACTAAATATATACTAAAGTGTAAAGAAAATTATGGTTTCCTCCTATCAGGATATTATTTAGAAAGACACTTTTGAGTAAGTACTTGACACATTTTTTCCATTCTTATCAACGTGCTTCACCATTATTACCACAAGCGATGTTTGTATAGTCGTGTTATTACATACAGTATAAACTCTACATAAGAAAGTTCAAGGGATCGATTGTTTTCTTTCGTTATAAAGAGTTTTTGTTACATGAAGATTCAAAAATAGACAGTGTAAGAGCACAAATACATTTTTTGTATTCTTATAACCAGGTATACATGCGAAGTCAATTTCCAAAATCTCCATTATTCTGCATAGTCCATTTTTTTGACCTGACGTCTTTTGCTAAGTCAATACATACTTGATTTGTATTTTTCCATTAATTATATCGTTATCTCTAGTTGAGGTGGGATCTTCTTCGTAAAGTACTAAAAACTCGCATAATAATTTAGCTGCGTCAAGTGCTTAGGCTTATGACAATGCATTCCTATCTATTAAGACAGTAATGGCAAACAACGAAAGATAGGAACACATCTGTTATTCTTAGAAAATGGAAGCAGATAAGAAATGTATATTAATGCCTCAACCAAAAAAAAAAAAAAATACACAGATGTCTAAGCACTGACGTATTTCGTTATAGAGAATGATCTTTACGTTATAGAGAGTGTTTTAATGTGAACCAACCAATTTTCAGCAATATCCATGTTATAGTGAGTTTTCGCTAAAAAGAAGTTCGTTATAAAGAGTTTACACTGTATCTATTTTCAGATGTCAATATTAGTTATATATAGTGAATAATTATTCAAATACAATCGGTTAAGCCTATGTCTTTTATGTATTTTATTGTCTTCCTACTGTGTTGATTCAAAGCTTTTTTTAAGTTGTTTGATGTTTGGTGGTAAGTCTCTTGTTAATATGATTATTTGGTCTTGTACATCTCTCATTTTATCATGCTATTTTTTCTTCATAGTTTCTTTATTCCATTTCTTACATCGTTTGCTTTCTCCATTGCTAATGGCTTCTTTTGCAACGATGTCAGCTTTCTCATTTCCAATAATTCCAATATGGGAGGAGATCCAGATAAGGGATATTTGTATGCTTTTTTGGTTTATTTGGAAAAGGATTTTTGAATGGCTTTGAGTAGTGAGTGTTTTGGGAATAGTTGTTGAATTGATAAAATGGTATTGAGGAAGTCGAAGCATATTGTATAATTAAGGAATTTGTGGGTATCATTTTTGGGAAATTATCTTTATACTATTGATGCTGAATATTTCTGCCGTGTATATTGGCGTGGGCGTATACGAACTCGGCACCGAAAACATGAACCCGGCACCAATGCTAATCCGATTAGCGTGAGGCGCACACGAACTCGGCACTGTCAATTTTTAAATACATCCACGATCAAGCGGCAAGATTTGGTTCTATAAGTTTATATATTTTACTTCAAAATTAATTATTGTATCGAAAATGATGCTGCAAATAATATTTAATGAAACTTCAGAAGAAAAATTAGTTCGAAAATATTATTTTTAAAAAGGGACTTATTTATACATAATGTGCATACATAACTACATTATTACAGTATAATTTTCCACAAGATAGACGGAAAAAGCAATTTCTAGCGGCTTTTTGAATTTCATATGTTACAAAAATTTCGTCTGACGTCTTTTTTTTTGTACAATTGTTTTCCCATTGCATACACATGTCGCCAACTATGTAGCAGATTCGCACTAATTTTGTAAAATAGTACGTTCGGATGACACTTGATTGAAGCGCTAACTTGGGGAGTCGGCGCGTCTGGTTCTTCCTCGCTCTCTTGCGTCGGAGCTATTGTTGCAGACGGTTGTTTTTGAGTAGTCTTGTGATTTTTCTTGTTGTTCTAAATTTTGTGATTATTTTATTCAATTAAAATCAGTGTTATGATTTTGTAAGTATTTCGTTTATTATTTTTATTCACGTTATTCCAAATTTAGTATTATTTTTCTAGTGATTTCGTTTGAGGCGACCCGCGTGGTTAACCTTTTGTTTTCCAAATTTATTTCTTTCATCCTTAATTATTTGTTAGTTTTTTGTGCTCAAAACCTTTTTACTATCTTGAATTTTTTCTACAAAATTAATATTTTTGTTCTAAATTTATTTTTTTATATACTTATACACTCGAAGTAATAAAACCTACGAGATTTGTGGCTATCTTCGTTCCTCTCTTTACCTTTCCTCACCTAAGTATGTGTGATGTATGAATGATTAGTGAAAGTGGTTGATAATACATAATTTAACTATATTTTGGATCCAACGCGTTGCGGATTTGTCATTCAACAACTCGTAGTTTAGTTTCTTACGTTGTTTTTGTAGTTTTTTGTTTCCAGAGCTTAAAATATTTTGTTGTGGGCTTTAGTTCCCGTTTTTAAGCTGGAAAATCCTACGAGTTTGTGAAGATTGATCCAATTTTTTTTGTAACGAACCACGTTCGTAAATTTATCGACTCGTCGCTAATAAATCCTTTTTCTTGTCCTCCTAGACTTTGTATTTTCTGTGTTTTTTTCTTCTCTTTAATGCTCAGCGTAGTTTTTTTACTTTGCAAATTTTTAGTGCACTATTTCAAATCAGACAAATAAATAGCTTACTGATTATTTCATTTAACTTTTACTAAATTTACAGTTTATTCGTTTTTTAATTGAATCTAAATTTATTCGTTCAAGTTTAACGCTTCACGTTTGAAGAGAGCTCTCGAATTTTTTTATAGGAACCTCCTGTTTCAGTTGAATTGGATACTGGTTGGGTTGTTTGTTTTCAGTGTAAACTGCTAGGAATCCTAGGGACCAGTGGCCACTTGAGACTAGTTTTTGACCAACTTCAAATTAAGAAAAACATCAACACGTCTACGAATTTAAGAAGAACATTAATATCTCCCGAAGTTGACGACCAAGCGCACGGTCAACCTTAACACCTTCAAGGACCGTTGGGTATTTATCAAAGCCCTATAAGACGCAAGATCAACTTTACTTAATTCAGGGAACGTTCTTGTCTGACGTTGTTTTTGTGGCTATCAATTCGACATCTATCTTCTCTGCCGATACTAGTCTTGAGTTCCGCCTGAAGAGGACATTTAGCTAGTTTTTGTAACGTAATTTTGAACGTCTGTGACGTGCTCTCCAGTTCCCTTTTGGCTGTTGCAGTGAGATTTTTTTTGTATAATAGCTTCAATCATTTTCGTAAGTTACAAATTTTTTGAATTATAATTTTGGAATTCTTTGCTTGAAATTAATAATAATTTTATTTAAAATTGATTTCGACGTCTATGCTTTATTTCTTTTTTGCTGTCGCTATTGTCTCCCAGAATAGTACCTTTTTCTCCTTTGATCATTTCCTGGGAGTGGCGCCCATTTCCTATTTTTCAGGTAAGATATTTCTGGTGCCCTTATTAATAGCTAGCCTGGGTCTTCACTTTCAAGGTAGGATATTCCATTACTTAAATTTAGTGTCAATCAGCAGTACATTAAGTTTTTGCCACCAAATAGTGAAGAAACATTACCTTTTTTAATTTCCTACTGCCACCTTGGAAATAGGAAAAGGTACACATAAGCTTCCAGGAGATTCATTTTTCGACTTTTGCCTACGATTTATAGGACTTTTGAGTTGTTGATGTCACACATGTGAATAGATTCGTTTGAAAGTACGAATAAATTTGAGTCTACTTTATTAATTATATAAAATATGTATCCAGAAAATCTCTATCAGACGATTGAGTCATAAGTCCCTATCCATAGCATAGTGCCGAGTTCGAGTAGGAGATTAACGATCCAGGTGGTTTGGTGCCGAGATCGAGGCCGACGATTGATGTGTGGTCTGGTAGGAGGCATTTACAGATATTTGTTTCTGTTTTTGTCTCTGCTCCTACCTTGTTTATTTTTGACGCGTCTGTGTATAAGTAATTATATTCTCTGTAAGTAATTGGTAATAATTTCTTTGAGAGTGCTTAAGAATTCATTATAATATTACTTCTTTCGTTTTTTTAAGAGATATTAGAATAGCTTAAAATGAATGACATAATCATTTCTTATCTCAAAGGTAAAGATCCAAGAATAGTTGAATATTTTTACTTACTTGTACAAAATAACAAGTAAGTATTGTGAAACCGACAAAATTCACCTATCAAGATTTTGATGGATATATCCGTTTTGAGCATCCCTGAATCCATTTTGACTATTTTTGGCTTGATGTCGGTACGTATGTTCGTGCGTGCGTGCGTACGTGCGTTCGTAACTCGCAAATCTCAAAACTGTTTGAACGTATAATGTTGAAATTTTGTATTTAAGACTGATATAGAGTCTGGTTGTGCACCTCGCATTATGATTCCAATCGTCTGTACCGGAAGTGCACTTTACTTGAAACTTTTTTCTAATAAATCCAGAATGATCAATCGTAGGATGTTGAAATTCAGTATTTGAACTTGATACTGTATCAGAATGGTCATCTGCTATTTTTGTATGAATCGGCCAAGCCAGAAGTGCACTTTACTTAGAACTTTTTTTGAATTTTTTGCATAAATCTAGAATGATCAGCCATAGCATATTGAAATTTGGTATTAAGCACTTCTATTACATCTTATTGTACATCTTGCATTATGATTGCGACCGGCTAAGCCGGAAGTGCACTTTACTTAAGACTTTATTTCAATTTTCCGCATAAATCCAGAATGATCAGCCGTAGAATACTGGAATTTAGCATTTAAAATTGCTGTAGCATCTTATTGGTCATCTTCTATTTTTGTAACAATCGGCTGAGCCGAAAGTGCACTTTATATGATAAACTTTTTGAATTTTCCGCATAAATTCTAAACAATCAGTCGTAGAATATTCAAATTTTGTATTAGGCACTTTTATAATATCTAGTTGTACACCTTGCATTATGATTGCTATCGACTAACTCGGAAGAGCACTTTATTCGAAACACTTTTTGAATTTTCCGCATAAATCCAAAACGATTGAACGTAGATTGTTAGAATTCAGTATTTATGACGATTATATCGTCTATATGCTCATATCCTATTTTTATTGAGATCCACCGAGTCGGAAGTGCACTTTACTTGACAGTCTTTTGGAATTTTTCGCATAAATTCGAAACGATCAGGTGTAGAATATTGAAATTTGTTATTGCAGTCTGCTGTAGCATCTGAATGATTGCCTACTATTTTCATAACAATAGACTGGACCAGAAGTGAACTTCAGTAGAAATTTATTTTTTAATTTTGCGCATAAATTCAGATCTGTTGGTAGTCGTAGAATTTTGGAAATCAGTATTTAGGAATGTTGTAGTATAAGAATAATGGCCCTCTGTTTCTATAGCAACCGACTTGGCTGAAAGCGCATTTTACTTGAGAGATTCTTAGAATCTCTTGAGTAAATCCAAAACGATTAACTGTGGAACGATGAGATTTTGTGTTTGATTATACATATCCAATGATATATACTATCAAACACAAAATTACATCGTATTATATATATATATATATATATATATATATATATATATATATATATATATATATATATATATATATATCCAATGATGTACAAGTAAGTCACGTGATGTTCACGTCAGATTTTTTTCTGAAAAAGCAGGTGAAGATCGTGGGATGACTTCAATTGCTTGAATTTTGAAAAACTAATTATTACAAATCATGAAGAAGAGTATTGGAATTATCTCATGTACTGAATGTACTACAATTAAACTGGACTGATTCCTATATTCGTAAAAATTACCTTTATTTATATTCTAATGATTGTTCCAATAACAACTAAGAGTTTGATTAACCTCCTCAATTGAATGCACAATTTGTAAGGACAATTCTGAATAATTCTTGGCCTTCTAGTTCAGAAGATCTTGTAGTTCCAAGCAGTATCAAATCGCACAATTTATGTTGTCATTGTAGGTTATAAATAAAAGCATCCTAGGAAGCTTTTGAAAATTTTACTTCCAAATACCGGATTGCATAATCAAGAATAAATATTCTCAATATTCAAATGAAAAAATTATAGTTTTTTCTGGGGAATCAGGCAATTTATTACAAGATATGATAAATGCTTTGCAGAAGATTATAATTTTAAATCATAATCATGAAGAATCCGGTATGAAAAATAATTCAAAGGCATAAGAAGAATACTTCAAGATTCCTCTTGATGAAAATACAAGAAATTCCCAATAAATATTATCCGAAGGACATCCACATTTCGGTTATGCGTAACTGAGCAGCCTGAGATATTGATTATTTATCAGATTCTCGTGTAATAAACGTGATCAAGAAATAACCTTGGATCTTTCAATGTGCAACGATTCACAGCTAGGTACAAATATTCCAAAGTGTTGAAATGAATTAGATTAATAAGTTTTACAACATCATCATTTTTAATTGGAACAGAAAAACAAGATGAATCGTCGAAGCCATGGCTAACTTACAATGTCGAAATTCTAATTAAAATATTATAGATTCTAGAAGACTCCTTTCCGAAAGAATATGTAATTTGATATATAGAAAAGTGAATTTATTTCTCACGACTTATAAATTTATTGTAGATGAAAAAAAGTAACTTTATATCGTAACAAATTGTAGTTAATGGTTCTCGCCTGTCGAATTGTTATATAATAAAAATGTCATTTTTTTTGGCAATATTAATAATGTTCTTGTCACTTTGATATTACCTATTACGCAAAACTTTTTCTAAAACATAACTTTCTATATTATGCGTATTTTATGCATTTTTTTTCTCAGACAGTCGGCACAATTATATTTAATTCATGTAATATTTTGCGTAATTCTAAATTATTTATCATCTTATATGAAACGAAGCCTTTAATATGTTTAAGTCAATAATACTGACTTGTCAAATAAATTGAATGGTTTGTTTCCTTTGATTGTACCGTGGTATTTCAAAGAACTTTATTTAATAATAATATGTCACTATAGAAAGTGACTTAAATGATTGTAAGTATATGTAGATGGAACAATGTAGAAAATTATGAGAATCTTTTCGGAGATAGATATCTGATATACTATCGTGTATTTGAATTTCGCTTTGTCATGCGGATATCATAGAGATTTGATAGACTTTCTTTTGTGATATGCAAAACAGGTATTTATACTTATGACTATATTTTTCTGCGTTTGACAAAGTTAAAATCAAAGGAAGAGAAATTTATGTATTGGTATAACTATCGTATGCAAACAACAGCCGAAAACTCATCAATGAAATAAAATGTCAAATTATATGTTGTTATTTCAGAAATATTCTTCAAACTATCAAGAAACATCAAACTGCTACATAGAATACACATATGTACAAAGTTCCAAGTTGATCGGATGTCAGATATAAAGATGTGGTTCAAAAATTTATTACAATAAGATTTGATCTGAGTATTAACACAGTTTAAAATTTAGAAGTAGCATTTTGAGGAATTAATTTCGTCGTTGCAAAACTTTTATATATGCTTTTCGACTTTAGTTTTTTTTATTGAAATGAACTCAATATGTCTCTATATTTTCATTGAACATATGCTGTTTAATTATGAACTCACAAATTATTTTTAATCCTGAAGATGGTCCAAGTGGGACCGAAACTATACAGTCGATAAAAATATTAAAATATTTGACTGAATTGTCACGGTTTAATATCTACATTCAAAGTACCAGTCAGCAACAACAACCATATCCATTATATATAATATGCCGAAAGAATATTCTTTTCAGCTTCAGTTTGTTAATATAGTAGAGCTCCGCTTATCCGGGCCCCGATTGTCCGGATATCCGGTTAGTCCGGACAAAAATAATAATAGAATTTAAATTCCATTTTTAAATAAGAAATTAAATATTATTGTGAGAGGAAATATCAATAGCAAAAGAATATTCCTATTTATAATCAAGTAGTAAACTGTAAAAATTCAATTTATCGAGCAGTTAGTACGAAAAAAAATTCAAAGAGAGAGTTTGATTCCTAACTTACTGGCTACTGAGATTTTTTTTGTATAGTACTGTATAATAAATGATATATATATATTTTTTTCAATCGTTTGAATAAGATGCCATTTTGTAACATTACACTACATCGAAAAGTAGTCCACAAGTTGCTATGGTAACTACAAAAAATATAGAATTTTTTGGACTAGTTCAAAAAGTAAATCACGTTACATAGTTCGTATTATTATTTAGAAATAGGCACACGGAATTCAAGTTTTGACACTTGTCACTTTAATAGTTTGAGGATAGTGGAATGTTTTAGTTTTAAAATAGTTATTGAATCAATTTTTCAATTATATTATGAAAAAATCTGACGTGAACTTCACGTACCTTACTTGAACATCACTTGATATATACACAAATTTATTCAATTAAGTTTTCTGTCACTTCAGATTATAATAAATATAATATTAATAATATTTTGACATGTACTTACAATGTCAAACAAAATCAAAAAATTGACAACAGATTATCATTGCCCATCTTATCATTTCAATCAAACTGATTGTTTTATACGACAAATTCAGAATGCCTGTTATACATATAAACTGCACCTCCGGCTCAGCCGATTGTTACAAAAATAGTAGATAACTATTTTGATGCTGCAACAAGTTCAAACACTAAATTTCAATATGCTATGGCTGATCATTCTAGATTTATGCAAAAAAAAAATCAAAAAAAGTTTCAAGTATAGTGCACTTCTGGCTTGGCCGATTCATACAAAAATAGCAGATAACCATTCTGATACAATATCAAGTTCAAATACTGAATTTCAACATCCTACGGTTGATTATTCTGGATTCATTAGAAAAATTCGAGAAAAGTTTCAAGTAAAGGGCACTTCCGGTACAGACGATTGGAACCATCATGCAAGGTGCACAACGTCATACGTTCAACCAGTTTTGAGATTTGCGAGTTACGCACGAACGCACATACGTATCGACATCTAACCGAAAATAGTCAAAATGGATTCAGGGATGTTCAAAACGGATATTTCTATCAAAATCCCGATAGGTGAATTTTGTCGGTTTCACAATACTTTCTTGTACTCAGTACAAGTAAGTAAAAATTGAGTAAGAAATAAATTTTATTCATATATAAAGGTAAAATAATTATTCCAAGCTTCCTGAAGTAAGCATATGATTATATAATTTAGTAATAAAAATGTCTTCCCAATTTTCAAAGATCCAATAAATGAAGTGCGATTGAAGAAAAAATATGATATTTATACGTACAAAAAATACGATTATGGGATTCGTAAGATCGCTCACTCTGCTCCGCGTCGTACAACGAACAAAATATTTCACATGTGCATTTCAGAGCAAATTCCGTTCAATCCGGACTTTCGGTGTTCCGGACGAGGTTCGGTCTCATCTAGTCCGAATTAGCGGGCTGTAGCCGCACAGTACCCTCCCCTACCATAAATTTCATAGTTAGTCTTATCGCTGTTTTATAAATATAGAGTGTCACATTAATTAATTGCATATTTCAAAGTGGCAACTGTCGATGTCTAAGTGACAGCTATCATTGGAAAAATGATAGTTGTCATTGTTAAAGTGACAGATTGCGCTTATATTTAAGGCTTTACAGTTAATAAGTATTTTCGAAAATAAAGAGTCCTTTTCCAGATTTCTGGGATCTTTATTCATTAGAGATTAGAACACACAGTTCTGACATTTAATCGCCGGAAGTGTAATTTATAGATGGTAACTGATTAAGCACTTTATATTTCCCGAGCTTTAAATTCATACCAAACTAGATATCATTTGAATAAATCATGAAAATACAATCGACAATCATTTAAATATCCTTTTTAGGACACTTCCACTAAAATTATTCACGCAGGAGCTTTAATTTGATATCATACAGGATAGAACCAAATTACTTATTTTGGAAAAACAATTGATGAATGTTGGCATGTAATGTGTAAATAATTATATAATTTATAAATTATGATTCCCATGATTTCTTTGCTTCAGAATAATATAACGAATCTTATTATAATTCAAATTTTAATCATAACAAATAAACTGATTTCTTTGCTTCAGAATAATATAACGAATCTTATTATAATTCAAATTTTAATCATAACAAATAAACCGCTAATAATTTTTTGAAATGTTTCGGGTGAATGCTGTTCCAAATTATTCGAGGATCGATTTCAGTTATTCTATATTCTATGATAAATCACCGTTTATAAAATAAACGCGAAAAACTAAAAAGTTCCGTCAGCGAAATTTTGATACCACTGGCTAAAAAAGCTCATTAACAAACTTAAGCCTAGCTCTTCAATAAAAAACTTGAATATAAAATTTCACGCGAAAATTTGTAAGCGTTCTCAGGTTACCGTGCTTTCAGACATACCAACCGACAAACAAACAGACAGACAGACAGACCTACTTTTAAAAAAAATTATGGTCCATATTCTCATCTCTTGATATCGCACTACTTCCTGAAAAATTATGCACTTTCTTTTACCATCTCATGTCTTATCATATAGCGCTATCTCCTTTTATTAAATTTTTTGCTGAAGTAGCGCACTTTTAAGAGGTGAGAATACGGATCTATGTTTTTTGGATTCAGTAGGATTAATAACGTGAAGACTCATCAAAATCTCGAACTATCAAAAGATCACAATCAATACTTCTCCTATTATATAGATCGGGGAAGTAAAAAGTATGCTTGTTTGAAATCATCATAGTTTCGAGAAATTAGAAGAACTATTTACTCAAAATTAAGTTTCATGCATGTGTCGATTTGTGGGCTATATTGTTAAAGAAGATGTGTCAACAGATCCACATTCCAGAAAGAATATAATTATATTTTTTAGCTTCAAAAAAACTTTTTGAAATCTGAAAATTTTCTGCAGATTATTGTATCAACAATTGTTTTCATCACACAATTTCAAGAGATTTCATTCAATACCGCTAAACAATCATTTTTCAGGATTTCCTAGCCAAAATGGCAAAATCGAAACCATATAAATTTCGTCCTGTTCTTCTATCTGTATGTCGCAACAATTTTACTTGGAGACTATTGGTATTATATAGATGAAATTTGGAGGGAAGGTGATTTCTATGGAACGCTATGAAATGATGTAGTAGAATTTCAAGTGCACATAGGCGTTGCAGAGTATCGTTTATAGAAGTTTTGAGATGACTTCTTTATTTAAGTCAATAATTGATGAGATATGTGCCGTAAAAAGTGTGCGTCTTCTCCACTGATCTCTAATATAACACTGGATTGGGTTTAGACCGTATTCTGGCATCTGAAAGCGGCTCCGGTTGAACGGCGGCCTTGACAGTAAAACTGAGGTTTTGTGTCACTATTCGGCGGCAAATTCAAAACACTTATAGAAGACACTCGATGAAATTCAAAGTATAATGCAAGTTAGATGATGAAATTATTCTCAATATACGTCAATGAGCACACATTAATAATCAATAATAGTTAAAAGTATTTAAAAATTATTATAATAGTTAAAATATTTTAAAATATTCATTAATAGCTCAAAATATTCGTTAACTTTTTAGTATCAGTATTTTAACTATTTTTTAAACATTTTAGCTCTGAATTATCAATTTCATTGAATAGTTTTACGATTTTTGTTATAAATCTAAACAATAAATAAATCGTATTGAGAACTGCGTGACTATTTGAACATTTTTTTTGGTTTTGCAGTTAACGCTATAGTTTTTGTATAGTTCGTTGAAAATAGTCGGAACAACATCATTTTCCAGAGTCGTGTATCTTTTCGCGGACGCAACAAAATTTTGAGAACATAACCTCATGTTTTTGGCTATTTCTAAGTTTGGCAAACCCATTTGTTCGAGCCATTTTTAGAACGATTGTTCATCGGATGGAAATCTTGAAAATATTCACATCATAGCATAGCAATAAATTAAGTAATGTTTACTTATTTCAGTCATAGCGACAGTTACTTCAGGTTCATTTGTTGTAGTTACTTGTGCAGTGTCAAATTTCTCAATGAATCGGGTTTCTTTCCGCAAAACATGCATTCGATCATCATGTTTAATAAATAAAATCCCGGCGAACCAAACAGCTAAATTTTAAATATCGCGGCACAAAGCGGTATTGATCTGACACAAAACCTCAGTTTTTGCCAAGATGGCGACGCTCAATTGGGGCCGCATTCCAGCGGCCTAAATCCAATCCAGTGTTATATAGAGATCAGTGGTCTTCTCCAATAATGATAAGATATGTCGTGTAGTTTTCTCAATATGGGATGTTTCTGGTTTCATGCTATTTTTTAATCTTATTGTTGACTTTGAAATTTAAGGGTGAACATTCTGACCCACTACAAAATATTTCTTTATTTGTAGTCTGACAGCACTTGGCCGGTCTTCTTCATCCAAATTATGTTGATACTACCTTGATGCAAATATCACGTTGTGTTTAGTTCACTCATTCATTTTGAAAATGAATAGATTTGCTTTCAATTCGAAATAAGTTATACCTGTGGCTGATAAAATATTTCTTTTTATTCTGAAATAATGCATGTAACACATGCTTTTGTGTACATTCATACAAAAAATATTTTCACTCTTTCAGTTTTGTCTCTTAGAATCAAAAGAGAATAGTCAAATATAGGAAAGTATGGTTAGGAAGCTACCATATATACAAATTAGCGAAAGTTACTTATAATATATTCTAATTCCATTCTTCATAATTTCTCATCCCAAATCCTGTAATAATTTCCATTTCTCTCTAATGATCTGATTAATAAATCAACAGATGAAGCGTGTAAAACAAAAGCAAAACGAGGCCACCATTAATTACTTGCGTTGGTGTTAATTATTACAGTGAAGTGAAATGAACCGAGAAAGAGGTTCACGTACACGGAAGCCGCAGATGAATAGAATTGGCGAGAATTATGAAACAAGAAACAGAAGAGTTGAAAGTGAGATGTGTACGTACCTTCTACAATTGGAGGAGCTGTATTCCCATAAAGTTCAAGATTCAAATGATAGAAACGCTCGGATTTGGTGCAATCTACTTCGTCCACCCGCTCACAAACTCTTGTTTCCTATAAGATAAATTTGAATTAGAGCCAGTAAGATATATTTATGTCTTAATTATGATTCATACATTGAACCCTCTTGTTATTAGAAAAGCACACTTCGGTCTAATGCAACCTAAATAAATTTGTTCAACGGGGCAAGTCGACGTTTCATAATTGAGACCACTGGTCTGTAAGTCTGTATAAATGACTGGCTAAGGCATTCAGAATCCACCATTAAAAGTGAAGAAAATGACGTCCAGCTGAGTGTATTTTTTAGTTTTTTAATTAGAGTTATATACACTATTTCTAATCCAAATAATCTGCAAACTATCTTTGACATATTATTATGTCTGATGGTGCTGCAGTCGGATGGTCACTTCCGTTGAAATAGCGATTGTTTCAATTAGCTTCACATCATTCATGAGTTTTATTCACTATTATTTATTTTGAAACACAAATTCTTCTCATTTTTTAGGATAGTCCAGGTAAGACCGAAACTGTAGAGTGGAAAATAAAAAATCAAATAAGTTTCAAGATATGTAAAACTAAATCTATTGTTGAGTAAGTGAAATGGTACACAAAGTTATATTTGTAGATTTGTTTCTATAATAACACTTTTTTTTCATAGATTGGAGACGTACCTGACGGTAAACTATCAGTAAAACTCTTCCATTAATGTTGACCAGCAGAACAATTATTTCTAATTAATGCTATACATCCATTATTTAAAACTGATTTACAGTGATGAACAATGAATTTCAAATATTACTTATTTCAAAATAATGTAAAAAATGTTGTAATAACGAGTATTTAATGTTGCTTTAGCCTTATTCAGTCCACAAAATGAAAATTTATCTTTGAAGATCTAATAATTATGAAATCATAATAGTATATTGTGCCATCGTTAATAAGTTAAATAGCTCGAATAATATATAATTATTTTTGCAACATAACAATTCATAAATATTTAATAAATACACAGCCTTTCTTTCGATTCAAAGTTTCACTTGATCGGAAGTTAAAATTCATTAATAAAAGATATTCCCATGAAAATAACTATGAATTGTTTCATATAATATAAGAATTGACCTCCCTCACAGTCTAAGTTGCATTCCAAACACTTATTTCATGCATTTAGCACAAAATGACGTCATCAAATCATATCATAAAGTAATTGAGTTACACCCGTGGAGATTCCAGACCTACGAGAATAATTATTTTATTCTTGCCCTTGAAGAGACTGTCATTTGTTATTGAACCAGGATGTACTTCAAGAATATGTTAGTGAGAACAAAGACACTCCTTTATTAGATTTATATGTGGAAGATGGTTGTGAAACAAGGAAATTTGTTTAGAAAATTGCACTCACTCACAACTCTTGTTTCTATATAATGATGGTCATCTTTTATATAATTTCTATGTTATACAAACTGTCTGAGATATTTATGAATAAAATAAAGAGTGAAGATCGATGGTCGATAGGTGTGTTCAAAAAGTAACTAGAATTTTATAATTTTGCGGGTTGCATTACTACGATTTGTACGATTTTATCGCTCTTATGTATATTACAAGAGCCCGCTTAGAAATGCTACCTTGAATAGTTAGAAGATTCTTACGTATTCTAAACGATTCGTCGTAGAAACATTACCCTTAAAAGTCAACGGTGCCATTTTTTATTCTGCCAGAAGCAATTCATATTAATTATTCATCATGGAAATTGAACGCACAGACAACTTTTTTGTCTTAGACGCTTGGAAATTACACTGGAACGTGTATTTTCATGGATAAAAAAAAAAAAACTCAAAGTGCTGAGTTCCACTTTGCCACAACCCCTTGCATCGTGGCTTCAAAGGGATTGGAAATATCGATGAGGTACCTTTTTCTATTAGACGAAAAAGTCCAATACAAAAATTGTAGCCACAGACCTGACGAATTCAAAGAACCAACGATGCTGACTCTCATGTTGCCAGAAGTTCTCAGCACCGTGGATTAAATCGGCGCTCTATGGCATACAGAGGTTTCTTGAGGTGACGGTACGTTTCGGCAATGCCGCGTCATGATATTTCGGACCAAGTGTCCTCGGAAGGTCTTACAAACCTATTTTCGAGAGAATTCCACCGTAGAAAATGCGTTAAGGTCAATTCACATCATACAAAATGTCAACGTAACGTCACGGCACGAAAACGTCACGTCAAATTAGCCAGATATTCACATTAGACAGTGTAGCATGTGACGGCGTGCAAAATTGTGAAAATTGTCAAATATATATTTTTTTTTAAAATGACAATGTTTAATCCAAGGGAAGTTGCTATGATTGCACTTCTTCTGGATGAAGAGAGGTATAAAGAAACAAGAATAGGTGGAAAATTTTGATGCGACAAATGTTGAAAATTAGAAAGAGTGTCGAAGAATACCACAGACTCTTTAGAGTATTATAAAATGACGGTATAACCCCGTGGGGTTGCGGGTCCCCTATCTGGCACCTCCCCAGGTGGCGGATAGGGGGATGCTCACCAGATATGGTGGGTACCGGAGAAATAAAATATCCGGGGTGGACCAAAACCAGCACTGCTGCCTTGTAGTGGAACGTTGGACCGTTAAAGGCTAAGGGAAGAAAACTCTAAAAGAAAATAAAGGGATAGGGAGGATCCCTAAGTCCAGTAAGACGGCCTCACTAGAAGAAGGAGACTTCGAATACAAACCCCTGGTCCTCCAGGTTGGGGGCTGTGCTTCAGGCTAACAACCTGTCCATGGAAAACTTATTATGTTATGGAACCTATACAAAGTTCTCGGACTGATCGATCGAAGGAAAACGAACCGGCAAAGAAACGGCTAACGAGAAGGAAAACGGATGTAAAGATAGGAACATAGAATATTCTTAGTCTATTATGACCAGGAATACGACAAGACATCTGGGAAGAAATAAGAAAACTCAAGTTGGGGATACTCGCACTACAAGAAAAATAAAATAAAAGGAATAGGCATGCAGAAAATGAGAGGATATACACTATTTCATAGTGGTAATAATAACAAGGATGCTACTGGAGGAGTAGCTTTTATGGTGTCCAATAAAATAGAGGACATAATATTAGACTTCAAGGGTTACAATGGAAGAATATGTCTTCTCCGGATAAAAACGGAATATTTCAACACAACTATCGTTAATTGTTATGCACCAACAGAAGATGAATCCCTGGACATAAAGGAGCAATTTTATGTAGAACTAACGCAAATAGCGAAGAAAATACCCAGACATGATATCACAGTGGTTCTGGGTGATATGAACGCAAAGATAGGCCAAGAAGAGTGGCATACACCTACTATAGGAAGATACAGCCTGCACACAGACAGTAACGAAAACGGCAAACTGCTCATAGATTATTCCGTTGAGAATGATTTGACTATCGCTAGTACTAGATTCCAACATAAAGACATTCACAAAAGAACATGGCAGGCGCCGGATGGGAGCTATGTGAACCAAATAGATTATGTAGCAATCACAAAAAAACATATATCCTACATAATGAACGTCAGATCATTTAGAGGAGCAGACTGCAATACAGACCATTTCCTGGTAATAGCTACATTGAGGATTGAACTATTCACCTCGTACAATAAAAGGCACAATAAAATCACAGAAAAATATAATTTATGAGCTCTCAACTTACCAGCAATAAGGACCAAATATAACAAAACTATCAAGGATTATCTAGAAAAAGATAGGGACATGGAAGAGCATATTGATAAAAAGTGGTGCAAATTATCAGAATCACTAAAAAACTCAGCTAAAGAGTGCCTAGGGAAACTAGAAAGAAGAACTGAGCCTGAAACAATCGACGAAGAACTATCAGAAATGTACCGAGAGAAGAAAAAGGCAAGGGAGAAAGCATTGAGCATCCCAACTCGTGAAAACTGGAAACAATATAGAGAAATTAGGAACAAAGTAAGCAAAGCTAGAAGGAAAAAGCAAAGGGAAACCCTACAAGCCGCAATAAGGGAGACGGAAGATTCAAGAAACAATAATCAAATCCGATCGTATTACAGAAGAATAAACTACATGAAAAAGGGATATCAGTCTAAAGTACATCAATGCAGAGACAAAGATGGGAACTTTGTCTCAGGAATAACTAAGGTATTGGAAAGATGGAAAGAACATTTCTCAGAATTGTTAAATGAAGAAGGAATACAAAACACCCATGCGTTAGAATTTCACCGAAGCTTCCAAACAGCAAAAGTAAACATGCACATGCCCACAATGAACGAGATGTTAACAGCAATCCCATCCAAACTCATTAGGCACATGGACGAAGATAATTTAAAGACGCTACACGATCTAATGCAACTTATATGGGAAAATGAAACTATGCCTACGAGTTGGCAGCTAAGTATCCTTATACCAGTCTATAAAAAAGGAGACAAACTACTTTGCCAAAACCACCGAAGAATCTCATTACTGAATGTCGGATACAAAATACTGAGCAATATAATTTATGACAGACTAAAAGAATATACCCCAAGTATCATAGGTAACTATCAAACAGGATTCACAGGAATAAAATGCTAATAGCACTGGAGGAGCTGGGTATACTAATCAAACTTATAAAACTTATAAATATAACACGAAGAGTAAATTTAGAGTGCACGTGAATGTCAGTGACAGGCGAAAAATCAGGTAAACTAGTAAACCAAATTGTATACTATCCTACCTTTCGATAAAAATCAACAAAACCTTCACCAATTATCACATTGGGTATTATCTTACACCAATCCTTTACTGATTTAAAATTAGCCAAATATCAACTCTCATTTACAAAACATAACCTGCAAACATAGCTACATCGTTCTGCTCGGTGAGCTAGTAGAGCCATCTATTGGGCAGTAGCCCAGGATGGGATAGCAGAGAGCTGTAACTATTAACAGCGGTAAAGTAGGAAACGACATTATGGCTACAATCTACAGAAACTCACAATCACAACAGTCGACAACAAATATGAATAAGAGCAGAAGTACATATTCATCAGTTACAAAAACTACAAACTACCCACAAAAAACCCAAGCAATACTTATAGATGATACAAACCAAATACAAATAGCGGAATTCATAATCACCATAGGAGATATTGTGAAACCAACAAACATAATATTTGCATCAAGAATCTCGCATAACAGAATTTGTATATATTTATCTCAAAAAGAAATAGTTGAAAAACTTATCCAAACACATCCAACTATCACAGTGCAAGGAATTAATTTCCCCATCAGAAGACTTTTAACACCAGCTAAAAGACTAATATTAGGAAACGTTTGCCCAACGATCCCTCACCAAACCATAGAAGGAGAATTAAAAAAATACGAACTTAGACTTGTATCACCGATCACATTTCTAAGGGCAGGAATACATGTAGAAGGATATGAACATATACTTAGTTTCCGACGACAAGTATATATAACTGACAACGAACAACAAATGATACCTGAAACAATACTCATAAATCACGACGAAGTAAATTATAGAATCTTCATAACAGACGACAATATACTATGTCATATATGCAAAGAGAAAGGACATCTAGCAAATAAATGCCCATCAAATGCGAACAAAACAAATCCTACTCCAGATAGTAACACGGAAAATACTGTTAACAACTCAAAAATAAATCAAGTACCAAATTCACAGAATAACTATAACTCAACCACAGACAGAACAATACAAAAAACTCAAAAGCCAATAGTAGACGAGGAATCCAACCTAGAAAACAGACAAACAAATAGTCATACACAACCACAAACAATCATAGAAACACAAACAACCACAGAAGAAGAAACAAGCGTGATAGATAATATAAACACAAACTTAACACGAAATACAATGATACAAAAACATCAAAAGCGAACAGCAGAAGAAGAACTAGAAACTCAATCTTTAACACCAGAAGAAACAAATACAATAGAAAATGTAAACCTATCACAACAAAGCACTAGCAAGAAAAGCAAGAAACAGAAACAGGAAATCATAAAACCAACTCAAGAAACTATAGAGAAAGAAATAGAGCCATTGAAACAAGCGATTGAAGAAAGCGAAGGAAAATACATCTTAACCTACCCAGAGTTTCTACATTTTATAGAAAACGTTCACGGCTCCAGTGATAAACTGAATATAGCGGAAGAATATACGGATCAGCCCCAAGAAATACTTAATATGCTAACAGATCTATATCCATTACTCACAAATTCAGGAACAAAAAGAAAATTCACAAGACTACAAAGTAAATTGAAAATACAACTAATCAAAAAAAGAAAAGAGCTTAATCGAACCAAATCCTGCGAAAATATAAATGTCAATTATACAATGGAACAGTAATGGCTTCTATGCCAACATAGAATCAATCCAACACCTGATAACAGAACATCAACCCGACTTTCTCTGCATACAAGAAACGAAATTTAAACTAAACCAAAAATCTAGCCTCAGAAATTATCAGTTCCACAGAAATGACAGAGATCACCCCCATGCAAGTGGAGGCGTAGCCATCTTAGTACATAATACGATACAATCAGAAGAAATAATACTCAATACCACAATTGAAGCAGTAGCAATTAAAATTAAATTTCCAGAAAAAATGACACTATGCAACATATATATTCCGCCAGATCAAGAGCCAAGTGAAATGGAAATAAGACAATTACTTCTACAATTACAAGAGCCCTATATCCTAGTAGGAGACTTCAACGCATATAGCTACAGCTGGGGATCTAGGTACGAAAATCAAAGAGGGAAAACTATAGAAAAAACTACAGGGGATCTAGTCCTTCTTAATGACGGAAACCCCACTCATATCTGTCCAAGAACAGGATCTGAATCGGTAATTGACCTAAGCTTCGCACACCACAAAATAGCTATCAACTTGGAGTGGGAAATAATACCTCATGAATACAGCGGCCATCAACCAATAAAAATCACGCATATAGATAAACTCAACCTACCTCCAGTAAATCACAATATAGAGAAATGGAACTTGGAAAAAGCCAACTGGGAACTTTATGCAGAAATATTGGAAAACATGGAGATCGCACCAAATGAAACATGCATAGAAATCAAACTGAATACATTAATGAAAAACATAACAGAGGCAGCAGAAGTAGCGATAGGATTCAAGAGGAAGATAGAAAGGAAGATAGTACCATGGTGGAATGAACAATGCAAAATAGCCATTAAAAATTGTAAAAAAATGTTACACATCTACAAGAAAAACTCTACCGATGATAATCTAATCGCGTGGAAGAGAGCACGAGCAATTGCAAGAAGAACAGTAAAAAAAAGTAAGAAAGAATCCTGGGAAAAATTTGTAACTGGAATAAACTCTGACACAGCTCCATCTCTAGTATGGAATAATATTAGGAAAATAAAAGGGAAGAAAATAGCTCAAAAAATAACGGCAATAACTGAAAACGATCAAAACATAACAAACCCATTAGATATCGCAAATAAATTAGCATATACCTTTGAAAAAACTTCCAGCGATGAAAACTATCAAGAAAACTTTACACTTTATAAGAAAATCCAAGAGCAAAAATCACCAAATCCACCAGAACAAAATACTCATCCTATCAACGATAACATAACCGCAGTAGAGCTGAAGGTTGCAATAAACGAGCAAAAGAATAGGAAAAGTGCTGGCCCAGATAACATACCGGCAGAATTAATAAAACATCTTCCTGAAAAAATCCATACACACATATTGAATCTATATAACGAGATATGGACTGGAAGAACGTTTCCTAACCAATGGAAACATGTTCTAATAATACCAATTTTAAAACAAAAAAAAGATAAAACAAACACTAACAGCTATCGCCCAATCGCCCTCTCGAATTGTTTGTGTAAAATATTAGAAAAAATTATAAACAAAAGATTAATTTGGTATTTGGAAACAAACAGAATCTTGGAAAATACACAATGTGGCTTTCGAAACGGAAGATCCACGATAGACCACATAACACACCTCACAGCAGAGGTACAAGCAACCTTTAAAAACAAACAACACCTGATAGCCGTATTCCTAGATATGCAAAAAGCATATGATACAGTTTGGAGGCACAATATTGTAACACAATTAATTGATTATAATATTGGCGGAAATATGTTCCATTTCATCAGGAACTTCCTATCGAACAGAACTTTTCAAGTTATAATGAACGGATATAAGTCTGAAATAAAAACACAGAACAATGGTCTACCTCAGGGAGCAGTACTTAGTGTTACACTGTTTCTTGTAGCAATAAACAGTATACAAAAACAAATCAACTTCCCAGTAAAAGCTCTCCTATTCGCAGATGATGTAGTTCTCTTATGCAAAGACAAAAATCTAAAAACAGCAGAAAACCATATCCAAATAACACTTAACAAATTAGAACAATGGGCAAATATAACAGGATTCAAGTTCGCGCCTGATAAAACGAAAGCAATGCACTTTACTAAATTAAGAAAAATGAGACATCAACCAAAATTAATATTAGCAAACACTGATATTGAATTCACAAAGACCACGAAATTTTTAGGAATGTACATCGACAATAAAATGACATGGAAAAATCATATACTGAAATTGAAGGCGGAATGTAACAAACGACTGAATATAATGAAAGTATTGAGTAATCAAGATTGGGGTGCAGATGAAAAAATATTAATGAATATATACAAGGCATTAATCCGCTCGAAACTAGACTACGGCTGCGCTGCATACGGAACGGCAAAAAAAACCTACCTGAAATCACTTGACAGTATTCAAAACACTGCATTGAGACTAGTAACTGGAGCATATCGTACAAGCCCAACAGAAAGCATACTCATAGAAGCAGGAGAACATAGTCTAGAACACAGACGCCAACAACTCACTCTGACATACACAGCTAGTATAGCAGGGAATGATACCCATCCAACCTACCAACATATCTTCAATCCCCCAAATCCAGAAATCAATTATAAAACAACCTCGAACTATCAAAAATATATCCATAATATCACATCCAAAATAAACCTCCAATTACCTAAAATAGCACCCTCCAACATACCTCATATCACACCACCATGGAAAATATATCCTCATATATGCAATTTGGAACTAGTTAAATTCGAGAAAGAAAACACGAGCCCAAATATATACAAACAAAACTTCCACCAAATCCTAGAAGAACACGCAAATTACCATGTCATATACACAGATGCATCCAAACTAAACGACAAAATAGGTGCAGCTTTTACAACACTAGAAGTTATTGAGAAGTACCAGCTACCTAGTCTCTGCAGCATATATACAGCAGAAATGTTCGCCATCATGAAAGCATTGGAATATATAAGGAAAACTCTCCCACAAACACCTCATATAATATGCTCCGATTCACTAAGCTCCCTCCAAAGCATCCAAAATCGATACAATAATAACTTTATGAACAAAACTATCCAACAAGAGCTTCAAACTTTAGCAGACCAATACAATAATAAAAGAATAGTTTTCCTTTGGATTCCATCCCACATTGGAATAAGAGGAAATGAGGAAGCAGATGCGGCAGCCAAGGAAGCTACAATCACAGAGGAAGTAACAGAGATACAAATAGCAAGCTGTGACTACAAAAATCATATAAAAAAACAAATACAGTTTAACTGGAAAACGAAATGGAGAAATACGCAAAATAACAAACTAAGAGAAATAAAAGAAGATACAGAACCCTGGCCAACAATAGGAACAAGGAGAGAACAAATCATCCTAACAAGACTAAGGATAGGCCAGACAAAAATGACCCACAGCCACTTAATCACTAAAGAAGATCAAAATAAATGCATAACTTGCAATTCAAACTTGACTGTTAAACATATAATAGAAGAATGCCCCCAGTACAGTAACGATAGAGCCATAAACAAAATACCACAAAATATCAAAGAAGCCCTCGCAAACAACAAAAGTACTGCCCAGAATGTATTAGAATACCTAAAAAACATAAATATTTACTGTAAAATCTAATAATATTGTAAACAAACTATAATCACAAATAACTATGTAAAACACAAATGTACCGGGGTAAATAACCAAGCAGTTAAAAACCCCATAAACTAATAAAAAAAAAAAAAAAAAAAAAATAAAAAAATATAACACTATCAAAAACCCAGGCAGCAGTAAGGATAGAAAATAACCTTTCTGAATACTTCGACATAAACCGAGGAGTAAAACAAGGAGACTGCTTATCACCAATACTATTTAACCTGATCCTAGAAAAAGCTATTAAAGAAAGAAAGCCTACAAACTCAGGAGTAAATATGAACGGGAAACACCAGATTTTTGCATTTGCCGATGACATTGCGATAGTGGCAGAGAGCAAAGAAGGAGTCGAAAATATCCTGAGGGAACTAGAAGCTTGCATCAAATCAGTAGGCCTACAAATAAATACAGACAAAACTAAGTATTCCATAATATCACGGAATATTAGAAACACAACGCATATAGAATTACTGAACTACAGGTTTGAGATCGTAAATGAATTTAGATACCTAGGGTCAATAATACATTCAACAGGTAGCATAGAACAAGAAGTCAGGTCCAGGATTGCAAGCGGCACAAAGTGTTACTACTCGTTAAAGACACTACTAAGATCAAAAGAATTCTCGAGAAAAAATAAAATTGAAATATATAAGACGATAATAAAGCCTGTGGTCACCTACGGATCCGAAACGTGGACACTAAATAAAGCACAAGAACTCCAACTGAATGTATTCGAGAGAAAAATACTCAGAGCAATCTTCGGACCAATCCAAGTAAACCAAGATCTTTGGAGAATACGAACAAATGAAGAACTAAAAGAACTTTATCAAGAACCTGACTTGGTAGCAACTGCTAAAAAGAATAGACTACGTTGGCTAGGTCATCTAGAAAGGATGAAAGATGAAGAACCAGTTAAAAAAATTTACAAGGCCAGTCCAACGGGAGTAAGACCTAGAGGTAGAACAAGGAGCAGATGGATCGATAGCGTTCTCGAAGATCTCAAAAAACTAAAAGTCGTCAACTGGAGGGAAAAAACAAGAGATCGCAAAGTCTGGAGGAAGATTGTAGAGGCGGCAGGAGCTCTCAATGGGTCGTAAGCCAACATGATGATGAAGGCTTAACAAATATTACAGAATGTCGAATATCACCGTTGCCGGCTCGGTGGTATATTCAGATTAGCAGAATCGGACCGTTAGCATCATGAATTAGAACGTCAAAACATTCTTTGACGTTCTTTGTAAGCTTCGAAGACAAAGAAATCGCATTGTAACCATCCAAATTTAGATCAAGTTCGGTGCTATAGCAGTGATAGGAAAATTATTTCATTCACTCGCAACAAGTTATCAGAAAATAAAAATATGAATACGGCGAACTCATCATCGCATAGGAAAGTGGCTACCACGTGGCGTGTTTCCAAAAATTCACTGAACTCAATTTTTTTTATGGGTATGCTTCGATAATAAGCTGATTTTATTTCATTCATATATTTATTCTTTGATTGCTTTTATCAGTTTACCGGAATTGAAATGGTATTGATATATTTTGAAAACTAGATTATTCTCAGATGATAGGATGGAAGGATATCAAATATTATTTTATATTACAACTCACACTCTCTCTCTTAAGGTAATATATCCAAATTTAAATTGGACTGAAAATAGATCCGCACGAGCGCCGATCCACGGTGCCGGGGACTTCTGGTAATATGAGAGTCGGCACCGTTAGCACATTGAATTCGTCGGGTCTCTGGCCAGAATTTTTGTATAGGACTTTTACGTCTAATAGGAAAAGGTGCCTCATCAATATTTCCAGCTTCTTTAAAGTCACGGTTCCAGGGGCTATGGCAAAGTTGAACTCAACATCGTGAGTTTTTCTTGTTTAAAATAAATGTTTCAGATAATTTACAAGTGTCTAAGATAAGAAGGTTGTTTGTGCGTTCAATTCCAATAATAAATAATTGATATTAATTGCTTCTGGCAGAATTAACCCTGGACATGCACACTTCATTTGTTGTTGCATAAGTGTCACACTGGGGTCTCAGAAAACCCAAACGTAGTTTCTCTGAGAATTGGATGTTGTTTTGACTAATTTTCATGATACGTAATCTATTTAGGATAATTATGAAAGAAGAAAGAGAACATTGAGTTCTTTAAGAGCACAATTTATTGAGAAAAAGGATAATGCATAAAAAAGTACAAATTTTTCGAATTTGTCTTATTCAATGCATAAAATACTAGATTTTTCATGAATTCACGTTCAAGTTCATAATTTATCATTGCACAAAGATCTTTGAATTCCGAAGGAGTCATTTCCTGCTGAAATGTCAAAATGGCGAATAATAGTGAGCTTTCAGCTATGCCAATAAATCTAGCGCAAAATCCCAAACGAAAACGTAGTTTCTCTGAGAAATAAATGTTGTTCTGATTAATTTTCACGATATGTACTGTATTCAGGATGATAATGAATGAAGTGAGGAAGCATTAAATTTTTTGAGAGCACAGTTTATTGAAAAAAAGGACAATGCATAAAAAGTACAAATTTTCCGAATTTTTCTTGTTTAATGCATAAAATATAAGATCTTTCATGAATTTTGCGTTCAAGTTCATCATTTATCAACGCAAAAGGGTCTTTGAATTCCGAAGTGGTCATTTTCTGCTGAAATGTCAAAATAGATAATAATAAAGAGCTTTCAGCTATACCAAAAAATCTAACGCAAACAGTCACACTGGGGTCTCAGAGACCCAAACACAAACAAATCGATAAATTATGACCTACCTACTCCAGCTATCATCAAAATACATTTAGCACATACTGAAGACATTACTAAACTAAATTTACGAGGTGGACACATCGTACTATATCGACTTAGTGTTTGTGCACGAGATAAAAATTGGAGCATGGGGTTTCTGAGACCCCAGTGTGCACTTCCAGGGTTAATAATGGCGCCGTTGACTTTTGAGAGTAATTTTTCTACGATGAATCGTTTAGAATACATAAGAATCGTCTAACGATTAGAGGTAGCATTTCTGAGCGGGCTCTTGGATTAGTAGGTGAACAAATCAAAAAAATATTTGAACATTGTTAGCCAAACTAGATTTTTTGTCTGCTCTAAGCTGTCAAAGAAGATACATGTATTTTGTTACGATTGGCTAGTATATTTCTTCTTCACAAAATGAATCAGAGAATTCAAAATGCAACAAAATTTTTGGAATATGAAACATTGCTTTTGGTAAGTAAACTATACCTAAAACTAGGGTCTACAAGTGGTATAAGCGTTTCTAAGAAGACCGTGAAGATGTTGTGTATAATGAGTGGCCCTAGATGCCCCAACACAACAATAACCGATGTAAACGTGAGAAAAGTGAAGGAAATGATTATGAATGATCGCTGAATCACAATCAGAGAGGTCGCTGATGATGCGGGTATTTGAATTGGCCCATGCTATCAAATTTTCCCCGAATTCTTTGGGCTCTAAAAGTGTGGCAGCAAAATTTTTGAATTTTAAGCAAAAGCAGTAGCGAATGGATGTCGGTCAAACCTAGGAGCCGCTAAATGGAGTCAATAACTATGAAGAATTACTGAAACGTACAGATGATGAAACATGAATGTTCGGATATAACATCTAAACTTTGGTTCAATCGTCCAAGTAGAGGCATTCTAGATCGCCAAGACTGAAAAAGGATCGGAATTGAAATGTGCGGTCGATTGTAAAGATCATACTCACTGTATTTTTAGATTTTAGCGGCACAGTGAATTATGAGTTTACAATATCAAACGATGAATGAGGAGTATACCTACAAGTATAATGCCGTTTGCGTGAATCAATCTGAAAAAAAGCCCGGAATCGTGGCGAAACAATTCATGGCTTTTGTACCTTAATAATATTCCTGACCACACTCAATTGCCCGTTCATAATTTTTTGGACAAAAATAACACTGTGATGCCTCCATATTCGCTAAACATAACTCCATAAAGAAAAACTTAAAAGGTTGTCGTTTAGCAAGCATGAATATGATTAAAACCACATCGTAAAGATTGCTGAATAAATGTTCTTCCAATGACCAAGTTCCAGAAATGATTAGAAGAGATTAGAAGAAGCACTGACATAAGTGTATATCTAGTGTTACATTAGTTATAATTATCGTCTCCTAATTTTTATAAGTCTATCAGTTTATTCATTCAATTAGTGATGTGATTTCTCATAACTAGATAATGCGTTTCAAATTATTCTGGTAGTTTAGTTCTGTGGTTCAGTTATAGAGTTGGTGAAGTGATAATACCAGTGATAGGTGAGTTGAGTTACAGTATGTGTGTATGAGAATGAAGTGTTTAAGGTATGGCTTGAAGCCGAGTGTGTGTGATGCAACTATGGTTGCTTGCCAAAGGCTCAGAGAGCAGCTTTGGGCTGTAGTGTATCGTTGCTGGCCGCCAACGATGCAGCGAGCAGCTTTGAGCTGCAGCAATCCTTTACAGGTTGTCAATAGCTTGGATTAAGAAGCGAAGCTGTAGCAGCCCTGAGCAGGTTGCCAATGGGATACAAGAATGTGTGTAGGTGTGTGTTGCATGTTCGAACTGTTAGAACCATTAATTTTTCACTGAGCCTTGTGCTTGGATATTTTAACACTTTCAGAGCTTCGAGCTAGCTACCAGGTTCAAGAGAACTGAGGACTCCCCCGGATGCTGGACTGCAGTTGTGTTCAGGAAATCAATAAATCATATTGGGTGAGAATTATTCGAGTAATATTTTTCTACCTACGGTTTTTCAACATTTATAACAATTATAGAGATTTTGTAGAAGGTATCATTGATATAAACGCAGGAATGAAATTATTTTTTGAGCAAATCTCGTAAGACTAGATTGAATTTCTCAAATCGAACATATTATCAATTTTTATATTCTTAGCTCAGTGTGCATATGCTGGCTTCATAATCTAGAAGTCGTGGCGACAAATCCCACCAATGGACAAAAAGTCGGCAAGATTTTCACTAAATTATAATACCTATACCCTGTGCGTACTCTCCACACAAACCTAAAGACTGGTAGCCGCACCCTACGGCTAAGGAAATATTAATCAGTCTACCAAGTGTACTATAAGCGACTACCACATCTGTATTGGGTATAAGATGTAATTGATGTATATTTTTTTATGTAGTTTGAAATTTATAAGTAAAAGTTGATTGGTCGGTATAGCAGGTTGATGACCACTTCTTAAGAGTGGAGATGGACAAGTCGCGGTCCTTCTAATTTTTGATCCCAGCTACCGCTCTTTTATGTTCATCGACCTTCTCCTGGTAATCAGAATCTAATTGCTACGTCGAAAGAATTCTTGTAGTAATTTCTCTCTTATTGAATCGATCTATTGTCTAATTGTAAAGTCAAGGTTTTGAGTAATTGCATTGGGTGTTGTCGGATAGAAATAGATGATAGTCATTTGTCGAATGGGCGATGACTAAGCACTCTAGCAATTGTTACGCTTTTTAAATAGAAAGAAGTCTTTTTGAGGTTACAAAATTGATGTACCTTATATTTTGATTTATAATAGTACCTCCAAAATCAAAGCATCGAAAGAAATATATTGATAATTTGGTTATTTTTTTGTTCAAATTAAAAACAAGATTTTAATATTTGAGGAACATTGAAACGTCTAACAAGCAGAAAAAATTGATCATTCATTAGAAGAAAGGTGATTAACCTTGAGTACAATGAGATTATTGCAGAAACAAAACATTCCAAGCCAAGGTAAGACTAAAAAGAATGTCCAATATTTTATAGATATTGAAACATATTTGTTCTTATTGTAATGAAATTAGTTCCATTTGCGAAATGTTAGTCAACTGTTTTACAAGTCTTCTGGCATTGGACAATTAGATACGTATCATAAAAACCATTCATCCTACTCTCAGTTATTTTATTTGCAATCTTGTGAACAAAATTAGGCTTTTTCGCACGCGACATTATAATTTTTGTATCTTGAAATATGATTATTTGAATGAATAATTCAACAACAAATTAATGTTCTTTTATTTGGGTTACCTGATCAAAGACAGTGCCATTGAGGCACAAAAATCGGATATCCATGGGTTCATCGAGTTGACCAATGGTGCAAACATGGAACATTTGACAATTTGCCTCAAGATCAGCATAATAGCCCCCAATCACTTTTCCCACGCATGAAAAATTTGTGTCCGGAAGATTGTCGAAATCCAGGAACTGTAACAAAAAAATTAATCAATTAGATAAATAGTTCCGAAGATCTACATTAGAAACGCAAAATTTTTATGATTGATTGTCACGTACTTAATACTGTACAAAATTTGATCAACTGGAATTGCATGAAAATTGTCGCAAATTTTAACTCGTACTGTTCATTTTCCTAACCTTTTCTGGTTGAAATTTATTCAACAATACAGAATATTAAACACTGATTTCTTATTGAAATGTTCCGCTTTTATTCTGTTTTAATTAATAGTTCAATTTCCAAATATATTCTGATATAAGGTGCTGTTACTAAGCAATATCATTAGATCAACATTAATACCGGAATTTAGTATGAAAAAAATAACATCATTCGAAAATAATAAACGCTAAAAGAAGCTTAAATATCGGTATATGACTATTTGAATAATTTATTCTAGTGCGCATTTTAATGCGCAGATCTACAGAAACCGTTGATCAGCTGTCACTTGTTAGCTTGTTACCCTGTTTGTTATCAGTGTGAAAAATTATGGTGAAATAGTTGTGTATTCTTGGAAATATGATTTACAATAGTGATATTATGCAAAATTCATTGGAATAGGTATACAATCAAGTTATAGAGCTACCTAATTACATACTTATAGAATATTTGCTACGCATAAAATAGCAATACATACAGTTAACACTAAAGTGCATGATATTATATAGACAGAAAAAAACTATAATTAAACAATTGTGAACTTCAATGCAATTAAGAAGGTCTTGTAAGATATGATATTATTGACTATCAGTTTTATTTGTGCTATATAAATCAGGCAAATCATCAACTTTCAATATATACATTTCAGTAAGAAGGTAGTCAATGTTATCAAAAGTATATATAATCAGTAGATACATTATTTAAAGGGGCATATTTTGAGAATTGATTAGTATGTGATGTGTATTTTATTATATATACATGTAATCAAATTCTGATACAGGTTTTTGGATATAGAAGATCTTCCTGTAAACAATGATGTCCCTTTCAATTTTTTCACATATACGAGTATAGCATGACCTGGATTTGCCTCAGAAATATAACATGCATCTGCGTCCTCAATTAGGTTTGTTAGTGAACACGCTACAGACAGGTTGCAATAATACTTAAGCTCGAGATATCCATCTCCTAATAAATTTATTTGCTGAATAATAACTATGGTAACAATTGTGCAGACAATAGTTGCCATAGTTATTATTCATCAAATAAATTTATTAGGAGGTGGATATCTCGGGCCTAAGTTTAGTTATTCTACATTCTGTTCAATTGGTCAGATATTATAATTATTAATTTCATTACGATTTACTTGATAGATTAATTTTCATGAACAATTTCCTTTAAAAACTCTTGCGAATAGGATGGAATTTTATACCTGCCATAAAGAAATGCATAAACTGGAGCTGACGCTGTTAGATCGAGTTCAAATCTCGGAGGAAATAATTTTTACTTGTACAAAGTAGGTACTGTGAAATCGACAAAATTCCATTCCGAGATGGAAATATCCGTTTTGAGCATCCCTTAATTCATTTTGACTATTTTCGGCTTGACGTCGGTACGCATGCATGTGCGTTCGTAGCTCGCAAATCTCAAAATCATACAAACATGTAATGTTAAAATTCTGTGTTCAAGACTGGTCTAGGGTCTAGTTGTGCATCTCGCATTATGATTACAATCGTCTGTACTGGAAGTGCACTTCACTTGAAACTTTTTTTGAATTTTCCGCATACATCCAGAATGGTTAGCCGTAGGATACTGAAACTCAGTGTTTGAAATTGCTGTAGCATTTGAATGATTATCTTATATTTTTGTACAAATCGGCTGAGCCGGAAGTGCACTTTATATAACAGACTTTTCGAATTTTTTGCATACATTCAAAACAATCAGTCATAGAGTACTGAAATTTTGTATTGAGCACTTCTGTAATATATAGTTATGCATCTCGCATTATGATTGCAATCGTCTGTACCAGAAGTGCACATTATTCGAAACATTTTTTGAATTTCTCGCATAAATCCAAAATGATTGAACGTAGGACGTTAGAATTCAGTATTTAAGACGATAGTATCGTTTAGATGCTTATATCCTATTTTCATTGAGATCGACTGAGCCGGAAGTGCACTGTACTTGACAGTCTCTCGGAATTTTTTACATAATTTCGAAACGATTGGCTGTAAAGTATTATTATTTAGTCTTTCAGTCTGCTGTAGTATCTGAATGATTGTCTTTCATTCTCATAGATAGATAGATAGATAGATAGATATTTATTTGTTATAAGATATTCATCTTTTACAAAGAGTTGACAACATCTTGAGTTTTAATATATCATATAAATGTCAATATGAGATAAGTACCCTTTCAGTTACACATCAAGCTTGATTGATTATTACCTATTACCTATTTACAATTTACATGCACATAGAAAAATAATCTAATCATACCATTTACCATCATATAAAAATATAATGATCATAACCCATAAAGAAGGTAGTATTTATTATAATTTTTTTTTGTCTATTAATTTAGGTAAATATATCCTGGATGATGGAGCAATCAGAACTATCCTAATTTATTTACATCTTGCCTATCACCAGATGAAGAAAAATTCTATGAGACAAATAACTGCTATTACATCGATATTTGGAGAAAAAAAAAAAAAAAAAAACTATGTAAACTGCTTGTAATTGTTAGTGGTATGATATTGCAAGAAACGTTTTAAAATGTTACATTCGGTACTATTCGTTTAAGCAAAAGCTCCTGGTTTTTAAAGCACCAGTTATATAGTAGTATAATTTATTTACTATTGCTATAGTGAGATTATCAAAAGTTTTAAAGTGATCAGCTTTATTCAAGTTACAAAAATAATTGTTTAAGTATTGAGTTCTGAAATGAGAATATATTGGACATACAAACAGGAAATGGTAAAGGTCCTCCAGCTCGTTCAGATTACAGATTGAACAGATCTCGGTGGTATTTATGGTATACTTAATATTGTGGAAGTAAATAATTATTTTATTTTTATAACACATTCTTATTTGAGAGATTATTCTAATTTTAGAAATTGATATATTAAACGTTAAATATTCCGACAGAGCGAATGAAGGTTTTAAAAATTTGTAATAAATATTATATGTGCTTGTGATGCAAGTATTAACATCTCTCTCAATAATTACCATTTCATGTTTCTTAAGTACCTCATTGATTATTGTTTTATTAATTGATTGCCTTTCCTAAACCTCAGAGTACCCTAAATTGCTCAAGAAAACCCGTAACTGACTGCACCAGTTGTATTCTGGTTTATTTATTGAAGAAGAATCTAAAGCTACTAAACGATTGTAGAGAAGTCTTGGTAGTCGTTGATTTTCCATAAGTAACAGTTTGAGCCACCGGTTTAATAATTTCTTCCAAATTATGATTTATGAGTGGAAAACACCTGTTTCCATTCTGACCATGAAACTTGGGGTGCACTTAGAGCAATGCAAAATTTTCTTCAAGTAACGTATTTGGCCCATTTCTATATGATCCATTTTTTGCGGAACCCAGATCTCTGTGCCATATAGCAATGTGGAACTTATAATAGATTTTAGTAATGAAATTTTTGATGCCCAATCATTCGATTTACCCCTATATAGTATATTATTAACTCTTTGGGTAGCTAAATGATCCTTTCTTATGTTTTCCATCGCTGCAAGACCAAATTTACCTGAGGTAGAGAATATAAGACCTAAATAAGTAAATGATTTCACAGATTCTAAAGGGGAGTTGTTGTAGTAGAAAATATTATTTTGAGGACGTCCTTTATGAAAATTGAGAATTTTTGTCTTGTCTATATTGATAGTGAGCATATTCTTTTGACAGTATTGTTGTAAGCATATTAATTTCTTTTTTACATCAATAACGGAGTTTCCTAAAATTACCAGATCGTCCGCGTAGGCGTTCATTCTCATAACAATAGACTGAACCGGAAGTGCACTTCAATTGGAATTTTTTTTCTTAAATTTTGCGCATAAATCTTGGAAAGCAGTATTTGGAAACGTTGAGGCATAAGAATGTTGACCTACTGTTTCCAAAGCAACCGACTGGACCGAACGCGCACTTTGCTTGACAGATTTTTAGGACTATTTGGATAAATCCAAAACGATTAGCTGTGGAATGATGAAATTTTGTGTTTGATTATCGTATTATGATATGTAAAAAATATATCCAATGATGTAAGAGTAAGTTACGTGATGTCCATGTCAGAAGTTTTTCTTAAAAATATTTGTAAACCATGTTTTGATATTTTCTGGCATAACTATGAATTTTCATAATGATTTATTGAATTGTTTCATCTCTGGAAACATTTACTCATTGATTGATTATTGGTCATCAATAATGCAAACTGATTACTTATCACATAGGTATATAAATAGGAAACAAAGGTGTACATTTTTGGTTTTCATCAATGATTTGATATTTATAATGAATTTTTGAACGATAATAGAATAGGATCAGGATTAATTTATGTGATTAGAATGTGACGTTGAGCACTATGGCATGAGGCTAAGTATTTATTATTGAGGCTTGCCGAATAACTAAAATTGTTGGCCGAATGCCGAGTTCCGCAATGCTTTTTTACACTCATGTATACAAGCACTAGTTGACATTTGGACTCTACATTTAACCTGAACAAAACAATTGATCGATGACAGATATACACAAAATGAAGATTTATTCTTAATTTCTTTTAGAATATCATCGACTTCCATATTTTGACACGAATTATAAACCAACAAGACTGTAATATGCATATAGCACCAGTTTGGAGCTTGATAGTTAAGAGTACTACTTCTCAAGTCACAAAAAAAAAATCAAGTTGAGCAATAGTGCGATAGCGGTGACAACCCTTTTATGGGTAAACTGTAAAAAAAACTTTAAAGGTCTACCGAGTCCGTCTGCCAATAATTATTATTTTTTCCATATTTGTAATGCTGAAACAAATTTTTTCACCAAGTTTCATCGAAAAAGGAGGTGAAGCAGACCATCGACAGTTTAACCATCTCTTGAAAACATCTTGGCAAACCTGTTGCTTTGATCATTTTGGACTTCTTTGAACTACTTTTTATAGTCTGCCATTCGAACATAGGGCAAGTTTGTAAAATTGACTAAAAATGTATTGACAGATGATCTACATAAGTCCAAGAGTGAAACATGTTTAGATAAACTTGTAAACTTATTATGTAATTCAGAGCAATTTTCTAGAACAAGCTTTTAGTCGATTTTGCAAACTTATTTACGTCCGAAAAAATGACAGACTATAAAAAGATGCTCAAAGAAGATATTTTTTGTTGCTAATTAAAATTCATTATTCAATATGCATTAACACCTAGCAAGGATTGTCTGAAGCTTACAGCTGAAAGTATCTTCGTTATAAATGGCAGCCTGTGAAAAAATATTCTTTTTTGGTAGCATATAAATTCTAGTTCAAGAGTAGATATGTATAATATCATAGATCATCATGGAGCTCGATTATTATATGTATTTTGAAAGACATGTTGCTTGAGGGTTGGTAACTAGTTACAATACATATCAGGTCATTAACTTATATCCAATTTTTCACTGCCGAATGTATAACTGCATGAAAACCAAAGTTTAATCTCAAGTTAAACAGAATTATACGTATTTTATAGATCGAAGATTTCCTGTACATTCAAATGTACTTATATGTGGATTGACGGTTGGTAACCATAGCAGCGTAGGCATGTTTTCTGTCACTCCTATTTTTGAAAGTACATGTTACCTTTGTGAACTATCTCATGGAACATCAAACACCTCCTTTCAACTTATTGTAGAACAAATGAATCAACCGAATAAAAAAATTATTGGCAATTTCGAATATAAAATCTCCAAACAAAACGTCTCTATTAATAGCAACCTTCAAACTAATGCGAATAGTTCAGATATTTTGTGCTTTCAATTGTTTCAAGGACAAGAAGATTTTAGCTGTAATAGGTGAAGATCGATGACGACATACTTATACAGGTTACTTGATTCTTATATTTGCAGACTGACTGAATTTGTGATCTTTAACTACTTTATATGGATTGGAATAACAGGATGAAGAGAAGGACAAAGATTAAATTTGTCTTTCAAAAGTGTTCCCATCAATTTTAATAGCCCATTTATAGAATTAATTACTCAATAATAATTAGCAAGAACAGCAATCTCTTGATATTCATATATTTTGAATAATTTCATTTTAGAAAAAAGTGTACAAATAAATTAAGCTGTTTTTTCTTTTACCTTGTTAGATGATCTAGTAAAGTGTTTACTAAAAGTCAAAAGAATTTTACGATTTTACTCCTACAACAGCTACACTTTAGATGTGCTCCAGATAAACCATTCATTTACAATTTCTATTTTGAAGCCCCGTTCACACAGCTGAAACCTTTCTTCACTAATAATGAGCTTCATTGCACTATCACTTTCTTTTACGCTATCGTATTTGAAATCGATCACTATGTGCACTAAATTAGATAGCGTGTATATTCATAGCATATATCTACGGTTGTACATATCAAGAGGAACAGAATTGTTGATGTAAACTGATAAATAATTCATGCTGATTAGTGTGAACGGGACTCACTTCCGGTGTAATTACTGAGGATGAGCGGAAATTGTAGGAAGAAATATTTTGCGTAACGAATTAATTTGGAACTGTAATGTTTATTTATTATTTAATAATTACATTGTAAACAGAGAAAATATTTTTCGTTTCAGTATATTTTAACACGCTTTTTAATGAAAATATGAGAAATCTATTAAATATATAACGCAAAGAATTACCGAGTAGAAGGAAATGATCCAGTACATATTGCCAATGAAATATCACTCAAACAAATTATCCTTTATATAAATAATAGTATATTACAACTGAGGGTTTATTATATTTAGCACAAGGCTGTGGGGGAATTTATATATATATATATATATATATATATATATATATATATATATATATATATATATATATATATATATATATATCAAAAAGTTATAACAGTGAAATGGAGCAAGGTATTGTCCTCGAGTTAAGCAAAGATGCTAGGAGATTAGTTGAAGATTTGTTTCTTCAGAAAAGCAAGAGTCGATACATTAGAATTTTATATCAAACTTTTTAATTCATAATGGAATTGTCTCATTGTAATCATTTGATGATCAATATTTTTGACAGCACGATTGTTCAGTTGTACCGCTGTCCCTTAAATTTTAAGTGTCACTTAATAATTAAACAATATCGTATTAAGACTCAAAAGTCAAATTTGACATGAACATTGATGTCATTATTCCGATTCAATATTTTTTGTATAGGTGAAACTTAAAATTTAAGCTAGAGCGGTGCAACTGGCATAATTATTTTACTTCAACAAATATGTATAGTGCTAGGCAGCCCTGCATAAAAAACTTCCGCTCAAGAGATGGAACTGTTACTACCTATCAATTAAATTGATATTGCAATTAGAAATTACATATTTTTCAGTCTCTTAAAGGACAGGAATTGCCATATAACTGTATTCATTGTGGATAATAATATTTTATGATACTGTTTATTGCATGTGAAAAGAAGATTGTGGATATTAATACTATAAAAGTGAAATAATTATTGCAATAGTTACTTAATAAATCAAAGATAGTATAATCTGGCAACTATGTGCTATTGATTATGTTTACGATTGACAGCTTATTCCAAACATTTAAGTACCTGAATAATATGTATTAAAAAACCGAATAATTCTGCAGTGAATCTCCTGCTTTAGTAGAAATTTCAAAAGAAATAATGGAAGTTATCTGGAGAATGCTTATTTTTATTTCGCTTAATTTGCATAGCCTCGACCGCAAGTGTCTAAGCTCAACACAAAATGACTACTTTCTAGTTTTAAGAACATAATACACTATTATATCCACCTAAACCTTTTGAAAATTGAAAAAATTTAGATAGGCATCCATTTTCGAATAAATAAGTACGCAATTGAGACATTGAAATATTCTAATAGAGATACAGCGTCGATAGGTGTCACAGTAAAATTGGTATTTGAATAATTTACGACTGTATTTGATACATAAATTTAAAGTTTTATTTGAATTCTATCAGCAACTGTTAGTTTCCGTTCTCTGCTTTGAAAAGATAATAAAAAATAATACAAAGAAGCAGGAAAGTTCATTAAATTTTTGCCGAAATAAATTGACGATTTACTTTTCACAAATACGAAATCTCGGATTAATATATATAAAAAAAAGTTTAACCATCGAATGAAAGTTGACTCCCAAATTATTTTATAGATGTGGTTTTCTTTCAAAAAATTTAGTTATTATTCGGATTGTAAATAAAACTGACCTTTACAAGTACCCACTGAGATACTGGACTAGGAATCCCCAGAAATATATCAACATGAATGTTCTTAATACCACTGGATTATTGGAGACATTAAAAATGATCTCAGCAACAGGGTTTCAGGGATGTATTACGACTCATTTGTCTTATTACCAAAGTATCAGGCAGATAGATAACTTAGATGACAATTTTTAAAATGTGGCAATCGTGGGTCTCTGGTGATTCCAATAGGAATGAATCTACTTTTGAACCATTTCTACAAGATATATACAGCATATTTTGTTAGAATCAAAATAAATAATAAAAAATACGTTCAATGCACTCCTGTCTTGTTCTCCACTATCCTGTAAATATCAGTCATCCATCTATTTCAAGCAAATTATACTAATGTATTTATGGGAATTCCTAATCAAGTATTTGAATGGGTGCTTGCAAAAATTCTCGGGGCCTGAATTCTAATCTCTGCTGACCATTCCGTCATAAAGTTTAATTTTCTTTGAGATTCGAATAATAGCTAAATGTTCTGAAAGAAAACCACATCTATAAAATAGTTTAAGAGTCAACTTTCATTTATACCAAATGCAAATATTCCACATAAACAATTTTAGATACTTTGAAATAATTATTTATGCTTAAGCATTATGACATGAGGCCAAGTACTTGGTGATAAGGCTTGCCATTGCCGAGTCACTAAAATTGTTGGCCGAATGTCATAATGCTTGTTTGCACTCGAATTGCATACAATCTTTTTTCTGCGGTCCCAACGGCATGCAACAACTTGAAACTTATTGAATAAATACAAATTTATATTTGAGTTGTCTATTTATTAACTATATAGTGAATTGTACCAATATTACATTTGTTGAAATTAATTTTAGCTGGTTTTATAACTTTTTCCAGATTTTCTTCTGTGTTTTCAACATATTGCTCTACAATGTGCGCTTTAAAATTGTTATTGTTAGTAATAAGTCTATTGAAGTGTTTGATTTCCACATTATTTTTCATTAACAAAGTAAATTATTTGTATCGTTTTTCATACAATGATCTTGATTTTTTTAGAAAAATTCTAAAGTTGTTTCAGCTGCAGTCTTAATTGAATCTGGCGGTGTGCTTCCAATATTGACAACTGTTACAGTACTACCAACTTAAAATAATAGACTAAGTAATTTTAGGTTACGGAACTTGACAGTCACGCGTGTATTGATGGTAGCAGACGTGAAAAGCAAAAAGTAAGAAAAAAAATCTTACGTGGACATCACGTTACTTACTTGTACATCATTTGATATATTTTTTTGCATATAATAATACATAGGAATAATGTAGGCATTAAGGAATCCAGGTGTGATATATTATTATTTATTTATTGGACATAGAATATTTCGAGCGTAAATGCACCTATCATCAGCATAATGAAACAAAATTATCATTTTTTTTTAAATTTAATTACTTATTATTATTACGATAATATTCAAACATTGAATTCCATCGTTGCATGGCTAATCGTTTTGGGTTTATCCAAAAAATTCTAAAAATCTGTCAAGTAAAATGCAGTTTTGGCTCATTCGATTGCTTTAGAAACAATAGGTCATCATTCTTATGCTAGAACATTCCTAAATACTGATTTCCAAGATTCTAAGGCTAGCAGTTCCCAATTTATGCGCAAAATTAATAAAAAATTGAACTGAAGTGCACTTCCGGCTTAGTCGATTGCTATGAGAATAGTAGGCAATCATTCAGATGCTACAGTAGACTGGAATATTAAATTTCAATACTCTACAACCGATTGCTTCGAATTCATGCGAAAAATTCCAAAAGACTGTCAAGTAAAATGCACTTCCGGCTCAGTCGATCTCAATAAAAATGAGCATCAAGATGGTACTATCATCTTAAATACTGAATTCTAGCATTATAAGTTGAATTGTTCTGGATTTATGCGGAAAATTCAAAAAATGTTTCGAGTAAAGTGCACTTCCGATACAGACGAACAATCATAATGCGAGGTGTACAAGACATATAGAAATACTTAGTACATAATTTCAATATCATACGACTGATTGTTTTGAATTTATGCCAAACATTTGAAAAGTCTCCCATATGAAGTGCACTTCCGGTTCAGCTAATTGGTACAAAAATAAAAGATAGCCATTTAAATGCTATAGCAATCTCAAATACTGAATTTCAGTATCCTACGGCTAATCATTCTGGATTCATGCGGAAAATTCAAACAAAGTTTCAAATAAAGTGTACTTCCGGTACAGATGATTGCAACGATAATGCGAGGTGCATAACTAGACCCTAAACCAGTCCTTAATACAAAATTTCAACATAATACGTGTGACGAGCTTTGAGATTTGCGACTTACGAATGCACATACATACATATATACGTACCGATATCAAGCCTAAAATAGTCAAAATGGATTCAGGGATAACAGATATTTTCATCAAAATGTGAATTCTGTCGATCACACAGTATTACTTGTATTTTGTACAAGTAAAAATGTGGAAAAGATTCACTTTACGCATTTTTTACGATGCGTAAAGTACCTACTTTACGCACGGCCGTAGTAAAAATGTTTCGATTGAGTTTATTCTTGTTCTTAAGATCCGGATGCACAGTCTTTAGTTCATCCTAAGTGTAGCTCAATCACCTTAATAACAATTGTTTTTTTTTTTTAACGCAGAATCTATTATGTTTATTTAATTTTTTTCCTACCTTCTTATCGTGCTATGTCTGTTGGGTAGTGTATTTATAGAATAAAATGAACTAAAAATAAAAGAATTGTAAGCTATACTTAAGATGATGTGCAACCAGGCCTGAGATTTTTCTGCCTTCCTGAAAACTAAAAATCTTACTCTTGAAATGAATCAAACACATCTATAATCTCATTGATTCACGTCCTAATTATGATAGTTTATTTATCAAAATATATTTTGATCTACATCAACTTTCTTTTTTTAGAATTCACTAGTTAATAATTGTGGATCAGCTTCAAATCTTTTGACAATCTATATCCCTAAGTTTTCTCCATATCTCTAACAAAAACTATTTTTCAGTTGAGAATTCCAAATGATGCATTTTTTCAGCAGATAAAAATAATAAATCTCCGTCCTAGGGAATAAAATTAGTCCATTCATATAATGATATCGTTCGGAGCTATATTTGAATGTGACAATTGAGTTCTTCAGTTGGTATCATAAATGTTATTTTCTTGTGAAAAAATATAAAAACGAACGATATTGTTATGGGAAAAAGTATTCCTTTTTTGAACACTCCGCTTACAAAAATTAAATAATTATTGCATCCCTGAAAATCCTCAGAATGCTAATGCTAAGTATTGTGAAATCAACAAAATTCGCACTTCGAGATTTTGATGGAAATATTCGTTTTGAGCATCCCTGAATCCTGTTTGATTATTCTTGTCTTAACGTCGATAATTGTATACGTACGTATGTATGTCTGTACGTAATTTGGAAATCTCTAAGCCCGTCGAACTTTTAATGTTGAAATTTTGTATTCAAGACTGGTCTAAGGTGTTGTTGTGCACCTCGTATCATGGATGCAATCGACTATCGTATGTACCAAAAGTGCACTCTTTACTTAAAACGTTTTGGAATTCTTTGAATAAATCCAAAATGGTTAGCCGTTGGATAATGAAATTCAGTATTTGAAATTGCTGTAGCGTCTAAATGGTCATCTTGTATTTTTGTATCTATCAGCTGAACCAATTTGAAATTGTTATAGCGTTTCAATGAATTGTAACATTCAAATATGATCATTGCAAATTTTGGTTTCAATCGATTTTGCCTTATGTTCAAGTCTGTATCAACCATCAATTATTCAATCGAAAGGCGTACAAGTAAGTCATGTGGGTCCATATCAGATTTTTTCTAGTTCCTTTGACTAATTGATGTAAAATCGAATATTGATCGTGACGTCATAAGAACGAGTTAGGACAAACACCAGACGGTAAAGCGAACTTTTCGAACCTCATTCTCAAGTATCCTGCTCTTATTGTATAATAACTGCTATTTATTTTCATATTTGAAGTTGATGTTACTTAATTATAACAACATATTTTAAGAGTACAGTATTAGGGAGTGTTTTTCCTCATTACATCAAAATACCTCAAAAGTGAAATACAATAGCAATAACCTTTACGAATTCTGCGTATTTCCCAGAACAGTTAACAAACTAAAATTTCTCCACTCTTACATTACATAATTCACATTTTACGAAGTTTGTTACACGATTTTGACCCCTACGCCTACTCAACCTCATCTGTCAGACAATCTCATTCTAAGGATTAGAATTTTGTTTTCACTGAGTGTACATACATATCATACCTCTTCAGTAAACACAAACACGGGAATGTGTAGTTAGATATGCGATGTTCAGCGCTTGTTAAACTTTTCGAAGTTCAGAAATCTCCCTTCTGAAAAAGATAAATCAAGAAGGTGGAATCTGTTTCTTAAGAGATGCCAATCTGAGAGATTTTGACTGTATTTAGACCAAAGAGAAATATACATATACATGAAACCTATAAAATTGTTATTCTCTTACAGATTGGTAGATAATATTATACATCAGGGGGAAGGAGTAATTATTTCTCATGAGGTGCTATTTGAACTTCAATAATAATTACAGAAATATAAATAATAATACTTATCGCGTAATAATGAAATGTATACAAGATGACTAGCTTTGAAATGAATATGACAATGAACAATGATATTTGTAAATGTCAATCTCTCTTAAAGAGATTGAGAATCATTTCAAGAATTAATGGGAAGTAAAAGCAATTTCAGTATGGGGGCTACGAATCACAACCAAGTCTACAATAACACAACAATCATATTCAGCTAAATATCAGTTACATCTACTGTCAACCATTTATCAATTATTAATTTAAGATTAAAATTTGTATTTATTCAGGTAATACGTAAATATATTCATTTTATTTTTTTAGCGAATCATTTTTCAGAAAACTCTTTTTAGAATCCTACATTTATGGATGTGAACGGTGTATATTCGCTTTTCGGCCAATCAGAAGGTTTGCAACGTAACCCCTAAACTGACCAGTTCCTAATAGAATATAGCTTATTACTCAATAAGCGAAACATCATTTTCCTCATCTTATCATTCCTGCTTTGGAATTCTAAAATAGCATTATAACATGATTTTTTTACTACTCTAATCCAGATTTTATTGACTTTCAGATTACTGAAATATAGTCCCACTTATAAACTAACCTACAGTTTTAGTGTCCGTTTGAATTTCTTGTATCTTTTTCTTTATAATTCACACTGATTAGGAGTCGCTGTGCAAGCTAGTGAAACTTTGTAAGATAGATAGGTATGCGTTTATCTTGAAGTCTGTGTGTTTGTAAGTTTGTATGTATGTAGGATGAGTCGAGTTCTTCTCACAGAAGGATGTTATGCAAATCTTTGATGACTTATCATATCCGATTGGCAAGTAGTGTTTCATTTCATATGAAAGTCATGTTTACAGTGCCATACGTGAGAAGAAGATTCATTGCAATAGACTATTTTTAAAATTTATCTCATCCCTATATGCGAATTTGAAATGCGATCAAGGATCTTTCCTTGTTAGCTCTTTGTTTTTTATGTATGATCAATAAAAGAGTGACTAACTAATTAATCTTCTCAAAATGCTTTTCTAGTGCTTAAGGTTATTCGACCTTTAGAGCAATGCAAAAATAAAAAATAGAAATTTTGATGTGTTGTTTCTAGATATCTTTTACATTGAATTGAATCTAAATGCCTGACTTTCAATTTATTAATTATTGAGAATGTGGATTAGAATACAGACTAAATGTGAGAATTTTCCGAAAATACCAATTTTATTAGAATTTAAATACAACTGCTAAGTATATTAGTACAAAAAACTGTAGCTTACATTAATTAATTCTGGTAGAATGAGTGAAAACATTGAAAAAGAATTCTGACGTGCAGCTTTGTAGATATTGCAATCCTAATTATTGAAAATGCATGAAAAAATGTATCAGTCATACTTGGAAAAGAATGACATAATTATCCTATTTGACGAAGTGGGATGCACTCAAATCAGGGCCGCATCTAAGATCTAATGAGCGCTACTTCAGCAAAAATTTCAATAGCGTTGTATGATAAAACATGGGACGGTAGAAGAAAGAGCATGAATTTCTTTGAAGTAGTACTAATTCAAGAGATGGGAATATGGACCAAGTTTTTTGGGCTCATGACCCATGTTTCATGAAGTGTTTGATTCAGACAGAAATTTTTAACAATAGTATCTATAGGTAAGATGCATAAGTAAATGAGTGTTTGCCTGACCTGCACAGATAAGAAATGTGTGAAAAAATAGGTGCCCAAGGAAGTGTTTGATTCAGAATGAAACAAATACCATTCGAAAATTGAGTTGAATCTAAATAAAAAATTTAAAAAGGCAGATATTTTTGAAGGTGTTAATATTAAACCAAAATACCCCATGGATATATTTTCAAGAATAAAAAAATAAGTGATTGATTCACGCTGAAATTTTTATAGCATCTTAATCAGATATATTTGGAAATATATGCAAAGAGCCAGACAATTCTTCCAGGGTTTAATAACTGACAGACATTAAAATAAATCATGCACGGGACAGAGAGAGATACGCTGCGATTAGTATTGAATGCGAGTGAGAGCAACTATTACCAAAAGTGTCTGCCTTATTTATTTTTTTATTAATCAACTCAATTTTCGAATAGTACTTGTTGGCTTTTGAATCATACACTTTCTTGTACAAGTATTTTTTTACATCTTTCATATTCATTTACCTATTCATATTACCTATAGATACTATTGTTTAAAATTTCTATCTGAATCAAACACTTCATGTCGTGGGCTCTTTGACTAGAAGATCATATTTTTCTATTGAACTAAGAATCTAAAAATTGGGATTTGGAATCCATTATCATTATCAATACTATCAAAATTAGAGTTTAAATTAATTTATGAAATGATGTTGAATGACAAACATTAGGTATAAATTATATAAAAAACATAAGAAATAAAGAGATATTATTCACGAAAACGTATGAGCAAACAAAATTTACGATGAAAAAAAGTAAATTTGTGTAAATATACCGTCACAGATTCGAACTCCAGATAGTGAAATCAAAATTGAGAGTAGAAGATATTATAGAGCTTCCCAGGCACTGTTGTAAAGTTAATTTCACACCAAAAATATTGAAGTCAAGATACTTATTTATTATTGTTAGTAAGAAAATAATGAAGAGAATCGGATTGAATGTGATCTTGAGTAACATTTAAATTCAATCTATTCATTCACATGCTCATATTTATTATTTTGGTAAAATAAAAATTAAGATTTTGTATTGATTTTCGGGGTACTGGGCGAATAAATTTAAGATGGCGTACTTGATCTTAATATCGAAAAACAGGATACTTTCGGTATTATAAGTAAACAATGAAAGATCGAAGTTAGTGCCAATCGGTGAGGGATGTGATTTATATTGATAAAAATATGTGTCATCTTGATTGGAAGTGTGGCAGCCCCGAAAATAATTTGCACTCCGGAGATGTTGCCGCATTTTTCGTCAAGGTTAAATTATGTAGATATGTTCAATAATATGCCGGATAATACATATATCGAAATCAAAATTGAAGATTCTAGAAGCTGAGTTGATAAATATTGACTGTCTTGACAATGAGCTGTGTCTCTTGATACTAACATTATGATGTATCACTAGACTTGTGGTCTAAAATATCCAAAACTATGTTTGAGTACTGAATAGAATCTCCTGCTTGTCTTTCGACATGCTTTTCATTCCCACAAGATAATTTCCCTCCGCTTCCTGATGCCACAGTTTTAACTACTGCAGCGACAATCAAATTTCCCTCGATCGTTGCTTTTTTCTGATATTTTTTGGAAGCTCCCGATCGTTAAGTAATAGATATTGATGGCTTTTTGGAATGAGTCTCCCAGTCTCTTTTGCTTGACGTTTCCCTCAGCTTCGAACATATTTGCAATAATTTATTTTCGGCTTCAATGACAATGTCAAAAATTTATCGAAAAACAAATTCACCTTATGCAGGGGCCACACTAATGTTTAATGCCGTTAAGTAAGGCGTTATGTGACAATTGACATATTGTCATTGACAATGTGTTCATTATTGAATAACGCCTTAATTAATGACATTATACGTAAGTGTGGCCTCAGCATTACAATAAAACTGGATTTGACACATTTTTTATATTCAGATCATAATAGAGTATTATGCGATTTTTAAGTTGATAATCGAACGAATTTTCTACATATCTTGACGTATTTCATGCTCACATTACCACTTAGACTGACCTTGATCGATAGAAGCAGTATAATTTACCTCTTTTTCAGTGGCTATAGTATAACAAGTGCAAACATCATTGCACGTAAAAAATAAATTAGTATAGCTCACACCTCCTACTTCACTCATTTAGATCCAGTATTTCGATCCTTGGTAATCCTTAGACGTAGTGGTCCGTGAGACAGCGCATAAATTTTTTGTTGATTACCGCTCACTTGAAACTTTGTGAGTGGCTTCATTGTGATGAGTCCGACAACTTTTTCATTTGGCAAAATTCTAGATTTGGGGTCGTTTACCCGTGAGGGCTAATTAATTGAAAGAATATTACCGTAATACTGATCTTTACACTAATCGAAAGATTTTTTGATAATAAAATGAAGGAAAAATATTGTCCGACATGAATATTGAGGCTACCGGTGAGTCCGACTTGTCATAAGTACCAACATACTTACCATTAGTACCAACATACTTATGACAAGTGCGGCTTGTCGGATTCACCGGTAGCCTCAATATTCATGTCGGACAATATTTTTCCTTCATTTTATTATCAAAAAATCTTTCGATTAGTGTAAAGATCAGTATTACGGTGATATTCTTCCAATTAATTAGCCCTCGCGGGTAAACGCCCCCAAATCCAGAATTTTGCTAAATGAAAAAGTTGTCGGACTCATCACAATGAAGCCACTCACAAAGTTTCAAATAAGCGGTAATCAACAAAAAATTTAGGCGCTGTCTCACGGACTATAGATAAATTTCTATAGTAATGATTGTCGGAACAATTGTTACTCAGGTGATAAGCTACGTTTAAGATAAACCAAGGATTGAAATTAAGGCCTTAGAAAAATTATCTTGATCTAAGATGTACTAGTATATCAGGAACTTTATTCTTAAAAGATTGTTGTTACTATATTTTGCTATAAAATGTACAGTAGGGCCTATTTCCTATTTTCACACCTACGCTCAGCGTGCATAATATTCTTTTCAGAGCGTCAATTGAAAATGAATAAAAAGATAATTAAACTAAATTTTGAAAGTATCAGCTTTAAATTAATTTTCGCAAAAACCAAAGTTAACTCTTAATTTCCGGTCTTTTTATTGTGATTGGCATCACTTCATTTCTTTTCACTTTAATTATAGGCATTAATTTTTCTTTGTGCATTCGGCTTTTTCCACCAGATGACAAATGAAGTTAGCCAAAGTAAAAGACTGTCATATAAACTTTCCTTATAAGTACAGACAGGCGTATGATAAAGAAATAATTTATGTTTCGCAAGATTTGTGGGACTTTAATTTATTAATTTTATAAAGCACCACTCACAATGCTTAATTTTACGCCTTGTAAGATAAATAATAATTGAGGAAGAATAAATATGAAAATATGTCATTGAGATTTTTACTTTGAACTGCACTAAGTGTAGGCTGGAAACAATTATTTTCTGACAGGTTTAATTGTTTTTCTTTTGTTGATAAGTGTTGAAATCTTTTGTTTTTGATTTGAGTCATACCGACAACCAACAGTATTTCATTTATATGATATTATATTTCAAATAGATTTTAATAAAAGATATTTATATTAGTGATAACAAGAATTTTTATGCAACTAGATGAAGAATTGGCATTGGCAGTCTCGAGTATCTGAATTTAAATACACAAATAGGTTTCATTCAAATTTTTGTATACATACAAATTTAGAATTAAGAAATGCCAGCAGAGCAAGTAGTGCTTCAGAGAAACGAATGCGACTCTATTTTGTACAGAACAAGTGTTGTTATATGTAATATAGATATAGAGGAGAAAATGCAGACAATAAGTCAAAAGATTTATTTAGAAAAGATAAATCACACAATGAGTTACATTTGCATCTCGCCAAGTGTTTGGTTGTATTATCAGTGAAACAAATCAAAATTGACAAGTCTTATGTTACAAATTCTCTACAGATTAATCACGGCTTCTTCTACATTGTTGTAATCTAGAATCTTTTGAATAAAGTCGTTTAGAATTAGAGAAAGTTAAGACTTTTTTTTCTCACTGATTGATTTGTTGACATTTGCTCCGATGTTCATTTGTATTGTAACCAGTCACTGTTACAGGACCGGGTTTATTCACAATGAATTTCGTGAGAAGCATCTTCAAATGTAATTAAAATGTATATTCAATGAGAAATTGTAATTAGTTTTAGAAATTTTTTTCGTTATTTAATCATAGATTCTGTTATGGCTCAGTCATGTATATCAAAGTCTTTTGACATCATTATAAATCCGTTGAAGAAGATTCTTCTTGATTTATGTACAAGAGAGTAATTGTTATCTAATTGGTTTCCTTGAGAATCAGAAACTGTGCTAGATATTACATTTGAATTAGTTTTGAGTAAATACGTTCACATTCTGACAGAGAAATATTAGTCACAATCTAGATCATGTGGGCTGCCCTGAATCTAACAAAAAAATATATGAACATAGAATTATGTATATTCATGCAGAACAGATCAAACAAAATTGAAAAGTTATCCAAAAAACAAGAGTGGAGTAAATCTTATAATTTTGATACAAATATGATAGAATATATCTCGTATTTCGAAGGATATGAAAATGCCAAATTTGTCTTCCAAAGTTCTGTATCTTCATTGAATTTTGAGATATCACACAAAAATTCTGGGAGAATATTAGGAATTTAGTTCACAGAAACTATCATAAAAATTTTATTAGGGGAACACTAGCAGCCAAAAAAAATAATCGAAATTTTGACAGAATTTAGAAAGATCTGTCTATTCGTGGTCACGTAAACGAAATCAACAAATAGTCTTGAAATTGTTTTTAACTGTTAACCAATCAAGACGACAAACTTCATATGTCTAATTTGAATTTTGATAAATGTATACTTATTTTTTGTGTGCTTTTCAACAGATAATTGCAGAAATATTAGTATATTAGATCAATCCAAAATTTTCTCATACTTTTCCGATTATTGATGAATACTTATAATTCCGTCGAGCTGTTACCAAACTACATGCATTCGATAGTGCCAAAATGATCTCGTTATTATCAAATATAGTTCGTAAACTAGAGATAATATAAATTGGAGTGAAGAAAAATGAATCTAACACACGGCTAAGACTGAAATCTATCAATGCCAGTAATACCTAGCTGATACAGAGATTGTCGGCAAATAGTGTTACCGGCGAAATGATTCAGTATTTGACTAGTGGTTTCGATTATTCTCAGTAAACGCTGGTTTAACTTAAGCAAACACCGGAACGAGTTCTTCAGTTACGTTGTTTGTGTAATCCAATCATTTACCGTATGAATAAATTTTGATAAGCAATGCAATTTTGTCAGGTGCGCTAAGGCAGTGGTATTTGTTTTCAATCGGCGGTGCTTCGTATCTAATTAACGAGCGGGCTTCGACGTAGAATCTTGAGTCCAAGACAATGAAGAAGGATGCACTAAACGCATCATGTTGGGTATGATCTGCCGTCATTGTCTCAGACTCAAGATGTCACGTCGAGCTTGGTCAGAGGAATGAAATTTTGTCAGGTGCACTAAGACAGTGCTTTTTGTTTTCAACCGGCGGTACTTCGCATCTAACTAACGGGAGAACTTCGCCCGATATGACAAGCTCGAAGTGGAATCTTGAGTTCGAGACAATGACGGCAGATCAAACCCAACATGAGGTGTTTAGTGCACCCTTCTTCATTGCCTTATACTCAAGATTTTACGTCGAAGCTCGCTCGTCAATTGGTTGCGAAGCCCCGTTGATTGAAAACAGAAAGCTCTGTCTTAGTGCACCTGACAAAATTTCATTGCTTACCAAAATTTATTTATACGGTAAATGACTGGATTAGACAAACAACGTAACGGAGACTTGTTTCATATGTCGCGTCATTTGTCTGGAATAAACCAGGCAAACACTAAATCATTTCATCGGTTACACTGTTTGTCGGCAATCCCTGTACCATTTAGGTATTACTGGGAATGACGTGTTTCAGGATTTTCCGCAGACATATCAACAGAATTATTTATATAGAGTTCATATTGCTGATTGAAAACTGATAAATATTGGATTATTAGTACAACGATATAAGAGGAGCCCAAATTTAGTCATAAATTTGTGATATCTGCGAAAATACTGAAACTAGGGGGCAAGGAATTGTAACAATAGAGAAAATACAGGATTCAATAGAAATATTCTGATGAGTCCGTGAATCATAATTAATAATAGGATAAAAATACAAAAAAAATGGATGTTTCACAAAAAATCTAAATTTAAGAATCTGTTTTACACTACCCTCCTACATCGGACGGAAGCTATAGACACGTATTCCTTCCTTATTGAGATTCTTCCGTACAACCTCACCAAGCCTCAGATGATCGAGTTTCTGCGCTAGAATTACTATATCATTGAATTGATGAATGGCATGTAGATATAAAATCTATAGCAATGCCATTTACCGACTTAGAGTCGAAGTAGCAAGTTTGATAGAAAATATAGCATACGATTGAGGATGATGATGTGAAAATCGATCCCCAAATAATTTTGTTTTTAAACATTCAATTGCTTTAATTTATAAAAGACTTAGCTGTTTTCCCATTTTTTGCAAACTATGATCGCTCTTATACATAAAGAGAACAAAGTTGCTTTCAAGTACCATTCCTTCAATGTATAAATCTTTGAAATGATAAATTATAACACATATTTTTTTCATTTCGAAATTTGTACATCAATGAAACGTTTCACGCCGGATTTATTGACAAATACGCCAAATCAGCACCATTGATACTTTCGGTTTATTCAGAGAAACATTCGGAAATTTCAAATAAAAAAATTCGAACAGAATAGGTATTTATTTTATTAGTTGGAAAAAATTATGGATTCGGAAGAAGTCAAAGAATTGCTGAATGACACGCAACGAAGTTAGGCTATTTTACAAGTCCTTAAACCTTTTTTGTACAAATGAAAGATAGTATTTTTGCACCAGCCACTGAACTTGAAAATTAGGACTTTGAGCCAGTTTCACCATCAGTTGAATTTATCTGCAGGTTATTTTGTGTTAGTAATGACCGGTTTTATAAAAGACCTAGTAAATTTACTCTCAAAATAAATTTATTCTACTCAACAAATTCTAATCGTTTTGAATTTCTTTATGACAACAAAATCGACTGTCATTTAACAGAGTAAATTTTATTTAATTTGGAAGTAAATTACTCTGCCTTTTATGAAACCGGGCATTAGTAAGGTAGCAAATATTGTCACTATCAACAATGATTTTCGTATAAAGTAAACCCTTGATAATATTTTACTAACATTGGTACAATCGGTTCTGAAATAATAATTATGGTTGAAACATTTAATTATAAATTATTGATAAAATATTTTTATTTAGCGTTCGCTGGAACTCCAAAAAACCCGCTTGTTCACTGAGATAACTTTTAATTTTTGTATTTGGAGAATAATATTTTGGTACAATTGCTAGGATAATAATAATCCTGCAAAAGCATATATCTTATTAAAAAATAATCGGTCATTGATAGCGTAGCGAAATTGATAGAATCCTAACTCTGAACAAGAACTACAAGATCGGGTAATGTTACATTACACAATTCTCAGCCACTCTATCCTCTGTATAAATGATTAAACATTATAAAGTTGTAATAATGGTAGTTCACGGGAAAAAGATTTTTTTTGTGATAATCTGTTATAAGATACACATTATCAACCTCAATATACTACAAAATTGAAAATGTGTTTTTATTTTATTCTCGAATTCAGTCGCATTTCAGTACCGGATATTTTCATATACAATTATTCATTTGCAGATTATTCGATAATAAGTTTAATAATTTTGTGTTCAAAATCTCATACTCAACCTCAAGATTTATGGTTGCGATAAGCAGTTATTTAATATGATTATCTCACTCGTTTGTCAATTCGTGACACAATCATCTCATTCATCTCAAGAGATAATTTTCCCCACGTTCATCATCTGCGTCTTCAGTTTGATCCAAGATAAATAAAAGTATGTATTAGGTAATTCTGTGCACTTTCACAATAGCATCATAATCGCAGATACTCTAAGTGCATATAGCAGTCAGACAGAAATCTGATGCACATAAGACGTTTTGTTATATGGACGAAGATCGTAAAACGAAATGGAGACGATAAAAAAATGCACCAGTTTTTGTTTTACCACGAGCAGAAGAAAAGGTTTTTGAATGTGCTAGATATAGAGTGTCTCAAAAATAATTACCTCTACAAGAGATATTTTTGTGGTATAATATTTTTTCTGCAACCATAATCAAAATGGCATTTAGCGGAATGATTCTCATGGTGCCAAATAGCATTTTAAATCTTGACAGGCCCGTTGCTTCGCTTATCTTAAGTTCGACATGAAGTAGTAATCTTTTTAAGTACAAATTCAAACTAGCTTCATTATTTTTGACCTAAATACTTGACATTTCTGCCAGAATATTTTCTCAAATTGTTGTAGAAAAATCATAGTATGTTACTTGTTCCATAAGTTCTTTAGACATGCGTTAATTAAACACTCGCTTCGCTTGTGATTGAAATTTGAGTTCGAAGGTAAGTTCATGGAATATGTTATATAATACTATGCCATACATCTTTCAACTTTCAAACATTATGACTACAATTATAAAAGTATAATATGGTCTCCAAAACAGACGTACTTCTTCATTTAAATATAATCTGTGTACTGAATCAGATAGATTTGGGGGATGATTAATCACTTCAAAGCCTATTTCATGAGTTCTTTGCAGAAGTAACAAGCCTTGTAAGTCAGGCCATTACTTTGCGAACAGTTTTCGCCTAATGAATACTCAAAAATAATATTTTCCAGTTACTGTTTCACCCTGTTGTGAGTAGTCTTTGTCCCAAAAATTGAAAGCAAGAACTTTTCCTGTTGATTTCTGAACGCGAAATTTCTTGGGTCGAGGTCAACCGACATGTTTCTACTCTTTAGACTGTACCTTTGTTTCTTGATTATTATATCGAACTCAAGTTTTATCTTTAGTTATTATTCGATCCAAAAAGTTAAATGAATTCTTTTTAAAATGCCTACAATTCAAATTGTCGTTACTCTCAGTCATTTCTAACGACGATAATTTTTATACCTAAATCAGAGTGGACAATGCAAAAATCATTATAAAATATTCAGTTTTTGTCGTATGTATTGGTCTGAATCGTCGATTACTCAAAATTATTTCATATAAAACCATCAAAATTCTCGGAATTCGACATAGAAACCGATCTTCCCGCACGATATTCATCACTGATATCATTTTATTTCAATGTATTAAAAAATTTACCATGACTTTTTTTTGCGAATAGTTTTTTCAGAATTATCGATTTTCGATTTTATTGAATTTTAAAATTTAGCTGATCTTTTTCGGTTCAAAAAATCACAGAAAATAGTATAATAATATCTGGAATACTGACTATCGATCTATTATCCATATAGCAGCTACATTTGTTTTTGACAACTGAAAGTTGTCTATTTCGTGTAATTCCATAGAAAAATATCAAATAGTTTTTTATACATGAAAAAATCTTTCAAGACTAATTGAGAAATTCTCAACATTTTAATTCCAATCACTTTCAAAATAACTTCACTCAAAAAGTATTCTCTCAATGTCAATGACTCGACATCGTTTAAGAAACCATTCATTATTTTCCGAAAATTACCCATGATCTCCAGACAATTATCACCAATTACCTTCTCTTAATGAAGTAAAAATCTTACTGTTAGAATGTAGGATGTGAAACAGTTGACGTGCGACTATCACGGAAGTGATCGAATTTAAGAATTTCCATTCTCGAAAAGGCACGAAGTAGCGGAGTTATGGGTTTGATGTGGAGAAAACCGAATTTTGTGCAAATAAGAGTGATAGAAATACTTGATTTGACCGCGACTTTCACTCAGAAAATCAGGTTAATCGGAATATTCACGCTGCAGGCATACCAACATGCGTAGCTATTCGCAAAGTGTGGCTTTGTGCAGCGTGAGTAATTTTAGTACCCATGAAAAATATTTCTTATCGCACATAAGAAATTTTTTAATACTAAGTATACTGATTTTATTGATAAAATAAATAAAACAAAATATTTCTTTACAGCCGAGAGACAAACATAATTGATTATAACATAAGGATTATAATAGGAATGGAGGTCTTGTTCTTCAATTCACTTTATAAGGCCATTCTCATCTAAAAAGAATTGATATTTGATATTTACGCTGCATCATTCAATTTTCTTGATTGTTGTAATTATTTTAATTCAATTTAGCTACACTAGTAGCGTTAAAATCAAGTATTTCGCACTTCAATCAATCTTTTATCCTTTCAAAATATATTGGCTAAATTATCGTCCACTGTCACAGATAAGATTTTGAAAGATAATCTATCTGATACACCGAATAAATAACATAATTTTCAGCCCATCTATAAGCCAGAAGTATTACTTTTCGTCAGTAAATACATTCTGTATAATATTATGATGGACACTTTACAACCGCTAATGTAACTACTTCTGGACAAACAATTTATAAATTGATAAGAATTTGATGAAAATACATCGACTTTTATTAATTAATGTAAAATCATTCATAAGGAAGATTGCGATTTTGTTCAAACTTCACAGGTTTACACAGAATTATAACATAGGTTTCTGTGCATTCACTCTGTTATTTGTCAAGATGCCATTTGTACTATTTTTTATTTTTGGACCTAGAAAGATTGGTGGTAAAATACAGAGTGATCAAAAATGATCGTCCGTGCCGCCTTGTTATGATTTTTTCTTTGCCGCCTGCTTGAGATAGTAAGCTTCAAGTGACAGATGACATTTCCTATCAAAAACACTATTCTAACCCAATGATTTGGTAGAATAATAATAAATTTTCAATAATCATTCAATAATACAGCTATTTACTTACTTCCTTGTTTTTTAAATCAGATTATGGATAAATCTGTCATAAAATATGCAGTATATACGCCACTGAGTTATCAAAATAAATAAATTCATACTAACTTTATTCCATGAAGATAGTTTGGATCATAATGCGAACTTTTGCCAGTCACGTGACAGATCACTCTGTACAATATGAGCTTCATGACCCCTCCTGATTGTTTGTTTGGACTTCAAATTCAGTTTTATCTATAATAGACACCTTTCCGCTCTTGGTACGCAAAAATTATTATAAATTTAATGCTGAAAATATAATAATTGAATAGATGAATTATTTCTATTTTTCTCGAATTCACTTGACTCAATCTCAAACATTTAATGTTGTTGATACTGATTGGAAATTAGAATGTAGTTATTGAAATATGGGAATTCCGACACAGAGTTCAATTTTTCTTACTGTTCTAGTTTCAGTCATACCTGGGCGATCCTCAATAGTGTTACAGGTTTACATAATTATGTTGCGGGTGGACAATTTAATACAATAAAATAAAACATACTCAGATAAATCTGTGTGTTTCCAATTGGACAGCATATATTCAATAATGCTTGAAAACAAGCTCATTTTAATAAGAACTAATCAATAGATATAATGATTTGCAACGACCGGCCATTGTGTAGGTTCAAGACTTAGTACTTATTGAAGAATGTACGTGCACGCATAATCAAAAATCTAATGTGGCCACTATAGTATTTTCCCGACCATAAATTTCATGGTCAGTTTCATCGTTGTCTCATAAATAAAGATGGTAACGTGGATTCCACTGATTATTAATTTAATGTCCGTCTAGTTTATTATTGTTGTCATAATAATACTGTCTTCAGGATAATTACGTTACAAATAATACCCGAGGGCATTATTTTTCAAAATTATACCCAAGGGCATTATTTTGCAAAATAACAAACAAGAATATCACGTTCCCTAGTTACAGCAAGTAACTGGAATAATTTCTCTGATAGAAATATTAATGACAGGTCATAAATTGCCAGAAATTTTTATTGAAATAGTACAAAAGTCGGATATTGAACATTGAAGGCACCACGGGAGTTGAAAGGGCGATAATGCCTACGGTCAACGTACAAACTTCGGGCAAGAGGCCCTCGGATAGTACACTGTTGACCTCAGGCATTATTGTCCTTTTAACACCCTTGATACCTTAATTACTATTATATTTCTACAAACCTTATCTCCTCTAGAGCTTTAAATTAATACCAAACTAGACATCATTTGAGTAACTTGTAAAAAAGAACAATTGACAATCGTTTAAATATCATTTTGGCACTTCTACTGGAATTATTTCTGCAAGAGCTTTAATTTGATATTAAACACGATAGAAACAAATTATTCATTTTGAAAAGAACAATTAACGAACGTTTGCATGTAATATCCAAATATAAGTAATTATAATTCTAGTTTCACATTATGGTCCTCATTTTTTCTTTGCTTCAGAAAAATATAATGAATTTTATAATAATTCAAATTTTAATAATAACAAATGAACTGCTGAGAGTTTTGAAAAATGTTCATATTATTCAAGGATCATTTTCCGTTATTTCATATTTTATGATAAATACTATTGTTCATAAAATAAATGCAAAGAACTGAAAAGTTTTGCTACCACTGGTTGAGAAATGCTCGATTACTAACTTGAACCTAGGTTTCTAATAAGAAACTTAAATATAAACTTTCAGTCAAAAATTCCTACACATTCTCAAGTTATCGTGCTTTCAGACAGACAAGCCGACTATTTCCAAATTGTTTTTTTTAGGGTTCAGCAGGGTCTAAAACGTGAAGATTCATCAAAATTTCGAACTGTCATAAATCAGGATTATAATATTTTCCCTATTATAATAGGTTGGTTGGGAAAGTAAAAATTGCATAATCGCACATGAAAATAATGGTCAATTGATGATGTCATGTCAACCAAAAGAAAAGAATAAAATCAAGATGTCAAAAAAGAAGCAGGCCACATGTATATAAACATCCAAAATTATTTCAAAATGTTATTTTATGGTGATTATGGCCAAGGTGTCTGTCAGTAGCACTCTTAAGAATGGTCCAGGTGGGATCGAAACTGTATAGAAAGAAAAATTGAACTCTGTGACTGAATTTACACTTTAATGTTTCACTTATATTGATGATTTTGAAAAGGATGAACTTGAATAAGACTAATATTCTCACGAACACTTACGCATTTTTTTGAATATTTATCATATCACGCCGCGCCGCAAAGAATTAGTTCGAACAGTTTAGATGTGAAGAATATTGGACAAGATTAATTTATAGAACCGGAATCTCTATAATTCCTTTGAATGATACTTTGGCTAATGGATTTCTTCATCTGTGTTTTTTATATGATGTAAGAGTATTGAGCTATATAATTTTTTTGAATTCTATCTTGAGTCTTCATCATGCAAACTACAGAAAATTTGAGATGTTGGTGAGTTTCTTCAATTATCGTACGTTCAAAATAGTAATTTGTGTATCAGAATCGTAAAAGTAAATTTTAAGATAACGCAATTTTGGCCAAGGTATACACAACCTTATTTCACGCGATCATCACGAAAGAATTTAAATCATAAAATTTTATTTATGTACCTCTAAGATCCGCAGTTTTAAATTTTGGTTGCGATTAAAATTATTTCATTTTGTTATCATTCTGTCACGTTGACATTTGAGCAAAATGCGTATTTATTTCTAGATTTAAAAAACTAGAGATATTTACGGAAGGAAATTATACATCTCGGCAAAAAGTATTCTTTAAACAATTTATTTAACTGCTTATTTAGATAGGTATGAAGTGTTTATGAAATAGTTTTCGACAGATATGTCCCTGAAAGTAAAATTTGATAGTGGAAAAGTGGAACTTTACTGTTGCAAAAGGGGCCATGAAATTACCCTTTTTGTTATGATCGTTCAAAAAGAATTTTTCATTGATTCCATGTAAGAATCCTTTGAAAAAAATTTGTTGCATGCACTGATTATTTTTCTATCACAAATGAACAAAGTCTCATCTAGCGATAGTTCCATCTCAAATGGTACCAAAGGAAAATTACATTTCATCTCCTAAATGTAAAATCTAGTATTTTGCACTTGATCAATAATCAACAGATGATAGTCAATTATTTATTGATTATGAGATTCCAAAATGATAACATGACATCAAATTATTTTTGATAGTTTTTAACATCAAAATCTAAACAAGCGATACGTGCTGTCAATCATTGCTTTATTTAATCTCCATTCTATAATCCCTGTTATTAGCACATTATACCTTTCAGAAATATTAAAACTTTATAAATCTACATCCAGATTATCAATCTTGAAATCTTAAATGCAAAATATAAATTTTTGAAATTATCTTTAATTGAATCAGTTCTTTATTTAGACGCTTAACGAATTAAAATAATCATAGAAGGTTGAAAGTTTCAAAATTTCCTATTTTCTCATTTAAAATAGCACGAATTGCACATTCACTCCGCCCACAAGAATTCACTTTTAAAAATGATTAAGCATCAATCAGTGATCAAAAAATTCAGAATACTTTCCTTTATAGATCATATCGATTAATTTTCATTTCGTTTCGCCATGAGTAGCTGCAGTACGATAATTATTTAAGCTGTAATGCAGATCGAAATAAAAGTTGTTGTTTATATACATATAGAGTTAATTTGCTCTAATTAATAATTAGCAGTGCAATTAGCGCATTAAAAATACCTACCACAGATCAACATTAAGAAGAAATTTATTCAAGAAAACAAATTCTCAGACATTTTGAACGTTTATCTCAAGAATATTTTCTAATGATGTTGAGTCTATTTAGAGACTTTTTTCAAATTTGCAAATTGTGAAATTAAATCTTGTGCATACTTGGGATAAAATTTTGACTTCGACATCAATAATTTTTGCTAATTCAATATCTTGTTGCTCAAGTATAGTGTTACAGGAAAATTACATTTTTGAATTGGTGAGCTAAAAGTATATTAATTACTTCTTGCATAATTTCTAACAAACTAGTAAAACTAGATGAAAATGTGTCAGGTAATTATGAATAATTCATGCTTACAGCTAGAGTTATTTTTAAGACAAAATGATTTATACAGTTTCTGTAATGAATGTTTACTCAGGATAAAATTATAGTGAAAAAGAAAATTCTTTGCAGCATTTAGTTTTTCATCCAAAACGGTGTTCTTTGCAATAGGCTGATCTATAACTGAGCCCAGCACAGTTTTAGAATTGAATAATATCCCGACATCGCACACAATGTATAAACTAAGCGTTCACGCATCGTCCATCAACATACTCGTGGAATTTGAGTTTTTCTATGACAGAACCATTCCTTCGGTTATTTGTAAAGTGTATTCACAGCATTCTCAGCAATTTTCGTGGCTCGGAGAACTTGATCTCGAAATACTTGGCCACATGTCATAATGATTAAGCTTACCCACTTGCCATTATTATCTGTTTGCCAATGTGAATAATCGTTATTTCAGGCAGTATTAAATAAAACAAAATAGGCAGTAAAATTGAAACATTCTCTTTGTAAATGGAACAATGAATAGCTTTTAAAAAATACTATAAAATTTATAAAATAAACACAAAAAATCAATAAAGAAAAGTTGTGAAACTATTTTAATTACTTATTCCTTCTAAAACAATAAAAATTCTATTGACATCAGAAAAGCAATGTTTTAAATCAGAACTTTTGATTTGAATGAAGCAAAAATGAATCATTCAGTAATAAAAGCAAACCTTGTGTTTAGTAAAATGATTTATTTTATAAACTATAAACTAATCAGATTTTATTACATTTTACGCCTTTAATGTCATAATGAAACATATTCTTCAAGCCTTGACATTTGAAGTATTTTTTTTTTTTTATTTCTGGAGAAAATTCATTCAAATGAAATAATAGTTTGCCTACTATGTTGCTTATGGTAATTCAAACTGCACTCCTTACTGAATATTCATGAGGATATAAGTATTTAGAAATTTATTATTATTATGAATAAATTTGTAATATTTTTACATACCCCAGGTTCTAAAACACATGATATTAATCCAATGTTGATTAGGCACAGCCAAAGGACACCTAAAACAAAAAAAAAAGTAATAATAAATATTGGATAATTTCGTAAGTGTAAACTAACTAAAATGTTATTTTTTTAATACTGACAGACAAAGTAATAGTCATACAAAAATTATTTTTTAAAAATTTTCTTTTCCAATTGATTTCTGACTTTTGTTACTTATATTCTATTTATTATCATTATTTATCTGTACTTGTATGATGCATGAAGTTTTTCACTTTTAAATAAGGAAAGCAGGTACTAGGATAGAGTGTGCTTCAAAATATTACATTTTACTTCAGCTAATCAATTATAATTCTTAATATTACCTTTTGTTTTGTTGTTCATTTAAAACAATTGTACTTCAGTTACCAGTTCACACATAAACAAAAGAATCTGTATTTAGAGAATATTAACTGCGAGCTTCTTACTGTCAAATGTTCCAATCATTAGCAGTCGCTCCATTTAATAAAGGCTCCAAAATCGCAAAAAACATATGAATTACTAACCATATAATATCAGGTGTTATTGTATCATCGTTAAGAATTATTTTCAGTAGTGATTTGAGAATATTGATACCTATCAATTACAAATATGTAATTATTGATTTTACAAACCATTTATTATTGGAACTGTTCCGCTAATCGATATATTATTGTAATATAGAATCGATTTTGTGTGGAACATAAATTATGAAATAATGCTTCCTATATTTGGGGCGTTGGAACCTATTTTCATTTGTTTTACATAATGCCATAGCTCACTTGAGAGTATTTTTAGATTATAGTAGTCATATTCGTGCTAGACGCCACAGGCATTTAATTTAGATGAAATGTTTCTGTTTAGAGCTATTAATAGATTAATGTCCGACTAGTTTATTATTGTTGTCATAATAACACTGATTTTAGGGTAATTACGTAACAAATAATACTCGAGGGCATTATGTTCCAAAATAATACCCGAGGGCATTATTTTGAAGAATAATAAACAAGTTTCCTAGTTACAGCAAGTAACTAGAGTAATTTCTCTGACAGAAGTCACAATGACAGGACATATATTGCTGAAAATTTTGATTGAAATACAACAAAAGTCGGACATTAAACATTGAAAGCACCACGGGAGTTGAACAGACAATAATGCCTACGTTCAACGTACACACCTCGGGCCAGAGGTCCTTGGAAAGTACACTGTTGACTTCAGGTATTATTGATCTTTTAACACCCTTGATACCTTAATTACTATAATGGTACGCAAAATTAATTTTATTAAAATAATAAATTATTCAAGAAATTCTGGCATTTTCAATTACCTATACATTGTGATTAATCGAGAAAAATAACATTTGTTGATTGTTTATTAACTTACCCTTAATATTTTGAAAATGTTCTCATTGAATTTCTCCATGCGCAATATGATAAAAACTTGAACAGTTCAGAAAGTTGAATATCTACCCCATGAAGAATTTATAAACAAGGACAAGAAGAGTCCGATCTTTGTATCTAAAATTCTTCCGCAATAACCAATCTCAAGCGTTAAATTTCAGACAACGCTTGTTCAGTTTCAGCGATATAATTAAAAACAGACCGAATCAAGTTTCTACATAAAAAATGGACAATACGTTTGAAATATCAAATTATGATAATGTAAATCAATTTATTAACCATCAACTATTCTCACGCATCTTATTTGCCTTGGCAACTACGTAAATCAGCTAGTCTTAGGATAGTTTTCAAAATGGTAACTTCAAAAGTGTCCGCAAACCAATTTTTCATATGAAATCTTATTCAAATCTTCAAATATATTTCCCATGTTCTATACCCTTTCAATAACTTTAAATGATGAATAGAAGAAATCTTCAATAGTCCTGATTATATTAGTGATCTTATGAACAAAAAAATAACGCCTAAAAAGTGTCAACAAGTCAGTATCACCTAAAGCTTAATTACTGCCCGATACAATCACCGGATCGATCTTTTAATAAATAAGATCATGAATAAATGATGAAATGAGGTAATGATAATGTCAAATTCTTCCAACAGGCGTAACTGATTCACAAATTGACGAGTCACAAAAATAGTCTAGTCATTAAAATGACTTAGATATGATCTCATAGCTAATAAAATAAAATATTTAAATAATTCTATACAACTCCTTCATTTGCTTGGAGGAAATCTTTCTAAATACTGTATGATATCATATATTAGTCACTATGATATTAAATTGTCTCTAATAGTTATTCTGATGATTATTTTTACAATTCTTTGTTTTCACAATTGATTCCATGATGACTTTTTTAATTGATTGTAACAGAGATGCGATAATTATTCAATTTCATAGTTTCACTTTCAAAATTATACAGACTTAGGTGAGAACTGATTTAATTGCTGGATCATTAAATACGAAGTTCCAAATCATTTCCGATTTATGCCAGGAAATTTTACGTAATCAATTCAATTGGGCCATTCAATAGGACATAAGGAAATTTTCATACTTTTTTGTCCAGTATAAATACTACTAAATCGTTCAATGAGTCTTGATTTTTTTTTTCCAAAATGTTTATATTATACATAATGTATCTCATTAACTCCTTCACAAAAGACTAACTTTTTTAAAAATTACTCCAGAAATTGAAATTAATATTGCGTAAAATTCAAAATGATATGTTAACAACATCGTTATCTATTATTGCAGAACCTGATGAGAACTCCATTTCACCTCGCTCGTAATTCCTCTATGACAAAAGGCTGCCATGCTCTTCCTCTTCCGGCTGGTACTCATTAGTTTACAGCAGTAATACCGCAACAATAAAATAAAGCCCTAACAAAAGTCTGCATATAAGATTAGCGATATTTATGGCTTTATGATCATGTTGATCAATACTTAAAGATTTGATTCATAAATTTATGGATACTTATACTTATGTTTAAGAGTTATCTACATTTCCGAAATTTCTATTTCAGATTGAAATTATCCTAATCTAATAAATATGTTTTATAGGGTATATCGGTTCTGTATAAATTAATTCGAAACACAATGTTTCGACAGCAAAGTGCTGCCTTTTTCAAGTGTAAAGAAAAATGAAAATAAAGAAAAATAAAAGTAGTAAAATATTAACTCCTAGGATTGTAGAGCTCTGCCTGTGCTTGATGATTCAATATCCACAGGTCTTCAGGAGATAATAATGAAGGTCTAAATAGGGAAAACTGTCAACTCCTTGTGGTTCTAGGTCAATCCAAGTAAACTATCTGATGAAATCAAATTTTTAGATGATGTTTTCTTGAAGAATGGTTATAATAGAATACAGATCAAAAATGCACTTAGACAGAAGAATTCTACGCCTCCTGTTCAAGATCCATATAATAAGAAAATATTTGTTACGTTGCCTTACGTAGCTAATATAACGGATAAAATTGGAAGACTTTCACATAAATATGACATAAAAACTTCATACACTTCTAGTTCAAAAATTCGAAATCTTATTGGTAATGTTAAAGACAGATTTCCTCTACAGTATCCAGGTATATACAAGATTCCTTGTCAATGTGGCAAAGTATATATTGGATAAACCAAGAGGACTGTAGAAACAAGATTGAAAAAGCATTCTCCTCATATAAGATTGAATCATCCAGAAAAATCTGCAGTGGCTGAGCAAGCCATTCAAGAATTACATGGCATTGACTTCAAGAATACGAAGCTTCTGGCTAAAGAGAACAATTGGTTCAAGAGGCTTATAAGAGAAGCAATTGAAATAAAAAAATCACTGAATAATTTGAATGTGAATACTGGTTCTGAATTTAATCGATCATGGCTACCAATCATTTGTTCATAATTTCAAGTTATTTTTATCTACGAATCTACTTGCAACAGTTACTACATCACCACCTCCTGAAGATCTGTGAATGATTCAGTTATGTGCCGAACCAAAAAGAGTAGAGCCAGATTGACCTAGAACCATAAGGAGTCGACAATTTTCCCTATTTAGACCTTCATTATTATCTCCTGAAGACCTGTGGATATTGAATCATCAACCGCAGGCAGAGCTCTACGATTCTAGGAGCTAATATTTTAAACTAATCTAGTTACTATTTGTTATTTTATTTTTGTTGTCTTGACAATTTTGTTCATTTATTTTCATATTTCTTTACACTTCAAAAAGGTAGCACCTTGCTGTCAAAACGTTGAGTTTCAAATTGATTTATACAGAACTGATATACCTAATAATACATATTTATTGATAAAATTAGTTCTGAAAAGTTCTTTTCTCCATTATACTAATCTAATTTTACTCCAACGTAATTGAAGCGCTGCTTCAAGAAAAATTGGTATAGAAAATCATGGAAGACATGTTTATTTTTGTAAAATTATTGGAGCAGTGAGACGTTGTAAAATCTAATGGAGCAAGTTCAAAAAATTCTGAGTATTTATGTAGCACTTTCTTAGGAAAGAATTTCCTTCTCAGTTTTAATATAATATTATCGATTTGATCATCAGTGGACCTGAAGTGCTTGCGCGATCTATTCATGGTACAATGTAAATTGAATTGCTTCACAAAAATTGTTCTTGATAGGTTTCAATTTTATTGTAGATTGCCTGCAAATTGAATTCAGTCAGCATACCAAATTTCTATTTGAACATTTTTTCATTTGGGCTTGAAAATAAAAGCTGAAGTCTTGAATATATTTATATGAAATTATATTTATCAGAAATATATAATTAGAACAATGAAAATACTCTAATAACGAACTTAGCAATATATAATTAAATTCACATTTATGTACACCTACAATATTTATTCCACATTGTACGTCTATCTTATTTCGTTTATCGACTGACTTCTTCGTATCAACTGAGTTTAGAGTGGAAAAGTCAGACACGCTTATATGTCTCCTGTGTTGTATCTAGAACAGCGTAGAACAATTAGCATCGCGCTGCTAGAATTTTTCTCAAACTATTCTAGATTTTTATTAAGGAAATTCGTAGCATTATTACACCTATCCTCTTATTTGATCTCCCTATGTACATCCTGACCGTGCACCACCCGGTATACCATGCTACATACATTTAATACCACATGTGTGCTCAAGAGCAGCATCCGAGTAGTCTCGTACTAGACAAGAGAGACAAGAAAAGGAATAAAATGTCACTACAATTTTTAAGAATTTAATGATAGAAGAAAAATATTATGTTAAATACGTAAATAAATACGACTTTGGGATTCTTTAGATCGCTGTACTCCGTTTCGCGTCGTGCAGCGATTTTTCTGCTCATCCCAAAATCTAGAACTTTTTGTACTTGTTATACAAATAACAATTCTTGAAAATAGCTTGCCAACACTATGAATGCGTGTGAATCAAGAATTTATGTAGAATTATGTTAAAATTAATGAGAAAGCTCCTGAAATTAAACTGTCAAAGTAATTTCTTAAAATAATGTAATAAATCCCAAACTATTTAATGTGATATTTTTGAAACTGAAGTGTTAGTGGTAACATATCTCAAAAATTCCCAAGAAATTAATAAAAATGAAAAACAGGGCACATTGATCAACACAAATTATCGCACGCACATCTAAGCGTGACGGTCCCCCTTTTTCCCTTCCCAAAAAGTACCAAACGTGCCTAAAGAAGTTTCCACTTCAAAAATAGAATTTTATTCTGATACCTGGTCAAGATGGGTGAAGAATCATTAAACTTGGTCAAGAATTAGCGACCAGTAGCGTATTCTCATACGGACAGACCAAGCACAAATTCAGATTATGATAAAAATTTTGTTAAACTGAAAAATTGTGATTTCAACTTTGTAACCATCGAAGTATTTTGAATTGAAGGCTATCAGGAAAGATCCAGGAAGATCGAAATAACGTCTCAACCTTTGCTTTCGTTATTTGTTACTTTCGTAATTTTAATAATTAGGAAACGACCGGCTTCGACAATTTAATTAATATCGTCTGGTCGGCATATAAATGTACATGGAGGACGAATACAACAATGAATATAAAAGAATTAGCACAGGTTACTTAAATTGTAAAGTCCGAGTATTAAATGTGACTAAATTGAAGTAACAGTACTGTCAATTTTCTTAGTAGTCTCCCAACCTGATGATTTGATTAAATTGTCGAAGCCGGTCGTTTCATAATTAATAAAATAAAGAAAGTTACAAATAACGGGAGCAAAGTTCAAGACGCTATTTCTAACATCCTGGATCCTTCCTGGTAACCTTCAATGAAAAATAGTATCATTTGTCAGAGGAAGATCCTTGTTGATTACTTATGAAATTATTCAAGTTCAAATAACTTATATCGTCAAAACTTGAGGCTGACATGATGGTCGGTACTAGAATACACATCGTTGTTATTGAATAAAAATAATGACACAAATTTCATTCCTAAGTATTGTCAATTAGACAATAATTACTATCTTAACTATCCTAGACAATATCGATTGCATCAATATTTATACCGATCAAATTATATTTGAATTCAGGAACAATAAAATGATGCGTGCCACAAATTTTATCTTCGAGTATGTCAGAAACCTAATGAAAAGGTCAAAGTCATTTGTCTGATTATTTTACAATTTCTTAACGATCCTACGTGTGGTGCATGAACTTTATTTGTTCGATTTTTTGCCAGACAAAAATAATCGAGGTGAGCATCTCAACCTTTATTTCGCAGACCCATTCATTATTATTTTTTACGATGGTGAAGACACTAAATTAAAACTAATTAAAATATGCAAATTGCGGTAATTCTTATTAATAACGATTTTTCATTACAGTAAATAAAAAAAAATGTGTTTCAATATTTCAGTTTAAGTACATCTTGTAGAGATGTTTCACCAGAAAAACTTCTAAATTTGACATTCTGAATTGATAATTCGTCAAATATATAATTTAAATTCAATAAACACCTATTGAATATGCATATCTTACATTGTTTTTTTATTTAAATGTTAATCACAAATCAAAAATTAGCATAAAAATACAAGCAGTACCTCTTTGATAAATCCAATTCTAAAGGTTAAACAACTTCAAATTCTTCAACAGAAAATATATCTATGCTATTTTTATTATGTGGTTTTACACTTACTTTCTTTGTTTTTGATTAGCTGTAAATAATTTCTTATCACAAGATTGTAATATGCAGATGAAAGTTAAAGTAAGTACATTGCTATGATTTACAACTAATTTCAGATTTTTTCATGTTTACTATTGCATTGGTGCATGTAAAAGACTTTAATTTATCTTTTAAAAATAATTAATTTGATAGAGATTTATGCATCTCGTTGAGCAATAGAAAATCCACATTAACGTTATTCATTTAACGATGCTCCGGGAATATTAATTATTAGATTGTTATTATTTTAATAATGAATTATAATAAAATTATTAGCTATATATTTGATTGAATTTTTTTTATTGATGCTTGATCGAATATTTTTATTGGTAAAATATAGTTATTCCAGAAGTTGTTTTATCCTAGATTGATAAAGAACTTTTGTTCAACCTTCAGAGATTTTGGGCTAATTTAGATCCGAACCAAATTTTCCTTGACTTATTTTTCTCATGTTAATTGCTCATACATACATTAAAATCACCTCATCTTCTTGAATGAGGATTATTCGAGTAGCAAATAACTCTTTTGAGAACCGGTGGAATTTCTTTCGCGACTAGTTGATTGAGAAACACTGGTCTAGAAAATTAATTCGTCAATATGAATCAGTTCATGCTCTATTACATGATAGTTACATAGCTTGTCTACTGAGAGTATAATTGTTCCTTTCTCTATCATTAGTCGCATGTCATTGCTTGAAATACTTTAGCACCTACAGCAAAATTTCGCAATGCCAAATTTTTCGCTTAAACTCGACTTAGAGCGGGTGGCAATTGTTACATATGACGTCAAATCGGCCATGAACACAAATTTTTCAGCTTACTTGATCTGTATTTATGTTACTGCGTGATTTTTGACCCTGTATCCTGCACTGAACAATTGAAAAGAATGATTGATAAGTACATAAAACTGGGAGGAGTATAAATTCCATTTTGAATGTTAATAAATGTGATGTTTAGGTTTTTCGGAATGATAAAACGGTGACTGATAGCAATCTTTAGAAGTTTGAAACGGAACTAGAACACCTGAATAGGATTTATGGGTGCTAAAAGAGATCGAATGTGGAATAAATTTGATGTATGAAGAATGGAATATTTGAAAGAATGTTGATGAATGTCACATAGATGATTTTTGTTAGTTTTTTTTTGCGCACTGTTCCCTGCACGTCCATGACGTATGCATCAAGGGAGCATTGGTTCAAATCTCGGCCAATGAAAATGGATTTACTGGAAAGATATTAAATGGTTGAATTTTCAAATTATGCACAGGCACTATTGACTTATTACTTGCATGTCTTGAAGGTAGTCATGTTCCCCTATTCTATTACTTTACCAAGACTTGTTAAACGTTCAACTCTTGATAAACGACACCAGTACCATCTATCTAGTGATTATGGATGTCGAAAACCCGACCATGTTACCAACATCAACTCTAGTTCGTATCAAAACCTCTGGATAATTTGATATAATTAGAACAGTCTTCATTTTGACATATATGCTCATGTTTTAGTTCACGTGGTGACTGATTTTTATCTGAGATCAACTAAACTTATGTATTTGTGTATATTGTGAACTTTTTCAGTTATGATTTCGTCTTATGTAGTAGCTCTAGTGGAAAATTGAGAATTTATTTATTTTGAATGTAAGTTTCCTAAGATTTTCAAGTAAATGTCAATTTGTAGATGGCTTTTCTGTATCGACAACTTTTAGCTTCAGAGGAGTTAGAAAATGAAAAGCTGCTAAAGCAAGAAGAATGATGCTGCGAGACTCACAGAATCCATTTTATTTAACAAATAATAATGACAAATTTATGAAAACAATAAATTCACAAAACTATACTTCCAACTTAACTCTTGAAATCTACAGTGAATAATTCTTGGACTAAACGGTAATTGTGTTCGTTATGTTGTTTGCATTTGCTGCGGATGTGAAAAAATTAATCAGTAGGATAAGTTAAATTGTTACAAACCAAACCCTGATTGTTTCACAAAATTAAAAATTCAGGAGTCGGTTTATACACCATCACCCTAAATAGAGCGACAACTGGTGACATGTATTTCGTCCTTATCAGGACTCTTCAGTATAGCAAGCCTCAGATGGACGGACTTGAGAACCGCGAATGAAGCTATGAAATTGGAGTTGATACATGGTATGCAGAGATAGATATCTGCATCAGTGCAATCTACCATAATGCAGCCCAAGTGACAAGTTTGAAGAAATACTTTTTGAAAAATGTCCGTGAGACTTAATTTGATAAATTGTTAAAAATCAAAACAAAATTCATGTAAGTTTCGTTTCGTACTATCTGTTTACTTTAAATGTGATTGCAATTGCAAAAATTTGTAAAATCGATAAGATAGTCTTACTTTCATTACATTCAAATTCATTTCAAAAGTTTATTAATAGGATACTTCGTTGCACTTTTTACAAAAAGCATCGTATGCAACGGGGACACTGAACGACATTGATTAATGTCACGGATGAAGTTGGATGCACGAAGCTACACCTTGCGCTTCGACCTCGCTTTCGTCGAGTGCAGCCAGCTTCATCCTGGATAATCATAACAGTCATTTGGTCCTTGTAGCATAATATACCTACTATTTTAAATTTATTGCCAACTTACACAATATTGTCAATAAACCTAATACCGCATTGTCGTATTTTAAAAAGTTTGCTTGCTATGACGTCATCATATATTAAGACTTGATAAAATTGGAGCCTTGGTAGCATAAAAAATTAAAAAGTCTCTCTGATGCCGCTCGGTCCTACATGATTTGAGATTTCTTGCAAAAATTGTCTTCGCTCAATTTTTATGCCACAGAAGAAGAATAATTGTGAATAAAGCAAAGAAAGATTGTTTAAATAGAGGTGTCTAGCAATGAATGATTGCTGGCTGAATGTTAAATGGGAATTATGCCAACATCATTTTAAGGACATGACGAGATTTATTATGTATTTATGTCAGTATATACTTATTTCAGTAAGAAAAAAAAAAGAATAAATGACAACAACTCTTATCGTTTTTACTTGTAAGAAGTACAAGGCAGTATTGTGGAACCGACAAAATTCACATTTCGAGATTTTGATGGCAATATTCGTTTTGAGCATCCCTGAATTTATTTTGACTATTTTCGGCTTAATGTCGGTACGTATGTTCGTAAATCTCAAAACCCGTCAAACGTATAATGCTGAAATATTGGGCCCTGATGTGCACCTCGCATTATGGTTACAATCGTCTGTATTGGAAGTGCGCTTTACTTGACATTTTTCTTGAATTTTCCGCAAAAATTTAAAATGATTAGCCATAGGATACTGAAATTCAGTAATTGAAATTGCTGTAGCATCTAAATGGTTATCTTACATTCTTTTACCAATCGTCTGAGCTGGGTGTGCACTTTATTATTATTTATTAGTAATATTCGTTAAATGTTCCTAAACCGTTGATCATAAATACTCATTAAGTTCCTCCTAGTTTAGGAACTAGTCGCACCTTATGTTCCCTAAGTGGACATACGACCAAATTATCTACGAATTGATGAGGAATATGGTGGTCGATAGGGTGCCTGACTTTATAAATCTAGAACTCTGTCCTAAGTGTTGAAAAAATGCTACTTCCGGTCAATTTTTTGCGGTTAACATCCCTGATAAAACTCACTTACGATTGAAAATGGCACCAATCGACAACGATAGAGCAGGGCTGGCATCTTGGTTTTGTCTTGAAGTATTTAAATGACTTATGCTATCGATTGATACTAGTTTCATGTTGACCCCGATAAAATTGACCGATATTGGCCTCTTCTTAGACACTTAGGACAGGATGCTGGATTCATAAAGTTTGGCTTCCTATTGACCACTATATTTCCGTTCAGGAAGATAAGGTGCGGTCGACTTTTGAAAAAGGCAGCACTTTGCTGTCGAAACGTTGTGTTTCTAATTAATGTACAGAGCTTATAACCCAATAAAACATATTTATTTATAGTCCAAGAGCCCGCTCGGAAATACTACCTTGAATCGTTAGACGATTCTTACGTATTCTAAACGATTCGTCGTGGAAACATTTCTTCTAAAAGTCAACGGTGCCATTTTCAATTCTGCCAGAAGCAATTAATATTGATTATTCCTTATGTGAATTTAACGCAAAAACTACCTTTTTATGTTGGAGACTGGAAAATTACACTGGAACATGTATTTTTATGTGTGAAAAAAAAAAACTCACGGTGCCAAGTCTCACTCTGCCACAACCCCCGGCACCGTGGCTTCAAAGTGGTTGGGAATACCAATAAAGTACCTTTTTCTGTTAGACGAAAAAGTCCTATACAAAAATTGTAGCTAGAGACCTGACGAATTCAAAGAACCAACGGTGCCGATTCTCATATTGCCAGAAGTTCTCGGCACCGTGGATTAAAGCGGATGCTCGCCTGGCCTATTTTCAGTCTGAATAAAATTTGCAAACATTTATTTTTGATGCAACAGTACCTTAAAAGAGAGAGTGTAAGGTATGGTATGGAATAATATTTGATATACTTCCATCCTATCATCTAAGAATGATCAAATCTAGAGTAACTAAGTTTTTAGAATAAATGCATACCGTTTTAATTCCGGTAAACTGATGAAAGCAATCAGAGAACAACTGTATGAATGGAATGAAATCAATCAATCATCGAAGCATACCAATAAAAAAATTGAATTAAGTGAGCTTCATACTTACTTGTACAAAGCTTCATACTTACTTGTACAAAGTACAAGTAAGTATTGAGAAACCGACAAATTTCACATTTCGAGATTTTGATGAAAATATTCGTATAATGGGAATGATTTAACCCTAGTTAATTTTGAGCTCTCATGTATCTTCTTGTTATAGTCTCCCGGTTCTGAAGATGACTACTCAGTAGTCGAAACCGGTCAACAAAGTATAAAATAAATTTTTGAACAGTGTAATACAAGACTTTAATTTTCTTCTAACTTTCAATATTATTCGTATAATGTTGAATTTTTGTATTTTAGACTGGCTTAGGATCTAATTGTGCTCCTCGCAATGTTGTTGCAAGCGTCTGTACCGAAACTGCACTTCACTTGAAACTTTTTTTAAATTTTCCGTTTTAATTCAGAAAGATTAGCCGTGGGATACTGGAATTTAGTATTTAAAATTGCTGTAGCATTTGAATGGTTATCTCTTATTATTGTACTAATCGACTGAACCGAAAGTGCACTCTATATAATAGATTCTCCGAATTTTCCACATGAATTAAAAATGACCAAAAATTCTGAAACATTCAATTATTTGTTCCACAAAATTTCAAACCTAAGAATCGGTTTTGACACCATCATCTCAGATCGGGGAGCAACTGTATACACGTGTTTCGTCCTTATTAAGAACCCAAGATAGTCAGGGCTTGGTTCCCAAAGTGTTTAAACTCATATGGATAGATGGACTGCAAAAGTAAAAACTATATGCAGCGCCATCTATCGAGCATAAAGCCAGCTGAGGCATGTGAATGAAATAAGAAATTGATTGTGAACAAGTCTATATACCCGATTCTCAGATTTGAAATTTTGTGGAACAAATAATTGAATGTTTCAGAATTTTTGATTGTTTCCAATTTATCTGGGAAATTTGGAGAGTCTGTTATATAGAGTGCACTTCTGGCTCAGTCGATTAGTACAATAATAAGAGATAACCATTCAAATGCTACAGCAATTTTAAAAACTGAATTTGAGTATCCCACGGCTAATCTTTCTGGATTAATACAGGAAATTGAAAGAAATTTCAAGTAAGGTGCAGTTCCGGTACAGACGATTGCAACCACATTGCGAGAAGCACAACTAGATCTTAAGACAGCCTAAAAAACAAAAAATCAACATTATACGAATATTTTCATCGAAATCTCGAAATGTGAATTTTGTCGGTATCATAATACTGTGACGTGCGAGAGTGAGGGGGGCGCTCGTAAAGACGACGTAGTATGGGGAGGAGCTTCTTGTCGTCGCTTACGCCGCACCGCGTCGCAGCACATCACCCCTCCCAATGGAAGCCTCTAGTTATTTCTAGAAATGGAAAGAGTCGAGAAATGGAAAATTCGAGAAAACAATATTTCTCTATATAAGGCTAAGCAAAAGACGTGTAGAACAGTACAGTAATAAGGGTAGTATTGGTGAAATGGAACTAGAACAGTGACAGTAAAGTGAACAGTGTATATAAATAGTGAAATATAAATATCTGTGACCTTGATTAAATTAGAATTAAGTGACAAATAAATAAATATAATGTTATTAGTGACATGAGGAGAATAAAGCTCTTATTTGATTCAAATTATTAAATAGTGACTTTTATTTAATTACAAACTGATTCTTCAAGCAATGAACATTACAATACTTACTTGTACTTCGAACAAGTAAGTATGAAGCTCATTTAATTCAATTTTTTCATTATTATGCTTCGTTGATTGATTGATTTCATATCATTTATACATTTGTTCTCTGATTGCTTTGATCAATTTGCCGGAATTGGAACGGTATACATTTATTCCAAAAACTTAGTTACTCTAGATTTAATCATTCTTAGATGATAGGATGGAAGTATATCAAATATTATTTCATACTACAACTTACACACTCCCTTTTAAGGTACTGTTGCATCAAAAATAAATGTATGCAAATTATATTCAGACTGAAAATAGGCCGCGCGAGCAACCGTTTTGATCCACGGTGCCGAGGACTTCTGACAACATGAGAGTCGGCATCGTTGGTTCTTTGAATTCGTCAGGTCTCTGGCTACAATTTTTGTATAAGACTTTTTCGTCTAACAGAAAAAGGTACTTTATCGATATTTCCATCCACTTTGAAGCCACGGTGCCGGGGGTTGTGACAGAATGAGACTCGGCACTGTGAGTTTCTCTTGTTTCACACATAAAAATACATGTTCCAGTGTAATTCCCAAGTGTCTAACATAAAAAGGTAGTTTTTGCGTTAAATTCACATAATGAATAATCAATATTAATTGCTTCTGGCAGAATTAAAAATGGCACCGTTGACTTTCAAAAGTAATGTTTCCACGACGAATTATTTAGAATACGTAGGAATCGTCTAACGATTCAAGGTAGTATTTCCGGGCGGGCTCTTGGACTATAAATACATACAACTCTATTTCCTGATAATTTGGTCAGTTAAGTTACTTGATTTTATGTTTGTTGATGTTCAGTAGATTGTAGTTTGATATTTACGAAAATAGTGCTCTCATCATCCTTAACCAGTGCTTGAGGTTGAGAGGAAATATCTTCAAGTTAGAGTGGTAGTCCCTTAGCGTTGCGAATGCTCATATCTTATACCCAAAAATAAGTCAGATCTCATATATTCGCATTAAATCACTCTTAAAGATTGTATAAATGTATAAAAATGAGAAATATAATTTAAGCAATATTATATTTCCAATTGGATTTATCTGTAGTACATGTTCTAATGAGCGCTTTCAGTTGCAAATTTAAGGTCATGAGATGTGGATTTTTGGATCAAATTCTCAAGGACGGTCGTTGGTCGCAATGAGCGATTTCGCTGTTTGTTAACTCAACTATTCAACTTGATATGCTTACATTTGGAGTGGAATATAACTGGTCGTGTTATGTAATTTTACTTTCGTTTAAATGACTTTTATTTAGGCATAATTTTGTATACAGTTACTACAAAATGTAGTCTAAGTGAATGATTTAGTGTCGTGCTATACAAGTATTTGTATCAGAAATTAGAATGGAAGTAGCTTTTGCAATATATTTCGTTCACCAAGAGCTTGACAACGTTCACGCAGTGATCACGTGAATTTATTGAAAGGCAGGATTATAGATTGTCTACTAGATTCTCTGATTGATAGAAATCTAATCATATTTTTTCATAAAAAAAATTATTTCTCTATATAACACAAAATACATAAATCCTTCTTTTAGGCTAAAGAAAAGTCATGTCAAATAAATATTAAAACAATCATACTTGAAGAACGTTTCGGAGGATCAATTATAACATTCATCATCAGCAAATAAAACAATATCGAAATTTTTGGATGAGAATAGATGTTTAAAAAGCTAGATTTCGTTTTGACAAAATCCACCTTCACCTTCTATGAGACTGGATATTCCCCAACCCAACCACAGCCTTCTTAATACAGGCCACAATCAGTAGCAACAATTTTAATGTAGATAAATTAATTTTATCAGGTGAATGATGCATTAAGCTTTAATTTAGAATGAAATTATCAAAATGAAAAAGAGATATAGACTAGAAACAGAAAAAAATCATTTTGCAGCCGGCAGATAGAGGATTACGACAAACTTCATGATTGCAACTTATTTTTTCCAACTTTTCTAAATCACTCTCTTCCAAAATACATTTTATTTATTCCTGCAATAAATGAACGGAATTGTCAAAATCAAATACAATATTTCTCCGTTATTTCAAAGTAGTTGATGCTAATGGCAAGTCATTTTGTATTTGATATTTGATTGAATCGTGCACTTGGATACCAGATAACAATAATAAAATTTGGTGAACCTATTGACTGATTGAAAGTGGGGTAGCTCAATTCTTCATTAATATAACGTCAAAGGATAGAAAACGGACTAACTTTTGTGCCCAAAAAATAGTCTTTCTTCAATCAAATAAATAGAATTTCTTGAACTACTAGAGAATATGTTGGTAGTGTATCTATATTACAAAAAGATGAAGCAAGTAGGTATTAAAGATATCAATAATTTTATACGAGATCTCTTTTCGTTCTGAACTTGAAAGCAGTAAAATATACTGACTTTGACCTTTATAACTACGGACATCTAAAAATATCCGTAGGTTGACGATTGGTAACCGCATTTGATAATGAATAGCAATTCACTGAATTGTTATTTTAAATTCTTATGTGTCACACCTATTAACGGGTAAAAGGCATGACATTTATATTATATTTTATGATTTGAATTAATTCTTTCGACTACCACCTATTGATCTATTTATAACATGCGCCTTTGATCATTTATTTAGATTTTGTATTCACAAAAATATTGGATACAATAAAGCAGACTTAAATAATTATTTTCACTACTAGTCAAATGATGGAAAAAATAGAAAAGAATGATAAACACTTATTTTCGTGATCAAGCAACTGAAAAGAACATTATTGACCAATACATTGTAACTCTAATATATTCTTGACATCAAGTTCCATTTCAGATAGCTCGGTGCATATATTATTATATGATGTACTTCGTCTTTTAGTCAAATAATATTGTTATTTTAGCTGTAGAATAAAATTTCAGTTTTTTTTCTCGATACGCTTTCTGAATCTATCTATTCTTCATATAATTTTTTTTAATAATAATGTTCTATATTCTCCAAAATTTTTATTTCTTATCTGTAAAGTCTGTAGATATCTATTGTTGTACGATCAAATTTCGCGATCAAAATTCAACAATAAGTAACATAATATCATTCTTAAATTCCACCCAAGGCCAAACATCTCACGTGAAGGTAGTATCGGATTCAAGAGGGCGGCAATTGTTCTTGATCCTGGTTGGTTGGGAAACACATTCAGCACTCAATTGTTCCAACTGTTTTTTTTTTATGATACAGTTTTTTGCAACATAAGGTCGTAGGAGTGAAATATCACGATTATTGTAGATTGTGTCAGGTTTCGATTGTTTTTTCGTATGTGTTTTGAGTTTTGATAGATAATCATCTACTGTTGATTTGTGTGCTTGACAGTATTTTCTTGTTAGATAAAAGTAGAGCATATTTATCTGCCAAAAACCAGTTGATATTTTGTATCAAATGGATTTACGTTCACCGATATAAACATATGTTCATTCTACTTTTGTTGAAATATAATTGAATAAGGCGACTAACATACAGATTTTTAAATTTTTTTAACTTTTTCGAATGATTGTATTTATTTCCGCTGATCAACACTTCTAATCAAAGTTTGACATTCAATTAATTCCATTCGTGAATATATGCAGTACGTTTTATGTTGTATTACACAACTTATTTAAATATAAAATGAAAGTTTTATATGGATCTATTTTTGGGTCTCTTATCAAAACTCCAAATATAGTTAATTAGATGCACATATTATTATATAAATAACTTCCGTTGGTAAGTCAAATGGAAATATCAGCAATAGACAAAAAGATTAAGTGACAAAAATTTCCTGAATAGTCTTCTTTGTATACCCTCACACCAATCTGAGATGGAATCGATAAAAAAAATTACAACTCTATCCTGTTCATTTCTTCAGGTACAATTTATCTTGTCAATATTTTACAACTATTCTTCATCAGGATGAGAGCTTATTTGATTATTATCTATTGAATATGACAATTATCTGAAAAATTCGCACAAGAATATTTTCCCTACATAATAATTTTAGGGGAGTGCACTTCGACATGTGACCTTGCGGTTTTATCAGATTTTTCTTATAAAACAGAAGCCTATGGTATGTAAAACTCCATTTCCAACTGTTTACAACCCGTTGTACACTGAGGAAACTAAGTGGTAATGGTTGCCATTAAATCGTACTGGTGACAGTTCTAATGGTAACCCTGAAAACTTGAAATGATAAAATCGACGCGATGATATGTGGTAAGGTCTTGCAACCTAAGCGGCAAAATTTTACCACTTAAGTGATAACGGGTACCACTTGCAGTTGTTAAACAAATAAGACGTAAAACGTCAAAGTTTTGAGGTGTATTTCATCTTCATCTAACTATTAATCGTTTGTACAAAACCTGAATACAAAAAATAATTTTTCAATTATTAGTCTTATCTATCAAAAACAGTTGAAGAAAAAAAAAAGGATTTTCGATGATGCAACGGCCGCAATGACGTCTAGATGCCATCAAATAACAATCAACTTATTAACATTGACTGTATGTTTATTGCCGAATAACGCCTTAATTTTTGACATAAGAGTTAGTGTCGTCCCAGAATGACGAATTAGAAGTCCACGGAAATTGAGAAAAACAGGAAAAAGTTAACTGATATTATTATAAGACCGCATGTTCGGGTATTTGCCTATATTCTCTTCAAATTTCATCCAGACATTTTGACAGAACAGAAAGAGGTATGCCCAATCAGTTCAATAATTACGGTTACAGTAGTTAGAAACAGTCGAATTTATATTTTTCAATATGTGTTTATTCACCCTTAATTCATTAGGATTTTCGACTATAAGGAAACTTTGAAAAATAGGTCGAATGTATCCAATATAACCAATTACAATTAGTGCATTCAAGTTATTACGAATATTACGATTGAGAATAATATATTATTGCGTATTCTTTGTTCACTTTTGATTTTATTCTGCAAACATGTTGAAAATGTTTGAAATTCATTAAAGAACACTTGTTCTAGTAGCGAAAGTAATTACCTATTAAAAATTGCAAAAATTCATTTCCTTTTCAATTGATCACATATTTGCAGCTGCTGCATTTTCAAGTGAACTATGATATAATCGTTTACGACTGTCTACTTTATATAGTGTGTGCAACAATTGCTACTCATTTCTTTTGTTACACTATTCCTTATTTGATACAGTTACTTTCAAAAGATATTGTAAGATTTGTTGACTAATCTGACAGCTATATTTATTACTAATATTTAATTGAAAGTTAATTAGTTAACCTATAAATTGAAATGAACATTCACAAAAATGTATATTTGGTACGAGGAGTTTCATATTCCTCCATTCATAATTAATTATGAAACGAGGACAAAAAGTTGTCTGTTATAGCTGTGTATGAGTTTTCTGACCGAAGCGAACAATCATAGTCCGCGATACAGAGCCCTTTTATCTAAATTAATAATAATCCTTTTGAATTTTGTGTGTGGCTTCATTTTGATGAGAACTTTTTTAAATATCTGCGAGAATTTTCGAAACTACCCCATTATTCACCGAACAACCGGAAAAGACGTTGATTTCATTATTTATTCTAGATTATTAATATCACTTTCTTCAAGCTTATGTGTAAGAATATAAAAGCAAAAAGACAAATAACATTTTGTCCGACAAAAATAATGAAGCGTTTGGCGGAACACCCGTCTCCAACATGTCAAAATTACAAATTTTGTTAGATTATTAACATTCGATCAGAGTTTTCAGTATTATTAGATAAACATAAGTGAAATTGCATGATGATTTTTTCCGATAAAATTTCTACGGCATATCTTGAATTCGACGCTCTGAAAGTGTTAATTTCATGAGATTTATTTGCTGACTAACATTTGTCGGACAAAAATTACATATGTATTTAGGTATGCATATTACATGATCAAATAATATATTTCCGGCCAAAAAAATGCACCGTATTTCCAGTCCGAAAATGAAAAGATGACAAGTAGCACTTTCTGAGTTTGTATACCCATCACAAGATTAAATCCGCATTACAACAAAATGCCTCAACATTTTTGTCGAACAAAATGTTGTTTGTGTTTTTCTTTTCATAATCTTACAATTAAGCTATAGAAGAAAGTGATATTGATAATATAGAATAAATCATAAGATTGACGTTTTTCTGGCTGTTCGATGGAAAATGCAGAAGTTTCGAAATTTTTCGCACATAAGAAAGTTGTCAGGCTCAACAAAACGAAGCCACAAACAAAGTTTCAAAGAAGTGTTAATAATTTGGATGAAGAGGTTCTGTATCCCGGACCAGCATGGAAGACTTTAAGAAACATTTTTTTGTTTTGGGTGCATTTCATATTTTACCATGCATCCCTCCAGTCTTCACCCAGATAATTATTACAAACCTAGAACTTTCTGAATGATAACTTAATGAGTAACAATAGAATGAAACAGCTGCAACGATATGCAAGATCCATAAATGCATTTACTTGGAAATAGATGAATAAAATTTTATTATTTCCATCTACTTCTGTGGAAGTAGTACGTAAAATTTTACTTTATATATAGTGGACAGCAAAAATTTTTCTCTACGGCCATATGTAGGGTAGTTTCTTTACGCACCGTATACGATGCGTAAAGTAAGGCTTCTTTTTTTGCCCAACTATTTATCTAACGAAAATTCTTGCAACTGGACATATATGTCTTCTTTACTCCACAATTCGAACTATTTCATTTGTATCTGACAATCACAAACTATCATACCTTGAGTGAATATATTTTTCTGCTACAGACGTCAAAAAATGATGACATTTGTACATCAATATCAGTATGCAAAATTTCGCATTGAAGTTACTTCGTGCACGTTAGCATGATAAACAACACTACTATTTTTTGTATTTTGATAGTTATTTTCTTTTTCTATAATTTTTTGACGACTGTAGGAAAAATATTGTATGCAACTCGTATGCGAAATTTTTTTGATGCGGTAGATTGATTTGTGTCTTGGCTACCGCCTCTACAAAAAACTTTTATTCTCAATCACCAAAGTATAACTCCTCGCAGTAGATACATAAATAACTATTTTATGGCCTGTGTAAGGAAGGTACTAAACGATGATGAAGTAAGGCTTTTTCGCGTCTCAGTTTTACCACTATTTTAACGCGTAGCAATTAAATTTCTGTGGATTCATATTTGTTGCATCTCTAACTGATCCATTTGTTAAATATGAATGCATGTTAATTTGTGTTTCTGGATTTCTTGCTCTGTACTTAATTATTGGTAAAACATGGACATTAAGTGCCGTGGAAAAAATTTGTATGCAATACGAATATAATAGACCGCGGTACAGAACCCCTTTCTCCGGATTATTAACACTCTTTTGAAACTTTGTGAGTGGCTTTATTTTGATGAGTCCGACAACTTTTTTATCTGCGAAAATCTTTGAAACTGCTGCATTTTCCATGGAACAACCTAAAAAGACGTCGATTCTATGATTTATTCTTGATCAATAACATCACTCTCTTTTATAGTCTAATCGTAAGATAATAATAGCAAAAACACACACAATACTTTGTCCGACAAAAATATTGCGGCGTTCGGCGTAACCCCCATCTCCAACATGTCAAAATTACAAGTTTTGTTAGATTATTAACACTCTGTTGGAATTCTCAGTACTATCAAATAAACATTAGTGAAGTTGAGTGGTGATATTGTCCGATAAAATTTAAGCTCTGAAAATGTCAATTCTATGAGTTTGGAGAAAATTTTGGAAGGAAAGCGGAAAATTGGAAGCAGATGTGAAACAAGAAAAGTAAAAACATGCTGAGAAAAAATTGTTTCAACATTAGAAAACCAATCAAAATGATATTTTCCATACGATTCTAAAATATTGGTATCTCAAAAATTGGGTCCGAATCACCATTCTCGATGACACTTGCAGATATGTTTCAAATATGAAAAAGATAGAAAGCGTAAGTATAGAGACTATTGCCAGGTAGAAGAAGATTATTCTTTCTAGCTTCCATGGTATTACATTGGAGAATATCACGGTTCTTATCTTTAGAAATCGATTTCAACATATCATTAGTGAGAATTTGCGAAATAAGTTTTTTGAATTTTTTATGAATATGCAGCAGATATTTTGTCGGACAATTATACCAATGTTTTCTGTACATCATTCCAAAGGGAAGAACATTTGAAATAAATGAGTGTTATTCAGCAAACCAAACTCATAGAATTGACATTTTCAGAGCTTCGGACTAAAAATATGCAGCAGAAATTTTATCGGACAATATCACCACTTAACTTCACTAATGTTTATTTGATAGTACTGAGAATTCCAACAGAGTGTTAATAATCTAACAAAACTTGTAATTTTGACATGTTGGAGATGGGGGTTACGCCGAACGCCGCAATATTTTTGTCGGACAAAGTATTGTGTGTGTTTTTGCTATTATTATCTTACGATTAGACTATAAAAGAGAGTGATGTTATTGATCAAGAATAAATCATAGAATCGACGTCTTTTTAGGCTGTTCGATGGAAAATGCAGCAGTTTCAAAGATTTTCGCAGATAAAAAAGTTGTCGGACTCATCAAAATAAAGCCACTCACAAAGTTTCAAAAGAGTGTTAATAATCCGGAGAAAGGGGTTCTGTACCGCGGTCTATAAACAAGTATGATCATATTCAGCCAATAATTTCAATAACTCGGCAAACCTCGTCACCAAATACTTGGTCTCATGTTATAATGCTCAACTTTTCGCTCTTGTTGCATGAATTGCTATTAATCCAGGACATTCAATTTTTGCATGTCAAGAAAAAAACCTGTACCAGAATTCTATTTTTCATCAGTATGACACCGTTTCTCAAACTTTCTTTGTATAAAAAGTAGACTAATGCAGGACTGTTATAACAATTATGCAACTGTACCGAAATCTTACCTTATTTACTCGAAGGGCAAAAAATAAGACATCATCTCAGACCATGAGCGAGTTTTGCCAATTTTCAGTGATAGCTAAATAAGATTGTTGAATTAATTTATATTGGAGAATATTGATTTCAATTATTTCAAAACGAAAGATATATGAAGCCATATTGCCTCATTTTGAATGAGCGAGTTTTTTTGAATAGTTCTAGCAAAATTTACAAGTTTGATGATAATTGGCGAAAACTATGATTCAATAATGCTTTAATATTCTTAGTGCCAATTCACAATATGCGTAAGCATAAGGAGTACGTAAAAACATAAACATAAGAAATCATGTACGTTCACAGTGGTTGTAACGTGAAATATCAAAATAAAGTGGTTTTTCTATTTTACGTTGCTACAAATTAGGGTTATTGATGTATTGTGTTGGTTTCTCTGACTGTAATTCTCAAATATTCTGTTGATTTCGATTCTGTTTCATGTTTACTTTTTTTTATTTGGTTTCACTTTTAATAGTTTGGAGTTTAGTTTGTTTTGTTTTATTGTATGATGTCTGAAAAAGATCTTGCGATTGTTTCATTATTATTGAAACTGTGTTATGAAAGTCGCTAACGAGAAAAATATGAAGATGAGGAAGAAATTATTGTTTCTTTTATTAATAATTCTATGTCAATCATATTTGAAGCACGTTTTGATCCAGGATGTTGTTAACTGTCAGATTAAAACATGTGTTTAAAGTTGACGCATACGCTATTAGTTGTTTTGTACGTAAACATAACATAAAGTTGAATTTATCTCAATTTCACGTTTCTCTTTACGTAGCTCTTATGTCAGTACATAAGCGTAAGAAATACGTAATAGTATTGTGAACACAGGCATTGAAATACAGTAGTTCAACTTTACGTTTATGTTTACGGTTACGTACTCCTTACGCTTATGCACATTGTGAATTGACCATTAGAACTGTCAGCAGACTTCGCTGCACGTCATCGTCCAGCATTCTTTTTACTCGTCCCGAAATCATGCAAATGAAACAAATATTTAAAGAGCAACTACAATGTACGTTTTTCTACTAATGTAGATGCAATTCAAACTAAGAACAAATGACGTGCAGAAATGCAATGTGAATCACCTTGCCTAGGGCGAGTACATTGCACGTGGTTCTTTTGACTTAATAAAGTGCTGATTTTAGTGTTATTCTATTGTTTACGCGAATACAACGATACTTAATGCTTAGAATAGAATTCTAAGATTAGCAGTCATTTATTAGAATTAGTGTAATGTTTCAAAAGCTGGCTTTTTTATTCCTCATGCACCAAATTGCTGAATCAGTTTCTTTTTATTAAAACTTGAACATAATTACTGAAGATAAAAATACAAAGAACTGTCATTTATATAAATAATTTCTCGTAGAATATGTAAAAATATTGGAAAAGTATTCTGACGTGTAGTTTTCTGGGTATTTCAATCTAAATGATCAAAAATGCACGAAAATATCTGTCATCCATTCTTGGAAACAAACGACATGTTCTATTTGTTGAATATAATCAAATCGAAAACGTATCTAAGTTTTTCAGAGCTTAGAGTTTGAAGTTCTACAGAAGCGTCCTGTGTTGTTGAACTAAAAATCTAATTTGAGGTATGAAATTCATTATTGATAAGATAAAAATCGAAATTGTAATGTATTCATTCATGAAATAATGTTGTGAGACATCATTATAAATGATATACGAAATAAGAGAATTAAAGGGATATTAACAAAAACGTGAAAACGAACAAAATTTGTAATGAAATGGAGTGGATCGAGATAAATATACTCTCACACATTCTATCATGACAGTGGATTCAAAATAATCAAAATTGAAACTTGAAGATATGTAGAGGCACCCCTGCGTCGGATAAGCACCGAACTTTAGCAGGCATCAATTAGAATAGTAAATGCACTACTGCCAAGTTAATTATTTGCCAATAAATCTATTTTCAAAGAAATTCAGCAAGAGAAACTTCTTGAATATGACATGAATGATTCTTGCTAACGATGATTTTTAGATGAATCCATTTATTGCAGTAACGCTCTTTTATCCTTTTTAGATTTGTAGAACCTCAAGACTCAGATGAATGATCAAAATATATATATTTTTGTTATCAAATTAGCTTGCATCTGCCGAAGGTTGATGAATGATAAATAACAGAGATCACTATATATACCGTTATTTCTTCTGATTTTATGGCACACACCCAATTCTACTTGTCCAATGAAACTTTGGACATCGAGTATATCTTATTACCTTGTTACGAAATGAAAATATTTATTGCCGATACAATTTAAAATAATATTACCATATTTCACTCTCTATAATGCCACAAATAGCTATCAGTTAACAATATCTAGCTTCAAATACCCAATACGCATAACCGTGAAATCGCTAATAAGTTATTGACATATTCGTTCTGCTTTTGTGGCTATTAAAGATCACAGACGCCTGAAGAAAAGTTCAGCAACTATAAAAAGTAAATTTATTGTTAGTTCTGTCACAATGCGTACGTATTTCAACACCAGACACGTTGAAATGTTGGCAATAATGCGTAATAATTACAATACCATTACACTCTTGTCTTTCTTATCAATAAAATATTGTTGGTTATCAAATCCTACTAGGGACTGCCACGTTGTAAACTGCCACTGCTAAACTTGATAATTCAAACATCGCAAACTTTATCACCAAATAAAAGCGTGGCAGTTAAACTCTGTAATCCGAGTCAAGTTTTCCAGTAGATTCGTGTTAGTAGCACTGTGTACATCATCTATTATTAACAAATTTGTTGGGTTATTCATGTCAAATTGTGCTCCCTTGTGGAAATTAAGGGCCGTAGAAAAATTCTTGTCTACAACGCAATACATGTGCAAAGCAGCCTTGTCTTGAAATACTGGGCCTCATGTCATAATGCTTAAGTTTACACTCTGTTGCATGAATTACTATAACGGTATGCTAAACAAGACCTAGGCATATTTTTTATGTCGATATTTCAACATCAATTTCCTATATTAATTATTCTGGATCAATTAATTCAACCTAAATTACCTAAATCATACTGTTGTAATAAACATTGAACTCAATTGTTTTTATTACCACGGAAACACAACCCAAATTATCTAGTCCGGCCTTGAAAACAAAAAAATTGAAGTACAATATATGTTCAAATTACATCGGAAACAATACACTATCAAAATGAACTTTCGAATTCTATAAAAACAAAGCGATCCATTCGCTGTTGAAAGCTGTTAACAAAATACGGAAATCTGATTGAGAAATGGGATCATTAAGATGTTATACAGCGTGTCGGATTTTAAGGACAAACAGTAAAATATTAGCGGTATATTTTATTGTATCGTACTGTACATTGATTGATTGTTCCTTATATTTTAATTGATGCTATTAGTTTCATGCTCTAAAATAAATATTTATCTAGTGAATTCCTCTGCTAATGATTAACACATCAATTTCTTTGGCATCTCATTCTTATAATTTGCCAAATATCTATTGTTCCTTTTATTTATATATTTTATCTATCTATAGTTTGCATATCTGAATTTAATGGAAGATTTATCTATTCACTAAATCATTTTTATACTATAATAAAATGTCAATTCAATAAGGAAAAAAAACTAAAATAAATTATCTATTATTATATATTGCAGATACTGGTGGAACTATTAAAAAAATCATAAATTTCAGGCAAAGTGGGCGTCGAAAAATTTGTGCAAAAACAATTTTAATAGCTTCATTTTATAAATAACATATACAAAAATATTAATAAATAATAGTCCTGCAGACCTTGTACGGTTCTAAATGCAGATATTAAAAGTTTTATGTTCACTCTTTCCATGTAAACTTTTTATAGAATTTGTAAAGTCTTAAATCAAATTCATAAAAATTTGGAACTTACCTTGCAAAAATATTGTTTTCATCCTGGTATGGCAAGGCATGGCTACGCCACTAGAACAAAAGAAAATAAAGTTATAACACTTTAACACATGAAGACAAGCTGTAAAAAAAGGTCGACTCTCTAAATATCGAGTCACCGTTCTTTGGTAGGTATCCTTAAATACTTATCATTTCATGGTAGGCTAGTAACTTTGATTACTATTATTCAGTATTTAAACTAAATAATACATTTATTTATCTACTGAAGGCAAATAGGAAAATGAGACGTATGATTGATTATAAAGCTAATCAATTTCAGATTGTCCGAATACCCGTCAAAAATATTCACAAGTAATAACTTTTTTTCTGATATTGAACCCAAATTAATTCAGTTTTGAATTTGCTTGAAAGGTTGGATGCCTTCATATTCTTATTCCTAAATAATTCAGATGTGGACACACATGACTAACTTGTACATCTTTTGACTCAGTAATTGACAGTTAACACTGACATTGACAATAATCAAAATCGATTTCAATCAAAATTTGAGGTGATCATTTATGTAGATACTACAATAGTCCTAAATACAAAATTGCAACATTCTACAGCTGATCGTTCTGGATTTATCCGAAAAATTCGAAAACTATTCAATAAACTGCACTTCCGGTTCAGCAGATCGCAATCATAGTGCTAGGTGTACAACTGGATTTTATAGAACAGATTAATATAAAATAAATTTCAATATTCTACAGCTAATTGTCTCGAAATGTAAATTTTGTCGATTTCACAATACTTGTACTTTGTGCAAGTAAGTAAAAATATGGCAATAATAAATGTAAGTGAATTAAATCTACATCATTTTCAATACTATTTTCTTTAGCAAGCTTGAACAATGGCTCTACTTCTTCCGATGTTTTTTATTCGCAACAAAAGATATCCATCGATTTAATGCTTTCATTCAACGATAATCAATTATTTGCGATATTTCAGAGCATAAATAGTGCTATAGTAGAAAACAACATCGAACAATGAGCCATTCAAGAGTAAACCATTTTTTGACCTCACTGATCTATAGTAATTTATTAAAAAATTGTAATTAATGTTTTAAAAAGTGGTGAAAACTCATAACATAAGTAGTTGAAAGTATTTCTTGTATCCTGCATAATTTAATTCAATTTAAATATCATTTGATTCATGAAATTCTACGAGTTCATGAAATTTAATTTTGTTTGTAAAACATCAATTCTTATCCGCAAATGATCGATTATCATAATATAAGCAATTAGAAGTGAGTTTTATTTTTAAAATTCAAATTTCCACATCAACATGTTTTTCAAAATATGAATCTCGATTTCCAATGAACACAAAAACTTTCTTTGTCCGAAATACATTTATTAGTTAAATATCAAATATAGAATAGTAATTTGTGTATCAAGGCCGTGGAGATAATTTTTTTTTGGTCGAATCTGTTGTTTGCGGCCGAAGCGCCAGTTGAAGCTGCAATTCAGGTGAGACCAAAAAAAACTTCAAGCCGAAGTGCACACAATAGTTATTTGTGTATCAAGGCCGTAAAGGTTATCTTTTTTGGTCGAATCTGTTGTTTGCGGCCGAAGCGTATAGTTGAGGCTGCAATTCAGGTGAAATCAAAAAAGAGCTGCAGATTTTTTGTTATAACCGCCTAGTTAAATTTTTAGACGATCATCACAAATAAATTCAGAATTGCTATTGAAATTGTCTTATTTTATTGTCTTCTATCAAGCTGACATTTGTAAAAAAATGTGTTCTTATTTCTCGATTTGCAAGAGCTACATATGTTGACAGAAGAATATAATATGCATCTCGTCAAAAACTGTTTCTTAAAGAGTTCATCAAACTGCCCATATAGGTAGATATAGAGTGTTTATGAGTTAGTTTTTGACAGGTAAATCCCAAAAAAGTAATATTTGACAGATCAGTCCCAAAAAGTAATATTTGACCGAAGTGTACCAAAAAGTAATACTTTACGGCTGCAAAAGAGGCAATAGAAACAGCTTTTTTGTAATGATAGCTTAGAAATTGGTTTTTTAGTCTATCTTAAAAAAAGGTCCCTCATGATGCCATAGAGTTTCACTTTTTTGTACACATCTTTCAAATATCACTTTTTTGGGGAATTATCTGTTGAAAAGAACTTCAGGATCACTTTTGAGCTACCTATATGAGTATAAGTTTGATATCTCCTTGATGAACAGTGTTTTTTAGACTTGTATTATATTCTTCCATCAAACTTATCAGTTCTTGCAAATCTAGAAATAAATTCGCATTTCTCTCTTAATGACAACTTGATATCATGATAAAAAAACAGAAAAATTCTAATGGAAATAAAATTTACAGTCGCGATACTTAGAAATAAATAAGGGAAACTTTGTGATTTGCATATATAATACCACAAGAGCTTCGAAATTATCGGATATTTGTTGTTCGTTGACGCATTGTCAAGTTGATTTGTTTGCAGCGAACCTTGAGAGAAATATCAGATTAATTTCAGAGCTCGAGCGGTATTCGGGAGATTATTTTTCCCATCCAAATTCATCAATAGATTCCAGAGACTCGACTCCGAATCTGCTCATTTTCACATTCAATCTATCTGTCAGTTTGACAGATGCTGAATCAACGCGGCTGAATGTTCTTTGTTTTGTATATATAACCAACAGACAAAATTTTCAAAAAATTTCCACTTGAAAACCGTGTTGGTTGTACCACGTGACGTCGAATGGTACAATTCCATTGGTCGAAATTTGAATGGTAAAAATAATCAGATAAAAACTTTGTGTGCATCTCGATCAAAAAAAAATTACGGCCTTCATACGCAATTTACTATTTATTGATAAGATATCCATACTACGATTCACAAAATAGAGATAATCAGGGCTGTTATGAAGAACATTCGATAAGCATTAATCGATAAATAAATAATTATATTTCACCAAATGAAAAGTAGCAGTGACAAAAAAGATCAAATATTAGCTTGGAACAATAATTTGAAATTTGGTCTAACAATAGAACTAGACCCATAGTATTGATCTTCTTACAATAATATTCTCAATATAAGGTATGTAAATATGATACAATAGAATCAAAGAGAGATTTGAAGGAGCTAAATATCTTCTATTTTCATTTTATGTATGTAATGATTATGAGCACTTGACGATTATATGGTGAAAACAGTATTTCGCACGATTATCATGCATACATAATCAGCAATGAATATATCAGTTCAAATCTCCAAATTCCTGTATGTATTGATAGGTTCTGATTTTTTTTTTTATACTTTATAGGAAATAGCATCATATTACAGTTCATGTCCCATAATTTTTTAGACTAATACTATGAATAAAAATTTTTTAGAATTAAAATCTGCGTCGAATGATTATAAATGTATTCAGATGTTTTGTTGGGCATATTTGACAAAACGTTTCAACAGCAAAAAGCTTTTTTGTCAAGTGAAAAATATATATATTATAAATTTTTTTCACTTGACAAAGGCAAACGTAGTGTATTTTATTAATTTTTGTGAAATATACAGAACTTATACCCAATAAAGCATTTCTATCTGAAATTAGATCTAAAAAATTGATATACTCATTGGAGTCATTCTCAAAAATGACAAAAAAATTGCTTTCATGGAAAAATAAGAAACCTGAAATTTAGCGGGACTGCAGTTGGGTGGAAATTAGCCAGAATTTATCAAAAAATTCTGAAAGTTTCCCAACACCATTCAAGATATGTCCAAAGGATAAAGGACAAATTTTGAAAGAAAGTGTAATTTATATTCGCAAATTGTTGCATTTTGAAAATTTCGTTTTCAAAAATGCATGAGAAAACTATAATATTCTAAGTGTTAAAAACTATTTTCAAAAATTAGAAATATAATATTTTGGAGTCCTACACTCTGTACATATTAAGAATGGATCTACGACCATCCTTTTGAGTGGCCAAATAAACAAATTGACATTATCTGTCAGACAATGGCTCCAAAAAAAGAATGTCTATATTTTAAGAACTTATATTTTCGAAACTAATACACATGTTATAATAAGTAGTTCACGAAATTATAGAAAATATATCTAATTTTATTTTCCACCGCCGATTAATAGGATAGCACACTCATGGACCCTTACTCACATGGCCACCAAGATTCGCGGACCTGAAGCCAATTTTTTTCATGCGGTAATGTCAAAGAGACTCTTTATGCACAATGGATGCCGAAAACACTGCAAGAACTTGAAAAACTCATTTGTGCAACATTAGAAACCATTGACAGAGCTGTAAAATGTGTGGAATGAACTTGATTACATATTAGTTCTCTGTCATGTAACAAGAGGGAGGATAAAACTTGGCATATTTTTCTTTAATCCCATTTATCACATTGTAATAGTTTCGCAAAAATTAATATATAAAATCTGATTATTTATTTGTGCTAACCTGTATTATAAATAAAAAAAGAAATATATTCACGAATTACCTGAATAGATACATATTTGAATTTCCAAATTACACAAATTTATTTGTAATCAATAGCCGGATACAATTTTGAACTTATGTAAACTAGATTTGTATTTTGCTAATCAGAAGGCTCAAAATGCTGGAACCGTGTACCGTTTTGATACATCTATTTTTTTACTTTTCTGGAACAGGATAGTAAATCCTTTTGGTCTATTTATTGAATAGGTCATTACAATTGTGAATACTGTAGACATCATTTCCATTTGATGTAATCTGTTAAGCTGAGATGAAGAAAAAACATTTATTTCTAGATCTGTTAGAAGTAAAGGGGTTGACTAAAATAGTTATTCATGCAAAGATGCAAACCTAAGCATAATATTCTACGGCCCTTAGTAGTAGTTTCTGAAACAAATCGGAAGCACTCTTCACAGCATAAGTCGATATTAAGACTATACAAATAACAGATATTGCACACAGTACTACCAATACGAATTCATTGAAAAATTGAATTAAGTTTTAGCAGCTTTGTTGCCACGCGTTTATCATTAATATTAATAATTTGTTCAATTTATTCTTGTTACATTAAACACACAATGAAAATCAATTAAATATTTTGTGAAACTTTTTGGTGGAGGTGCTCTCTAAAATAGAATGAATTCTTAAATAAAAGATCTAAAAATATATAAAACTAGAATTATCATCCCGCTCTTGATGACTTCTTCCTCTTTTAAACAAAATTCAATATTTACCGTCAAATATTCATCCCAGTTTCAAACCACTTCACTTATGCACTTTTAATTAGCAAGGACACAAACCGAACTATTGCAGACAATCATCATCCAATGTCGCGACTTGAGTTCAACTTACGTAATCGTACTGACCACTTGAGATCTAGCCAGCCACCTCGATCTTTAAGAACCAGTTCGTTTGTTTTTTTTTTAATTTTATTATTTCGTTTTTTTCTACATTCGGTGAATGTGTAAGATTAATTGTTATGTTCTGTTCGATTGTTAGTCTGTGTTTTATGGTCAATTTAATTTATAGGTGGTTGTTATTAAGCATTGGTTAATGCTCGGGCTATTAATAATTTAGATTTTAGATAGCAGTAATATTATTTTGAGTAATTATCTGTTTTCTCTTAGGTTCCTTAATAGGTTGTTATTTTGAATTCATGACATTTGAGTAGAAATTTAATATTGTGTCGAAAATTTAATTGTTTTTCATGTATGTAATATGAGCATATCAAATCGATCATATTATATATAATTAGCCTGCCACAAATAATAACTGGTCCCATTTTAGCTTTTAAAACAATGAAAATTATCCTCAGTAATTAATTAACCTTAGGACTCTTTCTGACAGTAGACAAATTGATTCCTCATTCTTCGCCTCAAAAGCATTGTTTCAGAAATAAATGGAAACACATTGTTCAAACGGAATAAAAACAGCCTAATAGTTTTGTTTTCCTAAAATTGGCATTTATTAGCATTTCAAGACATTTTGCCCTTATAAGGATTACAAGAAAATCGGTTTTTAAATTCAAAATAACGGTAAATAGTCTCTTATTTCTCAATGTCAACTTGCATCATTATGTTAATTAGGAAAACCAATTAATAAATTTAAAAGTGCTGTTGTAAAAAGCAAAAGACGACATTTACAACAATGGTTTTCATTATAATACTAACTAAATTATCATTTCCTTCACCTAGAAATCTAAATTGCTCGAATGGATTTTATTGAGCAATTTGCAAGATATAAGTATTTTTGCTGAAGCTTCGATTTTCAGCCGTCGGACTACAGGAATTTTTGAATGTTGGTGGTATGTACGATGTTACAACAGTATTGGAATAATAAATTTCAATTAATTATAACCGCGACCTAGAATCAAACTTTGATTTCCAGGTCAGAAGTCAACTGCTTGAGATTCCCAGCTTTCTAGCTCATTTTTTGATGGAATAATTTCAGATCCAGTACAAAGAAATTCATTTTTATCATCTTGCAGATACACAAATTATTTTTAATTGTTTCTCTTCAAATTATTGAAATTGCTTTCATCTGTCTTGGAGTTAGATTAATTTCATTTTAGCACTTTTATTGGAACTAAAACAGTAAAACGTCTTGCGATAGTTACAAGTCTTCTGATAAATTCGCACAAACATAAAATCCATAGTGTTTTTTTTCGCAGCTTCAGCATTTCTATATTAATTTTTAGCATACCTGTTATATATTTTTTTTAAATCATATTTGTTGTTACTTGTTTTGTTATTCAAATTTTTATAAAAGGAAATTTTTTTAGCAATTACTTTCTGTGAAAAAATATTTTTCTTTCTGTCGTTGCACCTCTCCCAATCTCCCTTTTTTTCTAATTCATAATTTGTTACTTACTACATATTGCATTTGTTTCAGTTTTTAGTTCTTCTTTAAATTCAATGAATTGCTCAATATATAAACAAACTGTTTCAAAAATAAAGTATGAGGTTCATGACCTTGAAGTTATCTAATGCTGTCGCTTCTATAACGCTACTAACTTAACAATTTTGCTATGCAGGTTGCAGATATATCGAAAGTAACTACCTTCATTATATAATAGTTTGCTCAATGTCTTTCAACTTTGAAGTTTCACAATATATTAGAATTTCTTTCTGAAAAATTTTGTTATGAACATATTTTTTATGTGCAAGCATTTATACCCGAATAAGTATCAATCACGCCTTTTACTCGATACGGGTGTGACAGACACTTATAGTGCACTTGGTAGATTGATTGATATTTTCTTACCCGTGAAGCCACGAATACTCTTAGTTTTAGAGGCGAGTACACTACAGAGAATATGTAACTGATTTTTTATTCGGCGGTGGGATTCCATATCGTGAACTCCAGGTTACAAAACCAGCATATTTGTACTGATAGTCGGAAATCCGGCCTCATCTTATGTTTCCTTATCGGACTTACGACCAAATTGCATATGATTCGATTGGAAATATAGTGGCCAATAGTGTGTCAGACTTTATTAATCTAGGATCCTGTCTACTTCCAGTCCATTTTTGTCGAGATCAACTTTCCTGGCGGAAAATACGAGGGAAATTATGAATGAAATTAATACCGATTGGTAGCGAAGATCGAATACATTAGGAGAAAGCCAAGGTGCCATCCCCTGTTCTGTCTCGGGCAGGACAGATATAGCATCCAGGTTTTGTCTCAAAGTATTTGATGCTAGTTTTAAGCTAAGCCCAAAGAAATTGACTAAAAATGGCCTTTTTTTCGCCACTCAGGACAGGATCCTGGATTTATAAAATCTGGCATACTATTGACTACTATATTTCCGATCAATTCATGTACAATTTGGCCGTAAATCCGATCAGGGGAGATAAAAAGCAATCGAATTCCGAACTATGAGCTCCATTTTTTTCAATGAAATTCTGTCAACTTTCTATATAGGACATGACATGGTACTTAAAGTATCCTCACTTTTTATCATGGAATTCATTTATGGAATAAAAAGATTTCCATTAAAACAAATGGACTTTTATGATGTTTGTCAATTATAATTTTGACGTAGCGTACTCGTTACCACTTTATGAACAATCAAAAAAATATTCACCATAATAATAGCCACAAGTCTCTGTTATAAAATGCTGTTTTCATTTTTTCTTTCAAAAAAAAAAACGCTATTATACTCATTTTGGTTGTCTGGCTGGCTGGCTGGCGTAACGCTGAGATCTCAGCAACTACAGCACTTACAGACTTTAAACAAGTACTAAATGAAAGATGCTGATTTGTAGGCTTGCACAAACTGCGAGATTTTCTTATTCCTACACCCAGTTTTGGGTAAAAATTGAAACAAAAATTGAAAAGGTAATTACTGCTGAACTATGCATAGTTGAAATCTGAAAACTGCTGCACAGAATGAACAACATATCAGTAATTGAATTTAATACCCAAAATTTCGAACCGATATAGGTTACCATTCATTTTAGGGTAGAAACTATTTATTTCAATATCTCGTGAGTTTCACAAGATATTGACATGCGGTTTTCGATGTTACTAGTATCAGAATGAGTTCGAATTTTGTTTTTACGATCAATTTAGGCCAGTACATGACCACCCGTTACTTATTTTCCTTAATCTGTAATTTTGGAGGTAATTTCCAGGGATTTTTTCAATATAGCTTTGATGAAGATCAAATTGTTATTTCAAGATACAGCACATGAACTCCCGTCAGTCAATAACTAAACAATAAAGATTAAAAGGTATATCTGAATTTGTACGGGCACAAATTATGTATCTATCAAATACTCAACTTGAAACTGGTACTAAATGAGAGCTGCTGCTTCGATCGTAGGTTTGCCCAAACAGCTTGATTTCAAGCTCAGTGATTATGGGAGATAGTAATTTGCGAAATCTCTGAAGTAACATGCATTCATGAGCTGTCAAAAATGCGCTTTCATCATCAAGATGATTCTTCAATTTTTTTTCTGCTGAATTGAACGATAGAATAAAAAATAGGAGGTTCCAGTTAAAATAAGAAAGTTGAGGCCGATTTCCGGTCAAACCAGACGTGCTACTAGTTAGAATATATTAAAGTTCAAATAGGCACGTTGGAATACCCCTAGATACCAAATTTTGTAAAATTATATAGAATATTATTCAAAATATAAATAATGTGAGCTCGTCGTGAAACATCGTGTATATTTAGGATTCTTTGACTAAGGCTACTTCAAATAAGTAACGTACGTTTAAATCATGATTTAAATCGTGATTCAAATCAGATGATTTGAATCAGGCCAACCATAATGGAAAATACCTTCAAAAGATAATTAGTTATTCTAAATTTGGATTATTATTCTGCATTTGAAGTTTTAGCATGAATTTAAAATAAATGTACTCACAACTTAGGATTTCAGTGTTCTTCTGAAAATCTTGAGAAATTTGTTTCAAATAATTGAGTTTCCTCTCAAATATATTGAATAAATTACTTGATTCAAATTCTTCAGTAGGAATATAGATGAGTTTAAAATAATTAATTAAATGAGGTCAGCCATATTGATGAGTGATATCACGCCCATATTTTTTTCGTGCGTTCAATTGTTTGTGTTTCTTCTTGTGCGATTTATTTCTTACGGATTTTTGCTTTCCATAATTTTGACTGCAATTGATGAATGAACAATGCCTTCGAAAAAAGGAAAGTCAATTGGATCGAGCCATCCTAAAATAATACATTAAAAAATATTGACAACACAGGGATACCGTAGATAGAACCTGTAGTTCTCCAGGTGCTGCAGTCAATTACTATATTTCTATGAGAAAGTCCATTAAATCGACTTATCCTGAGATAAAACAACAAAAAATATCAACAGTATAGGCCAGTACCCACGGTTTGCCCAGGTGCTGTATTCAATTTATTTTTTCCGATGATTTCAAATAGTACGTCTATATGCCCGCAAAGCAGCGGGCGACTGCTAATATAATCTATAATTTAATCATGAAAAACACTTTTTAGTTATTATATGGAGATAGTTAAATTGAGGACTTAATCACAATTCTTACTGATTTTTATGAAATATTGCGAAACATTTGATCGTTATTTTCATCCAAATGTAACACTTCAATTCCACCTCTCAAGTTCCGTTACTCAAACCTATTCAGATTAATTGGCTGATATACCTTTTCAGAAAATATTGTTTTCTGAACGTGCTCCAAAAAAATAGTCCAACAATATTCTGAAATTGCATTTTATATTAATTTTCTATAAAGAAACAAAAAAATTGGTATAATTAAAACAGCATCGTCCAAGTAACTTTAATTGAACGTCAGTACTAAATGTCAAAGCGTCACACATCTAAACAGTTGAGCATCTCCTTCTCATAGTAACAACTTTCAATAAGAAAAAACAAAAATAGAATTTTCCCACGCAAGAGCCGCGCATCAAACGGAAAATCATCAGTACATCACGACCTCTAGCTTATTCTTCTTCTTCACCTCGCGATAGTCAGATGTTTCATTCATGGCGCAATGGCGGATAGCGGTTCGCAGCTCTCAGCACCGTTATCAAGGTCGCCGTGCAACCGCAAACTGATTTCTAGAGATGTTCTGTTGTTTTGCAAACACGTACTTGATGTGGTTTACTGAGTATAAAAAGATGTGACCGTTATATGACGATAATTCACGGTTATGCGCGCATTCACTTAAGATATGGTACACTAATCTTACTTTTTGGCGCCATATTTTTATGCATTTTTCACTCATTCCAATTTTTGGATGATTTTTTTCATTTATTTAAGAATTCGTAGATTGCAATTATTTCAAATTCAATAAATTTTAAATGGAGATATGTGAGAGCATAAAAATTAGTAATTTCTGGGAGGATAGAGCATTGGAGGGACCTGATTTCAGCATCTTTTGAACCTATTCTATTCTCATTTACCATCAGTAAATTTAAGCAGTAATTTCAAGCAGTATTTTGTAAAATATATAATTTAATATTCCGTCAACAGAGCTACGTCACTCGTGGATTTTATTCTACTTGGTTCACACATTTTAAACCATTTCTCCAAAGCTGTCTGACATTTGAGTTGCACGAATGACCTGTCATTTGAAAAATCATCTGCAATGTAATTTCCTAGTCTTGTTCTCTTGTTTTCTTACGTAATAATGACAGATTCACTTTTGTTTATTTTGATGTAGCTAACCTTAAAATAAAAGTAGCCAGTGGCTATTTTTATATGTTAGAAGTATAATTTATAATAGATTCACTGAATTTAAAATGATGGGTCTGGCATACTTTTTATGAAATGCAATTTGAGATTATCTTTAACCATTAAATCAACTAGATAAAGCAATTGCTTTCGAAGAGTGAAGCAAAATAAGAGAAAACTAATTTGTGTCTAACAATATAATATGGCTGGATGTACTTAACTATGAATAATAACAATTATTAAATACATTGAATATCTACTGTGTGAATTTATAACTTCCTTAAGAGGTAAATGTTATTTTGTAGATACTTCAAAGAATATGTGGGAAACCACTCATATTTTAAAGTTTATGAACATATTTTCTATTCGTTGTATAAATTTCTAAACATAAACGTAGCAGAAGTACAGAATTTCATAAGGAGATATACTTGAATTCTGATCTTGTAACACTTGAATAGCTCGCTGTTTTTGAATTATTAATATATTTATCAGCCAACTGAAAAAGAATAAATACTGAAATCAACAGCAGTGATCAGATGTAATCTATTTTCAATTGGTAAACTAGATTCAATACGAATAGAGAAAAAATGATTGATGAAGACTTTTATAAATTATTAATTTTTACGAGTATGCAGTCAAGATTTTTTAAATTTTCCTTTACTTTTCTATAAATGATAATTTTAGGAGGATAACTGCCTGAATCTGCTTTCTTTGGTTCTTGTGTCATGAACTAATAACCTCAAGGATCCTCCATAAATTACTTGAAAAGTCGAGCACTTTTCTAACGAACGGTATATAGCTGTTCTTCCATCAGATTTAATTATCTTGATATTTATCAATGCACACAAACTTCTACATGACTTGCAATATGAATTTACATAATATCCTCTTCACAACAATCTGAACTATCTTGATCATCTACTAATTACAATTTCATCATACCCAACTTGAATCAAATATGATTTTTGTTCAATTTCCAATAAATCTTCTATTGTCTGAGAATGCTTCTGAAATGTGAAGGTTTCCTCGACTCATTCATTTTCTCAATAACTCTCAAATCAATTTTGATCACGTACGATTTATTTAGATCTCAAATTTCGTAATCCGTTCTACCTACAAATGATTTACAAACAGCAACACGTGTTGCATAAGAATCAGTAGCTTGTGGTTTATTAAAAATGTAACTTATTCTGGAGAATTTGTTGTCGAACACTATCGCAATATCGCTTTCATTTTGAGCAATTATCTACTTCAGTTTCATGTAAAAAAGAAATGAAATTCTTGCGATAAATTCTTACGCTTTTTCATGTATAGTGTTTGCGATATTGAATCTTTTTTTTTAATTGAAAGTTATTTTATTAGAAAGGAACTCAAGTGGATAAATTATTTTCGAATACATTCACTGTGCGGAAATAAGGGATCTACTTATTGGAGATACATCAACTTATCCATTCAATCAAAATACAGGAACAAGTCAACACAATGTGTACCAAATTGACAACAATTAATTAGCATGGAATTAACTCTTCCAGATATTATTATTAACATATTTTTTGACAAAATAGTAAGGATATTGATGTAAGTATATTTTTTTTTCACATGGTTATCATGTCGACTATGATACGATTTAATTTATTTTAATCATTACATCTTGAATTTTTTTCTGATCAACAAGAGCATAAGCATAGTCTTTTCGGTTCTAAATTTATTCTTTTTTCTTGTTTTTCATGATTATCAAGATTCTACAGAACATGTATATACGATTCTCAGCAAATTCTCCACATTAAAAAATTTATAGAGAGGGAACAGATACAATGTTATGTTTTCGAATCTAATTTTTTCAATGATCTGTATATCCATGATTGAAAATTATTCGCATCTTTCCTGTATCTTAAAAATTGAAATTAAAATCGCGAGAATCCCAACAAAATAGTACTATCAATAAAATAAAACAGGATATAATCGCGATGAACATTAAGTAGTGTATGTATAGCAACCAGTATTTGAACATAAAAATTACATTGTCTGATAGAGGAATATGATTAATTCAGATTATCTAATTAAATATAGCTCTTCTCCTAATTCCCGAAATACTTTTTAAACTCCAGTTTTGGATTAGCATTATTCTCTCTCAGTAATACGCTTTTATTGTCATCCATGCATCATTCTGCAAAAATGATTTTCGGAAACAGATAAAAGTCACATGGAGCCATATCTGGTGAATATGGAGGCAGGAGCATCATTACAATGTTGGTTTTACCCAAAAATATAAGAACTAGCAATAAATGTGAGCAGGAGCATTACGAGGTGCAAAAAGCACCACGAATCCGAGAGTTTTTTGCGAATTGCTTTACACAAATGGGGCTGTAATTGGCGATCGTACACCCTATTGATTATTTGATCTTGTGGCAAGGTGTACTGCATTGTTGAAATCAAAAAACACAATAGGTCTGAGTTACTTCAATTGGTCGCTGTTTCTGTTCTTGAAAAAGAAAAAAAGAACTGCTACCACACATAAACGAACATAACATAAACATAAAACATCTAAAAATTTTTCGTGGCACGAGTCAATTGTTATGCCAATTATCTTCAGCGATTTCTCTGATTGTGATTCGGCGATCGTTTATAATTTTTTTCCACTTTTTCCACAGTTTTACCGATTATTGATGTGCTGGGGCATCCATTGCGTTCATCATCTTCAACATCTTCACGGTCGCCTTGGAAATTCTTATACCAGTGATAAACTTTAGTTTTACTCAAAACAGAATCACCAAAAATTATATTCAACGTTTATGAAACATTGCTGCAATTTTATTCTACTCTTGTAGCAAAACTCAATGCAAACTGATAAATTTAAAAAATCAAAACCTGATAAGTTTCACAAAAAATACTAATTCAGGAGTCGGTTTTCACATCATCATCCTGAATAGGGCAGCATGCGTAGACACGTGTTTCGTCCTTTTTAGGACTCTTCAGTGAGGTATAGCAAGCCGCAGATAGACGGACTTGTAGCCGCAAGACTACAAAAAAGTAAGTTTGTTCATGGCATGCAAAGAAACGAATCTGCAGCATCAACCATAATACAGCCGAAGTGGCAGGTTTGAAGAAGTGCAGTCACTTTACAGTGTCCTGCACTTCCTTAATGCAAACTCTTTGATCCATTTTGTGATCAAATAAATTATCGCTGACCATAAGAAATCTCACATTTAACCTCACTGAAAGCTCACAGCGCACTAAAAATCTGATTTGGTTAACAATTGCCAGATACTTTTAGAAGTGCCAAAACTGTATGAAGACTATTTTCGTGGGTAGCAGGATAAAAGAATGCTGGTCCCTGCATTTACTGAATGTATTTTGTTATAAGAATAACCCATTCTCATTATATTTATGCGAAAAATTTCAAAAGACTGTCAAGTAAAGTGCACTTCTGGCTCAGTGGATCTCAATAAAAATAGGATATGAGCATCTAGACGGTATACTCGTCCTAAATACTAAATTCTAACAATCTTCGTTCAATCGTTTTGAATTTATGCGGAAAATTCAAAAAAAGTTTCGAATAAAGTGCTCTTCCGGTTTAGTCGATAGCAATCATAATGCAGGGTGTACAATTAGATATTATAAAAGTGCCTAATACAAAATTTGAATATTCTACTACTGATTGCTTAGAATTTATGCGGAAAATTAAAAAAGTCTGTCATATAAAGTGCACTTTCGGCAGAGTCGATTGTTACAAAAATTAAAAATAGTTTGAAGTAAAGTGCACTCCCGGTTCAGCCGATCGCAATCATAATGCAAGGTGCACAATAAGATGTTATAGAAGTTCTTTATACGAAATTTCAATATGCTATGGCGGATCATTCTATATTTACGCAAAAAATTTAAAAAAAGTTTCAAGTAAAGTGCACTTCTGGCTTGGCCGATTCATAAAAAAATAGCAGATAATCATTCTGTTACAATATCAAGTTTAAATACTGAATTTCAACATCCTACGATTGATCATTCTGGATTTATGCGGAAAATTCAAAAAAAGTTTGAAATATAAGTTGAAGTGCACTTCCAGTACAGGCGATTGCAATCATAATGCGAGGTGCAAATCAACACCATATACCAGTCTTAAATATGAAATTTCAGCATAATACGTTCTACCAGTTTTGAGATTTGCGAGTTACGCACGAACGCACGTACGAACGCACGCACCAACATACGTACCGACATCAAGCCAAAAATATAGTTAAAATGGATTCAGGGATGCTCAAAACGGATATTTCCATCAAAATCTCGATAGGTATGAATTTTGTCGGTTTCACAATACTTGTTACTTTGTAAAAGTAAGTAAAAATGAGGTTTTAATATAATAATACTTTCCAAATATCATGCTTATATTGAAATGCACTACAGAGAAGATTTTTTCTTAGTTCCCCTTGTACAAAAGTATGGAGCGCTGAACTAAATTGACGTAATTTTTGTGGGCGCTCTTCGCTTTTATTCATGGAGAACCAGGAGATGGTTCTCTTGTTTTTAGTGATTTTTTAAATAAGCGTGGTATTTAGAAAGTACTTTATTTTATTTTATTTTTGCTTTTAAAAATTTTTGTAACAATATGGAAAATACTGTAAACGTTATTCTGCACGTCAAAATCTTTTATTTGATACCCATATCAAGGCGAGTAAACCGAATATTCGCCATCTTGAGACGGCAGCCATATTGAATTTAGTATTACTCCATCTACTTATCGTTTTGCACTCGTTACAATATTGAGTATTCTAGATTATATTGTCATCAGTACCAAAAGTGTATACAAAATTTTAGCAAGGTTGGACCATCAGAAGTAGTTTAAAACTCGATTACAGGATTTGACGCATACAATAACGACACGGCAAGCTAATATAAGCATAGTAAAAAAGTAACTGCTCGTTGGATGCCCAGAGTACAAACGACTAACAAAAGCCAATTTTGTAAAGATTTCTAATAGTGGATGAAAACTGAATTCATTACTTTGGTCCATAGTTACAAGAACAATAGAATGGCGGCATGGGACTCACAACCTCTTTGGAAATTTCGATTAACTTCTCCCACGGATATGTCCCTGACAAGTTTTTGCCCAAATTCTGGAAGGAATTCTTCTCATTGATTATTATTCACTCTATCATAGACCAATGTTGTGAGATTTTATTGCAAGAAAGTAAAAAGAGCCAAAACTTTCTATTTAACTTAGATAGTTGAATTCACAAGGGATATTTTTCAATGATCTCTTCACGATACTAACTTTGAATTTCTCCCTATTTTCTAAATTTGGTGCTTCGTGATTATTATTCATTCTATGAAACTTAAGAAAATTCTTAGAAAACTTTTTATTATAATGATGCTATTGCTGCTGTGATTTAATGGGTGGCAAGACAAGACAAGCAATATTTCTTTAGATAAAATTTAAAAAAAAACTTGATCCAGCTGTTTTTTTTTATGGTGGGAACAATAGTTTGTGAGCTACTTAAGTTATATTCAGTTCGGTCGGCTCAGACTTTTCTATAAGATGAGCACCCTTTCATCATTCCTTCGGAACCAGCAAAACTTTTTGATTTATTTGGAAATCACATGATGATCTATTAATCATTCTATAAAAGGAATTAAAATGTTTTTGAAAGTATGCAGTGTTCAGATTTCAAGATGCAACCCAGTATAAATAATTTATTGAGTATACTATTAGAAAAAACTTTCGTCAAATGAACTATGAGGAATTCAAAAGTGAAATCGGTACAAGAATCTATTTATTGGTTTTCGAGCAATATTGAGCATATTTCTATAAAAGCTTTGTACAGTGGTACAACAAAAAGAATGTTGGCATATGGTCGAATTTGTATGTCCAAAAATTTCTCTAAAGTGACAATCACGTGAGGAATTGATAAAAAATATTATGAGCAGCAGTAAAACTTGAAAACAGCTGTTCAATATATTTGTGTCCGACTTTTAAGAACGAAATTTAAGAATAATAACTTAACTCCGCTTATTATCATCCTCAAGCAAAAATACACAATCACTCGCAACTCTCCAAACAGGTGATTCGAAATTTGTGTCCATATCTCTTGGTTTACCTATATATCCTACTTTTATTAAGTCCTACGCAAGTTGAACATTTCGGCTTTGTAACTTTCCTCTGCAATTCTTCTTTTACGATTATGTGTATTGCGTTTTATATAGGTGAACTTATATAAGTCCCATTTCGTTATTGTTCGCTGTTACTTTCTACAGTTGAATGAGAACCGTTTATTTGGATCGCAGATAAAATTGTAAGATTTCTCTGACAGTTGCCGATAGTTTTGACAGCGCGTAGGAGGCTGAATCAAACAATCCAATTGAATAATCTATAATCTATTAGAAAATAAACAAGGAAATGAAGTATCATTGATACAAACTATAGAATAATTTTTTGACGTCATTAATGAATAGGAAAAGGTATATCACTTTATTCTATCAGTTTTTATTTATAATAATAATCAGGCCGCAAATACTTGTCATGAACAAGCAATAATTGTGTAATTATCAAGTTTTGTAGAATTCATAACAAATAAATTTTATCAATGCAAATGTCGAATTAAATGTTTTGATTTATTTTTAAAAGACCAAAAATTCAACTCGCAAATCTTTGATAATTCTTTCAAAACTTTTGCAATAATTTAGTATAAAATAACTATTTACTATATTAAAACTTATTCATTCTGCACGATTTATTATGAAAAGAATCTCTTTATTTTGTTGATTGTATCAAGTTATATATCAAACAGAACAGTGTATGAAGAAGATTATCTAAAACTAAAATCGTGTATAAAAAATTATTATGAAAAATTGGAATTATCTGTGCTGTACAACTATAATGAATAATAAATCAGCTTATCCAAATGTAGAAATGACTTTCTAAATTGAAAAAATTCAAAATCACCTTCAACAAAAATTCTTTTCAAGTTTCCTATAAGCAAATATATTGCGTGACTCAGTAGAGCCTGTCGCTAAGAAAACCAAATCTATTGAAGCGGAAGAAAAAAATAAATCGATAAGTTGATTTTATAGCATTTAGAACAGTGGACACCCACACATGAATGGCTTTAATTGACATTTATTTGATTGAAAAAATTGCTGAATTTCTTCCCCATAAATGTTATAAAATTCTATAAGAATATAGAGAAGCTCAAAAATCGTTATACAAATAAAATAATATCTAGAAATTTTTGCCGCAGATAAAAATATACGCGAAAAATTATTTCATCCACAAAATCTAACGAACAGCTCAAATTTGAGAGATTGGACCTCAGACACTATTTTGAAAAACGTGTTAATAATACACGTCACTTATAGATATTTAAGGGGAAATGAAATCAAATGGCGAATATTTTGTTAGAGAAATTAAACCTGAATCATTAAATATTCTAGTGACATTTTGTTACTAGTGCAATATGAGCTTGTTTACGACTACATGTTATAATAATTCAGTTTTTAGACTATCTACAAGATGTTCAATTTGTAATAGAAGTAATAAAACAGATTTACGCTAATTTCACACATATGACAGTGACATATTTTGAAACAGCTTCTCGGAATTACTATTTGAATTTGTTGTAGTAGATAAATAATAATGATGGAAGGATTACATACATGAAAACAACATAATAATAATTATATGAAAGTCAAATCAACCATTTTATTGACCGTGTACATTATTCTTTAATATCGTTCAAGTATAAGTTACAAGTTTATATAGAAAGTTTTGTGAAAATAACACCTACAATTATAATTATAATATATTCCTTATAGTTTTAACAAATATCCAATAATATTTTGTAATTCAAGTATCTCTAATTATTCATTGAGAAGTCAATATAATTTCTTTTTCTTTTGTTGCTATATTTCTACAGGATAATCATAAACGATTGACCGTCAAATAACTTGAAATATCGTATTATGATAAAAATAATTTTTTACGCAATAAAATCAGTACAGCACATTTTTGTAAATATTTTATTTGAATCCTATTCTTCGATCATTTACATATTTTAGTCATATTTTGTTGTTAGAAATAAAAAAAGAATGGAAAACTGCAAATTGTTAGCTTAGAATGTTCCGTCAATGGCAGTCCATGTCGTAACCTTGTGGTCAGCACAATACTTCTCCAACCATAAATTTCAGGTCCAGTTTCATCGCTATTTTATAAATTTAGAGTGTCGTATCGATGAATTTCATATTTCAAAGTGACAGCTGTCATTATCAAAGTGACAGCTGTCATTGTTAAAGTGACAGCTGTCATTTTAAAAGTGAAATTTGACATTTGATCGCCGGTAGCTTAATATAAGGATGGTAACGTGGATTCCACTGATTATTTATTTTATATTTCTACTAAGCTTCAAATCAATACCGAAGTAGACATTCAAATAAATTCTAAAAACAATTGACAATTGTTTAAATATCATTTTTGATACGTCTAGAAGAATTATTCCCGCAGAAGCTTTAATTTGATACCAAAAACGATAGAAATTTTTATTTTGAAAAAACAATTGACAAACGTTTGCATATGATTTCTAAATAAGAGTAATAATACTCCCAATTCCACATTATGATTGTTATTATTTCTTTTCCACAGAAAAATATTACGAATTTTATAATAATTATTTTAATTATGACAAATGAGCCGCTAATAATTTTGAGAAATGCTTCAAGTAAATGTTATGCCAAATTATTTAAGGATCAATTTCAATTATTTTATATTTTATGAATAATACCACAAAATAAACGCAAAAAGCTAAAAAATGCCGTAAATGAAGTTGTGGTACCACTGGTTGAAAAATACTTATTTACGAATTCAAGATATCGTGCTTTCAGGCAGACAGGCCGAATTATTTGCAAGTGCTTACTATCCATTCCATAATTATTATTACAAAGTTAAAATTATTTTTTTGTAAATTTCAAATCTTGAAGATTGTTATACAGACTGAAGACTTATAAGTCTCGAAAGAAATGTAGAAATGAAAGTGAATCTACTATTATTTTCTAAATTCTTCCTGTATGGAAATCTTCACCTGTTCTTAACCTAATATTAGTCCTTAAATGGCGCCAAAGAAGAATGTCTCTTCAGCTTAGACTGTGATTATATTTGTGCATAATTTCTATTGTATAAGTAGTGAAGTTCTAGCAGTCATCCTAAGAGACTCAGATATGGGTGTCAAGGTTTGCATAATCGGTACAAGAACTATTGTCAACATTAGATTGATGGGAACGACTGAAATAAGCGGTGATCGATCAATTGTTCTTTTGCCGCCTTCATTTGGACTACAAAAGAGAAATCATCTCGTAAATTAATTACAAATATGATTTTCAAGAGAATAATATTTATAAAAACTAGCTAAAAATTATTGTTGACATCATTCAAATGACATATTGACATTAAACACAAGCCGGGATGATAAATTTACTACAATTATTTCTTTTTGAAAATATATTTGGAAGCTATTTGAATCTGACATTTTGAAATAATATTATATTGAGAAGAAAATGACACAATGTTAACATAGCGACAATTTCTCGTAAAAATACAAAAGTATCTTACCTCTAGAGTGAAAATTTGGAGCTAACTTAAAAAACCTTAAAGTCTATTTCTGCTGAGAACGGTCCAGGACTCTTATGGAATTACGTTCTAAGCCTTCTGATCAGCCGAAATGGAAACACGATTCACTTACATTAAATGCAAAATTTAAAACAAGCCTTCTAGAAATAAATTCAAGAAATGAGAACATACTCACATATTAGCTGGATGGATACAAATTTGAATATTCAAACTGCACAAATTTATTCATGTTAATTGATGAATGACTGACATTTGATGAAACTGACAGATAGCTAAAGTATAACCAATTCGTATTATCTTCAATCAGACTCAAATCATAGTCTCACAAGAGGCTAGAACCATTTTTAACTGAAATAGACAATTTATAAAAAAATACATGAAAATTTCCTTCAAACTAACATAATGTCATGTATCAATATTATTTCATTTCTGTTGTTATCTCATTACATTTAATCTAATGCTAATACTCACTCAAATGCTTTAACTAAGTTATAATATCTGTTATAGTTTGGACAGGCTTCATCTACCATTAGGTCAATCGTTCAAGGTCACACAAAGCCCAAAACTGCAATCCTAAAAGATTAACCCGCAGATAAGAAACAAAGTCGAGCAGTTTAAAATGAACCATATTTATATACATATTTTACCCTCAGTGTTCCATTGGTAGATCAAAAGTTTTTCGAAGCTTATTACCAGGATTGTATTGAAAATTTCAATCTTTTATAATAAGAATCCATAGAGAAATTACTCATTCTCTTCTAGCTAATTTTGTATATTTAAATAAGACATGGTATGACATGATACACATGGTGTTGTTAAGAAAGGATGGGTTGATGATGAAGGTTCATCTCATTATTATTGTATATTCAATCCTATTGAGCTAATTTAGAGCGAATTAAAAAACAATATTAGAAAACAAAGTGTTTCGCCGCAACTAAACTCCAATGTCGTTGAATTAATCAGACAAGAAATTGAAAATATTGGACCGTGACAATGGAATAAGTGCAATCAACATGTGATAAAAATAGAAGATAAATTTGTATCACTTTACAAAGACATGCAACAACTAATTATAATTATCAGTGATTCGGATGTGTCCGATATAAATCCTGAGGATAAGGAGATGGACGAGTAAATATCCGAATAAATATATATATATTTTGAATGACATGTGGTTTATGGGCTTCTTGGGGAAATCGCCACTATAAACAAAGGTTAACGATCCGCAATCAGTACCTCTTGGGTGGTCATGGAAACCTGATAATGCAACATTTAATTAAAACCACAGTATACACATTGAAGACATGGAATATATCGAATTCTAACCCAAATTTTTTGTTACGGTCCTGGTGCACCTCAGGCTTGTGGTCTTGGCTATTGTGTGACTGCAATAAAATTCTAATAAATCGTTAACGATTATTAGGTAGATGAAGTCCGTCCAAACTATACTCAAATGGGATATAGATCTCGTATACTTCGAGTTAATTAATAATTTTCAAAAAAAACAAGCCTTAATAAAGGTAAAAAAGTAAATCTATTTGAAAAATTATGATGAGTGACTGTGTAGAAGAGAATTGGACAGAATATAGTTATTTATCAAGAAATGAAATCCGTTTGAATGAGATTATTTTCAACCAATTGCATAATAAGTAACCTTATATAGGTATAAGGTCTATACCAAAAAAAATTGTAGATAAACCATACCATCAAATAATTTATTACTGCTTACATATTCAAAACAAGCCATTTTGTATTTCATCCTTTGTTTTGTTGCTTCATAGAAATATTTCAATTAATCGATAGATCCTTCACACATTAAAGGTGTGCAATAAAACTTTCATTTCACAACCTTTCATAAAAGCCTACTTTTTACATTGAAAATTATATTTAAAAATTATTACTTTTTATGATCGTATTCAGATGTTATTCCATCTCACCTAATTTTTACAGACAAATCAAATTATAAAGACTATAAATATTTAGGTTTATATTATCACTTTTGGAGGAAATAAAGATAGCGATATAGCGAAAACAATAAAATAAAGAAAGACAGTGCATCGGATTTTGAGGAGAAGCGCTTCTTCGGTGAGGCTTTAGATTTTCTATTTACTTCTATCATATTTTATGAAAACATCAACTTCGCTTCGAGTAATTGCACAGTAGGGAAATATTTTGTCATTTCGTTTATAAGTATTGTGTAGCTTCCATGATTTTAAAAATCGAAAATGGGATTGTAAATACTGCCTATATAAAGTTGAGATTCGCAATTATAAGGCACGAAATAAACGAAAAGTAATTAACAAGAAACACAGCTTAAAAACAATTTAAACACCATAATTCCTGTTGAGAAACCTCGCATATTTATTCATTAAATTCAACGTGTTAAAAATTTAAAATCCTCGACTGCTCGGCACTCAGTAATTAAAAAATAAAACAATGTCACAGTCAACACAATTTTGCGCAACTAAGATCAAAGATAATGAAGTTAAGAACATAAAATTATCAAAATGTCTTTGAATTATACATTATTCAATCATTAATAAAAGCATAAACCATAACGAATTATGGTTAGGCTCATATCACTTTCAAATATCAAAACAAATAGAGCGTGGCGATATCATATATCTCGTGGAGGGATCGATTGGATGATTTTTGGATGAAAAATGCGATAAATATAACAAGATAAATATAAATTTCAGTTGTTTACAGATAACTGTATCTTGAGTAATTGATAATTCAGCTTGTCATTTCAACGGATAATTCAAGATGACTTATAATCAGAAATCAACAGAAAGTAATAAAATGATAACTTCGGAATTATTATAACTTGCCGGCAATATTATTCTTTTACAGGATGATCATGAATTATTGATCGCGCCACCTCGTTCTGATTTTTTCTCAAACGCACCGTTGTAATGGTGTCTGCGATTGATAGATTATCGTAACCTAACAATTAAATGAAAGACAATATATTTTTTAAATATTCAGTAATACATTTCTTTGCTTACTTTCTTATTCCTAATGACACAAGAATATTTTTCACAATGTACGAAGATTAGCTCAAAATGAGTGGCGTGCGAGTCGTATCAGATAGCTGTTTGTTCGCGCATCGTTCATCTGATCTGGTTGATACTTTGAACAATTGTTGTTGGCGCTTGCGTGAAAGCTTCTAACATAGTATCATCAAAGTACGACTCGTGCTGCTGTGTAAATATATGTAGTTTTGAATTCGCTTATCTAAATGTTTATTTGTAACAGAGTGCACAGACCAAACCGCTAGACCTGAAGTTTTGAAATTGCACTACTATAACGACATAGAGAACGAATGATTACAGATTTTTTTAAATTTCATCTCTTAGGAAGTACCGGATACTCCATTACGTTTATTTGAAAAATCGTATTCCCTGCGACCATTATTATATTTTTATGAGAAAGACAATACTGTCGGTCAACCTTAAAATGAAGGAGGAAAAAATAACTACATCACAGAACTACCGGTTGTCCCAGTGCTACAGTGAGATTTTATTCCTTTTTCACATTAATTTCAAAGAGTTTCGGGTGCTGTAGTCAATTATTATATTTTCAAGAGGAATTAATTGGATTGATCAACCTTAAAATACAACAACAGAAATAACCGAAAGCATAGGACTACCATAGGTAGTGTACATGGTTAACCCGAGTACTGCAGTGATTTATTGTACATAAAATCATAGAAAAATAAAATTAAGTTCACGAAGCTTAACAGCCACGTAAGTATTGACGTGCTAAATAAATAAAATGCAAAAAGAATTACTTTACGCATCGTTACGCATCGAAATACCAATTTTACGCATGGCCCTAGAAGTCATTATAAAATTCCTCAAATGTCTTAGCAGGAAAACCAAAAATTAAGTCAATCCAAAGATGAGACTTAAAGAATCTGTTCTTTTTTTTCCTTCAAAGAAATATTGAAATTAGAAACCGCATTTTTGATAGATCCTAAATAAAACCAGGCTCATTATCGTAATGGTTCAATTTCTATGCAAAACCTGTTCAAGATTTGAAAACTATGAGCATATCACTTTCATCGAAGCCCAAGTCAAAATGTTCAACACAGAAATTGATTAAACATTCTAAAATCGAAAATTTGGTTAGTATGCATATCAAATTTCTGCTGGCATTGGTTGAATTATCATGAAATATGCATTTTAAATTATTTTTCTCGTCTCGATAGAATATCAATTCAATGGAATTCCAAATTCACAGAGAAATTTTTCCGAACAGAAATTTTCATCACACAAATCGTTGAAGTTTATCACAATCAAATAAGAATTTTGTTCTTTGCTTTATTCTGTTCACCGCAGATTGTCATTAGAGAAATAACTTTCATTAAAAGAATGTATCTAATGAATTATAGACTTTTTAGGAACCGGCTTGGCTAGAAACAAATAATAAATATATCATTCACATTCTAAGTACCAAGTAACTTATTTTCCATTATAATCAGCTTAATAAATAGCCTGGTTACGATAGCGAATGTGAGATTTCTGTTTCGACATAATATTAGCAGTTGCAAAACGGATGTGAGCTGCAGGCTACGTTCTTTTGGTTTCCTGTTGAGTTTTATAACATAAATGGATCTTATATGCTTCTGATCAGTTCATATCATGGAAATTCAACGATTAACTTTTTAACGAGAAAATAAAGTGGAAACCGGTTGGTATTTATGAGAAAATTCATTTTTATTATTATGGTTGAATATTGGCTGTTAAATAATAATGGAATTTTATTGTAAGACTTTTCCCTATTTTTTTAAATATTTAGGAATTGTAATTATATTCGCGTTCAGTAATTGCAGAACTGCAACAACCTCTGTTTCCGCATAAAACTATTGATAGCATTTAGTGTAATTATTTCTTTTTAATTCTTTAATTCTTTCTGAGTTTCTAATGATAGTAGCCATCCTACAGTTTATGAAAAATATTTAAAAAAATTGTATGGAACTGTGTGTTTCACAGTTCTGGCAGCGTGATGTTAGCTTATTGTGCGCATGCGCACTTTGGAAGCTTCAAATGAGAATTCGAGGGAGAGAGAGCACTCTTAATTGATCAATCTGGCTAGAACTATAGCAACTCAAGTTAAAGTAAGTAAAAAATGTTTTATCAAGCTCTTTTCAGATTTTATCAAGTTTCTCAATGAATTTTCTTCTTATACATATTTGTTTCCCCCACAATTTCAAAAGAAAGAGTAACTACCCCACTAATTTAAGCTTAGAGTTGATTTTCTTAAGTCATATTTCCTTGTAGGAGAATTTTCATTTTTAAACTCTGTAGAGGAAGATGCATTCTCAAAATTACTCGAACGTAGCTTTTAGATTACAAAATTTAGAGATGGGTTTTCGTATTTAGATCCAACTTTACCACCAGATGAGCACGTGGTAGTTAGGTTTCATAACTTAAATTTAGTTTTTCTGTTTTATGTCATACACAATAGCTATTACCGATCTATTTGGTAGCCTCGACTCAAAATACTTAGTCTTATGTCATTGTGCTCAAGTTTGCGATATATAAACTACCAAAAAAATTACAATTTGGGCGACAAAAGTGTGAATTTGAGCATTATTGTCATGCAGTACTACTAACATGAATTCAAAGAAAAATTAAATTAAGATTACCCTATTGAACAGTGGTGCATGAACTGAAATGCATAAAATGAATTGAATACAAACAGTTATTTACAATCAAAAGCGTTGAAGTAGTATTTTACAGCGCAATAGCTTTGTTTACGCACCGTCGAATACCCACTGCGGTGAATTTACCCCCATTACTGAGTATAAGTGTCCACTGAGAAGAAATGACAGTACTAGCGGTTTGATCAACATTAAGCATGGTACGTCGGGTTTGTTTAAATCGGGCAAAGCCCACCCTATGGTTGTTTGTGAAGCACCGCTGATTGAAAACAAAAACCACTGTTTATAAATATTGAGTTTGGTCCGAACGGGAAAAGCCCGCTCGTTAGATGGATGCAAAGCACCGCCGGTTGAGAACAAAAAACAATATTTTACTATACAATAATAAACAATATTAAAGATGCAAATATTACATTGTAAATTGTAAGTGACAGATGTTGGATTGAATAATAATAATAATGAACAGATTAACAATTGAAAAGACATCAATGCAAAACAATTTATTCAAAAAATTAAACAATAAAAATGAAAGTACAGTTTGGGAACATAAATCAATGAACTGGTTATAAATGTTCAAATAAATAGACACGAATAAAGTTATTACCATAATTTTGCTACAAATTATTTTTATTTCGCAAGCTTTTGAAATTTTGGCAAGTACTTCATATATACGACAGAAACAACGTTCAAATTGCATTCTTTTATTATAAAAAAAAAAATTCTTTAAATTTAAGTTCACTTCATGAATGTAAATTTTTTGCAGATAGTGATCATTTGAAAATTTGGAATCATTCGTTTCTATTTAGCGAGTTTTTGAAAATGTATGATTTTGAGTTTCTTTTCGAACTTCTCGTTGAGGTCTCCAGAAGAGTCAGACATCCAAAAATTCCAATTCCGTTATAAATAACGAACATTAAATTTTACTTAACTGACCGCACACAAAAAGTCTACATTCTTAAAGCAAAAAAACGGCCTTGTCTGGTAGAATATATAAATTTAGATCGCAAAAATGGAGCGCATACAATCTTTTTATTCTATAAAAATTTCAATTACTTTAATTATTTTTTAATTGGACATAATTCTCATTTATTATTGCCTAGTTACCTAAAGATATTTTTTGTTTTCATGTATACATGAATGTGTAGGTAATAAGTAAAAAATGAAAATTAGTAAACTAGGATTTCTTATGCTACAGCTACAAATTCTGGGTGGTATTTTAAATAAAATTGATTAAAACCATTATCTTCTATACAATTTCATGTTAGCACTTTTATATTTAAACATATTCTATACTTTATAATTTCTTGTATCAGATTGTGGCAACGTGTCCTTCATTTTGTTGCAAATTTTCTAACCAAACAAAATAAAATATTTCAACAATTTCTCAGCTGAACTTGCAATTTATTCAGAACAATTCGATACACAATGGTTGAGAACTCTGTATAAAAACTAATTTATTTAATTATAAATAGTAACAATAATTCCTTGATCTGATTTATTGAAGATACGAGGCAATCTATGGGTTATTCTCAATCATTAATATTGTATCAAGTAATTAATAATACATGTTCAATATCTAGATAGATTCGTTAGGTCAATTTATACATTTACTCTCAACATTGAAAGTGACACACTGCACTTCATCCAGTAATGTATACCGGGCGATGGTGACAGTTGAATTTATCCCTTGATAAAAGTGATAAAAAGATTATTGTCCGACGCACGCTTTCCGTTCAAATACCTAATAGTTATTTTTGTATTAAGTGTGCGAAGTGATTATTTTTTTTGTTGCGCGTGAGAATGTCAATTTTAACCGAGACCGTAACGTCGAGGTAACAAATTCATTCGAAAGTGCAACAAAATACAAACACTTCGCACAGGAAATACAAACAATATTTTTTTGCTAAATGTCAAACAATAATAGATCAACAATAATTAATGTTTTATTCAGTAAAATGTAGGAAAAAAGTACAAACTATGAGTAATTTGCAGTCACCTGGGTATTGTTATCAAAAGTATGCGCAATTGTTGTTTGATAAATAAAGAACTGTCAATAATTAATTTTCATATTCAAAAATAAGTAGTTTTGTGTACAAATTCATATTTCTTTTTTGTTAAATACCCGTTTGTTTCTTTCCTTGTAGCATTACTGATTTATATTAGATTAGGTGTGCAAAAATATGTTTAATTTTTTTACTAGTGAAAAAATCACGAACTTTGCGTATCCATAACAATACAAAAATATCATGTTTTTTTGACAGTTGGCGAAAAAAGTGATTTAAAGCCTTGTACTAGAAGGCATGCAATTCTCAACAGACTTGAAGGCTCGAAAATTGGCACGCATTCCTCGTTGGCACAAGGATGAGAAATTATATAATAAGAGAGATCACGCCTGTGTCGTTTTATATTTTTTCAAGTTTTTCCCAAAATTCACACCCTTGTGCAAACAACGGTTTTATGGCTGTAACTTTCGTTCTTTTCTTTATCATGCAATTTTAAAACACGAAGTTTTACTTCTTTTACAAGTTCACGCGACCGTTCGAATCTTTTGGCCTGTTGCGAGTTACAAGTCTTTCAGTACTTGGCTTCAAATCACTTTCATCTATTTCACTTTACAAGGGCATGCAAAATGTTGTCACGGAAAAACCCAATTTTTTTAACAAATACAATTGGAATTTGTACTATGACCTGAAAGTGTGCATTGGTCAATAACCTTTTTATCTGAATTATCAAAGAATAAAATTTCATTCTCAAAAAAAGCATCAACTGTCACCATCTCCCGCGGTTTAATTGGACCGAAATTGAATTGTCTTCCTTATTATTTTCAACAATACATAACAGAACAGTAATCCAGTATTCTAGTCAATATTCATTCTTAAAACAACAAAACTTTTGATGCTTAACTCCCTTAAGTTTTTCAATTGCATTGATGTAAGTAATAATGCTGGTCTCGCTCGAATTTCCAATTGATAATCATGCAAACATCATTTTGCAAAACTTATTTTTATAAAAACTTATTTGCGAAATCTGTAAATTTGCAATAAAAATTATATTTATTGATTCATTCTTTCACAAATGGTAAATGCATGAAGTAATAGAAAATATTATTTGCATCCTCAAGTATTTTTATTGCATTGTAATTATTAGTACTGTTTTGAGGATATTTTAAGCTTGAACCTGAGTCCCTGATGCACAAGAAGCTACAAGTAAAATAAGAAATAGAAAGTTATGCAACAAGAGTATAATGTTGAGCACTAAGACATGAGGTCAAATATTTGGTGACGAGGCTTGCCAAGTCACCAAAACGACTTGATCGATTGTCATAATGCTTGTTTATACTCCTATTGCATACAATTTTTTTTCTACGGTCCTTAATTTCCATATTTTAAGAATTATTGAGCTCATACCAAGAAAACCCAAAGCACAAATTGACATTTAGATTAACAAATATCCAAACTAATGGATCAGTGAGAGTGGCTGAAAATATAAACGCACAAAAATTCAATATTAACGCATTTAAATGGTGATAAAGTAAGACACGAAAAAGATTCACTTTACGCGTACGATGCGTTAAGTATCTACTTCACGCACGCTCGTTTAATAATAATATTTACACATGTAAAACATTTTAATTGAGAATAACAATTATCACTCATTTCAAAATTCTAAACCTCAAAATGTTTTCTTTGAATTACGATTTATTCAAATACTTGGGGTTCCAATCATTTATAATAATGTTCTGGCAATGATAAGTATCATTTGGTCCAAATATATTAAGAAGTCAATGAAAATATCGAAACATTTATTTCTGATGCAATTATTCCAGAATAATCATAATGCAAATATCCAACTACCAATTTATGCATCAAATATTGCACTGCTCTTAATTAAATGAGAATAATGTATTATATCAATACAATTTTTTAATTATCCTCTTCTTCTGATATTTAATTTTATTTTGAAATTTTCTTCTTATTTTTGCAGGATTATGAATATCTTGTGCAGGAATTTATTCTGTTGCCCTTCTACAGTAATAAATGTATTTTCTTTCCGAAAAATAATTTTGTTTGGAGAAGTTTTAATGATAGTTAATAAAGTATATAAAATATTGAAAACCGTTATTTAAACCATGAAACTACACTAATAGTTTTTTTAAAAGCTCATGATTTTTGCGACATTTTCATAAAATGCATTATTAATCTTATATTGTCATTTTGTGTTAAATTACCGTATTATAGAGTGTGATAGAAGTTTTTTAATGACCTACATATCATGTTGCTGTTTGCCTACGGCTTCAAACAAATTATTTGAGAAAAACACTATTATTTGCTGTTTCCTCAACAGTAAGATTAGAGCAAATATAATTTCAGTGACTATAAATATATTGAAACACTTATAATACTTCCAATTATTATAATAAGGATTTAATGGATTCTTGGATTTAAAGAATAACCACTTAACATTACTGGTCATTATTCAATTAAAATCATTTGCGCACTATCATAACCAATATGATAAAATAAAATTGCATTTTCTTTTTTACAGACTGTATCTTCTTACCTGTGGTAAGTTCATCATCGAGCTCCATTACAGCATCCTTCAGGATCAAAATGGCATCCTCACAAACAAAACAAATCACAAACCAAAAAAAAAAACAATTGACAATCTCCACTTCACAGTGACACAATGCGATCAACAGATCACACTAAAACAAATGAACACCTGCGCGCCAGCACCAAGAATGAGAAACAGTCGACGATCGCGTAGTTCGCGGGCTTCACCGTGGGCCGCACACCGCAACCAACGCACCAGGCCAGCATCTAGGAGGAGAAGGAATTGATAGCAGGATTTTTGGTGAGTTTAATTATGAGATATATCTTTTTGTGGAGGTGGTTACAAAGGAAACGAGAATCATTTGTTTAATTTGGTGTAATTCCTAGTTCCTTGTTTCTTGCGTTAATTTTGTGAGTTAAGATTGGAGGAATATTTTATAGCTAGTTTAATTCAAATCATCTAGACTCAGCGCAGACGTCTTGATTTAAATTTCAGTGGAAATTAGACTTGATTATGTGTGACGTAATGATGCTAGGCGTCTATTACTCACTTCGTTACCATGACAACAAGATCATGAGACATTTGACGATCCTAATATGTCTGTTCATCTCTCTTCCTCCTTCGGTTTGCATAGTTATGTACAATCTCTATCATTTTAGTAATATCTTTCAAAAGCGAATATTATGAATCTTGACTAAAAATTGACATGACAATTTGTGGTCACGTGTGCGCTATTAAGTACAATTGCTAAGCTAAGCAAGATGTCAAATGTCATATTTCTCTGATTTTAATTCCACTCATTGTACAATTAATAGTTGTGTTCCAATAGATGATTCCGAATATATGAGTGAGTTGGAGCAGTTAAAAAAAATGTCAAATATCTATCGATTATTGATGAATACTTATAGGATAGTTTACACAAGCATGTTATTTTCAGTTGAAACCATTCTTGGTTTTGGGCTGTCAAAAAGCGATGTACTTTCGAAAACTGTCCAAATTATTCCGTGATAATCAATGATACTTTAGTTGATAATCTCGCATGGGCGAAGCTAGGGAAGAGCAATGATGGGCAGTGCGCTCCCCTGAAAAACTCGTTGTCTACCCTGGAAATTGAGCTCCATCGTCAGACTTTAAATTTTACTGCAGCTTTGAGCAAGACAAGGGTTCTTTTCCAGAAGTTGGCAAGATTATTTGCAGAAAATTAGCGTTTGGTGCACTTATTTATGTATCAATGTTCCATTCAAAATTTGGAGGGTGATTCATGGTTATATTCGCATTTTTACGTGATTCTCCGCATCATCTGGCAAAAAAACAAAAATATCTCGGGAACTATGTATTTTATCGAAAAATTCCACATAAAAAAAGTTTTGTGATTTTTTCTACAAAATGATCTATTGTACGATATCAATTCTTCTCAATTAATGAGAAATTATTATACTCAGATATAGAAATCTAACAAAAATCAGTTATATTTCAAAAACTATGCATTCTATCAACAGACATATTCAGTGATGAAATTTTCCAATAAGATTTATTGTAGGAAATCTAATAACAAAATTTTTTCCTATATAATTTTTTTTTGATAAAATCAATAGTTTTTGAGATATTTTGGACTTTTTGCCGAAAACGCGATAAATCATATGGAAAAGCGGATATAAAGCGGATGATGCACCCCTCAAATTTTGGTTGGGAGATTGATCCTCAATCTTATTGACTTTTGTAAAAACCCCTTTTTGCTGCTAATTTTCCAGGAGAGTAAATGAGCTCCATAATATCGAGACATCACCTATGTATTTCTCATTAAATTACTTCGCCAGTTCCAGGATTCGTCGATTCTACTAAAAAGTTGAATACAATTACTGAAATTAAAACCTTGCATTGCCTGATCAGCCGGCCGGTTGTCCCCCCTAGGAGAATTTTCTAGCTACGGCAATGTAATCTCGCTATGAAGATGTCAAACGTTACTTGTTTCTTATATCAATATAACTAATTTTACATTTAGAAGCTGCATTATCGATAAATAATCATCATAATCTACTACAGATTCAGTCTTTATGGACCTTTGCCTCCGTTACATGTTTTCTCCATCCAACTCGATTCTGCACCTCTCTTCTCTAGTTTTTAACTCCTAACTTTTGCAACGTCTAAAATACTTGTTCTATCCATTTTTTTCTCGGTATTTCTTTTTTCCTTTTTTCATATAACTTACTCCTGAAATTTCTTTTAGACTTTGATGCGTCTTCTAGTCTTTCCACATGACCAAGCCATCCTACTTGCATAATTTACTGAAATTATAATATTTACGTCCGGAAACATGTCTATCTTATAAATTGTACCGACTCCACCAATCTTCTTCTTCCTGTATTGGTCCGACGATTATTCGCAGTATCTTTATTTCGAACTGCCTTAATTCTTCAGAAATTTTATCTAATAGTGTCCAGGTTTCACAACCGTATATACGTACTGAACATATTACTGATTTATACACGTAGACTTTAGTTGTAGTGGAAATATATCTGGTGCTCTATTGACTAAAACAGTTCATGTTTTAATTTCTTCATTCAGACCATTGGAACTGTTTATTTGTGCCCTTGAATGAATAAAGCTCTCTACTTTTTCTATATCCATCCCATCGATACATAAATATATATTCAGACTAGGGGAATCGGAAACTTCGAGGACTTTAGTTTTTTGGGAATTTATCTTTAAACTGAATGCCTCACTCTCTTAAATCTCAAATATTTAATTCTGTTGGGACTCTATAAATTGTCTTCTTGAATTATATTTCGATCACCAACATATTCATAATTTTGACGGTTTCATCAAGCAAGCTGCTCTTAAGCTAAGTACTTTTCGCATCCGGAACAACCTGCTTCAAAAACTATCAAAATGAAGTCAATAATAAGATAACCATTCAAATTGCAGATCACTTCCGCATTCCGATTTCAATTTCAAAACAAAAATTATATATCCAGCTGTTATTGTCTGATGATGAATTGTACCCGAAATCAGTAGACGCAAATAGTGGATCATCATATTGAACCTATGTTTTTATAAACATCGAAACTTATTTTACCTATCCTCTGATATCAATAACCCAGACAAACCGAATGAATAACTGAATATATAATAGTTATTAATGTATCTAGTACGCGCAATTACACCAGAGAAATTTTGGACTCGAGTTGCATACAACATTTTTTTTTACAGACGTCAAAAAATTGTAAAAAATATATTGAAATCATATTAAAATACAGAAATTAGTGAAGTTGTTTAACATGCCAACGTGCTTGAAATACTTTGTGCACATTGTCAAGATAAAATTAGTGCGTGAAATACTTCGTGTACGTTGTCATGATGAATAACTCCAATGCGACATTTCGCATATTTGTAATCATGTACAAATGTCATCATTTTTTGACATCTGTAGAAGTTGATTCTCATAAGAAAAGGTGGCGATCAAATATGGTTTTGATATTTTTTCCAATTTCCTAGGGTAAGTAATATTATATTTTGGTAATTTATCAATACTTTTTTTCAACTTGAATGAGGTGACATACTCTATTGTAGAGAAAAGGTGTCTCATTGAATCTTGTTGATTTGTCTGCTTAGAAACAACTTGCTTCTCACCTAAAGTTTAAGAAAGATTTGCGAAAAAATATTTGCGTGGTTTTATGAATTATTAACGAAACCCCAAGTTAAAAATTTTCAAGAATATTCAATAATTATAATTCATTCTTTGATAATTGTTTTGATAGTCCATCCAATGTAACGATAGACTACGAACTTCATCCCAGAGTAGGTTGGCCCAACGACAATGACTTTCGTTGACATTTTTGCAGTTTTAAGAAAATTTATTTGAACAAACACGTTTTTTATTTACTTAGATAAGGATCATTCACTTTTCACGTATACGACAATGTTTTAAGTAGAAAAAAGAAAAACAATTGAGTATTTCTCAATACTACCAGAATACAGAAAATTAATGATTATTTACTACCTTGATAAGTTACACGTAGATCAACTGATATTCAGCGATCATTTGGAGTTTAATTGCTTCTAATTTTTGGAGACGAGTTCGTAATTCTTGAACGTTTCTCGCAGGCTGTGATTAGAGCTTCTTCTTGATATGCTACAAGGTTTCCAACGCCAAAAGATCTGGACCATTCGACACCCAAGTCGAAAGTGGAATATTGCTTTTTAACATCCATCTGTTGGAAAATAGGTACATTTTATTTGCAGAGCTTAATGTGTGGAATCTTGCGTAATTTGAAACAGTGTTTTTTTTTGGACAGAAAATGGCATTTTATTAATCAGGATTATTACAATTTTCTTATTTTAATGTAGGTAATTTTGCGTTCATGGAATGTAATTTGCCGCACTCCGTAGTCGACATGAACCCCAAACCAACACGGAGGCCGGATAAACGTTCTTCTGAAAGCATTTAGTGTGATAGATTCTTTCTTGATTCCTTGCGACTCGCTGCTCCGACTATCATCACAGTAAAAAATAATTCTAAACTGCGTCACTTCAGTGTTAAGTTAGATTTTAAGTTTGCATTAGTGATGAACAATGTAGAGTCAAATTGACTCGTCAAGAAATCTACGGTAATAATTGTCTTCAGAAAATGATTTGCACATCCATGTCAACTAGAAGAGGCGACAAATTACATTTTGCAGATGACATTATGATCTCATAACGTCCCTAAGAAGGATTTGGAAGTACAAAATGTGTTGTTATGCATCTCCAACAATATGATGCCGCTTGTTGTACGACCGGAATCGTGGAAGATTGGATGTTATAAAACAATATTCCTCTTTTGGAATAGACGTCCAGGTGTCATATCTGTTACCGATTGAAACCTTGGAGCATCTCTCATGAAGAAGAATCTGCAATCACATCCTGCAAAATATATTCTAGAGGTAATAATAATATTAATAATAATAATATATATTTTATTTTCATGGACATGAGATACACAAGTACAGGATGAATCAAAAATTCTCTAGCTAAAATAGTGTACAATCGCATTTTTATTCTTCGTAGCATACTACTGATTTTTTTTTTTAGTGTGTCGCAGCACTTGAATTCGTTTGATATAGATGATTAGCAGACCTTGAATGTGTGGAGCAGTATTCATGCGAGTGTTTTTTGCAAAAGGAACACGAAAATTGCTTTTGTTACGAGTATTAAAATTATGTACTTGAGAGTATATACTGGATAGTTGTTCCTACGTAGGTAGATGTACTTACAAAGTTCAAAGATATACCTCGAGACTTTTGTCATTATGTTGAATTTTGCAAATAAAGATCTTCATGAGGAGTTAGTAGGAGCTCCTGCTATAGTTCTCATAATGGGGTCTTTTCACATTTTTTTTTCAATTTTTTTTTCGAAAGAATAAACTAAAATATTGATATTCACGTTTATAAAACATCGTAACATGTTTAGTTTTAAAAATATAATTATTTTAAATTTTCATCTATTTTCAAATAATCTTATGACGTCACAAGTCTCTTGTTCCTATTGGCTGAAATGGAGAGTGCGTATTGGCTGTAAGCGAAAACACGTGCTCTGGTTCATCGATCCAACCTTGAGCCTTAATGTATAGCCCGTTTGGAAAACATGACTCGAACAAAAAAATATGAAAATGCATTTAATATATTTCTCTTCAAAAAAAAATTCGTACATAATATATATTATTACGGTGTATATGTAGATAGGTGCCGGATATTATTTTGAGCACAAATATTGAATTTTCTGTGATAAAAATGTTACATCTATTTTCTTTGGTCATACTATAGATTTGGAGACTTGTGACGTCATTATTCAGCCCGCGAAAGGTTTTTATCAAAATTATGAATGAAATGTTTTATATTTTGGGAACTTATAATTACAGATATGTTTGAAATTCAATATTTTTTCGTAATTTAGCGAAAAAACTAAATATTTTTTTTTTTGGAATGACCCCATTCTCTTCTGACTGATTAAAACTTTTCGTCTATAAAACATTATAAGCGATTAAACTCCAGATTATTGCAGAACAATTAGTTGTCACTATGTTGAGATGCATCAAGGCGATAAGTAGTCGAAAAGGCCATGTAACACGCAAGTAATTTTCTTTTTAATTTTCGTAGTTTTCTGTAATGACAATAAATCTTTCTTAATTTTTTACATAATATATCTCAATTTGCGAAAAGTGGATTAAGGTCTCAAAATAAATAGGAAAATATGTTGATTCCAATAAATTCTCTAAAAATTTATTAAATTTATTCAAAATACATATTTTCAACTGATGGAACAACTCTGCTGGGAGGAGGTCCATATAACTAAATGGAAAAAAAAATTGAATAATACTTCTCCAAATATAAGTAAAATAATCTGAATAATAAATTATATTCACTCCAGAATATTAAATTGAAATCGTTAGTTATTGTTATAATAAAATTTATCCGCAATTCATTTATAGCAGGAAAAATTAATTTTAAATAATTTATCAGCTTCACTTACGTCTCTTTAGAACTAAGCTATTATAATAATCATTCAAAAAATGTTATGTCTTGTTAAGTCACAAAATTTCTAGTTTCTTTTATTTACGATGGAGAAAAATTCAATTTCCTATGAAAGAAAATGAGCCTATTTCAACAGCAACTGCAACTGAATTCGATAAAAACTCTCTAGAATATTTACATGTCTCATTGTTCTCAGGCGTAGTAAAATTTTATCATGAATTTTCCCATTTTCATCCCTTAATGTACAAAAATCTAATATCGATCAATCATGACTTTATATATTTCTAAGTGAGGCACATATAGATCATACTGTGTGATTAGATGAAATAATATTTTTGTATTGCATTCTCAAATGAGATATCTTGAACTCAAAATTGATTGCGATAAACAGTGTCACTGATATTAGGATAGATTAGACTAAAATACATCACAAAAATTGTTGATCAATTTAATTTTGTACTTCCTTGTCAACATTTTTGCCTGAACATCATTAGTAAATTGAATATTAGCCTAAACTACCTCATAATATCTTTTTTTTTGTTATTAAAAAATCATTAAATATCATAAAAATCAAATTCATTCCTTCATTTCAAAAATAACTGAAATTCTGAGAAAATAATAATTAATTATTGTATATTATAATAATCAGCTGATACACGTCAAAATTTCTTAATACCTTCCTGTCTCCAGGTGTAATAACATTCAATTTTGACCCGTATTTAAACGTAATTTAAATACTAAACTGGTGGAAAGCAAATCTACTTTTACCGTCAAGTGAGAGGATACTGTTATATATTGTTTGAATATTATATACAGCGGCAAATTACCCACTCATTTTACAAATTTAATTAATAATATTAATAATTCAATACTCAAAAACAAACGTTATTGCATAACTCCAAATTAATTTCTCGCTCAAAATAATTCTCTGTGAAAAAAAATGAAAATACCGTTATATAATTTTTACTTGTTTCCATTGATGAACAGGAAACAATTGAATTAAAATGTCGTTTACGTATTTAATAAGCGACTTTTTCTGTTTACTTTTATGTAATAATGAACTTTGGAGTTAATCATCTCAAAATAATTAATTCTAGTAAACAGTTTTACTACATATACTGTTATATTGCGGAACTGATGAGTCAGAATAATAAATCACTGCTTAAACAGTGTGCGGGAGAAAATTCAGACAAATTTGGTAACAAGACAGTTCATTGTACGAAAAATTAAATATTTTGACACTAGATTTATACTACTAACCTATTAAATAATACTATCATTTGTGATTGAAAACACCATTTTCATGCACATTATCCTCAATAAAAATTCTATACAAATAAATAAAATTGAAGTGTGTGTCTGTGATTTCCTAATCTCGAATAATTATTTGCAGGATACCAAAACCCATACATGCGGTTTTTAATTTTTGTCTGCCTGACTGTCTGTATGTCCGGCTTAATCTCCGAAACTGCTAAATCGATTGAGTTTAAATTTTCTACAGTTATTGCTGGCACTTGCGTAAATATATCTGACATAGAAATATCAACATACAATAGTGGCGCGTGAGTTGTAATTGTTCGTTCTCGTATCGTTCATCCAATCGAGTTTAAAGTACAGTTGTTGCTGGAACTTTCGTAAACATTTGTAACGTAATTCTGTACAATAAATAGCGCACGAGTCGTATTATTTCGTTCGCGCATCGTTAATCTAATTGAATTGAAACTTTGAACCGCTGTTGTAGGCTCTTGCATGGAGATTCATGACAGTACCATCAACGTAGAGTAAGTGGTTCATGAGTTGGAATTATTCGTTCGCGTAGGGTTCATCCGATTAAGATGAAATTTTGTGCACATATCGCTGGCACTTGCGTGAAAATTTCAAGCATGATAATATTGACGTATAATAAGTGACGCGCAAGTCGTATCGAATAACTGTTCGCGCATTGTTCATCCTATGGAGACGAAATCTTAAACATTTGGTGTTTGTGTGAAATTTTCTAACATAGTATTATCAAAGTACGACTCGCGTAGCAGAATAGATATATCACTGAATTAATCGATACTAACAAATAAAATCATAGTATCTCTTGGTAATTTTGCTGTAAAGGCTTTTTCTCAATCTCATATGGTCAATTGCAGGATATTAAAATTCAAAGACGCATTTTAAAAATTTTGATTCATTTGTATGTTTGTTTATCCGCGCTTATCTCCAAAACTGCTTAATCGATTTCGACGGAACTTTGATTTGTGGGTAAAGGATTCTTGAGAGAGTAATCTAAACTACTTTTTATCGGAAATATTGTGGATTTCTCCGCAAAATCTGAAAAGCTGTCGGTTTTAGCGGCTATGCGGAGTTACGCGCGGCTTGATAGAAGAGGAAATATTTTTGAACGATTATTAATTTAACATTGATTTGATATTATTAAATCTACGTCTGGCATGACATTGATTTTGATTATATATTCATTATTTTAAAGTTCGCACTTGAGTCGAGCTAACCATATAAATACAATAGATTGGGTATAAGATCAATGAGCACGCAGCAAAGCTAAGATATAATGCTAGTATTTAATAAAGTAAAGTGTGATAAGATTAACATAAATAGATCAATATGTTTTACCACGGAGCTCAATAATTATTCATAATTAAATTTTATACATATAATTAACATTATGTATTTATTTGTTCGATTTCTAATCAAATTATATTAATTATAGTAGTCTCTCATGCTATAAGTATACGTATAAAAAAGCTGACTAACAGATGTATTAGCCCAAACTCGAATAATATTCTGGACAGAATTTAGCTTCCTTCATTAGCTAAATATGTTCCATTATTCACCACGAAAACGTTTTTTACTTACTTATACAAAGTAACAAGTAAGTATTGTGAAACCGACAAAATTCACCTATCGAGATTTTGATGGAAATATTCGTTTTGAGCATCCCTGAATCCATTTTGACTATTTTTGGCTTGATGTCGGTACGAACGTTCGTGCGTTCCTATGTGCGTTCGTGCGTTCGTACGTGCGTTCGTGCGTGCGTGCGTGCGTAACTCGCAAATCTCAAAACTGGTTCAACGTATAATGTTGAAATTTTCTATTCAAGACTGGTATAGGGTCTAGTTGTGTACCTCGCATTATGAACTTGATGTTGTATTGGAATGGTTATCTGCTATTTTTGTAGGAATCGGCCAGGCCAGAAGTGCGCTTTACTTGGAACTTTTTTTGAATTTTTTGCATAAATATAGAATGATCCGCCATAGCATATTGAAATTTCGTATAAAGATCTTCTATAACATCTTATTGTACATCTTGCATTATGATTGCGATCGGCTAAACCGGAAGTGCACTTTACTTAAGACTTTTTTTTAATTTTCCGCATAAATCCAGAATGATCAGCCATGGGATACTGGAATTTAGCATTTGAAATTGCTGTAGCATCTTAGTGGTCATCTTTTATTTTTGTAACAATCGGCTGAGCCGGAAGTGCACTTTATATGACAGACTTTTTGAATTTTCCGCATAAATTCTAAACAATCAGTCGTAGAATATTTAGATTTTGTATTAGGCACTTTTATAATTTTATAATATCTAGTTGTACACCCTGCATTAGAATTGCTATCGACTAAACTGGAAGAGCACTTTATTCCAAACATTTTTTTGAATTTTCCGTATAAATCCAAAACGATCAAACGTAAATTGTTAGACTTCAGTATTCAGGACGATTATACCGTCTAGAAGCTCATATCCTATTTTTATTAAGATCCACCAAGCCGGAAGTGCACTCTACTTGACAGTCTTTTGGAATTTTTCGCATAAATTCGAAACGATCAGGTGAAGAATATTGAAATTTGGTATTTTAGTCTGCTGTGGCATCTGAATGATTGCCTACTATTTTCATAGCAATAGTCTGAACCGGAAGTGCACTTCAGTAGGAATTTATTTTTTTAATTTTGCGCATTAATTCAGATCTGTTGGTAATCGTAGAATTTTGGAAATCAGTATTTAGGAATGTTGTAGTATAAGAATAATGGCCTACTGTTTCCATAGCAATCGACTTGGCTGGAAGCGCATTTTACTTGACAGATTCTTAGAGTCTCTTGATTAACTGTGGAACGATGAGATTTTGTGTTTGATTATATATATATCTAATGGTATATATGATGAAACACAAAATCGCATGGTATTATATATATATATATATATATATATATATATATATATATATATATATATATATATATATATATATATATATATATATATATATATATATATATATATATATATATATATATCAGTGGAGTTTTTTAAAGGTAGTATAATTGAATTCAACCCATTGTCATCAGCTCCTCATTACTCTGCAGCTGCAGCGTTTCCGCGTTTTTTGATCACATTTGGATCGCATACAATTGTTTATAATTTATTCCAATTAGGAACGGTCCAAGACTTATGTGAAACAACGATTTGAGCAAATTCTTATGTCAAAATTGTATTTGTTTATTTTAAAAATTCTTGAATTTTCACTCTGAAATTTCATTAGATGCAGCTAAAAATATTCTCGATAAGTAAAGCTTTGAACGGTTTATAAATTGAATTATCAGTTCTCGAAAATATCATTTGTTTTAAGTTAATTAAGGTTGAATTTGAAAAAAAGGCCTTAAGCGATCCAATTGTTTGAATGTTATTTATTTGAACATAACTTAGGACGTTTCGAGAGTCCTACTGCTCTCATCATCAGCTAAATATGAGTAATACATAATCTTATTTTTTAAAGCTTGAATGACGTAAAAATATTTAAATAGAATTGCTGCAAAGTGCAACGCAAATCCATAGTCAAATTCAACCTTAACGACACTGGATCCTCCAACAACTTTACATTTTAAGTTAATTTGAAATTGAAATTTGATTAACTTATTCTTTAATTAATTACTAGGCCGGAAACTATATTATTATAACGAAAAACCATTCAAAATGTTTCAATTTACATTATCTATAAGTATTCTCTTCCTTACAATGTTTCGGAAGAACGTACTTTTCTCATTCTCAAGCTCATCACATGATTAAATCATGAGAACCATAGGAAATATCAATGCTTATATTTCAGAGACTGAATAGCTTGCTCTACGTATTACTCCCAATATAAAAATTATCTCCTAATAAACAAAATTGGAAAACACTGAACAAATTCTTATTTTATAGGCTTATAATTTGCCTTATAGTTCACACCCGGTATGATAATAAAGATAATTGTTCGTCCAAAATAGCTGGTAATGAAAACATAAAAAACAATTATACTTTCCCCAAAACTATTCATTAAATAGCAATTTAAATATTGTGATCTATTGTACTATTAATTGTGTAAAAAACAATTATCTTAGCCTTGAATTTATTCTCTTAGTGATTAGAAATTAAGTAATTAAAATAATCAAATAACAGTGTTTAGTTGGAGGATGTAAAGACAATTAAAGTATTAGAAATAACGAATGATCACAAATTGATAATTCATTCAATTGTTACTCAAATATTTATGGAAAAAAATCTACCATCGAAGTAAAAATATAGTCAGTTTGAATTGAATAATTATATATTTTCAAATAACAGTTTGATTCTCAAGGAAGCGTACCCCATATGAAAGCTATTGAATTACTCAACAATATATATTTTTACAATTATTTATTGCACATTAAAATTCATCATATCTCAATATCTTATGATGATCATAGTAATTTATGCAACACGAATGTAAAGTTGAGCATTATCAAGACTTGCCGAGACACTAAAATTGTTGGTCGAGTCTCATAATGCTTGTTTACACTCGTGGTGCATACAATATAATTTCAACGGTCCTCAATCTCCATATTTGAATGATTATTAAGCACACAGTAAGGAAGCCCAGAGAATAAATTGACATTTTGACTTAGAAAATATCCGATCAAATAGCTATAAACATAAATTCAAGAAAATACAACAACCACGAATTTAAATGGAAGTAAGACTGGGTCACGAAGAAATTTACTTTACGCACGATCGTAGAAAATTATTTATTTGCCAGAAAAATTGGATTTCATTTTGTTCATATTCGTAATTTAACTGCGTTAGTGAGAATCAACAAGTATCAATAATTCACTTAATTTTTTACTTACTTGTGCAAAGTACAAAGAAGTATTGTGAAACCGACAAAATTCACATATCGAGATTTTGATATATCCGTTTTGAGCATCCCTGAATCCATTTTGACTATTTTTGGCTTGATGTCGGTACGTATATGTTCGTGCGTGCGTGCGTTAACTCGCAAATCTCAAAACTGGTTGAACGTATAACATTGAAATTTTGTATTTAAGACTGGTATTGGGTCTAGTTGTGTACCTTGCATTATGGCTCCAATCGTCTGTACCGAAAGTGCACTTTACTTGAATTTTTTTTCGAATTTTTCTAATAAATCCAGAATGATCAACCATAGGATGTTGAAATTCAGTATTTGAACTTGATGTTGTATCAGAATGGTTATATAGTATTTTTGTAAGAATCGGCCAGGCCAGAAGTGCACTTTACCTGGAGCTTTTTTTGAATTTTTTGCATAAATATAGAATGATCCGCTATAGCATATTGAGATTTCCTATAAAGAATTTCTATAACATCTTATTGTACATCTTGCATTATGATTGCGATCGGCTAAGCCGGAAGTGCACTTTACTTAAATTTTTTTCTAATTTTCTGCATAAATTCAGAATGATCCGCCATAGGATACTGGAATTTAGCATTTGATAGCTGTAGCATCTAAATGGTCATCTTCTATTTTTGTAACAACCGGCTGAGCCGGAAGTGCATTTTATATGACAGACTTCTTGAAGTTTTCGCATAAATTCTAAACAATCAGTCGTAGAATATTTAAATTTTGTATTAGACACTTTTATAATATCTAGTTGTACACCTTGCATTATGATTGCAATCGACTAAGCCGGAAGTGCACTTTAATCAAAATATTGTTTGAATTTTCCGCATAAATCCAAAACGATTGAACGTAGATTGTTAGAATTCAGTATTTAGGACGATTAGACCGTCTAGATACTCATATCCTATTTTTATTGAGATTAATTAAGCCGGAAGTGCACTTTACTTGACAGTCTTTTAGAATTTTTCGCATAAATTCGAAACGATCAGGTGTAGAATATTGAAATGTGGTATTTCAGTCTACTGTAGCATCTGAATGATTGCCTATTATTTTCATAACAATAGACTGAACCGGAAGTGCACTTCAGTTGTTTTTTTTTTAATTCTGCCTATAAATTCAGAACTGTTAGGCGTAGAGCCTTGGAAATCAATATTTAGGAATGTTGTAGCATAAAAATAATGGCCTACTGTTTCCATAGCAACCGACTTGGCTGAAAGCGCATTTTACTTGACAGATTCTTAGAATCTCTTGGATAAATCCAAAACGATTAACTGTGGAACGATGAGATTTTGTGTTTGATTACATATATCCAATGATATATATGATCAAATACAAAATTACATCGCATTATATATATATATATATATATATATATATATATATATATATATATATATATATATATATATATATATATATACTCAATGATGTACAAGTAAGTCACATGATGTTCACGTCAGATTTTTTGTTTCACAACGATCGAAGCTTTAAATTAAATGATAAATTGATTTCTGCCCTCTAGGAGACGGTTTGTAGATGCCATTTTACTAACCTCTTACTGTAGCACACTTTATTTTTTATATGAGAGTTGGAATGGACTTGAGATCGACAAAATAAGATATTAACAAATAATGTCCAAGGCAAGAAAAATGCAAGAACCTTGCGAGCAAAACAAAGTATTTTTTGGAAGTGGGAAGTACGTAAAATTTCTTGTCTTATGGAACATTACCAAAAGGGCAATAACAATTCAATTGCGCTAAATTTATTAGTTTATTTATGAATTCATCTTAAAATGATTCAAATATTATTTTACATAATATGGACAACTATTTGTTCATCCAATTGAATTATAATTTTGTATTCAATAGATTACATGAATGAAAATCAAGGAAAATCTCTCATAATTTATTTTACACTTCGTTATAAAGTACAAAACTATTTACATACATATAATAAAACCTGTACATAGATAATATTTAAAATACTAATAAATATGGTAACAATCGTAGCATTTTCTTAAAACATAATCTATTGAATTGAGCTTAAATTATCTTATTATTGAACTAATCATCTATTTTAATCAGTACTTTTCCTGTACATTTATTATCTTCAATATATTTCACAGCTTTTTCAATATCATCTAAATCGAATTCAGCGCTGATATAAGCGCTAATTAAACCTTCATCTGCTAAATCGAGTGTATCACTAACTAAACTACGATAAAAATCGGGCTTAGTTGATCTCAAATCTTCAATGTTGGCCACTGTTAGTCTGGAATTTAGTGGAGGAGTGGGCAAGGAACTATTGTGAGGGCCAGCGTACAATATTTCTCCCTCAGGTTTAATACTGAAAAGGAGAACAAATTAATCTGAATATCTAACAATTTGATTGAATAATTACCATTTATTGATTAATTCATGGTACTCTCCTCCGATTGCATCATAAATTATATCTGATCCGCCGAATTCTTTTGTTAAATTTTTATTTTTGAAAGTGGTTGTCTTGAAAGCTCCTCTTTCTCGTACTAATGTTGAAAGTTGTTCATTCACACACACACCAACTGGCTGTAAATAATTTTATTACTGATAATTAATTTTTCAAAGTATAAAGACTATAAAATTACCTTGGATTTATAAATATTCGCTGCAATATCAATTGCAGCAAGCCCCAGTCCACCCGATCCAGTAGCAATCAAAATTTTTGTGTCCTCTTTCAAATTTGTTAGGTGAGAGAAAGCATACATTGCATTAGTATGCCCAAAAATAAGTACAGCAGCATCTTTCCTTTTAATATTACTTGGCAACCGCCAAACATCTACAGAATCAACCTAAAATTATATCAAAAATAACAAATATATCACAAATTTGAGGTTAAGTCACTCACAACACACTGTTCTGCAAATCCTCCTCGATTTTTACTTAAAACAGCGACTCTTTCACCAACAGTTGCAATATCTGCTTTCACTTCAGAGCCAACTTCTAGAACTTCTCCGGAAAATTCATAACCAGGCACAAAATTCTCTTTGGTATTATTTTTGAACTGTGCGATATCATTTTTATTTAGACTGCAGTAATGAACCTCGACACGCACTTGATTTTTTTCTAATTTTTTAATTTCTTTTATTTTGTTTATCACAAGTGGTTTGTTTGGATCTTGTAATAATGCAGCTTTAAATGAACCTAACCTCGTTTGTTGCACATTGTTTTGTTTCAAACTGAACAGGTATTTGTTCAGGAAAGTACGACCAAAATTAGAGCACATCTTTAAAAACAAATATATTAGTAAAATTAAATTTGTTTTGGCGATATGTGCAGAACTACATTCATCCGGATAAAATTGTGGTTGTCAGAATGACAGCCAGGTATACCACACCCACGCTGAAATATATTACGGGAAACGAAAAGCCGGAAAAGCAAAAGTCACTAGTGTGTCAGGCAACCTGAAAAACAAGAGCGTAACGCTGGTCAATAAGAAGCCGAATTCCATTAATTTTATAATTTGGTAAATTATAGCTAAATATTTCTAAATTTGCAATCTCAGATGATGTTTAATCATTCCCTACCAATTTCCTTAACATTGAATGGATTAACATTTGATTTTTCAAACCTAAAATTTTTGCATAAAAATTAACAAATGCTCAACTTTTTTAATTTATCATGTTCATCCAAAATTAATAAATTGTTGTCAAGTATTTTGGATGTTTTCTTTTATTTCAATGAGTTTTTTTGGCAATTAGTCAAATTCACTCAATTAATCTTCTACAAAGAGTAGCCACATTAATTTTAGGTGTCATAGAATTGTTTACAAATACTTTTTCAATGTATGAAAGCATTCAGAATACATTGCGGTATATGAGAAAGAAAGAGATTCATATTTCTCTACCAGATAAACAAGGATCACATTTCAATAGAAAAGGATAGTCGAGAAATCTGGTAAATTTCAAGAGTTATTTTTATAACATCAACTTTTCCAAAAACATCGGACAGATATTCATTACATTGTTATATAAACTCTTGTAAATAACACTAAATATGAAAAATAAATTATTATTAAATAAAATACAGATTATCTAGACTTGTTTTGAATTTTCTTGCAGTTATTTTAGCTCTGGGATTTTTTTTTTGTAATACGAGTATCTGATGGCTCCTGGCGCCTTCTCTCTCTGTATGTCTGGGAACTACTTCGGCTCTCTGTTTATACTTTTTTTTGACTCGGAGAGTGTCATAATTTCGACCGATAATTGCATAGGTGCCCTAAAGACTAGACTTGGCATGTAGTGTGAACAAATTGGCCACTATAACTTTTTGTCAACTTGACAGAGTATTTTGAGGCATTGATGCCTGTTTATTACTCATCCGTCAGAGGAAATGTCTTTCAGAATACTAAATTTTGATTTATTTACCAATAAAATAACTATTTTATTTTGTATAAAAGATAAATTGACATCTCAACCTGCTAGTTTGTAATAGATGAATTGATAACGATTATTTATAAAATACACAACGCACAAACCCAATCATATTAGAAGCCTTTCTCTATTTATTCATTCAAAATTTGTCAACAATTACTCCTGTTAGATGTTAGAAGATAGAAACATAATTATAAAATCTAAATTAATGACGAAAGTGTTATATGCTGGACATCAGACAGCAAGATTACAATTTTGAATATTGTATACTGGGATAGTATGTTCTGCTCCTCCAATTCCAATAAGCCAAAAAATTCTTTTATATCTTCCAACAAATCGCACCAATCTGGTTCAGTAAAATCCTATATGCAATATCTATAACTCTGTTGGTTTATTGTTTGATATTCTTGAATCAAGATTCCAATCACTTATTCAGAAGGTATAAACTACTTTTTTATTATTATAATGCAATTTATTTGCTCTTTTTTTAATTTTTTGGTTTCAACACAGATATACTTTTGCAATAATATGTTAATTAATATGTTGACTATTTAATTTCACTTTATACCTATTATTGTTTACATTATTAATTATATTTCATACATATTATTGTTCAAATTATTGATTACATTTTATACATACTATTGTTCATATTATTGATCATGTTTTCCTTGTTCCTTATTTTGGCTTTTGCTCGTTGGACATTACAACTTTAAATAAATGAATAAATAAATTGTACAAGCTTAGAAAATTATAGTTGAGTGCTGGAAGCACACGATTCAAAGTTGAAAAGAATAAGGAGCCTTTTTAATATTAAACTTGAAGAATAGAGTTTCAATTTGCAAATATATTTTAGTTTTGTATCAAAGTGAATTATAGTTCTCATACAGAGTTAAGCATTTTAGTTGATTGAAAAAAATGTACATGAACACTTCTTTCTTAATTGTTTGAACATATAATTTTTCTATGATTAAACAATTTTTTTTGTGTATATATCTTAAAAAATCCTATTTATAAGAGCATATTGAAAAGTTGATTCGATTTTCAGCTTACTGATAAAGAGCTATAATTTTAAATCAAAGGTATTTCAAATTTGTAAGATATTATAAACCTCAAATTTGTATCAAAGTCACTTACTCAAAATATTGCAATAAGTTCGAATAGCATCAATCAAAATCTCGTTAATTCCCAAAGATCGCTGTAACTAAGCGACAAGCTTATGAAACTATCAAAATTATTCCGAAATTATTAATAACCTAAAGCTATTATAGTTGAAAGTCTCTAGTGCACACACAAAAGTTACAAAACTTATGTGTTGGTACTAGCAATAAAGTCAAAAATTCCTGTACTCTATAATTCTTCTCACTCGATGAAAATTTGGATAAAAGTGGTTAATAGGATTTACAATAACAATGAAGATATCAAAGTTGTTGTCATGTGAAATGCTGAGAAAATTTAGAAAATGGTGAGTTAACATCAAAAAATCAATCTCTCACAAATAACTTGAGAACTAAGCAATCAAAAGAAAAAAGTTTCATACAAAATTTGTAGCAGATATAAATCTGCACATTATGGTTTTTCGAATGACTTTCTAGTATGAAAGACTTATCATTTCAGATATAAATACATTTTAAATTTTCCAAATCGAAAATAAAAAGTGATAACATTACGATCCATGGTTTCTTAGAAAAATTATTCACTTTTCAATAGAATTATTCTCAATCTGATTAGTTCCGCCATAAACAGATTATTTACTTAGATAAAAAAATCTGACGTGGACATCACGTGACATACTCGTACATCATTGGATATATATATATATATATAATCAAACACAACATCTCATCATTCCACGGCTAGTCGGTTGCTATGGAAACAGTAGGTCATCATTCTTATGCTACAACATTCCTAAATACTGATTTCCAGGATTCTACGGCTAACAGTTCTGAATTTATGCGCAAAATTCCAAGATCGTCAAGTATAGTGCACTTTCGACTCAGTCGATCTCAATGAATATAGGATATGAGCATCTAGACAGTACTATCATTTGGAATACTGTATTCTATTCCAATATTTTACGTTCAATCGTTTTGGATTTATGCGGAAAAATGTTTTGAGTAAAGTGCACTTCCGGTGTAGACGATCACAATTATAATACAAGGTGTACAACTAGATGCTATAAAAGTGCTTAATACGGAATCTCAATATTCTGCGACTGATTATTATAAATTTATGAGAAAAAATCGAAAAATCTGTAATATGAAGTGCACTTCCGGCTTAGTCGATTAGGACGAAAATAAGAGATGATCATTTGAAAGTTACAGCACTTTCAAATACTGAATTCCAGTATCCTACGGCTAATCATTCTAGATTTATGCGGAGAATTCAAAAAAAGTATCAGTTAAAGTGCACTTCCAGTACAGACGATTGCAAAAATAATGCGAGGTGCACATCAAGATACCTTATACAAAATTTCAGCATTATACGTTTGACGAATTCTGAGATTTGCGAGTTACACACATACACACATACATACGTACATATGTACCGACATCAATCCAAAAATAGTCAAAATGGATTCAGGGATGCTCAAAACGGGTATATACATCAAAATATCGATATGTGAATTTTGTCGGTTTCACAATATTTTCTTGTACTTAGTACAAGTAAATAAAAAATAATTGAAATTTTAATAGTTTTTTCAATATAAATTATAGTCTAAAGGCTATGTGCAAGGGGTCGAAGTTTGAACAAATATCGATGCGAGCGCTCATTGTAAATTTTAAACTTCATTCTCAGTGTATGTCATTGAGCATTGTAGTTCAAAAGTGGAAATAAATGCATATAAAACATAGAAAAACGCTCGTCGTGTTTCAGGCTATTGTGTTAGGGTGATTCAAGTAAAATATAGTTTTATAGATTTCCTGTATGGAGTTGTAACATCAAAAAACGAGTGAAGTTGATCAAAGCGGTAAATAGAATATGATCTATCTTTCATTACTAATCTCTATAACAAAGATATTTGTAATTTAATTGTGAAATTAGAAAAACTCATAATCGATTTGAGATTCATGAATTTACCTCTATCTCTAACTTGTAAGGTGTTTCAGTGATGAAAGTTTGTCGAATGCACTTCGCAATAATTTTGTTGTAATTATTGTCAGCAACATATTCTTCAACATGTTTAATATGGCAAGAAGCTAATTTCACTCTTTGCTTTAATGCTTCTCGGTGAATAATACTCAAAATAAATATTTTCAACGTACCTTTTATGTCATGCAAGTTATAATATACGCACATAGCTGAATTAAATAATATTAGTACATTTTAAAAATTTGAAACAATGATAAAATGGGAGTTTAATCGTTTCCCAATGCCCGCTAGAGGCGCTAGTAGACTTCATGCACATAGCCTATAGTCACAAAATCTGAATCTTCGTTATCATGAGGCTTTTTACATTTATTTCTGATCCGTTGACAAATGAAGAAGTTATCGCCGTTTTTACTTACTAATGCAATATACAAGTAAGTATTGTGAAACCCAAAATTCATATTTCGAGATTTTGATGGAAATATCCGTTTTAAGCATCCCTTAATCCATGTCGACTATTTTCGGCTTGACGTCGGTACGTATGTGGGTGTGTATGTGCGTTCGTAACTCGCAAATCTCAAAACTCGTCAAACGTATAATGTTGAGATTTCGTATCTAAGACTGGTTCAGGGTCTAGTTGTGCACCTCGCATCATGGTTGCAATGCAATCATCTGTACCGAAAGTGCAATTTACTTGAAACTTTTTTCGAATTTACCGCATAAATCCAGAACGACTAGCCGTAGAATATTAAAATTCAGTATTTGAGATTGCTGTAGCATTTAAATGATTATCTTTTATTTTTGTACCAATCGGCTGAGCTGGAAGTGCACTTTATATAACAGACTTTTCAAATTTTTCGCATAAATTCAAAACAATAAGTCGTAGAATATTGAAATTTCGTATTAAGCACCTCTATAATATCTAGTTGTACACCTCGCATTATGATTGCAATCATCTACACCGAAAGTGCACTTTACTCGAAACATTTTTTGAATTTTTCGCGTAAATCCACAACGATTGAATATGGAATGTTTAGAATTTAAGACGATAGTACCGTTTAGATGCTCATATTCTATTTTCATTGAGCTCGACTGAGCCGGAAGTGCATTTCACTTGACAGTCTTTTCGAATTTTCCGCATAAATTCAAAACGATCGGCTGTACTGCTGTAGAGTATTAAAATTTAATATTTCACTCTGATGTAGCATCTGAATGATTGCCTACTATTCTCATAACAATCGACCGAATCGAAAGTGTACTTCAGTTGAAATCTTGTTTTTAATTTTGTCCATAAACTCAAAACTGCTAGCCGTACAATCTTTGAAATCAGTATTTAGGAATGTTGTAGCATAAGAATGATATAGTCTAGTCAAAATGGACATTCATCCTTGCATAAATTCCCAAGAAACTGAAAATTGACATGAATATTAGGAATATCATTATAATGAAGTTGTGAAAAGTCCCCAACGATCCCGTGTGTGCAAAAAATTTTATGCGAGGTCAAAGTTCGCAAAAATGGGTTTTTCGAATTTTTTAACGGAACGATCAGTTTTATGATATAAATAGCTCAGATACAAATTGTAGATCTTTCAATTCTCTACAAAAATAGTTTCAACCTCTTTATTCCTAAGATCCACTATTTCTGAGAAAAAGCCTTTCCAAAGTTATATTCTGTATTTATGCACACGTTGCCACGCAACCTATGAGGTAGTGTACTTGGCACGTATTTTTTAATGTGGTTTGCCCCGTAGGCCTACTCTATGGTCTTCTTATTGAAGTTCAATATAATATTAGGTCTTCTTATTCAACTTCTTCTTCATCTTCATCTTCCTGAGTTGACGTAAATTGCTCAAATAACGATACAATAGTTGTTTCATCGTTGATATAAGGATTATCTTCTGTTGAAGATTTAGTATTTGAACTCGACTAACTTTGACAGCTGGTGCAGTGGTGCATGCTTGTGAACAAAGTCATCTTACTTTCTTGCAGCCGCATTTCGAATTACACTGCTTTCTGTAGCTATAAAAAAAAGTATTAAGGAGCTTTTCTAGTGCAGGTGGAAGTAGAGTGTGGATTGATTCCAATATATTATTAATTAGCTTCCAACCCCATTCTTCTGGGTCCAGTTGAACCTGCTAATATACTTGATAAAAATATTGATGAGCAGAACCCGAGGTTGGAAGAAGATAAGCTAATTGGAGATGTTTTTTATTAGGTGTATGTTTTGCAAAAGATACGAAACGTAATAGTCCAAGATCCCAGACCCGCCAGACCTTACTTATTTTCTGAGAAACAAAATTTGTGGACTAGAATAGTGTTAGTCGGTACTTTGATCATACACATATTTGCTAGTTCGTGCCGACTACCAATTTATAGATACGAGGTGTTATAGGTACACCAAGACAATATTCACTTTTCTTGAAGTCTGGATGCTGATTTCTATGTATGTTCTAGAGAATATTGTTGAAAACTGATAATCAACATTGCCAGACACTTCTCATCGGCAGTAATTCCTGCTAAACGCTTTAAAGCTCGCAAAAAAATATCGTTATCTTACTTATAGTCTGGGTCCTAATTTTTATATATAATACTCAGTGAGCAATTTCAATACTTTTTTTAAATAGCCAGACCAAGGAAGAGTTGGATGCCCATAGATACTTCACTTACTATCAAGCCTACAAATAGTGACCTCGCGCTTTCACTCACAGCGATATTTTAATTGTGTCTGGGGAATGTTTAGCCCTACGATTAATCTAGCTGTTAACAAAAAGTATTGAAATTGTACCCTGAGTATCATATATAAAAATTAGCACTCAAACCATAAGCAAGATCACGTTATTCTTTGTGAGCTTTAAAGAGTCTAGCAGAAATTACCATCGATGGAAAGTATCTAGCAGTGTTGATTATCAATTTTTAACAATATTCTCTGAAACATACCTCAAAATCAGCACTCAAGACCTTAAGAAAAGTGAGTAATGTCTTAACGTACCGCTAGCACCCCGTATCTGTAAATTGGCCGTCGCCACAAACTAGCCAGTATGCGTATGATCAAAGTACATACTAGCACTACTCTATACCACACATTTTGTTCTCAGAAAATAAGTAAGGTCTGGCGGGCCTGGGATCTTGCTCTATAACTTATCTATGCAAGTAATTTAATGTAAGTGAAAGACGGACACTGCTACGTTGACAATTGAACACTAGACAGATTTTGCTCAAGGCCGCATGGTCACATAAAATGAGGGACTGGATTTCTTTTCATTTCATATTCTTAGAATTATCATTCAATATCAATGTACAAGTACTAGTTACGCAGACTAATAGTTGTATCTATATTATACGTCCATAATTAACATAGGCAGCGTAGTTATGCATATTATTAAGAAAATAATTCTAGAATGGCTTTTTCTCAGAAATGGTGAGTCTTAGGAAAAAAGGGTGAGAACGATTTTTATAGAGAATTGAAGGATCTACAATTTTTGTCTGAAATATTTTTATCATTTAATCAGCCGTTCCGCTTAAAAACCCAGAAAACCCATTTTAGCGAACTTTGACCTCGTATAAAATTTTTTGCTCACATGGGATCGATAGGGACTTTCGACAACTTCATTATAATGGTATCCCTAACGTTCATGTCAATTTTCAGCTTCTTGGGAATTTATGCAAGGGTACCCCTATTTTTAAGCCTAACTTGACTGGACTAATAACCTACTGACAGAGTTTTAGAATTTTTTAGATAAATCCAAAACAATTAGCCGTAGAACGATGGAGTTTTGTGTTTGAATATCATATTATAAAAATTATTATTATAAAATTTACACTTTATGATTATATAGTTTTGGAATAGAATACGTCCTAATTTATACTAAAAAAATTATTTAAAAAAAGAAATTATTACTATTTTCTATTAATACTCATAGTATTGTTATCATTCATTACCCTTCTCAGCTTATTGAAAATATGCACCAATATTGAAAACTTAAAAAAATTATCGAAATGTTTGTCAGAAAGCAATTTTAGTAAGAAGGTGAATAATTTTTCTAAAAAATAATATATATTGAAGCTGATTTTTTTTTTTTAATTGTGCCATATTCAAGTATTGGTTGATAGATAAAATACAAACTTTATGCAAGAAAAAAACATGACATATTTCTGTGTATTGCAATTAGACGACAAATGAAAAAATGTTGAAAAATAAAATTTATGGCAGAATATGAGCGAACTAAAATATGCCATTATGATAAAAAAAAAAAAAAAATGGGAGAGAAAATCTATTAGAAGAATAATGATGCCAAAGGCACAACCTGAAAATTTCACATGAGTTTTTTCCTCCATCTGAAGTACTTGTTTAGATAAGATACTTTGTTAAAGAAAACACTCATTTAGTTAATTACTGAACGCGGTTGACGTGTTACACACGCTTTATTGGTGTATTTATTTATATGTGGTAGTGTGACCACACAACATACACAGTTTCCCATGGGAACCGCCTTGTCGATGTGTGGGTGATTTTGTTTTTATCTGTTTATCATGCACTGATTGCTTTTATTACATATTTTGTTATCTAAATACTCTACTATAAACATATTTCGTAACTTCTCTGAGGGACATTTGTTTTACCAAATATTTGACAGGAATTCTAGTTATTTAATAAGATTTGACGTCATTTTGATGAAGTAATCTTGTTCTTATATATTGAATTGAAATTTCTATAGAATCAGCCTGAAATTTCAAATTGATAATTCCTAGTATAGAATTAAACTATATTTTTTTCGGAGCTGACTGAAAGCCTGATTGACTCAACTTCATTATGTAATCTTTTTTTTCTGAAATCTTTCTGAACATGAAAATTGGGTTTGTTTTCTAGTAATATTGGACAAAATTCCCAAACCATTTTTTGCTATGACCACACCTGAAATTGATGATTTACACATGCGCAAATTAAACTATCATGAATCCTAACTCTATCACATAAAACCGCGTAGTAGTCAAGTTTACTAATCTTCAGTTAAGAACGGTCCAACGTTTTTATGGGACTCTACGATTCAAGATTTCTTAAGCTCGCCGCACACGATGCAATTTTTCAAGCAATTTTGTTCACTTGGCGCCGCGCTGGGTGCCAGGCTTGCTCTAATGCAAGAAATTTGGTGCGATGCGGGGTATTAGACTTACCACGAGACTTGTTTTTCAAGATAGGTTCGGTGCTATTTTTCGCACTTGCTGCGTCACTGGCTACTGTCCACAGCCAATCAAAGTAGACGATGAAATCACGTGATTACATCAATGAGTTGTATGTCGCATCAGAATGCTGTGCCTCATTAGTACATTGTGTTTTGTGGTGTTTTAAAATACAAATAAGTAAAAATTATGGCTAGTGGAAATTAGGTTATGTTTAGGTACCCTAGCTCAGGGTGTATACCAAAAAATTAATTGAAAATTCCCGGACTTCCAGTTTTTCCAGGTTATTTTCAATAAAATTCCAGACAGTAAAAAATAAAAGTTTGATACAAGTTTACATAAAATCACAGATTAATGTTGCAATTCTGTGTGAACCCTATAAATCTGTAAATTAAAAACAAAATCGCAACGAACTTGATATCCTTAGGAACGAATTTACATTGATTGACAAAAGTAAATGAACTTTAATAATTTTTTTTTTCATGAATTTATAGATCTGGAAGACTTATAGATTTGCACAGATGGCTCTAGAGTCTTAAAGAGTGAAAAATATACTTTTATGAGTAATAATGCATAAATATCCTATAATGTATTTTTTCCAGACAAATATCAGAAATTCCATGACATTTCCAGTTTATCTAAATTCCCTGATATTTCCAGGTTTTTCACGTTTGGTATACACCCTACTAGCTCGTCAAACAACATGTTGAAAACTCTGCGGCCTTGATTCCTTCTCAAAAGTCACTCTCTTGACCAAAGTTTTTTCTTCTTTTTTTTTTTGTTTCGTAATTCGCCAGCTATAACTGCAGCAAATGCTTCTGCTCTCCTCCGACGATTATTTTCGGCAACATCCATACTTGTAATGTGCAAATCTACCAAGTCTTCGTTCTAGTGTTAGAATGAATGGCGCAGCTTGCATCGTGTGATGCGAGAATTAGTGTCACACCAAGTGTACCTCAAAGTGGTCCAGTGCGCAAGAAAACTTGCTGCAAATTAAGTGAACAAAATTGCATAGAAAATTGCCTCGTGTGCGGCGTGCTTTACTGGTCGAAATGCACGATTTACTTATATTAAATGCAGAATGTGAAATAAGCTTTCTGAAAATAAATTCAAGAAATAAAAGCCACAAATATTTCCACATATTATCAGAATACATACAAATTTCAATCTTCAAATTGCATAAACTTATTCAATTGATGAACGACTGACAGTTGATGCAATTGACAAATAGCCATGTTCAATTTTTGTGTTAATGTAAAATTGGTTCGTCGCCCTACCAGTCAAATTAAAAGAAAATATTAGAACAAAAACAAATATCCCTATGATCTATAGCTATACTAAATATTTTTTTTTAAATAATAGAAATCGAGCGACTATACTCCTTTCTCATCTCTTCCGCGACAACTCCAGAGATGAATATGGACATTTTTGTGAGTCCGTCGTGGACGTTTTTCTTACAACTTTCTTTTCAAAGTGATCCAATAACGATACATAATTTGCACCTGTAATAGATCTACCCTTTTACAAATAATCAATGAGGATTATTCATTGCAAATTTCAAAAGACAGTCGCCTTGAATCTCTCGGATGATTGAACGTTCCTTGTACTTTTTTTTGGAGCAGGATCTCCGCTGGCAGCTCATTGTTTGGACTGTTGTTTGAAGGAGTGTCCATGCTCCATCTACATTGAAGAAACATTGCCTATAGTCCTGTGGACTCCGCTGAAACAACTGCAAATCTTCACACGATTTTGGTTGATTGTGAGCAATTGGAGTATTATATACCCGTTCACTTGGGATGCCCGTGCCACTAGTAATCTGACACACTTTCAAATTTTTACTACCCATCACCAGATCATGGATTTTGTCAATGATTTCCGAAGTAGTTACCTAACAGGCGTCCAGAAAGTTCAATGTTACTTGTGCTCATGTGGCCACTCTGAAAATTTTAAAATTAATCATAAATCATTCATATTGAGATAACAGATTCACCATGATGGCGATTTGTCTTTCGTGAAGTAATGGTTTACCAGTGCACGGGATTTTCTGGAGATCAATCGACTTGCACGGTTCGAACTAACATCAAGCACAGAGTAAAAGATCAATATTACTGCAATTTGTTATGTTTGAAACAGGAAATATCCTCAACAATGCTATTTTTCCTTAGCGCTCTGTATCCCTTGGGTCTCTCTCTCTGGCTCTCAAGAACTATATACTTATCATACATTTCTTAATAATGATGTATACTGCTGTCTCCAAAATTAAACCTTTTATCGGAATTGAAATTTCTGTGCCTGCACAGTGTAGGAGGAAGAATTTCCTAACACAAGTGGATGGTTAATAATCAATCATAAGTTTGTTTAATCCTGCGTTTCAAACCTCATGGTCTGCTTTAAATAAACTCACATACAACTCGTATCGCCCAAGACTCTACAGAAAGAACAGACCCACTATTATTCTCAGAAATCATATTTCATATACATACCGGGCGGCCACCGAATTACGACCACCAAAAAATTCATTATTTATATTATAAGAAAATAAATTAGACACAGATAACAATCATTTATAAAAATAAGAGGCATGTTATTTGAATAAGTGCTTCAGATGGAGCAAAATGAATTGAAAACAGTAACTTTGTGTTGCAATCAGACATTTGAGGCCTTAGCAAAGACTATATGCAAATTGAACGAAACAAAAACAGTGTTTTATTGAGCGTATTAGAATAAAGTTTCAAAGCAGAAGGTGTAAATTCTTCAGCATCTCGAAATATTTTATTCAGCTAAATTTGAAGGAAATAATAGTTCACTGTTAATCGTGAACTATATTGCAAGTAAAATACATAGTAATGCAAAGATCTTGTCCTACCATTAATTAAATTTAAATAAAACAATAATGCTAATATTATTGTACTTCTAGGGCCGTTTGACATTCTGCATTAAATGCTGCATTTTGAGCCTCCATTTTGGTGCAAAGAAAAATGAACCTTGTCATACACAAAATTTTGTGCAGTGCACTTTGAATTTATTGTATAACACGGTGCATTTTCTTTTGCTTTAAAAAAAGGATCAAAATGCAAAGCAAAATATGGAATTTAATGCTTCGTGTCAAACGGCCTTCAGCCGAAAAGCAAAATCTGCAACTGTTTCATCAACTAGACACAAAACGAATTTTTTGTAAGCCACCGCTAATAATATGTGAACGTGAGAATAATATATTTTACAACAAGTATTGGAATGACATATATACCAAACGAGCGAAAAGCGAGGACTACGGTTCGCTAATGTTGAATACGCTATTCTAAACATGTTGTAGACTATACTTTCTCTAACAAGATTTTGGAAACTTACCAAGAATTCAAAGGGAATTTTTAAAATTTTGTATAGCGTCAAACGTTATACCAGAAATGAATACCTTAATTGTTAGGAAGTAAGAATTGATAATCAAATTAACTGATTCGTCGAAAATGATGATAGAATAATTATAGCCCATAGTTGTACGGAATAATTCTAATCGATGTATTGGAATGTCACTTATTCCAAGTTCTAACATAGTTTTCAGTTGTGGAATATGCAGATTTCAAAATAGTGTTGGAGAAAATAATTTCTGTGCACGTGTGTACTGAAATTGACAAATAAGTTCAATCTAATATTCAAAATATCTTTTTTTTTCGTTACTCTGGTAATGAAGTTAGGTATCGTGAATCTGTGAGCATGCACAATCAAACTCATTTCTTACGTAAGCGTTATCGTAGTATTAGCGGAGGTTTGCAAAGAAATTTTTATTATATACTTAACTAATAGCTATAATATATATTTATAACTAGGTTGCATTATTATCAAATATCTCCTTCAGGATCACTTATCACAGTTTTCTAATTAAAAAGACATACAACGTAGCAAAATGAAAAAGGAAGAGACCACTAGGCACAATAATTCATAGGACTTTCGAGCACAGAATTTTATTAACTGGAGCACCTTCTAGGCTAGTGAAAATATATAAAATGCTGGGAAAGCTACAAGAATTATTGGCTTCAGAAGTCCTAAGCTCCTAGGCATGTGCCTAGTATGCCCAATAAATCATCCGTCACTATAGTACAACAAGTCAATATAATAATTCAATTGTATAGGAATTAGGAAATATGAGCCCAGTCACATGAGTTCGTAATGTTTAATTTTTACACATTTTATTTTTTACTAAAGTATCAATATATCATAAAATATAATGAGAATCATTATAGAAGGGAAATTAACCCAAGTGAGATGGAGATTTGCTGTAAAGCAAAATAAAATTTTTAGTAACACTATTCTATGAATAATTTGTTTATTTTAAAACCATTTTTGACCACTTCGTGGTCATCTTCTGACGTAACCAGAGAGAACAGTAAATTTATATTGTTATCTCTGGCTTGTGTTCCTAGTAAATTTACTATTCTCTTCGGTTTCGTCTGAAGATGACCAAAAAGTGGTCGAAACCGGTTACAAAATTAAAACAGTGTGTTTAAGGACTTTATTTTCCAACACACTTATTCTTCTTTACACTAATGAGAACATATTATATCTCATAAAACAATAATTTAACGGAAATTGTGGTTGTAGGGCAGAAACACTTCAGCAGAAAACTTTCATTTAGTAGTTATTTTTATTTAAAGTCCAATATTTCGTAACAATTTTGTTACTTCATCAGGGATAAAATAGTTATAACTTGGAATAAAATTGTAAAATTTTTGAAACAGTTGAAAATTTTTTCGTTGTTAAAAGTCTTCGTAACACACATTTATTACGAATATTCTGCCCTACAGCCACCGTAATTTCCGTTAAATTATTGTTTTATCTTTCAACAAGTCAGTGTTACTTCTTTTCAACATTAAATCTTATATTTCCTATATATAGTACATATTATTAATATTTTACTGTAAAATTTATCTATGTATCTACGAATTGGTACTAATCAGTAAACCATATTAAAGAAGAGTCATCCTGCAAGGAAAATTGAAGGATTGTTGGAGAGACTGTGGGAAATTTAGAATTTCTTCATTATAAAATACTGTGGAAGACTTGTCGAAACTAAATTACGGTATTATAGAACAGTTCCAAGGAATAACGGTGAAATTGAAATTGATGTTTTATTTCGCGTACGTAATACCTCACGATTTTTGATTACTATACGCCGTTTAATAAAACTAAAAGAACTCTATGATAGTCTATTCAATGATTTGACACCAGAAGTTTAGTTCTAAAGATTACAGAAACAATAATATTCTGAGGCAAATTCTATATGGTTGGTCTTTTTCCATGAAAAATTGGATAAATCCATTTTCTAATTTGCCAAATTCATTGTCCTCCTACAAATTTTAATTCATTTCTCGTGGAAATATCGTGGAACGATCAGAAACATTGAGTATTGTGTATTACAATTTACAAATCTCACGAGCCATAGAATTCATTTCAAATAACTATTTCGAAAGTGGTAAATTAGTAATTTTTGCAACAAGTGCGTAAAATTGAGCATTATGACATAAGGTCAATTATTTTATGACGGGGCTTGTCGAGTCACAAAAATTGTTGGCAGAATGACACAATGCTTGGTTACACTCGTATTGCGTATAAGATTTTTTCAACAACCCTCAAATTTCATATTTAGACTGCAAAAAGAGCCCAGAGCATAAGTTGACATTTAGACTTGCTACAAATATGAACTCACAGAATTTTTATTATTTTTATTTGTTTAAATGGAAGTGACACTGATTTGTGAGAAATGTTTACTTTTCACGTTGTTTGAGATGTGTAAAGTGCCAACTCTACTAACGGCAGTAGGAGGAATTTGTTATATTTCAATCAAATGATAATCTGATTGATAGAGTTGTTCATTTAATGATAAATTTGTATTTCTGAACGGTTTGATTCTTGTTTTAAAAAAAACTGCTCATAAAATTCAACTAATGCATTAATTTGTCACTTCTATCCCTTCACACTTCATTTTTGCATCCACGTTTTGTTGATAACAGTATCCATTAAGAATAAAGTAATAATTCAAGTTTGCATATGACTTTTTCATGTTTTTCCCAGGCATAATTCACTTTGTCTATCGCATTTCGTCGCGACGTTTGACGAGTCGTATTCGCGATAATATGGCTCCAGGGTTTTAGCGCAGCCTAAACCCTCCCTGAAATTTTCAAACGTAGCTTCTCAAACTTTATATCTCAGTGGCACTCAATATATAATTTTATTGGATTTATTGATAATATAGTCTCAGAATTCAGATTATTAATAGACTGGTACCTCAAAACACAAGGATTTCAATACCGGAAGTATGTGTTCATGTGCACAAATCTTTAATTATTATTACATTAAAATTTTTATTGTACAGCTAACAACTAAACTTATTCACTTTAAGAATAGACTAGAGAATAGTGTAGAGCTGATTCTAGCTTTTTGATCAGCCAAAATGTGAATAAAACTTATATTAGCACTAAAATCGTACTTGACTCTCTGTTAATCGCATAAGATCGATCATAAATATATTATGTATTATTTGAAAGCTCACATTTGTTACTATTATGTGACTATATTCATTGCTTTTTTGATGTGTGTGAATCGTGCTATCTACGAGATGTCATCTAATCTATTCTCAACTTTGCTATTTGTTTCTTTTATACTATATGAATAAATTCTTAATTTGAAACTGTTGAGAAGCACTGGTATAATATGTAGGATAGTGTTGGTGACTAAGATACGTGAGAACATAGAGAACAAGGCTAGAAGGCGAGTGTCGCCAACAAGAAAATCAAATCAGGGATGGAGACTTTGTCATGTAGCCGATGCTTTCGTAAACGGGCGCTATAATATAGATATGGAGACACATAGACTCATGTTATATCCATATGTGTGACTTGTGACATGAATGACCACCGACTCACATCCTACTAGTTACATGACACTTGCTTTAAAGGGATCTAGATGAAATCGAGAAGTAAGGGAAGCAGTGGTGTCGATATTTTTTTACATATTGTTGATATTGAATATTTATGATCAAATTCGTTCGAAAATTTTGATTATTGCTGTCTAGATTCTTTCAAGCCGATTTGCATCACAAAATTCAAGAGGTGAATTTTGTATTTGATAGTGGAACGAAAGTGAGATTCATATGTTGAGATTTGGCGCAAAATAAAAAATAATATTTTTTTTCAAATTTAGTGAGTTTAGTGTTCCATTCATATGGGAAACAAAGTTAAAACTTTGATATAGTAAAAAAATTTAAGATAATTTTTTGTAACACACAAGTTATAAACAATTCGTCCAATTTTCTCAACTTCCGTTCGTTGAAATGAGTGAAAGTTGAGTTCTCTTGCAAATAATAGTCCATAATATTAATTTATTATTATATACACCAAGCATTTCTGAATGACGAACGCCACTGAATCCCACACATTAAAGATCCCTGCCACCGGTCATCTGTTTAATGTAGTATTCGGGCGCCACCAGGTCGAGTTACATCTTCTTTCAAACTTGGACTCCTGCTGATTTTGAGCTACCAGTGAGTCGGTCTAGCACCCCACGGTGACGGCTTCGTACCGCCCATAGAATCACAATTTGACTAAGCTTCGCATCCCGGGGTGAAAAAATTTGACACCTTCGAACTGTAATTGATATATCCTTTAGTATGATTAAGATATATGTGAAAAAAGTTCAAGTAAAATGCACTTTCGGTACAGACGATTGCAACCATAATGCGAGGTGCACAACTAAACCCTAGACCAGTCTTAAATACCAAATTTCAACATTATACGTTTGACGGGCTTAGAGATTTGCGAGTTGTACAGTACTTCTCCGACCATATATTCAATTGAAGGAAACGATGTATGGGAATTTAGTCAAATAGTTTATTATTCCTATGCCTATCCTACTCAATAATAATAATAAACTCTTTGATTGAATTACCCATACATCGTTTCCTTCATTTAACATAACAGTCAGCATCATCCAATACTTTCATATTGGCCAGTTTCATTGTTGTTTCATGAATTCAGAGTATCGTATGAATCAATAATATATTTCAAAGTGACAGCTGTCATTGTCAAAGTGACAGAAGGCGGCTATATGTAATTACTATATAATTTCACAATGCGGCCATAAATTTTATGATTTTCATTATATCTTTTCTTTGCATTGTTCCAGAAAATTTAGCAAATCTTATAATAATTCAAATTTTAATGATACCAAATAAACCGCTAATAATCTTGGAAAATATTGTTTCAAATTATTACAAGATTAATTTCAGTTATTTTATATGTCAAGATAAATACTACCGTTTATAGAATAAACGCAAAAAACTAAAAGTTCATTCAATGAAATGTAGACACCATTAGTTGAAAAAAACTCATTCACAAACTTTAGATTTTGATAAAACGCTTAAATATGAAATTTCAGTTACGTATCGTACTTCCAGACAGACAGATCAATTTTTTAAAAAACACTGAAGGATCTAAATCGTGAAAATTCATCAAAAGATCACAATACTTCCTCTATTATGCAGGTAACATAAATAAGAAAATTGATTTTAACCTGTAATAAAACTCTTCAAGTATAACAATTTTTCTCAATAACTTTTCTCTGTAAACTCTCTGGATATCAAGTAGAAATTCATCAAAGTTTTGTTCAAATTTCACGGTGCGCCTACGGTTAAAATTGAATGTTTCTGATTTGTTGGAATGAATGAATATCGTAGTCATGTCAATCGTGCATTTGAAACTGAAAGAATATTTCTATTATAGCAATACATTAATCCTCGCTTACCTCGATGACCCTAGTTTTGCATGTGTTGTAAGAAAGACAAAATTTGTCTCTGAGACCAACAATTTGGTCAATTAATCATATTTATATCTCATTGCCAAGTGAATTGATTTCTATTTAGGGATTTCACGTATTTTTTTTAGATAGTTTTACTATGTTTGATAAAAAATGAATTGTCTGCACAAATTCATTGTACTTTCGCAAAGATCAGCTGATTTGAACAGTCTGAATACTGTCAAAGTATGCCATCTACAAACGGCTTAAAAAATAGTTGTTATCCTCAAACATTGAAGAAAACGGTAAAATATTAAATAGGGCTCAATTCTAAAATAATAAATTTGGTGAATAATTCAATTTAAAATATTGCTACAGTTCTGGAAGCTGGAAGGTATTAGATGCAATATTAAGTATGTTTTTTTGTGTAGTAGATCAATTTAAGGAATACACATTATTGAAACGATCATAAAGTGGAATTTGTAATAAGTATAAGAAAAAAAATATACTTCATTTATAAATTATAGTATATTATGCTACAAGGACCGAACGACTGTCATTTTTGTCCAGGATAAATTTGGCTGCATTCGGTGAAGACGAGGGCAAAGCCCAAGGCGTAGCTCCGTGCAGTCAAATTTGTCTGTGGCAGTAATGACAGTTGCTTAGTGTCCGTGTTGCATACGATACTTTTTGTAACAAATTTACCGAAGTACCCCCATTACTAAGCTTTTTAAATTAATTTGGATGTATCGAAACTATCTTTTTTGCAAATGCAATCACATTATAGTAAACTAATACAATGAAACATAACCTACATGATTTCTTTTATTGAATGATATTTTTCACATCTTCTGTGCTATCCCGTTCACAATAAATGCACATACTATAACGAACACATTCTATATCACAAATTTCTTTCAAATATCAATTTGACATTATATCAATGAAATAAAAAAATCTAACGGCATCCATGATCCATGATCTACGATTTCATTTCTACCCAGTGGACATTAATATCCATTATTTCCCAGTCAACAGAGAATTAATGAAAATTATTACCATGGCTTGGAAATGAGAACATTCGAAGCAGAAGTCAGCTCAGTAATAGGCTACTTTCGGTATACGTGTTACAAAAAATTATTTAATGTCCGACTAGTTTATTATTGTTGTCATAATGGGCGTACACGAACTCGGCACCAAGAACATGAAATCGGCACCAATGCTAATCCGATTAGCGCGGGGCGCACACGAACTCGGCACTGTCAATTTTCAAATAAAGCCACGATCTACCTGCAAGATTTGGTTTCATAAGTCTCTATATTTTATTTTAAAATTAATTTGTATTAAAAATAATACTGCAAATAATATTAAATGAAACTTCAGAAAAAAAAGAATTAATAAAAAACGACCTATTTATACATTGTCCGTACATACCTACATTATTACTAAAACATATAAATATGTATGGAACAAAATAAAATACTCAATTTTTTAGGTATTTTTGACATTAGAATTTCTTGCATCAAATGGAAACAAATTATTTTGTCTACGATATGCAGGAGTTTTGAGTTGTTGATGTCACACGTGTGATTAGATTCGTTTAAAAGTACGGCTAAATTTGAGTCTGGTTTATTATTAATATAAAATCGCATTTATTCAGAAAATCTCACTCAGGTAGAACGATTGAGTCACAAATCCTAATCCATAGCATAGTGCCGAGTTCGAGTAGGGGATTAAAGATCCAGGTAGTTTGGTGCCGAGATCGAGGCCGTCCGTCATAATAACACTGATTTCAGGGTAATTACTTGACAAATAATACCCGAGGACATTATGTTTCAAAATAATGCCCGATTGAATAAATTGAAGACACGCTTTCATTGATGAATTAAAAATGCACTAAAACGGATGAAGTAAGTATCAAATACCCACTACTTCGAATTACAAGAATTTTAATGAGGGAAAGGAACTTTTAGAACTTATAATTAATAAATGTTTCATTGGGAATGAGTTCTGCACAAAAATAATTAGAAACACAACGTTTCAACAGCAAAGTGCTGCCTCTTTTAAAGAAAGAAATGTAGATTTAACATTTTTTTGTCTCAAAAAATTAGTACGTATACCTCATCGTCGAATACCCATGCCGACGAATGTCCGCTGCGGCGAAAGTTCACACCATCGAATACTCACAACGGCGAATTTATCTTTACTACTGCTTTGTGTATCAGTGGCACTAAAACAGTGGTTTTTGATTTCAATCGGTGGTGCTTTGCATCCGACTAACGAGCGGGCTTTGCCCGCTCTGAACGAGATCGATGTGCCATGCATGGCATGCTCAATGTCTATCAAATTGCTAGTACAGTCATTTCTTCTCAACTAATACACTCATAAAGCATTGAAAGTAACTAGAATTTAACTAGTAGGTAACCAAGGATCCATGTCAAAATGTTTTTTATGTCAAAATCAATGATAAAATAGTATGTGTTTTTACGGCTGAAATGTTCAGCACTCTGTGTATATTGATTATTTTCTTGTCTTGTACAGTGGTTGCTTTACACTTCGGCATAAAATCTTGAAACTATGTCAATAATGATATATTTCCAAGTTTTTGTGCGTAACATAGGCAATATTTTCTTCCAATCTCATTACGTATTTTATCGCTCTAATTTAAAATACCTACTTTGATTGATTTCCCATTGCAAAAGGTCGTTTTAATGTCTCCATCAATTTAAACCCGATTTTCATATTTACTGCAATCAATCATAACTCCAAATATTTACCACAACTTTGCTTGGATTGGCTAGAGGGCGTGCTACTTATGACGTCATCCTACATGCTCCCAAAACAAAAATATTTAGAGATATTACAGCATCCCACTTTTCAAACCAATCTTACCCTTAAATACCTAACATATAGAGCCACATATGCTAGAATATTCCAGTAGAAAGAAAACTGATTCTTATTGGAACGATCCTTAAGGAATATTAGGAACTGTGATGTGAATCTGAAGCTGGAAATTTTTAAATATGACGCATGTGTAGAGTTTTAGCATAATTAGTTTGACTGTGAGACTAAACGGTTCATTAATTAGTAATCACCATTTGAATTAGTGTAAAAGTCTAGTGTTTGTTGTAATTATGGTGCTGGTTCATTGATAGATCAATGAAAATGATTAATTCGGTCGAATCTTTCCAAATGGAGAGCCAAACTTATCAAAACTGTGATACAACCACGTCAAACTGCCTATCAACACCTTTTTCTGTAAAAGACATTTTAAATCTCAATATAACTTCTGATTCTCAATATATTGACCCTTCTATGTCCTTTTTAATCCCAAATAAGGACCAATATCATTATGAGGATGATTATTCGCATCAATGGGATACGTCTTATCAACATTATCAGTCGATGAACTACGATCCTTATTCTTGTACGAATGCTGGATATTATGTGGAACAATTAGCGAATAATAATAATTGTGGGAAAACTGACGGTTGTTATGGTGATTTTGTGACCATGGTTACAAATCCACAGTATGGAAATTGTGGAGAAAATTTTGAAAAGAGTGGAAGAGTGCAACAGGATGTATCATCCAGTGAAGCTGAGACTAATAGTAAGTAGAATTTATTTTCGATTCTAAATTTTCATAGCTTCTTATAATACAATCATTGTTGATCAAATTTATCTTGAACAACAATTTTCATACAACATACATACTGCCTCAAATAATCACATTGAATCACTCTTTTTGCCACAACTTTAATGAAAAATTCAAATAGTAATGAAAATTGTCCCAAAATACTTAATAAAGCTTCAACTAAAATAATAATTTTTTTTTTTCAATGAGAATATGCATCATTTCAATTATTGCTTTATCAAGCCAATATTGAACAATTCAATCACACAATTTAAAATTTATTTTATCCAACATTGATCTATAATAAGCCTGTTACATACTATAGTTGTTTGAAATAAATAATATATTAATTAACCATTTACTGAGTAATATAGAAGTCACGGAAATACAGTAGTTAATAGGCTACTTTTTAATTTCTATGTTCTATTGAAAGTAGGTATATCAAATATCTTGTCAATGTTAAACAATAAACAAACATGTAAAAACAATCCGAGATGTAATAAGAGAGGTGTTAAATAAAAGAATTATATTGGACTCGTGTAAAATATAATTAATCATGAATTTCATAATAGTACAATTAATTATTATCATTATTGTCTTAAAAATATCAATATTTCTATGAAACTGGGTTCAAATCCCGATTCTTCAATTCCTGGTCAATAGGTTTGAAACTCCAATTAGAGAACCAATAACTTTTTTTACATAAAACTCGTAGTATCCGCTGTCTTTTGTATTACTTATCAAAAAGAGCCTGTATATTAACAGTTGGTTTACAGTAGAAATATTGATATGCCAATTTGTCAATACGACTACAATGTAATAAAATATACGATGAATTTTCTCGAATATAATCAAGCATTCAATTACTTTACCTGGAAAATATGCCAGAAAATGTAAAAATTGATAATTTGGTTAGAATCGGATTCCAAGTTTTATTTGAAGTAGTAATAAGTAGGAGTCCCGCCTTTTAACAGAATTTTGCGAGGTTTTATGAGACTGCTGACCAACTTTTCGTATAGCTATTGTATCAAAAATATTGATTGGATATAGAAAACCAATAAAAATTAAATAGAAAATTACCGTTGCGTTACATCGTCTTCAGTCGACTATCCACCACCTTGATACTTTTCAATATAGTGTCAATTAATGTTTTGCAATCATCTGGAGAAAAATTGTTTCTAATTTTTTGGAGACAAGCTCGTAACTCTGGGGTTTTTCATACGCACTGTGATCGGAGCTTTTTTTTCTCAATATGCTACAAGAGTTCGATCGGCATGGAAAGTGGAATATATTTTTCAATCATTCCAGCCGTATAAAAAGCGGCATCATCTTTTCGAAAAACACATTTGATATTTGTCGCCTCTTTTATTTGACATGGATCTCCAATTAATCACAAAGGCTGGAAGCAACGTTTTTCTAAAAGCATTCTCGGTTATTCAAATCTATTTCCATCTAACAGCGTCACTTTATAGTATAGGACTCTGTCATTTAATAATATAAAGTGACAGATATAAATTAGAAGTTTGTGTGGATGATAACTGGAACCGAGTTATACGATTAACCAAATAACTATCACACTAAGTAATTGCTTTCAGAGAAACATTGTTTGCGGCATCCGTGCTGATTTGGGGAACAACTAAAAAGGCGACAATACATTTAAAGCCTCATATTGGATTAATGTGCTCGGAGAATATCAAATGTATCTTTCGAAAAAATTATTCCGCTTGTCATATTGCTGAAATCGTGTAACGTATAAAAGACTATGGATGAAAGAGAAGAAAACTTTTAAAATGGACATTTGGTAGTCCAGATTTCTTGCCTACCTCGTAGTATGTAGTAAAAAAAAAAAGTTCTGATCACAGCCAGCATGAAAAGTGCCAAAATTACGTACTCATCCCAAAAAATTATGAGCTATTTTATTTCAGATGATTACTAAACATCAGTTGACACTATCAAGGTGGTGATGGATAGTCGATTAAAAGCGATGTAATTCAAAGATAATTTTCTACTTAATTCTCATTAGTTTTCTTTATTTTGATATTATCAGGAGATGCTTGAGTTTTTTTTTTGTTATCTAAAATATAGCTTAATATGCGAAAAGTGATTAGATGATCCTTTAGGTTATGTTAATTTCATAAAATTTTCTAAACATAGATTAAATTCTGTTAAAAGACATATTTTCGTCGACTGAGCCAACTCCACTAGAATGGGGCTTGTATTTCTTTTGGAAGTCAAATTATCTTGAGAATTGAACACATGTAATTGAATATAAATGTGTATAACCGAAGAAAATATGCTTGTTTACGAAAAGCCAGTTCTGGTCTCAAGAGGATTAATAGGTACGTGATTAATATTTATTTCTATCAATCCATAGACTATTCATTCGCTTTTTCGCATATTCAGCTATATTCTGTGTAAAAATAAAATTATTATTTAAAAAAAACTCTTTAAAAACAAACTTTCACTCAATATTTCAGTTGTATTAAAATGAAAATACTTTAATGTGGAGGCCTTCTAAAGATTTAACTCGGATAAAGGCAACAAAGTTAGTTTTCCTCACTCAGCAGTGTGTAACTGTCCGCTGTATTGAATTTAGAGTGACGTCATTTTATTTCTCGTATTCTTTTTAGTTTGTGAGGTGATGTTAATAAGCCGAAAGTTGAATTTTGATTGAAATAGAAAAAATATAGTCTACAATTCTTGGATTACTGGCTTTATTTTAGATGAACGATGAGTTGACGACGTGTCGACTTTAGATTAAAGTCATTTTCAAGTCAAAAGATTTAAGTTTACAATTTTCAATTTTTTTTTGAAAAAGTACATAATTTATAAGTGAAACAACATAATTAAATGCTTAGCCTAACCAGTTATAGAAAACACAACAGACATCGAGCTGGAGTGATCACACATAGTGTAGACTATATTTTTTCTACTTCAATCAAAAGTATTCTTTTCACCAAACCTTTCCATTTGATACCCACATCTACATCATGATAGTAGATAAGAAAATTGATGTTGAAAACTGAAATTCCACTTTTAAAGTAAACACCCAGTAGTCCAGATCTCTTGCTTATCGAAATCTAGTACATCATGAAAAGAAGCTCTGATCATGGTACGCATGAAAAGTTTTCGAGATACGTGCTCGTCTCCAAAAAAATCTTACTTGCTAAATATCAGTTGACACTATTTTGAAACGTAACACGGTAGAAGATAGTCCAAAAGAGGCGATATAAGGTAGAGGTAATTTTTTATTCAATGATTATTAGTTTTGCCAATATTAAAAAAATAACTAGAATTTTTCTCATTCTGTTTCTTAAAATATAGCTCAATATGCAAAAAAATCACGAACAGGCTCTACGTAGATAGAAAAAAATAAATCTTAATGAATTACCCAAAAACTGGCTGAATGCCACTGAAAAACATATTTTCGTTGATTGTACCAACTTCATTATGGCGGGGCTCATATAGCAAAATGAGTTAGAAGTTTCTTGTCACAACACTTTTGTTTAGGACCTAATACGCGATTGATAGAGCACTATCAAGTCAGTAAATAACTATATAAAAGAAATATGTGCGACAAATATTTTAACTTGACATCAGGTTGAATATTTCAAGAGAAGGCTTAATAACTATATTCGTCCTATCAATCTCTATTCTTTTGCCGCGGCTTTTCCTAAATAGAAAGTCTTGTATACTGTGCAGCTTATTGGATTTTTCTGTTCATTCAGAAACCTAAAACTTTCACGATATTCGAAGCATAAATATTGAAGTTTCGAGACTGTTCATAAATAGAAATTTCATGAGCAACACGATCTTTACGATGTCCTTGAAACGAGTATACAAAATCACAAAATTGATATTAAGACGAGAGAAAAGATTATTTATACAACACAGCAGAAAATCAGATTTACAGCCCTGATGTCTGAATTACGAGCTTAGTATTCATCTCAGCTATAAAACTGCTCCAGTAAATTGAACAAATAAGTATTGTTCAAAATTCATGGCAATTTGATAGACAACCACAACCACAGTGCTATAATTTATCTATTTATTTATCTTGATACAAATAAAGGTATGCTTTTAATCGAGTAAGATTGTTTTGAAAGTTTCATACGATTCTACAGTACTTGTTATTTCTGCATATTCACTCTAAAATTGAGAGGTGTAGATATATCGCTAATCAAAAAATTAAACACAGATTCAGAATTCTGAGTAGATACTTGGAAAAAATAACTAGAGTTTACAAGAACATGAATTGCCAATTTGAAATAAGATCAGTATTTAGTAACCTTCGGAAGCTCTACAAAAAAAAATATTAGAAACTCTGTTAGGTTCTTGAAAAAATAGACAGTTATCAAAACATTAAAAATTAGAATTCAAAATTTTAGATAAATATAAAAAATATAATAGGAAATGTAAAATTGCATTACTTAGTTGAATGAAGTTGTAACTCCTAAGAATTTCTATCGTATAACATGGCTCTTCCAATGTGTTTTTCAAATATATTATTTATTTTCCAGAAAATCAAGTCACCAGTTCTAAAACGGAGCTCCGGAAATCCTGTCGTCAGCGATCAAAACGAAAACCTCGCGTCCTATTCTCCCAGGCTCAAGTTTACGAGCTTGAGCGTCGATTCAAACAACAGCGCTATCTGAGCGCTCCCGAACGTGAGCAAATGGCTCAAGGACTCAAACTCACTTCCACTCAGGTGAAAATTTGGTTCCAAAACAGGAGGTACAAAAATAAAAGACTCAAAAACATGCCAGAAAAAGAAGAAAAGAGTCAGCAAAAAGTTGGAGTGAATGAGGCTGCTCAATTGAGCCAAAGAGGTTTTCCAGGGGTAGTTCAAGGAACTGAGCAAGGAGGTTTGGTGATGATTAAAAGTGAACAGAATACAGGACAATATTTGGCCCAATTTGGAGGACAATATGGGTATTATATGGATGGATTCGATGATTGTGCGAGATTGTGGTAGCAAATGAGGTATTATTCAGGGTGATATAAATAACTTGCATAATTATCAAAAATTTGAAGCTGAAAATATTCGAAATATTTGGAAAAATGTACTAGAATTTCATATGTGCATGAAAGCAAATAATTTATAATATTTATGTCAAGCTTCAATTTTTTTGTAATAAGAAAATGAGGTCCAATTCAACCTCAGATTTTTTTGAAGATTTTATGTTACAATTTTTAGTTTTACTGATCAAGATCTCGATTTTAAGTGTTGCAAATGTTAGAATTTTTGTATCTAGTTACCGATTTTTAGCTTTAATTAATTTGTAAGGTACTGTAGATAAAATCTAGGTTATTAAGTCTATTTGTACATAATATGAATGAAACATTTTAAAATAAATATTTTCAATATTAAGTTGCTCAAGACTATGCCTTACGAATTTCACTTTATAAAATTTTTTTGAAATATCTCTTTCATAAAAATTGGATGAAATTTTAATATCTACGATGCGAAAAATTCATCAATTTAGGGCGTTTTTATAACTTCAATATTTTTTTAATGTATTCTTTAACAAATTGGCTTCTAAATTCAATTTCAGAAGATTTCTACGCATGACCGTCATGTAGCTTGTAATTTGAATCTAAATATGTCGAAGTAATATCGTTATTTTGAATAATGTATCAAAAATCTTACAATGATATAAGGAATGCGAATATCTGATAATTTTATTAGCGTAGTCTTGTACCAAAACGAGAACTATAACTAATTTTCAGAATACTCATTTACACTAGTCGTCCTAAAATTTATTTCTTCATCAAACATTGAAAAAATTGATATTTTAGTGACAAAAAAAAAACATTTATCGTGAGAAAATTGAATTTTCTTCAAATTTCAAGGTAATACTTGAATTTGAGAAAACTGTGACTTATTTGGAAGCACCAGAACTTGAACCAAGTTCCAGATAAAATTTGGAAAATAATTTTAAAGACTCCTTAAATAGGAGAATGAAATATTCAGATCAAAATTTTATGACTTAAAGTTTTCGGTAAAAAAATTAGTTCAAAAAATCAGAGAAATTCTTAGTCGCACTGCTCTCAATTATTAAAATTATGACGCTAATGAATTATTTGTCGTCCATTTCTTTTGTGAAGTTTTTGTAATTTTATAGTGTAAATGGTCATTTTATTTTTTGAATTTTGCTGATTTTTGGTATATTCACTTGTAATTTAACTTCCTCCCTCTTCTTGTCTGAACAGTACGACCAATAATCGTAGCCCTTACCATTTCTTTTAACTTTTTGTTTTTACCGATTTTTAGTACTTAATTTTCAGTCTTTTGTGTAACACTTGTATTTATTGTTTACTAATAATGAAATTTGGCACACTTCTGATACTTTTTTTGCCAAATTGAATATTGATTATCCAAGAATAGGTGTATCGTGAATAACGTTCAATTTATTTTGGTAGGTATGTATGCCTAAAAACTAGCTAATTATAGATACATTCTATGAAAGAGATAGAATCATTTAATGAGCCAAATTTCAAGAATGTCAGAAATAAAAAAATTTGGTCGCAAACTATGTTGAAATATTTTAGCAGCTTTTAGTTTTGTCCCATAAAACTCATTATGCATATTTCTTTCCAGTATTTTATGAATATGAGCCGCCTGTTAAGTATAGCATTCATTCGAAGATAATATAGCCATTATTAATTATTCTTCTTCTGCCCGGTTATCGAAACCTTCTTCAAATTTAATCATCTTTAAAAATAAATAAAACAACATGACTTTTTGACAGTATTGCATAGCAACCTATTTGGTGTTTAGATTCGATCCGATGTTGCTCATTTTTATGGATGTTCAAATTTGATGGACGTTTCTGCAACCGGGCATTTGTGTATTTTAGTTTCTGAATATGAATTCTTCCATCACGCATCAAGCATTTTGAAACTTATTACATACAATTCGCAAAAAAAATGTAATTATATGGATCTCAGTTTTCTTTCATATCTCGCTTTAGTCTTCATCTTGCTGTGTGAAGTATCAAGAGAATATTGAAAATGGATCGGTGGAAGTTGCAATCAACATGAATTACAGAAAAAGAAAGTTGACTGTCAGGCGTTTTTGTAGTGCTAGATCTAAGTTGAAAAAACGGCTTTGTTTACGCATCTTTTGCGTTGCGTGAAGCACTAACTTTAGAGGTAGCTGTAAAAGGATGTACTTATTCATCATATTTTATTACCCCTCAATGATTTCATATTCGTTCCAGAAATAGGTAATACAATCTCAATTGATCAATATAAAAGTATCTATTTCGATAATTCTACGACTTCAGACATTGAAATTATTATTTTTTTGCTATATTTTTTATACAATTTGATAATTTGGATCGTATAGTAAAAATAGAGGCCATTTATCAAATCACAATAATTGGGGCTATTCTGTAATTCAATCGATAATTCTTTATAGATCATTATCTACTTCAGCCAATGAACGTAGGTAGCACTGACAAAAACTCTGAATATTCGCTTGTTACAATTGTTTCCATTTTTCAAAAATCTTATCAATCAATAATAATACGGCCGAATATTTCAATAAGATATTCTTTTCGATTCACAAAATAAAAAATCATCGATCATTAGAATACCTCTTTTAATTCTTATAACAGAATATAGTATTTTACAAAGATTAATAGTACATAGATTGCACAAAAGCGGATAACTCGCGAGTCATCTTATTATTAAGTTAATTCGGAGTTGAGATAAAAATCGAACCAGGACTAGCTGTCAAATATTATTTTGCATCAAGTTATAAATGTCGTTAGCTGCTATGTTAATTTGGATTTTATGACATAAATGATTATAAAATATTTTCAAAAAATTGTTCAAATGAAGAAGCAGCAAGCAGAAATGTACTCAGGAAAGTATTTTGTATTAAAGGTTACCAGGAAGGATCCATTATGTAGAAATAAAGTCTTAAACTTTGCTCTTTCACATTTTCGTTCTTTTTATTTATTCAATAATCGGTTTCGGCAATTTTATTAATTTTATCAGGTCGAGATATTTTAACTACAGGTAACTCAGTAAATGGAAATATTTGGATGATCAACCCATGTTGGATGGTTTTTGCAGATGACTTGATTAAATGAAATCTCCCGGTCTATCGAATTCAATTATATTTCCGAAGCCGGTCGTTAAAAAAACTATTTTAACAGAAAACAAAGTTTGAAACTTTATTTCTACATCTTGGATCCTTTCTGGTATCCTTCAGAGCCAGTTGATTCATATAATTTGCGATTAGTTATTTTCACAATAGATATTGCAATCTCTTCTTCGATGCTCGATGTATTGTATGGTCTCTGCTTCTACTCGTTTTCAAGTGAACAAGTTTTGAACTTCCAACCAAAAGATGTTTATCCGTCAATGCATATTGGTTCATATTTGTATTGTAATTTGTTCTGTAATTTCAATAATAATTTCAGGTCTAGGATCTACTTTATTTCAGTCTGCAGGTGAGTTGAAACTGTATGACAAATATTTAAGTTCAAATAACTATGGTACGCGATATTTCTGGTGCAATAGAATAAGTTTGAAATCTCTATTTTTAGCAACTATTTATATCTTTCATTCAAATTTCAAATGAATTTGTCCGATCTATAAACGAAATCGGCAAAAAATCATCTTAGAAATAATCTCAAATACTAAGTAAATTCTAATGGCCATGCTAGAAATTTTGTATTTGAGACTGGTATAGGGTCTAGTTGTGCACCTCGCATTATGCTTCCAATCGTCTGTACCGGAAGTGCACTTTACTTAAATCTAGAATGATCAGCCATAGCATATTGAAATTTAGTGTTTGAACTTGTTGTTGCATCAAAATAGTTATCTACTATTTTTGTATCAACCGGCTGAGCCAGAAGTGCAGTTTATATGTATAATAGACATTCAGAATTTGCCGTATAAAACAATCAGTTTAATCAAAATGAGCAGGTGGGCAATGAAAATCTGTTGTCAATTTTTTGATTTATTTTGAAATTGTACGTGTCAAAATATTATTAAAATTATATTAATTATAATCTGAAGTGACAGAAAACTTTATTGAATAAATTTGTGTATATATCAAATGATGCAAAGTAAGTCCCGTGATGTTTTCGTCAGATTTTTTTTGTGGGTTTATTCTTATTTAAGGCTAAAATAATATAATTAAATATTGACTCAAAAATACTTCTACTTATAACGGACACAAAACTAGATACTATCACTACATTTATCTATTATTTATCACAGTAACATAGCCTGCTTTTTATTTTCACTGCTTCTTATTTATCTCAACTGGTTTGCTATTTATTTTCAATCTTTTTCGCTCTGTATCGACACTACAAATAATTTTCTTCGGCTCGATCTAGTTTGGGTTTTTATATTCTTGCACACAGTTTCTCGAAGCTTTTAGAAATTACTAGTAAGCTATCAGAAATTCCGCTAGACATCTTTGGTGCATATAACTCAGTTGCGATTTGCCACCTGTGTACTTGGCGTTTCAAAGTGGAAGTCCAACTTGTAGGAGTTCTATTCGTTACAGTAACTTAAATCTAGTTTTTCAGTGAATTAATGTGTATAGCACTGAGCATTATTTCTTTTTTGAGGTTATTTGTAACGTCTAAATGTAAAACTGTGCTGTAATCTGATCGATCAAATAATGGGATCGATCAAAATATTCGTATTACCTGAAATATCGATTCAATCGTTTGACTAATTTGATTGTATGATTTATTGAATCAATTGATTGATTCGAGTAATTAATCAGTCTAATTATTTTTGAGCAACATCATCGATAAAATTTCTGGATAGATTGATACAAACGATTGATTCCAGCTCTTTTCATAATGAAAAAATATTTGAATTAATATACAGATTCATCGACAAAGATAGAATATTTATTCAGCTCTTAATAGATAAGTGAGCACTTGGAATAAAAATTTATTCCTGTGAAACACCTGCGGTTCTTGGATCACCGACATGTACTTATATTAAAGAACCTTTATCAGTGCAGCTTCATCCATTGGATCGTTAAAGAGATTAGGATATACTGGATCGATCATAACCGATCATTCGAGAATTGTAGATCGATAACAAATTTTCGAACTACCCTTCTGTACCTATGCTTAATAATTGTCAAAATGAGGAAGTTGAGTACCGTATAAAAATCAAAGCATACACGTTTGTAAACAAGCATTATGACATTCAGACAACAAATTTCTTGATTCGGTGAGCCTCAACTTGAAATACTTGTCTTCAAGTAATGTGTTCAGGCTCACACTTTTGTTACATAAATTACCATTCACCTCAATTTATTTAGCAAGCTTAGATTTTCAATTTCCAAAATAATCATTTGAGAACTATATTTATATTTCAGCTTACTCTCCGTGTGATACAATTCCGGTTCAATTATTCAGAATCCAAAAATACTTCTCCCTGTCTAGTTTTCTTCTTTTATTTTCAATATCGTGTTGTTATCTACAATCCGGTGTAAAAAGCTTTTAGGTTAAAAGGTGATCTGGCGATGAGTACGCTGCAATTTGCCAGATCAGAGACTGCTGTGTGTTACAAACATACTCATATAGATAATATCTATTAATAAATAGGTGGCTTCCGTCGTTCATCAAATTTAATAGAAACAAGTTATCGAAATGGTGTCGTTAGTAGAAGAATTATTATAGCGAAGTTATTTCGAATTAATGAATCAACTTTTTAAACATTATTGCGGGTTGGGAAATTTGAGTTATTGTCAGTTTTATTTATTATTGATCTGAGATTGTTTACAGAACATAAATTTAAATCCTGATGTTTCGAATTTGTTTCAAATAGATATTACGAATCTTGGCAACGATACCGACGTCGGAATTTTGGAATGAGAGCAACGGCGATAGAAACAATGACAAAGAAAGCAATGGTATACTGACTGCAGTTTTGCCGTGACTTACACAAATTATTACTTACCAAATAATCGTATAAATATTTTTTCTACAGTCGTGAGTCCTAGTTTTACCATAATTAAAATACTAGGCAGTTAAATTTCTGTGAATTTATCTTTGTGTAGCATCTCCTCTTGATCCATTTGTTCAGCTATTCGTTAAGTCTAAAAGTCAAATTGTGCTCTGGACTCCCTTGCTGTATGCTTAATTATTGTCAAAATATGGATATTTAGAGTCGTAAAAAATTTTGTATGAAATACGAGTGTGCATTCATACATTCGGCCAACAACATTAGTGACTTCAGCAACACTCTTGTTCCATGAGTTACGATTTTAATTAAAAATACTTATGAAAATAGTTAATGATATTCTAATATATTTCACCTACGGTCACGATTTTAGTCAAATACCAGTTCCAATTTTCAGTATTTTAACATCTAAGGGATGTATTATAGTTCATCTACGACACCAAAATCATTTTTGCACATAATAAAAGTTGATATTTTTACTCAAATTTCCAAGAAAATCAATGTCAGCTTCAACGAAAACAGTTCTATTCATAATATCATTTCCTTTGTTACCAATAGTAACCATCTGTCTTATTTACAAAAGAAAAATTATTCATATATAATTGATTGTTTTATGGAAATAAGAACAATTGAAGATAAAACAATGTAGAATATACGTAAGTATAAAAAGTCTTTTGTAGATTTTAAAAACACTCACATTGTTTGTTAAGAATAACTTTTTATACTAAAACATCTATTAATGTTAAAATTGTATTTTTACGCACTAAAAATTCATGAATTTTTACTTTGAAATTTCATTAGATGTAATTGGTAATATTTTGGAGAAGCCATGTTCCAGCATAGGACTCAATAATACCACAATAGTAAAACTCAATCCTATGTCAGCTCAACTTTAACATATTCATATAATAGTTATTTATGTATCTAGTATAAATTATACTTTAGTATTTGAGAATGCATCCAAGGAATTTCGCGGACGAGATGCATACTATATTTTTCCTACAGACGTCAAAAAATCATCTAAAAAATATTAAAATTATATCAAAATACAAAAATCAGTGGAGATTTTCATCATACCAACGTGTACGAAATATTTTGTGCACGTTGTCAAGATAAAATTAGTGCGCGAAATACTTCGTGCACTTTGTCATGATAAGCCACTCTAATCCAGCATTCCGCATACTAATATTGATGCACAAATGTCATCATTTTTTTGACGTCTGTAGAAAGTAGTATATTGTGTGGCTAGGGACGAAACAAGACGATTTCAGCTGAGGGTGAATGTTGCTTGCCCGACCGAAGCGAGGGCTGGCATCACCCTCGGCTGAAATCGTGTTTTGTCCCGTGCCACACACTGTATTTTTCATAATACCTGCATTGAAACTTTCCAAATCACAAATTTGTCATAACAAAGTAAATATTTTTCTTTTGATTTAGCAGGTAACAAGTCGAGAGTTGCTGCTTGTACTTAATCAATAAGATGTTGTGGTGTACTTGAAATTATCGTATCAATACTTTTTTTCTTGAAACTTATCGTCTTTCTAATTCAATTTACAGTTACGAATACAACAACTGTCAAATTAACTGAGGTTATATGAGTTTCATCTAGAGATTGACAATGAACAAATGCGACTCTGCCAGGGATAAAACGATGTAAGAAATAAATTCAGCGGGCAGAAACAAGCTTGTTTCTCCCCTAGGGCAGAAACAGGCTTGTTTCTGCACGGGTACACTCGCATTTGTCTGAAATTGTCTTGTTTCGACTGACAAAACAGGCGTTGAAACGCGTTGTTTCAATGCAGGTATTATGAAAATGATATTTAAAGCACGAAAAAAATAATTCGTGGTAATATGCAATAGGATTTAGAGATGTTAAGTTTTCCCAAAAAGTATGTTACGTATGTATTTTGAAAAAATCTGAAAAAATCATCTCTTACTCCTTCCTCGCTGTACCCCTCGAAGAATAATACTTTTCCATTCTTATAACAACGATTCCCAGCGATCTGTATGAATTTCAATATTTATTTTTTCTCTCCCAAAGCAAAAACTAACAACTGATTCAAAAATCACACTTGATAGAGACTGTTGTTGAATAGGTTTTCCAAACCGCTACTAACTTAACAAATGTGTGTTGCAAATTGCGGACACATCAAAACTTCTGTACTTATTAAGTAGCAGACTTATCTATCTAAGCTTTCAGCTACTGATCTTGTCGATTTACCGATATATAATGCAATTAAATAAATTGGAATAATATTTTGTAGTAGAGTGAGATTAGAATATTTTATGTCGATTGCTAGGAGAAATAATTTCTGTTAGGTGCTTAGTACGAAATATTTGAATAATTTGAATCCCAACGGAAAGTGGCCAAAATTTTTTTTCTAGCTTTTTTTTATAAAAAAGAATTTACAATGTGAAAATATCAATCGATTCTTTGTAAGGCTGATTGTATCTAAATTCCAATTTGTTGAGAATGAACTCAAAAAAAGTGTAAAGAAGTAGTTAAAAAAAATATTTCATGTTACAAGGTGCGGTTTGGCACAGTGATTATGATCCGTACAAGCTTTCTTCCCAGGCATCATAAAAAATTAAGATTTTCAATTTACTTTAGAGTTTTCATACTTTTCCAAAGTTTTTTTTTTTCGAGATCTCTATCTCAAAGAATTGTTTTATTCAAAAGTTACTCACAAAAAAACCATAACTTTTTATAAACAATTACACGTACTTGTTGATGAGCAGCAAAAGAAACTTTTTCTACAAAAGAATTGCATCACCATGATATTGGCCTGAAAATTTGCTTTATACGCTATTTACTATTAAGTATCAATTGTTTTATTCTATGTGAAATAGGTATGTACTCATTTTCTAATTTTGAACAAAATCAGCAATTTTCCAAACACTAACTATAAAATCTGACTCATTGTCTTTTTGAATTTTTGTTTGGTTGATTTTAATTTTAAATGTACTCATAGTGATGTCATAAGAATCATGATACGTATTTAAAGTTTTAAATTTCTCTGTTGACAAAAGAGATGAATGTTTACTAAAACTACATATCACATATCATGCGATAATCACTTTAAATCAATCATGTTTGACATATATTTATACATACGTTACAGATGGACATATGAGTATACAATATATGTATTCTCATCTAGAATCAATAGTAAATAAATTTTCCTGTAGAAAATAATTTGTTCATTTCCCTATTTCCACAGTTCACAAATTTTTATAAATGCATAGAATATATTCTGTTTAATATTACTGTCGACATCTGTTGAGTAAGACCCCAACTGTTTTGCCCAAAAATAAAGATCTGAAGTGTTCTAGTTCTGTACTAAGCTCGCTCGGAGAAACTATTTCCAACACATTGGGAGAGATGGCAGAAGTAAGTTAAGATAAGTGCCAAAATAATTAAAAAATACAGATTTACTTCAAAATTAGTTTCATGTAAACCAATTAAAAGCATTTTAAGACTTTATTATACACAGAATAAACATAAACCACGTATTTATGCAGAACGTTTTCAAAACAGGATATCCTTTGCAAATTTGTTTTTGATGTACATATTTAAATTTATAAACACCTAATCTTTAAATGTATCTTTAATGAAAATTTTGCAGAATTTTAGTGCTCTCATTTACAAGAGAGCATTTTGAAAGATCACATAGTCGAGAATCAGTTACCTATACTAAAGTGGGTATGGTGCGAGGCATAGTAGCGTATTGAATTTTATAGAAAAGTTTGCTCTGATTATAAGGTATCGACCAGATATAGTTTGAATCACAAAAGCTTAAACAAAAAAGAAAAAATGGTTTCCTCAATGCAGTCAAATTTTTTGTTCTTGAGCTCTCTATTTCTAATTCTCTATTTGTTATAAATGTTCAAAGGATTATGAAATCTTGAAATTCGAGATATTCAATCATGGAACAGGATAATTCACCACTAATGTTTTTATATTCTATATTTCTCTGTATGAACTCCAAATAATTGATATATACAATAATATTACTAAAGATATCCACTAATAGAGTCTTCAACTCATGAACGAAGCTATACTAAACACTAACACTTATTAATTACACAGTGATACTGTCTGCTATTTATTTCTATTGCACTAGTTCATTTATTTATTTTCAATCTTACGCGCTCCGTATCCGAACTACCAACAATTATGATGCTCTGCTCGACCTAGTCCCGGGTTTATATATCCCTGTCTAGAGTTTCAGAAAGTTCTAGTGGTTTCAAAGTCAACTATAGTTACAATTGTATCAACAATAATTTTCGAATAAAATAACCTCTGGATAAATTCAACTGACTTTAGTAAAACTGGCCCTTACTCTCAGAAAATGCCGGATGAATAATTCTCGCCGCGGTGAAATGTATGCGGTGAATTTACTCAGCGGTGAATTTTCCGCGGTGAACTTTCCGCGGTGAATTGTGGGCGGTGAATGTACCAAGAAGCCTCATGTCCATTCTCTCTACTACCACGCAAAAAATCTCATTTCTATTGCTGTCACTTTCCGTTTATGCTTCTGCAGCCACACCCAGTATTAGTACTATCATATGTGCATAATGTAATCATCATTATGATCCAGAAACAATTTTTTTTGGTGCAAAAATGAGGTACTTTGAATAAATTGCTTACAACAGAGCAAAATAGAGACACGAATATTGTTCTTGATTATCAGTTGAAATTCGCAAGAATATTTTCAAAAAACGTCAAGGAACATTATGAGCTGATTTTGTAAGATAATAAGTTACAAGTTAACAAATCGTTGGTTGTGTCAAATAATAACAAATCTGGCTTTGAACCAATTGATCATGCCTCATATTTTTCTGATTCAGCTCTATGAAACTTGATCAAATGAAGAAGTACCTAACTAGTGTTATTCATGTCTGATTTACAGAGTAATTTTTCTTTTAATGTCAAGTAGTACCTTATAACCTTTACATTAATTATTGTATAGGATCGAAAGAAAGCTCCGCTGAATACATTATTCTAGTATTTAAGATCTGTGTATTATTTCTATACCAGGTCAGAAACTTGTCAATGCACTCTAGTATCAAGTATACGAGCCATGCCTCAGTTTAATTGGCACAGCCAACGGAAATATGTTTTCAACGAAATTTAGTCAGTTTTTCGGTAAATTATTGACCAAGTCGATTGCATCTATATAGATTTTTCTAAAGCTTTTGGCACCATTGACCACGGTTTATTACTGCACAAAATACGCGATTATGGTGCCTCCCCTAAATTAGTTGAGCTTTTACGATTCTATTTGTCACATAAGACTTGTTACGTCCATTATAATGGTTTTTCGTCCTTTTCATATGAAGTTGTCTCAGGTGTGCCGCAAGGCTCAAACTGGGGTACGTTATTATTTCTTATTTTCCTCAACGATTTACTACAATCCTTCACTTGTCCTGCTCTTGCCTATGCTGATGATATTAAGATCTATTGTAAAATTGCGAACTCTTCTGATGCGGAATTATTGCAAAAAAAAATTGATTACATGGCTAACTGGTGTAATGAAAACAAATTACTACTTAATGTCAACAAATGCTGCAATGTTACCTACTCCCGTCGCCAAAATATTCTTGAATCTTTTTATAATATCGACAGTCTAGCTCTCTGTAAAAAAATTCTATAAGCGATTTGGATGTCATATTTTGTTCTGATTTTAGATTTTCACTTCAAGTAAATAGTGTATGTTTGTCAGCTAATAAAATACTAGGCTTTATTATCAGGACCTGTAAATAGTTCAACAGTAAGCACAATATGGAGGTTATTATATTATTCCCTGGTAATGAGTAAATTCGACAAGAAGAAACTTTTAATAGTATATTGTGCAACAAGTGCGATAAGCTGTCGATTGTCCACAAGAGCGAAGTGAGTGCGCTCATTCGCTCAAGTGGACAACTGGCAACACCGCACGAGTTGATCGCATACTATAATCATTTACATAATCAATGATTCCGCTTAACAAGTTTTTGATCAATTTTTTTTTTCTATAATACTTAAGCAGACTTAAACTAGATAGTGAATGATAAAAGAGCAACCATTGTTTATATAGTGATTGAATTTAATAAAGAAAAACAGCGCATCAATTTTTAGGAAGTTGCACTTTTTCAAGAGCTGAGAATACTGTTTTTCTAATTCCTGCAGTAGAATCTTTTGCAATGAAGCCACATGCCACAATTGGTGATTTATAAAAGCAAGAGGGTTCGAAAGTTTAGGGTACATCTGTAAGAATAGCCCCGTATAAGTGATTTGAAGACAATAGCTAAGTTAGCATAACAAAACACCGCGTAAAGAACAGTATTGTTGTCCAAATTCAATGATTACGCGGACCTGTGCAGCCAACTGAGGCAACATAGAACGAGATAAACTATTCGCATCCTCTTTTGTCTGTTTTACAATATTCCTGTACTTTTTGTACAAAATTTAATAGGAAAAATTTCAAAATAAAAATATATAACAAAACAGTGGATGAGAACAGTCCATTAAACAAAGATAAAATAATCTTTCTATAGCTAAAATATTCTTGTCTACAGAAGAACCTTTAATGTAAAAATCTTTTGAAGTTCTATTTCAGTTTACGTTAGCATTTCAACGAAACCAAAGAAATTAAATAAATTTGTGTGACCGCTGTTCATAAAACCTGACCACAAAGTACGAGTACATAAAGCAAACTCATAGATTGGAGTTGTACCAATTTAATTTCATTTCCTGCTTCACTAATCCCATTATAATAGTAGTAGTAGCAATTGTTTCAATAGTTTAATTATTCCTTCTGGGACTAAAAGTGAGAGTTTAGTTTGGTTTTGATCTTTTGGATTACCAATTTTTTTTTTGTCATAATTTATCTTTGAATTAATTAAATGGTGGGAACGCCCAAGTGTGGGAATAATAACTCAAGGATAAGAAGGTCTTCAAATATTTTTCTGTAAAAGTTACTCCTCTTTGTGTGTTTCGGATTATTATTAATTAAAGTCGACTTCTTGCAATTCAACGTCAAAACAGATCAGGACGTACCTATGTACTTATATATATATATAAAAAATTCTTCGATTGAAATGTATTTCTAAAGCCTGCAAAGCTTATTCTATTTGCTATAAATCACCCTGTATAGTGAAATCTGTTATAAGTAAGTGAAATGTTCGTTGGTATGTCGATTAGTAGCAGCGGAAACGCTCTAGGGTTCCCAACAGATTCAATCAAAATACAAACACATGCCCTGTAAACACACCGGAGTGTAAGTCACTCACACGTGCTACGTCCTCACATCCTCAGTTCTCCTGCTTTTCCAATCATTTATTGTACTCTGAATGGTTTTTTTAAGATCCAAGACCGGATAGGCTGAAAACACTTCCTACATAAAAAATCACTTCACCAATGTAAGTATGTATCGTAGTTTCTTCAATGATTTTTCTTGGAACATACATTATAAATAAATAATAATTATAAACGGAATCGATCAATTTTCATATTCACTAAATATTTTAACAATTGTTCTAATATTTGTTCTAAAGAAACAATCCTCCAAAACATTTGTCGCTTAGAAATATAGTTTGACAGACTGTTGAAATTAATATTAATAATCCCGCAAATTGAATGATCCTAAGGTATAGAACCGTCATTCAAAAAGAAAACAGCAATATGCAGAAAGAATCTTTGATCAGCAAATACATTCCCCTCATCAAATTGATTTCTCTGTTGAGTGTACACTTCACTTTTGTGATATGTTTGCATTGGTTAAAAGCCATCACGGCATGAGCCATTTTTCGCGTTAGAGCTGTGCATCACGGGGTGCCATGAGCGGTTATAAACACGAGTCAATCGGGCGCTGCACCAAAGTGCCGATAAAAGACGCTTCAGATGCGAGATTGCGTAAATAAGATAGATGCTTTAATAACCTGATGTAAAGGACTGAAATAGATCAGAGGACAAATCGTTTTATGTTTACTAGGTTTGTACAAGTGCGACGAGAAACGATTGATGTAAGATGTTATTTAAATTAGTGAATAGTCAACTCTTTTATTCTAATCCCCGACATAAGTTTATTCAAAAATATATCTATGGTAGATATATATATATAATTATATAAAGAATAGTTTTCTCTCAATGGGGAAAAAGAGATGTGCGTCATAATACCGCCGTGTTAAGCGAATTTTTCAGAAAGTTGAAGGTTAAAATATGTACCAGAAAATACAAATAAAAAATAGTAATTTTACAAGCGTCAAATAATAAACTTCATGTTCAAATTGAGTCAGGAAATATTAAAAAAAACTTGACCCTATCACAATGACGAAGTAAAACTAGCATGTGAAAATAGCTTGATTTACGTATAATATGGTAAAATCATTATAAAAATTATTGTCATTATATAATCCATACCGTCATTATTCCAGTAGGTAATTTTTTTAATCCAAATCCCCCATTTTAGGGTACTATACCTGTCTATTACATTTAATCATTCCAGAATGACTTAGTATCTAATTTTAATCTTCTAAAAGCCATGACTTAAGCTCTCTCCTTCGAAGGACATTAAACATTATTATATAAAATTTCTGACACGTGGCACGGCAGGAAAATTAGTTGTCTTGATATCCGCGCTTCCTGTCAGCGCTATAGTCACGTGCAACTCTGCAGCCTTCTATATGATGACAATAAAATTTCCGGTTTTGTAAACAACGAGTTAATTACTCTCTACTGAGGTTTGGGTTTTCGATGTTTATTTTCTTTGGCAAGCTATCTCCGTTTATATAATTCTTTATTTGAATTTTGATTGGATGATATGGAGTTAATAGCGCTGTTATTTCTGACAGTTTGGTTGGATTAAACTTGAGGATAATTAAAGAGGAAAAAGATTTTGATACAGAATCTTCCTGGAACTAGAAAGAACTTAGCAGTGGCGGCTCGCGTGTAGCCAGCCCTAATTTCCACTGTATATTATTGATTTCATTTAATGTATTGATTATTTTTTCCTTTCATTCTTTCTTTATTCTTGTACAATATGTAATCCTTAAATTTAATGTCAATAGCCACATCTCAGTTCAAAAAGATACTAAAATCTTTGTATGGAGCTGTGCATTTCACATCAGTTTCGTGTAGGTGAAATTCTTTGCTCCAGTTTAGAAACCACAATAAACGTTGAGACAAACTCTTTGAAAAAAATTAATATTGTCAAAATTGATTAATAAATGCAAAAAAATAGGACGAAAATTAAGTAAGACTCAGTTTAAATGAACATTTTTGGTGTCACTGTGTTTTCAGTATATGTGATAAATTTTATTATCTATGTTTTATAATATCCGATATCTATTGGTTCGAATGATTGTTTTCATACATTCCGTTGAGGAATCTATTACCTCACTTTGGGAGACACTTGTTTTATCATTATAAAATTAAAATAGAATCACTACCGGATCTAGCTTTAGAATATAGTTCAAACTATCCAAACATGCTTGCCGTTTCCGAGAAATCGGTTAACATACAGAGAAAAATACATACCCGTCGAATAAAGGATCTCTTCCTTTTTTAAAGTCGGTTGAAAATTGACTTTATGAAAACAAATGAATAAAATAATTTGGGAAAATTGGCGGTTTCAACTGAACAAAAATTAGTCCTCTGCTGGTGTATCTTGCCAGAGCCGGAACTAGGATATTGGTCGCCGCGAAAAAATGTATAGATTATTGAAAATAGATGAAAAGTTAAAAGTTAAAATATATTCTTCTATAACAAATCAAGCATAGCAGAAGCTAGACTATTTGCTGATAGAGCAGTGTATCTCCAATAATCAATATAAACCTAAGTAAAATTATATAGGTAGTTGATCTTAGGATGAGATGGGTAGCAGGTAGTATCCCAACTAGCACCAAAGTAATTGTGACCGAGACGGGAACCTCGAATGCGTAATTGTTACGTAACTGTCACTAATTTTTCAACTTCAATGTGTGGATAACTTTATTTTACAAATCTACAATGGCAATCACGTAAAATTTACCACTAATATTTACTTTATAGTTATATTACTTCTATGTGATTTCTTTGGTATTGGGAACGTCGTAGCTACCAATGGTACCACTTTAAAGCTCCAATAACTTGACAGCAACAACAATCGTAGCAGCGACTATTCAATGCTACTACAATGCAACCTAAAAGTTGCAGCTACTTTCGAGTAAATTTGAAAGTTGCCATAACGTTTTGGGAACTTTTAGGATCACTTCAAATTCTTGAAACTTTGAAGTGATATTTATAAGTGTAAGTAACGTAACTGCGATCTGCAAAATTCAAAGTCATTGTGCATGGCTACTACAAAGTTTGTATCACCTCATAAAATCACCATGAAGAAAATTTCACCATATAGTTCCCAAGACATTCATATGCTCTGCATCATTGCTTAGTGTTCGTATAGTTGTATAAGGGTTCGTTGGTTCATAATGGCGTCTGTTATTGGAAGCAAGCATAGAATAAAAAAAGTGACATTCCACAGCATTTCACGGGAAATTAAAAGGCTTGAGAGCGAATGGTGTACTGAAAGAATATTTTGGTGTTGTGCAATCGTCACCATCAAAAATCAATATTCTTCATGAGTCATATATGCTGCGGAAGCCGACATTACTCCCTCGTATGATGATGAAGAACCTAATAGTTTTATCATATGTCAAATTTCACTAGTAGATCAGCTAAGGACATGGTAACATTCTCATAAAAGATCCACCAAAATATTTAAAATTGGATCAAAAATGGACCTTGCTGAAAGCTAGGGCTACATTTGTGCAATTTCATTTCTCTTTTTTCTGCATCTCATGCTCTATTTCTTTAGAACCTGACAACACTGAGCAGACACAGTGATAGTCACAACTTTGTCGCAACTTGGAAGTGGCACTGCAATACCTTATAGTTAATAAACTTTAAAGTTCCATACTTCCAGTTTTCGTTCGGTTCCTACAACTATCGCTCAGTCGTAATTACTTTCAAGTTGCATTCTTTAGTAATTCTGACTTAAAAGTAATTTCTCCAAAACTTCGCCATTTTTATTAGTAAAATATGCGACGCCATTACTGCAAAACGAGAACTTGTACACCACAATGACTAAAAACTTGGACGAGCCCATAAATTTAGCACTACGTACAACAAATTAATGGATAATAATCAATTATATGTTCTAAATAATGAATGGAGAAGAGTATTTTTTGCGTTTAAGCGTCATTTTCTTTCACGAAAAAATATTTGAAGAACAATATTTTAATTAAAAAATTACAAATTTGAGGGCGCGTGTCAGATTCAGATTTATAATCATCATGTTTAACAGTAAAATTGGATTTGTTTAAATTTTTTGGTCACTAAGATCAGATAAATAGGGAATTATCAAACATTTATTGCGTTCGTATATTCCTTTCATAGAGTATTTCATTTTCGTTCTAAGTTGAACAAATGTTATTGACTGGTTCATACTAGAGTGGAACATGAGAAAGATAAAACTAGTTGCAAGACAAAGCAAGCAACAAGTTTGGAATAGTGGGAGAAAAGTTTCAAGAAAGTCACGAGAACTACACAGCAACGGCGCTAATACGGAGCCATTACATTTCTGGAACGTAGCCGAATAAGCTCCAGGAACGTAGTTGGAACGTAGCCAGAACCAAAAATTATTCCCCATTTTGGTCGTACTTTCGTAATAGGAACGTTCCTGATACGTGCCTATGGCTAGTGACGAGACCCATAAAAGTTCCTTATGTAGTTGCTGTCACGTTCCAACGACTATTTGTGCTAGTTGGGATAACGGTATAAGCTTTCTCTCCCAAATTCCGGCATAAAACATTTCTTAAATTTGAGTTTGAATAATTTGTTCAATGCAGTTCATAGAATTTTGCGCCCCCTAGGAGTTTGCGCCCGTGGCAGGGGCCACTTTCGCCACGCTTTAGTTCCGGCTCTGTATCTAGCAGCCGATTTATTTTGTTTATAAGTTTTCAAGACGTTTGAGATCGACACCACACTAGTCTCGGATTCGAAGCACTATGTATCGGTATTTTTACATAATAAATAAACTATCAAATCAAAGTGAGAGATTATACCGGATTCAGTCCTTATTCCAATACAAATATAGAAAGACAAGACCCAAAAAATCTTTCCTCAGATATTCTGCTTATCAAGTTTTTATCCGATTTGTGAAAGTGAATATCGGAGTCGGTATTGGTTTCGGAATCAAGATCGATACCGAGACCGATACCAAAACTTTCGAGTATCGAGAGTCTTGTATATCATAAAGCAGGCGGTATTCCCTAAGCACTTTCCGAAACGTATACAGGTATTTAATTTTTCTTGTGGCTTAATTTTTGGCAAATAATTAATATTTTTCTTGCTACGGATATTCTCTATAAATTTTACGTAAGATCAATAATCATATCATTTACACAACACGTAAGTTATTTAAACGGTTCGAAAATCATTTGTTATCTCAGTTTGTATTATTATTTGGGAGAGGGAAGTTCTAAAGTGTTTTAGTGTATCTTGAAGAGTTAAAAGTGACTTGAATCAGTGAGTTGAACTACTAGGTTTGTGAGCTGAGTTACTAGGTGTGTGAGTTGAATGAGTATGCAGTGTGTTGGTTGAGGAAGAGAGTTTGAGAGTGACCGTGAGTTTAGTTGTTATTCACTTTAGTGTCCTGAATTATCCTATGTGTTGTTGTATGATTGCTCTTCTTTTGTACGCCGCAGTAACTGTTGTATCAGGATTTGCCCAACGTTTCGCTAACACCTGCCACTTGCGGACAGATTGATGGGTCTCAGCTTCCAATTTCAATCCATACTCCCGAGAGCCCAGTGAGGCAATGTGGTTCTGACGGATGCCACTGTGGGTGATTTCAAAGTATGCGAATGTTCTGATGAGTACTACCGTGGGTAGTACTGGTGTGATTATATATTGTGATATTGAGTATATAACCTGTGTGTGGATGTGATTCTCCTCACCAAGCAAGTAGTTTGATTATGTTATATTTTATTTTCAGAATACATGAGATCCACACTCTGAGACCGGCGGCTCCTGTACGTCAATTATAGATGAATAATTGTAATGTTCAATTGGAATTTAATACAAGTGATAGATTGAGTTATGCTTTGTATAATTCATCCCTTGCAAATTCCAACAATAATTTATCAAAAGAATAACAAACTTGAATAAACATTAGTAAAAACTAATAACAAGATATTCCATATTCGTGATATTGCTCCCTATTTATGGTTCGTCGCCCTCGGCGAACACAGGATTTCATCCTTGATAGGGGCACAATCCTGTGGACATCATTTGGGCACCCAACAAATTCATACGGTCCCTCTGCATCTTGGAGTCTGAAGTTCTTTTCGTCTGGGAGTTGGGAAGTTAAACCAAATCGCCTTGCTGGAACCGGAGACTGTTAGCCTTCAGATCGCATCGGGCCTTCCTTCTGCCGCTGGCAGCTTGTATATTCTTCCGTACAGTTATAGACAGATGTTCACCTACGTCCACTGCCGAAAGAGTACTCCCGTTTGTCACATTGTTGCTTGATTCACATCGTTCACAAAAGCCCTGCAATATACCAGTCGACGTCTTCGCGGCAGCCAACCGAGTAGAAGTGATTCCAAACTTTTTCTAGGGTCTTCTTAATGTCATGGTGCCTACCATCGTTATCTTCATGCATCTGTCTTATAATTTGCCTTCTCAACATTTTTGACAGTATCAGCTTTTCCAACGTCTCATTTCCACCAGAATCTTTCCATATAGTCGGTATAAAACGCCGTTCTTTACTCTGAGAAAATTCCTTTGTGCTAAGTAGGTCTTCATAATTGAACCTAAATCATATGATGTTTCCGCTGCAGTCTAGTTGGGCATTCGGTAAAGGGTACCTTAATCTGAGTATTCTAGTTGGGCATTTTAATCCCCTACAATGCAGATATCGGATTTACCTGTGTCAAGTACCTGCCCGCCTCCATAACTGTAGGATTATAATGTTTGCAAAATATTTATACATTTTCCATAAGATTTAGTTTTTAACTTCGCCTACTCCTTATACTATATACTGATTGGTCATTTCCCTAATTGTATGTACAGCTTCAAGAGTTAAAAAGTTCTAGAAAAAATTTCATTCAAATTGATAGCTTTGTTTTCATCAACAAATGAAAGTAAAGAAAATATTACATTTGCGTTTCATCAGTTATTTAATATTCAGTGATCATGGAAATAAATCGCATAGTTAGTGAAGAGGGAAAGGAATTGCTAGTTATTAGGAATTTTAAATTTTGCTTATCTTCGACAACAAACGACAGAATGAAATGATGTTGTACAAATAAAAATTATCGATGTACCGCTAAAGTATATACAAATCGCGAATCTTAAAATAATAAACAGCGACTTGGTTCATAATCACGAAGAAGAATTAAACATTGAACGGCAGGCGCTAAGTAATATTGTCAAAAGAAAAGCAGTCTCCGACCTTACCGAAAAACTATCCAAGCGGATTCGTTTGGTGTTTGAAAGAAATTAATAGTATCATAACTTTAGAGTCTCATATGATAATTGAAATTTGACGGAATACAAATAAAAGCAGTTCGAACTCACTATCTTATATACACAAAAATGCAGGTAGAGAAATGCCCAACTCGGATACAGCCGATGTTTCTCGGTAATTAGACCTCTGGTCGGTCTTCCTCCATTCTATGATCGACTTAAAAACGAAATTATCCGATCGTATGCCATTTGCACCAGTGAAAAGCTCTTAATCCGTTCATAAATTTAATCCTACCCAATAATTTGAACATTTGCGTCAAATTAAAGCCTCTGCACTTGATCGCTACTCTAGGAAATTCGAAGGTTAATACGAAAGTGATAAATAGTTAGAAATCAAAACCTGATAAGTTTCACAAAAATACAAATTCAGGAGTTGGTTTTCAAACCATCGTCCTGAATAGGACAGCAACCATAGGCACTTGTTTCGTTCTTATTAGGACTCTTCAGTATGGTATAGCAATAACCCGCAGATAGTCGGATTTGTAGCCGCGAGACTATTGAAATGTATAAATTGATACATGACATGCGGAGATATAAATCTGCAGCAGTGCCATAATATAGCTGATGTGTCAGGTTTGCGGAAATGCAGGACACTATGAAGTGACCTTTAACCCTAGGAGGTGCAATGAGGTCTGGCCAGACCTATTTGAAATTCAATGCTCAATTACTCTCTACTTAACAATAATTGAGAACTGAAACTCGTTGACTTTCATAAACTCGACTTGTTGAATCCGATGAGACTATCTTCAAAGCGATTTCGACATATTCAAAGCAAAAAAAATCGATTTTATTATGATTCATCTGCAGCTATTCAAAATGGATATGAACAGAGTATGACAGGTTTTTCATATATTGAGGAAAAGGAAGACAAACATCAATTCGAAGGTTTTTTCAATCGATAGGTCAAAATTGGCATTAGTATGAATATGGTGTATACCCCGTGCCAGGTCAAATAATCAAGCTAATTATCAATTTTTTTCTCCCCCTCACACCCACACACATACACACCCACTGCCACCCGCACAGTCCATTCAATCATTAATAGATTATTCAACATTAAAATACACTTGTCAAGCCTTATAAAAACTCTTACAAGTCACACAACAATAAAACTCGGTGAAAGTCTGGCCAGACCTCATAGGTTCACTTAGCACCAAACAAGTCACTGCCCCTCCTAGGGTTGAAGCTTGTCCGGAAAACAGAATTTGGGCTGGTGCAGTTACCAATCGCCTAATTATTCAGCTGTACGCGCTAGAGATCGCTCAGTTACGACACGGATTTCTCTTGCCGAAATTTTTCAATTCTGGTAATTTTTTCAAGTTTATCTTTTGGAACATTTTGCTCTTCGCTCGGAATCACTTCTTCGGAGTAAAAGTATTTTGAAGCAGCAACATCAGTCACTTCCATTCTTATTTGTCGACAATAGAGAAGTACCTACTTCTTCTTCTTTGTCAATTTGCAGAACGTGCATCCTTCAAATCTAGGATACAAACAAAATCTCGCACGGACTCGATTACCAGAATGGATTTATCCATGATCACGGCAATGAATACTTGATAGTTATTCTTTAGAATGCCAATTGTAAATTCAAGTTCTTCTATACGCCAAGTACTGGTATTCTTTCCACATTGGCTGTCTTCCTTAGAATTTGCTGGTTCTAGACGCGTTCGCCTGAAATTTGTCTTATTTTTGTGAAAACTTCCGGATGCACATCGAATAGTTTCGATGGTACCATTCCAACAATTCCTGGAGATTTAAATTCTGTAATTTCTTGGAGCATCTTGAGTCGCGGTATTTTTTTATGGTCGTAGAAAGAAGTTCATTGTTTCTTATTTTAAGTCTAATGAGCGCATTTTTACAAAAAAAAATACGCTATTATATGCACTTTGGCTGTCTGCATGGCTGGCTGGCTGGCTGGCTGGCTGGCGTGATGCTGAGATCTCAGCAACTGCCGCACTTACAGACTTTAAACAGGTACTAAATGAAAGATACTGATTCGCAGATTTGCACAAATTGCTAGATTTTATTATTCATACACCCAGTTTTGGGTAAAAATAGAAACAACAATTGAAAAGGTGATTACTGCTAAACTATGTATAGTTGAAATCTGAAAATTGCTGCACAGAATGAGCAACATATCAGTAATCGAATTTTATACCCGAAATTTAGAACCGATATGAGTTGATATCCATTTTAGGGTAGAAACTATTTATTTCAATATCTCGCGAGTTACACAATATATTGACATGCGGTTTCCGATGTTTTTAGTATCAGAATGAGCTTGACTTTTGTTTTTACGATCAATTTAGGCCAGTACATGACCACTCGTTACTTATTTTCTTGAATCTGTAGCTTTGGAGGTAATTTTCAGGGATTTCTTCTATATAGCTTTGATGAAGATTAAATTATTATTTTAATGTACAGCACATGACCTTCCGTCGATCAATAACTAGACAATAAAGATTAAAAGGTATTTTCAAGTTTGTACGTGCTCAAATTATGTATCTATCAAATAGTCAACTTGAAACTGGTACTAAATAAAAGCTGCTGTTTCGTAGGTTTACCTAAAGCTACTTTTTTTTTTAATTTACTGTTTTTGTTGCAATACAATGAGCAGGTTTCGAATGAAATATACCTATTAATAAGTATAAATTTACTCCAATATTTTATCGATTCCTTCGTTTAGTTTAAAACACTAAATAGATACAGATAACTATAGGTAAATATTCCAGTATGACGCCTAGAATTTATAGTGACATCGTTTGATGATGTAGATACACATCATTTCCTTGAAAATTTCTATTATGACATCGATAATTTAGAGGAATAGTGAACTATAAGAGTATGAGACCCAGTTGCACTTGCATACAGTCATATTTGGTTTATCCTAGCCTAATTAGCTATTCAGGTTACGATTATTGGAACAATTGTTACCAAAAAAGTAATTGAATCACGATTAGGTATATATGATAAACAAACGTATGTGCAGCTGATCCTCAATCTAACTTGCGAAACTCAATTTTAAATGACATATCAATAACTAAAAAATCTTTCGTGGGTATCATGTGACTTACTTGTACTTCATTGGATATATTTTTTGCATATAATAATACGATGATCAAACACGGAATTCCATCTTTCCACGGCTAATCGTTTTGGATCTATCCAAAAAGTCTTAAAAATTTGTCAAGTAAAGCGCGCTTTCGACCCAGTTGGTTGCTTTGGAAACAGTTGGCCATCATTATTATGCTACAAAATTCCTAAATACTGATTTCCAAGATTCTACGGCCAGCAGATCTGAATTCACGAAAAATTCCAAAAGACTGTCAAGTAAAATGCACTTCTGGCTCAGTCGATCTCAATGAAAATAGGATATGAGCATCTAAACGGTACTATACCGTCTCTTAAATACTGAATACGTTCTAGGCTCAATCGTTTTGGATTTGTGAAAAATTCGAAAAATGTTACGAATAAAGTTCTCTTCCGGTTCAGACGATTGCAATCATAATGCGAGGTGTACAACTAGATGTTATAAAAGTGCTTGATTCGAAATTTTAATATGCTACGATTGATTGTTTTGAATTTATGTGGATAATTCGAAAAGTCTTTCGGCTCGGCTGATTAAAAACAAAAATGGTACAAAAATTAAATATAACCATTTAGGCACTACAATAATCTCAAATACTAAATTTCAGTATCCTACGGCTAATTAATCTGGATTTATTTATGCAGATAATTCAAAAAAAGTTTCAAGCAAAGTGCACTTCCAATACAAACGATTGCAACCACATTACGAGATGCACAGCAAGATCCTAGTCCAGTCTTAAATACAAATTCTCAACATTATACGTTCGACGGCTTTTGAAATTTGTGAGTTACAAACGCACATACGTACATTCTTATGTACCGACATCAAGCCCGAAATAGTCAAAATGGAATAAGGGATGATCAAAACAAGTATTTCCATCAAAATTTGAAATGTGAATTTTGTAGGTTTCACAATACTCACTTGTTCTTTGTACAACTATAGGTACCCAAGTATAAAATTATGATAAGTACTATTTCTGTTTTTCATGACCTATAATTTTTTTTCATTTTTAATAATTAAATAATTATAGCATTACCTCCATACTTACTTACAGATATTCATGTTTGCTCATAGTCCGGGAGCCCACAGTCAGAAATATGCGAAATCTGACCTCTTATGAAATGTAGTGAAAATAGTTATTTACAAAAAGTATGAAACATTGGCTCCAGCCCGGAAGTCGCGCGCAAGGGCGTTTTTGCACAATATTGTTATAAAAATGTAAAAATTCCGGTTTGAATGTGAAATATGATCAGCTATGAAACTTTGACAATATGTAATTTATGGATAAATATCAACGAAAAACCATTTCTTACAGCTGCACAACGGGACAAAATGATTCTTACGCACGCTGATAATTATGTAAAAATTTCATGCGACTGCAAAATCAGACCACTAGAAAACGAACGCGTGTAGTTTGAGGATTTGGGGATGCAGGGAGCACCGTGACGACCAGGCAATGTAGTCTCTTTTCGTTTCATAAAATCCTATTCACACCGTCCCAAAAGAAGTTTCACTCCAAAATTTAATGTCCTCTTATTAACCGGTTAAGTTTCCTAAACATGTGTACAAAATTTCATGATGATCGGCCTAGTAGTTTACGCGTGAAAGCGTAACAAACCAACAAACAAACACACTCACATTGGCATTTATAATATAAGTTAGGATTGCGCAATAATGCCCCTGCGCTCGATTCTCGGGCTGGAGCCAATGTTTAATATTTTTTGAAAATAGCTATGCCCACCGGCGATTCCCAACTCGGCACATTTGCAGGTAGTCTCTGCTAATGACTCCCCATCTCGGCACATACGAGTTTCACAGGTACCTGCAGAAATACCCAACTCGGCACATTTGCAGGTAGTCTCCGAATGAAATGACCCAGGTACCCCGTCGCTACAGAAAGCAATTAGAAGCAATGCTTTCGGGCTCTGGCTCTTGGGGGCCCCATTAAAAATTTATTTGCTCATTATATATAAATCATATATGTTTTTTAAATTTTGTATATAAATATGGTTTAGAAATAATGAAATATCAAATACATTTATTTATTTAAAATTAAATTATAACTACAAAACAATGGCTGCAAAATCGAGACAAAATAGTATATTATGGTATAAGTTTCATAAGACATGATTTTTCTAATGAACAAGTGACCTAAAATATCTTATGAAACGTGCATCTTATACAATTTTTTCTATTTGGACTCATATATGTCAAAAAATGATAAATTTTGAATTCTGAAAACAGCGATAATAGTAGATTGTTTGAAAGTGAGAGTTTTCTAGCGGGTGTAAATTTTTCAATTCAAGACCAAGAGTAACAAACAAGTGAATTAAATCTACACGAGCAAAGTAATATCGCTTTGCTTACGTGTTGAACATGCTATAGAATAGGAATAATTTTCTACAGAAATTCTAATCAAGCTTGTGTTCTGGCAAAAAACATAGTAACGGTTTGGTTTTGACAACATCCAAGCAAAGCATAGTAACAAATAAACAATATTAAAAATTAATTTGTCAAAAACGTTAAAAACTAAGAATCGAGCGAATTTTTGTTTTGTTACATGTTTAACCTGTATTTTTTTCTTAATTAGGTCAAAGCTGTCATTTGGGCGCTAGTCAAAGCATTTTTTGCTTGTTACTTTTGTTGCTAATTAAAAAAGTGTTGCTAATAGGTACCTCCACCTCAATCTAATTACTATGAACTGGTTATAAAAACATAAAGTAAATGTAGAGCTGTGGCCAGTAATGCAGAAAGTTTTCGAGACAATTCGTTCATTTCAAAATTATTTATAAATTAAAACTACTTTTTTGAATTTTTGCCGGCAGACATGCGCGGAACAAACATTAACTATAACTATTAGCTAACACTTCTATCTGCTGCCATTTTGTTTGTTGTCGTTTTATCGTTGTTACCTCGCGAATTGACATTTTTGATGTTGTTGACCGGACTGTTAGGTTGATGATAGATAGCTACTAAACAAAACATTTTAATTTATATTCATCTTAGGTGTCAATTCCATAATAAGGATGGGTTTTTCTGCAAACACCTGTTCAAGATGTTCCGAAAGGGCTACACCGGGATAAGTTTTGGGGATTAGAGAAGACCCTGCTTTACGGATTAAAAATTGACCGCGCAAGTTAAAAATCTATGCCCGTGCCGAGTTGGTCATAAGGATTACCACCAACCCTTGGCTGATCTCGCATCGGGAGATTAAGTGTGCCGAGTTGGGGTGTGCCCATACCCACTACATTTCATAAGTGGTCATTATCTTTCAAAAAAAAGCCGCGGGCTCCCAGTAGGCATTCTAAAATTATTAATTTTTGTCCTGTTATGAAAATATCTAATAATTTTTTTCTACTAATTCTCACACTGATTTTATAGATTTCTTTTTCGCTAATTTAGTACATTAAACAAACTCAAAGAATTTTCGAATTGCATTGAAAATTTCTAAATTCCATTTTTACTCCTTCTCACTTTTACATAAATTTTAATGAAAACCTTTTTTGACATGAGGTATCCTGAGCTTATTTAGAGTACACCGCAAACACTCAAGACTCATCAATATCCTCTCCAGGATTATTGGTTTCGACGTAATAAAAAGCATGATGTTTTATTGGCTAGCACATTACAGACACGTTTTCATTGGCCAAGTATCTCTTACGGTCTGACAAGGATAGGTACACAAGAGGACCCACTTTGCCGATGAGTAGCACGCGAAATTGGTCCTAAAGATCAGACAGAATATAATATTTTTAACTTATTTGTTCTAGAGGAATATTGTGAGTAGTTTAATAAAATTATTATTATCAGTACATTTCATAGAAAACTGAATTAATGTGTATTTAAAAACATTGTAGGTAATAATTTTTTTAATCTTAAACTGTTTTACTTAATAATTTTTTATTTGAGTTCCGGTAGAGTAAATTATTTATATATTATTATTTTGCTCTTGAAAAATTGTTTGGGATGGTTTTGTTCAGTTTGTTGAGGGTGAGAGAGAAAGAAACTGCTGATATTCAAGTTGTTTAGAGTGAGATAACCTCTTAAGCTTAAGAGAGATAGTACGCCCTCAAGTAGTGTCAGAAACAATTTGGATTGATGAACAGTTGTATCGCAGATTCCAAAGAAGATACAGTTTCAACATTATTCTTATAACAATTTTTCTTTCTTATTATGGACAAAAACACTATATTTATTGTATTCTGAACTGAAATTTTTAAATTATTTGTGCTTGCGGTTGCAGTTTTTGTGTTTGATTTTGAAAATGGATGAGATTTCATCCAAAACTAGTGCGATTAGTAGTGTTACTCCGTTTTCAATTGCTGATATTTTAAGCAAGAAGAAGTTTGATTCCGAATGTACGAGCGAAACTGCTCTGGATATGAGCAAGAATTCTGTCACTCATAACAAAGGTAAGATAATATAATTAATTTTTTACTCATTTGTTTCGATAGTAATCTGATATTTGACTCAAATTTATAATTCTGTGACTGATTATTTCAATTTTATTAGGTATACTTATTATATATTTGTGTCAAAAATTCGGACTATATTTTTGGAATCTGGAATATCTCAACCAAATTCAAATTTTAAGCCTGTTTCTATATGCTAAGAATTGAATATTCAGTTTGTGTTATCAATCTATAGTGTGATAGCTTTTTTATTTTATTCCAAACTTTAATTTTTTTTTGAAGCTATAAATATTGATAGAAATATTTTATATACATATTTTAATTTCATTTAAGAACCACATTAGTACAATAATCAGGGACAAAGTAGTAGACATTTCAAATTGATATGATGTCTGATTTATTCTTCAATTAAATAATTATAGGTATTTGTGACTCGCTTTGTGCACAAAATACCTATATCTATTTCTACTAGTTGCTTGGATTAAAATGTAGATCCCAAAAGTGACAAATTCAAAAATTCTTCCGAAAAATGTCGAATTACTTACTTTTTTTTTAGTTACTGAAAGAAATTCATATGCAAAGATAAATAGGTGAACAAATCGATGATGCTAGGATAAAATTGAATAAACATCAGATGAAATTATTGGACGGAAAGACAATTAGATACTGCACTAAAATAGGAATCGAGTTTTCAAGGATCATATACCATCAGCAGTTTTTTTTTTAATGATAAGTACTTATATAGTATATATAGGTATTCGTGGTTGCATGATATTTAAATTATCAAATTAAAGCGACGGCTTCTCGACAACATGAATATAAAGTCAAAAATTCCGCCGGATTAACTCTTTTTCCTGATAGAAATGCAGAAGGACAAGACCCAAAAATCTTTCCTCAGACATTCTGTTTCCTAAGTTTGTATCAGGCGCAAAGCAGATAAACTCCGTTCCGTGGGAGCTATATTCATGGATAATCGTCCCCTCTCTCCTTGGATCAGCCAGTGTGTCCCAAGAGGGTGCACATTATAATTAAGAAAAAAATTCTGACACTACTTTCTGTGAAATCGAAATCTCATTGAATACAATAATTAAATTTATTATTCTATATCATATATCCGTTATATATCCGTACGAGGTTCCCTAGGACAATTATAGTAATTTAGGTATCAAGGGTGTTAAAAGGACAATAATGCTTGAGGTCAACAGTGTACTTTCCGAGGGCCTCTGGCCCGAGGTGTGTATGTTGACCATAGGCATTATTGTCTGCTCAACTCCCGTGGTGCCTTCAATGTTTAATGTCCAACTTTTGTAGTATTTCAATCCAAATTTTTAGCAATGTATGTCCTGTCATTGTGATTTCTGTCAGAGAAGTTACTCTAATTACTTGCTGTAACTAGGAAACGTTTGTTATTTTTCAAAATAATGCCCTCGGACATTATTTTGGAATATAATGCCCTCGGATATTATTTGTTATGTAATCACCCTGAAATCAGTGTTCTTATGACAACAATAATAAACTAGTCGGACATTAAAACTATTTTTAGAGTGAAGTCGATCTATTAATCAATGTATAGATTTGAAATTTGATACAGGGTATAGGTAATTTTATCTTGATTCGATTGTATCAGATAGTGGTTCAAATTGATTTACTGAAATGCTCTCATAAGTACCACTGATTCTTTGATTTTGTGTATAATTCTCATAATATTAAAGATAGTTCCGATGTTCCCATGAAACCACACTTCTAGGAGTGTTGAAATCTTGCGCAGTTTCTTCTTGAGCTACGGTATTTTTTTATCCTCACAGAAATTAGCTGATCATCTCTTCTTTCAAGTCTTTCAGTATATTCCAAAGAGACGCTTCGAATTAAACTTATTTCATACTTTAATGGACTGACGAGAAGTAGTGTGGCCTGAAGCACGACTGATTTCTCTTTTAATATTACAGAAAGAGCGCGAGTGCCTTAAATAGTGATTTATGTAACAAGAGTGCAAAGTTGAACATTATGATATGAGGCCAAGTATTTGATTCACGAGTTACTAAAATTGTTGACCAAATTTTATAATATTATAACGCTTGTGTATACTCGTGTTGATGCGTACAATATTTTTCTACGGCCCTCAACTTCCGCTTTTTGACAATATTGAGCTCATACCAACAGAATTCAGAACACATGTAGATTTAACAAATAGCCGAACTAATTGATCACTGAAAGTGCTACAAACATGGATTCACAGAAATTTAACTTGCTATACGTGTTTAAATGGTGGTAAAACTGGGTCGCGAAAATCTCTAACTTTACGCACGACCGTAGAATTTTTAAAATTATTATTTCATATGTAGGTAGGTATATACGTATCCACAACGATTACCCGACTAAAACTATGCTGTACAAATATTTCCGGTAGCATATCAAAAGCAGTTATAATCAATAATTAAAATTAGCTAAAACTGTGAAATTCTGAGAAGATATATGACTAGGGCTGCATAAAAAATAATTGGTTTAAATTAAAATTCGGACGCAGTTCGACCAAAAGTTATAAGATTCGGTTAGAGGGTAAGAGAATATCTATATTCGAATACCTCTCTTAATTCTTCTACAATCTTAATTTTGTTCAAACAGCTCATATTCACTTACCCGACCTGGCGACCTATGTACCTAACAGGGGAAGTATTGTAATCGTGATTTTCTGACAGTTCGAGATTTTGATGGATCTTCATGTTTTTGACCCTACTGAACCCAAAAAACATAATTTTAAAAAAGTTGGTCGATCTGTCTGTGTGAAAGCACGATAACTTGAGAACGCGTATACGAATTTTCAACTAAAATTTTATATTTAAGTTTTTCATCAAAAAGCTAGATTTGACTTCGTAGATGAGCTTATATCAACCAGCAGTACCAAAACTTTATTTTGGAAGGAAACCGAACTTTTTAGTTTTTTTGCGTTTATTTTATAAATGGTAGTATTATCATAAAATATGAAATGACTAAAGTTGATCCTTAAATAATTTGGCACAGCACTCGGGCGTACACGAACTCGGCACCAAGAACATGAACTCGGCACCGTTGCTAAGCCGATTAGCGCGGGGCGCACATATAAACTCGACACCATCAATTTTAAATAAACTCACGATCACTCTGCAAGACTTGGTTTTATAATTGAGTACAACTTTGGAATCACTCATGTCGGGCTGAAATACAGTCTATAACAATGATTGTAGGCTAGCTCGCTGTTCGCGCTTTTGAAAAACATCTCTGTGATACAGAACTTGAATCCAAGATAGCCAAGAAGGGTGCCACTGAACTCTCCATGTTAGGTCGAAATCCAGTCTATAAATGAATGTTCAAATGTACGGCTAAATTTGAGTCTGGTTTATTATTAATATAAAATCGCTGTGTCCAGAGGAGTACACCCCAACTCGGCACATTTAATCGGGAGTACCGGAGTTCCTCCACTTCTATCTGTTTTAATCCTCGACCGTAAGATTGGAAGGATAATCCCGTAGCTGAGTTCCTCCACCTTCACTTTTAATCCTAATTCCGCTTGTGTTTCGTTTGCTACTTAATAGAAAATTCTCACAAAAAAATGTATGGAACTTATTTGGTTTTCGATCCACAGCAAATAGTTATTGATTTTGGAAGTGCAATTCATAATGCTGTCCGCAATGTGTGGCCGAATGTTGAAATAATTGGACGAAGATTTCATTTGGGGAAAGCTTGGCTCCGGAAAATTCAAGCATTATGTTCAACTCAAGTGTACAAAGAACGTAATTATTTTGGCAGCCAATATTTAAAACAATTTTTGGTATCCAGTTTTTGGGTCCAGAGAAATTAGGCGATTTTTTTGTATCGAAAATATCTGGCAATGTTCCTTTGAATGATTCCAAATTAATACAAGTTTGTGAATATGTGCTAGAAAGTTATATAAGGGAAGAAGCTCGGTTTCCTTCCAAAATATGGGCCTGAGCTGATGGTTCTATGTACAGCACAACAAACTCGTATCTACTGTTTTGTAACCAAAATACATTGTAAGTAAAATATCCCTGTACAGAATGATATTTATATGATGCGTTATCATATATAATCTGAACATATACCCTTCAAGTTCCCAGAATTATTTCAATCCCTGCGGTTATCGGTGGTGGAGCAACTCAGCTATGAGATTATGCTACCTGAGGTCTCGTGGAGCAACTCCGCTATGCCCATTTAATCTCCCGATGGGACATCAATCAAGTGTTGATTGTAATCCTTATGACCAACTCGGCACATCTTAAACAAGTGTTTGCAGAAAGACACACCCCTATTATCGGCTTAACACCTGAGAGAAATTTAAATTAAAATGTATTGCTTATTATCCATCTAACAGTTCAATCAACAACATTAAAGATATCAATTCGCGAGATCACTAGCCAACGTGGTAAAATACTACTGATTGTAGAGCAACATACATTCAGTAAATCAAATCGAGAATTTTTATCTGGTGAAGTGAAGTGATGGTGTGTTAATCGAAAATGCGAAGCATTTTTCCTTACCATGAGCGAGTCGAGTGATCAAGTAATAACGACAAAAAGGTTAATCCACGATCACGCTGAAATTATCATTTCTATTGTATGATATGCAGTCTACTAACTTATTTTATGATTTTGTATTATTGTACGTTGAATTTAATATTATAATTAAAAAGAAACTATAAAATTAATTTCTTTTTGTTTAAAAACATTAGAATGTCCAGTCCTCCTTTCGTTCTGGTATCTGAGTCATTTTATTATCATCAGAGACTACCTGCAAGTGTGCCGAGCTGGGTATCGCTGCAGGTACCTGAGATACTCGTATGTGCCGAGTTAGAGAGTCATTAGCAGAGACTACCTGTAAATGTGCCGAGTTAGGAATCGCCGGTCTAGAGAATTAAGTCATTAGTCCTAATCCATAGTAAAGTGCCGAGTTCGAGTAGGGGACTAAAGATCCAGATAGTTTGGTGCCGAAATCGAGGCCGGCCCAGAAATTGAACAATTTTATTAAATTATCAGCGGTTCATTTGTTATTATTAAAATTTGTATTATTATGAAACCCGTTATATTTTTCTGAAGCAAAGAAAAAATGAGAATTATAATGTGAAATTATAATATCCAAAATCCTGTTGGAGAAAGTATAGTTTCCAGTATGTTTGGAATAGCATTTCAACACTTGCGAACTAAAAAATTTTCACTAGTTTGGAATATGAGCTATTCCAAGACTTGTAGAATATTCTATTCTTATATTTCAGTTACTTGAATCTAACAATATTTTATTTGAATTTCTGTATAAATGTTAGCCCCATTCTTCCTAAAAATACTCCATTGCCTTCTTTTGTAATTTTCTGGCTATTATTCAACACAATGATGATCCACCTTCAACTGTCTTTTACCTGGAGAAGGGGCACCTAACAAAATGGCGCCTGGCACCTCCAGGTACCTACTCAGATGGCCATTTCACCTGAAAGCTTTTTATACTTTGGATTACTTAATTTCAGTAATTGCCCTAATGCTTTTAGTTTTAGAACGGTTGAATCGCACAGTGTATGATTTATTAAACGGTGATCAACGTAATGTATTTGTAATATTAATAGCTCTGAAAAGATGAAGTATAGAATGAGGCATTTTTTTTGGTAATGCTTTAATGATTATTGATAGGTTTTCAGGCCTAATGCTCCCAGTAAATTTAATCATCATTTGTTCTCAAATTATAGTAGAATCTATTGAAAATAGCAATAATTAATCCAGGAAAATTTTGATTTCAGAATACATCACAATTGAATAATTTAACTAAGTGAATTTTTGAACAATTGTAAATATTCAATGCAAATTATTGACAGAAATATATTTCAACCAATTTTAATTCATACCTAATATAAACTTGTTATTATGGCCCTTTCAAGTTTCAACACTAAATTGGGTTAGATATGCTATTTTTCTTCAGCATTTTGTAGCTCTCAGTGCTTTTTCTCTGGCTTTAAATTGCACTTTCGGAGAAATCATAAGGGCTCAAAAACACCGTGTATAGATTCAATATCACGTTTCCAAAGAGTACAACTTTCAAACACAGATTTCATGCACACTATTTGAATATTTTCAAAGTAAATACTTTTTTTGCTATTCTGATGGATGCGATAAATGCAAATTGCAGTACCTACTGTGATGGAGAGATCATGAGAGACATATTCGCATCTAGTTTAAGACAACTCAAAGCCGCGTTTTCTCTTGTAAGCATTTTTTTTATATCGAGTTCTCGATAACTCAGAGTTATTGTGTCGATTATATCATTACTGTACAAATAAACACTTGAAAATTTATGTAAGGGAAAAATAGATTTTACAATGTATTTGGTTTTTTCTCTTCTCTTTCATTTTTCACTGGATCAACGTTCTCTATCTTCCACTCTTCTACGTCATGAATTCATAATTTCAAGAAGTATTCATATGAAGACTTGTTTAAGACAAACCAATATCTCTTTGCAAATTTCACAAACTTGTGTAGGAATGGAGTAGCTAGCCTTAAGTTTGACATTTGGAAGCTATACAAATATAAAGTTTCACCTAACAGTGGAATAAAGGAATAATATTGTACATTATTAAACGTAAAAAATACTTTTTACAGGTCAATGCTCATCTCTGTTTAGCTCAATGTGAATCAATGATTCATTATTATTATATTATAGAGTATTGATATATTATACAACTAAAGTTTCAAAAATTTTCAAAACCTTTGATGTCTTATTTTCTGACAACATATTTAGTTTTTTTGGAGTATTAGAGTAGTTTCGTAGTTCTTACTGTTTCATTGTTTGTTAATCTATTTTTATAATTTTTTATTTCAGATCACTTATCCCACATATCGTCAACTTTTTTCGACCGCGATTCTCAGATACCTCTGTCACCGCCTATGAATCATCTATCTCCTTCACCGACGCCTTCCTCAGCAGCACCCCAAAATTCAAGTACTTCAAACACAACTGGTCGGAAAAAACGATCCAGAGCCGCTTTTACACATGCACAAGTTTTTGAACTAGAACGAAGATTCAATCAGCAAAGATATCTCAGTGGGCCGGAAAGAGCCGATCTTGCACATAGTTTGAAGCTGACGGAAACGCAGGTGAGAAAAAAAAACTTTCAAAAATTATAATCTTCAATTTTCGAGATCTAGAAAGGATTCTTACGCCTTGTTAAAAAGTAAAATTAGAATATTGTTATAACGCCTGGAGTTGTTTAGGGCTCCAATCTGAAATTTGCGAAGATGAAAACTAATAGCAGTTATAACACTAGCTACAATGTCGCATGTTGCTATGAGGGTAATGCTATAATCAATGAGAAAGAGAATCAGCAGTAGCATTTTCATTTAATTCAGCTATATATCTGTCATTTAGAGTTAATGATGCAGTTCTAGAATTTTATGACGATACAGACCTGTAAATCTAAAAAAGTGCATCATTTCTTAATACACAATGACATGAACAACAAAAATTGCTGTATAAGTTTTAAAAGTCAAGTTGATAAAATATTGGTATGATAAGTCAAAATATATTCCAATAATGATTTTTAAGACTTTGAAAAAAGTTTAAGTGCGTGGATGCATGAAAAGTTTAGATTCTGTTTTTAATGGCCAATCGCCGTCTTTGGCTGCAATTTACTGCCGGTATAGGAATTTAACAAGCAGGGAGGTTTTTCACAGCTGTAACGTGGAAAATATTGCTTTTGCTAAGAAAAAAAACGAAATGAACAATAAAGCAATCCATGCCCATACGATAATATAAAGAACTTAAGATTGGATTATCTTAACTATTGAAAGAATCATACACGATTTCTTGCATTTAAAAAGCGTTATCAGAAGCTCTTTCTGAATTTCAAAAAGCAGAGTGTGTAATAATTTTCTATAAAACGTTAAATCTTTTGAAGTAAGACAAATGCTTTCAAAAATTATAATAGATGACGAATTTTTTTTGAGACAACTATAGAAACATGCCGAGAGAGTCTTGTAAATTAGTATAGTCACTTGGTAATCTCACTTTCAAATAATTCTATAGCAGTTTTAAATTCAGATATTTTCGAATAGTTTCATTCAAAATGGGTAAAATATGGAATACTAATACTTTTTCGTTGGGGAAGAGTTACTCACAATACAGGAGTTTCAACAAAAGAAGAAAAATGGTTATTGGAATGAATAGATCGTCGAATTTTACCCCAAAACGATCCCTATAATGGCTATATCTGGCTAAATACCCGCCGAGCTATACGGGATTGAAAACGTTGATTCTTAGGCAAAAAGATACTGATTTTTAAAAAAATTAAATTTTCTTAATACAATACAAAGTTTAAGCACTTGAATGTAATTTTGAAAAGGCCGTGTGAATACCTTAAATCAAATTGGAATTTTTTGCAATAGCTTGAAAAACCTTTTCAACAAATTTTGATATCTGCAAAATCAAAAATGAGACAGAAGAATTAAAGATAATATTCATTTTTATCCAAAATCTATTTTTTTGTTAGTCCTAACAATCAGGTATTCGCTCAATTCTTCAATGAGAGCGTTAAGATATAACACTTGATGAATGTTGAGAAATTTTTAAATAATGAATTTTTTTGGCTTCAGGTTTGAATAACTTAGTAGGAAGGTGCATTCAGCAGACGATTACTCTGCTGAATCCAGCCATTCACAGATTCACTCTAGTTTGTCTTGTTTTCCTAAAAATATGCTTCTCATGCGGAATTACACCTCGCACGTTTTTATTTGAATCCAATTTTTTGATGATGGATGAACAATTTTGGAGATAATCTTTATCTTAATTTTGGTTCATTTTGTCTTCATGTTGATGCTTTTTGTCTTATTCTATTAGGTATTATAGTATAGATAAATTCATTCATATAAATGTCCCTCGGTTTGATTTGAAATAAATAAAATATCAAACTAAGGCCCATGTCCAGTAATATGAACCTAAAAATACGAAATTTCCATGTCAATCCAGCCCTGGTATTACAGCAAGTCGACATTGACATTTTCCCATCTCGTCTTGAACTATCATTCTTTGTCATCATTATTCAGATCTTATTTTTATAGAAGGATAACCTGATCTAGTCCCTGTCATGTCCCTATGATAAATACTAACCGGAAACATATCCAACTTGCATGGTAAATTGACAATAAAATCAAGTCAATGTCAAGTCGTTGTAATTCCACCACTGCATTCAAAACAACGAAATTATGAGTAAGTAACTTCATTGCGCGCCAAAATTACATACACTACTCGTACATCGTTCTAGTCGCTGGCGAGCTTCGCCTTCTCTAATTTCTTTGTCAAAACAAAACACTGTCCATGTCAAAAGGCCCTGTGGGAGAACAAAACTATACGTTACTTGTATGCTTCGTTTTCAGTTTCTCGCGATGTTTCCAATATCAACAAAATTCTCATTTTATTCGATTCGCCTCAATCTACTATAAAATATACTGAAAAATGATTGCCTGAAATGCTCAATAGAATCCCAGCGAAAGGATTTATACAATATCATGATAATTCATCAACACTTCAATTATTATTTGAAGAAGAATTGAAAATAATAAAACATCCGGAATTCACACATGTTTTGGACATTTTTTAGAAACAATAATTTTTAGGGTAGAAAGTTTCATCTGAGGATGATATTGATGATGCAAATCAATCATTTGAAAGTTATCTATAGGAGGAGTGTGCATGAACTTTCTAGGAACTAGGAAGTGGAAGGAATAGAATGTTTAAGTACAACAAACTATACTACGAATATATTTTGAATAATATCCTACAGAATATCAACCATGTTACTAATTCTCAATGATTATAGCACGATCCTTGTACATGTTTTGTTCGAGTACTGTAGCTTGTGGCTGTGGATTAAATAAGGTATAGCCCTCAAATTTACGGCTTTTGCGTATTTACTTTACCATAGCCATATGCCTTGCCATCACTTTCGACGAGTGCAGCCAACTTCACCCTAGACAATAATGATGCTCATTCGGTCCTTGTAGTATAATATACTATTGAAATTTTTTTAGGTATCTTCACAATGGGAATATACCGTTTGAGCGCGGCGGTCAATTTTGTCCTAATCCCATAGACCATTTGAGCATTTTTCTCTTAATCACTATATACCGCTTGGGCCAAGTTTATTACTTTAATCTTTTAATGATAAATATATGACTACTTTCAGGAATACTTTCAACTAAAACAAAAATTGGATCTTTTTTTAAACAGGACATGTGTGTTATTATTGTCAGGTATGAATTCTGAGTACATTCTGATAATAATCGGAAGATCAAAATGCTTTGTGACCAACATTGTGATTAATTTAGTGTTGTGTCTGGTTTGCTACATTGAATTGTGTCTTGTTTCAATCTTTGTTTCAAACTAAATTGAAAATTATCTGTATCCCATCACCCTTTGACGAATTGATAAAAGGTACGATGTTGTTTATGAATATATTTTTTCAATTCCAGGTGAAAATATGGTATCAAAATCGCCGTTATAAGACGAAACGAAAACAGCTCCAAATGCAAGAATCTACTCTTCTCAACCAAAACGCCCGAAAAGTAGCCGTCAAAGTTTTAGTGAAAGATGACGTCCCCCTTTTTCTACAGCACAAATCTCCCATCTACCAAAAAGGCGGTTACTACCCTGATCCAAAATCAGACATATTCCTCTACGACCATATTCATAAAAATCTCCCTAAATATGGAAAAAATCTTCAACAATCAATGTTGAATCTCTGTCAACAGTATAATACTTCTATGCAATTGTTTCCCTACTTTTCCTATTACAATCCTAGCGCCTTGGCGGCAAGTTTGGCAACTAATGTAGCAAGTGAAGAAGAATTAACAAATGAGGCTCAACAACAGTGATTATCAATTGTTAAATAGTTGATGAGGTTTTGTTCCAGCACGGCACACTCTGTTATAGATTGCAATATTAGTAGATAAGGTGTATATAGATTTAAATTAAGCACTGTAGCGTACCTGTGTTTATAATAAATAATTAATAAACTATGCACAAAATGAAAAGCAAAAATGTTTCATTGTTTCCAATAGTTGACGTATTTGAATAATAATATTTGTTGAACTCCTTGATTAAAAGTTGGTAATTTTTTTTTTCATTTTTGACATTATTTTTTCTTACTTTATAGGTGACCAACTGTTATCGTGCAGGAAAATTCAAACCATGGTAAGTGCTCCTGAGAATCAGTTTTCATTTCCAAATATATTTATCATCAAACATCTAGGTATATAATACAGTTCCATTATATTTTCGACTTGTGTTAATACATAAAAAACTTATTAATCAATAAACGTATTTACATAATTTTTTTTGATTTCCAAATCGACTATCAGTCTAACGTCTGAATATTTTTTTTAATCAGCTTTTCCTTGAAATGCAGACACAAAATGTAGTACAAGAAAATAATCATATTTAGTAAAATGAGATACTCTACTAATGTGGAAAATTTGAAGTTATTAGTAACTTTGAGAGAAAAATGCGATTATAGTTTCAAAAACTGAAGTCACGCTTTTATTCATAACTTGAAAATGCACTAAAATGGATAATATATTTATTAAATACCTAGTACTTGATCTCACACATTTTTGTAATTGCCAAATGGTAACAAAATGCATAACACCACAAATTTTTATGCATATAGCATATAGTTACCATTTAACAATCACAAAAACATCTAACGTACATTTCTATAAGTAATAGAAATATTTTCAATACCCACGATATTTGAAACTATCGAAATAATTAGCATGATACCACAAAATTACGATCTCTGTCATGACCCTTTCTCACACTTCATGACTTGTTAAAGTATCAAATTTTTTGACAGCAGTTAATTCGAAGTGAATGGATAGTATAGATACCTATAGTCTAATACAGTTAGAACGCTCTAAGACTCCTATGTGAAATAATTTTACATTAGCACTAAAATCGTACTTGGCTCTTTGTTAGTTGCTTCATTGTCAGTCGTTAATCAATCATCATAAATACATTTGTGCTGTTTAGGTGATAAGAGCTTCAAACTAAGTCTGACTGTCACATTCATCTATATAAATAAAAATCAATGTTTGTATGTTTGTACCTTATGCGTTCTGAAACCATTGATCAGAATGTGGTGAAACTTTGATAGAGACGGTTCATGGCATAAAAAATCTATATATAAATGATTTTTTTTCAATGAATTTTTCTGCTTTGGTGGAAAGAATGTATATTTTTAATGACTCAATAAACAAATAATCAATTATTATCATTACTTCATCAAAGTTTATATCGAAATTAGATTGATATCAGTATTATATAAAACAAAATCGGGTTACTTACAACATTCATAAATCAAGAACAGCTCTACCGATTTTCATTATCTTCAATTTTTTGAATTTGTGTCTCCGTCCAGAATAGCAGAATAAGTATTCAAAAATCGGGAGGAGAAATATCATTCTCTCATACATTTTGTATAAAACAGATTTTTTTATGATATCATGAGAATTTATTTATCGTATTCAGCTTATAAGATTTTTCCCAGGGTGAAACAAACAAAAGTAGCCGATAGAACCTGAAAATGAATTTTGAAATTTCAGGTCCTATTGGCTGCTTTTTTCCGCTATGCGAGCGAAACGAGCTTGGTTGAAAATAAATCGCCATGTAAGCAAAGTGGACTCCGTCAACGTTAAAACACCTTACTAGAGATGCGAACTCGATTAACGGTAAGCTACGGTGCCAGCGAAGCAAGCTCAATCAACAGTGAACCACCGAACGAGCAAATCGAGCTCGGTCAACAGTAGACCGCTGTGCGAGCAAAACGAGCTCGGATAACTGTAAGCTGCCGTGTAAGCGAAGCGAGCTCGATCAATGCCAAGCTGCTGTGCGAGCGAAAAGCGCTCGGTTAACGCAAAGCTATCGTGCAAGTGAAACAAGCTTGGTTGACTATAAGCTACCGTGCGAGCGAAGAGAGCTCGGTCAACTGTAGAACGTCATGCGAGTGGAACAAGATTGGTCAACGGTAAGATGCCGTGCGAGTGAAGCGTGCTCGGTAAACGTTAAGACGCCGTGCGAGCGTTGCAAACTCAGTTAAAGGCAAGCAGCCATGCGAACGAAGCGACGTCGCTCAACAGTAAACCGTCTTATGAACGAAGCGAGTTTGGTAAACTTGGATTATTCCCAGCACATGTATATTCATTTCATTGTTATATTGTGGTTAGGTTCATAATTAATTAGGCAAGTTATGTCCAATATAATAATTACTTCTACTTGAATAAGCATGTCATGTGAGATTAATACTCATATTCAATGTATAATCTCCAATAAATCAACAAAAAAGCAAGAAATATAAACTCAAATGACATTAAGTGGAACTGCAAAGTCTCGGCCAAATAAAAAAATCTCCTTTTTCGATTAATTTCCTACAAAAGAAGATCTTTTCACAGTTTGACATGTCCTTATCATTTCCGGGTTATATGGTCCTGATATAAAAGGTAGGCTCGAGTACCTTGCAATCTGATTTTATCAATTTTGTGGCGTAACGAAGTACGCCGGGTCAGCTAGTAACTTATAAAAGTTCGTATTATGTTCAAAATAATTATGAATATAACATATACTTATGTATATATTTCATTTCTAAAATTGAACTATCATTCATTTGAATTGTTAGGTTAGATTAATCCATCAATTGTAACCACTATCATAGCGATGCGGTAAAGAAAAATCAGAACGAGGCAGCACGGTCAATCATTTATGATTTAATACCTGTTATTATTTTACAATTAAAAACTGAAATAAAAATGTGAATGCAAATTACAATTTACAGTCGAAACAAAAATCAAGACAAAGTCTATAAGCAAAGAAGATAATGATGAATAAAATAGATTAACAGTGGTAACAAAATTTAGACTCGTATTTTGCATTAGAAAAAAATTATTAAGATGATATTTTTCACTCATTTTTATCATGTTGTATACTATTTTACTAGATTGATATTTTGATCTGTAGCCGAGGTTACCGACCGTTAAGTACAGGTATCCATGAAAGTTTGTGGAAGGTGCACCACAGAAGAGATTTCAGAGTGCAAAGCTATGCTTTGTCGCTCAATCATGATTATTGAAGCATTAGCTGAAGATGAACACTGCAATGATGAAAATTGAAGAGCGATGAAAATAAAAACTTTGAACTCATCGTACGTAGAATATTTTATTCAACGTTTTTCTGTATATTAATAATTACATTTATCAGGCATTATTTATTTGTCAAACATCAGGATTATTCAATTTTGACAAACATTCAATTTATATCCTCGGTGACATTAATTTAAGCGCGCGACAAAGTCATCTCTCGCGGAAAACGAAAATTGTGTTGATAAATGAAAACGTGAATATCAATTTTTCATAGCAACCAAAAATTTTTTGTATAAAAATGCATGAAATCATGTTTCACATTCATCGTTTCGGAATAGAAAATACTATTTCCAGTGCTAAATATACTGTGCGCCACATTGCTTTGCTACAAGCAACTTGCGATAATAGTATATTTTACTATTCATGCATGATAAGTACTACTTTGCGCATGTTTTTCCGCACGGTAAATAGCTTTTTGCTTTTTTAGTGCGCCAAGTATAATTTGAGTGTAATTTGAGACAAGTTTACTTGTCGCACACAAACCATTTATCGCCCGGAAAAACACACGCAAAATAATACTCATCCCACATTCGTAACAAAAAATAGTATCTGCAACTCGTGCGATGTTGTCAATTGCCCACTTGAGCAAATGATTGCACGAACGAAGTAATCGACAACTTATCGCACTTGTTATACAATATACTATTTTATTACTCATGCGGAATAAGTACAACTTTGCGCACGTTTTTCCGGGCGGTAAATAGCTCTTTGCTTTTATAGTGCGCCAAGTATAATTTGAGTGCGACAAGTAAACTTGTCGCACGCAAACCATTTACCGCCCGGAAAAACAAACGCAAAATAGTACTCATCCCACATTCGTAATAGAAAATAGTATCTGCAACTCGTGCGGTGTTGTCAATTGCCCACTTGAGTGGATGGGCGCACGAACGAAGTGTATTTATTATTATACTTCGCTCTCGTGGGCAATTGACAACTTATCGCACTTGTTACACAATAGTATATTGTGTAACAGGTGCGATAATTTGTCGATTGCTCAATTCGATCAAGTGGACCACGAGTTGCTGATACTATTTTTTTATTACGAATGTGGTATGAGTATTATTTTGCGTTTGTTTTCCGGGCGGTAAATGGTTTGCGTGCGACAAGTTTACTTGTCGCACTCAAATTATACTTGGCGCACTATAAAAGCAAAGAGCTATTTACCGCCCGGAAAAACGTGCGCAAAGTTGTACTTATTCCGCATGAGTAATAAATAGTTATTTCAGTATTAAGGTCAGTGAGTACAGTTTACCGATTGAGAATAATAGTTTGGAGGCCGAGGTTTCCTAATATTATACGAAATCGGTACTGTACTTATTAACCGTAGTGCTTACAAAAATTTTTGCACGATTGGAATATCCAAAATATGGATCCAAATTTTCTTTTTCAAATTCAATTACTATTGATGATTATTTATTCGCCGTCAGTTGTCAAGTTTGACAATTTATTGTGAATTTTCACTTACAAATAAAAATGAATGAATGAATATTTTTTGTGAAAATCCACAATTTTCTACTTACCGCCTTTGCCCATGGGCGGTAAGTCAGCATAACCATAGTAACCACAGTTTGCCGGTAAAATCAACATACCACCTCGAATAGAGGGCCGGTAAAGACATGAAAACGCCTAATCGTGCAAAAAAGTAATTTGCCGCATGTAAAATGATAAAAAGATACAATATTCTCAGCAAATCTGCAATCAAATAATTTTTAGCGCATTTTTGGAAAAAAATAATACGCTATTATGTTCACTTTGGCTGTGTGGCTGACTATCTGGCTGGCTGGCTGGCTGGATGTCTGGCTGGATGTCTGGTTTCTGGTACTAAATGAAAGGTGCTGTTTCGTAGGTTTGCATAAACTGCTTGATTTTTTTATTCATACACCTGGTTTTGGATAAAAAATTAAATAAAAATGTTGAACTATGCATAGTTGAAAACCTGAAAATTCTGCACAGAATGAGCAGCATGCTAGTAATTAAATTTTATACCTTGAATTTCGAACTGATATAGCCCATATACAATCAGTGGATGAAGGTATATTGCCTAGACTTTAAGCTGATAGTATTGCTATTGGGACTTATTAAAATGGAAAATAATAGATATATGGTTAAACTGAAGTAGATTTGTGAAAAATATTAGCTCCGTGAAATCAATAATAATGCCCTAACTTTAAATAATGATATATATTTTTAAACTCACAATCCTTAAAATTGAATTGTTCAACATGTAACAGGCAATAATACTAAATGAAACTGAAACTGTACAACTAATGGTGAATAAATAAATTCGAATAAATCTGGACGAACCGAAATAGTAATTTATGCAACAATAGTGTAGAGTTGAGCATTATGACATAAGGCCAAGTATTTACAATAAAAATTATTGACCGAATGTTATAATATAAAGTTTACACTTGTATTAGTTGTATTGCATACAAAAAATTTTCTACGGTACTCAACTTTCATATTTTGACAATTGAAGCGTACATCAAAAGAGCCAAAAAGCACAAATTGACATCCAGATTTTACAAATATCCAAATAAATAGATCAGTGAGAGATGCTACAATCATGCATTCACAGAAATTTAATTATCACACGTTTGAATAGTATTAAAACTGAGATGTGAAAAAGCCTCATTTTACGCATAGAAAAACTGAATTTTCTTAACTATATTTTTTATTGCTTGAAGTCTCTTCTAAAAGTTTGGTACCATTTTCCATGACATTAAAAAATCATTACAATTTTTCATTTAAATTGAATGTGATGAGCAAAATGAGTTTTGCAGATCACTACTTGTTGCTGCCGCCTGTCCTTTTATTTTCCACCAGAAAAAATATTAGCTAAATGTACGGTGTGAAAATGCACAAAAACATTGAAATATCAAATTATAGTAGATTCTGCTACTATACACTTTTCTATAGTAGATCACAGATGGAGGTTCAATATAATAAACTATTAAAAATAATAGATATGGCAGCCCTAATTGCTATGTTCAAGATTTCCAGTAGACACTGTGTAGACAAATATATGAAAATCAGTTTGATAAGAGGTATGGTACAATTAGTGAAAATTCAGTTATATATTGTATTTAGTTCTATCTACAGACCAAAGTTTTCAGCCAGTTCTATTGTAATACAACTGTCAAAATACAAAAAGTGAATAACGGGAATTAGACGATAATAACGGCCGGCGTTAAGCAGGGAGTAGAGGGCGAAGGGTTTGGAATAATAGAATTGATTGTAATGAAAAGATGTTAAGTGTTGCGGTTTGGATTTGAAATGGTGAACGATGGGACGAATTTTCTGCTTGGAAAGTTGATTACGACGCAAACGAAAAGAGCTGGAAAATCGACGATTGTTGAATTGTTATACCGACGCTTCGTCGCAATATTCACTTCTCCAATTTAGAGCTTTAGAAAAATCAACATTTGTAAAAATTTATGTATGGAAAGGACGATTCTTTAATATATTGAGGAATTGTATCAGAAGTTGGCCAGCCAAAAACTTCTTTATCATCGGCAATTCTTATTATTTAATAAGATTAATCATATTGCAAGCTCTCAAAAATAGCACGGAAGTAGTGACTAGTATTATTAATATATAAATTTCTGTAAAATCTAAAAAATATTCTTAGAATAATTGCCTAAAAAACAAACCAAAACAAATAACAAATATTCACAACGGAAGATCGCACACAAAAAAAATTTATAACAACAAAAATTTCTTAGTTCTATTCTCATTATAGCAAAATCGATTAAAATTAGTAATTTTATAAACAATATTTTCTTGTAAAAACAAACAGCCACTCTAGATCCCCGTCACAAAAACTCTGTCACTTGTTCTCTTCGTGAGTTGGGTTTTTCGACGTTTTGCATACGTCAACGGAAGTGAAACAAATTACAGTCGCAAAGTGTGCGTATTTTCATGTAAATTTTGCTGAGTGAGAGAAGAAATATCCTAAGACGGAGTCGGAGAAATTAAGCCTGGTGCAATTGGAAAATAATTTAGTAATTTCCTTGAATGGATGATGAATGCAGAGGTAATTTAAGTGCATTGTAAATTGGGTGCAAATTTATGCAGACATTAAATTTCTATTGCGAATTATTTTAGTCTAGCTCTTGAGAGAAAGACACTGAGACATAAATGTTTCGACAAAGTTCACTGCTAAAGTTGTTCTGGAATTTCGTTATACAAACTTAAACCTCGTTATATGAATATATATGATGTAAGCAAATGAATAAAATTTTTATTTATTTCCCTCGAAAGCGTTTCTTTTGGCTTGCGAACTTATTATTATTTTGTCTTGGTTCTTGGTTACTATACAAGAAGGTATTGACTAGTTTCCGATCCTACCAAAAGAACAAATAGCTTCCTGGAAGTCAATGAAAAACAATATAATTGAATATTGCACCCAAGCAAACTGCGAGCAGAGCCTGCGGTAGTCCTGGATATCGATATTTTTTTGTTATAATTTAGGGTTAACCTTTTCAATGACTTTCTGCTTTCTGTAATAAATATAATTATTGACTAATTCACCCAGACAAATCGCGGTCTTTGACTGCGGTAGCCATGAGTTATCAGTATTTTTGATTATTTTATTTTGATGTTAATTGATCCAATTTGTTTTCTCTCTTCTAGAAATCTAGAAATATAGAAATCGCATAAATCCAAAATTGTTAGCCGTAGGATGTTGAAATTCAGTATTTGAAATTGCTGTAGCATCTTAATTGTTATCTTACATTTTTGTACCAATCGGCTGAATCGGAAGTGACTTTATATGTATATTAGTCTTTTCGAATTTTCCGCATAAACTCAAAACAATCAGTCGTAGAACATTGAAATTTCATATGAAGCGCTTCAATAACATTTAATTGTACCTACATCTCGCATTATGATTACGATCGGCTTAACCGGAAATGCAGTTTACATAACAATTTTTCGAACTTTTCACATAAATCCAGAACGATCAGCTGTGGAATCATTAAATTTAGTATTCAAAGCAATTGTAGCATTCAAATGATAATACTACATTTTTCATAGCAATCTACTGAGCCGGAAGTGAAATTTATTTGAAAACTTTTTCCAATTTTTTGCATTAATTCGTAACTGTTGACCGTAGAATAATAAAATTTAGTATTTGAGATTGCGTTTTAATGAATTATAACATCCGAATGATCACCTCAAATTTTAATTGCAATCAATTTTACCTTATGCCAATATCAGTGTTTACTGTTTATTGTCAATGTTTCAGTCAAAAGGTGTACAAGTAAGTCATAAGTTGCAAGTTTCTGTGAAATTTGGTGGTTCTACGACCTAGAATCTAGGAGAAAGGATATAGATATGTATACAGGTGTGCAATGAAACGCGGAACATAGAAGTCTAACATCAGATTTTCAAACTGTGTGGATATTGGCTCTCTTGTATATTTTAGAGTAAAAGTACAAGAATGGAAAATTGTTAAAAATAAATTTTCACTCGTGAAAAGTCTTCATTCAATGCTTTAGAATATTTGTAGCATTAGATATTTGGGAAATAAACTACTCAAAAGAATGAAAGGGTCAAGTTTTCTAGCAATTGTGTATATTTCAGATGAGGTTTGAACTTTATTAAGAGTTTGAATATTGAAACACAGAACCTTCATCCGTTAACACTCTACATAATTGACAGTCATAATAATAATCAACCAGATGCTCAAGATTGTAGTGCAATACGTCCAAATCTAGCAGACGGAAGAAAACTTGATCCTTTAATTATTTTAAGTAGTTTAGAATATGACATTTTGCTCAGAAATCAGATAGCCTTAGAAATAGAAAACAAACGAAACAAACTCCCATTCTGGCAGTTCAATCCCGTGTTATTACAACATATTACAATAATGATTAAAATCAATTTTTACTTATGGAAAGTTTTCATTCAAAGTAGTAGAATATCCGAAGTATCTAAAAAAATTAGCAATAATAACACGGAATTAAACTGTCAGAATGAAAGCTTGTTTTATTTGTTTTTTATTTCCATGGTTATCTAATTTTTGACGAAAATGTCATATTTTATTTTCTAAATACCTAATGCAGCAGATATTCTACTGCATCAAATAAAGACTGTTCGTAAGTGAAACTTTATTTTAAATAATTTTCTATTCCTGTACTTTTGCTCTGAAATTTATAGGAGAGCCAATATCCGCGCAATTTGAAAATCTCATGTTAAACTCCTATATTCCGCGTTTCGTTGCACATCCTGTATGCTCCAGACAGGCAGATATTTGATTTTATATAGACGATGATCATAAATGACGGATCCTGCCGCTTTGGTTTGTTTTTTCACTACCACATTTTGACCAACTTCTGTAACTCTAAGAGCAAGATATGACCAGAATATATATCACAAAGTTCGAAAAATGTTTTAAATAAAAAACATAGATTTTATACTAATTGTATTTCGTGGAAAATAATTTTAATCATAATCAAGTCACAAGACGATCAATAATTTATGATTATCCTGTATATAGACAAGAACTTGGTCAGCATGAATAAATATAGCATAAAAATGTTGCAACTATTTTGTTTGAATACCAATTTTATGATTTGTATGCTTATTATAAATGTGCTGAATTAGACTGGTACATTTCGACAGAATACCTCAAGAACATTCCAAATTCAACATCAACATTCTCTGGGACTGGGATCGACAGAGAAACTGATGTTGGTACTTCTTCTCTTGGAATTGTAACCCAATTTGATGTATTATTAAAAATGTTTGTCCAATGTGTTGAACATGTCACAATAAGTTATTGTGCAGACAATCCTTGCAAGAAAAAGTACTTACTTCATCATCTATCATTATTCGATCATAATCAAATCAAAAGTTTGAAAAATTGAAAAAATAGCTCAATAAAATCTGAACACATTGACTGAATTTGTATTTGTCAATTGTAGATGAATTTGTCAACATAAATTACGCCGTCACCTGAAATAAGAATGGCATAAAACTCAATTCACATTCAACCAATAATTAATTTATGCCTAGTTCTTCTTTTCTACAATCCTAATTCTATTCATACAAGTTCGATTATTGATTTCATAAACAGATAACCATATTAATCGACCTTTTCATGAGATATCCACGCAGTAATCGTTGACCAATTTCTCTTAGATATTTTTTTAAAAGCTATCCATTCGATATTTGTTTCACAAGCCCTAACTAGAGCAACCTGCATTTATATAATACTGTCTCAATCACATTAGCCGCAATATTTATTTCTAACATATCAATTTATTTCACATTCGATTTATTACCATTCAATTAATGAATCTGTATTTATTTTCCAAATAACTCTAAAACAGAAGTTATTGAAGCTCCCTACTGCGTTGCAAGTAGCACTTAAAACATAAATCTCTCATAAGTACCTACTTAACTTGAGATCCCAATCCATAAATAAACAACATAAGCTAAATAATAAATCACCAAGTATTCCCGTAGAGCGAGCAATCGATTCAAGAGCTTACAAATTCGCATTATGCATAAATCATCATATCTCTGATTTGCGCATACGCAATCGAATAATTCAGACCAATATAAAAACGAATCTTCTTAAAGTGAGGCCACTTAATAAATACACGAAAATAGTTGTTCAAATATAAACAGATCTTAGGTCTAAGTATGCTACTTGAAAGAAGTGGATGAATATGGTTAGTGTTAGGTTTTCTAGTTGATGCGAGGGACGAGAGAGGGTGTTGAAAAAGACGAAACACAGTCTACTTGATCGTCTGAAGAAAGATAAGAGGTAAATATTATAATATTAGGTGAGATTTACGAAAAGAACCATCAAAAAACGGAAGCGCTCACAGGTTAAAAATAATGCGCCCGAACAATTTTTATATTACATACTCTCGAATCGAAATGTTTAGTTAACTACCTCAATAAAAATATATTCTTCTTAGGCCCGAGATATCCACCTCCTAATAAATTTATTTGATCAATAATAACTATGGTAACAATTGTGCAGACAATTGTTACCATAGTTATTATTCACCAAATAAATTTATTAGGAGGTGGATATCTTGGGCCTTACAGTAATAAATTTGAGTTCCATTGCTATCTGGTTCTAAGTTTGATCTTAGTAACTCATAGTCCGAATAGAATAAGTTAGTTGCATTTATTATACCTTAATGATCTTTTTTGTTCATGAAAAACTAAACGTTACGTACTCTGTGCTCTCTTGATATGTGTTGGATAATTATTAAAATATAGAAGTAGAAGGCCGTAGAAAAAAAAAACTATTACAAAATACGCATCGGCTCTGTCGCGTTGAACAATTAATTGTTTAAGTTGTGCCGAATCTTACAATAATTAACCACCTCATTTTTTAATGGTCAATTGAAAAATCTGTTATTCAAAATCAATTTCTGCCGCAGGATATTTGGTGTGAAACTCAATCCGAAATCTGAGTACTGTTTCCCTGGGCCCTACTGCTACCAATGTTTACAATAAGCGTATTAAATTTACAAACAATTTTTTGGTGAGTCAAGTGTTTCTACTGTCGCATATGGCAGCACTCAAAGTGTTCATATAAACAATATGAAATATACATTTAAGGTCTTCATCCGTATATAATCTAAATAGTGGCCAATGCATCCTACTTTCCACTGGATAAGGTTACAAGTACAAATACCACCCAGAACTACCCTAGTGCAGGGGTGGTCTCGAAAATTTTACAATGTCTCGTAGAGATTGGTACTTAAAAGACTTATCCACTTAACCTATGAATTATTGTTAAAAAAGCTTTTTGAATGGTTTTTGAAGAGATTGGATTATAAACGTATCAAAAATTAACTATTATTCACAAATTCTTCGTGTCAAATAAACCTGTTATAAAAATGGAATGATAAGGACTATTTGTGTCGAATGAGACGTTGAACATTATTGTGGAGAGTGATTAGAAAAATTATTCCATTTAGAAAATAGAATGTCTTACATAATATGCATTATGCAGCACATTGCGCAAGAACTCAATAAGACATATTAAGTGTCGTTATTTTTCCGCCCTTACTCTATAATTTTTTTTTCCAAAATATGCTTCAAACAACATATATTCTCTCATGTTAAAAAAATATTTTAATCGTTCTTGTTTTAGCCAATAAATAACTTGGTGTAAATCGCCCTAATCAAACAAATTCACTCCTTCAGCGCCCCATTCCAATGAATTCATCACCAAATATCAGATTTCTCCCTATTTATCTCATCTTAAATAATTTCTTCCGTCGGGAAAATTTTCTGTACAAATCTAGTGTGCGGTGCGTCTTTTCATCGTTTATTCTATTGATGAGCTCTCGTAGAGTCAGTCAATACTTTTTTCTGATCAATCACAAGCAATTTGATCTAACCACAGCTTCTAACAGGCTGTAATAGGGGTGAATGCCGTACGAGAACGATTTTATTTGAAAACGCTTCAATCAAGCGACCCTTGACTTCCCCGCAACTTTTATCAAGGGTTGCAACAAGGTAAGAGTTTACTCAATCGAGAAAGATCGGGAAACTTCGAATAAAACAAGATTTTTTTTGACATTACATTTGATTATCTAAATATTATAGAATATATCATACAGAAAGTGACCTGAAAAATAATTCCATAAGATCTCACAAAAATATTGTTTCAGTCGAGAAACTTTTTATACCGTATTTGAAAAATCCTATGTTTTATTAGCTCTCAACTGCTTCAAATCCGCTAAATTTTATTTTATTTCTCAAATCTGTGTATGCATATAAAAATCTCTGCTCCTCGATGTGTTTCAATCTTATCATGTTGTCGTATCTTCTGTGCGTCTCTCGAACTAGTTGACAAGTCGAGCAAACTTTTTGTTGGCCAATCAAAAGCTATTCTGAGTATACTTTATACGAGTGCACGAACACGGAGAGCGTTTATCGCAGACTTTATATAAATCGCAAATTTCTAAATTCCGTCTTCGTAGCTTGCCATGATTCTCACTTTTGTGTGGAGAGAAATTCACTTCTTTTCATCAGTTTCAAAGAAAGAAAATTCTTTCTTTGCACGGAAAAGAGTCGCTAAAAGTTAATTGAGGCATATAATTTATAATTAGTCATTTGGCAAATTAGCTTGATTATTAATTTTTATAATATTAATTTTTATTTGAAGCTTTTTTCCAGTACATGACTCAATTGTTTATAATATGTGTGATTCATAGATTTGTTTTTTGTTACTCTTATAAAAAATATCATTATTATTACATATATTATGACTCATAGAATCTGATCAGTAGATATAATATGTAATGGGTTATTCAACTAATGCACATTTTTCAGGATATTCAACTCAGAATGTTGCATAATATATCTACCGCCGAAATCAATATATTCAGATCATATTGTTTATGAGATTTTTACCAACAGTCGAAAATTTGGAAATAATTTCAAAATTTTGATCAAAATGTCTTCATGCTATTATTATTCTATAGAAATACATAAAAATAATAGAAGCAATCATTTATTAAACATAAGCGCATACTGCAAAATTGATCTTGGATGACCACTATAACGTTCAATCTTATTGGTGGCACATTCACTTTAACTAATTAAACTAATTTTTTGTGGAGCTATGTCCTCCCAGGCTTTTCAGTCGAATTTTACGAATTTTTTTGATAAGATACACGTAAGCGTCCAGTAGTTTTTTAATAAAAATCTTTAGTGCCAACTTCATAATCACTGAGAAAAATTTTCTAAATCAATCAAATTTCAGTTTTTGAGCAGAAATTGGTTTGATAATTACGGAATGGACAATTCCAACATTCTAACTCAGTAACTTGCTTTTTTTTAATTATTTGATTTTTAATACATGAATATTGCTTGCGCAATTATATTATGAAGAAGCAGAATACGTACGTTAAAAGATACGATGTTAGTTAGATTAGACAATATGTGCCAATACTGTGGTCTCATAATTTGAGAGTCGCTCATATAAATTATTTCAACTTTATTATCGACAAGTTTTGCAAGGATACCGACCTATTTTGGTGTCTTTATATTTCTGTAGTTTATGTGGTGCAAATCAATAATGGAATCTCAAAATTTTATGTTGAAAGATTGAATTTACTTGTAACAAATTTTGTTCTCTATTATTCGACGAAGAGTAATTTTTTGTAATTTTTTTTACTTACTAGATATATAAATACGAATAACGTTGACAAAATTTCGATTTTAATGTATCGTATGCACAGCAAAACTAAAATGTATATTCGCAAAATTAAAAAATCTAACGTGAACATCGCGTGACTTACTTGTACGTCATTTGATATATACAATATAGTTTTAATAATATTTTGACATGTGAAATGTCAAACAAAATCAAAAAATTGACAACAGATTATCATTGCCTATCTTATCATTTCAATTAAACTGATTATTTTATACCGCAAATTCTGAATGTCTGTTATACTTATAAACTGCACTTCCGGTTCAGAAAAATATGACGAATTCAAATTTTAATAATAACAAATGAACCGCTGATAATTTTGAGAAATGTTTCTAGTGAATGCTGTGTTAAATTATTTAGGGATCAATTTTAGTTATTTAATATTTTATGATACATACTACCGTTTATAAAATAAACGCGGAGAACTAAAAAGTTTCATCAATAAGGCTTTAATACCACCGGTTGAAAAAAACCTATTTTTTTGATGAAAAACCTTAATATAAAATTTCAGTCGAAAATACGTACGTGTTCTCAAGTTATCGTGCTGTCAAACAGACCGACAGACCGACTTTTTTTTAAATTATGTTTTGTGGACTCAGTAGGGTCTAAAACGTGAATATTCATCAAAATCTTGAACTGTCAAAAAATCACGATTACAATACTTCTATCATATTGTAGATCGGAGAAGTAAAAAACTAATAAAATGTTCATTTAACTTGATAGAGCGAGGTAAATGACGATAAGTAAAGTTTTATCTAATATGAAATCATTCTACGTCAATACAATTTCTTTATCATGTTAATTTTCAATATGAAACGTCTTACTGATATTTACTACCATGAAAAACTTTATTTAGATTTTATTCATCTTTCATAGCCTTTGAATCATTTCCCAATTTATATTCTTATTTTTTCGAGCTGTCTGTACAGTAAAATCAAATTCTCTGAAGGTGAATCAAATTTGCAGAAGTAGCAAAATAAATTATGAAAAAAGTTTAGTTTTTATTATTATTATTATTATCATTTTAAATCCTTTAATACCCTTACGGGTGTCAGGATTGACTATTAATTTTAGTTCATATTATTTACGAAGTCTTTCCACTCTTTTCGATTTTTTGCCATTCTCTTTGCCTCTTGGGTGCTGATGTTGTTCCTTCTTAGTATTTCTTCCACTATATCTTGCCATGTTTTGGCTGGTCTTCCTCTTCTTTTTTCTTTCACTATTTTGGAGTTCCATACTTGTTTGGTTTGTCGAGTTTCCGGCATTCTTATTAGGTGACCGTACCATGCAGCTTGTTTCTTTTCAATGGTGGTTTGAATACTTTCAATTTCTAGACTAGCTCTTATATGTTCATTTCTGATTTTGTCCATCCTTGTAACCCCTTCTACTCTTCTTAGGAATTTCATTTCACTCGCTTGTATTTTACTCTTAAGTCTATTATTCATCTTCCATGACTCACTTCCATATATTAATGTTGGTCTATACATTGTTTTGTAAAGTGTCATCTTAGTTCCCTTAGATATCTGTTTATTGTTCAATATTGTTTTGTTTATTGAGTAATAGCTTTTATTCGCGTTGAGTATTCTTTGGTTTATTTCTTCTTCAATTCCTCCTCTATTATGTATAACAGCTCCAAGGTATGTGAAAGTTTCCACTTGTTCTATCTCTTTCCCGTTCATTGTTACGTTTGCTTCTATGTCTTCTTTTGCTATTACCATTACTTTTGTTTTTTCTATGTTCACTTTCATGTTGTGCTTTGTGAGTTCTTCATTCCACACGTTCAGGTTGTGTTGCATATCGTTTTCGTTTTTTGCCAGAATTGCCAGATCATCCGCAAAAGCGCACTCTGCTATTGATATCCTGGCAAGTTTATGGTAACCAACATCTACTCTCTTTATTCTGCTCTTTATGTTCTTTATTATATTGTCCAGGAAAATTATAAATAGTATAGGGCTCAAGGCTCCTCCTTGCCTAAGTCCTTGTGTTGTAATAAATTCTGATGAGGTCTCATTTCCAGTTCTTATATAATTTGAGGTATTACTATATATATTCTTTATCGCATTTGTAAGTTCCTCACTTATTCCTCTCTTTCTTAATATTTCCCACATTTTTTTTCTAGGGACTCTATCGAAGGCTTTTTCTAGGTCGACAAATGTTATGTAGAGCTTTTTATTTTGTTTCATTACTATTTCTGTCAATGTTCTGATGGTAAAGATATGATCTTGGGTTGAGTGTCCCTTCATGAAGCCACTTTGCGCGGGTTCGATGTTTAATTCTATTTTTCTTCTTAATTTGTTTTCCAATATGGATTCATAAATTTTAGCCGCTGTGCATAGGAGTGATATTCCTCTATAATTGCTACATTTCTTGCTATCGCCTTTTTTATGTATCGGAAATATCACCGCCTTTTCCCAGTCTGTTGGCATTTTTCCTGTTTTCCATATTTGGTTAAGCATGATTAATAATATTTAATATTTTATGATACATACTACCGTTTATAAAATAAACGCGGAGAACTAAAAAGTTTCATCAATAAGGCTTTAATACCACCGGTTGAAAAAAACCTATTTTTTTGATGAAAAACCTTAATATAAAATTTCAGTCGAAAATACGTACGTGTTCTCAAGTTATCGTGCTGTCAAACAGACCGACAGACCGACTTTTTTTTAAATTATGTTTTGTGGACTCAGTAGGGTCTAAAACGTGAATATTCATCAAAATCTTGAACTGTCAAAAAATCACGATTACAATACTTCTATCATATTGTAGATCGGAGAAGTAAAAAACTAATAAAATGTTCATTTAACTTGATAGAGCGAGGTAAATGACGATAAGTAAAGTTTTATCTAATATGAAATCATTCTACGTCAATACAATTTCTTTATCATGTTAATTTTCAATATGAAACGTCTTACTGATATTTACTACCATGAAAAACTTTATTTAGATTTTATTCATCTTTCATAGCCTTTGAATCATTTCCCAATTTATATTCTTATTTTTTCGAGCTGTCTGTACAGTAAAATCAAATTCTCTGAAGGTGAATCAAATTTGCAGAAGTAGCAAAATAAATTATGAAAAAAGTTTAGTTTTTAGAAAAATCGAAAATAAGATTATTTACAACTATAGTCAAGTTCATCGGTGAATATTGAAATTTTTATACTTTTGAAAATGTGACAATGTCGCGCTCGTACTTCATTATAGCAAATAGCTTATAACATCGTAGCATATAGCATATCTTTGCACACTAAAGTTATGAGCTAGTATATTTGACTCATGGCTCAACTTATCTGCTATTGATTGTCCGTATTTTCCTCAAGAACATAATCAGTCTGCTATCCTTCAACATTTCTTCACGTTTTTACTCAGACTGCGTTAAATTAGAAAATGACAGATATTTTGACACATGAATATTTAAAAGCAAACATTTGTAGAAACAAATCGTTCTTCTTCAATTAGAAAATGAATTAGTGTACTCTAATTGAATCAGTGCGATAGAATGAATTCATTTTATCTAACTATAAATGAAGAGTGCACTTGATTCATTACTGCGCAGAAGATTTTGCATGAACAACACTGTAGTGAAAATTAAGTTGAAATGTAATGTTAATGTAGCGATGATGAAATTAATATTAGTTCTGCATAAACCTAACTTCTCTCAAAAGATTTTTTTAATTTTTCTTCTTGGAAAAGTACCATTTTTCTGACTGTAAACTGTCAGTATTTCCCTACTTTTCATATTACAACAAAAATGTCTCTGTTATGGTTGAGTTTGAATTTGCGTGCCGAAGTAAACAGGCATCTCTTTTACAAAACAATTTTTATCAAGATACATATTAGGTATATTTTTCCATCAACATAATTAAAATCTTGAAACTTTATATGTATAAGAGTTCATCAAGTGCCAGTTCCAGTTCAAATTCATGTAAAAATTATCTTGACTCTATAAATATGGTAGCCATAATATTTTCTAATTTTTTTAATAATAATTTTTGGATAAATTGAACTGATGCTAGTGAGACCGGCCCTAAGCACGTTTTCTTAGTAAATTATATGAATATAAAAACCGACTTTTACAATGGATTTGTTCTTACGAATCGGTTGTTTTAAATAATTAACTTTCAACTAAACCATTAGTTCATACAATTCTAGATGTTTTATAATAACTAGTGACGAGCGCTGCAGTCTAGTTGGGCATTCGGTAAAGGGTATCTTAATCTGAGTATTTCAGTTGGGCATTTTAATCCCTTACAATGCAGATTTTGGATTTACCTGTGTCAAGTACCTATCTGCCTCCATGACTGTATGATTATAATGTTTGCAAAATATTTATACATTTTACATTTTCCATAACATTTAGTTTTTAAACTTCGCCTACTTCTAATACTATGTACTGATTGGTTATTTCCCTAATTGTATGTATAGCTTCAAGAGTTAAAAAGTTCTAGAAAAAATTGCATTCAAATTGGTAGCTTTGCTTTCATCGACAAATGAAAGTGAAGAAAATATAATATTTGCGTTTCATCTGTTATTTAATATTCAGTGATCATGGGAATAAATCGCATAGTTAGTGAAAAGGGAGAGGAATTGCTAGTTATTGACAATTTTAAATTTTGCGTATCTTCGACAACAAACGACAGAATGAAATGGAATTGTACAAATAAAAATTATCGATGTACCGCTAAAGTATATACAAATCGCGAGTTTAAAATAATAAACAGTGACTTGGTTCATAATCACGAAGAAGAATTGAACATTGAACGGCAGGCGCTAAGTAATATTGTCGAAAGAAAAGCAGTCTCCGACCTTACCGAAAAACCATCCAAGCTGATTCGTTTGGTGTTTGAAAGAAATTAATAGTATCATAACTTTAGAGTCTCGTATGATAATTGAAATTTGATGGAATACAAATAAAAGCAGTTCGAACTCACTATCTTATATACAGAAAAATACAGGTAGATAAATGTCCAACTGGAAGAGCTTATTACGCCTACCCTTTCGGTTGTAAGGGATTATCTCAGGTACAATGTCCAACTCGGATATAGCCAGAAAGAGTCTATATATATATATATATATATATATATATATATATATATATATATATATATATATATATATATATATATATATATATATATATATATATATATATATATATATATATATATATATATATATATATATATATATATATATATATATATATATATATATATATATATATATATATATATATATATATATATATATATTCATTGAACGCATACCTACTTCTCTCAAGTAACATATATTGAAATAAAAGGACGATTGATCAGCTGATGAATCAGTGGCTCCTACATCAAGATATATTGGAAATTAATAAAAAGGAGTATATTTATTCATTTTATTGTTCATTTATATATGATACATTGATGGAAAAATAAATAACATACCTACTCACAAATTTATTTAAGTATACAAATTCCTACATCCGTTGGTTTTACTTTTAACATTTCCAAGTGCCTCGATTCACAAACATCCACTAATACAATGTTAAATGTGCAATTATACGGTGATCAAAAGCTATTTACACGCTTGGCAGAGGCGTCCGTGCACTGGGGCACAGTTAGCGGCGCGCAAGTGAGGTGTCTGTTAGTCTGATCCATGAATACTATGAATATAACTCAATATATACTTGCTGTGTATATACATAGAGGTTTGACTTAGCTTTTAGTCGTTTAATGTTACTTAAACACACAAACATCTCACTGCCGGTTCCAATACACTGTCAACTTTTCCTGGGAATTTTCCTCTAATGAAAATACAATATTGAAGATTTCTTTTTTCAGCTATTTTTTGACAAAATATAATATTATGTTCTACTAGTATATAAATTAGAATCTACTTGTATGATCAATGGCTGCATTCAGCAGATGAAATGCGATTGGTAATTGTTTTTGAATGATTAGTAATCGGTGACGTAACGATGAGTAGTTCTGCTGAATGCACTTTCTTACAGCGAGTTTATGGCATAGAGTTTATTTTTATTTATTTGTTAAATTAATTTTGTCTACGGATAGAAATGGAAAATTTACTAAACAAATATACATGATAATATAATTTATCAATGATTAAAACATTTTTTCAAATTTCCATCGTCTTTATTAAGTTTGAAAAAATATTTTTATCAATAATCAAGCATTGTCTGCAACTTTCAAAGAAATAATTTATTAATTATTGAAAGGGGAAGAGGGTTGCTGTAGTCGACACTTGGTGGAGCACATTTGAACTAATAAATTTTGAAAATAAATGATTTTTCTACAAAGTTGTGAATAAATCAAAATTAGAAATTAAAACTATTTCAATCAATAGTTGATTTCTGAATTTCAAATATTACATTTTTTTGCAAAAAAATACTATGAACAGTGTTCTTACAATCATAAAAAAAACTCCGAAGCTCCCCGGTATTTGAAAATAACCGCCGATGTGACAAATCGCAATCACAAATCGCTTCCTAAATGCGATGCAAAAGATGGCGACCGATTACTAATCGATGAGTACTCATCGAACTTTTCGTAACGCATTCAGCAGATGATTAGTCATCGATTACTAATCGATGTGCTCAGCTGAATGCAGCCATTGAGCGTCAGAGTCGATGCGAATCGAAAGTAATAAATGCAAGAGAAATATTGTGCGAGAGTGTGGATGTTCGTAAAAGTGACCTTGTTTGGACAAGGCCTTTCGTCCTCGTTGTTCCGCGCCGTACCGCATCACATCATCCCGCCCGATGGAAGTCTCTAGCAATATTCGAGAAATGGATATTTCTATTTATAAACGCAAACAAACGATTTGAAGAGTAGTGTAATGGTAAATCTAGAGCAGTGAATATCAAACAGTGAGGTGAACAGTGTATATAAATAGTTAAATATAAATATCTGCGGCTTTGTTTAAGATAGTAGTAAGTGATAAATAAATAATATAGTGTTGTTAGTCATATCCGGAATAATAAAACTTCTATTTCATTTTCAATCATCAAATAGGGATTTTCTGTGAAATAAGGATTTTATTTTTGAAATTCAATTAATTTTTATTATATCATTATAACCCAGCACAGAAAAGTAATCCTGATCAAATCTAATTCAATTTTTCGATAGTCCATTTTTAACATTTCTATAGAAATCTCAATTTTTATTACTGATCAAAATTATACACCCCCAATTACTGCAAATTGAACTTCTAAAACGTCGTATAGCTCACCTACTTTTTGTTATTGATCAATATGATACGCCTCCAATAATTTTTAATTATATTTCTAAAATGTCGTATTGTTATTTGTCAAAATGACCCGCCTTTCAATTAGTAATAATTAATACGTATCATTCCATTGGCTAGAAATATTAACTGTATTAAAACCTGCCTCTTAAGATATAAGTTTCATAAGACATGATTTTAGACCATTTGTTCATTAGAAAACTTGCCGTTAGCGGCTCATTTACCAACATGAACGCGTGGCCTAAAATCATGTCTCATGAAACTTATATCTTAGGCCCAGTATTTCAGGTTCAGTTTAATCTATAGATTACTTAAACGAAGCTTAATTACTATGATAACAATTGTTTTCACAATCGTTGCTACGAAAATTAATCCACAGTTTTCGTAATCCGAACACTGAAATACTGGGCCTTAATATTCTATTTTGTAACTGTAAATGAGGTGGCAAAAGATTGATTTTCACTTTAATTCTAGTTACCCTTAACTTAATTTAGGGGTAGTAAATATAAATACAACCATACCTACATTTATTAATGAAAGCTGAATTACTAAATAGGACTTTCTGCCACAGGAATGAATCTGAGTATCAATAACAACGAATAATATAGTTATTTGAAGTCTGAGATAATTTGTTATCAATTTTTGTGCTTATGAACAAGAACCGCTCGTGCATCAATAACAATTGGTAACTGATATTCATTCTGCATATACATACATATACCATACATCCAATCCTGAGTACGGACACAAAATTCTAAATATTTGGAGCACCTGATTTACTTATAATATATTCAACTGTTTTGAACGGTGTAATAAATTTTTAACTGTATCGAATTTTTCAATTCTTAAGTCTATAACTCGTGCACCAATATTAATTGGTGGCTGATATCAATTCTGCATATACTTATTCATCCTCAATACGCACCTACAATTTAAGTGTTTGAAACCACTTATTTTTCGCAAAAAATATTAATTTGTTTTAAGCGGTGTAATATGATATAGTAACTGCCTTGGAATCTTCTGTTCTCAAGCCTATAACTAATGCATCAATAACAATTGACCAGCTGATATTTACTGTGCTTTTATATATATATATATATATATATATATATATATATATATATATATATATATATATATATATATATATATATATATGCATCTATCGTGAAATTTGTATTAGAGAAGCATATATGTATAAAAAGAATTCTTCCAAGTTATTAATCAGCGATAATCTCGGAATCCAAGGACTTTAGGACCAAATGTTTCAAGAAAAAGTTACATTATTATTGATGTCTTAGAGGATCCAATTAAAAAATTCACTCCAGGGCTCTTCGAGAAATAGTATACAAAATATTTGTAATCCTAGATTTACTTGGAAAATATTCATTTGTTTTGAGCGGTGTAGTAAATTTCAGACTTTCTCAAGACTATAACTCGTACACCAATAATTTATTTGTGCCTGATATCCATTCTGCATATACTGACATTCACCCTTAATAGGGAGTTTTTGCAAGTCTCCGCTATTGATACGATAACGCTAACGTGAAAAACTAATTTTCTGGGAAATGCTTGTTCAATAATGTTAGCTTGAATCACAGAGTACTCACAAGAAACTTCAAGTATTAGCAGACATGAATAACGATACAATGAACTTATTTGACAATTTCAGTACGGATGCACAAAGAAAATCGTTTTTGACGTTAGCGTTGACGTTTCATTAGCGGTGGCTTGCAAAAACTCTCTATTATGTAACTGCAATTTGATTTCTAAGAAAATATTAATTTGTCTCAAGCGGTATAATGTGATACATTTTTTATTGCCTAGGAATCTTCAATTATTAATCAGCTCAAGAATCAATAACAATTGATAGTTGATATTTATTTTGTAAATGCATACATCCATCCTGAGTAAGTACACAAAAATTTTAATTCCTGAAATCTTCAGCTTACTCATAAAAAAATATTTTATCTCGTACAGTGTAATCTCTCAACTCTACAGCTCGTGTTCCAATAATATTTGGCCACCGATATTCATTCCAGTCCTTTTTATGATTTTTGTCACATGTTAATCATTGATCCATTTTTAATATTTATTTGTGTGTTACAGTTGCTGTACAACAAGATGATGTTCCCCAGCCCAGGTCCCAGCGTAATGAGCCCTTTGCCCAAAAAGAGATACATTTGGACAAGATTATGCCCCCTTTCCAACATTAACCCCTTCAATATAAATAATGAAGATAATAAATCATTTATAACAATAATTAATCATATGTAACAATATTATACTGTAACAATGAATAATACTGTAATTGCATATATTATTGTAATAATGTATGCATTAATAAAAGCTGTGATAATGTTAAAAAAAATTTCACGCTTTGTTTCCTCATTTAAAAAACTTCTCTTTCTGGTTCTAGAATTTTCCGCCAGGTGGCAGCACCTATCACGAAATCTTCTTTCAGATAAGCTTATTGGAAAACTGAAAAAATGAATAAAATTAAAAAATATTTATATGTGGCTCCAAAAAGTGTCGCAAGGGAGCAGCACCTATCAATAAGACCAATTAGTAATCATCTCTTCCATTATGAAAAATGACGACTTCGATGAATTTTGTGCCTTCTAAAATTCCAAAATTTGTATTAGGATAGTAGGAATGAAAAGAGAAAATCAAGAAATTAAATAGCGGTTTTCTCGAAAACTATTGACATTAGGGCCAAATATTTCCTATAAAAGTTACAAACCCTTTGAGGCTCTACAGGATTCAATTAAAAAAATCACTCTAGGCCTCATAGTTCTTGAGTAACAAGATGCTATTATCCTCAATTCAAGAGCTGTGGAAAAGTTTTATTTACCTTCTTTACAGCCCTTCTAAAGAAGCGTAAAGTGATGTACTTAAATTTTCCCTAACTGCTTTAGTTCAGGTATAAATCAAGAAAAATACATTCCGACAATTCTGTTATGAATTTTGTGTGCTCGAAAAATCCAAAATTTGTATTGGGGGAGTAGACGTAAGAAGAGTTCTGCTGAAGAGATCAAGTGGCGATTTTCTCGAAAATTAAGGACTTTAAGGCCAAATGTTTCTGATATATTTTCATAACTTTCGATGCTCTACAACAGAATCAGATTAAAAAGATTACTCCAGGGCTTATTTTTTTGAGAAACGATATACCACTACCCTTAACTTAAGGACTGTGAAAAAATTTTATTCATGTTTTTTATAGCCCTTTTAAAGTTGCGTACAGTGATGTAATTAAAATTTATCTTAGTGCTTTAGTTCGGGAATGAATCAGAATTCCGACAATTTTGTGATGAATTTTTGTGTACTCGATAAATCAAAAATTTATATCAGGGGAGCAAAGGTAAAAAGAGTTCTGTCAAGGGATAAGGAATAATTTTCTCGGAAGGACTTTGAGGCTGAATGTTTCTTGTAAAAGTTACATAACTCTCGATGTCCTACAGAATCCAACTAAAAAGATTACTCCAGGGCTCATAGTTATTGAGAAACAATATACAACCACCCTTAATTTAAGGGCTGTGAAAAAATTCTATGTTTTTTTTTTTATAGCACTTCTACAGCTGACCGTAAAAAATGGCGAAAAATTGTAACAGAAGCCATGGGCCTACTTGGCCTGCAGCGCTAAATTATATACTTCTACAGCTGCGTACAGTGATGTAATGGAATTTTCCCTAAGTGATCTAGTTCAGGGATAAATCCAGAAAAATATCTTACAACAATTTTTGTGTGCTCGAGAAATTCAAAATTTGTATTAGGGAAGCATACATAAAAATAGTTCTTCCAAGGTATTAATCAGGGATTATCTCGGAAACTAAGGACTTTAGGACCAAATGTTTCAAAAAAAGTTACATAATTATTGATGTCTTAGAGGATCCAATCAAAAAATTAAATCCAGGGCTCATAGTCTTTGAGAAACGCTATATTGCTACCTTCAATTCAAGGGCTGTAAAATAATTTCTACACCTTTTTGATAGCCCTTCAAGAACTGCGTACAGTGATATAATTTTAGCAATAAATCAAGGAAAACAATTTCCGACAGTTTTGTCATTAATTTTTGTGTTTGGAAATCCAAAATTTGTATAAGGAGAGCAGAGATGAAAAGAGTTCTATCATGAAATTATTTGCGATTATTTTGGAAACTGAGGACTTGAAGGCCAAATGTTTTAGAAAAAGTTACATAAAAATTGATGCCCTATAGCATCCAATTGAAAAAGATTTCTTCAGAACTCATAGTTTTTTAGAAACAATTTACTACTACCCCTAATTCAAGGGCTGTGGGAAAATTTTATCTACTTTTTTTTATAGCTTTTTCAAAGCTGCGTACAGTGATGTGATTTAATTTTCCATAAGTTTTTTAGTACAAGAATAAATCAAGAAAAACACTTTTCGACAATTTTGTCATGAATTTTTGTATGCTTGAAAAATCCAAAATTTGTATTAGGGAGGTGGAGATGAAAAAAGCTATTTCAAGGAATTAATTAGCGACTCGAGGAACTGATATTTTCAGCCGCCTTATAATAGGATTCGTGCGTCAGTCCATCTGTCACAACTATTTTTGGAGCTAAAAACTAGGAAATTAATAAAGTTCAAATAATTAATCTTTCTTGATCTCAAGCAAAACATCATTTAAAAAGGGTTGTCTTAGTGTTTTAGGCCAAGCGGGCATTCAATATAGCGTCAAAATATCATCTTTTTGACGCAATGTCTTTATCATATTTTCATAATTAGATAAAATAAATTCCACGCGAACGTATTTACGTGTGTTTCGCCGACTATGGACGCTCTCTGTCCCGCATATGAATAATATTATATACATGCTGTCCCGCATTGTGTCACGATAAAAATGATCACTTATACTACATAGAAGTTAGAGTTTGACACATGCGTTATGTTTGTATGTATGTGTTCATAATATCGAAAAAGAGATGATCAATGTGCTTTACATAATCACACGTGAGGATGGCTCGGTGGTTTGCCCTCTTGACAAGTAATATTCAATCACTTGTGTACAAGTCATTCCCCACGTTTGGGGCCATCTATAAATTACGTTGAACGAGTTTCATGATTTTTTGATCTCTCCCCTCACTCCACCGTCTTTTTCACAACTGGTCACAGACTGCTTCCTCCCTAGTGCGACGATACATATTTTGCAATTTTTCACACAAAAAAAAAACAGAGTTGAAAATATTTTTTGTTAAATTTCGTGTTTTAATACTTAGATATATTAGATCTTGGAACGTGACGTCACGAAATTTGGGATCCTTCTTGCCCTTGTCACAAAATGTCACAATTCGTTAAAAGTTATGAGTAAGTTCAGTGGGCACCCTGACCGCATTATTCCTTCAAAAATAAAAAATAAATATTTAATTTTTACACAGTCAGCTAGTGCTAGGCTTATTAATAATTTGTTTAAAATATAAGCTTTTAATTAAAGATTGATTTTTAAATCCAAGGTTATTTGTTTGAACAGAATAAAATGCTGGTTGCATGACACTTTATAATTAAATTTTGAAGATAAGGACAAAATAAGTTTCCTATTAAAAATAGATTCATAAATCTACCGTAATTTGTTATTTGTTCGGGAGATATAAGCTTTCAAATAAAGATTAAAATAATTATGCGGTTACTTGGTGAGAAAGTTAATTATATGACAGTTGTTAAATTATTTTACCCTCTACTAAGGGTTGTACCTATTTTTGACTAAAATTGGGCAGTTTAATTTTTCTTTTAGGGGTTGATTCATGAATCTATGGTTGTTGGGCAAATATTATTGTACAATGTATGCTTACTTGTCTAGCTATTTACTTGGAGATACCAGCACCTAGTACGTTTTGGAATCAATTCTCATAAATTATGAAATATAGGGACTATTTGGCATATTTATATACACTGCATTTAAAATTTTTTATTTTAATGATATAATATTTTTCTACGTCATTCAAATAGCCCACGGTCGCAATGAGTTAGAACGAGACAGCAATAGACCGTCAGATAGTCGTAGATTTTAGTGCCCCATTTTGTTTTCTCTGCCTTCAAGAGTTTTGATAAGTATGTATATTTGGAGTATGATAATGTCAAAATTAAAGCTGGACCGTGTGGCCAACATAATAATAATTAATTTTAAATTTTTATAAGAAAAACCTGTTTTGATCAAATTTTCTCGTTTCTGCCATGCTTACGAAATGAAATTTAGGGAAAAAAGAGTCAGCGAAAAACGATAGGCTGAAGTGATCCACTTGGCCAAGGGTTTTGAATGCGGGCTCGATTATGCAAAAAAATTATATCAATTGTTCACGTTCTTCTCGTTTCTGCCGTTTGGCCATATGAAAGTTGATATCATAAGTATCTCGTAAAAACGAATGGTTTTTCGAATGACCCAGTCAAGATATGCACGTAAACATTCAGACTTTCGCAAGATGTTTTCGTACATATCTTGACTTGGTTTTTCGAAAAACTTATGCCCGACCCTAACCTATTTCGTGAAATTTAAAAAATATTAGCTCCGTATTCCCACTTCTTAGAATCGCACTACTTCAGCAAAAATTTTGGTAAAAGGAGATAGCGCTATATGATGCACATGAGATAGTAAGAGAAAGTGCATGAATTCTTAGGAAGTAGCGCTATTTCAAGAGGTGAGTATATGGATCTCAATCTTTAATCCTTTTTGTCTTACTATAATTGCTTTAACTGTAAAAAAGAATAATTTTCGAAAACAATGCTTTATTGATTGATTTGTATAATCCCTAACAAAATTTCAAGTTGTAAAGTTTTATGAGATCTCAAAAAGCCAAATAGCACCATTATTTCATTTTTATTCAAATATTTCTCGCTTGAATAATTCAAAATTTCTGATAGCACAATGCTATGATTGAATTTCTTGCTGAATATTAAATTTGTAGTTTTGTAGCTAAGGATTTCGTGAATCTGAATTGCTTGCTAAAATCTAGTTTTTAGCAGGTAGTGTCATAAACCCCAAAGGCAGAGTTTTATTCAACTCTTAATTCTCTCACTAATTAGTGTCGTCACTCGCTATGGACAAATTTCAACAAAATATTCGAATTTTCACTAAAACTAGTATGCAATTTACTCGAAATCTACACTACAATTTTTTTTTTGAAAAACTGTGTCTGAGGTCCACGAAATTCTGTACACCGGCTTGGAAGTAGAAATTTGAAATTGGTTCTCAGTATCGCGTAAAACTGGACTTAACCCTGGACATGCACACTTCATTTGTAATTGCATAAGTGTCACACTGAGGTCTCAGAAACCCCAAACGAAAACGTAGTTTTTCTGAGAATAAGATGTTGTTTTGACTAATTTTCATGATACGTAATCTATTCAGGATAATCATGAAAAGAGTATGAGAGCATTGAGTTCTCCAAGAGCACAATTTATTGAGAAAAAGGACAATGCATAAAAAGTACAGATTTTTCGAATTTTTCTTGTTCAATGCATAAAATAATCTTTCTTGAATTTAACATTCAAGTTCATCATTTATCAATGCAGAATGATCTTTGAATTCCGAAGGAGTCATTTCCTGCTGAAATATCAAAATGGCGAATAATAGAGAGCTTTCAGCTATGCCAATAAATCTAGCGAAAAATCCCAAACGAAAACGTAGTTTCTCTGAGAAATGGATGTTGTTTTGATTAATTTCCATGATATTTAATCTATTCAGGATAATAATGAATGAAGTTTGTGAAGCATTGAGTTTTTTGAGAGCACAGTTTATTGAAAAAAAAAACAATGCATAATATGTACATATTTTCCGAATTTTTCTTGTTCAATGCATAAAAAATAAGATCTCTCATGAATTTCACGTTCAAGTTCATCATTTACCTATGCAGAAGGATCCTTGAATTCCAAAACAGTCATTTCCTGCTGGAATGTCAAAATGGAGAATAATAAAGAGCTTTTAGCTATACCAATAAATCTAACGCAAACAGTCACACTGGGGCATAACTAAACTAAATTTACGAGGTGGTCACATCGTACTATATCGACTTTGTGCTTGCGCACAAGATAAAAATTGGAGCATGGGGTTTCTGAGACCCCAGTGTGCACTTCCAGGGTTAAAATACAGCAGTTTGTAGTAGCTTTCACAACAATTATTCAACAAATCGGTAATTGTATCAAGAAAGACTAGACCCTTGTGTAAACACTCTATTTCTCTCAAAATCTTTTTGAATAAAGTTTCTAAGTGGTATGATAGGGAAGGTAATAACATAATGAAATGAGAGTTTTTAGCAAGCCATGCTACATCAAGGCACTCGCCTTAAAGTGATTAGTGCAAAAGTTTGCAGGCTCCATATGTTCCAATAAATGGTGAAAGGTTTGAAGACGATTTTTTTCAGCTGAGGGTGAATGTTGCTTGTCCGAGCGAAGCGCATCACCCTCGACTGAAATCGAGTTTTGTCTCGTGCCACACACTGTATTTTTCATAATACCTGCATTGGAACTTTTCATATCACAAAGTCATAACAAAATAAATATTTTTCTTTTGATTTTGCAGGTGAAAAGTCGAGAGTAGCTACTTGTGCTTTATCAATAAGATGTTGTAGCGTACTTGAAATTGTCGTATTAATACTTTTTTTCTTGAAATAATCGTTTTTTTAATTTAATTTACAGTTCCGAATACAACAACTGTCAAATTAACTGAGATTATATGATTTTCATTTAGAGATTGATAATGAACAAATGCGACTCTGCCAGGGATAAAACGATGTAAGAAACAAATTCAGCGGGCAGAAACAAGCTTGTTTCTGTCCGGCTACACTCGCATTTGTCTGAAACTGTCTTGTTTCGGCTGACAAAACAGGCGTTGAAACGCGTTGTTTCAATGCAGGTATTATGAAAATAATAATAATAATAAATATCATTCCAAAATGTTGAATTTTAATAACATTTAAACAAATTTTGAGTATGAGATAGTTGTAGATAAATTCAAGTATTTGATACCAACTTGCCTGTGGCTTGTGTTCTACATAATATTCTTGTGAAATATAGCTTACGCTGTATGACCATCAGATAAATTTATCAATATAATTTTATTGGTATACAAATAAATATTTTGAATGAGAATTAACGTAATTCCAGTAATTCCCCTATTTTTATTCTATTACAATTTCATTATTCCGTCTTTTCCTTCTGCTTTTAACAGTGTACAGTAGTAAAGACAGATGACTGACGAATTGTTTTTACAACATACATCACAGCATCCTCTTCTTCCCGATTTTATGTACCAATACTTCTGTCTTTGTTCTACACATTAGATTCTTCATAAGAGTATAATTATTCACGTACAGCTCGCACTCTACGTATCCACTAAAAAAGTGAATAAAAGATATTATTAGGTTTAGGTTGAGTTTAATGGGATGTCGGTGTGAATTGTTTGGGTCGGAGCAGACCGCGTTCAAGTGAACATAAGTAAATAAAAAGCTTTATCGATTTCCGTTCAAGATTATTATACTGAACAAAATTTTTCAAAACAACTTGTGGTACCTGCTGAATTTCTCTTAATTATGTCTTCTAATATCTAAAAATGATAAACAATAACTGGAATAATTTGCTCATTTAACTTTCACAGATTATTGTTGTTTGAATTTGAGTCTTCAGTGAAATAGGCTTTACACAATTAAAGTATACAAATTATTATTCCAAGGATTGAAACATCGAATAGAAAATTTTGATTGAACAAAATAGACTATTTGATTTATTTAGTGTTGATATATAGCACAGAATCCGTTATAGGTGTCGACTAACCGAATGAAATCTATTTTATAAGCAATAAAATATGTTAACAAAAGTAATGTTAATAAGTTGTCTAAAAAAATCTATTCGCGGTTATGTTTAATTAAAAATTGAATAACTATTTATTCTCCATATCTTCACCGATCTTGTGACCAAAAGAATTTCACACTAATTGAAAGCCTAAAGTGTATAGAATATGCAAACATAGGGTTGCTTATTTTTTCTGCACCACTTTAGATTCACCTATTTAAACCTGGCAACTATATAGACTTGAAAAGAAGAATGTAAGCAATCCTATGTTCGCATATTCTATAGGCTTTATAGTTTCAATTAGTGTTAAATTTTTTTGTTTACAATATCGGTGAAGATATGGAGAAAGAATGATTATTGAATTTTTAATTAAACATAGCTTTGCACAGATTTCTTTAGGCAACTCATCAACGTTACTTTTGTTAACATATTTTATTAATAAATTTGATCCGGTTACTTGATGGGTACAGATCAATACCTATAACGGATCTTAGACTAATACGTCTATGGATCAAGTCCAAGACTACACTGGATATTAAGAAATTGTCAAAGCGTAAATTATTTTTTTATGACCGTGTCAGTAAATATATAGATTATTTCATAATCTTTCTTGGTTTTTAGGCTCCAAAATTAAGCAGTAACGGAGAAAATATCTAATTTTTCAGAACAAAAATTGATAATTTTAAAAGTTCTGTAAGACATTCAAAATTTGCACCAACAAGTTCTTTGGAAAAATCCCTGTTTTGCAAATAATATTCAATGGAGCACATTTAAAAAATAAAGGTTGATGACTGAATTCCATCTACTCTCTTATAGTACGACATACCAAATTACCAACTACAAAAAATCTGACGTGGACATCACGTGACTTACTTGTACATCATTGGATATATATAATCAAACAGAAAATCTCATCATTCCAGGGCTAATTGTTTTTGATCTATCCAAAAAATTCTAAAAATCTGTCAAGTAAAATGCGCTTTTAACCTAGTCGGTTGCTATGGGAACAGTAGGTCATCATTGTCATGCTATAACATTCCTAAATACTGATTTCCAAGATCCTACGGCTCGAAGTTCTGAATTTATACGCAAAATTGAAAAATAAACTCCGACTGAAGTGCACTTCCGATTATTTTTATTGTTATGAAAATAGTAGGCAATCATTTAGATGCTACAGCAGACTGAAATACCAAATTTCAATATTCTACAGATGATCGTTCTGAATGTATGCGAAAAATTCCAAAAGATTATCAAGTATAGTGCACTGCTGGCTCAGTCGATCCCAATGAAAATATGATATGAGCATGTAGACAGTACTATCATCTTGAATACTGTATTCTAATATTCTACGTTCAATCGTTTTAGATTTATGCGGAAAATTCAAAAAATGTTTCGAGTAAACTGCACGTCCAGTTCAGCCGATCGCAATCATAATGCAAGATGTACAACTAGATGTTATAGAAGTGCTTAAAACAAAATTTCAATATTCTACGACCGATTGTTTTGAATTTATGAAGAAAATTCGAGAAGTCTGTCATATAAAGTGCACTTCCGGCTGAGCCGATTGGTACGAAAATAAGAGATGACCATTTGGACGCTGCAGCAATTTCAAATGCTGAATTTCAGCATCCTGGATTTATCAGAAAAATTCGGAAAAAGTTACAAGTAAAGTGCACTTCCTGTTCAGACGATTGGAACCATAATGCGAGGTGCACAACTAGACCCTATTTCAGTCTTAAATACAAAATTTCAACATTATACGTTCAACCAGTTTTGAGATTTGCGTGTTACGTACGCACGTACGCACGCACGAACATACGTACCGACATCGAGCCAAAAATAGTAAAAATGGATTCAGGGATGCTCAAAACGGATATATCCATCAAAATCTTGATATGTTAATTTTGTCGGCTTCACAATACTTTCTTGTACTTTGTACAAGTAAATAAAAAGCGCAACTGGTATTCAGGTGCAAATAGATATACCTAATCGAAAATAATCACAATTTTTAGGAAAGAGCTTGGATAAATAATTCCATACGGAAAGAACGATTCTATTGAAAAAATTACTTCGTCCAGGATTGAACCGAGAGCCGCTTCTATTTCAAGAATCTATCGGACGATAGATGAACTTTTTGTTTAAAATAATTCTTAAATACAATTTTCATTTGATAGGCAATAAAATTCATATTTAATCATATTTTCACGTGAATAATATTCCTGAATATAACTGACGGGATTAGAAATAATTTTTATATTTAATTTGATATTTTTGGAACATAAATTTCAGCTTTCTACTCTAATAGAGATGTCGGAACAAACATACAACTAAACTTCAAACCTGTATCCAGGAGTGCTGCACGCTGTACTTCTTCTACTCTTTACTAGATGGCGCACACAGTTCGCTTTATTCTCAATAATATGTTCACAACATCTAGCACCTAAGTTAATTTCCTGTGGGTATTGATTGAGCATATTATACTTTCATTACTGCAAATAGTAATTAAAAACAAGTAAAATCTACTCATGCGAGAATTAGCATACAAACTACATTTTAATAATGAAAATTGCGTCCTCATTTTGCATTCAATTGTTAATTAGATGTAAATCAAGTCACGAAATCTAAAACGAGTACTTAAAACATCAAAGACTAAATCTGCAGGAATTTTAATCACAGAAGAAGAAAACAAGATAGCTCTGAAAAAGAGGAGAGGGGTGCTCACTGAGGCCTTTAGCGATATTTCAAAATCTAAAACAGTCTATCATAGTCTCAATTACATATGTCAAACATTCACGAGCGCCTACGATCTCAAAGAAACGCACAGGTGAGAGATAGCTCTGTCTTTGTCTGTAGTGTAGAGAAATGCTATGTAGATATCTTTGTCTACCACCCAGAAACAAAAGAATCACACCTAACATGGCTTCTACATGGCAACGCCATTCAGGTGTTGGTCGATGGTGTTTTTTATCGGTACGACTGCCCTCTGCCCACCCAATAAGTGAGTCGCTTGAAACAAATGCCGACACCTTGTAGAGATTGTGGCACGTTCACAGCAGACTGAGAGTAAATGAGACACTATTAAATAAAATACATGCAAACTTTCTTTTGTAGAAGTACATTAGCATATTATTAAAAAGAAATCACATTTAGGTACTTTTCTACAACGCTTTGAATAATGTGAATGATCAAAAAAATTGGAATTTAATAAATGTTCTCCATTTGCTATAATAATAATTTGATGAATATCTCTGCAACCGGGCGTGAGAAATGTTTCCTCATGCTGATAGATACCTATAAATAGTCTGATCGAATTGTATCTATCTTTCTCTTACTAATGTTATGAAAGGGACAATTATTGGTACATGGCGTTTGTCTGCCCAAGTTCCGACACACTTTAATGCTGATGTCTTTTTTAAACCCTACCTACCGCCTTGTATCAGTTTAAACGTATGTCTACGTGAAACTATTTGGTTTATTCGCTCCAATGAGCGTACTTACTGAATATTGTTTAATGTTAGTGCTGAATGATGAGTTTGAAAGGCCGGCCGATTAAAAGTCAAACTCAAGAATTTATTTCTAATCTTTTTGTTAATTTTGAGAGAGAAAGAGAAAACAATGGACCACTCCGAGATATACAACAAATGCAACAGTTATTTGTAATAAGAAGTAAATTTATACAAACATCCTTATCCTACATTTTTCTTATATTATAAAACAGTAAATATTGTATTAATATGAAACCCATAATTAACACACACGCTGTTTTCAAAAATTTTAAAACAGTATGTAAGGTCAATGAAGTATTGATATTTGTATAATTTGTTCATAATTTAAGAGGGTAGCAGATGCTCTAAATATTTCAACATATTCTAAGAAAAAGAAACAGAGACAAAGAAAATACTTCATCTGTCAAAAAAAATAAAGAGAAAATCCGAAACTGAAAATGTTGATTATAAATTGCAGTAACAAATACTTTTAATTCCAATCCTTACAGTAATTTTATAATTTTTTATCTATTCTATCCTTATTTTCATTATTATTATTTATATACCTACATGTATAATAATAAATAAAGAATAGATACCATCACCACTGTTGACGTTAGTTTCCTATATTTGCCGATCTTGAATTATACGGATACCGAACTCAACCGATGGAACTTTTTACGCTTGTCAGCAAGAATTTTTGGAAATTATCTCTGTATAAATAAAGAGACAGGATCCCATGATTCTTCACAATAATATTTACTTCCGGCTCCGTCCTGCTCTCATTCCAATAAATTTAAACAAAACTATTCTCTTAGTGATACGTTTTGAATCTGCCAAAATTTTATATCTTTATCAGATTAATTCGACGATTTTTCTAATTTTCTGTTTCAAAGCTCCAATAATACTAAAGATAAATTCAATTTATTTATTTTTTTACTTCAAGAATTACTATTTAAATCTTAAAAAGCACTATTTTCATCCTGAGTCCTGCTTCTCTTCAGTGGTGAATACTCCACAACTTGGACACTCTTCTTATTGTGTCGGTTGCTGGCAACTGCGGTAATTAGTTCCCTTATATGGCAATACAAAGGTGCCGCCACTTAGGCTCAAGCGGAGACTTGAGAAGTAAGGGAACCGCGAATTAGCAACGTCACATCGGGCAAGCATTGAGCGCAGCGCGGCGAACTCGCGGTTACCAAGAAAATTGAGCATTGACTATAGATCAAGCATGAATTACAGTTTGAGAAGCCTTCAATAAAACAACAATAATTCATTTATTCATCATAGAGCAATAAAGTTGAAAAAGGATTATTCATGTTATTCTACTCGAGACGATATGCGCTGGCTGTCGGAAATAAGGATATGAAAATATCTTTTTACGGTCATTTCTGAATTTGATAGTTAACATGACGCAAATAATTCGTAAGTGTTACCGCATCATACTCGTGGAAGTCAAGTTTTCTAACATAAATATCGTTTCCCTATGAGTTCATGCTAGTAACAAGGACCGAACGCTTGTGACAGAAAAAAAAGGACAATTTTTTACAGGCTGCCATTCACTGGAAAGAAACTTACGGCTGTAAGCTTGAGATATTTATATTTAAAAATCCTTGCTAGCTGGTAATATATTGAAAAATGGATTATTATTGACAGCAAAAAATAGCTACTCTGATCAATTTTTTACAGTCTGCAATTTTTTGAACGTAAGGCAAGTTTGCAAAATCTACTAAAAACTTATTGTAAAAAATTGTTCTGAGTTGCACAATACATTTATAAATTTACCTGAATATGCTTTACTTTTGGACTCATGTAGACCGTCTTTTAATGAACTTTTAATTGATTTTACAAACCTGTCTCACCCTCGAAGATGTGGCAGACTTGAAAAAGTTGTTCAAAGAAGCTATTTCTTGTTGTTAATTGTATTTTTTCAGTGTGTACCTAGTGGGGATTTTTAAATGCAAATATCTCAAGAATACAGCTATAAGTATCTTCCCTATAAATGGCAACCTGTAAAAAATTGTTCCTTATCCATTTGTCAAAACATTAATAAAGTTTGAATATCAATTTATGGTTAGTTTCCTTTTGGTATTCGCTTGAAAATATAAACGTTTTAAATTCGTTACAATTTTAAAAGAAAATTATCAAAGTTTGATTGAATATTGCGTGCTTCACTATATCCTCTTAATATCTCACCTACATATTTACTTCAAAATATAATTCAATGTACGTATTCTATGGTATGTGGTCGAAGATCAAGCACGCATCTTGAAGGTGTTTGGGAGAAGACTTGATCTGACGGTGGTAAAGCAGTATGCCCTGCAGGCTTTCAGTGTGGGTGGCAGATTATGACATTAGGAATTAGATCAGTCAGTAGATGAGAAAATTAGAAAATTAGAAGGTAACTTTGAGAATATGGACAAAAAACCTTGAAATGGGATTCTGAAATGTGAATAATGATTTCTTGGGGTAGTTTGTCAATCAACTTTTTTACTACAATTATGGTAGCTTGTTAAAATTATTGTTTTTGTTTCACTTTCTGATTGAATAAGAATTGAACAGTATTGTAATTGCCTATTTTTTTAATATATATTTAGCATGAATAATCACTAGCAGTAGACGCACTTATTTTGAAGGAAAAAATTATGAATGATATCATTTTGAAACTGATTCCAACAAATCTGTTAAAAGTCCAAACATTTTTGTTTCAAATCATCTTTGTTGGTTTCAATCATCTCTTGTGTTGAGGAATTGGAAGTTTTTTATTTTTCATCTTCGTAAAAACGGCTCTGTGCCTATCATACCTATACGTCACAATTATGACAGGTGTCAGCACCACTTGAACCGCGTCTTTTGTGTTTTGTCAAAACAACATCTCATCAAATAAACATTCACTCTTCAAAACCATTACTAAATAATTCTGCGGTACTAACAATCTCCATTCTCTTATTATCATACATCATTTTACCCATTAAGGAAATATAATACCACACAATAAACAATGATTCTTCTTACCTTTTATATTTTTGATCCACAATAAAAAGTTCTGACTATTTTTTTTTTAAATAAAGTTAATAATTTCTTTTATAGCGTAGGGCATGATACAGTAGAATTCTTCTCAAGAAGAGTAATACGAAATGTAAAAAAATTGCTCCCTTATCGAGCGAAATTTCGCATAACATATAACGCGGAAAAGAGGAAAGTCCGTTCTTCATGTCATTCAGTTGTGCGCCAGCTTTCCACACTAGTGCGTCATCAGTATGTGCTTAAATTTCCTTCTGCTGGCATTTTTGATCTGCTTGTAATCACATATTTTCCAAACTCTTTTTTCATTCAATGACAAGAGAGCTTTCTAGAAGAATAAAATTTGTAGTCATGTGTCATAAATTCATAAACAATTTAAAAGTACATGATTCTTTTGTGTAAATGATTGAAATGGAATTTTTTTTTGTTTCTGGAACGAATTAAGCTCGTTATGAAAGGCTGCACTGTATCTCATAGGATTTTCTTCACAAATTAACTGACATGTACTTGAGTTTTTAACAGAATTTCTTATTATTTTGCCACATACACCTAAAATTCCTGCTCATTTCCCATCATGATACCTATTTCCGCTCGAAAACAGTTGTTCACAAGATTTCAAAGAAAAATTCGTCAAAGTACCAAATCGCACAATTTCGATGCTATTACATGAAGTAAAATCTGATTGAAAGTTTCAAAGAACGCGGCAATAAAATCGTGGAGAAAATTTTCCAAATATTGTATTGCATTACAATATCTCTAATTAAAAGTAGATTAGTTGACAAGTAGCGAAAAGTGAGAGTTTACTTGCTCGTTGCTCTTGCTCGTGAATTAAATTTACACGAGCAAGTAATATCGCTTTTCTCACGTGTTGAACATACTATTTTTTTGTATATTTGATGGAGAAACTTGAGTGGAAGACTTCAAGAATAGAAATAATTTTCTACAGAAATATTAATCAAGGTTGTGTTCTTGCAAAAACGGATGTAACGGTTTTGACAACTGCCAAGCAAAAGCATAGTAACACATAAACAATATTAAAAATTAATTTGTCAGAAACGTCAGAAGCTAAAGATTCTCGCAAAATTCTGGATGCAGCTAAAGAAGCGATATTACATTTGTTTCCGGCGAAATCGAGAGAATTTTTGTTCTCTTATATGTTTAACCTGTAGTTTTTTCTTAATAAGGACAAAGCTGTTATTTGTACGCGTGTCATAGTGCGTTTTTTGTTCGTTATTTTTTGTTGCTAATTAGAAAAGTGTTGCTAATTGGAAAACTGGCACTTTTCTTCACTGATTTTTACATATTAAACCTGATGTTTTCCATCAAGTATACAAAAAATTGATAATTATACTTTGATTGATAAATTAAATCTCTTTAATGTATATATTCTGAATCACATTCAATATTACCGTAAGAATATTTGCGATAATATCCATAAATTTGTTGAAAATTTAATGAGACAATTATCATCATCTTGGGTTTATTTGCGAATCATTAATCCGTATTCAAGTTCGTTAGTAACGCTCGAAAATGATCGCGAAGGAAGAGGGAACATGAATCACAATCATGATTTTAGTAAAACTGAATGCTTAATCGCTGAAAAAACAACAACCTAATGCATAGTTTTGACGCAGAATACACGAGAATGTAATATTCCAGGACTGTACTTACTGCTGATTCTCAAAAAAGTTTGATTCCATAATTTCAGAAAATCAAGTTAAAAAGAAAATTTGAACACGATTCACTCATACTAAATGCAGAAAATGAATTCATGGGATAAAAGTTACAAATATACTTACATATTACCCGAATGGATACAAATTTAAATTTCCGAACTGCACAAATCTATTTATGATAATTGACTGAAAAATGATGCAACTGACAAATTCTCAAATACAATTTTTGTGCTAATGTGAAATTGGTTTGCATTTTCAAATCAGAAGGCTTAATAATAGTCTCATAAGAGCCCTTGGACTATTAATAACTAAAATAAACTACAAATTGACATTTGTTCAAAATACACATGTGCATGTAAGTAATTACAGTAATTAAAGTTCGTGAATGGAAAATTAGATAAACAAATGACAAATTCCTACAGTTTAAGTTGACTTTGTTTTTCGTAGCTAACTTACTTATGATTGGTAGATAATGCTGTAAAATGAAAGTTTTATTAATGAGACTTTTCCGAAAATAGTTTGATACCTATTTGTTATTTAATTTGACAAAAAAATTTATCTTCTAAAATAATTATTCAAAGTACATGCTCACTTATCACTGTAATTATTGTTTCAAAAAATATATATTTCATCCTTACTGATTGAAAATCTAATAAACTTCACAGGAAAAATATAGATAAGTATGTTAGTTTTTAGCAAATTATTCATTATATATTAAAATTAATGGATACGATTGCTGATGCTGACTGGAATAGTAAATTTAGGTTTTTGGGAAGGGAATGCAGCCAATATTTTAATTTTTTCTGTCTCTCCTATTCTACAGTTTCACTAGTTCAACCACATTTTTACTATTTCCAAGAACGAGAACAACTATTGAACGTGAGCTTAAACAATATATGTTTGAGTGAATGAGAAAAAACACATAAAAAAGAAAATAGAAAACGGCCTTTAACCGGCATTTAAATTCAATTATTCTTCTCGCTCCTGAAGATGACCAAGGTGTCGCCGAAGCTGTGGATTAGAAAAGAAAGAAAATATTGAAATATTAACTGCATTCCCTTAATTACTAGATACCTACATTGAAATTAATACTTATTAAACTCTCTTAGCCATAACCTTCTCTGGTATACAAATAATTATTCCTTAAAACTGCCGTATCGATAGAAAATACAATTTGCCAATTAATTCCTACTTACAAATATACAACAGATACATCAAGAATAGGAATTTTAGTGAAAATATCTCAGTGTCTCTTTTTAGAGAAGAAATATTCTATATTTTGCTTAGGATCATTTTAATGCTATCGAAACTAAAAACAATTTGAGGATACTTTTTTTTTTACAAATAAACATATAGGTATTTATAGATTAACAAAACATAAAGAATCTAACAGAAGACTTCAAATTCATGCGGACATTTGGTTCTCTTGTACATTTTAGAGCAGAATGATTGGATGAATAACAATTCTTATCACACTGCATTCTGCTTCATACATGTTATTTTTCGATATAAGAGCCTAACTCTTATTCGAGGTGATGAATAAATAAGTTTTGTCAAAAATCAGAAGGTCATGAAATCTTTCTGACTAATGCAAGATTCAATAAGTTCATTTTTTGAGGTCACCTGTGCGAAATTGACGATTCTAATTCAGATTACACCGAAAACAGTCCTTTTTTGTTTGCTAAGCAATTAAGATATCAACCATCATGTGTCTTCTTTGAGTTTAATCAATTATTGTACTTTCACTAGTTGCATTTCAATACATGATTGCAAATATATTACATAATGAAGGATCGAAAATTTTCTTGTGGAATACCCTTCGATCATTGATGAATACCTACTAATAATTTTGATAATTTTCTCAAATATGATGCTTCAAGGATATATAATCTATGAAAATAGAACAATTTTAATTAAATATAAATGTAACACTATAATTATGCAAATAAAAATCTGACGTGGACATCACGTGACTTACTTGTACATCATTAAATATATTTTTTGCATATAATAAATTTGATAATCGAACACAAAATTCCATCGCTTCACGGCTAATCGTTTTGGATTTATCCAAAAAGTTCTAAGAATCTGTCAAATGAAGTGTGCTTTCGCCCAGTCGGGTGCTTTGGAAACAGTAGGTAAGGTAGGTCATGATGTCATGATGCTTATGCTACAACATAACATTCCTAAATACTGATTTCCAAGATTCTACACCTAACAGTTCTGAATTTATGAGCAAAATTAAAAACAAAATTTCAACTGAAGTGCACTTTCGGTTCAGTCAATTGTTATGAGAATAGTAGGCAATCATTAAGATGCTACAGCAGACTGAAATACTAAATTTTAATACTCTTCAGCCGATCGTTTCGAATTTATGAGAAAAATTCCAAAATATTATCAAGTAAAATGCACTTCTGGCTCAGTCGATCACAATGAAAATAGAATATGAGCATAGACGAAACTGTCGTTTTAAATACCGAATTCTAACATTTTACTTTCAATCGTTTTGTATTTATGTGAAAAATTTTAAAAATGTTTCGATTGACGTGCACTTTCTGTACAGATTATTGTAATCATAATGCGAGGTGTACAACTAGATGTTAAAGAAGTGTCTAATACGAAAGTCCAATATTCTACGACTGCTTGTTTTGAATTTATGGGAAAAATTCGAAAAGTCTGTTATATAAAGTGCATTTTCGGTTCAGCCGATTAGTACAAAAATTGAAGATATTCATTTAGATACTACAGAAATCTCAAAAACTGAATTCAAGTATCCTACAGCTAATCATTCTGGATTTATGCGGAAAATTTAAAAAAAGCTTGGAGTAAAGTGCACTTCTGGTACAGACGATTGCAACTATAATGCGAGTTGCACAACTAGATCCTAGACCAGTCCTAAATACAAAATTTCAACAGTATACTGTAATGTTTATTGCTTGATCAAATAGTTTGTAATTGAATAAAAATCCCTATTTCATAACTTAAATTGAAATAAAAATTTTATTATTCTTAATATCACTAAGAACACTATATTTATTTATCTATCACTTAATTCTAACTTAAACAAAGTCGCAGATATTTATATTCAACTATTTATATACACTGTTCACTTCACTGTTTGTTATTCACTGTTCTAGTTCACCATTACACACTACTACTGTATCTCAAGTCTTTGGTTTGCCTTTATATATAGAAATATCCATTTCTCGAATGTTCTTCTTCTGGAATATTGCTAGAAGCTTCTATCGGGAGGGGTGATGTGCTGCGGCGCGGCGCGACGTAACGAGGACGAAAGGCCTCATCCATGCAAGGTCACCTTTAAGAGCTTCCACACTCTCGCACGTTACAATACGTTTGACGGATTTTGAGATTTGCGAGTTACGAACATACATACGTACCGACATCAAGCCAGAAATAGTCAAAATGGATTCAGGGATGCTCAAAAACGGATATTCTCATCAAAATCTCGAAATGGTAATTTTGTCGATTTCATAATACTTGTACCTTGTACAAGTAAAATTTTTTACTTTTGTACTCCGTAAATTTAATTCTTTAGTTGTTACTGTAGAAAAGTTCGAACTCTTTATAACTTGGACTGCTAGGTACAAAAATAATTATTGATCGGGCAGTTTGACATTCAATTATTATTGCTTTATTTTCATCTCGAGCTGATGCTACAATCCTGTGGTTCTTTGCCATGATTAGATACATCACTTATTAAAATAATTTACATAATAAAAATTTAAGTTTTAGGTTGATAGAAAAGCGAAATTTAAAAATTCTTTCATAAATTTCTGATATTTTATAAAGCCAGGATTTGAGAAATGACATATTGTTATTTTGATTTTTTATCATAAATTATGGAATTTGAAGACTGAGTGAAATATCACCTTTTGGCAAGTACAATTTTATGTAATATCATCGTTGACATAAATATTGAATGATTTGTAATAATAGTAACATTCCTATTAATTAATAATATATTATGCTATAAGGATCGAACGACTGTCATTTTTGTCCAGGATGAATTTTGCTGCATTCGGTGAAGACGAGGGCAAAATCCAAGGCGTAGCTCCATGCAGCCAAATTTGTCCATGACAATAATGACAGTCGTTCAGTGTCCGTGTTGCATACGATACTTTTTGTAACAAGTGCACCGAAGTACCTCCATTACTAAGCTTTTTAAATAAACTTGGATGTATCGAACTATCTTCTCGATTTGACATACAGATTTTGCAAATGCAATCACATTACAGTAAATTTATACAATGAACTTACACGATTTATTTTAATGATTGATATTTTCCACATTTTCTGTGCTATCCCGTTCACAATAAATCCACATACTATAACGAACACATTCTATAATACAAATTTCTTTCAAATATCATTTTGACATATATCAATGAAATAAGAAAATCCAACGGTATCCATGATCCATGATTTACAATTTCATTTTTACCCAGCGGAAATTAATATCCATTAATTCCCAGTCAACAGAGAGTTAATGAAAATTGTTACCATGGTTTGTAATTGAGAACTTTCGAAGCAGAAGTCAGCTCAGTAATAGAGTACTTTCGGTGTATGTGCTACAAAAATGCTATTTAAGACTGTAAAATACGCATAATATGTAGTTTTTATTCTCTGGTATAATGCATTTTTTGTTGTTTTTATTATTAATAACAAAAATTGCATTATACAAGAAAGAAGATTCAAATCACAAAATAATAAATAATGTTGATGATTAATTCAGAATCATCAGGAGATGATTATCGAAAATCGCAATCTTGGGATGCAGAAATGCTGGGTATAAGATTTTCATGAAAGTTGGGATAGACTGGATCTATCAGTGGAAGTAAACTCAGAAAATCCTTCTTTTTCAGTGGTTCGTTAGGTAATTAATCTGTATAATATTTTTGAAGTCTAATTTCACTTGGTTGACCCTATTTATTTCTCTTTAAATTGTTCTATATTCTTAAATTGTGTGTTTGCATTGCTTTCTTTTAAAATTTGTTGATACGAGTCTGCGATAACATAAAATTGACAGACATATCTTATTTTGTCAATAAATAAACTTTAAATTCAAGCATGATAAAGCCGTACATGTCGGAAATATCTTGCTTTGCCATAGAACAATAAAATATTTTGTACATATACTAAAGAAAGGGGCTCTAAATATTGCGCTAAAACAGTACGTTTTAAGGACTTATCAGGATTGGCCATATGAAAATTTGTTTTCTTTTTCTTCATATATAATTAAAAAACAGTAAATCACCGAAAAGTGACATGTCTGCTATTGCCAAAGAACCACAGAATTTATATTCACTATCTAATAGATTCATAGTTATCACATCAAAAAATAATATTTTTCTACGGCCGTATATGTAAAAAAGTTACCTTGCATAAAATAAGGCTGAGCGGTTATATTCCTGTGAATTAATTAGCAGCTCTTACTGATTCATTTTTTTGGATATTTGTTAAGTCTAAATGTCAACTTATGCTCTCAGCTTCCTGCTTGTGTTTCCAATAATTGTTAAAACATGGCAGCTGAAAGCCGTAGAAAAAATATTCTATTCAATACGAGTGTAAACAAGCATTATGTCATTTGGTTAACAATTTAAGTGATTCGGCAAACCTCGTCACCAAATAAATACTTGGCCTCATGTGATAATGTTCAGCTTCGCTCTTGTTGCTTGAATTACAATCAAACGATCAGAACAAATAAGATGTTTCTACGGCCCCTTTTCGAACCGTAAATCTTAATTTTCTTGTACACATCTGTCAAATATTACATTTCTTGCACACCTACCTACCTACATATATGATGAAGCCTTCAAGAGAATATTTGCCAAGATGTATATTACATATATTCTTCTATCAATCTCTCAGTTCTTTACACCTAGGAATAAATACGAATTTTCACTTCCTTGTACAAAGTATTAGTATTGTGAAACCGACAAAATTCACATTTCGCGATTTTGATGGAAATATCCGTTTTAAGCATCCTTTAATTTAGTATTTCAGTCTACTGTAGTATTTGAATCTAAATGATTGCCTACTATTCTCATAACAATCGACTGAACCAGAAGTGCACTTCAATTGATTTTTTTTCAATTTTACACATAAATTTAGAGCTTCTAGCCGTAGAATCTTGGAAATCAGTATTTAGGAATGTTACAGCCTATGATGACCTACTGTTTCCAAAGCAAACGACTGGACCGAAGGCGCACTTTACTTTACAGTTTTTTTTTTTTTTTTTATATATCCAATACGATTAGCCGTAGAACGATGGAATTTTGTGTTTGATTATCGTATTATTGTATGCCAAAAATATATCCAATGATGTACAAGTAAGTTACGTAATATCCACGTCAGATTTTTTCCAAATGTTTACTTGATAGAAGATAATAAAATAATTCCAACGGCAACTAATAAATAGATAAAATTTTGTGATTTCAATTTTTTCACGATGATTGCCTAAAAACGTTGTAAGCATCTCGGCCAAAAGTGCTTTTTCAGTCTCACTTGAAACAACAGATTCGACCAAAAAAGATTACCTTTACTGCCTTGATACACAAATTACTAATTTTGAAGCAGAGTTTAATCACTTTCGACTAATTGTTATTCTTATTGTTCGTATATCTGCTCGTGAATGTTCAGAAGTGTCAATTCTTATACATATTAGAAGTCTCACCGCTGTCTATAAATACCTGTGTAGTGCGTAGATACTTGGAAATAAATCGGCGTTTTGGGAAAAAAATTTCTTCCCTATAATACAAAAAAAAAACTATCTCACAGAATTCATTTGCTAATAGTGTTCTTGATAGCCACAATTCTGCGGAAGCACTTTTAATTATTATTTCAAAAATTCTATAGGTATGTGCATAATCTTGACAAAAATTATCGTGAAAAGAGTCATAGTCCTTATTTCATGTGAAAATTGATTAATTTTGAGCAAACTCATCACGAAATCATCATAAGTTTTCTTTCTAGCATTGGCATCCAGTTCTATCACATCTCATATCGCCGAAGCACTCTGAGTAATTTACTTCAGTGTTTTGTCACGGCAACAATTGGTCTCACACCTAGCTGCTTTGATCTCGCCGACACATAAATCTAACCACTTGCCTAATGAAAGCTCACAGCGAGAAGGTATCGATGGTTTTTAGACCATGGGCCACAAGGATTTTTAACTGCCACAAGCCCAAATAAAAGGTGAGTACTTGATAGTTGATTTATTGATTCTTATTATTTGGGAGGCATCTTGCAGTTTTGGGAATTTGCGAAATAATATCAGTCTTTATTCACACCACAAAAAGTTAGTGCCATTAAATTGCTCTGAAATCTGATCCAGCAATTTTTTTTACGAATGATATAAACATTTTTTGTATTTTTTTTATTTGAAGCAATTCAGAGCTGCCACCTTTATCAACTTCTAAATTGCCTAACCTAGATTCAATCATTCTGTGAATTCATGTTGGTTGTAAGCAGCTATCATCTATTCATTTATTTCGAAATCTCGAACTCATTACTGATTCTTGGAGTCTTTGCAGTATGTTATTCGATTTTTAGAGCAATGTCAAGATAAATTATGAAATTTTAATATGTTGTTTGAGGTTTTCATACAATGAAAATAATTCTTTTAGAATTGGATGCCTGGTTTGCAAGTGATCTATTATTGCCCATTTTATCAAATTTAGCTGCTGAAAATAAAAATAAAAAATTGTAATTTATATTTAAATAAAAATGCCCCGTTATTTATCTCTACTTCCGAATGTTTTTTCAAAATATTAATAAATAATTAGATACTCTTATGAATAATATTCTATAAATAAATTTGTAGGTATGTTTAGATTTATCCAATAAATATCTAATTAAACTTATGAATTTTTCCTTCCCGTATTTTATTTCAGATATAATAGTCTATATTTGAAAATATTTTGTATTGAGACAAACTGAGGGCCTGAATAAAGAAAGGTCTCAAACAAAACCCTATTATTCATGGGAACTGAAGTTAGTTGTTCATGTGCAGTTTTCTATTCCAGACTCTAGTCTTTCCTGAGTACACATAAAAGATTTTGTAATTATTTAAACTATTAGTTTATCAAATATAAATAAGTAAGACATGAACATTAAATATAGGCTCTGTCAGCGGTAGTTATAAATCAGAATTTAATTACTGACCATTTTCTGTCGAAACATTTTATGAAAAGTCAAGCCCAATAAAAAAACTAAAGCAAAATACAAATTATATGAACAAATATCTCTAAATGTGCTAGATTCTGTCATCTGAAACCTCCGTGAACTTGTACTTCAGCTTTGCCAAATAAAAGTGGCTAAAAATCGTATACCAGTAGCCTCAAATGAAAAAATGTTCAAGGCGAAATTGTATTAATTTTCGAAAATAAGTTAATATAACTAAATAGTCATATTTTTGGAATTAAAGCTGTAATCACAAGAACTTTTGCTGTAATGTGAAAATTCGATCGAATGATAAATATTGATTTGGCACTTAGTTTTATTTAAGCCTGAAATAGGCCAATTTTGTTCAAATATTTTTTTGTATATATTATAAATTAAATCAATAAATAAGCCAAATTTATGAATTGCTGTTTGCCAAAATAGCTAGCCATTTAACCAGAATCAAATACAATGACTTTGCTTTGCTCCAAATGAGCTTCATGTTGCCATCTTACAGCCACTCTATTGATCTAACGTTTGAACTATGCCAAATGTTTTATGAAATAATCATATATTATTATTTCCTAACTAGAGAAACAATCAAAAATATATTTCAAGTGAATTCATATTATTTTTTGAAAATAAATTGGGTAGTTTATGTAGCTTTTTTCGATTAGTGCCTTAGTCGGAAATTACATCTGTAATTTGAAAATGTTTGGATAAAATGAATTGAATTCGATCAAAAAATGGAAGCATACATAAATCTCTTTTGAATTCAAGCCATAGAAAAAACATTTGTACGGTCAATATTTATGGTAATATAATTTTCTGCAATAAACTTGTTTTTTTCGTATCTAACATGAATAAACATTAATAAAATCAATAAATAAGATGAATTTATAACTAGCTGTTTTCCAAAATAGCTTGCCGTTTAGCCAGAATTGAATAAATTTACTTTGTTTTACTTCAAATGAGCAGGTGCTGCCACCTTATGCCCTCTCTTGAACTAGCACTTGCATTTTCATAATAAATGTGTATTTTGTTAATACAGTCAAAAAGCACCCATACCTCCAACTAATTCTATAGCCCTTTTAGTCCGTGAGACAGGGCATACATTTTTCGTTGATTATCGCTCACTGGAAACTTCGTGAGTGACAGCTTTCACTTTCGACGAAATTCTTGATTTAGAGGCGTTTTTCAGCGAGGGCTAATTGAACATGTCAATTTCATGAAGCCTTAAAAATGTATTACCGTCATATTGACGTTTACACTAATCGAAAGATTTTTTGATCATAAAATGAAAAATAATATTGGCCGACATGAATATTGAGGGCCAGCGGTGAGTCCGACAAGCCGCACTTGTCACAAGTACGTTGGTATGAAAACGGATTACCGCTAGTCTGAGACTTTCAAGACGTGTTCAATTATTTTTTTTTCTAAAATTTGGTCATTTTGTTCGACAAATTTTCGAGGGCGTTTTCCCAGTTTGACACTAAAAACGTGTCAGGATAATAACAGCTTCTTCATCAATGACCGCTTGTCGGACCAAATCAGTCATAATTTGAAAACATATTATCTGTCCAAAAAACATATTGTCCGACAGAAATATTGGTTCTTATCATCAGTCCGACAAGAAAACGCTCGCACATATATAACTCAGTTTTTGATGTATTTAATATCAAGAGATGAGTAATGGACGTTGTTTATAAGCTAGTAATGAATAATTCATTAACAAAATAATTGAAAGAAGTAAAGTAGAAAATAGAAAAAGAAATATATTATGTCGCTAAGTTAGAACGTTACTCACTTTGATCTTCCATTCCCGGAGGTTCCAAGTAGAATTAAATTGGTATTCGATGCTCCATCCGAATCTGAAATTAGGATTAGTGGTTCCCATTCAAGATTTTAAAGTGACTTTCTTCTCCGACTATAGGAAGGAAAGAGAAATCTTTGAACTTTTTCTTCAACTATTTTCCCATTCGGTGCATATTTCCCCAGATATACTTCAAATATGTCATATCTCACATTCTCCACACAGACTTCAACTAAGCCAAGTTTCACATCACCTCGTGTGCGCGGTACAAAGTTTTCTCTTCACGTCGTAAAATTAAAATGGGACACCTGTATATACTTTCAGCTTTCTGCACTCGATCATATAAATTTCAAGTATGCCAAATATCAAATTTCTTCGTGCGTGCAATATGCTTAAAAAGGGATACAAAGCTTCCTCTTCACGTATTACTAATAGATTAAAATGGGATACCTGTATATAATTTTCGCTTCCTGCACATGTTCTCCATATAAATTTTGAGTATGCCAAATCTCACACTCTTCCGTGCATGCAATATGCTTAAAAAGAAGTCGAAAGTTTGCTCTTGACGTATTAATATATAGATATCACAGTTGAAGATAAATTTGAAAGTTATTAAAGGTGATTATCATAGTATTCTGACTTTATATCACACATTTTATTCCAAAATAATATTAATATATTGGTACACAAGCCTCTTTTTTATTATTTATAATCAATAATCATACTGACTTGATATGCATTTCATATATGTATATGCCTATGAACGCAGCCGCATTCATACCTCATATTTTCGCTTTTTCTGAGGTATTGCTCCACCTAAATTGTCGGACATGCGTACAGTAATGTTCTAGACACTATTTGAATGGAAAATAAAAAAAATAGGAATGAGCAGTCATTGATGAAAGAACTATTATAATCCTGACACGTTTTCAGTGTCGGACTGAGAAAACACACCCGAAAATTTGTCGGACAAAATGACCAAATTTTAGAAAAAAATAATTGAACACATCCTCAAAGCCTCAGACTAGCGGTAATCCGTTTTCATACTTGTGACATGTGCGGCTTGTCGGACTCACCGCTGGCCCCCAAAATTCATGTCGGACAGTATTATTTTTCATTTTATAATCAAAATCTTTCGATTAGTGTAAACGTCAATATGACAGTAATACATTTTTAAGGCTTCATGAAATTGACATGTTCAATTAGCCCTCACTGAAAAACGCCCCCAGATCAAGAATTTCGTCAAATGTGAAAGCTGTCGGACTCATCACAATGAAGTCACTCACAAAGTTTCAACGAAAAATTTATGCCCTGTCTCATGGACTATTTGTTATCTTCTGCGAATTTTTAAATTGCAGGGTTTCAACTTCAAATATTAAAAAAGAATAGTTGTGCTTTCATCTCTATAAGTGAGAGGAAACGACTTCTGAATTTCAAAATTTAATATTGACCCAAAAATTGAGAGTTAGCTATTGAAAAAATGTATGTACAAGTTTTTAAGACCATTTATTACGAATCTGAAGTCATAATTTAAAAACTCAAAATTTTGCTACTAATAAGGCCGATAGAAAAGAGGTACAATGGATAGTTATATTTTGTTTGTCTTGTACAAGTAGATCTATTTTTCTCAAATTCTCATATTTTGGGTCATAAAATTTATATCCTAACAAGAAAAATGATTGTTTGCATCCCTTGCAGAATAAACAACCATCCCTTACATAAAAGAATGGAGCAATTAACGAAGTACTTACAATAAATTGATAAAATTCCCACTCCCTGCTATCCATGCTCAATGCTCATTTATGCTTACATTTCGACCACAAACAATGAATGCCATTTAGTTCTTCTTTATAATAATCTTCTTTCTGCTATTCATCCGCACACAATACATCTAAACGATCCTCATTCTAACATTTATCAATTTGTAGTTTCTTTTTCATTTACACTTCTTATAATTTAAGATCCAATTTTGCACTCATTAAAAATTGAAGCATTCATACATAAAAGATAGATTCCTCCTTAGTATAAGGGTAAAAGCAATGAAGCAAAGTAAAAAATAAAGTAGATATAAAAATATTATAAAACAGTTGTCAAGGGATTACCATTTAATGTACTTGAATAATCATCGTATTCAAAAAAAGAAGCAATGGTACATTTATCGAGTTGGCGAATTATAAATTAATCGCCTCGAAATTTATCTATTTTTGATTAAAGAATCCTATTAACAAAAATACAGTTCATATTTTTGCAACTAATCCAAAATTTCAAAGTTCTTATTTGCAGCATAATCCAAAAGCAATTAAATTTGACATTTTTTTCAATTCCCAAAATCTTTTACATGCAACACTAGGGCAAAAACTTCACTCAGTTCGGCTTCAATGATCCTACATCTTATTGGATTGACGTTGGAGGTCCAATTTCCAATTTAGAATTGATCCATAATTAATTTCAAAAAAACCTAATCAATGTCAACAAAAAGTCAAGGAATTAATAAAGCTTCTATCCATCAAAAAAAAAAGGAAACCAAATGATATTAGACGATTTATTCTCCCTCAAACTCATTAGCAATGGAATTATGTCAGAAAATAAAAAAAATAGATGGAGTCATATAAATTCACCTCTACAATTATGAGAATAGGGAAAAATAAATTATGTTTAATAATTTGAAAATCTTAATTTGCTCTGCGGTCGAATTAAGTCGTAATATAGTGGATTTTTTTGGTTAATCTGCTTTTGCACGCCTTATCTGAAATTCTTGTAATAATTAATGTTTCCACTGACCGCTGAGCATAGTGGTTTACTGACATCTTTCTTTTATTATCTACTGTTTTACTGCTTTACTGCATTATCTTTAATTTTTAATTTTGTGAATTAAATTATGTTAATACATAATATAGAATTCTAGAGTCTATTTTTGCACAAAATATTAATAATTTATTACTTAAAATATCTTCAAAATAATTACAATCGAAATAATAAACACGCAACGTGAGAACAGTTTAGAATAAAAAAAAAACTGGACCCATCTCACCTTATATTATTACAAACTCTAAAATAACAATAATTGAGTGAAATTGAAAACCGCACATTAAAATGACATTTTAATCTATATCCACTGTCCGTATGTCTTGATATTTGTATTCATCTACTAGCTACTATCTAGAAGGCTAATATTAAACCATCAAATGTTAGAAATGATTGAAGGACATTAAAAGAACACCAAGATGTCATGTTGCTGGCGGAGCCCTCTGCGTCTAATGCCACGTCGTGGAGATAATGATAATGATGATGATGAGGATGAGATAGATGATTGAATAGAAATTGAGGTAAATACTTCATTTGAAGGTCCTCCTTTCTGATAAGTTACAGGAAATTGGAGAATTCTTTAAATGTTGAAATACGCTTCATCTTCTTTTCCAGCATACTGTTAATAAAGTGATACCGTTTTTCACTGTTTCATTGAGCGTTTCTTCCGCATATTTAAATAAATTTTTACTAGACAAAAACTAATTTCATTCGGCGGTTCTAATTATATTCGTAATTTAAGTATAATTTATGGATTTTTTATTAATTATTTACATTTTTTTTTGACATTTCAATGAACTCAGTCTTAATGTGAATAACTCTTTGATTTTACCTTTCTGCACAAAATTTTAACTACAAAATATCATTGTGCAGAAAAATTACTTCTACATTTATAAAAGTTTTTTTTTTTATTCGTTTAATTCATCAAAATCCAAATTTATGGAGTACTTCAAAAGTTCACACCTTCAAACCATCCTTTTAAAATTTTAGTTTACAAGATTTTATTGATAAGATAAATCAATTTACTCTGCATTTTTTGTAGAAATTATTCTAATATGAAATATGCATTATCCGTTTTTACTAGAATAAACTGTATTACTCCTCTAAATATCATTTGTGATGTTATTTGTTGAATAGCAGAAGAAAAATGTTCATATTTCATTTATCATAAAATGAACTGTTCTAATCCTATACATAGTTATCTATTTCATCTATCAAAAAAAAATTTTTGTTTAGGATCAGATAAAAAATTTTACTTCATATTAATGCTAAATAAACTTTCTTTCTGGATGAGTATTATAATCTATTCCAGTAAGAACGGTTTTAGGCTTCGCAAGGTTCTGAAAATAAATTTTAGAAATAAAAGCAACAAATATATCCACATTACCTGAACAGATACCAACTTAAATTAAATCTTTACACTGTTCTTTTATTCATGATTGATGAACGACTGATAGTTGATGCATCAACTGACAGATGCCCCAGTACACTTCTTGTGCTAAAATTGGTTCGCATTCCGGGGATCAGAAGGCTTAAATCATAGTCCCATAAGAGTCCTTGGACCATTTTTAACTAAAAATTACTATAGTATCTTTTTATGAGCAGGGACTGATAAAAATGAAAATGACAATATTCCTACACAAGGAACAGAGTTATGTGTATAAATTATCACAAAATAATTTCGTTCAGAATTATTTTCGAAACATTGGACTTGTATGCGTATTACACATGCGCCAAAAATGACAAAGAGAAACAGGCAGTTCGAGCATTTATTTACAATTCTTTTCAGTGCTAACTATTTTTATTGGATTGAGTAAATAATGATGGATATTACTCGAGAATTAATGTTTAACTTACAGAATAGTCCCGATTATTCAATTCATTACATAATCATTAATTTTCCAAAAACTATAGCAGTTAATCTTTATACTAGGTTTTCTGGACAATCCCAATTTTTTCCTCCCGAATAGGAGGATGATAAACGATATTTTATGCTATTTCGAATATTATATTTTTCAGCAGCACAACATTAATAAAAAATTAGAATGATTTGAATGCACATGAGTAAGCCTATTCAAACAATAGATATTATTTTCGTAACACTTTTACACTACTATGATAAAATATATTGGAATGATTTCTGGACTATTTGGACTACCGAATGATGATGGCTGTTAGATGTAAAATTAGTTAGTTTTATGCAATTCCTGCTCTCCTGTTCATTCTTACAGCATTCTACTATAGAGACAATCTTTTCAAATCCACCCAAAAAATGCATACGAAACTGTTTCTACCTTTTTCTTTTGGCTACTGTTTTAGATCTACTTAAGAATAAATTCCAGAATTCCTATTACATTCTTTAAACAAATTTTGAAATTGTTGATTTATTTTCGTAACTATTCCAGCCAGATAGACTTTTATAATAAAGATATGTTTTTCTTTCGAATAGAAATTAGAAATAGATATTTCACAAATGTGAAATATTTTAAGTAATTAGTTCACATAATTATTTATTCGAATTCGCTATAACTGTAATCCTAGTTAGTATTGACCAAGTCGATGTTCAATTGTCGGATTTGATTGACAACCTACGGTTACTAGATGCTCGGTGGTTGCCAGGCACCAACTGTAAGACAATTTAATGTTGGCCCATTGTTGGACTATGTATATAACAGCGTGAGCTAGGAGAGTCGGTACCAGTAACTGTGAGTGAAATAGTGATCATACAAGTATATAAAGTAAATATTTACACTGTAACCTGTTTTAATAAATTATTCACAATTGAAGCAAAAATATTGACAACAATGGTTGTACTCTAATTCGTAGACAGTATGGAAACAGGTTCCAGTCTCTATGTCAATGTCGTCATGACATAGTTATGTTCATAGGGATCTGAATATTGCATGTTGATGCAAATAATATGAGCTACAGGTTTTTGTTGGTAACAAGTAAGAGCAATGCTTGAAATCAAAATTCATTCACGATTACCCATTTTCCTAATTTATTATCAATCCCAGTAGTTTTTTGTTGTTATTATTTGATGACATACAAAAGTCAAAAAGTGACATCGAGCTAAGGAAAATGACTTCACTCTGTCACTTATTTCTGGAAGAATTTTTTCAACGATGACGAAATTGAATCACCCCTCCAATTATACGCTAGGTGATATATATCGTGAGCCTCTAAAATGACGTTAAGAGACTGTCTCTACGAATTAGAATTAAACCCAATATTTTATTAACATTTGATATAAGATTACAAAAGTTATGAATATTGAAATGACACATTTTATAATTTATTTTTGAAACTACGGCTAAACCAAAAGCTTATTTGAAAAGGTAAAAACAGTTTCATCTTCTAATTCTGAACAAATTGGTTTTCAACATTGTTTGCTGTAAAATGAACAGGAGAGCAGGAAACTGCACAAAACTAATTTAACATGTTAAATCTTTATTTTCATACCGGGATAACTATCTACATGATGCTAAATTTTATTTCAATTGCTTCAGTTGTTTCTGAATTTAATTGACTATGACAAGGCTTTTCATAATAAGATAACAAAGTTTTGGTTTTGGTCTTATTTTCAACAAACCTAAAGTAATGAAGAGTTTATCTATATATAATTTAAAAAAGAGAAATATTTGATTGAATATCAATCTTAATATCAATCTACAAAAAAATTCAATCTAATTTTCATGATGTAATAAAAATTATAACTTGGGTAGAAGGAGATTTATGAGAACTTGTTCACTAATTCAGCAAACTGGTTATAGCTTTCGTCCTTATGTACAATATACATGTACGGATGTATTATGTTGAAATATATTGCCTCGTATAATTCAAGTTCCAAGCCATTAGGTGCCCTATTTTTTTAAAATAATTTTCCATCAAGATTCTATTAAAAAAATATATATTGGTAAAGAATTTCATACAGAAACAAATAATTCTCCATATCCATGAGCAAAAAATAAAAAATAATTTGGAATTCCAAAAAGAGTTTGGTGAATCAATAGAGCATAAGATGATCTTCGCATAAAAACTCAAGAAACAAACATAATATTCTTTTCGAGCTCCAAGTTTCAGTAGTGAGTGTGGTGAGCTCGGTCCGGTCCGAATTAAAGGCCTGGTGCTGGAAGGTGTTTTCGGCTCAGGAAATTACAGGGCCGTCTCCGGGCGGGTTGTAATTTACCGCGCCGGCCATTTGTCTAGTTACCTCCGATGGCATTAATAACAAGCCGACACTAATAGTGATACACCAGCCGCGGCTAACAGACCACCCTGTATCACACCTAAAAGAGACGTTAGATGAAGAATGACAATATTTTTGGCTAGCCATAAGGGCCTAATGATGGGGATTTATGATTCAGAAGTGAGGGTAATGGATTTTCGGCAGTTTTTGTCTAGGTTTATGGTCAGAATGGGGTAAAAACTCCAAAAGGGTGGAATTAATTTTTATTGGGGTACTACCATGGTGGCATTTTTTTTGAACAAAATTACTTATTTGATACAAAAAATGCAGTACACCTCAGCACTGCTGCAGCTGTAGATGAGATTTTCAGATAGATCAATAAGACTCGAATGACCGTTTTGGTAAATGGTAAAATTCATAGCTGAAAATCAGTATTTCCATTTATACTTCATCACGTCTATACTAAATCAGAATAAAAATAATGCTAATATATGAAATTAGCACGCAAGATACTTAGTCAAAAATATTGTGTACGATTTTTCTCAAAAGAAATATTTTTAATATTCTGAGTTCAGTATGTACCATCTGTAGTAATTACAATAAACGGATAAATTGAATTTTGTGTTAAAAATTTTTCAGGACATATAGGGTTTTTGTGATAAAATTAAGATTTTAATTATGATGAATTAATGCTAGGGTGATTCGGTAGTGGAATAAGTACAAACATAATTTTGATCTTATTTTGTGGGTGAAAATTTTTCAAAAATGATCAGTTTTATTTTTTTTCCTCGTTAGAATTGAAATATTTCATATGGAAAGAATAGAATGAACATGGAAAATATACTTTATGTATGATTATATAAAAATTGATAATTTATTGCATCATTTCCATTGTAAAATGTAGGCTTCTATAAAATCTGTGCAATAAAAGTTTTATTGCACATTTCAAATGAATAATTTCATGACTAAATATTTTGATTAATATTTCCAAGAAAATTTATTTCAACTACAACAACAATAGATAAATTCTCAATAACTTTATCTTAGCTACCAATAGTAGCCGTTGAAGTGAAATTTACACAAGAAAAAATATCCGTGAAAAAAGTCATTACATTTTACGAAAATTCGAATGACCGAAGACGAACACACACATATAAAAAGTTCTTAATGCGCTCTCGTGCATTAAATTAATTGCCCTTTTATGAGATATTCAGCTTGGTAGGCGCACGAAAAATATGCCTAGTAAGAAAGATTCCATAATATGAGCAAAATTATTTTGATTACCAAGATAATTTGTATTTCACTAAATTTACATTTTGTTAATAGTTGTATTTCAATACATGATTGCAAAAATATTATTCAGCTGAGCTGGAATCATGCAAAACTTTTAATTTAATTCTCACTATATTAACATTATATTTCAACTTGATTTTCACTAAAAAATTAATTAATTAATTTTAATTATAAATTATGCTCAAAACTGTCTTTCCTCTTGTTATTATTATTTGTCATAACATAAAAAGCACTTTCAGCTTTCTTTATGACCATTAGGCACAGTGGGCCGAATTCAGCTCTCTTCAGTACTTGAAGAAACTTCACCAGAATATCATAAATAAAGACAAATGCATGTTAGAATAACTGAATAACAAAGAGATATAATACATTTCCATGGTAATTAGTGAAGCTCTCTCTAACAAATGAAGGGAACTCAATTCAGCCCAGTATCATTGGCATTTGACAATTTGCTTCAGCTATACAATATCGCAGGATCACATGATTCAATACAATAGATATTTTTCCATTTGAGCAACAGTATCAACATTAAAGTACGTGATATTTTCTCAGTTATTTTTCATTGCAATTTCGAAGGCAAAGGACACATTGTTATTCTGATATAAATGGTACTGTAGCCTTCAATGCAAGTCTAAGTATTTCCAAGTAAACAAACACTTGTTGCTATCTTCAAAGTGTTCCAGCAATCACTTTTTGACTCAAATTATAAATAGATTAGTATACACGATTGTTGCCTAATATTTCAAGTATCCAGAACCATTGACAAGTTTCTTTTCAGTTGCTGCGCAGAAATAAAAACAGATAAATAGATATTTATTTGATGAAGAAAACGAAGTGTGGGAATTCAGTCAAGAGTTTTATTTTTTAAATACAAAACCCGACAGGCAAAGCTCCATAATAGAGTTGATCGATAAATAGGAGAGGGAATAAGGAGATTGGATCAAGCCGATGGAGGGTAAAATATGGAACATGATCTAGTTCTGATAGGAGAAACGTGAAATATGAATACGGAAAGTCTCCTTAACAAAGACATCAAGATCTAGTCACTAATTAAGGATTCAATTTCTGTATTTTGATGTGAGACAATATTTATTGTTTATTCAATTAAGGGATGTTTCGTATAGGTACGGATCTTATTTTTTGGATAAATTGCAACCCCCTTTATTCCTGAGCGCAGCCCGGCAGCCCTATTAGGGGACACAGCCCCCAGGTTGAGGAACGATAGCATAGAATATATCACATGACGCTGAACAAATTAGAGTAGGAGTTCTGAAAGTATCACTCTTTTATCTTCCGCAAGAACTACAGCTCATTGTACATTCATTGACATTAAACATAAAAACTTTTTAGTATAGGTACACAAAATTGTAGTTAAAATCATAACAAACATAAAACTTACAATTGATGTTTAATGTAGCTATTTTTTACATCTCCATTGTACATTCCATCGTTCGACATTAGAAGTTCAGTTGGAATCTTTTTTTCATTTTTGAAGGGATTTAATAATTTAAGCAATTATGCATATTTGTTATCTATTATACCATAGCATACATAAAAAACCTGTAGCTTTGTAGCACCCTCCCCTACTAATTAATAATTACTATTTCATTAAAATAATGATCAGTGACAAAAATATTTATTATACTCATATTTATAATAGAGCCGCTTGCTGCTTTTTTGAAATATTGAAAAACGGTTTGAAAATTCAATAAAAATTGATGCATTGTACTAACTTCATAAATACATTTTGTTACCGTTTCAAGTCGTTAAACTCAGGGTAAACAAAAACGTGAACAACAAATCTGTAAACCGGTCGTCAAGGAAACCACGAGTACAGATTTAATCGATCTATAAACAATAATTATTTTAACAAGTGAATAATAACTTCATAAGAAGGTAATATTAGATTCCTTTCTAATGTTCATCTTATGGATGGATGAAAATATATATGGCTACCTGTAGAATTATTATGAAGAACTATTAACAATTTTATTGTCAATTATTTTTACTGAGATATAAAAAATATATACTCAAGCAAATTTCAGAAAAGAAGTTAATTTTATAAACTTTATTCAGCTTCATATTACTGCCTATACTAATTTAGTGAAAATAAATTTGATATTAATTGAATTTATATTTTTCGTTGACAGATTTTTTATGTTGCTCCAAACAGTGACAAAAAATCAGTACTTTCAGGAACAGTCATGGAACGGATTCAGTCTTCAGTCTGTAAACAAAGAAGAAAAGAAACACTGTGTCTTAACCATCGTAACTATACTAACTAAATCAAATTTAATTAATGTCAATATTCGTAGAAAAAAATCAGACGAATGAATAAATAATTATTGTTGAAAAGAGCAATGATAAAGAATAAAATCAAATTCAAAAATTGTGGTGAATAGATCTGAAGCATCAACAAATCAAAAAATTATTATTATGAACACTCATTTTTATTTAGGTACTAGAAACCAATAATCAAACAATATGAATAATGGGTAGCGTTATACATTAATTAAAAGGTAGACACTTAGGCCCAGTATTTCAGTCCATGGTTTACCTTAAACGTAGCTTAATTTCCATAATAATGATTGCTAGAACAATTGTTACCAAAGTAATTAAGCTCCGCTTAAGTTGAACAGAAGACTGAAATACCGGGCCTTAGGTCCAGTATTTCAGTCCATGGTTTACCTTAAACGTAGCTTAATTTCCATAGTAATGATTGTTGGAACAATTGTTACTAAGGTAATAAAGCTTTGCTTAAGATAAACCAAAGACTGAAATACCGGCCCTTAATACTCATAAAGTTGTAGAATTTATTGTCCTAGTGTGAAATATAATTGATATAATATAAAATCTAAATTAAAAATGCATTCAGTGACTGTGGCCGGGTTTAATGGATTGAACCATCAATGGAATATAAATTTAATTTAATTCCAGTATTTTGCCCGTCTTGTGCTTTATCAACGAGCTACTAGAAAGTTATAAATTATCGTATAATTTATCTAGAATAAATTAAATAGGTGTACTTAAAAAATTGTTCTGATTCGCTACAACATTTCAAAATATATATCAAAATCAATTTTTATTTGACCAAAAAAAAACATGTTCTTCCATACAACAACTGAAAAGAGGTGTCAAAAAGTTTAGTGACCCTGAGGGCACCACAGGATAATAACGGAAGGAAACCAAGAAGAGAAAACACAACTAAGAAAGCGCGCGGTAATTATGGATTCAAAGATTATTAATTAAATGCGCATAGATGCAGCTCAGATTGTCAGTGTCATTTTTATAATTTTTATAGTTGCTCTCATGATTAAAGATACTGACGTCATTATAGCGAACGAAATGTCTCGTATTATGGACAAGGATAGCTAGAGCGTATTGTCTCTTTGAGTCCTTGATTTCTTCACTTATGATGTGTTCACTGATCTCTATATAACATTGGATTGGGTTTAGACCGTATTCTGGCATCTGAAAGCGGCCCCGGTTGAACGGCGGCCTTGACAGTAAAATTGAGGCTTTGTGTTCCTATTCGGCGGCAAATTCAAAACACTTATAGAAGACACTCGATGAAATTCAAAGTATAATGCAAGTAAGATGAAGAAATTATTCTCAATATATATTAAAATACATACATTAATAATCAACAAAAGTTAAAAATTGTTATAATAGTTGAAATATTTATTAATAGTTAAAAATATTTGTGAACTTTTTAGTGTCAGTGTTTTAACTATTTTTTAAACATTGTAGTTTAGTATTATTTAATCCGTTCAGTAGTTTTATAAATTTTTGTTACCTAAAATTTAAAGCTATGAATTTACCTATATGAATAAATGAAGTGCATTTCTGCGATAATATTGCCTATTCAAAACTAATAATTTTAAATATCTACTGCACATGATAGGAGAATAATAATACATTTAATAATCAAGATTTTATTGTTCGTAAGTAAGCACAAATTTGCAGTCCAGCGATTAATTTTGTGAGCAAGATATTTTATATTAAATTTGATATATTATTCAAATTTGTTACCATAACTTACTTGTGCAGCGTCAAATTTCTTAATGAATCGGCTTTATTTCCGCAGAACATGCATTTGAACACCATGATTTAAAAATTGCGTCCCAACACCATACTGAACTGTCACCAACATATGTCACCAATTGAACACAGAACCTCATTTTTGCCAAGATGGCGACATTCAATTGGGGCCGCATTCCAGCGACCTAAACCCAATCCAGTGTTATATTCAGATCAGTGGATGTGTTATAAGTTTGTTCCGTAAGGTCTATATAAAATTTTAAGCAGCCACCGCATGAGATTTTATAAATAATGTTCGACTGGTACAATTCAGAACACTTGTCTTTCAGATTATTGAAGGGCAATTTACTAGTTTTCATATTTTTTCGAGCGAACATTTAGTTCTGTTCAGAATGCTTACTAAGTTTATGCTATAATGGGATGTGGAGCAGTATAGGCTGTGGAGCAGTATGGGCTGTGGTGCAGTATATGCTGGTATATAAAAGTCGGCTAATGAGTGATTTTCAATATGAATTTTGCGTCAGAGCATTTTAAGCGATGCTAGTCGTAAAGTGGGGTGACATATTAACAATGCTGTTTTATTGATTAATAGTCATGAGAAAAATGTTTAGCCTAAAAGGCGAGTTCACAAGAGTCCAATACAATGTTTTATCCAACATATATCTACAACGACTAGAATTGTTTGGTATTTTTTAAATAAAACATAAAACATGAAATAACAAAATAACCGTGAAACGATTGTTATGGTACATCCGTTGAAATCATAATGCTATCCAGTGCCGTCTTAACCTTGAGCGAAATGGAGCCCTGGCCAATTTTACATATAAAAACTATAGTGAAAGTACATGCTAAATTTTACTGTTTCTTCTAAAATATGATATAGTTACGTGAATTTTCATGCGCAGGATAACAATCGACTGAATTTTCATTTTACTTGGGCCCCCTTGTACACCTGTATCTAAAGCGCCTCTCTCTTGAGACAATACTGATCTCAAAAAAGATAGATTGATTCCATTTCATCTAATTTTTCTGTTTCAATCAACGCAAGAATATATTTTCATCCTTATATCATCCTATCCCTCAGCCAGTTCAGCGTCCTCAATTTTTTCAATATTTAATTTTTGATCTCCTCCTAATAATTGCGTTATTGACATTTTATCTAGCTGGTACCGGAACTATATTATATTATAATCCTAGATCCATAAAAATTCCCACTCGGAAAAAAATATTGTATTTGGGCAGAGCTTTTTTTTTTTCTAAAAGCAACAGATTGATTCGTTGTAAAATCCCTTAACAGGATTGAGACGATTTCGATGTATAAACTGTAGGTCTGTATGTGTAATCTTGCAAGATAGCCATGGCAGTATTTACCTAATCGTGGTTCGACTGTATCAGGTTATGGTTGGAACCGCTTTCGGAAGGCCCTCAAGTTTCACACTGACTCTTCCACATAATTTTCAAAATATTAACTTAAAATTTGGTTTTTAAAGTCTTCCCAAATATGTCTTCAATTCTTTATTCCAATTCTCAACTACTAATTTATTCAATTTACCGACACAATTTATGATCTAAAATATTTATGAAAATATTCAAAAATTTCATCTGAAGACAAAAATCATAAATTAAATTCATTTGAGTTTACTTAAGCAGACATTAACTACCTTTTAAATCATATAACATCCAAGAATCGGTTTATCTGCTAACTTTTATTTCAAAAACATCCTGAAAAGAGTTTATAAAAACATTTTGGTTTCTTTATCGTGATTTTAATTGCGAATATGAATATAATTTCGAAGGAAGGTATCTGTTTCTCATCAGTTGAATCTATTTAAAGAGTTCCTGAAATTTAGCTCGTTATGTTTTATTATTTGGTTTCTTATGATTCAAAACAGTATTACTTCCGCTCTCAATAAGATGCGGGACTTCAAGTAATTTGTCGATCAATTATAACAGTACAAGAAATTGTTAACCATTTGGAAAATATATATAAACTAGTTGACACTTTAATTGAAGTTCCAGCAAAAAACGCTCACCTCAATTAAAATTAGACGAAAAAAAATCGAAGACAAAAAATTTGACAGGCAATATTTGGGATACTGTCGAAGTGCCTTGCATAGAAATATTTATGATATATAGGGAGTAATGTAGAAAGAGTGAAAGAAAAACACAATGCATGTGAAAATGAGCTCGTTCTTCACGAATGTGTCTACGTAAGCAGATGAGATGCTGCATATCTATTTTGATGTTGCGGATCTCCACCTGCCACCATCTCCACTGATATCTGATGGTGCTGTCTATCTCTTAAATCGACTCCTTGTTTGTCTCTGATGTATGCTGTTTACCTACACGGGGCATTTAACTACGCGTCTCGACGCCAGAATTTTCCTCGACCGCAACTGTTTTCCGACGCTCCTGAAAGCCCTCGACCACTCGGTAATAGATATTATTGGCATTTTAGATTTCCCCCGCGATACTCTCTTCTCAATTTGTAAAATTTTTTGTAATATAAAGAACTTATCGAAATAATTCTTTTAATTCAGCTCCAAATAAAGTCTTATATAGGGTACGTACTACTAGGCGACCGCAATACTCAGTTGCCTCAATAATAATCGTTCCATAAGACGTCCTGGTATTTGCGTTTAGAATTATATCACTAGATCACGAGGACAGCTGACTCGTCCGCCATTTTGGAGCCCACGTCAGTTGTTTACTGTTTACCGGTGTGTGAACTTTAATATAATTTAATAAAATAATTGCAAATGACAGGCTGTTCTGGGCCCAGTTGTATTATTCATTCAAGATACGGGCTCTGATTCTACAGATGAATAATTTTGATTAACTGTTCGATTGTAAGAAGCTGAGTGCATTATTCAGAGTAAAATTAATGCAAGCAGATAAATTTCTTATAGAACAAGATGCACAACTGCCTGCTATTTTAATCTTGTTATTATTCATTTAGAAATCTACATAATTTACACAAAATCATAACATAAGGATATTGAACGTTCCATAGACTTGTCAGTGGGCTCCAAGATGGCGGACGAGTCAGCTATGCTTATCTAGTGCTGTATTTAGAATCAATACGTCACAGATGACGTCATTATTCGCGACCGCTTCAAACTCACAACACCCACGATTGGAAGGTGAATCAAAGCGGTTCATTTTTACAGAAATCAGAAGTATGAATTATTCAAAAATGTTTTTTCAATTTGCACTTTCGATTCCAAATTATGTCGATTGATTCAAGATTTTTTTATTTGTTAATGTGAGAAATAATTTCACGGTCTCTCATTATCATTATTTATTATTTATGAGAGAATAATTTGCACAGGCATATTGGATTTATCTCATTCATTATCCTGTTTTCCACAGATTAGGTGATTAACTTTTCAATATTAACCACGAATTGTCAGTTTATTTGATATTCACCAGATATTCGCATTGTTCCACTTCAAGCACCAACTATAGCAATCTTATATTAGTGGAATGTCAGAAACTTATATTAGCGAAATGTTGCGATCACCCAGTGGAACGTACTTATAATTTTTAGAATGACAAGATTTGTAAATAATTAATGAAAGCATGACGTCTCCAGTCAGACTGACCTTGATCGGTAGAAGCAGACAAGTGTCGACCCACAGTATGAGTTGAAATATTACATAATTTCGTTGCATGAGAATTCTATCGTGGCTCCACGTATAGATGCAAATAATACGACATGCCATAATATTTATTTTTTGGACGTAGATTTTTTTTTTAATGAATGATCTAATCCCACAATATTAAGAAAGATTTCTTGCAGAATTAAAAATTTTCGCTACAAATTGAGTACCTACTCTGCAAACTAAAACACACTTTTTTGTCATCTTACATAAATAATTCTAAGTGATAATTAGTTATTAAACTTATAATTCATTGGAGCCCTCATTTTATCTGCACCAACCTTGGGCGTGCAAAATACAACATAACCTAAAAATACTCACCCATACAACCAAATTGGCATATCCGGTTGTCAGCAGGAATTACAATTTTGATCTACAGAAGTAGAAACCAATTCTGATGGCACCCATCTTCATCCAACTCATCTGATGTCTTGTCAAATCATCCCGCATTCCGAAGCCTTCTTAATTACTTCTTGATAGCGCAGCAAATTATTTCATTAATTTTTGTCATTTATTTGTTAATTAAGATTTATAGAAATTCCAAGAGTCGCTTCACTACAAATCTCATTTTAAATTAAATTTATAATAAGTTTATTTGGTGTTATTATTAAGGGAAATTATTTATGTAAGTTTTCATACTGCTGTGAAAAATTACGATTTGATGGTTACTCTTTGATCTTCAGCCGATCAGAGCCTCAATATACACTCTCTAATCATTAAAATAAATTGAATATTTTTCCAATAATATTGCAAATAAAACTTACATTTGAATATATTCTTCTATAGAGAATAAATTCCTGTCAAAATCTTCACAGCTTCTTATTGATAACTACATTGGCACACTTTTATTTACTGAATAAAATATCTACATAACAAAATGAACTAAACGCATTAATTGCCTAATAAGAGTCATACGTTGGCATCGTTACAATTTTTTGCAGGAAGCTTTGAGCTTATCTTTCATTTCTCATTGCCCCGCTATGGATCCGGAGTTTGTAATATTTCTCAAATAATTCCTGCAGGATTTATTGAAATACATCCCTTATATGAATTTATTGACAAATAAATGAGATTGTAAATTTTGTAGAATCAATCAAAATATGAATTCTAAATTACTACTACTTAATAGAGATTAAAGTTGACAATAAAACAATGAACAAATTGATTATTTTTTGTTTTGGTTCAAGGAAAAAGGTGAACAGGTGACAAACATGTTTTTTCCCTTCGGAGCGTGACCTAAACAATACGAAAAAAAGGCTAATTCAAGACGCATAGTGAGTCTTATTGAAATCACAGACTGTTGCACACGGCAGGTGCAAAGAAAAATCATTTTGATGATTTAATTGGTTAGTTTCCGAGTTGTGTATTGTGTATAACAAGCTAACAAGAACTACATTAGATTATAATTTGAAATGAGCTCGTAATACTTGGAGATTACCATCAGAATTAATTTTATTTATATTATTTTAATACTTTCATCTACTAGCACAGAAAATGAAACTGTTAAGAGATTCAATTGAATTTAATTCAAGTTAGAACGATTAAAATAAAATAAAAATATTTAATTGTTTAATTGCTAATTTCATAGGTTTGGATGATATTGGGAATAATTTTACTAAACGTGAGAACTTACCTTTACAGTTTGATCGGTCTGAAAAATAGCCTTACGGTCAATTAAAACAGAAAATATATAATATTGATTTCAAGTATATTTATAATCTATATTCACAAACATATTTAAGCATAATAATAGCTAAATCTCTATGTAACAAATATTGCAAAGAATCCTTGCTTATCACAAGAACAACCTAGTAATAAATAATTAACTTACTTCGTCAATATTCATAATTACAGATAAAATACAGTGACCCTAAATATTTTACACTTGAGTATGGACACAGAGTTCATAAACTAATCTAATATTTACAATTTGTACAAATTCGATGTCAGAAATAGTTACACCATGGCAAATGCGATGGTTTTCAATATGAAAAATAATAAATTAACTCGATTTTCATTGCAAATAATTTACAACATAAATATGTCGGCGGAGAAAGTGTGCTGTGAATTGTAGAAATGAATGATGGTGGTTTGTTTTATGGGAATTAGATACGGATGTCGTCATCTGTCACAAGTCAAAATATTTGAATGATGGTTATGAGGACACTAAATCAATTAGATATTCATTTTAGAAATTCAGATGTTTGAAAGAACAAACATTTTTGGAAGTGCTGACTGGATTCATAAGCAAATTCATAGAACGGTTTTCTCCGTCGACCTAAATCACATCAACTTACAACTAATGATAGCATTTTTTTCATCTTATTAATAATTCTATTAGATTGCGTCCAAAGATGAATTGACCAAGATATGTAAACTGCAGACGAATTGATCTCAAGAGTATGCCAACTACTAATAATCTGATTGAGGGCCGGTTTTTCCAACTTTAGATAACATTATCTATCAGATAATATCAATAGTTACAATTGTATCAACAATATTGTAACTGTAGATATTATCATTTGATTGCATCAAAATGCAGCATTTGATGCATTGCGTCAAACGGCCCTAAGTTTCGACGATATTAAAACCCTAAAAAAACTATTCTTGAAATTATTTCTCCTTCGTAAGTGGTTTACATGCATTCGCATTTACAATTTTCTTTCAATGCTACCAGTAGCTGTAAAAACAAGTACATACCACATTTATTTATACTTTCTACTTTTCCGGCGACATCAACAATCCCTTTTGACACTCATCCCCCACAACAGGCTTCTTCTTCAAGATCCCCAAATCTTGAACATTTTCTAGAAAACTTTTATGCGCTGTGAGTATTTTTGCGCTTTCCACGTCCTTTTTTAGTTCCTCCATGTCTCTTTTTAGCTTCGCTCGTCGATTTTGGAACCATGTTATGACCTGAGCGTTGCTTAAACCCAAAGAGGAGGCGATTTCATCTCGATCAGCAGGACTGAGGTATTTTTGATAGAGGAATCGTTTTTCTAACTCGAAAATTTGGTGATTGGTGAATGCAGTTCTCGATTTCCGTTTCTTTTTTGGTTGCTGTCGGTTGTTGAAGAGGTTAAGGTGGTTCTGGCCATCTAGAACAAAAAAAAAGAACATGAGAATCAATATTTTTATATGTAAACGACTAAGAATAGATAATTATTTGGCTTGCACATGGTTTTCAAATGCTCCAAACATCTGCAAGCTACAGTAAATATTGGAACAAATGACTATCTACATCTCAATAGTTCATGCGGGTAAATTTCCATAACAAACACAGTAAGTAAAACATTTAAGTAATAACATGTATGAATATTTACTGCACACATTCATTTACGTTTGCGTGATCAACTCATGCTCACCCAGCTATCACCGATGAATGATCTTGGATCAATTTGCAGTTTCGTCTCCAGGCGATCAAATTATCGGAAATTATTCCAGTAAAACAGTTGATTTTAACCGCAAGAATTCCGCGAATTAATTTTTCAACATATGCCGAGTAAGCAATTTGAATAATTGAATAAATAATTGGATTATTTCGATAATCGGGCGAAATTCTAGTTTATTACGCGTAATTGTGGTGTGGTATTGACATATTTCTACTCAATTCGATTTATGAACGATAATTTTGAACACAATAACTCAAACAATTTATTATTTTAATATTCAAGCTTTTGAGGTGAATTTTTATTAGTTTGGTCACTAGGAGAGCTGAGAATTTCACTTTTTATACCTATTACAGTTAAATTGTGGCTTTATAATGAATAACAATATGAATATCTAAAAGTAAGACAGGAAATCGTTGAACAGTAAATTGGTTTAAACCTATTCATAACAATGATTATTTCTTCCAAGATACATTAGATATCAGAATCATTTTGATTTGCAGTTCACATACAGAGCTTGGACCACATTTACATTTTTTTCGAGTGAATATAGCTCCCTAAAATTGTTACTAAATTTAATTTCTAGATATACGAGAGTATTTTGATTAATAATTGATCTACCACCTTCAACTGATAAATAAAAATGTGCTAGCTATGGAAAATAGTTTGATATTAAATAGACTGTGCACTCGCGACAGAAAAAAAAGAACAATTGTTTATAGGCAACCATTTGTAGGGAAGATACTTCAGCCATATAGTCTAAGAGCTGGCTACATAAAAAACCTTGTTATCGCTCCATGGTTAATTCCTTTTGTGAAAGGATCTTTATGTGGAGCCAAGTTTGAATCGCCTTGTCTGCCAGCTCGAATCCGTGGCTTTCGTACATTTTGAACTTGATATTCTAATTCAAATTGCCAAGAAATTTTCTGTCAATTTTGACGAAAACAATGCCATTCACAGCATAGTTTCCTTGGTTACCAACTACTACTGCCGTCAGACTGACATTCATAAGAAAAAAGTATTCATGAAAATTCACTATATTTTACTGAAATTGGTACGATCGAAAATAAAACATTGTAAGACACACGTATAAATATTCTCTGATGCACTCATGTGCACTTAATCTAAGAGCTGGCTACATAAAAAAGATTGTCATCGCTACTTGGATGATTCTTATTAAGACAGGATCCTTTTGTGTAGGCAAGTTCAAATCGTCTTGTCTGCTAGTGGGATCCCGTGGTTCATAGTAGGGATGGATGGTGAAATAAATGAGATTTCGATATTAATTTTTTCATAAGATACATGTATTATAACTATGAAAATAGCTTCTATTTATTCTTGAAAAACACGGTAAATTGTTGGCTGTTTGCTTGTGGCTAAAGTGCTGGCAGTCAGCGCGAAATTAGAGTAGAATTTCAAATGGAAAAAATATCGCATAAATGCATGCCGATTGATTAAATATTATATTTACATATTAGAATAGTCATATGCAAAATGGCAAACAAAAAAATCATGGCCAAATTCACGGCTGACAGATATAAAAAGTGCGCTTGTGCTAAAGCATTCACACCCGAACACAAAACATTTTCTTTTTGAAAGATTACATTCTTTTTGTGTTCACCAAATAAATATGATTTACAGAAGTGACGTTTGATAAGTTTGACGTGCTTCCTCATGAATGTGAAATTTTTCTTTTGTAAATGTCAGTTTGACAACAGTAGTAGTTAGTAACCAAGGAAACGATATTGTGAATGGCATTGTTCTCGTCAAAATTGACAGAAAATTTCCCTGTCAATTTGAATTAAAATATCAAGCTCAAAATGTCCAAAAGCCACGGATTCGCGCTGGCAGACAAGATGATTCGAGCTTGGCTACATAAAAAGATCTTTTTACGAAAGGAACTAGCCATGTAGCGATAACAAGGTTTTTTATGTAGCCCGCTCTCCGTCTAATAGGTTTAAAATATTTCTATTTGAAAATCCCCGCTAGCTACATTGAAAAATTGATCATAATTGGCCAAATTTGCAAAATTGACTAAAATTGTTATAAGTTACGCAATAAATTCACAAGTTTACCTGAATATGCGTAACTCATGTACTCATATAGATCGTCTGTCAATAAATTTTTAATCGATTTTGCAATTTTATTTTACGTTAGAAAAAATGGCAGACTGTAGAAAGTTATTCGAAAAGCTGTTTTTTGTAACTATTTGAAATCAATTTTTAAATATGCACTCACACCTAGCGGAAATTTCAAAATACAAATATATTAAGCTTACAGCTGTAAATATCTTTCCTTCAAATGGCAACATGGAAAAAACTTTCTGTCACGTGTGCTCGGTCTATTAACTCAATAGGTTTTATAAAATATCAATTAAATTTGCTCCCATGATGAATTCATTTTATTTATCAAATTCTTATAAAGTCAAGTTTTTGATGACAACAAAATCATTGTTGTCAAATAGACTGTTATCATCTTATGATTTAGATTTAATCTATCCGAAAATTAAATTTATTTATTCTTTATAAAACCGGTCACGATATAGAATTTAGTAAAATTAAGTATCGATCGTTGGTAAAGAATATCTTTCTACTTACTTGTACCAAGTACAAGAAAGTATTGCGAAATCGACAAAATTCACCTATCAAGATTTTGATGGAAATATCCGTTTAGAGCATCTCTGAATCCATTTTGACTATTTTCGGCTTGATGTCGGTACGTATGTTCGTGCGTGCGTTCGTTCGTTCGTAACTCGCAAATCTCAAAACTGGTTGAACGTATAATGTTGAAATTTTGTATTTGAGACTGGTATAGGATCTAGTTGTGCACCTCGCATTATGGTTTCAATCGTCTGTACCGGAAGTGCTCTTTACTGGAAACTTTTTTCGAATTTTTCTAATAAATCCAGAATGATCAACCGTAGGATGTTGAAATTCAGTATTTGAACTTGATGTATCAGAATGGTTATCTGCTATTTTTGTATGAATCAGCCAAGCCAGAAGTGCACTTTACTTGAAACTTTTTTTTAATTTTTTGCATAAATCTAGAATGATCAGCCATAGCATATTGAAATTTAGTGTTTGAAATTGTTGTAGCATCAAAATAGTTATCTACTATTTTTCTATCAATCGGCTGAGCCGGAAGTGCAGTTTATAAGTATAGCAGATATTCAGAATTTGCCGTAAAACAATCAGTTTAATTGAATTAAAAGGTAGGCAATGATAATCTGTTGTCAATTTTTTTATTTTGTTTGACATTTTGCATGTCAAAATATTATTAAAATTATATTAATTATAATCTGAAGTGACAGAAAACTTAATTAAATAAATTTGTGTATATATCAAATGATGTACAAGTAAGTCACGTTATGTTCACGTCAGATTTTTTTCTAATGGAATTATGACAAATTTAACTTAGGCAGATAATATAAACACATGTAAATGTTGTCATTTCGGGAATTATGTAATAGAGAATGAATAGAGTATAATCCATAACGTTGTAAACAAAGAATTTCTTCATCATATCAGATATTCTTTTTTCTCTACAGTTCATATATTTAAATGTAGATACTGAACATTGTGGTTTTATACTGGCGCTATTTCAACATTATTTTGACAATTCATGGTTACACCAGGCACTGGTACCTACACTCAATTCCATCGTTTTTTGTCACTTTGAACTTATATCCGCAGATCCAGCATTCGGCATTGCCGCACACTTCCGAATTTCACTGCATACGCTCGTAGTTTTCCTGTTCGTTCGATTACTGTGATTTATTCTTTGCTCAGTGGCTCTGTTACCTCTCCGCAACCGTTTTGCGGGGCTTTCAACTTAAATTTTTGCATTTTATTGTTGACATTTCGTCGTGTCTAGCGTCAATTCGAACGCTGCTCCAAATGCTCTTGAGCGATTTTGAGGAAAAAACGACGATCTTTCAAATGGTCGTTGTAATATAGTTTTTGAGATATCAATTTCAAAAGCCAGCTTCCTCTTAAGCAATTGCAAAAATCGGAACACATCAAATTAGATTTTATGTCAGAAAATTGAGCTGCGGATGTCAAGAAGAATCGATTTGTCATCAACACAAACACAGTACTGTGAGATCTGTTTCTCTAACACTGTTTTGGAATCTGCACATTCCGTAGCCAAAAATTATGTTGTAAAAAGTGACGTTCCAACACGTCGTTATAATGACAATTTCGTATGTCGTTGAGAATCATTTGAACATCTTCGACGAATCAGAAGCTGTTAATTTGCTTATGATTACTTTTCAATATCCATTGTTGGTTTGAGTTTGACGTTTGAAAATTTCAGTTATGAATTTTTGATGAGTCCCCAGAATCTTGTTAGAGAAAGTATAGTGTACATAACGCTTGGAATGGTGTATTCCACACTTCGGCTTGGATTACAAGCTTTTCGCTCGTTTGGAATAAGGACCATTTTAATATTTGTTGCACAATATACTGTCACAAATTTTATTGTGATCAATTTACTTAAACAGGTTACAGTGCTAATCTTTATTTTACACACTCAAATGATTACAATATCGCGCACAGTTACTCTGAATTACTAAATCACTGACTTAATTCCTCTCCTAACTCGCGCTCTAATATACCTAGGCCGACAATGGACCAACATTCAATTATCTAACAGTTGTTCCCTGGCAACCACCGAACATCTAGTGATCATAGCCTGTCAATCATGTCCGACAATTGAACATCGACCTTGTCAATACTAACTAGGATTACAGTTACAGCGAATTCAAGTAGATAATTATGAGACCTAGTTACTACAAATATTTCATATTTGTGACAATACTATTTTGTGTTAACCCCAAAAGCTGATTTATAAAATGATTTCAAAAAATCAAGGAAATACGCAGAACCTCTGAATATTTCATATACAAAAGTGTTTCGCCCATATTTTGGTTGAATAAATCTCTAATTAACAGAATACCGACCAAATGCGACCGATAGTCTTAAAATCCATGACGATTCTTTGATCGGATTTTAACGATGATTCAAACACGGTACAGAGTAAAATAGTAACCGAAGAATACAATTCTTTATTGTTAGCTAAATTTTGCAAGAATATTCTGAAGAAAGTGTTTGAGGGGATGCTGTTTTTGTTAACTCTGCAAAAATAACGAATTATAGGCTTTAAACTGATTGCTCATCTGCCACTTCCTCCTGATTGATCATCAGCTATTCTCAAAACTGAAAAAAGAGAACACAAATTTCGTTCAAAATAGGAGATCAGAACAAAGATATAATTTTAAATTTCTAGAATTACTCTTTTACCGTTGTACTGCTAAATAAAGTTGATACGAGATGACTTTGAATAACCAACTATTGTATTTTTAATATCTGCCCTTTCTTTCTTTTTCAGATCAGGAAGACTAAGTTGAAAAATGATTTTCGACATTACATGCCAGTTCGATGCTAAAACAGTTTTTTTAGTCAGGTCCCAGAAAAAACGAAATCTTTTATTGCGGGCCTTGTAGAAAGCAAATACTTATATTTTTTAGACTATTTAAGAAGAAATATATTTTTTGTCTGTGAAAAAAGTACAAGAAGATTCAGTCAATAAGTGGATTTCACTAAATTCCAGATGTCTGTGTTTACTTCTATATCTCTGCGTGCTGACTTCTTTATAATTACTTATTTTATTTACTCCCAAATTCTATATTTCTTTTTGGCCAACTGTTTTCCAATCATCCCTTTCTTTCCACATTCTCTTTACATCTCTCCATCTATACTCCTTCTCTTTTAGACGAAGATAACAGCAAAGAAGGCGTGTTCTTTCGCTGCTGTGGCGGCTGGCAGGTGTGACTAATAGCATACCTTTGTAGAGTTCCATGCCGACACTGGATCATCTAAATACTCAACATGCTCTCATGAAGCCTAAGATAAAGAATGGGGATTATTGAGATGGTCCACTATACCCGTGCCAACCTACAGCAGAGCCGACACTATAACAGTGATGCACAAAATGTTGAGAAACTGGATGAGAAAAAACTGGAGAGTCATCAAAGAACGAGGAAAAGAAGTCTGAAGAAAATGTGTGAAGAATGGAGTTTACGATGAAGTAAATGTGTGAAGAATTTCAAATGAAGTTGTGAGGGAAAAAAAGAAACGGAATTAAATGCATTTGTTGATAAATACATCTGATATATACAATGGAGAAATATATGACTTATGATTTTATTTGTTACTAATAACATGATGAAATTCATATTTCTCATACGAAATTTTGTGTTCTGAACTAGAAGAGTTTCGGTCCACATCTGTCATTTTGATAATTTACATTTTCTTTTGAATATTCTTGTAAAAGTATTTATCATTTCTCTGATCAGATTTCAGATTTAGGTATGGCTGAAATATCATAAATCTATTGATAGCCTTCAAATATTTTGAGGATACAAATATTTTTTCTATCATCACGTGTTCCTTCATAAATGCTCTACTTCCAGAATAAAGAAGGAAGAATGGATCGTAATTTTAATCATTTTCACCTATATTCCGAAAAATAGGCAACATGAAATTGAAATAAATACTACTTAAGAATTCTCGGATAACATATTTATGAAAGGTGGTTCACTTGCTTACGTATTACATTATATGTAATATATTTGAACGCTCAAAATTCAGATATCCTGAAATAGTTAGAACACAGATGGATGGACAGACTGATAGACAGACGGACATGCGCACGAATCAAGCGGCAGGACCATTAAAATAATTGTTCAGTACATATTTTATCATCAACTATATTGAGAAAGCTTAATGGTGAGGATGGCAATTGAAGTGGTATGGGTAAAAATTTCAATCATATCTCTAATAACATAAAGTGATAAAGCTTTGCAACTGAGATGGTAGAATCTTACCACTTGAGTGGTAAACGGTCACTTGCAGTTGTAAAACAATTATGACGTCAAAAGTCAAAGTTTTGAGGTTACCAAATGTATTTTTATCTTCATCAAACAAAATTCGTTTATACAAAATTTGAATACGAAAAATATTTTTTAAACTAATAATCTATACCAGAAGTGGTCCTAATGTTTGTGTACATAAGATCTATCGGTTCTTTTTACTTGAAAAATGTATTATGATCGCTTTACAGCTTCGGTTTTTACCACTTAAGTTTTACTACTTAAGTCTTACCACTTAAGTGGTAAGACTTCATCATTTGTACTTTGTAAACACTTAAGTTGTGTAACTTATTTTTCTCAGTGTGTGATATCCATATGTGATTGACAGTTTCGAAAGCATGCTGCTTGTTACCAGCCCGAGGGTGAGAAAAGAGCAACATACTTGAGAAAGCTGTCAAAACTGTAAGTAATAATATATTCGGAAACATGTATTGAAATACAAGTAGTACAAAGTAAATTGGACGCATATGACACCCAACATCTTGGTTGTAATTGGAAAGCGCTCTAAGGCTATTTTTAGTGTACTTAATTTATATTTAATCCGTCAAATTCGCACATGTGACATCAAATGTCCCACAAAATTTAAATTTATTAGTGATCAAGAAATGTTTTTGCATATTACTTGAAGACGCAGCTAGCGACCGTTAGATACACGAAGAAATTATTACAACCAAAGAGAAATCCATTCTAAATTAAGTGATAATCCAAAATTTGTGGTGAGCCCCATTGTTTGAGAGCCACAATTGGTGTGAGTTCTCATCCTCAGCTTACTAATATCTTAAACTATGTAATTCAAAAAAGTATTGGTATTTTCTTGCGAAATTTGTGGTTTTTTGACTTTAATGCGTCATTTGGAAAAATATACGTCATTATTTGTCTGCTGAAGCGCTAGGTGTAATTTCTCCCGCTAGGTGGTGTTCGAGTCGGATCTCTCAAAGGTAATTGATGCCAGATCTAAATTAATTACAGATATATCTATCAAGATTATCTCGTAATAGATAGGTGCAACCAACTGAGTTTTTTGTATCTGAGTTAATAGTGATATTGAATAGATGGATTCAGGCAAAAAAATTCCGCTATAAATACTCTTTTGTTTTCTTAATCTGGACTAAATTAATTAATAATGATCAAGTAAAAAAACAAATGACTCTATTTCGCAAAAACTTTTGGAGTACAATAACCTTCTATCATTAGATTATAATAGAATACGTGAGATTTCTCCACGAATCAATTGAGCTATCTTCAAGGAATGCTAGATAAAGTACCTCTGTAATTTGATTCTGTGTAGAAAATCTTCTTTCGGCCCTGTTTAAATATTATTGTTGATTTTAGACTTCCCTTATTACCGTGTAAGATCAAATATGCTATACACGTACTCTAATCTCACAAGAAGTCAAATATAAGATTGATATTTTTCTAAACATCTTTTCACTTTTACCTCACATCATTTTACTATTCAAATTATTTTGAAGGAAGGAAACAGTATATCATAATTAAGGGAAAGAAATATACGACTTTCCGAGGGTAAATTTGAAGCTTAAGGGCTACTAAATGGCTAAAATATTTATATATTCGCAGCTTTCGAAACTTGTGGAATATTTCTGATTTATTTGCAGCGATAATATGTCGTTTCTCTGTACAGGAAGTATACAGTTGAAGGATCAAACGTTTTGCGTTTCGAGTCATTTCAATTTATCCTTATATCTTTGTCCCCTTATTAATAATTTCATGGACGCCTGTGATGATTGCGGTACGCACTAAAGTTCCTAACATTAATTTATCAACTTAATGTTCTGAGCTAAAATATTAACTTGATTCTAAATAGCAATAATTAAACCTTTTGGATTTATCATAATTATAGCTCGCTGTTAAAATTTTATTTTCACGATTCATTAAGACTAATTGAGCCTCTATCCCAAATAAATTCATTAAAATTACCGCCATCTTTTCCCTGATTTTTATCACCCAAAAATCGACAATTAGCACCTCAATAAAAGCTTCAAACAGTTGAAAAACGTGCGGTAGCATGGATACCTTGGATTATTGTAATAAAAAATAGATGAGGATAGAAAATAAAACGCGGTGTTTTAGATGTTTGTAATAAAACCATCAAGTAAGCTATGGGAGCGATGTATGTTGTTTTAAGTGGCGACTGTCATCTATTCACGCTAATTTAAAATATTAAAATGCCGCTATGTGTTGCAGGTTAAAAATAACTGAGAGGGAGGTACAGAGCCGCACCAGCCAAAAAAGTTAAGATGAAAATAAAAAAATATCAATCACGTCTTTTGCCCGATACAGATGTGGTAGACACTTATAGTACACATTAGTAGATTGATTGATATCTCCATAGCCGTGGGGTGCGGTTATCAGTCGTCAAGTCATGGGTACTCTTGTTTTTTTTTGTAGAGTATGCCACGGAGTATTTTATAATACCTTCGGATTAATGATCATTTTGATGGAGATTTTTGTTAGATCACGGTGTTAAGCAGTATCTTAAATAATTTGTTAATTCGATGCATGATATTTTCTCAGAGACCATATAAATGAAAGACAACTTTATACTCTATATAATCTTACGTGGATTTTCAGAAAATTTATTAATTCGTTATAAGAGGGAAGATATTTCTAACCAGTAATTTTTGAATTACTTTTTTGGTTTTATTTGTGGAAGATGCAATTAGTTGGTACGGTTCTGTCTGAAAAGAACTTCCAGAATTTAATAAATCTCTTCTCTTTCTTTGAGCGATGTTTTACTTAAAATACTTGTCATATTCCAAATTTTACATATGTTCTCTTTAATATTGAAATTGTTCTCAAATTATTTTCTTCTACAAAATTTTATCGACCGTTTAATAGCATACTTCTACTAGCTTCCAGGGAAGGAATTATTCATTTCGAAATAAAAACTACGAACTTAGGCGGAGAAAATTACTTTTTTTCGCTTATCTAAAATTATATGTATTTTATTTAATGCATTATCTCACTAAATGCAAAAAGAGAAATTTGACATTTGCCAACAATTATTCAAATAATACGTTTGTAGATTTCATATGAATTATTAAATTTTTTATTATTAATATTAAACTGCATAGAGCGACAAATTATGTTTGTAAAGGGTATTATTTCGATGTAATATCCCAATTATTAGAGATATTTTCACATTTCGTCATGTATGATTCAAGTCATAGTCATAGAAATTGCGAATTGTAATAGTTGTTGATCTGATATTATCGGACAAAATTTTCAAAGTTTTTGGGATGAATTATTGAATTTTACTCGGAATTTTATTATTATTTTCATGTTGAATATATGTTTTACTAGATTCAGTATACCTATATTTGAAGACGAGAAAACATGAGTTTGATCTGATTACAGAATTATAATTTTCTCTCAAATAATTATAGTTGAAATGCTATCTTCAATAATTTCTGTTTAAAGTATAGTTTCTAAAAATTCACTATTCATATAATATAATAATTATTTTCATTCAACAGGATTTGATGATATTCAATATAATAAATCTGTAGAGAATTTTCGAATTGTGCACGCATCACGTGAAAAGTATTTGACAGGTTTCAATCAAACTTGACAAACTTATAGCTTATTTCCTGAGTTACCGTTTAGAATACTTTTAATCGCAGAAAATGAACAGATGCCTACAATAAACGAATAAAATCGTCTTTCGCTTTGTTCCAGAACCAGTCATAAAGCTAGTGTTACCAAATCTATTTTTCCAAATTGACTTTAAACGTACTCTCGCGGGTAAAGAATAACGTTTATTTAGAAATATTTATTGCCACAGACAATTACAATTACAAACAACGATTAGGTGGAAAAATATACGTAACGTCAAAAATATCAAAACAATAACAATAATAAAAACAATCATAATAAAACAGTTCCCTGGATCCTTAAAAATTGTCAATGTAAACTAGATTCTGCTACATCACTCTCCCCTCAATGACACTGTCGCAAAAGCGAACTACAGGTCGAACAATCCTGCCAAAACGTGTGCGCTTGGTTAGTGGACTTGCGTTGTCTGTTGTGTCATTATTCGGTGGATGAAACACTGGCTGTACTGGAGGAGCTGGGAGAGTATTAGCTTCAGGATCAGCAAGAAGAAAGGCTGGCTTCAAGCGATCTGCAGAAACTACCAATTGACGATCTGGAAGCTGGATTCGGAAAGTCTTCTCACGTCGTTCTAAGACTTCGTAAGGACCTACATAAGGAGGAGTTAATGGAGGAACAACATGATCTAGTCTAAGGAAAACATGTGAACACTGGTTCAACTCTTTGTGCCGAAAACATGTTCTTGAGCTTGTGCGAAATGGGGCAGGACGTAGATTGGCCATAGACTCAGCAAACTCACGTACGGTTCCTTCAGACAGTGCAATACCAGGAGTTGCAGTAAAAAATTCTCCAGGTAGACAAAGCGGCTGGCCGTAAATAACTTCCGCACAGCTCGCATTTATATCTTCACGAACTGTTGTCCGGAGACCAAGCAGCACTGCTGGTAAAACTCGAGTCCAGTGCTCTTCGTTCAGATGAGCCATTATAGCAGCTTTCAACGCTCTGTGCCAACGTTCGATGCAACCATTCGATTGTGGATGATAAGCAGTTGTTCGCCATCGCTGGATTCCAAGAAGCTTGGTAAGATTCTTGAATAGAGATGATTCAAATTGTCTTCCTTGATCTGTTGTTAGACGTAGCGGAATACCAAAACGAGAAATCCAATTTGAATAAAATGTTACAGCAACGGTTTCAGCAGTAATATCAGCAATAGGAAAAACTTCAGGCCAACGAGAAAATCGGTCAATTGCTGTCAGACAATAGCGCATACCATCAGAAGATGGTAACGGCCCAACAATATCTATATGAACTTGCTCGAAACGTCCAACTGGAGCAAAAATTGCAGGCGTAGTCACAGTATGACGAGATATCTTTGCACGCTGACAACCAATACATGCTCGCGTCCATCTGACAAGGTCTGCATTCATACCCGGCCAAAAATAGCGTTGAGTAATAAGCTTCCTGGTCGCCCTTATCCCAGGATGACTGAGTCCATGAAGACGTTGAAAAACAGACAGACGAGTTGAAGGTGGAAGATATGGTCTTGATTTGGGAAGAGACTGCTCACAAAGCAATGGTTTGTCCAAGTAAGGAAGATTTAATTCTTTGAATATCAAATTTTCGTTTTTCAGCATATCAGAAATAGAGTTGTCTAACGCTTGCTCGCTTACAAGATGAGCTAAATCGTCTGGACTATCTACCGTTTCCACACGAGAAAGTGCATCAGCAACTTGATTATCTTCACCGGACAAATGACGGATGTCAGTAGTGAATTCACTGATAAAATTGAGTTGCCGAATACGACGTGGCGAAGCAGATTCTATTTTCTGAAAGAATGCATGGACCAGCGGCTTGTGATCCGTAAAAACCACAAATTTACGACCTTCCAACATCGAACGAAAGTGCTTAACTGCAAGATATACAGCCAACAGCTCCCTATCGTAAGTCGAATAACGCTGTTGCGTTGGCTTGAGACCCCTGGAAAAGAATCCAAGTGGCTTCCAGTTGTTCCCTTCTTTTTGTTGTAGAACAGCACCAACATGCGTCTCAGAAGCATCGCAAGCTAGCGAAATAATGGCGTTAGCCATAGGATGGTCAAGTATGGTCGCCTCAGCTATAGCCTTCTTGCAATTATCAAATGCCTCAATGGAGTCATCTGTCCAACTGAGGAGTACTTTCGAATTCTTTGACTTCTCTTTAATCATACTATTGAGTTTTTGCTGCATATGCGAAGCTCTGGGTATGCACCAGTGATAAAAATTGAACATACCAAGAAAACGTCGGAGCTGTCGGACAGTAGTTGGACGTGGAAATGAAACAATCGCTTGAATTTTATCTTGGTGCGGACTCAACCCTTTAGAAGATACGCGATAACCCAGAAAATTTACCTCAGGTTGAGCAAAATTACATTTCTCTAAATTAACAGTTATACCCGCTTCATTTAGACGACGGAAAACCTCATGTAGATGGTACCGATGCTCTTCTTCATCAGCAGATGCTACTATTATATCATCAATGAAGACATAGGTATAAGGTAAATCCCGAAAATGGGCATCCATAAATCTTTGAAAAGTTTGAGAAGCATTTCTAAGCCCAAAACACATGCGAGTAAACTCAAATAAACCAAATGGTGTGATAATCGCTGTCTTCGGAATATCAGCTTCATTAATTGGTATTTGATAATAAGCCCTATTAAGATCAAGAGTGCTGAATATCTTAGCACCGTGGAGATTGTTTTGAAAATCTAACATATTGGGTACTCCATAGCGATCTGGAACAGTCTTATAATTCAAAGCTCGATAATCACCACATGGTCTTATCTCGCCGTTTTTCTTGTACACAACGTGCAGAGGACTCGCCCATGGGCTTTTTGATGGCCTACAAATGCCTTCTGCTACCATTTGACAAAATATTTCCCTAACAGCATTAAACTTCTCAGGTGCCAAACGTCTTGCTCGTGCTGTGACTGGAGAACCCCTGGTTTCGATAAAATGTTGAACGGAGTGTTTCGGTTCTTTCAAGATTGCCGTTGGTCGAGTAACTGCAGGAAACTCATTCAATAAGTCTGCACACCAGTGAGAAATTGGTATAGCCTGAATAGACGGAACAAGAGTCGCGGTCAGGCGTCCACGAGTGCTTAGACCTGTTGTTTTATCAATGAGCTGTCGTCCCTGAATATCTACTATTAAACCAAGATGATAAAGTAAATCTGCACCAACTATAGGCTTAGTGACATCCGCAAGTATAAATTTCCACGTATACGATCGTCTTAAACCAAAATCTAGTGTGAAAGTTCTCTCGCCAAAAGTTTTAATTTTGCTACCATTGGCAGCATAAAGTATAAAATCAGTTGGATGTTTGCAAATAGATTTTCGTGCAGGAAATACTGAAACAGCAGCTCCAGTATCGATGAGGAATTGTTCACCCGTGGTGCGCTCGCTGATGAATAAACGGCGGTTGACAATATCAGCAACAGCATCCGCCTCAGCCGTCGCCTCTTTCAGTTTAAAGATTTCTCCACCCAATCGCAAGGCTTCCTGCACTTGCGAGCTTTTGATTTAAAACGTTGATGGTAAAAACAAAGTTTACGCTTGCTTCCAGATCTGCTGGTTTGCGATGAAGCTCGAGAAGAGCTACGGGAACGTTGCACCCGAAGTGCGGCCACATCAGCAGTAAGTTGACGGATTAAATTTAATAAAATTGATGGCTCACTCACCGAAAACGAAGAATCAATACCTTGCGATGCTGGTGTACTTATTTGGTTGACAACCGGTGGTTCATAAGTCTCAACTAAGCGGTCAGCAACTACAGCAAGCTTATCCAAATCGTTCTGATCCATAGCCACAAGAATATCCTTCATACGGCTGGGCAAACCTCTCAACCAAAGATTACGCAAAAGATCGTTGGATATAGAGCTTCCAGCAAGCATGCTCATTTCCCGTAGAAACTGGGTTGGCTTTTGATCACCCAACTGTTTATCCTCCAATAATTTTCTTATTCTCTCGTTTTCGGTCTCCGAATAAATACCAATAAGTCTTGAACGTAGATCTTCATAAGGCTGAGCAGTAGGAGTTCGAATAAGATCTGATACTTGCTTGAGAACATCATAATCTAATTTTGAAATTGTGTCCTCAAATTTCCTCTTCGACAATGCAACACGACCCGATGAAAAAATTGCATCAGCTTGCAGAAACCACATCTCCGGATCTTGCTTCCAAAATCTAGGCAAACGGTCGGAAACACTGTGCACACGTATAACTTCCACTGTGCTAGCATCCGAGGCAAGTGAATTTCGTTCGCCGTCCGTCATGATCACGTCGGGGGTCACCACTTTAAACGTACTCTCGCGGGTAAAGAATAACGTTTATTTAGAAATATTTATTGCCACAGACAATTACAATTACAAACAACGATTAGGTGGAAAAATATACGTAACGTCAAAAATATCAAAACAATAACAATAATAAAAACAATCATAATAAAACAGTTCCCTGGATCCTTAAAAATTGTCAATGTAAACTAGATTCTGCTACAATATATATATATATATATATATATATATATATATATATATATATATATATATATATATATATATATATATATATATATATATATATATATATATATAACTTAGATTTCTTGATTGATCGATCGCGTTTTTAAAAACTTTATTTCTTGCAAGTACAAGTACAATATGGTTGCTATGTGTATAATATGAAGCTTTGTTACTAATTCTAACAAATGTGAATACAGAATGTCTTATTCTCTAGTGCAATGGTCTTATATAAACTATGAAGGGGGAAATGTCACGTTCTGTGGTATCATCAAAATAGTTACTGAATCACTAAGAATCAACACTATAACTCCTCCCTCCTTAAATTCGAGCTTCACGGGGTAGTTGTAGCTCGATGTCTTCAGAGTTGTTGGATGTCTTCTCAGAGGTGAATTTTCTTGTCTTTCTCTTCTTTATATGCTTGTACGTTACGTACCCACCGATGATGGCGATGATAACATATAAAATAATAGACCACATACTGGGGATATGCATAATGGCTGGTTCTTGAAATACAGGTACAATTGGATTAAATGATATATCATTCAATTTCAATGGGTTCAGATTGATGGAAAAATTAGTTACTTTCTGTGGTAAAATCTTGGTATTTAATTTAGGTAATAATAATGGTTGACCATATGTTTTACTTTGGAATACCAATTTTTGTTGTCGAAAATAGATTTTACAATCGCCTTCATTATTTATTAAATATATCCCTTCTAAAGGTTGAATGGTTGTTTCTGATTGACATCGAATGGTAATTTTTTCCTCTTTTGGAAAAACGGCCAAATATTTATTAATTTCTGGAATAACCTCCACGTGATTCTCTAATAAATTGATCTTTGTATAATGGCAATGATTTGAAGTTTGATTTTGGAATAATTCTTGTTCGCACATCGTAGGGAAGTGGGCGTGATACTTGTTAGGGCACTGAAATATTCTTGCGCGATCACACATATCATTCAGAGGTACAATTTCTCTATCAGATTTCAAAAGGAATCTACTATTCGGAATTATTGTTATAAATCCAAAATCATGTTTAGTTGGAATCGGGTACATGTAATAAAGTTCAAAATCCTTCTCAAAATTGATAGGGGTGGAAATAAAATAAATTATCTGAGTCATTTCAATTTTACAATTTATTTTCAATAAGGACTCTATGTTCAATAAATTTCCTTGTCGAGGCTCGAATGGTAATTGTAAATGGTAGAATTTAGAAATTGTTTTCAATTCGGCGAGTAATTCCATGGGATGAATTATACTGGGATGTAAAGTTCTTAACTTGCAAAAAGTAATCGAATTTTCTACATCTTGTAAGACATTTAAAATTGAACTATACAATATTATAAACTGATCATAAATATTTTTCGCAAAAAGAATATCTTGAAAATGCATATTATTTATAATTTCAAAAAGTTGTAAAATTTTTGATTTCAATATTTCCTCATTATGCTGTATATCTAAAATTGTGTTATTAAAATTTTTTATTATTTGATGATTTACTGAATAAGATAATTTAATTTGATTTTCCAAATTATGTTCATTTTCTTGCATATGTGCTAACATTTCGTTATACTTCTTCCCGTCTTCAGCGTCTAAATTTCCGGTTATCGCTTTAAATATAGTCCCTAATCCATCCACTAATCCTCGTTTAATTCTATAATGATCAACATGAAATCCTATATTATTAATTTTTGTCTCTATATTTGTCCTAATAAATTCTAATATTTTATCAAAATTTCTAAGTTCGTTAAAATACTGAGAATTATTTGAAATAGTTGTTTTCAATGTAGAATATTGCATATTTAAGCCGTTGTATTGGTTCAATAGTGGTTCAAGATTATAATAGTGTATGAATGTGTGAGTAGTCTTTTCGAGCTTGGCAGGACCGAGGTTGATGGGAAGAACTCCAAGATTTTCTGTTATGTTCCTAATGATTGTTCCTTGTCCGAGTGCGAACAACCTGGAACCGGTTGAAAAGGATGAGTATTTTGTTTAGGACGTTTTATATTAGAAAAATGAATTTTTTCTGTTGTGTTGCCATGACTTGTTTTAATTTTCCCAATTTTAAGTTTCTTATTAACTTCTACGATATTTTCAGCCTTATATTTATTTTTAGTTTTTTGTTGCTTTTGTTTATTTTTTACGTAAACCTTTTCAGGTACATTTGGTAATTCTTCTCTATTCTCATTATATTTACTTATTACCTTTTCTTTGTTCTGTTGAATTTTGTCTTTAATTGTTTCATATAATAATTTTGTTTTATTCTTATGATTTTCTATATAATTATTCAAAAGCTGTTTTTCTAAGTCAATATTTAGTGGAGAATTCGTATCTAAATGTCCTGTTACAATTTCACATGGTTTCAATTTGGTGACTGAGTGGATCGTATTATTATAAGCTAATAAGGCGTAGTTAACTTTTGATTCTATGGGTTCTGTTTTATATTCTTTCTGATTGTTGAATAATCTTAGGTGTTCTATGAGTGTTGAATGGAATCGTTCTATTATGCCATTAGACTCTGGATGTTGAGAGCTAATGAAATGTATATCGATTTTATGTAATGCCAATAATTCTTTGACCACTGAATTTTTGAACTCTAATCCATTGTCCGAAATTATTTGTTCAGGGATTCCATGATGTGTGAAAAATTTTATTAAATTATTAACTACTTCTAATCCTTGTTTCGAATTTAACATGTATGCTTGTGCATATTTTGAAAATGAATCTACAATGGTCAAAAATTTTGCTTGCTCTAATGTAATACTATCTACATGTAAAATTTGGAATGGTCTTATGGCTGTAGGTGTCACGTTTAATTTTATTTTGAGGGGTTTTCTGTCGTATTTTGTAATTTGACAAATTTCACAACTATTTATAAATGACTGGATAGAATTTCTTAATTTAGGCCAATAATATTGTCGTTTTATTCGCGTTTCTGTTTCATCAATTCCTCTATGGTTAGTTTTGCCACAATGGTAATTAGAAATAATTTGCATGATCTCTTCATCATCAATGACGTCAATTAAATACGTGGTACATTTTACTAATTTAATTTGAGAATTTTTAAAATAAGTTTGTAATATTCTACTAAAATTTTCATACAAATCATTTTGAAAATAAATGTGATATTTGACTTGCGGAACAATATATTCTTTAATAAAATTTATCATTTCGTTTTTATAATTATTTTTGGAAAACTCTACTAAAAATCGCATTTTTTTATTATCATACAATTTTTTAATAATTACTGGCTTTGGGTTATGATCGGTTTCGGCAATAATAATTTGATTTTTACCGTAATTCACAGGACATTCCACTATCGGTATTCCGATGATAGGATGCTCGTTACTTGAATGTATCGTCATGTCATTATCACTTGGCGTGTCGTCATCGTTCATCTCGACTTGCGGTTGTGCGTCGCCTACCTCAACAACTAAGGACTGAGTGTCATCGTCCTTCTTATCTTGATTATTCAATTCATCATAAAACTTTTCCATAAATTCATTAAAATGTTTTGTATTTTCTGATTCATTAATATTAAGTTCAATTTGATTAATTTTATTCTCGGGTAATTTGTACACGGTTATCAATATATCGGTATTATTGAAGATATATTTTAACATCAAATTGATTTCGTTCCAATTTTGATTATCCAAACCACACCCTAATTTTGGTATACTTAAATTTTTAATATCATTAGATAAACAAAATTTCTTTAAATTCAATAACGTGTAAAAAATATCTTGCTTAGAAGGCTTATTAAAATATCTTTCTTTTGTTATTAAATAAAGTAAATATCTTTTTGGAGTTCTCAAATAAACTAAATTATGAATTTTAGGATTTTGATTTTTCAATTTATCTATATTGTTAAATTTAATTTTAAATTGTTTAGCTATACCTGCTGACATCTCTAAATCTTTACTCACGCAATGAGCTAGACTAGAACTGGAGGGTGCGTCAAATATATTACCAGATACCTCGAAAATATTATTACTATTAGAATTTAAACATTGTTTCTGATCTAAATAATCTTGATAAATAATAAGGGGTGAATCGTTTTCTAAAGGTGATGAAAAAATGTTTTGAATTTTATTGTTGCACTCAGGCGAGATACGACTTAGGGCGTCGGCATTAGTGTTAAGTTTGCCTTTTTTATAAATGATCTCGTAATCAAATTCCTCTAACTTGAGGCGCCAACGTATCAGCTTCTGACTACATTGCTTCAACGAGAATAGCCACTGTAAAGGTCTATGGTCTGTGTAAATCTTGAATTTGCGTCCAAATAAGTACGGTCTGAAGTACTGAGTCGCCCAAACAATAGCTAAGAGTTCTTTTTCTATGGTAGAATAGTTTGTTTCTGTCTCGTTCAGTGTCCTGCTAGCGTAAGCTATCGGTAGGTCGTTGCCTAGGCTACCTTGAGATAGCACGGCACCTATTGCTACGTGACTTGCGTCGCATGTTAAACTGAATTCTTTGTTAAAGTCAGGATACTGGAGAAGTGGTTCATTAGTCAACAAATTTTTGCATGTTTCAAAACATTGTCTGTAGTCAGGGTCATTAATGTCAATAACTGCATCTTTTTTCAATAATTTTGTCATTGGTTTGGTTATCTTGGCAAAATCTTTAATAAATTTACGATAATAGCCCAAAAGTCCAAGAAAACCTTTAATTTGTTTGGTTGTTTTCGGTAAAGGGTAATTTAAAATAGCTGAAATCTTGTCAGGATTTGGCTTCACGCCGTTGGGTGTTACAATGTGCCCAAGATATGCTACTTCTTTCCTGAGAAATTCACTTTTATCTAATTGCACTTTAAAATTTGAAATTTTCAAACGATCAAATACTAACTTTAAATTTTGAATATGTTGTTGCAAACTTGTGCTGAAAATGATGATGTCATCTAGGTATACAAGACATTTATCATTTACTAGTCCTCTTAAAACATTATCCATAACACGCTGGAAAGTTGCAGGCGCGTTTTTTAATCCAAAGGGCATACGAGTGAACTCGTAATGTCCGTCTTCCGTATTGAATGCAGTTTTTTGTATGTCTTGCGTGTCCATTTCAATCTGGTGAAAACCAGAAGCTAAGTCTAATGTAGTAAAATAGTGGCAACGTCCAAGTTTGTCCAATAAGTCTGTAATGTTTGGTAATGGGTATTTGTCGTCGATCGTTTTTTCATTTAATTTTCTATAGTCAACAACTATACGCCATTTGCGTTTGCCGGACGCATCAAGTTTTTTGGGGACAACCCAAATAGGTGATGACCAAGGTGAATGGGATGGTCGTATGATATTTTGATCAAGCATTTTTTGTATCTGAGTGCGTACTTCCTGTCGATGGATTTCAGGATACCTATAGGATTTTGTATAGATAGGAATCTCATCTTTCGTTCGTATAGAATGTTTGATTTGATTTGTAAAACTTAATTTTGTATCGTCTATATGAAAAATATCAGAATATTCACGAATCAATTTGAAGATGGCAATTTTCTCTTCGTCGTTCATATGGTCGGTCCGAATTTTTGTTATATCAAATTTAATTTTGTCTGACTGAATAAAATTGAAATTTGGGGAACTGTACGTCTCGTAATTATTAATATTTTCGACGGATATTGGGTTTATTTGCTTGAATTTAGCATTTGTTTCAGAATTATTGATGGCGGTGCAGAATGCATGATAATCTTTTACTACAGTAACGCATTCAGGAATAATTACATTATTAATTTTTTGTGATGGTATTAAAATTGTTCCATTTTGTTGGTTAACTCGGATTTTTATAACTCGTTCCGTTTTTGGATCCAATGTTATAATATTATCTGCATGGCCTATATTATTTATATTAATTTCAGAATTCTTATGAAAAATTTCTATCTGACAAGTAGGTGTTATTACTAAGTTTTTATTCAAATCTATAATTACTTTCAATATTCTCAAATTATCTAAACCTAATAGTAAATCGAATTCGTCATGAAAGTCAAAAATATGATATTTCAAATTTTCTTTTTTTTTCAAATTAAATAATTTTGAAACGGGTACCGATGTGCTATAATTTTCTACCGAAGTACCATGCGCGGTTGAAATTTGGAAAGGATCTTCAATAATGGCATGATTATAATATTTATGAGCAATTGCAGGTCTAATAAAGGATTTTGTGCTTCCTGTATCTATTAAAACTTTTAAATGGTTTTCAGGAAATACAATATATGGTAATTTACTTTTATTCGTCAAGTTCATCAATTCGATTCTGGGTAAGTATTTTGCATTGTCTCCGAGGCTATCATGTCTAAAAAATTGATATCGTCTGCATTGTGAATGTTTTCTGGAATATTTGATGCAGATGTCTCATCTGAAACTTGATCTGTCTGTTCTGCAATGTCATAGAACTCATAATTGTGTGATTCATCTACAGGTGCATCAGTTTCATTTATGTTCAACAATTCTTCGCGGTTTTGTCCGTATAGGTTTTGTACCGGTCTGTATGGGCCTGCTCTAGGGCGATATTGTGCCGTAGAGTTTCTTGTTGAGATACTCATAGGAGTAGGTTTGGGTAGATTTTGACTAGTAGAAGGATTTGGTCGTATTTGTTGGGATGTACTAGGTTTTGAGTAATATTGTTGTGTAAATTATCTTTGAGGAAATTGTTGAGGTGTGAACTGTCTTTGGGGTAATTGTTGTTGATTTTTATTTGGCAAGGAGTTACCAAAATTCATGTAACCCATTGGTCTTGGAATATTGTATCTAGGCTGTTGTATTTGTGGTTTTGCATTTACTTTGTGATTTTGATTAACGGGCTTAGATCTTGAATAATATTCGAATTGAAAATCGTTAGCTAACATGCTTAACGCTGAATTTAGATCGGTAGGGTTTTTAGCCCTCATTAATTGACCTATCGGCTCTTTTAGTCCTTTCAATAATACGCGAAGAGCATAACTTTGGAAATAATCAATCATGATTTTGGCTACAATTTCTGTAGCATTGGTAGAAATATAAGCTATTTGCAAATTGAGTAAATGTTGCAAACGACTATAAAAATCGAATACATTTTCATTAAAATTTTGTTTTAATTCTGTAATTTCCATATTCAATGTGAACCAATCACGTTTATCGCTGTAGGCATTTTTTAATGCCTCTTTCAAGTCTTCCCATTTTGTAATGGTGCAGCTTGCTATATTAATGGCTGCTTCGCCTTTAATCTTACTTACTATGCTATTCATTAGATATTCATTTTGGAAATCATTTGAATTTACTGTATTATAAAAAGATTTCACTAATTTTTCGCTAACGCTAATAAATCGGGGGAGTAATTCACGTTCCCCATGGAACTCTGGCAACATGTCCAGATATTCTTTCTTTAAAACAGGAACTGGGGGAGTAGCCATGTTTAATTTAGGTCTACTTAATTGTATTTTAGTTATGGAATTTTGGATTATTGTAAGATCTTCTAGATCGGATTCTGATTCTGATTCTGATGTATTATCTGATTCTCTGAATGACATATGTGTACTCACAAAAATAGTAGTGCCGGCTTCATGTGCCCTGAAGTCGCTCTACGGTCTTCTCGAAGTCGCTGGAGTTCTGCTGATGTTCGTTCAGCTGGGCTCTACGTCGTCGAGTGTTTTATCTTGCCTCTGATGTCCTCTCAGGTGCAGGATACGGGATGCGATGATCGATGCAAGATGTTCGAATAGCCAAATTAATCACGAAGTGAAACAACTTATATTCGTTAAATTGTTTCGGCTATCCTACCGACTGCGCCACTTAGATTTCTTGATTGATCGATCGCGTTTTTAAAAACTTTATTTCTTGCAAGTACAAGTACAATATGGTTGCTATGTGTATAATATGAAGCTTTGTTACTAATTCTAACAAATGTGAATACAGAATGTCTTATTCTCTAGTGCAATGGTCTTATATAAACTATGAAGGGGGAAATGTCACGTTCTGTGGTATCATCAAAATAGTTACTGAATCACTAAGAATCAACACTATAACTTATATATATATATATATAATACGATGTTATTTTGTGTTTGATCGTATAAATCATTGGTTATGTATAATCAAACACAAAATCTCATCGTTCCACAGTTAATCGTTTTGGATTTACTCAAGAGATTCCAAGAATCTGTCAAGTAAAATGCGCTTTCAGCCAAGTCGGTTGCTATGGAAACAGTAGGCTATTATTCTTATACTACAACATTCCTAAATACTGATTTCCAAAATTCTATGACTACCAACAGATCTGATTTTATGCGCAAAATTAAAAAATAAATTCCTACTGAAGTGCACTTCCTGTTCAATCTATTGTTATAAAAATAGTAAGCAATTATTCAGATGCTACAGCAGACTGAAATACCAAATTTCAATATTCTACACTTGATCGTTTCAAATTTATGCGAAAAATTCCAAAAGACTGTCAAGTAAATAGCACTTCCGGCTCGGTGGATCTCAATAAAAATAGGATATGAGCATCTAGACAATAAAATCGTCCTAAATACTGAATTCTAACAATCTACGTTCAATCGTTTTGGATTTATGCGGAAAATTCAAAAAATGTTTCGAATAAAGTGCTCTTCTGGCTTAGTCGATAGGAATCATAATGCAAGGTGTACAACTAGATATTATAAAAGTGCCTAATACAAAATTAGAATATTCTACGACTGACTGTTTAAAATTTATGCGGAAAATTCGAAAAGTCTGTCATATAAAGAGCACTTCCGGCTCAGCCGATTGTTATAAAAATAGAAGATGACCATTGAGATGCTACAGCAATTTCAAATGCTAAATTCCAGTATTCTACGGCTGATCATTCTGGATTTATGCGGCAAATTAGAAAGAAGTCTTAAGTAAAGTGCACTTCCAGCTTAGCCGATCACAATCATAATGCAAGATGTACAATAAGATGTTATAGAAGTGCTTAATACGAAATTCCAAAACGCTATGGCTAATCATTCTAGATTTATGCAAAAAATTCAAAAAAAGTTCTAAGTAAAGTGCACTTCTGGTTTGGCCGATTCATACAAAAATAGCAGATGACCATTTTGATACAGCATCAAGTTCAAATACTGAATTTTAACATCCTACGGTTGATCATTCTGGATTTATTGAAAAAATTCGAAAAAAGTTTCAAGTAAAGCGCACTTCCGGTTTAGACGATTGGAACCATAATGCGAGGTGCACAACCAGACTCTATATCAGTGTTAAATACAAAATTTCAACATTATACGTTTAACCAGTTTTGAGATTTGCGAGTTACGAACGCACGTACGCAGGCACGCACGAACATACGTAACGACATGAAGCCAAAAATAGTCAAAATGGATTCAGGGATGCTCAAAACGAATATTTCCATCAAAATCTCGATAGGTGAATTTTGTGGGTTTCACAATACTTACTTGTTACTCTGTACAAGTAAGTAAAAAAGCGGGATTGGGACTAAAGAATCAGGACATAGAAAAAATGTACAGCAATTGTTGCAATTCTTTGATTTAAAATCGCAGATTTCAATGAGATCAATTGAACCTTCAAGATTTACTACTATTACTCACTATTCACACTGTCAAAATAAACAATTATCAAATATTCAACCAAAATATAAATTATTTTTTATAGTACACATATTTTGAGCTTGGTTTTGCCACTCATCCACTTTTTTTTAAATACCTACCATGGCAAATTTGCTATACTTGATAATGATAAAGCGAGATTCTGGGCCTCCTGCTCAGGTGCTGGCAGGACATGTCCTTGCATTAATTATTATAAATAAGGAGTGAAATTCCTTAATTTTTGCTTAGAATAAATTTGAAATATCCAACATTAATGTTTATTCAGGTTTGTTATTTATTTAATGCCCGACTAGTCTATTATTGCTGTCATAATAACATTGTTTTCAGGGTAGTTACGTAACAAATAATACCCGAGGGCATTATGTTTTGAAATAATGCCCGAGGACATTATTTTGAAAAATAAAAAACAAGTTTCCTAGTTACAGCAAGTAACTAGAGTAATTTCTCTGACATAAATCACAATGACAGGACATACATTACTAAAAATTTTGACTAAAATACAACAAAAATCGGACATTAAACATTGAAGGCAGCACGGGTGTTGAACAGACAATAATGCCTACGGTCAACGTACACACCTCGGGCCAGAGGCCCTCGGAAAGTACACTGTTGACCTCAGGCATTATTGTCCTTTTAACACCCTTGATACCTTAATTACTATAATAATTTATTGTTATAGTCAATCAATAAAAATGACGGCTAGCTATTTTGCTATTGTCATAATAAAAGTGACAATATATACAAAGTCATCGATAATGACTGACCGTCACGTGACTTGCGAAATTCCGCATGATGATCAAAACTATCTTCATGGAATAAAGTTAGTATAAATTTATTTATTTGGTAACATATACGTTACCGACATTTCAAAGACACAGTGGTGTTTCACGTGATATTTATGTCGGCATTTTGCATTATTTTGTATAGATTTTGAACTTGATGACACAGATTTAGCCATAATTCGATTCGAGAAACAAAAAAGTGAGTAAATAACTGTATTATTGAATGATGATACGCTAGAATAATGTTTTCAGAGGAGCTGTCATCTGTCGCTTGCAGACTACTATTTCAAGCAGGCGGCAAAGAAAAATAAGAACAAGGCGTGCCAGTCAATCATTTTTGATCACTCTGTATAAAAAATCTGATGTGGGCACCATATGACTTAGTTGTACACGTTTTGACTGAATAATTGACAGTTGACACTGACATTGACGTAAGGCAAAATCGATTGTAACCAAAATTTGAGGTAATCATTTAGAAGTTACAATTCATTAAAACGCTATAGCAGTCTCAAATATAAAATTTTATCATTCTACGGCCAATAGCTTCGAATTTATGCGAAAAATTAAACATTATTAAATGAAGTTTACTTCCGGCTCAGTAGATTATAAAAAAATTAAGTTATCATTTGAATGCTACAATTGCTCTAAATACTAAATTTCACTAATCTACAGCTTATAATTCTAGAATTGAGCGAAAAATCGAAAAAACTGTTTTGTAAACTGCACTTCCGCTTCAGCCGATCGCAATCATGATGCGAGGTATACAGCTAGATTTATAGAAGTTTTCAATACGAAATTTCAATATTTTACTGCTGATTGTTTTGAATTTATGGAGCAATTTCGAAAAGACTGTTATATAAAGTGCACTGCTGGTTCAGTCGCTTGATACAAAAATATAAGATACAAATACCAAATTTCAATACACTACGATTAACCATTTTGCGAGGTTTCAAGTACCGGTACAGACGATTGCAACCGTAATGCGAGGTGCACAACTAGACTTTAGACCAGTCTTAAATACAAAATTTCAACATTATCCATCCGACAGGTTTTGAGATTTGCGCGAGTAATCTACGTACATACTACATACATATACGTACCGACGTCAAGCCGTAAATAGTCAAAATGGATTCAAGGATGATCTATGTGTGTGGCTTCTCTCACTGATCCATTATTTGTTCAGTAATTTGTTGATCAATAATTGTCAAAATATGGAAATTGAAGGCCGTAGAATTTTTTTGTATGTGAACATGCCTTATCATATTTGGCCATCATCTTGGCCTTATGTCATAATGCTTAACTTTACACTCTTGTTGCGTAAATTATGTTTTAGCACATTAGAAGCATTCGTTACGCATTCAGTTTATTACTTAATTCAATGAGTTATAACCAAAAAAATATTAATAAACCTTTCAAAGACTAGCTCCATTTATTTTGGGGGTCTCCATTAGTGACAAATCTTCTTTAACGTAGGAAATCACCCAGAAATCATTCGTTCTACCTCCCACTTTAGGGAGACAATATGTGTGAACTTAATGCGTATTAATGGTGCAGAGGGGATGAACGAGGAATGTGCTAAAGTGCCGGGCGATTATCAATTGCTTCCCCAAACAGTTAGGGTAAACACACAAGTGTTTTATTGGATTGTTAAATGCGATTGCGGATCACTGATTTGTAATTAATATTATGATTGGATTTTTTGACAAATTGAGCTCATTTTGACGCCATGAAATTTGGATGAATTTATTAAAATGGTTAATGTTTTGTAAGAGAATGTTTTATGGTAGATTTGGTTGCATCAAAGAAGATATTTATTAATTAAATTGAAATATGTTCGTATATTTTGATTAAAAACATAAATCTCTGAATATTGTAAGGTCTAGATTTCATGTATGACAGAAAATTTTTATGCATGAGATGAAAGTCAAAGATAAAGCTTAGGTATTGAAAATGTATTGAAGTTGAGCTCCCAGTTAAGAATCTCTTCCTCTCCATTGCATTCCTGTTAAGTTAGCTTCCATTTAAAAATCTGACACGTTATTACGATAAATCAACTGTCAAGTTTCCAAGTTTTCCAACCGTCTTTTCATCGTGGAAGAAAAATCATCTCGGAAAATGGAAAATCGAACATCACTTTGTTATCCATTCGAAGCTCTTCGCTGGTCATAAACGAAATCACCAATTACCAGTCGCGTTTCTTTTGTCACCGTCGGACAAACGCCATTTTGTTTCGCACACAACAGAATCCACTTTCACACTTCAACTGTTTTATTATGATTGTGTTGAAGCGATGATGTTTTCTCATATTGGGGATGGGTTTTGTTTATTCGATTAGCAAACGATATTAAAAAATGATATACAGAATTGACATTAAGAGAAATAGACTTCATTTTGTTCTATAATTATTTATTTCATATTGTTATCTTTGAGATTTAGATTAGTTTTTCTGTAGATGTCATCTTTGTGACAGAGATGTAAGTCTGACGTAAACTGAAATATAGAACAAAGAATTTCAGTGAGTTGAGAAATAATTTGGTTTATGTTTATAAACTTTCAATACAGGGTGCTCTATTAAAATATAAATCACAGAACAACTCCTTTATTATTAAAATATGAAAAATCTGAAAGAATTGAAACGTGCAAGAAAAGATACGCACCATGCATCAAATAAGAATAGTTTTTTCTGAGGAGCAATTCAAAGCTAGAGGACGAAGTCGGAAGCTTATTGCAGGAATACAAATAAAAATGTTTAAAGAAGATATCACACAAAAAAAAATTGTGAAATATGTGAAGTGCTATAGAACATTAAAAAAGAATAAATGATTCTAAAAAAGGACTGTTTCAAACCTAAGAGTCTGGGCTTGAGCCACCATCATCTTAGATCGAGGATGCAATTGTAGACATATGTTTCGTCCTTATTAGGACTCTTCAGTACAGTACAGCCAAGCCCTGGCCAAACCCAAGATAGTCAAGACTTGGATCCCAGAGTCTATAAACTCATTGCGATAAAAAGTCCGCAGCAGCAGCAGTAGAAACTACAAGCAACACCATCTCTTGGGCACAAATACCGATTACACAGCTGACAAGATAAAGAAGATACCACAAAAAAAAGTGCTATGGAATATTCAAAAAGAATGAAAAAAATGTTTGTTGCACAGATCCTGCGCCCGTTCGAAATGTAATTTCTTCAAGAATAATATTTCTATGATTAATATGAATTACAAATAGGGTGTAAGCAAGAAACCTCCCTTAAAACAAATTATAGTTTATACTATATGTTCTCATCACGTCACCGGAACAATGCTATGGACGTATTTTTCCAAACCAAAATGAATTTTAACCAAATAACTTGATTCTCTTGTTTGACAATAGGTTCCAAATGAATATTGTATAGTTTAAGAATATGTGAGCATAAAAATTAATTTTAAGCTTTTAATATGGACAGATAAATCAAATTAAAATTTTAACACATTTTAATAGATTGTAGAATATTATGGAGTAATTTCTTATATTTTCTTTCTACATAACATTCAGATAATTTCATTATACTTTTTCATAATACCTGCATTGAAACAACGCGTTTCAACGCCTGTTTTGTCAGTCGAAACAAGACAATTTCAGACAAATGCGAATGTAGCCGGGCAGAAACAAGCTTGTTTCTGCCCGCTGAATTGATTTTTTGCATCGTTTCATTCCTGGCAGAGTCGTATTTGTTCATTGCCAATCTCTAAATGAAAATCATATAACCTCAGTTAATTTGACATTTGTTGTATTCGGAACTGTAAATTAAATTAAAAAGACGATTAGTTTCAAGAAACAAAGTATTGATACGACAATTTCAAGTACATCACAACATCTTATTGATAAAGCACAAGCAGCTACTCTCGACTTGTTATCTGCAAAATCAAAAGAAAATATTTACTTTGTTATGACAAATTTGTAATGTGGAAAGTTTCAATGCAGGTATTATGAAAAATACAGGGTGTGGCACGGGACAAAACAAAACAAAGTGATGCCGGCCCTCGCTTCGCTTGGGCAAGCAACGCTCGCCCTCGGCTGAAATCGTCTTGTTTCGTCCCTAGCCACACAATATACTATTGTTTGATCAAAGTTTACGGCTGTACTAGGTGTACAAATAATTATACTGCAAAAGCAAATGTATCCACTGTTCATTATGAGACGAAATCGTTCAAATATTCACGTGGCTCTGTCACTTTGTTCCCATGAAACATTTCAATTCCAATTCTCCTTTCGTTGAATAAGCAAGTTGAAAGAAGTTTCACTTCAATTTCCACGTACCTAATTGAACAAGGTTCCTACACCTAAATCTACAAATTTATTCCTTTGAATGAACTTTTTAATAATTATAAATTTGGTTACTACACCTTTTCGACTTGAGGTGAAAACATTTTACAAGCTTTTGAGTGCGTTCTTTCGGTTGGATCGTGGGATGTTACTCTCTCAACACTAGGTTCTTGCTTTCGGTCGGCGCGCTAGCGGAATGCTCATTTTCTCATCAGCGGTAAATCGGCTGGAAAATAGCGGGGCCGTATTTATTGCGCGCCCGTGTCAACCCCGGCAGAGTTATTGTTAGCATCGCCGCCGCGACGACGACCAGAAACGACTAGAGAGGAGGGGATAGATAGCGTGGTGGATGCGACATGGGGAGAACAGTGATTCTCAACTTTTCTAGGACTTCTACTCAGTACAGTCGAATGAAATACCTATTTAAAGTAGTTGCGATTTCTGTTGTATATTGCTTCAATGGTAGTTCAAGACCACCCGGTAAAATAAATTTTGTTACTAAAAGCTATACGTTCTATTTTATATTACTTTTAAAAATCATGTTCATACGAAAAAAATTCTCTTGTAGTCGCATCAGCTTTTATGAAAAAAGGCAAATTCAGAATTCCACCAATATTGCAATCTTTAATGAAGATGAAAATTAGAACATTTATTGGTATCAGCAATTACAAAAATGGATAAAAGAAATTTTAGAGAGAAATAGTATATTACATCTGAGATGGGAAGTATTTCATTACAGCCGAGAGCTTATTATATGACCGAGAGGCGAAGCCTCGAGGATCAGATATAGCTCGAGGCTGATATCAAATCCTCACCGAAGTATATATACTATTTTATTCACAATCATCCCTAATTTTCCAAGAAATAATTGATCCAATTCCGTTCTTTTTTCAACGAAGTAAATTGATGTAGTAGTCTATGAAAACAAGAATGTTTTGAAAAATTTAATTAATTTGACGTTTGTAGGATTTATGATTTATGAATCAAGTTATTTATAAGTGTATCCATTGAAATTGTGATAAGTGCAGATATCAATAAGTTATAACAATGAAATGGAGCTATACACTTGCCCCGAATCAAACGAAAGAGCTACGTATGTGAGTTCATAACGATTTTATTCATAATTTACAAATTTATGAATTTATAAGACATAGATTTACACATAATTGCAACATCATTAGATTATATGATCGTTATTTCTGACAGCACGGTTTATTTTACTCAAACAAAGATTTGTGACTGATGCTAGGCAACTGCATAAACATTTCCCACCCAAGAGATGGAAGTGTCGCTTTCGACCCGTGAGCTAGTCATTGCAGTTGGAAATTACATACTTCCCAACCTCCAAAAGATTAGGAATTGGCATATTACTATAATGATTGTGAATAAATACTATTTATGTGCAGTATCATTTACTTCATCAATAATGATTGAAGTAGTAAATATATTCCGAGTTTCTAGTACTGATGAATGATGAAGTTTAGCCTTAATCATTTTTATGCCTTAGTCAGTAACATTTTGTTGTTCGCTGCAGTAAACTAGTTACCAGTCAGAAGTCACGCGTAAAGAACTAACAAAGCTCCCGTCTCATGGCGGGCGGTGAGATTTAATACAGTTCAGTCACGACGGAACACTTGACAAACCGACAGAACAAAACTGCTTCCTTCTCTTTCTCACCGCCATTTTTGTCATTTTCACTTATCATTTATTCAGCGCAGCCCTCGCTTAATTTGCCGCTCGGAAATCGAATATTAATTAAAGTAGCAAATAATTAATCGCCGGGAATTATACGATCTGTTCTCTAATTAGTCTTCTTGTTGGTTTTGCTTGCGAGGATTTCAGTCAGCTGCTTCTGGGAACTTAAGGTTTGGTAAGTTGGTAGCGACGAAAATGCTGCAGGTTATCATTATGATGGGTTATTTAATCGTTTAAGTCGAAGTTGAGAATTAATATTCAAATAACTGGTATTAATTTAACCATTACCCGAAACAATTTTCAAGTATATTATTCATTTGTTAATCATTAGTATTATCTTTGATTTCACATTAGCAAGCTTATCTAAACTTCAGATCAAGCTTCATTTTTTAATGGTTTTGGACAACATTTAATCAGAAAACTCATACAAAAAATTTTGCGTTAAGCTCAGAGTTCTATCAGATTCTTTTCTGGCTACGAGTGTGAGATAATGAACTAAATTATGATAATCACTCAAGAATAATTATCAATTGCTAAGCAACCAAAATGTGGAACCGCAAGTGTGTGTAATTTAAATTAAACTTGTAAATTTAATACTTGTCGAATATATTATTGAGTTGGAGTAATAGTAATTCATGCAACAATAAGAGGGTAAAGTTGAGCATTATGACATGACGTCGAGATTTGTCGAGTCACAAAATTGTTGGCAAGATGTCATAATGCTAATTCACATACGTAATATAAAATTTCTTCTTCGACCCTCAAACTCCATTTATTGACAATTATTGAGAACATAGCAAAGGAATTTAGTGCACAAGTTTACATTTAAACTCAACAGATATCCGAACAAATAAATCAGTAAGAAATGTTATAGACTCAACTGCAATCTTTACAAATGATAGTAAAGAAGAGATGCGTGAAACACTCACTTTATGCTCAATGTTTCTGAATGAGATATTTCCGATGCATAAAGTATCCACTTCACGCACGGCCGTCCAATGTTCTCCAATAATTGACAAATACTTATAATTTTGATATCTTCCTGAAGTTGCTTTAAGGTTATCCGTTCTCTACTTCCTGCGTCAGCCGATTTCCAAGCGGCGTGTTTTCGAAAGCTGTCAAGATTATCTCGTGAATATCAATAATTACATTGATATTTTGATTCAAAATATCATTACTTTAAACTTTTGCTATTTTATCTTCTGTTCGCAGTTATCGCGGATACGAACGCTAAAGCTATGCATTCGTGAAATGTCAACAGCAAATTGATACAAAATCTGGCTAAATACAAAAAGAAAGACACAAAACGCTTTACCGGGTATTTATATATTCAGAATTAAAATCTATATTTATTCATCCTCACTTAATATATGAAGGAATATTAGCAATAAGTTTCCGGCCTAGCATAGGAAGCACCAACGAATTGAAAAAATATAATATAGTAGTCCAGACAAAATAGACATTCCAGTTTGCATTAATTCTCAACAAGCTGGATTTCTGAATAGGTCTTGAATACGTCATTGTGCGCTTGTGCGTTGTTTTTTATCCGATGTCAGAAGTCGCAAACCTTCATTTTTTGCGTATATCTCTGAAACGATGAGAGCTACTGGAAAAATGGACTAAAGAAAGTTTGTAGATCGTAAAATTCTCTACAAAAAAGGTATGAATATTTTTTCCTTACGAAGCACCGTTCTCGAGTTATCGCGATTTCAGACCGTAAATATGCACACATTTTCGCACTTTCTCAGAAGTAGTGTACTCAGCGATTTTTTATAACATGGTTTTCCCAGTAGAAATACTCCACGATACATTCCGATCCAAGAAATCCAATGGGAAAATATTTTATTAATATAATAAAAATTGTAGCAACAATAAAATTACATTATTCATCATCAAATTCTACATGATCACTCGTTTCTTCAACTTCGCTCTCTTCTTCCTCTTCGTACTCAATTTGTGCGTTGACTGCTCTAAGAAGAAAGAAATGTCAGTTAGATCTTCATCGATTTCGAAAGGATCTTCATCTGTTGCATTTGATTCAGCATTAGTTCAAAAGTGGACTGGACAAATTGGCACCAGCTGGTGAATAAAACAATCCAACTTTTCTGCTCGACACAATTGTTCGTGCAGCCCTTATTGCAATTACAAAAAAATTTATTCAGTAGTTTCTCTGGAACAGATGGAAGTAAAGTCTGGATTGGCTTCAAACTATTATTCATCTATCTACAGTCCTAGTCTTCAGAATTCAGTTCATTGTCCAACCACACTAGCACTTGGCAGAACACACGAAATAAGTGTTGATAAGCAAAAGCAGAGGCTGAAGGGGATAAGATAACTGCACTCTTTTATTTCATCTTCAGTCAAAGATTCACTGCAAATGAAGCAAACTTCTGACATTTTTATAGAATTTTGTAACACTTCTATTTACTACGAAAAACCGTTTAAAGCTGACTGGACTGTTGACGTTACTCAAGGCCAACTGACTGATGGAATTTGGGATGGCCGTCGTCTCACTCAATCGTATATTTTCCACGTAAAGTATTCGAGTGCATAAATTACAAATATCAATATTCTAATATTATTTTCTTCAAATGATGCATACTGGCCACATATGAATGCATATTCATATTTTCTAGGTTTGAAATCGTGATAACTCGAAAACAGTGCTTCATAGAAAAAGAAGTCTAGATATCTCTTCTGTAGAGAATTTTACGTTCGGTAAATTTTTGCTCAATAATTTTTCCGGTATTTCTTTTCATATCAGAGATATACGCAAAATGCGAAGATTTGTGACCTTTGATCTCTGATAAAAAATCAACGCACAATAAGCGGGATCTATGGGGACTTTTGACATAGCATTTGTAATGACGTATTGAAGACCTGTACAAATATTCAGCTTGTTGGGAATTAATACAAGCTCAGCACTTTTTTTCGTCTATTTTGTCTGGGCTATAGTTCATTCTACATCCTTTAAAATGGAAATAGTTTATGATACTGACTGATACTTTAAATGTGTGTATTTAAATACGGAGATTCAGTCGCAGAGCTTAATTTTTCTTTCTACTCTACAGTTTCTGTCCACTTGGAACATCCTCAGGAGTGAAAAAAATTTGTGTGTTTGTAAACTGTTCAATTTAAAAAACTACACATTTTTTTCACTTCTGAGGATGTTCCAGGTGGGACCGAAACTATAGAGTAGAAAGCAAAATTAAACTCTGACTGAATTTCCGTATTTCAATACCTACATCTTTTAAAATAATTTTTCAGTTTTGGAAATAGAAAACAGTCAGATCGTGCTGAATTAGGGTAATATGAGGAATAATCAATTGGTCCAGAGCCTAATTTGTCAATTTTTCGCAGAGCTAACACCATTTGTATGAACACTTTTCCTCGGCGTTTTCTCAAAATATTTTTGCGAACAATATTCTCCATCAGTGTTATGTCCTATTGTAAGTTGTGAGAAGTACCCAATTTTCGTTCAACAAATGAAAGCAAAATGTAGTCAGATTTCTGTATGCAAAATTTCTTGGGCTGAAATGAGCAGTAAGCCATGTTTCCACTGTTTTTGACTTATTGTTGGTTCCTGGATCATGATTCGATCAAAAAAGTGATATGAATCAATCTTCTTTGAATTTTAAATTGATTAAAAATCAGTTTGGATGTTGTGGATCTCATTAGTTTTGGTCGACGTTCAAAAATTTAAGAATCCATTTGGCTGATAATTTTGTTCATCTGAAACGGAATGAAGGGATGTTCTCAGATCTTTCAGAATTATTCCATAAATAGTACAGCATCAACATTCATCGAGATCAGCACAGAAACAGAACTTCCAGCACTGTGGTCGGTTCTGCAGCACTTGACGCTGCAAACCAATTTGTATGTAGTGTAGTCTTGTAGTAAGGACATTGTTTTCTATTGTATTTTATTTAGAAGCGCACAAAAAATAGCACATTAAAGAGTGTAATGTCAATTCACTCTCCATAGAAACTGAATTTGTTTTTGAAGGTTTAAAGAGGTTTGTAGTTCATTTCAGTAAGAACGGTTCAAGGGTTCTTATTATTGTATTAGGACCACGATTCAAGCCTTCTGATTTTAAAATGCGAATCAATTTTACATTAGCACAAAAATCAGACTTGTCTATCTGTCAGTACCATCATTTGTCGGTCCTTCATCAATTATTATCATACATAGATTTGTACAGTTCGAAGATTTAAATTTAAATCTATTCAGGTAATATGTGAATATGAGTATATATGTTGCTTCTATTTTTTGAATTTATTTCCAGAAAGCTTGTTTTGAGTTCAGCATTTAATGTGAGTGAATCAAGTTCAAATTTCGGCCAATCGGATGACTTAAATCGTAGTCTTATATAAGTCCTTGGACCGTTTCTAACTGAAATAAGCTATAGGACAATTTTTTATCATACACTCTCATAACAGAATATATGTAAAACTAAAAATAATGAATGAATAAATCATAGCATTCTCTTTTATAGTTAGAAGTCAGATTGCCATGAAATTACAACAAAGATATTTGAAAGCCACTCGAAAAACGTTACTTTGAATTGTCAAACGAAATTTAAAATAGATCACTTTCTAAAGAATTTTAGTTGGTAATAACAATGAAAAAGTGTAATAAACTTGAAATATATACCATGATATCAACACCGTGCTTAGCGTTTTTAGTTGCCTAGAATTTATTCTCAAAAAAAATACAAAAAATTTGTTTTTATTTGTCAACCATGTATTAAAGCTGTTGACATACTAATAGACTAGCAAAGAATATAATGTGGCTCTCTGTACAGACTTAATTTATTGATACCATAATTAAATCAGATTTTGACAGCGGCTTTTTTTGTAATTAATCATAAAACTACACACAGACGTAATGATGAAATAACTTAATTAATATGTTAATAAGAAAGAATTTAAAAAATGAATTCAGACCATCATGATTCAGACAATGTAAAAACTCTAGTTGTAAGATCAAATTAGCAGATTGTTGCCCAAAATTAATTAGTAGCATGGTTTAAAATACATAATTCTTAATTTAATTTTTGGGAATCAGAATACATACATAAATAAGGTGGTCTATTAAAATCTACTGGAATTATTTTATTCCAAGATGTACCTAAGACTATATTTTAATAGAAAAAATATATATTAATAATTCTTTTTTCCTATTACAGAGCATGCCATGTGACTCGGTAGATTGATATTTTTGAATTATAAGAGCTGTTTACAAGCCATCAAATAAAGACACCCAAGGTATCAAATGAGGAGCACACCGCAGAGGATCGAATCTGGTTTGATAACAAAGATTGGTAATGAGTAACACACTATACTTTTTCTAGGCAGATAAATTGTAACTTTACAAATCAATTTAGATTAAATCTTTTGAAAACAATTACATAAGCGTCAACCTCCGAATTTCAAATAGTTATCTTTATTAAGTGTAAAATTATTTTGTTCTCAGAATAACTAACATTAACAACTACTAAATTCCGCGTCTAGGTTCAAGAAAATCACTAAAAATTATCACGTATTAAATTCGTCAACAGCGAAATTAGACTCTAATAAAACCTCTGAAAATATCATCCATTTCATGGTCTCTCTCACCACATTTCAGATTAAAAAAATATAACCCCCTGAGAATTGATCCTCATGTGACGAAATGAAGAGCTGTGCTCTCTTATTGCCCGCTGTTTTAATAAACAGTTGAGTGTCGCCAACAGCTGCTTCGGAAGACGATCTGATGACAGCTAGATGGCGCTCGAATTTTCAGTGATGTCTAATTTTAAATTAGTTAGTTAGTAAATCGTTTAGATGTACTAGAAGCCGTTTAGCGAGAGATGTAATTATCTTTTAGACGTGGTTGATTTTCATTTTTGTTATGATGCTGTTGAATTACTCACTTGATGAAATGTTTATTTGAACGCTTTAAAATATGTTCTCAATTTAGAGAGAATTAACAATTAGATCTTACCAAAAGCCAAAGAGATACTGTGGATCATTTTTTGTGTATATCTCAATTTTATTATGTGATTGTTATATCTGTATATTACAAAATTATAGATAAAAATAAAACTTAAATTGCTCAAATTCAAATCATGGATTTTTTTGTTTCATAGCTACATTGTTGCGAATTATAGGAAACCTTAAAGCTATTGAGATCTCCCAACTCGCATAAAGCAAACTTAAGTTAAGTGTTTTGACGTCTAAGATTTATTTTTGTTTTCAGTTCGTGTTTCTTAGATGTCAAATTTTGTAGCACTTAGATATTTGTCTTCGTGACAAATGCATTTTATCTTCTATTTGAAAAACATATCTTTAAGTGTGAAATCGATGAAATATCTAATTGTTTTCATGATAATCTCATAGCAATTTATGCTACAAGAATGTAAAGTTGAGCTTTATGACATAAGGCCAAGTATTTAGTGACGAGGCTTGCTGAGTCACTAAAATTGCTGGCCAACTGTCATAATGCTTTGCTTACAGTCGAACTGCATGCAAAAATTTTTCTACGGCCGTCAACTTCTATATTTAGAAAATTATTGAACAAACAGCAAGGGAGCTCAGAGCACAAGTTGACATTTAAATCTTACAAATAACTGAACAGATGGATCAAACCAAATATGGAGTGTTTAGTGCACCCTTCGTCATTGTCTAGGACTCAAGATTCCTCGCTGAGCTGTCTCAAGATTCCACGTCGAGCTTGGTCAAAGCGGGTGAAGCCCACTTGTTGGTTAGCTGTGAAGCACAGACGGTTGAAAATAAAAATCACCGTTCAAGATATTTAGATCAAATTAGTGATAAATTTGTAATGTAAAATTGTAGTAAGGCTGCAAAAAATGATCAATCTGATCAATCCGATCAATCAAAATCAATCTGATCATTCCAACGATCTGATGTTGATCGATTCGGTTGTTTGATTGTAACGAACAGAGCCCCTACAGGAAATACATTTATTCAACATGCTGGATGAAAAGAGTGGCAAACGCAACTGATTCATATGCGTCAAGCACATGGTGACGTCTGGTGGGATTTCTGGAAAGCCACTAAAAATTTCTGGAAGCTTCGAGAAACTCTAGCCGAGGATATATAAACCTGGTTCTAAGTAGGGCCAATGATTATTTTTATTGATAGTTCGGATAAGGAGAATGTATGTTTGAATATAAATAAGAAGCAGCAGAAATAAATGACAGATAGTGTTACTGTGTAAATAATAAATAAATGTAGTGTTAGTGCCTAGTTTAGCGTCTATTATGAGTAGAAGTATTTATTAGAAGATATTTTTAGCTATATTATTGTAGTCTCAAGCAAAAATAAATTTATGAAACCCACGAACTAGTTGAGTTCCGTTACAATATTTTCTTCGTCTTATCTTGTCACTTCAGTTGAAGATAATATGTTACTCTACCTACATTATCAAAATTTTTTTTTATTAAGAAAGCCGAATCATTATTAAACGTTATCAAAATTTTTTTTGTTAAGGAAGTCAAAGCATTATTTTATTTCTGATTGTATTGACTTATTGAGGCAAGAAATCAAAATTTAGATCTGTGCATGGATATTTATTTTTGGAATAAGAATTGCATAAATTGTTACTATAAAGCTTAATAATAGCTTGCAACAGAAAATGAAATTTCAAAATATTTTCACAATGAATCCATGCTCCCAAATTTCCATGAAATCATTTGGAAAATCTTTCTTTTCAATTATTCTTTAGTGACTTGTTGTTGACGAACTAACTTCCGCCTCGCAAATACAGTGACAATCACTTCCCTAACAACACATTTATCACTTCATCTTTTTTGTAAGTATAACAAAAAACATCATTTATTCACAAAATGCTTTATTTACTATTCAGGTAACAAATGACAATAGTTCGTGATCCTAACCATCTTAGTATGATTTCATTTTGAAATTGATATATTTATCAACACAATATGATAATATGTATTTGTCATGTCACAATATGTTTACATTTTCCACCAATAGGATCATAGAGGGCGTGGCCGAAGAGGGTAGTTCACCCTTCAGCGTAGGCGTTAGTCATTTTTTATGCATCTGTCAAAGGGAGTGTATAATACGGTTTTTTATCTAGATGCCATTCGTATTCAATTAATTTTATAGTGTATGTATATTGAATAATAGGTATTATGCTTGTTTGTATGCTTAATGGGTACAAATCGAATTGCATTGTGGGTATACAGACATGTTTTTATCATTTATGATATTTAAATTAATATGCTTTTTATATTCTTTTATGCTCTACTTTTCATGGACTGGATTGACTTAGCTTGATTGATTTTCTGTAACGTTTTATCGAGTTTTCAATTGTAATTCAAAATTAGCTTCATGATTTTGATATACGCACATAGATACATACACTATATAGTATACTCCAAGTTTCATTTTGTATTTATATTTGATTAGTTTGTCGCAATAAATCAAAACAAAGATAGTTATTTCATAAGAATAGGCTTGCAAAGTCCCTAAACAGGACGAATTTCATACATGTATATTTTTAAAAAAAGTGCGTAGAAGCTCACGGAATTCGTTTCTTCAATAAATTAAAATTATGATTGAAAGTACTATCCCTGTAATAGATTCAAATTTCTTTTAGAATATAAGCAAGAAACTTCCTTCAAAACAAGTTGTCGTTTCGTTTATTCTTCGTGGATTTTATCCCTCAAGTCTTATGATGCAGATCAATTCAATGAAATTCAGCTTAGTAACTAGATTTTCATGTCTCACACTAGGTTCCAGATGGGAATTGTGAATTGGAAGTTACGCTATTCATCATTAATTTATTGATGAAAATAGATTTCAAACTTTTACTCAGAAAAAATTATTCAGATTTAAAAACATAAATTTTTAAAATTTTTATTGAACTTGATGGAATATTTTAAAATAGATTTGATAGATTTTCAGTTTTTTTTTTTGATATCAAGCAATTATGCCTCTCCTTATAGGAATGGGATCTGCTAACATTTTTTTCTCATTTTTATTTACTTGTACCAAGTACAAGGAAGTATTATGAAACCGAAAAAATTCACCTATCGAGATTTTGATGAAAATATCCGTTTTGAGCATCCCTGAATCCATTTTTACTATTTTTGGCTTGATGTCGGTATGTATGTATACGTATGTGTGTGTATGTGCGTAACTCGCAAATCTCAGAATTCATCAAACGTATAATGCTGAAATTTTGTATAAAAGACTGGTATAGGATCTATAGGATTTTGATGTGCACCTCGCATTATGGTTGCAATCATCTGTACTGGAAGTGCATTTTACCTGATGCTTATTTTGAATTCTCCGCATAAATCTAGAATGATTAGCCGTAGGATACTGGAATTCAGTATTTGAATTTGCTGTAGCATCCAAATGATCATCTCCTATTTTCGTCGCAATCGACTAAGCCGGAAGTACACTTCATTTTACGGATTTTTCGAATTTTTCTCATAAATTTAAAATAATCAGTCGCAGAATATTGAGATTTTGTACTAAGCACTTTTATAGCATCTAGTTGTACACCTTGCATTATGGTTGTGATCGGCTTAGTCGGGAGTGCAGTTTACTCGAAACATTTCTTAATTTTCCGCATAAATCCAAAACGATTGAACGTAGAATATTAGAACACAGTATTCAAGATGATAGTAGTGTCTAGATGCTCATATCCTATTTTCATTGAGATCGACTGAGTCGAAAGTGCACTATACTTGACGATCTTGGAATTTTGCGCATAAATTCAGAACTGTTAGCCGTAGAATCCTGAAAATCAGTATTTAGGAATGTTGTGACATAAGAATGATGACATACTGTTTCCATAGCAACCGACTAGCCGTGGAATGATGAGATGTTGTGTTTGATTATATATACACAATGATGTACAAGTGAGTCACGTGATGTCCACGTCAGATTTTTTTTCTGAGAAATTTGATTTGAAGTAATAATATTGAACTAATCAAAGATTCATAGTAATTTTAATGAATTATATTTTAAACTTATTTGCGTCGTCATAAATGCAAGCGATTTGTCTGTTGCGGTGAGTAAAATAAGAATTAATAATCTATACATTTTTCAGAATTTTATTGAATAAAAACGATATTACATTTCAAATTCTGTATATTTATTTGGAACTTTGACGTTTCGATTCTTTGACCAAAGATCTTCTTCAGAAAACAAGTCAAGTATTCCTAAAATATTTTGCTATCATCTGTGTCTGATTGGAGTTTTATAGGTTGACAGCTAACCATATACTCATTTTTAAACATGTTGCGCATATGCTGTCGCATTTATGGCATTTATAACTTGTATAATTGATGAAATAGAATAACTACTCAATGCATTTAATTAAAACATATTGAATTGAATTTGAGCACAGAAAGAAAAATAATAATATGAGATATGCTCATACATACGCTTCCTGTGAATCTGCATTTGTGATGTCACATTTGATACAGCGTGTCTTTCAATCAAAACTATAAAAAATCATAAAAAACAAGAAATTTGTGGGAATCCAAATGACTCTAATTTGTTCATGAACAAATAGACTGTAAGTGCAAATGTATTCATTGTTCATGTGAGACGATGCAGTTTATACTTTGCACCAATTCGCACAACGTGACCGCTACTTATATTCTAATATAATATTCCAATGTCATTATAGAAGCATGTTATGTAACAGTTTACAGCCCACGATATTTTTTCATATAAATGGCTAATAAATTTGTTATTATTAAACTGATTTGCGTGTTGAGGTGATATCCTTTAATGTCATAAATTATCTTTAATTTTATAAAATATATTTCTGTCCTACAGACATCATAGAAATGGCATGGACAAAATATATATAAAATATGCCATCTCTTTAAATGAGGTTGGCACGAGCTTTTTTGATTATTCAGCATTCACTTCGCTTGGTAAATTGTAATGAATTTTTGGTAGTATATTGTAGAACGGATGTTAGCAGGCAATTAGTACAGGATAAAAATTCGGATAAGGGCCATATAATAATAATCACTTTAGCAGACCACTAGTCTGTGAGGAAAAAAAATATTGGAGGAAAATTCAGGAAAGACGATTTTTCCAGATAATACTGAAATTAGCAACCTGAAATTTGGATTACTTATGGATCTTGCCTGCATATTCTTAGCTCAGTAATAAAAAAACATAGATGGGGCCAAATTATGCAGAAATCAAACTTTCATATATCCGATCAAGATTTACATTTGTACCTAATATGTTTTAAATATGATGTGTAATTTGAAAGATTCTATCAAAATTACCTGAAGAAGAGTTTCGATTTGTAAGCGACATTTTTGTTTTGGAAAATATGTGATTACTGATTGAAAATTTGGTGAAAAAAAGGGAAAAAGAGTGTAGAATTAAATATTCATGCGGAGTCTTATTCCTAATATCTTTTAAGATAATACAAATCATGATGTATAAAATTTCTTATAAATAATGAATTTTAGTTTTATATATCGGAAGTAGAAGTAGACATAAATTTCTTGTCAATTTTCGTTTGTGCTTTTTCTAAGAAAGCATTACATTACACAGCAATTAAGGTGATAATCGCCCAGCTATAAACATGCTTCGCTACAAGCACATCAGAGTATATTTTGCGGCTTAAGAACCTGTCATTTGCTATTTTCATGAAAATAATTAAAATACAATACACCATGTAATTGTCCATCTGTTAAGGCTGTGAATCTTCACTAAGAACAAAAGAAAGCGACAAATAAAAAACTGAAGATTTAACATCAAATGTAGTAAAGTCTGATATTAAATAAACACATTATTATTAGCGAATAAAACATACTCACAGCCTCTCAAAAGAAGCAATTATAGGCCGCCATTTTTTGTAATTTAGTAACAGTAATAATTCAAAATCAGCCCTACCAACTGTCGGCGGAAATAATTATAAAAGGTGCCTTTTATTAATTATGACATCTCACTCACCCTTTCAAAGACTGTTTGGTAATTTTGTGGGCTCCGTTTCTGTGTCTGTGGCGATGTTCGTTTGTTTGTTGGTTCGTGCGGTCGACACGATCAATTGTTTCGGGTTCGCATCGCTGGTTGGCTGGCCCAACCGGAAATACAATACAGTTCACACGGAATCCAACTGAGATGATTTTCGGGTAATTTTGATTTGAATTTCTGTGATTTCAAATCTAGGGTAATCAAGATAATTACCTTTCTGATACTGCCAGATTTTGAGAATAGATGTCCAATTTAATAGAAGAAATGGGATTTGTATTTCCTCTGTTCTAGTAAAAAAATAATGTAATTATAGTTGAAGCTGAAAAATCCATTATTATTTATATTTTTCTGTATCAGAAATTGGTTCTTATTATTCTTTGCAAGACAAATGTAATTTATTTATTATTATTGACCTTATTTGAGAATGAAATCTGTCACATTTTAATTAAAGTTAAAGCCTCAAAATATACGACAAATTTAATACAAAAGAGTGGACTGCACTTATTATAGGAGTATGCAACACATGTGTGAAAAAGTATTAAAACGTTAAAATTAATGCCAAAAAAAAGTTGTTTTAAATTTTTTTTACTAACATTAGCAAACAAAATATGCAGCTCAAAAATATCGACAGTACGTCTCTGTTAATCTCCTGCTCTCCTCCCCGTGCCCGTCTTGAAATTTCTCAATAAAGTATCAAATAAATAAGAAATCTGTTAAAAAAAACTTATCGTTCAAACGTTGTTAATAGACATTGTTAAGAAAATCAAGTTACCGGTTGTCCGTTTTGGGACAAGCCGTGAAATTGTCCCTTTTCATTTCCATGGGATTCAATTTAAAATTCAGACCGCCGCCTCCGCCACCAGCACTTGGTGCTCGTTTATTTGTTACGGCGTGACGGAGACGCAACCACAGCTAGATTGGATCGTTTTGTGAACAAGAACCGCGGAGACTGACCAGATGGTTATAGAAGAAAAAAATTCACATAGTGTTGTACCATTATAAAAGAATTTAATTGGTACAGAAGACTCCATCAAAGTTATTTGGAAGTTTGGATATTAGCCAAAGTTTCTAGACGACCACCGCGAAGAATGATTAATCCTAATTTGATGAAGTATCTGTCAAAGTTGACATAATTACACGATAGTTGGACGATAAATATTCATAATATTCTCATTGAAGTTTAATTCTGGTTTAGTCAATAGATACGGAAAATTTGATAATTCAGTAGTTGAACCACAACGAATTGACATTGACTTGATAATTGATGTCAATTTACCTTGGAAGCCGGACATGTTTCAGATTAGAATTTATCATAGATGCTTGACAGGGACCAAATCAGGTTATTCTTCTATAAAAATTAGATCTGGATCAAGATGTCAAGGATTGGATCCTCAAAACATGATAAGATTATGTCAATGTTGATTCGTTATTGTACTACCACAGATTGTATTTTGTAGTAGAATATAAATATTGGGCGGTTATAAAGTACCTCTTTTTGAAAGGACTAGCCGCAAAACAAATCAATTGCGATTGGTTTATACATTGAAGAAACAATGTCCTTTCTACACCATTATTAAGAACTGAATCACTTTTTTTGAAAGTACACAATTTCTTTCATATGAAGAGGCAATAAATGTATGATCAAATGATGACTTTGTTTCACCGTACTATTTTAGTACAGATGCCTATCAGCATAGTGATTAAATTCCTATTTAAGCTTCGTAGCAAACTTATTTGCTGTCAATATAAATGCACATAATCCATGTTTATTCAAATTTAATTTGACGAAATCAGGACAAGGAATCAAAAATAACAATTTAAATGCCAACTGATCTTTTGGTGTATTTTAAACTATCTTCAGAGTCCTGCAAAAAAAAGAACATGTTACAAAAATCTGTACGAATAAATTACAGATTTTTGTGATATGTACTTCCCTTAGGTCCAGTTTCACCAAAGTCAGTTAAATTTATCTAGAGGTTATTTTGAGTTAATAACTATAGTTACAATTGTATCAACAATGATTTTCGTATAAAATATCCTTTGGATAAATTTAACTGGCGTTGGTGAAACTCGCCCTTAGGAGTATAAAGATGGTTTGAAATAATTCGAAACGTCTATTGGCATTTAAAACGGCGATATAGCACAGTGGTAGAATGCTAGCCTCTGAACGCAGAGGTCATGAGTTCAAATCTCAGTTAGGTCATGGAATTTTACGGCTTTTCTGGATTAGTATTCACACTCGTTACCTTTCCAAGTTGAGAATCAAATTAACTTGGCAACAATGGAGCTACCTAGCACCGGCTAGGGCACCTAGGGACATAAAAGCGACAAATTCAAATCCCAAAATCAGTTTCATGGAAAAAAAAAGAAGTCAGTTGGCATTTAAATTGTTATTTTCTAATTCTTGTCCTAATTCTGATAGTCAAGGGCCAGTTTCACCAAAGCCAGTTAAATTTATCCAGAGGTTATTTTATACGAAAACTATTGTTCATACAATTGTAACTATAGTTACTAACTCAAAATAACCTCTAGATAAATTTAACTGACTTTGGTGAAACCGGGCCCAAATTTTTATAATTAACTAACAGGACACGATTTTCTTCCAATAATATATGATATCTTAGGATGTTTGCTTTTTTCCTCCTATCGATTGTCTTTCTCCACAAATCTTACTTTCGATTTCTGCTTTATTTTAGCTAATAAAAATTTGTAAAAAGAAAATATCATATTCTTTTAAAGCTATAAATCATTGATAATTTTAGTTGCATAACAACTCATTTAGCTCAAGAGCTTCAAACAAAACACAATCACCGCCACTTTAACAAAAACCAAACGTCAACAAACATCCACTTGAACGAAGTGGCGACCGATAAGTGCCTAATGCAGGAATCATTAGACGCTTTCCAACATAAAACATCGTTTAAATTCGACTTATGTTGCAGTTGTTTCTTGAAAAATGGGAGCCGGGTGTGTTTAGGAATTAACTAGGGTTGGGACCGTTCTTACAACTGATTACAATTTGATAAGGAGTCGCTGAACACAAAACAGAAGGCTGAGGAAGCCATTTTACGTGGAAGAAATACTAATGAGAATTTCATCAAAATATTACATATTTTTATATAATGATCAAGAAATAAGTTGAATGATTGATGATATTCATTTTTATTCTATATTTGAATATAAAAACAATTCATAGCGGCAAGTATGGAATGCATGGAATCGTGTTTTCATCTTGTTCTTTAATTAATATATTCATTTGAAAATGATATACTGGGGATATTTTAATGTCGATAATATCACACACAGAAACGATAGAATATTGTGTACAAATAGATAACTGCCATATTGTGCAACAGTTTTCGTGCTCTATTTGATTTCAATATTTTTTATCTTTTGTTACCTTCGTCCTAAAAATTAAACTCGAAAATAGCTAATAATGGCGCAACGTAAGTTTAAATTTTAGTTACGAATAGTCTCCATGTTTTACGTGACTAATCCTTTAAACAGACAAGAAGAAAGTGCCAAATATAGTCAAACGAAGGCCCGAGAATACATTTTTTCAATAAATCCTTCAAATTTGACATATAAGTAGCTGTTATCCATGGCTTCGCTCAAATATAGAAGTTTTTTTTTGTCAATGTGAAGAATATATAATAATTGATTGTAGCATCTGTGCAAACCGCGGTACCACTTGCGCTATAGCTCTATAAATCTGTGCTTTCCCGATTTTTTTATTGTTTTTTTCTCAGGGTTAATCAATTTAATTGACTTTCTCTCAAAAATATGATAATTGACTACAGCACCCAGGCAAACCAGGCGGTAATTAATTGAATTCAATGAAAAAAATATATATAATTGACTGCAACACCAAGGCAAGCCACTGGATTCATCAGCGTTTGTCCTATGCTTCAGATATTTCTTGTTGTTTCATTCTAGTGTTAATTAGCTTTCTCACAAAAATATTACAATAGTCGCGGAGAATAAGATTTTCCACACAAACGTGTTAAAGTGTCCCAATTTACCTCCTCAATGATAAAATTCAGAAAAATCCTTTTTTAATTGTTATCTATGGTATTAGAGGAATGCAGTGTCAAAATTTGAGCACTTTGTTTCCAGCGGTTTGGTCTATGCGTTATCTGTCAAATAATAAGTATTTATTGAGATATTAATGAGAAGCAGGAGTCGTACTGTAATTGCACGCAAGCTCCAATTACAACTATTCAAAATTTTAACTCAATTGGATGAACGATGCGCTAACGAACAATTATCCTATGCGACTTGCACGCCACCTATTAAATATTGATTTTACTATATCAGAAACATTCAAGCAAGTGCTAACAGCAATTGTACAAAATTTCAGTTCAATCGGATGAACGATAACAACGAACAGATACGACTTGTGTGCCACCAATTGTACACATTGATTGTATTATGTAAGAGATTTTTGTTCAAGTATCAGTAACAGCTTTATGCTTAAATCGAATAAACGATGCGCGGACGAAAAAATACGATTCGTGCGCCACTTACTTCACGTTCATAACTCTACACCAGAAATCTTCACACAAGTGTCAAAAACAATTGTAGAAAGTTTCAATTCAATTGATTTATTAGTTTCAGAGATTAACCTGGACAAACAAACAGTCAGACAGTTAGGCAGATAAAAATTTAAAAACACGTTTTTGAATTTTGGTGTCCTGCAAAAACCATATGATATTGAGGAAAAAATCTTTAGATATTGCGAAAATAGAAACAGACACTTAATTCTGTTTATTTATATAAAATAAATATAAAGGACTGTATGTCATGTGCTAGCCGCAACAAATCATTCCCCTTATTTCTGCATCTTAAAATTAATTACTTTATTATGTAATACTCTGCATAAATTGTCTGATTTTCTGCCATAATTATCATGCAAATTTCACACTGTCAATTCAGTTTGATTAGCAATCTCCGATGTTAATAATTTCCCTGTAATTAATAAATAACACATAAAGACTCCATTAATATTCAATAGAATCCAGACTGAAATTGAGATACTCAACATGATCGTTTTCATTTTGGACCTCACATGGTGTGAGAATTTTCATTTTCGACCAGTAATTAATTCGCTATGTAGGAGGTTATAATTATTTATATCTCTATTGTTTTACAACTTTGACAATAGCAAAGACTAAATATGTATTTAGGAAACCATTTCGGTACCCATATGATAAATTGGTTCCAGTTAATAGCGGATGTAGGAATTAGAACGATTTGAAATGGTTTTCAAATTTTTGATCGCTAACGTGTTATTTATTACGGGAATGTGATGGGGTATTAGTGACTTCCACAAGGCATTAAATTTATTAAAAACGGTTTTTCTCGATTCTAAATGCTTCATCAAAGCCATTAGCGTTTAATTTATTTTTCTTGCAATATATTTTATTGGGTATAACAGATATATCAGATCCGGACTATATGGTTAAATTTTTATTTTAATTTAATATACATCCGTTTCAGTCCTGAAAAATAAGTTTTTTATAGGACGCAAATGTGTCTCAATGGAATATTTGATTGATGTAGGTATATAAGCTGTTTATTTTCCGCAGAAAAACAGATTTTTGTAGTCTGCGGCCTTGATCTTCATATTTAAGTACACCAATAAACGAAATGAGGAAGGGTATTGTTTTGTGTTTCGAAACCAATTTCCAACAATATTTACACCCAGTTATGGAGAGGAACAACTAGAAGCAAAAGGCATGTCCTATTAATGATTACATAATTGTTTACTAAGCTATAACCTCAACAAAAATCTTTATGAGTCCGCAAACTTTTTTTGCTTAGCTTCGTTTTTGTATTTCTCAAAAAAGAATTTTAATCACATATCGCAGTTCTCATATCTTCAAGAACGTATTCTGGAGATTACCTGTATGTATATTATTGAGAAATTGATCTGATGTCACTTACATATATTTAGAGGTTGGTCTGTAGTTCACATATCTACAAGAATTGAGAACTTGTCTGCAGTATTTTTGGTAGCTTGATATGAATTTCCTAATGTAAAGAACTACTCGTTTTCAGGATTCCGTAACTCGAATTGAGAAAACAGAATCTCTTGTACAGCTACTTTTTTGTGTGTCAAGGCCCTTTTTCTCCGGAACGGCCAGAGATAATTTGTTGAAATTGATACCGAATTCTGAAGTCTACAATCTAAAAACTCTGTGAAAATTTAATATTCTATCTCAATTCAATAAGAAAATACGGAGTTTAATGTATTTTCATACTAACAGATGTCTCATTGACTGATCGACACATCAGAAACTGTGGGATACTTCCTGTTGACCTAGAATTGAAGCACTGTATGGCTCAATTTACGGGCCGAATAAAAGCTGATATTTTTTTGAGCACGGTCTTCGGGTGGATGTGCTTATTGGCTTATACATAGGTATAGGCTCATGGACTGAAATTTGATTTGATCACAATCTTGTACGGACTAGAATTACTATGCGACGGGCATGTGCGGATGTTCTAAGATATTCAAGAACAAGTTTAAACTCATCTCTTTCCAAAAATTAATATTGAAATATCGATTGAAAACTGTGATTTGTTGAAGCATAATAGACGTACAGATACCTACATAAGGACTAGGTCTAAAAATTTTATGGGTCGGAGTGCTCCGAATCTTCAAACTTTCCGCACGGGTTAAACCATGTCTTAAGATACTAATGGCCGATTTCACGATTTCGAGTTAAATTAGTCTGGTTTAAATGGATCACTTTCTTGGTAACAATATCAATTTCTGTATTTTTTGTGTCATCACGGGCCCGGGGCCAATCAAATAAATCGAGATCCAGTGCATTGGTTAAGAGTCGGACTGAACAGGAGCTTGAATCCTAGGTTCCAAATTAGGCTGGGTCATGAAATTCTAGGACCTTCAATTTTTTTTTAGAACTGGGCGACTTTTCGCCGGCAACGGGTTCAGATGGATCGAACTTGAAAGAGATCTACCGAGATCTTGAAATTTGGCACTAAATGTCTCATACCTCAAGTAAAAATAATAATCAAGAAATGATCAATTCCGTATGTGGATTTATTACTTGACAAACATAATTTTGAGGTTTCTTTCGTACAGTGACACAAAAGAAACCACAAACTTAAGTTCCTTATCTGATAATTCCACTTTACAGTTATATAAAGGTACAGAAGGAGGACTCTTTGTACAAAAATATGCCAGTGGACTAGGATGGGCATAGAGAAAAAAATTGCGGAGATGTATGGGGTAGTTTCTGAGGTAGCGAAACAAAATTTTAGGTAAAGAGAGATCGGCAAGTTGAGAGGGCGAGTGATTACGTCAGAATGTTATAGAAATAAATGGGAAAAAGTGAATTTGGAAACTGTACCATATCTAGTCTTATAAGATTAGAAAAAAGTCGCTTGTTTCGCTCGCTTAAAGTGTTCACAATGAAATTGTTTTTATGAATTCGAAGGAACTTTTAATCTAATACAAAATTGGTGCCTTACCAGTCGAGTAAATTAACTATTACCTATTTTTTTTCTCGTGAATCTGCAAAAATTATTTTATAAAAGTTGTTCAATTTCGATCCCGAGTAAGCCTGCAGAATTTAAAAAACTGATTTTTTAACATCTTATGTAATGGTACACAACTTTAAAGGGTGAGCATTTTTCCATATTTTTTATTAATAGCTAAATTTGCTGAACAAATTATTCATAAAATATTTATTCTGGTGGAAGGAATTTAAAAATTAAATGAGGTCTTACCCACTTTCAAATAATATAATCCGGAGTTTACATATATTCCAAAATTTATTCTGAAATCTTCATAAATTTGGAAGCTAATTCAATTCTTTCTGTTTCATATTTCCCTATGCATATTTTATAGAATATATAAATGACAAAAACCCAATGTGAAATCCAGATTTCATAATTTTTTTAAATAGACCAGGCTTACAGAGATACTTAAATTGCAAACCAAGTTCGAAAAATTATTTAATTACAATGTGATTCATCCAAACTGAACGAAAAATATTTATAATCTGTCTAGTAAATTCTCATGGCTTTTATTTAATTGTATGTGGCCACATTGCATTTTACTAGTCACTTTTAAATTGAAAACAAATAGAGATATTATGAATATCTACTACTATATAATTAAAACTATCAAATCGCACAGATAAAAAAAAGAAATAAATATTTGCCATGATGAGAAAGTCGAAACCACTTAGCTTTTTAGCCTAGCGTGACACCAAATTCATTTTTAATGTTCTCTAGCAGAATCACTTCATCTTAATTTTCGAATCAATTCCATCTATTGAAACCACACTTTTCCAAAACATCTCAATTAGATTGTGTTCTAACCACACACATCGTTCTCTTCTTCTTGTTTATGTGTGCGGCAAAGGCACTTTTGAGGCGCGGCTCCATCTCTGTTTGCCGCTCTGTAATTACAGCTAATTGGCTGGCATTACATGGCATATTGGGCACGGGCGATGTTGCATTGTTTGCATGTTGGTACACACGTGTGTGAGAAGACAATGTTAGTTTTTTTTTTTTTGTTTTAGGGAGTTGGTATTGATTTTGTGGAATCTAGAACAGAATTAACTACAGTTGTGTTAATTAGTGTAGATTAAAATACTGATTTTGTATAATTATGATGAATTGTGGTGCTAAGTGGTTAAATGTATCATATTGTTGTAATTATTATAATGAGGATTATCTGATTAGTGTAAATAGGGTGAATATATTGCACTAGTTGATTACATGCGGGCTATATTATTATCGTCACTTGTAATAAGCTAGTAAAGTAGTAATGATATATTTGAATGAGGGCTTGCTGAAAAAGTTGTTTTGCTAAAAAGCTAGGTGAAAACTCAAAACTAAATTTATCACTTGTGATACCATATACCACATAAATTGTATTTTCTTTGTCAAATTATACATATATTTAATAAGCAGAAATTCTAATATAAAAATAATAATTTCGGAATATCAACGTCAAATTTAGGTCGAAATATAATAGGTCTTGGGTTTCCACATCCCAAATGTGATGGATTAGTTATATCCTCGCATAACAATTACAAAAATCTCCATTCTAGACACAATTCTAAAACGTATAATTTTCCCACGAATAAAAAATCAATAATCTGTGAAAAGTATTCCAAATCCTGAGGTAAAGCACGCTCTGTTCCACAAATCATCGTTCATTTAGCACCAGATTCAATCTGCATGACTCCAGGGCGAACACACTATACACTTTATATATTGTGATACGTATTCATGCTATGGGTTCATGATAATCATTTCTTGTAGACCGGCGAACCGTTCAACGTCTCCGTCAGCTTGATCGATCGTTGATCAACGGTTGTCAGCGACTACAAATCGACGATCGAAGATGATTGTATCAATAGGATACCTTGATAGATATTAATTTTAAACGATTTATATATGCTCGGAATTATTATATAGGCTATCAATAACTACACAATTATTACACATCAAGAATAGATGTGTGTGATTTTATTTGACTATTCTTCAGAGATACTACAAAAATTCGAAATCTCATTCATACAAGATTGAATCCCACTTCTGTGAATCTTTGTCTCAGTTTAATTTATGTTTATGTATGTCACTCTTCATATTTTGACAATGCGGTCAGCAGGAGGGCTGAAATGACCTGCACGTAACTTTCAAATAACATGGCACTTGCCACTCCCTCGACTCTTGGCTAATGTCGTGTTGACAACAACAACGCCGTTTTCAGCGCCACCCTGGCGCTGTGGTCACGTGGAAAAACATCTGCCCGCAAGAAGTTGATGGAATAAGGACAAGGATTTCCGGTTTGGCTAGTTTTGGAGAAGATTGGTGACAGGTATATGAGGTATCGATAGAATTACATTAAGTATTTTTTTAGGTTAGAATAAACACCTTTTTTAAGTGAAACTTCCTTCTATGAAGTAGGCAGATTAAGTCCCCTAGAATCAAAAGTCGCTAAATCCATTTTGGTAAGATCTGCAGAAAATGGAAAAACTAATTAACTAATTTTGAACCATAAAACTGCTGGATTTAGTGAAGTTTGAAACAAGGCTTATTTTTCAATGGCAATTTTTGAACGAATGTAGAGGGTCTTGCCACTAGTTGACAACAAAAAACGGCAGATAATTTTTTTTTTTTAAAGTTGGATAGAATTCTTAAATATGAAAAAAATGAATTGAAGTTTATACGAAAATAAAACATGAAACTTGCCATACATATACATTACAACATGGGATATATCGCTCAACCGTTAGTTCCAAAAACACCGCTGCCCGCTGTGATCTTAAAAATAAATACTAATCATTATTTCAATTTGAAAATGAATCCAATTTTGTTGGATTAGAGTAGAATAACACCAATCTTATAATGTACATCCGATAGGTGGCAAAAAATGTAAAATTACATACATCAGCTCATTACATATAGTTAGAGGTAATTTAACGTAATTTTAACATACAGATAGTTTAAAGACTAAGTAAGAACAGTCATATAAATCATAAATAATATACGTCTACTTATTGCGATGTACACCTGACTCTTTAACTACACTTAACTAATTAACAAATGTTCATTTAGCTTTGTGAATGTTTGATATATGAATTGTTAAAAATTGTAAGATATATGTTCAAAAGGATATACACACGGAAATGTTCATATAAAAACGATAAATGGTTGAAAATGACCGAAAAATCTCATTTTTGAAAGTCAATCTTTCATTTCTAGAAGTAAAGCAAAAGAGCTGCAGTTCCAAATTCTTTACCATTGAAATCAAGAATATTGTACGATGCAGTGTACAGTCAATTCTAATGGAGCAAGAATGAATTGAAAAAGTAGACTCCCGAGTACAAGAAAGTCTATGTGCAAATTATTTCGTTGAGAGAGTTAATATATGATTTTCATTTCCTACTCTAGACCGTATGTAAAAATAATATTTCTATGAGCACTAAAATGGGTAAATAACATATTGCCCATAGCAGACACAACCAGAAATATAATAATTTCTTTCTCATAGTTGCGAGAAAAGTCATGAGAAATAATCTCTTGAACCAGGTGATCAACTATTTCGTTGATGTTCTTGTCAAATATATTTAATTATATTTATAGTAAAAAATGTTTTTATTACTCATGCAGGATAAGTATTATTTTGCGCACGTTTTTCCGGGCGATAAGTGGCTCTGACAAGTAAACGCAAACCATTAATTGGTAATTTTCTAGGTAAAAAGTAGGCTCTCATGAAAAAATTGTGCAATAAAAGTTGTACTGCACGATTTCAATTCTAATTACTACTTTTTAATCATCAGGAGGATATTTTGAAACTTATTTACAAAAATATCACTTTTTAAACTATTTAATTGACTGTTTTACGCAAATTAGGACGACTGAAGATAAAAAATTGTGAGACACATGTGTAAAAAGTATCTAATGCACTCTGGGAGCTTTCAAAATCTCTTGCGTGGCTCGAATTTTTAACCAAACCGTTTATGCATTGAAGAATAACTTTTAACACTTGTGTCTTAAATATCTATTGATTTTCTGAAGTGTAATACGCTTTAAAACAAAATTGCACAGATTTGTTTGGAAAATATATTCAATTTCTGTGATGGAAGTGACAGATATAAGTACACAAGAAATGAAATGTGAATCGGTAAAGGCAATTCTCAATATTATCATATTATCAATGAAAAAGTGATCACTCCACTTAAAATAATTATTAATAATAAGCTATATTTATGTATCAATATAGCAGAAGTTTCCAAAATATTCTCTAAAAATACAGTTACCAAATATTTACATGATTAAATAAAAACTGTAGCTATTCAAAAAGTATAGTGTACAACACGTGTACAATCACCAATTCCACACTTGTGTTTCCAATACTGTAACTGCAGCTTGTGCCGAAACTTCCATACCTCGTTTGAAGTAGGTAATTTTCTACACTTGTACAATATTCTATTCCCATCCATATGTACATAAAGTAGAACACTTTTCGTCCGCTAATGCTGTTACGATTTTACCATTGTATTTGTTAGCACTAGACGCCTCATGTGTTTGTTTGCCACAGCTTTGTTCCAGCCAGTAAACTTAAACTCGGCTTTTTGCCCTCATTATATAAACTACTAAATTCACGACCGAAAGTAGAAAATATCAATAAGATTTGAAAAATAAATAATTGCTATACTTCCCAATAAAATTAATTATTCCTAAAATTAATTTTCTATTTTAACAGAGATTACAAATGTTATTTTACTTAGTCCAGAATATCAATTTCAAATCTATCCAGCGCTGTATTAGGCCGAACATTTTGCCCAAAAAGTCTGACAGATTTTTTTTTATTCCAAACATATCTTTTTACAGGCGGACATACATTTTTAAAGCAAGATATGACTTTAATAATATAAAAAACCAGTAGAGTTCTTATTATAGTAATTAAGGTATCAAGAATGTTAAAAGAACAATAATGCCTGAGGTCAATAGTGCACTTCTCAAGGGCCTCCGACCCGAAGTGTGTACGTTGACAGTAGGTATTATCGTCCGTTCAAGTCCCGTGGTGCTTCCAATGTTTAATGTCCAACTAACGTACTATTTCAATCAAAATTTTTAGCAATGCATGTCTTGTCCTTGTGATTTATGTCAGAAAAATTACTCTAGCTACTTGCTGTAACTAGAGAACGTGATATTCTTGTTTGTTATATTTTTTAATAATGCCCTTGGGTATTATTTGTTACGTCATTACCCTGGAATCAGCTTTATTATGGCAACAATAATAAACTAGTCGGACTTTATAGTAATTAAGGTATCAAAAGTGTTAAAAGGACAATAATGCCTGAAGTCAACAGCGTACTTTCCGAGGGTCTCAAGCCCGAGGTGTGCACGTTGACCGTAGGCATTATTGTCTGTTGTCTTCAATGTTTAATGTCCGGCTTTTGTTGTATTTCAATCAAAATTTTTAGCAATGTATGTCCTGTCATTGTGATTTCTGTCAGAGAACTCTAACTAGGAAACTTGCCCTCGGGTATTATTTATTACGTAATTATCCTGAAATCAGTGTTATTATGACAACAATAATAAACTAGTCGGACATTAAAGTTTTTTATTGATCACTATTCATTTCAGAATCACATTGTTTTTATTAAATTAACTACAATAATTTAACAATCATATCTATATACCTTCCATCTTTGACGTTTCGGTCCTTTGACCAAAGATCTTCTTTTTTTTGTTTTCTGAAGAAGATCCTTGGTCAAAGGATCGAAACGTCAAAGTTTCAAATAAATATACAGAATTTAAAAACAAAAGTCAAAATTCTGAAAAATGTATAGATTATTATATGTAACTATATTAAAATAGTTCAGTTCAAAAATCTAACAAAAGCCGGATAGGCTGGACATGACTGTAAAAAGCCAAACACGTCCGGCTAAAGCCGGACGCCTGGTAACCCTATGCGCGAAAGGCTTGTTTATTTGTAAGCTTAAGGATCCTTTCGAAATTTTTCTCCGTCCATGTTTCTTTCTTTTTGCCAGGCGTCAAGATTAAAACCGGCATCACCAAGATGCCGTACTGTCAATCAGAAACACATGTTATTGCTATATTTCAAAGAATATTGGTATTGGTAGACAACTTATTATAGCATTCGAGAGAGATTATTTATATTTTTACGACAAATAACACATTGTCGGTGGATGGATTCAAATTTGCGACCTTTTAGCCTGACGATGCCCCAGTACTTGTAGACAGAATAGACCCGCTCGGCCACCGCACTGGCACTTTCAAAATTATAAGTATTTATCAATTATCAAATGACATTTGGTAAGGCAAAATTTGGTATGGTGTTACTTTGTAATATATTCGCAATAATGTAATAACATAGAATTATTAAATGTCATTAGTAAAATTCAAATTAGATACACATGACGTTTGACATATTGGTTGATTAGCAATTGAAAAGAGTCTCAAGACTGTTCTCAGTGGAATGTTGATATGTTTTGCCAATTTTACACCCGTGACGGATTTTATTTCATCTATATTCTCATATTTAATCTCCGAAAAAGTATTTTTATGTAAGTTATCCTATTACATTCCGATTGATTTCAAATTTTAACCCGGAAATGTCAATAAATATTATATTTATTTTCTATTATATTATTAGCATAATACAAGACAAATATGTAAGTATGATATTTAAAATGAAAAAATAGACATATTATTGTAATTAAGTAAAGTGATTAATACACAGTGTAAGTTTTATTGTTTGTATAAGTGAAACAGGCATTTCAAAACAAAAGTAAATCTTTTCAAACATCATGATAAGTAATTTCAACTAATTTATTCCTCAAATATAATTTGCATATTAAATAGCAGTAGTTGCAAATGCTTTTAAGCATTTTTGCAATTTCTGACCTCATAGGAACTCTTGAAATTCAATAAATAAATTAATTTTACATTGCTGACAGTTCCGCTAAAACAATCATCTGTTTAAAAGCTGAATACTTCTAAATCAATATAACTTTCAAAACTTTCTACTAGTATGTACATGAAGTACTTTTTGATGCTAATTTTTGTCTGCCTCACATCGCTATTGTCAATTGTTTTTGGATAAAATGGTGCTAAGTATATGCTACGACCTTTAAGAAGTCTTCCTTGAAATGCTAAAATTGACAGACGCTAATTTACAATAATTTAAAATGATGTCAGGGGAAAAATATGTCTATTTTGTAATACTTGTTCCGTTCCTCGAGAACTGGCGCTCATGCGGTGAACAATTAATAAATGATTGAAGAAATTTTAAAGTAAAATCAACGAATCCAAAATTAATGGATCTTTTTTTTTAAGCATATTTTTCTGTTAATTAGATTGGATTCAAATGATCTCTTATTAACTGAAGAACGTCTACCGGTCATTCATTAGCCCAACATGAATTTTTCTCAAATCAATAGAAGGTTGAACGTTATGACGCAGCATTATTTTTACCGCAAACGCACTAATTACCGTAGGATAATTAACCTGGTTAATGAAAACAACCCTTTACCAGATGATTGATCGAGAAACGTAGTCTTTGTGTCCCTGAACCGCGGAAGACGGACGCCAATGGAAGATGATAACGTGTCTTTTCTTCGCGCTAATAGACGAGTAAACAGACTCGTTTTTCAACTATAATTCAATTAATTAAGTCTTGATCGGCGCCCCTTAGAAAATTGATTTTTTATTAAATATTGAAAAATACAATTGGCACAGTACTAAAACACTATTTTTCCACGCTGAACAATGGAAAAGATTAACAGGTAAAGAAAAACTATTTCAATTTGATATTGAAAAAAAACTTTTTGTTCGCATTTGGAAAATGCAATTCAATAATATTCTTGGAATATTTGAGGTTATTAAAATATACAGCATTCGCAGAAAAGCCTACATAACTGATTAAACTACATTTTTTTCGAATATATGGCTTCGACAAATATTATCTGATTTACCAGATGTGGATCTACGCAAGACTGGAGTGCACTTTTCGGAAAACTGTACTATAATCAATCCAAAAGCTCCTTTGCAGAAGTATCCGGAAATGATACTTCCTTTGTTTCATGCCTAAATCCAGCCCTGATGTACATACGTATAATTTTTGATGTAATTATTTGAAATATGGATGTATAAAAGTTTATAACCCAGGAGAAGAATTATAGCCACCCTTTTAAATTAAAATGTAAGTAAACAATAACTTCACGCATCCCTACGGTAATAACCGAGCAAAAGCGAAAGCACCCGAAGCGCAAACATGAATAAGGGTTACGCACCAAAAGGTATATGTAATAAAATGCAAGTTGAAAGTGACATCATGTGGAAAACTAATTCATTACTTAGTATAATTAAAAAAGGAAGCAGTGGCGTAGAGCTATCAAGAAAATATAGTTCAGCATAATTCTCAGATTAATTGAGATAACATATTTTGTCAGATGATAATTATCTCAAATAGTTAAGCTACGAAAACAGATTGTTTCTGTAAAGTAGTTTAGAAATAAGATTGGTAGGTAATTGCTATTTTCATATTAAGTAACATAACTAGAAGTTAAGGCAGAAAGAAATAATTTAGAGATGAGGCAACTCGTCCTCGTTCTCCCATCCAAAATTTACTGTAATTCATATCTTAATCTAACTAAACTAAAATTACAAAATTGTAGTGTCAGTCTATATTTTCGTTCCTCAAGCAGATTGGTCCGCTCCCATTTGGTGACGCTTTTGATAAGCTAAGTTCATAGAATGCTTTGGAAAATCGAACGATAGGTAGACTATATAGAGTAGCGCTCAGGCATAAACAAGGAATAGTGGTAAAAATAAAAGCCAACAATCTGGCGCGAAATTGAACTGTACGTTCCTTGTCAAGTATTTTTGTATTATAACCTGTGAAAAAATCAATAAATCACAATAAATTAATGACGACATTAATTTTAAGAGTATCGAAATAAAAAATTACAATTTTATTGATTCATAATAAAATTAAAATTCAAATTGGAAAAATCTGTTACCAATTAAATCTTTTGCACTAATCACGAGCCTATTCATTATGTATATACATATCATTCATTCATTCTCATTATTCCATTTATTATAGTGTAAATTATTGCTTTCCCAATTAATTAAGTAAACAAAAGAGATCTTATAATTGATGATAAATTATTATTAATTGAACATAGTTAACAGTTAAGTTTATTATGGTGAATTTAATTTTCCGCTTGACTTCGATATAAACAATGTGCACGGTTTCTGTAAAGTTTTTATTTTCAACGTTCAGACAATTCATCATAGTTCTAAGAATGAATTACAGGCAAAAAGACATGCCTGACTTAAATCTTATGCAGAGGAATCGACCGCATCTGCCACAAAGCAGAAGAAACAATGAAGATTTCTTCAAACTATGAACTAGAAGAAGTAATGAAATTAATTTGTAAAAGTTTTTTGTGAAGTGTTTTCCACGAAATTTAATCGCGATCTTATGATAAAATATTTAAAATATTAATACCTACTGATTTTATTTGCAAATTTACCAATTTACGAATGACCAGTTGAGCTTTTAGTCAGTATTAATAATTTACAGCCTTGTTAATGCAAAAAAACATATCTTATAACTTGTAAGCAGCCAGAATTAATAGAAAAAAAAATTAAAGAATCATCTTGATTTTTGGCAGTTAATTTTTCACAACCACTGAGTTTAAAATCAAGCAATTGGGCAAACAACAGCATCTTTTATTTAACACCAGTTTCAAGACTGTAAGTGCTGTAGTTGTTAAGACCTCAGCGTCACACCAGCCAGCCAGCCAGCCAGACTTCAAAATGAATGATAGCGTATTTGTTTTTGCAAAAATGCGCTAAAAAGGATTTCTTTCTCAATTTGATATAAAACAAATATTGGTATCTCATTGCACTCCAGAAATATTGAAATATTAAGGTGAAACATCACCCGGAAATACTAGCTATCTCTGTCTAGTCTAATCTTGTTTTGGAGTAAGTGAGTCTTATGGAAGGTCAGTGATGACGGCGGGATACATAAGAATTCAAATTTGACATTTCAGAAGAAATCGCATACAAAATCATTTTTCAAAGACATAAGTTTTAATAAAATTATTCATAATGAGAATATGAAATTATGATATAAAAATGTCCCAAAATTCAAGCAAGAACTAATTTTGATAGTAACATGTTTTAAATAAAAAATTATGAGTTTTTTATTGAATCATAAAGGATAAGGTAAAGTAAAGGGTTATCTAATTTTGATAGAAAACTGGTTTTAAATTGAAAATTATGAATTTTTTATTGAACCGTAAAGTATACGGTACAAGGATTATGTATGGAATATTATATAGAGCAAATGATCTTCATGACTTTGTTGGCACATATAGACTCCTGATTATCATGTCGCCTTAGCGAGCACCATTAAATGTTTTTGCCTGATGATCAGTTGTTTCTTCATAGAAGAATTGCTCGATGCTACCTTCAGCCCAAAATGTGTAACTGTAACACCTATTACATTTTCATAGTTGTGTATTGCTACTTGCTCATGACTCTTACCCCATTCCGTAGTACTAGTAGATAGATTTCGAACATATGGTATGTTTTCTACTAGGGGTCCGACAGGCAGTTTTCGCTTACAGACTAGATCAAAATTTGAAGCTGTTAGTCTATGTTTTCTTTAAAGTATTTACCCTTGATGTATTCACTAAGAAATTAATACTTGTAATTTATTTGAAGGTGAATATCTCGGGCCTTAGAGCAATGCAGATTCGGATCAAGTATTATTATTTGTAGAATGACAGATCCCAATAATAATTGATGGACATAAATAAAATATTTTGTCGCTTTCTTGAGAAATATGATATTGATAACTTGAAATTCTCATCTGTACACTTCCAGCTATAGTAGTATTTAGAAATCTAAAAGAGATCAGTTTTACAAAATTAGATTTGAAGATTGATTTTTAATGTATTTATCCAATGAACTTACTATAACATAAGTCAGATTTGTCAAATATCCTGGAATCCGAACCATTTTTCTTGCTAGTGTGACAAGATCGGTAAAACTACACACACAGCCAGAAGCAGATATTCAAAATGGTTTTTGTTACTAAAATCAGCCATAGGCTATTTATTCTCTAATGAATAAATACATGATAAAATGAATCTTTGACACTTGTCATGTAATACAAAATTTGGATACTAGATAGCGCCACACACTAATAAAAGAAATAGAAAAGAAATTGAAGAATATTTTCCTAAATTATTATTTTGAAATATATGTACAGCCGCTGAAACTCTGGAAAATATTGTAAAAAATTGCTCATAATTTTTAGATATAACAAATATATTTCTTTTTGTTCATTTGACGTTTCTTCATAACAAAATCTATGATTTGAACAAAAAAAAATAATTTCTCAAAAACTTGGAATCTCACGACTCTCAAAAAAATATATTATCTCCAAGAAATATTTAGCCATGGAATATAATTACTTTTGTCTTAATTAACTTTGCAGGGAATAAAAAAGTGTAAATGGACATCAGAGAAGTACCCAAAATATCGAGAATTTTGAGCCCAAAATCCAGTGGCCGATGTCAAGAAAAATAAATTATTCAAATATATATATAATTCCTGGATACAAGATTTTGATTTTCCTCCAATTTTCAATATGAATATTATACTTTTAGAAGTGCACAGAAAGGGTTATAAACGGAATATTAATTGATAAAAATCAACAATTTTTGCACAGCACTCTGCAGAATAATGTCATCTATAAGTTTACCAAATTTTGTCCCAAAAAACTACATAATCTCTGAGAAATTAATATTCTTAGCACTAATTTTTTTTTTCTCGAAATTATCAAGTTCAATTTTAATGAATTTTTTTATATGATAACTGCAAGTATAGCGCCTAGTATATATATTTTCTCCAGATAAGTTGTTATCAAAGTCTCTGATATATAGGATTTGCATGCTAATTTTATACGTTAGCACTAATTTTATATGGATTAATTGCAGACATAATGAAACTTTGACAAATTATCTAATTTTTAATATTCACGCCATTGAAAACTTTGTTAATTTATTATAAGAAAGTATTTATCAAACATATTGCTACAAGATTCATCAATTCAAATTTCGCGCTAAAATAGTTCTTCCGAGTGATGTTTCACCTTAACTATTCAAATGATATACGCTGCTTTTAGTATGTCTACAAGCCGCAGGGCATATCTGTTATGCTGGTAGCGTGGCTATTTTTTTCAAGCTTACTATTACCTTTAGAGAAAAAAATCTGAATTAAACAATTTGGAGTACAAGAGGCTCGTTCAATTTAGAGACTCTCGAAAATAACATATTGCACATAAAAGTTGTTGATATAAATATAAAAATTTTCATGTTCTGTTCAGTATTTGACTCGAATTATTAAAGTGAAAATGTTCATTTGAACATGCGCCATTCATGACGTAACAGCTACTATATTTGTCCAGCTGTAGCACAGAGTTGTACAGTAGACCACACATTTTCTGCTAGTAATTAGTTGGGATGTTTAGTTGGGTAGCGCCACTGCAAATGACTCGACATACATTTACATTTTATCTCAGTGTACACGTATGTCCAACATTCTTACGATCTAGTAGCTATGACGTCATCAGGACTTTATATATTATTCTCGGCTTTATTAAAAAATTTTTGGAAAAAATAAAAGTGACGATATTTATATTTCAAGATTTTGAATAACATTAAGTAAGAATTGAAAACACTCGAAGGAGCCCATTGTCAAGGTGACCACAACAGTTTTGCAATAGCATACTTTTTAAACAAAAAATGTAATATTAGTGATGTCCTATTAAAATGGTTGGAAAAAATATTTCGGACATTCCAATAGGTGCTGTTGTTTTTAAAATGTTCTATTCATGAAGCTAAAGTCCTAAAACCTAAACCAACATCCATTTTACAGTTTCATATATTTTGACTTAATAAACGTCAAATAGGGCTTGATTAAGCGAACCGACACAGCAAAGTAGCATTTTTAATGCAGGAATAATTTACATAATATTTACAGATGAGAGTCACGCGAGATTTGACGATTGTGATAGGCTACCAAATAGGGCAATGAGCCTTCAGGCCCGCCCGGCGTGGCGCCACTGAATAAATGGAAATTATTCCCAAATGTCACAACACAAATAACTAAGCCTTAATTTTACCATGATATTATGTTAATTGACACTAACAAGCTATAACTTTTATAGGGTTCCGTACTTCAATATCTATTTGGTAAAATTTTTCAGAAAGAGCCTACAAAGAGTTTTCAATATTGGCCCACCCTAGATATAAAAAATACTCCTATTCATTTATTCATTACCTACAAGCAGATTTCTTCCATTTGTTATGAGGTGTGCGAAATTGTCGAATCAAATCAATATTACACTGAGAACAAGCTCAGGGTTACTTTCAATTGCTAAGATATTGAATTTTATGTGCATCTAATTTGAATTTCACTTCTTGCACTTTTAAAAGTTGTACATACTTTATTACCAGTCAAAAAACTTGCTGAATATCTTTGAATCATTGATAAATGTAATAATTTTGACAGTTTCCTCAAGCATGCTGCTTTCAGGTTAACAGAACCTTTGCGCAGCTTCGGACTACCAAGTAATATGCTGTCGAAACTATCCAAATTATCTTGATAGATAATTTTCATTAGCACATTTTCTCTAGCTACCTGATATTTTGTAGGTAAATTAAAATTTTATATAGTTAATGATTGGATGCAACAACAGACACTCCTGTTGCGCGCTCGCGCAAAAATTACATATTCTGTTGTTCTAAGAAGAAGCTCTCAAACAGACAAGATTTTGACCCATCATAAGTGTCTCGGACTCAATTTTGGTCCCGCAGGCGTACGTAGCGCAATTCAGTACGATTCAGGGATGATTTTAGTAACTGCGTGTGCGAGCTAGTCCATGATAAATTTATCGTAAAAGAAAACACTATTTTAGTGCCAGTGACAAAGTTTAATTGCACTAAATCTTATAAAAATTGTTCAAATTACTAGAAGCGTCCATTCTGATTGGAATACCAAAACTTTCCCTAAAATAAATCTATATGTTCTCTAGATGTATTGTACTCACTATTACTTTTTTTTGTATGCAATAACTGTATTTACTACCTCTTCTAAAGATAAAGACTTCGCAACCTATAAAAAGAAAATGAGAAAAGTTTTATACTCTTTTCATGTCAGAAATTACTATACAACTGCTTGAATTTCATACCTATTTAGTCAGTCAACAGCTATAAACAGAAAATGCAAAATGAGCATCCATTGCACGAGCAAATTCAACCAGGAGCTGATTTTCAAACAAACCCTCAATATTTCAAATTTTTATTTAATCAGAGCAGAAGCTGGGTAGTATATTTACAAAATAATAATTTATATGTTAAAAAATTACACTCACCAAGTACCGAATAGACGTAAGGATGTCAACGTACCTGCAACAAAATATAAAATATATTTAGACAATAAAAAAATAGTTATTACGTAATTAGTGCGCAAAGATATATATGTTTTATTGTACGATATGAATACACATCTCATACACACAGAATTTTTAAATAAATTGAATAAATATATTTATTAAGAAAAAAAAGGTCTGTATTCTCACCTCTTCTTCCAAAAATTCAATGCACTATCTTTCATAATTTCATTGTTTTCGCTATAGCGATATTCCTATAGTTATTCCAATTTTGTTTTGACTGCAACATGCGGTCAAACCATGTAGGTCTGTACTATCGATATTTTTTGTTGTTTTATTTTAATATTATAATCCAAACAGACATTATCTACCTAATAATCGTTAATGGTTTATTGCAGTCACACCAGCCCAAAATCTTTTGGAGGAATATGAAGAATCAGTTGCTCTTATAAAAACTTGTCAAACAACGAACGTATGTGAATCAGCTGTATAAAAAAATTATTCGAATAGGTGCCCCAATATCTAAATAAGTGATAAGAGACTCAGGTATTGATAAACTAGACGATTTTACAAGAGTTTATAGTGCGAACTATGCACGATGAAATATATCGAATTCCTACTCAATTTTTTTTTGTTACTGTCCTGGCGCACCTCAGGTTTGTGGTTATAGCCATTGTGTGACTGCAATAAAATCCTAATAAACCGTTAATGATTATTAGGTAGATGATGTCTGTTTGGACTATAAGCAATTAAATGAAGAAAAACATTTCCAGAACTCATTTTAATAATAAATAGTTTTATTGGGTAATCAGTTCTATATAAATTAATTTGAAACACAACGTTTCGACAGCAAAGTGCTGCCTTTCTCAAGTGTAAAGGAGATATGAAAATAAATACACAAAATTGTCAAGACAACAAAAATAACAGTACAAATAATAACTAGATTAGTTTAAAATGTTAACTCCTAGGATCGTAAAGCTCTGTCTGTGGTTGATGATTTAATATCCACAGGTCTTCAGGAGATAATAACAAAGGTCCAAATAGGGAAAATTGTCAGCTCCTTGTGGTTCTAGTTCAATCAGGTTCTACTCTTTTTGGTTTGGCGCATAACTGAACCATCCACAGATCTTCAAGAGGTTGTGATGAAGTAACTCTTGCAAGTAGATTCGTAGATAAAAATAACTTGAAATTATGAACAAATAATTGGTAGCCATGATCGATTAAGTTCATAACCGGTATTAAAATTCAAATTATTCGGTGATTTTTTTATTTCAATTGCTTCTCTTACAAGCCTCTTGAACCAATTGTTATCTTTAGCCAGAAGCTTTGTATTCTTGAAGTCAATGCCATATAATTCTTGAACAGCTTGCTCAGCCACTGCAGATTTTTTTGGATGATCCAATCTTATACGACGAGAATGCTCTTTCAATCTTATTCCCACAATCCTCTTGGTTTGTCCAATATATACTATGCCACGTTGACAAGGAATCTTGTATATACCTGGATGCTGTAGAGGAAATCTGTCTTTGACATTACCAATAAGATTTCGAATTTTCAAACTGGAAGTGTATGAAGTTCTTATGTCATATTTATGTAAAAATCATTCGCCTAGAAAAATAGTAAGAATGCAGCTGGCGATGCCTGCAATAGCCCTGTGCTAATATTTGTTATTGTTTTATTTGAGGGTGCCCTGATCCAGTTGACTTTGCTTTTTTTGGAAATATTGTTCATGCATCGATTCATTATTAATTGCAGAAAAAAAAAATGGGTGACAAGAAAATACATAGAAAATAAAATGCAAAAAAAAAAAACAAAAAATTGAACGCAAGAAAAAAGTCTATAGCCCGTATGCTCACCTCTTGAAGAAACGCTTCTTCCCAAAATTCAATGCACTGTCTTCCTTTATTCAATTGTTTTCGCTATAGCGCTATTCCTACTCACTCCAATTGTGTAAAAGTAAATTTAATCAATATAGAATACTAAAACTATCATCTATTTGAATGAGAATGCAATAGCATATTGGCAAATGAGCTAGATTTTTAACTTCGACATATGGGGTGAATGATGTTTAGATTAGATGGATATGAATGTACAAACATAATAATAATAATATAATAAAATTAAAAAATCATATTTCATCTACGATTATAGAAAAATGACAGTTTTTTACATAATTTTCAATGTAAAAAATGTGGGTTTTTTAGCCGAGTTCAAAAGAAGAAGGAAGCTTCTGAATTCGTCAGTGTTTAATATATATGCGTATGTTAAGCGATATCTTCGCTGATTGTGGACCAATTTCGATGATTTAGTTTTTTTATTACAAAAAGGTATTTTAAAGGTAGTCCCAAATTAAATCTAAGGAAAAATTCCACCTCTAAGGTTGGAATGATGATTTTTGTGTGTATGTTACGCGATATCTTCGCTAATGTGAATCGATTTTGATGATTCTTTTCTTTAATGGATAGGATATACATCGAAAGTGCTCCCATTTGAATTTGAAGGCAAAATCCCACTCCTACGGCTGAAATGATTATTTTTCTAATAAAGTGGTTATTGTTCGAGGGTGGTCCTATTTAAATTTGGAGAAAATTGCACCCCTAAGGATGGAAGCAGAGTGGAAAAAAAGAGGATGGGATTTTATTTTGGACTCTAGAACCGGAATTTCTTAAAGGATGTAACCTCACAGAAGATACAAAAATAATTATTTTTTACTTTAAGGTGGTCTATGCTGAAAGTGATTTTAATTTGTTTTTTAAAATTTTATAGAAACACTAATAACTCTTTTGCTGCACAATTTCAGTCAGATTATTATCAGTATTTAAAAAAACTATTTGAAAAGACATCTACAACATTAAAGTGAGTTTTAAAAATTTTGAACTTGATATTTTAATTCAAACTTTCAAGAACACTTATGTCCACTTCTGCACTAACAACTCAATTCCCAATATCGTTTCTCTAACACTGCTTTTGAATCTACAGATTTCACAACTATAAACTATGTTGGAATAAGTAACATTTTGTATGCCATCTAGAACCTTCATAACATCATCATTATCGACTAATCAGAGGCTTCTAATTTGGTTACTATGGTTACGTCTAAAAAATTTAAGTATTCATTTCAGGCTTTGCATTTGACGTTCCAAAATTTTAAAAGTTTATTCTTTTTTCGGTGTATTCCCAAATTCTTGTTAGAGAAAGTATAATCAACAAAAATCTGGTATGGTGTGAATCGTATTCCTCATCTTCGGCTCAGATTGCAAACGTTTTGCTCCTTTGGAGTATGGGTTATTCCAATTCTGGTTGTAGAATATACTATTATCCAACACCGATTCATAATAAACTTATTACTATGATCGTTTGAAATAATCACTCAGTGAAACAATAAAACAGAAGTCACGAGAAACAGTTATACCATAACAACCATGTCACGGCTATTTTGTTTTTTCTATGTTTTATTAATAGCATTCAAATATCTCAGTGTAAAAAAAAGCAGCATATGAAAACGATTTAAGGGCTTTTTAAGAAAGATTTAGGATAAAACTTTTTTATGTTCATTTATTTTATTAAATAAAAAATGTTACAACTTTACTTGGTGATATTCTTGATATCTGTTAACTATTCAATTTCGTGAAAATAATCTATAATAAATGCCTGTATGAAAGGGCTAAAATCTACCACCCTGTTCTCTGTATTGATTTTACGCCAGGTTGTCCGAAACTCAGTCCCTAATTATTGCATTTTAATACGGGGTTTTCTTATAGTAGCGTGTTGGCCTATAATAACTCACCGCCGTGTAATACTCACGTTAACGAATACGAAAAGCGAACGAAAATGTTAAATTATTCTCTATTTCAACTTACAAACCGAGTTCGGGGTTCATGAATAACCCATTTTGTCTACTGAAGTACTTCTTACTAGATTCAAACGAACTATTAAGTGTAATCACTAATATTTGATATCTATCTAGATACAAAGTACACTTTAAATTTAATAATGGAACGTCTTCTATTATTCAAAATTAAAGGGTAATTTGAATTGCAAAGTTATACGAGTCTTGATTTTATTCCTCAAATTATAAATAATTTCCTAAAATATCACAGTTTTATCAGTTGAATCATTTGAAACATAGGTCTCTAAAAATTCTAAAAAAATCCAAACAGAAACTTTGAATGACAAGAAACTGTTCTGTGAAATGAGTAATAATTATTTCTTTCAATTTCCTTTTGATAAGTGGAATGTTTTTATATATTATCAATCAATTTTAATTAAACGATATTATTTTTATAAAGAAAAAACTGCAGATAGTAGGTAACCGGAAATGTAGCAATGGTTTTTCCAAAGATCTCCTTTTAAAATTTTGATTATGTAATGCATATTATCTTTTTTATTTCAATTTGGAGATTTTAAGAGCTGTACTAATTTTAGATTTCATATATCACATATTCAAAAACAATTTTTCTACTAATATAAATTTAATAGCATTTCAAACAAATTGAAACTCAAAATTTAAGGGATTCCAAATTTTGTATCCGAGACACATAACACAGCACTAGTTGACATTTAGACTCTACATATAATCTAAACAATGTATAGACGACAGATGTACACAAAGTGGTGTGTTCCCAATTTCTTTTTATTTTTTTTTTCAATACCACTGACTTATATATTTTGACACTAATTTAGAACCAACAATACTGCAAAAAGCACAAATGTACCAGCTCAGAGCTACAGTTGAAGTAAATGCCTAGTTATTACCGACGTGAAGTTGGAAAAAATAATAAAAAATACAGATTTGCAGAGAATTTTGAATAAGAGAATATAGCCTTAAAAATTGCCTTCTCAAGTTCAGAGGCTATCTGAAGGTGCTAATTCCCGCTAAATTGCTAAATCTCACCCACACGTTTATACCAAAACAGCCTCACATTGTCTGACACCACATAGCGACTTCCGATTCAGTCGCACCAACATAATGGTGACAAATTCCCGCCGTTTATCACTAGATCCCTCTGTGTTTTCCCTCACCGCGCTCTTCCGACCCCCTCGGGGCTGATTTACGCGCCCCCATAACTCACGATTACGCGGACAGATCACAGATCGCTTTAATCTGGATTACGTGTATGTTTGTTGGATTTTATTGCGCCTGGGTTGTTCTTTTCAATTACCAAGGATGAGGTGAACTACGGTTAATACGAATGGTTACAATGGTTAGTGGTTGTTCTTGGTTGGTTAGTAAGGGAGAGTTATTGGGTAATACCGGATATTTGAATGGGATTGCTCCAAGAAGAATCATTTAAGGTTTAGATACTTCTCGGCGTAGATAAATCTTTCTCAATGTAACTACAGGAATTGAAAGAGGACCTATATTTTTCTACAATCACCACCAACCACGAAAAGTAGTTTTTCACAATTCGCCTCCATTTAGATTGATACTAAGATGTTTCAATACAGTGGTGGTACCACAACAAATCTATATCTTGATTCACATCTAATTTTTATAAAAGGATAACCTGATTTGGTCCTTGTCAAGTATGTTTGATAAATTCTAATCGGAAACATGTTCAGCTTCCATTGTAAATTGACTTTAATTATCAAGTCAATGTCAATGTTAGTTCGTTGTGGTTCCACCACAGGAATGATTTGTGAAATATTAGTCTATGTAACAAAAAAAATAAACTTGAGCATTATGACATGTAGCCAAGTATTTTAAGACTAGATTTGCTGAGCTACTGAGATAGTTTATGTGTTCCATACATAATTTTTCCAACAGTCTTCAACTTCCATATTTTGACAATTGAGCACATAAGAATAAAGCACTGAATAGTTGACATTGGAATATTATAAATAACGGATCAAATGTATCGATGACAGGTTTTGTTTATACTATTACCAGCATAAATTTATATCACTAAATTTAGATTATATAATTTGAATGTTACGGATTTGTATGGTAGAGCTGGGGATGCATTAAAGATTAAAGCTGAGGTTACGAATTGTTTGCGATATATAAACCAACCAGTTTAAAGGTAGCTGTGGAAAAAGTAGTTTTTATCAATAGTTATCAGCGAATAATTTAAGACAAGTTTCTATAAAAACAAAGTCGCAATGATTTTTTAACTGAACGAACCAGTATGGGGTGAGCAAAATACATAAGCATAGCAATCACAATATTGTTAAGGATGACGTCAACATTGATGAATTTATAAATACAATACGATGATGACTAATTTTGAAATTCGGTCATTAGTACAGTCATTTGGTTCTAAAAAACCAGAGGTTTCCTGGAAAGTTCACCGGGAGTTTTGAAAATAGGTAATTTATAGATTTCGATGTGCTCCTTTCGAATTTCAACTTTTCCATCTCGTATCTTTGCCACTTGCTCCGCTACGTTGAAAAAATGGTGCCTGAACGCAGTTTTTTTGACAATATCCCCTTTCCGACTCATTTCACGATTAAATCTTTTATATACAAAATAAAATAAGAGTAAATTTGCTACAAATTATGTATTAACCTCTTTTTTCCTACAAACAATAGTTTTGGCGTACGAGCACCGCAAACAGTTATACATCTATGCCAACCCGTGACATCTAATTTCAACTAAAATTAACTTATATCTTACAATAAATATTTCACATGCGTTGAAAACCAGGGTTACTATGGCCCGTCCTCCGCAGTTATAAAATATGTTGTCGCCTTTGTGTCGGGCGTCCTTCTCTACCTTTACAGTTTCCTTTGCATTTACAGAACCATGGCTTCTAATGAAGTAAATTGTTTTATTTGTGCTAATACATTGCATGAAATTAAAGTGATTGAAGTGAAAGAAAAAAGACTAAAGACTGGACTACTTGTCGTAAGTCAAGTATTAAAAGAAAGGACGGCAAGGACCAACTTTTGGTGGGACTGAGATCGATAGTGGTTCACGATATATGTTGAAAATGATATAATAATGAGAAGTTAATCGCTGCATCTTTGCATAAAGGAAGCTATATCATGACTTCTCATCCACAACTGCGATCTACGCGCCCAACTATACTTTGCGGCGCTCTCACGCCAAAACTATTGATTTAACGAAAAAAAAGTTATTACAGATATTAAAAGAATTTTTTCCTACTTTCATTTTGTATATAAAAGTTTTCATCGTGGAATGAGCCGGAAAGGAGATATTGTCAAAAAATTGCTTCTAGGCCCTATTTTCCCAATATGATAGCACGGGCGACAAAGATACGAGGTGGCAAAGTTGAAATCTGGAGAGTACATCGTAATGTATAAAATAATCTATTTTCAAAACTCCCGGAAAACTTCTCAGGTAAAATCACCAAATACAAAAAACGGTATACTCCACAAAGTTATTTTCTTATTCTTCATGAACTTGTAATTTCCTAATATGAAAATATAACATTTCCTTCAGATTTCTCATTTTGTTCAGTCCCAGTTCGACTATTATCTACTTCTATCACTAAACGTAATGAAATAGATTTGAGGAAGAAAATAATTTCTTATATCAAAGGGAAGAATAGAAAATTTATTAAAATGTGAAACAAATTCACTTTTCAGTTGACAAGATCAAAGCAGCGATTTAAAGCTCCAAAAATGAAACATCTTCAGGAGAACATTAAAGTTTATCTCCACGTTTTAAAAATCAGATTTCTCCGCTTTTATTTCTGATTAATGAATTAATACTGGCTGTTGCGCCAGTGATGATGATGAATGAATTAATACAATATAATGGAATAACGGGCCGAGCATCTGACATAATTAGTTCGTACCTAACTGAAAGAATTCAAAAGGTCAACCTTTCAAATGACTCCAGTAGTTATCTTAAAATAAAAAATGGTGTACTCCCAGAATTAATTCTCGAACCTTTATTATTTCTCATATGCATCAATGATCTACCCTATAATATAGCAAAAAATACAATTTTATTTGCTGACGATACCAGGATTAGCGCCTAAGCTAAAAATATAGAATCTCTTCACGCAGAAACATTAGGCACTAGATCAAGCAAAAATGTGGTTTACTTATAGACCCCGGACTGAAGTGGACACCTCAAGTAGATCAAATGTGTTGAAAACTATCACCAGTGATCTTTGCCTTGCAAAAAATAAGATCGATTGTAGACGAGAAAGCAGCATTAACAACATATTTTGGATTATTTCACTATATAATGACTCACGGAATTTTACATTGGTGCACAGTAGCAACAAGAATCTACAGAAAATTTTCAAAATGCAGAAAAGAGCCTGAAAAAGTAAAAGATTGAAGTCATATTCAATTAGAAAAAAATTCCAAAAAAGACTAAACTGCAAACTGTTTTTATTCTCTGGATGAATTTGTTTCAAATTGTAATGATATTTTTCAAATTTATTTATTCTTATTTATATTATTTTTTCATACAATATTTTAAAATGTTTGTTATGTAATTTCTTTAATTGGCCAATTTGGCTTTATGACTTGCCTGCATTTTTATACGCTAGTGGTGAATAATAAAATTTAATTTAATTTAATTTAAATAAGTATTGTTAATAATCCCTCGTTGTCATCGCATATGAAACTTTCTATTGAAACTTGGAGAGAAAATTAATTTATCCAGCGTTCATTTATAATATAACTGTTAGCATAGTAATTTGAAATAAATAGTATCTATCATCCGTCACTCAGTAAGAGAATAATAGAGAAGTCATGAAAAACAGCGATACCAACTTCATGGCCACTTTGTAATTTATATATCTGATTAATAACAATCAAATTCAAGATGTTTTAAGAGAGTTGATAAACAAAATGTTGCATTTGACACTTGTGAAATATGATCAATCATTCAAAAAAAAAAGGTAGTCATTTGTCGTTCATGCACTGAGAAAAGTAAATTGCACCACTCAAGTGGTTAGAAGTATAAGTGGTAAAGTATTAGAGGTAAGACTCAAATAATAAAAGTCATATAGTAGAAATGGAATTTGTCAGTGGATCGTGACACATTTTCAAGGTGAAAATTACATCTAATATACACAGACATTGCCACTGGTATAGACTGTATTGGTCTAAAAACTATTTTTCATATGCAAATTTCATACCGGATTCCACTAAAGTGGTAGGACTCTACTATTTTAATTGCAAAACTGCCTCGTATCATCACATCGACCTTACCACTTCAAGTTATTAGAGATACCATTAAAGCTACCCGTACCACTTAAATTGCTATTCTTACCACTTACTTTTCTCAGTGTGGCCAATTGTTTCCTTTGGTGACTAATATATCATTTCGCGCAACAATAAATTACTATTATTTCAGTAGAAACCGGTAGAAACATATTATTTTTGCATTTGTATAATAGGAGATATGGATCTTTTATTTTAATTCATGATAAAATTCTTCTGATAATCTTGAACCTTCCAAGCAGCAACAAACTCTTGTTATCAATATCAAAATTTCGCATCTAAACTTGATTTAGTTCACAAGTTTAATGATTTCGTTGTAACCCAAATCTTTGGCTTCAATTTAACTTCCATTGAACCTAACCTAACCCTCTTTACATCTGCCTATAGTTATAATATCATTTACTAATTGTACAAGCCTTGGTTATTCATTATTAGCTGATTTGCGTGCGTACCCTGAACTGCACATGTGTTCGTTCGTTTATTATGCATGCGTGTTGTTGTTGTTGTTGCTACTGCATGCTATATTCGTATCGTGTTACCCAATACAGATTTGTTTCCAAGTTTCGCGGAGCGCGAGTTCGTTTCTTCCGCATAATGTTGGAGTTTCAAACCAAATTGGTTATTTGATAGTTTCAACCCCGCTAAATACCTTGGTTAGAGTTAGAATGAGAGCACGATGGAGGGGCAAGAAAGAAGCTAGATTCGATTATTTGTTTCAGCACTATAATACTTTCTGACATTTGATTTATTTTCATACACATTTTCATTCTGTATTGAACTCAGACATTTGTGGTTGAGGTTTCAATTCAGGCTACGAAAATTGAGGCATTGAGGCATTTTATTCGGTAGAGGGAAATTGTCACTAGTCAATATTTTCACCACTACTATTTTTAGTACTAGTACAAAATAATAGATTCAAATATTTGACATTTTTCACACTGCATAATTAGAATTACCTGAAATCACAGACATTATTGATCAACAAACGGTAATATCTGCAGTATCTACTTATATTAACTGAGCTGTTTACACTGTTGCCACTACTCCCACGGTATAATAAGTATTTTAAGAAATTGTTAATAAGTTCTGCTTCAAATTATGATTTCATGATTTTTACTTACTTGTTTTGTGATGAGAGCAAAGAATGAAAAAACAAAATTCTGTTTTATGAAAGCATTGATAAATAAATGCATTTAATAATTTGTTCCACAACTGCTGGTAACTTATGTCCTCTAATCTTATTCTATTTACTATCCTGAAAAAGGCAGTCAATATCCTTCTTAAACACAAGCATAATGTAAATATTTTTGAATAAATAACAATCATTTATTCACTTTGACTTCGGCCAATTATCGTATATAATATCACAAGGGACTGTAATTTTATCAATAAACTTTTCTTGAAAACATGGATTACCTAGCAACATCGTGAGAGTCATCTGTCCGATTAAATCACGAGAGCGTAGCTCGAGGGATTTCATCTGAGCAGATGACTCGAAGGATGTTGCTTAAAGGTAATCAATGTTTGAAAGAAAAATTTATGATAAAATTAAAGTCGCGAGTGGTATTTGTGGAGAATATTTCTCGAATGAAATTGCTACTATAAGTATCTATTAAATAATGTTAGTTGCAACTACTAACCTTTTTTATTGAAAAATGCACTAAATTGCCTCCTTATACTCTTGTATTTTTTAACTTTTTGTTTTCAATTTCATTATTTTTGGCGAAAAATGCAATTCCAATACGATTAAATTTTGACATTTCCGAGAACTGATTGTTTGTTTATATTAGAACTGTGTATTGTTTCTCCATGACAAAGGCAATTTATCGCAATAAATCGCTTGCCAACGGGAATTTACCGAGGTAACGGGAATTTTCAGAGGTAAATTCCCGTTGGCAAGGAATTTATTATTATAATTGTCATTGTAACTATGCAAAATTTGTCAGTAAAATTGACATGAGTGAAATAATCAAACAATAAATAATTTTCAGTAAGTAGTATGAGCAGTTTTTCAAGAAATTTCTTTATTCTACATATAAATCTTTCCAAGACTTAACTGTTGTTGAAATTTTGTATATCTTCTGCATTCCCTTCAAACGCTTTGATTAGATAAAAGCTGATTCAGTGCTCTTTTACATTAGCGCAATTAAGTAATTAAATCCAAACAATAGTGTTGGCTTTGCTACCTGATTCGTGGAGTGCCTAATAAAAGTGTTCTGACTTTTAGTAGGTTCCGTTCTTGTCCGTTTGGATGATGGAGCTTCACAATGTGAGCCAAACGCCGACAAAGAGCGGAAAGTGTTTGTAAAGAAAAATTAATGGCTTACTGGTTGTAAATGCTCTAACTAACCATCAAACTATGGAAGAAGAAGTAGTTTCAACTCATGTCCATTTGGTTTTGTGAGATACTCAACAATCAACTTTTAAATAGTTTCGAACTCTTATTCCTATATAAAAAATTGAATATTTTTGTTGATAATTTTTATTTCTAAGAAACCAGAGTTATTTTTGGGTCGACGTAAGGAATATTGCACAGTTTTTAGTTCATACTAAGCCTAGCTCAATTGCCTTAGTAACAGAAGTTTTCACAATCTTTAAGCCGTTTAGGATATACCAAAGATTATTCAATCGGGCTAAGACAAAGAATATTCAGATGAAATTAACGGTGAAAGTTTGCGTGAAAATCCGGTGCGAAGAGTATACGAGCTAGTATGAATAAGATTATGAATGTGGAAGAAGCAAAAAAGAGTGTTTAGATATAGGTATCCGGTGGAGAAAGATTACTGGTTAAATATTAAATGCGGATCATGACAACCTAATTTCGAGAAGGCGTGATTTCCATGTACATATGTCATCATTAGTTTACTAAAAAAAATGTAGGAGGCATGCATGTCCTCTAGAATTTCCTTTTTATCTCCCACTAAATCACCCCAGGCATAATTTGTTTCTTAGTAGCAATTTAGAAAGAAAAAGAGACCAAAATACAATAACAATCTTAATTCCAACTTATTGTTCGAGTATTTACTTCCTCAAATAATCCCAAATAAGTATACAAATCGCTCCATTAAAAACTTTTCTCATATAAAAACTGAACTATTCCACGAAACTTTCCCGCTAGTCATAACCTCAAAATTTGTTTCACAATTACGAAATCCAAACTGAGATCTGACACGAAAGTCTACGTGAGAACAATTAAGGAATTAAAGTAAAACATTAAAAAACAAAATCGAGAAACTGTGCAACAGAAAACAGTTGAACATCTGGAATGGTAACAAATAACAAATGACGGGTATGCGGCCAAGAATGAACGGTATTCAATTAGGAGATAGCGCAGGTAGATTGAGTGACATCTGTGATTAGCTACGATCAGGAGCGCCCGTCAGAAAAGGGCAAAAAGAATAATGATTTTTTTTTTTTAATTTACAAAGACAGACTAAGAGAGAAACAAGCTTTTTATTATATACCTTGTTTATTTTAGGAGCTATATCGCTCTCAAAGATAGATCAGACTTACAGACATTGTTGTGAGATTAACAAGACCCTTTACTCCTTTCAGGAACAAAGCCCTAAATAATTCGTATCTTGTAAGTGTGAATTTTAATACTGAACTGCTTTTATTTGTACTTGATGATCATTTTATCCTGTATGCTACTTTCACGGACAGGCAAACTGAGACACTAAAAAGACCTTAATTTATATTTTTACTTCCCCGATCTATATAATAGGGGCAGTATTGTAATCGTGATTCTTTGACAGATCGAGATTTTGCTGGATTTCAAAAAGCATAATTAAAAAAAAGTCAGGCGGTCTCTCGGTCTGTCTGAAAGCACGATAACTTGAGAATGCGCACTGATTTTCGACTGAAATTTTATATTCAAGTTTTTCAGTGAAAAGCTAGATTCCAATTCGTAGATGAACTTTCTTCAACCAGTGGTACCAAAACTTTACTGATGGAACGTTTTAGTTTTTTAATCGGTGGTATTTATCATAAAATATGAAATAACTGAAATTGATCCTTAAATAATTGGGCACAGCATTCACATCAAACATTCTTCAAAATTATCAGCGATTCATTTATTTTAATCAAAATTTGAATTATTATAAAATTCGTTACATTTTTCTGAAGCAAAGAAATAAAGAGAATCATGATGTGAAATTAGAATGATTATCACTCATATTTGGACATCATATGCAAACGTTCGTCAATTGTTCTTTTTAATATAAGTAATTCGGCTCTATCATGTTTAGTATCAAATTAAAAGTCTTTGGAAGATAAGCTTAGTAGATATAAAAATAAATAGTCAGTGGAATCCACGTTACCCTCTTTGAATTACACTTCCAAGGATCAAATGTCAAAACTGTATGTTCCAATGGACTGAAGACCCCGAAATCTGAAAAAGGACACTTCATTTTCTTTAATATTTATTTTATGTAAAGACTAAGATATGGTCGCCATCTGTCACTTTGACAATGACAGCTGTCACCTTAACAATGACAGCTGTCACTTTGAAATATGCAATTAATTGATGCGGCACTCTAATTTCTGAAACAGTGATGAAATTGGCCATAAAATTTATAGTCGGGAAGTATTTGAAATTCAGAGCTATAATAGAAAATTCTATTCTACTCAATTGACAAGTTATTTATTCTGTCTTGATTATTTTTTGAGCTACAGAGTACGGACTAACTAGGAGACGCACATACACAGTGACAAAGTTATAAAGGACAATTTGTATTATAAAATTGACATAACGGAAAAGTCTTTTACAAAAATTTTTGAGTACGTCCCTGACCTTGGAGAACTACCGCAGAGATCTGATCGAAGAAGCCGGGTAGAATGTTTCACACCTCAACTGACAACTTATATCACGTAAATCGAGGAAGAAATTTTATTTCTTGTCTTTGTTTTGGAATCTACTAAATGTGATACACAACCGGATACAAAATGAATAGGACGGAACAAATTTTTGAGAGCTGCAAAGATAAATTCCTAGTTTTTTTTTTTGGAGTTTATAAACTGTTTAAATTTAATGGAAACGTATTCTTAGATAATTGTTTGAGTGTTTACATCAACATTTTTGACATTGCTAAAATGAAGGAAGAAATTAGTTTCGAAATTATTCTCTATTCTTGGAGTACTAAAATTAATTTTAAATTTTGAAACGGTACACGAATGCTTGAATATTTCATTTTTAGAATCTTCTGATGTGAGAGTATCAATTTTTTCTTTTTTACTATATCTTTCACCAAGTTCGAAAACTATGATTGAGAAATTGATTTATAAAATTTATTCATAAACCAAGTATAAAAAAATCTAAAGTTATTTACAAGCAAACCAAATTCCTGCAGAAGAATTCAGCCATAAAAATTCAATTTCCACATTATGACATTTACCATCGTTACCATAGTAACTACCCATCAACAAAGCATAAAACAAAAAAAATCTACAAAGAATTCCTAAAGATGCCGGCATAGATCCACCAAAGATTACTTAAAACATCTAATAACTTATCGCTAGCTCTGATAATATTTTGAGGATTCGTCCTAGTAGATAAGTCACGGATCAAGTTACAGAATCCCTCTCGGCCTGGAGCCAATGGTTATTACCGGTTTATCGGTTGCTGGTCACCGGTAGCCGGACACGTAGTGACCGCAATTATTTTTAAATTGTGAGAACCACCGTCGAAGAGCAAGGAGCTCATGATTTGGTTACGTGAATTGAACGGATCGATTGAGGATGAACAGAAGCGGAGAATAAATCGGATTCTAGAGATGATTGGAGCGATGTTCGAATGTTTTTGTGGCAGTCATTTGTAGGAATTTTACGGCTGAGGTATTGTTTTGTTTTTGATCTTAACTAGTTGGTAGTTAAGGAGGAACAGATGGAATTTTCAATTTCGTAAACTATTTTGGTTAATGATCGGATGAATAATGATCAATTTCAAATTTAGAAGATAAAGATAACTCATTATTATAGATGCTAAAATTATTGTCTGGATCTTCAAACTATCAGTCAGAAATTTTTTCCTGATGAATGAAATCAACACCTCTAAAAAAAATTATTCCAAATATAAACTGCTTTACAAGAAAATTTTGGATCGTGAAGTTTCATCCTGTTTGAATACCATTTGATATCGAATTCATGATTGGTTCAGATAACTTTTCAAATAAATAATACGTTGTATTCCTAAAATTTTATACCCATACCCTGACAAACAAATTATCCTACTCATTCCCTATCAACCACATTCGTTTAAATATTGTATCATTCTCACACCAATTAACTTTTTTTCAATTACATCATGGCAATTTCTTGTTCTATTGTTAGGTTCTTTCCATTTTACCTCTAATTCGCCCCATAGCCCTCCATGTTTTTTTTTTTTTGGGAAAAGCTCATTCTTTCGTTTCTGCCATTTAGTATGAATGAATTTTTGAAATATTATCGATAATCACTTTCTGAAACAACGTAAATTATTTTAATTTGATCCATATTATCTTTAAATTATTCATCATACTTATACTTTTTTGAAAAAAATATGTTTGATTTTTTTATTGTGATACGCCCATCTCTTAATTTTGTGAAAAGCTGAAATCTCATTTTAATTTTGCTAATATAAACCTGGCCATTTCTGGCTTTGTTAGTGCACAATAAATGCTTTAATAGGTACCTGAGTCACAAACCAGAAAACAAGTGACACTAAAAAAATCTTTTTGTCACAATGTAGCGTTGAAAATTACTGGAATAAAAAAAAATACGTAAATTAAGTAACTACATACAATTGTTAAATTATACATAATTATATATTGTGTTACTACCTCCATATTTTTTGAGTGCAATCCATCTTCATATGAATCACCAAACTTTCCTAGGTATCTATTTTCATAGCTTTCAGATTTGAAAGATGGATTTCATTTTAATTTTTAGGATTTTTTTTGTTAAATCAGTGACAAATTACGGATGATATTATGTTTCAAGGCTGTCAAATCGAAATGTCTGCCATATTTCAGCTACATCCTCAATTTAGTGGAGTGTCTGTCTTCAGGTCCATGAATTTCTACAGGAGAGGCAGTTTGTTGATCCCCTCGGGGTTTTCGACGCTTCAGATGGATCTTTAGACCACCAAAATGATTATCAGATTTACTACGCTCTTCCAACTATAAAAAATGGTCTATAGTTTATTTTGTTTACAAGAAACTTCGCAAAGAAGTTTTTTAGCAAGGCTGCAAAATTCTTCTGGAAGTAACAAAAAATAGATTGGATTCTGTAATATTTGATTTATAATTTTTCTGATATATTAGAGCTATTTTGGCATGAAAAATCCGTGAATAATTTTAATATAGTACTTTTTATGTAATGGTCATAATGTGACTTGATCTTTTATTAATTACAGACTATTATCAAAAATATCCAGATCCTCAAGTTGCAGGGAGAATTCATCAAACCGATTGATAGGGCTCATGTTTGTTGCCATGGACACCTCTTGAGAATATTTTTGAACAACATCACTTTCAATATTGTTACTTTCAAAAACATCCCTAATAAGTACATACTCTCGGCACTCAGCGTAGAGCCTGCGGATCCAAATATTATGCCTAAGCCTATACTTAGTGTCCTACCAAAGGTCACATTATGGTCGAAGCTGAAACCGATTGTTCAGTACTAGCAGCAGTCTCCAACCGAAGCCGAATGTTCAACTTCAATAGAAAATTCTATAATACTGATTAAAAACCATATTATCGATGCAAGTAGTGTAGGAACTATTTGTTATTATGCATGATAGTAGTAATAAAAGTACTCAGTAAGATTCATAACGACTATAGAGGATTTCCCAATACCTATTCTATGTTTTCAAAATATTACGGCGGTCATGTTTGTCACAAAAGAAATGTTATTGCTCAACAATTGTGTTAAACAAAATCTAGCATTTCATCGTGATGAAATATACGCTCCAAGAATGTCTCCTTATTATTCAAAACTTCTTTTAAAATAATAGATCTTTTGTGCAAACTCGTGCGCTCATTAAGTGAAGACGAAATGCAAGGAATCAAGACAACATTGCTGCTGTGAGAGTCAGTGTTGCCATTGGAAGCTGAAAGTTATCGAACAATGATAAGGGTTTTTTTGTGGCCTCAGTTTTAATAAATGAATTTGAATGGTATATTCTTCCAACAGGACGCTTATACGCCACTCTTCTGTTGAAACCATTAACACGTTCTTACAAAATCGACCGTTTTCGGCGGCTGATAGAAAACTTCAGCTTCGGCCAAACATTCGGCTTATTTTTGGACGAAAGAGATTTTTCTGACCGAAGCCGAATCCGAATGTTCGGTCCGACCATACTGATAGTGGGCAACCACCAAACTGTTTTTGAATCGAAGCTTCTTTACTCAGACTTCTGGAATAGAAAATCCGACCGTCACAAAGATGGAAGTGAGGTTATAAAAGCACAGGCGCATCATGCAGCCACGTATACTTATGCTCTCGTAGGCTACGTACATAAACGCGTTGAAACGGATTGCACAGAATACTTATACTAGAAACGTTAACCAGATTTCATGTCATCAAATAATGTCACTAAATTCATGACGTCACGTGCTGCTACGTTTACATGATATATCTAAATTACTTCAAAAAGCAAAATCAAAGCAGTAACGAAACGTGTTAACTCATACGATATCACACGATGAATTTATAAACTGATGCTGATGCTGATGATTTGAAATTATTCCTAAACATTTCATCTTTTCAAGATTGTCTTCTGCTTCAATCTAACATTGATAGAGTCAAAAACTGGTGTATTGATGATAAACTTCATTTGAATGTTGGAAAATGTAATGTCGTTGAACAGACCCGTTCTGCTTGTTGATCTTGGTGTCACTTTTGATCCGTTGTTGACTTTTGCTCAGCATACTAAAATTAAAATTGCTTCAGCATTCAGGTGTTCTGGCTTCATTATCCGCAATGCTCGGATGTTTACGAATGCTCAGACCCTGAAACTATTGTTCATATCGTTTGTTCGACCTCATCTGGAGTAGTTCGGTCATATGGAGCCCTATTTGCGATAATCAAATCGAATCAGTAGAAAAGGTTCAGAGATATTTTATTAAGAGCGCCATTTTTCTTACTTGAAGGAGCCTATGCACTCAGAGAGTATTTTGCTAAACTATTTTGATTTGCACCAGATGAAACAACGAAGAGATATGCAAGCAGTCATAATTTTATACAAGTTGATTCACAATATTATAAATTGTTCGGATTTAGTTGGCAAATTAAATTTTCAAGTCCCATGAACTTCTTCGCGCTCTATTAAAACGTTTTGTATGCAGACTGCCAAATCTAAGATGTTAGTGAAATCTCCGTTGCATATGATCAATGCCTATTCCACTATTGAGATTAATATCGATATATTTTACAATACAATTACAGAAATTAAAAACTCTATAAACTCATTTTGATTCTTTTGTGTACCTCACTCTTTAATTGGGCTTTGCCTGTTGGGTGTAGTATGATAATAATAATAATAATAATAATAATAATAAACGACGCAACTGTAGCCAACCTGTGTGTAAAAACTTTCACTGCATTTTTTTCAATGAGTGAAATTGTCATTATAAATACAATATAATTTATTAGTTATAAGGTATATAATTAAAAACGAAATTTGTGTTTTTTAATTCGTCACTTAAATATCTCACTAGGCTTTTTCCTACGTATGACATAAAATCTTTTGTTACAAATTCAGATAGAAAACGTCATTCGTATGACGTACAGTAGGCACAAAAAATAGTTATTTATGTATCTAGTGCGCGAAATTATACTTTAGTACTTGAGAATGAAAGCTTTTTGTCGAGGCGGTAGCCGAGACACAAATCATTTGAAAGCTCCAAAGAAATTTCGTGCACTTGTAGTATACAACATTTCTTCTACAGACGTTAAAACATTAAAAAAATATATTAAAATACAACAATTGGTAGAATTCTTTTTCTTGACAACGTGTCATGATAAACAACTCCAATGCGATATTTCGTATACTAATGTTGACGTACAAATGTCATGATTTTTTGACGTTTGTAGAAAAAATATATAATCTACCCGCTACGGGTGTGGTAGACACTTATAGTGCACTTGATATATTGATTATTATTTCTTCATTTGTAAGGTGTGGCTACCAGTCGTCAAGCTACGGATACTCTTAGTAAACACATGTACACATATTCTATTTTATCCAATTTGCAGGTTATATTATCGTGCTTATTATATCTAGAATATATCAAAATAATATGTACTTAAAATATGAGTATTTATATTGTATATAAATATAAATACTCTATTTTTATGTATTTGCTCAATATTTTATCTAATATTTTAAATATATTCAATATTTTGTTCAATTTGAGGGACAGAAATATAAGAAAGCAAGAAAGGGGGAAAGAGTGATTATACCTTCATACGTTTACCTACTTAGAAAAGTTGCTAACGTGTGTGCATTCCTCGGCACACCTGTTTTTTCATTGTCAACCAAACTGTTGAAAATTATTAATAAATACAAGTTTAAACAATCAAATGAATAAATTTTTGGAAATAGGATCTGATGTAGAATTGCAAGTTGTTAGATTTTCGAAAACTAGTACAAAAATAATAATTTGCGTATCAAGACCGTGGAGATATTCTTTTTTAGTCGAATCAGTCAAATATTACTCCTTTATGACTGATCTGTCAAAAACTTATTCACACATTTCTTATCCACCAATATGGGTAGTTTGATGATCTCTTTAGGAAACAGTGCACACAGTATTTCGTGCACGTTGACATAATAAACAACTCAACTAATTTATGTATTCTAATATAGGTAATTCTAATATTTTTGAAATAATTTCTGACGTCTGTAGAAAAAATGTCGTATGCAACTCGAGGAAGGAGCACAGTATATACATAATTAACTATTTCCGCAAACCTCTTTAGTTCTTGCAAGTCTAGAAATGAATACGCATTTTTCTCAAATGTCAACTTGATAGATGACAATAAAACAATTTTGACTGCAACAAAAATATACAATTGCGATTTCCTCGAAATAAAAAGATAAAATTTTGTAATTTTGAATTATTTCCTGGAAAACATTGTGTGTATCTCAGTCGAAAAAGATTTTTGGACCAAAAAAAAGGCACAAAATACTATTGTACAGAATGATCAAAAATGATTGTCCGTGCCGCTTTGTTCTGATTTATTCTTTGCCGCCTGCTTGAGATAGTGACCTTCAAGTGACAGATGACAGTTCCCCTGAAAACACTATTCTAACCTAATAATTTGGTAGAATAATAATAAATTCTCAATAATCAGTCAATAATGCAGCTATTTACTTACTTCTTGTTTATTGAATCAGATTATGGATGAATCCGTCATAAAATATGCAAAATACGCCATGGTGTTCTTGAAATGTCGGTAACGTAGCTTTCAAAATGAATAAATTTATACTAACTTTATTCCATGAAGATAGTTTTGATCATAATGCGAACTTTTGACTGTCACCTGTCAGACAATCATTATTGATCACTCTGTATAATAAGACAATTTTCGGGTATGGCCAATACCTTCTTTCTCAGTCTTTTGTAACAGTAAATAATTGATATTGACGTATCGATTGAGTTAGGGAATAGTTCTGATTATTTGATATAATTCATAGCAATTCGTTTTCCATTTTTCTAATATTTCCTAACAGTAATCTCTTCTCAGAGGATAATTTGAAAAAAATGCAAAAAAAACTAATCTTGTCTCTAAGATCGGTGGAAAAGGATATAGCTTTTCATCTATGAAAGAACTTGTGTGCTCAATACAAAGATAACTATCAAATCACGACTTGAATTCAAAGAATTCGCTTCTGTCTTGTTCTCTGCACGTTAAATTCGTGTTATTTTTTGAGATTAATTCCAAGTCCATCAAGGCATCAAGGCGGCTTGAATCACTTCCAAGAGACGTGGACGTGAATCGTGAAAACGTACGTGATGCGGCAACTGCCACTGTTCGGAATTGAATTTGAAATTGAATCAATTTGCGCGGTGGGAACTGTTAATGATATCACAACACATATTCAGCAGGCCGTGCTGACTGTATTTTGTTTCATATGTGTGTGTGAATGTGCAGGGTGGACACAATGCGACAAGGGTGATGTAGAAGGGTAGAAGTTTGTTTAGGATTCTAATAGGAGATTATTTGTGTAAAACGATTTTAATGCTACGATAAATGGATTATTGTACATGGTTATTTTTATTTAATTCAGTTTTGGAAGTGATAACACCTGCTGTAAAAATTGGATATAGCTGTGAAGAGCGTACCAAAAATTCTCTGCCAATAAATCAACATTTGTAGTTTTCTTCTTTAACCAATTATATCACCTTGTATCTCGTCAACAAATTTTGAATTTGCTTATTCAATTGTGGTAGAACTGTTGCTAATTCTTTTGGATAACAATTCAAGCCAAATGATTTATTTTAATAAGAAAAACCATTTATAATTGTGAAAAAAATTTAAAGCAGTAAAAAATTTCTAAGTAGCTGTATCAGGTAGACAGAACAAAAACATCAATCTAACAAAACTCGAGTTCAAAAAACACCTAATATATCACACACACTCACACTCTCACAAGGGCGGCTGCCTCGCCTAGTAGAGCCACTATGTCGATGTTTAACTGTATTATAATGACCAACACTGCATTTAACGATCCACATCATAGAATGCCCTGCACATTCAACGTTCAACTGTTTTGCGGCGCGAATATATGAAGGCGAAACATTAAGACGAGACACACCGCAAAAACACAGCGGAAAGAAGTTAAATTATTGTTTTTATTCAAAGATAAGAACCGACATGGTAGAAGAATGTTTTTATTAAATTTTCTGTCATGAAATTCGGATTCTTGGGGAATTATCATTCTCCGACAACTCGAATTAAATTCCTTTCACGTATTCTGAATTCAATCAAATTTGTCTATTTGTGGCCATGTGTGTTAATTTGCCGAAAAAACAAAACACTGAGAACAATCCCATTAAGCAATCAAAATATCAAACATATTGTGTTTTAATTTGGATTTTACTAATTGAATATTTAATAGTGTTATTCCAATGATAAATTGCGAATATATCATAAATTTAAAGCAATAGCTTTTTTTTCAATTTCGTCAATTCCCTCAAGTCCTTTGCACGGCCTAAAGCTGTTACCAAGCAACATGCTTTCAAAAACTGTTAAAATTATCTTGTATTTATAAATGACCTAAAGATTTAATAATTACGTTTGAATTCTAGAGACACTTATTGATATTTAATACATTACTGTATTTTATCCTCTGAAATTCCTAAAATGTTTTATTGAACTATACTTATTTATTACAAGCGAAGCTGCCGGAGCTTCGCTCGCATAAACAGTTGATTTTCAAAATGAATTAAAAAAAAAATTGATTGCAGTACCCGGGCAAACCGTGGGCTCCACCTGTACCATCGGTTTTTGCTGTTATTTTGTCAGTTCCTGAGAATTTTTTACTCAAGCCGCTAGATGGCAGTAATAGCTTCACAAATATTTATATTCATTACATATATTCATATTCATATCTTCTGAACCCTGCAAGATATTGATATGAAACATACACTAAAATTTAAATTAAAACTCCTGTTTTAATCTCTAAAATTTTTTCGAAATCTGCTTGGCTGTTGCGGAGCTTACTCGAGACGAACTTTCAGACAGATTTTTTTTTTTAAATAGTCATTTATGATTGAGCATCGTTTAAATAGCAGTTCTCACTTAAATTTTTGCTTCTATTTGGTAATCACAGATGGACACTTCAATTTTATTTATCTATATACATGCATGTATAAATTATTATTTTTGATATTAATTATCTATCAACTTTTTGCTTCGCCAAAATCTTTCTTTATGATTTATCAGCCTCCATTTTAGCATTTGCGGATGTGCATCAAATACGATACGCATAATTATGAATAAATTATTAATTAAGTTGATTTAAATGCAATTCAAAGACTCAGCAAGAAAGGAGCTGGCCAGTAAATTAATTTTAAATTAATGATCTTCAAAGTATGGTAAAATGACATTTTACGAGTTTTAATGAAGATCTTACAAGAAAAAATCATTTACAGGATACTTCAGAAGAAAAACGAGATGAAGTAATTACATTGATAATGATTCATGGAAGTTTTGAAGAGTTAACTTGAGCATTATATTGTTTTGTTTTAAATGCAACTCTTGAAGGAGATTTTTTAAGCGACAAAACTCAGAATTTGGTGCTGTATATGAAAAAGAGTTTGACATGAAATGCAATCAGCTGAAAAAAAATATTATTCTTGCAAGTTATTTATTTTTAGTAAGCAGGCTTTGTTACATATTTTTCAAAATTTGACTTTCCCTTTGCTAAATTCTTTTCTTTTTTACCGGATGAATGTAGTGCTGTTCTAACGTCCAAGACAAATATATAACACAAATCAATTTTTTCTATGGTCATGAGTAAAGTAAATTCTTCATACATCACAAAACGATGCGTAAAATAAGTGTTTTTATTTGTTGTTTTGAGGTGTCAAACTCTCAACAAATATTTTGTGCATTTGTGCTTTCTGCAGTGTTATTTGTTCCTTATAATTGTCAAAATATGGAAATCGCTAAAATCGAAAGAAAAAAATTAGAATAAATGAGAAATTCATTACTTTGTGTGTATATAACGTCCCATCGTTTAACATTTTTGTAAAATTTTGAATATCAACAAGTGCTGTATTTTATGTTTTGGATTTGTTTTGAAAGCTACTATTAAGGGCCGTAAGATTTTTTTTTATGTAATACTATTGTAAACAAGCATTACATTCAGTCAACATTTCCTGTCACAATAATCAAATTTACACTCTTATTACATAAATCCGAAAAAATTCTCATGATAAAATTATGTAAGCTTTTTTTTAACAAGTACAGTAGAATCAAAACTATTACTCTTTTCAATATAAAATAATAGCTATTATTTGTTTTACAAGTTTTTGTTTCCTATGAAAGTTGGGCCTGGGGCTCAAAATGTCCTTAATTGCAACAATGGATATAATGAAGACATCAAATTTCACAAAAATAAATTATTATTATTAAAATCTATTTGTTGATTACTATATAATAATAATATAAAAACGAATTTCTTCATCATAATTATACCTAGAATACTTTCAAATCAGAGGTTCCCAAATTGTGCCATCGTCATTTTTATAATCAAACTGATCTTGCAAATTGGAAATTGCAAATGTTTAACTAATATATTAAAATAATCAGTTACAGTTTCAGTCATAAAAGAAAATTTATTTGAAGCCTGAATGAGTAATTCCGACAGCGTACGAACAAACAAATAAGTGCTTGTATACCCTTTTGTAACAAATAGTTCTTACTATTTTATGTTTCGAATTTTTTCTCAATATTTTTCAACGGATTGATTTACAATTACTGATATAACATTATGCAATGGGAATACTGTATTTCTTTGATTTTCTCTATTATTATATATTAATAGATAAGTAGAACTACTGACGTCATAATCAGTTTTTATGTTTTTCTATAGTGTAACGCTCAATAGACGATGTTTCAACATATTGTAACGAAACTCAACTCGTTTGTGGGTTTATTCACACGGTAATACTATCTTTTATTTATTTTCTCTGCTTTTTATTCATCTCGACCAGTTTGCTAATTTATTTTCACCCTTATTCGCTCCGTATCTGGACTATAATAATAATCCCTTGGCTCCACCTTTTTTATATCCCCGCCTAGAGTTTCTAGAAGCCTCTAGAAATTTCTAGTGAGTTAAAGTACTACGTCCTTGGCGCATGGAGGCCTAACCTGTAGGAACTTTGTTCGTTACAAATTGTCTTAAATGATGAAGAATCATAAAAAAACAATATAGTATTATTCAATTGGCTAAATTGACTAGAATAATTGCAGTCATCAATTTAATAACAACGAAAGATACCTCTATACAAATAGTAGATATTGCCACAACTTGAATTAAATCCTATTTTCCACTAAAGGAGTCAAACAATTGGTGACTGATTTATTTTCAGTACCTAATAAATATTATATTAGTAGGAATACTAAACAATACCTCATAATAATTTTAAGCAAAATTTTATGACATGTTTTCAATATGTTTGCCAGTTTGAATACGCATTTACAGTTGATGTTCAATTGTTTCTCAAACTAAAAATAAAGTTTGTTCGCAAAAGTAATATTTCTGTATTCGATTATTAAATTTTCATTCAATGAAATAATTATTTTCTTCTTTGAACACAAGTCTAACAACATATAATCATGAAAAATGCAGTTAAATTTAATTCAAAAAAATATAAACAAATTACAAGCTGATTTTGCGAGATTTTCAATTATCAATTGAATTACTGTTAGTAGCTAAATGGCTAACCGTTCTCGTAAAGGGATGTCATTATATTCCATCATTTTTTATTGCATTTTCTTAATTTCCTGCGTTACATTATATCATAACCAAAACAATAATTAGAAATGAAACACTAATACTTTTCTTGTTATAAAAGGATGCTTATTAATTAGGTGGGCAACTTTGTTAATTTCAATAGCTGTTAAAAATATTGAGGTGGTACAACAGGTCAGTAATATTTCTGTGGGACATGTCAGTTGAATGGGTATTCGTAAAATTTTAGCTAAAAATGAAACAATACAAATTTTTTTTACCGTTCACGATAATTTGATTAAATAAATCTGATGACAGTCGTTCCCTTGCCTTTTTATTCTCTAGACATTTGTTAAAGAAATGTTTTTCAGTATCTAGTCGTAGAAGTAGATGGGGAATTGGAATGTAATTTTGATTTTGTAATTAATTAAAAATTATATTTTCTCGTTACAAAGAATTTTCAAATCTAATTTTCCACAGATCGCATATTTTATACGGAAGAATTATTTACGAAATGAAAAACATGAAATAGATGGCACATCTTTCTCAAATTGCAATTTTATTGATGATTCCGTAAGTATTGTATCTGATAAGTTCGTTATATTTTATTTAGGTATTTTGGATAAAAAATTTCATTTGACTACGCTCGAAATAAAGAAAAAACTTGTGGTATTGAATCCGACACGGAGGTGAAGTGCACCCAGCACTTGTAGCAAACCAACGAGAGTCAAGAAGTAAGTCCCTCCACATATAAAGTTGTCTGGTCACTCAATTAGCCAGCAAACGCTCGATATTTTGTTCTCGCGGCTCCTTTGACTGTCTTGAACCTCCAATTAGTGCGAACCGTCGCCGCAGGCGTCGGCGGCCTCTTTGATCTTGGAAAAATACCTGCCACACGTTAGACTGTGACTATATATTCGATTCTCTACCGACTAGGAGAGCCGAACTTCACAGTCTAACTCAATTCGTCTCAATCTCGCGGTTAGATTGTGTTATATCAAATAGAATGATGCGCGATTTGCATGTTAGTCAGACGGTAGGTTCACATTCTAATGAACTTTTACGAGTGCGAGATTTTGTGTAAAATCACATTTGAACATGCTGATATTTATCGATTATTAGATTCTTGATGATTGTAAATTCTTATACAGGTTGATCCACAATGAGAGTTACATACATAAAGGTAGTGAGTAGCTTTCTAATGCCAATTTTTGAATCAACAAATTAAAACAAAGCAATATTAAATATTAATATATACAACAGTATTGTGAAGATGAGCAAATATATAGTGACGGGGCTTGTAGAGTCACTGAAATTGTTGGCGAAAAGTCATATTGCAAAAAATATTTTTTCTCTGCCCTGAATAGTGACAATATGAATAAATTCAATGTACAAAACAGAGCATAAATTGAAAATTAGGTCTGAATAATTTGTCCTTCGATATCTTCGACTTTCATATTTTGACACTTATTAAGAACCAACAATACTGCAGAAAGTATTTAACGCAAGTTGAATGTTTGGCAGTTCAAAACAGATGCTACCAAGATGAAGTCTCAAAAAATATAAGGTTTTGCAATTGACCAGCCACGCGTGTGTTGATTCCAATAATCGACTATATCCTAACAGAAATTGCTGTCAAATACATTTTTAAAATTGGTCACTTTGGTGCGCTCATTTTTACCGTGCTTCGTTTCGTTCTAGTGCGCGATAGTCTTCAGTGCAGATCATTTCTTACGCACAATAATTGATTTATTATTTATAACCAAAACCACAAATTAATCAAACAATGATCAAGACTAACATTTTAACATTTACATCTGTAATTTAGCTGATATTAGTTATTGATACGTACATTCCTGTATATGAGAATAAATCATGTATCATAATAGAAAAATTCCTTGATCGAAAGTAGTCCAAAAAAAGGATTGTAACGAGTTCCAAATCTACTAACGATCCTCAAGAATTTTTTTAACTGTTTCTTAAAAAGATGAGAGTATGATTTTTGTTATAAATCTTCTTTAGATTGAATATGAAAATTATCGGAGGTACCACAACGAATAGTTAAAAATTATCTGGTTAATCTTTAAGCACGAATGGTATGTAAGAAGTTATTTCTCGAATATTCAATTCCAATTCAAATGGACGTATCAAAACTGCTCTGATGAGAATCCTTTACCTGATAAGAATGGCAAAAGTGCGCTGACCATCTAAACGATCGCGTTAATCTCCTAGCCTAACTGCGCTGCACCCTGGAGTAGATATTCTTATTTTATAATTATTATGTACAGTCCACCTATTTATTTACAAGTTCAAATTACATTTCTGATGTTTTGCGTTGAGTTCAATCAGAGCGGGTAAAGCCCGCTCGTTAGCTTAGTGCGAAGCACTGCCTAAAAAACAAAAAAACATTGTTCTAGTATATAATAATACGTACTACACGCCATTACTCAAAATTCCATACCGAGCTTGGTCAGAGTTGACACTTGGGATTAAATAAGAAAAACAACGATTTAAAATTTTCTCCCATTTTTGGTTCTTGTCAATTCAGCGGTATATCAGCGGAGATATGCTCAGTGATTCATCCAAAGGACTAACGCAGATAAATCAGAGCACTTCTGCCTCGTCCATTCAAATATTTGCAAACAATTTTAGTTGTTCCTAATTTTCACGTTTTTAATCTACAAGACAAACAGAATAGGTTTGTTTGTGTTAAAATAGTTGGTAGGTGAAAATTCCACGTTATCCAGACAACGTGGAATTTCCGCTGTAATTTTCTGATGATTTCATTTATTATATGTGCAAATTTATATATGAGTGCAATTATACATTTGAAAATTTAGTTGAAAACATTTTTTCTACATTCGAGAAAGTTTCAAGATATGAAGAGACATGAAAAATGATTATTCATATGATTTTCACCTCGAGGAATATCCATGGTACGCTCATGAATATGAACCTATAGATTTGCAATAAATGAAAAGGGTAAATCGCAAAAAGGTGGCCATTCTTTTTCTAAATTCTTCTGGCATTACGAAATATTTTTTGAACTCATTTTGATGAATTATTAGGATTTAAATCTAATATTAATCACCAAACCCAAATTTACAGAACAACATATTTCTTTTATTAGCTAGGCGCTACTAGAGAGTTATCATATTAATTTATGCCTAGTCCTAAAAACAGAATTGTGACATACAGAAAAAACTAATTAATATTTTGTTTCAATCATAAGCTATTGGTTTACCGCCAGCAGAAATGATAAAGATTATTATTTTAATCTCAAATTTATTGAAATTTATTACCTGCCGCCTGAAAACAATTTGAAAATTAATTTTGGAATGTAGTAAATTTGATATTTAATAATTTTGATCAGTAATAGATGAATACATGCTTCCGAAGAAAAAAAAACATCAGAATAGAAAAAACATATAATTAGACAAAAGAAAATTTTTCCTTTCTACAGAAAATTTTCCCGTAGGACGTTTAATGACAATTTTTCTAATTAATTCGAAATAATTATTTCCGCTCAAAGTTTGAGAACAATTAGAAGTTTGTACGACAATGCTGTCATCTACACGACAAAATTATAATGCTGTGTAATATTATAAATGCTGGTTTAACGAATATTCCAAATTTTTAATTCCGTTTCCTTTTCGAGTAAATTTGTAATTATTTGGGGAGCACCAGAATTAATAATAATATATCTTGATAGTAGAGTAGGAATTAAATTGGCAACCGAAAATATTATTATATAAATTAGCTCATTGACCGATTTTTTAAAAATATGATGAAGGAAATTTCTTTCAGTATCAATTCAAAAAATGTTAATTCTTAAATAACTGCGTAGGTTTGTAAGTAGGTATATTTATTTCACACATATTATGATTAGTTTTTATACCTATTCAGTTTCTGAAAGCATTAAAATTAGTTCTTTATGAATTTAAAAAAAAAATGTGCTGTCAATGCTGGACTGTGATTAGAAGATTTTTAAACAAGATTTGAAGTTGGCACAGCCTGATATTATCTTCAAGTATTTTTGTCATTCAATTCAGAAATAGCTATTCTCAATCAACAGGTGCTATCTCATTTTGCATTTTTACATAAGAAAGTTTAAGTCAATTTCATGAACTCTTTTTTCATCTTGACTGTAAAGTCTATTTCAGTCAAGAATAGCTCAAGGTTTACATGGGACTGACTATGATATGAGCATTCTGATTGATTAAAATGCGAATCATTTTCACAATAACACAAAAATCATACTTAGTCATCTGTCAGTTGCATTAACTGTCAGCCGTTCATCAATCATCATAAATAAATTTGTGAGGTTCGAAGATTCTAATTTTTTGTATCTAGTTATCTCTTCCATTTCTCGAATCTATTTTCAGAAAGCTGCATTTAATGTGAATGAATTGTATTTGCATTTCGGCATTTGAGAAGACTTGAAAGAGCCTTCAACATTAACTAGAATAGACTATAGTTTGTCGATCATTATTACCTACTCTGCAAAATGTATTTTTAATTCGAATTTGTGGCACACTACGGCACGTTCCACTTCTGAGTAGGTAACGAAAATTATTTTCTGCACAAGGTGCATAATAAAAAATAACATGTCTGAAATTAATTACAGATTTGAATGTTCCAGCAGTACCACAATAGAAATAAAATCATTTCCTCCACTACAAATGAAAAACTGATTTTTTTCTTTAATATGAAGGTATTTCTAGTCTCTCAAGTGAAATGCAAATTTTAATTTTCAAATAGATTTGTGGAAAAATTGCACATGCCTCATTTTTATTTGAACTACTAAAAATTGATTTTTGTGATGATCCTGTAAATATAGAAGCTCATAGTTCGATTCCCACGTAGGTTATGACGTTATGAGTATTTTTAATAAATTCTTCGAGTGCGACCCTGGCTGTCTAATTAATATTCAAGTATGTTTTTAAGAATATATTTTTTGTTTTATTTGCCAAGTTGAAATATTTTTTTAAATTTTAAGCTAACCACCAGCCACCAGCTACCGTAAAGTTACACATGTGTTCACCAGCTGTCAACTTTGAAGTATACATTAAGTCTATATTACAGTAATTACTATCTTGAGTGAAAATATTACTTAAAATACCAAAAAAGTTTTTAAAATTCGCACGACAGTATCCTTTCACGGCTCCCACAAGCTCACAGTCTAACTCCAAGCTATCGTGCAGTGACCGCCCATAATATAATAATATCCCCTGATAGATGGACACTCCATTCCCTCATTTCAAGTTTGCGGCTCACCTTTTCAAAGATTTATACCTCCGTGATCGCGTACCGCTTTATATGAATATATACTAGAGTTATGGTTAAGTATTTCGGACCTCACACATTGGGAATTTTGAATTTTAATCCGCCGCGCGCTTCTGCATTGTTACCAAATGCGTAACGCTGAATTAACTAATAAGAAGATAGGAGAAGCGGTATATGTAAAAGAGAACAGCTGAGTTTAAAGGAAAATTAGTAAAGTGGTGTTAAAAGTATTTTATCGTCCATTAAAATACTGGTTTCTTTAGCTTTTTTGTCTCCAAACAAATTTGTTCGTGTTTGTTCAGAAGAATTTTCAATTGGTACAAATTTTGTTGGAGTAATATTTGACAGGCTATAATATTCTAGATTAGATAAGCTATCACTGCACGCTTTCAAATATTGAAATATTCTAAAAGTATTATTAATTTTGGTATACAGTTTTTCACGGCTGGAAATAGAACTGTAGAAGTCATTTTCTGCAACAGTACCTAACAACGAATTGATCCTCGAAGAAATAATAAAACTTACGCTACATCGTATAAATTCTTTCGTTTTCAATGGTAATTCAAAAATATTTGAATCGTTTTGCTTCGGTCATGTGTAAAGTTTGCATTACACTCATCGTAAACAATATCAATCTATGCATTAATGGTGTAAACTCAAAAATTATATTATATTTCGAGAAGAGGCTTGTCGAGTCACGAAAATTGTTATCCGAATATTAAAAAACTCTCTTACGCACGTGTCTTGTACAAGATGTTTTCTACGGCCCTCAACTTCCATATTCTGACAATTAGTGAGCACATAGCAAGAAATTACAGAGCACAAGTTGACATTTATCAGATTTTATGAGTAACCTAACAAATTTATCGGTGACAGGTGTTGTACGTTATCAATATTAATTCACAAAGAAATCAGGATATAAATTCAACGTTCTTTTATGATGATAGAGTAAACGACACATGGGCAACAAAAATTATTATTTATATTTAAGCCACTTCGAAAAAAAAGTACTTATTTTACGCTTGATCTATTAAGGCGATTAGTATTAATAATAAGAAGAAATATTAAAAATTAATGATAACTCCCAATTTTGATGTTAAATGTAATAATTTCGGAAAAAGAGTACGCAAGGGGAGCAGCTGTCGATTACGTTGCGTTGAGCGCAAGATTTGGCCTAAATTCCTATCATTTTTTACCCTTTATAAATACAAACAATTTAGGAATATCCCGCAAAACTAGCTTTTTATATTTGAAATTTTGAAGAAACATTTTAAAATATACGATTCTTCATAAAATATTCTTGCTATTTATGGCAGAAAACAAATCAGTTAAAAATACTAATAAACAGAGATATTTAATTTTATAGTCTCCAATGCATTAAAATCACTAATCAATCTAAAAGCAATAAACTATACTGAGAACTGAGATATATTTAACGTCAATCATTCTCAATAACAATCAATATTATTTTCGAGAAATACTATATTAAATTAGCTGGAAAAGATGACGTCAATAATCAATCTTGTAAGCCAAGCTTTATATTTATCTGTCGGTCTTTGGATCAGGCCTATCGGTTTCGAAAACAAGGCAAAAAATCCTCTATATTTTAGCACAAATTGTGCTAAATTGAGACAATCAATTTGCATAATTTCTTCATAAAATTATACAGCTGCGCCTCATTTTTAAATCATCAACCTAGCAAATTTTGCTACAGCTATATTTCTACTACTAATAGTACAATAACAGACCAGGGCTTCCCAAAATTCAGAATAAAAAAACAACAAAACTCAAAGTAAGGTATCGAGCTATTTGTCTCAATAGATAATTTTTATTTCAAGGGATTAGTAGAATTACATATCGATTTATATGAAAAATCAGTTAAGATGAAACGGTAGGCTTTTATTTCATAGGGAGTTTCACGATATAAAATAATTACTTTGGAGTCGCACCTAAAGCTAGACTTGTACAGTAAATCAAATAGGTATCGGCTAAAATCAGCAAAGGAATCGAAAATCAAAAATTTGTTATTTATATGTTGTAGATTTTCAGGTTCAATTATTTTTAGCGAATACAGCTTCACTTTTTCTAGAAATATAAATTTTTTTCCGGTTTGCTTGCAGTCAAATTTCTAATTTAAATATTACTTTGAAGTTTGTTTGCATCAGTTTGAAAAAAAAGGCAGAAGTCCTCATCGGATCTAAAAAAAACCTAATTTGAAAATGCAAATCAGCCTAATTTGGTTCTTGTATTCGTATGAAAATCAAATATCTCTTCAAGACAAGTTATTCAACTGTTTTGAAAGAAGAAAATTATTTTCTTCATATTATGATCAAATGATATTTTTTACTAGGGCCAGTACAAACAGCTCAGTTATTTTTATTTATTTAATCAATACATCTTTTTGGTTTGAATTCTATACATTTATTTATATTTTTGACGTTTCGACTCTCAATCTGTAAGTCTTCATCAGAAACAATAATAGAAAAATGAACAAAGCAAGTATCTAGTTAATTAAAAATATACAGGATACTAGATGTTAAAATGTGGAATCCACATTTAGTAAAGAAAGGACAAAATTAGTTTGGCATTCACCCAAGGTCTGAGGAAATACTACGTGAAACAACCTCAAACGGAGAAATCAATAATATGAGTCTTGACAACTATTATAGTGAAAAAGCTTTAGTTATTATAATACAAAAAAATAGAAGAATCATCTAGATGATGAAAGCGCATTTTTGACAGCTCAAGAATGCTTGTTACTTCAGAGATTTTGCAAATTGCCATCTCTCACAATTACTGAGCTTGAAATCAAGCAGTTTAGGCAAACTTACGAAACAGCAGCTTCCATTTAGTACTAGTTTCAAGTTGACTATTTGATAGGTACATAATTTATGCATGTACAAACTCAAAAATACCTTTTAATCTTCATTGTTTAGTTATTGACTGACGAGAGGTCAAGTGCTGTACCTTAATAGTTATTTGTGTATCAAGGCCGTAAAGGTTATCTTTTTTGGTCGAATCTGTTGTTTGCGGCCGAAGCGTAGCTGAGGCTGCAATTCAGGTGAGACCAAAAAAGAACTATAGGCCGAGGTGCACACAACGTTTTTTAGGCGATCATTACGAAATAATTCAAAATCACATCATTTTATCTATTTATCTCTAAAACATTGCAATTGTAAATCTTAGTTGCCGTTGAAATTGTTTTATTTTATTGTCTTCTATCAAGTTGACATTTAACAAGAAATGCGTATTTATTTTTTGGATTGCAAGAACTACAGAGGTTGACGGAAGAATATATGTAATATTTAAGCGAAAACTGTTTCTTAAAGAGTTCATCAAGCTGCCCATATAGGTAAATATAAAGTGTTTATGAAATATTTTTTGACAGATCAGTCCCAAAAAGTAATATTTGACAGATCAGTCCCAAAAAGTAAAATTTGACAGATCAGTCCCAAAAAGTGAAACTTCACGGCCGCAAAAGAAGCCATAAAAACAACTTTTTTGTCATGATCGCCTAAAAAAGAATAATTTGATCTTTATCAAAGCTATATAAAAAAAATACACCAAAAGTGAACAAATTTCCATCCAATAATAATAATTCATTCTAATAAGCTCCAAATTCGCGTCAAACACGTCATTGAATGAATCCCGGACAGATTTGACAACTGTAGATAATAATAGTGACACCCGCGGCGAAAGTTGTAACTAAATTTTTATTTACTTGAATAAACTTAAGTTGCCATATCCCTAATGTCATATATATCTATGGGCGTTGTTTCACTTGAAACAAGTAATTGAATAATTTAATCTTCCACAATCACTGAGCTTGAATTGAAGCAATTTGTGCAAACCCACGAAACAGCAGCTTTTATTTAGTACCAGTTTCAAGTCTGTAAATAGTATAGTTGCTGAGAACTCAGCGTCACGCCAGCCAGTCAGCCAGCCAGCCAGACAGCCAAAGTGAATATAATAGCGCATTTTTCCAAAAAATGGAAGAATCATCTAGATGATGAAAGCGCATTTTTGACAGCTCATGAATGCTTGTTACCTCAGAGATTTCGCAAATTACCATCTCTCACAATTACTGAGCTTGAAATCAGGCAGTTTTGGCAAACTTACGAAACAGCAGCTTCCATTTAGTACTAGTTTCAAGTTGACAGTTCGATAGGTACATAATTTATGCATGTACAAACTCAAAAATACCTTTTATTCTTCATTGTTTAGTTATTGACTGACAGGAGGTCAAGTGCTGTACCTTAAAATTAAAATTTGCTCTTTATCAAAACTTTATAGAACAAATACACTAAAATTAAACAAATTTTCAACCAATAATAGTGATTCATTCTAATAAGCTTCAAATTTGCGTCAAACAAGCCAATGAATGAATCTCGGACAGATTTGACAACTGTACATAATAATAGTGACACCCCCGGCTAAAGTCGTAACTAAATTTTTATCTACTTTGATAAATTTTAGCTGCCATATCCCTAATGTCATTTATATCCATGGGCATTGTTTCACTTGAAACAAGTAATTGAATAATTTAATCTTCCACAATCACTGAGCTTGAATTAAGGCAATTTGTGCAAACCTACGAAACAGTAGCTTTTATTTAGTACCAGTTTCAAGTCTGTAAATAGTATAGTTGCTGAGAACTCAGCGTCACGCCAGCCTGCCAGCCAGCCAGCCAGCCAGACAGCCAAAGTGAATATAATAGCGCTTTTTTCGGAAAAATGCGCTGAAAACAATGCCCGGTTTTGTGATTGTACACAGTTCCAAGATCCAAACATGCCATAAGTTTCAATAATGTAAAATAACTTATGAATGTGGAACCCACGTTTTCATACATGTATTATTCTGTATATTTGCCTTGTTTATTTTTATATCATTGTTTCTGATGAAGACTTTCGGATAGAAACTCAAAACGATAAGAATATAAATGAATATATGCAGAATTTAAAACAGAAATAGTTATTTGAGTATCAAGGCCGTAAAGGTTATAACCTTTAAAGATATATCTTTTTTGGTCGAATCTGTTGTTTGCGGCCGAAGCGTAGCTGAGGCTGCAATTCAGGTGAGACCAAAAAAGAACTGTAGGCCGAGGTGCACACAACGTTTGTTTGGCGATCATCACGTAATAATTCAAAATCACACCATTTTATTTATTTATTTCTAAAACATTGCAATTGTAAATCTTAGTTGCCGTGGAAATTGTTTTATTTTATTGTATTTTATCAAAGTGACATTTGTAGTAAATGCGTATCAATATCTTGAATTGCACGAACTATAAAGGTTGACGGAAGAATATAATATGTATTTCGGCGAAAACTGTTTCTTAAAGAGTACATCAAGCAGCTTTTATAGATATCTATGGAGTGTTTATACAGTAGTTTTTGACAGATCAGTCCCAAAAAAGTAATATTTGACAGATCAGTCCCAAAAAGTAAAATTTGACAGATTTGTACCAAAAAGTGAGACTTCACGGTCGCAAAAGGAGCCATAGAAACACCTTTTTTGTTATGATTTCCTAAAAAACCTATTATTTATGATTTGATTCTTGAAAACATGTATAGTTTATTTATTTATTACAGACAGCAAAAACAACTTTAAATATAATTTGTGTAAGTCCTCATAGGCCTGAATAAAAGGCTCAAAGATCCGTTTTTTTTTCAGAGCCGTTAAAAACGGCTCAGTTTTAAAGTTAAACTTCAAAACATCGGATCAAATCAGACATAAATTATGTTTCAAAACTGGAATCATATTCGGAACAATTTTTCCGGACAAAAGCAATTTATTCTCTACAACGTCCGCGGAATTTTCGGAACGGCTTAATATCAAAGACCAAGAAATTTATCAAAATGAGGTCTTCCAACCGAAATATAGAGCTTCATGTTCATAGTTACCATTTCAAATATAAAATTTAAAATACATCGAGATCTAAGGCTCATGTTGACGCTTCATGGACCATTTCGTCCAACAATTATTTGATCGGACTGTGTGAGATAAATTGTTTCTCTTTGCAACCAGAAATGTGTCAAAATTAATGATTTGTAAAATATTATAACAAACAAATGTCGAAAATTTGTAAACTAAAAATTTGCTTCAAAGCCAGCATTATACAAATGGGTTACTCAACTATTTATATATAGGAGAATGTGTAAAATTAATTAAGATATATACTCTTTGCAATGTTGCCAATTCGCTAAGATTTGTAGGCAGAACACCCAGCTCTGTCAAGAAAATTTATAGAAAGGACAAAGTACATTTTCGTCTGTCAACAGTAATTAGTATATTCATAAATTATTACCAAAAAATATTTTCACTCAATGCAGAAGGCAGTTTGTTATTTTAAATATGAGAGCGGTGATTTTGAAATCGCCAACATAGATTATATTTTGAGAACAGATGGATTAAAAGGAGTTTGATAAACCAAAAATAAATCGCTAAGAATAAATTCTTGATGCTATTTGAAATTTTTTGGAAAAAAACCTTGAAATATTTGCCCGTTTTAGTTCAAAATTGAACTGAAAGATTTTTGTACGAGTACGAGGTGATATTGATAAGCTTCTAGTCTAGCATAAAGGAAAAAGCAGATCTCGAAAGAAAAAATGGTTTATTCAACTTAATCCACTTTCAATTCCATACAATTGGTACAAGGATTATAAAGTAATCTCAGACCCATGGAAAATATCTTCAATAACTTTTATTACCTAGCTCTTCATTTGTACGAGATTTGTATTCTTCCAAATGTTTCTTGACTTGTAGGAATAGATGACAGTCCGACGGTGGTAAGTCAGGAAAATATGAAAGATAATCAATCGGTTCACGCTTTACCCAAAATTTTTAGCGCATTTTTTGGAAAAAAGCGCTATTATATTCACTTTGGCTGTCTGGCTGGCTGACTGGCTGGCGTGACGCTGAGTTCTCAGCAACTATACTATTTACAGACTTAAAACTGGTACTAAATAAAAGCTACTATTTCGTAGGGTTTGCACAAATTGCTTTATTTCAAGCTCAGTGATTGTGGAAGATTAAATTATTCAATTACTTGTTTCAAGTGAAGCAATGCTCATAGATATATATGACATTAGGGATATGGCAACTAAAATTTATTAAAGTAGATAAAAATTTAGTTACAACTTTAGCCGTCGTTGTCACTATTATTATGTACAGTTGTCAAATCTGTCCGGGATTCATTCAATGACTTGTTTGACGCGAATTTGAAGCTTATTAGAATGAATTATTATTATTGGTTGAAAATTTGTTTACTTTTGGTGTATTTTTTTATATAGCTTTGATAAAGATCAAATTATCATTTCAAGGTACAGCACTTGACCTCCCGTCAGTCAATAACTAAACAATGAAGATTAAAAGGTATTTTTGAGTTTGTACATGCATAAATTATGTACCTATCAAATAGTCAACTTGAAACTAGTACTAAATGGAAGCTGCTGTTTCGTAAGTTTACCCAAACAGCTTGATTTCAAGCTCAGTAATTATGAGAGATGGTAATTTGCGAAATCTCTGAAGTAACAAGCATTCATGAGCTGTCAAAAATGCACTTTCATCATCTAGATGATTCTTCCATTTTTTACAGAACTTACAACGACTTATAAACAAGCTTATTGTCTCGCAGAAACAACACTCCTTCAGACATTTCCTCAATTTCCTTCCAGGATATATTGTGAACTTCAATGAATAATGAAGAATTGTACTCTCCAGTTATTTATTTTGCAGGTAATCTATAGACAATTTTGACTTTTTGGTTTTTTCAATCTTAAATGATAAAGAAATTATTCAACAATTTCCAGCTCGTTGATGAACATTATTATTTATTTAGAAACAAAAGATTTCAAATATATGTAAATGAAAGATGCTTCAATAGCACACTTTTTGCTTGAGTGCCATCTTTGATAAAATTCTTTAACTTCTCAATATCAATATTAACAAAACCATCAGAATTAGTCTCACTAGTTTTACCCTCTTCTAGATCAATTTCTTAACAGCTTTTCTATTTTTCTACACTGCGATTAAATATCAATCTCCTATAATATTTGCGTGTTCATCTTTAAGATTACAAACATCTTTTTGTGCCATTCACAAAGAGTTCTTTCTGCAGCGTAAAATTATGACAGAGAAAGCATATAATATGCGCTGTTCACAATTCTATCAACAATTCAATTAAGTGGTCTGTGGATGGAGACAGTTGAGTGCGCATAGGAGAAAAAGACAGATGATCTATTTTGCGGGAATTCGATTTTTTGATGTTTTGCTTAAGGAAGAACACGGTGATGAATTGATAATTCGACGCAGTGGCTTGTGGTGACTTTGGCATGGTTTGATCGAAGTGTGACGAATTTTAGAGGTTTAATTGAGATATCTTTTGTTTGTGGAACGTATTTAGAATTGTACATAATTTAAAAGAAATTATTATTCATGAATTCTCTCGAAAATTATAATTAAGAGACGAAATTTCTATTGATTACTAATTCTTTGCAAAATAATAAGACATTATTTAAATATTATGTTATAAATATTAAACCTCACAACCTGATGTAAAAGATTTCTTACGCCAGTAAGTAATTATGATCATGTGTAAAAATGTTGTTGTGCTATGCGAAATGATTGAACTAGCTTATTAACTTACTAATTAGCTTCTAACTGGGTGTAATTATTGCAGGAGAATAATTTATAATACGATGTGAAAATTGACCGACAGCTTGACTCACATCCTCTGATTATAATACAAAAGTTGATTCAATATCTGAGAAATTATTTTATTACTTACTGAAAGCAAATGCTATAAAACTGGATATTTATAGTTTATTTAATTTTTTCATTCGATATGCTATATTTTTACTCGAAAATATATCTATAATTATTATTTATTATTTAAAATTGTGGATATTTGTTGTAACAAATTGTTATTTTTGCAAAAAGTGTGTTAACATAGGATAGGCATTTTAATATAAAACAAGTACAACTTCGGGAAAGATTACTAGAGTCACAAAAATTGTTGTGAGAATGTTGTTGGTTCTTGTCTTGCAATTAGAATCAAAATATAGGAATGGATGATACCAAACAAAAAATAAAATAAAGAACTAATTGGAAGCTCGATACCTTGTGTACGACTCATTGTTTAGGTTAATTAAGTATAAATTTCAACTATAGTATTGTGTTGTGTGCTTCGGATTTGTTTAGAAAGCTATTATTCAGGGCCGTAGAAAAAATCTTGTATGCAATACAAGTATAAACAAGCATTATGAATGAGGCCAGCAATTTTTTTTGGCTTCATAACATAATGCTCGACTTTACGCTCTTGTTGCATAAATCACTATATATATATTTCATTCTGAACTAGCTTAGGAGAATACTACAATTGGAGCCTTGTTTGTATCAAAAACTTCTTCATGATCATTGGCTTAACAGGGATTAATAGAAAATAAACCATGAGTATGCCGCGGTTAATATAAAAAACTGCCGCATTTCTATATAAAACTCGAAATTCCTAATAATTTAACCTATTCTATGCTTCAAAAGTGTGCTACATAGGTACATTGAGCCCATTTGCCATAGTTTCAGAAGCACAATTTTTGAAAATATAAATATTTAACGTTCAAAAATCTTAGTCACAATCAAATGTCCATCGTACGAAACCGGAAAAGTAAAACAATTTTATATTCGGCCTACTCAATTATTGTGGCAATTAATAAACAAATAACCAAACGAATACTAATATCAAAAAGTTTATACGCCAATGTCACTATGAAAAATTCATTATTGAACAAATTAACGATTTTGAGGTTAATTCAATAATAAATACTTAGATATTTCAGTCTAGACTATTATCCAGGCTCTAGTGGGTTTATTATGATACTGAAAATGATTCCACAAATTTAGAAACCTATATGTGATATGGCTAACACATTTTATATAAGTAAACTGATATTTCTTAGGAGCACTCTTCACTCATTTCTTAATATCATCAAAACAACAGATGCACATTTCTCTCTGAATAAAAAACAATAAAACAAAAAACTAACCTATAAACATAAACCAGAATAATATACTTTTTCTCTGGAATTAATATCATTCTCCGTTTTTACATTTCTTTCCAAAAAACTGCCGACAAGATCCCATTTATTCGCACGTTGATGACTTAAATACAACACAAATTTGAATTTTTTGTGATAATTCACTGCTGCTCATTAAACTTGTCATAATGATGGCGTTATTATGTGCAAGAGGCGGGATTCGACCCTGGGTAAACTACGGAGTAATGTCCACGGAAGGTAAAAGCGAATTAACGTACCGAGAGAAATTTAATCGTAATGAGAGCCGACGGAGAACGTAAAATATAATTAAATTTTTATATCTGTATTGTAGAGGCTTATTCCAAGATATTTTTGTGAATGTAATACGAAATTGAGATAAATTTTTAATAAATATATTATTGAGACAACTATTTAAAAAAATTAGACGTGCTTTGGCGTTATACTTAGATTTCATGGTATAAGTACACTCAACTATTGAATATCTTTGGCTTACATAAAACAAATATGAATCTGCCAGAGCTAAAGAAATATCCCGTCCAGAGAAATTGTCAAATATTTCGTGAAGAAAAGCAGAACAGACAAAATAATGTTAAAAACTCGTTACAAGATATTCTTTTGTATCACTAAGTTGGTAACTTGAGTTATAATGAATTATAATTTCTTATTTTTATCTCAAATTCAAGAAGAACAGATATAGAATTTCTGATCAAATGCTTGTCAACTATTTTTGTTGATGTTTGATATGGGAATAATTTTTGATACATTTATTTATAGTTTATACAGAAAAAGTTTTTAGGAAAAGTATTGTGTGTTAAAAGCGCAAAAGACAAACGATAGAACATTCATGATCAAGAATCAAAACAATTTTGCGCTCTAAATACACAAATAACCGTTTCTCATGAAAATTCAGTAATTAAGAACTATTTCTTGTTAATCGTCAAAATAATTAGGTCTTTTATTCTATTTGCATCTATGATGATAATGTTACTATACTCAGCGTGAGACAAAATACTTTGCCGTGCGTTACTATAGAAGACGAGCGACAAAGTTAGCTCATTGGAATACAACACTGCGTTGGTAAATGAAAACATAAACATCAACCGTAAAAAAAATATTTTTTTCTAACATTGTTTTCGAATTTGCATATTCCACAGCCAAAAATTATGTTGGAACAAGTTCATTCCAAAACGTCGGTCAAAATAATTCTGTATTCCGTTTAAAATCATTCAATCATCATTTTCAGCGAATCAGAAGCTGTTAGTTTGGTTACCATGGTTATTTTCTAACAATTCAGATATTTATTTCTGGTTTTCAAAATCTTGTTAGAGAAAGTATAGTTCACAACATGTTTGAAATGGCAAACTGTAGTCCCCGCCTTCGACTCGGATCACAAACTTTCCACTCGTTTGGAATAAGGACCATTCCAATACTTGTTGTAGAATATATTACTCTACACCTATGTTTATGGTAGGAATCATAAATTTGATGTTACCATTCCGATGCCGTTACAGCAAAGAGCAAATAAATAGTCGTGATTTCAACGTTTCTGCCACTGGCATCTGTTATGAGATTAAATGTCTATTTTTGAATGTGTTTTCTCCAATTGAACTTCATATTGTTTCCTTCATCTCTCACCATATTGATTAACAAATAGACAAAAGCTTAATTCTGACAATAAACATCAAGTTTATAAATTCACCTTCATAAACAATGAGTAAGTAAAAAGAAACAATGCAAATGTCCGGCTGTTAAATTATGTAGCCTAAATTTAGTTGTTGGTGAATTAAATGAAGAGTCATCGAATCATATGTTTTGAACTGTTAAACTTTCAAGTTGTTTTGTACTGTTTACAGTGTTGTTGGTTTTTAATTTAAATGTCAAAATATAGAAGTCAATGCTTTTGAAAAGAAAAATTACTAACAAATTAGAAGTACACCGCTTCGTGTACAACATTTGTCAACTGTCACCAATCAATTTTTACGTTACATATTTATAAAGTCTAAATGTCAACACGTGTTGTGTTTTCTATTTCGTCTTTTGTTTTGAAAATATTAAAATAACATGAGTGTCAACAAGATGTATAAAGCTAAAACGTGCACCTTAGCTTTGGTGGTCGACTTATAATTTAAGTTCTCCAATGGCACACTATAGAATATTGTGACTTACTTGTACATCATTGCATATATTTTTTGCATATAATAAATAAAATAATCATCAAACACAAAATTCCATCGTTCCACGGCTAATCAATTTGGATTTAACCAAAAAATTCTAAAAATCTGTCAAGGTAAAGTGCGCTTTCGGCCCAGTCGGTTGCTTTGGAAACAGTAGGTCATCATTCTTATGCTATAATATTCCTAAATACTGATTTCCAAGATTCTACGGCTGACTGAGTACTGTATTTATGGGCAAAATTATAAAAAAAAATTCATCCGAAGAGTACTTGCAGTTCAGTCGATTGTTATGAAAATAGTAGGCAATCATTTTAGATGCTACAGCAGACTGAAATAGTAAATTTCAATACTCTACAACCGACCGTTCGAATTTATGCGAAAAATTCAAAAAGACTGTCAATTAAAATGCATTTCCGCCTCAGTCGAGCTCAATGGAAATAAGACATGAGCATCTAAATTCTAGACGGTACTATCATCTTAAATACTGAATTATAATATTCTACGTTCGATCGTTTTGGATTTATGCGGAAAATTCAAAAAATGTTTTGGGTAAAATGCACTTCCGGCTTAGCCGATCGCAATTATAATGCAAGATATACAACTAAATGTTATAAAAAGTGCTTAATACGAAATTTCAATATTCTACGACTGATTGTTTTGAATTTATGCGGAAAATTCGAAAAGTCTGTTATATAAAGTGCACTTCCGGCTCAGCCGATTGGTACAAAAATACAAGATAACCATTTAGATGTAACAGAAATCTCAAATATTGAATTCCATTATCCATCCTATGGCTAATCATTCTGGATTTATGCGGAAAATTCAAGAAAAGTTTCAAGTAAAGTGCATTTCCGGTACAGACGATTTCAACCATAATGCGAAATGCACAACTAGACTCTAGATCAGTCTTAAATACAAAATTTCAACATACATCCGACAGGTTTTGAGATTATTGAGTTACGAACGCACATACACACATATACGTATACAGACGTCAATTCGAAAATAGTCAAAATGGATTAAGGGATGCTTAGGTAAAACGGATATTTTCATCAAAATCTCGAAATGTGAATTTTGTCAGTTTCACAGTTTGTACTTTGTACAAGTAGGTAAAAATGATGTTTATTGTTTTACGAGTAGAATTATAATGAATATAGTATTTTCCTACAACTGAAAACTTGAATTTTTTTCTACCTTCGAAAGAGAAGGGAACCAATCAAAATCATGATAGTATTTACAATGATAATGAGATATATACCATGCGGCAAACTACAAAAGAGAATTTCAAAAATAAGGCATTAATCTTTAAGAGCATTGAACAAGTTATATACCAAACGATATTTCGAGGGAAAATATTTTTATTAGTTTATTCTAAGGCTGATGACCATTAAAATGAAAATTATTTATGGCAAAAACAGACTGCACAAAATTAAATTGTCAGATTTTTTTTAAATTTCTTTCTATATCTCAATTTAACAAATGAGAAATTAAAATACTGCATGTACACAAGCATTTCGAGTAAGCAATCTTCATCACTAAATACTTAGCCACATGTCATAATGTTTAACTTTACACTCTTGTTGCATAATAGTTATTTTTGTATTATGTGTGCGTAGTGATTGTTTTTTTTTTTTGTTTCGCGTGAGAATGTCAATTTTAACCGAGACCGTAAGGTCGAGGTAACAAATTCATTCGAAAGCGCAACAAAATACAATCACTTCGCACACGAAATACAAACAATATTTTCTCGCCAAATGTCAAAAAATAAAAGAACAACAATAATTATAGTTTTATTCAGTAAAATGTAGGAAAAAAGTACAAATTATGATTAATTTGCAGTCACCTGGGTATTGTAATCAAAAACATGCGCAATTGTTGTTTGATAAATAAAGAACTGTCAACAACTCATTTTTATATTCAAACATAAGTAGTTTGTGTACAAATTCATATTTCTTTTTTGTTAAATACCTGTTTGTTTCTATCCTTGTAGCATTACTAAACTGAATTATATTAGATCAGGTGTGCAAAAATAGAACCTATTTTTTCACTAGTGAAAAAATATGTTTCATTTTTTCACTAGTGAAAAAATCACGAGCTTTGCGTATCCATAACAATACAAAAATATCATGTTTTTTTGACAGTTGGCGAAAAATGACTTTTTTGGTATCCCAAACTCTAAAACGCTTGTTGCAATTGTTTCTATGCAACGAGTAACTTGACTTTTACTCATACAATGTTATAAAGTTAATAAGGTACAATGCGTAAGAAAATCGGAAAGCACTGATCTTTTACAAACATCGAAATAATTGAACAAATATGTAACAAAACGTTACTATTCAGATTATTTAAAATGATAAATATAGAAAATAAAAGAATATTTAATTTTTCCGTTACAACTTTGACAGCTGTCACTGCGAAGCTATTGCCAACGTCAATTTCTTTCATAGTTAATAAGAAACTCCCGCTTCGCGGTCGTTTCTCAAGCAAAACTATCGCACTGTAAAATATCACTTTCATGTACTCGATTGTAAATAATTATTATATCAATACTCATACAAGACGATAATTCGCATTATATTATTACAAAAAAAATCGGAGACAATTATTTGAGTATAGGTTTACGTAATTGCACGTAATGAAATAATTATTTTCCAACGTCGGCTGAAGTAAAGAATTCTCATTCTCGGAGTACCATTACAGTTTGTTCATTCTGTGTCTTAGTGGTTCGTCGAATTGACTTTACATAATATGGGGTATTCAAATAACGAAGATCAATTTTAAAAACCAAATACTGATTCCATCGTCTCTAGAATAAAAAGAAAACGACACCTAATTTGATAAATGAAATTCACAACAATTATCTGAATCTATTTATCCTATCACCTTTTTGAGCCGTTGCGTTGTTATACAAACATGCCAATAGTAGCTCTTAACTCAATGTAAATTCAGAGAACTGTAAATTTGGACAAAATCAATTCAGAATTTGTTGCTAAATACGAATAATACTATTGCAGGTAATTATACTTAGATAATAATATAATTATTGAAAAAAAATCTCATAGATTCAAGAATAAAATAAATTGATTGCTTGTTGATAATGAGCTTTAATTTTATTGTAATTTGGATCATACGCATTTTGTGAATGATCCAAATTACAATCTTATTAATATTTTCGTAAGCACATATTCTTTTTTCCGGTTGCCAAAGTAAAACCAATCCTAGTAGTCGAGGTCAAAGTGTTACGACGGTAACTATGTAAGATCATCGCCTCAAATATTATGAACTTTTGCTTTTTTCTCTATTGTTGTGAGCAGTAAAAAAATATATCGTCCATACCTGTACTGCTTTCGCCAGCATTGGAATCAAACGTCTTGCTCGTCATTTGAAACAGGGCGTCAAGCGGCGTCGATCCTGGTTGCTTCTGCTGCTGCCTCTGCCTCTGCGCATTTGTCACAATATCCGGCGAACAGCAATCGCTAGTGACGCTACTTGACCTATCACTTCCTGTTTCACTCGCATAGCTAGCTGCATTAAATCCTGCGAATTCCGGCCTCAATAGAGCCATTTGTTGAGCTTTTAGTTGTCGGTGAAACCGCTCAAAGTTTTGCTGAGCTTCCGTTTCGGGGTCCAAGTCCCAGGGCCGAACTATTCGCGTATTTGAAACGGATTTACTCGCAGGACGGTGGTTTAAAATGTCCATTATTGAGAAAGATTTAACGCCGTCGGTACGATCCTCTACATCGACAGTAGGTGATATCCTTTTCTCTGTTTGAATGTGAACCATTTTTAGACGTTTTAATGGTTTGAAATAATCATCACAATCTGAACCATTTGCACTACATCGGCAGTTTTCATCCGGGCTTGGAATATCACCCCTGGAATTTGGGGAAGGTTCTCTACTGGAAACAGTGAAGTTTTTAGGGGAGTTTAAAGCTGGACTAGGACAACCCACACTTATTTCATCATCGGATAAGTATTTTGAGTCTTCGTTGGTTTGGTCTATTGCGGATGGACTTGAGGCTCTTGAAGATACTGGAGTATCATATTTTGAGGCTAAGTAGGGCGACATTTCTCGTTGTGGGGTATTAGTCATCACTGATTCAGTATCTTGCATTTTTTGTAACAGGGTTAAATGTCCATTGTTATTTGGAAAAATCACTGTGTCACAATTGTCAGAATCCAATGTCACATCATTTTAAAATGGCACAAATAAAAAATTATCACAGGTACAACTTCACAAATAGTCACTCACAATATACTTCAGTGTCCAAACTTATCTCGCGAGCATAAACACGTGTTCTCTCTCAGGTCTAATAACAAGTGAACGTCTAGAAACAGCAGTCAACTCTCGGACAGCTACTTATCCTGCCACACCTCTAAAAGGCGTATCTCGCACCCCACAACCAATCCGCTTGTGCGAACAAATAAAACTTGTCAGATAAAAAAGTCTGCTCGCGTCTGATTGGTTATGTACTTAAATAGGAGTACTTTGTTTTAACTTGACAGCAGCGAATCGCGGTGCGGGAAATGATGACGTAGGGTTTATTTGGTGTAAACTCAGAAGATGAATTAGGTTTTGTTTTAGAAGAGATTTAAGATGTTTTTAATGTAAATTATTCTGGTTTATGACGATTGCTGGTGTATTCCTTTATTGCAGGTATAAATTTGGTATATTTTATGGAAGTGAAATTTTATGTATCGCAATTCTGGGACTTTAATTGAAACAAGTTTGCATGTAAAATTAAAATTAAAAGCAATACACATTCATGGTGGTCTAAAAAACACAAAAAATGCCGACCTGTCAATATACTCTCCATCGAAATTAATTGACATTTAATTATTTTATTATTGAAAGCTCCTGCATTAAAAACTACCTACTAAAATTGTTTTTCTTAAGGTACAAATAATTATTACCACCTTAATTAACGAATTTGTTGTTATTATTTTACTACCAGCATTGAAGCAATGAAAACAATTATTTTTGATTACTTTGTAATAATTTCATAAAATATATATTAAATTTCCTGGAATAATTATTCGCCAATAATTTAAAAATAAATATCAATATTCGGGTGAGTTTTGTATCATTTTATTATATTTATAATTAAAAAATAAGCTACTTTCGAAGAATCAAGCAATATCATATACCTATTACAATGAATTATAGGTACTTATAAAAACATCAAAATATATCTCCTATTAATTTTTATGTGCTTACGAATCTAATTTAGCTTTAATGAAGGAAAAAACTTTCCAGAACTCATTTTCTTAATAAACATGTTTTATTGGGAAAAGTTCTGGGTAAAAATAATTGGAAACACAACGTTTCAATAACAAAATTATGCCTTTTTCAATGTAAAAATGTAAAATTAATATATTTTACATTTTTACATCCAAAAAAAGCAGCACTTTTACTGTTGAAACGTTGTGTTCCCAATTATTTTTATATACAGAACTTTTCCTGATAAAACATATTTATTTATTTAGCTTTATTCCTATACATCAGGAACAAATGCTTAATTTTTATAATAGGTAAGTAGATATGTTATTTGGACTATTTTGAGTGGAAAACATGAAGGTAATAAAGATGAAATATTCATCTTGGGACACTTAAATACCTACTAGCATTAACCTAGGTGTGTACAAAAATGGGACGCATAAAAAGTAACATTATAGTAATTAAGGTATCAAGAGTGTTAAAAGGACAATAATGCCTGAGGTCAATAGTGTACTTTCCGAGGGCCTCTGGTCCGAGGTGTGTACGTTGACCGTAGGCATTATTGTCTATTCAACTCCCGTGATGCCTTCAATGTTTAATGTCCGACTTTTGTTGTATTTGAATCAAAATTTTTAGCAATGTATGTCCTGACATTGTGATTTCTGTCAGAGAAATTACTCTAGTTACTTGCTGTAACTAGGAAACTTGTTTGTTATTTTTCAAAATAATGTCCTCGGGCAATAATTTGAAATATAATGCCCTCAGGTATTATTTGTTACGTAATCACCCTGAAATCAGTGTTATTATGACAACAATAATAAACTAGTCGGACATTAAGGATACTAAATACTCCTGAAAGTTAGCTGTAGGTACCGACTTCATATTCTAGAGCAGAAACGGATGCATGAGGTTTGAGTTTTTCTGCTTTCTGTAGATTAGGTAAACTGCATAGGTAAGTATATAGTGATAAAGTGCAAACGTACTTGCTGCAGAAATACATATACAAAACACGTTGCTAATTTAACTATCTACTCTTCCATATCCGCGATACTTTGAAACAACAATGCTCACTGAATTATGAGCACTGTAATATCGACCACATAGTCGAGTGAACAAAAGGACTCTAAAAAATTCCTTGGAAAAGAAACATATAAAGGATATGCAGAGTCAAGAGAAGTGTGGAACATCTTAAGAGCATACATAACAAGAAGAAAGCGCCTGAATATGACGGAATTCACAACGCAGCGCTATCCAGACTCACCAGAAAAGGTGATAATAATAATATAATAAACGCTGCTCTTCATATGCGGAATTTTCCTTAGACCTGGAAAACAGCCAATATAGCTGTATTCCCAAAACCAGGAATAAATAAACAATTCCCGCAGAATTACAGGCCCAAGTCTCTTACCCTCATTAAGCAAAATGCCGGAGAGAGCAATACATAATCACCTGTTGGAACAAGTGGTAAAACTTAACATTATCCCAGGACATCAATATGGATTCAGATCGCAGCACAGCGTAGAACACCAGCTCTTACGTGTGGTGGAGCATGCCACTAAGGGCTTCAACTACGGACATTCCACTGGAATTGTCTACTTGGACAAGGTCAGCTATCAGGGCCTTCTACACAAAATGACACAGTTGGAATTCGTTTATCTCTAATACAATAACTAATCAGCACGTTCACGTACATATTCGATCGAACCTTCTAAGTGAGGCTTGGAAACACAAGATCCGCACAAAGTCGTAAGTATATGACTGCAGGAGTACCTCAGGGATCAGTCTTGCTCAATACGCCGACGATACAGCGATATTATATAAATCAAAAAACCCGGCAGTCATAATATCTCGATTTCAGCAAGCTGCCGATAGGCTTGAAGAATGGTTCTTGTACTTGAGGATCTATAAGTTAATTCCGAAAAGAGCACAGCCATGATCTTAACGAAAAGACAGATTAAACCCGATGGAAATATCACAATCATACCCTAGCGCAATAAAACAAAGCATTTGGGACTAAGTATCGACAGCAGTGGCACCTGGGGACCACATATATAGAAGATAATATTCGAAGAGGTTCGGCACTAATCGGATGCTTATCCGCTGCTCTGCAGAAACAGTCAGTTGTTGATTAACAACAAATTGACAGTATACAAGATGATTATCAGGCTAGGAATCACCTATGGAATAGCCGTATGAGGATATGCGGCCAAAACTTACATTCAAAAGCTGTAAACCACATACAGAACAAAGTACTAAGGATAGCGGTAGACGCACCATGATACTTCCGAAACGATCATCCACATGTGGAGCTCAAAACTCAAACAATCATATGAATTCTCCAAGGAACGTCCACGAAATTTCTTCGGAAATCAAGTGTCACACTCAAACGCCGGGGTTAAAAGCTTGGCGAAATGCGGAAATCAACAAGAATACAGGCATAAACACCCACGACTGTTTTAAGTGACATGTAAAATAGAATCCGTGTCAAAAAGGCGGCACAAAAAGTGCACTCTACACTACACAAAACCAACTTTGAAAAATGTCCTATATGAGAGGTGAGTGCCCAGAACTCGGTACTCTTCAAAACTAATTTAGATCAACGATCAACGATTTACCTACTTCTACAGATACTTGTAGCGGTCATTATAGATTTTTTGTGAATTACTGTGATTGTTTATTATTTTGAAAATTCTAACCTATCTTCACCTAATTTCGCCATTTTGTAGTCCACGATTTTATCGAATGATAAGTCGACTAATAATGAAATTGACACTTCTTTCACTAACTCATCAAATTGTAGTAGGTATAACACCAAGTAGAGAAGTGTTAAGCTTGCGACGACACGCTTTCTAGCGTAGATTATATTGTGTTAAAATTACGACATCTGATATCGTAACACGGAGGCAGTGTTAAAGTAGATTTACTAATGGAATGTTATATGTATGAAGGTGATTGGTTTGACACTGGCACATTGTTACAATCTCAGAAAAAATATTAGGTATAGATCGAGCGTTCTTTATGCTGCGCAATGATTTGTTTTAAAGTAAAAACTTGCTCGGGTCATGATGTAAGAGGAAATTACCCGCCAACGTATAATGTGCGTTGCCTAGTCCAGAACATTTCAGTGCGTTCATTGCTTGAAAACAACATAAAAATGATATAATTTTAAGTAAGTATTGTTATTGTGATGGATATTTTTGTATTTGATGTTGATATATCTGCGTGTTTTTTTTTTTCTGGTTTTAAAGATGCTATTTTGAGCTTTCTATATTCATTTTCAAATTTATGTCAAATGATGGTTTTTCTTTGAATATCACTTCATCACATGATGCTGTTTGTGTTAACAATTCGCCAGATAACTTCTATAATTCGATAATAACAATTATTGCAACAGTTGTAACTATATGGATATTATACAACAAACAAGCAACTAAGATTTTTTGGACGCTGATGAGAGATCGGGTCTAAATTAAATCAATTACAATGTAATATAGAAATTGTTGATCAATAAATCTTTTAAAGATATCCTCTGGTTTCGATCTTTCAAAAGCTACACGCAATCCGCACTTTAAGGTAGTTGTCGTGCTGTAGCCATAGTATCAGAATATTCCAAATTTTTATATACTTATTAACAATATTATTATACAATTAACTTTGAAATTTGAAGTCGATTGACCATCTCAAACTTGGAATAAACGCAATTGAAATTAAAAATTTTAACATGGAGAGCAATGGAGAGTATACATTTTAGGCCATAATTATATCAGTTTCAATTTTTAATGAAGAAACTAACAATCAGATTTTTTTCAAAAACTAGCTATGAATTAGTGAATATGATCTGCGTATTTGGAAATAAAGAAAAAATTATTGACCATCTCATTGTTTAGATATGAGAACGCAAAGTTGAACATTTTATATACAAAATACGTGTCGACACGTTGAAAAGAAATGCTTGGCAACGCTGTACGTCACTGTATACATCACGTTGTACTATTTGAACGACAAATTCAAAGGGAAAGAGATGAAAATAAATAGTTAATAATGGTTTCAGTAGAACAATATTATTTATGAAGGGTAAAATATAAAATATATTTGGTAACACAAAAAATTATATTAATATAATCTTAATATATTAAATATTAAATAAACAAAACACATAAAAGTAAAGAAAAAATATTATCAACTCAAATATATAAATATTAATAATAACATATAAAAATAATATGATATGAGCTCGCATATAAAATTGCAATCAATCACATTAATTTTGTAGCTTAAAAAAAGAAACAATCAGCGTGATAATACGTTTATTTTTGTGGCTTGCCATTTTTTAACTCTGTTAAAATTTGGACAAGTCTTTGCTCTCCTTCCTCATCGTAATCTAAAACTTTTTGTTTTATAAATTTACCTTTATATCGCAATAATTCGGACAGTTTTCTATATTGAGATGACAGCGAAGCACAATGTTGCCAAGTTATTTTTCCGGCAAGTACCCGTAAATGTTTACTATAATGTACGAGTATGAGATACACTCCCTGACAAAAAATTCAGTGATCCACTAAATTTATTGTAAATTTCTTAGTCTTTACTCATCAATATTATCATAAAAAGTTATATACTGAACTATCTGTGTTATGAACAAGTTCTGACAAGAATTACAAGCATCTATATATCAGTTTGCAAGGCGCTTCTTGTAGATATGCTAGACTTTATTTTTTGACGATGATGTACCACGACAACAGCCTTAAAGGCGGATGGCTCTCCCATTCCAATTCAGATTTCTGCTTCATCACAATGCCTCTGAATTTTTCATAATTATCCCAGCTTACTGTGATATCTATTTTATCCACAATAGAATCAATTATCATATGGCATTTAAATCACAGATTTACTGCCCTCTGTCTCTTCATCTAAAAACTCACTTCTCGTGGCACTATTCCTCACCCGTGTTGCATTGAATCCAATCTTCTGCCAGTGGAATGAAAAAATTCTCGAAACATTGGATGAAATCTTCATGCCAAGAGTTACTTCATTATTTATCATTATCTTGATGTTGATCATTTCTGCCTCCTCTGTATTGGATAGGTATGAATCAGTGATCCAATTTGCCCCTGAAGACTTTGTTAGACTAGAATAATAAATCCTTCGGAAATACACTTGAAAGCAAACTTATGTAGCGATTCTGGAATTTTCTATAGCGCTACAGCACTGTAAATCTGAACAAAATCGCAACAATTTTTGTTGACAAATACATTTAGTGTCATTTGGCATCAAGAAATGATGTGATTTTGTTCAGATTTAGAGTTGTAGAAAATTCCAGAATCGCACCATAAATCTCAAATTAAGACTCATACTTAAAACATGACGAAATTGTGAGTAGATAACTTACATTACATACACGTTAAAGTCGCTTGCACTACTAAATTCGGGTAGCTGCACTGACTATTTGGTCAAAACAAAATATACATACTGTCCATGAAAAAAGCTACACGTAAAAAGGGACCAGATCATATGAATTTTTTTTTTCAACTACCGGTCTGAAAATGTCTGTTATATTCTATATTTATTTTAATTTTTTTTCTATCAAATTTTATATATGCCATATCTTCAAATTAATTTTCCATCAAATATTTATGAGATATCTGTATCCGGATTTCCGATTGAATTGTTAAAATATAAATAATTATCACTTATTACGATTTAATTTGGTGAAATCAAAATTAGAAATTAAAAAAAGAACTTAATAAGCGTTTTCCTTAATTCCATAGTTTTTTCATCGACTCTTCAACATGCACAGTGCAAATTATAATAGAGTTTCGGAATTAAATTGAGATTTAAGAGCAGGAAACGAATCAATTCATTGCAAAGCTATTCAACATAATTTGTATTTAAATCGTCATATTCAAAATATCATAAATATTATATTTTTTGAGTGGGTATACTTTAAAAAGCAAAACACTACAGAAATTACGGAGCTGGAAAATTTTCTTTTGAGTTATTCAAATAAATAATTAGCAAAAGTGTACTACTACTTTGATTCAAGGATGTGAAACACGAATATCTTATTTATTTATGATCTGTGAATCATAGTTCATGGAATTCTCACAATTTGGAGAATTTGGAGTTAAGCGAATTCTTAATTTTTTTTTTACAAATTTTCTACCTAATATAATCGTATTCACACTTACGTCAGCAATACATAGCTAAGTACTCAAAAAATATTCTGATTTCTTGAATATTATTCTTTAAAATATCATATTTTATTCCAATTCAATACACATTGGATCTGGTATAACAGTTTATTTGAGTGAGTAAAAAGTCTTGGGAATTCAGTCAATATTTCTGTTTTAATTTCTTTCCTACTTTACAGTTTCGACTGTACCTCAGCCATCTTCAGAAGCGAAAAGAACTATATTGTGAAAGCCGAAACTGTAAAGTAGGAAAGAAATTAAACAGAAACATTGACTGAATTCCCAAGACTTATTGCTCACTCAAATTCACTCATCCAGTCAGCTTCATCAATTTTATCTAATAACAGTTCATATCAAATATTTTATTCCAAAAATCCCTTATTTTTGTAATATATCGCCTGCTTAATTAGGATATACTTATCGAAGGTATTGAAAAAATAGTTATTTATGTATCTAGTGCACGAGCGGGAGCCGAGACAAAAATCATTTGAAAGCATCAAAGAAATTTCGCGCACGAGTTGCATGTAACATTTATTCTACAGAAGTCGAACAATTATAGAAAAAATTAGTGGAGTTGTTTATCATGCCAACGTGCAAGCTCTTTTACTACAAAAAATTGAATTGGACTTGTGATATGTGATGAGTCATTAAGAAAAAATTGCCGCTCGCCTTTCAGGTATCGTGGATAAACTTCTTCTCTCGGGGCTAATGTATCATACTCCACATTAAAACAATCATTCACTATTCTACGATGGTATGAAAAGTTACAGGTCAAATTTTGGGTGTAAAAAGTTGCATTTATAAGAAACAGTCGAAATTTTTCGTGGATATAAGTGATTATATATAAAAAACAATAGTTAGTAAAGGTGAAGAGCCCATGAGAAATCTGATTAATTGAGAAAATGGCGGTAAGAAATAAAACTGGTAATTATTTGGTATAACTTATCGGAAATTAATAGCCGGGAAAATAATAACTCAACTTTCTATATAATGAGCCGCCTTATGTACATATTATGTAAAAAATGCATCTTCATTAAAACAGTTGTAGATAAATATACTTACCTACTATTCTCGTTCCTCCATACCTTAATTCAATTTTCGCCTCAATGAATTAATTATTTTATCTCATAATTCACTCACCAAATATCAAATAAATAAACTCATATCACTTCTCTCCAGGACCCTTTTCATGATTTCATCCCTTCAAACCCATCTGCTTGCCCCTTTTACCTCTCTGTCGACGCCAATGGAGTATAATATTCCTAACAGAATCGTCAGCCATATAACAACCCCAAAAGGGATGACAATATAGAAAGATTAATGAGTTAAAGAAAGAGGGATATATAAGCAGATGGGTTATATGACAGCCCCCCTGTGACGGACGACTGTGGTGTATAATTATAGGACCTCACACGTAAGATGTGTTAATATATGGAGACTGGGCAGAAATGTGTTTTAAAGTGATTTTTTAAAACTGGCAGTATGTTATTAATCGTTTTGGGTAATTAATATGTATAATAGTTGTTCGTAATTTTTCATGCAGAATTTTTGCGATAAACAAAGAATAATAATTCGTACAATCTCGTTCCTCATCTCAGGAATTATTGCTAGTTTGTTGACTTCAAAAACTTTAAAAAGAAGACATCGTACTTACTGTCGTTGCTTACATAAATTAACGTTAAGCTTTTTGAAACATGGCACCAAAGTTAAATAGGAATATTTTGTCATCTTTAGGTACTTTTAAATCGGAATGAAAACATACTAGGTTTCTTTATCATTTGCATGTATTGTTTTGTATTTGAATCTTGAGTTTCTGTTGGTAAATATGATTTAAATGGTTATATTATTTAATTGAAATAAAAACAGCTTTTATATACTGAAATTACTCAAAGAGTTAACGGACTAACCTGTACCAGAAAAAGGAACAAAGAATAGATACAATATTGTAAGAATTTACATTTAATGAATCTTCAAATCTGTTTGGTATCGCTTTCTTCAAATTATCATTTCAACCTCAGTGTTCAAATCTAAAATTAATTCCTCCATTTTGATTGGATCGACAACATAACCTAGCATTTAACAAACATCTAAACGAACCTATCATTTCAAACAAAGCAACACAATAACAAATATTCCCAAAAGCTCTAACGAAAAGTACAATTAGAAGTCATATGAATTCTAAACCGCGGTCATTACGAAGATATCTCTTCTGATAAGTTTCCCGAATGATTATTTCAGGTAAATTGACGTAACAATAACAAACAATGGACATTAGTGCTCATGTATACATTATAGATGAAAATATCGTTCTATCGCTGAAATAGATCAGCTTTGTTCGAGCCAAGTTAATAAATTCACATTGCGGCGGCATATGAAGTACAAATCGTGTCAATTGATATTATGTTAGAGGTTATAGAAGGTGTGTCTAAAGGGTTATATGTAGAACGGTTGAGATAATAATGAGTTGTTACAGTAGGTAGTTCACAAGTTAAAAATTACGTGAATTTTATGCGAAGCTGCTGTTATACAGGCTTAGGATTAGGAACATAACAATAAAAGAGTTTTGGAGGAAAAATGACATGTGTGTGAATCGAATATTTTTTCGAAATTCCATCTTTTAAATAATAGGATAATAGGAAGTCAGCCAATATTTTATTAAATGAATATCGTGGTAAGATAAAGTACTTCAAAAAGCAGATTATGTTGTGCAACACATTTTTAATCTGAAGATATTTGAATATATACCTATATTAGATTTTTGATGAATAGAAGTATTGAGAAGCTCCAACAATTTCTCATTTCCAGCTTTGTTCTAATACATAAAAGATATTTTACTGAATGTACTTATATTTAGCTGAAAATTGTATTTTGGGGAATGAGATGAGAAAATTATCTAATTTTTGCATCATTAGCCCAAGTAGCTAAGCCTACTCTTGCTGTCTCTCTCGCACCTACTGCATTACATTCAAATAATCATCTTTTTCAATCTCTATTATTTTACTTTGTGGTCTCGAAGTAGAAAAAGTTTCTTCGAGTTTAAGAATGACAGCTTTTACCCCTAAGTGACAAAATTGGAAAAATCTCTGACAATTTTTTGATAAATCGTGTCTTTTCACGTCTTATTTACTGGACTAGTACAAGTTGAAATATAAGTGTACTCCTGCCATTTTTTGAATGGCATAATTATGTACTAATTCCTAGAATAAACAATTATCTGTTTAAAATAATAAATAATTCAATATATTATTAAACAATTCATCATATAATATTAATTTATATTTGAAGTGTGCAAATTTTGACATTTTCCAGCTAATCAAATATTACACCCGTACTCTATAATTTCCAAAATTAAATTTTACGTATCCCAAACATAATTTCTCACTTCAAAACCACAAAAAATAATAACATCAGACAATCGAAATACAAATGTTATAGTAATTTGTTCTGAGCCCGAATCAGATAACGAAAATTGATAGTCAAATAACCCAACTGAATAGTCACCTACATACTCCATTTGTTCGAGACCAGAATCGGGCTGGCTCATTGTTTTTCCTACCCTTGTATAATGTAGCAAAATATGGTTTTGTTAATGTGAATTAAACACCCTACATTGGGTGGAGATAATGGGGGGTCCTCTGACTTTAATTATGGGTATTTGTTGTGGAATGACGATTCAATATTAGAAGAAATAATAGGTAGTGTAATGACTTTTGTATGGATATAAGTTGCTGATTTTTTGATTGTAAGTTGGTACTCGTAATAAAGAGAATAATAAGGAACTGTATTATTTTGGAGCGGATTGTTGAATAGATAGATCAACACTGAATTGATGTGAATTTGTCCGTGTTTAGTTTCGAAACATTTCCATAAATCTATTCATAATACTTAGAATGCTTTTACAACTGTCCATTACTTCTGGAATATCAAAATTTGAATCTATCAGTGAAAAAATTAATATTGACATTCGTAATGTAGGTACTTTTGAAATTATTCATCTCTCCATAATCTCAAACTATAAAACTATTCTAAGTGAAATAAAGTAATAAAGTTCTGTATTGAACCTTACATGTGGGCAACATTAAGAACCGCCCTGAATATATTATCCTCAATTAATTATTGATATATGCATAAGTCATAAATCTCTTATGACTAACCATCATCCCTTCAGAGCTTCAAACCCAAATCCTAAATAAAATAGCCATCTAACTATACTTAACTACCCATAATCATTATTCCCATAAATTTTTTCCACTTTCTATTGTGTCGAATGTTCCAGATTCATCAGGAGCAGATTTTTATGCCTGTGTCACTTTACGGTGGATTACAAAACAAGCCTTCATCACTCAACAAACAAGAAATGAAGTGACTTCAGTTCATTGAGATGTATTTTGGAGCTGGGGATTTTGACAGCGGTTTGGGGACAATAGGACGATAGTGGAGGTTCTTGTGGTGACGGATGGAAGTGTGCAAAGCTGGTGACAATTGGAATTAGGGCGGGATTGTACAATGACAGAGAAATAAAGTCGGACAAGCAAGGATTGAACATAAATTTATTAATTTTAAATGATACATGAAGGTATATAGAAGACGATAGCTACGGTAATCTTTCTATTATACCTACACGTTTTGAAGTTTTTACTAATACTTTTTATCTACCTCTAAGCAGATGAGAATATTCAAGATCTTGTTTTTAGTGTCTCTGTATTGCAATACAAGAAGAACAATCTAATCAATTTTAGAAACGAACGAGAAAATTTTTATGGTTGCATAATGAAAGTCTTAAGTACATTAGGCATGAAACAAAAAATTTAGTCAATATCTGAAAGGCGAGTGTCTATTTCTCTTGAGTGATTAACCACATTTCGTACGAGAGTAATACAACGTTCTATTCAACAACATTTTAATGCTATAACAGTAAAAAAAATTCAGAATAGTCATGATGACATGGTTGTAATAATACTAATGTTTCAAGTATCTTCTCTGCTATACTCTCACAGATTGACTGATGCTGGATATTATTTATTTCAAACGACCATAGTAACAAGATTATTATGATGTAAATATTCTATTGATCAAATTATGCAAAATCTGATATATCTGGTCATGTATCTGTTAATTATAACATATTAACACTATAATTAAATAAATACATATTGCATTTAAATGGCAAGAAAATTATAGCACAAGCCAAAATTGCACAACCTAATATTTGCTGAATATAAATTCATGAAAATAAATCACCTATAATTATTATTCAAATTATTAATAGAAATCTTAATAAAAACTTTCAACCAATAAATTTCCTTTCTTTACAATGCCAATCCCAGTAAATAAAGTTATAACTCACATGTTACATAAAGCATAAACCAATCTTTTCATCGGCCGTATTCCAATTTCAAAGTAGAAACATAAGGCATAATAAGAGAGATTAATTAACTTGACGCTAATAACACTATAATATAATGCAAAACTCTAGAAAGCCAAGCAAAATGAGCGAATTAATCAACACACATTGCATGACATTTTCTGACATTAAGTTGGCTACCGCAATTGTGTTGAACAAGACATGTTGAAGGATAGAAATATATTAAAATGCTAATTTTGAAATTTTACTTATAATTGCGATAAATATGAAGATATCAGAGATTCTTTTCCAGTTTCAAATTAATATTGGAATTTTTTTGAAAATATTTCGTAAAACAAGGATGCCTCTCTATAAATTAAATTTTATATACCCGCTTGAGATGAATAAAAAGCTTTTCAAGAATATATTAATTTATGCTAGATAAACTGAGGATGAAGAGTATGATTGCTGTTGAATGTGAGAAAGTTTGAAAATAAAAAGAATAGAATAGGTTATATACAAATGAATTTATGAATGTACGTAACAGAAAAGAGAATCTGATGCAGATTATTACTATTGCGGAATGAGCTGATATATGAAGAATATAATATAAGTCGTTAAGTATAATAATATTTCTTCATAACATTTTTTTCTAAACTTTCTGGCTATCAAGTTGAATTTTTTAAAAGTTTTATTACAAATTTCACTACAATCTAAATGTTTGACATTTGTTGGAGAAATGATAGCTGTCGATTAAAATAAGTATTTGATGACTTTGAACGATCGTATTGAGTCATGTCACATGTCACTTTTTCATTTAAAACTAAAAGAATAATTTGTATTTTGGCAATACATTGAAATCTTAGCGTATACTGATTTAGTTCTACATGTTTTGCAAGTTTGGTTGAATTTGCTCAACAATGTCTCTGAGATCAACTATGTGATCTATCAGTTATATTTATGTCTCACTGTCTAGTAAATTGATTTTAATTTAGGGATTTCGCGTATTTTTTCAGATAAGTAGTACATTTCTCACAGCAATTTGTAAGTTCATTACATTTTCACAGATCACATAGCTGGAGAGAGGTGTCAAAATATGTGCATCAACTCTGATTAAATACATGATTAGCTAACCATGATTATTTTTATTTGAGACTTTAATCATGATTAAATTGCAATACGTTCCACCATGAAAATTTTGCTTCTGATTAGCTAATCATCTTGTAACGGCGATTCTGATTGGTTGCAATTGAAATCTCAATTAACTTCTAGCGCCAAAATATTGATAGTACGAAAAATTTCAGATTAGGTTAGTGAAATAAGTAGACCAGAGACATCAGAGGCGATTGTGTTATTGTATGATTTGAGAAACAACCAAAAAGTGAAGTATAAAATGATATGGCGGAAAAATCAGAAGAAATAAGTACAAAACATCCTATGTCATATTATCATAATATCACCAGGTAGAGCAAAGAGGAGCTGTATCCTAAACGGAATAGCGTGGTTATTGAAGTTTTTATTTCTTTGTTCATCTTATCCAGTCAATTTTTTTTATAGATATTTAATATACAAGTGTAAAAAGTCATTCTCTAATGCACGAGCGGCTTGGTTAAAAATGCGAGCAAAAGTGAGTGTTTTTGGAAGCTCCGTGAGTGCATTAGAGACTCACGTGTGTCTCACAATGTTTTATCTTCGATCGTCCTAATTTTCGTAAAACAGTCAAGTATATATAAATATTTTCTCTTTTGTAAATGTCACTTTGACAGTGGTTACTACGGCAACGATATTATGAATTGAACTGTTTCCGTTGAAATTGACATAAATGCTCTTGTGAATTTGAATTAAAATATCAAGTTTAAAATGTCTAAAAGTAATTTTAGTGTTATAGATTAGTTTCAAAATATCCCGCAGATGTTTAAATATATACTGATTATTAGGGCTGGTGGACTTGGCCTCTGAAATCGTGCAATAAAACTTTTATTGCACAGTTTTACATAAAAGTCTACTTTTTATATTGAAAATTACGTAAAAACCTATCTCTTTTCATAAGGTCGTTGAAAAAATTATTTACGTTCCGTGAAAACCAAGGATAATGTTTATTATCCAAATAATAACTCGCTCTCTGAATAGTCGTGGTCTACTATGAATGGAATCATTATTTTTATCATCATCAGCTAAGGATATAATATCATCAATGCCATATTTGACTGCAGTATATATTGCACTCAAACTACGATTTTGAGGTTATATTATACGTTAATCATTGCTAACTTCCATAATCAGCTATTATTGGGCGCTTAAGTTAACTCATGATTATCTCCCATTGAACATGATTAGAGGGATGGTGGAACGCAAAGTATTGATTAAATAAGACTTATCATTGATCAAGGTTTTAATCAGAATTGGTGGAACCGGCTCTCAATGTTAAATAAACTAACTATTACTCTCAAACATTGGAAGAAAACTATTAATCGATTTATTTAACGCCGATAACGATGACATTAAATATAATTCATCTTTAAAATTATGAATTTAGTGAATTTGTTTAAAAATATTGCCAGAATTCTGAGAGCATCTTGTAGTACAGGAAACACATAACCTACAAATATAATCAAAGTGAATTTGATGAGTGAATTAATTGTTTCTAAATATAAGATGCAATATCATGTACGTTTTCTTTGTTTAGCATCAAATTAATTCACGTAGGCACACATTGAAGCGACCCAAATGTAAAGTTTGTAATAGCTATTAGAAAGAACGTGTTAATTATTTGCTGCTGCAAATTTATATTTCTGCATGTCATGTACCAACTTCTTTTTCATAGCCTTATCGACTATCTGAGGCTAGACTATACTGAGGAGTCCCAATAAGGACAAACAACTTGTCTACAGTTGCCACTTCATTTAGGGTGATGGTATAAAAACCAACTCCTGAATTTGTAATTTTGTGACACAATTAGGTTTCAAATTATTAATTATTATTCATACATTCACTTACACTTCCACTTTCTTATCAGGTGCTTCATTTATAAATTGGTTTATTCGATAATCATCTCAAACTCTTGTCGTTTCAGAAAAACAACAAAATCTAAATACCTTACAGTATTTTTATCATTATGTACCTATGTGTCGACAAGATTTTAATATGGAATACATTGGCCTGACCACAATGATTCCATAAATGTCAATTTGGAAAGTGTTTCAAATAAATTCGCTGCCTAAAAATGTAAAAATAACGTTTTCCTAAATTTAATTATATGACTGCATGTTAACAAAGGCATACTTTTTTTACTGGTTCAAGCTTTTGTAATAATTATTAGTTGGCAATTCAAATACGTTAAAATTAATGTGCTAATCGGCTTGAATGTAAGATCATTAGAAATTGAAATTCATTATAAACTAATCAGGGAATAATGACTATTTCCTCGTTGTAAGGAGAAATTCTAAATTTTTTTCCTGAAATTCATTTTCTGTATTTCTTTGGGCACCTTTATAATTTTGGCACGCTCCTCTATCCTGTCTATGGGCGGAGCACCGATTTGTTACTCTCCACATCTACACGATCTTCAGGCACAACAACAGACAGTTGAGCATCTACGACCTGGGTGTTCGCCACAACAACAACAATACAATACCCATGATGCTTTGCTCTCTCCTTAAAGCTCACGTTAAATGCAAGTTAATGTACTAACAACAATAGCTAATATAGTTATTGTGACCCGTGGGCTGACTTTATTACTCCTCTTTGTCAGATGTAAGGTTTGTTCGCACTAAAAGGATGATTTCGACCGACGCCAATTCAGCATACGAACAAAAATTTTAACTATCAGAATCATTTTGTCATTATAACAGTTATTGTCATTAACAATTAACTACAAAGAAAAACCAATGCATCGGTAGTTTCTGTCAAAATTCTATTGAATAAGAAGCTTCATTGGAATTCTTGGGCATTAAATTCAAAGCAGCTTCTATCGCTACTGCAAAAACGTACCCATATAGAAATCACTTCATCTGTTCGAATGAGATTGGTATTCTCATTTTCAATACCAATTTCTGAACTTTGTACATCCATTTCGTGATAAATATTTCAGATTCAACTGAATATTTCTTAACTGATGATTGTTTGGGTCCAAATCGGTAGATGGCGGATTGGGGTATCCCTATTTGTGGGCTTTGTCGGCCCGAGTGTCCTCAAAGTGCAATATTCATAAGTTATATGAGCGATTTTTAATTTGAGAGAGGCGAAATGAACGAAGTGTGTAGAACCGAAACGACAACGTATTGTATGCTATGGGAATGATGTATTCGAACTATTAGACGTGGGTTTATGAATATTGATAATTTGATATGGGGTTTAGTACTTTTAATCGAGGAAATAAAGATGACTTATTTGATTTTAAATTGAAATTAGATGTAAATCAGTATAGATGTTATTTAATGATTTAATGTAGGCTAAATCCATTTTGTTTCACTTGTATTTCTTAATTTTCAATTTTATATTTATCATATAAACTTCCTAAAACAAATTTTTGGAGAACGTGTAATTCTAACGTTAAACGGAACAAAAAAGTACTAATGTATATAGAAATAGAAAATATATTAAATACCACAGTTTTTCTTCTTTTTGTCATTGTGTTTCGAAAAATTTGCGTTCCCAATGAACAAATTTAAATTTTTATCTGTGACGTGTCGACCTCTTAGATGAAATTATAAATACAAAATTTTTGCTTTATCAGAAATAAAAATTCAAATCAAGTCGTTTTGTTAAATATTTCTAGCTCATTGACAGTTTTCGAAAGCACGTTGCTTGATAACAGCTCGAAACATAAAGTGGAAGTTGCCTAACCTAGAAGTAACATGTTTATGGGAAGTAACAATATCAAGTATTTATTAATAATAATTGATAGATATTCAGTAAAAAAAATTAGTAGGCTATGAACAATTGAGCTACATAAATACATTAAATTATTTGTTAATATCTTCATGAATAGTGTTGTAGCTGATTTCCATCTCTTTCTAAACATAATTCAAATCTTTTCAAAACTGATTCAAAAGTGGCATTATTAATTTATTTCGGTGTGAAAGAAGCACACGCATCTCTTGCGCGATCCATCAAATTTTCTTTTATTGCTACTGGTGTAGAGTACACTTGATAGCAATTTGCAACAACAGGAGTTATGCATTAAATAATTCAAATTGATAGATAACAAATTTTGTTTTCCATTGCCTACTCAAAAATAACTATGAAAATTAGGTTTATACAAATTTTAATCGCATTTTCTTCAATATTTTCATCATGTGAGTGTATAAATCGGATACATAGTTGAATTCAGAAAAAAAAACTCTATCGAATGGGCCTAAGAAATATACAGCATCTTATTTGAAAAAATGTAACTTTGTGTTGCAGCTTGAGAGCCATTGATTCAAAAAAAAATTTCTTCCACAATTGGATATCCCCCTTGGTCCTGCATAAGATTGTTCCATAGTATTTTATTGTATCTGCAATAACATAGAAGTTATTCGAAGTAGCTCATTTCGCTGTTACACTCTGTATAAGTGAATAATAGGTGTATTAGACGCACAATAAAGCCAATATAACAAAATAAAAAGGGTACCATGAACAAGCTACACAATTTTCTTCCAATAATAGCTGTTTCTGTTTATTAGTATATAATATAGAACTTTATTGGACAAGCCGCTGGTTATGGACGAGCGAGGAGCGCGAGCGAATCTTATAAGAAAGGTGAGCCTATAAAGTTTGTTAATGTATACGAAGCTTCATGTTCGACTGCTCTAAAGACGCAGGATATCTTCTAAAAATATTTCTTCATTTCTCTATACAAAAATTCGGTAAGTATAACTTGGTGTACTTTACTATAGTCAGAAAGTGTAGAAATGTTGGCAGCAAGTCCCAAAGAATCACAAATATTGAGAGAAAAATGTTTTTGTAAGAATAAGAATTTATCTTCAGGTCTGAATATTCGCGACAATACCAATTGTGTCATAAGTATTCATTACCATAATAAATAATTTGTTGATTTAGTTGTTTGGATTTATTTCATGTTAATAAAAAAATCTATTTGTGCGACTTTTTTTGACAATGACAGTTCCGTCCAATAAAATAAAGTAAAAGTCCTAGTCCAATCAAGTGACACATTATGGGCACTAAATGCAACCATGAATTACATGATTATGATGCAGTCGAACATAATAGCTATTTACGTAATTAGTATATAATATAGAACTTTATTGGACGAGCCGCTGGTAAGGAAGGCGAGTCTATAAAGTTTGTTGATGTACGAATTACATACAAAGCTTTATGTTCGGCTGCTCTAAAGAAGCAGGATATCTTCTGGAAATATTTCTTGTTTTCCCTATTCAAAAATTCGGTAGGTATAACTTGGTGTGTTTTGCTAGTGTTGTTTTTGTTACAATTGTTTTTACTATTAGTTTGCAGATGTCAAAAATATTAAATACAATTTAATAGAAGAAATTTATACTTTAGAAAGTGTAGAAGAGATTAAATGCGATAGAAAAAAATATGTAGATACTTCAGATAGTGTAGAAAAGAATGAATATGATAGAAAAGAATAGATATGATAGAAAAGAATAAATAAATACTTTAGAAAGCGTAGAAGTGTTGGCAGCAAGTGCGATAGAATCACAAATATTGAGAGAAAAATGTTTTTGTAACTATAAGAATTTATCTTCGGGTCTGAATATTCGCGACATTACCAATTGTGTTATAAGTATTCATTACCATAACAAATAATATTTTGAATTAATTGTTTGGATCTATTTGTGCGATTTTTTTTGACATTAACATTTCCATCCAATAAAATAAAGTAAAAGTCCTAGTCCAATCAAGTGGTATATTATAAGCACTAAATGCAACCATAAATTACATGATTATGATGCAGTCAAAATATTTTCAGTGTTGTAATGAGCATGAAATAGTTTATTATGAAATTAGTTTATACGCCATAGTATTATGGCATGAATTAAATTGGTGCATGAAAGAAGTGAATGAGCTGATTTTAGGAATGTCATAATACTGGATTATAAACGAATTTCATATACCATTTTATAGTCGACGATAACATTACAATTATCTCCTGGAAATTTGATTTAGTCTTTGTTTTTGCTGAAAATTATAATTATACAGATATATGTGATTTTGACTTTCATTTTTATGACGACTGATCAGATTTTTGAGTTAATGTTTTGGTTTTATTTATTATAAACAATTAGTTCAACAGCAATCATTTCTCACGAAAAATGTCTGGATGCGATAATTCATCAGTGAATGAAGAAATTCTGAAAAGAGCTGCAGAAGCCGAATTAACTTTAATTCCAAAAATAATAAAGGCATTATTTTGAAAATTAACAAACAAGAATATTACGTTCCCTAGTTACAGCAAAGTAACTAGAGTAATTTCTCTGAAAGAAATCAGAATAACAGGACATCCATTGCTAAATTTTTTCATTAAAATAGTACATTAGTCGAACATTGAACATTGAAGGCACCACGGGAGTTGAACGAACGATAATGCCTACAGTCAACGTACACACCTCGGGCCAGAGAGTACACTGTTGACCTCAGGCATTATTGTCCTTTTATCACCCTTGATACCTTATATAGTAACTCAGGTATCAAGGGTGTTAAAAGGACAATAATTCCTGAGGTCAACTATGTATTTTTCATAATACTTGCATTGTAACAGCGCCTGTTTTGTCGGTCAAAACAAGACAATTTCAGACAAATGCCAGTGTAGCCGGGCAAAAACAAGCCAGTTTCTGCCCGCTGAATTAGTTTCTTACATCGTTTTATCCCTGGTAGAGTCGCATTTGTTAATTGTCAATCTCTAAATGAAAATCATATAACCTAAGATAATTTGACAGTTGTTGTATTGTAACTGTAAATTAAATTGAAAAGACGATTAGTTTCAAGAAAAAAAGTATTAATACAACAATTTCAAGTACACCACAACATCTTATTGATAAAGCACAAGCAGCTACTCTCGACTTGTTACCTGCAAAATCAGGAGAAAAATATTCACTTTGTTATGACAAAGTAATATGGAAAGTTTCGATGCAGGTATCATGAAAAATACAGTGTGTAGCACGGGACAAAACACGATTTCAGCCGAGCACTCAATCTCAACTGAATTCATCTTGTTTCGTCCCTAGCCACACAATATACTATTCTGAGGACCTCCGACCCGAGGTGTGTACGTCGACCGTAGGCATTATCGTCCGTTCAACTCCCGTGGTGCCTCCAATGTTTAATGTCCGACTAATGTACTATTTCAATCAAAATTTTCAGCAATGTGTGTCCTGTCATTGTGATATCTGTCAGAAAAATTACTCTGAAAAATAATGCCCTCGGGTATTATTTGTTACGTAATTACCCTGAAATCAGTATTATTATGATAACAATACTAGTCGAACATTAATTACTATAAAATCGTTGGATCTCCATTACTTAGTCGAAAATTTACAAGTATTCATCGTTGTGGTACTGTTGGTTATTTATCAGAGTAGTCTACTGTATTTTCAAAGGAATAATGAAGGTGAACACTTTTAAATCGACATTAGAATTTTTCCTCAAATAACGTCATTTTCAGGTTGTTGCAATTTATGGTTTATTTGGAGCTTGTCGTCGTGTTAAGTTCTATAACTAATGTACTGATGATGTAAAAGTGGAAGGCTCCATTATAGTCGTTTTTATTAAAGACACACAGGGATAGATCATTCACGATTTTGATTGATGGTAAAGCGGTGAATTATATTAGTATTATTAAAAATTATATGGAGATCAAGGAATGTCAAAATTACGAAGCCTTTTTTAGTTATAAATCCGGAAGATGTACACATCCAATTGGAATTAATACATTTGATTATTTGAACGAATTCCTGGACTTATTGTCAAGTATCTGAAAATTCTTACCATTGTCATGTAAGGTCACTCTTTTTTGAGAATATCTGATACAATTTTAGCAGATAGGTAGTGGTCTTGATATCACAACTTCAAAAAGGCAAGGTGATTGGAAAAGTAATTCAGTTGCTTGGAGATTACATTGCAGAATCGCGAGAAAATAAGAACAAAATTTTTCAAAGACTTGGATATACTAATGAACAAATTGATATTTCTTGAACAAACGATTCTGTTATTACCACAAATTCATCTTCTATGTCGAATATTACAATATCTGGGAATACAACTTGTACAATTTTTGTCAATTTGAATGAAAATGAATAATTTTGACACTTTTGTGCCATAATGTTTAACATTATGCACGATTTTCTGCGCTGGAATCACAACATTGTGATGCTAGTCGACTATAAAAAATATAATTAGTTGTAGATAAACCATGGTATATTCCAGTTAAGAATGGTCCAAGTCTCCTATGGGACTACGATCTAAACCTTTTGATTCACTAGCATTTAATGCAGAATCAGCAAAAAAGCTTCCTAGAAACAAGTACTAGCGACGAAACAACAAATACATTCGTATATTACCTGAATAAGTATGGCAAAAACTGAAACTGCACTTTATTATGATGACTGATAGACAAGTAATGCAACTGACAGATGGTCGAGTAAGATTTTTTGCATTCTGGCTAATAGAAAGCTCAAATCGTAGTCCCATAAAAATTCTTGGACGGTTCTTAATTGGGATGCTATAATTTTTTTCTTGGAAAATGATTGATGTGTTAAGTATAAAATAAAGTTCAAACATTGTCTCAGCTGTCAGAAACAGCGTTAAAATATTCATATCTTCACACATATTAAAACTTTTCCTAATTTTAAATTCTGAATCTTTTGAAAAATAGTAGGTTTATTTTTTCCATTTAGTGACTTTAAGTTAATGTTATTTTAAATAATATTCCTAAAAATTGCCCATCAGCAGGTGTGATGGTTATCCAACGGTTCACACTCCACCATGATTCAGTTAATGGTTGGTTTTTACTTCAGCTGCAACGGGAAAATAATTTTAGGTTTTCTTGATTTCATAATTATTAATTACGGCCCTGGCGATGCTATGCCACAGGCACGTGTTAATGAAATCGTTATAATTTTGAATTGATTATTCATGCAATGTAATTTTTATTTATTTATGCTAACGTTTTCATTCCAAATTTCAAACAGAGATAAATATTCTATGATAATTGCTAATAATTTTATTTTAATCATATTTAATGATACATCTGTAACAGATTTCAATCTGGTTTAAAACTTAATGATAGTTTTGATTTTAAATAAACTTCGATGTAGGTATCGGAGACATAATAAATTATTTATTCCAATTTGAAATCAGGTAATATTAATTTCATGTCGTTATTTTAATGTGCAATATTTTTTCAGTAGTTGATTGATTTTATTGACAGTTGGTACGCTTGATAATATAACATTTACTGCTCGAACAGTGAAATTCAGCCCTGTTTAATAACAGAGTTAAAATAACTTCATTTCCATTTCCGAGTCCAAGACTTGTTTTCAGATTTTAATTTTTTATAAAATTTGTTGATTATTTGTTGGAAATTTACATCAAATATTGTCACTAAACCTTCACGAATCTCTTATTCATATGCGAATAAGTCCTTTCCTGTAGATGTTGCAAACTATAAGTTTTTTATATAATCCACTATAAATTATCTATTTTATTCTATGATTCGATAAAAAAGCTATAAATACATACGTTTTATTGTCAATTATTGGATTTTTGTAATATATAAGTGATGTATTTAAGCATAATTTTTTCATTTTATATCACAATAAAATATTAATGGGAATAAAACTAATCTATCAGCAAAAATTAATTGAATTGTTGATAATATGGCAAAAATCTATATTTTCCAAATTACCATATGCTCAATTTACGAATTCACATATTTAACAATTGAAAAAAAAAACAATAAGTGAGTAAATTGTCGGACATGGAGAAAAACGTTGCCAATGCCTATAATGGAAGCAAAAATTAAACTTGCAAATGTCATGGATTTAATTAATAAATTAACTGCAAATAAACAGGAATTGTCAATTACATAAACTCATCTGTTAAGTGAGAATATCTTCAATAAAAAAGACATCTTTATATCTTGTCTCATTACGCATAATTTCGCAATAAATATGGTGCATTTAACGCTTTTCACTACTTCTTATTTTTATTACTAGGCGGCTCTTCTCAAACGGAAACCAAAATGGCGGCATATGTGATGGTTTAGTTGCACGATTACAGAAAATGGCATTTTTGTGTTTCGCGCCATAGCCGCAAATAGAAATAACAAAGGACAATCGAAGGAACAAAAACAAACTCGTTTCTTGGTAATCGAGGGGAAAAAAAGGACTGAAATGCAAGCTGAGATATCTGTGCAATAGGTCGGTGGACATAGGCGCACCAGAAAAATTTTAGTGCGTCCAAAACACTTTGGAAAAAAACATAATTATCTAATGCAGATTTCATATACGAATTTATTGAAACTATAATTTTTTATATGTTAAGAAATCGATTACAAGCTATGATCTAGCGCATCATTTTTTAGTTTTGTTATAGCGCTTGGCCTGCTACGCAGGCCTAAGCCCTAGGCTTCGCAGCTCGATATGTGAACCGCCTCCGGCAAAAATTCTGTCTCTATAAGATAAACTCCAAGTACAATTTTAGCCCACAAAACCCTCGTGCTCCGTATTATATTAGTGCATTTCTCCCTACTCGTGATTTCACTGTCTTTTATTGACAATTCTCAATATTATTCCATGTATTCATCAATCGGATAAATTGATTCCAACTCTTCTACGAATTACAAAGTCTAAATTCAAAACTTCACAGCGAGATAACATGTCTGTGCCATGTTTCGCATATTCTCAGTCATTGCTTTACTGTTTTCGAATACAAATTAGAGTATTAGTTATTACAACTCATGTGATCCTTCTGTTTCATTTTGACGACATACTTACATCCTTACAATTTGCTTCGCTCGTCAATTTGTATGTTATCACAATCTTTCTGTCTCCTTTGCAACTCTCACTATCATTTCGAATAGATATGGTTGATAATGCTGACTGAAATGATGCATGTACATCGAATATACAAAAAGATGGTTACTCCAGGTGGAACCGAGAATATCGAGTGGAAAAGTGAAATAGAATTTCAGTTGAAATTTTGTGTTTTCATCACTTACACCCATTATCCTAAATATTTCTCTCAGGGGAATCATTCAGTTGATTCCTTCCATGAATTAGCGTATCTGATTTCTGAGCTCAATTGCGAGATTGAAAGACCGACTATTTTCTCCGAAGTAGCATTGATCCTCATAGATTTTTCTCTAAATCAATGCTTTGAGTCTTAATCACTTAGCTCCAATGGTACATTCGGAGAAACATGCATGTTCCACGTTCCTATGGTAATAATCTTGGAGCTCATGCACTCTGCTATACTTTTGCTTTCCAAAAACATGTTTCTTATTCATTGAGGCACTACTCACAAGCCCACGCTACATGTTTTGACTCCTTGTATAGAGCTACAATATTCAATTTTCTCTGGAATTGTGATTTAACTTGTATTGAAATGAATTCAACATTATTCATTAAATCAATATTAGTTGTTCAAAGTGCCTATTCAATAGAATACAATATCAAGGAATTGATCAAAATAATGAAATGTTGATAGCTGTTGTATCATGTGACTACTCGTCATCCGATTCCTCAATATCCAACAAAAAACTCATGTTCTTCACAATTACAATATATTTCAATAACAGATATTATGAAAAACACTAAAAGAAAAATAATATCTGACTCTTACAAAATATCTCTTACGCACGCGCCTGCGCATGTGCACGCAAGCGTCAACGTCACACCTAACAATGTTACCAACTGTTGGAATGGATGTCTGTGTTGATTGTTCCAATGACATTCATTAAAATCAGCTGATTACAACAGTAAATTTTTACTTGCAGCAACCAGTATCATCTATCAACATTTTCCGCGAAGACCCTTTCTTGAATAACTACGTTTAATCTGAGAATAAAGTATTGAATCTATCCATATCATGTGTCTCCTACACTTCTTGAGAAATTAATTTTTTTCAATCCCATATATGATTTCTCTCAACTATTACAATGTATTTCAATAACTGATATTATGAACAAACACTAAAAGAAAAATAATATCTGATTCTCACAAAATATCTCTATCCACTCTTTCTTACGCACGCGCCTGCGCACGCGCACCCGAGAGTCTACGTCACACCTAACAATGTTACCAACTGTTGGAATAGATGTCTGTGTTGATTGTTTTAATGACATTCACTAAAATCAGCTGATTACAACAGTAAAATTTCACTTGCAGCAACCCGTATCATCTATCAACATTTTTAGCGAAAACCCTTTCTTGAATACGTATAATCTGAGAATAAAGCACTGAATCTATCCATATCATGTGTCTCCTTCATTTCTTGAAAAATTAATTTTTTCCAATCCCATATATGATTTTTCTCATCGATATTACCGATTATTATTGGCTCACTAAGGGAATAGGAACCCAAAGACGTGCGCATGCGCGTAATTCGTACGCGTAATTCGAACGTGTTGCTTTAGTCAGTGGCATTCAAACAGAGTGCATTCCATCTAAATACGTACAAGTGTGTGCCTCGCGGACAACAATCACCACTTTACTGCCTTCCAATCCTAGTTGGCCTAAAAAGCTCGGTTTAGGTTATGTTTCGGTTGTTTTCATTTTAAACAAAAAAAAAAACATACATTTTCTTTGTTTCAATACTAGTTTACACCGTTTTAGTGCCACTAGAAACTTTCTGTGCATGCTGATACCGCCATCTCTTTGTGACTTTTGGAACTGCCTTGGGTTCCCATTCCCTTAGTGTACCTTATTATTAAATTGGAAGTTCTAACCAATAATTCTCACTTCATTTTATCTTCGTTTACGTCATCCACCATTTTATCGTATTTGTAGTTTTTAAATACAAAGATATATTTTGTTGACGTATAATAAAATTGTACAATTTTAGGCAAAGAATATCCAAAAAGCCATGAATCGTAATATTCAACAATTTGACAGGCCTGTATGTAAGTAGATGGATTAATTTGGTTCTAAAATCTTGTTCGTATATGTCTATTCTTACAAGGGTCTTATCTATGAGTTATTGAAATTTAGTCCTAAAATGTACCACAAATAGCAGTGATGCACGTTTCAACTTTCAGTTTAAGATCTCATGGTACTTGCAATATATATGTCTATGTCTGATTCACTCATTTGAAACGTAAAGAGAGCAAAAATGTTTGAATTGAATGATTCGTACAACGCTATTATTGAAGACTTCTTCAAGAAGAGAATCATTTGAAAAAAGCATTATTCAGGTACTTATCTTCTGTAGTCCATATAGGCTATGTTTGTTGTGTACAACCTGTGTACAATAACACTCTAGTCTCTAGTGCATACATCAGAATTGCCTATACTACGTATTAAAACATTAACTCATGAGATGAATCAACATTAGAGCCTAAACTACAGATCAAAGTTTTAGAACCACTGAGATTTGCTACTCTCCCCAATGCACTTGTCATCAAGAAAATATTTCATATCCAATTTTGTATACCAATTGAATAGGAACATCCACACTAAATAAGAAATTAGTGACTTTTGATATTGTAATAAAATGATATGTATTATACAGAATATTCACGTACAGTTTATTTCAGTGATATGTTATAATTTACATTTTTCAAAATAAATGATGACAATCGATATTTTCATCATCGTTCTCACCCAAGCTTAGTGTGTTTCATCAGCTCAATGCCGCTTCTAGTAGAATTACTCTCTACATAACCTCAAATACGAAGTTATTTAAGTTCATTGAGTGATGTATGATTTATATCTTTCAACAAGTACAAAATATTGATTGATGGCTCCATTATCGTAATATTATAATCAGTTGATTATTGCTTGTTTCATTGTTGACTCAAGCAAAATGTTCGATTGGCTGGGTTTATCAAGTCTTCAACTCAAATTTATTTAACTGAAAGAGATGTGAGAATAGCATAAACTAAACTATTAATCAACAATATTGAATATCTAAGTAAATACTCGTGTATTGTTGAATATTTACCACATGTACCAGCTAAACTATACTTGACATGTTTCAAACTTCATTCAATCTTCAGTATTTATTTCATCCACAACAGAGAAACATCATTAATCAAAATATCCCTTGATTATAAGAATCGATTTCTTCATAACAATTATATGTTGAAATCATTCTATAACTTAGCCAACAACTAATCCATGTTGCGATCAGGCATATTCTGCGGTCAAAATGCATGAATATCAAGACATATTACTTTATTTCAAAAAATGTTTGAGCATAGCCTAAAAAATATTACATAAAATGGTCATTATGTTAATATTATTCAATTACTCACTTTCTATTCATTAGTTGTGTACATTGTTGAAACTGGAATTGGAATTTTGCTTAAAAGCGAGTACGCATGTACATTCTGGGAAATAAGTTGGCAATACTGAATTTATTGAAATGTCAAAAAAATAGTAATTTTAATATTTAAGCATAATATTAGCTTAAAATGTATCACAAGTGATTTGATCATGTTTGTTATAAATGTATTAATACATAAATTTGTGAAAATTTTTCTCATCCTGCAATATTCAATGAAATAATATTGAAACCTAAACGTCAAAGCTGACAGATATCATCGATGTTCAACAATTATTTGTACATGCCTACTATTTTCACGTGGAAGCGAGTACGCATGTACATTCTTCGTTTGGGAAATAAGTTGGCAATACTGAATTTATCGAAATGTCACAAGAATTACAATTTTAATATTTAAGCATAATATTAGCTCAAAATGTATCACAAGTGATTTGCTCATGTTTGTAATAGATGTATTAATACATAAATTTGTGGAAATCCTTCTCATTTTGCAATATTCAATGAAATAATATTGGAACCTAAACGTCAAAGCTGACAGACGTCATCGATGTTCAACAATTATTTGTACATGCCTACTATGTCCAGGATGAATTTTTGACGGTTTTTGATTTTTTACACGGAACCTATAAGACTAAAAAAATTGAGACCCCCAAAAGGCACTGCTCGTCAAGAATATCAAATTTATAAAAAAAAATTCATGTTAATCAGAGTTCTCGTTTAGGCTGTAGCCGTGGCTAACTGAAAGTGTATCTTATGCCTTTTAGTATATAAGATTGTTTATGTACCTACAACTACTAGCATCAATACTTCTTTATTTTTATGAAATATTTTCGAGACTGAAAATTTTGATTCAATAATAGACCAGCAGGACGACCGAAAAAGAGATACGAGGTTATGAGGTTAATGTAGCGAAGGATGCGAGGCTACTTGGTATAATTGGCGCATCCGAATTCCGCCACTTTTATCTGTTTTAATCTTCGACAGTAAGGTTGGAACGATAATTCAATAGTCCTTCATCTTTGAGCTGTCAGCAGGATTAACTGTCAAACAAGAAAATTTTGACCCAACAAGAGATGTTTAGTGCACGCTAGACTCCACACGTCAAGCTCGATCAGAGCGGGCGAAGCCCGTTCGTTTGTTTTGGTGCGAAGCACCGCCGGTCAAAAACAGAGCCACTGTTTTAGTGCCACTGACAAAGCTTCATTTTTACTAGTGAGCTTGGAGTATAGCTATAGCTATACCTGAGGCTTCGTGGAGGAATTTGGATGCGTCCGTATTCTCTTGGAAGAGATGTTGTGGAGAAATCCGAAAACCTGAGGTTTCGCGGAGGAATTTGGATGCGTCCAGCATTATAAAGTAGCAAACAATTGCGCTGATAGGACTTAGAGACGACAATGTATAATGATAACACATGACGCAGAATGCTTCATATTTTTGCCTTTGACGTTTATATCTGAGATCTTCATGCTTAATATATAACGCTTTTGAATGAATAATATTTGTACCTGTCAAATTTTCACGGCTCAAAAAGTGTAAGTTCGATTTAATGACAAAAATTCAAATATAGGACGCTCAATCTTTGATGTTGCATATGCTCAACTATGAACACTAAATCTCAAAAATTTGACATTTTATGCTCAGTATCTAACAATATAGGCTTGGTAGGTACTATTTAAACTTGAAGTTCCAAAATATTTACCTAGGTCTTGATTTGGAGCTAAGACATAATGCTTGATGCTGAAAGCTTCATACAGTCAACTTTTGACGCTCAGATCTAGAGTCCTTGACATTTGGTGCATAGTATAAAATCTTCTTGAACTTCTGTTCAAAGGATTCATTTTGATGTTTTGGGGCTCTTTAACACGAAGTATTAAATGCTACAATTTGCGTATGTCATCAAGCATTTTTCTATGCATTAGAATGCATCATTCAATGCATAATTAGAATTAAAAATAAAGTACAAATTTCTGAAAGATTTGCAAGGAATAATAACTATTTTTCTTGGAAGAGTATGAGCGTTGAAACTCTCATAAATAACAATAATTAACCAAATAAAAAATTCTTAACAATGTCCCACATCCTCCGCCCATGCTTGCTCGCACTCAACTGGTTTATTACACGCCATGCAATTTAATTTGAATTCTGTTCGCATTTGAATATAATAGGGCCAGTTGTAATTTCAAACAGGCACGGCATATCATAGCTTAAACCTCTCCACACTTTAGCTTCTTTGCCCCGCGCGGAACAATTGTGCCCCTTTCAGGAATAGGGAAATTCAGAACCGGCTTGATTCACTTCCGTGGTTAAATAAACTGGTAGTAGTTTGAGAAATGTAGTTCCTTGATTATTCTTTTCAAAATGGGGATAAGTATTGGACGTACGTAGTAATAAATCTATGCTCAATAACCAACGTTCAAAGCAGTAATGATTCCTATGTTTCATATTCGCTTGTTTAATATTTGATTATCAATTTTCGTATCGTTCTAAATCAAATTTTTGTTAGTTTAGTTCATCTCATCTAAAATATATTGGATGCAGAGAATTTGAGATTTTTTTATCGATAAAAATCTCGTTAAGATTAAAAGGAAAAATGAAACGATATATTCAACTGTTACAGCTTTCGAAAACTTGGAAATTACGAGAGCATATTTTGATAAATAGTTGGTCTAAACTATATATCCAATTGACAAAAACAAATGCAGCTGTTATCACCAATTCGTTATGAATAAATTTGTTTCAATATTGTGAACAACAGATAATTGTATTATTAAATAACCAGCCCGTATTTATTGAATTTGGTGACATTTAAACAAAAGGGGGTCACGTTATTTCTAATATAGAGTTTTTTATTGAATTTATGACAAAATGTTGTATCTATATACGAGCACACCATAATATAGTCTGAATTGATTATGAATGAATAAAAAAAAAAAAAAAAGACATTCTTGTATTATTTTTTCGTTCTAATTTATTATTACCATCGACTATTTCAATAATGTAGTAGGAACTTGGTTTTGAGCTTATAATATTGATTTTTGATCGGATATTTTGTTTGGAATTCATAGTTGTCTCGATTTTCATTTAGAAGATTTATACGCGTGTTTTGCTATAGTTTACTGCGTTGTTTCCAAAGATATTTCAAAGTACTCAGTGATATATTGGGTTCGTGAATATTGCTTATTATCATAGAGCTCAAAATTTTGTATTTAAATATGTAAATTGGGTTTCAATTGTTCCGCAACATGTGTCCGCTAGGTGTGCGTGTTTGCGGTTTCAGTGTTTGCTTTCAAAATAAAATATGCATTGAAATCTTGGCTTTTTTGTAGAGTCCTGTCATTAAACGATCATTGTTGGATTTGCACACTGCAAGATTTTCCTCTCTCTGCACAGCACCGCCTGGTTTTGCAATGAGTTCGATTAGTAGCGAGCGAAGTTATGAGAGTCTTAAATGTGTCTAAGAAGTCGAAAAATGCAGGAACTGGCTAGGATTCCTAATTTTTGGGAAAGGCCTCGACACGTTTCTGTAGTTTTTGTATTGTGTAAGTAGGCAATATCGTGGACCTCGGAATATGCATTAGTCGCGAGTATAACAATTTTTTCAACGACGAACACACCAGTGTTATGGTACCTAAGCAGTTAGATGCTTGTTGGGAGCTTAGAGTCAGTATAGCATAATATATAAAGTACTTTGGAATTCACATCGTGAAGCACAATGGCAATAATCACATCTCGCGTAACTAGCTCTTCGATTAAAATAAAATGTTAGATCCATTACAATTACAAAGACACAAAAAAATCGCAGGACAAAATGTTGAGCGAATGTTGAATGAATATAAGTAAATTATTTTTTTCATTTGCTGAGGATGAGCAGCAACGAGGGACATCGATAAAAAAATCTATCTCAGCTGTTTCTTTCGGTTATTTATTTAGAATTGGGTTTCCACTCATTTTCAATCATTTTGTATTTTTTTGGTTCATTTGCTGAGGATGAGCTAAGGTTGTTGAAAAGGACATCAAGGGATGATTGCAATCAGGAAATGGACATCGAAAGAGGTACTGAAAGTGAGCCTAGTTGCCAAAAGATGGATTCAACTTTCAATATTTGATTTGTTTTATGTGTTGAACTTCACATAAACTGAGATATATAATATTGGGTATATATTGCCACAACTAGCTGTTTCAAAACTTTTATTGAACTAATTTGTCTAATGTTTATATTTATCATATAAATTTAGAGTCCTGAAGCTCCTATCCAACGGAGAAACCAATCTGTAGTCTCAGCAGCGGCCAGTATGCAGAGAAGTATCTCATTTATTCAACTTCAATATAATTTTTATATAATGAAGGAGAAAAACTTCTCAGAACTCATTTTATAATAAATATGTTTTCATAATACTAGCATTGAAACAACGCGTTTCAACGCCTGTTTCGTCAGTCAAAACAAGACAATTTTAGACAAATGCGAGTGTAGCCGGGCAGAAACAAGCTTGTTTCTGCCCGCTGAATTTGTTTCTCACATCGTTTTATCCCTGACAGAGTCACATTTGTTCATTGTCAATCTCTAAATGAAAATCATATAACCTCAGTTAATTTGACAGTTGTTGTATTCGTAACTGTAAATTAAATTAAAAAGATGATTAACTTCAAGAAAAAAATATCAATACGACAATTTCAACTACACCACAACATCTTATTGATAAAGCACAAGCAGCTACTCTCGACTTGTTACCTGCAAAATCAAAAGTAAAATATTTACTTCGTTATGAAAAATTTGTAATATGGAGAGTTTCAATGCAGGTATTATGAAAAATACAGTGTGTGGCACGGGACAAAACACGATTTCAGCCGAGGATGATGCCAGCCCTCGCTTCGCTCGGGAAAGCAACACTCACCCTTAGCTGAAATCGTCTTGTTTCGTCCCTAGCCACACAATATACTATTTATTGGATAAAAAGTTCTGTATATAAATTATTAGAAACACAACGTTTCGACAGCAAAGTGCTGCTTTTTTCAAGTGTAAAAAATGTACATACTTGAAAAAGGCAGCACTTTGCTGTCGAAACGTTGTGTTTCCAATAATTTACGTACAGAACTTTTCACCCAATAAAATATATTTATTAATTATTTACTTGTACTAAGTACAAGAAAGTATTGTGAAACCGACAGAATTCACCTATCGAGATTATAATGGAAATATCCGTTTTGAGCATCCCTGAATCCATTTTGACTATTTTTGGCTTCGTGCGTTTATTCGTTCGTGCGTTCGTACGGAACTCGCAAATTTTAAAACTGGCTGAACGTATAATGATGAAATTTTGTATTTAAGACTGGTATAGGGTCTAGTTGTGCATCTCGCATTATGGTTCCAAGCGTCTGTACCGGAAGTGCACTTTACTTGAAACTTTTTTCGAATTTTTCTAATAAGTCCAGAATGATGAACCGTAGGATGTTGAAATTCAGTATTTGAACTTGATGTTGTATCAGAATGGTTATTTGCTATTTTTGTATGAATCGGCCAAGCCAGAAGTGCACTTTACTTGAAATTTTTTTTCAATTTTATATGTCAAAATATTATTAAAATTATATTAATCATAATCTAAGTGACAGAAAACTTTGTTGAATAAATTTGTGTATATATCAAATGATGTACAAGTAAGTCACGTGATCTTCACGTCAGATTTCTTATATTTATTCTTCAATAATCGGAATTTGTTTAAAATATTTCATTTTTTGTCACAGGTGCAGAGTTCCCGAAGGAAGGTCTGTCTCTGTCCTCTCTACGTCATTGCCAGGAGGTGGATCAAGACCAAGGCCTACAGATTTCATCAACTTACTTTAAAGTTTCCAAATAAGATCATGTCCTAGTATTATCCACAAGCAAAACCTTACCAAACATTTTCATCAATTTGAACCAATTTATATTCGAAGTATGACTTTTGTTCCAAATTCTGTTTATAAAACATTAAAAATATATAGTTTTAATACTGTTTAATTAATTTTTCTTCAATTTTAGGAAAATAAAGATTAATTATCAAATGAATATCGATCTTTTTTTAATTTTAATCAAAATTCCAAAAATATTTTGTTAAAAATTCTGTATTTCAAGAAATTGATAGTGAAATATTTAGAGACATCAGTAGATGGCCATCACCTACCAGAGATATTTTTGCTCATTTATTTGAATAAATAATATTAAAAATAAAATAAAAATATCAATCATGTCTTCAACCCGATACGAGTGTAAACAATTTTCGTTTTTGAGATCTGTTTCTTTTTTAATGCTGGATTAAATACTCAGAGCCTTAAATTAATTGATTTCTATTAATTGTTATTCAATATGATATCTTGGATGTCTCATTTTTAGTTAGAAGAATACATGGACGTTGCTATACATTAGTTATTATTCACATAAAAGTATTCGATTATTACTGGTTTGTTTGCCCGCTTCATATTCCGATCCTATTATATTAAGCTCTCTATTAAGTCTCACCTGTATAATCCCTTTTACAATAAAATTTGAAATCACTATTAATAACCACGATTTATTAATTTTTACATGTTATAAGGGGATGAGGATTTTTATTGATGTATTTAGTGTCAGTATTACACATCAGATAGGGTATTTAATGATTTTTATAGCTTTATGTATAAATTTTCTAACCGTGGATAATTATAATATATTGACTATGCTAATTCAATGTAATTGGAATTAATTTCTAGGTTGAACTATGATTTTATATCGAAACTGATACATTTTCAAGAAAATTACACCTTGAAATAATTATTTGAATGACTTTATTAATAACTGCTTCAATGTTTTGTTGCTCAATCTCATGCTAAGCAATTTAAATATTGAAGTGTTGTAGATATACGTATAATATTTTGTAATTGTCATGTTTACTTTTTTTAATGTTAATTACGATTCTTTATCTATTTGAATTATCCTCATGATTCAGCGGTCACAAAAACTTAGTTTGGAATGCGTTTAGAATTCGTCTAATTTAATAGGAATCTTTTTACGATGTGACAATTAGGCGCCCTAGATCCTTAGGGCGGTGCGCCCTAATAGCTTTGATGTTGGCGCCGACAACACACAACATAAAACTATAAGAACTGTGTGCGGCATGTGTGTTCGCAAAGAAACTGAACCGGATAACGCACCAAGGAACAGACTGTCAACAAATTTTGATGAATTGGACGACATAATGATGCTAATGATAAATTTGGGAAAGGAGCAGCTATTGCAAATTCGATATTTTTGCACAAGTCACAAATAATAATAAATCAAACTGAAATAATTGATGCTTACTGTGTTTTACATTGATCAAGAATTTACTTTTAATGCTTATCGATCACTTAAAAAATGTTATTAATATTTACTTCGAGTCATCTGCTCAAATTAAACCCTCGAGCTACGCTCTCGTGATTTAATCGGACAGATGACTTTCACGATGTTGCTAGGTAAAAAATGTTTTCAAGAAAAATTTATTGATAAAATTACATTTCCTTGTGATATTTTATACGATAATTACCTCAAGTACAAATTACTGGCTGATATTTTAATGTCCACTTAAAATTGAGTCGTACTACCGATGCAACTGCCAATATCGATGCACTGAAACAAGGTTTATAGTGGAAATCAATGTTATCTTGTTGGTTGATAAGTACGACATACAAGAAAAAATCAAACGTGATACAAAAATTAATAGCCATAATTTTGACAACGATTAATAGTGGCATCGATAGTTCGACCTTATTGTGATTGAACCTTAACTCTATATTTTGTGTGCAGGATCATCTATCATAAACTAGTAGATGATTACTTTATCAAGGTATTTACTACTGAGCATAAAGTAATTTTAATATCTGATAATAAGTAAGTTTACTACTTCACTTCTTAAAAATAAGCGGCAGAAGTGATAAATGTATTTTAAATAAGTCCTGAGTGCATTATAAGACATAAATACTTCCTTAGTCATTTAGGCATATTAAAATTTATCTTTCTGACTGAAATATTCTCTTAAGATGGCATCCATCTACTAATTGCTAGATTTTATGGTTTTATTAATTCAATAAAAAACCTCTTACTTTCAGATAGCCCGCCCGAGTCCTTTTAGCATCGCTCGATCTCCTCCCGTGGTCTTTTGAACCAGCTGTAAAAATATAAATAATTTTAGAATGTTGTCTTTTGTCGTCTGCAATCTAGTCGATAATATAAAGAATGAAAAAGCAGGTGCTTAAAAAATTGAAAAGATGAGTTTCATATTGAAAATTTTCCACAGACTAATCAATTATTTCATATGATGAGCGTCTACGTTTTCTGTTAAATTTCTTGATATTTGCGCAGGTGATGAAATCCTAAATCATCCGTAAAATGAAGAAGAAACTATCGTTTGAGAAACACAAGTTTATAAAAACTTCTTTCCAAACAGAATGAAGAAAAATTGGTAGCATTATTTATACTCAAAAATAATGAAACGAAATATATTACTCTGCATTCGAGTTTACTTCCTGACAAGATATGAAATATCATTTCGCATAAATGAACAGAAATAAATACAAGTTTTTTTATGGACAAAAATTATTATTTCAAATTTCATCTTACCTGTTCTGATTTAAGTTTTTCTGAAAATAATTTGCTTGAATAGTTACAAATTGAATTCTTTATTAAATATATTATAAAATGAATGCTAAAATTTTCAACAATAATGCAAATAACTTTTAGTTAGAGGCAAATTGTAAATAATATTTGTCCATACTCTCATTTCAATAAACACACACAGTAATCAAGATTTTTATATAAATAATATGGTTTTGGCATATTCCTTTCACATAGCTTTTTTTTAAATCAGCATAATAACAATGCAATATTTATTCATCTTTCAACACCAATAAAGGCTTCAAGTAACAAGGCGAAAATTTATATAATCAAAATTCCTCTAAAAATGACTTTTTAAGAATAGCCACTTATAGTTAACAAAAGGTGCGAAAAATGAACATTTTGAGAATAGCTGGAGGTATAAACAGATGACACTACAATAATCGGTGTTCGAATATATCAAAGACGCCGCCAACGCTATTTGGGTGTTCTTGAGAGAGATGGATACACCCATCGCCTCAAGTGTGATGAAGATGGTTCTATATAAGCCGTGTTAGTCGAAAAAAGATAAAATATATGTGAGAGGGAAAGGTAGAGATTTGTATAGAATATACTAACAAGTAGAGATTCAGGGTTATAATATGTTTTAGTGCGTCGAATTAAGAATTATATTCGGCTTAATTTTTTTTTATACCCTGTGTACAAGCGGCACTTTTGAGGTTTAAATTGTTGACATAACTCTATGCAATTAACAGATTTAATAGAAATTTTCCTCACATTCTAAAATCTATCAAAATGTTTGAAAAAATTATACATAACATTGTTTTACCTATACAACTACCAAAGAATCAATTAATATTTTCGATCCACAACTGTATGAATAAATAATGAAGTAAATAATTTATGTACATAAGAGCTTTCAAATCTTTCAAAAAGTTGTCAGAAGTCAAAATTAAAGCAGAAATTTTCGTTGGTCCACAAATTAAAAAAATTCATGGCAATAAAGGATCTCCAAAATTGCTCACTGATGCTCAGGAAAAGCTTGGTACTGTAATGTTTATTGCTTCGAAATTACTTATAATTAAATTAAAAGTCACTATTCAATAATTTAAAATGAAATAAAGGTTTTATTCTTCTTAATATCACTAAAAACACTATATTATTTATTTATCATTCAATACTAACTTAAAAAAAGTCGCAGATATTCATATTTTACTATTTATATACACTGATCACTTCACTGTTTGAGATTCACTGCTCTAGAATCACCATTAGACTACTATCAAATCGTTTGCTTGCGTTTAGAAATAGAAATATCCATTTCTCGAATGTTCTACCACATTTCTGGAATAATGCTAGAGGCTTCCATCGGAGGGATGATGTGGTGCGGTACGGCGCGAAACAACTAGGACGAAAGGCTCCGCCCATCAAGATTACTTTTACGAGCTTCCACACTCTCGCACGTTACAGTACTGTTCCAGAGCAGTATCTGGTTTTCTAGGAGATAACAGAACTGAAAACCACCAGAAGCAGGTTGAAAAATTCATAGTAACAATATTTAAGGTCATCGTTCGCAGGATGTCTCTGAAAATTCATATGCTACAAGTTCATTTAGAAAAATTGGAGAACAACATGAAGGCTTGGAACGCTATCATCGAGATCAATATGAGGAAAATATGATAGGAGATTATATTTGGAATTTAATCAGAGCAAGTACTCATGAACAAACAAAAATAAGTAAAAAGACTAATTTTCTAGTTATCTCTTTTATTTTGTATACTAATATTGCAGTTCAGAGTAATAAAAAGGATATACGAACATATTTTATTCGGGCTTCAAATTAGGATTGTCAACATTTATTCGCCGAAATATAGTATTTTCAAAATGAGCTATAAGAAATATAGTACACCTCAAAAAAATATAAAATTTTATGGAAAATGGAAAAACTAGACAAAGATATATTTTTATTACTCATTCATTTTCATAAAAACTGTATTTTTTCACACTTCTTGCATTTTTTAATAATTTTTTGTCGGAAATAAAAGTGTCATATTATGCTTTATTACATTCAATTTTTAAATTAATGTGAGTCAAAAACTTATTTTTTATTAATGAAATAATACTTCTATAACTTTTTGTTTCTTCTCGTCATTTCAAATTCATAACCGAGAATATTGTTTCTGTGAGGTGCCTTAAAAAGTTTTTGAAATGAAGGATTTGTTTGTTAGATTTCGGTGTTGAAAATATAGTATTTTTGCGTTCTTCATATTTCTTCAACAGTATAGAGTACACAGGCTACAAATATAGAACAATACTATATATTATAGTACGATTAGTGTTTCATCAAGACAAGATTTCTTGTCTTAATGATCATTTCTTATCTTGTCTTGATTTGTAAAACAAAAAAATAAAAATTTCTTGTCTTGCCCATTTCTTGGCCACGCATTTCTTATCTTGTTTCAAGAATTCTTAATATTTCTTGATCTTGACATTTAGGGGGAATCCCCTTTCTCTATTGCTTTCTTCCAATCCGAACACTCAGTTTAGCGTTAGTGACTACCCTTTATCCTCCATATCAGTTATGTTATGAATCAATTCTAACAATGTTTTCCAAGATTGCCACCAATAGAAATAAATGAAAAGTCTGTCATTTTTATGTTTTAATCAGTATTTGCAAGTATTATTTGTTATGATATAGCAATGTTGCTACGAATTAACAACTCTCTTAGAGTATTATAGAATCTACTTAAATATTTTTCCTCTACATGAACAATAATCACCGGAAACTGACGACTTATGCTTTCGATATGTATCAAATATTTGTCTTGTAAATAATAGATACAGATACTTTTTACTTTCCCGACCTATATAAATAATAGGGAAAGTATTGAAATTGTGATTCTTTGAGAGTCCGAGACTCAGATGAACTTTCACATTTTAATCCCTACTGAACCCAAAAGGCTTGATTTTAAATGAAATCGGTCGGTCTGTCTGTCTGAATGTATAATATAACATGTACGAATTTTTAACTGAAATTTATTATTTGAGTTTTTTTTATTAAAAATCTAGGTTTAAATTTGTAAATGAGCTTTTTCAACCAGAAAATCTAGAAAAAGACTCCCCATTTTCAAAAATACTTATATTGTAGGGACTAAAATATAGCTGTCATCTGTCACCATAACAATGACAGCTGTCATTTTGACAGTGACATACCTTCGAAAGTAACAGCTGTCACTTTGAAAATCATGCTGTCACTTTGACAATGACGCTTTCAATTTGAACTGTCAGTTTGTCAATGACAATTATCACTTTGAAAGTTGGTATGACACTCCTAAATTCTTGAAACAGTGTTGAAACTGGCCATGAAATTTATTGTTGGAGAATGGCCACAGCAGTTTTTAATATTTTAATGATAGATTAATAAATATACAGAAATAAAAAATTAATTGCCAAGATGTCAAGATTTTTTGACAAGAAGTATTGATTCTTGATAGTACTGTCTTGTCTTGTCTTGGGAAATAAAAAATACTTCTCGTCTTGGTCTTGTCTTGATTTCAAGACAGGACCAAGATAAGATCAATATTATTTCTCGATTCTTGTGAAACATCAAGTACGGTTAGCAACCCACAGCCCTACTTCCAATAGATGAAAGATTAAAGAAAGAAATGTTCTTAAATATTCATATGATGTCCTCTTGGCTACAAAAGCAAACTCTTCAATTCATCAAAATCTCGAACTGTCAAAAAATTACGAATACAATACTTCCTCTATTATAGGTCGAGGAAGTAATAACCTAATTCCCTGTTTCTTAGGCCAGTGTACTGCTTTGCTGGGCTCATTGAAGCACATTGTGTGGTGTTAGGAATTATAAGAAATTAAATTGAAATTCTGATGTAAATAATCAATAATATAGTTAATTGGGACAAGAAAAATGAGAGAGCTAGTACGCCTGCGACTATTATTTTCTTGAAATAAATAATACATCGTCGATAATCTAGCTACAGTCGGTTAAGGTCCGCCGATTTTCTGCTCGAAGCCCTGGTCTAAAATAAAATAATAATTCAGACTTAGCTATCAGTCAAATTTACACTAGTTATTTTCATAAATTTTAGTTGATTTTAATCTAATTGATTGTATCTAGACGAAAATCAATGATTCATATAATTTCTGTTCCCGCAATGAAATATTCTGTACAGGCCTATTAAGAAGCCTCTACCAATAAATATCCAATTTACGGAGTTGAAACCGCTGGCGCCCGAGAAAACCAGTTGAAAGTTTTACCTAATTCAGTATTTGTTTTGAATTTACATAATTTGGTAGTTCACTAATATTTGATTATCTTATCAACGAAAGCTCTTTTTCAATAATTTGCCAATTTTTCTTATTTTGTTGTGTTCATACAGTTATCCGTGCTGCTTTGATCATTGTCTGATTGTTTTTTGAAATAAGAAGTAATAATTTAATCGTTGTAGAATAAAAGTTGGATGAATCATAATTTAGATAGTAATTAATCTGACTATTCCATTCGTAGTATTTATAACAAGGTGAACAATGCTAAATCGCTATAGAAACGGTGCATATCAGTGAGTATTTGGACGTGTAGAAATACCATCGGGTACTACACTAGTGGTCAAAGTGAGTATTTCACTCAAAGATGTGGATACCTCCAATTTGTGCTTTCTTCGTATTTAATGGAATATTTTTCTGAATATCTTCATCAATTTCATGTTCTGATCTATCACCAAACCTTTTTGAACTAGTTTCCATATCAAAACGCAATTTATTTCTCTATTATTCGTCATAGAAAATGCAAGAAATTCTAATTTTCCAGTTTGACAGAAGTTTGTTTACTCGTTCCTATGAAAATTACGTGAGTTGTTACTAGATTCATAGAAAACTAATTTGAAAATAGGTTTGACTCCTGGAATAGTCCTCCATATACCATTTGTAGTTAAAGTATTATAGACTATTTTTGTGTGGCAATCACTCATGTTTATTGTGCTTGTGAATACCACCCGTGCTGCACACTCGTGGCATTTAAACGCAAGCACAATAAACATTCGTGATAGCACCACAAAAATAATCGATAATACTTCAACTACTTATGGTATAATAAATGACTATTATTTCTGAGAATGTTCTCAACTTAAGTTTTGAACAAAAACTAATAAATTATTTTTGAATGATAATGAAATTAGGTGAATTGAGGTAATGGAATTCTTCTTTCAGCGCTTTGTAGTCTTCAAACTTCGCCCTCTGGCTTCAAATTACATCTTAGGAAAAATCATACATCAATCTTTCTTGATAAGTAAGATATACATCTATCAAATAAAAATCATTAATCATACAGGGGTTTCATATATCCGCTTTTCGTGAAGAAATATTGAATACATAAAATTTCCTTTGATTTTGAAGCGCCTGTCATGAAAACATGACATGTTTATATATTATAAAATTTCTTTACCTGCATTTAGTTGGCAGCATTGTGAAATAAAATTTTTCAAACATAAATAAAAATATGTTTATTGAATCTTACTTTGTGACTATGTATTGTACTTCTGAACATTCGTTAGCAGTTTTATTGTTTGGAATAGCCTCTATTGTTTGCATCTTTTATTCTTCAAAAATATTTATTGCATGTGATTTATTTTATGTCAGTGTCAAATAAATTTCACATATGAAAACGACTTGCGACAAGCAGGAGTCGGTAAATATTAATACCTACAAAAAATTAGTTTGCTTGAAATATTTCAAATTGATCGAATACCTATTATTTAGCCCTACAAGTAATTCCTCTCTTTGAAGCTATTACTTTAGAAATAAAAAGAACAAATATTTATAAATAGTATAATGATAATTCCAAGAATTTTTGTAATACTGAACAAATAACTTTATTAAGACTTAATGGACTACATAATTGCAAGTAAAGTTTATGACTTTGTCTTCATATAAACATATTATCTACTTTAATAGTATCCTATACATCTTGATTGGATGTGTTCAAATTAAAAATATAAATTAAAATTCTAAAAATTGATGTCATAGCTATTGAATTGAAATTTGTAATTATTTGCTTCGATTTTAATTTATATTACATTTATTTCAATATGGTATAAATTTCATGTAGAACAGGTAATTTAGAATGAGAAATAATTTCTCACACCAATGTAACCAACCAGTATAATTTCATCCATAATATAGAATTGTAATAAGATTCCACCTCATAAAAATATATTATACTTACTTGGTAAAATACACGAGAAATTGAAAAAAAAATTTTTTCACTACTCCTTTCGTTTCGAGTCGCTAAAAATCTCGGCGATTCCCAACTCGGCACGTTTACAGGTAGTCTGTGTTAATGACTTCCCAACTCGGCACATACGAATATCTCAGGTACCTGCAGTGATGCCCAACTCGGCACACTTGCAGGTAGTCTCTGATGGTTAAGAAATTACTCAGATACCTGAACAAAAGAAGAACTGGGCATTCTAATGTTTTTAAATAAAATAAAATCAATTTTATAGTTCTTCTTCGCTCTTTCATTATCATACAAAATTTGACATACAATAAAACAAAATCATAAAAAAATAGATTACATCATACAATAAAAATAATACTAAAGGTGGAATAAGTGCTTCTTCTGATGTATAAGTTTCGATTAGATAATCTAAAAACTTACCTATTCAGTCTGTCATCGTTAGATTCAATTTCAAACAGTTCGAAAATAAAAAATGGCCAACCAAATTAGCACCTAAAAATTCCAAAACAATAATGTATACGCTTTCCGATTTTGCCGTCTTTATTCTTGTATTTTGCAGACAGTCCTAAATTTTGAGTTTCTTGCCACCATGCTTCGCTTAAATGAAATCGGCTGGCAATGATTTTTGACTTGCTCCAAATAAATTTTATAGCATTGTAAATTGCGATTTCAAAATCAATTACAATTTTACTGGGATTGATTCTAGACTAGCGTTCTCAAGCTAATAATAGGGATGGATTTTTTTGCAAACACCTGTTTAAGATGTGCATGTGCCGAGTTGGTCATAAGGATTACCACCAACCCTTGATTGATGTCCCTTTGGGAGATTAAATGTGCCGAGTTGGGGTGTGCCCAAAAATCTTTTTAGGTGGTTTCATCTGGAATTATATAGTGTGCAAAGAGAAATGAAGAGAATTGGAGATAGTTGGCTTTATACTTCTCAATTACTCATCCAAATTCCGTCATCTATGTATATGGCAGTCCAGTTCTTGTGAATTCATGCTGGTGCAATATACCTGTCGCTCAGTCATTTGTTGGTTGAAGTTTAAATGTCAACTCATGCTTCGAGCTCCCTCACAGTGTGATTAATAAATAATTTCAAATACACTTGGTTTAGCAAGCATACGGACATTCGAAAAATAATTTTACTCGATTTGAGATGTTTGACCCTACATACATACTTGTTGCATAAATTACCATTTGTCGTTCAGATACCCGTATTTGCATCTAAAAGATATGTAAAAATTGAATACATATGATTAACAAAAGAAGTATGCAGAGTTGCAATTTGTTTTAAATGCTTTTTCGCAGCACTCGTAAAATGTCTTTGCTAAACTGGTTGTTAGAAGAGTCATAAAACACGAAGAAAGAGGCAAAACTTGTTAAATGCAAATAAGTAGCCAATGCCAGAAAATTAACTTTGATGCTAACGCACAATTTAAGTGGTTTTCTTTGTCATTTATTGTCTAAGCATATGCACGGAAGTCTGTTTACAATTTGGCAGAAAGCAAAATAAGAAAACAATATATGGAATATATTATATCTCAAGGAAAGTTAAAGATATGAGGAATTTATTGGTATGGGCTTTTTTAATTGAAAAAATCATAAAATTTTTAACCACACTGCTCTTTAGTTTTAATTAAGTTACCGGTTTCGATCACTGGGTGATCACTCTCAGACTACCAGAGAGACTACAAAGATAGGAAATAACGTAAAACATACATAGACAAGCAGGTAGATATTTTAACATAATCAAAAAATTATAATACAGTAAATTACACAATAAAATTACAGGAACTTCACAAAATATATATATTTACACATTTTTTTCACCTATCATGACACTAGCGGGCTACTTGACGCCGTTTCTGTAATTTTATTGTGTAAGTTACTATTTTATAATTTTTTGATGGTTGTATGTATGTATTACGTTACTATTTTCTTTTTCTGTAGTCTCTCCGGTAGTCTGAGGATGATCACCCAGTGATCGAAACCGGCAAATTTATTAAAACTAGAGAACAGTGTGATTAATGCATGTGTTAGATGACTGGTAAGTTTAATGAAGATAATGGTATGAGGAAACTCAGTCACAAATTAGATTTTATTTCCTTTTCCTCTACAGTTTCGATCCCACCTGGATCATCTTCAGGATTGAAAAGAATTTAGCTTAGTATTTTTGATGATAAGCGTCCAGGCTGTCTAGAAGAGAACCACACTATAAAAAATCGATCAAAAAATTCAAGTACTGTTGGTATGGCTTGAAGGAAACAGTACTAAATTGAGTTTTATCGAAAAAGTTGTGTTTCCTTGTCTAGGCCAATTACTTTTCAACCGCCCATCGTATGACCGATTGTCAAGTACAGTTGTCGGGTCATGCCATTTTTGGATTATTAAGTTTATTTATGGTACTTATACAATAATAATTCTATTAATATACTATTCAATAAATGACTTCGTTCGATATTTGTAAACAGCAGCGTATCCGATTTTATTAGTTAATAAACTACGATTAATCTATGTGTATTTATTGCCATGTATTATCAGATTGAATCAGAAAATAAATATTCAATTCAACTAATTTCATATCTTTAAAATAATAAGGGAATGGGGGAATCCAAGTGTGACAGATATCAGGAATTGGTAAGGGCTTTTTTAATAAAAAGAACCATAAAATTCTTAAGTAATATGCTTCATATATAACTGTCATTTACTCGAATTGTTAAGTTAGAATGTTTCAGCAATCGTAGACACTATCACAAGGATGTCGCAAAAAAAATTAAACGAGTCGGTACGGACAATCATATATGATAATCTGTATGTTATTCGCAGTGAAACATTTGCATTTTTAAATGCTTTAAACGAAAATTTAGTATGTAATAAATACATAATTCTCTCTTAAACTAAATTGAAATAGAATATTTATTTCGAAAAACCAAAATTTTGTCCTGTCTCATTAATTTTGATGATTTAAATACTATAAAACTTTCAACACCGCGACCTGACTAGTTTTAAGATAAAAATACTATAATTTCTACGAGTTTTTATTAATTCCAAGGTCTAGGGGCGTTAGAAAGAATCATATTATCCAAAAATGAACTAGACGGACCCACGTCAGCTCCAGATATGTTAATGAACATGGATAAATGTCACGAACAAAAAATACCACCACTATAGTTTCGAATTTAAGGAGCTACTGTAGTAATTTGTTCAAATTATAGTTTATTAAATGAGGATACCTTGGAAATAAAACAAAAAAATGCTTTAAAAAGGCTACTGGATGTATTCTAAGTGGATAGTAAATTTTGAATAATTTTATAGATTTTAACTATTTCAATATATTTTTTGCTCTTGTATTGAAGTAAAAAAAATTTGCTACAAAAATTAGTGGACAGTGAACATATTTTTTTTTGCTTTATTATTCTAAAATTAATACTTAAAAAGATATTGTCAATCGAAAATTCAAACCGGTTATTGCCATGTTAAGCAAATAAGATATGCATGTGAAGCTTGATTTTTAAGTTTTTTTGTTCATATATTTATAAATAAATAAAATTAAAATAATGCATATCTATTTTCATATACTATTAATGAATACAATATATCATAAAAAAAAAACAATAAAATAATCATTATATGCAACTTACAGCAAAATGATTGAATTTATATGAAAATTATATGCGTGAAAATTGCAAAATGTATGACTCTATTTACAACAGGGAGATGAAAATTTTAAGAATCGGAAAAGCAGGTACCATTCTTTCAAGATTTATTCTTCAAAAACACTACTTGATCATATAATATAATTCATGGGACGAGAAATATTCAGATATGCGTAAACCATGTTTTCATGATTTAGGTAAACGACACCCTTAAATAGGCATCCGGTATATAGATAGTGATAAATAACCATGTCTTTTATATGCTTTTTGAATGCTCATCTTAGACAGCTCGTATAAATAAATAAGAGAATGATGTTTCATTTTTCTGGTCTAGTATAAAATGAACAAACACATCCAATGTAATCTTACAACTCTATGCACATATTACAATATTATATATGGTGCGCAAGCTTCAGATATTACTATTAGAATCTCGAGAACCATGATGAGTTTATTTTAACATGAAATATAGAATGTATCATATCCAAGATTACGAATTTCACAGCAATATATCTAAGTAGAAATTTTAAAATAAAACATATTTGGGGCTAGTCTGTAACTCAATCCATAAATTTTTATCGATCATTATCTATTTCAGCCAATGAACGTAGGTAGCACTGACAAAAATTCTGAATATTCGCTTGTTACAATTGTTTTTATTTGTCAAAAATCTTATCAATCGATAATAAGTTAATGATTGTGTTACAGAATACGGCCAATTAATCCAAAAACTGGCTGCAAAAATCCTGGCCGATCGAGTAACAGAATGAAATATTTTTCAAACGTTAGTACTTGACGAGACAATAAGAAAAGTCATGGTGTGTCCATGCAGAAGCTGTGCACATTTTTTTTGTGGTACATTTTTGGTACAGCAACCATACCAATGGAGTAACACTACGATATTACTCTCAAAATTTAGGTGTTATTGAGTAGAAACAAAATATATTCGTGTGCCTCATCAAATCCTGTTCTTATGCCTTGGCACACCAATTTTTTCATTTTTTTTTTTTGGTCCGTTACTTGACCTATCGAGTAACAGCTTCAGACTATGATCAAATTAAAGATTAGACATTTCTGTATTAGAAAAAAGAAGTGTGCCACGTCTATGCCAAATTTTTCGAGGATCAATTTTAGTCATTACATATTCAATGATAAATACTACCGTTTATAAAATTAACGCAAGAAACTAAAAAATTCAATCACTAAAGTTCAGGTACCACTGGTTGAAAAAAGCTCATGTACTAACTTGAAGCTAGTTTTTTGATAAAAAACTTGACTATAAAATTTCAGTCGAAAATTCGTACGCGTTCTCAAGTTATCGTGCTTCCACATAAACCGACATACCGACTTTTTTTAAAACTATGTTTTTTGGGACTCTGGCTTAGGCCTAGAACAGTAGTTATCTAAATTTACCTGTGCGCAGTATACCTGCGTAGAACATTTATACAAATGACAATAGTATAAGACTTCGAGGAATAGAAAGTGGTGTGCCAGGTATTTGTAACAGGCATAGACGTGGCACACTTCTTTTTTCTAATACAGAAATATCTAATCTTTAATTTGATCATAATCTGAAGCTGTTACTCGATAGGTCAAGTAACGGACCAAAAAAAGAATTCTAAAAAATGGTGTGCCAAGGCATAAGAACAGGATTTGATGAGGCACACGAATATATTTTCTTTTTACTCAGTAACACCTAAATTTTGAGAGTAATTTCATAGTGTTACTCCATTGGTATGGTCGCTGTACCAAAAATATTCCACAAAAGAAATCATACTATACTTGTGCACAGCTTCTGCCTAGGCACACTATGACTTTTCGCATTGTCTCGGTAAGTACTAACGTTTGAAGAATATTTTATTCTTTTACTCGATCGGCCGGGTTTTTTTCAGCTAGCTCTCGCTCTATATTAAATAAATTGGATAAGAAAGTTATAAAATAACAAATAATTAAGTATAATACATTAATGAACAATAATCCTAATGCATCTTAAAAAATCTTCTCATTCACGATTATGAAAATATTATGTAACTCAAAATTATATCCTGCTTAAATTGGACATTCCAATTTCTAATACATTGCTGTTAAATTCGTAGCCATGGATATATCTCACAATAAAATAAACTCACAATATTGGCTATGTGAAGTGATTGTAGTGCTCTTTGGTGATAGAAAATGAAAGCTGTCTACGACAAGTCATATTTTCTTTTTAGAATTACTTAAAAACTTAATAATATCTTTAATATTCATTAACAATCGTTTATTACTCATTATAAAAAGAATAAATTTCCGTTTGCACTATTCCTGTTTAAAATTGTCTTGTCATAGACAATTTTACCACTAGATTGGTACTAGAATCATTTCCCATGGCAAATAAGAGAGACGATTTCAATTAAAAAGGAACTTTAATGCACTTCAAGCCAACAGCTCAAAAATATATAAATTTTTGTAAAATTTCTCATAAGTCACGTAAAAACGGCAGAAAACCAATTTTCGTCGACTTTTTTTCTTCTTGAATAAACTCTAAACAATTCACTGACGGAGAAAATATTTCGAAGAAACATATTAGTTAGCTCATGAGTAGCGCACTCAATTTTTTTCCGGAAATATATTTGCGTGATATTATATGCAATTTAATATTATTTTTTTTATTGGCCCCGTATTTGATTTCATCTTCCAGTTATATGTTTTATTTCTTCCATCCAATAATATGAACAATGTTAAATTATTCTCTTGTTCCATTTTCACATTTTAATACATTCCTTCTTCATGAGGAAGACACCACTTAACTAATAATTTTTACTTTTTTTGGATGAATATTTTGAATCATAGCAAATGATTTATTTTGACTATAAAAACGAACGAATTTAGAGTGTTCTGAAATTATTATTCTGCATTTTGCTTCTCCAATAGTTTCAATTTGAAATATTTACTGCATCCTTATGCATGTGGTGCAATCTCTTTCTTTTAGAATGTTGAAATAAGTACTTTCTTTGTTGTTGATAGCCTCCATAGTTATCGAGATTCCATGAGATCTATAAATCCATCACGTTCTCTGACATTGGACAAATAATTTGTGACAATATATAGCGTAAACTCTTTATAACGAAACTCAAAGGATCGAATATTTTTTATCGTTATAGAGAGTTATTGTTATATATGGCGTGAAGAAAGAAAAACAACCAAATTCAAAATAATTTTTAATATATATTTGATAAAATAGGTAATTAAATTATTCTTGATGGTTTACGACTGATAATACGACAGGTACCTATTGTGTTTGGTTCAAGACCAATTAACAATAACAAAAGCAAGACGGCTGTTTATGACCTCAGATGTTCCAGGGTCTCGACGACTAAACCAGTCGGCGTCTTTAGCAGCCTAATAAGATAACATAAACAATAATACCGATAGTAAAAATATTCACTGTGTCTAAATATGAACACATTTGTTTATAATAGAGAATGGCTGTGGTGCTATAAAGAATTTATCAATGTGTGGATTTTGAGGTAAACCAACAAAATTATGCTCACTTCTACGTTTTATAGAGAGCTTATCGTTATAAAGAATAACGTTATAAAGAGTTTACACTGTAAAGTTGTCGTTGAAGATAGTTTTTTTTTTATATCTTCTTGGTTATCTTGGATATATGTAAGATTACATTGAACTTGAATAATATTGTTAAATAATAATAGGTACCTACCTACCATCATTTTTTTTTTGTTCGAATAACGGAATCATCATCATGAGCATTATTCTATAATAAATGATACCATATGTATTTATAAAACAAGTGAAAATCATTTGCTAAGTGAAACAAAAGAATAATTGAACAAAATTTCTAGTTGGAGTTGGTAGAGCTAAAATGTAACACATTACAGTAAGATTGAATCAAATATGGCTTCCGTTTGAAAATTTGAGCTTTCATATTACTTCTCGAAAATGTCCTTCTACATTCTAGTTAACTGTAATTACAAACATTTTTATTCAAAATATTTTCAGTTTTCTGCTACTACCTATCACGTGATCTATAGGAAATTCTATGAAATCGCAGTTCTTTTAATTCTAGATTTCCAAATGATACCATGTGAAATTGAGACATACTATTCTATGGTATAAAGGTTGCGTTTGCGTTTAGGCCGCTTATGTTGATGCTACACGCAGTAGCTCCCAAAGGGGTTCAATGCATACTTCTCCGTTGTCTTGGGCTCAAGTTCGGTCCCACAGGCGCGCGCAGTCCAATTCGGTACCTACTATCCAGGAATGTTTTCCAAAATTGTAAGCGTAGCGATCTGACATATAATTAATTGAACACTATTCTCAATTCAATTGAAGAAAACACTGTTTAGTGTCACTGACAAAGCTTCATTTCACTTGTAAGTCGATATTATTGCCTCTTGAAAATTGTGAGCGTAATTATAATATTATATTACTTCTTCAAATAAACGAAATCTGAATTCTTTTGAATGTTTTGTAGTTTTGGGAACAGATAAAAGCCCGATAATATCAAGGAAATATGAGGAATGATCGATTGGTTTAAAGTCCAATTACTTAATTTTGTCGTGAAACTAATAATGTTTATGCGTTTTCTTATGGTTTCCAGAATATTTTTACGGATTTTAGCTCTTGACAATACTAATTCTTTAGCCACTGTTTCCAGTAATACATAATTCCTAGTCATTACTTTATTACTATCACAATTTGTTCTTTTTATTAGCTAAAGAAAATTATATACCTTCATTTTTATAATAATTTGTTTCCTCGACTTTATTAATGACTCCATTTTGAATTATGCACGCTTTTCACGTTTTTGTAATTAGTTGGAAACCTTCTGACATAAGATAGATAATTTTCACATTTTTAAAACTCATTAAAAACGAGGCGATAACACTGCAAAGCCTGCATTTCAAATTTTATTCATAAATAATCTCACTTCAAAATACTTCGAAGTTAGAACTGTTAAAAGATAAATATTTTTCCAGCTGATAACATGAAAAACTTATAGAGTGTAACTAAATTGAAGGTAATAATTTTTATCTGAAATTTTATTACTTGACAACAAACAGTCGCTAGTTAGGATTGTTTTGTCAGAAAACTTTTATATTTGCTCTTGCTTTTCACAAGAATTCGCTATTTAGCTACTGTTTATAATTTAATATTTGTGTTGCATAGAGCCGACTAACATAAAATCTTAATTGATATTTTATTCTTCTGATATCGATATAACATCTAATTAATTTTAATTCAATTATATTGCAGAAGAGTCGATTGGAAAGAAAAACTGATCACCTGTGTGCGTAGAAAATAAATAGCAAATTATTCGTTTACATTATGTACAGTCATTGGGACACTTTTAAATCAGTTAGTTAGTGTGAATTATATTCAATGTACCTTATATACTCATAGTATGCCTGTTTTCTACTAATGACTAGTACATATAGATTTTTGAAAAGAAAAGTACGTGACTCTCTAGACATCAAACAGAATGAACTAACGATATGGCAATCCGCCCGGTATAATTTTTCAAGTGCAAACTAAGACCAGCTAATTGTCCCGAAACTTTTTTTAGGATTTTTCTCAGAAACTCATGAACTATTGAACTGTAAATTTTGACAAATTTACATCGTTTCTCCATAGGTATATTATGGAAATAAATGACACAATTTTATATATAATCAAATCTCTGTAGTGTTCTATTCTGCTGTTATTTTGTAATTTACTGTAACATTAAGGAATGCAAGAATAAACATAATTAAATGTTTTTTTATTGAAAAATATTCACGAGCTGCTCTAGATTCAATGAGCATATATTTATTCGCCAATCTAATAATATGGATAATTGAAGAATTATGCCAATTTATCAACACTATAATAATTCTCTAGCCTAGTAGTAATGATATTGATTTGTAATTTACTGTAACGCTATAAAACTACAAGTATGATCGATATGGAATCGATTTTTATTGACATATAAATATGTTTCTATACAATATTGAAGAGAAGTTGCTAATTTGTTGATATTTACGGTTCTATAGCTCTTCATAAATATTAATGATACGTCAAAAAATAAAAAGAAATGTATAGAATTCCATCCAAAAAATCTATTTATTATGATATTATTCTGAAAAACATGTATAGATCATTCAAATATTCTTATTGACGAAAACTTCGTCAGAATATAGAGATATTTTTTATATTATTGAGAAAAAATATAATATACTGCAACACCGAGACAAACCGCGGTGAGGAGCCAGCGATACTTATGTACTATCGATGTCTTTTGTTGTTTTATGTTAGGATGTAGGGTTAACCGATTCAATTAACTTTCTCTTAGAATTATAGTAGTCAACTCTAGCACCTGGGCAAACCGCGGGTGTCGACGTAGTAGTTCAATGCTGTCGATATTTTTCGCTTTCTTATTACAAAGTGACACGATCCAAATGATTTTCTTTTTTTAGAGGCGTTGTTTATTCAATTCATAAATATCAATTGCAATGAAAAACAAGTGAAACACGAAAATCTGTCAAAAAGTTTGACGTAGACATCATGTTTCTTACTTGTACATCATTGGATATATTTTTGCATATGATAATTCGATAATCAAACATAGAATTCCATCGCTCCACAGCTATTCGTTTTGGATTTATCCAAAAAACTTTAAAAATCTGTCAAGTAATGTACACTTTCGGCCCAGTCGGTGCCATGAAAACAGTATGTTATCATTCTTATGCTAAAATATTCCAAAATACTGATTTCCAAGATTCTACGGCTTGCAGTTCTGAATTTATGCGCAAAATTGAAAAAAATTCTACTGAAGTGCATACTTCCGCTTAAGTTGATTGTTATGAGAACAAAAGGTAATCATTCAGCCTGAAATACTAAATATCAACAAGTATTCTACAGCCGATCGTTTTGAATTTATGCGAAAAATTCCGAAAGACTGTCAAATAAAGTGTGCTTCCGGCTTAGTCGATCACAATGAAAATAGGATATGAGCATCTAGAGACAGTACTATCGTCTTATCGTTTTGGGTTTATGTGGAAAATTCAAAAAATTATTTGGGTAAAGTGCACTTCCGGTACAGACGATTGAAATCCTAATGCGAGGTGTACACCTAGATGTTATAGAAGTGCTTAGTACGAAGTTTCAATATTGTACGAATGATTGTTTTGAATTTATGCGGATAATTCGAAAAGTCTGTTATATAAAGTGCACTTCTCGCTCAGCCGATTGGTACAAAAATAGAAGATAACTATCAACTACAGCAATCTCAAACACTGAATTTCCAGTATCCTACGGCTAATCATTCTGGATTTATGCGAAAAATTCAAAAGAAGTTACAAAAAAGTGTACTTCCGTCACGGACGATTGCAACCATATTGCAAGGTGCACAACTAGACCCTATTCTAGTCTTAAATACAAAATTTCAACATTATACGTTCGACGGGTTTTGAGATTTATGAGTTACGGACGCACATACACACATACAGACGTACCGACGTCAAGCCAAAAATAGTCAAAATTGATTGAAGGATGCTCAAAATCAAAATCTCAAAATGTGAATATTGTACATATAAGTAAAAATCTAAAGTCATTTTTGACATCACACTTTTTACTTACTTGTACTAAGTATAAGAAAGTATTGTAGAATCGACAAAATTCACCTATCGAGATTTTGATGGGATTATTCGTTTCGAGCATCCCTGAATCCATTTTGACTATTTTTGGCTTGATGTCGGTACGTATGTTCGTGCGTGCATGCGTTTGTTCGTGCGTTCGTAACTCGCAAGTCTTAAAACTGGTTGAACATATATTGTTGAAATAATGTATTTAAGACTGGTATAGGGACTAGTTGTGCACCTCGCATTATGGTTCCAATCGTGTGTACCAGAAGTGCACTTTACTTGAAACTTTATTCGAATTTTTCTAATAAATCCAGATTGATCAACCGTAGGATGTTGAAATTTAGTATTTTGACTTGATGTTATATCAGAATGGTTATCTGCTATTTTTGTATGAATCGGCCAAGCCAGAAGTGCACTTTACTTGAATTTTTTTTTAATTTTTTTGCATAAATCTAGAATAATCAGCCATAGTATATTGAAAATTTAGTTTTTAAACTTGTTGTAGCATCAAAATAGTTATCTACTATTTTTATATCAATCGGCTGAGCCGGAAGTGCAGTTTATATGTATAACAGACATTCAGAATTTGCCGTATAAAACAATCAATTTAATTGAAATGATAGGTTAGGCAATGGTAATCTGTTGTCAATTTTTTTATTTTGTTTGACATTTCACATGTCAAAATATTATTAAAATTATACTAATCATAATCTGCAGTGACAGAAAATTTTATTGAATAAATTTGTGTATATATCAAAGATGTACAAGTAAGTCACGTGATGTTCACGTCAGATTTTTTTTTTAGTTTATTTTAAAAAACCACTCATGAAAACCACATGAAAATATCGTGGTAAGAAGTGAAAGTCAACAAAGCATATTTCTGCAGAATTTGGCGATAATACATAGATGAAAGGATATAGAAAATATAACTTATCCTAAAATTTTTGCAGTTATATAGCGTTATAGTAAAGATTTAATTCTATAACATGGTGAAAATACTACATATCTGTAAGATGGAACAAAATCACATTGTGATTTTTTATGCATGAAAAAAATCTACAGTGATCTGAATTTTTAAATATTTATAGTTCTACAGTGTTGGATAGAGTTACAGAATAGCCCTGTAGCCAGCACGACAACTGTCTATAAATTTCCCAGTAATGCCTGTTTTACACGGTATAATTTATTGACCAATAAATTGATCAAGTTTTTTGTCAAGTTTTCAACAATTTATTGTCGAGGTCAAAAATATTTTGTACAATATTACACGATCCAAGTTTTCATCAAGAAAAATCAGAAGTACCAACTTATAATTTTTGACGTAACTTCAAAAAGTGTGGTTAGAGAGAAAATGTGATAGTAGGAGGTGACAACAGAGGCACCAAAAATTAATATACTGAAGGCAACTGTATATAAAATTGTATTATTACTCTGTCAACATAAAGATTATGTGTTCAATGTTTGTCTTTCTTTAGGTTAAGTCAAGTATGAAACGCGTGTTTCATTTGGCGCGAGATAACTAATATGAGTAATGTTGGTAATGACAAATCGGACAAAAATCTCCCTAGAATACCCCAGAATATTGGTGAAAAATAGAGCCAGCTCTATTACAAAAATAACTTGGTCAATTATTGGTCAAGAAAAAATTGTGGAATTTTGGACATATTACACACAATAAATTGAAGGTCAACTTTTAGAAATAATCAAAACCTGATTGATTCACAAAATTATAAATTCATGAGTCGATTTTTATTAGAGATGCATTCGATACCAATACCGATATCGATATATTGACGATACCGTGAGTTTCCGATATATATATTTGTCGATACACCGATACATCGATAATGTGTAAATGTGCCATTCTCGTGCTTAGTTCGTTTGTGTAAACACGGCATGATTTATCTAAACTTAAGGAATCCCGCGTTTTATAAATTAATGAAGGAAAAAACTTTTCAGAACTCATTTTTAAATAAATATGTTTTATTGGGTATAAGTTCTGTAATTTATTAGAAACACAACGTTTCAACAGCAAAGTGCTGCCTTTTTCAAGTGAAAAGAAATATAAAAAATTTATACCCAATAAAACATATTTATTTTATAAATTAGTTTCGTGCAGCTAGTTGCTTGTTGTTAGTTGTTGCTTTCGTATCGGCATCGGTATCGGCGATACTTTTTCATAAATATCGGTATCGGTATCCTATCAACAGAAGTGCGTATCGATGCATCCCTAGTTTTTACACTATCATTCTGAATAGAGCGGCAACTGTGGATACGTGTTTCGTCCTTATTGAAACTTTCCGGTACAGTTTAGCTTAATCAAATTCTGTTTCACGGACTTTTTCAAAAGTCACTTTACAGTGTCCTGTATTTCTTCTTGAAATTTTATAAAGTGGTTTATTCATGATTAATTTAGTTTATAAATTTACATTAGGAGTTTCTGAAATATCTATAACTTTTAATCGATATTTTAAATTGCAAATTTACCCCATTTGGGTCGGGTTTCACCATAGTCAGCTATTTCTGAGGTCATTTTTTTCAAAAACAATTGCTATTACAATTTTTTATTACTCAAAATAACTTCCAGATAAATTCAACTGACGTTGGTGAAACTGGCCCATAAACTCATTTATTTTCATAAATAATTGAATTCCTGTAAAATTTATCTCTTTTGTCATATAAGTATGGGTATAACCACTATTGATGAATTTATTACCTTATTTTTAACAGTTTAATTTTTCTGTCAAGTCAGTCAATACTTGTGTTTGCCTCGATTTATAAGTGAGAAAATCTTAATTTGTTAATTAAAGACCTGAAATAAATTAATTACGCTGTATCGTAAGAACTGTCGTTAAATAAATGTGAGTCGTGACATCATTGTCCAAATAATATCTAAAAATATACCTGCTGATAATTGCAAAGTAAGTTTCTTTATTTTAGTTCTTATTTAGCTCCTCTCAAACAAAACAATATTAAAAACAAACGAAATTCGAAATGAGGATCACGTTAGTCGGTTATTAGTAGAGTGCGTTCTGTCGGAAATGAGTGACATACGAGCATCGCTAAACAGCTGAACATCTAGTAGCGCGCCATGGCCGATTTAATATAACAAATGAGTGTCGTCTCCGTGGTCGCGGCTTGCTACGACATAATACGAGGCACAGACATCGCTGTTGCCTTCATAGACACCGTCGCACAGTTTTAGACTAATTAGTTAAATTATTATCAGAAGTTTATCTGTCTTTCTTATGTCTGACTTTGGGATGCTGACGAAGAACCACAGACAGATCCGGAACGATCTATAGCACATAATTTTTAGTAGAATACAAGTTCGGAAATTAATATTAAAGAAGAATGGTGCATAGTACTTTCAAGCCGATCAACCAACAAGTTACTAGAAAGAGATACCAATGATTCGTTTTACATGTGAAGTTTGGATTAGTTCTATTTAAAATAAATATATCTTTATTTTATTGACTTATTTAAAATGAAATATTTCAAGAATTTGGAAATTAGATCTGAGTTTTAGAATATATATAGATAACTCATTTAAAATAAGTTAGATTTTTTTTTATAGTACGGCCCTGTGCTACCATGTATAGTTGTTCATTGAGACAGATCACACTCATGATAATCAGTATTTATGAAGAAATTTTGTTTCGCAAATAGATCTGACATTTGACTAACGACACTACTAGTATAATTAGACGAATTTTTGTTATCTTTTTGAGATTTCCGAGTTTTCCATCTTCATATTTTTTTTAACTGAACAAATTTACTGCGAGCAGACATAAAACTGCAGCACACAATTTCTAATCTTTGAGTCAAAATTAATCAACTAATATGTTCCATAGTATTGTCTGTCTAAATAATGGGGTTGTAAGTTTGTAATATCTGTTCATTTGGTATACATTTCGATCATCTGCAAGAACATGTTGGCAATTAAGCGATGGTAGATGATAAGTCTTTAACAACATATAATTATAATTAGTACATAATATACCTAAATAGACACATTTTCTTTGTGCTTTCCGCAATGGCCGAAGATAGCGTTGTAAACATGCAATCTTGCGATCTGTTCGAAAGGCTGCTCTCACGAATGATAATTCAGAAAAAAGTATACAAATCAGAACAAATTTGTAGGCTATTAACAGAAGCAAATTGCTTCATTTCAAGCAATTATATTGCTCATTATCTTCGGAAATTTTTAACATAGTGTGTGAGTATTATATTATGCTGTTTTATCAGAAAGAAAAAATATTTTTTGCTCATTGTGTGAGCGGATGTCTTCAATGAGAAGATCAAAATTACTTATTAGGAATTAAATGTAGGTGTGACCACTGATTCCGTTCAGTCCATTAACGTATGAGAATCACATCTAAGATGTAAAAATTTTTTTTTTGCCAATTGACTTTAAAAGTACGATTTTATTGACTGTTTACAGTCTATAAAGTATCACATTTACTGCCCCAGCAACCGCTCAACAAACGTATAACAACTTGGCAACCGATCAACATAACATTTTTTAAAAACACGCATCCGAATTCTCCCACGAAGCCTCAGGTAGCTATAATCCTATATCCAAATTCCTCCTCAACATTTCTTCCAAGGGACTACGGACACATCCGAGTTCCTCCACGAAGCCTCAGGTAGCTATACTCCAAACTCACTAGTAAAATGAAGCTTTGTCAGTGGCACTAGAATAGTGTTTTTCTTTCAACCTGCGGTGCTTCGCACCAAAAGAAGCGAGCAGGCTTCGCCTGCTGTGATCGAGCTTGACATGTGGAATCTCGCGTAACTTGAAACAATGGTTTAGTTTTCAATCAACGGTGCTTCGCACCAAAACGGATAATACTAATTTTCTTTCAACCCCCGGTTACTCATTTTCTTGAATCTGTAGTTTTGGATGTAATTGCAGCAAATTTTCAGGGATTTTATTTTATATAACATTGATAAAGATCAAATTATTATTTTAGGATACAGCACATGACCTCCCGTTACCTTGGAAATATGGAAGTTAAGAGCTGCAGTATAAATCGTATACTTATGCACAACGAGTGTAAACAAGCATTATAACATTCGAGCACCAAATACTTGACCTCATGTTATAATGATCATGTTCACACTCTTGCTACATAAATAAGAGGGCTGTCATTTCAGATTGGCATACTAGCTCATAGATGGAGCCAACAGTTATATGTCAAACAAAAAAAAAATATATATTACCTGCATATTCAGTTAAGCTAAATCTAAAATTTCAGTAAGATACGTATAATATTTCATCTGTAAGCGATTTTCAAAGCTCACAATTTATTAGAAATAAAGAACCAACTTAAGAAAATTTTCGTGCAATAATATTTTGCAACTTTCGAAGAAAATTATCTGATAAAAATGCCTCGCCGAGTTAGTTTTTGTTTTCGGTAATGAAATACCAGATCAAATTCCAAGGCACGGCTAGCGGCTGCGGATCGCGGTCGGAAGCAGACAGCCGCATACGCACACCGCAAATGAGTGATATTCCAAAACATGGCTGGACATTTGTTCTGGCAGCATCCATCAGTGCGTTCCGAAATGTCAAAGGAGAATGATGTTGTCACTTTGCTGATGGCTCAGGAGAAGGAGGAAAAAGAGCTCATGTTATTGAAGCGAGAAGACCATGCTCCCATATTCAAAATAAGAAAAGAGTAAGGATTTTATTACCTCCTCATCAACGGACATCTCAAAAATTATGCGAGTCGGTTCATAAGATTTTTCAGGTATATGAAAAAGTAGGTCTGGATAAAATGAATCAATATTTCATATTCTTCAGCTGTAAACTCTGCCATTATTCACTAAAAACGCTCACACTAATTTGGAAAAAGTGAAAATGGCCAACTGTGAATTTTATTCTTCAACACTTTCTGTGACCCGACTTTCGATTTGGTAAACAACTAGATTTTGTGCGGGTTATATATTCCCGCCTCATGTGCGGCAGTGCTTCTCAGCCGCCCGCCACAATGAACCGCGCGGCTTGAAGTCGCGCTTTGGAATACTGTTCCATTTAAAATCCATTGATAGAGTGGCATGCGGCCAAACGCGAGCCGTAGCCGCATCCGCTAGCCGTGCCTTGGAATTTGCACCTTTAGCGACGAGCCTAGGAGCAAAAACGGCAGTCACTCAGAAAAACGTCAATGCCGTGCGTGAAGAACAGAAAGAAGCTAGGGTCAATTGGTGTTAAAAAACTCTAGGCCGATTCAACGCAGGCAACTCTAGAAACGTATACAGCATCGTCAGTGATGATGAATTTCGGATTTGCTCATATGAACCCTAAAATAAATGCCAGTCGTCTGTTTGGGTGCTTCAAGTTGAGAAAAACTCGACAAAAGTCATCCGTTCTCGAAGTGTGTTTTAAAACATAGTCACGACATTCATGCCAAAAACAGGTCTTATAGCAACAATTCCTCTGCAAAACTCAGAACTGTTACTGCTAATTGGTATACAACCATTTGTTTGCCGGAAGTAATTGCTGAGATCTGTAAAATCAACCCTGAACGACGAATGATCCTTCACCAAGACAATGCAAGTTCGCAAACAGCTCGCAAGACTATTGATTTTTTAAAGCAGCAAAACATCGAATTGTGAAAATATCTTTCTCACTGTCCCGATCTAAGTCCCAAAAATTTTTTTTACTGTTCCAAAAAACAAAAACCGACTATGTGATCAAAAGTACCAGCAAACGAGTGGAATAACTGCTTCCAAAGTTGGTTCAAGCAAATGCAAAAATGCATCAACCTTCGTGGAGAATACTTCGAAAAATAATATAGTAATTAAGGTATCAAGGGTATTAAAAGGACAATAATGCCTGAGGTCAACAGTGTACTTTCCGAGGGCCTCTGGCCCGAGGTGTATACGTTGACCGTAGACATTTTTGTCTGTTCAACACCCGTATTGCCTTCAATGTTTAATGTCCGATTTTTGTTGTATTTCAATCAAAATTTTTAGTAATGTATGTCCTGTCATTGTGATTTCTGTCAGAGAAATTACTCTAGTTACTTGCTGTAACTAGGCAACTTGTTTGTGCCCTCGGGTATTATTTGTTACGTAACTACCCTGAAAACAATGTTATTATGACAGCAATAATAAACTAGTCGGACATTAAAGTTATTAAAATTCACCAACTGTCTTTTTCCATTTTATATGCGAAACTAAAAAGACTAATATCCGTCGGTCAACATGAAAAGTAGGATTTTATTGGTAGTTCACAGTCTGGAGGCAGGATAAGTGTTGTTATGGAAAAAATTCAAAAACATGACTTTCAAATAAGTTTATAACTTCATGTTACGTTACGTTTTTGACATTCAGCAATAAATTGAGTCTTGATGTTATGATTCTTTCGGCAAAATTATGTGTTCAACATGGCAGCATATCAAATTTACTGCCTTGTCAGTATTCCTACTCTTGACTTCGCCTCAACTTAAGGAACATCAGTAGTGACAATAACAGAGCTATTCTGTATTTTATACGTTAATTTTTACATATCTTTTAAATCCTGGACCCAATGATAACAATTGGTTTTATGTAAAACTTCAAACTTTTATGACAAATATTATTGCATTAGTGATTTTCTCAACATGTTAAAAATTAACGCTTATATTAAATACAGAATAGTCTTATAAATCCGCTATTTTTCTACGTAGTTAAATAAAATAACTACTGTTTATATAATAGTTTTTTTCCTGAATTTATAATCTAGTTCAAAATTATATCTTTCTAATATCTGTCTAGGAATGAAACTGTTCTTTCATAATGATTTCTTTTAAAACAAAATAATCTACATTCTCAATCTCTCGATTTCTACATGAAGATGTCTCCAACACATCCAGTATTTATAAATAAATCTGTTTAGGTTTTGGACAGACATGGTATATTATAAGAACTTCTTTCGTCTTTGGCTAGCAGACTAAAGCCACTTTAGCACTCGCTACCCGTTAGACGAGCAACTTGAGCATGACTAACTAAACCACGACACTTAGATATGTATTAATGTGTGCCTCGATGAACACAAAACACAAAAGTCACGAAGACGAGCGCTATACTAGCATCTGTTATCATCTTGATTGCCATGAGAGTTATAATAGTGTAGCAATTAAAGGTTACGCTCTTGAGCTTTCTTTTACAATATTGTATAACAGTTTTTTTTATGAAATATACAATCAAAAAGATAAGACTTAGCAGATGAATTAGATAACATAATAAGAAATGACATTCTGATAATTCTTAACAGAAATCTCTTTGGAATTCTTTAGTACAACAACGGTTATTAAATCTCAAGACTTTTGAACAAAAATTCCTGTTTCTTACAGATTTAATACTTCTTTTTAAAATTAAAATTTTGTCTTTCCAAAAATTTTCCCCGTACCTACCTACAGATAATAGTCCGTCGTTGGCTAAGTTAGGCTAATAAGGAGGATGATCAGTTAGTTCAAAGCCGACGCATTGTCTTGCAAAAACAATACCTACCTCATCGGAAATTTCCATCAGCGTTCTTTCGGAGTATTTCTGAGAAACTTTATTTAATAAGGAATAATAATATTCTATAGATACTGTTTTGTTCTGTTGTAAAAGATCCATACAAAATACCCCGTTATTATCTCAAAAACTGGGAGCAAAATCTTTTCCTGTCGAAGTCCCTTTGTTTCTTGATCATAATTATGGACTCAACTATCACTCATAAGTTGGTATTCCAGAGAAAGTCAGATGAATCATTTTCAAAACAACAACACAACTCGGATGTTGATTCAATTGTTTTGGTCGGCAATCAAAAATTTGTGTCAGAATGGAAACTGTGAAAATACCTTAAAATGAAATATTCTAAGTCTCTGACGACCTTTGGAAATAATTTCTAGTAAATCGTCAACATTTTCAGCAGTCAACACAAAAACAGGTTTTCCAGCATAATGTTCATCACTGATGTCGATTATTTTTCACTTGAAATCCACAAACAAACTTTCTTTCGTGGTTCAAGAATAGTATATTCTACAAAAAGTTTGTGATCTATGCCAAAGGCGAGGATTACGTTTTGCAAGTGTGGCATACGCCATTCCAAACATGTTGTAGAGTGTAGACCATATGCCAGAAGTCAGAAATGAATACCTGAATTGTCAGAAAGTCATCATTTATTATACCATACGCACTGAGAAAAAAGATCTTATACAACAAATTCATTAAAGTTCATTTTATACATAGTAATGATCTTTCCATAAAGATTATTATAGATTTAATTGTATTAAATTGTTAGTTTTATGAATTTCATAAAAATATGTCCCATAATTCCTCATTTATAACACTTATTCAATACTTCCTTAGTTCTTAATACATGATAAGTTATTGAATAAGTCTTTTTATACAATACATATTATAAAAAAAAAATGCATACAAATTAAATACCGTCGATATTCACCTGTATAAAACAAGCTGATAGAATTCATCTCTAACAATCAATTGTGTAGATTCTAATAGACATTTTATAAAACATGCACCTCTCCCGAGTGCTCCTGCCGCCAACTTCCATTCTCAAAGTGCAAGTTAGTATAGTAGGCTGGGAGTGCGGCTTGTGTTCGAAGCGTATTAGTGTATGTTGGTGCGTAATTCAGAAAAAGTGTTAGTAAAACAAATGTATTTTGTGTAAAAAAAATGTGTAAATAGACGAGAATGAAACTCAGAGTTATATGTGTATAGACATAGAACATTTACATCCTTTTTTAGCCTTGTTGAAATCAGTGGGATCCGATGAATTATCTTATGTTCCATGTATTTAACTTTAAAGATTTGTAATATTATTTGGAGGATACTGTTATATATTATTTATGTTCTCTTCTTTATCTATATGTATTGGTATGATATTTCTATTTATTATTATCTATAGTTATTTTCAAACTGTCAATAGGTTTTTTTTCATCAATATGTAATTATTTAATTTAAATAAAATATTATATAACTCCTAATGACTTTGTTTAATATTTGCCATCACATGAATAATGAGCTTTATAAAATACAACTGTTATGAATCATTAAACATACTAAATACAGATTATGGTTCAGTTTTATAGGTACTATTGCACAGCTTTGTAGAATCTATTCAAGTTTTCAGATAGAGGGATATAAAATTGATCTATTAACTTTCATACAAATATAACTAAAAAACGGACTCATTAAGATTTATAAAACAGGCTTGCTGTCACTTTTGTAAAAGAATATTCCAATAACTAGTATGTGAATTCACATAGTGGTTAGTAGAAATTTTTCTCAGTGCGTAGTTGAAGTATTATCGATTATTTTTGTGGTGCTATCACGAGAGTTTATTGTGTTTGCGTCTGAATACCACGAGTGTGCAACACGAGTGGTATTCACAAGCATAATAAACATGAGTGATTGCACCACAAAAATAGTCTATAATACTTTAATTACAAATGGTATATGGAGGACTATTCCACGAGTCAAACCATTTTTTCAAATTAGTTTCCTATGAATCAAGTAACAAGTCACGTAATTTTCATAGGAACAAGTGAACAAACCTCTGTCAAATTGAAAATTAGAATTTCTTGCATTTTCTTTGACGAATATTACGCCTATTGCGTATCCTCAGTGGCTCCGCTCTATCGGTTAAATTTTACATCTGTGAGGTGTGCCGCCAAAAATGTCAAACTGTAAAAGTCTTTTTTGTATGTCATATTATTCGATAATCATGAATATAAATCATTCACTTAGAAATTGTTGTGTTGTTGGATGTACTATTACTAAAGCAAAAAGTCCCGAAAAACATTTTTTTCTACAGTCACTATAGAATGATACTCATTCCACACGCTGTAGCGTGCGGAATAGGGGTCATTCCGCACGCTTAGAAATTTGTAGAAGAGCCGCGTGGCGTCGCGAAAAAGCTGTTCCATTGCTGTCATAATTTCATTTCTCTTTGATTTTCTTATCATTCCTCTCCAAAAAAATATCAACATGAGTAAATTTATCAAAGTTTGATGAATTGGTATGAGATCAATGAAGCAAATTATTTCTCAAAAAACTGTATATTTTGGTTATGAATACTTCCGCGAACACCTTTGACTGTAGAAAAAATAACATCCGTCACTCGTGCGAATCGATCATTCCATGCTCATGTGAATTCTGCCACTCGACTTCGTCTCGTGGCTGAATTATTCGCATTCGCATGGAATAATCTCCATTCCGCACTTGTATCGGAATATACTATTTTCTACGATCACTATAGAAAACAACATATTTCTCATACAAAACACAACTAGAAAAATAACAATTTCACACAACTGTGGGAAAAGTCGTGAGAAATGATTTCTCACACCAGTTTGACCAACTTATATATCAATAATCCATTTCGAATATACTTTAGGTGATATATTTAGCAAGTTTATTAATAAATATCCCGGATTAGATATAAATCTCTGTTTGCTCTTTTATAAGCCACATTTAAGTAACAAAATTGCACTAAGTTCTTTTGGAATTATTTACTTATTCTTGTAATGTATATTCCGAAGGTTGGCAACACTGCGAATCACAACTGTCAAATTGAAGCAGACAATACACGTTCATCACATTCTCTCGAAATCGAGGAATTATGTATGTCATTATTGTATCATAACCAAAATTAGATATCCACAATCATCATTACTGCAGTTGAAAAATGGTTAGTGACAAAAATATAGGAAACACGTTACCCGAGATCACATAATACTCTATTTAATAAGCCAATCAGAACCTTGCAAGAGTAGGCCAATCAGATACAATCTTTCCGTAGTTCGCAACAATAAGATTACACAACAATGAAATGTCAATCAACTGATAGAAAATATCTCAATAATGTTCCAAATCATAACTAAAGTAAATATCACAATAAATAAGTAGAGCAAACAATTAAAATGCCCAAGTTATTTTACATTTGTGAAAATAGATTTGAAATCTCAGTTATATTAATAATTTACCTACATATTTCATTAAATACTGTGATCGTAGAGAAAGTATAGTGTACAACACGTATAGAATCACCTATTTCACACTTGTGTGAAATAGGTAATTTTCTATACTTGTTGTACAATATACTATTATAGGTCTCCGGGAAGAGATTATGGAGCGGAACAAAGAGAAATGTGGATAACAGCAGTTAAACGAGTGTAATTTTATGCAATAATCTTTGGAAATGTATTAGATATTATTCAATTCTCAGTATCAACCATCTTTAATATTAGGTATATAAATACCACTTAGGTAGGTAAGTTTCTTAATTGACCGAACAGTCACACACACAAATTAGTCTTATGGCCGGTTTTATAAAAGACATATGGCCGGTTTTATAAAAGACCAAGTAAATTTACTCTCAAAATAAATTTTTTCTACTTAACAAATTCTAATCGTTTTGAATTTCTTTATGACAACAGAATCATTGCTGTCAAATAATCGACTGTGATTTAACAGAGTAAATATTATTTACTCTGGTAGTAAATTACTCTGCCCTTTTTAAAACCGGGCATTAGTCTTAGAATTCTTTACTGAAAACACCAAATTTTTGCTTAGTATTTTTCTTCTTAAAAATTCAAGAGTTGTTTTAAAGATAAACAATATGAGAAAATCTCTTTTCCTTAAGGATTTTGCTCAATTTCTATTAGTTATTTATACAACAAGTGAATTAAACCACTGTTTATTTGCGAGAAGAAAGCTCAAAATCACGAGCGCGTACAGTGCGAGTGGTTCAATTCTTTGAGCAAATAAAGAGGTTTAATTCACGTGTTTGTATACATAATTTTATTCAATTTTGTGTGAATTTCTAGAACATGAAACTGAGGAACAAAATTTAAAAAAATTAAATTGCAGTTGCAAGAGAGCTTTGTTGATATCGCGACGAGTGTTTGTTTTTCAAACATTTGGGAGTTAACTGTCAGTTTTGTGAATTTTGAATTGAAGCGTTATAATTGTGAAAAGTATTGTCTGAAATGATGGAAGAAAGTGATTAAAACAATGTTCTCGTCCCCGATACCATTTTGAACGAAGCAGCCGCTGCAGTTGGGAAAATTATTCCTCAGAAATCGAAATCTTTTTATGAAAAGGAACTCCAACAGTGAATAATTTTTTTTTAAATCACTAATAACTCATTTTAAATCACTAGTGAATAAAGATTTACTTATGACTGTTGCTATGGATTTAATAATGTAGCTTTAAAACGTCAAAATTGAATAAAAGTATATAACACATTATAAATCTAACTGTAATTGATTACCTTTAGTTGAGTCACATAAACAATAAATAGTATATTTTGCAATAAATGCGATAAGTTGTCGATTGCTCACGAGCGCTCATTCGCTCAAGTGGTCAATTGACAACACCGCACGAGTTGCAGATACTATTTTTTATTACGAATGCGGGATAAGTACTTTTTTGCGCTATTTTTCCGGGCGGTGAATGGTTTGCGTGCGACAAGTTTACTTGTCGCTCGCAAATTATACTTTACGCATTCAAAAGCCAAAGAGCCATTTATCGTCCGGAAAAGCGTGCGCAAAATAGTACTTATCCTGCATGAGTAATAAAAAAATGATAATGACTATGGTTGATGGATTTTGGAATATTTTTGTCTACAAATATTGTCATAAATTAAATACAATATTATGATTAGGAATAGAGGGTACGTCATGGATTTTATTTTGATTTTAAAGCTCATTGACATATTTCAAAACATTGACAGGTGACATCACACCTCGAAGTTCTGATTTTTGAATAACATGCGGTGCTTTCGTCGAAATTTAAAGATACGCAACAGGCCTATAGAGAAATAAATTGCGTTCTGATATGGAAACTAGTTCAAAAAGGTTTAGTGATAAATCAGAAGTTGAAATTGATAAAGATATTTAGCAAAATATTCCATTAAATACGAAGAAAGCACTAGACTACAAATTGGGGGCATCCACATCTTTGAGTAAAATATTCACTTTGACCACTAGTGTAATACCCGATGGTATTTCTACGCGTCCCAATAGATACCCACTGATATGCACTGTTTCTATGGCGATTTAGCATTGTTAACCTTGTTATAAATACTACGAATGGAATAGTCATGGTAAAAAAACTATAGCTTCTGATTCTTAGGGTCGGTATTTCAGTCCTCGGTTTATCTTAAACGAAGCTTAATCACCTTAGTAGCAATTGTTCTAACAATCAATACTATGGAAATTAAGCTACGTTTAAGGTAAATCATGGATTGAAATACTGGACCTTAGAGAATGATTCTAAACGGTATAAAAAATTATTCTAAGCGACATGTTGGAATGTCACATGTCAACATGATTTTTGGTTATGGAATTTGCAAATTCTAAAGCAGTATTAGAGAAAGACTATTTCTTCAACGCAATAAACAAATCACCAGGAATTTTTTTTGCGGACAGTCTTTTTAGGAGAAGGTGCTTTACATCGATATTGAATTTTATTAAATTCTAAATTTTGGTCAGTCATAATTCAAAAATTTACCAAAAACAGTGCAATGGAATTTGGACACCCTAAATTGTGTTCTATTATCTAAATTATCTAAATGTCAAAGTACTATCCTTAGCAACCACATTTCAGTTGGAAGTGATATAGGCCAAATTTTTGTTTATATATCCCCTTAATGATTGTAATACCATATCTCAGGAGTATCCTTAAGACCATGTCCTTTACATTTATTTTGAATTGAAACGATTAATTGCTAAAAAATTTGTGCTGCAATTGTTATTTGTTATAAATCCGTAATTTTAAGCAAAATCGCTGTGAATTTGCTGTCCTTATAAATAAATTCTTGTCAATCAATATGAATCGATGCAATCATAATTGCTTATGTAGATAAACGATCGCGGAAGGAGAAATTAACACTATGTGGTCCATATTGCTGAAAAAATTCAATATTATAACTGATTTCCTTGATTGAAAGTCTGGAGTGTTCGAGATAATTCTAGCAGCAGAAAACTGTAGAATTGTCCTAGGCTATTGCAGGTAAACAAAAAAACTTCATCTTCTGCCTATATAAGGGGTTTACTTGAGTGGTCGCACAGTAAATCAAATGTTCAGAGAGTAAACAGAACGACGGAGCAGATTAATAATGTAAATCAGAGTGATACAAATATTTCTAGACATAGATATAATTGGATAAAATGGTTGAAGCTGACTGGATTAATGAATGTGAGTATTAAAAATGAAGAAATTCAATCTACAGGTTTGGCTCGCTGCAGTCTAGTTGGGCATTTGGTAAAGAGTACTTTAATCTGAGTATTCCAGTTGGGCATTTTAATCCCTTACAATGCAGATATCGGATTTACCTGTGTCAAGTACCTGTCCGACTCCATGACTGTATGATTATAATGTTTGCAAAATATTTATGCATTTTACATTTTCTATAACATTCAGTTTTTAACTTCGCCTACTCCTAATACTATATACTGATTGATCATCTCCCTAATTGTATGTATAGTTTCAAGAGTTAAAAAGTTCTAGAAAAAATTGCATTCAAATTGATAGCTTTGCTTTTATCAACAAATGAAGGTGAAGAAAATATTATATTTGCGTTTCATCAGTTATTTAATATTCAGTGATCATGGAAATAAATCGCATAGTTAGTGAAAAGGAGAAGGAATTGCTAATACTTAACAATTTTAAATTTTGTGTATCTTCGACAACAAACGACAGAATGAAATGGTGTTGTACAAATAAAAATTATCGATGTACCGCTAAAGAATATACAAATCGCGAGTTTAAAATAATAAACAGTGACTTGGTTCATAATCACGAAGAATTAAACAAAGAACGGCAGGCGCTAAGTAATATTGTCGAAAGAAAAGCAGTCTCCGATCTTACCGAAAAACCATCCAAGCTGATTCGTTTGGTGTTTGAAAGAAATTCATACTATCATAACTTTAGAGTCTCGTATGATAATTGAAATTTGACGGAATACAAATAAAAGCAGTTCGAACTCACTATCTTATATACAGAAAAATGCAGGTAGAAAAATGCCCAACTGGAACAGCTTATTATGCCTATCCTTTCGGTTGTAAGGGATTATCTCAGGTACAATGCCCAACTCGGATATAGCCGTTTGGCTACACCGTAGCCATTTTTCAGGAGCGCTACAATCACACATGAATTTACTTTAAATTTGGGACTTGCGAATGTTGATAATACTTACAGAAGAATTATTTTATTTAGATTAAAAAGCGTGCGTGCACGCATTGCCAAAAAATTACAAATTGGCACAGGTACATATCAGTCAATTGTGGTATCAACCAATTAAAATTATATATAGGCAAATGCATCACGCAAGATGTCAAAAAATATAAACAACAAATTATCAGGAAAAGTAATGTGATCCTATTGAAGAATATTGTTGTATATTGTGTCAAGCGCTATAGTATCCGTCTTCTCATTAATATTGTGATTGTATACTGTTTTATATACAACATTTCCAATGTAAGTCTTTTATTCAAGATATTACAGTTGCATTATTATTATTAAGTGTAAAGTAATAAATAGCTAAATTTATTTTTAGTGCTTTGTTTCATTTGATAATTTTTTTTTTAAATAATAGTGTTTTGTTTGTTATTCCGAACCCAATATAAATTACAATATATTTCTAAACCTTCATTTTATTCTGTTATATTAGATTTATCAAATCAATGTCACAATTGTTTGGAAGTCAAGATTCAAATAAATATAAGTTGCATACAATTAAATTAGAAATACAGACCCAGTGATTTTGGACGGAATATTATCAAATTAGGCTAATTAGAGACACAATGTAGGACATATTTCCAGTACTTGGCCTATGTTACTGAACATAATCGTTCCTTTTTTCCAATGAAACAAATATTGTGATTGTTCAATTGAACAAATTTCCAAGAAAACAATCAAGTCGGAAAACTACTTAAAATATATTTTATTAGAGCGGCCGGACAAATACTTCTAATTGAATCCTGAATCAGACCAAAAACTTGCAAAACCTTAATAGTAAATTATGGTACCGAATTAAGACCGAACGAACGTCATTATTGTCCAGGATGAAGTTGGCTGCACTGACGGCGAGGACAAAGCCGGAGGGATAGCTCCGTGCAACCAAATTCATCCGTGACAATAATGTCGGTCGTTCAATGTCCGTGTTGCATACGATACTTTTTGTAAAAAGTGCACTGAAATACCACATTATTAAGCTTTTTAAATAAATTTTGATGTATTGAAACTATTCTATCGATTTTACAAACAAATTTTTGCAATTGTGATCATATTTACAGTAAACTAATGCTGCTACGACTTATTTTATTGATTGATATTTTTCACCTTTTCTGTGCTATCATGTTTACAGCAAATGCAAACACAATAACGAATACACATGATAAAAATTTTTCTAAATGTCAATTTGACAAATAACAATGAAATTGAAAATACAAATGGCAACCATGATCCATAATCATCATTATTTGCCTTTCCGTAAGGAATTAATATTCATTAATTTCAACAGGTAGTTGGTAATTGTTTTCATGGTTTGAAATTGAGAATTTTGAAGCAAAATTCTGTCGAATAATAGACTGCTTTCGGTACACGTGTTACAAAAATATATTTCTCTATACTAGTCTCATGAGTTTCATAAATATTCTCCTATGAGGGTATAGACCGCGGTACAGAACCCCTTTCTCCGGATTATTAACACTTTTTTGAAACTTTGTGAATGGCTTCATTTTGATGAGTCCGACAACTTTTTTATCTGCGAAAATCTTTGAAACTGCTGCATTTTCCATCAAACAGCCTAAAGAGACGTCGATTTTATGATTGATTCTTGATCAATAACATCACTCTCTTTTATAGTTTAATCGTAAGATAATAATAGCAAAAATACACACAATATTTTGTCCGACAAAAATATTGCGGCGTTCGGCGTAACCCCCATCTCCAACATGTCAAAATTGCAAGTTTTGTTAGATTATTAACATTCTGTTGGAATTCTCAGTACTATCAAATAAACATTAGTGAAGTTGAGTGGTGATATTGTCCGATAAAATTTCTGCTGCATATTTTCAGTCCGAAGCTCTGAAAAGGTCAATTCTATGAGTTTGGTTTGCTGATTAACACTTGTCGCCGTTTTGCCAGTCCGAAAATAAAAAGATAAGAATTAAAGTTTTCTGTGTTTGTAAGCGCACAATATTGAATCTACCTTTCAATCAAATTTTGTACTTCTATTTGTGAGATCAAAAAATAATATTCTCTAAATTTCTACGTCTTTATTTCTATAACTTGATCCATAGCGATTTTTCATTCGCAAAATTTTTTCTCATATTCTCTCCACAATATAGTGCAACATGTAAAAAAACGAATTAAAGAAATATATTGATGTTAAACTGAACATACAATTTGAAAATATCATTATTATAGAGAAAATTTTCAAAAGAAAGCGGAAAATTGGAAGCAGATGTGAAACAAGAAACATCTACATAGCGTCATTTCTAAGCCTAATTTATTAACCTTCCGTCTGAAATCACTTAGATGGATCAGAAATTATATTTTAATATATTTTTAAGCATAACACATAACGACATGGGCCGGTACCACGAGCTCTGTTTTTGGCGCTACTAAGAGCGTTGTGTCAAGATGTGTTTTAACGCAATTAGAATTCTCCCAAATACTTTAGAAAATAATATTCAGATACAAATTACGGAAAACACATATGTCTACAAAATTTATTTAAATATTTTCCGTTAAAATAGCTTAAAATATTTATATTGCCTTAAAACTCCTCTTAAAATATCACTGCTAGTATAGCCAAAAACAGAGCTTGTGGTACCAGCCATGGTTTTTAAGGGTAGAATTGGAGCTCGATTCTTGGTCTTATACTATTCAAAGATTCTAAATTTAAAATAGGCTTCTCTGTTCTCTTCCAAACTTCAAATCTTGTCATCTCTTTTAGCATGCTTTATGATATTTACTCAATTCCAGCTCATTACAATACTCTAAATTTAGCATCCAAAAAACGAACAAATCTATCCATCTTCTATTTTCCTTAACTACTATAAAAACATCAACATCTTTTGATTCTCTCCTGTTTTCGTTTCCGAATCGTTTCCTGCGTCTGTGCCTGCTTGGATTGAGATCTCGAGTAAACAGAAACGGGCTCACATAGTCTGGTTACTAATCGACGTTCTGATTGGCTGGAGAGCGACAGCTGGCTGGACACTAGCCAATGAGGATGTCACTAAGCCAGGCATTAAGGCAAAAGAGAATTGAAGAATAGATGTGGGCTTATTAGCAATGTAATTGGATTTGATTTGGATAAATGGAGAAAAGATTTGATAGGTTACAGGGTAATTGTTATAATTGGAACATGTTAATTGGGATTTCCTGTTCTGAAAAGAGAGAGAAGAAAAAGAAATTTTGCTGACCTTAATGTAGCTTGGAAACTGGCTACAGGGCCGTAGTAAGAGGTACTCCAGGGCAGGCACAGGAAAAGACTGCCAATGTATTTAACCTTCACGTTTCGTGTACCTGAGGTTTGGAAATTTATAATTTCCAGATGAGAAATAATTGCAAGCTTTTGCTAAGAATATTGTTTCAATTCTTGCATATTTCTATGTATATCGTGAAACCGATTTGATATACGTATTTTTTTATTACATACATATGATTCCAAGATTCTTCTGTTAACGAAGAGTTCGTAGATGCGCTACATTAAAAAAAAGCAAACAATTCGAGATGCTGTACAAATGAGACAATAATATTTTAATTTCATGCCACTTTCGTCCGAATGTAAAGTTTTAATTTAATTTCTCAAGTTTCGCTACACAAATCGATTAAAAAAGCAAGACCGGTGGGCCATGTTTTGACAATTGACTAGTTGAGCTTGATTACATGGAACATGTTTCAAAATCTCGTTTGTTTTTCGAGATATAAATTTTTCTAGTAATATTTTCGTGCTTCTCTGATAGATAAAGTATACCTACGAAAAGTTGAGCTACATTTTTTTTTTTTCTAATACTAAAAATATTATATGGCTTCGTGTATCGCTCGCATGACGCGAATCTCATACGCACGCGCAATCACCTATTGTCAGTTATGCCCTTATTTTCAATAATCTCACTAAGATGTCATAATATGTACAGATTTTGGCTTTCGTCTATTCTATACGAGGGCTGTCTTTCTCGTTTTGCTTATAGAAATCGAAGAAAACAGTTGATAGATTGTAATGCCTTCATTTTTTTTCGGAATATTTTCCATCAACATTAGTGCATTCTCGCATCGCTCGAATTAACTTTGGAACCAATTATTCCAGTCGTTTGTTGGTACCAGATAAAATGAGAGCATCATCTGCATTTTCCTGCGCCTGAAGTCTTTGACCAAGCAGTCAATTTTTGATTTCTGGGCAAGTAAAAACATCGTTGAGACCAACAATAACAGTTCTTCGATCTTGCAGTTGTTTTTCGGTCAACAGATGAGGTATCCAACGGGAAACTAATTTTTTATTACTCATGCAGGATAAGTACTATTTTGCGCACTTTTTTCCGGACGGTAAATGGCTCTTCGGCTTTTGAGTGTGCCAAGTATAATTTGTGTGCGACAAGTAAACTTGTCGCACGCAAACCATTTACCGCCAGAGAAAATAAGTGCAAATAGTACTTATCCCGCATTCGTAATAAAAAATAGTATCTGCAACTCGTGCGGTTTTGTCAATTGTCCACTTGAGCGAGCTTCACTCTCGTGGGCAATCGACAACTTATAGCACTTGTTGCACAATATACTATTCTTACACACAATTCTTTATACGCAATTTCTTTAAATTAAAGTCTCTGGAAACTCTGTTGATGCCTTAATCACGCGATATGACATATGTCGATCTTCGTTAATAAGATTGCGCACGGCATTGACGTTTTCCTGCGTGACTGCCGTTTTTGGGGTACCTGTTTTAGGCTCGTCGCTAATACTTATTCGTCCATGTTTGAATTCTTCATACCACCGAGAAACTGTTGACTGACGTGGTACATCACCATCTGAAACAGAAATCAGCTCGGCGAAGTACTCTTGTTGAGACATTTTTTTTTGCGCGAAATATTTCTAACTTGTGAGCTTTGAAAATTGGTTTCAGCCAAAAATATTATACGTAAATTATTTTGGTCAATATTTAATTAGTGGCGCCATCTGTGAGCCAGTATACCTAACTAAAATGTCAGCCCTCGTATTTTAATTTATGACAGCAGTAGATGACTACTAAATTTTGTCAGTTATCTTTACCATTTGAGTCGTCGAAAATCCCTTTGAATATCACCTTAATTTCATTATTATAAGTGTAACAAATAGAACTGCATTGAGAAGTTTTTCACAAAACGCGCTTCAAAGAGCCGATTGCAGTTTTTCATTCAAATTTCAGATGACTCAAAGACTAACTTGAGATTATATTATTTCTCTTTTTCTATTTTCTCGTCGACTTCTATAAGAATCAATAGATATAACTTGATGCATCTGTTTTCATAACGTCCCTATTAAAAAGAAGTTTCACTTCAATAATTTTCCAATATAAGAATGTATAGCAGCAATAATTTTCAATTATAATTTTTTATAGAAGAATTTAATTATTATCATCGGAATGACAACAAGTGATAAATAATGTGAATATTTCTGGGAAATATTGCAGAATTTTATTGTTTTTAGATATTTAATAATGCAAGTATTTGATAATTATCTGTTAAAATGATGAATTAACTTTAATAGTGCGGAAATAACTTTGTATTTCAATTTATTGTTCTGTTGCTGCCATCTATACAAAGCTTCTTGAAACAGTCTTAGACAACAACCACATTACCTTCCAGCGACCTACATGGTCGTTCCTAAAAGTTTCGCCAGTGACCTACAGATGGCAGACTATACCCAATGCATTGACGGAAAGATTCACTTTTAAATTTCATCAATTTGTTACTATGCTTTTAATGCTTCATTGTTTAGGATCACGCACCTAAAATTCAAGAATTTTTGAAATTCAGAAATTTTTACAATTTCTGTTGTGAATTTTATATTTAGTATTTGTAATTTGAGTGGCATAATTCTCTTTGCTCAAATCTTCCATATTTATAGAGATAACTGAGTAATCATGCCATAATTCCAGAACATTATTTCCAAAAGATTTATAAATATTTGCCAAGAATATTATAAGAGTGGTTTGAAAGATCCTTGCAAAGTCGAAAAGGTAACATTATTGATGCACATTCAGGTAGTTTTCAATTGGAAGTGTCTCTTGAAGACAATCACACTGTTCACGATCCACAATCCACAATTCACAATTCGCAATTCCCATTTCACAATCCACAATCCACTATGCACAAAATAGAATAATTGAAGATGACGATACTGAGCAGAAACTCAATAAAGAAAATTTATCAATAATTCTATTAAAAAAATAAAATAAATTTTTGGAAGCAGCACTTGTTGTTTGTTGAAATGCCTATTATTTATTCACTTGAACTGTTGTGAATCATTCGCTTTTTTTACATCAAATATTTTTCTTCTTGATGTCTTCAAGGCTTCTAATATGAGGCATCCAAACAATTGTATCTCCATAAATATTGAAAACTGAAAAAATGTTGAATGAACAGAGTTATTGGCTTGAGAACGTGAAGGCTAGTTTATAATGGATTTAATTTTGGAATTTATATTTAGAAATTTAGATTTATAATTTGTGAATCTTGTTTTGGTTTATGATGAATATAAATTTTTCAAATGTAGCCAACCATATTTTATTCACACGTGAAATATTTGACATAATGTATACTTCAAATTAAGAATGAAAATAATGTAAGTGAATTTGATCGTACTGTCAGTATGGATATGGATTTATTATATTCTAGTACGATTGATGATCCATTCGTATACTTATCTGACAGGTGACAGTTTGACAATTTCACTGTGACAATCGATATTCATTTGTGATTGGTTAGATTTGAGATTTAGATTTGGAATAGTATATTCTACAATAAGTATTGGAATGGCCTATATTCTGAACGAGCGAAAAGTTTGTAAACCGAGCCGAAGGCGAGGATTACGGTCCGCGAGTATGGAATACGCCATTCCAAACATGTTGTAGACTATACTTTCTCTAACAAGGTTTTGGAAACTCACCAATATTTCAGAGAAAACTTAAAAAATTATTAAATGTCAAACGTCAAATCCAGATATGAATACTTGAATTGTTAGGAAGTAACCATGGTAGTAGCCAAACTAACAGCTTCTGATTCATCGAAATGATTCAAAAGGCTTACGGAATCATTCTGAACGGCATACGGAATCATTCTAAACGATTTTTTGGAATGTCATTCGTTCCAACTTAATTTTTGGTTATGGAATACGCAAATTCCAAAACAGTGTTGGAGAAATTAATATTTCAAGTACTAATTCGTAAATTAAGTCATCATGAAAAAATTGTTTTCCGTAACGTCATATTGTATGCTGAAAGGCATGCAATTCGCAACAATCTAAAAGGCTTGAACGGTTGCGTGAGCTTGTGAAAAAATGTGACGCTCTATGTTTTCAAATTGTATGCTATTGAAAAAAATAATAGTTTCAGTCATTGAATCTTGCACAAATATAGAACTAATTAGCCGTGATCACTCTTATGCCAATTAAGAGTGCAGGCAACTTTTTCCACAAGAGTTTTATGACTGAAACTTGAATTCATTTATCACTGGATAAGCAATTTGAAAACATGGAGTTTGATATTTTTTTCTTACAAGTTTACACTACCGCTCGTACCTTTTGAGCTGTTGCGAATTGCTTGATGCCTTTCAGTATTGGATTTTTAATTATTTTCAACTATTTCACACTACAAAGGCATGCAATATGATGTCACAGAAAAACACAAATTTTTATTTAAGAATATAATTGGAATTTGCACTGTGACCAGAAAGCGTGCATCGGTCAATATCTTTTTTATTTTTTATCAAGAGGTAAATTATCAAGCCTCAAAAAGGCACGCGGTATAAATTTGGAGGTATATTACCATCAAAATATGTATTCTGGAGAAATTTAAGTTTCGAAAATTTGACTGGAACTAACACATTTAAAACGTTTATTTACTTTTGATAAAATTTGAGTAGGTAACAAAAAAGAAAAACTCTAGACGTTTTCTAATATTGCGAAACGCGTAATTTTGGAACGCTACTTGCGAGCTGGGTCGGAGATTCTTTTTTATGATATGCTTTAAGGCGTCCATTTTAAATGTGACATATTATTTTCCAACATTCAGTCTTTCACTATTCCAGTCGTTTGACTAGCGGCATCATCTTTGTGGAAGATACATTCGATATTATTCGAACGCATTTATTTAATTTATGGATTATTGGATTTTTGAAGACTTTTAATGTATCTATTAGCTTTCATGATGTCGTCCACAAAGTGTAATTTTCTGTCCCTTCTAGTTGACATGGATCCTCAAATTATTGCGTTTGGAAAAAACTTTCGTCTAAAGACTGCTAGTATGATAGATTTCTGCTCTAGTATATATGATCATTTTGACTATCACCAAACATTAAATTTAAGTTCCATAATATGAAGTAATGGAATCCTACACTATAAAGTGGCGCAGTTAGAGTTGATGTTTGTGCTGATGATAGCTGGAACCGAATAGTAACAGGTTGCAGATACACAATACCAACCATCAACCATCAAAATGAACAATATCGAATCGAATCATTAAATGGATTGCTATACATTTCGGACATTATTTAATATTGTTCGTTTTATCAGATGAATGAATTTGATGAATGTTTATGTAATTGAATATAAATGTTTTTTGAAATCATGATGCGAAAGGTTAATTTCATATATTTTGACTAAAATTGATACTTTAAAATAATTGATAAACTAAGACTTAATTGACCTAACTTTTGAAAAACAATTACAAATGACAGATAAATAAGTGAATTGTGTTTTGCACGGAATATCTGATTTTTCTTTTTTAATAATTTTAAATTAATTACAGTGAATAAATGCATGGGCATAATATTTGGACATATTTTTCATAGGTATATCAATAAGCTGTAAAATTTCATTCATGTTTTTAAAAGCCAACTAAATCCTCACCTTCAGCCTATCTTGTCACTTTATTGCATATTCTAAACAAACTAAAATATACATTATCTTAATATTATTCTGTATGTTATGACACATTTATCATCCCCTTGTACCATTAAGCTAAAATCTGAGCATGTTAATCTTTTATTGTTTATAGATATGACCGCCTCGACAACTGTTAACTCTTTGGGACAAACGTCCGATAACAGTTGTCCTCTTTCCCCGCGAATTCTTTCTTTCAACGAAGCTATAAAATGTGAAAATCACTTAATAAAACGGCACTGCCCTAGCGACATTGTGTATTTGCTGTAACAACGATGTACTCATGTTGTTAACTTAAACACTTTTCCGATTATTAACTACGAACATGTAAAGTGCATTAAGCTGGTCACTTCGAACAGAATCGCCCAGCGGGAAACCATGCTAAGATACGAACAGGCGAAATCTGACGAAGATGAGTATATCTTTATTTTATTTTGGTCATTAAATATTCGAATTTATTGATTTTCTTTAGAGATTCCTTTGATTGAAGCTTCTGCGAATCTAATTACACGCAAAGATCTTTGAAATATTTCAGGCAAGAGAAGTCCAAAGAGAGATCATTAGATGTATAACAATTTTTATTTAATACATTTCCCTGTAAGCCTTCTAGATATCAAGTAAAGATTCATAAAAGTTTTATCAATAATTGCAAGTGCGCCTATGGTTTGAAAAGGATGTTTGTTATTTATTGGAAAAATGACAGCTGTCAATCATAATGAGTTTGTAACTTTGAATTATCGTAGTCATGTCAATCATTCATTTGAAGTTGAATGAATATGTGTATTTTAGCAATACATTGAGATCTTCACTTACCTCGATAATTATATTTTTGCATATGTTGTAAGATACGTTAATTTGTTTCTGAGATCAACAGTTTGGTCTATTAGTCATATTTGTATCTCACTGTTAAATAAATTAATTTCTATCTAGAGATTTCACGTACTTTTTCAGATAGTTGATATATTTCTTGCAAATTAGATTGTTTACACAAGTTCATTGCATTTTTGCAGACAACAGTCTGAAAACAGATAAAATCCGTGCTGCCATCTATGAGCTGTGAATATACTAAACTTAGTGTCATTTTGGAACATCAAGAGAAAATAATTCAACGATTCATTTGAGGAGAACGGTGGATTATTGGATGAAATTCAATTCTAAAATATTGAATTTAGCGAATTGAAGTTTTCAAGAGCCAATTATGCCCTTACAAATTAGAAATTTGTAATCGAACTTTTCTCTGATTGATCAAATTATCCGGACCGAACGATCAGAATATTATTGGAACAGTACTTTGATAAAAAAAATTCTGTCAATTACCGCTAGCGATGCAAGTATGAATGTGTAATTTTGGAAAGTGATCGATTAGTTTGATCAAATGATTAATCAAATCAATCAGAAAACCAGATGTTTCAAGCAATAAGATCGCTCTAACGATCAAATCGATCTTTCAGTGCCTGAAATAATTCGATCTTTTTTGTAGCTCAATCCATTACATTAATATCGGTCCTAATTTTGAAGAAATACTGTTTTTTTTTGCTAGTTATATATTAGTTTGAGCATTAAATGATGAAACTGAAAAAAAAATACATCTTATAATAACTCTAATTACTGTTATCACTCACACGTGTCTGTAAAAAATATAAACAAACAACGAAACAATCAACCTGAAAATATATAGTCGCTGGGAAATTTGCAACAAATTATTGCTTGTTTTCTTCAAAGAAAAAAACCTTGTCGTATTAATTTTTGTATGCTTTATATACACCTCTATATTACAAGCAATATATATTTATGTTTATCTACAAAGTGTTTTAGCCTTCAACAATTTTTTTTCTCTCTAATCCAAATTTATTCGTTCCCTAATTCTTATTACAGTTATTTGCTGAAATACAGTAGAAAATTAAACTTATCATCGAGTATGAGTTGAAAATATATTTCTATTATTTGGTCAATATTTCATTTAATAAATAATAAATATTTGACAAAAAAATATTGTAATCATTATAAAATAAATATCGCATTTCTAGTTTCTACAAATGGGAGCGAACAAATCGGATGCAATTTTCCTCTTTTGTGCAACAATTACATTACTCAACAATGAACTATTATTAATATGTCTAACAATTGTCAAATAATTAACAATCTTGAATAAATATTAATGCAAACAAGTAACTTGAGATAAATAATATTTGTGACAATAAGATTTTCTTCGGATGGTATAAAAAGTTTTTATTTACGCTTTAATTTATTAAAGCAATATTGTCGTTTTACAGGAAGCTAACTTCATGGGTAACCTTGCCACGCGGCAACATATTTATCGCTCTCAGGATATTATCACAAACAGAGTGAAACTTGTCTAATTTAAATTTGTTCTTGTTTGATAAGGTAAAATTCTTAATAAATGTAATTTTTTAATCTATACAGGGAACTATAATAGTTACTTATGTATCTAGTGCGCAAAATTATACTTTGGTGCTCGAAAATGGAAGTTTTTGTCGAGGCGGTAGACGAGACACAAATCATTCTAAAGCTCCAAAAAAATTTCGTGCACGAGTTGCATACATTTTTTTCTACAGGCGTCAAACAATTATTTAAAAAATATTAAAATCATATTGAAATACAAAAATGAGCGAAGTTCTTTTTCTTGACAACGTGCACGAAGTATTTGGAACTTTGCAAGATGTCATCACACGTATTGAATATTATTTTGAAATAAGCGAGGGCGTACTGTGACTGGCATAGCAGTGTGAATATGACAATATTTGGCCGAACTGGAATGTACTGAGACCGGACTATGATCAGCACTATAGTACGGATCAAGCATTAAGATTATTTTCCAAATTTGTATCAGGAATTATCGTAAGACCAGATTTGCATTTGGTTGCTTCTTAAAATGCTGATTATAATGCTGCATCAAATCGTCCAAAATGTTACTACAACTGACAACATTCTCATTCAAAATGTAGAAAATGTAATGTTGAGATTAGTCAAAATTATCTTGACTGCTTTGACATCTACATAGATAGTTATTTACTTCCTATCTGCTAATTACGCTTTTCGATGAAGATTAATATTTTTCAAATTAGGTTTTATTTGTTGGGGATATTCAACTTATTCTTACAATCCACTTATTTTAAAGTAATTTGTTACTCCTTTCGTTCGTTGAAATTGTTTCCTATATCCTATTAATGAAGATATTCTATGTATATAAAGTATTATTAAGAAAGGTATTCCAGTCCTGCAATGCATGATAAAAAATCTGACGTGAACATCACGTGATTTACTTGTACATCATTTGATATATACACTTTATTCAATAATAGTCCAAGATCCCAGACCCGCCAGACCTAACTTATTTTCTGAGAAACAAAATTTGTGGATTAGAATAGTGTTAGTCGGTACTTTGATCATGCACATATTTACTAGTTTGTGCCGACGGCCAATTTATAGATACGAGGTGTTATAGGTACATCAAGACAATTCTCACTTTTCTTGAAGTCTGAGTGCTGATTTTTATGTATGTTCTAGAGAATATTGTTGAAAATTGATAATCAACACTGCCAGATACTTCTCATCGGCAGTAATTCCTGCTAAACGCTTTAAAGCTCGCAAAAAAATATCGTTATCTTACTTATAGTCTGAGTCCTAATTTTTGTATATAATACTCAGTGAGCAATTTCAAGACTTCTTATAAATAGCCAAATCAAGGAAGAGTTCGATGCTCATAAATACTTCACTTACTATCAAGCCTACAAATAGTGACCTCGCGCTTTCACTCACAGCGATATTTTAGATATGCCTGGGGGATGTTCAGCCCTACGATTAATCTAGCTGTTAACAAAAAGTATTGAAATTGTACCCTGAGTGTCATATATAAAAATTAGCACTCAAACTATAAGCAAGATCATGTTATTCTTTGTGAGCTTTAACCCTTTATCGGGATTTGTAACCATATGGTAACATCATTTTCAAATGTTTGTAACTCTGGTGTCTGGAGTTCTACAGCAAAGAGAATAATGCTACCGTATGGTTACAATCCACTATTATGGTAGGGGGACTTCTTCGGATTCTGCGCAATGAACAGAATTTTATACTCTGTGTTTTTGTATCTGCGTTTCCCAGTGGAGTGAAATACGACTTGCAGCAAAAAGATAAATAATTTATATTGTCAGTAATATTGTTTCTTTCCTCTATTTTTTTGATATACGCAATAATGCAGATATGAAAGTGTGATTCTGTATACTGTATAGAGGACCATGTAAGAAAGTACAGCGTAGACAGTCTATATAAAATATATGTTACCATATAGTTACATTGCCCGATAAAGTTACGCATAATATAGAATTTTCATTATTATTGTTCCAGTTACATTGTATCCTAAAGGACTAAGTCCTGTGACATTTTATGGTAAAAGAAAATATATTCTCCCGCCAGATCCAAGAATAATTCGACACTTCCGCTGATAAAGAAAAATACTCAATTGACAATGCGAAAAAAAAATTATAAATGATTCAAGTGAACCAACAAGTAACGTAAAAAGGTTGAACAAAACAAAACAAGAGGGAGTAGATTATCTTTGCCTGCATATAATTATTGTAAATTATAATAAACATATGGGATTCGTTGATAAAGCTAATGCTCTCAATGGACTGTATAGGTCACCTAGTGGAGCCGACATTGGTATTATCCAATAATTACTAACCCCTTAAATATTTGCGTTGTAAACGCCGGGGTTCTATAAAGGAAAGATTTTTCAGCGCTTAAAATAAAATATAAGGCTCTAAAAATATATAAAAATGAAATTGTAAATAAACGCATTTTTTGTTCTTTAATATTATTATTCTACTTATTCCTTTATCGTGCAATGTTACCACATGGCTACATTATCAAACTCCTAATTGATGCTAATTAGAGCACCGCAAGAACCTTCAATAGCATATTTAAGTCACCAAGAAACAGTACTGAAAGTACAAAATTTTCCGTACAAGTATTTTCGCTTTGCCCGATAAAGGGTTAAAGAGTCTAGCAGAGATTACCACCGATGGAGAGTGTCTAGCAGTGTTGGTTATCAATTTTTAACAATATTCTCTGAAACATACCTCAAAATCAGCATTCAAGACCTCAAGAAAAGTGGGTAATGTCTTAACGTATTGCTAGCACCTCGTATCTGTGAAATGGCCGTCGCCACAAACTAGCTAGTATGCGTATGATCAAAGTACATACTAACACTACTCTATTCCACAGATTTTGTTTCTCAGAAAATAAGTAAGGTCTGGCGGGCCTGGGATCTTGCTCTATAAAGTTTTCTGTCACTTCAGATTTTAATCATATAATTTCAATAAAATTTTGACATGTACAATGTCAAACAAAATCAAAAAATTGACAACAGATCATCATTACCAACCTTATCATTTCAATTAAACTGATTGTTTTATATCGCAAATTCTGAATGTCTGTTATACATATAAACTGCACTTCCGGCTCAGCCGATTGATACAAAAATAGTAGATAACTATTTTGCTATAACAAGTTCAAACACTAAATTTTAATATGCTATGGCTAATCATTCTGGATTTATGCGGAAAATTCGAAAAAAGTTCCAAGTAAAGTGCTCAGCCGATTTATACCAAAATAGCAGATAATCATTCTAATATAACACCAAGTTAAAATCCTTAATTTCAACATCCTACGATTGATCATTCTTGATTCATTAGAAAAATTCGAAAGAAGTTTCAAGTAAAGTGCACTTCCGGTACAGACGATTAGAACTATAATGCGAGGTGCACAACTAGACCCTATACCAGCCTTAAATACAAAATTTCAACATTATACGTTGAACCAGTTTTGAGATTTGCGAGTTACGAACGAACGCACATACACACGTACCAACATCAAGCCGAAAATAGTCAAAATGGATTCAGGGATGCTCAAAACGGATATTTCCATCAAAATATCGATAGGTGAATTTTGTCGCTTTCATAATACTCCCTTGTACTTAATACAAGTAAGTAAAAATGAGTCAAGCAGTGATGCGCCAATAGTGTGTCTTGGATTCTAAATAATATTTACCAGTATACTCTTGTTTTTCATGATCTAACTTCTAACTGTAAGTAAAATATGAAAATGATATTCCAGATGAATTTTTATACCTCATTATCTGCAATATTGGATTCAAACAGTGTTCAATGATATTGAATAATAATGATGATTTTTTCCAATTATTTCCTTAATGATTTCAAATAACAGTTGCATTACCAAAGCTAGGATATTGTGTGAAATACTACTCAAGACACACTGTTGGCGGTATTCCCGCTTCAAGCATTTCCCATAATGTATTGCCGGTTTGGAAAACCTTCTTTTATATAACCTTAATATTATGAATATTTTATTTCTCATAAATCAAATATCCAAATAAAATAATGTCGAACATTAAATACAGCAAATAAATCAAGTTGGGCGTATTTGGGCTCCTATAGATTCTACTATGTAAATTATGCATTTTAATGTAAATTTTGATGCATATATTGTGTACCTAATAATACATTTTTCATTGTAATAGAATACTTGATAAAATGCTTAATTAATAGAATGCAGCAATAAATGTCAAATATTAATGTTTATATCTCTGTAGTTATCGCTGAGGCTTGAAACCGAGAAAAAAATTGTGTATGCAGAAAATTATAATTTTCCCTCAGCACTTTGTGATCCTCTAGCTTTATCCTTTGGTTTTACGTTATATATTTCCTTTCCTTGATCTGTTATATCGTTTCCTAGTATTTTTGTTTCCAATTTTGTACTGGTACGAAATTTAGGCCAGAATCTCTTCTTGTCTTCTATTGTATCAATATAAAATTATGATCTTTTGTGTTCAATACGGTGCATTTTTAGTGCCGTCTCAAGCGAAAATAAGGCCCTGAGCACTTACGTTAAAAGATGAAGAGATGTTTCTATTGTGAATATCTGAAAAAGCAAATTTTTACAATTGATGAATTGTAAATGAGACATCCAAACAAATTCATATTTTCTTATTTTTTCTTCGTCGAAAAGTAATTCAGCTAAAAATTTTCAAATAAGATTAATGTAATGCAGGGGCCACACTAATGACTAGTGCCGTTAAGTAAGGTGTTATATGACAATTGACATATTGTCATTGACAATGTGTTCATTATTGAATAATGCCTCAATTGATGACATTATACGTAAGTGTGGCCCCAGCATAAGAAAAAAAATACTATAGATAATTTTCTCAGTAAATGAATTTAATTTCACTGGTCGCTAGTTACAAATAAATTTTTCGCACTCCCGGGAGTAGAAGACGAAATTAATCCCTCATTTCAAGGATTTAAGTTTGAGTTTAGTCCCTAGGGATCTAAAATGATCAAGAATCCCAAGGGACTAAAGTAAAATAAACAAATTTTCCATGACAACTTAATAATCAAAGTATCTACCTAAATGTCAAATTCAAGTTTTGTATTAGAATTCAAACCTTCGCAGCCTTATCAGTATCAAATTTCTCACTCATCTTTTTGACAGCAACTGCTACAGCCAGCCTTGTTACTATGACAAATTTACTCAACATTTTTGCATTAAGTTCATTGCTGTCAAAATTGTAAGATTAATTAATCTGCTTTCAGACTATTGTGATTCAATATAATACGGTAATGCGAAAAATAGCGTAGATAACACATGACTTAAGTGCCTTTAATCCCTCAGGTGAGTACTGCCCTTGACTTCGTCTCGTGCAATAAACTCCACCCCCAGGATTAAATCAAGCACTCAAGTTCCTCGTTACATAATATACTATTATTTATTTTTCAAACACATTTTTAGTGCTTTTATTTTTTATCAAAAAATGTTTCTCATGTTCTGGATTTTGGCTGGAGCGTTTTTTCTTAATTGGTTCCTTCCTTATGAATAATACGCACTTCTTAATTCCTACGCTATGTTTGTTTATTGCAGGGAATGATATGCATTTTCCAGGAAAAGCAACTACAACCTGTGACGACAACCCTTCGTAGTTTTTTCCCTCGTTTTCTATCAATTCCAATTTTATACACTGTATCTTGTGAGTGGTAAGATAAATATTATAGTATACACTTTTCAAATTTTCAATTGTCATTTGAAATTTCCCTGTTAGATAATTATTTTTGTATCTTCAGTGCCCTCCAACATTCTAATGTCATCTATAAAGTAATTGTAGAAGGGATGTTTACCCAAGTGTGATGGAGTTTTAAGTTAGGGAAAAAAGTTTTGAAAACCAAAGTCTTTCTCACACTGTTCTCTGAGTAAATTTTATTAAGTAACCGGTTTCGACCACGTAGTGATCATCTTCAAACAAAATATTTTGGTGTTTCAACACCTTTTTTCCCTAACTTTCAAGTATAAAAAGTTATAATTTGGACAAAAATGCAGAATATTTCGTCTTCTACATTTTTTGTATTGAAAGTTTTCTCTCAGATGTACGGCATTCACTTTGTATTAATATAAATAAATATAAATAGAAAATAAGATCTATTCTGAACCCGATTCTTTCCGAATCTAGCCGAGCAGGTTCTGCAGCTCCATGTCGTCTTGATAGTAAGTATAATTAATGTCCTGGTCAGTATTTAAATAGTATTAATAGGCTATTGCTTTTAGTGTAATCGCACAGACTTTTATAGCAGGTTAAGAAACATTTCAACCTAATCTTTTACATAAACACGTCCAGTTGTCCAGCTGAACTCTCCTCAGGTACTCATTTGCACCTCAAGAATTCATACGATCAACCTAAACATAAAACGAACAATCCGGTCCTTAATCACGGCATTGTTTTCACTTTATCAACAAATAAAATGATATGGGACTGATAGATTAGTTAATAATTATTCTATTGAAGAATGTTTTTGAAGAATTAGCACTTAAAAAAAAGTTATGGGTTTTATATTGGGCCCCTAATTGATGTTGGATATTTTATAGCTTTGGGAAGATAAAGTGTAACAATTTTTTATTGTTATAAATTTTAATCAATTTATTTTAACAAGAATAATTTTCATTTGTCTAGATATTAAAGTTGGTTTTTATAACATGTATTATAAGATCATCAAACGAGTAGTAATAATATAGAATATTGATAAAGACAGTCTGAAATAGATTCTCAAGATTATGTATAAGCACTTAACTAACCTGTAGAACATTTTTTTCACACAAATTTCATACTAATTATCCACTTGAAACCCTGACCAGGCTGAATTTCTCTATGAGCGAATGCCTTTCCCTTATACATGCAAGGAAACAGAAAATATATCATCCTGTCTAACCACCTTACATTATAATTATATTATTGTTCAAAATTACTAATTAATCAGATGAAAAAAATAAAATAATTTCAATCCTAAGAATAATTCTCAGTTCTTATTTGAAAATTATGTATATTTGATTCTCATTTCTGGGAATCAGTAACAGGCTATTAACTACCATATTATCGAGTTAACCAATAGTGAAGCTGCCTTTACACGGCATATTCAGCAAAATTACTGTAATTACCCACTGAAATTCTAAGAAGAAAGTAAATGAATTTCATGCAATGGAAAAACTGTTTGTCCGTAGGTATATAACATATTTAATTCATATGTTGAATATTACAGCTTGATGATTGTTCATCAATTTCCTTTGTTCACTTTGTTAATAATTAATAAAATTATAGAGACAGGTGAAAGGATTCACATTATTATTATTAGCTGGTTTGTTATGAAATTACGGAAAGAGTTTGATTTTTAAATATTGTTTTTTTTAATAATAAAATTGGTTTTAGAATTGTTGAGAAATAAATTTGAAGAACTTTAGAATCAGATAACCGTTTTATTATAATGTTTTGCTAATAGTGATTTATGCAACAAACGTGTAAAGTTGGAGACTATGACATGAGGTCAAGTAGGTACTTGGTAGTAAAGAGGTTTGCCAAGCCAGTGTAGTAGCTAGGGACATTGCTGTCCATGGCGAGATTCCCATATGGCACCTTTTAAAGATTGAATATAGTAGTTATTAGAAAACTCATTATTATTTATTATGACTTTTAGCTTATTGCGACCTTCAGGGATTTGCGTCCTAGCTACGACTCTGTGCCGAGCCAATAAAATTGTTGACCGCATGTTATGAGAAAACTGCTAGAAGCACAAATGCACGAAACACTAGTTGATAGTTTACAGCTCCAAGAAAGTAGCTACTTGTTACTAACGTGAATTCACAAAAGAATGAATTCAGGCTATGCGTCGAATGAAAAAAATGTTGCTAACGCTTATTTTATGCATAGAAATGGATTACTGAAAGGTGCTATAATCATGAATTCACAGAAATTTATCTTCTACGCGGTTAAATGATGGTAAAACTTAAACACGAAAACGTTTGCTTCATGCACAGCAAGCTTTAAATAGCGTATAGCATTTTCATCATTGTTCATGAATAGATAAGATTTTGACATGAGATGTGTTGATTTAACCACAATAATTTTATTTATAGTGGAAAATGTTAATTCGGAGAGCATTCCAAATAATTTTTTGCGCTATCTAGAGCGTTGACAAAACTCTATACCTATCGTAAATATCCTAGGATGAAAAGTTATTGGACTCAATTGCTCTCATTTTCATTTCGCCCCTATGATTCATCAAATAATATTAGAACTTAGGCAAAAAAATAAATGAATAAAAATTCGATAAACACTGATTATCCGACGTAGATGATAAAAAGAAAGAATAGTATCAATATACTGTATAACGAGACTTTGAGGACCATAATTAAAACGTGCAAAAGTTATTTCTAAATGGTGCTATAACATTAACTGACACTAAATATGTAAGTGCATAATTAATCGTAAAAGCCTTGAGCCGTAAGTGGAAATATAGCGTAATATCACATCGGCTTGCACTTTTACAAATTGGACGATTGCGATTTGCCATAATCGTAATTTAGACTTCTTTTATTTCTATTTGCCTCTTTATAGCTAAGTAGTGTTAATATATGAATAAAATTTGTGCAAAATGTTGTTTATAGAGCGCACATGAATTCACTAAACGAGTTTGATCTACTGACAACATCTGCTGAGAAAAAAATTCGGTTATATATATTTGCATTTCAAATTTCATTTATTATCTCACTAGCAGGCCCGCTCCGATAAATCCAAGTTGATGTCTACAACCACGTTAGTGTATCCACTTGAGACTTTAATTATTTATATTAAAATTTATCATTTTTGGGTTTGTTATTTCTTAATGAATATATTTTCTGACATATTTTACTATATTTGAAACCAACAAAAAAATTTTGTAGTAATCGAATAAGTAAATATTTTATAGAAGTTGAAAATTCAAATTCTGGGTGAAATATTGCAATTAGGAGAAAATTGTAGCAAAATTGTAGCATTAAAACATTATTTACGTAAATATTCAAGAATTGAACAGTGCAGTAGCTTGTTCACTTCGGTACCTGTGATACCTGCAACTGTTCGGGCAACTCGTACAGTTCTATGCGCTGACTTGTTTGTATTGTGTTCTCTTTCTATCGCATAGCGGGAATATGTATAAAAGTAAATCGAAAAAAGTGTTATCATTAGGGTGAGAAAGGTAACATTTTTCCATTCATCTGCTGAAAATCAGTATGACAATGAAACGGTCCTCGTAACTTCAGCAAATAACCGTTTTATTGGTCTTCAAGAACATCTCGCAACCTCAAAAGAAAATCAATTTTCGGTCGTGCCATTTGGTTGCACTTCGAACCAAAAGTTCTTTCACAAGTTTGATATATATTTGCCGCTCGCGCCGCTATATTGAAAAAATGGCACCTAAAAGCAGTTTTTTGACAATAACTTCATTCCGACTCATTTCGCGATAAAAGCATTAATATACAAAATGAAACTAGAGAAAATTTTCTATCTATGTGATGATCTTTTTCATAATACCTGCATTGAAACAACGCATTTCAACGCCTGTTTTGTCAGTCGAAACAAGACAATTTCAGACAAATGCGAGTGTAGCCGGACAGAAACAAGTCTGTTTCTTCCCTAGGGGAGAAACAAGCTTGTTTCTGCCCGCTAAATTTGTTTCTCACATCGTTTTATCCCTGGCAGAGTCGCATTTGTTCATTGTCAATCTCTAAATGAAAATCATATAACCTCAGTTAATTTGACAGTTGTTGTATTCGTAACTGTAAATTAAATTGAAAAGAGGATTAGTTTCAAGAAGAAAAAGTATTAATACGATAATTTCAAGTACACCACAACATCTTATTGGTAAAGCACAAGCAGCTACTCTCGACTTGTTACCTCGAAAGAAAAATATTTTTTTTCTTATGTCAAATTTGTAATATGGAAAGTTTCAATGCAGGTATTATGAAAAATACAGTGTGTGGCACGGGACAAAACACGATTTCAGCCGAGGGGGATGCCAGCCCTCGCTTCGCTCGGGCAAGCAACTCTCACCCTCAACTGAAATCGTCTTGTTTCGTCCCTAGCCACACAATATACTATTTTTCGTAAAATCAATAATTTTGGCGTACTACCGCCGCAAACTGTTATACATCTACGCCAACCCGTGACATTTAGCTTAAACCAAAATTTGTGAATTATAAAATTAACTTGAATCTAAAAATTATACTAACAATAAATATTTCACTATGCGTTGATAAACCGGCTTGCTATGACCCGTCCTCCGCAGCTATAAAGGAACGCATGGCTTTTGTGTCGGGCGCCCTTCTCTCCCTTTACAGTGTCGTTTGCATTTATAGATATATGGCTACTAATGAAGTGAATTTTATTATTTGTGCTAATCAATTGCATAAAAGTGAAATAATTTAAAAGAAAGAAAAATGATTGGAGACTTTTAGTAAGTCAAGTATTAAAAGAGAGGACAACAAGGATAAAATTTTGATGTGACTGAGATCGATAGTGGTTCACGGTGTATGATAAAAACGATATTGCGTAGAGAAATCTGTCACGACTTCTTATCCACAACTGCGATCTACGCGCCCAATTACTCTTTGCGGCGCTCGTACGCCAAATCTGTTGATTTTACGAAAAAAAAAATTACTACAGAAATTGTAGGAAATCTTCTCTAGTTTCATTTTGTCTATAAGTGTTTTTATCGTGAAATGAGTCGGAAGGGAGATATTATCAAAAAACTGCTTTTAGGCGCTTTTTTTCCAATATGGCGGCAAGAGCGGCAAAGATACAAGATGGAAAAGTTGAAATTCGGAAAGAGCACTTCGAAATCTATAAAATCATCCATTTTGAAAACTCCCGGAAAACTTTCCAGGTAAAACCATTGAACGACTACTAATTATCTTTAGAAAAATTAATGTTTGAATCTAATGTTGCAATTACTAAACTATTTCTCTGAAAGAGTTAGTCAGGAGAACCGTGAAAACATGTAACTTTATTTGTTTCATCATAAAACTTATCAACTCTTTCATTCAAATGCTGTTATTCAACAAAAATTTACCACGAAGAATGTTATATTTTCCACCTGATCCAGCTTCCTTGGATTTTATGTTATCTACGAAATTTGAGATATTAGAGAATAGTGGGTAATTTTTGTCAAAAAATCTAAGTAATAGTTGATTGTTCAACTAAGCAAGACAGTAATAGATTTATTACCGCAGTTCACGTTTCATAGCTGAAACAAAGTCGAGACTCAGAAAAAATGAAAGGTGGTAGTAACTCCAGTATTCTGCTGTTCTGAGCACATAATTTTTCCACCTGTCACGTGATTTTGAATTTTCCTTCAATGTCATGTGTTTTATGAAACTTCTATCTAAAAATTTCAAAAATTGGCATACTGCACGCTTTGAATATTGTAGAATTTTTTTATAACACGTACACCGAAAGTACCCTATTACTGAGCTGACTTCTGCTTCGAAAGTTCTCAATTCCAAACCATGGTAACAATTTTTATTAATTCTCTGTTGACTGGGAATTAATGGATATTAATGTCCGCTGGGTAAAAATGGAATTGTAGATCATGGATCATGATGCCGTTCGTTTTTTTTTTTTTCACTGATATATGTCAAATTGATATTTGAAAGAAATTTGTATTATAAAATGTGTTCGTTATAGTATGTGCATTTATTGTGAACGGGATAGCACAGAAAATTTGAAAAATATCAATCAATAAATAAATCATGTAAGTTATGTTTCATTGTATTAGTTTACTGTAATGTGATTGCATTTGCAAAAATCTGTTTATCAAATCGATAAGATAGTTTCGATACATCCAAATTTATTTAAACAGCTTAATAATGGAGGTACTTCGGTGCACTTGTTACAAAAAGTATCGTATGCAACACGGACACTGAATGACTGTCATTATTGTCACGGATAAATTTGGCTGCACCGAGCTGCGCCTTGTGCTTTGCCCTCGCCTCAGCCTCGGGCTTTGCCCACGTCTTCTCCGAATGCAGCCAAATTTATCCTGGACAAAAATGACAGTAGTTCGGTCCTTGTAGCATAATATACTATTAAGTCAATCAATAATCAAAGAGCACCGAAAAATTGAAAAATGATATTTAAATTTCAGATTTATAAATATGTTTCCATGGCAATACTTTTTCTAACAGATATACTAAAAGCAAGAATTTCCTAAAAAAAAAAAGCTAAAAAAGCATCATTTCCGTGACAGTGGACTGTCAGTAAATGCTTTGCATGTTGACCGACAAAAAATATCTTCTCTGGAAGGAAGTTACCTCCAGACTGGAATAAATTTTCGGATGGAGTGAACTGATCTTCAAAAGATCATATATTAAAAAATCTAATAAAACTATTATCAGTAATATTTTGTTAATAATTTCAGCAGTGTCCAATCATATCTCATGAAACATGAATTCATGGACACAACTGATATATATCTCCGTCAATTTATCAATTTTATCTATCGAAAATAGGTGGAAGTTCTCAATAACTGCTATTACGTTCTTATTTATTTATTATCTTATTGATTTGTAGTTCTTGGGAAAATTTGCATGTAAATGAACTGAAAATGTTGTTACCTACATTCAAGTTGATTGGTCTTTATTATTCATTCAGTTTAGTCATTGTTTCCTCCAAATTGGTTAGATTCGTTCTATTTTCTATTAAGCAATATTCATAATGTGAATTTTTCTTCCGTCAGCAATCATAAGTAAAGTATAAAGTCAATCAAATGAAATACATCAGCATCAGCGTTGAAACAACCGACAAATGGCAATCAGACAATTGAATATAGTCTGCGGCATGCGCAGCCATCTTCGATTAAGAGACCGAACAAGGAACGAATAAGCGACTTGGATCGACTATTACATTAAGGATGTCGGTTGGTATATTGAACACGATTTGAAACAATAGACAAAACGTGGTTGCTCTCAAGCTTTGCGCAGGCGTGTGTGTTGCTTTGAAACATGCCCATGTGCCCTGACAGCTATATTTTATACAGGATATGATTTTCATATTTCTTATTAACCATCTGTGATATTCGGGAATAATTGTATTCAGGAAAAAAATCTAATCTTTCAATTTGAAGATATGTTATTGATTCTTTCAATAACCCTGCAAAAAAAATAGTTGAAATAAGAATTGACCTGAAAAACTAACTGACGTTTTGCTCTAGGTAATCTAAGGTGAAAGAGCGAGAATCATGACCTCTTACTACTAATTGAGGCGGACCATTCCGTACCGTTTTATAGGGTATATTAAAAAACCAGCTTCCAAAATTTTGTGGGGTATCTCAGTATTGGATATTGCAAAAGTCTAGTAGAACAGTTTCTGGAGATTTACGAAATTTTTAGTTACATAGACAATGAATCCGATTCTCAAGACATCAATTTGAAATTCGACAAATTAAAAATAGGAGTGCTGTCAAATAAATACAAATAAATTATTTGCGTCCAGATAAGCTGATTGCTGACTAATTTATATTTATCAAATTTTCAGTTGTTGTTTTGGGAATAGAATAGGTTACTGTGTGCTTTTGAAGCGAGGGATGCGACTTGCGAGCGATAGGAGCCATATCCAAATTCAGGTGCATCTCCTTCCCCTAGATAACTTTTAATATGAAGTCCTTTTCTAGTCTTATAATACGAGTTCTTAGTTAAATTTTTCACATTTATGTCTACATATGCCAATAAATATATATTTACTACTTTGGGACTGAAATGCATGCAGGAAGATAGGTTCTTTGCTTCTAGACACTCTATAAGTATAGTTTATTTATTCAAGATTTTATGTTTCTGATTTTATTGTCATGCATTCATTATTATTTGTTAGATCTGTTCTAATTTGTTTTTATATGCATTTATATTTATTTAAAAAATCAGCATGATTAATTAGCAAATACGTATTGATTAGTGCAACGTGCAACTAAGAAGATTCGTAAATTGCCCGCATTTTACAATCAAACTAATTAACTCTATAATAATAATTTAGATGAAATTCTGTCATTTTAATTTTCGGACTGACAAGCCAATGCAAATTTTTATCGGACTCAGTCATTACTGATCACTGATCACAAATCATGCTCAGCTACATGTGTGATTATTGTTCTACAAGTTGTAAAGAGTGAACATGCGTCATCAGGAAAGAGACACTTTCAGAGCGTCAGATTGAAAATATGATTCACAAAATTTGTTGTTCCCAATCTTGGTAGTAGCGCTGAAAGGCTTCAATTGGTAGGGCCTCTAACATGTCAAACTCCAGAGTCCTAAAACGATGCCCTTACAAGAAATATTTCAATTTCAGAAAAAGAAAAAAGTCACAAGTACTCAGATCAGATGAATAGGGAGGCTCTCAAGAAGATCAACGCACACGTTTCTTCGATTGTCCTCTTGCTCAGTTGTAAGGTTTTTTTGGCACCATTTTGTCACAGACCTTTCGCATGTACAAATCCTGGGTCAAAATTTGATGTATGGTAAAATCGTCTGAGTTTAACTGGTTACTCATCATCCTTATTGTTAAAAAATGATCTAATTTTGAAAGAGCCCTCATACCTTCGACGTTTTCGCTGATTTTTGAAATTGAAGGTCTTTTTCGGCGAGGTTCATCTTCAACGTTTTTTCGAATTTCCAAAAATAATTTGTGTTAGCGAAAAACTTGTTATATTGATAAGGAATGTTCCCCATAGGCCTGTTTCAACTTTTCAAACGTCATTCTCGCGAATTCTCCAAACTTAAGTCAAAACGTTGCTCTAAATTCCACTGTTCCAATTTCGTTACACATAACTAAGATGATGGCGCTCTCAAAGATCACCTAATGGTTGTACGGACCTGAAACTCGGAATGAGCATCTGAAAGAGATGAACATATCTGTCTAGACAAATCGTACATTTTTAGACGATACAATCTCTTTTTTACATTTAACTAAAACAGAATTTTTTGTGAACGAAATGTTTCATTTTCCATCTCAAAATGAGTCTGAACAGAAAAATATATCATCTCATCATCAGCTAGTTTTCGACTATATTATGGCTATAACCATTACTTATTAGCAGACTTATATGCGAGAATCAAAATTTGTTTGCACTTGTTAATAACGATCCATAAAGTTTTTTTCAGATCAGGTTTCAACATTAGGCTTCTCAACAGGGACCAGCAAAGTAATTTTTTATATACTTGTAATACTACGACGGTCATAGTCAGCAAAGGTCTCTTGAGCTTACTGCATTACCGAACAACAAAATTCGTTTGCACTCACGTTGCAATGCAATAGCTGTTAAAAAAGTTCTTCTGCACTCATGTAGTAGTAATATAGACAACAAGGTCCATCATGCTACGATATTTCAACAATTAGATTGCAAAATACTTCACTGCTCAAGACTCTTTTGAATCACCGTAAATGTAATTTTTTTTATAACTTTATAAGTTAAAGTGACAGAATATGTTTACTTTTACGAAGTTTACAATAGTTATTCACGTATCGAGAACTAAAAGGTGTATATTATGGCTTTATGTGCACACAAATACAATAAAAGAATCGAAGTAGCCTTAGCGGATGAAGAGGTAAATGATTATTAAAAAGTGAAACTTCTCTTTCGCAAATGAGTAGGTACATCGTAATTTCACCTCTAGTAACAGATATAAGTGAACGTTTCTTTTCATTTGGTCACAGTTTTTGGCTCGTGCTACATTTATAATGCCTTATCATTGAAGCATTGTTTTAATGTTACGTTCTAATTATAACTTCAATTTTTTGATAAAATTTTATTTTCAAGAATAAATCAGAAAAATAAAAATGGAAAATCTAGTGTTGCCTTTTTGAAACCCCCTGTGTATTACAACAGATAGTGAACTTCTATATCAAGTAAGTCATGACTACAGTCAGCTGTCCTGCAACGTAGAATTATTCATAAATTGAAATCTGTCCAACGGAGTGTGTTTATTTTAAGTGCGCATTACTCATTTCTGAAATTGTTACTGTTTGACTCTAATAACTACACCAAGAAATAAGGAAAGAAAGAAAAGAATGGAATATGAGTTTCATTAATTTCCTTTCGTGATAAGTACATATTACAAAGAGTATACTTCCAAGTTTATGATTTAATGTAATGCGATCAAAAATCGAATCAGACAGATTGCGTTTCAGATTGGAAAAAAATTATTACCTGTACTTCTTATACATAGATGTGGATATATTTAATGGGAAAAAAACATTAAAAATTGTGAGTTATTATAGTATTGAGGCTGTTTTTTTTATTATTATTGTCATTAAAACTAATGTTAGTTTTATTCAATTGCTTTTATGCAAACTTCAATGAAATATTCTTGAGTCAATATTTTATTTAGCATTGAATTTTGAATATCCTTGGACAAAATTAAGAATAAACGGTGAACTTTTCGAGAATGAAAAATAAGTAGCTTGGTTGAATGTAATCAAGAATGTGTGAGACAATTGTCTGGAGTAGCTTGCTGGTTTGATTTTGCATGGAAATTAAGAAGATCAGATTTAAGTCTATAAATTTTGAATTAAAACTAGCTTTTCTTTAATATTGGATAACATTTCTAATGGAAACTGGAAAATCCCAGCACACAAATCCGCAAAAGGGGCTCGAATAATAATTCTGCGACCGCGGCGATAAAGACAGATTCACAAAGAGTAAAACAGGGAGATATAGCCCCATGACAAAACAATGCAATGACACTCGTTGAAATAAATACAACATCCGGATCCGAGTGTGCTTTGCTCGCCCGGCAGGCGGCTGCAATGTCAGATGGGCCTGCGGTAAACAGTAATTCAAAAACTAATTACCACGCGTCACAGTAAAGTAGCAAACAATGTTTCAATTGTTCGAACGCTCGTCAATTATTCCTTCAATTAGCTTTTGTTTCTAGTTTACAGTTATGTCTCGCGCATACACATATAACTGAAAACAGCGTCGCGGAAAAAGGCTGGCAAAAAAAGGGCACACATTGAGACAAGACTTTTGTAAGCCAAATTCTATTCTTAGAGTTTTTTCTTGAATCTACACAATAGCCGATTATGCGATATATTTTAAAGCCTATGATCTGTGTTTTTGTGCTATTCTGTACACAGAGTGGAAGTGAATACGATTTGAAAGTGAAACTTGATGGTGAAGCCCAAATTGTATACAAAATTTGATTAAATACTATTGAAAACTTCCTTTAAGAAAAATTTAATTCCGAATAATATCTTATTCTCACTTTTTTATTTACAACTGAAAGAAATGCAATTCGTTCATTTATTAAGAATCACATGTGTGTACGTGGACAGCCACTCGCATTTCTAAAATCCTACCTCGGGAATCGTTATCAATGTGTTCAATTGAATAATTCAATTTCTACCTTTGTACCAATTTCATATGGGATGCCCCAAGGATCTGTACTTGGTCCCGTAATTTTGAATATTTTCTTCAATGATTTCGTCGACTATATTATGTGTAAATCTATCCTATTTCCTAGCGACACTACAATTAATGCTGACGCTGAAACATTGATAATCTAAGATTTATAATGGAATCTGGAAAATCAAACGAAAGCATGGTTTACTTTAAAATTCAAACTAAATTTAAATAAAACTTTAAGAATAACTTTATCAAATAATTCAAGTATACACAGACTGTGCAATGCTCTTGGTCAAGTAATTTTCAGTTTTAGAAATATCACAAAGTGCTTGCTCCAGGAATCGTTAAGATTGATCTATTTTGCAATATTTCACTACCATTTGATATAATAGAATTTAACTTTGGGGTAGCTCGAGTAATTCAGTTGAAGTATTTAAATTACAGAAGAAAGTTGATCGGATGATTATGAAAGTAATTTCTATAGAACACTGTCGCCTTTTAATCAATAAACAATTTTTTTTTGCCAGTTCTACATATTTATTATACTTTTATTGGAATTTATCAGAATAAACAATCATACAGAACTGGAAAGAATAATAGCAAACTCGAACAGAAACACTTAAAAATATAGGCCTATATAACTATTTACCTAAAAAACTAAGATAATCTAGATCATTGCATTTTAGACAAAACTGGAGGAGGTATTTATTGCAGTGTTTCTACTCAGTTGAAGAATATTTGAATACAGAGAAAATTTTGATATCAGAATATTCTTTTTTTAATTTGATTTACCTTGAATATGTATATGTAATAGAGTTCAATACATGTAATAATAATAATAATTATTATTATATATGCTTCATGTCTCCGTGATAATCCTGTACATTTAGAATAGGGTTGATTATATCTAAAGATTTTTTGGAAGATTAATTTAGTTACAAAGAATTTCCAATCTCTCGATTTTTCAAATTATTTATGTTAAATTATTTTGATATGCACTAATATATAAAATATGACGTCAACACTATATGATTTTTGTATAAATTAATTTAGTTCTTGACAAAACTAATATTTTCGTATTCTAAATGAAGTGTTCTATGTGGGTAATATATCTTTATTCAAATTCTTAGGTATCGGCAAACCAGGATTATTCTGCATTTTTTGTCGAAGGCAACACCCAAGGTTTATACACATTTATAAACCTTGGGCAGCATCTGCTCTGAAAATATCAGTGACAAAACATAGAAATTATAAAGGTATATCACTAAAATAAAACAGTTTATTAGTTATAGACTATTAAGAATGCTCTGAATTTTTTTTGTTTAATATCTTCATTTCATCTGTCACAGTAAAGAGAATAATAGAAAAAAAATTGAAGGATCGTCTTGATGATGGCAGTCCATGAATGTTTGTTAATTCAGAGATCCTACAAATTACTATCTCCCAGAATCACTGAGTTTTGGGCAAGCCAACGAAACAACAGCTTTCATTTGGATATCAGTTTCAAGTTGTGGCTATTTTATACATAGCTTGTACACGTACAAACTCAAAAAGATATTTAAATCTTTATTGTTTATTGTTACTGCCGGGAAGTCATGTGCTGTACCCTAGAATAATAATTTGATCATTATCAAAGTTATATAAAAAAGGAATCTCTGAAACTTCCAAAACTAAAAATTCAAGAGAATGAGTAACGGGTGGTCATGTACTAGCCTATATTGATCATAAATATAGAAGTTGTATTTATTGTGATACTAAAATCGAGAACCGCAAGTCAATATTTTGTATCGATGCAGTCTAGTTGGGCATTCGGTAAAGAGTCCTTTAATCTAAGTATTCCAGTTGGGCATTTTAATCCCTTACAATGCATATATTGGATTTACCTGTATCAAGTATCTGTCCGCCTCCATGACTGTATAGTTATAATATTTGCAAAATATTTATAAATTTTACATTTTTCATAATATTTAGTTTTTAACTCCGCCTACTCCTAATACTATGTACTGATTGATCATTACTCTAATTGTATGTATCACTTAAAGAATTGTAAGAGTTCTTGAAGAAATTGCACTCAAATTGGTAGCTTTGCTTTCATCAACAAATAAAAGTGAAAAATAGTTATTCTTGATTCTAGAGTGCGAAATGTCGCTTTTGCAATCGAGAATAAAAGAATTTCGCAATCATGTATCAAATAACGTTTTTTCGAAAACCACGTCTCAAAATTAACAAAAATGTAAAAAGGAAATTTTGACATTTCGAATCAATCAATGTCACTTTTAATGTTGCTATGATACCAATACAGTTTATCTAAATATTTCGCATCCTGGCTGCGAAGTATTTCGCGTCCTGTAAACAAAACAATTATTTCGCATGTTTTTAGTTACCTTGTAAATGTTCACTTTTAATGAAAGTTTTCGAAAAATATTATATTTGTGTTTCATCAGTTATTTAATATTCACTGATCATGGAAATAAATCGCATATTCAGTGAAAAGAAGAAGGAATTGCTAGTCATTAACAATTTTAAATTTTGCCTATATTCGACTACAAACGAAAGAGTAAGTTGGCGTTGTACAATTAAAAAAAAATAATGTACTGGTAAAGATTTACAGGCAATCATGTTTTATCTGTATACTGTATGTTTTTTTGATATATATTTTATTTATGGCTGATTCTTTCTTGAATAAAATGCCTTTTTACGTATTTCATAAATAAAGAGTTTATATGGATATCCTAATTCTTCATTGTATGATACACAAAAAACTTTATCAATAGTTTCATAACTTTAGATTCTCATATGATAATTAAAATTTGACGGAATGCAAATAAAAACAACTCGTACTCACTATCTTATTTACAGAAAAATACAGGTGGATAAATGCCTAACTGAAAGAGCTTATTAGGCCTACCCTTTCGGTTGTAAGAGATTATCTCAGGTACTAAGCCATATCAGTTTAAAATCTAAGATATAAAATTCACTTACTCAGATGTTACTTATTCTGTGCAACAATTTTTAGATTTCAATTATGAATAGTTTAACAGTAATAACCTTTTGAATTTTTTACCCAAAACTGCGTAAGTAAATAAGAAAATCAAGCAGTTTTTGCAAACCTACGAAACAGCAGCTTTCATTTAGTACCAGTTTCAAGTCTGTAAGTGCTGTAGTTGCTGAGAACTAAGTGTCACGCCAGGCAGCCAGACATGAGACATCCGAATTTTGATTTAGGCTGTGGCTTGGGGCGAAGTTTTTTCTTAATACGAACATTTTACCTTTTAGTATAGAGGACTAGCGCTACACGGGCCGAGGTCCTAGGCTTCGCAACTCGTTATGTGCATCGCCTCTCTGACGAGAGAACTTCTTTGATAAGATCGATTCCGATTATAAATTGAGCTCACATAATTCCTGCTTCATATTATGACACTGTTACAATATTATTTATTACTACGAAGGTATCATCTTAACAGTAGAAGTTTTGTAATTGTTTTTTGAAAAATTCTGTACTCTGATGATGATAGCATTACTATCGAAATATCCAAATAATTAAAAAGTGAAAAAAGGGTCATTTTATATTGTATTGTGTTATATCTTCACGTTGCTCTATCCAATAATTTTTTACTTCATAATGTCAAGTGAATAATAGCCTTGTATATTCTTGGTTCTGTAACTGCCAGTTACACAAAATGAAATCCTTATTTTTCCACACAAAAAGAAAACTTCAAAAACTTTTCTGTCTTTGGGCCCCTCAAGTGTATATTAAAAGTACGACCCTGGAAAGTACTCTTTCTTCTTTTGCGCTTGCGCACAATTGTGCACCTATCAATTTTACACATGCAATTTCGTTGCTCTAATTGATGACCCGTAAAAAAGAATCCTAATTGCGCTACCGTTCCGGGTCGCTTTTAAAATATATATTTTTTTGTTCGAATTTGTTTTGTTTTATGGAAAATTATACTCTGATGGAAGCACGCACAAAAAATATTATTTGACAGGAAAATACATCTACCAGTAAATTATATGTGGTATGTATATTAAAACTCAATTGTTTTCTTATGTCTTTTATTTGTGTTAAAAAATTGTTTCAACTGTCGAACGAAATGTGACTTATTTCTTTTATATTTCTGTGTTTACTAGCATGTAATTTGGACATTATGTACATACTTTCATATCAATAAAAAGTTTTGGGAGAGAACATTGTCTCATTCTCGTTTCTTGTAAAAGGAATACTTTCCATTTTTATGAAATTGTCAATATCACAATTTCATAATAATGGTGAATAATGGAATATTGTCTTTAATATTTATATTTGAGAACAATTAATATCTAAAATTAATAGACTGTGAAAATTGATTATAATTCTCAAAATGTTTGTCATTTATACCTATATAAAGAAAGTAATTTTATCTATCTAATTTCGAATATGTATTGTTGCTCATAATGCGAATAATTTGGAGAAATGTATTTTTTTGATAGATATTCTACATACTTATCAATTTTCTTCTTTAGGGTCACCAATCACCATTATGTATTTCAAATTCATCAAATTCAACTATTCTATCACTGTTTTCCTTAGCAATAACTTCTGTATCTTAACGAGGAATTTTATAATGGTCACATTTTCTATTGGTTAAAATTTTATCCTCTTGGAAGATAGTCTTCATCATACATTCATCAATAATATCTTATTTTAGTAGTGTTACTGTAGTATATTATGTAATATATTCTATAAACTCCTCTTTACTCCCAAGTTTGTCAGATTCTCCAAGTTCTTTGACTTTTCTTCAGTCTATATTTCTTATTAGATTTCTCTACCTCTTCTTCTTCATATCGTCCGTGAAAGCTTGTAAGTTAAGAAAGGCCATCTGTTTAACGCTCACAATGGCTGCGTGTTAATTGTAACGTAATTAATGGTAATTAAAGTGCCGGGGGAGACCGTAATTATTTTCTCCAGTGAGTAATTGAGTTGCCGAGTACTTTATGTTACACCCTGTATCATCCCCTAACTGCAATAATGCTTAGCCAACTACACAGACACAATTAAGTTATCGATATCTGTTCAGCTTTAAATGCTGATAATAATGCCATATTAATTTATGAAACTGTCAGAAATTTTGAGGGAGTTACACAAATGCTATTATTTTTTTTTATACGACTATTCTCATTTATTACTGTTTTCAACAGAAGCTTTTGAAAGTTTTTGTCTTTCGAAATTAATAGTCCTTATCCTGCTAGCAGTACTGATCAGGAATCGTTATTAATGCAACATTCTATCAGTGGTATCTTAATCTTTGACGAATCGTCTGTTTATATGGACACTGAATGGTGATTGTTCAGAAACATGCGATATTACAAGTTTTTATAAAATTATGCGATAAATGATGAAGATTATGAAGATCATATTATTAATAGAGAGCAATCCTGCAGACTTCGTCCAAGACCTGATAATATTATTATTTAGAATAGAAATGAGCTTTTTTAAAGATTTCGTTTATCAAAAGCCCCCGTGAGGCTAATGCATGATGATTTTAAAACTGAAAAACGTGATAAGTGGAAATAAATTGCTCTTCTATTTTCTTCCGTAACTAAAAATGTACTAAAATAAGAATTAAACTCGTATAAATTCAAATTGAAGTAGCAAATATTATGTTATTCTTTATTTGATGGAGCAACATATAATTTATTGAAAATGTTTGCCCACTTCTGATGACAACAATAATTTTTTTTTTCATATTAAAATTTATTCGAAACTTTTTTACAATTTTTTTTTGTAAATAAACTAAGAACTTCAAAACATCTACAAGCTGTATTTTTTATAATGATTTGTTATCTACAACTGGTAAAATTGTACTACATATACAAAATAAGTTGGCTACAGATAAAATCAAATTGAAACTCAATATCGAACAAAAATATGAAGATATCGGAAGTAATATCTGAAAATACATGCAAAGTTATTTTGATGTTCAAATTATCTTATGATAAGAATCACAATTAACTGATTGGCTCCGGACTCAAATAATTTATGAGATCCGTTTGTAATACATCAACTCGACTAAATAATCACGCAAACCAAACACACATAAATAAATTGTTGTATATTCTAACGTAAACGTGATTTCAATAAAATGTTCTGCATTCACAATTGATCAATATATTGATAAACAGAAAATTGATCGAAGTTTATGTTTTACTAAACAGGGAATTTCTGACATGGAAAAGTACTTGGAGATTTTATCGAAACATTAATGTTATGAGCTGAAGCTTAGACTGATTCAGATATGGAAGCAATATCATTTATTTGATTGTTGATGACTCCAAAATATAATAATGGAAATAATTTTTGGTATCAGTCCATGTGTTGAAGATAGTTCGAAGCTGTAAGCAAGGCGATTGCGGAGGAATTCTTTCTACATATCTTGATGCTAAAATCTAATCCATTAGTTTATTCTATTAAAAGTTAGCGTTTCTTAGTATCTACTGCAGTTTTTTAACATGTATTATGATGTTTTTTTCAACTATTGAAGATAACTCAATAAAGTAAGCAAAGCGATTATAAAGGAGTATTAAAAACGTAATTTGGCGCAAAAATCAAGTTAATTTTACTGAACGTTATTAGATATTAAAGTTAGTGCTACCAACATTAACTAAGTTTTTTTCACATTATATAATAATATCGCTTCATATTGGGGTTTGAAAATCATTATTTATATCATCAAAATCAGAGTAGAAATTTATTTATGAAATGGTGTTGAATGGCAAATAATATATATTTCATCAAAAAAAAACAAGATAGTATTAACAAAAATTGTATATGTAATCGAAATTTATAATTCAATAGTGTAAATTGAAATAATTATAGCATGACACATACGATTTTCAAAATTGAAACTTGATATGTAGAATCATTCCCGCGTCGAATTAACACTCCTAGTAGGTAACTGTTAGCTGTGCTATTGCTAAATTTCTTTCACATCAAAAATACTCAAGTCAAAAGATACTTATTTATTATTTTTAATGGATAATTAATCAAGTAAATCTGGTTTCAAGGGATATCAAGTAACATCTTAATCCAAATTATTAATTTACATATTCATATTTCTTATTTTAGTGGAATAGAAATCTAAATTTTATTAGGTTTTTCGGGGTACCAAGTAGAAGTTCTGAAAGAATCCAAATAGTTGCTCAACGTAGCCGCTAGAGTTTTCTCGCAGATGATAACATATTTTTTGACTTATTAATTGAGCATGGCATTACCAATAACACATTTGAATAAATCAATAAATTGAATATTCAAATGAAAAATATTGAAAATAGCTCTTCGGATTGATTATCTACATTTAGATAAATTGGTGATATTATAATTTCCATCAAAACCCAAATTCACTCACGATTTATATTATTTCTTAGCACGTTGTCAGTTAGAGTTTGCTACTGTTTATTGAAGTACTCAATACTCAATTCATATCAAACGCACCGATCGTATTCATGTAAAATTTAAAGAGTTCATGAACTACAAATTCTCATACTATCCATTGAATTTGATACCCTTAGAAAAACGATGTATTATATTGGACCTGAATTTACTGTATGAACTAATAATAGTATATTGTGTGGCTAGGGATGAAACAAGACCTTCGGCTGAAATCGTGTTTTGTCCCGTACCACACACTGTATTTTTCATAATACCCGCATTGAAACTTTCCATTTTACAGATTTGTCATAGCAAAGCAAAAATTTTTTTTTTATTTTGCGGGAAACAAATCGAGAGAAACTGTTTGTGCTTTACCAATAAGATGTAATAGTATATTTGAAATTGTTATATTAATACTTTAATTCTTGAATTTCATCGTTATCTTGATTTCATTTACAGTTACGAATACAAATGTCAAATTGACTGAGGTTATATGATTTTTATTCAGAGATTGACAATAAACAAATACGACTCTGCTAGGAATAAAACGATATAAGAAACAAACTCAGCGGGCAGAAACGAGCTTGTTTCTCCCCCCAGCCAGAAACAAGCTTATTTCTGCCCGGCTACATTCGCATTTTTCTGAAATTATTTTTTTGTTTTTACTGACAAAACAGGCGTTGAAGCGCGTTATTTCAATGCAGATATTATGAAATAATATATTGTGTGGCTAGGGACGAAACAAGACGATTTCAGCTGAACGTGAATGTTGCTTACTCTAGGCTGAAATCGTCTTGTTTCGTCCCTAGCCACACAATATACTATTCCATAATACCCGCATCGAAACTTTTCATATTACAAATTTGTCATAACAAAGAAAATATTTTTCTTTTGATCTTGCAGGTAACAAGTCGAGAGTAGCTGCTTATGCTTTATCAATAAGATAGTGTAGTGTATTTGAAATTGTCGTATTAATACTTTTTTTCCTAAAACTAATCATCTTTACAGTTACGAATTAACTGAGGTTATATGATTTTCATTTGGAGATTGACAATGAACAAATGCAACTCTGTCAGGGATAAAACGATGTAAGAAATGAATTCAGCGGGCAGAAACAAGCTTGTTTCTGCCCGGCTACACTCGCATTTGTCTGAAATTGTCTTGTTTCTACTGAACAGGCGTTGAAACGCGTTGTTTCAATGCAGGTATTATGGAAATAATATTATTGTTTGTTCTGAATTAATAAGTTATTTAGGATTCCGTGCATCAATATATTCAACATGAACATCTAATCTTTTGTGTATACAATAGAACTAAATCTGACTTTGATTCAGCTGTGAGTTGGCTACCATATTTCAATAACAAAACACACCATTTCTGAATAAAATAGACATTTTCAATTTCAACAAATCATTTTTGAAAAGTCAAATCACTTGTATTATATAGTATGAAAAAGATTTTATATGTATTTTAATCATTCTAATATTGGAACCACGTCCTGTTAAATGACTGAAATAGTATAGATAAATAAATAAACAGTATTCACTTGAAGATTTGCACCAAAATACGTGAGTAATTATTCTCTAAATCTAAAATCATATCTTCAATAGTACAAAAGATATTGTAATATATTTGAGGAAAAATCGTAGCAGATATGAGAAGAATACTAGCTTGATTCTCTTATAACTCCTAATAGAATCCATTTATAGACTTGTCATTTTCACTGAAATTCGTAAAAAATATTCCTCTGTACTACTGTATTGCGGCTATGTCTGATAATAGCCCGGTCAAGTTAGCCTTAAAAATAGGGGTACCCTTGCATAAATTCCCAAGAAGCTGAAAATCGACATGTAAGTTAGAAATACAATTATAATGAAGTTGTGAAAAGTCCCCATCGATCCTATGTGTGCAAAAAATTTTATACGAGGTCAAAGCTCACAAAAATGGGTTTTCTGGATTTTTAAGTGAAACGGTTGATTTCATGATGAAAGTAGTTGAGATAAGAATTGTAGATCTTTCAATTCTCTACAAAAATTATGTCCACTCTTTTTTTTCCTAAGACCTACCATTTCTGAGAAAAAGCCATTCTAGAGTTATATTCTTAATAATATGCTTGACTACGCTGCCTATGTACATTATGGACGTATAATATAAGTCAAACTGTTGGTCCGCGTAACTAATACTCGTACATTAATATTGAATGATAATTCTAAGAATATGAAATGAAAAAACCCAGTCCCTCATTTTATATGACCATGTGGCCTTAAGCAGCATCTGTCTGCTGTTCAATTGTCAACGTAGCAGTGTCCGTCTATTACTTACTTTAAATTACTTGCATAGATAAATTACGTTACGTATCTTTTGCAAAACATATACGTAATAAAAAAAGTGTTCAATTAGCTTGTCTTCTTCCAACCTCGGCTTCTGCTCATCAACATTTTTATCAAGTATATCAGCAGGTTCAAGTGTGGCTTGGAAATCAACTGGACGCAGAAGAATGGGGTTGGAAGCTAATTATTATAAAATATAAAGAAGAAACCACATGAATTTCACTCAAAAAAAAATTGTGAAATATGTGAAGTGCTATGGAACATTCAAAAAATGAATAATTCTAAAAAATAATTGCTTTCGATAGAAATTTCAAACCTAAGAGTCGGGGCTGAAGCCACCATCATCTTAGATCGGGGATGCAACTGTAGACATATGTTTCGTCCTTATTAGGACTCATCAGTACAATATAGCCAAGCCCAAGATAGTCAAGACTTGGATCCCAGAGTCTAATTAATAATATATTAGAATCAATCCACACTCTACTTCCACCAGCACCAGAAAAACTCCTTAATACTATTTTTTATAACTGCAGAAAGGGGTGTAATTCGAAATGCGGCTGCAAAAAAGTAAGCTGACTTTGTTCACCAGCATGCACCAGCTATCAAAGCCAGTCGTGTTCAAATACTAAATCTTCAACTTAAGATAATCCTTACATCAACGATAAAACAACTATTGTATCGCTATTTGAACGACTCACGTTAACTCAGAAAGATGAAGATGAAGAAGAAGCTGAATAAGAAGATCTAATATTATATTAAACTTCAATAAGAAGACCGTAAAGTAGGCCTTCCGGGAAAACCACATTGAAAAATACGCGCCAAATACACTTACTCATAGCTGGCGTGGAAACGTGTGCATATTATGGAGAATATAACTTAAGAATGGCTTTTCTCAGAAATGATGGATCTTAGGGAAAAAAAGTAAGGACTGTTTTTGTAGAGAATTGAAAGATCTACAATTTGTGTTCAAGTTATTTATATCATGAAACTGATCGTTCCGCTAAAAAATTCAAAAAACCCATTTTTGAGAACTTTGACCTCGCATAAATTTTTTTGCACACACGGGATCGTTGGGGACTTTCCACAACTTCAATATAATGGTACCCGTGACGTTCATGTCAATTTTCAGCTTCTTGGGAATTTATGCAAGAGTGAATGTCTATTTTGACTGGACTATAAGTAAAAATATATTGTTATATATATATATGGAAAAAAAAGCTGTAAATTTGAGAAATCCGCTGTGGCCACACAGTACTTCCCCGACCATAAATTTCATGGCCAGTTTTCTCGCTGTTTCAGAAATTTAAAGTGTAGCATCAATTAATTACATATTTTAAAGTGAAAGCTATCATTGTCAAAGTGACAGCTTTCATTGTCAAAGTGACAACTGTCATTGTCAAAGTGACATCTGTCATTGGTCAAGTGACAGTTGTCATTGTTAAAGTGACAGATGGCGGTTATTTTTTAGTCCTTATATAAAATAAGTATTTTTGAAAATGAAGAGTCCTTTTCCAGATTCTTGGGATCTTCAATTAATTCAAACAAGCATCAGTTTCGAAATTTGATCGCCGGCAGTGTAACTTGAAGATGGTAATGTGGATTCTACTACTTAATTATTTATTTTTTATAACTAGTGACAGAACTCCTATGCAAATTGAATATTTCAAATTTGTAAAACGTGATCTTGATGACCGTATAGCGAAGGGTGAAAGCAACATCAAAATTAAATACATTAATAACGTTCCCAAAATTATTTCGGAAAACTAATGCATCCCAACAGTTATCCAACCTATGTTAAATTCTATTATCAAAATTGCAGGGGCTTAAATTCTAAATGTAAGGATTTTTATGTTAATTGTTGTTCATTTAATTATGATATAGTTATATTAAGTGAAACTTGGCTTCATAACTCCGTCAATAATAGTGAAATCTTTCCTTCCAACTATAATGTTATTCGAAAAGACCGAGACTTTATAGCGTTGAATAAATCAAAAGGCGGTGGTATCTTAATAGCTTTGAACCAGGACGTAGAATACGATATTTTGGATTCTTCACACATCACAAAAGTTTTTTCTGCTATAGACTTTCTTGCGTGTAGATGCCGTATTCGTAATTTTCGATTTATTTTGTGTGCTATTTATATTCCACCTAACATTGGCTGCAATGATTTTGTATTGTTCTTTGAAGCTTTAGAAATATTGCTTAATTGTAATGAGTTCTTATTATTTGTTGGGGACTTTAATACTCCCAATTTCATTGATATTGAATCAAATTCCACAAAGTCTCTTTGTCTTTCCAATTTTTGTAATCTACTTAATCTCCAAAATATTAATAATGTGGTGAACAAATTTGATGGTATTCTAGATCTTGTATTCACATCTCGCTTGAGATCCTAAAATGTGACTCTCCATTAATTCAAGAGGATTCCTATCATCCTGCAATTTGTTTTGAATTGAATAGTGTTGTAGATTCTAAGCGTTCTAAATTTTCTGTCAACAACAACAAGCCACGCTACAATTTCCGAAAGGCTAACTTCAACAGACTCTATGAAGACCTTTATTTATATGATTGGTCCAACTTGTCTCTGTTTGATAATGTTAACGAAGCCGTTCATGAGTTTTACAACATACTTTATAAAATATTGGATGATTCAGTACCTAAGTCTAAACCGGTGAAATCAAATTTTCCGGTATGGTTCACTCCCGAAATAAGATACAATGTGAAATCAAAAGAGTACTATAGACGTAAATGGGTCCACACTAGGTGTGTTACTTACTTAAATGAATTCAAACGCTTGAGAAGCCTAACTAAGGAGCAGATATCTGAGGCTTATGACAAGTATTTGGTAAATATTGAGATTAACATCAAAGCAAATCCTTCAGACCTGTCAGGGGATGTCTCGCATTCCTCCTAATTTAAATGATGGTTCCAAAAACTTTGATTCTCCTCAAGATATCGTCGACGCTTTTGCTAATTTTTTTTCTAGTTTTTTTCATCCAACTACGTCGTCGGATGCTATTCATTATTCTTCAGGTAATCATCATTTGTCCTTCAATGTCGATAAGATCACTGAAGTTGATGTTATTGCTGTAATGTCAACCTTCTCGAATAAAACTTCAGCAGGTGATGACCAAATACCGAGCTACTTAATCAGAGACTGTCGCTTCATATTTGCGGAACCTCTCACTTTCATAATCAACTTAGCCATCAGAACCCATATTTTTCCTAGCATGTGGAAGAAAACAATAATCTGTCCAATTCATAAAAAAGGTAACAAGAATTTGATTCAAAACTATCGTCCCATTTCGTTGCTGAATAATTTTGCAAAAGTACTCGAAAAAATTTTGTATAATACCATCTACAATAATACGCGGTCAATTATTTCCAGTAATCAACATGGTTTCGTCAAAGGAAGATCCACAACAACTAATCTAGCTGCTTTTACACAGTATGCTTCAAATATCCTTGATATTCGTGGACAATTAGATGTTGTTTACACAGACTTTTCTCGTGCTTTCGACTTGATTGATCACGAAATACTCCTTCATAAAATTTCTAATTTTGGTGCCACTCCTGGCTTAACAAGTTTACTCCGTTCTTACCTCACTGATAGAAATTGTTGTGTTCATTATAATGGCTTTTTCTCTTTCCAATTTATTGCTACATCCGGTGTGCCACAAGGCTCTAACCTGGGACCTTTGCTTTTTGTACTTTTCATTGATGAACTCATTCAGTCCTTTTCATGTCCAGTCTTGGCTTATGCAGACGACATTAAAGTTTTCAATCCCATTGCATCACTGGAAGATTCTGCCTTTTTCCAAAGAGACCTGGACTATATGACTAATTGGTGCATGAAAAACAAGCTGCATTTAAATACTGAAAAATGTTGTGTGATAAGTTTCACTCGTTGTCATTCACAGATCACATTTCCTTACAGCCTAAATGGTGTAATTCTCTCTCGAAATATGTCGACTGTTGATCTGGGGGTAACTTTCACTCACAATTTATCTGTTTTGGAACATATTAATAGCATCTGTACTTCTGCCAGTAGAACGCTTGGTTTCATAATAAGAATTTCCAGATCTTTCAAGGACACTTCATTATTGAAAATCTTGTATTATGCCTTGGTGGTTAGTAAATTGGAATATGCATCCTTAGTATGGTACCCACTCCACACATATCAAATATTAGCTATTGAAAGGATCCAGCGCCGATTTATGAAATTTTTATCCTTCAAAGTTGACAACTTTTATCCGGAGATTGGTATCGACAACGAAGGACTTCTTGAGCGCCATAATATGATTTCTTTATCTGAAAGGAGAGAATTTTTGTCTGCGAGATTTCTTTATCTTCTACTCCATAACAAAATAGATTCTCCTTACCTGCTGTCTTGCATCAGATTCTTTGCTCCCAGACTTGCCTCCAGACATCATATGACCTTCCAGTTACCAACGCCAAATACGGATGTTTTAAGAAGATCTCCTGTCCACATCATGTGTCGCAATGCTGAACGTCATTATGAAGATATATTCATTTGAAATTTTGGATTTATTAAATTACCTATATTAATTTTTTTTTCTATGTATATGCATATATTTTTTTGTCTTTTTTGAATTTGTATTTTTCCCTGTAATTGGATTTCTGTTGGGAATATATATATTATTATTATTATTATTATTATTATTATATCTTTCCGAGAGCTTCAAAAATTGATATCAAACTAGACATCATTTAAATGATTTGTGGAAGAAACAATTGACAATCGCCTTTGAAATTTCTACTAGAATTATTTCCACAAGAGCTTTAATTTGATACCAAACACGATAGAGCCAAATTACTTATTTAAAAAAAACAATTTATGATAATTTGAATTTTGATAATAACAAATGAACGGCTAATAATTTTAAAAAATGTTTTTGTGAATGTTGTGCCAAATCATTCAAGCATTAGTTTTAGTTATTTCATATTTTATGACAAATACTACCGTTTATAGAATAAACGCAGAAAACTAGAAAGTTCCTTCAATAAAGTTTTGGTACCACTAGTTGAAAAAAGCTCATCTACTAACTAGCTTTTTGATGAGAAACTTGAATATAAAATTTCAGTCGAAAACTTGTATGTGTTCTCAAGTTATCGTGCTTCCAGACAGACCGACAAACCGACACACCGATAGACCGAAATATTTAAGAATTTTGTTTTTCGGGTTCAGTAGGGTCTAAAACGTGGAGTTTCATCAAAATCTCGAACTGTCAAATATCAGGATTACAATATTTCCACTATTATATTATAGGTTGAGGAAGTAAAAAGAGTGGAGGTAAATCCTCTCTACCGGTGACAATTTCTTATATCAGGATACCGGTCTTACTATATTCTGTTTTCTGTGGATGTTGCGAAGAGAAGAGTATTTGCTGATTATAGGGATTTTGATGCCTTAGGGACGTTTGCACGGAATTTATCTGTTACAAGATAGTGAATACTGGGCCTGGCTTCAGAAGCTTAAACGGAGAGTAATAATTACTCTAGAAAAGAGATTTTTGCGTACTTGCGTTTTTATAGGTGAGTCAGAAGAGATCAAATGAGGACTAAATAGGTGAGTGGAGAATGTAATTTCAGATTGAAAAAAAAAATAAATGACTCAGATGCAATAGCTTAGGCAGGTAAAACGAATGTAGAATGAAAGGTTTCTGAATAGTATATTATGAAATTAGTTCCGAATCGGCATTAGATTTCTTTCTCAAAAATGTCATTTTCAGATTGTTATAATTTTTAGTTTATTTGGAGATTGTCGGCGTGTTGAGCTCCATTATTTATGTACTGTTGATGTAAAAGTGAGATTTCGTCATAGTCGTTATATTAAATACACAAAGACACACAGAAATAGAGACCTCACAATTTGAATTATGGTGACGATGTGAATTACATTAGTATTATTGAAAATTATATGAATCTAAGGCTAAGGCATGTAAAAATTACCAAGTTCTTTTCATTTTATAATTCTGAAAAATGTACATGTAATCAAATTGGAGTTAATATATTTGGACGAATTCCTGGACTTATTGCCAAGTATCTGGAAATTCCTAACGCTGCCATGTATACGGGTCACTGTTTTCTGTAGTACTAATATCACAATTTTAAAGAGATACGGTGATTTGAAAAGCAATTCAGTTGCTGAAGATTACATTGCAGATTCACGAGAATATAAAAACAAAATTATCCGAAGACCTGGATTACCAATGAGCGAATTGATATTTCTTCAACAAACGATTTCGTTATTTCCACAATATCATCTTCCATGTCAGGTATTACAATATACAATTTATACAATTCATGTCAATATTAATAGTAATGAATAATTTTTTGACATTTACTTATTTCGTTGTCATGACGATTTTGACACTTTTGTGCCTTAGTGTATAATATTATGCACGATTTTCTGTGCTGTAATCATAACATTATGGTGCTAGTCAAGTATATATATAACATATTTCATAATAATGTTTCAATGGATAAATCCCTACAATTATAAAAATTACAATTTGATGATGAGGGAAAAACTACCTGAATTTGAAAATGAAATTACATATATCTTCCAAATTCTTATCTAACAATCACTATTGCGGCAAGATGTCAATTTTGCCCCTTTGCCGAGGGCGGTAAATGTCGTGACAGCCCTTTGTGTAGGCGTCTATCCTACACAAACACGAATATTGAAGACTCGCTGCATGTTTTTGACTTCTAATTAAAAGAACGAGAACTCTCTAAGAACAACAATCAGTGAAACCATTATGCTTATCTACTGTTTCGTTTCTAGTAACAAGATAGTATAGCTAAATACTTATATAGATATTACGTACAGTTCATTCTGCGATTGACACGGAGGTCCCCCATTCAACTGGATTTTTTGTTTTGTTTTCAGCTACACCTACTTAAGTTAACACTACAAAATTCCTGAGTTTTTATCATCAAAAAACTGTATGTAAGACTTATTAATGAATTCCTGGGTCATCTTCATCAGGAAATTAAAAAATCATTCATACTTTGTATTATGAGCCAATGGCATCTAGATCTCCAGTAAAAACCTTAATTCTCCTCCATAATGTTCTCGAATAAAACGTTTTTCATCGGATAAAAACGACCGGTTACAAACACTTTAAAACGTATTAGTTCGTGGCCTGCCGCGATCATTTTCTTACAGTTTTCCTTGCCTAAATGGTGCAGACGTCCTAAATGGTCAGCAACAACCCGTAGTTAATATAAACTCACGTTTTCAAAATATATGTCATTAGGAATAAGAAAAAAGAATTTTGGAGTCTAAATGATCAGGTTGAAATATATAAGTGGGTTCAGAATGTGGGTGGATCAATAAGCCTGTCTTTGTTCTAACAACTCTGATTTACAATGATCATTTGATTTTTTTGGAGATGTTTTATGTTATAATTCAATATTCTTCATTCAGTGATAATAAAATATGTACTTCAATACACTATGCGTCAAACCTAGAGGTATAACGTTTGACCTGGTGTAAATATTATATCACACAATTCCTTTGCACCTCAGGGTACGAGATGCTGAAATAATCACACATTTGACTGGATTCGAGCAATATTTCACTTGTCACAAAAATTGTTAACCACGTTATAATGCTCATAAGAAGTAATATGCTTAAAAGTAGTAATACATTCAAGAATAACGGAAACACATCAAAGCACACAGAATACAATTTCATATTGAACTTTACAAATAAACTTATAAATAAATTAGTAACAAGCGTTAACCACATTCCTGCCATCATAATTTCACACAAATAAGGTCACGCAACTTGACTGCATCATGTATCGTGTGTATTAATGGTGGTATCGCTATAGGATGCGCAAATGAAATAAAATGCGAAAAACACTTTACTTATGAACCGCTTGAGGCGTATTAATCATTTAGTTATAGAGGTAACCATAAAAAAACTGTTTTATCTCTTACAAGCATTGATATCTTACCAAATGAGTTAAATATTGATATTTATAACAAAAATTCCTGTTGGGAACACCACAAAATGGCGCATTCATAGTGGACCTTTAGAACGATATATTCGCATTTCATCCATTAATTTAAATTGAATTGCACTATACTAAAATTTATGGATCTCATTTCATAAAAGAGATGTTATAAACTCTTGAATAATTAAACAATTTCCAGAAGTGAATGGCAAGCTGTACGACACTATGTTACAAACAACAGTTGTTGGAAAGAATAATTCCACAACATTTTGTTAGATTCTATATATTTTCTTAAACTTCACACCAAATACTCACAGTTCTAAAAAAAAATTTATGCTTATAACTGCCAGGAAACTACAAGCTAATTTTCTTCGCGACTTAGCTAACTTATTGGACTATTCTGTAACATGTAAAATTTAAACCAAACAATAATATTTGACATACCAATTTTTGAACTAAGTTCTCATCATCAGTAGAATTAGGCGAAACACATCAACAGCAGGCTGCAGTTTTCCTCTAGAGATATGCTCTCCACCGAATAGGCTGAGGATTGCAACTGGAGATATTGTCTCCACCAGAGGTGGAGAGCATATCTCTAAAGGAAAACTGCAGCCTGCTGTTGATGTGTTTTGCCTAATTCTACTGATGATGAGAATTTAGTTCTCGAAATACGTATTTAGATTTTATAAATTCAATTAAGGTTAGGGGTTTATTTCCATTTTGTATATAACTTCACCTTAAGACTCAAATTATTTAATACTGAAACGTGTATTTTCATGGGTACAACAAGAAAAACTCACAGTGCCGAGTTCCACTCTGCCATAGCCCCCGGCACCGTAGCTTCAAAGGGGTTGGAAATATCGATGAGGTACTTTGTTTTATTAGACGAAAGAGTCCTACACAAAAATTGTAGCCAGAGATCTAACAAATCCAAAGAACCAACAGTGCCGACTTTCATGTTGCCAGAAGTCCTCGGCACTGTGAATCAAATTGGCATTCGCACGGACCTATTTTCACTTTAATTTAATTTGCATCCATTTATTTTTCGTGCAACAGTACCTCAAGAGAGAAAATGATCAATCCTAGAGTTACTATAAGTTGTCGTATCCAAATTTTTTCTACTTCTTCTTTATCCAGAAAAATGCAATCATAGCAAATCCTTTTAGATTAAACATTGGCATTTAAAAAAACATATATTCGACAATTTTTACAGTTCTGCACGCCGTCACTTGGAAAAATAGTTTCGCGCGAGCACCGATTTGATCCACGGTATCGAGGACTTCTGACAACATGAGAGTCGACATCGTTGATTCTTTGAATTCGTCAAGTCTCTCGCTACAATTTTTGTGTAGAACTTTTTCGTCTAATAGAAAAAGATACCTCATCGATCCAATCCCTTTGCAGCCACAGTGTCGGGGGTTTTGAGAAAGTGAATTTTTCTTGTTTTATCCATGAAAATACATGTTCCAGTGTGATTTCCAAGATGAAAAGGTTACATGTGCGTTCAATTCCCATGATGAATTCGTAGAATCACCGCTGGAGAAGTCCTTGTTGATTTCGCAGTGTTTGAATCATTTAACGTAGAGTCGTCGCTGGCGAAATCTTTGTTGATTTCACAGTGTTGGGTTAACTTAACGTAGCGTCACCGCTGACAAATCATTGTTGGCTTCACAGCGTTGAGCAAGTTTGACGTAGAATCACTACTTGGGAACCATTCTGCTTTCACAAACGTTGAAGATAAGTTAATCCACCGTTTGGGAAATCGCTTAACGATTTTTTTGTTTTAAAGTTTCTCGCCGTCTGCGACCGCCTGGGTCCGTACTGCGACCGCTGGTGTCGAGTGTCATGTACAGCCGTCCCGTCACCGTAATATATGTTCTATGTTCACCGTCATCGTTATTTGTGTGAAAATAAATCTCATTGTGACACCTATCTCCTGATGATTATTTTGGCAATCCTAACCCTTCCCTTCTGAGCTATTTAGCCGTCTGCCGTAGAAACTGCGTCACCGACCGCATTGGCACTAGGGCTGGGAAAAATATCGATATATCGATATTTATCGATATTTCTCCAAATATCGGACTTCGATATTTATTTTTTTCCGTATCGATATATCGATATTCCGATAATTATCGATATTTATCGATAATTATCGACATTTATCGATATTTATCGATAATTATCGATACTTATCGATATATAACGATATTTATCGATATTTATCGATATATATATCGATATTTATCGATATTTATCGATATTTATCGATATTTATCGATATATATCGATATTTATCGATATTTATCGATAATTATCGATATTCATCGATAATTATCGATAATCATCGATATATCGATAACTATCGATATTTATCGATAATTATCGATACATATCGATAATTATCGATATGTATCGACATTCATCGATATTTTTCGACAGCTATCAATATTGATATTTAGCGATAGTTATCGATAATTATTTATATCCATTGAAAGTAATCATCGGTATTCAACAATACTTGACGAAGATTTTTTTCGATAAAGTTCACAAAAAATATGACTACTCCTCTTACTTAACACACAATTGCATGGAAAATTGTGACAATTTTGCGAATAAATAATAATAATTTGAGAAATCTCTTTTGCAAAAAAGTTTTTCCGCAATCCCGGGAGTAGAAGACGAATTGAACCCCTTATTTCAGGGACTTACGTTTGGGTTTAGTCTAGAAGCATCTGAGATGATAAAAATTTCCCAGGAACCAAAGTAGAATAAACTAATAAAGACCAAGTATCCTGAAGTAAATTTATTTTATGAAACAAATTCTAATCAGTTTGAGCTTCCTTATGACAACGAAACCATTGCTGTCAAATAATCTAACAGAGTAAATTTCATTTACTCTGGAGGTGAAATACTCTGCCCTTTATAAAACCAAGCATAAGGCAAGTGAATAATCGAAGTACTTGAGTGTCGAATTGAATTATTCTTATTAGAGTTCAAATCTTCATCATTGATAATAATTTATATCAATATTTATATCAGCGTTATTGCAATTTATACAATTTTACAAATGCATCGTATTGTTGTTCGTGAATTTTCTAGTTTTCCAGGGTAGTAAATTCTTCTTACCTTTTCTGTAGCCTTATCAATATCATCAAATTTCGCACTCATCTTTTTGAAAGCAAGCTTATTTATTCAACGACTGCTGTAGCCAGCCTTGTTACTATGGTGATTTTTGTATCAAATTTGTTGTCAAAATTGGGAGATTGAATAATCTGTTTTTAGACTATTGTGATTCAATATAATACGGTAGTGCGAATAATAGCGTATATAACAGAGGACTCAAGTGCATTCAATCTCTCAGGTGAGAATTGCCCTCGAATTCGTCTCGTGCGTCTCAATATTCGATTTTCTCCATTCGATATATACTCCAATAATTATTATCAATATTCATCAATAATTATCGATATAACTCAATAAATATTGATATTCATCCATAATTATTGATATTCATCTATAATTATTGACTTCCATCCATAGATATTGATAATTATCGATATTCAACGATAATTATTGATATTTATCGATACTTATCGATATTTATCGATATTTATCGGTATTTATCGATATTTATCGATATTTATCGATAATTATCGATATTTATCGATTATTATCGATATTTATCGATTATTATCGATATTTATTGATTATTATCGATATTTATCGACAATTATCGATTATTATCGATTATTATCGATATTTATCGATATTCATCGATAATTATCGATATTTGTCGATAAATATCGATAAATCGACATATCGATATATCGGAAATTATCGATAATGTTTCAGTATCGAATATCGATATTTGAAACTGAATATCGCGCAGCCCTAATTGGCACCCGAGCACACTGTCAGCAGTTTTGATCGCGACGCCAAAGGTCACCACCTCGCCAGCAGCGAGGTATCGTTACAAAAATTGCTTCTGGCGGAATTAAAAATAGCACCGTAGACTTTAAAGGGTAATGTTTTTACGACGAATCGCTTAGAATACGTAAGAATCATCTAACGATTCAATGTAGCATTTCTGACGAGACTCTTGGACTATTACAGTATGTTAAAAATTAACTTATAAAATAGTTCTGTGAATATTTTGCCGTAGATATTGGCTTGGTTACTTGTTTATTCATCTGTAGAAAATAACTAGACTGAAATGTATTTTTTTCCTGTGATTAGTTTATTAATTAACGCTGAAGACTAAAACTGATCAATCCTTCCAGAAATTGGAACATATGTAGCACATTTACTTAAATTCGAAGCATACTTTGAGCGTTCAAGTTTGATCATAAAATAAAAGTTTGCATTATCAAGCTCAACGAACTATAGTTTATTATTGTCTTTTGGTAATGTCAAGTATGCAACAATCTTTTGATGTAAAAAAACGTGAATAATGGTAGACGTCTAAGCTTAGTGTATAGAATGATATCTAGTATTTTTTTTGGAAATATCAATAGTATTCAGCCAGCGCTTTTTAGCACTACCTACAGGAGATAGTGATTTGTGCAACAAGTGTATAATTTCAAGTATAAGGCCAAACTTTCAAGACGAGGCTTGCTAAGTCACAAAAAATTGTTTTCTGAATGCTTGCTCATACGCTTATTGCATATAAAAAAAATTCTAAAGCTCTTAGCTTCCATATTTTAACAATTACTGAGCACACAATAAGAGAGCATAGATCACAAATTGACATTCAGACTTTACAAATAATCTAATGAATCGATCGATGATAAATGCTGTGCACAGTGCTACTAACATGAGTTCACCGAAAAAAATATCTCAGCTTATGAGACGCAACTGGCTTGCATTTAGATAGTGACAAATCTATCGACTTTAGAATTGGCTGTAGAAAAACTATATATTTTTAATATTGTACTATTTTCTACTCAAATGCAAATTAGTCTTATTTCGAAATAAGTAAGAGTTGGATTTTTCACAGCTAAACTGTAGAACAAAATAATTTACAAATTCATCCACTTTTTCGCGGTTGACCAATCTTAGTTTTTGGCTGAAATAATTATAGGTTTTTGCTCTTTAAACAATTTGTACTTCAAGCATGTTAAATATCTGCACCTCAATTTCGTATACATAACAAGGAAAGAACAATTTTAAATGTCGTAATTCTACTACTCTAGTTCCTGGTTTGTTTTTGAAATAATGATTATGTTAAATGTCAAACAGTTTAAAATAATTTAGCGTAGAAAAAATTGACGTTATCGTTGAACTTTGAGAACGCTGAATAAGATAATTATAGTTATCGTAAACGTCAACCAACGTAATTAATTTTGAGTTTGTCTCTGTTTTGACATTGACAAGAAGATTTAATTTAAACTAATGCATTTTTTATGTGGCTAATTATTTTGACGACAATTAAATTACTTAATTATAAATTAGCGTATTAAGAGATTCCAGGAACATTTCACTTCACAGTAATTATTGCTAATTTGATTCTTAATAACTTTATTTCAGAATGTATTATTTGATCCGAACGAATTTTTTCTTTTCACTTCGCTGAGAAGCGGAGAATAGAAATTGAATTTTCACATGCATTATTAATGTGGTGTTAGTTAAAAGGGCCGAAAGAAATTGTTATCCTTTGAATAACTAAAATCAGCTGTATACTCTTCTACTTACTTTAATATAACAATAATTCTATCATATTTTAACAACAATTACAATAATGTTGAAACAGCATTCCGGAACAATAGGGAACAGCCTATATTAAAATTCTGTAATATACTTATTTCAAAACATGAAGTCATTATTCTTATTATTATTCATTTCGATTTATCGATAGCGTTCGGTTAGGGCATCACGACTATTTCAAATTATCAAACTTAAATATCAATTCAATCGTGAGATATCTTCTCGAATGAATAAATAAAAACTGGAACGCGTCGATATTACAAATGAAGATGAAGTCCAATACGTCATTAGAAAAGGTCATTCAATATTAATACAAGAACGATTACATTCTAATAACCATCTGTTCATATTTTCACTTGAGATTGTCCTATTCAAATATCGATGAAAGAAGAGTAACAATATTTTAAAATTTTATTCAATAATTTAAGTGAAAGGTGAATAAATATTTGTATACTAGAAATTTTTAAGGAAGCGTTCGTAATAAAATAATGTCACTAGATTTATGATGCCACGTACTACTATGTTTACATGGAATATCTAAATCTGGTTTTAAAATGTATTGCAGGTTGCGGAGAAGCCAATAAAATATTGAAACAGATTATATATTCATAATGGGTATATTCAAATTATATGTAAAATATATTTGAATGTGACGTACACCGCTACCTTAAAAATTTCAACTATAATAAAGATGCTAATTGAAAATTCAGTAAATGTTTGATTGCTCAGTTGAGAACATAATCATACACTACAAAAAGATATCAATTTCAATTTTTATAAGTATCTAGAGATCTTTTCAGACGTGGACACTTTGAAGACACACTCTCACAGGAGTTTTACGAAGAAGTATACACTTTGGGCCGCCTGTCTAATAGAGATACCATTTTGTTAATTCTAAGTGTCCCAAATGAAAAATGCCTAACTCATAGATGACTTTATATATCAGTCTTCTGTTTTGTTTTTTGTCAGACGTTTGTTTTGGTTATTGATGTCGTAATGTTACTTTTGTCTTTCTTTTATCGTACGCAGAGATTTTAGGGGTAGAATCCGATGATCTCCTCGTTCCAATGGACATTTTTTTCTACTTTTTAGGAGCCCCTAAATTGGGGTGTAGCTCACCCTCAAGAGAAAAGCACACTTTTTTTTTTGATATTCCATATTTGACCCATTTTGAATTAAACTATCCAAAACTATCTGAATAGTAATATAGAATAAATTGGCAGTATAGGAGATCACCAAGTGACTGTTACCAAGTTTATTTAAATATGGGTTAAAATCATTTCTGAAATCATAGCTTTAGTAAGTAATCTCTGCTCAACCCAACTGTAGGTAAAACGGGATTAAATCTAAATTGAACAACCTGCCCTAAGTGCTAGAGTGTTCTAATAGACAAAAGGACAATTCAGGTACATATTCCTGAAAATCAATCGCCTATAATCTCACTTTCTCAACAGCTTATACACAATCATTTAAATGTTCCAATACTTCGCTTGGTTAAAATGAAAAATGTTGCTCTTCTCTTTATATTTTAAAAAGTATGATTTTTAGTTCGAGACACATATATGTTTTTTTTAATACAAATGACAAGATATAATCAAAAGCTGTTGACATAATTAGAGGAATAATTTGTTATCATCTGCATATATTCAGTATAGTGAAAGGCATTTTGAATCAAATTCATACCTAATAGGACATTAAACATTTTGTAATAATAATATTATGTATCAAATTTCTGATGTAGGAATGAGAATCAATCAATATCTCCTCATAAAATAACAAGCCTTCATTTGTTTCCTTTTGTATTTGCCTTCTTTCTCTCTCTATAAACGTTCATAATGACATTTTAAAAACAAAGGATCACATTTTGCTGCACATGCGCACTTGACAACGTGTTTCGTTTGTTTTTTATGCACGTCTCCGTTTTGTTTTTTGTGTTTTGTTTCTTCGACATCAGCATGGCTGGCTAGATCGCAGCAATACGTATAATTGACAATGATTATAGAGAGAGGAGATCAGTTAAACTACACAAATGATATAATGATTGTCGTAATACACTCCACTCGAATCGAATTGTGATCTTTGTTTATCGCTGACCGCCGCGGATGCTCTATCTTTGTTGGAATATATTTGTCTTTGTTTCACTTGTATAAGTAATTTTGACCGTCGTTTAGAGAAAGAAATATATGGAAAATAATAAATACACTTACGTTTCAACTACAGTCTTTTGTTCTTGATGGTTGATGGATATTCAACGAAATTGCTGTTCGATGTAGATCCGACAATAGATCGCTTTGATAACTGAATAATCTGAAACAAAATAATGGTAGATATATTTAATTTCTTCTGTACACGCTATAGGGTCCATTAAATAAAAAAAGTAAAATTTTCTTTATTTACTGTATAATATAACTATAAATTTTTTTAATGATTATTTAGCAATAACTTTAAAAGAATGGGTATTCATGAAGCTCCAGCAAACTGAACAAAACATTACAACAAAAATCTATTGGAAATCAGTTGTCGATAACAAATTTACTGATTCGTTCAATAGGAAATGACATATTTTCATTGTTTCTACTTAGATTTTGTTAGCTCTGGGGATGTAAGTGGAGCCCAATTGCCACAATTTTATTGTGATTTAAATAGTTTGCACAGGTTACAGCCCACTTTTTAGTTCATAAATTGTCGCACAATGTGAAATTACTAGCCAAAGTATCTTACTGTCACTTTTCGCGGCACTATTTCCTTTTTTTACTTGTCCACGTACATTTATGTAGACGTCCAATTTTCCTGAACAGTCTAGGCCAGCGGCTCTTAGCCCTTGGGTCGCGACCCAAAAGTGGGTCGTGGAGCATATTTCTTGGGTCGCGCAGAGTCGAATAAAAAAGTTAGTGATACACTTAATGATGAGTACTACAAACATTTTATTTTTGAAACCAATGTCAACAAATACTAGAGGTGAAAATATTTTTCTTATAGTCGAGAATAAAATAGTATATTCTGATACAAGTGCGGAATAGAGATCATTATATGGGAAAGTGAATAATTTAACCACGAGACGAAGTCGAGAGGCAGAATTCACATGATGTCCGCAAAAACATCTTTAACCAAAATATGCCGTTCTCTGAAAAAGAATTTGCTTCATTGATCTTTTTCCAATTCATCAAACGTTGATATAATTACTCATATTGATTCCATTTTGAAGAGTACTGATAAGAAAATCAAAAAGAAATAAAATTATGACAGCAATGAGACAGTTATTTCGCGACGCCACGCGACTCTCTTTGGAACTTCTGAGTGTGCTGAATAGACATCATTCTATAGTGACTATAGAAAAATATATTCCTCTATAAATGATCTAAGAAAGAATAATGAAGATATTCGGCTTTTTTGGGTAGTGGCATGAACATATTTCTCCAATATAAGTCGCGGCTTGAAAAGCTTAAGAACTTCTGCTCGAGGCGAATCAAAGCTAACAGCCAAACATATTTTGCTGCAACAATCACATTTTGCAAAAATGAATTATTACTCAAATATCTGACAACTAACAATATTCTCTAGGATGCTCTCTTAAACCAACTCAGATAATAATTATAAACAATTATCAGTGCAAACAATTAAATGGCCTAAAATATTTCATATCTGTGACACAATTTAATGTGTCTGGTGTCTATCACAAAGGAAAACTGTTTTTTTTTTTTCAAGGAATACTTATTTGTTATGCTCAGAGTTACTGCAGAACTATAACTATGGTCTATACCAGTTAAAGACGGTCCAAAGCTCTTATGAACTAAAATCTAAGTTTTCTGATTGGTCGAAATGCAAACATAATTTATTCACATTAAATGCAGAATTTAAAAGAAGCTTTCTGAAAATAAACTCAAGAAATGAAAGCTCGAATATATTCGTATATTATTTAATGAAAGAATGAATACAAATTTGAATCTTCAAACAGCACGAATTTATTTATGGTAATGGTGACTGATAAACGACAGTTGATGGAACTGACAGAAAGCCAAGTACAATTTTTGTGCGTATATAAAATTTGTAGTTCTTAACTGGAATAGACTATAATCATATCGTGTTTCTCGAATCTCAATGTGAATAGAAATTATTACTGACGACATTTTATGTACTTCATTAGCACGGAGCCCAATGTGCGCGTGTCTGATTCGTACATATACAAACATAATTTATTATAATGAAAAGATTAGATTGTATCAGCCTAAAATCCAATTTTGTCCATTTTCTCTCTGACAAGCACCAGAAAAGGCTCATAAATAATTCTCTACCTTCGAATGGACTCTCTAATTCCGGGTTTAATTACCGAACACCGTCAGGACTAGCGTCCTTAGTGGAAACCGCACTTTATGTGACTGAAAACTTGATGTGACTGACACATGAAGCCATATGCTTTTAGAGCAGCATTATCGCATGTGAATTATTGGAATGATTTTATTGTGACGTGGTTAGCAATAGTTTTTACTCATTCTTTTTTCACATTTAGACTGGATTATATGAATTTTGTTATATGAACAAATTTTGAGCTGTCAGTGGCGGACTCTTGATCATAAAAGATGTTTCAATTTTTTTTTCTATTAGTACAAGAGCTTCATAAGGAGATTATATAACATGTGAACTTATAACTTTTATAAACCAAGACAATAATTGAAGATTCTAAATACAGAGAAAACCAGTCGCAATAAACTAATCGGTCGATATTTGTGAAAGAATCAAGTCTAGCATGTCTTTTTGAGTTTGAGAATTCCCATTTAAAAATTCATTTCTGTCAAAAGTGTCTGCGAAAATCGCAAAGCGAAAAAAGTTACTGTATTTCAATGCCTCGTCTGAATGAATAGGATCGTTTTATTTGAGCTTATTCAAATAATTTGTTCTGGAATTATGAATAAAAACTTCAAATCAAATCGAGAATATCGAAATATACATATTTGAAAAGAGCTTATTATTTTTCATCGATTATGCATATAATATAATATTGACAGATAATAAAAAAAAAATTGCTCGTGATGAACCTTAAGTACTTATATCAAATTTCTGATTTTATTATCATTTCCAAATAGTTCAATCTTCAGTTCGAAATGAAGATATACTCTTACTGACAAATTACTTGGAATTGAGGATCGATTACGTTTTGACAGCGATAAAATCTTGATTTCCTACTTTTATAAGACCGGTAGCTTTACCTATGATCTCTAAGAATTCCCCATCTACTTTTAATGACTACCAAATCATTAACGTATGGCTTTTGATTTCGGTACCGCTTCTGTATTACTTGGAATCATTTAAAGTTAAGAGATAAGCAACTTAGTTCAGTAGAAGATATTGAATCTAATAAAAAAGCCGTAAAGATGTTTCTCAGATGTAATTAATTGAAACATTTACATTATCTTAATTATTATCATTGTGAGACTGTCTTTGATCGAATTTCATAGTTTATTGTTCTAAAGTATGCAGATACGTACCCGGATGTTTTGACTATAATAATAGATAGAATGACCCAACATATTCAAGAATCTGATATACAGGTGTGCAAAAAGAAAGAAATCATACAAGTCCAATCAAAAAATTGAATATAAGGAAAAATTTGCTTCATTCCATACTTAAAAAAAAAATCTACTGGAATCTATTTCTTTATATAACTAATCTTAATCTACAAATACTTCCGCATCGAATAATAATTTCTTATGACAAAATTTTATTAAAAAAATTGGTTTTCTCGAATTTTTATTTTAAAATCTACAAGATTCACTTTTTGCACCTATTTAAAATAATATGTGAAACCTGTACTCACAGTTATGAGTAGCTTTTGTTTTATTTCTTGAAAAGCAATGTTTAATAGGTTAAAGTTCGCGTGTAAAGTCTTTACATTTAAGTTCTCAATATCATTTGTTAAAATTACTCTTAGCTAACGGCAAATTTAAAACGTTGTAGGTACTTTAATAATTGTATAAATTCTATAATAATACACTTTTACACACTTTCCAAAAAGTAGTTAAAATTTTCGTTGCCCTACCCTGTAGGCATCCACCTAAACAGTGATTATGTTATAAAATCCAATAGTATTCCTACTGTTCATTAAATTAATCGTTTCTGTTTAATACCAGCGTAAAAGTTTTTGTTCAAATCCTTCAGGCACAGAGATGTCTCTAAAATTGTTTCTTCAAATTGTGTTCTTCGAATCAATTACATTTTTTTAGAACTATTATCACCAAATATTACAATTATTGTTATCTTCAAAAAACGTACTTAATTTTTAGATGGTTTGAAGATTGTTCGCCTTGAAGCAAAATCGAATTTGCGGCGGGTTTCAGATGCAAGAAATATCTTCAATTACTTCAAACCAGCGGGAGAAAATACTGTAATTTTATAATAAATAATTTTATAATAATAGTTGTACTTTTGCTTCAGGGTTTTTGAAGTAGTCATTTGTAATTGAATTTGATTCTACAGATTATTAATTTTTTTTTAATTGTTATAATGTGAAAAGTCATGGCAGAAATATGCAAAAAGTTTTCAAGTTCAATCCGAAACATTTAATCTCCTTATTTTATGGTTAAGAGATACATTTTTGAGGAACTTGAATTTTTTCCTTTGAATGACTCCAACAAGACAATGATCTAGACCCCCAAGGTCTGCAAAATAATTATTGGTTTAACAAATACAAAAAGTAAGAATTTGAGTTTCGTAAAATCGTAAAATTTAATTTTTTAGACGTAATAAACATAATATTTTTTCTTCTATCGCACTTTATTATCAAATCGTTAACAATTGTAATGACTTTTTCTTTTCCGAATTATATAATCATATGTTTACTCCAGGAGATTTGAAATAATTAATAATAATTATCAATATGAGATAGCCAGCTCCACTAAAATGACTGACGCATCAAATTGATATTTAATTTAATATTATCTTTGGATTAACTAGCAGTTAGGAGATACGGACTATGTAACATGATTGAATTTTTGTTCAAATATGGCATCTTATTCAAGCGACAGAAGATGAATTATGAGTTTTGAAGGTCACAGATCCTGAAATTATCTTCCATAAAATCACATGACGAGGATATAGGTTTTAAGAGCATTTTTGTAAAAAAAATACACTGTTATATGCCTTTTGGCTGTCTGGCTGGCGTGACGCTGAGTTCTCAGCAATTACAGCACTTACAGATTTGAAACTGGTACTAAATTAAAGCTGCTGTTTTATAGGTTTGCACAAACTGCTTGATTTCTGTATTCATACACTCAGTTTTGGGTAAATAATTAAATAAAGATTCAAAAAGGAATTACTGCTGAATTTTAAAAGCTGAAAATGCCAATGATCAAATTTTATGCCCTAAATTTCGAACTGATATGAATAAGTATCCATTTTTAGGGTAGAAACTATTTATCTCAATATCTCGCGAAGGATATTGATATGCGATTTTCGGTGTTGGTATCAGATAGAATTGAACTTTTGTTTCTATGATCAACTTAGATCAGTATATGACCACCTGTTACTCATTTTCTTAAATCTATAGTTTTGAAGGTAATTGAACCCAGTTTTAAGGGATTTTTTTTAAATAACCTCGATAAAGTAATCAAAAAATTATTTTTTATATTCATACACAAAATTAGGTATACTCTTTTTTCTTGTGGAGCTTTTTTTCTCTTAGATGCTTCTCCGAATTCGTTTACGATTTCCTTCTCTAGTTTCTGGATTCAGCACCCAACAGTAGTCAGCTAACCAGTAATTTTTAACTTATGGGACGCAACCCAAAATTGTGTGGCTGAGCATATTTCTCAGGTTGCGCAGAGCTGAATAAAAAAAAAAGTGATACATTAGATAATAAATACCACACACATTATATTTTTCAATCCAATGACAACAAATACTAGAAGTGAAGATATTTTTTTTATGGTCGAGGGAAAAAATATATTTTTTCATAATACCTGCATTGCATCAACGAGTTTCAACGCCTGTTTTGTCAGTCAAAACGAGACGACATTAAATTAAATTTAAAAAGTATCAATATAACAATTTCAAGTACACTACAACATCTTATTGACGAAGCACAAACAGCTTCTCTTGACTTGTCGCCCGTTAAATCAAAAGCAATAACAAATTTGTAAATTGGAAAGTGTTTCAGTGCAAGTAATATGAAAAATATAGTGAGTTTCGTCCCTAGCCACACAATATACTATTTAATATGATTCAGGAAAAATAATGAGGAAATCTAGCTTTTCTATGGATCGCGATGTGAAGATATTTTTAAAATTTAGATCGCGGTTTGAAAAGAGCCACTGAGCTAACATATCGACATCCCATTTTCCTTGGTAAGGTCTCTCAATATGACGGACATCCTGATGAAATCTTTCACCCTGTTTTTCACTGTAGGCTCCAAGTTTTCAGAAAAGTAGTCAATATGGGAATGTAAGAAATGAACTTCTAAGCTCATCTTGCATCTTTAAGCTTCATATGCTGCCAGCATGCGTTGTACAATAGTTTTGTAATCATTCTCTAGAAACTTGTGTACTACATTCTTGAAAGAAACCCACAATTTTTCTTTCCTGCTTCCCATTGTTTCCAAAAACTTTTCGAGACCAAATGAAAACTTTTTCTTTTAACTTGACTTTAGACAGTTTCAAGAACTTGAAACACAGATATCTGAAACAATCCCCATTTCTTGGCAGTGATTTGGCAAACTGTTTCATAAACAAATTAATATGAAGAGGTAGTAATAGTACATTTTCTGGCACAACCAAGGTCATAATAATCATATTTTTCTCGCCGCGGGTTACCTAAACTGTATGAGGAGGCCATTCAGTTTTTGTCCAATCCAGCTATCTGGTTCTACTATTCCATAAATAAAGAACACAAGTATATTCTGTTTATCCTTCCTGCTGACCCAACGACATGACTAGAATTTTGAAATCCCCACAAATTATACATTGATGCTCTCTCAAGAATCGTAGCCAAGGTTTCTTCCTCATGAATCGAGTATAGCATAAAAAAAGATACAAATACATTCTTATTATGCAGCAAGATCAACTTTGAGGCTAGTTATGAGCCCATGAACATCATTACAATAAACCAGCTTTCCCTCTTTTACTAGATCGTTGAGATCACTCTAAAAACAAAGTTGAGATCTCTCGTCAACAGGAAAATCTGAACTAGATTTTTCCTGGAGAGCTGATGTGTCTGAGTTCTCTGACTCACTCAGGATATCATCTATATTAAAAGGTGGTTGTGGAACTGGTATTTCAGAACTATGTGACACTGGACGAATAACTGAGTCAAGGTTCGGATATTTTCTTTTAATTTTTTTTTTATTAAATTCTTTCACATCATCTATTGCACAGAAGTAGCAGTCGGTTATGTGTTTTTTTCTGTTCACGCCATATTATAGGGATGCCAAAACAAAATAACCCTTATTCCACAAACGGAGATCTTCTTAGCACCTTTGGCACGCTTTCTGCTAACGCTAAAACTATTATATCCACCACCCTCTTCAACCATAATCATTTTCAGTTCAGCTATATTTGATAAAATTCATGTTGGAAGTTTTAGTTTTAAGGCCATCATTCAAATAAGAAACAGAATACTAAATTTTAAGTTAATTAGGAATTTCACCCTAAATATAAAGATAAATTTAAGTGTAGCAAAAAAAATAACGAAATGGAATTTTCTTGATAATCTCTTTTAGTTGAAATCTATAAGAAAATGTATGGAAGTCCTATGCAGTTTTTTACTTGCAGACCTGTAATTACTCTTTCAAATATAAATACGTTTCAAACATCTAACCATACAAACTAATGCTACAATTCTGTGCAGAACCGTAAATCTTACAGATATATAAATTCATAAGAAAACGCATCGACTTTTGTTGATAGCTGCCAATTCGTTCAAATAGATGACGAATTTATAAATTTATGAATTTATAAGACTTATAGATTTGCACAGAATTGCAGCATAAATTGGTACTATTAGGAGTTCAAAACATGATTTTCGCTTGAATTGCAAAGTTTTCTGTAATTATCGGTAGTTTCACTAACAAAATCTAATAATCAATACAATTCCCAATAGGATAAACATTTCTTCTGCTCATTTCTGCTATTTACGCGTATTCTTTATTTATGTGAACTACGCATTTACCTTTCTATTTAATAGTATCTTATTAAGACGGATACAGAGTGAGCAAATCATTCAAAATATATTATTACTAAGCAAATGACTATGAAAATAATAAATATCCTTCCATAAACAGTTTTCATTTCCTCACTTATAAGCAATTGTGAAATAACATAAAATTGGTAATGTTAAAACATTGTACTAATAAGATATTCTGACTTAAAACTTTAAAAGTCACATATGGTGCTAAATATCAGTTTTAAGTCGCACCTGTTTATACAAGTATGATCAAAAATATTAAATAATTAGTGTTTAGGTTTGTAGGTTAAACCACAAATTCTTATTTCCTTCTTAAACAACCGAAGAAATTATCGCTGCCAAATGTTAATTGGGTTAACTTCAAATAAGTAATGACCATAAAATAAATATACCTTTAGTTTTTACTTTGTGAAATGATATTTAATTATTGCTTTTGTATAATAATGTCAGCTGTGGACCATAGGATCAGCACCCATATATTTTGGAAATTATAATGTTCAGACATAATAGATTAGTGAGTGTTATTCGGAGATCACTAATTGGAGCTTCTGAAGACTTTCAGAATATTATTTTATTGAATATTTTTCTGCGTTTGATTGTATATTCTGAAAACTGATTTTAGAATGTAAGTAGCAATTTTTATGATAAACTTAAACGAAAAATTATATATTATTGACTGTCGTCAAGCAAAACGTAGGTAGGTACTACAAAACAATATGATATGAAAAGTATTCTTCGAATCTAAATGAGCACAAATTTTCAAATTCGACATTTAAATATAATTTCAAATTAATCTACATAAGACTGAACTTATTCGATTTCTGGTTTAATAATAAAATATTTGTAGTTCCCTAATTATTTTATCAAGGAAACAAAAGCTTTAACGATATTCAAAGAGTAAAATTTGACATTTATCTCTAATCCTCGTGGCTCCAGGGATCCTATTCTAATTCATAGAGTATAGAGACAGCTTGGAGACAGATCGCAGTCTCTATGTCAATGTTGTTATGTCATAGTTACATTTATAGGAACTTGAATATTGTATGTTGACCTGATGTTGACTTGACCCTGCCTCTTACTTCTGGAAGACTGTCTTCAACGATGATGACATCGAATCACTTCTCTAATTGTCCGTTAGCTGGTACATGTGTCGATAATATATAAAATAACGTCAAAAGACAGTCTTTACAAATTATAATTAAACCTCAGAGCGACTGTTGGTATTGCAAATTCGTCGTAGGCTGTACGCTAAGTTTATATAACACGCAAGCGCGTTGTACGTGATCACGTGAAATTTAAAGGATACATTATTTGTAGCGTAGTGTTTTTGTGGTTCTTAACGATTGTGAAGTGAGCCAGAAGCTCACGTCTGTGGGTTTATGACTAAGCTATGAAACATAGCTTGGCCCATCAAACACAACAGTACATATTTTTGGTGGAATTCATAGCAAATAAAAATCAGATAGAACGAATTGATTTCCGCATATGGAAGCAGGTAATTTTGAAAAATCATGGCAAGATTCTCGTCGAGACTCGAGACAGAGACGTGACTGACCTACTCGAAACCAGGACGAGACCGAGACGAGACTGAGCTAGACGAGACCATCACGAGACCGAGACGAGACTCACTGAAGTCTCGTCTAGTCTCGTGGCAACACTATTTGAAAATTCTAAAATTATATTTTAATATAAATTATATATCAGGGCATTAAAATCATATAATTGGTGCAATAATACTTGTGATTTCTGGCGGTAATATTATATGTGCAACAATATAAATGATTCGATTTACTGTCGGACGCTACGAGTTAATTTGCTTATTCCTTGCCTAGTTGAAGAAATGACCATTCAAAAAAATATATAAAATGGGATAATTTCTAAGATAGGGTCATAACCAAAGAGAAGAATTCATCAAGACATAGCTATATTTCAGGGACTCTTGCAAGAATACATGCGGCCCTTATGCAAATAAATTGAAACATGTAATATATCCTAGAGTCTGAATCAAACTGGGTAGAAATTTGGATTTCATTATTGTTTGTATTAAAATATATCATAAAAATAGCAACATTTGTGCTACGGTGTGGAATATTTTAATAATGAAGACAAAAAACGTCTACAGTTGCTCCTCGATCTAAGGTAATACATAGTGCCAAAATTGACTTCTAGATTTGAATTTTTGCGGAACAACAATGTTTCTGAATTTTAATTTCTTATTGTTTGATTTGTTATCGAAAGTTAAATTTTCATTTAAAAAATATTTGTCCGATATATTACTCATCATTTAACAGTTTGTATTCTTCTCTGCCAATTATATATTTTGGAGAAGAGCTCATTACACTTGAATGAATAATTCTAATTACTCTTCGAACAATGCCACTTGAACTAACTCAAAAATACAATTATTATCAATAAGTTATGCAAAAATTCATTCGAATGAACTCAATAACAGCACCCATATATATTTATTTATACAGGTGATTAATTATTATTGTTTGAACACTCAAAATTTCGATCGCAATGTTGATGAAAGTGATCAATGATTTATAGGCAATAAAAGATCGCATCCACTGTGATTCTAAAGTCCCTGTTTTGGGGATTCTGAAGTTGACAGTCCTTAACAATGATTGACGCACTTGCAAAGATTTTCTACTGGGCGATTTAAAATCGTTCAATATTTAAACTGCGCTCACTCGACAGCTAATTGTTCTTGACTTACCCCCATTGCAACTGAAATATTCACTAACCCCTTTTTTACGCGAAATTCTACATTCATCTACGTTGTTTCAGTCCTCTTTGCAGACAAGACTTCGCTCCATAGGTGTGCAAAGATTTTTTACCTATAAGGGCAAATTTTTCAGCAATAAATCAAAGTATTCCAAATATGCCGAGTTATCTGAATTCAATATTATTCATTTGGGCTATCTCTAGATTTTCAGTTTATTTTCACAAGAGACATAATATTAATGCCTTCATAAAATTGACAATAAACCAAAGCTCATACAATTTGAACTGGTGCACAGCCAAAATTTCACAGGAAAAAAAAAATAAAAACTGTATATGGCTCTGAATCAAAAACACCGCCCGGGATACCTGTTTATCAATTTTCTCTGATGGAAAATCTCCATAGCTTAAAATTTAATTTTATCAATTTTATTCCATGGAATTATGCAGACATGTTTGAGTCTCAGTGTTTGATTAATTTAGGGTATTCTCAAAATACCGGACATTTTCAACTTTACAATAAACTTATTTGTCAATTTCAGTAGCATGCGCACAAAAATGTGTTTCTCACGTTAGCGTTAACGTATCATTAGCGGAGGCTCATTTAAGCTTCCTAATAAGTTTTCCTCATTTATTTATTTATTTATTTATTTATTTAGTTACACTGTCCAACAGGTGAACCCAATTACAGGACAGGAAAAAATAACCCATTATAGAGAGATACAACAAAAAAAAAATATATATATATATGTATATATTAAATACATAGAATATCTTAAATAAGCAGTATTATGAAAAAAATCAAGTATGTATTATGATAAAAAAGGAGATAAATGAAAATATAGCTCAAATAAAAAATAAGAATATAAATAATGTTATATAACAAACCAAATCATAATTGTTTATTTATTATTATAGTGTGCATTTATAATTCTTTTGAAATTATTTATTGAGATATTGAATAAATCAATGTGTGAAAATTCGCTATCAAATAAGAATAACATTTTGTATATTGGAGATACGAAATAGGCATTGGTTCTAGGATTAGGTAGATAGAACATAGTGAACGAGCGTGTATGAGTTTGAGGAACATGGAAGTTCAATAAAGAAAGAACTGTAGGATCATCTATATGATAATTAACTACTTTAAGAAGATGCATAATTGTAGATAATGATCTTCTATCATCCAGAGTATTCAAGTTGAATATTTTTAATAAAATTTCATATGTGACTAGTTTATCAGGATAGTAGTCCATTATTTTGTAATAAATATATTTGACTACTCTTTTTTGTACCAACTCGAGTGTAGAACAATGAACTTTATAGATTGGGTTCCATATCAAAGAACAATATTCCAGTTTTGGTCGTATAAGTGTGTAGTAAAGAATAAATATTGCACTAATGTTCATGAAGCTGCGGGTATTACGGATAATGAAACCAAGAATCAATTCAAACCAATTCAAGTATGAAAGCACTAAATCGTCACTTTGCTGAAAGTATCGTTTTAAGCTCTTCTAATTGAATATCCTGAACGTGCGCTTATGTGTACCTCAATCCCCAGCGGCGTCTCGTGTCAATTCTTACGTTAGTACGATTTTCCATGAGTTCAACTGTTTTAAATCCATGTGCATAATTCAGGCGACCCTTTTTAATGCCAATTAAATTCAGCGAAACGTATTGGGAGTTTTGTCACCTCTATCTAGTACTCAGTAATCGTTGATCTTCAGTTGTCTACCTCCCACAACCGGCACTGCAAAAAGGGTTATTTACTATTCACTGGTGTTCATAGCCAACTTAAAAATGAGTTAATATTGCAGGAGAGAAGTGATTTGTTAGCTTTTCATTTGTTGCTGGAAATGCAAAGTTGGAAGACAATTAGCTTTATTTGTTAATTATTTTCATGATGTCGTTGTCGTTGTCGAAATACTTGAATTTAGAAGATTGTTCAGAAAACATTTCACCTTATTCTTAGCAATGATTTTGAGTGTAGTTTCACCCAATCCGTTTTAGTAAGTTTGTAAAAACTATATATTTGTTATTTATTACTCAAATTCGCCGCGCAATTTGCTGAATTCTATCTACAAAATACATAATAGATAGTAAAATAGTAGCAGAAATGAAGACGAGACTTGTATGTTTTTCATGAGGTGTTACAAAGCGTTACCTGAAAAGTAGCATTCTCTCCTCAAGTAGGTATTTTTCTGAGCCTAAATAATAATTATAAAGGTACAAATTATAATATTTATATAATGTGTCTGTTCCAAGGAGTGCACGGTAAGTGTATGAGAAGAAATACTTTTGTTCAGCATGGATGTATGGTAATGAATGCATAGCGTGGCTACAAGAGCATAAAGACAGAGTGACTTTTGCGGAAATGAGATTTTTGCGCGGTATTTGTTGGTATGCTAGAAGGGATCGAATGCAGAATAAATTGGTGTATGAAGAATGTAGTATTAGAAAAAATGTACTTGAAAGAGTGGGAATCATCATAAGACCAAGGAATGTAAAAATTACGATGTTCTTTTTATTTTATAATTTTGTAGAAGGTATACGTAATCCAATAGGAATTAATGCATTTGGCCGAATTCCTGGACTTATTGCCAAGTATCTTGAATATCCTAACGCTGCCTCGTATACGGGTCACTCTTTTCAGAGAACATCCACTACAATTTTAGCAGATAGTGGTGCCGACTTCACAACTTTATAAAGACACAGTGATTGAAAAAGTAATTCAGTTTCTGGAAATAAGAACAAAATGTCTCGTAGGCTTGGATCTACCAATGAACTAATTGATATTTCTTCACTAAACGATTATGTTATTCCCAAAAGTCTATCTTGAATCTTTGTTATTACAATATCTGGTATTTATTGTGTTTTCATAATGATTTTGACAATTTTGTGTTATAATGTATAACATTATGCATGCTTTTCTTAGCCGTAATCATAACATTATGATGCTAGTCGTTTATAAACATTATTCATTTAACCAACAGTACAATTCAAGTGAGAGTGAATAAATATTTTCTCCACTCCATGTAGCTTCACTTCAATACTGGACATATAATTTGATTTTAGCAATAATTGAAAATTAAATTCCTCAGAATTAGAGTGAGAAATCAATAAAGATTTTTACTTCAAGCTGAAGTAAAAAGAGGATGAATCTTTCAACCAACAAAAATGGTTAATCAGAAGAATTAATTACCTAGAAGATACAAAAATACTAAAAAACTTGTTCTCATTAAAAATTGAAACTTATCCCCCAAATCAAATTACCGGAAAAATATTACAATAATTAATCGATTCATCGAGCTCCCAGTCTAAAAATAATTAGATTACTCAATAAAAATACATTCCTAACCAGTGAATAATTTACCAAAAAAAAAAATAACGGAGTCAATAGGTTCAGGTTAATAAATATCATTATACAAAGTCTCACAATACCCACAGCATGGGAATATCGCCCAACAAATAAAATTGTCGATTTATTTGAAAATCGGAACTAGGCGCGATTTGCGCCCTTAGATCCAGTGACAATACAGCCCGAGTTCGAATCCCGAGGGAGACATTTTGATATCGCACTCAGTCAAAGGTAACTTTGTTAAAGTTCGGGCGGGCATTTGTATAAAACCAGCGCTATCTATTATTAAACACGCCGTATACATTTACAGTAGTCCAAAGAGAATTCATTCCTTGCAATAAGAAAAAAATGTGGATTATTCTGCTGGTTCACTGCGATTGAGGATAACTAATTTTCTACGTCTGTATTGTTGTAAAACGATGTGCTGGATGGTAGCTCTTTACTCTCCCGGTTTGGAAAGAGGGATGGTACTTTTTATCTTTGTCTTTCGTTCCAGAAGAGATATTTGTTTCTCTTCTCGTTTGGGATCTGTTACGTTTTACGTTTGTGCTTTGTAAAGTGGTTCCGTACTTCCGGGCAGATTTTTAAAATGAATTAAGCTGTGATTCAAATTGCTCTGGTTTTTGTAGGATGCAAATTTTCAGAGCTGAAAGATTTTTTATTACGAAGCGATAATTCTGGATGCCTTGAGATATTATGTTGATGAATTAATAATAGTTTTACTATAAAAAAGAGTTAGAGCAGCTCGAAATTATTATTATATTTTAGTACAAAGATACAATTTTTTTGCATGAAAAAATAGATATTTTCATAAAAATACGATTCAAATAAGAGTTCGTAAGATATATGATATGATTTATAGCGTCCCCACTTTGATGTCTGGAGTCTGGTGTCTGATGTCTCCACTTCTCTTCCTTTAATTTTGATAGTATTGAACTAATTTCTTTACAGTGGCGTACGGTGTGAAATAAATATGGTAGATGTAAATGAATGTTAGTTTAATATTTAATTATTTAGTGACAATTTCAATTTCAAAATTTATTTAGTTTTCCAACGTTAGTTTTGATAAATAGACTTCAATTTTCGATTCATTTTGAAGACTTGTGATTTTATTTCTTCTGAAAAAATAAATTAAAGTTTCCATTGAAATTAATTTTGGAGAATGGATTGGAATATTGGGAATGATTCAGTTATGTTGGTTTAGATAAGTAGAATAAATATTATATAGAAGACTTGAAGACCAAAAAAATCATTGTGGAAGATTGCAGGGATGTCTGATTTATAGGTGAATATGATATGATTGTTAGTTTGCTGCCTGAGAGAAAGATGACTAATGGAAAAAATAAACAAGCTTGTATGAATATAAAACAGAAAAATCTCATAAAGACATTGCATGTTGAATTTGATTCATGCCAACATCATTTTGAGCAGAAGTCGTGATTTTATGTAAATATATATTGGTGGAACATAAATTTAAAAGAATCTTTGAAGTATTAAAGAAAACTTCGAGAATTATCGTTTTACATTGAAAATCTTTCTACATGAAAAAAGAAACAGAGAGATATTGCTTGTATGTTGGAAACAAAAATGCAAAAAAGGCCTTTTACAAAATAATATCATTGAGATGAAAAAAGGCAGTAAAATATAGATTATAACTTGTCTACTCATAATTAAAAATCATTAATGTTGTAGATTTCTATATTGTTGTAAAAACAGTATTATCAAAATGCTTTTAACAATGAACAACCAAGAAGAAACCTAGTGAAACATTTCAAATTATACTTTAAATAATTGAGATGAATTTTTCTGCTTGAAAATTCATAGCCAATTTCGACAATTTCTTGATTCAAAGTTATTGTCTTTTCCTTTACAACACTCTGCCTCCATAAAATTCTTTGAAAAAGCTATCAATAATGCACTCGTCCGTAAAATTACTTCAGCATTAACCATCCTTCAATTCTCATCCGAAACAAAAGAAGAAAAACGTAAACAATAAAAGAAAATCTACAATAAAGCAGAGTTTGCCAGCTACATATTTCATAGCAATCGTATAACCTTCCATCGTAGGCTCTAAAAAAGCTTATCAAAATATCATACAACCCAACATGAGGTCGATAAAAACGGGTCCGGTAATTCAGGTAGCATCTTAATCACGATTATCCTCATACAGGACCGTAAACCTTATAGCCTGAAAACACTAACAAAAAAATCACGAAATAACATCCAACGAAAAATTGCAGTCATGAAAGTTTAAGCTTTCGGATGAATTCAGCGTGGATCGAGAATACCCTGAAAGAAGGAATAAATGGGGTACGTACTATTCTGACACTGCTAGGAATTAAAAAATATATATTCATTAATTTATATTACAAGAGAGTAATCTTAGGCATTATGTAAGTATTGAATTATGAGAATTCAATCAAAGGTTTTAATATTTCTTTTTACTCTACAGATTCGGTTCCACCTGGATCATCTTCAGAAGTGAAAAGAATTTGTGAGTTTATAATTGAACAACATATGTTCAATAAGAATATAAAAACATCTTGAATTTATTTCAATAAAAACTAGACATTTTTTTTCTAGTCGAAAAATATATGTATATATAAAAATTTCACAACGACTGATCGCTATGGAGATCTAAACCTAAGGCATTATAATATGAAGCCAGATATTTGGTAGCGGAACTTGTCAATTATCAAAACAGTACATTTGATATTCATAGGCTCTACATATAACTAAACAAATTGATCGGTGACAGATATACACTGTGCTACCACTATGAATTCGCAGAGAAACCAAATTTAGGTCACGCAACTTCAATGCCACGCATGTATTACTGCTGGTAGCTCTGGGATAAGTAGAAAAATTAAATGCAATAAACGATTAGCTTACACATCATTTGCGATGTGTTAACAACCAAGTTTAGAGGTGAACATTAAAGAAATACAATATTAAAAACTGTTTGGAAATATATGCATATTTATCTAATTTTACATACTTCAAGACTGTCCGTTACGCAGCTAAAATCTACTCCAGTTAAGAACGGTCCAAGGCTCTTATAGAATCACGATTTGAGCCTTCTGGTTGACAGGGGATGCGAACCGATTTTACATTAGCACAAAAATTATACTTGGCTATTTGACAAGTGGATCATCTGTTAGTCCTTTATCAATCAACATGAATAAATTTGTGCAGTTTAACGATTCAAATTCACATCTATTCAGCTTGTTCAAAATCCTATATTTAATATGAGTGAATCGTATTTGCACTTCGGCCAATCTGAAGACTTTAATCGTAGTAAAAGAACCTTGCATCGTCCTTCATTGGAAAAGAATCTATTTGACAGTCAATATGAGTGCTATTTTGGTTTTCCTATAGATAGCGCTACGGTCGTAGTGGGCAATGGAGAACGATTGAACACCTATTATATCATTGTTTCATACCTATAATTTTTTAAATGTATTAATATTACTTAATTGAGATGTGTGCGTACGGTATAACTTGCATAGCATAAAAGATACGTTGAAATTATTTATTTTGAGTAGGTATTTTTTTCTTCAATTATAACGTACCTATTAGGGAAAACGTCTTAATTCGTCCAAATTGACAGAAGAACCTCAAATTATGACGCCGATGATTTTGCGGATCGGGTTTGTATGTATCAAACACTGTATCCCTTTTACCGAGGAAGCATTGGAGAAAAGGATGAAATTAGTTTTGCCATACTAAACATGTTGAAGAATATGTTGCTGACAATATTAACAACAAAATTATTGCGAAGTGCATCTGACAAACTTTTATCACTGAAACATCTTACAAATTATATATAGAAGTAAATTCATGAATCCTAAATCGATGATGAATATTCCTAATTTCATAATTAAATTACAAACATCTTTGTAATATGGATTAATAATGAAAGACAGATAAAACTCAATCTACCGCTTTGATCCACTTCACTCATTTTTTTATGTTATAACTGCGTACATGAAATCTATGAAACTATATTTCACTTGAATCATCCTTAACACAACAGCCTGAAATAGAACAAGCATCTTCCTATGTTTTATATGCAATTATTTCCATTTTTTAACTACAATGCTCAATGACAGATCAATGACATATTCTGAAAAATGGAGTTCAAAGCTTACAATGGTGCTCACCATGAGCGCTCGCATCGATACTTGTTCAAACTCCGCCCCCTTGCACATAGCCTATAGCTTTATTTCCACGAGGAATTTTGACATCTAATAAGTATTAACTTCATTCCAATAAAATGTTATTTCAAAATTCCAAAAAAATCTTCAAAATACACTCTAAACGTGAAATTATCTATATACAAATCAATAAAATTGAAGTGTTAATCTTTGATTTCCCAATAAAGACTTTTCGTCAATCTCATATGGTTATTTGCAAGATACCAAAGCCCAAACATGTGCTTCAAATTTTTTTTATCTGTCTATCTGTCTGTTTGTTTGTCCTAGCTAATCACTGAAATGGCGCAATCGCTTGAATTGAAACTTTTCACAGTTATAGCAGTCACAAGATTTCAGATATAATAACCGGATATATAATAGTGACGCACGAGTTGTATTTATTCATTCGTACATCGTTCATCCGTACATCGTTCATCCGATTAAGTTAAGATTTGTTGTTGGTGCTTGCATAAAAAAATCTGGAATAGTATAATCAACGTACAGTTTGTGGTGAACGAGTCGTATTCATTCGTTCGCGTATCGCTCATCTGATTGAGTTGAAACTTTGTACAGTTATTTCTAGTACTTGCGTTAAAATATTATCGTAAAATTGATGGCTATCACATCGGATAACTGTTCGTTCGCATATCGTTCATCCGATTGAGCTGAAACATTGAACAGTTTTTGTTGGCACTTGCATAAAAATTCCTGACAGTACCACCAGGTTACCTTACACTAGTTGAATATTTCTTTTAATAATTAATTCATACAAAGAAATAAGATTTAAATGTTTGTCTGCGATTTCGCAATAAAGATTTTTGCTTCAAAATATCAGAATCTCAAAATTATGTACATTTTTGTGTTTCAAAATTATGATCAAAAATACAGACCTTCAAAATAATGTTCAAAAAATTGTAAAAATTCTTGTTAGAAATTTTGTTCAAAATTATGAACATAATTTTGTTCAAAATTATGAACATAATTTTGAAAGAAACTATGCATCGTGTCATACGGCCTTAAGAGAGTAATCTAAGTTACTTTTTGTTGGAAATATTCAGAGTTCCTACGTAAAATCTGAGAAATCATAGAAAATGAGGAGCTATACTGAGTTACGCGCGGCTTAAAATAATAAACAATAGTTTGGGTGCTAGGTCTATCGACCAATAGAAAGTGAGGGCAAATTGTCCGTTTTTAATAAAGTACACCTAAATTTAACTCACATTCAATGGTAATTTTCCAGTCGGATGATTATTATGTATGTATGTATGTGAGAGAAGCATGCATTCAAGATGAGGAGGGATATTCATTCCAACTTTTAGCTCGAAATTTTCATGTTATGTTGTACAAATATAAATGATTAACCGTGTCAAATCATTCTCATTTTTTCTTTTATCGTTTCGTTATAATATATAGTGACACTACGATTGATAAATCGCTCACCCAACAATTTGGATGAATGACAATTCAATTTGAAAAATTTCACAAAATTACAGATTTTTACAATTTTTTTTATTGTTTTAATATGTATCAAGAAATTAGACAAAATAATATATTGATAAAATACAGTAGGTGGCAAAATTATAAGAAACAGTTCATGAATTTTGTACTTTCGTATTTTACTGACTTCTTTCTCAACAAATTATTGGTTCTAGATCTTATTGATCTTTTTTTTTATATAAAAGAGTTCGATTGAGATACTAAAACAATGAATTACGAAAGAAGAATATCATTTTTTTTTAATTAAAAAAAAAACAAAAAGGAGAAATGAGTTTAACAATTAGAATATATGGCAAATATAAATAATAATAATTGAATTCAGATTAGCTTGGATGTTTCGACCCCGAAGCGGCCCATCATAATCAGCTTGTAAGTTAAAATGAAATATTATTAAATTGTTGGTTACATTTTAAATTAATTTATTCAAAAATTTACAATTTAGACGTTAAAAACAGGAAAGAAAAAATGAACAGTATAAAGACATAGCATTTTTTTTTTTTGATAAATGACACAAACCACCACTTTTGCTACTTATTAAAATCAATGATAATGATACCAGTAACAATACCTTATGAATAAATTCTATCAAAACCAATTTGCTTTTTCCTACTGTCCTAATAATTTGGCCAACTACTGCGCATGTACAAATGTGTTGTACCAATTTTATTCCGTGGTAGAAAATTTCAGTCATAATACGAATTACTTCTATTATAACAGATTGAATTTTAATAATAATACATTTGATCAGCAAATATTTTTAGCTCATCATAAATCGTCACACATCATGTTTGTACTGTGTCAAATTATAGTGTTTCGGTTGGCATTATACGAGATGGCACTTGATAGGTTGTCAAAAGATTAAAAATTGCAGGTAATATTTTACCAAAGATCATATTTTCCATTAATTTAAAATAAGTGTAAATTTTTCATTTAAATATAAACATTGCCTTCAATAAATCATGTGTTTCATTAAAAAAAAAAAGAAATCTTTTGCTTCTGCAGGATCCGCATAATAATATTTTAAATGAAAATTTGTCGAAACTGGCCACCCCAAAATCTTCCGGGTCGAATTGGCGAGGTAGTAGCCCCTGCGCGCACAGTACTAAAGTTTGATATTGTTTTATTTGCAGACCAGGTCCGGTGCTAACTAAATTAGTTCCCTGGTCCGATTTGTATTCTGCTATTGCCTCTGTTTTGTTATTGCTCGGTGGCCAGAATAGTTTGCAGTTAGATTTTGATGGGCAGTGGCGGCGTGAGTGGGGAGCAAATACACTACGGTTCTGGGGGAAAAATGAGTCCGCAGAGAACAGAAATTTAATTAGTAATGAGTGTTACATCTTGGTAATTAATTTATGAGGCTATTCTGAAAAGTATGATGATGAGCCTATGACTAATTCAGCATTATGAAGAGATGAGTTTCTTTAATTTGGAGAAAATAATTACGATGCGAAAAAATGTCAATGTATGGATTGGAAAATGGTTATTTATCTTACAGAAATGTGAATTATAAACCTTACTATATTCTGTGTTATTATTAATACTTATTCTCTGATTTGCGAGAGCTCTGATTTTTAGTTTTTTGTGAAGTTGATAGTTGACTCAAAAAACAAGTAAATTGATTTGGAAATTATTTGTTACTCGGATAAATATTTCCTAAATGTAGCCACCTTCATAATTGTGTTCCGTAGGCTACGGAAAAATGTATATTACAAATTTTATTTCGAGGAAAATAGTTTTGATAATACGAGCACTCATTTGTGATCATCTTGCATTTCAACTCACTACATGTTTGTAAAAGAGTCATAACTGGATCTTGAAGAATTGAAAATCGCTTTTCCAGATCTTTCCTCGATCTTTTTATAATGCAGTCATTAACCCATTTCATAACATATCATTTTATAGCTTGAAGGAGAATTTACAGAAAATTGATAGAATAATATAAATCAGATAACGTTCTTAATGAACGTGTTCGTATGAATAAGGACTTAAAATTTTGCATATTTAAGCAGCACTTTAGAACAAAGAAAAATAACGTGTGAAAATATGATTGGATAACCACAACCGCAGCGTTCAATTCCTGAGAAAAAACTGAAACCTCGTACCACAGTAATAGATCTAATGAACTGTTAATCTCAATAAAACTGTTAATATTTAAACGAAACGAATGCTGTATTTTTTCATTTTTTTGTGGGATGAAAAATTCTGCCATGAGAATTTAGTTTATGCGTTTATGTGCTTTGCGCATTGTTTTATTTTGGCTCGCTGGTGTAAAAATGGTCGGTTGAATTAAAATATGATTTTTTAAAGAAGCAAATGGTGGCCGGGTAAATTGAAATAGGATTTGAACCAATCAGTCATGAACGCGGTTTATGGAAACTAATATTTTTACAGATTTGTTCCACTCTGCTAAATGGCTTTCTGGAAAATACTTGCACAGGCGCAGGAGGAAATATCACTTTGAGTTTATAAACATCAAAAGTAGGCTTATAATAACAGCTTAAAGACAATAAAACAATATTTTTACAGCCCAAGCAGTTCTACTATAAAAACTGAGAGGTATATTATCATTGACCCAGCAACAAAATTGTATTCCGGAGTAACAAACAATGCGTTATCTAATTAAATAAATATTTTTTTGCTGGTGGACATAAAAAGTAAGTTTTTACTGATGAAAAAAATGGTACTTCTCCAATTTAGGTTGAAATCCACATATACCTTGAAACTTTATTTATTTCTTCCAGTAATTTCATCCAGAAACCAAAAATTTTGCTAGATAAAAATGTGAAATATGATACATAGTTCTAAGATCTATTTCAAATAGAAACACTATGAGCAATACGATTTGTATGATGCTTGCAATGACATTGAATTAAGTTTTCAAAATCATAGATTTGTCTCAATTTCTAGCCTCAACTTCATCTCAGAGCTGGAACTACAACGACTTGACATTGACATAGACTTGATTTCTACTGTCAATTTGCCATGCAAGTTGGACATGTGTCCAGTTAATATTCTTCATAGATCTCATTTTAATAGAAGGATAACCTGATCTAGTCCCTATCATGTCCCTATTACAAATATCAACTGGAAATATGTCCAATTTGTGTAGCACATTGACAGTAAAATGCAAGTCAATATCAATGTCAAGTCGTTGTAGTTCCACCACTGCTATGATATGAATGAATATTTTGCAACGTGCGAGAGTGTGGAGGCTCGTAAAGGTGACCTTGCCTGGGCGGAGCCTGTCGTCCTTGTTGCGTCGCGCCACACTGCATCACATCACTCCACCCGATGGAAGCCTTTAGCAATATTCCAGAAATGTGGTAGAACATTCGAGAAATGGATATTTCTATATATAAACGCAAGCAAACGATTTGAGGAGTAGTGTGATGCTGAATCTAGAGCAGTGAATAGTGAATATTTAATAGTGAAGTAAACAGTGTAAATAAATAGTTAGATATAAATATCTGCGACTTTGTACAAGATAATAGTAAGTGATAATTAAACAATATAGTGTTGTTAGTGATATCCGGAAGAATAAAACTTTTATTTCATTTTCAATTATCAAATACTGATTCTTATTTAATTATAAATTATTTCTTCAAGCAATAAACATTACAATATTAGAGCTGCAAATGGAAATTTGTTTCTGTGTGAGAAGACTTATGATAATAATCAGGTACTCATTATCACTCTTACTATATTATTACGTCATTTCTTCTCGATTAGAATTGAATATTGCGCAAAGATGTAAAGAATGGTAGTTATAAGATGTATGGGATGCAAAATATTCAATGATTACTCATTCAAAATGTAAAATTTTCTCTGAAAAGTTCATTCAAATTACAAAGTCAAGAGACACGGTAGCGTCTCTTGCCAAGTACAAACCAAAAAAAAATAAAACAAAAACAAAAAATTGCTGAACTCTACAGTCTCTTATCCCAAGTGAACAAATGCTCATTTTGAGGTTGAAAAATAAAGTATTTTCAATTAAAAAAACAAATGTTTTAACTTCACCATCGTATAGTCCGCGTAAAAATGAGTAGGAATGCGAAGTCTCATTTAATTCGGTCCATCCCACACAAAGATATGAATTTCTTCTGCAAATGAGAATCCGTCGTCTTCTTGTTCATTGTCATACCGTCACGCATCATTTTTCAGCTTAAAGGAGATTTAAAGCGGATATAGACAAAAAAAAAAATTATAAAAAGGATAAGACAAGGCTTTATTTGAGTTTAAAGAAATCTAACAGGCAACATACGTGAACCCAAATGACATTTTTATTGTAAAAAAGAAACTTCAAGGTGATTTGAGGTGGATTTGGACAGAAAAATTCAATAAAAAGAATAAGATGCATAATTATTTGTGCTAAGAAAAATGACATATTTATTGTAATTATTTAAAAGCAGATAAACCAGAAAACTGTGGAGTATTTACCGTGATAATAGCTACAAGCCGTCAACCTACTCTCATATATTTATCAATTGATAACCGTGAGAGCGGTTATCAGCCAATCAATATTTTTAGTACATTGCACCACTTTTTAATATTCAATCGAAGTCTTCAAATTTCAATTGCATATTCTAGGATAGTAAGTTATCAAACGTCAGTTCAGTGAAATTTTCATTTATTAATAGAGGGCAAAATACAGAAATTAATAAAATTTTAATTACATTGTATTATAACAATCAATTATTTATAACAATCTAACAGGCAAAAGTTGTCAACTCAAATGATATATTTATTATAAACGAATTAATAAAGACACTAATCAAGATTATTTAAACCAGATAAGGCAGAAAGCTATGGAGTATTTCACCGTGATTGAAGTTACCAGCCATCAACCTACTCTCATATTATAATTGACTTCTATGTATGCGGTTACCAGCCATCAATATTTTTTCTACATCGCAACAATTTTTAATATTTAAGGGCATTTTTAAATTTCAATTCTCATTTTAGGATAGTAAGCTACCAAACATCAGTTCAGTGATACTTTTACAAATTACTGAAACTGATTCAATTTATAACAATCCAATTGTTCATAGCAAATTAATTGTTTAGAGATATAAAAATAATTCTTTAGATACTGCTACTATATCAAGGTAGGTACATTATAAATTCACAAAAAAGAAAGTGATATAAACTCAAAAAATATTCAGTGAAACTTGAAAGTCTCAGCCAAGTACAAAATCCTCATATCTAGATTCTTTCCCTACAAAAGAAGATCTTTCCTCAGTTTGACATGTCCCCCTTATTTTCGGGTCCTGATATAAAAGGTGGACTCAAGTACGTCACAAAATTCAAACACCTCAACAACATGAATAATGCTAAAGGAGATGTTTAGCCCTAGATTTCACACGTCGAACTCGGTCAGAGCGAGCAAAACCCGCTCGTTTCTTCATGTTACTAGTGAGCTTAAAGTATAGACACCCTTGGACAAGATCTTGCGGAGGAATTCGGATATTATAGGATTATAGCTACCTGATGCTTCAAGAAGGAGTGATTTTTTGACAGCTCGATATTTTGATAAATCTTCACGTCTGAGAAGCTACTGAGTCCAAAAAATATAATTAAAAAAAAAATTCGATCTGTCTGTCTGTTTGAAAGCACGATAACTTAAGAACGCATACGAATTTTTGAGTGAAATTTTATATTCAAGTTTTTTATTAAAAGGCTTAAGTTTGTTGATAAGTTTTTTCCAATTAATGGTACCAAAGCTTTATTGATTTAATTTTTTTGTTTATTTTATGAACGGTTAGTATTTATCATGAAATATAAAATAATTGAAATTGATCTTTCATTAATTTGGCACAACATTTAATCAAACCTTTTTTTAAAACTATCAGCGGTACATTTTTTATTATTAAAATTTTGATTATTAATCAATTCGTTATATTTTTCTGAAGAAAATAAATAATGACAATCATAATGTGAAATTAAAATAGTAATATAATACTTTTTTACGGTCATACGTGAGGTTAGCTCTTTATGGATTGCTTACGATACGTAAAATAAGTGTTTTCTGGGTTTTTATTACATTCTAGGGCTACCACCATCAATATATATGCGGTTGTTTAATTGCATAAGCTGAATTTAATTCTTTTGTAACTGGACGTTGGTAATATTCGCTTTCAACTGTTAATCCTTTCATTGTTGTCACATGCATTTGTACTTTTGTTAAAATTTGGAAGTAAATGATATTGAAGAAATAATTAAAAATTAATTGGAAACTCGCCACATTGTGTACATTTGACATCGACCCATTGCTCAGGTTATTTGAAAGTCTAAATGTCAACTACTGTGTTATGTGTCTAGAATTCGTTTTGAAAGATACTACTTGGGACCGTAGAAAAATATTATATAAAATATATGTAGGTGTAAACAAGCATTATGATATTCAATTTATAATTTTAGTGATTCGACAAACCTTTCGTTACTGAATACTTGGACGTTATAATGCTCAATTTCACATAATTGAATCATAAATTGCTATTATGCAACAAGAGTGCAAATTTGAGCATTATATGACATGCTTGTTCAAAAGCACAGCACTAGTTGATATTTAGACTTTACAAATAACCTTAAGAGTGGAAGTGTGACAGATGTTGTACACGAAGCAGTATATGTTCAATTTTTTCGTAATTCTCTCATTCGATATCATCGACTCCTACATTTTGACACTTATCAAAAACAAACAGAGATACTGCAAAAATCAAAATGCTCAAGTTGAGAGTTTGACAGTTCGAAACAAATAGATCAAAGACATATCTATTTCGCGCAGTGTCGCGTTTGTTAATGATGGTAGCTCTGAAATGCGTAAAATGAATAAAATGTAAATAACATTTACTTGAAGCATCCTTTGTGCTACTTTACTTTTTCTCTTTCTGATATTTTGATATGCACACCTAAGAACTAAGTAGCACAAAAATGTTATTTTTGCACGATCAATTTGCAGAAGCAATGATTATTGTACATATTTCTATTGTATTGTGTGACCGACAAAATTCACATATCGAGATTTTGAGCATCCCTGAATCCATTTTGACTATTTTCGGCTTGATGTCGGTACGTATGTATGTGCGTACGTTACGTATGTGCCTAACTCGCAAATCTCAAAACCCGTCAAACAAATAATGCTGAAATTTTGTATTTAAGACTGGTATAGAGTCTTGATGTGCACCTCGCATTATGGTTGCAACCGTCTGTACCGGAAGTGCACATCACTCAAAACATTTTTTGAATATTCCGCATAAATTCAAAACTGTTAAACATAGAATGTTGGAATTGAGTATTCAAGACGATTATCATCTAAATGCTCATATCCTATTCTCATTGAGATCGACTGAGCCGAAAGTGCACTTTACTTGACAGTCTTTTAGAATTCCTCGCATGAATTCGAAATGATTAGCCGTAGAGTATTGAAGTTTAATATCTGGATGATTGCCTACTATTCTTATAACAATCGACTGTAGGTACCGGAAGTGCACTTCTGTAGAATATTTTTCAATTCAGAATTGTTAGCCGTAGAATCTTGGAAATTAGTATTTAGGAATATTGTAGCATTAGAATGATGACCTACTGTTTCCATAGCAACCGACTGGGCCGAAAGCGCACTTAACTTGATTATCGCATTATTATGAAATTTGAAATTTGTTACTGAGCCATAAATACTGCTTGCATATAATTTCATAATAGCGTCTGTAAGTTCATGAAGACACGTACATACTTGCGGAAATAGTTTTTTACACTACAATATTTGTAGTAGCAACAGCAGTTAACTATGACACATAAAAACTCAAACCAAAAAGCTAGAACATTTAGAATAACCGGATCATTTCAGAAAAAAAAGTTATTGAAACATCTTATTATGCGATTATGTATATCTATATACAAAAACACTTCTTATAAATGGATTTATAACGATTGTAGATTGTCTACTGTTTGTGGTAACGAACTCAAGTTTCACCTGTCTGATGTTGAGTAACATCTGCTAAAAACTTTAAACGGATGAGGTTTTTTCCCCATAATTTCAAGAATTTATCTGTTAATATCTTTGTTATAACTACATCGCCACAACAAAAATATTTGAGTTACTTTTGGGACATTTAACGAAGATAATATATTTTTCATAATACCTGCATTGAAACAGCGCGTTTTCACGCCTATTTTATCAGTAGAAACAAGACAATTTCAGACAAATGCGAGTGTAGCCGGGCAGAAACAAGCCTGTTTCTGCCCTAGGGGAAAAACAAGCTTGTTTCTGCCCGCTGAATTTGTTTCTTACATCGTTTTATCCCTGGCAGAGTCGCATTTGTTCATTGCCAATCTCTAAATGAAAATCATATAACCTAAGATAATTTGACAGTTGTTGTATTCGTAACTGTAAATTAAATTGAAAAGACGATTAGTTTCAAGAAAAAAAGTATTAATACGACAATTTCAAGTACACCACAACATCTTATTGATAAAGCACAAGTAGCTACTCTCGACTTGCTAACTGCGAAATCAGAAGAAAAATATTTACTTTGTCATGACAAATTTGTAATATGGAAAGTTTCAATGCAGGTATTATGAAAAATACAGTGTGTGGCACGGGACAAAACACGATTTCAGCCGAGGGTGATGCCAGCCCTCGCTTCGCTCGGGCAAGCAACACTCACCCTCAGCTGAAATCGTCTTGTTTCGTCCCTAGCCACACAATATACTATTTAAAGTAAGAAGGAATATTTTTGTTCAAACAGACCTCAAATCGACTTAGTAGATTGCATTTAAAGTTGAAAAGTTTAATAATTAGGTACCTGTTTGACTGCCAGTCAAAAGGTAAATTGAAAATTCAAAAAAAATTTACAATAATTATTGAAGGACAAATCTATTTTTACAAGTCTTTTGAGAATAATTCAGTGAAAATGTAGTGGAAATGTTCAAGCGGAAATAAAGATATTTAGCTCAATTCAGTCAACAACAGATGGCGCTAGGTATGTTAGCACTAGACAATGCTAAATTCTAAGAGCCTCGGTTTGTTTCTTTGTTCAATTAGTTTCCAGTGGAAATAATTTAGTGATTTTTCTTTCCATGTAGACTGCAATCTCACAGTGGTCCAGCACATCCGTTCTTCTTTCCGATTGTGTATTCCACGGTGGTATTGTTGAACAGTCGTTCTCTTGTTTTATCTCATTCTCCTCTCCTCTCGTGCGGTTGGCTGCCAGTCCATAGCTCACTCTTCCATCCCACTATCTCTTTCTCTTCTGCATCACTTTTCTATGCTTTCTCATCTTTCATCCTTGTCTCTTCCGATTGTTAGTCTTTTGTCTTTGTCGACGTCACATCAATTTTTCAAAGATGGCGCGAAACAAATGAGCACACCGCCAAATTGAAGTAAGAAATAGCGGTAAGCTTCTGTTTTACGGCGAGGCGATGCGACTGACTATACGGTTATGCTTAACCGACTCTGTTGTCTTGAATCATTTAGGCAGAAAGGAATTCTCTTAGTGAATTTGATGGCTGTTTTATAGCGAGTGTGAGGTTATGTTTTGTAGTGGATGATGTCGCATGCACAATATGCTAGATTGTCGATTGTTATTTGTTCTGGCGTCCAGAGGCACACAATAAAATATTGGAGGCTGATATCCGGCAGGCTACGTGATTTGAAAATGGGATTTGGAATAATTGAGCGAGATTTGGAGCAGAATTTTTCAACACAATTTATCTGTACGATTTAGGCAATGAACAGAAATTTATAAATAATGAATAAAAACTAATACTTTCTAATTCAGCTAAGTTGCTTTTTGGTAGTTGGTGATTATCATTAAAAAACAACAAATTAATAACTAAGTTACTGAAATTAGATCGAATGTCAAGTTGCTCATTTCATTGTAAAAAAGTGCTCAATCACTCAATCAGATTATAGCAATTAAGTTGATTTAACTTTAAAACTTGAAATGGCCCGGTTCACAAATGACCTAAAAGAATTGGTGACAGGTCTCGTGCACAGTAGGTAGATACCAAACACACATGAATCCACCGAAAAATATAAAATATAGGCTAATGATTGTGTAAACGCATTGATCTCGATGTACACCCAGTTTAAAAGTGGTCGTAGAAAAATAATTTAAAGACTAGGTAGGTACACTCAAAAAATAAGCTCAAAATACATTCGGTAGTTTTCTAGCGTGGAAGTAATTTGTATAATATTCAATAAATTTCCATCAAAATATGAACTATCATTCACCAAATTACTAACATTACATTAAACAAAAACAATTACCAACAATTCCACTCGAAAAGCAGTCCATTACAGCAACAAAAATCATTAAAAATATATCAAGAACCAATAAAAACCTAAAACCAACAATATCATTAACAGCTCGAGCACTGCCATATTTGTAATGATGACAACATCAGCACCGGAAATAGGGCCAGCAACTCCCTCCCTTCGCCCCTTCTTATACCCGCAAAGTTCACATTTCACCCCTTCTATCATTAACAAGCATGTTTAACAGCCCGCTAACAGCGCCGTAAAAACAAAAACGCATCGCAAAACAAAATGTTTATTGGAGGCAATAAAATGAACTGTTGGCGATCATGTTGTGTTTTAGTGACCAAAGCAGTAATTAAAATATCAAATGACGGTCAAATTGCCAGGTTTGTTGCTAATAGATGACAAATTAGCGGAATTAAAATAGCGGGAATCATCATAATACGTGAAACAGGGCCGGAATAAATTTAATATAGCAAATTTTGGAATGAAAAAGCCAGAGATAAATTCCCAACGAGAAATCCGACAATATCATAGAAATATTGCATTAAATTCACTTTTTCATTCTAAAATAATATACTTACAATATATTATTCATATTGGAGAACAGATAATAGTCAGAAAGAGCCAAAGGAGTATTGAGTGGATGTGGGACGAGTTGAATTCCTAAACTTAATCAAAAGTTTGAGACTACCACTCCAGAAAAGTGAGTCGATGCGTAGTCGTGATGCAAAGGACGTTTTTGTGAATGTTTTTCTCAACAGTTGGATCTTGACCATTTTTATATAAACAAATGCGATTGCTATGGATAGTAGTTTGAAGTTTAATTCTGGTTTAGTCAATAGGCTATGTGCAAGGGGGCGGAGTTTGAATAAATATCGATGCGAGCGCTCATGGTGAGCACCATTGTAAGCATCGAACTCCATTTCTTAGAATACGTCATTGAGCATTGTAGTTTAAAAGTGAAAATAATTGCATATAAAACATAGGAAAATGCTTGTTCTATTTCAGGCTGTTGTGTTATGGATGATTCAAGTGAAATATAGTTTCATTGATTTCATGTACATAGAAATACGAGTGAAGTGGATCATAGCGGTAGATAGAGTATTATCTGTCTTTCATTATTAATCTATATAACAAAGATGTTTGTAATTCAATTGTGAAATTAGAAAAATTCATCATCGATTTGGATTCATGAATTTATTTCTATCTCTAATTTGTAAGATGTTTCAGTGATAGAAGTTTGTCGGATGCACTTCGCAATAATTTTGTTGTTAATATTGTCTGCAACATATGCTTTCTCGGTGAAAGGGATACAGTGTTTGATACATACAAACCCGATCCGCATGATCATCAGCGTCATAATTTGAGGTTATCTTATCAATTTGGACAAATTATGACGTTTTCTCTAATAGGTACGTTATAATTGAAGAAAAAAATACTCAAAATGAATAATTACAACGTACCTTTTCTGCTATGTAAGTTATATTATACGCACACAGCTCAATTAAATGATATCAGTACATTTAAAAAATTATAGGTATGAAACAATGATAAAATGGGAGTTTAATCGTTCTCCATTGCCCGCTAGAGGCGCTAGTAGACTTCATGCACGTAGTCTATAGTGTATAATAATAGTTCAACCCTTCTCCAATTACCTAGTCGACGAAAATAATTTCCAAAAAATTGCAAAAGATAGTTGCCACAGGCTTCTCTACTGAAGAAACGGTCTGCGTTTTCTTGATAGTCTCTTCATTAGCAATCCATTGTTTGAAACGTTCATCAGTCAGTATTTCGTCCACAGTGACGAAACGATTCCTAAAGACTTATGCACTCTGTCGAACCAACAGTAAAGCTTGGAATATATCACACGATTAAATTTTTAATCAATTGTGTGCAATCGAAGTTGCGGACAGCTTTCTCAGTTTCAAACGTTTGAGCAAAATATTATATAACCGTTCACTTGATAAGCCCACGGTACTTGCAGTGTCCCGCATCTTTATTCTTCTAACACCTACCATCATATCATGAATTTTATCAATTATTTCTGAAATAATTATTTTTGCAGGGCGTCCAGAACGTTCAGCGACACTTGTGCTCAAACGGCCATTCTGAAATTTTTAAACAACGCAATCTATTATATTTAAAAAGCTGTTCTCTAGTATCCTGAGGTGATTAACTTTCCGTAAAGTAATGTTTTATCAACATACGAAATTCTTTTTCATCCATATTTCTCAGAAGTTACTTATATTTTGCATTATTCAAACAAACACCAGACACAGAGTAATACATTTGTCAATGTCAATGATACCTATAACCTCTAAGGGATGCTACTGAGTGAAAATTAGGGCGTAGGCGAACTCGGCACCAAGAACATGAACTCGGCACCAGTGCTAATCCGATTAGCGCGGAGCGCACACGAACTCGGCACTGTCAATTCTTAAGTAAAGCCACGATCTGCCTATAAGATTTGGTTTTATTAGTCTCTATATTTCATTTTAAAATTAATTTGCATTAAAAATAATAATATAAATAATATTTAATGAAATTTCAGAAGAAAAAAAGATTATCAAAAAAAAATCTTATTTATACATATGTCTGTATGTTTTACAAAAACATACAAATATGTATGGAACAATCTGAAACATTCAATTTTTTTTGATATTTTTGACATTGGAATTTTTTGCATCAAATGGAAACAAATTATTTTATCTACGATATGCAGGACTTTTGAGCTGTTGATATCACACGTGTGATTAGATTCGTTTAAAAGTACGGCTAAATTTGAGTCTGGTTTATTATTAAAATAAAATCGCATGTATCCAGAAAATCTCACTCAGGCAGAATGATTGAGTCACAAATCCTAATCCATAGCATAGTGCCGAGTTCGAGTAGGGGATTAAAGATCCAGGTAGTTTGGTGCCGAGATCGAGGCCGCCCGAAAATTATGCTGGTCTTTTCAACCTACCCTCATAAGAGGACTAGAATAGGTCGGCACTCTAAAGCTCAACGATACTGAAGTTGGAAAAAATTATATCAGCGTACTCTCAAAATATAAGACATATCTATATATGTAGATAAATGTAAATCACGCTTTCTCCTCAGAATGATATTGGCATAAACTTTATTTAACATTCAACCAGCAATCAATCTTCGCTAAATATCTCTGTCAAACACACCTCATTCACTTCATCCATATTCATTATCCTATTTATCCAAGCTCGTTTATTGCTCATATCCGCGGAAATCTCTTCTCATGCAATAAACCGCAACAATCATATTCAGGCCCTCGGCGCAATCTTTCAGCTTCAATTTCTCCAGCATAATTTCTTTCGAAAATCTTCAATTCGACATTCCTTTCACATGTCCAAACTAACGTAAACGACTCATGTACATTTTCTCAACCATTTTTTTCATTATTACATTCTTCATACGCCAATTTATTTCGTATTAGATCTCTCCAAATATATCCACAAATACCCTGCAAAAATCTCATTTTCACAGCAGTCACTTTCCGTTTATGCTTCTGCAGCTACGCTCATAATTCGCTACCATATATTAATGCGGATAGAAGTACACAGTTATATACATTCAGGTTGCATAAAGAATTGTTAACTTTAATCACATTGTTAGATATTTGATCACATGTTTCTGACCATATTTTCTGACATTCAAATACAATCTATATAATTCTATGTTAAACGTAATCTGAAATTGTTATACAAATGTTATAAACAAGTTGATCATTCTTACAGTTTAGTATTTTGGATCAAACGTCATTGGAAAATTGAGTTAACAACATGTTAGCTGACTACATGTTAACAATGCTTTATACAACTGGACCTCAATCTTGACATTCCGCGCAAATGTCCCCAAAACACCAAAAATCTTACAGGCAAGTATTCTTCTTTCAATCCCTTTCTGATTCTTCCATCATTTGACATTACACTACCCAGATACATAAACTCACCCTCTTGTTCCAATTTCACGCCATCCACAAAAACATTACACTTCTCTTAAACACCAAAACTTTACATTTATCAACATTCAGAACAAGATTTATTTCCTTTCCACAATATCATATATTATATCAATCATTCTTTTCAATTTTTCTTTACTTTCAATCAAAACAACAACATTAACTGTTAATGCTAACGCAAACACTATTTTCTTCCACCAAATATATCCGATAATAAAATACTTATATCACAATATAATATGATACAACGTACCTCTTCACATACAGAAGTTAGCAACAGTGAGCATGATGAATATTTGGAATAGGTGATAAGAACATCAAGTTAATCACAATTAATAATTTGATTGTTGGGAAAAAAATTTTCTCGTAGTATATTTTGCTCAAAAAGTGAATTTTAATTAAGTAATTTGGGAATTTGTACGTTATAAAATCGTCAAATTTTGTGAGAAACCTAGGAGGAGATAATTCATAAGATGGCTATAAAACCCCAGAAAAATTTATTAATTTGGCTCCTTCTTTTGCTTATAAATTTTAGAAGGAGGCTCTTACTATGTCGCACTAAAACCCTGGAAGACTTAAGGTCTATTCACAACCGAATTTGAACATGGCACAATTTCATGCTAGCTTAAAATTCAAAGCTATGTATGTGTATGAGCTAAGTAGTAACCATAACTAAAATTTGTAGTCTGCATACTTTACGTTCAGATTGCAATGTTTGCAAAGTGCAAACTTTCACTTCAAGTCGCTAGCGAATTGGCATGTGCATTGCATCTTCCGATGATTCAACATGTGTTTCTGACGTTTAATATCAAATAAAATACTAAATTGAAGCCATATGCAAACAGTGAATAGACGGTGATAAAGTTTGGTTTGATATTTCATTAATCGGTTATTTTTTTTCTTTAATATGGGCGAGAGATTATTGAATTTAGATTTATAAAGTCTGCTTACTTATTATATTCATTTACCATATATAACATTCTTCAATAAGAACTGAAATTCAAGTAAATAGATAACTATAACTAACAACTATTCTTCATGCGCTGCAAAGAATTGACCACTGAATTTGAAAATATATTCTTTCAAACGAAAAGAAGAATGAAGTATTTAATATTTGCATTATTTAGTACTTGTATTGAAAGTTAGAAGAAAAATAAAGTCTTGTATCACACTGTTCAAAATTTTTTTTTTATTTTTGTTGACCGGTTTCGACTACTGAGTAGCCATCTTCAGAACCGGGAGACTATAACAAGAAGATACATGAAAACTTAAAATTCTAATTTGGAACAAATATAAATGTAATTACTCAAACCATAAGTTAGCATTCGATGAATGTGTGATTGGAATATTGCAAATTTATGTTTTGCATAATGATTGGAGTCATTATTAACCGAATCGATCGTTTGTGTCGGTTTTCTGAAAATTTTAAATGATAAGTGGTTATTTGAACGCGTAATCTTAATGTCCAAGAAATTAATACTCTTATTTTGTTCTATTTCGATTAAAAATTTTATATTCCTATATGTATTTCATTTAGTTTACCATAAAATGTATGAAGCAAATCTATAGTTCCAGTCCAAAGGTACAAAATATCGTCGACGTAACGATACCAAAAAGTTATATATTTTGAAAAGTCTGAAAGATTTTGAAATATTAGGTTCTCAAAGTGTTTCATGAAAATTTCAGCCATTGTACCTGACAGAGGAGAACCCATAGCTAGGCCTTCAATTTGCTTATAGTATTTGGAGTTGAAAATAAAGAAATTTTGCTGCAGACAAATATGTAACAGGTTGTATAAACTGTTTACCATATTGTTAGACCAGTGCGAATTGAACAACATGTCCTTGATCAAAACTTCTGTTTCTGCCACAGGAACGTTTGTAAATAAATTTGTAACATCAAAAGAAACCAAAATATCATTATCTACGTTATTAACAAGTTTAAGTTTACCAATCAAATCTGTAGTATTTTTCAATGAGTGACAAGAACTCGTGTTAAAGATATCTGTCAGAACGGTATTAAGTTGTTTAGCAAGGCTATATGTAGGAGAATCAATGAAAGAGACAACTGATCTGATTGGGAAACCTTCCTTATGTAATTTAGGCAAACCATAGTGGACAAGAGTTCTAGGGTTCATTGGTATTTATATTATAAAATGAAATAAAGTCATTGTATAGTTTCAGTTCTTTTTTGAATAAAGTTACAAAACTGTTAAGCGGGTTACATTTTAGCTCTTTGAACGTGTCACATCTGATGAATGATTCTACTTTATTGATATATATAGTTTTGTACTTGTTTTCATAGATGACATTACAAAATTTCAAGCTATGTTGAAAGTGGTTGTGAATGCTACAAATTTTAACCCTGCGTAATTTGAACTTCAAGTGCAAATTAAGCAGAGTCTAAAATGATTGTGATTGCAGCTTTATAGTTACCCCACTGAAATAAATGCAAGAAATACTAGACATACATACATCATATTAAGTTAAACTCATTTTAGCAAAAATATTGACTCGGCATTTCTTAAAATTATGCAAAATTAGGTCTAAAGGCATTTATATCAACTCTTCTGGGATTCGATTCAATAAGAAATGATTCTGAGAATTACAAATCCTTATTGCCTCAATATTTCAACCGACTTTTTCTAGAATCAACATTTAAAAACATTGATGTAATTAGAATATCAATAGTTTTCAATCTATATCAAAATTTCAGCTGTAATCCAATTAACGAATAGCAAGACCAAAGTTGATAATATATAATTCTTGTTTCTTATTTTCATTTTAGAGTTTTTTGCTATCTATACCTTATTCTTTGAATTTATCGCTACGGATCTGCATGCACGTAAACATTTGGCAAAGTCAAATTCAGACTGATTAAAGATTTCCTGGTACCGAAAGGCGCAGCAATAAAAAAAATTAATAACGAAAAATTCAACAAAGCGAACAAAAAAATTAATAACTTCAGACTTGATGGACGGCATTTAAATTATTCACCATGGAAAATTTAAAAGAAATTACATTATAAGGTGTAATTTCATTTACTGAAACAGTTGAGCGTTCGTAATTGGACAGCGATTCTCGGAAAATCAAAATGGCCCCGGGAAACAAAAGCAAAACGAATCGCGGGTAGAAAAAAACGCCAATTAATACTGAAAACAAAACACTCTCGACCAGCCGTTCTCTTGAGTTCTTATACAATTCGTTCGGAGTGACTTGACCCTGGCAGGGCGCAGCCGATACAAAGACACGCCCATCACAAACCAAACGTCATCACATTAGATTATTGTCATAATGAACCATTCATATTCCACTGAATAGTAGCATGCTCTTAATTATTTTAATTAAAACGATTCAAATTATAAATTTCTGTTCATTCTGTAACTATGGTAATCTATTAAGTTTTTGAAAAGTAAACGGAAAATTCAAAATTAGATCTAGTAAAACACCAAAGTTAACTTAAGATTACATTGATCCAAAATATAGAATTAACTTTCTAACCCCCTCCAGGTAGGTACTAAAACTAATTTGACAGAATCGCAAGGCTGCAAACGACTTTGACCTAAATTGTAGTGGCCTGACATTTCTGAATTAGACTCTAAACATGTGAACCGAATATTTAAAAAAGTCACAAGTCTATAAACTTGAGCTCAGTGCTCCTTGCTGTTTCAAATTTATTTTGAAAATGTTATTAAGGCTGTAGAAAAAAACCTTGTATGGAACACGTCTGTAAACAAGCATCAACAATTTTCGTGATCTACTTGAAATACTTGACCACATAAATGTTTGAATTTACTAACTTGTTGCATAAAATACTATCATTAAGGTACACTTCAAAACAGGATCAATTACTTTCCGTTTTTTAGTAAGGACAAGCATTTTCCATGTATGCATACTAACATTTTGTAGATAGGTATATAGCTTCGAACTTTTTGAAAAATCGATTGACTCACAGACCAGATTTTATAATGATGCTATGTGTACCTACTTTGCGTGGTACGGAGCCCCTCAAATTGTCGAGCAATATCGACTGTTATTAAATTATTAAACGAATGTTGAAACAAACTTTTCGATTAACTTCCTGTCATGATAATCATGAACTTCTCAAAAGATTATACTTGAGACTTGAGCCACTAGTGTAGCGAGTAAATAAGCAGATGAGTGCTTGAACTGTATTCTGTAATCACCCGTACTTTTATCTTAATATTTCTTCAAAAAGTTCAGATTTGAACAAATGAATTATGTTTTAGTTCATTTAATTATCTATTTTTTTGTTATAGTAAACTAATGTAATGTCACAACACTGACAAAAAAATACTATCAAATATTGTTTAATAATGTTCCAAAGCAAACTGGACAATCATTGGAATTAATATGAGTTCAAATATACGGAATCTTTGAAATATTCAAGTTTTCCCGCTCTTTTCTGTAATTAATAGTCTGTAAATTTCGGCCCTCACCCAGTGGCAAATACCTTCGACCAGAATCTGTACTGAAAAGGAAAAAAAACCTTTAACAGAAAGATATTCAATTTGGTTGGAATCAGTTTAATCCAATGGGAAATAGTTAGAGGCGGAGTCCCTCTACAGCACGCGGATTTCTATTGGCTGTGGCATCAACACAGGCCCGTGATGCCATGGTAACAACCAGCCCGCATGTTAGTACCTCGCAGACCTCGAAGAGTATAACATTGCCGAGAAGTAGCAAGGAAATTGGTGACAGTTGGAAAAAAAATATTTTGTGATGAACAATGCAGTTTTCGATATTAAATAAGTGAGTGAGTGAATTTATAAAAATGTCGGATCACGAATTAACAGAAGACGATCATGAGGAGATAAACGTCCTCGATACAGACTCTCGTTTAAGTCACAGTGAATCCGAACCTCGTAGTCCGTGTTCGAGTCCGGATACGTCAAACCCTCGTACTTCAGTATCCTCTAATCACACTTTACCATTTAGCATTTCAAATTTACTGGGTAAAAACTTTGAGGACAAACATGATGACCAAGATCCTGACGTGGAACATCATTCTCATGACGATGATGTCCACAGCGGGGTTCAAGGTCTGTTTTATCCGGGAGCGGGGCATATGCAACAGGGAATGTTTGCGGCACATCGGGGGATGCTCCCGACGGCGGGATTTTACGCAGGAGGAGGCGTGCTGAGGGTTCCGGCGCATAGACCTTTAGGAGGACCGACTTCTCCTGGATCGGTGTTTAATCCTTGGGCGCTGGGTTTGGATCCCGTTTTGCAAAGATCAGCGGCGGCCGCGGCTTTTGCCAGTCAAGTCGTTAAGGACAGATTGAGTGGTGAGTTAAAATCCATCAACCAAATGAATTTGTCCTGTTTCAATATTATAATATCGATAGAGTAAAAGCCCATCATATTTTGCAATCAAAATAAATAGTTTATTAACAAAAATAACAACAAGAAAAACAAACATAAATCTCTGTTTGCATATTTTATAGAATATATTTTCAATTAGTGTTAAATTTTTTTGATTGCAAGATCGGTGAGGACGTGAAAAAAAATTGAATTTTTAATTAAACATAACCTTGAACAGCTTTCTTTGGGCAACTCATCAACGTTACTTTTGTTGACATATTTTATTTTATAGGAAAATAAATTTCATCCGGTTACTTGATCGGTACAGGTCGAAAACTATAACGAATCTTAGACTATTAATGAATTTTCAAAATTTTGTATGAAAGTATAGTCTACAACATGTTTGGAATGGCGTTTTTCACACGCGAAATTTTAGTTCTCGCCTTCGGCTCGAATTACAAACTTTTCTTTCGTTTGGAATAAGTGCCATCTTAATGTTGTTGATTATACTTTTAAAAGTATACAGATGGGTACATTATGTATATCTGACTCCGACTACCGCTACCCATTATGCCACACTATGAAAACACTCACTGTTGCCAATTTTCGTGTAGTGGACTATAAATTATTACTAGTTTTTGCCTTCAGGGCAATTCATCACCATTTATTGAATTGATAACATTCTCAATCTTTACTTATTCCAACTATAGTATAGACTTATAGAATTTGATTCACATAAAATGGCTATTTTTCAGTCTGATGATTACAACACTCACCTTTGGCTCCTATTCTAAACGCCTTTTATGCTCATTAAATAATATATCGGGTGAACACAGCGCGGTTTTTGCTGGCGATTGGTGGTGACTAATAGAGTCTAATACAAACAAAATTGTGTCAAAGGGAAAATCTGGACAAGTCAGAGAGTTCATATATATCTTGAATTGAATATTGAAAGTTTAGCATGTATTTCTGATGCCCATACGGCATAATTATACCTAATATACATTCTAATGAAAATTAATTTGTATTTTTACGTATAAAGGCTGGTTTATAATGGATTTGATTTAGGAATTTACATTCAGAAATTTAGATTTATGATTCGGTAAATCTCGTCCTGGTTTATGATGAATTCAAAATTTCTGAATGTAGCCAATCACATAATTTACATGTGTAGACATAATGTTATCTTCAAATAAAGATTAAAAATAAGAAAGATGAAATTTATCTTTCTATCAATATGGATTCATTAAATACTATTACGGCTGATGAGGCAATCAATATATCTAACAATTCGACAATTTTGCTGTGATAGTCGATATTTATTTGTAATTGGTTGAATTTGTGATTTAAATTTGACAATGAATATTTCAAATGTGAATTCGTATATTGAATCCATCATGAACCAGAGCATAAGTTTATATGTATTATATGTTTCTAAATTTCTAAATTAGAATTCTTAAATTAAATCCATCATAAACTAGTCTTAAGTAAAAATGTCAATGAGCATCTGCTGCTGTTTTATGGTGAAAATTGTCTGTTTGATATTTCTAATGTCGCGCATAAAATATATACTGCTTCCTCGATCGATATATATATATATATATATATGTATATATATATATATATATATATATATATATATATATATATATATATATATATATATATATATATATATATATATATATATATATATATATAGTTCATTAAAGTAGAAATGAAGCCGACTACCGACTATATTCAACAGCAACCCAGGGTAGTGAATTCTTTCAAATTAACTATAAAGCTCATTTGATCATATGACAAGTAATAATGTTCATTTAGTCCATTTTCGGAAATCCATATAAAATTATATTCTTCGTTTCAAGTTGAAAATTCAATTTAATCGACCTAGAGAGCCCCGAAGAAGTCGGAAAATTTAAAAATTTTTAATTCATTTAATCCTGTGTGTAAAGTTTATCTATAAATAGACTAGGTGATGATGACAGTTGGAGCCGAGATTGGGGGATCCTCTAATTTTATACCGCATGTCTTTTTAAGGTTTGAAAATTTACTTCTTGATAAGAAAAATAAAAAGGTTATTGATCGATGCATGCTTTTCGGTCATTGTAAAAGATCTTATTATATTTGAAGAAAATATTTTTTTCCTGATAACATGCATGCCTTTGTAACTTGAAAGAGTTTAAAGTGATCCGAAGCGTACCTTGTTCTGAAAGGCATGCAATTCGCAACAGACCATAAGGCTCCAACAGTTGTGTGAAATTGTAAAAAAGCCATAAAACCCTTGTGAGAAAATTGGCATGCATCTCTCATTGGCACAAAGCTGCGGGAAATTTTGGAGAAATCCTGCACAAATGTAAAACCAATTAGCTGGAATATCTCTTAATATATGATTACCCACCCTTGTACCAGCGAAGGATGCATGCAAATTATTTCACAAGAAATTCATGACTAAAACTTCCATTCTTTTCATTGGCATGCAATTCAAAAACACGGAATCTCATTTTTACTTACTTGTACTAAGTACAACAAAGTATTGTGAAACCGACAAAATTCACCTATAGAGATTTTGATGGAAATATCCGTTTTGAGCATCCCTGAATCAATTTTGACTATTTTTGGCTTGATGTCGGTACGTATGTTCGTGTGTGCGTACGTAACTCGCAAATCTCAAAACTGGTTGAACATATAATGTTGAAATTTTGTATTTAAGACTGGTATCCAATCGTCTGTACCGGAAGTACACTTTACTTGAAACTTTTTTCGAATTTTTCTAATAAATCCAGAATGATCAACCGTAGGATGTTGAAATTCAGTATTTGAACTTGATGTTGTATCAGAATGGTAATTTGCTATTTTTGTATATGAATCGGCCAAGCCAGAAGTGCACTTTACTTGAAACTTTTTTTAAATTTTGTGCGTAAATCTAGAATGATCAGCCATAGCATATTGAAATTTAGTGTTTGAACTTTTTGTAGCATCAAAATAGTTATCTACTATTTTTGTATCAATCGGCTGAGCCGGAAGTGCAGTTTGTATGTATAACAGGTAATCAGAATTTGCCGTATAAAACAATCAGTTTAAATGATTAAATTTAAATTTGATTTTATTTTCTTTTCCTCTCTACAGTTTCGACTCCACCTGAGTCATCTTCAGGAGTGAAAAGAATTTAGTTTTAAAAAATATTGTACACATGTTCACATGTGATTATGAGGACTGATATCCTCATGGTCTAATCTAAATAATGATGAAAAAAAAGAAACAAATCGTGAACCTTATTTTTTTGGGCATAAAACAGTTATCGACACTCAAGACAACTTGATTTGTATTTTATATAAAGCCGTTCGTGCATTAAAGAATAACTTTTTACATTTATATCTGTATGAAAGTGTCAATGATGAAAACAACGAATTGACATTGACATTGACTTGATAATTAAAATCAATTTACTATGGAAGCTATAGACACATTTCCGATTAGAATTTATCATAGAGACCAAATCAAGTTGTTGTTCTATTAAAATAAGATCTGGATCAACAAGACAAGAATTGGTGGTTTATAAGACGAAATGGGATTATATCAATATCGAGTCGATGCATGCAGTACCTATCACCACTGATCTATCAAGACTTGATCAAAATATGTAAATAACAAGCAGAAAAATTTTTAAAATCATTTTATTGTTCCGATAGTTTTACCTGAACTTCCTCCAAAAATATAAAATAAAATCAATGATAGTCCCAGGCTTTATCTACTTGTAAAAAATCAAATATTTGTGAGAATTACTTTGTTTTTCAAAAATGTGGGTGGATATATATATACCAACTTCTTCTCCGTCGCGTTCTTTAGATTAGCAGTCCTCAAAATATGATTAACATACAAGAGCTACGCTTGTTGAAATCTAAATTTTAATTTAAATCAATTATACGAAATTAATTTTACTAATTAATAATCAATATTAATTATTAGTTACAATTATTTTCTACTACCTCTATTATCAATTAATATCAAACTATTCAATAATATTGGTAATAAAATAAAATATTGAATTGCTGCTGGAACACATTATATTCCATTGAAGTTTGTTGCTTACGAAAGAATTTTTTTTGTTTGTGTTCAGCTACTGAAAAATTAGTTGCCACACACACCTAAACTGCTTTTTTCTTGAAATTCACATAACAATGGTTTGTTGAATCTTTTTTTGGTCATTTAGCTCTTGGTGGTTATCTACTACTTGGAAAAAGATCGAAAGTGCGGATGACAGATGTTTAACTTTTTCTTTTGGTGTTATTTCAGAGAAAAAATATATTTTGTGGTTTATAGTTAGTATTTGCTTTTTGTCCACCGCCATTCATAAATACGAATGGTATAGTAGTTAAATAAAAAATTCAAACATATTTCAGAGCGCAGACGTGATTATAATCACAAATTTCTTACAGAATATTCTTCTTTGTTGCGGTGATAGTATAACATAGAATCATAGATATTGATGCTTAAATGTGCTGTAGGTATTATGAAATCATTTGTGATAAATGTCATGAGCAGATATTCCCTGATAAAATTTTGTCAACTTTTGGAAAACTTATACAATATGTCACACAACTCAAGTTGTTTCCAAATTTCCAACCAATATGAATTCTATTGAAAGTTTTATAGCTACTCGCTACTTTATTTAAAATCCTTAAGAAAATTTAAAACCTGTTTTTATTAAAATGAAACTACTTAAAACTCTATAGGAATAAATTATTATAATTACTTTGTTTAGTTTAGTTGTAGGGGCCCCAAAAGTAAAACATATGTTATTTTATAGACGTAATAAAACTAACAGATGACAATCTGGTGTAATAAACTAATTTTCCCAACATAAAACAATTGAGCAATTCGTTACAACATTAAGAAAATAATTTGACTTTGCAACTGCAATAAAAATGCATTATTCTAATGAAGACCTGAAGATGTAGCTTTCATTTATAAATTATTTTTCCCAGGACAGATTATTGTTGAAAGAAAGATCATAAATATTTATTTATATACGACGGGACTCCTTAGGTTTGTCAGACTGTAGGATTTTGCAACAAGAGTGAGTTCGTGTAGGTATCGCTCGCATGGCGTTACTGGCTCCGGTCACTCCACTAACGATTACACATTTACCTATAATAATTTCACTTATGTGAATATAAACATAGATGTTTATCATACGATTTTGGATGTCTGTATCCGAGTTGGGCATTGTACCTGAGATAATCCCTTACAATCGAAAGGGTAGGCGTAATTAGCTCTTCCAGTTGGGCATTTCTCTACATGCATTTTCTGTATATAAGATAGTGAGTTCGAACTGCTTTTATTTGTATTCCGTAAAATTTCAATTATCATACGAGACTCCAAAGTTATGGTACTATTAATTTCTTTCAAACACCAAACGAATCAGCTTGGATGGTTTTTCGGTAAGATCGGAGACTGCTTTTCTTTCGACAATATTACTTAGCGCCTGCCGTTCAATATTTAATTCTTCTTCGTGATTATGAACCAAGTCACCCTTTATTATTTTAAACTCGCGATTTGTATATACTTTAGCGGTACATCGATAATTCTTATTAGTACAACATCATTTCATTCTGTCGTTTGTTGTCGAAGATAAGCAAAGTTCAAAATTTTTAATAACTAGCAATTCCTTTCCGTTTTCACTAACTATGCGATTTATTTCCATGATCACTGAATATTAAATAACTGATGAAACGCAATATTTTCTGCACTTTCATTTGCTGATGAAAGCAAAGCTACCAATTTGAATGCAATTTTTTCTAGAACTTTTTAACTCTTGATGCTATACATACAATTAGGAAAATGACCAATCAGTAGTATTAAAATTAAAAACTAAATGTTATGGAAAATGTAAAATGTATAAATATTTTGCAAACATTATAATCATATAAGATCATAAGAAAGTGAGTCAGAAAAATTCGATTCAATTAGGTGAGCTGCAGATTCAAAAATTTCGTATATTGTATAATAATGAAAGTATGTTTTTCTATAGAGATAATATTTCTAAAAAAATCTGAATTAATCTTAATTCATTTTGCGATTAAATTAAATTATAATGAGTATAATAACAAAAAAGAATGTTTCATATAACAATAGTTGTACGCTGACATTGAACTAGAGTACTTATAATAATTACAAACAAAATTTGTAATTGCAGATAAAATAACACTCTTGTGTTTTGTATAATAGCTTTGTTAGCCTTTTATCATTTGCCGCTATTTAATTTTGATCAGTAATTACCGTTTTTTGTTCTATTCTACTGTGAAAATTTGAATATTCACTTTTACTTTTTATTTTCTCTATAATATAATAGAAGTATTGTAATCGTGCTTTTTTGACAGTTCGAGATTTTGATGAATCTTCACGTTTTAGACCCTACTGATCCCAAAAAACATAATTTTAAAGAAAGTTGGTCTGTCGGTCTGTCTGGAAGCATGATTAATTGAGAACGCGTTCGAATTTTCGAATAAAATTCTATATTTAATTTTAAATTTAAAAAGCTAGGCTCAAGTTCGTAGATGAGCTTTTTCTGCGTTTATTTTATTAACGGTAGTAGTTATCATGAAATATGAAATCACTAAAACTAATCCTTGAGTGATTTGGCATAACATCCACAAGAAACATTTTCCAAAATTATCAGCGGTTCATTAGTTATTATCAAAATTGAAATAATTATAAAATTCGTCATTTTTCTGAACCAAAGAAATAATGAAAATCATAATGTGGGGTTAGAATTATTATCACTTATATTTTGACATCACATGCAAACGTTCGTCAATTGTTTTTTTAAAATAAGTAATTTGGCTCTACCGTGTTTGGCATCAAATTAAAGCTCTTGTGGAGATAATTCTAGTAGAAGTGTCAAAGAGGATATGTAAACGATTATCAATTCTTTTTCCCACAAATCATTTAAATGATGTCTAGGTTGATATCAATTTTAAGCTCTCGGCGAGATAAGCTTAGTAGATATCAAAAATAAATAATTAATTAGTGGAATCCACGTTACTATCTTCAAATTACACTCGCGGCAATTAAATGTCAAAACTTTATATTCCAATGGATTAAAGACCCGAAGACCCCGAAAATCTAGAAAAGGACTCTTCATTTTCAAAAATACTTATTTTATGCAAAGACTGAAAAATAACCGCCATCTGTTAATTTTAATCTCGAAACGAATAGACGCACATGTTTGATTTCTATTCTGGAAACCAAAGTTTTATTCCATACTGATCGAATAACAATTTGCTTCTTCCAAAAACTTTCAAATCTGTAAGTTAGGGGCTGGTAGCAAAAATTCCCTGAAAAGTTCTAACTATTAAATTTTCATTGGTGCAAGGGAAATTTTCTGTACATAAAATTCTGTGTACCTATATGAAATTTTTTGATTTATGTACGTTTACGCCACTACAGATTCATTTCTAACTTTAATTAAGCTGTTGAAATGTAAATATTCGGGGGTTTGCACCGACAATATGTAAATGGAGCTTGAATAAGCTGAACATTTTATATAAGTAATTTGATGTGGCACAATCTGAATAGCAAATTAATTATCATAACAAATATTGTGGGAATTAGATTATTTAATAAAAACGAATTTATTTATTGGACTATTTTTATATTATTCTAAATGGTGTAGATTTCATTATTAAAACCTGAATTCAAATGTCCAAATTTCATAATGCTTGTTTGCATTCGCATTGCACACAAGATTTTCAATACGGTCTTTACTACGAGGACTATTCTGAAAATATGGAGTAGAGTTTAACGAATTGTAGGTATCCAAATTTTCAAAAAGATTAAATTAGGGTAAACAAAATAACAAATTTTTAATATAATACACCGAGAAGACTAAAGCACGGTTGTACAATCACAGCTTATCTTCAGTCTACTTAAACTAATTTTATTTCCTATAGTACAATTATTATAAATAAGCACAGTTTAATCAAATTGATTATAATTTTAAGTGGTACGGGTAGCAACTTTAGTGGTATCCCTGAAAACTTGAAGTAGTAAGGTTGATGTGATGGTAAGTGGTAAAGTTCAGCTACTCAAATGGTGAAATCTTATTACCTTAAAGTGGTAGCTGGAATAAATTACAATTGTTAAACAAACAAGATGTCAAAGTTTTGAAGTTAAGAAATGCATCATCATCTTTAACGATCAATTAGGGCTATTCTGTAACTCAATCGAAAACTCTGAATATTTGTCCTTGTCATAATTGTTTCCATCTGTCAAAAAACTTATCGACCGATTATAAGTTAATGGTTATGTTATAGAATACGGGCAAATATTCGTTTTTGCAAAATTTTAATACGGAAAATAATTTATTAACTAATAATCTATGCTAGGAGAGCCAACTTTCGTGTATCAAGATCCAGTTTTCTTTTAAAAAATGTGGCGTGATCGACTCACAATTTTAGTTTTCGCCACTTTAATTGAAGCTTCCAATTTTATCACTCAAGTGGTAAGACTTTACCACACTTATAGGTAATTCCAACCACATAAGTGTTGCAATTTAGTTTTCTTAGTGTAAGAATTAACGATCGAACAGAGTCATTGTTTAGAGACAGCTTTGGGGGATAATTATCCTACAAAATACACGGTTGGCAGATAGTTTCATGAATTTAAACGTGGACGGTGAATTGCAGAAGAAAAATTGGACTGTAACACATCACATAGACAAAATTCAGCGGAGTTCATAAGCACTGGATCCGCTGCAGTATAGATTAGTATATTCTACAACAAATATTGGGGGCGTACACGAACTCGGCACCAAGAACATGAACTCGGCACCAACGCTAATCCGATTAGCGCGGGGCGCACATGAACTCCGCACTGTCAATTTTTAAATAAAACCACGATCAACCTGCAAGATTTTGATTTATAAGTTTCTATATTGATTTCAAAATTAATTTGTATTAAAAATAATGCTGCAAATAATATTTAATGAAACTTCAGAAAAAAGATTGGTTTGAAAATATTATTATTTAAAAAAAAACTTATTTATACATACATAACTACATAATTACAAAAACATACAAATATGTATAGTTTGGCCATCGATCATTTAAAAAAGTATGAGTCTTAAATTGAAGAATATAAGAGTCATATTTTTTGAAATAAACGATGGGTAGACTATAGAACAAATAAAACACTTTTTCTTGCATCAAATGGAAACAAATTATTATACATATTGTAAAATTAAATAAAAAAAAAAAAACACATACTGTAAGTTTCACAAAATCTAATTTATTCATAATTTCAGTTATGTTAAATACTGATATAATAGTGCACTAAGTCACGCCTACAACTAAACAAGCTAATCAGAGAAGCCCTTAACGAGGAGTTGAAAATTAAAAATATTATGTAATTCCGCCTGGTCGTTCAAGATAAATGATTCATTTCTATGCAAGACTTTGATATCACACCTGTGTCCAGAAAATCTCACTCAGGTAGAACGATTGAGCTATAAGTCCTAATCCCTAGCATAGTGCCGAGTTCGAGTAGGGGATTAAAGATCCAGGTAGTTTGGTGCCGAGATCGAGGCCGCCCAATATTGGAATGACCTCTATTCCAAACAAGCGAAAAATTTGTAATCTAAGCCATTCCAAACATGTTGTAGATTGTACTTTCTTTAACAAGATTTTGAAACTCATCAATGTTCAGACGTCAAACGTAAATCCAGAAATGGATACCTTGATTGTTTGGAAGTAACCATGGTAAGCAAACTAACAGCTTCCGATTCGTTGAAAATCATTTAGAATGATTCTAAACAGCATACGGAATTATTCTAAATGACATGTTAGAATGTCACTTGTTCCAACATAACTTTTGGTTATGGAATGAGCAAATTCTAAATCAGTGTTAGAGAAAATAGTGCCACAAATTTTATTGTGAATAATTTATTATCGCGGGTTACAATGCAAATATTTATTTTACAACCGCTCACAATGTCAAATTCGCTCACAGTTACTGTTACTGAATAACTGCTCTTTCACTAACTCACGTGCCTTACTCCAACAATTCAAATATCTGACAGTTGAACAACAATGAACCAACATTCAAATGTCTGACAACCGATCATCTATAGTAATCATAGACTATCAATCACATGTCCGACAATTGAACACCGACTAGATTGGTCGTCAATGCTAACTAGGATTACAATTACAATAAATTATTGAATAAATAGCAAGTTCAAAAAAACAATAATGTGAACTAGTGACTTGAAATATTTCACATTTGTGACAATACTTTACGTCAGTTACGTATGAACCAGCCGGTAACACGGGGAATTTTACATTTGTTGGCCCTCAAACAGAAGTAGACTGATGCAAATTCATGTTTCACAAATTTGGCTGTAGGAAATCTAAGAAGATGTATAAAATCACCTTTTGTCGGTGACGAAAAGTAGTGCATGGGAACAGCTCGAACAAGAAAATTACTGCTGCTTTTCCAGGAAATGTGGTCCAATTTAGAGCACAGCATGGCTTGGTTTGACCTAAACGAGCTATCTGGTCCATCCTGTACTTCTATTCACTACTCACTATTTTCAGAATGCCTCTCGAGTAACTTTCGGAACAATAAAGTTGATACTTATGTAGAATTTACTAGTTGAGACTTTTGACAGTTCAAAACGAAAGATTCGGGGATAAATGCTTACACAGTGCTACCAACATGAACTCGCGGGAAAAAAAAATCAAGCCACGCAGTTTATAAATGTTGATATTAACCTATAATGTATAAAATAAATGAAATGCGGAAAATACTTCACGCATGGCCGTAGAAAATATCAATTTTGCATACCTTTCATGGCATAATTCAATTTAAAATATGGAAAATAAGGTTAATAATCAAATTGAAAGAAACCATATACGCGTTTCTAGCCTTAAATGTCTCTAAATACGAAAATAACTATTGTGGATGAAAATAAGAATTTATCAACATGGCTTTTATACCTGCAGTATATGAGGGCGTTGTACAGTAAAAATAGTCATATAACTATTCGTACGATTCAAACTTCGAATTGATACTAATTTTTTTGGGAATATTTTTCAACGTTCCATTATGAAAGAAGCTATTCTTACTCACCGTATTAATGAAATTACTCCCTCCTCTCATTCTAGCATCCCCTAAAATCTCAATAACAATTCTCTGCCATGTGCTGGCGTCATTTCGTCTCCTAGCAACGGATGAAAATGAAAAATTGACATTCGCTCGATGGCGTTTTTTCTTCGGTAACGCATCTTACAGAACGGCATCTCTACAAAGTTAAGGGATAGAGTGGGGGTAGTTATTCGCGTTTTTTAATATTACGGCGATTTTAACAGAGATGAATTTGAAAGTGGTTCTTTTATTATTAATATAAAGCGTTGACTGGGGAGCGTTATACGAACATATGCGACTTTTGTCGAGGGGGCAAGACTGGAAAGATGATGATAGAATGAGAAGGGAAGAATTGGATTGATTTTTATTTGAGTTAGACCGTAATATAAACAATGAAGTAGAATATACTGATAAAAGTTTTTTAAATCCGTCTTATCTTATAATAGAGCTCATTCTTATAATGTACAGCAAAATAATTATTAAATGCACTCAGTAATAATACAGTACACAATTACAGATTATGATATTATGCAATATTTAGTCACGATTTTAAAATCATGGTGGCTAAACTATGTATGTAATTTGTAATGTGCTTTCTAATTTCAAAATAACAATTTGCTTATCAAATCTTTACAAAGATTTACAATAAGCTAAACGGCGTATTGTCGTGATTACTATTTCCTAGTTAATATTATTTGAAATTGGATTAATATTAAGAATCAATCGCAGGGAATTATTTGAAATTGTACGGCAAATCTGTTATACAATTTTTAGTTCAATGGATCGTAATAACAAATAGTTCCACATGTAGGTACATTATGAATATTATACTGTACAGAATGTTCAGTTCTACTTTTAACTTCATGGTTATGAAGTTTGCAATGTGGTGTGATATATTTTTAAAGAACTATTAGATTATTCTGCGAAAAACTCGAGTATTGAAATAAAGTTAATAATAATATTTTAAAATAAGAATTCTTCAGACAAAAATGTGGGTGATTTTGCTTAACAGGTTTTTCTCAGAACAACTAAATTTAGTCACGTTTATATTTTCATGGAAGCCCAAGGAGCTGAATAAATTCATATTTTTTATAATCGAAAAGTATCATAATTTCAACACTTTAATTAAAATTGTGATAAATTGGATCAGACTTATATAAGAAACAGAAATCAATGAAATTGATTAAATGGGAATCTTTTTGAAATTGCAGGTTTCGCAGATAACTACAAAAAGGAGAGCTAAAGAAAAAATATAATTGCACAATTAGAAACCTATAAATGATTTCATATTACTAAAATGGTTTTTTTAGTGGGCTCATTTTATTTGCTGCGGTAAGATCAAGAAATAGTTATTACATTATTACAGAATATTTAATAGTTTTGTAAATCGATTTCACTTTAGTATTTTAAGATGTGGTTGTATTCAATATTCCGTAAACAGTGTGTGCGTAATATCATTAAACGTGTAGGTATTCTTGATGTCAGTTGAAAAAAATGTATTAATAAATTATAACAAAAGGAAAAATTTAAGTTTCAGCTGAACGAGATAGTCTTCAATTTTGGAACTGCTATATATCAATTATTAAATGAATTATGCTTCTTATTTTTGCTCTAGGCAATATAGAGAAAAAAATACAGGAATAAAAATACGTTACAATTGAATTTTTAATCCAATATCTCTTGAGGTACTTACTTAGCTTGTGGATTGTTATAATTCAGAAAAGAAATTAAAATTTTCATATGTTCTATGAAATACTTTATTACTTAGAAATCACGATAAGTATTCTTTCAAATAAGTTTACAAAAATTCCAAATCAACTTCCAATCTAAAGCATCTATGTTGGGTACATATACCTCCATTCTGATTAAATTGGTTACTAAAGCTCGCCACACACGAAGCAATTTTTCAAGCAATTTTGTTTGCTTGGAGCGCGCTGACTGCCACACTGTCTCCGATGCTAGAAACTTGGTTCATTGCTTGGTGCTGCGCTTGCCATGCGACTTGTTTAGATCAAGTGCTATTTTTCGCATTTGTTTTGCTGCTGGCTGCTATCCATGGCCAATCAGAACGAGTATCGAAATCACATGACTACATTAACATCAGCTTTATGTCAAATTTACCACACCACACTTACTTGTATTTCGTGAGATTTTGAGAAATAGTTGCTCTGAAGGCTTGCATATTCAATTATTTATGATCAATCATTTAATCTTGACGGTTTTTTACAATTAACTAGACGACGCAGCGAGCTCAATCAAACAATGAAAACAATTTATTGTATAGAATTAGCTGGGAACATGGATTGTAGATACCAATTGATGCATTGCAAATATACTTCAAACGATAACAATCAAAGTCAGATAAAAAGGTAAAAATGAGAATAGGCTTTCCTGCACCCTATACAGAAAAATAATAATAATAAGTTGTACGGAAGCAATTTAAATGGTATCCCGAACAATTTTAAGTGGTAAGGTCGATGTTATGGTAATTGGTGAAGTGATGCAGCTTTAAATTGTGAAATTTGACCACTTAATTGGTAACCGGTACCACTTGCAATTGTATAACAAAAATACGTCCAACGGCAAAATTTTGACGATAGGAGTTGTATTTTATCTTAATTGAAATATATTTGTTCGCAAAAAATAGTCTATAATAAGAGTAGTCATCTTTTGCGAACATAAGATCTACTTTTCATCTCAAAAATATGTCGCAATCGATTTACAACTTCGATTTTCACCACTAGAACTTTACCACTTATTCTTCTAACCACTTGGGTGGCGCAGTTAAGTTTTCTCAATGTAGTTCGTCAAGCATGTTAAGAACACCGCGGTCTTGAAATCCTTTCAGCAGTCACTCTCTTGCACATAGTTTTCTCTATTTTATCACACCAAGCGGAGCTCAAAGCGGCCCAGAGCGCAAGAAAACTTGCTGCAAATTGAGTGGACAAAATTGCTCGGAAAATTGCCTCCTGTGTGGCAGGCTTAATGTTACAGCACATTGGTATGATGGTCAAGGCTAGAGCTGTGAAAAATAATAATCTTAGTCGATCTTAGTCAATGAAAAATTGATCAGATCGTTTGATCGATAATATCTCACAGCCTTAATCATCAATCCTATCATCTTCCGGATTGCTGTATAATTATGCTACAATAACGATCAAATGACCGTTAATATTGTCCAGGATAAAGTTGGCTGCACTCGACGAAGACGAGAGCAAAGCTCAAGGCGAAGCTTAGTGCAGCGGCAGCCAACTTCACCCATCATAATAATGACGGTCGCTCAGTGTCCATGCTACATGTGATACTTTTTATGACAAGTGCACCGAAGTCATCCATTACTGAGCTCTTTAAATATATTTGAATGTTTAAAACTATTTTATTCATGTCACAAACTAATTTTTGCAATTGCGATTACATTTCTAGCAAACTATCACTACAAAACATAACTTACATGACTTATTTTATTGATGAATATTAAATTCTGTTCTATCAGGTTGGCAGAAAATGCAAACACTATAATAAATACATCTCATAATACAATTTTATTCCAAAGTCAACTTCACAGAAAACAATAAGAAGAAAAATACCAACAGTATCCATGATTCACAATTATCATTTTTTCCTCTCAGCAGAAAAATATTGATCATTAATTCCCTGTAGACAGGGCAATAATGATAAATGTATCCATGGTTTGGAATTAAGAACTTTCAAAGCTGAAAACAGTTTAGTACATAATATAGGATACATTCGGTGCACGTGTTACAAAAAATATTTTTTATTACACACGTACACCGAAAGTACCCTATTATTGAGCTGACTTCTGCTTCGAAAGTTCTCAATTCCAAATCATGGTAACAATTTTCATTAATTCTCTGTTGACTGGGAATTAATGGATATTTTTGTCCGCTGGTTAAAAATGAAATTGTAGATCATGGATCATGGATACCGTTGGATTTTTTTATTTCATTGATATATGCCGAATTGATATTTGAAAGAAATTTGTATTATAGAATGTGTTCGTTATAGTATGTGCATTTATTGTGAACGGGATAGCACAGAAAATATCAATCAATAAAATAAATCATGTAAGTCAAGTTTCATTGTATTAGTTTACTGTAATGTGATTGCATTTGTAAAAACTATTTGTCAAATCGATAAGATAGTTTCGATACATCCAAATTTATTTAAAAAGCTTGTTACAAAAAGTATCGTATGCAACACGGACACTGAACGACTGTCATTATTGTCACGGACAAATTTGGCTGCATGGAGCTACGCCTTGGGCTTTGCCCTCGTGTTCGCCTCGTGCTTCGCCTTTGCCTTCGCCTCTATCTCGGGCTTTGCCCTTGTCTTCACCGAATGCAGCCAAATTTATCCTGGATAAAAATGACAGTCGTTCGGTCCTTGAAGTATAATATACTATTAATCTCAGCCCTATATAATTTGTTCATACTGAAATGATGTAAGTCAGTCTCCTACATTTTATAGATAAATAAACATATTTAATACTATAAAGAAGAAATCACATAGATTCCACAAATTCAATACTGTTTTACTACTGATTTCTGGAAACTATATGGTGTAAATCATTTCTGAGTAATCATCAACTATAGTTTGACAAATTCAGTATTACCAAAAACAGCGGTACTTCCAGAATTTTATTTTAAATATCTTCATATTTTAGAGATCAGTATTTTCTGTACTAATTTTTATGTGCAAAGTATAAAGCATCTACTATTATATAGCTCTGAAATATCGTGTTTCAGAACTCCCTGTAAAAACTACTAATGTATATAATTTTTAAAGATTGTATTCAAATTTTAAGTGTTTGATAAAATTCTATATAAAATGACATGGTAATTGATGACAGTAATAAATGGTTTAAATTAACGATAACACTAAAAAGGTATGCAGAATCGAATTTGTACTTTCAAAATGGACATATTTTCTCTTCAATCGACTACGGTTATCGGCAACATAAAGTATTTTTTATAAGTTTTATTACCATAATCTGTTTTATACGATCAACTGGCTTATTTACTAATTAAATTTAGTAAAAATGATAAGAAATATATTGAATTTGATTTGTTTATACCCGGGCCAACTTTTTGACAGTATTCAGAGTAAAATTCAAATGGCTGCAGTTTTTTCTGCAAAATTCCAAGAAAAGTACATACAGGATGTTTAATAATACTCTCGATCATAGAACTTTGAATTGTATTGCTGTAATAATTAATTTTTCTCATTTATTTTCGAAGAAGAAATAAACTTTCTAAGCGAATAATCTGCTGTGGCAATACAGTACTTCCCGAACCATAAATTTCCTGGCCAGTTTTATCGCCATTTCAGAAATTTAGAGTGTCCAAGTGACAGCTGTCATTGTCAAATTCGTAACCATGGATATAACACATCCCATCCTATATTTCACGTTTAAATAAAGTCACGGTAAATAATAATATAAATATTCAGTCCTGTTTTTATTTGATGGCCATATAGATAAGCAAAAATAAGAAAAATTGTAATAGGAAGATACTCACCCATCATTATTTTACTTCCAAATTTTCAAGAATCTGAAAAATAAAAAAGCAAATAAAATAGTTATTGGAAACTATTAATTTAATTTCAAAGTATGCATCATTCAATTGTTAATGTCAATAAACAAAAGTCTAGCAAGTGGGCACAATCAGCAACATTCTAATTCATTGGTCTAGTTGCATTCTTGGAAGTGGTTACACATCACTTACTTTACAGTGCGTTAGAAGAAGACGGGAATAGAGATAGTGTTTGTTTTATGTGACCGCATGTAGATAAAATGATGGTATGCTCGCGAATGTAAGTGGTTTACACATTACACTAGGTAAACATATGCGTAACCAGCCATTTACAAGACCAGTGTGATCAAGGAATTTCTAATAAATGACTGAAATGCGGTCGGCTGTTTTACAAAAAATAAAGCATTTTCTGGTGTTGTATCAATAGTTACATAAAAAATACAGAATAGGTTATTATTTGATGAAGAGAGTGAAGTTTGGATCACAAAAGACAGAAGCGAGTGTTGTTATCATTCAAATTATATATAGCCATTTTACGCGAGTCAATTCCCTTCCATAATTTTGAGTAATAATTTCTTCATAAATGGGCTAATGCGGTAATGATTATTATTGCACCATCACAGACACTCGATTTAAACTATGTTTTAGCTACTTCCATCAAATTTATTTATTGAATAACTTCATTCCAATAGAAATGCAAAAAATAATCGACTTAACATAAGCAAATAACTAAACTGTAAAGATTCCACAAAAAATTGTTGACGGAAACTTTGAGCATTTTCCATGAATGAATCAGTATGCAAATAATCGTTTTAATTTTTGGTGTCTTGATAAAGTTTTTAAAAAGCTTGTCTACCCCTAATTCGTGCAATAAATTTTCTGTTACATGAGTGTATTAAGGAGCTATTAAAATATCTGCGCTATCAGCAGGTATTAATCATCAAGTGTTTTAGTCGAGGCTTAACTCGAACTCGACGACAAAAAACATCGCGAGCCGCAATCGCGGTCCGAGCCTTGCCTAATGGTGACACAAGAATGCTTTCAATAGGCCGCCAGGGACGGACTTACCACGGTAAACTAGAGCAAATTGCCAAGAAGTAATACACTGATATCTTCCGAAACAAATTTTCGTTCTTACGGTTATTTGTGATATATTGTCGAATATATTTGGTATTTACTTGAAATAGTGAATTATGCATTATACTTAATGGATTCTGACACTACTATATAGACATAATCTTGATTAATTTTTTGGGTCTATTTATGAGAAACGTTCCAATGTATTATAAATTAGTTTTGCAGTTTCAAGTATAGTGCGTGATTTTTTGTACTTTTGTCTATATCTTAAGATGAACAAATCACAAAGACAGGTTTTGAAGTTCTTTATTGGTTTAAAATGAGCAGAAAATATTTTTTCAGCAAAATTTATTCCAGTGTCATCAAATAACATATAATTCCATTATCTCTATAATAAAATTCCAAGATAAATATTATTTCCGTATTATCCCCTTTGTGAAAAAGGAAATAAAGTTTTCAGCAGCATTTGAATTTATTGGATATCATCAAAGCGAGGTAGGTAAGCGTACGACCCACGAATGTGCCTTCTTTTCACATTTCTCTCTCCATTTCAATAACATAAAAGCACACTCGAATAACGTACAATTTACCAATATAACTCCGATACGCTGTCAAAATGGATTTCCTTTTTAAGTGACAAGCGGACACAGAAAACTGTATTTTCCATCACAAATTATACTACATCAAAATGTATCAGTCAATAAGAGATTGTAAAGCCACATGATCCTACTTCAATCCAAACTCATACCGAAAAATGCAATTCACGGCTGAGATAAATGAAACTTTGCAAATTTCATGGAGGTATTATTTGAATGGAATTTTCTATGAACATATTTTTTCAACAAATATACAAAGACTCCAATCTGCTAACTAGACTTTCAATACCTGAAAACTACCTCAACACAAGTTATTATCTATTCACGCTCCGACAGCCAATCTCAATTTAAATAATATCAGAAACCGGTTCAGCAATTCCTCTTGTCAAACTATTTACAGTATCAAAGCACGAAAATATTTTCGTAAAAAATGTGCAAGATTGTTTCAATAAACTAATAATTTTAATGCTCAATTTTCATATCTATTGGATTTATGTTGAAAGTAATACATATGATACAAAATTTACGATATATGAAGAGAAAATAAATTAATATTCTCCACGGCCATCCATACAAAATAAAAAGAAAGTTAAATTGGCTTGATAAGTTAGTGAACACATTGCAGGAACTTTTTATGATAGAACATCGTCTTTTTCTCGTTGGTAACACTGTTCAAGGTTCATGTAATGGATATTTCAATGAATAATTGAACGAATGGTGCGTTAATGGTCTACGTTCGCCTTTACCAGTACGAATATCATTCTTTTGAATTGCATAGTTTCAGAAAATTGATCTAAGAAATATTCCTTCAATTCAAATAAAATTAAATAAACTATTTCTTGAGTTTATAAGACGGTTGATAAATCAATCACATATTTTCCTTAAGAGAAGTTATTTAATACTGTGTTTTATTTAAAACATATCCAACTCAAAACACGATATAAAGAGAAAAAATATATATATATACGAAATAAAAAGAAAGTTAAATTGGTTTGACAACTTAGTGAGTACATCGCAGGCACTTTCGATAACATCGTTTTTTTTTTCTTTAGTAATACTGATCAAATAATGAAAATAATTCACGTTCTCCTTCACCAGTACGAGTATTATTGTTTTTTCAACATTCTTTTATTAGCTAGCTTGACCTATTTGTATGTATCTATGTAACATAATCTTCTAAAGTAATTTTCACCCACTTTCATATATATAATTTCTAACTTCGCATACGTATTAAGAACCAATGACAATAAATAATTTGATATTCTTTGATTCATACAGCCGGATTTAGATAAAAATTGATGTTATTACTGTTGAATTATGTAAGAAATAAAATTTGAAAATTGTGGCACAGAACAAACAAGACGTAAATATTAAATTTTATAGTTATCATTTTACCATATACTAATATACTATTCGTTTTAGGGTAGAAATTATGTATCTTATGCCCGTACTTATAGTCAATACTTCGCTCGATCTCATACTTGAGAATTGCTCAAGTATGCGAATATTACCAATAGTCGTTACTTGGCTACGGAGTCATACTTCGCGTTTGCTTGACTCCTGCTTTACTTGAGTCTACTGCAAGGTTACCTTGAGTCGTGCTCAAGTATTTGTGTCAGTCATTCTTGACATTTGTATTTCCAACATGGATATATGCCATAGAGGTATACATACTTACTGAAACTTACAGTTCCAATCAAATTATCCAAAAATAGATCAAATTCAGTAGACAAATTAAGAATATTTCGCAAATACTGTCATGAATGTCAAACATATCAATCAAATATATGTCAAAAACAAGGAATCTCAAGCTTCGCCAAGTATCGACTATTGGATAGATTATCAAGTAAGTATCTATGGTGACTTCGCCTCGACTTGGCCAAGTAATACTCAAGAACGAGATTGAGTTTCGACTATAAGTACGGGCATTAATATCTTATGATTTACAGCAGATATTGACATGCGATCTCCGATATTAATATATCAGAATGAATTATGCCCGTACTTACAGTCAATACTTCGCTCGATCTCAGACTTGAGAATTGCTCAAGTATGCGAATATTACCAATAGTCGTTACTTGGCTACGGAGTAATACTTCGCGTTTGCTTGACTCCGGCTTTACTTGAGTCTACTGCAAGGTTACCTTGAGTCGTGCTCAAGTATTCGTGCCCGTTATTTTTGACATTTGTATTTCCAACACAGGTATATGCCATAGAGATATACATACTCACTAAAACTTACCTTTCTAATCAAATTATGCAAAAATAGATCAAATTCAGTAGGCAATCTAGAAATATTTCACAAATACTGTCATGAACGTCAAACATATCAATCAAATAAATGTAAAAAACAAGAGATCTCAGGCTCACCAAGAATTCATGGAGTATCAACTATAGGATAGATTATGAAGTAAGTATCTATGGTGACTTCGCCTCGACTTGGTCAAGTAATACTCAAGAACGAGATTGAGTTTCGACTATAAGTACGTGCATTAAACTTTGGTTATGATAATCAATTTAGGTCACATGTTAATAATTTTCTTAAACTTTTAATTAATTAATTTCAATAAAGCGTCCCACGCTTTTTTACATACTCATTGAATATTAAAAAGTAATGTAAGTAATAGAAAAAATGGAATTCAGTAAAATATGAAATAATTCTTTTCTGACTCTACAGTTTCGGCTACACCTTAGCCGTCTTCTGGAGCGATAAGAATTATCTGATTTAAATTTAAATTTATACGAAATAATTCTTTTCGCTTCCGAAGATGAACTAAGGTGTAACCAAAAGAGTAGTCAGAAAAAAAATTATATGTACATATATTTGACAGAATTCCCTTATTTTCAATACTTCCAGTCAGCTCTAACCATTGTATCTAATTGAAAAGTAAATTATATAATTTTGTCCCTTTTAGTGTGAAACTGTAAACTAAACCAATAACATAATTTTCCTTTGAGCAATTATTTGATACTATACCCTATTTCAGCTTAAATAATGCTCAGCATTCGCTGAATTCAAATACATACAATCAACGAAGTGTTTCTGACTGCCTACACTAATTTTTTTTTAAATTATAGTTCTTATTAAATTTTATTTTAGAATCCGTTTTTTCTATATCTTGTTCAACTCTCGACTTTTTGAGAAAAATAAATACAATCTGAACACATAGTAGAAGAAAAATTTATTTTCTTTCAAATTATCCAATAGTTGGAGGTGTGCTGTGGATATCCTAAATTCATATTCATAACATGATACAAGCCAATGTTATTAAAAACTCAATAAAAGAAATTTGTATAATAACATAAATTACGAATAATATTTGATGGAAAGTCATATGCTATCAATCATTTCTATTGAAGTCCAATTCCCACTTATATATTTGTTCTGGAATAGATTTTTTAACACTTTGCATGAATCTCATTTTAAAGTTAAGCATTATGACATAAAGCCTAGTATTCTAAAATTGTTAGCTGAATGTCATAATGCTTCTTTACAATTAAATACGGCCGTACAATTATTTTTTTTATGTATTCGTCTACAAAAGAAAAACGAATCTTTTCATAAAATATTTAATTTTTACTTTTTCATGATAATCTACATACGCATAAAAAAAGAAGCCTTTTAGTCTTCACAGTCTAGTTATTTATGGATGGAGGTCATGGTCTATACTTTAAATTTGAAATATGATATCTGCCAGAGTTATACAAAATTTAGTCCAAGAAAACCACCGAATCTATGCATATTTCAAATAATGATTAACTGATTATAATAATTTTCGGAACTGAAAGCTTGGTTCATTGTGAAACTGATATCGAAAATCACATGTCGATATCTTCGGTAAGTCACGAAATACTGAGATAAATCATTTTCACGAAAAAATGGGTACCAGCCACTTATTTCTTTTCAAAAAAAATTCCCTAAAGTAGAATCAAATTAGTACTATATTTTTGTATCTTATTCGTTTAAATCTGATCACAAGTTATGTAGTATAGTAGCAATTAACTTGGCTTTTCTTATTCTTTTGTCCAAAACAATTCCACACCTTTAAGTTCTCTGCATTTTTGAATAGGTCTGAAAAAAATTTATCATTTTGCATAATAGTAAAAATATTAATTGATTTTTGAATAGCTCCCTCGTAGTTTTTCCAAAATACTGAAATTATAACTATAAAACAGAATATAAAAACAAAATCAATTTTTGCTTACTTTCTGTCTCTGTCCCTATTTTATGAAAAGTACCCATTATCTGCTGAAACTTGTATCATAAGACTGAAAGAAAGTCCCAAAAATTGGATTTTTCATTAATTCAATGTATTTAAAGTTTCATATTTTGCTTGAATTGAATAAAATTTGAGATATTTATTGTTTTAGAAATGAGGAATATATTCATGATTGCTGGGACTTTTTTTTCAAAAGTACTATATTGTTTATATTATATATACAAATTAATTGGGCCAAAGTGAAAAAATCGCTTTTTTCAGAAAACCGTGCTTCTATTCACTCCATACTATAACCACATACTTTTTAGTATGACGGATGTCCATCTTCTATCAGAAATGACCTTCTGCAGACACCCTGGCACTGAACTTAGAATTCTTGGCGTAGACATTTCTAGATTTTTGGCAATCTTCAGTTTTTTTGCAAAATTTTCGTGTAACAATAATAAAAAAAAATTATACTATAGATAGATACCTACTGTTACAACTCTTAACGCTCACTCGAATATTGTACTCAATAAATCTTGAATATTGTTCTATTCGAATTATTCTGGTAAGCAATTTCCAAGAAAAAAAAATCAGATCCAAAAATCATTGAATATTTAATTGATTTTCAAGAAACTTTGTACAAAATGCATGTATTATCCGAAGTCAATACATTTTCTTCATCACAAAAAAATAATTGCTTCCCAAATACATAGCAATACAATAAACATTTAAAATCTTTAGTCAAGCTTAGTGTTGCCACGAGACTCGAGACCAGTCTCGGTCTCGTCTCGTCTCGCCTTAAAAAGTCGAGACGAGACCATATAATGGGTCTCGAGTCAAAAGTCGAGACCGAGACGAGACCAGAGTCGAGTCTCGGCGAGAGTCTCGCGAGACTCTCGACGAGACTTGTATCATAATCACTTAAAATTCATTTTTATTTTACTTCTTCTGCAAGCAATTTTATAGAGCAAGTAGATGAATACCACCAAACTGCAGTAATAATAGTTGAATTAAGATGGTTACTGATAGATGAGTTTCCATCTTTTCTATCGCTCTTCCAGAATATTTACTTTATATTTCGCCTATATAACAGTATTTTTTCATCGATTGCTTTTTTAAAGTAAGTCATGTGGTTCTATTATGTTTGGTATCAAATTTCTCAAAGCTCCTGCAAGAACAATTCTAGTAGAAGTGTGAAATAGAATATTTAAACGATTGTCAATTGTTTTTTTGACAAGTTCAAATGATGTCTAGTTTGGTATCAATCTTAAGCTATTAGGGAGATGGGCTTAGTAGGAATATAAAATAAATAATTAGTGGAGTCCACGTTATGATATTGTACTTCCGGTGATCGAATGTCAAAATTTCTATGTTCCAATGGATTAAAGACTCCGAAAGAACTCCTCATTTCCAAAAATATCTACTTGTTCTATGTAGGGACTTGAATATAACCGCCATCCGTCATTTTAACAATGACTGCCGTCACTTTGACAATGACTACTGTCACTTTGAAATATGCAATTGATTCCCAGATAGCAAAGAAATATTCCAAGAATAAGCAGAGAATATTTTTGCCGAATATTCAGCTATTGTTGGAATATCCTATGTTTATCGGTATATATTTGTGGGATATTGGTAGAATATTCCCATGTCCCGATATTGCATATCCTATAAATATCCCAGGAATCATCCTGAAATATGCTATGAATATATGATGTTATATTCCTGGAATAATCTATGAATCTCTATGAAGTAAATGTTCAATATATGCTAAGAATATTATAGGGATAATTGAAATCATATTCTTGGAATATTCTGGGCTGGTTTATGACCATATTGAAGCTATATTTTTTTGGGAAATAAAATCATATCTGTGACAAGAAATTCAATTAATAGGAAATATTTATTCTTATATAAGTACAATTGAGAAAAAAAAATCACACTCATAAAACTCACAAAAATGTAAAAATACATTGCATATTGCACTTAACTTCCAGAGTTGAAGAAATATATACGATATGAGAAAAATAAAACCATATTTGCGATAACAACAAGATACAAATGTAGATATACATTATATAATCTATTGATTTCTAATTTTCATATGTTCATGAGCCTTGCTAGCCGTTTGACAATTTTTAATTCAATTTGTCTCCCTGTGACATCTCTGGCGGTATGGTTCTTCTTGGCAGATTCCTAAATGAGAAATCATTTGAAACAGATAATATTAATTATGATAAAACAATGCTTTACCAATAATTGCAGTAGTCAATTTGAATTTTTTGTTCTCTTTATAGTCCTGTCAACTATATCCAGTGGCTAATTCATTCGCAAGAATTCTTGTCATCATTCTTCTTATCAATTTGCCCACATTTTCCTCTTTAATTTGAGCCATCGGATACCTGGAAACACATTCATTCTGCATATTTTAAGGGTTTTATACAAACACCAAGTGAAATAAATGAATATTCATTCAAGAGAAACAGATAATAATATTAATGTTCATTTAAGAAATCTTTATTTGTTGGTTCAATCAATAGCCAAAATGAAAATAAAATAGAATACTTACATTTTTCAGAACCAATCCTCAAACAAACAAAGAAATATCCGATACCATGTGGCTGCGATAAATACGACACGGTGACTCACATCTTTATAACTCAAGCTCAACTGTAAAACTTTCACCAAAATCGGCAGAGCATTGTAATAACTTTGTGCATTTTCTACAGGTCAAGATTTAACAAAAATATTCCATACATACCAAAACGTTTTATAATATCACGTCATGAATGTAGTGTATGAAAATTTTATGCATTCATTTATCATTATTCATTTATTTTCTTCTACTGCGTAAATGAGATACTCCACTACTATCAAAATTTGATAAACTTCCATGAAAATATGAAAATATTGGATAAATAAAAGATATAAGTAACAAAAATATATTAAATATTGCTTTATTCTAATGAAAGGTCGATTTAATACTTATATGACGTCATGATGACGTTCAAAAGTCTATCATTTTTCTCAAACAGTGAGCTCCATAGCTGTACAAATTCATAAAATATTTTATCTTATTCATAGGAAAAATATGTTGCGTTATAATTTGATGTACTTATAAATCAATGGGAATGTATGGGAAAAGTTGACATATATATCATTTCTATTTATCGAATGCTATTTAGAAACATTTTGACAAACCTCCAGATTTCACAGGCATGCGCAAAGAAAGGAAACTAGTTTCAAACTACTGAGTATTGTTTGGTCGAAAGAAGAGTGATTTTGACAAGTAAATTTGTTAAATTAATAATTTATGTAGCTCGCGATCTAACTAAAAATATTAAAAATAATTACGCCACCTATTTCACTTTACGTCAATATTCTCAAAATGTTTGATGATGAATAAGACTACCGTTTGAGTGACAATAGACCTTTGGACGTCACGGAAAATTTCCAAACCTAAAAAAAATATTTCTAAACTGCTACGAGGCTCTTTTGATTCGCATTTTCAAAATACTTCCATTAAGTCATGTCTCAAACTACTCTGATCCATTTGAAAATTTTATGTGTCAATGATTTAGGTCGGACTTAGGCTAATATTCAATTAATTATTCAAGCCATATTCCAATAATCAAGTAATAAAATACATGTATATTTAAATTAGATAGATGTGAAATTTTCCTGTCTTAAATTATTTTGAATAAAGAAATTAAGTTTTAGCAGAAATGAAAGAATTAAAGTCTAGACAAAAGACTTTGGGAGCATAAATACAAATTTTTAGTATTTTTATAGCTCCCAATAATTCGCTAGACAACAAAAATGTTAAATTCATTTCATTTACTTTTCTTTTTCTCCGACGAGAAATGTACATAAAGTACGAAAATAAAAGTTAGATATAATTTTTCTTATGAAATTTTACGATAATTGAGATCTGTTTTTATATTGGGTTTGTCGAAATCTAAATTCTTGTTTTGGTTAAAATTGAAGTCGTTCATCTCTTTCATCCTAACCTGTTATAACACAATCATAAATGTCTCCATTGGCCTCACCACCAACAATCGTTTTCAGTTATGAATAAAGTTTATAAGGCTAAGCAAAATTGAATATAATATGAATATCTATCATATATTCTACTAAGAATATACAAAATGTGATAATCTTTGAATATTTGTATCAAATATTCTAGGAATAATTTAGATAGACTATTCTCAGATGATCCATAGTATATAGGAATATGCTATGTATATTAATTATGAATATTCCAAGAATAAGCAAAATAGGATATTTCCAGAAGATTTATAGGCTGTTGGAATATACCATGTATATTTCGAATATCCAGGGCATTCACAGGACAACTAGAGAATATTCTCAGGACGTTATTGCTATCTGGGTTAATGCGACACTATCTATGAAACAGTGATTAAACCGGCCATGAAATTTTTGGTTAGGGAAGTACTCTGTGGCCGTAGCAGATTTTATATGATAAGATTGTGCAACAGGACGAGCCCCAATACTAGTACAACACATTTATTTCACAAAAAATTATCGACATAATGGAAGAAAAAATTATCATACTGTAACTGATTTTCACTGGAAATACGTCACATAAATCGACTTCTATAAGATTCCTGGTGATATTCCTGTATCACATCCAATTTCATTCAAAATTATATCAGATTAGGCTGGACAGAGCCATAGAAAGAGAAAATCAATACTATCCTTTCATAAATTTCAGTGATTTGAATCATATAGCTCGTTATTCATAGTCAATAACATAACATCATTTGAAAATTTGGTTTTTCTTCATCCACTTCTATATTTGGTGGCTTAAACATCGCAAGCAATGCGTAAACCGAGCTTGTTGGCATCTCAGATCTATACCATCAATTCATGTGTACGCTTTCGTAATCTGAATTTATTTTATATAAATTTATCTTTAGGAATATTGGTGAAACACATGTGCGAACTAGAATTATTAATTTCGGAAAATATTTATTGTAACTCAATGATTTTTGACTTGAAATGTGTAGTCTTAACATCGTCATAATGCTTAAGTTCACACATTTGTTGCATAAATTATTACCTCTTTATTATCTCGAATCCTCGTTGCTCCAGAGGTCCTATTCCGATTCATAGAGACAACTTGTAGACAGATCGCAGTCTCTATGTCAATAATATGATGTCATAGTTACATTTATAGGGACTTGAATATTGTATATTGGTGCAAATAATATGATCGACAACTTTATGTTGGCATCGTGCTGACAGTTAGTTAAAAACGATGTTTGGAATTAGATTCAAATAAAGTTTAATAATTCTGATCTGTTATTAGATATAATAGTATAATTTTACTCTATTGTTATCATTTTATGACATACGAATGTCAAATCTGACATCGAAGTAAGGAAACTGACTTGACCATGTTTCTTACTTCTGGGAGACTGTCTTTAACGATGATGACATTAAATCACTTCTCTAATTGTCTGATAGGTGGTACATGTGTCGGAAGTCTATAAAATGGCGTCAAAAGACAATCTTTACAAATTAGAATTAGATTCCCGACCGACTTTGCGCACAAAACACACAAATACATATTTTTGGTAGAATTCATAGCAAATAACAATCAGGTAGAACTAATGCATGTAAGAATATATAATTTTAAAGAATCATGGCGAGACTCTCGTCGAGACTCGAGACCGAGACGAGACTGACCTAGTCGAGACCAAGGCGAGACCGAGACGAGACTCAGCTAGACGATACCACGACGAGACCGAGACGAGACTCACTGAAGTCTCGTCTCGTCTCGTCTCGTGGCAACACTAGTCAAGCTAAAAGATTTAATTATTGAGGTAAAATTTCTTTTGAATTAGTTTGCGTCATGAAACTTAAGGGATAAATAAGTCTGTAAGATTGCGACGCGGACATGATTAGAATTGACATAAAGTATAAACGGTTATTTGTAATTTGTATGAAGGCAGGTTTCTAGCTTTTATCCTAGGTATATAAATTGTATTTATTATAGAAATGCCTACTTGTTTCAATTGTGATTTAAATTTAATGTAGAAGTACAAACAATAACTCTTTCTAGATTCATTTATCTTCAGTATTTCTCAATAAATGTCCAAGAAATATGAGAGTACAGATACTTTTATCATTTACTTAACACGAAATTAAGAATGATTCTATCCAATTATTATTATTTCAATAATTATAAGAAATTTATGAGATTTTATATTCAGCCGATATGAAAAACCTACGTTTTTTAACGCTTAAATGTGTTAACACTTTCCAAGAAAATTTTGGGTTGCAGTTAGAAATCGATATAATAGTACCAACAAATAAGTTTTAAACTAATTAGCAAAAGCCAACATTCTACTATCGAAGCAACTATTGTACCAATATCAATTGAATTAAGCAACTATTTTCACAACTAAATACTTAAAATCAAAATTGGAAATATAAAATGAGTGATTTTACTACAAAAAGTTGTGTGATTATTCATTACCAAATTTGACTCTTTGCAACTTGTATAACTCTACAAAAAAATAGAACAATATCTTGAATTGTTAGTTGGAATCCGCAGACGAGCATAAAATCAAATTGTCTAAAACACCCCACGTATCTTGCCTCATTGCAAAAGAAAGCTCCTATCTTTTTCCATCTCTCATCTCCCCTTATGCGAGAGTCGTACGATGTTTTCCGCGGAAAACCTGTCATTTTCACTTAGTTTTCCACTCGCGGTTTCACCATAAAAAGCGGACGGCCTTAGCAGTAGCGGAGTAAAGAGGCATTGGTGAACGGAGCAGGCGAGTTACAGTCAGAGGAACCCTCGTATTGGAGGACTTAAAAATGTCACCCCGAATTTTAGATACGCGTAAAGTGAGCGGAAATTATGGTATTATGAACCACCAAATGATAGAGGGTTCAAACTGGTGTGTAGAATCAATCATTTGATAATTTATTCTAATAGGTAAATAGTGTAAAATTATTTCTGCAAGATGCATTTGAGGAAAGGTCCGGAAATACTTAGCGCCAGCGATTTTTACGTTTTCTTATTGGAACAGAGCTACATAAAATAAATCTTTTTCATAACGAAGGACAGTGGCGGATTTAAACATTTTCGCTGTATTGGGCTATTACATTTTTGCTGCCCTTACCTCTACAATTCTCAGTCCAACGATTTGGTTGAAATTGCAAAAGAAATAGAGGGAAAAATCATCGGAAAGATATCTTGCAGACTTCTTTCTGCAAAAGATCAGAAAATCATCTGACATTATTTTTTTTCTGTACGGTCGACTACTGGAAAAAAATTCGGTCCTCAATTTTGCCGTCCCTAAAATCTGCCGCCTCAGGCTCAAGCCTATGCAGCCTGCTGGTAAATCCGCCATAAGATGTGACATAATACTAAAATTCAATTGAAAATTGATAAGTTACTATGATACAAAGAAATTGTATCTCTAAAACGCTGAAGTCTTTTCAAGAAAACAGACCTATGTGGTAATCTTCTGTAAGGCAGCTATCGCCAATATTCAAGACGAGCACTACTGATAATATAATTACAAAAGCTATAGGTAAATACTATGTCGGCATATTCAGCACCTATGTGAAAACAAGGCATTTTGTTTGATTATTACAGGCAAATTAAATTTCGTATTGAAATTATGTAGAAACCTATTCATTTTCAATTAATTCTTAGTATTATGTCACATTTAATGAAGATATAATTTCATATTTCATATTAAAATGGTTTATCCCAAGTAGTTCTATGTACCAATAAGAAAACCGTAAATATCTCTGAAATAAAGCATTTTCGGACATTTTCTCAAATAAACTTATCACCTTATCTTACATTTGTGAAGAATATAACGGAATTTCCTGTAAAAATGCAGAAAAAGACTTGAAAACTTCTTGCACATAATTCTAAATTTTATATAGGTAGGTATAGTGTAAAAAAAATATGTATGATCCGACCAATTTAATTTTGAGATGTCATAACAGAGAGGTTGTGTGTAAAGAGTTCAAAAAGTCTGAATATTAACTTAAAATTAAATCTGTTCATAAACCAAAACTAATCCTGCAGAACTGGGTATAAGATTTAGAAAATATAACATTATTTGTATAAGTGCAAAAAAATCAAGAGCTTTATATCGAGAAAACGGATGTATGCCATCTGCATCACCAGAAGAAAACTTTTAATCCGGTCATGAATATTATCCTAACCAAAAATATGGCCATTTGCACCAAAAGAATACCCTCGCGCCAAGCCGCCACTCAAGAACTTCTGTGGTCAACACAAAGAGCTGTAAAAAAGTATATCAGAATAATTTTTGAGAGATAGCGCTATCAACTCTACAGTCACTATAGATTGATACCCATTCCACAAGCTGTAGCGTGCGGAATAGGGGTCATTCCGCACGCTCAGAGGTTCCTAAGAAAGTCGCGTGGTGTCTCGAAAAAACTGTTTCATTGCTGTCATAATTTTATTTCTTTTTGATTTTGATTTTGAAATGGAGTCAATATGAGTGATTTTATCAACGTTTTATGAATTGGAATAAAATCAATGAAGCAGATTCTTCCTCAGAAAACGGCTTATTTTGGTTATAGATATTTACGGGGACATCTTTCACTGTAGGAAAAATAGCATCCGTCACTCGTGCGGATCGATCACTCTATTGCTCATGTGAATTCTGCCACTCGATTTTGTCTCGTGGCTGAACTATTCACATTCGAATGGAATATGATCTTCATTCCGCACTTGTATCGGAATATACTATTTTGTATACTTGATGGAAAACATCAGGTTTAATGCCCACTTTACACGGTCATATTTCTACATGTAATGTAATGTAATTTTACATGTTTTTCTTGTCATATTTAACAATTCATAGCTGCATTTTACACGATCAATTATTCTTAGAATATTTGATAGCATGACAGCGACATCTAATATATTTGTGGTGGCAATACTTGAGACTCGTTTCGTGTAAATTTATTACACTTGATAAAGATTTATTTTTGTCTATACAACATTATCAATTTCGATGTATTGTCTTGGTTTTATATCTTTTCTAATAATTTTTCACAAAAATAAGGAAGATATTAACATTGATACATAGCACACTGACAGCTGCTTGAACCATAATAAGAATGAAGTTAAATGCTAAAACGTGATTCACACAAGCTAGCAACTACGGACTCCAAACTCTCTAGATTTCACCAAAATTTGATGAAAATAGCCTTGAAAAATTTGAACATGCTATATTCCAACTATTTTTACAACTTCTTACTAAACAATACCATTCTATAAATTTCTGACGATTTACACGGTCAAATGTCATTGAACAAGAAGATTTTGTAAAATTACATGTATATTTATAACCGTGTAAAGTGGGCATAATATGCAGAGATCAGTCGAGAAAAGTGCCAGTTTTCCAATTAGCAACACTTTTCTAATTAGCAACATAAAATAACAAACAAAAAATGCATGACACGCGCCAAAATGACAGCATTGACCTAATTAAGAAAAAATTACAAGTTAAACATGCTTATAAGAAAACAAAAATTCTTTCGATTTCGCCGGAAACAAATGTGAAGTCGCTTCTTTAGCTGTATCCAGAATTTAGCGAGAATCTTCAGCTTCTGACATTTCTGACAAATTAATTTTTAATATTGTTCATTTGTTACTATGCTTTTGCTTGGCAGTTGTTAAAACCGTTTTTGCAAGAACACAACCTTGATTAAAATTTCTGTAGAAAATTATTTCAATTCTTGGAGTCTTCCACTCAAGTGTTTCCATCAAGTTCACAAAAAAATTGCATATTCAACACGTAAGAAAAGCGATATTACTTTGCTCGTGTAAATTTAATTCACTCGCTCGTGAACTGAAACGCTTACACTCGCTAGTAAACTCTCACTTTTCTCTACTTGTCAAACAATCTACTATTAACTTGTTTAATTCTTAATTTAGTGAATCATTAAGCATTGTCGTTTCAAAAACATCCCTAATAAGTGCCTGCAGCCCTCAGCATGAGCTCTGCGAAGCCAAAGTTTCTTATGAAACAGTATCAAAGTTATTACGTCAAAGAACTAACCTAACCGTATACCTCCATCTAATTTCACCACTTTGTAATTTGAAAGCTTTATAAAAGATACAATGAAATATTTAAGTAACAAAATACCAAAAATGTACAAAATGATACATGAAAGAATTTGTCAGTTATGGGGTCGACCAATAAAAATATGCATCACTCAAAGGTGTCAAAAAATTTGAGCAACCAACTATCACGAAAGTAATATATACATATAAAGCTCATAGATCTTAAAGAATATTGTTGTATATTGTGCTAGGCTCTGCGTTTCTTGAGAATTAATTCCTTGGTCAATTCATTTTTACAGTTTTTAAGCACTAGTGCAGATAGTAGATGTAATAACAAATTCATACCTGGTCTGGTGCAGTTGGCAATCGACCGAAAAAGCCAGAGTTGTAAACATCTTCTGAAGGATTCAAAAGTGTCGGCCTAGTCTAAAATTCGAATAATCTGCCAAAAAATTGAACTATCTGCGAACTGTCTAGGTAAAACTGAAATCCATATAGTTATAAAATTCAGTGCATACTTTATGAAGACTTGAAAGGTACCTATTACATTATAGTTCTAAAAAATTGAAAATTTCTTTAGAAGAATTTGGGAGTATCCTGAACGGTGGAAATTTGAAGAAATATAAACAATCTTAAGCTGTCTATAAAAACTAAAACTAGACTCGAGAAAATTTACAATTATTCGTAGAATGTAAAAATTGATAAGTCTGTAAAACATTTGAAGTTGGCTGTAAGTATTATAAATTCAAAGTAAACTTGAATTACAAAATAAGTAACTATCTAGAAAAAGTCAAAATTACTTTTGCAGTACAAAATCCAAATAGGTACTCGTATCTGTATGAAGGCTTCATTGTCTGTTTTCAGCCATTGTTATTATAAGAAAAATATCTATTTTTTGAGCACCCAGTGTCAATTTTACAGATAAAACGCGTTAGATGATTCATAATCTACTATTTTGCTGTTGAAGTTAGTAAGCTTTTTGTTCGGCGTACTGCAGAATTTATTTTCCATCAATTACTTTTGCTTTCCTCTCTCATTCTTCTTGAGCGCCCCTGTTCAGCAAACTAAAAATGCCTGACATCGCATCGCGCATATAAAAAGATGCCGCTCAACCATTTACAGCGAACTCCACAACCATAACTTTAGAGAATTTTAATATAACCGCGGTTCGCGAGTGTATTACTTTACAGGCCACGCGGGAGCAGCCGCCATCTTGTTACCCCCACCACCACATCCCTCTAGACTCTTCTTACACCCACCCACAAACACACACACATATTCAGGGTAAAAAGATATCATGGTTTCCAACGTGAAGTAATCTGTATTGATTTTGTTGTGAATGGTGAAAAGTTTTCACACGTTTCAATGATTTTATCTGATAAGTTTTTCAACTTTTTTCAGGGGATGTTCATTTTTATTTTTTTAAGGTGTTGTTCATAGCTTGCTGATACTATCGACTAGAGTATTTAACTATCGAAGTTTTTCTACGGAAGCATTTAAAATAAATTTGAACAAGTTTTAGGATTTCTCCATCATTTTAAAAAATATGTATCTGTGTGGAACTTTGTAGAAAAATTATTAGTCAAGTTTGAATTTGAAATCTACAAAAATCATGAATTATCAAACTGAGGTAATGAAGCAATAATATTTATCAATTCAGCAAATGGTTGATCTATTTATACTAAATTTAAAATCTCAGAATATTTTCAAATTTTTTGAACGCCTACCTCTAGAAATAATGGGACATGAGGCATAGTTTCAAAGTAATATTTTCACTATAATTTTGGAATGAAGAAGTTAGAGAAGAAGTTAAAAAGAAGCAGAAATGGAAAATATTCCTCAATACAAAAAAATTGGAAAATAAGGAAGAATACGAGAAACAAAAGAAAAAAACGAAAGAAGTTATCAAAATTTCTAAGGCAAAATCTTGGGAACAGTTTGGAAATAAATTGGAAGATAATTTTAGAGAAAATAAAAAATTATTCTATAACACATTGAAAAACAGCAAAAAGGGAAACCAAAGTGCATTAAGACAGCTATATGACAAACAAGGGAATATTTTGAAAGAAAATGAGGAAATAATAGGAAGATGGAAAGAACACTTCGAGGAATTGCTGGAAGAAAAACACTCTAACAAAGACAATGAAGAAGAGGAGATCCAGCAATGCGGGAACATCAACAAGCACAGAAGAATAGGAGAATATAACAGAAGAAGAGATGAAACTAGCATTAAATAGGCTAAGAAACGGAAAAGCTCCGGGACACGATGGAATAAGACCAGAACAACTTAAATACATGGGGCCAGCAGGAAAGCAAATACTATTAGTGATGCTGAATAGAATCTGGACAATAGAAAAAATCCCTGAAGATTGGGAAAAGGCAATGATTTTCCCCATTCATAAAAAAGGAGACAATAGAAATTGTAACAATTACAGAGGGATATCACTAATATGCACGACAGCCAAAGTATATGAAGCCATACTAGAAAAGAAACTGAGGCAAGAGGTGGAATCAAAAATGGAAAGGTCACAAAGCGGATTCAGGAAAGGACATTGCATACACAAGACCACATATACACAATTAGGAGGCTGATAGAAAAAACTCTGATACAAGGAAGCAAGCTCTATATTACGTTTGTCGATCTAGAAAAAGCTTTTGACCGAGTACCACGGAAACAAATGTGGAAAATACTGGGAGAAAGACAAATAAACAAAGAACTACTAAACGCCATAAAAAGCGTGTATAGAGAAACTACAAATTACATAAGAACGGGTAACGAAATATCAGGAGAATTCATCACCACGCAGGGTTTAAGACAAGGAGGAGCATTAAGCCCATTATTATTTATTGTCTTCTTAGATAATATAATGAAGCGAATAAAAGATAAAACGAAGAAAGTAGGCATTGGACATTACCAGTTGACCGTAATTAAAATAGCAGAGTGTGCATTTGCAGACGATCTAGCAGTCCTGGCTAAGAATGAGGAAGATATGAAATATAATTTAAATGTATGGAACGAGGAATTGAGAAAACACAACATGACCATAAATTTCAAAAAAACAAAAGTAATGGTGATATCGAAAGAAGACATAATACCTAATATACAGCTAAATGGATGCGAGATAGAGCAAGTAGAAGACTGTACGTATCTAGGAGCAACAATAAATAATAAAGGAAATATGGAACCAGAAATCAACAAAAGAATACAAGCAGCTAGCAGAAACTACTATGCACTCAACAAAGCGGTACTAGGAAATAAGCAAGTATCCAAGAATACAAAAATGACACTGTACAAAACGGTATACCGACCAGCTTTAATATATTGAAGTGAGTCGTGGATACTCGAGCAGAGACTGAAAAGTAAAGTATAAGCATCAGAAATGCGATACTTAAGAAGAGTTGAAGGTGTTACAAGGATAGACAGAATAAGAAACGAACGAATAAGAGATAATTTAGAAATAGAGAGCATAAATAAGACCATAGAAAAGAAACAAGTTTCATGGTATGGTCATTTAGTCAGAATGCCAGAGGAAAATCAGACGAAGCAAGTCTGGAAAGCAAGAACCACAAGAAAGAAAAAAAGAGGAATACCAAAGAAGACATGGGAAAAAAACATAAATGAAATTCTCCATAGAAACTGCATCAGCTGGCAAGAAGCGAAGAGAATAGCACAAAATAGACAAGAGTGGAAAGAACTGACCAATAATCTAAAGTGAAAATAATAACAATCTAGACACCCGAAAGGGTATAAATAGATTTAAAAAGATTCATAATAATAATAAAATTTAAAAAAATCATGAATTATGAAACTGAGGTAATGAAGCAATAATATTTATCAATTCAGCAAATGGTTGATCTATTTATACTAAATTTAAAATCTCAGAATATTTTCAAATTTTTTGAACGCCTACCTCTAGAAATAATGGGACATGAGGCATAGTTTCAAAGTAATATTTTCATTATAATTTTTGAGCAACATACCCACAAATACATACTGTCCCAGAACTCTCCAACGACGCTCTTCTGAATGACACATCACTTTTAATTTGAATAAATTCTGAAATTATTCTAAAGTTTGAATTGATTCCAACAAACGCCCTGAATCTTCTTCCAAATATATTACAGTTTTATGATATGTCACATTAGCTTAGAATTCCCATCAAGAATCTATGGCCCGTATTCTCATCTCTTGAAAGAGCGCTTCTTTCCAAAATTCGATGCGCTGCTTTTTTTTATTTCATTGAATCCACAGTAGAGTTAACTTTGTTTATTCTACTTTTTGTTTGCGCTTGAACAAGAGGTGAGAATACGGACCTATATTTTTCTCTTTTTCGTCATATTTTTTCTCCTATGTTGTCGTGACTAATTACTTTACATAATTACATCCGTAATTACATGAGAATTACAAAAAAATATGTTTTAAATCAGTGCTGCTGAAACAGTCTTCCTTTGTTCTAATTTCAGTTGAATGAAAAGCCATTTGGAAATAAATTGTTAAAGCTTAAAGAAATAAAAGGTGCAATTATGAAATTAAAATTAAATTTGTTACGGTAAGAATAGCGAAACAAATTGTTATGAATATTGTTAAAAATGATATGAATTATGTGACAAGTTAAAAAGCATATATTTTTTAAATTTTTTGAGGAAGTATACCTCAATCAAAATCTGATAAATTTTACAGCGCCAGTTTTGTTTGAGAAATGATCGCGAAGCGCTGTAAAATACTTAGAACACGTGTGTTGAATTTTTGTCAGATATATTTCAAAATGAATAAATGATAAAGTTCAAAAATATCATCTGGTTTCTTTCATTTGACATCGTCATATTCTGGCAGATTGAATTGCTTCAGAAAGACTAATGAACAAATTGTTTTCTATAAAATTCTATTTTACTTATATTTCTTCATATTCTACTTCGACTATGGTGAATTCTTAATTATAGATTCTCAGTTCTTTGGCGACAGTGTTCGTTATGATTGTATCAGCACATAACCTCAATTGTCATTCTTCCAAATGAGCGATTACGAGATGTGACAATCGGGAACATTTAAGTTTTTAATTGTCAAAATTACCAGTGACGCTGTCAGGAGATAACAAAAACTATTAATAAATTATTTTTTGTATCAGGTGCACCGTATCCTATATGAATTGAACTGAATTCTGCTTCGAAAGTTATCAATTATAAATCATAAAAACAATCCCTGTTGGCAGGAAATTAATGATTATTATTATTACTCTGCTGAAAGGGAAAAAATAATAATTGTGAATCATGAAAGCTGTTGATATTTTTTCATTGTTATGTGTCAAATTGACAACTGGAAAATATTTGTATCATGGGATATGTTCGTTATAGTGTTTGCATTTACTGTGAATGTGATAGCACAGAAAATATGAGAAATATGATCAATATTTTGTTTCGTATTATTGATTTTCTGCCAATGTGATCGCAATTGTGGCCATATCAACATTATTGGCCAGTTGCACCGCTCTCGTTTAAATCTTAAGCTTTACTCAAACAAAAAATATCGAATTGAAATTTTGATATGATATTGTTCAGTTAAGCGACACTTTAAATTTAAGAGCAAAAACAATTGTAATGTTAACGTTCATTTTACGGTTCGAATGGTCAAAAAATTGTTTTATTCCTTTGATGGAAGCAAAAAATTTTGGCCAGAAAAGGGAGTTATTCTGAAAAAAGAATCTCATATAAATAAATTCAATGAGATAGTAGATTTATCGTTCTGTTGAAATTCCTGAAATATAATTTTTATTTTATAATTTTATTTCAACATTTCTTTGTTCATTTCCATGAAAGTAAAACATATTTATGTTAAACACAATGACACATTTGTACATTATATTACAAATACCTATATATTCATTTAATATAATGTTTTGAATATGTGTTTGATCATTATCTGTTGTTATATTTATTTTGTTTGTTTAGTTGCTTCAAAATGGCGGTTAAAGTTATTATGTAACAATACATAATGATAGGTACATTAACTCGATGTTATTTTACCATGAAATAGAATATATCATGTAGACATATTTAGACATATATTTATTTATTTTTTATATTAAAGAAACTGACTTGATCATGCTGATGTCTCTTCCTTTTGAAACACTTTCTTCAACGATGATGTCATTGAATCACTTCTGCAATCGTCCGCTAGGTCGAGAGTTGTTTCTACGAATTATAAAATTTATTCTAGTTAAGAATGGTTCAAAAGCTCTTGCGGTACTACGATTTGAATCAGAATTTCAGGAAATAAAAGTAAAAAATATATTTAAATATAATCTAGGCAGATACAAATTCAAATCTTCGAACTATATATATTTATTTATGACGATTAATGCGCAACTCGCATTTCGACTAATCAGAAGGCTTAAATCGTAGTCCCATAAGAGCCCGTGGACTGTTCCTAACTGACATAGACTATAGAATAGAGCCTCAATCTTATCTTCAAGAAAATTATCATTTGGAAACGTGAAAACATGAAGACAATGAAAGTTCTTATTATTTTTAAATGAGGAATAATATATAACTGCACTTTGAAAACAATAATTACTATGAAATAGATAGTTAGCACTTCAAAATAATTAGTTCAAATTTTAACACAATGGATAGTTAGTACTGAAATTGCCTGCTTTTGTAAGTTTTATGTAATATATTTATTTAAATCTTGTTCTGATTCTGAATTTGAGGAATATTTTTCAAAATAATGGTAACGATTGAAAAAATCGAACTCTGCAGTATTAATGCCAAATTCCGAAAATACATCTTAGAGATGTTTTTGAGAGTAGAACCATGACATGCACTGATTTACAAAAAAACTAGATTTCACTGGGCCGATGCCGATAGCTGCAGAATCCTCTTAGGGATATTAAGTAATAACGGTGATGATAATTTACCTAAATTGATTTCCGGTTTCGGTTTATTGGACAAGTGGATTGACATCCACTCTAAAGTGGAATTGTTCGTTCAAAAGTTCAAATCATTGTTTTATTTATATTTGCAATGTTAAGATTAAAATTTTGACGTGCTAATTATAAATTACATAGTTATTATGTCAAATTTGACATTATTTGATTTCAGTGCAATTTATATCTTTGATAATTAGGTATAGTGAAGTTTATGTTAATTTCATCTACCTATCTTAAAAAGCTTCTTGATACAAGCCTTCTTGAATTCATTAGCGTTAAGTTTTCTTAAGGGGGGCAGCCGGCTTGCTGATCAGCCACCACAAGGTTTCAAATTCGGTAATTTCTACAAACCTTTTAGTAGAATCGATAAACGAAGCAATTTAATGAGAAATACATAGGTGATGTCTCAAAATTTTGGAGTTATAAGCAGAAAAAAAGAGGCTTTTCCAGAAGTCAGCAAGATTTTCTGCAGATAGATGGTTTTTAGGGTATTAAGGTATCAATGCTCCAACCAAAATTTGAGGGATGCATCATGATTATATTCGCGTTTTCACCCGATTTATAATATTTTTCAGCGAATAATCAAAAATATCTTGAAAAATATTGATTTCCTCAAAAAATTTTATTTAGAAAAAAGTTTTGTAATCAAATTTCCTACAAAAGAATCAATAGTACGACAGCGATTTTCCTCACTGTTTTTCCGTAATTGATGAAAAATCATTATATTATCCAAATATCATACTGTACGAGATGATTTTACGATATAATTATACGTACTCGTGTTAATTGCTGATGGGCAGAAACGGTGCATGAAAGGTCCTCATCGGAAATTTTAACACCTCTTGAAGAGGCGCTTCTTCCCAAAATTCGATGCTCTATCTTATTCTATTTAATTGTTCTCACTATAGCACTATTTTCGTTTACTTCAATTTTTGTTAAAGTTGCGCTTGAAAAAGAGATGAGAATACCAACCATAGTTTTGGCAATATAATTGATTTTTGTTACATTTTTATATTTGGGTATAATGATTTTTTATTAATTGCGGAGAATCGATATCGTACAATAACTCATCTTGTAGAAAATTCAATCACAAAACTTTTTTTTATATGAATATTTTTGATAAAACTTGGTAGCTTGCGTACAAATGCGAATATAACTATGATGCATCCTCCAAATTTCGGATGGAATAATATTACATCAATTAGTATCCAAAAAGCTTACTCTTTCTAAATAATCTTGCTGACTTCTAGAAAAAAAATCTTTTTTTTTTGCTAATTCCTCTGGATTAAAAGTGGCGCCTTTCTCAAATCTACAGTAAAGTTGAAAGTCTGACGATTTCTAGGGTGAGAAATGAGCTACTTAGGGTGGGCAGTGCTCCCTTGCTCCTTCCCTAACTAAGCTTATGCTTAAATTTATTAAAATCAATGGGATATGTTCCCTAAGATGTATTTGAATATATTATTCATTTTATGTGAGTTATTTTGAGGACATTCACAAATATTTAAATGGTGATGCATTTTGTACATCTAACTTCAAATACATACATGTCTATTATGCAACTAGTTGCAGAAAAATCTTGTCTACTCAGCTATTAGTTTTTGAAAAGTGCGAACTATATTATTACCAGCGTTTTTAAGGAAATTGCACCATTTCTCAAATTAATTTAATTTTCTATCTTTGTCTCTCATTCTTTTGAAAAATAATTTCTTGTACGTACTTACATATAGTCTATATTTTAACAAAAAAAAAACTACTTTCATTTCACATTTCTTTTTTGAATAACTTTCGAATACAATATGTAAGGACATAAAATGGTTTCAGGTGATTTAAATTATCAGCCTTTTTCTCAGTCGTACTTCTAGAAAAATCCGCTGTAGAGACAGTAGCGTAGGTTCCTGGACAAATGCTGTTAAAATATATTAAAGCAAAATCCATAACTTCTAACTGTTATTGTGCGCACCGATATTAAAAAATTGATTCAAATATGTGTTCTTGTTTTGATTCTTTGACAGCATTTGTCCCAAACTATGCTACTGCTTCTAGCGGATTTTTTAAAAAGTGGACATTTTAAAGGCACTTTCTTAGAAAGATATCCTTTCCTTCTCTCAGATTGGAGATGCTTGTAGATGTAGATGATTAATGTATAATAACTTAAGTTTGAAGTCCAATCTAACAGACCATTTAAAAAAAGTTGTATGTGAATCGATGAGGACCACACTGGTCAATAGGATGCCAGACTTTACAAATCCAGGATCCTGTTCTAAGTGTCGAAAAAACGGCAATTTGCGGTAAATTCTTTCGGAATTAATCGATAGCGGAGGTCAAGTATTTTAAGACAAAACCAAGGTGCCACCGTCTGTCCTATTCGATACAGGCAAAAAACAACAATCGTAATTTCGATCAGAGAAGTTGGATACGAAATGGGTTACACGCCCTCCCGGGCAGAACAGGGGTTAGCACACTGATTTTCTGTTGAAGTAATTGATCTTCGCTATCGATTGGTACTGACTTCAATCGTTAATCAGAGAAATTAATCCCGAAAAAATTGACCGGAAGCAGCTTTTCTTCGACAGTTAGGAGGACAGGATGTTAGATTTATAAAGTCTGGCATCTTTGTGACCGCTATATTCCCGATCGATTTATATACAAAATGAAATGAAGAAGGACAGTGCATCTATTTTTAGGAAGAAGCGCTTCTTCAAGAGGTAAGAATACGGATCTATGGCTTTTTACAAAATTTTTAATAATAATTTTTCATTAATCATTACCTTATTGATATTATCGAGAGTAAGATTTTATATTTACGCTTCTGAAACCAGTAGTTATTTTTAATCTAGGATTTCAGACTTTAATTTATTGACCTTATCTTGAAATCAGGGATTAACTTGAATAACAAAAATAATTATTTATGTAATAATAGCAATGCTAACCAAATAAAATGAGTGATTGAATAGGTATCTCTTGAAAAAAGTATTACAATTATGCAGAAATTTTGTAGTATAACATGTAACTAAAGCATTTAAGCTAAATGCAAATGCTAGTATAATATTCATTATGTAACGCTTGTCTAGCTGCATTTAATAACTAATTCAGAAGTAGTGGCAATGTTAAGGCATTAGATAATTTGCTGTATAAGCTGCACTAATGTTCTAAAGATAGTGCGACCACAGACGCTAAATATATCTAAGATGTGAATTATATTGTCTTGGAGATTATCATAAATTATCAACTAGCTTACCATTTTCATTTGAAAAATAAGTTGAATATGAACTATAGTAATTTCCAGTAGCTTAACAGTAAATGAAGTTAGCAGTCGTTAAACCAGAAGCAACAGTTATCGGTGGAGAGCATAACATGGAAAAAAAGTTGTGACAATGAATAATAGCATATTTTTGCACGAATCTCATAATATCAAGCTTTGTTGGTATAACTAATTAAGAATAGGATGGAAGAGCAAGGAGTTCTTCAAATAATCAAATGCCTACTCTGCGCCACTTGTACATAAGAAATATCAGATTATATAATCTAGAGATTTGTTGAATTTCCTATCACTTGAATGGAAATATTTTTTTCTAAGCTCTCAATTTGAATGATTTGTGAGGTAGAAACATAGTATACCTATAGTAGAACAAATATTACAAAACAGAATACAAATAATTAGATTCCACTTTTACAATATTGTATGAATATATTATAGATGACATTGACTCAAGTATTTGAGTATTGAAATGAGGAAATTTAATAAAAGAGTCTCAATTTATCTTTCTACACTACCGTTTTGTTCACATCTGGACCATTCTCAGGAGTGGAATTTTTTTTATTAGTCTTGGACCTCCATACCTCTCAGTCGTTGCAAATTTCTGATAACAAACTTTTTAGTTACAATAAAAACTGATTAATTACCTATGTTTTTAATGCACCATTAAATATATGTTGTTCAATAAAATACGCACAAATTCTTTTCACTCCCGAGGATGGTCCAGGTGGGACCAAAACTGTAGAGTGAAAAGAAATATTGAAACTATTTGACAGAATTTGTTTATTTCAGTACTTAAAATTGTATATCTTTGTGCAACTGATTTCATTGTCCAATTCATTCATGAAAATTATTCATTGGCCTGCATCATATTTTTCGAACCGTTTCTATGTAGCTAACAGACAAAAATAAATAAAATAAGTAAATAAATATATGAAGTCCATAAAAAGCGTAATGGGACCAACAATTCATAAAATCAAGTGTATATAGCTACTTTTTATTGAACAAACAAATTCGTATTGTAATTCTTTATCCTTTATCGGTAACATTTAAGGATAAAACGAAATGTATTTTGTATCAATCTACTACTCCTTATTCCGTTTTTTTCCAGGCAAACACATTTGGTTTCCAGTTTAGCATCGAATTAATAAGTACTATATTGCGTGCTACACACTCATAATAATCTATTCGATGTGATGTGTCCACTGTCCAACGAATAATTCTCTTCTTCCTTTTTCAAAATGGCCGATTCTCACATAAACATATGTCTCGTATTTACTTTTACATGAATGCGTGTATTCATCTATTGAGTATAGATGATACAAGGCAATGGTCATTTTATATTATTTATTTGTTATATGTGGTTAATAGCTTTATTATTACTCAGGTATAATACGAATTTTATTTATATTCAAAGAAAAACTGTAACAATGACCATTATGTAGATAATGAATAATAGAATAATAAAACTCCATTATTATACATACTGAAATGCATATTGATGCTATAGATACATTATTGAACAAGGTGGTATTTTTCATCAAGAATTAATATGACAACATTCAAACAGAACAATTCCATCAATAATTATTAAAAATAAACAAACATCAATTACGTTTTATACTCAATACGGGTGAGTGATTGATTGATATTTTCTAAGCCGTGGAGAGGGGTTACTAGTCGTTAAACTATACAGATATTCTTAGTTTTTTTTGTGGAGAGTATGCCGCAACAGAGTATATTTTATTTCAGTGAAAATTATTTGTCTGTTTGTCCGCATCAGGAATCGACCCTATACAGCCTTCTTATCACGAAGTCACTTTCTTCATAAAACATATTTTCGTTATTGGTTGGAACAACTCGACTGGGACGGGACTCGTATTCCGCTTGTAATTGAAGCACCGTTCATTAAACTTATGTACAAAATATAATATTCTTCATTTTTTTCATGGTTTAACAATACAGTAACAGATAATAACCTGAACCACAAAACTGAATGTCCAAGCAGTTTGTGGTTTAGGTGATACGGACTACGAAGCCTCATTTATTGTTTCAATATCTTTTGAGCTATTTTGTTGAGTTATGCTATAGAATAGAGAAGATCTTACTGACTTTTATCCGCAAATAAATTCATCTCAACAGAGAAAAATTATCCAAAGTCAAACATTCACATTACCGTGAGCTTGGAAGACTTGATAGAATAGATTCATGTCTGTATTTCACATAAATTCTTTTCTTTCCATATTACATATACTTATATAAGGTCCAATAAAAATATCTTCTTGGTATGACAACAAAATTGCTATTAATCTCTGCAATATTACATATAGGCACCATCAAATTACCAGAACGACCCTCTGTCATGGGAATTTTAAAATGCAGACAACCACAATTTTCAAAAACAAAAACCCATCATCGTTTTATTCTTCCAAGACAAAAAAAAAGCGTCGCTCACGTAAAGGAACAAACGAAGCACGACCATGAAACAGTTGAGAATCGTCCGGTAAAAACTCCCGGTCATAGCCAACTGCAATTATAGCAGCCATCATGAATTTTATAATAAAAATGATCGGTTCTATAGGCATTACACGTTTGCCAGTCACTGCACACCGACTTGCAATTGTCTTATATTGCACCAGTGAACCCAAAACTTTCAATCCAATATCATAATCAATAAAAATGAAATAGGAAGAAAACCAATTTTTTCACTTTCCATTGTGAAAAATATGTTTGTATTTTCAAGTATTTGTAAGTTAACTACTAGTAACCGATTTTATTTCAAAAGTTAACTAGCCTTTTATTGAATTGATTAATATAAAATTTTTGAAATGTAAATGCTATATATCTTACTGTACTATTCTCTCAATCTATATTAATTTTTATAATACTTGTAACTTGATCCTTCAAATGATAATCAAATATCCACTAAAATATTATCATGTCTTAAACGATCATTTCAATTATAAAAATGTTTTAAATTCTGCAAATGGGTAGCTCTTTGCGCTAATTTCTCTATCAATATATAAAGTGACCTGTGAGCTGACTGATGTAAGCGCATTAATTTGGAAAATATATACCCCAATATGGGAAGTTTGTTCTATGATTTTAACATGAAATATTTAGAGATATACTCGGGATCTATGTTTGTTTTGTACTGTTTGTTAATACTTAGAAGCTCTTATAAATTGACAGCTTGTAACTAAGAAAAAAAATCATATACTTACATAAGTATCATCCAAAATATCAGAATTCTATGATTCAAATTATTTTTACTTACTTGTTTCTGGGAAGAAATACAACGTGTTCCAAATTAATATATAACTACTTTCAGTTTTTTTTGTATCAAAATCACACACTCCACTTTTATCACTCAATTTTTGCCACCATACTTTTTCACCACCATATTTTTTCACCACTATTCTATTTTGCGATTAATATATTTTACTACTATTTTCATAATTAGAATACAATGAAGTTTTATTCAACATTGGATGTTATGTCCCATAGCTCTTATAAGTACATACGCAATAATTTCCCCTTCGTCTTTTCTGATATTGTAAATAAATTTAGATTAAGTTTGGAATCGAATTGGGAGGTTAGCGCATGTCGAGCTTAGTCAGAGCGGGCGAAGCCCACCCATTGAGAAACATTGCCGGTTGAAAGCAAAACCCACTATTTATGATTGTAAGCGATTTGATAAACATTAAGCAAGGCACGTTGAGCTTGGTCAGAGCGAGCGAAGCCCGCCCGTCAGTTTGGGTACGAAGCACCGCCAGTTGAACACATACTGACACACAAAGCAGTAGTGGATGTGGTAAAAAAGATGTTGATAAAAAAAATGGTTGTGAAAAGAATATGTTGGTGGTAAAAAGAATTAGTGGTAAAAAAGACGGTGGTAAAAATTTACTGGTGAAAGTGGAGAGAAAACTTTCTAACTTTAAATCGAATTCTCATGTTTTCATAATCAGTCCCATATTTTAAACATAAAATAGATACCCCAATTTTTTAATGTCATTTTATTCCATATCTTTTCTTCACGAGATGTTTTTTACCATTTTTTTTTCTGCGACACGTAATAGATTTTTGTGCAGGATGCGAATATGTATGCAAAAAATTGACATAATGTTTGAGAATTTATTGTGAAATAAATGCTCATGCGTACACAATCATTCACAATCGGTCTTTTTCAAGGTCAAATGTGTAAATGACAAACGCCCAACCTCCACGTGGTCACGCTAATGTCAAAGATTTTCGCAAAATACCTAATACTAAATAAAAAATCTACTTAGAAATTTTTCTATAGAAAAAATTGTTTCTTTTTCTGTAAAATTGAATGACATCAAGAAAATTGAGCTATATCATTTTAAAAAGTTAAGATGACCATGAAAAATTGCATAAAAATTCAATTCAAGGTCAAGAAGAGGTTATAATCAGATATCTTTCTCGATACCAAGTTATCAGTCAAAACTCGATTTTGATCTAACCCCTACACAAAAAAAAAACGTGATACATTAATTTAGGACACTTATCTAACACTCAAAATTGATGTATCCGCTAGTCTTTCTATGAACTCTTAAAATTACTTGTAGGCTGATAGTTGATAACTACAATGAATAATAAAGCATCGACATCAAAATATAAAATTCTTTTCTGCATATCATAATTTTAGACATAGAATCTTTGAAACAGCTTCAAATCCTCATACTGAAAACCATACTTAAAAGATGACAGTTGGTACCTACTTCAAATTATAAAATACACATCTACCAAAATACAAAAATTTGTTATTCGAAGCTTCTCTAATAATAAAATTTGTGGTTTTCTGAAAACTGTGTTGCTCTTTCTATAAATACTTGAAAGTGCTTCCGAGTTGACTGCCGGTTACCATATTTAAATTTGAAGTTATCAATGGAAATGCATAAAAATATAGAAATTTGGATTTTTTTTATGTTTAAAATGGTATTCATTGGTTGTCGATAGTAAATTCTCTTTGAATCAAACAATCAAACATTCACCAAAAAACAAAATGTAGTGTCATTGATATGAAAGGTTTGGAAGCTCTGTTTTTTAAGCTTTCTGCTCACCGGCAAACAGTCGTCATTCAGTGCCTCACGTGAAAACGTCATTAGTGAACCGACCAATAGGAGCGCTAGTTATAATAGAATTTTTTCGGACCTAGCAAGCCAAAATCGACCTAACGAAAAATAATTCTCCAAAGTTTATTTCAGAAGGGGAGGAGCAAAGTTTTGTTTTTGAAAAACAGTTGAATGCTAGCTACTTATTTAGAGCTATTCAGCGATTATAATCATGCTCATTTTGTATAATTTGTTTCCATTCTGTAGCTTTTTAATTCGATCAAATTACTGAGTATAAAAGCTGAATAAAAAAAATCATATTAATTCTGATGCAATTGTTATTCCATGATGAATAAAAATGGTGGCCAATCATATCGAAATGAATTTTTTTGTTCTCTCTATTGATTGTCTGAATAAATAACATCCGTTTTACTTTTGTTATTCAATGTTGCGATAGTCATCTATTTATTATTTTTATTCATTCTGATGACGTGTACATCAAAGGACTTCTGAACAGAATTCATTAGATTTTTTATGGAATACAAAATTATAGGAATCATTATTTTTTATTCTAATTTTTAATCATGTTTTAAATTGATTTCAAATCTGGCTATTAGAATGAATTTTCAGAGAAAGAATTTCAATAGGCAATTTGGTATTTTATGTTTAGAATAATTGTTTTAATATGTGAACAAAATTATAATTGGAAAATGGAATTTAAACCCGGATACTGCACTGAACAAAGACTATTATAACAACGATTCATTATCCTCACTTTTTGCAGTCATTATTTTCAAATGTTCCAACATTAGCAACAAATGCTCGTTGAGTAGCTATCATTATTATTATTATTATGAATAAGATATTTATCCCTTAATACTGAAAAGAATTTGTCACTTGTAGTCGTATCCAATTCAGAAACTCTCTCATGAAAATTTAAAATAAAAATATGGAACGACCTTATTCCACACAATTGGAATAATAATCAAATAGAAATTAAGGTAATCACAATAAACTGATAGTTAAGCAAATATGTTTCAAATGTCATTTTCATATAGATAATACACTTTACAAAGACAGGTAATGTATCTATATTTAATAACGCATTCACCACTGTATGTCATTTATGTTAATTATTCATCAAACATCAACGACATGGACAATGACGAGTCATGTCATACAAAGTAAAGCCTCTACCGAGCTTATGACTACTCCTAAATATATTTGTAAACGTACAGGATGATTTATAAGGAAAAAGTTTTACCTATTCAAAAAGAAAGGAAATATTCTACACCTAATCATCATTCGTTCTATGTAATTTCTGAAAAAATGGAAAACAAATTATTCGCCCACCTATATTATATTTATCAACATAATGTTTTTGAAAAAAAATAATTCCATCCAACATTTCTTTAACTTCTTAATTCTCTTCTGCATGGGACTTTCTTCGAGGTTCTCAAGGAGGCTCTTTCAAATAAGTATCATATTATAAAAATAAATAGTATTACATGATGTAGCTTTTTCAATGACTAACTTATAGTGCAGGCTCCCATGACAAAAAAGCTACCCCATCGAACGCCTCAAAACTATAAATTGAGAATGGTTGAAAAACATGTAAGAAACATGTTACGTCCGCCAGACTAGTAAAGATTTGTTAACTATTATTTTTTATGAATTTTTGAAATCAGCTAAAAAAAATGTTTTTTTTTTTCGAAACACCTGTTTGAAATTTATACAAATTGTAGTAAGTAATGAACTATTTTTGAAAAAATTGTCTGACTGACAATTTTTGTTAATTAACTTCTGACAGACCTCTTGTTATGAATAATTTTTTTTACAAAAATGCACTTCATAACACCTTATTGGTTTTTTTCTCAAAATAAAATTTAAGATCTCTTCTATATATCACAACTTGTCTGACTGACAATTTTCGATAGTTAATTTCTGACAGACCGTTTGTTAAAATCAATTTTTTTTTATGAAAGTGCACTTAATAACACCTCCTCTCTTTTGTTTTTATATAAAGTTTAGGATTGATTCTATCTATTAAACCTTGTCTGCCTGACAATTTTTGTTAACTAATACCTCTAAAATTGACCAGGGTCCACGCCGTAGAGTCTACGGAGCAGACACATTGACTCTTCACTCTATGGCAACTCCCTCCGCTATTAGTAGTTTATCATTCAGTTTACGATTAGTACCAATACCAGCAGGGGTAGGCAAATATTTTCAAGCACGGACCAAAATTTTAATTTCAGGAGATCCTTCGGGCCGGCAGAGATATATATATATATATATATATATATATATATATATATATATATATATATATATATATATATATATATATATATATATGTATTGTAATGTAAATGGAATCAGAAAAAAATTAAAATGATGTTTTGACGCGGCCGTTGTGAAAGCTTATTTTTATGAAACAGGTTTGATGCTTAAAAATTAAGTCTCACATAGTAAAAACCAATATTTTGTTGAAAAACGTATTCGAGTATATAAAAGAAATCTACATTATTGTTTTAGAATTGCAGAATCAAAAATTTTCAGCTAGCAACGATTATAACTCATTTTTTTTTATTAAAAAATGTGGTCGCTGCAATTAAAATATTAATTCTGACATAGTGGATAACATCTTTTCGCTGACAGACCAATCTGTATGCATAAAATAAATGTCAAACTTTCTTTCAGAAAGAAATGAAGGTGCTGTTTTGACAAGGCCTTTGAAAAAGTTTATGTTTTTGCTGTCACGGCGCTTAAAAATTGAATCTGACATAGTAAAAAACATTTTTTTAATGATAGGCAATTTTTTATATGCAGAGGACATCCCAAACTTCAGCTGTTTTTTTTTTTAACAAGGTGTTTTGAGATGCCAATTATTGATCTTGATGTATTGATGCTGCGCAATCAAAACTCAGTCTGACAAATTAATTAACAAAAATTGTCAGTCAGACAAGTTGTAATAGATAGAAGAAATCTTAAACTTTATTTTGAGAAAAAGACCAATGAGGTGTTATGAAGTGCATTTTCATAAAAAATATAATGTTTAATAAAAGGTCTGTCAGAAGTTTATCAACAAAAATTGTCAGTCAGACAATTTTTTTCAAAAATAGTTCATTACTTACTACAAATTGTATAAATTTCAAACAGGTGTTTCAGAAAAAAAAAACATTTTTTTTAGCTGATTTCTAAAATTCATTAAAAATAATAGTCAACAAATTTTTACTAGTCTGGCGGGCGTAACATGTTTCTTACATGTTTTTCAGCCATTCTCAATTTATAATTTTGAGCTGTTGGATGGGGTAGCTTTTTTGTCATGGGAGTCTGCGAGGCAAGCGGGCTTCGTCCGGCCCCGATAGAAGAAATCTTCATGTATATATAGCCATTTTTTTTTGAGTTTTGTAAACTGAATTGTTGCCGCCGTTTAGACGTAATATCGATGTACAGATACACATATACATGTAATCCAGCCCCTGAATTTTTTTAATTTATGGGTATTAATTTTGAGCAAAATCGGTCTCAGTGCGGGTTGGCCACGGAGAACATGCACGCACGGCAAGCATTGAATGCCGGATTCGATTATTTTTATATTTTTTACATAATATTGTAGAACATATTCATTTTATTATGTATATTTTTTTAATTACATACAAAGAACTCAAAAATTCTTTACGTACCATAGAGTTCGTAACTATACGTCAGTGAAAAAATATTTCAACTGATAAATGTACTTGCTGCACTTATTAGATAATTTTGTTACAAGAACTAATTTGAAAAAAAAAATCATTCCAAAAACATTTTTACCACTAATAGTATATTATGCTACAAGGATAAAATAATCGTCGTTATTATCCAGGATGAACCAGGCTGTACTCGACGAAGCCCAAGGCATAACTTCGTCCAGTCAACTTCACCCATTACAATGATGACGGTCGCTCAGTGTCAGTGTTGCATACTTTCTATATAACAAATGTTCCGAAGTACCACCTTACTGTACTTTTTGAATCAATTTGAAAGTATGAAAACTATTTAATTGATTCTACAAACCAATTTTTGCAACTACGATCACACTTCCAGCAAACTAATACCACGAAATATAACTTACATGACTCATTTTATTGATTGCTATTACATTAAGTTTTTCACATTTTCCGTGCTATTACATTTATAGCAAATGCAATCTCTATGACGAACACATTCAATAATACATATTCTCTTACAAATATCAATTTGACAGATAACAATAAAATGGAGAAATACCAACTGCATCCATGATCCAAAATTATCTCCCTACCAGCAAGGAAATAATCTTTATTTCTCTGTCAACAGGGAAATAATGATAATTGTTTCCATGCTTCGAAACTGAGAGCTTTGGAAGCTTAAATCAGTTCAGTAATAGAATACTTTCGGTGCATGTGTCATAAAAATAAAATAATCAAAAATTTAAAATTATCTTGTGAATAAAAAATGTATGGTATAGCTCACACGTCTTCTCGTACTTTTTTGAAACAAAGTAATACATTACATCCTTTTGATAATCAAAGATTAATTGCCACACAAAAATTACCTACTTCATGAACACTTTTTACCTAATTTTAAGCGCAGTTTGAAAAATCTTTGAGAAACAGTTTTTGCCAAGATATCTATTAAATTCTTCTGTAGCTCTTGCAAATCTATAGAAATAAATATGCATTTTTCCCAAGTGTCGACTTGATAGATGGCAATAAAATAAAACAATTCCAACGGCAACCAAGATTTATAGTCCAAAATACCACCAGACATTACTTACTTTCTGAGAAACAAAATGTGTGGAATAGAGTAGTGTTAGAATATGCTTTGATCGTATGCATACTTGCTAGCTTGGGCCGACGGCCAATTTTCAAATATCAGGTGCTGGAGGCACGTTACAACATTACTTATTTTTCTCAAAGTCTTGAGTGCTGATTTTTACGTATATTTCAAAGAATATTGTTAAAAATCAATAATCAACACTGCCAGACACTGCCTATCGGCAGAAATTCCTGCTGGCAAAAAATAACGTATTCTCACTTATTATCTGAGTCCTAATTTTTATAATATTATACTCAGGAAATAATTTCAATACTTTTTGTAAACAGTCAGACCAATCGCAGAAGCCAAACATCCTAAAGACAAAATTAAAATGTCGCTGTGAGTATGAGCGCGAGGTAATTATTTGTACGCTTGATATAGTAAGTGAAACATCTATGACATTTTAATAGTGTCTGGAGGATGTTTGGCCCCTATGGTTGATCTGGTTGTTTACAAGAAATATTGAAATTGCTCCGTGAGTATCATATAAAGTGTCTGGCAGTATTGTTTATCAATTTTGAACAATTCGCTCTGAGGCCCAAGCTAGCATGTATGCATACGATCAAAGTATAAACTAACACTACTCTATTCCACACATTTTGTTTCTCAGAAAATAAGTAACGTCTGGCAAGCCTGGGATCTTATGCTATTACAATTGTGATTTTTAGAAATAAAGGCTGGTACCACAAGCTCTGTTTTTGGCTATACTAGCAGTGTTATTTTAAGGAGAGTTTTAAGGCAATATAAATATTTCAAGCAATTTTAAAGGAAAATATTCGAATAAATTTTGTAGACATATGTATTTTCCGTAATTTGTATCTGAAGATTATTTTTTAAGGTATTTGAGAAAATTCTAATTGCGTTAAAACACATCTTGATGCAACGCTCTTAGTAGCGCCAAAAACAGAGCTCGTGGTACCAGCCAAAAAGATCAATGGTCGATTTCAGGATCGCAAGTGAAATTAATCTGATTTCAAAGATTCATTTCTTTGGTAATATTATTTTTGGTGTCATCATTGGCGAATCAAATTGAATAAATAAAATGAAATCTTTATTCGTTAACTCTCCGTCCCTTTAATCTGGATCAATTTAACTCTCGGTTATGGATGGATATTAATTTTGAGTTTTCGAATTCTTTGGTGATGATCGCCTAAAAAATATTGTGTGCACCTCGACCAAAAAATATTACCTTTACGGCCCTGATACACAAATTTTTGAATATCGAGAATACATAAAATACGAGAGAATCGAATTAGACGAGTTTGAATAATACTTAGAAGATTTGGTAATTCACTTTGATGAGTTCTCAATGAGCAAATAACATTGTCATGGTGAATTGAAGAATAAGATTTTACTAAGACTTTACAGTCAGGGAAATGATACATTGCCAATCTAGACAGAAAAAGTGTTAGAATGGAAAAAAAATTGATAATCGAGTATAAATTATATGACATTTGAATATCAATTTATAATTTTGTGTCATGTTTTCAAATCAGGTGCCTTGTCTGAATTTTTTTCCTCGAATTTGTCTCAATTATGAAATATCATCCCCGGAAATGGATCTCTAACTTTCCCTCCGTCCTTATTTCTAGGAATTTTTTCCTTAATTTTTATATATGCAGAATCCAATAGGAATTGCCTATTTATGGTCACGAAGTGACTAATGATCCGGCTACTGGAGGAATAAGATATTTTCATTCGTACGATTTTTTTTTTTTGCGTATTGATAGAATTGATTTATTTACCTGATTTTCAATTTCAAATCATGTCATGTAATTAAATGCAATTCATTAATTCAGTCCACTAAAAACTTCAGTTCATGTAAACAGCTATATTTTACTACGAAAGCGGGGAAAACTGTTCTAAAAGAGTACGTTTAAAAAAAAAAATCCATAAATTGATTGATAAATACTCAAAATTGAGAAAAAGCATAGATTGTGATTATTGTTATGTATGGTATCATTTGGAATGTTCGGGACTCAAGAGATTGACAAAAGAATTATGGATGTGTGATAAATGTGAATTTTAATATATTACGTAATTGAAGCAAATATAATTTTGAGACATTTGACATTATTTTCATGAATTCTGACTTGGAGGTAATTTTGAATTTCTATAATAAATGAATGACTCTCGGAATTACTATTTATTTTATGATATTCAAATACTTTCCAAATATATTTTATATCCACTTTGGATACTTCAAAGTGTATATAGCTAGTATAAAAGTATCAAAGCATGGTTTAAAAGAATTTTGGAAAGATATAATGTAACCTTCGAGGGTATACCGTATTTATTAATGCAGAATTGGACATTTGATAATACATTTTTCTAGCCGAATAAATAAAAATATATTATTCATCCACTTACCGGAAAAAAATGAAAAAATATTTATACGAATAGATTCAGCCTTATGGTCATGTGTGCAATATTGATAATTTTGACAGTTCCCTTAAGCATGCTGCTTTTAGTTTAACGAAGACTTCGTGCGCCGCCAGGTTGTTACCATGTAAAATCCTTTCGAAATTGTCAAATTTATCTCGTAATTGTTAATGATCTAAGGATATTACAGTAAATACCTGTCTTGAGTCTTCCTGAAATTGTTTGGACAGAAATTTGCTTGATGTTCAAGTAATCTCATGTCATCACCTTCACAGCCCAGCACTTAATTCCTCAAAATAAACAAACTGTGCAGTCCATTTTTTCGATTATATTTTAAATCTATTGTTGGGAATGGTCGCCTGAAATCCATTCAATTGGCTTTCAAACACTCGACTGTAATAAAAGCAGCACCCATCTTTGCAAAAAGCTACTTCATAATCGATCTAAAGAAGAATATAATTTATAGTCATGAAGCTATTATAAAAAATATTATTAAAATTTTAATCAGAAGAACAATTTCTTAGCTGCCAGTCTGTGAACTGATCCATTAAAAGATACAATAGTTGAAGAACATTTGACTTCATTCTTTCTACAATTGTAGTAACTAAAATTGAAGCATGAATATTCTTACTTAAAATAATATCTTTCGTTAATGTCCCGTGTCGAAACAACACTCTCAGTTTTTCCCACACCGTTGATTTCCGAAGAGATTTCGACACCGTCGGAAGGCGTAATATAACACAGGTATTTCATGTAGCCAATTAGGAATCGTGTACATTATGATGTTGGTTTTAATTACATTGCGACAACGTATAAACTTAACGATCCGCGTTCATCATTTTTTACGCCAATTCGTGACTACAAGATGCACATGCGATTTTGACAATAAAAAGAGATACTAAAGAGTTTTTGATGTGGAAATTATGACACTAAGCACTAAGCGGAAACTATGCACTTATAATAACGGAGAATTGCATGCAAAAATGATATTTGTTACGTTCTGAAGCATATATATTAAATTTTTATTGATTTCAAACAATTAAAAAATTGTGAATTATTCTGTTATACTTGAATCCGTTTTCTTTTGATTGCAAAAAAATTATGAATATCAGTTTCGAGGCGTTCGCAAACATCAGTTGTCGGCGATATTACTTGGCCGTATTTAATTTTCCAATTTCGAAAAAAATGTTCTACACAAATAATATCCCAGCTGGAGTTCTTAAAATATAGGATATAAGAGAAAATTACAGTACATTGGACTTCAAGTTATATGAGCTGGAATAAATATATATTTTTTAAAACTTCTATTTAATTCTTTAAGTTTTCTTTATAAGAATCTACCTTTGATAAGAGCATTTAAACATTCTGACAGAAAATTTCGTATTTCTAGCGACGTTTCCGATGGCACGAAGAATCGGCCATCCTTACCAAAACCGCACACCTCCCAAACGGAAGAAACCTCGTACGTCATTTACAAGATTACAAATTGCAGAACTGGAAAAACGTTTTCACAAACAGAAATATCTTGCGTCAGCAGAACGAGCCGCACTTGCCAAGACACTGAAAATGACAGATGCCCAAGTCAAAACGTGGTTTCAGAACCGTAGAACCAAATGGAGGTAAGAAAATAACTATCAAATTCGTACACTAAGTACCGGTTTCTTCATCCTTGGATAGTTTTATCCAACGAATAATACTCACGATGATTGTAATTGTAATTAATATTATCCGACAGATAAATTTAGCCAAGAATGGAAAACCGACACTCAACATCAAAAAAACATTTTGAAAAATTTTTTCATAACGTAATTATAATGTTATAGATAGATTAATTAACCAACAAAACACTCTAGTAATATTAGAAAATCATAGTCAAATTCTCACAGAAAAAATTACACTAAATTGTGACATTTGTGAAGAATCTGTAGAGCATTTGACTGAAATATTGAAATTCAGAGGCCTTGTGTCCCATAAACACTCAAATCTAGTTTTCTAAATCATCAACTGTAGACACGTGTTTCGTGCTTATTAGGACTCATTAATACAGTATATTGGCCTGGGATCAAATTTCTGACTATCTAGGTTTGGCTATATTGTAGTAACGAGTCCTAATAAGGGTGAAACACGTATCTACAGTTACTTTCTGGTCTAAGATGATGGTTTTAAAGACCGGTTCTTAGATTTGAATGTTTTTGGGACGAGATGTCTGTGGATTTTAGGTCTTATTCACATTTTTGCTCAAAACCGGTATTTTTATTTTAGTAACAATTACATATAATAAAATCTTCGTAATGTTATACCATATTTTTATACTAAGAAGGTATAATATCTAACCGATTGACAATGGCTTAGAATGCTAATAATAAACAAGCTTCCTAGTTACAGCAAGTTTCCTAGTTACAGCAAGTAACTAGAGTAATTTCTCTGACAGAAATAACAATGACAGGACAAACATTGCTAAAAATTTTGATTGGAATACAACAAAATTCGGACATTAAACATTGAAGGTACCACGGGACTTGAATAGACAATAATGCCTACGGTCAACGTACACACCTCGGGCCAGAGGTCCTCGGAAAATATACTGTTGACCTCAGGCATTATTGTCCTTTTAACACCCTTGATACCTTAATTACTATAGCAATCACGCTCCCATGATTACAAAAAAAGATATTTGATTTATGAAGAGCTGCGCAGCTAGCTCTCAAATTTTAAGTGTGGCTTAAATAAACGATATTATAGCGAAACTTAAAAGTCAAATGTGACGTGAACATTGCTGTCATTATTCCGATTCGATAATATTTGTTTGAGCGTAGCTTAAAATTCAAGCAAGTGTTATAACTTTAAATAGCTTCCTGATACGTTAATTTTAAACAAAGTACATTTGTATAAAAATAAAGTATACACATATTGCGTAGTTTCAGTAGCTCCGCTCTATCGGTTAAATATTGCATCTATGAGATAGCACGTCAAACTTGTCAAATTTCATTCTAGTTCATTAAATTTAGTTATATTTTAAGTTTTTGACGTTTGATTCTCTTGTGATGAGAGGCATAGAAATATTTAGTAAAATTGTGCTAATTACACCCTGTTTCATATAAAATGAGTTTTTGTAATCTCCATTGCTACTAACTGCAAAATATCATTACCGTATTTTATTTTAGAACTTGTACTTTTCTGGAAAAAAGCGATATTATGCTATTGTCCACGAATAGTTTTGGAATTAGATCAGAAAATTGAACGAAACTCGAATAAAACTAAAAATAGAAACTTAGACGGAAAAAGTATAATGTAATCAAGGAGAAAAACTTTTCAGAACTCATTTTTAGCGCATTTTTCCGAAAAAAGCGCTATTATATTCACTTTGGCTGTCTGGCTGGCTGGCTGGCTGGCTGGCGTGAAGCTGAGATCTCAGCAACTATACTATTTACAGACTTGAAACTGGTACTAAATAAAAGCTGCTGTTTCGTAGGCTTGCACAAATTGCTTTAATTCAAGCTCAGTGATTGTGGAAAATTGAATTATTCAATTACTTGTTTCAAGTGAAACAATGTCCATAGATATCTTTGACATTAGGGATATGGCAACTAAAATTTATTAAAGTAGATAAAAATTTAGTTACAACTTTCGCCGCGGGTGTCACTATTATTATGTACAGTTGTCAAATCTGTCCGAGATTCATTCAATGACTTGTTTGACGCAAATTTGAAGCTTATTAGAATGAATCACTATTATTGGTTGAAAATTTGTTTAATTTTGGTGTATTTTTTTTATATAGCTTTGATAAAGAGCAAATTTTATTTTTAAAGTACAGCACTTGACCTCCTGTCAGACAATAACTAAACAATGAAGAATAAAAGGTATTATTGAGTTTGTACATGTATAAATTATGTACCTATCAAACTGTCAACTTGAAACTAGTACTAAATGGAAGCTGCTGTTTCGTAAGTTTGCCAAAACTGCTTGATTTCAAGCTCAGTAATTGTGAGAGATGTTAATTAACAAAATCTCTGAAGTAACAAGCATTCATGAGCTGTCAAAAATGCGCTTTCATCATCTAGATGATTCTTCCATTTTTTTAGTGAATATGTTTTATTGGGATAAAATTTTGTATAAAATAATTGGAAACACAACGTTTCAACAGCAAAATACTCTTTTTGGTAGAGCCAGATTGACCTAGAACCACAAGGAGTAGACAGTTAACATATTTAGACCTTCATTTTTATCTTCTAAAAATTTGTGGACATTGAATTATAAGTTAAGCCACAAGCTGGGCTCTTCGATACTAGAAGTTAATATTTTAAACTTATCTAGTCACTGTATGGATATTTTTGTTGTATTTCCAATTATTTTACACAAAACATCATCCCAATAGAACATATTTATCAAGTATAATGTAATTCAAGCTTAAAAGTTGAATATTATAATCGCCAAGAAATTCAAAAAATATCATTTAGGCAAGCTCTGAAATTGATTGAACTGTCTTATAAAACCTCGATACATAAAATCATGTCACTGAGAGCGCCAGATTTTTACTAAATATTTCAAATATTATTGAGGAACGAGAATTATACCGAAAATATCTTTATTCGAAAATAGTTTACCTCCCGGCTCCCGATAGTGATTTATCACAAAAATAATAAACAAATGATATAGTGTGAAAACCATAAAATAACGGCATACAAGTATTTCATAGTATTATAGCTAAGACTATAATAATACTTTTTATTCTAAAATGAAATGAATGATATGAACTCAATTTCTCCAACACTGTTTTGGAATTTGCATATTCCATAACCAAAAATTATGTTGGAACGAATGACATTCCAAAAAATCGTATAGAATGATTCCGTATGCCGTTTAGAATAATTCTGTATGCCCTTAGAATCATTTCGACGAATCAGAAGTTGTTAGTTTGGCTGCTACCATGGTTACTTCCTAACAATTCAAGTATTCATATCTGGATTTACGTTTGACATTTAATAATTTTTTTCGGCTCAGATTAAAAACTCTTCACTCGTACAGAATATAGAATTGAGATCCGCAACAGGTGTATAGTATTTGCCTCTTATGTAATGGAGGCTAATATTCAAAAGGATAAAGTTTATAGAAGACGAGTCAAAGGCGAGTTTAGTTACTATCCGGCTATACATATTGTAAGAGTTTTCAATTCAAGTTCATGTTAGTTTTATAATTTCCAATCTTTTTATAAAACAATGAAAAATTTTTATTCTCAGATTTGTTATAAAGAAATGTGCTTGATTCTTGGATCGTCTTATATGTTGCAGATCTGTTATATTATGAAAGGGATATCTGTATAAATATATGTTCTGAAAGAGTGACAAATTTCTGTTATAGGTAAATATCATGAATTTATGTTTAAAAATGTGAATGATCTGTTCCTAATTTGGAATTTCTCAAAGATAGTGTACATAAATTATTGGAACAATTAAATTTTATTTGGCTCCTTATCGAATTCACCCACAACATTTCAACAAACCAATTTATCCATTTAGTAGAAGACGTGTGCTGTAGACATGACAAGTCGTTAGTCTTATTGATACAAATGGACAGACATACCCACAGGCACACAGCCACTATCGCGACTTTTTCTTTGTTTGGTTTGTGAGCTTTGGCCCAGCCAGACATAAACCCAAAGCAGACCAGACCAAAACAAGAACTATAAGATTAGATTAGGGCAAGTCGACGCCGAGTTGCTTGACACGAACGTTGATGGTTGATCACCGCTAAGTGAATTGCCAACACACTCAATTTCCACTACAGAATTTAGTATAAGCCTGGACAGATTCCAGAAGGATTTACTCATTAATTAATACAAAGAAGTTTTAGGAAAAGAATTAGAGAAAACTCAAATATAATTAAGAAGGTTTGCCAAATATAATTTTAAACAAATTTCTTTTTTCTTTGGATGATTTCATGGTGGGATGTAAGATAATATTTTTATCTATTGCGGACCTGAGAATGTATTATTATTGATACTGTTTTGCATCAAGGTATTGCTTAAATACGATAAATGATAAAAAATTATTTCCCACAGCTAATAATAGGAACACTTAAATTCAAAATATGAGACTCATTAAACCCAAAAAAATATTTTCGGACGAATTTTTTTTTTAACATTCTCACTGCAAAACTGACCATGGGAATATTATTGTTTACTGGTGCAACTATAAACCAAAATTGCCTTAATCGGTATCTAGTTCGAAATGTATACATAAGAAATGTTTGACATTCAATATGTCAAAATTATATCGAACTGTTGTGTTTATATGAATCACAATCACCAGTATGCGTTTGTATCCGCTATCCAACAATATTTTACCACGCATATCTAATTTTCCGGATTTTTAATAGAATTGACCTATCAATTGGCACCATACAATATTCACCGATTTAAGGATAATTTTTAAACAAGCTCATTTTTAAATTAAGGTTCTGCAAGCTAAAATTGCCCCTTACAATCTAAATCATCCTTGCATCAAAAACGAGTTTTCTTCATGTCTTGAACATAAAACAGTAGACGTTAGTTTTGGTAACGGCTGAGCTAACCTAACATTTACGTTACGTAACAGCATTGCCAAATGAAATAACGCGCCGTTCGCAATTCGATTACCGCGGATGTTTTACCCACAATGCACCGCGCGTGCTGAATGAGAGGGAGAAAAAGCTCCGGAAAAGCGAAAGAAAACGATGGAAAGAGTCGAGATGCTCTACGTTTCTACTGTTAGTCAATTACGCTAAAGCGATCTGTCGCTGAATAGAAAGAGATAAAAAGGAACAAGAAATCAGGGGCGTAGAAATAGGGTTACATTCATTTTAGAAACGTTAAGAAAATCTTTTTATAAAATATAATCATAAATAGATTTATTTAATTAAAGAGATTCATATCTTAAAGCTTTTATAATACAAATTTTAAGCAAAAAGTGTCTCGCTATTTAGGTGTGGCATTGATGGACAGACACATAAACACACATTTAGATTTTTTTTAATTCTCTGGGTTATTGGTAAATAAACAGTATGGCATGCCAACAAGCTATCAGGTGACTAGTAGAGATACAAGAAGTCTTCATATAAGCTAGCCTTATTTTTTTTTGTATTTTCATAAACCAAAAAGCAGCATCAATTTTCTGATTTATGAAAAACCAAAGGTAGTATTCATCCCTAGAAAGTGTCTTAAAGCTCCTAGATATAAATTTAAAGTAAAATCTGCGTTGCGGTTTTAGTGTGGGATTGAATATCTACACAAAAATTAAAACAAGACTATTTGCAGATTATTCAATTTTGTGTATGTTAGAGACGTACATAAGCTTTTGGGCCGATTATTCATAAGGTAACAAATTATTTCAGCAACTGTAACCATATTAAATAAACTCACTTCAACAAAACTAAATTCGGATTAAACCAGGACTAATAGAGCAAGAGCCAGTGAGGATCAGACCTTCCTTATTTTATAAAAGCTGAGATCTTCTCTGTGTATATCTCCAATACAGGTAAGAACGATCCCCCACTATGAAATTTGGATCACGATGGATTTGCCAGATAATAGGTAGCAAAGATGTATAAAATTACACCTCAAATTCCTCATAGTATGAAACTCAGTTTTTATGTATTTCATTTGGAATAATATTAGAAGTCATGTCGTCCATCATCAGATGCTTTGTAAGGTTCCAACCCCCTATCAGACACCCTCAAGCTATAATAAATTGTGATTATACTTTCCTTATAGTATAAAAGTTGAAATTTATGTATATGTTACTTGTGGAACTATCAAATTATGTTTTCTCAATTGTCAGACAGTTTCGATTGTTTTTATATCTTGTCAGGCACATTGAAAGTCTGTGGAAAGTGCGAGCGCGAGGGATATACATGCAAGCGAATGCGAATTTGAGGTTGGAACCTAACAAGCGTCTGACAATTTGAGGTGCAATTTTATATACCTTTGGTACCTGTTACCTGTCAAAGCCACCATAATCCATTTCATAGTGAGGGATCGTTCTTACCAGTATTGGGGACATACACACAGATATTTTCAGTTTTTATGAAATAAGGAAGGTCTGATCGCCGCTGGTTCTTGGTCTATTAATATGTTCGAAATATTTATACTTTTATCAATGTAAAAAATTTTGTGCTAAAGACTTGTAGAGGTATAAATTGATCTTTTTTATGTAGCTGCTGATCAGTATAATTTTGATCACTTATATAATTTTATTTTTCCTAATTCTGACCCAGTAAATAATAGCCACAAAGAATATACGATACCGTCAGTTATATCAAATTTTATCCTCAAGTTAAAACCCAAATTTAAATTTTTATCAGTCCCTAATTAAAACTCAGAATAGACGGTCCAGTCTTTAAGGAAAAAAATTAAAAGATTAAGAAAAACCTAATCACCGGAACTTAAATATTCAGCAGTTGGTAAGCATGTTTCGAGCTACCCCTAGTCTCACAGGCAGGTAACTTTATAATAGCAATTAGTACAGCCTCCTGAGTACTAATTAGCTTCAAATTTAACACCCTTAAAATTGCAGTGATCATTTTTTAATTATCTTTATTAACTCACATTTACGCGGGCTTTGCATACAAAGACTTCTTCTGACGAACAAGAGTAAAAGTCCGTTTGTATGGCAGAAAATTATAACATGTATGTTTTTATTCTTCCAAAGGAATAATGTCCACATTATAAAGCCATTTTTAATAGAATAAAATTGAAACTTACGCAACACCATTCAATTTTATTAACTTTCAAAAATATAATGTGAATTATGGCAATGAATGCCAATACATTTGTCATTAATTTTTTCCAACAAATGAAGTTATGTTTCTTTACATATGTCATGAACGAATTATTCCATAATTTTGGATTGCGAGAATAGTACAACGAATTCTACAATATTAAATTTGACTGCAAGTTTTGAATTTGAGCAATAAGATTTTCGTGTTTAATAATATTAGAACTGCTATTTGCACTTGGACAAAAAACAAAATAAATAAAGATAGTCCTTTAGTTTTAGCAATGAAATGAGGAATGATAGTGCACTGAGTTTAGGTAAGAAGTGCTTCTTCAAGAGATAAAAATACAGGCCTAATTTAAATTACCCAAAAACAAACTTGTATTTTTCGTCAGAATGCGCCAAATATTGTTCGTTGTAATGAATATTGAAATTAAAGCTGTTGACGTAATTAACTTAACATTACGAAATAGGTATTATATTTGTAATTCTGTAATTATTATTGAGATTGTGAAAAAAAAATATATCTATGAAGAAAATTCTATTTTTATTCAGCGCTCAGCAGCCCTCAAGTTTCTCTCTTTGGCCTTAAATTGCATCTTTAGGAGAATATCACATTCCTCTTTCTCGATTTATCATTTATTTCAATTCATCACAAATGATAATTGAAATTAGAACACAAATTCCTTTACAATATCTTCTAGTGATTCATTGGAGGATTAACATTTTAAAAGTTTCTAAATCAACAATTTGTCACGGAAATGTAACATTTAAAAGTGAGCTTTTATTCAGACAAGTGAAAGGTTAAATTCCTGTAGATATACAGGGCGTTCACTTTCAACGCGGGGGGGCAGATACACGAACACTGTGTCTACACAGCAGACACGGCGCCACCGATTTTGTACGACATGGTATATCCATTACCCTGACCAGGTAATTAAAAGTCTGTGTGTTTGTTAGATTGTTGCTTTTAAAAGTGAACTACAAACTACAAGAAGACAAGTTGGTCACTGAGATAACGGTGAACCGATTTAATCAACATGGGAAAGAAATAAAAGTACTGGAGAAATTTAGGGGGAAGAATATCAACAAAAATTCATCATTATATTATCAGAGAAGATCTATGAACGAATTTTTTAACAAATGAGTAATACATTATTACGATCTTTGGACCGCGAGTGAATGCTCAACAAATATACATCTATAAATTAAGAAGAGTATTAACTTATTTGTTCTAAGTTTGTCCCGTCTCAAATGGTTGGCTATGACTGCTTTATTTGAGCAAATGAAATACCTAATCTAAACCGTCCAGCTTGTGTCCAACTGCTGTTAAAGTGTAGTCTTTCATATAAAGAGCTAATGGTTAAAGCTGACGATACTCTTATATTGTTAAAAAATTATACTATTCGTTACTAAATACACTGAACTATCCAGAAACAAACAATTATTAGCCAAATATCCGTATCAACCATGAAAAGGGTAGTGAAGAATGCCATTCATAAACAAAAATTCATAGTCGTATCCAAGAAATCAAGCGGATAAAATTAATGTTACCCGAATCCATTATACAGGAGCCATATTATTTCGTTGTGGAAAGTGACAACTGTAACCTCTTATTATTTAAGATTATTAAGAGATTTATTCAGGCTCTTAAGAACATATTCAAAGTATTTCAGCTTATAAGTAAGGCTCATTTTCAATGTGCAATTAAAAAATCGTCACAATATGAGACACAAATAACAGCAGGTTGTCAAAAGTACGTCTTTAATTGAAACGTTATATTTTACACTAGCAGTAAGTAAACTTGAATATGCTATACTTTTTGCACATAAGTATCAGTATTTGTCGCTTGATTGCATATCGAAGAAATTTTTGAAATACCTTCTTTTAGAGAATTTGATTAAGACTCATTTCCAGAACGGTGCAATCTTCATTATTTGTTAGACGTGAGTCATCCAGTGCGAATTTTTTGTGCATGGTCACTGTTGAAAAGTAAAATCGTTTATCTTTCAACAGTTTCATGTGTTTCAAAACGTGTTCCTAGATTAGCAAGATAATGATTATTGTTAAAAAAGCAAACAATTAACTGTCACCTGTCAGATCATTCGTAGGATGATCATATCATCCACAACCATAGCCACCGTGCCGTCAACGGTAATTTCTGTTACAAATAGCTCTAAATTTAATACCACCAGCTCAAAATTTTTTCAACATTTAAAGAACCATTTTGGATAAATGATTTCTTAAAGACTGGAATACGGAGCATAATTTTGAGTCCAAAAAATATTACTACAATTATAATGATATATAATTTAAGGGCTCAACAGGAAATAAGAATTTTCAAAATCACTTTATTTTCAGTTATTTTTTCCTCTCTAGTTCTAATGATCATATGATGTCGCATAATTACATTAATTTCGAATGTTTAAGGTCCCGTATCTATAAAATTCTCTTGCTTTCAAGCTCAGTATTCCTATGCATCATTTAGAAATGTTTCACAAAAGATTATGCCACTCATGTCAATTATACTGACAAATTTGCTTGCCAACAGGAGTTTACTTTGGTAAAATCCCGTTGGCAAGCGATTTATCGCAATAAATAGTCTTTGCCATGGAGAAACAATATACAGTTTTAATATAAACAAACAATCGGTATTCGAAAATGTCAAAATTTAATCGTTTCGGAAAAGCAATAAAACTGAAAAGAAGAAGTCTGAAAATACAAAAAAAAATGTCAAAAGAGTATATGGCGACAATTTAGTATGCATTTTGAAGTAAAAAAGGTTAGTAGTTGCAATCAACATCATTTAATAGGTACTAATAACAGCAATTTAATTCGAGAAATATTCTGCACAAAAACCACTCGCGACTTCAATTTTATCATAATCTTTTCTTTCAAATATCGTTTACCTCCAAGCATCATCTTTCGAGTCATCTGCTCACATGAAATCATTCGAACTATACTCTCGTGATTTAATCGAACATATGACTCTCACGATGTTGTTAGGTAAACGATGTTTCAAGAAAAATGTATTGATACAATTACAGTCCCTTGTGATATTATATACGAATATTTCACTCATGTCAAATATACTGACAAATTTTGCATAGTTACAATGACAATTATAATAATAAATACCTATTCTCCACAAATGCCACTCGCGACTTTAACTTTATCATAAATTTTTCTTTCAAACATTGATTACCTTTAAGCAACATCCTTCGAGTCATCTGCTCAGATGAAATCCCTCGAGCTACGCTCTCGTGATTTAATCGAACAGATGACTCTCACGATGTTGCTAGGTAATCAATGTTTTGAAGAAAAATTTATTGATAAAATTACAGTCTCTTGTGATATTATATACGATAATTCCACTCCAATATAAAGTAAGTCATATATAAAAAACAATTTTATCTTTTTGACAGCGGATAAAAAGGAAGGTAACTTTTTGCAAGTGGTAAAACGTTATTTACCTTTATCCTAGCAACCAAATCAAAACACTCACTATATTTATGTCATTTGCATAATTTGTATATGCTTGAACTGCAAAAAAAAAACAAAATTTGGAGTATTTCCGAAGAAAATATAAAAGAGAATATTAAGTAAAGTATGTCTATATATACAAAAAGCAATAAATCATATATCTCGAGACAATTCATCGTATTTTGTGAAAACCAGAATTATGTATTAGAAAGAGATACAACGGTATGTCAAATTTCAAATATTTTGCTAGATTGGACTTAAAGTATGCGAAGAATTGATGAAGAAAATTATAAAGAATACGTAATGGAATTTGTCAAATGAAACGATGTATGATAATTATTGTACTCTCAATAATTACACATTTAAATAAACGTTTTCATAAATAAAATGTCGTTAAATTATCTCGCCGAATTACACTCTAGCATTTTATTTTTCTTGGGATAAATTTCAGTTTGACAACTCAACCTTGTAACCTGACAGTAATTTGACTCAAAAACTGTTCAAAAAATAAAATCACTCCACCTATGGTGTCGTGATTTTATTAGAACAGTTTTCTTGTCAAATTGCTAGGTAGCAAGGTTTCGTGAAAACAGAAATTTATCCAGCAAAATAAAAAGCTCTTGTGTAATTACTGTTGATTATTTCACTCATGTCAATTATACTGACAAATTTTACATAGCTACAGTAACAATTATAGTAACGAATCGCTTGCCAACGGGAGTAAATTTCCAAGACCATTAATCGCGATAAATTGCCTTTGACATGAAGACACAACACAGTTTTAATAAAAACAAACAATCAATTTTCGAAAATTTCAGAATTGAATCGCTTTGGAAACGTATCTTTCGCGGAAATTTTTAATGAAATTGAAAATAAGAAATCTGAAAATACAAAAAAAAATGTCAAAAGAGACAATTTAGTACATTTTATAATAAAAATGGTTAGTAGTTGCAACCAATATCACTTAATAGGTACTTATAGTAGCGATTTCATTCGAGAAATATTCTGCACAAATACCACTCGCGACTTTAATTTTATCATATTTTTTTCTTTCAAACATTGCTTATAGTCCGTGAGACAGGGCATAAGCGGCTTGTCGGACTTACCGCTAATCCTAATATTCATGTCTGACTATATATTTTTTTCATTTTATAATCAAAAAATCTTTCGATTAGTGTAAAGATCCATATGACGGTAATATTTTCTCAATTAATTAGCCCTCGCCGAAAAACGCCCCCAAATCTAGAATTGTGCCACTTGAAACTTTGTGAGTGGCTTCATTGTGATGAGTCTGACAACTTTTTCATGTGGCACAATTCTAGATTTGGGGGCGTTTTTCGGCGAGGGCTAATTAATTGAGAAAATATTACCGTCATATGGATCTTTACACTAATCGAAAGATTTTTTGATTATAAAATGAAAAAAATATATAGTCAGACATGAATATTAGGATTAGCGGTAAGTCCGACAAGCCGCACTTGTCATAAGTATAGTGCCCGTCAAGATATAAGAAATTCGCCTGACTTACTAATCGGTAAGAGTAACTGTCCCAGTAGGGGGTGCGGTTAAAAAATTTGTAGGGGTAGTATTAAGGAAGATTTTCAGCCTATCTATTTTCAATATTTTATATTTATATTAGTAAAAACATGCAAGATGATTATTTGAAGTACTTGGAAATTTATTTTTATTACTCATGCGGGGTGAACATTATCTTGTCGCACTTTTTTGCGGTTGCTGAAATACTAAATAAAATATTTTCGAGTAAGACCCTGTTCTATTTTACCTGTGCACCTCAATAAATTCAGGGATAATCCTTTTGCCAAGATCCTGCTAGGAGGTTCGTTTTCTTATATCTTGACGCGCACTATACCAACATACTTACTTATGACAAGTGCGGCTTGTCGGACTCACCGCTAGCCCCAATATTCATGTCAGACAATATTTTTTTTTCATTTTATAATCAAAAAATCTTTCGATTAGTGTGAAGATAAGTATCACGGTGATATTTTTCAATTAATTAGCCCTCGCTGAAAAACGCCCCTAAATCTAGAATTTTGCCAAATGAAATTGTTGTCGGACTCATCACAATTAAGCCACTCACAAAGTTTCAAGTGAGCGGTAATCAACAAAAAAATTGCGCCCTGTCTCATGGACTATAACATGTAAGCTAAATCCTTCCCTTCGAGTCATATACTCAAAGTTCGGATTTTGTTGAGTTTTATCAACAGATTTACAGCCGATCAAGCGTAATTGCCCGTTTTCCAACTTCCTCCTGCAATTACTTTACTTCAGAAGAATATGAGATCTCAAAATTTTTACATACCGCAATAAATATCAATCAAATGAAAAAGAAATAATTGAAATCAATTTATACAGTTTTAGAAAAACACAAAAAAAAAATGAAGGAAAAAACTTTTCAGAACTCATTTTTAAATAAATATGTTTTATTGGGTTTAAGTTCTGTAATTTATTAGAAACACAACGTTTCAACAGCAAAGTGCTGCCTTTTTCAAGTGAAAAGAAATATAAATATAAATAAACAAAATTGTTTCTAATAAATTACAGAACTTAAACCCAATAAAACATATTTACAAAAAAAAAATTTTTTACGCTCCCAAAATACACAGTTTTAGCTTAAATTGAAATGAACAAGAGAATAGTTTGGATATAAATTAGATTCTAAGCAAAATTAATTAACTCTAATACATGAATCAAAATAGTTGGACCACTTATAGTCAGTTGCACGGCACTAGCTTATATTTTAAGCTTCACTCAAACAAAAAATTTCTAATCGGAATAATGACAGCATTGTTAATGGCAAATTTGAATGTTAAGTATTGATATGATATTTTTCAATTAAGCGACTCTTAAAATTTAAGAGGCAGCGGTGCAACTGGCCATTAAAAGTACAAATTTGGCACAAAGTAGGCGATACCGTTGATAAAACGATTGATACATTGTTGAAATCAATAAAGTGCTTGATATTTATAGTAATGCAGCGGCCACACTAACGCCTAATGCCGTTAAGTGACAATTAACATATTGTCATTGACAATGTGCATGTTTATTGTTAAATAGTGGCTTAATTAATGACATTAATCGTTAATGTGGCCCTAACAAAAGATTGATGTGATGAAATTATGAATGTACTAATTCTAAGTCACCTACTTGATAAACTAAAGATGACATTACTCGGTAACTTAATACCCTCGGAGAAAAAAAATTAATTTTAAATGAAACATTCTTTTATGTTTCGCTCAATTTGCATTACCTGGCTAAGACTTTACACAAAATGACTGCTTTCTTTAATACATATTCTATTTATGCATCATTAAGACCCATCTTCATATAATAAATAATTAAACCTTAATATGTCATTTGTGGTTAATTAATTAGTTCTGAAACAAAAGCTCTCTGCCAAACAGTTCACTAATATTGCCAACATTCTAGTGGCAAATACTCTAAACACCCAACAGAATAACAGCAAATTATCTCTGAGCAAAATCCGAAAACTTCTCTTTGGTGTGTTCATTAAATTTAATCAGGATCAAGTCAAAAGCAATTTAACTTTAAAAACATGGAAAGTCTAGAATCCAGATAGAACGAACATTTCCGAATGAGTACGAAGTTGGCCGATCAAAATAAGGATGGCGTAGGAGGCTCGGAAGCCTGGAATAAAGTCCGGAGTGGTTGGAAAGCGCTCTATTCCGAGCTCCGGACTAAGGGTGTTGATACAATGAAGCTTTCATATTTAATTAACAGGTTAATTAAACTACGCGTGGTGCGCGTATACCAATAATCCGGTACCGGAATACCACGAGCGGCCAATTTGTTATAAACATTCCAATTATTTTCAAGCAGTTTAGTTCTGAAAAATTTGAAGGAGAGCCACATACTCTAATAAAACCAAATTTTGTTATTTTATTCTTCGCTCTTACCATTAAAAACTTAGTAAACCATAATTTAAAGGAATATAAAAAATTTCTTAGAATGCTAATAAGAGCATGGGGATTACGGCAACATAGCAAGCAGCTCAGTTGATATAGTAGTAGTGACAGAAAACCATAACTGATCGTTTATCTGCCAGTGGAATAAATTAGAATTAATCTTGTAAAACATTCAATAAGGCCATTTTCAAAGTTTCCACACATGCATGAGAAGAAGGGCGAAACTGGTGGAAAAAAAAAAATTCAAATATTTCTTCCCCAGCATCAATTTTCTGACACATAATGGTAAAAAAAAATTCAAATTTTGATATTTTATTTATGAAACCTGAACAAACATCTTTGCAAAATTACAACTGATTCTTTCTGTCCAGCCTCCTTTAATAAATATTCATAAATAAATATTATAAAATTTGGTGGAGGTGCTTCTTTGTTGTTATCTTTGCCGCTAGCAAGCTCACTGATCCTTACTACAGGTGTCTCACTAATCGCACCCGACGTTCAATTATTAACAAAGTACTTTGAAGGGGCGGTGGCGTTTGGGGTGGTTGTATGGTTATGGCGGACGCGTTGTTGTGGTTGCAGCGATATTTTAATTATGATTTACATAGTGAGCCTTGATAAAAGCAATTTGCCGACACCATAATGGATTACCGGCCATATTTCATCGCGCGCAACTCAATTTGTATTATTAGCACAAGCATAAGCATAACAGGCGTCCAATTACAAACACCCGGTAGCTAGAGAATGTTCACCGCATACACTAAACGTTGTTATATGTTACATATTGTGCTTTATTTGACATGATGACATGTCTGACTGAATGATTCATTCGCAAAAGCTCATTTCAAAATTTTCCAAAAAATGCTCAAAAATTTCTAAAAAAAAATATGCAAATTAAATAAAACTACTACGAGATAGACTTTTATTTGATTTACCAGCATATTCAAATATTTTTTTTGTAATACAAATGATTCTGAACATCACGAGCGGAGCGAAGAATATTCCAACTGAACGAGAGTAATAATATGAATTATTTTAAATGAATTCAATATATTATTTTTGACAACTTTACTACAATCAAAGTATTTCATAGCCTAAAAATTCATGTAATATTTGCTAGCTCTGTCAACTGAACCTCAACATTTTTTTTATTTACTGTTTTTCATCTACGAAGGAGCCTCGTACATCCTTAGCTATCAGTAATTTCTTCTTATACAAAAAGTAATGAATCTTTCAACATTTCGAAGAATTTCTATAGTTTAACCTTGGAAATGTGTTCAAGATTGCAAAGAAGTATTTTATTTATCAACCGTCAAACCACACGTCATCGGTAATATTGATAGAGACAACTTATAAATATCAAACTATTCTATTTCAATCTCATTCATTCAAAAATAAATGATTTAAATCATTTTTAGAATTTTTATGACTGCTCTTTATTTCTATTATTTGTTTTTTGGAAAGAATTTTAAATGAATGTAACGACTTGTGTTATCGGCAATTTAAATGTGCTTTTATTTTTAAAATGAAGTTTATAATGTAAAATTAACATTTCTTATCGGCAGCAAACCGTATTTAAAATGTAAAAGACATTTAAAACGTTGATAAACAAAGGCTGTTAGAAATAAGTTCTTTTAAAAGTTCCGTCAATTAAAATAGAAAAGAATTTTTTAAATGATTCTGTATTTCTTCCCCTAATTCCGACAAAATATTGGGCTTTACACAATGCATCATCAATAGTCATTTTTGGTACTTATTTATTGTGTGAAAGATGTAATTTTAGCAATATTTTCCAAAATAAGGTATCAAAATGATGTCACATTTTATATCATATGAATTAAAATCCAAAATTTATTTCATATTCAAAACGATTGTATTATTACCCACAATTATTTTTCAGTAATCTCTCTGGGAATCATTTGGAACTAATTCTAAGGTTGAATCGTTTAATGACACGCAAAAAATTGATGCTCAATTATATTCCAAAAGTACTTACATTTTTTGGATCTGTAGATATCCGAACAAAAAGGCGACCCCGGACCTTCAAATAAACACAAAATAAGTTATACAATTTTCACAAATAAAGTTATATTTTAAAAAACTTTGTCTAGGATCCTTAAAAAAGGATAAGTGCCGAATCACGAATTCTTCCAGTATAAAAAAGGTGAATAAAGATAAAAGCTCGCATACTTTTATTCAGATTTGTGGTGAGCCTATAGGATTTTTTTATATCTTTCATTCGCTCCTAAAACTTATATATTCCGTTTTCTAGAGAAAAATCAGTCGCCTATGAGAGCCGTTTGACATGGTGCATTAAATGCTGCATTTTATTCCGTATTTCTATACAGTATTTTAATGCGGGAAAAAGTGACCCCCTAGGGCTGCTGACATGTTGAATCAAACACTGCATTTCATTCCACCTTTCAATGTAGCATTTTCAAGCATAGGGAAACCCACCGTGAAATAAACAAAATCGAATTTTGATGTAATACTGTGTGTATTGCATGGTGCATTTTTCTCTGCATTTAAATTCAAAGCACCGTGTCAATCGGCTCTGACACAAAATATTTTACATTGACTTCTGATTTTATATATAACACAGTGTATTTTTTTTTGCATTAAAATGACGGATCTATAAATTGATTTTCAAGTCAAAAGTATAAGAAATGGTATTGCTGATATATTATAAACTTTACAATTGGTTGCTGTGAACACCAATCAAATTAGTTTATTAGCATATAATTTTGTGAAATATTAATTTTCGAAAACCAATCATAGTTTTAGGAAGGCGTGGCTTAACAATTAATTATTATTATCAATCAGTATATTACTGAAATTCCGTCGTCCATTTATATAGTTCAATAATTGATTTGCTCAATTATTGATATAATAAACTAATTTTGATCACAAATTATACAATATTAGTAATGAAAATATCCGTCAAGATGAAAAACTTCCAAAGTCATGTGAAAGATTAATTTTTTGAAATTATCCCCAAAAAGTATAGATGCAACTTTTATTTGATATCAAATTTAATGGATATAATTGAGAACGCAAAAGAAAAAAAAAGGAACAATTTAAGAGACAGGACTTATATATTCACATCACGCTCACCTTTTTCTCAATTTGACAAATTGAGTGTCATAACAAATAGAGAGAAACTCGATTCTCGAATTTGGATTAAAAGAGAGAAACGACTGAGCTTAGTTGAGTAAGATCTGAGTATGATGAGCATGTACCTCATATCTCATTCAAATTGATATAAATGCATATTCAACTAATTTTATCAGTCAGTTGATGTTTGATAAATATACTTGGAAGGTTAAGAACTATTATTTCGTCATCTATACAAAAACAAGATGAGTGTGATCCACATGTCTGAAACTCATACAAATCTATCACCGCCAAATTTGGCAGAAAGATACTTTGTTAAGAAGCGCTTCTCATTATTATATTTTCATGTGGTTTTCATGCGTGATTTATTCAATACAAATCAGAAATCGAGGAACTATCATAGGTGGTATTCATGAAAAACAATTTTTCAAATTTTTAATAATGTTAACTTTGATCAAGAAATTAAAAACCAACGTCATTAGAGCGAGAGCTGGCTGCAAAAAACCCGGCCGATCGAGTAGCAGAACGAAACGTTAGTACTTACCGAGACAATAAGAAAACTCATGGTGAGCCACGGCAGATGTTGTGCACAAGTATAGTCTGATTTTTTTTATGGTACATTTTTCGTACAGCAATTATACCAATGGCGTAACACTATGAAATTACTCTTAAAATCTAGGTGTTACTGGGTAAAAAAAAAATATATATCTATATGCCTCTTCAAATCATGTCCTTATGCCTTGGCACACCACGTTTTTCAAGAATCCATATGTATATTTTTCTAATGTAAGATCTCTCTCAGTAGCATAATCAAGTACAGTGAGTTATAAGGACTCTGGTTTAAGCTTAAAACGGTGGTTTTCATAATTTACCTGCGCGCAGCATACCTGCATAGAACACCTATATAAATGACAATAGCAAAAAGTTTAAGGAAATGAAAGTGATGTGCCAGGTATTTGTAACAGGCATAAATGTGGCACTTTTTTAATACAGAAATGTCTATACTTTTATTTGATCATAGTCTGAAGCTGCTATACTCCATAGGTCAAGTAAACAGTCAAAAAAAAAAATAAAAGAGTGGTGTGCCAAGGCTTAAGAACAGGATTTGACGAGGCACACAGATATATTTTTTTTCACTGAGTTACACCTAGATTTTAAGAGTAATTTCATAGTGTCACGTCATTGGTATGGCTGCTGTACAAAAAATTTACCGTGAAAAAATTCATACTATACTTGTGCACAACTTCTGCCCAGACACACCATGACTTTTCTTATTGTCTCGGTGAGTACTAACGTTTGAAATACATTTCATTCTGTTACTCGATCGGCCAAGTTTTTTGCAGCCAGCTCTTGGACTATCAGAATTTGAGAGACGGTGCAACTGGTCATTAGGAATCTAATTTTCATCTCAAACTATATAAAATAATTTTCTCTTACTAAGTCTCGATCTTTTCAGCAATGAAACTTTGTGTGTACGGTTCATTCACAATAAGGTCGCACTACCGGTGCCATTACCAATACTGATGCATTGAAAGAAGAATTACAGTGAACATCAGTGTTTTGTATAATTTATACATTTTTTTATAATTAAATCATAATTAGAAGGTTTTTTTTGTTCAAATTCTGTATATTTTATTTATTTTTGGCCGTTTCGACTCTATCCAAAAGTCTTCATCAGAAATATATATAATTTGAACCAAAATAAAAACCTTCCAATTAGTGTTTTATCTTGTTGGTTGACAAATATTTCACAAAATACAATAATTAATGATATTTTATTATAAATGGCAGGAATTAATGCTGCTACAAAAGTTAGTGGCGGTATACCTGGCATTGAAATTGGTAGTGGTGTTATTTAATGACCAGAAATTTTTTGTCATTTAATGGTGTTATTCTTTATTATTCAGGAAAGTTATTTTAAATATTAGAAATTAGGACCATACCAATTGCTTTGGTATTTGAATGTAAGATTTTTCCAGAAGTGGAGTTGATCGATTTGTGCAGTGAACGGCTCAATAGTTAGTTACAGTTATCTATTTACTTGAATTTCAGTTTTAACTGCAGAATGTTATAAGGTAAATAAATTTAATAAGTTATTAAACTTTATATATCTAGATTCAATAATCTTAAATATTAAAGAAAAGAAATGATCGATTAAATAAATACATATTATTATTATTATTATTATTATTAATGAAATATCAAAACAAGCTATATCAACGTCAATTCACTGTTTGCATATGGCTTCTATTATTTTATTTTATTTTGAAAGTCAAAAACACATGTTGAATCATCAGAAGATGCAATGCGCATGCCAATTTGCTAGCGACTTGAAGTGAAAGCTTGTACATTGCAAGCACTGCAGTCCGACGTAAAGTGCGCAGACTAAAAATTTTACTTGTGAATGGCTACTACTGAGCTCATACGCTTAGCTTTGAATTTTAAGCTAGCATGAAAATGTGCCATGTTCAAATTCGGTTGTGAATGGATCTTTAAGCATTGAATAGTTGTAGATTAATAATATTTGATTCATATATAATGTAGGCTATTACATTCAGATGATTGACTATGAGTCGAGTCCTAGGCTTGTCCTTTGCAGATCGCCTACACTATGTCTTTATCAAATAATATTCCATTTTCTAATGTTCCAATGGGCTATTTTTAAAATAAAAACACAAAAAATCATAGCCTTAATCACGATTTGAATGTTAAATCAATCTTCAGCACAAGAGTTGTAGAGCAATTACTCCACTTTAGCAGAAAAATCTAACGCTCATCTAATACTAATAAGTAGATATTTTCATGGTTCTTTAAATTTGATATGTTTATTGATTTCAAGTATTTGGAGAAGCTAATATAAAATCATTAATCAATGCTGCACTCCAAAAAATCAATAGAAAATAGCACATCGGCTTAAATTTTTATTGTCACATTAAACCAGTATGCATTTCAAAGCCAGACTACAGACAGGCTCTGAAAAATTGAATCCTTTCTCTAAAAAGGACTTTCATTTCTCGGTTATTTGTCTTTCCATAGCGTTCCATCACATGAAATATTAAACGAAAAGCTTTTATGTAGAGACCGAGTGAGAATTCACAGGACTCCATGCCATCTAATACAGATATTCACGTCCTTCGTGAACAACACATCTTCAACGCTTTGCTAACACCTTAGTCTGTCAATGTCAGAATGAAAGTGTCAACGCCAAATCATGAACACGATGAATGAATTTTAAATTGAAATATACTTTCAGAAGATATATTTGGGTTATTTTAAACTCGGCCACGATTCATATTACTAAAGTGTTTTCACACTATTTATGAGTTCCAATAGCACTTTTTTATATCTATATGTATAACAAAATATTCCTTCTATGCCTCAGCCTCGTAATTAAGAAGAGATGAATAGGATTTTTGGTGGCGTACAAAAAATTTGGATGTAAGATTCAAGAAATATAAATTCAAAAAATTATCGATCAATTTCTTGGCTTAAGGATAGATTTATGACGTCATTGGTTTACTGCGCTGAAGTTATTTTATAGAATCGTGTATATGTAAACGAAAATAAATATTTTGTATTGTAATGTTTGAGAAATACAGAGAATTCCATGAACAAAAGCAGAGGAAAACTTTATTTTTTGAGATGACCACGAAATTTTCTTGAATCAATAAAATTCATGTAAAATTCACATGTATGCTAAATAAAATAGGTTTGAAAGAGTCAGAGGAAATTAGATGCGAGAGATAAATTGTATGGAAATGTAGGATAATTGGCCTTAAAATAGAGCAATAAATATTTGTGAGTATGTGTCACGTGTCTAATTTGAATTATATTAATTGTACATTTAATAGTTGTTCTTGAATACATGAATAGGAATATATAACTAAGTTAGACTTGACAAAAAATTTCTTGTCAAATATCCTTCAATCATTCATAAATACTGATAATTTTGACAGTATCCTCAAGCATGTTACTTTCAGGCTAATAGACCCTCCGAGCGGTTTTGGGCCGTTACCAAATAATATTTAATCAAGCAAATATTTATGACAAAATGTTTGTAATATCAATGACAATACAAAAATTTATAAATAGGTGATTAATGTAATTTGTGCTCCTCGCTGATTTGCACCTTGGTGTACAATCTTAATACTAGGTCAAAAAGATACGCCTCATAGCCTCGATGCAAAATATCCAATTTTTTTATGAAAAAGTTGCTGTAAAGAAAAAAATAAATACAAAAACTATGCCAGTACCCCTCAAATTGAATTTTCCGAAAAATCTTCGAGCAGATTTAAACTTTTTACTCCCGTAAATCGTGTAGAAAAAAAGAAGTAATTTTCTCGGGCCCTTAGATAGGGCTTTACACATTAGTTAGACAAAGACAACAGTGGGCGTAGAGAGCAGAGACAGTTGAACTCGTCGACTTGAGCTTGTAAATATTTAAATCGCTAAACACTAGACCGGTGTCTGTGTGCATTATTTAGCGAGCCGCTCTGTCGGCTTGTGCATTATCCAGGGGCTTTTAGGGCTGTCAAACCCCGGCGCACAGCCCGAGTAGGGCAACAGGGCCCCATGGGCCAAGTGCTAGGTCCAACGGACGCACGATGACCAGAACCGCACTACAATCACACCAACAAATCTCAACACGAGCAAAGATTTCACATTGCCTCTTTTAAACAGTTATACCGAGTGTTCAAAAAATATTCAAATAACAAATAATTAATTCAAGTACATAGGAAGATTATAAAACATATAGAATCGGATCATTCAAAAGTATCTCCATGTGATAGAGAGAAAAGAAAGAGAAGGGTAATTCATGAAATCTACACGTACGAAACGAAACTTCTTCAATACATTAAAATTATAATTATCATTCTTGAATCAAACAATAATGCAACGCATTAAATACAAAGAAATGTACCTGATAGACTCCTTTTCTAATTTTAGTGAGAGTAAAGTAAAATTTATTAATCACTCTCACTCGTACTTTTTCAAAACGTCTCTTTAAAAGAGAACTACTAGAAAACTTGAAAAATAAATGCCTTTTGCCTTGGTGCATGATATAATTTGGTCTTAGGTTCTTATTTTAACAGATAATTATTGTAGTATAGATTTACATATATACAAATATTTAAAATATACCTCTGCTAAATCAAACAATATATGATTGCCCCTATATAAACTGTATCAAAGTAAGAATATTAACTGCGGAAATTAAATGAAATACTGCTGTTTCGTAGTTCGGATCAGCAATCATCCTGTCACAGCGTCACGTACAAAATTCACTCTCCTCAATTTGACAACAGAAACTTATGAAATACTCTATAAATTATTGTTCCGCTTATATTTGTTTGAGGTACCTTGACATTATTGTAATACAGCTGTAGATCTAATTTTCTCTTCCCTTTTTATCTCCTCAACTGAAATTCCTATTTCTCTATTAAGTCTCATTAAAAATCTTTCTATTACGGTCCTGTTTATAGAGTAGGCACTTCTGTCTCCGTCGTGTACTAGTAACCGGTATAGCGGTAATTGTTACCGGTTAATTTGGTCATTATTAAAACGGCACCGCGTTAATATTCACCTGATGACGGTCGGGTGAGAATGTCCGGACTCCGGAGCCCCGGATTTGAATCGCGCTATTATAAGTTTATGTTATGTATATAGCAGCTAAGCAGATAGACCAATTAGGGTGGACAAACTATAAATAAATGTGTGATAACATGCAAGGCAATTTATGTCAAGAATAATAATACTAAAATTCTGTACTCTCGTTATATGAAGAAAAATCGGTCCATACAGTTAATTATAATAAAATTTAGTAAATATTCAACTAATACATAAATTATTGAGCGAAAATGCATAATAGGTGACATTCTATTATTTGCTGTAATCTTAATTTAATTTTGAAGCGATATTTCATTTCATTTGTATACAAATGTAATCAGAATTTAGAAATTGAATCTTAAGTTTTGTTAGATCACGCACCATGAATGCTATTCTAATTCGTGGAGACAACTTTTCGCCATTATTTTTGATATTCTCGATACATGTACCATCTAGTAGACAACTTCAGAAGTGATTGATTGTCGCAAAGGTAATAATGCTTCGAAAGTTTGATAAGCGGGTACCATATTTAAAAGCAGTGTGTTTGTGAAAACAGTCAAAATTATAGGTATTTATCAATTATCAAAGTTATTCGATCAAAAAAAATCTTGAACACTATATTGTAACAAGTAATAATCCAACACAACGTTTTGAGTAACTTCATACGTCGTTCAGATTCATATTATAATGTTTATTGCTCAAAATGAATTGTTTATCATTAAAATAGAAGTCACTATTTAATGAATGATTAGAAAATAAAAGTTTTATTCTTTGAAGTAACATTAAAATAAACATTATACAATTTATTTCTTACTTACTACTACTGAACTCCAACAACAAAATCGCTAGAATTTATTTACCACAACTTATTTATGCATTACACTGATCACTCACTGGATATTCACTGCTTGATATTCACTATTTCACTGTTCCTCAGTCAGGTCGTTTGTCCATATATATATACAGATGTCCACTTCTGGAAATATTCTACGTTATTTGTGAGCACGTTACTAGAATTTTCGACCGTGCGAAACGGGGTGGCGCGAATCAAAGAGACGAGAAGCCCCGCCCAGATAGGACCGGACTCAGGGCTTATTTTATTTTTACGAATTATGACACTTTCGCACGTTACAATATTACACGATTTTCTACGAATCAGAGCATTCAATTAGTTTCAAATTAGGTAGGTATATATTCTTGACTTTGTGTTTGATGTTTTGATGTTTTAAAATTCTCTTTCAAATACACACTTGGAAAATTTTCAAAATCTTATAAGAGAAAGTATAGTCTACAACATGTTTCCTATAGCGTATTCCACACAAAGAGTGGCTTGGATTATAAACATTTCGTCGATATTAATTTTCCCATATTTCTAGGTGACAGTAAATTTTTTTAAATTTTCGAATTAATATTTAATACATGTAAAATAGTTTTTATAATTAGCGGTTGATTTCAAGGCAATGTGACGGCACCGCGCTCATCGCGCGGAACCTTATTTCAAACATCAAATAAATAGTATTAAAAATGGAGATCAAGCTCCGGGAGTCAACATTTTTTCTTGAAAATTTCCTTCTCTTTCAAAAAAGTAGACCCCTTTTCTTTGGAATCTGCAATTTTTTATGTTCGGGTTTGAAATTTTTGCACATTTCTCTAGAATTTATAACGAGTTCAACGAGCTATCTTAAGTATTTTAATCCGCAGTAACAACAATTAACACGTTTTTTAATTTGTTGACTAGACTATTAGTAAAATTAAAGTCAAAGACACATGACATTTGACATTTCGGTTACTTATCAATTTATAAGCCTCCTAGTAGACGGGGGGACTTGCCCCTAAAATAACCCGTCAGTGACCAAAGTAAAACTGATGTCTAAACTGGGCTTTTTCGAATTTGGACTTGTTTTCAGTTTAAAAAAAGAATATCGTTACCCAAACTGAAATATTTTCAGCTTCGGAAGTTCTCAATTACCACGGAAACAATTATCAATAATTCTCTGTTGACAGGGAATTAATGATTATTATTTCCCTGCTGAGAGGGCAAAATTATAGTTGTGTATCATGGATGCCGTTGGTATTTTTTCATTTCATTTGTAACTGTCAAGTTGACAATTCCAAAAAAAAATGTACTGTTTTTGATACAGTGTTTGCATTTGCTGTAGACGAAATAGCACAGAAAAATGTGAAATACAGAATGTAGAGTCAATCAATAAAATATTTCATATGAACTATGTTTTGAAGTATTAGATTGCTGGAAATGTGATTGTAATCGCATTTTTTTTTTGTAAAATCAATAAAATAATTTTAAGCATTCAAATAGATTTAAAAATTTTAGTAATGGGGTACTTCAATGCATATATTACAAAAAGTATCGTATGCAACATAAACACTGAATGAACGTCATTATTGCCACGGGTGAAATTGGCTGCATAAAGCTACACGTTGAGCCTTTGCCTTGCCCTCGTCTTCGATGAGTATAGTCTACTTCACACTAGACAATAATGACGGTCGTTTGGTCCTTGTAGCATAATATGCTATGTATTTAAGGTATGCAAAACAGAAATTGTCGGAAAATTTTAATGCATTTCTTATTTGAATAATGAATTTTCTAAAATTTCCACAGGGTCTTATGAAACTACATACAATAGCAATAATGAAGTTTTGTTTCAAGTTTTGAATAAACTACTCAAAGAAATTAAAATATCATTTATAGAGAAGTTTTTATTACAGCATTGTACATATATTGAATTGAAGAAAACATATGCCACTTGAAAGTTTAGGGTTGGTTCTGGGAACCCATTTGACGCACATCTTCTACGTCTATTAATAAAAAATCTATTGATGAGAAAAAATGGCCAAACGTAATCGTTCAAAGTAAAAATTTTGTGTACTTCAACAGTATTTATCGTAAAAAAATTAAAAGAAAATCAGCTGTCATGTTATATTAGTTGCTAATTTCATCTACCAGGATATCAAAGATTGATAAATTCACACGTTACCGACGACATGTTACTTGAAGTGTATGCAGCTCAATTTTCAATGATAATAATGCATAATTGCCGGAAATATAGCCAGTTGAACATGAAAACATATTTGATAGAATTTTCACTTCTCCGCCTTTTTGTGCAATTTTTGAAACATTTTCAGGTGAAAAATAACTCCAGATTCGTATTCAGCGATTTAAGTGTCTCATATTACTGTTGCTGGGCGATTTTCTGGAGGTCTTACCTATAGGGAAACTATGAGTGTAATTCGTCGATTTCGCACAAGTGATCACAAATATATAAATTTGATTGTATTATAGATTTTCTAAGACAAAAAATTCTCGTGAAACCTGTATCTGTATACGTTTGATTAATCATCAACTAAATAAATTTTCTTTTCCAGACGCCAGACGGCTGAAGAACGCGAAGCCGAGCGTCAAGCAGCCAATCGACTAATGTTATCCCTTCAAGCGGAGGCCCTTAGCAAGGGCTACATGGGTGAAGGCGCTCCACCCCCGTCAGCAGCACCTTCAGACACCGCTTTATCTGCTTTACAAAACCTTCAGCCCTGGGCCCCACCTTACAGCGGCCCACCACAATCATCTCTACCAGTAGCGGAGCCCATCTGCTGAAGGACAGGATTCTGTGAGAATATAAATTTCAGGGCTGTACTCAGTAATAATCAAAAAATCAAGGAAGATGTTCTATTTATGAGTCATTCCAAGTACTAAATTCAATTTAATGATTAATGTTGAAGCTTTGGATTATTCTTAAAATTTCACTGAATAAAAACATTTTCATTAGATCAATAAACACTTTTGGTAGATATTCTGTGTAATTCTGAGTTTGTAAGATTATGAGCATTCAACAAACTGTTTGGAATGGTTGGGACACATGACACATCATGCGAAATGTACCTACCAATCAAAATTAAGAAAACTTCAACTTTAACCAACTATATATTCCAATCTCTTTTTTTTGGCTGTTTTTGCTTTAATTTGTGAATAATTCCTGAAGGATTCTACTTTAAATTGTTTTCATCTTACTTTTATGTTTTGATATAATTTGTGATTTTGACCGTACTCAAGACATCCTCAAGTATTTCAATTATTATTAGGTTCGATTAAAAATTGCAAAAAGTACAGTCCTGCGAATCCTAAATAATATTCTCTTTTGAAAGAGTGAAAAAAACTCAGTGATAGTGTTACAAACTTTAGTCTGTGTGCAGTGACAAAAAACTTTTGACAAGCGCTGGACCATCAAAAGACGAACAAAAAACATAGTGATATTTAAATAAATTATGTTTCAGATTTCCTGAAATTAGTAGTGTGATCTATTATTACTATTATTATTGTATATGTATAAATGTAGATAAGAAACAAACGTACATACAAATACAATTACATGTGTAAGCGCATGCGCAATAATAGCTATTAAAAATACATTAAAATCGAATTGTTGTGTTTTTTTAATAAAATTTCATAACGCGAAATGTTCATTTTGCCACTTAAATGGAACAGCTGACCTCTGGTGGAATCACGATTATGGTAAGTGAAAATATTGTTACACATTTTTTTCAATTTCATACAAGTGGTCTTAAAAAATATGGAACATAAAAGATTCAGATAGAATTTTAAAGCAAAAATGCAGTATAAGTATGTTCAAAACTTCTAAAAAAAAACTCTAAATATATTGAAACAAAAACTAATTCGTGAATTGAGATAATTTTAAATGAACATGCAGTTATAAAAAACAAGTACAAATAAATCCAAATGTGACAATTGACTCAAATAATAGTTAATTGTTCAACTAAATAGGAAAGCATTAGATTCATTGCCGCTGCTGACGTTTCGTAACTAATACAAAATCCAGGAGAGGAATTCAGACAGGCAGTAGGTTTTCTACATGTCGAACACAACGTTTAGTATTAATACCAAAAAGAGGGAATTCGGTCAATTATTTGATCTTTTCTTTTCTAATTCTACAGTTTTGGCTACACCTTAGGCATCTTCAGAAGCAAAAAGAATTATTTTGTTTAGATTTGAGTTTATACATGTGTTTTCAAATTTAAAACTAAACTAAATAATTCTTTTCGCTCCTGAAGATGACTAAGTTGTAGCCGAAACAGTAGTCAGGAAATAAAAGATTCAATAATTGACTGAATTCCCTCATTATTAATATTCACATTCACTAATCCAGTCAGCTTCAACCATTTTATCCATTATAATACCAATTTAGTTATTTTGAATCTTATTTTGATGACATCGTAAGCATTGATACATTATTCCTCATGAAGTTTCTATTCGAAAACAAAGTGCAATGTCATATTTTATGTTTTGAATGGGTTTAGTGCACACACCCGATAAAAAATGATTGGATATAATCGTATACGATCATATACAATTCTTTGGATACAATTTTATCCAAAAAATGAGACGATAGAATCGTTTAAAACTGTATAAAACTCTATCGAATTATATACATATATATACATTTGGATATAACGATATATGATTGTATATGAATATGCTGTCCTATACGTTTATATAAAATTTTATACAATTCTATAAGACTCTATACAATTATATCAGTTCCAGTTGGACGGTAAAATTGGATAGGGTTGTATATAGTTGGACTGCAATATTTACATTTGGATATGAATGAGAATATTTTTCATTTTATTGAAATTTAAGAAAAAATACATTGTTCTTAGTATTTTCGTGGTAAAACAGACTAATTACTAGACTTATTGTTATAACTATCGAATTAAACATTCAATTTCCTACTATCCAACGTTTTCTTTTATAACAGATTGAAATTATAATCCGTACTTAAGTAGCGTTCAATACTCTTAGAATTAATAGTGAGGATTATACGAAATTCGATGTAGAATTCATTAGTTCTGATTTTCTGAAGTCCAACAAATTTATTATTCTACTTATTCCAACAACTATTGAATTATGCCTTGAATTTCGAACAATCTCACTTTCAATAAAAATAATGATAAACTCATATTCTATATTTCTAGTTGATCACCGTTTAAATTAGATTAAATTGAATAAAGAACTGGAGATTGTACAAAAATAAATGCATAGTTTATTGGTTATAGAATTTTTTTTCTCACTGGTTGCCTTTTCCTCAAAAGCGATTCACTATTTGAGGATGTTAGTTGCTTTGATTCTTCTTTTTTGAAATGAACTACCTCACTTCGAAGGTAATCTCGATCATCTGTGATTAAATAGGATTGGTTATTACTCTCAAAGAGGCTATTTTAGCATTGTTGGTCCAGTTAATATCTTTAAAATCATGAAAAATGCTGATAATGCGAGTAAGGGCATGGTTGAGAGCTAATTTGATTCAGAATGTTGTCTAGAAAAATATGCACAGAAATCTTACTCGCACATCATCAATTGCAAAAGTTATAGGCAAATAAAGATATGAAGAAAATTTTAGTTTTTCTTGCGATAGCGTAAATTAGAAAGAAGAACTCAAGAGGAGAGGAAATTTACTATGAAAAAGCTGATTCCCGAAACTTATGTCGTTATTATTAATGATTTCAATTGATTCTATGTTATAGATTCAAGAGTGAAGCACATTCTCGTGGAAAATATCCTTTTCTTCAAGGATTCTTGTGCTAACTCATCCGGAATCTTTATTTTCTTTAGACTTTTGCAGTTTTTAAAGTTCGAGTTGGATTTCTACGCCCATTTTTGTCGGTGCCATTCCAAATTGAATAAGTCCTCAACCATTCATTTATTTGAATGATATGTATTTTCCAGGACTTCGAAGATATTAGCTAGACTATAAAAAAAATTAATGGAGAATTTATCTGAAATCTGTTTCATTTCACCGTCCACAAACTAACCTTTTTTCCGAAAAACAAATGAGTTTTTATCTTTTTTTCAATTTGTAATGATCCCAAAAATTAAAGGAAAATTATGCCTGCATACAAATAAAATCATAAAAAACGTGATGAACTCAGCAAAGAAAAATTTAAAATCAATGAAATCAAATAATTAGAACTAGAACTAAAACCAAAACACTTATCTGTTCTCATGCGCGTGCGCATATAGGAGACCGAGCAATCACAATCTGTCTTCTTTTTCTCGTCGCTAGCGCTTCCCTTTCCACTCCGCTTCTCCACCGCTCAAATTCTCTCTCTCCGCTTAGCAACAGCTTACTTTCTTTGCCATAGCTTCTTATTTCTACTTCTTTCTTCCTCATTTCTTTATCTTCACCTTATCTTCTGACTCGGCTATCTTCTCATCTGCCTTTACTACCTTTCTTTCAGTTATTTTTCGTTATTTCAACTCCACCACATCAAATTCAACTGTATTCAATCAACTCCCGTGCTCAACTGCTACTCGCTTGTCTTTCGTAGGTCGCTTGCACTCATCTTCCCCCTTTCAGCACTTTACCCCTTCACATGTCACATCACAGGTCACAACTTGAAACTAATATAAATTAACTATCCTAAATAATTTGGACTATTGAAAATTGTTGGGTTGCATCGTGAACTGAATATGTTTCATTATTGATTATATAATATCCTTCATTTTCATGTAAATTCAAAAATAATACATAACAGACAAATACCCAAATAATACATAACAGACAAATAGTCAGAGGTATCCACTTTTGTATTATTTACTATACTATTTATATATACCTTATGTGTCATATATGAAACAATATCAAACTATTGCTTTTTGATTTAATTTAAGCTTCAACATGTCTTCCAAGAGAGTAACAATCACCCATCATTGACAAAAAAGTACAAAACTTACACGGGCGACTTTACTATCCTGGTAAAATTTGTTATTCCAGTGGATTCCATAAATTTATTTGTCGAACATCAGCTGTACTGATTGTTATTCACAATTTTCATTCTAGACTTCTGAGTATGTTAACCGATAGCAAGGAAAGAAGATGATATATGAGTATAGACACGTATATAACTTCATCCTATGGTACACGGATATATGTATATGGTTGTTTATAACGATATATAACCTTACAAAACAGTTAAAATGAGAATAATGTGTTGTATACAACTTTATATAGTATTATATAACTGTGTATAATGAAAAAAAAATGTGTAGAATCAAATATAGCTTCTCGAACAAATAGGAATTTAATTTTATAAACTTGTATGCCATAATATACAAATATATCTGATTGTATATAACTGTATAAAATCTTGAATAGCAAAGTTAAAACTCAAAAAAACATTTTATACAACTCTATATAGTTATATATGATTGTATAGAGCAATATAGGATCTTATGTAGAAGTTGAAATGAAAGAACTGTACTGTATGAGACTTTATACAGTACTATATAATTGTATATAATGTGATAGAATTGGATAAAGCTTCCTGAATTAATGGAAATGTAACTATATGACTATATACAGTAATATACGAATATATATGATTGTATAGAGTTCGATAAGACATATTATATATTTTTATATATCATAGTATAAAACTGTATACAATTGTATATAGCCGTATATGATCGTATATAATTGTATGCAAAGTTTGAAAAAATTGTACAGTACTCTGGTCTAATTGTATATAGTCATATACAGGTGTATGTTATCGTATGATGTTCTATACAATGTGCTATATCTGTTTGGATACAATTCTATATAATTATATCAAATTGTATAGCAGTATATAAGAATTCCATATATAATTGTATATAACCATATCTAATTGTATATAATCCGATACAATTCTATCCAATCATTTTTTATCGGGCAGTGTACTGTTTGATATGGAGACTCACCAGATTGAACAATATATCAATTGATTCTACATTCCAAATGGAGAAGATTGAGGGGGGAACGAATCTCGTACGATGAATAGAATTGAAGATATGAATGGCACTTACTCCAAATATTCACGGCTCACGAGTGTGGAATACTCCATTTTAAGCATGTTGTACACTATACTTTCTCTAACTAGATATTGGAAATTCACTACGAATTCAAAAGAAAAATTCATAATTTTAAAACGTCAAACGCAAAGTCAGAAATGAATATTAGAATTGTTAAGAAGTAACCATAGTAGCCAAACTAACACATTCTGAATCGTCGAAAACGAGGATGATATGATTCTAAGCGGTGTACGAAATAATTCTAAACGATGTGTTGGAATTTCACTTGTTCCAATATAATTTTTGGTTGTGGAAAATTGACCGGCAGAAAGACCAATTGTTTTGGTTTCTAAAATCAATAATTTTTATTTAATTTGTTTTTTGCAACCTGCAGAAATAAATGGCCTGTTAAAACACAATGTTATAGTGATCATGTAATAACATTTTATGTTTAAGAGCTTAGTTCGTTTTATTATGATCCAAAAAAGTGTGGTAAATAATTTAACATACTAAAGAAACTATAATGATTTCCGAATCCTTTCAAAGAAACTGGATCTAGTTATTCAAGTACCTTTAATTACATGGTACATTAAATATAATTATGAATGAATTAAATTGATTCTAATAAAATTATTGTCCTGAAAAGTATAGCACCCAATATATCTGGAAAGTTTGTTATAGCGGGGATATATTTGAAATATAAATATAAAAAATAGATACAATTCTTTTGTTGACGATATTTCCAACCTATTGTTTTTAGATAAAAATTAGGAAAATACCAATACGTTGAGGATTAAATTCTATTGCCAACAACTTCCACACGATATAATAGCAAATATGTAAATTAATTGTAATTTATTGTGCTAGTGTGGAATGTGATATATTAGTCACGACAGAAAGTGTTTAACCACTATCCCCAAAAGGCGAATGACTACTTTTCTTGAGTTATTAACCACATTTCACACGAGTGCAAAACAACTTTTTATTCAATACCTCTCTTAAAACGATTCAAATCGTTTTCATATTTTGGTTTATTTTTTGACACTGACAAGACATTTGAATAATATTAATAAAACATAGAAACTACAAAGTACTCATCATGAGGGTTGTTAAGGCTCTTACTGTTCCCTGCGATTTTTTGCTATTCTCTCACTGAGTGATTTATACTGGATATTATTTATTACAAAGGATCATAGTATAGTTGAATTTTTTAAGGTAGCGGTGTACGTCACATTTAAATATATTTTATATATAAAATTTGTTTGTACCTATTATAAATATAAATTCTATTTCAATATTTTATTGGTTTCTCCGCAACGAGCAATACAGTTTAAAACCATATTTAGACATACCATGTAAACATAGCAGTATGTAACATCATGAATCTAGTGACACTATTTGATTACGTACACCGCTTCCTTAAAAATTTCTAATATAGCAAGCTTATTTTTGATTGGTGTTGGATAAAATATATTTTTTATATATTCAAAATCCTATAAGATCCGTCTATTTATAGACTTGTGTGCGAACTTGACAAATCAATATATATTAAACTGAAATCAGTGTTTGACGTCCAGAATGTGAAATGCCATGTGTCTCTAATCTGAATTTTACTAATTATAAATTCAGTAGTTGCATTCCAATGGATGATTGTGGATATAGGTATAACCCTGGTATAACTAAATAAGGTCTGTAAAAAAAATTATTACCGACTATCCACCAATCAGTGATAAATATTGATAATTTTTCCTTATATATTATTGACCCAAGGATATTATAGATGATAGATAAACATTATAGCATTTCTATTTGAAATGAGATTACTATGAAAAATAAATATTGACTGTCAATATAACTGTAATATGGCAATTTTTTCTCGGTTCTTTCATAATCATTACTTCATAACGTATCGTTTCAAGTGAATTATAATTTATTTTACCGTAAAATACAGAATAAAACAATAAGTTAATCAATTCAAAGTGTCTGACATAGTAAAAATTCTATGCAAACTTATAACTCTTATTGTATGTTCTGAATAAAAGTGCAATGTATTTATTATTAATACGGAGAATGAAGACATAGCATAGTGGACAAAATAAGGGGAAGCTGAATTTTTGCACGAAGCTTTCTTTTGTGGTTCTAAACAACATCCCAAATATCCCCACCGATGCATGCGCCGTTAGAAATGTTACGCGGGGTCAAACGGTTTCTCGTAAAAATCTCGCTAACGGTAACTTTTATCGAGAAAATAGAGGATATCTAATTTGTAGCTTAGGAAACTGCCTACAAAAAAATAGTGACATATTTTTTTGTAGGCAATTCCCTGACAGTTTGTGAGAAAATTCAATTATTCGAAAATTGTAACGTACAGTATGCACTCCTTAACGGTATGTGTCTCCATTGATAAATCGCAGATTGCGAGATTAACGCAGCTTAAAAAAACTATAGAACTATATTCTCTTCCGCCAACATCTAGTGCTTCTCGGCAACTTTTATATCGTGTTTACTACCAAGTCAAGTATGAATTGGTAACGAACTTGACCCTCTAGACTGGGGATGGACATTGCAAGATCAAATTTTGGAACCTGTTGAAACTCTTCTTCCACCTACTCCTGATAGTCTATTGAACTCTACTTTTTGTCATTGCATCGAACTATGTACCTTGAACTGTGATTGCAGAAAAGTTGAATTATACTGTTCACAAATTTGCGGTTATTATCACGGTCAGGATTTTTAAAATATATAACCCGATTTAATGAGTTTAATAATGGCGAGCCTACTGAAGATGCAGATCCATCGTGTTTCTTGACTGAAACTATGGAAATACAGAAGTCAGAAGAAGAATCATAATAATCCGTCTGATCAATAAAGAATGAATCATTCAACTGCTCTATAATAATTTTTTATATTTAAGTTAACAGTTTACATAAAAATAATTAATAATGAAAATTTAAAAAAAAAAATTGTCTTGTTTTGAAATAGAAACAAAAATAATTCATTATAATTTTTTCATAAATAATCAGATTTTCTCAAAAACAGTTGATCTTACGAAAAAAAGTATGAATATATTTTTTGTAGGCAGTTTCCTAAGCTACAAATTTGATGACTACTATTTTTTCGATAAAATTTATCCTTAGCAAGATTTTTGCGAGAAACCGTTCATCTTCTTTAGTCCCGCGTGACATTTTTAGCGGCGCATGCATCGGCGAGGATATTTGGGATACTGTTTAAGACTACAAAAGGAAGCTTCATGCAAAGATCCTGTTTTCCTGGAATTTCTCCGAAGTTTGTCCTTTTTTTTGTCTCTATTCCTCGAACTATACCTGACGTTATGAACGAATTGACATAAATTGCAACAGAAGACGATGCATTTTTATTCATTTATTATGAAGTTGCAGATCTGTAACTGTTAGACTTATGGATTTGCTCAGAATTGTAAGATTGCTCTATGCAGGATGACCTTTAATGTACTTGACTCCAATTCTAACTAATGTAACTCCATATAATAATATAATATAATGCATGAACCGTAATTTCCAACATTAGTATCCTTAGATCATTAATGGAATAATTATAAAGTTGTTCGAGGATACTCCGACGCTGCGCCGAGGTCCTGTTAATCTGAGATGTTGAGTATTTATCAATGATCAAAGGATATACGGAAACAAAATTGTTTGGCTAGTACCTTTTGAGTAATATATTCATGATAATCTATTTAAATATGACAAATAAATCTGCAATTAGTGAAGTTCGAATCATATACACATTATTTTTGACATGTTTGTTGTTTCAGTGTAATGTTGATTTAGTACATTGCTTTCGCAAATGAAACCACAAATAGACGAATCTAGTTAGAATTTAGATGTGTCAAAAAAAAATGTATTGCTATTTCATTACCATACCTACTACTAATAGTATATTATGCTACAAGGACCGAACGACTGGCATTTTTGTCCAAGATAAATTTGGCTGCTTTCGGTGAAGACGAGGGCGAAGTACGAGGCGAGGGCGAAACACGAGGCGAAGACGAGTGCAAAGCCCAAGGCGTAGCTTCGTGCAGCCAAATTTGTCCGTGACAATAATGACACTCGTTCAGTGTCCGTGTTGCATACGATACTTTTTGTAACAAGTGCACCGAAGTACTTCCATTACTAAGTTTTTTTAAATAAATTTGGATCTATTAAAATTATCTTATCGATTTGACAAAAAGATTTTTGCAAATGCAGTCACATTACAGTAAACTAATACAATAAGACATAACTTATATGATTTACTCTATTGATTGATATTTTTCACATTTTCTGTGCTATCCCGTTCACAATAAATACACACACTATAATGAACATATTCTATAATACCAATTTCTTTTAAATATCAATTTGACATATCAATAAAATTTAAAAATCCAACGGTATCCATGATCCATGATCTACAATTTCATTTTTACCCAGCGGACAAACATATCCATTAATTCCCTGTCAACTGAGAATTAATGAAAATTGTTACCATGGTTTGGAATTGAGAACTTTCGAAGCAAAAGTCAGCTCAGTAATAGGGTACTTTCGGTACACGTGTTACAAAAAATACTTATTCACATGCATAAACTATTGTTGCAATTCTTCGCAAATTCAAAAGTCTCACAAATCTATGAATCGGTAAAAAACCGATAGAAATTCATCAACTTTTGTTGATTATTATCAATTTGTTCATATGGGTGACAAATTCATATGCGTTTTTGTTCATAACTTTCGGATTTATTTCAGTTAAAACGATCCAAGGGCTCTGATGTGATTACGATTTAAGCCTTCTGATTGGCAAAATTTCACATCAGCACAAAAATCGCACTTGGCTATCTGTCAGTTGTAATATTTATCAGTCGTCTTGCATAAATTATCGTAGATAGATTTATACAGTTGGAAGATTTAAAGTATCAGGTGATATGAGAATATATTTGTTGCTTTTATTTCTTGAATTCATTTCCAGCAAGCTTGTTTTAAATCCTCCATTTAATGTGAGTGAATCGTGTTCGCATATCAGTCAATCAGAAGGCTTAAATCGCAATCCCATAAGAACCCTTGCACCGTTCTTAACTGAATTGAACTATAGGTAATGATATGGCTCAAAATTCTATAATTAATAGATTATCTCGATATCCACATACGATCAATTAAGGATGTTTTAAACTTTTGAATAGATTATTAGGCACATTTTTTTGTTTTAAAATTGATAGATGAAGAGAATCACCAATCTAAAAATATGAATTTACTTGCAATTTATTCTGAGCCTTGTATTACGGTGCTTTAATACTTAGAAGACGTTGAAAATAATTGCCTACATAAGAAATAAATCTCTTGCAATAATTTACGGTAGAAAGCCCCGTATATCTCTTATTCAAAACTCATTAAATCCCCCAAAATTTCGGGGTTACAGATCGCAGAACAAATCAAATTATAAGAGTGCTGTGAGGGAAAACAATCGCCGATCATTTAGCATTGCCTACGCCTTTGGAATATACTCCGCAATTTTCAAAGCTTTATCCAGCACTGGGGTGAAATCGCGCGTTTTCTGGCATTTGGCTTTGCTGTGTATTCGGAGTAAAGGGAGTTTTAGCTGGTGTTATAACCGCATATTGTCCGGAAGGGCATGAGCAATTAGATTAGCCGATTTGCGTCAGGCCTATGAGTAATGGTCGGTAAAGCAGAACCCCTCTTTATCGACTCAACCCTCGCTGATTAAAATGTAATCTAATATAGTTATCCGAAACACTCTGAATCGCAAAGAAGAGGATATAATAACTTATTTTTGTACGATTGATTGTTATTTACTTACGCCAATACTGCATAAGAACTCTCATGTGGCCAGTCAATAACTTTCTGCTCGTTACGTAAAATTATTTTTTCAAAACGTTCACAGAATAGTTTATTTTGGTTCTATATAGTTAGTGTCAGCCACTGATTTTTTCTACTGGCTTTAAAATTTTATATTTTTTTCATAGCACAGGAATCAGTACGGGACTCTAAATTTTGATTCTAGAAATTTTAGAGTTATAATTTCTTGAAAACCCAAATATAATTTTTTTCACCAGTTTTTTACAACGGTATAGTCCATATCAATCAAAATATGAAAATCTTCAGAAAAATTAAAAAACAGTCTTGTTTATGAAATTATTTTAGTTAGTCAAAATTAAAGAAAAAAATCCTTATTTGCATGAAGTCATTATGACGTAAGAATACTAGAGTTGTACTTATAATGAATATGAAAGAAAAAAAAATCATATTGCAAATTGCAAATGCGAAAGCGAATTTTTTTTAGAAAATTGTAGAGTCAAATATGTTCAAATTTTGTCGCCTTTGTATTTTGTTGAAAACGTATGATACCGCTAAAAAAATTTCTTCAACACTGTTTTAGAATTTGCATATTCCATAACCAAACATTATGTTGCAATAGGGCACATTCCACACTTGTGTAAGAATATTTATTCTGTTACCGTGTAGAATCATTCCGACGAATCAGAAGCTGTTAGTTTTGGTGACTATGGTTACGTGTCAACAATTCAATTATTTTTATCTGGCTTCACGTTTGACATTTCATAATTTTCAAAGTTTCTTCTGAAATATTGGTGAGTTTCCAAAACCTTGTTAAAGAAAGTATAGTCTACAACATGTATTGGATTGGCGTATTCCACACTCGCGAACCGTAATCCTCGCCTTTGGCTCGGATTACAAACCTTTCGCTCGTGTGGAATTAGGGTCATTCCAATACTTGTTGTAGAATATACTATTTTGAACAACTGAAAGATAGGTTTATGTTCCCACTCTAATAACAGATGGAGAACCTTTCTTTGACGTGTCATATTGTAATCTCAAATTGTTACCGGTGAGGCACTTATGTATGATCAAATGGTGAGGAACTTATAAACAGTGGTGGAGTAGATTTATTGCACGCACTGCTGCTTTTTTTGCTGAAAAGATTCAGGAGAATTTTAGGAAAAAGCAAGTATATTTCATTGAACGGAATTGTCACAATTAGTCACAAAATCATGGCAGAGGCGAATTCTGGGGAACAATAGTTAGTTGGCGCTGTGTATAGTGTAATTTAAAACAAAATCACGTAGTGTGCATCATGTCTTCATGTCATTGGCTCTATATTCACAAAAATGGTTTCTCAATTTAAAATCACAAGAAATTAGAAGTAAATAAGTACTTAAATTAGTCAACGCCAAATTTCGCGAAATCAAATACAAAATATAAATATATTTCATTTTCTTGGAGTCATCAAGTTCGCTAATATATTCTGACGTTCAACACTGCCGACATCTTCAACTTCACGGAATAAAAATGTTCTAAAATACGCATTTCTTCTTATAAAATCGACTTTGAATTTAATCAGCTCATTATAATCTTCTACCTTTCTGATGTAGTATACATGGCTTATTACATTTGGGAATTGTACCAAAAGAAACTAATTTCCATTTACCTCGTTTTCGTCAAAAGTGCCTCACTTATGGCGGATGAAATTAGTCCCTCTAGACACCACCACAGAAACAAGCAATTTCATCACAACAAGAAAGTAGAAATGAAATAGTGCGAGGTTGAAAATCATCTGTTACAAACAAGGTTTCAGAGGATTGGATTGCAGATCTGTGCCAAAAAGATTAATAATAAAGTTTTGATTTTGAATGTAGAAAGCAACTTATCTTGACATTACTTCTTATCCCAGCTTGAAACTTGAAATAAGGATGGCGGGTTCTTCAAGCTAAACGCTTGTTTTCTATCTAGCCTTCCTTTACTGATTTGTTAGCAATCATATTTGGCGCTTAAAATTATATAGTTAAAATCTAAAGAAAAATATTATTCTCTTTCACTTTCAATACTTTTTTTTTTCTAAAAACGGTTTTAAGGCTCTTTAAGACAATTTCCAGAGAGGAGTCGGTTTGTTAGTCTTTATATGTCGGAGTGCAATATTTCACGATAGCAGGCAAAATGTTCGGCCGATCGAATTGAAATCGAGTATAAGAATGAAATTTCATTATTTTTTGATCGTATTGAATTATTGCTGGAACTGATTTACCGATTCTTTGATTTCTTGCATTACTTGCATAAAAATTAAAGATATTGACCTGAAATTTAGTATAAAAAGGCAGTTTCGATGGTCCCATCGAACCATACTTCCTGGAGGTTCATATTCTGCAGTTCCTTATGATTTCGTGTTCCACGATGTTTTTTAATAAGTATTTGTATACAAAAATCTGTCTTTTTTCCAAGTAATCCAATGCCCCAAAAAGATACTTTGGAAAACGTCCATGTCAAACGACTACAGATACTGCCGAGGAAATAGCAGGGATCGACGTTTTTTCTTTATTATCGACCAAATTTTCGCATCTACCAACACAATTTATTTATCGTGCTGTACATATTCTTAAGAGTGATAATTTGCTACAAATATTGTTTGAATTGAAAAAAAATCCAATCAATTTGGCTCTGGTAAAGAACACCCATCTGTTACAGCGGTGAAGTTTTTTTTTATCAAATTTAGTATATTAGAAAATACATCGCAAATGGGTTGGCTAAAAAATTCCTGGCAAGGCTATGATTAATTAAATATTGAAAATTGACTTTTTATTTAACATTGCACTCATGAGTTTAAGGTGAAACATCACTCGGAAGTACTATTTTAGCGCGAAATTTGAATTGATGAATCTTGTAGCAATATGTTTGATAAATACTTTCTTATAATAAATTAACAAAGTTTTTAGTGGCGTGTATATTAAAAATTAGATAATTTGTCAAAGTTTCCTTATGTCTGCAATAAATCCGTATAAAATTAGTGCTAACGTATAAAATTAGCATGCAAATCCTATATCTCAGAGACTTTGATAACAACTTATCTGGAAAAAATATATATACTAGGCACTATACTTGCAGTTATCATATAAAAATTTTCATGAATATTAAACCTGACAATTTTGAGAAAAAAAATAATTAGTGCTGAAAATATTAATTTCTCAGAGATTATCCAGTTTTTTGGGACAAAATTTGGTAGACTTATAGATGACATTATTCTTCAGAGTGCTGTGCAAAAATTATCGATTTTTATTAATTATTATTCCGTATATAACCCTTTCTGTGCACTTCTAAAAGTATTGAAAATTGGAGGAAAATCAAAGTCTTGTATTCAAAAATTATATATATTTGAATAATTAATTTTTTTTTGACACCGGTCACTGGATTTTGGGTTCAAAATTCTCGATATTTTGGGTACCTCTCTGATGTCCATTTACACTTTTTTATTCCCTGCAAGGTTAATTAAGACAAAAGTAATTATATTCCATGGCCAATTATTTCTTGGAGATAATATATTTTTTTGAGAGTCGTGAGATTCCTAGTTTTCGAGATATTAATTTTTTTTTGTTCAAATCATAGATTTTGTTATGAAGAAACGTCAAATGAACAAAAAGAAATATATTTATTATATCTAAAAATTATGAGCAATTTTTTACAATATTTTCCAGAGTTTCAGTGGCTGTATATTTCAAAATAATAATTTAGGAAAATATTCTTCAATTTCTTTTCTATTTATTTTAGTAGTGTGAATATGTCTTTTTACTAGTCGATTTGTTCTATGGCGCTATCTAGAATCCAAATTTTGTACTACATGACAAGTGTCAAAGATTAATTTTATCATGTATTTATTCATTAGAGAATAAATAGCCCATGACTGATTTTAGTGACAAAAACCTTTTTGAATATCTGCTTCTGGCTGTGTGTGTAGTTTTACCGATCTTGTCACACTAGTAAGAAAAATGGTTCGGATTCTAGGATATTTGACAAATCTGACTTACAATGTTACAGTAAGTTCATTGGATAAATACATTAAAAATCAATCTTCAAATCTAATTTTGTAAAACTTATCTCTTCTAGATTTCTAAATACTACTATAGCTGGAAGTGTTCAGATGAGAATTTCAATTTATCAATATCATATTTCTCAAGAAAGCGACAAAATATTCTATTTATGTCCATCAATTATTATTGGGATCTGTCATTCTACAAATAATAATACTTGATCCGAATCTGCATTGCTCTAAGGCCCGAGATATTCACCTTTAAATAAACAACAAGTATTAATTTCTTAGTGAATACATCAAGGGTAAATACTTTAAAGAAAACATAGACTAACAGCTTCAAATTTTGGTCTAAGCGAAAACTGCCTGCCGGACCCCTAGTAGAAAACATACCTTATGTTCGAAATCTATCTACTAGTGCTACGGAATGGGGTAAGAGTCATGAGCAAGTAGCAATACACAACTATGAAAATGTAATAGGTGTTACAGTTGCACATTTTGGACTGAAGGTAGCATCGAGCAATTCTTCTTCGAAGTAACAACTGATCATCAGGCAAAAACATTTAATGGTGCTCGCTAAGGCGACATGATAATCAGGAGTCTGTATGTGCCAACAAAGTCGTGGAGATCATTTACTCTATATAATATTCCATACATAATCCTTGTACTGTATACTTTACGGTTCAATAAAAAATTCATAATTTTCAATTTAAAACCAGTTTTCTATCAAAATTAGATAACCCTTTACTTTACTTTATCCTTTATGATTCAATAAAAAAATCATAGTTTTTTATTTAAAACATGTTACTATCGAAATTAGTTCTTGCGTGAATTTTGGGACATTTTTATATCATAATTTCATATTCTCATTATGAATAATTTCATTAAAACTTATGTCTTTGAAAAATGATTTTGAATGCGAGCATTAATTTCAGTAAATTTTTCTATAAAATGTTTTTCTTCTGAAATGTCAAATTTGAATTCTTGTGTATCCCGCCGTCATCACTGACCTTCCATAAGCCTCACTTACTCCAAAACAAGATTAGACTAGACAGAGATAGCTAGTATTTCCAGGTGATGTTTCACCTTAACGAATGAATTTAATACCAATCGAAAGTAATGAGCTTATAAAATATGTAAGCGTAGGGTTGTCTATTTTTTTCTTGGCGTAACTGCTGGGTTGACAGGTATGAACAGGTATATTAATACTAGCTATCTTCATTCATCTGTTTCTTAAATAAATCTTATATGGAAATAAGCGCTATTTAATTGCGAACAGGATGATATAAAGTTGTCTGCGAAAAGTCTGGTTTAAATGACGGTTGTCGAATTTTAAAAAGTGAAATTTTAATGCGTATTGAAACTTGCGACAAAGAGATCAGAGCTAAGTATACCGTGTGATAGAAGAAGACGCAGCATTGCAGCGGCGCGCGGTGTTCACATCAGTTGAAAGAGAGTGCGCATGCTATTTGTTCCAGCAATAGAGAAGGAGAGTGATACACTAAAGTATACCGAGTGATAAAAGAGGACGCAGCATTGCAGCAGCGCGCGGTGTTCACGCCAGGTAAAAGAGAGTGCCTATGCTATTTGTTCATGCAATAGAGAAGGAGAGTGATACACTAGTGAATACCGAGCAATATTTTGGAGCAAGGGGCAATAGACTTGAAAAAATAGCAATGAATAATTATTATTCTGCATCTGATTCATCATCAGAAGTAAAATTTGGATCCTCGGATTCAATAGTTTCGTCGTCATTCTCCGACATTTCGACAATATCCTGTATTTTTAAAGGTATTTTCAAATCTATTGTCACTAGCTTATTTTATTATTTATTTATTATACTTAGCTTGGATCTCTTTGTCGCAAGTTTCAATACGCATTAAAATTTCACTTTTTAAAATTCGACAACTGTTATTTAAACCAGATTTTTTGCTGACTACCTTATATCATCGTGTTCACAATTAAATAGCGCTTATTTCAATATAAGATTTATTTAAGAAACAGATGAATGAAAATACAATATACCTGTTCATACCTGCCAACCCAGCAGTTACGCCTGGAAAAATAGACAATCCAACGTTTACATATTCTATAGGCTCCATACTTTCGATTGGTATTAAATTCATTCGTTAAACTCATGAGTGCAATGTTAAATAAAAAATCATTTTTCAATATTTATTTAATCATAGCCTTGCCAGGAATTTTTTAGCCAACCCATTTGCGATGTACTCTGTAGTATACTAAACTTGATTAAAAAAAATTTCATCACCGTAACAGATGGATGATAGTCGTTCTTAATTCGGATCTTAGACTATAAGTTTTTTCGGTTCATCAAAACAAATTATCTAAAAACTCGAACCTTTTTTGTCAGATATAGGAAAAGTAGAACTTTTTAAATGAGTTTTTTTTTATTTGCATAATATCAAGTGATGAAAAATTGAAAGAAGAAGAGATGCTAATTGTTAGATTTTAGATACATTAAGGTTTCTTAGATAGACTGTTTCTGTTTAAAAAGATGTAAGATTAAGAGTATATAACAGAGTACTACATTAACGTATGCTTATATATGTAGATATGGTATGTTAGGAGCATAGCTATAGGAGTATAAAAGCTACACTGAGAGTGATTACAGTTGACATGAGATATTGCGCATCTTCTAGAAAAGATTAAATGCGGAATAAATTGATGTATGAGGAAAATAATATTGAAAAGAATAGAAATGAAAGAAGAGAAATTGGCATGTGCAAAAAATATCAAATGAAAAGTTTTTGAAAAAAATGTTTGTGCATGTTTAAGGTGAAAGATTACGTGTTGTACAGTTGAAAGGATATGATTGCTGGGTTGGTTTGTTGCATGAAAAAATTTCCCATTAGGAAAAATAAGCAAGTTTGAATGAAGCAAAAGAAATATATTTAGATTCAGGTGTCTGGGAAATAATGATTGTTGCTTGAATATTAAATGAAGTTTATGCAAATCATTTACGTATATTATTGCTTCTCAGTTAAACTTAGAACTTTTAGCAATCAGAAGGAAATTAGTTCCAAATTACTGCAAACTTATTGTTTATTCATTTTGGATTGTGATTCTTATTATTCTATTCAAAATGTACAACACCTCTGATAGAATAATCGTATGCTTATGTAGATATTCATTTGTCACAGAATACAATTAATTTCAAGCATAAAAGAATTTGAGTGTTAATTCTGACAACAAAAACCAATAATAATTATCCGACATTGCACCGCTAGTTTTTTTTCAAATTTAGAGACAAGCTGCCGGATTATAAAAATTGATGGAATTGTAGTATAGGAAATTTATTTAACTCTAAGGAAAATAAATTGCCTGGTTGCCAGTCCGGTCCTGAATGTCTTATTTTATTATTTTAACATATTCCTGCTTCAAACTACTGCAAAAAAAAATTAGTAAATGATATATTATTAGCCAATCTGACTTAATTGTTTAGATCCATTCTTTAAGATTAATATCCAATAAATAATAAAACTAATTGTGCATTATCTGAACACACTGATAAAAATTATTATTAAAATTTTGTAAAACAAGATAAAATACAATAATAAGCAATATTCTGCATATTATTTTTACGAAAACATCATAGTCCGGGAGGTAGGTAGCGTTGCATCTTAGTTAATCTTTTTACGCCGAGCCATTAATATCATCATCGATAGATCTAATATTACGCCACTAGCTAGGTAATAACAATGTTCAACTTTTTATTTGAAACTTTTCTTCCGATTCGCGAAAGTTTAGAAATTATTTTCTTTTCGTCATTATCTCGTGACTTATAAAAACTTTTCGAAAAACAAAAATATGTTTGAGATCGTTTCTTGAACACGCACAAAAAGTCACATTTAACTAGGGTCGTATCTCCAACAGTTGCCGAGATCCCAATGGTAGCACCTCGAAAAGTGGACATACTGTATATTTTTGCAGCAAATACATACGCAGCTAGTTGTTGTTCTTGTATTTTTCCTCATGTAAACAATCATCCAGTTAAATTTTATCCAGTATACCAATACTTTCATTAACGTATTTTTTTTTAAGTTCATGGGAGCAACTGACTTTTAATTCTCCCTCTACGGCGCAGCTGGCTATTTTTACTCAACTCACTATATTATCAACTGTCCATAAAAAAGTTTCAGCCGGCGTACTATTACAATATTTTTTTTTTTTGTATCACTTTTGCAGCCTCTCACACCCATACCCACACGGATCCGTTAGCTGACGCTTAATTCACTTATTAGTTGTTCGAGATCAACTATTGATATCAAAATCAGTCGAATTACTATGCTTTTTTATTTGCAAGGCTATGTTAAAAATTTCCAAACATCCAAAAAAAAATAATTCGAAATATTCTAATAGCAATTATTTTCCTGATCTTAATACTTAAATTTGAGTCATTATTCGTAAAATAATTGACAATTAAAACATTTAAAAAATTTCAATTATTTTTAGTAAAGTTTGCAAATATTTATTCACCTTCTAATCCAACTGGGTGAATTTTTTACTACGATAGTAATTGTATTTCGCTGACAAACAAATTTATTGTTGCTGTAGATATTGACCGATACTTTTTTTGTTATATTTAGGCATTTTTTATGGAAATTAAATAAATTATGGTCTTGTACACAGCTGGAGTTTCAAAAATTATGTAAATATACAGTCTACGGACCCGATGTAATATTTGAAAACACAACTCCATCTACAGCGTTAAATAGCACCTCGTTCTCTAAACAGTTTATTCAAATAAAAAAATTATGAGCAATATCAAATAGAATAAATGATTGTCAAATGAGGTATTGTTGTTAAAATTTCGATCTGATATTGTTTAGATAATAAATTGCAATTGGACATAAGACTTTCGGATTTGCAAAGAATTGCAACATTAATTTCCGTTCGTTCTAAGTTGAATAGGGGAGCAATAACCTGTGCAAAAAGATTTTCTCACGTTAACGGACAATGTTCGATTCTAAATTATTCATCCGGTATCAATGTATCAAAACTAGATCTAAAAACAAAGATAAAATGAGACACTTCGTAGCACTTTTCACAAAATAAGGCGAATGGTATGTTTCTACAATTCCATCTATTAAAATAATTAAAGTAAAATATCCTATGAGCAATACATCGTCAAATTATCAACTTTTTGCTTCAATGCCACAAAACTGAAATCATCACCTTAATAATATATGGCTATTTGATCTTTGTCGGTCTGCCTTCATGTCATTTGCAACTTCTTAGAACCACATCAACAAATGATTCGTCGTTGTTTCACTACAAACACCTGAGCATCACCATACCTTGCTTGATTATGATTGCTGATGATTTCTTTTCGACGTATTTTTTTTTACTGTCGATGACAAAATTAAAGTTGTATCATGTTATTTTAAAACGAGAAAAAGTGAACACATAAAGGCTTTATTATCTGCGAGATAAGAGTATCGTGCATGATGGTGCAGTGTTTTATATTTTTGTTTGCAGAATATTATGTTGGTATGCTACGATTTTGCCGACTTTTTACAGTAATTATTTGGTTTTTATTAAGACAAATGACAATACAAAATAAATTGTCCGTTGGAACGATGCAACATATTATATAGGTACTGAAGATTATTATTATTGCAAGTGAAAGAAGTCCTTGATTTTTTATTATCATTATACAGACACAGCGAGAAACACTTATTTCAATGTCTAAAAGGAATTATCGGAAATCCATGGGATCAATCTAATTTAACTTTTCGTTAATCTCGATTATTTGTTACTGTTTATTTCAAGCACTCTTCTTTTGATTAGGACTTTAAAAAATGAACCCAAATTTTTATATAATAAAAAAATATATAATAGTAGCATGATTTTTTCAATGCTCTCTTTAATTCCCTTCCGTTCAAAACAGCAAATCTGCTAAAAAATCTATATCCTTTCCTGTGTCACTCCACACGGTATTTCCATCAAAGATCAACCGCAAAGGTCGATACACCCTGTATAATTATCCAAGGTTACACACGTTGAAAAACCACCCACTAAACACTGCACAATTGCCTTGGCACACTAGATATACTGACTCATCTTTGTCGGCCGACTAGCGGCGAGTTTCTTATGCTTGAATTGGATGTCTAATATCTAATGGTTAATGGTTTCTTACATCTTATTGACAAAACATTATTTGTAATTACATTTCATTTCTATTTCTCTGACAGGAAACGCAAAACCACAAACCGTACTGCACTGCACTAAGAGGGACTATTATTATAGAGCGGCAAACGAAAGGATGTAAAGAAGAATTATTGTTATTATTGAACTGTAAAGAGATCGGAAATTTCCAATCCTATCGATGTTATTTCAATTTAAATTCATTAATGCTCTCATAGTTTGAGGTTTATGTTCAATATAATTTTCAAATTATTTTTCCTTAACTCTATCATAATATAAAGGGATGACAATTAAATTTCGTAAACTAAATTCTGTTCCTCTGAGAATTCATGTTGGTACTACTTTACAGAACATTTATCATTTTGTTAGGCTAGTTATGTTCGTCGACTGTCAACTGAATATTTTTTGACAACATCTACTTTTGATTAGAACTATTTTAAATTAATTTGTTTATAAATCAATGTTAATTACAATTTAAGTCACTTCAAGAGCTTCAATTTATAACATTGAATAATTTTCTCAATTGCATTGAGTATGTGCCGCTCTGTCTAGATATCTAAATCGCAACCCTATAATTTGTGAAGTCAGAATGACATTTTGTGAAATCTCACGTTTCCTCTTTTGTTTTAGTCACCAGCACCAGGACGATTAGTTTTTGTTCGTTGCGTGTGATGGTGTGATGTTCGAGAAATGGGTGATATCCTGTATGGTTTTCTAAGAGGCTGTCCGCACCATTTACAAATGGGAAGATTTTTTAGTAGCGTTTATTGACCAAATTATATGTTTTACTGCACAATAGTTTGTTTTTGTTAGCTAATGAATTTTGCGGTAGTTGCAAATTCGCGATTAACTTGAAATTTCACACAAGTATAATACAAAATACATTAGAGGTTATTATAAGACATTAGTTACAAAAAAAATTACACAAAAACTAATTAATTTGCATCATTGACGCTTTTTTATTTCATTGTTCTAAGAAATAGAGCACTCATAAAGATACATTTTTTTTTTAATGTGGTACCTACACATAATATAAACTTTTTTTTGATAATGACTTGCCGCTCATTTTTACTTGTATAATGTAAAAGTAAATATTGTGAAACCAACAAAATTCACATTTCAAGATTTCGATTGATATATCCGTTTTGAGCATCCTTGAATCCATTTTGACTATTTTCGGCTTAATGTGTCGTTACTTATGTAGGTATGTAAAAGAGTGCGTTCGTAACTCGCAAATTTTAAGATCGTAATGTTGAAATTTTGTATTTAACACTTGTCTAGGGTCTAGTTGTGTACCTCGCATTATGATTACAATCGTCTGTACCGAAAGTGCACTTCACTTGAAACTTTTATTTAATATTCAGTCAAGCCGGAAATGCACTTTATATAACAGACTTTTCGAATTTTCCGCATAAATTCAAAACAATCAGTCATAGAATATTGAAATGCTGTATTAAGCACTTCTATAACATTTAGTTGTACACCTCAGATTATGATTGTGATGTCTGTACTGGAAGTGCACTTTATATACTCATAACATTTTTTAAATTTTCCGCATGAATCCAAAACTTTACCTGACAGTCTTTTGGAATTTCTCGCATAAATTCGAAACAGTCGACTGAAGAGTATTCAGATTTACTATTTCAGTCTGCTGTAGCCTGTAGCATCTGATTGATTGCCAATATTCTCATAATAATCGACTGAACCGGAAGTGCACTTTATAGTTGATTTTTTCTTTATTTTGCGCATAAATTCAGAACAGCTAGGCTTAGAATCTTTGAAATCAGTATTTAGGAAAGTTGTAGCATAAGAATGATGACCTACTGTGTCCATAGCAATTGACTCGACCGAAAGCGCACTTTACTTTACAAATTTTTAGAGTTTTTTGGATAAGTCCAAAACGACTAGCCGTGGAACGATGGAATTTCAACTGAAATTTTTTTCTAATTAAATTATATTTCAAAAGAACACGATCCAAAATCAATCGGGACTATCAGTTTCCAATTTTAATATTCGCACTCAGAAATGACTGTTTGAATCAGCTGCCAGTATTAAGCCGTTGTTTCAAAAATTAATGAAAAATTTACAATTTCCACTTCTTTCTGAAATCTTCCTTTTAAATCGTTTTAAAATGTATTTGGCATTGGAGAGATTCCCACGGACGGAAATTCAATTTAAATTACGCTCTACATCTTCATTTGTCTCTTCATGACGACAACAAAACCACAAATCGAAAGATCTGATAATAACGATCAGAAAAACCACTGAATCTATTTTGCTACCGGCATCCCCAAAGTGGGTTAGACAGGAACTAGAAACGATGGGAAAAGAAATAAATGATGGAGTATGTTTTCCGGTCTTTAAAATCCACAAAGCCACAGAAATTATCGGCCGTCATCGACGCCCATCGAGGTACATTATCACTGCACAAACAACAAACAGAATCAGAACCAAACCGGAGAAGAACATATTTAAAAAATTGCATACACTCAATTTTTGATGGTTATAAAAATTCATTATCATAAAACAATAAAGAAGATATTTATTTATAACAGAGTACTTGTACTAGAATTGATGTATTATTAAAGAAGAGGAAATGAAATTTTCGCATGATATTTGTGGGTAAACCATGTATCTACAAAAAAGATGAAATGTGGAATAAATTGATGTACGAGAAAATTGTGTAGTGTCTGGTGAAGAATGACGTTTCCTAAACACTGCCAACATAGCAATTTCGTCTCGCAGGTTGCTAATAGATTGTTGGATATATTTCTTTGTCTGTAGATCTGTACAAGATAGTACCAACATCTTAAAAATTTATGTCCTGCTTTGGCTTGAACAAGAAACTATGTAACATAATTCATAATATTTAAATATATTTTTTTGTGATTATCTGCATCATTTTGAATCTTTTTCAATAAACGCTGACTACAAAATCTTTATTCCGGAACAAAAATAATTATTTTTATGTAGAAAACATATATTTCTTGTAATTGTACCTACAAAAGCTTTTCTGCCAACATTTGTTAACAAACTAATAGATCATTCTGTATTGAAAATAAATCAGTTATTTGTACATTTAATATAACTAAACCAGTTCCTAACAAAAAATTAACGTCTTCTAGGTTTTGTGGGCTTGCAAGAATAAATTATTATTTTAAAGTCAATTTGAATGGAATTGTTCACATTTTTATTAAATTCACAGACATTTTTCCTTCTTTGATTAAATTTAATGAATTAATACCCTTCAATCAGTCAATAAAAATGAAAATCCACCCCCAATAATCATTTGAGTATAAAATTTATAAACTCATCAAAATGCAACATCAGAACTAATTAACCCCTCATCAACCGATGGAGCTCATTCACGATTATCAAATATCGCTGATCAAAACAACCCCAAAAATAGGGGCACCTTTAAACAAGTGAATATCAGCGAACAGAGCAATGAGAGCTAGCCCTAATTTTATTTCACGCGTTCCCATGAACAATTGACAATTGGAGAGGATGGAAGAGAGAGGTAATTGATCTCGGGGGTGATCAAGGGGTGAGAAAACGACTGTGTCCACGAGTATTGAGTTGCAATGACCCTATAAAGTGAAATGTTTATGTGAAAGCAATTGAAATGTTTTATTTGAGGGACTTTAATGTGAATCAATTTCTGCAGGGGTGTATTACTTTCATTTACAGGTGAAATAAAGAACTGCAAAGAGAACATTGTGAATTAGTTATTTAATATAAAACCTCAGATTTAATTTTACAAAATTAAACTACTATTCTGAATCCATATCATAATTCATTGGGCATTTGGTCTTACGAATTAATTCTACATTAAAAATTTTCCAATAATTTCAATTATAGTCATTTAATTGATATGAAATTATTTATATTTAGAAAGATCCTATATTCTCTCCTAAAAACAGTACAAATTGCTAACAAAATTGATGAAATGTAAATTTGAAGAACGTATAGGAATAAGCAACCAAAATAGCGCTGGATGTATTATATGGCCAGTTGCACCATCGTCACTTAACTTTAAGTGGAGTTTAATATCTATGGCAACTATTGTATGCACAATTGTTACCACGGTTATTATTCCTCCCTTAAAGTGAAGTGACGGTGGTGCAACTGGCCAGTAGGTATTCAGAAGATTCGAAATTGACAAAAGAAAATGAAATAAGATCTAAAAACTGGAGGAACTGCAAAATATGATCTAAAGTTACTGTAACTGTCAGTTACTATTGGTAGCTAGGGAAACGATATTGTGAAATTGATCTGTCGTTGTAGTTGAAGTTGAAATAAATTTTCCTGGAAAATCAGATTATCAAGTTCAAAGTGTCCACCAGTGATTTAAATGTTGTACATAAATTTTAAAGCACCCCCCCAGATGATTAAAATACTGATAATTGGAATTGATGAACTTTCCAACTGGAATTGTGCATTAAAAATGTGCAATACAATTTTTATTGTACAGTTTTTTAAAAAGCTCTTCTACTTTCATTGAAAAAAACTGTTTTATTGTAATTATTAAAGTTAAATGATCGAAACAATAATTTATGCAACAACTGTGTAAACTTGTACATTATGACAAGATCAAAAATTCTAAGACTAGGTTTGTCACGTCACGAAAATTAGTTGTCCGATTGTCAAAATATTTAATTGGTATCCAGTACAATTTTTTTCTACGGCTTGCAACTCTCATACTTTGATAATCATTGAGCACACATCAACTAAGCATAGAGCACAAATTTGTATATAGATTTCTCAATTGATGACAGATGTTTGCACAGTGCTACTTATATGAATCCACAGAAAAATCTTATGTAAGATACAAAACGATATTGCCATAATGTTTATATAGTTAGTGCATGGATGCGTGAACGCTTAGTTTGCGCACTGCTTGCTATGTGAAAACCACTAGACTTAAAGGCGATCGTAGAAAAAAAGTATTCACGTAGATAATAAAAATGGTATGTCGCCGTTTATTATAAATAGGAATAATAGTATAGTTGAAATTTTCAAGATAGCGATGTACGTCAAATTAAAATATATTTTATATATATAATTTAAATATACCTATTATGAATATAAATTATGCTTCAATATTTCATTGGTTTCCCCTCAACCTAGAATACAGTTTAAAACCAGATTTAGGCATATCATGTAAACATAGTAGTACGTAACATCATGAGTCTAGTGACATTATTTGATGACGTACACCGCTTCCTTAAAAATTTCTAGTATAGAATGAATTATAATTTCCGCAGTTTTGTTTTTGATTATATAGTGCGTTTCAACGTGAACTATAAGAACAACGATTTCTACAAAAACTCCAGTAATAGTCCAGTCAAGTTAGCCTTAAAAATAGGGGTATCCTTGCATAAATTCCCAAGAAGCTGAAAATTGAAATGAACGTTAGAAATACAATTATAATGAAGTTGTGAAAAGTCTCCATCGATCCCATATGTGCGAAATATTTTATACGAGGTCAAAGTTCACAAAAATAGGTTTCTGGGTTTTTAAGTGAAATGGTTGATTTTATGATGAAGTAGTTCAGATAAGAATTGTAGATCTTTCAATTTTCTACAAAAATTGTCTCCATCCCTTTTTTCCTAAGACTTACCATTTCTGAGTTAAAGCCATTCTAGAGTTATATTCCTAATAATATGCATGACTACGCTGCCTATGTACATTTTGGACGTATAATATAGGTCAAACTGTTGGTCTGCGTAACTAGTGCTCGTACATTAATATTGAATGAGAATTCTAAGAATATGAAATGAAAAGAAACCCAGTCCCTCATTTTATGTAACCATGTGGCCTTAAGCAGCATCTGTCTGCTGTTTAATTGTTAACGTAGCAGTGTCCGTCTATTACTTACTTTAAATTACTTGCATAGATAAATTGCGTTACGTATATTTTGCATAACATACACGTAATAAAAAACGTGTTCGATTAGCTTGTCTTCCTCCAACCTCGGCTTCTGCTCATCAACATTTTTATCAAGTATATTAGCAAATTCAAGTATGGCTTGGAAATCAACTGGACCAAGAAGAATGGGGTTGGAAGCTAATTAATAATATAAAGAAGAAATCATATAAATAAAATTTCACACAGAAAAAAAATTGTGAAATATGTGAAGTGCTATGGAACATTCAAAAAATGGATAATTCTAAAAAAGAATTGTTTTCCATAGAAATTTCCTGGGAGTCGGGACTGAAGCCGCCATCATATTAGACCGGGGATGCAACTGTAGACATATGTTTCGTCCTTATTAGTACTCATCGGTACAGTATAGCCAAGCCCAAAATAGTCAAGACTAGGATCCCAGAGTCTAATTAATAATATATTAGAATAAATCCACACTCTACTTCCACCTGCGCCAGAAAAGCTCCTTAATACTATTTCTTATAACTGCAGAAAGGGGTGTAATTTGAAATGCGGCTACAAAAAAGTAAGCTAACTTTTTCCACCAGCATGCACCAGCTGTCAAAGCCAGTCGCGTTCAAATACTGAATCTTCAACAGAAGATAATCCTTACACCAACGATAAAACAACTGTTGTATCGCTATTTGAACAATTTACGTCAACTCAGGAGGATGAAGATGAAGAAGAAGTTGAATAAGAAGATCTAATTTTATATTAAACTTTAATAAGAAAACCGTAAGTAGGCCTTCCGGGAAAACCACATTGAAAAATACGCGCCAAGTACACTTACTCATAGGTAGCGTGGAAACGTGTGCATATTATGGAGAATATAACTTAAGAATGGCTTTTCTCAGAAATGTTGGATCTTAGAGAAAAAGAAGTGAGGACAATTTTTGTAGAGAAGTGAAAGTGGAGTGAGACCTATCCAAGTGATAATAATCATAAAAATAGATAAACAAAAGTTACGGTCATAGTAATATTTGACAGCAAGTTGAGTGACAGTTCTCCAAGGTAGCAGCGCGTTGAGCAAGTGCGATACAGGTGGGAGGAACTTTGAACCAAGGACTAAGTGTTGCCAACTATAGCAAAAATAAAATTGTCACCGGAACGAAGATAAAGGGAAGAAGAAGAAAGAACTAAAATAGAAACTATTGAAGAGGTGTAAGTAGACAAACAAAATATGGAGGAATTAAAACAGATGATGCAAACTATAATGGCAAAAATGGAACAAAACACAAATGATTTAAAGCAGGAGATACGAGATATAAAATCAGAAATGAAGAGGAAAGAAGCTGTATGGGAAAAAGAAAAGAAAACTTTGGTAGATAGAATCGAAAGTCTAGAGACCAAATGTGAATTAGAAGAAAGGCGGAAGAAGAAAAATAATCTAGTCATAAAAGGATTAAGACCAACGCACAATCTGAAAGAGGAAGTAAAAAAAACTACTCTCTGAACAGTTGCAAACTCAAGCAGAAACTAGAAACGTATATATGCGGAATGAAGGAAATAAAAATGAAATTATAATAGTAGAAATGGCAAATTGGGAACAAAAGCAAAAAATCATGGCAGTAAAAAATAAATTACAAGGAACAAAAATAAACATCGAAAACGACTTAACATGGGAAGAAAGAAAAATTCAATGGGAAATAAGAAGTATCGCCAGAGAAATGAAGGCGACCGGAAAAAAAGTCAAAATTGGATACCAAAAATTAACAAGTGATGGAGAAGTATTCAAATGGGCAAAAAACGAGAGAGGACTTGTACGAAAAGGGAGAGAAATAATATCAAAAAACGGTTAAAAAATGAGAAAACAGAAAAATGCAACACGAAGACGAACAAGCAAACAAAACGGACTATACGACTAGGAACATGGAATATTAGAAGCATAAATGGAAAGGAAATAGAATTAGTAGATGAATTTGAAAAAGCGAAATTAGATATACTAGCCATCACCGAAACGAAAAAGAAAGATAAAGGAATAACAAAATTGAAGAATGATCACATACTAATATATAGCGGAGTGGAAAACATGGATAGAGCTAGAGCGGGAGTTGGATGTATAATAAATAAAAAACTGGAACAATCAATAACAAACTGGAAATGCGTGAACGAAAGATTACTAATAATTCAAGTAGAAGACAAAACAAATTTAAAGGCAAATATAATGATAGTGTATGCAATAAATGAGGATGAAAATAAAGAAAAAAAAGATGAGTTTTGGGACAAAATGCAAACCGAATACGAAAAACTGAAAGAACCAATATATGTTGTGGGAGATTTCAACGCAAGAGTGGGAAATAAAAATAAGGGTGTTGAAGAAATAATGGGAAGACATGGGGAGCCGACTATAAATAACAATGGAAAGAGGCTCATCGATTTTTGTATCATAAATGGATTAATTATATTAAACACTTTATTTGAGCATAAAGAAATCCACAAATATACTAGGGAAGAAAAAAGCAGAGAAGAAAAGTCAATAATAGACTATTTCTTAACTAATACGCAACAAAGAAAAAAAGTGAAGGATGTAAGAGTGAAACGGGGTAGTGAAATTGGTAGCGACCATTACCTGGTAATAGCGGTAGTCATAGCGTTAGGGAACGAGACAAAACATAATCAAGAGATCAATTCTAACAAAAAACAAACAGTAAAATTTAGAGTAGAAAAACTGAAAGATGGACAGATAAAAGCAGAATATCAAAATTGCATTAACGAATTAATAAAAGATACACCCAAGCCAGATTTAAACAATATAGAAGAAATGTGGAGTACATTCAAACACATACTAACAGAAGCAACAAAAAGATCATGCGGAATAGTCAAAAATTCACACAAGAGGAGACAAACACACTGGTGGAATGAAAAAATAAAAGAAGTAGTCAAGAAAAAAAAACAAAAATGGAAAAAATATATCAATACTAAAAAAGAGGAGGATTATGAAGATTATAAAAGACAAAGGAAGATAACGAAGACAGAGATAAAAAAATCAAAAGAAAGAACCTTGGAAGAATTTGGAAACAAAATTGAGGAAAACTTTAAGGAGAATCAAAAATTATTCTACAGAACAATTAAGAACTGCAAGAAAGAAAAACACATAACATTGAAACAGATAGTAAACCAGCAAGGAGTCATAATAAAAGAAGACAAAGAAATCATGGAAAGATGGAAAGAACATTTTGAAGAATTATTGGAAGAAATACACATTAACAATGTCAGTAGAGAAGAAGAAAGTACAGATCTGGAAAACACAGAAATAGTGAATCAAGAAAATATTACAGAGGAAGAAATGAAGACAGTTATAAAAAAATTAAAAATCGGCAAAGCACCAGGTCATGACGGAATAAGAGCGGAACAATTAAAATATATGGGAGAGGAAGGAGAACAAATATTATTAATAATGCTGAATAAAATATGGGAAATAGGGCAAATACCAAAAGACTGGGAAATGGCAGTGATATTCCCAATACACAAGAAAGGAGACAGTAGAATATGCAGTAATTACCGAGGAATATCACTGCTATGTACAGCTGCAAAAATTTATGAGGCAATATTAGAAAATAAATTAAGAAAATTAATAGAGATAAAGATTGAGAAAGCACAAAGTGGTTTCAGAAAAAGACACTCGACACAGGATCACATTTTTACCATAAGAAAACTAACAGAAAAAACCATAAGAGAAGACAGTAAACTGTACATAGCATTTCTGGATTTGGAAAAAGCTTTTGACAGGGTGCCGAGGGAAAAGATGTGGGAAATCTTAAAAATAAGACAGATTGACAAACAGCTAACGCAAGCAATAAAAAGTATCTATAAAAAGACATCCAACTATGTTAGAACAGGAAATGAAATTTCAAAGGAATTCATCACAACACAGGGTCTAAGGCAAGGAGGAGCATTAAGCCCACTGTTATTCATTATATACCTGGACAACATCTTAAAAAATATAAAAGACAAAACTAAAAAAATTGAAGTAGGACACCATAACTTAAAAAGGATTATGATAGCGGAGTGCGCCTTTGCAGATGACATTGCAATACTCGCAAAAAGTGAAAAAGACTTACAACATAACATTAACTTGTGGAATGAGGAATTAAAAAAGCACAATATGACCATAAACATAGACAAAACAAAAATAATGGTAATAGCGAAAGAAGAAATAGCAACGGAGATAAAAATAAATCACAGAGAAATCGAACAGGTAGAAACATTCACATATTTAGGACACACATTGAACAACAAAGGTAACTTGGAGCAAGAAATAAACAACAGAATTTTGACAGCAAACAAAAGCTACTACGCAATGAACAAAATTATCCTAAGCAATAAACAAGTTAAGAAAAAGACAAAAATGACACTATTCAAAGTATTATACAGACCAATACTGTTATATGGAAGTGAAACATGGACGACGAATCAGAGAGCAAAGAGTAGAATACAAGCTGCGGAAATGAGATACCTGAGAAAAGTAGAAGGGGTAACAAGACTAGATAGAATAAGAAACGAAGATATACGAAAAAGGTTACAAATAGAGAGTATACATACTACCATGGAGAAAAAACAACTTGCTTGGTACGGCCATCTTATAAGAATGCCAGATGATAGCCAAACAAAAATGGTATGGAAGGCTAAGACGACAAAAAAGAAGAGTAGAGGAAGACCACAGAAGACATGGGAAAATAATATAGAAGACATACTGAAAAAGAACAATATCAGCTGGCAAGAAGCAAAAAGAAAAGCATCAAACAGGAAGGAATGGAAAGATTTCACAAATAACATAGAATAACAAAGGATAGAAAAACTAATCTCGACACCCGAAAGGGTAAAATGAGATTTAAATAGATTATATATATATATATTATATATATAATTTAAATATACCTATTATGAATATAAATTATGCTTCAATATTTCATTGGTTTCCCCTCAACCTAGAATACAGTTTAAAACCAGATTTAGGCATATCATGTAAACATAGTAGTACGTAACATCATGAGTCTAGTGACATTATTTGATGACGCACACCGCTTCCTTAAAAATTTCTAGTATAGAATGAATTATAATTTCCGCAGTTTTGTTTTTGATTATATAGTGCGTTTCAACGTGAACTATAAGAACAACGATTTCTACAAAAACTCCAGTAATAGTCCAGTCAAGTTAGCCTTAAAAATAGGGGTATCCTTGCATAAATTCCCAAGAAGCTGAAAATTGAAATGAACGTTAGAAATACAATTATAATGAAGTTGTGAAAAGTCTTCATCGATCCCATATGTGCGAAATATTTTATACGAGGTCAAAGTTCACAAAAATAGGTTTCTGGGTTTTTAAGTGAAATGGTTGATTTTATGATGAAGTAGTTCAGATAAGAATTGTAGATCTTTCAATTTTCTACAAAAATTGTCTCCATCCCTTTTTTCCTAAGACTTACCATTTCTGAGTTAAAGCCATTCTAGAGTTATATTCCTAATAATATGCATGACTACGCTGCCTATGTACATTTTGGACGTATAATATAGATCAAACTGTTGGTCTGCGTAACTAGTGCTCGTACATTAATATTGAATGAGAATTCTAAGAATATGAAATGAAAAGAAACCCAGTCCCTCATTTTATGTAACCATGTGGCCTTAAGCAGCATCTGTCTGCTGTTTAATTGTTAACGTAGCAGTGTCCGTCTATTACTTACTTTAAATTACTTGCATAGATAAATTGCGTTACGTATATTTTGCATAACATACACGTAATAAAAAACGTGTTCGATTAGCTTGTCTTCCTCCAACCTCGGCTTCTGCTCATCAACATTTTTATCAAGTATATTAGCAAATTCAAGTATGGCTTGGAAATCAACTGGACCAAGAAGAATGGGGTTGGAAGCTAATTAATAATATAAAGAAGAAATCATATAAATAAAATTTCACACAGAAAAAAAATTGTGAAATATGTGAAGTGCTATGGAACATTCAAAAAATGGATAATTCTAAAAAAGAATTGTTTTCCATAGAAATTTCCTGGGAGTCGGGACTGAAGCCGCCATCATATTAGACCGGGGATGCAACTGTAGACATATGTTTCGTCCTTATTAGTACTCATCGGTACAGTATAGCCAAGCCCAAAATAGTCAAGACTAGGATCCCAGAGTCTAATTAATAATATATTAGAATAAATCCACACTCTACTTCCACCTGCGCCAGAAAAGCTCCTTAATACTATTTCTTATAACTGCAGAAAGGGGTGTAATTTGAAATGCGGCTACAAAAAAGTAAGCTAACTTTTTCCACCAGCATGCACCAGCTGTCAAAGCCAGTCGCGTTCAAATACTGAATCTTCAACAGAAGATAATCCTTACACCAACGATAAAACAACTGTTGTATCGCTATTTGAACAATTTACGTCAACTCAGGAGGATGAAGATGAAGAAGAAGTTGAATAAGAAGATCTAATTTTATATTAAACTTTAATAAGAAAACCGTAAGTAGGCCTTCCGGGAAAATCACATTGAAAAATACGCGCCAAGTACACTTACTCATAGGTAGCGTGGAAACGTGTGCATATTATGGAGAATATAACTTAAGAATGGCTTTTCTCAGAAATGTTGGATCTTAGAGAAAAAGAAGTGAGGACAATTTTTGTAGAGAATTGAAAGATCTACAATTTGTGTTTGAGCTATTTATATCATAAAACTGATCGTTCCGCTAAAAAATTCATAAAGTCCATTTTTGCGAACTTTGACCTCGCATAAAATTTTTTGCACACGCGGGATCGTTGGGGACTTTTCACAACTTCATTATAATATTATCCTTGACTTTCATGCCAATTTTCAGCTTCTTGGGAATTTATGCAAGGGTGAATGTCTATTTTGACTGGACTAAAAGTCATGGTGATAATAACAATAAACTGATTTTTGTCGATTTTTCTTTCTCAAATAAATTATACACAACTCACCAACGGGGAAAATGTTCGAAACTAAAAATTTGTAATTTCAATGAACTACAGAGAAATAGACAGAAAAACAGATTTTTTTCTGGGGGCACATTTTTGAGAAACGGTATATAATTTCAATTCTTTGAATAGCGATAACCCACTAGAATTTGTTTCTGATTAGTCTGAAGCACCATAGGGACCTCATCAAGTTCAAAAGAAGTTTTTCCTGAATAGGCGAACTTGATAAGTTTCGTACCAGGCCAGAATAGAGTCAAAATAACCTTTTGCTTTACACGGTTACAAAATACATATAATTTAACAAAATCTCATCATTCAATTATTTGACCTTGTAAAGCGACATAATTTTACAGAATGGCATTGTTCAATATGAAGTTGGAATAGAGCATGTTCTAATTTATCAAAGGCATTTTTATCAAATTTTAGTGATATTTAGGGACTTGAGAGTTGCTGCCTTGTGTGAATCATGTTAAGCAGCTGTCGCAGAGTATTATATGTCAATGTTAATATCATCATAAGTTTTTTGTATTTATATGTATTTTGTATTATAAAAAATGTGGAATCAAGAAGATACGTCAAAATGAATAATGTTGCATGAACAACAACCAAATCTTCATCAAGTGTCTAATAAATTTACACAAAACAAAAACACGAATGAAGTTGCTCCGAGTACAAAGTATTGCCACTACAAATATATTTGCTGTCGCTGTCATGCTATCAAATATTCTGCGAGAATATTTGATCGTGTAAAGTGCGGATACAAATTGGTAAATATGACAAAAAATACATGTAAAATGTATGTAAAAATAGGATCGTGTAAATCAATGCCAGTTTGAAGTTATTCTGATCGGTCCCAATCAAGGGTTTACTTAAGACAAATAATTTATTTTTTATCTGGTCATCCTGTTCAGGACCAACTGAAGTTCTTCTTAGGATAACTTTATTAAAAAATTATTTGATTTTTATTTAGTCATCCTGTTCAAAACTAGCTGAGGTTCTTCGAGGAATAACCTTACCTTATCTTATCTGGTTTCCCTAATCCCACCTAAATAAGATTCTTATGAAAAAGCTATTTGTTTCCTATCTTATCATTCTGTTCAGGACTACCTAAGGTGCTTCTCGGAATGACCTCAGTAAAAAATTATTTGTTTTTTATTAGATCATCCATCTTGTTCAATACAAGTTGAGATTTCAGGCAAACTTACAATAAAGTGTTCATTTTTTTTCTATTTACCCCACTCAGAACGGGCGTACATGAATTCGGCACCAATGCTAAGCCGATTAGCGCGGGGTGCATATGAACTCGGCACTGTCAATTTTAAATAAGCCCCCGATCATCCTGCAAGATTTGGTTTTGTAAGTGAGTACAACTTTGGAATCACTCATGTTGGGCTGAAATATAGTCTGTAACAATGATTGTAGGCTAGTTCGCTACATCCTTGAATATGACCGAATTGCGCTGCGCGTGCCTGTGGGACAAAATCTAAACCCGAGACAACCGAGAAGGGTGCACTGAACTCCTCATGTTGGGTAGAAATCCAGTCTATAAATAAGTGTTCAAATATACGGCTGAATTTTAGTCTTGTTTATTATTAATATAAAATCGCATGTATCCAGAAAATCTCACTCTGGTAGAACGATTAAGTCATCAGTCCTAATCCATAGTATAGTGCCGAGTTCGAGTAGGGGATTAAAGATCCAGGTAGTTTGGTGCCGAGATCGAAGCCGCCCCTCAGGACCAACTAAGGCTCTTCTCAGTATAAACATTACGTTAAAACTATTTGGCTGGTACCACGAGCTCTGTTTTTGGCGCTACTAAGAGCGTTGTGTCAAGATGTGTTTTAACGCAATTAGAATTTTCCCAAATACTTTAGAAAATAATCTCCAGATACAAATTACGGAAAACACATATGTCTACAAAATTTATTTGAATATTTTCCTTTAATATAGCTTGAAATATTTATATTGCTTTAAAACTCTTCCTAAAATAACACTGCTAGTATAGCCAAAAACAGAGCTTGTAGTACCAGCCTTTGTTTTTATCTGGTTATCTCAACACAGAAACAAAATTTTCCAAAAGCTTATCCAGTAAATTTGAAAAATTATCAGGAAATAAATTTATCTTGTCGGCCGTGTAATCGGCATCTGTGCCCGATAGATGGTGTTGTTTGTAGTTTCTACTACAGCGCACTTTTTATCGCATGAGTTTATACACTCTGGGATCCAAGTCTTGATTATCTTGGGCTTGGCTATGCTGTACTGAAGAGTCCTAATGAGGACGAAGCATATGTCTACATTTGCATCCCCGATTTAAGATGATGGTGGCTTCAGCCCCGACTCTTAGGTTCGAATTTTCTATGGAAAACAAAAACAATTCTTTTTCAGAATTATTCATTTTTTGAATGTTCCATAGCACAGCACTTCACATATTTCACAGTTTTTGTTTGAAATTTTTATTTACCTATGTGTTTTCTTCTTTAAATTGATATTAAGCTAAAATTTATAGCAAAATTCCAATTTTTGTGAAAGAAATTATTATCAAAAAACGCCTAGAGACTCTATTGTAAGAGAGTGAAATATTGAAAATTGAAATGAATAAAAATATTTTTTACCATTAGGCCCTGTTCAAAACACATTTATCACTAATCATAACTACCAACACTAACTACTAATTTCGTATTGTGAATGAGGCTTTAGTAAACCATGATCACAACCAATTGTCGCTATCGTCACGTAAGCTATTACTGATAAAGACCTGATGGCTTCTCTGCGTTGCAGCCTTATCAGGTCCTCATTCGACAATCCTGATCCGGACCTTATTTGCATGAAAGAATAACTTGATTTGGTCCATATCAGGTCCCCATGGCTTATTCTAGTCAGGTATATTAGATTTTATTATTCAAAAAGTGTTTTATCTTAGTCTTTTCAACATTAAAAATATTCTTGTTTTTCTATCATTTTGCCCTTCTTCAATTACAAAATCTTTTCCCTCATCATATTCAATTATTTTTTACTAGATTAAAGCAGAAAGCTATAAGAACTGTTAACAATTCTTAAACATGTCTCACACGATTGTCAGTTGCTCTTACTACTGGAAGAGCAATAAATAGTGCATCAATGTTAGCGGTAGCGGAAACGGAAATGACAAGTTAACTTAATCCCAGGACGTCCAACTCGTCTTGGACGTAATCGCTGTCCGATTGGGTTGAAGGGGCAATAATTCAAACGGTCAACACCGGGAGAGGGGATGAACGAGATGAAGAAAGTGGCTGAAAATGGACACGCCATCATAAAACAGAAAGATTATCTGAGTATTAGAATAATATTCAGACAATGCTTCATAAAATTAATAATATATTGTAATTTTTAAGTAATTAAATAGTAAAAACAATTTTACTGTCTCCCTTCACATGATCATTTATCTCTTGTCACTTGGGCATCTTTCAAACAACTTTATAATTGTTGAGGGGTTAGCAAGGCCCTATAGACTAACCAAGAGGGCGTAGCACTAATGCTGCGCCACCCTCAGCTTAGACACACGCTGATTTAATCTATGAATAAGCCGTTTTATCTGCCTGAACGCCGTTCTTCTAATGTGGAGTGTATATGTAATACGTGTTGTTACTTTTCGATGTTAGTTGATTGACTTATAATGAACTTATGGTGTCGGAACATACCCATGGGGTTATGGGGTATGAATTCATCAGAAATAAGAGGAATACACTGTAAAAATTGAGGATAAACTATTAAGGTTAAGGCGTTCTCAATCTATTTTTTAAGTAAGCTAAATATTTCTCGGCACTCTCAATTTGACATTATTTGCTGAGGAAACTTTGTTCAAAATGCCTAAAGAAAGTTCATAAATTCTGTCACTCACCAACGTGAAAAGTTGATAAAATATAAATGCTCTATATTTTTTGTCAAGTGCACTGATTTAATTCGATCAATTTATAATTCACAAAACTCGTAAATTTAACTGCCATTGCTAATTATCCAAATGCAAAAATGAGATATTTTAAAATTAAATTTCACTCTGTTATCGAAAAATAACGTCAATTACGCCGTGTTCCTACTATAAAAGAAAAAAGGAAAAAGTTTTTTAATTCGTTGATTGTCATTATGTTGAAGTATCGTATATTTGAAACTTTAATTGTTACAGCGTAAAACTACTATGCGTGCCAATATCTGTGTGTTTTTGTGTGTGTGCGTGAGGGGGTGAAATTGCATCAATTGAATTAACATCTTTGTCCCCTCGCTTGGTGGCGTGATCTCTATCTGTTTTCTGTTTATGAATCAAACAAAAGACAACTTATTTTGCTTTCATTGATTGAAGAGATATTTTGGAATAGAAATTTTTAATATGAAACTATAATTAATATTATCATATTAAATTGGAATTTATTATAAGCATTGTACAATAAGTAATATATGCTTACAGAGATGTTCATACAAAAAAAAAGTCAGCAGCAAGTGAAAATTTGTACATATTTCGTTTTACTTTTTTCCACTGTATTAGATTCCATCACAAATATTAGCTAATGTTATTCACTTAGAAAGCATTGCGAAATGGAACAATAAATGAATCCCTTGACACATAACTACATTTGGAAACAAAACGCATTCGATTGGACTATTGTATCACCATCTAGGGAACGCATTCAGATCCTAAGGGAATGCTGAGAATACAGAACAGTCCGAACATCAAATGAAAATTTCAAAGAAGTATTTTCGTAGATATAATCTTATTGATTGATTCGTAAATATGTAATTAGAAAATTAGCAGTCATAACTTTCAATTTATGACCCTCCAGGAAATTAATATAATAAATGATACCGGGTATCAAACGAAAAGTGAAACATAGGCATTCAACATGACAAATAAGCTTTTTAGGCGATTGTAACAAAAAAGGTGTTTCTATGGCCCCTTTTGCGGCCGTGAAGTCTCACTTTTTGGTACACATCTGTCAAATTTTACTTTTTGGGACTGATTTGTTAAAGGCAATAAAATAAAACGGCAACGGCAACTAAGATTTACAATTGCAATGTTTTAGAAAAATATAGATAAAATTTTGTGATTTTGAATTATTTCGTGATGATCGCCTATAAAACGTTGTGTTCACCTCGGCCTACAGTTCTTCTTTGCTCTCAGGCAAACAACAGATTCGACCAAAAAAGATAACCTCTACGGCCTTGATACACAAATAACTATTTTCGTTCTCATTGATTTCCTAATTATTTTAGAAAAAAATGTTTCAAATAAATTTGCATCCGAATCAATTAACAAAGTTCATTTTGAATTCTCCATAACTGCAGAAATTAAATTAGAAAATTCACATAATTACAATTTAATAGTATTATCCATGAAATTAAAAAAGCAGAAGGTGAATAAATGCGAAACATTCTATAGTCAAATTATGAGTATTTGTTTTCACAAACTGTGATATTGAATGAATATTAAAATTTATTATCATCAAAAATTGATAATTATTCAGATGAAGAACAGTTTCAAATAATTTAGGACTTATATTATTGATGCCTCTGTTTGAGGTTGTTTCACATGGGTTTTCCTCAGACCTTGGGTGAAAGCCGAAGGAATTTTGTTTTTTCTATACTAAATGTTAAACTTACGTTTTCACATCTAGTCTTCTGTATATTTTTAACTATCTAGCTGATCGCTTGATGAAGACTCTTCGATAAAGAGTCGAAACATGAAAAATAAATAAAATATATATAGAATTTAAACCAAAAAAATCTTTCATTATTTAATTCTTGAAAAATGTATAGGTCATTCAATGTAAAGTTTATGGCAGTGCAATGAATACATTCCTTTTAAATTTCAGAACCACCAATATTCAAGCAAGATTTCAAACTGTGTGCATTATTCTGTGAAATTAATGGAAAATCAAATAATATCAGAGAATTTCTAAATAGTATTTTATTCACAGATTAATGCATATTTGACATTAATGACGAACCAAACGGTCATAATTATTATCGATACTGGCCACAAAACAATCCACATAATGTTTTACAATCTAGGACACAATATCATCAGTCTGTAAATGTGTAGGCAGGAATTATAAAATCTTTGGCTCATTCTTCATTCATCAAATAATTTAGAATCATATATTTGAATTTTTTCAATTAGGTTTTTGAACCAGATCTTACTGAAACAATCAAAGCAAATTATAGTTTCCGAATGATGGTTGCGCTGGACATAGCACTAGAGAATCTAAAATTTGATAATATGTATTAAGTTTATTGATGTTTTTATCCAATTTATGATACATTCATTAAATTAAAACATCTCCTATTAGCCGAAATCGGTGAATAAAATGAATATTTTGAACAATGTGATAAAAACTTGGCTTTCACCTTCAATTTACAACAATATCATAAATTTTTTATCGTGTTTATTATTTTTCATATTTTTTTTGTTCTTAAATGAATCCTAACTAATGTTTCATATAATTACTGCTTTTATTGAATTTCTATTCAGAAAATGAATATTTAGTACATGAACTGTAATTTCACAATTATTATTCTGACATTGACGAATAAAACATTTCATATTTGTCCATCTCTTGTTTTTAATTCTTTGGTTGATTGTACATATGTGAATTTTCTAAATAGATTTCTGCAGCTATAAGACATTCAAAATAATTTTTGTTAATTGAATCGAATGTTGAGTTTCACGCTTCAGAGTATTTATTTGAAACAATCAAAACTGATTAGAATGCGATTGGAAAAATCTGACGTGAACTTGTACATCATTTGATATACACACAAATTCATTCAATAAAGTTTTCTGTCGCTCCAGATTATAATTAATATAATTTTAATAATATTTTGACATGAAAAATGTCAAACAAAATCAAAAAATTGATAACAGATTATCATTGCCTACCTTTTCATTTCAATTAAACTGATTGTTTTATTAGGCAAATTCTGAATGTCTGTTATTCTTATAAACTGCATTTCCGGCTCAGCCGATTGATACAAAAATAGAAGATAACTATTTTGATGCTACATCAAGTTCAAACACTGAATTTCAATATGCTATGGCTGATCATTCTAGATTTATGCAAAAAATTTAAAAAAGTTTCAAATAAAGTGCACTTTTGGCTTGGCCGATTCATACAAAAATAGCAGATAACCATTCTGATACAACATTAAGTTCAAATACTGAGTTCCAACATCCTATCATTCTGGATTTATTAGAAAAATTCGAAAAAAGTTTCAAGTACAGTGCAATTCCGGTACAGACGATTGGAGGTGCACAACTAGACCCTATACCAGTCTCAAATACAAAATTTCAACATACGTTCAACCAGTTTTGAGATTTGCGAGTTACGCACGAACGCACGCATGCACGAACATACGTACTGACATCAAGCCAAAAATAGTCAAAATGGATTCAGGGATGCTCAAAACGGATATTTCTATCAAAATCTCGATAGGTGAATTTTGTCGGTTTCACAATACTTCCTTGTAAATAAGAAACATTGATTTCGCCTATGTTATTAATTCAATTATATGTCAATTTTTGAACTGATTCGTAAGATAATCACAACGAAGTTATTCGAAACTTTGAGTGTTTCAAATTCTTAAAATACATTCCAATATATTCTCTCCGAATTCTAATTAGAAGAGAAACTCACACTTCAGCATTCGTGATCACATCACTTTGAACTCTAAATACACAAATAACTATTCTGTACGATATTCCGAAAAAAGTAAGTTGTTAGTAATGTGATAACAGTCCCTCTATAGCATTCTTTCAATACAAAAAAAGTTGAAACAACTGTGTGATACATAAGTTGACGAAAAAAAATTGCGTCTGGATGCTTTTGGAGCACAGTTTTTGAATTATCAATTATTTCAAGCTCAAAGAAAATTTTTAGCTTGATGCCAGAAAACTTGAGGATCATAATATTGAATTATATGTTTTAAAAATATGGGATCTTCCACAATTTTTTTTTTCTAGCAAGCTTGATTTAAAAATGATAACTTTAAAGTGTGTCAAAGTTTACAAAAACTTGATAATTCTGTAATATTTTTTTTCATCTCATTATATTTGCAAATTCAAACGATTTGACTGCTGCGGCGAATAAAATAAGAACTACACAATTATCATTCTGACGAACAAGTAAGTATGATATTTTGCTATCTATTCTGTGCAAATCCATAAGTCTCACAGATCTATGAATCCATAAGAAACTGATAAAACGCATCGACACTTTCGCATTTATAACATACAAAAATACTTCAATTTGGAAGGTGATTTTAATGAGCCGAAAGTTGAATTTTGGTTGAAGTAAAAAAAAATTTTTCTATTTCAACCAAAAAAAAATACTCAATCACGCTTTTTACTCGATACAGGTGTGGCAGACACTTGTAGTGCACTTGGTAGATTATTGATTTTCTCTTAGCCGTAGGGGCGGTTATCAGTCGTTAAGCTAAGGCCACTCTTAGTTTTTGTGAAAAGTACGCCACAGAGTATATTATAATTCAATGAAAATCTTACTGACTTTTTGTTCGTCGATGTTGGAAGGATTCGACTCCGCGACCTCCGGATTTGCATTGAACTATGAATTCAATTTGAACACAGAAATAAATACATAAAACATATGTTTATATTCGTTTACTGTAACTATACAAATTTCTGCATTTGTGACGTCATATTGCATATCGCAAATTGTTCTCATAGAAATTATGAATAAGAAGTTTTATCTATTATTTTATTTGCAAAAAAATGTTCAAAATCCACAATTTTATTCATAATTATTAAAAGTAAATGGAATATTAAAAAAAAATCTGACGTGGACATCACGTGACTTACTTGTACATCATTGGATATATATAATCAATCACAACATCTCATCATTCCCCAGCTAGTCGGTTGCTATGGAAACAGTAGATCATCATTCTTATGCTACAACATTCCTAAATACTGATTTCCAGGATTCTACAGCTAATAGTTCTGAATTTATGCGCAAAATTCTAAGATCGTCAAGTATAGTGCACTTTCGACTCAGTCGATCTCAATGAAAATAGGATATGAGCATCTAGACAGTACTATCATCTTGAATACTGTATTTTAATATTCTACGTTTAATCGTTTTAAATTCATTAGATCATTTTGGATTCATTAGATCATTTTGGATTTATTAGAAAATTCGAAAAAAGTTTCAAGTAAAGTGCACTTTCAGTTCAGATGATTGGAACCATAATGAGAGGTGCACAATTAGACCCTATACCAGTCTTAAATACAAAATTTCAACATTATACGTTCAACCAGTTTTGAGATTTGCGAGTTACGCACGAACGCACGAACATACGTACCGACATCAAGCCGAAAATAGTCAAAATGGATGCTCAAAACGGTTATTTCCATCAAAATCTCGATAGGTGAATTTTGTCGGTTTCACAATACTTTCTTGTACTTAGTACAAGTAAGTAAAAATTAAATAAAATTTACTAAAATTATATTTTCAAACTTGTGTCTCCAGAATTGTTCAAAATAAATTAAAAATTGTATTCTAATTTCGAAATGATTCCTTCTGAATATTCGTAGCAAGACTAGATTCAATTTTTCTTAAAATTTTCATAGAAATTTTTATTGAATCATGAAATCATAAATAATAATATAAATCATAACATTTCAAATTTGGAAGGCCCAAAATACCAGTGCTACAAATAATAAGAGCTTCTCACGCGATAACATTCAGTTTAAATAGCACAGCTTAGCGAGCTTAAAGCCACTTTCAGTAGGAACCAATTTCCGGAAAGACACCGATTATATTTTACCCCTCTGGCTTCTATTTCTGTACTATTGATTGTACGGTAAGAAATATTTAAGGACAAAATTTGTCACGCAACAAACAAACCAAAATTAGTTTTGAAAGTTTGTCATTATATGTATGTCTCTTTGCCCCGCTTGAAATGACACTACAGGGCTGTATTAATACATTTTCGAATATAAAATAAGAGCCCTCAAAATATTCTTGCGAATAATGGATATAATGAATTATCAGGTACTGTAAATAAGTACCAAACATCACCACACAATTACTTTCAAATGTTTCTAGAAAAAATACTACAGAATCAGTGGAATTAGGCTTGATTTTAAATGGAATACGGGTCAAACTCGTTCAAAAATATGCCTTAATAACAAATGATATTGAGTCTGATTTATAGATATGACAAGTTTACTAAAAATAACAAAATTACAACTCAATATTATTTACCACAGCATTGAAATTCTACTCTCAATTTGAATAAGTACGGTTCTGTCTATTCCTTAAATTGAGAACTACAATCTTGAATGGGCAAATGTCGTGATAAAATACCTGGCCGTTTGAAAATAATTATTAATATAATGCAACTAATTTGATGGAATTCTCTTAGCATTATTTAATTGGATTGATATTTTATTCTAGCGCAAATGACATTTGATACAATAATCATTTATAAATTATAGATATAGATAGATAATGACTTCCAGATGTGGGCCAAAATTAATAAATATATCTTAAGTATATATATGAAAAAGTAAAAAAGTTCAAGCTACTTGTAGAAGTTGGGTAAATAAAAACAATTGTATTTACTTTAGTAACCATAGTAACATTTATGTTTCACATTCCTAGAATATATATGCGTCACCAAACATATTATAATCGCATTTTGTATTCATTCAAGACATTTTACATTTCTTACCGAATATTATGCTGAGAACATTCAATCCACGTCTTCTATGCACTGTCACTTAATTTCACACTGAATCAATTGAACGCATACCTTCAAGATTATCAAGTTGTGTTTGTAAATGAACAAGTTAAAACGAAAAATTTTAAAATACTTCATACATTCACAAATAATGAAAATTTGAAATAATATTAGGATTTTATATCCAAATCATATTTATCAGTACAATTGTATATTATGAAGGTATATACAGGGTGTTCATTTTAAGTTGCATACTATTGCTATCTCGAGAACTATACAAAATTGGTTAAATTAGCAAACAGTTTCTATATCAAGAGATTATTTTAATTAATTATTTTAATGAAGTAGTTGGCCCTTAAATTTTGGTTGGAACATTGATACCGTATTAGTATCACATAAGCTATTTCTCTGCAAAAAATCTTCATAATTTCAAGACATCACGTATGTATTTCTCAATAAATTGCTTTGTTACTTCCAAAATTAATCGATTCTACAAAAAAGTTTGTTGAAATTACCGAAACTGAAACCTTGCGGTTGCTGATCAGCTGGCCGGCTGCCCCCTAAAAGAAAACTTTCTAGCTGCGCCCATGCAAGAAATAATATACACTCTGTCCAAAAATTAGACAGTTTAGTGGTCGAGATATTTTAATCTAAACTTGGAGTTTTTTATACATACATGGCATCTTATGAGACGACATGATTTCTTTATCACAATAATACAGGATGTATCAATACCTATGTGACAAACTTTAATGGTATATAGTATTTGGCGTACTAATCATGAATCAAAAAGAATTTTCTCAAAATTAGTAAAATTAACAGTACTTAGCAGAACATGAGAATTCTAAGTACCACTGTTTTTCATCTTCATACCCAAAATATAAACACAATTTTATGTAATGTTCATGAACGTAGTCTATTTTAATAAATTTAAGTGTTGCCATCAAACCAGTGTCCCGAAACCTTTCATTAACTTAAACCCTTTTTTAAAATGAAGAATTTCAAAAAATTTTTTTTTGATCCATGATTAGTACGCCAAATACTATATACCATTAAAGTTTGTTACATAGGTATAGATACACCCTGTATATTGTTGTCAAATATTTATAGATTATTTTGATACTAAGTTATTCAGAGTCTTGCGTTTTGTTTATAAGATATTCACAGCAAAACAAAAAAACTCTATCAAAGCGAAATTTCGTTCTTAATTGTAAAAGAAAGCAGTTGTCATCAAAAGCCGCGATAATTCAAATTCAAATTCTTCTTCAAATATTTCCAAGACTGAACAATCAATTTAACATTTGTTTACAAGGATCCTATTCTGATTCGTAGAGACAGCTTCAAAACAGATCGTAGTCTCATGTCAATGATGTCATGATATAGTTACATTTATAAGGACTTGAATATTATGAGTTGGTACAAACAATATGATCTAAAAATTTATCTTAAGCTCGCCACACACGATGCAATTTTTCAAGAAATTTTGTTCACTTGGCGCCGCGCTGGGTGCCACGCTTGCTCCGACGCAAGAAATTTGGGGCGATGCGGGGTACTAGACTTACTACAAGTCTTGTTTTTCAAGATAGGTTCCGTGCTATTTTTCGCACTTGCTGCGCCACTGGCTGCTGTCCACAGCTAATCAAAGCAGACGACGAAATCATGTGATTACATCACTGAGTTGTATGTCGCATCAGAATGCTGTGCCTCATTAGTACATTGTGTTTTGTGGTGTTTCAAGATACAAATAAGTAAAAATTATGGCTAGTGGAAATTAGGTTATGTTTATGTACCCTAGCTCAGGGTGTATACCAAAAAATTAAATGAAAATTCCCTGACTTCCAGGTTTTCCAGGTTATTTTCAATAAAATTCCAGACAGTAAAAAACAAAAGTTTGATACAAGTTTACATATAATCACATATTAATGTTGCATGTCTGTGCGAACCCTATGAATCTGTAAATTAAAAACAAAATCGCAACGAACTTGATATCCTTATGAACGAATTTACATTAATCGACAAAAGTAAATGTACTTTAATAATTTTTTTTTCATGAATTTATAGATCTGGAAGACTTATAGATTTGCACAGATGGCTCTAGTATCTTAAAGAGTGAAAATATACTTTTATGAGTAATAATGCATAAATATCCTATAATGTATTTTTTCCAGAGAAATATCAGAAATTCCTGACGATTCCATGACATTTCCAGTTTATCTAAATTCCCTGACATTTCCAGATTATTCATGTTTTTCTGTTTCGTAATTCGCAACCTATAACTGCAGCAAATGCTCCTGCTCTCCTCCGACGATTATTTTCGGCAACATCCATACTTGTAATGTGCAAATCTACCAAGTCTACGTTCTAGTGTTAGAATGAGTGGCGCAGCTTGCATCGTGTGATGCGAGAATAAGTGTCACACCAAGTGTATCTCAAAGTGGCCCAGTGCGCAAGAAAACTTGCTGCAAATTAAGTGAACAAAATTGCATAGAAAATTGCCTCGTGTGCGGCGGGCTTTAGTAGCAAATAAAGAAGATGCTTTTAGGTCCGGTTGTACAATCAAAGCTTATCTACAGTTTAGTTAAACTGAGTTTATTGCCTATGGTTACAATCAGAAGCGTCTCAAGCGGGGGTGCAAGGGGTGCATGGCACCCCGGCGTCATGTGCTTGAAGGCAGCAGTTGGGCCCTGAACATAATTCTTTAAAAATAAGAACATTTTCTTCAATAAAATATTTTATTAGAGCTAATCCAGAATCCATAATCCACCATCCTACTTTGGATTGTGGATTTTGGATCAGAAATTGTGGATTTTGGATTGGGATTGGGTTTTTGGATTTTGGATTTTGGATTGGGATTGGGATTGGGATTGGGATTGTGAATTTTGGATTGAAATTGGGTTTTTGGATTTTGGATTTTGGATTGGGATTGGGATTGGGATTGGGATTGGAATTGTGGATTTTGGATCTGGATTGGGATTGAGATTGGGATTAGGATTGTGGATTTTGGATTGGGATTAGGATTGTGGATTGTGGATTGTGGATTTTGGATTAGGATTGAGATTAAAATTGTAGATAATGGGCTGGGATTGAAATTGTGTATTGGAATTGAAATTGTATTGGGATTGAATTTGTGGATTATGGATTAGGACTAAAATTGTGAATTGTGGTTTGGGATTGAAATTATGGATTGTGGATTGGGATCAAAATTGTGGATTGCGGATTGAGATTTATATTGTTGATTTTAATTGAGGATTTTGGATTGTTAATTGGGATTAAATTTGTGTATTGAGGATTGGAATTGAAATTAAGATTGTGGATTGGAAATATTAAATTGAGATTAAAATTGTGGATTGTGGATTGGGATTGAAATTGTGTATTGGGATTGAAATTGGGTATTGGGATTGAATTTGTGAATTATGGATTAGGACTAAAATTGTGAATTGTGCTTAGAGAATTATTGATTGTGGATTATGGATTGGAATTAAAATTGTGGATTGTGGATTGTGGATTGGGATCAAAATTGTGGATTGTGGATTCTAATTGAGGATTGTGGATTGTGAATTAAAATTAAATTTGTGGATTGTTGATTGGGATTGAAATTGTGGATTGGAATCAATATTATGAATTGGGAAAATAATTATGGATTGGGATTCAAATTGTAAATTGGGATTCAAATTTTAGATTGTGGATTGGGATTGAAATTGTTGATTTTGGATCGAGAATTGTGGATTTTAGATTGGGATTGGATTTCTAGATTTTGGATTTTGGATTGGGATTGGGATTGGGATGGGGATTGTGGATTTTGGATTGGGATTGGGACTGGGATTGTGGATTTTGGATTGGGATTAAAATTTTGGATTGTTGATTAGGATTGGGATTAAAATTGTGTATTTTGGAATAGGATTGGGATTGTGGATTTTTAATTGAGATTGAGATCAAAATTGTGGATTTTTAATTGAGATTGGGATCAAAATTGTGGATTATGGGTTGAGATTGAAATTGTGTATTGGGACTGATATTGTGTATTGGGATTGAATTTGTGGATTGTGGATTAGGACTAAAATTATGAATTATGGTTTGAGATTGAAATTATTGATTGTGGATTGGGATTAAAATTGTGGATTGTGGATTCGGATCAAAATCGTGGATTGCGGATTGAGATTGATATTGTTGATTCTAATTGAGGATTGTGGATTGTGAATTGGGATTCAATTTTTTGATTGTGGATTGGGATTGAAATTGTCAAATTGTGAATTGTGGATTAGGATTGAAATTTTGAATTGAGATTCAATTTGTGGATTGTGGATTGGGATTAAAATTGTGGTTTGTTGATTGGGATCAAAATTGTGAATTGCGAATTGAGATTGATATTGTGGATTGTGAATTGGGATTAAATTTGTGGATTGTGGATTGGGATTGAAATTGTGGATTGGAATTAAGATTGTGGATTGGGAAAAAAATTGTGGATTGGGACTCAAATTGTGGATTGTGGATTGCGATTAAAATTGTGGATTGTGGACTAGGATTGTAGAGGGAGGCGCAATTTATATATCTTTGCACCCCGGTGGTAAGTAGGCTAGAGCCGCCTCTAAATATTAATAAATAAATATTCAAAAATAATTTGTGAATAATTTTTTACAATACGTTGAGTTTTTGAAATATAATTTTAAAATTTTGTATTCTTATTAAAATGCAGTACCAAACTCAAAGATAATTGTCTCGATTGTTTTAGCTTGTCTGGTGTGTTACGTAGAAGAAGTATTTCTATATCTTTTTAACTTATTGTAGCTATACTGTATTAATATTTAAATTTGTTATTTGAATAATAACAATTTATATTTATTTATAATAATATTGATACAATATTAAATAAGTATTTTGCAATATTTCTGCACTAAAAAAACTGCTTGAATATTTTTTTTTCAAATTCTGCTTTATTTTTTCTTTTAATGTTTAAACAATTATTAATAATAATAATTCATTGTATTTACAATATTTTTAATAATTTTATTTCAATATTTTTAAATTTTTATTTTAAACATTCTTTTTCAATTATTTCGTCGAAGCAAGTTAATTCAATCAAGTACTAATTGATGGTTGCAACACGTTAGAACTTCGATTTGATTTTTGATAATACTAGTTCCTTTTAGCATATCTATCTCTTTTTAACACATTAGAAAACGTAGTATACTTCTTAACTCGTATATTTTATTTCTGAAGCTTGTTGTTTCGTTTCGGATGGTTCACTGCTGTCCTGGCTTTCGTATAAGCTGCATTTTCGTCGTCTTTGCTCTCGTAAACTGCGTTTAAAAACTATTTTAACAGTGCTCTGTGGTATATTTGGGGTTGTGAATTTTGCTTATTAACGTAGAGATCAAAATTTTGTGTATTTAAATATGTAAATTGGGGTGAATTTGTTCCGCATTGCGTGTACGTTAGGTGCATGTATTTGCGAAGTTAGTCTTTGCTTTTATTATGTAATAAATAAATAAAATGTCTTGGTTTTTTTTGCAAAGGCCTGTAATGAAAGGTCCAACGTGGGAATCGGTGCACACGTAGGTACCGCTACGAGAGGCACCCCCCCTGGTGAACACCACCGCGTGGATTTGCAATGAGTTCTAGGGCGAACGAGCGAATTAACTGGGGAGTAACGGCATACTCTCGATATGTACCTATCGGAAGTCGGAAAATATGGTAATTGGCGGGGGTCCTTGATTAAGTTCAAGAAACAACATTAGCTGAGACCGATACTTAAGGTTACCATATCGCGTAATTAGGCGGTATCGCGGGCCTCGGAATATGCATTGGCCACGTATTCAAACAACGTATTTTTCATTTTTGCAAACGACAAGCACACCGGTGCTTGGGTGTCTGAGCGCTCAGGCACTCAATGGGGTAGTAAAGTAGAGTCAAACAGTAGCATAATATATCTGAGCACTTTTAAAATAAAATCGCGAAGTAGTGTGACAGCAGTCACCCATCGCGTAGCTAGCTCTTCAAACAAAAAATTAGATCCATTAAATAGGCGCGCAACAAACAAACCAACACACAAAACACGTTTGAATGTTGAACGAATGTTGAATGCATGCAACTAATCAAAAAAGTTCCCTTTCAGCTTCTTCATTTCATCATTACCACCTCCAACAAATCAAGAAAAGGACGTAAGTTGACTAATAAACTTTGCTTTTCAAGTTCTAATCTATTTTTCTTTCAGCTATTTTGAATTGCTTTTTTGCAGATTCCTAATTAATTTGTATTTTTTTAGATCATTTGCTGAGGATGAGCCCAGCTGATGAGGTGGACAACGAGGGAATGGACAGCGAGGGAATGGACATCGGGGGAGGAGCTGAGGATGAGCCCAACAGTCAAATTTAACTCTCAATATTTGTTTTGTTGAATGTGATTCACCAAAATTTGTTTTAAGTTTCTGTTTCAGGTCGCCGGTCGTAGATCTTCATAACATCACCGCATCATCAGCTAGGTAATATAATATTACTCATTATGTAACTATTCTTAACTACTGTTGAACACGTAAATTACTTATCTTCAATTTATTAATTTATTTGTATTTTTTATGTTTTTAAATCATCCAGCAGCGGAACCAAAGCCCAGCAGCAGAATCAGACCGCAGAAGCAGAATAAGAGCCCAGCAGCAGAACCAGAGCCCAGCAGTGAGATCAGAGCCCAGTAGCAAAATTAGAGCGCAGCAACAAAATTAGAACCCAGCAGCAGAATCCGAATCCAGCAGCAAAATCAGAGCCCAGCAACAGAATCAGAGCCCAGCAGCAGAACCAAAGCTCAGCAGCAGAACCAAAGCCCAGCAGCCATCCAAGAAGTCCTCTAGTAACTGCTGAAGATCAACACATCCGTAGCAACTGTTCCAGGCCCCAGATTCAACTCAACTTTAAAGAAATCAGCCCGCCGCTTGCAAAGTTCAAGTGAGTTCAATTTGTTTTTAAATACTCCGACTTGTAATAATTATTTTGTTGTTTCAGTTGCAGTGAGCGAAGAAGCCACTTCTCTGGTCTCGGTTTAGCTGGGGTTTTCCTAGGCCCAAAGGGAGAATTCCCGGAGAAGAGTTCGTCTCTTTTCCCTTAGTCATTGCCTGGGGACGAACAAGGCTTACAACATCGCAACAGCATCGCGGACAAGACTTCCAACATCACAACAGCATCGAGTAATCAATAATTAATCTTCGAACTTTTGTATCCTTTAAATAATAATATCATTATTTATAATAAAGTCATTCTCACAAAATGTACAGTCGTTTTATTTCTAAAACCATTTTTAATTATTTTCAGAAGTAGTTAGACTTAAAATGGTCCTTGTTCTGTAACTTATTTTAAAATTACCAAATAAAACCTCTACTACAAAATTAAATGTATTTTATTCATTTTAAAACCTGTATTTTTTTCATTCAAAAATAAATAATATTTAATTATTACATTTGCAAATTCAAATTTAAATATAAGTAAATAGGGAGCAACCCGCAATGCAAGTTTTTAAAAAATTGAGAACCCTTTTTTCGTTTGCCCAAAGGGTGCTAGTCATCATAAAAACCATTTATTGTATGAATAATATAATAAATCCTTTATTAATTTTGTTTTATAAATTTTTTAAATAATTAATAAATATAGTACAAAATAAAATAATATTCTAGTCTGGTAGACATTAAAAAATAAAATTAAAAGTTCCCTACAATTTTTTTGATAAAATCAACCGTTCGGCCAAAAAAAATATTTAGTTTCATTAACTCAAAATGAGCTACGTGGTGCCGCCTGTGTAGCGAAATATAAACTAATTGCTAGACAGTTTACTCAAAAATGAGTACGACAACCAAAAAAATTTCAAGTAAACTCCCATTATTTTCCCCCCCAAAATAGATGTGGTACTTCAGTTCCTACTTTTTGATTAGTACTCTCGTTACGTCAGAAATCATCTTTGCACAAATTAACAATTTCCAAGTGAACGCGGGCACTAATCAAAAAAATATACATGAAGTACCCCAACTAATTTAAAAAAATAGTTTGACAATTTATTACTATTTTCCAGTCGCCCAACTCATTTTTGAGTTATTGATATCTGCATCTTCCATAGATTATGTACTAATTACTCGAAAATGAGTGCAGGAAGCGAAAAGTCATAATATTTTTGGAAAATAATTGAGATATGTCAAGTAAAATTTTTAGCGCATTTTTCCGAAAAAAGCGCTATTATATTCACTTTGGCTGGCTGGCTGGCTGGCTGGCTGGCTGGCTGGCTGGCGTGACGCTGAGATCTCAGCAACTATACTATTTACAGACTTGAAACTGATACTAAATGAAAGCTGCTATTTCGTAGGTTTGCACAAATTGCTTTAATTCAAGCTCAGTGATTGTGGAAGATTAAATTATTCAATTACTTGTTTCAAGTGAAACAGTGCCAAACAATGACATTAGGGATATGGCAACTAAAATTTATTAAAGTAGATAAAAATTTAGTTACAACTTTCGCCGCGTTTGTCACTATTATTATTTACAGTTGTCAAATCTGTCAGAGATTAATTCAATGACTTGTTTGACGCGAATTTGAAGCTTATTAGAATGAATTATTATTGGATGAAAATTTGTTTACTTTTGGTGTATTTTTCTTATATAGCTTTGATAAAGATCAAATTATCATTTTAAGGTACAGCACTTGACCTCCCGTCAGTCAATAACTAAACAATGAAGATTAAAAGGTATTTTTGAGTTTGTACATGCATAAATTATGTACCTATCAAATAGTCAACTTGAAACTAGTACTAAATGGAAGCTGCTGTTTCGTAAGTTTGCCCAAATTGCTTTATTCAAACTCAGTAATTGTGAGAGATGGTAATTTGCGAAATCTCTGAAGTAACAAGCATTCATGAGCTGTCAAAAATGCGCTTTCATCATCTAGATGATTCTTTCATTTTTTGATTAAAGCTCCTATTGGGCTTTAATCAATAATTTCTACCCTTGCAAAACTGGTAATCAATACAAAAATTATTTTATGCTCAATCGATACACAATTATAATTAAGTATTTTTCAAAATAAATTGCCATTTAGTCACAAGAAAATAAAATTACTTTAGAATTTCTCAAAACGAGGTACATGCTGCCATCTGTTTGATTGTGGTGAGCTAACAAGTAATCAGGTCATACAATATAACTGCTCAACAGATAACCGTAGTTTTAAACGTCAATTTCTAATAGAGAGTTCATATCTCCTAAATAAATGATTTTAGATGATTCAATTAATCTTTTATATGAATTTTACATTATCTTATTTGTTTTAAAATTGAATCTAGACCTCTATCGATCAAACCCACAAAGAATAAGGATAAAATAATGCAACGAGAATTTGGTCATACTTTACATCTGCTCAACAGATAACCGCAAATTTATAAATCAATTTAAAGGGCTTATAATTGGAAAACTTTATGGATCAAAATATATATTAAAATATATTTGGTAGCAAATCAATAACAGTTATTTTATTTTATACCTCTTTAGCGGGAGCTGTCAGATTTAAGCGGCGATCGCCGCGTCGCTTGCTGGCATTGTGTTTATCTGAATAAATATTGAGTCGCTTCTCAAATAATAATTTTGCCCACCCAAAAATAGGTTGTTCCCACCCGGATGCCCACTCGTATATTGCATTTTTAATGCAGGCCAGCAGGCTACGTCCACATTTGCTTATATCTAGGTGCCCACCCAACAACTTATACGACCAATTCGTGCCCACCCATCAATTTAATCCTGGCGCCTTCCCTGCTAAAATCTGTAAATTATGAACAAGATCTAATTCTTATGAAGAAATTGACAATGATCAGCCAAAGTCGATGCGTTTTTATCAGTTTCTTATAGATTTATAGATCTGTAAGATTTATGAATTTGCACAGAATTGCAGCACAAGTTTTGGGTTACTATATCTCAATAATCGAACAGATGTTTCTATGAGAGGTAATTCATTTATTAAAAATCAGTAATTTGAATGGAATACACACTAGTTTGTAAATATGATTTAATTTTTTCCTCAAAATAAATATTAGTCTATTGAAAAGACGGTTCAAAATATGTTAAAGTGTTTATAGCACACATATTATTTACAATTGTTTAAATACGTTTTGTAAAAATAATTTGAATCTACAAAATAACCAAAACATGTTATTTTGTACATTGTATACAGGTTGAAAGTTGTTAAAAAATAATAAATATATACATGAACCAATTAATTATTTTTAAAACATAATTGTGAAATGATTCTACTTAGCCTATTAGCACATTTTAACGGACACCGGAACCTTTTTTTACTTTAAAACTAATAGTCTCACAAAATTTAAAAATATTTCTTCAAGTTTAGAAACCCAAATTGTAATCTTCTACCAAAAGATGTTAAAATTCTAGGGTCTAATAACAACATTGAATCACAAACAAGTAATCAAATCTTTGAACGGTGTTCCTGGTATATCTTTTACTTTATTAAAAGTCTCAACAAAAGATTGTCTCTGTCTTTCGTTGCTCAAACTGCGATAAAAATCGGCTCCTGCAATACAAAGCATTTTTTTATCTTCATACTCGTATCTACCTATTCTCGATTGAATATAAGGAAACAAAGATCGTAACCAAGAATTTGTACTGGCACTTATAAAGAAACAAGTGAGGCACCAAGTTGCCATGCCGACAGGGAGGGACTGAGTAAAGTTTGACAAGCTGCATACGACCCAATCTTGCAGAAGGAGAAGCTGGGAACGCTCACAAGCCCGTTCAAAAACCTGGAAGAAAAATTTTTTTTTCTTTCAATTCAAGCACAAAGAAGAATGAAGGCAAAATTTTTGATACGGCTTAATATTTTGCGTGAAACGTCTGTGCGTACCATATATTGAGTAGTGCAGAAAGAGTGAAAAAAAACCACGGTCTCTCGCTTACATTGTTGCGAAACCGAGATTATTCTTCTCAAATGCCTCGACAGATACTTTGTGTTTATACGAGTAGTAGAGCCTGAATTTGCATACTTTATCGTTCTGCGACTACTCAATACGGAGTGTGTAGACGTTTTTACATCAAAAATATTTTGACTTACCAAAAAGACAACACCACTCAATATTTTTGGATGTGGCTGCTGAGGAGATAAGAATTCCCCAATAACTTTAGTTAAAATTTCTGATGGTGGAAAAAAGTCATTCAAAATATTCGGTAAAACTGAACATAGCAAATCAACTTCAAATGGACAACTTTTTTTGATGCGATCAAAAATTGCTGAGACTTTTTCAATCATTTGAACGAATAATTCAGGGTCTGATTGAATTACACCATCAGGATTATTAGTATTCAGTTGTTCTTGTGAATCTGCAAGGAAACTAAATACAAATCTATACAATAAAGTGGCATAATATTACGTACCCATATACATGCAAGTCAGTAATAACTGTAAACCAGGTAAAGTGTAGTTGAAGTTTGAATTTCTCAGTTTATCCAACGCGATTTTTGTGACCTGTTCAGCAACTTTACTAGTTATGCATTTTTTGATAATTAATCGTTCTAAACCCTGCATTAAAGCATTATGAATAGAAATTGGTAGAATGTGCTGAGAAAGTAAATTTAGAGCGATTTGCAAAACTGATGGAACATCTGTTTCTGCAATTTGTTCTTCTACATTTTCTAACATGAAAAATGCTAGAGCCCACATTATTAATTGATGCTCTTCGGACTGATTTAAAACACTAAAAAAAAAAAACGATTAGTCTAATTTTAATTTATTAAAGTAAATCCAAACGTACTTGGAGTTCGCATTTATATGATATTGAACATAATCTACTGCTACAGGGTGAATTAATTGAATTTCTTCAGACAATCCACCAATAATAGTGTTTCCAATGACACTGCTTTGCAACAAATATAAAATACCATGTAAACTAGCAATTTTTGACGGTAAAAAGCCACTTTTTAAACTGGTAGCTACCATTTTTTTGACTAACTCATACGTTTCTAAATCCTGTAAATAAAACAATATTTAAACATGAGAAAAATAAAAAAGCATACTTTTATTATACTGCAAACTTTTATACGTAGAACTACGTTTGAATTGTGAAGTGAATTAAAGCTATGATTGCTGAAAATCGCGATAGAAAGGTAAAACGTGACCCTGTACTCTCGTTTCTGACATACTTCCGACTTTTCTGCATTTAGGACGACAAGAAGAAAAGTTCTCGCCTTGACAGTAACAAACTATAGGTACTTCAATTCAAAAATACAATTATTTTTCTACATATTATCCTTTGCACTTTGTCCAACGTTATTGAATAAATTTCACACCTGAAATACCATTCTGGACAGTCCATAGAATACTCAATTTACAGCTGCTATCACCTCTTCAATTAACTAGCCAAAATTTTCTTTAGATTTGGAAGTAGGTGGGGAAAAAGGTGGATACTCTAATAGATAATAGGCTAATGCCCGGTTTTATAAATAGCAGAGTATTTTACTTCCAGAGTAAATAAAATTTACTCTGTTAGATGACAGTCGATTATTTGACAGAAATGATTTTGTTGTCATAAGGAAGCTTAAACTGGTTAGAATTTGTTGAATAATAGTTTATTCTACAATAAGTAGAATAAGTGCCTAATGTTTCAATAATAGGATTGAACAAATAAATTTACTTTAGGAGTGAATTTACGTGGCCTTTTATAAAACCGGCCATAATGGATGCCCAGTATTGACAAATAAATTTACTTCCAAAGTAAATAAAATTTATTCTGTGAAATGACAGTCGATTTTTTGACAGCAATGTTTTTACTGTCATAAAGAATAATAATTCGATTAGAATTTGTTAAATGGAATAAATTTACTTTGGAAATAAATTTACTTTTGCCCGGTTTTATAAAGGGCAGAGTATTTTACTTCCAAAATAAATAAAATTTACTCTGTTAGATGACAGTCGATTATTTGACAGCAATGATTATGTTGTCATAAGGAGGCTCAAACTGATTAGAATTGGTTAAATTAAATAAATTCACTTGGTCTTTTATAAAACCGGCCATTTGTCCTTTATAATACTGGGCACAAGAGTTGGCAACGTGATTACTTTAGTTATTTCAGCAGTCATAAGAATGTGTAGACAGATCATTCTTGACACACTAGAAAGGGAATGGAAGGTTTGACAGTTCAACACTGGAGGGTATAGTGACCCCTAAGCATCAAAGGTGGTGAAAAAGTTGAAGTTTATATATTTCAGCAATTCTGGATTTTTTATATATTAAGTTCGAAAGGATTTTGTATACATAAAATATTGCCAGACAAAATTCTTGGTACCTAATGGTTGCCAGACCGCCATAAAGTTGCATGGAAAAAGTTTCATTTTGATTATTTCAGCAGAACTGTATTTTTAGTATAACTGAAAATACATTTGAAGGATGAAGCCAGATCAAAGTTGGGTGCCGATTACCTTGCCAGAACACAATTAAAAGTTTTAGTGAGCGCGAGCAGGGTAACCTTATGCAGACGAGAGAGTGCGAGAGAGTGCCTATACGGAGTGTTATTTGTTATGAAATAGCTTTCACTATTTTCACAAATACTTGACTTTTCTCTTTACCAAAAGAGTCTCTCCTGCATTCTGAAAAACACTGGCCATGACCTTCTCGGCAGATGGAATTGACTTCGTATTTTACTCCCTCGGTTCTTCATCAATGAAAGAAAAAGCATTGTGTTCTCGCTGGATATATCAACTTAGAGGGTCCTCTAACAATTTTCACATGATTTCCAGACTGAAACCGATTTTTTCGACTGTATGTGTAATCTTTCACGATATGAGCCGCCAGGGCCGTTTTTAAGCTAGACCTTGGGAGTTATAGGATACCTTTGTAGGTAGGCAGTCAGAAAAGCTGCCAGTGTTGGGCCCTTTGTTCATTAAAGTAACAAAAATGCTGTTGAATAATTATATTTATAGTCAGTAATTATCGTTTGACTTTCGGAAAATAAATTTATTTATCGAAAATATCGATTATCGGTTAGTAATCTGGCAGGAACTAGGGAGCCCCATAGATCGCGGGGCGTTGGACATTTTCCCCGAGTAGTCAATGAGAAAGAAGAGCCTGGAAGCTGCAGCGTTAAACCAATCGAGTTGGAATTTGTATACGGGCATAATTTCATCGTAATTCGAGACCATATAAGATTGTAGTTAAAACTTGAAATTTGGTATGCAAAGGCAATTTTTATTGAGGTCGAATTTGTTTCCTGGGCGGATTCATTATTCTAATATTCTACAGCCTAAACTACCTTATCATCCTATTCCGTACAGGATACGGTTATCTCGACGTTTCTATATGTAGTTGGGGATTTTGGTCCTCCTTCACGTGAATCATCTTTAAGGCATGTACGACCATGTTCAGATTCAATGTCAATTTTTTCTGTTTATCATAATCGTCCAAACCGATATTCCAGTTCATCAATACTGAAGTACAACACACAAAACTCGTCTACTTTCGAAAGTAGTATGAAAAAACTATTCAATACAGAAAAATATTCGTTGATAGCAATGCTATCTTTATACTATGTCGAGAACTTTTCAGCTACTTTGTATGTAATCTTCATCGGATCTCCTAAAGGGATCTGCCGATCTTATTGATATTCTGTTTCGAATTTTTTCGGCAATTCCGCGTTTTTACTATTACTATCATAAACTAGATCTGACAATACTCAAAGTTCAATTCACAGATAATAATTCCATTATCCACTAAAAGCGTTATCTTTAACGTACATGATGTTCACAAAACTGTCATTTTTGCTATTCGCACCTACGATCCTCAAGCGTTTGGTCCAACTGGTACAAACATTCATCCTTGATTCAATGAATGAATTGATAACCTAACTGTTATACTTTTAGAATTTAAAATTTGGCTCTTTTAAAGATCTTTTTAACTTCGCAGAAAAATTGTAGTTCTACGTAGAAAAATTGAAAACAAATCTTACAGGAGTCAAAACTGCAGTTGCTTTACAAATTCCAGCGACTAAATATTGGTGCAAAATATCATCTTCAGCTGGATGTGATTTGGAAAGATTCAAGCATACATCAAGCATCCAAGTATATTGAGATTTTTCTGTGAAAATATCGGACAAGACTAAAATTGATTTCACTACTTCGTGGAGCAATCTTAACGGAGTATTACTCTATAAAAATCACAATTAATAGTTCGCCAAAAAAATATTTATCTTTAAATACTTGGGGCTTAATCCACTGAGTATACAGATCCAACAAAAATTGCAAACAAGAATGCAAATCTAATCCGCTTTCATTCAAATATTTTTGTCGTTTGAGATAAGCTTGTGCAGCAGAGCTATCTTCGTTGGTAATTTCGGCAATTTTCGCCGATATCCACAAATATTCAATCGATACTTGGCTATATCCGTAACCATGGTTATATACTCTTTCAAAATTAGAATTTCTGAATATATTGGTGAGAATATTTTTTGAAGCAGTGATTTTCGCATATTCTTCATATTTCCAAAACAAACTTTCGTGAGTTAAATATAATTTTTTCATAGCTGCGCTGGAACACTCGACGTCACTGTCTCTGGAAACGTGGATAAGATTGGAAATATGAGGATCTCCAGGAACTGGAACTAAGAGAGTTTGGAGAAGTAAAGCAGTGATTGCTTGAACTGAAAGACTTGCTGAATGTACTAGAGAAGCAATTTCATCCGGCATGCTGTCTTCGGTTGGACTTGCACTCAATACGCTCAAAAGACACATCCAAGTTTCTTCAAACTGCTGTCTACTCGTCCATCCCAACAAAGTTATTCTAGAAACAAAAAAAGATTTTCTTAATATCCGAAACAACTACATGTTAATATATTAATGCGTTTGTGGAAGTGAATAGAACTGTTTTCTTAAAGTCAGTAGAAAAGAGAAAGTACCACAATACATTAGGTTTCTTATACAGTTAATTCTATTAAGAATCATTTTCATCCGCAACAATTTAAAAAAATCGAAGGTATATACATATACATAACTTAATTAAAGAACAATGGGGAAAAATTGGTCAAGTGACAGACATCTTTTTGTACCTCTCATAAACTTTGATGCTTTCAGAAATATTTTCTACCACTAGATCAAACTAGATTGGCTCTAGAACGAGTGTCCATGGCGAGTTTATAATAATTGATGAAAAACTGACAAATAATGCGACTGACAGATAGCCAAATGCGATTTTAGTGCTAATAAGAAAATGGTTCGTATTTTGGCCAATCAGAAGACTTAAATAGTAGTCCCATAAGAGCCCTTGTCCCGTCCTTAACTGAAATGAACTGTATACCTATACTCTATTCCCATTCATAACGATTCAAGGCTATTATGGGACTACGATTCAAGCCTTCTAATTGAAATACAAATCAAATTAACATTGGCACATTAAATGCATCAGCTGTCAGACGTTCCTCAATTATACATATCCTGTATTTATTGCATGTGAGTCGTGTTAACATTTTGGCCAGTCAGAAGGCTTGAATCTTAAATTCATATTTGGATCGTTCTTAACAATAACAGATAATAGTTATTGGTTGGTTTATCTTTAGAGTGATTCATAAATTAAAAACAATATTCAGAGCTTTTTAATGCTCTCAACACTATTTCTCAATGATTGTGACAAATTAATATATCTTTTCATTGCATTAACATCAAATCACTTCCAGAGCATGCCTATAAAGTTGCTCATACAAATACAATTAGTGATTGCGGAAACATTCGTAAATTTAACGATAACAAACTGCATTCATGATGAAAGTGTTCGGCAATTAAATAGACAATTCTATGTGATTGTATTCACTTCAAACGATTTGTTAAGTAAACGAATATTTCTGTAGTTTGATTAAAATTATTTACCTGAATATGAATTCCTCTAGTACATCGATTTCTTGTAAAAATTCAATCGGTAGAGGAGGAACATGAGTATTAAAAGTCCCTGATAATTCTATAGGCCATCCTTGTTGCCAAGCATTAGGCGGAGTTAAAACATATGAATTAACCAACGGTAAGCGCGATAAAGAAATAATAATACTTCTGATCGGTTTAAGTAAAAATTCTGGAATAGATATTCGCGAATTTTGTATTAATTTAATCCAAGCTATCATAACAGAAAGTTGATAGCATGCATGTCCCGCAGAAAGAGTTTCCATATTTTCTAAAGTTGCCTTGAGCCCATGAATGGGCAAGCTAGGCAATGGTTCATGATTCAAAAGTAAATATTCTATTAAAAAATAAACAGCATTTACAGCCGAACACAACCAAGAGCAGTAGCTATCAAGCCCGAGAATACTGCAAAAATTATGCTGTTTAAAAATAATATTAACACAGCTCAAAACTATATCCATAAAATTAGGAGTTAAAGTTTCTTGATTATTAATTTGATAGATGATAGATTCAAGACATAAAACCCCAAATTTTGCGAAATCTTCGAAATGATTGTCTGGAATTTTGGTGTTTGGAAGGTCTGGAAGAGATTCCAAATAACAAGTGACCGTAGGGACTAATTTGCAAAATGTTAGCCAGAATGTGTTATCGGAAAATAATTCTCCTATCCTTTTTATGTATTTATGTTCTGATGGAGTTATTTCTCGACCAGAAGCTTTGTAAACCTAAAAAAAATTACAAAGTTATTTTAATTTATTGTAAATATTAGATTGTCAGCTATACAATGTTTAATGAGTGTTTGCAGTAGAGACTAAAGCCTAATTCATCCGACTGGCTAGCCACCAAAAACCGATACTAATATTTAAATTTACCATTAAGATATCACAACGTGTGTGGTTATGTAAATCTGCCCTGTAAACACTCACTGAACAGAGTATAGTTTGTGATGATTTTACCTGATGTGGTTTAGGAATTAGGCTCTTGATATAAGCAACATGATTCAACAAAGTTATAACAGTAGCTCTCAACAAAGGATTTTCATCATTACTAGAGAAATGTTTCACAGCCTTTTTAACCAAAATAATACAATCTTTTAAAATAGAATTATTAAAATCAACATTTGACATAATAGACAACATATCTTCATAATCTAATTTGCTTAAGAGTTCTGCTGATTCTTTTCCTGAATAATTTGTTTCTGTACAATGATTCTTAACTTGTGATAAATACCAGGCCTTATTGATAACTATATTTTTTATATTTTCTGGGTTTAAATTACGTCTTTGGTCGAATTCTACCGGAGATAAGTCGTAGCATTTGCTACCTAGACGATTCAATAAACTCACCAATGTTTCATGCCTAAAAAAATCAAAAGTTGTTTATTTATATAATATCTGTATTCTATTTCATTCAAATGATAAAATTTCAAAATTTACATGAAACAAGCAAAACATACTTTTTTATTATTTTTGCTCTCAACAAACTATTAATAATAATAATAAGATCATCTTTTGGTAATTGTTCTTGAACCTCTTCTATAGACATTGTTAATAATACTTCAATTTTTCGACTCGCTAAACTAGAAGCAAGTCTAGATAAAGCTAATTGTCGGCAGTTTAATAATCTTGGAATTATTAATAGTAGGAGTGCTCCGTATTGAGACGAATGCGTATTTTCTAACGAAGATAAAAGTTTGTCTATGAAACATGGCTAGAAAAAAAATATTTATTGTAGTAGAAAATTATCAAATACGAATCTTGACGCGTATGTATTGGACCAAAACTATTTAAGAAGAGATTTATTTTTTTCCAATCAGAATTTAAAATGACAATGAAATTATATATTCTTCCATGTTCAAATGTGAACACTGTTTCAAGAGAATTGGAATTAAATTCGTAGAAATAACGTACATATTTCCTAGTGATTCACAAAAATTTGAATGAATCTTATTCAACATATCGCAATTTATTTATTCTTATTTTGGAAGTTTTTTGACAGACGGAGTGTCTGTTAAAAGACGTTCGATCAATGAGCTTCTTATCTCTCTTATTTATCACGGGAAAAATTTTCAACTCTCAAAAAGGCATGCGGTATAAAATCGGAGAGCCCCAACTGTCGTCATCTTCTGGTATATTTACATAATGCTAAATATCTTCATAAATATTTACACACAAAGAATCTGTAGATTGTGATTTTGCAATAAACGACAACTTTTCTTATTTGAATATTATGGAACATTGAAACATTGAAACATTGAAACGCAAAAACAGAACATAAGTCGAAAATTCTACTTTTATCGATAGACAATTTTGAATATATGCTTTTCTGGTAGCCTGAGAGTTCTTCCATTTGTGTCATTAACATCAATGAAAAATTAGAATTAGAAATTATCGCTCCCAATCAATGAATCATACTGATTTCAGGACTAATTTTGTTGCTTTTTTAAACAGAAATATAATGCCTTCTTCTGTTGAGGCAAGAGAAGAAATTTTTGAGTATTTTCGTGTGAAGTCATCTTTACGTATGGATTCTTGAACGGCATCAGACCATCTACTGCACAATTATTTCAACGATGTTCTTGCGCAATAAGTACACCGAAGACACTTTTATATTTTTCTACTCATCATCTGACACAAAGTCCCAAGTAAAGACAAGGCCTTAAATACCTATATGTACTCGTTTCGCTATCGGATCTTGGCAGATTCGAACCCCTAATCTGAGCGTCAGTCTCAGATCTCGTGGGATTAAGCGGCATCAGAGAGGCGTCTTATGCTGCCAGGGCTACATTTAGGACATACAGGTGGTCTAAATAGTCTAAATAAGGCCTGAGTGCTTGACCTTGTAACACACCAGCCGGGACCCCTGGGTTCATGCGTCACATACGTGCAGTGGACTGCACGCTAACGTGCTGAGCCACTAGCCCGAGTACTCCTATCTCAGTAATTCACCCAATTCCCAATTTGGTTGAAATATTTCTGACTTCTTTGATGTGGGAGTATATTTTCAAGTATTCCAAGAAGTACTAAGATTTGCATCATATCTGATGATCAAAAAATCATTCGCTATGGCCAGAGCTGGGCAGTACTTGCACAATAAGTACTTGGTTATGCTTGCTAGTATTTTCAGTACTTCAAGTACTGTACTAGAAGTACTTTTTATTTTCGGTACTTTCTACTGGTCCAAGTACTTTCGTTCTATTTATTTGGTACTGGTTACTTGAAAATGTTACTTGAAGTACAATGAAAAGTACTTGAAGTATTTTAGGTACTTGAAGTACTTTAAATGTACTTGAAGTAATTCCAAAGTACTCAAAATACTTTTAATGTACCTCAAGTACTTTCTTTCTATGCAAAATGAACAAATTTTCATTTGTTTTGCTTGACGTTTGAGATAAATATCAAATCTTTATCAATGCAATTAGCCTCTCTGCAGTGTTAAGGTATATATCAAATGTAAATGTCCAATAATTTGATAATAATTTCAAGTAACAATTTCATTTGAATTTGAATGATACTTTTTTTTTTAGTTATTTCGAATAAGCAACGAAAGTGATACGGCAAATATGTGATAAACTAGATGTACCTTGAAATTTGTATTCTAAATACTTTTACAAACATTCAAGTTCTTAATATTTGTACTTAAAGTACTTTTCACGGGTAATTTGGCCCAATTCTGTAGTATAGAAGTACTTATTGTGTATTTACAACAGTACTTGATATTTGCAAGTAACAAAAAACTCAAGAAGTACTTGCACCCAAATTGCCAAGTACTTTTGACAGAACTTGATACTTTCAATTACTTGGCAGATTAAAAGAGTACTTGTGATTCAAGTACTCTCACAAACACACAAGTACTTGGTACTTGTACTTGAAGTACTTTTCACGAGTACTTTGGCCAGGTCTGGCTAGCGATTATAATTTTTTCATTTGGGAAATCGAAATGATCATACTTAAAAATAAAAATAGAACTGAAATAAAACATATAACTTCAACCATTAGCGATTATAAAATTGCGAAAATCTCTGGAAAATGATTTTACATGTACTTTTATGCCAGAAAATTGACAATTCAATCATAAATTTCGACAGATAGGTACATCAAAGTTTATTTCCCATATTTCTACTGACTGAGGAAGCTCTATCCGTACTGCCGTAATTGTTAAATATATTTTATAAATTACTTGAAAATTGATAAAACGTGAACGAAAAATCTTCCAATAATTTATAAAAGCGTTATTTATTGATATTGGATTTTTCTTTCATTATTCAAAATTTGATTACTTTTAAACTCTGTCTAAACTTTCAAAATATTGATAATATGCATCGAGAAAACAAGTTTTCTTCTAATAAATATGTTTTATTTGGAAGAGTTCTGTATATGAAAATGATTAGAAACACAACTCTAAACACAACGTTTCAACAGCAAAGTGCTGGCTTTTTCAAGTGTAAAAGTATAATAAATAAATAAACAAAAATTGTCAAGACAACAAAAATACAAAAGGTGACTAGATAAAATATTAACTCCTAGGATCATAGAGCTCTGCCTGTGGTTTAGCATAAATTCAATGTCCACGGGTCTTCAGGAGATAAAAATGAAGGTCTAAATAGGGAAATAGTCAACTCCTTGTGGTTCTAGGTCAATCTGGCTCTACTCTTTTTGGTTTGGCACATGACTGAACCATCCACAGATCTTCAGGAGGTGGTGTTGAAGTATTTCTTGCAAGTAGATTCATAGATAAAAATAATTTGAAATTATGAACAAATGACTGGTAACCACGATCGATTGAGTTCATAACCAGTACTCAAATTCAAATTATTAGGTGTTTTTTAATTTCTATTGCTTATCTTATTAGCCTCTTGAACCAATTGTTCTCTTTAGCCAGAAGCTTTGTATTCTTAAAGTCAATGCCATGTAATTCTTGAATAGCATGCTCAGCCACCGCAGACTTTTCTGAGTGGTTCAATCTTATATGACGAGAATGTTCTTTCAGTCTTGTTTCCACAATCCTCTTGGTTTGTCCAATATATACTTTGCCACATTGGCAGGGAATCTTGTATATTCCTGGATACTATAGAGGAAATCTGTCTTTAACATTACCAATAAGATTTTGAATTTTCAAATTGGAAGTGTAAGATGTTTTAATGTCATATTTATGTAAAAGTCTTCCAATTTTATCAGTTATATTAGCTACGTAAGGCAACGTAACAAATATTTTCTTATTATTTGGATCTTGAACAGGAGGAATAGAATTCTTCTGTCTAAGTGCTCTCTTGATCTGTGTTTTATTATAACCGTTCTTCAAGAAAACATCATCTAAAAATTTGATTTCATCAGACAGTTCACTTGGATGACATAAAGTAGAGGCTCTCTGATATAAAGTTTTAATGGTGCAAAATTTTTGGAGGACTCATGTAAATATTGATTTGTATGAGTCGGCTTCCTATATACTGAATGAATGAGTTCACCATTATCTTGTTTCTCCAGGTGAACGTCCAGAAAAGGAAGACAGTTATTTTCTTCAACCTCAATACTGAATTTAATGTTTCTATGTTGCATGTTCAGATGATTCAAAAATACATTCAATTCATCTCTACCATGAGGCCAAACAGCAAGAACATCATCAACATAACGTAGCCAAACAGTGGGTTTCTTCATAGCTGTGCTTAAAGCTTTTTGTTCAAAATTCTCCATGTAAAAACTGGCAATAGACGGAGAAATAGGAGAACCCATGGCAACACCATCGATTTGCTAGTAAAAATTACCATTGAAGATAAAGAAACAAGAAGTCAAACAATGTTTGAAAAGCTTGATAATATCAGATGAAAAATGATCTTCTAATAATTTCAAAGTATCGATGATAGGTACTTTTGTGTGAAACGTCAAAACTGACAAGTAGGTCATTATCTGTCAATGTCATATCACTAATCAAATCCACAAAATGTCAAGAATGCTTAACATATGATGAAGTATGACCAATCGACGGCTTCAACAAACCATCCAAATATTTGACTAATCCATATGTAGTTGAACCTATTGAATTAACAATAGGTCTTAGGAGAACATCTTTTTTATGAATTTTCGGAAGACCATAAAACTTGGAAATGACAGGATCTTGAGGAATAAGCTCTTTCTGAATATCTTGAGGTAAAGACGATTCTTTCAAAAGTTTAGTTGTTTGATATTTTGAAGAGCTCAGAGGATTATTATTAACTTGAAACGTAAGCTGCATCATCTAGTAAGTCATTTGCTTTGTTGATGTAATCTTCTTTATTCAGGATGACTGTAGCTTTGTCCTTATCAGCTGGTAAAACAACAATATCCTTATTATTTCTTATTTCTCTTAGGCATTGATGTTCACTTTTTGATATGTTGGATCTGACAGCTGGAGCCTTTTTCAAAATACGCACTGTTTCATGACGAATTTCTTGAGACTTCTCTGCAGGTAGTGTATTGATGGCAGCTTCCACATTCGTAATGATTTCTTCAACACGGATACGGCTAGGAGTGATTTCATAGCCCAAACCTTTACATAAAACATTACAAGCAGTATCTGACAAAGAATGATTACTGAGATTGATCACCAGTTTATTTGTAGGTAGTGAGTGGATGTCAGTTTTTAAGTTATGTTTCTCAAATAATTTGTCAAACTTAGTTTTTTGTGAATTACTCAACTTTTGTTGTTGATTTGTTGAACGAAGAGTGAGAATACTATCCAATACTATCCAATCTTCTGGTGCCAGAACTGAAGACAGATATAAATGAAGAGAACAACATTCTTGGTCCAGACGATCAATTTATTTTCTAATAAACTGAATTCTTTCTCGTAGCATTGCAAAACTTGCACGATTCACAATTCTTCTTGCTTGATATGTTTCTATATATGTGTAAACACGCGCACAACTTGGAATGATGTTATTATCTCTGCACCTCTTCAAGGAGTTGACTATTTCCCTATTTAGACGTTCATTTTTATCTCCTGAAGACCCGTGGATATTGAATTATATGCTAAACCACAGGCAGAGCTCTACAATCCTAAGAGCTAATATTTTATCTAGTCACCTTTTGTATTTTTGTTGTCTTGACATTTTTCGTTTATTTATTTATTATACTTTTACACTTGAAGAAGGCAGCACTTTGCTGTTGAAACGTTGTATTTCTAATCATTTTTATATACAGAGCTTTTTCAAATAAAACATATTTATTAAAAAATGAGTTCTGAAAAGTTTTTTCCTTCATTAAGTTTTCTTCTGTAAAGTTTCTCAGTCCAATACATCCACGCCAGAAATTTGAATGTATACTTCAGTAATATCTTGACATCTAGCACCAATTGCTTGAATAAAAAGGCCGCTGGCCGCTGAATTCCGATGGACTAATGAAATTAATTCAGTAACAGGGACCTCATCTGAGATTCTCACAACATATTCAATATGATTCACCAACAACCACGTCAATTGTTCTGCATCATTCATATTTTCAAACTAAAAGTTAATTTTTTAGTAAAAATTTAATAAATATTTCATATTTTGTACCAAATAATCACTGTATAATATTGTTCCTCCAATTTTAACGATTTCCAAATTGATGCAATTAGATTTCAAACTATTTTTCATTGAATCAGGAGACAAATGAACTATACCATCACATTTTGGAGTTTGCAGAATCGTGGACCAAAAATTTCTTTCATTATAATTCAATAAATTCAATAAACTACACCATTCTAGAGTTAATATTGGACAAAATGGCGCTAATTTTAGCATGACATTATTTATATTGTTTAGTTCAATTGGTTCTATTTCAGATGATATTAAACGGATAGCCGAATTCGCTACTTTGTAGTGACTTCCTAAAAAAATAAATAATATTCAGTTTTTTTTTATACCAGAATTAGTCAATATTTCACATACCTGATTGAAACATATGGGTACAAAACATCAAATAAACTGACAACTGTTCAAAAATATAACTATCACAATTTCTCTCTTCGTTGAAAACTGCTAAACACTTTTCGCTTGTAATATCAATAGCTCTAAAAATAAATCTAGCGAAAATTTCTGCAGCTGGAACTCCATCAAGTAAATGAGTTGGAATGGTAACATTTAACGGATCTGGCGTAACTACATTCGTTGTTACATTAAAAACACAGCGAGCAGAAAATTCTGACTGTACTTCAGATATTCTTAATAAAAGAACGTCTTCTTTTACTTGAGAAATTGTTAGGGAAAGAGTTAATATCATTCCTAGCCAATAGTTAACTGACTTCACAGATGGAGACTAAAAAAGGAGCAAATATGTCAATATACAATAAGTTATTCCCATTGTAAGATTACTCAAAATTTTCAAAAGGATGACAGAAAATAAAATATTTTTACCTCCTGAGAAGGTGGCTCACTGAATAAAACTTTCAGGACTCCTGAAATTGGCTTGAATACAATCGGATTTAACGCAACGATTAAATTATTCAACGCAATTTGCGACTCAGAATTTTCTATTCTAACACGATGCTGCGCCAAAACTGGTAGCAATATTTCTGAAATTTGTTTCGACCATCGATTCCATCTCTCTCCATTATCATTACTATATTTGCTCTCATTTACTACGAGAGCTAACAGTTGAATTACTTGTGGATATTCTACCAATCGCAGTAACATTGAAAAAAGAACATCGCGAGTTGTTTCCAGCTCTTTTATATCAGTGACAGTATTGTTTTGATTACGAAAAATGAAAATGTCTTCGATGACTGGAATTATGGCTGGAATAAAATGGGTTAACGGAGACTGGCCGCTAGCCATTAGACCATCGCACAGATGGATAATTTTTGGAATATTCATTATGCTTTTTGAGTGCTGTTTTTCGTAAGATAAATGTACCAGAAATTGGAAAATTCTTGGGATTAATCTTTCAGCCAAGCTGAAAAAATACTTTCAATTGATTATATTAATATTTATTCATAATACTTACTGTATTTGACCCTCTTCAATGAATTCAAATTGTTTTAAGACGTATCCAATGAAAATTTGATCGGAATCCAGTAAACAATAGTTGACTCTTAATTGAACCAAGTGACTTAGAAGTTGTAGAACTATACATTGTAATTGAACATCACTTGTTATCGTGTATTGCTTAAAGAGAAAAAAAAAATGCTTAAAAATTAAATTAATTTAAAAAAATTGCTTAAAGAGAAAAAAAAATGTGTCACAAATAATTCAAAGTTTTCTGATGAATAAAAAATTATTTTTCTATTAATAAAAAAATCCTCGGCAAGTTCCGTCCGATTTAATTTTAATTACCTTCAATGCTTTGATGACCATTGGTTCAAATAATCGGATATAATTAGCTAAGGCTGTTTTATCTGCACAGCGGGACAAACTTTTAAAATTAACTGACTGTTTTCTATCTTTCCGATGTAAATATCCCATAACTGTTGTATCGCTGTCCTTATCCAATTTGTTTGCATTCTTTACGACTTTAATACTTTCTGTCAGATTCACGTACAGTGATTGAAAAATATTATAAAACATCCCAAATTTATGCTACAAAATATTTTATTATTTCATGAATTTAAATATTTATTAAATTTTACATCTAAATCTTCCGGCTCTTTATTTCTCAAACCAATATCATTGATTTGAAAACACAAATTGGTACCAAATAAACATTTTAATAACTGGAGAACGCAATGAATGGTAGCTGTAGATTCTAAAGTAACAGTTGAACGTAGATAAAATAAAATTTCTTCTGCGATTCGTCCCATTTCAAAAACTGACGACATTTCTAAGACTTGAGATAGTGTACATAAAGTTGTTTTTAAAAGCTGCAGAAATTTTTCGCTTGCATCCGAATCTAAAGTAATCTACAAAAATAATTGAATAATTTTTTGTAAATACAAGTAACAATGGGCTTACTTTGTAATTTGTATACGCCATTCGTAAAATATCATAGAATTTCATGTAATGAGGAAGATTAGCAAAATAACCCATAGCAGTAAATTTATTATTCTCATTCTTCTTGTCAGATTTATCATCTTTGTCTAAAAAAATTAAATGATTATTCATCCTGACACATTATTTTACACTTGCCTTAATCAATTTATGCAATGACGTAGAATTGCATCTAAATGAAACTGACTTTCTGAATTAGTTATTTAAATTTTAAAGTGTTATTCAAAAAGCACTAGCTGTAAATACCATACAGAAATATCATTTAAGATATTTAATACGACGTCGATGCACAAAATTATACAAGGCTGCTATATTCAAGTTACCTAAAGTCTTGACAGAAGTAGTAGATTTATTTTTCTCATTAATATCACCCTTGCTTCTTCTTTTAATTGGGGATAAATTAGTAGCTGAAGGCAAATTTGACAAAACTGGTTTTGTAGGTGGCAAAGTAGGTACACTTTCGTCAATAATATGGCAAAATATATTTAATAATCTAACAATATGATGCAAAAATTGTTCTGTTATCTCAGTAATATGTTTGTCGCCATACATATCCCACAGTTGTTTATTACTTGAATCTGGATTAATTTCATCGGAACTTTTCAAATTATAAACAGTAATACCTATTAATAAAATAAAACATTTTGAAATTCATGTATAAATAAATACATAAAACATTTTAGTTTCAGACTACCAGCTATATACTATTCAGTGGACTTTCGCAGTCGTAGGTGATACCTATTTAGGCTGACTTACAAGGACACCGCAGCATGTATATTTTGGGCTCCCTATTTAATAAGGGATTGAATGCCAATATGAAATAATTTATTTGTTATGATTAAAGTAGGTACGTTATATAGCAAATACAACAAAACTTATTACTAAGTAATATATAAAAAAGTACTCCAATCCTGCAATGCATCAAACGGTAGTGCCGCTAACAATGTGTCTTGGATACTATGTGATATTCTAATTCTGACAATTAAACTGCTATTTGAAATTTAGGACGTTCCACTAGGGGTACGTTCCACTAGGGGTACATTCCACTGCAGTCGTGAGCAAATCATTGCGATCGTCTAGTGGTATGTAGTCTAAACCACGGTCTTATAGGCTATGTGCAAGGGGGCGGAGTTTGAACAAATATCGAGGCGAGCGTTCAAGGTGAGCACAATTGTAAGCATCGAACTCCATTTCTCAGAATACATCATTGAGTTGTCATTGAGCATTGTAGTTTAAAAGTGAAAATAATTGCATATAAAACATACGAAAACGCTTGTTCTGTTTCAGGCTGTTGTGTTAAGAATGATTCAAATGAAATATAGTTTCATAGATTTCATGTACCCAGTCGTAACATAAAAAAACGAGTGAAGTGGATCAAAGCAGTAAATAGAGTATTATCTGTCTTTCATTATTTATCTATATAACAAACATGTTTGTAATTCAGTTGTGAAATCATCATCGATTTGGGATTAATGAATTTTCCTCTATCTCTAATTTGTAAGGTGTTTCAGTGATAGAAGTTTGTCGGATGCACTTCGCAAAAATTTTGTTGTTAATATTGTCAGCAACATATTCTTCAACATGTTTAATATGGCAAAACTAATTTCACACTGTTCTTCAATGCTTCCTTGGTAAAAGAGATACAGTATTTGATACAAACAAACCCAATCTGCAAGATCATCGGCTTCATAATTTGAGGTTATCCTGTCAATTTGAACGAATTAAGACGTTTTCTCTAATAGGTACGTTATAATTGAAGAAAAAAATACTCAAAATAAATCATTTCAACGTACCTTTCATGATATGCAAGTTATATCATACGCACAAAGCTGAATTAAATAATATTAGTACATTTAAAAAATTATAGGTATAAAACAATGATAAAATAGGAGTTCAATCGTTCTCCATTGCCCGCTAGAGGCGCTAGTAGACTTCATGCACGTAGCTTATACACAGGTCTTGACACTAGCATCCATTACCATTGTTGCGGGTTGATTCTTATTGAAGCACTATATAGTTATTATTTACTCCAAAAGAGGTGCTACCGAGAAGAATATGCGAAAGATAAAGATGGAGAGTGTGTATTAAACTATGAATTTACTTACAATAATAATTCAATGAAAATTTAGGAAAACATTTATGTATTCCAAGTTAAAATTTCCAATCAAAAAGTTTTTTTTGTTTCAAATTCTGTATATTCATTTATATTTTTTGACGTTTGACGTTTAGACTCGCTATTCCTTCTCTTTCTAATGCACATTCTGTTTCTCTCGCACAATTATCTTCTCGATCGTTACGCCGTAAGTGTTAGTTTTAATAACTAGTAAACTGCTTCAATAAGGGGTACTCCCACTACTGACGAGTGTCAAGAGGTATAAGACCGTGGTCTAAACTGACAATTCGTGGTTAAGATCGAAAAGTAAATCATTATAGATATTAATGATACAAGTTTGATACAGCCGTTATAATGAAACATGTGTGATGTTAAATCACGAGGCGATCAGCCGAGTGTTTTTATCACTCAAGTTTCATTACACTAGCTATATCAAACGTGTATCATTCAATATTTTATCTACGACGGCCTTAATTGCTGCTGAATAAAATTTTTTTATTTAATGTTTGACATTCGAAAAACATTTAGTGTAAAATTCATAGCTTGATCAAGTTAAATTGGATTCATTGTTATGGCAACTATAGGTTTGTTTGACGGCTGTCAAAGTTATAAAGAAAATAAACATATCTAATTGTGAAAATCTTGTCCCTGATCTTTTCGTAAATGTTTATAAAACATAAATTAATGTGTGTGTATTAATAGTGAAACTTGAAATTTGATAGAATTTCTATTCTTATTATTTCTCTTACAAAAATGCGTGTCATTATGAAATTCATAATGACACGTAAATTAGTGGGCGAATCACCTATTAGCGCACCGTCGTAGATAAATAATATTAAACTAACCTGTAGCAAAAAAGATATATGAATGGAATGAATCCAATATGCCTGTGTAAATTGATCTCTCATGAATAATAAATAATGATGATAAAAGACTCTGGAATTATCTGACATATCGACAAATAAAAAAAATCAATTCAATCGACATAATTTGGTCGAAATTACAGATTTGGGTAATTTGACCTATAGATTTTTGAAAAATTTGGAGAATTGGCATATGCAATCTGTATATTAACGTACTGAAATCATAATAGAAGTCATACGCTGGTATAGGCTTTATGTAAGGGGGTGGAGTTTGAACAAATATCGATGCAAGCACTCGTAGTGAGCATCATTGTAAGCTTTGAACTTCATTTTTCAAAATACGTCACTGAGCATTATATACGCACGTAGCTAAATAAATTATATTAGTTTATTAAAAATACTCTAGGTATGAAATAATGATAAAAAAAAGGAGTTCATTCTTTCTCCATTGCCCACTAGTGGCGCTAGTCGACTTCGTGCACATAGAGTACGTTCCACTCGATGACCGCAACGCTCTCGCTAACGACCGCGATTTTTGCTGTTCCACCAACATAAGGTCGATGTGGCTGGTGCTTCGAGTGGAACGCTGCGAGTGTCTGTTAAATGTCAAATAAATTGACAGTTTGTGGTTAAGATCGAAAAGTAAATCATTAATAAGATTAAACTAACCTGTAGCAAAAAAGGTATACGAATGGAATGAATCCAATATGCCTGTGTAAATACCTCGCTCTTAAATAATAGATAATGATAATGAGAGACCTTGAAATGATCTGTCATATTGACAAATGGAAAATCTTGAATCAATTGACATAACTTGGAATCGAAAATACAAATTGGAAAGGCATCTTCTCATTTAATTTGAACTTCTTGGCGATTTCTGCAAAAATGAACGCAACGACCGCTTCGACCCACCATTCAATTGCGGGCGTTGTGGGCTTGAAGTGGTCGAGATTAATGACGTCATCTATGACGTATTTATCATGAACATCAAGATCGCGATCGTCTTATGGAACGATTATTGAGGCGACATGAGCATTGCGGTCGTCTAGTGAAACGTACCCTAGCCTATTGTCAAGTCGTTCGCCGGTGAAGTGTCAGTGAGTGAAATGCCTGTTTCCATAGATATTCTATGTTTTTGACCAATCCTACTCATTGTTCACAGTAACGGACGATTCGCTGGCGAATTACTGACTGCCAGCAATAGAATAGTTAGCACATTCATCAATATAAAAAAGCAGCGTCCAACCAGGACTACTTTGATTGTTTTAAATGAAGACCTATAGGTATAGTTAAAAATTTTACATCATTTTAAATCTGTTCAATATTTGCTTCAATCGCTACGTACTTTAAATACCGCTTCTTATGTGTTTAACGCTGCAAAAGCACACTAAACAGTGTACAAATATTTAAAAATATAAATATTTACCTGAAAATACGTTTCCAGCTAAACTTAAGAGCCACTGATGACATGTAATTTCTTGGCTTACTGTGGTAGTTGTAAGTATAGCAACACAGGTATTTAGTAAACCGCAAGCACTACTAAAATTTGTTTCGATATTGCGATCCGGGCTATCCGGATTTTGAGAAAATGATCTTTGGAAAATTTCTGTTGAATTATTTCTTGACGATTTCAAGCGGTTACAATTCCAGGCTTGATAATATTGTACTGTTTCGTATTCGTTTGCTAACAGATATAGTGCTTCACTGCTGCCATACTACAAATAATTATATTTTAAATGCTAATTATTAAAATAAAATCATAAAATTTACCGCAGCATACTTGGAAGGTGAATTTAGCAGATTTTGAGACAAATAAGTAATCATTCTTGATAATGATTGCTCTATAGCATAATTTACTTTTGAACCAAAAGAACTGTAAGGTTTCGGTAAATTTTTTAATATCCGATTTTCGAAAATATTGTCGTCTAGAGAAGTATAAAACATGTTACTCAAATATTTATATTTATAGTGGATGGCTCGAGTTGTAGTTATGCTCTGGTTTGGAAAATCTCTTTCGTTGTACAAATTTGAAATGATTCTGGAAGGAAATTATGAATACTTATATGATATTGAAATTTTAAAAATATATATTACTTTACAACAGCTACTGCAGCAGCGTGTCTCACTCTTTGATCTTCATCTGTTAATAATGTAAATAAAACATTATGGATTATTTTATCCTGGAATTCACAAGTTCCAGTAACAAAGTGGATGGTTATAAATGGAATTTCGCAAACTATTTCCACTAACTTGACCTAAAAACATAAATTAATATTGATTTTTTATCAGAAAAATGTTGATTTCAATACAGGCTGTTTCATTAAAATTGAAATCTTGAACTAATTGGTCCTCAAATAGATAATTTGATCATAAAAATACCGTGTCATTGTTTTTCACTCACTTGTACTTGTACAAAGCATTTATTTCAAGATTTCCATTTCAAATTATTGTATACATACCTTCACAAGCCAGTAAGGATTTTTAACAAGAGATGGTAATAAATTTAAAACCGGTAAAATTGATAAACTATTAACAGATTCAATAATATTTGTCATACAATTTCCTATTCCTATTAAACTTAATCTTGAACAAGTGGAAGATTCATCTTGCAAACTCTAAAAATTAAAAAAAAAAACGAAAATTAATTGAAAATATTTTTTTTTTGTTTATTAGAAACTTACTTTTACTAGTAGTTGTATCAAATTTTTCAAACAAAATAATTCTCTATTCTCAGTCTCTACATTTTCTTCCAACCATTTATCAAAATCACTTTGTGAATGTATTAGAACAGCTTTAATAAAATTCCCAACTAAAAAACTAACATTGCCTCTCAATTGAGGATCTGTGTGTTTACTGAAAAGTAGTATATCCGAGATTCGCTGATTTAAATCATTTTTTTCACTTTTGGCACAATCATCTGCTTTGGCACTACTTTTATCGAGATACATTGAAAGAATTTTCGGGTAGTATTGCACTATACTTGAAATACAAGTCAAAGCTAAAGATTTCACTGATATACGAACTGTTTTATCGGGAATTAAATTATTTGGATGACCAGTAAGCAAAAATGATTTTGTTATGAATCTAGTGCAATATTCTAGTGGAACAGATGAATCCGTGAATTGCCCGACATCGATATCCTACAGAATATTTTAATTAATAAATGAAGGAGTAGAAAGATTATTGGTTTACCTGATAAATTACAGCATCGTCAACTGATTTTTCATTTACTATTTTTGGTGAGCTTTTTTCTGATGGTATTCCATCAGAAACATCAATGTCATCAATTATTTTGTCATTGTTATTAGCATTTACTACTTCAAATGACTGATCTATAGTACCTATATAAATATTACTGTATTCACAATTATCTGAAATGTTACTCTCAGTTGTTTCATTTGTTACTGGTATGGAAGTGACTGAAATTTCTCGCGATTCATGGGAGGGTAATTTAGAGCTTTCGATCCATTTTTCTATGCTAGTTTTAATTTCTGTGATTTCGTTATCAACTAAAGTCGATTCGTCTGCTAATGTTCGAGTTGTAGCAACGCTTATTTGACCTATAATATTTTCCAGTTAAATATAAAATAAACTAGATACAAACGATCTGAAATCTTACTGAGTGATCGATGTTTAAGTTTTAAACAAGAAGTATCAGAAGTAGTTATTCGACTTTTACAAATCCCTTCTTGAGAAATAAGTGTGTTGATTAATTCTGCTGGAGCATTTTGCAATAATGTATTTAATGTTTCTAATGCTGCATTTATCACATTATGGTCTGAATGATTTGTGTAATGCAGGCATAATTCATAAACCTTAAATATTATCACTATAAAAGTACTACATATATTAAAATTGATCAATTTTTACTTGTATCATTCGGCTGGGAGATAAAGTATTATCATTCAAGCTTCTTTTTACCCCAAAACTGCCCTTCAACTCCTGATCACCAGATGTTTGCCTTACATGGGGTAAAATATTACGTAAACAGCCCAAAACACCCAAAATTAAAGAAGTAGAATGTTCGCTCGTTACGGGAATTAATAAATCTATAAACATTTATGTCATGTAAAAAAATTAGATGCAATTTTTAACAAACGTACCTAATAAAGTGTTTAGTATATAGGTGATAAAAACATGAGGTTTCCGACAGTTTATACACACTGTTATGATACAGGTAGCTGATGTGCGTCTTAGAACTGCTGATGAACTTGATATGTTTTGAAGAAATGCTTTTAATAAACACTAAAATACAAATTATTTTAAATACATGGAAAATTATATTGGTAATTCTAAAAAACGAATTCAGAATGAATTCTCGAACTCAGAATTGTAATAATTCATACAACAAGAGTGTTAACTTAAATATTATAACATGAGGTGAACAAATATTTGATAAGAAGATTTGCAAATCACGGAAATTGTTGATTGAATGTTATTATGCTTTTTTATACCCATACTGCATACTAACCCTAAGAATAACTTTCGAAATAAATCGGCAAAGCACAAACAGCACAAGTTATGAAGAATGAGAGAATCAAATATTTATATATAAAACCCAACAGATATATCGACGATAGATGTACACACTGCTACTGCTACCACTATGAATTCTCATAAAAATTAAGTTACGAGTACGATGCGCTATCAACTAACTTTCGAATCAGCGAGCCATTTCCTAATACAATTTTAAAAAAACTTATATATATATTTCTATAATATTGCAGTATTATTTTGTTCACTATTATTAAGTAGATATTTTATCAGCTTATACATCTTTCTCTATCGAGTATTGATGTTATAAAATCATTACTGTTGATATTAATTAAAATGCAAAATATTTATAGCTCAATTCTAGTTAAGAACAGGCTAAGGCTCTTACATGACTACGATTTAAGCTTTCTAACTGGCCGAAATAAGAACCAATTTTTAAATTAGCACAAAAATCCTCATTGGCTGTCTGTCAGTTGCATCAACTGTCAGTCGTTCATGAATCATCAAATAAATTTATGCAGTTTGTAGATTTAAATTTGTATCAATTCCGGTAATATGTGAATATGTTTGTAACTTTTATTTCTTGAATCTGTTTCCAGAAAACTTTTTATTTATCCTGCATTTATGACCAGTTGCACCGCTCTAGCTTAAATTTTAAGTTTCACTTAAATAAAAAATCTGACCTGAACATCACGAAACTTACTTGTACATCATTCGATATATATGTATAATACGATGTGATTTTGTGTTTGATCATATATATCATTGGATATATATAATCAAACACAAAATCTCATCGTTCTACAGTTAATCGTTTTGGATTTACCCAAAAGATTCTAAGAATCTGTCAAGTAAAATGCGCTTTCAGCCAAGTCGGTTGCTATGGAAACAGTAGGATTATTCTTGTACTACAACATTCCTAAATACTGATTTCTAAAATTCTACGACTACCAATAGATCTGAATTAAAGCGCAAAATTAAAAAATAAATTCCTACTGAAGTGCACTTCCGGTTCAGTCTATTGTTATGAAAATAGTAGGCAATCATTTAGATGCTACAGCAGACTGAAATACCAAATTACAATGTTCTACACCTGATCGTTTCGAATTTATGCGAAAAATTCCAAAAAACTGTCAAGTAAAGTGCACTTCCGGCTCGGTGGATCTAAATAAAAATAAGATATGAGCATCTAGACAGTATAATCATCCCAAATACTGAATTCTAACAATCTACGTTCAATCGTTTTGGATTTATGCGGAAAATTCAAAAAATGTTTCGAATAAAGTGCTCTTCCGGCTTAATCGATAGCAATCATAATACAAGGTGTATAACTAGATATTATAAAAATGCCTAATTCAAAATTTAAATATTCTACGACTGATTGTTTAGAATTTATGCGGAAAATTCAAAAAGTCTGTCATATAAAGTGCACTTCCGGCTCAGCCGATTGTTACAAAAATAGAAGATGACCATTTAGATGCTACAGCAATTTCAAATGCTAAATTTCAGTATCCTATGGCTGATCATTCTGAATTTATGGGAAAAATTAAAAAAAAGTTTCAAGTAAAGTGCACTTCCGGTTTAGCCGATCGAAATCAAAATATAAGATGTACAACAAGATGTTATAGAAGTTCTTTATACGAAATTTCAAAATGCTATGGCGTATCATTCTATATATATCAAAAAAAGTTTCAAGTAAAGTGCACTTCTGGCCTGACCGATTCTTACAAAAATAGCAAATATCCATTCTGATACAACATCAAGTTCAAATACTGAATTTCAACATCCTACGGTTGATCATTATGGATTTATTAGAGAAATTCGAAAAAAGTTTCAAGTAAAGTGCACTTCCGGTACAGACGTTTGGAACCATAATGCGAGGTGCACAACTAGACCCTATATCAGTCTTAAATACAAAATTTCAACATTATACGTTCAACCAGTTTTGAGATTTGCGAGTTACGTACGCACGAACGCACGTACGAACATACGTACCGACATCAAGTCAAAAATAGTCAAAATGGATTCAGGGATGCTCAAAACGGATATTTCCATCAAAATCTCGATAGGTGAATTTTGTCGGTTTCACAATACTTACTTGTTACTTTGTACAAGTAAGTAAAAATATCGAATCGGATTTACAGCAATGTTCATATCACATTCGACTTTTGAATCTTGATACGATATTGTTCAATTAAGCGATACTTAAAATTTAAGGAACAACGATGCAACTGGCCATTAATGTGAATTAATCGCGTTTACATTTTCGCCAGTCAAAAGGCTTAAATCGTAGACCCATAATGACGTCATCGGTGTTTAGCTAATTCAGCCGAACGACTTGAACCAACTTTCTTCCATTCTAACTAATCTTAAATTTAAAATGATGGCGGAGTTGCCTCTTTACATTTTAAAGGCCTCTAAATTTTTACTCTATAGTATATAAAATATGCAGCAGAAATTTTATCAGACAATATCACCACTCAACTTCACTAATGTTTATTTGATAGTACTGAGAATTCCAACGGAATGTTAATACTCTAACAAAACTTGTAATTTTGACATGTTGGAGATGGGGGTTATGCCGAACGCCGCAATATTTTTGTCGGACAAAATATTGTGTGGGTTTTTGCTATTATAATCTTACGATTAAACTATAAAAGAGAGTGATGTTATTGATCATCAAGAGTAAATCATAACATCGACGTCTTTTTAGGCTGTTCGATGGAAAATGCAGCAGTTTCAAAGATTTTCGCAGATAAAATTTGTCGGACTCATCAAAATGAAGCTACTCACAAAGTTTCAAAAGAGTATTAATAATCCGGAGAAAGGGGTTCTGTACCGCGGTCTATATGTTTTATTGGATAATAAATTGCTTTTGGTTATAAATTCTGTATATTTCATTAGAAACTTTGGATCTTCTTCAGAAAACTATGATACAAAAATAAAACAAGGCAAGTAATTAGATACTAAAAATATACAGAATACTAGATGTGATAACGTGGATATCACATTCAAAACAAAAAGAATAAAAATCCTTTGGCATTCACCCAAGGCTTGAGGAAAAACTACGTGAAAAAATCCCATAGTAATATATCTTATTTGGTATAGCTCCGCATACATCCTAAATCATGAAATACGCAACATTTCAAGAAGACAGCAGCGTAGCGCTACTCTTTGCTATTGATTTGGCTCACAACTGCAGTATCAACAAGTCTTCAGTGCACATTATAATCCAAAATATACACATAACTACACCAACTAAGACACAATCATTATGTACGTGTATTATTGAAAGCTAAACATTTGCTAAATCAAAACCATCAGTATGGTTCAAAATTATTTGGATCTGTAAGTAAATATTTAAATGAAATGAAAATTGTCATGAAATATTTGCCTTGTTTCATTTTTGTATCATTGTTTTCTGAAGAAGATCCAAAATTTCCAATAAAATATACAGAATTTATAACCAAAAGCAATTTATTATTCATTTAAAATTCTGAAAAAATGTATAGATTTTTGTTTTATTGGATTTAAGATCAATAAAGACAGTGTGAAGGATCCAAAGATGATTAAAATAATTAGGGTAAGGCCCTCAGGAATCCAATAAATTTTATTCATATTATTTTTTCATTATTTCGAGCGTTTCGAGTATGAAAGACTCATCATCAGCAGTAATACAGCAATTGGTAATTAAGTGAGTATTATTAAATTTTTGATAATATCACTTAATTACCAATTGCTGTATCATTGCTGATGATGAGTCTGAGACTCAAAACGTTCGAAATGATAAAAAAATAATATGAATAAAATTTATTGGATTCCTGAGGGATTCAAGATCAGTATATTTGACAATAAATAATAAAATACACTATATTTCGATAGCATAGTGTATTTTATTATTTTTTGAGAAATATACAGACCTTAAACCCAATTAAATATATTCAGTTAAAAACAAGTTTGGATAAGTTTTTTCCTAGTTTAATTGGTCAATCGCTATCATTTTTTCAATAAATATTTAATTCCACAAGATTAACAAATAAATGCAGAGAAGCGTTTCATGAACTAAAATAAATACATATTCATCATTATTCAACGAAAGTACTGTGCTTGTTTTCTTCTGAAGTTATTGACTCCACATTATCACATATTTTTAGATATTGTTATCTTACTACTAATAATAAACCATGCTAAATAAAAATGTACAATAAATACCTTAACGTCATTGTCAGTAGTAAAACTACCTAATGCTTCCATAATTTTCTGTAAACTATTAGCCAGAGTTTCATGGAGTGACTCTTCCGATCTCTCAGTAATTTTTGTAATATATGGAATAAGATTAGTAACATATGCCCTGCCTTTGTGAGGTCGAATCATGTGACATAGCTGGGCAAATCTCCACAAAGCAGCCCGTAAGGATCGAGCAGTACCATTCTTTTTAATTTCTTGATGCAATTCTAATTGAACTTTAATAATGTTCCCATTCATCATGGCCTATTAACAATAAATTAGTTTTGTAATTAAATATGGAAACTAGAATATTTTACCCTTATTATACGGTTTAAACTTTCGTCTGCTATCATCCGAACATCAGATTCCGGATCATCGCACAATTGCAACAGAATTTCGATGGAAAAACTGAGCAAATTTGGAAAATTCGTAGCAACTTTGACACTGGAATTACACATTGCATCTCCTATTATATTACAATGTAAAATTTTATCTTTTTTCCTACAATATACAAAACAATCAGAACTTTTTGAAATTGTAATTTTGAAAATAATACCTGGAAGCTGAGTCTGATGTAAGGTTAGACGACAATAAAGATTTTAATGTGTCTAAAGACTTCATAAGTCTTTCCTGAGTAGCCATGATTACTAATTATTTCATTAACACAATTCTAACTACAAATACACATCACGCACTCGCTAAAAACTGTTGTTTTGATCTCGTAATTTGACATTCCAATTTTGACATTACAGATATTACTAACAGCGCATGCGCCGCTAGAATGTAATAACTAGAGGCTTTTAAATAAGGGTGCGCACGAGAAAAACCGCCGTTTTGATACCAATGTAATGTAATATAAAACATGTGGCCACTTTTATACAATATTTCACGGGAACGAGTGCAATATTAGAAAACTCATCTAGGATATATGTCCTGATATGTAAATGTCTCTTATGATTGGAACAATATTTAAGAGATGGCGCTACGAGCGAAATGAAATTTTGTCAGTGGCACTAAAACGGTGGTAATCTGTAGTAAATTTGTTGGTCCTGGCTGCTGGTGTAAGCTGCGTGACCTATAGCCATTATTACACATAAACACTCATTTTTAGACCGGATTCCAGCCCAACATTAAGGAGTTTAGTTCAACCTTCGAGGTGATGATTTCGTCTCAAGTTTCGTGCAGCGCGATTGCGGTAATATTCAGGGATGTTTTTCAAAGACGCGAGCGGCGAGCGTATACCCAATATTTCAAATTTCTCAATGTTTCATCACATTTTCACATGATTTTGTCAAATTTATTTTGCACCTCTGATCTTTCTTCGCTTTTGTCCCTATCTGAAACTAATAAAAATATGAAAAAAAAATCGATTCAAATCGACGCAGTCACATCGTGGATGGCGGTGATGATAAAATAAAATTGTGTCCCTTCTATTTGGATTCATCAAAAATCCTTCCAGATTTTTGTTTTCATCTCATTTGAATATTCCTACAAATTTTCAAGACAAGCTGAAATTGGAATCCTAGTCCAAAAAAAGTTGTACCTACGTGTTGAATTAAACGACACATCAATCATATTTTTCTGAGTTTCCTCAAAATTGTTGGACTGTAATAATTATGTGGTGTACTCAAATATAAATAGCAGGGCCTTGATTCCTAATTCATTAATTGCTCAAACGAGCGAACGACGATGCCGAAAATCACGAAAAAAGAGCGCCCTTCGATTACTAGATGATCAATAAGTTCAACTTGAACTTATTTGTTATCTAATAAATACTTATCAAGGTTTTGTCTTTCCACTAATTGTTAAGTTATGAGCATACAACTTTTGGAACTGTCAATTGATATAAATAAAATTGAAATTATTGTTCATTTGGGTCCTAATTTTATTAGAACTATATAACAGCATACAATTTCGCAGTCAAATGAGGGGTTTCGGGCACATTTTGAATACTTTTATGATGTTTGGCAACTTCAGCATAGCATACCCGTCACATTTTTATAAATAATCAAAAAAATTATTTGACTTAATAATACCCTCACGTTGTCTTTATAAATTGATGTTTTCATATTATTGAAATTCAAACTCGTTTCTGAGATACGTTTTGACACGAATTTCAGACAAAAAATAAAAAAAAATTAATTACGTCGGATAATATTGAGGAATGCCAATCTCAGTGAGAAAAACAACTTTTCTCAGTTCAAATTTTCGATTTTGAGCTCCAGTTCATAGTTATTGGCGTTTTTTTGTTTTTCGAAACATGGTCATTACCTATTCCTTTATTCTGAGGATACTCCACCTAATGAGCCTTAATTATATAGTTCGAATAATCCGACTCAATAAGGACTAAAAATAATGTGGCTTTTATTAAATAAGTCACAATTTAAAATGGACTGCATAATTATATTTTACGATACGATAGAGACAGGAATTTGGCTATGGTAGAAGAAAATAGTTTATTACCTTTTTACTTACTTGTACTAAGTACAAGAAAATATTGTGAAACCGACAAAATTCACGTATCGAGATTTTGATGGAAATATCCGTTTTGAGCATCCCTGAATCCATTTTGACTATGTTCGTGCGTGCGTTTGTGCGTTCGTTCGTAGCTCGCAAATCTCAAAACTGGTTGAACGTTGAACGTATAATGTTGAAATTTTGTATTAGATTGGTATAGGGTCTAGTTGTGCACCTCGCATTATGGTTCCAATCGTCTGTACCGAAAGTGCACTTTACTTGAAACTTTCTTTGAATTTTTCTAATAAATCCAGAATGATCAACCGTAGGATGTTGAAATTCAGTATTTGAACTTTGTTGTTGACTGTTGGTTTTCTCATTAATTGAACTTTGATATTACACTTATAACGAATTTATTATATTATTATGATACAAGTATAATATGTACAGCTTACAACACAAAAAAATGTAGAATAAATGAATAAGAGTATGTTAATTATTGACCGAACTAATTTAGACGACTTAGCGTCTTGATAGTGAAAACATAACTAACTTAGGAAAAAATTACTAACATGAGTTCCCGCAACTACCCCTGAGCGGGGATGTACGAGAGCAGGGTCACGATCAAGCCACAGCTTTCCAAGAAAAAGATAAGCCAAGAGCAACCACATGTGTAAAAATAGTTTCGAAAGGAAAATGAGTTATTGGAGGCACCTAAGGCTCGAACAAACTTAATGTTGCGTCAGAATAGTTATCTACTATTTTTGTATCACTCGGCTGAGCCGGAAGTGCAGTTTATATGTAAAAAAGACATTCAGAATTTGCCGTATAAAAAAATCAGTTTAATTGAAATGATAAGGTAGGCAATGATAATCTGCTGTCAATTTTTTGATTTTGTTTGACATATTGTACATGTCAAAATTATATTAATTATAATCTGAAGTGACAGAAAACTTTATTGAACAAAGTGTCAGATTTTTTAGTCCAAAATTTCGACTTGATTTCTTGGTATCAATTTACCAACAATATCTAAATCCAAATTTAGATGTTTCTTCCAAAAAGAGCTAAATTCTTTACCATGCAATTTTTCCAATTTGATATCAAATTTCTTCCTTATTTGAGTTCAATGCAATGAATTCAACTAATCCAAATCCACTGCCTCTCCGCCAGCGGACAGGCACCAAAATGAAGCAGCCGTCGAATTACGTCCTGCGCCTCTTCGACTAGTGTCCTGACTATTGTATAGGAACTAACTTATTGTTCACATCCCTTGTTTTACAAGTAACCTCCCATAGTTACGTTTACATTGTTAATTTTTATGTTTTTCAAATAATGTGTTGATTCAAAATATTCAAACCCAAAACACACTAGACTAAGGAAAGTAATAAACTTTTTCTTCACCGGCCTCAACAGAGGAATATTTAAAAAATACAAGAACTTTCAATATTTGCTTTCGATTCTCTGAAACATTTGTATTCACAACCGTTTTCTATTCTATCAAATAACAAAATGGCCACCAATAGACAATTTCGAAACAAAATATTTTATAAGCCATACTTGATCGATTTTTGAAACTAATTCATTCACTAAATCCTTGAACTAATTACTAATAACATTTATCTGAAATGTTTTTTTCAATCTGTTCAAAAATATTTTTATTCAAATGGATAGCTTGTCATGTGCTGCCTAGCATTAGTTGCTGATAGCGTATCATGTGTTGTCTAGCATTATATAGCTGCTAATAGCGTGCCATGTGCTGTCTGGCACTGTTTGCCAAAAGTAAAAAATCCACTTAGCTTTAGTTCTGAGTAGGGCACAAAATTATTTCATCAACTTATTAGCTCCTTGGAGTTGTCCAATATGTCCTCTGCAACTGCAATACCGACATAACGGCGTAATCGATTCACGCAGAATTTTATTTCCAGAGCTTGTCTGATACCAAATAATTGCTGCAAAATCAATTACCTATCTAATTCAACAGCTGTCTTCCAATCGAAATTATAGGAAAAGTTTGTAGAAAATCATTAATTCAAGATCGCAGTTCGCAGATGTAAAATAAATGAAGAAAACGTATCTTTAAGAGGGAAATATCCAAGTTATTGTTCATACAAATTGATACATAATCAGTATGCATGAGAGCCTCATCAATCAAAAGGGCACTACTTCGACATACAACTGAAATGCGGAAGTAACGGTGCTGTGAGAATGCAGGTTCATATTTCCAAAACATTAATAAAAAACAATCCTGGCAGTAGATTCTACACTTCATTTCAGTCTTGTTATTGGTCGACTGCGAGGCGGAGCTATACACAAAACCTGCCCTTGCATTATAATCTATTGTAGGAGTACCCGCGATTCTGCGCTGTTGTGAATCCAGCATTCGGCAAAACGATTAATTATCCAAGCCTGAAAAACGAGTTCTGATAATAAGCTCGTACTTAGTGAGTTAATAAAAATAGGACTAACATTATCATTCTTTTCGCCTTTTCGGCCATCCAAGGGCCGCTGAGTATCTGCTATTCGCTGGCAACTTGGGGAACTTTCATTGGGCCAATTGACAACCCTAAAATCTGATAGTGATTCTTATTGTATACTTTATTTAAGAAGTGAAAGCAGTGAAAGCATCGCAATGCTTACAAAAATAATTCAAAAAATATTAAAAAATACGCTTTTGCCAGTAGCGAACTAAAAAAGACAAAATAATGTTCAATAACTGCTAGAAAGCGAAGAGCGCTTTGTCCAAATTAATTAAAAGTATAATTTTCTTGAAGAAGCCTCCCACACACACACAAGTAAATAGAATATTATAGAAAAACTTTTTACACCATGCTTAAATATTCAATTGTTCTTAAAGGGAGTTTTTACTGGTTCTCCATAAATGAAAGCGTGCTGTGCTGAGCTATATTGACGTACCTAAATATTCCATGTTTTAATGAAGGAAAAAACTTTTCAGAACTCATTTTATAAATAAATATGTTTTATTGGGTATAAGTTCTGTAAATTTATTAGAAACACAACGTTTCAACAGCAAAGTGCTGCCTTTTTCAAGTGAAAATAAATATAAATATTCTATGTTTTCATTTATGAAGAAGCAGTAAATAGTTATTTTTGATCCAGATTGCGAAATGTCACTTTTCGAGAATAAAAATATTTTTGCGGGCGTAGCGAGCAAAAAAATTATTCGAGAATGCAAAAGAATTTTGCAATCATGTATCAAACACCGTTTTTTCGAAAACCATGTCTCAAAATTAATAAAAATGTAAAAAGAAAATTTTGACATTTCGTATCAATCAATGTCACTTTTAATGTTGCTATGATACCATAATGCAGTTTATCTAAATATTTCGCATTCTTGGCTGCGAAGTATTTCGCATCCTATAAACAAAACAATCATTTCGCATGTTTCTAGTTAAGTAGTTACCTTGTTCACTTTTAATGACAGTTTTCGAAAAAAAATATTTACTCTTTTTAAGTGCAATTTAATAGAAGCATTTTTTTTGTATTAAAAGTTCCCGTAGCTCGACTATTGATAACCGCAACCTACGGCTTAGGAAATATAAATTAATCTACCAAATGTCTACCACACTTGCAGTCTAGTTGGGCATTCGGTAAAGGGTACCTTAATCTGAGTATTCCAGTTGGGCATTTTAATCCCTTACAATGCAGATATCGGATTTACCTGTGTCAAGTACCTATCGGCCTCCATAATTGTATGATTATAATGTTTGCAAAATATTTATACATTCTACATTTTCCATAACATTTAGTTTTTAACTTGGCCTACTTCTAATACTATGTACTGTTTGGTCATTTTCCTAATTGTATATATAGCTTCAAGTGTTAAAAAATTCTACAGAAAATTGCATTCAAATTGGTAGCTTTGTTTTCATCAACAAATGAAAGTGAAGAAACTATAATATTTGCGTTTCATCAATTATATAATATTCAGTGATCATGGAAATAAATCGCATAGTTAGTGAAGAGGGAAAGGAATTGCTAGTTATTGACAATTTTAAATTTTGTGTACCTTCGACAACAAACGACAGAATGAAATGGTGTTGTACAAATAAATATTATCGATGTACCGCTAAAGTATATACAAATCGCGAGTCTAAAATAATAAACAGTGACTTGGTTCATAATCACGAAGAAGAATTAAACATTGAACGGCAGGCGCTAAGTAATATTGTCGAAAGAAAAGCAGTCTCCGACCTTACCGAAAAACCATCCAAGCTGATTCGTTTGGTGTTTGAAAGAAATTAATAGTATCATAACTTTAGAGTCTCGTATGATAATTGAAATTTGATGGAATAGGAATAAAAGCAGTTCGAACTCACTTCTTATATACAGAAAAATACAGGTAGAGAAATGCCCAACTAGAAGAGCTTATTATGCCTACCCTTTCGATTGTAAAGGATTATCTCAGGTACAATGCCCAACTCGGAAAGAGCCTGAAAAACGTGATTAATATTTATTTATTTACTTTTTCAATATTTATTTTGTACTTTTTAGTTTTCCTATATAAAATTTAACTCATTTTTCTTATTGGGAAATATTGTTGATGTTATTCTGCTCATCAAACCATTTCATTTGATACCCATATCAAGGCTATTGTGAAGAAATTGGTGATCCGCCATCTTGAGCAACTACTATCTTGAGCAGCCGCTATATAGCTTAGTATTCGTCAAACCCCTTCATTTGATATCCATATCAATGAAGTTGTGAAGAAAAGTAATCCGTTGTCTTAGTAGCAGCCATTTTGGACGGATTACAGTAATGGTACGTCTAAAAGTTTATACAGAACTATCCATTTTTTAATCTTATATTTAAATCAAACTTCAATATAAACTCAGAAAGTCCTTTTAGTCCATATTGTTTAGTTATTAACAAATGGGTGGTCATGTGCTGTACCCCAAAATGATAATTTGATCTTCATCAAAGTTATATTAAAAAAAAAATTCCCTGAAAATTTGGTGCAATTACCTCCAAAACTACAGTTTTAAGAAAATGAGTGACGGGTGGTCATGTAATGTCCAAATTGATCATAAAACCAAAAATTTAATTCATTCTGATACTAACGTCAAATACCGCATGTATCTTGTGTAACTCGCGAGATATTGGAATGAAAAGTTTCTATACCCTAAAATGGGTAGGTACTAGCCCATATCAGTTCAAAATTTAAGGCATGAAATTTATGCTGCTTTTTCTGTGCAGCATTTTTCAGATTTTAACTATACATAGCTCAGCAGTAATTACCTTTTAAATTTTTATTTCATTTTTCAGCTAAAACTGGGTGTATCCTTAATTTTTACCCAAAACTTAGTGTGTGATTCGAAAAATACCCGTTACGGAACAGCCAAAGCAAGCAAATTGAATCTGAGCATACAGAAACAAAATATGAATTTGAGCGACTGCTACAGCTGCATGCAAAAAAACATAAAAAACAGTGGACTGTGCCACAAATTTTATTGTGATTAAATAATAAGTTATAGTAGATACTTTTTTAGGCGATCATAACAAAAAATTTGCTTTAAGGCGATCATAACAAAAATGCTGTTCCTATGGCTCCTTTTGCGGCCGTGAAGTTTCACTTTTTGGTACAAATCTGTCAAATTTTACTTTTTGGGACTGATCTGCCAAATATTACTTTTTTGGGACTGATCTGTCAAAAACTACTTTATAAACACTTCATACCTTCCTAAATGGGTTGCTTAATGAACTCTTTAAGAAACAGTTTTCGCCGAACCGAAATACATATTATATTCTTCCGTCAACCTTTATAGTTCGTGCAATTCAAGAAATTGATACGCATTTTTTACAAATGTCACTCTAATTAGAAGACATAAAATAAAACAATTTCAACGGCAACTATAAGATTCACAATTGCAATGTTTTAGAAATAAATAGATAAAATTTTATGATTTTGAATTATTTCGTGATGATCGCCTAAAAAACGTTGTGTGCACCTCGGCCTACAGTTATTTTTTGCTCTCACCTGAATTGCAAACAACAGATTCGACCAAAAAAAATTACCTTTACGGCCTTGATACACAAATAACTATTCTATGGCTCTTTTTGCGGCCGTGAAGTTTCAGTTTTTGGCATACATCTGTCAAATTTTATTTTTTGGGACTGATCTGTCAAACACCACTTTTTTGGGACTGATCTGTCAAAAACTACTTCATAAACATTTCATACTTACCTATATGGGTTGCTTAATGAACTCTTTAAGATACAGATTTCGCCGAAATACATATTGTATTCCTCCGTCAGCCTCAATAGTTCGTGCAATTCAAGAAATTGATAAGCATTTTTTACAAATGTCACTTTGATAGAAGACAATAAAATAAAACAATTTCAACAGCAAGTAGAATTATTAATTGCATTGTTTTAGAAATAAATAGATAAAATTTTGTGGTTTTGAATTATTTCGTGATGATCGCCTAAAAAATGTAGTGTGTATCTCGGCCTACAGTTCCTTTTTGTGCGCTTCGGCCGCAAACAACAGATTCGACCAAAAAAGATAACCTTTACGGCCTTGATATACAAATAACTATTTTTCACTTCGCACAATAACAAAATCGCTGACCGTCACTTTTATTGCTTTCAGATTCAACAATGAGCTAGCATTCAAATGTTTGACAATTGAGCATCATTGAGTTAGTATTCAATGGGGCTGTTCGAAAACCATTCGATCGATTCCTGGAAATTCTGAAGCTTAAATAATAATACTACTCTAATAATACTCAATTGTAACAAAAGAAGTTTCTACGAATTTTACAAAATCTACAATTTCATTAATTTATAAGCACTTCTATTTTTAAATAGACTTTTTTGGTTTTAATTCTGTATATTTATCTTTATTTTTGACGTTTCGACTCTCTAACCGAAAGTCTTCATGAAGACTTTCGATTAGAGAGTCAATAATAAAGATAAATATACAGAATTAAAACCAAAAAAGTCTATTCATTATGATATAATTCTGAAAGTATGTATAGATCATTACTTCTATTTTTGTTGATTGAATTCATAAATTACAGATTTACAGCAGAAGAAAAAAATTATGTTGGCTTAAATTTCATAAATCATAACCATGTGATTTATAAAACAAAATTCCCTCTCTTTCGACCAGGGTACCTATTCTAATTCAACTTGTCAAGTTGATAACTTAAAAAGGTCTTGATAACTCACTAGCGCACCTAGCGGATGGGAAAAGAAGCTAGTGCGATACGTCATCCGTGACGTATATGCGTTGATAAGCTTAGCGACAACTCTGCTAGTGTCGCTACCGAGAAAGCGACTTGATAACTTTGACATTCAGCTTTACGATTGCTTTGAGGTTATTTTAATAAGTTTTGATTGATATGGCGTTTCGTGTGCCTCAATGATTGCTTGTTGAGGCTATTGAATTAGAAGAGAGAAGAGCAGAGAACAGAATTGCGCGTCGATTAATAAGGGATGCACAAGATCCTTTCAGGATTGCGAATGCGGAATTTCGAGCGAATTTTCGGCTCAGCAAGGAATGCTGTTTATACATTGTTAACAGCTTAAATGAACATTTAAATATTGGTAGATACCGCAATCGTGTACCAGCGCATCTACGGGTAATAATACTCTCATATATTAGATAGAATATAAGAACAAACATGATTTTTTCTTGGTTTTCAGATTTTATCAGCAATTCATTTTTTCTCCAATGGAAGTTATCAGCGGAGTGTTGGAAACAGTTTGTGGGCTTCATGCTCTTCCATAAAAGCAAGCAATAAAAACTTCTGCTCACTGGAAACTCTTTCCTCTCTTTCTCTTTTCCCGCTCATATCTTGACGATATCAAAATTAAAAACTAAAGTTAGAACAATAACAACAACAGCAACAAAAATTCAACGATAATAATGGAAAAGATTAACTAAAATTGAATAAAACAGAGAAACACACACAAAAAAAGAAGAAATTGTCTTGAAAAAGACAGATTTATCAAAAGAACACAAAAACAACACACAAGAACTACTATCGTCAAAACACAATGAGAAAATGGCAAATTTTCTAAGTAACGGGAAAACGAAATTCATAAAAGACGCGTCCTTATACTACCAACTTATTTATTTTGTGCCAACCTATAAATTTTAAATAACTAAATGTTGATAATCTTAGCAAGGTCACATGACGTCATTATGACATCATGTTTATCAAGGCATAAGTGTCGCTACAATTAGAATAGGTCTCCTGAACTGCGTTCGGTAATGCAAATCTTTTCATTCCATCTGCTCTTTTGCGTTCTTTAATTGCAAAAAGCGTGAATGGTACAGAGATAGACCGGAAATAGTAACGTTCGGTAATAGCAGAGCGGAGTTTTGGAGCTCACTCTCCATGCACCAAGAGGTGGTGCTTGCGGAGTGAATACTTCAAATTGCGCCAAATTATAAATGTACGCGAACCTGACAAGAACTTATGAACAAAAAATGACAGAAAATAACTTATTTTATTTGTGCTATGTTTGTAATCAAACTTATGCATCTTTTGACGATAGATCAATAATTTGTAGCTTTATTTGATTAATTTTTATTGAGCATTTTTTAAATATGTCACATTCCAATCATATCTCATGTCACAAAATTGTCTGTTTCCGTTTCAGAAAGTGTTTTCTCATTTTTTTCTGAGTTTTTGATATTTTCAGAATCTTGACGCTTCTTTCTGGATTGTTTTTTGTCAGTTTCTGTTTCGCTATTAGATCTTTTTACATCTTTTTTTTCGGAATTGTTTTCATTATTCACTTCACGCTTTTCAATTGGTTCAGCTCCAGATTTAATTACATCTTCTTCATTTTCTTTTGCTATTTCTCTGTTGTTTCTTTTCAAAACAATGTTACCCTGATTGAGATCTTCATCTTCACTGTCCGATTTATTATCGTTGTTTGTTTCTTCGCGCTTTTCTTTTGCATTTGCTTCTTCATTTCCTGCATCTCTCTTCATTTCGACTTGTGAATCAATCAATCCCATACTGCTGAGAATATTACGTAGGTTTTGGACTTCTCCAGAACTGTCTTTGACGTGAGCTAGGGAATTTTTCAAGGCAGTTAATTGTTCTTGTGTCCATTGAGAGGTTTCGCGTTTGACAGTTTTCTCTTCCTTATTTATTTTTTCTTTATTTTCATTTTCTGCGGAAGATGGTGTATTATGAGGAGGACATTCGTTGCTACTTTGCTTCGGATCAGATTTTGTTTGACTTGCTTGATCAGATGATTTTCGCTTTGTTTTTTCTTGGGAGTTTCTTTTTTCTGTTTCTTTTTCTTGTTTAATTGTTTCGACATTTCGTTTTTTCTTATGAGTGTCTTCATTATTACGATCATTTATAATTTTGTCTTTGAATCCAACTTTTTTGTCCAGATAATCAGAGTTTGCGTCGAAAGTGGCGTATTTTCGATCATTTCTTTCGGCCGGATAAACTAAATTGACAATTTGCTCTTGAGTATTTTGAATGGTTATTTTATTAAAGATATTGAACAGACTATCAGACAACCAACACAAAAAAATTCAAGCTGGAGCTATCAAAATTATTTTGAGGTTGTCGTATTGATTAGATGTCAATGATGTATTAAAAATGTGTACTCACAATGAAATGGTTATCTTTTCTGACTATTGAAAACGATACTGCAGCTGACTGCCAACGTGCGTAGTGACGTCACAGCAACATGGCGGTTTTTCGCAACCTTTTCAAACGTCGTTTTTTGAAATCGTGTTTGTCAATCACAACGATTTTTCTGAGCAAAAAAAAATAGTACCAATAATTTTTCCAATGTGCTCAGAGTTCATGATTAGGGAGATAACATTTATTTTATTATGTGCTCTTCACTAAGCTTTCTACAAAAAAAATTATTCAAATAATAACTATCGAATTTCATGTTCAATAAGTGGAGATCAATTCCATTAAATATAGAATGTTATTGACATCATTTTGATATCATATTTCATATGATTGGAACGTGAAATATAAGAAAATTCCAATATATATATATTAAAATAATTTATTTGCGAATAAGTGGGTGTGAAAAATTTGAGATAGAATTCAATAAAGCTTTAACTATTCAGTTTACTTGATAAAATCCTTGAATATAAAATATAATTTTTTTGGTCAATCTTGCTGCTTTGAGCTTCAAAAAGCAAAGACAAAGCACTGCAACATTAGTTGTCAGCTAGAATATCATGTGAGCCTCAGAAGTGGGTGCTCTCTAACAAATTTTCCTTTTATAAAGACTTTGTCCTTTTGAAAAGAAATAAATAACAAAGATCTCATAAATACAATGACGATAAAAAAGCAGTCTTTGTGTCTGAAAGAATAATGTGTTTTTTTATTTCGTGTATCATGGCTGTGAAATTTCATTAGTATCTCTGCCAGTTATTCTCCTTGGAGACATGAAACGAATTATCGAAGTGACAATCCTATATTTTATTTGCACCAATAACACATCAGCGTTTGATCGCCAATATTCTCCAATGTTATACAAGCAACCTCAAAATGAGTTGGCAGGACTGTGACATAAATATAGATCTCAAAGTGAGGCTTAACAACCCCATCTTCAAGCTTATCATTTATGTGCATTGATTGGACAAATAACATATCAAATTTGTTGCAGAAGGTCGAGAAACCTTCCTAATGGACTGACCAAATCGAGTCAGCGACAGTATGACTTCTGCACGCAGTAACGCGAGTGCCGATACTACAATTCCTGATGACCATCTCTAGTATCTTTAACTCTGGCGCCTTTCCACAACTGAATTATGGCCCGACGCTTCCACTAGGTCAACAGACGTCATTTCCACAGTGCCGGAGGCTTAGTGGCTCAACTAGATGAACAGTTATTTTTTATCTATTTGTTGTGCCCCTACATCAGCTACGAATTTAGTTGTACTTTATTAGGAACTTAGCAATATATTTATGTGTATATTTCAATCTTGATTTATTTTTATTATTATGTGCTTGTACTTATTGAGCACGAATTGGAAGCAGCGACTGTTACGCATTCGTTTTAATGATGCACTATACATCAAATTTGTAAAGCTATATATACTGTAACGAATTTAAGTCTATAAATAAGTCATTTCGGCTTTACTGGTGCATAGAATTATTGTGGAAATATTTTACATCAAGAAATAAAAGCGATTATATTTTTTTTCTAGAAAATTGCTGGTACAGTCTAGCGTTTTCTAGAAAAGACTGGACGTTTGCGGGAAAAATGTAGTGGGGAGGGACCCAAGGTATATATTCGCTGACTCAACAAGGAGTATTATTGATTTTGGCTCAGAGACCTTATAATATGGACTGCTAGTGGTTGAAATTAAATGAATCAATATTGACATAAATAATTGAAGTTAAGTTATAGTGCAATTCTCGTTCTGTCACTCGAAGTGAACAGACGTGCTAACTACAGTTAGCAGTTAGGTAATTCATAATTACAAACAACTATTATTGATAATTAATTATTAAATCTCATTATCTAATCAAGAATTTAAAAATAAACCTCATCTGACAACAATTAAAATGTCGAAGCACGTAGGCTTCGGCCAACATGCTTCAATATCAAAGTGGAATGACATCAACTCAAAATACACAAGAGGGCCCATGGCAAACTCCATCTAGGAAAAAGAAGTGGGTTGATTCTGACCCAAGCGACATAAGAAGAGTTAAACCAAAAATAAATCAACAACCAGACACAAGTCCCCAATTAAAACAACTCAAAACCGATTCCAGTCTTTATCTGACTCTACCGATAACGAGCAACAACAGGACGAAAATATTACCCTGAAAGCATCGAAACCTCCACCAATATTCTTACCAGATATAGAAGACGTAAATCCATTAAAAAAACTCTTAAACGAAGAAGCGAATGAAAAATACACCCTGAAAACCATAGGCAATAATCAGATAAAAATTCAAGCGAATGACATCGATAGCTACAGAAGCATAATACAACGTTTCACAGCAGACAAGACTAAATATCACACCTATCAAATCAAACAAAATAGGACTCACCGCGCATTTATTAAAAATATACACCATACTACAAATATTACCGAACTTAAAAAGGAAATCGAAGAAAAAGGGCATACAGTTAAAAACATTTTTAACATTAAACATAGAATATTGAAACATCCATTACCAATCTTTATAATAGAACTGGAACAAAGCCCAAATAATAAAAAGATATATGAAATACAATTCTTACAACATACAAGAGTAATCATAGAGCCCCCTAGACCTAGAAAAGAAATCCCTCAATGTGCCAGGTGTCAAAGGTATGGACACACTAAAACCTATTGCGCCAGACAAGAACGATGTGTAAAATGCAGCGAAAACCACGCTACCAAAAATTGTACCAAAAATGAAAGTACACCAGTCAAATGCGTACTTTGTAATGGCAACCATCCAGCCAACTATAAAGGTTGCTCGATTTACAAAGAAATTTATAAAAGGAAATATCCTCCATTACGACCGAGAACAACAGAACCAAGAACAACTTTATCACAGGTAGTAAATCCTAATATATCATATGCACAAATAACAAATCATAATATCCCAAATACACCTGACATACCTCAACCCCAATACAGCACATCAACCCATTCAGCACTACACAAACTTGAAGAAATGATGATACAACTAATGGGAAGGATGGATACCATCCTGAACATCCTCACAACGTTAATATGAAAACTCCCATAATGCAACAAAAACTAAAAGTAGCATTATGGAACGCTAATAGCTTGGCCAACCACAGCCAAGAGTTAAAAGTATTTCTGAACGAGCATGATTTAGATATAATGTTAATATCAGAGACACATTTCACAAACCAAACCTACCTAAGAATACCCCAGTACACAATTTACGATACCAAACACCCTGATGGCACAGCACACGGTGGCACGGCAATAATAATTAAAAACTCAATACAGCACCACGTACTACCCGAATATATGATGAATCACCTACAGGCAACAACCGTACTAATAGAAATAAATATAAATTATAAATGTACGCGAACCTGACAAGAACTTATGAACAAAAAATGACAGAAAATAACTTATTTTATTTGTGCTATGTTTGTAATCAATATATATATAATACTTCGAATGTTGTTGGCTGTATTCTAAAATACGATTTAAATTGATTATCTTAGCCTCGAGGAACAGTTTCTTCTGCATAATTTTTTATTTTTCCTAATAAATAATAGATACACCATTTTCATCATCATTATTATCGTCAAAAATTAAGTCATGACCAATTTGAATCGCATGAACTAATAAATTGCTCATATTTGTATATTCCAACCGTTCTAACGCCAATAATTTTTAAATTTTAGAGATATTTGACAGTTGAATCGTTCTTTAATTCACGGAGTAAATGGAGTGATTTGACATCACCTGACTTAGCTCCAAGCTCTGTACGCTCTGCGCTCGAGCTGCATTAACGAACGCACTACTAACGATCCAAGAACTTTTACGCTAATAGTTCATCTACCCAAATACAGATGCCACATCATTCAGCAACTCAAAAAATGGCGACACTTACAAATAAGACCGCGAACTAACTATTACGCCATTAATTGATCTTATTTTTAAGATCCTAGATCGTTATCTTGTCCAGAAAATATTTGACCTTGTTTATAATTTAAAAGTGGTTGATAGTTGATTAAATTTTATTTAATCAATTAGTAAACTATTGTTCACATTTTAAATTGATCTTTATTTACAATTTCTTTGGCATTAATACACTCAACAATCCAATGTTCGTTAACAATTTCAACACAATTAATCTCAGCTTCTTGCAATTTTTGTTTAATCAGTTCCATGCGGCTGCAATCACTGAAAAAATATTCGTTATTTTTGTTCAATAAATATTATGAAACACGTACCTTGTATGAATAATTATATGACTCAAATAACTTTCAATTTTTTCGCATTTTGTTCCTCCATAAAATGTAAAATCACATTCGACGGAAGTCAATAATGTCGTTGTTGGCGAAAAACAATCATCAACAATTAAATATTTGTCAAAATATACAAAACATGATCGAAAAAGTCCAAGAGGGTTATTGAAAGATATTTCTTTGTCTAGATTTGTATATTCACAAGGTAGTAAATTTAAGTAATCATTCTAAAATCATAAAACAACATAAAAACAATGCAAATTCAATAAAATACAAACTTACTGCGTTTGTAATATTTTCCATGACTTTTTGCAAAGATTCTCTCGTCGCAAGCTGCAAGAATGAATCTCCATATTTGTCAAAGCGGTTTGATAATAACAACTTAGTTTTTTCACTCGTAACAATCATATCATCAGGTGTTAAATCAAGCAATTTTGAAGACAAATCAAAAACTTTAACTATCCAATTTAAATTAACAATATCGTATGAAGCTGAAACAATAGTTCTTTTAATACTAGGAGTAGTATTACCAACCAAAGTACAAAAAGTATTTGGGCCAGTAAATTGGACAACTCTCCCTCCACTTTCTTTAATTTTTATTTCAATATTTTCTTTGGAAAATTCTTCATTTCCTGACAAAACGCAGAATTCTTTCCCAGTCAATAAATCTGTCTTTTGTTTTACATCATATAGATGAAACAAGTCGTTTGTTTCTCTTGTTTTCCTAGTACGTTTTGGTGGAGATGTTTCGATATCGCCTTCAGCCAAATGTCGACCACTTAGTTTAACAACAGCTTTGTTATCTTTAGTTAATTCTTTCAACTCATTCAAAGTCAAACAATTATGCCATGCTTTATCGTATCGTATTTTTTCCACACGAGGAAATCTTAAAGTATATTCTGTTTGGAAATCCGATGATCTAACTAACTCTGAAGCTTTTACTTGTAAAATACACGATTTTCTCGGATCAATCCACAAATCTGGTTTTTCTTTTTTCCAAGTTATCATATCTGGATTTTTATTTTTTTCATAATCTTCCCAATATGGACTGAGTTTCTTCACTAATTTATCAAATTCTTCTACTGCTCCGCTTGAGACTTTGCCAAAAGTGTAAAATTCTTTTGGCGATTCTCCTATAAATATTTTAATGCACTATATTCTATTCACGTTAAGGAATGGTCCGCAGCCAGCGATTCAGACTTTCTGATTGGCCGAGATGCAAACCAAGTTTACATTAACACTAGGCTATAAGTCAGTTGCATTAACTGTTACTCGTTCATCAATAATTATCTATAGTCTATATCTATACAAATAAATAAAGCTGAAGTGACTGTCTGTGAATTCGCAATAAAGACTTTTTCTCAATCTTATATGGTTATTTGCAGGACACCAAAACCAAAACACACATTTTTTAATTTTCTGTCTGTCCAAGCTAATCTTCGAAACGGCTAAATCGATTGAATTTCCGCAATTGTTTTTGGTACTTGCGTAATGATTTCTGAGATAGTTCCATCAACGTACAATAAGTGGCGTACGAGTGGTATTCTTTCGTTCGCGTATCGTTCATCCAATTGAGTTGCAACTTTATACAGTTGTTGTTGGTACTTGCGTAAAAGTTTCTGACATAGGTGGTGCGCTAGTCGTATTGGATAACTGATCGTTCGCGCATCGTTTATCCGATTGAGTTGAAATTTTGAGCAGCTGTCATAATACCATCAAAGAACAACTCGCGCTGCAGTGTAAATATTTCTCTTAATATCTCAATAAATAGTATTTTTATTTTTTTTTGTCTTTATGTGGTTCTAAATTCACTTAGACCAAACCGCTGGATCTAAAGTTCTGAAATTTTGACACTGCATAACTATATAATGACATAAAAAGTCACTAAGAAAAGATTTTTTGAAATTCCATCCCTAAGGGGGCAAATGAGGACACTTCAATACGTTTGTGTGGAAAATCGTATTCTCTGCGACTATTATTATATTTTTATGAAAAAGTTAATTGGATTGTTAACTCTAGAATAAAACAAAAAAAAATTAGTAAAAATAGCACGACTACCTCGGTAGAAGCTCGAGATTTGCCCCGGTACTGCAATCAATTTTTATTTTTATTTTTTCCATTTATTTCAAAGACATGCCGCGGATGGAGCAAGCAGTTTGCCTGGATGTTGCTGTCAATTATTATATTTCTAAGGCCCAGTATTTCAGATTCAGTTTAATCTATAGATTACTTAAACGAAGCTTAATTACTATGGTAACAATTGTTTTTACAATCGTTGCTATGAAAATTAATTCACAGTTTTCTTAATCCGAACACTGAAATACTGGGCCTAAGGTCCAGTATTTCAGTCCATGGTTTACCTTAAACGTAGCTTAATTTCCATAGTAATGATTGTTAGAACAATTGTTACTAAGGTAATTAAGCTCCGCTTAGGTTAAACCGAGGACTGAAATACCGGCCCTAAGAGTTGGATTGATTAACTTTAAAATAAAACAAAAAAAATCTTTGAGAGTAGGTACAAGACTACCTCAGCGATGCCGTAGTTATTCCGGGAGCTGTAGTCAATCTTTTTTCTATATTTTAAATACTATTTGATATAATTTTACAAAATTTGGTATCTATGGGTTTTCCAACATGCCCATTTTACCTGAAATATTTTCAAACCAGCAGTACATCCGTTTTGACCAGAAATTGGCATCAATTTTCTTATTTTAAATGTAATACCCCATTTTTTAATTTTACCACTTAATTCTACATATGAAACAATAAAAACATTTTACTGCAGATCAATCATATTCGGCGTAATATTTTTTCTCTATTCTCTTCAAAACGCTGTATTTCAGGAACGAGTTCGAATTATCATAATATGAAAACAATATTTTATAAGGGAGATTTGAAGCTATAATATGATGAATAATTATTTGGTTATTCATAAAAATATGACGGGTACGCTACGCTAAAGTTGACAAACATAATAAAAGTCTATTTTTTCAAATGGCGCCTCTCTTTTTTATTGCATAATTAAATTCTACGATAAAAAATAAGGGTAGCTACTTCATTGAAGAAACTAGCAACCCATGCCGGCTTCGCACGGGTGGACATTTAATAATATTCAACATTTTTATACGAATCTTTAAAGCATAATTAAATAGTATATATTAAGAATAATACCACAATTCTTGCTTGAGTAACCCAATTAAAACATAATCTAAACTGTCAAAATTTCTTGATAAATGTGTAGATCGATAGATCTATGTATGGATAGCATCATTAGTATTCAATTAAGTGAATTACGGAAAATAAAAGATTATATTGCAGCGCAGGCAATGTAAGAAAACTTATTGGTCATTTTTTCATATTTTGGATTACATTATTAAAGTTTTCGTAGGTAATCCTTTTATTGAGAGTAAATTATAGCGCATGTTACTTTGTGATAATAGATATAGGATTCTACTGGTGAAAGAATTCTTAAAATCAGTCCTCACGCAAGCGCTAACAGCAACTATAAAAATTTCAATTTAATCGGGATATTCGAACGGCAAATACCGTCAGTAATACTATGTCAGAACCTTCATGTAAGTGCCAACAACAACTATATAAAATTCCAGTTCAATCGGATGGACGATGCGTGAAGGGACAAATACGGCCACTCAAAGTATGTTGAAGGTATAATAATAAGATCTCTTTTGAAAGAGCCAATAACAACTGTAGTAAGTTTCAACTCAATCAGATAAACGATGCGCGAATGAATAAATACGCCTCGTGCGCCACGTTGATGACACTCCAATAAGAACCCTCACTAATGTGCCAACAAAAACAACTATGATAAGTTTCAACTCAATCAGACGAACGATGCACGAGCAAACAAATACGGCTCGTGCGCCACTTATTGTACGTTGATGGTACTATAATAAAAACTTCCACGATAGTGGCACTAACAACTATAGAATAAATTGACTTTTTTCGTTTTAACTCTGTATATTTATTTTTATTTTTGACGTTTCGACTCTCTAACCGAAATGTTTTATCCCAATTGGATGAACAATGCGCGAACGAACAAATACGGCTCGTGCAATACTTTATCTATGTTGACCATTCTTCATTTAAACCACCACTGTATTGAAGCGAACGGAATAAAAAAGAAATTATTCAAATCGATCCAGCCGTTTTTGAGTTTTAGCAAGACTAACGAACAGCGTTTTATTTTTATTATATTGGATAATAAATTGTTTTTGGTTATAAATTCTGTATATTTTATCAGAAACTTTGATGATTCGATCTTTTGACCAAGAATTTTCTTCAGAAAAAAATGATACAAAAAAAAATAAAATAAAGTTGTTATTATTGTAACGATTGTTACATAGATAATTTTCTTATTGTTGTGCAGAAAGCTAAGAATGTTTCGATTAGGATTTACAAACGAAGATTTTCAAAATTTATTAATTATTTACAGTGAATGTCAAAAAGTACTGACAAAAACACGCGACATTTTTAGAGAAAGATATTCTGACGAACCACGTCCGACACGAGATTTGTTAAGAAGACTATTATTCAACTGTTAAACACCACTTTAATTGAAAGCTGCAAAAATTAAAACAATTGCAGAAGATAAAAAAAATTAAGTTCCTGTTTAGCATTTTTCTCGACATATCCATAAGCATCTGTTAGGGATGTCCAAAGAGAATTGACCATTTCCCAAAATTCTATGCACAGAATTTAAAAAACATGAATGGTATCCATTTTCAATTAATTTAATACATATACTCCAACCTGCTTATTATAAGCAAGAATAAATTATTGCGAATTTATTTTATTAAAAACGCAGGAGGATAACGATTTTTCAAACCACATAATTTATACAGATGAAGCTAAATTTAACTGAAGAAATTCTCATTTTTGGAATGAAGAGAATCTTCATCAAACATATGAAACGCGACACTAACATTTTTGTAGTTTTAATGTCATTTGTAGCATAAAATATGATTCGGTGGTTACTCTACATGTGTTTGAAGATAATTTGGATAGTGAAAGATATCTGGAAATTTTAGAAAATCAGCTTCTTAATTATATAGACGATTTAAGTTTAAATCAAAGGAATTTAGTATGGTACCAACTAGTTGACGGGCGCTTCACCACATCCAGTAGAGTAAGTAGTAGTAGTAGTAGTAAAGTAACTCCACTTGATTTTTTTGTTTGGGGTTATATTAAAAATATTATTCATACAAAACCTTTAACTACTACAGAAGATTGCCAGCATAGAGTACGAACAGTATTTATCAGCATGTCTTCTGAGATGATAAAAAGATCAACGCAAAGTGAAATATTGAAGAGAGTTACAAAATGCTTACATGCGGGCGGAAGGCAGTTTAAATATGTATTAAGTTAATTTTGTTTTTAGAATTCACTTGTTTTCCCTGTGGCTCATTTAGCTTTATTAATAAAAAATATGAATATACCCAAATTACATGTTTCTTTATTTTACTGAAATTCTATCAACTTTCAATATAAGACATGTTACGTAAAGTATCCTTATTTTTTAACGTAGAATTTAATTATGTAATTAAAAAGAAAGATTCCATCTAAAAAAATAGACTTTTATGATGTTTGTCAACTGTAGCTTTGGCGTAGCGTACCCGTCACATTTTTATGAATAACTAAATCATTATCTTAACATATATTTACGCTCATCACTGATTCACTGACTCCGTAACGCTCTAAGATAGTATGGATATAAGTCAGTTACAGCAACAAATTATTGCAACAGTCTATGGCTCAGAGGTAGAGCGTTGGTCTATAGTTCGACAGGTACCAAATCGCATTCGGATGAAATTAAAGTTTTCAATTTTTTTTTTCTTTATACAGACAACCATTTCTTCAATATACTTATCTAAAGCGTCATCATTTACTTTTGAGGAATTTTATGTAAGTTTACTATGTGCTAAACATTCAACGGGCGCCTTGCATACCCCTAGTTTACCATATTGTGACTTCAAGTCTCCCTTATAAAATGTTGTTTTCATATTATGATGATTCGAACTCGTTCCTGAGATACAGCGTTTTGAAGGAGTGTCGAATTTCAGACAAAAAAATTAAAAAAAGAATTACACCGAATTTGATTGGTCAGCAGCAAAATGTTTTTATTGTTTCATATGTAAAATAGTCCGCTGAACTGAATGGTAAGATGAAAAATGGGATATTCAATTAAAAATAAGAAAGTTGAGGCTAATTTCTGGTCAACCCGGATGTGCTACTGGTTTGAAATTTTTTTTGTTAAAATGGGTATGTTGTAAAATTCATAGATACCAAATTTTGTAAAATTATATTCAATAATTTTTAGAATATAAATAGTGTAGGCTCGTCGTGGAACACCCTGCATATGCGGGCGGAGCTGCGGATGACAGCTAGACATAGCTAAGATCCTGTTCAAAGATTCAAATTTGTATCTATTCAACCATTCAGGTAATATATGAAATATTTATCGGCTTAATTTATTGATTTTTTTTTTTTTACTCTTTTCAAATCTTTTATTTGTTGTATTTGACTAGGAATAGTGTTGTTTGCATTTCGGCCAGTTAGAAGACTTGAATGGTTGTGCTGACCGTGGACTGTTCTTGATGTATAATTTTGGTAGGAATGCAATATAATGCCTCCAACTGATTCCAATAATTTCAAGAGATGGCATTACTTTCTAGTGAAATTTTATTTCGTCCTGTGACTATCGAGAAGGGTGCAGTAAACACATCCTGCTAGGCCAAAATCCAGTTTATAGGCTACGTGCATGAAGTCTACTGGCGCCTCTAGCGGGCAATAGAGAACTATTGAACTACATTTTATCATTGTTTCATATCTATAATTTTTTAAATGTACTAATATTATTTAATTCAGCTGGGTGCGTATAATATAACTTACATAGCATAAAAGGTACGTTGAAATTATTTATTTTGAGTATTTTTTTCTTCAATTATAACGTACCTATTATAGAGAAAACGTTTTAATTCGTCCAAATTGACAGGATAACCTCAAATTATGACGCCGATGTTCTTGCAGATCGTGTTTGTATTTATCAAACACTGTATCCCTTTTACCGAGGAAGCATTGAAGAAAAGCGTGAAATTAGTTTTGTCATATTAAACATGTTGAAGAATATGTTGCTGACAATATTAACAACAAAATTATTGCGAAGTGCATCTGACAAACTTCTATCACTGAAACATCTTAAAAATTAGAGATAGAGGTAAATTCATGAATTCCAAATCGATGATGAATATTTCTAATTTCACAATTGAATTACAAACATAATTGTTATATATATTAATAATGAAAGACAGACAATACTCTATTTACCGCTTTGATTCACTTCACTCGTTTTTTTTATGTTATAACTGGGTACATGAAATCTATGAAACTATATTTCACTTGAATCATCCTTAACACAACAGCATGGAACAGAACAAACGTTTTCCCATGTTTTATATGCAATTATTTTCACTTTTAAACTACAATGCTCAATGACAGCTCATTGACGTATTCTGAGAAATGGAGTTCAATGGTTACAATGGTGCTCACCATGAGCGCTCGCATCGATATTTGTTCAAACTCCACCCCCTTGCACATAGCCTATAAATCAGTTGCCAAGTCGTGAAAAAATATGTATGTTCTGCTAAATGTTCGTATTGGTTCGGAACTTTTGAATGAAATGGTCGCAAAAGAGAGACATTATACTGTATTCAAGCATTTTTATTTTTACCATTATCATTGGAGACAGCAACTCCGAGCAAAAAACTGCTGATATGGCCGGAACGTCTTCTTTCACCATAATATCCACCCAAAATAATTAGATCCATCTCTGTCATTAGACCCTCAAAAAACTAGAAACAAACACAGTAATAAAATATTATTCTCTTGTTAAATCAATTATCGCCAAAAATGCGAATTTCATAGGGGTTTGCTATTTTTATCACCTCTAATTTCATTTTCCACCACCCAGCATTCCTTACATTTGGTTTATAAATTGAATGAGGATCTTTAAAACAAATTCCTTCCTCTTTTCTGTCGACCGATTTATTCAATTCTTCCATTAAATCCTGTCTAAAAGAAGCAAAACATTCAATAAAACTCAAATTATCTAATAAATATTAATTATTACTTCGTTTTTGCTTCCAAGCGCAAACTTTTTAATATCACTCCTTCTATCGGCTCAAATAAATTATCTAAAATTCTCATTCGCTCAACAAGTGGCTTATTGGTTAAAATTTGATCATTAAACAATAAAATATCGAAAACAACAAAACATGGCCGATGAGTATTATCAATTGTCAATTTTTTGACGTCATAATTCATACCTGAAAATTACAGCGATATTTTATTGAAAATCCCTCAGTTATGATGAATATTAGAGAACTCAAGTGTGAAAAATGAATAAAGAAAAAAATGGTTTTTAGAAATAAATTACAAAAAGTCACATGAACAGAAACTACTGGAGCGTGAGCGTAAATAATTTGAAAAAGAAGTGAAGAACATATTCAAAAAACCAACTGGCTGCACAAAAACTGGTCAATAGATAAATTTTAAGAGAACAGTCTTAATGGGAATTTTTAGGAGTTTTCATTTCAAAAACCATTATTCTCTCTCTGATTATATTCACCTTTGGAACCAAATTTCTTTGTTTTTGTATTCCACCCCATCATTTCACCGTCCAATATAACGCTATTAACTTTTGAAAATATTTTTGATAATTTAGGAGTTATTAGACCAGATTTATAAGTTTCGCCGTAAATATTAGAATAATCATATCCATTTTTGGAGAAATATTTAAAACTGCCGTTTTTCATATGTAACTGAAATCTTTCTCCATCAAATTTGTTTTCTACATAAAAAACTTTTTCTCCTTTAACAACTTTGTTCAATACATCAGAATCGCAGTGTAAAGATAACATAGGACGAAAAGGAGTGAACAATTCTACCTCTAATTCATGTAATCTAGTGCTTATATCTTTTAAGGTAGTACAAATCTGGAAATAATAAAATAATTTAAAATAAATACAACTTCGTTTTTTATGTTTACCTTCGATAGAATACTACAAACATCGTATAAATCTGGTGCATCGGGATGAAAAATTTTCAAAATTCTATCGTTACCTATACCTAATCTCATATTTTTTAAAATAATTCTTATGATCCATTTTTGTTCAACTGCTGTACTAGATTTTATCATTTTGCTCAACACATTTTCAACTTCACCTATCAAAATTTTAAAGTTAAGCGACCCAATTATTTATTCAATATTATACATACGAGGCTGATGATTCGCATGATTCTGAGACATTTGATTCAAATAATTGTTTATATCAGCAATGGTTAAAGTACTACTTTTTGGACACCATTTCCGGAGAATCCAATAAGCTACTTCTGCAAAATCATTAGCAGTTTTTGTATTTGAAGTAACTTTATTATATTTTAAAAGCTGATCGGCATCATTTCCTCGTAAACATAAAGTACGGACATAAAGTTTAGAGAATGCAGTTTCTTTTAAACCATAGGGAGTCCGTTCTCTCTCATATTCTGGCACTAGAAGACGTAGCGCGGGATAAAATGTTGTTTCCTGCAATAATTTATATCCAAATATCATAAACAATAATCACAAATGTAATAAACCTACAGTTTCACACTCTTTATCAATTTTTTTATAAGAGTGTATAAATTCTGACAAAACTTTTTCCTTATCTGCAAATTTTGAAAATGATTGTATTTTTTCACACACATCACAAAATGTTTTAAAAGCTATGCGAGAATCAGCCATAATTATAACAAATTAATAAAAAAATTGATATTTTACTAATCTGTCACGTAAACATGACAGATGACACTTGTAAATACGAATGAAGTTTGCAATAATACAAGAGCCATCTGGGATTGTGTTCATGTCGAGTTGTGTTCTTGTGTTCACATTTCACGTCTCACTCAAACTGATAAAATTATTGCAAATGGCAGTGCAAAAAACATGTTATGTTGAATATTAGTTGTTATAAAACTAAGTGAAATTTGTTTGGAAGCGATAGCAAGCAGTAAGATATATATTTTTTCGCCCCAAGTATATTATACTGCAACAGAATGGCGAAATTAGTTGATGTGTATCGTACAGAAAGAACTCTCGGTAGGAGACAACTTCCACTTGTCGTGGATGAAAATCTAACGGTAATTATTTATTATTTCTGTATACAATAAACCGTATAGTAAGAAACATATATAGTGCTTTAAATACATCATCTTTACGCACGCATACGTGTAAGTCAGATGCATACCTAACCCTAAATAAATGTATTTTTTTAAGTGACCTAAAATACGATTTTACTACGATTGTACATATTTCACATACATATTGCAAGCACATTCCTTAAAATATTAAACGGGAAATTGTTCGGCATATCATACTCATTAGTAATTGTAGTTTGACATACAATAATACACAATCTATTAATATTTATATGCAGATGGTGATGGATTTGAATTCAATGGGTCTGATTTGTGATAACAAACCCGTTAAAGGGAAAGAACTGGAAGAATTTACACGTAAGGTAGAGTTATTAAACCCTGCAGAACTTGGTTCTGCTCTCCAAGTCACAAAGACTGACCTGCTTCGTGTTCTAAACCAAGCTGTCCCATGTGTTGGTTGCCGAAGAAGGTAACACAGTTAAATAAACATTGTTGACTAGAATATAATGTAATTTTGATTTTCAGTGTTGAAAGACTGTATCTCCAGCTACTTACTTGTGGTCATCCTACTTTAGATCCATTAACTGTTAATCAGGATGGAGTGATTACTCTTAGAGCTGATAAATCCGTCACTCCGTCAGTTTTGGCCACGTTGTTTCATGGGCATAGGTAATAATTTGCTATTTTTACACTGTTGTATTTAAGTATTATAAATTACTTGTTTTTATGCAGTTCTCGGTTGAACAACTTGGTGGATAGCCAGCCTCGTCGTTCAAAGAAGAGTCACCGATGTTTATTGCATTCTCTGGATTCTCAACGCAGTAGGCCAATCACTCCTGTTTGGCGCGATGTGTGGGATTGCATGCGACAGCAGTGCAAGGACGAAGTCGTTCTCATCGAGTCCAGTACATTGCACTGCACCCTAGAGAACTATCTACGCAAGCATCGGTTCTGCGGTGAGTGTCGCACAAAGGTGCTGCGAGCTTATACGCTACTCGTGGAAGAACCAGAGCCATGCAAAGAGAAAGGTTATGTTTCTGCTTTATATTCTGGCATCAAAAGGTGTCTTCCCGATAAGCACTTACATCTGCAGACTAAAACTGATTACATCAGACAGCTTATTTCCCGTGCCGAGCCTGAACTTACGGGCAGGTATGACATGATGTATGTTTTTTGTTTTTATTTTATTATCGAGGCACTGGCATCCCTCTAACACAACCTACTCTAAATTCCAGCTTTTTATATTACGAGAGATATTGAAAAGTTATTTATTATTGTGTACATAGCTTAGAAAATTGAAGCAACAACCTAGTTTTACCAACCAGTATTTCTTAAATTTTAGATGTTTGTTAATATTTGTATTCTAAAGAAGGAAAAAATCTTCTAGAATATCTATTAAATAAAAGGTTTCATTGGGTTTTGTTCTGATGAGGGTAACACGTGATTGCCGAAACGTAAAAGATTTCAATAAATAAAATACAGAATAAAACTCAAATGAAGCCTTTTATTTCTTTTTCTCAATCAACACCTGGTTCAACTTTTTATTTATCTTTGTATGTAGGTTGTGTTACTGATGTCGGATCTTCGCTTTTTTTAGTTAATTATTTTATCTGTAAATTGATCGTTTCGTGATTGTTTTCTTTTCCATCCAACAGTCGCCGTGAACGTCACGCAAAAACTTTAGAAATTGCTCAGGAAGAAGTTCTCACCTGCTTAGGAATTTGTGTTTATGAACGTCTTCATCGCATCTATGTACGAATGAGAGAAGAAGAATGTACCTGCCAAGTTTTCGCTGCCGTAGCCGTGGATACTCTTTGTAGGAGCTTTGAAACCGCTGTGGAGATGAAACAGGGCATCTCACAACTGGAACTCCTCTATGAAGAGCTTACCAAAGAAGAGCAGCTTAAACAACAACGCAAAGAACAGAAGAAACTCAAGCGCCGTAGGAAGAAGGAGCGTATGGCTGATGAAAAAGAAAACTGTAACAGATGCGAGACACCAATTCTTCCTGACAGTAAATTGTGTTCTTGTGCAATTGTTAATCCCAATGTGAAACAACTCATGGATAAAACTTGCTTAAACTGTAAAGACTGTTGCAGCAAAAAACTAGAAAAAGGAAAATGCATGAATGGGAACGAGGAAACCAATGAGAAAGACACTACGAATTGGTACGACAGCGAGAGCTGTAAATGCTCAGTTAATTCAGTAGGAAAAAAGAACAAAAAGAAGAACAAAGATTCGCGCTGCTTTTCTCCATTCGATTGTGAACACGAAGATAGTGATATGTCAGACAAACCTTTAGCGCTCGAAGTGAATAAACAGGGTGTGAAAGAAACTTGGTCATCCAGCGAATTGTCACATGATTGTGGATATTCTTCAGAAAATAATAACGGGTGTTGTGAAACTACGTCCGGGACGTCCAGTCTACCTAGTTCACCAGAAGGGTCAGAAATGGCGTGCTCAGGGAGCTGTTGCAATTTGGAAGCGGAGTGTCCCGCCGATTATAAACATTCGAAATTTTTTCCTAGGGCAAATAGTATTAAACTTAGTCTGCAACAGATGCTGGAGGTAAGATTTTTTTTATTATGTTTGTATTTCCATTAATACTATTTGTTTCCAGCATTCATGTTCTTCTGACGAGGAGGGCGAAGGAAGCTATATATCCGCTGAAGAAGTTCGCGAATTCCAGTCAAAAGTCAGGCATTTATCAAAACAGCGGGAGGAGCTGCGACAAACGTTGAGGAAACGATTCGCACAACTTTGTGTTAATGGGCCTCAACAAAATCAACCGCAAGTAAAAACCGCTCTCAATTAAAATGCAACTTCCTGCTCGTAGGTGTCCTGGTACGCTCTTCAAGAACAGGCGCACAAAATAATTATTATTTAGATATATTCCTAGAACAATTTTTTTAATTTGTCTTGAATTGGTTTTGATTTAAAATATGAGTAAGAAATAATTTGATATATCTCGTATTGGTTTTATTTGAATGATATATTGGAGGAAATGATTCTTTAGTATTTAAGTCACGTTCTTGTAAAACATGAATTGAATAATAAGAGTTCTTTCTTCCATTTTCATTGAGTTGCTAGGATTATTTTCTTTTACTGTAATATTTTTTATAATTCTTCTGAAAATTTGTGCGTTCTGAGTCCAGTGATATTGTAAATAGTTGGTAATTTGTTGCATTCCATTAATGGGTGTATTGTTAAAGTATAAACCGTTTTGTATAGCAGAACATTGTATGGACATATACTATAATATAAAGAAAAAAAAAACAATGTGGTTCTTATGTATTGTTGATAATATTACAGTGTATTAAAAACTTGAACATTCAAATAAACTGATAAAACTTTATTATATTTACCTTCTGTGGTTCACCCTTCACTAATATCCATGGTTACCTATATTTGATTTCAATTAACTAACTATATATATAGTCCAATTCCCGTTTACCGTTAAATGTAGGGATTTTAGTCTTTATTCATACACAAACTTTGCCCACTGTTTCCTGTTTTTTACAGGCTGCTTGGCTTCGCGTAGTGTGATTCCTTTCTTCTACAGGAGTTTCTCTATGATTTTATCCCAGTTCTCTCTCGGTCTTCCTCGGCTTCTCTTCGGTATATTCCTTGATGTCCAAGTCCTCTTTAGAGGTCTATTTTCCTCCATCCTGACCAGGTGTTCCCGCCAGCTCAGTTGTCTTTGCTCAATAAATTCTACTATAGGTTTCATTGAAAGTTTTGATCTTATATCTTGATTTCTTATTCTGTCCATTCTCGTTACTCCTTTGACCCTTCTCAAATATTTCATTTCTAATGTCTGGATTTTACTTTTGGTTCTTCTCGGTATAACCCTTGACTCACAACCATATGTTAGAACTGATCTAAATATTGTATTGTAAACTGTTAATTTTATCTTCCTGCTAATTTCTTTCTTATTTATGAAGCTGTTATTTATGCTGTGAAATAATTTCACTGTTTTATCTACTCTTTTGTTAATGTCTTCTTCCTGTTTTTCATCTTTTGTTATTGTTACTCCTAAATATTCGAATTTCTCTATTTGTTCTATGTTTTCATTATTTAGCTTAATAGTTTTTTCTTCAGTACCTATTATCAATATTTTTGTTTTCTTCACATTTATTGACATTCCGTGCATATTCAGTTTATTATTCCATATATTCAAATTTCTTTGAAGTTGTGTTTCGTTTCTTGCGAATATTACAACATCGTCCGTAAACGCGCATTCTCCAATTTCGATACATTGCATATTTCTGTGGCCTACTAATAGCTTCGTTGTTTCTTGCTTGCATTCTTTTATAATATCGTCCATGAATACTGTAAACAGAACCGGACTCATAACTCCTCCTTGGCGAAGGCCATTTTTCGTTTCAAATATTTCTGATTTTCGGTTTCATTTAACAATACAGTTCAAATTTTTCTTATATAAACTTTTGATCGCACTCACTAATTTCCTGTTCACACACAAAAATATGATCTTGTACGCTTCTTCCTTTCCTGAATCCGCTTTGAGCTTCTTCTAGAGATGGTTCTATAATTACTCTCAGTCTTTTTTCCAGAACTCTCATATAATTTTAGTGCTGTACTTATAGAGCAAGATCCCAGACCCGCCAGACGTTACTTATTTTCTGAGAAACAAAATTTGTGGATTAGAGTAGTGTCAATTGGTACTTTGATCATACGCATATTTGCTAGTTTGTGCCGACGACCAATTTATAGATACGAGATGCTGTAGGTACGTCGAGTCATTACTCACTTTTCTTAAAGTCTTGAGTGCTGATTCTCACGTATGTTCGAGAGAATATTGTTAAAAATTGATAATCAACACTGCTAGACACTTTCCATCGGTGGTAATTTCTGCTAGACTCTTTAAATCTCGCGAAGAATAACGTTATCTTGCCTATAGTCTAGTGCTAATTTTTATATAAGATACTCAGGACACAATTTCAATATTTTTTGTTAACAGCTAGATCAATCGTCGGGCTAAACATTCCCCAGATACAATTAAAATATCGCTGTGAGTAAAAGCGCGAGGTCACTATTTGTACGCTTGATAGTAAAATAAATATCTATCGGCATCCAAATCTTCCTTGGTCTGGCTGTTTACAAAAAGTATTGAAATTGCTTCCTCTGAGTATGATATATAAAAAATAGGGCTTAGATTATAAGTAAGATTACTTTATTTTTTGCGAGCTTTAAAGCGTTTAGCAGAAATTACTGCCGGTGGAAAGTATCTGGCAGTATTGGTTATCAATCTTCGACAATATTCTCTAGAAAATACATAAAAATCAGCACTCAGACTTTAAGAATAGTGAGATATGTCTTAACGTAGCTGTAGCACCTCGTATCTACAAATTGGCCGTCGGCACAAACTAGCAAATATACGTATGATCAAAGTACCGACTAACACTACTTTAATCCACAAATTTTGTTTCTCAGAAAATAAGTAACGTCTGGCGGGTCTGGGATCTTGGACTATCAATAGTGAAATTCCTCTATAATTGTTACAATCACGGATATCTCCTTTTTTATATATCGGTAAGATAACTGCTATTTCCTAGTCTTTTGATATTGTATCTTTCTTCCATACTTGATTAAATATTTTTAATAGCAACATATCACCTTCATCACCCATGTATTTTAGCATTTCTGTAGTTATTCTGTTATGACCAGGCGATTTTCCACATTTTTGCATTTGAATGGCTTCTTTTACTTCTTTAATACTTATTTCTTCTGTAGATGTTGCAGCCAATTCACCTCTTGTTTGCAGTTCTATGTTTCTCTCTTCGACTGTTGTATCTAATAATTCTGCGAAGTACTCTTTCCATCGTTCCATTACTTGGTCTTCTGTTATCAGGGATCCCGTCTTGTCTTTTACTGGAAAATTGTCTGTTGTTTTTCCCTTTCTTAAAGTTTTCATTGCTTTGTAAAATAGTTTTTGATTTGCCTTGCTATTTTCTTCCATTTTATTTCTGAATGTGATCCAACTTTTCTCCTTCTCTATTTTTATTAGATTTTTAACTATTTTGCGCTGCTCTTTGTAAATGTCGTAGTTTTCTTGAGTTCTGTTGCTATGGTACTTCATCCAAGTTCTCTTTTTGCATTTTATTTCTTCTTTAATTTCTTGGTTCCACCATGGTGTTTGTTTCTTAATACTTTTTACTTTGAAAGTTCCGCAAACTTCTCTTGCCACGTTTGATAGAATTGTTTTGAGCGTTCACCAATTTTGTTCAATATCAGTTTCACTATCCATTGTGAGTTCTTTTATTTGTTTTGTTACCTCTTTTTCGTACATTGTTGCTGTTTCCTGCGATTTTAGTTTGTAGGTTCTCATTGTTTCATACGACGTTTCTCTCTTACATTTCCTTGCTCGTTGTATTCTTTCTTTATTTTCGCTACTACCAAAAAATGATCACTATATGTTTCTGGCCCTCTTCTAGCTCTGACATCTTTTATCAATTTTCTGTTTCCTCTTTCCGCTAGTATGTAGTCTATCAACGATCCGCCCTCTGGTCCGTGTATGTGTGAATTAATTTGTGTTGAAAAAATGTATTTGCTACTATTATTAACTAACTGCACTTCACTATTAAGTAGCATCAATTATATTTTAAAAGGTTCATTATAATGAACAATAGTGCGTCTGATCTAGAAAGCTTTATGAATTTTCTAATTCAAACGTTCTAATCAGAGCTGGAACTACAACGACTTGACATTGACATTGACTTGATTTCTACTAACCCCTATCATGTCCCTATTACAAATATTAACTGGAAACATGTCCAATTTGTGTGGCACATTGACAGTAAAACTCAAGTCAATATCAATGTCAAGTCGTTGTAGTTCCACCACAGTTTTATGACTAAATGAACGAAAGCGCATCTACAAACCTGAAAATCCCTAATTTGAACCTGAAGTTTGAAATTGTTGCAATATACATAAAAAAAAGTAAGGAGCACAGATACGACTATGCCACAAACGAAGGCTTAGATCTACGCCAAGAGTTGAAATATGCTTTATAACGAATGGCATTACACAGCTTTCTATTACCGCTTCGTTATTATTCCAAAATTATAATTTTTTGAAATTCACATATCTAATGAAATTTTGTCTAGTTTTTGTTTCTTATACATTTGAAGAGCTCAAGCGAAATTTACAATTTCAGTAGTTAATGAAATAATCTTTCTTATATTCATTGGAGCTCCGCTCAGCTGTTTTACAATGAATCCCACTATATACGATTTCTATCAACATTTTATCTCCAATATCACCAAGAATTACTTGGTTCAACATCAAAATAATTGTTAAATTACATTTACGTAGCAATATATTTGAAGTACTTTATCAAAACATTAACAATTATAAATAACAATTTTTATATCACAGTAATTTCACAAAAGTGCCTATAAATTGGTAATTTTTTACCGATACTCCGCGATACACAATGATGCGTTAGTTCCCCCAAAACCAAACGCGTTCTTAATTGCAACTCTTCTAAATTTTGATTTCCATTCTTGTTTTTTATTTGGAACAAAATTCAAATTCATATCTGTCTCCAACTCTTCAATGTTGATAGTTGGCGAAATAATTCCTTTCTTACAACTTAAGGCCGTGAAAGCAGCTTCCAAATTTCCAGCAGATCCTAATAGGTGTCCATGAGCCCCTTTAGTGGATGAAACTGCTAAATTGCGGCAATGATCTTTAAATAGAGTTTTGATGGCCTTTGTTTCAATTGCATCTCCTAAAGGAGTTGATGTAGCATGAGCATTGATGTATCCAATTTCTTCTGGATTTATTTTAGCATCTTCTAAAGCTCGTTTCATGGCCAAAATTGCTCCAGTTCCATCAGCTTTCGGCGCTGTAAGATGTGCTGCGTCTCCGGAAAGTCCATATCCTAATATTTCTGCATGAATATCTACTTTTCTTTCCAAAGCATGCTCTAACTCTTCCAGTACAAAAATTGCTGATCCTTCTCCCATAACAAAACCATCTCGTTTTTTGTCAAAAGGTCGCGATGATTTTTCTGGCTGATCGTTAAAAGAAACACTCAATGCACGGAGACGACAAAACGCTGCGATAGATAAAGGAGAGATGCAGGCTTCTGCACCGCCGCAAACCATAACATCAGCATCTCCTCTCTGAATAAATCGAAATGCGTCTCCTATAGCGTGAGCCCCGGTAGCGCAAGCAGTTGAAACTGAATGATTGGGCCCTCGAAATTCATATTTTATGCTAATGTGCCCTGAAGCCATGTTAGGAAGTATTCTTGGCACAAAATATGGACTTACCTGGAAAAATATCACTTTATCATCAGTTCTGCATGAAACTTCAAATATATTTTATAACATAAATATCTAATGACTTACGCGATTGTAGCTTTTTTTTAATGAATCATTCGTATCGCAGATGTCTTTTAGATCAACCATTCCCATGCCAACAGCAACTCCTGTCCTTTGTTTTTCTTCTTCTGTTTTTGGGAACCAGTCAGCATCTTTAAGAGCTTCTTCTGCTGCAATTAACGCATAAGCTGATGCTGGTGCCATGGATCGAAGATCACTTTTAGTAAAATATTCTTTAAGATCCAATGGTTTATTATTTTTTAATATTGAACCTGCTACTCGACAAGGAAGTTTACTATATTCTTCTCCGCATAATTTTGTTATACCGCAACGACCATCTATAAGATTTGTCCATGATTCTTGTACAGAGCATCCTAAAGGTGAAAGTATTCCTAATCCTGTTACTACAACTCTCTTCATTTTAAAAAGACAATTTTTAAAACCAAAAAATTCTCTTAAGGTTATGTTTAATGTTTGAGGTTAGATAAATGAGCATGCGTAATTAAATTAGGAATGATCTTGACAAAAATGTTCAGTAACCCTTCCCAGCTTATGATTATTTTCAAAATTATGATATCATTTTATTTGATATACAATGCATGATAGAATATTCGTAGCTAATATTAAAATTGAATAAGTTTAATAAACTTGAGCAATTTAATTGAGTCCTAAATAAGATTTTTGGTTAATTGATAATATGGTTTGTCTTGGATCAGCGGAGGATTTCTGTTAAACGATGGCCTTGAGATGCTCATAATATCTTGCAAACATCTCATTTCATTACAGAACACAACAAAATCAGAGAGAGATCAAATGAATACAACAATTAAAGATGTCAAATAAAAATAATTCTCAATATTGGTTTTCTAGTGACTGAATTATTTTGCTATGATTTGCATGGTAAGTACGAATTGTTTCTTGTAATCATTCATTTTAAAACTAATTTATCGATGTAGAGGAGTGTTTTGTGTTATTACTCATAATCTTATGCTTTGTTAGCTGTTAATTATGTATAATTAACTTGTTTTGTTCTTCCTTATTCATCTCCAAGAAATTCTAAGAGATTAATTTAAAATGTTATGATGTAAGATCCGATGATGCATCTTAATAACTGCTTTTAATATTAATTTTACAATTTGGTTTCAATATTGATAAAGTATCTTTTTCTTGCAGGGACTCTTTGGTTCTACAGTATGGGTTGTGTTAGTAGTAGAAGAGATATAAATGACATCCATCCCAATATTTTTCAAGTGATGAACGTTGATGAACTTGGTCAGCATGTAAGTCCAGGACAGCTTGAACTCACAGAATCTGAATTGGTTCTTTATCAACGAGGTAAAGCAGCTACAAGATGGCCCTTACGATGTTTGCGTCGCTATGGTTTCGACGAAGAGATCTTCAGTTTTGAATCTGGACGCCGATGTCCAACCGGACCAGGTATTTACGCATTTCGATGTCGTCGCGCAGAACAACTCTTCAATCTTTTACAACAAAATATTCAGCTAAGAAACATGAATGATGATATTGTCCTAGCAGCTATTGACCTCACCATTCCTTCAGTGACTTCTGGTCCACCTGTTTCTTCTCGTCAGCCTAATGAACAAAGTTATTTAGATTCTGTAAATAGAACAGTTCTTCCAAGAACTCAAAACCCAAATAATAGATTTAGTCGGCCTGGTTCGGTGACTAGCAACGGACCGGCAAGCCCACCGTCGGCGTCCTCTCCAACGCCTGTGAATTCTGAGTCTACTGCTATCTCTGAGCACAATAATAACAAAAGAATACAGCATTCTTATAGTAACACGCTTCCGTTGTTGGAAGGTGACAGTACTATTAGTAGTACTGCGCAACCTTATATGAATTTAGAGCCGACTTCATCTCCTACTTTAAGCTCAAGTAGTGAACCTTATGCTCAGCTAAATATGGATTCAGAAGCAGAGTGCTGTCATCTCTATGTTAACGTTACTCCTGGTGAATCTTCGACCCTCACTAGCACACAGAAAAATATTTTGGAACCTCCTGTTTTGTTGGAATGTGATGAAGAAAAAGAAGAACATTGTTACGCAAATTTAAACCCGGGTGATATTGAAACAGCACATTTAAATGTTCGATTGTCGCAAAGTACAAATGTTCAGGTAGTTCCAACCGAAGCAACACGTACTATGAATTATATAGTGCTGGATTTAGGATCAAAAGCCAATTCCTCAGCGGGAAATGCTAGTCTGAATGTTTTGCCTCCAGACAGTCCACGAGGGACTGCTAAAGGCTATGCAACAATTGATTTTAACAAGACGAACGCTCTGTCACATTCAGTGAACCCTGGATTAGAGGACAATGAAGGTTCAAGAAAAACGCGACATAATTCGACAATTGGTGAGCTAGCACCTATAATAGCTCGCCATAGCACCTCTTTAAGTGATTAAAACATCGAACATGCTTAGTGCAGTATCGATTATTGTGATCTTCACCAAAGCGTTTTTAACGCCAAATTTCGGGACTAGCCAGTTTTTTTGTAAGTTTTACAAAATGCCAAAGATATTTTATAATTATAATTTTGAAAACAATTTAAAAGTGACGTATTATTTTCATTATACATTTGCGTTAATGTAAGGAAAGATATATAAAAATGTATTTAATTTTTAATAAATATTGTCAATATATATTTTAGCGTTTGTAAATTTTCTGACTCTGCGCGCATTATTTGTTAGTTTCAAGGTTATCCGTTGCAGAGTAGGTATATAATAATAAAATATCAACACGTTTGTATTTTATTTTTGTAAAACAATAAAATTAAATAACTAGTTTAGATTTAACTCACTTTGTTTCTTCAGTTGAGCTATGTTATTTTAAATACAAGAAATTAAATATGACAAAAATAGGTTAACTATTGTTGACAGGACAGTTATACAACTCTATTAATCAAAAACTATCAGAATGGAAGATTCGGACCAAGATAAAAAGGTAAATATAGCTTGTTTTTAAAATAACAAAAAAAGGTATGTACATGATTTGTCGAAAAAATTTTGTTTTAGGGTTTAATGATCTTGGGTAGAGACGCTTCAAAGATTCCTTGTTTCCGAAACACCTTTCTCTATGGAATTGGAGGCGGAATCGGAGTAGGATTAGGTGCTTTTATGTTTACTAGTCGTCCACAAGTATCTTCTCATATTGCTGTAGCATCTTTTGCTTTAATATGCATGTCTTATTGGATCCAGTGCAGATATAAATATTCTCAAACAAAATTCGAATTAGCTCGATTAAAAACAGGGATGAGGCAGCATGTTATGTATGAAGGCACACAAATAGAGAAAGATATTGAATCTGGAAAAGCTAAAGATGTATAATAGATATAATTAGTGTAATATACAATTTTAATAAACTATATATAACTACTATATCTTTTTCTGCTGCTCCGAAATTAAAGCTGGAGTTCCCGAAATCCTCAACCTCTGATGTACTTCTTACAAACTGTATAGTATAGTTTCAAACGAAACGAAGTGAAAGAGATGAAAATTTCATGCACACTTTACCTATTTCCGCCAATAATGGTCTTAATTATTGATTTATAATTTAAAAAGTGTGTTATCGCAATTATCTTCCGCAAACGCAATCAATTTACTTTAAAATGTTTTATACACTGTATATCATATCAACTCTGGGTCTCTGGATTAAAGCATCCAGAAGGATTTTTGTTAATTTCAAGTGGAAGGGATGAGAAAAATTATTTTATTGGAAATTTTGCGACAAAAAACGTGTTTGAATTTACTGATAATGGGCTGCCATGTGCCGGTAATGATCCATAATTCGCTCGCACAGCGCTGTTGGCACTAGCGTGGATTACTAACTCACACTCAATTGCCTGGGAGTGATCTCACGGCCATTTTTCATAGTCTTTACCTCCCCGTCATTAAAATAGGATGTAATTTTAAATATTGTACGGAAATCGGCCTCTCCGAGGTTTGTGTGATACCAATTTCGATAGGAAATACAATAGCGTTTTATATTAATGCATAATATATATATATATAATCGGTTTCCTCTTCTACCCTAAGGTGTAGAGGTTTTTGCGCTTCTTTTCTCTACTCTTTAACGAATTTGTGCCATATTTTTCTGTTGGATGCCATCGATCTTGCTTCAGTTACTGATTTTCCTCTATTTTCTAAGATTCCTTCTACTATCTCATCCCAGGTTTTCTGTGGTCTTCCCCTTCGTCTCCGCCCTTGCGTTCTTGATTTCCATATCTTTTTCACAGGTCTATTGTTTTCCATACGTATTAGATGTCCATACCAACTTAGTTGTTTTTCTTCAATTTTCTTTTCTGCAGCTTTTATATTAAGATCATTCCTTATATTTTCACTTCTAATTTTGTCTAGTTTAGTTACTCCTTGTACTCTTCGCAGGTATTTCATTTCCATAGCCTGTATTTTACTCTTAAGTCTTTTTGTTAATACCCACGATTCACTACCATGTAGCAGAACTGCCTCGTATATTGTTCTATAGACTATTAGTTTCGTATTCTTTGATATGTATTTGTTTGATACTATTGTCTTATTTATTGCTTGGAACATTCTTGCTGTTGCCGTTATTCTGTTGTTGATTTCTTCCTCAATTCCACCTCCACTCTCTATTATGGACCCAAGATATTTGTACCTTGGTACCTGTTCTATTTTTCTTGTATCTAATTTTACATTTACTTCTTTTTGGGATCTATCTATTACCATGCACTTGGTTTTGTCGGTATTTATTTTCATGCTTCTTTTCTCAAGTGCATTCTGCCAGAGATTGAGATTTGTTTGTAAGTCTTTTTCGTTTTTGGCAAATAGCACTATGTCATCCGCAAATATGCATTCAGATATGTTCGTTCTTTGAAGATTCAAGAAACCTACATTATACAATTTTACTTCATTTCGTATCTCTTTCAATACTTCATCCATAAGTGTTATAAATAATAGGGGACTAAGTACCCCTCCTTGTCTCAAACCTTCAACCGTTTTAAATTCATCAGATTTTGCATTCATTGTTCGCACATAATTTCTTGTTTCTGCATAAATGCTTTTGATGGCTTCTATCAAATGTTCATCCACATTTCTCTGTTTCATGATTTTCCATATTTGTTCTCTTGGTGCTTGATCAAACGCTTTTTCTAAGTCTATAAAACATAGGAATAGTGATCTATTATGTTTTTGTGTTTTTTCTATCAGCTGTCTTACTGTAAAAATGTGATCTTGGATGCTATGCCCTTTACGAAAGCCACTTTGTGATTTTTCTAATGATATTTCTATTTTGTCACGTAATCTTTCTTCTAATATTGATTCATAAATTTTTGCAGCTGTACAGAGAAGCGATATTCCCCTGTAATTTGAGCATGATCTGTTGTCACCTTTTTTATATATTGGTGATATTATCGCTATCTCCCAGTCAGATGGAACTTGTCTTTTCCTCCAAATAAGCTTGATAATAGTATGTAACAAATGTATCCCACTTTCGCCCATATATTTGATCATCTCGGGAGAAATATTATCATGTCCTCCAGCTTTTCCTGTTTTCACTCGCCCAATGGCTGTCTGTACTTCGTTTAGGCTGATTGTGTCTTCTTGTTGCCTTTTTGTTTGCTTGGTTACTGATTGGGGTTCTTCTTGCTCATTGAATGGTGGTATATCTAAGAGCTCTTGAAAATACTCCTTCCATCTGGCCAATATTTCTGTTTTTTCCCTCAATATTTGGCCATTTTTGTCTTTTATTTGCCTTATTGCTGTTTGTTTCTTGGTTTTCTGCTTCTTTATTGCCTTGTAGAATAGCTTTTTGTTACTCTTACTATTTTCTTCCAATTTATTTCCAAAGTCTTCCCATGCCTTCATTTTAGCTGCTAAAACTACTTCTTTGACTTTTATTCTTTGCTGTTTGTATAAGTCGTAGTCTTGTATACTTTTTGTCTTTAGATATCTTTTCCACATAATTTTCTTATCTCTTACTTCTTTCTTGATCTCTTCGCTCCACCACGGTGTCTGTTTCTTCGTACTATTAATTAACTTTGCTCCACAAGCCCTTCTGGATGCAGAGTATAATACCTCTTTGAACTTTGACCACGCTTCATTTATGATTGTATCGCCATTTATTGGACTCATCTTTCTTATCTCTTCTTCAATGTATTTCTGATAAAGTTCTTGCGTTTCCTGATCTCTAAGTTTGTAGCTTTTAATTGAATATGTTTTTGGGCTTTGTTCTTCTTTGTGGATTTTCGTGCATTGTTTTGTTCGCCTATTTGCCATTTTTATTTTTGCTTCGACAAGATAGTGATCACTTCCTATTTCAAATTGTCTTTTCACTCTTACGTCGAGTATTGATTTCCTAAAGCTTTTATCGATTAAGAGATAATCGATTATCGATTTTTCCTGTCTGCTTGGTTCTACGCGCGTGAACTTATGTATATCCTTATGTTTAAAAGTGGTATTTGTTATTATTAGACTATTTATCAAACAGAAATCTATTAATAATTTTCCATTTGAATTTCTAGCTCTCTCGCCGTGTGGTCCCATTATGCTTTTGAGTCCGTCTATATTGTTTCCGACTCTGGCATTAAGGTCACCTAATATACAGAATTTTTCTTTAGTATCATCTAATATATCTTGTAATTCTTCCCAAAATTTAGTTTTTGCTTCTCTATTTGCGTCTTCACTAGGCCCGTAAGCTACTATTATTTTAATTGCATCCTGTTCATTTGTTTGTATTGATACTGTGAGTAGGCGTTCTGAATGGAAAGTCCAGTCTTTAATACATTGCTCCCAGTTTTTATGTATAATGCAGCCAACTCCCGCTTGGCCTCTTTCTTCTAGTGGAACTCCGCTATATATAAATATGTGTCCTCCCTCCAGCCTTTCTATCCCCTTTCCTTTTTTTTTCGTTTCTGTAATAGTCAGTATATCAATTCCAGTCTTTTCAAACTCATTATTCAGTTCAATTTCTTTCCCATTAATACTTCTTATGTTCCATGTACCCAATTTCATAACCATGTATTTTTGCTTTGTCGTTGTATTATTGACCATCGAATCAAAATTGTTTTTTGCTACATCCGGTTTTTTGAATCTGGGTTTTTCTTTATAATGTTGTTTTTTGAATTAGACCATTCATACATTATTTCATTGATTTGTATTTTTTGGTAGCCTATTTTTATTTTGTCATTTGGATTTTTCTTCTTCCATTCTCTAGATATTTTCCTTAGCTCATATTGGATTCTACCTTCTTCTTTAGTCATATCATTTTCTATAAATATATTTTTATTTTGTTGTTTTAATTTGTATTTATTCTGCATGACACTTTTTTTGTCTTCCCAAGAACTCCATTGTACTATATATTTCGCAGCTTCGCCGCTTTTGTACATTTTATAAGCTTTTCCAATTTCAGAAGAAATACCGAGACTTTTATTTACCATGTTTTGTATATTCTGTATTAGGTTATCCTCCTTGAACTCTACACCTGTTATTATAGTGTTGTTTCTCTTCTTATCTTTTTCATGATATTCCAATTTTTGTTCAATTGCGTCAATTCTCTTATAAAGTTGTTGCTTTTCTTCTTTCCAGGTTTCTTCTTTTTTCTTAAATTCTTCTTTCATCTCTCTCAGTTCTGCAGTATTTAATTTGACTTCAGTCAATAATTGTTCTATCATACTTTCTAGTCTCTCCATGTTCATTTGATTTTCTTCTTTTTGTATGTAATTTGGCGATCTTTGAATTTTTTTACTTATTCCGACTATTTCCCCTTCTATTTCTTCTTCCTGTATTTCTCTTGACCGTTTGTTTAAGGAGCTACTCCTTGGTCTGCTCATGAAATCGTACTTGATCCGCCACTGGTTTTGATGATCTTGTGTTAATCGCTTCGAACTTGCGCTATTTAGTTCTTCTACTTGCGCTTATGCTCTCTGCGCTCTCTGCCAATGTTTGCAGTAACAGCACATGCGCTACTTACTGCTCCCAGTGGCGTACTTATTTGGTTTAAGTGTTGATAACCTCCAAAGTACTGAAATTGTTTTTCGATTTTTTCGTTTATTTTCACTACTATTCTGAAATATTCTTTATTTCCGCAGTTGTATATGATCACTATGATTATGCTGTAACACTCACGGCTTCTTTACACGACAACTTCCGTTAATTTTGGACAAATGCTGACGGTGTAATAAAAGCACGTGTTCACTATCACGACACGCATGCATAAAATAAACTTAATTTGTATTTTTACATTGCAAAATCTTGTCCCCCCAATTGTTTTTGCAAAGGGCGATATCTTTTCCGATTATCGCCGCTCTTTTGGAAAAAAATAATGGATGTGGACATAGTCGAAGAGCCGGCCGCATTTTATTTACGGCCAAATTGTATATGAATGGATCGGAAATATAGTGGTAAATAGGAAGCCAGAGTTTATAAATCCAGAATATCGTCCAAAGCGTCGAAAAAAAATTCGATCGATTCATATACAATTTGGCCATTTTGGATTTATGCGAAAAATTGTACTTTATACAAGTAAATAAAAATTGTGATCAGTTTTGCTCGTTACCTAGACAAAAACTGTTTAGACAAAAAAAGTATAGGGTAACATTTGTAACTGGCCCGAATTCGTATAATTCATATTTCGGGTGTCAGAGAACGCTTTCCCGCCCTTATCACTTGGTGAAAGTTATTATTTTTTCAGATACATATAGAAATAAATGTTGTAGAACTCGCAAAGATCTACAAGAATTCATTCTCAATCATATAGCGCTTCAAAATCCGGTCGGTGCAATAAATGATTGCAAGTCATTATTCCTATTTTTTCACGTAGTCAAAAATCTGAGGTGAACATCACGTGACTTACTTGTACACCATTTGATATATGCACAAATTTATTCAATAAAGTTTTCTGTCACTTCAAATTATAATTAATTTAATTTTAATAATATTTTGACATGTACGATGTCAAACAAAATCAAAAAATCTGACCTGAACATCACGTGACATATATATCATTGGATATATATAATCAAACACAAAATCTCATCGTTCCACAGTTAATCGTTTTGGATTTACCCAAGAGATTCTAAGAATATGTCAAGTAAAATGCGCTTTCAGCCAAGTCGGTTGCTATGGAAACAGTAGACCATTATTCTTATACTACTTACAACATTCCTTAATACTGATTTCCAAAATTCTACGACTACCAACAGATCTGAATTTATGCGCAAAATAAAAAATAAATTCCTACTGAAGGGCACTTCCGGTTCAGTCTATTGTTATGAAAATAGTAGGCAATCATTCAGATGCTACAGCAGACTGAAATACCTAATTTCAATATTCTACACCTGATTGTTTCGAATTTATGCGAAAAATTCCAAAAGACTGTCAAGTAAAGTGCATTTCCGGTTTGGTGGATCTTAATGAAAATAGGATATGAGCATCTAGACGGTATAATCGTCCTAAATACTGAATTCTAACAATCTACGTTCAATTATTGGATTTATGCGGAAAATTCAAAAAATGTTTCGAATAAAGTGCTCTTCCGGTTTAGTCGATAGCAATCATAATGCAGGGTGTATAACTAGATATTATAAAAGTGCCTAATTCAAAATTTAAATATTCTACGACTGATTGTTTAGAATTTATGCGGAAAATTCAAAAAGTCTGTCATATAAAGTGCACTTCCGGCTCAGCCGATTGTTACAAAAATAGAAGATGACCATTGAGATTCTACAGCAATTTCAAATGCTAAATTTCAGAATCCTACGGCTGATCATTCTGGATTTATGCGGAAAATTAAAAAAAAGTCCTAAGTAAAGTGCACTTCTGGTTTAGCCGATTGCAATCATAATGCAAGAGGTACAATAAGATGTTATAGAAGTTCTTTATATGAAATTTCAATATGCTATGGCGGATCATTCTATACTTATGCACAAAATTCCAAAAAAGTTTCAAGTAAAGTGCACTTCTGGCCTGGCCGATTCTTACAAAAATAGCAGATAATCATTCTGATACAACATCAAGTTCAAGTACTGAATTTCAATATCCTACTGTTGATCATTCTGGATTTATTAGAAAAATTCGAAAAAAGTTTCAAGTAAAGTGCACTTTCGGTACAGACGATTGGAACCATAATGCGAGGTGCATAACTAGACCCTATACCAGTCTTAAATACAAAATTTTAACATTATACGTTCAACCAGTTTTGAGATTTGCGAATTACGCACGAACGCACGAACATACGTACCGACATCAAACCGAAAATAGTCAAAATGGATTCAGGGATGCTTAAAACGGATATTTCTATCAAAATCTCGGTAGGTGGATTTTGTCGGTTCCACAGTACAAGTAAGTAAAAATTTACAACTCGGTCCGTCGCTATCATTAAAGTGACATCTGTGAGTCAAACGCTTTTAACAACTAAAAACTGTAAGGTAGATAAATTATATTTCGCAACATTATGTATTTCGCAGCGCACAAGCTTTGTCCAACCCTTTAACTGAAGGTTTTATGAGACTCTTTCGAAGTTCGAAGAATATATGCATGAAGATAAATTTTCGAAATTCTAGCAATGTGCATTATAACTGCATTTAGCACCATATATTGCTGCGAATCATTTTTCTCTGAGTTAAAATCGTAAAACCGATCAACATCAAAAAAATATCAAACTGTTAAAATAATTTGAAGAAAAATATCTTACTTGTTAGTTTGATAATTTTGAATGTAAAAAATATATTTTCATCAAGTTCTAGAATATTTATGTGTGGTCCGACGAAAAAAAAACTCTATTATTCTCTCTAACCCACCAAATAAGGTCAGTTGGGCAACCCTGAGCTAAAAAATGATCTGCAAGTCATTATCATTTTCGTCGTCAGCTGAATTTAATATTAAAATATCTTTTTTACAAATCCAAAAACTTTTTTTGAAACTTTGACTTATTGTAAATATTCAATTTATAAGCTGCAGCAATATGCAAAACAGTGACAAAAATGAGTCAGTCCGTTCTGTTAAGAAAAAAAAAAAAAAAATATCGAAAGAATGAAAATACTTTCTGAATACAAAATTTTTATTAAAATCTCTGAATTTAAAAGGCTCCCGGTCCAATTGTGAAAAACTAAAGCCCTGTTCATTCCATCCCATAAAATTTTCCTGAATACGATCGTATATAGACCAAAAATTAATAATAATTAAAATATATGTAGTTCTACGTCTATGGTTACGACACAATCATAATAATTGTGTTCCTTACAATTTTTTGTCATGATTTTAAAAAGACAAGCCAAAGTCTCACTGCATAATCAATACAATAATCTGTGTTATATCATTAAGAAAATATTATAAATAAAAATATACGAAATAATCATGTACGTCTTTGAAAGCAGAAGATAATTTATTTTTTCCTATTATCATATTTATAAGGTCACCACGGACCATTTACTTATCAGATTATAACTACTACTGTCACTACTACTTTACCATCTCAGTAGAAAGTAATTAGTTTTAATTCAGCTGGCGTACATGTAGCATGTAATTATTTAGTGCAATAATGAATCCGACAAATTCAACATTGATATTTTTCGTCAATGGAAAAAAGGTAAGAATGTAAACCTAATTATTTTTGCAATATTTAAAATTTTGGGCTCTAGAATATTGTAAAATTTATATAAATAATCCAAGTTGCTATTATCAATGCATTGTCCGTTGCGTAAATAATTTTTTTAACAGTGATAAGAGTTGCTAATGTAATATATTACTCAAGTACTTTTAAAATTTATTGCAACACACCACACTCATGTCATGAGTCTTTTTTATCATTTATGATATTGCGAAAAATATTTACTTGCAGCTACTGCTAATTTAACAAGTGTCATGTATTAATTAATTTATAATGTTGTAGATAGAAGATGAAAATGTGGATCCAGAATGGACTTTATTGTATTATTTAAGAAACAAATGTATCCTTTTCAAATTTATCTTTATTTCAATAAAATATCGATAATCAGTAGTGATGAGGTTATTTAGTTTGTGTCGAGGTAATAAATTGCAATAATAATTGCAGCAAGCATATTGACAAACTGTTTAGTTTTAATAACGTTTAAAATTTAAATTCCCATTTGAATTATGTTATGTATACATGAGTGCATAAAAACGCAGATTCTATATGATGCGAAAATTTGCTTTTTTTTTTGCTATCTCCAGAACTATAAAAGATATAGAATAGATTAAATTAGCTAACAATCTCTATATCAAGAGACTATTTTAATGAAAAAATTTTTTTTCCCACCATTGGCTCTGAAAGATTTTTTAAATAAAAATGCAAAATTAAATATGTATTATTTTTATTTACACAAAGAGTGGCGTGTAATACAAATGATCTTATTTGCTTTTTAATTTACTATAAAAAAAAACTATCCTATCCTTGTGGGATTTTCATTGAAAATTGGTTGGCTTAAAGAATCGGAATAAATCATAGTCATGTAGACACACTTTTATTTGGTCTTTTCGGTTGTCACAGCAACCATCTTCAGCAGTTTAATGTTAATAGTTGCTGAAGATGGTTGCTGTGACAACCGAAACGTCCAAATAAAACTTTGTCTACATGACTATGATTTATTGCGATTCTTTAAACCAACATATTTAAAATAAAATTAATTGTTCAGAACTTAGAAACAATATATTATCTTTACCTAACATTTGCTTGAATCAAAATTATTTTCAATATAATAATGATTTTTGAGAACAAAAGAATAATTGTCTACCAATGGGTAGTCCATTATCACCTTTGATGGCGGAAATATTCATGAATGAAATAAATCTTTTTAACTGTCAATTTTCTATTATTCTCAACATTAAATTCTGATAATAATGGTAGGAAGAGTTAAGTTTCAAATTATGATTTTTTATTATTCTACGATGATCATTTCGACATTTTAAGTCATCTTCAGGTATTTTTTTATAAAAAGAATATAAATAAACAATATAATAAAATATTAACAAATGAAAACATTTTCAGTAGAAACACAAAGTTGGCAAAATAAATGGAATGAAATAAATGAGTAGATTTATCATCATACGGAAATGAAAAAATGATAATGATGATAATTCAATTTAGAAAATTTTTATTTTATTCTTATCCAAAAGTGGTGTGTTATAATAATCAGTTATTTCATTCAATAAGTTTTCATTATTATTCAGACTTTTTTTAACTTAAAATGTTTCAACTCTTCCCCAATGAAAAAACTATTAAATTCTGATTTCGCTATGTGGATGGTATTTTGTCTTTGATCGAGTAACTACGGCTCAGTAAGAAGACTTCAAAGATTTATTGAACTCATTTGATTTCTGTTCAATTCACTTTGAATATTGAAGGCAAAATATCCAGTCTTGATCACACTGTTCAAAATTTATCAATTCACTTTGAAAATAGGAAATGAATCAAGCATAAATTTTCTAGATTTAAATACAAAACATATAAATTTTAACCTATTTTTAAGAATTTTCAAAGAATCTAATTTCACAGATATGCTCATATCGTCATGTCATTAAATTCTAATTATCTTTTTAATTATTTATTAGCAGCTTTCCATTGTTATATTCTTAGAGTATTATTAATACATCTATCAGAAATAGATTTTAAAAATGAATTAAGAATAGTTTATTATTTCATATATAAAAATGGTTATGATAAGAAATTGATAGACAAATTTTTATATAGAAAGAGGAGGAAAATTTTAATGAAATCATTACACCACAGAGATCAAAATAACATTAATACAAGGGAATAATAAAAAAAAATTATTCGTTGGTGAGCTAAATCTTAAGATAGGTATTTTTTTGAAAAGATTAAATATTTTGCTCTCGTATTGCGTCTGTACATGCATTCAACTTTTATAAATCATAAGATAGAAAATTTGGATTTATCATCAAGATCAGATGTTTACGAAATAAAATCAAAATTGTCTAAATATTATTAATTTTTTTTTCCTAGGCGTAGCTCAATTACTTTAGTAATAATTGTTTCAATAATCATTACCTAAGTAATTGAGCTAGGCTTAGGATAAAAGCCTAAGGCCCAGTTGTACAATCTAGCTTATCTACAGTTTAGTTGAACCGAGCTTATTGCCTATGGTTACAATTGCTGAAACAGTTATAACTATAGGGAATAAACTTAGTTTAACTAAACTGTAGATAAGCTTAGATTGTACAACCGGGCCTAAGGCCCAAGTTTATCTACAGTTTAGATAAACCAAGTTTATTTACTATGATTATAATTGCTGAAATAAGGCCCAGTTGCACAGTCCTTGGTTTATCCTAAGCGTAGCTTATTTACCTAAGTAATGGTTGTTGGAACAATTGTTACTAAGGTAATTGAGCTAGGCTTAGGATAAAACAAAGACTGTGCAACCAGGCCTAGTTGTTATAATAAAAAATAAACTAAGTTTAACTAAATTGTAAATAAGCTATTATACAACCGAGCCTAAGGCCCGATTGCAGAGTCTTTGATTTATCCTAAGCGTAGCTTAAATACCCAAATAACGATTGCTGCAGCAATTGTTACTAAGGCCCAGTTGTACAGTCTAAGCTTATCCAAAGTTTAGTAAAACCAAGTTTAATTTCTATGGTTACAATTACTGAAATAATTGTAACCATAGAAATTAAACTTGGTTTTACTAAACTTTGGATAAGCTTAGACTGTACAATTGGACCTAAGATAATTGAACTAGGCTTAGGATAAACCAAAGACTGTGCAACCGGGCCCAAGTGTTTCCTCGAAATATGTATTCCATTCGATAATATGTTATTATATTGTTTATTTATATATTTTATAAAAAAAACCTGATCTTGACATTATAAGATGAAATGATCATCGTTAAAGAATAAAAATAATTATAATTTAAATATAACTTATATATAATCATTAATACAAAATTTTTCAATTCTTCACCAATAAAAAAAAAAAAATACATATTTAATTTTGTACTTTTATTTAAAAAATTATTCAATAAATGTATGAACATGTTATATCGTTGAAATCAGAAAAAAGAATACTATTGATTTTGAGAACCTTTGATATAAAAGCATTTTTTTTGCTCATTAAAATAGTCTCTGGATGTAAAAATTGTTTGCTAATTTTACCAACTCTGTATCTTAAGTAGTACTCGAGATGTAATAGTAATCTAGTCGAGAAATGAGTTCTCTGAGAAAAATAGTTCCAAGTGTTCAAAAAATATGAGTAATAGCTCATTCAATTCGGAATGAAATTTAGAAGAAGACCTTTCGGGATTTTTTCCGCCAACAAAAATTGCAATTGTTATTAACAAAAAATGGAAACAAAAAAAAATTGCCTAGTTTTCTTGCAATAACTCAAAAACTATGAGGGATAGTGAAAATCGAAAAATTGTATATTCTACAATAAGTATTGGAATGGTCTATATTCTGAACGAGCGAAAAGTTTGTAAACCGAGTCGAAGGCGAGGATTACGGTTCGCGAGTGTGGAATACGCCATTCCAAACATATTGTAGATTATACTTTCTCTAACAAGGTTTTGGAAACTCACCAATATTCCAGAGGAAGCTTAAAAAAATATTAAATGTCAAACGTAAATCCAGATATGAATACTTGAATTGTTAGGAAGTAACCATGGTAGTAGCCAAACTAACAGCTTCTGATTCGTCGAAATGATTCTTATGTCATATAGAATCATTCTAAACGGTATATGGAATCATTCTAAATGATTTTTTGGAATGTCATTCGTTCCAACATAATTTTTGTTTATGGAATATGCAAATTCCAAAACAGTGTTGGAGAAAATATTCTTAAAGAGGAGAAAATTTTCAATGAACAAGTCTCGCTTCCTAATCTCTATCTGTATTGTTTAAAGTTTTAATTTAATGTTGAAAATAGGGTTCCAAGCAACCTTTATAATACAGCCGGTGCGGCTGTTGAGAGACGACAGCACATAAAATATTTTTTTCGCCAACTGTCAAAAAACATGATATTTTTGTATTGTTATGGATACGCAAAGTTCGTGATTTTTTCAGTAGTGAAAAAATAAATTCTACTTTTGCACACCTAATCTAGTTCGGTAATGCAAATCTTTTTACTCCATCTGCTCTTTTGCGTTCTTTAATTGCAAAAAGCGTAAATGGTACAGAGATAGACCGGAAATAGTAACGTTCGGTAATAGCAGAGTGGAGTGTTTGGAGCTCACTCTCAATGCACCAGCGTAAGAGGTGGTGATTGCGGAGTGAATACTTCAAATCGCGCCAAATTATAAACGTACGCGAACCTAACAAGAACTTATGAACAAAAATGACAGAAAATAACTTATTTTATTTGTGCTATGTTTGTAATCAAACTTATGCATCTTTTGACGAAGTTCTAAAAACATTCTTTGTTTGCTAAACACCACGATGTTATCATTATTTGTTTGTCTATTTGTAATTCATGCCTTGTTTTTGCATTAAAATGAATAAAAGTATGTAGTTTTGTCAACAATACTTCGAATATTGTTGGCTGTATTCTAAAATACGATTTAAATTGATTATCTTAATCTCGAGGAACAGTTTCTTCTGCATAATTTTCTATTTTTCCTAATAAATAATAGATACGCCATTTTCATCATCATTATTATCATCAAAAATTAACTCATGACCAATTTGAATCGCATGAACTAATAAATTGTTCATATTTGTATCTGCCAACCGTTCTCACGCCAATAATTTTTAAATTTTAGATATATTTGACAGTTGAATCGTTCTTTAATTCACGGAGTAAATGGAGTGATTTGACATCACCTGACTTAACTCCAAGCTCTGTACGCTCTGCGCTCGAGCTGCATTAACGAACGCACTACTAATATAATTCAGTTTAATAATGCTACAAGGATAGGAACAAACAGGTATTTAACAAAAAGAAGAAGAAATATGAATTTGTACACAAAACTATTTATTTTTGAATATAAAAATTAATTGTTGACAGTTCTTTATTTATCAAACAACAATTGCGCATAATTTTGGTTACAACACCCAGGTGACTGCAAATTAATAATAGTTTGTACTTTTTTCCTACATTTTACCGAATAAAACAATAATTATTGTTGATCTATTATTTTTTGACATTTGGCGAAAAAATATTGTTTGCATTTTGTGTGCGAAGTGATTGTATTTTGTTGCGTTTTCGGCTGAATTTGTTACCTCGACCTTACGGTCTCGGTTAAAATTGAAACTCTCACGCGCAAAAAAAAAAACAATCACTTCGCACACTTAATACAAAAATAACTATTTTTATAGTATTAAATAGCAATATAAAAATTTGAAAAAATTATAGTGTCATCTCTAAACTTGAAAGAATGAAGTTTTGTTGGAAAAAAAAAATCCGTTTTCATTGAGAGCATCAAAAAATGTTCAAATAATTCGTCTATGAATTTTTTGCTTCTTGGAGCATTTCTTACATGTACATTCAACAAGATTACGTCATGTAAGTGTTAAAAAGTAGCTCATCTTATTTATTATTAATTTTTAAAGACGACAATATTATTAGATTTTTCGTTTTTTGTCAATTTTAAAAATTAATAATAAATAAGATAAGCTACTTTTGAACACTTATATGATGTAATCTTGTTGAGTGTATATGTTAGAAAGGCTCCAAGAAGCAAAAAATTTATAGATGAATTATTTGAACATTTTTTGATGCTCTCAATGAAAACGGATTTTCAATAAAAATTAGTTAGTTTACAATAGCCTCACTTTCTTACAAAGTAATTTTAATATTTTTTTCTAACAAAATCTCATTCTTTTAAGCTTAGAGATGACACTATAATTTTTCAAATTCTTAAATTGCTATTTAATACTATAAAAAAATTATTTTATGTGCTGTCGTCTCTCAACAACCGGTACGCTCGTACTATAAAGGTTGCTTGGAACCCTATTTTCAACATTAAATTAAAACTATAAACAATACAGATAGAGATTAGGAAGCGGGACTAGTTCACTGAAAATTTTCTCATCTTTAAGATTTTTTTTTTCGATTTTCACTATCCCTCGTAGTCTTTGAGTTATTGCAAGAAAACTAGGCAACTTTTTTTTGTTTCTATTTTTTGTTAATAACAATTGCAATTTTTGTTGGCGGAAAAAATCCCGATAACAATTTCATCTAAATTTTATTCCGAATCGAATGAGCTATTACTCATATTTTTTGGACACTAGAACTATTTTTCTCAGAAAACTCACTTCTCGACTAGACTATAGTGTAGAACTTAAAATTAACATCTGCATATTTCTTGCTCGTCCGCTCCTCAACTTTTCAAAAATTTTGCTGTCCTAAATTGTTAACTTGTACTTCTTGGATATATTAAAAAAATTAATGTGAAATTCTTAATATTTTCTTTGACAAGAAATTCAGTAAAATTAACAGGAACAAAACTAGGATGCGGAGAAGGAGGTTGTGGTGCCTGTACGGTGATGATCTCCAAATTCAATCGACAAACAGAAGTCATAGAGTATCCTTTAATTATTTTTTAGATTAATATTTTAACAATGCACTTTATCTTTTCCTTAATAATATATAAAGACACATTCCAGCGAATGCTTGTCTTACACCTGTTTGTTCCCTACATGGCTTAGCAGTAACAACAACTGAAGGAATTGGCAACATGAAAACTAAACTACATCCAGCACAAGAGCGTCTTGCTAAAGCCCATGGCTCTCAATGTGGTTTCTGCACACCTGGAATTGTTATGTCCATGTACACATTACTTAGAAATAATCCTAAACCATCTATAGAAGACTTGGACGTAGCATTTCAAGGAAATCTTTGTAGATGTACTGGTTATAGAGCTATTTGGGAAGGATATAAAACATTTACTGAAGAATATGAGATAGCTCAAAGAGCTAAAATAAATAATGGTTTCACTTGTGCAATGGGAGATCAGTGCTGCAAAAATAAAAAATTAAATGGTACATTAAATGGCTCAGATTTGGAAGAAGAAATTTTATTTAACAAAAATAAATTTATCCCTTACGATCCTTCACAGGAACCAATTTTTCCTCCAGAATTGAAGCTAAATGCAAAGTATGATCAACAGGAACTTGTTTTCAAAGGAAAGCAAGTACAATGGTTGCGACCAAAAACATTAGAAGATATATTATCAATTAAACGAAATTATCCTGATTGTAAAATAGTAGTTGGCAATTCAGAAGTTGGGGTGGAAACTAAATTTAGAAGAATAATTTATCCTATTCTTGTCCAACCAAGTAACATCCAAGAGATGACCTCCATAACAGAAACTGATAAAGGTGTAAGAATTGGAGCAGCTGTAACTTTGATGAATATGGAACACTTTTTAAGAAAACAAATAAAAACAAAACAACCATATCAAACAAAAATTTTTGCTTCAATTGTTGATATGCTGTATTACTTCGCAGGGAAACAAATTCGCAGTGTTGCTGCAATAGGAGGAAACATTATGACTAGCAGCCCAATTTCAGACTTGGTTCCGATTTTAACAGCAGCTAACTGCTTCTTGGAAGTTTGTAGCAAAGAAAGAGGATCAAGAAAATTAGTTATGAATAGTGATTTTTTCACTGGTTACCGGCGAAATTTGATTCAAAACGACGAAATTTTACTGAGTGTTGACATACCATTTTCAACCGAAAATCAATATTTTTATGCTTACAAACAAGCTAAAAGACGTGATGATGATATAGCTATTGTTAACTGCGCAGTAAATGTTATTTTCGAAAATAATTCTACTGTTATTTCCAATATTCAAATTGCTTATGGAGGTATGGCAATCACTACTGTTATGGCCAAAAATACCCAAAAAGCTCTTATTGGAAAATCTTGGAACGAAGATACTTTAGAGCTAGCCTACCAAGAATTGGTGAATGATTTACCAATCTCTCCAAGTGCTCCAGGAGGAAATATCCATTACAGACGCTCCTTAACACTAAGCTTGTTTTTTAGAGCATATTTAGCAATTTGCCAACAGCTAGAAATGAAAGGAACAGGTATAAAAGTTCCAAAAACTTTCCAAAGCGGAATTGAAGGTTTCCACCACAAAGTTCCTCAAAGCTCCCAATATTTCCAAGTTGTTCCTGGCAGTCAGGAAAAAACTGATTATGTAGGAAAACCGATTCAGCATGTAGCTGCTTTCAAACAAACTTGCGGTGAAGCGCAATATTGTGACGATATGCCAGAGATTAGAGATGAGTTATATATGGGTCTAGTTTTGAGCACTGAAGCCCACGCTGAAATTATTTCAATTGACGAATCGGAAGCGTTAAAAATGGAAGGTGTTCACGCTTTTTTCTCCGCTAAAGATTTAACTCCTGAACAGAATATTGTCAAACCACCTTTCCAAGATGAAGAAGTATTTAGATCTAAAAAAGTTACAGCCAAAGGACAAACTATTGGCATAATTATAGCTAAGGACCAAAATATTGCCCAATTTGCAGCCAAAAAAGTGAAAATTACCTATAAAAAATTGACTCCTATTATTGTTTCAATTGAACAGGCGATTGAACATGAATCTTTTGTGAATAAAAAACCAACAAGAATTGTTAATGGTAATGTGGAAGAAGCGTTCAGAAAAGCTGACCATATAATTTCAGGAGAATGTAGAACTGGTGCTCAAGAACATTTTTACTTAGAAACTCATTGTGTTATTGTAAATCCTAAAGAAGATAACGAATTTGATATTACATGCTCTAGTCAACATCCCCAGGAAGTTTCTGTAAGTTTCATAAATTCCGTAAAAAGCTGTTGTCATACTATTAATTCATTTATTTTTAGTCTTTGGTTGCGAATATGTTAAAAATTCCAATAAATAGAGTCACCACAAGAGCTAAACGTCTAGGCGGAGGTTTCGGAGGCAAAGAATCCAGATATTTAATAATAGCACTTCCAGCAGCTTTCGCTGCTTATAAACTTGGAAAACCTATACGTATAATGTTGGATCGTGATGAAGATATGATGATTTCAGGAGCTAGACATCCATTTTTGTTGAAATATCAAACCGCAATTACTAAAGAAGGGAGAATGATTGGGTGTAAAATCAAAATTTATAATAACATAGGATATTCTGCCGATTTATCTCAGGCGGTAAGAAAATACACAAGTGTAATCTGTGTCAAGTCTAATAATTTCTTCATTACGTTGTTACAGGTTTTAGAAAGAGCGATGTTTCACTACGAAAATGCTTACAATATTCCAAATGTTGAAATCCTTGGTTGGCTTTGCAAGACGAATCTGCCCTCTAATACGGCATTCAGAGGTTTTGGTGGACCACAAGGGATGTTTGCCGGAGAAAATATGATCAGAGATGTAGCTGAACTTATAAAAAAAGATATAAGAGAAATTCAAGAATTGAATTTGTACAAAGAAGGAGATAAAACTCACTATAATCAAGTATTAACTTATTGTACTTTGGACCGCTGCTGGAGTGAATGCATTGTAATGTCAGAGTATGACAAGAGAAGAGCTGAAGTTGAAAAATTTAATCGGTTAGGAGTAAACAAACATAATAATTTTAAATATTGATTTTAATGATTTTTACAGAGAAAATCGTTGGAAGAAAAGAGGAATAAACCTCGTACCCACAAAATTCGGAATTGCTTTTACTTTACTGCATTTAAATCAAGCTGGAGCTCTATTAATTGTTTATGAAGATGGTTCTGTTTTACTATCTCACGGTGGTGTTGAAATGGGACAAGGTTTGCATACTAAAATGATTCAAGTTGCAAGCAGATGCTTAGGGATCCCAGTAGATAAAATTTATATTGCGGAATCATCAACAGATAAAGTTCCAAATGCTTCAGCTACCGCAGCAAGTGCGGGTTCCGATTTGAATGGAATGGCAGTCATTGTAATATACTCAATTTTTTTTTTTAAATATTATCACTTTCATTGTTTTATTATTATAGGATGCATGCAAAAAACTACTGGATCGTTTAAAGCCCATAAAAGAGAAAAATCCAAATGGAACTTGGGAAAGCTGGGTAAAAGATGCTTACCACAGTCGTACATCGCTATTTGCTAGTGGATTTCATTCTACCCCAGATATTGGGTACAATATTGAAACAAATACCGGTATGGCATTCAATTATTTTACTTACGGCACAGCTTGCACTGAAGTAGAAATCGATTGCTTAACCGGGGATCATCAAGTCCTACGGACTGACATAGTTATGGATCTGGGAGAAAGTTTAAATCCAGCTATTGATATTGGACAAATTGAAGGAGCATTTATACAAGGATATGGACTATTTACAATAGAAGAAATGTTGTACTCACCCGAAGGAGACGTTTTGACCAAAGGACCTGGAGCTTATAAAATTCCAGGCTTTGGAGACATTCCTACTGAATTCAATGTGTCCTTGTTGAAAGGAGCGCCAAATCCTAGGGCCGTATTCTCTTCGAAGGTAAGTTCTAAAAATAATGAAAAGGATTTTTATGATTAAGGATATGGATTTTTGTAGGCTGTAGGAGAACCGCCACTATTTTTAGGCAGTTCGGTTTTGTTTGCAATTAGGGAGGCAATTAAATCTGCAAGAAAAGATGCTGGAATTAATCCTAACTTCCGATTAGATGCACCCGCAACTGCTGCTAAAATCAGAATGTTTTGTCAAGATCATTTGACTTCAAAGGTTTGTATTTATCACGTCCAGATTTTAAAATGTTTCGTTGAAAATCCGCCTGGTTTGATGTATACAAGAAATTTAATACATGTGTAAATAATGAGTTTTGATGAATCAGTGAGTGAAAAGTTGAATTATTTTTATATAAAGAGAAAACTGTTTTGGTTGAGTGTCAAAAAATTGAATGATGGCCTGATGGGGATGTATGAAGAGCGAAAGCTATTAAGAGTGCGACTGATGAATTTTCATGGAATGAATCTGATGGTGTGAATGTTTTGGTACCATTTGAGTTTATTTTGTTTTAGATTTATACAAATCTTGTACAAAAAGATTGGCTGACTATATAATAACTTAAATATTTAGTTACAAAATGTGGTATCACAATAATTTTTTCTTTATATAAACTTAATAATTTTATTCATTTATTGAGAAACTTCTAAGTTTGAGAGCACCAGTTACATAGTAGTAAAGATTATTATTATTTTTTATCCAAATTACTAAATAACACATAAAAATTCTCAACCGATATATTATGTATGCGAAAATCATTCAAAAAATGTGATCTTAAGGCATTGTATATTGGGCAAACGCAAAGAAAATGATAGAGGTCTTCCACTTGTTGAAAATTACAGATTGAACAATTAACTGCAGTATCTATTCTATATCTCACCTTATTGAATTGAAAAGAAAGTATTTTTTTACTCGAAAGTCTCAACTGACAGATGATACGAAGCTTAGATAAGCTAATGTTCATATTTAAATAATCTGCGAGGCTATGATCTGTTTTTATATTTTTATAAAATTGATTGAAATTAGAGGCTAAGCAATTATTAATGTCTTTTGCTTTTAGCATTATTTGTAATTTGTCAAGAATTTCTCTTATTTTATTTTTACTAATTAATTCAGTTTCCCATATTCGTTCGTATTCTAGAGAGCTGAGAAATAATTTTATTTGAGTACACCAGCTATAAGCTGCTTTGTTATTGAAAGATTGGTCTAGCTCTCTGAGCCGGGTGCATAAAAGTTTTGATATTCTATCATCTTCCATGCTTACTAATTTCAACCACCAATTCAGAACTCGCTTCCAGACCTCCAGTTTCACGGGAGTAAGTCCTGTTTCCATTCTAATCATATAATTAGGTGCATTCCGTGGACAGTGCAGTATAGTTTTCATAAAATCTCTTGCATTTTACCCAATACGTATCAAGTGCCTTAGATAAACGTTGTCAGATTGATACGATTTATACTGATTTTACTAAGGCGTTTGATCGTATTGACCATTCTATACTTCTTAATAAACTACATATGTTTGGACTATCACCTGCTTTAATTGAACTGTTATCATCTTATTTATCGAATCGTCTCTTGTCTGTCTCTTATCTTGGCATGAACTCCTCATTTTTCAATTCCTCCTCTGGTGTCCCTCAAGGGTCAAACTTAGGCCCTTTATTATTTCTAATTTTTATCAATGATATTGAGAAACATTTAGAAAATGAAATCTTGCTTTTCGCCGATGATTTGAAGATCTTCAAAGTAATTTCCGAGCCTGCTGATTGTATCTCGCTTCAACGAGATCTAACGAATTTAGAGAACTGGTGCAAGCTAAATAGGCTGGAACTAAACATACGTAAATGTAAAGTTCTCTCATTTACCAGGAAACTGAGTACTATTTGCTTTAACTACACAATTAATAATACTACGTTAGATCGTTGCGAAGAGATCACCGATTTAGGAGTGATTTTTGATCAAAAGCTTAACTTTAATAAGCATATAAATAGTATGGTGAAATCTGCATACAGAACATTGGGCTTCGTTATAAGAAATACTCGACTTTTTTCCACTACAACCTCTATTATTACTCTGTACTATGCATTTGTGCGCTCGAAATTAGAGTATTGCTCCATAGTTTGGTCCCCATACTATCAAAAAAGCTGCAATTTGATTGAGTCAATTCAGAAGAAATTCCTGAGATATCTCTATTTTAAGACTTTTCATACTTATCCGGCATTCGATATATCCTATGATACATTAATTGATCTATTCAACTTCCAAAAACTGTTTCTTCGTAGGCAAAAAACTGAAATTATTTGCTTGCATAAGCTGTTACATAATTTTCTAGATTGCCCTTATCTGTTGACATGCTTAAATCTTAGAGTACCATCCTTCGCCTCTAGAAATCAAAACTCCTTTGTTACATTAAGATCTCGCACAAATATTATGATTAATTCACCCGTTAATGCTATGATCAACTATTACTCAAAAGTACAGGATCAATGCGATGTCTTTGATGATAATTTCAGGAAATTGCAGGCCTCATTGGCTTTGTGTTTCCAGTCGTAAATGTTAAATTATCTTATTGATATGTTTTATCAGATTATCCGTTTTATTATTATATATTATTATTATTCATTTTCTTTATGTTTGTTAGTTCACATTTACAGCTTGCTCTTGATTTTTGTATTTATCATGTACATTTGTTCTCCTGTCCACATTCTGGGTACGCCTGTAGGACAGTGTATTTAAATAAATAAAATATATTTGGCACTTTTCCACACTATTAATATGTTTGATGGCCCAAATTTCTTCTTATAAAGAAGTTGATTTGATAATTGCGTCATGTAATTTAATTTTTTCCGACCAGCTGCTTGATTTCCCTTTATATAAAATATGATTGACTTTTTGGGTTGCTGTTATACCTTTTTTGTAATTCTCGTGAGCGGCTGGACCAAATTTGCCGGAACAAGAAAATGTTATGCCCAGATAGTCAAAGGAGTTTACCATTTCTATCGATTGTCCATTATATGAGAATGTATGAGATTTGGAGTGGCCGCGATGAAATTTCAGTATTTTAGTTTTTGCTGTATTTACATACAATAAATTTTTATTGCAATACTCGCTTAGTATTTCAACAGCTGAGGTACTAAGTAAAACTATATCATCAGCATAAGCCAATAAAATTAAACCTCTAAAATTGTTGATATTCAAGCCCTTCAATCTTGCTTTTAATAAATATTCTTCAAGATCTGCGACAAATAAGACAAAAAGCAGAGGACTGGGAATTTTTCCCTGTAAAACTCCTTCCGTTATTGCAATACGATTTGACAGATTGTTATTTACCTTAACTTGAAGAGTTGCATTATTATAAAGCGATTGCATAATTCTAATTAATTTTGAGGAAATACTCAGCTTATAGTATAATTTTTGCCATAAAATGTTGTGATTGCTTGAATCAAAGGCTCGTGAGAAATCTATGAATGCTGCAAAAACAAATTTTTAATTGAGTCGTAAATAAATATAAGAGATAGCCATTAAAGAAAATATATTATCCATTACTCCCCTGCCTTTTCTGAAGCCTGATTGAAAGTTCGGAATTAAATTATGTGTTTCACACCAACCTTGCATTCTGTTGTAAATTAATTGCGTGAAAAACTTGCATATGCAGTTAACGAGTGCAATTCCTCTATAATTCAAAGGATCATTTTTATCACCTTTATTATGCAGTAGAAATATATGCGTATTAGACCAAGCTTCAGGCACGGTCCCAACATTTAGAATTGTATTGAACAAATTCAACAAGTATTGTAGCCATTTTGGAGTTAAATTTTTGAAAAATTCATTACTCAACTGGTCAGCATCTGCTGCTTTGCTGCTCTTTAAATTATTGATACTAGTCATCAGTTCTTCCATAGTTATCGAAATGTCAAAAAATGGGTGAGCGCATTCGAAAAACAAGGAGCAATTCCAATTTTACGCGGATAAATTTATTCGTAGAAATTTTCCCATTTCGAGATACTGATTTCGATATTATTGCTGTTAGATTTTGGTTTAAGTTGATTAATTATCTTCCAAAACTCTGAATTATTCTTTATTGAATATTTTGGTAGCGTGAATGACTATGAGTGAAAATATATTGAATACTAGTGAAGCTGATTGTTATATTGATGAGAGTAATGTAGGTATGAATTGATGCATTAAAAGAATTGAAGATTCTTAGGTTGGATAGTTTGATGAATTGAATATTAAAGTATGCAGATGAAAGAGTATTTGAATAATTGATTTACTTGTTTACAGTTTGTTTAAAATCGTGATTAGAAAATGGATATTATATTATTTGTCCTCTATTCAAAAGGCAAAAGTAGCTCTTTTGAGCGATAAGTTTACTTAAGATGATGAAGAGATTGTTAGAAAAAATATTAATTTGTAAGATGCGAGCTTCATGAATTTCTAAATCAAGTAATGTGCAAAGAGGGTTCCTGCCTGAGAGAGGATGTAATCATCAAATATTTTCTCTTCGTATTATCGCTAAAAAGTCACTTAAAAAAAACAAAGTGCTCTGTGAATTTTTTTTAATTGAAAAATTAAAATATTTTTGCTTTCACGTCACTAATACCTTCGGTACATTCACTATTAGATATTACATTTCATGGTGAATTCAGATCATCTGTACCTACATTAGTTTTGTTTGCTTTAGGATGCTTATAGTGTGTTGTTTGTTATTTGAGAGAGCTTGTTTCAGAGTAGATGGGATTTTGTGTTATCTTTCGTTGCTGTATTTGCTACATTGTGTTATTATATGCACCACTTTTAGTTGTGTATAGTGTCCGACCGAAGGGCAGATTTTGACTGAAGCCGGTCGATTGTTCGGTTCTAGCCGCAATCTTCGGCCGAAGTCGAATGTTCAACTTCAATAGAAAATTCTATAATACTAATTCTAACAGTTGTGTTAAACAAAATCTAACATTTCATCATAATGATGAAAGTATTCTTATTATTCAAAACTTCTATTAAAATAATAAATTTTTTATTTAAATTCGTTCGCTCGTTAAGTAATAATTTTGAAAAGGATAATCTTCCCACGATGCTCGCAATTCGTCAAATCGTGAAAAACTATGAAAGTGAATTTATTCTACACGAAATGCAAGAAATCAAAAAAACATTGCTTCTGTGTTGCTAGTGTAACGTGCGAGTGTGTGGAGGTTCGTAAAAGTGACCTTGTTTGGGCGGAGCCTTTTGTCTTCGTTGTTTCGCGCCATACCGCACCACATCACTCCGCCCGATGGAAACAATATTCCAGAAATGTGGTAGAACATTCGAGAGGATAGCCATCGACGTAGCAGGACCATTTTCTGAATCAGACGTCGGAAATAAATACATTGTTGTCGTCATGGACTATTTTAGTAAATGGATGGAAGCGTATGTCTTTCCTAATCAAGAGGCCGCTACCATTGCAGACGTCCTAGTTAAGAACTGGATCTGTTGTTTTGGCGGACCCTTGGAACTTCATTCTGACCAAGGAAGAAACTTTGAATCCAAACTCTCGCACGTTAAGGAATTTTTTGTGGCTTCAGTTATAATTTATGAACACGTACACGCCACACTTCTGGTGAAATCATTGACGCGTTCTTACAAGAACGTCCATTTTAGGCAGCTGATAGAAAACTTCGGCATCGGCCAAACCTTCGGCTGATTTTCGGCCGAAGCTGAATTTGTGGCCGAAGGTGGCTGTTGAATATTGATAAATATTAAGCTTTGCTGTTTGAAAAGGGTGAAATGGTAACTGATTGCATTGTTCTGATTGATGGCGTAAAACTGGAACAATTGAATGAATTTGTATATATGGGCTAGTTATAAGATTTTAGGGACGGAATGTGTCTGGTCTTTGTGAGTATAAAGAATGACATATTGAAAAAAATGTGGTTGAAAGAGTAGGAATGAGTCAGTAACATCGGTTAGAAAAATATATGTGGGTGAAATTGAAGGAAGACGTCCTATGTGTAGGTAGATGGATATGATTATTGGTTTATTGTGTGGAGATTTTTCAGAATAAAAAGAATAAGCGAGCTTGTATGAATAGAATTATGAATATGGAAGAAACAAAGAGGTATGTTTAGGCAGAAGTGCTTGGCGAATAAATATTGTGAATTGATTTATTTTTAATGAACATCTTAAAATTAATAAGATTATTATTTTCAGTTCACAATGCCAGAACCGAGTACCTTCACTCCATGGAATATTATACCATAGTATTTTTTTATTATTAAAATAGTTTTGAATTAATATATTTTTATTACATATTGTAATGTTACACATACTAATTACAAAGTTATAAACACTTTACAATATGTTATTTTATTTATCTTTTTTATTAGTAATTATTATTTTTTTGATAGCAGTTGTTTTCTTTCGTAAAAAATTTGTTAAAGAATCAAATTTTAATAGTTTGAAATATCTATTTGAAACACTTCTTTTAATGCTGATATTTAACTCCGATGAACATATTTCTTTACTATTCTTATTTTGTATTACGGTATCACTTTCTGAACATGCTGAATGGTAGATAGTTTTTGATTTACTCAAAATTACATCTACTGGAATTTCGCTAATCTCTTTGGAGTTTCCAGTATCATCACAATCAGTCTTTTTTCTTCTAGATTTTCTAATTCTCTTCACGTCTTTTTTTGGTATCAACATTACACTATCAAAAGTAACTTCTAATTCGTTATGTGCAGATAAATCTGATATATCCCGCGCTAATTCAGCAAAATTACTAGGGTGGATTATTAATTTACATTTAGGTTTTCTTGATTTTCTGAATTTTAGGGGTAATTTATAGTGACTTGAAGGAAAAGTGTCACTTCGTGATAATAATTTTTCTCTTGAAATTGTTTTGATTTTATGAGGAATCAAATATTTATTAATATCTACTTTTGATTTGGTAGCTCTTGTTTTAATTTTTATAGAATGATCATGGCAACAACAATGTTTATCATGATTTAAATTCTCTTGAAAATATCTAGAATTATTCTCGCCTATTTGTTTTGAAGTAGATGGCACGTCTTTTTGGGCAAAATAAATTATTTGAGGGGTTTTATTAACCGGAACTGATCGAATTACGGTCGGCCCTGGACGAATTATAGTTGGTCCTGGTCGAATTATAGTGGGCCCTGCAGGTTTATATTCTATGTTAGATGGAAATGTTTTGTCCTGATCTTTCTGTTCTTTTAAATGAACCAATTTTTCTGAAGCTGATTCTCTTATTGGTCGGGTATCACCGCAACAAATATGTTTACAAATTTTTCCTATGTCAGCCCAAGTAGATTCAGGTTGTTCATGAATATAGCGAGTATCAGTAAAAGTAGAATGATATTTTGGAATAAAATCTTCATAATTTGGAGTATATTCTTTGGGTGTTAAATTTGCATATGGTAAATCTTTTTGACGACTATGTCGTCTTCTAGTGTCTGATGAATAGGACTCTTGACGACTGTACCGTTTTCCAGAAGGCAGATGTTGAGAATTAAAATCATCTTGATGACTATTTCGTTTTCCTGTATCCGACAAACGACTTTTTTGTATAGAAGAATGATAATGCGGTTTAAACTGATCATATTTTAAACTTTCTTGAGGGCTATGTTGTTTTCCAGAGACAGAAGAATCGAACAGTGGATCGTAATCTAAATTTTCATGCTGTTGATGATTAGTAGCGGTAGAATGTAATTCTGGTTTAAATGTATCATATCCTGACATATCTTGAATGTATACTGCAGGAGAGGTATTCTCATTAATTTGTTTTGTATCTGACTTTTTTTCTTGTATGTTTACATGTTTTTTATGCTTTGATGAACCAAGTGATGGCGAGTTATTAGAGTTTTTGCCTGATTTTGTTTTAGATTTCATATGAAACTCAGAAGAACCTTTCGTACCAGAATCCAAACAACAGATATGTCTGCACAGCTTTCCTAATTCACAAACAGTATCTTCATCTTCCTGACTAATTTGAGTCTCAGTGATTGGATTGGATGAATAATAGACAAACTGTTTATTTTCACTAATTTGTTTAGTTTTAACTGGTAATTTAGACTTTTTGTCAATTTTATAAGTATTTTCTTTAGTTACAGTCATTGACATAAAACTTATTTTTGAGCTGTTGGTTTTTGAAACATTTTCCGGAGCACGAAATATACTAACTAATGTTGGTTTATTAATTTGAGATGAATAAAAAGATTTTTGATTTTGTTTAACAGATTTATCAGGAGATATTATTTTTTTTTCTTGTAAATTTTGTTCAAAAGTTGTTTCCAAAGTAGACGACGAATTTTCAGAATCTTCACTTGTTAAATTCTCCGAGGTATGTTGGAGTTCATACAACGATGAAAAGGTTTCTGGAAAAGTGGAAGGTACATTATTCTTTTTTGGACAAATAAGCACTGTGCTTTTAATTTTGGTACTAACTTTTATAGAAAGAGAAGTTGTTGGGGATCTGGGAGAAGTTATTTGCGTTGCAGGAATTTCCAAAGGATAAGAATGCAAAAAAGTACTGATTTGTTGCTTTACATCATCAACATTATGAGGAGACATTACTGTTGGATGTTTTATTAAAGGCAGTTTTCGTGGATCTGGTTTTTCTAACGGATATGAATTTAAAAACGAGCATGTTCTAGCCTGTTTTGAAGAAGTATCTTCTTTTTCAATGTTATCTTTTTTTCTTGTAGTGCCTGCTAGATCTTTTATAGAAAATTCATAAGGGAATAAGTTGTTATCTTTCCTTGATTTTAATATAATTTTTTTTGGTGAAACTTCTTTTTTACTTTGTTGTTTTAGCAAAGAAACTTTACTTTTATCAGATTTATTTTCACTTCCACTTTCTGTAATAGAAATTGTATTAGATAAAGCCTGTGCTTCATTTTTGCTAGTGTCTGATGGAATATTTTCATGTAACGAAGTTTTTGATGCTGCATTTGAAGCAATATTAGATGTAACTGATGTTACATTTGATGCCACATTTGATTTAGCTTTAGTTTCTGATTGTCTACCTGAATCTAAAACAAATTATTGTTATTTTCAATAATAATTTCACTTATTTGCATTACCTGTTTCAGTTTTTGGTTTAATCTTTTTTAATTTTAAATTATTATAATATTCTTTTCGTTTTTGAAAAGTGTTATTAGTAGATTTAAGTTTTGATGAAAATAAGTAATTACTATTCTCAATTGCACCAGGCTTTGCAGCTTTAGATTTTTCTGTCGTCTTTTTAGCTCTTGCTGTCTTGATTTGTCTTTGGTCACGAACAGATCCAATATCAGAATTAGACATACTTGATATTAAATCTGTAGCGTTGGAATTTCCAGATGCTGGTTTCGAAAACTCCTGTTTGGTTGGAAGAGTTTTAGATCTTTTCAATAAACTTTCGTCCGACTTTCTTTCAGTATTTTCGCTTATTGAAAATAAAGTATTTTTTACATTTACGTCATTATTAAAAAGGTGACTATCATCTCCAATAATTGAAATTTGTGAACTAAATGTTACAGAACTACAATTTCTTTTAGTTTCAGAAGATTTTTTCTGGAACATTTTAGGTTCTTTTAGTTTAGAGCTAACAATATGAGAATCTGTTGAGTTAATATTTAGTTCATTTTCTTTTTTTGGGAGTTCTGGCATAATGCAAGAAGGATAAGTAACCATTGTATTTTTACGTTTAAATTCAGTAGTTTTTAACATCTCATTTATACGAGGAGATATTTTTAAAACATTACGAGGTATAATATTTTGTTTTGAATAATCTTCACTTTGAATACTGACACTATCTTTTTCATTGTGAGTTATTTTAAATTTATCTACTTTTGCTTTTTTCTGTTCTTTTGGAGAATCTATTTTATTATTTTCTTTTAAAAGTGGTTCAGGTTCAGCAGAATTTAATTTATTTTTTTCTGAAATTCTACTTCGACTTTGACTCCGGCTCCGGCTTGGACTTCTACTACGATTCTGACTGTTTTCTTTTTCCTTAACAAGACTGTTTATTAAAGAACAAAGTTCATCAATTTTTTTATTATATTCAGGATTTTTGGAAGGGAAGTCATCTTTGAAAAGACTTTCTATTTTTTCTTTCAGTTTGTCTTCATCTTTCCCACTTTCGTTATAAGATTTGTTACGCAATTCTTGCCTTTTGTGTCCTACTGATCTAGTATTATCTTGTTTTTTGGGAGATTGTGGAGTTTGAGGATTGGATATTTCTTTTTCATCAATTCTTCTTCGAGGTATTGGTACCCTTTTTTGTGGTACAGGCATTTCTAAATAAGGAAGATGTGAATCTTTCACTTCCATACAAGGTAAAATTGTCATTGTCATTTTTTTCTTTTTCGGTTTTTTCTTTGCCATCTTTAGATCTTTATCTCTAGATATCAATGAGTGATCACCACTTGGAACTCGAAAATCTCGCTTTACAAAGAGCTCATTTAGAGAAGACTCTTCTTTTAAATGTATGAAGTCTGACATGTTGGTTTGTAGCTCAACATTTTTCATATTTGGTTTATGAGATAACTGCAAAGTATTTGATGTTACAATTATTTTTCGATGCTTAGGTTTATGACGTTCTTCAGATTTTTCTTTTTTAGTATTTTTTTCTTCTTTTGGAGTAAGAACAAATTCAAAAATAGCTCGATCTTTTCTCTTTAATTTAACTGTAGTATCACTTGCATTTTCAAATCCTCTATGTTTTCTTTTCTTATGTTTTTCTTCTGTAACTTCCCGAACAATATGTTTTTTGAGCCCTGGAAATTTATCTAAATTGTATGCAGTATGAACAGTAGTTACATGTCCAGTAAGTTCAGATGTAGTAATTTCCTCTGGTCTTTTAATGTTAATATCACTTCTAACACGTTTCACGATGATAGATTTTTTAATCCTTTTTTTTCTAGATCTCGTACCATCAAAATCAAGAGAACAAAAATTAGAATGTTGGTGCTTAACTACGTTAGCATTTTCTGGAAATTTAAAGTTACTTACACCGTAACTTTCTTTGTGGATAATTTCCGCAAAATTTGGAGTATCTTTAACAGGATATTCATTCCTACAACTTCTAAAAAATGGCGGAGGAGGTCCTAAATTACTAGGCGCTAAAACTTGAGGAGGTATGATTCCATTAGCTTCAGTTTGTACCATTTTGTTAACTTTACAGTCATTTAATTGTATTTTTTCTGTAGAGTTTAATTGGATGCAACTTCTAGATTTTCGTAGAGAAAATCTTTTTCGGAATAGACAGTTGGATTCCAAAGATGATCGAAACACTTCGAAACTAATTTTTTCTTCTTGCATCAAGTAGTCAATATTAATAACGCAATTGCTGGAATTGATGACTCCAACATGAGACTTGAGATCGCTGTTTGAAGACAATTCATTACTTCTATCATTGTCACAAAACATATTTTTATCGTATCTGCTCTTCGAATCCGAGACAGATGTATTAAACATTTAAATGACTAATTGTCATTTTATTGGTAATTAATTTATACAACAAAAAATTATACTAAAATTTTAGTAAAATCTCACATAAGTGACGCGAATGACATTCGGTTGTTTCAAATTATGACATGATAAAATAGCTTTCAAGTAACAATCTACGCAATTTTGGTTTCCAAGCATTTTGAACAAACTGACTTTTAGGTCAATCAAGAGAGAAAAAAGATCGATTTGGTTACAGGCATTTTTTTTTTCATAAATGTAGCAAAAATTTCATGTCAAACATTGTTTTTGTATAGTCTATTCCAGTTAAGAACGGTCCAAGTGCTCTTATGGGACTACGATATTTGTGAAAATGCGAAAACCTTTATTAAAACATCCATTTTCATGAATAAACTATAATTTGAGCAATTTTTGCTCGATTATTCTAAAATTTTATGAATAAAAAACCTTAAGGATTTACACCAAAGTACAATCAAACTAAATTCTGTCTAATCGATAGTTATTCTACAATTTGCAATTAATTTTTTTCAATTAAAATTTAAAAATCAATTTCAACTACGAGTCGTTGAGGTATTTTTCGAATTATTCTCATCTAGTCAGGTTTTTCAACAAATTATGACCCTTGTACACATTAATTTCATGTTTTAAAATATTTTTGTATTTTCTTGAAATCTATTTATTAGCATCTTGGTTATTTATCCTGGGAAAGCTGAGCGATCAAGTAGAGAGGTCGTCATAATTGACTGTTAATTTTTAAGGTGTTTTTGAGGTTCAAATAGATTAATTATTATTATTCCAGAATTGTAATATATTAATATATTTTGTACATTATTTTATACATTTATAAATCGTTAGTTGATATATACAAAAAAGCACATTATTATTACTATATCAGACGTACCATAGACCGCACTTCGACTGAACTTCCAAAGAGTATCGATGGGGATGATAAAAAGTATCGCATTTGCATCTAAAATGCAATATAAATACTGAATAATATAAAACAAATTTTATTTATTCAAGACAACAAGAAAACAACGGAAAATCACAGTGAGAATATTACAAATCTGTTAAAAACACTTCTACCTAATACTTATAATTATACTTTTTTCCATAAGCTTTTTAAAATTTTTAAATAATACAAATGTTATATTCAGCGAATTTTATAAATAACACTTTATAAAACTGAATGAAAATATTAAATTGAATCATCTAGTTCATCATATTCTCAAGATGAAGTGGATGATAAATAAAAATATATTAAAAATTACCTTTAACACTGCTATACCCTTCCAGAATGTCTGCCGTTATTGTCTAAGGATTCGTTTGAATTGCCCGATCCTGAACTCAGTCCTGTTGCAAAAAATACCAAACTTCTTAAAATTCAATTGTTAGAAATGCGACACAAATAATTTATCAATTTATAGCATATTATAACGTAAAAAAAATTATCATTCAAATACAATGCCATAAAAATCGCAAAATCATATCAATAAGATTAATTATACATATAAACAAAATCCAAAACTGCAAATGTTCTTCAACAAAATACTAGAAATAAAATGTGTACTTTAGAAATCAAAGTATTGTATTTTTTTTAAGTTCAAGCAAAATGTGGTTCTTTGATAATGTAGTAAAAATTTCAAATTTATTTTTAATAATTTCTGTACAAATGAAGTAAATGACCACAGTAAAATTTAACAAATATGTATATAAATTAGTTTCAAAAATATATTAATTATTCTAGGGAATAAAAAAAAAATTTGAGAAAATATATATAATTACCAGTTTTCAATGAAAATGAAATTTTCGCGGGAATGTGCCGTAAATAATGTATTAAGCGCGACGGGGTTATTAATAATTGATGTACAAGTTGTACCAGCGAAACGAGTCAGCGCCATTATTTTTGTTATTACTGAAGATACAACAGAACACTACATAACAAAGTTGTGCGAGACCAAGTGGGATTTCTGATTATAGAAGATTACATTTTTCAAGCCAGTAGCTCCCAAGTTACAGAACAAAGTTATATTTAATAAATATGTTTTATTTGGTGAAGTTCTGTATATAAAAATGATTAGAAACACAACGTTTTAACAGCAAAGAGCTGCCTTTCTCAAGTGTAAAAATATAAAATATTTTTACACTTGAGGTTAAACAGCTTGCGCTGCTTTAACGCAAGAAATCTTTAACAAAGCTACTTCTAAAATAATTTTTAATCGTGTGGAATTATCATTAGAACATAATGACAATCAAATAGAACATAAATTGTAAGATACAATTAAAAAATATTTATTTTCAAACATTAATTTATAAGGACTTTAGTCTTTAATTTTTCATCCAGTATACTAATGTTATTAATAAAATTTATTTTTTTGTATACTTGGTGGAAAACATTAGGTTTAATATGTAGAAATCAGTAAAGAAAAGTGCCATTTTACCAGTTAGCAATACTTTACTAATTAGCAACAAAAATAATAAACAAAAAACGCACTATGATACGCGCCCAAATGACAGCTTTAACCTAATTAAGAGAAAATTACGGGTTGAACATACATATAAGAACAAAAAAATTCTCTCGATTTCGCCGGAAACAAATATAAAGTCGCTTCTTTAGCTGCATCCAGAATTTCCCGAGAATCTTCAGCTTCTGACTTTTCTGACAAATTATTTTTTAATATTGTTTATTTGTTACTATGCTCACTATGCTTTTGCTTTGCAGTTATCAAAACCGTTACTACATTTTTGAAAGAACAAAACCTTGATTAATATTTCTGTAGAAAATTATTTCTATTCTTGGCGTCTTCTACTCAAGTTTTTCCATCAAGTATACCAAAAAATAGTATGTTCAACACGTAAGAAAAGTGATATTACTTTGCTCGTGTAAATTTAATTGAAACATTTACACTCGCTAGTAAACTCTCATTTTTCTCTACTTGTCAAACAATTTAAAATTAATTTCAATCGCATTTTTCTTTGTATTTTTATCATGTAAGGATATAAAATGATAATATGTTTGAATACAGAAAAAACATACTATCGAATCGTATAAGTTTCAATATGGCGATCTATTTGACAAAATATAACTTTGTACCGTAACTTGGGAGCCACTGGTTTAAAAAAAAAAATATCTTCTACAATCAGATGTTTCTATCGATCTTGTACAACTTTATTATTTAATGTTTTGTTGTATCTTCAATAATAATAAAAATAATAACGCTAACTTGTTTCGCTAATATATATACACATACCGCATAGAGTTATAAGTTTAATAATGAAGACCAAAATTCTTTTTTGAGCACAGCAAACAATAAATATAGGAATTGGTGGCGGCGAATCATGAAATAGTAGTGCCGCATCACTAAAGCCCTGTTCAGACGTGGACTCACACAAGACTCACTTGAGAATTTGAGTCTTAAGAAGAAGAAGTTTTTTGAAGCAACAAAATATTTTCGAGTCTTGGCCGTTCACACGTGTAGTTTGTTTGTTGCGTCAAAATGTATCTCTTCTTCTACTTTTAAAATAAAATCCTTTAAAAATTTATTCATTCTATTGGTACTTTTGTACTAAATTATACAAATATAATTCATATTGCATGATTAAGAAAACTATTCCATTTATTACATGATAAAAAACTGTTTCTGAATAATTAGAGTTTGAATACCACTAATTAAATTCTCAAAAAATTCTTAGAAGACTATAAATATTCTGTTCTTAATTCTTTTATAGTAAATCAAGAGTCTCTTCATATCCTTTATTTTTTAACCCAGTTTTTTTTTCTTTGGATTGTTCTTAAACTCGTTTCCAAATCAGTAATAATTAAAGAGAGAAATGTATTTACTATTTGCACATTCCAAATAAGATACAATGAGTTAAATAATGTAAATAACAATAAAAGCCAAAGACATAGATTACCATGAAGTTATCAATGAGATGAGGAAACGACAACGCCCACTTTGCAAGACTCAAAATAGCGGCGCCTCTATTTGACAAGCGACTCAAATTTTATCTCTTCTTCTGAGGACTCAAATTTTCAAGTGAGTCTTCTGTGAATCCACGTCTGAACAGGGCTTAATGTACTTTTTTGGACCATGAGTACGTTCCATTAGGCGATCACAACGATTTGCTTATGTTCGCAGCTTTTGCCGTTCCACTAACACATGATTCCTGTTGTTGGTGCTATAAGTGGAGCATTAAATATTAAATAAACAGACAATTCGCGGTCAAGATCGAAGAGTACATTATTAATAAGTTTAAACTAACCTGTAGCAAAAAGAAAATATGAATGGAATGAAACCAATATATTTGTGTAAATTAATTTTTCATAAATAATAAATAATAATAATGAGAGACTGAAATTATCTGTCATATTAACAAATAAAAAATCTTGAATCAATCAAAATAATTTGGAATCGAAAGTACAAATTTGTAGAAACATCTTTGCAATTAATTAAAATTTCTTGGTGATTTCTGTAAAAATGAATGCAACGACCGCTTCGACCCACCTTTCTATCGCGGGCGTTGTGAACTTGAAGCGTTCGCGATTAATAACGTCATCTATGACGTATTTATCTTGAACGCAAAGACCACGATCGTCTTGCGGAACGATTATTGAGCCGACATGAGCGTTGTGGTCGCCTAGTAGAACGTACCGTATGCAATGTGCGCACTGTACATAGCGCACACTGACTAAACATCAGAAGCGCGCTAGACTGATGTAGGAATCATCAAAAATCACCTACGTACGGAAAGTAAATGTTTGTCTTCGACGTGAAAATAAAATTAATTTATAAAACTTCCCGAACGATAGGATGAACATAGCTTTGTGAATTTAATATCATTTACAAAAATATCTAGTGCTCTCTGCAATGATCTTTGCCCACCAAATTCCATTGAAAGAGTAAAAGATGTTTCAAGTTATTCATTATTCTACTTTCATTTATTACCAAATATAATCACTAAAACTTTGAAACAAATAAAAGGCAAAATGTTAAAAAATGTACTATTTATCAAAATTCGGTATTTACAATCAATAATAGCTAGCACGTTTTATTTTTCTGGCAAAATTTTTACCTTTATGAGTGCGAGGTTTTCTCTGCTGCCCTCTAAATTCTCTATCATCCCTCTCCCAGTGCCGGGTGGGCTTATTCCCGCTGTAGGGACTGTATATTCTATTGGGAGGAGGTGGCGATCTCCTCCGATAATCACTATCAGGATAAGCAGGTGACAAAGGTGGACTATCATCCCTGTCGTAAGGCGAATAAGCCCTTGAGTCAGGGGAATATCGCCCATGTAAGGGAGGCGATGACATACGGCCTAATGGTGGTGGTCGGTGGTCCCCTGGGAAAAGAGCGGGGGGCGGTGGCATGAAAGGCGGAACACCTAAAAAAAGTTTAAATGTAATAATAAAAGCACACATGCTTTTGGTGTAATTGTAATAATGTGTAAAATATTGTTATTCAGTTTTTACCTGGCATTGGAGGTGGCATGAACGGAACTCCCGGCGGAGGTGGCATGAAAGGCGGCAACCCCGGCATTGGGGGAGATGTGGTCATGTGATCCCTGTGAGGGAACAATAACGGTGGTGAACCTGAAGCATCTACTTGACTCATATGTAATGGCGAAACTGGCAACTCGCCATTTGATTCAAGAGGTGACATAATTCCTGCAAAATTATTTTTAAAAATTTGATACTTTGGTATAAAGAATATTCTGAATTTTAACTTACGATTTGATAATTTTGATTCATCAGCTATATGAGTGGAATTATTAAGATTCTTTTCTACAATGGTTAATCGATTTCTTAGTTGACTAGCTTCTTGTTTCGATTCTTCAAGTTTCCGTTCTGCTTGACGGGCTAGCACCCAATTATCGTGCGATTTCTTCTCTAACATAGAAATCTGACTCTTTAGACTGACTTCTTGATCAAGAATTTCTTTCTTTAATAATTCACTTTGGGCTCTGCAAAAATGTAATTAAATTGCTGTAAAATAAATATGAAAATAATTATACTTGTAATTCTGTAGTTCCTCTTGAATCCATTTAATTCGTTCGATTGTCGAAGTTGCTTCACCTTCTTTTTGCATGAATTTTGATTCATGTTCATTTATTTCCCTAAAAATATAAGGCAATATTACTATTTTCAAGGTAAAAATTACATTCTTACTTTTGTAGCTGTGTTTCTTTTTCTTTGAAGTACGTGGACAACACTTCCAATCTAGTTTGTGCCTCAACTTTTTCTTTCTCTGCTTCATCAAATTTATCTTTCAATATCTTAACTTCTTGAATCATCACTTGAACTTCTTTTTCAAAAACTAATTTTTCATCAACTTCTGTTTGTAATTTTTCAGCCAACTTATGTTTTTCATCCCTCAACTGTAGCACCTCTGCTTTTACATGACTTACATCTAATAAAGCCATTACTGAATCCTTATTGCTTTGAGATGTTTGTATATCTTTCATCCCTTGTTTTAAAAGATCATATTCATTACTTTTGAGATCAAGAACACGTTGGGTGTTTTCAAGAGTTTGCTTCAATTTATTGTTGTCATCTTTCAAGATATTCAATTCATTATTTATTTGTTTAATCGTTTTTTCGTATTCGGATTTGAGTTTTTCAATTTGTTCTTCCAATTTATTTTCCATGTTATTCTTTTCTTCTTGAACTGACAATAAATTAACTACCATTTTATCTAATTCGTCTTGTAACTGAACATTTTTTTCATTGGCAACGGAAAGTTCTGTTGTTAATAATTCGTTTTCAGTATTTTTGGCACTTAAAGTGACTTTCATAGAATTTATTGTTTCTTGTTGTTCATTTAATTGTTTTTGCAGATGTTCAACATTTTGCATTAGATGCTCATTTCCAGACTGAGACGTTAAAATTTCTCTCAACATTCTATTAAGCTCCATACCTGCTTCAGTAGCATTTTCTAATTCTTTTTCTAAATTAGCAACTTGTTCTTCAAGTTCTATTCTAGTGATTTTTGCTTCTTCTAATTCTTCTTTTAATGAAGTTACCATTTCATTTGATCCAAAAGAGGAATTTTCAATGGATGCTAATCTTTCCTTCGTGGTTTTCAATTCATCATGTAGCATTAGACATTCTTTTGTTGAAACTAGTAATCTCTTTTCTAAATTGTTTATGCTTACAACCAAAGAGTTATCTTTTCGTTTTTTCTCAATATAGTAAAAGCCCAATGAAAATAATAAGACAGTAACTGCTGTTAAAGATAAATATAAAAATATATTGTAGGCATTTTCCGGAGCTTCAAAGGACCAAGAAAATTCATCAGGTTGGACAGCAAACTCATTTTGATTATTCACACCACATAAAGTTGGGTTATCACTTGAATCACAACTTTCCATATCTACACAAAAAAATTTATACTAAGAAACAATAGTTTGTGCTGTGTAATTCAAAACAATTGATTTTTACGAGCTACAGATTCAGATAAGCATTGTTTCATAGCAAAATTTGAACTAGTATTGTGTAGAAGTGTGACCCAAATATAGATATTTAAATTGAATTTGGCAAGTATTATAGTTTTACTTACAATACTTTTGCTTATTTTTATTTATCGTCATCAAAACATTTTAACCTAGACACAATTTCAACATTTCATGTCATACGGCTTTAATTTACATATCATAAATAAAGATCGAAGCAATAGTCACGCTAACGTTAAAATACGTAATTTTAAATACTTAAATATTTTTTTGATTAAAATTTATGTTTTCACAGTGCGGTTGAAGAATTGGAATATTTTGAGAAAAAATTCTTACCTGACTGTTTGTTTTGACTTCCAGGATCGCTGCTTGTAGGTAAGTATTTTTCCAAAGGTTTTTCATGTAAATGCGATACCCACATAGATTCATAACTATTTTTCACTTGTTTCAATGTTTTTTCACTAGCAGTTTCAACTATTTCACTTTTATCACTTTCTGTATCTGTAAAAGTTTCTTCTGTTGATTCTAATTTATCCTTAGAACCAAATAGGGTATCATAAATTTTGGAGAAAAACCCTGGCTCTTCATTTTCTTCAGTTTTATCGATAACCTCATCCTCTATTGCGCTATGTTCTATTGTTTGTTCAGTTGTATCTACAGAACCGGAAATATTTTCAATGTTTTCCTCCACCTTATTACTTGGAGGAATTTCTTCAGTTACTATCGAATTATATTTTGAATCAACAGTATCTACAAAAGTTGGTTCTTCATCTTTCTCATACATATCTTTCTCTATGTTTTCTTGTTTTGAATTTTCTTCCAATTCATTTTCAAATTGTTCAGTTAAATTTTCATGTTCTTCAACAGATTCATATTGTATTTCTTCCTTTTTTATTTCAGTGAGTTCTATTTTTGCTTTTAATTCTTCAACTTTTGGTTCAATAGCTTCAAAAGTAACTTCTTTTTTTGTTGTAGAAATTGATGGAGTATTTTCATTTGAAACAGGATTCTCAGTGTATAATTCAATTTTTTCAGGTGTTGATAAAGATGGTTGACTCTCAATTATATTGGGAAAATTATTTCCAGGCACTTGAGTCTCAGTTTTATCATTCAGTTGTTGTTTCTCTTCGTGTAAAGGTTGGCGAAACATATTTAGAGGATTGGGCATCTTCGAAGGCACGCCATTTTGTTTAATTTCTTCCAATTTTTGCGGTTGCTCTTTCATAATATCATTCATCTGTTTCATTTCAGAATTTTGAGCTGATTTTTCAATTGTTTCATTCAACTGTTTCATTTCTGGTTCATGAGCCGATTCTTCAAGTGTCTTTTCCAGCTGTTTAATTTCTATAGTTTGAGCTGATTCTTCAACTATCTCATCCAACTGTTTCATTTCTGTATCTTGAGCTGATTCTTCAACTGTCTCATTCAACTGTTTCATTTCTTGAGTCGATTGTTCAGTTGTCTCTTTTAGCTGTTTCATTTCTGATTCTTGAGTTGATTCTGGGATTTTTGAAAACTGGTCCGTTTTATCATTAACAAGTTCAGGTGCTGATATCACAGAATTTAAGTTATTTTCCATTCCTTCTCTTACATCTAATATCGAACTGTCATTTATTTCAGAGTTTCCTTGTTTCTTTTCTTCAACTTTAGCCGGAGAAAATGTTTCTGGAGTTTGCGCTTCAATGGGTATTTCATTTTCTTCATCTTCATCTTCATCTTCGTTTTCCTCACCTTCTACTTCAACTTCTTCATCTTCGTCAACTGATTCTTCTTCATCACTTTCTTGCAACTCATCCAGATTTTCTTCCTTGACGTCTGGCTTGATTTGTAAAGTACTTCCTTTCGAAACAGCATTTTCTTCAATTTTTTTCACTTCCTTCTCAGCTACTAGATTTACTCTGACTTCTTTATTTTTTTCTTCTGTTTCAGATAGCTGTACATTTATATTATCATTTTTATATGTTGCAGTTTGAGTATTATTATTAACAACGGATGAAAGATTTTCTGTCTGTTGATTATTTAAAGAATCAATGCTACTTGATGTTGAAGAATATTCGGAGCTAGAATTTTCATTAGTCTGGAGATAAACTGTAGTTCCATCCAATACTTCATAAGGAGGCGTAACAGCATTTGGAGAAATCTGCTTTTGAGTCGGTGTTTGGACAGGTGAAGGTGTTTCTTTTACTACAGGTATTGAATTGGGACTTTTTTTCAACGAAGAAACAGAATTAAGCTTCGGATCATCTTCTCCTTCAGTATCAACTAATACAGTTGGATTTTTTTTCAATATCTTTATTTCTCGCACCATCGATACAGGTATATATCCCCTTTCCCCATTTATTTCAGCACCCCATAGATCTAGTCGAGTGCCAGCTTCCTTGCTGAAAATCTTTACATCTGAATTACTTTTAAATGATAATATCCGACTATCATCGGAGCTATATTTGAGGAGCGTTTTTCCCAATGACAATGGTTCTGAAAAATAAAACATAATTGTACTTTCATGTTTTAACAGTAATTAGGTTAGTATATTTGTGAATTATTTTTAATGGGTTTGTACCTGAACAGTCTTTATTGGCACATAACCGTTTATCAGATATTTTAGCATATACCACAATAAAAGTAAGGAAAATAAATAAAAATATTTTAAAATTTGTCATTGTGTCATACTTCAAGCACCACCAAACACCACTACAGAAGCCACATCACTTCTAGTTATTACAGAACCACCAAAGTTATAATAAAAAATTACTCTCATATTTATATATAATTTTCAATCATTTCAAATATTATAAATTATTTTAAATTACTGATAGATGTAGTGAACCCTAAATTAAATATTATTTAATTCATTATGTGCAATTTGAAAAAGCAATTAAATATTTTTTGTTTACTGACTAGTGTATTTTCAATTTTTCACATTGGTACTCATGTGTTGAAGTGAGTGTCGATAAAAATGTTTTCTTGTTGAACACGAGTATAATGTCAAAGATGGAGGGAGTTGTTGTCATCTGTGACGTTTTTATATAATTTCCTTACCCGTTATGTTATAAAATTTTTAGCGTTGTTGTCATGATTTCTTACAAAAAATATATTTCTTGCTGTGAGCTATTCTAAATGTTGAATATAGAATTTTATTCTAGTAGAATAACTGAAGCAAGGTAAGTAAAATGGTGAATAATTATCTTGTTTGTGTATATTGTTTATATTGCATAATTAAATATTGTGCAAGTAGCAAAATCGTACGTTAAATCAAAATTAAAATCATTAAAATATGGCTCTATGCACTTTTTTTGAAGAACGGAAAAATTGTAATTCTTGCATGTGAATCATTGTTTTAATCCATTATTCTACTGAAGTGACGTGATTGTACGCGTAAGCCACTGAACATATAATAATTAATTTTTTGTTACTTGTTGGTGTATCCATCTTCAAAGATTTGCTACTTGTGAAATTTTTGTTGATAAATAATAAAATACTTTTTTAACAGATTGTGCACTCAATGGATCCCTACGAGCAGCAACTTCTCTCTGTATTCAATAGTTACGATATTTCTCATCGTGGCAGTCTGGATCAGGAAGGTTTATTGCAACTTTGTAATTCTCTTCAGCTAGAAGAACAAGGTGTAGAATTGATAAAATGTCTATTGTCTGATTCTAAATCTTTTGTTACGTTTAATGAATTCAAAGACGGGCTATTAGCATTATTAGGAAACGTACAAAGTAGTAAACAGAAACTTGACTTCGATGTAACATCTGATAGTGAAAACGAATCACCCGATAGAGAAGTATCTCCAAAATTTGTGTACGGCTCTAAAAGGTATGGTCGAAGATCACGCCCGGAAAGTACAGAACAAATAGAATTATTTGACCCTCCGGATGTTGATCTAGAGCACAGTCCAGAAGTTTTCATGGAAAAATATGAAAATAAATCTCTAAAAAATTTGAATAAAGTACAGCGGTCAAATTCTCAAAGTGATGTCACACATTCCCGAAAACGTAAAACAAGTGGAAAATTGAAAAGATGTACCTCTTTTCCTGGTAATCACGAAATGGAACGTCAATTCAAAACCTGGAATCAAGAAAAGCAAAAAGATAAGAAAGAATTTCCGAATGCAGAATGCAATAGTATGTTGAGATCAGCTTTGGAGCAGCTTGGAATAGGTTCTGACGGTTATCTGAGTCATTTAGAATTAATTAGAGTTTGCGAATTCTTGGGACTACATAAATTAGCAAAAGTAATGTTGCAGCAACTTCCCAATAAGCAAGAAACAGATCTAAATAGAAGAATAAGCATTGAAGAGTTTTTAGAAGTTTTACAAAAAGATGATTGTCTGTATGAAGAATCTCCAACGCATACTTTAAACACCTCACTAAATAATAGTTGTATAAGTGAAGATTCAGTTTTATTTCCAAATAATAAATCTTTGCAATATATTACCATGGGCCCAAATGGTTCTGGAGTTATATCTTCGCAAGCAGTCGTCGAACTTTGGGAAAATGCGGGAATCGTATCAGCTACGAATCTTCTGCAAGAACTTGGTTTTAGTGAAAGTACAATTGGAATAGTCGATCTTGCTACTATTTTGGATGACGAACTTCGCAGCATAAACGAGGCGAGAGCAGACATATCATTTAGCAATATAGATCCACATATCATTCTATTACAAGCTTCAATTGCTTTATATCAGTCTGAAGTTAAATATTTAAAATCTGTTTTGGAGCAATTGAGTGCCGAAAGAGACAAATTGCGAACTGATATTGCAGATGCGAATCAACGAGCAAGCCTTTTAGCGCAAGAAGTTGATGATAATCATGCGAAAATGGAAAAAAGTACCCAAAATCAAGTCAGATTACTTGAGCAAAGACATTCTGATGTGCTTAAAGAACTGACAGGTCAGTTTGTTGGAGAAAAAGAACATATGTCTTTACTGAACAATAAACTAGAACAGAAGATTCAAACTTTAGAAATGGAAGAAGCAAAATTAAAAAGTGATTTGCTTGCTATTCAACAATATAACAACACATTAGAAAAAGAAAATCTTTCTCTTTCCAATAAACTTTCAGAGCTGGAAGTAGTTGAATCATCCTTAACTGAAAAAGTATCTGTTTTAGAGAACGAATGCCAGAAAATTTCTGAAATAGAACGCGAAAGAGATCAGCTTGAACCTTTGCTTGAAAAACTTTCCTTACTGCAATTAGAAAATGCTGAGCTCCGCGATAAAAATGATGAATTGTGCACTGAAGTCGAAAGTTTAAATTCGCAAGTAAGCGCGATGCGCACTAAAATGTCGAGTACGCCCACATTCAATGCCAATGTATGCAATCAAGTCGGATATGGTGAGGAGAATGTGTCAGGTATTTGCGAAGGTGTCGTCGGCCTTGGTGCGATCAAACGTCGCGTAGATTCCCCTTCAAAAGACAATGAGTGTAGCATGGAAACTGAGAGTCCGCGACTTGGTAAAGTTAGGCGCTGTTATCACAAAAACCAACCCGGAGAAGTTCTTCTCGAAGCTTTAGGAACCCATCTCCAATTCAATTCCAGCGAAAGTGGATTTGAAGCAGAATTTGACTGCTTAGATTCTTCATTATCTTTTAGTGAGGACCGCAGTTCTGACGAAGTCTCCCAACTCAAAGCAAGAATTGTTTTTCTGGAGCAGCTTCTCCTACAGAATTCCATAAAATTACCTGGAAGTTCAAAGAATGCGGTGAGTTCATCTTGATAAGTTAATCTTTTTAAATTTTATACTTTGTATTGTTGTACGTCTTTCTTTTTATGTGGTGTAGTGATAAGATATTTCAATTTGATTTCGTAGTGATAATAGCATTTTTAACGTTAAGTGCAAATAATTGAACCAGTATTAATTTTGATAACGTTGATGAGTTTTTTATTTTATTAAATTTGGATTGAAGCACTGAGCTTAGAAAGGTATTTTATTATTATTATTTTTTTACATTTAGTTTTAACGGAGAAGCTTTAGGAAACTTTAATGATAGTTTTAAATAATTGAATGATATTTGAATACTCATATTTTATCTTTTAGTATTTATTTTAGCTCATGTGCTCCTTTCCTTCAGCTTCTCCGGACTTCCTACTTATATATTTATATTTGTTAATTTCTTATTATAATTTTATTTATGAGTTTTTGCTTATTTTGTAATTATATTTTTATAGAATAAATGCATATTATTAATATTTTTTTGTTTATATCTGGAGAAGCTGAAGGTTTAATTAACAAATTATAACTAATCAAATTTTATATATTAGGGCGATAACGTGAATGGCAACCAAACCAAAGCGCAACTTGTTGAACGATGTAAACAATTAGAAGCAATTTTAGAAGAAGTGCAGCAGTCAGTTGTTCAAATGATCCGTAATAAGTCAGACTGCAAAAATAAATGTGATTTATTAACTCCCATCTCGCACCTAAATGATAAATTGAAGGACATTGTACTTGAAAATTCTTCAGACGAATCTCTTCAAAGTTCTGCTACTACTGTAATATCTGTGGACATGAAACTTCCAAAAGTTAATACAGCTACAGAAACAGATGATAGTTTGTTTGAGATGCAGAAAAACATTGAAGAAAAAATTAAAGAGAATAAAGATCTCACGGAAAGATGTGAGGATCTCGAACAAGCTCTAGAATTATTACGAAACGAATTTGATAACTGCGAAAATTATTGGGCTAATAAATTAGATGAAGAGAGGCAGATATTCGACCAAGAACAAAAGCAAAGTAGTGATAAATTGACAGAACTTTTGATTAAAATTTCTGAATATGAAGAACAATTCACCCAACAGGAAGATTCAATAGATGGCAGATTATCTCCAATTGAAGAAAAAGGTTTATTGGAGCAGCAATTCACAGAGTTAGAAGAAGAATTCGATGAATTTAGAACTCAAATGGAAGCGACAATTGAATTAAAAGATAAAGAAATTGTTGCTTTGCAAAAACAACTAAATTCCTCTCGAGTAAAAACAACATCTGAAGTCTGTATTCAAACAGATTCTATGCAAAGTCGAAACTTAATTACATTAGAATCTAAAACAAGTAATTTATCTCACGTAATTGAATCTACAAATATTTTTTCTTCGGAAACCATGCCTCATGTATGGCATTATCTTTCCAATCCTCAGCCTCAAACAAATGATTCTTCAGATTCGTCTGTAGTAAATAATGCTAACATTCCAGATCGTGACTATATTAATCCAACATTTATTTGGAAAACAGAGACAGAGAATCGTGAATGTAGCACTTCCCCCGGCAACATTGAGCACAATAGCTTGTCAAGTATAAAAATTGAGAATCAAACTTGTTCTTCTCTCCCTCCTAATATTTCCTGGCAACGTCCAACTACTGCAACCTCACCTCAGCCACATTCCTTGAATTATATCCCTGATAATTGTATACAAAATTCGTGTAGACCAAAGCGGACAAGAAAGCACGAAAGAAGTATTTTTACTGCGCAATTACGGCCTCCGAAAAAAGAGCAAGAATTTCAAAGACAGTCAGAAAGTGATGAATCAATTAATGGACCACCAAGGTGGCATTTTGGGACAGCTAATGGTGAACAAACTTGTGTGGTGCCGTTGAATAGTCTACATCATCTTCATGGACGATTAAGAGAGCTTGATCAACATTGCAGGCACCTCCAGTTCATTTTGAAGCAGCAACAACGGCATTCTGAAAGTGTGATGCATCGTAAGTACCAAACTTATTATTTCCTCAATATTTAGGAAGCTGGTTGATTAATGATTAATTCGTGACTGACAATAACATGTGATGCATTTTTTTAACATAACGATTCGATGAAAATAGTTTCTAAGCTTCGGTACTGCTCATTCTTCAAATAAATGAATTTCAAAATTATAAAAAAAAAGATTACCGAGTATAACAAAAATATAATTTGCAAAAGTTACTCGGTTTAGACCTCCGGGCTTTTTTTTTTGTAAAAATATTGTCAACTTTTGATACAAACATGAATCCACAGAATTTTGACTTTTACGCGTTTAAGAGGTGGTAAAACTGAGACCGAAATCGTGTAAAAAGTTATTCTCTAATGCACGAGCGGCTTGGCTAAAAATACGGGTGAAACGAGTGTCTTTGAAAGCTACATGAGTGCATTAGAGAATTTTTATACGTGTGTCTTACAATATTTTATCTTCGATCGTCCTAATTTTCGTAAAACAGTCTATTATATAATGAATATTTTTTCTGTTGTGGATGTTACTTTGACGATTACTATTGATAACTAAGAAAACGATATTGTGAATTGAACTGTTCTCCCTGAAGTTGACATAAATGTTCTTGGAAATTTGAAATATAATATCAAATTTAAAATGTGAAATAGTTATTTATGTTTCTAGTGCGCGAAATTATATTTTGGTGCTTGAGAATGAAAGCTCCAAAGAAATTTCGTGCACGCGTTGCATACAACATTTTTCCTATAAACGTCAAAAATTTATAGAAAAAATATTAAAATCATATTAAAATGCAAAAATTAGTGGAATTCTTTTTCTTGACAACGTGTACAATAGTTATTCAAATATTAAGGTCAGTAAGTACAGTTTACCGATTGAGAATAATAGTTTGGAGACCGAGCCTTGGCGAGGTTTCCAAATATTGTACGAAATCGGTACTGTACTTATTGACCGTGATGCTTACAAAATTTTTTGCACGATTGGAAGATTCAAAATATGAGTCAAAATTTTCTTTTTCAAATTAAACTACTACTGATGATTGTTTATTCGCTGTCAGCTGTCAAGTTTGACATTTTATTCTGAATATTCAATTACAAATGAAGATAAATAAATGAATATTTTTTTGTGAAAATTAACAATTTTTTACTTACCGCCTTTGCCCATGGGCGGTAAGTCAGCATAACCATAGTAACCACAGTTTGCCGGTAAAATCAACATACCACCTTAAATAGAGGGCTGGTAAACACATGAAAGCGCCCAATCGTGCAAAAAGTTGGCCCTGGTACTGGTACAGTACCGATTTCGTATAATATTTGGAAACCTTGCTCGACCTCCAAACTATTATTCTCAATCGGTAAACTGTATTTACTGACCTTAATACTTAAATAACTAATTTTCGCCAACTGTCAAAAAAACATAGTATTTTTGTATTGTTATGGATACGCAAAGTTCGTGATTTTTTCACTAGTAAAAAAATGAAACATATTTTTTCACTAGTGAAAAAATGAACATATTTTTTCACTAGTGAAAAAATAAATTCATCTTTGCACACCTAATCTAATATAATTCAGTTTAGTAATGCTACAAGGATAGAAACAAACAGGTATTTAACAAAAAAGAAATATAAATTTGTACACGAAACTACTTATTTTTGAATATAAAAATTAATTGTTGACAGTTTCTTATTTATCAAACAACAATTGCGCATACTTTTGGTGACAATACCCAGGTGACTGCAAATTAATTATAGTTTGTACTTTTTTCCTACATTTTACTGAATAAAAAACAATAATTATTGTTGATCTATTATTTTTTGACATTTGGCGAAAAAATATTGTTTGTATTACGTGTGCGAAGTGATTGTATTTTGTTGCGCTTTCGAATGAATTTGTTACCTCGACCTTACGGTCTCGGTTAAAATTGACATTCCCACGCGCAACAAAAAAAACAATCACTTCACCTACTTAATACAAAAATAACTAATTGTGCACGTTGTCAAGATAAAATCAGTGCACGAAATACTTCGTGCTTGTTGTCATAATAAACAATTCCAATGCGACATTTCGCATACTAATATTGATGTACAAATGTCATGATTTTTTGACGTTTGTGAAAAAAAATTATTTTAGTGTTGTAGATGAGTTTCAAAATATCCCTCAGATATTTGAATATTGATAATTGGAACTGATGAACTCTCTCACTGAAATCGTGCATAAAAAGTGTGCAATAAAAGTTTTGTTGCACAGTTTTCTATAATAGCTTATTTTTTACATTGAAAATAATATAAAAAAAACTGTCATCTTAAACGATCATAGATAAGATATATTAATATATTACTTAATTCAATCTCCACACTGATAAAAAACATACGAATCCATTAAAAAAGACGTACCTAGAAAAAAAAATTTAAGTTAGATTGCGCCTTAAACCCATTTCGATTTGGCGCCCTGGCCCTAGTTGTTTTATGATGGTATATATCTAATGAAAAATATTACCATTAAAGAAGGCAAATAATTTTATTCTTTGATTTTTGACGTATAAAATAAATAAAATACTTGAATAAAAGAAATTTATATAACTTTTTTTTCTTATTTTTTTTGGATCATGTGAAATGGACCAGCAAAGGCATAAAGTCTATCTTGATCCATACTTGTATGCAAATAGCTTTTAACATGGAAAATGATCATTCACCAGATACATAAATAAATGCATAAAGCCAGGCCCGTTCCTGACAGGTACGCAGCGAATGCACCGCACGCAGGCGGCAAAAATTAGGAACGGAAATTTGTCACAAGCAATAAGTTACGCGCAACCCGACACTTGTGTACTAATTTAGATACAGTTTTCAGTATTTTTGTAGGATTTAAGTGTTTTCATTTCATTACATACACTTGGCAAAAAAAAAAACGCACCACTTGAAAATGCACCAAAAATACCGATTTTTCAAACCGCAAATGGATGAATCTTTGAGTTTTGGAAAGTTTGAAGTTTTCCTTTTCAGGGAATTAAGTTAATTCGACTCCTAGTTCATCAAACTCTCTACCACATCCCTGATAAAAATAATATTCTTGATGTCAAAAATTGTCAAATTTTGACAGCTTGTACCGGGTGAAAAAAAATTGTGGACTCAACTTACGACCCAGGAAATCAAGTTCATTCATTTTCCGTTAAATTGCACAAAAAATCGAATGTCTGCGACGATTTGGCGCAAATAAAACAAAAAAAAATTTTTGGTTTCTTTATAACTCGGCTAATTTTGCACGGAATTTAATTATTTTATTTTCTTTGGCGGGTGCCAACTCCCAGGGAGTGAATTTGCTTCGACGACACATAGTTTGCACAATATTGAATAGAAAATTCATACTCCAAAAGTTCATCAATCTCCGTGCCAACTTAGCCGAAGTATAACCAAAAAAGCGCAAAATGTAGTTTTTTTAGCGCATTTTTCGGAAAAAAGCGCTATTATATTCACTTTGGCTGTCTGGCTGGCTGGCTGGCGTGACGCTGAGTTCTCAGCAACTATACTATTTACAGACTTGAAACTGGTACTAAGTGAAAGCTACTGTTTCGTAGGTTTGCACAAATTGCTTTAATTCAAGCTCAGTGATTGTGGAAGATTGAATTATTCAATTACTTGTGTCAAGTGAAACAACCCCCATAGATATATATGACATTAGGGATATGGCAACTAAAATTTATCAAAGTAGATAAAAATTTAGTTATAACTTTAGCCGCGGGTGTCACTATTATTATGTACAGTTGTCAAATCTGTCCGGAATTCATTTAATGACTTGTTTGACGCGAATTTGAAGCTTATTAGAATGAATTATTATTATTGGTTGAAAATTTGTTTACTTTTGGTGTATTTTTTTATATAGCTTTGATAAAGATCAAATTATCATTTTAAGGTACAACACTTGACCTCCTGTCAGTCAATAACCAAGCAATGAAGATTAAAAGGTATTTTTGAGTTTGTACATGCATAAATTATGTACCTATCAAATAGTCAACTTGAAACTAGTACTAAATGGAAGCTGCTGCTCCGTAAGTTTGCCCAAACTGCTTGATTTCAAGCTCAGTAATTGTGAGAGATGGTAATTTGCGAAATCTTTGAAGTAACAAGCATTCATGAGCTGTCAAAAATGCGCTTTCATCATCTAGATGATTCTTCCATTTTTTGTTTAATTCATAGCTTTGCGCGAGATTGTGACATTACTTGACATCAAGAATTTTTTATCAGAGGTGTGGTAGAAAGTGCAGCAAACTTGGCGTCGGATTGACTCACATGCCCTGAAAGAGAAAACTTCAAGCTTTTTCATACTTAAAGATTCATCCATTTCCGAAGAAAATCAACCGAGTTATGGCGGTTTAAAAAATCGGTATTTTTGGTGTATTTTCAATTTTTTTTTTTTGGTTGAGAATATTTTAAAATTAAACAAGGGGCGAAAAAAATATCTTGCACGCAGAAGCTTGACTACCCAGGAACGGGTCTGCATAAAGCAATATCTATGTTAGGATAAATCTCGCAAAGATCACGTGAATGTGACAGAACATTTATGCAAAGCATATATCTTCATTTTAGTCACTCATCAAATTTTGGTACTTAATTCCCGGCCCTAAACCTAAATCCGCCTCTAGCAAAGCGCGTTCCCATTCTTCGTTATTAATTTCTAAAAACATTCCGCATATAGATAATTCAGAACAACTGACTTCTCCAACTATTATTTTTGTGTTTCTTATATATAAACGAAGCACCCTACTAAATTGTGGAAGCAAATTAATAATATACGAGTTCTGACGCAGATGTATTGGACCAAAACTATTCAGAGAAAAATTACACTGTTCCCAATCAGATTTTATTACAATAAAATAGTATTTTGTAGTGCTATCATATATATACTCTACAATGTCTTTATAGGTGAAGAAGTTCCAAATTCTAGATAAACTTAATTTTTTAAATGGATTGGATCAACATATTGTTTTATATTTGGCAATGTTTCCATTGAATATAATCACTTTATTGCATTAACATCGCTTAAATTTGTTAAATTAGAGTATTACTAGGAGTCACAAAAATGTGAATTATTTCTAGATTCGATAGATGAAGCTGTAGGCTCTCGGTGAAACATGGTTAATAATAATTAAAATTATTGTGAATTATTTCATTCCACATATTTCGATTATTTTATCCTCATTTCGGAAGTCATGAAACAAACTGGACTCGAAGTGCTTTCTTTTATTTTGTATTGAAATCAAATAAGTGATACATTCGGAATACTAGATAGTTACTTACTCCAAATGATTTATCATTTTTTCTGATGAAGACTTTCGGATAGAGAAAAATATAAATAAATATACAGAATTAAATGCAAAAAATCTATTTATTATGATTTAATTCTGAAAAACATGTATAGATCATTCCAATATATTTATTATTCGTATCTCTGATGCTACTTTTTTAACAGTAAGATTGACTGTTTTGAAAAATACATAATGCTATTTTGTAGATTGTGTGATTTTGCAATAAACTAGAACAATCACTATACGGCTGAAGAAATATCAATCAATCTACCGAGTGTACTATAAATTATTGCCACACCAGTAGCGGTGAAAGGCGTTATTGATTTTTATTTTAAATCACTCTTGAAGAATCAATTTAAATATTTTCGACAATAACAATTTTATCATTAAAATGCATCCAACATAAGAATATAGAACCAGAAGCCGAAAACTCATTTTCTCTTGTCCAGTGCCGTCTTTGGAGTGCATGTGGCCCTAAGCTCACGAACTATTGGAGATTCTGTCAGTTATCATTTTACATCTTGCTCTAAAGGCACTGATCTTGTAAATTTATCTTAGAAATTCAGCCAGTTGCCAATTTTGTTGCAACATTCCTAATTTTTTTTGGATAGTGAGCCTATTAGTCCGTGAGACAGAGCATACATTTTTGATTACCGCTCACTTGAAACTTTGTGAATGGCTTCATTGCGATGAGTCCGACAACTTTTACATTTGGCAAAATTCTAGATTTGGGGGCGTTTTTCAGCGAGGGCTAATTAAACACGTCAATTTCATGAAGCCTTGAAAAAATATTGATCTTTACATTAATCGAAAGATTATTTGATAATAAAATGAAAAAAAAATACTGTCCGACATGAATATTGGGGCTAGCGGTGAGTCCGACAAGCCTCAATATTCATGTCGTTTTGACGTGTTAAATCAGCCCTCGCTGAAAAACGCCCCCAAATCCAGAGTTCCGCTAAATATAAAAGTTGTTGGTCTCATCACAATGAAACCACTCACAAAGTTTCAATTGAGCAGTAATATACGAAAAATTTATGCGCTGTCTCACGGACTATTTCACTATTCGCTGGGAAAACTCAAGTATATCTGATGGTTAGAAAAACACTTCCTATAAGTAGCGATTATAAAATGCCGAATATCTTTGTTTTTTTACGCAACATTCTGCCAGAAAATATATATTCCATATTAATTTTTTGGGTGAAGAACTAGTATTCATTCAAAAATATTCGGTCCATAAAGTTTTGCTTTTGCATCACTTTTAATTCCGAATTTTTGGTGATTAAACTGAAATAATATTAACATTTTTATTTTATTAATAAAGGTTGGTTTTTAGAATTGCTCCATAGTTGAGATTTTTCATTATTAATAAAAATTGTAATTTTTTTGATGTATAATTGTATTATTGATTCCTCAGATTGCTGGCAAAAGCATAGGGACGAACTAAATGATATCCAGATGCAGATGAAGTCTCTACAAGACAAACTAGCTCGCTCAGATATGCTTGTAAAGGATTTATACGTGGAAAACACTTACCTGATGGCAAATAACCAACGACTGGAGCATCGTTGCCATATGCTAGTGCAGTGTAGCTCCGAAAGTACGTCTGTCTGACGAAGACACCATTGTTTTTAAGTATTTATTGTAAACACATGAATTTCACAATTTGCGTGCATAATACTAAAATTGTGAAGTTCTCAAGACGCACATTTTTTTCGTGCCATGGTGTCTTGTGAATCTGATGTCCGATATGCGTGCCTTTTTTCGACTGTTTAGAGCCTATCTTCAACACAGCAGCATATATCATATTGATATATAGTTACCTAATTTATCAACCTTGTTACAAAATATTTACCTGAACTTGTTACTTATTTTGTAGAAATTCTACGAGTATATTTAAATAACGAGATATTAAGGGTATTTGAATTTTAGTTAGTATTTTAATATACATAGATTTATTTCTCTACCATCTAACTCACATCATTATCCAAAGATATTAAAATTCATGTATTCTATGAATATGTTATGTATACTAATGTTTTGAAAATAAAGTGTCATATAACTAGTTACATAAATAGCATACTATAACAGGTTTAACAACAATTTATTTATCCTAATTTTATAAACAGTTTATAAATACATCCCATTCACTAGATAATCCGCATCATGTGCGTAAGGTGATTTTCCACCTCTACGCATGCGTCTACGCACTATTCGTAAACGACATCCAATCAAAATTGCCATTACACACGTCAGGCACACTCCTGAAAAATAAACATATTACAAAAAAAACATTAGAAAAAAATCTGAAGCAATTTTTATGGGGCTATTATAAAAATAATTGTCTTGTAACAAGAATAATATTTAAGAAAACTACTGTGGCCACACAGCATTTTCCCGACCATAAATTTCATCGCTGTTTCAGAAATTTAGAGTATTGCATCATTTAATTGCATATTTCAAAGTGATAGCTGTCATTGTCAAAGTGTCAACTGTCATTGTTCAAGTGACAGATGGCGGTTTATATTCTAATCCTTACATAATATTATATTATATAACGAGGGACTTAAGTGCTTGATTTAATCCTGAGGGTGGAGTTTATTGCACGAGACGCAGTCGAGGGCATATCTCACCTGAGGGATTAAAGGCACTTAAGTCATGTGTTATGTACGCCATTTTTCGCACTACCGTATTGTATTGAATCACAATAGTCTAAAAGCAGATTAATTAATCTTACAATTTTGACAACTACAAACTTGATACAAAAATGTTGAGTAAATTCACCATAGTAACAAGGCTGGCTACAGCAGTTGTTCAATAAATAAGCTTGCTGTCAAAAAGATGAGTGAGAAAACTGATATTGATAAGGTTGCGGAAGAGGTAACTGTAAAATGATTTCGCCAAAAGGCTAGAAAATTCACGAACAACAATACGATGCATATGTGAAATTGTGTGAATTGCAATAATGCTCATACAAATTAAGAATAAAGATTTGAATTCTAATGACAAAATTCAATTTGACATTTAGGTAAGTACTTTGATTATTTAGTTGTCATAGAAAAATTTGTTTATTTTATTTTAGTCCCTTGGGATTCTTGATCATTTTAGATCCCGAGGGACTAAACTCAAACTCAAGCCCTGAAATGAGGGATTGAATTCGTTGTTTACTCCCGGGAGTGCGAAAAATAAAATAGCGACATCACAGAGCTACCGATATTTTTTACGGATTTACGTGTTTCTCAATTTTTCATTGCTATTGATAATGAACTTTTCTTAGATATTGATGCATGAACAATGCTTCCACAAAATAGAAAATCAATTGGATCGATTGATATCAGAATAAAATATCAAAAAATATCGATAACAAGGTCTATTCTGGGCAAACCTGCGGTTTTCTCGGATATAGCAAGTCAACCTTAAAATCAAACAATAGAAAATATCGATAGTGCAGACCTATCAGCCTGCGGTTTGCCTGGATGCTGCAGTCAAATATAAAATTTCTTTTTCATTGATTACAAAAAGTTCACCTACACGCGGGCAAATGCTAGTTTATATAGTGTGTGTCTGTCTGTAACTTATGCAAAGCTATATTTATTTATCTAGAATCGCCAAATTTTGCAGAAACTTACTTCTTGAACTAGCGTTTCTCAATACGATATTTTCATATGGGTTTCATGTATAATTTATGATTTAGAATAATGCCAGAGGAGATGGAAAAAAAATATTATTCTTCCATTATAATTTAAAATTATGATACAGAAATGAATTTTCAGCGGCACAATTAATGACTAATGTAATTCTGTGTAAATCTACAGGTCTTGTAAATTCATAAATAAATTGTGACAAAAATCGCAATGAACTTGTCATCTTTATGAAGAAATCGACATTAGTCAACTATAATCGATGCTTTTTTTATCAGTTTCTTGTGGATTTATAGATCTGTAAGATTTATGGATTTGCACAGGAGTGTAACATAAAAGAAGGTCAAAAAAAAATACAATGAATGGATTAAAAAGAAACAATTTTTTACCTAATGTAAGTGACAAAATAGCTCCTCCAGGTCTTTCTGCTTCGCCATCCATGAGATCTTCAAGATTTTGTTTAAGTTCCTCAGCACCAGAAATATGTTTATGATGTTCTTTGTGATGTGCAATATCTTTTTTAATATTTTTTAAGTCATGTTCATGTTCTTCAGATGTTTTAATTACTTCGTGCTTTGTTTCTTTCTGTGAAGATTTTTGTTCAAATTCTTTTGGTTCTCTAATTATTGTGTGATCATAAGCTTTTGATTCAGCCTGCGTATCTAGAACCAGTTGATTAGTAATTATTTAATATTTGTTTCAAATGCTTACTTATCAAATCAGCTTTCCAATTTTGTTTAGCTTCTGCGTTATTCGGTCGATATATCTGATTGTTTTGTTCTAAAATAATTACTCTCAATTATCTCGTTTATAGTATTTTTCATATTTACCATTTATGTTTGGTGATTGTGGTACTTGGACTGGCCAATTATCATTAGTTATATATGGATTCACGTCGCCTGAAACAAAAATGATTCTTGTTATATTAATTTTGGATCGAATAAGTGTAATTAATACCATTGGCTGGTGGTCTATTTTGGGGCCAATTTTCGGGTATTTGGTACTGCGGTCTGTACATATCTCCATAATAGTTTTTCTGGTAGTCGTTTCGGACGTTCATGTCGACATATTGTGGCCCAGAATTGCTGAAAATGATTCTTAATCAGTTTAATTTATTGTCAAGTACTTCAGTCATCGAATAAAACAACTAATAAAAGATTTACGGTGTTTTAGTGAACACAGCTGTATTGCACTAAGTCTATTTAAGTACCTAGAAGTTTAGTGAATTTAAAAGTGAAATTACGCTTTATAATATAAGTAGGTATATACAGTATGTACATTTGATACTACCACTGAAGTATTTGGTTGTTCTATCTAAATTCAAAGCCAATTCAGTGCAGTTATCTACAAGTGCTTCATCTAGACTAGAGCTACTCTAGCTTGGACAGTGTGCTGTGAAAAAAGAGAAAGAATATCGATACCTCCAAACAAAAGAGGAATAATTTTTATTACATACAGAAACAAATTTCGTCTCACAAAAAATAATTTCGAAGTAATAATGATTTATTGCTCGATTGTTTAGTATATTTTTTATGTGAATCTTATGGGGTATCAACATGGAACTTTGAATTTGTCTAGAAGCACACGATTTGAGACTATGAGCTATCTCACCCCCTGGTAGTATCGATGTATTGGCCGAGAGCCAATGCGCGGTGCAGGGTCTGCATTGCGCCTTTATATTTATACCTGTCAGGGGAATCCACCACTTGCAGACCGCTCTCCTTGTGATTGAAAATGTGGCTGTTCTTATCTAAAACAATCAAATAATATAGATTATTTTCAAAACAGTGACCCTGCCAAAAATTTTCAATATATATTTGAACTTTTGACGTTTTCATCAGGAAAAACAAAGAGAAATAATATTCATTAAAATATTCTATTTTCTTAATTTTTATCAATAACATATTGTCATAAATATGAAATATCCAAAGTTATTAGTTCACACATGTTTATTCAAATTTGATATTTATTAGCATTCGTCAATAATCTAGAGAATGTTCAATAGGGAATATGGGTGAAATTTAAATTTGGTTCAAATATTTTCCGAATTTTTAATGGCCGGACATTTGTACTAAACCATCATTTTGGTAACTAATATCTTTTCAATTGCTTAAAATTAATAAATAAAAGTGCAAATTTAGCGAGGGAAATCCAAAGTTCTAAAACGCAACACCATTGGTTGAAACGAAATATGACGTCAAATACTATGCCAACAAGTGCGCACTGCTTACATTTGTATGGCATTGCAGGCTTTTGATTGGAAAACATAGTAATAACGTGTGTGTTGTAAATTCATTTATTGTTTAAGTGTAATTTCAGCATCCTAGTGAGATTATAAATCATTTAAGATAGTGGTTTTGTAAAAGCACAATCGGATAATCTGTCAAGAATAGATCCATTCATGATGTTGTCTTATTTTCTTTCAAATTCAAATTTTACGTCCGCTGAACTAAAAAGAGTGAACACTGCATAGTAATTATTCAATAATAACACATTATGTACGCTATTTTAATAAATACAATCCGAAATATGATGAGCAGTGAACATAACCTATACGCTTGGCTAATCTTGACAGCTCGGAACACGCGTGCCATCTAGCGGCGACGAGAATAAACTCTTGGGTAAGAGATATGATAACAGAAATAAAATTTCAGTTTTGATTTGAAAACATCGATTGTATCTAAAGAAGAAACATGTTGATATTAACCTGTAGATTTGAAGGAGTTAAATTTGATTGCTTCCGCCAAAAAAGCTTGCCCAAAGGAAATTAATTGAGTCCAAAATCCATCTCCTGAAGATTCCAAATTATACGTATGTTTTTTGAGAAACCTTTCGTCTTATTATCCTGTTATTAAATACTAACATAGAGAAGCTCATTCAGCAGAAATAAATTGGTCTATAGTTTTCATGTTGGTAATTTCGAAGAAATAATTAGCGATCATTGGAATTGTATTACGCGAAACTCCAGGCATTTACACTGAAAAGAACAAACCAGAAAACGTACAATCCAGTTGTGAAGGTTCATACTTTTTCCAATAGTATTGTGAATAATAGCAAAAATTTACTTTTTGTTGTTTTGAATTTTTTTCGATTTCTAAGATTTCTTATTGTTTTTGGATAATTTATCGTATAGATTAATGAGGATCGAATAATTCAAATCGTCAATTGTATCTGCGAGATAGAAAAAGGATATTGCAAGCTCGCTGCAGCAATTTGTATCTATGTAAACATAAAAAATACTATCTCTAAAACGGATATACCGATGATATGGAATCGTCCCTCTCAAAAGTAACTTGTTAATGCGATATGCAAGGGCTGCAAAGTTAATAATCTATTTCCAATTGCAAAACGAGTCAATCTTTATCTAAAAAAAGAAAGAAATTATAATGACAAATATAACTTGAATGTTGATATAAAAAGTATATTGAATCAAAATTTATATGAAAAACATAAAAGAATGTACAATTTAACAATAATTAAATACATTTGTCATCAACAATTGAATACTTCAATACTTTAATTCATTCGACGAACCGAAATAGCCCATTACTTCATGTGATCTTTCTTACATTCTCGATTTGGAAGAGGGTAAAAAATCAAGTCACGATTTTTATTTTGGGTGTTTTGACAACCAGATACGCAACAACTGCGACCTGTCCTTTATTTTTTTCACTCATGGTTTATCAACACACTTCAAACAATTAAATTATTTAATAAAATACATCAACTCTCGCCTGCTTGCAGCATGACAGCGAATACGTCAAACTTCGTTTATAGTCCTACAAGTTTCTAAAATCTGCCGCATCGAGGCGCTACTTACTCCATTAGCCAAGCGTATAATTTTTGTTTATTTTAAAACGAGCAAATGTCAAACGAAGCCGCATACATACACTGTATTTTATGGCTAAAACTTATCACATATAATGTTATTCATGATCTGTCAAGTTTATTATGATACTTCATCTCTTCTGATAACCTTACATCATTTCTTACGTTATTTTAAAACCTGTCTGGATTGGAAAAAAGACTTTATCAGGTACATTTCTGATAGTATTTTGCATTTAGGCACAATGCAATACTTATAAACTGACTTTTGACAACACCTGTAGTAAACAATGGACTGTAATGTCACTGGACATGGTATTTGATGTCATCAATAGAGCGCGCGAAAATTGCGGCGTTTAAACAGCTCAAAATTATTCTCAATTTTAAATATATTCTTAAACTTTATTACAGCACTTTTAAACATAATTTATATTTTTTACTATGTTATAACGATGCAAACAGTGAATTAAAAATATAAAATAAATTCATCAATATACCCTGCTAGCTCATTGTTGCAAAATGTTATTGTTACGATTGGTTCGCTGACTGATTGAAGGCATTTTGATTAGTTGGAATATTCGTAATTGTTAGAGAAGGATATATAAGTCCACATCCAGAAAGAATAACACTGGTCAACCATTTACAACTTTAAAAATTTTTCCCAAAATATTGATGTCAATTTTAATGTATTGGGATGTGGTTATTCCATGTATCATACTAAATCTTTCCTGGCAGCTCTAGTTGCTGAGATATTTGAACTCTTCACATTCATCAACATTTAGGGAGTAGATTCTTTTTTTCTAGTTCTACTTAGCACATCTGTTAATTTAATAGTGAATAATACAATGACTACGAAGAGAAGAGGTTGTACGAACGATCCAGATAGTATTTGTCTTATTTGTTGTGAATATACCTCAACACAGTATCGTTAATCTATTACAAATGAAAAAAAATCATTGGACTTCAAAAATGCGGCCACCGAGAGAGTCACTAGTTGTTAATAAGCAAAATGTGATAAATCCACATTTAGTGAATCGAGATTGAATTATGTTGCCACCGCATCATATCAAACTCGGCATTATGAAACAATTCATTAAGACTCTTTACAAAGATGGTAAATTTTCCGCTTACCTATCAAATCTCCTGAGCAAAGTGCAAAGAAAAGTTGAAAGTAGGTATATTCGATGGCCCAAAGATTAGACGGTTGATCAAGAATCAAAATTTTGTTGAACACTTGAATAAGCTCGAAAAGAGAATATGAAAATAATTCGTTGTGATAATGTGAAATTTTCTGGGCAATTATAAGTCAGAAAACTATTTACAATTAGTATGTTGTCCAATTAGAGGGATATTGGGTGTAACATGAACATATTAGTCCAAGATCCCAGACCCGCCAGACCTTACTTATTTTCTGAGAAACAAAATTTGTGGATTAGAATAGTATTAGTCGGTACTTTGATCATACACATATTTACTAGTTTGTGCCGACGGCCAATTTATAGATACGAGGTGTTATAGGTACATCAAGACAATACTAACTTTTCTTGAAGTCTGAGTGCTGATTTTTATGTATGTTCTAGAGAATATTGTTGAAAATTGATAATCAACACTGCCAGACACTTCTCATCGATAGTAATCCCTGCTGAACGCTTTAAAGCTCGTAAAAAAATATCGTTATCTTACTTATATTCTGAGTCCTAATTTTTTTATATAATACTCAGTGAGCAATTTCAAGACTTTTTATGAATAGCCAGACCAAGGAAGAGTTGGATGCCCATAGATACTTCACTTACTATCAAGCCTACAAATAGTGACCTCGCGCTTTTACTCACAGCGATATTTTAGATGTGTCTAGGGGATGTTTAGCCCAACGATTAATCTACCTGTTAACAAAAAGTATTGAAATTGTACCCTGAGTGTCATATATGAAAATTAGCACTCAAACTATAAGCAAGATCACGTTATTCTTCGTGAGCTTTAAAGAGTCTAGCAGAAATTACCGCCGATGGAAAGTGTCTAGCAGTGTTGATTATCAATTTTTAACAATATTCTCTAAAACATACCTCAAAATCAGCACTCAAGACCTTAAGAGAAGTGAGTAATGTCTTAACGTACCGCTAGCACCTCGTATATGTAAATTGGCCGTCGCCACAAACTAGCTAGTATGCGTATGATCAAAGTACGTACTAGCACTACACTATTCCACACATTTTGTTTCTCAGAAAATAAGTAAGGTCTGGCGGGCCTGGGATCTTACTCAAGCTCATTATTTTTTACATTCTCATTTGGTTCGATTTCCTAAGAATCTTGGAAATTTTAATGAGGAGCAGGGTTAAAGATTTCACCAAGATACGAGTTATGTAAAAACGATACCAAGGAAGATGGGACACTCATATGATGGCAGATTATTGCTGAAATCTTTGTCGGAACCTTGAGCAGGCTTCTTATTCCAAAAAGTCCTACAAGAGACAATTCTGTATGGATTCAAATTAACTTAAATGTGTAGAAATATATATTTTTCTAAGAATTTTTATTCGGTGTTAATTAGAAAACAAGAGCTGCTAGAAAAAAACTGATGCTATTTTCGTAATCAGTACCCTCAATTTAACCAAAAACGAGTAACAGAAGTCTGGAATTTTTTTTTGTGTTGACCAGTGTAATCAATCAATAATAGTAACGGTCAGCAATTTTGTTATTGTGAGACAAGTCGTAAAGTGAAAAAGTGTACTGTAGCCTGTATTATTATAAAATCACAATAAAATTTGTGACCTGTAAGTGATTATTCATTATTAAAAAACTTGTATTTGTAATGTTTGATTATCCAAATCAAGTGCACTTTCATAATTTCCATATTTTTCTGCATCAAACACATGAAATGTATTTTTAATGTATGTAATAAGCACCGTTTTCTCTCTTTTTAAAGGAAAATTTTGTTCGTGAAAAGTAAGTCAGTAAGTGTTTAGAAGTTGTATTTCGTAGTAATCAAAAGTAGGTTAATTTTTTAATAATTTGTGGGAAATGACTGCCGGACTTTTTTTATGATTCCTTAAAGGTAAAAAATTAAAAATTAATTTTCTCTTAATTGCACTCTTGTTCTGCTTTTGCAAATGAGAACAAAATTATCAATGAAACATAATAATAATAATGTTTATGACTCTCACCTCCGTATGGCATATTGGGCGGCATAACAGGCACCTGGTTAGCCTGGTGGTTAATCCAATTATTGTTTGAAGAAGGCCTTGGCGCTACGAATGGTTGCTGAGGCTGCGATTGAATCATTGGAGCTTCATTATAAGACCCTTGCTGACCCATAGATTGACCTCTAACCTCTGAACCTGGTCTCAAGAAATCGGCATTCTCTACTGGAGGTGGTAGTCGGGAATTTAGTGGGATAGCTTGAGATTGTTGGTAGTTATCCACTCGTAGCGGCGGAAGTGATTTTCTTAACTGATTCTAATAAGAAGAATTGAATTGATATTTCAGGGGAATATTGAAAAGTAATAAATTCTTACATTTTGTTCATAAATGTTGTTCCTAACAACAGGCAGTGGCAGAGGCGGTGGCGGCGGCGATGGAGCCGCAGTCGTTGCCAGCTCCGGGCATCCAAGTTCCGGTGCCTCATCGCTACCATCTGTGCACTGGGGAATCCCATCGCATGCGTTATAGATGGCAATACATTCGCCGGAAGTATGACATTCGAACTGATATCGACTGCAGCGTCTTCCTACAAAAAAAAAATGCATTAGAAAAATTTAATGTCAAAAAATGGAAGTTGAGAGCCGCAAAAAAGATATTGTATGCAATTATGACATGAGGCCAAGTATTTAGTGACGAGGCTTGCTGAGTCACTTAAATTGTAGGCCGAACAAGTTGACATTTAAACAGCAAATATCCGAACAAATGAATCAGTAAGATTCGTAAAGTACCTGTTTTAAATACGGCCGTAGAAAAAGTATGTTATTCATTAAGAAGATTTTTATAAAGATGTATAGGTATATAATTTTCCTTAGCTTGTAGCTCATCTAATTCACAGTAAAATAGAAAAACAATTTTGCATAGTCTTCAATCTTGGCGATTCCGATGCGTAACGAATAACATCCTTGTAGGAAAACAATATAGAATCGGATATTAAATTATCTGCAAACATCCAATTATAATTTTCGCGTGTTCTTCATTATTGCGATGTTTAAATTACATGCTCAACTATCAGAACTCATCCCGAAGGTTGAGTGTATGTTTAAAATGGGTCGGGATGCTTTCAATTGGATAATGACAATTATCTTTATAAATAAGTTTTATATTGTCCTTGAAATGTCACGAAAAGACGTAGAATCTGCAGAGATTTTATTAGGTAAATGAACCTGATTAATAGAAATTAAGCTAATTTCAAATTTGGCTACAAATTACCCAGTGAAATTTAATAATTATATTTATTTGCATCGAAAAGAAGAGGAACAAGCAAAAATTTTAATTATTTATTGATTATTCTTAAAGAAAATTGTATTTATTTTTGTTTCTTAATTTTAAGATTGTAAAATAAGTGTCAAATTTATGAAGTAACATTAGAAGAGTGCAATTCACAAATTGAAATTGCTTTGATGATTAAGTGGAGGGATGTGTCAAATAAATTGCACGTATCCGGTCTTTAAACATCTAAAGTGATACTTCTTGAAACAGTACACTCTTTTACTTTTGAAGTACGTAGTCAGTTTATCAGCCGATAATCAAATGTTTTTTTTTCATTAATGATCTACTGATAGATAATCAGTAAAACTATTTGATAAATTTGTGAAGATATCGATTTCACTTTTAGATAATTGGTAGCAAATGAGAAGACGCTCAACAAAATTGTTGTGCCTGCCAGTTACGAGGCAAATTTCTAACAAGCAGTGAAAAATTATTAAAGCAGTAAAAGTAAAATTCCAGAGGAATATAAAACAATAATTAGTTCAACAATGATTATAGGCTGAAATTCTAATTATACTCAAGTAAATCTACGATAAATAAGCTCGAGTTAATTAAAAAATATTCTAACAAATAGATTGGGTGCAGCTATTAAATAGTGCTTATTGTTCTGTTTCCCATCATTGGACAAAAGAAGAAATGTGTACAAGAAAGTTGGTGAGTATAAGATGTTTTATTTGCTATTGATGACGATTTACCTTTGTTGAAATAAGGAGATACTTAGTATGCAAATTATCTTTAAAATTCTCGTTCCCACATCTTTTACAACATCGAGTATTTTGTTATTGTTTTTGAAAGAAAATGAAACTGAATGTTGGGAAAAGAATTTCTGTTTCTTTCAGTTCAAAAACATGCATGTCGGAATGCAATAAATTTGAATTATGTTACTTTTGAATATTGAAACAGTGTGACATTACAAAATAAGAGAAAATAACAATATTTTGAAAGCGTAAACTTATGTAAAAAAATTGAACTATTAATATTTTGTTTGAAATTTTTGTTTTCTGATACAAAATTTGTTTGTTTACTACAAATTTCTCACATTTTTTATGGTCATTCACTTCGGATATTTTGATAATTTCCAGTGCTACTGAAATTTATCTTATCATGAATACACTAGTATTGTCACTTTCTTAAAATTTTCAGAGTAATACTAAAAACCTGAAGTTTTGTTGCTGAAATAGAACATTATCATTTATATTAATTTATTTTATTACATAATCTTATTTAAAAAAAAAAAATTGAAGCAGTTTCGTGCGTAAAATGCTAATTTTTAAGCGAAATGAAATTGTGTAACCGAGAGCAGTGTCCTATTTGGATTAATTTATAATTGAATATAATTTCTGATTTGTTCCACTTTGTTCATCCAAAAATCGGCTTTAATTGGATATCAAAATAGTGACTGTATATCATGAAAATATTAATAATTTTTGGGTGTCTTTTGGGACAAATATTCGGTGAATAGTTCAATTATTATCAGTGCCAACTTATTCATTAGGCATATTAGGCTAGTGCTTAGAGAGCACCGATTTTTAGGATTTCCCAAGTATTTTTTATATTCTCATTAGGTCAGGGGCCTCATCATGTCTGATTATTATTCTACAACCCACGACTCCAAGATAAAATTGAAAGGATTCTTCAAATTTATAACGGTTTAATTCACAAAAAATACAGTTTTGTTTAGCGTAGGATGATCCTTGAGAACACGAAGCATGAATTTAAATTATTCACATAAGTCGCGGTTTATTATCAAAATTAAAAATTTTAAAATTAGAATTTAGTATTCATCCTTGATATTTATTTGTACTCATTTCAATTTGACTGTATCCTTCAGTGATTTCATGAGTCTGTATTTTATGGATGCCTTACTTATTTTCTTATTAATTACGAAATAAATTTATCTACCTGCATATTAACTAGTTTGATTAAATTCAAGCAGTTAGTAACTCAGAATCACATACACCATTTTTTAATTTCTATATTATAAAATATCGACGCCGTCAAGATTTTTTTCTGGAGAGAGGCTGAGTTTTAGTTAAGAACGGTCTAGGGGTTCTTATGGGACAACGATTTAAGTTTTCTGATTGACCGAAATGCGAACACGACTCACTCACATTAAATACAGGATTCAAAATAAGCTTGCTAGAAATGAATTTAAGAAATAAAAGCAAAAATATATTTACATATTACCTGAATATGTACAAATTTAAATCTTTGAACTGCACGAATCTGTTTACGATAATTGATGAACGAATGACAAATGAGGTAACTGACAGATAATCAAGTGCGATTTTTGTGCTAATGTGAAATCGGTTTGAATTTTTGGCCAATCAGAAGGCTTAAATTGTAGTCCCAGAAGAACCCTTGGACCGTTCTTAACTGAAATGAACTATAGTCAGAGATACGATTTTCGGAGAACCATGTTTTCACCGTTGATTTACGTTAAGCTTGATGAGATTGATTTTTTTTTTTGTATATATCACTTATTTTAAGTTATTTATTAATTTATTCATAGATGTACTATTTCTTTTTGAATAAATATAGGATTTCGTGATTAATTATTAATTCGTAATTTTCTGATAAGGCAACAGTAGTCTTCCAATGAATAATATGAATTGAATCCCAATGGAACAGATTTTATTCATATTTATTTTTTGATTTTTGTTAGTTTTTTTTTTTACATATTTAGTGTCAGTTGCACTCTTGATCAATTTATTTGTCGGTTAATATAAACAGTTAATTTGCTAACGCAATGTGTAGATTATCAGCTAAAACTTAACTTGAAGATAACTGAACATGGAAAAACTAGCCATTGGGAATGAAAACAACAGTTCAGATTACGCGCTTATTTCCAATAACCTCATTAAAATATGGAATGGAATAAGCTTTTCTTTTATTTTCATCCTAGCGGTTTTTGGCTGCAGCTTTCACTTTTTGACTCTAAAAAATCTTTTTGCAGTAACTTCATCATCAATATCATAATATGAGTGCAAATAATGAAACTGAATTGAAAACAGTGTGAATCATTCTGATCCACATATATTTCTCGATTTTTTAATCTTCAGTTTTCAATTTTGCATGAAATAAGTGGAAAAGTAGAATATTTTTCTTCTGTATTTTCATTTATATTATATAGTTCTACAATAAATAGAACACAAAGTTACGGCAGATAATATTCAAGATTTAGTTCTACAATATTCAACTTCTTGTGATTCGGCAGTTGTAATGTCCCCAGAATTTATCATTTATTTTCAATTTGGAATGCAATTTTTTGTGAAGTTGAATTGAAAAAATAAAAATTTAAGATAAAAGTGTAAAAGTTATTCTTTAATGCACGAGCGGCTTAGTTAAAAATACGAGCGAAACGAGACTTTTTACACTTGTGTCTTAAGCCCGCCGCACACGAGGCAATTTTCTATCAATTTTGTTCACTTAATTTGCAGCAAGTTTTCTTGCGCACTGGGCCACTTTGAGGTACACTTGGTGTGACACTTATTCTCGCATCACACGATGCAAGCTGCGCCACTCATTCTTACTCTAGAACGTAGACTTGGTAGATTTGCTCATTACAAGTATGGATGTTGCCGAAAATAATCGTTGGAGGAGAGCAGGAGCATTAGCTTGCGAATTACGAAACAGAAAACAAAGAAGAAAAAACTTTGGTCAAGAGAGTGACTTTTGAGAAGGAATCAAGGCCGCAGAGTTTTCAACATGTTGTTTGACGAGCTAGTAGTGTGTATACCAAACGTGAAAAATCTGGAAATGTCCGGGAATTTAGATAAACTGGAAATGTCATGGAATCGTCTGGGAATTTCTGATATTTGTCTGGAAAAAATACATTATAGGATATTTATGCATTATTACTCATAGAAGTATATTTTCACTCTTTAAGATACTGCGGCCATCTGTGCAAAAGTCTTCCAGATCTATAAATTCATGGAAAAAAAATTTATTAAAGTACATTTACTTTTGTAATCAATGTAAATTCGTTCATAAGGATATCAAGTTCGTTGCGATTTTGTTTTTAATTTACAGATTTATAGGGTTCACACATAATTGCAACATTAATCTGTGATTATATGTAAACTTGTATCAAACTTTTGTTTTTTACTGTCTGGAATTTATTGAAAATAACCTGGAAAACCTGAAAGTCAGGAAATTTTCATTTAATTTTTTGGTATACACCCTGAGCTAGGTTACGTAAACATAACCTAATTTCCACTAGCCATAATTTTTACTTATTTGTATCTTAAAACACCACAAAACACAATGTACTAATGAGGCACAGCATTCTGATGCGACATACAACTCAGTGATGTAATCACGTGATTTCGTCGTCTGCTTTGATTGGCTGTGGACAGCAGCCAGTGGCGCAGCAAGTGCGAAAAATAGCACCGAACCTACCTTGAGAAACAAGTTTCGTAGTAAGTCTAGTACCCCGCATCGCACCAAATTTCTTGCATCGGAGCAACCGTGGCACCCAGCGCGGCGCCAAGTGAACAAAATTGCTTGAAAAATTGCATCGTGTGCGGCGAGCTTTATACCTACAATATTTTGTCTTCGATTGTCCTCATTTTCGTAATACAGTCAAAACTGGTTGAAAATTTAAGGATCCGATCAATGATTCTTGGAAGAGGAGAAGGCCTTAAGAGATCCAATTTTATTTATTTTTGTAGTTAGATGATCTTTTTACTTTAGAACGTTTCGGGATTTTACAGTTCCCACCTTCAGCTATATAACAAATACATGACTTATAACAATAAGTAATAAAATTTTTTATAATATCTAAAAATTTTTGACATATCTTAAAATTGTAAAAATATATCGAAGTACTATCTAACGGTAATAATACTGTGTTTGCCACAGATTTTTATTTTGTCAACACAGTATTATAACCATTAAGGATAGTACTTCGATATATTTTTACAATTTTAAGGTATGTCAAAAATTTTTAGATATAATAAAATTTCTTATTACTTATAGTTATAAGTCATGTATTTGTTATATAGCTGAAGATGGAAACTGTAGAATCCCGAAACGTTCTAAAGTAAAAAGATCATTTAACTACAAAACTAAATAAAATTGGATCTCTTAAGGCCTTCTCCTCTTTCAAACAGTCAATTATATATATAATTTTCTTTTGTAAATGTCACTTTGATGACTATTTTTGGTAACTTAACGCTATTATGAATTAATTGTTTTAATTGAAGTTGATATTAATGTGAATTAAATTTGAATTGAAATATTAAATTTAAATTGTCCAAAAGTGATTTTAGTGTTGTAGATGAGTTTCAAAATATGCCCTAGATATTTAGAATACTGATAACTGAAACTAATGGATTCTCTCACTGAAATTGTGAATTAAAAGTATGCAATAAAAGTTTTATTGCACAGTTTTCCATAAAGCCCATTTTACATTAAAAATAATGTAAAAAATCATCACTTTAAATACGATCGTAGATAAATTAAATTTGCTATTTTCAGTAGTCCTTTCTCCAAGAGTTAGAGGAGAGAAGACAATTGTCTCATCGTGGCATCCACGGTATGTAATACCTAATATTAAATTTTTAATTACAATCATTTTTTCATGTTTCAAGTTTAATTTTAGCAATCTGAACCAATTTTTTCATAAATTAATGGCAAGAATTCAAATTTTAAATATCAACTCGAAAAATAAGCTCATGATGTTCTAATTATTCTAATTTTATATACGAATTGAGCAGAATTTGAAACGATAACAAGAAAATTATCGCAGCTGAAAAATAAACGAGATAAATAACTGTGGACTTCAGTATTGGATTTTCCATATTTTAGTTGATAAAGAAATGCATTTATATTTTGAAGTCGGAGCACTTAGCTGATTCTGAGTAATAATTGAAATTTAGATATATTACCCAACCACATACATAATAAGTTTAACATTTCAGCCTTTTTTGAAGCTGTATCTTGTTGTATATATTGTCACAAATCTTATTGTTATCAGAATTATTACAGGTTACAGTACAATTTTTTTATTTTACAAACCCGCACAAAATGGCTTACCGTCATTTTTATTGAATGATTATTCTCTCACCAGCCCACGGGCTTTATTTACTCTCCTCCAACAATGAGCAAGTATTCGAATGTCTAACAGCTGAACAACAATGAATTAGCATTCAAATGTTCGACAATTGAATATCTCGCAAAAATGAGCTAGAATTCAAATGTCTAACAATTAACACTTTCTAGATTGTTGGCGAATGCTAACTTGGATCAAAATTACAGTAAATTATTGAATAAATAATTAATTCAAATAAACATTAGTGTGAACTAATAATTTGAGATATTTCACATTTGTGACACTATATTTTTTTAATTATTTTATTTCATTATCCTATAATCGTGTTTGCATTATTATTTTGTGTAATGTTAGTGGTTATATACTAAAGAAGATCAAATGCAAAATGAATTGATATATGAAGAATGTAATACTTGAAAAACAGTGATTGAAAGAGAAGAAATGAATTAGTTACGTTGATTTGGAAATGTTTGCGAGCTTGCCCATCCAATGTATAAATGAATAGATATCATGAATGAACACGACTTCCGTTTTTAGCCCCAGATATTAGAACTAGGATTTTTCAGTTATTACATAGATACCTTTGAAACTTTGGTATTTTTGATACTCTATCGAATTGATAATAAATAAACAACTTTGGTATTTTCGATACTCTATCGAACTGATTATAAATAAACCTTACTAGGTATGCTACATGTATGACTCGTATGCTATTACTATTGAAACTTATATATTTAAAAAATGAAATAATCAATTACATTAATAGTAATGAAATATGACTTAAAATATTGTGAAAATTTCTATTCGGATTTTGGGTGTCAATTTTAAAAATTAACGAAAATTCCGGATGCAGTTCAGAAATATTCCAGGCGATTTCAGACATTCCGAAATGGAGGACAGACGGGAAAAAATATCCACGTGAAACGTTTATACATTTTTTTTAAGTCATATAATAATTCAAAAAATTAAACTATTTTACAAAAATTTCAAATTTATAACCACTCAATACACTAAAACTTATTTTATATTGTAGGAAAACGATTTTTTTTTAATATTTTCATTTAAATTTTCGGTCCTAGTCTGCATGCATTTTCATAATGAGCTCTTAATACTCGAGTACACATCTAATACGCAAAAGAGAGTTTTGCTGGAGATGGTAAAATTACGGTAACTGTTCGTTAGAGTCAGACTTTCATAGCCGTTCAGTCAGCTATAAGCTTGTATACGGTTTAGTAGTGTATTAACAGGAATCTTTAGACTCTTTCGCGAAACTACAACAGTTATACTTGCGTAATAATAAAAGCGGTTGCTGATTCTGAATATAATTTGTTATTTTGTTGGCGTGCAATGGCTTCCAAATTGAGAAGAGCACCCCTCTTTGGGTATAGTGATGGGAATTTTTGTGTGGCTGGCATAGTCTGTGCGGTAAGTTTTTTTTATTTAAAGTTGATAAGTAAGAAAATGGGCTTAAATATAATTATAGAGTTTGAAAATGTTTGTAATTTAGATTAAAATTACTTGAGTTTTTATGGTCTCTTAATACACTTAAATTTTACATACTTAATAAAAAAACTTAATCTAAACTAAATAAATATGACTATTATTACAAATATCATATTTTTCATAAATTTATGATGAAAAAATTCACGGCATTTTAACGGTAAATAATAACAAGTATTTGTTTAAACATTACTATAAGGTCAATGAAATATTCAATTGCTTTTTGAGCATGTAGAATGTTTATAAAAATATATAATTTTTATTACCGTTCCTACTTACTTGACCTATTATTAAGATTAAATCAGCGTTTTTCTTCTGAAAATATTTAGTAAATAGTAATCAGTTTTCTCTCAAATTTTGAATAAACTGCTGAAAAAACATTTTTTACCAAATATAAACTTTGATAATCAAATTAATTCCTATTTTTTGTTCATTTTGATAATTATTTGGCTCGATTGTATTTTCTATTTGATAAATCAATAAATTGAACTTTCTTTGATATTAAAATATAATTAAAACCACATAATCTCCTATTAATTATATCTATATCGGGATTAGCTCCAATTTCAAAATGTCAAATTGAAATAACATCCAAATCCTACATTCCAAACATAAAGTAGATTTTTGTAACACGTGCACCGAAAAAATCCAATTACTGAATTGAATTCTGCTTTGAAAGTTCTTAATTTCAAACCATAGAAACAATATTATGACAGGGAATTAACGAATATTATTTCCCAGCCGAGAGTAAGAAGATTAAAATTGTGGATCATGGATTTAACATTCGGAATTTTGTATTGTGGGATGTGTTCGTTATAGTGTTTGCATTTGCTATAAACGTGATGGCACAGAAAATGTGAAAAATATAATGGAATATCAATCAATAAAACAAGTTATATAAGTTATGTTCTCTATAGTTAACTTGCTGTTAATGTGATAGAAATTGCAAAAATTTTGTTTGTAAAATCAATAAGATAGTTTCAATACATCCAAATTTGTTTAAAAAGTTCAGCACTTCGGCGTATTTGGTACAAAAAGTATCGTATGCAACACGGAAACTGAACAACCGTCATTATTGACACGGATGAAGTTGACTGCACGAAGCTACGCATTGGGGTATAGCATAATATACTATTTTTCTACTATCCACGGTAAATTATCATGATATCTTTATACTATCATATATCGGATATGATAAGTCATTTTCATACTATCATTTGCGGATATGAAAGACATATCCACACCATGTGTAAGTATGAAATTCAGTGCATGTGTACTTAATTCACTTACAAATTATGTCTAATAATAATAAATTTTTATTACAACAAATATTTCAATCAAGTATTTTAGTACTTAGAATATATTATAAAAACATTATCAATGAAATCACGAATTATTAAAAAAAAAAATAAAAAAATAGGCATCTTTTATAGTTGGTCGTAGAAAAAGTAGACGATGCATGGAAATGCATGAATCTCACATGAACATTAGAGACACTCCCTCTTTGGGGTCGTACCAGCAAATTCGTTCTCGTGCAATATTAGCAACAAGCGGGCTTTACCCGCTCTAAACGAACTAGAAGCAGTATTCTTCTCTTTCATAACACACATGTACGAACTTAAATGGGGGATCCTCTGTCAGATTCTTAGCAAACTTCAGTTTCGTCCATATAAATCAATTTTTATTGTGAAAATTATTATGTACTGTTCCGCTGTGTTTATTTCCTGAAATAATAATTCAATTTTTTGATAGAGATTATCATTCACAAAATTACAAATGATAACGTCCATTGTAATCGAGATTCATTTCAAAGCTATCAGAAAAAAAATGGAAGATTATTTTCAACTAGGTATACCTTATTTCAGTTCAAAGCGGTCCAAGAGCTCTTATAGGACTACGATTTAAGCCTTCTGATTGTTCAAAATGCGAACCAATATCACATTATTACATAAATCGCACTTAGCTATCTGTCAGTTGCATCATTTGTCAGTCGTTTATCAATTATCATAAATATTCAGGTAATATGTGAATATATTTCCAGCAAGCTTGTTTTGAATTCTGCATTTAATTTGAATGAATCATGTTCACATTTCGACCAATCAAAAGGCTTAAATCGTAGTTCCATAAGAGCCCTTGTACCGCTCTTAACTGAAATGAGCTATGTTATTATTAATAATCTATACATTTTTCAGAATTCTATTGAATAAAAGCAATTTTTGATTTTAAATTCTGTATATTTATTTGAAACTTTGATCCATTGACCAAGAATCTTCTCAGAAGGATCGAAACGTCAAAGTTTCAAATAAATATACAGAATTTAAAATTAAAAGTCGTTTTCATGTTATTATTTGTCAAATATATTCAAGTACGTCTATAACAAAACCAATAATTATTATCTTAGACTCGATTTATCGAGTTTTTGTAATCACTAGCTAATGAACATACTTATAGGCTGATATTATGTTACTTTAACCCAGATCTTCTGATCAATTCAATTACCGGTCATGAAACTGAGCATAATGATAAAATGGAGATTCAGGTGTTCATAGTTTCCGCAGTGGCGTAACTAAGATTTGGTATTTTTTCGCAAAACAAAATGTAGGGCTCGATAAATTTTTGAAATTTCAATGATTAGGTGCAAGAAAAAAAGTCATAAAGGCAATATTTCTTATAATTTTAATAGTACATTATAATTTCGTGACAAATTGTGTTGTGCCCCCTTAACTGCACGGTTCCTCTCATTACGAGGTTTTACGGACCCTATTTATGCCACTGAGTTTCCAAAAATCATTTAAATATGTAAAAAATAATTCCAGCTCTATGTGCGCACGTTATGGTGATGTGCACATCGTCAATGTCTGCAACTTCCTCCGAACCACTTTAAAGAGCCAAACTTGTCATCTGTATTGTTTGCAGACGGTAAATAATATTTTTTTTTACCAATTTCGTCCTCCGATTCATGCATGCGTGCAAACCTTGAAAGAGGCTTGATTGGGCTTATTTTACACATGAATACTGAACCATTTCACTTGTAGATCGTAAACGATCAGTTATGATTTCCTGTCACTGCTAGCCTAAAAGCTACCAACCTCATACACTTTTCATTACAACGCAATAAGTAATTATTCTTTATAACATTTTGCTACAAATTGCATCCCAGAAAAATTTGATGTATTATAACAAGATATCTCGACAATGTCTTTTATGCGTAAACAATTTTATCATTCAATACACAAATTATAAAATTCATTCAGTACCGTTAATTCCATTTCCGCCGTCTTGATCTGATAAAATTTAATTTCCAATCATTTATCAGCAGAAAAAATCACTACTGAAATTGTGTAATAGAGTGTGAGATTCAGAAAACCGTTGCATTTCTGTTTGTATGTAAATTAGAACTTTCAGAAGTTCTATTTTCCGTGAATCTCTAAAAAATGTACCGATCTGGTTAAATAAACATAGACAAAAGAAACAGCGTCGGTATTTAAACAAATGACACTGCTGTTCTTGGTGAAATTGCGGAGATAAAGAGATTATTCCGATGATTTATTTAGGGCAGGTCGCGGATTCTTACCGTGAAATGTACCAAGCCATTAAAAATCACGATTATATACATTTCAATGCGCTTCTTAATACAGTTTGCTGATAATTTCAGTGAGATATCTTTAATGATAAGAGAAAATAAATTGAATTATAGATATTTTTCACGTGTAGATTTCTCCTGTAATACTCAATAATTTGTAATTAATCTAGGTTTATGATTATTTACATTTTAATTCGTAATACATGGAAGCAAGTAGTAAAATATATCGTTTATGGAAAAATTAAAAATTAATCTAACAGTTGGTAGATGTCATTTTACAAATCTATAAAACATATATTTTAAAATGTCGTAAATTATAAAGAGAAAATTGCCTGTATTACTTTTCAATACTTTTTTTAAGGGTGGAGAAATCAGTGTTCTAAAAAAGAAGCAAATGAGAGATGTTAAAAATTAATACTTTTCCTAGCAGTTTTAATTTGACGTTTGGAAAAAGATTCTAATTTAGTAGTTATTATATTCTTTTCTGCTATTAAAGCCTCAAGTTAGTGGCAGAAAAATAACAGTTTCCTTTATTAACATATAGATCGTTGTTATGCATGTACCAGGCAATAAAAAGTAAATTATTAATAAAAAAATCTGACGTGGACATCACGTGACTTACTTGTGCATCATTGGATATATTTTTTGCATATAATAAACCGATAATAATCAAATACAAAATTCTATCGTTCCATGGCTAATCGTTTTGGATTTATCCAAAAAATTCTAAAACTCTGTCAAGTAAAGTGCACTTTCGGCCCAGACGGTTACTATGAAAACAGTAGATCATCATTCTTATGCTACAACATTCCTAAATACTGATTTCCAAGATTCTACAGCTAAAGGATTTAAATTTATGCACAAAATTAAAAAAAATCCAACTGAAGTACACTTCCGGTTCAGTCTATTGTTATGAGGATAATAAGCAATCATTCAGATGCTACAGTAGACTGAAATACTAAGTTTCAATATTCTACAGCTAATCGTTTCGAATTTATGCGAAAAATTCCAAAAGACTGTCAAGTAAAGTGCATTTCCGGTTCAGTCGATCTCAATGAAAATAGAATATGAGCATCTAGACGGCACTGTCGTCTTAAATACTAAATTCTAACATTCTACGTTCAATCGTTTTGGATTTATGCGGAAAATTCAAAAAAAGTTTCAAGTAAAGTGCACTTCTGGTTCAGACGATTGCAACCATAATGTGAGGTGCACATTAAGACCTTATACTAGCCTTAAATACAAAATTTCAGCATTATATGTTTGACGGGTTTTGAGATTTGCTTTGTACAAGTAAGTTAAAACACCAATTCAAAAAAAAGAAACGTCATTATTAATTATGATTGATATGACGTCATATCATAAGTTGATCACGGCACCTATTCATAGTTTTAAACTATAAATTTTTGCTCGTTATAGTTTTTGAAAGGAAAATAGTGGCGAAAGGAGTCATATTAAATGCTGAATTATATTAAATATAATTTCAGGACGTTTCGGTGCCTAAAATCGGTCACCATCATCAGCTCATTCAAGTTGGAAAAACAAAAAGGAGTAAAAGTAAAACATTTTGTTAATAAATGTAAATGAAAATTAAATTTTTTTTCGTTATATTGGAAGCAAATTCTTCATGTGAACTAACAATTATAAAAAAAAATATATTCTTGACGTCATAACTTGAGCTAAGTAAAAAGATCTATACATAATTTTTAGCAAATTTTTGCTCGTCATATTGACGGAGAATATATAAAAATAGATAAATATTATCTTAAGATATATTACGCAAAATTTCCGCTATAATTTAATGTGCGACACAGCCTGAAAATAAACCGTTTGCTGTTAAAGAAGGATGCAAGTACTTAAAGATGTTTTTCTTCTGTTTTAACCTCAGCTTCACCGTTAAGGCATAAAGTAATACCGGTTATTATTCAATAAATTACTGAGTTCTACCTGTTTTCGTGTTAATAAAAACGGTTTGTTTTGTAGGAAACATGAAACATGAAAGTATTTTTTAGCCGTACCATACCGAGCTTCATTATTAAATAGTAATTACTATGTTTGTATTTATTTTTACTTATCGATATAATATTTCTTTTAATGGAGGTTAGCTTGTATAAATTATTAATTATGGTATATAATAACCGAAGAGTCAAAGAAAAAAGAAAAGATTATACGTTATTAACAAGATCTAAAGAAAATTATTTAAACGAAAAAGGATATATTAATTTTATCATTATGTTTGCTGAAAATTGTTTCATAAATGTTACAAATTTTAATGAATTAAAAAAAAAAAAATTATAATAATTTTCCTTTCCCAGTTTCATAAACGTGAGAAATATTTAAAAAAAAGTACACTATAATATTTAAAAATAATAATTAATATTTGTAATATTAATTTCTTAATATTATTGTAATGAAACAATACTGTGAATGAAATATATCATTTCAACATTTTTCTGCAACTGTTTCAATTAGTGCAGTGATTATTTCATACTCCACATAAATATACAGGACAGTAATCGTGAGATTTACATCGATGTGCAACTAATAGTAATTTTAGTTTGTTTCGAGTGACTAACCAACTCAAACGAACAGTCAATGAATGAAGAAACATTTGAAACTTGTTTTTTGTTTTGTAATCACTGAGTGTATTTATTTCAGTGAGTGGAATACAACTAAATAATGTTATATAATAAAAGTCAATTAATTTTATTTGAGTTGGGAAATTATTTTGAAGCTTAGCGTGTGAGCAAAAGCTGATAATTATATTAGAGCTCATAAAAACTGGAAAATGAATTGAAGTAGGATAAATTGATACGGAACTTCTTATTTTTAATGTGCCGTCTGGTATTTTGCGAATACCAATCATTAACTAGAAAGTACTTTTTAATTATATTGAGACAGTTCTATTTAATATCCGACATTTTATAACAATTATTTTTTATTCAAATTAAATATATTTATCGAGCACTTCGACTACTAGGCCATTAGTGCCTCGGTATAATAATTTACATTGATAATATGATTGAATTTATAATTTTGATGATTTATGATAATGAATACATATTGAAATTTAACATTTTGAATTGTACAAATATTAGAGAAAAGACAAAACACTGAGAAAATATTCATTTTAGCATGTAATTTACGAGACCTCTAACGCTTCGAAATAATACAATTTTTTTAGAGTTGATTGAAGTGTCAAATATCATTGGATAAAATAGTTAAAACTGACTGAATTAGTGAATCTAAATAGTGGAAATAAGGGAATCCAGTCAATCTTATAATTTTTTCTTCTCTACAGTTTCAGTTACACCTTGACTCCTGAAGATGGCTAAGGTGAAGCCGAAACAGTCGAGTTAGAATGGAATATATAATTAACAGTCAAATATCATGTTTTTCGCAAATATTTCAAACTGATTGGATCTTGGATGGTTATTTCTGAGATCTAGATCTATTTTTTCGCCAATTGGTTATTTTGATGCCTCTCTACGATCAGAATTGGCTCAGTTACAGCATTCCCACATTTAAATCCTTTAAAGGCCGGTTTTATAAAAGACCAAGTGAATTTACTTTCAAAATAAATTTATTTTACTTAACAAATTCTAATAATTTTGAGTTTCTTTATGACAACAAAATCATTGATGTCAAAAAATCGACTGTCATTTAACAGAGTAAATATTATTTACTCTGGAAGTAAATTACTCTGTCCTTTATAAAACCGGGCATAAGAAAAGCAAATTTTTTTTGGTTAGATTTTTACTAATATATTTTGAATGGTTTTGTATCAAAAACTGTTGCAAACAAAAGTTGTATACATATACTACAAACATAATTTGATACAAAGTACCGGCCAAATTTTATTAGCATAAAGCCGGCTAAATTATGTTATTTTTCTTATAGAGTTGAAAATTGGGAGACACTTAAACGAGCTGTAATTACATTAATTTTAGTCATACAGCGGCGTCAAAATGGCCAATTTTCTGAAAAGAATTAGAGTTATTTGCGAAAAATACAATATTTGACTATTTAGATTCTCTATAAAAGAATTGTGCCATCCAAGAGCATTAAGGACTCTTTAGTTTATTAAATTATATGCCACAATAAACATTTCTCCATAGTTTCAATCTTTCTCTATTTTTTTATAATTGCGATAATTTTTTGCATTAATTTTACTGTTTGCATGACATTTGGTTTTTGATAACTTTACTGTTTGCACGACATTTGGCTTTTAATAATTTTTGTTCATGAATATAATGCAATTTTATCATTCGTGTGAAAAATTGGTATATTTTAATATTAAAATTCTATTTAGACGTTGACACTTTGAAGACACACTCAAGATTTTGAAACTTAAGGATTAGTATCCTGAAGCATCAAATTTGTTTGTGTCTTGTTCGTCCTCACGTGCACCCTGTTTGTAGCTTCAAAATTAGCCTATTTCTTCTTTTACTTTAAAAATAAAATCACTGAATTTTTTTTTTATCTATTCCATAAGTATTGCTGTACTTGATTACTGAAACAGATTTTTCATAATGCATGTGGAAGAAAATATTCCATTTTTATTATAATGATGAAAATTGTAAAAAAAAAACAATATGTAAATGATTTACGTTTGAATTCATTAAAAACTACTATCTTGATTCGCATGTACAATTAACCAATTTACAAAATCACTTTCGAACAAAAAGTTCATGTATTACTTGGACTTTAAAATATTTTTGTAACACGTGCACCGAAAGTACTCTATTACAGAGATAAATTCTGCTCCGAAAGTTCTTTATTCCAAACCATGGTAACAATTTTCATTAATTCTCAGTTGATAGGGAATTAATGGATATTTTTGTCCGCTGGGTAAAAATAAATAGATTGTGGGTCATGGATGCCTTTGGAATTCTCTTATTTTATTGGTATATGTCAAATTATTATTTGAAAGAAATTTGTATTATAGGAGGTGTTCGTTATAGTGTGTGCATTGATTGTGAACGGGATAGCACAGATAATGTGAAAAATATCAATCAATAAAATGAATCATGTAAGTTATGTTTAATTGAATTAGTTTACTGTAATGTGATCGCAATTGCAAAAATTTGTTTGTCAAACTGATAAGATAGTTTCAATACATCTAAATTTATTTAAAAAGTTATGGGGTACTTCGGTGCACTTGTTACAAAAAGTATCGTATGCAACACGGATACTGAACGACTGTCATTATTGTGAAGGAAAAATTTGGCTGCACGATGATACGCCTTGGGCTTCACCCTCGTCTTCACAGAGTGCAGCCAAATTTATCCTGGACAAAAATGACAGTCGTTTGGTCCTTGTTACATAATATACTATTACTTTTTGGGCGATCATAACAAAAAATGAGCGGCCGTAAAGTTTCAATTTTTGTGCACGACTACCAAATCTTATTTTTTGGGACTGATCTGTCAAAAAATACTTCAGAAATTCTTTTGACTTATCTATATGGGTAGTTTGATGAACTCTTTAAGCAATAGTTTTTGCTGCGATGCATATTTGCATACATTCAGGGCATCCATTTTTTTTTCCAAATGTCAACTTGATAGATAACCAGGGAGTACTAGATGACAATAAAATAAAACAATTTCGACAGCAACCAAGATTTATAATCGCGATGTCTTGGAAATAATTAAATATTAAGGTTGTTGAGAGAAGGAGTTGGGATAAGCTGTAGTGGGAACCCTGCTCTATGCTTGATACATAAGATAGAGCATTCATTGCCAACTTCAAATAAACAACAATGATTAAAACTAATGGAAATGTTGGTCTTTGGTTGAAAATACATGATTTTGAATGATTTGGCTCTTAATTCTATTCTTTTAAAAGGCTTTCATCGGTTGAAATTTTATTTTATTTTCTTATTTTGACAAAGTTACAATATGATGTGTAGAGTGCGCAACGCTGTAGACTTTCGGTAGTATTTTTGACATATGACGCTTAATAGTAGTACTGGGTTTCATAATCAAACAAACTTATTGATGATAAATCTAGATAAAAAGAAGAATATCGATGGAAGAATAAATGGGTTACTGAATCAGTTTACCGTCAAGTCGGGGAAGAAATAAAAAATCTTGTTCATTCCAATCGCGCACACTCTTCCTATTTTATCTTATGCGACGACGTTGCCAGGCGTATGACTAGCGAAATCTTAGTATCATTTGTAAAAATTTTTTGAATTAAAATTGGATTTTCTCAGAAACTATAAACAGGACTTTTTTGAAATTTGGTAGACATCTTGATAAGACTTTCTTAGATATTTTGGCGACTTTTTGTAAAGCTGCCATTTTAGATAGTCGAGATAATGACGTATAAATCACTGTGAAAACAGTCGCGTGCATTTAACGCAATGTAATAACATGTCACTGAACAGCAACTTTGACAATTTCTGTCTCGATAACTAATAACAAGAATTAGTTCAAACTTTGCCAGAATTTTATACATTATGTAAATAATAATATACGGTGAAAAATTCTCATATACTATGATTTCCTTCTCAACGATTTTTTGGTCTCATCTGAACAACAGATATTATTTTTATGGCCCTGATACATAAATTACTATTATATTCACAGAATGTCAAAAAATGGTCAGCTGAAAGCATGTAAACGTGTATCTGTGTTTATATTTTTAAGAAGTTATTAAAAGATTGTAAATCTCCTGTTCTTCATTCTTTATTTAGTGAATATAAACTTCCTCTACCCTCATTCCTTATATCTATTCATCTTCTAAAAAACCGTAATTATTATTTATGGTTTATTTTCAACTTCTCTTCCAAATTCGCAATAATTAAAGAATGACAAACACTTGTCACTTTTTTCTGCATATTGCACTTTTTAAATACAATCAAGATTAGTTGAATGATACAAATAACAATATGACATGAATATATAAAACAAAAGCATATACAAATGTCTCTGGCAAAATAAAAAAATAGAAGATTTACGTGAAGATATCAATGAGCAAAGAATCTTCCATTAGCAAAACACTTCGAGGCGACACAAATTGTACTCAAAATCCTTAGAGTATCTTCGAGGTGTCCACCAAACTTAACAAATCTCCAGAGATTTTTAGTAATTAAAAGCACTGAATTTTTGTACAATCAATGACGGAAAGTGAGCAAATAATATGTAAGATTTAATTTATGTGACATACTGTTGCACTCTGCTTTTGGCATTACAAAAAATCGCCTTTTACAACTTGATTAATACACATAAGCACTTTTCTAGCAAATACTTCTATCCTAATGGGATTCCGTGTAAACATTCAATAAATATATTAAATATAAAGTATAAATAAATATGATAATATTGAAATAATTTTATTCTAATATTTGCATGTGAATTTTAAATAAATGTATTCCACTTTCAATTCATACTGAAAGTTATCAATTAATAAATATATTTTTAACAAACTGCGAATATTTTCATAAATCAAAATAATTTTCTCATCTAATATTTATTATATGTAACTTGATATATAACAAAAAGTGAAAATATTTCCTAATTATAACAAATGAAAGTTCTAGATATTTGTTATTTTCTTAGCTAATTGCATTTATTACATCATATGGGAACTTGAAGTGCTTCGTATTGCATATACGCACTTTTCCCATGAAGTAGTTTTTGTTTGTAAAGAAACACAATTTGTTTCCACGTCTGGTTCTGGTACAAAAGACTATGGATGTTGTTACAACCAATTAAGACAATTATTGTATCAATTTTTTTCTTTGCTAAACTTGGCTAGTTGATTTGAGATCTGAAATAGTATTTATTGCAAAATAAATCCAGTTTAATAAGTTTGATGTCAAATATTTTGTGAAATCTTGGCGAAAGTACACACTGCAGAAGTAATATGTCGAGCAAACAAATAAATTTCAAATAAGCAAGTTTTCCAATGCTTACTAGTTTTCAAAGTTTGTATGCCATCCGAGCAACTAAATCAGGAAGTACCTTTTTAAAATTTGAGCTATTACTCAGCTGTCTAGCATCCCGCAGTGCACTACCGTTATACGGGTCACCATTTGGAAAAAGCTCTTGAAAAGCTGTAATTTTCAATTTCTGTTTAAAATTAGACAGTATCAAAAATATAATGCATACTCTATTTTTCAGTAATTAAATGCAATCATGTGAAAAGCCATCCTCACTGATCTATTATTTCGGATATTTGCTGAATCTAAATATCAACTTGTGCTCTAGGCTCCCTTGCTGTAGACGCAATAATTGTTAAAATATGAAAATTAAGGGTCGTAGAAAAAATATTGTATGCAATGCGAGTGTAAACAAGCATTATAACATTCGGTCAACAATTTTAGTGACTCTGCAAGACCTAATATCAATTACTTGGCCTCATGTCGTAATACTCAACTTTACACTCTTGTTGCATGAATTACTATTAATTTAATTTTTTATTTTGAGAAAAAGCATACATGTAATATAAATTTTTAAGTTGTTTTTCACTTAGTTTTATAACGATAGCACTTATAAATCACAAGAACAAAATTTTTCTTCTAATTGATACGAGAATACATATATTAAAACCAGATTATCATATTTCATCCAAAGTAAAAGTGAAATGAAACCAAAAAATCGTTCTAAAGTAAATAGAAAGTAATATTCTTCACGTGAGAAATTAAAAATCCAACCAATCTTGATGCAACAAACAAATGAAAATAGATAGTATCTAACTTTAGAAACTATAACAATTGCCGCTTTTTAATTATCCTGTTCGCTTGTTTTTCGAATGTCAAGTGTTTGGTATCAAGGACGCGTGCTTTTTATTATTTACAAAACAAAAGAATGTTAATACTGTTTTGAACACTTTTCTGGAAGAATTAAATTACTTTTATCTTATTTGATTAAGAAGTGGAATCAGTGTCTTAGATTTCACAAAGTAATTAATAGAAGATTGTTCGTAAACACTTAAAATTTGACATTGAGTTAATTACATTCCAATTAATTTATTCTAAAAAAAAGCTATTGACGTCCAATCTATACTATGCATTCACAATATGTTCATTATGATACTGAAAATTTTTTCATAGCTGACTTTCGTGAAACTGAAAATTGATCTTGCAACACTGAATCCAGAAAATTTTTTACTAATAAAAAATTTAAAACAAATGAAATATTTTCATACATAATAACTTATCTGCTGAAAAAATTTATCAAAATAAATGTAAAAGTAGGTAATTTTTTATTCATTATTGCGAACAGTTCATTGAATTTAAATTATCTCTTGAAAAATTATTATTCATGTAGAAAAATTCTTGTGGATAATAATAGAAGGATTAGAAACCCATCTATGCAAGTAATTCACGCGAAAGTGTGTTAAAACGAACATATTTGATATTTGTATAAAGAAAACTGAAATGAAAATAAATTTTCAAGCTTTTCATGCTGGTTAATTGCAAGTGAAGCAATTATTATAATTAATAAATATGTTAATTTGTATTATAAATAAATTAGGTAAAATTTCTTACACTCTCTTCACATATTTTAATAATATTTCATACATAATATAACCCATTTTTATGTTTCTCTTGTCTCAAAAATTAATTTATCTGAATTTTATTACAGACTAAATTTTGAAGAAATTTTTGAATTGACATCTCAAAATTTGTATACGAGTACAATTTGTAATTACGATATAAGTTAGCATTCGCGAACAATCTAAAAAATTTCAATTGTTAGACATTTGAATACTAGCTCATTGTTGCAGGATGTTCAGTTGTCAGATATTTTAATGCTAGTTTATTGTTGGAAAAGAGTATAGAAAGCCCTGTGGGCTGGTGAGGGAATAATCATTCAATAAAAATATGCTTCAGCAGCCTTGATAACAAAATGGTTACCGAAACTCGAATAAGTCATTATGATTTCCTAAAACGATTATTTTTCTACAAAATAACTCTAATTCTACAAACTGCTTTTAATTAAAAGATATTAAATCTCATTACATATTACTTTAATTTTTAAGTGAAATTTTCTATTGTCTTATTCTAAATTAATTTAAGAAACATGTGAAACTCCTTCGCTTTTGTTTTAAATATTTGCGTGTTTCATGTTTCGACACTAGACAAATCTTTTGTTCCCTATGTTAATTTGATGCAATTGTTTCATGCATGTTAGCTGTAATTTTTTTTTGCAATATTATTATATAATACTTGTAAGGCACGAAGGAGAAAGAATACTCATTTCTGATTTCTTTATGCTTTATCTTTGAGAAAATATTTCTGTTTGAAATTCTTACCTGTAGCAGTTTTGTTAGCTTTTGTTTGTGGTAAAATTTCTTTCAAAATTTTTGATTGGATTGTAGTAGTTGATGAAAGAGGCGTAGGTGTCACTCGAGTAACTTCCCGTATGCTTGGTTCCGGCTGTATTTTTGTGTCTTCCACTTTTCTGAAAACCAAAAAACAAAATTCTGAGTGAAAAAACGTTGAACCAATTATCGTTACTATCTATTCGTATTAGGTCTGATGATAATAAAGTTAAAATTAAATACAATTAGAAGGGAAATAGGTATTTCTATAATACTGTGAATGAATATTTTTTAGTTCCATATTTAAGCTATATAAAGCACAATTCTCTAAAAGTATGTCTATTCTTTTACTAGAATTAGAATTTTCTTGAACAGTGTTAGGGAATAGAATGATTCATACATACATGCACAAAATATCACGCCATTTTCTCAAATTATATTGACGCAAGTTCCAAATTCCAAACTACCATTTAACTAATAGTCAATCTTTTACTCGTCATCTATATTCAAATACACATGATCCACTTTCAGGATTTCATTCAAACAAACTCTTTTAATAAAAAATTAAGAGTGGATAAAGAAGAGGGAAAAGTCAATAATCTGCAATTCGTTGGAAATTATTTTTACCTGAGCCTTGTCAAGTCTTGTTCATGTTTTGTCAATTTAATTTGATTCTCCAATTCGTTGAGATGCCGATTTACTGTGAGTACGGCACTGGAATAATTTGCATGACGCGTGAATTTGCACTTGAAGTCTTCCGGAGGACCGCAATGAAACAGGTAACAACTTCCGGGACTCTAGAAATAAACAAAACAACATCTACAATCTTGGTAGTTAGCGCAGGTACAGTAGTGACAAGAGCACTGAGATGGAAATTTTTTCACTTTAGAGAATGCGTATAATTGACGGTTTTAGAACTTGAAGTAGGAAAAAATTATTCCAAATTACGTTTAATTGCTTCAAATTTTGCAGTTAGGTTTTTCTTGTTTTCTGTTCTATCGAATTATCTCTTTTGTTTCGAAAAAGAATGACCTATTATGTTGTTAATGCAATAATATAATAAGTTTTATTAAAATACGCTATTTGGTGACATTTTGTTTGAACGACATTTAAAATTACTGCCAAAAGTTCAGTATTCCTCAACAATAATATTTGAGAGATGGATTTACGCACACAAAATTTAAATAGTAATTTATGCAGAAGTATAATGTTGAGCATTTGGTGACGAGGCTTACCGAGTCAATAAAATTATTGGCCAAATGTCATAATGCTTGTTTACACTCGTATTGCATACAATTTTTTTCCTACGGCGCTACGACACTCAACTTTCATATTTTGACAATTACTAAGCACACAGCAAGAGAGTCAAAAGCACAAAGTGATATTTAGATTTAACAAATATCCAAATCGATGGATCAGTGAGAGGTGCTATAAGTCTTACTCTACGCATCTTTTACAGTGCGTGAAGTACCTACTTTACGTACAGTCGTAGAAAAAATTAACTAAGTTAATCCAACACCGATTCATTATAAGCTTGATACCACATGATCCTTTGGAATAAAAATGAACTTTTTAAAAACGAAATCAACTGTCATTGAGTTACTAATGCATTGCTGTCAGAATTTCTATTCGATTTCGATACTGTTCAGTTTTAACGAACTATTTACGTAACGATTGTTTTTACACATTGACCCAAAATCAAAAATGTAATAAAGCTGAAATAATTATAATATAACAAATGAATTGATTTACCGATAAATCTAACAGTTATAATAATAATTAACATAACCGTAAATAAATTTAATGAATTTTTGAAAATTGGGTATAACAATTGACATCTATCAGCTGTCATGGTCGCTCACAAAACTTCTATTTTGCATGTTCAGCTTGTAAATGAACTCTGTAACATACTGGACAGGATACTGGAATAAGCCACCTACTGTAGTAAAGCGTTCTACAAAAATCTGACGTGAACATCACGTGATTTACTTGTACATCATTTGATACATACACAAATTTATTCAATACATTTTTCTGTCATTCCAGATTATAAATATTATAATTTTAATAATATTGTAACATGTAAAATGTCAAACAAAATCAAAAAATTGACAACAAATTGTCATTGCCTACCTTATCATTCCAATTAAACTGATTGCTTTATTCGGCATATTCTGAATGTCTGTTATACATATAAACTGCACTTCCGGCTCAACCGATTGATACAAAAATAGTAGATAACTATTTTGATGCTACAACAAGTTCAAACACTAAATTTCAATATGCTATGGCTGATCATTCTAGATTTATGCAAAAAATTTAAGAAAGTTTCAAGTAAAGTGCACTTCCGGCTTGGCCGATTCATACAAAAATAGCAGATAACCATTCTGATACAACATCAAGTTCAAATACTGAATTCCAACATCCTACGGTTGATCATTCTGAATTTATTAGAAAAATTCGAAAAAAGTTTTAAGTAAAGTGCACTTCCAGTAGAGACGATTGGAATCATAATGCGAGGTGCACAACTAGATCCTATACCAGTCTTAAATACAAAATTTCAACATTATACGTTCAACCAGTTTTGAGATTTACGATTTACGCACGATCGCACGATCGCACGAACATACGTACCAACATCAAGCCAAAAATAGTCAAAATGGATTCAGGGATGCTCAAAACGGATATTTCCATCAAAATCTCGATAGGTAAATTTTGTCGGTTCCACAATACTTTCTTGTACTTAGTACAAGTAAGTAAAAATAGGAGACATCCTCGCCAACCTGATCTGGATTGCTATAAATTTTCATTTAAATTTTTGATTGTTTGGAAAAGTATATGAAAACTACGTGGGAGTAGTAGTATATATCAAAATCACCTGCTGTAATTTTTCGCGCAACTTCTTTCCCCTGTCCACGTAGGTTTCTATATCCTTGTCCAATATTCCCGAACATTCTAAACCAATGAAAGCCTCACCAGACAGCCAACGGACCAATTGAATACATTTTGCCGCAACAATCACATTTTGCAACAATGAACTAATGCTCGTATTGCTGACAACTGGCTGAAACATTTTCTAGAATATGAACAAATGCCAACTTAGATGATATTTGCAATAATTATCGGTGTAAATATTAAAATGGCTTAAGATATCTCATATTTGTGGCACTATGAACACGTATATTATTATTTTTTTATTCTAGAAGCTTGCAATGCGACAGGATTGTGATGAAATCAAAATATGTAATTTCATACGTAAATATGAATATTTGTGCAGAAATTGAGCATCCTTATAAACAAATGAGAGGCAAAGGTTGTGCCTAGCATCCATAAATAAAGTAATGTTCACTTATAACGAAGCCTTTGGGAGGAGACAAGTTATATTCTATTTGTACAATGATAATTTTTTTATCTTATAACAGACTACGGTCACATTTATAAAAAACTCCTGTCTAAAAACGAACCGTTTCTTTGTACCTGACATTAAAAAACTTCGCCTATAACGAACTCTTGGATGTATAAAATTTGGTAAATCCTCGAAAACAGTAGCAAAATATTTAAGATTTATTGTTTTTGGAATGTACTAAATCCATACTCGATCCATACAGACTTATAAATCTCTAATGGCCAGTTGCATCGTTCCAGCTTAAATTTTAAGCTTCCCTTAAATAATAAATATCGAGTCGAAATAATGACAGCAATGTTTATGTCACATTTGACATTTGATACGATATTGTTCAATTATAAAACTAATACAAATGCTTCGACTTTAGTCGATTAATGTCAATTTGTTCATGAGGATGACCAATTTATTGCGATTTTGTTCATAATCTACGGGATTATTAATCTATAAGACTTATGACCAGTTATACTGCTGTCTCTTAAATTTTAATGGCCAGTTGCACCACCGTCACTTAACTTTAAGTGAAGTTTAATATCTATGGGAACTATTGTATGCACAATTGTTACCACGGTTATTATTCCTCCCTTAAAGTGAAGTGACGGTGGTGCAGCTGGCCATATGTGTTGCTTAGCTGAACAATATCGTATCAAAACTCAAAAGTCAAATGTGACATTAACATTGCTGTCGTTATTCCCGATTTGATATTTTTACTTGTACAAAGTACAAGTATTATGAAACCGACAAAATTCAAATCCCGAGATTTTGATGGAAATATCCGTTGTCACCATCCCTGAATCCATTTTGATTATTTTTGGCTTGACATCAGTTCGTACATTTGTATGTATGTATGTCGCAAATCTAAAAACCCGTCAAACGAATAATGTTGAAATTTTGTATTTAAGTCTGGTCTAAGGTCTAGTTGTGCACCTAGCATTCTGGTTGCAAACGTCTGTACCGGAAGTAAAATTTACTTGAAACTTTTTTGACATTTTATGTATAAATCTAAAATGGTTAGCCGTAGAATGTTGAAATTCAATTTTTGTAATAACTGTAGCATCTAAATGGTTATCTTTTATTTCTGTATCAATCAGCTGAGCCGGCAGTGCATTTTATTACAGTTTTTCGATTTTCTGCGCATAAATTCAAAACAATCAGCCGTAGAATATTAAAATTTTGTATTAAGCACCTCTTTAACACCTAGCACCTCGCATTATGATTGCGATCGGCTAAGCATTGCAGTTTACACAAGACAGTTTTTTGAATTCTTAGCATAAATCCAGAACGATTAACTGTAAAATCATGAAATTCAGTATTTAAAGCAATTGTAGCACTCAAATGATAACATAATATTTTCATAGCAATCTACTGATCTTAAAGTAAAGTTTAATGAACAATCTTTTCTAATTTTTCGCATAAATTCGAGACTATTGGATGTAGAGTCATAAAATTTAGTATTTGAAACTGCAACAGCATTTTAATGAATTTTATTTGCAATCGATTTTGCTTTTTGTCAATGTCAGTGTCGACTATTAATTATTCAATGTACAAGTAAGTCATGTGATGTCCACATAAGAATTTTTGTCTGACTGAAGTCTAAAATTTAAATTAGAGCTATGAAACTGGATATTATAGATTCACAAATGCAATAATATTGTATTATTTTGAATATATCAGTAAGATTTTAAGTAAAAGGAACATCGTTACGTTGAAAACCATAGCTTCCTAGGATTTAAAACTGACTGTATATTTCACCATTCAAGATAATGGTAATATTTTTTTTTGCCGGTTGATATGACTGTTTACAACAAGGATAACATAACCTAGATGAATCATTCCATATATTTATACATTATATGTTTTGAAGCCGACAGGACAGAAAGAGAGGTACAAGGAAAGAGATGTGTTTGATCTACTTCGAATATTTATCACAAGATGTCACTGTAACAATCTGTCAGTTGAAATCACTATCAGGATCACTACAAACAATAAATATTAAGGTTAAAAATATCCATTATCATTCAGTTGAATAGTAAGTGTAATTATAAAATAAAAAATATCAAAATATGAATTATATGAAGTAGATTTACTAATTTCACAATTTTTAGAGCATTAGTTTTGTTGTAATCTTTCGTAATGGTCCGAGCTTGTGCAGCGTATTGGTGTAAGTGCCAATATGTGAAAGAAGGATCAGTATCTTTTCACGTGTATGTTTATAAATTTGAATTATTCAATAAAGAGTTAATATTAATTTAATATACTCGTGAAAAACGTATTTAATAAAATATTTACGTAACTGACATCTAGTGAGGCAATACTGAAATAGATCAAACATATATCTATCCTTGTACCTCTCTTTCTGTCCTGCCAGCTTCAAAACAAACAGCTCCTTGCTTTGTCTAGAGTATATGTTGTCCTTGGTTCACAATCTATAAAATATCTCTTTTACTGCCTAGCCTAGGCAGTAAAATTATTTTCACAGCAACCGCCCAACAGACGCATAACAACTCGGCAACATAATTTGATGGCGGTAACATTTTTCAAAAATATTGAAATTAATCATAAAATTAATCAAATTCAATCAATCGACCAAAAAAATATGTGTTCAACGCGGCAAAAAATGATGATTTACTGCCCTGCCTAGTTAAACAAATAACTATTTCATGATAAAATACTCTAGGTCTAGACTATACAATTTAGATGTAGTAATTCATTAACAAAATTATACTTTTACCTTCTCCTCATAAACAAAAACGTCACAAGTTAAAGTTTCACAGCACAATCTTAAACACTCTTCTCTGGATCCTAGGTCAATTTCGTTCAGATATTCTGCTCCCATATTTCTGGAATCCTGCGTCCTTATGATTTTGTCCTTAAGCACATTAAAATTTTCAATGCAAGTCTGTAAATCGATGTCACTACGTTTACTAATGGCTTTTGAAACGGAGAATATACAAGTACATAAGAATACACACACAAATAATTTTTTCAAAGAAATTGTTAACATTTTGCCTGAAAATATAAGTTCGATGTATCAAAAACTACGTATAAAAATCGTTTATGTGAGGGCGCTAGTGTATGGAGAATCACAGACGCTAGTGTACAGTGGACTTATGATTTTTGACTGTCTTTTTTAAGTATATTCTAATTTTCTTTCAAAACTATCAATTAGGATACATTGAACTTTACTATGAAGGATATTTTTTCATTGCTTTCTCGAGAAATATTCGTTATTTTATCAAAATGTTCTTCCTAAACATAAAACTTAGATTTTCTGAAATATTATCTAATTGACAATATACAATCACTCATTTATTTTTGATTCAATATTTTCTGAATTACAATAAATTTTAATATAGTAATTTTTATTAGATTTTAATTTACATTGAGCTGTCCAGTTTTCAGTATCTATAGTTGCGCTACTATTGGATCAGCTGTACAATTTGTTTTTTGATCAATATTTTGACGCAGGCTCTCGTTTAGAATTGCATTTTGCTGGATGAGTACTTATATTCAAATACTCATTACAATTATGCTCCTTTCACCTTTGAAAAATGGTATACGTCTCCGTTAGTTCATCTGTTTCTGTAAATCCACGCTACATGTCGTTATTCGCAAATTTGAATTGATTTTAGTGAATATATTTTCTATCGATTGGACAACTATCAGAATAGAATCCTATTGATATTTAAAATGATTTGTTGGCAAACTTTATTTTTATAAATAATTGATTTGTGGTTGTGCACGATTACAGGCCCGTAACCAGGATTTTTTTTGGGCGTACACGAACTCGGCACCAAGAACATGAACTCGGCACCAATGCTAATCCGATTAGCGAGGGGCGCACACGAACTCGGCACCGTCAACTTTTAAATAAAGCCACGATCTACCTGTAAGATTTGGTTTTATAAGTCTCCATATTTTATTTTGAAATTAATTTGTATTGAAAATAATACTGCAAATAATATTTAATAAAACTTCAGAATAAAAAAAATTGTTAAAAAAAAGACTTATTTATGCATATGTCCGTACATACCTACATTATTACAAAAACATACAAATATGTAAAGAACACACTAAAACATTAATTTTTTTTGGTATTTTTGACATTGGATTTTCTAGCATCAAATGGAAACAAATTATTTTATCTACGATATGCAGGACTTTTGAGTTGTTGATGTCACAGGTGTGATTAGATTCGTTTAAAAGTACGGCTAAATCTGAATCTGGTTTATTATTAATATAAAATCGCAGGTGTCCATAAAATCTCACTCAGGCAGAACGATTGAGTCACAAATCCTAATCCATAGGGTAGTGCCGAGTTCGAGTAGGGGATTAAAGATCCAGGTAGTTTGGTGCCGAGATCGAGGCCGCCCTTTTTTTTTTGGGGAGGATTCAAAATTTTAGGGAAATGGAAAGAAGGAATTTTATCATAGTTTTTTATCAGGTCGGTATTTTTCTAGCGCGTGATTCAGATAATTTGAAATTAATAGAACTGCGTCAGTATATTGATATTAATTTCTTACAGTTAAATCAATGAATTCAAATAAATATGAAAAGGTATTGTAACGAAAAAAAGTCTCTCGTGGGCTTATAATTTATTTTTACCTCAGGCTACACATATAACTGAAAATATTCAGTAATTAATATTTCTACTCATCGACGCTAAAACTTGGCACTGTTATTACACTTATTTTATTATTAAAACAACAGCACTGCCTTCTTATTTACTTCCAACTAGTTCATTTATTTATCACCACAGTGTTACTATTCTTTTTACTCTTGCGCGCTCTGTATTCGAACTACTAACTATCCTTTGCTCGACTTGTCGACTTTGTTCGCCTGTTCATATACCGGCGACCACTATTTTTCAAATCCTTCGAGAAATTACCATTTGGGTAAGACGACGTCACTCGTCCTTGACATATATCGATCAGTCTACTTTGTAGAGAAGAATTACATTTTTTAATGAAATGTCTGATTTTTAATAAACTTTAGATACATTTAAATAAATTTAAGCTAAATTCATTAGAATTCCGGTGGGGGAACTTCAACCCCTTGAGCCTCTTTGGCTACGTGCCTGTATGATTATTCGTTGATGCAAACTTATCGCATCACCACCTGGTATATTTAAGACGCGGAATATTTACTTTTGGTTTAACCTACGATTATGTGTATTATTATTGCCGAAGAAGTACATAAGTGTAAATTCAAATATTATGACATATTTGATGATAAGGCTTGCCAAATTACCAAAATTATTGGTCAAATCTTATAATTCTTGTTTACTCTTGTAATACATTCAAGATTTTTCTACGGCTCTACCTTAGGTACCTAGTAATTTCCAAAACAAATCTGAAATACAATACAACCCAATTTGATATTTAAACTGCACAAATAACCTAAAACATGGGTCGGTAACAGATGTTGTACAATGAGCGACGAGTTTCCAATTCCTTCGTAATTTTACCGTTAATAATGTTGCAAGGCTTTTGTGAGATTACGATTTAAGCCATAAAATTGGCCTGAATGCAAACCAAATTTGTATTAGCACAAAAATTTTCGTGTATTATTCATTATGATATTTTGCAGGGCTCAGAAGATATGATTCTAAATATTTGTATGCCTCTTGTTTGTGCTAGCCATAGATCTGCAGTGTCAGCGTAACTGTGGAAATTATAAAAAATATGCGCATGCATAAGATGGGGGAATACTTTCTGCCTCATCGTAAAGTAAGCAAAATCGGAGCTGCCCGCACCATCGAATACCCATTCTGTCGAATGCTTGCTGCGGCAAAAATCCACACCTACGAATACCCATTGCGGCGAATTTACCTGAACTACTGCTTTGTGTGAGTGTCCGTTGAGAAGAAATGACAGTACTAGCGGTTTGATGAACACTGAGCATGGCACGTTGAGCTTGGTTAGAGCGGACTAAGCCCGCTTATTAGTTGAGTGCGAAGCACCGTCGGTTGAAAACAAAAACCACTGTTTTCACGCCACTGATACACAAAGCACTAGTGGAGGTGAATTCACTGCAGTGGGTATTCGACGGTGTGGACTTTCGCTGCAGCAAACATTCTCTTCAATGATTATAATATTCAGAAATAATCATTTTTATCAACAATATCACTATTAATTCATTCTTTGTGGTTATTTATTCCTATTACGGTGATCCACGCAGACAAAGTCACGACCACTGGCTAGTCATAATGTCATAAATAAATTTGTGCTTATATCCATTGAATTCATTTTCAGAAAGCTCATTTGAAATTGCATTATTTGTTTGTGATTCGTGTGTTGCATTTCGGCTAATCAGAAGGCTTAAATTGTAATCCCATAAGAGCATTGGACCGTTATTAACGAGAATATAGTATAGGTTATGTGATTTGATAACCTTAGAAAGCGTAAAATAGATAAAATGCGAAAAACTTCTACTTTACGCATCGTTCTCGTACGCATGGACAAGCCTCCCCTCCAGTTTCCATTTACACCTTGAAAAAAATCATACACTTCTCTTCCTTGATGTATAGGTAGCACTTCTTTCTATCTTATCATGAATGAAGTTTGTATCTTTTCTATGATGATGTCTATGATTAAAAATAATACATATTTTTTTAAGATCTGTAAATTACGTATATAAGTCCTCTTAATTACTTTCCCAAATAACAATTTAATCACTTGAAACAATTCAAATTCGCTTTCCAAAATTCAAAATCTATCACTAATTAACTGATATATTTCCGCATATTATTTCCTCATGCTAAGACTAGATCACGTCGGCTCAGATCGCTTTTTCAGCGATTAGAGCCGAAGACCACCGCGGCTTCCACAAAATCGGTGCAGTATTGAGTACTTCGTGTTAGCGTTTGGTTGTGTTTTATCTTTTGACCGTCAGTTGCCTGGTGTGGTGCTAGGTGTTTTTGTGAGGTGAACATTCTGTACCGGGCGGTGTCTCGCCCTTAAGGATACCTGAAAATTGAGGTGCGTCTCTCATTAAGGAGCATTATTGGTATTGATCAATTAAGTGGAGGTTCTGGTTGATTGGGGGAGTTACCGGAAATATTTTCACTATTTTGCTTGATTCTTTTGATATTTTTTTATAGTCGTAATGTTAGGCAGTTTTTTCTTTTAGGTAGAAGGGCAGCTGCCATTTTTGAAGGGTAAATCTTTTTTTTTGTATTTCCAACCGGCGTTTTTAGTGCGGTTATGTCATAAGGAGGCGAGGTTCCTTTCTGGCAGATCCTTGCTTCAATTTGTTTATTGCATTCAAAAATTTAATTATTTAATTAATCTTTGAATTTCTTCTCACATTTTGATTAATCAATTCTGATCTAGTTTTGACAGTCTTTTCAATTAACTTATACTAAACTTCTGCAGCCTGTTACTTCAAAAAATTATTTTGTGATAAATTGTAACTTTCTTGGTAATCAATGTTAAATCATTCAGTAATTATATAATGTTTTTGTCTCTATTTATTAATTATAATATCGTTAACTAATGTAAGTATTAAATTTGAGAATTCAGTCGAAGGTTTTAATTTTTTTTTATTCTGCCGTTTCGGTCTCGCTTTTCATGAGTGAAAAAAATTTGTGAGCTCACAATTGAACAGCATTAGTTTAATAAATATATAAAAACTGAATAGTTTTTTTTAAGTTCAAAATATGTATAAGAAATACAAAAAAAGATCGACTGCTATAGCGGTCCAAGACCAAATAATTAGTGAAAAAAAAACTGTTTAATTTAATTGAAATAAAATCAATAAGTCTTCATATTTTTATTGAACATCGCTGTTCAATAGCAAACTCACAAAATCTTTTCACTCCTGAAGATGGTTCAGGTGGGATCGAAACTGTACAGGAAAAAGAAATATCAAAACCTTCGACTGAATTCCCATAATTTAATACCTACATCCTACATTCAAAGTACCAGTCAGAAACAACAACCATTTTTACCAACTAATATTTAAGAATTAAGTACATATGATCGATCCTACAATAGTCACTAACACCACACTCATTTATTATTTACACAGTAACACTGTCTGCTATTTATTTCCATTGCTTTTCATTTATTTCGACAAGTTCACTAATTTAGCTTCACTCTTGCGCGCTCCGTATCCGAACTGCTAACAGTTATTATCTCGCTCGACCTTGTCCCGGGTTTATAAATCCTCGGCTATGGTTTCTCGAAGCTTCCAGAAATTTTTAATGGGTCAGACGTCACTATGTCCTTGTCTCAAGAGCTATTTACGTTTGCCATCCATTTAACCGGCGTTACAATGGAAGCCTATAATGAAGGGCTCTGTTCGTTACAATACAAATATATCTATAAACAGATCACGATATCTCAAAACTCAAATGAGGCTGACTTGAACCTTTTCAAATACGCCTGACCCATATTTAAACTACTAAACTCACCTCTTTCACTTTATCCCCATTAGTAATTCTATTCGTAAAAGCTTGGTCAAACTGTCGATGTACTACTTCATCTCCGATATTGATGAAACTTGGTGAAAAAATTTATGTTAGCATTACAAATATGGAAAAAAACAATAATTATTGGCGGTTAGACTCGATTGACCTTGAAAATCGTATTTATTAATTTATATAGCGACTTTCTAGTGAAATGAAATTTTGTCAGTAGCACGAAAACAGTGACTTCTGTTTTTAACAGATGGTGCTTCGCAGCCAACTAATAGGCGGGCTTCGCCCGCTTTGACCAAACTCGACGTGGAATCTTGAGTCCGAGACAGTTTGACATGAAATTACGAAAGGTTCTCTAAACACCTCATGTTGGGCTTGATCTGCCGTCATTGCCTCTGACTCAAGATTTCACGTCAAGCTTGGTCAAAGCGGGCAAAGCCCGCCCGTTAGCTGGGTGCAAAGCACCACCGGTTGAAAACAAAAACCACTGTGTTAGCGCCACTAACAAAATTTCATTTTACTAGTGACCCGCTAGTAGCTTACACACAAACACACCGCGCAATGTATACATTTTTCAATTATATAAATCAATAAATGAGGTTTTAAAGGTCAACCGAGTCAAACCGCCAATAGTTATCATTTTTCTCATATTTGTAATGCTAAAACAAATCTTTTCATTAAGACAGTTTGACCAAAAACTTTGTTTAAATCTCTCCACTCAGAAACTTTTTCTCTCTTAATTAACCAGAAATCATATAACACAATCAGATGTCTATTTAAATTTTCATTTTCGTTCCATATGTCCGAACCAATGTAACCGACTCCCGTCCCGACTCATTTTTACTTTTTCAGTTCTCCAATATAACTTGTATCTTGTAATTTAAAATGTAGATAAAATATGTTTCAGTTTTTTTTTTCACTTTTAATTAATTTTATTATTTTAATAATGTGTTTTAGTTAAGCAGGCGTTGTTCTTAATTTTTCCATTAGCAATTATTTTAATTCATGAATAATTTGTGTTAATTCTTATATTCAACTTTAGTAATTAATGCAAATTTTTCGATCTTTCTGTTGAATAATTTAGACAGTACTGTGTTCAAAAAGTTCTTGAAGCAGTTGTAAAATATGAAGATTTTGCGATATGAAAAGAATTTTTTGCTGTTTTTAGTATGCATGGAATTTCCAATCCTTTACTGTGAATATTAATATACTTGGATATTCTATTTTACTCAACATATTTCAAATTTTTTGGCAGGAATTCTGCCAGGATTAATGGCACTATAATTTGAAGGCTTTTCTAATAATAATTTGAAAAATTAGTTTCCTTTCTTTCAAGTTATATAATTTTCGTATAATTTATACCAGTTTTATTTGAGTGCAGTGTGTACATAAATTGGTATTTTTATACAGGAAATGCGTTAACCAGCTGTCAACTGTAGAAATTCATCGATGTTAATGAAGGATGCATCATGGAAAATATTTTTTGAGCTCTAAGAATTGATAAAGACTTTTTGACCCCACTTGGGAACTAGTCCGGTTCCTCCGGGGACGCCAGACAGAAATCAAGCGCTCCAACTTCTCAGTTCGAGTTTTATAAAAAGAATTTTTATAGTGTAATAATATCGAGTTCGAAGAGTGATCTAAAAAAGCGAGTGCCACTATAATCGTATAAAATTGGTGTAATAAATTGTTTATTTTCAATTAAAGTCTCACGTTTTGAACTATTTAAACTCAATTTAAACTGTTTTTCGAGATATTGCAAATTTTGTTTGTGAAATTGAAAATCCTTATAAACTTGAAGAAAAAATTAAATATTACCCAATTACGAGTTCCATTTCACAATTTGTTCTGTTTTGAAATTATTCTTGGTGTCTTAGTAAACCTACTGTGAACGCTATATGAATTTTTTTGAGTATACAATGCTCATTAATCACTCAAATTTATATTTGTGATGAGTGAATTGAGCAATAAAACATGCAAAACATTGTCATTGTGTTCGTAGTTATTGTCTGCTCCCGGAATAATTGCAGTGTATTAGCCCCGCCCGTCAAGGTCATTACACCTCTGTCTACAATTTGCTTTTGTTAATTTCGCGGATTTCGCCTCCATCAACTTCTCTCCTCTAACAGAATCTCTGAGCAAACTCTCTTTGATTCTCTCCATCCTTCCCGGATTTCGTTTTCGGATTCTCTCATTGCTAAGTCAAGAAACACCTATCTGGAAGTTAATTGTTTTTAAGATGAATTTCTTTTGTCTGCTTTCGAGGAGATCGTGTTTTGTTTTTTTGGAGGTTGGATAAATAAATGACTGCTTGGATCATTACCGTCGCGTGCAGATGGAAAACTTAATATAATTTGTTGTTCGTGATTTGTAGCGCATTGGAATTGCTTTACAACTTGCATCGAATAGAACTTTGTAAGTAATCGTGAGTACTGCAGTTTGATAATTGCCAGAGGTGTGTTTGAGGGCATAAGAAAATGATAAATTGAAGAGTAACTCCACGATTCGGTTTCTAACTTATTTTATTAGTTATGAATGTCCAAAGAGGAGTATAATTATTTGAAATCTTGAATATACAGAATATTTAGACTTTTAGACAATAGGCAGAATTTGATAAACTGCATTTAATGTCAAACAAGATATTTTAATTTTCTAATAAAATATATTTCCTTATTTATCTAATTACTATTGACATTTTAATGGTTGAATTTAATTTTCATTGAATATTCATCGCTTTTGTAACTACTGCCAACATTTGAAATTCTAATGAAAACTGTTGTAAAACAGGAAAGCAGAGAAATTTCATTGAATTTCTATAAATAAAAAATAAATACGATATCTACTTGTTTACTGCGTTGGTTAATTGAGTATTGAAATCGATTAATACAAGAGTATATAAAAAGTATATTTTTCTACGGCTATGTTGGTAACAAGCCGCTATAATCGATACATTTATCTTGAACTGTCGAACTCTCAACTCGCTTTTTGTACTTTATGCAGCGTTGTTGAATCTTAAAAAATGTCGAAAAATAGAAATCGATGACAATCTCGAAAATTGATAAGTACTTGGCAACTAACCACTATAGGTACAACTGTCATCGACCCAAATATCAGTTTGTGCTGTGTTCGGATTTGTAGGGCCGTAGAATAAACCTCATATACAATAAAAGTATAATCAAACAGGCATTATGACATAAGACGAAGTATTTGATGTCGATTTGATGGCTGAATATCAAAATGATCTTAATTCTGAACTCTTATTGCATAAATCACTATTTTGATTATTGTTTGTTTGTATTAAATTTCGGATAGCAAAATTACGCAAAAAATATTATATAAAGCCTAAATGTTTAGATGATGGTTGAATTAATGGATCATTGTAGCACCCTCATCTTTAACAAGTGGTAATTTGATTATACGGGCAGTTTTTTTGTAAAAATTACTTTGAAATTATAAAAATATGTTAAATGATTATGAATAATAAAAATTGATGCAATTAATTTTTTTACATTTAGTGCCTAATTTTAATGGCTATATTGCAGCTGAATTAGAATTTATTTGGAGAATCGGCATAAATCACAAATATTTTTGTTGACCCATTTTTATAAATTTTAAGTGGCTGTTTTGATTATCGTCGATACAACCATCATCAGCATCACAATAATTTTGGGTACGATCTCAAATACACATGGTCTTTTGTAGTACACATGGAAAAGGTTTTTGTTGAAACAGGAAGTACGTCTGGTTACCCGAAATGAGTGGTCAAGGAAACTAGGAAATCTTTACCATGTCTACTACAAAAGCTCGAAGAATATCCACATATATTTGATAAATGTGAGTTTAGGATTGTACCCAATATTATTGTAACACAAAAAAAAAAAAAATATTTAAAAAAATGTAAAAATGATATCCACACGCATGCTCTCTGATGCTGGTTACATCGACAACCGAAACGTTTATTTATTAAAATAAATCTGCAAAAATATTAATGATTTTATTCCGAAACTATATAATCTACAAAAATTATAACTATACTAGAAAAGTTGAAATTTTTGAATTAAATATCTTATGCTATTGATTCTTTGTTCTTGATGTTTTGTCAATTTTTTCCGTACTTGCAATAGTAATTTATGTAAAGGAGTGTGATCTTTTTCCAAATAAAAACGGCCCAAGTCTCTTAACCTTACTGATTGGCCAAAACGCTGCAGTCTAGTTGGGCATTCGGTAAAGGGTCCCTTAATCTGCGTATTTCAGTTGGGCATTTTAATCCCTTACAATACAGATATCGGATTTACCTGTGTACCTGACCGCCTCGGTACTGTATAATTATAATATTTGCAAAATATTTATATATTTTACATTTTTCATAACATTTAGTTTTTAACTCCGCCTTCTACTAATACTATGTACTGATTGGTAATTTTCTTAACTGTATGTATCCCTTTAAGATTTATATATTGTTTGCTTTCATTGATAAAAAAAGTGAAGTAAATTTATATTATGTTTTATCTATATATTTTATGTTTTCTCGATGTATATTTTACTTATGACTGATTTTTTCTTGAACAAAATGCTTTATTTGTATTTCATACATAAAGAGTTTTCATGAATATCCTAATTCTTCATTGCATAATACACAAAATCTTTATAAATTGTATCATAACTTCAGAGTCTCCCTTGATAATTAAAATTTGACGGCACGCAAATAAAAACAGTTTGAACTCACTATCTTATCTGCAGAAAAATACAGGTATAGAAATGCCCAACTGGAAGAGCTAATTACGCCTAACTTTTTGGTTGCAAGGGATTATCTCAGGTAAAATGCCCAACTCGCATACAGCCGGCCAAAATACAAGCACGATTCGCTCACATTAAGCAGTATTTAAAATAATTTAAGAAATGAAAGCAACAAATATATGCGCAAATAGATACAAATGAATTTTCAAACTGCACAAATTAATTTTTGATGATTGATGAACGATTAAAGTTGAGGCAATTGACAGATAGCAAAGTACGGTTTTTGTGCTAATGTAAAATCGGCTCGCATTTCAGCCATTCAGAAGGCTTAAATCGTGGCCCACAAGAACCTTGGACCGTGCTAATTGAAATAGACTATAAGTATTATGACATGTAGAGCTAACTGGAAGGATGGTGGGACGGGCATCACAGCGGACAGTTACCGAACTAATATCACAAAATTTTACTTTACACATAACTTGACGAATGGATTATTGATGGATGCCATTCGTTGCCTTGCCGGTTTAAAACACGGTTAAGCTCCTAGGTATAGCTTGTCCAGAAGTATACCGTGACGACCGAGTGACGACCTTCACAGCGGGTGCCCGCTAAGAGGCTGTAACATGATTTATGGGGATGAATATTCAGAAAGTATCAGAGTTGTATTAAATTTTTCCAGATATTAATGTTACTTTGCACACTTGCTGTTTAAATACACAATCATGCAAAAAAATTACTATAAAATACATAAGGTCAAAAACATAAAAGTATCAACAATGTCCAAATTAATAAAAACAATAATAATACTAATAATTGCTAATATGTTCACATCATTATAAACTTCACTTCCATCACTGTACTCTCCAACCTTTATTATTATTGGCTTCACAATATTATTAATATCTATATTATATGTATGACATGTCGAACACTGTCTCCCCAATTTTTTCAGTTTATATTAATCATTTCACGTTGAATTAATTCAATAACACCATCATCTGACGTCGAATTTTTTCTTATATTAGCTTTTAAGCGCACAAATTAATTTTATTGGATTGAGACGGCAAAAATAAGGAGGCAATCGGAAGACACTGTGTCCAAATTTCTCAGCTAAAGAGTCACATACATATTGCTTATTCGCTGGTCTAATTTGTGCTACTTCCAACAATTGATTTTTATTGTAATTTTATTGTTGATGCAATACTGATTTCTGATATTCGTTATACTAATTTATATAGGTGAACATGATAAGCCTATAATACTTGAATGTCTTCTATAGGTGCAGACAATTAACAATGTGGTGAACTAATTATAAAAATACAAATTTCGATAATCGTATTTAGCTGAAACCAATTTGTACCTAGGTATTAGAAATGATTTTATGCAAATAATAAATACAAAATATTTGGCATAAACTTAAACCAATTTATATAAATTCAGATAATCCGGCTCTGAGTCAGCAATACTCCCTGCTGTGATGAGTTGACCGCACTATTTACATCAAAGATATAAAACGGTATATTTCTGGACAAACATTACAGTATTTAATAAGACGCCCTTGGCTGGTGAGGGTGTAGCTAAAATGTTTAAAAACTTCGCAAAGTCGAGAGCCTTAGGCACATACCTAACGTGCCTAATTAATGATCCTGTTACCAACAATAATTCACAGATATAATAAATTTATGTTGTTACGAAGTTTGATTGCCACGCGTTTATATGGTGGTAGGACTGGGATGCATCGTTCACGATGGACAAACAAACAATATTGTAGATAGCCGTAGGAAAAATATATCACTTAACCGTTAACATACTTCATGGGCAGGGACAGAAAATTTTTATTGAGTTTTTTTTTTGAAATCCTGGTTTTATTGAGTTTTATTGAGAAACAATGAATTATAACGAGGGTTCAAAAGACTGTATCATATACTTAGAACCAATCATAATTTTGGTTTTATTATTCTTTGTATCTTGATAGGTTTATATACAGCGTGTCATAGCAGTCGTTATTTTTTTAAAAATATTGGTCAATTTTTAATTTGTCCTCAGATGCTGAGTCTCTGCAGTATCATATTTATTCTTGAAGTGTATGGACATCATACGCAATATATTTGGAGTCTTCAGAACACTCTTATTGCAATTTGAATTTATTTATAATTTTAAATTAACATAACAGTATCCTAAATGTAAATTTTCAATTAAAATGTATATAACTTAAAGTAAAATATTATAATACATAATATTTTGATGCAGATTGAAGGATTAAGTAAAAATGTAGGTATTGTAGTCCACTTGATTTTATTAAAATTGACTATTAAAGTTCGAACGTTTCGGATGCGCACCCATCCATCTTCAGCTTTCTACAATATTTATGATACATGAATAGAATAATAAATGGAATGATAATGAAAAAATGATGAACATGTGTCACAATATTTACCTTATAAATGTTGTTACAAAGTATACATTGTTGTATAAAGTATAGTTGTAAATATTAGAAGTTGATTTTTATAACTATACTTTATACAACAATGTAATACTTTTGTAACAACATTTATAAGGTAAATATTGTGACACATGTTCATTATTTCTTCATTATTATTCCATTTATTATTGTATTCATTATTGTAGAAAGCTGAAGATGGATGGCTGCGCATCCGAAGCGTTCGAATTTTAATAAAATCAAGTGGACTACAATATCTACATTTTTACTTGATAATACATAATAATGTATTTGATTTGATAAAATTAGTTTTTTATCTGGGTTTTTGCGAATAAAATCCAGGTGGGCTTTTTTTTTGATCGAGCAAAGTTGCAACAACCCTGTTAATGGATAAATTTCTAATGCAATTAGAATTTTTTAATTTTATGGGCTCTAAAACTGACGACAGTTGTTGCTGAAAACTCGGAATACCTGTTAAACTTGACTAGTCGTAACTTTTTATTTTTTTCAATAACTTAGACATGCTTGAAATTTAGAAAAAGCTCACTTTCTTATAGCAAAATGCCAATTTTTTTAATGAATTTTTAGGAAAATATAAAATTTATAGGCTTTTTTAAGAATATGACATTTTCTAATACTTATTTTTAGTTTTTTTTTGTGAATAAATACTTGAATATTGATAACTCAATAACTTTCTCCGATCGTAAATAATTTTATAGACTTTGCCTTGGAGCATAACTGGAAAATGTGGAGGAAATTATTTTCAATTGATTTCCTCGGCAAAAACTCTCAACACATCTCAGTCTAGACTTTTATATGTTTAGACCCGAGGATATAAATTTTAGTACTTGGTCCGGTTTTGCGAATGATCAATAAATTAGATTCTCCAGAATATAAAATTGGTATGTCAAATGAAAGTCAAATTTCTCACAATAGATCATTCAATACGAGCGTGATATATGTAAAATCTAAATCATGAATGAAACTCGAGTCCTATCCACAATTAATTGCTTTGAGTGTACAGTTGATAATAAATAATCATATATTTTCAACTAATTGCTTAATTTTGTTAAAACCTACCGCATATGAAAGATACAACATCACACAACAACATAAATATTTTTTTGTAACACGTATACCGAAAGTACCCTATTACTGATCTGACTTCTGCTTCGAAAGTTCTCAATTCCAAACCATGGTAACAATTTTCATTAATTCTCTGTTGACTGGGAATTAATGGATATTTTTTCCCGCTGGGTAAAAATGAAATTGTAGATCATGGATCATGGATGCGTTGGATTTTTTTATTTCATTGATATATGTCAAATTGATATTTGAAAGAAATTTGTATTATTGAATGTGTTTGTTATAGTATGTGCATTTATTGTGAACGGGATAGCACAGAAGATGTGAAAAATATCAATCAATAAAATAAATCATGTAAGTTATGTTTCATTGAATTAGTTTACTGTAATGCGATCGCAATTGCAAAAATTACTGATAAAAGATAGTTTCAATACATCTAAATTTATTTAAAAAGTTCAGTTATGTGGGTACTTCGGTGCACAAAAAGTATCGTATGCAACACGGACACTGAACGACTGTCATTATTGTCACGGACAAATTTGGCTGCACGATGATACGCCTTGGGCTCCACCCTCATCTTCGCCTCGGGCTTTGTGATTGCATTTGCAAAAATCTGTTTGTCAAATCGATAAGATAGTTTCGATACAACCAAATTTATTTAAAAACCTTAATAAAGGGGGTACTTCGGTGTACTTGTTACAAAAAGTAACGTATGCAACACGGACACTGAACGCCTGTCATTATTGTCACGGCTAAATTAGGCTGCACGGAGCTACGCCTTGTGCTTCACCCTCGCCTTCGCCTCGTACTTCGCCCTCGCCTCTGCCTCGGGCTTTGCCCTCGTCTTCACCGAATGCAGCCAAATTTATCCTGGACAAAAATGACAGTCGTTCGGTCCTTGTAGCATAATATACTGTTGTTCGATCCTATTATTGAAACATGTTATTTTTTACTTGGATACCAATCTTGAAACTGTTTGTTTTGTCAACTACAGTGATTCCTATGACAACGGGAGGGCGAAAGTAGTGAGTGTAATTACTTTCGTCCACTCACTCTTTCATAACGAAATAAAGAATAAACTACAATACATTTTATTACATGTATTTATTGATATGAAAATGAACTTCATGATTATTAAAAATTGCGTTACTTAAACAAGATATACCAGCAACTGAAAACTGATGAGACTCTGTAGTTATCGTAGTAACTTTTGTAATATCAACTTGAGTGCTATTTCTATTACTTGTTTTCTCTTCTTTGTTAATTATTTTCCTCGCACAATTTCATTATTATCTTGTTCCATTTTAGTGTCACAATTTATATTTGTAAAAATATCAGGACAAAACAATTTTAATATTTTTGACAGTTGCGAATGTTTATATTTACATGATCCATAACAACGCATCCACTGCCTATGCTACTTTATACTTTATACATGATCTTTGTTTAAGAAGTGTAATAGAGTTTAATGTTTTGATGAATGTTTCAATTATAGGATTGAACAAAACGCTATACAGCACTCGTGAAGAAACGAATTCGCTCACTTGTGAGCATTTGCACACTCGGCTAGCGCCTCGTGCACAAAACTGCCACCCGCGTGAGCAAAACTCATAGTTTCTTCACTTGTATTGTAATATACTATTACTTATATGTATTACACACTGAAATTTCAAGTTTAATGGGAAAAGAACAAATGGGAACCACACTTTTCATCACTTTTGTAAGACTTTATTTTAAGATTAGGACCTTTTATGCGGCCCTAAAAAGTGGCTTCAGAATAAATTCGAAATAGTCAACATAGAAATCGCAGCAATAGTTGACATTTGAACTACATTTAGTTGATGATACATGAATATAGAAAGATGAGTTTTCAATTTCTTCTAAATTTTCTTCTTACTTCTATATTTCAACAATCAACACATAGAAACCAACAACACAGCAAAAAGCACAAATGCTCGAAACACTAGTTCAAAATGTTGGTTACCAACATGATTCATAAAAAATTAAATGCAGATTACGCAATATAACAGCTGCGTGAAATAAATACAAAAATAATAATCACACGCATTGCTTGCGATGCATTTTTGTCTATGAACCGTTTCATATTGCCGCAAATTAGTTGAAAAGTGGTAGAAATAAAAATATTCGAATTAGTTTTTCATAATAATAAACTGATAATGCATATTCGTAATATTTGAAATTCCTTTGCTTTAAGTAGTATTTTCCAATGATAATACTGTTGCACATAAAACTACAAAAGAATCACTTTCCTTCAAGTGCAAACATCAAAAGCTGTCAATGAGCGAATGCACAACTATCCAGTTTTCTCTTCTTATGTAATGTATCACTTTTTGCGACAAATTCTTGACATTGAATATCCCGTGACCACGTGTTTTCTTGAATAAATGTGTTGGCGTGTGAACCACATGAAAGTCCCTCTGATGTTGTTTATCAAGTCGGATGTGTTACGTGTACAGTCTTATCGTTCGCAGTTGTTTGAACTTCCTGTAGTATGGTTGGTGAAAGATTTTTTATTAAAGATATAAATCAAATGCTTTTGAGCTAACGGTTGATAGTTTAATAGATGCTTTTACAAAGAGAATTAGCTGTTATGGGACGAAAATTGAATGTTTATGTTAGTGGAGCTGGACGGAAATATAAAATGATTATTTTTAATGAAGATGTACAGTTTTCTTCTTTGATGCTCATGCAATTGCTATGTAAGTGGAATGATTCTAAATTTGTACTTATGCTGATGCTAATCACAATATTTGCCGCCGTTTTTTTTTTCCTGAAATTAACCTAAACATGAGTGACCAATAATTCATTTTTACAGTAATGTACCACCTGGATCGTTTTAAATATCAATATATTCAGTACTTCTTCGGCGAAGCTATCCAATATTTTCCTATTCCTTATCTTCATGAAATGTATTATGTATATTAATATTACTATCAATAATAGTGATCCTGATTTACAACCTGGATCGCTTCAAGTTTCGATATTTCCGCCATCTCTCTGAAGATGCTTTCCAATTTATACTGATTAGATATTTTCTTCCAGAAACGTACTCCAGTAGTAATGGATTGCGGTATCGCGAACGCGTACCCCACGAGTGGAGCTGGTGCTCCCAATGGAATCATGGCTGGGGGAGGAGCAGAACGTTCTCCTGCTAAATCCGGGCTCAGGGTTAATTTCAGTGACAAGGGAGAGGTGAAAGAACGCAGGGAGAAATTTCTTACCGCCAAATATGGACATCACCAGATGAGCCTTATCAGGAAAAGATTAGCCGTGGAGATGTGGCTGTATGAAGAGCTGAAGAAGCTGTATGAGACCTCATCGGTGAGTACATTCAATAACAATTCCATTTAAAACAAATTCAATTTTTTGTTGCCTATTTTGTTTCGGTCTGGCTCATTTTATGATTTTATTTATATTCCACATGTATACTGAAAAAAACTAATGGAAGCACATTGAACGAAGTCTGTGCTCTCTCAGCTTAACGTCTGTTTTACATAGATACCGGGTGTTTGCACAGTAAAGCCATTGAATCAAAATAAAGACATTATTTACTGATGGAAGAACATGTTTTTTCTGTTTGTTTTTCTTCGTTAAATAAGTAACTGCGGTCAATATCTTGGTAAAAACAGATGTGTTTTTTAAAATATTCAATCGTGAGGAAAATTGAGTGTTTTAGTTTAAGAGCACTATTTTAAATTTGAAACACTAATGTTTTTGCTGCTATCTCAAAATGAACTTAATCAACAGAAAAAAAATTCAAACTGGTGTGGCAGACACAATTTTTAGTGCTCTCTGTTAGATTGATTGATATTTCCTGAACCGGTTACGGTTACCAGTCGTCAAGTCATAGATACTCTTAGCTTTTGTAGAGAGTACCCCAAACTGTAATTTAATGAATATCATACTGACTTTCTGTCTGAAGCTGGCATCGACCTTACGACCTTCGGATTACAAAACCAGCATATTTGTACTGAGCTATAAATACTCATAAAAGGGTAGCGCTGTAATTTACTAGAAAAAAATCAGGTAGGCCAGGGAAAAAAAAAATTATTTATTTGATTTAAGTTGAAAAATAAGTTATAATAAAATCTAGATTTTAGTTTTACTAAAATAAGAAATATGAACATGTTAATTATAGTTATTCAAGTATTAAGGTCAGTAAGTACAGTTTACCGATTGAGAATAATAGTTTGGAGCTTTGGAGGCCGAGCCTTGTCGAGGTTTCCAAATATTATGCGAAATCGGTACTGTACTTATTGACCGTGATGCTTACAATTTTTTTTTGCACGATTGGAAGATCCATTCAAAATATGGATCTGAATTTTCTTTTTCAAGTTGGGTTACTACTAGTGATTGATTTTTTATTCGCTGTCAGCTGTCATGTTTGAATTTGTGAATTTGTGAATTTTTTACTTACCGCCTTTGCCCATTGGCGGCAATATATAATATAAACTAGTTTAGAAATGCTACAAGGATAGAAACAAACAGGTATTTGACAAAAAAGAAATATGAATTGGTACACAAAACTACTTGTTTTTGAATATAAAAATTAATTGTTGACAGTTCTTTATTTATCAAGCAACAATTGCGCATACTTTTGGTTACAATACCCAGGTGACTGCAAATTATTTATAGTTTGTAATTTTTTCCTATATTTTACTGAATAAAACAATAATTATTGTTGATCTATTATTTTTTGACATTTGACGAAAAAATATTGTTTGTATTTCGTGTGCGAAATGATTGTATTTTGTTGCGCTTTCGAATGAATTTGTTACCTCGACCTTACGGTCTCGGTTAAAATTGACATTCTCACGCGCAACAAAAAAAAACAATCACTTCGCAGACTTAATACAAAAATAACTATTAATCGAATTTACGTCATTATTTATTTATTACCAAATAATAAATATCTTTTGACTTGAGTACTTTTGGCGTGAAATAAATTTAGCAACAGCGCATCCAACAGCTGCTTGCTAGAGTTCAGTTTTAACGCAGGAGTGAATTTACATACCATCAATTTAATTTCAAATCCACTGTCTCGAATTCGAATGTGTGATTGGATATTTATTTTAATTCATTTCATTTGATTGCAAATTTTGTTTTTTTTTATACGTTTTTGTTAATATTATCTCTTTATGCCTTAAATATTTTCGAAGTTTTTTACATGTTTACAATATTTGTTTCATTTCATAAATTTTCAACTCCGGTTTTAATCTTAACAATGAATTCCAAGCTCCATTCTAAAGATTCTTAGTTCAACAAAAAATGTGGGCTCTATTGAATTTTTACCTCTAGTCCTAGAAAAATTTGGATACGTCCCCGATTTGATTGTATCCAACGTCGCTACGGTAGAATATTCAAGAATCTTTATTGTTGAGGTAATAATTCGAAAATAATATTTTTTTGTATATACATAGAACTGTTTTTAAAATTCTTTTGCTTAAAAAGATATGAGAATGATGGAACACCGGTAATACTCACCTAATTTGGCAATTTCAGACTTCTGGCTGGTTTTTAGGCTTTAAACAAATTCATGAAATTGAAGGTTTTCATCTGGGGATGAAACTGATTTTGAAATTCATTAGTATTTTGAAAGTATTTTAAAATAGGAGTGATTGGGAGTTTTTAACATTGAACTTATTTGAAATAAAATTCTGTAAAATATCAACCCCCCTTATTATTCTCAATATTTATTGCCTGGCCCTCCTACTACAAAAATAATGAATTATTTTGATTTAAAAATCTGCAAGCCATCATTTTGTGTCGAAAAAGTAAGATATTGTCACAAATTCTATTGTGATTTATGATTATTACAGGTTAGAGTGCACTAATTTATTTTACAATTCGTCGCACGCAAAATCGTCACTTTTATTGATTGATTATTCTTCCTCTCACCAGCCTGCGGAGCTTTATGTATTCTTTTCTATAACAATGAGCTAGCATTCAAATTAACACACAAAAAACGTCTTTTTCTTTTATCGCTTGAATAAGACGCCATATTGTAACACTACACTACATGTAAAAGTATTCCATTTTGATATTTCAACAATTTGCCACGGCAACTGTACAGAAAGAATTTATTTTTTGGACAAATACAAAGAGTAAATCTCGTTATATAGTTCGTAACTCCTAACTACTAAATTAATCTGGAGATTAATATTTAACTAACTATTAATTTGATACGTCAGTCATTTTAGTGGAACTGGCTATCTCATGTTCTACCTCTTATTCACAATTCCAGGCACGATTCCAAGCAGATTCCAAGTTTATTGCCATTTGCAGGTATCCATTTACAAACATAATACAAAAGTTATAGTGCAGGCTCCCATGACAAAAAAGCTACCCCATCGAACACCTAAAAATTGAATGGCTGAAAAATATGTAAGAAACATGTTACGCCCGCCAGACTAGTAAAAATTTGTTAACGATTATTTTTTATGAATTTTTGAAATCAACTAAAAAAAATATATTTTTTTTGAAACACCTGTTTGGAATTTATACAATTCGTTGTAAGTAATGAACTATTTTTGAAAAAAATTGTCTAATTGACAATTTTAGTTAATTAACTTCTGATAGACCTTTTATTAAAAATTATTTTTTTCATAAAAATGCACGTCATAACACCTCATTGGTTTTTTTTTTAAATGAAGTTTAACATCACTTCTATCTATTCAACTTGTCTGACTGACAATTCTTGTTAATTAATTTGTCAGACTCAATTTTGAATGCGTAGCATTAATTCATCAAGATCAATCATTGGCATCTCAAAACACCTTGTTAAAAAAAAACTGATTTATAGTTTTGAGGTGTTCGATGGGATAGCTTTTTTGTCATGGGAGCCTGCACTATTAATTTAAATATCAGAAACCAATGAAATGAATAAAGCTATTTTTTCTTGTAGCAATTAATTTATTATTTAGAAATAGGCACATGAAATTCGAGTTTTGACAATTTGGTCATTTAAACATTTTGAGGTTAGTACAATATTTTAGTTTTAAAATAATTAATAAATCAATTCGTCAATTATATCAAATTAAAAATGAAATAAGAAATCAATTTTTATGCGTAAAATACTTAGTTTAAACCTCATGAAATTTGGTTTTTTGTTCTTGTTGAAAAAAAATCATTTCTTTAAGTATTTAGTGAAGAAAAGGTGTTTTCTGTGTGTTATTTGTGTCATCTTCACGTAGTTCATTCATAATATTCAAATGTATGACAACTGAATATTTCACAACAATGAGCTAAGATTCAAATATCTATTAAGGATAAATTAAACACAGCATAATTAAATATAACAATTGTATTAAATTCCAATTAAACATTACAATAAACCAATATTCATCTAATTGATGCACAGAGGCCGTCGGTCTCAGAATGTAGATCTCATGTAATCTGAAAATAGAATATAACATAAGCAAACTACTTGCTTAGTGAGGAGAATCACATCCACAAACATAGATTATATACTAAATATCATCAACACAACGCAGGTTATATATTCAATACCATCAACACAACGCAGGTTATATATTCAATACCATCAACACAACGCAGGTTATATATTCAATACCATCAACACAACGCAGGTTATATATTCAATACCATCAACACAACGCAGGTTATATATTCAATACCATCAACACAACGCAGGTTATATATTCAATACCATCAACACAACGCAGGTTATATATTCAATACCATCAACACAACGCAGGTTATATATTCAATACAGTTCGCGAACTAGGGTCTCAATCGCTAGTTCAATCCCTCGTTGCGCCAGGGAGCACTCACTGAACGTATCCCACGTTGCGCCAGGGAGCACTCACTGAACGTATCCCACGTTGCGCTAGGGAGCACCGTCAACTAGCTGTAATCCTTCTTACCAACGGATATTACACTCACACAATCACACCAGTACTACACACAGTAGTACTCATCAGAACATTCGCATACTCTGAAACCACCCACAGTGGCATCCGTCAGAAACAATGCTCAACACCTTTCGAACCACATGCCTCACTGGGCTCTCGGGAGTATGGATTGAAAGTCAAGCTGAAACCCATCACTCCACCCGCATGTGGCAGATGTTAGCGAAACGTTGGGCACCTCCTGATACAGTAAGACACTAAAGTTGGCAGGCAGGGCACCGATGGCACGAGGCTAGCAAGTCGTGCTTCGTCGGCCAATGCTTGACCGTCACTCCCCGTCTTAAACTCACACGGAGGACTTCCCTGGAGTGACTTAGGCGTACGAAAGGATAGCAATCATACAACAACACATAGAATAATTTGGGACACTAACGTGAACAACAACATCTCAAAGCTCTCTCAACCAACATACTACATACTCATTCAACTCACACACCTAGTAACTAAACTCATTGATTCAACTCATACCAACACACTGATTCAACCCACCCTTATCTTAAAGATACACAAAAACACTATAGAACTCCACTCTCCTAAATAATAACACAAACTGAGGTAATCAATGGTTGTCGAACCGTTTAAATAACTTACGTGTTGTGTAACTTTCTAAAATATGTTAAGAATGATATGATTATTGATGTTACGTGAAACCTATGAAAAATATCCGTAACATATCTGACAATCAAGCATCGCGCAACAATGAGCTAGTATTCAAATGTTTGACAATTGAACATCTCCTAGATTGTTCGCAAATGCTCTTAGATCTTTGTTACAATAAATTATTTAATAAATAACAAACTGAAATACTCATTAGTGTAAAATTGACGTTATAATCTTTAGTTCACTAATGCCCGGTTTTATAAAGGGCAAAGTAATTTACTTCCAGAGTAAATAAAATTTACTCTGTTAAATGACAGTTGATTTTTTGACAGCAATGATTCTGTTGTCATAAAGAAATTCAAAACGATTAGAATTTGTTTGGAAGAATAAATTTATTTTGAGAGTAAATTTACTTGGTCTTTTATAAAACCGGCCTTAAGTATTTTTAAGAAAGTTGGTAAATATTGGCGAACTTATTACTTTATTTTATACTTGCGTGTTAATATTAAATTATTCTAAGATCTACTGAAAGAATCCGTGTAAAAATTTTATTACAGAATTATATATTAAAGCGACCTGCACGCATATTTCCTAAGTGCCTGTGTTTAATTATTTATGAAAATACAACTTTATACTTTATTCGCAACACAGCTAAAAAAGTCAAGATAATTTTTTTTGTAATATTATGAAAAGAATGAATAGCTTACCAAGTGTTAATTTGGTTTGAAATAGAAGCTTTCAGTGACGTCATATTACTGCATGATTTCTGTTGGACACGAAACTCCTTCGTCATTCCTGAAATGTGAAATAATAGAAGAAAATTCTTCAAGAATCTTTTGTTATATTTAATTTAATTTTTATAAATAATAGTTATTCATGCACCAAGGACAGAAAATGACATTTATTTTCCAGTTGATCTTTATTGAATACAGCACCTAAGAGAAGAAAGTATACTAATCATTCACGATGTGTTGCTTTATTATTTATTAATGGAAATACTCGAGAGATGTAAGAAATTTCTTCCCAAGCATGGCTGTGTTAAACAGTGCACCTGAGGGAAAATTATTTTTCTTTGGATGTATCTAAATGTAATTTCTGAATTCTTTCAAGTAAATAACAAAACATATTTTATTAATAAGAAAATTCAGCTGTAGTGGAAAAATACAGTAAATAATTGTTTGTTAAATTTTTACAAAAAAAGTGTCAAGTATGACTTGATTCAGTGAAATAAAATTGAGATAATATATCAGTTGGACTTGAATTAAAAGTTTTACTTAAAACATTGGAAAGGATACAATTTTAATTAATGCAAAATTATTTGCCAGTTTTTATTATTTTATTAAATTTAATCCCACAATTTGTCATTTTAAAAGCTTTGTTTTATTTATTGTTACTAGAGTTTCTCTATTTTGTGTAAAACAGCAATTTATTTCTTTAATTAAAGTCAATAAAACAACTGATACCTCTAACAGTTTCTAGCCAACAGACGCCACAAAAAAACCACAAAACTTTAGAAAATTTGAGATCGTGAGTAGGATGGAAAATTTCACGGGTAATTTGCGTACGAACACCCCTGTTGCAAAGGGCGTTGAAATGGTTATTGACCTTTGAGTTTACAGAAAAGAAAAAATGAAGAAGCAACTCCGAGAAGTGATTACTCACAGCTGATGTCTGCATGAGGATGCTTTTCATGGCTTTGTTATGACCTAGCAAGGTCTTCTATTGTTTTATATGAAAGGCAGATGTTTCTGTGTACATAATAATGAATTTATAATTTGTCATAAATGGGAGTAATATTCCAACAGCTTGTATTTGGTTCAGAAAAGATCATTCATATTTTACGGCCATTTCTAAACTTGTTGGTTTATACATCGTAAATAATACTTTAATGAAGCGTTTATGTATCTCTGCTCTATCGCCATACGAGTAGCAATCAAATTCCTTAATTTAATTTGTCTGTGTACTCATGTTGATAGCACTACGCACAATATTGTTGCCGATCCATTTATTGGATTATTTATAAAATCAACTTATCCTCTATGCTAAACAATCATCAAAATATTGAAATTGAGGGCCGTAGAACAAACTTGTATGCAACAATATGTAAATAAGCATAACCGAATAATTATCGCAACTGATTCAGTAAAATTGTATATATTCAGCGAGTCTTCAAAAAAGCAGCTGATAATATGATTATTTTTTCTTGTTATTCGATCAGAGTGTTAACTATTATTAGGAAGTAAATATCTCGGCTCTATGACTCAGTCAAATTATCCAAATGACCCCTAACCCTGGGTTCAAATAGGCGAAGCACACATCCTTTTTTACCCAACCATAACGCCCTTAATAATTAGTAAATAAACCCTCATATACTTCAAAAACATTTACATCAGAGATCATCAGTAGTGAAGTGGGTATAGTTATCAATTTAATTTGATGTTATTAATTTAACTATATCACCAATGAAAAATATCTATTGAAATTTGATGATTTTATCAGCAGTAAATCAAAGCGTTTTTTATTTGAACAGAAACAGATTATTTTTCGTCAGGAAAGATAACATTTTTTATTCAATAACTATTTCCTAGAAGTGCTCTAAAAATAATTAACTACTTTTATAAATCTCTCCTCATAACATTTTTTTTTATCTCTACTACCAAAATTAAATAATTATGATTTCATTCCGCATATGTCGAAGAGAAATTAATAAGCAAATACAGTTCCGGAGCCTGGAGTAATTTTCATATTGATAATTTTGAGCGATAGTTAAATATTATACTTTCTTACTTTCATTCTGTTGAACAGTTATATCATTGTTAATAAGAAACTAAGTTCTGTTAGTTGACAGGTGTAAAAATAAAATTTCACGCTAATGTGCGTCATTAAACGGTCATTGACGATGATGATCTTGTTGATGATTATCGTGACAATGACTCTTACATTGTTTAGTCATTTTTTATATAGAATTTTATTCTTTGACTAAATATGGTGATAGAATTATCCATCAGTAGAAAATTATTAAGTATTCAAGTAATATTAAATTTAATTCAAGAGAAGAGAGTGGGACAATTCTTTGTAAGAACTGAAAAGAAATAAATTAGAATTATATTCAATTTTGCAAGAAACTTATCTTGAAAAAATTATTTATCTACAATCGTATAAAAAGTGACAGTTTTATACATCATTTTAAATGTAAAAAGTAGGCTTTTACGGAAACCTGAGCAATAAAGGTTTTATTGCACATTTCTAATGCACGATTTCAGTGAGAGACTTCGTCAGTTCCAATTATCAGTATTTTAAATTCATCTACAACACAAAAATCTATCTTGGGCATTTTAAACTCGATATTTTAATTCAAATTTCCAAGAACATTTATGTCAACTTCAATGAAAACAATTCAATTCATAATATCGTTTTCTTAGTTACCAATAGTAGCCATCAAAATGATATTCACAAAAGAAAAAGTATTGATAATACAGAGTGATCAATAATGATTATCCGTCACGTGACTAGCAAAAGTTCGCATTATGATCAAAACTATCTTCATGGAATAAAGTTAGTATAAATTTATTTATTTTGATAATTACGTTACCGACATTTCAAGAACACAATGGCGTATATTTTGCTTATTTTGTGACGGATTTATCCATAATCTGATTCAAAAAAACAAGGAAGTAAGTGAATAGCTGTATTATGGAATGATTATTGAAAATTTATTATTATTCTATCAAATTTTTAGGTTAGAATAGTGTTTTCAGACGAACTGTCATCTGTCACTTGAAGCTCACTATCTCAAGCAGGCGGCAAAGGAAAAATCAGAACGAGGCGGCTCGGGCAATCATTTTTTATCACTCTGTATAATTGACTGTTTTACGAAATTTAGGACGATCAAACTTAAAACACTGTGAGACACACATGTAAAAAGTCTTTAATGCACTCATGGAGCTTCGCTCGTATATTTTTAACCCAGCCGCTTGTGCATTAAAGAATAACTTTTTACACTTGTATCTTAGATTATTATCTATTACAGTTATTACTTATTCCAACGAATAATTTGTAGAATGGATCTTATAAATTACTTGCATTTTTTTTTTTGTATCCTAATATTCCACTACAGTTGCAATTTCAATATAAACTAGATGGTAACTAGGTGTCAATGTACTCGTTACGGCTGTAACATACTGAAATTGGAATAATAAATAAAACGTACGAAATTTTTCTTTGAATGTTGATACAAAATAAATTTTCAGAAGTTGAATAAGCGATGTATATGTCATCGGAAATTGATATAGATTTACTCAAATCTTTCAATAAAGACAATATTGCTTTCTTGTTGACCGATTAAAAATAGTTTTAATACAGTAAAATTACATTTTTAATTGTATGAAAATTAGGAAAGGACGGAACCCGGACAAAACTGTAGGAAAATTTTCGTTGTGGTATGTACTTTAAGAAACTGAGGAGTCTCTGGCGCTCTCGGATGGTACAATTTTTTTAGAGAGAACTGGAGCGTCAATACTCATTTTTTTTACATATATCTCAAAGGGCTTACATTTCAAATGACCTTAATATTTTAAAAATAACCAAGCTATAGCCCTTTTTAGAGCAAGATCCAAGGTCCGCCAGACCTTACTTATTTTCTGAGAAACAAAATGTGTGGAATAGTGAAGTGTTAGTATGTACTTTGATCATACGCATACTAGCTAGTTTGTGGCGACGGCCAATTTACAGATACGAGGTGCTAGCGGTACGTTGAGACATTACTCACTTTTCCTAAGGTCTTGAGTGCTAATTTTGAGATATGTTTCAGAGAATATTGTTAAAAATTGATAATCAACACTGCTAGACACTTTCCATCGGTGGTAATTTCTGCTAGACTCTTTAAAGCTCACAAAGAATGACGTGATCTTGCTTATAGTTTGAGTGCTAATTTTTATATATGACACTCAGGGTAAAATTTCAATACTTTTTGTTAACAGCTAGATTAATCGTAAGGCTGAACATCCCCCAGACACATCTAAAATATCACTGTGAGTAAAAGCGCGAGGTCACTATTTGTAGGCTTGATAATAAGTGAAGTATCTATGGGCATCCAACTCTTCCTTGGATTTGGCTATTCATAAAAAGTATTGAAATTGCTCATCGAGTATTATATACAAAAATTAGAACTCAGACTATAAGTAAGATAACAATATTTTTTTTGCGAGTTTTAAAGCGTTTAGCAGAAATTACTTATGATTAGAAGTGTCTGGCAGTGTTGATTATCAATTTTCAACAATATTCTCTAGAACATACATGAAAATCGGCACTCAGACTTCAAGAAAAGTGAGTATTGTCTTGATGTACCTATAACACCTCGTATCTATAAATTGGCCGTCGGCACAAACTAGTAAATATGTGTATGATCAAAGTACCGACTAACAATATTCTAATCCACAAATTTTGTTTCTCAGAAAATAAGTAAGGTCTGGCGGGTCTGGGAACTTGGACTATTTTAAGTATCCCCATTTTTCAACTCTTTGAGTAGAGCAAAGTTTTTCAGCCTTTCGCTAAAAATTTACTAGCAGTGTCTTGAATTAGGAAATTATCAAATAAAAAGTTGCAAGACTTCCAATTTCCTACAATTTGATTCTTGTAGCAACTTCGTTACAAATTACGACATTACTAGAAAGGTCCATACATAGGAAAACTGATTTTCTCAAGACAGTATACTAAGTATTTTTGTTCAAGTTTAAGGAAAAAATTATAAATGACTTTTTATAGCATTTTGAACGACATGTACAAAGTATATTTTATCTCATTTTCATGCAAACAATTTTAAAAACACAATTTCTATTGAAAATAGCAATTTTTCAACATTTTTATGATCATACAATTTATTAATAAATAGACCAATTAGACAGCTCATTTTTTTCTGATTACTCTATAATTTGATGTTAAATCCCTACCCTTCCAAATAACTTCGAATTCAGACGATTATGGTTATTAGAAAAATAGTTATATTATGTTGTATAAATCTCTACCCATTCTGATACTGTACAAAAATCTTGGGCTGTGCATAAAAAATTCAAATATCACGTTTTCTTGACATTCATTGCACTTTTATTTGCAATATACCTGTATACAAATTTTGATTGATATTCAAAATCAACATACTTTCAAAAATTTACTCTGAAATCGTCGTTTTTGTTAGTTCTTGGAAAATAACGCAAAAAGTATTAATAGAGAGAGAAATTATAGAGACCAAAATTAAAGTATGTAAATAAAATTATCTATTATTTTATTTCTCATAATCTTCGATACGTTATCAGAAAAATGTTGCAGCATTTTGAATGTTACTCAAATATATATATTTCTTTCATTTTTTAGAACGAATATTTTCAATTTTTCTTATTACGTGAATGATATTTCAGCGATGGGAATTTCTGCAATCGATAGTGCGGAAAGTTTCTATCAATGTGCCTTTTGTTTTTTTTTTTAAATTATAGCTCGTGTTATATAAATAAAATGAAATCAACATTTTTTGGCTGAAATTGCATCATGCGGGCCACTTCAATCCTCTCTAAAAGAATTTGTACTTTCTTAAATTGCTTGCTTCAACAAACATTTTCTTCCCCTAATTTCGTAAAAAATTTGTACAATCTGGAAACGCTAGACACTTTTTAGTTCCTAAATAGGGCTTAGGCCTTCGCAGGTCGATATGTGAACCGCCTCCGGCCAAAATTCTTTCGTCATGAGATCAATTCCGACTATAATTTTAGCCCACAGAATCCTCCTGCTCCATTTTATATTTCTGCACTTTTCCCTACTCGTGACTTTACTCTTTTTTATTGACAACTCCCAATTTCATTTCATGCATTTATCTAGGAGAAAGTAATTGATTTCAACTCCTTCACGAATTACAGAGTCTAATCTCAAAACTTCACAGCGAGATAACAGGACTTCCAATCAATCCTTCTCTAGGTCACTGTCCGTCGAAACATGCCTGTGTCATGTTCCGTCTATTCTCAGTCATTGCTTTTCTGTTCTTGATTACAAATTAGAATATTCTCCTCTACTGTAAAATATCTTTCCTTGACTTAACATAGTCTGGCTCTCTGAGATACCGACTGATGTATTTGTTGAAACCAATGAAAATCTATAAAATAAATCACTGCAGTACCCGGGCTAACCGTGGGCTCCGAATGCGATAGCCCTGTACCTTCGATATTTTCTATTGTTTTATTTTAGGGTTAATCAGTCTCAAGTGACTGTCTTTTGAAAATATAATAATTGACATCAGCACCCAAAAGAACGCAGGCTTCATCCTCGGTAACGTTTAGAAATCAATAAAAAAAAACTACCCAATAGAAACTCACTGCAACACTGGGGTAACCGGTAGTTCTGTGGTATAGATATTTTTTGTTCTTTTATTTTACGGTTTACCGATCAAATTGACTTTCTCATAAAAATATAGTAATAGCCGCACATTTCACACATGTCGGTGATTTCCAAACAAACCTATTGGAGTGTTCCCCTTGGGAATGGAATTTCAAAAAAAATCTTTATTAGTGGGCCTGTATATAATTACATGAACAGTGACAAAACTTTATAGGTCCAGCGGTTTGGTCTGTGAACTGTCTTTCAAATAATAATTATTTAGATAAACGAATTCAGAAATAGTTTAACCCAATCGGATGAACGATGCGCGAACAAACGAATACGACTCGTGCGCCACTTATTATACATTGATAATACTACTTATGTCAGAAATTTTTATGCAAGTACCAATAACAACTGTAGAAAATTTCAATTCAATCGATTCAGCCGTTTTGAAAAATTGTATTTTTTAAGCTCTTTCCGTTACACTATTTCAATTTTTTTTTTTTAATTTCATTATCTATTCAAAATGTATTTATTGTTATATGTAGAAAAGCAATAATTAAATTTATTTCCGGGCACAACAAAAATTAAACCACTCATGAATAATTCAGTCAATTTGTAAACAAAAATTAAATTAAAATTGGAATAATTCGTTCTGCGTCTCTGAATTTATTCCAAAAATAGTCTCTAATGTTTCACCCACAAAAGTAAATATAGTTTATATTTGATTTGAATCATCATTTACTAATCACGTAAATAAACTGGAAAATTTTCCTGGAAAAGTAACATTATTTCCAGGCAATTTCTACAGGACGATTCTTCGTTCATTTATTTTTATACTTCATAAAATTGCCGTACTCTTGGTAACCAAACAGGATGTAAGGATAGTGTAATATGTAATAAAACAGTGTGAACTATTCTTGATTATCTCTGCACTGCTCTTCTGATGGTAATAGGGATTAAATTGCACTGTTTGTGCAATGAGTATAATGTAAACGTACTAAAAACGGACATCATGATTGAGGCTAAATTTAAACGTGTAAACATAGTGAACATATGGTAAACTTAGATGTTTTGACTGACGAAGTTAGAATCTGACTAATTTGAAAATTAAATGTCTTGAATCTCACTTTGATCTTTTGAAAAAGATGAGTTATGAATGAAAAAATTTAATTGAGCCCGTATTTCACAATTTTTATACATTGTTTATAACATTGGCGGAATCGTGAGATCGAATAAAACCTAAGAAAAAATGTTCGTCAGTAAATATGAATGAAAATTTCAAGAAAGCGATAATTTATTCCTACGTTCCAAGTATAACTTTCTCAATAAATTCAAATTATGGGTAATTTTTATAAAATACTTGACTTAATATAAGCTGCCATATGGCCGTATTTCTGTTGAATACAAATAATTCAAATATTTTCTGCTGAATATAAGTTTACAGCTGTGCTCTCATTATAAAATGTATAGTATCCAAGTAAAAATGCGCCGTCTGCGGATGAATGTTCTAAAATTGAAACAATGCCTTTTTTTACATCGTTTAGTGATGCAAACCAATTGAAAAGAAATATTTGATTTACTTTATTAATTTCTGAAAGGTACGAACGGTGCCCTGCTAGATCCGCTACATGTCGGACTGATTAAAATATTGTAAAATAATTTGTAGATGCAACTATTTTATCGAGAATTAAAAACCATGCGTGGTGATACATTAATTTTAAAATAATTATGATATGTGCAAATGAATCAAAAATTTGTACAATATTTTAATTAAAATTTATGTCAAAATAATTATTTGGAATGAACTCATCTGGTTGAATTCAAACAAAGAATTCAGTTCAAGTGCTCAATGATTTATGAAACCGTAATCACTGAACTAATGAAGAAAATAATTCAACTTGATGGAGCTGTCTTGTATTTTGACTTAGAATTCAGATCATACAAACAAAAGATTCTTCCAAGCGAGAAAATAAATCATCCAATAAAACCGTCAAGTTGTTTATTTCTTTGTTCTAATCGATGAAAATATAGCTCACAGTTGGATTCAGACTAAAAAATTCATGAGTTTTCAAAGATTTATTATTATTCGTTATATTTTTGAAATACTACATGCAAGCATTTTCCCCGACATTTTTTTATTATCAAATTCCATCTTCTATAATATGAACATATTCCTTTCATAAGTATATGAATATATAAATCTGAAAGCAAACTGTATTTGTTAACAATATAATATAGTTTACAATAAATACATTGAGTACGATCTACTAGGCGACCACAACACTCATGTCGTCCAATTATCGTTCCACAAGATGATAGCGACCGTTGTGGTCTAAACCAAAATTCATAGACGACGTCATTAATCGCGACCGCTTCTGGTTCATCATACCTACAGTCAAGAGGTGGTTGAAGTGGTAGTTAATTTTCGCGGTAATTACCAAGAAATTCGAACCAATTGGAAAGATGTTTTGATTTCAAATTGTTTATTGATTTAAGATTTAATTATTTATCAATATTACAGGTAATGTCACTATTTCTGGTTATCATTATTTTATTATTTAGGAGAAGACAATTCAGACAGACTTACTGAATACTCATTCCAGCTGCGCTTCGGCCGCAAACAACAGATTCGACCAAAAAAGATAATCTTTACGGCCTTGATACACAAATAACTATTTTAGCCTCAGTTGATATAAAGAAAAAAATCGAATCGATGCTGAGAAAAACTTGATTTATGCTGAAATCGGTCTCTTCATGGCAATTTCATTTTGAAAATAGGGCTCCAAGCAACCTTTATGGTACGAGCGCACCGGCTGTTGAGAGATGACAGCACATAAAATAATTTTTTTATAGTATTAAATAGCAATTTAAAATTTTGAAAAAATTATGGTGTCATCTTTAAACTTGAAAAAATGAAGTTTTGTTGGAAAAAAAATTTTAATTGATTTGTAAGAAAGTGAGGCTATTGTAAAGTAACTAATTTTTTTCGAACATCCGTTTTCATTGAAAGCATCACAAAAGTTCAAATAATTCGTCTATGAATTTTTTGCTTCTTGGAGCCTTTCTTATATGTACACTCAACAAGATTACCTCATATGAGTGTTCAAAAGTAGCTTATCTTATTTAGTATTAATTTTTAATGTTGACGACATTTATTAGATTTTTCGTTTTTGTCAATTTTAAAAATTAATAATAAATAAAATAAGCTATTTTTAAACACTTATATGATGTGATCTTGTTGAGTGTACATGTAAGAAAAGCCCCAAGAAGCAAAAAATTCATCGACGAATTATTTGAACATTTTTTGATGCTCTCAATTAAAACGGATGTTCGATAAAAATTAGTTACTTTACAATAGTCTCACTTTCTTACAAATTAATTGAAAAATTTTTTTCTAACAGAACTTCATTCTTTCAAGTTTAGTGATGACACCATAATTTTTTCAAATTTTTGATTTGCTATTTAATACTATAAAAAAAATATTTTATGTGCTGTCGTCTCTCAACCGCCGGTGGGCTCGTACTATAAAGGTTGCTTGGAACCCTATTTGCAACATTAAATTAAAACTATAAACAATACAGATAGAGATTAGGAAGCAAGACATGTTCATTGAAAATTTTCTCCTCTTTAAGAATCTAGGGCGACCTTTTTTTGTTTCCATTTTTTGTTAATAATAATTGCAATTTTTGTTGGCGGAAAAAATCCCGAAAATGTCTTCTTCCAAATTACATTCCGAATCGAATGAGCTATTGCTCATATTTTTGGACAAATAGTCTAGTCGAGAAGTGAGTTTTCTGAGAAAAATTGTTCTAATTTTTCTCAGAAAACTCACTTCTCGACTAGACTATTTGTTTCCTTGCCTGTTTCCATCAATCGCTTGGCCGCGCCATTATGCTTCATAATTTTTATTTTTATTTTTCAATTTAATTTTTGCCGCGAACTCCTAGGTTGGGCAGCCCTAATCTAGTGGAATGTATCTATATAAATCACGTCTTTCTCCCAATATGAGGTTGACTTGAACTCCATTCAACATTTAATTAACAAACATTGTTCTCCAGATACAAGGGTTCTAATTCAGTGGATCAAAATTCTGCAAGCCTGAGGCATGATCGTCGGAAAAACCATTTTTTACGCTTTTTTTCAATGCAGGCTTGAAGAGAGTACACTCCTTGCCCTCGCCATTGTATTCCTTCCCTTTTGACGGCCATGTCTTTGACTTTTCCAGGTTCTAGAATATAAATCACGGTGCGAGAGAGGTGTGAAAAAATCGGGGAGATTTTAGCTGCGCTCCTAGACTAGAGATTTTTATACCCAAGACCTTTTTTCCAGGGGAATTCCGAGTTGGTAACCCTACCAGACACCCCTGTCCAAACATTTATTCGCATTCATAATCTTTTTCATATAAGCTTGTTTATTTTTTCATTTCGGAAGCTTCCTCTCACGCAACTAACCAACAATCATATTATAATAATAATAATAATAATATGTGTTTATTTAGCATAGAAATTGCTATTGTACAAAAACATGACACAAAAAAATTAACAAAAAAAAAAAAAATATTAACAAGATCAAAATATATCTATGAACAATAAAGGAAAAAAAATGTCTTAACAATCTAATTAAATCTATTTAGAACAAGAATTAATACTTATATATATATATATATATATATATATATATATATATATATATATATATATATATATATATATATATATATATATAAAAATCAAACAATTTTATTTTAATAATCAATAAGTTTAGTGATATAATAAAATGTGTTCAAATGGACTACTTAGATAGATTTTATTTTGCCTGTTCATATATATATATATATATATATATATATATATATATATATATATATATATATATATATATATATATATATATATATATATATATATATATATATATATATATATATATATATATATATATATATATATATATATATATATATATATATATATATATATATATATATATATATATATATATATATATATATATATATATATATATATATATATATATATATATATATATATATATATATATATATATATATATATATATATATATATATATATATATATATATATATATATATATATATATATATATATATATATATATATATATATATATATATATATATATATATATATATATATATATATATATATATATATATATATATATATATATATATATATATATATATATATATATATATATATATATATATATATATATATATATATATATATATATATATATATATATATATATATATATATATATATATATATATATATATATATATATATATATATATATATATATATATATATATATATATATATATATATATATATATATATATATATATATATATATATATATATATATATATATATATATATATATATATATATATATATATATATATATATATATATATATATATATATATATATATATATATATATATATATGAACAGGCAAAATAAAATCTATCTAAGTAGTCCATTTGAACACATTTTATTATATCACTAAACTTATTGATTATTAAAATAAAATTGTATATATATATATATATATATATATATATATATATATATATATATATATATATATATATATATATATATATATATATATATATATATATATATATATATATATATATATATATATATATATATATATGAACAGGCAAAATAAAATCTATCTAAGTAGTCCATTTGAACACATTTTATTATATCACTAAACTTATTGATTATTAAAATAAAATTGTTTGATTTTTGAACAGAAGCAATTCAAGTTCATCAATTTAATTTGATTTGGCAGCTTATTATATGCTATCACAGCACTAAAAAATATTGAATTCTGAGATCGTTTGTAATTTTTGTTCTGCAGTACATAGTTTTTCGCATTTCTGGTGCCGTAATTATGATTTTCATCAAATGTTCTTAACGTATTGGTAAAATACGAAGGCATTAATCCCAGTTTTATTTTATGTATGAATATGATGCTTCTCATTTCGGCAAATTTATTTATCGGCAACCAGTTTAATTGAGTCATCATCGTACTTATACGGCAGTAACGGTCACAGCCCAATATTATTCTCATTGCTCTGTTCTGCAGAAGTTGCAATCTATCTTTGTCATGCTGATTACATAAATATATTATAGTTCCAGAAAAGTTAAAGTGCGGTAAGATGATGGTGTTATATATAGTCTTCCTACACCATATACTTAGATATTTACTGATTCTATATAAAACCCCCAGTTTTTTTGATATTTTCTTACATATGTAATCTATGTGATCACTAAATCTCAATTTGTCATCCACTATGATACCTAAATATTTAATTTGCGATACAATCTCAACATGAGTGTTATTTATTTCTATGTGACAACCTTCTTTCACCCAAGTATCCTTTACACTTTTTTTACCAATTAACATTGCTTTTGTTTTATCATTATTTAATTTTAATTTATTAATCTGAAGCCATTTTTCTAAATTCTGTAACTCAGTGTTTATTACATTTTGAACCGTATTAATATTAATATTTATCCACCATCGCACATGCTATTTTTGTTACTGCGTGAGTGAGATAATTATGTATTTATTTTTTTGACGGTTTTTATCAACACATTGCAATTTGTATCATGTGTCAAAAAAAAATGAATGTCATTTCTGGTATTCCGTTGCTAAAAGGTACCAAAATAATGAATCTGAGCACAATAAATTAGACTAAGAGATTGCGATGACTTTTTGTTGCCACAATTATTTATTTTAATATCAGCCATTCAATACGCAGCTCACATAATATTTACCGAACACAATCATCCTGCAAGTACTCTGACATTGACAGTTAAAATTACTAAAGCGCTCACATTTACAACACTCGTAATGCCGCCATGAAAACATTTTGCTGAATTGCACACCTCGCACGCTACACTTACTACACTTACAATAACACCAGAAAAATGATACTTAATTGAGTGATTGAAAATATTTGTGGGATAATTCAACGACATAAAAATTATGTAACATCGCTCTGTGATTCAGTCCGTCGTCGAGAGAGATCCGCTTACCATAATTCCCTGTGTTGAAACTTCTTTTTCTCCTTTTTTAAACTCAAGTTTACAACTTGCAATGTAACAAATATGTTCATACATTTTTAAGTCTTGTGTTTGGACAGTATAACGAATGGCTTAATCTCTTGAAACTAAGCCAGTATTACGACAATGCATGCGGTCATTTCTTCATGGACAAAACTAGGTAGTAATAACTTACATTCTTGCTTTGAAAGACGATAAGATAATGACAAATGACAGACATTTGGAGAAACTGAATAATAAATTTAAATAAGTTTATGCTTTCTGTTTTAACTAATCACAAAATCTTGACAGCTGGATGGATATAGCTTGGAAAACAAACTTATTGGGAATGATTCATTAATTCTTAGACAAACTTAGAATAGACGAAAGCTTATGCAAATACACAAATTTTTCTTTGAACATCCAATTTGTTTTGATAAGGAAGATAAAAATTCTTGAAAGTCGTAAAATAACAGTTCAATTTTATCCACTCTGGGTAATATTTATAGAACCATTCATTCATTAATCATGTTAGATATCAACCAACAGATAAGGTTAACGAAAGGCTAAATTACTAAATCAAACTTTTCAGAAAATAAGCGAGAAAAAGATCATGGAAGATCTCATCTCCTCTGCTAGTTAAATAGCATCTTTTCTCTTATTGTTACTAGTTCCGCAATTGTGCTGTGCAAGTTGCGGATGCATCAAAAATCGTTATGACAATAATTTATTGAATGTATTCCAAGATTTTTTTTCTCAGTTTGTGTTTTTTGATAAATTACTTTTCTCTAAAGTACTTCTAATTTTTCATCATCTATTTATTTATTCAATATACCATCTTGAAGTTAAATATCGTATTGGGTATTTTGTTTTTTTAATGTGCTCGGTTTTTGCTCTTGAGCTTCAGATATTTATTATTCTTGGTTATATTTAATAAACATACAAACTTTGTCCTAACATTTCTGGTCTAGTTGTTAAAATTTATATTACTTACAAAAAATACAAGCCATTCATAAAGCAGAAAAGTTTTTGAACTTGCCTAATAAATATTAAAACAACTGTACCGAAAAACTGCTCAAATTCTTCAAATTACAACTTACTTAACCAATTATCATAAATTACTTCGACAAATCTTAACAAAATAGATATTATAATAATAATAAAAAAACTATTCCGGTTTTTGCAGATGGTCTGCAAAAAAAAATTTACTGTTTATTTCTATGTCAAATATTTTTCCTTGTAAACTTGTACCTTAAATCTAAATTTTCAAAGGACAAAGTACAAAAAATGATAATTTGTTTGAATATTCAAGAATAAGATTTCAAAACAAGTGGGCTCAATTGTTTGTAATCATTGTTGATATCAATGAGTCACTTGTTTTATTATTTTGTGTACAATGTCTTATGTTATAGATTGTATGAATCATGTATTTTAGTAGCTTGTTATTGAATTCAACTTCATTGATTCATGCTGTTATTTGATGAAGTATTGATAAATGGTATAGATCAATTATTGGCAATAGATTGACATATTCCAGCACTCTAACAAGGTGATAAAATCAAAGAATATATACAGCAATGTTTTTCCTCAAAAAATCACAGATAATAAATAAAAAACAATTATATTCAAACATTTGTATATAATAGCTATTTATGTAATTAGTATATAATATAGAACTTTATTGGACGAGCCGCTGGTTATGGACGAGCGAGCAGCGCGAGCGAGTCTAATAAGGAAGGCGAGTCTATAAAGTTTGTTTATGTACGAATTACATACAAAGCTTTATGTTCGACTGCTCTAAAGACGCAGAATATCTTCTGAAAATATTTCTTGATTTCCCTATTCAAAAATTCGGTAAGTATAACTTGGTGTGCTTTGCTAATGCTGCTATTGTTACAATTGTTTTTGCTGTTTGTTTGCAGATGTCAAAAATATAAATACAATTTGATAGAAGAAATCAATACTCTAGAAAGTTTAGAAGCAGGGAGTACCGGGAGAGATCACTCAAATGGAAGAATTTGGCGCATAGCTACTACCATCTTGCGGGAAGGGGCGCAACTATTTTTCAATTTTATTTGAATATTGAATCTTAGTTACCATTGAAAAAATTTGAGCAAATGTCGATTTAAGTAAATAAAATTGTTTATAATTGTCAATACAGATAATTAAGAGTTTTACTTGCGTTATTGCTATTTATTTTCTATAATTTTGAGATTGTGAATCGATTAAAAAAGGTAAGCTCTCATTTCTATGATTCATACATAAAATTGTGGTGAGTACAATGCAAATTTGATACTATATAATGATAATATAATATAAATGATGTTCATAATTTTTGTAGATGTCAATTTCGAAGAAATGTTGTTGCGTGCCGGATTGTTTTCTTTACGCTGGTCAACCGATGATAAGATTTCCGGCACCAACAAAAAAAGAAATTTTCCAAATTTTCAACTGACAGACGCTAGATTGTATGACACTTGCACTGGACTTTTACTATCTACTGAGACCTTACCGGAACATGACCTGATACAACGACAAGAACTGACTGTGAACGGACTGACAAGACCTAGAACTATGTTCATGTATTATGTAAAAGTAGTCATGGATAAGACTTTTGGACTTTTACCTCGACTTGGACATGAAAGACGTGTACTGAAACGGACTGTGGACTTCGTGACTTCTAATACTAACTTAACAAGACTAACTTGTGGGATCCACGATATTTCGAGGACGTTTGTTTTGTTCACCGTTAAGTTCTCTATTTTTGTTTGGTGTAAGCGAACAAATAGATACTTAACTGGACAAGACAGCCGTCCTCTAGCTGTTTTGGATCCCATACAACGACTTGCAGTTGAACGTTACAGAAAGACTTTGAAAAGCAAGTACCGCAAGTAAATTGTAAGTCTGTTTAATATTTTTCTGTTAATTTATTATAAATCATAATTATTCTAGGTACGTCTCCACTGGTTCCATTCCGCGGCCTGGAGTTTCTATTAGTGCAAATGCATTAATACACACATGATGTAGTTCGAGCATAATAACAAATATTGGACTAGATGATTTTCTGGACCTCACAAATACCTGGAATTTCGAATAGTAAACAAGAAGCATTCGGGATGGATGAAAATTTTTCAGCTGCAATATTTACACGGAGCTAGAACTGAAAATTATTATTTGTAATGGAAGATGCTCCAATATTTCTATATCATATGGAACCAAGAAGTAATATTCTTCAGTCTTGATATTACTTTAGAATTCAGACAGCCGAAGAAGCTTCAATAAGTGGAATGAAGAAAAAACAAATATTTGTGGAGAAACAATCTCAAATACAGTAAAATTGACTCAGTTTAGACAGTAAGAATTTATGTTCAGGTGAAGTGAAAACTATGCTAAACGTCACTTTAGCTCAAAGTATATTTGAAGAATTCAGTGATTATTCTATAATAATACTTCTAAAATATTTTTCTATTTTTTCCATTGATTTCTTCAATTAATCACACATCTCAAAATCATTTGAACTAGTCTACAATCTTGGATTAGTGATTTTGGTCCTAATATTTTCAGTTTTGTTATTAAAACTCATTCTAGTTCATATCTACTGCCGTCATATCACCATAAGTGATTCAAGATTGAATTAAAATAGAAGAGAATTCACTAATCCAGAATTGTTGGTTAGTATGAACTCCTTTGAGAATATGGCTATTGATTTTGATATTGTGTATTAGAATAACTTTAAATTCTTCTGAACATTTGTATACAGTATTTCTTTAGTCCTGTTCACAATGGAGTTGAAATACTGTAAAAAGTAATTTCAACATGAAGTATGACTCACAGTAATTAAAAAAACATTTTTTGAAAATAGACACTTTAAAGTAATTGATTCATGGCTTTTTAGTTCAAATTACTAATTTACCAAATAAGTACAGAGCTGGGTCAAACCTAATGCATGAAATGACTTTATTTAATTTTGAGTTTGGTACCTATTCAATGTATTGCAATACTGTAAAAAGTGATTTTATTTTAAGGTATGATCCACGCAGTTAGTGAAGATATTTTACAAAAATACATTATACAAAGTTATTGATTTGTAACGTTTTTAATAGAAATTTTAAATGAACTTTATAACTGCGAATTTGTTCATTACAATTGGATCACACTTTATGCATAAAGTAACTTTATATCTCAAAACCTGATATTTGTATATATATATTGTCAATGAGATTGGTTTACATGTACAAACATTTATAATATATGTATTTTTGTTTGAAAAAAATATTGACGTCTTTCAATTTATAGTACTTAACCTCAAAAAATAAATTTAGATTGGGAGCAATGACGTCATTGATTGGGAGCCATGGTAACATAGCTATCAGAGACCTCAGGTAGCAAGGGGCGCAACTATTTACATGCGCATAATTTTTAACATTGAGTGCTCTCTCCCGGTACTCCCTGTTTAGAAGAGATTAAATACGATAGAAAAGAATAAATGGATACTTAAGAGAGAGTAGAAAAGAATAAATACGGTAGAAAAGAATAAATGAATACTTCAGAAAGAGTAGAACTGTGTGCAGCAAGTGCCAAAGAATCACAAATATTGAGAGAAAAATGTTTTTGTAACAAGAAGAATTTATCTTCGGGTCTGAATATTCGCGACAATACTAATTGTGTTATAAGTATTCATTACAATAATAAATGATATGTTGATTTAATTGTTTCAATTTATTTCATGTAAATAAAAAAATATATTTTTGTGATATTTTTTTGACAGTGACAGTTCCGTCCAATTATATAAAGTAAAAGTCCTAGTCCAATTAAGTGGCACATTATGGGCACTAAACGCAACCATAAACTACATGATTATGATGCAGTCGAACATAAAATATTTTTTCAACAAAAAACAATATCAATATCATCAAATGTGTACTTATAATCTCTAGTGTTAATCTGCAGGGATTTCGAACTAATGGCATGAATTTTCGTGGCTTGATATAAATGGCTGGTCCAGCAAAGTTCGTCGACCGCTTATTCTGTATGTGTTCTACCGCTCAAGCCACTGAAAATTTCACGTGTACAAACTCACGCAGCTGTCTTTCAGAGTCTAGAGGTCGAAAGTTCTCCGAGAGAAGAACGAAGGGCTAAGAGAACAGATATAAGCTTCTCCTGGAAGAATATTCCGATGGGAATGGTGAAATTGAATGATGGGAATAGCAACAGAAAATTGGTCTACGAAGAAAAGCCATAATAATAATTTATGGAACGTGGAAATGGGATAAAAATATTATAAAGATATATTATTAGGCAGATAAAAGATAAAAGATATTGACAAAATATATTCAGTACTAATACCAAAATTACCACTTTTTTAAAATCCGCAAACATTAATGATTGTTAAAAAAATAAACACGTAGCAATAGACAACGAATCATCATTCCTATCCCAAAGTTACATCACAATTTTACTGGTTCTGCTGGCTAAGAATAATGAGGAAGAACTATTTTTAAATTATGTATTTTATTTGATATCTTTCGAGATTTGCAAAACATGAATAAAAAATTTGGATTAATATTATCACAAAATGAGTTATCTTGACTGACTTATGGCCAGTTGCACCGCTTTTGTTTAAATTTCAAGCTTCATTCAAACAAAAAATATCAAGTCGGAATATTGGGACTATTCTGTAACTCAATCGATTAATTTTTATCGATAATTATCTATTTCAGCCAATAAACGTAGGTAGCACTGACAAACATTCTGAATTTTTGCTTGTTACAGTTATTTCTATTTGTCGAAAATCTTATCGATCGATAATAAGTTAATGATTGTGTTACTGAATACAGCCAAATGACAACAATGTTTATGTCATGTGACTTTTAAGTTTTGATACGATATTGTCCAGTTAAGCGATACTTAAAATTTAAGGAACAATGGTGCAACTGGACATTACTTGTTTATACCGCTTATTTATTTTATTTTAATTTTCTTAGTTTGAATGTTCTAGATCTCAATATATTTTCTGTCAGTTGTTAGAATTTCGAAGAGGAGTTCATTGTTGCGTAATTTAATTGCTGCGCAGTAGAGAAAGATGGTATCTGATTGATCCGCTTCCATTTGGCGAGCCTTCTGATTGGCTAAAATCGTGAAATATAAGCCGAATATAAGGCAGAAACGGGATGCGACTTTTGTCAAGTATCTTTGTACTGTAATCTGCATAATCTGAATAAATATTAAAATTAAACATAGTTTTTGTTTGTGCGTTTGTGCACGTTAATCTTAATAATGACTGAATCAATTTAAATATGTGATTTTCACTGATGTATTAAGATAAGCTTGAGCTTAAATTTAATGTTTGTTTGATTCAAATCGCTTGACAAATAGATGAGAAATGTCAATTTTAAAGCGGGCTTTCATATATATTATATTATTTTTTCAACTAATGCTGGGGCCACACTTACGTATAATGTCATTAATTGAGGCGTTATTCAATAATGAACTCATTGTCAATGACAATATGTCAATTGTCACATAACGCCTTACTTAACGGCATTAGTCATTAGTGTGGCCCCTGCATAATTGTCTTTGCGTCTATGCACACTAATTTTTAAAATGGCTGAACCCATTTGAATGTAATTTTTACTAATGTATTGTGATAAGTTGGGGCTGAAGTTTAATGTTTGCTTGATTTTAATCGGTTGGCAAATAAAAAAGATATGTCAATTTGAAGTGCATTCTCTTATTTTAGGGCCATTTGACTCATTGCATTAAATTGCTACATTTTGCTTTGCATTTTAATTCTTCATTTTGATAGAAAGAAAAATGGACCTTGTCATACACAAAATTTTTGCAATGCACTCTGATTTTATGTATGACACGGTGCATTTTCCTTTGCTTCATAAAGATAATCAAAATGCAAAACAAAATGCAGCATTTAATGCACCGTGTCAAACGGCCCATGTACATAAATAATTTCTTCAATCATTTATTATCTGTGCGATGTGCACGCCAATTCCCACAATGATTAAACCTTTTTTACAGGCTGCCATTAATTGGAAAGAAACTTACAGTTGTAAGCTTAAGATATTTGCATTTAAAAATCTCCGCTAAGTGTTGATGCATATAAAGAAATTGGTTTAAATTAGCAACCAAAAATTAATTCTTTGAACAATATTTTACAGTTTACCATTTTTTCAATCGTGAAGCAAGTTTGCAAATTGGACAGAAAATTTATTGCCAGACCACGTGAGTCCAAAAGTAAAGCATATTCAAGTAAACTTGTAAATTTATTGCGTAACTCGAAACAATTTTTTACAATTAGTTTTTAGCCTTACGTTCGAAAAAATGGCAGACTATAAAAAGCTGTTCAAAGAAGCTACACTTTGTTATTAATTGAAAACCATTTTTAAATATGTATTAGCACCTAACGGGGATTTTAAAATACAAATACTTGAAGCTTACAGCTGTAAGTATCTTGCCTATAAAAGGCAGTCTGTAAAAAATTATTCTTCTTTTTCGGTCATGAGCGCCCGGTCTATTGGGCTTTAATGTTTGTTTCATTCAAATCGGTTTGACAATTTTTAAGTGCGTATTTATATACATTACTCGCTTCGTGTCTACGCCAGAGCGTATCCATACCACTGTATGTAGTGTAATGTCAACTCTATGTTGGAACGTTACGTATGCGCATCATTTGCGCGAGCGAGCTGATGATGTGCAGTTCTGTTTTATGAATATGCCTCCTACAAAAATATATCTTTTTAAAAAATTGAGAAATGCCAAAAGAATGAGGTTCGATCACATGAAACAGTCGAAGAATGTGAGATTAGGTTAGCACCAATCAAGAGCGAGTCTCAAAAGTAGTGTTCCTAATGATTATTTTTACCATCCAAATTTCGACCAATAAAACTGCACCATTCGACGTCACGTGGTACAACCTACACGGTTTTCAAGTGGAAATTTTTTGGAAATTTTGTCTGTTGGTTATATATACAAAACAAAGAGTATTCAGCAGCGTTGATTCAGCATCTGTCAAACTGACAGACAGATTGAATGTGAAAATGAGCAGATTCAGAGTCGAGTCTCTGGAATATATTGATGAATTTGGATGGGAAAAATAATCTTCCGAATACCATTCGTGATTAAATTTAACCTGGCAAAATTTTTAGATTGTTACGAGAGCTTGCTACCAATTTATTTCGTGATATTGATCAAAAATCACTCAATAAATTGCTAAGCAACAAGCTCTCGTAACAATCTAAATATTTTTCCGGCAAAATTTAACCACTTATGATATTATATATGATTATTTTCCGTAGTCCAATAAAAACAAAAGTGAATTTTCTTTCACTTCTAGAATTGATCATATTGAATTTGCTGATATTGGTGAAATAATTCAGGTCTGTACTCATTGTCAAGCCATAAAATGGACAAGGAAGCCAAAAAGACTGATGCGACTTGATTACTAAACCATGCAAACCTGAATTGCACGCGAACGAAGTTGCTGGTACAGCTAGTAATTAATAATCACAATTTTGTGTCAATATTTATTACTCACTGTTCAAATAAAATAAAAAAATCTGTGAAATAAATCATTGAGTAATGCTGACAAAGATTATACGTTTTTTACAATCAAAGAGAAATGAAACACAGTTTCAAGAAAAAAAGAAAAACAAGAATGTTGAAAATATTACATTCAATATACATATAATGATTAATTAATCGTTATTTTCTTTTTAATTTATCACCTTATTTTTCCGATAGTATTTGTAAGAATACTTTGAATCTGCAATTTATTATTGTGATCTGTTACAGCATTACATTGTTTAAAGAGCATTAAAATTTACACAGCTTAACTGTGTAATAAGAAAGATGATGAATGATAAAACTGAAGAAGAATAATAAAAATGTGCAGAGGTAAGAAAGATTATCCACTTGACAAGAAAATAGAATGATAAATGATGAGAATTATTTATATCTGTTGAAACAACTTTTGATTTGCTGTCATTTCCTCTTCCGTTCTGTAACAGTTAATAGAACATATTAAAAATAAACATGATTTTCGTGTTATTTTTGATGATACATTGAACTATGTTGCGAAATGAATTATTTGCAGATGCAAAGTTTTTAGATGAAATAATGTGCCAAAATTATTTATATGTTGTAAATAACATTTATTGTAGGTAGAAGAGCCAAGAAATTTTTTATTAGAAGTGTTGAACATTGGGAAATCCGATTAAACATTTTTACGAATTTCATAACATTTATCAACTTAAGATTTCAGGAATTATTGTCAGCTAATATTTTTCTTTGATTTTCTTAGAATTACATCCTTCATCTTTTGATAACAGGAAATAATATTCACAATCTGATTAATGAGTTCCTGAATTTTTCTTCATGCTGAGTTTTCTAAAGACTGCTCTGATATTTGAATAAGAACATTCAAAAATAGATTTGTAAATGAGAGAACCTAAAAAAACTGTACTAATTTTCGACTCATTATGCCAAGAGTAAAAATACCGATTTTTTCTTTGAATTCATAATTTACGGCGACATTTAAAATACAGCTTTGTAACAATTATTTTGTACTACAGAATCTATTCTTCATCTTGAAGTAATTTGAATTTTAAAATTACTAGCTTTTAAATTTAAAGCGTCACTTAAAAATTCTTTTGTTTTCTCAACTATTGTTTTTTTGTTGTCTCCGAGAATTCACTTCCGTTGTTATTTGTTCAAGGCCGACCTAGATAACTACAAACACACGTGAAACTGAATTTGAAGAATATTCAGACGATTTCGTAGAATCACAGGATTTGCCCCAGTTTTAGGTCATTATTTTGTCCATTGTTCGCAAGAAGAACAAGACAAGTATTTTAAAGTCATCCGACGTAAGATTGAATAGTTTACGTTAGCTAGACATGTGAAAAATTATGCTTTTCATTATTTATGTACCAGATTTATGTAATACATAGTTAAAATTAATGTTTGATTTTAAATGAGACTTGTTTTCATTCTTCATGTTGACCTAGAATGAGCTGCTTCGATTGCTACAAGATTGGGTGATTATAGTTATTATTTTAGTGCACCTGCTATTATTGGTTACGAGAAATAAGAAACTATTAAATCATCACTAAATCTAGTTCAAAAGATGAAAAGTTTTATCTATGGTAAATAAATTTCGAATAATATAGTTAAAAAGAAAAAAAAAACTGTGAATTTGCTGACTTCAATGTAAATATCACTTTCATGATCTATCAACAGCGTTTATAAGTAGATCAGATATAACGATCGCTTGGAAAATATGGGTGTTTTTATTAATGGGATGAACTTCTTACTCAAGTACAATAATCCAATTATCCAAGATGTCGTGTAAGTATTATCTACTTGATGTCAGCAATTTAGAAGTTAAACTTGACTTCATAATGAGTTCGAAAATACACGCATTTCTTGAAGCTAAATATAAATATCGCTCCATGCGTACAAGCCACTGTTTGGTAGAATCCTATAATTAAGAATATTTCTGCTTTCAAATTGTGATACAGAGCGTCCACCAAATTAGAATAGACAATAATAGACATCTTAAACTTAGTAAATTACTATCTTAAACTTTTAAATTGGTGATAACCCTCCAACTATTTATTATAGAACAATAATTAAAAAATTATAGCATTTCTATTGAATTGTGATTAAATATCAATATGACAATATAATTCTGCAATGAAATTTTCCAAATAGCTCAGAATTCAATCGGAGCCGTCTATTTGCGGGCACGTGTATGAAATTGATGAATCAAATTCAAAATGAATTGATAATCATTTGCTTAGTATTCAAGATGTTAAACTTCATGTGTGCCTAATTTGAATCACAGTAATTATAGATTTTATAGCTCTATTTCAATTAATAATCCAAAGATATTATTATATCAGAGTAGTAAGACAGTATATTCTTCGATGGTTGATAAGTACTCATAATTTTATTAGTTTCCTCAAGCACTTTGCTTTTAAGTTAATTACACTCTGATCTTGCCGTCGAGCAAGCAAGTGAACACAATGGGCTTTCGCTGACTCTCAAAATTGTATTTTGATTATTAGTGATCCAAGGATTATTGAGAATGGATTTTTTTTTGACAAGCTCAGAATCCAATAAAATGTGTCTTTTTGCCTTGAGGTGTGCGTAATTAATAAATCAAATTATTATCATACTGGTAATTGCCCTAGGAGATTATCCATTGCTGCGCAACCAAGATGCCAAACGTCATGTGTGTTTATTTTAAATTGCACCCGCTTTATAAACTTCGCCCCATCCATGTCGAAATTTGGATGTTGCAATTCAGTATTTGAAATTGTTGTAGCATTGAAATGGTTATCTTTAATTTTTGTGCCAATCTGCTGAGCCGGAATTACACTTTATATAACAGTCTTTTCGAATCTTTTGCATAAATTCAAAGCAATCAGCCGTAGAATATTGAAATTTTGTATCTAGGATTGTTGTAACATCTAAATAATCACTCAAATTTGTGTTTTAATCGCTTTTGCCTAATTTCAATATCAGTATCAACTGTCAATTATTCAGTCAAAAGGTGTACAATAGGGAGTTCGTTATTTATCAATTTGGTTTTTTTTGCAACGCACCTAAATGTTTAGTTTATGACGTAAAAAAAAAGTATCGGATATAAGCCCTTGATATTCATATTAAATCGTGCCAGAAAGATGATACCTTTCCCATTTAAATAACATGGGGCTTCGGCATGTTTTACATATAATTTTTTTTTGTCCTGAGCAAGTTAATATACAGCAATGAGATATACGTATTTTTGTAGAAAATTAAACGCTCCACAAAAAAACTATCTTATGATTTTACGATTAATTCACTGGTTTAAAAGTTATTGAAGGAGGTAAGTTGAACTTGAAGTAATTTTTTAGGTTTTGTTACTTTCACTGAAAAATCATCATTATTTATGTACAAGTAAATTGTTTATTGTGAAAAATACCTATTTTTAACTGTATTATGGGTAAAATTATAGTAAAAAATTCAGATAACTGAAAAATAATGTGATTGACGGCTTGAGTCAAGCTCAAATTTTTGCAATTTACCGGAGAAAATGTGAATGACTGAATAAATTTGTAAACATATTTTATTAAACATTCTTTGGTGGCATTTGGAATTTATTTTTTCATACTCACTTACAGTTTATATAACATATTGTTTTTGATTTTCATGCTTAGCTAGACTATTAATATATTCTTCAATCAATTTGACAGCTCTCTCTGCATTATCATTGACCACCCGTAGATGTTTAACAATTTTCAACCCTTTTAAATAATCTGGATTATTTGATAATGTACTATCATCTAATTGAAGAAATTTTATAAAACTGCAGAAAATTTTGTCGAATTTCACAGAAATAAATAGATTATGTAAAAAAATCAATTGTACTAGAATTGAATGAAACTAATACCAGATTCGTGCAATGTAATACAAAATTTTAAATTTATCGGAATCTCATGTCAATATCTTCTCTTATCTCCCTTCAATAATTTTTAATTTTTCAGTAATACAATGAAAATCACATATTTTCTTAAACAAACAATTTACTTTTATATAAATAATGATAATTTTGCTGTCAAAGTAAAAAAGAAAATCTAAAAAATTTCTATAACTTCAACTTCAATCTTGAATAACTTTTGTATCAGTGGATTTATTGAAAAATCATAAGATAGCTTTCTAAGTATAGCGTTCAATTTTCTACAAAAATATGTATTTTTCATTGCTGTGTATCAACTTGCTCAGGAGAAACAAAAAATTAAATGTAAAACGTGCCGAAAACCCATATTATTTAAATGGAAAATATATAGTCTTTAAGGCACGGCTTAATATGAATATTAAGAGCTTATATAGGCCTGATACTTTTTTTACGTCATAAAATAAAAGTTTAGGGGTGTTACAAAAAAAAGCCAAGTGGGTAAATAACGGACACCATAGTGTACAAGTCATGTGGTGTCCACATCAGATTTTTTTTGCATTCATAGTAACAAGGCATAGCTAAATAAAATACATATTTCAATTTCTTAACCTAAGAATTCACCATTTCAAAAATGAATGCTACAATCAACAAAAATAATATACATACATAATTCAATTGAAATAAGTTCTAATGGTCAATTCACAATGTGCGTAAGCGTAAGGAGTACGTAACCTTAGACATATACATAAAGTTGAACTACTGTATTTCAATGTCTATGTTCACAATACTATTACGTATTTCTTACGCTTATGTACTGACAAAAGCTACGCAATGAGAAACGTAAAGTTGAGATAGATTCAACTTTATGTTATGTTTACGTACAAAACAACTTTAAACACATGTTTTAGTCTGACAATTGATAACACCATGGATCGAAACGTGATTTATATATGATTGGCATTGAATTTTTAACCTATTTCTTCCTCGTCTTCATATTTTTCTCGTTGGCGACTTTTACAACGCAGTTTCAATAATAATGAAACAATCGCAGGATCTTTTTCAGACATCATACAGTAAAACAAAGCAAACTAAACTCCAAACTGTTAAAAGTGAAACCAAAGAAAAACAGTAAACTCGAAACAGAATCGAAATCAACAGAATATTTGAAAATGACAGTCAGAGAAACAACACAATACATCAATAACTCTAATTTGTACCAATGTAAAATGAAAAAAGCATTTTATTTTGATATTGACACGAACACTGTGAACGTATATAATTTCTTACGTTTATGTTTTTACGTATTTCTTATGCTTACGCACATTGTGAATTGGCACTAACCTTTTGGCGCGGCATATTGGTCATGATAGCCAATGGATAGCAGTAATAGCTTTAGAAATATTTATATTCATATCTTCTGAGTCCTGCAGGACATTGAAATAGGACACCCGAGAATTTAAGTTAATATTCCTGTTTGTATCCCTGAAATTGGCTTTACAAATATTCATATTCATATCTTCTGAGCTCTGCAGGATATCGAAATGAAACATACAGGAAAATTTAATAATTGGATAAAGATCAAAACCTGAAAATTTCACAAAATTACAAATTCAGAGGTCGGTTTTTACACCATAGTCTTGAATAGGGCAGCAACTGTAGACATGTGTTTCGTCCTTTGTACCTTTTCCTATTTCCAAGGTGGCAGTAGGAAATTAAAAAAGGTAATGTTTCTTCACTATTTGGTAGCAAAAACTTAATGTACTGCTGATTGACACTAAATTTGAGTAATGGAATATCCTACCTTGAAAGTGAAGACCCAGGCTAGCTATTAATAAGGGCACCAGAAATATTTTACCTGAAAAATAGGAAATGGGCGCCACTCCCAGGAAATGATCAAAGGAGAAAAAGGTACTATTCTGGGAGACAATAGCGACAGCAAAAAAGAAATAAAGCATAGACGTCGAAATCAATTATAAATAAAATTATTATTAAATTAAAGCAAAGAATTCCAAAAATTATAATTCAAAAAATTTGTAACTTACGAAAATGATTGAAGCTATTATACAAAAAAATCTCACTGCAACAGCCAAAAAGGGAACTGGAGAGCACGTCACAGACGTTCAAAATTACGTTACAAAAACTAGCTAAATATCCTCTTCAGGCGGAACTCAAGACTAGTATCGACAGAGGAGATAGATGTCGAATTGATAGCCACAAAAACAACGTCAGACAAGAACGTTCCCTGAATTAAGTAAAGTTGATCTTGCGTCTTATAGGGCTTTGATAAATACCCAACGGTCCTTGAAGGTGTTAAGGTTGGCCGTGCGCTTGGTCGTCAACTTCGGGAGATATTAATGTTCTTCTTAAATTCGTAGACGTGTTGATGTTTTTCTTAATTTGAAGTTGGTCAAAAACTAGTCTCAAGTGGCCACTGGTCCCTAAGATTCCTAGCAGTTTACACTGAAAACAAACAACCCAACCAGTATCCAATTCAACTGAAACAGGAGGTTCCTACAAAAAAAATTTGGAGAGCTCTCTTCAAACGTGAAGCGTTAAACTTGAATGAATAAATTTAGATTCAATTAAAAAACAGATAAACTGTAAATTTAGTAAAAAGTTAAATAAAATAATCAGTATGTTATTGATTTGTCTGATTTGACATAGTGCACTAAAAATTTACAAAGTAAAAAAAACTACGCTGAGCATTAAAGAGAAGAAAATACAAAGTCTAGCAGGACAAGAAAAAGGATTTATTAGCGTCGAGTCGATAAATTTACGAACGTGGTTCGTTACTAAAAAATTGGATCAATCTTCACAAACTCGTAGGATTTTCCAGCTTAAAAACGGGAACTAAAGCCCACAACAAAATATTTTAAGCTTTGGAAACAAAAAAAACTACTAAAACAACGTAAGAAACTAAACTACGAGTTGTTGAATGACAAATCCGCAACGCGTTGGATCGAAAATATAGTTAAATTATGTATTATCAACCACTTTCACTAATCATTCATACAGCACACATACTTAGGTGAGGAAAGGTAAAGGGAGGAACGAAGATAGCCACAAATCTCGTAGGTTTTATTACTTCGAGTGTTTATATAAAAAAAATCGCGTATCACCGAATCGATATCCGCCTGATCGCGTTTGGTAGTAAAAAAAATTTAAAACAGAAATACAAAAAAAAAACCGGTAAATTACAAAAAAGGAATGTCTACTCTTGTAGACGGAAAAGTATGGTAAACTAGGGCAGGTAGCAACTAGACATGTGTACGAAACACTATCAATAGTAATAATCATCAAAACTAATCTGAATACAAAACATCAGAAATAGTTAAACGAATCTTCCCGAGGAAGGACAACAAACAATAATAACCTCCTAAAGAGGAAAAGACCAGCTCCTACGACCGGAACGGCTATTGCCTACGCTATTATAAAATTTAGAAAAAAATTAATTTAGAACAAAAATATCAATTTGGTATAAAAGTTTCAAGGTAGTAAAAAGGTGCTGAACACAAAAAACTAACAAATAATAAAGGATGAAAGAAATAAATTTGGAAAACAAAAGGTTAACCACGCGGGTCGCCTCAAACGAAATCACTAGAAAAATAATACTAAATTTGGAATAACGTGAATAAAAATAATAAACGAAATACTTACAAAATCATAACACTGATTTTAATTAAATAAAATAATCACCAAATTTAGAACAACAAGAAAAATCACAAGACTACTCAAAAACAAACGTCTGCAACAACAGCTCGGAAGCAAGAGAGCGAGGAAGAAGCAGACGCGTCGACTCCCCAAGAGAGCGCTTCAATCAAGTGTCGGACGAACGTACTATTTTACAAATTAGTGCGAATCTGCTACATAGATGGCGACATGGGTATGCAAGGGGAAAACAATTGTACAAAAAAAAAGACGTCAGACGAAATTTTGTAACACCTTATTAGAACTCTTCAGTACAGTATAGCAAGCCTCAGATATTCGGAAAATTTAGTTGATACATGGCATGCAGATATATAAATCTGCAGCAGTGCCATCTACCATAATGCAGCCGAAGTTACAAGTGAAGAAATACAGGACATTATGAAAAATGTCCGTGAAACATAATTTGATAAATTGTTAAAAATGAATACTTTATTATTTAATTTAATAACAAATTTAAGAGTCTGTTTTTATATTGTGCTCTTTTGGAGGCTATTCGAGATGAACTTTCAGACAGACAGACAGACAATAATTCTAAAAAGAGACATTTATGATTGGGCATCGTTTAAATAACAGTTCTCAAGTGAATTTTTGCATTTATTTTGAAATCACAGACAGATACCTCAATTTGATTTATCTGTATAGATTATAAGATAGTTTCGATAGTTTTAATTGTAGGTAAGTATGCCGCTTGGTAACATCCCAATGCTGAGTGGTCTGTTAACTTGAAGCATGTCAAAATTTCAAGTATTTATCAGGAATCGAAAGATCCTCGACAAGAATTCTTTTACTGATCTATCTTAGCAATATATTCGTTATCATGTATTGAAATGCAATTATTGACTGAACAATTGATAAAATCTTAATAACCACCCATGATGTTTGACATCTTGATTGATTAGCAACTGAAAATAGGCCTAATTTTATTTTTAATATAAAACTTATTTTATTCATTGATTTCGCACACGCTACCTCGAATAAAGTGATCATATTGAATTTTAGATAGGTACGTTAAAAAGTCAACTGCCCTCCGGCTACGAGGTCGGTTTGTTTCCAAGCAACGTATTTTCGAAAATTGCCAATAATAATTTGTTATTATCAGTGACGCAGGAATATTATAGCCGAAGTTTTTTTTTCTGTCCTCTCGAAATTAGCTTTAAAAATCATATTTAATTGAACTGTCCCATTGGCATTTAATTATGTTTGTTTGAATTTCATTCGGTCTTATTACAGTTTCGATTTACTACTGATAATCTCTTACAATAATAATTAAGGATATTTTAAAACGAGACTTTAATTTTTAACAAATTGTTATTCTTGTATTTTTGTTTTAAAATAAATATATGAAAAGATATCCTCAAATAAAAAATTTAACTAGGTTTAGACTTCAAGTAGGCACCAAATATCTAGTCTTCAGCCAATGAAATAATTGTTAAAATTTCATGCTACTCTTCATTTCGATGTCGCAACATCTAAATTCTTCCTGCTTTCCAAATTTTGTTTCAAGATCTATTCCACATCTTTAAGTTCCAAATTTAAAGTTGATGACATGCGAGACGATGCGATTACTACAGCGATCCAGATCTAAATTTATCTCCTGAAAACTGAAACATCCGAAACAAATTTATATCGTTGTTTTTCAGTACTGTAATAGCCTACAAGTTACAGTTTGCTGACTAAACTTACTGCTTGTTTGGTTGGCAATAATTAACGCTAACAAACCCTGAATTTACCAATTAACTTTAGTTTCAGCACTGAAACACAAATATCATAAGAGAAGTAAACTTTTCAGTAACTCTTTGAGTAAATAAATAGTCTCAAATTAAGCCAATGTCTTGAACGGAGTTTGTAAAATTTATAAATTATTGTTTTGGAGGCCGATGAGATTAGAAACAAATAACGAACAAAATGCCACTTGGCAAATAATGGAGAACTCATATAGCAGATTCGCAAACAGCCAAAATTATAACAAATTCTATTTTTTAGGACCATGCATTAAGTATGCAAACTATGTGTAAAAAGAAACGTTTTCCGTCTTCCAATTTTATCACCATTTAAACATGTAGCAGTTGTTTCATAACCTAAATTTAATTTTTTTATGAATTCATGTTTGCGGCATTTCTCACTGATCCATTTGTTTAGTTTAGATGTCAACTTATGCTCTGGGCTTCCTTACCATGTGCTCAATAATTGTCAAAATATGGAAGTTGAGGGCCGTAGAAAAAAATTTGTATGTAACACGAGTGTAACAAGCATGACAACTGGTCAACAATTTTAGTGATTCGGCAAGCCTCATCATCAAATAATTGGCCTCATGTCATAATGTTAAATCTCACACTCTTGTTGCATAATTATTATTATGCAACAAATGTATGAACTTGTTGATTGAATATCACTGAAAATAAATATACTTGGTCTTTTATAGAACCGACGATTAATGGAGCAAATTTTATTTACTTGGGAAATAAATGTATACATACATAATTTAAATATTGTCTTTACATTGTGAGCATGTTGTGAAATATGTTTTTGATACACTATTGGAGATTCAAATCATCAAAAGGCAGGCACATACTTTAATATAAATAATTTATCCATTGCCGTGATCAAATTATCATATTTTAGACATATTTTGAATTTTAAGTAGTTGCATGTCAAAATGATCTAAAATTAACAAAGTAGCACTAAACACGATTTTAAGTTAGCCTAATTTAATATTTTTTTAACATTAGCTATTCAAAAATCTATCTTCAAATGACTTTTACTGTTCCAATTTCCGTTTCTAAACACTCACTCTGTTCCTGATCAAAAAACTTGTTGCAAAATATTCTATTATGTATCAAAGATGTTATGGGCTTCTTTTATGTTTAAGAAATAAGAACATTTTACAATTCGAAAATTGTTTATAGTGAAGTAGTATATGGATGCGACATCAGAAGGGTATTTTTGTGAACAATTTAATTTCAAGATTTTGAATTTCAAAAAATCCTTGCAAGCAGTAATTTTGTTTACCATGGTTTTCTCTAACTAATAAATTATATTTTCATTATACGTAGCTCTGACATTTACAATTTTCATAACAAAATTTCAAGCGCATAATCCCATTTCCGGACCTTTTAAATACGATTTTTATTTTATTTTGGAGGTTCCTAGAAAAGCTACTGTAAGTTTATTCCCAAGAAAATCTATAGAATAATATAATTAGTGAACAAAATTATATTGTGTCAACAGTAGTGGCGCCAGTTTCTTCGGTAAACCTCTGAAATAAATTTCTAGATTTGAGAAGTTAAAAAAGAAGTTCAAATTAAATGAGAAGATGCCACTTCAATTTGTACTTTCGATTTCAAATTATGTCAATTGATTCAAAATTTTCCATTTGTCAATACGACAGATAATTTCATGGTCTCTCATTATCATTATTTATTATTTAAAAGCGATTAATTTACACAGGCATGTTGAATTCATTCCATTCATATATCCTTTTTGCTACAGGTTAGTTTAATCTTATTAATGATTTACTTTTCGATGCTAACCACAAATTGTCAGTTTATTTGACATTTAACAGACACTCGCATCGTTCCACTTGAAGCATCAGCCACATCGAACATGAGTTAGTGGAACAGCAAAAACCGCGGTCGTGAGCGTGAGCGTTGCAGTCATCTAGTGGAACGTACTCTTGATGTCAATATCATTATTACTATAGCAACTTTTCAGCTCTTGCGTATTATGTACTTCAAAATATACATCTGATTAAAGCTGTTTATAGATTTATTAGAAAAATTTAAATATATTTTAACGAAACTCAACTCGTTTGTGGGTTGAATAAATTTATTTTCACTTAAGGCAACAATAATATAACTAAAATATTACTAATAAGTAGTTCTACAATCGACGCTAAACTATTGTTACACAGTATGACTGTCTGCTATTTATTTTCACTGCTTTTTATTTATTTAGACTAGTTCGCTTATTTATTTTCAATCTTACTCACTCCGTACCTGAACTACAATGATTACTTGGCTCGACATTGCCCGGATTTAAATATCTCTTCCTAGAGTTTCTCGGTATTACTAGAAAATTCTAATGAGCTTCAGAAGTTTCACCAGACGTCATCATGTCCTTGACGCATATGACTTAGTTGCGTTTGCCACTCTTTAATCCGGCGGGTTGTGATGGAAATGTAACCTGTATAGGTTTTCTTCGCTACAATATATTAGAAATGCTTCAAAACAATGAATTGTAAGTATAAATACTTACCGTAATTTAGAGCAGATTAAGTCTTGAACCTTTATGACGGTCGATCGTTGCAAATTATTATTCAAGTGAGAGTAAGTATATATTTTTTGTATCTGTTTGTTAAATCGATAAGATAGTTTCAATACATCCAAATTTATTCGAAAAGCTTAGTAATGGGGGTACTTCGGTGCATTTATTACAAAAAGTATCGTATGCAACACGGACACTGAACGACTGTCATTTGTCACGGACGAATTTGGTTGAACGAAGCTAAGCCTTGGGCTTTGCCCTCGCCTTTACCTTGGGCTTTGCCCTCGCCTTTACCTTGGGCTTTGTCCTCGTCGTCGCCGAGTGCAACCAAATTCATCTTGGACAAAAATGACAGTCGTTCGGTCCTTGTAGCATAATATACTATTTTTGACCTCAAAAAATTTTTAGTTTCTATTAAAATAAACTTAATATGATTTCAAAACATCACTGAACATATGTTGTTCAATTTTGAACACACAAATTCTTTTTATTCCTGGGGATGGTCCAAGTGAGATCAAAACTGTATAGTAGACAAAGAAAAATGAAACTCTTGACTGAATTCCTGAATTTCAATACCTGTATTCAAAATACCAGTCAGTATCATTCTAGGATTTAATAAAAATATATCCCAAGGGATCACATTTTTTTGTTATTTTTGTAAAGTGATTACGTTACATCGAATGAATGTTTGATTGTAAATAATACTGCATATATTTTGATATGAGGACATATGTTCAACATTTCTGTATGTATTGTAACTAGAAACTCTTTTCCTGCCTGCTTTGTCTCTTCTTTTTTGTTTAACAACGTCATTTTATTTGTTTTTACTGAGTCATCTTTTTTATAATCATATTCTATAAAAAAATAAAAAAAAAATTTGCTATGAATATAGACAATGAAATAAATTTTTGCTATCCAATTATACGTGAAGTGATATTTCAATCACTTCATATTCGCTAAGGCTACTTTGAATCCATCATAATACAGATTTAAATTCGAGCTCAATATCATTGACGAAAATTATAATATTTAATGTAATATGCTTCTCTACAAAAATAATTTCTTAAAGGCTTCGCCTGTTTGCCTCGACTTTGTTTCGACGCGCAAACGCAGACTCAGCCATAATAAAAACCTTTTCATCCTTCATACAAAAATAAAATTATATCTCCTAAAAGCATATAGGAAATCATTTTTCCTTTTTAATTGCTCTCATGTTTACAAATAGACTTCAGAAGTATTTTTCTCGGTAACTTTAAACATGCTTTTTAATGAAGTGAACAGTTGAGCTCAAAAATAGGATATTAAAATACGTTTAGAGGAAGAAAAAAATTATGACGTTGGAATTAATGATGTTATAATTGGAACTTTTGATTTTCAGTATATGTTATTCTTAAAGCAATTACTTGCTAGCATTAATTTAAAACTGAAATATTTTTTTTCCGAGGTTTCTAGTTGGGATCAAAAAATGTAATGAATATCTATTTTTTGATTGTCTAAAGTATCTCTCTGTAAATTGCCATTATGGTCGATTGTGACGGTGATTATTCTTGACATTTGAATATCGAATTACGAGTTACGTTTGTGACAGCAGAATTTATTACCAACCTAATTCCGCAGAATGGTGGATAATATTTTTTATAGTTCAAATTGTTTCCTATTGGTTTGAGTATTTATAAATAATCGTTCATCGATTCTGTTTTATTACCCCGGAAGGAAGCGAATTTTTCGCGCTATTGGCAAGAATTTGACCAATGATATTTCGTAGAGCAGTGGCTCTCAAATTTTAATACTCATAAACCTTTCGTATCTTGAAGCCGTAAATATCTTTTACCCAATAAATTACTTATATTTTCATTGTACATAGCAAGTATAGAAATAATGTTGAGATTTTTATATCAAATTTCAACCTCATCCCACGGACATTAAAATACAATTTTAGTTATATTTTTGGTATGTCAAACTGTTAAACGCTTTTTTCATTTGAGAAGAGTTGAAACATTTTAAGTTGATGATTGTAGGAAAAGTTGAGTTTCAATTTATGATTTTTTATTAATTTACAATGATCATTTCGACTTTAAAAGTCATCTTCAGGTTTCTTTTTTTAACTATATATATATATATATATATATATATATATATATATATATATATATATATATATATATATATATATATTTTATTTTGAAATTATATATATATATATATATATATATATATATATATATATATATATATATATATATATATATATATATATATATATATATATATATATATATATATATATATATATATATATATATATATATATATATATATATATATATATATATATATATATATATATATATATATATATATATATATATATATATATATATATATATATATATATATATATATATATATATATATATATATATATATATATATATATATATATATATATATATATATATATAATTTCAAAATAAAAATGAAGGATGAAGAATTATTAAATCATTTCTTCACGTTGCAGTTTCAGTTTTTATTAAACCTTCATCAGTGCCTAGTTAACAAACTTTGGAATTCCTGCAGACATGGGTTGTTATCTTCAAAGATGCAGAATAATCTCTGTACTGCCGTGTGTATGTGAGTCGGGATGTCGTGGTTCCTTCTGCATTGTAGAAGGAAGATTCTTCTGTGCCGTTAAGTTTTTCAATTTGTTGGACCATTGTTTGAGCATGTGAGACGCATCCTTGTAAATTCTATCGCGCAGTAAAATTTCACTCGATTGTAAATAACTATTTCGTGATTTTCGCAGAATAGGGAACCATAGTTTGAATACTGCTGGTGTGAAGGGAGTGTTGTGTACCTATTTACTATCTGACGTCAATTCTGCAGTAGTTGAAATGTCATAGTACCAAATATTTCATTATTTCGACAGTAATATCTTCAGAGAGATATATTTAGAATTTGTACGCATTGACATATTCAAATGATATTTCACAATTGCCAAGATAAACACTTCAGAAAGAGCTGGAAACATTAATGCAATATTCAGAGCGTTGAAGAAATATATTATAAGGAATAAGTAGAAATAAAATAATATTGGAGGAAATTTAAGATTGAATAAGCTAACAAAAACTTTAAAAGTTTGGAGTATTATATTTCTTAAAAATATTTTTATTTACTTAGTAATTCAAATTGAAATTCCACAAAAAGTAAATATTTTGTAACAAGAGCAGAATATTACTTTTTACATAAGCTATTAACAATTCACAATGTTAAGAACAATATAGTTATTTATTGTACTACAGTTCATTTCAGTTAAGAACGATCCAACGGCTCTTATGAAACTACGATTTATGCCTTCTGATTGACCGAAATGCGAATATGATTCACTCACATTAAATGCAGGATTCGAAACAAGCTTGCTGAAAATGAAATGAAGAAATAGAAGTAACAAACATATTGTAATGTTTATTGCTCTTGAAGGAATCGTTTATTATTAAAATAAAAATCACAATAAATAAAAGTTCTATCCTTCGAAGTATTACTAAACAAACACTTTACAATTTATTTCTTACTCACTATTATTAAACCTCAATTACAAAGTCACAGATATTTATTTTTAACATCTTATTTATTTATTACATTGATCACTCACTGGATATTCACTATTTCACTGTTCACTGTTGCTCAGTCGTTCGCCCATATATATACAGATGTCTTTTTCTGAAAATGATCTACGTCATTCAAGAGCACGTTACTAGAATTTCGACCGTGCGGGGCGGGCGGCGTGATGCAAAGAGACGGAAGGCTCCAGACAGGGCCGGATTCAGGGCTCATTTTATTTTTAAGAATTATGACACTTTATCTTAATAGATACAAATTTAAATCTTCAAAATTGCACAAATCAGTTTATGATGATTGATAAACAATTGACAAATGATGCAATTGACAGATGGCTTTTTTCGCTCACTGAGTTACTAATATTGATTAATTATTTCGAAGGACCTTAGTAACAAGCTTATTATGAATCGGTGTTGGATAAAAGCATATTATTCAATGAGCGTATAAAATACAAAAGGACGAAGAAAATAAGTGAGAATTTGTCACACACATTTCATAATTACTAAAATAATTCATTGGCTAATAAAGTAAGTAATTATAAGTAATTTCCCGTTATGCCAAAAAAGTCAAGTGTCAAGTTGCCCAAAATACAACAATATAAAAAAAAAGAAAAAATCCATTACTCTTGTCGGTGTATTAGCTCGTTAATGTACCGCACGCAAAACAATTTACATTTTCCGGTGTGCCACACAAATATCTCTATACAAAAAATAATAACTCTTCAAAAACAAGAAAAAAATTTTCACGTTTTAAGACAAGCAAATACACAAAGTCTTCAATTCAGAAAAGGATAAGTACATTTAACTATGCATTTATGTTCTTAACACATGTGGGAGGTTGTTGATAGTTCATTCAAGGTCAAACAAAACAGAGAATATTGACATTTAGCATGATTCAAGATATGTTAGTCATGTGCTAGTTGCTAACGTAGTGGGAATTTGAAACAATGACAATTTTTTGCATAATATTGTGGCACATTTTTTTTGTTAAATATGACATATTTCAGGCTTAGATAAAAAAAAAGTAAATAAGAAAAATATTAGTTTGGTTCATTTTATTTTAAAATAAATTATAATTCTACTAAATAAATTAAAATTCAGGTCTTCCTCTGTACCTCTTCTTCGCAAGCTTAATTCTTGTATTTATTAAAAATTTCAGAAACTGTTCAATTTAGAAACTAGGAAAAAATAATAAAATATAGTCCACACGCCCTATATATTAACAACAAATAAGAACGATCCTACAATTTCAAATGGTTCGTGAAATATGATCGTTTTTGTGAATCAAACTTCTACGCTAGTTTTATCTTTTTATTACAGCCAAAAAAATAAACTTTTAATTAGTGGTTGTAGGATTGAAATTCTCACATCTTATTTTATTTCCTAGCTAATTGTACCTCATATTTTATTCCGGGTGTATAAACATTTTCTTGCGAGATTTTTTCCCATGTTTTGCTCCATTTATCCATTTCTCCCTTTATTCTACCTTCTTTGGAATCTAATAATCGAATGTGAGCTCATTTTGAACATTGGTAGAATACATAAAGCCTCCGGCAAACCTTCTTTGTTGAATAAGCAAGTTGAATGTAATAGTTTCCAAGCTAAGAACACAAAACAGCATTTGTATGTTCATGTATTCCTTTTACATAGAGAATAAGAATGAGTATAAACAGCTGAAGATCTAGTGAAATAGTGAAAATGAATATGGTGATGCTCATATATTTATTGAAAATTGCTTCGTGTATTAAATATTTTTAGAGCATTATTTTGTTTTATATTATAATCATATATTGATGCTATAAAGATATTTCTATCAAATACTTTTTGTTACCAATGTCAATCAAAATAATTTCACAAATACTAGAAATGAAAAATATAGAACATTTTTTTCTAAACTGATGATTCAATTAACAAAGCATTGTACTTTACGGCAGATCATTTATTTTCCGTTAACTAAAAGAGTTGTTTTTAAGCACCTGGTTTAAAGTTGTATTTATTGTCTTTTCTTTTGTTTTTTCCCAAGTACCGGTGCATGACGTCATATTTTCGCAACAACGACTTCTTTTTATATTAGTCACTGACTTAAACACCCTGAACAGGTTTTGAACACGGAGTCACTCAAATGAAATTTAAAATAAAACTACATGGACAAAATTCAAATGCCGATATATTTCATTCCATACCAAAGAAGGAGATCAGAGAAATTGATATGCGATAAATTTGTTTTGTTTGAGGTGAATCATTTAAAATTGATGGGCACTTGACAAATTTATTCGTGAAAAATATTTCGGTAAAAAGTTCTTTGAATGTGGAAAGTGAACAATTATTTTAATATTTTCTTAAATATTGTGACGAATCTCCCTAATTAAAGTCTGAAATATTTCCAGTAAAATTCTACACGGTCTCTAGAAAGGCGGTAGAACTTTTTCAGGTCAACGCAGGTAGAAAACCCGCTATATAAAGATAAGGGGTCGTCATAGAATAGTTGAACAATTATAGTTTTATTTATTTAATGGTTTGTGTTTAATCAATAAATTTTGATTTTTCATTATTTTAAATTGATGGTGTTTACTTCGATTTCAACCCTAAAAACACTGTACAAGGATAGTCCGTGCAAAAATGAAAAGCACTTCTTTTAGAATAAAGCATTTTTATTTTTAAAAGTCTTTTTTTAGGCTTATATACTCCATCCAACACCGCTCCAGTTTGTTGATCCCTTCCAAATAATAGGATTGTTTGAGTGGAATCTCTTTGCCGTCAGCCATATTTTCATGCTAAGAAACAGGTTCAAGGAAGCCAAATGTAGAGAGTAGAGGGGATGCAAAACAAGAAAATTCTAACTTGAGGAGTAAGCTTGTGTGTTTTCGCTTAGGAAAAATACTTTTTATGGGCCATTCGTAGATGTTTTTCTTGCAACTAGGTTTTCAATCGGTATGCAACTGTAATAGTTCTACCCTCTTCCAAATAGATCTAATATGTACGCTTGAACAAGTGTTACCTGTACCTTGAAAATTTTTGTTCTGGAGATAGAAACAGCCTGACCTAATGTATCTATCTCTCTCTTATTAGTGGTATGAAAGGACATTTGTTAAATGGCGTTTGTCTACCCAAGTTCCAACATACTTAATTGTTGATGTCTTCTTTAAACCCTACCTACCGTCTTGTATCAGTGAAATCGTATATCTGCGTGAAACTACTTAGTATATTCACTTCCTTGAGCGCACTTAGTGAATTTTGTTTAGTTAATCAATAAGGTTTGAGCCACGTAAAGATTTAATACAACTGAATTAAACACTTCCTTTTCTTCATCTGTTTAATTAAAAACCCTAATATACATTCTGTACGCATATTTAATGAATAAAGTACTCTTTAAAAAAATTAAGAGCTTTAAGAATAGATACCGCCACCACTGTTGGCGCTAGATTCCTATCTTAACCGATCTTGAATCATACGATTACCGAACTTACTCGATTGGACACCTTAGGCTTGTTAGACTGTATCCATATTTCGTTCAGAATGTTTAACATCCAGATTTTGAAACCACTTATAAATCGTTTTGATCGAAGAATGTTTATAGACCTTATTTTTAGTCTCCTAAGATTATTTGCTTCTTACGGAGTACTGTTTTGTAAAACAAGGAATTCTATTCCGTTTTTGGAAATCATTCGACTTTCACGATTCAGCGAACGCTAAAAATAGTGTAAAAATCAATATGGCTGAAATTTGGTAATGATTACCTCTAAGAGACGCTGCTTACTGAAAATGATCTCGATAAGCACCAGTGGTGCCACCTTTCAGCAATCAATCAATTAATAGTTATTTATGTATCCGGTGCGCGAAATTATACTTTGGTGCTTGAGAATGAAAGTTTTTTGTCGAGGCGGAAGCCGGGACACAAATCATTTGAAAGCACCAGAGAAATTTCGTGCACAAGTTGCATACAACATTTTTTCTACAGTCGTCAAAAAACTATGAAAAAAATATTGAAATCATATTGAAATATAAAAATTAGTAGAATTCGTTTTCTTGACAAGTATTTCGTGCACGTTGTCAAGATAAAATCAGTGCACGAAATACTTCGTGCCCGTTGTCATGATAAACAACTCCAATGTGACATTTCGCGTACTAATATTCGTAATATTGATGTACAAAAAATGACAGCATTCTTTGACATCTGTAGAAAAAAATTATTAAAGTAAGTGTCAAAATCTTTTATTTTCCATAAATTCTTGAATTATTTTTTCATTTTTTTGACAGAACTTTACATTATCAATGCTTTTCTCTCTCTAGCTTTAGATTGAATCTCATTAATAAAATCATTCTACTCGAGGCGATTACCAATGCAAAAGTACAACAGACAAACACAACTATTAATTATTGAGAAATGAATTTTCAATTGAAAAATTAGTATTTAACTTAATCAACTAGAGTGGGATTTAATGATGTGGGGGTCCTGGAGCAACAAAAATATAAGGCTCCTAACCATTTTTGAACTAAATTGAAACAGAAATTTTGACGATCATATAATTCATTGCCAAATAACAAGTTTATCCAACATTACATAACTATATAAATTGAAAGAAATAAAGAGATAAAATTATTTTAGTTTGTTTGCGAACTGTTTTCGTATATAATACCACAAGGGATTGTAATTTTATCAATACATTTTTCTTGAAACATTGTTTACCCAGCAACATCGTGAGAGTCATCTGTCCGATTGAATCATGAGAGCGTAGCAGATGACTCGAGAGATGTTGCTTAAAGATAAACAATGTTTGGAAAAAAATTCATGATAAAATTAAAGTCGCGAGGGGAAAATATTTCTCGAATGAAATTGCTATTATAAGTACCTATTAACCTTTTTTATTGCAAAATGCACTAAATTGTCTCCATATACTCTTGTATTTTCAGATTTCTTGTTTTCAATTCAATTGCTTTCCGCGAAAAATGCATTTCCAAAATTTTGACATTTTCGTAAACTGATTGTTTGTTCATATTGAAACTGCGTATTGTTTCTCCAAGGCAAAAGCAATATATCGCGATTTATTACTTTATTTTCATTGTAACTACTTGACATAAGTGAAATAATTGTGTATAATATCACAAGGAACTGTAATTTTATCAATAAATTTCTGTTTACCTAGCAACATCGTGAGAGTCATCTGTCTGAATAAATCACAAGACGTAGCTAAATGCACTAAATTGTCTCCATATACCTACTCTTGACATTTTTTTTTGTATTTTCAGACTTCTTGTTTTCAATTTCATAACAAATTGTCATAAAATTTCAAATTTTAAAATTTGATGCAAAATTTCATTTAATTCTTGTTTTATTCACTTTCGAAGTATTTAGTTTATGACTAACCAAGCGAAAACAAATTCAAAATATTCATTTATTATATAGAAGTAAAAGTTACAAACCTGCAAATATTTAAATTATATTTACTGTATTTTGCATGTAGAGCAAGTCAAGTTCAAGATTACGGCGTAAATATTGATCGCAAAGCCGATAATATTATAGAAAGTTGAGCGTTGAATCTATTTACCCTGCTAGATAACTGATATGAACATTGTTTTTGTTTTCAAAAACATTGATTGTCAGTTTTATGAAATATAACATTTAACTACATACGTGGGAGATCTAAAACTCATTCATCAAATAGTGATTTTGATATCCATAAATAAATATTACTAAAAGAATAAAAAATAGAATTTATTCTGCATTCTATATGAATAATCTATTTATCAAAATCCCGTGAGATAATCTCTGTAAATATCACTGTTCAATTCTTATAAATAATGATACTATGACAGTTTATTATTAAAATGTACAAATTCTAAATATGCAAATTGAATGGAAAGCAAGAAAGAAGATTATCAGACAATGTTACAAGATTTTTATTTGCTATTCACTTGTACAATTAATCTAATATTTCGAATAATACCCTTATTCTATTATAACTTCAAAAACTTTTAGTCATAATTAATAGTTTCAAATGTTTAAATTGTTTTACATTTTTTATTCTTTTGTAACATTAATCATTCAAGTTTGTAACATACAGCAAATATTTTCACAATGAATTACAATTACAGAACTTTTCTACAGTTAAAAGACGTTGATGAATAAATTTTCTTTACAATTATAGAATAAGGAGATTCAAGGAAGATGACGTCAAGAAAAAAATATAAAAACTGTTTCTGTTTTATAAATGTTACAAGACGTTAATTCTTGCATTTGACAGCTCTGAGAAAATCGTTAACTTATGTAATCACACAGATCAGCAGATTTGCAATGAGTAATAGTTTAATTTATTAACGGATTATACTTCCTTTAACGACAAATATAGAAAACGTCCATTTATCTTAATTTATAAAAGTATGCATTCTAGGCCAGTATTTTACTTGTAAATGCTCCTTAGAAATACAGTCAAAAATTTAAGATTTCTATTAGAAATATTTTATGTTTGATTAAATTTGTTATAAATGTATTAAATTCTATAATGCGTCTCCTTTGAAATTAAGGACCTTGGCTACTTTAAAAAACATTCATAAATAATCATGATTTCAACAATTGTAATAAAGAAAAATTTTTTGTGTGACGGAATTGTATCATCTATTGATTAGCAGATCTTTCTTCCATTATTTGTTATTTTACCTCAGTTGAAGGTTCATGTTATTTATTAAAACGCTTTTATTAGCTTCATCTGTATCTATCAATCTTTCAAATTGATTTCCACCCACATCCAGAGGTCTGAATAATTTGAAATTTTGCACACGTATTAAAAACTGATAAAATATTAGATATTTTTTTATTCACACACCCAATTTTGGGTAAAAATTTGGTTATTACTGCTGATCCATGCATAATTAAAATTTAAAAATTGTTGCACAGAACAAGCAACAAAATTTTCTAATTTACATTTTATCATACCACCTATTTACTCTATTTATGTCAGTTTTATTGTAAATTTGCAGTTATAATATATGTAGTTTACTAAAACAACCAAGTATGATATTCAATTACAAAGAATAAATATACTTCGAGCTTATCGTATTTGTATTGCTGGTTGTATTCAATTGGGTCATATTTTCAATAGTAACAATCCAACAGTTCCTAGGCGCTATTTTCTAAAATTGTACATTCTTCTGTCGTCTTCTATTCTGGTAACCCTAAAATAATTGTTGAATAAATTTTGAAATTTTCGTTTAGTTTCTAAAAAAGTTGTCTTGGTGTTGAGAAATTAAGTGATGTCATGCATATAAGTGCATTATTCATTCGTTTGTAACAAGATTCTTGTATTTCATCATCTAAACTAGCAGCTGAATCCTATATTATCTATCTTTTTATTCATTTCTCATTATCAAAATCTTTTTCAGAATTCTTGTTTCATTTTAGTTTCAGCATATTTTCACAATACTTTCTAATTTTAATAATCCTCTGTTCCTGCATGCCAAAGATCAAATATTCTGAAACTGAACACATGTTCAAGATATGAAGAATAAAGCCTGAAGAGACTAAATATGTACAATCCCCAATGTAATGCTCTCTCCCTTATAGTTGTGTTTTATTTGTGATGTTCATTTGTAGCAAGTCAGTAGCACACAACACAACCAAATGGTTTTCGTAGTCGTTACAGAAGACTTAGACTGATAACAGTGCCGCCCAAACAATTATTCTATTGATATTTTTCATATATTTATGCCTTAATCAGTAGTTATTTGTATAAAAATTTTTGGTAGGCAATATCCATATTTCATCAAGAACATTCCTTAATAGAATAGGTTGATTTTAATTTCAAGATCTAGGGAAATTGTATTGAAGTAACTTGACGTTGGCAATTTTTTCACAGTGACAGCTGTCAAAGTTATAACGAAAATAATAAATATTTTTCTATTTTCTAAATTTATCACTCTAAATAATCTGTAAAGTAACGTTTTGTTACATAAGTTTCTTTATTTTCTATTTATTTAATTATTTGGATGTTAGTAAAAGGCCAGCAGTGTTTTCCGTTTCTTTTACACTTTCCAATCAAACATGTTTATTAAAAATGAGTTCTGAAAAGTATTTTCCCTCAATGATAATTTTTTATTCATTCAAAGACTTTCTACAACCCTAACAGAAATAAACATTTTCTGTCCCAGATTGATAGACAAAAAGGATACATTTTATTTAGCTATAACAAAAGAAAGTTAAATTTTTGTCACTAATACTGCAACCAAGCTTAAGGAGCTCTGATCCCACGTGTGGGCATCAAATAATCCTTTCTGTAATTAGGATTGTATTTTGTTGAGATCAAGCAAATAGATAAAATCAACGAATTGACTTCTAAACATTTTGGGAATCACTGGCGAGTTTTGGGGGTAAGGTAGGCCGTAGGTTTGAAGTGTAAAGGGTGTAAGGATCGATCCAGGATGCGGTACGAATTACTGGGATAACTCTGGATGTTCTGAAAGCGGCAAAAAGGTAATCCTTGAAGATTGGGTAGACTTGTCAGTTCAGCCAATTTGAGATTTGGATTTATGATACTGTGATGAAAGGAGTAACGGAATATTACAATTTTAACACATCTAAATATAAAAAATAACTTTTTGGCTTGTCAACAGCTGGAATTATTAATTAATAAAAATGAAAATTTGAAAATATGTGCTAATTGACGCCGCACTGACGGTAATAATATCATTTTTGTTGGAATGCTAAATTTTATATGAAGTAATAACTAAAATTGCCCGGTAATAAAAAAAATCACTACAAATGCTTTTTACTAAAATCTTGAAATTATTTCGTGCGTTTGTACAAAAATATACTATTTACTATTGAATAAAACTGAAATACAAAGGAACAATAAAAATACCGTATAATATTTTAGCTTTGAATAGAATTGATTATTTCGCTCAAAAAATAATACAATTAATTAATTTATGAAGACAACCTTTCAAAATTGTAACATTGTTATATATTTCAATTCAATAAACGATTGGTAATTTTCTCAGTAGCTTATTAAAAAAATAGACAGTGTCAGTGTAGACACAACAACTTTATTAAAATTAATAAAACTCGTTATTCATCATAAAAGAACAATGAATAAATCAAACATAATAAATTAATTTTTCCTGTTGAATATATTAATTTCTTATTTTACTAGTTTGAAACAATTGCAAGTAGGCGGTTGAGGTTTCCGAACAATTTTAATTTTGGAGCATATCGTCATTAGTTTGAACTGGTTCAACAATATAAGTGTATATATTATGTATGTTTTTTAGCGCATTTTTACCAAAAAAAATACGCTATTATATGCACTTTGGCTGTCTGGCTGGCTGGCTGGCGTGACGCTGATATCACAGCAACCACAGCACTTACAGACTTGAAGCAGGTACTAAATGAAAGATGCCGATTTGTAGGTTTGCAGAAACTGCTAGATTTTCTTACTAATACACCCAATTTTGGGTAAAAATTGAAACAAAAATTGAAAAGGTGCTCACTGCTGAACTATGCATAGTTGAAATCTGAAAATTGCTGCACAGAATGAGCAACATATCAGTAATTGAATTTTATACCCGAAATTACGAACCGATATAAGTTAGTACCCATTTTAGAGTAGAAACTATTTATTTCAATAAAAATAAAAAAATTTCACACAAAAACTGTGAGATATGTGAAGTGGTGTGCTATGGAACATTCAAAAAATAAATAATTCTAAAATAGTTATTTACATAATTAGTTATGAAAAGTGCCATATTGTTTGACGAAACGTAATATTTGCCAAAACGAGCGAAGCGAGTTTTGCAAATTACGTGAGTCATAACGTATTCTGTACAAAATTTTATCTAATTCCGTCGGAATAATTTCAACTATATTTTTCAATGGGAACATCTCTCACGTCACATCACCAAATTCATGACCATCTATTGTTACTACAGAAACAAGAGTGCACTGAAATAAACAAATATCGAACTTTCACAAAACGTCAAAATAATTTTTTTAAATGTGCTCAAGCAGTAATATGCTGAGTGATATAGTACTCTTTGATATTAAAGATTCTGCCAATGCTGCATACTGTGAATAATAAATCTTTCTTTTAATTGTACGCAGATAAGTATAATTGATTAGCTCTGAAACATGGCCAGTTACGTAAAGTCATTACGTAACTACTTTATGCTACTTTACGCAACTGTTGCATTGCAGTTATGAAAAATGGGACGTTGCATAACGTCAGGAATTGATGTAAAGTTTGACTTTTCAAAACGGAATTAGATAAAAGAATTGTTTTCCATAGAAAATTCAAATCTAAGAGTCGGGACCAGGGAGTACCGGGAGAGAGCACTCAATGTTAAAAATTCTGCGCATGAAAATAGTTGCGCCCCTTGCCACATGAGGTCTCTGATAGCTATGTTACCATGGTTTCTAGTCTAAATTAGTATTTTGAGGTTAGGTATTTTGATAGAAAGAAATCACAAAACTTTTTCAACAAAAATACATGTATTATAAATGTTTGTACATGTAAATCAATCTCACCGACAAAATATATGTACAAATATCAGGTTTTGCGATAAAATATGAAGTTACTTTATCCATGAAGTACGATCCAATTATTGTAGTCAGTAAATCCACACATGTAAGGTTTTGTTTGAAAAACGTTATGAATCAATGACTTTGAATAATCTATTTTTGTAGAATGCCTTCTCTAACTGTGGATCATACCTTAGAATAAAATTACTTTCCACAGTATTGCAATACATTGAATAGCTTACAAACTCAAAATTCAATAAAGTCATTTCATGCATTAATTTTGATTCAACTTTGTAGTTATTGAATAAATTAGTGATTTGAGCTAGAACGTCATAATAGGTCAATTACTTTAAAGTGTCTATTCTCAAGAAATGTTTTTTCAATTGTGGGTCATACTTTCTGTTGAAATTACTTTTCACAGTATTCCAAGTTCATTGTGAACAAGACTAGAGAAACATTGAATACAAACGGTCAAAACAATTCGAAATTATTCTAATACAATATGAAATTTTATAGCCATATTCTCAAAAGAATTCATACTAACCCACAATTTTGGATTAGTGAATTCTCTTCTAATTTAGGTCTTTCAAATACAATCTTAAATCACTTATGGTGATAAATGAGCGATAGATATGAACTAGAATGGTTTTAATAACAAAACTGAAAAAAATAGGACACGAAAATCACTAATCCAGGACTGTAGACCAGTTCAAATTATTTTGAGATGTATAATTGATTAAGAAAATGAATAAAAGAAAATATCATCATTTCGAAGTATTTTTTTAAGATAATTACTGCATTTTTTCAATTTACTTTGAGCTAAAGTGACGTTCTGCATTGTTTTCATTTATATCTGAACATAAATGCATCTTACTGTCTAAACTGAATCAATTTTACTGAATTTAAGATTTCTTCCCTACAAATATTACTTTTCTTCTTGGTTCTACTTCCTTTACATTGACTGGAGAGTCTCTTAGCACTTTCGTGAAGCATGAACTTGTTGCGAGTATGAAATTATTGAAATTTCTTCGGCTGCCTGAATTCCAAAGTAACATCAAGACTGAAGAGTATTACTCTTTCTTGGTTCTATATGATATAGATAATATATTGGAGCATCTTCCGTTACAAATAATTGTCAGTTCTAGCACCGTTCAAATATTGGAGCTGGAAAATTCTCATCCATTCCAAATGCTTCTTATTTGTTGACTGTTCGAAATCCCAGGTATTTGTGATTTAGTCCAATATCTGTTATTGTGGTAGATCTAAATCATGTGTGTAATAATGCTTTTGCACTTGTAGAAAACTGCAGGCCGCAGAATGGAACCAGTAGATGTACGCCTAGAATAATTATGATTTATAATAAATGAAGAGGAAAATATCAAGCAGACCTAAAATTTACTTGTTGTACTCACTTTTTAATAACTTCTTGTAGCATTTAACTATTGAAATCAGCAGAAAATCTCGACTAAAAAATAATATTTGCATTGACAAATATTTTTTTATGTAAATCAACATTTGTTCAAATTTTTTTCAACGGTAACTAAGATCCAAGATTCAAATAAAATTGAAAAATAAGTGCGCCCCTTCCCGCAAGATGGTAGCAGCTAAGCGCCAAATCCTTTCATTTGAGTGATCTCTCCCGATACTCCCTGGTCGGGACTGAAGCCACCATCATCTTAGATCGGGGATGCAACTGTAGACATATGTTTCGTCCTTATTAGGACTCCTCAGTAAAGTATAGCCAAACCCAAGATAATCAAGACTTGGATCCCAGAGTGTATAAACTCATTACGATAAAAAGTGCGCTGTAGCAGAAACTACAAACAACACCATCTATCGGGCAAAAATACCGATTGCATGGCTGACAAGATAAAGAAGAAATCACATAAATAAAAATTTCACACAAAAACTGTGAAATATGTGAAGTGCTGTGCTATGGAACATTCAAAAAATGAATAATTCTAAAAAAGAATTGTTTTCCATAGAAAATTCAAATCTAAGAGTTTTCATTTCAATATCTCGCGAGTTACACAAGATATTGATATGTGGTTTCTGACGTTATTAGTATCAGAATGAGTTCGACTTTTGTTTTTACGATCAATTTAGGCCAGTTCATGACCACCCGTTACCTATTTTCTTGAATCTGTAGCTTTATAAATTATAGGTAATTTTCAGGGATTTTTTTTTATATAGCTTTGATGAAGATCAAATTATTATTTTAAGGTACAGCACATGACCTCCCGTCAGTCAATAACTAAACAATAATGATTAAAAGGTATTTTTGAGTTTGAGTTGCACAAATTATGTATCTATCAAATAGTCAACTTTAAACTGGTACTAAATGAAAGCTGCTGTTTTGTAGTTTTGCCTAAACTGCTTGATTTCAAGCTCAGTGATTGTGGGAGATGGTAATTTGCGAAATCTTTGAAGTAACAAGCATTCACGAGCTGTCAAAAATGTGCTTTCATCATCAAGATGATTCTTCCATTTTTTTTATTGAGGAATGGTTAATAAAAAAATTTTTAACAGCTTTTTAACTAGTTTTTTATAACACATGCACCGAAAGTACCCTATAACTGAACTGAATTCGAAAGTTCTCAATTCCAAATTTCCAAACCATGCATGGAAATAATTTTCATTAATTCCCTGCAGACATGAATATTAATACAGAGGGTAAAATGAAAACTGTGGATCATGGATGCCGTTGGTACTTTTTTTATTTCATTTTTATATGTCAAATTGACATTTGAAAAAAAATTTGAAATATGCGATGTGTTCGTTATAGTATTCCCATTTACTGTAAACAGGATAGCACAGAAAATATGAAAAATATCAATCAATAAAATAAGTCATGTAAATTATATTTCGTTGTAGCTTACTGTAAATGTGATCACAATTGCAAAAATTTGTTTGTTAAATCAATAAGATAGTTTTGATACATTTAAAATTTAAAAAGCTCAGAAATGGGAAACTTCGATGCACTTGTTACAAAAAGTATCGTATGCAACACGGACACTGAACGACCGTCATTGGATGCAGCCAACTTCATCCTGGACAATAATGACAGTCGTTCGGTCTTCGTAGCATAATATACTATTCGTATATTTGTTTCTGAAAATTGGAATAAGACTGGTCCACAATAAGCTTATTACTATAGTTATTTGAAATAAATAATATACAGTGCTAACCACTCAAAGAGAGAATAATAGATAAGTTACCATGATAGCATATCAAATATCTTATTAGTGTCCAACAGTAAATAAATATAGTGTCACAAACATGAAATATCTTCACTAATATTTATTAAAGTTTGTAATTTATTTGATAATTTATTGTAAATATTATCTAAGTTGGCATTTGCGAACATTCTAGGAAATGTTTCTATCAGTTCTTAGACATTTGATTAATAGTCCATTGTTGTAAAATGTGATTGTTCGCTTCATGATTTTTGATGTTTTAATATTCCAGAATATTGGATAAGTCCACGTGAACTAGTAAAGAATGATAAAATGGTGATGCAAAAAATGACAGCTAGCATTTTTGCGATAATTTCTGAAATAAAAGTTATTGATTCATAATAAAATTAGTGACAATATAAAATCGATCAAAAATATTTTAAGAAAAATGTTGTTTCTTCAAGTAAAAAGTGATTAGTTACTCGAGGAAATTAATCACTCGTTCTTCAGGCGTCGTGACTAAACTTTTTTCTTTCGTTCCTAATATTTCACGTTCTACACTATAAATTAATATACTTGTATAGTTTGCTCACGATCGTTATATGTCATCATTCACCCTCCAATTATTGCAAAATGTTTGTGAATATAATAATCATCGTAGTTAACTATGACAACCGCAGACAAGCCTAGCATGATTTATGAGAACATTGATCATTACAATGTTCCATGCAGATGACGCACGGATACTGAACATTCTTTTATTTGAATGAGTCGTAGTCGAGTGCTGCAATTATAATAAACATTTTTAACGATTTTTCTTCTATACTCTCACTGTTTGTCCTAAATTATAGATTTTTCGATTTACCAAATAATTTATTTGGGAATATCAAGTGGAATCCTTGCCAAAATCCGGTTTCGTTATCAATTTCCTGTACTTTATCAACAAATTATGTAATTAAAAAAATTCATTTTCAATTCTGTTTCCTCTAGCAAATTAATTTGCTTCAAATTTGCAATTTCTATTAAGCAATGAATATTCAAAGACGTAGTTGTATTTTAAAATCAAGGCAAAAGTTAACAGTAATTTGACTTGAAATCTGATAGTTGAATATTTAACAAGTTCACTAGGGATATTTATAGCTGAAAATAAGTGATATTGATTTTTTATTTGTTTGAAGCTCTTTTGTTTTTAAACCTTTCGTGACAACAAAATTGAAATGAAAATTTATGAAATAAAGAAAAATTGTAGTTACATTTCAGATAAAGCTTTTATTTATGGTCTACAAATTCTACTAGCTTATCTGTTTATTTTTTAATGGCAAAGAACAAAACAATTTTCAAAATTATATTTTTTAATTTTTTGTTTATTCATTACAACCATCAATTAAAATAGCATAATTAGTGAAAATACCGTTAAAGATAAATTGGGAACTAACGAGTAGAAATGAAAATACTGTAATATTTATCTCAGTGAAATATTTTCCAATTCTATTCAATTCACAGTAAAATATCCATCAGTTCTAAGCCAAACAAAATCCATCTATACACAAAACAAAAACTAGTCTCCCCCGGGGAAACTCTAAACTAGTCAATGTTGGAGGAACAAAAAGTAAAATACGCATTCGGAATTGTTTATTTTTCAGTTGAGAGAAATATTTACAATTTCCCATGAGCCAGTTCGTCACTGCCCCTGAATTCTTGGTAATTTAATACATGATAATAATGGATTCTTGTTGATTACTTTTCAATTTTTGATCTAGAAATAATGAAAGGTGTGGAAAATAGCAAATTAATATTGTAATTGGATTTTTGAAGGGTAGATTTTGATAACGCTTGCGTGTTGTTATAGTTACAGATCCTAACCAACATACTTGGATTTGACTTTTTCCGCTTGTAAGGCAATTATTATTATCAGGCATTTTGTAAAAGCAAATATTTTCGTATTTTTAATTTATTATGTAATCATTGACTAGATGTGTCATTTAATTATATTCATTTGATTTTCAACTACAGTGCAACCCGCACTACTTACGCGGGTGCCACGTCTTAAGCCCGTATGACACGCTCAATGTTTTTGCACATATTTTAGTTCAATGTTTTGTTTGTGAAAAAATTGACTGTTGCAAACAGGTTAAAATGTTCAATGATTTACTCAATTTTTCGTTCAATGAAATAATAGAGCTTGCTCTATTTCGTTCAATGTTTTCGTCAATTAATTGCGCAGATAGTATGCGCACGATATCGCATTGCGCTGTCAGTGGCAACTAATAATTTATAACCTCATTTCATTATGTTTGTGCAAGCATTTCAAACATTTCAAAATGTCGTGGTCACACGATCAAGTATCCCTTCTAATCGAGGAATATAGAAAAATGGAATGTTTGTACGCTGTGAAAACTGCGATATATGAAAATATACATGCAAGACAAGCGGCTTGGAACGCAATATTTAGTTCTTTAAAAACAATACTGCCGACAACGTCAATTGTCGAAATAAAAAACAAAATAAATGGGCTCAGGACCAATTTTATGACTGACATATACTGAAGTACGCATGCGCCTGCAACAAAAAATGGAGATACGTTGCATACAGGATTTCTTGCTGTCAATGATTTAGTTCTTAAAAGAGTACTGAAAAATTGATCACAAAACATTGAACTAATATATGTGCAAAAACATTGAGCGTGTCATACGGGCTTTAAAGTTTCTACATCATAACGCACCGTCTATGAACTATGTTATCGTTTATCTGAAATTTCTCAAACGAAAATATTGTAAACTTATCAACATGCTGGAATATAGAGGAAAGTGGCAGCTTGCATTCCTCTTTTCTGCATCATCTCACTTAGATAAATACAACCTGCACAACCTGTATGTGTTATGTTTCGTCTTACCTTAAAATTCAATGTATATATATATATATATATATATATATATATATATATATATATATATATATATATATATATATATATATATATATATATATATATATATATATACATTGAATTTTAATCCTAGCATATATAAACAAAACAAATATATTGTGAGACTATGTCCTCAATCGATCAAGTAGTTAAGAAATTACACGATCACTAACAGACGCATCAACGATTATATATATATACATATATATATATATATATATATATATATATATATATATATATATATATATATATATATATATATATATATATATATATATATATATATATATATATATATATATATATATATATATATATATATATATATATATATATATATATATATATATATATATATATATATATATATATATATATATATATATATAATCGTTGATGCGTCTGTTAGTGATCGTGTAATTTCTTAACTACTTGATCGATTGAGGACATAGTCTCACAATATATTTGTTTTGTTGAGGCGATGGTTAATAGATATGCTAGGATCTGTTAGGTGGTGCTGTAGTCAAGTTATTTCATATTTTAATATATGCACTCACGCAGCTGCGGCAAAATATTATTCTGATATATATGTAATAAGAATGAGTGAAAGAGAGCTACGGAAAATGTTGAGAAAAAAACCTTTGTAGTGCGTAAGCCATAATTCGAAATTCGTTTAGTATTGTTGTCTTTTGTTTATTTAATATTCGTGCTATAATTTTAAATATGCAGTAATTATTTAAATCAAAACTAATTATTATATTTTAAAAGTATTGATCATACTTACATATAAATGATCAAATACCTCGTTAAATACTCATTATTTCATTTCATTTTGTAATACAATTTTTAGAAATTGAAAAAATAAAAAAAATCTATGATTTTTGATTATTCAGTTTAAATCATGAGTTTTGCCAATCCTGGTGCGCACACATACAGAATTTATTGAAAAATAAGTAACATAATTTGTTGATAAAATTCTCCATGGTGGTATGTAGATTTAATTAAACATGATTTCAATTTTTGAAAAAAACATACTACGTTTTATTGTTTTACTATGTGGCTATCGATTTCGAGCAAAAGCTGACGGCCTGAAGATGAGCTTTTGTTTGAAATCGATTGCCACATAGTAAAACAATAAAACGTATGTTTTTTCAAAACTTGGAATCATGTTTAATTAATTTTCACGAAAATATATATAAGAACTCAGACTTAAGGTTAGTTTATAATGGATTTAATTTAAGAATTTACATTTAGAAATTTAGATTTGTAATTAATGGATCTTGTTCTGGTTTATGATGTATTTTAATTTTTGTAGTCAATCACATATAATCCACACTTAATGTTGTATACTTCAAATTAAGAATGAAAATAAGGTAACTGAATTCTATCTTACTGTCAGTATGGATTAATTATATTCTGTTACGATTGATGATCCATTTATTATATTTAATAGGTGATAATTTGACAATTTCACTGTGACAATCGAAATATATTCATGATTGATTGGGTTTGAGATTTAGATTTGGAAATTACTATTTCAAATGTATGTGGATTCGTAAATTAAGTCAATAAAAAATCAGCACATAGGTTAATATGTATTTTATATTTCTAAATCTTAATTTCTTAATGTAAATTCCTAATTCAAATCCATCGTAAAGCAGCTTTAACGGGCAAGTATATTTCTCGAACACACGAGCAAAACTTGCATGTCAATAATTCAGAAAAAAAAAATTCACAAAAATAAATATTAGAGCTCAAAATAAAATGCAGGAAAACAGCGTAGGCATGTGAGTTTAAAAGAAGTTTTGAAAGTAGTTGTCAAAAGTAGAGGAAATATGCCGCAATACGCAATTTATAATTATAGTAAAAATTGGAGAAAAAAAAATATCTTTAAAAAATTGTCACGCATTATTTTATGCGTATGCTTATTATTTATCTATAAAATGCAGGGTGTAGATGATTAAAATCATTTGATTTAAATCATGATTTTAATCAAGTGATTTTTTCAAAAAAATCCTTGATTTTAATCTAAAACTAAATATTTTCTTTTAGAAAAAAACACCACAGTGGAAACTGAAGTAAATTACTTATCATAAGAAAATTAGAAACAGGAAGCATACATATTTTATCAAACATAAGAAATTATACTAGAAAATAAAAAATAAATTCAATTATGGCATGAAAAGATCTAACTTAGAATTGGAAATAAACAAAAAATTGTGCGAAGAAACTTTGTGAGATTTTCAAACATGCTTCGACCTGAAATCCCTGAAACACTTGACGTTTTTTTCATGTTAATTTAAAATTAAATTAGTATTAGAGGCAGTTATGCAATGAAATGGTTCAAATAATTACTAAAAGTATTGAAAATACTATCTTGTACTTTAAAAGTCAAAACTAAAGAAAAAAGAAAAAATCATGATTTTTTTACACCATTAAATGTATCGTCAATAAAATTAATTTGATTCGTCCATTTCGCAAACATAACCACCAATAGATGAATCTGATTGTATTTTGAAATTGGTAAAAAAATTTCATGGTAATTTAACTTTGAACAGAAATACTATAATTTATTTATTCATTATGTCGATTTACAGATACATATACTATTACATTGATTCAAAGCTTTTTGGAAGTTCAGGGCTTCAAAAAGATACTCATTATATAGTACGTGGTCAAATTATTAGGGACAGTCCATAAATTTTTGTACTTTCTAGTTTTTCCGACAATTGCTTTCAACAAATTATCGATTTTAAGTCTTATTGGTTTATTTTATGTATAAGAGTGTTCAATTGAGATACTAAAACAAATGAAACAATGAATTACGAGAAAATTAAATTAATTCTTCAATTAAAAAAAATCCAAAACAGAGAAATAAATTCTACAATCAGAAATCGTGGAGGATCAAAATATTAGCGGTAAACTTCAATTTAGTTTTATTCGAACGTTTCGGCGCCGAAATGGTCCTTCATGTGAAGTTGAAATATTATGAAATTATATAAAAAAGATCAATAAGATCTAAAACCAAAAATTTGCTGAAAATAATAGTCAATGAAAGTGGAAAGTACAAAAATTTATGGACTGTCCCTAATAATTTGGTCAGGTACTGTACTTAAGGTGCTTACTACAAAAAATGACATCCAAGAGATTTTGATAAAATTTTGATATTATAAAGTTTAGGTGATCATACACTGCATATCAAAAAATGAGTATCACCTTTGCATTATATTTGAATCCTAAATCGATATTTTTTTCTACGTTTATATGGTGTCTTATAGGACGACATAACACATTACCACTGTTTTGGATATAGTCGCGATAAAAATGGAAAGATATAGACAAAAAACTAACTGATTATAAATTGAATATTCAAAATAATTTGATCAAAATATCAAAGAAAACTAGTAATAAAATTCAGGACAAAAAATTAAGCCTTGCCCCTGCATTCTCTATCTCTGTCTAGTTTCAACATTCTTAATATCTCCGTCTCTCTTAAACTTTATTTACAGTATCAATCTGCATTCTTTTTTAGTTGTTTCAAGTGTTTGACTAACAGATGGCAGTTTTTTCGAAGCAAGCACCACAAGAGCCCAATTTTACAGTCTCCGCCTTATATAATTTCATGAATGCCTCTTTGATATGTAAAATTGAAATACTGATTTATTGAATGCAAATAAAGTTTATTCATACATTAAAAATGTAAACATTCAATGACTTTTTAAGATAAGATAATTCATTCAACAATATTTGTTGACATGACATTCATGTCTGTATATTTCAAAAGTATTTAAAATTATCATTGCCATACAACGTACTTAAAATTCTTGTAGATAGTAACCATATCATTTGGTAATAAATTTAACATTTCTGGGAATAACAAAGAACTGTTGTTTGTAGCTTGTTGACAGTGGAAAGATTCGTACCGATTTACCGGAAATGGTTTCATTTGTTTATCGCGATAGAACGAACACTAGGTAATATATTTACATACTTTAGCATAGTCGTTGCGCATTTCGGATTAGATATCGATCAGCATGAAACAAAAACATTTAATTGATGTAGAAGCATTGTGCGTAAATATCATTAATTTCAGTCTAGTTTGGGAAATGCAGATATTATGTTTCATAAAGAGAATATCTCATTTTGAAATAGATTGAATTCTAAATGGAAATGTGCAGGAATCAGTAGTCCATAATATTAATCTTATCCATCATTTATTATATTTAAAATGCTATTAATCAATGAGAAAATTATTGTCTAACGTTCTTACTTTTCTTTCACTCATTCCATAGATTTTATTTTTTAAATACATAATAGTTTTTTTTTCTAATTATGAAATAAGCATTTTATGCAAAAAAGTTATGCAAATAATTCAGGGTAGTTTAAAAAGAGTCATACCACCAGAACCACAGCAAAAGGTTCTATGCAACCAAGATTACAGTAAAGTAGTGCAGATTTTGCCGCCTGAAATAACTAAAAATTAAGCTATTTCACTGAAACCCGAGAAATATAGCTGTCCAGGTCAATTAACTCTGCCTTTCAAGTGCGTAAAAGATAGAAATGAGTTAAACGAACCAAATATATTCAAAATATTCTGCATTTATTTGCTTAAAGTACAAACAGCTTCTTAATATATCTGCAAATGTTTTTAAATAAGCTTCATTTATCTCTTATACTTTTTTTTTCATGTAGAGGCAATTTGCAGTACAATATTTTTGTTATAAGCAATTGTCCAAAGTAGGAAAATGGAAGATCTGAAACTTGTTATTAAATGTTCGTCTAAATGCAAGGCATTATTAAATATTAAATTCCAATTTTCATCTTTGATTATGTTGTAAAAAGATGTTTAGACTTGAATTCAGATTTATTAATCAAGTCAAGGCTTATAATATCAATATTTATTCCATTGTTTCATATTGTTATTAATATTAACAATTTAAACAACTAACAATAAAGCATCAACTCCAGCTGTAATAAAACACATCAAGTAAACAGCTCCATGTCCACATAATTATGAACTGTGACCGACGAATCACCTTGCATATTCAAAACTCATTTTAAACTACAACTTTCGACCATAAACTGTATAGATAATATGCTTTACTTTTATAGGCACTTCGAACATGTAACAAAAGCTTATCTACTGTTATATGGTCTACAATTAACATATTTCTCTTTACTCAGTTGGGTCATCGTTCTTCACTTTAAGTACTCCTTCTGAAAAGCGCGGGAATTCTTCACGCGAAACATACGTCGTTTGTCAACAGATAACTCATTAGACTATCCTTTGTTTCAAAGTTTAAACTCTGCAGCATGTGATTCATTACGAAAGTTTTTGTTTCGCGGATACATGGGAATTTAGTTATTAAAAATCTTTCCCGTTAAACTTTGACAACTAGAATTTTCTCGCTAGCATATGTTGAAATTTTAATAACCGTCCTGTCTTTAGCGCGATGACACATTATGATGTTCCGTTGTTTTTGCAATAACAGAAATTATTGGCAGTTACTTTCTGTGGTGGGGGATATAATTACAAATATAATACTGTAATTAGTTGTTTGTTATTTTTTAAATAATCGCCGTTTATAATATAATCTTAATTTTAAGATATTAGTAAAAAATAGTAGCAGTTCACATTAAAATTATAAATAAGTACCGTTCTGTTTCAGAGTTTTATTGAATAAAAATTTGTGATGGATTATCGATTATTTTTAATATTTGATAAACAGTTCGACTATTAATTGAGCTTAATGAAATGAGGGTTGCAGAAACTCCAATAGAAGAATGAGAATTCTGATTTGATTTTTTTTTTCTTTGTTCCAGGTGCAAGACGAATGCAGAAGCGATGAGGTTGAGGTTGATATTGATGAACTGTTGGATATGGACAGCGATGATGAAAGACGAACACATTTACAGGTCTGTATTAAACAATATTTAAAACATAAATATCAAAATATACTTAATAATTTTAATCATTTATTGTTATATGTATATAATTGTGAAAAAAATCTATTTTACTATGCGTTAATAATTCCATTCAATCCGTTCTTTTCATAATATATATATTTAGCACTAATTATTCTAATTAACTTATGAATACGCTGAGAAATTTTCACTTTCAAGTTGCCGTGATTATTTTCTATATAATTTTAGTTATTCTCACGGTTGCACTTAAATAATTTCATTTCTAACGCCTAAGAAACATTAATTACTTAGTAAAATAATACGTTAGAGTTGATCAATATAAATTGTTTGCAATTAAATGAAAGTGTGTGATCATCTTTTTAATTATTAGAAATTTTACATTTTAGATCATTAATAACGTTTGTTCTAATTTTTAGGGGCTGTTAACTAACGCCAAGAAATCACAAAACGATGTTAAGGTACTTATGATTTTTTTTAATAATCTAATATTTTTTTAAAGTTCTATTTTAAATGTAAATTTCCAAAATAAAATATTGAAATGATAGGTGAAAATAGTTACAGATTCAAAACTATAAAATATAAAACTTAACTTTTACGCATTTAATTTCATATTTCAAAATTTATCTCATTAAAAAATACAGCTTGCAAATTGATTGTTAGAATGAGATATCTATTTTTTCAACATTTTATTCTTTAAATTTTTGTAGATCAAATTCTTAATCCGCAAAATGAATTTGAATTAGTATAAAATATTTTTGCTATTTAGATATTTATTCATATAAGTGTTTGTGTGTTCCAGAAATTTATAAACGATCTTCTAGATAAAGCAAAGACTCTTTAAGAAATTTAGTGATGTGCCAGTAATTTGGTAACACAGTGGAAAGACAATTGCCGTTTTCGGCATACTAGCCCAATAAGATCTCGGAAACCTTGTAAGAGTGAAGTTTTTATACAGTTGGTTTAAAAAAATTACCATCCGTCCCTCTGCGACATCATTCACCAAGAAGAGCGATACATTATTCAACATTTCAGTCAACAGATAGAATAATCGAGGATCGATTATCATCACGTGATTTTTTTGAACCAACCAAATGTTTTAACAAACCAACGGCATAGACATCATCATTGTGAGAATCATTTATTCATTTTAGAAGCAATATAAAATTTGTTGCCGTCTAAACCAAAATAACAGTTGACTATCGATGTGATGTTTGGTTTGGAGAACAAGTTACTGTAGTCTAGTCCGTGTGCAACAACCTATTTAACATAGAATTGAACATCGTACGAGATGTGGCAATTTAATTCTCGGAATAATAATTACTTTTAAAATACAAGAAGAAATTTAATTGTTTCATGGAAAATAATATTTTTTGCTTTGTTACATATTTTAAGTATAGTCTGTTATGAATCATATTTATTTGTTACTAAGCTTGGCTTTTACGATTTTACAATACATTATGTAGTTCTTTCGCGCTTCCTAGAATAATTTTTTAATGATTCAGCTACATCCTGTATTTGAAAAATGATTTTTGAAAATCAAATTCAATTATTTTGTACGTAGAAAATGATCTATTGAATCAAAATATTAAAATTTGACTTATAAATTTGTAGAACATTTTGATTTATTAGTTATTGCTATTTTATTAATTGGCAATGAATATTTTCCGGAAATTAAATTGCTACCCCTCGTATAGCAACTGCCAAGTAACATGCTAAATGTGTTAAGCTATACAAGGCCCTCCACCCAGCTTATGATCCGAATATAATGAAATTTTATCCGTGTTTTAGATAATAAATCATGTAAATGTTGGTAATTATTATACATTTCAATCCCAATTTTCTATAACAGTTGTAAGTGTTAATGAGCCAAAGGATTTTTTTGTAAAAAGATGTGCAAATAAGACACGCAGTGTACAAAAAAATATATAAACGCTTTCAAAAAGTATATCATTAGTGAGACCCTGTTTGTTGTTGGAAAAATCAGTGTGCATGAATATTAGTATGTTTCGCGTATGTGTGATCTCATGTTTCTCAATTTTTGACATTTTGTATCATAGATATCTAGTTCGTTTGTAATCTTTTCTGTAAAACTTTTATTGACATGACATTGTATAATAAAGTAATTATCATCTGAAATGTGTTTCCCTCTCTATTTTATCCATGGACCACGGGAATCAATTATTCATTCAATTTGCTCGATTATTTTTAAGGAGGTCAACATATTTATAACGCCAAGTATTCCAAAAAAAACAACTTCCTCGGAACGATATCGGCAGAAGAACGATTTTTGCGAACTAAACGGACTCGCGACAATAATAAGAAATGTGCAAAATGTTATATTCTGTATTTTTTGTTTGAAAATTTGTTGCCTTCGAAAAATAAGAAACGAGAAAAATCAATTTCAAAGTTCTTTCAAGATGGCGGCAAAAATCCGTTTGCGTAAGCCGGCATTTTGGTTCTTGACTTCGAGTCCAAAATCCTACACATAAAAATTGTAATGGAGATGTGGGTTTTCTGTCGATAGTTTGACTATTGTTACGTGATTTTCTTATTTCTAATAGCTTCTGTAAATTACTAGTATCTTATGATTAAAGATTAATTTACAAGATTTTAATTTTAAATCAATCATTATCAAAATCTACAATACAGAATAAATAATTTAATTATTAGTAGAGGAGCTTTCTGCATCAAACTCTTCTTGACGGAAAATACATATAGTTTTACTGATAGTGCTGAATATGGTACAGAGTTTTATATGTGACAAAACTCGAAATTAAAAAACAAGTCACTTTCTGTATTGTTGGCAATCCCTTGGCTTGGAGGTTGAAATTTGTTCCAATTGTGTCGGACTCATGAATAAAATATTCGCTTTCCTCCTAAGGCCGGCTCTACTATAAGGCGCCAAGTTCCAGGGAGCGCCTCAATAATAAGAAACAAATTTCGCTTTTCGATATCTCTTTTTGCGAGCGTATGGCTAATATAAAAATAAATAAATAAATATCAATCACGCCTTTTACCCGCTACGGGTATGACAGACACTTATAGATTGATTGATATTTCCTCAGTCGTATGGTGCGGTTACCAGTCATCATTCAATGAAAATCCTACTGACTTTTTGTCAGTCGGTGGGATTCGACCCTGTGACCTTCGAATTACAATGCCAGCATATTCACGCTGAACTATGAATACTCTTAGCTAATGTATTCATATGGCTAATGTATGTATATATTAGGGACCAAGCAAAGAAGGCGCAAAAATTGAATTTCGCTCCATACTAAAACGTCTTGAGCCGGCTCTGGACTCCTCATCCTGACGGAAGCATGACAACAAAACCGAAAATTATCCTCACTGCCAATAACATCGGGTGTTACCTGTTTTTTTTTTTTAATATTTCGTTCAAATTTTGGCACAAATAAATTCCTGTGCCATCTTGAGCACAAAAATATTACCCAGCGCCAGATTGTGATGTATAGGCTATGTGCAAGGGGGCGGAGTTTGAACAAATATCGATGCGAGCGCTCATGGTGAGCACCATTGTAACCATTGAACTCCATGTCTCAGAATACGTCAATGAGCTGTCATTGAGCATTGTAGTTTAAAAGTGAAAATAATTGCATATTAAACATGGGAAAACGTTTGTTCTGTTTCAGGCAGTTGTGTTAAAGATGATTCAAGTGAAATATAGTTTCATAGATTTCATGTACCCAGTTATAACATGAAAAAACGAGTGAAGTGAATCAAAGCGGTAAACAGAGTATTGTCTGTCTTTCATTAAAATCTATATAACAAATATGTTTGTAATTCAATTGTGAAATTAGAAATATTCATCATCGATTTGGGATTTATGAATTCACCTCTATTTCTAATAAGTAAGATGTTTCAGTGATAGAAGTTTGTCAGATGCACTTCGCAATAATTTTGTTGTTAATATTGTCAGCAATATATTCTTCAACATGTTTAATATGGCAACACTAATTTCACGCTTTTCTTCAATGCTTCCTCGGTAAAAGGGATATAGTGTTTGATAAATACAGACCTGATCTGCAAGATCTTCGGCGTCATAAATTGAGGTTATCCTGTCAATTTGGACGAATTAATACGTTTTCTCTATTATAGGTACGTTATAATTGAAGAAAAAAATACTCAAAATAAATAATTTCAACGTACCTTTTATGCTATGCAAGTTATCTTATACGCACACAGCTGAATTAAATAATATTAATACATTTAAAAAATTATAGGTATGAAACAATGATAAAATGGAGTTCAATCGTTCTCCATTGCCCGCTAGAGGCGCTAGTAGACTTCATGCACGTAGCCTATTGAGGTCCTATAGGCTATGTGCAAGGGGGCGGAGTTTGTACAAATATCGATGCGAGCGCTCATGGTGAGCATCATTGCAACCATTGAACTCCATTTCTCAGAATACGTCATTGAGCTGTCATTGAGCATTGTAGTTTAAAAGTGAAAATAATTGCATATAAAACATGGGAAAACGTTTGTTCTGTTCCATGCTGTTGTGTTAAGGATGATTCAAGTGAAATATAGTTTCATAGATTTCATGTACCCAGTTATAACATAAAATAAACGAGTGAAGTGAATCAAAGCGGTAAATAGAGTATTGTCTGTCTTTCATTATTAATATATATAACAATTATGTTTGTAATTCAATTGTGAAATTAGAAATATTCATCATCGATTTGGGATTCATGAATTTACCTCTATCTCTAATTTTTAAGATGTTTCAGTGATAGAAGTTTGTCAGATGCACTTCTCAATAATTTTGTTGCTAATATTGTCAGCAACATATTCTTCAACATGTTTATTATGGCAAAACTAATTTCACGCTTTTCTTCAATGCTTCCTCGGTAAAAGGAATACAGTGTTTGATAAATACAAACCCGACCCGAAGATCATCGACGTCATAATTTGGGGTTATCCTGTCAATTTGGACGGATTAAGACGTTTTCTCTATAATAGGTACGTTATAATTGAAGAAAAAAATACTCAAAATAAATAATTTCAACGTACCTTTTATGCTATGCAAGTTATATTGTACGCACATAGCTAAATTAAATAATATTAGTACATTTAAAAAGTTATAGGTATGAAACAATGATAAAATGGAGTTCAATCGTTCTCCATTGCCCGCTAGAGGCGCTAGTAGACTTCATGCACACAGCCTATAGGGAGTGAGCGCAGCCACCAGAGGTCTCGCCAGTTATAAGTAAAATAGCGACAGAACCGTGATATGCACTCACTTTATATGTTAGATTAACAGTGCGCTGCGAAAATATTCCGTTCATATATATTTATCTGTATTGAAATCTTCAATTTTTATGTGAAAAATTCTATAAATATAATATAAAATATGTCCTATATCAAGTTATCTGAGATTTTTTGAATTAGTTTGATGTAGTGGTAAAAACATTCCAGACAAATAGCTTGGAATGAAAGATTTTATTCAGATTTTACAGAACTCAACAAGATTTTCATAGCACATCGTTAATTTGTAAAAGCTATTCATTATCCAATACATTCTGGACGCAAGTAATGAACATTAAAAATTTTGATGTTCATTCTAGTGTAATTTTGATTTGATAAGTTTTTCGTTTTTCCATAGTTGCTTAAATTACACTGGACATCAATACTTCTGTAATTTATCTTGTTTTGATCAAGACAATTTGAATTTTTAATAAATTTGCATTGAGTTCCACACATTTTGTTTCCTGAATCCTGAAATATTTCTATTGGGAGTGAAGTTTCTTTAGGACTTAAGAGATGTTTCAATAAAAATGAATAGAATTTGTTCAAATGCATGAAAATTCATATTCATGTAATCTAATTATTATTCTGAAAATTTTCTGATTTTCCGTTTTCTGAACCATTTTTTCTATGCTTGTAATTCCTAATTTATTGGATGAATTAGATTCTTTCAATTTTTTTTTTCTTGATTCCAAAAAATCTAGTTTTTGAGAAGTAAAAAACACTAAAATGATATAATATTCGATTTTTTGTTTCCAATTTTTTGCCACTGCTTTCGAAAGATAGATTATATTGGAAATCGATATATACTTATTTATTTACTCTTATAACTACAGCACTGTGGTACAGAATAATATCGTCTGGACTTCACAGTAGTTTTTCTATTATAAAATATTTCTTAACTCTATAAATATCGAAAAAACAAAACAGTCTTTTAAGACAAAATCCCATATGATCTCCAATATAATTCAAATCTATCTCGGTTTCTCTAGTTTAAATTCCTGCCGCCAGAGACCAACTCTTTCGTCGCGTATTTGATGGGAACCCAAGCACAGTGTGTATTGGAGCCCCCAAGTTGAACATAATATATAAAATGTTTGGTAAATCCTCAAAATTAAGCATCCCTAAAACTAGGCACATGCCTAGTGAATCTAAGGGATAAACTATCAGTATGAAAAAAATCTGTAAGTTCTGTCAAGCAGAGTTTGACGCAATCGGTTCTTGTATTGTATTTACGAGTAGAAATGACTAATCTATGAGTTTTATAATAATAGTGAGAGGAAAATTTTGGAGAAGTAACAATTATTCTCAGAAGTTTTTTTTAAGTACCTACTCAAGAAAATAAAATATTTCTGTAATTTAGATTATAAATCCTTGAATTGTTTGAAATAAACAAATTGCTGTGTTAACAACCTATAAGTGGATGTATCAAAATTAATGATAAAGCTTAATATTTGCACTGAATACAAATTATGTATTCAGTGATATTTGTATAAATGTACTGAAGGTGCGATAAATGTTTAGACAGCGATGTATGCGTGTTGCCTATTGTGACATAACCATTATTCTCATTTTTTTGAGATACTAGTGCCCCCTACTGACAGTTTGAAATTTGTTAACCTGAAATCGATGGAAAGGTAATAAGAAATTTGGTAATTTTATTGATTTATGATATATACTATTTCAATTCGCAAAATCGATACTAGTAACTAGATTTGCTTTTTGTAATGTCTGTAAAGTTGCAATTGTATGCGCTTGCGTGTAGTGTTACCACTAGTCAATGTAAAGAAATATATTTGCACGAGGAGATTTCTCATTTTAGTGCAGTTTAATATAGATAAATCTAATCATACCTGTTATTATGGCTCCAGGAGAAAATAATAAAGCTACAATGGATATAAGTGCTGCTCCGGATGATGACAACGTTTTCAATGATAAAAATGCATCCAGCTCTATTGAACCAAAAACAGGGACAGTTGCTGAACTTGATGAATATGCCGATGAGGTAATGTTATTCAATAAATAATGTATAAGTTATGCTTGAACTAATCAGCCAAATGTTTTATTAAGCTAATCTCCCTTTCCTAACCTAAGAAATATGAAGTTCAATCGTACGCAAATAGATTAAATCATACATAATTCTCTATTATCTTTTAGCCTGATGAAACAATGGGAGAAAGACTGTGGGGTTTAACAGAAATGTTTCCGGAATCCCTCCGTAATTTTACTTACAATGCTGCCGTCACAACTACCGAAGGAGTCAAAAGTTTATATGGCCTTTCCCGAAATGTTGTTTGGATATTTGTTAGTTCCTCAGTTATTCTATTTGCGCCATTAATTCTCGAGGTTGAAAGGGCGCAGATGGAAGACATGCAGCGTAGTCAGCAAAAACAAGTAAGAAAAATCATACATATTTGAGAATCAACTCATTTTATATTTTTTCTTAGATGTTGTTAGGTCCGAATACAGCTTTAGCGGGTGGTCCAGGATCAGGAGTTCCAATGCCACCAATTCATCGATAAATTTTCTCCTCGAATTACTAGCAAATCAGCTAGGGTTTCATAATACACAAAATGTTACGAAATTGTTTTACATTTGAATGTTCCCTATCCCTACCATATAATTTTATAGTCAAAGCATTTTTCATAGCTCGCAAATATGCGAGTTATCATGTAAAATTTTGTTGTAGTAATAAATTTGAGAGTTAGTTAACAATTATTTATTTTATACTACAATAAGCGCATTACTCAATTATTAAATTACAATACAGAGAAGATTTCTTCGATAAAATCAGTCATGAAATTGTCGAAAAGCAAGAGCTTAATCTTAAAAAATAGCAATGCTAGCTTTATCATAATTTCAAAATATTTCAATCAGAGACATCCTTTTGAAAGTTTTGCAAGTAGTTCACTCAGTGTTGCCAGCCATACGGATTTTTAATTTAAAATTGGCTTCTGTTGATTTATTTGAATTAGTTTATGAGGACAGCATTATTGCTCATAATTTACTGATCTATAAGAATCAAGATTTTGTACTGATTCACAATTAAATTTGCATAATTTTCTACAGATTTAATTTTTTTCCTGTGGATTCTTGAACAGAATATTGGCTTCAGCTGGCTGGCAACACTGAGTTCACTCCTAGTACCTGTCCCAAGCCTCTGTCAGTTAAATGGCAGAAAGTTTACCAAGTTGTAGTTCTGCCCAAGAGACGCTAGTCGAATGCATGGCGCCACTATCGCGATTCGAAAATCTTCGTTATTACTCGGCTTAAGTCGTGCTCGGAGATTTAAAATTTTGTGTTAACCGTTATTACCAAGCATCAGTCAAGCCAAGCCAGTCTTGCTGTTTTCGTTTTATTTTTTTGTGTTGCAGTACTGTTAAATTCAGTTGTTGTGTTTGAAAGTTTTTTCATCATGAGAACTGTGAGTATAAAACATTTATTCCATAAAGTACTATCTATTAAATTTTGCTATGTTCATTGATAAACTGTAATTTGTTGTTCTCAGATAATAAAGTGTGTTCATCATGGTTGTCCCACTAACAATTTACCAAAGGATGAACGGGGCAATATGTTTTGTTTCCCAAAGTCGAAAAATCTACGACGTAAGTGGATAGTCCAAATGAATCGTCTTGATTTACTGGAGCTCAGATATCAGCAAATATTAGATCGGGGACTTAGAGTATGTCATGTTCATTTTGCAGACAACCAGTTTCAGACAGCCGAAAAAAATTGCATGCTTTATCTCCAAATGAAATTGTTTAATAATTTATTAATAAATCTTTGTAAATTAGAAAATTATATATATTTATCATTATATACTATTTTTATTTATCTATACATTTTTTTTAATTCAAAAATAAGATTATAATTGAAAGTTTTTTTTTTTTTTAAGTTAAATCATAATTGGAAGGTTTTTTTGCTTTAAATTCTGCATATTTATTTATAATTTAAAATATAAATAAATATAAAGAATTTAAATCAAAACAAATCTTACAATTATGATTTAACTTTAAAAAAAACCTCCCAATTATAATCTTATTTTTGAATTTCGAGCCAAAAATTTTAAATATGCAGAAACCTACATTATCGATTCTCCGATTTCTCACTATTTAGTTCTGCCCAAGAGACACTAGGGCGCGCCACATACTTGGTAAATTTTTTTTGTACGTAGTTGACGAGTCTGATAGTATAGATGGTCTGTGACCTGTCCATACCTGTCAAAGGGCTGTTGACACAGGAATAGTTTTGACAGCTCAAAGAACGTAATTTATTATTGTGGAATCGGTGATGAATACAAAGCATATTTATCTGAAATATTGAATTATTTAGTTGCTCATATTTCGAAGCAGCTTATTTTTTCTGTTGACCATGGCAAATACTGGAGTGCTACCTTTTGTAAGAGGGGTTGACTTTACTCGTAATGATTTCAGCGTGAGTGAATTTAGTTAAAAATAATTCTGAGCTCCTTTTTTCATATAATTTCATACTCTGTAGGATGAAAAATTTCCTGAGGCTGTGAGAATGATGACAGGTGTTCAATGGCTCAAATTAGATAGAACCAATTTAACAGAAATTCCCAAAGAAATGGGGAAACTGTTGAAATTAGAACATTTATCTTTAACTAGGAATAAATTGGAACGTTTATTTGGAGAGCTTACAGAACTGGACTGTCTTCGCACTTTAAATTTACGGCATAATAAAGTCAAGAATTCTGGAATTCCAGCCGAATTATTCCATTTAGAGGAACTTACTACTTTAGATTTAAGTCATAATAACTTGAAAGAGGTTCCAGAAGGTTTGGAAAAAGCCAGAGCACTTCTTGTTCTTAATTTGAGTTACAATCAGTTAGTATTTATATTATTTAGGATCTTGTTTACCCAGTTTTCAAATGACACATTTTTGGTACACTGTCATTTGAAAAATTCCTTTATAATATTAGTCTTAAAATACCATGAAAACGAAATTCGAAATATAATTTTTTTAGAGCAGTCCAATGTCAAGAGAATAATTCTTTCGGTTGATATTTTTGCTTAGAGTACCAAAAATTAGTTTTTTGATATATTCTGGACTGCGTATAGCTCCTAAACTGTTCTAAATTCAATTTTCATTTTGTTGCAGTATTGACTCAATTCCCAACACCTTATTCGTGAATTTAACCGATTTACTTTTCCTTGATCTAAGTAGCAATAATTTAGAGACATTGCCACCTCAAACAAGACGACTTGCTAACTTACAGACTCTTATTCTGAATCATAATCCTCTTGGACATTTTCAATTGAGGTAAAATATAAGAAAGAAATATTTTTTCGTCTTTTCTTAATAAAACTAATTTGTAGACAGTTGCCTTCTCTCGTAAATTTGGAAACACTGCATATGAGGAATACACAACGCACTTTAAGTAATTTTCCTACTAGTTTAGAGAGCTTGGCAAATTTAACAGATTTAGATCTTGCCCAAAATAAATTGCCTCGTATACCAGAAGCTTTATATTCTTTACCGAATTTGAAACGATTGAATCTAAGCGATAATGAAATTACTGAGCTCTCCACAGGTATGTTTTGTCATTCAAAAATAATATTTATACTACTTAAAGGTTTGATTTTTATAGCCATGGAATTGTGGCAGCAACTGGAAACATTGAATTTATCCCATAATAAATTAACTGGACTACCATCATCCTTATGTAAAATTTCAACACTTCGTCGGTTATATTTAAATGATAATAGCTTAGATTTTGAAGGTATTCCTTCAGGAATTGGAAAGTTAGGTAGACTTGAAATTTTTTCAGCTTCTAATAATCAAATTGAAATGATTCCTGAGGGATTATGCCGGTGAGTAATAACATAATGAATTAGATTCTCAATTATTGAAATATTTTTCTATAGATGTGGATCACTAAAGAAGTTAAATTTGAGTTCTAATAAATTAATAACTTTGCCTGACGCAATTCATTTACTTAATGATCTCGATTCGTTGGATTTGCGGAATAATCCTGATTTAATAATGCCCCCGAAACCGACGGAATTAGCCAAAGGAGCTGGATTGGAGTTTTATAATATAGATTTTTCTCTACAGCATCAATTACGATTAGCTGGAGCTAATGTACCAACACCTGCACCTGCAGCAAGTAAGAATCAAAATTTCCTTATAAAAATAATTAGTTATATATTTCAAAATTTGTTCTCTATTTAGATGCTAGTAAAGATCCAATTGCAAGGAAAATGAGACTGAGACGTGGTAGAAGAGACCAAGAAGAAGCTGATCAGGATCAGGCTAAAATATTGAAGGTATATCATTAATCAAATCGTTTTTTGACTTTAATAAATCTTGAATCGCAAGTTTAAAAAGAGGAATGTGATAATATAAGATATGAACCGTACGAAGCATAATCGAGTAACGTATAAGATAAATAGGGCGAGAGTTTACTCATCCGTCAATAAGAACAGCTCTTAGATACGGGCCCTGATGCATATATATTGGACCAGAAAAATTAATGGTGAAATCTAGCATCCTCTTAATCCATTTTTAAATAATAATTTAACCAAACTATATTAATTTCATATTAGTATGAAAAGAACCTATGGATAAAATTCATAAAAAATTAAACTTCGAGTAGTGGATAACAAATAAATAAATTGAATTATGTGTGAAAATCAATTATTATCTAAAGATTTTCGAAACTATAGTCGCTACTCAAAGAGAGTGCCTTTCTGACAATTGGATGTGCTGAAAACTTCATCTTCTATTATAGCCCAATTCAGACCAAAATCTCTCATAAAATGTGATGTCGCTGAAACTAGGTTTCTAGGTCCTTTTTTGGGTATAGAAAACGATAAAAGAATCTTTGCTGCTCTATAATATATGCTAAGTTCATAATCTCGAAAACAAAATCAAAAATTTTTATATCGAAAAAAATAATAAAGTTTGATGAAAACAATATGAATATTTTCAAAATTGAAAATAGCGAATACAACATGTCGGCAATTTAGTACGTCCAAAAAATTTTAATCTATTTATTTTAAAATTAAATTTATATATTTTGAAAGTGTGAGCAGGGGATAGGAACATGGTTTTTTTGCTGACTAAGATCATTTATATTAATGGAGTGAAAATTAAAATGGTGTATTCAATATGGAGGTTTTTTAAAATAAGTAAAAATTTGTCAATAAATGAACAAAAGAATAAGATTTATTTAAAAAAACAATTGAAAAATTGATAAAAATTCTTCTTCAAATTTGTACTTACTGTCTTCTTATTAGGTGAAGAGCCACGTATTGCGGAACTTAGTGAGTTTGTTGATTTACAATTACAAGCTCTCTTACATAATTTTTTGCAATGATTGCAAAATATCAAATCAAAAAGAAATTTCGAAGTTGAAAGTTTTGTCATTTTGACAGAGCTGAATATTTTTGAGTTGGAATCGTCAATTTTCCTATCAATGTTTGCTTATAACCTGAATGCGTAATCAAAAAATAAACAATATATTCTGAAAGCTCAGAATTTCATATTTAATTATGTATTTTTGATAATTTTTGAAAGTTCATTTTTAAGTTGCAGGAATTGGAATAAGCAAAGAACATGCATTTTCTTATATATTTCTTATATTAGAGATTACTCGAACATATCAAGTTGTATCAATTTCTGAATTATTACACATTATGAAGTATATTTTCAACTTCATTTGAAAAAACAGATATAATAATTTCTGATTCATATAAATAAATAAAAACCGTTTTGAAAATGTAAATGGTGTCGAAAAAAAATGATTATTTTAAAATATGAGTTTTATTAAACATAGATAATGTTCATCATTTTAATTATTTTCACATTAAAAGTGAAAGTATAGTGATGATAAATGTACAAGGAATCTATTTAATTAATGCCTCTATTATAATATATATCTTCAATTTTATAGAAGTCAGTGAGAATTTCAGAAATTTCAACTTCTGGTCAAATTTTCTATGAGAAAAAAAAAATTATCAAAAACTAATGGCTTCCTCAGAAAGCTTCGAGTCTCTACTTCAAGATACTCTTTATTTTTTTGTTTTGCATATATTTTAGGCAAAGAAACTTTAGTTTTTCCTCTAACGCCTCGCTTGAATATTTGTATTCAGCGGCTTGGCATGCGTAGAGTTTTCGAATTCGCTTTCTTATTTTCAATAATTTTTTATAATGATGCGAATCTTTTTTTCAAATAACTTATAATATAAATCAAGTAAAATTTTCGACTCTGTCAGGTGGTATTATAAGTTTTTCGATTTTTATTTTATTTTTCGAGATATAGCGCAAAAACCAAATTTTCGATTTTATTTTCGAGATTATGAACTTAACATACACTTTAGAGCTGCAAAGATTTCTCTATCTTTTTCTACACACTAAAAACTTCCAGTGAGTCCAGTTTCAGCTATATCACATTTTATGAGAGGTTAAAATCTCTGACAACTGGACTATTAGAGAATAGTGTCCAATATATTTCATTATTCAAATAATTTAGTAATTTGTAAAAACAAAAGAAAAATGGTCTAATTTCTGGGATTGTAGAAAAAGATTCGTGTCTTTGGCACTTCTTGATCAAAATTGTAATTTTTTGGGTGAATTGTCTATTATATGGTCGAATGTAGTTGAAAATGACATATCATTGTTAGTAAACACCTTACTTTAACGAATTTTTGCGATGTTTATAAAAAATGTGATTATAAGTGATGAAAAAATTATCAAGTATGTATTAATAAATTGGTCTAATTCATTCATATTAATAATAAATTGAGTTTCTCTGAAATTTGGAGCTTGTTCATCTATAGAATTTCTTTAAATATTGTTCACATATGAACATTACAGAATATACATAATTTAATTTTAAATCTTGATTCCAGGGAGTCTTGATTCATTTGATTAAAATCTGATTAGGAAAAGTGAAATCTATTCCTTAATAAGTCTGCGTCAGGGCTTGTATATTCAAATTCACGGCGAGAAACTCATTTGTTTTTCTAGCGTTCGTTCGCGAGCGCTCTGTCTACTTATCTATTCACTAGATTCACTATTTTACAAAATTCAACTATTTGTCTGTTGCTGAGAATTTTATGGTTGATAATGTTCACTTATGACTTGTTTTTGTCAAAGATGACTTAAAAAATTTTTTTCCTTTGTTTTTGATTTTTATCATTCCTGCGTATTTATTCGTCGGTAACGTGCTTATTTCACTGTGTTAAGATTGATATCTGGAGTTTTTGTGACATGAGTAGATCAAGGAGACGTTGTTTGAACAATCCAAATCATTTTTGCTACATATGCGGAGAATATGTGTTCAAGGATTGTAGAAAAGTTCATCAGAGTTGGTTGAAAACACCTATTTTCTGTATTTTGGGATGCTCTCAGATAAAAATGACAAATCTTGGGCTCCTGATTGTGTTTGTAAATCGTGTGTTGAATATTCAAGATTATGGAAAAGTGGTAAAAGAAATGCTTTCAAATTTGAAACACCAACCATTTGGCGAGAACCCCGAAATCATCTCGATGACTGTTATTTTGTAGTGTGATCATAAAGTTAAATGGCAGTATTCAAGTTACAAAATTATTCTACCACCATTGCATATAAAACTGCGCATCATAAATCAGTTTATTAAATCACTAGATAAAGACGGGGACTGCTTTTCTTACGTTTGCTAAAAATTTCCTCAGCTCACTATTGAAAAGATTAGAGCAGGTATTTTTGATGGCCCCTAAACTAGAAAACTTACGAAAGATACTTGATTCAAAAATTATATTAAACTTTTTGAAGACCTATTTTTACAATTAAAAAATATGGGGTGCATTATGAGCATAGAACTCCACTTTCTCCATAGTCACCTGTACAGGTTTCCGGAAAATTTAGGAGATATGAGCGAGATGCAAGGAAAGCGTAAGCATCAGGATTTACACGTGGTAGAACGTTATCAAGGTTTCTGGGATGATGTCTGACTATTGCTGGGATACGCTATTTTCCTAAGTCTGCACATAAGAGAAGAGCTCTAAAGCAAAGTTTTTCAAAACTCAATGATTAATTTAATTTTTTTATAATTTTTTTCCATGTAAATACATGTTTTTTTCTGTTTTAAACGTACATAGCTGAAACTCAAAAACTAGAGCTGATAAAAAAATTCTACTTACATATCTAAAATAGGGATTATGGCTGGTACCACGAGTTCTGTTTTTGGCGCTACTAAGAGCGTTGTGTCAAGATGTGTTTTAACGCAATTAGAATTTTCCCAAATACTTTAGAAAATAATCTTCAGATACAAATTACGGAAAACACATATGTCTACAAAATTTATTTGAATATTTTCCTTTAAAATAGCTTGAAATATTTATATTGCCTTAAAACGCTTCTTAAATAACGCTGCTAGTATAGCCAAAAACAGAGCTTGTGGCACCAACCAATATATTTACTCAGCAACAGCTAAAATTATTCCGGTAATAGATGCACTGTAAACTAGTGTTATGTATCACCTATCACCGCCAAATTTTGCAGAAACATGCTTTCCTAACTAACTTAACAATATTTTCATGCGTGGTTTATTTCACGAAATAAACTATTGAACCGTCAAAAGTGACATGTGTCAGAACTTATAAGAATTTTATTTTCCTATTTTTATCACACGTAAACATTTAGGCTGGTATTACGAGCTCTGTTTTTGGCGCTACTAAGAGCGTTGTGTCAAGATGTGTTTTAAAGCAATTAAACTTTACTCAAATATTTTGGAAAAAAATTTTCAGATACAAATTACAGAAAACTCATATGTCTACAAAATTCATTTGAATATTTTTCATTAAAATAGCTTGAAATATTTATATTGCTATAAACTCTTCTTAAAATAACACTGCTAGTATAGCCAAAAACAGAGCTTGTGGTACCAGCCTTAGTTTTTTACGGATTTTCGTCTTTCCCATATTTTTTATTTAAATTCATAACGAATCGATGCATGAACAATGCCTTCAAAAAATAGGAAGTTTATTGGATCGGGTCACTCTAAAATAAAACAACAAAAAATACGACAGCATACAGCTTCTGTGGACATACGGCTACTGTGGACATACGGCTACTGTGGACATACGGCTACTGTGGACAGAGCCTACGGTTTTCCCGAGTCCTGCAGTCAATGACTATATTTATAAGAGAAAGTCAACACATCGGTCAGAGCCCGCGGGCAACCCGGGTACTGCAGTCAATTATTATACTTTTATTATTATTATTATTATTATTTTGAGAGCTCGGAACTAGCAAACGCGTTAATCAATTTTAATGCTGTATACTGTATAGTGGTCTATCTGAAACACGTTTGCACAATTTTAATACGCTGATACTATTGTGTTGGCATTTTGCGAATCTTCGAGAAAAATTAAGACAATTTTGAATGCTCTACACCGCCCAGTGTAGTATTGTGACAAATATGTCTGTCTATTCCATTTATTCTTATGTTTTAATAACATTTCAGGGCATGAAAGATATAGCCAAAGATAAAAATACCAACAAAACTGCCGAAGACGTTAAAGCTGAATCATTAAAGTGAGTACAATTTGGATACTTTATGATAACTTTACAATGAATTTATTAATTGAAATAGACCAAAACGATGGGACGAAACATTGGAAAAACCTCCTCTAGACTATTCTGAATTTTTTGATGACGACGCGGGTCATGTTCCGGGATTAGCAATTTGGGAAATAGAAAATTTCCTTCCTAATCGCATAGAAGAAGTAGCACATGGGAAATTCTATGAAGGCGATTGTTATATTGTACTTAAAACTTTATTAGATGAAGCTGGTTCATTAAACTGGGAAATATATTTTTGGATCGGTGAAAAAGCTACGGTAAATTGTTTACCTTGAAAATTATTGGATTATTTTTGATGTATTTTTTTAATTTTAGCTTGATAAAAGAGCTTGTTCCGCAATTCATGCAGTAAATTTACGTAATTATTTGGGAGCACAATGCAGAACGATTAGAGAAGAACAAGGAGATGAATCAGAAGAATTTTTAAGTTTATTTGACACTGAAATTACTTATATTGAAGGAGGGCGTACTTGTTCTGGATTCTTTACAGTTGAAGATATGGTAAAAATATATTTTTATATATAAATCTTTTTTTGACGCAATATTTTTTTTTACAGACATACCCAGTTAGATTATATCGAGTCCACGCTGCCGGTCAGTCAATCCATCTTGAACCAGTTTTAGTAAAAATAGAATCTTTAGACCCTCGTTTCGTTTTTGTTTTGGATGTTGGTTTAAAAATTTTCATCTGGTATGGTAAAAAATGTAAAAATACCCTAAAATCCAAGGCGCGATTACTGGCGGAGAAAATCAATAAAAATGAGCGCAAAAATAAATCTGAAATCATGACTGAAATAATGGGAGATGAAAATAAAGACTTTTGGATAGCTCTTGGAGAATCTTCGGGAATGAAACCAGAGATACCACCAATGGTTGTTTTAATATTTTTCTACAAATCCAAATGTAATAGTGAAATGTTTTAGGAACATGTAGATCCAGATTTTGTACCAGTCACTCCTCGATTATATCAAGTTAGACTGGGTATGGGGTATTTAGAGCTTCCACAAGTCGAAGTACCCCATGCAAAACTAGTAAACACTTTGCTGAATAATAGGAATGTTTATATTTTAGATTGTTATCTAGATGTTTTTGTTTGGTAAGTTTTATTTAATGTTTAAAATTAATAAACAAGCTACGATCTGAAAATTTAACGCAAACAATTGTTTCATGATAAATTCTTCATGAAAATTCAAATCTTAAACAAAATCTCTGATAATGATTTACAGTTTAGAACTTGTGAATCACCGTTTCATTTAATTATTCTACGAAAATATCATGATTTTATTAAAGATTTATGCAAGTAGCAGCCGAAAGCAACTGCCTATTCATACTGCATATGCTGATGTTCTGATTTCGAATTGGTTGTATCCTCGAATGGATTATTCATCTAATTAATATCTTTTCCTGAAAAAAATTGAGTGAATAAATTAATAATTATTCTATAATTGGTTACGGAATTAGAAAAAGAGTATTGAATTGAAAAGAAAAGTTAGGAGATATGATTCACGAATTTATTTGTAGGTTCGGTAAAAAGTCTACCAGATTAGTTAGAGCTGCCGCTGTGAAATTATCACAAGAATTATTCAATATGATCGACCGTCCAAATTATGCTTTAGTTACTCGAGTGCAGGAAGGAACTGAAACACAGGTAATTGAGAAAAAAATATTTTTATTTCACAATTTACTATTTCAAAGTTTTACAGATTTTCAAAAGCAAATTCATTGGTTGGGATGAAGTGATAGCCGTTGATTTCACCCGCACAGCAGAATCAGTTCAAAAAACAGGTGCCGATCTCACAAAATGGGCATTACAACAAGAAACAAAAGCCGATCTAGCTGCATTATTTATGCCTCGGCAACCTGTTATGCCTGCTGCTGAAGCTCAACAATTGTTTGAAGATTGGAATGAAGATCTAGAAGCCATGGAGGCATTTGTTTTAGAAGGAAAAAAATTTGTTCGGCTGCCAGAAGAAGAGCTTGGCCATTTTTATTCAATGGATTGTTATGTTTTCTTGTGCAGATATTGGGTACCTGTTGATGATGGCGATGATGCAGAGCCTCTTGAAGATGACTTCCAATGTGTTGTTTATTTTTGGCAAGGGAGAGAAGCATCTAATATGGGGTGGTTGACTTTTACTTTCACATTGCAGAAGAAATTTAAAGCTTTGTTTCATGACAAGTTGGAAGTAGTTAGAACGCATCAACAGCAAGAAAATTTGAAATTTATGTCGCACTTTAAACGTAAATTTATTATACATCAAGGAAAACGTAACAAAGAAAAAACAAGACCAACTTCTGTTGAATTTTATCATTTGAGATCAAATGGCAGTCCTCTTTGCACTAGATTGGTTCAAATCAAACCAGATGCTACCGCTTTGAATTCTGCCTTTTGTTATATTCTAAATGTGCCTTTTGAGCAAGAGGAAGAAGCCGGTATAACTTATATTTGGATTGGGTCGAAATCAGATCCAGAAGAAGCGCGTCTTATTGAAGAAATTGCTGAAGAAACTTTCAATAGTCCATGGGTTAGCATCCAAGTTCTGGCAGAAGGCGAAGAGCCTGAAAACTTTTTCTGGGTTGCTCTGGGAGGACGCAAACCTTACGAAACAAACGCAGATTTTATGGAATATACCAGATTATTCAGATGCTCAAACGAAAAAGGCTATTTTACAGTTTCAGAAAAGTGCTCTGATTTTTGTCAAGATGATCTGGCTGATGATGATATCATGATTTTAGATAATGGAGAGCAAGTTTTCTTGTGGTTGGGTGCGAAATGTAGTGAAGTCGAAATCAAGTTGGCGTACAAATCAGCACAGGTAAAAATTCACAGTATGGAGTTTCTGAAGAATCAAAATATTCAATTTAATTCTTCAATAAAATAAACAACCATACATTATCATAAAATTTGAAGTTATTGAGATAAATTGATCTTTTATTAGAAAATTAAATTTTGTCTTACTCTATTTAATTGGAAAAATTATTGCGTGACAAATTTTCAGGTTTATATTCAACACATGAGAGTCAAACAACCGGATAGACCTCGAAAACTTTTCTTAACTCTAAAAGACAAGGAATCAAGAAGATTTACGAAGTGCTTCCATGGCTGGGGTTCACATAAAAAACCTCCCGAGTAGATGGTGAGAATATATTTATTAGATAAACTGTTTTATTTAGAATAAGGTTTTAAATTCTTTCAATACTTCGAAATATTTATTATTTAATTTGATTTTCTAATGTATTTCATTAAAAAAAAAAAGTATTATTTAATTTGCATATACTTGATTTATTTTAAAGCTTGAATGTTTAATAACCATAAAGTTATATTTGATTCTTGCAACATACTTGTATTGAATACAATAAATATTAAGTTATGTACAATAAAACTTTGTAGAGAGAGAAAGTCAATAAATAACATTTTATAATACAATATTAATAAAATACACAATAAATAATTTCTTTTTAATCATCATCATCGTCATCATCAGATGGAACGAACAAGTCGTTTTCTTCCAGAAAGTTAGCGATAGTTTTACTAATTGCAGCGCCTACCAGAAGGCCAGGAATGACCGCACAAACGATCCCAAACAGCCCGAAAGGTACTTTATGGGGCTCTGGTAGAACAGCCCCTGACGTTGTTGTTGTTGCATTTCTATTTATTGATCTATTCACAAGTTTAGTTTTACAGATCAGATATGCGTTCCTTTGGATAAGGGATGTAGCTCTGGATAATACCATTTTGGTGAGAAATTTTGTTTTCCAATTTTGAGGTTAACAACAATTTAATAATATTTCACTATTCACTACTACTTGCTCGTTTTTATTCTTTTAATGTGGAATTATTTTATTAACTACAATATGATAAACTGAGTTATTTGACCTATTCTACATTGAAATTATCATGCAGCCATACATTGAGTTCGTTTTTTTATCGTTATATATGTCAATGGCTGCATTCAGCAGAGCTGCAGCAGAGCACATCGATTAGTAATCGATGACTACTGCTGAGTGCGCTACGAAAAGTTCGATGAGTACTCATCGATTAGTAATCGGATGCCATCTTTTCCATCGCATTTAGAAAGCGATTTGTGATTACGATTAGTCACATCAGCAGTGATTTTCAAAATCTCTTGCGGCTACTGACTCTTTTTATGATTGTGAAAGCACTATTTATAGGGAAGGACAAATCTTTTCAGAACTCATTTTATTAATAAATATGTTTTATTGGGTAATCAGTTCTGTATTAATTAATTTGAAACACTAAGGCCCGTAGTCAGAACGCGGTTTTAAGCTCAGGTCTGAGTCTATCTTATATATAATCATGACGACGTTTAAAAATCGATTGGATTATAACACTGTTTTGACATGTTGTCATGGAGGCGTTTTCGTTTATTCGCTCGGAGTGATCTGTTAGATCCAAGTTCTGACGTCACAGGTTGATCGGAGCGATCAGTTTTTCAACAAATTTACGAACGCACCGGATAGATCACTTTTTAACGTATAATTATTTGGTTGAAATCAACGGTAATAAAAACTTGAACCTAGTTACTTGGTGCGTAGCACAAAATAAACATTGACCACAAAAAATTAGTACTTGTTTGATAAATATTTTTATTATTTTTGTACAAGAATCAAGCGAAGATGACTTGCTAATTCTTGAAATGGCAATAAAAAAAAAAGAATATAATCCACAGAAATTGCATACTTGCATCAACTTCTTCTGAGCAATCCATGTTTCTCGTGATACACAACATAAAAACTTGAAATTTCGCGCGCAATTTTGACTAATCCTACAAATGACCAGGGTCGAAAAATTTTGCTCGGAGTACCTGATCGGGTTGCTCTGAGTGAATTTACGCACGCGCCAGGTTAACCCGAATTACTTTACGAACGCATAAAATTTGCTCAGGTTAACCCGAGCGAATAAACGAAAACGCCTATGGTTATGCATAAGCCATACTTAGAATCGAGTTTAAAACCGCGTCCTGACTACGGGCCAATGTTTCGACAGCAAAGTGCTGCCTTTTTCAAGTGTAAAGAAATATGAAAATAAATAATAGTATATTGTACAACAAGTATAGAAAATTACCTATTTCACACGAGGTGTGTAATTTTCAGCACGAGACGGAGTCGAGTGCTGGAATCACACAAGTGTGAAATAGGTGATTCTATACGTGTTGTACACTATACTTTTTCTACGATCACAGTTTTTAATGGAATATGTGGGTAAATCATTCGTATAACTGAGATTTTAAATCTATTTTCACAAATGTCAAATAATTTAGGCATTTTAATTGTTTGCTCTGCTTATTTATTGTGATTTTAATTTTAATTATGATTTGGAACATTATTGATATATTTTCTATCAGTTGATTGACATTTCATTGTTGTGTAATCTAATTGTTGCAAACTACCGAAAGATTGTATCTGATTGGCCCACTCTCACCAGGCGACCTTCTGATTGGTTCATTAGTTAGTGTTTTCTGTGATCTTGGATAACGTGTTTTCTAAATTTTCGTCACTAACCATTTTCCAATTGCAGTAATGATATTTGTGGATATCTAATTTTGGTTGATACAATAATTACATACATAATTTCTCGATTTCAATAGAATGTGATGGAACGTGTTTTTTCTGCTTCAATTTGACAGTTGTGATTTGTAGTGTTGCCAACCTTCGGAATATATATTACAAGAATAAGAAAATAATTCCAACAGAACTTAGTGCAATTTTGTAATTTAAATGTGGCTTATAAAAGAGCAAACAGAGATTTATATCAAGTCCGTGATATTTATCAATAATCTTGCTAAATATATCATATATATCACCTAAAGAATATTCAGAATGAATTATTGATATATAAGTTGGTCAAACTGGTGTGACAAATCATTTCTCACGACTTTTCGCACAGTTGTGTGAAATTGTGAGTTTTCTAGTTGTATTTTGTATGAGAAATATGTTGTTTTCTATAGTGATCGTAGAAAAACAATATTGTCAAGACTATGTTAATATTTCAAACTAATCTAGTTACTATTCGTACTTTTATTTTTGTTATCTTGACAATATTGTTTCTTTACTTTCATATTTTTTTACACTTGAAAAAGGCAGCCCTTTGCTATCGAAACGTTGTGTTTCAAATTAATTAATACGGAACTGATTACCAATAAAACATATTTACTATTCATAGTATTTTTTTGCAAAAAATGGAATATTTTTAACTCATAAACCAACTATGAATTGAAATAATTTTCGTTTCCAATTTTTCGCTCTCGATTTTCAATTTCTAGCAGAGGTAAAGGATAAGTTACACATATTAATAAATTTTAAAAATTAGTACTTTATTTTTTCACAATGTGGAAGAAATCATTCATTTTTAAAACTTATTAGATGTGTTCCACCAAGTGCCGATTACAGCAACACTTTTCCTCTTTCAATTATTGATAAATTATATTATCTTCTATTTGTTCAGTAAATTTTTTTTCTATCCGTTAAACAAAATTAACTAAACAAAAACAAAATATAAAAATAACCTCTATGCCATATACTCGCATTCAGCAGAACTACTCATCGTTACGTCACCGATTACTAATCATTCAAAAACGATTACTAATCGTATTTTATCTGCTGAATGCAGCCGTCCCTTTTCTTCAGCTTTTCTCTGAGTACAGTCTGAGTAAAATGAACTGAACTCAACCTTCGGGTACTCACGTGGTACTGTGACAGCTCGGCTGGTAACTGTCACTTTGATGTTTGTCGACGGCCATTTTTGTGTCATTCTTGGAATAGATGATAGAAGAAGTAGATGGCAATATGATCTCTTAAAAATTGTGCTATTTTGCACGTTAATTGGAACCACAACACAGCATTTCTACAGTTTATTCCACTAAAGAATCCTGTATTTACTGTGGGTTAATCGTTTTCGCATTTTGACCAATCAGAAGCCATAAATCGTGGTCCTATAAAGAACATCCGTTTTTAGCTGGAATGAACTATAGTTTCAAATTGAGAAAGAATAAAGAAATGTAAAGCTCAGAACGAAGTTGGCCATCGAGCTACGTGACGCATGTCTAAGTTGAGTGCAGCACGTTGCTACTCCTTGAAATAAAAGGAAAGCGGTTAAATTATGTTTGGAGAGAAATAATTTTAAAGCATTTTTTATTATTATGTAGAAATTTAAGAAAAAGTGAAACATACATTATATTTTTTTGAATAGTTTTATCAAATATAAATACTTATTAAAAAACGTAGCTCTACAGTAGCGCCACCAAAGCTAACTGTCAGGTAGAAGTGGTAAAGTGTCTTCATAAAAAATTGTACATAGAAAATAGGTTCAAATTTGTAAAAATGGATATATTAACAACTAGCTTAGAAGCTTTATTACGTACGTATATTTTTGCAAGTTACTGATCCTGAAACGTTCAACGCAAGTTGAAAAACACAAAATTTACGTGAAAAAATCATTCAATTATTGTGTACATGATAAATATTATATTGTAGAAAGAGCAACAAATCCACAAAATGAAAATGTTGACAAGGCTGCTGTTGAAGCTTTTTGCGCCCTTATAAATAAGGAAAATGAAGGTTCTCATATCGCAATCCGACTGTTAGCTACTAAAATTCATGCACAGCACGAAAGAGAAGCATTGCAAACACTTGGGGTAGATTATTAAATATTCACTTCAAATTTCAACTATGAATAATTTTAAATGGTATTACAGGTTCTCGATTCTTGTATGAAAAAATGTGGTTCCTCATTTCAGTCAGAAGTCGGCAAATTTAGATTTTTAAACGAAATGATAAAACTTGTATCTCCCAAATATTTGGGTTCACAGACTCCTGCATTAGTACGAATGAAAGTTTTACAATTATTACAAGTATGGACTGAAGATTATCCTCGAGAAACAAAAATAAAAGAAGCATATGATATGCTTAAAAAACAAGGTGTGGTTATAGAAATACCTGCTCAGAAACCCGCTGAGCATTTTCCCCCAAGACTTCAGAAAACTAATTCAATTTTTGATAATGATGAGAGATCGCGCTTATTGCAAAAATTGCTTCAAAGTAAAAATCCAGATGATTTGCAAGCAGCAAACCGGCTTATCAAAACTATGGTTAAGGAGGTGAGTAAAACACTACGGCTGGTACCACAAGCTCTGTTTTTGGCTATACTAGCAGTGTTATTCTAAGAAGAGTTTTGAAGCAATATAAATATTCCAAGCTATTTGTATCTGAAGATTATTTTCTAAAGTATTTGGGAATATTCTAATTGCATTAAAACATATCTTAACACAACGCTCTTAGTACCGCCAAAAACATAGCTCGTGGTACCAGCCTACAATTTTTATCAGATATTTTCTTATTCCAATCATAAAATTTTAAACCGTGTGATAATCATAAAAAAGTATGAACTTCTTTTTAATGATTTTAATAATAATTTTTTGGTAAAACTGCTTCCTTGCTTACATTTCTTTAATGAACAATTTGTTATCTTAGTATGCATAGCATAATATTGAATATAATTAGGTATTCGGATTCGTAAAATATTAATAAATCATGAATCTACATTAAAAAAGTAGATAATATTATTTAAAAGAAATATCTTTTGGATGAGCTCAGAATTTGAGTTAGAAGATCTGCTTCATTATTTAAATGCGAAACATGAAACCGATCATTTCAAGCTGGTATACGCAGATAAACAAACAAACAAACGAACCTTGAGACTATTAACTATGTAAAAATTTGATATGATAAGCGAAACATGCATTCTTGAAAATAATATGACGGTACATAACTTATATATCTTACAAATATTCAACCAGAACAATTCTATTTTTCAAGAAAAATAATTTATGATTTTTGTAATAAATTACAATTAAATAAATGATTAATTCCAGGGTTGGGATGATCTAAATTACATGTGGCCGGTTTTATAAGAGATCAAGCTAATTTACTCGTAGACTAAATTTATTTTATTTGACAAATTCTAATCAGTTTGAGTTACCTTATGGCATCAGAATTATTGTCAAATAATCGACTGTCATCTAATAGAGTGAATTTTATTCACCCTGGAAACAAATTTCTCTACCCTTCATAAAACCGGGCATCAAATCACTTAATTTGAATATTAGAGATTTAAATCACGATTAAAATGAAGAATTTTATATAGTATTTTGAAAATTTGCGAATATTGGCTCTCCTGTATATGTTAGAGCAAAAGTACAGAAATGAAAAGTTGTTTAAAATCAACTTCTACTTATGGAAAGTCTTCATTTAATGCAGTAGAATATTTGTGGTATCAGATATTTGAGAAATGGAATATGACATTTTCGTCAAAAATCAGATAGCCGTGGAAATGAAAAACGAATGAAACAAACTCCCATTCTGACAGTTCAATTACGTGTTATTACAATAATTAACAATAATGAAAAGTTGTATAATAGTATATTATGTAACAAGGACCGAATGACTGTCATTTTTGTCCAGGATAAATTTGGCTGCACTCGGTGAAGACGAGGGCAAAGCCCGAGGCGAAGATGAGGGTGGAGCCCAAGGCGTATCATCTTGCAGCCAAATTTGTCCGTGACAATAATGACAATCGTTCAGTGTCCGTGTTGCATACGATACTTTTTGTAACAAGTGCACCGAAGTACCCACATAACTGAACTTTTTAAATAAATTTAGATGTATTGAAACTATCTTATCAGTTTGACAAACAAATTTTTGCAATTGCGATCGCATTACAGTAAACTAATTCAATGAAACATAACTTACATGATTTATTTTATTGATTGATATTTTTCACATTTTCTGTGCTATCCCGTCCACAATCAATGCACACACTATAACGAACACCTCCTATAATTCAAATTTCTTTCAAATATTAATTTGACATATACCAATAAAATAAAAGAATTCCAAAGGCATCCATGACCCACAATTTATTTATTTTTATCCAACAAAAATATCCATTAATTCCCTGTTAACTGAGAAGTAATGAAAAATGTTACCATGGTATGGAATAAAGAACTTTCGGAGCATAATTTAGCTCTGTAATAAAGTACTTTCGGTGCACGTGTTACAAAAAATCAATTTTTACTCACGAAAAGTCTTAATTTAATGCAGGAAAATATCTGTAGCATCTGAAAAATTAACCATAGGGTACGTTCGAAAATTGGCTCTGAGCACTCTGAGCGCGCTCGATCTGCTCCGTAGCGTTCGAAAATAGAATCTGGAGCGCTCGGAGCACGCGATCTGCGTTCGTTTATTGACTCACGGAGCATTTCGAGCGCGCTCGATCTGCTCAGGGTACGTTCGAAAATTGAATCTATCGAGCACTCTGAGCACACAGACCACGTGACCAAAAATTCATTGGAGCGTGATCTGTCCTCGGAATAAACGAACGCGACAGATCATCTTGAGCTGTCAAAATGAACATACGAGCAAATTTAATAATTTGCCATTTTGCAAATAATAGTTTTTCCAATGAAAGTGATGACGAAAAATATATAGAACAGACTTCTAAAATTAAGAATTATGTTGGAAATATTATACCACTTATGATTGATAATTTATTTAAAAGAATTACATCCTCATGTGACAAGTCGCACATAGAACATTGATATAAATAATTACAGACATCTTCTACAGTGAAATGAGTTTTAGAAAATAAATAACTGATATTTTTTCATCTCTAACCTCAGTTCACAAACGTCACTTTGACAGGGATCTAAACGCTCGATGGTTGATCTCTGAGTAGATCGAGCGCGCTCGAAATGCTCCGTGAGTCAATAAACGAACGCAGATCGCGTGCTCCGAGTGCTCCAGATTCTATTTTCGAACACTACGGAGCAAATCGAGCGCGCTCAGAGTGCTCAGAGCCAATTTTCGAACGTACCCTCAGAGATCAACCATCGAGCGCTTAGATCCTTGTCAAAGTGACGTTTGTGAACTGAGGTTAGAGATAAATAAGCATTAGTTATCTATTTTCTAAAACTCATTTCTTTGTAGAAGATGTCTGTAATTATTTATATCAATGTTCTATATGCGACTTATTACATGAGGATGTAATTTTTTAAAATAAATTATCAATCATAAGTGGTATAATATTTCCACATAATTCTTGATTTTAGAATTCTGTTCTATATTTTTTTCGTCATCACTTTCATTAGAAAAAATATTATTTGCAAATAGGCAAATTGTTAAATTTGCTGGTATGTTCATTTTGACAGCTTAAGATAATCTGTCGCGTTCGTTTATTCCGAGGACAGATCACGCTCCAATGAATTTTTGGTCACGTGGTCTGTGTGCTCGATAGATTCAATTTTCGAACGTACCCATAATGACACGGAATTGATCTGTCAGAATGAAAGCTTGTTCCATTGGTTTTTTATTTCCATAGCTATCTGATTTTTGAAGAAAATGTCATATTTTATTTTCTAAATATCTAATGCCACAGATATTTTACTGCATTAATCAAAGACTTTTCATAACTGAGAATTTATTTTAAATAACTTTCTAATCCTATACTTTTGCTCTAGAATACACAGGAGAGCCAATATCCGCACAATTTAAAAATCTTATTGTAACGAAACTTTACTCATCCGTGGGTTAGTAAATTTATTTACACTTATGGCTACATCTATTTAGTTATAATACACTAATAATTACTAAACTAATTTATCCTAATACACTTTACAATCACTAAACTTATTTATATTCACAGTTATTTATGTATAACACAATTCCACTGACTATTTATTTCAACAATTATTTAACTCGCGCTTTGTCGAATTCCAATTAACTCCAGTCCTTCCCTCCTCGTATTAAAGTCGGAGCGTCCTCTTCCCTCACTCCTTAGAAGCATCGGGAACAATCCAGAACGTATCTGGAACATTCTACGGCACGTGATTAGGTACTGATTTTTCTCTGTCTACGTGATTAGTTGAAACTCGTTCAGTGAATTTGTTTGTCTTTAACCCGTTTCTCTCTAAAGTGTTGCGGGACGTCTATAATTTGGGGCTATGTTCCCTACACTATGTTAAACTCCTATGTTCCTCGTATCGTTGCACATCCTGTATATTTTTTTCTAGGACCCTTAATTTTCTCATTTTGACAATGGACTTCCACTGTGTTTGTTTTATTAAATTGAAACTGTAACGAAACTTAAGGAGTGACATCATATGCTCGAAATTAACGTGAAGTATAAATTTCTTCATCTATTGATGATCCAATTATTGTGAATTTGACAATCAGCGCCGAAATGTCCTAATAAAACTAAATTCAAGTTTACTGCTGATATTTGATCCCTTGCCAAGTATCCTGATTGGGAAGTATATATATATTATCATCCATATGTACAAGTACATTTGAAGTTGCAATGTTTTCTTTGATATTTATGAACTCTGTATCAACAGAAACATCCTGGAATTATTTACATGTGATACAAAAAAAATGTACACAATTTACCAAATTTGTTGCACAATATTTACATTTGATTGTAAATCTTTCAGGCAGACTGAAAATCTGTTATGCTAAGTAAATATATGTATTGAATTATCTGATTGACATGATCGTAAACCTTCTGTAATAATTATTCGAATAATATGTTTGATTTAGGATGATAAAAGAGCAGAATTAGTGAGCAAAAGAGTGATAGAATTAGAAGCAGTTCATAATAATATTCGATTATTGAACGAAATGTTGGATAATTACCGCCCAGGACAGTCTTCTTCTGACGAAGTTGATCTCATTAAGGAACTATACCAAAGTTGTGAGCGATTACGACCGAATGTATATCGATTAGCTACAGAAACACAACAAAATGAAGAAATGTTAAGTAAGTCTAATAATACAGCTTTCAGCAATTGGTATGACTCAATTTTTATTTTTTAAATAAAGAAAGAAGAACTGCAGGATGTTTATATCAAACAATATAATCTGTTTATAATATTTTGACTGATTTCTTCGGTTTTTAATGGAATGTGATTTTTTAATTCTTAAAACGTCTAGTTTTTCTACACCTTTTGTTTTTTTTACTAAAAAAAGTCGTCTGATGTATCGTCCAAAGTTTCAATTTTTGGTGTGTAGTTGATGTTCTATACAATTTTGGTGTAAGGTACAACCTTCTTATGAAAATATATTAGTTGCTCAGCCCTGTATAAAAAAATCTATTATGGTTCGAAATATCAGTTTTATTCCTGTTTTATTTATAGAAGAAGTGTTGCAAGCAAGTGACGAATTAGGCCAAGTTTTTGACAAATATGTAACAATTATAATCAGAAGAGGAACACCTATCAGTAGAACATCAGCTGACGGTGAATCATTATTGGATTTAGGATCTCCAATTGAATCGCAAGCTGCATCTTTACTGGACAACGACAGTGTTATAAATAACAATCAAAAAACAAATACTGAAAAACCTGCTGCAACAAATATGGAGGCCCTCTGTGATATATTTTCGACTTCCGTTTTATCAGCACCTAATAATTTATTTGATTCAACGATATTAAAGCCTACTGCTGCTCCCCAGTCTGCCTTTTTAAGTGAGAAATATTGTTTCAAACCTCTTCATTTGAATGATATTATGCTTTTTTATAGTTGGTAATAATTTGCCTCCTTCAGATTTAGAACAATCAAATAGTAAATTGAAAGCTCTAGAAGACTTGGATGTTTTAAGTGAAACGTTACTTAAAGAAAATTTATCTGGAGCTGTTAGTAAATTAGGACCTTCTTTTAACAGGTATTCTATTTTATATTAATTATTTATATTGAAATAAACTTGATTGTTTTCTTCTGCAGAACTTCAGAGAAAATTCCAATGAATCTTTTAACAAAGCAATCTGTGACAGAACCACAATCTTCTGTTATAAATAAAACACAGTCAATACCGCCAGCAGGTGATCTAGCTTCAGGTATGGACTTGAATTTCTTGATTGGAAAATCAGAACAAAAGAAAACTACTTTACCAGAGGTGCCCAGCACAAATGGTGACGATTGTATGGTTGATTTAAGTGATGATAAATGCCTGTCCCTAACTCAAGAACAAAAGCTACCACCAGTAATTCAAGAGAAAAAAGAAACTCAAAAAGAATTAAAACCATCTATAGAAAATAAAATATTGGAAGTTAAACCGATGACAGATATTTCGGTAACGTTGGAGAGTGTTAAACCTAGCTCAATACCTCCTTTAACCGTATTGGAGGAGAAGAACGGCGTTTCTGTTGTTTTACATTTTGCGAAAGACAAACCAAGAGAAGATGTACAAGTTATTGTTGTTACTACTTTAAGCAAAAATAGTTCACCTCTTTCAAATTTTCACTTCCAAGCTGTTGTTCCCAAGGTAAATATTTTCAGATATTATCTAACAAATTTAACGTCTGTCCGAGAGAAATTTGCATGAATAGCAAAATTTGCACTAATTGATGGAGATATCAAATTTTTTGTATATTTAGTCTTGAAATAAAATGCCTTTTGGAAAATAGACTACTAAAACAATAAAGTTTGTATTCTAAATTGAAAATGAATTATAAACTCTGGAGATTTTACGGTTTCCAGTGACAGGATTTGACCATTGGTTCTTTTAGAGCTCGATGGGATATACGAAAATAAAAAGAATGAAATTTTCTTAATTATCCATTTAGTTTTCGAAATATCCAGAGGAAAGGTTTCAAAAATCGAGAAATATACCACGATTAATTATACAAAAATTTTTCAATGCAATTATAATTTTAAGGATAAAATAATCCGAAATATTTTTGAGATTCAAATAGTGAAAAAAATTGCTAGAAAGTACTACTTTACATGAAAATAAAGGAAGGTTCTTAAAGGATCTTTCACAATTTTTCAAAAATCTCGAAAATTAACTCTGAGGCCACTAAAAAAAATATTGGCACTAATTTTTTTGTAAAGGAGAATCGTTGTGATTAGCAAACACGATTCCAAAATAAATGATGTTTGAAAAGGTCACAAAAGACTGCCATGTTGCTGTGACGTCACTCCGCACATTGGCGCTCAGCTGTAGCATTGTTTTCAATAGTCATCAGAAGAAAATCCCGATTCTAAAGAAAAAAAAAGTCAAACCGTCATTTTCCAGATCCAATCTGAATATTATATAAAAATATTGAATATTTTGCAAGACTCAAAATAGCAACGCCTCTATTTGACAGGCGACACAAATTGTATTCCTTCTTAAGACTCAAATTCACAAGTGAGTCGTGCATAAATCCATGCTTCGCCCTCGTCAAGTGCAGGCAACTTCATCCTGGACAATAACGACGGTCGTTTGGTCCTATACTATTTATATATATTTTATACATTAATCCGTAGGGAATTTTCATGTTATGCACGCATCACGCAAAAAGTACTTGATGCATCTTGATATAGGGATGGATTATTTCCTGAACCACCAGATTTTTATTTTGTTTTCTTGAATAAACAGTTGTATCCGAATGTTACTAAAAAGAGTTATAGTCAAGTTTTTCTAGTTATTCGACAGCTGATACTTTCTAATATGACCGACTATAATTGGAATTTTATTGATAACATATTTTTTTTTTTTACATAATTCAGGAATATAGGACTATATAAATTTCAGTTTCTTGATGTTTTATTTTGGGTCTTCATCATGAAAACTCCTAAGCCTTGAAAATTGATTTTTAACTCTGTTACATGCATTAAATATTTATTTATAACATTTAAAAATTTCAAAATCATATCTTGGAATATGTCTAGCGACTGTTCATAAAAAAATAAACGTGTAATCGTAGCCAGGCAATTGTGATCCATATCTGATTTTTAGTATTAAAAAAAATAAAATTATTATCAATATTTCGATCTGTTGTTTTTATTCGCAAGATTTTTTCTTGATCTATTATCCTTGTTTAATTTTATCAGTATAGATAAATATCTATGGCGACAACTTGATCAGCTATCAATTATTATATATCATTCGATAGATGAAGTTGAACAAGGGTGAAAAAATTGAAAAATTAATGTGAATAAATATCTTTTACTAGGGTTGAATCTGTATTCTTTATTCAATAAATTTAACATATCGACAGACTGGTGATATCTTCGTCAGAAAATTATGAATCAATAATTTGATTATGAAAGCGAAAACAATTTTATTAATGTTTAATATTGGAAGAAAAATACAAAATTGAAACAAAGTAGTTTATTATTTAATTGATGTTAGAAATTTTTTTTTCATTCTTTATGAATAAATAAATCATTATCACCAAAACTAAATGAGATATAAAAAAATGGCTGTTTTTTGTTTATCTCGTCAAGTTCAATAAGAATAAACGGTAAAAACTTGGTTCCCTGAAAATCAGGCCAAACTCTGACTATGTTCAAAATCGCTTCCTCTGAAAAAAATTCTGACTCCTCTCATAGTAACAAGCAAACATAATTTATGAAGTGTAAATTGCGCTATCGAGTGCCTGCTAATCATTGCAAATTTACATCGGACAGACCATTATTTAAAATAAGATTCCAAATGAAATTTGTTAAATTTTAGAGTTGTAAAATCAAATTGCAACCTCCTTCTGGTTTGGAGTTACCAGCACACAATCCATTTTTACCACCTTCTGCAATTACACAAATAATGCTTCTTGCTAATCCAAACAGTGAAAAAATTTCACTTAAATTCATGATCAGCTATACAATGGGCGATGAAATGTGCACGGAGATGGGCGAAGTTGAAAATATACCCATTGTTGAATAAACAAGAAAATAAGGTGCAGGTGAAGACATGTAACATAATCTTAGTTTTAACAACTAAAAAATAAGATTATGTTAGTTTTATTATTTATAAATATTTTAAACGCGAATGTGCAATGGATGAGACATAATATTTATTATTCAGTCGCATAAAATCAATTTTGCGAATTGTTGTTTGTTGTGTAAATGAAACGTGAAATGCGAATGTTTAATAAATAAGTAAAAAATAGTATTATACGGATACTTAATCATAAAATATCTATGGCATAATAAATAGATCAAGTGACTTGTCGTTGATTATGAAATTTGTATTGAATTATGTTAAGAAATATGATATAGAATCTAACTAAAAGTATTCAATTATTTTATTTTCACTTGCTTTTTGCTTTATAGAGACCGCGGTTGCTAGGGTCCTAATGAATCTCGTTATTTATTAAAAATTGCAAGACTTTTATTTGTACACCAATAGACTGTGAATGTACTTATCTTTGTGATAATGCACTTTATTTTTTTGTACATATAAGTGCCAATCCTTAAATATAATTTAATTTTTATGTTAACATACATTTTATCTATAAAACAAAGAAAATGGACAGTGTACAACTAAAAAAATATAATCATATAGTTATAAATAAATTACACTGTGTCTCTAAATGCAAGCGCAGTAATTGCTTTATTATGGCCCGCATAATCCCTTTCTATTTCGCCTGTTTCTACATTCCATAGTTTCGCGTATCCGTCTGATGATGCTGAAAAAAAAAAGGTTCTTCAGAACGGTAGAGAAAAAAAATAAATATTCATATTAACTATAATCCACGATCAGTATAGTAATAAATTCAGAAAAAGAACTAATCTAATCTAATCGGTGTTTATCATGCCCGGCAAGCATGGGGTTCTCCGGATTTGATTACCGGCAATGTATATAATTTTTTCAATTTATTATCTAATTCGAATACTACCTATTAATTTTTTTGTGTTGTTTGAAAGTAGGTTTCTAATGAAAATATTATAACTGAGGTTACGTAGTCCATTAATTATTGATGAAAAGATAGTTTAAACTTTTACTTTGAGGAATAATAACAATTTTATATGATACTAATTATGTAAATACCTGTGAAAACATATTGGGAATCTGCGCTAAAAACTGCATCCCAAACCCAACGTTGACTATCATGTTTCAGTTCTTGAACCAAAGTAAAATCCTGTGTATTCCAAATTCTTGCAGTTTGGTCTGCAGAAGTGGTTACTAGAAGTCTGGAAATATAATAATAATTAAAGACAAGAATGCAGATTATCACTCTCTTAAATGTAGATACGAGCGACTTAATAATTGAATAAAATTTTATTGGTGGCACATATATGAATGATTAGTGCTTTTTTTAAAATGACAATGATTGTAGAATTTAAACAAGCATCCCTGAATAATATCTAATTATGTTATCCGCGTCTGTGGGACTTAATTTGAGCCTTAGACTATCGACAAGGATACACTAAGTACATTATGTTGGACCGAAATCTAGCACAGCAACAACATTCAGCTTGCGCACTAAAGGAGAGTACTAACAAGCCTAATTTTATATCAATCAAGCTTCATTTTCTCTTTTGTAATTCGTTGACACATGAAATATTTATCCAATTAATGTACGGGAAGATCAGTGCAGGTACCCGGGAAATTGATATGAACTAGATCATGCCAAAAAATGACGGAACGCAAGAATGACATAGTATATGTTGCTCTTGACAGAAAGTATAGCTCCGTATTTTTGAAGCCACTCTTTCTCATAATTTGATTAATCTATGTATGTATTGTAACTCCATCTAGTTATATTAAAACTTAACTGCATTTCTCGGTCAAATTTTGAATTTCAAATCAACAATATAACTAAATATTTGTATATCAAGAAACTTTCAATGATTGTTATAAAAATATTACAAGCTTAATTTTGAGCATCTACGAATATGTTTGAAGTCTTACTTTGAATCTGCGCTAAATTTGCACCGTAAAGCATAACGTTTGTGAGACATAAATTTGTGCCTAGGAGTTAGTTTTGTTGGTTCACTGTCTGTACCATCACTCAAACTCCAAATATAGCATCGGCCTTTATTATTTACTGCAGCCATGTATAAACCATTTGAATCAATTGCAATATCTTGTATAGATGCTTCAGGTTCTGGAATCTACGAAAAAAAAAATGCTTAATTATAAAGCATGTTATAAAAAATATTTCAACTTACAAGTTGTTCATTATGATCAGTTTTCAGGTCCCAAAGATGAATAACTCCACTCTGATCTCCAACTAACAATTCTGTCTCATTTGGATGCAAACAAACGCAATTCACAGGCGCAGAAACTTGGAAAATCCTTTGGCATTGAAGATTACGGGTTCTCAGATCCCATATTTTAGCTGTACAATCCTCTCCGCCAGTATACATCCATTTACCATCTTTTTGAAAGCCTAAACCAGTAACATTTTTCGTAACACCTTCATAATTAATGACTGCATTTGGATTATTTGAGGCTAAATCATACATGCGAATGTGTTGATATCCAGCTGCAGCTAAAAGCTGCTTATCTGGTGTTATTTCCAGAGCATTTACTTGCTGAAATGGTTAATAATTAGTAAAAGAAAACACGTGTTTTCATCTTGTTTACTGAAGGTGGATTTATAACTGACATAGACTTAGAAAATAATTTGGCACAGCTTAGTATAGAATTTGGTTATGTGGAAATCAATGCATCCATTTATAACAGACATAGTGCACAGAACTTAGTTTAGCACAGCATAGGAATTGACCAAAGTTTAATTTTCTATGTTTTTCGTGAATTACCGTGACATTTCGTAGTAGTTCGGTTGATTTGCAACAAACGCCGCATGCGCCGCAAGAGCGCTATTGGAAAATATCTACAATATGACCAATTTCATAGCGAGAGAATAAATATGTCAAAACATAATATAATGTTTATCGTTTTAAATTTGACAAGACCGAAAACATGCACATGTTCTTATTATTTTTGTTGATACTTCTTCTTTTACTTCGTGTTGATTTCTATGTCTTTTGTGATGTTATAAAACCCCTAAGTGAAATTCTATGTTTTCTGTGCTAAACCAAGCTGTGCCAAATTATGTTCTGTGTTTTATGTCAGTTATAAATCCACCTTGAATCTGCATGTTGACAAGTTCTTTGACATATTCCACTGTGTGTTTGCCAAATTTTTATTGTGTGATCGTATCCACCTGTCGCAAAAATTGCTTGTTCACTGTCTCCTGAACCATCTAAAGTCATTTTAACAGTTTTATATTAATTTATTTCATTGATTACAATTTTGTATTTTTCTTGGTTTCAATTTTAGTAACTAGTAATTTTGTATTTGTCCCCAAAATATTCTAGTTACTTATCTGTCAAACTATGTGTCATGGGTGCTTGAATATTGTGAATCATTTTAAATACATTTATTACTAATTGTTTTATGGACAATATTGTAGGTAATATCTTAAATAACATTACTTATCATGCTTTGCAGGATGTATTCCATATTGAAATAATATTTATGTCCAATGAATTATAGAAAAATGCCGAATTTCAAATAAAAAAATTATTTGAGCATTTTTGAGATAAAAGTTGTATAAGGAGTGGCGTATCACTTTGTATCAAGAACTTTGGAAAACCCTTGAAAGGTTTTTACTTCACATCACATCTTTACAATACCTGTGAGACTAATCAAAAATTGAGTTCTTATCATTTTTTCCAAAATGATAACATTTATAATTGTCATCATTTCCTATCAATGTTAGTTGTACTTGCTTCGAGCAATCGCTTGTATCTTGTGTGTTATTCAATTTAATTAATTTTAACTCACATTTAAAGTTATTTTAAATGTATTTTTTCGTATCTTGACTATCATTAAACTGATTAGCCGACCAATTAATTCATTTAAAAAGTGTTGTAAATTGATTTGACACAATTTTTCAACTTATTATTAAAATTTGACATTCAATGGGTAAACCACCGTTTAGAATATACCGTTTGGTTCCGGTTGTTTGTTACTCTTCGAAATCTAATCGACAATCGATGGAAATTATTTCAAAATACGAAGAAGTGGTAAATATTTGCCACAAATTCTTCCAAGTGTTGCTAAGTCAAACCGATCCTTTGAATTACATCGCGTTTGACTACAGTTTCATACCTCCACGATAGTCTGCGAAAACCTCGGAGGGTATAAAATTTTATGCTAAATAACTCGGTGTTCGGTTGCCGTTTCACTCTATTAATGGGTTAAATAAAACAAAATAAAGACTATTGCGCTTATGGGTTAAATAAAGTAAAAGTGCTAAAGACATTACTTAATATTGTATTTTAAGTTTAGTTTTAATTATAAGTTGTTAAATAATACATTATAACAATGCCTATCTTGAAATTGCAGCGTGCTTATAAATATATGATGTATGCAACTAAAAGTCCTTCCCCGAGAATCAATCAAGATGATTTAAAGTGCAAGAATGGATGCGGATTCTTTGGAAATGCGGAATGGGGAGGTAAGATGTAAAATAATTACAATGGGATGAGTTTTCAAATTGATGAATATACTATCCAAGAAATTAATTTGAGAGGTGAATGTAAAATTTATTCAACTATATTCTCCTTTTCCTGATTAGTTGTTATCTCGAAATTATTCAAGAAATTGAATTGAAATCAAACATACTGAAACGATATCTATTTTAGATAATAAACCCAAGTATTATTTCAAGGAAAATGTTATCAGAATTTTGAAAAAATAAATATTTTCTGAATAAGTCTAAAATATACAATTCATTCATTTATAGTCTAATATTAATTTGAAAAATTAATTCTATCAGGATATTGCTCAAAATGTCATCGCGATTCTCTGCAAAAAGAGCGGCAACGAAAAGGTCAGCATGCAGACCACAGTTCAAAGGCAGCAGTTTCAGGATTTTCTAAGTTTGAAGAAAAGAAGAAGCAGCAATCGGACAAGAAGAGTAAATATTTGAAACCACTGAATTTCATACGAAAACCATCCTCTGCTAGAGGTAAGCTTATTAAAAATGTATCTACTTTTGTTTTTCTGCCAAAGTATATTATTTTCCCCCTTGAAAAAATATTCTAGAATAAATATTAAAAATAATAAATATCAATCTTGCCTTCTACCCCATATGGGTGTGACCGAGGGAAACCGCTCCAAAAATGATGTACATTGAAATGCCAAAAATTCCGTAAAATATAGAAAAATTCCATTAAATTCCGTATAACAGCGTAAAAGTATGTACAATGTGAAATACAAAATGAAACCATAAAATACAGTATAATATTCGTTCGTATTTTTAACCAAGCCGCTCGTACATTGGAGAATAGCTTTTTACATTTTTGTTTCTTGAATATCTATAGAAACAGAAAAAAAAATATTGGAAAATAAACCACAAAATAATGATGAAAACAAATTTTTATGTACTTGTAGATTAACACACATGATAACTCTATATCGACACCATTTCACTTTTTCTTTTGCGCATACGCAGTTTCAAGAAAATATTTCCATTCAGTCAATGTCGTTCCAATGTCGGGAAATACGGTTTTACCTCTGTAATGCCGAAAATGCCATTCAAATTCCATAAATACTGGTCAATGCCGATCAATTTGAATAAAATGTCGTTGTGGTTTCCTCCTCGGGTGTGACAGACACTTATAGTGCACTTAGTTTATTGATTGATATCTCCTCAGCCGTAGGGTACGGTAACCAGTCATCAAGCAACGGGTACACTGACTTTTTGTTCCTCGGTAGGATTCGACCTCGCGACCTCCGGATTACAAAGCCAGCTTATTTGCACTAAGCTATGAATACTATAAAAAAGATTTTTGATAAGATTCAATTAGACATTGTATCTCTCATTATGTTTTATCATTAATTGTTTGTTTAAAAATTTTAAAAACTTGTCTTGAGTTCATTCATCGCTTTGACCTTTTGTATTTAATATAACATATCGTATTTACAAGAAATCATCATTATTGTTTCAATGCTATTCTTGAAATATTGCAAAAGATGTAAAATATGTTGTTAGAATCGGAAAGAAATTTTTAAAAGTGTTTCTTCAATTAAGTGCTTTTAAATCAGTATTATCTCTAATTTTAAGATATTTTTCGGCAGATTCACCGCGCGCTGATATCTACCAAGAACTTCAAGCACCTAATCCAGATCTAGATAAGTTGAAACAAGATTATGTTAATACTTTTGGTTACTTGGGTCCGAATATAGAACAAGATATTCACAGATGTATTCATGTATTTTGTATAAATATGCGAAAAAATATTGATATGAAATCAATTGATGAAGTCGCTGAATATGCACAAAATTTTTACAACAAAGTATCAAAGAAAATGGAAGCTAATGAGGCGTACGTTAATATAAATCCGGAAATAAGGGAGCAGCTGTTGGATTTCGTGGAAAAATTCACAATGACTTGCTTATACAGGGTGTTATTTTGTCCAGCGTCAACTTCAGATGAAGAAAAAGATCTCGCTATTCAAAACCGTATCCGTCAATTGAGCTGGGTAAATGCTCATAATCTTGATTGTCGAATCAGTGAAACTAGTGTAGAAGTCCGTGATTTAGTTTACACTGCCATTACGGATTTACTGGGCATAGATTCTGTGAAAGCGCCTCAAGATAAATTAGCTTGTGTTGTCCGATGTTGCAGAAGCGTCTTGTTAGTACTCCAACAATGCCAAGGAGGACCCGTCAGCGCAGATGAATTTTTACCAGCTCTGATTTTTGTTGTATTGAAGGCAAATCCGGCTAGATTAAAGAGTAATATACATTTTGTGACCAGGTTTTGTAATGATGCCAGATTGATGCAGGGAGAAGCTGGATATTACTTCACTAATTTGGTAAATAAAAATAATAAAGCGAGCTTATTAGTAATCTAAATAGTTACTTGTAAATATCTTGATGTATTTGAACACATTTAAATTTTACTTATCTATAATCATAATTCTGTTTATACAAATTATACAAACATGTTTATTCTTACTACTCGGAAACTTTTTGGATAAATTTTATCAGTCCACTTATCGATAAAATAATTTTCTGGAAAAAAAGATGATAGAAGAATGAATAAACCTGAATTAAGGTTACCACTTTCTGTTACACTTCCGCTGTATTTGCATCGAATCAGACGCGACAAGATATTTATACATTGAAACATGTTCGGAGACGTGGCTCCTCCATTTTTGATTTAGGAGAAAAATATATTGCTGGAATGTGCTATAAAGAGCCGGAAATGACCTTTAGCTTATGCATCGCTCGCTCGGCGTTGCTGCTTCTGGTCGCTTCGCTACTATTGCACCCTTACGCATGCCTAGTGGATGGTACTTTCTACTGTTTTCAAAAATATCAAGCTTTTTTTGTCTCTGTAATTAATATCAAGCTATTTTTCTATGTTCTCTGCACATGATAGCACAACAATTATCAGTTTCAGCATTATTAATTTTTTCATAAAAATCATAAATACCGGAAATATGTCTCCATGCATCATATAAATATGAAAAAAAAAATACAATACTATATTCCCTTTATTGTTTTAGTGTTGTGCTGTATCATTCATCGAAAACTTGACCGCCGAATCTTTAAATATGTCTGAAGAAGAATTTTCTGGGTATATGTCAGGTGCCATAACTACTGTAAGCGCATGGGAATCTGCTCTTGTGGCATGTGAAGGCATGCATCAACTTTGTGAGCATCTAGAGATTCTGAAAGAACTAAATGATCGAAACATCGTCGTCCAAAACGAAACAAAGGATTTAAGAGATGAAATGGAGAAATTCAAAGTATACAAATTTTATTTCAAATAAACAATATCATTAAAAAAAATTTTTTTTTCCAGGAGGATATGAAAATGAAGGTAGCTGCTGTATTGGCTCGTACACCCTTGGATATCAAACCGCGAAAAACGCCAATTGATCTAGACAGAGATGATTCTATAACCGAAACTTTACCTCCTCCACTTGCACCAATAGTCACAAACATCACACCTACAGAAATAGAATCTGCTGAAAATTTGGTTCAGTCTCTGAATGGATTAGACATTAAATCAGAGAGCTCCACTTCCAGACAAAATTTCTACATGCAAAATATTCAGATTCAACCGCTTACATTAGAAGACAAAGGCGAAAAATTAAAAAGTAAAAGTACATTTGAAGTACCGGAAGAAGACATGGAAAAATCAGAATCAAAAGAATTATATAAATCGCCTTCGTCGATGTTTAGATTTGGAACTTTCGATTCACAAAATTTTGATATGCTGGTTACACCCGATGATATAGTTAATGATAGCTTCTTACTGGGTTTATCTAGTGTTAATTATGATATAGATGTTTCAGATATAAGCGCGGAAAACAGTATAGCAGAAGATGTTTCTCCAGAAAAAAATTCTACTAAATCTCCAGTTCAAAGAGATCCTTTTAGTCCTGTAGAAAATAGTCCTTGTGTTATTCCTCACCAACCTCTAGTCCCATCCACCCAAAATTCTATCCCTTCAACCTCTCAAGCGCCTCAAAATTTCACTTTTCCTGTTCCTGTCATTATTTCCACAAATAAAGATTCTCCTTCTCTCACCTGTCTTTTGGAAACTAAAAATTCCGATTCACCAGAAAATTTGCCATCGCCAATAAAGCCAGTCAATTCAGAATATTCTGGATTTTCTAAACAAGGCTGGCAGATTCCAAGTATTCCTTGCCATACTGGAGATTTTAATTCTTTGAGCTCGTTCGCGGAAAATGTTAGCCAATTTGAAACCGCTACAGAAAATACTATTCCTAGTTCGGATGCTGCTACCGCAAGTACTAATTTAAGCACAGAAAAAAGTTCAGAAACTAATAAAACTGATGAAGCAGTTGTTAAAGTTTTAGGAGGCATTATGGATACGTTTGATAGATTATTTTAATTTTATGTTTGAATATGTTGATGTTAGGTAAAATATAACTAGATTTAAGTGAAGACGTCCAAGTTATAACCTTGATAGTTATATAAAAAATGTTTCACACTATAATCAAATAATTCCCTCCATTGGTTTTTTTTTTAAATACAGTTCTATAAGGTTTACAATATTGTAATAAAACAAAATCTCTTCGCAGAATTATCTGTACTGGCAGTTAATTATCTAGTCATATTTTATTTGAGATGTATATTATCTAATTGTTCGATATTTTAAATTTTCATCCCAATTATATCTAAAGGAAATGTCAAATTATTTATGAATTGAACAAAATAGTATTAAAAGATTTAACAAAATTAGGACTTTAAAAAGTGGTATGTCATTTCCTTATACTTTATATATTTTGTGATAATAGTTTTAAATACAATACAGAAATAGATTTATAATTATCATACTTATAATAAATACAGTTATATACATATTGATATCCTTACATACAACGATTAAAAAATGATTACGAAACACTTAACAAAATTTAACTATGACTTTCGACTTCTATGTGATGATTTGTTGCGAATGGTTTAGAAAGGGCAGCTTTCTGTTGAGCTTCTAGGCTAATATAGTGTTCGTCTGGACACATTTTCTTCTCAATATTTACTTCAGATACGTAAAGAGCTGGAGGCGAATTTATGTTGGTTTCCGTGGTCATAGTTTCGACAAATCTGTACGGCATCATTTTTTTCTGCACAAAATATATTATTTGAATATAAATTCTAAATCACCAAGTAGTTAGAAAATAATAACTAAGAGATATTTATTGAAAAATATCTCTGATAGCTTCAAAATTTTAATTCGTTTTTTTGTAGAAATTGTGAATGACAGAAAAAACCTTGACGCAGATGTATTGGACCAGAAAAATTTACGATGAAGACAAATTCATCTTTAAAAACATAAAAAAATATTGTGTTTGAAGAAGTCTCACGAACTGCAAGATCTCAACCTCCAGGAAGTGTGCTGTAGTGGGACAATCAAAATTGCCTTTGTGTACCAAGTTGATATTTTCCATATTATGGAAGTTATGAGAAAATGAAAGAATTATGCTTGGTTGCATGAACGGTCATTAGCTAAACAGTTCTTTTAAAATCAGTGGTGTAGTAGAGCGGGAATGCGTGAGAACGGCGTTCCCACACTGGTTTTTCACAGCCTCTATCATCCATATCATTTAATGAATTCCTGAAAACTCAGCGTTAATTAGCGAGCTCAGATACATCCTAATTCTATGCTCTTTGACTATTGTAGGCATTTTAGTAAAGTATATGAACACGACTTGCCTCACAATTCGATAAATATATTTAGCGTTCCCACACTGGAAAATTTATCAAATATATTTATAGTCCGTGAGACAGCGCATAAATTTTTTGTTGTTTACCGCTCACTTGAAACTTTGTGAGTGGCTTCATTGTGATGAGTCCGACAACTTTTTCATTTGGCAAAATTCTAGATTTGGGGGCGTTTACCCGCGAGGGCTAATTAATTGAAAGAATATTACCGTAATACTGATCTTCACACTAATCGAAAGACTTTTTGATAATAAAATGAAGGAAAAATATTGTCCGACATGAATATTGAGGCTACCGGTGAGTCCGACTCGTCATAAGTACCAACATACTTACCATTAGTACCAACATACTTATGACAAGTGCGGCTTGTCGGATTCACCAGTAGCCTCAATATTCATGTCGGACAATATTTTTCCTTCATTTTATTATCAAAAAATCTTTCGATTAGTGTAAAGATCAGTATTACGGTAATATTCTTTCAATTAATTAGCCCTCGCGGGTAAACGCCCCCAAATCTAGAATTTTGCTAAATGAAAAAGTTATCGGACTCATCACAATGAAGCCACTCACAAAGTTTCAAATGAGCGGTAATCAACAAAAAATTTAGGCGCTGTCTCACGGACTATTAGCGTTCCCATACTGGAAAATTTGCCACTACACCACTGTTTAAAATCAACAATATCAAATCGAATTTTTGACAGCAATACTAAGCAATTGATTTGACAATTATATTCGATTTGATATTGTTCATTTTTTAAGAATTCTTTAGTTAATGAAGGTTCATGCAAACAGGCTTTAGTGTGATACTTGAGGGCCCTCATGTAAGCCGATTCTAACCAAAATATGGTGCGGTTGAATCACGATTAAATAACGCCCATGTATCAAATTTCAATTCGATCTGTCAAATGTTGTAATTGTTATCGAGGAAGACCACAAATGCCAACAGATCGACTTCACTCTGGAAATCGTCTTTTTGATCTTAGGGGAATTTAAAAGGAATGTGTCCGTAATACTTTCTCTACCGGGCGGGTCGAAAAAGTGAAATGAAATCTGGCATTTAATTTGAAACTTCTTCACTTACGAAATTTCTTAAAACATTCTTTTCATATGAATATTGTAGAATGTATTAAAATCTGATTAGGACAATTGAAATCCCTTTCTAAATAGTTATGGTCCAATACGTCTGCTTCAAGGATCGTAAATTTATTAAATATCCTAGGAATTTTATGTTTCTTACCTGATAGTTGACTGTTTCTTTGAAACTTTTTTTGGTTGAATTAATTTTTATGGAGACAGAACTGGAGTACCATACTGGTACTGCGAGTGGCATGAAGTAGCAAGTGGTTTCATATCTGTTTCAAATTTATAATAAAAATATTACATTAATTTAAGGACAAATTGAATTATTTTACCTTTTTGGAGCTGTATATTTTTTTTCAGGGACTTCATTTGCTAAATCTGTTCCGTTTTGAGCCATTTCTGGGCGCTTGAAATGTCTAAAAAAATATATTTGAATTTGAAATATTCCTATATTGTTTATTGTTATTGTTACATGTAAACAGGACGTTCAATAATGTGAACGTATAAAATTATTGAATCTAATTCTTTACAAATCATTGCCGGCAATAATTTTTTAATTTTTTTATTCTTCCAAGGAAGAATTGTTGGTATATTACTTTCCATTTCAATACTCATTTTTGTTTCCTCCTTGACAACTGAATTGCTACTGCTATTGAAACATATATTTGTTTATACAAAAATGATTTTAAATATATTCAAGTTAAAACAAGTGCTTCTTGTCATACGAACTATTCCTATAGTTCATTTCAGTTAAAAACGGTCCAATAGTTCTCATGGGACGACGATTTAAGCCTTCTGATTGGTCGTAATGCGACCACAATTCACTCACATTAAATGCAAAATTCAAAACAAGCTTGCTAAAAATAAATTTAAGAAATGGAATTCACATATCTGAATAAGTACAAATTCTAATCTTGGAAGTGCACAAATGATAATTGATTAACGACTCACAAATTATGCAACTGCCAGATAGCCAAGTGCGATTTTTGTGATAATGTAAAATTAATTCGCGTTTTGGCCAATCAGAAGGATTATGTCGTAGTCCCATAAGAGCCCTTGGGCCGTTCTTAACTGAAATGAACTGTAGTTAAGAGATTGCTTTAATGCAATAAATCATTTAGTTCGTGTTGATAAAAACTGCTTCTACTTTTTATTGAAAAAAAAATCAGATTTTATTAAAACAAAAAAATTTAATAGATTATTAAGTTTCATACTAATCTTACATAAATGTTTTAATTCATATTCGATATTCATTGTAATTAATTCTAGATTCAAGTATTTTTATTAGCTGCTAATATTGAACAAGCTTGTGTTAGTCGTGAATAAATCAGTTATTAGTTTCTTTCAGAAAAGTAAGCATGTTTTTGTGCATCACAGTACGGTTTTTATATAAAAAATAGCCAAAAAGGAAGATAAATCGTTAAAATTCTAACTTTTTGTACTTCATCAGAACTTACTCAAAAATTCTTCCAAGTAAAAGTTTGTGCAAATGTTTTTTCAATATGGAGTATATTTGATAAATGAATTGTGGTTTATTATTGTGAATTTAACAATGCAGTGCATGTTGACTCACTTGTTAGAAGAACGATCTGTAACGGAAAGTGAAGTACTCCTTGAAGATTGTTCAACTTGAATATGATTCTTGTTGCCGATGGTTCCTCGGGAGAGGCTGGTGGAGCGTCCTCGACCACGACTACGATCTCGCACTAGGTAACAAAATATTTTTAGAGTCGATTTATGAAATAGGTGATGATATAAAATCAGTGGGTCATGAAAATATTTTCATTCCTGAATATCTCCTGATATGTCAATCATGTAATTTTAGAACTGATTATAATATAAAACATGTTTGTAATTAATTGCTTGTATTAATTAATGTCAGATAAATAAGTACATCTGTTTGAAAATTTTATTTCGGCCAGAATCAAACAGAAGTGGTTCATGATCTAAGATAACATTATTTAATAATTTTTTTTAAATATCAGTTCATTGCTTTCGATCCATTGGGGGCAGAGCAAACAATCATTAAAAATATCAGTTTATTTACACATTTTTGTAATTCTTTATATTTCTCAGTACAATATTTATCTGCGACAGGACTGGCTTATGCAAAAAATTGGAAAATATTTCATTTTTACTTAGTTATTTTTGTTTTTTTACCACGACTTGAAAATTGCTTATCAAAAGTACAATTTATCAAATCAGATTTTATATTTTGATGCAAACTTCAAACAGATTTATAAAAATCCATTTTGTAAAAAAAAGCGGTTGCAACATGTTTTTGATCGATTCAAATTTGCGTCAGAGTGATAATGAAGCAATGTATTCCCTCTAAGTAAAAAAACGCTGCTATGGAAGGTCTTGAAATTTCTTTGTCCCAACATTTCATAAAAAATTTGTAGTTGATAATATAATTAAATAACTTCTTTCCAATATTTATAGTTTAATTGATGTTTTATTGATATCATTATTTCTGATTGATTATCTTACTTTAACAGATAATTATAACTGTATAAAAATTTTCCACCCATAAGATAGATTTGTTATTTTCCACCCGTGATGTTGTGATTGCATTTAAAAATTACATATTTTTTAATCTCTAAAGGATTAGGAATTATCATATTATTATAATGATTTTGAACGAGAGTTTTTTTCCCGAAATAAATAACACACATAAGCTGTATGTGCTTGCGAAACTTTATCAATTTTGATATATTAATTTCCGATGCATTTAGCAATTTCTTTGAAAAATTATGATATATATAAATCAATATTCCATTGGAAAATTTATTCAATTTATCAACAAATAAACTAATAAATTATCTATCAGTGTAAACAGTCAATGTAATATTTTGTCTATTGACAATTTAAAAATAATCGAACTTGTACGGAAAATTTTTCCATATACATAATTGCGTAAACTGAGCGTAATATAAGATTAATATACTTTTTCTACGGCTTTACGTAAAGTCAGTAGTTTATTCATCGCAAACGATGCGTAAAGTAAGCGTTTTTCGTGTCTTAGTTTTACTACCATTCAAAGCGTAGCAATTTTTTTGTGAAATATTTGTAGCACATTTCACTGATTCGTTTTCCGGATATTTGTTAAATCGAGACATCAACTGCTCTGGGCTCCTTGTCAAAATGTGGAAGTTGCAATACGAATGAAAACAAGCATTTTGGAATTCGGTCAACAATTTTAGTGACTCCAAATACTTGACCTCATGTCATAAACCTCAACTTTACATTCTTGTTGCATGAATTACTATAACTGATATAAATATTCAACAAAGATTCCGTTTCAAATGAGATATTATTATGGTACATAAAATTATTTTCAAAACTCTTCATTTCGATTTGGATCAGAAAAATAGAGAAAATAACTCGAGACTCCTTGAAGAAAAAGAAAATATGTTAAAGCTTGATATTCCATATAAATTCATCTTTGAATATAGTAGACAGTATGGGACTTAATGAAAGATGAGAGTGTAATCTCCGCCAAACGGGAACGAGTTAGCGCAGACAACGAAGCCAGTAACACCGTGCGAACGATGCAAGAGCAATGACTCGTTATCAATACATGATATCAAATCATCAGCACTTTTCAATTAAAAATAATGAGACCATATTTCTAGGCATTTCATATCGATGAATTGAAATAAACGGATTCAGTACAGACTATGATTTATCAAGTTATGTATTCATCTTTTGAAAACAATATTCCAATTAAATTTAAATGAATATTCTCTTACATTTGAGTGCAAGCATTTTTTTAAATAACAAAATAAATAAGATCTGGAAGATGATTCATTAGAAGTGAACAAACAAGCTTCTGTCATTTTGGTTGAGTTATATATCTTTGATACTACTTCATATTCATTAAAATTAAGAAGAGGGCAAAACTAACAAGTTACAAACAAGTAAAAATCGTGCTTATACACCGTAAAACATTTTAAACATGAATTTTGACTTTCAGAAACAATAGATTAATTTCTTGATGAACTTCTTGGTTGGATTAAAAAAAACCTATGATTGTTGTGTTTATTTTGTGGTTTACTTTATACTTTTAACTGTAAACTTAGAGTTTCTGGGAACTAATAAACTTTGTTTGAAAGTAATGTCATTTTAAAATCCAAAAACTCAATTTTCACTTGTGATTTTGTATTATTCTACCTAATTCAATGGAAGATATTGATTTAATGTTGAATTTTAAAACAAATTTAGTTTGTTGATAGTCTTTAAGTTATTGAATTGCATTTGAAAAATTAAATAAAAATATTTCGTAAGCTTAAGCCATTATAAGTCATTATATTTAGCTCAAATGCAAACAGTAGGTGTTTTTACAAATTTAAATATTGGAAATCAAAATTCGAATATTATTTTATGAATTTTGAAGAATAAAAACAAAAAAATCGAAAGAACTTGTTTCTAGATATAAATATATGTGAACAAATTAAATATGGCTTAGAAATTCTGTAATCCTGGCAATATTTGAAAAATAAATTGACTTGCTGAAAAGGTTTTGATATCTTCCTACAGAATTTGACCCACAAATTATTTACCGACCCTATTTTGAATACTCTGTTTCCGCGGGCGTACACGAACTCGGCATCAAGAACATGAACTCGGCACCAATGCTAATCCTATTAGTGCGGGGCGCACACGAACTCGGCACTGTCAATTTTTAAATAATAAACGATCTACCTACAAGATTTGGTTTTATAAGTCTCTATATTTTATTTTGAAATTAATTTGTATTAAAAATAATACTGCAAATAATATTTAATGAAACTTCAGAAAATAAAATTGTTAAAAAAAGACTTATTTATACATATGTCCGTACATACATTCATTATTACAAAAACATACAAATATGTATAGAATACACTGAAACATTTACTTCTTTTTAGTATTTTTGACATTGGAATTTCTTGCATCAAATGGAAACAAACTATTTTATCTACGATATGCAGGACTTTTGAGTTGTTGATGTCACCACGTGTGATTAGAATCGTTTAAAAGTACGGCTAAATTTGTTTCTGGTATATTATTAATATAAAATCGCATGTGTCCACAAAATCTCACTCAGGCAGAACGATTGAATCACAAATCCTAATCCATAGCGTAGTGCCGAGTTCGAGTAGGCGATTAAAGATTCAGGTAGTTTGGTGCCGAGATCGAGGCCGCCCGTTTCCGCAATCTACGGTCTTAAAATATTAATATTCTGTATAACTGTTGACTAAATAATTCAATCAACGATACTGACTCAGTCAGTAGCTTTCACAAATTCACAAATTCTTTTCGCTCTACTAAGGTGTGGGCCAAAACTGACGAGTTAGACGAAACACGTATCTACAGTTGCCGCCCTATTCAGAATGATGGTGTAAAAACCGATTCCTGAATTTGTAAATTTATGAAACAATCAGGTTTTAATTTTTAATGATTTATTTAACTTAATAAATTACTATTTTGAATCATATAGTAGAAAGAAATATCAAAATTTGTTCTAAATATTTGGAATCAGAATAACTAGAAAATGCCATAATAGGTAAAGATTCAGATATTTTGAAGAAAGAAAATTTTGTAGCTCAATATTGACGATTTTTTTATTATTTCAGATATTTGCTTATGCAAAGTGAGAAATCAGATATTTTATTCTTGTAGATGTATCTAATAGAATTTGCTGAATACATTGATCCAAATGATAATAACAATAATAACATATTTAATTAATTAATTTTTTGGATGTATTCTCGTTCAATTCCTTACACAACCAAATAATATGAGAAATATTATAAATTATGTATATTTTTTTGTGTAGAATCAATTGATATTATTATAGTTGTGTTACATTTCGGAATATTTCAAATGATGTAATCCTTAGAATTTTTTAATGGACATCCAAATGCTATAAATCTTTATCTGATATAAAATTCAGGTATTTTCTACATTTGAACCTAATAATCTTATTTATCTATTGTTTTAACTGTTTTATTGACGGATTATTTCTGGAACCATATCTGCATTCAGTTAAAATGTTAGGGTTGCTAAGTTCATGTTGTCACGGACAAAGTTTCAACTAACTGATAAATATTAATTATGTTTTTAATATTTTTAATTATAGTATTTTAATAGAAAGTTGGCTGATGCAAATGTTTGAATTATTGAATGATTCTTCCGGAGACTATTTGTCTACAGAGCGAGGTCAATGGGATATTTGAGATAAATTTAAATTTTTCCTGGGTCACAGATTTCTTGAATAAATATAGATTTGACAGAAAAAACAATAAACAAAAATTGTGTCAACTTCTAAATATTTTTAATCATGATAAAAAAAGCGTTATAGTTTTAATTATCTTTTGAATTTTTGAACTTTTTATCATCGAACGGAATTTATCAATTTCTATGAAAGTTGTTTTAAAAATATACTTTGTTTATGATTATCTTCATTAAGCTATGAATGATTGTTGAGAGCACTGTGCGATCACTGATCCATTTGATAGGTTACTTGTATAGTTTAAATTTCAACTGTGCTTTGCACTGTCATGCTGTGTTTAACAATAATTGTATAAATAATATTGAATGCAATATGTGTGTTTTAAGAATTATAACACTCGGGTAACAATTTTCGGGATTCGAAATACTTGACCTCACAGCACAATACTTGGAATTATACACTTGTATAAACTACTCTTTTTATTCAACATTTTTCAATCATACGCAAATATTTTAGAAAATTCCAACTAAAGTAACTTCCAGCGGGAAATAACAGATGACGAATAACAAACAAGACAAATATGGAATGTTTTTTCCGGATAACCATGTTTTTTAGTTATAAATTATGAATTGGAGAGGATACAAATGTAGCAGTGAGAAACAAGTAAATTCATAAAAAACAGAAAAAATCCTTGTGAAATGATAAAAAAGTTATTAAGCAGGTTTTGAATTGTGAAAAAGGTTAAGGAATGTTCAGAAATGTAAAACTTTCTTCTCAGTATTCTTAATTTAAGATGTATACAAATAAATATGTTAATTTACTTTTCAAATTAATTCTAATGAATAAATACATTTTTTCATATATTTTGTTAGATTTAAGATACTTTTTTATGATCCAATAATTAATTATTCTCGTATATATATATATATATATATATATATATATATATATATATATATATATATATATATATATATATATATATATATATATATATATATATATATATATATATATATATATATATATATATATATATATATATATATATAGTCAATTAAAATATACTCAACGGTAATATACCGATAGAGAGGTGTATTATCGATATACCGAAGAATTTCACGAATATCTTTTTTGTCTTTTGGGTAATTTTTTACGAGACAAATTTGGGGATTCATAATCTGATAATACCCGAGAGCTTTAGCTCGAGGGATATTATCGTTGATTATAAATCTCCAAATTTGCCGAGTAAAAAATTACCCAAGACAAAAAGTATTTGAGTTAAATTCAAGGTATATGCGATAATATACCGAATCTTGAAGTGTATTTGCAAGGATTATTTCACAAACCATAAAATTTATTAATTGTTATATTTTTTATTATTTTTTAAAAAGCTACTGTGGTATATCGAGTTAGGAGAAAATATTATCGCGATATACCTCGTTACCATGGAAAATCCCTTAATTTCATTGGTTGTTGCTAAGGTGTGTGATATAATCGGAGAAATAATTAATAGAAATGACGGATGTATAGTTCGAATTTTTGAATTTCTTTCGATTCGATAAAACGTTGGATTGAATGAATGAAAATCTGATTGTTCCACAAATACAAGTTCAGGAGTCGGTTTTTACACCGTCATCCTGAATAAGACGACAATTGCAGGCACGTGCTTCGTCCTTATTATTAATTTTTATTGCTCTGCGGTTCACTCATGTTCGATCATTTGAGTCCCAATAAGGACAAAACACGTGTCTACAGTTGCTGGCCTATTCAGGATGATGGTGCAAAAACCAACTGCTGAATTTTTAATTTCTGAAACAATAAGGCTTCGATTTTCTTGCAATATAATTCTGTTTTTCGAATTTAAAAAGTTGCTCAGAATCAGTAATATGTGACCACATAAAATTAATTGACTAGCTTTAGTTATTTTTTTAATGTTTTCAAGAACGCTGATTACGAATCTGGAGCTTTTTTTTTACCTATAAATGAGAGTTTTTTTCAAATACTTTTTTATATTTAATTCAATACATGTTCGGTAATTATTCATATTTGTACATTTTGAACTATATATTCTAAATTCTCTAAAGTTATCATCAAGAGAACAATACCAGTCTGAAGATTCCAAAGTATTTTTTGACTGGATGACGACTTTATTTCGAGTCCTCACATGCAATCGCAAAAATTGAGTGATGAAGTTCCAAGTTTTGAGTAATCACCTAGTGAAAATTGAAATATGATGTATAAGGTCTGCAAAGACATGCGACTTGGAAGTTTATGGTTGATTCAGAGAACACACGCTTGACTTACGCTGAACACCGCAGCAGGTGTATAGAGGCACGTGAATTTTTAGAAATTTCTTATGGTATTTCACTTTTTTGCTTCTGTTAGTTTGAAAAATTTGCTTGATATTCAAAATCATTTAATTGAAAAGTTAATATTGCGGCTGATGATTTCCTCACGTTATTTGAGTTGCCTTTTTGAGAGAAACAGATAAAGAATGCCGAGCATATATTAGGTATATTTCAGTCAGATTGAAGTGGTTACATTCAAAAGTTATTGATAATTGAAAATGAATGCAATAATTTACGTCATTGTTCAAAGTTTCTTTTTCTTAATATTCTTCATATTTATCGTAGAAAGTTGTAAGGAAATTGTCATATTACATTGGTCGTCTATTTTGTCTGACAGGGTGTCAAAGCTGCACAAGCTTACAAATTATTACCGTCATGTTTCACAGCTGGAAAAAAAATTGCAAATAAAAGCTTGAATCCTCCAGGCTATTGAAATAACCGTAAATCAATTAGAATCAGTTGTCATTGCCGTGTGTCAGCCTTTGAGAGTCGCAATATTGTTAAATGACTGATACATGGCAATGACAACTGATATAAATTGACAGACGGTCATTCTTGTAACCTGCAATGTTCAAGTTTTGCTACTTTATTTTCAACTCAGAAATAATTTGTAAAATGCGATTTTGACACCCAGACATATGGAAGTATTTTTTTTCGCATCGAACGATGATGTGAGTATATTGTGGACTCGGGTGCAATATTTCAATCTATGGTTTACCTTAAATGTATCTTAATCTCCATAGTAATGATTGTTAGAACAATTGTTACTAATGTGATAAACTGAAATACTTGGCCCTTAGTTCCAATCAGCAGTAGATTTAAACGCAACTACTACTTAACATAGTCCCAGTAAATCCTCAGTATCCTTTACCTATTTCTTCTAAAATGGTTATACAATTAAGAACATCATCATTGGCTCTCGTGCTACAACATCTAAAATCTAATGGTTTCGAATACAAACAATTTCTATTGACTTATAGAAGCGAAAAATTCAAATGCGATATAAAAGTTATAAATATATCATGGTGGTTTAATTATTGCCATTCACTCGCCGTTATATGCCTGTTGCTGTGTTCGGCGTTTGTTAAGCGCTCGTTCTCCGATCCAAATCTAAACTTTCAAATCGCATATCTTTTTATCAATTCAATATACAGAACTAAGACTTTGCAGAAAACTTCCTTATACAGGATGTACAACGAAACGCGGAACACCGCATGGGATTTTTAAAATGTGCGGATATTGGCTCTCCTGTATATTTTAGAGCAAAAATACTAGAATGGAAAGTAGATGAAAATCAATTTTCACTTATGAAAAGTCTTCATTTAATGCAGTAGAATATCTGTAGCATTAGATCTTTAGAAAATAGAATATGACATTTTCGTCAAAAATCAGATTGCCCTCAGAATAAAAAACGAATGGAACAAGTTTTCATTCTGACATTTTATTCTGTGTTATTATTGCTGATTTTTATTAGATTCTATAGATATTCGACTGCATTGACTGAAGACTTTTCATGTGTAAAAATTGATTTTTAACAACTCTTCATTATTGATAATAATTGTTGTTTTTACACTAAATTGAGCTATCCTATCATAATGGGAGTTTGTTTTATTCGATCTTTATTTCCATGGCTATCTTATTTTTGACGGAAATGTCATATCTTATTTTCTAAAAATCTAATGCTACAGATATTCTTCTTCTTTAAATGAAAGCTTTTAATGTGTAAAATTTGATTTTGAACAACTTTTCATTCTTGTACTTTTGCTCTAAAATATACAGGAGAGCCAATATCCGCACATTTTAAAAATCGCATGTTAAACTCCCATGTTCCGCGTTTCGTTGCACACCCTGTATATATTTTTATTTCCAAAACTTGGAACTTCGGCACTTAATTTTTGCGATTACATATGAGGATTCCTTTAATAGTATGTTTTTTTTTTTAAATATACTATTTGGTTGAGTCATTCTTTGGAATTTTTAAAAGCTTTTGTTCTGTTGATGTTACCTTGAGAATATATGGTTCAAAGAAAAAAAAAAAAAATTATGGAGATATTTATCCACAGTTTGTTTGTATTAGAGAGCATCATCACTTTTAGTACCAAATTTTAACCCTAAAGCTAAATAATAGTTTCTTAGTTTCCTCAGTCATTTAATAACTTATAAAATTCAGAGAGGTATGTCCTAATGCCGTGCTAAACCGGTTATTCGTTTTTTAGTTGAAGGGAAATATCAATTTGGAGAGTTTCACTCGTAAAAAGATGTAGTGTTAAATTTATCTGTTTGAACATTGTTAAATTATCATATTTTGTACTAATTTGTGTAATTGGTACTGAATACTTATATTACGTACTGATATTTTATTATAAATACTGAACCTCTATTTGAAATACTGATCAAAAATCAATGAATAGCAGTTCATGCAATCATGATAAAAAATTGTAACTAACCTTTTTAGGGTATCGTCGAGTATTTTTTGACTCAATAGTCAAATAATCAAATGTTTTAGCTCCAAAACAAATGAAAACGAAGTGCACTGTATACCGAATCTGCAAACACTGACTGCTGACTGTCTGAATTCTGTTCAATTCAAATCTCAAATATTCCTTATCTTATCAGCTGTTTCATACGTATGTATGAGTTTTTGAATCACGTGTGAAGTAAATCATTTCATTTGTTTTGCCTTGCGCATATGATATCATAGGACAAGGATTGTTTTCTGTTTTATGATTCAATTCTATTTTAATGAATTTCATGTAGAGAAAGCTAAGCATTGTATTATCAATGTTTATTGAACTTGCTAATGATCCAAAGAAATTCTTTGTTTGATTGTTTCTATGGAAAATTTATGCACTTAGAATAATGCTATTTTTCGATATATTCCATGTTTTCAAAAAATATTTCCAATCATATAATTTTTTTTTTCTGGTCAGCATTAAAGTTTTGGTTTTATTGAAAGTAAAAGGCAGTAAAATATTATTTGAACAGTCTAGGCAAATACAACTTTGACAACGTAGACAACGAAACACTATTTTGATAACGTAGGCAGTAAACACTACTTTGACAATATGGCAGTAAAATATTACTGCTTACGATGAATACAAAGCTTCGATTTTCTTAGATATAGAAAGTCAATTGAAGCTATGAACCTGCAAATTATTATACCTACTCCGACCATTTATTAGAAAAATAGGAAAACTTTCGAGTGCTATCTAAATGTTTATATTAATTGACCGATAAGGATAACGTGGCAAAGGATTAAAATTCTAGCGGTAAACTTGAAATAAATTTTATTTCGACGTTTCGGCGCCGAAACGGCTAGTCATCATCAGCTTATGTAGAAGTTGATAAATCATAGCATTATCGAAATTTGTTTGAGTTAAATTACGAAAAATGTCACAAATTTTAGAATTTGAAGCCAGAAAAGAACGGCACAATTTGGAGCCATGGCAGTCATGGCGGCCAACTGATGTAGGCCAAACGTCATTTTTTCTTCAATAATGCTGTAATTTATCAATTTCTACATGAGCTGATGATGGCAGGCCGTTTCGCCGCCGAAACGTTTAAATAAAACTTATTTTAAGTTGAAATCCCTTGCCACGTTATCTTTATCGTCAAATTTTAAATAATTGGATCACCAACAAATGAAAAAAGTTTATATCAATTGTCTGATTGTTTAATAAATAGTTTCATTCCTATGTAGTAGGAGCCTTTATGACCGATTGAGTGATCTGTTATTCTTAGATTTATCTGCCGAATGTGATTATGCAAAAAGGCAGTATAGAGAAAGATTTAAAGGGAAACAAGCACTCAGCTGGAAAAACCGACTATCTTTATTTCAAGATTTACCTGGAATTGAGAAAATAAATCAAAGAAAGCTACTTTCGAAAGTTTACTTTTAATCTTTCTGGCATCAAACATTAAATCTGAAATCTACATCTCTAACAACTTGTTTACAACGAAGGATTTTTAACCCCTCACTTTTTCATTTTTATTTTCTGGTTGTGTGGATATTGCTTGTTTCTATAATGGTATCTATCATAATTTCGGCAGTATAGAGCGTCAGGATGTGTTAGCGAAACTTTATGATTTCAAGAAAATTATTTGCCGTCCGCTAATTCAAGTAGTTCCTTTGCATCTTTTTAGTTTTAATTTCTCTTGATTTTGAAGATTGGAACATAGGAAAATTATTATATTATAAAGCCAATGATATAATGTGAACAACTTAAGCTCGTTTTATATTATACTACGCATAGAGGCAATTAGCCATTGCTTGCCATTATTTCTACAATTCTGTCCAATAAATTATACTTGTTTTTTTTTCATAATTTTTTTAAATTTCATTTTACCTAGAAATAAGAAATAGTGTTTTAATAGTATATTGTGCAACAAGTGCGAAAAGCTGTCGATTGCCCACGAGAGCGAAGTTAGGCGCACGAACGAAGTGAGTGCGCTCATTCGTTCAAGTGGGCAATTGACAATACCGCACGAGTTTTTTATTACGAATGCGGGATAAGTACTATTTTGCGCTTATTTTTTCGGTTTACTTGTCGCACGCAAATTATACTTGGCCCACTCAAAAGCCAAAGACCCATTTAGCGCCCGGAAAAACGTGCGCAAAATAGCACTTATCCTGCATGAGTAATAAAAACAAAATTATTTCACCATTGGTCATAAATGCCCCATCACTTGGTTATAAGTGGCGCATCAAGTGACCTAAGAAATAAATTACGGACAAGTGGAAGCATAAGAGCGTATATTTTATTTTCTAATTATTGTAGAATAGTATATTCCGATACAAGTGCGGAATGGAGATCATTTCATGCGAATGTGAATAATTCAGCCACGAGACGAAGTCGAATGGCAGAATTCACATGAGCATGGTATAACCGATTCGCACGAGTGCCGGATGTTATTTTTCTACAGTCGATGGTGTATGAATATCTATAAACAAAATATACCGTTTCCTGAGGAAGAATTTGCTTCATTGATCTTATTCAAATTCATCAAATGTTGATAAAATTACACATATTGACTCCATTTTGAAGAGAAATGATAAGAAAATCAAAAATAATTAAAAATATGACAGTTATGAAATAGTTTTCTCGCGACGCCACGCGGCTTTCTTAATAACCTCAAAGCGTGCGGAATGACCCCTATTCCGCACGCTACAGCGTGTGGAATGGGTATCATTCTATAGTGACTGTAGAAAAATTTTTTTTTTCAGTGGAATCATGCGTTTTAAACGAAATACAAAAGCGACATAATTATTGCATTGAAAAATGTATAAAAGTGCCTATGTGCTCCATACAATCTTGTCAAAAAAAATAGGATCGTAATTATTCGCATACATTACCAGGAATAAAAAAAAAATCAAAATATAAATTAGAATTTTTTTCAAAATTAATTCTGCTTTGTTTCATCATCTTAAGAGAATAAAAGTTTACATGTAAGAATATTATATGACAGATTTCTTTCAATAAGTGCTTCAGAATATGTTATAATAAATTTTATAGCTCATTTCAGTAAAAACGATTCAAGGACTCTTATGGGATTACGATTGAAACCTTCTGATTGGCCGAAATGTGAATACTCACATTAAATATAGAACCTGAAACAAGATTGCTGCAAATAAATTCAAGAAATAAAATAAACAAATATATTAATATATTTCCTGAATAGATATAAATTCAAATCTATTTATGATAATTAATGAACGACTGACAAATGATACAACTATCAGATAGCCAAAAGTAATTTTTCTGCTGATGTGAAATTGTTTCGCATTTTGGCCAATCAGAAAGCTTAAATCGGAGTCCTATAAGAGTTCTTGGACCGTTCTTCACTGAAACGAACTATAATCATAAATTGACCAAATTTTAATTGATAAAATATAGGATTTTATTTCGAGATCAAGCTTTCTTTATTAATAGTAGATACTTTTCTATATAATCAGTCAAAATAAGGAGGAAATTTCGATGCTATACTTTCGGTGATTTTAAAAAAATATACAATCTGTATTATCTAACGGATATGCATAACTTGGTCAGTGAGATAAATCCAAAATTATTTTATTTTTATCCTTATCTTTGGGTTTCCTGCAAAAAATAATCCCTTTCTTGTCTGTCCGAAGAGTCGTAGTTGAATCCGTCAGGCGGATTCGAGGATTTTCAAGAAAATCTAATCTATTATTGAGTACGTTCAACTTAGCGGTGTAATGTAAAAACTCTATCGATTTGAAATTACCGGAGGCTGCCTTTTGTGATTTCCAAAGAATTTACTTCCTTCCGTCCCGTAAACTTGTACTCCAGCAGTCTTGAGTTGAGTCAGAGACGTACAGAATAGTTTAAAATTCGGGAGTCGTTAGGAGATACTAAGTAACCTTATTTCAATTATATACTTTTTTTAAACCGAAACTAGTCATGAATTACAAAATAATAATAATAACTTTTCAATTTTCCTCTTATTATGCAGGCAAACTGCATTTTTTTTTCAATACTGGGCTGTGCACCTTTGTCCGTGCGGGTTAATGAAAATATCTCTCAGATAAAATCCTAGGAGCTATGTATTTTTGTGAAATAGGGATTATATTTAATGATTAAAGTTATACGTTACGTTTCAATTTTATTCCAACATATAACTTTAATTATTAATTAAAAATGTTTTAACTTTTCTCAAATGAAAAAAACTAGAGATTCTATTTTTTCGCTTTCAATTGATATTAAACCTATTTCCTATTATACAATAAAGTTTAAAAATCTACATTATAATTAGACCTTTTGTAATGTTAATTATCTGAACGTAAATACATGAGTACAAAACACTTTTTCCATCGTAATATTCAGCAGATCTAATTAGTTTTTTCAAAATTTTTGTCCAATGGTCTGTATAGAAAATTCAAATAGGTTGCACAATTAATTAATTATGAGCCATTATATAGGCAGATTCAGTTTATAATTAATTTTTCTTTGTTTTTTGCTTGATTGTCTGTTATAAGTAATGTTATCATAATAATCACAATTCTAGGCTGTAACATTTTTAAAAAGCTTATTTTCATGTTCTAATATATGATTTGCTGAGCGAGCTGTAATCTCCAAATTATTTGTGAATTTTACAACAAGAAAACTTAAATAAAAAAATTGTACGTCTCTGCGTTAAACTTCTTCACTCCGGTAATTTGAATTTCTGCAACAGGAAATTCTTATCCACTTGCCAAATGTTTGCATTTGTCACATTTATTTGATGAAATGATTCTGTTGTTATTTCTGATGTTTGATTTATTTTTAAAATGATTACAGCAGTTATTTTTGAGTTGTTGTTGATTACTCTTTTTTAATAGATTAGTATTTGTTCAATTGCTGGATGTTATTACAGAGAATTGAGGATAAGATTATATTAATATTTTTCTATGAGGAATTGGGTTGAAATTAATGATTTTTATTTGAACATATGACCACTTGCACGTAATTTGATAAAAATTTTCTCATGCAATAGTTTCATCAGTTAAATCATCTTATTTGAAGAGCCATCGGGAATAACAAAGCGATATCTATTAGTTATATTGTCAGTTCTATTATAAATAACAAATAATGACATTTAAACAGTTGAAAGACTTTAAATTAAGCTAGAAACAAAAAATCTGACGTGAACATCACGTGACTTACTTGTACATCATTTGATATATACACAAATTTATTCAATAAAGTTTTCTTTCACTTCAGATTATAATTAATATAATTTTAATAATATTTAGACATGTACTTACAATATCAAACAAAATCAAAAAATTGACAACATATTATCCTTGCCTACCTTATCATTTCAATTAAACTGATTGTTTTATACGGCAAATTCTGACTGTTATACGTATAAACTGCACTTCTGGCTCAGCCGAGTGATACAAATATAGTAGATAACTATTTTGATGCTACAACAAGTTCAAACACTAAATTTCAATATGCTATAGCTGATAATTCTAGATTTATGCAAAAAAATAAAAAAAAGTTTCAAGTAAACTGCACTTCTGGCTTGGTTGATTCATACAAAAATAACAGATAACCATTCTGATACAACATCAAGTTCAAATACAGAATTTCAACATCTTACGGTTGATCATTCTGGATTTATTAGAAAAATTCGAAAAAAGTTTCAAGTAAAGTGCACTTCCGACGATTGGAATCATAATGCGAGGTGCACAGCTAGACCTTATACCAGTCTTAAATACAAAATTTCAACATTATACGTTCAACCAGTTTTGAAATTTGCGAGTTACGCACGAACGCACATACGTACCGACATCAAGCCGAAAATAGTCAAAATGGATTCAGGGATGCTCAAAACGGATATTTCCATCAAAATCTCGATAGGTGAAGTTTGTCGGTTTCACAATACTTCCTTGTACTTAGTACAAGTAAGTAAAAATGAGTTATAATTTACGGAAAGGAACCTATTTTAGTTCGAGACAGGAATTAAAACAGAGCCCGCGTAGCGCGGTGAATATGATTTTTACAATGTGTTTTTTCGGTAGACTTTTACAATAGGAACCTAGTGTTAGTTATAAAAGTGAAAAGAAATGGCGCCACAGGGATACAAAGAAATTTTCCAGTGGCATTAGAACGGTGGGAACTAGTATTTTACTTGTTTAAAAAAAAAGCAGCCAAAACATAACCTAAACCGAGCTTTTTAGGCCAACTAGTATTGGAAAATACTAAATCAGTGTTTTTCTTGTTTAAAAAAAAACTAAAACATAACCTAAACCGAGCTTTTTAGGTCAAGTAGTATTGGAAAACAATTAATTAGTGTTTTTCTAGTATTGAAAAAAATCCATTGTTGTCAGCGAGGCACGCACTTGTATGTATTTAGGTGGAATGCTCTTTGTTTGAGAGCCACTGATTATAGAAACACATGTGCAAGGTACGCGCATGCCCACGTCACTAGGTTCCTGATGTAAAAGTGAGCCGTTTTTTCTGTGTTCCTGGCAACAATTACATCATTCTTTGACAAAATAATTAAGTTTGTAATGCTCAAATACTCAATTAGATCATTTTGTCCATTGTTCAGGTATTTAATGCATACCAATTTTTTATAAATTCATCAAAAATCATTTATAGATTAATCTTGTTATCAGAAGCGCATTCGTATTCATTTAATTAACAAACTGTTCACTTTTTTAAAAATACCACTGGAAAATGGAAGTCTGTTCTCAGGCAAAACGAACTTGATTATTCCTCGAATATTTCCAGATTCATTATTCTGCAACACAATATTTTTTAAAGCTCACTTAGTTTACTTTGAGTCTAATTTCAATTGATTTCAGACTGCAGTTGATATCAGGACAAATAAAGCTGGGTTTATAGTTTCTATGATAGATGACAAATTATTTTATTGTATTATTCTGCTCTTGAGAACATGGAAGGTGAATTATATATTACCAGTACAATTTAAATGTTTAGAAATAAAAGCATGAGACTGAACATTAGAATTTCAGCGTTCTCGTTGACTGATATTTTTACATATACGTATTCTGTGAAATGTGGCTTGGAATCATTAGACTTCGAATCATCTAGATTCAGCAGTATATTCTTTGTAGCTGTTGCCTTAATAGACCGGGAGCTGGTGACAACTTGGGTTCTCCGATTTTATACCGCATGCCTTTTTGAGGATTGAAAATGCAATTTGATAACACGGAATTTTATATTTTCTTTTACAAGTTCACGCGACCGTTCGAGCCTTTTGGTCCGTTGCGAATTGCATGCCTTTCAGTACTAGACTTTAAATCATTTTTTATTATTTTGCGTTATGAAGGCATGCAAAATGTTGACACGGAAAAACAACAAGGAACTAGAGGGTTTTATAAGAGTAGTATGGAAAATGGAAATTGAGAACTTTGGTGCACAAAATTTTCTCTTGTGATTTACATTTCTATACACTAAACTCTCTCAGTAATTTATCCCATGAAAAAATTGACCCGAAATAAATACGTACGAATATTGGCAGAATTGCGCATACATGGACGAAGTATTCAGTAATGATCCCTATTATTATAGACTCTTTCCTGTTCACCTTTTCGCAGAGTTCATATTGAAAATTTCATGCAAATACTATTTTATATTTTTGGATCATATTAATAATATGGCTAATCTCTGAAAACATGTTATTAAAAAAAATTGAATAAAGAATACTAACAAAAAGTAACACTACACAATGTGATATTGTTTGATTCTTGATAAAAAATCACAAAAAATTTAGAAACAAACTTTAGATCGAAGTTGTAATTGAATTTTTTCCTATAATAGTGTTCGTTGCATCGAAAAGATAACGATAACGAACACAAAAAATTGTTTACTATTTCATAACTTTTCATCAACTTATTAGAATTTTTGTAAACATCAAATGTTTTTGTACGTTTGAATATAGAGGATACTATAAGAAAAAGTAGTGAATTGAATTTCAAAAAATTCTAGAAATAGATCAGAATCGAATAATTACAACAATAAACTTCGATTTGTGCACTAAATTTTATTCTCTCATGCTCATCAAATATTATTTTATTATTTATCTCACTTTGAATTCAATACTTAATATTAACGTTTTCAATTTATCTATTTTATTAGCGGAATGATAGAATTGCAAATAGTTATTTAGCAATATTTAATTCGATTTGACCTCGTAAATTGATTGCCTTTAGTTAATATTTGTACAGCGTTTGAACACTAAACATATTTAATTTATAAAGTCAACTAAACAGATATTCAATCAGGCCTCTTAATTATGCAAAAATGATAATTGATTTTATCCGAATTAGATTTGTACAGTATTAGTCCAAATGCTGATTTTATATATCAATCCAAGAGAGCTACAGAATAAAATGTCTTTAAAGTGTTAGAGTTAGAAAAAAAGCATTTGTGCTGAGCGGAAGTTGAAGTGTGACGTGTACAGAGTGACAAATTACTTGTCAACATTGGGGATCATCCGAGCTAAAAGAGATGGAAGCAGATTTGTAAAGTAGTTACGATCTCTTTTTTTTTGAGATTTGTTCAATGGTGAGAAAAATGTACCGCTATCTTTAATTGTTTCCATGGGAATTTACTTTTCCATGTTTTTATGATATTGTTGAAGATGGAAAAAAATTGACATCATCGAGCAATGTTTTTGACTAGAATCGATTTGTCAATCTGTGGTGAAACCACAACGAATTGACATTGACATTGACATTCATAATAATAATAATTTATCATAGATATAAAAGTAAAATCTGGATCAAGATGACAAGGATTGGAGGCTCAAGAGAAGATGTGTTTATATCAATATTGATTAGGTGAGGTACCACCACATATTTTCAATAGAACATGAGATATGAGATGATCATGGAACAAAAAAAATATAACAAAATATTGTTTTGCCATTGAACAGATCTCCAAAAAATAGATCATTAGTATATTCCAAGAGCTAGTGGCCGGCTACCTAGATTTTTGTGCAGTGAGTTGAGTGGTGACTCACTAAGCCCAGCGCGGTGATTACGGTTGAAGCTCAGGTATCAAACATTGGGGCGGGCGGCCTCGATCTCGGCACCAAACTACCTGGATCTTTAATCGAACTCGAACTCGGCACTATGCTATGGATTAGGATTTGTGAGTCAATCGTTTTACCTGAGTGAAATTTTCTGGACACTGCTATTTTATATTAATAATAAACCAGACTCAAATTTAGCTGTACTTTTAAACGAATCTAATCACACGTGTGACATCAACAACTCAAAAGTCCTTCATATCGTAGACAAAATAATTTGATTCCATTTGATGCAAAAGATTCCAATGTCGAAAAACCCTAAAAAAATTAAATGTTCTAGTTTGATCTATACATATTTATATGTTTTTGTAATAATGTAGATATGTACGGACAATGTATAGATAAATATTTTTTTATTCATATTTTTTTTTCTGTAGTTTCATTAAATATTATTTGCAGTATTATTTTTAATACAAATTAATTTTAAAATAAAATATAGACTTATATATCAAATCTTGCAGGTAGATCCTGACTTTATTTAAAAATTAACAGTGCCGAGTTCGTGTGCGCCCCGTGCTAATCGGATTAGCATTGGTGCCGAGTTCATGTTCTTGGTGCCGAGTTCGCGTACGCCCAATGGGCGTACGCGAACTCGGCATCGATGCTAAGCCGATTAGCGAGGAGCGCACATGAGCTCGGCACTGTCAATTTTAAATAAATCCACGATCACCCAGCAAGATTTGGTTCTATAAGTGAGTGCAACTTTGGAATCACTCATGTTGGGCGGAAATACAATCTATAACAATGACATTAGGCTAGCTCTCTACGTTCACGGTTTTGAAAAACATTCCTGAATATTACCGAATTGCGCTGCGTGCACCTGTAGGACAGAACTTGAGCCCAAGACAGTCGAGAAGGGTGCATTGAACTCCTCATGTTGGGTCGAAATATAGGGTGACGAGCACCAACTGATTTACTATCAAGAGTATGTCAAACTCCTGTAGTACTTCATAAGTAAACAAGAAATTGGTGACTTCCATTAAAGAGTAATTTACTAAGGTGGTAAATTTTCTACTTTGCTTACTCCGAGAGTCAAAAAAAAATATTACTCTCTAATTAATACAAATTCGAGAGCACCAACGAAGAGAAAATTATTAAAAAAGTAAATTCATAGTAAATTTGTAATAAATCTACTCTTACGTCGTAGGTGGAGTAAAGTTGCCGATCAGATATTTGTGACGTATCTGAAGTAGTTTTCTCCTATAAATTGCTAAAAAATGGATTATTTAGAGTACATTGACATTTTAGATGGAGATGACAAGGAAGAATTGGTATAAATAATTCGTAAAATAAGAGATCCACTTGAATTTTATACGGAAATAGAATTTAGAGAAAGGTTTAGCTTCCAAATACATTTTGTTTTACGACTTTTGGACATGGCTGAGCAATATTTGGAAAATATTACGAGAAAGAATGTAGTTTTATCTGCTAAGTTACAAATTTTCTGTGCGTTGCGCATCTTTCGTACTGGTATGTATCAAATTGTAGCTAGTGATTTTATTAATGTTCATAGAACTACTGCCGACAGGGCATTTCACAGGGTTCTTAATATTCTTCTTGCAATCAAGCCATTATATATTTGTATTTGTATGCCTTTCAATAAGGAATCAATGTTCCCAGAGCAAAAGAGCATTTTATCATTTGGGAAGATTCCCAAATGTAATTGGTGCAATTGATTGTGTCCATATACCAATTTTATGTCCACCTTGAGAACATAATGGAATTTTCCGAAACAGAAAAAGTTTCTTCTCAATTAATACACAAGTTATTTATTTTGTGATTCAACTATGAGAATTTTAAATATTGTTAGTCACTGGCAAGGATCAACACATGAGGCGCGAATTTGGGATAACAGTGCTATAGCAGCAAGATTTGAAATGGGACTATACAATAATCTTTCAGTTGGAAATAGTGGTTATGTCTTGTCCCAATATTTGATGACACCAGTCTTAAATTGAATTTTAATAAATATATTCAGCATTCAACATGACTTTTTTGCCATTACTTATCTTTTAAAAATTATAAAATAAGAGTCACTCACAACAATTGAAATAAAAGTGTCATATTTTTTATTTTCGATTATATTAACATATATACTTTTCCATAATTTCGATAAGTCGCGCCTTTTCCACCCCTGCAAAGTTTTTAATCCTTCTCTCAGAGTAAATATCATCTACTTCTATAGTTATTACTCTAGAAGTAATTTTGCAAACAGCTCTCCAAAAATACTACAGAAGTGTTTCACTCTACTAGTAATTTACTTCTGGATTTACTACTACTAAAGTAACATTTAATACAATAGTAAATATGATTTTTTGGTGCTCTCCACCCATAGTCTATAAATAAGTGTTCAAATGTACGGCTAAATTTTAGTGTCCAGAGAATCTCACTTAGGTAGAACGATTAAGTGATTAGTTCTAATACATAGGATAATGCCGAGTTCGAGTAGGGGATTAAATATCCAGGTAGTTTGGTGCCGAGATCGAGGCCGCCTAAACAATTCCTCTTGGAAACAGGGTGTCCGAATTTAAAGGCTGGCATGTTACCCCCTCTCCAAGCCAGAGGCTCTAAACATCTTGGAGGCAACTCAACACCCCAACAAATTTTTTCAAAATAAAAATCTCAATTATGCCATTTTTATTTTTCTTGATTCATTGATTTATTTTCTTCATTACAACAATCAAAACAGCCTGCAAATTAGAATCAACTTGAATTCAGTCTGTAATTGAATGAAGTATGAACCAGCAACTTGAATTTTTCTCGGTATTCGAGTCCACTTTGCATATATGGTTTGCGGCCCGTTGGAAATAAAATATGTATATGAATTTTTACTACATTTATAATGGTTACAGAAACCGTCATAACTGCGCCGACAACTTTCAAATGCGAATTTTATGTATGTTAGTTGTTTGTTTAAATACGTAGACTACAAATCCCTTTTTATTGCGAACGTGAGTTCAAATATAATACTTTGCTGAAAAAAAAAACGCAGTTGAGCGACGTAAGAATACTACCTTTAAAAAAATTTCAGAGAATTTAGAAAATTAAATGGACTGTAGTTTTATATTGGATGACTGAAATATTAACTGATTTTAAAATGGAGCTCAAACCCCTGTTTATGATAAAAAGGAGAGATAGAACTATGCAAAGACAGGAAAAATATGATTTACCTTTAAATGGATAAATAGAGAAGGATGGAGAGGAAGGACTCCCAGAGATCAAGGTAGTAGCTTTAGTAGTATAGTAGTTAAGAAAAAGAGTTGCTCGTAGATGTAGAAAGACAGATTTCTGGAATTTAGATGATCTTGAAACCAACGGGTTTGACGCGACCAAAAACCATAAAATATTGGCACCAGTAATGCTTACATATTCTGTTGTACTTGCACGTGATGATTTTTTTTCGAAGTTTAGATAGTAGATTACTATTAATTAAAAGGCAAAATTTTATATAGTCCAAAGTTGACTAAAATATTTCAATGATTAAAGGTAATAGTTATTCGTGTATCAAGGCCGTGAAGTTGATCGTTTTCTGCAATTCAGGTGAGAACAGAAAAGAACTTTTGGTCAAGGTGCACAGTGTTTTTTAGGCGATCGTGATTCAAAATCACAAAATTTAATCTATTTATTCTTAAGACATTGCAATTGTAAATCTTGGTTGTCGTTGAAATTGTTTTATTTTATTGTCATGTATTGAGTTGGCATTTGGGAAAGTAAAATTGCAAGAACTAGAGAAATTGACAGAAGAATATTATATGCACTTCGGCAAAAACTGTTTCTTAAAGATAGGATGAAATGTAGGTCATCAGAAATCCAAGTATATTATAATAATATTTATTTAATAAAAAACGTTTCGGGTCTCAATGGAACCATCATCAAATAAATAACCACTGATGATGGGTACATTGGTACCCGAAACATCCTTTTTCAAATAAATATTATTACAATATACTTGAATTACGTCCCATTTATAAACTTCGGATTCTTCTTCACATCTTTGATGTTTTTTAAAGAGTTTATTCTCAAGAATCTGTGGTTTATTCTCTTATGATATAGTTTATAGCACTGAGAGAAGGAATGAATTTTTTTAGGTCATTTATTGAGAAGTAAATTGCTTATGCATTTTTTATTTAGGAACAAGTCTTTTGATAATGGAGCTGGATTTTCGATACTTTCTTCCTCAGGGTAAAAATTCACAAAAGAAAATTTTCAATTAATGTGTTTTTTAGTGACTTACTTGTGCAGTATATTGATCCCCAAACCGGCCCATGCAGATACGGATTTAGGGGTTGAATTTCAGTCCTTGGAATAGAGTTGAAAGAATTTCTAAAATTTGTTCCTCTTTTAAAATAGTCTGGTTCATCTTGTTCTGAGGATAACTGTCTATCAAGCTTCCGCCAAAAGTCTCTCGCACCCACCGAATGAACTGCCATTTTAGGAATGAAAATATGCTAGGAATTGTGCTGAAAGGATGAAGAAGTGCATTAGAGATGAAAGAAAATAGTATTTTGCGTTGTACTATAGTATTTAAAATAATATTTGAATGGGGTGTGTTTTGAAAGCTGTATTCACACAAGCCCAATATTTGATAACATTTTGGCAATTATTTATCATTTATGAATATCTACAGATTGAGTCTATTTAACTTTCTTACAAATTTTTGCTATAATCAGATTTCCTGTCGTGAAATTGATATTCGTTTATTTCTAGATTATCAAAAAGTTTTGTAGACAAAACAAATAACTATTTGCATCTCATTAAAGCTTGTATTTTGATATGCCATGTGATCAAGTTACGTTGAAATATGCAAATAAATATTCAAATTTTTCAGCAATATGATTTTCAGTTATGTACAGTATTCTTTGGCATGAAATAATATCGCCAATTCAAATTAATCCTTCTCTTTCCTATTAATGAATACTTGAAATGTTTGAATTATAATAACAAATGTTGAAGCTTAGAAACTTTTGGGAGTCTAAAGATTTCGGTTTAATTTTCCAGAAATCTCCAGATATATCAGTTTTTATTGATTATTTTGATTAATTTTCACATGTAAATTATTTAAAGCATTCCTAATTAACGTTAGAATGATTAGTTCATATCTCCGCTTTGAACGACGTATATTCCCTATCCCATAATAGTATCAGATAGATTAACTGCGATTTTATTGACTCACACGTCAGTAGTAGAGCAAGGAGAGTACGGGATCAAGGGGTGGTATCTGAGGGGGGTATAGAGTTCAAGGGGTAAGACGGGAGGGGGAGTTCAATGGTTGCGTTGGGGAGGGTGGTGCGGACCGGCCGCCGCGGCAGCCCGCGAAGACGTTGACTGACGTTGGCTGAAGGTGTTGGCTGAAGACGTTGGTTGAATCTTGAGACATAGACGTTGACTGACGTTGGCTGAAGGCGTTGGCTGAAGACGTTGGTTGAATCTTGAGACATAGGCTTGAAGACGTTTTTGTTAGTATTGATTTTTGAATTTTAATTTATGCACCTCAACCAGCATTGGTTATACTTATTAATTAACACGTGTGTCTGGACTTCAAAAGATGACTCATCATATTCATGCACCCTAATTAATTAAACCCTCAATTGCACAGGAATTAGCAAACCGTTTAACCCTCGATTTTACCATATGTTATTGGATGTTAACCCGCATTGGTTTTGCTTATTAATTAACACGTGTTGTCTGGATTGCAAAAGATGACTCCCCCTAATTGCGAATCGTTTAGCACTCGATTTTACCAGCTCATGAAATTTATGTACCCTAATTTTTATACTCACGCACAAAAGTTTATCATTTACAAACCGTGACGGATTTTCACATCTGTTTCAATTAACAAATAATCTATACGCATTTCGGAGAGAAAGAAATTAGGAAAATGAAATGAAACACAATATTAGATATAAGTAATTTTATTCACACATACATATCACACAATATAGTAATACATTTCAAGTTCTCTCAAAACTCTATCAATACAAAGCATAAATTCTTGGAAAATCAATAATTGTTTTCGATTGGAGAGGCGATTCTGGATTGTCCATTCATTTTTGCTTCCACACAGAACGCATATAATACACCACGTTGTCGTTGGATAACAATTCTGAATCAGTTTTTGTGAAATATGCTCTGTCGCTGGAGGCACAAATCCAGGACCTCTGGTTTTCATGACCTATCACCTGAACTACGACAGAGCATATTGTGACTTACATCATAGTCAAATCAACTTTGAGGGGGCGATTGTAAAATTTCATCAACGTCCCTGCACAGCACGCACAAACACAACACATTGTCTCAACTTGAGGTGTAATTTAAGGTTGTAAAATTTCACTTAAATAATTATCAACCTCTGCGCACAGCACACAGCGACACACTACGTCGTCCATTATTAATAAATCCCAATTTGGAATACGATGTACTCTTGAAGGCTTCTCCTGTTGATCTTCTTCTTGTTTATAATCTTCTTTTATTTCTTGAACAGTGCCATTGTTTTTAGTAGCCATGTTACTCAACAGTTCAATGCAACTAAACTAATGAAATAATTTTCTGATGCCTCTTTCATAATATTTTTATAATTCGCGACATATTGCAACTGTGAATTATACTGGTGCTAAACGTTGAAATATGATTTTATCATGAAATAGGGGATAACTTTTAGTTTGCATATTTAATATGTATACTAGTGACAATAAAATCATCTGAGTGTTGCGAAAACAAACTAGGGATTCAGGAAGGGGTGAAATTGAAGTGGGGGAGTTATACAATAAAAGTGTACTTTTCATCATAATAATTCAGTTAACATTTGAGAATCATCGAGTAAACATCAACAACAGTAACAAAATAAAAAATGTCTCTTTTCGAAAAACTAAACACAGTTGCTCAAGTTAAAGAGCCTCTTCCTTTGGCAAATTTGAAAAAAGGAAAAAAATATAAAATTTTGAACTGCCGGCGGACTACTACAACATTTGGAGATCGAATAATTCTGGAACTTGAGGACAACATCCTATTCCTGGGGGCGAGGTTTAATAAGCTGTCTGATGAAGATCTGCAAAACGTGAACAAACAGGCTGCAGAAGGTCAAATATACATCGTGTCCAAAGGAAAAAATGGGAAAACTGTGGATCTTGAATTCCAAAGTTCTTAAACAGTGAATTAAAAGTGCTAATAACAGGCTGCTGCATGTAACTATACATTGTGTCCAAAGGGAAAAATTGAAGCACTGTTATCTTGAATTTCAAAGTTCTTAAACAGTGAATTAAAAAGTGCTATTAATAAACATTTGTTAAAACTTACACAATTAAAAACAGATATAGATACGTTTTGTGCTACAAGAAATTTATGCGAAAATTTCAAGCTATTAAGTATTGAAGATGAGTGTACATGTAAAATTTATTACATGATAACATGGGGGACTCGAGGACAACATCCTGGGGGCGAGGTTTGATAAGCTGTCTGATGAAGATCTGCAAAACGTGAACAAACAGACTGCAGAAGGTCAAATATACATGGTGTCCAAAGGAAAAAGTTGAAGCACTGTGAATCTTGAATTTCAAAGTTCTTAAACATGAACAGTGAATTAAAAAGTGCTATTAATAAACATTTGTTAAAACTTAGACAATTGAAAACAGATATAGATACGTTTTGTGCTACAAGAAATTTATGTGAAAATTTTAAGCTATTAAATATTAAAGATGAGTGTACATGTACAATTCAACGATACTGTCAAAATTTATCACATGATAACATGGGCTTTTGCTTACAGAAATGCCAGAAAAGGTCCGTGGATTGAAATGGTTATTGATAGAGAAAGATTTAAACGTAAAATTAATACTTATTATGCATGTATTCTCAATCCTATATTAGAAAATAAGATAAGTATACTGAAATGTAAAAGTAGTTAAGGAATTATATGAGTATATGTATTTTGATTATAATACCATGATTTTATTGTCAATAAATGATTATTAATAATTATTTTTTTACTCAACCTTCACCTGCTTATCCAAACAAATATATGTGATTAGGTTTATTGAAATTAGAACAAAACTCTTCTTCTCATAAAATCATTTATTTATTAATATTAATACAATAGAATATTTAATTACAATACATATTAAAAATTACATTTTATACAATTCTTCTTTAACGGAAGTAATCCACCTATTTGGTCTTCAGTATTAATTTCTGAGTGTTCAGTACAGCAGCGGTATTTTCTAAATTCTTCATTTTCCCGCCATATCTTCGGAAACCAGTTCCATCGACTATCGATTTGCCGCTCTGCATAAATCATGATAAACTCCATAGGTAAACAGGCAATTTCTTCTTGTAACATAAAGTGTAAAATTCCACATTCATGAAATTTTTTAAAAGATGTCAGAGAATTAAACTTATTTTTATACCACTTTTTTAAAGCATGTACATTTTGTACAGCACAGTTTTTAGTATGTGACGTGCAAAGATCGGGTTTTGAAGATTTGCATATTTTTTTAAATTTTGGACAGTTAAAACTCTCAATATTTTTGATATTTATTTCATGAGGTTTTAATATATCATCTAGCCATCTAATTTTATCATTACCTTTTACATATATTGTTTCAACATTCATAAAAACAGATTTTATACTTTTTTCCAAATCACTATATACAGTTGTACCGTAATTCCAATCTAAATTATGATATTTATTAGTTAGCCACGTAACATTTCTTCTACTTTTTGTATTCAATTTACTCAAAGGGAAGGGTGGTAGAAATATTTCTGTAGAATATTCACCACTTTCTAAATTCAAAGCTGCAAATTCTTTACAAATAAAGTGAACTTTATTATCACGAAATATTTGGAAACCTTGTAAATCAACCATGAAGACAGACATGTTTAAACCAGTTGATGTTCAAGATATAAATGAGAAAAAATTTATTCTATATTATTTTTATGTATCCAACTGTTATGGGCGGAGCTAAATCCCAACCATTTGACATACACTTTGTCACCCTTCCGCCTGATTACTTTTTCAACAAGATAAATATCAGGGTATTTTACTTTTTGCAGTTCATGTTCATAAAATCCACCTTTAACAAGTTGCTCACTTTGATCCTTGAGTACATATGTTATTGGGTTCGTCATTTGTACTTGATGTATAATAAAAATTTCATTTGACCAATTAGGAGTGTAACCCTTTACAAAAGCTTCTCTGTGTTTACTTATACGTACAGAATCACCTACTTTTAATTTTGCTGTTCCAACAATCTTAATTTTGCTATAAACACTATTAAGAAGAGCCTTTTCATTCTTCTTACTCACATTAACAGGTTTCATTTTGATGGTCGTATGAATTGTATTATTATATTTCTCAGTCAATTTTGGTAATAAATTCAACCATTTATATGTTCCTTGCAAGCTAAATTCTTTCCACATCAATGATTTCAAAGTCCTATTAACACGCTCAACAACAGATGCTTTTTTAGTACTAAAAGATGAATAATGATTAATGCTATGATTTTTCATTAAATTTTGAAAATTTTGGTTATAAAACTCTTTTCCTTGGTCTGTCTGAAGATTACGAGGAATTTGGTTACTTTTGCTCAAAATACTTTTCATAGCTTGAGTAATTTCTACGCCTGATTTAGTTTTGACAGGTTTAGTCCAAAGATATTTAGAGAATACGTTAATAACAACTAGAATATATCGATATCCTTTATTCATTCTAGCATAAGGAATCATTTCTAATAAATCTGCTTGAAATAAATCATTCAATCCTTTCACTATTACTCGTCTTCTAGGAAAATTTATACGTGCAGCTTTATGTAGCTCTTCTACAACATCACGTTTAATTTTCGACATAGTATACTGGGGTTTCTAATAATAATTCAATATATAATAATGGTGTATCCCAACTCAATTTTCCACGTTTAATTTGTAATCTATCACCTTGAGTAACGTTTTTATTAATTAAATCAAAATGATAAATATTGTTGATGGAATAATTGAGAAGTTCTTTTGGATTATTTAGTCTAACATCAATTATTTTTCCACTGCAGGGTAAAATGTAAGTTGCTCTATCTGAACTATTTTTTATTTCATACTCTTGACCTTGTAATTCTAAAATCAAATTTATTACAACAATATTCTTGAATTTTGTTTTTAATAGCTCTGATCGAATACTAACTTTAATTTTTTCTACTTCCTTCAGCAGACTAATTTTCAAATTATCAATGTGTTTCTTTATTTTGTAATGCTCAAAATGTCGTCCGAAGCGGTCGAGAGTCATGATTGAGATGAAACTATTCTATAACTTGTGCTTCTTTTAACTCTTCGATAATTGATAATATTTCATTATTGTGACCAGTATGACCAGCATCCCGCGATGCAATTAGTAAGCGCAAACGATCAATTAGCTCATTAACATCATTCCAATGAACATACTCGATTGATTTATTAGTAAAAGTTTTAAAATAACCTTTAGCATATTTTGTCGTAGTTCTCTTAGGCGCTGATAGAAATCTTCTTCGAGTTTCAAATGATGGAGCGATGATTGTTTTATATTTATGTAATCTAGTCCCAGCAAGCTGTTCACTGTCACTGTAATGTCTACGAGCAGCATTAGTTCTTTTCACAATATCAATATAATTTTTTCTATCGATTTCAGTAAAACCGACCGGATTCTTTTTGAATAAAAGTTCGTATAATCCGGGTGTTCCAATGTATTTAATATTTTTAATAATTATATCTTTACCGTCAAGGTCGAATTCAGAATCGCCTATGAAGAATTTATCAGTACTAACATCATGTCGCACTCCGTATTTGAAATCGAATGAATCTGTATCATCGAGCACAAGTTCTTCAATATACTGTCGTGGTAGTTCATGATACTGATCTAAATATTCACGGAATGAAGGATGTTGTGTTAGATTTAAAATATCTTCTCTTGTTAATGATGGCTGATCTTGATCTGAACTCATAGATCTACTACGTTCTCTGAATACACCATCATCATTTTCAGTTTCAGCAACAACATCTGTTTTCAAGAAGTCTGGACCTGAGTAACTCTCAGATGCATCAAGTTTTTCTTCTATCTCTTCTTTTGGCTCACTTTTTACTTCCTCTTTAGTTACTGGTAAATTAGTTGCAATTTCTTGTAAAGATTTGATAATTGGTTTGTATTGCGTTTGTAATTCTGCTTCTCTGTGTAAAGTACCAAGTTTAATATTTTTAAGTTTTTGTTTGATAATATTTCGGGTAGCTATTAAATTCTTCGTTAAACGTTCATTCATGTTTTCAAAATACAAAAAAAAAAAATAAATAAATTTATAAAAACAACCCTAATATCTGGAGAATTAAATTAAAACAATTCAATAAAAAATAAGATACAGATGTTGAAACAGACTGCCAGCACATAATCTATAAGCTGTTTTAAAGAAACAGACCCTGTTTAGTTAACTGTTTTCAAGAAACAGACCCTGTTTAATATCTGTTCTTAAGAAACAGACCCTGTTTAATTAGCTGTTTTAAGAAACAGACCCTATTCAATTAGCTGTTTTCAAGAAACAGACTCTGTTTAATTAGCTGTTCTTAAGAAACAGACCCTGTTTAATCAGCTGTTTTTAAGAGACAGACCCTATTCAATTAGCTGTTTCCAAGAAACAGACTCTGTTTAATTAGCTGTTTTCAAGAAACAGACCCTGTTTAATTAGCTGTTTTAAGAAACAGACCTTGTTTAAAATACAAGATCTTGAATGCTACTAGGTGTTTACTGCTAAAAGCGTAAGAAGCAACTAATGATTTTCATTAGGTTTATCACTATTTATTATAAAATGATCAAACCCTCTACGGTAGCGACCTGTATTAATATCACTGTCTTTGTCGATAACTACGAAACCATACTTATCACGCCAACACAAAACACAGAGGTTCTTAAAAGTTTCATAAGACATGTCCGTATTAACATGATCTGTATATACATGTTTTAAATTCAAATCATCCTGTTTAAATAGAATTAAAAAATTTACATTATCACGTATGAGATGTTTAGGAATTCTGGTATATGTTTGACATAGATAAAAACAATCTAAATCTTTATGACGCCCCATACTAAAGTATTCTCGAATAATATCTTGCTTGTCACATGCTACGTCATCAAAAATTACAACTGAATTATTTTTAGCATCAACGGGTTTTCCTACTGTATTACTATCTGTGTACGCATAATAACCTATACCTTCAATGGGATCTAATAAACTTTTCAAATACTGATATTTCGGTTGAAATAAAGATTTAGAATAAATGTAAACATTTTCAAAATGTAGTCCATTCTTATTTTCCAATAACGCTATCATAACATTTGTCTTTCCTGATCCCGATGGACCAGTACAAACACATCTAATTGTATTTGGTAACAGTGAACTATGCCGACGTACTCCATCTTGTCTTTGAAAATCGTAATTTTTGACCATAAGTTTATTATTCTGTTCAACAACCTCCATTGCTGAGTATATAAAGCAGCACGATTGTGTCTCGGTCACAGTTCATCACCGACTGTTGACTGGGACAGACGTGTTTGTATTTAAATCATGATCAAAGTACCAAAGAATGAATTATCTTTTCATCACGCGATCAGTCGAGCGCGAAAAGCCATGAAATCAAATTCTGACTTGAATAAATCTGCAAAAGTAGCTTTACGCACAATTAAACGAATAAGAAGAAAAATTAAAAATCCGAGAGTAATATCTGTTCCTAAAAAAGGAGGAATTTTACCGCTAATTCCTATATTCGCTGGACTTAGTGCTTTGGGGGCCCTCGGGGGTGGAGCCGCGGGTATCGCAAAGGCTGTAAACGACGCGCGTGCCGCCACTGAACAATTGAAGGAAGCTCAGCGTCATAACAAAATGATGGAATCTATTGCAATAGGTAAAGGTCTGTATTTGAAGCCGTATAGGAAAGGTCTTGGTTTATATGTGTCAAAAAACTTCCAATAAAACTACCATCACGTGCACTAAGTAATTTTGATCTTATTAAATATGCGAAAATTTTAAAAATTGCCCACTTCCGAGGCGTTTTTATGAAAGATAAATTGCCTAGAAGAATAAATCGATATGAATCAGCAATAATTAATTTAGATAATAATGACAAGCCGGGGTCACACTGGATAGCATATAAAAAACGTGATAATATAGTAACATATTTTGACAGCTATGGTAATTTACCCCCACCAAAAGAATTAGTGTCTTATTTTGGTAAGCATTCTTTAATTAGCTATAATTACGATACATATCAATCATATAACAGCGTGAAGTGTGGACACTTGTGTTTGTCTTTCTTATACGAGCGGACGTAATCATGTCGTTCACATTTACTCTGTTCGGTCAAGGCTCCATTCTTGAAAGACACTTTCACCCCCCGATTGAACTTGATGATAATTCTGAATATTTGCTTGGCTTAATAAGTTTCGAAGCATATAATTCAATTCCAAATATTGAAGAGAGTAATAATAAATTTTATTTACAAAATAATGTTATTACGGTCCCTGAAGGTTCCTACGAAATTGAAGACATAAAAAAATATTTATCAAAAAACTTGAGTAAAGATACTGAATTGGAGATTGAGGCTAACAATAATACGCTCAAGTGTGAAATAAAAAGTAATAAAGAAATTAATTTTGAACCGAGTGATTCTATTGGTAATCTTTTAGGGTTCAAACCGCGTAAACTAAGTGAAAATAAACTCCATGAATCTGATTTTCCCGTTTCTATAACTAAAGTGAATGCAATATGTATTGAGTGTAACATAACTACAAACTCATATTCTAATAATAACAAAGTTCATATATTACATGAATTTTTTCCGCGCGTGCCACCTGGTTTCAAAATTATAGAAACTCCAAACCAAGTTATTTATCTACCAATCAATACGCGTATAATATCATCTCTTAGACTTGAAATAGTGGATCAAGATGGAAACTTCGTCAATTTCAGAGGTGAAGTTGTCACGGTAAGACTACATCTTAAGAAGCAGAATGGGTATTAAGTTCAACTGTCCTTCTCGGCATATAAATAAACCACATTGCTACAAAGATGGCATTATTAAGAAAGCTGTCGTTGAGTTAACACCTCTTAACCACCAGTTTCTCAAGTCTTTAGGACTCAAAATTCGATCTGGATAAACGAAAGAAGCGATTTAAAGCCGTTGTTATTTGGATAAGAATTCAGTATAAAAAATCAAGAAATTTTATTTTATGTATACATCATAATGAACGCTAATATTTTAAATGTTTCGGAAAAAGCTCTGTTCGATGACTCAATTAGTCACGCAGAGAAACACACGCATCAGCCATATGCTTCAACTACTTTGAATAATAATGATGAGATACGAATTCCTATCCAACAGCAAGATATTTATACATACCCCTGGAATAGCTTATTATATATTGAGGGTAAACTTTTAACTCAAGACAACAAAGTTTCAACTACAGCTAAACTGGTAAATAATGCCTTCGCATTTTTATTCAATGAAATTCGGTATGAAGTTGGAGGTGTTGTAATAGATAGAGTTCGGAACCCTGGTTTAACTTCTTGCATGAAAGGTTATGTTTCATATAATGCTAATGAAAGTAAACGCTTACAAAACGCAGGCTGGTCCCCTACATCTGATATTACAAGTCAGATCATTGATAAGAAGGGTAATTTCAACGTATGCATTCCACTAAATATGCTCTTGGGTTTCTGTGAAGATTTTAAAAAAATAATTCTAAATTTGCGACAAGAATTAGTTCTTATACGTAGCAGTTCGGATGTAAATGCCATTGAAGATACTTCGGGTAATATGCAAATGAAGTTAGATAAAGTGTATTGGAAGATCCCTCACATATCAGTGGCGGACGCAGAACGGTTAATTCTTATGAAGTATATGGAGAAAAGTGTCAACTTGGAAATAGCATTCCGAAGCTGGGAACTTCATGAATACCCTTTACTGCAAAATACACAGCGACATTCATGGCCAATCAAAACATCAACACAGCTGGAGACTCCACGTTTTGTCATCGTTGGATTTCAAACTGACCGCAAAAATAAACATAATAAAAATATGAGTCGATTTGATCATTGTAATTTGACTAATATTAAATTATATTTGAACTCTGAGATATATCCATATGATAATCTGAATCTCAATTTTAATAGTAACCAATGGGCTATGTTATATGAAATGTACACTCAGTTTCAATTGTCTTACTATGAACGACCATGTGAACCTATTTTCACACCACATGAATTTGTAACTTTAGCACCACTTGTTGTCATAGATTGTTCACATCAGAGTGAGACACTGAAATCGGGTAGTGTAGATATAAGGTTAGAATTTGAAACTAATGAAAATGTGCCTGATAATACTGCAGCTTATTGTTTAATATTGCATGATAAAATAATTAATTATAATCCTCTAACTAATTCTGTAAGTAGTCTATAAAGTTTCAATTTTGTATTTATTATTATTTTTTTTCTTTTATAAATAAAATATGTATGAAAATTTATTACTTTTATTCCTCTCACGCACATTCCTAAAACCTTGGTAACACTGCTCATATGCTTTCCAGGAAACCGTTGGCAACACTGCTATGCGGGTACTTAAGCGAGACACTTTGAATATTACAGACACTTGCATTTTGATTAACATGGCGAGTCTTGCTGAGCTCAGTACCAATATTCTCAAAACACTTGATAAAACTGTGAAATTTTTGAATAAATCAGAAGATTATATTCGTTTAATCAAACAAATTAATAAGTTTATTCTATTGATTAATAAAGCTTTGAAAAAGAACAAAACAGTAAATGGAAATTTGTTTCAGTTAGAATCTAACTTAGCACTGTTCAAGTTTTGGCGGGAGAAAATCAAAGAATCAAAACGAGGTGCTGGTCTAACTAAATCAAATTCAAGAAAACTAATTTGGCAGGATTTACAATCATGCTTTGATTGTCGTATACGTACTGGTATGATTGTTAATATAAAATATAAAGATCCTGCTTTATTTTTAAAAAAATGTTTCAGAATATTTTCGAATAAAATAAATCAATCGTTGAAATTATCTCCATTGAAAGTAAATGTTATATTCAGTGCAAATTTTATTATGCCTAAAACAGAAGCAGTAGAAATAAAATCATTTTGTACATCTAATGCAATTATAACTAAAACTACAAATATAAGCGAATGGTATCACGATAATATTGAAGATAAAATATTAACTAAATTATCTGAATTCGCCGAGCGCGATTCCGGTTGGAGTTTATTTGAAATTTTACACTTGAAAATTAATATCAATAAATACATTCCTATTGGAGGCGGCTCATATATTGAACTTCCAACTGATATTAAACAAAAACAAGCTGTTATCAATGTGAAAAATAAAGATGATCATTGTTTCTTGTGGGCCATAGTTTCTGCTTTGTATCCTGCAAATAATAATGTAGACCGAACTTCATCATATCCTCATTTTAGTCAAGTTTTGAAATATGAAGGTCTAGCTTTTCCGTTACAGTTAACAGATGTACCAAAATTTGAAAAATTAAATAATATATCAATTAATGTTTATACTTTAGAAAAAGTATCTAAAACTAAGAATCAGATAGTTCCAATATATTTATCTAAATTTGAATATGGAGAATGTATTCATCTGCTCATGATATACAAAAATGATGATGATGAAGGAAGTGAAGAAATGGAATGTGATAATACAAATGAAATTATCAGAAGTATCAAGGCAAATGTAAATTATCATTTTATGTGGATAAAAAATTTATCTAGGCTTCTAGCAAAACAAATTTCCAAACATAATGGGAAAAATTATTTTTGCGATAGATGTTTAAATCATTTTAAAACAGAGGCTATACTGAGAAAGCATTATTTGGACTGTAAGTTAATAAATGAATGTCGCGTTGAATTACCAACAGAAGAAAATAAATTTTTGAAATTTAAAAACTTCCATCATCAAGATCAAGTACCTTTCGTAATATACGCTGATATAGAATCTATACTACAGAAACAAGTTGAAATTCAAAATAAAAATTCGCAAAAAGTTCATAAACATATTCCATGTAGTATAGCATTCTATTTGAAATGTTCATATGATAATTCACTATCGTTTTTTAAACTAAACAGAAGTCCAAATTGTATTGACTGGTTTTCAAATCAACTTTATAAAATTGCTGAATTTATAAATGAAAGATTTGAAAATCCTGAACCACTAATTATGACAAAAGAACAAGAACTTCAATTTTCAAATGAAAAAATTTGTCATATTTGTAGAAAGCCATTTTTACCATCAGATATTAAAGTTCGCGATCACAGCCATTTTATATCTACGAATAGTTATAGAGGAGCCGCCCACCAGGCGTGTAATTTGAATTTCAAGAAGTCGCATGCCATTCCTGTAGTGTTTCATAATCTTAGTAATTATGATGCTCATTTTATTATAAAAAACATCGCTAACGGATTTCCTGGTCAGGTATCTCTTCTACCAATAAACAAAGAGCGATATATCTCATTCACAAAATATGTAAAAAATACAAAAATTAATTTCAGATTTATAGACTCCTTCCGATTTATGGCTAGTAGTATTGAAAAATTATCATCATATTTGGATGAGAATGAAAAATTAATTACAAGGGAATTTTGTAAAGATGAAATCAAATTTAAATTACTAACTCGAAAGGGTGTATTTCCCTATGAGTATGTTGACTGTTGGAGTAAATTTGAAGAAAGTTGTTTACCAAAATTAGAAAATTTTTTTAGCTCTTTAAAAAATGAAAACATCAGTCAGGACGATTATACGCACGCACTTGATGTTTGGCAGGTATTTGACATAAAAACTCTGGGAGAATATTCAGATCTTTATCTTGCGACAGATGTGCATTTATTAGCGGATGTATTTGAAAGTTTTCGTAAAAATTGTTTCGAAACATATAAATTAGATGCACTGCATTATTATACTGCTCCTGGTTTGGCATTTGACGCAATGTTGAAATTAACTAATATAAAACTTGAGTTATTAACAGATGTTGGAAAACTTTTATTTATTGAAAAAGGTATACGCGGAGGTCTTGTACAAGTTTCAAAACGATATGCAAAAGCAAATAACAAATATATGGGTGAATCTTATGATCCTGAATTTGATGAGAGTTATTTAATGTATTTCGATGTTAATAACTTATACGGAGCCGCAATGTGTCAGTATTTACCTTTTGGAAATTTTGAATGGATTGAACCGTCTGAATTTTATAATATTGATTTAATGAACATGCCTGAAAATTCTGAAATAGGATATATATTTGAGGTAGATTTAAATTACCCTGATAGATTACATAAACTTCACAATGATTTACCTCTGTGTCCTGAAAATTTTACTCCGCCAACATCTAAATATTCGAAATTAGTTGCACATTTGTATAACAGAAAAAATTATGTTATTCATTACCAAAATTTGAAACAGTGTATAAGTCTAGGTCTAGAAATTACGTGTGTTCATAGAATTTTAAAATTTAGTCAAAGTCAATGGCTAAAACCTTATATAGATTTAAATACTGATTTAAGAAAAAAATCAAATAATGAGTTTGGAAAAAATTTTTTTAAACTTTTAAACAATGCAGTTTTTGGTAAAACAATGGAAAATGTTAGAAAACATAAGGATGTTAGATTAGTGAATCAATGGGATGGTAGATATGGAGCCAAAGCGCTAATAGCTAAACCAAATTTCCATAGCTGTGCGATTTTAGACGATGATATTATATTAATTGAAATGAGTAAAAAAACAGTAACTTTTAATAAACCTATTTATGTCGGTTTTTCAATTTTGGATATTTCGAAAACATACATTTATGATTTTCATTATAATTATGTGAAACAAAATTTAGGTGCAAGAGCTCAACTTTGTTACACTGATACAGACAGTTTAATTTATTTGTTTAAAAATGTAGATATTTACGAAATTATGAAAAGAGATATTCACAAGTTTGACACGTCTGATTATTTAATCGATAATGTTTATAACATGCCCTTAGTGAATAAAAAAGTACTTGGCTTGATGAAAGATGAAAATAATGGTAATATCATGAGTGAGTTTATAGGTCTACGAGCAAAAATGTATGCTTACAAGACACTTATTTCAAATACATATAAAGTAAGTAAAAAAGCTAAAGGTGTTACAAAAGCTACAGTAAATTCTATAAATTTTGACGATTATTATAGATGTCTTTTTAATAACGAGTCTGTAACAAAATCACAGACTTTAATTACATCCAAAAATCATGAAGTATTTACAATTAAACAAAATAAGTTGGCTTTATGCGCGAAAGATGACAAACGAATAGTTAACAATATTTTTACAAGCACATATTCACATGGTTACAACTTCGTGGTGGCTGGAAATCAGATGGAATTTTAAGAGAACTTGAAATGCACTATTATATTTTGAAATATGTATGTATATATGAATAAAGTTATTTATGTGTAATCTTGTGTTTTATTTTCCTAATATCCTTTCCTTTTCTTCGCAATTAGGATGCATATAGGTTATTTATACTTTATGACACTTATAAATTTTGTTTGTTTGTGAGTCATTGTCACGGTTTATGAATAACAATTAAAAATCCTCACGCTTGCTAAAGTGAATGTAAAAATTGGGGTACATAAATTTATAAACATTCATGACTTACATCCAACAACATATGGTAAAAATGCGGGTTAAACGGTTTGCTAATTCCTGTGCAATTGAGGGTTTAATTAATTAGGGTGCATGAATATGATGAGTCATCTTTTGAAGTCCAGACACACGTGTTAATTAATAAGTATAACCAATGCTGGTTGAGGTGCATAAATTAAAATTCAAAAATCAATACTAACAAAAACGTCTTCAAGCCTATGTCTCAAGATTCAACCAACGTCTTCAGCCAACGCCTTCAGCCAACGTCAGTCAACGTCTATGTCTCAAGATTCAACCAACGTCTTCAGCCAACACCTTCAGCCAACGTCAGTCAACGTCTTCGCGGGCTGCCGCGGCGGCCGGTCCGCACCACCCTCCCCAACGCAACCATTGAACTCCCCCTCCCGTCTTACCCCTTGAACTCTATACCCCCCTCAGATACCACCCCTTGATCCCGTACTCTCCTTGCTCTACTACTCACGTCACTGTGAGTTGAGGCCGTTGAGGGTAAATATTAAAATTTGATATTTTTTGACTGACATGTCAAAAAAATAGAATAATAGAATATTGAGCTACAAGGTTCGAACGATCGTCATTATTGTCAAGGATGAAGTTGGCTGCACTCGATAAAGGCGAGGGCGAAACCTAAGGCATAGCTTAGTGCAGCCAGCTTCATTCGTGTAATGATGACGGTTGTTCAATGTCCATTTTGAATACGATATTTTTAGCGCATTTTTCCGAAAAAAGCGCTATTATATTCACTTTGGCTGTCTGGCTGGCTGGCTGGCTGGCGTGACGCTGAGATCTCAGCAACTATACTATTCACAGACTTGAAACTGGTACTAAATAAAAGCTGCTGTTTCGTAGGCTTGCACAAATTGCTTTAATTCAAGCTCAGTGATTGTGGAAAATTGAATTATTCAATTACTTGTTTCAAGTGAAACAATGTCCATAGATATCTATGACATTAGGGATATGGCAACTAAAATTGATTAAAGTAGATAAAAATTTAGTTACAACTTTCGCCGCTGGTGTCACTATTATTATGTACAGTTGTCAAATCTGTCCGGGATTTATTCAATGACTTGTTTGACGCGAATTTGAAGCTTATTAGAATAAATTAGTATTATTGGATGAAAATTTGTTCACTTTTGGTGTATTTTTTTTTTATATAGCTTTGATAAAGATCAAATTATCATTTTAAGCTACAGCACTTGACCTCCTGTCAGTCAATAACTAAACAATGAAGATAAAAAGGTATTTTTGAGTTTGTACATGTATAAATTATATACCTATTAAATAGTCAACTTGAAACTAGTACTAAATGGAAGCTGCTTTTTCGTAAGTTTGCCCAAACTGCTTGATTTCAAGCTCAGTAATTGTAAGAGATGGTAATTTGCGAAATCTCTGAAGTAACAAGCATTCATGAGCTGACAAAAATGCGCTTCCATCATCTAGATGATTCTTCCATTTTTTATAACAAGTGCACCTAAGTACTCATTACTGAACTTTTAAATTCATTTCGATGTATTAATACCATTTATCGATTTTACAAACAAATTTTTGCTATTACGATCACGTCTCATGATACAATTTTTTTCCAAATGTCAATTTTACATAGGTATAAAATGAATTTTAAAATGCCAACATCATCCATGACCCACAATGATCATGTTTTCCCTCTAAGCAGGGAAATAATTATCATTAAATCCCTGTCAACAGGTAATTGATGATAATTGCTTCAAGGGTTTGAAATTGAGAGCTTTCGAAGCTGAAAACAATTCAGTGAAAGTGTACTTTCGGTGCGAAAAAATATGATATTCTCTTCACATAAGAATGATCCATGGCTCACATCATCAAGCTTACAGAATTTATATCGAGCTTCCTGTGAACAAATTCAAGAAATTGAAGCAATTTTCAAATCATATCTAAATATAATCGGAATAGATAATTTAAATTTTCAATCTGCACAAATTTATTCATGATGATTGATATACGATCGATAATGTTGATGCATCAGACAGTCAGGTACGATATTTGTGCTATTGTAAAGTTAGTTTGCATTTCGGCCAGTCAGAAGGCCTAAATCATAGCCCTATACAGTGGCGGACTGAGATACGTTGAGGCTCCTAGGTACTGTATTTATTAAGCGCTTTGAGCTCGAATGCTTGGAAAATACTCTACAGTCGTGAGCCCGTAAAGCCAGAGCATAAAATATAAATATTATTATGCTTTATTTTAAATTTAAAGACCAAAATGGGCGATGATAAATTTTAGATGTGCTGTTAGGCCTTCCATTGACTGGTAGACGTAGCAAAAATATAAAATGGAGGAAGTAAATAAATTAATGACGTTAGTAACAACAGAAAACAGGATTTAAGATCGGAATATTATATAGGGCCAAAAAAATATTAAAATGCTTTTAAAATTTGAAGGCCGAAATGGAAGGGGACGAATTCAAGCTGAGAGATTAGTTCGTTCGTTGTCTGATAGATGAGGCAACAAGCGTACGATAAATACATAGATGACGTCAGTAACATTGGAAAGTTGGAATTTCAAATTAATTTTGGATGTTTTGAGTTCTAAAATTGATAGTAAATTGAAGAAAATAAAAAAAGAGGAAATAAGAAAACTGTTTGATACTATCACAAATATGAAACATCTTAAGTTATTGGTTCATATTGATGTTCAACTGTCAGACATTTGAATGGTAGCTGGTAGCTCATTGTTGCAAGATATTTGGTTGTCGGACATTTGAATGCTAGTTCATTGTTGCTCAATTGTCAGACATGAATGTTGGCTCACTGTTGGAAAAAGAGTATATAAAGCCCGTGAGCTGGTGGGGAATCATCATTCAATAGAAGCGATTTTATTATTGTGCGACGAATCGCAAAGTGAAAAATTGTACTATGACCTGTAATATTATTTAATCACCATAAAATTTATGACAATACAATACCTACAATATTTTTGATTCAGGGACCAAAATAGGAGAGAGAGAATTCAAGATGGACTGCTAATAAATCTATAGTCAGGTAAATATAGCAGCAAGTGTAAAATGAAGATGATAAATACATATATGAGGCACCTGAAAATGAGTCTATTGCTCCTAATAGATAATCCGGGACCGAATAGTTATAAAAATATTCTCAAAATGTTTGTTAATAAACTCCTAAATGAAATCTGTTAAAACGGTTTGTTGTAAATGATATATAATCGAATTTGGAGAGCGATTCTTTAGAAATGTTTGTAGAAAATAAAGTAAGTTTGAGAAAAAATTAACATTCGCACATTATTGCAATTTTGAAAATAAATTCTCATAATTATACTACGAGGCTATTTTAAATCTTGTTTTCACTAAAACCATCGTTTCCTCCCCTTTTTTTCTGTACTTCAAATTACTACTCTCCCTTGATGATCAATATGATATTTTGATTGGGAAATACAGAAAGTCTGAGTTTTCTAAGGTCGGAGGCCCTTAATGGATGTTTTAAAATTGTCTTCATATGAGCTGTGAACCGTTCTTAACGTGAATAGCCTATAGGTTAATATTTTGAATTAATCTTTCTTATTAAATTGAGGAAAAATTCCCGTGTTGGACATCATTCTATCCTTTTTGAAAAATATTTGTAGCAATTTTATACTCTATCTATCTATTTTCCACTCCAATTGTCCAATTTTGAAAATTCCAGAATTTAACTTTTTTCATTTAAATCTAGTATGAATGAATAGTTGAAATAAATAAAATCTTATAGTAGATTCAATAAACTAATCAAGAATTGTGAATCATTTGATTTGTTGAGTTTATTTCATCGTGTTCTAATATAATAATCTTGAATCACTTATGTAAATAAATATTTTAATTTAAAATATAATTGACTACACATGTAGTGTATCATTTTACATCTTCACAAAAATTAATATTTGATAGACAAAGCCACAATTGAGTTTTCATCTAAATAAAATAATTTAAAATGGTACCTTTTCTATGCACTTTCTATCACTAATCAAAATAAAACACAAACCGATGTAAACAACTTAATTTCTTTTACGCACTTGCGTATGGTCAAAAACGTTATCACAAAATGACGGTTCGGTTACAGTCTGATCTTTTCGAATGGTAAATGATGTCACCTTGTGGGGGAAACAGTTGAAGAACGTTGACCGGTATGACGTCATTTCAGGTGTATGTGACTTATTTGCCTAGCAAACAGAAATTTTTTGTTTCAGATTTTTTTCTGGGTCGTGGCCTACTGAAAAAAAGCTGCTAGTTTTTTTATTCAAATTTGCGACCGGTTGATGTTTGGATAAAAAATATTTCGCGGATATTTTAATTATAATAATAATGGTATTAAGTCAAATTAGGTTAAAGAGTGGAATGACATTTTTGACATGTTGAATTAAGGAGGATAATTATAGTCATTATTTTATTAGCGTTATTTTTGAATTAATTTTAATTTATTAGTGACATGTTATAATAAATTTTCGAATGATGGTTTTATTTCTTGAAAAGCAAATATTGAAAGATGATACCTAGTACCAAATAATCTGGTTTATCTATACTTGAACCACTAAATAGATAAAGTAATTTAAAAAAATGATTTCTGCTTGCGCATATTTTCTAAAACAATTTTTTATTGACAGTTTTCGCTCATCCTTAAATGAAGAACCCTAAGAAAGATTATAATATTCAATTTAATCAGAGAGAGAGGGGATTCAAATTGATTGAATGTGGCAGAATGAACATTTTTTAGGCACACTAATTTATAATTATGTGCTCCTAAGATTTCTGCATGACGGGATGTGAAATAAATTAAATCAGCATTTGGAATCCTAAAAAATTTGGTATTGTTTTTGAAGTGTGAAACGGTTTTTTTTTGTCATGGGTAACGAAAATTTCAAATATAGTATTTATGCGAAATGCTGTAAAAATCTATAAATCTTATATTTTTGTATAGTCTTTAAATGAGCAGAATAGTAATAAAACTTATTGAGGTGTTCATATTGATCAACAAACCAGATAAATTTGAAAAGATGCATTTTTGATACATAGTTATGTGACACAAAATCTCATTATACTTTCTTTTCTATAATTTTTTTATTTGATTCTGTTATATCAATATTACAATATTCTGAGTTGAAATTGTAGAAGATGAGCACTGAATAATACCTTCATAAGACATTCCAGTATAAATAACAATTACTTTTTATAACTACCGTTAATCTTTAACGTTTTTCTCATTTAAATTTTAAATATGTTCACAAATACAGTCATACTTCCTTGTGTGTAGATTGAGCCCACAGATAAAACAGGTTTCATTTCTCTGCAGTGATTCATACAAAATGAGGCCCTTGGGCAACACATAAGCCCAGCCAACGATTATGCATTGTTAAATTTTGCACTAATTACACATTGCTGCAAACCTGGAGAATAGAAGGCTTAAAAATGAAAAGAGATTTGCTGCAATCTTTGAGATTGTGAAGTGACTCACTTATGACTTCGAAAGGTCTAGGGTGATTGGAGATTGGATTTTTATTTCTGGGTGACTAATGGATTGCTACATAATATGTCTCATGTTGATGCTTTAGCGAAATTTCCAGGTTTATAAGATATTTTATAAATATACATGATGATCATATTGGGACGTAACTCAGAGTACAGGACTGGCTTTAGTAGTTTTGCGTCACAAAGCAAATTCTACCAAGCTCGTCAGTGCTTATTATACCATAGTGTTTAATTGTAAAATTACTAATAAGTATTGTTAATTCGATAGAATTCACTTTTCAAGATTTTAATGAAAATACATTTTGAGCATACCTCAATCTATTCTGATTATTTTCGACTTGACGTCGGTACGTATACGTACGCATGTTCGTATGTATGAATGTGCGTATATACGTAACTCGCAAATCTCAAAACTCGTCGAATGTACAATATTGAGACTGGTCTAAGGTCTAGTTGTGCACCTTGTACTATAATTGCAATCGTCTGTACTTATAGTGCACTTTACTTAAAACTTTTTTGAATCCAAAATAGTTAGCCGTAAGATGTTGAAATTCAGTATTTGCAATTGCTGTAGCATCTTAATGGTTATCTTCTATTTTTGTACCAATCGGCTAAACCAGAAGTGTACTTTATATACACCCTTTTCGAAATTTTTGTATAAATTGAAAACAATCAGCCGTATAATATTGAAATTTAATATCAAGAACTTCTACAACATCCAGTTGTATACCTCGTATTATGATTGAGATCTGCTAAGCCGGAAGTGCAGTTTACTAAACAATTTTTCGAATTTTTCGCATAAGTCCATAACAATCAGCTGTAGAATCATGAAATTTAGTTTCTAAAGCAATTGTTGCGTTCAAATGATAACTTTATATTTTCATAGCAATCTACTCAGCTGGAATTAAACTTTTATTTGACAATAATTTCTATTTATTTGCATAAATTCGAAACTATTCGCCGTAGAATGTCAAAATTGAGACTGCTAGAGCGTTTTGATGAATTGTAATACCTAAATGATCATATCAAACTTTGGTTGCATTCAATTTTGCTTTATGTCAATGTCAGTGTCAACTGTCAATTATTCAGTCCAAAGGTATACAAGTAAGTCATGTGCTGTCCATATTAGATTTTTTTATATCTGTAAAAAAGGCACTTTAGAAATGACTCTTCGTCTATTCTATTTCTAGAGCCGGTCCTTTACAATAGAAATAATCTTTAACAAGTGGCGTAGCGTGGGTATCAGCCGTCCGGGGCGGAAGAAAATTTTGCCGCCCTCTTAGTTAGGTATTCCAATTTAAGACCTTAATATACAGAAATTCTGGCAAGAACAGTCACATTATTGTGTATTGTACAAGTTACAAATGTAAAGGTTTATATATATATATATATATATATATATATATATATATATATATATATATATATATATATATATATATATATATATATATATATATATATATATATATATATATATTGTAGTAATATAATAATCACATTCGTTGCAAAAACTCTTACACGTATAGTATGCCACTAACATTGATATAACAGGTATATAACACTTATTATTATACCTTGTCGATCGACAAGATGAAGTTATCAGCGAATTTAATAAAAAACGCAAATCGACTTCCAATTAGAAATAGAACGATACTGTTCATATTTATATTTGTATTGAAGAATAATTTATGACCTGTTTTCGTTCCTTGAAAATTCTTGCTGATTCTAGAATCTATTTTGAAAATATGAAATGATTGAAATATCTACAGGATATTATTATTATTAATTGTGGAATTTTGCCGCCCCCTAAGTGTGCCGCCCGGGGCGGACCGCCCCCACGCCCCCCGTCACGCTACGCCACTGTCCTTAACAAATATCACAAAAATCTATATTTCGCCAACAATTTATGATACGACATCCAAAATTATCACTCAAATGATAAGAGTATATTGCACATTAAGGGAAAAATGTAAATGATTGTTTCTGTGGTGCAATTTGAAATTTTAGGTATTTAAAGAGCATATAGGAAAAATAAAATTCTGTTTTGAGGCTGCTCCATATGCTACCCTGCTGAAAAGGGAAAGAAGATAATTGTGGATCAAAGATGCCGAATGTTGTTGGTAGCTTTTTATTTCATTATTTCCTGTGAAGTTGACGACATATGGAAAAAAAATTACCATGAGATGTGCTCGTAAAAGTATTTGCATTTGCTGTAAGCGTGATAGCATGGAAAATGTGAGAAACAGAATGTAATATCAATTAATAAAATAAGTTATGTTTCGTAGTATTAGTTTGTTGGAAATGTAATCGTGATTGCAAAAATTTGCTTGTAAAATCAATAGAATAGTTTTAATTCATTCGTATGAATTGAAAAAGTTCAATAATGGGGTACTTCGGGGCAAAAAATATCACATACAACACGAACACTGAGCGACCGTCATTATTGTCACGGATGAAGTTGGCTGCAGGCAGCTACGCTTTGGGCTTAACCCTTGCTTTTGTCGAGTGCGGTCAACTTCATCCTGGATAATAATGACGGTCATTCGGCCCTTATAGCATAATATGCCATTCATTTTGAAATATATATGACGGCTACTATTGGTAACTAAAGAAACGATATTATGAATTTAACTATTTTCATTCAAGTTTACATAGATGCTTTTGAAAATTTTGATTAAAATATCAAGTTTTACATGCTCAGTAATATTTTTTAAGCTTGGATTAGATTCAAAATATTTCCTTGATGTTCAAAATACTGATAATTGGAACTGATGAATTACATATTGTACAAACATGGAAAAAGAATTGAAGTAAAAATCTAACGTGAATATCACGTCACTTACTTGTATATCAATGGATATATTAATATACAAAAATTGATTCAAATGTTGGAAAGATGTACTTATTCGTTATAAACGTTATGCAAATTAATTTACAACCAATTCATATTTTAAAACTGATTTATGTAATACTTACACAAAATTAAAATTTATAAAAAACGGAATAATTTATTGTCAATTGGTAAACATTTGCAATTATAAAAACATGCCCTCCATGTAAAATCTAATTTCAATAGATTCCGATTTATGCGAAAATTTTGAAAAACTATTCAGTAAGCAGCACTCTCAGTTCAGCCGATCGCAATCATAATGCGAAGTGTACAACTAGATGTTATAGAAATGTTTAATATGAAATTTCAATATTCTACGACTGATTTTTTTTAATTTATGAGGAAAATTAAAAAAAAATTTCAAGTAAAGTGCACTTTCGGTACGGATGATTATAACCATAATGCGAGATGCATAACTAGACCTTAGACCAGTCTTAAAAATACGAAATTTCAAAATTATATATTCAACGGATTTTGAGACTTGCGAGTTACGAACGCATATATATATACATACGTAGCGACACCAAGCCGAAAATAGTCAAAATGGTTTCAGGGATGCTCAAAATAGATATTTTCATCAAAATCTCGAAATGTGAATTTTGTCGGTTTCACAATACTTACTTTTAATTTGTATTTTGTACAAGTACGTAAAAAGAATATATTGAATTTATTGTTATCGAACCGCCACTGAATGACACAGATTTCATTGAAAGTGGAAAATAATGTGATGAAATAATCTTGGGAAATGGTTTGAAAGAATATTAAAGAATTAACTATTGACAGATGTCATCGAAATCCAAATTGTTATATACATATCAATATCACATAGCAACAATACAATCAAACATAATAATTGTCTATTTTTTCTTTTAGTAAAATTACAGGAACATCTATTTGTTGATGAACAAAAGTAGACTCTGAACACAATCAAAATTGACACCATGTGATAGATATCTTTGAATAGTACAATAACGCTATGAAGTATTCTTACTTCTAGTTTGGAAATCACGAATTAATCTGCTAATGGACCACTTTTATGGAAAGATATGAATTTCACTTCAATAATATTAATTTTTCAATACGCGAACTATGTATATTTTAGATTGTATGCGACATATTTGGAGGACACATGTTCAAATCCTCTCTAATGATTAAGATCCGGACTATACCTATCCGTTTTTTCCGGTTCGGAGAGAGTTAATCTCCGTTCCGTATGCTGTATGTGTCGACTATACACAATCCGGAAGTATTCGATGAAAAAAAAATATGGAGCATGCTGCAGATTGTCCGATTATTCGAGGCAGAATTTTGCAGTATTACCGCTGTTAGAAGACAACTATATCCACGTTTCGGAATTTCAAGTTAATATACAGGGTGTAAAAAAAAGGGTAAATTTTTTTTATGGCATATACATTTCGATATTCTGATTCACAATCAGAAAGAATTTTTTCAAAATTCGCAAATTTATGGGGGTGCTTCACGAAATTTTTAATGAAGCAAATAAATGAGTATTTTTACCACGTAATTAATTTTGAATATCAAATTAATTAATTTTATTCTGTAACTACTGTCCTCGGCCGTCCACTATCGGCATAACGTTTATGTAGTGACCAGTAACCCTCAGTCGTTGGAAACTTTTTGGAAAATTTCTGGATGAAGATAATGCGCGATTTGGATAGGCTTCTTCATAAAGACATCGCGCTTGAACTGCATTTCCATTAGCACGACCATACATAAAAATCATATCGGCCATTTCAATATTGGAATGAAAAGGCATGTTTTATTATTTTTATAAAGAAACCACATTAATGTTTATCTATTAAATTTTATGATTAGTGACAGTTTAGGTATTATTACAAGATGCCAGAATAAAATAAATTAATTTGTAATTCAACATTAATCACGTAGTTAAAATATCCATTTATTAGCTTCATTAAAAATTTTGTGTCGATCAGTGGTACTAGAAATGTACTCTTCTTGAAGCACACCCATAATTTTGCGAATTTTGAAAAAATTCTATTTGATTGAGAATCAGCACATCAAAATATACATATGACATAATTTTTTTTACCCTTTTTCTTTAACACCCTGTATATGTACATTGCACCGGTCTATCATCCAGGATTGCGCGTCAAAACTGTTGTATTTTTCTTTTAAACGTACAATAGCCGACAACATTTCCAAAGATGTAGTCCGAGTTTTATATCACTATAATTTTGTGGCAATCAACACAAATAAGTTAAGAGCAAGAAGTAAATCACAAATAAGGTTTTATTTATTCATTTGAATACAAGAAGCTTATAGGCTTTGAATCCATTAACAGACGAGAAAAAGTATATGGCACATACGCATGCTAACGCATACAAACATATTTAAAATAATTTATACTTATAAATCAAAGTATGAACTCATCGATTTATAAATATATTTATTACACTTAGATACTATTTATTGATCAATGTAAGGTGATATTTGTGCGAAAAGAAGGCAAGTAGAAAGAAATAAGATTTTGATAAGTCACATGAGGTGTGTAGAAATTGATAATAAGAGAAATATGGGATCATCAATATCGTTATGAATCAACTTTATGATGTGGAACAGAAATTTCAAATCTTTGCCTTTCCAAGCTTTTAAACTCGAAAATATTGAGCAGAGTAATGTGCGTGTAATTTGAGGGAGACCAGAATTCACGTATTTGAGAATAATTAATAAAATGAATAAACATGATTTTTATGATAGGATAATTTTTTTATCAACAAAATGCTCAATATCTCGAAAATTAAGGATGAGGATTTGATAAAATTTTGATATAAATAGAGAAATCATCACTCAATAAACTGGTTGTTACGCGAAGACACCAGCCTTCGTGTGGATTGAGTTATTAAAGAAATTATAAAAATATTTCTAAAAAAAAATCATTTTCTTTTCCGTTTGATCTCAATTGTAAAAATTATCTTTGGCAATTATATGAGTAATTTCATGAGAATGAACTAATATTTTACATACGAATATATTTTGCTTTATTTTTATTGGTGCTACCAGCCTCGAATAATGAAATTACTACACGAAACAAGTGAGAGATGTGATTCATTTTGACCCTGGAACTTCCGGTAATATTAGATGAGATATATATAACATTCACACAATATTTGATTCCAGATCTCATTAGAGAAACATGTAATGCAAATGTGGATTTCATAAAAATTGTGAATGTTTGTGATGAGTAACCTAATATTTTATTAATCAAAAATTGTTGCAAGGAATAATGCAAATAGAAAAGAATTTTGCATTACAGAGGTTTCAATTTATCAAACTAAACCATGTAACGATAGTCTAAATTCGTATGGAACAGAAATCTGCACTCTATTTCTATGAGAGAATAAATATGTGTATTATTTCTGTTGGATATTTTTTTCTTTTGGGCAATCATAATAGAATTTTATTAATTCCAATTTAGTACAATTGGTAGAATATTTGGACAAATATTTTGATATAATGGTACTTTTTCTCTGAGAAAAAAATAGCTCCCAGGTTCTAGAATGGAAATGAATAATGTTGCGCATGAAACTCCTTCATGGGAACAATAAACAATTTAGCAATAAATATGTGAAATAAGTGTTTTCATCATAATATCTCTTCCACATTACACTAAAATTTTAGAACTTACTTAATCAGTATGCGAAACTACTTTAACTCACAATAATCATTTTCGAAGTTTTCAATGTGCTTAAAATTTTAAAGCACGTTACATTAAATTTGCTATGGAAGTCGCATTTTTTGCGATAATAAATTTTTTTAAATGAGTATGATTTTGCAAGTAAATTTAAGAAAAAAAAATACTATTTTTGTAAAATTATAAGCTCAGAATAATATTTTAGGAGATATAAAGGCTCCAGCGTCCATCTTTGTGAGGGACATTTATTACATATTATGTCGATAATCATCATTTTCCTACAATTTCACAACAATACCTTGAGCGTTTTGAAGTACATCAAATATCTCAAAAAAATTGCGACCTTGGAGTTGTCTCGGCACGTCCGACTCTATCCCAAGTCTTGGTAAATGAGATATACGAAAAAAAAAACCAATTTCGTACATTTGTTGCTGAATTGTTTATTGTTCCTGCTGCCAAATTTTATATGAAACATTATATTTTTATTCTAGTTTCCATAAAATATCTTTTCCAATACAACAGCCATTATGCCAAAATTACGGATTCGAGCGATTTCAGAGGACTACCGATTGGGTTAATTTGGTATGCTCTGTCAAAACTTTAATTTCTTGTCATAAACAAATCATAAACAATATTACTGAGATTTATCACGGTCCATATGTAGCGATCTGAACAAATCAGTGCTTTTGCTCTCATGAATATTTTCCTTCAATAATTGCTGAATAGGTATACTATTTCAGTGTTATGTTGAAATTATAAACTTTTCAGCACATGTGTGCTTTCATAATTTTGGTTTACAATACCCAGCAAGAAAAGATAGTTTCTGTGGGGAATAATGTTGCGGAATATCCTATATAATATCTTACGTAATATCATGAAATTATGTACTTTAATTCAAGTCACCTTACAAATAGATTCTTTGTTAAACTAACTTTAGAAAGTATCAATGAAAAGCTTGTACACATTTATCATTTCCTCATGTAAAGTTACCCCTTTATACTAGAAGATTGATAACTGAAATATTTATTTTAATTAACGGAACTTTGCAGAAACACGAAGACAAACTCTTCAGTAAATTATATTTACCTTAAAGGGATAGTGGATCATTTCTTCCTTTTTACTTATTTGTACAAAGAACAAGTATTGTGAAACCGACGAAATTCATATTTCAAGATTTTGATGGAAATATCCATTTTGAACATTCCTGAATCCATTTTTATTATTCTCTGCTTGATGTCAGTACATTTGTACGTATGTATGTATATATGCATGTATGTGTGTATGTATGTACACGACTCACAAATCTCTAAACCCGTCAAACGTATAATGTTGAAATTTCGTATTTGATACTGATCTAAGCTCTAATTGTGTACCTACCTCGTATTAGGGTTGCAAACATCTGTACCGAAAGTGCACTTTACTTTAATTTTTTTCGAACCCTCATTCCAAACCCTCTACTAACTGGATCACTTCTACCTATCGTTTTCCGCTGACTCTTTCTTCCCTAAATTCCATTTCGTAAGCATGGCAGAAGCGACAAAATTGGATCAGAACATGTTTTTTTTTATGAAAATTAAAAATTAATTTTTATTATGCTGGCCACGCGGTCTAGCTTCAATTTTGGCATTATTATACTCCAAATATACATACTTATCAAAACTCTTGAAGGCAGAAAAAACAAAATGGAGCACTCAAATCTACGACTATCTGACGGTCTATTTATGGACCAGTTGTTTCGAATTTTTTGAATAAATTCAAAACAATCAGCCGTAGAATATTGAAATTTCGTGAATATTGAATTTCGATTTTTTAGCTTAAATTCAGAACGATCAGCTGTAGAATCATAAAATGTAGTATTTAGGGCAGTTGTAGCATTTAAACAATAACTTCATATTTTCATAGCAATCTACTGAGCCGGAAGTGGTTTTGGTTGAAATCGATTTTGTCTTATGTCAATGCCAGTGTCAACTGTCAATTATATGGTTAAAAAGTGTACAAGTAAGTCATGTGGTGTCCACATCAGATTTTTAAATTTCGTGATCATTCTAGAAAAGAATACACTGTAATTATTTATTTTTACTTACTTGTACAAAGTAACAAGTAAGTATTGTGAAACCGACAAAATTCACCTATCGAGATTTTGATGGAAATATCAGTTTTGAGCATCCTTGAATCCATTTTGACTATTTTTGGCTTGATGTCGGTATGTATGTTCGTGCGTGCGTGCGTTCGAGCGTGCGTAACTCGCAAATCTCAAAACTGGTTGAACGTATAATGTTGAAATTTTGTATTAAAGACTTGAATAAGGTCTAGTTGTGCACCTCGCATTATGGTTCCAATCGTCTGTACCAGAAGTGCACTTTACTTGAAACTTTTTTCGAATTTATCTAATAATGATCAACCGTAGGATGTTGAAATTCAGTATTTGAACTTGAAGTTATATCAGAACGGTCATCTGCTATTTTTGTATGAATCGGCCAAGCCAAAAGTGCATTTTACTTGAAACTTTTTTTGAATTTTTCGCATAAATCTAGAATTATCAGCCATAGCATATTGAAATTTCGTATTAAGCACTTCTATAACATCTTATTGTACATCTTGCACTACATTTGCGATCGGCAAAGTCGGAAGTGCACTTTACTTGAAACTTTTTTTTAATTTTCCGCATAAATCCAGAATGATCAGCCGTAGGATACTGGAATTCAGCATTTGAAATTGCTGTAGCATCTAAATGGTCATCTTCTATTTTTGTACCAATCGGCTGAGCCGGAAGTGCACTTTATATGACAGACTTTTTGAATTTTCCGCATAAATTCTAAACAATCAGTCGTAGAATATTTAAATTTTGTATTAAGCACTTTTATAATATCTAGTTGTACACCTAGCATTATGGTTGCTATCGACTAAGCCGGAAGAGCACTTCATTCGAAACATTTTTTGAATTTTCCGCGTAAATTCAAAACGATTGAACGTAGATTACTAGAATTTAGTATTTAGGACGATTATACCATCTACATGCTCATATCCTATTTTTATTGAGATCCACCAAGCCGGAAGTGCACTTTACTTGACAGTCTTTTGGAATTTTTCGCATAAATTCGAAACGATCAGATGTAGAATATTGAAATTTGATATTTCAGTCTGCTGTAGCATCTGAATGATTGCCTACTATTTTCATAACAATAGACTGAACTGGAAGTGCCCTTCAGTAGGAATTTATTTTTTAATTTTGCGCATAAATTCAGATCTGTTGGTAGTCGTAGAATTTTGGAAATCAGTATTAAGGAATGTTGTAGTATGAGAATAATGGCCTACTGTTTCCATAGTAGCCGACTTGGCTGAAAGCGCATTTTACTTGACAGGTTCTTAGAACCTCTTGAGTGAATCCAAAACGATTGAATGTGGAACGATGAGATTTTGTGTTTGATTATACATTTCCAATGATATATACGATCAAACACAGAATCACATCGTATTATATAAATATATTCAATGATGTACAAGTAAGTCACGTGATGTTCACGTCAGATTTTTTTTCCTATATCCTTTATTCTAAATCTATAATTAAATCAATCTACTTGTTCATTGCATTTAAGACTTATGGTCGAAATACTTTTAGTGAGTAAATAATATTTTGATTGATAAAATTCCTCCGACATATTTGTAAATAATTATTTGATTCCTACACATTAACATGCAAATTGCCATGTATGTATCTTTAAAGATGTAAATTATTTGTAAGATTCCGGTAGCAATGAGAATTTTTGATTGATTTTTTTTGTTTGCTTTGGAAAATCCTAATTTTTATTTTGCAATATCTTCATGATATCGACATTTGTAGACGAACATATTTGGTTATGTTTCGGATGTATCCAAATTATCCAAAGAGTATCAAATACTTGAATTTGTTGATTCGTCTGTCAAATCTTTCATAAGAAGATATACATATAAGTTTTTCTAATTGTGTACAATTTGATTTATTGACATAAAAGAACTGAAAATGCCAAAATATATTGAGAAATTTTTAAGTTTTTCAATTCGATCATTTGAATAATTCCAGAGAATAGATAATCCACAATCAATCGAATAAATGAATTTATCAATTCAAATTTCAATAAAATTGAGTCCCAAATGGATTTAAATGACAGTTCGTCCGATTAGACTAAAACGTAACTTAAACAAAACCAAATCAGGAAATATCCGATTAATGGCGGACAATCAATCTGCATCTTGCACATTCGGTGTCTTATTCATTATTCTAAAGTCCCTGACCCTTTGTGATATTAATAATTTATGAAACAAAAGAGTGTAAAATTGAGCATTATGGCATGAGGCCAAGTATTTGGTGTCGAGGCATAAAGTACTCACTTTAAGCCGTAATAAGAAATATATATTGGAAAATTGCTCAAAATTTCAGATAAGTACACTTCACTTGAATATTGCATGAATTTTTTTACCTGTATCATGAAAAATATATATATTTTAGAGAAAATTATGTTATTAATAACTAATAGCTTAGTTCTTAAAATAATTTAAACTAATCTACAGTCTTTGATCAGTGATTTCTTTTCCAACTTTGACTTATTATTCATTAAAATATTCATCTACTCTAATATATGAATTGGAATTCAATTTGAAGATCTGGATCAGAACAGAATTCACTATTACAATCTAAAATCTTTTTAGAATATGACTGTAAATTGGAAGCCACGAGAAATCTGTAATAAGATGAAAATTTATATATAAATTGTTTCTTTTTTATTAAATTATACAAAACAATTGTTATTTATAAATGTGCTGCTTGGAAAATAAATTGAATGGGTTTTTTGGGAGTAGAGATCTAACTGAATTACTTTCTGATACTTCTCGTTTATCGTAATATGTAGGACCTTTCTCAAAATGAAAGCTTGTATACAAATCACTCGTTCAATACTACAGGATTAATTATAAATAGCCCCCCGCCCCTTTAATTTATGGGAACTCGCAGAAATATTTTTTTCCACACTTTCTGGAAATGTTTATTCTTACCTATCTTTCTGGATCTATTATTTGTTGGTTTAAATCTATAGGGACACCCACATTCTCTGGTATACACTTCAGGTTCCTCTTTATTCCACTTTTCAAAAATTTCCTTCACTTCCATAGCTCACCGTTAAAAACATCACTGACACAGTTCTGCGACTAGCTTTTGAAAATAATCAAATTTATTGTAATACGGTTTATTATTTTTACCGAGTAACAAAATAGCTTGAACATTTGTTTAGCTCTACGATTTGCCGCTTCGTAGGAATAAAAACTGAATTTTTGAATTACCTGAGAGGAAATGACGATGTTTTGCAACCGGATGTGAAAATGCGATGTTTTTTTTTGTTGAGAATCAATTGTTCAGGATTTTCTCTCAAAACAGAACTTCTAATTTAACAAAACTATGATATTCAAGTTCCAGGTTTTCAGTGAATTAAAAAGCAATGGCTTAGTTTATAAACCGAGGCGGGTACTAATAACCACGTCCAGAAAATATTATATTTTTTTTTTGTCAATTATCTTTTATTTCAATTATTACTTTATGTTGATTTTTTTTATTGTTTACTAAATATTCTTTCATTGTTTCAGGAACAAATGTTCTAAAATCTTCAGGTGAGTTTCATTGATTCTTCCACTTTAAATATGCATATATTTATCGATTTCGTTGACCAATATCAGGATATTGTGTTCAATTATAATTGTTCGCAGTTTGTTCACGGATGCAAATTATAAATTTTCGGGACTACTTTTTACATACCTAGTAGGCGTTGATAGTAGTGTCGGCGGTTAGAAACGATGCGAGAAGGCGTTAATATGTGTTGAAGAAAAGTTTTATCTGCAAGATAAATTGTTATACGTCACTGGAAAGTAAAATATTGCTTCTTGTTAAGTTGTTTTTGATGAGATCGAAAAATACATTATTTATTTAAAGATACCAAAGTTGAAAATACAATTGTTCTGATTTATTGATAGGTATTACAATTTTAAAATGAAGAAGTCGAAAATGTAAATCATTTGTGTATGCGGGTTATGGATAATTTGATGAAATTTTTCTCGAAATACGTTCGTCTTCTTGCCTTGTATATGTGGTTTACGAGATATTTGTGTGATATTCACAAAAGGACAAACAGGTCAACGCAGTGTCCGATTATTAATTAGGTACCGGCTTTAGGGTTCCTATTTTTAAAGCTACAATGTTTTAACGGACGGACAGACATTACTGTTAGACTAATAGATTTTTTTTACACTCTTGCTTCGTGATGTTGAGAATAGATATTTTTCATAATACCTGCATTGAAACAACGCGTTTCAATGCCTGTTTTGTCAGTCGAAACAAGACAATTTCAGACAAATACAAGTGTAGCTGGGCGGAAACAAGCTTCGCATTTGTTCATTGTCAATCTCTTAATGAAAATCATATAACCTTAGTTAATTTCACAGTTGTTGTATTCATAATTGTAAATTAAATTGAAAAGAAGATAGTTTCAAGAAAAGAAGTATTAATTCGACAATTTCAAGTACATCACAACATCTTATTGATAAAGCATAAGCAGTTAATCTCTACTCGTTACTTGCAAAATCAAAAGAAAAATATTCACTTTGTTATGACAAATTTATGATATGGGAAGTTTCAATGCAGGTATTATGAGAAATACAGTGTGTGGCACGGGACAAAACACGATTTCAGCCGAGAGTGATGTCAGCCCTTGCTTCACTCAGGCAAGCAACACTCAGCCTTAGCTGGAATCGTCTTGTAACTTTTAGGCTTCATATCTATTTTGATTTTATCTAGGAACTTCAATTACAGAGTTTCAAATATAAATTCCATATTGAATATAATTTATATTCGATAGAAAAATATTAAATGACATGTGACTAAAGCGTGGAACACTTTGCCGAAATTAATTAAAAAGAACAATTTTCTTGAAGAACTATAACGATAAAAAACGCTCCATGTTTTTTTGGCATGGATATTGTACATTAAGAAGCAAATTACTCTGTCCTTTTTAGTGCATTGCTTACAAAAGTAGTATGTTTATATTTAAGTTTTAAAAATAATTTTAATATATTTTTCAATATAGACCAAACTCAAAATGGCCTTTTAATCCATATTGTCTACTTATTGATTGACGGGAAGACCAATAATTTGATCCCTATCAAAATTGTAGTGGATATTAGGTATAATAATCTCCCAAATGTTAGGTTTGAGAAAATGATTAACGGAAGATCATGTACTAACCTAAATTGATTATCATAACAAAAGTTTAATCCATTCTGTTGCTAATATCGAAGACCGCATGTCAATATCTTCTGTAATACACGAGATAGTAAGACAAATAGGCTGGTACTACAAGCTCTATTTTAGGATTTACTAGCAATGTTATTTTAAGAAGAGTTCCAAGGCAACATGAATATTTCAAGCTATTTTAATGGAAAATATTCATTTATTATACCATAAGTAGTTGAAGTATTATCGATTATTTTTGTGGTGCTATCACGAATGTTTATTGTGCTTGCGTTTGAATACCACGAGTGTGCAGCACGAGTGGTATTCACAAGCACAATAAACATGAGTGATTGCACCACAAAAATAGTCTATAATACTTTAACTACAAATGGTATATGGAGGACTATTCCAGGAGTCAAACCATTTTTTCAAATTAGTTTTCTATGAATCTAGTAACAACTCACGTAATTTTCATAGGAACGAGTAAACAAACTTCTGTCAAACTGAAAAATTAAAATTTCTTGCATTTCCTTTGACGAATAATAGAGAAATATATTGCGTCTTGATATGGGAACTAGTTCAGAAAGGTTTAGTGATAGATCAGAAGATAAAATTGATGAAGATATTCAGAAAAATATTTCATTAAATACGAAGAAAGCACAAATTGGAGGTATCCACATCTTTGAGTAAAATACTCACTGGGACCACTAGTGTAATACCCGATGGTATTTCTACACGTCTAAATACTCACTGATAAGCACCGTTTCTATGGCGATCTAGCATTGTTAATCTTGTTATAAATACTACGAATGGAATAGTCCATTAAATACGAAGAAAGCACAAATTGGAGGTATCCACATCTTTGAGTAAAATACTCACTCTAACCACTAGTGTAATACCCGATGGTATTCCTACACGTCCAAATATCCACTGATATGCACCGTTTCTATGGCGATTTAGCATTGTTAACCTTGTTATAAATACTACGAATGGAATAGTCAAATGAATTTTGTAGACGAATGCGTCTTCTGTAATTTGTACCGGCTAATTGTTTTCTAATGTATTTGGGTAAATTCTAATTGCGTTAAAACACATCTTGACACAATGCTCCTAGTACCGCCAAAAACAGACCATAGTTTTTACCACGAAGGAAAATAATAGAGGAGCGGACACACCGTTGGAAAACGTGAAGCCTAAAATGTAATGCGGCAGCTGTGAGAGAGATAGCGAGAGCGGGCCCAGCTTTACATGCGTCATATGCAGAAAGAGGATTATATTTTAATTATTTTCAATAAAACACAATTGCCATATAGATTTTTTATTTTCATTACGTTAAATACTACATTACTTATTAAATGAAAGGTTTCTAGTCAGGTGGTACGGTAATATGAACTATAGACTTTAATAACTGAAATGATGTTTGTTCTGTGCAACAATTTTCAAATATCAATTATGCTTAGTTCAGCAGTAATGACTTTAAAACTTACCCAAAACTGGGTGCGTGAATCAAAATATATAAAATTATTGTATTTTTATTGATTTTTAATATGTGTAGATAATATCAAATTATTCAGACTTCTGGGAGTGGGTGAAAATTAATTTGAAAGATTCCGGTACATACATGGATACATACATGTCAAGCTAATAAAACTGTTTTCAAAAAAAACATATCTAATATTATTTGCTAATGGACATTTTCGCAATGCGAAATGAGTACTTTTTTTTTATAAAATATTAAATAACACTTCTTGAAAAGCAATAAACAATTCAACCCAAAAATACAGGTCAAAAGTAAAATTAAAGTATTTAAATAGTTTTCTTTTGCGTGATTGATTTGTGATTTCGTTATCTTTCGCAATTGTAACATTGTTTTTATGAGAAGATAGCAGTATTGATTAATCTTATTTCTTATTTGGATCAATGTGACACTTTTATAATGAGACGCGAATTAGAGATAATTAGCAAAAAAAAATGCTAAAAATAATTTAAATTTCTTGATAAGAGTGTTAGTAGATAGGATAATTTAATAATTTGTGTCTGAAATTCTTGAGAACTGAATTATCGGATAAAAAAATATGAGTATCTAATGACCAGTTGCACTGCTGTCCCTTGAATTTTAGGAGTCGTTTAACTGAACAATATCGTATCAAAATTTAGAAGTCAAATGTATGTGCTTAAAATTTAAGCTAGAGCGGTGCAACTGGCCATAAGGTAACAATAGTTGAAACAATTATTACTAAGTAATTGAGCTAGGCTCAGGATAAACCAAAGAATATGCAACCGGGTCTAAGGCCTGGTTGCATAATTTATGGTTTATCCCAAGCGTAGATCAATTAAGTTAGTAATAATTATTAATGTTAAATAAAAATATGAGTTATGACTGTGCAGTTCGTCCGGATTTACAATCTGACAGCATATCAGAGATTTTTAGGCTATTTTTGTTGATAAATATTCAATGACAATTGCAGTTATATCACTAATTACAATAAAAAGAATATGAGAAACAAAAATGACGAGAAAGCGAGAAAAAAAAGTATGGTTAGGTCTGAGAGACGAAGCATAAGTTTCCTTGAATAGACTAGGTACATAATTAACTATCAATGTGCGCACTCCGCATGCTCGCATCCAAATTGGCTTGCAGATTGGCTATTTTCTCAACACATTTCTGAGCCCATCAAATATTTCAAACAATTTGCTGTCTGATACTAGCCAATTAAAATTATGACAAAAATCGTGCAAGATTTTGTCCCATAAATGTGATAGTGTAAAACAATTCTTAACAAATAATCTATACATTTTTCAGAATTTTATTGGATAAAAACTATTTTTGATTTTAAATTCTGTATATTTATTTGAAACTTCAATGTTTCGATCCTTTGACCAAGGATCTTCTTCAAAAAAAAAATGATACAAAATAAAACAAGGCAAGTAACTAGATATTGAAAATATACAGAATACTAGAAGAAAAAGAAGAAGAAGAAGCAAGTTTCAAATAAATATACAGAGTTTAAAATCAAAAGTAGTTTTAAATTCTTAACAAATGTTTCAGCGATCGTTACCTTGATAATTAAGCTCTGCTTAGTATAAACCAAAGACTGCAATCTGGCCCAAGGTTGGTATTTGAATCCTTGTTTTACGTTAAATGTAGCCTAGCTTTCTTAGTAATGTTTGTCAGTTCAATTATTAAAGATAATTTAGCTTCGCTTGAGTTTGAGATATAAACTCAGGACCCTAAGGGTCAGTATTTCATATGCAGTTTAATCTATATATTATTTATATTAAGCTCAATTACTTAAGTACTAAATCGTTGCTACGAAAATTAATCTATACTTTTCGTAATCCGAACACTGGAAGATTTTCAGTCCTTGATTATCCTCAAACGTAGATTAATTTCCATATTAATGATTTTCAGAACAATTATTTCTAACGTAATTAAGCGCAGCTTAAAATAAACCGAGTACTGAAATATCGGCGTTAAATAACCCAAAAAATATCAAATATTTGAGTTTGTGAGTTCATCTATCAGATCGATAATGTTCAAGGAAATAAATGAAAATTCTAGTTAAAAAAGAATATATAAATATGATTACTGGAAACATCTTCTAGTTTTGTAATAAATACCTTGATTATTCTAAATTTTATGGTTTATGGGAAGTCAATGACGATATCTTTTGTAATTTTGACATTGATTCGATCAGAACAGTATTGACTGACATTATTTCTCATTTAGATTAGTGTGACACTTTTATATATTTGAGTCGCGAATTAGAGATGATTAGCAAAAAAAATTGCAAAAAATAGAGATTCTTGATAAGAGAATTAATTGATAGAGTGATTAAGTGATTTGTGTCAATGCTAAAATAGTTGGAAACAAATATACTGGATGTTAGAACAGTATATTCTACAATTAGTATTGGAATGGCCCTTATTCTAAACGAGCGAATTACGGTTCGCGATTGTGGAATACGCCATTCCGTACATGTTGTAGATGTGGATTATACTTTCCCTAACAAGATTTTGGAAACACACCAATATTCCAGAGGAAACTTTAAAAATTATGAAACGTCAAACGCAAAGCCAGAAATGAATACCTGAATTGTTACGAAATAACCATGGTAACCAAACTAACAGCTTCTGATTCGCCGAAAATTATGATTAAATGATTCTAAACGTCATACGAAATTATTCTAAACGATGTGCCAGAATATCACTTGTTCCAACATAATTTTTGGTAGTGGAATATATAAATTCCAAAACAGTGTTAGAGAATTAGTATATTCTACAATGAGAATTGGAATGGCCTATATTCTGAACGAGTGAATTACGGTTCGCGAGTGTGGAATGCGCCATTCCAAACATTTTGCAGACTAAACTTTCTCTAACAAGGTTTTGGAAACTCACCAATATTCCAGAGGAAACTCAAAAAATTATCAAATGTCAAACGTCAAACCCAGATATGAATACGTGAAGTTATGAAGCAACCATGGTAGTAGCCAAACTAACAGCTTCTGATTCGCCGAAATGATGAATCATTCTAAACGGCATACGGAATCATTCTAAACGGCATACAGAATCATTCTAAACGATTTTTTGGAATGTCATTCGTTCCAACATAATTTTTGGTTATGGAATATGCAAATTCCAGAACAGTGTTAGAGAAAATAATTTATAACTGATTGTCAGTCTCCATTTCGTCTTAGCTGTGAAACTTCAAAGAAGAGAAAGTGTGAACCATTTAATAATTTTTCTATCATTGTAAAGTTATTCTCAAATATTCATTATGAAAATTAATGAACATTCTGTTCAGTAAACCAAGATAATATCTCCGGACTAAATAATAAATGAATATGCCACGCTTGTTTACAATATTTGTTCCTAAAATTTGATATGCATCTTGGTGGAAACATCCTATTTTGAGAGATTTCATCCGCAATTATCAATTATCTGCAAAGTTCTCACCAAGTCAAGACAACCCTGATGTGTTAATTAAATTAGCATGACAAATGAGAGTCGAAGAATTAACCGACTAAAAATTGAGGGATGTCTTATTCAACCGTAAAACTCAAATATTTCTGCTTTTTGAATTATTATCAGTGAGTGAAGAATAACTTAATGAAACTTTAATGGGCTCGTTCGATTTGAAAACTCTCTAAAATTACATATTGCACATAAAAGTTAGTTGTTAATTGTTGATATAAATATAAAAATTATCATTTTTTGAAAATCTTCATTTAAATAAGCGCCATTCATGACGTAGTATTCACTATACTTGTCCAGTTGTATCACAGAGTTGTACAGTAGACCACACATTTTCTGCTAGTAATCAGCTGGGATGTTTAGTTGGGTAGCGCCACTGTAAATTATTCGACATACGTTTACATCTTATCTCAGCGTACACGTATGTCTAACAACATTCTTACGATCTAGTGACAATGACGTCATCAGGACTTTATAAATTATTCTCTGCTTTATTAAACAGTTTTTAGAGAAAAAAAAAGTGATGGATTCATATTTCCAGATTCTGAATAACATTATGTAAGAATTGGAAAATACCCGAACGAGCCCATTCTATTCCCTTGTTTGCAATTTCGAAATATCTAGATGACAGCTGGATAGGAAATTAGAATATTATAATGTTCTAAATTTTTTTGGGAATAGTCTGAGAGGTTCCTGAGATTATTACATTATCACGACATGCTTTCGACGAATGAAGTATAAGTTATAATGTTAGCAACACATCATACAGGTGTGTATTTTCAGCGATATAAAAAAGATAATCTTTTTACGACCGTGGTACCTCAGATCACATGGTCTTAGTTGGATAAGGTAGCATTGTGGAAAAATTGGATTTCTCAAAACGACGCAAGACTTAATATCACAATAAAACGCAATTTGTCACTGTGCAAACTTTTTCCTTCCATTTTGTGGCGTCTTGTAGCTACATTAACAATCCAAAAACATTTCTTGAATCAAACATAGCGATTCGATACATCTTTTCTAAAATTAAACCACAATTATACAGAAATATTGTAAATTTCGTCAAAAGTCAAAATAATGAATCCTTCACTTTACTGTAGCAAAACCTGAGTTTTCCAAATTACCTATGCATTCTATTGAAGAATTGAATGGGACAGAAAATCTATATATTTTTCTGCTAAGGCTGGTTTGAAAATTCAAGTAAGAAAATTATTAATTAGTTCAAATAATAATAATTCTATGTAATATTTATATAGACAATTTTTTTATCGAAGTTTTCCCTGCAGTTTGTTCAAAAACTTTTTACTTAATTATAAAGTACCTAGTAAGTGCATGGAATATCTTTTCTAGTTCATAACTTTTAATTGACTTTTGTTAATTTAATTCAAAAAGTTTTTTCGAGCATTTTGAATACTTCTGATGTCGAAACCACGAATTTCCATGGTAAAATTTATCCGCAGGAATTCTCCTGGAGTCCTTATTGGCTTATATTTAATTAATTATTGGATACTTCTACTTGTTCTGAAAATAAAACCTGATCTGTTCGTGAGGAAGAAGATAATAAAATATTAAATTTGATTTTCTTATACTGTTATCCAAACCTTAGCGCACTGCTGGTTGCATCGGATTCAAACTCTAATGTTTGGTATTTGATTTATGATACACCATAATCACTTCGGTGCAAAATAGAATACAGGACTTTTAAAAATACAAAAAATGACACTTGGATTGTATTTCACTGTAATAATTTAAATGTGTGGAGTTATTGGATAAAACATAATTAGAAATGGCTTCCCTAGTGGCTTAATTCTTACCAGAAAAGTTTAATCAAGTTATATTCGCAAGAGTATTGTCTTAAAGCAAGAATGTTCTTATTTTGTCAATTTATTTTCGTAAGGCCTGTAGAAAGGTAAAAGGTTTAGTGTTCGAGTTATGTGCTCCTTTTTAGGGCATTACCGAAGCAATTTGTTTTGCTTGGCAAAACACGGAAGTCGAAAGTTTTTCCTACTTTATGAAATCAGTTAAAGCTTTTTCAGTATACAGGAAATATTTGAACTGTGAAGAGTTAAGAGATTAAAAATCATCTCTCTGTTTTTACTATTTTGATAGGCCGTAATCGAAGAAAATAAAACACTTGATGATGTTTTTAGTGCATTTATAAAACGTTTACGGAGCCAAACATCGGAAATAAATTTCCTTTTCTCTTTCCACAAAGTAAATATTAGTTTAGGATGTTTCAAAGTTAGAATTATTATCTTTTTAAGCAAAAATGTATTTTTTGAAATGAAATGCATCGTGTTTTAGCGTACCCGAGAGATATCAAAATTCAAATCGAATTAAAACTATGTCTACCGTCAATTGAAAGCTATTTGTTAGTATATTCGTATCAATTACGAAACAAATTTGGATTTACCAAATCAGAAATATAAACATTTTTTTCTATTGATAGGAAAATGCAATATAGGAATAAATTACTATAAATTTTGCAAAAATGATCACTTATGGAATTGAAAACTAGAATTTGAGTCTCCACATTTCGATTTTCAGGCTACTATAATTGAGGATAGAATAGTTTCAAATTTTAATATTGATATTGACTGGTTGCACGCTGCCTTTTAAATTTTGAATATCGTTCAAATAATAGTCCAGGAGCCGGTATCACAAATCGAATATGTTCTCCCAATTTTTTTCATTAGTTTTCAATGCACAAATAACTTGTTGCAAACTTCATTTACAGTGATATGTATCGAATTACATTGTGCCGCTTTGAAGCGGCAAATTGCTATTTATCCGGGTGGGTTATCTTGGCAAAAAAGATTCATTGACTCATTTTCAAAGTGGAAGACTTTTACGCAATAGAAAGTTTACTATTTAAATTACATCTTCTATGTGCATATGCACAGCAGCTGTGATTACATCTACTGTCTTATATGCCTTTTAGCCAAGTTGACACGCTACGAACGCTCCATGAACATTCACACCTTGAATGAAAGACTGACCGGATAGTAGTTGTATTCAATTTTCAGGGTTGGAGATGCACTACCATTCATTCTGAAACCATGAATAATAAGTGAGCTAAATCTTTACTTTTAAATGAATATTCAAACAGTATCTACAAATGGATTATTTGGCGTGATAAAATACTGGCACATTTCAAAAGTCAAAATTCTGGATAATACTTGCAATAAATCAAAAAAATCACATCCCGTGACTTACTTGTACATCATTGGATAATATTTTTTTGCATATAATAATACGATAATCAAACACAAAATCGCATCTTTCCAGGGCTAATAGTTTTGGATTTACCCAAAAAACTCTAAAAATCTGTAAAGTGCGCTTTCGGTCTAGTCGGTTGTTATGGAAACAGTAGGTCATCATTCTTATGCTACAACATTACTAAATATTGATCTCCAAAATTCTGCGGCTAACTATATTGAATTTATGCCGAAAATTAAAAAAAAAATTCCAACTGAAGTGCACCTCCGATTTAGTCTATTGCTAAAAGAATAGTAGGCAATCATTCAGATGCTATAGCAGACTAAAATACTGAATTTCAATATTCTACAGCCGATTTATGCAAAAAAATTCCAAAAGATTGTCAAATAATGTGCACTTCCGGCTCAGTCGATCTCGATGAGAATAGGATATGAGTATCTAGAATAGATGGTACTATCGTCTTGAATACTGAATTCTAAAATTCTGTGTTCAATTATTTTGGATTTATGCGGAAAATTCAAAAAATGTCTCGAGAAAAGTGTACTCCGGTACGGATGATTGCAATCATAATGCGAGGTGCACAAGATGCTACATAAGTGCTTAGTACAAAATTTCAATATTCTACGACTGATTGTTTCGAACTTATGCGGCAAATTCGAAAAGTCTGTTATATAAAGGGCTTAGCCGATTGGTAGTTTATTATTTTCGTTCATTTTCAGGTGTCTACGTCATCTCAAGACTCAAGAAGTTCTTCTAATTTTTATTTATATATTCACTTCTAGTTTCAAAAATGTTATCACTTTCAGTTTTCAATTCGTCAAAAATGTACTCTTCAAAATGAAATTTAATTTATGAACTCAAAACAATCGCCTGCCCTGTCTTCTCCAAATCAACTCTAGTTATCCAATTAAATCGATGGTTAATTATTCAGCGCTTCTCAAGCAAACAAGAAACGAAACGGTAAAAGTTCAATTGCCATCAACAAAGCGGTAATTAAATCGATTCTCTTACCCCATGTTGACATGGTAAATGGCGATGGTTTATTTAATTCGAAACGCGATTGTAGACTTTTAATCGTCTCCCTATTGGGGGAAATGTTTCCACAAGGAAGAGGTTTAAGCTTAACGGAAGATTATATTGGGAGTCTGTGTATATCTTCGAACGAAATCAGCAATGAGTTTTAAGGATAAATTGAAAATCGCGCTTGAAATGGATTTTTGTAATTAAATTACTGCTAAATTAATATTCCGATAGAAATTTCCATGTTTACAGTATACTTGGAGTTAGGTTTAAGGTTTCTAGAGATATAGCTCATTTCAATTTGACTGTGATTGGTGGGAAAGTTGTTACTACAGTTATTGCCCTTTAGATATGTAGACAAATTACACAAACCAAACCAAATCCAATTATTGATAAAACTCTGTTATATTCCTTTGAAATTGTTATACTATCTATCTATACCTTTAGCCGAAAATCAGATGCAGAAATCGGATTACCTCTCCCTTTCTCCCTAGTTTATCTCAGAGAATCCCTCTTAATGACTAGATTGCCGATTGTGGTCGACCAACACGAATATGTAATTACAATTCTGTAAATCAAATCTCGATACGATACGACACCGGGACGCCTGATTATCGCTATTGGGAGAACAAGGAATAAGTACCCATTCTACCTTGTTACGCCCCTGGTGGTGGTGAGAAAGGTGGAAATAGTCTGGTGGCGCCGCGGACAATTCTCGTTTTACAATTTAAATGGTGTTTGAGCAGGTCTAGTTCCTGTATTGCAAATTTTCAGATTAAATAAATAAATCAGTGATGCCGGACAGGTTTGATATATATACAGGCTGTATTATTGACGGCACACATTAGTAGTACCTACTACGCGATTCTATATTAGAAACCAAGCAAAAAAGTCTAGTACCAATTTTATGTTATCCTTTCTATTGTGCTTGGAGTTATTAATGGTCAACATTATAAATTTGTTCTTTCCATAGTTGAAAAATACATATATTAAAATAGTATTAAAAGCTCATTTGTCTGTAAAATAAAAAAATATAAATTTTGCATTTCTTCAATAACATTACTCTTTTGATTCTTAGGATCGTTCAAATATAGTGAACCGTAATTTTCACACATTCCTCTTTTATTTGGGGACAATAACTAACGAAAGATTTTTCTCGTCGAAATGATAAAATTATCATTTTCTGCTCTTACTTCTGCCTATATTTATTTCAAGAGGAGAACAATCTTGGGAAAAAATTATTCAGCAGTTGTTGTTATTTATTCAGGTGCTTCAAATTATTGGAAGATAAATTTCATGAGCTTTTCCCTTATTTCGTGTGCTCCTCGAACGAAGTCGTTAAAAAACAGTTTAAAAAGAGATACATACTTTTATTGCTATCATTTTTAGGAAAATGCATCTTTCTTTGAAAGCTCACAATAAGCGTATTTTGTTGCAAACTTTCATTAGGTACTTTAAGCTCTGAACTCCTTCATATTTTCTTCATGATATTGAACAGAATTTTATTTTGCATGCTTATTTTATTGAACTATTTTCTCTATATTGTTTCAGAGCTATTTCTAAATTTCTACCAAACAAAACTATTCATGTGACAAAATAAGTACTATATTGTTATTTGTCCTACTTTCGGCCCCCAGTTTTTTAGTATTATAAAAAGCATGAAACAGAATATATTATACGATTATTATCATTAATTTCTTCTATGTCTACGATAATTTTCTGCTAACTGAATTCGTCCGTGTTTGGAAAAAATTTCTCTCAGTATTATATGTTTGAGGATAAAATATATTTATAATGGTTTACACTATACTATTCACATAGCAGCAATTTGATTTAAAGCAAATAGATTTTCTAATTGGGAGCTGTTTTCGTTAACCAAAATTTTTTGCAAATAATTTTTTTTTTGTCGAAGTTAGACAATTCTGAACCCTACAATGCAGCGAACTTTAAATATTTCATCTTTAAAAGTTGTGTTGAAAATCATCACCGTTTGGGAGCCATCCGTATGAGAAACTCTTCAAATAAATTTGTCGTTCCACATTTAATGCTCCGATTGAACTCATCCGAAACATATTTCCTATAGTGATGGACAACTTGAATGCATAAAACCTACTGGAAATTTTCTCATTTTGCATTTCGGATCTGTCAAAACGTTCACATTTTCCTGTAAACATTTTCTGTGAAGTGGGTTAGTTCATTCCCCCGTCGATTGCTGCATCCTCTTCGCAGTAAAATGTAGAGAAAACTGGAGCAAATCAATTTAAGTTTTTGGAGTTTTTGGAAGTACTAAGAAATTGTTCCAAAGATTTTCGCATGCTCTTACATAGAAACAAAAAGCTAATCTATAGGAAATTGAACCTAAATAAATTTTTACCCAAAGTTTTCATACTAACATTGAATGTATAAAATTCTTACGAGTTTATTAAAATCAACAAAAGTTGGAGTGAATACAGATAAATTACTATATATACTATATAATAATGTAATGAAGAGAGACGGCACATTGAATTCGCAAAGAAAACGCTTATTTAAGAGGTGAGAATTATTTTCCAAAGTAAATTTTATTAGAGAGATTGAGTGTTTAATTGCGAAATTTGGCTCATGAAGATTCCATTAATTCCAAAAAATGTTTCATTCTGAAATTAATGAATATTATTACATCAAATTTTATTTTTTTGTCTTTTGAAAATAGTTATTTGCTTAATCAGGCTGGAAGATAACGGATTTATTACTTAGACTGATGTTTCATAAATCGAGGCTATGAGTTCAGACAAGGCAGTAATTCTGATATTGAACAAATAATTTTTCCGTCATTCATAAAAAATCAACAATTTTTTAGAACTGTCTCATTTTACACTTTGAATATCGTGAAAGTTTCAATAGAATAATTGAGGAACGTTGGATAAATTGAATCAGTACTAAACCTGTTTTAATTAAAATGACTATTTGCTGGTGATAGAATTCTATTCTATCACCAGCCATCTTGGTTGGTGGTAGCCTCAAAGTTACTTTCACACATTCATATTTGGGTCCTTTAATCTGCATTAAAACTTTATATATTTTATAATAAATATACAAAAAAAATACTGAGTTTCAGTTTGTGTCACATACATACAAAAAGCACTTTAAAAATCTTATCTCTTCTTCTTCCTCAGTTCAAGTTGGTAGCGCCACGCTCTTATCAAGATGGCGCCAGCATCGAAGCGCGATAATTCAAATTACTCAATAACCTGAAACGAATGTTGCAATTCTGTGCAAAAACTAAAATCGTGTTGACCTATAAATTCGTAAAATTATAAACAATAGCGCAGTGACCTCGCTATTTTTATGAACTAATTTATATGAATCCATAGATCTCCAATTCTTATAAATTTGTACAGAATTATAACATGAATAAGTTCTACAGTATGGCTGACTGCGTCAAAAACATAACACGACAAAATTATATTCAAATTTGATAAAATGCTATGAGATCTAATAGAATCAAGTCCAATTACCTAATTGAAGTGAACATAACGCTTCTCAAGAAAAAAAATCTACTCTAATATCATTAATGTGGTTATCAAAGAACTTTATGTTGGTGCCTATTTGGAGGAGGTCTATGTCTAGCAACGGAAGGAGAAATACTGTCAAGCACAGATCTCTCCCAGATCGCGCCGTAGCTTCAGGTCCTTCGATAGCTACTTCGATTATATTTTAATGGTACTTAGAGAGGAAGCGCTATGCATACTTACAATCAATTGTACATGACTCTATTGGACTACAAGAATTGTTTTTACTAGGATACAATTTTTGTAGGTAACTTCTACAGCATGTTAAATCTCCTCTTGCACATCCTTTGCTATAATATCTATAAAAATCTGCTTAGTCTTCTATTTTGAAAGTTTGATGGAGATAAATCATAGGTTCATTCACTTACTTGTTAATTGCATGTAAAACCTAGCCTGCATTATCAGCTTCCAGTTTTCTAGGTCTACAGAAAGTTCCTTAATGGTATCAGTGAGTGAATAGCGAAATCAATTAAAATTTGCGCATGAATCCTGTCCTGAAAACTCTAGACCTGAAATATTTTTCGGACTAGAGTTACGAGGGTTTGAACGACGCTGAATCGCTTGCAGAAAAGGTATGCAGACAGTGCTTTCAGATCAGTTGTGTTTGAACGTAGATAATTAATCGTAAACTTCTCCAAAAATTCTGAAAATTTGAATTGCTCATTATTTGTACTATAATAATATGTGAACTTTAAATTTTTGGTTATCTGAGTTATTAAGATTCTTTTTTTTTCAATTCTCACTACGATGATAATACCTTGTTGATTTGATTCTTCAGATGGAAGAGACTGAGTAATTTTGTTCATGTTGCTATAAGAGTTCATTGAATATCCTCTTCAGAAGGAAAAGTACTGCCTCTAATTGCAAACTGTTTTCATTTGAAAATCTGGATAAGTAATTAAATACTATTGACATATATTCTATGATGTTTCTAACTATTTTAAGTTTACATAGCCAAAACACTGCCTTTACTAGGAATATTATTATGTTAAACAAAATTCCAACAAAATGTTACCGGCGCTCACTAGTTCGTTCCCGCGGTCAATTTACCTTTTTAATTGTTTGTTAGTCCGCTTCGGTGACCGTATGCTAGTTCGCTCCCGTCAGATAAAAAGATTGGAGTAATTATTCGCCCATCCGTTTGTTTTAGTGCGAAGCACAGCCAGTTGAAAACAAAACCACTTTCAAGTTTCGCGAGATTCCACGTGTAGAATTTGGTCAGAGCGGACAAAGCCCGCGCGTTTGTTTTTATGCGAAGCACCGCCGGTTGAAAATAGAGACATCACTGCCCTGATGGTTTAAAGTTTGAATATACTAATAATAAACATAAACATGAGTACCCACCCCTGGTGCTCATAATCGGTAGATAATTATAGGTTATCCTAGAAACTGCATGGGGAGCGAAATTACATACGACCCTTTTCACAGGAGAGATTGAAAATTGACCGCGGGAGCGAACTAGTATGCGCCCAATGTTACTTAAACTATGGACTGCTTAAAAATATTAGTTCAGGCTCCGTTTTCCTTTTGGATATTTTATTGTATAAATGGATCATTTAGTTCAACTTCGCGGCCCTTGCATTTAATACTTTCCAGCTTCATCGTCACGCCCTTATACCACGAAATTTTGAGTCGATCTACTGTACACCTAATAGTCCAGGAGGCAACCGCACCTTATCTTCCTTGATCTGACTAATGGCCAAATTGTATAGTGGTCAATAGGGTTCCAAACTTTATAAATCCAGGATCCTCTCCTAAGTGTCGAAAGAAGGTCATTTCCGGCTAATTTTCTCGGGGCTAACTTTCTTGATATAGCAGTTGATAGCGTAGATCATGTATCTTAAGAAAAAACCAGGATGTCAACTTCTGTCCTGCCCGGGACAGAAAAAAAACCAAAATTATTAGTTCGATCAGGAAAATTGAATACGAGAATAGGTTACACTTGGGAGTGGCTACCGCCCTCCTGGACAGGACAGAGGGTAGCACTTTGCTTTTTTCTCAAACTTCTTGACATTTGCTATCGACTGGTACTAGTTTCAATCGAAAGTTCTATCAGGGAAGTTGACTCCGAAAAAATTGATCGGAAATAGCATTTTTTTCAACTTTTAGAATAGGATTGTAGATTTATAAAGTTTGACGCCGAATTGCCCAGTTAATTCCTGATTGATTCATATACAATTTGGCCAGGGAGCATAAGGTGAGGCCGGCTCCCCGCCTATAACACAAATCAGTTCAAGCTGAATCCATTGATTTCAAGTGTTCATTGAAGGATGTTCCTGATGAAATCAGAAGAGAATATACTCGGGAATATGAATAGATATCTAGGTTTTTGATTGAAATTGGAACATAGTTTTTATTATTGTCCTGTGACCTACTCGAATATTAGTTTCTCAAATATAAATAGTTCACAGAAAAAATCTTCTATAATAAGCTTTTTTGTTGATACAACTAGTCACTAGCCAATAACAATTTTTTTTTTCTATCAAATCAACTAGTATGTTATTCGAGCGAAAAACTTTGTCCGTTAAAATGCATTTTATCTCATTTCAGTTCTTACTGTTCATGGCTCTGTTTTTGTGCTCGCAAATCCTAGTTCGTTTCTGATTTCCATTCTTCCAAGAATAATTTTTACCTGTCTGAGTAGAGCAGCAAAAAGTTACATTGTTCTTCTTATGAAGGAAATTTCAGCCAAAGTTCTAGAATAAATTTGAAAGAACTAATAATATTCATAAGTTTGTAGAATATTATAATATATTCCTTTGTAATAATTTCAACTCACTTTAATATTTACGTGAATCCAAATAAAATAAAATATTGCCTTTACATGTAAGGTTTTTTTACTCTAGGGTAATAAGACGATGTTTACACAAGAAACTTATAAGAACTTTGTTGGAGCAACTCACTTTCATTTAAAAAATTTTAAAGTAAGTGCTCAGGATAAGAATGTAGTACATGATCTTTCATAAGAAATACGTTTTTATTTAGAATTAGATAAAAGTTTCCTGTCAAGGGAGCAACTTAGATATGTCTGTTTTCCCAAAGAATAAAAATGTTGTTTGAGCTCGTACATCTTGTATATTATTGTATATAATAGTATTTGCGACCTTATAACTTATTAGAATTCACCATTTTCCGATTTAAATTTAATTCAATTTTTCTTTCCAAATTTCTGACACCGCAGATCAATAGATTTAAACTCAAAAGCAAGGGTCGAACAAAGGATATCAGACAGACAGACATGGGAATAAGTTTTTGATACCCGGTCTTTCGATTGGATTCCGGGTGCCGGTATTGAATGAATACACCGGAAGTTGTATCAACTAGAGAGGTCAACATCCAAACAACAATGTGTTTATTTTTGTGATCGGTTAAGATAGTCTATTTGAAATGAATCTATTCTTGAAAAGAAAACGGGAAAAGATGAGTTTTCTTTCTTATACTTGAGAATTATATGAAAGTAATTACTTATTGCTGGGCAAATTAACAGATTTGATAAGAAACATTTATATACTCCGAAGATCTGCACAGTAAATGCACGTTAGGAAATTTAGTTTCAGAACGGTTCTAATCTGCGAAAGAGGACACATATGCAGACAAGAATAATTGAGCAATAAATATGAATAAATGTTGCAAGAAAACAGAAAATTCAAACTTAGTAACATAGTAGAGAGACAATATTCAAATTAAGTCATAAATTAACAATTTTGAATCTCTCAATGTAGCAGTAAGATTTTTATTATTATTTATTGGTTGAAGGACTCCTATACGTATTCTTTCTGTCGTTGCTTTGTAGTAGATATTTTTTTTGTGTTGAAACTAATTATATACCATCACTCAAATTGGAATCTTGAACGTAATAATTATCGGATTTGATTATTATTTCACTTGCAATATTGATTTTGGGACAAAAATGCAGAAATAAGTATTTTTGGATAACTATATACGTGTTCCATATGTTCAAATCTTTCTTTCTGAAAGTCTATACTATTTATACAATTTCTTATTCATTCTACATGATCTAGGCCCGGATTAACAGTCTTTAGCTTATCCTAAGCGCACCTGAAGGATGATGCATTATATTGCTTTATTTCACTATTTTTCCACTGATTTTATCTTTTTTCATCCCATTTATTGAGATAGCCTTCCTTGTGCCCGGTTTTATAAAAGGCAGAGTAATTTACTTCCATAGTAAATAAAATTTACTCTATTAGATTATTTGACAACAATATGATTTTGATGTCAGAAGGAAACTCAAACTGATTAGAATTTGATAATGGCCGGTTTTATAAAAGACCAAGTAAATTTATTCCTAAAGTAAATTTATTTCATTTAACAAATTCTAATCAGTTCGACCTTCCTTATGACAACAGAATTACTGTCAAATAATCGACTGTCATCTAATAGAGTAAATTTTATTTATTTTGGAAGTAAATTTACTCTGGGAGTAGATTTATTTGGTCTTTTATAAAACCGGCCATTAGAGGAATGTGAATTTTCTCTATGATACCGTTTTCAATCATTTCATCAATCTTGTCTTCTATCTACTTTTTAATTCCTATTTTGATAGTTTTATTCTTAGTGGAACATAATTTTCTTGTATCTCCTTAATTTATATTTTAGATGCATTTGCTATCCATGTAATTACTTAGCCACTGTTGTTTTATACAATGATTTATTTATTTGTTTATGCAGAAAAGAAAATTCACGAGTTTATAAATTTATAGAATTCTAACAGGCATCTCTTTAGACACGAGTTCTTTAATCACGAGTAAAGCAAGTATTCAGAATAACGCGTGTCTAAAAAATGTTTGAAAAATATTACATATTACATACTATATTTTTTCTACAAACGCAAATTGAGACAACACAAAAAAAATGAAAATACCAGTCTGCAAAATATGTCAAATTTTTATTAAAAAAATTATTGGATATTGTTTCAGCCTGTGCCTAATACGTTTGTACCAATGTGAGACCAAAGATACAGATTTTCCAAAAATAGTTTATGATATTATTTAGCACCATGGAAACAAGATCGTTAAATGCCATATCAGTTAAGATCATTAAAAAAAAGTATCTATTTTGAAAAAAAATTGTTAAAAACTTATAATTAAAGAAAAATTAATCATAGTGATCCTATAGTTTACTACCGGCCAATAGTTTACTACCGGCCAATATTGACCTAAGATTCAATTGCTTGAAACAATAATCACAGTATTGAGTCAGATAATAAAATATTCTGTCTGGATAATAGATATACGGTTTTATCGACACGATTTTTTTGGATTGAATTTTATATACTATTAAGAGCAATACGGAAGACTAGATGTGGAAACGTATGTTTCACATTTGAAACAACCGCAAACAGGGGAATGAATAATATGAGCCTTGACAATGAAAGACCCCGTGAATCTATTGAAGGACTCTTTACTTTCAAAAATACTTATTTTGTAAGGACTAAAATATAACCGCCATCTGTCACCATAACAATGATAGCTGTAACTATAACAATGACAGCTGTCATCATAACAATAACAGCTGTCACACTGTCAATGGTAGCTGTCACTTTGACAATGACAACTGTCACTTTAACAATGACAACTGTCACTTTAACAATGACAACTGTCACTTTTACAATTGGTGTGACACTCTAAATTCATAAAACAGCGATGAAACTGGCCATAAAATTTATGGTATTGTCTTGAGAAATAAAAAATACTTCTAATCTTGTCTTGATTTCAAGATCAAGATTGTATTTTGATTTTTGTGAAACACTAACTAAAATAAAATAACCATAGAAATGATGGTCTACGCATAAAATTGAGTTAATCTGAAAACTTACGCTGGTTAAGATGGAATTGACATGTATTTTTTAATGATCTACATACATAGAGTTTGTTCAAATTTTAAATTACCTATAGAGGTCAGCCACTTTGAATTTAATAAAGACATGATATGTAGAACAGGAGTTAGCAAAGGTCCAATCAGTTTAAGAAATAATAATTAATGAGCAACTTCAAATATCTGAAGTGGGATGCCTGATGCATCTATTGGCAATTAAATAAAAAAATCTTTTATGGGGTTGAAAATTTTGATTTTTATTAAATATACTTAAATCGCACTCTATTAAAGGCCCTTGATTGCGAAGTTATTTGCATGGAAGTCAGAAAAGAAAATAAAACTGTCGGACTGTTTAAAGAATTAGAATTGGAGCAAATATTGCTATATTTGTATATAATATATATTTGTGTAAAGTAAACGATGCATCACAGTGTAATTATAGAAATAAAAGGTTGAAGACTTCACTGATAAATTGCTCTAAAAATCACAACATTTTTGGTCAAAACATTGCTGTTGATTCAAAGCAATGATAATGTACTTTCTCTAACACTGTTTTGAAATTTGCGTATTCCATAACCAAAAATTATGTTGGAACAGATGACATTAAGTTGTCTGTGATATGGTATATAGCGTATCTAAATTCCAGTTTTATTAGGAATGGTTTCATAAAGCAAATTTCCCAAAGTGAATGTACAAATTGTTTCTCTGAAAGTTAATACATGATTTCTATAATATATTTTTTTGTTATGGAGACGAACATCCATTCCTGGCCGCAACATATTAGTTCATAATTTCTCGACGAAAAAGTTGTGGTACTTCTTCTTTGAACCAAATATCGTGAAATGTGGTTCTGAAAACTTTTTCTATTCAACCGGAACAGTAATTTTCAGTAACTAACATTCCTACGCAATACGTGATTCAGTTAATCAGTACAAAAGATCAGATTATCAGTGACTTGTTCATAATTGAGGAAAATAGTAATAAGAAACTTGGAACATGTCAGATGAGCGAATAATTTTATCATTATTTCTCCTTAAATATCTTTGTTGTGAACTTCTACTCTTCCTGGAACTTCACTGTTAATTCAATTACTAATTACCGTGTATGACATTGTAAGTTGAAATCTCCAACAAATTTCAACTTTGGAGTCGTTTGACATATGGCATTAAACATAAAGTCGAATGTTCTAGAGAAATACAAATGCTTGACAACTTCTACATCGTGAACGGAATTTCATTAAGCCTTTTGGAGAATTGGTACGAGTAATTGGAATCGTTAAAAAGATATAATTAGAGAGTGTTCTTCCAGTATCTGAACACATGATATAAATAAGTCGAAATAGTTCAACATGGTTCCTTAAAATAAGTATATCAAATTGTTTTTTGATCTACTTATTCAGTCTGGAGAATCAGAGAAATTTGGAGGTTTTTCAAATTATAGAATTTGTGCTAGCCTGTAAATGTATATTTTTAATACAAAGTATCCATAACCAATAAATTCAAATTGAATCAATAGTGTGACTCTAAGCAAATTATTAGGTCTTATAAATTTGAAGATCTTCAAGAAATTGATAAAAATGCATGGACTTTTGTTGACTTATGTGAATTCTCATATAAGTGTGACAGATTCAATACGATTTTGTTCAAAATCTGTAGCTTACAAATTTATAAATTTATACATTGGTTTAGAATTCCACCATAAATTGAAATAAGATTGAATTTTTGACCTATTTGAATACTATTAAATTAGTTTTGCCTTTTTGAAATATCCCCAAGAAATAATATTTTGCTGGTTTACTAATAATTATATACTATTTAGTTTCTCTTATCGATATTTTACTTGTAGAACGATACTGTCAATTAGCACAGCCTAATACGACGCCAATCAACAAACGTTTAAATTAACCGTGATTTCGAGCGTTTTAAAAACAACCTGAAGTTGGGTACGAGTTAAAACAGCTATTTCGGACTGGCTCACGTTCATGGATTGTATTATTTCTGATTTCTAGATACCTACATCTTTAAACTTTAAAATCGCTAGTATTCAAAACGCTTCTGACTAAGGATATGTTAACTGAAAATTTTCCATAGCATATATTCATCGATATTTATTTCCTCGAAGATCAAAAAGCATCCATATCGCTTTATAGTCGGTGCTCGAAGATCAAAAAGCATCCATATCGCTTTATAGTCGGTGCTGAAAAACCAAACATTGAGAACAGTAACTGAATTACCTATGATATAAAATGAAAATGGTTGTATTTCACCGACTGGTAGATATTGGATAACAGGAATTCAGTCAAGACTTTTGATTCTTTCTCTACTCCACAGTTTCGGCCTCATCTTGACCATCTTCAGGACCAAAAATAATTTGTGAGTTCAAAGTTAATAAACATGCTGTTCAATTTAACACTCACAAATTCTTTTCACTGCTGACAATGGTCCAGGTGAGACCAAAACTCTAGAGAAGAAACAAAAAATTAGACTCTTGACTTAATTTCCGTAATTTAATACCTACATGTTATAGAATAATAGAATATCTATGAGATGATTGGTATATTCTATAACAAAATTTAATTTCTGTGAAAAATCGTTAGAGAATCAAAATAGTCACGTTACCTGAAAAATAAGACAATCAATCAATTCAGCAACGCCCTCAGCTTGTAGTAGTTGTTTCTTAACAGGTTTTGGTTGTAAAAGTAATGTATTTTTGATTTCAAACTGCTGCTTACAACTTCTGCCCTCTTTGCAATATTAAAATATTTCCAAAATCATTACCCAATTAATTTTTTCATCTTCATTTAAAATTTCACACCCCTAAAACACGTTATCATTAACCCTTTCATAGCGCAAGAGTCAACAGGTTGATTCGAAGCCGCGCTGCGCTTGAGCACAACGTTTCAGGAGTATTTCAGCGCTCCAAGAAGCGCACGGAGTTCCGAGTGTCCCGCCGGACTCCGGACTTAACGTCACGAAGTCTACGATTCCGTGAAAGTGGAAACGCGACGCGTACGATACGAATACGACGGACAAAGTTTGGAATTTGGATTTGTTATGATCTTAAAATGGTTGGTTGATGTAAATACATTTTTGATTAAGAGTAGCTTTGTTGTTTGCAAAGTTTATGAAAGTTTTTATGATTTCATTTGAAGATAAAGCTGTTTGAAACATTTGTATTGAGTTGATTCTCAATGAATTTGGAAATAATTTTTTTACTAATGCATGGGACAGTTCAGATTTGAATTTACAATTTAAATATTTCGGAAATAAAAATTCAGAACTCACATTTAAATATTCTTCAAATTTTTCCATATATTATTCTAATATTGTCAAATTTATAACGAGCATTTTTTTAAATCATAATTTTTTGTCTTGTGATTACAGTAAATTGATTTTTTTCCAATTCTGCAATCTTCAACAGCTCTTTGTTAGTAAAACTTGGTATTTTAAATATATTTTTTTGGAAATATAAATATTTTATGAAAATCATTTTGAATTGGAAGAAGCATACTTTGCAATTTATTGTGGAATAAAAATAATTATTGGACATTTTAAATAATATTTATTTCATGTTCATTTCAATATAGTCGAATTTTTGAGAATATTAAAATTCTCATTCAACATATAATCCAACAAATAATTATGTGAACATATGATATTTGAAAAAATTCTCAGTGCAAATACAATAATATAAAGTGAATATTAAATTCAAATTACTGATGTTTTCATAGCTTTATGATCTTTGTGATGTTTCAAATATTTTCAAATAAATTGTTATCCTACTTTATTATAAATTGTGAAAAATTAATTTACATTCGTTTTAAATAGTTTATTTTGGAATTTATATATTGTGAAACTTTTAGAAATTGAGTCCAGTTTTCATAATAGAAGTTTAATAAAGATCTCCCCTTGAAAATTAAAATTGTTTATTCTGTACAAATATGTTTATGATCGCTGAAAGATGCTCAAGAATGTATATTCCGATTTTTCTCATTTGACCCCAAGCTGGAATCATCTTTATTTTGTTCTTAAGACGAAGGTACTGAAAACAAATCAGATTAGTCAGTCAAATAATAGAAGTGCCCAAATATTGTTTTCTTTCTTCAAGATTAATCATTTAATTGAGAGTTTCTTTATGAATTAATCTATTATTTCGCTGCTACAATTCCAGGTATTTCAGAGTGATTAAATCGGAAACTTTTAGTAGACCGAAATACCTCTAATCCAAAATTCAAGACAAGTATTCCGCAGAACAATTCTAATTTTAAGTTTTAGTGATTTAGTTCAAACTAAGCTGATATAATTCTCCCACTAGCATTCCTGAATTACGAATGCAAATTTCCAAACTTTAATATATTCGCAGTTTGCCGCAGTTGTATCTAACGGTTTTAAATTGTGACTGAAATACCAACAATGTGTTTAAAAACTTTATAATGACTATTTTCAAAAAAAGTGAGTGATTGGTGATCAAGATGACGCATCATAACTCGCATCACTTCGAAAGCAACTGTCCTATTGTAAACAACTGTTCGCCAGGAGCATACAAAAAGCCAATCAGATTGAAGAATGTTTGCACCAAAGCAGAGTCCTTTGATTCGCTGCATTTTAAAATTTCTGAAGTAGGTACTATCTTTGAGAAGTTAAGCTGACATTTAGCTGTAGGTTACACAATCCTAATAGGTTGTTTGATTTGCTTCTTTGGAAAAGGTAGGATTAGTAAGCTTCATTTGTTTCGATTTGGTATTGTTTATTTCAAGATTGAAAATCAAATGAGATAGTCATCAAACATATTATAAACATTATTTTGATTGTTGCACAATTTATGCTTCATGTTTCAATTCTGTGTGCATCTATGTCTTAAAAATTCATAAACTTGTCATCCTTATGAACAAATTGACATTAATCAAAAGATGTCGATGCGTTTTCATCAATTTCTTATTGATTTAAAGAATTATGGATTTACAGAGAACTGCAACATTAATTTATAATTGAACTTAGAAATAATGGTTTTTTCCATTATAATCGAAAACACTACATACTTGTGGAACAACACATTCTGGAATTACTGCTGAAATTTCAAGTAATACTGAAGTTATATATATATATATATATATATATATATATATATATATATATATATATATATATATATATATATATATATATATATATATATATATATATATATATATATATATATATATATATATATATATATATATATATATATATATATATATATATATATATATATATATATATATATATATATATATATATATATATATATATATATATATATATATATATATATATATACACCCTGTCGATTTTATTCTCTTCACCTTGAATATACTAGCTTTTATCATGCTCTAACCATGAATTTTGTGATAAAAAAGGATACCTAGCGACTCGACAAGCATAGCTCGAGGATGAACCTCTTTGCTAATTCCAGGTAGATAATATTTCATATAATACTCAAGTTTGCCACCGGTCAACGTGAAACACGATTATTTTACTGACAGTCAGCTTAGACAGTATTGCTATGAAAACAAACTTAGATATTAGATGTTTGGACACAATTTTTTCTACGATCATGTGTAAAATACACTTTCAGATGTTATTTTTTCCGCTTACCAGGCGAAATAAGATTTTTCTGCTTATTGAGCGTTAATAAGATTTTGTTGCTTGGCGAACGGCACTGAAAATATCTCTAATTAGATAGAACAAAATATATCTCAAAAATATACAGACTCGCTTTTGAACGGACAAAATTATTTTTGAATATTTGGTACTTCAAATCACATATTTCTGGGATTGCTAAATGGTAACTACGAGAAATTTACTACCAGTTTTATTGAATACGCAATTCTTGAATGAAGAAAACACCACAAGCTTTCATACATTTAGTTACCATTTGGTAATCAAAAAATGTATAAGATAGAGAACTATAGTCTATTCCAGCTAAGAATGGTCCAAGGTTCTTATGGAGCTACGATTTAAGCTTCCTGATGAACCGAAATGCAAACACGATTCACTCACGTTAAACGCATAATTTAAAACAGGCTCTCTGAAAATGAATTCATGAAATGTATGCAACAAATATATTCATATATTACTTGAATTGATACTGTGTCTTATACTGTATAAACTAATTTATGATGATTGATTAATTGCTGATAGCTTATGCAACTGCAGATAGTTAGGTACAACTTTTCTGCTAATGTAAAATTGGTTCGCAATTCGATAAATCAGAAAGCTTGAAACGTAGTTCCATAACAGCATTGGGCTGAACCACAAGTGTTTCAAAATTATTTTGTCCGTTTTAGTACATTATCAATAATTAATGAATGAAAGCGTGTCTTGTCTTTGAAAGTGTATTTTTATTTTTGACTGTATAGTGCGCTACTTATTCAAGCGTGTTTTATAGGCCTTTTGGTTAAGGATCATGTCAAAAAACTTATCGTATTTTACTCGTCAAACCTTTTTACTTCATACCCATGTCAAGGGGTTGTGAGGTAAAATGTAGTCCGCCATCTTGGGGCCTCTGCCATATTGGATTTAGAACGATATCAGATATATTATATTATATTGTTTAGGGAGTGAGAGTGACGTCAAAATCGGACAACAGGAAATGGATCGAGATGATCTGAACTAAACATTCAAACATACAAGTAAAATTGAATAGAAACTTACAAAAATGAAAAATTTTCACGGAAAACTAAAATCTTTAATAGTTATTTCATTTGGGAAGAGTTGAAACATTTTAAGTTAATGATTGTAGGAAAAGTTAAGTTTCAATTTATGATTTTCATCATTAATTCACGATGATCATTTCGACTTTTGAAATCATCTTCAGGTATCTTTTTTATAATAAATATATAAATACACAATATAACAAATATCAACAAATGAAAGACTTTTTCAGTTAAAACACTAAGTTGGCAAAATAAATGGAATAATAATAATAATATAGATGAGTAGAATTATCATCATAATTTATATAATTTTTATAAAAAAAGATACCTGAAGATGATTTCAAAACTCAAAATGATCATCGTGAATTAATAAAGAAAATCATAAATTGACACTTAACTTTGCCTACAATCATTAATCCAATCTTTAATGTAAAAAATTCATCATAATAGGGATAATTAGATATATTTACTGATTATTCAACTTCTAATGACAAGTCAGCTTGAATAATTACTATTAACAATGAAGCTTATGATACAATTTCCACAATTTTCAAATTGTACACCAGATATTTATTTATTATTGAGTCCTCTACGTAGCCTTCAGCACAGAAGTTGATTCATCAAATATTTGCTAGTAGCAATGCGTTAATTCATCAAACAAACTATTAGAATGAACACACGAGTACCTACCAATAATCAAGTACCAGAAAACACTCCTCGAATGGTACTCGTGTACTGGATATCACTCGAATCTGGTACTTGAATCAACTAATGTAGACAATTCCAATATATGAATCATAGTAGATACTTTCGTTTAATTAGTATCTGAACTTTAAGGCAATAGTGGTATTATAATTGACAAAATTATATATTAATATATATTGGGAATCTGAAATCAATCGACAATGGAAAAAATGCCTAGATTTTAAATATAGATAAGTATTGTATTTGGTAATTTGCCCGGGATTAGAAACGTAAACTAATGTGGTGCAAACTTCCGTTTCTTATCCTGCTGTCACACAAATCATGATTTAAATTTAATTACTATTATATTTATGCACATTTCGTGCTAAGTAAAAACAACTCGAGAAAATGAATTGAATTGTAAGATACTTGATTTAGCTACTCGAAGAACATGTATCCGAATGCATGTACTCGATTTCTGAAACTTAAACACTGCATTCACTCGAGAATTTTGAAGGATTGAATGAATCAGTAATCGAATACTTTTCGAATAGGTACATCATTATCTTCCAGTAAGGTAATTGAAGTCCTCCAAAAACAGTGCACTGTATTTGCAACGGAATCGGGCAAATTTAAAATTTTTACTGTACAATTAAATACTGCATTTTTACAACAAGATAATATTATTTTTCTGGTATGAATCTTCTTTCACTGTATCAGAATTGGCATTGGCATCGGTATTGTAAATTAATTTCAAAAGTACCGCGATAATTAGTAAATCGGTAATCTATTAATTTATCGAAGAATTCATAACTTCACCATTAAATATTTATTATCAGAAATATCCAAAAAAAGCCTTACTGATTTCTTCTCTCCTCAGAAAATTTGACTTTTTAGTCTATAACAAATTGATAGTTTATTTAGGAATGGGATAATTTTGTAATATTTAAATTATTTTTCACTGATAGCGTAGTTTTGAGCATGGAATATAGTGTCCATATTGTTGATCATGTTCTCATTTTTTATTGAGACGAGCAATATTCTTCTGAATAAGATGATCCAGCATTATTTTTCTTTCACCATTCCGTCAAGATATTTTCGTTTTCATATTTGTTTCTCAAGATTTCATGTTACAATTTTTGTGGTTTCTTTAATATGTGTTGGAATACAATCCCGCTCACTTTCACTACTATCCTTCGTTTTATGCCTGGCCTTATGAAAATTTAATAACAATATTTTCGCACTACGTGTAGCTGTCATGCAACTGTTAGTTCTAAAACCGTCGTAACAAAAAAATATCCTATACATTAGATATATAAAATATTTTGTGGTGTCAGTGAATATACTACCACAGACATTAGAGGAAGTCACCTTTTATGCCCAGATCATGAAATGATGTTGTTATTTATGGTTTCGATTTTTAAATAGTTCTTAAATCATGAAATATATTAATGAAATCTAGCTGAAAACACAGTTTTTTGAGATATAATACGGTAATATTTTAATCAGATATCAAGCAGGGAAGCAGAATTAGACCTGACCTCAATATGATTTATATACGAATCTACTTTTTCACATAAATTTTATTCAAATATTTTATGATCTACCGGGAAATAACCTCATCATTGTACGACGTGAGCAAAATTAACAAATGAAAAAAGTTACACCTTTTATTTCTGTAGTGATACTATCTACTAACATGTATCTTATTCATAAGAAATTTATGCGACCGGCTCTTGGGTTAGGTGTTCGAATAAATAACAGAAAACTGAATTTCTGGCCTGAAAATAGGTTTATCATGACTAAGGATACGTGCACCACGGAGCTGCGATACTAGATGATAGCATTGATGATAGCTGCTCTTTTACTGCGCTGATGGAATTGTATTGCATATTCAAATGAAAGCGTGCACAACGAAGCAGAGAAAAGATCGAGCATGCGGATTGTTATAATCGCTTATGTTTTGACAAATAGTAGTTACCATTCTTATGCGAGCTGTAGGCGTGAAATAGACCTAAAAATGAACGTCAACGTGGGAAAACTAATAGCTGAAATTTTCACACGTGAATGTTTGTCGAATCAGGCCCATCTGGACCACTACAACAGATATGTCCTGGAAAAAAATGAAGAGAGTTACTTACTACCTAGCTAATGGTCACTACTAATTTTTCTTTTGCGCATATGGGGTTGTGATGACAATTTTACAAGTCTTGGCTTAATTTTATCCAAAATAAAGTCAAATGTGGCTAACCCCATCCGCAAATATTCAAATAACCGCTGTGAATAATTTCTTAATTCTTTATACAGGTGATAAAATTCACCATGCGTAGAACATTTTTTATTTATAGGATGAATGTGATATTGCCTAGGTAGAAATTTAATGTGTCTATTTAAAATATACCATTTTGTCGCTGCAGAAACGAGATAATCATCATCACTATTCGACATCTTGAAATAGACTGGCTATCAAAATTCTACTATCGCAACAAGTATGCAATGTTTAGTTGTGCACACCCATCAGCGCTTGCATTCTACTCCCTCAACTATCATCACTGCTATCATCTAGTATCTCAGCTCCGTGGTGCACGTACCCTAACTTGACTGTAGAGAATAGCACATAAGTTCATGATGGGAATTTTGAAATTATTTATTTGTTGATCATTTTTACATTGGTCGTAGGGAAAAATATATGTTTTTCGAACAGAAAGTGTATTGCCTTTCATCATAAATGTCCATGCACTTCATGTCATGTTTTAGACTAATCTAATGAGTAGATTTTAACATATCTTGGAACATATTTGATTTTAATGCAATGAATTGTAGGCCATCAGAAAACCGAGTAAATATGAATATTATTTATTATAGATGATGGGACGTTTCGGGTATTTTATTGCTGATAATAGGTACATTGATACCCGAAACATCCCATTTGAAATTAATATTCTCTTAATCTTTCTCCACGTCTTTAATATTTCATTTTAGGGATTAGGTTAGTATGACATTTCTAAGAATTTATTTCAAAATATGAATTTCAAAAATGGCACGATCTATATGATGTTTGTGGTAACATTGGAGTAAGTATTTAAAATCGCGAAATTGATATTATAGTAATCAGGACTGGTGACAAAATTTTGTATTCAACACGGTAAAAAACTGTCTTGTCTGTATTGCTCACTGATCTCTAATATAACACTGGATTGGGTTCAGACCGTATTCTGACATCTGAAAGCGGCCCCGGTTGAACGGCGGCCTTGACAGTAAAACTGAGGTTTTGTGTCACTATTCGGCGGCAAATTCAAAACACTTATAGAAGACACTCGATGAAATTCAAAGTATAATGCAAGTTAGATGATGAAATTATTCTCAATATACGTCAATATGCACAAATTAATAATCAATAATAGTTAAAAGTATTTAAAAATTGTTATATTAGTTAAAATATTTAAAAATATCCATTAATAGCTCAAAATATTTGTTAACTTTTTAGTATCAGTATGTTAACTATTTTTTAAACATTTTAGCTCTGAATTATAAAATTTATTGAATAGTTATACGATTTTTGTTATAAATCTAAACAATAAATAAATCGTATTGAGAATTGTATGACTATTTGAATATTTTTTTTTGGTTTTGCAGTTAACGCTATAGTTTTTGTATAGTTCGTTGAAAATAATCATTTTCCAGAGTCATGTATCTTTTCGCGGATGCAACAAAATTTTGAGAACATAACCTCATGTTTTTGGCTATTTCTAAGTTTGACAAACCCATTTGTTCGAGCCATTTTTAGAACGATTGTTCATCGGATGGAAATCTTGAAAATATTCACATCATAGCGTAGCAATAAAAATAAGTAATGTTTACTTATTTCAGTCACAGCGACAGTTACTTTAGGTTCATTTGTTGTACTTACTTGTGCAGTGTCAAATTTCTCGATGAATCGGGTTTCTTTCCGCAAAACATGCACTCGATCATCATGTTTGATAAATAAAATACCGGCAAACCAAACAGCTTAATTTTAAATATCGCGGCACAACGCGGTATTGATCTGACACAAAACCTCAGTTTTTACCAAGATGGCGACGCTCAATTGGGGCCGCATTCCAGCGGCCTAAATCCAATCCAGTGTTATATTAGAGATCAGTGGTATTGCTAGCCTCAACCTCGTCTCAGCTATGTATATAACTACAGTATGCAGTAATGAATGTGAAATTTTCTTGCCTATTCAAACAAATCAATATCAGAAAAACTCATGATGCGGTATATTACATGTATAATTTTTTTTTGTGTCGTCACTATAAAAAACAAGTCTGAAATCTATTTCCCATTTCTATTTAGTACCTTCCCAATGTGTTGTGACAGTTTTTAATTATCTTATAAAATAATGCATTATCTTGTGAAGAAATAAATGCAGCTCAAAGTTTTATTGTATCATTCCTCAAATTTTGTTAAAATTGTTCGCTGAAAAGTATCCTTGACAGAATACTAATTATCTTACAGCAAATGAACTTTCGAGATATTTATAATTTTAATAAAGAGTTTCTTGAATGAATCTACTAATTAATTAAATGAAGAATAACAGTTATTCATACAGATTTTTAATGAAAATGATCACCGGGAATCGTTTAATTCTAATAGGCATATTCGAATAAATTATTTTAACACCAAATTTAAAAGTTAAATATTGTTGAGAGGATATGAATAGCGGAAACATTACTGGCTAAATATTTTTGATCAATAGTTGATCGTATTTGATTTTCTTTCAGTGGATAACTAGTGAACTTCAGGGACCTGATGAGAATACCCGATTAAAAATTTCCGAGGAAATTTTAAGCACCTATTAAAAGTTTTCTTCTGATGGTAAATAAATTTTCAGTAAATTTAGCTTTAATTACATTTTATCTACAAATTTAATTTTATTATAGCCACCTAATGTTAGTTCCTGAAGTAATAGAACTTTTAGAAACTGTTGATATATCACTAAAAATTATATTGTAATTAGGTTATTGACATCCAAAGCTCTGAAAATCCAAACACACAATTTGATCTTCACGGGAAATACTCAATCAATTAGATTTATTGTTCTATAAATATATAAATGATTTTCAGTAACACTGTTTTGGAATCTGCAATTTCCACAAATAAAAACTATGTTGGAACAAATGACATTCCGACACATCATTCAGGATTATTCCGTATATCGCTTAGAATCATTCCATCATCATTTTCGACGAATCAGAAGCTGTTAGTTTGGTTATCTATGGCTATTACATTCTATCAATTCAGGTATTCATTTCTTTGCCTTTGTGTTTGACGTTTCAAAATTTGAAAATTTTCTGCTACTCATTATGTTACATTGTTGTGTTTGGCGTAATAGTTTATTAAATGCTGAGATAAAGTTTTATGTATTTAGAATAGTTGGTTTGAGGATCTTTCTTGGAGAATTAAAATTATTTCTGAATAACATTCAATTCTTTTATTGGACGTTTCGGTTGACTTTACCGGTCATTAGTAAAATATTAGTAACAATCATGGTTTTAATAATGTTGTCAACTCACTCGCTTCTTTCAAATAATATGTGACGTTTTGTTAGTTTTATCACTAATTTTATAAATTTTACACTTTTGCTGAAGATGGTGACCTATGAGGTCGACCGAAACGTACAATAAAAAAATAGAATGTTATTCCGAAAATTTTTTATTGTCTCAAAAAGATCTTTAAGCCAACTATTCTAAATACATAAAATCTTACATACGGATCTAAAATTGTCAAATAACTGAGATAAATTTCTTTGGTTTATAGTTGAAGTGCAATTTTATTCAATACGATTGGTGACGCATGTTATCTTTATTGTAATACAAAATCTCAATAAATACCAAACTCCAACTAAAATTCTGAAGAAATGACTGTGTCATCGTGATTAGAATGAGATTGATATTGAAGATATTTAGAGTGATTTTTAAACAAACATGACATTTAATTCATTTAACCGAACATGGTAAATTTAGGATTGGTTTAAATTAATAATTACATTGGTGTTTTAAAATTATATACTTATTTCATTTGGAGATTACAAAATGTGAATTCTACGACCGTATGCATCCAGATATCCACGCACAGTTGGGTAATTTGAGAAGTTATGACTTATATTAACTTAAATCGTAGTGTCGACACCAAATTTCTATAGCAAGTCGTGAAACAAAGGGGCCTTAACGAAAAACTACTTGAAATGTTTGGAGTTATTCAATAAAAAGGGCATGGTGCCCGTTTTAAGGAAATTCTAGCAATTTATGACAGTTCAAATTATGGCAATTCGTAGAGAAATAAATATTTTAATTAATTTCTAGCAGTTGTATGGGAACTTACGTTTTCACTGCACTTATTTTTGATAAGTGGACTAATTATTACCTGCTTTTTTTTCCCTTTAGGACCATTCACTACTATTTACTGAATTGATCAGATTCTTTATCTTTATTTCCTCTTGTTCTTTCTAACCGTAACTTCTTGTGTGATAATCGAATATTCCAGAATTTTCAAAGTTCATCGTCACAATAATAATTGAATATAATATAAACTCTTCAGACAGTATTGGAGTTGAGCTAATGATCAATGTAAGGGTTTGAGGTGAAGATTTATACAAAGTACAATTCAATGTAGCAAACCATACACAATACTAGCTCAGTCACATTACTCGGCACAATGTTGGTTACAACGCGTTTCGTTCTCTAGTACATCATTAGGTATTGACTGAGGATTGAAATCTCTAAATCTCTGTTGATCTGTTATTTTTACATTGTTGTTCAAATATTGACATTATACATTGAATTTTACCCACTGAATGTGTATAGCCGAGAAAGTGATTAGCTCAGAAAAAATCAGTTTTGAAATTTGTGTTCCTTAATATCGATCTTTGAATTTGCATCCTTATGTTCGATACAATTTAAATTACAAGTTGCGCATCTCAGTTTATAGAACCAGCTCTTATTTTATTTATTATTACTAGGGATCATTCAGTGGTCGAAATTCGACCGTAATTGATTATATTGCTAAGTTTGAATGCTACTGAATTTAATTCTTCATCCCCGGAGATTTCAGATAAAATTAACTTGGTATTTGACGCTCTATCCGAATCTGAAATAAAAAACAGTGGTTCCCGTTTAAAATTTCAAAATGATTCCCTTCCTGCTTTCCGGAGGAAGGAAAAGATTTCTGCACTCCTTCTATATATAAAATTCAAGTATACCAAATTTCACATTCCTCTGTGGGCGCAATATGCTTTAAAAAGGGTACAAAATTTTCTCTTCATGTATTAATATTTAGATTAAGATAGGACAGCCTGTATGTGAATTTCACTTTCTGCACACCTTCTCCATATAAATTTCATGCAAAATCTTACATTTTTTTGTGCTTGCAATATGCTCAAAAAGGGGATAGAAAGTTTTCTTTTCACGTATTAATATATAGAAGAAAAAAGAAGGGGATATTTCCATGGTAACTAGTGAAGCTGCTGTGTGGAAAGTTCGGCCCAATGAGTTTTCTAAATTATCTTCAGATTTGTAAGCTATTTCCATATTTTGGTTTTTAAATAATTTGATTATTGCATTCTATTATCCGATTTTTCATTGGTTATGGATATATTTTTTTATTGAGATTGTATTTTATTTGCTCATGGATTTTATTCATTGTGTTATCTGAAATCTGTTGATTAGCCACGATTTGATGTATATATTTCAATTATCGCTTATAATTATCTTTTTTCAAGGGACTCTGCAGTCGCTTGTATTATATTTACAGTTTGAGTGAGTTTACGGATTATACTATAATTGATTTCATTAGATGATTTGGAAATTATCGAATCCAGATAATTAATTGTGATGCTGTTTAATTCTTCTCCTAATGCAAATTTTATATTGCTATCATAGCTGTTGATTTAATTTAGTATTTCATGAGTATTATTATGATCTGTTATACACAGAATGTCGTCGACGTAACGCATTCATTTGATGATTTTGAATTTATGTTTTATGTTATTGAAGAATTCAATATCTAAATTTTGTAAGAGAAGTAGAGACAGTGTACCAGATAGAGGACTTTCCCTATCCAAACCACTATTTTGTTTGCAATATTTATTATTGAATTGATTTGAATTTGAATTAAGTACTGTGGTAAGGAGATTTGTTAGTTGTTCAGTGAAATCTATACCAAAGTTTTGATCGTTAAGGATTTTCTTCATTATATTGATCGATTCTTTTATAGGAATGTTGGTATATAAGCTGGATATGTCAAATAATATTAGCCGAGTGGTTTTATTCATATTCAGTTATTTAGTTTCTTCAATCAAACCAGTACCATCTTTCACCGTGTATTTGTTATCTAAGTCAATCGTTTTTTAAATATATAGAAGTTGGCCTAATTATTAGGGACAGTTCATACATTTTTTTTCTAGTTTTACTGACCTTTTTTTTTCAACAAATTATTGGATCTAGATTTCATTGATCGTTTTTTGATATAAGAGTGTTTAATTGAGATACTAAAACAATGAACTAAGATAGAAAAATAAAATAAAATAAAGAAAAATAAATTTAACAATCAGAATACGTATAAACATGTAGTAGCTTGAATTCAGTTTTATTTGAATGTTTCGGCATCACATCACACTTCTTTTTGGCAAGCGTTTGAAACTTAGTCCTCCTGGAAAATAGCCTCTAATAATTATTAAATAATATATTATTTCTCTGCAGCCTGATAATAATATCTAATAAATAAAACAGGAAAATTAAATTTAACGGATGTGTCCCAATTACACAAAATACCTAGGCAAGTGTGGAAATTATCTATTACATAACAAAAATTCCTGTTTCAGCCCAACATGACTGCTTGAATGTAAGCTTGCTTTCAACGAACGAAGCATAAGTTGATTGTGACAGCGACCCGATTTACATATGTGCACTGCAGCGATGTTTTTTTACTCATTTGTCATAGCCGCAGGCTGCAGAGATCCGAGCAATTTCTTCCTAAAAAGGCGTGCATCTATTTAAAGTGAACACTGCATTTTTATTCAGCTGCAATATTGGCTGAGAAGTATGCCAGTCCTATTGTGCTTATGTTAATAAGAATTTTTCCAATTTTATGTGATATAGATGAATATATTATTATTGGGACTCAAGAATTCGAGATTTTAGATCAAAATTTGAAGGAATTGTAGTCTGGAGAGTTTGAAAATTATTGAAAGATCAATTGTATGATCAAGATGAACTTCATATAATTAATATCGGAATGCAAATAGAAGCCTTTATATTTAATTAACAGATAATCATAAAATTGTGCTCAAAATATCAAAAATGGTTTCACCAGAACTAAAGTTGTATTTCATTACAATTCTAAATTAAATCCATCCAGTTTTGAATGTTCATTATACAGATAACTATTCCTTTGATCTTTTGAACAGTACCTGAAGGCTGAAAGTAAAATTGTGAATTCTAATCTAGATGTCCTTTTTATTATCAAAGAAACTCTTCGCCCAGCCATTTGTTGGAGTTTTGCTATTGTATTCTCATTTGTTGAAATTAAAACATTTGTTCAAATGATTCTGGAAAATATTTGAGAGAATTTTGCAATTATTTTACTTCAGCGTTCTATATTGTTGCATATATTATAGTTTTTAACACGATCAATCAAAAATTTCAATATTTCCTGGTCTAGAAACGATAAAAGAGTAGGTGGGCTATTTGAATTAAAATCCGTTTTTATAATGCACTCTATCATCATCGTCTTTACCGTATGAAAAGTTAAACTCATAAAGAAAAAATTTCTTTTATTGCTGTTTGTACAAATAACAGTTCCCCAAAATAATTGTGTTTTTTTTTTCAATATATATATTCCGTTACTCTTAAATTGGCTCATTAGAAACGTCAAAAAAAAAATATTCTTTGCTTATTTAGAAGTGTATCAATTTTTTGACAAAAAAATCAGATACTAATGATTTTGTTATTTTGATAACATTTGAAAAATATAAAACTCTATAAATTGGAAAATTATTTATACCGCTATATTGTAAAATCTAGGCAAACAGCATTTTAAATGCTTTTTTGCATCTATTACTGTTGCACTGATTTTTTAATTTAATCGCATTTTCTTTGGCTAACGTACACTGCAACGCAAAATTGCTGGCTATGAACTTTTATGGGCGAATTAGCATATATGACTCGATGCTTTTAGTCCATAGAAAGAGAATTTACATACTACATTTCTTTCTTTCGTTATTTTTGTACGGTCACCGCCCTTTCTCATAAATCCTCGAGTATTATTGTAAGAAGATGTATATTATACTGGACGATTAAGAGGTCCTCAAGGTGGTCAAGAAACAAGTAGAAGAAAAAAACTAAAACTGGTCAATAATCATCCACAATTTTAGGAAATATGATGTTATATTGATAAATTGTTAGCCTAGATCATTACCTTATTGATAAAAACAAATACGGTGGTTTGACACTCAGTTAAGTTACACAAATGTATGTTGTGCAACAAGTGCGGCAAGTTGCCGATTGCCCACAAGAGTAAATTTTGCTCAAGAGGGCATTTGACGCACGACTTGCAGATACTATTTTTTATTACGAATGAGGACAAAGTAGGGGGGACCTAGGAGAATTGTGACATAGAAAAGTTGTGACAAAGTCGATTTCTCGGCAACTGTGACAGTTAGCGAGATGACAACAACGCGCGTTATGTTATGAAATTTTTTCTCAAATGCTTTAGTTTTTCAAGTTTCATAGCGTGATATTGTTTTTTGTGTTGGCATTTTGTTTCGAAATTACAAATTATCATTCTGACTGATTCACAATTTTTTGCAACTAGACGAGTTGTGACAGTTTATCACAGCTCTCCTATTATTGTTTATTTTTCTGGCAAGGTTCTTTCTCTGTCTTGTGGTGTGATGGTACTTACTGAATTGCTATTTCTTTGCCTTAGAATGCCAAATAAATATAAACGAAAGACTTATAAGGGCATGACTAGTGTCGAAATTCATGAACTGGTCTTTGAAGAAGTCATTATTTCATGTCTAATCAAGTCACTGATCGTATTTTGCCCAATTCAGAAATTGAGGAGAACCTAGAAGAAAGAATCCTCACTTCAAATCCAATTATCGGAATTGTTGAAAACGATGACATTGCTATCAGAGAATTTAATATAGAAGCAAAAAGCCCCACTCGAAGTATGTCTACAGATCAGAACATGACATCTAGCAGTCCATCTACTCTGAGCTATAACGCCAAAGAGCCCGTTGCTCCCACGTCTACAGCCCGTAGTCCTCTTGCCACTACTTCTAATGTGATCTCGCCAGAATCACTTGAGCCGATGCCAAAAGCTCTGCTAAGAAAAAAAAACAACCGAATAGACGCAAGATCAAATCTGCTGTGCTTAGTGACATACCTACCAAGGATGAAATTGTTGCCATAGAAGCCAGTAGAAAAATAAAAAGTGTGAAAAGGCGTGTTTTAAGTGAAGAAGAGAAGAAGCCTGAAAAAATGAAGAAAAAGACTAATGAGAAAAGTGAAGTCAATGATGAAAAGGATGTAGTCGAAGATGATGCAGAAAATAATTTATTTTGCTTGTGTTGCCTTGAGCCCTTTACCAATAGCAAATCAAAAAATAAGTGGGCTCAATGCCTTGAATGCCAATATAATAGTTATTTAAGTATTAAGGTCAGTAAGTACAGTTTACCGAATGAGAATAATAGTTTGGAGGCCGAGCCTTGGCGAGATTTCCAAGTATCGTACGAAATCGGTACTGTACTTATTGATCGTGATGCTTACAAAATTTTTTGCACGATTGGAAGACCCAAAATGTGGATCCGAGTTTTTTATATCAAATTAAATTACTCCTGATGATTGTTTATTCGTTGTCAGCTGTGAAGCTTGACATTTTATTCTGAATATTCAATTACAAATAAGGAAGAATAAATGAATATTATTTTGTGAAAAAAATTGCCCATGGGCGATAAGCCAGCATAACCATAGTAACCACAGTTTGCTGATAAAATCAACATACCACCTCAAATAGAGGGCCGGTAAACACATGAAAACGCTCAATCGTGCAAAATGATATTTTATATTCACCAATTAATCTAAATACATAGGTGTCACAACCAATGACGTATTATTAAAGTAGACCCAGCGCGTCCTATGGCAGTCCACAGTTTGTTGTGATGTTAGCACTTACATGGTGAGGGGCTCTGAGAAGCGAAGGGAGTAAACATATTTGTTATGCGGTTTGCCTGCTTTTATTTAGGTTTGAGAAGTGCGCGCCTTTATTCTGTATTGTATGTATATATTTGTTAAAATAGAAGTAATAATATATTAATTGATTCAAAATAAAAAAAAACGAGATTTTTCCCACATCTCACAATCGATATTTTTTCAAATGAAAAACGCAACTTGCGATACAACGATGTTTACTCTCCTCACCTCACTGTTTACTCCAGCATCAAAACAAATGCCGCGTGCTGGGTCTACTGTTAAATCGTCATTGGTCACAACTTATCTCGGTATTAGGAGACCTGTAACACGGGGAATGGTTTCTTCTCTCAAACAGTATGAATTGAGCTACATTGACTCATACAGTTCATAGATGTAGAATGTGTCAGAATATGTTACAAAAATTTCAGCTAAATGGAATCCTGACTGAGCGCCGACCGAAAACGATCGAGTCACACTATTCAAGTTGATTTGCAGCCATTTTGAGGAGAATTCGTATAAGTTTTTGGAATTTGGACTCATCATTATGATTTAGAGACAATGAAGTACTCCGCGTACCATAGGTAATTAGCTGGAAAAGTTCTTGTTTACATTTTTGGGGCAGAGATGTATTTCTTATAGATAACTAACAACAGAGCAAAACAATGACTAAAGAATATTATTTTTCATTTTTAACTAAAGTTTGCGATAAATTTCATATATTTATCACAAAAATAAATTTTGAAAGTTTTAACTATATTCGTTATCAGAGTATAAGTATGAGTAATCCGAAGGTCGCTAGGTCGAATATTACCGACGGACAAAAGTTAGTAAGATTTTAATTGAATTATGATATACTCTGCGATGTACTCTCCCCAAAAACTAAGAAATATCAATCTACTAAGTGCACTATAAGTACCTGCCACATCCATAGTGCAAAAGACGTGGATATATTCATTCAATTTATTTTTTTTTTTCAATTTTCGGTTCTCAATTCAATATTTATATAATTTTGTTGTCTAAGTGAGCTCTAATTCTAATTTTTCCCAGAAATTTTAGCTGCAATATTAGCATACAGAAATATTATTTGTATATTATATAGAAAAGCATCGTTTTCCAAGAGATTGTCGTCGTCATGCATTAAACAGCAATTCTTATGCAAAAAAAATATACTTTAATTACAAGTTGTACCAATCATTTTTCTTTAATGAGTTGCAACAGTTATAGTTGTATCAAAATCACAAAAATTTATCGACAATTATGGAAATGAGTTTTTAAGGAAAAGTGTGCAATAAAAGTTTAATTGTATATACGTTTACTGCACGATTTCAGTGACTCCATCAATTCCAGTTATCATTTATAACAGTAAAATCATTTTTGGTTATTGTAAACTTGAAACAATTGAAATTTTCAAGAACATTTACTCTTTAATGGAGACTGTTCAATTCAAGTATATGTTTTAAGGACCGAACGATTGTCATTATTGTTCATGATGAAATTCGTGTAGCCAGCTTCATCCGTGTCAATGATGACGATTGCTCTGTGTCCATGTTGCATACGATAATTTCTGTAATAAGTGTATCTTGAATATCTATTATAATACTGATGTCCTTAGACAATTTGAATAAGATACTTACGAAATCGTGATAAAATATTTCTTTCAATAATAGAAACATAAAAAAATCACTTCTGCTGTCTACTTATGCTTGAGCATAAATGGAATACAAATTTCATGTGTCAGAGGAATGAATATGAAATTTATGTATTTTGGCAGAACCTTGCTTTTTTTTAGGTAGAAATGGTGAAATTATAATCGAAAGACCGCGACGAGATTTATAAAAGTGGAATGCATTTTTTTGTGTAATATATGCAAGAATATTGGCTTTTTTCCTGATTAGTACTAAAATATAACAGAAATATTATGCTCGTTGGCTTCATTTTAGTTTAATCATTATTTGGAATCGCCATCTTTGACAGATATTCTAACAAATATAGTAATGATCTAGTAAAAATTTACTTATAGAAAAATCTGATGTGATTTTTTCAAAATTGTAACAATACTATTTTTAGTTATCTGCAGAAGAGAAGAGAACCATTTTAAATATCATGATTTCCATGAAACAAAACAAATTTATTGTCAGAACTCAAATACTGCTAAAGAGATACATGGATCGAAAATACCGGTGAGAATTGTACATAAATCATCATTAAATCCATTCTAAATACTGCGAAATAAACAAATGACTATTGTAATAAAAATTGTGAAACAGCTGAACATCTGTCGCTGATGATATTCTTAAACTGTCGCAATAATTTTTCATTCCGAACGAGATCTCAGAATATTTTCATATATCTGTCAGAGTTTGAATATTTCTAGAAGCTGTTTCAAGTTTAATAATAAATGAGGATTTCTAAATTTCTGTGATGGATCATTTTGTTTCTGGAAAACTCTTCTACTTGTATTCAGTGCGATAAATCGGTTTTAGAGTTTGTCTCGCTTATTTTTTTTTGTCAATACGACTTATGGGTATTTCGGTACAGATTATATTTAAATTTTGAAATAAACTTGAGTTTTCGGTGAATTATGAAGTATTTGTTTCAAATAAATATTTTGCTCTATTGTTAAAAGCCTTTTATACAATTCTATCTCTTCAGAATTTCAAATTTTAATACATATATTGAATTCTCCAGGTTTTTGCTTCCCACAGTTTACATACATTAATCTCATTATTGCCTGATCACTCTATCTCTATGCGACAACAGTTTCCGTAAACATCTGTGACCATAGTTCACAAACCACATTTTAAATTACTCCCTAATATTGTCATAAATCCTTGCCACTCCACCCAAATAAATGAAGTTTATTATTTATTGGAGTGATACAAAACTGTAAATCTCAACAAAATTACATCAATTATTGTTCATAATAGTATATAGTGTAACAAGTGTGGTAAGTTGTCGATTGTCCAGAGAGCAAGTGGGAAATTGATAACATCGCACGAGTTTTTCCAGTCTTTTTCATATCATAATTTCTTGTACCTTTTAATTCCTAGCATATATTTAAAAAAATATATTTTTTGCTTCGTATTTTATTTGAGATAATATTGTTTTGAAAAATTATTAAAGCAATTCAAGCTTAGCTCGGAGATGTAATTGAGTTATTTCGTACATTTCGTTTTTTATTTACAGGTACTCGAGTTTCCGTACGTTGTATGAACATTCTGTTCCAAATTCAAATTTAATTTGTGATGTGATGTTCTGTATCCAGTTTTTGAACTAATCTCTTTTTGTATACACGATATTAAAATACATATGGTGAAGTATGTATATCATTTACAATACTTATTAGAAGATACTAGGAAACCTTGATAAATAATGGAATAATCTAATTCTGAGCTATCTAAAATGTGCTTACAAATCCTCGTTAAAATATTGGAAAAATTCTTTGATGCTTTATTTAGTTGGTATGTCTAATGTCTTGTAGATATATCTCATTTTATGTTCCAGAATAATCGAATTACACTAACTACAAATTAATGTCACCAAAAGATATTTTTTTGTCATTACTGGGTGGAAAAATTATTGATTCATCTATTTCATATAAAGATAATATCATTTTTATATGGATCCAAATGCACGAACTACAGTATCTATCATTAGCATCTTAAGTAATGGTCAATCAATAATTTTCACGGATATGAAAAATATTATGTTTTTACTGAGTCAATAATGTGGTTACAGGATATAAATTTAACTTGTTTCGGCCTACGGCACATTTTTGTATTTAATGCATGAACATATTCATCAGATTTGAAGGTCAAGTCCGGCACTGTCTATTTACCTTTTTCCAAGTGAATCAGCGTAAATTCGAATCCTCATAATGTTAGCTTTAATTTTTTATCTCAGATATTAAAATTTCTCGGAGTCTGGAAGTTCATTATATTTTTTTATATATTTTGTGATACTGGTACTTTTTTTTAAAGTCGTTTTTGATCTGCTTAATATACCAAAAAGGATAGAAGGAATCCTGGAAAGGATGAGAAAGAAAGCACTGATCAGTAAAGTTGTACAGAATTGTAACAAGAAATTGCTAGCATCATTGGAATTAGTGAATATAGTTAGTTAGTTCCAGTCAAAAACGTTAATTGAAGAATGTAATTTGATTAGGCTGGCGTTCAAAAAATTTTAATGGAAAATTGTAATATGTATAACATCCGTACTCTCTGCAATCTTTTTCGAATATCAATAATATCAATATGAAGTGCAGGATGATGATAATATTCAATTGCTAGTAATCAATCGTCAGCATGTTCTACGGAGCATTTACAATGGGAGTACTGGAGTTCCTCCACTTTTACCTGTTTTAATCCTCGACCGTAAGGTTGGAAGGGTAATCCCATAGCTGAGTTCCTCCACCTTCATTTTTAATCCTAGTACCGCTTATCTTTTGTTTGCTACCAGTTAAAAGCTCTCACAAAAAAATTTATGGAATTTAATTTGGTTTTCGATCCACAGCAAATAGTTATTGATTTTGAAAGTGCAATTCATAATGCTGTTCGCAAGGTATGACCGAATGTTAAAATCATTGGGCGCAGATTTCATTTAGAGCAAGCTTGGCTTCGGAAAATTTAAGCATTAAGTTTAAGTCAAGTGTATAAAGAACATAATTCTTTGGCAGCCAATATTTAGAACAATTTTTTGGTATCCAGTTTTTAAGTCCAGATAAAGTAGGCGATATCTTCGTATCGGAAATATTTGGCAATGTTCCTTTGAATGATTCCAAATTTATACAATTTTGTAATTATGTGCTAGACAGTTATATGCGTTATCATTTTTGACCTGAACTTACCCTCCAAGTTCCCAGAATTGTTTTAATCCCTGAGAGGTCTGGTGGAGGAACTCCGCTATGCCCTTTACAATTTGAAAGAGCTGTATCAAGAATTCTATTGTTATGATTTTTTATGCTTGTGTTGCTTGAATGTGAAGAAACTAATAAAGTTATTAAAATTAATGTCAATTAGAGCACTTCATTTTCCGATTCGGTCCACAGGCTGCGTACTGGCCAATATATTTTTTTTGCAGACGGACTTCGGGTGGATGGATTCATATTTGCTCATGAACTCGTATGGACGGGACTTGATTTGGTGATGGGCTCGTCTGGACTGGATTTACTATGCGACCGATTTGTGCAGGCCGTAAGTGGAGAAAAAAATAAATTTATAAACAAGTTAATATGTGAACATCGGCCATCAATTGTAGTTTTTCAAAATATAAGACGTATAAGACAGTACCGAGTTCCTCCACTTTTACCTGTCTTAATCCTCGACCGTAAGATTGAAACGATAATCCCACTTTCACCTTCAATCCTAATCCTCCTAATAATTTTGTAAAGACAAAGTGTCCACGTCTACAAATTGTTTTCAGAACTTGAAAATGATATGCTAATGAGAAAGCGCTGGAGTTGAGAAAATATGACCAAAATAGCGGTTTGATAAACATTGATCATGGCTTGGACAGACCAGTTTGAAAATAGTCGGACTATGAAAGATCAGGCTTAAAATTTCTACCCCTGTAAAACTCTATTGACAATATTTGATTCGTTTATACTGCTTAATACAGGTATGTTATAGTAATTAAGGTATCAAGGGTGTTAAAAGGACAATAATGCCTGAGGTCAACAGTGTACTTTCCGAGGGCCTCTGGCCCGAGGTGTGTACGTTGACCGTAGGCATTATTGTCTGTTCAACACCCGCGTTGCCTTCAATGTTTAATGTCCGATTTTTGTTGTATTTCAATCAAAATTTTTAGTAATGTATATCCTGTCATTGTGATATCTGTCAGAGAAATTACTCTAGTTACTTGCTGTAACTAGGCAACTTGTTTGTTATTTTTCAAAATAATGCCCGAGGGCATTATTTTGAAACATAATGCCCTCGGGTATTATTTGTTTCGTAACTACCCTGAAAACAATGGCTGGTACCACAAGCTCTGTTTTTGGCTATACTAGCAGTGTTATTTTAAGAAGAGTTTTAAGGCAATATAAATATTTCAAGCTATTTTAATGGAAAATTTGCAAATAAATTTTATAGACATATCTGTTTTATGTAATTTGTATCTGAAGATTATTTTCTAAAGTATTTTGGACAGTTCTAATTGCGTTAAAACACATCTTGATACAACGCTCTTAGTACCGCCAAAAACAGAGCTCGTGGTACAAGCCAATGTTATTATGACAGCAATAATAGTACTGATTTCAGAGAAATTACTTAACTAATAATAGCCGAGGGCATAATAGCAAACAAGTTTTCTAGTTACAGCAAGTAACTAGAGTAATTTCTCTGATAGAAATCACAATGACAGAGGCCCTCGAAAAGTACACTGTTAACTTCAGGCATTATTGTCCTTTTAAAACCCTTGATACCTTAATTACTATATCAAACCATAACGTTAAGTGTATTCGAATGCTACTGAATAAATTTGCAAATTACTGCCCAAACATTAACACGAATAGTGTGAGAGCCAGCGACATACCAACGATGTTAATCTTTTATAAGCATGTTGCTCAGACTAGAAGAAGACGTGTTGTCAGTTGGTCTATTAGGTGGGAGACTCGGACACCACGGCCGGCACCATGATTGTTGCAAATAAGATTTTTTTTTTATTCTTATGAGACTAAAACTTTGTGAATTTGTTGTCAAAAAAGGCAATTAAAATAAGCTCACTCAGCTGGTACTCCAAACGGATATTGCGCGTCAGCTGGAGGGTAGTTTGATCAAAGTAGAAAAAAATTATGATAACATTAATGGTCAGCTGAATATGGTTAATTGAAACTTGACCAATCATTTATAAGGAAGAAAGTAAAGTTTTCTGACAAGTAGAGAATCCAATAGATTCATCTATTTGTGTTCACGTATACGAAATTGATAAATCAAATTGAGATTGCACAGAAATTTTTTTCATGTTCAGAATTTAATGAGATTAGATGATATTTTTGTGAGTTTGATTGATAATGAAATCAATATTACACCAAAAATAGCCTCGAAGATATTTTCATTTTTGAGCAAAGATGTCAAACGTCATGAGGGTCTCATTAAAATTTTACTAATTTTACAACCAATAATCAAGTTGGACCATTAAAAAAAAAGTGTCGCTGAATATCCTTCAATCTTTCATGAATACTCATAATTCTGAAGTTTCCTCAAGCGTGTTGTTTACAAGCAACATGCTTCCAAGACTGACAAAATTATCTCGTAATTATCAATGACCTATAGATATTATAGATGATAACTTCCTTTGGGGGACCATAAATGGCTAAGTGTGAGTCTAAATACAAATTTTCTAAGGATAATTCCAAATATGTCATCAAGTTAGAGCGATAAAAAAATTTGTAGTCTAATATCCCTAATAGTCCAAGATCCCAGACCCGTCAGACCTTACTTATTTTCTGAGAAACAAAATTTGTGGATTAGAATAGTGTTAATCGGTAATTTGATCATACACATATTCACTAGTTTGTGCCGACGCCGACGGCCAATTCATAGATACGAGTTGTTATAGGTACATCAAAACAATACTCACTTTTCTTGAAGTCTGAGTGCTGATTTTTATGTATGTTCTAGAGAATATTGTTGAAAATTGATAATCAAAACTGCCAGACACTTCTCATCGACAGTCATTTCTGCTGAATGTTGCTCGCAAAAAAATATCGTTATCTTACCTATAGTCTGAGTCCTAGTTTTTATATATAATACTCAGTGAGCAATTTCAAGACTTTTTATAAATAGCCAGACCAAGGAAGAGTTGGATGCCCATAGATACTTCACTTACTATCAAGCCTACAAATAGTGACCTCGCGCTTTTACTCACAGCAATATTTTAGATGTGTCTGGCGAATGTTTAGACCTACGATTAATCTAGCTGTTAACAAAAAGTATTGAAATTGTACCCTGAGTGTCATATATAAAAATTAGCACTCAAACAATAAGCAAGATCACGTTATTCTTTGTGAGCTTTAAAGAGTCTAGCAGAAATTATCATCGATGGAAAGTTTCTTGCAGTGTTGATTATCAATTTTTAACAATATTCTCTGAAAAATACCTCAAAATCAGCACTCAAAACCTTGAGAAAAGTGAGAAATGTCTTAACGTACCGCTAGCACCTCGTATCTGTAAATTGGCCGTAGCCACAAACTAGCTAGTATGCGTATGATCAAAGTACATATTTTCCCCACATTTTGTTTATCAGAAAAAAAGAAAGATCTGGCTGACCTGGGATCTTGCTCTATATATTTATCCACGAACGACATATAATGCATACGTTTATTTATCTGTCACTAAGAAACTTCACGCCTGTTGAACAAATTTAAAGGAAAAGGATCAAAGAGTTCTGGAAAGAAATTGCGTTCGAATTTCTTTTTTTCACGAGTATTTGCCAAATTGCTGTGCCTACATCTCTTGTATTTTTCACGTTATTCACAATTATTTTATATAAGTTTCGATAAAATGATAAACACATATTTTTGAATTCATGTTCAATATCGACGTTTTTAAAGTTTTCTAATACAGAATTTATAGCATCAAATATTTGAAGAGAAAATTTGGAGATTTTTGAGTTTTGAGCCTAAATACTTTTGGATATAAATTTAAAGATTTGCTGGAAACTGTTTTGTTTTAATTCGAGAAGTTGGTGAATAATGGTACATTGAAATTTGAAGTTTGGTGCTTGGAATTTACAAATTCATTTACATGCAATAAAGTTTTAACATTCCTGGAGTAGGAGAAAAGTTATTTGAGTTAAAAAAAAACAAAATTGACAGACTTTTAAACAAATATACCTATATTTAAACTAGCGTAGAGGAAGTCGCCTATTGGTTGATTTTATTTGAAAGAAATTATTTGTTCTAATGGAATTCAGCATCCATCAGTTACTAGATAAGAGTGGTGGGTACATCCTGTGTGTAATAATGTATCAGTAAATAATACACATAGCCAGTATAAGTCCATACAAAATAAATGATAATTTATGAGTATTGTAACATTTATTTGATTTAAAATAGAACAATTGGCATTTAAAACTCATAAATATTGAACACACTATAATATTTATTTTCACTAGTTTCCCCTAAACGTGCTATTGGTTTTCCAAATTATCAACTCCCCACGTTTTCAGCTACATACTTTGTATAGCTTTTCCGGCGGATCCAGAATATTCTAGATCAAGAAAGTTTCGAGAACGCATTTAGAATTTTACGCGAACGCTTTTAGATTTTGACGCGGTAAATATATCAATATTCAATTACAAAAGTATTCATGGTGACAAATGTAACAATATGCAATATAACCCAGTTCCTAAAGGTGGAAAACACTCCGTGAAACAGAATTGATGAACTATTACTAAATAAGACATGATTTTAGGGCACGCGCTCTCGTTGGATAAATAAGTGACCTAAAATGTCTTATGAAACGTGTATCTTATACAATTTTTTCTATTTGGGTTCATATATGTCAAAAAATAATAAATTTTCTATTTTGAAAACATCGATAAAGAATATTTGATTTTTTATTAGACTCTTGGTAACACTTAAACTTGACAGATAAGTAATTTGTGTGAATTTGAGTGTTGGGACTTTTAGAAATAAATAATTATAAACCTGAATAATTTGGAAATTTTTATTGGGACTCTTCAGTACAGTCTAACCAAGCCTCAGATAAAAAGACTTGTAAGCCAGCAGTATTATAAAATCAAGTTGAACAGACTATGAGAGTCCCACTTCATAGTGTCCTGTTTTTTTTTTAAACTTGCTACTACAGCTGTCCTCTGGTAGATGGCACTGCTGTAGATTTTCATCTCTGCATGTCATTTATCATCTTAATTCCATAGTACTACTGGTTTACAAGTCCAATCAACTGAGGCTGAATTAGAGTGTTCTAAAGAGTCCCAATAAGGGCGAAAAATGTGTCTACACTTGCCGCCCTATTTAGGATGATGATTTGGAAATCGACTGCTAGATTTTGTATCTTGGGTTGGGAAGTTTAGGTTTTTGAAAAGGACCGATTGCAAGTATTTGTATCCGCATTGAATATGCTATAAAATGCTGGGCGTGCCTGCAGGAGCATAAAAGACAAGTGATTGCCCTGGGAATACGATTTTTGCAAGGTGTTTGTGTGTATACCAGACAAGATCGAATGTGGAATGAATTAATGTAAGAAAAATGTAAAGAGTAGTAATGAGTCAATTACGTTGGATTGGGTATGTGAAACGAATGTCGAATGAAAGGTTTTCGGGAAAAATATATGTGAGTGAAATTAAAGATGCAAGATGGCGTGAAATTCTTGTGTCTAGGTGGATAGATATGATTATTGGTTTGTTGCATGAGAGGAAATATCCAACAAACGAGATTTGAACAGTAGGCCATTATTTTTATACTACAACATTCATAAATACTGATTTCCAAAATTCTACGACTACCAACAGATCTGAATTTATGCGCAAAACTAAAAAATAAATTCCTACTGAAGTGCACTTTCGGTTCAGTCTATTGTTATGAAAATATTAGGCAATCATTCAGATGCTACAGCAGACTGAAATACCAAATTTCAATATTCTACACCTGATCGTTTCGAATTTATGCGAAAAATTCCAAAAGACAGTCAATTGAAGTGCTTTTCCGGCACGGTGGATCTCAATAAAAATAGGATATGAGCATCTAGACAGTATAGTCGTCCTAAATACTAAATTCTAACAATCTTCGTTCAATCGTTTTGGATTTATGCGGAAAATTCAAAAAATGTTTCGAATAAAGTGCTCTTCCGGTTTAGTCGATAGCAATCATAATGCAAGGTGTACAACTAGATATTGTGACGTGCGAGAGTAAGGGGGGAGCTCGTAAAGACGACGTAGTATGGGGAGGCGCTTCTTGTCGTCTCTTACGCCACGCCACGTCGCAGCACATCACCCCTCCCAATGGAAGCCTCTAGTGATTCCTAGAAATGGAAAGAGTCGAGAAATGGAAAATTCGAGAAAGCAATATTTCTCTATATAAGGCCAAGCCAAAGACGTGTAGTACAGTACAGTAGTAAGAATAGTAGTGTGAAATAAATAATGAACAGTGACAAGTAAAGTGAACAGTGCATATAAATAGTGAAATATAAATATCTGTGACCTTGTTTATATAAGAATTAAGTGATTAATATATAAATATAGTGTTATTAGTGACATAAGAAGAATAAAGCTTTTATTTCAATTTAGATTATTTAATAGTGACTTTTATTTAATTACAAACTGATTCGTCAAGCAATAAACATTACAATATTATAAAAGTGCCTAATACAGAATTTAAATATTCTACGACTGATTATTTAGAATTTATGCAGAAAATTCAAAAAGTCTGTCATATAAAGTGCACTTCCGGCTCAGCCGATTGATACAAAAATAGAAGATGACCATTAAGATGCTACAGCAATTTCAAATGCTGAATTCCGGTATCCTATAGCTGATCATTCTGGATTTATGCGGAAAATTAAAAAAAGTTTCAAGTAAAGTGCATCTCCGGTTTAGCCGATCACAATCATAATGCAAGATGTAAAATAAGATGTTATAGAAATGCTTAATACGAAATTTCAATATTCTATGGACGATCATTCTAGATTCAAAAAAAGTTCCAAGTAAAGTGCACTTCTAGCCTGGTCGATTCTTACAAAAATAGCAGATGAGCATTCTGATACAACATTAAGTTCAAATACTGAATTTCAACATCCTACGGTTGATCATTCTGGATTTATGCGGCAAATTCAAAAAAAGTTTCAAGTAAAGTGCACTTCCGGTACAGGCGATTGCAACCATAATGCAGGTGTAAATCAACACCTTATACCAGTTTTAAATATGAAATTTCAGCATAATACGTTCAATCAGTTTTAAGATTTGCGAATTACGCACGCACGTACGAACATACGTACCCACAACAAGCCAAAAATAGTCAAAATGGATTCAGGGATGCTCAAAACGGATATTTCCATCAAAATCTCGATAAGTGAATTTTGTCGGTATCACAATACTTACTTGTTACTTTGTACAAGTAAGTAAAAAGGTTATGTGTTTGAATAAGAGTGCTTGGTGAAAAATAATTGCAAGTTGAATGTGAACGAGGTTCATGCAAACTTCATTTCGAGAAGAATGTACGATTTATATGTATATATGTATATAAACATAAAGCATCGCTTATTCAGTTTGCTTACAAATTGAAATCGATTTTTAATATGTACTGCATTAGATTGCGTCTCATATTTCAGTATGTTTGCTATTGAAAATGATATTGTTGATATTAATATGCTCATAAAATGTAATGCATTTGTACCTATAAAATATGATTCTAATTTCAATTTCAATCATTCAATTTAGGCCTGGTTTTCTAGCTCTAGATTTCCTTTTACAATATTATCAACAATCATTCGACTAAATAATGAAGTTGACTAAAAATGAATATACTCGGTTTTAAATACTCAAAATTTAATCCACTTTTTCAAAAATTGTCCAATTTAAAGTTTTGTTGAGCCAAACTTCAAATTAATCCATAATGGAATCTTCTATTTTCACACTAGTTGATTATTTCTTGTTACGGTTACCCATACATGCGATTGTTTATGTTTACAATTATAGTTATGCTTTTGTTTTATCTCACAAACATCCACAAAACATTGCCTATTTCGCCGAGAGAGGTCGTAACAAAGCGCATGAGATAAATTAAATTCAAGTCTTAATTACTGAGCATTCTCGAACCCTCAAATGGTTCAATTAAGTCAAGATAGTTGGAAAATTGTTGACAGATTCTATTTACGTTGACCGCATACTGCAAATTTAACGAATGCGAAATAAATGAATAAACATCAGACAGTAGAAATTGAATAATTGACCAATGTTAAAGCAGAAGTGTTTTCAAATAAATTTTAGCAGTAGAATAAATTTAAATTAATATTGAAAAAGATTTGTCAAATACAATATCTAATTCAATTTTGAAAGAGTTTTAACTTAGTTATTCAGATGTAAGAAACTACTCTGAAAAGAATCCAATAAACTCAAACAACGCAACTTGGAAACAACTGAATGTCAGATGAATACCAGGTGGAACAAAATCAACAAGACAGGGTAGCCAAATAAAGTTCTGAAATTGTTTTGAAACATCGATTTCAAGTTATATCATCACTTCATATATAACAAACATAATTTACCTTTGTGATATTAGTAGATAATAAGAGCACAATGAACTGTTCTAAACAGAAGCAATGAATTTGCCAATAACATCTGTAAAATGTTTCCTTGTACCTTTTTGTTGCTGAACAGAATTCTTGTCTCATTCAAATTATTTTTACAAGCTATAAATTGTAGCTGAAGAATATGCTTGTTCTCTTTAATTTTCCATAGAATAGTTGATTTTCCTAGTCTCAATAATTACTGCGATATTTTCGTATATGTACTTATAGATCCAATTTTGTCATATTATGTTCGACATGCACATACACAAACGTATCCTCCTGGCAATAATACTTTTTCTCTAGCCACCTCAACCCAAATATTAAATGTTATTCAAATTAAGACATCCATAATTATCAATTGAGAAGACTAGAATTATGTTGGCATAGTAATAAGAATAACCGGAATTTAGAGATCAAAATAATAAAATAATTTCCGCGGTAAATTCTGTTGAATTTGAAAAAATTGATGAGTATTTCAATCTTTTCAATAGTCATTTGAGATAATTCTTCCATCCTGTATAATATTTCAAATCCTATCCCTACAAATAAGGGAAGAACGATCTTGAAGTCACATTCTTTTAGCTCTAGCTTGCTGTATCCGTCTCGGGAAATCTTCGTAGACTTGATGTCTAATCGAAAAATATAGAACAAGATACAGAGAAATTTCTTAACCATAATGCAATGTGACTTGTGACTGGGTCAGTGGCACACCTATGGGAATTGTGTTACAAGAACCAGAAATTTGAATATATAGAAACGTGACAATCTAGAAATATATGATAAATGGAAAATGTCGAAAAAAATTGTAAATATCCTTGTTTACAGTCTATGAAGTTGATAACAACAATAAAATAGATTTTTGGAGATGAAGAACTAAATTTACTACCAGGATAAGTCAAAAAATGTCATGTACTGTTAAAATAAAATTTGCTTTGTTCTTCAATATTGTCTATTCAGGTAGTGGAATCACAAATTTCTACTGATACCCTTCTTTTAATGTTCAGCGTATTCTGTGAAACGCATTTTTTGAATACTTTGAATTCCAACAATATCATCTTTGAACAATTTTTACATCCAAGTTAATTTTGTTATGGCAGGGATAAAATTACACATATGTCTCATGTAATTTTGGATATCACTATTCGGTTCATTTTAGATTTGTATCATGAGAAAATGTGTCCACCATTGGAATTTGTTCGTGCCAAATATGCAGGAAATTTTTAATTAATTCTTCGATCGATATTCACCCAATATTTTGAATATCGCTATAACCTTATACAATAATTTCTGCACGATTGTGCGTTTTCATGTGTTTACAGACCCTGTATTAAAGATAGTTGTTTTTAGCTGTGATAGCTGTGGACAAAGGTGGCAAGTAAAAAATTGCATGTGCTCACAAAAAATCTCAAGTTATTGATATAAAAATTCGAGAAACAATTATTACAATTTTTTTATTAAAATGCGATCACAACATTCAATACCATCAAGAACGACTGAATTTTTATTTGTATTTGATCACGTCAAATTTGATACTGCTGAGTAGTTCTTTAGATCGTGCAAATGTTGTTGTAAGCTGCAGCCAATTTTTGTACTAGAAAGTTGTGAAAAAAACGCTGAAATATACAAAATTTTGTCAGCTACAACTTTTGTATGGAATTTTTTTTCTTCTAATGATTCTAATCTTCTTTTTAAGAAGTTTAAAGTTTTCTCTTTCAGGGCATGTAAATTAATCCGATGTCAAGTTTATCGCACACCCTACTATACCCTGAAGAAAAAAATAATTCTTGATGTCAAAAAATGTCAAAATTTGACAACTTGTACCGCCTACTTGATTTCCTGGGTTGTGAGTTGAGTCCACGATTTTTTTGCACCCGGTATAAGTTTTCAAAGTTTGATATCAAGAACATTTTTTTTCTCAGAGGAGTGATAGGGAATGCAATAAACTTGACGTAGGATCAACTAATATACCCTGAAAGAGGAAACTTAAAACTTTTCAAAACTCAGAGATTCATTTAGAAAATATGTACAGGAGGAGAAGGGGGAGCGGCGCAATTCAGATATCCTTGCACCAGGGCGGTAAATGAGCTAGAGCTGCCTTTGGAAAAATATATATAAGTAATGTGTTAATAAGGGAAAAGGATAACCCAAGTGTGACGAATAATAGGAAGTGGGTTTTTAATAAAAAACCATAAAATTCCTGATCACATTGTTCTCTAGATTTGATTCGTTACCGGTTTCGATCACTAAGTGATCATCCTCAGACTATCGGAGAAACTACAAAGAGAGGAAAAAAATGGAAGAATCATCTAGATGATAAAAGCGCATTTTTAACAGCTCATGAATGCTTGTTACTTCAGAGATTTTGCAAATTACCATCTCTCACAGTTACTGAGCTTGAAATCAAGCAGTTTGGGCAAACTTACGAAACAGCAGCTTCCATTTAGTACTAGTTTCAAGTTGACTATTTGATAGGTACATAATTTATGCATGTACAAACTTAAAAATACCTTTTAATATTCATTGTTTAGTTATTGACTGACGGAAGGTCAAGTGCTGTACCTTAAAATGATAATTTGGTCTTTATCAAAGCTATTAAAAAAAAAATACACCAAAAGTAAACAAATTTTCATCCAATAATAATAATTTATCCTAATAAGCTTCAAATTCCCGTCAAACAAGTCATTGAATGAATCTCGGATAGATTTGACAACTGTACATAATAATAGTGACACCCGCGGCGAAAGAAGTAACTAAATTTTTATCTACTTTAATAAATTTTTGTTGCCGTATCTCTAATGTCATATATATCTATGGACATTGTTTCACTTGAAACAAGTAATTGAATAATTTATTCTTCCACAATCACTCAGCTTGAATTAAAGCAATTTGTGCACACCTACGAAACAGCAGCTTTCATTTAGTACCTGTTTCAAGTCTGTAAATAGTATAGTTGCTGAGAACTCAGCGTCACGTCAGCCAGCCAGCCAGCCAGCCAGACGCCAAAGTGAATATAATAGCGCTTTTTCCAAAAAATGGAAGAATCATCTAGATGATGAAAGCGCATTTTTGACAGCTCATGAATGCTTGTTACTTCTGAGATTTCGCAAATTACCATCTCTCATAATTACTGAGCTTGAAATCAAGCAGTTTGGGCAGACTTACGAAATAGCAGCTTCCATTTAGTATTATTTTCAAGTTGACTATTTGATAGGTACATAATTTATGCATGTACAAACTCAAAAATACCTTTCAATCTTCATTGTTTAGTTATTGACTGACGGGAGGTCAAATGCTGTAGCTCAAAATAATAATTTGATCTTTATCAAAGCTATATAAAAAAAAATACACCAAAAGTGGACAAATTTTCATCCAATAATAATAATTCATTCTAATAAGCTTCAAACTCGCGTCAAACAAGTCATTGAATGAATCCCGGACAGATTTGACAACTGTACATAATAATAGTGACACCCGCGGCGAAAGTTGTAACTAAATTTTTATCTACTTTAATAAATTTTAGTTGCCATATCCCTAATGTCATAGATATCTATGGACATTGTTTCACTTGAAACAAGTAATTGAATAATTCAATTTTCCACAATCACTGAGCTTGAATTAAAGCAATTTGTGCAAGCCTACGAAACAGCAGCTTTTATTTAGTACCAGTTTCAAGTCTGTAAATAGTATAGTTGCCGAGATTTCAGCGTCACGCCAGCCAGCCAGCCAGCCAGCCAGCCAGCCAGCCAGCCAGCCAGCCAAAGTGAATATAATAGCGCTTTTTTCGGAAAAATGCGCTAAAAATGCGCTAAAAACAAATTCAAACATACATACAAGCAGGTATAAAAATTATTTAACAAGAACAAAGAATATATAAAATGGTAACTTACACAATTAAACTACAGAACCTTCACAAAAGAAAACGGCGTCAAGAAATCCGCTAGTGTCATAATCGGTAAAAAAAATTGTAAAATAGCGGTCAAAAATCAATAAAAATGCAATGATATGAAATGATTTATATCCCAATCCGTTCAACAAAATCCAAACTACAACTGAAAAAAATCGTAAAAAATGGAAACATTTTCAAAAGCTCGCGTAAAAACAAGTTAGGCAAGCCGTGAATTAAATCAAAAGGTTCAAAAGTTTAGTTTAAATGACCAAACGAATCTCAGACACACCCCACTTTTGGAACTACTCCATTGAGTAAAAAGTAAACCGGTTGTCGTTTTTCAGAAACAGTACCAGACCATTTGCGGATATTTCATATGAATAGTATTTGATTTTAGTTCAGGATTTTTTATTAGATGGAGATATTATAAGCTTGATTATTTTTCATTTATTTTTTGATAGGACTCTTCCTCCTGTACACTCACTGGCCCATCAAAACCAAGTTTTGACAGTATAATCTACACGCATGATTATTTATTTTTCAATAAGTACTTAATTCCTTGCTTTATACAAAATGTGGTAAGGATAGATTCTTTTTTCAAGGAACGCATAGGCCTAGTAAAAATACTGACCTCTAGAATAAAATTCTACACTAATGTTACTTCAATCTGCAAAAATAAACTCATTTTTCAAACTGACACTTTAAAGATCAAATTTTATTTCTTCAATGATGATTCGTACTGAAAATATGATATATGAATATCAATTTATTATTTTACACTAGAGTCCTAATTTAAAAAATTGACCAATTATGAATTCAGATTTGTTCTAATTCAAGCATATTGGTGAAGAGATTTTTTTAAATTCATTGACTTTTATCGAACAGAGTGAACATGAATAAGATTTCCCGAGCACCTGATTTCAACAAATCAAACAAAAAATTGAATTTATACTGCTGTTCAGTCACGTACAGAATACATTCTACAATTCCACGACTTTGCTAACTAAAATACTGCAAATTGCGAACGTATACATAGGTTTATGAAACAAATGACACTCGGGGGACCCCAAACTGGCTAACCGCGATCAAGATGGTGAGATATGACCGAGAAGTGGTTTGTAATCATTTTATAGAAGGTAAAAAACGTGAAAGGAAACAAATTGCACGGAATTACATGACTGAGATTTTTTCCTAATGATTATTTAATTATTTGTGGTATATTGAAAAGTGCAGCATCATTTAGAATTATTTTTGGGTATTGAAGTATAGTTTGACAGTTGCGTGATTGATTTAAAAAGTTGAAGGACTTAATCAGAATTTCATCATGAAAAAACAGTCAATATTACATATTCAATCATTTATACAGACTGTCCCTTGATTATTTTGAATATAGGTAATTTTTCGAATGAATTATAACAGATAATTTCCAATTCTGTAATGTAGCAAGTGGTTTTATAATTTTCTGCAATTTTTCTTTTTAAATAAATCCTAGAAAATCATTTGAATAATTTGGCCATATTTTAAAATGTACATATAGATTATGCTGTGTGAATGGTTATATCGATATTTTGAACTGTATTGCGGTTACCAGCCGTCCTCTGTAGTTATCAATGGATGTTAGCAGAAGTTACACACAAGGGAGATTTTTGAGCTATTGGAATTCATTGGTACTTTTAACCTCACCTGGGACCGAACCCAGTTCGCCCGTATAGAATTTAAACGCACTATTGCTCTCCGCTATCTCGCCCACATTTTTGCGGTTGAATTATTTGATATCACTATATGGACAGTACGCAAATATCCATAGTTATTCCAATATATCATCCTTAATAACATCAATCAACTATCGATATTGATCTGTGATATCAAACACAAACCAACTCGAAATAAACATTGAATGAAAGACTCTTCAACATCAAATTGAAGTACATAGGGCAGGAATGCATTCAAATTTTGTATTGGACTGTTATTGTATTGTTAAAAAATTGGAAATTGCTCCTCCATTCAATTTTAAAATGAGTGTAGACTAATGATACGGATCGTTGTCATTGGGGCTGTATAGCTGATTTGTTTTGGAAGCTGTAAAACTATTTGATTTTGTTGAAATTATTTTGACTATTCCATTCGTAGTATTTATAACAAGGTTAACAATGCTAAATCGCCATAGAAAATAATATCAGTGGGTATTTGGACGTGTAGAAATACCATCGGATATTACACTAGTGGTCAGAGTGAGTATTTTACTCAAAGATGTGGATACCTCCAATTTGTTGGAATATTTTTCTGAATATCTTCATCACTTTTATCTTCTGATATATCACCAAGCCTTTCTGAACTAAGTTCCATATCAAGACGCAATATATTTCTCTATTATTCGTTAAAGAAAATGCAAGAAATTCTAGTTTTTTAGTTTGACAGAAGTTTGTTTACTCGTTCCTATGAAAATTACGTGAGTTGTTACTAGATTCATAGAAAACTAATTTGAAAAATGGTTTGACTCCTAGAATAGTCCTCCATATACCATTTGTAGTTAAAGTATTATAGACTATTTTTGTGGGGCAATCACTCATGTTTATTGTGCTTGTGAATACCACTCGTGCTGCATACTCGTGGTATTCAAACGCAAGCACAATAAACATTCGTGATAGCACCACAAAAATAATCGATAATACTTCAACTACTTATGGTATAATATATGATAATCTCACAATCCAATCATGTCCGATAATTTGCGATCAAATGTGCAGAATTTACGAATCAAATTGAAATAAAACATTTAAAAAAAAATTAAAGAAAATGTAGTCTACTTGAGTAAGTATCAGAAGACTTTAATCGTAGTTTTATAAGAGCCCTTGGACCGTTCTCAAGTGGATTGGAATATAAGTTTTGCTATCTACTAGTCGTGTACGTGTTGATGGTGGTAGTCCTGGAATGGGTACGTAAAATGAATAAAATGCAGAAAATATTTACTTCACGCATCTGTATAACGAACTAACTTCATGCTTGACCGTAGTAAATAGTAATTTAAGTACCTAATAAGAGTGTAAAGTTGAGCATTGAGGCATGAGATCTGGCCGAGTCACTAAAATTGTTGGTTGCTCCAATTGTGTTGCAAACAGGGTCTTTTTAACGGCTCTTCCATATTTCGACAATAACTGAGCACACAGTAAGATTGCTCGGAAGATAAGTTGTCGTTTAGATCTGACAATTATATAAAAAATGGATCAATGAGAGGTGCTACCAACAATAATTCACAGATATTTGGCTGCTACACTTTCAAATAGTGGTAAAATTGGTATACGAAGAACGTTCACTCCACGCATTATTATAAATTATTAATTTATGTAATAAGAATGAAAATTATTGTGTTTGGGGATGAGATTTGCGTGTCACTAAAATTGTTAACCGAATGTCGTAATGCTTGTTTTCACTCATATTGCATACTACAAATTTTCCAGGGCCCTCAATTTCCATATTTTAATAACTGAGTACCTACACAGCAAGCGCGTCCAGAACACAATTTGACTTTTAGAATTAGTAAATATTCGAACAAATAGACCATTGAAAGGTGCTTCAAGCATTCACTGAAATTCAGCTGCTGCACCTTTGAATTGGGATGCGAAAAACACCTACTACTTCACGCACCGTTTGCGATTTGGCTAAATTACGAGAATAACGCTATAATTATCGAGAATTAGAAAATCAAATGGGCCATAGAAAATAAGAGTAGCGCTTCCATCTCATTGAATTATTTATCTTTCGAAGAGGAGTTTCGAAAGTAAGTTTGATCAAATCTTGGCTTATTATTAATTTAAATTAACGTTGTAAGTTAAATTATGGGACAACCAGAGACGTTGTCGAATGATGATTTTTTGTTCAACTTGAGAAAGGGTTAAGTACGTATGAGTGTAAAGAGGGTTAAGATAGAGTTCTAGTCACCAAGCGCCTTCTTTGCCTGCAGTTTATCTATAGTACGAATAGTTTGTAGGAGATAGAACTTCTGTACATCACAAAAAAATGAGTAGGTGCTCTTTTGCAGCTATAACTAAAGAAAAAAAAACATTGATGTTGCTCAAGAGTTAATCGAAAAAGACAATAAAGCAATTTATACGGTAATAGAGTATTAATTTAGAATTGAATCCTCAGCTTTTGATAAAGGTTTGCAGTCGATTTGAGTCATATCAGCTTCTAGTTTTCAAAAATTGTAATAGGTTGCGATACTTATAAGGTAAATTGAGACGAATCGAACCATCAAGTGAATTAGATAAAAATAATTTTTTTTCACAATATAGTTCTTTTCGCTTCTGAAGATGGCTGAGGTACAGCCGAAACCGTAAAGTAGGAAAGAAATTAAAACAGAAATATTGACTGAATTCCCAAGACTTTTTACTCACTCAAATTCACTCATCCAGTAAGCTTCATCAATTTTATCCAAAAATAAAAAAGTTTGTTGATATTGAAAACATCGCAAGGAATTAGAAGCATACAACTAACGCACAAATTCGACAATTTTACTCCTATATCTTTTGCCATAGACAGGATTTTGTTTCGACTAAACGTGATAGCGAAAATAAAGTTAGCCAGCCATCTAGACGTTATAGTACAAGCAACCTGGGTATATAAGTAAGTTCCCTCCTTAAACAACAGCTGAGAGAGCATAAGTCAGCAAGGTGGGATGCCAAGCTGAAAGAGCTAAGCATAGCGAACCAGTATCTGTGGCAAATGACAAAATTATTGCGCAGGGATAAATAAAAAATATCCTCGCTACATGGTGAACATGGTCTCGTCTGCACAGACAAAGACAAGTCAGAAGCTGTAGCTGACACCTTCGAGAAATAGTGCTCACCCAACTATGAGTACTGTGACATCACGTTAGTTGGTCGCACAAATCGCAACGTGAGGAAAAATCTTAGGAAGACAACGAACGACACGGTTCGCCCAACTCCGAAGACTCAACAAAAAGAAAGCACGAATACGACGAAGTCCACAGCAAAGCACTTCGCCTTATTCCCAGGAAAGATGTTGTTGCTATTACAAACATAGCGCTTTGTACTCATTTCTACCCAGAACAATGAAAGAAAGCGGACATACACATATGATTTCGAAACCAGGAAAGGACAGAAAATTCCCGCAGAATTACCGTCCAATCAGCCTTCTCTGCACAAAGTGCTGAAGAGAATCATACTCACTCGCTTGCAAGAAGAGATCAAAGCGCGGAAACTCATCCTCGAACACCAACATGGAATCAGAGAGCAGCACTTAACAAAGCACAAGCTTTCCCGTGTTGTTGAATACATGACAGAGGGTTTCAACTACCATCAGGCCACGGGAGCAGTATTTCTTGATGTAGAGAAAGACTTTGATAAGATATGGCATCAAGGACTGCTTCACAAACTCCTTGAAGCGAGCGTAAACCAGGCACTGGTCATTCGAGCGCCAAAACACAGCCGGGCTACCACAAGGATCGTTACTGTTCCCGATCCTTCCTAATGCATACTGCAGCAATTTACCAGCACAAACAGCAGGTAAAACGCTCGCACAATACGCCGATGATACTGCAGTACTGTATAAATCACGCAGTGAAAAAGTAATCTTCACAAGGCTTCAACGCATTGTTGATGACTTGGAACTGTGGTTCTCAAAATGGCGAATACAAGTCAATGCCGAAAGAAGTCACATCACTCTGTTCGACAATATCATCCCATGGCGTCCAAAGAACAGATATTTTGGATTGATATTTGACAAAGGACTGTCTTGGAATCCACATGTTGAGAAAAACTGCCAGAATTTGGGTGCACTAATTAGAGAACTCTATCCTCTAATGAATAGAGAAACTGCCTTGTCACTTAACAACAAAGTGACAATTTTTACAATAATTGTCAGACCAGCCATCACATATGATATATCCGAGTGGGGGTACAAGGAAAATAGTACTATGGATGGCTGTCGGCGCTTCATGGTTCCACGGTTCGTAAGAAACGAGAAAATCCAAAGTGGCTTGAAAACCGAGTTGATTTCTGGATTTGTGCTGAAATGAGCAAGCAAATTTTTCACCAACATTCCTCACCATCTGAACACTGGTAGCAAACGGCTAGTTGATTATGATGAAGACGAAAGACTCCGTCATAAACAGCCAAAGTTAATATTGGCTACTTGATAATGCCAAGTAGGCAGCACAGGTTGCGCAAAATGAAGAAATCCCTTGCAAGCTAAAATTCCGATGAGAAAAGTGTGAGTCCTGGCCTAGTACTTTCAAAAGCCCGTCAGGATCAACGATCAACGATAATCTTAGGATTGATGCGGAAACTTAAAATTTCTTCTGTTCATATCATTAGGAGTGGGTATAAGCTTAAGATCAAATTTTACATTATTTACATACTAATCAGTTTTATCTATGAACCTGAAAATTTTATCAGAGGTGTAGGTGAGATCCGATTAATTCCGAAATTGCATCTTTTTCGTTTCATTTCAATTAGAAATCTTATCTGTTTGTTCTATGGGTAAATGAGTGCTAAATATAATCTTAATAATCGAGACAATATTCATAATGAAGTAATTACTATGTTTTTCTGAAATCATATTCACTTTTTCGACGTATATGCCAGAAGGGACGTCTATAGATTAATTAAGATAAGGGAATTAACTACAACCAAGAAGCAACAAGCCACCAAAATAGTAATATATGCAGTATTCTGCGAGAGTATGGGCCTAATGAATGCAATTAAATCGAATGGACAGAAAAAAGATAATACTGAATGGTACGTTAATTATTTTACATCATGATAATGCGTTTTCCCATATGGCTGCTACAACACTTCAGTTTTTGGCAGAAAAAAAAAATCTGACGTGAACATCAGGTGACTTATTTGTACATCATTAGATATATATATATATATATATATATATATATATATATATATATATATATATATATATATATATATATATATCTAATACGATGTGATTGTGTGTTTGATGATATATATCATTGGATATATATAATCAAATACAAAATCTCATCGTTCCACAGTTAATCGTTTTGGATTTACACAAGAGATTTTAAGAATCTGTCAAGTAAAATGCGCTTTCAGCCAAATCGGTTGCTATGGAAACAGTAGGCCATTATTCTCATACTACAACATTCCTTAATACTGATTTCCAAAATTTTACGTTTACCAACAGATCTGAATTTATGCGCAAAATTCCATAGTACTACTGGTTTACAAGTCCAATCAACTGAGGCTGAATTAGAGTGTTCTAAAGAGTCCCAATAAGGGCGAAAAATGTGTCTACACTTGCCGCCCTATTTAGGATGATGATTTGGAAATCGACTGCTAGATTTTGTATCTTGGGTTGGGAAGTTTAGGTTTTTGAAAAGGACCGATTGCAAGTATTTGTATCCGCATTGAATATGCTATAAAATGCTGGGCGTGCCTGCAGGAGCATAAAAGACAAGTGATTGCCCTGGGAATACGATTTTTGCAAGGTGTTTGTGTGTATACCAGACAAGATCGAATGTGGAATGAATTAATGTAAGAAAAATGTAAAGAGTAGTAATGAGTCAATTACGTTGGATTGGGTATGTGAAACGAATGTCGAATGAAAGGTTTTCGGGAAAAATATATGTGAGTGAAATTAAAGATGCAAGATGGCGTGAAATTCTTGTGTCTAGGTGGATAGATATGATTATTGGTTTGTTGCATGAGAGGAAATATCCAACAAACGAGATTTGAACAGTAGGCCATTATTTTTATACTACAACATTCATAAATACTGATTTCCAAAATTCTACGACTACCAACAGATCTGAATTTATGCGCAAAACTAAAAAATAAATTCCTACTGAAGTGCACTTCCGGTTCAGTCTATTGTTATGAAAATAGTAAGCAATCATTCAGATGCTACAGCAGACTGAAATACAAAATTTCAATATTTTACACCTGATCGTTTCGAATTTATGCGAAAAATTCCAAAAGCCTGTCAAGTGAAGTGTACTTTCGGCTGCGTGGATCTCAATAAAAATAGAATATGAGCATCTAGACGGAATTCTAATAATCTACGTTCAATCGTCTTGGATTTATGCGGAAGATTCAAAGAATGTTTCGAATAAAGTGCTCTTCCGATTTAGTCGATAGCAATCATAATACAAGGTGTACAACTAGATATTATAAAAGTGCCTAATACAAAATTTAAATATTCTACGATTGATTGTTTAGAATTTATGCGGAAAATTCAAAAAGTCTGTCATATAAAGTGCACTTCCGGCTCAGCCGATTGTTACAAAAATAGAAGATGACCATTAAGATGCTACAGCAATTTCAAAAGCCTAATTCCAGTATCCGATGGCTGATCATTCTGAATTTATGAGGAGAATTAAAAAAAAGTTTCTTTATACGAAATTTCAATATACTATGGCGGATCATTCTATATTTATGCAAAAAATTCAAAAAGAGTCTCAAGTAAAGTGCACTTCTGGCCGGATCGATTCTTACAAAAATAGCAAATAACCATTTTGATATGACATCAAAATCAAATACTGAATTTCAACATCCTACGGTTGATCATTCTGAATTTACTAGAGGAATTAGAGTAAAGTGCACTTCCGGTAGAGACGATTGGAACCATAATGCGAGATGCACAACTAGACTCTATACCAGTCTTATATACAAAATTTCAACATTATACGTTCAACCAGTTTTGAGATTTGCGAGTTATGCACGCACGTACGAACGCACGCACGTACGAACACACGTACCGACATCAAGCCAAAAATAGTCAAAATGGATTCAGGGATGCTCAAAACGGATATTTCTATCAAAATCTCGATAGGTGAATTTTGTCGGTTTCACAATACTTATTTGTTACTTTGTACAAGTAAGTAAAAATTCTAATGTTTACGCTCCCAACACAGCTATAGTCTCCATATAAAATAAAAAACTGTGATACATTAAACTGTTAAAATCACACCAACAAATGGAAGCAGCCTAAATATTTCTGTTATATGTGAATCAATTTCTACATTAAAATACAAAAAAAAATTGCAGCCCGTCAGTTACCATTTGCAGTTTAATATAGTTTTTGAGATTTTGGAGTGATTGACCAAAATTCGGTGTCAAAATGAGCACCAATTTGCGGTATTTTATTTTATCCAGTGACTTTAGTTAACACGACTTGTATGCTGCCTAGCGGTTCAAAGTGGTATGTTTTCGTACATATGTTTGAATACCGCCGTTTGAAACTATGCAAATTCCAATGTTATTGAGCGCATTGTTCTGAGCTGTCATTAAAGTAATTTTAATTAGCAGTGATATCGGTAATTCTAAAATCCGGAAATTAAACCATGAATGTCATTCTCCCGAAAAAAAAGTGTTCCAGCAGATTACAACAAAGCGGTGTATTTACAAATGTTAAAAATAAATATTCTCCATAGCTTCCCTACAATTAGAATGTATAACTCGCTCATGTGTTCATTACACTTGACTAATCTAATAAAATGAATGTGGATATAGCACATTTAATGAAATTCACAGCAATGTTTTCGAGACTGAACTATCAATTTGACATTTGTTCAGAAAGGTTTGAATTTATTATGAAAAACGCCGCTAGAGGCGCTATGAACGTTGAATCAGTAGCGTATAGCTGTAATCTATTTATGCTAATACATGACATGCAATAAAGTTTAAAGTCTCTGATTAGAAGGATAATTGTTAATAAAAAATTGTGAATTGGATTAAACTTCTTCGAAAATCTGGCTGAATGTCCAATGTGACGTAGACATTGCTGTCATTATTTTTCGATTTGATTATTTTTGCTTGAGTATATTTAAGTATCGCGGTGCAGCTGCAATTAAAAAGATCTCAGAATAAGGTCAATATAGATATTCTCATATTCTTCATTTACCAAGAGTTTGTTTTGTGTGTTTGTCAAGTGGCAGATTTCCCATTTATTCTAGTAGTTTCTAGAATGTCAAACTTGGGTATTATTGGTTTCCACACATTTAAAGATAACGTGAAACCATTCACGTACCAAGTAAAAAATAAGAAAAATACCTCAAACATGTTGATTCTGATAATTTAGTTTATTGTTTGATTACCATTCATCAACCTTGCATATTTTTTCTGTAAAATAGTTGGTTTTCTGTAGAAGAAATTGAAAATTTCCTGCTCTTTGTCAATTATTGTTGAATTGTTCCAACTAAATGTTGAATGAATGTCCGAGAATATTTTTTATAGTTCTAAAAAATAAAGTTATATTACTCACATTATGAAGTGTGACAAATCTTTGAATGAATTATGAATCTCATTTTCATTGATTTATAACCATTTGACTTTTTTAGTAATAAAATTTTCACATTGAAATTAAAAGTTATTTATTTTTTATTGAATATAAACTATTCAATACTTTCCCTAAATATACTCAATATATTTGAGCTTGTAGCTCACAATTTGATTAATTCAGAATACATATCTATGTCAGCAAAGAACGAAACATATGAGGCCTAAATAATATATAAATGGTATAACTGAAACCTATTTGCAGACCTCTCTTCTAACTTCTGTGAATGTAACAGAGAATCAGATATCACAAACCGTCAAACTAAGTTGTTTCTGAAAGTGACAAGACGGAACTATTTTGCCATAACATAGTATACATGTTGATCCACAAGAGATGAAAAAAACTGTGTGAACTAGAAGCTCAAATAAAATGAAGACATCTCCAAAATAGTTTGAGACTCATCTTAAGAGCAAATTCTATATTTCAATTCTTTCAAAATAGTGAAAATACGAACTTATAAATTTTTCCTTATTAATCCACATTATATTATTCCTCATTAACACAATATGGACAATAGTCATCTTGAAGTTGAATTGCACTGAGGAAAATTCTGCAAAATTACGCATATTGCACCTTTTTATCTCTGCAGTGGGAATATATTCTATTTTGTAAACATTCAATAGGTGCAGTTACTCTGTATTCTGCGAAAAAAAAAGAATCATCATTTTAATTCTCTCATATATTGTGACATTTCCTTATCGCAAACAAAATATTTCAGTATTTTTCTCTAATTATGGGGGAAAAGCTCTTTATTGTACTTTACAGCAATTAAATGGTGACGTCCTTTGAGGTTATGAATCAACTGCTAGAGGAAGGTAGGTAGATTCAATGTATTTTCCTGTAAAATACAATAAATTGGATATTTTGAATGTGCCTCAGATATTAAAAATTATTTTGGAAATGGAATAAGATACAAATACCTTGATGATATTTAATTGAAATTACATAATAAATTAGATTTGGCTCATTATTTCTTCATCTTTATCAATTTATCTGAAGCTTTGGAGGTCATATGCATTACTTTCTTATTTTGGATTTCTACTCTATTCTATGTCGAGGGTGCAATGCTATCTCAAGGTAACTTAGCAATGGTTTACTCTCGAAGCACACGGAACGAGACAGAAACAAACTATTCTACTATGGAAAAATAGTTTTCAGCTATTCTGAATGGCTCAGTACTTTGGACCGTTCATTTGACAAAATTCAAAATTTATGGAAATCACATATCTTTACTGTAACTATTATTTATTAAAACAATGTAATCAGAAGCTGGTACGTCTATACCTCGAACTAGAAAAATTCGCTCACGAGATCACTTATAAAGAAAGTAAACTTAACACCAATTTCGATGTCTCAAGTCGTATCTCGCCCGAGTGTAATGATTAAACTCGAAATGCTAATTCATCAAATTGGTCAAACCATCTCTTATCATCTACCAAGATCATTATTTAATAAAAATTCTAGCAATTTCAATATTTTTGAGGTATTTGTTAGTTTACTTGGCACACTTTGTGTCTTCACTTCACGCATCGTTTGCGATGCGTAAACTGAGCGTTTATCCTGTCTCAATTTTACCTGTGTGCTCAATAATCGTCAAGATATAAAGTTGAAGACCGTAGAAAAATCTTGTCGTTTATCGTGAACCACCATTAAACATGTAGCAGTTTGATTTTTGTGAATAGCACATCTCATTAATTTATTTGTTCGGATATTTGTTAAGTTTAAATTTGGCACTAGGATCCTATGCTATGAACAAAATCATTGTCAAAAAATGGAAGTTGAGAGTCGTAGAAAAAATCTTATATATGCAATATGAATGCAAACAAGCATTACGATATCCAGCCAACAATTTTATTGACTTGGCAAGTCTCGTCATCAAATATTTGACTCCATGACATAATTCTCAACTTCATACATTTGTTGCATAATTTACTTTTTCATTACACCGACAACTGTGTATAAATCGTAGCGTGCTCATAGCGGTCGTACTCATAACGATCACCGTTGAGAGCAGCGATCACATATTTTTGTATATCCACTCAACTTAATTGAAATCCACTTCCTAATTTAAATAAGAAATATTACTGTTCATCATTTATTGACTTGATCCTATAATAAACATTTCTTCTGCGTGAAAGTCATATATGCTGTTATTGCAAGCAATAGCTCTTAAATACATTATATTTAGGCCTAACCGTTTTCGTGGTCTTAATTCCAATTCCACAAACACGCGCAACGCAATTTTGTGCTATTCGAAGATGTTTTCCGAAAGTGCGAACGAAATGAGTTGGCCCACAATCAATTTATAGAGAAAAGCTACTATTTTAGTGCCACTAACAAAACTTTATTTTATTAATGAGTTGCTGGTATAGCTATTCCTGAAAATTGGTCAAATTACTATAAGTTCCTATTCTAGGCTCTTTTCCATTCATTATATCATTAAATTTATACTATAATAATTGAATATACAATAAGGGAGGAGTATTGACCTATACGAACACAACTGGTATTATCAGGGATAATATTTCGAACAAAAACATCTGAACTGAAGGACAAGAAAAATACGAAATACTTTAATGATTTCATGGCGAGTTTTTTTGATGAATCAAATAGACAAGATAACAAGGACGATGACAAAAGTTCCTAGCAATTGAAGTAGGTGACGAACAGCAGCAAGACGAGATAAATAATGACACACAAAGTGATGATGATATAACAAAACATTCAAATAACGAGCATCCTATTATTGGAATTCCCATAGTTGAATGTCCCGTGAATTACCGTGGATATCAAATTATTATAGTCGGAACCAAACATAGCCCAAAGCCAGAAATGATGTATAATAAAAAAAAATGCTAATTGTTGTGAAATTTTTCAAAAATTATTCTTGAAATTAAACGATGAATTTTATTGAAGAATATATCACACCGCAAGTAGAATATCATATATATTTTCAGAACGATTTGTATGAAAACTTAGTCGGATATTACAATTTTAGTTTTTAGAATTCTTAAATCAAAGTAGTAAAATGTAACACCTATTCAATTAATGTCATTAATGATGGAGAAATCCTGCAGCATCAGGAGGAATTAAACACAGTATATTTTCTTATGTTGAAATAAATCTTGGTTATACTCGCGTCATAGCATCCTTTGATTCTAAGAAATGTGTTGTAAAAACTAAATTTCAAAATATTTAATCAGATTTTGTAAAAAAAAAAAGATTTATTACGCAGATATCTCCTTCTTGCTTCCAGCATTATAAAAAATCAATATAGTAATTTACATTTAAATTAATTCAATAGATTCAAAAGTTCAAATGAATACAAAATATATGATCCACTTTGATAAGATACTTCAAATATTAATTTCCATAAGTTTTCATCGTCCGCATCTATCGTGTCGGTATCCTGGGCTTCACTTTGGATTTTGATCCTTCATAAAAATCATATCTGCTCTAGGTACATACTTTTTTGCCAAAAGTAGTACATACTCGTATTTTTTTTCTCTATTGCTATAGGCTTTATATTTTATTCATTTCTGGGCATTTAGGAGTTTTTTGAATCGTGAATTCATAAAAAACCAAAAAATTGCTTGCTATGCTGCAGTATATTCGACCTTCTTCGTGTTCTTTGGAGTATTTAGATATGATAAATTTTTCTCTATTTTCATCTTATAATGTTTTTTTTTTAACTTTACGAACTCATTTCATCCATAGATTTTCCCAGCAAAACGAACAAAACTGAATAATAGAACAGAGTGGGCTTACTCTTATGTTTGGTGAAACAAGCACGTATATGCTACAGATATACCAGTGTTGCACCAAACAAAATGAAGAGTGTCTGTATTTTCTTTTCCCCACTCCAAGCAAATTTCTACTTATACGCTTATGTTGCACCAAACGATAAAGCGAACTTTGATAGAAATATGATAAAAAATTCCTTAACATAGAATTAAACTAAGACTTACAGCATGAAGATTGTATCACATTAGACTTGAAGCAACTAAAATTTTTAGTCGATAGGCCCAAGCTTATCAGTTGAATTCAAATCAAGAATTATATTGAATTGAAGTTTGATGATCCAATTGTTAAAGAATTATTGGTACTATAGTTGATATTGTGAAGGTGGGGGTGTACGTTACATTTAAATATATTTTATATATAATTTAAATATAGCTATAATGAATATAAATCTGTTTCAATATTTTATTGGTTGTCCGCAACCTGCAGTACAATGTAGAACCAAATTTAGGCATACCATGTTCCCTTAAAATTACATGAAATTGATGTATATTTCGTAAGCTATTTACACACATCCAGATTCCAGTGGCATCGATAAAACGACTTAGTTCGTCACTAAAGTGTACATCAGATTATATAATAATCAAATACTTAGTCTATAGAATATGCAGAGGCGGCTCTAGCCTACTTAGCGCCGGGGTGCGAAGATAAATGAATTGCGCCCCCCTCCCCCCCGTGTATTTTTTTTCTTCTAAATAAATCAGAAAAAAAGGAATTAGAGAGGAACAGTTCAACAAAAATTAAGATATTCTACAATTTTTTTTTCACATTAACAAACATAAGAGTTACAGACATGAGCAAAAATTGAAACCACAATATACATAATTCCTCATTTAATTATTGAACTCTACCTCCATTGATTTTCTGGCAGCAAATTCTTTCCCAATTTCACATACATCTATATCGATATCGTTCTCTATACTAATAAATGCTAAATTTGAAAGTCTGTAAATTTTTTTACGTTTTCTTCTTCTTCTTTCTTCTATCGGCCATCTACATACAACAAATAAATAGATGAAAAACGAAACAAAATTTTATTACTCAATGTATCAAAATATTTTTTTGTTAAGCTTAGCGAGTACATAAAATGCTGGATTTTGATATAAGTAAGAATGTTCGGTGTACGACGCGAAGCCAAATACAGCGATCTTCCGAATTCCAAAATTGTATTTTATATACATATTAATCAGAATATTTTTTCTCCTGTTGCACTTCAGTATTAAATCGTTAAAAATTTCTGACTTATAGAATTATTTGTTCATCTCAGGAGGTTTGGAATAATTAATTAATTACCTATAGCTATATATGTGCAAAGTACAATTTCAGATAAAATATCATATTGGATTTGATACAGAATGAAATTCTTTCATTTTTTGTGTGTAGTTTCATAGAAAAAAAATATATATATCGACTTACTTCAAGTAAACTCCAATTCACAGGCCAGCAAGTCACAAATATTAAATCAGTGAAGTCACAGAGTATAAGTGATATTTCGTTTCAACTCATTCAAAATCAAGACAACAAATTAGCCATTTTCAAATATTAATGAGAAAGATAAATTTGAATTCATAGAAAAATTGAAATTCCAGAATGAAACAGTTACTTATCCACCTCGAAGGCACCCCTTTTGTCAAATCAACTGTTAAATTCTAGGAAGTGAAAATGAAATTCTGAGAAGGATATCAATTGCCACAAAAATATTTCTTGTTAGAATCGGGACCGAAGTCAAAATAAATTGCGTTTGAATAGTGTATAAGGGTTATTAATTTTTTCTCCTAATTCGTGGTAAATCAAAATAGGTCGAGTATATATTTTGCCTTATAATTAATTTTGATTTTTAGTCATTCTTCAAAATAATTTTCATGTTCAAAATTATTTTATTAGTCCTAATGAAATATTTTGTTGATGAAATTAGAATTCAGTGAAAAAATATTATTTCCGGGGTCCAGCTGCCGCCCTCAAGGCCTTGGCGCCGGGGTGCCGTGCACCCCTTGCACCCCCGCTCGAGACGCCCCTGAGAATATGGCTCATAGAACCAAAGATCACTTATACGTAGGGTGGCCAATTCTTATGGAATTCTGAAAATCTCCCGGATAAAGAGTTATAAAAACCTTTCGGCTCCAGGGACCGTAGCTAAGATCTCTCAGATTTTTTCACATCGTCTGTCGCATCATGACTTTAATTCAATAACATGGAAAAGTTCGTGTTAGATCCTTCTCGACCATGCGCATAGATGAAACTCATGTCAAATCCGAAATACAAGTGTACACTAATTTTAAGTATACCTGTAGTGAACTTTATGCTTTTATTATTTCTAATCAAAAAGTATTGCAATCTGCTCGCTTTGCAAAAAAGAAGAAAATTTTAACAAACATATTTTAATACCATATATTTTTACTTCACTTCGAAGGATGACACTACAAGAGTGAGGGCACACAATGTTTTCTCTTTAAGCATTTAATGTAAAAAAATTGTTGACGACCATGTCTCAAGGCTCCCGGAATTTTGATTCACTGAATTGGCAATTCCACTTATATGCCTTGTTAGCTTATAATGATACGATTCACTCAGTCAATAAATTGAAAACATTTGAAATTATCACAGAATATTTCGATACTGATTCTTCGCTTGATATTGATTCAAGGAAAAACTTTCGAAAATTTATCCAGAAAATCATGAACATATTGGAAAAAATTATCATACTAAACGAATTCAACAAAACAAAGAAAAAATATCAATTAAGTGCTAAGAATTAGAAAATAACTGCTGAAGGTACCCGAAAAGACTTATAAAAAACAAGAAAGCAAACAAAAACAGTAAGAAACCGAAAATAATTACATCATTTTCAATCGATTGATTATATTTGAATAAGATACAATCGTAAGGTCTCCTTTCCATCAACCACGGTCCTGCATAACTCAAAATACTACTCACACATTAAACATTAGAACAACATCAATTCATTTTATATATACATAATAATCCTTTTCACCCGATACAGTTGTGGCAGACACTTATAGTGCAATTTGGTAAATTAGTATCAGTGAAATCAATAATTTTGATGAAATTTTCAAATTCAATAAAACAAATGAAGGGACAAAAATTAGTATGTAGCACTTTATGCTTATCATCATGGAATTAAATACGGATTTGTGGATGAATTAGGAATTATGTATAAGACTGAAATAGATATTATGAAATGTAAGCACACATATAGCAAGTTGAACATATTTAGTAAATCACCAATTAATAAGGAAACTTCAGTCATACAATTCTAGACATCCAGCATGAATAAATATTGAAGTCAAGAGTTTAACGTTTTTTCCATAAATAATATACATTTTGGTGGTTTTATTTTGGATCAAAAATATTTGACCTGCTTATGATATTGTTTCGTTCAGTTTTGAATGTTTAACAAAATGTAAAAATTCGATCACTTTCTGCACATTAGACATCAGTCCCGTTATAGCCCATACCAAGGAACTACTTGCAGAATGAAAAAAAAAATCTAAATTAATTCTACCATTCCCAATACTGTCATTTGAACCTCAGCAAGAAATTTTCTTGCATATTGAAAATTGATTTTAAATGCCAATATGTGCTTTAAGTGATTTTTTCTTGGGAACGTCCTTAGGTATGGTTCTAAATAATATAATCACATTATAGCCTTGTGGTTCTTATGACCGGTCATATGATGAGCCCTCGGTTGAAATGAAATATTTGGCATCTCAGATTTAATAGACTATTCTTATTATATATATTTATCAAATATTTTTTTTCGGCAGTCACAAGTATTGTACCACTAATTGGTAAAATATGGAAGTTAAGGGCCGTAGAAAAAAATCTTGTATGCAATAAATGTGTGAACAAGCATTATGATATTTGGCCAACAACCTTATGTCATAATGCTCAACTTTGCACTTTTGTTACATAAATTACCATTTCATATAGCAATACTTTTGCAGCTTTGTTGTCAACGTACTATTTACCTGAATGTAACCTATTAGTAAGATAAAACTTCAACTGCAACTGATAGAAAAAATTCTTAATGATCAAGTCGATAATTGAATTACTCATTTACATTTTATTCAATCTTCAATTGCCAATTAAGATGAATATTCCAATAAAAAATTGCTTTCTAGTCACAAGTTATTCCCATCTTCCTTCCACATGAATAAAAACAAAAAAAAACTCCACACTATATGACGTCATACATGCAATCTGCATTTTTCACACACCTCTAGCATGTTCACTCACGTAGTAGCATACTGATGTCGTCTAATTTTGTGGCATGTGCAGGGATTTCCGTGGTTTCATTCTTATCTTGAATTAGCTCAACGAACTTGTGCATGGAGAAATACACATACGTCCGAAATATTGGATTTTACCCCGTGGGCATAAATAATTATTGTGTTCAAAAAAAAATATTTGTGACGTGAGATATAAAAAAAAAAAAATTAAATGTAGAACTAATTTAGATTTTTGGTTCGTATAAAAAAAATTAATAAAATAATTAAAATTTGTGATGAAATTGGACGTTTTGCTAGAAGATAATTGAAAAATTTTGTATCTAACTTGTGTCCTCATTTCTGGAAATCTCAGCTGAATAGATGAACTATCTCAAACCATCTTTTTTATTTACTTTTGTATAAATAGTTCTTAACTTATTTTTTGCACAATTGTGTTACATTCAAGTATCTATAATAAAAAGTTTCAATAATTCTATTTAAATGGCAACCATGATATTGCGTTGAAACCAATTAAAGTTCATTTCATACGCGGGAACTTATATTTTCAATAGTTCTACATCAAACTGCGAAGGCTATTTTTTGTACGAGTAATAGATTGTTAAACTTTACTATAATATTGAAATAAAAGATGTTGATAATTTTTGCTTGCGGAGAGTACCATCCGGCAAGTAAAGTAGAACTCTCGATTTTGCATTAGAATTGTTGACCGAATGTGACAATTCGTGTCCACACTTTTTATTTTTACAACCTTATGTATCAACTTCCGACAAAAATCCGAAGAAAACTAGTGAATATGCCTACTCTTGGATTTCACCAAAGTCAAATCTCTGAATCTAAAGCTTCCAAAACATTACCAACTTTAAAAATTTATTCGGTAGGTTGCAGCCGCTTAAAAGTAGTTACATTATTATATAACAGTTTGTTGAATTCTGCCCATACCTCCAGGAATATATAAGGTATCGGCATCAGTATGATTATCAAATTTTTCTTATTTATATTCAGAGGAATGCCGATTGAAAAAACTCTCACCATTAGCTTAAATGCATGTTTTTTGTCAAAGAATCAGTAAGTTACTAGTAAACCAGCATTGAAAATCGATCAATATTCAATCTTTGTATTCTATTCCATCTAAGAACGATCCAAGGAGTACAATTTGAGCCTTCTGGTCGAAAGCAAGTCGAAATGCGAACCGATTTTGCAGTTGCGGTTGCATTAACTGTCAGTCGATCATCAATCTTCATAAATTTTGTGCAGATCCACATTTATTCAAGTAATATGTTGATATATTCTTGAAATTATTTTCAGAAACCTTTTTCAATGCTGCATTTGATGTGAATGAATCGTATTAGCATTTCAGTCATTCAGAAGGCTTAAATAGTACTTCCATAAGAGCCTTGGACCGTTCTTAATTTGAAAATACTATAGTGTTCGTAATAGATTGAAGTCATTCATTAATTGAGTTCTTGATGATTTGTTATTCCCGACCTATAATATAATAGGGGAAGTATAGTAATTTATAATCGTGATATTTTGACAGTTCGAGATTTTGATGAATCTTCACGTTTTGGACCCTACTGATCTCGAAAAATATAATTTCAAAAAAAGACGGTGTGTCTGGAAGCACGATAACTTGAAAAAGCGTACGAATTTTCGAAATTTTATATTCAAGTTTTTCATCAAAAAGCAAGGTTCAAGTTCATAGATAAGCTTTTTTTTTGTTATTATCACAACTTAATTCATTATAAAATTCGTTACGTTTTTCTGAACCAAAGAAATAATGAGAATCAGAATGTGGAGTTATAATTATTATCACTCATATTTTGACAACACATGTAAACATTCGTCAATTGTATTTTTAAGTTAAGTAGTTTGGCTCTATCGTGTTTGGTATCAAATTTAAACTTTCGGGGAGATGAGCTTAGTAGATAACAAAAATAAATAATTAAATAGTGAAGTCCACGTTACCATCTTCAAATAAAACTTCCGGCGATCAAATGTCACTTTGACAATGACAGCTGACACTTTGACTATGACAGCTGCCACTTTAACAATGACAACTTTCACTTTGAAATATCCAATTAATTAATGCGGCACTCTGAATTTCTGAAACAGCGATGAAAGTGGCCTTGAAATTTATGGTCGAGGAAGTACTGTGATGGCGACAGCGGATTTTTTCACTATTTCAAAAATAAAGGGAATCAATATGTCCTGAGATGATCGGATATCACTAATATCAGCCTGTGTATCGAATAAAACACTCATAGCGAAAAACAGGGCGCTTGAAGAATTCAGTTTGATAAAAAATTAAAATTGATCATTTGCCGATACAGAAGGCACAAGATTATTCCTTCTATAATTCTGATAAATTTGTTGGGCTATCCTATTAGAAGCAGTGGACGCTTTTACGTTCCGAATAACTCTATTTATTGTACATTTTTTGTCTTCATTATGAAATTGGTTACAAAGATTATATCTGGTATAAAGCAATATAAGTATCATAGAACCGATTTGTTCTTAACAGCTTCTATAAGCGTATCATGAACACTATTTATATACGAATATACATTGCTCAAAAATAGCGTTAATTGTGTTGAAACTCAACTTGGTCACAAATTCGACAAACTTTTAATAACACTTCAACAAACAACTTAAAAACAAAATAAAAATAATTGCATGCAAACTATTTGACACGCAATTTTTTTTGCTTATCGATTGTCACTCTTTCTTTTTACTCCCACTGCTTTGTAAACTCTAATTTCAGTTTTACAAAAATACCGTGATTATTTCAAAGAAAAAAGTATTGAGACAAAATCCGTTATTATACTCTATTGCGGTTGAAAATTTCCCTCAAAATTTATTTCTACTCATTCGCCAATAGTATTTAAATCATGCATCGAGATTTTAATTTCAGTCTCGTGAGATCATTTGTTCGAAAAAATCTGTGTTGACAGTTTTTGTTTGTTTTTATTTATAACTTTTTGACTTATTTATTTTATTTACGAGGTCTCCACGATTTTCTCATAACTTAGATATTCATATGTTTTTAACTGTTTACTGATTCGTTCAACAAGTGTTGTTTTAGTATTTGATGGGATTAAAGTGAAAATGGCAAATACTAGAAGATGTCCGCTTAGAAACTGGAGGACTGAAGAAGTTTTCCTTGACAGGCTCCATACGACCGCGTCCGAAGTAAGTTTTGCTAGAATTTATCTATTATTGATCTTGAATAGTACAGTGAGGAGATGATTACAAATAGAAGTTTACGACATTGTTCGTGTATCCTCGGAAATTGGGTATTTTTTTGAGAAACTATTCCAAAAAGCTCAAAATATATTTCTATTTTTACTATACAATTTTTCTCTTAAACAGATATTTAGTGAACATTTCTAAAAGCTAGTTTTTCATTCTTGCTTTATATCCAGACACTAACCGCAATTATTATATAGATTTTAACCGACGATAACCAAAAGTAATAAGTGAGCCATGAATTGGAAACATACAATTTTAGGGCTTCGTACCTAATATCTCACAAATTACATAAATCACCCCTTATATTGAGACTTTATGTTGCAGTCGCTTCTTCAGAAAATTCTTAATCTATCAATATGATACCAAGAATTATTATGAGTTATGCTTATACAATAAACGTTTGTTCCTCCTTAGTAACACTGAAATTTTTGGTTCAATTATCTTCACTGATACCAATTTTAAAAGCACCGTTGTCTTTCATTACTACTATTTCTGAAAAATTTATAATTATATTGAAAATTGTGCATTCCTGAGATTTCCTTGTGTATTGAGTATACGAAACTCAAGGTACATATTATTATGTCGCAGTTAAACTGGATTGTCTTTTCGTCTATAGGAATTGAATCTTGTTCTTTAACTGTTCAGGCATTAACGCTGCAACTATATTTGCGATTGATGATGTATACGCAGAGTTTAATTTCAAAATGACTCCATTGATTATTAATCCTGAATTGGAATTTGCTTGATTATGTGAAAAATATGAAAGTGATCGACTAGCCTATTGAGCTATAAGTTTGTTTCTCAAGGCAGTGAGTAATAAAAATAATTGTTCAGCAAGATACTGACTTTGTATTATGCTTGCGTTATTTTATGCTTGTATTATACCCAAGGGTAAAATGAATAAATTTTCAACGAATTTTAGATTTTTTGAAAAGTTCAATTACTTTCAGGACTTTATTTGAACGTAACATATTTCCATTTCATCCCATTACGTCGTAAAAATTTGATTGGTAACTAGATAGAGGAGAAATTATTCACAAGATTACTACTATATCTTGTAAACACTCTGCTTTCATAAAATTGACCTAGACATGTTCAAGTTTTATAAGATCTGTAAAAGCTATGAAATAATATTACATATTAAGTGAACTTGAACATTTTAACTGAACTATGTAAAATTATGTAAATCATTTCTAGTAACAATATTCTGCAACGTTATTATTCATCTGCAAATATTTTGAATGGCCTTAGACGGAAAAAGTAAACAGTCTACTAATAGATTCAAAGTCATTTTCATGCAACAAGAAATATTGATAAGATAATTTGAATAATACAACTTTTTTCTTCAATATAAGGAAATTTGAATAGCTTAATATGAACGAAAAGCTATACTTTTTCTGAGGCTGCAATTCGAGGCGGAAGAGCCAAACTCGAGAGCTACAAAACATTAAAGAATAAATATCATGAGTACAAATGATAATACTCATCGTGTTATATATATATATATAATTTAGCGCTGCAGGCCAAGTAGGCCCATGGCTTCTGTTACAATTTTTCGCCATTTTTTACGGTCCTGTGCTAATCGCTTAAAGTTCGTAATCCCTAGTGTCACTAAGTCCTTTTTCACCGCGTCATACCACCTCTCCTTTGGTCTTCCCCTTCTTTTTTTTTTCACAACACCTCCGTCTAACATCTTTCTTACTACTCTGTCCTCTGGTAGTCTCAGCACATGCCCTAGCCACCGCAACCTTTGTGCTTTAGCCACTTCCACTATTCCAGGCTCACCATAGAGTTCCATTAGCTCGGTATTAGTTCGTCTTAACCACACATCACCCTCTTTTTTACCACCATAAATCTTCCTCAGAATTTGTCTCTCCCACACTTCTAGTTTATTTTGCATAGTCTTGTTTAGCACCCACATTTCACTACCGTACAGTACCACTGGTCTTATAATGGTTTTATATAACCGCTTTTTTGCACTTCTTGACACACTTTTCGATTTTAATAGTTTTCCCATAGCTCCCGCACTTCTGTTTCCTTTCGTTATCCGTGTTATAATATCCCGCTCTTCGCTATTGTTGTTTGTTACCGTAACACCTAAGTAAACAAAATTTTTAACTTTCTCGAATGCGTAGGTTTTACCCCCTCCAACCTGTATTTTAAGAGACTCTTCTTGTGTTTCTTGATGTTCCGACTCTATCTCCATGTATTTGGTTTTGTCCTCGTTTATTTTTAATCCCATTTCCTCCGCCGTTTGGACTAAACGTTTGCATACCTCCTTCAGTTCTGTTTTTGTTCTGGTTATTAACGTTATGTCGTCTGCAAACGCTAAACATTGGTGTTTTAGTTGACAAATGGTTCCTTTTGGATAGATTCTGCTTTTCCTTATAACCCACTCTAGTGCCAAGTTGAACAGGACGGGTGATATTGGATCTCCTTGCCTCAGTCCTCTGTTTACATCGAAACTCTCTGATGTTTCTCCATCCACCAGGATTCTGCATTTTGTCTCTTCATGGGTCATCTTAATTAATCTTATCATTTTTTTGGGCATTCCTAGTTCTGCGAGTGCTCCATACAGCTTCTGTTTATTTATTGTGTCATACGCTTGTTTGAAATCTATAAACAACATTTGCAGGCTTAGATTGTGTTCATAACTATTCGCTATAGTTTGTTTCAGTGCAAATATTTGATCCGTAGTTGATCTGTTCGGTCTAAAACCAGCTTGATACTCTCCTAGGATATTGTCCGCTTGTTTTTGTACTCTATTTTTTAAACATCCTGCTAAAATTTTGTACGCCACGTCTAATAGTGCTATACCTCTATAATTCTCGCAACTATATTTGCGATTGATGATGTATACGCAGAATTTAATTTCAAAATGACTCCATTGATTATTAATCCTGAATTGGAATTTGCTTGATTATGTGAAAAATATGAAAGTGATCGACTAGCCTATTGAGCTATAAGTTTGTTTCTCAAGGCAGTGAGTAATAAAAATAATTGTTCAGCAAGATACTGACTTTGTATTATGCTTGCGTTATTTTATGCTTGTATTATACCCAAGGGTAAAATGAATAAATTTTCAACGAATTTTAGATTTTTTGAAAAGTTCAATTACTTTCAGGACTTTATTTGAACGTAACATATTTCCATTTCATCCCATTACGTCGTAAAAATTTGATTGGTAACTAGATAGAGGAGAAATTATTCACAAGATTACTACTATATCTTGTAAACACTCTGCTTTCATAAAATTGACCTAGACATGTTCAAGTTTTATAAGATCTGTAAAAGCTATGAAATAATATTACATATTAAGTGAACTTGAACATTTTAACTGAACTATGTAAAATTATGTAAATCATTTCTAGTAACAATATTCTGCAACGTTATTATTCATCTGCAAATATTTTGAATGGCCTTAGACGGAAAAAGTAAACAGTCTACTAATAGATTCAAAGTCATTTTCATGCAACAAGAAATATTGATAAGATAATTTGAATAATACAACTTTTTTCTTCAATATAAGGAAATTTGAATAGCTTAATATGAACGAAAAGCTATACTTTTTCTGAGGCTGCAATTCGAGGCGGAAGAGCCAAACTCGAGAGCTACAAAACATTAAAGAATAAATATCATGAGTACAAATGATAATACTCATCGTGTTATAATAACTATTTAATATGAGCTATTTTTCACAAGGATGAAACTTATAACGGAACACAAGCTAAAAACAAGTAATACAATCATCCAATTGAAAAATAATTACTATATTCAAGTCTATTACTGCATTCCATCTATAATATTTAAAATGTATTTAGAAGCTATTTGAATTCGTCATTTCAAAATAAAATTTTATGGTATACATGACCCATCGTAATGAAGGAACTGAATCAAATAACAGTAGCTGGGATCTGGATTCTCCTTACATGTTTTAATTATAAAATACCAAATTTGAACAAGTTTATAGGCGAGTGTGCAAGCAAATTTAAAAAATAAGACGGGTGTATTAGGTTCTTCATATACGAATTACATACAAAGCTTTATGTTCGACTGCTTAAGATGAACTATTATTTTTAATAATCTGTTGACATTCACAAAATTCGATATATTTCTGGTGTGCATGGATGATACTATGCCTACCAACTGTAACAATTGAGTGGCCAAAATATACACAATTCTTATACGAAGTGTAATGTTTATACTTGACAATAAACGCAATTGTTATTTCTAAACTGTTTATTTCAATAATCTATACATACATACAAGGATCTTCTTCAGAAAACAATGAAGAAGATCCTTGGTCAAAGGATCGAAACGTCGAAGTTTCAAATAAGTATACAGAATTTAAAATCAAAAGTCGTTTTTATTGTTTATTTCAGATTATCATTACATTTTTTAATTATGATGACGTATCTCTATTTATGTCTTGAGCATGAACTTGTCTATGTTCCTCAAAGTAACTAACTTAGTGAGTGACGTTAAAAGTAACCAACTCATGACATCCCCCTTTTTCTTATTATTATTATTTTTTTTAATCTAAAGATTTAGTTTTCTAACAGGAATTATTCTTTTACCTTTATTTGGTTACCGGATCTGTATGGTCTTCTTTCTCAGCTGGTGTCGTTTGAATTTGTTGATTCTTGTATAAATGGATTTAGATTTGTTTCATTTGGTCTATTTGTATTTCTTTGCTTATTTTATCTGTGTAGCAACTCTCAATGAACCATGAGTTTCTTCGGTAAATACCGAAATTACGTCTGAAGTTTTAATCGTAAAAGATCTTGGTTTGAGAATTTTTTTTGAGATGCTTGCTGGTAACCATTCTTGTTTTTGATTTCTGTAAAGTACTTCTTCTAGTTTCTCATGATCTTGAATAGCCATTGTATTTCTGTCAGCGTATTTCTTTTCGACCTTCTTTATTTATTTTATTCTTGATTGTACTCCTCCTATTACTTGTTGTAATAACAATTTTTCATGAGTCGGAATCAAAGTTTTCGATCCATTAATCTTTGGACAGGTGAACCGACTTGATCACTTGGAGTATTTCTACGGTGCAGCAGTGCTAGAAATATGTCCGTTTTTTCTTCTATACTCTTCTTCAATAGATTTTTTGCTTCCTGGACATGCCTCTCTGCTAGACCATTGGATCTTGGAAACATTGGGCTTGGAAAACGGTACCTGAAATTCCATTAATTTGGAATTTCTTAAATTCTACTGAAGTACCGCCTTCCGTTGACTGTTAATAATTGATCTGGTCTTCCGTGTAATGAAAACTAGATTTTTTGAGATCTTTATCACTGAATTGCTTTGTATGTTAAGTAGTTTGACAAAATCAAAGAAAGAATAAGCATCTGCGATTATCAAGTAATAATCACCATTTAGCTGATAAATATCTGAGCCCTACTGCAGTCCAAGGTCGGTTTGGTACTTCTTGTTAAATTATGGGCTCTTGTTGATTGTCTTTCTGATATTTTTGTCACATTTGACAGCTTTTTAAGTATTTTTCTATGTCATTTATCATGTAGGGCCAGAATACAAGATTATGAGCTTCTTGAATGCCCTTGTATGGACGATGCAGTTTTTTATTACTGTTTCTGTCATTCCTCCAGGTATTATCAGTCGATCATTTCTAAATAATAAATTGTCATAACAAGATAATTGCTCTCTATAAGTCCAGTATTTATGAAGTTTGTTCGGTAGCTCTGATTGTTCCTTTGGCCATCCTTCCATTATGATTTTCTTTAGTGTCATAAACTCTTCATCTTCATTTAACAACTTTTCGACCTTTTTTCCATTGTAAGAGGGATTGCTATTCGTACTTGTAGTTCATTTGTACTTTCATTTTCTTTTTTCAGGTCACAGTCACGACTTAATGTATCGGCTATATATAATTCTGATCCCTTTTCATATTATATTCGTGGGTCATACGGTCATACTGTATAATTTCGAGGTACATACAAATCGCAATGGAATCCCAATAGGTAATAATAGAAACAGAGTAATTGATATTTCTATTGTAATACCGAAAAGAATCAAAAGCAAGTTTTGGACAAAAAAATTATTATCATGAAAATCAAAAGCACGACTGCGTAAGAAGATAGGAACAAGATGATTTTGAAAGGTGGACTCTTATATGATCAAATAATAGTATACAGTCTGATACACCAGACATTGTTACTACAGGTATTCCTCCGATTGGAATAATAAAATACGTACAAATGTCTTGTATTAATCCTGTGGAAGTAAGTTCTTATTGAGAATGGACCTTTATATCTAACAGATCACAATAAGTGAACGAGTAATGATTGCAAGTAAAAAATAAGCTTCTTTTGACATCAGTTAACTGGAGTTCCATTTACAGTGTTCTTTTTTATAAATGAAAATAATTGATACCTTACAAAATTGTGCCTTTTGATAAGTAACTTTTTTATTGAATATTTAAAAAAAAGCCTTCTCGTACCAATAAACAAGGAAGGAAGTGTTGCCACATACAAAAAGATTGTAGAACAATTGATTGTGCTTCGCCCCAGTACTTCCCCGGCAATATTGATAGTCGTATGACATGAATTTTTTCCTGTGCGTGTCTTCGAAATATTGAATTAAAAACGAGATAATCATTCATGCAAACACAAAAAAGACGCTCCGATTGCTCACAGCTCCATAAACTGCAGGATTTCGACCTCCAGACTGTATAATCGACTTTTTTGCGCTGACTAGATTTCAAGTCAATATCTTCAATATTATGAAAGTTGTGCGAGAGATAAAAGAATCGTCTGTATTACCTACTTCCAACTTTTAAGCTAGAACGCAATAATTACTTTCGTGGAAGATCGCACACAGATATACTTACAAACAGAATAACTACACTCTGAAAATCGCCTTGATCATTTTAAGAGACCTAAAGGCAGATGTGTAACGCATTGTCAAAGAATAAATATATAAATTCAACCCTACATTTTCTTTTTCGGACAGATCGAAGAAGTTTTATATGAAGTAGTGATGATTAATAGATTGAAGTATGTTATTCGATTCAACACAAATGTAATATTAATCAGTAATACACCTTTTCTTCATAAATTTATTAAAACAAACGAGATGTACATTTCGGTTACCTAGTAATCAAGTAATCATCATTAGTCTTACTGTTTCCTCAATATTTTTATTATAGTTCTGAAAGACAAAAGTTGGAAAAAAGGATATAATAAGACCTTAGATACATCTACGAATTGAAAGCGATGTTAAAATATCTTCCACAAACACTTAAAATTTCACAATACAAATTTATAAATTCTCAGACGAATAATACACATATGACAAGTATAAAATTTTTTGTAACACGTACACCGAAAGTACTCTATTACTGAGCTGACTTCTGCTTCGAAAGTTCTCAATTCCAAATTATGGTAACTATTTTCATTAATTCTTTGTTGACTGGGAATTAATGGATATTTCTGTCCGCTGGGTAAAAATGAAATTGCAGATCATGGATCACGGATGCGTTGGATTTTTTTATTTCATTGATATATGTCAAATTGATATTTGAAAGAAATTTGTATTATAGAATGTGTTCGTTATAGTATGTGCATTTATTGTGAACGAGCTGTTTGTCAAATCGATAAGATAATTACGATACATCCAAATTTATTTAAAAAGCTTAATAATGGGGGTACTTCGGTGCACTTGTTACAAAAAGTATCGTATGCAACATGGACACTGAACGACTGTCATTATTGTCACGGATAAATTTGGCAGCACGGAGCTACGCCTTGGGCTTTGCCTCGTACTTCGCCCTCGCCTCTGCCTCGGGCCTTGCCCTCGTCTTCACCGAATGTAGCCAAATTTATCCTGGACAAAAATGAAAGTCGTTCGATCCTTGTAGCGTAATATACTATTATTACATAAATACATGACCCATATTCTGTAACTTTAGAGCTATCTCTATGTCATCTGTGTTTCTTTATTTAATGGTGGCATCTAGCGAAGACTGTTGGAAACAAAGGTATATGACGTCATGTTAGTTGCTATTTCTCGGGTGTTTTAGAGCTACCACTGTAGGTGTTGCTATATCATAGAAACAGCTCTATATTTGACGTTTGTGGTTAAGATTCTGCTTATCGATATTTTGAGTTTTCATAAAGTTTTATGTATTGTTTATACGATATACATAGTTTGTTATATTTCATCAGGTTTAGTTCACGGGGTTTTGTGTGTTAATATATTCATCTTCGATTTTGATTTTTCATTTTGTTTTTCAATTTGGTTTTTTAATTTGGTTATAGTTCGATGAATTATTTTAAAATCAGTCAATACGATTTATACTTAAAGTCAAAATTATTATTGATCAAAGTATCGAAAGTCGTGCTGCCAACTTAAATAGTTTGGAAAACTTTGATACTTCAATATCACTAGAATAGAAACACGTATCTATTCTGTATATAGAAACAGTCACTGTTGCCTGACGTCATAAATGTAGAGCTAGCACTTGTCTCTATTTTACAGAATAGGCATTCATATTATATCTAAGGCCCAGTATTTCAGTGTTCGGATTACGAAAACTGTAGATTAATTTTCGTAGCAACGATTATGAAAACAATTGTTACCATAGTAATTAAGCTTCGTTTAAGTAATCTATAGATTAAACTGGACCTGAAATACTGGGCCTTAGTAATTCTCATATTGTGATTTATTGTTTACTATTACTTCTATTTCTTTTATAAGATGCCTTTTATTTTATTTTTCAGAGACATACTATTAATATTCAGGAATATTTGAAATTGCTTTTGATATATTTTTTTATATATTTATGGTGCTATTCTGTATTTTACTCCTATAGCGCCGTAATTCTATAGACACTGTAAGCTATAGAGCTCTATAACTGTGGGTCTTATAGTGCAGCGATTTCCGAATTCTGTATCTCGTTCTATAACCAGTGTTCCTACAGTACCAATTTTATAGTGTGACTAATTTCAAATATATTATGACAGTTCAGATTTACTGCAAAACTCAGTATTTGTTTGGTATTGCAACTCTTTTGAAAATATAAATATCAAGTTTATATTATCATTGTCATAAATCAAAGTAAGTGAAATATTGATATTATATTATTATATTTTCTATCAGATAGTTATATTTGTATGAAATAATATTCAGAATTTGTAAATGAATAAGTTAACCCAATAATTTAATATAATTCACACAATTTTTCAAAATTTCATAATGAATAAATGGTTTTCGGATTCAAATTCTGTATATTTATTCATTTCTTATTTATTGTATTTGTATTCTTTAGAAATATGAGTAATATGAAACCGAAAAGGGCACGTTTGGCCAATACATCGGACGATCAGTTTGAGGAATATTTGTCGATGATGGAAAATGATTACGTTTTTCGAAGTGGAATTATAAATCCAAATTTAGAGACGATTATATCAATAAGAAATTGACAGAACTGACCGACAAATTGAATAGTCTTGGCAATGAGCCCTTTTTGACTATGGACGAAAAAGTAATAAATCATTTCATTTTGAAGTACCTATAACTAAATTATTTGTAACTTCTTGAATAAATTTTTAGAGATTCAACGACTGGAAAAACGATAAGAATTGATAAAAAAATCGTCAGGTACTTCGAAAGGATTTTCTGTATCCCTTAATAATCTCCTTTCTATACGCATGTAATTTCTGTTCATAAAAATTAAAAAGTCGGTTATGTTATATATGTACACTATCACTATTATATAAAACTCATAAAACAAACCTTCGATCATCTTATTCCATCAATAAATATATAAATATCAGCAATTGATCATTTGCATACATATTGCTTTTATGTGAAATCAAATTTGATTAAATTGACAGTGCACTATAAGAAGTTATGGCGAAAAAAAATTCGCTGTAAGATTTATAGAGATTCAATAACTCTATAGCGTTTATAGAAGCATACAGAATCGCAGTTTTCTTACATTGAATGATTTATCAAGGTTATAGAGCTAACAGTGCTTATAGAGACGTACAGAATAGCACCATTGGCTGTAACGTATTGTTTATTCTTCTTTAAGGAAATTACATGCTTAATGAGGCTCCAGCACAATTGAGGCTAACAGATTCGTATGCAATTTTTTTTCATCATACTTAGGATCAATACGATCACATTTATGTCGTTTCTATATTGCAATCGGATTTTTCATCCATATTTCAAACAGTTAAATATGAAGAAAACGTATGGCTCCTCGTTTTTCGTAGATACATTAATCTAAAAAACTAGCCATTCTGTCACTTATTGTTTAGTTGCGTCATTTTTACTCACAATACGGCAATAATTTACCCAAATAAAGATATGAGAGTGTGACAATTGATCACGGATTGACTTACTCTATAAATATCTCTCAACTTGTTCTCAAAGAGTCACAAAATCTATTGTCCATATGATTCTTTGAAGAATTCCCCCAATTCTGTCATGAATAATTTATTATTTGCTGACTGATATAACTTAAAAGATTTTGCTGACCTTTTCCGCAATCATCGCACATTCATGAATAGGGGAACTGAAACTATCGCAAACCTTTGGTTTTATGTAGGAAATATTAATAATAATTGTTTATTTGTCATCACGGATATGTCGTTAGTCTCTTATAATATTTATGTATAATTATTTATCAGTTTGATTTGTAGATATCTCATATTTTGTTTAATTTTAAAATGGACGCTTTTATAGATTTCAGTAAAATGTGTTAACATCCCATGTTTCACTTCAAAATATACTCACGGTATACATATATCTTATTTCATACATTGAAATTATATCATATTGATTTTGAGGCTGCCAGAATTGTCTGTATGAATTAATTCTGTTTCTAACGTCAAACTAAATGACACCTAAGCGCATATAAGGATAAATATATAAGAAAATATTGCAATCTTGCAATGCATCATGGAAAATGTATCAAGCAATAAAGTCGCCAGCATTACGTACACTCTCTTTAGATTTTTAATGATTTTATAAATGTAAAGTGATTATTTTTTAATGTTTAGTGTTTATTGCTGAAGCTACACCTGCGTATAATTTCATTAAATAAGGCGTTATTTAACAATAAACACATTGTCAATGACAATTTGTTTATTGTTTCCTAACGCCTCAACTAACGGCATTAGACGATTGTGTGGCTTCAACTTGTGTTTCACAAGACAAGAATTCTTGTCCTGCTCAGCAGTTTCTTGCTCTTGTCTTGCAGTGCAAGACAAGAAATGTATCGAGATCTTGTCTTGCACAATTCTTGTAAGGCGATTTCTTGTCTTGCCTTGCAAGCCTCTTGGCCCTCTTGCACATTTCTTGTCTTGCATATTTCATTTAGTATATTATATATTAAATAGATGGCGTTATTAGATTTCTTGCTTTTTGTGCAAGATTCTTGCACAGTTCTTGCTTTTGCGGGGATTTACCAACTTAACTCGTAGGTCCATAGTTGTATTGGGTACTAATATTCTTTTGGATGAATTAGAGGAATGGACATTTGAACTAGATACACACAACAGAACATCAATTGACAAGATGATAAAACACTATAATAAAACGAATTGGATCTATTGCGTCTCCCTATTTTTGATCCAGCTCAGAATCGGGCAAAAATTTGGAGGAAACTTCAATCAAGAAATTCGAAGACTTTTAAAAATCGATATTTTGTCGATTATAATAGTAGTCAAAGTAATGAGGATGAGGAACAACTTGCAGTAACTTCTTTTGTCGACTTTGATATTGATTTCACTCAGATATTCATCCAAAATGAGCTTGACACATCTACTTCGACGTCGTTGCAAGGCATTGGCAAAAAAATGAAGAGTAGAACTAAATCAATATCATCTTCCAGAACAGTAAACGAAGACATTAATATTTTGGCTTGGTGGCCAGCTCATACTTCTATATTTCTTAATCTGTCTAAAGTGGCTGGAGATTTTTTTAATATTATCGCTACATCTGTGCCATCAGAACGACTTTTCTCCAAGGAAACCTTTGTGATAGGAAAGCACATAAACCGTTCGAATCTTGATCTATTAAAAGTCTTCTGTGCCTGAACTCCTGGTCGAAATTTTACAGAGAATAATGCACGTTTTCATTTTTTCATTCTATCAATCTATAGAAGTTTTTTTTATTTAATGAAATGTTTTTGTAGAGAAAATTTATATTTTATATCTTACATTCCTACTTATGTACTTCTAAAGGAATAAATATTCCATGTGCTGTTTATAATAAGTACGCTTCTTTCAAAAAAATGTTACTTTTCGAGTTGTTCCAATTGATCCACCTATTCATCAACAAACGCGATACTCATTTTTCTCTCAAAACTCTAAAATCGGACTCACTGATACGCAGTTCTGGCAAGAATGCAAGAGAGGCAAGAAAATGTTGCAATTCTTGCCAAGTCTTGCATCTTCTTGCAAAATCCAATTCTTGTTCTTGTCTTGCAATACAAGACAAGTAATTGAGACATTTCTTGTCTTGCATTTCTTGCGCAAGATAAGACAAGAGCAAGAAGAATGCAAGACTCTTGTGAAACACTAGCTCCAACATAAGAAACAAGAATCATGGCTGGCGTTAATAAGGATTTTGATATTTGAGGACTGACAAGTGTCAGAACAAGTCGAAGAAAATGTCCAACATGTAGATCGGTAATATTATCATACTATAATATTCTCAGGGTTCGCAAAATGAAAAAAAAAAACATTCAAACAATATTATTTGAAATAATTAGAAATTGAAGTTTATTTGAATGAATGCGAAAGAATGATGGCTTGACATCCTCATGGGATTACGCCGCATCTTATGATGCTTTCTAGATCCATTCTATTGGAGTGGATCAGTCTCCATTTAACTGGTTCATATTTTTCGGGTATATTTCTCCATGACTTTCTGTCTTTCTTCTTTCCAGTTTCTTGTTCCAATTTTTCTTAAGTCTTCTTCCACCTCCGCTAACCATTTCGATCTTGGTCTTCGTCTTTTTCTTGTACCTCCAGATTCCCATTTAAGCATTGATTTGATTGTGTCTTGCTCTTCTGCTCTCCATACATGTTATACCGTAATTTTTCATTACGCGGTAAATTGTTTTCACTCGGATGAGGCTGCCGGCTTCTCAGGGAAAACGAGGTGGTTCGAAGGTACTTACTAGGGCGCCACGTGATCTGCCAAGTTGCCAACATCGGCTAGACCACGATAGTGCGAAAAAATTCACAACACCAACCAAAATTACGCAATAAAAATAAATGAAAAATAATCCTCCGAAACGATGGGTACTACAAGAGCCCTACTTATCGAAGCTGGCCAGTCAATTTAAAACAAAATGGCGAGACAACTTACGCAGAACCGTTGCAAATCATAGCGCAGGCGCAACCAATATAGCCATTTAACTCTCTGTTGTTTTATCTTCTTGATTATATATTCCCCTTTCAATTCCTGTTCTATTTCATGATTCATTCTTCCATATTCATCTTCTGCAGCTTTTATCGGTCCTAATATTGATCTTATTATTTTTATTTCCATAACTCTTAAATTTTCCTCATCTTTTTTTGTCATTATCAGGCTTTCGGCTGCATAGATTGTTATTGGTCTTATCAGAGTAGTATATATTTTCATTTTAGTTGTTCTAGTCAATATTTTGCTTTTTAGTAGCTTGCTATTCGCATAGAATGCTCTATTCGTCATTATTCTTCTCTCTTTGATTTCCTCTTCATTATTTTCATCCCACGACAGTATTATTCCCAATTATCTGAATCTTTTATTTTCTCAATAAAATACACTAATAACTATAACTATAACTATTTTGTACTAAATAATAACGGCGTACCGATGTCTATTCTTCTAAAAAGATTCATGTTCCACTAAATTTATTTTGACCTCTGACTTGTTTACTCTCCGACTGTTGTTTGATATAATCTGTCCTTCACTGAACGACGATGGTTCTTTATATAGCTTTTTGTTTACCTGCGATGGTTTGGAAGAGTTTAACTGCATTTCGAGAGATTGCTGGAGTTTATCTAGAATGTTCCAGATGTTAGTTGAATGTGATATTTTGATACCTTATTACGTGTAAAAGATTATGTAACACTTCGAAATATGCAATTATAATAAAGCAAATTAATCTGTCGAAAATATTCAGAAAACGTCAAACTATTCAGAAGTGCAGCGCTTATAGGAATTAATATCAACAGTAGGTCTACTCACTTACATAGTTCACATTGAATACAAATTCTTGGATCTCATATGAACTAAGATGAATTACTGTCCATAAGACGTTAAATGAATAATGTTCATTGTGCAATATTAGTGATTAAAGTTCGAACAATGTATTCTTATGAACGCGTTAATATTAAAATTAAGAATTAGAATGGTTGAGAATTAGGGGAGTTGTCTACCATCAATATTAATTCTCATTAAATATCTGAATTGTTAGACCTTAAGTGAGGTGTCATGTCGAACTTATCAAAAGTCATTTCGTTGAAAATTTGAGGTACGTTAGGGACGTATATATTAAGTTACCTATGACGTTTTACCTTAAAAATTTGCGAAAGTGATTCATATACTTCGTCAAGTGTTGATTCAAATCATTTCTAAATAAATGAGAAGTGCGGGACAAATTCGGAGCCATGATTGATACAAACCTCGCAATTAACTCGACCGAGACTAACCTTACCTATTTCTAATTTTATTTTGTTACCCTGGAAACGAATCTTGAAGCTGTAGAGGAATGATTCAATTAAGATCCTATTTGCAAGCGCTTCTTTGCGACGCTAAGAAAATTGTACAAATGAATCGGAAACTAAATATTAATTAATTCAATTTTTGTTTAATTATTACACGAGGAAATAAATTACATTTTTGCTCGCGATGAGATTTTTATTAACTTTTTTTGGTGGAAGACTGTTGAAAGTAATTGCTAGAAATCCTAATTTTATTTGGTTTTTATTTTTCGTTATCTGCAGACCAGCAGGACTGGAAATAATATTCTAAATTGAAATTATTTCGTTATTTTACCAGATGATTTATTAGCTCTCGAGTAGATTCGGTATATGAAACAGATATCATAAAATTGTATTTTTTTTTTATGAAACACTTTGTTGTATATTTGTATTTGAATTCGCTGCTTGAGTGATCAAATAGCATTTGTTCGAGAAACACCTGTCAAATGAACAGAGCTTATTTGCTATGAATATTGCTTGTTCCTATTAGAAGATTACAATGTCAAAATATAATTTATGAATGTTCCAGAATCTAGATTCAAGTACTTTAAATCTAAAACAAGAAACCACTGAACATCTATTTCTATAAATGCGTTCCATCTGATTCCGTTTCAAACAATTGTGTTCTGTTGTTCTGAGCTCTATATATCATAATGCTCTACACAGCCTATTCAATAAATTATTGTCTAGTAAGCGAGCCCCAATTGTCGATTGTCGATTACGAAGGATACCTACTGCCTGCTTACTTCAAAATCAACTCAGATCTCCTATATTAGAACTATAAACTCATCATTGTTTTCTGAAGCCAACATTATAATTATTGATTGAATATTGTTCAAAAAATTAGCATCTTTATTCATTCTCTCATTTCTACATAATGTTTACTGTTATCCTTATTCTTAGACTGGAAATTTGTTGCTTCGACAGCAAGCAATGATTTCTATCAACTAATTGATCCACGAAACTGAATTCTGTATTTAAATTCAATATCTATCCTGTTCTATGTTGTACATAGTCGAAGGTTCTTCAGTATTCTACGTTATAAATGCCTGACGTGGATTAATCCTTCACGGATATCTTCGAGGATATCCGAAGTGGTTTGCCTTTTGTTTAATCAAATATTTAATTTGGTCTTCAGTTTTCTCAAAGCTTCCCCGTTTTCGATATAGTGAGTGAGAGTTTGAAAGATCGAAGTTAGCGAGACGGAATTAAGAAGATGTCTATGAATATTTCAGTGATGTTTTCTTATCGGTTTCTGTTTCATTCCGGATTACTCAAATGAAACTTTTCCGCTTCGGATTTTCGCTGAGAAAGATTGTTTTTGAATTGCTGCTTTTTCGTTCGACTAGGGATTTTCTTGTACTGTACGTGAAGCATTTGAGATATGCATATATTTATTTGTGTGAAACAATATAAATAGATAATATAATTCATATATTGAAAATGAAACTGGTTAGTTGACAACCATCAACTCATGCATATTGTGTCGTATTGGTAAATCATGTCCTGATTATGTCTTTGATTTTTTATGGAAATTTCACGTGAATCTTTCCTTCTTAGTACCATCATTTCTGTTTTATGCAACATAACACACCTGAAGGAATACCAAATTTTCTGCTACCTGCAATGCAAGTAATGTTCTTGAGTAATCCAATTCGTTCTTCCTCAGCAACTTTCTTTTACGCCACAAAACAATAATAATATTCATCCACTTACACATTAGACGTGCACGCAATCTTTCTCCCTTGATTACTAACATTTTCTGAACCAACACAAAGTGACTAGTTTTTACTCTTCAAGCCATTTTTTCTTTCAATATTACATTCTTTATACACCAATCTATTCTGCATTTAATCTCTAATAGTATAGACAAAAACAGTGAGCAAGATAATATCAAAAATACAACAATGAAAATGGTATAATAATAATAATTTGTGTATTAAGGCCGTAAAGGTGATTTTTTTGGTCGAATCTGTTGTCCGCTGCGGAAGCATCAATTGAAAGGCCACAATTCAGGTGAGATCAAGAAATCCGAAATGTACACAGCATTTTACAAGCAAACATCATGAGAGAATGATTAAAATTACAAAATGTACACTGAGCGTTTTGGGACTGAGAGTAAACTCGAAGAGGCAACAATTTCCCGAATTTCTGTAACACAATAATTAATTTGCTATCGATCGATAAGATTTTTGTCGAATAAAAATAATTATCGAAAAAGTGGAAATAAGAGAACAAATATATCCACATATTACCTAAATAGATACAAATTTAAATCTTCGTATGATTGATGCACAACTGACAGTTGATGCAACTATCAGATAACCAAGTACGTTTTGCAAGCTAATGTAAAATTAATTCGCGTTTCGGACAATTAGCAGGCTTAAATCCTGGTTCCATAAGAGCCCTGTCTCCTTAAAGTAGATCTAGATAACAAAAATATGTATTTTGATGGAATTGAGCCTGTTTTCTGGAAATTCATTTAAATTAACACATTTCTCTCTTTATTTAGAGAAAATTTATGTTCTCTTGGAATATTGACCTATATTTTGAGTTGAAAGAAGAAAAATTCTAATATTGTCCAAATACACAGAATCTTTGAAAATATAATATAAAATTAATACTTTGTTACATTATTGCCTTTTAGACTTATTACTAGCTTCTCAAGTCTAGACGTTGTGTCAACTGTTGTTTAGCAAACATCAAGAGTAAATTTGCTCTCAATTTTCTGGGGATAAATACCTACGCAGCTCTAGAATCTTTATTACGGGCTGTGATATCAGAACTTCTCATCCAATCTTACATTATTTCTGCCGCATGACAATCGGTATCATTTTGTAAAATACATTTGAAGAACGAACAATTCATGATGCCATCTACAAAGTCTAATTTGCTAATCCATTTAGCTGAATCATCACGGAGACCGGCAGTTAGTACAATAGATTTCTGCTTGAGTTTTTGTCTCGGTTCAATCTAGCTTCATCACTTTATTTTAACGTGATCCAGCTTGATTTGGAGTTTGCGATCATGATAGTCAAAACCGAGCTATAAGAACTGAAGAAGGCATCTATCACTCAACTGCTTTAGACAGGAATTTGTTTTCGGTTCCCGTGAAAATTTGGAAGCTCATGTCAATAGGGAATATGCACGAAATTCAAATTTGGTTCAAATATTTTTTTTCCGAATTTTTATTGGCCGGATATTTGTACTAAACCATCATTTTGGTAATTAATATATTTTTAATTGCTTGAAATTAATAAATAAAAGTGCAAATCAAGCGGGGAAAATTCAAAGTTCTAAAACGCAACACCATTGGTTGAAACGAAACGTGGCGTCAAATACTATGCCAACAAGTGCGCACTGCTTACAATTTGTATGACATTGCAGGCTTTTGATTAGAAAACATAGTAATAACGTGTGTGTTGTAAATTCATTTATTGTTTAAGTGTGATTTTAGCATCCTAGTGAGACTATAAATCATTTAAGACGAAGTGGTTTTGTAAAAGCAATCGGATAATCTGCCAAGAATAGATCCATTCATGATGTCGTCTTATTTTCTTTCAAATCCAAATTTTACGTTTACTGAAGTAAAAAGAATGAATACTGCAAAGTAATTATTCAATTAAAGCACATTATGTACGCTATTTTAATAAATACAATCCGAAATATGATGAGCAGTAAACATAACCCATAATTTTTGTTTATTTCAAAACGAGCAAATGTTAAACGAAGCCGCATACATACACTGTATTTTATTACTAAAACTAATCACATATTCATGATCTTTCAAGTTTATTATGATACTTCATCTCTTCTGATAACCTTACATCATTTCTTACGTATTTTAAAACCTATCTGGATTGGAAAAAGGACTTTATCAGGTACATTTCTGATAGTATTTTGCATTCAGGCACAATGCAATACTTATAAACTGACACTTGAGCTATTTCAATACTGAAATAAGCTGAGAACGAAAACACCTGTAGTAAACAATAATCTGTAATGTCACTGGACATAGTATTTGACGTCATCAATAGAGCGCGCGAAAATGGCGGCGTTTATACAGTTCAAAATTATTCTCAATTTTGAATATTTTTTTAAACTTGATTACAGCACCTTTAAACACAAATAAATTCATGAATATACCCTATTGAAGAGGTGGACAAGTTACATTCTGTAAACTGCTTCATGAATATTAACAAATACACCTTCAAAAATTTTTTAAGTGATTGGAATGCATCACAGTTCTTTTGCTCCTAAATATAATATACCAAACTATTGTTAAAATGTACGAATACAAAACACGTTTGATAAAATCAACAATAATATTCTCGAGGCTGAACTGTCATCACAATGACATTACACATAAAGTACTCTCTGAAAAATACGAATAAAAGATACGGCCTCGCTGATAAACGCACGTGCCAGTATCATGTCGATAATGCGAACTCGATTTTACTCATCCAAAAATTACCTAACGTGCCTATAGACGATAAACTTTCTGAACTACTTATCAATCGAGAGAAAATATTAACACTGCAGTGCGAGTCGTACTTTGATGATACTATATAGGCATATTCCACGCAAGCGTTAACAACTGTTTAAAGTTTCAATTTGATCGAATTAACGATACCCGAAAGGATAGTTATCTGATTCGATTCACGAGCCACCCAGTACGTGGATTGTACATCACTAAAAATCTTAACACAAATTGCAGCAACAACTGTGCAAAGTTTCAACTCAATCGGATAAACAATGCGCGAACGAACAAATAAGACTCGCGTGTGAAATTGAGAGAAAGTCTCCATTGCAAAATCAAAGACAGGCACTCAAATTTTATTTATTGGTATAGATAAATTGACAGAACAGTTATCGAATACTCGAGTACCATTTTTGTGTTATACGTTAATATTACTATTACTATTACTATTATTATATATTATTATTAATATTACTATTACAAACGAACAAATATGACTCGTACGTCACTTATTTCACGTTAATGTTGCTATGTCATAAATCTTTACGTGAGTATCAGCAAGAATTGCATGAAGTTTCAAGTCAATCGGATGAACGACGCGCAAACGAATAAATACGACTTGTGTGCCACTTATTTAACGTTCAGACTCTTCAATTTTATTTATATATACAGATGGAAACATGCATACAACTTGATTTTTCTTTTTTAACTATCTATTTTAAACTCATGCACACTCCATCTAATGGGAGCTATCGGATCGACTAGGATGAAAAATATTTCTAGTTGTTTTTCAAGACACAGGGTACCTACAGGTCAAATTTTATTCAATTTCTTGTCGATTGTTTGAGATTATAGTATGTATAGACGATAAGTCATCCTGCGGGAACTACTTGATCGGCTAAATGAAAAAATGGAATATTTTCCTCTTCGGCTTTGTGCGTATTCAATTTTATGACAATTGGTTGAGTATTGCAACATGTATTTCAAAAATGCATGTAAAATTAGTTATTCACATGATAATCTATAATAAAAAGTAATATTTCTCCCTCTCTATGTCACGAGCTACGTGCATGCCAAATTCCAGTACGGTTGGTTGTGCTGTTGAGGCATCAAGAGGTAACTAACAAACAAAAAACTCATTATTGTATTTATAATAATAATCAGAATAAGCTTATTGCTTCAACTTGAAATGTAACGATGACACGATAATTCTAAAATTATTTTTCACTTTTCACAGTATTTTTAAAATCACAAGCTTAATTTTTCTAATTTTTCAATGTTTCAGAGTCTACCCTTGTCTGCTCTCTCCTTCAAATGGAATTTGAATATGTAGGATAGAGTAAAATTCATAGAATGACTGTTAGCTGAGCTTGATTTTAGAAAAAGATCAACATGGTGTTTTGAAGTTGGCAGATGCATTGCAAAGATATTTTTATTTTGGGATTTTAGATTAACAATATATTTGTAATGAAACAAAAAATAGTAGTCATAATCTAATCTTCTGTGCTAATTGCCTCTTTTAGTTCTACAGTGCAAAGAAACACGGTAAAATTGTTAAGTTGAGAAAATCAGCTTAGTAGTAATTTAATAAGAAATTAATTGCATTTCCAAGCTCTATCTTCACTATAATAGTTGATTTCGTAAGGAGCTTTTGAGCTACATGAATAACTGATTTAGTTTTGTGACATTTGCTTCCTTTATCTATCTTTAATTAAATTATTTTTGTAGAGCTGTAATTATTTTCACCTTTGAATCGTCATTTGTTACAAAGATGAATAATTATTAGGAAGAATTGGTATGGTGCTTAGAAGTTCATAGATATTAATTGAGTAATTATTTATTTCTGAAATCGTGAACATAGGAGTTCCGAGTTCAATCCTTCAATTAGCAATATTTCTTCAACTCTTGATTTAATTTTTTTTTAAATGCAGACAAGTCATGCAGAATTAAAAAATTTTCACAACATTTTGATAAAGCGTATAATGCAGGTCATTTTCCAAATGAGTGAAGCTTAAAATAAGAGCCAAAGGCGAATATTGTAATCATCTTAACAAAATATAGCCAGTATCGTTCGAGTTAAACAAATACTAAAACAATCTGTTGAAAAATAGTTTGTTGACATTCTAAAATACTCTAACAGAAAATTATTGCTAAAAAAATCAGAAATTGGCATTAGTAAAGAGTCTAATCAATTTGAGAAATGATGGTCAATCGCCCCAAGCATATTAAAACAGTTGTGGATCACAATTATGTTTGACTAAACTGTTTTATCGACATCCAATCAACAAACTTGCCACAGAAAAGCAATCATATACTATTATAAATGCGAAAGTGTGATTGCTGGTTTTTTGTTTGTCCTTCTTTCACTCAGCAACGGATCGACATGTTTTTCTTGCATATAGTTGATGAGCCGGAGAATTAACTCCAGTATTCATGTGGTTTTCATGTGTAGTTTACTTGATAAAAATCAAAAATTAATAAGCGCAAAGCCTGCAGTTTACCCGTATACTGCAGTCAATTATTATATTATCAAGAAGTCAATTCAATCGGTTAACCCTAAAATGAGACTACACAAAATATTGGTCTCTGCTGCAATCTCTGCAAACAAAAAAAATAATTAATTGTGATGCAGAGTTAAAATGACACTTTTATTGCGACTCTTCGTCACGATTTAGTCTAAAAGAGAGTCTATTTGGGTTGGAAATATTTATACTGAATGTTTGAAAAACCACATGCAAATGAATTTGGACCGTTTTCATCGGTCAGTTATCACATATCACATTTTGCGGTAACAATCTCCTGTCGGTATGTTTACATTGTAAGACATCGGTGCTTTTATTAGCTCTTCGCAAGCCGATAGATGACTACTCACGCGGTTTGTGTCCGAATCCGGACACTCGATTGATGTTAATTAAATTTCAAGTTGGAAGACGAGCAAACCCAAGGAATTCGATAAATCGTAGAAGAGATGCTCGGATGTTCTAAGCAAGTAGTGCAAACCTTTGTGAATAATTGACATTCGATTTGATTCTTTGAATTCTAAATATCTTCAATGTTTATTTGGAAAAAAATAGAATACAAAATCTTATTATATTAACAAATTTCAGAATGCCAATTTCAAAAGCCAACGAAAATATCTTGTATAAAATTAATCAGCTGCAACAAAATATATTCTTATCTTTCAACCAAGTACTGAACGAATTCAACTGTATACAAAATGTTGTCTTAATTAATTCTCAACTCACAAAGTAACAAAATCTTCAAGAAAATTTGAAATAGAACCGGTAGCTTCCGGAATTTCATTCTTCGTCGCTGAATTTTAATCTCTGGACACGATCAAGAGCCCGTATACAAAGATTGTTGCAAACTCTCAAAGCGATAGCTTGAGTTCTTATTCCTTTAGCTTTGTAAATACCAAGGTGCAATGTGAAATAAAAGAAGGAATGTCTAATGTGCGGTTATTTTGATACATTTTTAGACTGTGTTGTATATTGGTTGTTTGAAAATTTTATTAAAAATTTTTTTGAGTCCCGTTATATTAGAATTTTGTAGAAATGATACGTTAACGTAAGTAATTAGTTTATATGCGCATTTTCACCAATAATAATGTTGCCATAAATTGTAGATATTGAGATGTTTTCTTGGTTACTATAATGTTTAATTGAGTATATAAATTTAATAAGTGACAAATTTCATGTCATTTGAAAATCGAATATAAATTTTATAGTGAAAATAATGAAGTTTTATTAAAAAATGGAAGAATCATCTAGATGATGGAAGCGCATTTTTGACAGCTCATGAATGCTTGTTACTTCAGAGATTTCGCAAATTACCATCTCTTACAATTACTGAGCATGAAATCAAGCAGTTTGGGCAAACTAACGAAACAGCAGCTTCCATTTAGTACTAGTTTCAAGTTGACTATTTAATAGGTACATAATTTATACATGTAAAAACTCAAAAATACCTTTTAATCTTCATTGTTTAGTTATTGACTGACAGGAGGTCAAGTGCTGTAGCTTAAAATGATAATTTGATCTTTATCAAAGCTATATAAAAAAGAATACACCAAAAGTGAACAAATTTTCATCCAATAATAATAATTCATTCTAATAAGCTTCAAATTCGCGTTAAACAAGTCATTGAATGAATCTCGGACAGATTTGACAACTGTACATAATAATAGTGACACCCGCGGCGAAAGTTGTAACTAAATATTTATCTACTTTAATAAATTTTAGTTGCCATACCCCTAATGTCATAGATATCTATGGACATTGTTTCACTTGAAACAAGTAATTGAATAATTCAATTTTCCACAATCACTGAGCTTGAATTAAAGCAATTTGTGCAAGCCTACGAAACAGCAGCTTTTATTTAGTACCAGTTTCGAGTCTGTAAATAGTATAGTTGCTGAGATCTCAGCGTCACGCCAGCCAGCCAGCCAGCCAGCCAGCCAAAGTGAATATAATAGCGCTTTTTTCGGAAAAATGCGCTAAAAATTCTGAAATCTATAATACCATAACAGGTCTCTGTTCAAGAATGAAAAAATTGTATTCTGTCATCAAAGAACGGATTTATAGAAAATATGCTCATGTCTTAAACTGAAGGCATAATGAGAGATCTGTAAGGATCAGATGAAAAATGATTATATGCCATTTTCTCTATTTTTAGCGCATTTTTCCGAAAAAAGCGCTATTATATTCACTTTGGCTGGCTGGCTGGCGTGACGCTGAGATCTCGGCAACTATACTATTTACAGACTTGAAACTGGTACTAAATAAAAGCTGCTGTTTCGTAGGCTTGCACAAATTGCTTTAATTCAAGCTCAGTGATTGTGGAAAATTGAATTATTCAATTACTTGTTTCAAGTGAAACAATGTCCATAGATATCTATGACATTAGGGATATGGCAACTAAAATTTATTAAAGTAGATAAAAATTTAGTTACAACTTTCGCCGCGGGTGTCACTATTATTATGTACAGTTGTCAAATCTGTCCGGGATTCATTCAATGACTTGTTTGACGCGAATTTGAAGCTTATTAGAATGAATTATTATTATTGGATAAAAATTTGTTCACTTTCGGTGTATTTTTTTTTATATAGCTTTGATAAAGATCAAATTATTATTTTAAGCTACAGCACTTGACCTCCTGTCAGTCAATAACTAAACAATGAAGATTAAAAGGTATTTTTGAGTTTTTACATGTATAAATTATGTACCTATTAAATAGTCAACTTGAAACTAGTACTAAATGGAAGCTGCTGTTCCGTAAGTTTGCCCAAACTGCTTGATTTCAAGCTCAGTAATTGTAAGAGATGCTAATTTGCGAAATCTCTGAAGTAACAAGCATTCATGAGCTGTCAAAAATGCGCTTCCATCATCTAGATGATTCTTCCATTTTTTTGAATTTTCATGCCTAATTTAGTTTTATCCTCATTTAGAGCACTTTCAGATTTTGGAGTGAATTTTTCAGAATTCATTTCAACTACAAAAAAATAATTCTAAATATAGCAACAGTACACATTTGTTTGGAGATAAAATTCATATAGTATAATTCTCCTTAGCTGCGTTATCTCACGAGTGGGACTCCCCAGAGTTACTACAATGTAATTTTAGACATTTCCGTCTCTCAAATTCATTCAGTCGTCCTACGAAGTTGTTCATGTGACAGTATTAAGCAAGTTTCTTTTCAAAACAAAAACCTACCGTAGAAGGATGGATTTAAGAAGGAATTGAAATACGAACGCAATTATTTTGTCAAGCTTGTATGCAAACTATTAGTTCCATCTGTAATTCAATAATAAATTTTCAAGATACAAGTGCAAAGAGTTGTTTTTTAATGCACGAGCGACTTAGTTGAAAATACGAACGAAGCGAGTGATTTTAAAAGTCCGTAGAGACATTTTACCCGTGTGTCTTACCCTATTTTATCCTAGATCGTCTTAATTTTTGTGAAACAGTCAATTATAGGAATAGTTTTTCCTGTTGTATATGTCACTTTGACGGCTACTATTATGGTAACTAAGGAAACATTTTAATAAATTGAACTATTTTCATTAAAGTTGAAAAGAACTTCCTCGGAAATTTGAATTAAAATACAAAGATTAAAATATCGGAAAGTGATTCTAGTGTTGTAAATGAGTTTTCCCCAACACTGTTTTAGAATTTGCATATTCCATAACCAAAAATTATGTTGGAACGAATGACATTGCAAAAAATCGTTTAGAATGGCCGTTTATTGATTCTGTATGACATTAGAATCATTTAGACGAATCAGAAGCTGTTAGTTTGGCTACTACCATGGTTACTTCCTAACAATTCAAGTATTCATATCTGGATTTACGTTTGACATTTAATAATTTTTCAAATTTCCTCTGAAATATTTATGAGTTTCCAAAATCTTGTAAGAGAAAGTATAGTCTACAACATGTTTGGAATGGCGTATTCCAAACTCGCGAGCCGTAATCCTCGCCTTTGGCTTGGATTACAAACTTTTCGCTCGTTCTGAATATAGGCCATTCCAATACTTATTGTAGAATATACTATTGAAATAACCTTCCGCATGTTTAAAATACTGATAATTGGAACTGACAGACTTTCTCACTAAAATCGTGCATCAAATGTGTGCAATAAAGCTTTTATTGCACAGTTTGTTACAGAATCCTCCTTCTTATATCAAAAATGATGTAAGAAACTGTTACTTTTTACACAGTTTTAGATAAAAGTTATAAAATGTAGGCATAGACATTGATAAATCTAATTAAATTGATCAAATGTGGCAATAAATATTATAATACATAACTTTTTATTTTAAATTCTGTTATTCTGTAAAGGATCCAAACGTCAAAGTTTCAAATTGAATATACAGAATTTGAAATCAAAAGTAATTTATTATTTAATAAAATTCTGCAAAATGTACAGATTATTGATAAGTATTATACAAGGTATAACAGAAATAAGTACATTAATTTTAACCAGTGATAGTTCTTGTCAAGCATAACAATTTTTCTTAGTTACTTTTTCCCGAATTCTCATCTTTTTTAGCATTTTTTAGCCCTTATAATTTAAGGAGTCGTTCAGGTGCATAATTATTGGATCCAGTAGCAGTTGCAATAAAACAATAATTGATTCTGACATATGTGAGTTATCAATTCCTTCAAATAAATTCTGGAATAAAACTGATTATCAATTATTAATTCTGTCTACGATTTCACAAGCAGTTTAGTATTAGCTCAGCGAATTTATTTAGAACGATTTCCGAATTGTCATTTCACTAAAAATTGAATTATTGTGGTTATGCTGATGTATTTAATGTCAAAATATTATGCACTTATACATTATGATGAGAATATCATGGGATATTTTGAATTTATTTTTTATCTGGAACGTAAAACAGCAGGTGAGATGAATGAAATACATTAATTTATAAATGAAGCACCTGTGTATTAGTTTTTCTCATATTATTACAAGCTTCAAGCTCAGGTCGTTTCAATAAAGTATACCCGGTGAATTGATCTGCTGAATAAATAAAATATTGTATCATATATTTCAGAAAATATTTAAAATCAATTATCAAATTCCGTTTGATGCATTTATAGCTTATATTTTCTGTTCTTCAAGAATAGAATCTTCAAAATTTTATATAGCAATATTTCTATTGAATTATTCAGTGAATTAATTAATTTAGAATTGCATTCCATTTAATATGCCACCGTTTCCTTTAAATAAATCGTTGAATGATTTTCTCTTTGTTTCTGATGAAGTAAGTTGAGAACAGCAACTACTTTTTGAACTGCTCGTAGATGGCAGCACAGTCTAACACTTCTGACACAGTTTCAGACAATTCAAATCAGCTGATTCAAGTGCAATGAACTGGTGCAGACAATCTTATGTTTAAGAAATGTACTATTTGAAAATATACGTGAAATCCCTGAATAAAAATCAAATTTCTCAACAATGATACATAAATACGACTTATGCCCGATTTAAATTAACCTGGGTTAAATTGACGGGGAGTTAACCAATAAACAGGCTTTCAATTCATTTGATTAACTTGATTGGACAGTGATGACACAAAAAAATACAGAAATTGATATTGTTACCAAGGAAATGAGCTCTTTAAACTGGATTAATTTAACTCGAGATCGTGAAACCGGCCATGAAAGACCAAATTGTTTATTACAGAGACAAATTTAGTCTTTCTTCCAACATATGCAAGAATAGAATTATCGAGGTGAGTGAATATCAATGTATGACCAAAATACTAATATTCTTGCAGTTTCAAATGAATGATTGACAAAACTACGATAGCTCATAGTTGGAAAATGTCATTCTTTTAACAAATGAGAAACATTCAGTTTGAACCATGGGCGCACTATGAAATTTTTGACAAAACTTTGATGAATTTTTACTCTATATCCAGAGGATTCACGGAAAAAAGTTATTAAGAAAAATTGTTATGTTTGACGAGTTCCATTACAGGTTAAAATTAATGTACTTATTTCTGTTACACCCTGTATAATACAACATTTGAAACCGTCATTGCACCAGGACAAACAAACAATTTTAGTGTGAATGCAAGGAATAACAAACTTGAATCCATCCGTGGACACAATGTAATAACTATCACTTTACATTCTCCCATATAGGGTTTGAGTCTCAACAATACTATGACAAGAGAGTATCGCGTTTTTTTGGATCTATCTAGTGTTGCCACGAGACTCGAGACCAGTCTCGGTCTCGTCTCGTCTCGCCTCAAAAAGTCGAGACGAGACCATAGAATGGGTCTCGAGTCAAAAGTCGAGACCGAGACGAGACCAGAGTCGAGTCTCGGCGAGAGTCTCGCGAGACTCTCGACGAGACTTGTATCATAATCACTTAAAATTCATTTTCATTTCTTCTGAAAGCAATTTTATACCGCTCTTTCAGAATATTCACTTCATATTTAGCCCACATGACAATTATTTTTTTGTCGATTGTTTTCTTAAAGTTCCATTTGGTTTTATCATGTTTGGTATCAAATTACCTGAAGCTTCTGCAAGAATAATTCTAGTAGAAGTGTGAAAAAGGATATGCAAACGATTGTTAATTTTCATTTGAATGATGTCTAGTTTAGAATCAATCTCAAGCATTTGGAGAGATAGGCTCAGCAGGAATATAAAAAAGATAATAAGTGGAATCTACGTTATAAAATTATACTTCCGATGATCAAATGTCAAAGCTGTATGTTCCAAATTAAAGACCCTAAAAATTTAGAAAAGAACTCTTGATTTTCAAAAATACCTATTTTATGTAGGGACTTGAATATAACCGCCATCCGTCACTTTAACAATGACAGTCGTCACTTTGACAATAACAGCTGTCACTTTGACAATGACAGCTGTCATTTTGAAATATGCAATTGATTGATGCGACACTCTAAATCTATGAAACAACGATGAAATCGGCCATGAAACTTTTGGTTGGGAAAGTACTGTGTGGCCGCAGCAGATTTTATATCATAAGATTGTACAACAGGACGAACCCCAATACTAGCACAGCACTTCCAATTTCACAAAAAATTATCGACTTAATGGAAGAAAATATTATCATACTATAACTGATTTTGACTGGAAATACGTTACATAAATCGACTCCTATAAGATTCCTGGTTATATTCCTGTATCTCACCTAATTTCATACAAAATTGAATCAGATTAGGCTGGACTGGGCCATAGGAAAAGAAAATCAATACTACTCTTCCATAAATTCCAGTAATTTGAACCATAAAGCCCGTTATTCACAGTCAATAACATAACCTCATTTGAAAATTTGGTTTTTCTTCATCTGCTTTCGAATTTGATGGTTCCCACGTCGCAAATAATGCGTTAATTACCATGTAGGCATCTTAGATCTACCATCAATTCGAATAAACGCTTTCGTAGCCTGAATTTAGTTTATATGAATTTATCTTGAAAGTCGTAGAACAAATATCGTGTGGCGAACTAGCGTTATGAAATTCGGAGAGTATGTTTTATAACTCAGCGATTCTTGACTGGAAATATGTAGCCTCAAGCTTGTCATAATGTTTTAGTTTACACATTTGTTGCATAAAACTATTGCCTCTTTATTATCTCGAATCCCCGTGGTTCCAGTGGTTCCATTCTAATTTTTGAAGACAGATCGCAGTCTCCATATGTCAATGTTGATATGTCATAGTTTCATTTATAGGAACTTGAATATTGTATGTTGGTGCAAACAATATGATCGATAACTTTATGCTGTCATTTGGTTTGAAATCAGGTTCAATTCATTTTTAATCATTCTCCTGATTCATTATTAATTATAATGGTAATTCTATTGATGCTATTAGATAACATACGAATGTCAAATCTATCATCGAGCTAAGGCAAATGACATGACCCTGTCTCTTACTTCTGGAAGACTGTCTTCAACGATAATGACATAAAATCACTTCTCTAATTGTCCGATAGGTGGTACATGTGTCGTATGTCTATAAAATGATGTCAAAAGACAATCTTCACAAATTAGAATTGAAACCCAGAGCAATTGTTAGTATTGCAAATTCGACGTAGGCTGTACGCTAAGATTATCCAATACGCAAGCGCGCTGTACGTGATCACGTGATCATAATTTCCAGAGCTGCTTAGCAATGTAGGAATAATTGTGTAATGTAAGGAATTCAAAAGACACATTATTTGTAGAGTGGTGTTTTTGTGGTTCTTAACGATTGTAAAGTGAGCCCGAAGCCCACGTCTGAAGATTTATGACCAAGGTATGAAACATAATTTTGCGCACCAAACACGCAAATACATTTTTTCGGTAGAATTCATAGCAAATAATAATCAGGTAGAACAAATTGAGTCCCACATTTGAGAATATGTAATTTTGAAAAATCATGGCGAGACTCTCGTCGAGACTCGAGACCGAGACGAGACTGACCTACTCGAGACCAAGGCGAGACCGAGACGAGACTGAGCTAATCGAGACTACCACGAGACCGAGACTCGACTCTCTAAAGTCTCGTCTCGTCTCGTCTCGTGGCAACACTAGATCTATCAATATTCGGTTTATATTCTCAGTAATAAACTCAATTCAAAACGATGAATGAAGACCTATAACAATCTGTAAGACAGAAGATCTAGATTGACTCTTATAAAAACTAAAATTCAACAAAATCCGCTCCACCGAATATGATATTTGAGAACTCAGAAAATCAAGAAGCTAAGATAATATGAAATTGATAGTATTTTATCGACATCAAGTTTGAACTGATAAATATATTAAAAATATTTTATATAGTTTACATTCCACATTATAAGTACACAAAGTTTTGTCGAAATATTCCGATCGATATAAAATCTGTAGACATATATCTGGAAACTCATTACAACTTTTTTTTTTTTGGCAGTAATAACATGTAATTACAGTGTCCTGAAGCATATTTTTAGCAACGTCGCCTCACCACGTGATCATACAAAACGACATGTTCATATTTTTCAGTCGGTACTGTTGTTCTTGTTGTATGCCATGTTATCACAGTATGACTGGGATTCACATTGATTGATTTACGGTCGTGCCAGCATTGGAAAAGTAAACCGTGGATTGGGTCTATTACTACCTGAAATTAAGAATTATTTTAGGCTTTCATCAATATCTATATAAACTTAGAAATTGGAGGAATTTCAAAATACTAAATTTTAAATATATTTCATATTGAAAACAGAAAATGGATTAGATTTGAAATGCTTCTGATATTTCAAGCTGATAATCAATAATTTTGATTTAATAGTAGTCAGAAAAATATATAGAACATATATTTCTAGGGAATAATTCCGATATATAATTTCAGATATGTCATTCCCAGAACCCAACAGAAAGTAAATTGTCGCATAGAAGCATTGAACATCAAATTTAGATTCAAAATATATAAGGACTTAGAGAATTATGACTAATCGATATTTATTACGATATATACACGTATCCTAACTCAAACTTAATTTCAAATTTGATCTCAATCATCAATCGTTCAGGAAAAGAAATAAAATGAAAATTGAAACTTGAAGCAAATAAAATAAAAGTAAAATGATCGTGTCAGATATGAAATACGATTCTAAAAGTGTATAAGATAAACAGGATAACATAGGGCAGTGACGGATCGGGTATAGGCACTGTGGGACCACAGCACTCTTGAGAAGCAAAGCACTATTTTGGATTAGTGATAATCATTTTGATTTCATTGAAACAGATTCTAATCTATTTCTATTATTGTTTTATGCTTGCTATAAATATAATCATGAAAAAAAACTAAAACTCGTAAAATTTATCTTCCAATACTTCTACAGTTGCTTGAAAATGAAAAATTAAAAAAACAAAACACATTTTTATGTCTTTCTAATATCAAGATTCGAACAATTGAATTTCAGCGGTTATTCTTAGGTCCTTCACATAATTTTCCCTTGAATTGTCGGGTTATAAGACCGAATTTCCTACGTCAGTGTTTACTTAAAGTGGAAAGCGGCGATAGCGCATTTCGCGCAATAGAACATTGCGTTAAATTCGCAGCAAATTAACTTGAGATATTGGATGATGTATTTAATTAACTAATGAAATTTGTAGTTTCTTAACAGCTTGAGTACGATTTCCAGAGCTGCGGATTCTCTCAATAAGGCTGATTGAAAGCAAAATGTTATGAACTGCAATGCAAGAAATTCAATTTAGTTGTTTGGAGAATGAAATATGAAATTGAGGTTAGGGTAAAGTAGGGAGACCAAGTTATTATGATTCGTGGGAATTGGATCATTAAATTCTAATTGGAATTGATTGGAAAACTCTTGAAAACAATATAAAAGCTGGTAGTTCTTCTTGTGAGAACATTTTCTCTAATACTAGCGTCACACAAAGGTCTATTCACAATTAGGCTCTATTGCTGATACCTCTACCAATAGTACCAATTGCTCTCGAAACTATCGCGATTTATTTTTGTATCCCCATAAACTTTTGCCATTAATAGCAAAATGTTATCAATCTGTCAACCAACGCTTTAAATTGGTTGTGGCATCGACAGTACGACCTCATGTGAATGCACCTCTAAATATAATAATCATTCGAAAGTAGACACATTGTCATTAAAGGTATGTTTATTTTGAAATAATGATTCTATTAATAGCAATAACGTTTAACATTTAATGCCGTTAACTGTAGAGTAATTTATTGCTGGGAGTACACCTATGTCTAATACCATGAACTAAGGCATTATTTAAAACATTAAAATATTGTCAATGACAACGTGTTTATTGTCACAGAACACCTTAATCAAAAATATGGACTCTAATGTAGCCCCACCATAAGAATGTTAACACTTGATGAACGGCATTAGACGTAAGCGTGGTTCCAGCATAAATATTAGACAGTTCAAGAAAGCATTCACATAAGGTATTATTGAGTATTGGTGCTCATAATTTAGAGCATCTATTGGTGAATAAAAGTTTAAAATGTATCACTCGTTTATTTTACTACGCTCCAGGCTGTTATTGAAAGCATTTTTCAATTTTTAGAATGAATAATCTTGATGCGAGAAATTGCTAATTTGTTAAGTAAATTATCTACCACGGAACCTCTCATAACTCCATCACACTTCAGCAGAATAATTAAATCAATTTCTCTTGAAACAAAAGGTCGGAAAAGTTCTTTTGTTTAAACGAATAATGTTAAAACTCTTCATTAAGTTTCCAAACTTCTCATCAATAATTGGTGAGACAAATATTTAGGATGTTCTTAGTAATTTCAAAAGCTGAGATAATATTTTACCTTGAAATTGATGGAGTTGTTTTTAGTGATGGTATTGTTTCTCCAGTGGTAATAAGAGAGGTCGTCCATTCGAGGCCAAAGTCGTTTCTTCCCTTGGAAAATTGGTAACCAATCTTGTTTCATGAGTCTGTCAGCGTAGTCAATATAACCGGAAACCTCGAATCCAGTTCTTGTGAAATGTCGAAGGAATATTATCGTCTGAAAAATGCAACAAAATATCAACATGACATCAAAACAAAATGAGAGTTTTGAATATATATATTATATTCGCTAATACAGAATTTGGAAACGAAAAATAGTTTTGAGGCTTATAGTCTACTATAACTTTTATGTACATAAAATCCACTTTTTATCAAATAGTAAAATGTTGCGATCGATCTACAGCTCCGGTTCCTACCACTTAAGTCTTACTACTTATGTTTTACCTCTCAAATGGTAGAACTTCACAGCTTACAGTTAAATGGTGTAATTTAATTCTCTCAGTGTATATTACCAAATATCATGCAAAAATGTCATTTCCACAGCAGATCCGCTATGTCTATGTATGCTCTGTAGCCAATATTTATTGACTTGCAGAAAAATAGCTTTTTCTTTTCAATATAACTTTCATATAGTTCAGTACACTCATCACTTTTTTAGTCCAATATTGATGAGTCCTTCAAATATGGTCAATATCTTTGGGACAGCATAGCCATCTTCATTTCCTCTTCCGTCCAAATTACTTTCTCTCAAATCAGCCTTCAGGATTTTAAATAGAAAATCGTTGGTAGGGGCTGGATCTTGGTTGTTCTGAAAAAAAAGCACTTCCTGCGCAAGATTGCCTCACCGCTCACCTGGCAGATATGATCAGAGCTAGGTGATTAGAATACCATAATCAAGCTTAATCATTGAAGCTTCCCTTGATAGATAGTCTACAAATACAACTCCTTAACAATCCCAGAAAACCGTCGCCATCAACTTCATCTACGACTTTCAGATTTCGAACGTTGAGGCTGGCTTTTATTGATGAATAAAGGTTTATCAACGTACTGATTCGAGGAAAAAATTTGAATATCTCCTCGATGAACATTTTTAGTATGTCCTATGAATATCGATCTCGGCTAGTGTTTTACAAGAATCAAGAATTAGTCTTGATCTTGTCTTGGTCTTGTCTTGAAATCAAGACAAACCAAGATAAGAAGTATTTCTTATTTCCCAAGACAAGACAAGAAAGAAGTATCAAGAATCAAGATTTCTTGTCAAGAAATCATGATATCTTGACAATTTTTCTCCGATAATAAATTTCATGGCCAGTTTCATCACTGTCTTATGAATTTATTTATTATGTCATACCAACTTTCAAAGTGAAAACTGTCAATGTCGGAGTGACAGCTGTCATTTTCAAAGTGACAGCTATCATTATTATGGTGATTATATTTTAGTTCTCACAATATAAGTATTTTTGGAAATGAGGAGTCTTTTTCTAGATTTTCTGGTTGAAAAAGCTCATTAATAAATTTCAACTAAGCTTTTTAATTAAAAAACTCAAATAATAAATTTCAGTCGGAAATTCGTATGAGTTCTCTAATAGGGTATAGGCTATGTGCAAGGGGGCGGAGTTTGAACAAATATCGATGCGAGCGCTCGTGGTGAGCACAATTGTAAACATCAAACTCCATTTCTCAGAATACGTCATTGGCTGTCATTGAGCATTGTAATTTAAAAGTGAAAATAATTGCATATAAAACATGAAAAAACGTTTGTTCTGTTTCAGGATGTTGTGTTAAGGATGATTCAAGTGGAATATAGTTTCATAGATTTCATGTACCCAGTTATAACATAAAAAACGAGTGAAGTGAATCAAAGCGGTAAATAGAGTATTGTCTGTCTTTCATTATATCTACATAACAAATATGTTTGTAATTCGATTGTGAGATTAGAAATATTCATCATCGATTTGGGATTCATGAATTTACCTCTATCTCTAATTTGTAAGATGTTTCAGTGATAGAAGTTTGTCAGATGCACTTCGCAATAATTTTGTTGTTAATATTGTCTGCAACATATTCTTCAACATGTTTAATATGGCAAAACTAATTTCACGCTTTTCTTCAATGCTTTCTCGGTAAAAGGGATACAGTGTTTGATAAATACAATCCCGATCTGCAAGATCATCGGCGTCATAATTTGAGGTTATCCTGTCAATTTGGACGAATTAAGACGTTTTCTCTATAATAGGTACGTTATAATTGGAGAAAAAAATACTCAAAATAGATAATTTCAACGTACCTTTCATGCTATGCAAGTTATATTATACGCAGACAACTGAATTAAATAATATTAGTACATTTAAAAAATTGTAGGTATGAAACAATGATAAAATGGAGTTCAATCGTTCTCCATTGCCCGCTAGGGGCGCAAGTAGACTTCAAGCACGTAGCCTATATTCATGAATTTATTTTTTATTTTTAATTCACTGATTACATCGTTATAACAGAGTAAAAAATATGAATTATGTTTAAAACTGCTGTAATCAAGTTTGAAAACATATTTTAAATTGAGAATAATTTTGAGCTGTTCAAACACCGCCATTTTCGCGCGCTCTATTGATGACGTCAAATAATATGTCCAGTGACATTACAATCCATTCTTTACTACAGTTGTTTTCGTCCTCAGCTTATTTCAGTATTAAAAAAGCTCAAAAGTCAATTTATAAGTATTGCTTTGTGCCTGAATGCAAAATACTATGAGAAATGTACCTGGTAAGAAATGATGTGAGGTTATTAGAAGAGATAAAGTTTCATAATAAATTTGACAGATCATGAATAACATTATATGTGATTAGTTTTGACAATATGTATGTATGAGGCTTCGTTTAACATTTGCTCGTTTTAAAATGAACAAAAATTATAGGTTATGTTTACTGCTCATCATATTACGGATTGTATTTAATAAAATAGCGTACATAATGTGTTATTATTGAATAACTACTTTGCAGTGTTTACTCTTTTTGCTTCAGCGGACGTAAAGATTGGATTTGAAAGAAAATAAGACGACATCATGAATGAATCTATTCTTGGCAGATTATCCAATTGTGCTTTTACAAAACCACTTCGTCTTAAATTATTTATAATCTCACTAAAATGCTAAAATCACACTTAAACAATAAATGAATCTACAACACACAAGTTATTACTATGTTTTCTGATCAAAAGCCTGCAATGCCATACAAATGTAAGCAGTGCGCCCTTGTTGGCATAGAATTTGACGTCACATTTCATTTGAACCAATGGTGTTGTGTTTTAGAACTTTTGATCTCCCGCGCTTGATTTGTATTTTTATTTATCAATTTTAAGCAATTAAAAAGATATTAAATACCAAAATGATGGTTTAGTACAATAGTTCGGCCAATATAAATTCGGAAAAAAAGTATTTGAATCAAATTTAAATTTCATGCATGTTTCCTATTATTATACTTTCAGACAGATAGACCGACCGATTTCATTTAAACTTATGTTTCTTGGGTTCAGTTGGGTCTAAAATGTGAAAATTCATCAGAGTCTTGAGCGAACAAAGAAACACAATTTCAATACTTTCCCTATTATATATAGGTCGGGAAAATAAGAGGTATATGTGACTATGCTTTTCAAAACAAATATTTGATACATACCGAAAGCACAAGTCGTCAGTTTCCGGTGATTAAATCATTCATGTAGAGAAGAAACGTTTAGGTAGATTCCTCAATACTCCAAGTTGTTAACCCTTAGCAACATTGCTATATCATATAGAAAATAATAATTGCAAATACTGATTAAACATGAAATAGACAGACTTTTCATTCATTTCTTTTGGAGGCAATTTTGGAAAACGTTGCTAAAATCGATTCATAAGATAACTGACAGGGAGTATAAAGGGTAGACACTAACGCTAAACTGAGTGTTCGAATTGGATAAAGCAATAGAGAAAAGAGATTCCCCCTGAATGTCAAGATCAAGATATATCAAGAATTCTTGAAATAAGACAAGAAATGCGTTGCTAAGAAATGGGCAAGACAAGAAATCTTTATTCTCTTGTCTTGAAAATCAAGACAAGACAAAAAATCATGTTTTGATGAAACACTAATCCCGGTGCTGTCAGTCAAAAGTAGTGTTTCACAAGAATCAAGAAATAGTCTTGATCTTGTCTTGATCTTGTCTTGAAATCAAGACAAGACCAAGACAAGAAGTGTTTTTTATTTTTCAAGACAAGACAAGAACGTACTATCAAGAATCAAGACTTCTTGTCAAGAAATCTTGATATCTTGACAAATCATTATTCAAATCTGCATATTTATTATTCTATTATTGAAATATTGAAATCTGCTGTGGTCATCACAGTTTTTTCCCGACAATAAGTTTCATGGCCAGTTTCATCACTGTTTCATGAATTTAGGAGTATTATATTAACTTTCAAAGTGATATTTGTCATTTTCAAATTGACAGTTTAAAGTGACAGCGTCATTATAAATGTGACAGTGTCATTTTCAAAGTGACAGCGTCATTGTAAAAGTGACAGCGTCATTTTCAAAGTAACAGATTCATTTTCAAAGTGACAGCTGTCATTGTCGAAGTGACGGCTGTCATTGTCTAAATGACAGCTTTTATTGTTATGGTGACGTATGGCGGCTTGCAATATAAGTATCTTTGAAAATGAAGAGTCTTTCTCTAAATTTTCCACTTGAAGAAGCTCATTTACAAATTTAAACCTATTCAGGGCAGTAAAAAGTATCGGTGACTATGACTTTCAAAACAAATATTTGATACATATCGAAAGCATAAGTCGTCAGTTTCCGGTGATTAAATCGTTTATGTAGAAGAGAAATGTATTGGTAGAATCCCCAGTACTCTAAGAAAGTAGTTAATTTTTAGCAACATTGCTATATCATGAAACAATAACAATTGCAAATACTGATTAAAATATGAAAATGAACTTTTCATTCATTTCTATTGGTGGCAATCTTGGAAAACGTTGCTAAAATCGATTCATAACATAACTGACAGAGAGGATAAAGGGTAGACACTGATGCTAAACTGAGTGTTCAGATTGGATAAAACAATGAAGAAAGGGGATTCCCCCTAAAAGTCAAGATCAAGAAATATCAAGAATTCTTGAAACAAGGCAAGAAATGCGTCGTCAAAAAATAGGCAAGACAAGAAATTTTTATTTTCTTGTCTTGAAAATCAAGACAAGACAAGAAATGGCCATCAAGACAAGAAATCTTGTCTTGATGAAACACTAGTCAAAAGAAGTCAATATTCGAAATATCCAACAAGCCACAATGCTCATACTCAAATATTCGTGCATAATATGTTCAATCCATTATTTTCTGGGGACTGATATGTCAGCTATCTGCAACAGCTTGATTTTTCGATCTTGGAGAATCAGGACCTTCGCACTATTGAGATTTTCTCTCAGATTGTGGTTGATAATCTCCCAGGGTGTCAGGCATAGTTCATTTTTAAGGGTTATCTCACCACATTTAAAAGCTTGATGCCAATTTTTTATCGTGCAAAGGCAATGATCATATTACACAGTCAAATTTTCATTATCAATCGGTGTTGGGGCTGCCCTGCTTCTATGAAAAGCTCTGTCACCGCTCGGTACTTCACTTTCCAATCGGTACTGAATCATCCGACATGACCGTACTTGAATGGCTGATGCAGCCGAACTATTAATGCAGGTTATTATGCTCGCATGTCAGCCATATTCGAAGATACATGAGCCAGGTGGGCAAGAAATAATTTCGCTGACCTGAAGCAAACTGGGTGATTGAAAAGAATTTTTGAGCTCTTCCCTTGAAACAGACAAATTCTGAAGGAACGTCTCTAACACGTCCGGAATCTTACAGTCGGTAATCTTTTTGCAATCTTCTTCTCAATCATCAAATCACTCGACATTACAGTACTTATTTACTTAATCTACTTTCACGCCATTTATCAAAATATTGTAACCAGTTACAGTTGCATCCTCCTCAAACATTAAAATGTTACATCCATCAAGATTCAAAATAGAATTCTTCATCACTTTCCACTCAAAATAACATAATTTGCATACGCTAACCACTGTTTCAGATCGGTATTTACATTGAACTGGATATCTACGCTTTATACAATTCAAAATAAAATAAATTTTTGAATTTATGTTGTCTTCCTATTGTAGAAATTTTTGTGGAAAATACGATTTTTAATAAATTTCTTCATGAGTTACATAGTTAGATCACAAAGTATAAGAATCCATGAATCCGAAACTTGACATTGGATTTTTTGATTCTTCCTTCATTAATATGTCCAATGTCTTTTCATAGTAAAGATATAGGCAGATACTGAATGTTTAGATTTTTTTGTTCATTGTGTAAACTGTAGAGCAATCTCAACTTCAATAAATTTATTTGAGAAATCTGATAGTGTAGCGAAATAATAATATCTTGTTAAGTGTTAATATCATACTTGATAGATTTAGTACGATGTGAAACTTTACTAGACATAATAAACTGTTTTGATATAGTGGGCGCTGTTATAACACGTATAACATTATTACTCCATAAAAATAACAATTTCTATCAACATTAACTTCAATAGAAGCGAAATGTTAATGTGTCGAGATCGGCTTGAAATTTAATTCTTTTACATATAGGCATATTTTCCGCGCGGTCGTACCATTTTCCGTACCTACAGGTACTGTTTATAGTCTTTGTTCGAATTATGTGACATAGAAAACAACAAATGCACATTGTATATTCTATATATAAAGCAACAGTATTTTGTGGAAGACTTTTCAACGATAAAATTGCGATTATTTTTTTTTTATTGATTCATCTGAAGTCGAGTCAAGCTGCAAATTTTCTAAATAACTTGTAGACTATCTAAATAATCTACAATTACCGAAATTTTGTACAAAATCAAAGTTGATAAGAGATTCAGTTATTGAAAACAAATTTTAACTTTGATGGATGATAGATGGTATTCATAGCTCAATGTAAATATGCTAGCTTTGTAATCAGAGGATGACGGATTCGAGTCCCACTAACGGATAAAAAGTTAGTAAAATAATATACTCTGTGGCCTACTCTCAACAAAATCCAAGGTATTTGTAGTTTGACGAGTGATATTCGCACATTGAAAAAATATCAAGTCAATCTACTAAGTACTCTACAAGTGTCTGCCACACCCGCATCGGATAAAAGTATAACTAAACAAAACCGTTATTATTAGAAAGTAGTATAGGCTCACTAATAAAATTATGCTGCGTGTGAAGTTCATTAGCTTTTCATGTTAGAAATAATTATCCTTAAGAACAATTAATCGCATCTTGTCGACTCTTATAGCCACAGGACGACTTATATAACAACGGACAAAGACGAATCGCTGGTAAAGCAGACACCGTTGTAACCAATCAACTGCCGATCAATCACTAATTAATGTGGAAATGAAAAATTATAAGCGAGAATGATTTCTTCTGTAGACTTCAAATGAGTTATTCGGCTTTTTATTAGGGTGACTGGTCCAAAATTGAATTTTTTGATCGATACTACGGCTTTTAAATGCACTGGGTTTTAATAGAAACGATAATGAACTACATTTACTGTTTTCAAATTGTGCTCATTTAATCGAAACATTGATATTGAATGCTGACCCAGTAATGAATATAAATGATCAATATTTAGAGAAAAATGCATCGAAACGTAGAACTATGGAACAGAATTATTGGTCTTCCTGTATTTGAAAAAATTAATATTAGAGAATAAGGTATGGATTAGCATTAATATCTGCCAACCTAAAGTATCCTTTTTGTCCAAGTTTAATAAAACTTGGAAACAGTTTATTACGCACTCAGGGAAACGAATATATTATACTTTCAAGAGCAAACTTGATGCCTACATAACATTGAAGAAAAAAACTGCATTTTGCTCTGTCTTCTACTGCTTCAAAAATTATTGCTGAAATACAAATCCTAATACTTTATCACGTCATATTGCGCAGTGTAATGGTAACTTCGAAACAATTATCTATGATAACGAAAATACAAAAGATGGTAGATTGATTTAAGAAGCATTGTGAAGTAATAGTATATTATGCTACAAGGACCGAACGACTGTCATTTTTGTCCAGGATAAATTTGGCTGCATTTGGTGAAGACGAGGGCGAAGACGAGGATAAAGCCCAAGGCGTAGCTCCGTGCAGCCAAATTTGTCCGTGACAATAATGACAGTCGTTCAGTGTCCGTGTTGCATACGATACTTTTTTTTTTTTGTAACAAGTACACCGATTCTTACGAAAACGCCTCTTCATGTAAGCCAATTTGCATACCAAAAGGGCAAATCATCAACTACGGCCCTTCACAACTTAGTCGCCAAAATTTAAAAGTCCATCGCAACCAAAAGTTTGGCGGTTGGCATTTTCATAGATATAGAGGGTGCCTTTGACAACACCTCTTACGAATCTATACAAACGGCAGCCACCCAGAAATGCATCGACAGATCGATTGTGAGATGAATAAGTACGATGCTAAATAGCCGTACAGTAAGGGCTCAATTGGGTTGGGAAACATCAGTGGTGCAAACCAGTAGAGGCTGTCCGCAAAGTGGAGTTCTATCACCTCTTCTCTGGTCCATTGTCATTGATAGCCTACTAGTTAAGCTTACAGAAGAAGGTTACATCGTTCAAGGTTACGCAGATGACCTAGCGATAGTAGTTAGAGGAAAATGCGACTCAACTGTATCAAATCTCACACAAAGGATATTAAAACTTGTTTCTCTATGGACACAAGAACATGACCTCAGTGTGAATCCTAACAAAACGATAATTGTTCCATTCACACGAAGGAGGAACCTTAAACTAACAGCCCCCACATTAAATGGGACGGTAATCGAGTTCTCAAGAGAAGTTAAATATTTAGGTGTTGTACTAGATTAAAAGCTTACTTGGAACTCACATCTGAATAAAATATACAAAAAGAGTTTAGTGGCACTCAATACATGTCAACGACTCCTGGGCAAAAAATGGGGTCTCAGTCCCAATTTAACACAATGAGCATATGCAACAATTGTCCGACCAATGATCACCTACGCTTCACTAGTATGGTGGCCAAAAACTAAACAGAGTTCTACTGCAGAAAGTGCAATGTATGGCCTGCATCTGCAAAACAGGGGCAATAAGAACATGCCCCACTGCTGCCATGGAGACACTACTGGGGATATCACCTCTACATCTTCACGTGAAGAAAGAGGCGCTTAATAGTGCCTTAATGCTCAGCAGAACAAAATCATTCAAGCCTGCAGATCTTGTTGGACATCTAGAGATCTTAAAGGAGATACCTACCAATAGATTAGCCATGCCTACATGTGATCTCATGTTGATGAAGTATAGTTTTGAACACACGTACAGGGTCATTATAACAGACCGCAAAATATGGGCAATAGGAGGACCTAACTTCAAAAGAGGCTCCTCGTCCTGGTTCACGGATGCTTCAAAACTAGAAAGTGGTGAAACTGGAGTAGGAATATACGGACCAAGAACTCAAATTTCTGAGTCTTTAGGTAATAGCGCCACAATATTCCAAGCAGAAGTATATGCTATAAATCTTTGCGCCAGAATAAACCTAGAGAAAGTTTTCAAAGGAGCAACAATTAATATATTATCAGACAGCCAGGCCGCTCTGAAAGCTATAGGTGCCCACACCTGTCAATCAAAGCTGGTCTGGAATTGCAAAAATACCCTGCAGCAACTGGCAGTAAAAAACCATGTAAAACTTTGGTGGGTGCCAGGGCATGAAGGGGTACAAGGCAATGAAAAGACGCAGATGAGCTTGCTAAGATAGCTGGCTTACCATTTTGCGGAACTGAACCTTCTTGTGGTCTTCTAAAGAGCCACATAAAGTAAGAATTGAAAGTATGGGAGGATATTGCAAAAGCCTCATACTGGGACAACGTCAAAGGCAATAAACAGGCAAAACGCTTTCTGCCGCCTTCACCAAAAAACCTGAAGGAGATACTTTCTCTCATCAAAGGGGACCTAAGAACCTTGACAGGTCTTCTAACTGGTCATTGTCCTCTTAATTACCATCCACACAAAATTGGTAAAGCTGAAAATAATATATGTCGTCTATGTCTAGAAGACGAAGAAACTGCAGAGCACGTGCTGTGTGAATGCGCAGCTGTAGTCTCTCATAGGAAATCTCACTTTGGAAAGACATTCGTGTCGGCCAGCATTGTGAAAGATTCTAGTCCTGGAAGGATACTAAGGTTCTTTAAAAGCCTCAATATCACACAGGATTAAATAACTAAGGCTACATTACAAAAGATCTTTAGGTCGCAGTGATACAGGCGGTTGGACGCACAAGCCCTTCACTAATAATAATAATAATAACAAGTACACCGAAGTACCCCCATTACTGAGCTTTTTAAATTAATTTGAATGTATTAAAACTATCTTATCGATTTGAAAAACAGATTTTTGCAAATGCAATCACATTACAGTAAACTAATACAATGAAACATAACTTACATGATTTATTTTATTGATTGATATTTTTCACATTTTCTGTGCTATCCCATTCACAAAAAATGCACACACTATAACGAACATATTCTATGATACAAATTTCTTTCAAATATCAATTTGACATATTAATAATATGAAAAAATCCAACGGCATCCATGCTCACAATTTCATTTTTACCCAGCGGACAAAAATATCCATTAATTCCCAGTTAACAGAGAATTAATGAAAATTGTTACCATGGTTTGGAATTGAGAACTTTCGAAGCAGAAGTCAGCTCAGTAATAGGGTATTTTCGGTGCACGTGTTACAAAAAATAATTTTAAACAAAATTGTACATTATAGCGCAAGCTTAAATTTTATTCTAAACGAAACGGCCTTATACCTATATATTTCAATTAACTATAGGATAGTAGTAATATCAATCCGTCATTTCCGTAACAATTCTTTGTAACTGAAACAGACATCAATTCCAGGCCGCGACAGATCATTATTTTATTCTTGTTTGGAAAAATAGATGGTCGCTGGATATGAATGTATAAAGACTGGCAGGCTAACATTTCCAATTATCCTACTGCTCTTTTTGAAACAATTGTTGAATCAAATATTCTTGTTATTTCAGCTGGAAACAATTTGTTTTCAATTTCTGAATTCAGTATGCTTTTTTTCGAAAACAAAAAAATTTCCTAGGGCTGAGCGTAAAGTAGATACCTACTTTACACATCGTAAGAGATGCGTGAACTCTTTTTGCGTCTCAATTTTACCACTATTTAAATGCCTAGCGGCTAAATTTTTGTGAATTTATGTTTGCAGCAAACAAAATTGTATGTCGTAGTGTAATCCAACAGAAACGGCCTTATTGGCTGGGTGCGTGACAACAATGCCCTCTATAACGCACATTTTTCTAGGTTTATCAATATGTAACATTATTGATACTTGTGAATTTGAATGAAAATAAAAAAGAATTGAGAGCTCAGTAAATATTGAAAGTTATTGAAATTGAAGAACTGATGAAAAGAACTACTATTGCTATGAAAGAAATAGGTATGAAAATATTTTTATGCATGATATATACATTATTCCATATTTGTTGAGGTTAGGTTACCCAAGATGTGAAAATGATGAGAATGAGAAAAGTATAGTAATAAAGATCAATTCAACAATTTTTGAAAGTAGTTTATATAACTAGAAAAAGTGAGTGAAATAAAGTACTAAATAATGAATTAGTTTATTGAAAGAGCCTGAAATAATGTTTATTTTGTCCACTGCTCACGCTACAGTCGATTTAGTTATTCTCACCATGTAATTCGCACCCTGCCAATACTGGATTAGCTCTAACTTGGAAGAAAATGTATACGTAAGAATATTATTTTAGTTGAGAATATATCCATCATTATGATGAACAATCTTAGCGACTCGGTAAGCCTCTTCACGAAATACTTGACCTCATGTCGTTATACTCAACTCAAAAGTCTTGTTGCATAAATCACTATTTTGTACAGTCAAGTAGAACGTATCACAAGCGCAAAATTAGTGATTTTTCTTTTATTTCATGCATGTCACGGCTACTATAGCTACTATCATTAATACAAGCGCAGCTAAGAAAATGCATAGACTAGTTTAATTTTTTCCTGTGAATTGATATTGGTAGTAGGCTTAGGCAGCCACTTATTTTGAACTGTTAAACATTCAACTAGTGTTTTATTCATTGGTTCTCCTTACATTGTTGTTAGTTCCTAATATCTTAATTATTGTAAAAGTATGGAAATCAATAACACTGAAGAGAAAATTAACAAGAAATTAGAAGCTTACCACTCTGTACACATCTGTCATCGATCCATTGTTTACGTTATTTCTAAAATCTAATTTTCAACTAGTGCTGTGCTATGTGTTTCCATACTTTTGTATAAATGATTAATGGCCAGTTGCACCGTTATCTCTTAAATATTTTAGGTGTCGCTTAACTGAAAAATATCATATCCGAGACTCCAAAAAACAAATGTGACATGAACCTTGTTGTCATCATTTCGATTCGATATTTTTTGTGAAGCTTAAAATTTAGAGTAGAGCGGTACAACAAGTTTAATAAATTATGAGTTTACCGCCAATCTTCCAGTTCGATTCCCTAATTCTCTTGCAGCCAATTCACTCAGAAATATTTCTGAAATTTGTACGTGTTTGCTAACTAGATCTGTTGGTAAATTCGTAGGAAAGAAATATTTTTTCACAGCCGCAAGTCGCTTGTAGAACTGTTCACGTGTTAAGGTATCTCCTGAAGACCTAAAAGCAAATTCCAAATTGGCTATCACTCGAACAAGACAGTATAAAGGGAGTAGTATTTGTATTAATGAATAAACTGTCAAAATAAGGATGAAATTGTGAATGTTATGCAATAGTCAGAGAGCCGATCATGGAAGAGAACAATTATCGAGTTGACCAATTAAAAAAATTGTTTCAATTCCAACTCAAATCACTTGCCATAGCAATTTAACGTAAATCTGATGATCCGACGCCAGTACAAATATTGATTTGGTTACTGACTTCATTTAATCAACCTTCAAATTTATATAAAATTGAAGAAGCTTGAAATGACTGTTGAAATATATGGATTATGGAATTGCTTTACTGAATCTAGATCGGACCTAATGACAACCAAGTTTCTCTCTATTAATAATGTCGTATTGTACAGCCTATGTATAATATATCATATTGTAATGTAATATCGCAATAAAAAAAAATCACTAACATTTAAAAATATTTAAATTTATAAAATACACTAATAACTATATTAATTTTACACTTATTAATAATAACAAACGAATGTTCATGTTTCTAGAAATATCCATGTCACACCAAATTTATTTCGACCGTATACACTTCGACCGTTCGTTCTACTCTAACCTCCATCGAACAACGGCGGTCCTTTATATAGACCTTTGCTTACCTGCGATAATCTGGTATTTCGAGAGGTTGCTAAAGTTTATCTCAAATGTTCTAGAATGTAATTAAGAAAATCCGTTATAAATTTTTTTTTAACTTTAAGCCTCAAACATAATAATATCAATTGTTTTTTTTTTCAAAGTCTCAATAGAATAACGTATTCTACAACAAGTATTGGAATGGTCCTTATGCCAAACAAGCGCAAGAAATTTAATTCAAGCCAAAGTTGAGGAAAACGTTTCGCGAGTGTGCGATATGTCATTCCGTACATATTTTAGACTATACTTTCTCCAACAGAATATCGAAAAAAAAAAGAATTTAGAAGAAACTTTTAAAACTTTGCAACGTCGAACACAGAGCTTGGAATGAATACCTGAATTGTTGAGACGTAACCACAATAACAAAACAAACAGCTTTTGATTTGTCGAAAATGGTGATTGAATGATTTCAAGCTACATCTGGCATTATTCTAAACAACGTGTTGGAATGACGCTCATTCTAACATTATTTTCGGTCGTGGAATGTGAAGATTTCAAAATAGTACTGAAGAAAATATTTCATTGCTTTATTATAACAGAAAGGTTGTCAGATATTGTAGTTGGGAAGCCAACAGCACCTCATGTTTCCTGATCGTACCTATAGCCAAATTATATGAGATCGGGTATTTAGTAGCCAATAGGATGACAGACTTCCAAAATATGAAAAAGAAGGCCAATTCTGGTCAAGTTTTCGACGCAACTTCCCTGATATAATTTGCGATTGAAATTAGTATCAATTGATAGCAAAAGTCAAGTACTCTAAGAAAAAACCATGGTGTCACCCTCTATCCTGTACAGGTACCAATCCCTAATAGTCTAAGAGCTGGGTACATAAAAAACCTTGTTATCGCTACATGGCTAATTCCTTTTGTAAAAGGATCTTTTTGTGTAGCCAAGTTCGAATCGTCTTGTCTGCCAGCGCAAATCCGTGGCTTTTGGACATTTTGAACTTGATATTTTAATTCAAATTGCCAAGAAATTTTCTGTCAATTTTGGCGAGAACGATGCCATTCACAATATCGTTTCCTTAGTTACCAACTACTGCTGCCGTCAAACTGACATTCACAAAAGAAAAATTATTCATGAAAAATTTACTATATTTTAAGGAAATTGGAACGATCGAAAATAAAACATTGTGAAAATTCTCATGAACACTTGATCTAAAAGCTTCCTATTATAAAATACTCCTTTTGTGTAGGCAAGTTCATATCGTCTTGTTTGCTAGCAGGATCCCGTGCCTTATAGTGAGGGTGGCCAGTGAAATAAGTGAAATTACGATATTAAATTTTCTATAAGATACATATATTATAATTATAAGAATAGCTTCTATATATTCTTGAGAAACAAGGTGAATTTTTGGCTGTTTGCTTGTGGCTAAAGTGCTGGCAGTCAGTGCGAAATTGGAATGAAATTCTAAATGAAAAAACTATCACATACATGCATACTGATTGATTAAATGTTATATTCATACATAAGAATAGCCATATGTAAGATGGCAAACAAAAAAATCATAGTTGAAACCACGACAGACAGATAATTAAAGTGCGCCTGTGCTAGCGCATTTATACCCGAACGCAGAACATTATTATTTTTGAATGATTCCATCTTTTTTATGTTCACCAAATAAATATAATTTACAGATGTGACGTTTGATAAGTTTGACGTGCTACCTCATAGATGATGTGAAAATTTCCTTTTGTAAATGTCAGTTTGACGGCAGTAGTAGCTGGTAACTGAGGAAACGATATTGTAAATGGCATTGTTCTCATCAAAATTGACATAAAATTTCTTGGCAATTTGGATTAAAATATTAAGTTCAAAATGTCCAAAAGCCACGGATTCGCGCTGGCAGACAAGACGATTCGAGCTTGGCCACATAAAAAGATCCTTTTACAAAAGGAATTGGCCATGTAGCGATAACAAGGTTTTTTATGTAGCCAGCTCTCCGTCTATAAGTCTCCCCTGTTCTAGATTATGATAATTATTATTTCTTTCGAATTGAAGCTGGCACCTTCCTCACCACGAAAAAACTAAGGTACCGCCTCTCTAACTGTCCGGGAGAGCGACAGCCACACTTAAAATAACTCGATTTTCAGGTCCCAATTTCGAGCGCAGCTGTACTTCTCTCATCGAATATACGATTATTTTTTTCAATTATAGCTTAAGCCTTCTTGAACACGGGACTACTGAAGTGCTGCCTCCCACACTGTCCGGGAGGGCGGCAGCCAATCATAAAATCTAACCGATTTTTAGATCCCAATTTTGAACGCAGCTGTACTTTTCTAAACGAATGTACTCCGGTTTTTCCGTGCTCAGATTTAAGCTTCAAATTGAAAAAAATCGTGAGTTCAAAGAGGGAAGTCGAGTATGAAAATGGGTTACATTTAGTGTGACTGCACCCTCCTAGACAGGACACGGTATGGCACCCAGGTTTTTTTCTTGAAGTACTTGACCTTCGCTATCGATTGGTACTAGTGTCAATCATAAGTTCTATCAGGAAAGTTACGTTGAAAAACTTAACCAGAATTGTCATTTTCTTCGATACTTTGAACAGGACTCTACATTTATAAAGTCTGACATCCTATTGATCACAAAAAACCCGATCGATTCATATAGCTACAATTTAACCGTAAGTCCGGCCAGGGAACATAAGGGCTCCTGGACTATTGGGATCGATATAAAATATGACAACTTAATATTTTCAGTTAGAAAATGATTTCAACTTTAATTTTGTGCTTATAATATGAAACCGTAACTCATGAGGTCTAGAATCACATGATAGTCCAGTCGGCATGTCGAAAAATAGGGGCAAATTAGGAAAAAATGCGAACTTGATGAAACTTTGGTATATTGTTTTTGACACCTAATAGTGTTATATGTATATTTTCCGACAAAATTTCGCGAAGCAATTTCCGGGAGGAGGAAAAAACCACGAAATTTTGGCACTTTTTTCAGTTTTCGTCCTGTAACTTTTTCCCCTTCATTCCTACGCCTTAGCTCATCAACTTCAACTTCGTAGAGCATTAAATTTTCGATAAGTTTGATTCAAAAAACTTGTTTGTAGACCCAATAAGTTCCAAAATACAGCACTTCAAAAAAGTGAAAAATTTCTTAAAATCTAAAAAAACATTAAAAATGGGGGTTTTCGCTGGATATGTTTTATTTTTCAATTTTTTTTATGGTACCTAGTTTCATTCTGACGCAGAAATCAATCAACAACCCACCCCTCACCCTGCCTACCTATGCCTGGAGGCACGGTAGTGTCCCCACCAAGACCAGTCAAATGAAGCGCAAGTGCACTACATACCTTTCTCGAACAGCTTCGTCGTTTTTTTGAACCCTCATAACTTGGTTTTGGATTATTTCTACCAGATAAACAAAATTCTCGGGATATAATGTCAATAGTGGACTTATTGAACATATAAAGTTTCAATTGCATAGTTCTTATACTTTTAATTTTATTGACATCTGAAAAAACCCCGATTTCGTCACTGACTCGCTCACTGATGATCATCAAAATTCTTGGGTTACTTCTTGAAGTCCTAGAATGCTGAAATTTGGTATGTAAGCTAGTATTAGTACACAAACAACAACAAAATTCTAAAACTTGAAACTTCTACTCCCAACCACTTAAACTAGGGGATGGAAATTTGTATGAGAGCTCCACAAATTTTGATGCTAGAGGTCTGAATATTGATACAAAGACTCCTTGTTATGAATCATAGTAGAATAAAAACTTACTAGAAGAAGTGGAATCCCACCAAAAACATTTTCATGTAAAATGTTGCCAAGGCGAAGCCATATGGCCCGCACTGTCAAAGAGTTATTAGATCCCATGTAGAGCCAAGCTTCTAACTCTACACGCTCTAATTCTACAAGCCATAACTTCATAATTCTACACCTCAGTCAAAATATGCGACTTGGCCATTTCGATACATTCACATGGGCATAAAGTGATAAATTTATTCACTATTCATTAGTTTTCTGTTATACAATAGTCCTAATAGTTCCCTTCTAAATGAGTGGTGGCTAGACAGGTAGATGGACAAGGAGGCTTGTAGAATTTTGGTCGAAAAACATGGAAATAACACTATTGGGTGATCAAAAACAACATAACAAAGTTTCATTAAGTTCGCATTTTTTCCGGCCTCAAAGTACTTGTCGACTGGACTAATGAATAATAAGAGAAAGAAACTGAACTGGCTGTAGTAGTTCTAATAAGATTTAATAAAGCAATCCTAAATATATCAATAGCTCTTACAAAAATATATCATTTGACGTAAATAAATAAATTTGAAGCTCTATCAAGATTCCCAATACCATTTTCTCTCAAAATTTCATCGAAGTACTCGATAATTGCACTTTTTACGGTCGGATTTGCATTTATAACAAAGAGTGAAAAATTTGGACGTCCACCTTACTACATTATCGTAATAAAATAGTAATAAATTATATAATTTATTATATGTTCAAGAATAATGCCTGTATTACACGATACAATTTATTGACCAATAAATTGACCAAGTTTTCTGTCAAGTTTTCCACAATTTATTGTCGAGCTCAAAAATATTTTGTACCATATTACACGATATAAGTTTTCGTCAAGAAAAATCAGAACTATCAACTTATAATTTTTGACGTAACTTCAAAAAGGATGGTTAGAGAGAAAGTGTAATAGTAGAGATGACAAAAAATTAATATACTGAAGGCAACTGTATATAACATTATATTAATACTTTGTCAACACTAAGATTATGTTTGCAATGTTTGTCTTTCTTTAGTCAAGTATGAAACGCGTGTTTCATTTAACGCGAAATAACTAATATGAGTAATGTTGGCAACGACAAAATCTCCCTAGAATACCCCAGAATATTGGTGAAAAATAGAGCCAGTTCTATTTCAAAAATAACTTGGTCAAGAAAAAATTATGGAAATTTTGGACATACTACACACAACAATAAATTGAAGGTCAATTTTTGAAAATTATTGACCAATAAATTGTATCGTGTAATACAGGCATAAGAAAAATACGAGAATGTAGCTATATCATAGAAGGCTTGGGAAAAGCAGTATTCGACAACTTCCGATTTTATTTATTATTAAGAAATAGAATAAAGTTTACTGGTGCAGATAATCAAAACAGACATATGTGGTTTAATTGATAGTCTAAATCAAGCTTTAGTATGTTCAGTCATTCATTATGTGCTCTTCACGTAAACTCATAATTTCAAAATGTCTTTTAGAATAGTTTCATATCTATTTTGCATTAAACTCTGAAATTTTATGATGAAACCACCATGAATAAATTCCGTGTTCATAAAATGTTATCCTCATTCTACACGGCAATAAAATCAAAATTCTCGTTTGAGTTTAATGCGTACTGATGTTAAATATTATGAAATGATAAAATATACCTGTAACCAAGCTCTGCTATTTTTCTGGCATCTAGTGTGCTTTGTAAGTTGGCCAAATCTTTACAAGTGACCATAGAATCTAAATAGTCTTCGTAGGTGTTGAATTTCAGCAAACGACGGTCGCCTTCTAATTGCATAGTCATCTTGAAGGATTATTATAAACTTTCCTTGGCGTTGAAATAAATCAATTAGAAATTTTGACACATCTAAAGTCAATTATCTTCTTAGCAAATTAGTAAACTTTAAATTTTTATAAAAACCTTTGAAATATTCAATTAAAATTTAGCGATTTTGCATAAATTTTGATTTTTATAAATTTGATTTGGAAATGAAGGTGTTGCTATGGTTTTATTGTTAAATAATTTCATGATTTTTATTCAGTAAAAACTCAGAGGATATAAATATGTATGATGTATTTATATATTTTTGAAATATGCCCAAATCACACTTCACGCCTCAAATTTGTATATATTATTATTATACGTTCATGATTGTTCATAAATGCGTGCTCTAGTAGTCAAATAATATAAGAAACCAGCCTATCTAAACCACACAGCAAATACTTGAATTGAGAATTCGAATCTTGTGTAAGGCATGAATGATTTTGTTCGGCAATAATCGAATGAAGAGATAATTTCTAATTAGAGCACTCTCTACAAAGTGTGTTTGAAAACGACTCTCTATTTAATTGTAGAACTATTTAAAATAACTGCATTTCTCTCTATGCTTTGATTCATTTCGAAACGTTAATTTCCAATTCTATTGTGGAAAATTTTCAGTAACAAATGTATCTCTTTTGTGTAACATAAAGGGAGCAAAGTAAGCTCTTATTTGATTTATATTCATTGTACATTGTGTTCAAATCCAGCTCGGAAAATTAGACTTCTCTAATCTAACACATCTTACGTAATTTATAAGATTTTTCTACAATATTATCATTAACAGACTCCAATTATATTGAAATGTTTATTGCCTGGAAAATTACTTGTAATTAAAATAAAAGTCATTATTTAATAATTTAAAATGAAATCAAGGTTATATTCTTGTGGATATTACTAACAACACTATATTATTTATATATCACTTGATACTAACTTAAACAAAACCGCAGATATTTATATTTAACTATTCACTGATATAGATTCACTATTACACTACTCTCCAATAGTTTGCTTGCGTTTATATATAGAAATATCCATTTTCGAATGTTCTACCACATTTCTGGAATATTGCTAGAGACTTCCATCGAGATATGTGATGTAATGCGGTGCGGCGAGATGCAGGAAGGACGAAAGGCTCTGGCCAGGCGCGGTCAAGTCCAACCCTACTCCAATTTTATGAGCCTCCACACTCTCGCACGTTACAATATTCATTTTGAATCATAAATCACATACTAATTGAAAGCATAAGATTTCAATATGTTCAAAATATAATCGATAATGATAATAGGAATGAATATCAAAACTATGAGTATTGCAAAGCAATTAAACAAAAAATTATAACTTCTAAATTTGAATTATCCTTCCTCCCCCACTGGGATGCTTTTCTACACTTACCCATTCTTTAAGGGAGGGTTCTTCAACACTCTAATCTAACGTGCTCCTCAAATACTCATACAAATAAATATTTGTTTTTCAGATGACATATGGATAAAGTCATCCTGCATAATACATTACAAATAAAACGTACTGTTTCGTATAATTCGATTCAAATATTGGCGAATGGATTTCAAAGTTTTATTATCTAGGAAATATTTGCAGTATTTTTAAAATTATTGATATACTGAACTTACTAAATATAAACCAATCAGGAAAAATATATTAGAAAAAGTTAAGCATAAAAAACAATTCCATTCTTCAATCAAAATTATCCAAAAAAATTTGTTCCACATAGGTGACTAAAGTCGATTAGTTAATTTCTGCTTTGATGCAGTTACAAATACTTTGATTCGATTTCCAATATGAATTATTATTCTTGAAACAAATATAATTTTTCTAATTATTTAGATATATTTCACATTCCGTCCCTCCCAAATTCATTCATCCATCAAAATTGCAAGAATATTCTGCATTGTTTAATTACATGTGGAATTCCTGTTCCTAGCAACATCCATATTTGCTTTTGATGATACTATCTATAGGTTTATATCACATACCTACTGGCTAATTCATAATTGATATAAAAACTTACAAATTCAAAAGAGTTCACAGTTCAAATAAAAACTTGCAAACATTAAAGTTTTGAACAATTTTGTTTAATAAGCTGAATAGAATATTACTATGAAGACGAAATGATAATCAAAGTATCATTTATCATTTATAACTTGTAATAACTGTCTAGATGATAACTCAATTCTTCCAGAATATTTTCGTAACACCTAGTATATATTTACAGTCTTTAAAGCTTCTCTCTTCGCGGCACATATCCGCCATAACTTATATGATCGTACTTTCGCAGTTTACTCAACAAATCCTTCATTTATATGTGTAGGGCACATCATGTTCGAGGGAGTCGTGCCTCGGGAGTGTCATGTTTCCTACCAAACACTCGGGGGAGCCCCGAAATCCGCAGGAAGTGCTAAGATATGCCAAAGATTTTCTGGATCAGTACTTCACGTCGATCAGAAGGTAAACACCATACGACCTTTCATTTTATGTTCAAATATTGTGGAAAATATTTTAGAGAAATTGGAATGCATTCATTTAATTCGATAGATTAAGTATTCATGAATTCCACTACTATAATAATTTTTCATTTCTTATTGAAAAAATATCTAACTCGGTTTTGAAGATTTATGTCTATGCTCCGTATAATTTTTTGTCACAGTTAAGAATAAAGATCTTTTAACAATTCGTCTTTTCATTGCAAGAGCTGAGTCATTCCGATTGCAAAGTTTGGCCTTTAATCGTAGATCAAAAAGACTCTTTCCTTTAGAAAGAGCACAAATGCCTCCACCAAAAAACGCCAAGTAGCTAGAAAGAAAAAATTCCCTCAATGTGCAAGTCATACAAAATGGTAAAAAGCACTTATCTGCAACTTAAAATTTTACAGAAGATCATTAGGTACTCTTAAATCTAGATTAAAAATATTCAACATTGAAGTTTAGCTGACTTTACTAGTTAAAAATGAAATTAATATAACAATTATAGTAGTTATCAAATCAGGCTATGATTTTTTGTGAAATACAAACTATGAACCCATAAATTTGATTTGACTTTACATTTATGTGCAGGCATAAATAATTGTCACTATTTCAGGAAATAAAACCATTCCAAATCTTTCATAATATCATCCATCTCATAATTGCGCAGGTGTTGAATCTCCAACTTGACATCCTAAATAATAATTTCTAGATTTTTGTAGAAACAATTTCAACTGTATACAATCTTATCAGTATCCTTCGAGATTTTGTACTACGATTTATCAAATTTCACTCTAATTTGTTTTAACAGGAACAAATCATAATAATTGAGATTCATATTCAACTCATTTCAAAAGTGAGTGAATACGAAAGTTCATATAAAATTCTTTAAATCTGAATCTTATCATTCATCAATATAATATAAGTTTCTTGCCGTTGATAAAACCAATTTCATGTTAGAAAATCCTCAAATATGTGTAAATAAGAATCGATTTTTCTGTTAGATAACAGAACTATATCCGATTCTATTTCATGGTATTATCTGTACTATCTTATATATTCGACCATGCTGCCAGCATTAAGCTTCAATAAGACTAGTTCTGAAGTAAGCTTAGCGTCCAAATATTTTTATTAAGAATTGTGTTCTATATTAAGAAAGTAAAATGTTGATACATATTGATATATAATTGTAAGAGTGGAACCTAGAATTTATGTCCAAGTAAATAAGCATCGTAAATAGTTATTGTGTTGAAAGCAGAACAATGAAGCTTTATTTGCACAAGATAAAAATAGAATACGAAGGTGGTCTCAAAAACTATATGACCAGGAGAGCAACTTATATATTTTTTATCGAACAGTGAGATATAATATGCTTGTTACTATAAATAATATCCAAACTTAGTCACTCAGTATGAGGAAGAAAAAAACAAATCGCAGGAAACGTTAAGTACCATAACAAACGAGCAGTGGCTAATCTGTGATGTAGTGTTTATTGCTTGGAAAATTACTTGTAATTAAAATAAAAGTCACTATACAATAATTTAAGATGAAATAAAAGATTTATTCTTCTGGATATCACTAACAACACTATATTATTCATTTATCACTTAATACTAACTTAAACAAAGTCGCAGATATTTATCTAACTATTTATACACACTGTTCACTTCACTGCTTGATATTCACTGCTCTAGTTCACCATTACACTACTCTCAAATCGTTTGCTTGCCTTTCTATATAGAAATATTCATTTTGTCGAATATTCTACCACAATTCTAGAATATTGCTAGAGGCTTCCATTGGGAGCGGCGCGATACAAGAAGGACGAAAGGCTCCGCCAAAACAAGATCACTTTTACGACCCTCCACACTCTCGCACGCTATAGTGATTTCTATATTATACTAATAGCATTCGAATAGCTTGTAAGTGTTGAAAAATAGACCAATATATGAACACGATTCAAGTCGGATTCAAAACGAGCTCTCTGAGAATAAATTAAGGACGTTAAAGCCAATAATGCTAAAAATGCAGATGGCGGACACTATTGAGGTTGATAATGGAATTTATTAATTGAATCAATATCTTATATTCGCATGGAATGAAAATTTATTGTTAAATAATAATTTCACACAGGTTACAGTATACTGTTCACCATATAATTGCCATACAATGTAAAATCGCTTTTCGCGCCATTACTTGACTTAATTTTCTTTCAACTAATACACATGGGTTTATATCATTGTTCAATGTTCTCAAACATTCTAAACAAATCAGACCGTCGCCAGGCAACCAAGCGGACCAATCTTAGCAATTATATTTTGCGATAATGAACTATTATTCAAATTTCTAACAACTGACAGAGATATTTTGTAGAATGTTGACAATTACAACTTAGATAAATATTACAGATGTATAACAAACGTAAGTAAATATAAATGTGAACTTGTTTTGTGTTGGCGACATAAATATCCAAAGAAAAAGTAACCTTATTTGCAGAAAATATGCCCAGCACTCAAAAACCGTGCCTCAAAGCCACGAAATCTCAATTTGTTAAAACATAAAAACAATCACACAAGAGCGAGCTGCCAAAGGGCAGAATTAACCAAAGTTACTATTGTTCCGTGTCGTGTGTTTGACAACAGTATTTTAGCCCAATAAATATTAGCCCAGCCAAATAAGGGTTTAACCTCGAAAAGAGAGATAATGAGCTGGAAACTTGTTGAAATCTTTATTTTGGCATTCTAAAAGTTGCCTCAAAGGTCGAAAATCGCTTTTGTTTCTGCAAATATCTCGGTTTCTATAGCTCCAATAAAGTTGACATTTATTAAAAAATTGTGGAACGTAGAGCTTGCAACAAATTTTGTCTTGAACATTTTTTCATGCGCTCAACCGTTTTTGAAAGAGCGGGAAGAATGCGCAGCGCTCAGCCATACATACTGTAATGAAAGGCCAACCATGAGTTCGGGTGGATAATACCTCGTACGAAGTCAGTAAATCACTAAAATATTCTCATCTATGAATAATTCGTATCAATATATTAAATTTAATTAAATTTTACATACATATATGATATATTTTCATAATAATACTCCTATTTCGTGTGGTTAAAAACTCATCAAGTAAAATACTTATAGTATAATTGAAAGGAGGGAAACACCCAAGTGTAGAAATAAATGAAGGATGGTAAGGTATTCAACAAAAAATAGAACAGTGTGGACAAGACTTTTTTAATTTTTTGTTGAAAACTTTACCATCCTTCACTTATAGTATATCTGAACTCAATATCAATACTGTTGCATAATATGAATTACAAAGCACTGGGGCAAACTTACTCATTTTTCAGTGGCCACAAGCTAAAGTGCATTGCAACCCAGCGTGCACCGCAATCATTCTTACAGTTGCAAAATATTGTTTTTCTACAAACGTCAAAAATCATGACATTTGTACATCAATATTAATACACGAAATGTCTCATTGGAGTTGTTTATCATGACAACGGGCACGAAGTATTTCGTGCACTGATTTCATCTTGACGTGCACGTTGTCAAGAAAAAGAATTCTACTAATTTTTGTATTTTAATATGATTTTAATACATTTTTTTAATTTTTTGACGTCTGTAGAAAAAATGTTGTATGCTACACGTGCACGAAATTTCTTTGGAGCTTTCGAATGATTTGTGTCTCGGCTGTCGCCTCGACAAAAAACTTCCGTTCTCAAGCACCAGTATAATTTCGCGCACTAGATACATAAATAACTATTTCAAAAATTAATCTGGAGCCGATGGTAATATTGTTGTTATTGGTTCCAGAAATTCATTTTGCAGAATCCAAACTCATTCCTGCGTTACAGAATGTATGGCTGAGTGCTACGCATTATCCACGCTTTATTTCAAAAACTGTTGTGCGCATGAAAAAATGTTCAATACAGAATTTGTTTCAAATTTTATGCTCTACAATTTTTATGACAAATTTCAACATTATTGGAGCCAAAGAAACCGAAATATTTGCAAAAAAAAAAGCGATTTTTGCGAGCTTTGACCTCGAAGACCTTGAGACGCAGACACGAGATTTCATGAGACATTCGAAACAACTTTTAGTATGCTAAAATAAAGGTTTTTACTAGTTTCCAGCTCATTATCTCTCATTCCGAAGTGAAATTATATTTTGACTGGGCTATATATTCAGATTTACACATGAACGACTGAAAACTGATGCAACTGACAGATAACTAAATTAATTTCTTGAACTAATATAGTTTATATTTGAACATATCAGAAAAATCAAATTGTAGACCTATGTGCAGATCAAAATGACTTTTGCAAGAAAACTATTCAAAACACCTCCATATTATATGCTCCATTTTTAATTCTATCCGTTTACAATCCTCCAAAAATATGTATAAGGAACTTTTCATATGTGTGCTCTGCAGTTTTTTTTCTTCAATCTTTCTATTTCTTATTATTTATTACCACACAGAGATGTTAACACACACACACACATTAATTTTATTGTAAGTACACTGTTCATTTCACTTTGTCATTTTGTCCCTCATGTTCACGCCTTAGAATAAAAATAAAACTCTTGACTGAATTCCCACACTTCGTTTTCCTCATTTAATCTAACAGTCAGCATCATCCACTATTTCTATTTCTGTAGAACAGTTAATTATATATGAATATTTTTCCTTCTGTAAATGCCACTTTGAAGGCTACTATTGGTAACTGGCAACGATATTATGAAATTCACATAGATATTCTTGAGAATTTCAATAAAAATATAAAATATAAAATGTGCGAAAGTGATCTTGATGTACAAAAATATTTTGAGGCTCTTGCGAATGTTTTTTTGAGATTTTTTCTTCATTACATTCTCATTTTGGACACTGTATATAACGATCTTTTTGTGCATATCATAATGTACTTTATTATTTAGATATTCAAGGATTCAAGCTGCTCCAAGAATAATATTTATTGATTGTACCTAGGAGTTCCAACATATCTTAGTTTGCTGAAATTTGAAAAATGATGGTTGGTTCATAAACTTATTTCCTTTAACGGACGACAAATCTCGACATCTCACAATTTCAATATTCCCTGAAAAAAGCGAAGAAGTGATTACGGCATGCCGTATAGTTATTTCACTCAAGATTCTCTCAAAAAGGAGCTTTTAAATTATATTTTTGCATCACTGCATGCATATCGACGCAAACGAACTAAAGATAAGTCTATGTGCATGTGCATTTGATGATCGATTCGAAATTGTTGAAAACAAAAGTAATCTTCAGCATAATCCACAGATCAGATCTTACAAATATAAAGTTTTATTTGAATTCTAGTCACGGAATGAATTCCAAAGAGAAAAAAATGAATTGCTGAAGACGTTATTACCGCAAGTAGCAAGTTTTGCACAATTTTCTTTTTATGACCAACGTTATCGGGATATTATTCATATATGTCGGTACGACCAATTTCATTCAAATATTTATCATCGAATATCGGATCTTAAAGTCTGAGTGCATTGTATGAAGGGAGCTCAATTCCAACGCTGACGAAAAGGCAGCGAAACAAAGTTAAATTGACTTCATTTAAAGAAAAATGAATAAACTTCAAATATCTACGCTTCTGAATGAATAGAATCTCTGATATTGGAAATGAAACTCAATTTATCAGAATAATTTACATAATTGCGAATTATGTTCTTGAAAAGTTTAGGAAGACATTATATTTTTGGTGAAGAAAGTTAATTATGATTTCAATTATTGAAACATACAAACTGATTTAAAAGGGAATAACCTTCATAATAATGGAATAAATGTCAATTTCTATAACATAAAAGCTGTAACAAAAGTTAAGTACCTTCCCACCAAGACACAAATTTATTGTGATTTAAAAAAATCCACATAGATTGCAATATAATTTTCATCTCTCAAATTGTTTCACAATATAATTTCGCGCCCAAATTGCTTGCACTTATTTTACCGTCACTACTAAATTCTTTGCAGTTTTTCCATTCCTGCCTGAATATCTGTCTAAGTACCATCGTTCGATATTTGGACATAATTTTCTTCTGCTACGTAACAATTACATTTTGCGATAGTGAACTATCCTTCGAATGCCCAATAACTGACAGAAACATTCTCTAGAATTTTTTTGATGTCCACTTGGAGGAATAATTATACAGATATAATCTTTATTGCTTGGAAGATTACTTGTAATCAGAAGAAAAGTAACTATTCAATAATTTAAAATGAAATAAAAGTTTTATTCTTCTGGATATCACTAACAACACTGTATTATTTATTTATCACTCAATACTAACTCGAAAAAAGCCGCAGATATTTATATTTAACTATTTATATACACTGTTCACTTCACTGTTTGATACTCACTGCTCTAGATTCACCATTACACTACTCTCAAGTCGTTTGCTTGCCTTTATATATAGAAATATCCATTTCTCGAAGGTTCTACCACATTTCTGGAATATTGCTAGAGGCTTCCATCGGGAGGAGTGATGTGATGCGGTGCGGCGCGATGCAAGGAGGACGAAAGACTTCGCCCAAACAATGTCGCTTTCACGACCGTCCACACTCTCGCACGTTACATAAATAACAAACTCAAATAAATATTTTTGAGTAACTCAAGTTCTTTCACATTTGTGACAATATTAATTTAAAAGTTACCTGCCTTATACTTTTTGCTTCATAACGCGATAAGTATTATTCTTTTTATCTCCGCAATCATTGTTGAGGGCCTGGGAATAAATTATTCGTGCATCTCAGGAGAAAATATTTTTCTACTTACAGAGTTTAGTAGCTCGTCCTCTCGGATTTTGTTCATATTATTCAGGAATTTACAGATACATAATATTTATGGGTTTGTCTAGAAGTGTGACATCACTTTGAAGCGTTACAAATTAATCTTCCTTTGCTCATTCGAGATACATATTTCCCTACTATACTGGAATATCCTGCATGATCAAAGAACATACTGAACAGCTATTTTTAAAATCGTCAAACAGAATGAATAACAGGATTATGTTCTGCAATAGTCACATCGAATTATTGGCTAATTGTTAACCTATGAACAATCAAATTGAAAAACGATGCTATGATGATTCAATTATTCAAACAAGTCGTAAACTATTATTTCCTATTGAATAATCTGAAATTTTTCTCATCTCCTTAAGTATTTACAAATGAATCATTTGATCACAAGCCATTGCGGTTTCAGAAAAACTTGCTAGAATAATTCTATCTAGACTTTACTACAGACGTATTAAGAACTTATTCCAATCATGATTCTTAGAAAAATGCTCGAAATTCTTAGGACTGAATCAAATACACTTCTTTCTTATCAATAAAAACTATAAATGGAGAATATAGTATTCCAAACATGTCCTTGTAGATAATATACTCTTTTCTCACAACTTACGAAGTGACATCATATTACTATCAATGGTACAATAATCTCAATAATTTGGGCTATTCCGTAACTCCATCGATAAGTTTCTAAAAAAAATTCGGACTATCCGCTTATCACAATTATCTCCAAGTTAATGATTGTGCTACAAGAATACAGACAAATGTCTGATTTGATAGCTCTACTGCCACAATCATTATCTTGATCCAACTAATTACTTTTTGAATTTATAAGAGTCAACTTTTATTAGATTTTTATTTTATAATAGGTTTTATCACTACTTTAATTTCAATATATTCTGTAAATCTGATTTAGCCTTGAATTCGGATCCTACTTCAAAGTTCAATATCCCTGCTATTTATAATCCAGCTGGAAGACAATACCTATTTAAAATCTTAACCATCAAAGTGAAATAAGCCTGGTTTAAACGGTACAAAATTATCTCTCATATGGCTGTAGTTAAATGAGCACACCGGAACTGTTTTCTAACTAAGTTTACCACTGGGAACATCACAACAGCGGCGGATTTACCGAAAAATGACTTTGAAGCAAAATTAAATGAAATCCAGATATTCCTCATGGAATCTCATCTTGTTCTAGAATCAATATGATTTTGAATTCAATTCTTAAGTTTATAAATACATATCAGTTTTCGGTTTTTTTTCTGATTCTGAAATAGTTTTCTTTCTTTATTAAGACTTTAGGAAATAATATTGATAGAAGACACTGTCGGAACTTGGTACAACATGATGAATAAATATCAAAGAAAAACACTCAGTGATTTTATTACAATCACTATATTCGAAAAATTACGCCTTAAAGCAGTTTTTTAACAATATCTCCTTTCCGACTCATTTAACGATGAAAGCATTTATATACAACATGGAACTAGAGAAAATTCCCTACAATTTATGTGATAACCTTTTTTTACGTAAAATCAATGGTTTTGGCGTACGAGTGCCACAAACCATTATAAATCCACGCCAACCCGTGACATTCAATTTCAACTGACATCTGTGAATTATACAATTAGCTTGAATCTAGAAACTATATTAACAATAAATATTCTACTATGCGTTGAAAAAACGGCTTACTATAGTCCGTCCTCCGCAGTTTTAAAGGAATGCGTTGCCATTGTGTCGGGTGCCCTCCTCTCCTTTCACAGGTCTTTTGCATTTATAGAGCCATAGCTTTTCATGAAATAAATTGTTCTATTTGTGTTAATTAATTGCAAGAAAGTGAAGGGTTTGGAGTGAAAGAAAAAGGATTGAAAACTTGTCGTAAATCAAGTATTAAAAGAAAAGACAACAAGGATATTTTGATGGGACTGAGATCGATAGTGGTTCATGATGTATGTTGAAAACGATATAATAATGAGAAGTTAATCGCTGCATCTTTGCGTAAAGGAAGCTATGTCACGACTTCTCATCCACAATTGCGATCTACGCGCCCAACTATACTTTGCGGCACTCGTACTCCTAAATAATTTATTTTACGAAAAAAAGGTTATCACAGAATTTGTAGGAATTTTTTTCTAGTTTCATTTTGTAAATGAATGTTTTCATCGTGAAATGAGTCGGAGAAGATACCTTGTCAAAATACGGCTTTTAGGCGCCGTCTTTCCAATATACGAGATGACAAAGTTGAAATTCGAAAAGAACACATCAAAATCTATAAAATTACTCATTTCCAAAACTCCGGGAGAACTTCCAAAGTAAAACCACCAAACAACTGTACTACAGTCGTTCAATTGCTAACGAACAAAATTCAACCTATACCATTATTGGCACAAAATATTGGAAATTTTTAATAATAAAAAATGGATAATTTTGTTTTGTTTCAACTGAAAAGATATTGTAACGTGCGAGAGTGTGAAGTCTCGTAAAGGTGACCTTACCAGGACGAAGCCTTTCGTCCTCGTTGCGTCGCACCGCGCTGCATCACATCACCCCTCCCGATGGAAGCCTCTAGCAATATTCCAGAAATGTGGTAGAACATCCAAAAATGGATATTTCTATATATAAACGCAAGCAAACGATCTGAGGATGGTGTAATGGTGAATCTAGAGCAGTGAATATCAAACAGTAAAGTGAACAGTGTATATAAATAGTTAAATATAAGTATCTGCGGCTTTGTTCAAGTTAGTATTAAGTGATAAATAAATAATATAATGTTGTAAGTGATATCCAGAAGAATAAAACTTTTATTTCATTTTAAATTATTAAATAGTGACTTTTATTCCAATTACGAATAATTTTCCAAGCAATAAACATTACAATATAATATTATTTACCTACGTGATGTCATTTGCCAATATAAATGTTCATTTAACGGTGGATTTCAAGCTAATACTTTATTCACCTTTTTCGATCGCCATTCATTACCATTTCGAAAGTATGTAAGTTCGACAGAAACATGCAGATGAAAATGTGGATACGAACTGACACTTAACTGAGATTGATAAATGACGTTATTTGAGATTCAAGAAATTCAGAAGAAAATGTAATTTGACCAAGTAATATGTAACATTGGTTTTATAAAAAAAAGCTTAAAATGTTTTCAGTCAATATGTGCAACTATATCATCATATAATTTGTACAAGAATTAGATTCGCTGTTTGACGGACTGCAAAAAAGTGAAAACATTAAGACTTATTTGCAAATTGAAAAAACTCTTATCTCATTCACTACAAAGTTTTCTAGAACCGCTTTTTTACAAGTCTTCTCATTTTTAATGTATCCAATGAAAAATTCAAAGAGGTGCTTTCTAGTTCCAGTAGATTTATTTAGTTTTTCTCTTAGTTTTGTTGCAAATTAATCCAGGCCCAAATTCACATACGTAATACGAATTTATGGAAAGAAGTGTAAACTCAAGTTTTATGACATACGTATAAAGTAACGAAAATGTTCAAATGTCATAATGCTTGTTACATGCGAAAAAAATTCTACGGCCCTCAATGTTCATAGCACTCAACAAGGAGGCATAGGATACATATTGACATTCAGATTTGATAAATAATCAAAAACTGGATTTGGGCTACGAGACTCAACTGCCATCTGTTTATATAGCAGTAGAGTTAGAATGTGAAAAACATTTGGTGAACGTATCGTTTGCAATGCGTAAACCACTAAATTTAAAGGTGGTCGTAAAAATATTAATTTTTAGAACATGAGAAATTTATTCTTGAATATAAGAAACCATGAAAAATCATTTCCTCAATTCGTCTCTGTACTACAAAGTTGAGGTTAACGACTGATTGTCCTGAAGGATCACACTAAGCTCCCACAGGATGCAAAGCTTACCAACTGTTGTAAAACGCACTGAATATTTGAATATTCTCCCGCCAGACCAATAAAGACGAAAGTAGTCATATGGAATGTATAAAGCTACACTGTTTAAATTCAAAAAATGAAAAAGTTGGTTCGTGTGTGATTACGATTCAGGGAAAGAGTTCAATTGAGGATTAGTTCAGAAGAAAAATAATTTCAGAAATAATCTCATACTGTGGAATTGAAGGAGCTTTCTTAATATAAAAAGAGAGCTTTTCTTGATTTTTCTTCCTTTTTTCGATAAATTCAGTCAATGCATTTTCAACACGAATCGATGCAGTGTGGATGTGATTCGTGCATCGACGTTTCTATATATTGATTACTTATATAGATTTTTTTTTATAAATATTTTACTCACAATCTTTTTATACTCACTATACAAACTTTCCAAATATAGTGAAAAATTTAAAGTTTAAACTTCCATATCCAGTTTTTTCAACATCCTGTTAGGTAATTTTTTTATTCGTCATGACGACAGTCTCATCAAATTTGCTTTTTAATGAATTCTGCTTCCATTTTAATTTCCACGTCCTTCCATTATTTTCAGAAAGAAAATACCGTTCATAAGATGTGGTATCCTCTAAACGAGAACATATTTTCCATGGATTTGAGGAAAAAATATATTTTGCAGAACAAAACATAATTTGCATCTTAATATTATACCTTCCGGCTCACATTACATAAATTATTCATTCATTTTTTGAATGGAATAGTTATTTTAAATTCTTTACATATTTATTCATTCATTATTTCCTTCGTCACTTGGACGAAAATTTGCATAGCGCTGTTGACAAATTATAATTAATTACATTAACATAGGAAATATTCTGTCCAGTATATCCTTCGTGGTGGAAAATTCATCATAATGAAATCAAAATTCACTTTTAAATATCCAACATTATTAGTTATCTAGAGAAAAGTTCAAAAACTAGTTGCTAGCCTTCCGAATGTTAGAACTGTTTTGAGGCTTCTCAACGTATTAATTACCAAACATAATAAATTCATTGGATGCAATATTTTAAAAATATCATAGGTCCAACAATCTCCAAGATAGCCAATGCTATTTTAAAAGTGATAGGAAAAATCCAATAAAACTGTTTATTGAAATTAATATTGAAAATATATTTTCAGATGGAAGTAGATAGAGCTTTGGGAATCTACGTATAAGAAAATATAGAACGAATCGATGTCATAATGCTCAACTTTTCACATTGGTTGCATCAATTATTATTAAGAGCAAATTTCAGCTAAATTGATTAATGATAATATATATTATTGATTAATGTTATTAATATAGCGTTCCCGAAATCTGTGGTGGAACCACAACGAGTTGACATTGATGTTAACTCAATAATTTCACTATGGAAGCTGGACATGTCTCCGATTGGAATTTATCATGGACAGTTGACCATATCAGGTTATTCTTCTATGGAAATTAAATCCAGATCAGAAAGACAAGACTTGAGGGCTAAAATAAGATGGGATTATGTCAATGTCGATTCATGCCACCACTATCACTTTTCATTAAAGAATAATTCTGTATTTGTATAAATTTGTATGTTGATTACTATAATAGCAATTGTTTCAGCACTAATTCTCATTGTGAAAAATCTGCAGATAATTTCAATCGACGATGATTAGCTTTGCTCTAAAAGCTACTTTCATCAAACTTATAATGCCTACTACGCTAGCATAAATATCGTTGATTATTTTTGATGTTTATTTTGCAAGTAGACAGTCTTAAAAATGAAAATCTAATTTCAAAACTACTTTTTATTTAAATGAGGTTACATCTTCTAGATGACAAATACATTTCTAACTTTTACTTCTTCACCTATATTCGCAAATATTATACTTATACAGCAACCTTGCTCTCTACCTCTCTTTGATTTGGCAAACCTTGGTTAACAAATCTATCAGCTGTGCAATCAGTGTATCATCACAGAATCTAGCAATTAAAAAAACTGATGGGATCGGTCAAAGTAGCTGCGGAGTCATTTGCACGGATATTTGGTATCATCGGCATTCGTATCGACATCGACTCTACATTCACCTTTTAAATCCAGATAATTAGAATTCAGATTGATTTCACGCTCAGAAATGTGCACTTTGAAATTTAGATCGCCATGAAATGCTAGGTATTGCGAATGCTGGACCGCTGGACATTTCAAAAAGTGATTTGATGTCATATGTGTCCAGTAATCGTTTTCCTGGAGGTGGCAATTGAAGTTTTCCATAGTTACTACTAACAGTTTTTTATTTGATTCAATTTGAAGAGCTTCATCACCAACAAATTTTAATGAAATTCCTTTTAGATATTTTGCTGTATTAAATACTTAAAATAGTTCCTATTATGTGACACTATAACTATTAAGCGAGAGACGACCGTAAAAATATCAAGCTATGTCTAACAAGACCAAAATTTTAGCAAAGATAGTAAAATGCCAAATTCTCAGCTAGGGATACGCACTTCTGTCGATACGATACCGATTACAATATTTACAAAAAAGTATCGACGATACCAATACCGATACGGACAGTAAAGGTTTCAAAATGTGTAAAAAGTTGTGGGTTTGAATTAGAAACAGATGCTTCTGTTTGCATAGCTACTATATACATATTTACTGGAAAAAAAGTCACAATTACAAGTTGATACCACAAAAAAAAAATTATTCATTTTATTACAACATGCAAGTAGCTAGATGAAATTAAATTATACCGCGTTTACATGAATGAACTAAGTACGAGAATGGCCTGTTTACACATCGATTATTTATGTATCGATGTATCAGGTATCGCCGGTATATCGGTATCGGATGCATCCCTGTTCTCAGCAATAAAGAGATGTATAGAAGAAATTAGGACTTCCCAATCGAATCTTGATCAAATCGATTGGCAGTTCACGTATAATCAACAAACTGTTTTTTGACAATTTTTATGCTTATATCATGGATTGTCACCTCTTGAGTTGGTCAGAGTATATGGCAAACCTGCTGTGAACATATGCTGCTCCTATTCATAATTCACCACATTGAATATTATTGTCCTGATATTACTGATTTTTTCTACAGACGTCAAAAAAGGATGACATTTGTACATCAATATTAGTATGTGAAATGTCGCATTGGAGTTGTTTATCATCGGGCACGAAGTTTCCGTGCACGTTGTCAAAAAAAAACACTCTACTAATTTTTGTATTTTAATATGATTTTAATATTTTTTTAATAATTTTTTTACGCCTATAGAAAAAATGTTGTATGCCCCTCTGCACGAAATTTCTTTGGAGCTTGTCTCGGCTACCACCTCGACAAAAACTTTCATTCTCAAGCATCAAAGTATAATTTCGCGCACTAGATACATAAATACCTATTTCTTATTGATTATTTCACTCATGTCAATTATACTGACAAATTTTGCATAGTTACAATGACAATTATAATAATAAATTCCTTACCGAGGTAAATTCCCGTTATCTCGATAAATTTCCGTTGACAAGCGATTTATCGCAATAAATTTCCTTTGTCATGGAGAAACAATACACAGTTCTAATATAAACAAACATTCAGTTCTCGGAAATGTCAAAATTTAATCGTTTTGGAAATGCATTTTTCCCCGAAAGTAATGAAATTGAAAACAAAAAGTCTAAAAATTCAAGAGTATATGGAGACAATTTAGTGCATTTTTCAATAAAAAAGGTTAGTAGTTGCAAGTAACATTATTTAATAGGTACTTATAGTAACAATTTCATTCGAGAAATATTCTCCACAAATACCACTCGCGACTTTAATTTTATCATAAATTTTTCTTTCAAACATTGATTACCCTTAAGCAATATCCTTCGAGTCATCTGCTCAGATGAAATCCCTCAAGCTACGCTCTCGTGATTTAATCAGACAGATGACTCTCACGATGTTGCTAGGTAATCAATGTTTTCAAGAAAAATTTATTGGTAAAATTACAGTCCCTTGTGATATTATATACGATAATTTTTCTGCCATATTCAATAAAAGTACGTATGTTTTTTCTCTTTCAAGCGATAAGTATTATTTTCCTTTTAAAATTCCTAAGTTGAATTTTCCGAAGAACTAGATCATCAGAACGATTTATACAAGAAAAATGATCTTCCTATAGATAATTACAGAAGCTACATTATTTATGATAAATCAATGAATATCGAGAGGGATTGACGAGAAACTGAACTTCATTCTCTTCCAAACCCTCATTAGGACATCAAAATAAAGAGCTCCAGAAAAATTCAGCTTGCTAAAACTTTTTTCATAATTGGCCATTTTCAAGTTGAATTTCACTGGGGTATATAAGAACTATTATAACATTAAACAGTGTATAGCAGAAGCTTAATTGGGTTGTAAATTATCGATCCTGCATTGAAAATGTTTAGCAAACAATCTCTGGTATTTTTGTTCAACTCTAATTCTTCATAAAGTGTGCACAGTTCCCAAAACACAATTGAAAAAACAACTTTGAAATTGATCCCTTTGACTTTTCAATCAAGAAAAGCGACTCAATTGAGATTGAATAGTTCAATCCCTAAAACTTTTATTATATAATGCTATAATTGTCTAGATTATTGATAATTATTATTTTCCAATTAATTGTTTGCATTTTCAACGCAAGATGCGAAGAAAATAGAAAATTGTGAAGAAGTTGATTCAAAATTTTTTTAGGATAGAAAAATACGCACCTGCTTTCCGAACTGAGAAAAATGTGCTTTGAAGTTAGGGGTGACACTCTCAGAGACTGTAAAAAAAAAGATTTTTTGGCAATTTATTATCAGATTGCCTCTTTTTTACTCCCCATCAGCGTTGCCAGACGTTCCGATTTTTTGCAAAAAAATAAATATTTTGTGCGGGACAGGCCCAGCTCCGCTTTTCAGGGATTATTTGACAGTTCGGCGCGTTAGACGTGTGGGGTGCGGGTAGCCTGGCCGGTAGTTTTGAATATCGGAAATACTATCGATAATTTTAGATATACTATGGGAGTATCGATATATCGATAGAATATCGAAGTCCGATATTTGGAAAAATATCGATATTTTTCCCAGCCTCTCTGACCAATTGCTCGGCGCGAAATTAGGGACAAGCGTGTGCGAGAGGGATGCGCACATATTTTATTTATATTCACAGATGACAGCTTTCAGTTCAGATATTCATAATCGGTAGAGCAGTATAATAACCTTAATCGAATTCTTAGATTCAGACTCACCTTGGCCCGTATTCTCACCTCTTGAAGAAGCTCTTCTTCTCACAATTCGATGTCTATCTATCTTTCTTTATCTCATTGTTCTCACTATAACATTATCTCTATTTATTCCAATTTTTGTTTAAGTAGCTCTTCAACAAGAGTTGAGAATACCAACCCTTGTATTTCGAGAAACTTGAGCCTTCTTGAATTCAACCGAATATACTTCTCCTCATTTTTCACTGATATCGTAACCAGATTCCTGCCAAGACACACAAAACAACCATTTTGAAATAACGTGAGCAAATTCAACATTCACATCCCAACACAAAAGTATTTTGTTACACATCCAAAACAATTGAATGCATATCATAAAGCAATGACTTATTCTTCACAGCACACTACATTCAAACATAGATTTGATCGTAGATTGTCATTTTAACAGAAGCATCTACAAAAGAAAATTTCGATTATTATATGCTCCATGAAGATGAACAATCACACAACAATTTCAGGTGAGTATCAAATAGACGGAGAAGGGGAAGTTATTGTCCGATTGGTTCGGATTTTGTTGTTACATTTAGCTGTGGAATTCTCTTGATGTATGGATCAGTGATTTCTGTTATCCATTGTGGACAGTTTCGTTCTTTTGAAACATAAATATTAGTCTTGATTAATCTGAATGAGATATGAATTTCAAAAATATTGTGATTCTGAAGATACTTTTTTTTATGTTGCAGTGGCTTACTAATTTTCTCTGAATGTATTCCGTGCCAGAAGTGAACGTAAATATCAAATGATTTGTAATAACATCTAGCTGTATCAGCTTAAAAAAGTTAATCAGGTACTTCCTTAATTCTACATCATTCGACATCAGATCTTATCTTAAAGATTTTATTTTAACGAAGAAATTTACATCAATGTAAGCTAAATTATTTGAATTGCAATTATCCATAAGAATACTTATGTAGACAATTTATTGAACACCACTCGTAAGTATGTTAAAAACACAATCGGGTAAAAATATATTTCATAGTTACATTCACTTAAAAATACTAGAAATACTAGCATCTTTAAGAATATATCATTTTCTAAAACCTATTAAAACGTGTGTATCGTATATATTAATATTTGCTGGTATTTCAAGATCCATAAAATTATATTACTGACATTTATATTTAACTCAGTTCTGCAATAATTTAATGGATGTAATTTTCATCATCATTAATTTGATCTTGTTACAATCATCATAAAACTGTGTATTAAAGATTTAATAACCTCTTACGATATTTATTTTATTAACTCTATTCTCGAATGGAAGAGAAATAAATCAGATAAAAATACAAAATGTATAATACCGTTGATAGTTCATTATTTCGTACCAAATCAAATGAAAAAGATCGATATATTGTTTGGAAGGATTAAGCATAGTATTAATACAATATTTTGACGTTTGGCGCTACAATCGCAGCTCAACTTGCAGCGTATTAAAGACTAATAAGAGAACTAAGTTTCAGTCTACTAAAAGTTAATATCATTTACTGGTCTTATTATTAGTGAAGGTTTTTTCGTTGTAAAATCTATTTTAGTTCATTAGATACTCAATTTCCGTAAGTAAATAAGACTTACAACAAGTTTTAAAACTGATATATCTATAAAAAAAAATTCATGAAAGTAAATTTCAATTTTTGTTTGCTTCAAATTCACAGCTGTTCATTTCATAAAATATTCATGAAGATAGCAAATAGATGTCCAAATATTCATGAAAATTCAGTTTTCTATTTTATCGCATTTTCACTTCTAGCCAAACTGATGTTTCGGCTGATATATCCGCATCATTAGATTTGAAAATAGTAAATTGGATCAGTTTGTTCTCGAAACATGAAAAAAATATAGTTGAAATATGTCGGTTTTTGGAAAAAATATTTGTTACAAGAGAATTAATATTTTCAACAGCTAAATTCAATTGAACAAGAAAGAGATTTGATACAAAGTTATAATAATATATAATTTTTTTGTATACTTTAATAAGTAGAAATGAGTAAAGAAAAGTGTCAGTTTTCCAATTAGCAACAAAAAATATACTGACACGCGTCCAAATGACAGCTTTGACCTCATTAAAAAAAAATTACAGGTTAAATATAAAAAAAAATTTGCCGGAAACAAATGTAGAGTCGCTTCTTTAGCTGCATCCAGAATTACACGAGAATCATTAGTTTCTGACGCTTCTGATAAATTAATTTTTAATATTGTTTATTTGTTACTATGCTTTTATTTAGCAGTTTTGCAAAAACACAACCTTGATTAGTATTTCTGTAGAAAATTATTTCTATTCTTGACGTCTTCCATTTAAATTTTACCAACAAGTATACAAAAAAATAGCATGTTCAACAAATAGAAAAAGCGATATTACTTTGCTCGTGTAAATTTAATTCACTCGCTTGTTGCTTTCGCTCGTGACTTGAAATATTTACACTCGCTTATGAACTCTCACTTTTCTCTACTTGATAAACAATCTACTATGATTTTAAATTCTTTTGCTTGATGATCGCCTAAAATAGTTATTTATAATATAAGTGTTGAAAGTGTCATTTTATTTTGTAACAAGGGAAGTTTGGGACACAAGGCGCATAGTAGATTATGCCCGACCTGTGAGAAATCTGTCATTTCCGCCGTGTTGTGAATTGAGCTGCGATCACCTACGTTCCGTGTCAAAATATCGCACTCGCCTTCGGCGAAATGACAGATTTTTCACAGGTCGGGCATAATCTACTATTATCTCTAGATTTTTAAGATCTAGAGAGGTTGCGTAAAAATATTAGACCGGCAACTAGAGATAGAAATTTCTTTATTCACAATCATTATAGTAATATGGCAATTCCTAACCTTTTGGAGGTTGGGTAGATGTAATTTCTAACTGCAATGACTATCTCACGGGTCGGAAGCGACACTTCCATCTCTTGAAATGTTCATTCAGGGATGCCTAGCATCAGTCATAAATCTTTGTTGAAGTGAAATAATCCGTGCTGTCAGAAATATTGATCATATTATTTAATGATTCAAATAAAACAATTAATATTGAAGAGAGGCGGATTAATGTTACAATTCTGTGTAAATTTATGTCTTATAAATTCATAAATTTGTAAATTATGAACAAAATTGCTATGAACTTACATCCGTAGCACTTTCGTTTGATTCGGAGCGAGTGTATGGCTCCATTTCACTGTTATAACTTATTCAGAACTCATTATTATCTGCACTATTGACAATTTCAATGGATACATGTATAAATAACTTGATTCATAAATGTTAAATTAAGTAAATTTTTCTAAACATTCTTGTTTTCATAGACTACTACATCAATTTACTTTGTTGGAAAAAGAACGAAATTGGATCAATTATTTCTCCAATAATTATGGATGATTGTGAATAAAATAGTATATATACTTCGGTGAGAATTTCATCTCAGCCTTGAGCTATATCTGATTCTCGAGCTTTCGCCTCTCGGTCCAAAATAAGCTCTCGACTATAATGAAATACTTCCCACCTCAGATGTAGTATACTATAATGTTAGCCAGTATACCCTAAACTATTTTAAGCATTGGATGTATCCTGATTGATGGACGGTGACAATTAGAGAATGCTACCTGGAACTTCATATGTAAAATTTACTTTCATCGTGTATTTGAAATTTCTAATCATCGTGTGCAGCATGCTGAGCAAACAAATTTAAGTTCATGAGAAGAATCCGCGAAGAAGGTATCGGCATATGAGTAGAACAGTTTCTCGAGGAATATTTCGACCCTTACATTTGTATAAAATAACAAATTTAAATAATCCAGTATACCGCTTTCAAAATGAAAAAGTGCATAAAAATCAAAGGTTATACCGATAGTAAGAATACGAATACTTTAAACCTATTTTTAGAGTTTTCTCAAATTTACCTAGCATAGAGACTGCGTAAGAGGCACGATCTTCCTGTATACTGTAATGTGGAAAAGTATCGTAATTCGTAAAAATAAAATAAGTCCTGAATTCGGCCCTGTCTGGGCGAGGCCTTTCGTCTTCGTTGTATCGCACCACACCGCACCACACCACCCCGCACGGTCGAAAGTTTTAATAGCGTACTCTCGACTAACCTAGAACATTTCGAGAAACAGACACCTGAATATATATATATATATATATATATATATATATATATATATATATATATATATATATATATATATATATATATATATATATATATATATAAGCAAACGACCTGACTGAAAAACTGTGGAGTAGTGAATATCCAGTGAATAATCAGTGTAATAAATAAATAAATTGTTAAGAATAAATATCTGCGGCTTTGTTATTGAAGTTCAATAGTAGTAATAGAGAAATAAATTGTATAGTGTTTGGTTTAGTAATACTTCGAAGAATAAAGCTTTTCTTTTCTTTCCATTTATTAAATAGTGCTTTAATTGTAAAGAATTCCTTTTAAAGCAATAATTATTACAATACAAATAGCTCCCGAAATAAGAGGACACTAGTTCTATTTGTAGCAAAACAGTGGAGGGGTATCAGGACATTCTTAATCCAACCGAATTTTCTTTGATCGAATACATGATATTAAACAACTTAAATGAAAATAGCAAAGCTGTGAAAAATATGTTATTTACAAATTTTTTGTGTTAAAACTTATTCATAAGCATACTGTGATGATAAGTGTTTCTACTGCGTGAAAATAAAAGTTAATTCACTCTTTAGAAGCTTCACTAAGACGCCTTATTTTGATATTTAGTTCAGATATTGAATCTGAATGTCAATGCTCTAACTTCCTTGCAGTGTGCTCAAAGATTGTTAAAATATGGAAGTTGGGGGCCGTAGAGAAAATACGAATGTAAGCAAGCATTATGACATCCAGCCGATAATTTTAGAGCCAAATATTTGGCCTCATGTCATAATGTTCAACTTTACACTCTTGTTATACAAATTACTATTTCGGTTACCTGTAAATTTGCATAAACTAACCTTCTTCGCATTTGATTGAGTTTATGCATTCCAGTGCTATTAAAACAGATTTGTACACAAAACTAATGTAAACAAGCATTATGACTTCCAGAAAGCTCCATCACCAAATAACTGGTCTCACAAGATATTGCCTAAATTTAAACTTTTTCTGCATAAATTACAATTTTTCAAGTATTTTTATCTTCGAATATAAAACCATTAGGACTATAAAGCCTTGTACAGAATATGCGGGTCCACTGTGTTAAAGTATTCAATCTGAGCTGTTTGTAATGAGCTGATTAATTGGGTAGAGTAACACCAGGTATTCAGAGAAAGTCCCGGACTGGAAATTTTGTCTGGAATCCGATTTTTCCTTAATTCGCCACTGTTGCTAGTCTCTTTAAATAAGATTTCTATTGACACTCAATTTCCTGTTTTAATATGAACCATTATATCTCTCGAATTGAAAAAATATCCATTAACACTGAATAGTTCTCCCTACATGGTTAGAACTATTGTTTTCGCCTCCATTCTTGTCCGTGGTGACTCGAAATGATTTAAGTCATTCAAAGAGATAAGGACTTTCGCCAACAAGCCAAACTGCATTCATGACAGAGAGAGATAGTAAAATTTATGAGTTAATGTCTCTAACAAATATAGAGATGTTTTATCTCTGTGATGACGTAAGCCTTAAAGGAATAATTCTAGAATAGGTGCAGACAATTGTGAAAGCGTATTAAAGTATTCATGTGAGTTGGGAACAATGAATTAAGTTGTAAAATAGTTGAGGTTTACATAGATTACTAGAGGTTGAATTCTAAAGGAGTAATTTACATGGAGGTAATTAAAGTCTATATGATTAAATAGTATAAAGACGGTATCAAGTTATTTGGCGATTTACTTATACAAACTTTGAAGCCAATAATATTTATTACATTAAGGCCCGAGATATCCACCTCCTAATAAATTTATTTGGTGAATAATAACTATGGCAACAATTGTCTGCACAATTGTTACCATAGTTATTATTCACCAAATAAATTTATTGGAAGGTGGATATCTCGGGCCTTAATATACAAAATATTATTTTACTGATATAACCTGATGTCTCACCAAAACGCAAGAAACTTATAATTAATAGAGCTCATATTCAATGAGACAATCTTCTATATGCTCATTAAATATAAAGTGCATGTATTGTACTTAACTGTAGAATATAGAATTCGGTAAAATATTTTCCATAGTTTTATTGACACGCCCCTCATTTTCTAACAGAACTTTTGAGTACTTCCACTTCTCACTAATTTGATATTCTACAATCAGTACAAACCATTGATTATGATTTTTTGTTAGGTCTCACGTCCATACTGACTAACCACGAACATTTTTCGAAATAAAGGAGGATTACTTGGCGCATTATTACAGAAATTTAGTACCATTCACAAAGACGACTGTATCTCATAAAATACTCGAGATATCAAAACCGTTTCTTATTGTCATCACTGTGCACGAATTATGTTTGATATTTTATAGTTCTAAATAATGTACTTTGAGAAATAAATCTGGTAATATAATTCCTGGAAAATTGTCGAATCAAAATAACATTGAGAAATTAATTCTGTACATGAAAAAAACTACTATGCTTATTGCTCAACGGCTAAGAATTTTGTTCTATCCGAACTGAATTGCAAGTAAGATGTTTCTCTTTAAATATCATGTTTCACTCTTATCAGCTTTCAGGAATCGACTCCCAGTTGTACGTTACACAAATGTATTGTGTGATCTAATAAAGCTGGCCCGTTTTGGTCATAAATTCTAGAACGTGTACTCATGGGCTTTGATTCAGTTCATGTAAATTTTGCAATTTTTCAAATGTAAGTATATGTCATTGAATAAAAACTAGATAAAACCACTTCTATCAATTTGAATAATATGTTCGAGAATTGAAAGGAGAGGTACTGTAAGCTCAGCGAATGAAACTACAATTTATGAAGAATAAATCAGATTACTCTGCGCATCAAACACTTACTTTTTCAAACTGTAATGTTTATTGCTTGGAAAATTTCTTGTAATTAAAATAAAAAGTCACTATTTAATAATTTAAAATGAATTCTTCTGGATATCATTAACAAAACTATATTATTTATTCATCACTTAATACTAACTTAAACAAAGTTGCAAATATTTATATTTAACTATTTATATACAGTGTACACTTCACTGTTTGATATTCACTGCTCTAGATTCACCATTACACCACCCTCAAATCGTTTGCTTGCGTTTATATATAGAAATATCCTTTTTTCGAATGTTCTACCACATTTCTGGAATATTGCTAGAGGTTTCCATCGGCGGGGTGATGTGTTGCGGTACGGCGCGAAACAACAAGGATGAAAGGCTCCGCCCAAACAAGGTTAGTTTTACGAGCCTCCACACTCTTGCACGTTACTATACGAATAATGTGCGCATTCATTCTCTTGGAAGCTTACTTTACGAGACCATTTTCACTTGAGTAAGATTGAAACTTACGCTACATCAATCTTGTTAGTCTCAATAATAATCACTACAAATTAAGTGATCATATATTTTCAAATAGCAACTCGATTTTCCGAAATGTACATCACATTATAACGTTTATTAGGTTCGAACTGAAAGTTAGTTTATATAAATCAAAATAAAAGTCTTCTTGTCGAATTTAACAATATTACTAGGCTCTAAACTCAACAGTAACGTAATATACTGATAATTGAACTAGAAATTCATTTACATACTGCAATATTTCTCACACACAGTATTTATATTCACGTGTTACGCCACTGATCTTTGTTTATCAACTGAATTCTAGTACGAATCCCGTGTACATACCTATTCAGGTGGACTCAGATTATTGTGAAGAGTTTAGAGAGCGCTTTTAAGATTTTTCGCGGATGATTCTATCGTAGAAAATCAATTACATTGCCCTTTCCTTTTCTTTAATTGAATAAAACGAAAGAAAACTATGAATCACTAGCTTCTCATACTAAGTAATATTCTATTTACATACAACAATATTTATTACACAACGTATTCATATCCACTTGTTACATCACTGCTCCTTGCTTATCTGGGGGCACGGCAGTGCTCCCGCCAAGACGAGCCAAGCAAAGCGCAAGGGCGCTACCTATCTTTTCTCGAAGATCCTTGTCGTTTTTTGAACCATCAAAATTTGGGTTTGATACCAGATAAACAAAATTCTCGGGATATGATGTCAATAGTGGACTTATTGAGCATATAAAGTTTCAATTGCATATCTCTTAGATATACTTCAGATTTTATTGATATCTAAAAAGCCCCGATTTCGTCACTGACTCACCCATTGATGATCATCAAAATTCTTAGGGTTCTTCCTGAAGCTCTAGAAATCTAAAATTTGGTATATAAGCTAAAGTATTAGTACACAAACAACAAACAAATTCTAAGACTTGCAACTTTTACCCCCAATCCCTTAAACTAGAGGATGGAAGTTTGTATGAGACTTCCGCAAATTTTGATGCTAGAGGTCTGAAAATTAATGTAGGGACTCCTCGTAATAAAAAATACTAGGATAAACCCAAGAAAAAAAAAAACAGTTTGCAAACACATATTTCGACTAAGATGTAGAGTTTGTGAAGCTAGGGCTTGTAGATTTAGGGCGTGTATAGTTAGAAGCTTGAGATCTAATAACTTTTTGTCAGTGCGAGACATATGGTCTCGTCTTGGCAACATTTTACATGAAAATGTTTTTGTTGGTATACCTGTTCAGGAGGAGACAGACAATTGTGGAGAATTTCGAGAGCTCTCATAGAATTTTGCACGAATGATTCTAGATTCTATTCTAATGCTATAACATTTCTTAATCACATATTTGACGAATATGTACGGTACATTGAAATTCCCCACTAAATGTGAAAATAACAAACGAGAGCATTATTTTTCATCAATTTTGCGAGCCAATAATTTTTCAACTATTAGATGAAGAAGATAATGGCGTGGATAAGTTTCAATTTCTCTACATCTTATAAAAGTTCTTGCAAGCCACTCCTAATGGAACGTTAATGCTAATATGAGAAATTAATTTTTGTGGGCATAATTGAAGTATAAATCGTATCCAGAAAGTAGTGTAATAGGATGAATCTGGATGAGTAAATAAATTCACATCACTTGAGCAGAATTTTCGAATCTTATTGACTCTTCTTCTAAATTAATAAATGAATACTTTACAGCAGGGGTCGGCAACGTTTTTCAGACGGCGGGCCATTTTCACAATAAAAATTTTTATGCGGGCCGCACATTGAAATGTAAAATGTAACTTGAATAGTGCTTTTATATCATATACGAGTATAAATATTATTAAAAATAAATATTCGTGCTTTGGCGGGCCGCACAAAAAGTCGCAAAGGGCCGCATGCGGCCCGCGGGCCGCAGGTTGCCGACCCCTGCTTTACAGTATTTTACGAGCATTGTGTTGACGTAGTGGATGCTGTCAGTCAGTGCCTGAATTGCAAGAGAAACACAATACTTATTAAATCAAACATCTTAATTTACTTGACACTTTTAATTCATTATCTCAATAAAAATAATTCGCAATATTCAAAGTGATGACAGATTATTATAAATAGGAAATAAAATTTCTCAAAGTAAATGATATTTAGCTTGGACAAACTAAACATGCGATAAGTGCGATAGCGCATTGCAATGTACTGATGGCCAGCTGTCAACTTAAAATTGCATTTGATATAATCGTGCTTGATATTTTTAAGAAATTGATGTTGACGCTTATTTTCTTAGATTGTAATTTTATTTTCAAAACAAAAAAAGATCAATCACAAATAGTAAAAAATATCATATATCTATTCATCCGTCAGAATGATAGATGTGTAGTTCTTATCCAGGTGCGGCCTCATGCAGACGCTTGATTAAGTTCAATTGCCGGCCACATGAAAAAATTGCGTCAAAATGCAGCTTCAACATGGCCGCTTAGCGTCAAAACACATCGAAAGTTGATGAATGCCCAACCTAATCTAATAAACCGGAATATAAAATCGTTGCAAAGATGAGTTCATAAATACTTGAATAAGTTATGATTCTGGAGTACCCTATGTTGAACTCCTATGTTCCGCATTTCGTTGCACATCCTGTATTACCGTAAATGAGATACCACGCGTACAAGGTGCACCGACGCGCCGTCATGCATTTCCGCACCACTGCTGTGGTAGAATGCAAGGCTAAAAAGATTTAATGTTATCATTTGAATGCTACAATTAATTTAATGATAAATTAAATTCCAAGATTCTACAGCCGATCGTTCTAGAATCATGCGATAAATTCGAAAACCTGACTTGTAAACTGCACCTCCGGTTAAGCCGATCACGATCATAATGCGAGGTGTTATAGAAGTGCCTAATATAGAATTTAAATATTCTACGGCTGATTGTTTTGAATTTATGCGAAAAATTCGAAGAGAAAATTACCATCAAATGTTGAATTTCAACATCCTACGGTTAGCAATTTTAGATTTATATGAAAAATTAGATAAAAAAAGCAAGTAAAGTGCACCTTCGGTACAAACGTTCGCAATAATAACGCGAGGTACACAAGTAGACCTTAGACCAGTCTCAAATACAAAATTTCAACATTATACATTTGATGGGCTTCGAGATTTAAGAATTACATACATACATACGTACACACGTAGCGACGTCAAGCCGAAAATTGTCAAAATGGATTCAGGGATGCTCAAAACGGATATTCTTATCAAAATAGGTATGTATAAATGTACAGAATGATCAATAATGACTGTCTGTCACGTGACTGGCAAAATTCTGCATTATGATCAAAACTATCTTAATGGAATAAAGTTAGTATAAATTTATTCATTTGGTAACGTATTTTACCGAGATTTCAAAGTCAAAGTGACGTTTCACGTGATATTTATTATTTATGTCGGCATTTTACATTATTTCATACAGGTTTTGAGCTTATTGGCACAGATCCATCCATAATTTGATTCAAGAAACAAACAAGTGAGTAAATAACTGTAGTATTGGATGATAATACGCCTAAATAATGTTAGAGGAACTGTCATCTGTCAACTGTCTGCAGTTTATTTCAAACAGGCGGTAAAGAAAAAATCAGAACAAGGCGGCACAGTCAATCATTTTTGATCACTCTGTATAACAATAAAAAAATATCGTCGATAAATTAACAATACTTTCCATGAAAAACGTTAGGTCGCACTTTTTACGCGTGATATCTCGTTAACGGCTATAGATACGCGAATCAGTCAAAGAAATTTTCTGTAAAGAAAAGAGTGTATTTAATTTTTACTCATTGCCTCAAATGCTCTACGACCATTAGAAAATGAGTTACTCGCAAAGAACTGGTTAAAAGCGGGATATTTGATCTTTGGCATTCGATGTATGCTAAAGCACCATGATTTGACAATATGATTTTCATAATACCTGCATTGAAACAATGCGTTTCAACGCCTGTTTTGTCAGTCGAAACAAAACAATTTCAGACAAATGCAAGTGTAGTCGGGCGGAAACAAGCCTGTTTCTGTCCAAGGAGAGAAACAAGCTCGTTTCTGCCCGTCTGAATTTGTTTCTTAAATCGTTTTGTCTTTGGCAGAGTCGCATTTGTTTGTTGTCAATCTCTGAATGAAAATCATATAACCTCAGTTAATTTGACAACTGTATTTATAACTTTAAATTACATTAAAAAGACGATGAGTTTCAAGAAAAAAAGTATTAATACAACAATTTCAAGTACAGCACAACATCTTATCGATAAATCACAAGCAGTTACTCTCGACTTGTTACCTGCAATATAAAAAAAAAATAAAAATTTACTTTGTTATGACAAATTTGTAATGTGGAAAGTTTCAATGCAGGTATTATGAAAAATACAGTGTGTGGCATGGGACAAAACACGATTTCAGCCGAAAGTGATGCCAGCCCTCGCTTCGCTCGGGCAAGCAACACTCACCCTCAGCTGAAATCGTCTTGTTTCGTCCCTAGCCACACAATATACTATTTTGCACACTCATTGTGCGTGCCAAAACGAAGATATTCTTGCAAAACTAAAACCAGTACCATTTATTCGATAGATTGGGTCATTTCTTGTCTAAACTGACTGGACTAGTATGAATTCAACAAAAATATAAGATACTGTTATTCATTTTCATAGACAATAATTGTCTCAATACCAATGATGTACTTCAGCTTATTCGATATGTTATTACTGAAATATTCCAAGATAAAACATAGAATTCCCTCTTTTATATGGTAATATGTTTGGATTGGTTCAATATATTACCAAATAAATTTATTTCATATTTTATTACTGCTATTATCTGCATCTAGTTTTAAAATATCTTGCGAGATTTATGAGCATATATATGTTTTTAGATTTCGTTGGTCGATTTTCCAATGATCCTTCAAACTTTTAAAGGGATGTCCCGTTCATTCAATGTACAAGGAAAGCCATTACTTGAAGTACCTGTATTGCAAGCTCTGAAATTATCAAGATATTTCCTATAGAGTTGCTTAGACTATTTGAGTTCATTATTAAGTTGAAAATTAATACCTTCCAAATATAATTAAGTGATTTCATTTTTAAGTTTAAATGAGTCTCCAACTGAAACAGAATCTTACAATTATTATTAGAAATTGTTGGATAGTTAATAAAATAACAATAACATAGCCTGATTCTCAAAAGAGCACATCCTAATCCACAATTTTGAATCAGTTATTTCTTTTCGAAAATTATTTACCTAAAAAAACAAACTAAATAAAAGATTAGGATCTGGTTTGATAAGATATTAAAATACTGTTAGAAGTTTTGAGAATTAGGCTTTCAACTTTACGTATTATTTATCAACCAAAAATCGTCAACTGAGTTGTAATTCAGTATTCAGTAAACTCAACAAAAGCTAAATATTTTTGAATCAATCTTTTTCCTGGTTGTTTCAAGAGCCAAACTTTTGAACAGTTACATCCACTATTATTTCATCATCCATTTGATGAACTTCTATATACCTTACTCGCAAAGTCAATAAAGAAAGTCTAATCCTCCACAAAAGTTAAACTGATAAAATATTTGCTCGAACCTCGTTTGGAAAAAATCCCAACGCAGAATCATTCCCTCATCCCATTTAAACAGGCTACATGCCTGCGTTTCCACTAAATGATTCAGTAATGTAGAACGTAGAGATAGAGCTTTTAAAACGCATCTAAAATTTCTTTACGAATTTAATGGGTCTAGGAATTTCAAAGCTTTCACAGAAAACATAGTTTTTTTTGTTGAGTATGCAAGTTTGGACGTTCGTGGAATCATGAAGGCTACAGAATAATTCAAAGATGATTGTTTCAGTTTTTGTTGAGCAGAATCTGAATTTTTTTATTTACAAAATAAATAATTAGCTTTTGTTCAACAGGTTGGTAATTACTACCATAATCCTACTACATAGCTATATTTGAAGATTTAGAAACAAATCATATTTCGTAGAAGACAAAAATATTTAGCGCCATTATACATATTTTTTTCACGGCTCTCCAATCAATCAAATTGGTTACGTTTGTTTATAATAAATTATTTCTGCATCTACTGTCAAAATAATTCGTTGCTACCTATTGTCACTTGTCACATTATATTGAGCGAGCAAGAAAGTACATTGTCACGCGTTGCCTTGGAAAACGAACAGCAAAGTTAATTTCTCAGAAAACTACAATTGTCGGTAAATTAAGCGTACACATCAGATTTTCATAGTAATCGTAAAAAATAAGATTATATTTCAAATATGATTTGAAAGAATTTTCGAAAGTTCGTAGAATGTAAATGCATCTGATAAGCCTGATGCAGAAATTTTTATTGTAATAGTTTTGGAAAATACTGTTAATCGCGTAAATTTAGAGTAAAATCACGTAGCTACATGTAACAGTAGAAGAGCTAGCGGCCGATCTAAGTATCCCAAGAATCACAAGGTTGAAAACTTCATAGACAATATTGTACTTCATGGAATTGAGAAAAGTCCACACCGTTGAATATAGCAACGAATTTATTCCCACTATTGCTTTGTGTGAGTGTAAGAAGAAATGACTGTACTAGCGCTTTGATGAAGAGCGGGCGAAGGTTGCCTGTTAGTTGGGTGCAAATCAATGCTAGTTGAAAACAAAAACAACTGTTTATAAACATTGAGCACGGTACGTTGAGCTTGGTCTGCTGTCATGAAGTAGCCTAAATGATTTTTTTTCTTATTGAGTCGGATACAGAAATTTTGCTCTACAATAACCATTTAGAATTTTTTGTCTAAAATAATTTGGAGAGCAATGCGCACGGGAAATCTGACTTCCCATGCTAAACGTTTATGTTTCACTTTCCGTGATACACCCTGTATATAGGTTGCAACGATTGATGAAAGTGCGAGCGCAACAGACTTTGAATGGGTCTCTGGGTAAGGAATACAGAGGAAATATATTGTGCATGTATGATCGAAATATAATTCTTATAGAACCCAATTGTTGTTGTCAGCTTTCTGAACTAGATACGTGTAATTGAATGATTATCAATTTTTATGGTTTTTTCAATCATCTCTTTCGTGATGAAAAACAGTATCAGAAGAACAGAAATCGAAAGAGCATTTTTAAAAGTTTCTGATAAGTGTCTTTTTTTTAATTCAATTTTAAATTATAGTCCTGAGAAAATCTAATTATATCAACAAATACAGCTTTAAAAGAGCTAAAAAAGATAGATTAGGTTCATACCAGTCTTTTTGTCAAGAATAGTAGCATATTGTCTCAAAAAATTGTAAGCCTCAGACAAAATTATTTCAAATAAATCTTATTGGATGTGCGAAGTTATATGAGTTTTATTGAAAATATTCTCATAAACTCACAACTCTCTAGTTCTTGACATAATTGCTAATTAATCCTTTGAATATCATCATTCAATTTCTGCTATTCTGATAATATTCTTGGCACATCGCAAAGCAGAGAATTTTGTGTGCTTGGAAAATTAAAAAATAGTTTATTGATTCGTTCCTGAACTATATAGCCTTAAGAAAAAATTTATTACATCAACATACGCAGCTTCAAAAGAGCTGCCGCTGTCAAAAAAGTTGATGAGATTTACTTTCAGCTTTCTTGTCTTGATGATTATATCTTGTCTTGTCTTGATTTTCAAGGCAAGAAAATAAAAACTTCTTGTCCTGCCCATTTCTTGACGACGCTTTTTTTGTCTTGTTTCAAGAATTCTTGATATTCCTTGATCTTGATATATAGGGATATTCCCCTTTCTCTATTGCTTTATCCAATCCGAACACTCAGTTTAGCGTTAGTGTCTACTCTTTATCCTCCCTGTCAGTTATGTTATGAATCGATTCTAGCAACGTTTTCCAAGATTGCCACCAATAGAAATAAATGAAAAGTCTGTCATTTTCATGCTTTAATCAGTATTTGCAATTATTATTTGTTATATGATATGGCAATGTTGCTAAGAGATAGCAACTTTCTTAGAGTATTGGAGAATCTACCTATACATTTATTTTCTACATGAACATGAACGATTTAACCACCGGAAACTGACGACTTATGCTTCCGATATGTATCAAATATTTGTTTTAATCATAGTCACAGATACTTCTTACTTCTCCGACTTATATATAATAGGGAAAGTATTAGAATTGTGACTTTTTGATAGATCAAGATTCTGATGAATTTTCACAATTTAGACCCTACTGAACCCAAAAAACATAAGTTTGAATGAAATCCGTCGGGCTGTCTGTCTAAAAGTATAATAATTAGGGAACTCGAACGAATTTTTGACTATAATTTCATAATATTTGAATTTTTTAATAAAAAACCTAGATTTAAATCTGTAAATGAGCTTTTTCAACCAGAAAATCTAGAGAAAGACTCGCCCTTTTCAAAAATACTTATATTGTAAGGACTAACATATAGCCGCCATCTGTCACCATAACAATGACAGCTGTCATTTTGATAATGACAACTGTCACTTCGAAGATGGTGCTGTCACTTTGACAATGACGCTGTCACTTTGACAATGACGCTGTCACTTTAATAATGACGCTGTCACTTTAGTTTGACAATGATAAATGTCACTATAAAAGTTGGTATGACATTCCTAAATTCAATAAACAGTGATGAAACTGGTCATGAAATTTATTGCCGGAGAAAAACAGTAATGGCCACATCCGATTTTAATATTTCAATAATAGATTGATGAATATGCAGATTTGGAAAATTTATCATCAAGATATCAAGATTTCTTGACAAGAAATCTTGATGCTTGATAGTACTTTCTTGTCTTATCTTGGGAAATAAAAAATACTTTTTATCTTGGTCTTGTCTTGATTTCAAGACAAGATCAAGATTATTTCTTGATTCTTGTGAAACACTACTTTTAGCCCTTAAATCTAGGATAAAAGCATATCGTTTCTTGAAAACTATGAGTCCTAGAGAAAACTCTTTCGGATAAATCTTGTGGGGTATCAAAACTTATGTGACTTTTATTTGAAATATTTATCCTTTAATTTAAATGTGCAGTCGAATTATTGCTAAATACATTGGCATAATACATAGTCCTTCTCGCTTACATTCTCACTTGGCGGGAACTTTTAACTACCTGAATAGTATGGCTCTTGAAATATAGTTTTATAACTGCGTCCAGAATACTCTCTCAAATTTCCTATCTTGGTACATTGGATCACAGCCAGGACGTGATTTTTCCCATCACATGAAGTGCAATATTGATCAAAAAATTTTCAACCTTGTGACTCGTGAGATACTCAGATCTGCCGCTAACTCTCAGACTATAAATAATCAATTGTTTATAAATTCATTACCACTATCACAATGTGAAACTTTTCGCTATTTGTCTAATTTATTACATACAAAAAGTAAATTAGATCTATGTTTTCTTATGACACTGTTGTTGTAGACCAAAAGCTACCGTCTCTGCTTGAGGACATAGTGATTGCGATTAGTATCATTCGCGTGATAACTCTTATTATTTCAAATTTTATGAACGAGTTTTAAATATAGAGATGGATCAAGAAAATATGAGAAAATCGAAAAAGTAATAATTACGCTGGTGATATTTATTTCAAGAATTTTCTTGAAAATATGAAACTTGGACAAGCTATCATGCACTAAAAATCCGAAAAATTATTTAAACGTACATGAATGTGTGTTCCAAACATTTATTTCTATAGATTTTATATAAGTGCCAAGTTAATTGACTATATGTGATGTGAAAGAGACATTTATCGACTATAGTATTTATTCCAATCGAATAGAAATATGTGCACATACATTGGAATAAATATTAAAGCATTCAATAATATTGAGCACTGCATGCTTTTAGCAAATGCGGAATCAAAATATTAGAGAAATCACATTAACAAATTTGGAAACCGGTTTTTGTTTCAGAGCTTTAGCCGTTATATTTGAAATGCCATTTTTAACAGCTCAAAAATATTTCCATGATACAATACAAATAATGGAGCAAAATTTATTGGAATTAATTTATTTTGCAAATAGAGAAAAATGTCAATAAATATTTTTTTTTGAAATAATGTTGGCTTAAATCTGGATACCACTGAAATAAAATCTTAAAAATCTACGACCCTATTCTCACCTCTTGAATAAGTGCTTCTTCTCCAAAATTTATGCACAGACTTTCTTAATTTCATTGTTTCTACTATAGCGCTATTTATTATTCAAGTAGCGCTTGAACAAGAGGTGAGAATTTGGATCTATATGTTTAATTATTAGAACTAATTCTAGTTACAAAAAAATCGGCTGTCTGTTTATATCTATACACAGGAAAATATCTACCAGTAATATTTACTTATTTAGGGCTCAGTATTTCAGCCCTTGGTTTACCTTAAATGTAGCTTAATTTCCATGGTAATGATTGTTAGAATAATTGTTATTAAGGTAATTAAGCTTCGCTCAAGTTAAACCGAGGACTGAAACTCCTAAAACTTCCATTTATTTATATATTGAAACTTTTACAATATGATATAACGATACATAGGTATCACGTATATGACAACGATAACTTGATGTTTCTTATCTCAACAACAGTAAGCAACTGTGATGCCATCTATATTTAGATGTTTTCCGGTCAGAAGATTGTATTAATTGACTTCTCCACCGAGACAAAGGAAATAATTATTCATTAATATATGTATATCAAGAATATTTTGCATTCAAATCGAATAATATAATAAATAGGACACTCAATTTGTCCATATTAATTTAGAACGTCCCTAAACTTGAACTTAAAATGAATTAGATTTATTCACAAAAGGGATTAAATTGTCCCAATTCATAGACCAAAAAGCATGCAAATAGAGCTTTTGTGAAGAGAAAGTTGATGCATGGTATTCTTACTTCTATAATAAGATTTAACGCTACGTTTATTCTGCAATTTCCGAACAATTTGTCATTATTCTTGATAATATATGGAGCTCACAAATATGTACTAAGCAGACTTTATCTATAAGAAAGTCCACTGGACAAATAAGAATGAATATAAATATGTCTTCAGTTAGTTTTCTAATAAATGACACAAATAAATATGCTGAATCCAAAAAAAATCTTTCAATTCATTTAACATTATATTGATAAATTGAATTTCTATTTTTGTTTTATTGCGAATTTCCAAAAGAGAAAATTCACAAAGAAAAGCCTTATGTACGAATGAAACTTGAATAGAGTCAAGAAGCGTAGTTCTGCAATATAGAATCATTTCAATTAGAATAAATTGGATTGAACATATGTATATTGCATTTTACGAATTATTTTTAGTCACAAATTCAAAAGGCGCTCCAAATGTTTGAATCTCATCGAATTTTGAATAGTAAAAAAATTGATTTTTTTCGACGATAATCTAAGGTGCGATTTAAAGAGCTGTATTGAAATATGTATCATAAAACTATCGCTAGGATTACAATAGAACTGTACATTGTAACGGTGAAACATGTGATGGATTTATTTTATTAGATTTATATCACACTAGGAACCTTTGGGCACCCCACTACAGATGCCAGCCCCTATATTTCAACGCTACTGCTAGTACAGTATTTATTTTCAGAAATAAAACTCGTATAAGTGGATAAATATTGTTTGACGTAGTTTACAATTTAATTAATTATTTTATGAACAAGGTTGATATTTATTAGGTTATTCATTTGAACTTATCCTTGTTTTAATTAGGTTTTTCTCGGGCGCCAGAGATTTTCTTCACTTCTCAATTATTTGATTAGTTTATATCGTGGTAAATCTAATAAATAAGTGCAGAGCTGATACATAATGTGGTTCGGAATTAAGTAAATTTAGAATTTCTAACAGTGAATCCAGAAACCCACACACTGCAAGATAGCTCCCTGACAAACATCGTGAGGATGTTTGCGGAAATCCTTACAATGGATCGTGAACGGCCGTGACTCATCTGGCGGGAGAACGGACTTGAATTACCGCTCTACTTTATTTTTTACTACAGTAAACCAGTCCCGAAAACGCCAGACAACCCTGTGGACAAGCTAGTGCAATTTCCTACTGGACTACTTACCTATGGTATTTCAGCGCTGAACCAACCTAGGCCTAGGTAGGTAGGTATTTGAGGCAACTTAAGAAGTCTATTTTGGTCTGGGTCGCTTAGTCAATTCTTATTGAAAGAACTTTGGATTCTGAACTTCATTTCAGACCTCAGATATCAGTCCTCAGACCTCAGACATCTGATTTGACATTAGATTTCAGTCTTTACTAGGCAGATGTAATTCTAATGTGTGAAAGACTGAAAGTAGGCAGAAGTCTGGGGAGTATATTTGTTTTTAGAATTCTTATTATTCACATGATTGGCTTTTGGTGCCAAATCAATTTAGGAGGTAATGTGTTTTTAATTCCTTATATCTGTTTTGAGAGCTATCTAGTTCCTTATTTATTCCAATCTTACTTAAAAAGGATTTCCTTCGTAGAAGTGGCCAAGTGCTGCAGCCACTGGCTCTGTTTTGTTACTACTCTCCCCACCTTTACATACGTTGCTCGTAGGTATTTCATTATTTGGAGTGTGAACTATAGAAAAATATTTATGAAATTGTTTATACCCACTGTTAAAATGATTTCTTTCGAATTTTTATTAATTTGAACAATTTAATAAATTAGTTTCAATAACAATTCTCTAAACTTGTTGAAAGAACAACTGTTCCAATTTATTGCTAGGCGTGACTTAGTAGTGTTATGCTCCAAAGAAACAGATTTTAATTATTTTAATTTGACTATCTTGTGTTATCGTTACCCTTTTATTTGAACATTCAAATAGATTAGCAAATATTAATCAATTCTTTGAGGGGATTTGAACAACATATCCATATTTTGAAGAGGCACTCATTATAATCAAAATTACGTTCCTCCCCGAAAGGGAGTTTTGAGCTTCTTCACAACATGGAAAATTAATTCTTGATAACTAATAGCCGGTTGCAGAAACGCTCATTAAATTCAACAAAGTGAACAATATCGGATCGTTCCAAATCTCCAAAAGGGTTACTATGCATTACTGTCAAAAATTTGTTCCAATAAAGTTCGTTCTAACGGATGATTAAATTTGATGAACGTTTCTGCAACCGGGTATAAAAGTTTTATATGTTAGTTATAAATCGAACCTTCTTTGTTTACTATGGAAATAGAACAATTCGAATATATTTTAATAAAACTAAACAAATGAGTCTGAAAATATTCTTGAACTGCTCCAAATAAATTTATTCCATCAAGTGTTTTTTTTTTATAACAATAACACGGTGAATTAATTTGAAGTATTTTTTTATTTAATCTTAAATCATTAATTATTGATATTTTTCTCATTTGTTTCAGGAAAGATAGTCCCTCACATATTTCTCGATTAGATCAAGTGAAAATGGACTTAGAGACGACCGGAACTTACCACTTAACCGAAACGGAACTGGTGTATGGCGCCAAGCTTGCCTGGAGGAACTCTGTTCGTTGTATTGGAAGAATTCAGTGGTCTAAATTACAAGTAAGTAAAAAAATATAACTTCCTCTCGCATTTCAATAAAATTATTCATATTTCTGCCATCTATTAGAAACAAAAATTTATTTTTCTAAGCTAAGAGTTCGGAGTGATAAACTTAGTTATCTCAGAAGTATTTAATCCCTAAACCCCAAGGGATGAAAGTTAAATCTCTAGTCTTACAGTAGAACGACAGAAACCTAAATTTTAAATTAATTTATAAAATATTTATAATGAACTCTCTTCTCCTAAATGCCTTATTGAACATTCCTCCTCACAAGAGGCCGAGAGCTACTCTGTTATTGTCAAACGACTACTATGATAAATTATTAGTTTCTCCAATGTCCACCTTCAAACTGAGTGGTTTATATATCGCATACAATGCGAAAACTTACACATGCCAGCTTTATCACCATATTTATTTATTTATTTATTTATTGATGAACCACTCACCACATAAAAGTCGAGTTCCGTATCCTGAATTTAGCTTTTTTTAATTAATGTTGGTATCACGGTACACAATATTTTTCACTGATCCATTTGATAGATTACTTTTAAAATCTAAATGTCGGCCAGTGCTCTTCACTTTCTTGCTGTGTGTTCATAATTATCAAAATTTGAAAGTTGAGGGTCGTACAAAAAATCTTATATACGTGTGTAAGCAAGCATTGCGACATTTGGATAACAAACTATTTGACGCCATTCTCTTCTCTGAAAGTCCTGTAAATTTATTGTTCTCACCGGAGTCTGAGGACGATCGAACAGTGATCAAAACCAATAACCAAAATAAAAAAATTAAGAATAGTGCGATTAAGAATGTTTTTGTGTTTTTCGTGAAAAATCCTTACCATTTCCTATATATTGTCACACTTGGGTTTATCAACTCCCATTATTATACACTTGTCGCAAAAATTATCAACTATTGTAGAACAGAGATTCTATTTTCTTAAACATCTAATTCGTTTTAAATCCATTATCTATTTGTTTAGTTTCAAGATCTTGATTTTAATTTAAAATGCCGAAATATCAATTTTCCGCCCGTACATACTGAATGATTAAAATATTTTAATATTCAACAGACCTACCATTCGTTTTTCATTTATTCGTTTATTTATCGTATATAATATCACAATGGACTGTAATTTTACCAATAAATTTTTCTTGCAAACATTGTTTACCTAGTTTACATTGTCAGAGTCATCTGTCAGATTAAATCACGAGAGCGTAGGGATTTATCCGAGCCACGAAGGAGAATAATAGAGGAGCGGACATTCGATTGGAAAACATGAAGCGTAAAATGTAATGCGACAAATGTGAGAGAGATAGCGAGAGCGGGCCCAACTTTGCGTGCTTCATATGCAGAAATGAGGCTATATTTTAATTATTTCCAGTAAAATATTATTACCAGATAGATTTAATATTTTCATTATGTTAAATACTATATTATTTATTAAATGAAAGGCATAAGTAAAAGAAAATTAGCATTTCTATTCATTGAAACCTGCAATGAAATAGTACATCTCGTAGGCAATCGACAACTTATCGGACTTTTTGCACAATTTACTATTTTAAATTTAATTTTTTGGAAGCAGCACAGCAGAAATAAAAAACTTTTCTATCATGCCACAGGGCTAACAAGAACACTTGCTTCGCTCACTTTTGACGATTGTATTCTCAATAACTTTTATATATTGATGAAAAGTGAAGAAATAATTATTGTTACAATTCTGTGTAAATCTATGTCTTATGAATTTATAAATTTATTGATAAGAAGTTTCCTCGAAGTTGAATTTTCGACTAAAAGTTTAGATTAGATACGTTTAATAATTAAAAAAATTGATATAACCTTTAAATTTGTAACATAGAATTGTCAGTAGAATAGAAGCAAAATGTATGATTAAATTATAGTCGCGAATGGTATTTGTAGAGAATATTTCTCGAATGAAATTGCTATTATAAGTATCTATTAAATGATTTTGGTTGCAATTACTAACCTTTTTTATTGCAAAATGCATTAAATTGTCTCCATATACTATTTTGACATTTTTTTGTATTTTCAGACTTCTTGTTTTCATCAATTTCATTAATTTCCGCGGAAGATGCATTTCCAAAGCCAATGAATTTTGATATTTTCGAAGATTGATTGTTTGTTTATATGGTCACAAATTTATTGTACTGAATGAATTCCTCTCCTAGCTCACGCTCTTATATACCTAATCCAACAATGAGCCAACATTCAATTATCTTACAGTTGGTGCCTGGCAACCACCGAACATCTAGTAACCGTAGGCTGTCAATCATGTCCGACAATTGAACATCGGTTTGGTCAATACTAACTAGGATTACAGTTATAGAGAATTCAAATAGATAATTATGTGAGCTAATCACCTCAAATGATCCACATTTGTGACAATATTAAAACTGTGTATTCTTTCTTCATGACAAAGGCAATTTATTGCAATAAAATGGTCTTGTGAATTTACATAGAGGTATTTTTACTATAATTGTCACTGTAACTATGCAAAATTTGTCAGTATAATTGACATGAGTGAAATAATCATAGAAAAACTATTTTCCACTCTATGGAATGGAAAATTTTATGAATACCGTGAAGCAGTCGTACAATACAGCACCTTTTATCGCTTGATTGCTTTGCACCTCGGGATACAATATGAACGCTATGTTAATAATAACAGTCTTATTCAACTTATGTCATACTATGACAATCTTCTGTATCTATAATATCAATAAAATACAATTAGTGACAAAGTATACAAATAAGGTACATTTTAATCAATTTCTTCCAAGCAGTAATTTCCAATTTCCTGCTTCAAATTTTAACCAAATTGTGTTTGTTTTCCCTAGAATATTTCCATCTATCGATATCTTCTCAGATTATTATACATAAAAAGTACGATGCTTATCTTGTACCCTCCTGGAATTTAAAACAGAATATTCTGATCCAAAAACGACAACGATAAAAGTCTAAAGTGAAATTTATATAGCTTCATTCTTATCCAGATCACCCCGATCATGGCCAATTTTACCCAGGAGGCAAATTCAAGAATTATACGGATCATTACAAAAGAAATTGCTGTTAAAGCAATAAAAATTTTAATCTGCTTTCGGAGAGAAGAATAGAGAAATTTTATGTTGATACTATAAATTTTTGTAATGTTGATAATCAATTATACTATTCAAAAGTGTAATGTATTTCTGAACAATTTGATATACTTTCTAAAATCAGTGTATGAAGAATTGGAAGCACACCCTTGTAGCATACTTTTTTAGGGATAGACGAACAGAATTACAATATATGTACCATGATACAGGAAATTCTTGTTTTGTATGATTTGTAATTTCCCTGACTTTTTTTGAAATTATAATCTAGAATAACAAATAGCACGAACCCAGTTGCACTTGAATTGAACCAGAGTTATTTGGTAAGCGATTCCTCTTTTCCTAATTAGATTATAATAAGATGAATCGTCATTTTATAATGCATTTATTTATTTCATAAGTCTAAATTATGAATAAAATCAATCAGCAGAAAATTCGAATCTGAAACCTCAACTTTCATAGTGTGAATTCGCTTAATTGCTAAAGCAATTTATCAAAATGTATCACACTAGTAAAATAAGATTTTACTATTCCTGTCACTATTGGTGAGGAATACAAACTGTATTTACTTTTATTATTGAGTTTAGAAGAATCTTCGTTCAACTGTTACATTACACATCACACATCGATCGTCTTATTTTTGTTGGGACAATGCAGGGATATTTGTCTCTCACACAACATTGTTAGCTCAACACAGCTAGTTTAAATAAACCCGATTTTCTTTCTCTCTTGTTTTTTTCTTCCGAGAAGAAACGTATTTCTAAATTCAAAGAGAAGCGAATTCTTTTTGTTGCAGCAAAAAACGAATGTCAATTGCCATTAGGGAAAATCAAATAAAATCTTATTAAATCTTGTAAGTGACTCTTCAAACATATAGACGGTAACTAGAAATGAGACGTAATAAGGTTTGAACCCAATTGATTATTTTATCGATCACATTTACAATCAATCAGAAAACAGTATTTTCCATTGTAGGTGACATTTATTCGCGATTAATGAAGTGGTTTTTCTCTTATTTGCTTGATTGTTATAACAGTAATATTATTGGTCTGGTATATTTTGTTACATCATTAGGTTGATTTAGTTGCTTTTCTCAGAAAAAATCTTCACTTTTGTTAAATTTTGATCATTCATACACGTTAATTGATATTTGTTTCGCGTTATTTGATGAATGTATGTATGCGGCTGTATGTATCTGATTGAGCTTCGCTCTTGGTCTCCCCCCACACATTCATTAATTTATTGACAGAACTGCAACTAATGATCGGCAGCTGTTCAAGTCTTTTTTCATAGCCATTATGTATTCCAAAATAAAATTTGTATCTTCATCAAAACTAATTCTTGCTCAACTGAGGCCCGGTCTTTCCACCTCTAAATAATTTTATTGGGTAGATAATATTCACAGCAACAACTGTTGCAATAATAATTTCTACCATAGAAATAATCTAGCGAATGAAGTTATTCGGCAATTAAAAGACCGATCCTTAGATTATTGGAAAAATTGCCTACTTACAGCCTTACCAGTAACTTTAGTACGCACTGGTATGTAGGGCTCTACCTACCTATGAAATCTTGCATCCGAATTCACCAAATTTTTGGACACACTATAAAACGAAATGTGCAAATTCCGCGTGTCATATTCCAAGTTCACATTAGTTAATTATAACGATTATTTCACTCTTTTCAATTATACTGACAAATTTTGCATAGTTACAATGACAATTATAATAATAAATTCCTTGCCAACAGAAATTTACCGCGATAAATTCCCGGTACCTCGGTAAATTCCCGTTGGCAAGCGATTCATCGCGATAAATTGCCTTTGTCATGGAGAAACAATACACAGTTCTAATATATACAAACAATCAGTTCTCGGAAATGTCAAAATTTAATCGTTTTGGAAATGCATTTTTCGCGGAATGTAATGAAATTCAAAACAAAAAGTCTAAAAATACAAGAGTATATGGAGACAATCTAGTGCATTTTTCAATAAAAAAGGTTAGTAGTTGCAACTAACATTATTTAATAGGTACTTATAGTAGCAATTCCATTCGAGAAATATTCTCCACAAATACCACTCGCGAATTTAATTTTATCATAAATTTTTCTTTCAAACATTGACTACTTTTAAGCAACATCCTTCGAGTCATCTGCTCAGATAAGATCCCTTGAGCTACGCTCTCGTGATTTAATCGGACACTCTCATGATGTTGCTAGGTAATCAATGTTTTCAAGAAAAATTTATTGATAAAATTACAGTCCCTTGTGATATTATATACAAATAATCATGAAAAAAAAACAATTGTACAACAAAATTTAATTATCTAACGAATCACAATGAGAATCAATATGGCTCTATTATGATAGTTGGCCTATTGATGGACATGGAACCATTTAGTCCAATCAATATTTGCAATCTGTAGCTTTGATGCATACGAACAGATTAACAGACGGATACGCATGTTGTCTTTCAAAGGCAGATTTAAGTCATAGTAAATACATGAAAAAAAATTAAAATAGTATCATTATTTAGAGGAAGCTCTCTTTTCAAAATTCTTGAGCATCCCGACGGAGTTGCGGATGGAGCTCGGGCGTCAATAACTGTGCAACTTCTCGGTATTTATGTGGGTAGCTAGCGGGAAGGGATGGCTCCTGTAATGACTACTAAATGTGTATGACAGAACAACATACATTTATTTAGATAAACTGCAAAAAATACATAAACAGTAGACAAAGCGTCCAACGGCTTCTAACTAGCCCACAGTCTATGCGATTTCTCAAAAAGATACTTCTCATACTTTTACGAGGCTCTCAGATGAATAGGTTCCTGATGGAAACGGCTTTGCTAACTCTGTGGACAGTAGTTATACGGATGGAAAAGGACTTGATAATCTTGTGGACAGAAGTTTACGGATAGGAACGGATTCAATAACTCTGTGTACAAAAGTTTACGGATGGAAACGGATTCATCAGCTCTGTAGACAGAAGTTACTCAAAGAAACGGACTTGGCAACTCTGTGCGCGTTGGTTACTTACAATGATTTGGAAACTGTGGAAGTCATTTATTGTGGTATTGCATTAGGTTCAGTTGTTCTGTAGGTTGTAGGCTTGTAAAATTATTCGAATTATAATAATTACTTCTATCATCAAAACTTGCAGCTGACGCACTAGTCAATAATATCTTTCACATCGCCGCCGAGTAGCATCATCATCATCATCATCGGCTCAACTATCCCTAATCAATCTCCTCTAAATTTTTCTGTTCAGTACTAATTGATTATAATTGGTTATTCCTGCTTTTTTGAGATTCCTTCCAACATCATCCTTCCGTTTCGTTCTTGGTCTACCTCTGGGTCTTTTCAGCATTGGTCTACACCTATATATAGCTTGGAGTAGTCTATCATCTTCCATTCTTAGTAGGTGACCAAACCACCTTAGTCTCTATAGCTTGATGAATGCTACTATATCCGGTTCTGCATACATTTCTTTTAGTTCAAAACTCATTCTAATCCACCATTGCTCATGTGCCCTCACTGCTCCAAAGATCTTCTTCAGGATTTTCCTTTCAAAGCATTGTAAGGTGTATATTTCTTGTTGATTGAGAGTCCAGGTCTCAGCTCCATATCTTACTATACTAGTCTTATTATTGTTTTGTAGATTCTCAGTTTAATTGACCTGGGCATGTTTTTGTTAGCAAGAATGTTTGCAACCTGAAAATTCGTTTTTTTCTTTCATAATTCTTCTACTGACTTCTTGGCAGATTCGTTCTTTCCATTAAAACTTGATTCTAGGAATACAAATGTATCTACTACTTCGGATACAATAGTCTTGCATATTGTAAGTTGTCCCTAGGTTCATAGAGCTACGAGCTATTTGCAATATCTTCGCCTTGTTATCATTTATTGTGAGTCCCATTTTCTTTGCTTCTTTATCGATTTTTGGACGGTCTCTGCCATATCCTGTAGTCTTCCACTCAATATTACAATATCAATAAACACTGTTTTACTCAGGTTAACATCTGCTTTTCGTAGTATACTTTCTAGGGCTATACTGAAGAGCCAGGGAGCCAATATGTCACCCTGTTTCAAGCCTATATTCGAGCTGAAGGTAGTTGAAATTTCATTTCCCGTTTTGAATAATATTTTCTGATTTTCTGTCGTGGTTTTCGTCAGTGTTATCAGTTTTTCTGGTATACCTAGTTGTCTTATTTCTTCCCATAGTTTTGCTTTCTTTACTGTATCGTACGCTGTTTGGAAGTCTATAAAGAGACAGAACAATTTTGTGTTATATTCTCTGCACTTTTCTATTATTTGTCTCATATAGAATATAGAATATAGAATATAGAATATAGAACTAGGAAAAGTACCTTCTGATTGGGAAAAAGCTGTTATATTTCCAATACACAAAAAGGGCGACACAAGAACATGTAGTAACTACAGAGGAATTTCCCTCCTATGTACAGCTGCAAAAATATATGAAGCAATTATTGAGAGCAAACTTAGAATGAAGTTAGAAACAAAGTTAGAAAAGGTGCAAAGTGGATTCCAAGAGGGGCATTCAACGCAGGACCACATATTTATAATAAGAAAATTAATAGAATGAACTATGGGACATGGCGGTGAACTTTTCATTTTGTTTTTAGATCTTGAAAAAGCATTCAATAGGGTACAAAGGGATACACTATGGGAAATCTTGAAAAAGAGACAAATAACTGGAAGACTACTAGAGGCAATAAAAAGTATATATAGAAAAACAAATAACTATGTTAGAACGAGCAACGACATTTCTGAAGAATTCGTAACAACACAAGGGCTAAGACAAGGAGGAGCCTTGAGCCCATTTTTGTTCATCACATTTTTAGACGAAATATTAAAACAGATAAAAGAAAAGACAAAACAAGTTGAAATTGGTAACTATAAACTAAATAGGATAACGATAGCCGAGTGTGCATTTGCGGATGATCTTGCCTTATTCGCAAAGAGCGAGGAAGACATACAACACAATTTGCACATATGGCATCAGGAACTACAAAAATACAACATGTCAATAAACACCGAAAAATCCAAAATCATGGTGGTATCTAGGGAAGATATATGCACAAATGTAACAATAAATGGCGAAGGAATACAATAGGTAGAAACTTACACGTACCTGGGCTCGGTCATACACAATAAGGGAAGCCTAGATTATGAAATTAATAATAGAGTACAAGCTGCTAATAAAAAATTCTTCATGATGAACACAACAATTCTTAATAACAAATATGTAACGGATACAACGAAAATGACACTGTACAAAACAATATATAGACCAACACTTATATATGGAAGTGAAACGTGGATTTTGAACCAAAGGAACAGAAGTAAAATACAAGCGACAGAAATGAAGTACTTAAGAAAAGTAAAAGGAATAACTAAATTAGACAAAATAAGAAATGATCAAATTAGAAACGAGCTACAAACGGAAAGCATACAAAAGACAATATATAAAAAACAGCTTGTCTGGTACGGGCACTTGATAAGAATGGCAGGCGAAAATCATATGGAATGCTAGAACAGCAGCTAAGAAGAGAAGAGGCAGGCCAGTGAAGACATGGGAAAACAACGTAGAAGAAATATTGAGAAGAAACAAAACCAATAGACACACTGCAATAGAAATGGCGAAACAGAGGTAAATATGGAAAGATTTTATTGGCAACATTGAATAAATAATTATTATGAAATTAATCTCGACACCCGAAAGGGTATAAAGAGATGTAAATAGACTATAATAATAATAAAAAATACAATATATTATCGGTTGTAGATGTTTGCTCTCTGAAACCCTTTTAGTAGTCCCCTATTAGGTCATTGCAGTGTTCCTTAAATTTCCTATATAACAACGTTGCAAAGATTTTGTGTATAGTGTTTAGCAACGCTATTCGTATATAGATCGAGCATATTAAGGTATCTCCTTTCTTATGCACTGGGCGCATAGATATTATTATGCACATTGCTCCATTTTCGAACAAATTCTTGGCAATACCCACTCAACTGACTTGTCTCACAGAATTTATACTGACTACAAGTCAGTATCATTCACTCAAATAAGCTTCATACTCTGAATTTAATCTAAATTAAAAAAAAAATTGTATTTTTATCATTCTATGGAATACCTATAATTGTTTCTATTGAGGGATTGTAATCCACTTCTCATTTGTTAGGGTTTGAAGAGGTGATCCCTTTCTGACTTAAGTACATACATTCTCAAGCATCAGATAAAATTTCTCAAAATGTCTTTATACTAATTAGGACAATATTTAATTTTCCAGTTACTTATAGAAGATTTTGAAAGACTATTAATTTATCAGCTGATTTTCCATCACATTTATGCAATAATTTGTAAAATCTTTCACATCATGTGCCATTCTAAACTCTATAGTCGATTCACTATCATCGTCAAATCCTTACTAATCGACAGGGTAGTAAAAGAAGATCGCAAACAAGCGATAAACGCGTTTAAATTAGCGCCATAAATAACCTCACAATGTAAAAATCAAGGCGACGTGGCATAGTCATCCATAGCTAACTGCGTTCAGAATAGGAGATTACCGCCACTGTCGATGTTAAATATTCAGAAGGCTGACACTTGGGAGAATCCTCGGCAAGACGTGTTTGGGTAATATTATAGCAGAATTTATTCAAGGGCGTGTATTAGCTTAACTGAGATCTTGATTTAAGAAGATATAAAAAATTACAAAAATACGGTAAAAATGAATTGAAGTTACATTGCTCACCCCAAACCCAAACCTCGCCGACTTTTTAAAATACGCGCGTCACTATCGTATTGTTAAAACAAACTGCTAAAGATATGCTAAGCAAAATTTTATCAGTCGATACTGCAGTTATAGTCCATGAGACAGGGCATAAGTTTTTCGTTGATTACCGCTCACTTGAAACTTTGTGAGTGGCTTCATTGTGATGAGTCCGACAACTTTTTTATTTGGAAAAATTCTAGGTTTGGAGGCGTTTTTCAACGAGGGCTAATTAATTGAAAAAATATTACCGTTTTATTGATCTTTTCACTAATCGAAAGATTTTTTGATTATAAAATGAGAAAAAAATTTGGCTGACATGAATATTGGGGCTAGCGGTGAGTCCGACAAGCCGCACTTGTCATAAGTACCAACATACTTACCATAAGTACCAACATACTTACCATAAGTACCAACATACTTATTACCATAAGTACCAACATACTTATTACAAGTAAGGAACTATCACAAGAAACATAAGCAACACCACGACACGTTCAATATTTTGTTACCGCACAAGTAAAGTAATTTCAAATCGACTGCGACTCACTCGGCAATATAATTCAATTTAATTTTAACATATGAACAAACTGATGAGATGGTCAGCATATATTTCTGAATTCACCAAATTTTCAAAACACGTGACAGTTAGGCATATTTTCCTTCCTTCCATTGTCCCTGAAATAAATTTTTCTTCTTTTTGGTCGTTCATTCATGATTCAAATATTCAAATTCGTGCTAAGACAGATGCCGCTGCTACTTTATATTACAAGTGAGAAACAATCTCAAGAAACAAAAGCAACACCACGACGTTCGAACATTGCAACAGACAATATTTTGTTATCGCACAATTGATATAATTTCAAATCGACTGCTGTACAATGCAATGGTTATTCAAGATACAAGTATAAAAAGTTATTATTCATTACACGAACGACTTTGTTCTAAATACGGACGAAGTGAGTGTTCTTTAAAACTCCGTTCAATATATTTAGTTTATGAGCAACTTGGATTCTTTCTTTTGTTTTGATTCTGAAATTTGCATATTCCGCCTCATTTATTGCAGCTTCATCACTAAACAAATTCTCACATTCTATTTTCAAGAAATGACGTGTGCATTAAAATATAAATATCCAGTCCACGGATATTATTGAATCAATTGTCAACTATAGTATTTCCAGGTCATCGATAATAACGAGATAATTTTGACAGTTTCGGAAGCATAGCACTTGATGACAGCCCTACACCGGACGATGGGCCTGCCTAAAATTAAAACAACATACTTGAGGAAACTGTCAAAATTAAAAGTATTTATCAACTGTCAATGGATATTCGTCAAGAATTTTTTTTTACTGCTCCTGTTATGCCGAAATCCAGAATTGCACAGCGCAATTTAGTAATATTTAGGGACTGTTTTTCGAAAATGTGAGCGTAGCGATCTTTCTCATAACCATTGTTACACATGAATACTTATTTATAGACTGGATTTCGGCCCAACATATATAGCTTAGTGCACTCTTCTCGGCTGTCTCGGCCTCAATGTCTGTCTCACAGGCATGCGCAGCGCAATTCGGTAATGTTCAGGGATGCTTTTCGAAAGTGTGAGCGTAGCGAGTTAGCCTACAGTCATAAGCTCTGTTCGATTAATATTTTGTCAGTGCAGTGCAGGACAGTGTAGTTCCGCATGGTGTACACTAGTTCTACATTGTCAAAAAACACATTAGTGTGCAATAGTGCAGCGAATTTGAGCTGAGGAAATTAACCTCAGTCTGCAATATTCGAAATAATCAAAGTAATTGCTTTGCTGAATAATTCATCAGAATCAGATGATTCATTCAGTTAAATCAATGATAATAAGGTTGATAACTTGGAAATACTCCTAAAGCGACAAGAAAAAAACTTCATAAAAAATTATTTTGAAGAAATAATTCCGGCATATATGAATAAGGAATTTATTAGATATTTTAGGATAAATCGCAAATTAAATATGAGTATGAATTATTTTTGCTAGCCCTGTTTACCAAACTGATGGGAATAAATCTGACGTTTATTTACCCCCACCCTTCTCTGCACTAACTACACCAACTCATGGGTTGGTTCAGAAAAGTGTGCGAACAGTCAGTCCAAATTGCATGTTTTTCATAAAACATCTTATGACTTTATAAAGGGCAGAGTATTTTACTTCCAGAGTAAATAAAATTCACTCTGTGAGATGACAGTCGATTATTTGACAGCAATGATTCTATTGTCATAAGGAAGCTCAAACTGATTAGAATTTGTTAAATTAAATAAATTTTCTTTAGGAGTGAATTTACTCGGTCTTTTATAAAACCGGCCATTAGTGTTAAAAAGTGTACACTTAGTCAACCTAGTGCATGTCATCGAACAGAGCTATAGTTACATACGAACACCACTTTATAGACTGGATATCAACGCAATATGAAACATTTCGAGGCCATACAAACTAACAAACCTGACCCCTACTTGTCATTATTATTCCCATTACCCCCAAGTCTAGTAGAAGCTGGCGCCCTTCATCGATAGCATTCAGATTGATCACAAATGACATTTGACACCTTGATTGCTTAGTGACTGGAAACAGATCTAAATAATCTATTCTCAGTACAATGTTGATTTGATTCGTTTCACACACGTATCCACAGACGAATTTTATTGGATTCTCAATACGTCGAAAAATTTCACACAAATATCACTCTTACCAATTTTATTATTCAACCAGGAAAACCTCACATGAAAATTATCAAGAAACATAGAGAATAGTATGAAAATTTGATACAGGAGTTCTCAAACAACAATAATATTCCTTACGCCTTATTACCAGTAATATTTAATTTATTCTAAACTCAACGGGATCTTTTTTTTTCTTTTTTTTTTGAAAAAATTTGATTAAGGGCTATAATTTTAGAGTTCATTGAACTTTCAAGAACTTTGTAGTTTCTTAAGTATATTTCTTTCAAATCTCATCATATTTCAAAATTTTCTATGTCGTCACAAATGATTTAACTGCTGCAGTATAAAAAAAGAACTACACAACTGTCATTCTGATGGACTAATATATTATCATATTTTGTTATTTGTGTTTGATCTTATGTTTGTTTTGAGAATAGAATTAGAATATTAGAGAACAAACTTCAATAATCTTCTGAAGATATCAAATACGTTCATATCAGATGCAATTTTAAGTTGACAGTTGATTGGCCATATGCACATTGTGCTTACGCTATCACATTTATCGCGTATTGACCTTTGATATATTTTATTCTTCATTTATAGTAATTTATGGAACAGAATAGTTTTTTTACACATTGAATAATATACATATTAATAAATAGACTTTTTTGGTTTTGATTCTGTATATTTATTTTAATTTTTGACGTTTCGACTCTCTAACCGAAAGTCTTCCTCAGAAAAAATGATACAAACATAAACAAGGCAAGAATGTATCTAGATAATTAAAAATTGAAAATTGAAAATATACAGATTACTAGTTGTGAAAACGTGGATTCCACATTTAGTGCAAAAAGAACAAAATTCCTCTGGCATTCACCCAAAGTCTGAGGAAAAACCACGTAAAAACCTCAACAGAGGAATCAACGATATGAGTCTTGACAATTATAATAGAGAAAAAGATTTAATTAATATAACACATGAGGACGATGTCCCGTTTCTGCAACTCACACAGTCTCAAGGTCCAAACATGTCGTAAAAGTTTCAACAGAAAAACTAAATTTCAATAATCTCTATCCACATGAATATAACAAAAACAAGTGTCAAGACAAATATTTTACAAATCAGGTATAACTATTACAAAGGAATAAAATAATATGAGTCTTGACAATTATTGTAGTCAAAAATGAATGAATTAATATAACATACAAGGACGATGTCTCGTTCTTGCGGACGCACACAGTTCCAAAGTCCAAACATGTCATAAAAATTTTCTTACAAAACTGAGTTTCAATTATGTACATAAACGTAATAAAAATAAAAATCAAGACAAATATTTCACAAATTATGTATGTCTATTATTATTTATTGGAATCCAAACACTTGCCAACTCAAAACCATCAGTATGGTTGAAATTATTCGGATCTTTAATCATTTCAATCGCTTCCCTGACCAATCTACCATGAATGGATGAGCATCTTGCAATTACTCTTGTTTCTTCAAACTTGATGTCGTGCAAAAACTCAATGGCATGATCAGCAACCGAAAATTTATCTGGATGATTAAGTCTTATGCATCTTCTATGTTCAGCAATACGTGTGCTTACACTTCTGCCCGTCTGACCAACATAGACTTTCTCACAGGTACAAGGGATCTTATAAATACCCAAAGATTGTAAAGGGATCATGTCCTTGACAGATCTCAAAAACTGCTTGATTTTCGTGACAGGAGCGAAGGAAACTTTGAAATTATGTCGAGACAAGATCCTTCCGATCTTCTCTGAAATATTACTGACATAGGGTTAAGAAACATAATTTTTACTCACGCCATTATCCGCAACGGTAGCATTGTTAGATTTTGGTCGAAGTTCTTTCCTAATGGAATGATGAGAAAAACCATTTTTCTGAAAAATTACTTCTAGATTATTAATATCTCCATTAAGTTTATCAGGGTGACAGATATCATTAGCCCTTTGGAAAAGACATTTAATTGTTCCATACTTCTGTGAAGGATGGTGATGTGATTCTGCATGAATATATTGGTTTGTGTGTGTTGGCTTCCTATAAACAGTGTGTAGTAGTCTACCATCATTGGTTCGCTCTAGATTCACATCAAGAAAAGGCAATGATCCATTACTTTCTAGCTCTGATGTGAATTTGATATTTTCGTGAACATTATTTAAATGATTTAAAAAACTGTTCAAATTGTCATGACCATGAGGCCAGATTGCAAAAACATCATCCACGTAACGTAACTATAAGGATAGTTTATGGGTACTAGTTTCTAATGCTTTTTCTTCGAAAAATTCCATATAGTAATTTGCAATTGATGGAGAAAATGGATTACCCATTACAACACCATCAATTTGTTTGTAATAATCATTATTAAAAATGAAGAAGCTAGAAGTCAAACAGTGGTGGAATAATTTAAAAATAAAACATCGAGATTAATAAGGATGTCATTATCATTTAACCGTACGTTTCTAATTATTTTAATAAAATGTTTCGAATTCTTAACGGACGAAGAAGAATTATTGATTAATGATCTCGATAAACTGTCAAGATATTTGGATAATAAATAAGTTGGCGAATTAATGCAATTAACTATTGGTCTAAGAGGTACCCCTTGCTTAAGAATTTTAGGTAAACCATAAAATTGTCACAAATCTTATTGTGATCAAATAATATTACAGGTTACAGTACACTTCTTATTTTACAATTCGTTGCACAATAACAAAATCGCTGACCGTCACTTTTAGTGATTGATTATTCTCTCTCACCAGTCCACGCAATTTTATATATTTTTTTCCAACATTGAGCTAGCATTCAAATGTTAAACACTGAAATTGTTTTTATTTAAATTATAAATGAAAATTTCAATGTACTCACATTTTTTTATATAAATTTTTTTTTAAATTAGCAAATCTTAAAAAATCAATGGAAATTTTTGATCACATTGAAATTATAGAACTCAAATCGCTAGTTCCATTTTAATTAATGTTCTACATAAATCATTTTGACTTTCAATCATTTTCTTGTAAATATAAAAAATAGTAGAGCATCAAAAAAACAAAATCTTTTCGGTACAGCAATTTCAATATTTTTTGAGTTTAAACAACTTGGAAAAACCTTTCTCCCAGTTGATTGCCACACTGTCTACTGTTCCGTCTGCGGTGACGTTAATTTAAGCAGATTTTCTTCTGTTTTTCAGGTTTTCGACTGTCGCTACGTCACAACTACAAGCGGGATGTTCGAAGCGCTCTGTAATCACATTAAGTACAGCACAAATAAGGGAAATATTCGGTAAGAACAACTTCTTTTTATTATTTTTTGTATTTGTTTTTTTCTTTTTGTGGATGTGAGAATCGAGCTAGGAGAGTTTTTAGAGTGTGGGTATTATTGAAGGTTGCGATAATTACATCTTGCTATATTGTTGTTAAGAGTTCAAAACCGGGTACGGTAGATGATAATAAATATTTACGTCGGTAATTAACTCAAGTTTGTAGGACTCTCTTTGTGAATCAATAATATTTTAAATTAAATAATGTAGCTGTATATAAAAACGTAAACGTACACGGAATCCAATGAGCGCAAATCACACTCACATTGTATTTAAAAATAGCAAAATATCATGACAAATAATGTACTTTATTTTTAAATTTAGTACACAATTTTTCATAGCCGTTTATACTAATGGTGCTATTCTATAACTTACTGTAACGCTATGGAACAATAATAACTGTGAGCAAAAAGAAATAATTATTTCCCAACATTAAAAAAAAATAAACGTTTAGTTGGTAAATACGGAAAAATTGCTGTAAATATTAGTTTGAACTTTTTGTATTGTATGTCAATTCGTACTTTATCAAAAAATCATCATACACAAAAATAAATTCAACTAATTTGTTAGAATGAACATTCCAATTTTGATTAAATAAATTTTCAGTAGAAAATATGGACAAATTCTACTGCGTTTTTCTCCAATATTTGTATTCTATTAAACATGTCTCCATTTAAATCTGGATCAATAAAAACTCCGTAGAAATTTAATAATAATAAAGATGCCTTGAAGATATTTTCAAATAGAATGTGGTAATTTTCTTACTGCTGATTTCAATTCTATTTCCGGTTGTGAAATCTCTTTGACTTCTGGTCGAGTGCAAAATATGAGACTTCTCTCCGGCCGTGTGCTTTCGCTTCCTTTCTTCCATTTTATTCGACCACTTCCGATTTATAAAAGAAGAGGGAGAGAGATATATATCCTTATATAACAGAAGTTTCTAGAATAGAGCACAAAAATAATTCAATACATATTAAAAAATACTGTGAAATATTGGGAGCTTTCCTAAAAATATAAGAAAGACGGATTCAAAATTTGTATAGTGCTTGTAAAAGCTTTTCCAGAATCACGACAAATTTCATTCATGGACGAGACAAAATATTTCGTTAACTTATTTTCATTTTTGCTGAGAGAGTTAAAATTTTTGAGCGTTACGAAATCCCGATCACAGGAGGAGAATATTAGGTACTTGGTAGAGAAACCGATAGAGGAGAAGAGTGCGTCGTTTGTTTCATCTACCCCTCAGTCTTCGTAACAGCTAGCAATTGAAACTACCATATTTTTTATGTCATTATGACATGGAACTCAGCCAAACAGTTAAGCAGGGACAGAAAAAAATGGAAAGCCTTCATACAAGACCGTAGGCCCAAAGAAAAGCATTAACCTCGACACCTCACGGTACAAGAGGACCGGATTATGTATGTATGTATGTATATTTTTTATGCTTTATTATTTAAAGTATTGTAACATGCGAATGTGTTATAATTCGTAAAAATAAAATAAGTCCTGAATCCGGCCCTGTCTGGGCGGAGCCATTCGTCCTGTGTGTATTGCACTGCAACGCCTCGCACGATCAAAAATTCTAGTAACGTGCTAGAACATCTCCAGAAACGGACATCAGTATATATATGGCAAACGACCTGACTAAAAAAACAGTGAACAGTAAAACAATGAAATTGTAAATATCCAGTGAGTGATCAGTGTAATAAATAAATAAGCAGTTAAAAATAAATATTTGTAACTTTGTTGTTGAAGATTAATTGTAGTAAGTGAGAAATAACTTGAATACTGTTTTTTCAGTAATACTTCGAAGAATAAAACTTTTTTTCTTTTTATTCATTAAATAGTATAAGAGTTATCGATTTGTGCAATGAACTTCATAAAAATCAATTGTTATTATAGTGAATAGTGTGATTTGAAATGTCAAAGGAGTTCTGGACTTGTGAAATAGATTCCATAAGTATAATTTATGTTCGATTGGATTTTTTTTTCATCCATTCTATTCGACAGGAGATCGTGATTCAACATCATCTTTAAAAATAATAAAAATAAAAAGTTTCACTTCTGTCGCGCATTAACTATTTTTATGTTCAATATGTGACTTATTTTCAAAAGTCTGAGATACACTGGTTTATGTTTTCGAATGTCAAGATATTTCTGCCCAACCGCTTCACAAATATCAAGACAGAGTTAGAAATTTGATTCAACATTTGGTTCATATTTTTCTTCTTCCATTATAAATATGTATCGATTTCAAATATCATATTATAAATCTCTGTTTTTAGATTAGCAAAATCTAAAAAGTCTAAGAAAATTCAATTAATTTAAAATATATGATTAAGGTTTTTTGTTTTTTTGGATTCAGAGTTACAAACGTTATCCACAAAATTATGAAGAAATTTATGAATAATTATTTGTATACATTATAATATATGTGTATGAAATAGCAGGATTGTCATTTATTTACAACAAAACAACAACTATTTATTCTGGCTTTTCTACATTGGAAACCAAAACAATTAAATTAAATAGGTGGAAAAATAATTCAAGCTTAAACATTTGAAATATTTCACAATTGTATTTGATTATCGACTGCGATTTCAATTCGTTTCACTGTAGATGAATTATTTAATTACTTCCAAATAAATGTTCATATATTTCAGATTATTTGAACTAAATCGGTATTTTTACTGTCAATAATATATTGAAATGATGGTTATTTATTCCGACTAAACAATGAATTTTCACATAATTTTTTGTGTTTTTGTTTTAATTTTGTTATTCACCATTTTGTTAACAAACAGTTATTTGTATTCTTTATGATGAAAAAGGCGAATAATCAACCTAATAAAAATAAAATTTAATATGTTGTAGGCTGTAAATTTATATTGAAATTATATGCATTTTTGCAACAAACCTTGGTTGTCCATAAAAAATTATTGTGACATTTCAGGCAGTTGTGGGAATGTATCAATTTATAGATATTTGAGATATAAGTGTAAAAACTTATTTTTTAATGCTCAAGCGGTTTAGTTAAAATACGAGCGGAGCGAGTGTTTTTGAAAGCTCCGTGAGTGTATTGGATACTTTTTACATGTGTGTCTTACAATGTTTTATCTTCAATCGTCCTTATTTTCATGTGACATATTCTCTTTTGTGAATGTCACTATGATGGCTACTGTTGGTAACTAAGAAAACGATATCATTAATTGAATTGTTTTCGTATATATTATCACAAGGGACTGTAATTTGATCGATAAATTTTTCTTGGAACATTGTTCACCTATCAACATCGTGAGAGTCATCTGTCCGATTGAATCACGAGAGCGTAGCTCTAGGGTTCAATATGAGCAGATGACTCAAAGGATGTTGCTTAAAGGTGAACAATGTTTGGGAGAAAAATGTATGATAAAATTACAGTCGCGGGTGGTGTTTTTTTTGCGGAGGATATTTCTCGAATGAAATTATTATTATAAATACCTATTAAATGATGATAGCTGCAACTACTAATCTTTTTCATTGCAAAATGAACAAATTGTCTCCATTTACTGTTTTGACTTTTTTTTTGTATTTTCAGACTTCTTGTTTTCCATTTCATTACAAATTTCCGCAAAAAAAGTTTTTCAAAACGATTAAATTCTGACATTTTCGAAAATCGATTGTTACTTTATATTAAAACTGTGTATTGTTTCTCCATGGCAAAGGCAATTTATCGCGATAAATCGCTTGCCAACGGGATTTTACTGCGGTAAATTCCCGTTGGCAAGCGATTTATTACTATAAATGTCATTGTAACTATGCAGAATTTGTCAGTTTAATTGACATCAGTGAATAATCCGGTTAATTTTTAAGGAAGAATGGTATTTAGGGAGAATATTTCTCGAATGTCATAAAATAAAATTCAAATTTATTAAAATGACATAAACGGCCTCCAAATACTGTTTTAGGATTTTATTGCATTTATTGGTTCAGTTCTCATTATATTTTCGTCGATTTCGTCTTCTTCAATTTCACAAAACCGATTTATTTTGACGGCTTTTGACAAATACTTGGAAAAAAATTGAATTGCTACTGACTCTGGCATTTCTAATTTACAATACAAACAAAACACGTTTTATTTGTTTGTATTGTCAAAGTAGTTTGTTACTTGAAATTTCTTGATAATTCCAATTGTCTTATAGGAGAATTTATGCTCGAGTAGAATATTGATTGAAAATAACATACATACTCATGGAAAATTGAAATAAAATATCAAGTTTTAAATATCCAGAAGTAGTGTGTTGATAAGTTTCAAAATATCTCTTAGATGTATAAAACACTAATAATTGGGAATGATTGACTCACTCACTGGAATCGTGCATTAAAAGTGTACAATAATATTTTTATTGCACAGTTTTCCGTAAAAGCTTACTTTTAACATTGAAAATTATGTAAAAAATTGTCACTTTTTATACGAACATAGTTTTTTGCAGTAAATAATAAGAAGAGGTAAATGGCATTTATCATGTGTGATCGGGTAGCTGGGCAGTACTTGCACGAAAAGTGCTTAATTACGCTTGCAAGTACTTTTTATTTACGGTACTTTGTACTGGTCCAAGCACTCTTGTTTTATTTACTTGGTACTGGTTACTTGAAAATATTACTTGAAAAGTTGAAATACAATGGAAAGTACTTCAAGTATTTTAGGTACTTGAAATAGGTACTTAAAATGTAATTTAAGTATTTTCAAAGTACCCAAAATACTTTAAATGTACCTCAAGTACTTCCTTTCTATGCAGAGTGAGCAAGTTTTGACTTGCTTTGTTTGATGTCTGTGGTAAATATTCAATCTTTAACAGTACAATTATTCCCTCTGCAGTGTTAAAGTGTGATACGTAGATAATCTCTTCAATATACCAAAGGCAAATATCTAATATTTGGATGATAATTTAAGTTTTTTCGTTTGAGTTTGAATGATCGTTTCTTCTTTTTAATTATTTCAAATAAGCTACGAAAGTGCTACGGTTAATATGTGATAAATCAAAAGTACCTTGTAATAGGACCATGTGATGAAGAGAATTTGCAATTTAAGGACTTTCACAAACATTCAGGTACTTAGTATTTGTACTTGAAGTACTTTTCACAAATAATTTTGCCCAGTTCTGTAATATAAAAGTACTTATTAAGTATTTACAACAGTACTTGATATTTACAAGTACCAAAAAACTGAAAAAGTACTTGCACCCAAATTGGCAAATACTTCTGACAGTACTTTATACTTTCAAGTACTTGGCAGATTGAAAAAGTACTTGTACTTAAAGTACTTGCACAGACACTCAAGTACTTGATACTTGTACTTGAAGTACTTTTCACTAGTACTTTGCCCAGCTCTGGCGTATAAGGATAAACAAGCAAAGCAGGAAGTGGAAATTTTAGTGGATAACAGCATGAAAGAAATTTTTGGTTCTTTTTCACCAAAAAAAATTTGGTTGCGATTAAAAGTAGAATTTTTAGAATCTTTGTTGTCTCATTTATAATCCAACTGAACCCGAAAGCAATCTTGGAAAATATCAATTTTGGAATATACTAAATGATGTGATTCATTTATGTGAGTTAAGAAAAAAAATTGATTGTTTGTGGTAATTTGAACAGCTAGGTTGGTGTGCAAAATGATACGTTTGGTAACATTCTGAATGAGTTGACGATAGTCGAGTTAATAGAAACGATGAGAAGATTGTGCATAAAGTATTTATGGTGATGTAGATTAAGCTGCCGACCGAATAATACATGGCGGTATGAATAAAAAAGTGATTACTGAGGAAAAGAAGCATACTTGAAATTTTCGAGTGTTGATGATTCGTCTGGTAGTGTACGTAATGAATGTTTGACAAGTGGTCATAGTCTGATGGAGTAAAATGTGTTTTAATGAATGAGTGAGTGTGAAGTTAAAGAATAATTTTGCACGAACATGACTGTTTTGTGTGAGTGAAAGCTACTAAAATTGCGACTGGTAAATTACTACGGAAAGAGTCTAAGGTAAGGGAAAGATGGAGTTAATATTTCAGAAATTTATATGGTGTGTGAATGTTAACATCGATTTTGATAAAAGTGATGTGAGATATGAGTTATATCGTTTAAAAAATGAAAAAGCTTCAGGATTTGATAGAGTGTTCAAATGACTCATCCATTATTTAGATTTTGTTTCAAATGTTGATGATTTATCCTTTGTTCGAAGGCAAGGGCAGTGCGAGTGAATATACCAATTTTTAAATAAGCTTCTGAGTGTGGTAGAAAATGGTTAGAAAAAATTTTAATTTTCGAAGTACGAGTTTTATTAACACATTCTAAAATGAGTGATATGTAAGAAAAGCATCTGCTTGAGAGAGGATGCAATGATCAATTATTTTCTCCTCACATCATTATCGAAAGATCACTTAGAAAAAAATGTTCTGTAGTCTTCTGGCTCTTAGAAAAGCGTACGATAGTGTCCTTCAAGATGAATTGTAGACTGTCCTGGTTGAGTACGATATTAATGGTAATTTATTAGATACGATTCGTGTGTTATATGAAAAAATTAAAGATGCTGGTCGAGTTGATAACAGATTAAAAAGGGGCGTGCAGTCCATTGGGTGCAGGCAGACTTTCTGCACCGGGACCTTAATATTCAACGTTTTGCTGTGTTCTTTTTTTAAACGCCTTTTATAAGTCTGTTGAAATAGTTGAAATATTGTTATTTGTTATTTAAGACAACAATATTAGGTAAGCACTTATTTTATACGTTTCTTAAATTATTCATTCTCCTAAAATTATCATTTGTAGAATGACAACTGAAAATAAATCTATCATTTGTGATCTACTGGAAAATCCTTTTTAACGTCTAGATGTCGAAACGAAAAATGAAATTATGAAAACAAGACCAACGCCAGACATAAAACTCACTCAAAATATCAAAATTAAAGGCAGCAGTCCGTGCGACATTTCCAAATTAAAATATATGAAAAATTTAAATGGATTGCTGATTGTTGCGAGAAAAATAAGCTGTATTGTTGGCCATGTATACGTCCTCTTCCTCACTACCGAATGTGCACACCTATCACAGAAAGTCACCGCACGCCACTGAGATTGAATGATTCAATTAGTATTGATGTTAGTGTACATGTAGATATTCATGATTGTTCAATTTGCATGTATATGTGTTAATGCTGAAGTCTTTGTGTTGCATAGATGATGTGCATATTGGCAAAAGTATAGTATCTGCGTTAGTATATGCAGATGATGTTTTTTAGTCGGAAGTGAAAAACTATAGATATAATACATGGAGTTGGGAAAGCTATATATTATTTTGAATGTATATATAAGAATCAGGGAATTCAGACAATTAATGTATTTTTTCTTCCCTAGCTCGACAGTTCCGGCTTTATCTTAGCCATCTTCAAGAGCGAAAGGAATTATAGTTTGTTTGTAGCCGAAACTGTCGAGCTAGGCAAGAAAAATAAATTTATTGACTGATAACCCAGATTCGTATACTTATTATTATTCCAGTCAGCTTTAACAATATTATCCCTTATTTTAAATGTTAATAAATGTAAAGTTTTGGTGTATGAGAAGGGTGACACAGTGACAGATTGTTATGTTTTGCTGAATAGCGTGAAACTCAAACAAGAGAAATGGATCTGTATTTCTGGATAGTGTATTGCCGGGTGATGGAATCATTCACAAAGAGATTTAAAAATGATTGTAAGATTATTGATGCGAATAAATTAGATCCATTATAAACTAAACTTGAAAATTCAATTAAAAATTGTTTGAAATTAAACAATCCTCCTCATACAAATAGAATAAATTAATATTTCAGGTAATAGTTTACATTATCCCTATGAATAAAAAATTGTGAGGAAAATTACACTTCTATAGATGCGCTACTGTTAGGAATATCAAACAATATGCTCTCTCTGTTCATGTTGGGAGTACTAGATGAGTTCTCAAGTGTTCAAATATATTTAATTCGAGTAAATATCAATCTCCTAGAATCATCCACTATTGATAACAAATTTAATTTCTGTTGATGCATCAAATACTATCACCTCACTCACTTCATTATCGTTGATTATCTCACTTTGACAAACAAGCATATTGTACTAAAATTCAATTGCGATAGAAACTGCATAAAACAATTAGATTCATCTGTTTCTGGCCACAACCGGCCTGATTTCACTTACAGCTAATTAAAAGCGCGCACCCATACCCAATTACTCGCAGCTTTCAATTCAGATAGACGAGGGCTGATGGATATTAAATTGTCAAGGCGCTTAATAACATTTCACGTTAAACTTTCAAGTGGTGAATCTGTAAATTTGCTTGTAGAAGACGAAGGACGTAAGGCAGGTCTGTAGATGGAGCTGTTGACGTTGGTTCTCTTCTGCTCCGGGGTATTCATATAACTAATTGAGAAAATAGATGTATCTCGCAGAGTTATCTCTGCACTTGGAGCATAAAACACTTATTTGGATATTGTAGAAGAAGCTGTGATAACAATTATGAGAGTTAAATTCTATGATGGGTTTTAGTGTTAAATAAAAAGAATCATTCTCATTTACGGACAAGATTACAATACCTAGGCAGCTTTTATCCATTGACTATAGTTCAAGTTTTGAGATAAATTTTCCTTTTCTAATAATAAACGTGCTACGTGATCTTCACGCGGCTCTTTATTCTCAATAATTTTACCAAGATATCATAATCTCACAATAAAATATTGAATTGAATACCAGCTTTTGTCTCTGCTTGATTTTTTTTTATGATTGCAGTAACTAACAATTTGTGGCTTCAATCTTCACAAAAATCCTTCCAAATATATCTTTGAATAATATTTTAATGTGACAAATTAAGTGGCATTGGCAAAGTCCATTATGTGATAGAGCTGCGATTCAAAGAGTCGATTACGACCGCCTCTCGATTTTTGAGTCTTTAACTATTGATATCTTGGAAACTAGAAGTGATATTTTTTTTTTTTTTGTTTATATCGGTGTTTTCTATGTGCAGTATAAATTAAATATTACATTCATTCTTAAACATGCTTTTAATAATTTTCACTGGAATTTGTTTCTTTTTGTAGCTCCGCAATTACGATATTTCCTCAGCGTACGGACGGAAAACACGACTACAGAATCTGGAACCCTCAACTAATAAGCTACGCCGGGTACAAGAATCCTGATGGGACAATCACAGGCGATCCTGCAAATGTAGAGTTTACGGAAGTCTGCACGCGACTTGGATGGCGAAGTACCCGCACCAGGTTCGATATCCTGCCCTTAGTACTGTCCGCCAACGGACATGACCCGGATTATTTCGATCTTCCTGCTGAACTAGTGGTTCAAGTACCCCTATCCCATCCAAAGTAAGAAATAAATTTTCTAGCATCGAAAAAAATAGCTGCTTCAAAAGTTGAAAGATTCTAACGATTAGTGATATACCTTCAACTTTATATTTTTTTTACGTTTCACTAATTCCATATTATTATTTTTTTCTTCATATAAAATTAAAATTCACATTTAGGTCTATTTTTTTAGAATTATTTATTATGGTAGGTATTTGATTTATTCTTGACATTAGAGCATCATTATAACGCCAAAACATATTAACTTCAAAATTCAGTATCCGCAGGAATTGTATTTAAATATTTGTTTTAAACTATTACAGGTATGACTGGTTTGAAGGTTTAGGTCTACGATGGTACGCCTTACCAGCAGTTTCAGGGATGATGTTTGACTGTGGAGGACTAGAGTTTACTGCAGCCCCTTTTAACGGCTGGTATATGAGTACTGAAATCGGATGCCGAAATTTATGTGATGTTCAACGATACAATCTACTAGAGGTACGAAATTTATTAAAAACAATAATCTATTAAGAATTTAATCTCAATTTTGCTTTATTAATAAATTGGTAGAGCCCGATTCTGATTACAACATATCTAATTATCTGATTAACTGCGTTCAATTAACCACCGTTTATAATTCCATATCTCTATACAAATAACTGAAAGGGAATGCTGCAAATCTGTCAACGCAATAACGCAACCTATCAAAATGATCACTCGTAGCTGTTATATGTTTGAAGGTCTATGTATTCATCTGTTTAGAAGTCCATAATGATGTTATTAATGCGTCATCTGCAGACTTGTATACTAAAACATTCTGTGCGGTATCCAAACGTGCCATGTTTGTACTTTAAAATTAAATTTGTATGCACATAAGCCTAATTGTGATTTGCTGAATGTATTTGTTTTACGAGGTTATATTGATCGTTATTAATATGCTAATTAAATCTGTTGACTAGATAATTGTATCTGGTTAGTTAGTTATAAAGTGTTTGCTCATTTTTATCTGATATTTTGCATAAACCAACTGAATAGTTTGGAGCAGCGTGAATTGGGTCACACATTTTTATCATATTAATTTATTCGTTTACACCTTTTTGTAGTTTCCTATGAATGCGCTCTTGAATTATCCCAAATTATAAGCTATCAACTGCACGTACAATTCAGTAAATCATTCCCAGCATTCTTTATAATGTTTTGTTCAAATAAAAAATCTATATTTTAAAAAAAAATATGATTTTTCAATAAGAGTTTTATTCCACATAAGAATTTTTCCAGAGCTAAGACAGTACTGAAAAAGATACTAACTATTTTAGAGAGAGCGTTGGTAATGCTAGACTTCACATTGACAAAAAGGTAATTGCCTATCTTCATTCGTATTCGTAACATTCTATAAGTTTCTAAATAGACATCCGTATTCGAAATCAAGAAGCAAGTTATGTTCTGCTGCGGTTTTAATTCAAACTGTTACTTCAATAGCTAGCTAGATGAAACCGCAGAAACTGCAATGAATTCTCAGTTAAGTATCTAACAAGTTAACAAGCTGCTGTACATTTCCAATTAGAATGTAGTCGACATGTATGATTTAAATTTAAATTATACGAGGGACGTACAATAAATTCTCGGTATTGGTATGAATGCAAATAATTATCAACTTAAAAATTGGTCCATCTGTGAACATTTACTTGATATTCAAATTAAAATTAATTTTTGTTTTCTGTCTACAATATTTTTGTTCTCGACCACATTTAGGATATAATTTTCTTCGAATCAGTTCTCAAAAAAAAATGTTCGTAGGATTCTGGCCGAGGTCTAGGCTATAAGATGGGTGATTAATTTCTTGAAATCCACAATCGTCTATGACAATATTCGCTATTCGAAATATGTTCGCTGATCCGACTTACGGCCAAATTGTGTATGAATCGTTCGAGAATATAGTAGTCAATAGATTGTCAGGCTTTTTAAATCTAGAATCCTATCCAGAGTGTTAAAAAGAAGGATAATTCCGGTCAATCTTTACGGTGTCATCTTCCCTGATAGAACTTACGATTGAAACTAGCGAAAATCAAGTACTTTGAAAAAAAATCAGGGTGCCACCCTCTGACCTATCCAGGAGGACAGCAGCCATCCTTAAGTGTAATCCATTTTCATATTCAACTTCCCTGATCGAACATATGATTGTTTTTTTTTTTTATGTTCGAGACATGACAGATCACATCCTGATTTTGTCTTAAAGTACTTGACCTTCGCTATCGATTGTTCTATGAAGGAAATTTAACCCGAAAAATTGATCGGAAAGGTCATTTTTTCGACACTTAGGACAGAATCCTAGATTTGGAAAGTCTGGCAACTTATTGACCACTATATTTCCGATCGATTCATAGACAATTTGGCCGTAAGTCTGATCAGAGAAGATAAGATGCGATCGGCGACTATTGAGCGATATTAAGGCAAGCGTAGAACTTTTTAGTGATACTGTTCATCTGTTTTATGGGGGCGGAGAAGTACCTTTGACATACCATTGTATGACTTTTGCTTGCTCTCTGGTTTCTAGACCAAGGTTTCATACTCGATAACAACTCTTCGAAAATTTCATTAGATTTCTCGCTAAGCTCCTTCAAAAACTTTACAACAGTCAACACTGTTTCTGATGTGGTTTGAGCACTGACTTCTGACATATTTAGACGAACATAGAATATTGTGAAAATGGTGCCGATGGAAACGTTAGTCCTCTATTCTATCTCACAGAGATTTGAGATCATTAATTCTTGACTTTTCCACTTTCTCAAAAGTCGCGTCGATAGACCAACCCAGGCGGAAGTTTTCTTCGATGCTATCTCTTCCATGCCCAAATGTATTTGAGCAATTTTGTATCAGAAGCAAGCTCTCCATGAAATTTTTCCATCTCTTTTCTGATATTTTTTTGTGATTTTCCTTGTTTAGTAAAAAATTTAATCACATGATACTCCAATTTCTCCAATATTGTAAAATCATTCATGATCATGCTGTTCATCCGGGAATCCTAACCAATATTATAAATGCGAATTTGAGGTTGTTTGTTACGCTTTCACACGTAAACTACTCAACCGATCATCTTAAAATTAAACCGGCCGTTACGATGCTCACTGTATCCTCAGACTGAACATATTCCAGAATCAGAATGAGACTATAGCACATCCCGGCACGGTGCTCTCTACATCCTCAGACTGCATGCGTTCCAGAACCAGAATACAAAGTTTCTCTTCTACCGCGTATGAATTCACACTCGAATTTTTGAATTTAAGGTTGTTAAGAAGAGGAGTGGGGTCAATCTGTGGTGGGAACCCTGCTCTATGCTAAATACATAGAATAGAGCATTCATTGCCAACTTCAAATGAACAAAATTTCAATGATTATAACTAATGGAAATGTTTTTTTTTTTGGTTGAAAATACATGATTTTGAGTAATATGGTTCCTTATTCTATTCTTTTAAAGAGCTTCCATGGGTTGAATTTTTTTTTTTCCATATTTTAATAAAGCTACATTAAGATGTGTATATAGTACGCAACGCTGTAGACTTTCGGAAGTATTTTTGACATTTGATGTTTAATACGCTTGGCTAATCTTGACAGCTCGGAACACGCGTGCCATCTAGCGGCGACGAGAATAAACTCTTGGGTAAGAGATATGATAACAGAAATAAAATTTCAGTTTTGATTTGAAAACATCGATTGTATCTAAAGAAGAAACATGTTGATATTAACCTGTAGATTTGAAGGAGTTAAATTTGATTGCTTCCGCCAATAAAGCTTGGCCAAAGGAAATTAATTGAGTCCAAAATCCATCACCTTAAGATTCCAAATTATACGTATGTTTTTTTGAGAAACCTTTCGTCTTGTTATCCTGTTATTAAATACTAACATAGAGAAGCTCATTCAGCAGAAATAAATTGGTCTATAGTTTTCATGATGGTAATTTCGAAGAAATAATTAGCGATGCATGTAAAAAAATCATTGGAATTGTATTACGCGAAACTCCAGGCATTTACACTGAAAAGAACAAACCAGAAAACGTACAATCCAGTTGTGAAGGTTCATACTTTTTCCAATAGTATTGTGAATAATAGAAAAAAATTACTTTTTGTTGTTTTGAATTGTATTATTCGATTTTTAAGATTTCTTATTGTTTTTGGATAATTTATCGTATAGATTAATGAAGATCGAATAATTCAAATCGTCAATTGTATCTGTGAGATAGAAAAAGGATATTGCAAGCTCGCTGCAGCAATTTGTATCTATTGTGAACATGAAAAATACTAGCTCTAAAACGGATACACCGATGATATGGAATCGTCCCTCTCAAAAGTAACTTGTTAATGCGATATGCAAGGGCTGCAAAGTTAATAACCTATTTCCAATTGCAAAACGAATCAATCTTTATCTAAAAAAAGAAAGAAATTATAATGACAAATATAACTTGAATGTTGATATAAAAAGTATATTGAATCAAAATTTATATGAAAAACATAAAAGAATATACATTTTACCAATAATTAAATACATTTGTCATCAACAATTGAATACTTCAATACTTTAATTCATTCGACGAACCGAAATAGCCCATTACTTCATGTGATCTTTCTTACATTCTCGATTTGGAAGAGGGTAAAAAATCAAGTCACGATTTTTATTTTGGGTGTTTTGACAACCAGATACGCAACAACTGCGATCTGTCCTTTATTTTTTTCACTCATGGTTTATTAACACACTTCAAACAATTAAATTATTTAATAAAATACATCAACTCTCGCCTGCTTGCAGCATGACAGCGAATACGTCAAACTTCGTTTATAGTCCTACAAGTTTCTAAAATCTGCTGCATCGAGGCGCTACTTACTCCATTAGCCAAGCGTATTGGTAACTGAAATTAACCCGTAGCCATCTAGCGGTTATAAGCGGAACTATATTGTAAAGTGGATTCAGCCTTAATTTCCATATGATCATATGGCTTTGTTAGCAATATTTAATGGCTTTTTTGAGGTTGTTTGTATGAAATTTTATATTACAATAGTTCATATTGGATTTGTTGCAATTAATTCAGTGAAAAATACCTAGCTTTCGACTTTATTGTTAAATTACATAACCTCATTGCTATACTGAAATTAATCTTTTTCAAGATTTTACTTTTCAAAATATGGAATCTAAACGAAGAAGTGTTAAAAATTGTTGTGTTCATAGATGTCATTCCAAATTTAGTTGAATTGTTGATTTTAGTTTCCATAAATCTCCTAAAAGGGGAAAAGGAAAATGTTGGTAGTAAATAAATTTGGAGACTACGATCCAGTTCATAAACAAGCTATGCGGATTAGAAAAATTAGTACAGGGACAGCTGAAAGCTGAAATGTACAAAACAAAAATGTCATAAATACTCCCTTGTAATATTTTTTTCTTTATGCTTTAAATTTCATAACCTCATTCAGTCTTCCAGTTACAACTAAAATTCACATATAAATAAAAAGATTTTAAAAGAAAAAACTATATATTATAAAAGAAGAAAGTCTATACTTCCCCGCACAATTGAAATTGAATTAAATCATTTCATGGAATATGAATATTTCTTTGCTGAATGTCAGTGTATTTACATTGTAAACAGATTAAAAACTTGCCGTAAGCCACTTTTAAGCCACCATTTTGTAAGAACAGTGCTGCCGCCAACGGTACTTTCAGTTGCCAATAATGGTGTAATGGTACTGCGTTTCTTAACCAAACAAACTTATTGATAATAAATCTACATCAAAAAAAGAATATCGATGGAAGAATAAATGGGCTATTGAATCAGTGTACCGTCCAGTTGGGAAAGTAAAACACATGTTTATAAGACTTTCGACTTTGGCGATTTTTTGTGATGCTGTCATTTCAGATAGTCGAGATAATAACGTATAAATCGATGTGAAACACGTCGCGTGCTTTTAACGCTATGTAATTACATGTCACTGAACAGCAACTTTGATATTTTTTATCTCGATAACTAAAAACAAGATTGAGCTCAGACTTTGCCAGAATATTCTTCATTGAACAAATAATATACTGTAAAAATTTAAGAAATTTCTCATATACTTTGATTTCCTTTTCAACAACCTTAATTGTTTAAAATATAAATAAAATAGTTTCGATCATTTGTTGGGTACTTATATATAAGTAGTGTTCATATTCTTGACAGGAGACTGCTGGGCTAGCTCGGTTAACTGTAGGCTGCCGTGCGAGCGAAACGAGCTTGGTTAACGGTAGGCCGTCGTGCGAGCGTAGCGAGCTCGATTAATGTTAAGATGTTATTATATTTTTTTGCATAGATTTAAAAAAGTATATTTATATGCGGGCGAATCCGCAGTTAACTGCTAGTATTAAATAAAGAAATCAAGGCATTGTAACTATTTCTGGCATTTATATTCTCAATGAAGTTCTCGTATAATTCTCGATTGAGGTAGGTCGCGAACAATTATAACATTTGAAATAGAGACACCGAGAATTTACGTTAACGTTAAGATGATATTATATTTTTTTGCATAGATTTAAAAAAGTAAATTTATATGCGGGCGAATCCGCAGTTAACTGCTAGTATTAAATAAAGAAATCAAGGCATTGTCACTATTTCTGGCATTTATATTCTCAATGAAGTTCTCGTATAATTCTCGATTGAGGTAGGTCGCGAACAATTATAACATTTGAAATAGAGACACCGAGAATTTACGTTAACGTTAAGATGGTATTATATTTTTTTGCATAGATTTAAAAAAGTATATTTATATGCGGGCGAATCCGCAGTTAACTGCTAGTATTAAATAAAGAAATCAAGGCATTGTCACTATTTCTGGCATTTATATTCTCAATGAAGTTCTCGTTTAATTCTGATTGAGGTAGGTCGCGAAAAATTATAACATTTGAAATAGTGATACCAAGAATTTATTGAACAACTCTCGTGAGCTGTTTTTGTATCAAAAACAAAATGTGTCTTGAAATCTTTTAGTTTTCCAAATTAAAATAAAATTACTCATTCATCTTTTGTAGACTATAGCCCAGCACATGAAACTCGACACCCGCACGCCTGTGACGCTTTGGAAAGATCGAGCGTTAGTGGAAGTCAACCTCGCAGTATTGCACAGCTTCCAACAGCTGAATATTACCATTGTGGATCATCACACGGCGTCCGAAAGTTTCATGAAACACTTAGAAAATGAGCAACGTCTTCGAAATGGATGTCCAGCAGATTGGGTGTGGATTGTGCCTCCTTTGTCGGGCTCTGCGACGCCGGTGTTCCACCAAGAGATGGCGTTGTATTACCTCAAGCCCTCATATGATTATCAGGTATTAACAAATGATTTTACAACTTTCAAATATTTTTTATACGTAGATAAAATTTGAAATTAAATTTTATTCTGTGACGTCACTGAGTTGAAGATGATCATTAAAGTCATCTGATTAGCAAAACTTTAACTCCTATTGGCATTTAACTACAAATTCCTCATACTAGAAGCATCCTCACTCATCTTTTACCAAGAATTACTTCAAAGAAATTTACTTAAAGATGTGATCAAATGTTGAAATTCACATACTTTGTGACAACTTTCAAACGACTGGAATTTTTAATCCAGTATATTCCCTTCAAAGAAAGGAACTCAGTGAGAGAATCAAATTTATAAGGATTTCAGACAGTGCTGACAACTGAAATTTTTTGTTTATTCGGAGGATTAAAATAAATCCTGCCATTTGTTTTTAGTTTTGGAAAATAAACATTAATACCTGCGGAAAACGTGAAATTAATCATTTTCAATTGAACAAAATAATATTTATAATAATTTCAGTTAAGCTGTTATATCAACAGAAATTATTTATTTGAGCTATTCAACGCATTTTATGTACAAAATTCTTATATCTTAGGCCTGACTACCAACAATAATAACAATATTGTTAATTCTAATCGCATTAGACAACTGAAATTGACTCATTTATGTTTATTGAATCTGCTAAAGCTAGTAAATTTTCAGGATAAATCAATAAACAATAGCAATACTATATGAAATTTCGGACTTAAAAACCGATGTAGTCGCATGTGATGTTTTCCATTAATGTTTAGAGAAAAAAAAAACGTATTTTTCGAAATTGTTCAAGTATTCATGAAATTGAAATGTTTATCGTTAACAATGAGGTAATAAGTGTTCAAGAATGCATCTTTAACATTAATTTTCCCAAAATGGCTTGGATGGAGGCTCCGTTAGTACATTAGCCGAATCACACGCTACAGGCATCGTAGTAGGCAATCCCTATTTTTCGGCAATGATAGCGCACTTCACATCCAGTAGAGTATCGGCAAAAGATCATCTTCAAAACGGAATCTGAAGCCACAGGGTCCTGAGCCCAGTTAGCATGAACAACCCTGTGGCACCAGACTTCGTTTTGAACATGATCTTATACCGAAGCACGACTGGATGTAGTGTGCGCTGGGCTTGTCGCAAAGTAGGAATTGCCTGCTACGGTGCCTGTGGCGTGTGATTTAGTTCGATACGAACGGAGCTCCCATCGAAAGCAGCATCGATGATGATGATGATGATGAAAATATTGACTTCGACAAAAATTATGTTCAAGATCCATTCTTGAACATTTTTTCATCATTTTTCATGTTTCTTTATTTTATATCTCCTTTGATCTAACAAAAAAGTGTATAGGACTTTCTTATAAAGGCCCTGATCTCATTCCTATAGTTTTTTCCTTCTCTTTATGGACGCATATTATTGTTGTTCCTTCTGCATACAGTTCTTCCATTATATATTACATGATTACACTTCATTTTTCATTAAAACTTGATTTTTAATAATAAAAACAGATTTTTATCACAATTTTCCATTTTCATTGCAAAAAAGTGTATAACAAATTTTCTGTAGAAAATTTTATTTTAATTTTTACTTACTTGTACTAAGTACAAGGAATTATTGTGAAACCGACAAAATTCACCTGTCGAGATTTTGATGGAAATATCCGTTTTGAGCAACCCTGAATTCATTTTGACTATTTTTGGCTTGATGTTGATACGTATGTTCGTACGTGCGTGCGTTCGTGCGTGCGTTCGTGCGTGCGTTCGTGAATGATCAACCATAGCGTATTGAAATTTAGTGTATGAACTTGTTGTAGCATCAAAATAGTTATCTACTATTTTTGTATCAATCGGCCAAGCCGAAAGTGCAGTTTATGAGTATAACAGACATTCAGAATTTGCGGTATAAAACAATCAGTTTAATTGAAATGATAAAGTAGGCAATGATAATCTGTTGTCAATTTTTTGATTTTGTTTGACATTCTACATGTCAAAATATCATTAAAATTATATTAATTATAATCTGGAGTGACAGAAAACTTTATTGAATAAATTTGTGTATATATCAAATGATGTACAAGTAAGTCATGTGATGTTCACGTCAAATTTTTTTATATATGAACATTCAATGTGACAAGTTAAATAACTCATTTGATAATTTATTATCTTCCTACTTTTCTTTAGGGCTCCGTAGCTCAAAATACAAAAAATGGACTTCTTAATAAAATTACTATATTGTTTGTCTGTCTATGTACCCGCAAGATATTTTTTTGCAGGAACGGCCAGAGATAATGAGCTGAGTTCAATTCTCTTCACTACTTAAAGAAGCTTCACTAAAATATCATAAATAAAGACAAATGTATATTAGAGTAACTGAATAAGAAAGAGATAGAATACATTTTCAAAGTATTAGTGTAACTTCTTTAGTTAATAAAGAGAGCTAAATTCGGCTCATCGAGTTTAAATTAATAACAAATACCAAACTGTACAGCCTCATAGTTCTATGGAAAATGCTAATTTTTAACTCAACGCAATAAAAAATTACGGTCTTTTAAAGTGTACTCTCATACTGATTACTGAAAGACCAATTCAATGACTGACTGATACATTAAAATCTATAGGATACTTTCAGTTGATATAAAATCTTGAAATTAGTTACAAAGGAGGTACAGAAAAAAAAATTAAATCGACTATTCCATTCGTAGTATTTATAACAAGGTTAACAATGCTAAATCGCTATAGAAACAGTGAATATCAGTGGGTATTTGAACGCGTCGAATAGTTCTCCATATACCATTTGTAGTTAAAGTAATATAGACTATTTTTGTAGTGCAATAAAATAATCGATAATACTTCAACTACTTATGGTATAATAAATGATAATTTCTATTGTATTTAGGGGTTTCTTCAATTCAGTATACATGAGAAAATCCACCAAAATTAGGTTTCACACATAAAAACAAGTTCCCATTCAAATTATTCGTAGATTATCTCGCAAAGTTTTTGAACGATAGCTATTTCATACCATTAGCAAATGATGCCACTAAAATTCTCAGATCTAATTATTTAATACCTGATTCAATAGTATAGTATCTTTAAGGCACGAGTCCTAATCATACGTGTCTGTCTTTTTACATGACGATATTCTTTTTCTAATTCAGGAAGCGGCCTGGAAATGCCACATTTGGAAAAAAGACCGAGAGCCAGGGAAGAGCAGTAAACCACAAAGAAAATTCCACTTTAAGCAAATTGCAAGGTAAACGAAAAAAGGAACTCACTTCATTTAATCTGCCAGCAAATTTTTCGTTAATTCCATTTTAACCACGTCGGCCAACAGGCCGTTTGATATTAAATTGATAAACACTGTACACAGGTCCCTCAAATGCTTAAATTGTTTCAACTTTGCTTACTGAACGTGATTTTCCAGCCATTTTTAGAATGTTTATCGACTCAACTGAATGAGAATATAACTTTTTGTTTCATTCAGCAAATTTACTTACATTGTGCTACTTCATTCTTTTATGTCGTTGAATTAAATTCAATTCATTTCAATTAATATTTATTTGGAACGTAAATTGAGACACAGTTAGATTAGCTTAAAATAATGCTAGGTTTATTAGGCTCTAAATTCAGTAAACCAGTCTTTAAGATAAAACAAAATTATATCTATTCATTAAAACGAAAAGAAATATCTACACTAAACTTGAACACTAATAAATCATAAATTTATAAAATCAAAACCTGATAAGTTTCACAAAAATACAAATTCAAGGGTCGGTTTTTACACCATCATCCTGAATAGGGCAGCAACCATAAATTTATCAAATTCTGTTTCACGGTCAAACTTTAAAGATCACTTTACAGTGTCCTGCATTTCTTCACTAATAAATTAAGCTGAAATAGAATTTTATTTACACAACAATATATTTATTTGCAATGTTTGCAATCAAGTTACTTGACAGTATTTATTTCTACCGGCATTGAACTAATTCAACTTAATTTTTTATATACCTGTTGATTCAATTTGGTGAAAGTCTGGAACACTCGCGATACTTCTGCCTATTTACTTCTAGATTTGGCCTAAAAATCTTTTACAATATTTTGATGATATAAGTAAAATAACACATTTTTGTATGCTTTTTGTTGCCAACTTACTTATTACTTACATAATAGTATTTGGTAAATATTTTTCTCGTTCTTGATAAGTGCTCCAATTTCAGAGCCGTAAAGTTCACCTCCAAGTTGTTTGGCCGAGCTCTTTCGCGGCGAATAAAAGCTACGGTCTTATACGCCACCGAAACGGGCATCTCTGAAAATTATGCCAAAAAATTAGGCGAAATTTTTGGGCATGCATTTAACGCTCAAGTTCACTGCATGTCGAACTATGATATTTCAAGTATGGAACACGAAGCCTTGTTACTGATTGTTACCTCAACATTTGGGAATGGAGATCCTCCAGAAAACGGAGAAGTAAAAAAATAAAAAAATAAATTTGAACGATTTTTCACGAAATTTGTTACAGGATTTTGCTAGAAATTTGTACGCGTTAAAAATGAGCGAACCTGGAATCTTAAATGGCGATGAAAAAATGAGGTGAGAATAGTTTTCAGTTGGAATAAGCTTCTAAAATATAATGTGCTTATAATTAACTAACAAAGATTTTCTTGGTTGCTCACATTTACCCCTTTTATTTTTTTGTACACCATAATCAATTGATGCCACTAAAATTCAAAATGAAGGTTGGGAATCACTGATTTATATGATTGTACCGAACATATTATAATTATTGATAATAGTAAATCATTTGGTTTTAGTTCATATTTCAGTCCTTGATATTTTAATAATTGATTTACATCAATCATATTATAATATTATTATCAAAAATATTATATATAAATAATCTATTTGCATCTATTATATCATAATTTTATAATATTATTAGCAAAAATATAATATATAAATAGTAATAATAATAGCAGCCATCAATATTAATTTTCCAACTAAATCTTCTCCATAAAGCACTGATGATCGTGTGAAACTAATCAAACATAATCTTGCTTTTCTAACACTAGTATGGCGATGGCGACATCCAAGTCGTTTATCAAGGCGAACAGTCAAAGCGATGTTGTAAGTGGTGCTAACCGAACTTTAGACCGCCTGGACTCATTACGAGGATCTGTAAGTGACCCACTATCGGAAGATACCTTCGGACCGCTCAGTAATGTCAGGTAGAACAAAAGAAAACATATAATCTTATCTTGTAAAATTATTAGCACAATTTCTTTTAATCTTCAATTAATTCTTGAATTTTAAATGGATCTATAATGAGACCTTTTACAAAATAGCTAAATTATCTTTTTGTAATGTGGAAGAATACATATACGACCTAGTTCTGTAAAGAGTCATTCTTGCATCATTCTAGAATAGGAAGAATTAATTTACCTGCTCAAGCTATTTCTCCTCACGCAAAATAATCAAACGATGAGAAATAGATATTATTATTATCAGGTCCGTTTCTGGCGGGTATGCAGTGAATGCGCACGCAGGCGGCAAAAATTAGGGGCGGCAATTTATCACAAGCAACCACTTTTCTCCCAAGCTACGCGCAACCCGACACTTGTGTACTTATTTAGATACAATTTGGAATATTTCTGTAGAATTCAAGTGTTTTTATTCTCATTGAAACACATGATGTCTCCTGTTTTTATATTTTACCTCAATAAAAACAGTTTATCAAATACATACACTCGGCAAGAAATATACGCACCACTTGGAAATACACCAGAAATATCGATGTTTCAAGGCGCCATAATTCGGTTAACTATGATCGAAAACGGATGAATCTTTGAATTTTGGAACCATTCTCTTTCAGGGAATTGAGTTAATCCGACTCCAAGTTCATCGCACTCTCTACCACAACCCTTAGAAAAAAATTCTTGATGTCAAAAAATGTCAAACATTGACAACTTGTATTGGATTTAAGGAAAATTGTGAACTCAACTTACGACTCAGGAAATAAAGTTCATTTATTTTCTTTCAAACGCGCAAACAATTGAATTTCTGCGACAATTTGACGCAAAGCTATGAATTAAACAGAAAAATATTACATTTTGGTTTGTTTGGTTAAAACTCGGCTAAGTTTGCACAAAAATTGATGATTTTATTTCCTTTGGCGGGTGCCAGGAGTAGGGCTGCGCGATATTCAGTTTCAAATATCGATATTCGATACGGAAATATTGTCGATAATTTCCGATGTATCGACACATCGATTTATCGATATTTATAGATAATTATCAACAATTATCTATAATTATCTATAAATATCGATAGTTCTCGATAGTTGTCGATAATTATCGATAGTTGTTGAACAAATAAACTTACTGTCAAAAAGATAAGTGCGAAATTTGATAATGATTATTGATAAGGCTGCAGAAAAGGTAACTGAAAAACTACTGACCTGAAAATCTAGAAAATTCACGAACAGTAATACGATGCATTTATAAAATTGTATGAATTGCAATAATGCAAATATAAAGGTTGATATAAATTATTAGCAATGATAAAGTTTTGAATTCTAATACAAAAAATTCAATTCGACATTCAAGTACTTCGAATATTTACTTGCCATGGAAGATCTTCTTTATTCTACTCTAGTCCCTTGGAAATTTTGATCATCTTAGATCCCTTAGGGCTAAACTCAAACTTATGTCCCTGAAATGAGGGATTCAATTCGTCTTTTACTCCCGGGAGTGCGAAAAAAAATACTATATGCAAAATAGGTTCTTCAAATTATTGTTATTTATTCGCGAAATTTTCACAATTTTTCATGCAACTAGTAATATTTTTTGTGAACTTTATCGAAGAAAATTTTCGTCAAGTATTGTTGATAATTATCGATAAATATTGATAATTATCGATAAATATTGTAATTATCGATAAATATCAATTAATATCAATGAATATCGATAATTATTGGAATATCGATATATCGATACAAAAAAAAATTAATATCGAAGCCTGATATTAGAAGAAATATTGATAAATATCGATATATCGATATTCCAATAATTATCGATATTTATTGATATTAATTGATATTTATCGATATTTACAATATTTATCGATAATTATCAATATTTATCGATAATTATCGATATTATCGATATCGATAGAAGGTGAATTTGATTTGAGGATACATTAATTTGCAGAATATTGAAGAAGAAGCTCCATACTTTTCAAAACTCATAAGTTCATCAATTTCCGTGCAGAATTAGCCGAGGCATGACCAAAAAAAAGCAAAATGTTTTTTTTTTTTGTTTAATTCATATCTTTGCGCCAAAGCGTCGTAGATACTCGATTCTTTGCGCAATTCTCTCTATTTAAATCTCTGATACTCTTTCCGGTATCCAGATTGTTTTTTAATTTAGTTATAGTGTTGATGCTATTTTTTTTCAATATTTCTTCTACAGAACTCTCCCAATTCTTCCTTGGTCTGCCTCTTACTTTTTTCTCTGTTTCTTATTAGAATTTTTGTAAGCATCGCGGTCAGTAAGTTCATTTGTACCGATTGAGGATAATAGTTTGGAGGTTTGGCTTTGGAATTCACATGAGTATAGAATTTATTTGGCCTTCTCTCAAAAAAAGTATAGTATAACCAGTAGTAAATCACGATCCAACAAAATCAACAAGTTGTACTTTGTACTATATATAATAATATGAGTAATTACTGCTCTAGAAAATAAAACATTTTGTCATGAGTATTTTTCACAGAAAGAGAGAGAGAGACGTCCACTTCTGGCTGCGGAAAAACTATTTATACTGTACTAGTATTATTCACTTGAGATGAAAACTCTTATAATATTTTCTCTCTAAATGGTAAATGTTCTGCACAAAATAAATATCTCCCAAAACTAATAACAGCAAAATATTTTACATTTGCCTTTAGCATAATATTTTGCATCCTTTTGACTCAGTAAGTAAAATAAACACTTGCAATGTAATAGATTCGCTGTATTTGCGCTGGGATCGAGCGCATATCCGAATTTCTGTGCATTTGGAAAATACGTTGAAAATCTTCTCGGAGAGCTTGGAGGCGAACGACTGCTGAAAATGGCCACGGGGGATTCCATGTGTGGCCAGGAACAGGCTTTCAGAAAATGGGCCACTGAAGTTTTCAGAGTAAGAAACAATCAAAAAATTCTAAATACACTGGATATAGCAATATTTTATTTTTTAGGTTGCCTGCGATACTTTTTGTTTGGACGACGATGATGCCTTTCTAGAAGCCAATTTAGCACTTCAAACTGAAACACTATCTGTTTCTACAGTTCGTTTTGTTGAAGGAAAGTCCGATAGTATTGGACCAGCATTAACTAAATGTCATAATAAAAAAGTTACAGCTTGTAAACTAATTTCGCGCACAAATCTTCACGGTCAAAATGCTACAAGAGCTACTCTTCAACTTAAATTCCAAAATAATCATCCTTACGTACCAGGAGATCATGTTGGAGTATATCCTAGAAATCGTCCTGAACTGGTCGACAAAATTATCCGAAGATTAAAAGTAAAAATGAATTATGTTATATTTTTATAAATCAGAATTGAAAAATTGATAAACTCCAAACTTATGTTGAAATTTTTGCAACTTTTAGGGCTGTCCGGATCCAGACACGCCAGTAGAACTCCAAATTTTGAAAGAGAATCATACTTCTAATGGAGTAGTGAAAACTTGGATAGCTCACGAAAAACTTCCAGCGATGTCTATCCGAGAAATACTTTCCAGATTCCTGGATATCACAACTCCTTTATCGCCAAATCTTTTACAACATTTTGCAGCAATTGCTACAGATGAAGAAGATCAAAGAAGATTGCATTTATTAACATCGGTAAGTCAAATAATAATCGATTTGCTAATAAAAAAAACTCTCATACTGATATTATACATAAATACGTATAAAAAATCACTTCATCTTCTCAAATAGGAAATCCAACATTTACACATAGGGTGTCCGCCTTTAATTTCTTCCACAAATATAGTTCCTTCAAGCCTTTTATTCTCTGACAGAACATAACATATTGATATTTTTTGTATAACAGAAACATATATAAACCCAGACACTTGCCGTTGGAATGCAGATTGCGAAAAATGCTTTGAGAATACCACAAACCAGAAGCTATAATTTAAAACTTCAAAAAATAATTATGAAAAATAAATAAAAATAGTTAAAGTTATCGCATAAAATAGTTATTTGTGTATCAAGGCCGTAAAGGTTATCTTTTTTGGTCGAATCTGTTGTTTGCGGCCGAAGCGTAGCTGAGGCTGCAATTCAGGTGAGACCAAAAAAGAACTATAGGCCGAGGTGCACACAACGTTTTTTAGGCGATCATTACGAAATAATTCAAAATCACATAATTTTATCTATTTATTTCTAAAACATTGCAATTGTAAATCTTAGTTGCCATTGAAATTGTTTTATTTTATTGTCTTCTATCAAGTTGAAATTTATGAAAAATGCGTATTTATTTCTTGAATTGTAAGAACTACAGAAGTTGACGGAATAATATAATATGTATTTCGGCGAAAACTGTTTCTTGAAGAGTTCATATAGGTAGATGAGGTGTTTATGAAGTATTTTTTGACAGATCAGTCCCAAAAAGTAGAATTTGACAGATCAGTCCCAAAAAGTGAAACTTCACGGCCGCAAAAAGGGCCATAAAATAGTTATTTGTGTATCAAGGCCGTAAAGGTTATCTTTTTTGGTCGAATCTGATGTTTGCGACCGAAGCGTAGCTGAGGCTGCAAATCAGGTGAGACCAAAAAAGAACTGTAGGCCGAGGTGCACACAACGTTTTTTAGGCGTTCATCACGAAATAATTCAAAATTACAAAATTTTATCTATCTATTTCTAAAACTTTGCATTTGTAAATCTTAGTTGCCGCTGAAATTGTTTTATTTTATTGTCTTCTAATCAAAGTGACATTTGTAAAAAATGCGTATCAATTTCTTGAATTGCACGAACTATGAAGGTTGACGGAAGAATATAATATGTATTTCGGCGAAAACTATTTCTCAAAGAGTTCATCAATCAGCCCATATAGGTAGGTATGAAGTGTTTATGAAGTAGTCTTTGACAGATCAGTCCCAAAAAGTAATATTTGACAGATCAGTCCCAAAAAGTAAAATATGACAGATTTGTACCAAAAAGTGAAACTTCACGGCCGCAAAAGGAGCCATAGAAAAAACTTTTTTGTTATGATCGCCTAAAAACACCTTTTTTGTTACGAATGCCTAAAAAAGTCTTATTGATTCAATAATTTTATATGAGATAATATTTAATATAATGTATTAATACTATTAGGAAAATTTTTGTTGTCAAAAGTTGCGATGCTTCCTAAATATTAAACTGAATTCGATAAGTATTTGACTTCATATTAAAGTAAAATCGGGAATAAGAATTATAGTTGACACAATGACACAGCTTCTTCCGTGATTTGATTTCCAACAAGACAAGATCTGTCAAAATGTTTTGAACCAATTTTCGTATGTTCTGAAGAAATGAATTTCAGATTTACTGATCCCAAGCACGCACCAATTTCTTCTTATTGGATCAACCGGAATCCTATAATCTTGTCACAATACATAGTAGAGTGATATATAAAAAAAAAATGTTTACCTATGGATGCTTTTTTTTGAACTAATCAAATTGCAAACAATGCAATAATAACCCATTATTTCTCTAAATTTAGAACATATCATTGCGCAGAAAAGAGAACGCTTCGTCTATTATGTTCATTTCAGTTGAGAATGGTCAAAGGACTCTCATGGAAGTACGATTTAAGCCATAATTCACAATGGGCGTAAGCGTAAGAAATACATAAGAAATTCATAAGACATAAAGTTGAACATGTGCGATTCTTATGGCCGTGTTCACAATGCTCTTACGTAATTTTTTATGCTTAAGTAATGCATAACAGCTGCATAAGAATGTTGAAATCATCTCAACTTTATGTATGTCTTACGCATATATTTTCTTAGTGCACATGTCCAATATATTTTCACAGACACAGATAGTAGATGTGTCAAATGATTGAAAATAAACTTGTTTTTGTGGTTAGGAATATTTATAATCTTTGTTTTAATAACAATACTAAACGAATTTCGTCTTCAAAAAAAAACATTTGATTGCAAACAAGTGCAGAAACAAAAGTAATACCCTAAACTAAGAACTTTCATCTAAAAAACAAAACCAAAAGCAATGAAAATAATTTTTATGCTATGCTCATTGTGAACACGCATATGATTTTCATAAGAATTATGTTATGTACTTCTTATGCTTACGCCCATTGTGAATTAGGGCTAAGCCTTCTAATTGGCCAAAATGCGAACCAATTTCACATTAACACAAAAATCGCACTTTGCTATCTGTCAGTTACATCCTTTATTAGCCGTTCATCAATTATTTCAAATAGATTTCTGCAGTTCGAAGATTTGAATTTATCTCTTTTTAGGTGATATGTGAACATATTTGTTGTTTTCATTTCTAGAATTCATTTCCAGCAAATTGTTTTGAATGCTGCATTTAATATGAGTGAATCGTGTTTGAATTTCGGCCAACCAGACGGCTTATATAGTAGTCCCATAAGAATCCTTGAACCATTCTTAACTGAAATAAAATATAGTTCCGTGTGATCAAACTATTGTTATGTAGAGCTGCGAGATTTCACCCAAACACGAACCCGACCCGGCCCGACCCGAACTATTTTCGGATTTCGGGTTATCCAATCTACATCATTTCGGGTTCGGGTCGGGTCGGGTTGAAGATTGTCGAATTCGGGTCGGGCCGGGTTGAAGATTTCGAATCGGGTCAGTTCGGGTTGGGTCAGATTAGGTTGGTTCGGGTTGGTTTTGTTTTTGCATTATATTTTTCTTTCAATGCACTCTTATAGATAACCTCTATTTCGAATATTAGTTTTTAAAAATCAATCTATTTTTCTTTACAAGTAGAAGAACCTCCTTGAGGCTGGTTTTACAGAAAAAAGGACATCACTTGTGAATGAATAAACATAGACAAATTTATACCCGTATCAAGTACTAAGGATTATACATCTTCCAATAATTCGTATCGGGCGGGTAGGATAAAGATTTGACGGGTTTCGGGCGGGTCAGATCATTAAATTGTTCCAAACTCGCAGCTCCATTGTTATGTTCTCAAGGTTCGCAATAAAACACTATTATTTGAAAATAACTTGAAATTAAATTTATTTATTAAACAAAATACACTAATAACTGTAATTATAATCATTTTACACTTGAATTATCTACCGAGTGCATTATAAGTGTCGGCCACATCTGTAACGGGTAAAAGGCGTGATTGATATTTTATTTTACAGTTGAATTGGGCACTTATGCTTATTTACCTACAATATTCATGTCGCACCAAATTTATTTTGACCTGAAGTGTTTACTTTTCGACCGGTCGATTTACTCTGACCTTCCATCCAAGCGATGTGGTCTCCTTTGTTTATTATCTGCGGTGACCTGAAAATGTTCCACTGCATTTTTAGAGACTGCTGGAGTTATCTCGAATATACCAGATGTTAATTGAACAAATCTGTTACATTATTATGACTCTTTTTAAATCTATATTCGTAATAAAAATTATTATTGAAATTTATTTGTTTGTAGGATTCTTCGGCTTATGAAGATTGGCGTCACTGGAGATATCCTCATCTTCTGGAAGTTCTAGAAGAGTTTCCGTCCGTTCAACCCTTCGCACCTCTTTTATTCACCCAGCTTAATATTCTACAGCCAAAATTTTATTCTATATCTTCTAGTCCGTCTGTATATATCGATCAACTTCACCTGACAGTAGCTGTCGTTGTTTATAGAACTGAAGGTAAGTTAGTATTTATTATGACAAGGATTGAAGTAAAATGATTCAGCCAGTTAAAAAAATGAAGACAAGTACAATTATGAGCCTTAATAATAACAAGAATATTGTGCAGATGGTGAAGGACCAATCCATTATGGCGTCTGTTCAAATTATTTACAAGATGTTCCAGAAGGAGATGATGTATATTTATTCGTCAGAAGGTAAATATAGTATACATACCTTCTACCAATCAAAATGCTGGAAAGCCTTTCTTATCTAATTTATATGCATATTTGGATCAATTTTTTTCTGTTCTTAGCGCTCCAAACTTCCATCTCCCGACAGACCTCACCCGACCCGTTATATTAGTTGGTCCTGGAACAGGAATCGCTCCTTTCCGAGGATTTTGGCAAGAACGCTATGCCCAGCTTCAAACTAGAACGAATCTTGGAAGAATGTGGCTGTTCTATGGCTGTAGGCAAAAAGAACTCGATTTATATTTTGCGGAGAAACAAGATATGTTGAAGAGAGGAGTGTTAGAAAAAGTATTTTTGGCTTTGTCGAGAGAACCAAATTGCAAAAAGGTAACACAGAACTTGGTTTTATTTTTTTAGAGAGTTTTTTACAGTTCATTTCACTCTTTAAAATATTATTATTAATTTTAATGATTACAGACATACGTGCAAGATTTAGCTCTAAATGAATCAACGGCAGTATATAGGCTACTAGTTATCGAAAAAGGACATTTCTACGTATGTGGAGACTGCAAAATGGCGGAGCATGTCTACCAAACTTTAAGGAAAATCATACAAAAACATGGAAGGATGACAGATTCCGAAGTTGAAGCTTATATGTTCACATTGCGAGTGAGTATACTTTGTTAAAACATAGCTGAACAAATTACTACTATACAGTATGTGCTTCTTTACTTTCAAGTTATATAAAGTCTTCTTTATCAGCTTTGTCTCTTTCTTTCTTAACATTTCTTACTGTATAAGAGTGAGAAAGTCGAGTCACATTTTACTCTTGCTCAAATAATAAGAAATAATAAAAAAGCCGATTGCACTGCGCCTACTTTAAGCATACCTCTTCCAAGCGAGTTTACCATGCTTATTCAAGATCAATACGTCATAGATGATGTCATTAATAGCGATCACTTCAAGCTCACAACGCCTGCGATTTTAAGATAGATTGAAACGGTTGTAGTAGCGTACTCTCCCATTTTCCTTGACTTAAAATGATTTCAGAAAAAAAGCATATCCAATATTGAGTTTCTTTTCTAGGATGAAAACCGGTATCACGAAGACATCTTTGGAATAACTCTCCGAACAGCAGAAGTGCACAACAAATCACGTGAATCTGCACGGATCCGAATGGCAACACAACCCTAGCAGCAACAACGGAGCAACGCCAACAACGTTGTTCAACTTTTCAAACAGATTTTTCTAACATAGTCTGTCTTTCACTTTCAATATATCAATATCGTAATTTATAACTTATATCACTGAGATTTATTTCGCTTCAAATGGTATACGGATCGAAAGCTCACTGATAAACTTCTATTATAGAAGAATGAACTTGCTTTTCGAACAGCGAGCTCTTACAGATAATTTAGGAGGAAATAATAAACTTTAAAACATTATTGGATACATTCTTATCTCATTGCCTGAAATATTTAAGATAAACAGGATCTTTTTTATTCAAACAAATAACAATTATACGAGGAATCAAATAAATGAGTTTTATCTTACTTGGAGCTTCTTGCGCAGCCAAGACTTTGGCCCGGTAGTAATAATATTATCAATTCCTCAGTATGAATTGAAAATATTCATAAAATAATTTGCTAGATTCAAAATTGACAGCTACAGTTGTGTGTTCATTTATATGAATGAAAACAGCAACTGACAAACTTTGCCTCATAGCGACGTAGCAATTATGGAGCACCTTAGAGGCTATCTCCAAAATTGATTCGCAACATATCTATCAAATTATATTTTTTTACGGAATATAAATCAAATAAGACTCATAAATCACTATTATATCTAATATAATTTTTTTTTTCAAACGGTCTACATGGAGAATTTGTTTATTTTAGATTATTTATATTGATCCCACCAAAAGCTCCAATATTATAGTCCGTATTATTAAGCTTTGAATCAAAAATCTGATAAGAATGATTTTAATTTTAGTTGAAAGTTATATTATGTGTATTAACACTCAAAAGATCTTGCTAAAGTTTATTACACGTCCTTCAATCCATCTGTACCTACTTACTCTAAGATTAAAATAAGATTTGAGATGTTTCATACAATGAATTACATATCGATCTGCAAATTTTTAATATACGTATTTAAACGACTTGATATTTTAAAAAATCTTATTGTATGATGAGATAAAACTGCATCGTTGAATATTTTATCTGTTTCATGTTTGCCATGATTCTTGAAAGTGGTAAGATTGCTTACCTCAAACGTTAAAAAACAAAAATGTATTATATTATCTTTGCATTCCTATACTGTACATATTTTCAAAATAAATATCTTCATGTTCACAAATATCAGATTTATATCTCCAGTGGAAACTTTTTGGAAACTTATCATACTTAATTGACAGAAAGTTATTGAACCAGAAATTAAAATAAAAACAAATAAAATCGGTATCAATAATAGTATACAAGGACCGAACGACTGTCATTTTTGTCCAGGATAAATTTGGCTGCATTCGGTGAATACAAGAGCAAAGCCCGAGGCAGAGGCGAGGGCGAAGTACGAGGCGAAAGCGAGGGCGAAGCACGAGGCTAAGACGAGGGCAAAGTACAAGGCGTAGCTCCGTGCAGCCAAATTTGTCCGTGACAATAATTACAGTCGTTCAGTGTCCGTGTTGCATACGATACTTTTTGTAACAAGTGCACCGAAGTACCCCCATTATTGAGCTTTACAAATAAATTTGGATGTATCGAAACTATCTTATCGATTTGACAAACAGATTTTTGCAAATGCAATCACATTACAGTAAACTAATACAATGAAATATAACTTACATGATTTATTTTATTGATTGATATTTTTCACATTCTCTATGCTATCCCGTTTACAATAAATGCACATACTGTAACGAACACATTCTATAATACAAATTTCTTTCAAATATCAATTTGACATATATCAATGAAATAAAAAAATCCAACGGCATCCATGATCCATGATCTACAATTTTATTTTTACCCAGCGGACATTAATATCCATTCATTCTCAGTCAACAGAGAATTAATGAAAATTGTTACCATGATTTGGAATTGAGAACTTTCGAAGCAGAAGTCAGCTCAGTAATAGGGTACTCTCGGTGTATGTGTTACAAAAATAATTTAAAAATTTCCTTTCAGCTTTTTTTTCAGTTCATCATCTTCTCCAACAGTGCAATTATCGACAGGACGTAAATTGACTGAAATATATTGTTTCAAGCTCTAATCTATTTTTCTATATTTATAGATCATTTATTGAAGAGGAAGGACATCGCAGAAGATTTCAACAGGATAGTTGCAGAGGATAGTACTTCGAACTTCCAGATACCTGAAGCAACTTGGACGTGTAAAGCAACTCAGGCAGACGAAAAACTGTGAAAATTTTGCCAAGTGGAGATAAAGCTCAATAATTATTCATAAATTTTGGAAAAGTGTTGCTATACAGATTGTAACTTGTGTTTGATTCGGATAGAAACCAACAAGATATATCAAATACATTCATTTTTGTGTCAATTCATGCGAGAATATTTTTGTAATAATTTATTGAAAATTGATGGAAGCTCTGGATACATAAAAATTATGTAGTTTTTATAATAACCTCTTATCTTTCAAATTTGGTAGTATAAGGGGTTGAATAATACAATGATTTTGTAAGCTGATATCTCCTGAAATAATTGTAGAATAATGAAATAAACGTTAATTAGAAGTTTATGTGGTACTTTTTATAATAAGCCCTTATCATTCAAACCTGGTTGTATAAGGGGTTGAATGATATACGACTTTGAAAGCTTGTGTCTCCTGAAATAATAATCGTAAAATAATGAACCAAACGTTTAAATTTAATTTTAAATCGGATGCAATCCTTCATCCATGAACCTTGGTAGTATAAGGGGTTGGATGTTTGCAAAAACTTTGAAAGCTTGTATCTCCTGAAACAAAAACAGTAGAATAAATGTAATAAACGTTAAATAGAGCAATAATTTTGAAAACTGATATCTTCTGAACTAATAATAATAATAATTAAACAAACGTTGATAGGAAGTATATTTATTACGATTTATTATAAAACCAGTACAATCCTTAATTTCACAAGCCTCAATATGTTATACGTCTTAAGTTGCGGTACAGGCACATTTTTAATTTATTTTAATAGTTTTTATTATGTTTTTTGCAAAAACGGATGGTTATTTATAAATAAAACAACTTTTAAAATGCACTCTGATATCAAGAATTTTTTGTAATGTAATCCTTAATTTTGAGTCGTATTCACAAACACATTTTTATCAGATTATTACTAATGTGGCACTCAGATATAAACTAAAAATTGAGAAAAGAAATATCTCAAGTAGGGGTGGATTAAGTGTGTAACCGTGTCAATAAAAAAAAATTATTTCTGTCATTGACACGGTTACAAACAACCACGCGAACAGTTCGTTAAATTTTTGATCATAAATATAGACCATGTTATATTGTTGCCAATATTTTTTCATATTTATAATATTATATACATTTTTTGCATCACAATACTCAAAAACAATTTTTTATTCCAATAAGAATGTATCACTCATAGTTGTTGAAGATGATGACGAGTTTAAGTCATCGAAACGTTCAAAAATAATAAAAATAAAATATTACCTGTCTGCTAATGAAGCAGTATTTTTATCATATAACCATTGGATCCTTAAGCCAGCCAACTTGAATTCTATCAATTTTCAGATCGGAGGAGACGTAAGTTAATTGATAAAATATTTTTTTTCTGCTACTGTATAAATAAGTGAGCTTTGTAGCCCTGGCAACTCGAACGATAACGAAAGCAAACCTTCGTGTTACCTCGTTGCTATGCGTTGCTAGCTACGAAAGTAATACTTTCGGGGCCTGGACAAAAAAGTAAAAGTTTGAAAAAATGCAAATATATTGGAAATTTCATTATTAATTCAAATAAATAAGTAGTTTATAACAATAATATGATTTTATCCAATCTATTTAATTTAATTTTATCTATTTATTGGTTTTAAGTAATTATGCAATTTGAACAATTGGACAAAGTCATGGTTGGAATATTATTTGAATTATTAACTGCTTCACTTTGTATTGGGAGATTTTTATTATTTTGAATTACGTCAAAACTCATATTTGTCACTGTTTCTTTATTTGAGGAAATATTAATGTGAATTTCATGTAACACCTTTTTAGAAATTTCAATTTCATTATTTTACGAAGAAGACTTCCATCCGGTCTTTAAATCCAAAATATCGACACCCGAAGCATTACATTTTCGTCAATTCGAGTAACATTTTTATCAGCAAGCCATTTAGAAAATATGCTGTATGTTTGATTGTACCTTTTTTTGGATTTATCCGCAAGAAGTGAGGCACATGCATTGTTAGCTGCCTTTTGAATACCATTTTCATTTTCTGTTAACATATTAAATCGTTCAAATGCAATGTTTCACTAAATTATTGAAATTCAAAATCTTTGACAGGCGCTGATGACAGATAACATTGTAAATAAACCGTTGCTATGGATAATTTTAGACAGGTAAAACAGTCTCCATAACATTTTTTCAAATATAATAATCATTATTAAATATCAATATCCATATAGAACAGTAGCAGAAAAAATTTAATACATCACGCGATGCGAAAGCCCTTTCAGGTGTTCGGAGGTTTTGAACGGCCTCGGCTTCACCTCGGCCATTCAAATACCACCTCACACAAAAAAGTATACTTTCGCATCTTGTAATGTAAATAACTATTACAGGTCTCTTATCTGTTTTTTTTTTCTATTGTTTTACAGGTCGCTGGGAAGGTTATATTGTTGTTCAATAGTTTGGAACTCTAACGGTTTCATTAATTTTTGTGTGTATTTTATGATTGCAGGACTTCAAGCTTCAAGTAGCAGTCTTCCGTCGTTGGAAGTGGCCCAGCAGCTTCATCTTTAAGCCCAGCAACTTGCAATAGACCACCGAGGGAGCACCCCGCCGAACTAATCAAAACATTCCCTTTCAGCTCAACATCATCATCTTCACATCAGAATGTAAGTTCATTGATAATTTGTTACTATTTTTATTGTCTTAAAATGTTTATGACTTTAGTTTTTACAATTTTACAAATATTTGCATTTTATAATTGCAGAACTTTAAGCTCCAAGCTTCAAGCAACACTCTTCCGTCGTCGGAAATGACCCAGCAGTTTTCATCTTTGAGCCCAGTTGCTAACAATCAACCACCGTGAGAGCGCCCCGCCGAGCTGATTAAAACCTTTTCTTCCAGCTCAAAATCATTGTTACTACATCAACACGTAACATTGATTCAAAATAATGATGAAAAATTTTACTTATCTTCAATTTATTAATTTAGTTGTATTTTTTATGTTTTTAAGCCATCCAGCAGCGGAACCAAAGCCCAGCAGCAGAATCTTGGCCCGCCGCTTGCAAAGTTAAAGTAAGTTAATTTCTTTTTAAATTTTTTGACTTGTAATAATTATTTAGTTGTTTCAGTTGCAGCACGCGAAGAAGTCACTTCTCTGGTCTAGGTTTCGCTGGGGTTTCCCTAGACCCGAAGGGAGAATTCCCGGGGGAAAGTCCGCCTCTTTCCCCTCAGTCAATGCCTAGAGACGAACAAGGCTTACATCACAACAGTATCGAGTATTTAACAATTAATCTTCGAACCTTTGTACCCTTTCCTAATTTCCAAAATGAACTTATTCCTACAAAATTTACAATTGTATTTATTTCTAAGACCTATTTTTATTGTTTTCAGAAGTAGTTAAGAAAATAAATATATTGTTATATATGCTTCGTCCTTATTAGGACTCGTTAGTACAGTATAGCCAAACCCAGATACATACATACATACCGTAAATGGTTCAAGTCTCGATAGATGGTGTTGCATGTGAATTTCACCTCTGCGCATCATATATCATTATAAGACAATACTGGTCTTGGGATCCAAATTCTGAAAATTGTTATATAATTTGCAAAATAACTTAGATTCAATAATTTTATTTTTTAAGTGAAAACAATTGAAAATTTACGGAAGCGTAGAAGAACCACCTAAATCTATATTTTTTAAATATGCCGCTTACATTATTGCTTGGAAAACTGACATTGCAACTTAAATATTTAGCATTGCTATTTAAGTACTAAGCTTTGACACTCAATTTTTTAGCAGTGCTACAAAATTTTCTTATATTGCTAGTTGATTATCTAGCACTGCATCTTCTGAACGAAATAAGATACTTAAAATTTGTGTGGAACATGTTGCCTAACACATTTACTAAAATCAACAAAAATGTCTTAGAAACTGAACTGATAAGAAATTTCTGTTTTAAAAATGAGAATAAAAGATTATCAACAATAAAGCCCGCCGCACACGAGGCAATTTTCTATGCAATTTTGTTCACTTAATTTGCAGCAAGTTTTCTTGCGCACTGGGCCACTTTGAGGTACACTTGGTGTGACACTTATTCTCGCATCACACGATGCAAGCTGCGTCACTCATTCTGACATTAGAACGTAGACTTGGTAGACTTATTTATTACAAATATGGATGTTGCCGAAAATAATCGTCGGAGCAGGAGCATTTACTGCAGTTATAACTTGCGAATTAATTAGAATTACGAGACAGAGAAAAAAGAAGAAAAAACTTTGATCAAGAGAGTGTCTTTTGAGAAGGAATCAAGGCCGCAGAGTTTTTAACATGTTGCTTGACGAGCTAGCAGGCTGTATACCAAACCTGGAAAACCTGGAAATGTCAGGGAATTTAGATAAACTGGAAATGTCTTGGAAACGTCAGAGAATTTCTGATATTTGTCTGGAAAAAATAAATTATAGGATATTTATGCATTATTACTCATAAAAGTGCATTTTCACTCTGTAAGATACTAGGGCCAGCTGTGCAAATATATGTCTTCCAGATCTATAAATCCATGAAAAAAAATTATTAAAGTGCATCTATTTTTGTCGATCAATGTAAATTCGTTCATAAGGATATCAAGTTCGTTGTGATTTTGTTTTTAATTTACAGATTTATAAAGTTCACACAGAATCGCAACATTAATCTGTGATTATATGTAAACTTGTATCAAACTTTTGTTTCTTATTGTCTGGAATTTTATTGAAAATAACCTGGAAAACCTTGAAAAGTCGGGAAATTTTCATTTAATTTTTTTTATACACCCTGAGCTCGGATACGTAAACATAACCTAATTTCCACTACCCATAATTTTTACTTATTTGTATCGTGTTTGTATCTCAAACACCACAAAACACAAGGCACTAATGAGGCACAGCATGCTGATGCGACATACAACTCAGGGATGTAGTCACGTGATTTCGTCGTCTGCTCTGATTGGCTGTGGACAGTAGCCAGCGGTGCAGCAAGTGCGAAAAATAGCACCGAATCTATCTTGTGAAACAAGTCTCGTGGTAAGTCTACTTTTTCTTTAAAATATTTTGACGCACGAGCAGAATGTGGTACAATTCAAATTATTAAAAAACAAAAATAATAATTAGAAAAAAGGCAAAAGGATACTACTACAATTGTATCGCAACCGAAAACGTAGAGCCATGGCAATGCAAGAGTTGGAAACTGGTTTAATGTTTGATAATTAATCTACAACAATTATTTTAGGAAACATAAGCTTCCAAAATGTGACAGATTTTAGTTTTATTTTATCACTATAGTTCAATTTAAGCAATTTGATTGGCCAAAATGCGAACCAATTTCACATCAACCCAGAAAATCACTTGTCTATTTGTCAGTGGCATCATTTGTCAGTCGTTCATTAATTAGAATAAATAGGTTTGTGCAACTCAAACTCAAACTGCAAAAATTCTAAATCTAAATAAAAGTGTTTTAAATTAGAGTCTATAGCTCATTTGTTAAGAAAGGTCCAAGGGTTCTTACAAGGGACTACGATTTAAGCTTTCTGATTGGTCAAAATGCGAAACAGCTCCACATTAGCACACCCTATGAAAATATTAAAAATCATGTAAATAGTTGGAATATTGTTATTGAAGACACCAATCAGAGGTGCCTCAAGCGGGGATGCAAGGGATATACGGCACCCCGGCGCCATGTCCTTGATGCGGCGTTGGGCCCCAAACATAATTATTTAAAAATAAGACTATTTTCTTCAACAAAATATTTTATTAGAGCTAATCCACAATCAAAAATCCATAATCCCCCATTCTATTTTGGGTTGGGATTAAAATTGTGGATTTTGGATCAGGAATTGTGGATTTTGGATTGGGATTGGGATTGGGTTTCTGGACTTTGGATTTTGGATTGGGATTGGTATTGGGATTGAGATAGTAGATTTTGGATTGGGATTGGGATTGTGGATTTTTGATTGGGATTGGGGTCATAGATTTTCGATTGGAATTAGGTTTCTGGATTTTGGATTTTGAATAAGGATTAGGATTGGGGATTGTGGATTTTGGATTGGGATTGAAATTGTGGGTTGTGAATTGAGATTGGGATTAAAATTGTAGACTGTGGATCGAGATCAAAATTGTGCATTACCACTGATCTGAATATAACACTGGATTGGGTTTAGGTCGCTGGAATGCGGCCCCAATTGAATGTCGCCATCTTGGCAAAAATGAGGTTCTGTGTTCAATTGGTTGGTGACAGTTCAGTATGGTGTTAGGACGCAATTTTTAAATTATGGTGTTCAAATGCATGTTCTGCGGAAATAAAGCCGATTCATTAAGAAATTTGACGCTGCACAAGTAAGTTTGAGTAATATATCAAATTTAATATAAAATATCTTGCTCACAAAATTAATCGCTTGACTGCAAATTTGTGCTTACTTATGAACAATAAAATTTTGATTATTAAATGTATTATTATTCTCCTATCATGTGTAGTAGATATTTAAAATTATTAGTTTTGAATAGGCAATATTATCGCAGAAATGCACTTCATTTATTCATATAGGTAAATTCATAGTTTTAAATTTTAGGTAACAAAAATTTATAAAACTATTGAACGGATTAAATAATACTAAACTACAATGTTTAAAAAATAGTTGAAACACTGACACTAAAAAGTTCACAAATATTTTCAACTATTAATAAATATTTCAACTATTATAACAATTTTTAACTTTTATTGATTATTAATGTATGTATTTTAACATATATTGAGAATAATTTCTTCATCTTACTTGCATTATACTTTGAATTTCATCGAGTGTCTTCTATAAGTGTTTTGAATTTGCCGCCGAATAGGAACACAAAGCCTCAATTTTACTGTCAAGGCCGCCGTTCAATCGGGGCCGCTTTCAGATGCCAGAATACGGTCTAAACCCAATCCAGTGTTATATAGAGATCAGTGTGCATTACGGATTATGGATTGCGGATTGAGATTGATATTGTGGATTCTACTTGAGGATTGTGGATTGTGAATTGGAATTAAATTTGTGGATTGTGGATTGGGATTGTAATTGTGGATTTTGGATCGGGAATTGTGGGTTTTGAATTGGGATTGGAATTTTGGATTGGGATTGAAATTGTGGGCTATGATTTGGGATTGGGATTAAAATTGTGTATTTTGGATTGTGGATTTTTAATTGGGATTGGGATGAAAATTGTGGATTGAAATTAAATTGTGGATTGTGGATTGCGAATAAAATTGTGGATTGTGGATTGGGATTTAAATCTATAAAAAAAAAAGTACGATGAAGAGCGGCAGGCAGGGGGGACGCAATTTATATATCTTTGGACCCCGGCGGTAAGTAGGCTAGAACCGCCTCTGGATATAGATAAATAAATATTCAAATATAATTTCTGAATCATTTTCTCAAAATATTGAGTTCTTGAAATATTATTTTAAAATTTTGTATTTTTATTAAAATACAGCACCAAACTCAGAGATAATTGTTTCGATTGTTTCAACTTGTCTGGTGTGTGACGTAGAAGAAGTATTTCTATCTCTTTTTAACTCATTATAGCTATACTGTATTAATATTTGAATTTGTTATTTGAATAATAACAGTTTATATTTGTTTATAAAAATATTAATATAATATTTAATGAATATTTAGCAATATTTCTGCACTAAAAAGACTGCTTAAATTTTTTGTTTTCCAAATTCTATTTTATTATTTTTTATAATGTTTAAACTACTATTATTAATAAAATTTATTGTATTTACAACAATTTTACAACATTTCAAATTATTTTATTTGAATATTTTTAAATTTTTACTTTAAAGATTCTTTCTCAATTATTTTGTCGAAGCAAGTTAATTCAATCAAGTACTAATTGATGGTTGCAACACGTTAGAACTTTGATTTGATTTTTGATAATACTAGCTCCTTTTAGCATATCTATCTCTTTTTAACACATTAGAAAACGTAGTATATACTTCTTAACTCGTATAATTTATTTCTGAAGCTTGTTGTTTCGTTTCGAGTGGTTCACTGCTGTCCTGGCTTTCGTAGAAGCTGCATTTGCGTCGTCTTTGCTCTCGTAAACTGCGTTTAAAAACTATTTTAACAGTGCTCTGTGGTATATTTGGGGTTGTGAATTTTGCTTATTAACGTAGAGATCAAAATTTTGTGAATTTAAATATGTAAATTGGGGTGAATTTGTTCCGCATTGCGTGTACGTTAGGTGCATGTATTTGCGATGTTAGTCTTTGCTTTTATTATGTGATAAATAAATAAAATGTCTTGGTTTTTTTGTAAAGGCCTGTAATGAAAGGTCCAACGTGGGAGTCGGTGCACACGTAGGTACCGCTACGAGAGGCACCCCCCCTGGTGAACACCACCGCGTGGGTTTGCAATGAGTTCTAGGGCGAACGAGCGAACTAACTAGGGAGTAACGGCATACTCTCGATATGTACCTATCGGAAGTCGGAAAATATGGTAGCTGGCGGGGGTCCTTGATTAAGTTCAAGAAACAACATTAGCTGAGACCGATACTTAAGGTTACCATATCGCGTAATTAGGCGGTATCGCGGGCCTCGGAATATGCATTGGCCACGTATTCGAACAACGTATTTTCCTTTTTTTTTTTTGCAAACGACGGGCACACCGGTGCTTGGGTGTCTGAGCGCTCAGATACTCATTGGGATAGTAAAGTAGAGTCAATATCAGTAGCATAATATATCTGAGCACTTTTAAAATAAAATCGCGAAGTAGTATGGCAGCAGTCACCCCTCGCGCAGCTAGCTCTTAGAACAAAAAATTAGATCCGTTGAATAGGCGCGCAACAAACAAACCAACACACAAAACACGTTTGAATGTTGAACGAATGTTGAATGTATGCAACTGATCAAAAAAAGTTCCCTTTCAGCTTCTTCATTTCATCATTACCACCTCCAAAAAATCAAGAAAATGACGTAAGTTGACTAATAAACTTTGCTTTTCTAATCTATTTTTCTTCCAGCTATTTTGTATTGCTTTTTCGCAGATTCCTAATTAATTTGTGTTTTTTCAGATCATTTGCTGAGGATGAACCCAGCTGATGAGGTGGACAACGAGGGAATGGACATCGAGGGAATGGACATCGTGGGATAAGCTGAGGATGAGCCCAGCAGCCAAAATCAACTCTCAATATTTGTTTTGTTGAATGTGATTCACCAAAATTTGTTTTAAGTTTCTGTTTCAGGTCGCCGGCCGTAGATCTTTATAACATCACCGCATCATCAGCTAGGTAATATAATATTACTCATTATGTAACTGTTTTTAACTACTGCTAAACACGTAAATTATTTATGTTCAATTTATTAATTTATTTGTATTTTTCATGGTTTTAGATCATCCAGCAGCGGAACCAGAGCCCAGCAGCAGAATCAGACCGCAGAAGCAGAATAAAAGCCCAGCAGCAGAACCAGAGCCCAGCAGTAAGATCAGAGCCCAGCAGTAAGATCAGAGCCCAGCAGCAAAATTAGAGTGCAGCAACAAAATTAGAACTCAGCAGCAGAATCAGAACTCAGCAGCAAAATCAGAGCCCAGCAACAGAATCAGAGCTCAGCAACAGAATCAGAGCCCAGCAATAGAATCAGAGCCTAGTAGCAGAACTAAAGCCCAGCAGCAGAGCCAAAGCCCAGCAGTCATCCAAGAAGTCTTCCAGCAGCAGCAGAACAAAATTCCAATAGCCGTCAAAGAAATCTTCCAGCAGCAGCAGGGCCCAATAATCTTCCAAGAAATCCCTCAGCAGCAGCAGAACCTGAGCCCAAAAACCTTCCAAGAAGTCCTCCAGCAGCAGCAAAACCAGAGCCCAGCAGCCGCCCAAGAAGTGCTCCAGTAACTGCAGCAGATCAACACATCAGTAGCAACTGTTCCAGGCCCCAGATTCAACTCAACTTTAAAGAAGTCAACTGATTAATTTAGCCCGCCGCTTGCAAAGTTCAAGTGAGTTCAATTTGTTTTTAAATCTTCCGATTTGTAATCATTATTTTGTTGTTTCAGTTGCAGTGAGCGAAGAAGCCACTTCTCTGGTCTAGGTTTCGCTGGGGTTTTCCTAGACCCAAAGGAAGAATTTCCGGAGAAGAGTTCGTCTCTTTCCCCTTAGTCATTGCCTGGGGACGAACAAGGTTTACAACGCAACAGCATCGCGGACAAGACTTCCAACAACACAACAGCATCGAGTAATCAACAATTAATCTTCGAACCATTGTACCCTTTCCTAATTCCCAAAATAAAATCATTTCCACAAAATTTATAGTCGTTTTATTTCTAAAACCCATTTTATTGTGTTCAGGAATAGTTAATAAATGTATTGTTAAATAAATATGTTTTATTGGGTATAAGTTCTGTAATTTATTAGAAACACAACGTTTCAACAGCAAAGTGCTGCCTTTTTCAAGTGAAAAGAAATATATATTTCTTTTCACTTGAAAAAGGCAGCACTTTGCTGTTGAAACGTTGTGTTTCTAATAAATTACAGAACTTATACCCAATAAAACATATTTATTTATAAAATGAGTTCTGAAAAGTTTTTTCCTTTATTGTTAAATAGTTTTTATAATAAATTAAATTCATTAATAACTTGTGTTTTATTTTTAAAGTGAATACAAAGTTCAGAAACTTATATTCACTATTTCAATTATTCAAAAATATCAAAATAAGTTATCCAAAAGTCTCTGCAATAAATAAACACGCTAAATAATCGCTATTTTTTCTATTTAAAAAATTTAGTTCAAAAACGTGCTAGGTGCTGCCATCTCTGACTAACTAAACAAACTAGTGTCTATTCAAAAATGTGTCTATTTTCGACGTACGAGCTTTTATACACTATTTTTAATCAAAATATACTCTTTATTAAATTAAAACAAGTATAAATATTAATTTAAAATTATTATTCAAGTAGTAAGTCAAGATTTATTCAGATAAACACAATGCCGGCAAGCGACGCGTCGATCGCCGGTTAAATCTGACAGCCCTGATATTTCCCGGTAAAGAGATATGAAATAAATTAACTTGCTACCAAATATATTTTGATATAAATTTTGATTCATCAAATCAGAATATGAAAAAATTTACTCAAATTTGTCAACAGTTTTCCAAATGTAAGCCCTTTGCTACAAATTGATTTAAAAATTTGCGGTTATCAGTTGAGCTGATAAAAAGTATGACCAAATTCTCGTTGCATTATTTTACCTCTTATTCTTTGTGGGTTTGATCGACAGAGGACTGGATTTAATTTTAAAAGAAATAACATAATATAGACTTCCTATTAAAAATGAAATCATAAATCTAAAATCATTTATTTAAGAAATATAAACTCTTTGGTAGAAATTGACGTTTCAAACTACGGCTACCTGTTGCCTGTTGAGCAATTATAAGTACGTATCTCATTTCGTTCAGAAAATACAGCAACAAACAGTAATCGATTTTAGAAATTTTATTGAGTAGTGAATTTTAATAGATCATATTTGTATTCCTGAAAATATTCTGATGGAACTCAGCATATATTTCTGAACCAGTGGCTCTCAAACTACAACACGAAGTTACATTTTTTTAAATTAGATGCAATATATTTTTTAAGCTCATTCGGTAGAGTTTTTTTCTTTGAATTCAATTATGTATTCGTTTCATACTCTTACATGATAAAGATATTGAGAAAAATGCGATTGAAATTCAAATAAACTATATTTTCATAGTTATTCTTCAGTAGCCTATGAAAAACAAAATTATTTAATGCATAATTCAAATTGTTGCAAATTGCTATAAAGTGTGCTCTACACCAGTAACAACAAAAGAAAATCTGATGGATCGCGTAAGAGATGCGTGAGCTACTTTAACACCGAAAGAAATTAATAATGCCACTTTTCAATCAGTTTTAAAAAGATTTTAATTATGTTTAGAAAGAGATGGAAACTAGCTATAATATAAATGAAGTTATTAACAAATAATTTAATTTATTTATGTAGCTTGAATGTTCATAGCCTACTGAAATATAGCTATGAAAATAAAATTTATTCATTAATACATTTTATTTGGTAAAAAGTTCTGTATAAATTATTAGAAAAACAATGTTTCAACAGCAATGATATTTCATGTATCAAACTAAACTAGTATCAATTAATGATATCTTATGCAGTTCATAAACCTAAATGTCATTGGAGAATTGAATAAATATTTGCACTTTAGATGTAATTCCATGCCATTCAACGATTTCTTTGCTGGCGCTGTTTTGCTGCTCTGATAGAGCGGAGCTTGCTGGGCTCATTGAAATATCTACTTATCTTAGTAGTCAATTAACAAAAAGTTACTGGATTCCTAATGTGTTATAAAATTTAAATAATATGTACAATCAGCCTTGTATCTATTACAAGAGCTCAAAATAAGTATACTTTTAATTATTACTATTAGATCTAACTCAATAAAAAAAAAAAAAAATACTGGCCTTATCAATTTTATTTTTTCACTTGTTAATTTGAAGCTGGTAGGAAAAATTAAACAGCTCAGTAAAATATAAAACATATCTACGCCGATGATGATATCACTAGACAGATGGCAACTATAGCTCCCATTAACTGGAAACAAATTAATTGATTGTATTAATCTACTAACTGAAGAAAAATTCTCTATATAGAATTCAAAATAATCCAATACATATAAAAATACAGAGCATTAATCAGGATTGGTATTCTAATCTTCCTGATATCAAAAGCAAAAACAGAAAAAGTGTGCCTTTATGTTTCAAGTGAAACTTCGTTAATAAAATAAATATATGGTTGAAAACTCTATTTCTATAATCAATATAAATTGTATATTTCAAATAGAATGTAAACAAGAAACATGTCTTAATACAAGCTATCATTTATATTAACGTCACCGTCAAAACGTATCTAACATATTTATCCCATAAGTTTTCCGATGCACAATAAATCAAAAGAAATTTCTCTTTAGTAAAACTACATTTTTCTGTTTGACATTAAGGTCCAGTATTCAGTCCATGGTTTACCTTAAACGTAGCTTAATTTCCATAGTAATTATTGTTAGAACAATTGTTACTAAGATAATTATGCTTCGCTTAAGATGAACCGAGGACTGAAATACCGGCCCTAAGTTTCAAATGAACATTGTATATCTGAGGTTATCTAATCTGTCATTTATTGACAAGAATAAATTTTAAGGTTTACCTGGCATGAAATTGAGTTTTATTATTTTAGTCCGTATTCTCACCTGTCAAAATCGCTCTACTTCCTAAAAGATTATGCACTTTCTTTTATACCTAATGTTTAACCATATAACGCTATCTCCTTTTATTGAAATTTTTGCTGAAGTAGCGCACTTTTAAGAAATGAGAATACAGACCATTGTCAGCTGCGTCTAATGTAAAAATTTAAGAATTTTGAATGTGTAGAAATACAATTTCAATATCTAATATTGTTAAAATGTTATTAGCTAGTCTTATAAACACTTTATAGTCAAACTACGATTGCTATCGTCGTTCCTCTCACTTCATTAATTCCGACGTCAGAGCGTTGTGAGGCTTCTTTTATTGAATTGTTACTTTTCGCATTTTCATTATTCTCGATTAAAAATTCTTACGTTTAGCCGACAGAATAATTTTTAAATTTTATGAATTGGTCCTTCATTGCTCAAACTACATCATATTAGTTTAATATTTAATTCTCTTTCTTAGAACTATAATTTTTTTAATCTGAAATTAAAAAATGTACACGTCCTCATGAGAATCCGAGCATTTTTACTTAATTTTGTTTATTCCATTCGCAGTATTTATAACAAGGTTAACAATGTTAAATTGCTATAGAAAAGGTGCATACCAGTGGGTATTTGGACGCTTAGAAATACCATCCGGTATTTTACTAGTGATCAAAGTGAGTATTTTACTCAAAGATGTGGATGCCTCCAATTTTCAATCTCGTGCTTTCTTCGTATTTAATGGAATATTTTTCTGAATATCTTCATCAATTTCATCTTCTGATTTATCACCTAATCTTTTTCAATTAGGTTTCCATATCAGAGCGCAATTTATTTCTCTATTATTTGTCAAAGAAAATGTAAGAATTTTTGATTTTTCCATTTGACAGAGATTTGTTTATTCGTTCCTATGAAAATTACGTGACTTGTTACTTGATTCATAGGAAACTAATTTGAAAAAATGGTTTGACTCCTGGAATAGTCCTCCATATACCATTTGTAGTTAAAGTATTAAAGACTATTTTTGTGGTGCAATCACTCTTGTTGCTGCACACTCGTGGTATTCAAACGCAACCACAATAAACATTCGTGATAACACCACAAAAATAATCGATAATACTTTAACTACTTATGGTATAATAAATGATAATTTTTTCTCGATTCTCAACGATCAAATTCATTTTTTCTCCATAAGGTGATGCAACACTTTGTGAATTTATATACAGATTTTTATTGGCTTTTCTTCACTCAATCTTCGAGCCAGGCAAACCTTAAATATTTAATATGAAGAAATAACTTCGATCTTGAAATATATTCACGATTTTATTATTTTAACGGATTATTCTAGAATGTATTTATTAAATTCTATATATTTGTGTTACATACAAATAATCTCATTAAACCTCTGCTGTATCAAAATTTAAGGCTGTACTACGTAAATAAACAAATATACTTCAAGTGCAAATGAAGATAAAAAATTCCAATTTCACTCTACAACTTTTGTTATACCACGGCGGACTCTATTTACCAGGCGGGAATGTGACCCCCACTACCACAGCATTCGCATGACGTCAGTAGGCTGGATTATACACAGTTTCATGCGATTTAATAGTATTAAATTTGTATTTTAGAACTATAATGTTTATGAAGAATGATTATTGACTTAGTAACAACAATAATAACGGTAATTCTTTTGTCTCTGAATATAGTTTTAGAGTAAAACGCTGTAATGCAGTAAATGTAACCCAAAATAACAGTTCGCTATCAATGCTTTCATTAACATATATTTTATCAAGTTGCAAAATCACCCACTTGTCTTCTTCTTTTGTAAGTCTATTTGCAATTACTCTTACGAAATGATCATTTCCTATTTTAGAACTTGGATATATATGAAAACAAGCTGTAAGTTGTTGTAATTATTTAGGATGAGATTGCATATTAATCATGTAAGATCACATAATCATTTTTGAAGTGTAGCGCTTTTGATTTGAGGAAAGGAGACTTATTTGTTCACTTAAGTACAATAATTGCCCAATTTTCTCTTCATCGCCTTCGTTTTCAAGTTTACTTCAAAGAAATTAGACATCATTATTCCAATTCTGAATAATAGAATAAGTATTGACAAAATCAGTTTCATTTAACATACATTCTGAAATATCTCTCAATTTGGATAATGTTTCAAGTTCATTTGTAGATAATGGAGTGTTATCATGCTGTAATTCACTCAAACTTACCAGTTTATTTTTGAAGAAATACTTTGGGCTCAGATTTCTATCTATTTCAATATGAAAGGAACGACTTACTGCTTTGAAATCCATTTTGTAAATAATAATACCGTCATCATTTACTTTTACAAAAATATCGCAATTTATAGTTTTGACAAATTGAGGTACTTTTCCAAGCAGTAAGTCAAAATTTTGAGCTATATTTTCCATTAGTTGTATTTCTACTATCTTATTAGTTTTTTCTAGTTCTCTTTCTTTGATTTCAAAATTTCGTTCCTCTAAGATTTTTCTTTCAGTATTTGATTTTATATTTAAATAATGAGGAAGTCCAGTAAAGATAGTTTGAAATGGATTAGATTTCGAACGCGGTTTATCGTAATAAAAAGTCCTAATTTCTCCTCGATAATTGTATGTATAGCTAGTAGCAATACAATTTTCAGAAAAATTTTTAATGCGAATCTTTGACGTTGCGGTAAGTGTCCAGCTCTTACGCGGAATGCATTTTATCCATTTATTAAATAAATCTGTTTCATTCGGAAATTCAAATGTAGTTACATTTTCTTCTGTACTATCATAATTGCTTTTACAAGCTGGGACACAACATTTGCGAGGTATGTTAAAATTGAATATGTATATATTCAGGTAGGTATTCAGAATATTAAAACAAAATCTGCTTCGAATCACGAAGTCATCAAGTCTACTACTATCGCCGGCTCGCTCACAAAGCCTACTGACGTCACGCTCCCCTCCATCACACTCCCGCCTGGTAAATAGAGTCCGCCGTGGTTATACACAAACCGGTTTCAAAGAATTTCTATTTCAATAATAATAATCTTTTATAAAAGTTGTTTTACCTCTAATCCACAAACTCCAAGATTTATTGATGCATTAATAAAAACAGCTTTGTTTAAACTGTCATAGATTTTCTTTACACATCCTTCTGTATAAATGGGAGTAGAACATTTATCATCATCAGGTTTTCCACAACATCCACCAGCAACTCCTTCGGTCCACTGAAGTATAGTTTTATAATCCGTAGGACCATGAACTCCACAGCATTCAAACTGAACCAACAAAAAAATTTATAAAAATTCAATATCCAGTTACCCGAAGGGACAAAAATCTACTTACATTCGATTGTAAATTCTGCATTATGGATTTAGATTCTTCATCTTTATCATATTCCGCGAAAGTATGCTCTACTGTTGTATATATGTCGTCTTTGTAATAGTCATTCGTTGATACGACCATTCCAATAATTCCAATAATTAATTGTATAATAAATAATATAATTAAGGAAGTAGCATACTGAAACAGACCAATTAAATAAGCTGGATTATGAAATTTATGAAGAACATAATAGGGTTGTAACGATTATCGGCAAAATATGAATCGTACGTATACAATCAAATTAAATTGTCTGATTATTCAACAAATAAAAATGATTCAAGTTTGTTTTGCTCTATTCCGATAAAATATAATTATCTAACTGATTTTGAAAAATGCAAGAGTGTGGTTTTATTATCTCACAATAAAAGTGGAACGTGTAGTGGTATGAGGTTATTAAGTTGATGTGAGCATGAATTTTTTATTGCATATAAATATAAAGATTAACGAATTAATCACATTGCTAAATATTTGGTCACGTGTTTTTGGGAATGTAGCATTAGAGCTGCGCGGTCAGTTTTGTCCTAATCCCCAAGACCAGTTGAGTATTTTTCTCTTAATTCTTATGTACAATTTGAGTTTAGTTTATTACTTTAATATTAAATAAAATGTTTCTTCTTTAAATGTCAAAAATTGTGAGTTAAAATAATAAGCAAACTTGGATAACGATTTTTTTTTTTTATCATAAACAAATAAGTACAGTTTAGTGAAAATGCTAAACGACTGATAAAAACCATTACCTAACGTAATTCATTTTAATCAACGTCATATGCTTTATCCAATCGGTATTTTTTTTCATTATTCTTATGTGGTTGGCTCATTTCGGTTAACTGCATTGTAGATTGTAAATTTTACATTTACTTATTATTTTAAACGTTCTCTCGCGGATAAAGAATAACGTTTATTTAGAAATATTTATTACTACAGAAAATTACAATTGCCAACAACGATTAAATGGAAAAACATATACAACATCAAAAATATCAAAACAACAACAATAATAATAAAACAGTTCCCTGGATCCTCAAAAATTCTCAATGTAAACTAGATTCTGCTACATCACTTTCCCCTCAATGACACTGTCGCAAAAGCGAACTACAGGTCGAACAATTCTGCCAAAACGTGTGCGCTTGGTCAGTGGGCTTGCGTTGTCTGTTGTGTCATTATTCGGTGGATGAAACACTGGCTGTATTGGAGGAGTTATGAGAGTATTAGCTTCAGGATCAGCGAGAAGAAAAGCTGGCTTCAAGCGGTCTGCAGAAACTACCAATCGACAATCTGGAAGCTGGATTCGGAAAGTCTTTTCACGTCGTTCTAAGACCTTGTAAGGTCCTACATAAGGAGGAGTTCATGGAGGAACAACATGATCTAGTCTAAGGAAAACGTATGAACACTGGTTCAACTCTTTGTGCCGAAAACATGTTCTTGAGCTTATGCGAAACGGAGCAGGACGAAGATTGGCCAATAGACTCAGCAAACTCACGTACGGTTCCTTCAGACAGTGTAATACCAGGAGTTGCAGCAAAAACTTCTCCAGGTAGACAAAGCGGCTGGCCGTAAATAACTTCCGCCCAGCTCGCATTTATATCTTCACGAACTGTTGTTCTGAGACCAAGCAGCACTGCTGGTAAAACTCGAGTCCAGTGCTCTTCGTTCAGATGAGCCATTATAGCAGCTTTCAACGCTCTGTGCCAACGTTCGATGCAACCGTTCGATTGTGGATGAGAAGCAGTTGTTCGCCATCGCTGGATTCCAAGAAGCTTGATAAGATTCTTGAATAGAGATGATTCAAATTGTCTTCCTTGATCTGTTGTTAGACGTAGCGGAATACCAAAACGAGAAATCCAATTTGAGTAAAATGTCACAGCAACAGTTTCAGCAGTAATATCAGCAATAGGAAAAACTTCAGGCCAACGAGAAAATCGGTCAATTGCTGTCAAACAATAGCGCATACCATCAGAAGATGGTAGCGGCCCAACAATATTTATATGAACTTGCTCGAAACGTCCAACTGGAGCAAAAATTGCTGTTGTAGTCACAATGGCTGGTACCACGAGCTCTGTTTTTGGCGGTACTAGGAGCGTTGCGTCAAGACGTGTTTTAACGCAATTAAAATTTTCCCAAATACTTTAGAAAATAATCTTCAGGTACAAATTACAGAAAACACATATGTCTACAAAGTTCATTCGACTATTCCATTCGTAGTATTTATAACAAGGTTAACAATGCTAAATCGCCATAGAAACGGTGTATATCAGTGAGTATTTGGACGTGTAGAAATACCACCGGGTATTACACTAGTGGTCAAAGTGAGTATTTCACTCAAAGATATGGATACCTCCAATTTGTGCTTTTTTCGTATTTAATGGAATATTTTTCTGAATATCTTCATCAATTTCATCTTCTGATCTATCACCAAATCTTTTTGAAATAGTTTCCATATCAAAACGCAATTTATTTTTCTATTATTCGTCAAAGGAAATGCAAGAAATTCTAATTTTTCAGTTTGACAGAAGTTTGTTTACTCGTTCCTATGAAAATTGCGTGACTTGTTACTAAATTCATAGAAAACTAATTTGAAAAAATGTTTTGACTCCTGGAATAGTGTTCCATATACCATTTGTAGTTAAAGTATTATAGACTATTTTTGTGGTGCAATCACTCATATTTATTGTGCTTGTGAATACCACTCGTGCTGCACACTCGTGGTATTCAAACGCAAGCACAATAAACATTCGTGATAGCACCACAAAAATAATCGATAATACTTCAACTACTTATGGTATAATAAATAACTATTTTCTATTAAAATAGCTTGAAAATTTTATATTGCCTTAAAACTCTTCTTAAAATAACACTGCTAGTATAGCCAAAAACAGAGCTTGTGGTACCAGCCAATATGACGAGATATCTTCGCACGCTGACAACCAATATATGCTCGCGTCCATCTGACAAGGTCTGCATTCATACCCGGCCAAAAATAGCGTTGAGTAATTAGCTTCCTGGTTGCCCTTATCCCAGGATGACGGAGTCCATGAAGACGTTGAAAAACAGACAGAGACAGACGAGTTGTAGATGGAAGATATGGTCTTGATTTGGGAAGAGACTGCTCACAAAGCAATGATTGGTCCAAGTTAGGAAGATTTAATTCTTTGAATCTCAAATTTTCGTTTTTCAGCATATCAGAAATAGAGTTGTCTAACGCTTGCTCGCTTACAAGATGAGCTAAATCGTCTGGACTATCTACCGTTTCCACACGAGAAAGTGCATCAGCCACTTGATTATCTTTACCGGACAAATGACGGATGTCAGTAGTGAATTCACTGATAAAATTGAGTTGCCGAATACGACGTGGCGAAGCAGATTCTATTTTCTGGAATACATGGACCAGCGGCTTGTGATCCGTAAAAACCACAAATTTACGACCTTCCAACATCGGACGAAAGTGCTTAACTGCAAGATATGTAGCCAACAGCTCTCTATCGTAAGTGGAATAACGCCGTTGCGTTGGCTTGAGACCCCTGGAAAAGAACTCAAATGGCTTCCAGCTGTTTCCTTCTTTTTGTTGTAGAAAAACACCAACATGGGTCTCAGAAGCATCGCAAGCTAGCGAAATAATGGCGTTAGCCATAGGATGGTCAAGTATGGTCGCCTCAACTATAGCCTTCTTGCAATTATCAAATGCCTCAATGGAGTCATCTGTCCAACTGAAGAGTACTTTCGAATTCTTTGGCTTCTCTTTACTCATGCTATTGAGTTTTTGCTGCATATGCGAAGCTCTGGATATGCACCAGTGATAAAAATTAAACATATCAAGAAAACGTCGGAGCTGTCGGACAGTAGTTGGACGTGGAAATGAAACAATCACTTGAATTTTATCTTGGTGCGGACTCAATCCTTTAGAAGATACGCGATATTTCTCTAAATTAACAGTTATATCCGCTTCATTTAGACGACGGAGAACCTCATGTAGATGGTTCCGATGCTCTTCTTCATCAGCAGATGCCACTATTATGTCATCAATGAAGACATAGGTATAAAGTAAATCCCGAAAATGAGCATCCATAAATCTTTGAAAAGCTTGAGATGCATTTCTAAGCCCAAAACACATGCGAATAAACTCAAATAAAACAAATGGTGTGATAATCGCCGTCTTCGGAATATCAGCTTCATTAATTGGTATTTGATAATAAGCCCTATTAAGATCAAGAGTGCTAAATATCTTAGCACCGTGGAGATTGTTTTGAAAATCTAACATATTGGGTACTCCATAGCGATCTGAAACAGTCTTATAATTCAAAGCTCGATAATCACCACATGGTCTTATCTCGCCGTTTTTCTTGTACACAACGTGTAGAGGACTCGCCCATGGGCTTTTTGATGGCCTACAAATGCCTTCTGCTACCATTTGACAAAATATTTCCCTAACAGCATTAAACTTCTTGCTCGTGCTGTGACTGGAGAACCCCTGGTTTCGATAAAATGTTGAACGGAGTGTTTCGGTTCTTTCAAGATTGCCGTTGGTCGAGTAACTGCAGGAAACTCATTCAATAAGTCTGCGCACCAGTGAGAAATTGGTATAGCCTGAATAGACGGAACAAGAGTCGCGGTCAGGCGTCCACGAGTGCTTAGACCTGTTGTTTTATCAATGAGCTGTCGTCCCTAAATATCTACTATTAAACCAATATGATAAAGTAAATCTGCACCAACTATAAACTTTGTGACATCCGCAAGTATGAATTTCTATGTATACGATCGTCTTAAACCAAAATCTAGTGTGAAAGTTCTCTCGCCAAAAGTTTTAATTTTGCTACCATTGGCAGCATAAAGTATAAAATCAGTTGGATGTTTGCAAACAGATTTTCGTGCAGGAAATACTGAAGCAGCAGCTCCAGTATCGATGAGGAATTGTTCACCCGTGGTGCGCTCGCTGATGAATAAACGGCGGTTGACAATATCAGCAACAGCATCCGCCTCAGTTTAAAGATTTCTCCACCCAATCGCAAGGTTTCCTGCACTTGCGAGCTCTCGATTTAAAACGTTGATGGTAAAAACAAAGTTTACGTTTGCTGCCAGATCTGCTGGTTTGCGATGAAGCTCGAGAAGAGCTACGGAAACGTTGCACTCGAAGTGCGGCCACATCAGCAGTAAGTTGACGAATTAAATTCAATAAAATTGATGGTTCACTCACCGAAGACGAAGAATCGATACCTTGCGATGCTGGTATACTTATTTGATTGATAACCGGTGGTTCATAAGTCTCAACTAAGCGGTCAGCAACTACAGCAAGCTTATCCAAATCGTTCTGATCCATAGCCACAAGAATATCCTTCATACGGCTGGGCAAACCTCTCAACCAAAGATTACGCAAAAGATCGTTGGATATAGAGCTTCCAGCAAGCATGCGCATTTCCCGTAAAAACTGGGTTGACTTTTGATCACCCAACTGTTTATCCTCCAATAATTTTCTTATTCTTTCGTTTTCGGTCTCCGAATAAATACCAATAAGACTTGATCGTAGATCTTCATAAGGCTGAGCAGTAGGAGTTCGAATAAGATCTGATACTTGCTTGAGAACATCATAATCTAATTTTGAAATTGTGTCCTCAAATTTTCTCTTCGACAATGCAACACGACCCGATGAAAAAATTGCATCAGCTTGCAGAAACCACATCTCCGGATCTTGCTTCCCAAATCTAGGCAAACGGTCGGAAACACTGTGCTCACGTATAACTTCCACTGTGCTAGATCCGAGGCAAGTGAATTTCGTTCGCCGTCCGTCATGATCACGTCGGGGTCACCACTTTAAACGTTCTCTCGCGGGTAAAGAATAACGTTTATTCAGAAATATTTATTGCTACAGAAAATTACAATTACCAACAACGATTAAACATATACAACATCAAAAATATCAAAACAACAACAATAATAATAAAACAGTTCCCTCGATCCTCAAAAATTCTCAATGTAAACTAAATTCTGCTACACTATCTTTATTTAACGTTTATCTAATAATCGCTTAATCTTCCGCCGAGCGCAAGTGGTATAGTTTGTCCATGAAAAAATGACTTTTAAATCCCTCCATTAACACTAATCGCTGCTACTGGTTAGAATTCTTGGTTTCAAGTAAATATATGCGCTTCGCAGATTACAAAAAATATGTAGGAAAGATGAAAATTGCTTGAAAATTATTCAAATACAGTCTGGCATCCTATTGACCACTACATACCCGATCGATTCCTATACAATTTGGCCGTAAGTTCGATCAGGAAACATAAAATGTGGTCGGTTCCTAGACTATCAATTATGAAGAAAAAAAATAATTGGAGAAATTTACCGTAATCAGCATGCATTTATTATTTCGTAATGCCCCACAGCATCCTAGAAAAGCTATGACAAATATAATAACACCAATAGCAATAATCACTCCAAGAATTGCAAGATCATCATCATCACCTTTTTTCAAATAATAAGAAATATATGCGTGGTAAGCTGATCCTACTGTTATCAACAAAATGCCTGATAACTGCAACAAAAATTTATTATTTCATCCGCTGGTAATTGTCCATATATAAGAATCATCTTTTGAAGAGTTCAAAATTATCTCTAAGTTCTGATTTGTGGGCATATGTCACATGACATATTTCCACCAATCAAAGTGCAACTTAACCAACTAGATAAGCAGGTAATTTCAAATATATTAATAAGAAAAAATTTATATTTAATATTTCTCAGGCTTCTTTACTTAAATTATCGTGGTAGATTTCCCTGAGGAAAGTTAATAAGGGTCTAAATCCCTTATCTACTTTTAAGTAATGATTAAGATGCCACTAGCTAGTAACTAGTTAACTGGTTACAGGTTATATTCATCTTTTACAAAAGACCAATTAAATTTACTTCAATAGTAAAATTAATTTTCAACCCTCTATGAAAACAAATTTAAATAATAGACAGTCATTCCGACTTATTCTAGTGACTAGTGCTATATTTTTAAATTAATAACAAATTGATTAAAAAATATCAGCATGACCATGTGTTGTTTAGTTAACAATGCATCACTCATTTGGATTCTATTTATCTCAAGCTTATGAAACGGTGTTGGATAAATGATAAAATAAATTTACTACGTAAGTAGATTTGCTTGGTCTTCTATAAATTGGGGCTGGATCTATTCGTCCGGCGACCGGACGAAAATATTTTTCAAATATTTCCGGTAACCGGATAAATAATATATTTTTATTCATCCGGCTAGAAAAATGTATTATCCACTATCCAATTCTGCATGAATAAGTACGGTATACCCTCAAAGGTTACATTATATCTTTCCAAACTTCTTTTGAACCATATGCTTTGATACTTTTATCACTAACTATATACACTTTGAAGTATCCAAAGTCAATTAAATGAAATTAAAAAGTATTCGAATATCATAAAATAAATAGTAACTCCGAGAGTAATTCATTTATTATAGAAATTCAAAATTATCTCCAAGTCAGAATTCATGAAAACAATGTCAAATGTCTTAAAATTATGTCTACTTAAATTACATTATATATTAACATTCACAACTATCACAAATCCATAATTCTTTTGCCAATCGCTTGAGTCCCGAACATACGAAATGATACCATACATAACAATTATCACAACCTATCCATTTTTTCAATTTTGAGTATTTATCAATTGTGATATCCAAATTCTTCTGCATTTTGGAAGTGTATTTTTGAGAGTACTCTTTAACAACATATAAACAGGAATATGACAAAATCAACTGTTGTTTTTTGAAAAATTGAAAATCATGTAAAAAGTTCATTCTATCAATTTACCTTTGCATGTATTCAAGTAAATTCTAGAAAGATGAATTAAATTCCATGAAATATACCAGGAACGACTTTAGAGACTTAATTCTATCACGATAAACTATCCTCACTAACATTTAATTGAATGACATATAAAATACAGGCTATTGTTTCGCATGCAAAAAAAAAATTACCGGACAAATAAAAATATCTCATTCCTCCGGTAGCCGGATCATTAGTCACTTCGATAAATTGGCCATTAGTGAAGTAAATATTATTTACTTGGAAAGTAAATTTATCTATCCTTCATAAGATCGGGCATTAGAATTAATAATATAGTTTAAAGTATGTATTTCTGAGAATAACTTCATTATTAAATAAATTTTGTGTATAATATCAATATCTTTTGATAAAATTTATGATGGCAAAGCCCAAATAGCAAAGAACTTTCAATATGTATACTTACTGTAGCTCCTGTTCTTAATAATTCATTTCAGTTAAGAACGATCCAAAGATTATTATGGTACTACGGTTTTCACATTAGCTGCCTGTCAGTTGCGTAATTTATCATTCGTTCCTCAAGTATTATAAAAAGATTTAAATTTGTATCTATTCAGATAATATGTGAATATATTTGTTGCTTTAATTTCTTGAATTTTCTTCCAGCAAGCTTATTTTGAATCCTGTATTTAATGTGAGTAAATCGTGTTCGCATTTCAGCTAATCAGAAGGCTTAAATCGTGGTTTCCTAAGAAGCCTTGAACCGTTCTTAGCTGAAATGAACTATAATAAAAAATATTTTTCAAATAACTCACTAAACAAATTAAATTAAAAATTAACATAATAGTTCTTGTCATTATCTTGAAGAAAGCCATCTTAAATGATATCTTGAAAAGTAGATGCCAGATAGAAAAATTCAGATTATTTTTCAATGACTACAATATTCAATTGACGTTATTTTTATTTCTGAAATGAATAATAATTGCTAAGGTACTCTTAAAATGCACAACACTATTTTTATTTAAATATGTACCTACTTAAAATTGCAGTTTATATTTTATTTGACGTTTCGCAGCAATTAATTATCTGGTTCTTCTCGATATCTTTTTTCATCAATAATATATTTTCTTGTCATAGCAGTCTCTTATTTGCTTGTGACTAGTTCTTCGAAATATTTTCATGTATTATAAAAATTCATTTATCAATTTATGACTGTCACAACTGCAAAACAAAATTTCTAATTTGTGTCATACTTGGATATTACAATTTTAATAAGTTATATGCTACGATTTAAGGTCTTTCTGACTGGCTGAATTGAAAGAGCTATATGAATAGTATATTATGCTACAAGGACCGAACGACTGTCATTTTTGTCCAGGATAAATTTGGCTGCACTCGGTGAAGACGGGGACAAAGCCCAAGACGTAGCTCCGTGCAGCCAAATTTGTCTGTGACAATAATGACAGTCGTTCAGTGTCCGTGTTGCATACGATACTTTTTGTAACAAGTGCACCGAAGTACCTCCATTACTAAGCTTTTTAAATAAATTAGGATGTATTGAAACTATCTTATCGATTTGACAAACAGATTTTTGCAAATGCAATCACATTACAGTAAACTAATACAATAAAACATAACTTACATGATTTATTTTATTGATTGATATTTTTCACATTTTCTGTGCTATCCCGTTCACAATAAATGCTCATACTATAACGAACACATTCTATAATACAAATTTCTTTTAAATATCAATTTGACATATATCAATGAAATAAAAAAATCCAACGGCATCCATGATCCATGATATACAATTTCATTTTTACCCAGTGGACATTAATATCCATTAATTCCCAGTCAACAGAGAATTAATGAAAATTGTTACCATGGTTTGGAATTGAGAACTTTCGAAGCAGAAATCAGCTCAGTAATAAGGTACTTTCGGTGTACGTGTTACAAAAAATGAATTCAATAAATGGAAGCAACTAATATATTCATATATTATATAAATAAATATAAAAAATCTTCAAACTGCACAGATTTATCTGATACTCAATTTAATGTAAGATAACATAAAAGAAGGTAAACTTCAACCCTGCAATGCATCATGAGAAAAATATTAACAGCACGCCTTTTTGATAATCAAAATAGCAATCGAATTGGCAGATTTAAAATATATATACAGGGTGTACAAAGAACAGTGTGTTTTACTCGTTTATTTGAATAGATACACAAAAAATGATGGAGATATTTTGTAAGGCACAGAGGAGAACACATTTTAACATAAATATTATCATTTCAAATCCAGTTGTACTCATACTACGGATCAATATTATATTTTTTTAAATAGAATCATATATTTTTGATTAGGTCATCAAATAGTGATTTTTTTTCTGAATTCAACCATATGATAATATTGTATCCTTACACTGTGAAAAATTTGATAAAAATCAATTCAAAGTGAGTATTTCATTCTATTATAATTATAAATTATAAATTATAAGCGAAGATTCTGGCAATAAATTCATTTTTGTAACACGCGCACCAAAAGTACTCTATTACAGAGCTAAATTCTGCTCCGAAAGTTCTTTATTCCAAACCATGATAACAATTTTCATTAATTCTCAGTTGACAGGGAATTAATGGATAATTTTGTCCGCTGGGTAAAAATAATTAAATTGTGGGTCATAGATGTCTTTGGAATTCTTATATTTTATTGGTATATTTCAAATTAATATTTGAAAGAAATTTGTATTATAGGAGGTGTTTGTTATAGTGTGTGCATTGATTGTGAACGGGATAGCACAGAAAATGTGAAAAATATCAATCAATAAAATAAATCATGTAAGTTATGTTTCATTGAATAAGTTTACTGTAATGTGATCTCAATTGCAAAAATTTGTTTGTCAAACTGATAAGATAGTTTCAATACATCTAAATTTATTTAAAAAGCTCAATTATGGGGGTACTTCGGTGCACTTGTTACAAAAAGTATCGTATGCAACACGGACACTGAACGACTGTCATTATTGTCACGGACAAATTTGGCTGCACAATGATACGCCTTGGGCTTCAACTTCGTCTTCGCCTCATGCTTCGCCCTCGCCTTCGCCTCGTACTTCGCCCTCGCCTTCGCCTCGTATTTCGCCCTCGTCTTCACCGAGTGCAGCCAAATTTATCCTGGACAAAAATGACAGTCGTTCGGTCCTTGTTACATAATATACTATACATTTAAAATAAATAAATATATTCTTCTGTTTTCAAAACACTTTTTTTGTAATGCTCCAAAATTTACTATATTTTTTTAATGTTAGTAAACAAAATTTGGAAATCCAGTCAATTTTGTTTACTTACATTCACTATTCCAGTCAGCTTAAACAATATTATCCATTTTTTTTCAAATCTCATGATTACTTTACGATTTGGTCTGAATTTATTCGGACATTTTTCAGCAAATAAATTGCCTGCTAGAACTGCATTTTGACGGGTCTCACCGTAGCTCATCAATACATCGAAATAATCTGTGTTTCTTAAGATGCCATATCAGATAGTCGTAGATTTGAGTGCCCCATTTTGTTTTCTCTGCCTTCAAGAGCTTTGATAAGTATGTATATTTGGAGTATAATGTGACGTGCGAGAGTGAGGGGGGAGCTCGTAAAGACGACGTAGTATGGGGAGGAGCTTCTTGTCGTCTCTTACGCCGCGCCACGTCGCAGCACATCACCCCTCCCAATGGAAGCCTCTAGTGATTCCTAGAAATGGAAAGACTCGAGAAATCGAAAATTCGAGAAGGCAATGTTTCTCTATATAAGGCCAAGCCAAAGACGTGAGGACAGTACAGTAGTAAGAATAGTAGTAGTGAAATAAATAATGAATAGTGACAAGTAAAGTGAACAGTGCATATAAATAGTGAAATATGAATATCTGTGACCTTGATTAAATTAGAATTAAGTGATTAATATATAAATATAGTGTTATTAGTGACATAAGAAGAATAAAACTTTTATTTCAATTTAAATGATTAAATAGTGACTTTTATTTAATTACAAACTGATTCTTCAAGCAATAAACATTACAATAATAATGCCAAAATTAAAGCTGGACCGTGTGGCCAACATAATAATAATTATGAAAAAGAGTCAGCAAAAAACGATAGGCAGAAGTGATCCACTTGGCCAAGGGTTTGGAATGAGGGCTCGATTATGCAAAAAAATTATATCAATTGTTCACGTTCTTCTCGTTTCTGCCGTTTGGCCATATGAAAGTTGATATCATAAGTATCTCGAAAAATGGAATGGCATAAGTTTTTCGAATGACCAAGTCAAGATATGTACGAAGACATCTTGCGAAAGTCTGAATTTTCCTTAAATTTCATTTCGTAAGCATGGCAGAAACGAGAAAATTGGATCAAAACAGGTTTTTTTATCAAAATTTAAAATTAATTATTATTATGTTGGCCACACGATCCAGTTTTAATTTTGGCATTATTATACTCCAAATATACATACTTATCAAAACTCTTGAAGGCAGAGAAAACAAAATGGGGCACTCAAATCTACGACTATCTGACGGTCTATTATGATAATATGTAACAAATGCATAGAAAAATGACAGATTATCATATTAATAATTGAAGTTTTACGCAGACTACTTCAAAAATTATAATAAAATGGAATAATAACTTTAAATTAATTTTTATAGAATTTTTTGCAATGCAAGGATACAATATTATATGGTTAAATATTAAAAAAAAATCTATCCAACAACCTGTATGTAATATGTAATCCCAATTGAAAAAATATAATATTGATCCATAGTTTGAGTACCACTGGATTAATAATTATATTGTTCATGTAAAAATTTGTCCTCCTCTGTACCTTATAAAATATCTCCATCACTTTTTTGTGTATCTTGTCATATAAACGAGTGAAACGCACTGTTCCATTATCTTGATACAGCCTGTATATATCACAATACCTAATTAGGGTTACCAATTGTCCAGTATTCACCCGGATAGTTTGGTATTTTAATGTTTTGTGCGGGTGAAAAATTAAAAGAAAACCAGACAATGGAGCGTCCGGTATTTTCTAAAATCTTAACAAAATGAAATGCTTCGACGTTCGACTATACTTTATACACTTTATGCGTGTGCCTGTAGATAGATAAATTGATTATTCCATTTTTAGAAGAATTCTCATTTTTATTTTCATTTTAAAATTTGTTCTAAAAATTCATCTTTCAAATAAAAATAATTATTAAAATAGTAATATTTTTGGTGGAATGCAAAGTAGAAATGTTCAGATTGTTACAATTTTTTTATTTGTTGAACAATTAAGTAGTATCCTTATTGAGTTCAATTATGTCCGCTACTTACACATTAGCAAATTTTTATTTTATCTTCTAATGTTACTGACCGACTGATTCGTAAACTCAAGGCATGTTTCCATGAGTTACTAATTCCAGTTCATCATCACATTCTGAACTCAATCAGGGGATTTCAGGATAAAAATCGTGAATTGTTGGATTTAAATTTGATAATATCTAGTGAGTAGTTTTTGTAATTAAAAAAAAAGAAACAAAATGAACAAAATAAATAAATATCATGCTCAAGAAAGTGTAAAGTATTTTTCTCCAACACTATTTTGGAATCCGCACATTCCGTAACTAAAATTTATGTTGGAATGAGTATCATTCCGACAGATCGTTCAGAATAATTCCGTGTGCCGTTTAGAATGATTCTGTAACGATTGTTCAACGAATCAGAAGCTTTCAATCCGCATATTAGCACGGTATATGAAGTATCTTGTTTCGTTGCTATGGTTACATCCAAACAATTCAGGTATTTATTTATGGTGCTAAGTTTGACATTTAAGAGTGCAAATATTCTCTTCAAACTTCTACAGACTTCTTCGACATCTTTAGAACAGTAAGTTGAGCTAAATAATAATATACAACTTAAAAAATCAACCAAATATAATTTTGTAGAAAACAATGGAAAATAGTAGTGAAGAAGATATCGAATGTACGCCACCAGAAATAAAGGAGCTTGCCAGTAATACAGTGAACCAATTATTACCAAACAAATCGAAAGGAATGTATGAATTATATTATAAACAATTTATGGACTGGCGTCAAAAAAATAATATCAATTCGTTATCTGAAAATGTTGTACTTGCTTATTTCTCAAAATTAGCTGAGGCATTCAAATCATCTACTTTGTGGAAAACCTATTCTATGTTAAGAACGACCATAAGTATTAAACATAATATAAATATTTCAAGTTACTTAAGATTAAGATCATTCTTAAAAACGAAATCTAACGGCTATCAGGCAAAAAAATCCAAAGTCTTATCTGCAGAACAAATAAATACATTTATGAAAGAAGCTCCTGATGATATGCACTTATTAACGAAGGTAATAAATCAATTGAAGTTTTTTTTCAGAATAATGCTTTTGATATTATTTAGGTTGTTCTAATAATTGGTATAATGGGCGCCTGTAGAAAAAGTGAACTGTATCAAATGCGAATTGATGATATTCAAGACCTAGGATCTGCTATTTTGGTCAATATACCAGATTCTAAAACAGATGTTTCTAGAAGTTTCACGATCACTGGAGAATACTGTCAGATTATTAAAAAATACTTGGCACTTCGACCTACAAAAATTGAGAGAAATAATCTCTTTTTAAATTACCAAAACGGAAAGTGTACCAAACAAGTAGTTGGCATAAATAAATTTAGTACTATTGCTAGAAGATTTGCAACCCATTTAAATCTGGAAGATCCTGAAAGATATACAGAACATTGTATGCGTCGTACTTCAGCAACTATGCTTGTTGATAGTGGCGGCGATTTAACAGAGCTGAAACGACATGGCGGCTGGAAATCTTTACAGGTAGCAGAAGGCTACATTGAAAATTCATTGGAAAATAAGTTGAAAGTGGCAAAATGCATCATGTTAAATCTAGTGTAGAGTTCTCAATTCCACAACCTGAACAAAATATTTTACTTGGAATGCCGAGTACTAGTACTACACCGGTACATTACCGAACAGTTATAATAAAGATTTGCAACTTTTGGATACAAAGACAATGTCCAACTTTTCTCTAACCAGTTGTTCGAATATAACAATCAATTTGTTTCCAAATGACAAAGAATGAACTCCTTCGTCAATAATAAGCTTAGATATATTTTGTTCACATAGCGGAATAAGCTATATCTTTTATTAAATAAGTTCAAATTATGTATTGAAATTATTAGTTCCTTAATAAATTTGAGTGATATGTTGTGAGTTTCTTGATTTAATTATTTTATTCGGAGGATTTCCAAAATCTTGTAAGAGAAAGTATAGTCTATAACACGTTTGGAATGGCGTATTCCACACTCGCGAACCGTAATTAAATAAAAGACTAGTTTTGTGTTGCACGTAGGTAATATAATAAAATATTTATATGTTTATTGTATTATTTAATAATTATTATTCTTTTATATAGGCACCAGCCTTTTCTCAAATTGAATTGTATGTCTGAAAAATAAATCAGATTGAACTGGTGAATGTTGGTGAATAATTTTATCTTCATTAACACGCAAGAAATTAAGGAATTTACAACATGAATTTTCTATTCCATTGATAGAATAAAAAATAATATTAGTGCTGAAATATGAATAAATAATATGAATTTCCTTTATATTTAACGATGTGGAGCATTAATCTGTATACATAACTGCATAGGATATTCAAGCTAAATAATCCATAAGGCCAGTGAAGCAGAAAAAGTTGAAGTTTTTTTTAATTAGAGTACAGTAATTTATTGGAAATAACAACTGAAAAATCTATTTCTATTCCAAACATGTTGCAAAATACGTTTGAAACATTATTATGTCTGATAGTGCTGCATTAGATATTTATACAGATTAATGATATGGAACTCCAATATTTTTGCAAAGTTGATGCAATCACTACATATATTATTTGAATATCAAAATTTTCTCTAATAAACAAGATCATCACATACTATTTCTACCATTTATTATTTGTAAATTAAAGCAATAGACTAAATTAAATACAATGGATCCTTACCTTCTTGTTGGGCAACCCCAGATTTGCTATTCTTGCATTTGTGGTTCACGGTTACAAAATCCGTATTCACAACTTTGAAGCTAAATAAATTGTGATAAGTACAACATTCATGATGACATTTAATACTCAGTACATTTGAATCAACAAATTTTGTACAAAATTGTCTATATGTACAGGCTGTAACTGAACCTTTGTAACAAAATTTGATGGTATATAGTATTGGACGTACTGATCATGAATCAAGAAGAATTCCGCTGAAATTAGTAAAAACAACAGTAGTTTGCAAAAATATAGCATTTTGGGTATCGCTGGTTGTCATAGGTACTCCTATACAAAATAAATAAAAAACTTTGTTACACAATATTCACATGCATAATTTACTATCAGTAAAGCAATTGAATTAATTAAATAAGAATATTTTTATCAACTGCAGATCAAATAAAATTTGTACTTCACAAGATATTACATAAATCTAGAGAAAAGAATTGGAAGATTATAAATTCATAAAAATTGCTCAAAATTGTTGCTGTTCACAGCAACACACAATGCAGCACATTGAATGAGGTTAACGGCACAAGCTTGACGGATCTAATTGTGTTATTTTATTATTTCTGCGCTATTTTCAATACGCTGTTGTAGTTCTTCAATACTTTCCGACGCATCTTGGTTATCATGAACTAATGACTTCAAATGACCCCAAAAATAAGAATCAAGAGGATTAAGATCTGGTGATCTCGGAGGCCATGGTACAGGCCCACCACGCCCTATCCAATCACCTTCGTATGCAGTATCTAAATGCTCTCTCACATATCTGCTGCAGTGAGGAGGTGCACCATCATGGAGAAACCATGCATGCTGCCGAACATCTAGCAGAATGTCCTCTAACAATTCTGGTAGAGTGTTTTGTAGAAACCCTAAGTAACCGTTACCATTCATACGCGCAGTTAAAATTTATGGACCAAGTAGAGTACCATTCGCAATCCCAACCCAAACGTTCAAAGAGAATCGATGCTAGAAATTACTTCTAATAACATGTGGGTTTTCTCGTGACCAGTGAATTGTGGAAATTATTAATACCATTTCGAGTGAACAAGGACTCATCGGAAAATATTACATTTAATGTGAAATTTTGGTCTTGAGCATGTTGATGAAGAAGCCATTAGCAGAGATTTACTCGCTCGAGGTGGTCACGTTGCATCAGATTTTGAACTCTTTGGTAATGGAACGGATGGTACCTTAAGTTTCGAAGAATTCTTCACACAGTCATATGAGAAACTTCTTGTCCCAAGTTGCGTGAAATTTGGGCAGTACTAATTGTAGGATCAACATCAATTATATCCGATAAAACATTTTCAAAATTTTGTCGGTATCTTTGACGTTTTCCACCTCTACCAGGATTAGGTCGAAGTGATTCTGTATCACGAAGACGCTGTAGTAGTCTTCCAAACATTCGGTTACTGGGACGCCGTCTCTCAGGATATCGTTCTGCATACAAACGCTGCGCCGCTCTCCCGTTTTGCCCCACTCCTACGTATACTATCATCATATCAGTTAGTTCTAAATTACTAAATGCAATAACCATTTCCATTTTTTTTTTTTTTCTTTAATTCAATAACAGTAGCATCAAACACTGTTTTACGTTACAAGCTTGTGAACTTTTGCCGACAGAAATTAATAGAAAATTATTTGATTCATTTTTGTATTATGCAATATCTATTTAATTTGTGATTAGTTATTGGGTAATGGTTACGAGTAATGTTGTGATTCTGAAAGAAATTATTAACCCAGTGGCCCAAAACTTGTTCATTTGATTGAATCCATTTCCCAATTTTCGAATTTTAGCGAAATTCTTTTTGATTCATGATCAGTACGTCCAATACTATATACCATCAAATTTTGTTACAAAGGTTCAGTTACATCCTGTATAGGTAGATACATTTATAATCACTATACTGTATCAAACACAAAAAAATACTACTGAAGTAAGAACAGAAAGAACGTAAACGTGCAAGTTAGAAACTAAAATGAGTATCAAAATGGTTAAAATAAAAAATAGTCATTTATTATACCATAAGTAGTTGAAGTATTATCGATTATTTTTGTGGTGCTAACACGAATGTTTATTGTGCTTGCGTTTGAATACCACGAGTGTGCAGCACGAGTGGTATTCACAAGCACAATAAACATGAGTGATTGCTTAAAATAAAGCTCTATACAAGATTTGGATCATTCTGAATGTGCATAAACTATTCATAAAAAATAGTAATTTATGCAATAAGTAAAATTGAGCATTATGACATGAAGACAAGTTTTGGTGACGAGGCTTGCTGGGTCACTAAAATTATTGACCGAATGTTATTGGTAACTGAAATTAACCCGTAGCCATCTAGCGGTTATAAGCGGAACTATATTGTAAAGAGGATTCAGCCTTAATTTCCATATGATCATATGTTATGTTAATGGCTTTGTTAGCAATATTTAATGGCTTTTTTGAGGTTGTTTGTATGAAATTTTATACTACAATAGTTCATATTGGATTTGTTGCAATTAATTCAGTGAAAAATTGTTAAGAATATTCATATTCGACTCAGGCCGAACCGACTATTGACATCATAAATATATTTACACATAGAAGGCCCTGTACACATTATGACATGTTGACATATTGAGTTTTGTTTATTGTGATAATTTACTGTACTTTTACTGAGTTATATAATTAAACGTAGTGTTGTTTTACAAAAAGCGTCGTTATTACTTATTCAAATAGCTACATCTTCAATAGGTTATGGGCCCAGATATACGCGAGGGAACTGTTTAAAGGCGTAGTGTTAAACATAATTTGAAAAGTAAGACGTGTAAATTGTTGTGTAAAACGGTGAAGACTTTATCACGTGAAAAATGGCAACCTCAAGTATGTTACGCATCGAAACATTATCCAAAGACAATTATGATACATGGAAAATACATATGAAAGCTCTTTTGGTAAAAAACCGAACGTGGTGTTATGCGAACGGAACAAATGTGAAACCGGAAGTAACATCAAGTAATGCCGCAACAGTTACAGCAGCCGCTGAATGGGCTGAACGAGATTCTGAAGCAATGTCTGATATTATTCTTGCAATTCAGCCATCGGAATTAAAACAAATAAAAGATTGTGTCACTTCACATGAGCTGTGGAAGAAATTGGAATCAATTTATCAGTCGAAAGGACCAGCTCGTAAGGCAAATTTGTTAAAACAAATTGTGCTTCAGAGAATGCGTGAAGGTGACGACGTACGCAATCATTTACATAATTTCTTTGATGCTGTTGATAAACTCCACGAAATGGACATAGCAATTAATGATGATTTGCTATCAATTCTATTGTTGTACAGCTTACCAACAAGTTATGAGTATTTCCGTTGTGCGATTGAGTCTCGCGATGAATTACCATAGCCCGAAGCTTTACGAATAAAAATAATTGAGGAAAGTGATGCGAGAAATAGTGATAAGCGAAACCCAATATCTAATGCCATGGTCGCTGAAAGAAAATTTCAGAACAATAGACATAGAAAGCCCCAAGGACAAACCAGTAAGGGTGAAAAGGAAAAGGAGTTCATATTCAAATGTTTTCGTTGCAAAAAGACTGGTCACAAAGCAGCAAATTGTTCGGCAAATAAGAAATACAGTCGTTATAACGCGAATAAAGTCGAAGAAAACGCCTCATTGTACGTCGCTTCGGAGTCAATATCGTGTGAATTTGCACAAGCGACAGGTAACAATAACAATGACGTGTGGTGCCTCGATAGCGGGTGCACATCACATATGTGCAATGACTTGAACAATTTCTCAAGTGTAGAATCTGGTAATTCAGACAGTCTAAAATTAGCTAACAATTCTACGACAAAGATCAATGCAAAAGGTGTCGTACCAATAGTAACAAGAGCCGAAGGTCAAGAAAAAAAATTCAACCTGTGTGATACCTTATACGTGCCGGATTTACGCACAAATCTTCTGTCTGTTGGAAAGATTGTGGAAAAAGGGCATCGTGTCATATTTGACAAGAAATCAGCTCGAGTAGTAAACACAAATAACGACACGATTCTGATCGCTCATCGACATAATGGTTTATATTATGTGAACGAGTCGAAGAAGGTACAAAAAACATTTGTTGCTGAGAAATCATGCAGTGGAACTTTATTGGAATGGCATACTAAGCTGGGTCACTTAAATGTAAAAGATTTGCGTGAAGCGGTAAAGAATGGAGCGATACAGGGTATTGAGATCTCTGATCTTGAAGCTAATTTCGAATGCGATATCTGTCTACAAGGAAAAATGGTACGTACAACATTTCCGAAGGAATCAATGAGAAAAACTGAACCTGGTGAACTCATACATTCGGATGTTTGCGGTCCCATGCGCGTCGCTTCAAACGGAAATGCAAGGTATTTCGTCACGTTTATCGATGATGCGAGTAGATGGTGCACAGTCAAGTTTCTGCGTCATAAAAGTCAAGTGCTTGAAGCATTTCAAGATTTTAAGAATTTTGTAGAAACACAGAAAGACAAGCGTATTAAAAATTTGCAGTCCGATAACGGGACGGAGTACATAAATGCAAAATTTGATGCATTGTTGAAAGAATCTGGAATTCAACGTCGTCTAACAGTTCCGAACAATCCAGAGCAAAACGGAGTTGCGGAACGGAAGAACCGCACACTCGTTGAAATGGCGAGATGTCTTTTGATTCAATCAGGACTTCCTCCCTCATTTTGGGCAGAAGCCATTTCTACGGCGAACTATATCAGGAACAGATGTCCAACAAGTAAATTGAATGGTCGAACTCCTCATGAAGTGTGGACAGGAGAAGTCCCAAACGTTAGCGAATTCGGAAAATTTGGTTGCGAGGTTTATTGCTTGAATCGATCATCAAAAGCGGGAAAATTTGATCCTCGTGGAAAGAAGGGTATTTTCCTAGGATATGCAGATCAATCGAAAGGGTTCAGGGTATGGATTCCCGAAGAACGAAAAATTGAAATTTCTCGAGACATCAAATTTATGAAGGTGAGTCAAAACAAGATAAAAAATAACCATGTTGAATTTTATCAGGCTCAAGACACAAGCTTCAATGAAGAGCGGAAGAGATCGGAATCAACTGATCACTTCGAAGTCGCCATAAGTCCTAAATTTGAAAATGAGAAACACATTGAAAATGTCTGCGATAGTTCGGAGAAAGATTTTCAAGAAAGAAATCCAAGAGATTATGCCGAAAGCGATTCGAGTGATGCAGGCGAAGATTTTCTAGGTTTCGAGCAAGAACCACGGCCGCAGATTCCTCAACGGTTCAGTCGTGCTCGAGGAAGACCTCGAATCGGGCTTACTGGACAGCGAGGAAGACCACAAAAAATCTACCACAGAAATGAAGACGAAAAGGCAGAATTTGCCTGTCTTGCTGAAATCTCGCTCAAATCGGCAATCAACAGCCCGGATAAAGACGAGTGGATGTCTGCAATGGCGGATGAATTCATATCCATCCTAAAAAATCAAACCTGGGATATTGTTGATCGTCCGGATAATAAAGCCGTAATTGGAAGCCGATTTATTTTGAAGAATAAATATGGAGCGGATGGCGAAGTACTGAGAAGAAAAGCAAGAGAAGGGCTACCAAAGAAAAAACATTGGGAATATTTAGACAATTTAGGTGTTGGAAGAATCCGAGTTGATTAAGACGGTCCTGCCTTCGAGAGGGAGTGTTAAGAATATTCATATTCGACTCAGGCCGAACCGACTATTGACATCATAAATATATTTACACATAGAAGGCCCTGTACACATTATGACATGTTGACATATTGAGTTTTGTTTATTGTGATAATTTACTGTACTTTTACTGAGTTATATAATTAAACGTAGTGTTGTTTTACAAAAAGCGTCGTTATTACTTATTCAAATAGCTACATCTTCAATAAAAATACCTAGCTTTCGACTTTATTGTTAAATTACATAACCTCATTGCTATACTGGAATTAGTCTTTCTCAAGATTTTACTCTTCAAAATATGGAATCTAAACGAAGAAGTGTTAAAAATTGTTGTGTTCATAGATGTCATTCCAAATTTAGTTGAATTGTTGATTTTAGTTTCCATAAATCTCCTAAAAGGGGAAAAGGAAAATGTTGGTAGTAAATAAATTTGGAGACTACGATCCAGTTCATAAACAAGCTATGCGGATTAGAAAAATTAGTACAGGGACAGCTGAAAGCTGAAATGCACAAAACAAAAGTGTCATAAATACTTCCTTGTAATATTATTTTCTTTATGCTTTAAATTTCATAACCTCATTTAGTCTTCCAGTTACAACTAAAATTAACATATAAATAAAAAGATTTTAAAAGAAAAAACTATATATTATAAAAGAAGAAAGTCTATACTTCCCCGCACAATTGAAATTGAATTAAATCATTTTATGGAATATGAATATTTCTTTGCTGAATATCAGTGTATTAACATTGTAAACAGATTACAAACTTGCCGTAAGCCACTTTTAAGCCACCATTTTGTAAGAACAGTGCTGCCGCCAACGGTACTTTCAGTTGCCAATAGTGCTTGTTTACAGTCGTATTGCATACACGATATTTTCTATGCCCCTCAACTTCCATATTCTGATAATTTATTAAAGATACACCACATGTTGATATTCAGACTCAACAAATATTCGAACAAATGGATCAGTGAGAGGTGCTACAAACAAGAATTCACAGAAATTTAAATACTACGCGTTTAAATGATGATAAAACTGGAACGTGAAAATGCTTATTTTACGCACAACTATAGAAAATGAATAACATTGAAAAATATAGATGGATTCAGTATATTGTCATAACTTAAAAATAATAAAAAAAATATAATATTGTATTTTACAGATATGAAAAATGTACAACATATTTACAGAATAGTCTATTTATTTCTCACCAGCATGATGGCAACTATAGCTCCCAGTAACTGAAATAAAAAAATATGATAAATACTTATTCTGAAATCGTCTGTAAATTAAAAAAAAAATGCTTGTAAAGAACTCAAACTCATGGGCATTTGCGCCGCCAGAATCCTTTCTAGCCTAGAGTTTATCATAAACTTTTTGATTCAAAATGCAATATTTGTTGTCTTTGATTATAATTATTATGAATATATTTAAAAAATTATAATAATAGCAGTTCCGTGTCTATACTTCATTCTATAAATGTTTGCAGCGTTAGCTGAGATAAGAAAGAGAATGAATATTGTTGAATGGTTCTTAATTCTATATGAAAACAAATTCATTCATTCTTCTTCTTCAGCGGCACTACAACCCTAGTAGAGCCAAGGCCTCAAGTACATGCGTAATCGTTCCTTTGCCGAATCATCTAAATAGATTCGAAATATCATTCTGTGCAACGATCTCAAATCACGTACGACCGAACAGCATTAGAGAGACTTCTTATGCTACCAGAAGTATCCTTAACCTTTCAGTATTTATGTAATAATATATATAATAATATATACTCAATGCTTTAACACATACAGGTGATAAGCACATAAATTCACACTTGAACCCGCCTCGCAAGACGCTTGTTACACTGTTAGTTTCTTTACACGGAGTTGTGCTTGTTTCTGTGGTAAAAAATGACAGTTGCTGCTGGTTTTGGTGCATGGTTATTTGCTAGATTCCGTAATAGAACATGTACTATTTTTTAGGCTTGTTTGCCTGATGGATTTGAACGATAAATAATAGGAAGCTAGCTTGTAGTCAGGTGGATATAAAAAGTGACGTTGACATTTAATTTTTTAAAAATGCCACATTTGTACTTCGTTATTATTCAAGACTTCTGAAAACATGTAGAAAAGAGATCCTAGATACATAAAATTTCTGGTGAATCGATATCTGTTAATTTTATTTAAAATTTGGCAGCTACATTTCATTCTAAATAATTTCCTCATCTATAAATGCTCTGTATTTCTGTGCAAAAAGCACAACCAACATCAGGAACGTTCCGATTGTCAACGTTCATTCTGCCGAGATATTTTTTGAATTAATGGAGACGCAGTAATAATCATTCGTCACTAACCAAAACTTTCTACCCTTTTTTTTTTTTCATTAAAACGATGATTTTTGGCTCTGTTCGTTTATCGTAAACATCTGCTAATCCAACCCGTGTGAAACCAAAATCGCATAGCACCTACCACAACGTCCAGCGGCGCAGCTACATAGCTAGGAACCCATCAGTGAAACCAAGCAAACAATTCAGCAGCGAAACAAACGTCGTGTGACGCGGGCTTTATAGTTGAATATAAACACAGGTTAGTGAAACAGTGTTTAAATATTGAACTTTTTGCAATAACTCTAATCAGGATTAAAATTTGAGGGACTCAATATTTTGGATCAAATTCGCCATCCTTAATTAGCTAAAGAAGTATCACTAATTACCATAGAAATATATTCCATCTTTTTCTCATTAAATTATCCTAACATGCATTTCTCTTCATTTATATTTTAATGAATCTTCTTTAAACAATGAGGAGAACTGAATTCGGCCTATTGATAGCAAAAATAAGTTCTCACCTCTATAACACAGATTCCAAGTGCAACATATGCAACAATTCTTATAGAATCATTGATAGTATCGAATAATTTTCTTGCACATCCTTCTGTGTAAGTGGGAATCAAGCACTTATCATCACTTGGTTGCCCACAGCACCCGCCAGCAACTCCGTCAGTCCAGCCAAGAACAATTGCATAGTCCGCAAAACTATCAACTCCGCAACATTTAAGCTAAAATTTACAAGAAATATATTAGTATCAATTTTACAGATGCAGGATAAATAGTATATTTATACATAATCTTCAGAAAGCAGCATATTCTAGAATGTACAATCTAGTGTTTGAATAGCTTTCTTATTATTTCACAGAAATATCTGACAATTTAAATTAAATGAAAACATTGAATGAAATAGTTAGATCAAAAACAGAATTTAAAAGTTAATGTAAATGTCACGAAGTCTTTGAAGAATAAAACTTAATCTAGTATGAATAATTAAGGTGGAAGTTCATACAAAAAAAATAGAGACTAGAACTAATATTTGTATGAATTAAGGCCCGGTTGCACAGTCTGTAGTTTATCCTAAGCGAAGCTCAATTACCTTAGTAACAATTGTTTCAATAATTGTTATTACCTAGGTAATTAAGCTACGCTTAAGATGAAGCAAGGACTGTGCAACTGAATCTTAGATCCGGTTGCATAGTCTTTGACTTATCCTATGCGTAGCTTGTTGAAACAATTTTACCTAGGTAATTGAGCTATGCTTATGAAAAGCTAAAGATTGTGCAATTAGGCCTTAGAAATGCTTTTCAATCTATAGCTAACGGCTACCACCCACATTTCCATTACTTTCAACTTATACTTACTTCAGACTGTACAGATTGGAACACATCCTTGACAACTTTATCAGTATCATATTTTTTGAAAGCATTTTTTATTCCAGTATTTATAGTGCCTTTATAATCTTCATTATTCGTTATAACAATTCCGTAAATTGCAGAAGAAAATTGTACGATAAGCAGCACTATTAAAATAATTGCATACTAAAACAAAACAAAAAATTAATTGATCTTCAAAGGTTACAATTGGTCACAGAAGAGTCGAGTATGGTGTGTTCTTGCACAGCCATATATTATATTCATTTCTCCAGTACGCCATAACGTCATCTTGGAAGCACTATAGCAAAAGGATATTTGAATGAATGATGGCTAGTTGCGCCGCTGTTCCAGAAATTTTATTAATTGAACAATATTGTATCAAGACTCGAATGTCAAATGTGACATAAACAGTGCTGTCATCATTCTAATTCTATATTTCTGTTCAAATAAAACTTAAAATTCAAGCTAGAGCGGTGCAACTGGCCATCAATGATAATAATAATAATAATTTTTTATTTGCTCTCAGAAAATTTTTCCTATACAAATATTAATACATTTCTAGAACATTGAGCCGGCTCAAGTTATTCTTAAAGCTTGGTCCACACTATGCCGCTGTTTGCCAGTTGGCAAAACTCAATTGGCAAAGTCAGTTGGCAAACCACTGTCCACATGGGTATTGGCATTCTGATTCCAATCATTAAAAAGTGTCAAAATCAAACTCGCACAAAAATGTTTATCGAGGAGAACTAACTTATCGTCTCAAGTGCTCTTATTATAATTGACAGTGAAGAAAAAAGTCGCAAACGGCGTAAACGACGATTTTGGGTACGTCCAAGTCTTCGAAGTAGAACACATATAGTACAAATGACTTGATGAAGAACTCTTTTAAACGACAGTCCCACAAAACAGGACGATTACGATAAAAATCAATCAAACTCATAACTTTGTCGTTTGTCCACTCCATTTCCTAAACAGCTTTTGTGACTCCACAACTGAAACCGCGCGATGCCAGTTGGCACGTCCCCACTCTTGTGCTCTATCGGCTTTCTTTGAACGAGACCGCCGACACTCGACCGATTCCAGTTGGCATGTTTTGCCAGCTGGCACGTGCCAACGAACACGTCTACATCAGTATCGGCTTTGCCAACTGGCCTTGCCAAATAGCAAACAGCGGTATAGTGTGGACCAGGCTTTTAGGTAATAGGCACAACCTATTTTTGCCGCCTTTTTCAACTAAAAGTTTTTTTTTTTGTAAATAAGCCACAAAATATGCACTTATACTTTCAGAAATCTTTCCATGCTCTTTTAGCGGGAATGTTTTTGTGTAATCATTACGAAAATATTCCCCATGTGCACTGGACATGTAAATAATTGGAAAATATGTTCATGATCTTCATGACTCAATTTATCTTTGAAAAAATTAAATGAGATTGAGAATTTCCTGATTTCGATTGAAGAAAAGATCTTTTTTTTTTTAGCATTTGAAGAAGTTTCGTTTTTTAATATAATACTGATGGAAAAGCAATACTCCTTATAAATGTCAGACTTGTAACTTTATTGAATTGGTCGTCCTTGCTTACATATACCAAATATTATTGAGACCAATCAAAACGTAAAAAGTCAGTCATTACATAACAGCTTATTGCAAAATTTGCTATTGCTCGAAAATAGTTTGCAGTAAGACCTGATGCATTTGATTTAAATTGATATTTTTAAGGAAAGTGAATGCAACAAAAAATAGGAAATGTCTAGAATGAATGCGGTATAATCAGTTTATAAATATGAATAAACAAGAAAATATTGTTCCAAATCGATATCATACTTGTTGAACATTAATTGATGACAAACTTGAATTCATTGCTTGACAATGTCGACGTTGCTCCCAAACTGACGTCATGCGCAAGCTCGACTAAAATACGTTAATGTAGCACACCAAACTTTCTTGCATCATAGACAAACAAACAAGTTTTTAATATATATTTTAGTAATGAATTTGTGAAATCATGAAAATCAACAATAATCAAATTTTAAATATTTCCACCTCTAGTCATAGACAGATCCCAATAAAAATAGTTTTAATTTTTACCATAAGATAAAAAAAACTTTGATGCTTTTGACTTTTGAAGCAAGATCAGAAGTTAAAAAATATTTCAAACAAGAAATTGAAGAAATATCTTACCGCAGATAGCATACACGAACTATTTTTCAATGCACCGCAACATCCCAAGAAAGCTATGATGAATACAATGACACCAACAGCAATTGTTAATGAAGGGACAACATTCAAACCATCAGTTTGTTCCAATATTTGGTTGTAGTAATCAACAGATACGTAGAAAACTCCACCAACTGCCATCAATATTATTCCTACTGCCTGTAACAAATAAATCAAATTAGTAGTGCTTTGCATAAAGCGCAAAATAATAATTAAAAATAATCCTAAAATAAACATTATGTATGCTAACGTCCATGTCACACTATCAGATTTTTGTTGTATGTATATGACGCATCTGAGCGCACCTTAAAAACTCGTACAAATATAGAAACGCCACTATTTTAATCAGACAAGTTATATGAAACAATCTCTACTCATTTTACTGCAATGAAATCGTGAATAAATTCGTTTTTTCAATACCAATTACTCTTTTTGTACTGTGCGTGGTTATTTGATATTTTATAGGAATAAAAATTCGTTGTTTATTCAATAATTTATTCTAATTACGATCTAGAAAATGTTTAATTGCTAGACATTTGAATACTAGCTCATTGTTGCGGAATGTTCGTCTGTCAGATATTTGAATGCTATCTCACTGTTGCAGGATTTCAATTGTCAGACATTTGAATACTAGCTCATTGTTGGAAAAGAGTATATAAAGCTCCGTGGACTGATACGGGAGAGAAAAATCAATCAATAAAAGTGACGGCCAGCGATTTTATTACTGCCCGACGAATTGAAAAATAAATTAGTGTACTGTAAACTGTAATGTTATAAAATCACAATAAAATTTGTGACAATACTTTTCATTCAGCAGTAAAGTTTTGAAACAGTATTTGTTTTTTATTTTTTTTGTTGTAGTAAATTAAAAGTCAACCAATCTTTAATTAATCCAGTCGATTTCTTTTGGATAAGAGAGAAGAGAATGAATACATTTTGTGTCTACCGATGTGACACCATCTGTAAAATTTCATCAGATAAATTTTTTTTTCATCACATATTACGGATATTTTTCATAAGTTTTACGTAAGATCAATAATTATTATATCGTTTTTAACAATTTCAGCAAGTTACACAACACGTTAAGTTATTTAAACAATTTGACAATTGTTTGTTACCTCAGTTTGTGTTATTATTTAGGAGAGTGAAGTTCTATTGTGTTTTAGTATCTTGAAGAGTTAAGGGTGAATTGAATCAGTGTGCTGGTTTTGTGAGCTGAATCATTGTACTGGTTTTGTGAGTTGAATCAGTGTGTTGGTATGTGAGTTGAGTTACTAGGTGTGTGAGATGAATGAATATGCGGTATGTTGATTGGAAGTGACCGTGAGTTGAGTTGTTGTTGTTCACGTTATCGTTCCGAATTATCCTACGTGTTGTTGTATGATTGCTTTCCAGGAAAGTCTTCTGTGTAAGTTTTTGACGGGGAGTGACAGCCAAGCAACAGCCAATGAAACACGACTTGCTAGCCTCGTGTCACCGGTGCCCTGCCTGCCATCTTTAGTGACTTATTGTATCAGGAGGTGGTCAATGTTTTGCTAACACCTGGCACTTGCGGATGGAGTGATGGGTTTCAGTTTGGCTTTCAATCCATACTCCCGAGAGCCCAGTAGGGTATGTGGTTCGAAAGGTGTTGAGCACTGTTTCTGGATACTCTAACGAATGCCACTGTGTGTGGTTTTAGAGTATGCAAATGTTCTGATAAGTACTACCGTATGTAGTACTGATGTGATTTTGAATTTATGATATTGAGTATATAATCTGTGTTTGTGTGGATGTGATTCTCCCCACTAAGCAAGTAGTTTGCTTATGTTATGTTTTACTTTCAGAATACATGAGATCTACACTCTGAGACCGGCGGCCCCTGTATCTCAATTATAGATTAATATTGTTTTATTGTAATGTCCAATTGGAATTTAATACAAGTGCTATATGGAATTGTTTTGTTTAATTTATCCTTTAATACATACGTACAACAAAAATCGGATAGTTGATACTTGCTTCGTACATGTTTCAACCAATCAATGCATTGAAATGCAATCACGTATTAATTATTATCAAATGCCCTAGCCTAATATATTTTTTCTCCTAAAAATTGGATTACTCTCATATCAAATAAAAAATATATATTTAATTCTTAAAATATATTGGGATAAATGGAATTTATGTAAATCTTCTTATCTATTCATTTCCAAAGGTGTGCTATTTGAGTTAGTGAATTATATTGTATAAGCAGATAATGCCAATTATCTTATCAATTTCAAATACTGATAACAACTTTATTAGAAAAAAACATGGAAAATCAATCACTGCTGGCTAAATTATCGAAATTTTTCCGTTTCCAATCACTAATTAATTATCGCCCAAAATTGATTAGTTCTTAAATTAATTCTATATTTAAATTATTTTTCTGTAGACTATAACTACAATGAAATATTTATTGAATCGTTAAAAACAAATAAATGCACATGATTATTGCTATTCACAAGGAAACTATTTCTCAACGATTTTGAAAACAAAATTTGCTCAATGGAAGATAAAATTCAAATAGATTTAATACTCACCAAACAAGCAAAGTTGAAAAAGAACATGATTGTTCTAATAATTCCTGAGAGGCAACCCATTTTAACTTTAATTTTTGGAACCTAACACTGCAAAAAATAGGTGCTGAACTACCAGAAATCGATTACAAACAAGAATTTAATTTTGTTTCATGTGAATATATATATTTTTATTTTTTATCTTATCTACATATTTATCTTCAAAGTTCCAACGATTAGAAATATTCGGAGAACTTCGCTATTCACAGCTCTAAAAGACAGGAGAATAGATATTATCAATTTTTAGACAATGTGTCATTCAGCATCACAAAGTTTTATCAAATGATCAAATTAATATAAATTTGCTTTACTTACTTAATTAGAAATAACTGGATTTAAATAAACTGTCCACTTGTGACGTAATTTGTGAAACCAAACAAAACAAAAATGAAAATTGCAGACTGCAAAAGAAAATGTCATATGAAATGAACTAAACTTCTGCGAGTCTATTTATCATTTGGATCTGTATTTAAATACTCACAATTATAGTCAAAATAAACATTTGTTTTAGCATATTTGCAGTCAACAATGGCATATTGCAGCATTCTGGTTCATGCATTTCTTCCATATTTATGTCTTTATCAACAATATATTTCTCAGACATTGTAGTTTTTTTTTATTTTATTTCGTACTTATTCTTTATTAACTTCTCCAAAGTTTACAATATTCGTAATTGAGATGACAAGCCTGCAAAATAAACAAAAACTATTAATGTTTGTCCAACTTGGATTCTGCATATAATTTAATGAAAGTTTTAAATATAGTAGGCTGCTTTAATCATTTTTTGCAACACGTACACCGAAAGTACCCTATTACTAAGCTGACTTCTGCTTCGAAAGTTCTTAATTCCAAACCATGGTAACAATTTTCATTAATTCTCTGTTGACTGGGAATTTATAGATATTAATTTCCGCTGGGTAAAAATGAAATTGTAGATCATGGATCGTGAATGCCGTTGGATTTTTTTATTTCATTGATATATGTCAAATTGATATTTGAAACAAATTTGTATTGTAGAATGTGTTCGTTATAGTATGTGCATTTATTGTGAACGGGATAGCACAGAGAATATGAAAAATATCAATCAATAAAATAAATCATGTAAGTTATGTTATTGTATTAGTTTACTGTAATGTGATTGCAATTGCAAAAATCTGTTCATCAAATCGATAAGATAGTTTCAATACATCCAAATTTATTTAAAAAGCTTAGTAATGGGGTACTTCGGTGCACTTGTTAAAAAAAATATCGTATGCAACACGGACACTGAACGACTGTCATTATTGTCACGGACAAATTTGACTGCACGGAGCTTCGCCCTCGTCTTCACCGAATGCAGCCAAATTTATCCTGAACAAAAATGACAGTCGTTCGGTCCTTGTAGCATAATATACTATTTTCCAAAGAGCAATACAAATAGTTAAAGTCTAGATATCCGTTATTTTGGTCCTGCTTAACAATAAATGTTAAGTTTTATCTATCTTAAACCAAGCAATAATAAAATGGCTCTAAAGTTTTGCAATTAAATAAATATGAATATTTTATTTTAAAGAACGATCGTGCTTCGCCCTAATACGTCTCTGGTAGTAGTCTAGTCATACGACATAATCTTTTTTGAAATGTGTCTTCAAGATCGATTTTAAGGATGGGTAGAATAAGTAGCAGCACACTATGAAGGGGCCCTTACCAAATACAGACAAAATATGAAAAAAAAAAATTATAAGAATATGTTGTTATCATGGAAAATGAAAGTTTTATTCTTGTGCCATTTGAATACCATCCTGATCCTGGTATTGAGACGTTTGCAATACTAACACATTATTTACAATAAACAAAAATATGAGTTGTATCATTAACAAGTCATTGAATATGTCAGTCCTAATTTTTTGTACAAGTGGGCGGTCGGCAATGTCATAAATTAGGTACAGTAGTTGACCGCAAATCAAAGCCAATTAACCGTGACACAATGACACAAAACACCTAGGAGTAGATCTCCAGGATAGGTTTAGTACAAAATCAGTAGAGAATAAGATGTCAATTAGTAATAAATATCTTGAGTATTTGATCGACTAAATAAAAACTGACTAACATTGATTATGAACAATAAATGATATCGCTTGAAATTATATTCTTTCGATACCACTAAATCATCTACCAATAAAGTCCTGGTATTAGATAGGGTTGACATTTTGACACTGCTGACTGCATTCCTATAATGACATAGATAGCCATTGAGAAACAATATTTTGAAATCTATTATTAAATAGGACAACATTTGCTCCGATGCTTCACTGCTTCAGTCAGATTTTATTTATTTTTATCATTGATTTCAAAAAGTTACCGCGGGCTACACCTGCGGTTTACCTGGCTGTTGCAGTTAATTACTATTATTTTTCATTGATTCCAAAAATTAATCGTGGGATTGATTAACCCTAAAATAAAACAACAAAAATATCGGGAGCACGCAGCATACTCAATGGCGGCAGTCAATTATTATTTTTATTTTTTTTCATTGATTTCAAAAAGTATATCTATATGCGAGCGAAACCGCAGACGATAGCTAGTATCCAATAATATTATGGAACATGGAAGTTATGAAAAAAATCAAAGAATCACTGTAATACCTGAAGGTCTTCTATACCAATCATCGATTCACATACTGGATATGGTCACCAGCTCGAGTAAATGTCTAGTTAAAAATCAGAGATTGAATTAATTTCTGGTTGTTGAAAGCAGATCATTGTTCACATAGCTCTCGAGAGCACTCGCTTCACTCGTACTGCTCGTACATTGAAGAATAACTTTTCACACTTATATCTTAAATAACTATTCATGTCCATTAAACAAGAAAATTGAAAGCCCAGATTATATTTTCAATATGAAATAGTTGTAAAAAAAATGTAGATACAAGGGTACACGGCCAAAAACTGATTTTGAGAGTAGTGGATGTAGAAGGATCGGATCCAGAAAACAAAAAAACAACATTAATTAAGTTTACGTCAAGCCTTATAAAATATGCTATTTAGTTTTTTTCTATCGCTTGTAACAAAAGAGTTTTTCTATATGACAAAAAATAGAAATTGAATTCAACTGATATTCATATTTCATGTCATTACTGGAACAATTAGAAATTAGATAATATGATTGTATTAATCGAATCTAGGGAAAAAAACCTCCGGAAAATAAAATCCCGGAAATTAAGCCCCAGAAAAAAAAACCCCGGAAAAAAAATCCCAGGAAAAAAAGCTCCCTGTGATAAAAACCGAAGTAAGTATATGTAACAAATATTATTAATTAGGTATATAAGGGTGTTTTCATTATGTTTGGAAATAAAACCAAGAGTTATAAACAACAATTCTATATAACGTGTATAAGTTTTATTTATCTATTAGCGTCAATAATAATATAGTAGAGTAAAACAATTACATACATTTAATTTTTGTGCATGTTTAAGAATATTTTTGATTTTTGAAAAGTTTCCAGAGGTCACTAGATAATTACGAGAAACTGATTTTGGTCGATTGTTTATTCTGTAAATAATTCCTGAACTGTCGCAAATGAGGAAAGAGGTTTCAAGTAAAAAAATTTAATATTATTATTACCCAGTCAGTGGCATACGGGAATATTGTTATTGTAAGGCATATTTTCCAAATACGACACAAAGTTATGATTTTTCAAATGGATATAATACTTAAAAATAACAACCAAAAAACTACATCTTTTTTCTTATTTTAATGATATGAAATTTATTCTCTTTGTGTTGGTACAACATGAGAAATTTTACAAATTTACAGTTTTATGTTGAATTATATGTAATGCCTCAACTTACCTAGACTTTATATTTTTAAATAATATAAAACAATTGAAAATAATAAATATATGTAAATGCTTTACTCCACTACATTGTTATTAACTCTAATAGATGAATAAAACAGAAGACACTGTATTCATGTATTAAACGTTACGCGTTATTTAGAATTGTTGTTTATAACTTTAGGTTTTATTATCAAACATAATGAAATCACCCTTATATACCTAATTAATAATATTCGTTACATAAACTTTCTTCGGTTTTTATAAAAGGGGTTTTTTTCCGGGAGTTTTTTCCTGGGGGTTTTTTCCGAGGGTTTTTTCTGGACCTTTTTTTCCCGAGGTCTTATTTCCCGGGGGCTTTTTTTTCCTGTTACCATATTGTAACGAATTTAAGTCTATAAATTAGTCATTTCGGTTTTGCTGGTGCTTAGAATTATTGTGGAAATATTTTACATCAAGAAATAGAAGCGAATATATTTGTTTTCCAGTAAATTGCTGGTACCTTCTAGCGTTTTCTAGAAAAGCCTGGACGTTTGCGGGAAAAGCGTAATAGGGAGAGACTCACGGTATATATCAGTGGCTGACTCAACGAGGAGCATTATTAATTTTGGCTCAGAGACCTTATAATATGGACTGCTAGTGGTTGAAATAAATTGAGTTATTTGAAATAAATCAATATTGACATAAATAATAATTAAAGTTAAGTTATAGTGTAATAATCTTTAGTTTAAATTAGAATTATTTATTAGAAATAGTGTTAGTTATCTAATTTATTATTTTAATAAATCATAAAAATAAATAGTAGTGTTTAGTAACTTTTGCTCCCTAAATTAAAAAAAATAACGTTACAGTATTAATCAACAGGTAGGATGTCTTTTGAGAAATAGATTGTCAAAATCAGTGAAGGGTTACCTGTGCCAAATATGTGATCTGGCTCAATTTTAAACAAGAATTCGACTGTATTTAATACTGATACAAATATACAAAACAATGGTATCGTTTCTTCATTACACAAAATATAGAGGGATCATTTGTTTATTTTATTGTAAAATTGTAGGAATCTTCTATGTTGAATTTAATAACGTTACCAGTATTAAAAAAGTAATTAATATAGATACTTATTTAATTATAATATAAAATATTATATTCCTCTTCTTGCTTCATTTCTGTATGAATTAACCAAACAAATTGCGAACAAGGCAGCAACAATCTACAAAAAAACATTTAGAAAATATTGAAATAATTTTGAATATCCTATTATTATTTACCTCTGTAACGCAAATACCTAATGCTACATAGGAAATTACTTTCAAACTTTGAATAAGCAAATCGTATATCTTATTCGAACAGCCGTCAGTATATGGAGTTTTACATTGTTGATCTCCATCAAGACCACAGCAGGAAGCAGGATATTTCTTAGTAGGATCTATGAGTAAATGTGGATTCACGTAATCAGCAGGTCCGTCCACACCACAACATTTCAGCTAAAATCAAAATCAATTTAATGCCAAACAAAATTTAAATAATTATTGAATTTATTATACATAGATAAGAAAGTGGGCATTGTTTCTGTTATTATTTGAAATCGACCTCCAAGCTACGATCATTAAGATTTTTTGAAATAGAAACTGCCTTGGCACATGTAGGTAGTGAGATTTATTTCTATAAGTGCAAATGTTAGAGTTGTAATTAGTTTAAAATTGCTGTTACATAGAATATTTCAAAGTATACCCGGCTTGAGGAAAAAAATATGTCTTAAACAGAGCTACGTCTTGTTTTATTATTGAACAAAAACGTAGAAAAATGGTATCGAACAAATAAATAAGGTAAAGATTTATAATTGATGGCCATAAAGTTTTCTCTTCGGTAACAATATTTATTTACCATCATTTTTTTGTTTTTGGAGAATATCTTTCTTTACCTACCTCAACTTGGAAAGTATCAAAAAATTCTTTAACAGTGCTATTTTTTTGATAATAACTGAAATAATCTCCTATTTGCTTATGAATTTCTTCTTTCGCTTTTATTTCATCTTTAGAAATTTGAACATAGCCATAGATACCAAGAGCTAATTGTGCAACAAACAATAAAATCAAAATTGCAGCATACTAAAACAAAATATGATATTATTTAAAACTTTTGATAGTTTTTAAAATTTTACCGTTGTAAGCATGCACTGACTTCTTTGACATACTCCGCAACAACCCAAAAAGGAAATAACAAAAATTATAACACCCAGACCTAAAATAAATCCAGGAACAAGTGTATTATTTTGTTTCGTTGCAGCATCGATTTGATTTATTCCAGCGACGGCAATAGATCCTAGAACTATTAGCACCAAACCTACAATCTAGAAAAGACAGAAGTTTTGTTATAAAATATATTAAACAAAAAAAATCGCACATAGTTTTGTTCATTAGATGGAAAATTTATTATTGCAAAATAGTTATTTTTACATTTCAAAGACAAAAAAAATGTAGTATGGCTGAAACCCTTAAGAAACACTTAGTCCAGTGAATAGCCGAAAAAGTAACTAAAACGTAAAAAACATGATGTAGGTCATCATTTTGTAATCGCATCTTCATAACGTGGAGACAAAGCAATGTTTTAAGTCTTGAAAAGCTGTGCAGCATTTGTTAATTAACAATTGAAAAATTATCGCTGCATTTTTCGGAACTTATTAGTAAATAGCATTGTTTCAATGCGAATTTTGAAAATAAATATGAGAACTTTTTAGTTCGCAATAAAATTGTCTACAGGTGAGACTATTCTGATATTCTAAAATTGCATTGAATTATAAAAATTAAAGCTTTCTTCTTCAATCGTCAAGAGTATATGTTGAAAATTCTGGTTTCTGAGATCAACAATTTGTCAACGTCTTCGAATTCCAGACAATACTTTACACTTTGAATGAATGTAGTTCCAAAGAAAACATTATGAAAAAGCGATTGTAAGAAAATGGCCTTCATATCGATTTGCCACACAAAATGCTGATTTGTCTTGCCTATTCTCTCTAGCTTTTGAATTCTAGGAATAATTTTTTTTTTCTAGTATCAACCTGGTAACTGATAATAAAATTAAACAATTCCAACAACATCCGTGATTCACAATTGCTATTTCTAGGAAATAAACAAATTGAATTTCATCGTTTTTATAAATAACCGAGTACACATTCAAATCTATTGAATCTAGAATTTGGAAAAAGAATTGTAATTTTAATTCTCCTATTTTATATTTTTGGTATTTACTACAACTAATTGATAGAACCGAAATAGCTTAATCGAACGAAAAAGTAATTGAGTTGAAAATACGTGGAGTTTCATTTTATGTAAAAGTGGACAGAAAAACATTTTCTCATTACTAAAACACAAAATTAGATTTTCAAGTACAATTTCTGATTAATACATTTTTTTTATCTATTGAAATAACATTTCACAACGATAAGATAAATTATTACGCTGTAAGTATTGATTTTAGTACCTATTTTCGCCTCTTGATCACTGATTTTATATTAAAAAGCAATAATTTTTTTAAAAGTTAAATTCACAAATTCCACTTTTAGAAATAGTACTTTTAATTATTATTTTATCAGTTTTTAAATTAATACATCATCCAACTCGAAAAAATAAATATATTCATTCATCACTGGAAATGTATAAAATATGTACTTACCGCACACAAGAAATTTAATAGAAAAACTAAATTTTTAACAAGACCCGTTGCACAACCCATTTTCACGTTATGTTCTTTGCAAACTGAAATCGAGAATAATTTGATCTTTTGAAACACCGGCTGTTTTTATCTTATCAATATCTAAATATTTAGAAATGGGTGTACATATAATTCTGGTTAAAAAATATTATTCAATGTATTCCTAAAAATTTGAAAACTGATTCATAGGAAGTTCATTAAAAATTCCGTATCGGATTCTTACTTCGTTATATATTTGCCTATCTCTATATTTATTTGACAATAATAAGAAGTTAATAATTAAATTTAGATCATTAAAAAATTTGACTCATTTAATGTTATATGCTGGACTTGTCTCTTAAAACAATATTCAACCTTTTAGCATGAAAATTAGATTAATAATTTGCAACTTTGGTTTCAAAAAATCTATATCTGATCAAAGTACATTTGAAACTAAATTTGAAGTCAGCATAAATTTTGTGGAGACATGAAATCTGAAACTATCTATGTTTTCAAAGTAAAATATTTGCAACCTTGTAATCAGCACATTTGAACTTTGATTGATATTTTTGTTGAGTTTACAATTTACTTTAAAAAAGAAACCTTATTTTAAGTAAACTTAAAATTGCTTAGAAAATTATAGTTTGATATCAATTAAGAGAGAGGTAAAAACTCTCAAAGAAATTTTTGATAACGTGTTATGTCAATCAAATTAGTTTTAGTTGAATGTATTTTTGGTTTAAAGGATCGGAATGAGTTCAAAATCATAATTGTAGATTCAATGTAATGAGACGATGAACGTTTCGGTTGTTTAAGCAATTATCTTCAGCATCTGTAAAACCATGAGACTTTATTGTCACTTGGATCTTATCGGACTGATAACTGTGGTTTTGAAATTCTTCTTTCTATTAGGTATGAAGACAATTTTGTCAACCAAATTTTTCTAACGGGAGTTTGAAAAAAATTTATGTCTATGCTGATGATGGTTGCTCGGGCAACCGAAACGTTCATCGTCTTATTTAATTGAATCTACAATAAATTATGAGTTTGAATACACTCCGATCCAACAGACTAAAAATGCATTAAACCAAAATTTTTACAAAAGGATAGTATTAACTTTTAAACTAAATCAATCAAGTTGAGACATGCTCTCATTTTATGTTTTATCAACACTTTAAATAAGTTTATGGTACGATTTTATAAATGTTTCTTATATCATATCCGTACTAAGGATATTTATTTGACATTCTATCTCAATATTTCGTGAATTGTCAGCGAAGTACTTATGTAATTTCTTATTTTCTACAGGTCAAATTTACTAATTATATTCGAAAAGTATGTATATAAAGTCGATTTCAATGGAAAATTATCTAAAATCATATTCAATAACAAAATAGTGTGCAATAAATTCTGATAGATTTATTCCTTCCAAATCGCCCCTCTTCTACGATATCTATCAAATAATTCTCCAATTTCCTATAGACTTCCAGTGTTTTCAGTAGAACTTTCACAAAAGACTGCCTGCCTTTCAGTATATCGCAGTCTATTTTTTAACTATTTATTTAGAACGTAAGGGCTGAGCTCAGTTGCATTTCCTATCACTATGTATCCAAAGATTTCACAAATAGTCCAGTCAAATTAGACATTCATCCTTGCATAAATTCCCAAGAAGCTGAAAATTGGCATGAACGTTAGGGATACTATTATGATGAAGTTGTGAAAAGTCCCCATCGATCCCATGTGTGCAAAAAAATTTATGCGAGGTCAAAGTTCGTAGAAATTGGATTTCGAGAGGGAATTAATATTGAATTGTATGAAATTTAATTCTGACTCGCACTTGATCAGTTTTCCTATTTAAGTGTAGAAAAATATTTTGAAAAAACTATATAAAATAAATATTTGAACACGTCTTAAAAAAGCCTTTCAGCCAACTCAAGTAAACTCGAAGTCAAGGATACGCAAAATATTATTTCATAACAAATTAACGATTAATATTGATACCGATTACATATTTAAGTAATTCTCATTTTTATTTTGAGACCTTCTTAATTGTGATGTGAAATTCAATTTTGTATTCCATTTGAAGAAGCTCTAGAATAGAAACAATTATCTCCTCACATTGGGTTGCTTTTAGAATAAAAAGATGATCTAAGAAAGATAAGTCAAAGGAACTTAAAAAATCGATGCATAACAATTTTAGTGGTACTTGCCAAAAAAGAGTGAAACATGTATTATTCAACATATGGCTTATGGCGACGTTGTTAAAAAACATCATTTACTTATTGGATATTGTACATTATATTCAGATAGATCCTGCATTTTGTCAAAAAAATATATCAAAAACTAAAATTCTGAAACTGAAAATTTAGATCTAAGAGCGTATACAGTTGCTTCCCGATCTAAGCTGATAGCTTGATAGTGTTAAAACTGACTCGGTTTAGAATTTTTGTGGGACAAATAAATGTTTCAGAATTTCAGTATTTGATTATTCAAATGTCCCACTACTAAACATTTAAATCACAATTTTTGTGATTTTTTTATATGCAAGTTTAAAATCTTTTATCAAAAAATATGATTTGAAGTACTAGGCATTTCATAATTCTTTTCATCCGTTTTAGTACATAATAATCTATCAATAAAAGCGTGTCTTTAGTTTTTAAAACCATAATTATTCTTTTTTACTTTAAGATAGGGTTTAAATTGGTTATAAATGTACGTTCACGCCAACATTTACTGTATTATATTCGAAATTTGTTTATTTGAAATGTACAAAATTACATATAAAATTATATAATATTACTTTATTCGAGAAGTATTCAAATAGTTAGTACTAGAGTTAAAAGATTTGATCTCTTAAATCTTATTCATTATTAATATACTTTCAAATAACAACATTTTTCACAAAAATATATAATTCTCATGCTATAAAAATAAAAAATTTCAATAATAATATCAACAAGTAAAATAGCTACAGTAAAGTAAATATTAAACTCTTCATAAATTCAAAACAACACAAACAAATTTTGCCAAATCATGCAGAGCTTGAGAATATATTATTTGAGATTCTTAAATCTAGAAAGCTTTGAACAAAAATCATAAACAATTAGTCATTTCTTGACTCAAAATTGTTCAGGGATACCTTCTTCTTGATTCATTTCTCAAGGTACTCGCCAGGCAGATTGCAAAGATTGCTCCAATTATCTAGACAAAAACAAAAAATATATTTTATTACATATCTTCCAAAACACCACCTAACAGAAAAGTTTAATTTAAATCAGAGCTTCATGAGAAAAAGTTAAATAAGTGAAAATTACTTTACATTTTTCTAAATGCGCCATTTAGGTACCAGTTGAGACGTCACATAATATTTAATTCACTGATCTGTATAAATATTCCAAACATGTGTCAAACTACGTTTTGTAAATTTAAATTACTAATAAACTGAAGTGAATTTTTGGAAAGAATGCTGTTTATATTTATGAAAAAAGTGTGCCAAATTTCAGGACGATTTATTAACTATAATTGCTAGGAAGTCAATTTTATCATAAAAATAAAATTAGCTATATTTTTAGAACAATGATCGTAGATCAATATTTTTCCAAATTGTTGATTTTTTTATGTACTTTTTGGTAGAGCCATTTTTTCCTCATTTGACTTCAAAAAATAGCAAATTTTTCATTTTTTTAGTTTTTAATTTATTTTTGCTTTTGTTGTTTTCAATTTTTGATGTTACATAATGGCTACATCTTCAAATATTCGAGTGTAAATATTCATAGCTTGCATTGTTTTGAGCAAATTGCGCATTTTGGTCCATATCTTCGCATATTTTACCTGTTTTATCATACACTAGATATTTCTTATCGTTGTGTTTATATTTCTGAGAATGTCATCTTCAGCAATATTTAAATCAGTGTTTATTTTGTCATCAAATTCTTTGCAAACGTTGTTGCTTCTATAGGGGATAAGGAAATCTACGACAACCACAAAATCTTTCAAGCTAGTTTCGTTTGTCCGAAGTAATTTATCAGCATTGTTTCTAATACTTTTTTCATGGATTAAATTCAATTCAATTAAATATAAGTTGTCACAAAGCTTTTTTTACTCGATCTTTCGAAAATGATGAAAATATTTTTTCACAAATAAGTACTGTACAGCACTGGCGCTTTTTTTACCTCAAAATCAAAAATTCATTATCTATATTCATTTAATTTTTTAAGATACTTTGCTCTAACGCGCTTTAGACATTTAATCACTGCGCGCTATTGTATCACATAATCCAATAAAAGTATTTTAGTAATGTGGCACCACTGTTTCGTTATTCGGCCAACTCCCCTTTGCTGTATGCATCTAATTATAAAACTAATTCAGAGTCACTGGTATGATTTCTATCACTTACCTCGACGGCAGCAATGCCTCCTACAACGTATGACACTGTTTGAACGCTACTAGTGATAAAATGTGTCAAATTGGAAGCACAGCCAGAAGTGTAGGTGTGTATAATAGCGCATTTTTCCTGACCGTCGTAACCACAGCAACTGGCGGGCAAGCTGATACTACCATAGCTGAGAGGACCAGTTGGGCCACAGCAGTGGAACTGAAATTTTAAATCAAATTCGTCAACGATAATACAAAGATAAAATGTCTTATTTGATTGAAAAAGACAAAATTAAAGTATTGCATAGTATTTTCTTAAAGTCAGTTAATTTATTGCCCCAAAATACTCGACTTTCAACAATTTTATGTAGCCAACTGTTGACACTAAAGAAAATGTTCATTTTTATGATTATAATTAGATGTTATGTATTCGTGTTAACCTTTACCTACTTTGCAAAATCAGATAAAAAAGCAATTTAGAGCAACTATAAAAATAAATAGTTAAAATACACGTTATTACTCATAAAATATTCAGAATTTAGTAATAAACATTTAGTTATATTCCACTTGCCTTAAAACATTTTTTTAATACATAAATAATTGGAGAAATACATTAAATGAATCTTTAAATAAAAATTGAAAGAAATAATTATTATAGGTCGATTTCTTAATTCTCATGCCTGGTATTCGGCCCGCCACAGTTTAATTTGATTACATTGTAAAATTTACTATGTAAGTAAATCATGTAAAATAATAATCAGTTAAGGTTTAGGCTGTTGGGACATAGTAAAGGAGTCAGTGTGGCGCTCAAACTAAAAAGTTTGGAGCCCCTTGGATTAATGATAAATTTAACCAAGGATGAAAAAACCAGCACTAAGGCCCGGCTGTAAAATCTAAGCTTATCTACAGTTTAAATGAAGTAATCTATTTTCACTGGTTACAATTATTCCAGTAAATAATAAACTCGGTTCAACAGAACTATAAATAAGCTCATATTATAATTATGTACAATCGGGCCTGAAGGCCCATTAACAATGAGGTCGTACTGCAGATGCCACTACCAGTTCGATGCATGTAGAAGATTCGTGGTGAAAATTAATGTTATATTATTGGTTGACAGAAATTAAATCAATGGTTACACAAATTTGATTGGCGCATTTTAGCCTCGGAATCAAAAATTCTCTATCCATACTTATTTAATTTTAAATAGTTGATGATATTTTAAGAGTACCAGTAGCTTGACAACTGGTAACCGCACTCTACAGCTAATTATTTTATTAATTTATATTTAGTGACGCAAGTTAGGCAGCGATTGTTAGTGACATCGGCAGTACGGCCTCACTGTAAATGGACTTTCAGTCCGCCTGAATAATCTTGGTTTAGAAGAAATACGACTTTTCTTATTTCACATAATTATGTGTCAGCAATATTATGGGTACGTTTCACTAGGCAACTGCGATTATCGCTCAAACATCATTCCACAAAACGATTGCGGTTGTTGTGATCGAAATCAAAACGTCATAGATGACATTATTAATCGAAATCGCTTCAAGTCGTTGCGTTTTTTTTCGCAGAAATCACCAAGAAATTTGAATTGATACGTTCCGATTCCAAATTATGTTGATTTATCCAAGATTTTATTATTTGTTATTATGATAGATAATTTCACTTTCTCTCATTTTCATTATTTTATTATTCATTAGAGATTAATTTACACATGCATATAGCATCATATATTCTTTTTGCTAAATTTATTTAATCTTATTAATGGTTCACTTTTCAATCTTAGCCACTCGCATCGTTCTTTCAGGCACCAATCACAACGATCATAATTTAGTAGAGCAGCAAATCGTTGCGATCGTCTAGTGGAACATACTCTCTATAAGAGATTTTTTAATAATTATTAAAAATCACAAAAAACATAGCTTGACTTGCGTGAAATAGATTTGTAAAAAATCTATAATCAATCGACATAATTTGTGCAAATTGGAGACACCTTTTCGATTAATTCAAATGTCTTGGTAATTTCTGCAAACATGAACCGCTTAAATCCACTTTTTAATCACGGGCGATGTGAGCTTCAAGTATTTGCGATTAATGACGTCATCTATGACATATTGATCTTGAACGCAAAGAGTGCGATTACCTTGTGGAAAAATTATTGAGGCGACATGAGCGCAGCGATCGCCCAGTCTAGCGTACCCAATGTTGCCGAGCTCACACATCGTTGACATCTGATAATTTGTGATATTACAATGACAATTAATATCGCAATAAAATTGATATTCACAAATAAACTGGACTTCCTCTGATTTTTTTGTTGTTGATGTGGACAAATGTTCCTTTATACATAATCATTTTTTTTAAATCTTATATCCAAAGATCCTTGCTGAGAATAAGTAAACAATTTTCTTAATTTATTTGTCAAATCAATTTTTTTTTAGAGAATAAGAAATATAAAAATTATTGTTTGAATCAAACAAAAATTTTGGTTGCCAATGTACGTAGACAATTGAAAAAAAATTGGAGCTCTCATGTATAGTACAACTCGGAAGATAGAACGAAGGCCTAAGAACTCGTGTTAATTATTATGATATTCTCATGTAAATAAGTAAACAACTTACTTGTCTCTGCATGACATCGAAGAATTCTTGAACTTCTTTGCTTCTGTCATATTCTCTGAATGATTTCTCAAGGGCTTGAGTAATAACGGGTTGAATATCTCCATTATCGCCATTTTCTTTCACTTGTAAATAGGCGTAGATTCCGATGGCTAGTTGGATTGCGAACAACGTCAAAAGGAGAACAGCATACTGTAAAAAGAATTTATGCCACAATGTATATAAAATTAAAATCAACAGATGTTTAATAGATTCCTATCTATATTGGTGCGTCAAAGTTAAATAATCATAATGGCTTATACCACTGTTTTTTTTTTTAAATTTTCTAATAAGGCATTCATCAAGACTTCATATAAATATTAAATCGTCTTTCTAATTAAAACGAGGCAAAATTTGATATAATTTTCGCTGCTTATACTTATTATTTATTACATATTTTCTTATTTTCATAAAAGTTTCTCAAATTTTGATAACAGAATAGCTATTATAAATAAAATAGTACAAATTTATTGTCTTCAAAAAGTAGGAGCCCAATGTCAAGATAAATACCGTTGACTTCCGATAATTTCATAATAATAATTATATATAAAATACCGGATGTATGCATAAAATGTAGAGCCCTAAAAGTACGTTTTTACTCTTGAATTTTTCATGAAAACAGATTGTGAGAATGATAAATATTATACTTCCGTTGCTACCGGAAACATTACGGACTTCCTTAATTGGAAATAATATTGTACAAACCGTTTGCTACTGTTTTTCATGCATAAGGAAAAATAAGAAAAATATTTTCTATTATGAGTGTTTCAATTTTACAACACAACAAACTTAAAATTAAAATCTGAGCTCAATCCATATTTTATAAACAGTACGTTGAAAAACAAGAGCAGAATGTACTTTTCTTTTCACATGTGAAAAAGTTTACGTGACGAGTCATGTATGAAGAATGTGTTCTTTATATTTACAAGGCTATTAAAATTTTTGACTAATACAAGGATATATCATCTATAAAATATAAAAATCTTTATACTTATAATTTTCCTTACAGTAACAAGCATGCAGTAGCTTTCCTTGCAGACTCCACAGCAGCCAAAGAATGCAATAATGAAAACAATGATTCCAACAATGAGGACCAGAGTTGGAGCAATTTGATAATGTGTGTCCACTACGTCCTTGTAAGTGTTGATGCTCAAATAGAACATAGCACCGATGCCAATCAGTGCCAGTCCCGCCAACTGCAAAAAAAAAAAGAAAATGTTTAAAATATACAGGTGAATAAAAAACTGAAAATTTTTCCTTATTTTAACTTTCAGTGTAAATTAAAATTTTGTGAACCAGCCAAATTGTAAGAAATTTTTTTACTAAAAAGAAACTTCATAATTACTTTTTACCTTTTTTGTCTTACATTTTGAATTAAATGATAAATACTTGATTTTTTTTCAATAAAATTAGCTCGGCTGTTAACATTACAAATTTTAGAACATTCAACTATTAAGGATGTATTCTTGGAAATTCCAGAGTCAAAATAAATATAATCTCTCATTTGCCTTACAAACTAATTTCGTTTTTCGAAATTATTTTTACATTTAATATCATAAAAAAATTCGTCAACATCAATTTTATTCTACTTTTTTTAATGATCTATACATTTTCTCAGAATTAAATCCGAATTGGAAAGTTTTTTTTTTTTTGTTTAAATTCTGTATTTTTATTTATATTTTTGATGTTTCGACTCTCTATTCAAGAGTCCTAATCAGCAAGAATGATACAAAAAATTAAGAAAATTCCTCGGCATTCACTCAAGATCTGAGGAAAAACCATGTGAAACAACATTAAATAGAGGAATCAATTATATGAGTCTTGACAATTATCATCATTGTGAAAAAAGAATTAATTAAAACGCTCAAGGACGATGTCCTGTTCTTGCGAATGCAAGCAGTTCCAAGGTCCAAACATGTCATCAAAATTTTTTACCAAACCAAAAGAACTGAATTTCAACAATGTACACGAACGTAATAATAATAAGAATCAAGACAAATATTTCACAAATCATGTAAGTATGTCTATTATCAATTATAGGAAGCCAAAGGTTTGCTGACTCAAGACCATCAGTATGATTGAAATTATTCGGAACTTTAATTACTTTAATCGCTTCTCTGACCAATCTACCTTGAATCGATGAGCATCTCGCGATAGAAATATTTTTCTAATTCCACTTATAGCTCAATCCCCACGGCGGCTGATTTCTTTTTGTAACAACCAATTTGATTTTTTTGAGTAGTGAATTTTCTACGTTTATGCACAGTCTTATCAAATTTCTATTAATCTTCAAGATATTGAACTTTTTATTGATAAAAATAATTTTTAATAAAAAAAAATGTTGAACTGGTCTTCATGCTCCATAATTTCGAAACATCACCTATATATTTCTTATTAAATTGGTTCGCTACTTCCAAAATTCGTCTATTCTACAAAAAAGTTAAATGAAATTAAAACCTTGCTTTGGCTGATCCCAGGCGGCGGAAACTCTTATGGGAGGCTCTGTATCAATGTTTAAGCTTACGATCAAAGGCGATAGATGACAGCACTATGAACTGAAATTATTTTGTTTGATTGTGCGCATGGCAAACTTGTGCGAAGTTTGAATCGGGATTGTTGTATTGACAGAGTTCTACATACGTCATATTTTGGATTCATAATTTCTTGTTGTTCTTTTATTGTTTCAAGTGTGAAATATGGCAGCTAGTTTTAAGGTAAGTTCAACTTAATTTTAATTGAAATTGCAGACATTTTATTCTCCCAATATTATTATAGGGTTAAAAGTTATACTAGCATGCTGTTATGCCTCGGGAAGAAAAACCGAGGCTCTTCAATCTGCCCTCAAATGACCATAGGCGGCATTAGTGGCTACGACGATTGGACCAGAAAGATTTGTCTTGCAAAAGCTTTTCACAGCTAACAGGGTCCCCGGGCTACGCAGTTTGTGGATTGCATCTCTAGGATGATCAGTTTAGGACTTCCGACAGGAAAAAGTTGAATATGAATGATCTTCCAAACGACATCCGAGTGCAAGGTAGTCTACAAAACTTTAAATTCATAAAATTTTCATAAAAGATTATTTTCACGGCCTTGATACACAAATTACTATTTCCAAATGAAAATTAGCGTGTGTGCTATTGAAGTAATTTATCGTTGTTTATTTCAGTTCGTTTGCGTGATTTGGGTACCACAAGAAAAGTCATCCTTCCCCCGCGAAAGAAGCCAGATACAACAATTTGAACGGGCAGAAGATATTCTGAAACGACGTTATGGTATCCTGAGAAAAAGACACTTTTCTGAACCCAAAACTCCTATTGACACAATTTAATCCATCAAAGACCTTCCCAAGACCCTGAAGATGTTCATCCTTTCCCAGCTCCGAAATTTTCAAAAAAACGAACACCTTTCGCTTCTCTATTGAATAGTCAAGAAAAAGTCTCCGTATATGAAGCTAGCTTTGCCAAGTGCTTTTGCAAGAACTAATACATCAAATATATGGTACTCACTTCATTATAGAACAGTTACTACGAAAAATCTCCACATATGTAGCAAGTTTTCATGAAAGCTGCCCCTAGGGCTTATCTCTGAATTATTGTTCCATCACCAATCGCACTACTACCAATCAAATTTATTATTCTTCATTCCTGGAATATAAATTGGGACTAATCCAGCGCAAGTTATAGAAATGCTCTATTATTTGTGACTGCTTCTATGTGAACATGTCTATATTTCTTTGAATTTTATGTTCAAAAATCTTCTACTATGAAAGAAGTACTTTTGTATAAACAAAATGAATAAACAGCTCCAACTTTTCAACCAACGGAATAAATTACCTTAGCTCTATATTAAATTCATTTGAAGATGCCAATTATATCTATAATATATTCCATTTTGTATTTCACATATGTAAATATTGTTAGCAGAATATTACAATTACAAAAAAAAGTTGGTACCATTTTCAAATCAAGTTCATATATTTCTAGAAAAGGGTCTTACAAATAATGAATGCTATTATTACTGCATATTTTGCTAACAATATAACAGTAGAACCAATTATTTCTATCATAGAACTGAACAAATAAATTTTTCCTGTCTCCATATCACAATTATTTACTTACTTACTTAAATAAATCTTAAACTTCTACTAAATACTGAGTAATACTGAATTTCCAACTTCCTGAATATAGTTTTTGAAATTAAGTTTCAAAACTATATTCAGTGAGTTGAAAATTCAGTTATACTCAGTATTTAGTAGAAGTTTGTAATAATTTTTGATCATTCAAGAGATTCAAATTTCCCGCGCAGTTCATATTAGTTCGATCAAAAATATGAGATGGAGCTGCTAATCGTGTATCAAGCTATAACATTGCTGATTCCTATCTTCTTACTTCAGTATCGTTGGGCTGATCAGATGGCCCTCCTAGGAAAATTTCCTAGTTACGTCAGTGACTATTAGGTACCCAAAAGGATAAAAAGCAAACGGTTTTGAAATCAGTGTGTAATTCATTCTATCAATAAGAAAAAATCCTAATTTTTCCCATATCTAATTTTTGTAACAACAGAGTTGCAAAATGACGCAACATACAATAATAAAGAAGCAATGACGTATTAACAGTAGACCCAGCACGCGGCATTTGTTGTGATGCAGGAGTAAACAGTGGGGTGAGGAGGGTAAACATCGTAGTATCGCAGGTTGCGTTTTTCATTTGAAAAAAAAACGATTATGAGATGTCGGAAAAATCTAGTTTTTTTTTATTTTGAATCAATTAATATATTATTACTTCTAATTTAACAAATATATCCATACAGTACAGAATATAGACGCGCACTTCTCAAACATAAATAAAAGCAGGCAAACCGCATAACAAGCATGTTTACTCCCTTCGCTTCTCAGAACCCCTCACCTTGTAAGTGCTAACATCACAACAAACTGTGGACTGCCATAGGACGCGCTGGGTCTACTTTAATAATACGTCATTGTAAAGAAGTGAATAACGTCAGTTAGTCATTTTTTTATCATGAGTATATCGGGCTGATAATAATATTTTAGCTTTTGAGTTGTACTTTTTAGATCAGGCTTTATCATGACTTGCGATGTGATCACTTTATTTCCTCGAAGACCATAGTATAATATGAAATATCAGTCGTGGAATACATTATTTTGATTTTGATAATTGGTCAAAAAAAGTGATGACTATTTTCTGCGATGATTCCATCGTTGCTTCCTGACCTACTTTTTGATCGACACTAGTGTACTGAATTTAGCAGGAAAATTGAAATAATATCTATCATGAACACAATTCATTCTTGACCTGCTTATAGCGAGGTTCGGTAAGAATTATATACAAGGCTACTGAATAAAATAGAAACTGCAGCAACCAACGCGACTACCTTCCTATGAGAAATTATGAAATAAATCGCAACACAAGTAAGGATAGGTAACTTTTATGCATTCTAATAGGATGTTAATCATATATGAAATATTTCGCGGTTTATGTTGCAAACATTTCATTAATAAATTACATGTGACTTTATTCAAACTTCTGGGGAAAAAATTATTATAGTTTTATGACGTAAACCAAAAATTCTCGAATAATTTTGTAGCAATTTAAATTTCAAAATATGTAATAAACAATAGTCAAAACAGTGCATCGCACAATGCGTGGGTGAAACTAATAACTATAAAGATTATAAACACAGAGCTCGTTAGACATCCGATTAAATCATTCTGAATAGGCTGTTTTTTGAAAAATGCCAACGATAAAAATGAAAAACTATAGACCACAATGTACTTTTCGTGATTTAGAATAAATAACAATCTTTGTTTATGTAATACTAATGATTTTTTTACACGTTCAACACATTAATTTTGTTATTTTACGTCAACTCAAGGATATTCTCAAGATTCGTGCGGTTTTAATTTTTTTCTGTAGAATTTTGTCAATTATTTTAATTATTTTTCATTTGATATTTTTTTTTTCAATTTAAATTCTACGTCTATAGAGAACGAAAGTAACTTTTTCTATGTGATTTGAAATCTGCAATTTTATGTTACATGATACTTATGTTATAAAATTACACTTAACTTATTTGTTCAAGGTTACAGTGTTAACATTTTCATTTATAATTCAGACGTAATATAGCACCATTACTAAGTTTTCTTGGGTACAAAATTGAAATATGTAATAACAATAAAACATACTGGTATATGATCTAATTCATGCTCTAATATATTGCTTTATGTAACTAATGTATCAATATATTTCCACTATTCATACTTTTTCATTTTAATGATTGAAATGGGAAAAACCAATTCAGCATCACAAGATCTTGACTCAATGATGACGTCATTTCCGATCATTTTCAACTTGTTTATATAACAAATTCGTGACTCTCTCATAATAAAAAGGTAAAATCTTCAATATATTTCTGTTCTAGTGTTCTACTAAGTGCATATTAATATGGGATGTCATATTCTAAAAATATGAACCGCTATTGGTCAAAATAGACAATAGAGCATACACGAGAACTACTAGCAAGTTGAAGACTGCAATTTATCTATTTAATTTAACGACATCGTGGGTGGCGATAAAAGCCTAATATTTTGTAGAAGTCACGTGAAAAACTGAATCATAGTCTATTTAAAAACGAAAATAACAATAGTAAAGTTCACATGAGAGTATTTTCAGTGTTTATTTTACAATCAATTTGTAATAGAGCCAAGGAACTTATGCTGTAGAATTTTAATTGGTTTGACTAAGTAAAAACAGAATTTTAGAATCAATCTACAAACCGCCATGTAAGAAAAATGACGAACACAAAATTAGATTTTATCACAAAATATCTTCATAACAAAGTATTGTTTTTCATAGTTTTCGAGAAAATAATTATTTAATGATGTCTGACGTAAATTGTCTCTCGTGAATAACTCGGAGAGAGATAGGTATACAGAAGACGATGCTATTCATCTGTCATCACGAGTTTACTGACGGATATAAGCAATATGACTAATCAAATGCGTGAACATAATATACGTCACATGTATAAAAAATAGTGGTCATTGAATTTTTCCTTATTCTTGAGGATAATAATAGGGAATATGGATGAAATTTAAATTTGATTCAAATATTTTTATTGGCCGGACATTTGTACTAAACCATCATTTTGGTAATTAATATCTTTTCAATTGCTTAAAATTAATGAATAAAAGTGCAAATTAAGCGAGGGAAATTCAAAGTTCTAAAACGCAACACCATTGGTTAAAGCGAAACGTGACGTCAAATACTATGCCAACAAGTGCGCACTGCTTACATTTGTATGGCATTGCAGGCTTTTGATTAGAAAACATAGTAATCACGTGTGTGTTGTAAATTCATTTATTGTTTAAGTGTAATTTTAGCATCCTAGTGAAATTATAAATCGTCTAAGACAGTGATTTTGTAAAAACACAATCGGATAATCTGTCAAGAATAGATCCATTTATGATGTCGCCTTATTTTCTTTCAAATCTAAATTTTAGGTCCGCTGAAGTAAAAAGAGTGAGCACTGCAAAGTAATTATTCAATAATAACACATTATGTACGCTATTTAAATAAATACAATCCGAAATATGATGAGCAGTGAACATGACCTATAATTTTTGTTTATTTTAAAATGAGCAAATGTTAAACGAAGCCGCATACATACACTGTATTTTATTGCTAAAACTTATCACATATAATGTTATTCATAATCTGTCAAGTTTATTATGATACTTCATTTCTTCTGATAACCTTACATCATTTCTTACGTATTTTAAAATCCGTCTGGATTGGAAAAAAGACTTTATCGGGTACATTTGTGACAGTATTTTGCATTCAGGCACAATGCAATGCTTATAAACTGACATTTGACCTTTTTTAATGCTGAAATAAGTTGAGAACGAAAACACCTGTAGTAAACAATGGACTGTAATGTCACTGGATATGGTATTTGACGTCATCCATAGAGCGCGCGAAAATGGCGGCGTTTAAACAGCTCATAATTATTCTTAATTTTGAATATTTTTTTAAACTTGATTACAGCACTTTTAAACATAATTTATATTTTTCACTGTCATAACGATGTAAACAGTGAATTAAAAATATAGAATAAATTCATCAATATACCCTATTGTTGAAATGACTTAATTTAAATAAATTGTGGATAAGCTTTAATTGTACAACCGGGCTTAAATAATCTGTAAAGTAACGTTTTGTTGCATGAATTTCTTCATTCTATATTTATTTAGATATTTGGATGTTTGTAGAAGACCAGTATTTTTCAATTTTTTACGCACTGTAACTAAATTTTACAACATTGTATGAGTAAAAATCAAGTTACTCGTCGCGTAGAAACAATGTAACAAGCGTTTTACAGTTTGGGGTGCCATAAATAATATCATACTAGTGTTTACTTATGACGAACTCATTTATAACCATTTCTCTAACAATTCTTTCAGGAATTATATCCTATAAGTACAATAATTTTTCTACTTTATAACGGACCACAAGCTCTTTCTCCCTGATACTCAAAAATTCCTCATTTATAATTCCGGCAATTCCGCACGTCCCTCAAAATATTTTGGACAATTTTATGCCTCAATTTTACAACATTATTTCATGTATTTGAACAAATACTTGATTCCCAGTAGAACTGCATTTTAATGCTGTATTTTGATGCAAAGAAAAATACTCTGTGACGAACATAAAATCAGAGTTCAATATACAAAGTTTTACAAATTTTTCTAAGCAGTCTTTTATTGCGAATCTCGGATATAACGAACCAGATTGTTATACCCGTATATATCCCGTAAAAAAAACGCAATGAATCTATAACTTTTATGTCGAAGATTGTATTAATCAACAAAAATCGAAGCCATTTTTTTTAATAGATTCTAATTTTTTAAATAAAGAACTTAAGCATCGAATAAATTAGCTAAAAAATATACCAGATACTAAAAATATAGTTACGTTTTTTGTGACCTAATTTAAATATTATTTAGATTGGCGCCACAAACGTAAAATTAACATTTTCCAGATGTTGATGACCTTATATCTACAGTTATAAATTTTCTCAAATTTCTAACTCTATTCCATAGATCAACACAAGTCGTTCAGTCGTTGAAGCAAATAGTTATGTATTCCAAAACCAAGAAGGTATAATTTGTTGCTCGGTTATAGTACTTGTAGTGCGAGCCAAAGGCGTGAAGCTACTGTAGTTGACTGTAGTACAGAAGTAACGAAACATTTTATTTGAGATGTACACAAAATAATTTTTAAAGTTGGTGGTTAAGGTATCTCGGGCATGAAATCAACTTTTTATAAAAGTATTATACATATAACTGACAAACGTTTATAGATTATTTTATATTAAGTTTTCTAAATCATGTATTTTTAATGTACGACATTTATCATCAATCAAGTCTAAATGTCAACTTGTATGTGCGCCCTTGCTATAACTGTCTAAATATGGTAGCTAAAATCGTAGGAAAAAATCTTACATGCAACACGTGTGTAAATAAACTTTACAATATTCGGACAATTTCCGTACCGGCAATCTAAGCTTAACTATAACTTAGTTGAACCGAGCTTATTTACCATGGTTACAATTGCTTAAATAATAATTGTAGCCACAGAAATTAAACTTGGTTTAATTAAACTATGGATAAGTTTAGATTGTACAACCGGACCTTAATTTCGATAGTCATTTATCTTTTAAATTTAAACTCAAGCATTATGTTATGACGTACGGCCAACTATTTGGGGACGGAGTTTGTCGAACCACAGAAATTGTCGAACAAATTTCATAATGCTGTTTACACACGTGTTGCGTACAAATAGTCGCTGACAATATAAAATCGCAGAAAAACTAATTTTAGGTTACGCAGCTTGGCTGTCATGCGTATATTGATGTTGGTAGCATAAGAACCGTTGTGTGAGACTGTGCACAAGCGCAAAAGTCCAAACTTTATCACAAATACAAGCGGAACTTCAGGACGTTATATAAACGGTCCTTGCTTTGAATTGAGAAGCTGAAAGAAACTCATAATTTCACGATTTATAATCTATTATTATAAATATTTTGCTTTGGTGATGAGGGATGGATAATAAAAATTTATTTAGTTGCTAGAGGGAAAAATTATCAACAGATTCTTTTTTCTTTTGGTTGATTGATAAGGTACAATAAAATGGTCAAAACATGCCAGATATAAAAAATACCACAAATGATAAAGCAACTACTAATTTTATCTAGTAAATAGGAAAACAATAATTTATCAAACATTTCTGTTGTAAAATGTAACCGCCAAATTTTCTGCAGAAAAATAGCTTGACAATAAGAGCTGACTCTTATAAAAATTTAGCAATTTGAATCCACAAATTTAGTGATAATTACCGCAAATTTTATTACGCACTTAATGACGTCACAGTCATTTCTTCATTCACGGTGAGTCACAAAACAAATACATTCCGTTCTGCCTACATAGACAATCTTCTTATTCACAATTGACAAGCTGAATGACTAAGAAAACTCATGAACTGTACGTGTAAACAAAATAGAAGATTAAAAAACAAATTCTTTAGAAATTTTTGTTGATTATATTTCAAGCTCATTGCAATTAATATTATCAGCAAAAAGTGATATTTTCACGTGGGCAACAGTAACACTCAACAGAAATTAGAAGTCGTTCAAAATATTATTTGGCAATATAGATAAAAGGCTATTAACCCAATACTTTTACTGTTTTACTATTCAATAATTTAGTTTTCTGATGAAGTACTGTTCACTAAAATCTTGAGAGTATGCGGGTGTAACAGAAATTAATACAATGAATTTAACCAGTAATAGAACTTGACGAAAGCAACAATATTTTTTATTAATTTTTTTTCCGAATTCTCATTTATTAGCATCCCTTCCCTGAGTACTTCCATAATTATTGGATCTTGTAGCAGTATCAATGGAACAATTGATTTTGCCATAATGTGAATTTGTCAACTACTTCAAATAAATTCTAGAAAAAATCTATTAATAAATTATCATAAAAGTTTAAAGCTGCGAAAATGTCTACCTTTTCTGTCTACGATTTCACAGGCAGTTTAGGATTAGCCCAGCGAATTTATTTGGAGCGATGATCCTCTATTTCATCCAATGCTCTACACGGCAACAGTAACAATTTTATAGTTACATTTCATAACAGAAGGAGGTATTGGAGAAAATTATTTATAAAAACTAAACTATCTCGTAGATCATAATAATAATCAATAGGATTTATTCTGATCGTTGACCAATCGATGGAATAATCACCAAAATCAGTGAAGAACTGCGATCTGTAGCGTGAGCGTGTCCTCAAGCAAACAGAACTAAGGATGGTGGTAAATTTAGACCATAATTATGAAGCTAAATAAAAATGATACTATTGTTTAGATGAAGATCTCCTCTGTTCAGAAAACTATATTAGAAGTTGATTACTTGTGGAATTACACCAAATATAATCACATCTATTATTAAAACTCGAGGTTAGAGTTAACCTAATCAAGTGTATTCATAATGCTTAATCATTATTAAAAGTTTTGTATTTATCGATGGACATAATTAATTAGGCTAAAACTACGAATTGCTCAAACATAAATTTATAATTTGGAGCCCATTTTTAGTATCTCATTTTTATTGTATGTTGGTAGCACTGTCTGTCATTGATCCATTTGTTTTTAACTGTCATACTTTCAATTTGTGTCTTGTACTTTTGTTACACGAATACAATAAAAAATAAATAAATTTGATGTTGATGTAAATCACAAAAATTGAAATGCCAGAAATATTGTCACAAATATAAAATATTTCAAGGTAGTAGTTCACACTAATGTATGCATATTAAAATTTGTTATTTATTTAATAATTTATTGTAATTATGATCCAAGTTAGCATTCGTTAACAATCTAGAGAATGTTCACTTTTCAGACAATTGAATGCCAGCTCATTGTAGCAAAGTGCCATTGTTACGATTGGTCTGCTGGCTAACTGACGGTATTCTGATTAGTTGGAATATAAGACATTGTTGAAAAAGGGTATATTAAGTCCACGTGAATTGCGAAATGAGGAATAATAATTCAATAAAAATCAGTGCTAGCAGTTTTCTTTTTGTGCGACGAATTGTAAAGTGCATAAGTGTACTGTAATCTGTAATATTATTTAATCACAATAAAATTTGTGACATTATATGTGGGTATATCAAAATAAGCTGAATTATTAACGGAACAAATTCTCCCGTCTAACTTAGAAATAAATGGAGTAGATTGTTCTAGGTTCTACTTTAATGAAATTGTTATGTTTGAAAAAGTCACTAAAAATTGGCTGATGACTTCAGTTCACAAGTCTAGCCGAAATACCCAAAAAAAGGAAGATGGAATTTATCGTTCGGCACATTGCATGCAATGGTGAATACTCATTGTCAGCACTGTCTCATCGCAATTCCCTTAACCGCGTAGTAGTCAAGTTTAGTAATATAAATTTGGTTTTTCTGCGAATTTTTGTTTGTAAAACCAGCACTTATCACTGATTCATTTGTTCCGTTGTTACATCATAATGTAGAGTAGTGTTCTGGATTCCCTGCTGTGTGCTCAATAATTATTATCAAAATACAAAAATTTGGGGCCAAACAAAAAATATGGATGCATCCGAACTGCTTCATGAAGCCTCAGGTAGCTTATATCCGAATTCCTCCACAACATCTCTTCCTAGGGATTACGAACGCATCCAAACTCCTCCACGAAGCCTCAGGTAGCTACACTCCAAGCTCACAAGTAAAATAAAGCTTTGTCAGTGGCACTAAAACAGTGGTTTTGTTTTCAACCGGCGGTGCTTCGCATCAAAACGAACGGGCGGGCTTTGCCTGCTCTGAACGAGACCGACATGTGGAATCTAACGTGCGTTAAACATCTCCTGTTTGGTCAAAAGAAATCTTCAATTTGTCCCTTATATTTGTTTGTTTGAGACTCGGTTTGAGAGCTATTGCTAACCCTGCTAACAGCTGCAAAAGTGGAAGAATTCGACTATAGGGTTATCGTTTCAATCTTACGGTCGAGAATTAAAATAGGTGAAAGTGGAGGAATTCGGACGCGCCGAAAAATATAGTATCCAAAGAAGTATTATGACATTCAGACACTCTTGTTTAATAATAGCAATTTACTTGCTAAGTTACTAAAGTTGATAGACGAATGTAATAATGCTTGTTTACATTAGTATTGCATACTAGACTTTTTATATGGCCCCTTGATAGAGCTCTAAAAACAAATCTGAGACATATACAGCACTAGTTGGAACTTGACTCTACCAATAACCTAAGCAATGGGACGATGACATGTAGACGAAATGGTGTTTCCAATTTCTTCTTAATCTCTTTAATACCGTCGACTTCCATATTTTGACACTAATTAAAAACTAACAAAACTACAAAAGGCACAAATGGATGTAAGTACCAGTTCAAAGTGCATGACTGCTTGTTACCAAACATCAAATAACAAAAAAAAATTGAATTCAGGTTATACAATAATTGATGATGATGTAGTGTAAATTTAAAAAATGTTAGAAACGCTCATTTTACGCATCACAAACGATGCATTTTACGCACGGCCGTAGAAAAATTATTATTTAATTCCGAGACCGATATTTATTGTATTTTATCGTTCAATAAGTTTTTATTCATATTTAAGAAAAAAATATATATTTTTAGTGTTTTCAAGGTTTTTAAATTACTTTCTTTAATTATCCCAATTATATTCTTAAACAGTTTCCTGAGAAAAATATTTTAGAATAGAAATATGAATTTAACATGTAAATTATTTTTAAGACGAATACCAGAAACACTAGTTAGAATCTGTCAAACCGGCAATCAGTCACGATAATTAAACTGCCGATGGGATAACATATTTCCGTCAAATGCAACAGATTTAATAATCTTTTCGAATGTTACTGTAGTTATCTTCTTTCAAAGTATACTCCAAGGGCCGTTTGACACACTGCATCAAATGGTAATCTTGACTCTCCATTTTGATACAAAGAGAAATGAATCTTGTCAGTCATAAAATTTTGTGCATTTCACTATGATTTTATATATGACACAGTGCATTTTATCTGACTTCAAAATAATCAAAATTTAGTATGCAATGCACCGTGTAAAATGGCCCAAATATCTTTTTATTTGATTATTGTAGCTGACCAAAAATTAAATTGTACGACTTGTTTGAAAAACTCATTATGCACTATACTACGTTGTAAGTGAAACAATTGCTCTTATTAAAAAAAAACTATTTTTAGTTGTTACGCATGAAAGTTAGCTGCAAAAAAAGTTTGAGAATGTCTGCTCATTTCTTCATTGTTTTATTATTTCCACCATACTAATATGTAACTGTTTAAAATTACTAGCTTTCAAATTATCGCGCAAGATAATTTTGAAATGAAACCGAATGCAGTGTACTTTTAAAACAATGTAGCAGCTACTTATAAACAACGACGTTCATTTGTTCTAAATCGGTTTTTAGCTGCGCAGTAGCGCATTAAGTTACAGAAAAACTACTTCTTTTCGTATCGTCGCGTATATAATTATGAATTTTATTGTGTTGCATGAAATGAACATATTTATATATTTTTTTTGTATTATTCCACGATTCAAAGATTATTTGTATTCCTTCTCTTGCCCAACACCTTTTCATTCTAATTTTAATCGACAGAAATATGGAGCAGTTTTGTAATTCAAAAAATTTCACGATATTTTTAAACTAAAATTGATTTATGTACCATACAGAAAATTAATCAATAAACATTCATACCTATATTATTAATCAATCAGTAAATAGAAAATAGTATATTATGCTAGAACTAAACGACCGTCATGATTGTCCAAGGAGAAGTTGACTGCAGTCGACGAAGGCAATAATGACAGTCGTTTAATGTCTGTGTTGAATACGATACTTTTTTTAACAAACGCACCAAAATACTTCATAACTGAATTTTTTTAATTTATTTGAATGAATAAACTATTAAATGCAAATATTATATTATAACCTACACAACCCATAATACGCATTTATTCAAACGTCAACTTGACATATGACAATATTAAAAAAAAACACGAACAGCATTCATGATCCACAATTGCGATAACAATTGGATTATTATTGTTATTCCTTTTTTTTCCATTTCAATGGGAAAATTATTATTATTCCTCTGGTTTGGGACTTTCGAAGATGAAAATGGTTCAGTAATGGGGTACTTTCGGGACACGTGTTGTGGAAAAAGATATTTTGTAACGGTTTTCATCAACTAGACTGAAATATTTTTTTACTTATCATATTGCTACGTGTCATAAATTAATTCAAAGGCATGACATTGATGACTCATGAAAATACATAGGGGAAGTCCCGAATTAACCACTGCATGTTTTTAATTAATGTTAAATCTTGCAATTAAATTAGGTGCAACGTTTTATATTATGTATCCATCAGCACTTTTTAATACCTATTTAATTCGTTGTAATAAAAATATTGCGTTCATTATTTACAATAAGTAGAACAGAAATTTCATAAATTTTCGATTGTTTTTTTATTATTCTGAAACAGTCTGAATTTTATCATTGTTTTTATTCCAGAGTTATCGATCCATGAATAGGAATAATTTACTTCGAATCAACACGAAACAGAAAAAAATATGGCGCCAAAAATTGAACTACTTCATTAAATTCATAAAAAAACATTTGTCACGTGTTTTTAACTATTGTGATTGTGATGCTCCAATTTAATCAAAAAAGTATTATTACTTGAGTTTTAATCAGTAAAGATTAAACCTTTGAATATTTATTAGAGAAGGTGTTTAAACTACAATAAAAAATAATCAAGTTTTGTTAAATTAAAGTTATAAATTCTAGAGAAAATCCTGCTCGTAAAAAAATGGTTATACAGGACATGTTAATAAAAAACTCGAACCCTAATCATCAAATTAAAACTCAAATTACAGTAATTGAAAACGTTTTGCCACTGCAAAATTTCATGGTCAAATGTAGAGATACCAACAAAAAGATATAAAATTTAAATCCCTAGACTGTTTTATATCGTCATGACAGTTTTTTGTACAGAAAAAATTATGCACATTAGTCATGAACTATGACGTTTGATATCAAATTAAAATATATCTAGAACCACTTATCAATTTTGTAATGCTATTTTTTTTTATATTTAGAGATATACTGGAAATATGAATAATCCTTAATGAATTTTCATGACACATGTTTTATTATTAACTACAAAATAAAATTTATAGTTCTTGACAAAATAACCAACTTGTGATTAATTACATTTTATTGTAGTTTTTCAATAAAATTGAATAATCCATGTCTGAAAAGTGTACTAAACTGTGAATTAATTAGGTTAAAAGTATGATAAACGATCGTCCTCATTAAATCTTAATGAATTTTTCTTTTTTTGCGTGCCTTTAGAGACTACTTAAACTCATATCCGCTTTTGCAAGATTACTATTGAATTAAAAAAGCTAACGAAAACAAATTAAAATTGGAAAAAATAACACAAAAATTGGCGCCAAAATTTGAAAATTAGACATGAAATTGCTAATTTCTAGCGATGTAGTATAAAAATTATAAATTATTTCCTAATAATGTAATAACAACAGATTAATTTCAATTCAATCTATTTTTACTACCGCCACAATAAATTTAGAAATGTTTATGTAAATAATCCAGCCCAATGTAAACGTAGTAGATCTCAAAAAAAATCTATTTTTACCTATGGAGAGACCGAAAGCCGATTAAAAAAATGTTAGTTCACCAGAAAATCCCTAAATTATATCCAGCCCACTACTTTTGAAAGATTGCCGCACCCAGTTGCAAAATCTTTCAAATTAATTTATTTTCAATTAATTTTAATCTACAACAAAAATATGATTTATGCCGTAATTGTTTTAAAATATTTTGCAAAAAATTAATTTGAATCTGAGACAGTAGCAATCAGAATTGGTAACAATTTAAATTGATAATTAAAGGTATGACGTCCTGGATGATTCAACTATACATCTCAGGAAAAAAGATAGATATTCTCCCACGAAAATTTCCTGACCTTAAAATTAAAAACGGAGATGAAGTAATATTTTGAATCATCCAAATTTCTATATAGGACCAGATAACATTTAAGATAAATTTTATTAATGTCGAAAGAATTCAAAAAAATTTACCTCTAAAAGTAACCATAATATTTTGAAAAAGCTATTTAATTACTGTTAACACGGATCACTATTTAATATGGAAATAGAAATAATATTTCAATATAACGCGGGAACATAATGAATATTAATAAAAAAGACAGGAAAGAGGAAGAAACACACACTTCCGGTAAACTCAAACAGAATAACAATCCTATGGCCTTATTTAAACAGCACATGATTCCAAAACAGGTGTTTGCGAACACACCCAACTTAAAAACTAAAAATTTCAAAAGTAATTTTTAGCTTACCACAAACAAGAAGTTAAATATAAACATAACAGCTTTCACTAATCCCGTGGCACACCCCATGGTTGCAATTTAATATTTAACAATTAACGGAACGTTCTTCACAACAAAAGAGACAAGCTTCCACTGGTAGAACGAACAAGCAAAGAACAGAAAGCACCAGCGAACAGCTACGAGTTCAAAGCCAAACCTGTTTTTATTCAAATGCAGAGGCTGTCAAAATGTTTCCCATGAGCGAGGAATGATGAATAGTACCCGCATCACACTTTGATGCTAAGAAATGAAGGAAATTTCGTGTACACCCAAATATAAATTTTAAGTACAATTTATAAAACTACTAAGTGATTCTAATTATTATATTTTAGAAACAATCTGTTATGATTTTTCTGAATCATATTTCAATAATTTTTTATTCTAAAACAATTTTCTCCTAAACAACTTCAATTAAAAATTTTTATTATAATTTTTTCATCTTCATTCGCTAAAAGAAATAATTATCTCAGAGGACCAAAGTACATAAGCTAACCACATGTCATTTTTATATTTTTCTACCAGTTTAGCATTCAACTAATTTATTAATCACTTTATCGTTAATTATCGATTCGATAAATTAACTCTATTCTGTTAATACGCCTCTTATGATATTAATTATTCGCAAAAGTTTGACGGTCACTGTTTCGTAACGCATTTTGGATCCAAGACAATATTTTTTTTATTTTCGGTTCATCTAACAACAAAGAAAGTTTTAGAATCAGTTTTCCATTCCAAGCCTGATTTATTCGAATATTTATTTTATTTAAATCTGCAAATCTGATAATAATAACGAATGAGAATTAATTGGGAGAAAATATTAAAAAATGCAAAACTAGATAAGCAGATGACGTAAACTTTCTTTGAAATAGTATCAGGTTTTTTTTTAATGCGTCAACAGAAATTATTTTTTATTCAATATTTTTACGTTATTACAGTTAACCTTGCTGAACTAAATTTTCTTGGAATTCAAGGTTTTCCAAAATATTTTTGCAATTTAATATGGTGTTATCAAATAGTAGTAAACAAGAATTATAAGTATAGCCAGTACATTCACTAAGTTCGTAAAGTAAAAAAGGTTGTTCCTTCTTTGGACAATAAAGTATGGCCCTAATTTATGCCGTCTTCTTTAGGATACGAACTACCTAAAGCCGGCTCTGATTTTATTTCTAAAACAATGTTGCCAACTGGACGGAAAAATTATATCTCTCACCGCGGAGGTTTTCAATAAGTTAGCTGAAAACGGTTTCTTTTTCCAATAGTCTAAGTGACAATTCACAATGTGCGTAAACGTAAGGAGTACGTAACCGTAAACATAAAAATTGAACTACTGTATTTCAATGACCGTGTTCACATTACTCTTACGTATTTCTTACGTTTATGTATTGACATAAGAGCTACGAAATGAAAACGTAAAGTTGAGATAAATTCAACTTTATGTTATGTTTACGTACGAAACAATTAATAGCGCAAACACATGTTTTCATCTGACAGTTGACAACACCCTCTGGATCGAAACGTGCTTTAAATATGATTGACATAGAATTATTAATAAAAAAAAAACAGCATTTTCCTCCTCGTCTTAATATTTCTGTTGTTTGCGACTTTTATAACGCATTTTTAATAATAATGAAACAATCGCAAGATCTTTTTCCAGACATCATACAATAAAACAAAACAAACTAAACTCCAAACTATTATGAAAAAATACTTAATTTTGATATTTTATGTACGACAACTATGAACGTACATAATTTCTTACGTTAATGTTTTTACGTACTCCTTATGCTTACCCACATTTTGAATTGGCACTAAGCCTTAATTCACAATGGGCGTAAGCACAAGAAGTACATAAAATAATTCTTATGAAAATCATACACGTATTCACAATGAGCATAGCATAAAAATTATTTTCATTGTTTTTGGTTTCGTTTTTTATATAAAAGCTCTTAGTTTAGGACATTACTTTTGTTTCTGCACATGTTTGCAATTAAATGTCTTTTTTGGAAGACGAAATCCGTTTAGTATTGTTATTAAAACAAAGATTATAAATATTCCTAACCACAAAAATAAGATTATTTTCATCCATTTGACACATCTACTGTCTGTGTCTGTAAAAATATATAGGACATGCGCATTAAAAAAATATATGCGTAAAAAATACGTAAAGTTGAGATGATTTCAACTTTCTTATGCAGCTGTTATGCACTACGTAAGCATAAGAAATACGTAATAGCATTATGAACACGGCCATAAGAATTACACGTGTTCAACTTAATGTCTTATGCATTTCTTATGTATTTCTTATGCTTACGCCCATTGTGAATGGCAACTGGCAAAAACTTTGATTGAATGCATTACACGCTTTCCTATAAGATTCTATTCACCGGTATTTCGAGAAATGACTATAATAAAATTTATGTTCTCGACGCATTTTGTATGTACCTATATATTATGCATTTTCATAGTTCTTTTGTTTTTTTATTATACTGTCAAAAATCAATCTACAACCTTCAACCATCTAGCGGTTATAAGCGGAAATATATTTAGAATAAATTCGTTTCGACTTCTTTTTTGGTAAAATATCGCCGATTTTAATGTAATTTTTGATGTTATATATTGATATTGGCAATTGAAATATAGCGGCTATGAGCAGAACTCTTTAATAGATTCGATTTGATTTCTCCTTTGGCAATGTATGAAATATCTGATTTTATTACAGTTTTTCCTAACGATGGTATTTTCGTGAAGGTTTTTACCACAGTACCATCAACATATATTAAGTGGCGCACGAGCCGTACTTGTTCGTTCACACATCGTTTATCTGATTGAGTTGAAACTTACTATAATTATTGTTGACACTTTTGTGAGAGTTCTTATTATAGTATCATCAACATACATGATTTGTTTGTTCGCGCATAGCTCATCCGATTAAGTTGAAACTTACTATATTTGTTGTTGACTCTTTCGTAAAGGTTCTTATAATTGTACCATTAATATACATCAAGGGGCGCACGAGCTGTATTCATCCTTTCGCGCATCGTTCATCCGATTGTTGTTGGCAATTGCATGAAGATTTTGAGATCGACTACTAACGTGAAATAGGTTGCGCACGAGTGGTATTTTATATTTGTCTGTTCAAGCATCGTTCATCCTATTGAATTGAAACTTTCTACAGTTGTTGTTGGCACTTGCGTGAAAGTGACATGAATAAGCTCAAAAACTACTGGATCTATTCTAAAAATTCTTCAACCGGTATAGATTCCTATATTATCAGATCACTTAGTAACATGTACTATAATTTAGTTTCAGAAAAAAGAAATATCTACGAAAACTATAATAATTTAATTCAAAATGTAAAAAATTACCTATAAAATTCCTCACATTGCATGCGCTGTAATATAATTTTTCATCTCCCGTAATTTATTTCATTAAATATTGATGTCGCTATCTATACATAATAGAGCAAGATCCCAGACCCGCTAGATGTTACCTACCTATTTTTTGAGAAACAAAATCGGTGGAATAGAGTAGTATTAGTATATACTTTGATCATACGCATACTTGCTAGTTTGGGCTGACGACCAATTCACAAATACCAAATGCTAGATTCAAGCTAGAGGTACGTTAAAACATTACTCACTTTTCTTAAAATCTGAATACTGATTTTTATGTATGTTTTGGAGGAGATAGCAAAAAATTGATAATAATATCATCAACATGCTAGACATTTCCCATCGGTAATTTCTGTTAGACGGTTTAAAACTCACAAAAAATAACGTAATCTTACTTATAGTCTGAGTCCTAATTTTTATATATGATACTCAGGGAACAATTTCAATTTTTTTTTGTGAACTGCCAGACCAATCGTAGGGGCCAAACATCCTCCAGACACAATTAAAATGTCGTTATGAGTATGAGCGCGAGGTTATTATCTGTAGTTTTAGGCTATTATTTTTAATTTTAGTTGCTAATATTAAATTTTAATTTAATTTTCAATAATTTAATGAAAACATAAAAATTCTGTCCAGTGATTGATGGTGAACTTAACGTCATGAAGCGCGAGATAGGGCTCAATTCTGATTCGTAGAGACAGTTTCTTGACATCATTTGAGAGATTTTCTACACATGTACCACCTGCTATTATTAAAATGAATTAAAAAAATGAATAATCATGAATTTAATTTGATTTAACTTGCTACCAACATAAATATGTAGATCATTTTGTTTGCACCAATATACTATAATATTCAAGTCCCTATAAATGTAACTATGTCATGACGTCATTGACATACTGCGACCTGTCTCCAAACTGTATCTGCGAATTAGAATAGGACCCTTGGAGACAAACTTTACAATCTTGGAAAGAGACAAACTCACATTACGCTCATAATACACGTAATTTTCCTTCTACGGTTTTCTAATTGATCAAAATACTTCTAATTTAATTAGACAAACATCTATTTTGTTTGAATCCAAACCAACTGATAGATGCTATTCAATGAATATGAATTGAGAAAGAAAGAAAACTGTGCTTCAAACATAAATAAAATATTGCATTGTTTATTTGTTGTTTATTAATATTTATATAGTTTCTAACATGTAATAAAATATAAATTCTATATAAAACTAGTATTTATGATTCTATTATAAATTATTGACATTTAGCAATAAAACATTATCGTGAAGCATATTAAACATTAACAATAAACTACAGACAGATACAGCAATAAATAACACAATGAAAAAGATTTCAAGATCAATTTTTCTTTAGTATATTTGATAATGTTAGTGCAAATAATGATCCAATAATCTGAAAGAAAAGCAATCATAGTAAATACATTAGAATTAATGTAAATTATAAGTTAATGTTAAACTACTTCTGCATTAGTATGACATTGTAATACACAATTGGAACTGTCACATTTTTTTTTATAAATAAAGAAACAAGTATAAGCCAAAACAGTTTAAAACAGAAGACTATTGAAGCACTCATTGTATTCTGTTTGTTCTCAAGTTCCTATCCCGTGCTAGAATAGGTTTCTTTCAATAATTTATGTTTTAATATACTTTTTACCTCTATTATAGAAATAGTTATTGCGATCGCCCCGAGCTGAACTCCAATACTATGAAAAATGTCTTTGATTTTGGGAAGGCAACCATTTGTGAATAAATTTTCGATTTTTGGCTCCATATCTTTGAAACATGTGTCTGGCATCATTTTAATGTTACCGTAAGATTCGAAAGGATCGGTAACTCCACAGCATTCTAACTACAACAAATTTACTATTAATTCGAAAAAACAAGAGAGTGAACTTTGTCCGAATATTTTATATTTAGGTTCATTTCCAGGGATTAACATTAAATTCTGACTTTTTTTTTTGTTTTGATGTAAGTATTTTTGAAAATCTAGAAATATCTTTCAAAATATCAGAGGTACGCATTTTTAATTATCCATTTGACCAAATTTAGAAGAAAAGATGCAAAAATTTGTATATAAAGCTAGCAATCACTTTATCTAAAATAAGAAAAGATATAAAAAAGTAGCTTTCAAATTACAGTTACTTCCAATTCATGCTTGAACTGATTTATTCGAAATATCTCACGGATAATATATATTAACTTTCAGAATAATATCTGGGAAATTATAATTATTATGAGAAAATATCTAAGAGTGAAAAATATTTAGGATCAGTTTCACCAACATCAGTTAAATTATCTGGAGGTTATTTTGAGATATAGTATAGCAACAATTGTATCAACTATGGTTTCCGGATAAAATAACCTCAAAATTAGTCTAACTGACGTTAGAAGAAGAAAATTTTTTTCTTCAATATCCCTCTTATAAAATTTTGTTTCTCATATTTACTACTTAACCCGATCTTTAATTTCTAAACCAAATTCTGATACCTTTATTCTTCTTTAAAAAAAACTTCCATTTATTTTTTTTATAATAGACTTGCTAATTTTGCTGAGTTTTGCAATCAAATTTTCGATAAAAACAATTCGAACTATGGAACTGTTCATGCAGACTGTGATCAGAACTTCTTTTTCATTATGTGCTACAAGATTTCGATCTGTAAGCAGCAAGGGATCTGAGTCTACTGTATGTCCATACTAAAAGTGGAATTTTGCTATCTTACATCCAATATTCCACGATTTCAGCCGTATAACAAGCGGCATTATCTTTTCGACAAGACAACCAGAAACTTTTCTATAGAACATTGAAAAACATAAGAAGAGGAAAAGCTATCAGATTGCAAAACATAAGAAGCAAAGAGGGCAAAATTCTTAATAACGAAGAACATATCATGAAACGATTGAAAGGACACTTTGAAGAACTTCTACAACTACATTTCGAAAATAATGAAACAGAAGAGAATATTCAAGAGAGAAATCACCCAGAATTGATAGCCATGAATGAATTAGGAGGAAAATAAAGTGTGGGAAATCCCCAGGAAACGAAAGAGGCAAAGAATATTTAACAAACATATTTGACAGGATACTGCAAGAACAAATGGCACCGGCAGACTGGCAGATGGGAATTATTGTCCCCATATTTAAGGAATGTCAAAATTATAGTGGACTCACAATGCTAAGTGGTCAGGCAAGATTTTTACACGAGTAATAGAAGTGAGTTAAGTTATAGAAAAGGAAAGACTAATAGACAAAGAGCTTCACTTATGTTTTATAGACTTGGAAAATGCCTTTGATAAGTTACTAAGACCTGCATAACATAAGCAGAAACTATATAGGAACAAGAAACAATGTCTCAGATAAGTTCGCAACAGAAATCGGACTGAAACAAGGCTGCATTTTGAATCTTCTTTTACTCACCTCATACCTAAATGAGGCTATCAAAAACATTAAAAATAATTTTAAAATGTAAAAAATAGGTTATTGGATAATGAAAGAGATGAATCTGTCAATAGGGAGTGAGCGACGAAAGAGTTGGCCTCTGGCGGCAGGAATTTGAACTAGAAAAACCGAGATAGATTTGAATTACATTGGAGATCATATGGAGTTTTGTCTTGAAAGACTGTTTCGTTTTTTCGGTATTTATAGAGTAAAGAAATATTTTATAATAGAAAAACTACTATGAAGTCCCGACGGTATTATTCTGTACCACAGTGCTGTAGTTATAAGAGTAAATAAATAAGTATATAGTATATATCGATTTCCAACATAATCCCTCTTCCGAAAGCAGTGGCAAAAAATTGAAAACAAAAAATCGTATATTATATCATTTTAGGGTTTTTTACTCCTCAAAAACTAGATTCTTTGAAATCAAATAGAAAAAATTAAAAAGGATTTAATTTATCCAATAAATTAGCTTTTACAAGCATAGAAAAAAATGGTTCAGAAAACCGAAAATCATAAATTTTTCAGAATAATAATTAGATTACATGAATATGAATTTTCATGCATTTGAACAAATTCTATTCATTTTTGATGAAACATTTCTTAAGTTCTAAAGAAACTTCACTCCCAATAAAAATATTTCAGGGTTCAGGAAACAAAATGTGCGAAACTCAGTGCAAAATTAAAAAATCAAATTGTATTGCTCAAAATAAGATAAATTACAGAAGTATTGATGTCTAGTGTAATTTAGGCAACTATGGAAAAACGAAAAACTTATCAATTCAATACTTAAAAATTACACTAGAATGAACATCAAACTTTTTAATGTTCATTACTTGCGTCCAGAATGTATTGGATAATGAATAGCTTTTGCAAATGAACGATGTGCCATGAAAATCTTGTTGAGTTCTGTAAGATCTAAATAAAATCTTTCATTCCAAGCTATGTGTCTGGAATGTTTTTACCACTACATCAAACTAATTCAAAAAAATATCAGATATCTTAATATAGGATATATTTTATATTATATTTATAAAATTTTTCACACAAAAATTAAAATTTCAATACAGATTCAATTCAATATGATTGGAATATTTTCGCAGCGCACTGATAATCTAACATATAAAGTGAATGCATATCACGGTTCTGTCGCCATTTCACATATAATTGGCGAGACCTCTGGTGGCTGCGCTCACTCCCTATACTGTGTTACGCGGATGATATAATATTCGCAGAAACAGAAAAGAGTTTACAGAACAGTATTGACAAAATGAAAAAAAAAATGAATTTTAGAAGTGGAAACACACAAAAGACAAAAACAATGTTATTGAATGGAAAAGAAGACTTTCAATCAGCATACAAGAAGGACAACTTCCACAAATGGAGATCGACTGGAACAAGTACAATCTTTCAAATATTTGGAGGCAACAATTAATGAAAATAATACTTTAGAGCAAGAAATAGAAGAGAGAGTAGCAACGACACGATGATTATTCAACGCTCTTAAAACAAATTTCTTGGAAAGAAGGGAATTTCTATGGAAACGAGAGTAGAAGTATTAAAAAAAAAATACAGTTCCTATTCTTACATACAGAAGTGAATCGTGGGCACGAAGGAGAATAATAGAGGAGTGGACACTCAATTGGAAAACATAAAGCCTAAAGTGTAATGCGACAGGTGTGAGAGAGACAGCGAGAGCGGGCCCAGCTTTGCGTGCTTCATATGCAGAAATAAGATTATATTTCAATCATTTTCAATAAAATTTTTGTTTGTTGAGCATTAACCAAAAATTTAACAAAAATATAATATTCATCTACGATCTCACAAAAAGTAATTTCTGGTGTAAAAAAAAAAGTTATTAAATCAAATTGGGCAATAAAAGTTTTATTACTTGACTCTATTGTATCAGTAAATATATCAATAAGTACTATTTTGCACACATTTCTCCGGGCGATAAATGGGTCTTTGGTTTTTGAGTGCGCCAAGTATAATTTACTGCCCGGATAAAAACAAGCGCAAAATAGTATTTACCAGCATTCGTAATAAAAAATATTATCTGCAACTCGTGCGGTGTTGTCAGTTGCCCACTTGAGCGTTCGAAGGCAATCGACAACTTATCGCACTTGTTGCACAATATACTATCTTAAATTTAAATTTTTGGGAAACAGCACAGGAGAAATAAAAAACTATTCTAATATGCCACAGGGCTAACAAGAACACTTGCTTCGCTAACTTTGGACAATTGTATTCTCAATAACTTTTATATACTGATGAAAAGTGAAGAAATTAATGTTGCAATTTGTGTAAATCTATAAGTCTTATAAATTTATTGATAAGAAGTTTCCTCGAAGTTGGATTTTTCACTAAAAGCTTAGGTTAGATACGTTCAATAATTTGAAACATTGATATAACCTTTCAATTTCTAACAAAATTGTCTGTAGATCTGCTATTATAATTTTAAAATAATTTCTACTCACTTTTACATCTCTAGACGACAAGACTTTTATATCTTCCTCTCTGAAATGTTTTTCATAAACGTAATCTGCTATTTCCAGTATTTTATCCTGCAGTAGTATGATCTTGGGCCACTTATTTTATAAAATAAAGTCTTGGGGTACAGAAAAAAGATAATATTTTCCTTCACATGTTCTGTACCCACTATTATAATATGGCAAAAACAATTTTTTTCCTATTTTACCATATATTTCCACATGAAAATACTAAATAGAGCGAAACTCTTCATTTACCTCCATACAAACATGGGCCCGCCTGTACCTATCTCTCAGTTACCTTCTTTTTCTAACAATATTATATTTTTGGCTTCACTTTTGCAACACAGTTGAGATAGGGAATTGCATAGGCGTGGTCGTGGGTTTATACAGCACAAACATAAAAGATCAAAGCGAAGTCCAAAACGTCGAAATAAGATTTATGAGAAAAATAGAGATAAAATAAGAAATGAAATCTTCAGGAAAAACTTGATACGAAACCAGTAAGATATAGCATACAAGAAGTACAATTACGATGGACAGGACATGTGCACAAGATGGGGAAGAAACATTGACAAGGCAAGCGTATGCTGCTAAGACAAAAAGAGGGTGAAACTGTGGGAGGAAAAAGTAATACAAATAGCCAAACAAAAAGAATCTACATAGGCCGAAGCAAAGAAAAAATGCAAAATAGCCAAAACTGAAAAAAAAAATATGCAGAAGAATCCTCGAACAGAAGTAACAAGCCAACAACACTAAAAAGTAGAAAGGCAGAGGATTGAGTAAAGTAAGTAAGAATCATCTTTTCGAAAGATACATTCGTAAAGATGTTGGAAGATCCGGCGTAGTGATTACGTAGAATTTGATTAGGTCTTAAAAGATTCAGATTGTTTCAAATGATCATTTATTTTAACATTTAAACCAGGACGTTTCGAGAAGCAAAACTGCTGTCATCATCATCTTAGTGAATTGTTAAAATTTTATAGTTGAAGTGTACATGATATAATTAATTTTAAATTTGTCAAAATGTACAACTTAAATCCATAATAAGGACCCAAATCCGAGGGAATGGCACAAGCTCGACGGTAGGCGAACAACTGAATACAATTGATATTTTTCAAACGCTTCAATATGTGGCTTTTAACCCTTTTGAAGGACATTTGTGTATCTATCAGCTTTCATAATGTCGTCTACAAAATCAATTGTCGTCCCCTCTAATTGACATGGATCGTCAAAACTTCACGGATACTTGAAACCACGTTTTTCTGGAGGCAACTGGTATGGTAGATTCATTCTTGATTCCTCCTGACTTCAAGTCTAGTTCCGTCTAATAGCGTCACTTTTTAATATGGGACTCCATTACTCCATATTATGAAGTGACGGAATTAGATTTAAAGTTGCCATGGCAACTTGTTGAAATACTACTACTTTTGTATGTAGCGTAGTGTTACAATATGGCGTCTTACTCAACCAATAGAAGAAAAAACATATTTTTGTTAGCTGGGCCAACTCCACTGAGACGGGGTTCATAAATATAGGGAATAAAATTTTTCAAAGTACGTGGTATTTTTCTTTTGCAAGCTTCATTTATGTCGTTTTCAATATTTTTGCAGCTAATAAAGTACCAATTTTCATGATAAGAAAATAAAAATCAATAAATTTCGATGTACTGATAAGTCTTATAGTAACTGTCTTATAATTGGGTTAGGGTTCATTATACTTTATTTTCTATTTGTTCCAATTATTATTAGATTTGAATCATGCGTTCAACAAATGACTGTACCTTAACTTCGACATTACCCAGATTTCCCTTCCTCTTCTCTTCTTCAACTAGTTTTCCAATATCTTTCTCTAATTTTCCATTATTAATTTCCACAAATGCAATTATTACAACTGTTAGTTCAATGATTAGTAAAATTATCAATAGAATTACAAACTGAAACAAAAGAAATCTTGTTATTTGCTTAAGATAATATGCTTTTTTTCAACCGCGATAAATTGTTAATCTCAGAACGGAAGAAATTTTTGATAAGGATAACCTGATGCAGAGTTTATCAAAAAGTGAAAAAATTTAATAACAGCAAAAATTCAAGATCTTCACTTGCTCTTCAAAAAATATTTTCTTCCAACTGTACTTAATTTTTCTTCAATCTGAATAAATATATACCTACTTATTCAATTTAAATTTCAAATATTCAAGAATTATATCAAATACTACTCAAATAATTAGTAAAACCAATGACTAATCAACTGCTTTGATTGGCTGGTTTTTTCTAATTGACTATCTATGTATTTTTAGATAGATAAAAAGATCAGATTATTCTCTATCGTGATTTAAGTCAGTGTATTTTTTATAAATCACATTGGGGAAAACAATCCAATTCTTTTATTTACTATGTTTCGAATCAAAATTACTCAGGGTTTAAAAGAATGTTGGCTTCATTAGACATTGAGTCGAATTCAGCTTCCTTCATCAGCTAACGAAGCTTTACTAGTTACCATGGAAATGTATTCTATCTATTTCTTATTAATTCATTCGAAACGTCCAATAAATAAAAAAATATCACAATTATCAAAGGATTCCTGATGGCCTAAATTTACTCCCAAAATCGATAAATTGGATCCTCACACAAATATTGATCATTCTAAAATACATTTGTTCTTATTTATGACTAGCCAGTGCCCGCGACTTCGTCTGCGTTGCTCACCATAATCGGAATAAGTAATCGTGAAAAATAAATTAATAGTGATATCGTTACTAACAACAATCATCTTTAAAAATTATTTTCATTACAAGAGCAATTGGATTCCGTAAGAGAACTGCACATCATCAGGCTGCTCGCGCAAATGATGCATGCGCATACATTGTATCGTTCGTACAGTTACGCTGACACTGGAACAGTGGGGATGCCTCTATAGCTGGCGCAGAATCGAAGCGAATTACGGTTTAATTAATTTGCTGTAGGAACTCGTTTATTTTCCGGAATAAAATTATTCCAAATCACCACCCAGAAGATAAGCTATCACTATGTAAAGTCTGTCAAAGTACTTTCCACGTGATAGTTTATCTTCTGGATGGTGGTCCAGAATATTTCAATCCTGGAGAAAAATGAGTTTGCATGGTAAATTATTTAAATCGTAACTTGCTTCGTATCTGCTTCAACCATACAGGTATTCATGCTACCGCAGTGTCAGCGTAACTGTAGGAACAATGTGACGTATATGTATGCATCATTTGCGCGAGCGACCCGATGATGTGCAGATCTGTTACAGAATCCAATAAATAATAATTTTCAGAGATAATTATTGTTAGTAACGGTTATTCATTTATTTTTATGATCATTTATTCCGATTATGGTGAGCAAATATTTATACTCATATCTTCTGGATCCTGCAAGATATAGAAATTAAACATACACGAAAATTTAAGTTGGAATTCTAGTTTTAATCCCGGAAATTTTTGTTGAAATCTGTTAAACCGTTTTTAAATAAATCACACTTAACGTTTATTTATCCGTATAAATATTCTAATGAACCTTCTTCAAATAGTGAAGAAAACTGAATTCGGCCAATTGTGTTCTAAAAACGCCAATATTTATTTTCAAAATAAATAACTTTTGAGGTAATGAATCGAAGAAAGAATGATTGACATCTTTGAACAATAATTTTGATAACATCTTGTCAGACTGGCAATCAGTTGTAGTGAAAACTTAGGTTCGTTTTTATAAACTAAAATCTCTCGTTTGTTGGCAATAGAAAGATTGGTAATGTTTTTGGAAATTCATTAATCAATTGTATAAATAAAATTAATTTGGATAAAAATTGTTCTTACCACTATGAGCATAGGCCGATTTTCTCTACTTGCTCCAATACATCCAAAAAAAGATATTATAAATGCAACTGTCCCTATAGCAATGAATAAATCCGGCGCTACTGGAAAATCATCTCCCAAATATTTAATAATTGTTTCTATTTGTAATTTATATACTACACCTAATGCTAAAACTGCTATGCCAAAAATCTGTAATATTTAAATTCAAAAATTATTATACAATTCAATATGGCTGGACAAATAAAACAAATGAATGTGTATACTTACGGCAAAAATAAAATTGAACACAAACAACAAAATTTTCACTGTTTTTATTCCGAAAATCATTTCAAGATACAAAAATGGGCTTACTATGATAATATAGTATCTACGTGATTTTTATGCCACCATTCTCTTTCTGTTCCAAAATTATTTTGAGTATGATTAGTGTTATCTCTCGAACCATCTGATAAGGTATATCGTAATTCAATTATTTCAAAGAGAGGTACACAGTAACAGATGTTTCAAACATGTCATGCAAATCAATCTGATTAAAATTTAATTAAAATGTAACGTACAGAAAAGTAAACGTTTTGTTTTATGACTTGTATGACGTCTGGCTATAAAATTTGATCAGTGGGAGAGCTTGGGCATCTACAATATAGAATGTTCATATGAATAATAATAATAACTTCGATCACTTTTCATTATCCGGATTTATTGTTTAGTATATTTATAAGTTATATAACAAGAGTTCCGAAAGTATTCGAAAATACAATAGGGTCTTCCTGAATTAAATTAATATAACCTTTTTGTGTCTCAACGTAAAGTTTATAGTCTTTAATTATTATAGAACTTTTTTTTCTATTAAGTTATGTCAACAAACATACAAAATATTGAAATTCTCAAATTTTATCACGTGACCGATGTAACGCTGTTATTAACCAAGCGCAGCTGTGACGTCATCACGCATGTTGACGTTCAGAAATTAGTGCATAAGAGATAGGAACCGTGGAGGAATTCGACTGAGAATAAAATCAGACACAAAATGAGTTTTGAGGCAATCAGATAATATGCCAGAGGTTCACGAGTTAATGGTTGTCGATTTTCTCTCGAAAAGTGCTTTTTAACGCAGCTTAAGCAAGTGTTGTCTAATCTCATATGTAAGTCTTTATTATGAATCTTTCTTTTGACATTATAACGTCTATTTTTGTGTGCAAAATGTAATAAAATATTGTTTTAGTAATTTATTAATTTTAATACGTTATATTGAACAACTAAAACGTTTTACTGAATAAATTGACGTAGAATTTGATCCTGTCACATCATAGAAATTAAAAATAATTTAATGTTTATTTAGTGAAATTTCGATTACGGAAATTTACATTTCTGTCATATTATAAGAGACTAACTACAACTAACTAAATGCATACAAAATAATGAATGTCGATGGATGTGAACAGAGGCGGCTCTAGCCTACTTACCGCCGGGGTGCAAAGATATATAGATTGTGCCCTTCATCCTACCTCCCTCTCTTCGTCATACTTCTCTTTTTTATATATTTCAATCCCAATCCACAATTCACAATTTTAATCGTAATCCACAATCCATAATTTGAATCCCAAATCACAATTTTAATCCAATCCACAATTTTAATCCAATCCACAATTTGAATCCCAATCCACAATTTTTTTCCCAATCCACAATCTTAATTCCAATCCACAATTTCAATCCCAATCCACAATTTTAATCCTAATCCACAATCCACAATCAATAATTTCAATCTCAAACCACAATTCACAATTTTAGTCCTAATCCCAAAAGGAAATTTCAATCCCAACCCACAATCCACAATTTTAATCCCAATCACAAGCCCAATCCAAAATACACAATTTTGATCCCAATTTCAATTCACAACCCACAATTTCAATCCCAATCCAAAATCCACAATCCCAATCTCAATCCCAATCCCAATACAAAATCCAGAGATCCAATCCCAGCCCAGAATCCGCAACCCCAATCCCAGCCCAAAATCGACAATTCACAAATTTAATCCCAATTCACAATCCACAATCCTCAATTAGAATCCACAATATCAATCTGAATCCGCAATCTATAATCCGTAATCCACAATTTTGATCTCAATCCACAATCCACAATTTTAATCCCAATCCCAATTAAAAATCCACAATCACAATCCTAATCCAAAGTACACAATTTTAATCCCAATTCCAATTCACAACCTACAATCCACAATTTTAATCCCAATCCCAATTAAAAATACACAATCACAAGCCCAATCCAAAATACACAATTTTGATCCCAATTTCAATTCACAACCCACAATTTCAATCCCAATCTCAATCCCAATCCCAATACAAAATCCAGAGATCCAATCCCAATCCAGAATCCGCAACCCCAATCCCAGCCCAAAATCGACAATTCACAAATTTAATCCCAATTCACAATCCACAATCCTCAATTAGAATCCACAATATCAATCTCAATCCGCAATCTATAATCCGTAATCCACAATTTTGTTCTCAATCCACAATCCACAATTTTAATCCCAATCCCAATTAAAAATCCACAATCACAATCCTAATCCAAAGTACACAATTTTAATCCCAATTCCAATTCACAGCCCACAATTTCAACCCCAATCTAAAATCCAAAATCAACAGTCCACTATTCTAATCCCAATCCAAAATCCACAACTCCAATCCCAATCCCAATCAAAAATCCACAATCCCAATCCCAATCCAAAATCCATAAATCCAATCCCAATCCAAAATCCTAATCCCAATCCAAAATCCACAATTCCTGATCCAAAATCCACAAGTTTAATCCCAACCCAAAATAGAATGGTGGATTATGGATTGTGGATTGTTGATTGCGGATTTAGCTCTCACAAAATATTTTGTTGAAGAAATTGGTCTTATTTTTAAAGAATTATGTTCAGGACCCAACTGCCGTCTTCAAGGATATGGCGTCGGGGTGCCATGCACCTCCGCTTGAGACGCTTCTGACCGTATAGTAATGAACCAAAGATTGATAGAAAGCTTATTTAAACCCTTAATCTTTTAACTCTGATAGTACAGAGGGTAAGTTGTATAAGAGGTTGAATGATGCAACGACTTTGAAAGCTTGTATCTTCTGAAATAAAAATCGTATAATAATGTAATAAACGTTGATTTGAATGTCATGTGTCATGCTAATATCCCAACCCCTATCAATATAGAGGGTTAAATTTAGCAATAACTTTGAAAGCTGATATCTTCTGAACTAATAATCCTACAATGATGAAACGAACGTTAATAGGAAGCTCATTTATTGCAATTTATTATAAAGCTAGTTCAACCCTTAATTTTTCAACCCTTAACGTGTCTTCAATTGCGGTACTGACATATTTTTTATTTATCTTAATAGCTTTTACTATGGTTCTTGCTAAAATGAGTGGTTATTTATTAATAAAACAACTATTTTTTGACGTGAAACATTAGGGTAAATTTTTAAATATTCAAATAGTGTACAAAATGCTGTATTATTCATTATTTTAAATAAATTCAATGCCAAACATAGTTCTATTAGATTTTTATTCATTGATATGTGTGGTAACATGTTTTTCGGATTTGCTTGAAAGCTACGCGATCACTGCTTGATGTTGTGTACTCTTTCTAGCGCATTGCGCACTATGGGCGAATGAACGTAGGTCGGAGATTCATTATAAAGTGTTGTGCCGATTGGAATTCGTTTCTGCTGAGACTACCAAGACCAACCCGGCCGTTGTGTTGAGTAGTCGCGCTTGCTTGCTTTTGTGTTTCAATTAAGGCTTAGGGTTGTAGCTGGGATGGTTCGTGACCCATTCGTGGGTTAGGATGGTTAGCATCCTTCGTCCGTTTAGATTTTGCTTGTAGTTTAAATTTAAATTCACGTTCGGTGATTTTGTACGGCGTTGAAAGCGCAGCTCCGCGGAGCTAACGTATTTAATTAAATCCGTAATTGATTTTGCATTAATAATAAAGTGCGCCTAAGTTTGGGTAGGCATTTTGTTAAATTCACGATGGACCAAGTCGGTGCGCAAACTAGGAGGGTGGTCGAAGCTGCCTGACCACTTTTCCTCGACGGTTTTTTTGCCGGGAATCCTATACTCGGTTGCTGCCATCCGTAGACCTTCACTCTAGAGATAGTACCCCTGGTGACTCCTGGCCGAAGGGTGAGTGTGAAAGTGCCTGAAGCATGCAATCATGTGATAGATCTAAACTGAGGAATAGCCGCTACGTGGCAGGTATAGGTCGCGTTTTAGGCGTTAAACTCTGGGGTTCGGCAGGGACCCACGTAAACTCTGAACACGCGGCGGTGTTAGTTCTTTTTTTTAATTGCTCGTGAACTGCGAATTGGGGGTCTGAATGGTGTGTGATGAATGATAAATGAATGTTTAATCAAAATTCCCTCTCAGTACATCATTATCATCATCAACAGGGCGTAAGTTAATTTAAAAAAAAAGGTTTGTTTCAGGTTTCTAATCAATTTTCAGATCATGGAATATTTTATCAATTAACTTACGCCACGTATTCCTAACAGGTCTCTAATCTGTTTTGTTTTTTTTTTTATTGTTTCGCAGATCGCTGGAATGGTAATATTTTTGTTTAACAGTTTGGAATTCTGACAGTTTAATTAATTTTTGTATGTATTTTATGATTCAGCAGCTTCATCTTTAAGCCCAGCAGCTTGCAATAGTCCACCGAGGAAGCACCCCGCCGAACTAATCAAAACATTTCCTTTCAGCTCAGCATCATCATCTTCACATCAGAGCTTCAAGCTTCAAGCCTCAATTAGCAGTATTTCGTCGTTGGAAGTGGCCCAGCTATTTTCATCTTTAAGCCCAGCTGCTAACAATCAACCACCGTGGGAGCGCTCCGCCGAAATAATCATAACCTTCCCTTTCAGCTCAAAATCATTGCCACTACATCAACACGTAAGATTTATTCAAAATAATTATGAAAAACTTTACTAACCTTCAATTTATTGATATTTTTGTATTTTTATCATTTTAGGCCGTCCAGCAGCAGAACCAGAGCCCAGCGACAGAACCAGGGCCCAGCGACAGAACCAGAGCCCAGCAGCAGAACCTGAGCCCAGCAACAGAACCAGAGCTCAGCAGCAGGACCAGAGCCCAGCAGCAGAACCAGAGCACAGCAGCAGAAACAGCCCAGCAGTAGAACCAGAGCCCAACAGTAATAACAGCCCAACAGCAAAGCCAGAGCCCAGCAGCCGTCCAAGAAGTCCTCCAGTAGCATCAGAACCAAAGCCCAGCAGCAGTCCAAGAAGTCCTCCAACAGCAGCAGAATCAAAGCCCAACAGCCGTCTAAGAAGTCTTTCAGTAGCAGCAGAACCAGAGCCCAATAACCTTCCAAGATGTTCTACAGCAGCAGCAGAACCAGAGCCCAACAACTGTCCAAGAAGACCTCCAGTAGCAGCAGAACCAAAGCCCAATAATCTTCCAAGAAGTCCTGCAACTGCAGCAGAACCAGATCCCAATAACCTTCCAAGAAGTCCTACAGCAACAGCAAAACCAGATCCCAGCAACCATCCAAGAAGTCGTCCAGTAGCAGCAGAACCATAACCCAATAACCTTTCAAGAAGTCCTCCAGCAGCAGCAGAACCAGAGCCCAGCAGCCGTCCAAGAAGTCCTCCAGTAACTGCAGAAGATCAACACATCAGTAGCAACTGTTCCAGGCCCCAGATTCAACTCAACTTCAAAGAAGTCAACTGATTAATTTTATCCGCCGCTTGCAAAGTTCAAGTAAGTTAATTTCTTTTTAAATTTTCCGACTTGTGATAATCATTTTGTTTCAGTTGCAGCGAGCGAAGAAGCCACTTCTCCGGTTTAGGTTTCGCTGGGGTTTTCCTAGGCCCAAAGGGAGAATTCCCGGTGAAGAGTTCGTCTCTTTCTCCTTAGTCATTGCCTGGGGGCGAACAAGGCTTACAACAACGCAACAGCATCGCGAACAAGACTTCCAACATCACAACAGCATCGAGTAATCAATAATTATTCTTCGAACCTATGTACCCTTTCCTAATTCCAAAAATTGAATTATTTCCACAAAATTTACAGTTGTATTTATTTCTAAATCCTATTTTTATTATTTTCAGAAGTAGCTATAAATGTATTGTTAAATAGTTTCTAGAATAAATTAAATTCATTAATAACTTGAACGATTTATTTTTAAAGTGAATACAAAGTTCAGAAACTTATTTTACTATTTTAATTATCCAAAAATATCAAAATAAGATATTCAAAGGTCTCTGTAATAGATAGACATGCCAAATAGTCGCTATTTTTTTTATTTAAAAAATTTAGTTCAAAAACGTGCTAAGTGCTGCCATCTCTGACTAACTAAACAAACTAGTGCATATTCAAAAATGTAATAATTGTTGACGTACGAGCTTTTATATATAATTTTTGATCAAAATGTACCCTTTAATAAATTAAAACAAGTATAAATATTAGTTTAAATTTATTATTTGAGTAGTGAGTCAAGATTTATTCAGATAAACACAATGCCGGCAAGCGACGCGTCGATCGCCGATAAAATCTGACAACCCTGATATTTTCCGGTAAAGAGGTATGAAATAAAATAACTTTTATTGACTTGCTACCAAATATATTTTAATATAAATTTTGTTCCATAAATTCAAAATATGTAAAGATTAACTCAAATTTGCCGACAGTTTGCCAAATATAAGCCCTTTACTACAAATTGATTTATAAATTTGCGGTTATCTGTTGAGCAGATAAAATGTATGACCAAAGTTCCGTTGCATTATTTTACCCTTATTCTTTGTAGCTAAGATCGATAGAGGACTGAATTCAATTTTAAAACAAATAACATAATATAAACTTTATATTAAAGGTTAATTGATAAATCTAAAATGATTTATTTAGGAGATATAAAGGTCTCTATCAGAAATTGACGTTTAAAACTACGGTTATCTATTGAGCAGTTATATTGTATGACCTGATTACTTGTTAGTTCACGAGAATAAAAGAGATGGCAGCATGTACCTCGTTTTGAGAAATTCTAAAGCACTTTTATTTTCTTGTGACTAAATGGAAACTTATTTTCAAAAATACTCAATTATAATTGTGTATCGATTGAGCATAAAATAAATTTTGTATTTAGTACCATTTTACTTGACGTACCTCAATTATTCTCCAAAAATATTATGGCTTCTCGCTTCCTGCACTCATTTTCGAGTAATTGATACACAATCTATGAAATAGGGCAACCAGAAAATGTTTTCTTGATTAGTGTTCGCGTTCACTTGGAAATCATGAATTTGTGAAAAGATGATTTCTGACGTAACGAGAGTACTAATCAAAAAGTAGGAAATAAAGTACCCCATTTATTTTTTGAAAATATTGTGAGTTTACTTGAAACTTTTTTTGCTTGTCGTACTCATTTTTGAGTAAACTGTTAGTCCAGCAATTAGTTTATATTTCACTACACAGGTGGCACCACGTGTCTCATTTTGATAAATGAGAACTAAATAATTTTTTCGGCCAAACGGCTGATTTTACCAAAAAAATTCTTTTTTTTAATTCCATCAGATTAGCATATTCTTTTTTGCTGTAATACATTTATTATTAATTATTTAAAAAATAAATAAGACAAAAATTATGTTTTATTGAAGGATTTATTTTATTATTCATACAATAAATCGTTTTTATGATGACTAGCACCCTTTGGGCAAACGAAAAAAGGGTTTTCAGTTTTTAAAGAATTTGCATTGCGGGCTGCCCACCTCTTTACTTAAATTTAAATATGAATTTACAAATATAATAATTGAGTATTATTTATTTTTGACTGAAATAAATAGATACAGGTTTTTAAAATAAATAAAATACATTTAATTTTGAGGGACAGGTTTTATTTGGTAATTTTAAGATAAGTTTACAGAACAAGGACTATTTTAAGCCTAACTACTTCTGAAAATAATAAAAATAGGTTTTAGAAATAAAACGACTGTAAATTATGTGGAAATGATTTTATTTTGGGAACTAGGGAAGGGTACAAAGGTTCTAAGATTAATTGTTGATTACTCAATGCTGTTGGAAGTCTTGTCCGCGATGCTGTTGCGTTGTTTTAAGCCTTGTTCGCCCCCAGGCAATGACTGAGGGGAAAGAGACGAACTCTTCTCCGGGAATTCTCCCTTTGGGCCTAGGAAAACCCCAGCGAAACCTAGACCAGAGAAGTGGCTTCTTCGCTCACTGCAACTGAAACAACAAAATAATTATTACAATTCGGAATATTTAAAAACAAATTGAACTCACTTGAACTTTGCAAGCGGCGGGCTGACTTCTTTAAAGTTGAGTTGAATCTGGGGCCTGGAACAGTTGCTACTGATGTGTTGATCTTCTGCAGTTACTAGAGGACTTCTTGGACGACTGCTGGGCTCTGGTTCTGCTGCTGCTGGAGGACTTCTTGGAAGGTTTTTGGGCTCTGGTTCTGCTGCTGCTGGAGGACTTCTTGGAAGGTTTTTGGGCTCTGGTTCTGCTGCTACTGGAGGACTTCTTGGATGGTTGCTGTGCTCTGGTTCTGCTGCTGCTGAAGGACTTCTTGGAAGATTATTAGGCTCTGGTTTTGCTATTGCTGGAAGATTTCTCTAACGGCTGTTGGGATTTTGTTCTGCTGCTGCTGGAAGACTTCTTGGATGGCTGCTGGGCTTTGGTTCTGCTGCTGGGCTTTGGTTCTGCTGCTGGGCTCTGATTCTGTTGCTGGGCTCTGATTTTGCCGCTGGATTCTGATTCTGCTGCTGGGTTCTAATTTTGTTGCTACGCTCTAATTTTGCTACTGGGCTCTGGTTCTGCTGCTGGGCTTTTATTTTGCTTCTGCGGTCTGATTCTGCTGCTGGGCTCTGGTTCCGCTGCTGGATGATTTAAAAACATAAAAAATACAAATAAATTAATAAATTTAAGATAAGTAATTCACGAGCTCAACAGTAGTTAAGAATAGTTACATAATGAGTAATATTATATTACCTAGCTGATGATGCGGTGATGTTATGAAGATGTACGGCCGGCGACCTGAAACAGAAACTTAAAACAAATTTTGGTGAATCACATTCAACAAAATAAATATTGAGAGTTGATTTTGACTGCTGGGCTCATCCTCAGCTCCTCCTACGATGTCCATTCTCTCGATGTCCATTCCCACGTTGTCCACCTCATCAGCTGGGCTCATCCTCAGCAAGTGATCTGAAAAAATACAAATTAATTAGGAATCTGCGAAAAAGCAATACAAAATAGCTGAAAGAAAAATAGATTAGAACCTGAAAAGCGAAGTTTATTAGTCAACTTACGTCCTTTTCTTTATTTGTTGGAGGTGGTAATGATGAAATGAAGAAGCTGAAAGGGAACTTTTTTTGATTAGTTGCATACATTCAACATTCGTTCAACATTCAAACGTGTTTTGTGAGTTGGTTTGTTTGTTGCGCGCCTATTCAACGGATCTAATTTTTTGTTCTAAGAGCTAGCTTCGCGATGGGTGACTGCTGCCATACTACTTCGCGATTTTATTTTAAAAGTGCTCAGATATATTATGCTACTGTTTGACTCTACTTTACTACCCCATTGAGTGCCTGAGCGCTCAGACACCCAAGCACCGGTGTGCTCGTCGTTTGCAAAAAAAAAATACGTTGTTTGAATACGTGGCCAATGCATATTCCGAGGCCCGCGATACCGCCTAATTACGCGATATGGTAACCTTAAGTATCGGTCTCAGCTAATGTCGTTTCTTGAACTTAATCAAGGACCCCCGCCAGCTACCATATTTTCCGACTTCCGATAGGTACATATCGAGAGTATGCCGTTACTCCCCAGTTAGATCGCTCGTTCGCCCTAGAACTCATTGCAACCCCACGCGGTGGTGTTCACCAGGGGGGGTGCCTCTCGTAGCGGTACCTACGTGTGCACCGATTCCCACGTTGGACCTTTCATTACAGGCCTTTGCAAAAAAACCAAGACATTTTATTTATTTATCACATAATAAAAGCAAAGACTAACATCGCAAATACGTGCCCCTAACGGACACGCAATGCGGAACAAATTCCCCCCAATTTACATATTTAAATACACAAAATTTTGATCTCTACGATAATAAGCAAAATTCACAACCCCAAATATACCACAGAGCACTTTTAAAATAGTTTTTAAACGCAGTTTACGAGAGCAAAGACGACGCAAATGCAGCATCTACGAAGGCTGCGACAGCAGTGAACCACACGAAACGAAACAGCAAGCTTCAGAAATAAATTATACGAGTTAAAAAGTATACTACGTTTTCCAATGTGTTAAAAAGAGATAGATATGCTAAAAGGAACTAGTATTATCAAAAATCGACCCGAAGTTCTAACGTGTTGCAACCATCAATTAGTACTTGATTGAATTAACTTGCTTCGACGAAATAATTGAAAAACAATCTTTAAAATAAAAATTTAAAAATATTCAAATAAAATTATTTGAAATGTAGTAAAATTGTTGTAAATACAATAAATTATTATTAATAATAATTGTTTAAACATTATAAGAAATAATAAAACAGAATTTGAAAAACAAAAATTTAAGCAGTTTTTTTAGTGCAGAAATATTGCTAAATATTCATTAAATATTATATTAACATTATTATAAACAAATATAAATTGTTATTATTCAAATAACAAATTCAAATATTAATACAGTACAGCTACAATGAGTTAAGAAGAGATAGAAATACTTCTTCTACGTCACATACCAGACAAGCTGAAACAGTCGAAACAATTATCTGTGAGTTTGGTACTGCATTTAATAAAAATACAGAATTTTAAAATTATATTTTAAAAACTCAATATATTGTGAAAAATTATTCACAAATTGTATTTGAATATTTATTTATCTATATTCAGAGGCGGCTCTAGCCTACTTACCGCCAAGGTCCAAGGATATATAAATTGCGCCTCCCCTACCTACCTCTTTTCATCGTACTTTTCTTTCTTACAGATTTTAATCCCAATTCACAATCCACAATTTAATCGCATTCCACAATCCACAATTTGAATCCAAGTCCACAATTTTAATCGCAATCCACAATCCACAATTTAATCCCAATCCACAATTTTAATCCCAATCCAAAATTTGAATCCCAATTCACAATTTCAATCCCAATCCACAATCCACAATTTTAATCTCAATTCACAATCTACAATCAATAATTTCAATCTCAAACCACAATTCACAATTTTTGTCCTAATCCACAATTTGAATTCCAATACACAATTTCAATCCCAATCCAAAATACACAATATTAATCCCAATCCTAATTAACAACCCACAATTTTAATCCCAATGCAAAATCAACAATCCACAATCCTAATCCCAATCCAAAATCCAAAATTCACAATCCTAATCCCAATCAAAGATCCACAATCCCAATCCTAATCAAAAATCCACAATCCCAATTCCAATCCCAATCCAAAATCCAGAAATCCAATCCCAATCCAAAATCCACAATCCCAATCCCAATCCCAATCCAAAATCCAGAAATCCAATCCAAATCCAAAATCCTAATTCCAATCTAAAATTCACAATTCCTGATCCAAAATCCACAATTTTAATCCCAATCCAAAATAGAATGGTGGATTATGGATTGTGGATTGTTGATTGTGGATTAGCTCTTATAAAATATTTAATGTCCGACTAGTTTATTATTGTTGTCATAATAACACTGTTTTCAGGGTAATTACTTAAAAATAATACCTGAGGGCATTATGTTGCAAAATAGAACAAAAATCGGACATTAAACATTGAAGGCACCACGGGAGTTGAACAGACAATAATGCCTACGGTCAACGTACACACCTCGGGCCATAGGCTCTCAGAAAGTACACTGTTGACCTCAGGCATAATTGTGCTTTTAACACTCTTGATACCTTAATTACTATTGTTAAAGAAATTGGTCTTATTTTTAAAGAATTATGTTCAGGGCCCAACTGCCGCCATCAAGGACATGGCGTCGGGGTGCCATGCACCTCTTGCACCCCCGCCTGGGACGCCTCTGACCGTATAGTAATGAACCAAAGACTGATAGAAAGCTTATTTAAGCCCTTGATCTTTTAACCCTGATAGTACAGAGGGTAAGTTGTATAAGGGGTTGAATGATGCAACGACTTTGAAAGCTTGTATCTTCTGAAATAAAAATCATATAATAATGTAATAAACGTTGATTTGAATGTCATGTGTTATGCTAATATCCCAACCCCTGTCAATATAGAGGGTTAAATTCAGCAATAACTTTGAAAGCTGATATCTTCTGAATTAATCATCTTACAATGATGAAACAAACGTTAATAGGAAGCTCATTTATTGCTATTTATTATAAAGCCAGTTCAACCCTTAACGTGTTATACGTCTTCAATTGCGGTACTGACATATTTTTTATTTATCTTAATAGTTTTTATTATGGTTCTTGCTAAAATGAGTGGTTATTTATTAATAAAACAACTATTTTTTGACGTAAAACATTTTTTTCGTGAAAATCAGTCTGCTTTAATAGGCACTGCTATGCATCCCTTGCACTTCTGGTTGAGGCGCCTCTGGATGTGAAGCTCTTTTGCCAACTATTGGAAATGAGCTATACTGGGGTACGTTCAGAAAGAAATTTTCTTACAGAGCGTTTAGTTCGAGAGCATTTACCTTACTTAGTCCAGAGAGTGCGCTCTATATGACAGTATTTCTGAACAGTGTGAACGAATTAACCCCACTATATAAAAAATATGAGTAAAAGAAAGATAAATGTTTTATGTATTATGAATTCTTTAACTGATTTTCTACAAAACATTGATGATACTACAACTGATGATTCATCTGACGACGAAGAGATATTGACTATTTTGGAAGTTGTAAAACAAAATATTCCGCATAGATATTGCTGCAACTAAATTCAATTATGCCATTATGCCAATAATATTTATAATCTACTTAAGAGTGGTTTCATCAACGTCAGTCAAGTTTATTCTGAGGTTATTTTATCCGAAAACTATTGTTGATACAATTGTTGTCATGGTTAATAATGAAAAAAACCTTCAGATAAATTTGACTCACGTTGGTAGAACTTGTTCTTAGAAATTATAATAATTTACATTGTTTTCGGCCATTTTCACAAATTTGACAGTAACAAAATTTGAAATGAGCACTGCAAGCTTTAAAGGCGATATAGTTTTGTCCACTTGTGCCCAGTGGAAAGCGGGTACAACAGAGCGCGCTCTGAGTAATTGGTCTATCTATTTCTGAACGTATCCAAGCACGTGTCAGGAGCGTATAATTCTGTTATCTGAACGAGACTAGAGTAAATTGACTGCGCTCTATTGAATCGGAGTGTTGTTTCTGAACGTACCCCAGTTGAGCACCAAAATACGTACTGACGTAATAGCAACATGGCGATTTTTCGTGACCTTTTCAAACATCGTTCATTTTGAAATCGTGTTTACTAATCACGATTTACCTTAGTAGAAAAATTAGTGCCAATAGTTTTTTTAATGCACTCAGAGCTAATTTCCTCATTTTTTAAAAATCGTGAAAGACTCTATTGAGACGTGGTGAAGTTGTTTTTTTGAGTAACACATCGAGTCCATATACTGTATTTTCATAAACTATTTAAAGCTTGAACCATGTTTATCAGACCATCAATAAGCTGTTTTTCAATTTTTATAAAATTTTCTTTTGTTTATCAGAGAAACACAGCTTTTAGCAACTATTTAAAACGATCTATGCATGTTTTTCGGTATTTAATCATAATAAATTGGATTTTTGGTTTAAATTCTGTAGATTTATTGATAATTTGACGTTTTGGCTCTCTATCCGATATTTGCCTTATTTATTTTTGTATCATTGTTTCCGATGAAGACTTTCGGATAGAGTCGAAACGTCAAATTATGGATAAATATACAAAATTTAAACTAAAAAACCAATTTATTAGAAACATTTAAGTTACCTAATTATTTATGAATCGTATAGTCTTTACTATACAATCTGCATCATCCAGAAAACTAACAAAAGTAATGACAGCGGTGGGATTCGAACCCACGCCCTTTCGGACTGGTGCCTAAAACCAGCGCCTTAGACCGCTCGGCCACGCTGCCTTGTATAAGTGTTGAAACAATGTCATATATCAATAAAACTTACAATTAATGAGTCAAACGTAGATCTATTCATTACTTATAGAAGCTACGCTAGAATATTATAAATAAAGAAAAATATATGTTAGAATAACTGAATAAAAACAGATAGAATACATTTTCATTACTTTAGCTGATGAAGTGAGCTGAATTCAGCTCAATATATTTTTCCATTATTAATAAATGTACTATTTTTTGTGAATATCTTATTTTTTTATTATTAATGAAGAATTATTAATAGATGTACTATTTTTTGTGAATATCTTTTTTTTATTATTATTAATAAAGACAAATATTACTCATTAATTGTTTATTGATAAATGATAACATGAAACCTTAATTGTATGAGACAGGAGATAAATTATTTCGTGTATTTTTCATATTTACATTATTACTCACAATTTAATGTTTAAATAAAGCTATTTCATAGTACATAATCTATTTATTATTCGAAGTACATTACAGGGAGAGCCCTGCCATCTAGACACTTACATGTGAACTACGACATATAACAAGAGTGACAGTTTTAGCAAACTAAAAATCATTCCAAATGAGCTGTTATTATTCATAAATAGGTATAATTTTCTGTTTATATTTAGTAAGAGTAAGAAAATGTATAGTTTACTACATGGATTTTATAAATATATGATACAAAAAGATGAATATTGTGTCCTAATTTTGGGGTTAGACAATGCTGGCAAAACGGTGAGTTGACATTCCAATACCAACTTAAAAAATTCTGATGAATTACTATGTTTACATTTGATTACATAACAGACTTACCTCGAAGCGGCAAAAACAAAGTTTAGTAAAAATTACAAAGGATTAAACCCCAGTAAAATAACTACCACAGTAGGCTTGAATATTGGCAAAATAGATGTTTCAGGAATTCAACTCAATTTTTGGGATCTTGGAGGCCAAACAGAATTACAATCTTTGTGGGATAAAGTAATTACTTATAATTTTTATTGAATATCATGTGACACAATTTATTTTTCCAGTACTATGCAGAATGTCATGCAGTTATTTATATCGTTGATTCTTCAGATCGTGAACGTATTCCAGATTCAAAAGAAACTTTTGGTATTATTGCTCTATCTATGTTTGATTGTAATGATTTTTTTGTGTATATTCCAGATAGAATGATTGCTAGCGAAAGTTTACAAGGTATTCCCTTATTAGTACTGGCAAATAAACAAGATATACCTGATTGTATGGGAGTACGTGAAGTAAAGCCCATTTTCAACAAAAATGCGCATTTAATTGGAAGAAGAGACTGTATGGTTATGCCTGTGTCTGCACTTACTGGGTAAGCAATTTGTATACGTTATTTTAAAGTTCGTTTTTATAATAAACATTTTTTTGTTTTAGGGATGGTATTGATGAAGGAATAATTTGGCTGGTAGATTGCATAAAAAGGAATAGCTATGTTAGACCTCCAAGAAATCAAGAAGAATTATGAATTAACTTTTAAACTTATTTATTTGTAATATACTAAAATATACTATATTTTGTAAAATAACATTTTGTTTACCTTTGAATGAATTGCTTTTGATTCTATTATAATAATTGTACAGATAAGATGCAGGTGTCTTATCAGTAACTGATATTTACAGGTGCGCAGTGACCCGAAAGGACGTGATTGGAGTAAATCTGTTGCTTTTAAACGTGATTTTTCCATAATTTTTTGATTATTTGTATCAAATGTATCCATATTACGAAGACAATGATTGGAGTGTCTTACCACCTGAATTAAATCGCAGGTAGTTTTTTCATTTTAAAAATGGTTTAGGATCAATTTTTTTTGCGCATGTATGTAAACGTGACATTGAATGTGTTAATATCATATGAAGCATATTGGAATAAAATATGTATAATTGTACATTAATTTCAAATAATTTTTAAGCTTTTTGATGAATTTTCAAATCTGGTGGCGGTATATATATTATTGTTGTGCTATGTCATTCAATTTTTGTAAAAGCGTTTTAATGTGGGAATAATCGATAATATCATAAGTTAATTAAAAATTTTGCCACATAGAAATTTCTATTTATTAAGCACCGTGCTTATTTTCTGCGTTTACATGTCGTGTCGACGTCACTAGCGGCCATATTGCAGTTTAGACAGTCCGTGTATAATGTTGCGAGTAATGTGCAAATACATAGGTGTTATTACGTGATTATTTTTTATTGTTTTGTTAATAATTTGGTAAGATAAAAAATAATTAGGATGATAATGTATTGTATTGAACAATATCAAGTCATGTATAACTAAAAAGATAATAATGACGACAAATGGATCGAATTTGTTAGCTCACAACAAAATGATCGTGAGCTGTCAAAGTCGACGTGCAACTGTGGTATTTGTTCCCTTTTTAGTTTTGGGCTTTTCTTAGTTTCCTTTGTTAGATCCATGAGAGTGATAATCCAAATAAATCTATTAAAATTTATATCACATAGTTCTGAAAGTTTTTTATTACTAATTAACAACCAATAACTATGTTAATAATTCAAATTTTGTGTGATATTTTTGCATTTAAGTTATAACGTTAACATATTTTCAGTTTTTAATAAATGAATTTTTTGAAGAGACCACTAATAATTAATATAATTAATATGGTTGTCAAAACTGATGACATTCAAGTCTGATCATATGGTGATGAACTTGCCTGATGTGACTGCTGAAGTTGACATTTGCTTGCATTTAATTTGACAGAATTTGCCTGCTCATAAAACTCGCTGTGTGTACTGTGTGCTCCGTCCTGTACGTTGAAATCTCAACATGAATGTGTCTGATCACGGGTAATTCATATGTTTTTATTTCATATTTTTAGAATTTCATAATAATGATCTGTTTCTATAGATTCAATCCGGCCTTTAACATGGCCACCATAAAGCAAGCAATCAATGAGGCTGTAGAAAGAGGTATTCATTGCATAAGGTGGAAAATACATGTATGAAATTTATTTATAAATTTTAGTTCGGATGCCCACTCCTATGCGATTACGAGATTTAATTCGGCAGATACGGGCAGCCAGAACCGCTGCAGAAGAAAGAACTGTAGTAAACAAGGAGTGTGCTTATATTAGATCCACTTTTCGCGAAGAAGATTCTGTTTGGAGGTCTATAACATAGCAATTAAGTACAATACAAATATACTAATATTAATTTTGTTTTAGATGTCGAAATATAGCAAAACTATTGTACATTCATATGTTAGGATATCCGGCTCATTTTGGCCAACTGGAATGCTTAAAACTAATAGCTAGTCCTCGTTTTACAGACAAAAGAATCGGTTATTTGGGTGCTATGTTACTTTTGGATGAACGACAAGATGTTCATTTACTCATAACAAATTGTTTAAAAAAGTAAAATATTAAACTTGCATTATACAACGATTTCAATTTTTTTTTTTTTCTTCCAGTGATTTAAACAGTACTACCCAATTTGTGGTAGGACTTGCGTTATGCACTTTGGGTGCAATTGCATCTCCTGAAATGGCGCGAGATTTAGCAGCCGAAGTAGAGCGGCTTATGAAATCTCCAAATGCGTATATAAGGAAAAAAGCTGCTCTTTGTGCGTTTAGAATTATTAAACGCGTCCCTGAACTCATGGAAATATTTTTACCTGCCACTAGATCACTGCTTTCTGAGAAAAATCATGGTAAAAATATTCAATAAAATAAAAGCTATATTTTTAAAATGAAATTGCTAATCGGTTTATTTTCGTAGGTGTATTGATAACTGGAGTAACTTTAATAACGGAGATGTGCGAGAACAGCCCAGACACTCTGAGCCATTTCAAAAAAGTAAGTTATGCACGCTAGTGTTACATTTGTTTGGTGCTCGTACTTTGTACTTGTCTAAAAATTAGACGTGTTTGCCGTGAGGTTTCAGAGAGTGGCATGAGAGACTAATGTTAGTGTTTGTTTGATTTAGGACTGTGCCCATCGTGAGGTATGCAATGACTGTCTTCTCGTTTGCATGATCTGTTACTTGTATATTTATGCATGATGCTTTTCACACAGGGTCCACATTATTAAAATATCAATTGAATATTTCTGAATTGCTACATATATTGCATTTTTCCTTAATGCATCTTCTATTAAATCGGTTTTGTGTAACGAAATCTGAACAGTGAAATTGGAATTTTATATTCTGACGCGAAGTATCGTATGAATAGCAAGTACATTTGCCCTTCAATCTATTTGTTTTTATGTGTTTATAGCCGCAAACTCTGATACAGCAAATTTATATTAAAATTATTCGTATGTAATTGAAAAATGTAGCAAATTCACCGAAGCTAATTTACAATAACTCGTTAAAATACGGACAATTATAATTATTTTTTTGTTTTAATTTCTTTGTAGTGATAGTTTAAGTTCATTTTATCAATAAATGATACATTTGGAGCCTATTCTCTGGCAAGAAAATCAATTTATTGAAGTCATATTTCTTTTGAATTGGCTTGCGCCACGTCCCAAAGTTGACTCAAAGTGTGAACGATTATTTTTATTTTCTCAGTCTTTTTAAATACATTATTTATATAAGTGCAAAATTAAATGATTTGAATCACTATTTAATTAGACTGCAAACAAATCATATGTTAAGATGACTTATAATGCTTTCAAATATATTTTGCAATAAATTGATGATTTTACACATGAATGTCTTAAGCTTAAATGAAATTTTAGTCGCTTTTATAGAGCTTAATAAGTTCTTAAAACTCTGTTTTAAATCAATTGCATTGGCAAATCACTTATTATTTTCATTAGCTTTCTAACGCATTTGTACATGATAAAATGAAAGTTTTTCAGGGCTTAATAGTACTAGCTTTTATAATAAATGTCCTATAGGATCTGTTCACAGTTTTGGGATGATAACAGCTTTATATGTTGATGAATGATAATCAAAATATATGTGAATATTGCTTTAGACATAATATTAACAGTTAACATTTGTTTCAGATTGTTCCTAATCTTGTTCGAATTTTGAAAAATCTTATCTTAGCTGGCTACTCGCCAGAACATGATGTTTCTGGAGTCAGTGACCCCTTTTTGCAGGTAAATATCTTTAAACAATGCTAATTTTTTTTATCAATAACTTCAATGTTAATGTAAATAATTTTTAGGTGAAAATTTTGAGATTACTACGCGTTTTGGGTAAGAATGATGTTGATGCTTCAGAGGCAATGAATGATATTTTAGCTCAAGTCGCCACAAATACCGAAACGAGTAAAAATGTTGGGAATACTATCCTTTATGAAACAGTCCTTTCTATTATGGATATTAAATCAGAAAGTGGGCTTCGGGTAAGTAACTTAATTACTTTTGGTTGCGCAATATCTATAATTTGAATCAGATTTTTTTATTTATTTATAAGTGGTTTGTTGACTTGTTATTTTTGTAATTATATCCGTGCTTGACAAAAGTACTATGAGTTGTTTCAAATTATAACCATATTAATTATTTGTGTACTTGATATTAGCAAAGAGTAAATTATTCTGATAATAAAATTCATCAATTATTTTTAGTTGCGCTATGTTACTTGGGATATTATTGTATTATTAACTTGTGTTTCCTGAGCTACTGCTGTAATCTAATCCAGTTTAAAATGGCCCAAAACTCTTATAGAACTAAAGTTTAAGCCTTATGATAACCGAAATGCAAACACGATTCACTCATATCAAATGCAGGATTTAAAATAAGTTTTCTGAAAATTAATTCAAGAAATGAAAGCGTGAAACAGTGTTACCAGGTCTCCTGAAAGATCAGGGCCCTTATTCTATAACTTTTATCACCGGTGATACGCAAGCAGGATGATATATTTTGGGCTGCCGTCTCGCGGACGAACTAAGCTATATGATGTCACACTTAGTAGAATATGTCAAGGACGTTTAAGGGAGGGGATGTGGCATCACAAGACTTTAACATTGCAGACAGTGTGTCCAGGGCAAGGGAAAGAGACAACAATAGTAGCAGTACTTCTTCTTATTGAAAATTCGAAGAAGAAAGTGTCCTTGAAAGGTTGTTTTTTGTTCTCATTTCACAAGCACGTTGTTTTCGTTTGGCTGTTATACGTGTTGTGCGTGTGTATAATTAGTTGGACAATATAATCAATTGATTGATACAGTTTTAAATGTATATTTAGATACAAAATTTAAATTTTCGGCTGATCAGAATATTAGAAAAATAGAATTACACAAAGAAAAAAATTCAATAAATTAACATTATTTAGAAATGAATAAATATATGTATATATGAATTAAATATAATGAAAATAATAGATATAAATAGGTTGTTAATTGTTGATAGATTTTGCAATTTCTAAAATTTTCGATGACTCTTAGAGCTTTTTAAAATTTCTGGTGCATATAAAAGATAAAGCGAATCAAAATGGATGAAAAGAAGTATTAGCATCTCTGAAATTACTAAATCATTTCCTAATCAATTTCAGTTATTAATTTATTGCATAATATGAAATCTAAATTAATTTCTGAGCTTATTTTACATGCGCAATAGTGGCTACCATACGGTGCAGAAAATCTATTGCTGTCTCTGTTACTTACCCTGGCCTCACTTATTCGACATATTTACACATCCCCTCCCTTAAACGTCCTTGGAATATGTATCATCCAGCAGAGAGGTTGTGGTAGAAACTTATCACCGGTGATACTTTGACGTTTGAAGCTATGGTGTTTCATATTTTATTTTTAAATGGATCGGATTTTTAGTTGGGGGCTAAAGTGCACAAAATTCTTTGTGCATAAACCAACCATATGATGAAAATTCATAATAATTTAAAATGAATATCAATTTAAAATCTTATTTGCATTAAGAATGCAGTAGGTCAAATTTTAATAACTGTAGTATTTAGTATTACGCAGCCATATTCTAATTCTCATTGGTAAATGCGGTAAATGCTGTAAAATATGAATAATTATTATATCTAACAAATCTCCAAACTATTGTGTACCAACATAAATAATTATAACCAGAAACTTGAGCAAGTGAAAGTTACTAGACGAGTAGCTTCAGATGCTTCAACCAGTGGAAGGGGATACGACGTTATTGATATTGGCAAATAAACATAAGCGATACTCTATCTGGTGGCAGAATTTCAAACTAGTGATGTTAGGATAGATTTGGCGGGCTACATATATATCATACATGAGCTTATAATCAAATCAATAAATCATATTCTATGTTCGGTTATTTAATTAGTATTAATAAAAAACATATATGAGATAATAATTCTGAATGATTCTAGCAAAAATTCATCAAAAAATACTGTGTTAATTGATTGAAATTTCAAATACAAAAATTTACCATGAAGGATTAAGTGTAGTAGTAATGACTGATGAAGACATAGCCTACGCATTCGCTGTCTGACAGTTGATATAATAAAGTTGTTATTTCTTTTTGTTGTACTTTTTACTTTTAAATTGAAAAAGAAGATAGAATCCAAAGTTTTAGAGTTTTTCAAAATCTTTTCTTTCATGCAGGACATTTCAGATATTGCAACTGGTGAATATTTTTGTCTGGATTGTTTTCTATTTATCCAGGTAGACTTCACAAATACAAATTATCTTCAAATAATTGATAGATTTTTTGAAACAACAAACAGTGCAACTAATAAGTACTAATCTAATGTTTATTTAACAAAATTAAAGGCATTCTCGCGCCACTTCAACTTTTCAACACATGGTACACAATAAAAAACTGCAGATATATGCTTGCAACTGCCGCTGTTTTCTGTTTTGCAAGAACAAGTCATATGCTCAATCTCCAAGGCATCATATTCATTACAATTCAATTCTCCTTCAATTTCATACGGATTCTCAAGCATTTTTGATGTTTATATGCAAAGAGCATGCAAAAATACTCTCTTGTCACTATCATCATTTAATTTTCGACAGAATAATATAATGTCAAGCATTTACTAGCTCTTCACCCTCATTTACACAGCGTGACAGACATTTGCATCAAAATATTCTTGAAGTTTCAATATCATTATCTAGAAATTAAAGGTTAAGTTCAATTTAAAAATATGAATTTAATATAAATAAACAGATGGAATAATTCACTTGCCTGGTACTTACGAACAATATACTTTTAAAAAATATCCATGAAAAAGCAAATCTTTATTTCATATTCACAATTTTTATCTTTAAAAATCGTAACAGTCCTATTTAAACACATGTAAACTTCAAGTTTATCCTAACTTAGTTAGTTCAAAAATATCCGCTGCAGCGCTGCGATCTTAAATTTATTTGCCAATATCACCCCAATTGGGTGAAAAGTTATAGAATAGGTACCCAGGAGTTCCAATAACTGATCTCCTGAATTTTAAATTTAGAAATATTAAAATCAAAAAAATAAGAGAAAATTAATATTATGCCATCATAATTCTTATTTTATCATATATATGTGATTTGCACGCAATAACTCAATTTATGCAACATCTTTTATCTACATCTAGTTAATTTGAGACTTTCATGTTTCCTTGTAGGTATTTTTATTTTGTCATGTATCAGGTTAGTTGACTTGCGCTTGCGCCTCACTCCATTTTCTTGTTCTATATTTAAATGAGTATCTATGTTGATGAAAATGCTGTTAAAATTTGCGCTCACACTATTATTACTTGTTATAATTAACATATTGCTCGTATTATTTCTGAAACTTGTAATAAATATTTATAAAATCTCGAATCACTAAATGACATTTGTCAAATAATTAGACTGGAAGTTTTGCAGTGTGACCCAGTCTTCTAGTTACAGAATGGGCTCGTTCGGGTGTTTTTCAATTCTTACATAATCTAATGCTGGGGCCACATTTACGTTAACTTTTAATGCCTATTATTGCAATAGATATCGCGTCAAATATAACGCTCTAAGTTATGCGTCAAATTGAGTGGCCACACTAGCACTCAATGTTAAATGTTATCATAAATGTCACTAAATTGGCCGTCAAAGCACTGTCCTATGAGCAAGGTTCCTTTTGAAACACTTCCTAGAATGCGATGGCTATTTCATTGCACCATTCCATTATATAACTTTGATGATACCATTATTCCAATGAAAAACTTACTGAATTTAAATTTGCACATTTAAAATTTACGATGACAGTTGACAGAGACAAACGCTAGTGTAGCCACAAAAAAAAAAAATATATTAAAGCCGAGAATAATATATAAAGTCCTGATGACGTCATAGTCACTAGATCGTAAGAATGTTGTTAGACATACGTGTACGCTGAGATAAAATGTAAACGTATGTCAAGTCATTTACAGTGGCGGGCGCTACCAAGGATAACATATAAGGTGTGTTTCTTCGACAATCATACTGTGAATCTGAAGATCATATTCACTGTATATGAATCATGATTATTTTTTGAAACAAGAAAACAGCTAACTACGAATCATGGGTCATATTTTGATTTGAGAATATTTATGTATTCGTTTTTAAAAATATATTTTATAACTATGATTTTTGGCGATTTTTTCTCTTGTAGTTGGTTAAAATGTTCAGTATTGATTTTTATTATAATTTATTAAATAGTTTATTTTTCAAGAACTATTTATTATTGCATGATTATTCGTATATTCATCTCTTCATATTAGATGCGGGATGTGCATTTATTGTTTTACCAACGATTTTCTTGTTGTGTTCTATCCGCCATATTTCAAATTTACACAGATTATGTTATTGCAATCATCGTGAACATACAAAAAGTCCGATTCAGAAGGGTAAGGGGCTTGTCACTTTGTGATCACAAAGTGAAGAAGTGGGGATAACGAATAACGACCAAAGAAACATGATTCACTGAATTATGAAGGCTTAGATCACTCTGATTGTCCGAAGAAACACGCCTATACTCTAAACCACGAAGGAGAATAATAGAGGAGCGGACACTCAGTTGGAAAACATGAAGGTTAAAATGTAATGCGGCAGATGTGAGAGAAATAGCGAGAGCGGGCCCAGCTTTGCATGCTTCATATACATAAATGAGATTATATTTGAATTTTTTCAGTAAAAAAACAATTGCCAGATAAATTCAATATTTTCATCACGTTAAATACTTTATTATTTATCAAATGACAGGCAAAAGTAAAAGAAAATTAACATTTCTATGTATTAAAATCTGCAATGAAAAAGTGCATTAGTATGAAATATGTTATATGAACGTTTCTTTTGATAAGAGTTTTCTAATTATGAATAACCGATACATAAACAATTTTATGAATATTTCATATTACAATGGGCGTAATAGAATTGAGAAAATATACACAAACAATTTCTTATATACCAGAAGAAAATATTAACAAAAAACTTAGCAAAAATATCCTAAATTGCGTACATCCGTGATATTTATGGGAAAATTCCGTTCATTTTTATATTCCTTTCTGAAAACAAAGTATTTTGTATGTAACATCTCATTGATGAAAATTTGTTTTTCTTCGATGGATATAATTTTCAAATCGAAAAAATTCTTACAAGTTCTCTGAATCCAATTTTTGCTTTAGATTTAAATTTATTTCTAGCGTTTATGTGTCTTCTACAAAAAATTAAAAATTATTTTAATAGAATAAATGGAAAATGAATTCTATCTACATTTCAATATCCTGTTTTATAAGAGATTTCCTTGCTTTTTTAGAGACGCTTAAATATTTCGGGCAATTTGGAAAAAATACTCGGACATGCATATTCTTTTATAGTCGGAAATATTTGAACGGTATCTGTAATAATATATTTGACACATAATTGAACAATTCCATACTATACTGTACTATGGATTTGTAAACAATTATCACATATCTATTGATTTCAAAACATAAATAGAATTATTTATATTCTTTATTGATAAGAAGTTTTCTTGAAGTTGAATTTTCCACTAAAAGTTTAGATTAGATACGTTCAACAATTTGAAACATTGATATAACCTTTAATTTTGATATAATTTTAAAATAATATCTTCTCACTTTTACATCTCCGGACGAGCATTCTTTTATGACATCCTCGCCACTTATTTAATTAAATATCATCTTTGGGTGCAGAAAAAGGAGAAAATTTCTCTCTACATGTTCTGTATCCACTATCACAATCCGTCACAAAATATTTTCTCCTCATTTTACGATATATTTTCACATGAAAATACTAAATAAACCGAACCTAGCAATTTAACTCCATACAAACATGGGCCCGCCTCAACCTATCTCTCAGTTAATGTCTCTCTCTAACAATATTACATTTTTGGCTTCACTTTTGCAACACAGTTGAGATAAGGAATTGCATAGGCGTGCTCTAAACCAAGCAAGTAGCTGTTTGTTTTGAAGCTGGCAGGACAGAAAGAGAGGTACAAGGATAGAGATATGTTTGATCTACTTCAGTATTGTATCACTAGATATCAGCTACGTAAACATTTTATTAAATACGTTTTTCACTAGTATATTAAATTGATATTAACTCTTTATTAAATCATTCAAATTTATATACATACACATGGAAAGATACTGATCCTCGTTTCATTTATTTGCACTTACTCAAATACGCTGCATATGTTCGAACTATTATGATACATTACAACAAAAATAATGCTCTAAAAATTGTGAAATTAATAAATCTACTTCATATAATTTGATATTTTCTATGTTATAGTTTTACTTACTATCTAACTGAATGATAATGCATATTTTTAATCTCAATATTTATTTATTATAGTGATTTCAACTGACAGATGGTAATAGTGACATCTTGTGACAAGTATTTGAAGTAGATCAAACATATCTCCATCCTTGTACCTCTCTTTCTGTCCTACCGGCTTCAAAACAAATAATGTACAAAGATATGAGATGATTCATCTAGAGTATATGTCATCCTTGGGCGCTACTCAACTAAACATCCCAACTGATAACTAGCAGAAAATGTGTGCTCTATTGTACAACTCTGTGGTACAGCTGGACAAATATAGTGACTGTTGCGTACGTCATGAATGGCGCATGTTCAAATGAACATTTTCATTTTAATAACTTATGTTAAATACTGAACATAACATGATAATTTTTATATTCATATCAACAATGTGCAATATGTAATTTTCGAGAGTTTCCAAAGAAAATAGAGTATAGTTGTTTTTAATATCAGGCTTTTTAAAGTGAAACACAGAAGAATATCACAATCTCCTGCTTTTTCCTGTTCTTCTGAATTCTTTGAATTTCACCTGGCAACACTGGTAACAAATATAATCCCATATTATTTAAATGGATACAAATTTGAGTCTTCAAACTGCACAAAACTAAACTATGAACGACTGACAGTTGATGCAACTGACAAATAGCTAAGTACGATTTTTGTGCTAATGTAAAATTGGTTCGCAAACAGACGATTAAAATCGTAGTTCCATAAGAATCTTGGACCGTTCTTAACTGGAATAGATTATTGGACAGTAGCACCGCTTTAGTTTAAATTTTAAGGCCCAGTATTTCAGGTTCAGTTTAATTTATAGATTACTTAAACGAAACTTAATTACTATGGTTACAATTGTTTTCACAATCGTTGCTACGAAAATTAATCCACAGCTTTCGTAATCCGTAATACTGGACCTTAGGGCCGGTATTTCAGTCCTCGGTTTAACTTGAGCGGAGCTTAATTTCTTTAGTAACAATTGTTCTAACAATCATCACTATGGAAATTAAGCTACGTTTAAAGTAAACTATGGACTGAAATACTGGACCTTAGTTTCACTCAAACAAAAAATATCTAATCGGAATAATTTCAATATTTTTGAAGCTCATTATATTTTTATAATAAATTTAATAATATTTTTTCGTCACTATACCAATTAAATTTCTCCAGGTTTTGGCTATCAACATATTAGGTCGTTTTCTACTCAATAATGATAAAAATATCCGTTACGTCGCTTTAAACACTCTGCTAAAAACAGTTCATATCGACACATCTGCCGTTCAACGTCATAGAACCACAATTCTTGAATGTCTGAAAGATCCGGATGTGTCTATTCGTAGAAGAGCCATGGAACTGTCTTTTGCTTTGGTTAACACCCAAAATATTCGCACTATGATGAAAGAATTGTTGGTTTTCTTAGAAAAAGCGGATCCAGAATTTAAGGCGCATTGTTCGAGTAATATTGTAATGAGTGCTGAGAAATATGCACCAAGTAAAAAATGGCATCTTGATACATTGCTGAAGGTTTTGGTTGCGGTGAGTCAAGAATGTTTTCTACCTATACTTCTTCTATTTACAGAGAAAGTATCATTTTTTAAAAATAATTCATTAAAAAATTTTACAAGCGTCTAATATTCACAGGCTGGAAACTACGTCCGTGATGATGTAATATCTTGTACAATACAACTTATCTCTGAAACTACGGCTCAACAAGGGTATATTGTTGTGCATCTTTGGCGCGCATTGTCCGAAGATCTTGCAGACAAACAACCTTTAACACAAGTCGCAGTTTGGGCCATTGGTGAATACGGTGATTTGTTGATTAACGGCACAGAAGATTTAGGGGAATCTATTGAGAAACCAAATGAAAATGATGTTATTGATGTCTATCAAAGATTACTATGGTCGCCTCAAAACTCGTCAACTACAAAGCAATATACTTTGATGTCCCTCACTAAATTGAGTACGAGATTCACAACTGTTAACGAGTAAGTTTTTATTTTTACTTTTTTTCAGTACTCTTTATGGTAATTAGAATTTAAAACAAAAATATTGAATTCTGTTCAGATGTTGAAAATAATTTTGTTGTATTTATTATTAAACATGTGATTAATTTTTTAGCCGAATAAAACAAATAATAAATTCTTTCGCGTCGAGTTTGCACATAGAGCTGCAACAGCGCGGTGTGGAATTTTCACAATTATTTGGAAAGCATGCAAGTATGAGAGAAGCGCTTTTGGAAAGAATGCCGCCAATGGAACTCGTAAGGCAATCAGGAAGTGAAATACAATCAAATGGAGATATTGACGATTTGGAACCTCAGAATGACAGTCCTGTGCATCAAAGCGATTCAGTAAGTGAAAGAAATAAATAAAATAAAGTTTTAAATAATGATTCCGCGTTTTGAATTGCAAAAACTAATATGAACTCATTATTTTTATATATTTAATCATCAAAAGAATTAAAATTGATCCATATTTGAATTATACATGTTTTAATAGCTTGAGCTTGTTGATTGTTGTCTATCATATCTTCACTAGTTAAATAAACAAGTTAGCTAGATGCTAGGCAATACTCTTTAAAATGTCGCAAATCTCCCAAATAAATTTATCAATAGAAAAATAATACATGAAATTAGTTTCAAAATATTTACTTGTTTCAGAGTGCACTTTTAGATCTGTTAGGTGGCACAGAGGTTTCAGATCTTGATGTAATAAGACCTCCAGAAAATATACCTCCCATAAATCAGCAGGTGTCCAGCAATAATCAAGATCTACTAGATTTACTAGGAGGACTAGATTTGACCCCTACAACACCAGTTGTGGAACCTGCCAATAATGGCCTCATCAACAATCTTTCTAATAACAACAACGGAACCGTCCTTTTTACCAACAATCAAAATTCGAATTTTTTAGTAGATGGCCTATTAAGTACGCAGGACAACCACGGTAAAGAAAAATTGTCTTCATATTTTTAAAAAAGGAATTAAATGAACAATTCAATAATATTCAACATAACCATATTATTTACGTGATATTTTTAATTAATTTCAGTACCAAAAACGTCCTCTCTAACAGCGTTCGAAAAGGCAGGGCTTAAAATAATCTTTGGACTGGAGAAACTACCAGACTGTGATACTGTTTCCATTTGTATGACTGCAACTAATAGTAATATGACGCCGATGACGGAATTTTTATTCCAAGCGGCTGTTCCAAAAGTACTAACATTTTATATTGTTTATTTATTTATATAACATTAAATATATTTTTTAGACATTCCAATTGCAAATGATGTCCCCATCCGGAACAGTAATCGTTCCAGGTGGAAATGTTACCCAAGTTTTACGAGTTACAAACCCGAACCAGGTAATAAAAAATGAATCAAATAATATAATAGGTTGCGTCGTGAGCGATTGAAAGAATGTGAATATAGAGTGCATATACCTATAAATATATATACTGCTGACCTCCTATCTTACCGTCTCCGTACGGTATCTTTTATCTCTTTTCTTCTGCAAGTCTAAACTGCGCATGGCCACAGCCTTGAATTTCATTGGCTGATGCTTGAAAGATTGTGTTCGAGATGATTCGGAGTCAAATTTATTTTCTAAATTAAGACTTATTTCAAAGTGTGACCATGCGCAGTTTAGACTTGCAGAAGAAAAGAGATAAAAGACCCCGTACGCTGTCAGGTCCAAGTCGTTGGTATATACAGGGTGTAACAGAAATAAGTACATTAATTTCAACCTGTGATGCAATTTGTCAAGCATAACAATTTTTCCTAATAACTTTTTTCCGTGAATCCTCTGGATACAGAGTAAAAATTCATCAAAGTTTTGTCAAAAATTTCATAGTGCGCCTATGGTTCAAACTGAATGTTCCTCATTTGTTGGAAGAATGACAGCTGTCGATTGTAAGGAGTATTTTGCAACTTTGAGCCATCGTAGTCTTGTCAATCATTCATTTGAAACTGGAAAAATATTAGTATTTTGGCAATACATTGTTATTCGCTCACCTCGATTATTCTATTTTTGTATATGTTGGAAGAAAGACTGAATTTGTCTCTGCAATCAACAATTTGGTCTGTTAGTCGTATTTTTATGTCATTTTTAAGAAGTTTGATTTTTATTTAGGGATTTCACGTATATTTTCGGATAGTACATTTCTTAAACATAAGATTGTCTGCACAAGTTCATTGCATTTGAATAAGCTGATTTGAATTGTCTGAAACTGTGTCACTGTGTCAGGAGAGTCAGACTGTGCTGCCATCTACAGGCAGTTCGAAAAGTAGTTGCTGATCCTAACCTACTTCATCAGAAACAAAGATAAAATCATTCATCGATTTATTTAAAGAAAACGGTAGAATATTGAATGGAATGTAATTCTAAATTGATTAATTCACTGAATAATTCAATAGAAATATTGTTACATGGAATTTTGAAGATTCTTTTCTTGAAGAACAGAAAATATAACCTTTAAATGTATCAAACTGAATTTGGTAATTGATTTTAACTATTTTCTGAAATATATGATACAATATTTTGCTTATTCAGCAGATCAATTCACGGGGAATACTTCATTGAAACGACCTGAGTGTGAAGTGTGAAGTTTGTAATAATATGAGAAAAACTAATACACAGGTGCTTCCTTCATAAATTGATGTATTTCATTCATCTCATCTGCTGTTTTACGTACCAGATAAGCGTTAGGTTCTAAATATTCCATGGTATTCTCATCGTAATGTATAAGTGCATGATATTTTGACATTAAATACATTACCATAACCACAATAATTCAATTTTTAGTGAAAAATGATAATTCGAAGATCGTTCCAAATAAATTTGCTAAGCTAATCCTAAACTGTCCATGAAATCGTACACAGAATTAATAAATTATAATCTGTTTTATTCCAGAATTTATTTGAAGGAATTGATAACTCACATATGTCAAAATCAATTATTGTTCTATTGCAACTGCTACTAGATCCGATAACTATGCACCTGAACGACTCGTTAAGTTATAGGTGATAAAAAATGCTAAAAAAAGATGAGAATTCGAGAAAAAGTTACTGAGAAAAATTGTTAGGCTTGACAAGAACTATAACTGGTTAAAATTAATGTACTTATTTCTGTTACACCCTGTATATTTATAGGTATATGATAGAGTGTGACTGGAAATTTCGTCACTACTAATAATCTATCGAATGTGAAAACATCCACTTCTCAGATCTCAGGATGACAAATTTAATGGGATTTGAGTTGGTGGGCAAAACTCGTTGCAGAGAGCACCACATTACTAGTATACCCAATAGATGATGATTTTATCAATATATTAAATTCAGTTCAAGTAGTCATGAAACTCTGTTTACCTTATCTTTTAGGAAACTGCGTAAATTATTTTTACATCTCTGACACATTTTTAACCTCGGAAACAAATCTTTTGTGCATAACTTTCATTTTAATCAATTGATTTTCTTTTTCGATTATCCTTCGTTTTCGCAAATTATCCTCACCCACACTTCAGCAGTTTTTTGCAATTTCCACGTACCTGTACTTTTCCGAAGATGACCAGCAAATGGCCGAAACCGGTCAGTAAATAAAAATTGACGAGATTAATTTGAATTTTCTTTATAATTCTTCACACTTCGGGCCCACCAAGAATTCATCATAAATGTATACATGATGGAAAACATTAGGTTTAATATGTAGAAATTAGTAAAGAAAAGTGCCAGTTTTCTTATAAGCAACACTTCTAATTAGCAACAAAAAAATAACAAACAAAAAACGCATTATGACACTCGTCCAAATGACAGCATTGACCTAATTTAGAAAAAATTACAGGTTAAACATATAAGAAAACAAAAATTATCTCGATTTCGTCGGCAAAGAATATAAAGTCGCTTCTTTAGCTGCATCCAGAATTTCGCGAAAATCTTTAGCTTCTGACAAATTAATTCTTGAATTAATTTTTTATATTGTTTATTTGTTACTATGCTTTTATTTAGCAGTTGTCAAATCCGTTACTACGTTTTTTCAAGAACACACCTTGATTAGTATTTCTATAAAAAATTATTTCTATTCTTAGCGCCTTCCATTCAAGTTTTTCCATCAAGTATACAAAAAATAGCATGTACAACACGTAAGAAAAGCGATATTAATTTGCTCGTGTAAATTTAATTCACTCATTCGTTGCTCTCGCTTATGAATTGAAATATTTACACTCGCTAGTAAACTCTCACTTTTCTCTACTTGTTGAACAATCTACTATTTCATCATTTAATAGTTATTAATTGTAGCGACGATTTAATCAGCTGTGAGAATTCAATTTTATCATATAGATATCCAAATTTGGATGGAATAACATGACTAATTTCTGAATCTAAGAAAACTACGGTTTTTATTTAACCAGAAATTTTATACACATCTGAGAAATTATTCCAAATGTGTTCTTATTTTCGTGATATCGCATATATCACGTGATAATGACATAAAAAAGACTGGTTTTTCCTCCTTTTTCGTAAATATGTATTAAATAGTCTACTGCATCAAACAAGATTTATTTCATTGAAATCAGTTGACACGTTTGCTAGTAATAGTCCAAGATCCGAGACCCGCCAGACCTTACTTATTTTCTGAGAAACAAAATTTGTGGATTAGAGTAGTGTTAGTCGGTACTTTGATCATACGCATATTTGCTAGTTTGTGCCGACGGCCAATTCATAGATACGAGGTGCTATAGGTACGTTAAGACATTACTCACTTTTCTTAAAGTCTTAGTGCTAATTTTTATGTATGTTCTAGAGAATATTGTTGAAAATTGATAATCAACACTACCAGACACTTTTCATCGGCAGTAATTCCTGCTAAACGCTCTAAAGCTCGCAGAAAAATAACGTAATCTTACTTATAGTTTGAGTCCTAATTTTTATATATGATACACAAAGAATAAGGTGATCTTGCTTATAGTCTGAGTACTTATTTTCATATATGATACTCAGAGTACAATTTCAATACTTTTTGTAAACAGCTTGACCAAGGAAGAGTTGGATGCCCATAGATACTTCTCTTACTATCAAGCCTACAAATAGTGACCTCGCGCTTTCACTCACAGCGATATTCTAATTGTGTCTGGTGGATGTTTAGCCCTACGATTGATCTGGCTGTTAACAAAAAGTATTGAAATTGTACTCTGAGTATCATATATGAAAATATGTACTCAGACTATAAGCAAGATCACCTTATTCTTTGTGAGCTTTAAAGGATCTAGCAGAAATAACCACCGATGGAAAGTGTCTAGCAATGTTGATTATCAATTTTTAACACTGTGCTCTGAAACATATATCAAAATCAGAACTCAAGATCTTAAGAAAAGAGAGTAATGCCTTAACGTACCTCTAGCACCTCGTATCTGTAAATTGGCCGTCGGCACAAACTAGCAAGTATGCGTATGATCAAAGTACATACTAACATTACTCTATTCCAAACATTTTGTTTCTCAGAAAATAAGTAACGTCTGACGGGCGTGGGATCTTGCTCTATAAGCTCTCAAAGTAGGCTGAGTAACTGAAAGTAGACGCTTGAGAAGCGCGTCAAATACTCGACGTGGTTTCAAATAAATAAAATAATGATTCTTATTGGCAAGTGCGAAAACTTTTATACTCTTGTTCTATTTATATTTATAAGCAGTTTGATTTTACTATGTAATCTTTACATTTTATAATGTTTTAATAGTATACTAGTGATCGCCCAGTGGTCAAAATTCGACCGTGAATCATTATGTTGCAAAGTTTGAATGTTATTGAGTTTAATCTTCCATCCTCAGGTGTTCCAGATAAAATTAACTTGGTATTCGACGCTCCATCCGAATCTAAAATTAGGATTAGTGGTTCTCATTCAAGATTTTAAAGTGTCTTTCTCTCCCCAATCCTCGAAATCATAATGTTTTTCTTCAGCGATTTTTCTATTCGGTGCATATTTTCTGATATATTCCAGCAAAAAATAATATCGTTTTCAGCGATGGCTTAGAATTGAACACCTTTTATATAATTAAAGCTTTCTGCATTCCTTCTCTACATAAACTTCAAGTATGTCGAATCTCACATTCATTCATGCGTACGATACAAAGTTTTCTCTCCACGTAAAATTGAAAATAGGACACCTGTATATAATTCTTGCTCCCAGCACTTCTTTTCCACATGAACTTCAAGTCTGCTAAATCTCACATTCCTTCGTGTGCGTTACAAAGTTTTCTATATAAACTTAAAGCATGCCAAATCTCACATTTCTTTATGTGCGCAGTACAAAGTTTTCTCTTCTCGTAAAATTTAAATAAGACACCCTATATAATTTTAGCTTTCTGCACTTCTTTCTCCACACAGTCTCTAAATATGCCAAGACTCACTTAATTAATTCGTGTGCACGGTACAAAGTTTTCTCTTGAGACACCTGTATATGCCTTCAGCTTTCTGCATTCCTTCATATGAACTTCAAGTATGCCAAATCTCACATTCTTTCGTACTCGCAATATGCTTAAAAAGGGGTACAAAGCTTGCTCTTTACGTATTAATATATAGATTAAAATGGGACACCTGTATATAATTTTCGCTTTCTGCACATCTCCATATAAACTTTAAGTATGCTAAATCTCACATTCCTTCGTGCAAGCAATATGCTTAAGAAATATGAAATAAGCCAATTCAAATATTTGGAATGTCAAATGCAAAACCAAAAATGAATACCTGAGTTTTTAAGACGTAGCTATACAGCTTCCACATGTAGGATTGACTCTTGTTCCACTATAATTTTTGGTTATGGAATGTGCAGATTCCAAAATATTGTTGAAGAAAATATTTATTATTTTCGTCAAGCTTGCTAATTTAAAAATTGTATTTACTTCCAAAATATATTTTTGCAGACTGCGTTACGAATGCGTATCAGACTCTCATACACTATCGACGGTGCCACCGTGCAAGAGCAGACGGAAGTGAACAATTTCCCTACCGATATCTGGAACTGACATAGCATACTGGACACCAGCAAACTCTGGAAGACTAGACTTACTGGCTAAGATGAAAATAGCAGGTTTATAGCGTCGAGCACGAAGGCACACTTCAGTACTTAAGCATTATTTTTATGTATGTCTAAACACAAAATCAAGTGGAACAAAATTGTGAATCTGAAGTGGTTTGAAAAATCACTCTTGTGTACCAAATCTACTTATGTAAACAAATTCATATTTAATTATTCGCCTATTATTTAACTTTTATCTAATCGCTGCTAACTTGACTTTTTATGATTCTAGCTCGTTTTAATCAATTGATGTATTTAAATTTTTATTTTATTCTGAATTATATCAAGTGGAGTTAGTAAATAGTTATATTTTGTAATAAATAAATCGCTACACTCGTTAACAGCGACTTTTGCAGGTGGGGGGAAGTCTTTTATCATAGTTGATTATACCTTAATTAATCAAGAAACTATTGTGCGACTGACGAATTTATTTTTAATATCTTGATCATTCTACCAACTTCCATTAACAGTTGAATTCTAAAATCGATAACATAATGAATGAATAAGCATCGGATCTATTTGTTGTTTGTTGATGCGATTTTGTTCTAGTGTTACAAATTGTTTTAAGGATTTAGCTGATAATGTTATCAACGCTTTCTTAAATATAGTTTTTGTATATATTTCTGAAAGTTTATTTCGCCTCCATTCAAACATAACTGTCTATGTGCAGAAATTGTAAATATTTGTTGCGATACTTTCATCCGATAGTCTCTACTGTGATGCGATTTATTTTATGCAAGTGTGAAAATATTTTGTATAAAAATAAATATTGTTACAGTAGATATTACATTAAATCATTCCTAGCACATTTAAAACCCAGTCATCTCAAATTCTACATTAAAATTAATTGGATCATCATCTAAATGTGCGGGATTCTATAATGTAATTTCCTATCAGTGTATAAAATAAATAGTGGCTGATATTTAAGTTGTTTTATTGGCAAAACAATTAAATAACATTCAAACACCTTTTGGTGAATTTATCGTCCCAATTATTTTGTTGACTAAATTTCATTAAAATCTATGGGGAATGAATAATGTTTGTGAAAAAAAATATAAAAATAGTTGTCAAGGTTGCACCAGAAATTTCGATCTAAATTGTATTGGTCACTACAAAAAATCATCGCTCAGATCCAATTTCTTCAAAAAAAATAGGATATCTTTAAAATTCCCATCTTATGCTCCGTAGTGCGCTGAGAATTTGAGTCTTAAATAGCCGGAATTTTAACAGTTTTTTCACAGATTTCTGTTTATCTAAAAATTCTCATTGGCCATTCTGGGCAAGTGCTTAGAGTCTCCTGCCAGATCAACAATCGATAAAAAAAAAATCTCCGGGAAAGTCTATTTTACGGACCACAAAAAAGGTTGCGGACTGGCTATTAAAATTAGCCCCACAGTGCAGAAACTTAAAATATGTACTGCTTGAATGGTTCCTGATAACATATTAGCCAGCAGTAATAAACATCATCTCCGTAGGGCTACTTTACTCTTGGTGAATTTTGCGGACTGGCTAATATGTTATCAAGAACCATTCAGGCGTTACCATGTAGAATAGCCTTACGTAGATGATGTTCATTACTGCTGGCTGATATGATATTAAAGATCACTCAAGTTTCTGTTCTGTGGGGCTAAATTAAATAGCTAGTCCGCAAAATTCACCAAGAGTAAAGTAACCCTACGGAAATGATGCTTATTATTGCTGGTTAATATATTATTAGGAACCACTCAGGCATTACAGATTCCAAGTTTCTGCTATGTGGGGCTAATTTTAATAGCCAGTCCGCAATCTTTTTTTGTGGTCCACAAATTAGGTACTGTCTTATTCTCCGAAAATTTAAATTAAAATAACATTTCAATAAATTTAGAATTTTGCTTATCTACTTATTTTGCATGTTGTTGAATAGTCCTCTCCTCTGTCATTCAAAATACTTTACTATTTACATTGGTGTTTATACGAAACGAATAGGAAATCGGTGCGGATAAAGTGCGTGGATGATTAAATCATAGTCATGACTTTATAGTGAATTAATGATAAAGTCGGCTCTGATAAATATCAATCACACCTACCCACTTCTGGATGAAGGTTTATAAATATAGAAGGTTGCCTCATTCAACGAATTCAAGATGCGCATGCGCTACTTTATGACGTAAGCGCTAGACCCTCCACTCGTAAGAACATTATATGGATAGGATAAAACACAGTAACATGTCGTTAAATTGAATTTTTGGATAATCTTTTATTTTTGCAAAATTTCTATGTCTGTCATCTTGTGTGGAGAAAGAAGAGTATATTTTGCAAAATGAAGAATGGTTTTATTCTAAGAAATAAAAATTGTTCTATTAATAATAATGTACATACAAATAAAATAAATATAATAAAAATAATTGAAATTCACATATTTCACTAAAAATAACTACGAATTCAGAATTTGTGATATTAGTTTGCAATAGAGATATTAAAAATTGAAATATGCACGCAAAATTATCTGGATTATTTATATTGTTTAAATTATTATGACTTGAACCAGATAATATGTGTTGATTTCAAAGATTTAGGCCCAAGATATCCATCTCCTACTAAATTTATTTGGTGAATAATAACTACGGCAACAATTGTCTGCACAATTGTTACCATAGTTATTATTCATCAAATAAATTTATTAGGAGGTGGATATCTCGGGCCTTAGGGCTTTTTTTCATCGCTTGCTGATAATTTTATCTGACAGTTAAAAACCATGGCTACGATTGTTGTAGCACTCGTAATCATAGCTATCAGTCGCCAGACAAATTTATAAGGAAGCGGTGTAACAGATCGCAGATATCTTGTAAATAGATATTTATTTTACACTACAAATAATACGAAACGCACTGAAAACAGAAACTATTCGAATGATATACGAGTAAATTTAATTCTAAACTGAAATGTTTGATAAATACATACATTCAATAGTTCCGCGTTTAAATCGCGGGTGTAATCTTCTACCGAAAAATGTTCGGAACAAATATGACATGCATTTGCATTTCATTTCCCATCTCTCTTACATCGTTGCATCCATTGTTTTCTCGTTTGTCGGAAAACTGTGGTATGATATTTGCTGCGATGATTTTTTTTGTCTTGGTCAAACTATTATCACACGTTGCAACAGTATATCGCGTTCCTGGCATCTTTGATTATAATAATTATTAGAAATTAGAATGAATTCTCAATCTAGAAAAGTTTTATTTACCTTGGATTAAATATAATTAATGCAGAGACAGATTTAGCTAGATTTAGGCGTCCCTCTTGTTTTTGATAAGCTCCCTTAGATAAACATTGCATAGCATAGAACATAACAGTCAAATCAACTGTTAGGTTCTTGGAAGTAATAATGAAATTCTGAGAAGGATATCGGTTACGATAAATATTTCTTCTTGAATTGAAGCCAAAATAAATCATGTCTACTAGAGGGATAATTAAATTTTTCTCCTAATTCATGTTAAATCAAAATAGGTTGAGTATATATTTTGCCTTAGGATTAATTTTGATTTTTATCCATTCTTCAAAATTTGGCACCCCCTAAATTTTGGGAACCGAAGTCTGAGTCGCTTAGGCCTAGACCTAAATCTGTTTCTAATTAAATGCTAGAAAAAAATATAAATATATCATTCTACTTGTTAGACAGTAGCAGCCTATCTCTCTGGGTCTAGCGCTGACGTCATTTATCCCCACTACTAATCCCACCAACGAATACACAGAGCTTATGGGATTGAGGCAACCTTTATCTGTATAAACCTTGCTTCTAGATGTCACACACAGACCATGTTGGAGGTACGTTACGTTCCACATAACGACCGCAACGATTGTGTCGCCCATTTTAGGCCTCGATTATTGCGATCGAGGCTTAAAACGTCACTCCTAAGTACTACAACGCTCACAGTTAGAGTATGGATCTGTGCGGTCGTTTGGGATTTTTCGCGCCCTTTTAAAATCTGACAGCTTATATACAAACAAGAAAATGGTGGAAGAACAACAAATGCAGAAATTGTTCCTCATAAAGAGCTGCTTCCCAGTCTTCACCAGAGCTTGAACTTTCCGAAAACTGTCTATTTATTCGACGCCTCAGATACATACCAATAACAGCAGTAATAGCAGTCATGTTTAGTTAGGCAGATATTTGTCTATTGACATATGTTCATAAATCCGTTCCACTTAAGTTTCCGCCCGCGACGATGCCTAGCTAGTGGAAAGGAGATTTGGTCGTTGTGACCGCGGTCGTTAAGTGGAACGTACTCTGTGTGATTTGGTAGATTGATATTTTGAACTATAAATACGGTTACCAGTCGTCAAATACAATACCAATGGATATTAGTGGAAGGTATGCCACAGATGGAATTTTTGAGGCTGTTAATGATTGTGTCATTTGATTCCATTAGAATTGAACCCGATTCCTCCATGGTCGTCAATACAGAAATCAAGTGCTCTCAGTTATATCCACAGGTCATTTATCCCATTTGTAACGAACCAAGAATCCTTACAATTCCATTATATATAAAATATTCATTTGAATATCGCATCTTCGAAAGCTTTTCTTTCCACAGCGAAACAGAAATATCAAATTTATATTAAATACAGAGGAGTAATCTCAGACGGGAATTTTATGCACATAGGATCAATACTTTCAATTCTATATTTTGATAAATGTTTTTATCCAACACCGATTCATAATAAGTTCTTTAATGAGCCATTTGGCATTTGACATAAATAATATCAATCATTGGTAACTCAATCGAAGATAATAGAGAAGCCACAGGATACTTTGTATTTTCTGTTGTACTGATAACATTTAAATGTTTGGTCAGTGTCAAACAATATAAAAATGAAAATGATTTAGGACGTTTTAAGAGAGCCGTTGGACAAAAAATTGTAATAGATCTATGTGAAATGTAATAAGCTACAAACATTACAACAAAAAAGCAATTTTGTTAAGAATCACAATTCGGTAGCGTTATTAGAAATATCATAATCGCATCATAAATTCACATCCGTAGTAATAATAATATATTATTGTAGAATGAAATGTAAAATATTAGTCACAAAACAAAAAGATTAACAACGACGCCTGAAGGGCGAGTTGCTACTTTCCTTGAGTGAATAATCACATTTCACACGAGTCCAATGCAACGTTTGGTAATGTCGATAAAAAGCTTCTACTAGACATGGGAATAATGGAAAAAATAATAACAAGTGGGGATCAGGCTCGTATGACGTTAAAATCACTCATGTTGGGTTGAAATCCAGTCTATAAAGAAGTGTTTTTATGTAACGATTATACGCTAGCTCGTTACGCTCGCGCTTTCGAAAAGCTTTCCTGAATAATACCTAATTGCGCTGCGCTTGTGATTCAGAAATTGAGTCCGAGACAACTCAACTCCTTATGTTCGACCGAAATTCAGCCAAAAAATAACTGTTCATGTGTAACAACGCTTTCTAAAAACCCCTGAGTATTACCAAATCGCGCTGCGCGCGTCTGTGACACAAAACTTGAGTCCAAGACAGCCGAGAAAAGTGCACTGAACTCTTCATGTTAGGCCGAAATCCAGTCTATAAATAAATGTTCACAATGGTTATAGGATAGTTCGCTACACTTGTGCTTCTAAAAAACTTCCTGAATATTACTAAATTGGGCTGCGCAATTCTGAAATTAGGTCCAACATGATAAGTTCGGCTATCTCGGGCTCAAATTCTACCCTACAAGCGCGCGCATATTCATTGCTATACATAAACTCTTATTTATAGACTGGACTTTGAACGATAATTAGTTGTATCAAATAAATCAATATAAAAGCAGTGCTTTTAAGATCATGCGAGCTCGAGCCCCCATTTGTCATTATTTTTCTCATATCCCCATGTCTATTAGAAGCTTTTCCCAAATTTTAATCCATTTTGAAACTGACGCCTCTGACAACATTACCCAATTCGATCCTTTCTTGTATATTTACAAAATCATAAATGCTTTTCGATATAGAAGTTGACTTGTTTTATTGTAAAACGAGATTAAATGACATTATTATTAAATATTGATCTAGAAATAATTATTTCATTCTGTAATATTTGGGGCAACGCTATTAAAGAGTCGATCTTTAATCATTTGAGCCATGAGTCCATGGATAATTTCAATAGTAGTTTTGCAACTGTCTTTCGTTGCTTTCAAAAGTTTATCTTCTGTTCGTTTTTCGTGAGGATCAGATCCACCAACCATAAAGCCACCCCGACCTGCAATAAATTCGATATATTATTTATCCTTAACATTAATAATTTTTCTTACATAACGCTGCTTCAGACTGCTCCAGTTTATCAGACAGATCAAAGATTTGGCCAGTTGTGTAGTCCGCATTGGTTAATAAACTAGAAGAACTCAAAGTATTGACCCAATATTTGTTCCACAAAGAATCTAACAGTTTCCTATCTAAAGACGATTTAAAATAAGAAACTTCTAAAGAATAATATTGTTTACAATGAACTCCAAAATCTTCAATTTTATTGAGAGGAATCGTCTGATATTCTGAGGGTTCTTCGTTGGCCGGTTTGTAGCCCTATAAATATTTTATAAATGAATTTTTATTAAATTAAAAATGTAGAAAATACCTTAGGGTAGGTACGGAAAGCACCCAAACAAACTTTTCCAGCTGATATAGTTCTTACAGGATCAATAACAATAGCAACAAACGGTTCTTGAAAATTTTGATTCAACATTTGGGTACTGACATCAATTCCCGATAACCAGCAACCGTATCCAGGATGGCTATGATACCAACCGATTGCATTTTCATGTCTTCCCACCTAAATATATTCAAATGTTTGCAATTATTGATTAACTAGTTAATAATAATGACTATACCAATTTTGCAGCTTCAATGTAGGCTGTCATATATTCATAAGCTTGTGCTTGTGCATTAACTCGAGTTTCAGTTCCTTCAACTGGCAAAGCAAAAGAATCCATTACAATCATAGTATTTGCATCGACTTTTCCTAACAATAGTCCCATAACTTCTAGTGTACCCCCAGAACGAGCATGCATTACCATTTTCAGCAATGCAAGAGCCGAAATTTTTATATCTTTGAAGAAATGTGGGCTGAAATAATTATTTAATTAGTTTATTTTTTTAATTGTTCATCAAACATACTCTTTTTCCCATGGTTTAGCAGCTAGAATATCTTGTTGTTGCTTTTTATCGTACCGATAAATTTCATCTATGGCGCCTACTGTTTCTATTTTGTTGACCATATCCCATGTTTTTTGTGCAATTGTTGCTTGACTATCACTTGATGTGCTTGCACGATTCATATTTGACATCTATCGCCTTTTTACTTTATATTAAACACTTTTGTTCCGAACTGTCAAAATCAAAATAATGAAATCAGCACAATATAGCTGTCATTGTTGCAGTGCTGCAAACCCAAAAATAATGTTTAAAGCCGACTATTCTTCTTAATTTATTTTGATTTATTTCCTATTGAATTAAGCCATATCTTGATGTAAAATCAATATTTTATTTTTGCAAATTTTTCGATATTAATTTGTATATTTACATCAGCTGATTTCACGTCAATCAAATTAACCTTTATGTTCATAATGTTCATTTAACATATCTCTCCGATATCTCTTTTGAGAATGATTCATTATTTTAATATATTTGCTTAGTAGTAAAAGACTGTTTCAATTGGAAATTTTTAGAGATTGTTTTTTACTTGAATGAATTTTTTAATTATATTCTCGCCTGTTGATTCAAAAATGTCCTTGTGCTCAGCATAAATTCATATTTTACAATTTTTTGTCACCTGAATTTGAAGTAAACGCCCTTAACACAAATAATATATTCCTTTTATTATGTATATTTATGTACGTCATACTACGAGGGTTATTCATTAAAAGGTCACATTATTTAGGCGCTAGAGATTGTCCCAATAGACTATATTTCTACAATCGCTTCAGTCATCTTGATACTACGGTATTTTATGGTTCTACAAAATAAAAATTACCAGTCATAAACGTAAAATATATTGCGGTGTCACATTTCATTATGCTGATAAGTTTTACATAAGTTACTTGATTAGTGTACAGTGCTACTTACTTAGCAAAAATAGTATTTTATTCTTTTACTGACTAGAAAAGTGAATGAAAATCATGGGAATTATTCAAAATCTATCATTATTTCTTCAAGATTACAAAGATCTTGTGGGAGCAGTTGCAGGTGTTGTGACAATTGGCCAGTTTTTGTCTGGTGGTTTTATCTGTAAAGATATTTATAAAAAAGGATCTACAGATGGAATACCTCACATGCCTTTCGTTGGTGGTATCATAATGTAAAAAAAAAGGAATATTTTAAATTAATTTTATTCATAATTATTTATTTTTCAGTGGTATTTTAATGTTACAGTATTCTATAATGTTAGATGACGACGCTATGCTAACTGTTAATGGTGCTGCAATATTTTTAAATGTTTTATATTTAGCATTTTATATTTTTTACTCAAACACTATAAAAGATGTTCTGAAATCTCTGAGTAAAGGAGTCGTGTTAGTTGCAGTATTAATTGGTTATGCAAAAATTGAAAATCCAGAAGTTATTGAATATAGATTTGGATTAATTGTTACTGTTTTAATGTTAATGTTGATTGCTAGTCCACTTTTGGAAGTTGTAAGTTTTTTTTCTCATAGAAACTATTTTTTAAAGTCAAATTAATGAATTATTATTTTGCAGAGTGAAATAATTCAAAACAAAGATGCATCTTCTATTCCATTTCCGTTGGTATTGAGTGGTTCCCTTGTATCATTTTTATGGCTGCTATATGGGATTATATTATTAAATGATTTCATGATTGTAAGTTATTGAGATATGAGGAATAAATTATTCACAATTTTCTTGTTTTGCAGTTCCAAAATGTAATTGGTCTTGTGCTATGCGTAGTCCAGTTGAAACTTTGTTTCATGTATCCAGGACCACCAGAGACAAAGAAAAAAGAAGAATAGTGTGTAGCAAATATATAGAGTATTTTAAATTGTTACATTCCTAATTATCTGCAATAACTGTTGGTTATTGCTATTTGTTATACTGTGCCAATCAATTTTATCGCATACTTGAATTTTAAAAATATATATATTTTCAATTGTTTTTATAGAACTAACTATATTTAACAGCAATAAATTGAAGTTTTAAAGTAACTGATATATTTTTAAATCATTGAGATCATCAAAAAAAAAATCTCATTCTGATTCTATTGCAGAAATAAAAAAATTTGTGTTAATATTAACATTGCACAGAAGAAACCCACTAGATGGTGACAGCTGGAGTTCTCCGATTTTATACCGCATGTCTTTTTGAGAATTGAAAATTTACCTCTTGATAAGAAAGATGAAAAGTTTAACGCTTTTCGATCATAATGCAAACTCCAATTATATATATTTTTTTAAATTGGCTCATTATGTGACGATATTTTGCATACCTTTGTAACGTGAAATTGCTGATAGTGATTTAAAGCCTAGTATTGAAAGGCATGCAACTCGAAAAAGCCCAAACGGTTGCGTGAACTAATAAAAAATAATGTAAAATTCCGTGCTTTCAAATTGCATACCAATAAAAGATTGGTCCTAAAACCCTTATGAAAAAATTGGCATGCATCCCTCGTTGGCACAAAGGTGGCAAATTATATATTAAAAGAGATCCTGGCTAATCAAGTTTACATTTATGCATTATCTGCCTAAAATTTCCCACCTTTGTGCAAAAGAGAAATGCATGCCAATTTTTTCACAAGGGTTTTATAGTTGAAACTTCCATTCTTCTAATTGACATGAAATTTGAAAACTCGGAATATCCCTTTTTTTAAAAAAGTTCACGCGAGCCTTCTGCGAGTTGCATGCTTTTCAATACTAGGCTTTAAATCACTTTCAACTATTCCCTGTTACAAAGACATGCAAAATGTTGTCACAGAAAAACCTATTTTTTTTTAATATAATTGGAATTTGCACTAATGACCGGAAAGCGCGTATTGGTCAATAACCTTTTTATCTTTCTTATAAAGAGGTACATTTTTAACCCTCAAAAAGACATACAGTATAAAATTGGTGAGCTCCAACTGTCACCATCTCTCAGTTGTGCTCCTAATCTATAAATATATTCCTCACTTTTTATTCATAAAATCTAGTTTAAACTTTCGCGGCAGTATTTGTGACGTATAACGAACTCAAATATGTAGGTATGCATTAATTATGAATGAAATGTTTTATAATTTTACATTTTTTCGTATTGAAATGTTTAAAATTATCAAGTCTATCATAATTATAAAAAATAATTGATTTTTATATCATAGACCTCATTTTACACGCGTCTAATTGTATAGTTTTGTGCCTAACAAACTATAACTCAGAAGTACTCACCTTATATTAGTTCTTTTAAGAATCTTAAAATATCCTATCCAAACACGATTCGAAATAAAAAATTATATTGTTTACTATAAACTTCAAAATCTTCTATTTTATTGAATAGAATAGCTTGGTATTCTGTTTTTCGTTGACCGGTTTGTACCCTGTAAATATTTTATAAATAAATTTTTGATAATTTAATCTGAGATAATATATTGCGGTGTCACATCTGATTGTACTGATAAGTTTAACGTAAGGTACTAGATAAATGTGAAGTGCTGCTATTAAGCGAATATAGTATTTTATTTCTTTACTGACTGAAAAAGTGTTTGAAAATCATGGGAATTATTCAAAATCTATCATTATTTCTCCAAGATTACAAAGATCTTGTGGGAACAGTTGCAGGTATTGTGACAATTGGTCAGTTTTTGTCTGGTGCTTTTATCTGTAAAGATATCTATAAAAAAGGATCTTCAAATGGAGTACCTCATATGCCTTTCGTTGGTGGTATCATAATGTAAAAAAAAAGAAATATTTTAAGTCAATGTTACTCATTATTATTTATTTTTCAGAGGTACTTTAATGCTACAGTATTCTCTATTGTTGAATGACAGTGCTATGCTAACTGTTAATATTTCTGCAATATTATTAAATATTTTCTATCTATCATTTTACATTTTCTACTCAAGCACTATAAGAGATATTCTGAAGTCTTTGAGTAAAGGAGCAGTATTAATTGCAGTATTAATTGGTTACACAAAAATTGAGAATCCAGAAGTTATTGAATATAGATTTGGATTCATTGTTACTACTCTAATGTTCATGTTGATTGCTAGTCCACTTTTTGCAGTTGTAAGTTCATTTTCTTATAGAAACGTCTTTCAAGAAACTAATTAACTAATAATTATTTCGCAGAATGATATTATTAAAAACAAAGATGCATCTAATATTCCATTTCCAATGGTATTAAGTGGTTCCCTTGTATCATTCTTGTGGCTGCTATATGGAATCATATTGTTAAACGATTTTATGATTGTAAGCAATTAACATACTATCAGAAATTATTCTTCTATAAAACTTTTATTTTGCAGTTTCAAAATGTAGTTGGTCTTGTGCTATGTGCAGTTCAGTTAAAACTTTGTTTCATGTATCCAGGACCACCGGTGACAAAGAAAAAAGGAGAATAATATTTTGTAGCAAATATATGTAATATTTTATGTAAGTAACATGTTTTATGAACGTTTTTTTTAGACACGCGAGCGAAGTGAGTATCTAGAGAAACGAGTGTCTAAAGACTTTATAAAACAAGATACATACTATACTTTTTCTACAAACGCAAATTGAGACAGCAAAAATCTATTTAAAAATTATTCTGAAAAAATGTCAAATATAATTGAAACTAGCTTCAGCCAGTGCTTAAACCGATCTAAACCACAGTTTTGCCAAGAAATGTTTAAAATATTATTTAGCGCCGTGGAAACCAGTTCGTTAATAGTTATTTATGTGTCTAGTGCTTCAAAATGGAAGTTTTTGTCGAGGCGACAGCCGAAATACAAATCATTCTAAAGCACCAAAAAAATTCCGCGCAAGAGTCGCATACAACATTTTTTCTACAGACGTCAAAAAATAATTAAAAAAATATTGAAATCATATTAAAAATTCACAAATTAGTGGAGTAGTTTATCATGCCAACGTGCACGAAATACTTTGTGCACGTTGTCACGATAAATTCTGTGATAATAAACAAATCCAATGTGACATTTCGCATACTAATATTGTTGTACAAATGACATAAATAGTTATTTATGTATCTAGTGCGCGAAATTATACTTTGGTGCTTGAAAATGAAAGTTTTTTGTCGAGGCGGTAGCCGAGACACAAATCATGCGAAAGCTCCAAAGAAATTTCGTGCACGAGTAGCATACAACATTTTTTCTACAGACGTCAAAAAATTAAAAACTATATCAAAATCATATTAAAATACAAAAATGAATAGAATTATTTTTCTTGGCAACGTACACAAAGTACTTTGTGCACGTTGTCAAAATAAAATCAGTGCACGAAATACTTCGTGCCAGTTGTCATGATAAGCAACTCCAATGCGACATTTCGCATACTAATATTGATGTACAAATGTCTTGATTTTTTTGGCGTTTGTAGAAAAATATCATTTTAATTACGGTTGTAGAAAGAGTATTTCTAGCTATTCTATTACGTTCCTAATTATTAATAATTGTTGATTATTTGCTATTTGTTATATTGTATTAACAAATTTTATCATGAACTTGTTATAAAAATACATGCTTAAATTTGAAAATATATGTATTTTCAATTGTTTATATAGAACTAGCAATCAGCTAGCAATTTTTAATAACAATAATTTGTTGTTTTAAACTCCCTAGTTTTAAAGTTAATAATTTATTTTGATAGGAGAAATCCAATTTATGGATATATTCTTCACTTTTTAGTTATAAAATCTGTTATATACTTTCGCGGCATTAATTTATGACGTAGCGGATTCAAATATATGGTTATATGTACGCACTCATAGTCATTTCGTGTGTGAGCAGCATATGCATCTGGGTGTTGATTTTGTAACTAGAAAGCGATACTGAATCGTATTCGTTGCCTCGCACCAATCTGAAATCAGCCATTTAATGCTATTCTTGGTTGAATAGGCTTATTCAACTGGTCGGGAGCAGACGAATACGTATTCGGCACAGTGAATTAGTTCAAATTATACCAAGAATTATATAAAATGGCCAATTTCAGATGGCGCTAGGTGACGAATACGTATTCAATATCGCTTTCTAGTTACAAAATCAAAACCCAGAACAGGGACGCGCCAAAGTTTAAATTAGAAACAGATATTATTGAATAGATTGACGTAAATGAGTCAACTTGATGCTTACGTATTTTACCTCAATTTTTTCGCTTAAAACCAGTTTATATTGAAAAAAGTAAACAATTAAACATGTATTTTGATTTAAATTTGCATTCCAAAAAACGAGATTTGAATATTTGACGTCAGAAAAATATTTAAAACTTTCCAGCAAAAAAAAGGGCGAGTTTCACCAAAGCCAGCTTTTATCCAGAGGTTATTTTATACGAAAACTATTGTTGATACAATTTGTAACTATAGATACCAACTCAAAATAACCTTTAGTTAAAGGCCCGGTTTCACCAAAATCAGTTAAATTTATCTAGAGGTTATTTTGAGTTAGTAACTATAGTAACAATTGTATCAACAATAGTTCTCGTATAAAATAACCTCTGGGTAAATTTAACTGGCTTTGGTGAAACTGCCCCTTTGACGGAAAAGATTCCTGTAAAAAGTTTTGGAATTCAAATGACTAATTTAGGTTCACACGAGGAATATTAAAGTATTTTGGTAAATAGTAATTTTTATTTAAAATTTCAACATCCTGGAGATTTTTATCAGTTTCTAACTACCCTTAATAGACTCCGCAAAAATTAGTAGTAGTCCAAATAAAATGAACCGATTAAAAATTTATCTGTATATTATGTCTATAATTTCACAAGAAATTAGTTTAAAATATAGCCCACATTTTTCAAATATTTGAGCTACGATTCAAAACTAATGAGGAGTTAAATGCACTTTTCAAGAGATTCTAAAATAGTTATTTGTGTATCAAGGCCGTAAAGGTTATCTTTTTTGGTCGAATCTGTTGTTTGCGGCCGAAGCGTAGCTGAGGCTGCAATTCAGGTGAGACCAAAAAAGAACTGTAGGCCGAGGTGCACACAACGTTTTTTAGGCGATCATTACGAAATAATTCAAAATCACATCATTTTATCTATTTATTTCTAAAACATTGCAATTGTAAATCTTAGTTGCCGTTGAAATTGTTTTATTTTATTGTCTTCTATCAAGTTGACTTTTAACAAAAAATGCGTATTTATTTTTTGAATTACCAGAAGTACAGAGGTTGATGGAAGAATATATGTACTATTTAAGCGAAAACTGTTTCTCAAAGAGTTCATCAAGCTGCCTATATAGGTAAATATGAAGTGTTTATGAAATATTTTTTGACAGATCAGTCCCAAAAAGTAATATTTGACAGATCAGTCCCAAAAAGTAAAATTTGACAGATCAGTCCCAAAAAGTGAAACTTCACGGCCGCAAAAGAAACCATAAAAACACCTTTTTTATCATGATCGCCTAAAAAAATCATTTTTATCTTTTGTAAAAAAAATATTTTTGTTGTTTTGCTACCATGAGCTGGAAAATATTGAAGCTTGACTTTTTGTTGTTATATATTCGTAAATAAATACCCAGAACTACAAGACCGGACTAGAAAAAAAAATCACACTTATAGGGATTTAAAGTTATGCTATCAGCGCCTCTGTGTGTAAAATTCGAAGCTTGAAAAGAAACATTGCGCGAGGTTATTGCATGGTGCACTATTGAAAATAAAGTGATTCACAAAGAATTTGCTGTATTTAAAAGTAATAAGTATTAATAGAAATTATAATGTTACAGATTATTATTGTTCTGAATTTATTTTTCTGATAAATAATTCAATGAATAATAGCAGAATGACGAAAGATCTGAGATTCTCCTTGATAGAATATTTCTGATATATTAAAATTAAAATTCCTGATTAGTTTATGAAGGAGAAGAAGTTTTTAATGCTGGACACATAATTATTTGTGGCATTTCACGTAACAATCCAGATCTAAATATAAAATTGTATGGTTTATGTTTGCAAACTTCTGCGTTGCAGTCACCGCCACACAAAATTGAAGAAATACTTTCATAAAAGGACTCATTTTTTTCCAATTTTGAAAGAATCAATTCATACTTTTTTTCTACTTATAAATTCAAAATCATTAAATTTATCCTTCAGTTTAACCTTACTCTGCTGTTTAGGAAATAGGAAAAAAATTGAGCTTGAATCCCGTTTTTTTCAAGAACTACAGCCAGGTACACAACAATATGTAGTTGATATAATTATTCAAATCAAATATGCAAGTAATAAAGCTTAAATTCTTAATAAATTCAGTTAAAAGAGATAGAAGAATGTAACTGACGTTTCACGAATATCTCTTATTGAACTTCTAAAATTTGCCACCAGACCGCTGATGTATATTAAGATATTATCTTAAAATGTAATATAATTTGAATGTTTGATATGCATTTTATTCTCCACTTTTAAATTCTTACATTTCCAGGCTCATAATATTGCATGTTCAAATATTTGCCTAGTTAATTTATTCATTTATTCAGTACAGATGAAATCCTTGAATTTGCTTTGACGAGAGATTAGTAATCTTATATATCATTTAAATCAGTAGTACTAAAATGACAGTTTCAAAATTTAATTCTTTATAATCTGATCTTACAAAAAAATTTTAATGCTAGAAGACCAAGAAATATTTTGAAGAAGTTTGCTGGAAATGAATTCAAGAAATACAAGCAACAAAAATATATCCACATACTTGGAAAGATACAAATTAAAATCTTCGAACTTCACAATCTATTTAAGATAATTGATGAACGAGTGAACGACTGACAAATGATTCAACTGATAGATAGGCAAGTGCAATTTTTGTGCTAATTTCGCATTTTGGCCAATCAGAAGGTTTCGTAGTCCCATAAGAACCCTTGGAAATTATAAAGTCTGTATGCATAGTACCCATTGATCTATGTATATGCCATGGATAGTTAGTACTGTAGTCCGCCATTGTCGCCTTTAGAATAATCACCAGCGCCACGGTTACCGGGAGACGAACTAAAACACCCTGATTGGATATTACGAAAATATTATTTTTCATTTTTTGTTTTGACAAATAGCGTTACTATTGTAAATAATCAAATTCTCGTAGTTAAATTATCAGTATAAACAAGTCTGTGTCACTTGACGTGTGTAGTGTTTTATTACTTGTTTCGTTTAGTACCGTTGCGCAGGCAAGGTCTATATTTTAATCAGCTATCCATGTATACAGAGATCAGAGTACCTGTGACGTCACCATGCATAATTTCCCCTATTCGCGAGTAAAATCAAGCCGTAGCCATCTGGTGTGGCAACACGAGAACTACTCAAAGACGTATTCCGCTTGAAACGCCGTTTGAGCTAATGTTATTTCAATCGTTTGTTATTTGTAAACAGTGAACTTTTGTTATATTTTTTCTATTTCACGTTTTTATTTACTATTTCAGTATATGTGTATTGATCAAAATCAGTCTTTTTGGAGACTGCTTTCTTATTTACATCAGTTTCATTTCAACCTTTTTTGCACTTTCCTATTTGCTACCTATTAAGTTTCTTACTCTTTCTCTATTTATTAAATTTTTTGAGTTCAACGAGAAAAGTGAATAATGTGAATTTAAATATTTAAAGACTATTTCCCAAGAACATGATTATTTATCTGCAAATAAATACAATTTGAAACGTCCATGCATAAAATTGGAATAATAGCAATGAAATTTAATCCTCAAAATTACAAGTTTGTCAAGAAATACCACCTTAAATACTAAAATAACAAAATATGACTCTCTGGAAAACTGCGGCTTTAACATGTAAACAAGCATGTCTAAAAATGACAGTACGACTTACATCCGACATTTTGGTTGATAACAGCGCCGCCAACGGTAATTTTACTCGCGAATTTTCTGTCAACTAGCAACCACGCCCAGTTCTATTAGTTTCAACGATTTTTAAGAGATGACATTACCAGCAATTTACTAGTAAAGGGAATTTTTGTTGATTTGAAATAATAATGAAGGTCTATTTTTTTTATTCCATTCTTTCTGAAAGTTCAATTTAAAAAAATAATTTTAAAGTTTGTCTAACTCATGAAAACTTTATAGTTTCTCAGATATATTTTTATTCGAAAGAAGTTTCAAGTCTATTTGCAGAAATGAAGCAAAAGAGAGATGTTAAATTTGTCCACTCGTTAAAAATTACAGCAGTGTACACGTCAACGTCAAATATCTTTGATTGTACCAGAATTGACCCAGTGGTGGGAGACTCACAAAGCTTGCTGGCTTGCGACGTGCTTGTTGCGACTTGCGTTTGTTTTCGAAGTGGGGTGTAAATGACGTTTGTGTTATTTCTATAGAGATTTAATCATTTTCATCAATGATTCCAATCAATTATTTGTTGTATACAATTGTTTTAAGAAGTTGACCATGTCTGTGTGGTGTACAGTGTTTTGAATGTTATTTTTAAATATAAACAAGTAAAAATCAAAATGACAACCGCTTTATCACCTGTATATCATTCAATTTGTACAAGATTCAATTTTTTTTGTCCAAAATCGAATATAAATGATCTGTCTAGAATACTATTTCTAAGAAAGTTGAACTGTTCAACAAATAATAAAAACTCTGTGACATGCGTGAATAAAATTAATTCAAGATTTCTTACGAGAACAACAAAATGTTTTTTAAATACAAGTGTCAGTTTGTTTGGAGCTGCAGCAAGACCAGAAGGATCAACAGGGTTAACCAAACTACAAGCGCAAGAGTTAACTTTGAAGTTGACATCCGAAGAAAGAGCCCTTCTGTTATCAGCATTGCAAGAATATCAATCGAGCATAGTAAAAGATGAATATTTAGGTGAGCATTTTCAAAGTGACGTAATGGATGATATAATCAGTTTTAAATTTGATCGTGCTTGTTGTTATATATATATTTCAGTATGTTGTCATTTTGTTTGATTTAATTTTTAATTAAATATATTACTGTGTTATAAATACATAAACTATTACTGGTTTTTACAAAAGAAGTCTTAGAATTTAAGCTTCTAATTAACTATTAATGAAATTACTGTTTATTTCTCGGCGCCCACTATTTCTTTATAAAATCAAGAGACGTAGGAAATCTAAAATAGCCACATTACATTTCCTGTTGTGAAAATATTTATTATTCTGTACCGCGTACCGCTCACATGTAATGATTTTATTTTGTAAGTGATTTCCATGACAACTAGGTTCTTTAACAACAAAATTTGAAACATTCTAAAAAAATTTTTTTGCTAGAATAGATATGAAACAATATTTCCACATTTTGATATTACTAGTAGTAAATATGTTTATAACAAATATAAAAAATTATCATCAACAGTACTTAATTTTATTGAACTATCTTTGTCCGCAGATATCCAAAATCTATTTTCTAAATAAGTAAAAAAAAAAATGTTTATTTTCACATACAGAAATATAAAAATTAATCAATCAAAAAATAAAATTAAATTAATCGGATGTCGCTTTTATGTTTCTTTCATAAAAAGTACAGGCATTTGCTGAATTTATATTTCAAATACAGATACTTCTAAAGCTTCTATAAAACTTGAAAAACGATCTACGTTCCTATAAAAGAGTATTAAACTTGAAAGAAAATTGAAATCGATTTGTGTCATCTGAGATATGAGAATTCTCCAGTGAGTCAAGAAAATAAAGCACAAAATAAATTTCTGTCTCTCGATTTCGCTTTTTAACTTTCGTTAACTTTGAAAGCAGGAACGTTTCAAAATCATTTATCATATTTGTTTCATTTCTCTTCAACTTCACTTATTTAAGATCTTGAAATGGTATTTATCATTCAATATGCAAAATGGTTTTTGTCTCTTTATAAGAAAAGGAAATATTTAATAGTAACTGCTGGTATTTTCAATTTTTCTCCTACAAAGTTTTAATTTTTTCGTCTACTTACCACTTGTTTTACATTTATTCATTTGAAATGCAAATTATTATGCTAGAAATTGATGAAATTCAGGCCAAATTTATTTACATATCTTTAATACTTGTTTGCAATTTTACTATTTTGTATAATATATATAATAAAAATTCAAAATAAATATAATTTTAAGTAAATAATTTGTAAAATCCAGCGATGGTTTATAAATTTCTTTGGAGCAGGCCAACTAGCAGCTCATCGATGGCGCAGCAAATTTGGCCGCCCCAGCAGACTCCCATCTTTAGGTGACGTTGATCCCACAGGAAGTTATTGCCCAGTTCCTGAGGACTGGCTTAAAAAAAAATGTGGTATGCTCTTTAAAATCTAGCTCTCAACAACTAACATGTGTTGGGATTCGTGCATGAATCTTAGGTTAACAGACGTCACAGCTTTCCAGCAGCCGTTGCTCATTTGTTTAAAATTTTTTAGTGATAATATTGTTAATTGTCACTTGTTTTGCCCTTTCATGCTTCCGGCATCATTTCATCGTATTACAAAGTAAGAGTACTTGTAGTAATAAAATTGATATTTCTCGCTCTTAGAGGTTCCAGATAAATTCTAATGATTCACTTATTCTGGAGGCTCTTTTTTATTATTGATCTATTTCTGAAAATTCTTACATGAATAATCTATCACATTTTGACTTTTTTTGGTGTTATCTTCTCTAGATATTTTAATCTTCGCACAGTAAGTTTTGCTGAGCTTTTTAATAAAATTTCTCCTATGTTCGGTGTTCACTAGTCTAGTCTAATGCCCAGTTGCACCACTATCACTTAACTTTAAGTACGGAATAATTACCATGGAAACAATTGTCTATACAATGGTAACCATAGATATTATTCTTCCCTTAAAGTTAAGTGACGGCGGTGCAATTGGCCATAAAATTTGCAGTTACCCCTGTAGCATGAAACATCTGCATGATTCAACTAAAATATCCACTTGTACATAATATAATGTGATCGTCCCATAATAATTGCTATTCTGCTGTTTTTTGTATATGGTTATCAAAAAACTAACAAAAATCTTGTTTACAACTAATTTTGTCACTAAAGAAACAATATGTTAAATTTACATGTTAAATGTTGGTGTTATTGTATCCAACTCCTCTGGCATGTTTTTATATGTGTGATAGAGATTTACTCAACTTCTAATTCGATTGTTTTTTTTTTAGCGGAATCAGTAGCACCACCATCTACCAAAGAATTAATTGGAAGTATGTAAAAATGAAAAAAATTTAAAAATAATGTATTACAAAATTATGAATGTTACAGTTGGAACTGCTAATTCAATCCCATTTATTGGATTTGGATTTTTGGATAATTTTATCATGATAATTGCGGTAAGTATCAATTGCTGATAAAATAATAACCTTTGAAATTTACGTGACATTTGAAATAGAAAAAAGTTATTTCAAATTCTTAATAATTTCATTAATCGCGACCACTTTAGAATTTTTTTCTTTCAATTATTCTCGATATCGTTGGGTGAGACGTTATGTCATTATAATTACAGTTTTTTTCCCAGCAAAAAAATCCTTGACTCTACAACTTCAATTTTATGGAAAATGATTATGTTTGACCTGAAACTCTTCGGGCACTAAAAAATAATTATTATATTAATATACGTATATATATTTCGATTGTTTTTAATAGTATATTATGCTACAAGGACCGAACGACTGTCATTTTTGTCCAGGATAAATTTGGCTGCATTCGATGAAGACGAGGGCAAAGCCCGAGGGAGAGGCGAGGGCGAAGCACGAGGCGAAAACGAGGGCAAAGCCCAAGGCGTAGCTCCGTGCAGCCAAATTTATCTGTGACAATAATGACAGTCGTTCAGTGTCCGTATTGCATACGATACTTTTTGTAACAAGTGCACCGAAGTACCCCCATTATTAAGCTGTTTAAATAAATTTGGATGTATTGAAACTATCTTATCGATTTGATAAACAGATTTTTGCAAATGCAATCACATTACAGTAAACTAATACAATGAAACATAATTTACATGATTTATTTTATTGATTAATATTTTTCACATTTTCTGTGCTATCCCGTTCACAATAAATGCATATACTATAACGAACACATTCTATAATACAAATTTCTTTCAAATATCAATTTGACATATATCATTGAAATAAAAAAATCCAACGCATTCATGATCCATGATTTACAATTTCATTTTTATCCAGCGGACAAAAATATCCATTAATTCCCAGTCAACAGAGAATTAATAAAAATTGTTACCATGGTTTGGAGTTGAGAACTTTCGAAGCAGAAGTCAGCTCATTAATATGGTACTTTCGGTGTACGTGTTACAAAAATAAATTTTATGTCTCTATAAAGAACTCTTTAAACTATATTTGATGTATAACACTTTATTAATAACATCGTATGAACAGAAAATTCTTATCAAGTAAAACGAGACCAGAAAAAAGTATTTAATATTATCCTATAAATTACTTTTCAATTTCTATTTTTTTGTATTGTTCCTGTCGAGTCTATTATAAAGGTTTTTCTTTACTTTAAAGGTTTCAGAATGCATTTCCGATTATTGTTTCAGTCCATTAAGCAGCAAAACAATATCGGTTTTCTAATATTAACTTCCTGAAGGAAACATTATTTTGTCTTCAACTATAGGAAATTAGCAAAAGTATTTTTGAGTAGCGATAAATTGAAAAAAAGAAATGTAAGTTGGATTAAACTTTGCATTATATTGAAAAATATTCAATTTTTACACTTATATTCTCAAAAGCTTTCAACAATTCTCAATTTTTTATTAACGATTAATATTTTTTGTAATAAGTGCACAGAAAGTACTCTATTCTATACTGAATTATCATTAATTCCATGCCAAAAATGATGATTGCGGATCATGGATGGATGCCGTTGGTATTTTTAATTTCATTTTAATATGTCAAATTGATATTGCAATTATTGCAAAAATAGTATCGTATGCTACACGGACACTGAACGGCCGTCATCATTGCCTTCGTCGAGTGCAACCAACTTCATCCTAGATAATAATGACGGTTATTCAGCATAACATACTATTAATATGGAACTTCAAATTTTATTGCATATATCGGCATAAATAAGTCATTAATAATAGATAAGATTTTTTTTGTCAAAATTACGACAATAATCACTAATTTGATTTGCTTAAATTAATTTGGAAATTGGGTTTTCAATTTTCAACACTCATGTTTGGTTTTTAATTTCAGGGCGATTACATCGACTTTTACTTAGGGTCCTATCTCTGTTTATCAACAATGGCAGCTGCAGCTTTAGGAAATACTTTTTCTGATGTTATGGGAATCGGCTCAGCGTATTATGTAGAAAGATTTGCAAATTATATCGGTTACGAGCCACCCAAATTAACTCCAATACAACTAGACATGCCCGTTTCAAGACAATTTGCAAATTTAGGCCGAGTATTCGGCGTCACGTTAGGATGTTTATTAGGCATGCTACCTCTCTTTTTTTTGCCCGACAAAAAAGAAGAGAAGATCAGCGAAAAACAAAAATAATAGATTATATGAAAAAATATTTGGATTTCGAATTGAAATATAGAATAAATAGAAAATGTCAGGAAAGTGAATAGATATTAGTGATAGATGGCCTAAAGTACGTATACTTTATCACAATGTTTATTTCCAATTTTTCTTGCTGAAAATCCAATAATAAATCATTAAAATTGCTAAACATAATAGAATTTGCTATAATTGTGAAACAGCTCTCAAAAAAAATTGTTTTCTGGAAAAAAATTCTCAGATATTATGTATTTATTCATGTTTAGGGTTTAAATATGAATAAATAATCTACATCCAGGGATCTACAATTTCAAAACGAGTACTATTAATATGTAGAAACTCTGACTGCTGTTAAAAGAAATAATGGCTTTTTCAAGCAATATTATTAAAAATATTCTTCATGAAGTAATGCAAATATATTGGTAGCTGCCTGCATTAGAAAGATGAACAAAATATTTACTAATTTAAGTACGTTCTTTATTTATGACTGACATTAATTGTAACTAGATTTGTAGTAAACGTTGATTCCTTGCCTTACATCTTGTTCCTAACTTATTTGGCATTATGAAACTTTAATATCTCTAATAATTTAAACACGTTGTTAACTTTCTGTATTTTAAAAGCATGTTGTACCTTTTTGTTTTTTCTCAGTTTTTATTCTAAAACAGCTCTTTTAAATGTAAATAACTTATTATATCATTTTTATGAATAGAACTATTGAGCTTGTTCGTTTTTAAATTGTTTTGTGAAATCTGAGAATGAAGTGTACAAATTTAAACCTTAAACTTTGCTTAACAGTATTCACCGTCCTAAAAACCGACCAATAAAATATATCAGACTATATTGTTCTTAAATCTCAGGTTTCGTAAAACTGTAGTGTTTTAGATAAAATAGTAGCTTGTTTCCTTTATTTAAATGAAATGTTAATATGAATGTTTAATAAAAATCTATTGTAGATAACATACTAATTTAATAACTTACAAAAAAATCTAGACTTAACAAAATTACTTTGATCTAAAATAATTTTTTCTATTGAATATTTCTGAGGTTATTTAAGAAATTGCGTATATAATTTTTCAATTTTTTATTTTTATAATAATTGAAGGGGAAACGCCTAAGTTTTACAACTTTTTATTACTAGGGTGGAGGAGTATGTCAGATGTATCAAAAATAATAACAATGGCTGGTACCACAAGCTCTGTTTTTGGCTATACTAGCAGTGTTATTTTAAGAGGAGTTTATGGCAATATAAATATTTCAAGCTACTTTAATGGAAAATATTGAAATAAATTTTGTAGACATATGAGTTTTCTGTAATTTGTATCTGAAGATTCTTTTCTAAAGTATTTGAGAAAATTTAATTGCCTTAAAACACATCTTGATACAACGCTCTTAGTAGCGCCAAAAACAGAGCTCGTGGTACCAGCCAATCAGTCTAGTTTTACGAAACATATATTGGACTAGCTGTCAACTTGCTGCATAAGGAAAAACAGCAGGCACCACTCGCGGTAGCCCCATGCTTCCGATATTTCTTGTTGTTTTATTTCGTGGTCAATAAATCAAATTGACTGTCTTAAAATATAATGCAGCACCTAAACAAATCGATAACTTTTCGAGATCAATGAAAACAAAAACTGAAAAAACCGTGGATTTCACCTGCGGCAACTTTTTGAAATCAATGAGAAAAGAACTAATAATATACTGCTGCACCATGATAAATCTCAGGCTCCGCTTGATGTAATTTTGCAAGAGAATTGTTATTTTTGTATCTATAAATTACACTTTGGTGCTTGAGAATGAAAGAAAAAAATTATTTTGGTTTTCTAAACCAATTAACTATGTCAGGAGCTTTCACACAAGCATCAAAAACAACGGTTCAGTTTACATTCAATCAGATGAACGATGCGCGAACGAACAATTATTCGATACGACTCACGCGCCATCTATTGTACGTTATTATTACTATGCTAAAAACTCTCACGCAAGTGTCAACAATTTAAAAAAATTTCAAATAACACTGATTTGTTTCCCCGTTCCCTCCGGTACATTCCTGTACTTTGTATTCTTCGACATAGTGAACATTTCTGTAGTTGTGTAGTGTAATTTTTATTTTCTATTTAACGTTTTGTGCGTATTTTTGCACAAAAAAATTTTTGTGGTTCTCTATTTTTAGTCTAAGTCGGCTCTGATGATTATTTAAGAAATCGAAACCGTTCTGCATGTTTGTTAAATAAAAATATAGAACAGAGTGGTCAAGGCTTTTTTCCAATTTTTCATCCTTATTTTTGTTTTTATGCTACCGTATTCAAGGTTTATAATAAATTATGCTATATAAGCTTTGTATCAGTTAATTATTATAGATTTATTGTATTGGGTGTGAAATTTCGTCCAATTTTTTGTTTTCATGCTACCGTATTTAATGGTTGAAAGATGACAAGTTTTATAATAAATTGGATTGTTATAAATATATGCTTTTTGTCAGCGTTTGGTTTATTATTTTATGAGATACAAGCTTTTAAAGTGTGAAAAATGTTCATTGCATCATTTAATCGATAAAGTTATTCTACATCAAAGTATATTAAATACCTTTAGTCGAGTCAAGAAAAATAATTAATTTTTAAGGTTTCGAGAATTTTATGAACGAAAATTCTGAACTTACATTTCGAATATAAGAAACATTGTCGCGGAACAGCAACGTTGAGCAAATATTAAATAACTGTTAAAATGTGTTAAATAAATGCAAACTCAAAATTTAAAATCGTTACATTAAATTATTTATTTTTGAATTGAGTACATAATCAAATACTTTTTAAAATTCAAAAGGAAACATATATGCCACATTGTAAAATAAATTTCAATAGGCGCTCATTTGATTCAGGTAAGGTTTTAATGTTGTAAAAACCGTGTCAGTCCATTCCTCATGCCAGGATCTTTCCAACTGTTCTTGAAGTCTAACTCTGGTCGCTTTGTGTATTTTATCTTCCAAATTTAACTTCTTTTGTCCCGCAATCGACATATCGACCATTTTATCATGAGCAAAATTTTTGTAATAGTTATTTGGCAACTTTATTCCTTCGAATTCATGAGTTCTCGAAATATCCGTCAACCAATTCATAACTGGATTATTCCACCAATCCCAACCGGTATTTTCTAAATCTTCAGAAGAATCACAGTCAGAAAATTCGTTATTACAAGCAATTGAAGCCAAAATAAAGCCTGTTTTAAGAACATTCACAGGGTTCAAATTTTTGTATCTCAAATCGTATTTGATTTCGTTTTCGATTAAAATATCAAAATCGGTCGTAGAATTATTATCACTGGTTGAAATAATAGATTGAGACGGTTGAAGATAAGTTCCAGGTACTTGACTTGCTAAAAATACTGAGCCGGCAATTGTGAGAACCCCGATTGCGTAAGTTGCTGCTAAAACAGCAGAAAATGCTACTAAAGTGTGTAACATATTAGTTATTTCATACGCAGTGATTAAATATTTTAGTTCCGTATAAGTGAACCATCCTCTCCGATAACCTTCTCGTAAAGCTATGTTTGTTTCTAATTGTTCCAGACGTTCCCAGAATACTGGTTCGCGTACGAAAACATTCCAATCCTAAGAAAATTAAATATGACATCAATTTAATGACGCAAACCTATTTCAAAGTATTTATTTATACTTACAATTGCATTCAGAAATTCTTTTTCCAATTTGCATAATTCAGAAACGGTTATTTCGCCTGATTTTGCCCATTCGTCAGTAAAAACTTCATCTTCTTCGCCGTCATCATGTAAAAATTTACTTGATACCATCTAAATACAAATATAATTTAACACACATTTCGACATTTTTTTTTTTTATATAATTGATAACAATTTTGGATATCGTTATATCTATACCGGAATTGTAGTATAAATTAATGAATAAATATTCATTTTACGTACCAAAGAGATCAAAAATAATTTCGATGGCGCAACTTGTTGCAAATATTCCGGGTTGCAATTTTTGAGACGTTCCAAATACAACAGAGCCAAAACAAATGAGCAAGGTGAAACACATGCATTTCGGGATATAGTAGCAGCATCTTCACAGTATAAACGATTTAATGATTTTCCTTGTTGAGCTTCAGAAAATAATTCGGATGCTAGTTCTAAAATTACAGTTGTTATTACTTTCTCTATTATTTGTAATACTTGCTCTGTAATTTACCTGAAACTGGCAAGCTCAAACGATCAGCCTTAGGTAGTTTTCCATAGTATAAAGTTTTCGTAATACGAGATAAAAATTTGTCGTGCTGACCCATGAACTAAAAAAAGTTGATTTTAAATAGGACGTTATTCATTACTTAACCAAAAATATACCTTTAACGGTCGCTTGAATTCCTTGCCACGTTCTGGTATTTTTGACATCGTCAAAAAGTTAAATTTTTACAGTATTTATTGAGTATTATTTCAGAAGTTACTATAAATTCGTAAATAGAACAACTGATTATTATGGCATGTAAGTGGCGTGACTAAATTGAAAGTGTATCAACCGTATCAACCCAAGTCAAATCATAACCCAAATCTTCAATCAAGTTTTATTTACAAAATCATTTACATATAATTCTATCTCAAATAATTTATTTATTTCAAAAAGTTGCTAGAATTATTATTGCATACTTTTAAAATACACAAATTTTGTTTTTTAAATATTAAAATTTATTATAGAAATACCAGACGAATGTTTTGAAATGGGTAGTAGCGAACGCATACTGTCAAATATCTGCAAAGAAAGACGCTAGTGCATTTTTCTTTTTGTAAAATATTTATTTTGCTTTTAAGATATGGCTCAGCGTTTTCCAGGTCCTGGCCCGACGCAAGGACCACCTGGGCCCCCTCAACAACGATACCCACCGCCGCAAAATCCATCTTTACGTCAATATTCTGGACCAAATTTTCCGGTAATTTATACAATCAATATGTAAACAACTTTTTTTTATCTAATTTGTTATCCAGCAACGTAGCGGTTTTACACCACCTCCTGCTATGGGACCTGCTGGTGGCACAGGAAACATGATGCAAAGACCCCCTCAGCCGCAGTATTCTCCTATGAGAGGAGGTCCATTACCAACTCCTCCTGGAGGTGTTAAAAGACCTCAAGATAACCGTGGTCCGATGCCTCCAGCTAAAAAGTAATTGAGAAATATCTTTCGAAGCTCATTTTGTAATATTTATTTTGTAGTGATTTTTCCCATTCTACCAGCAAGAAAAAGAAAAAACTTGCTGACAAAATCCTTCCACAAAAAGTTCGAGATTTAGTTCCCGAGAGTCAAGCTTACATGGATCTTTTAGCCTTTGAGAGGAAACTGGACGCAACAATTATGAGAAAGAGATTAGATATTCAGGAGGCTTTGAAACGACCCATGAAACAAAAGAGGAAACTCCGAATTTTTATATCCAACACGTTTTATCCTAGTAAGGAGCCTGGAGCTGAAGGACCTGATGGACCTGGCCAAGAGGGCTCTGTTGCTTCTTGGGAATTAAGAGTTGAGGGAAGATTGCTGGAAGATTCAAAAAATGATCCGAATAAAGTAAAACGCAAGTTTTCATCTTTCTTTAAAAGTCTGGTCATTGAATTGGATAAAGATTTGTACGGTCCTGATAATCATCTTGTCGAGTGGCATCGTACACTGACTACACAAGAAACGGATGGATTTCAAGTAAGAAATATTTTTTAGGGGTAAAAATAGGTCTTCCTCAAATGAGGCTAGCCCGAATTTCACACCAATATTCATCTTAAAGATAGCCTAATTCAATTATAACTTTCCTCTCGTACTTATTCATGATTCTACGCATTCAATTTCTGCAATATTATCCAGTTATCATTTCTATCTGTCAATACACGCACAAATACTCAATCTCAAACTCTCATGCTGAGTTGCACTAAAAGTAATCAATAAATAAATAATTGTATCAATAGTAACCGAATCAATGAAAAAAGACCACTTGATCTTGGAAGTCCATAACTGTCGGCTGTTGCAATTTAAAAGTTTTAATTTTTTTTATGACAAAAAAAATTTCATGTTTTTTTGTTTTTCTAATTAAAGACCCTGCAGCAACAAGGACGAATCTGTTATTTCCTTGATTTTCAGGAGAAATGAAAAACTGATTATCTTTTTTATATTAAAATAAATCTTGTTGATACTTGCGTCATAGCACTCTTTCATCTAAAGAAATGTGTTGTGAGTAGTTTTCAAAATATTTATTTAGATTTTGCCAAAAAAAAAATGTTTATTTCCCAAAAATGAAAAATCAACACGGTAATTCACATTTAAATTAATTAATTAGATAAAAAGTTAAAATAAATACAAAATATATGATTCTCTCTGATAAGATACTTCAAGTATTGATTTCCATCAGTTTTCATCGTCCTCATCTATCGTGGGCGTCACTTTGACAAGGATCAGCAGATTTTAATCCTTCATAACAAGTAAATCGGGGCTATTCTGTAACTCAATCGATAAATTTTTATCTATCATCTATTTCAGCCAATGAACGTAGGTAGCATTGACAAAAATTCTGATTGTTTCCATTTGTCAAAAATCTTATCGATCGATAATAAGTTATAGTCCAAGATCCCAGACCCGCCAGACCTTATTTATTTTCTGAGAAACAAAACTTGTGGATTAGAGTAGTGTCAGTCGGTACTTTGATCATACGCATATCTGCTAGTTTGTGCCGACGACCAATTTAAAGATACGAGGTGCTAGAGGTACGTTAAGACATTACTCACTTTCCTTAAAGTCTGAATGCTGATTTTTATGTATGTCACGCCTCTTCTAGAGAATATTGTTGATAATTGATAACCAAAACTGCCAGATACTTTCCATCGGCAGTAATTCCTGCTAAACGCTTCAAAGCTCACAAATAGATAACGTAATATCACTTATAGTCTGGGTCCTAATTTTTATATATGATACTCAAGGAGCAATTTCAATACTTTTTGTAAACAGCCAGACCAAGGAAGAGTTGGATGCTCATAGATACTTCGCTCACTATCAAGCCTACAAATAGCCTACTCACAGCGATATTTTAATTGTATCTGGAGGATGTTGAGCCCTACGATTGATCTGGCTTTTAACAAAAAGTATTAAAATTGTTCCCTGAATATCATATATAAAAATTAGCACTCAGACAAGCAAGATTACGTTATTCTTTGCAAGCTTTAAAGAGTCTAGCAGAAATTACAACTGATGGAAAGTGTCTAGCAGTGTTGATTATCAATTTTTAACAATATCCCTTGAAACATACATAAAAATCAGCACTTAAGACTTTAAGAAAAGTGAGTAATGTCTTAACGTACCTCTAATACCTCGTATCTGTAAATTGGCCGTCGGCACAAACTAGGAAGTATGCGTATGATCAAAGTACATACTAGCACTACTCTATTCCACACATTTTGTTTCTCAGAAAATAAGTAATATCTGGTGGGCCTGGGATCTTGCTCTATTAATGATTGTGTTACGGAATACGGCCAAATCTGCTCTAGGTACATACTTTTTTGCCAAAAGTAGCACGTTTTCGTTTTTTTTATTTATTGCTATAGGCTCTGCATACAACTGTATTTTATTTATTTCTGGGCATTCTTTAGGAGTTTTTTGAATCGTAAATTAAGAATAAACTAAAAAATTGCTTACTGTGCTGCAGTATATTTCATTTTTGTGTCCTGTGTTTAGATCAGAGCTGGGCAGTAATTAAATACTTTTGTAATTAATCACTAATTAAATTACTTTTTCCCAAAAATACTTTTGGCCGGTTTTATAAAAGACCAAGTAAATTTACTCTCAAAATAAATTTATTTTCCCTAACAAATTCTTATCATTTTGAGTTTCTTTATGACAACAGAATCATTGCTGTCAAAAAATCGACTGTCATTTAACAGAGTAAATTTTTTTTACACTGGAAGTAAATTACTCTGTCCTTTATAAAACCGGGCAAATGTAGAAAAAAGTAATTGTACTCAATTACTTTTCGAATTTTAGAGAATATTTGAAAAAGGAATTGTTTTTCGGTAATTTAATTACTTACAGTAATTTAAATTACATAAAGTATTTTGAGTAAAAAAAATTTTTTTTAGGTATTGCAGTCCACTTAATTTTATTCATGTTACTATTGAATTTCGGACGTTTCGGATGTGCACCCATCCATCTTCAGCATTCTTATAAAAGTATTACAATCCTATAACATTGTTGTATACAGCATAGTTGTGAAGATTAACTTCCAATATTTATTGAAATACAATATGAAAATTGACTCAAAAATCACAAAAAATGTGTGAATGTAACTTTGAGGCTACCACCAACCAAGGCTGGTGATAGAATTTTTTTTACTTAATCCATATTTGGGTCCTTCAATCTGCATTAAAATATAAAGTATTTTGAAATACTTCAAAGTATTTGAAACTATGGGTATTTGAATTACTTGAGTTACTTTCATCAGTTTCAACAAGTAGATGTGAATAAGCTTACGTGTTTGTAAAAGCTTCATGTGGGAGAAGGGCAACAAATGCGTCACATTACTCCCTGCCTCGCAATTATTCTTTAGTGGACATGCATTATTGGACGATTTGTTCGAGAAATTGGTAGTTTTAAAAGAAAATAGAAATATATTATTCAAATGATAGTTGTTTACTTTATTATAATTATAATTTTTTTGCATTATATTCATGTATTTGAAGATATATTTGCTTTTCAATTTAATAAGTATTTGAAAAAGTATTTGAAATTACTTATTAAAATTACAAAAGTATTTAGTAATTCAATTCCTTTTTTTTATTATTGAAGCATTTCAAATACTTTCTGTCAAAGTAATTAGTAATTGTAATTAATTACTTTTTGTAAATAATTTGCCCAGCTCTGGTTTAGATATAGTAAAATTTTCTCTATTTTTATTTTGATATTAATCTTTTTTGAACTTTCTGATCTCATTTTATCCATAAATTTTTCCAGCGAAACGAACAAAACTGAATGATAGAACAGAGTGGGGTTACTTATGTTTGGTGAAACAAGCACGTATATACCAGTGTTGCATCAAACAAAATGAAGAATATCTGTATTTTTTCTTCCCCACTCCAAACAAATTTTTACTTATACGCTTATGCTGCACCAAACGATAAAGCGAATTTTTCTGAGCAAAACCTCGTATATAACTCATTTTCACCAAAAAAACAGATATGTCCTTGTTGCTGCAAGTTCTTCTTCAATTGTTTTTACTAATTATATCAGTCCTGTGTACAATTCATTTTAAAACTAAATTCTTCTTATTCTCGAAGATGACCCAGGCGGGGTCGAAACTATAGAGGAAAATGAATAATTTTTTTTTTTTGACTGAATTCTCTCATCTCAGTTATCATCACTTATTAATAATATTAGTGTACAGTAGGCTATGGATGGAAAACAAAATAAAATCTAGCAGCTTTCAAGTAATTTTGTTCTACTAATTCCATGACCGAGAGTTAATAATAATAATAATAATAATAATAATAATAATAATAATCGTTTATTGCCATATAAAGTATATAAAAATAGTACAAAGCAGTCAGACATGAATGATATGAATGAAAAATATAAATTTAAATTTTATCTATATTACCCCAAGGACTTAACATAGAAATTCATCTAAGCTGTAGAAACAATTTACTGTTAAAAAATGTTTTACTTGATGTTTAAAGTTAAGGAAACTAGTAGTTTCTTTTATACAACTTGGTAGAGCATTATAACATTTTACTGCTCTAATATGAGATCCTTTTGCTAGTATTTTCAATCTATGAACTGATATACTTAAATCGTTAGTATTACGTGTTGTCATTTTCGAGTCAATTTCATTGTTCATCATGAATAAATCAATTTTTTTTCTTACAAAGATAACAAGTTCATAGATATATAGCGATGGTACGGACATAATACTAAGTTCTATAAAAAGAGGCTTACAATGAGTATTCGCAATAAACTAAGTTCCGATTTATTTAATCAATTTGATTGGCCAGTGATGATACAAAAAAATGGAGAATTTGTAATCGTTGCCAAGGAGATTCGAGCCTTGTTCTTACAAATTGTTACATGCTATATAAATAATAATGACATTGAACGCAGGATAAATTTTTGCAAGTTTATCAAGAAAATGATGATTTAAAACAAAAATGTGATCCGATTTGTCGAAATTTACAAACACTGGTCTATTTATTTAATAGAAATGATGTACTTCCGTATTTATTAACAAAAAAAAGCTATCAACGAATAAGGAGTTTTAGTGTGGATTGGGATGTTGAGGAATAAAGTTATTAGTGTTTTTAACATTTTTGTGCAGCCCAGCATCTGAATCGTGTATCCCTTGAAACAAATACATTTCGTACAAACATCCCTATTGTACCCAAAATTTACATGTAGATATATATTTTTTAAATCTTTTGTGAAAATGATCTACAATTGTTTTATTCATTTAGGTAAAGCGACCAGGCGATAAAAATGTTAGATGCACGATTCTTTTGTTGTTGGATTATCAACCACTTCAATTTAAACTCGATCCAAGACTTGCTCGATTGTTAGGAGTTCATACACAGACACGGCCCGTAATTATTTCTGCTTTGTGGCAGTACATCAAAACACATAGGTATATTATTTTAAATTTCAGTCAATTTTTCTTCTCATTCATATTTATTTTTGTTCAGATTGCAGGACGCTCACGAACGAGAATTCATAGTATGTGACAAATATCTCGAACAAATTTTCGGTTGCCAGCGCATGAAGTTCGCTGAGATACCTCAAAGATTGAATCCATTGTTGCATCCTCCAGATCCGATTGTTATAAATCATGTAATTTCAGTCGAAGGTGGTGCAGAAAGTAAACAAACGGCTTGCTACGATATTGATGTGGAAGTTGATGATACTTTAAAAACACAAATGAATAACTTTTTACTCAGTACAGCCAGTCAGCAAGAGATACAGGGACTTGATTCGAAAATTCATGAAACTGTCGATACCATCAATCAACTGAAAACTAATCGGGAATTTTTCCTGAGCTTTGCAAAAGATCCGCAGCAGTTTATTCACAAGTGGATCATCAGCCAGACTAGAGATCTGAAGGTTAATTCCTCGTATTTATTAATAAGTATGAATTTTAAATGAGATTTTTTTTAGACTATGACTGATGTAGTCGGCAATCCAGAAGAAGAAAGAAGAGCTGATTTCTTCTATCAGCCTTGGGCACAAGAGGCCGTATGTCGGTATTTCTATACAAAAGTGCAACAAAAACGTGCTGAATTAGAACAAGCTTTAGGTATTCGTAACAATTAAATAGTATTTTGAAACATATTACATAACTTTGGGCTACAGTATGCTTATATATTTGTATTTTACGATATCAAGTAAATGTATGATTAATGTTTTTAATAAGTAATAATAAAAACTTGACAATTTATTTTTAGTTCAATATATTAGTTTATGTTTTATTTATTGTATATAATAACAGCATAAGTTGTGCTAAATAAAGCCTGTCGGGTGTTAATTACAAAAGGACATAACTGATAAGTATGTGTTGCAAAAGTGAGCACGCAATGAGACTCGTTAAATTTAAAAGAGCGAATGATAAGTGTGATAATGTGTACAACTTTTATTGATAATGATCATTTCATGATAGGAAACGAAACACTGATCTCTAGAGTAGGGGATAAAACGAACAACAAAAACGATGGAATAAAACAAAAGATAAATATACACATGCCAGCCATCTGTGAGATAAAAATTGTACTTTATCAGCTGTTCATGTTTCTTGTTATGACGTAATTATCAACTGTAATTATTTACGATAAATGCGACATATTTTTTTACTATCTAAATAATGTACTACTGCTTAAGATCATTTCATTTTATTATTAAAGTTTAGTTACTCATAAATCAAATGACTCAATTAAATTCAAGGTTATAAAAACTTATGACAAATACAAGTGATGGTGAGTTATTTACAGAAATCCAGGTCACTCATATATCATTCTTAAACTTTTATTTTAGCCATTGAAATTAATGTCTGCTATAATCAGCACATCACAAGCTTCCCAAGCTTGCAGTGAGAAACACGATGCAGAGAATTTGTTGACATCTCTTTTGTTTTATGTGAAACAGTGTCAAGTACGATTTGGTGGCAAAACAGAACTTGCAACTGAATTTGATCACAATGTTGCTGGATTGTGCTGTGCGTTGGAGTCAGTAATTTCTCATGGGCTGCGATCCAAGCCTCAGGAAGCTCAACAAGGGTCTGCCCTTAAACAGGTTTCCGATATTGTATCCAGCAGTCTAAATTTCAACAATGAGGTGTCAAGTTTTTGGAACTTTGTCAAGCACCACTTGACGAAACATGAACAAGAACGGTACGCTGTTTTGAGAAATATTTGGACGGATATTGGAAGAGGAAGGGCATGGATCAGATCTGCATTAAATGAACGTTCTCTAGAAAGGTACATAATAAAATTTTCCTGTTGGAAAATATTTAATTTGTTCTTATTGTTGAAGATATTTTCATTGCTTGTTAAGTAATGAAGACTTGCTACATAGATATTATGAAAATTGGGCACTGCTTCGTGATCAAGAAAAAAGTGCAATGTTACCAAATATGGCAGCAGGTAGAATTTTTAATTTCAAAATCTTAAAAATTATTCTAACTGTATGATTTCTATAGGTTTAGGTCCAATTTTATTTGCAATAAGTATAGATAAATCAGAACTAAATGAAGGAGATTGTAGTTTAAGTAAATTAAAAATCCAAAGTGAGCCAATAATAGTTTCGGAAGCTAATACTCAGAAAAACGAATTAAAAAAAAAAAAACGAGTACCTGCACAAATAATATCATTTGATGACGATGAAGAAGACAACAAATCTTGCCTTTCATATACAAGTGGTTCATCTGTTTCTCAAGAAAAGAGCACGTCTGGGCAATCAGATATTCCAAAATCAGAAGAAAAAGAAAATTCAAATTCAGTATTACCTCAAAAACCAAAGAATTATATAGCAGAATGTTTTCCAGATATACCTAAAAACGCGACTAATGAAGAATCTCAGGTAAAGAAGCCTTCTGCTAGTATCAGACCATCAACATCCAGTGTCTCAAGTATGGAAGTGACTCTAACACCAGTTCAACACGCAGACATCGGGGAATTAATTCCCGTTGAAACAGAAATTGAGCAGTTTAGTTCAGGATCACCAGAAAGTGTTGATGGTGCCATAGAAATGCCGTCAGATATCGTCGCTGTTTTGACAACAGTTGAAAACAAAAATAAAGAAGAAATGAATCATTTACATGAAAAAATTTCCACTCTTACCAACGAAAATGAAAATCTTAGAATGAGACTTAAGAAATATATTAGCGCTGTAAAAATGTTGAAAACTGACGGAGATCTGGCGCATAATGTTTTTGCAGATTTGAGTTTATCCGATGATTATGGAAATGAACAAATTGACCATTTAGCGGAAGCTAAAGTGTATGAAGACAAATTAGTACAAGTAATTTTGATGACTTATTATTTGAGTAAATTTCAATATGATTAATTTTTATTTTATAGGTAGCAGAAATGCATGGGGAATTGATGGAGTTCAATGATTATTTACAGAAATTATTGGGGCAAAAAGAATCTTCTTTACAACGATTACGATCAGAATTGGCGAATCTTCGAGGACCCTTGCCTAGTGATAAAATCAGTACAGATGAAGAAACTTTCGAAACTGTTGGTTTGGTTAGCATTTGTGTCCCTTCTGCTTTTCTTACTGGTTTGTTGACTTTATTTCAATATAATGACTACCAATATACAAGCCCTGTCTCATTGAAGTTGGCACAATTAACGAAAATATGTCTTTTAACAGAATTTAGCCACTTTTTGCTAAAACTAGCATTTTTTCTATTCACCAAGATACTATTTATTCACTTTTCATATAACTATTGATCTTTGTTCTGAGTAACAAAAAGAGGAAAATTCTAAGCATTTCATAATATTACCAAAATACAAAAAATCAACAATAATTAAATAGAAAATTACCTCTGCGTCACTTCGCCTTTTTAGCGCATTTTTCCGAAAAAAGCGCTATTATATTCACTTTGGCTGGCTGGCTGGCTGGCTGGCGTGACGCTGAGATCTCAGCAACTATACTATTTACAGACTTGAAACTGGTACTAAATAAAAGCTGCTGTTTCGTAGGCTTGCACAAATTGCTTTAATTCAAGCTCAGTGATTGTGGAAAATTGAATTATTCAATTACTTGTTTCAAGTGAAACAATGTCCATAGATATCTATGACATTAGGGATATGGCAACTAAAAATTATTAAAGTAGATAAAAATTTAGTTACAACTTTCGCCGCAGGTGTCACTATTATTATGTACAGTTGTCAAATCTGTCCGGGATTCATTCAATGACTTGTTTGACGCGAATTTGAAGCTTATTAGAATGAATTATTATTATTGAATGAAAATTTGTTCACTTTTGGTGTATTTTTTTTATATAGCTTTGATAAAGATCAAATTATCATTTTAAGCTACAGCACTTGACCTCCTGTCAGTCAATAACAAAACAATGAAGATTAAAAGGTATTTTTGAGTTTGTACATGCATAAATTATATACTTATCAAATAGTCAACTTGAAACTAGTACTAAATGGAAGCTGCTGTTTCGTAAGTTCGCCCAAACTGCTTGATTTCAAGCTCAGTAATTGTAAGAGATGGTAATTTGCGAAATCTCTAAAGTAACAAGCATTCATGAGCTGTCAAAAATGCGCTTCCATCATCTAGATGATTCTTCCATTTTTTGTACCATCTACTATCTTGATATTTTTCAACAAAATACCAACTGATGTTTATTAATCATCTAGAGTAAAATTGCTCCTAAATTTTTGAAGACGAGTACAAAACTTTGAAACTTCTCATGCGAGCTGAGATCGGAGCTTCTTTTTCATGATATGCTACTAAATTTCGATCGGCAAGAGATCTGAACTACGGGCTATCCACGTTAAAAGTGGATTTTTATTTTCCAACATCCAATTTTCCACGATTTCAGCCGTATGACAAGCGGCATCATCTTTTCGAGTACAATTGATATTTTAAATTTTCCATTCAATTTGCGGATTTAAATTTCTTTGAAAGACGTTGATGTATCAGCATTCATTATGTCAAGGATTCTTGAATCATCATGGAGGCTGGAGATACTGGTGGATCTAGAATTTTAGTTTGGGAAGGACTTGATCCAGTTGAGTGTAGGCTTTATCATGGTCAAAAAAAATCATTAAATTCGTGTGACGTAATTTATGGATGGCCCCACATGAGGATCCAAGTCAATTAGAGGAAGCGACAATTGCACTTTGTAGGCGGTATCATGAATACTAGTTGATATATTAACATCTTCCAAAAGGTTTGAAAGCCATGAATCCAAAATATCAAATATATCTTTCGATAAGATGATGCCACTTGTAATACTGGTGGAATTGTGGAAGACTGGATGTTGGGAAATGAAATTCCATTTTTAATATGATCATCCAGTGATTCAGATCTCTTGCATACCATAATAAAAAAACTCCATCATTAGCATGTATGAAAAATTTCAGAATTACGTGCTCGTCTCCAAAAATATTCGAAATAATTTTATTCAAGGTACTTGCTAAATATATCAATTTAATTTTTATTAGTTTTCTGTATTTTGTTAAGGCCGTATGACACGATGCATAATTTATATCAAAATTATGTACATTTTTGTGTTTCAAAATTATGATCAAAAAAATGTACTGTGGCATACATCAAAATACCTTCAAAAAAAATATTCAAAAAATCGTACAAAAAAATGTAGGACTTGCTCTATATTCTTACAAATTTTTCTTCAAAATGTGTGCAATACGAATGCGCATTGGCATAAATAAAGATTCTCATTTGTTTGACATTTTATGCTCAAATATGAATTGTTGTTGTTGTGAGAGTTATGATTATTCTAGAAATATCGTGCTCCAGAGATGAAATCATAATTTTAATTGAGGAATTTCATTTCATCCATTTAGATATTTTTATTAAATCTGACAGTTGTCACGTGAAGTAGATTGTGCTTAGACGCGTGAACATTCAAAATGTGCGCAATATGAATGCGTACTAGCATAAATATACATTCTAGTCTGTTTGACAATTACTTTTTGTGTACATTGTTGGTTTGAGATATTATTATTTTTAACAATCACTATTATCGGCGATATCAATAATAATTTAAATTTATGCTCCACAAATCTTCTTTCATCCATCTTAATATTTTTGTTCAACCTGACAGTTGTCACGTGAAGTAGCATGTGCGCAGATGCGTGAACAGATTAATGTACAAAATTTTGTAGTAGTGACATACAGGTATTCAAAATAATGTTCAAAAAATTGTAAAAATTTTTGTTACAATTTTTTTTCAAAATTATGTTCATAAAGAGAAATTATACATCGTGTCATACGGCCTTTAATCTAAGGCAATGCTTAGAATTTCCCTTTTTTTTATTTTTATAATATATCTCAAGATGTGAAAAATGAATGAGCAGTCTTTAGGTAAAAAGAAAAAAAATGTTGATATGCCCAAAAACTATTTAAATTGCGCTTTAAAACATATTTTCATTGGCTTTGCCAACTCCATTGACACAATGTGTCATTACACTCCCCTCATTACACTCACTCCGTATATACATATAATAAATCTGTAGATAATTTTCATGTTGTGCATGCATCACGCGGAAACTACTTGACGGATTTTAATAAAAGGACATTGTTATAGTTTATATCCCGGGTAGTGTGTTAGGATACTTCGTAACTCGCTTTGTGCCTGCGCCAGCCATAGAGCGTATTCCCATCGCTGCAGAATCAGCATGACTGTGGGAATGATATAACGTATATGCATGCGTAAAGTGGAGAGACAGAAAATACTCTCTGCTTTATCGTAACGTAAGCAAAATCCGCGTATCATTTGCGCGAGCGATCTTGTAATTTGCAGTTTTGCTGAAGAATCCAGTTGCTCTGTTTAATGATAATTAATAATAATTGTCAGGAATAATTATTGTTAACAACGAGATCAGTATTTTTTAATTCTCAATGATTATTTAGTCCTATCACAGACGAAGTCGTGGGCACTGGCTAAAATAGGACATTTTTTGTACCACGTTTAAATAATAACTGTGATATTTTCCTAAACTTCTTTAACAGTAGCCGTGTGTAGTTTGTGATCCAATATTTTGGTTATGCATTGTAGAAGTGGAACTTATATCGATATGAGACATGAAAAATTCCAAAGATTTGTTGAAAATATAAATATAACGATGTTTAGCGGATTAATCATTTTGCTGAATATTTAGTCACGTGTTTCTGATTTTATTTCCTGACATTCAAATACAAATTGTGATATTTTCATATTGTGACGACAGCCATTGTTAACTCATCGCACAATGTACCAGAATCGCTGCCTGGTAGTTGTAGAGCGCTCAATCTAGTCAATGGGAAATGGAGAACATGCAATCTATCAAAAAATTTTTACAGGATTTTTTTGTAATTTAGACACTCAGAAAGAGTCACCCCTAACTCTGAAGCACATTTTTCTCTCGGAAGGGAGAGAGATATAAGCATATTTATTTTTTTCCTCTTTTCAACTGCATTTTCAGTTTTTAGGAGATTTACATCGGTTTTCCATAATTTCATGAAGTATAGTTTCCAATAGGTATGAGAAACAACTGACTCAACATTCAAGCGGCAAAAATCGAATTTGGGATCATTTTTAAAGATGCTCTTCCAATTAACTACACATTAAATAATGCCTGTGTTTGTAGCGCTGCAGAGGCTTAACTAACAATTAAAATTAGACAACGAATACACGAAATTTTTAGATTAAAATAAGAATTGCTAATAGAATTTTTTAACGAAAGATCAATGATAAATAACCCAATTACGCTTTTAAAATTCACTGTATAACCAAGATAGAACAAAATGCGGCGGATCAACATTAATTTGTTTTTTTACATAATTATTCTAATGTATTTTCACAAATTTTATTCTGATTAAATAATTATTGCAGGTTACTTTACAATTCGTCGCACAATAACAAAATTGCTTACGTCAGTCACTTGTATTCAATGATTCTTCTCTCACGAGCCCATGGGCTTTATATACTCTTTTTCAACAATGAGCTAGCATTCAAATGTGCGATATCCAAAAATCTCGCAACAATGAGCTAGCATTCAAAAGCCAGACAATTGAACATTATCTAGATTGTTTTCGAATGCTTACTTGGATCGTAGTTACAATAAATAACAAACTTGAAATATTTCATATTCATCACAATATTTTCAACACAGAATCAACGGGAAATGAGAAAGAGCGGAAAACAAAATTCAACCAAATTCAAGATGACCAACTACGCATACCCTCCTCAAGGTGAAATGGCTAATTTGAGAAAACAATCTCTGACAATTTTTGGCAAAAAAATCTCTATTGACTAGACTAGCAATTCAAATTCTAATTTAGTATCTGAAGTATAATTATGATTATTTCCTTTTTTTTATATTTCGAATCTGCTTTCTATTTTATTACAAATGTACATATTTTGCGATTCAAAATTATTAATATTATCACAAATTTCAATGTGAATCATTTGACAATAGAGTCCAGTTTTGCTTCTAAATCTTGTTCAATTTACATGACTTGATACTTTACGAGATTCTCATCTATCTCCTGAATCTTACTCGTCGTACTATCGGTTTCCTCCGAAATTATCTTCTTCGGCTCGGTAACCATTTCCTCTGTTGATTCCTTCGATATTTTTATTTCTTTAGCTACTGCGCCTTTCACTGCTTGCATCTCTTTAGCCATCGCCACTTTCAGCTCAGCAGAAATACCTTGTGTAGATTCAGCCATTTTCTTCTCCATGGCTTCTGTCGATTCAGACATCTTCTTCTCCTGCATCTCGTTAATGGCCATGCTTCTTGTCTTGGGCATTTATAACATTCACAACACTGCTACCTAATCCACTTTTCGTCGTCTGGATCCAAAATTATTTCCACTGAATTTCTCGAGATCCCACTCCTGACACCAATTTGTCACAAATTTCAATGTGAATAATTTATTAACACAGATTACAGTGTAAATCTTCACTTTACAAACTCGTATTTTCACAATGTCGCTCAAAGTTACTCTTACTGAATCTCTGAATGACTGAATTCCTCTCCTAGCTCACGCTCTTATATACCTAAGCCGACAATGGGCCAACATTCAATTGTCTGACAGTTGTTGCCTGGCAACCACCGAACATCTAGTGACCAAAGCCTGTCAATCATGTCCGACAATTGAACATCGATCTTGTCAATACTAACTAGGATTACAGTTACAGCGGATTCAAATAAATAATTATGTGACCTAATTACTACAAATATCTCATATTTGTGACAATATTCTTTCTAGTACAGTTAAAACTCAGATATTTTTGGATAGTTTGATTGAAAATGGGTGAAATATGAAATATTAAAAAGAAGTGAGTGTGCTTTCTCGTTGAAGAGGTGAGTTACACTCTAAAAAAAACTACTACATACAGTAAATCGTCGAATTCTGATCCAAAAAAACTCCCTATATCCGCCGAATTCTAGGGAATTGAAAATGTTGATTTTTTAACCAAAAAAAAAACACTTATTCTTCAAAAGTTTCAAGCAAATTACTCAAAATCGGAGATAATACAACAAGTGCTTAAAAATTACCGATCATTTTTATGAAAGCTTGTTATAATTCACGAGTTCGAAGAACGAGTGGCATTTGTACAACAAACGTAATACAAATTTCTGTAGGTTCAACTTTGCCAAGATATAGTTAATGTTAAATGTATTTGAATGTAGTCCTGAATAGGTTACTTTTTTCAAAAAGTCATAACTCTGGTTCAAGAATCCCTTTAACATTTACCTTTAATCAAATAAAAATGTGTTACAGTAGCTTGAAGGTCCGTTTCGGCATTATTTTTTTAAATTTCTGACTTCTCATTCTTGTCTTGATCAGCGACCCCAAAAACATGATCAATATAAGTTTTATTGATTCGTTAATTGTACATTTTTCAACTTTCAAAAAGCAGAATATAGCTATCCAATCTATTTCTATTCTATCAGTCATATTAGGGGAAAAATCGCGAATTTTGAAATTCTTACTTCAGATTCGTTATCAGCGTCCTTAAAACACATACATTTTTTCAATAACTAATTCTCAATAATTGGGTCAGTATTAAATTTTGGAATTCAGGGGTCATTTCCACTCTCTTGGAGGTAAAAGCACATCATTTCTTGTTAATATTTGAAACCCCGCAATACAAAACAAAAAGTACAAGCTGCTATAGAATTAGTTGGAAGTTATTATAAGGATCCTCGGAAAAGACGAATTTTTATCTATTTTTAAGGACGATACTTGTACCATCCATGAAATAAATATAACAGTTCAGATTTCCTATATTATTATTCTTCCATCACAAAATAGCGGTCTAGAACTAATTCACTGCCCATCTAGCGCCGTAATAAATTGCACTTCAATAAAATACAAAAAGGAGATAGTAGTTTAAATAATTTGATTTATTATCTAAGTCTCTTGTTTCGTGTCGCCTGAGCAATGTCCGAAATATCAATTTATTCAAGCCTCCACAAAAAAAGATTCCGAAAAGCAATTATTTTTCTAACGCAATAATATTTTCAGGAACTGGTTCTGAAGCTCATCATGTATACCAAATTTACATAAGAGCTGGTAATGATGACTGGAATATTTACAGAAGATATGCTCAATTTTATGCATTACACAGCGAACTAAAAAAATTGGATCCAGCAGTTGCTAATTTTGATTTTCCTCCTAAAAAAAGCCTCGGAAATAAAGTAACATCTTCGTCAAAATTAATTTTCTATTCTATAATAAAATTTGTTTCAGGATGCAAATTTAGTAGAAGACAGAAGAAGAAGACTGCAAACTTATTTGAGAAAAATTCTTGCTCACTGGCCCGAATTGGGTAATTGTAATAGCCGATATTTATTAGAAAGACATCTTTCATTTTTCAGGTATTGTGTTCAATAGTTCTTAGATAGTTAATATCTAAGAAAATTTATGTCAATTTTTAGGGATCAACCAACTCAAGATGCGAAGAGTAAAAACACTTCCAAAAAAAGTGTTTTTTCTCCAAGAAGAAACAATACGTCAAGTAATGAAAATCATTATACTGGTCTGTGATAGCACTCACATTTTAGTTAATTATTTTATGTAAAGTTATGTTTTTAATAATTATTTTTTAGTTAGTATTAAATAAGATCTATATGAAATCAATGTTGCAATAATATTTTGTTTTACTAAAGATTTATTTTTTGCTACATTGTTATATTCATTATTGTATAAAAATTATTCCTATGTAACAGTTATTGATGATTGTGATCAATCAGTTTTATAATGGAACTTAATATTTGATTAAAAGTACTTTTAAAGAAATATTTTCATTGAGATAAGGATTTTTTTCCAATTGGTGATTATATCACAGTTTTGAAGTAATTTTCTTTAGAAAACCGGAACTTATTAGTTATGGTCTGATGATTACAATGATACTTGCGTTTTTGCAAGTATTATTTGAATAAAACAATTTCATCTACTAAATATTATTATTTTGTAAGGTTTGTGCTTTTGAAATCAAATTATTTTGTAAATAATTTGTATGTATTTTTATTTCTTAAATTCAAAATCAATATCAAGTAAATAGTACAGACAAGTACATACCGTTTGTCCTCATAGGCAATTTCTTAAATAGAACAAAGATAAAATATAAAATTCATGTCTGTTATCAAAACTATTCGGTAATATTGTGCGCATGCGTAATCATTCCATGCATGTTTGTCAGATGTATATTTTCCATTCAATTTAAGACTTTATTTCATGTTTTTTAAATATTATTTATCAATAATAATACAAATTTGGAATTAGCCTCAAGTTTTATTTCAAAATTAGAGGAAGAAAGTATTATTCAGCTTCTTGTAATTCCATTTGACATTGATATATTAAATGGCAACAGCGCTTGCGGCTTTGACAGCGTTTGAAATTCTTGGTTGCGGGTGTAGGGCAAACGCCCTTTAATACGCATAATGTATTATAAGGCAAAAACAATCATTAGAAATAAATCAAGTAGAAAAAGTGCAAAATTGTGACTTCATTGCGGTAAATAGTCAATTACTTCTCGAAATATACCGGAATTTTTGAAATATTTTCATTTTCCATTGTGCTACATTTGTAACATCAGTCGGAGATTAGTTCAGGGTGTTTAGTTTTACGCAATATGGCGGACAAATCGGTGTAGTCTGTCACTTGTGTGGCCGAAAATTGTATATTGGTTTTTTTATAAGTAAATATTTAATTTTTAATTATTAGCTGTTAGATAATCAATTATTTTGTAACAAAATGTCTGGTGAGCCACGAGAACGAGAAATCGCCGCTGAGGACAGTATTAGAGTAGTGTGTAGGTTTAGGCCATTAAACGATTCAGAAGAAAAGGCTGGATCGAAATTTGTTGTCAAATTTCCATCAGGAGGTGAAGAAAACTGTATATCTATTGCCGTAAGTGTTAATTTTATCTTTCTATTTGCTTGCGTTGACGTGTTATGTGTTCGTAGTTTTGATACAGTTCAATAAATCTCAATTTTGTTGCGGATCACGTTTTGGTTGTTATTGCCATTAAACTCTTATTTTTAATTAATATCCAATCTTAAACTTATATTTGACTTAAACTGTTATTAAAAACAACATTTCAAACAAATATTTCAAGTAGAAATTACAAATACGAATAAAAGCAGTTTGTGATTTCGTGTCTTTTGCTATATTTTATTATGACTGATATTGTAAATAATTGTATTTTATATTCCAATATTCATTTGTGAATTGATAAAAAAATACGAACAAATATTATGATTAATAAAAATTGAAGAATCTATCACGGACGTATGTCCTAGTATGACTAATTCATTACTTTTTCATCTAATCTTTTATTTGATAGTACACAAAAAAATTATATTGTAATCTTAAAAACTGTGTTTGAATATATTTTTAGAAGAATCATAACAAAAAAAAATGAATTTTTGATTAATGCTTTTATTACATGTCAATGAATATTACATTAAAGAAAATAATGCATAAAGTGGAAAAAAATGTTATTTTCACTTCAATAAACTACTACTATTACTTCGCAGCATCAAAAGAATTGTCATACAATGATTTTGAAAATGAGTTGCAATTTAGAAGCCTATTTTTGGAACAAATGTTTGTTTTACAAAATTTTTCTCTGTTCTCAATTCTTCATATTCCGCCCGAAAATAATAATTCCTAGCCTGATTCGTGACACAGAAAGTTCAAATCAATAGAAATTGTTCCTTTTATATGTAACTTGAATTGCATTGTTTGAACACTGTGCACACTTCAGTTATTTTACAGAGAAAGTCGCTTTATTTGTAAAATATTTTCCATGCATGACATCATTTTATTACCAAAGAGGTTATTTAAATCATCTCTAATCTCATAATTGATAGAAATTTATTGCTACATCTGGCTCGTATTTTTGTTGTGATTTGAAAGTCAAAGCAGAGAACTAAAGGGCTCATGTGCGTTGGGATAGAATCAATAATGTCCTTAACCCTGACCCATTTATATCATTCCCGAATTTAAGAAGATTTAGAGCAGTTATCATTTAGAGGAAATATACCTCCTCATGATTTTTAGACTTCGCGTGTTTGGTGTCACGTTTTAGAATTTGAGGTTTGTCAGACAATTTCCATCAACAATTTGAGAAGTAATTTTCTCCGGAAAACAATTTACTTGCGTATTATAATGTGGTGATGTATTTTACTTTAAATTATCTTTTAGTTGTGAAATTTATTATTCTAAACGGGTGGTTGAAAACTTACATTAAATTTTCATTTTCCAGAGTGTTAAAAAGTAATTTTTCATAGATCTGGAGCAAATTGCTGATATCATTTTTCCACAGTTAGATCAGATTATCCCATTCTCAAAAATAATAACTTGTAATTAATACAAAAATAACAAAATATAGACAAAAAAGTCTTGCAGTAAATGTAAATCTGTTAATAATCTTCAATGCAGGATAAGTAATTGATTAATTCATAAATGTCTCAAGATATCTAAATAAAAACTGGCCTTAAAAAGCGGAAATGTTTTTTTTAGTTCTAACATTCAGTTGGAATAGAGCCCATATCAGTGCTTCTAAAACCTGTAAAAACTGTGACCATTGTGACCTATTTTCACAAAATTCTTCCTTTGTCTTTTGTCTGTAAATTTTTGTAATTATTTCAATTTCGTAAGTCGGTACGTGGAACAATTCGATGCTTTCTATTTTTCAAGTGATTTTACGCCTTCATGCATGAAAACACAAATTGATATTAAAAATAGAATGGGTGTCATTTTAAAATGATTCAGCAAAAGAAATTTAAGTCACTTCCTATTTTAAATTATTTAGTTCGGTTTTAAAATTTTGCGCTCTAAATATTATATAGAGCAAAAGTTAATAAACAATAATTTTCTGCAAACATTGCTTTCATTTAGCCAATCTGAATGAAATCGGCGATATTCTACTTTACTTTATTTCTCATAATGCTGATCAATCATTTCGTCTTTTTACTAATTCACAAGTTATTGATTGAAAATTAATACATGAAAGAAACAAATAAAATGCATTCACAATATCCTCCTCAAATCCTTACAGGAAAAACGTAAGAAAAAGTTCTCTCAAAATAATTGCCATTTAGTAGTTCATTAAAAATGCATTTACAGCTTGATACTAAAACAAATGAATATTGTATAATTATTCCGTTATTCCAATTATGCTGTTTTAAATTATCAGCAGTTGAGTTCATAAACCCGATTTTCAAGATTTAATTTTTGATGAACCCTGAACATTAATATTTCAGCTTCTTTTCTTGTGCTGTCGAAAGTTTATTTTCGTCGTAGTACTCATTTTAATTTAAGAGTATTGCTCTAGGTCTTATGACAAATCATGCAAAATATTTAAAATTTATTCCATTAGTAAAATCTGATTTATTGGCTAAAAAAATATTTTATTTATTTAGTACCTTCGTTCAAAAATGCCTTTGCTTCATAAGAAGTTTATGGGTAGTAAAACTATTCAAATAATTTGATAAACCTTAAATTTTCATAGTTTCAATCTCTTTGTATAATCCAAAGGTTGTCAAACTATGAATCAAATAAATCTTGCTGTTATTTTGCAAAAACTGTAAAATAAAGATAACATTTTTCAAAATGTTGAATTGCTACAATACTAGGAAAAAAGTAACTTACAGTTATCTGCAGTCAGATTTATGAAACAAAAGAACAGAGAGTATTTTGCGCATCTTACTGCAGCAGAAAATCTTGATCACATTTTGTTCGTAGTTGTATCATATATCGAAGTTATTTTTCTTTTTTCATGTGAATTATAAACTGTAGTCTAAATCCAATTATATTTATTATAATTAAAATTATGATAATTTAGTTTAATTCTAGTCTTGGCTCTGGATCTATTTGATGCTTTTATCTATAAAATATAAATTTTACATATGGCGTATCTGAGGAGCAATAAATTTTGAAAAGCAATTGATATTATTATGAATAAAATAAATGTATCAAATCATAAAAGAACATCAATAGTAGTATTAAATAAATTTTTCATTTATATGATAATTCATGCATTCAAATTGTGAAATCCATGAAATATTAGAAATAACTTTTAATTAATTTTATAGTAAAATATCTATTGGGATTCTTAGAGCTCAATAACATTCTATCAATGATTTGTTTTTATCTCAATTATAAATCCAACGTTTATTTTTTTAAAAATGAATCTGTATTTATTTATTCAAGCCCTTTATTGTGTTCCCAATAATAATAATATATTTATTTTCGTGATGTAAAAATACAATAAAAAGCAATGGGAAAATAAAATAGAACATTAAAGCTATTAATTCATAGAGATTATACAAACATTTGCTTGTTTAATAGTCTCTCAATTTTATTTTGAATATTTTTCAAATTTGATACATTTTTATGTCCTGTAGAGTTTTATTATAGATTTCCACGCCCATGAACTCAGGAAAATTTCTAGAGCAAGTGTGTATTGACAAAGGTTTTCGTTCGGTTTTCGTAGACTATTTTTATTTATTGTATTTTTTTTTACTAATTTCATGTTGAGAAGTGAATTTGTTTTGATATGTAAAAACAAAAACTTCTATCCCATATGTATAAATATACTATAGTTTATTTCAGTCAAGAACGGCCCAAGGGCTCTTTTAAGCTTTTAGACTGGCCGAAATGTGAAAACGAGTCACCGAGGGATAACTCACTCTTACAATCGGTGTACAAATCGCATACAGTCACATATAATCTCCGTACAGTCCATGCAATCAGTTCAAAGTCAACCATTAGTCTAAAAATCGTTCTACAATTCGAACAATCTTTCAACAGGCCCTACAGTCACGCTTACAATCAATACAGTCACGCTAAATTCTCTACAATCACAGTTACAGTCAATACAGTCACACTTATAGTCTCAACAATCATTCCTACAGTCCCTGCAATCATCGTCATCGCAGCACATGTTTGATTGGTTTGTAACTATCGAAAGGAATACATTTTGTTGTGTATTTGATATAAAAACCGCTGTGGTCACACAGTACTTCCCCGACCATAAATTTCACGGCCAGCTTATCTCCCCGAGGGCTCAAAATTGATACCAAACTAGACATCATCCAATGATTTGTGAAAGACACAACTGATAATCGTTTGAATATTCTTTTCGACACTTCTACTAGAATCATCTCCACAAGAATTTTAATTTGATACCAAATGCGATAGAGCCAAATTACTTAATTTAAAACAACAATCGACGAACGTTTGCATGTGATGTCAAAATATGAGTGATAATAATTCTCCACATTATGATTCTCCTTATTTCTTTGATTCAAAAAAATATAACGAATTTTATAATAATTTAAATTTTAATAATAACAAATGAACCGCTGATAATTTTGAAAAATGTTTCTCGTGACTGTTGTGCTAAATCATTCAAGGATTAGTTTTAGTTATTTTATATTTTATGATAATTACTATCGTTTATAAAATAAACGCAAAAAACTAAAAAAATCCATCAATAAAATTTTGGTACCACTGTTTGAAAAAAGCTCATCTACGAACTTAATCCTAGCTTCTTGATGAAAAACTTTAATATAAAATTTAAGTCGAAAATTCGTACGCGTTCTTAAGTTATCGTGTTTCCAGGCAGACTGGCAGACCGACTTTTTTTTAAATTATGTTTTTCGAGATCAGTAGGGTCGAAAACGTGAATATTCATCAAAATCTTGAACTGTCAAAAAATCACGATTGCAATACTGCCTCTATTATATTATAATGTTTATTACTCTTAAAGGAATTGTTTATTATTAAAATAAAAGTCACTATTTATAGAATGAAAAGAAGTTTTATTCTTTGATGCAACTGAAACAAACACTATACAATTTATTTCTCACTCACTACTATTAAATTTCAACTACAAACCCACTAATATTTATTTACAACAAATTATTTATTTATCACACTTCGCACTTAGCTGATCACGGCTCTGGATATTCATTACTCAGGCCGCTACCTTTATAATTATATATATTCGGATGTTCACTTCTAGAAGATTCTACGTCATTCTAGCAAGCTACTCAAATGTTCGAATGTGTAACCGGCGTGACGAAAAGAGATGAAAGATCCCACCCAGACAGAGTCGTATTCAATACAAAATAATTTAGATAGATGAGTATAATGTAAGAGATATATTCTTGGGATTTCAGTCAATATTTTAATTTTATTTTTTATTATATTGACCGAAATCCCAAGAATATATCTCTTACATTATTTACATATCCAGTCAGCGTCAACCATTTTATCCAATAGATGAGTATGTTTGGCCGAAGTGTGATGATATTCAGACAGTTTCAAAAAACTATGTTATTTTATGAACCCATATTTTTAACTAGCAATGAACCATTTAAATTAAGAAGAAATGATTATTCGAATATTATTAATAAGTATAGGCAACTTAAGCAAAAACTAAATGAAATTAATTTATAATATTATTTAATTTGCGAATAAAAACAATGTGAGTTCCATATTTACTTATTTCGATTGTAGTTAATAATCCTTACAATCAACTTACAATCTTCATTTTTAGTCATACAATCCCTACAATCAACAAATACTGCATTTATAATCTTACAATCTACAAAAATAATTATTAATACCTCAAAATCACATAATATATTGTATAAAATCATACAATTACTGAAAATCGCTTACAATCGTTTGACTGTACTGTCAGGTGTACAAAATTTGTGTTAGTGAGCTACCCCTCGCGATTCACTTACATCAAATGCAGGATTCAGAACAAACTTGCTATAAATGAATGCAAGAAATAAAAGCAACAAATATATTCACATATTACCTGAATAGATACAAATTTAAATCTTCGAATTGCATGAATCCATTTATAATAATTTATGAATGACTGACAGATAGCCAAGTGCGATTTTTGTACCGATTGGTTCGCATTTTGGCGAAGCAGAAGGCTTAAATCGTAGTCCCATAAGAGCCTTTGTACCGTTCTTAACTGAAATGAACTATAGTGTTGACATTTTTAATTCTTTGAAATAGGGTGCTGTACTTGATATACCTGCATTACATTTTATTTTTTGATTAATGAAGACTTGCTTCGCGTATGGAGAAGAGCCCCAAAAACGAATGTTACAATACTTTACTACTTTAATGCTTTTAATTAGTCATTCAAATAGAAATTGATTCTTTTTTAATGTGTATTTTTTGTTCCACAGGGAAAAGTATATTTATTTGACAAAGTATTTAAACCAAATGCAACACAAGAAAAAGTCTACAATGAAGCAGCAAAAAGTATCGTGCTTGATGTTCTCGCTGGATACAATGGCACAATTTTCGCATACGGACAGACTTCGTCTGGAAAAACACATACGATGGAAGGTGTCATAGGAGATCCTGCCAAACAGGGCATTATCCCTCGTATTGTTAACGATATTTTCAACCACATTTATGCAATGGAAGAAAATTTGGAATTCCACATTAAAGTTTCATATTTTGAAATTTATATGGACAAAATTCGAGACTTATTAGATGGTAAATTAGTTAAATATTATAAATAAATATTTAATACAAAAATTGTATTTTTTAGTATCGAAAGTCAACCTTAGCGTCCACGAAGATAAAAATCGAGTTCCTTTCGTTAAAGGAGCTACAGAAAGGTTTGTCTCTAGCCCAGAAGAAGTTTTTGAAGTTATTGAGGAGGGTAAATCTAATAGGCACATCGCTGTAACAAGTAAGTTATATTTAAAAATTCTATTAAATAAAAAAAAATACCTGAAATGGAAGAAATAGAATTTATAATATCTTTTGTTTTAAAATACTAGTCTTTGTAGAAAATAATTGAAGCGATTTAAAAAACTGATATTTTTAAACTATAATTATAATGTGAAGATGCAAGATTAATTATTTTCTCGTGAGAATATCGTTATTTATTATTAATAGACTTATTTCTTCAAACTGAACCAGAACAGTGAATGTATTCAATGATACAGAAAAAAAAGCTAAAAAACTAATTAGTTTTTTGTTAATCAGTAATAAAATCACCTTTTGTTTTTAGATATGAACGAACATTCGTCACGATCACATTCTGTATTTTTAATTAATGTAAAACAAGAAAATTTAGAAAATCAAAAGAAATTGTCGGGGAAACTATATCTTGTCGATTTGGCTGGTTCCGAAAAGGTAAATCATACACAAAAGTTTTAATTCAATTCATTATTTTGCATTGATTATTACAATAGGTATCAAAAACCGGCGCAGAAGGTACGGTGTTAGACGAAGCTAAAAATATCAACAAATCTCTTTCTGCCTTGGGTAACGTAATCAGCGCCTTAGCTGACGGGAACAAAACGCACATTCCTTATCGAGACTCCAAACTAACGCGTATTTTACAAGAGTCTTTGGGTGGTAATGCAAGAACCACTATCGTCATCTGCTGTTCTCCAGCGTCCTTTAATGAATCCGAAACTAAATCAACTCTAGAGTTCGGAAAACGAGCTAAAACTGTCAAGAATGTTGTCAGTGTCAATGAAGAACTCACTGCTGAAGAATGGAAGCGCCGCTATGAAAAAGAAAAAGAAAAAGTCGCCCGTCTTAAAGGAAAAGTCGAAAAACTTGAAACTGAGCTCAGTAGATGGCGAAGTGGAGAAACAGTCAAAGTTGAAGAACAAGTCAATCTCGCAGAAGTTGAAGCAGTTACTCCGGTCGCTCCGGAAGAACCTAAAGAAACTGATTCTTTGGGACCAATTCCAGCAACGCCAGCTGGATTAATGATCGGTTCTCTTAATAATGAAGAAAGAAAGAAACTTGAAGATGAACGTGAAAGGCTTTTCCAACAACTTGATGAGAAAGATGAAGAAATTAATCAACAAAGTCAGTATTTAGAGAAGATCAAAGATCAAATGATGGAACAAGAAGAACTTATTGCCTGCACAAGACGAGATTATGAAACTTTGCAAGGGGAGATGAATAGAATTCAACAAGAAAATGAATCTGCCAAAGAAGAAGTTAAAGAAGTCTTACAAGCTTTGGAAGAATTGGCTGTTAATTATGACCAAAAATCGCAGGAAGTTGATTCAAAGAACAAAGAGGTAAAATTATATATATTTTTTATTTTATCCGTGTTAATATCCGTAAAACAATTTTATTTTTAGTTGGAATCTCTCTCTGAAGAATTAATGCAGAAACAAGCTTCTTTGAACAACACTTCAGCTGAATTGCAGCAACTTCGTGATATGAGTACGCACCAAAAGAAACGCATCACCGAAATGTTGGCAAATCTCTTGAAAGATCTAAACGAAATCGGTATTGCCATTGGTGGCGAAAATACAGATATGAAATTAACTGCAGACACTACCAACAGCGGAAAACTAGAAGAAGAATTTACCGTAGCTCGCCTCTACATCAACAAAATGAAATCTGAAGTTAAGAATTTGGCACAGCGCTGCCAAGGACTCGAATCTTCTCAGATGGATACCAACAAGAAAGTTTCCGAATATGAAAAAGAACTTGGTGAATGCCGATTGCTTATTTCCCAACATGAAGCTAGAATGAAAAGCCTCCAGGAATCGATGAGAGAAGCGGAGAACAAGAAGAGGACCCTGGAAGAAAATGTTGATGCGCTAAGAGAAGAATGTGCGAAATTGAAAGCAGCAGAACAAGTTTCTGCAGCGTCAATCGAAGAGAAGAAAGAAGCCACCCAACTCAGAGTTGCGCTGGAAAAACAGATGGATCAACTCAGAGACGTTCACCAGAAGCAAGTCAGCACCCTCAGGGATGAAATATCTGAGAAGCAGCAACTTATCAACGAACTCAAAGAGTACGCAAATCATTCGTTAATTTATTGACTATAAATTTAATTTAATTTTTCTTGTTGCAGTTTGAATCAGAAGTTGACTCTGGCACAGCAACAGCTACAAGCCGACTACGAGAAACTGAAACAAGATGAAGCCGAAAAATCTAATAAACTCCAGGAACTCATGTCAGTAGACATTACGTTTTCTGAAAAGCTAAACGATACTAAAAACCGTCTCCTTTCCCGTAAACCATCATCCAAAACCTTTCCCAAAAGCTGTTCATGTCCCAAATCTGAAATTTGCTCAACTACCCGTCTGGGTGGTGACGCTTATCCTTGGTCCTGTTTTATTACTAATCGTATGGATCAGTCTGACGCAACTTTTGACCGAAAAATAAGCGGTACATGGAGCCCATCTCACTCACCTAAATTCCATAAAAACACACTCAACACTCTTACGAAACAGATGACCATCGCCAATTCTTATCCGCATCCTTTATCCATTTTCCAGATCCACACGCTACACCTTCACTTGTTTATATCGTTAACGCTGATCCTTGTCACACACAAGTGCCCGCAATTTTTGATCGTTCTGTAAATAAACGAGCATCGGCCATAGCTTATTGGCTCGCCGACACTAACGCGATAGAGCGCTCTATCTACGCGAATTCATGTAGCATAGATTCTTCGTTATGCCCTTTTACACTTGTCAATTTTTTTCTTGAATCTCTAGATTTTGGTGCCAATTTAGCCAATTTTGATATAAACGGACCTTAAGCAAGGATATATAAAAATATTTTTGAGAGAAATAGTTAACATTGGTATCCCGTATCTAAATTTTTTTGTATTTATTGTAATTCTGGGAATTAATTTATCATTTTATAATTGATCTTATTTTAATACTGAGACGAAAAGTTATTGAAATTTTTCCAAATTTTTGCTTTTTATTCATTAAATTAATTTGAAGTTCTTAATAACTAAAAATTGGCAAGTGTAAAACACATCAGAAAAAGATGAAAGTTATTTTAATTCATACTGAACATTTGTTCATGTATCTGTGATCAATATTCATTCCAAAGTTGTTGTTATAACGAGAGAATCTATAGTAGGATCGTTTTCAAGCGTACTAAACGTCGGTAATTCATTGTTCGTGATCGTTGTTGATAAATAGTTGTCGATAATTAGATGTTTGGCGGGTAGTAATCGTTCTCTTTCCTAGTCAGTTATTTGTTAATTGTCTTCGGCCTAATTACTTCTGTTAGTGTATAAATTGAACTGTTGCTTGCTTTTAGTATTATTAATTAATTAGTCTGAATTAAAGTACAAAATAGGTAGTCGTCCAAATTCACGAAAGATTGATGAATTCGGTAATCAGAAGATGCGGATCAAATATTCAAGAATATATTTTTTCGTGAAGGGTCTCCTAGTTATATCAAAATGTAAATTTTCGTATGAACGTTCATAAAATAATGCTTTACATACATTATTTCAGAGTAAAAAGTACTACTTTACGTACTAAACTATGTTATGTTAACGATTAATGTTTATTATTGCAATAGCTATCGCGTCAAATATAACGCTATAAGTTGTGCGTTAAATTGAGTGGCCACACTAGCATTCAATGACAAATGTCACTAAATTGGTCGTCAGAGCACTGTCCTATAAATTAGGTTCCGTTTGAAATATTTATTAGAACTTGACACGCGCATTCAAAATTATTTATAATGATGGTTAACAGAGACAATATTGCGATAAATGACGCGCTTGATCACTTTGATGTATAGAATTAGACTGCCAACCGACCTATCGCTTAATGCCTCACGTCATTAGCGCGCTAAGAGTTTAATGTTAAATAACACCTTTATTAATGGCGTTAGACGTAAGTGTAGTTCCAGCATAACCGTAATATTCAAAAATGTGGAGTGTAAAATTTCTTTATTTTTACTGTTTTGGAACTTTTCGCCACTAAGAGATGATGAATATGAATTTGCAAATTTGCTAGAACTATTTATTGTAGCGGAAATCGTGTCCTGGTAGTTAATTATTAAAATTTGATTTGTCGGAGTTAGGAAACAAAAATAATAATTCAAATGCCAACTGACGTTTCGGTTTATTTTAAACCATCTTCAGAATATGTACTGCAAAGGAAAGTATATGTTACAAACATCGGTACAAATAAATTTCAGAGCCACAAATTATAAAATTCTAAATTAAAGGTACATATGCCTTAGCAGCATTTATGAATATTACAAAGTAACTTATGGTGATAACAGTCCCATACTTCATACTTTTACTTCAAAAAAAGTTGGAATAATGGTGTCATATTCAAATGTTAGACAAAAAGAATAGATTATGCTTTCCGTAATAGATTGATACACGAAAGAACAATTTTTAATGAGAGGATTCATATAAAATTTCTCTAAAACAGCCGCATAATGATTCAAAACCTCCTTAAAATAGGAAACAAGTAATAAAAAATTATATAATAACACAGAGGGTATGTTCCACTAGGCGACGACAACGCTTACGTCGCTTTAATAATCGTTTCACAAGGCGATCGCGGTATTTGCGTTCAAGATCAATACGTCATAGATGACGTTATTAATCGCAACCGCCTTAGTTCACCAACACCCGCGATTGAAAGGTGGGTCGAAGCGGTCATTGCGTTCATTTTTTCAGAAATCACTAATAGACAGAGAGCCGGTAATACTGTCGGGTATGTGATCGTTGCTATGGACTCATCACACATCAAACAAAGGTTTATAGTTGCCTGTAAACCAAATGGATAGGTTGCCTCGATTTCTATTGCCGGAAGGGTGTTTAATAAGTTGATGTTCTTTTAAATTTTTGATATATCATCAATGCATGGGCGAATGGTGCAAACTCAAATTCCAAGTTCCCTCCATTTTTCGCATATAATTTCTTCAATCCACACTAAACTCTATCGACTTGATCGTAATTGAATGATGATTGATGTCAACTCGTATTTGTAATATGTATGAGTATGTGCATTTCTGTGGAAGTAGTACTCGAATCAGTTTTTATTTGTTTCTATCCTGTAAAAATATTCCTTGAATGGTACCAAGTTCTTAAAATTCATTCAGAAATTGCTGGATAGCTTGAATAAATGGAATATTCTGCTATTTTTGGAATCGTATATTTCGGAAGTTTGAACTATGTGGAAGTGGCACCCATATCAGTTTTTATTCATTTTGACCCTGTTCCACCACAGCTAGATGAATGAAACTTGGAAATGTTATAGATGGGATACAAATACATATTATATAAAAAAATAACGTGTTCGGCCCAAATCTTCCGTAATGGACGCTGGAAAAATACTTTTTTGCACGATTGGCGTTTTCATGTGTTTACCGGCCCTCTATTTGAGGTGGTATGTTGATTTTACCAGCAAACTGTCGTTACTATGGTTATGCTGACTTACCGCCCATGGGCAAAGGCGGTAAGTAAAAAATTGTGAATTTTCACAAAAAAATATTAATCTATTTATCTTTATTTGTAAATGAATATTTAGAATAAAATGTCAAACTTGACAGCTGACAGCGAATAAACATCATCAGTAGTAATTTAATTTGAAAAAGAAAATTCGGACCCATATTTTGGATCTTCCAATCGTGCAAAAAAATTTGTAAGCATCACGGTCAATAAGTACAGTACCGATTTCGCATAATATTTGGAAACCTCGCCAAGGCTCGGCCTCCAAACTATTATTCTCAATCGGTAAACTGTACTTACTGACCCTAATACTTAAATAACTATTGTTATTTTTTGATAGTTCAGATTATCGTAAATTTATCCTATTGCACTTGGTGAATTAACTTTGTACAAACATCATTCATACCAAGTTTCATATTGATTGGGTTGATAGAAACCGAGAAAAACAACACGGACGTTAGAGCTACTTTATTTTTTGACCACCCTATGGAGAGTCGCACGGAGATAAAATTTGATATATGTGATACTCTGTAGTAAATGTACCATCTCATTATAATTTCAATCAATTACATGCGGGAGCACTTTTCCATAGCTTATCGGGCTATACCCTTTCACGTTCTCTTATTATCATTATTTACTATTTATTAGAGATTAATTTATACATGCATATTGGACTCATTCCATTTATATATCCTTTTTGTTACTGGTTAGTTTAATCTCAATAATAATTTATCTTTGATAGTGGAACGACAAAAACTGCGGTCGTGAGCAAACCATTGCGATCGCCTAGTGGAACGTATTCAAAATGTAATTAAACTGTATCTTTGACGTAGTACCGCTTTTCGCCACCAGGTTCGTTCTCTATCTATAGTATATTCCGAAATTGAACCACGGTAACCGCGGTTATTTTTTCGACAACCGGTTAGGTTTACGGAACGCGGTTGTCGAAATTCTTGGTTACTTTCTGTAACTAAACCAACCGTGTTGGTTTGGCGGTTACGGTTACTGTTGAGGGTTTAGGGCGGTCATTTTGAAATATACTACGGTACCTGATAGTTTTTTCAGATTGAAATTTTCTTTTTTGATGGATGTGAGAATGTCTATTGTCTAGGATTTTTCAATTTACGGCTAACACTACTTGGGAGTTCACCTAATTAATCAAACTAATTGTCATTTTGTCAATAAACTGTCTTCTACGATTATTTATATGGTTTACGGTATAAGAAAAATTTGGGACGATAAAATATTAGATTTATTTAATATGACTTCAGAGTTGCTAGCATTACGATTGGAATTTTTCAAGTCTTAGGTTATTTTTTTTAATTCGCAATTTTGTTTAGCCCCTATATATAGATCTACCCTTGTAGATTTGTATCTATTTCTATTCATCTGAACTGCTCTCAGTTAAAACAAAATCATTAAAAAAGCACTAGACCTCCCTAGCTTTGAATTCTTTTGACAGATAAACATAAACGTCACCAAATGTTACATTGAATCGTTCCGTATCTAAACCGCGACTGGTTAAACCATAACCTTGGTTGAACCGTAACCACAACCTTGGTTTGTTTTCGGAATATACTATTAAAAACCACAAAAGAGATGGCTGACAATTAGATATACGAATGATTTTATAAAATTAAAATATTTATATTTCATCGCACCCTATGGCTAAAAAAATATTAATCAATCTACCGAGTGCACTATAAGTATCTCGTAGCGGGTAAACGGCGTGATTGATATTTATTTTTATTTGAAATATTTATGAAAAAAAAATCAAAAATCAGTAGCTCGTACAAATGAAAGCATCCATATCACAAGAGCAAATTGTTTTACGAAACCGCCATAATTCTACAGCATTCTTACGTCGTGCTCCAAATAATATCAACTCCCGCGTAAAGCAATACTTCATGCAATTTGTATGAAAAATATATTATCGAAAATATTCAAAAGGAATAGGACTTGAATCGTCGGATATTTTTGTTATGAAATCCATAACAGAAGAAGGAGCTAATAATCGCAAATGTTGCGAAGCGAGTATTTTTGAAATCTCCGTGAGTGCATACCATTAGAGACTTTTTACATGTATGGCTTACAATATTCTATCTTCAATCGTCCTAGTTTTCGTGAAACGGTCAATTGTGTATTAATACTTTTGTTTTTGTAAATGTCACAATAGAACACTTTATACCCCTTTTTAAGCATATTGCGAGCACGAAGGAATGTGATATTTGGAGTTCATATGGAGAAGGAGCGCAGAAAGCTGAAATTATATTTTAATTTACTGCTGATAACGATATTTCTCGCTGAAATATACACCGAATGGTAAAATGTCTGACATCTAGTTCCCACCCCCCGAGGAGTAGGAGGGAGAGGTGAGGAAGTGAGATTCGGATCGAGTCTCGAATACTAAGTTAATTTTACTTGAAACACCTAAGGATGGAAGGTTGAATTAAATAACGTTCAAACTTGAAAATTTAATGCATTTTGGTCATATTTTGAGCACTGAGCGACCACTAGTTTGAATTAAAATATCAAGCTTAAAATGTCCAAAAGTGATTTTAGTGTTGTAGATGAGTTTCAAAATAAAACTCTTATTTCACAGTTTTCCATTAAAATCTACTTTTTAAATTAAAAATGATGTAGAGAACCGGTCACTTTTTATACAATTGTAGATAAAAATTGTTCACAACGTAAAAATGAGAAATGCGAAAGACCCTAACTTATAAAAAGTGGGAAGACCAGTAACATATTTTGTTCCCGATTCGCCATCATGGTTATATAATCTCATTTTTGAGATAATGTGATAATTTAGAATTTCATAATCTTATGTGAATTTGGAGGTGGCAAGCAATTGTTCGTTTATTGCATTGACTAGGCACTTTTAGTGTACTAAATAATTGATATCATAGTTGTAAATATTTTTATAAGCGGACGAAGTTAATTAATTTTGCTTCTAACTGTACTTCATCAAAACCGTGTATATAAGCAGAACAATATTCCGGGTGCAATATTGTACAGGGTAATTTATTTGCTCTATGACAAACTGATTAATGAAAGCTTATGAAATCACAAGAATAGAAGAACTTATTATAGGAGTATGATCCAATTGCAATAGCTATGACGAAACACAAAAATAACGTTGGCTGTGAAAATAAAAGTTGTTTATGTCATACGCGCAAAGTTCTATTCCTGGTTTCTTTCGAAGCAAAAAAAAATGACGTGTAACCGTACTTATATATCGGAAATAATAACAAAAAAAAAAATTGAAATATTATACATCTTATTATAATAGGCTATTATTAACGAGCGTTTAATGTAAAATGATCGTAAGATTACAGCATTCGTGTTTGGCTCGTATTCTAAATTATTCTCCACATGTCAAATACTATATTTATTCAATACTTGAAATGTATTTGGAAGTTATTTAAATTTTAAATTTCATTGAAAACAATGTGTCACATTATTTCCAGGTGACAAAATAAAAATTAAACAAAAGTCAAATTACGTTGAATAATACAAGATGATATTGCTGATAAATCAAGAGTAAGTTGCGGGAAAGAATTTATTCATTTTGAAAAATAATGGTGTGACGATGCGAATTATATGTTCAAGTGCATCTATATTTAAATAGTTGTAAATAAAATAATGCGAACCAAAAGTGATCATTTTGAACATATAACTTCTAAGCTCATATTTCTATGTTAAATTATCCCGTACTTGAAGCACATTATAGCATTCATTTCTTGTAATATGTTTTCATCCGTTTGTCATAGAAGCATAAGGTAACTCTGTATAAAAAATCATTTAATTCGGTTTCTGATACTATAGAATCACTAATTGCCTTTACGAAAGAAAAGTATTATTTTTTACATCTTTTTGTACAAAAATATGTAAAAATTTAACCATGATTGCTGAAGAAGCTATTAGAACTGTCGGCGAGCTGCTATTCGCGTTAAAAAGTCCTTTTTGAGTTGAGTTGCTCCTTTTATTTTTTGGTTGTTGCATGTGTACTGAGTTTGATTTGTCACGTAAGTCACCCACAGTTTGGTTAAGTTTTGTTGCTCTTATTGCTTTTAGTTGTCCTGGCCACTTCTTTCTTTCTCTCTCTCAACTCTATACTCTGTTGGATATATATTATATTATATATTTTTGCATACACTACATATGAAAGCAATATTTTGATCATGCAATATTTTTGTAAAATGATTGTTGAGAATTGTAAACGTTGAATTGGTTTAATGACAAAACGTAACCAAACGTGCGGTGCGTTCGTTTGTGCTTGGTGGTGGAATTGGTACTGGGTACTGATAATGTAATACAAAGTGGCAAGTGCCTGAGTTCATCGTTATGTGTGTGCAGCTTGACGAATGAGAGGCGCGAGCAGGCCCGCAAGGATCTCAAAGGGCTCGAGGACACCGTTGCCAAAGAGCTACAGACCCTGCACAACCTTCGCAAGCTCTTCGTGCAGGATCTTCAGGTATATACCTATTTTTTCATCCCTTCAACGCAGTACAATTTCTTCAACCCAAACTATAAAAATTTAATAGACCGATTAAAAAAAAAAAATTATTTGTATAAATAATTCAAAATTTTCGAGGTCATCATGCAAACTTGTTTATTCTTACCCCTCGGAAACAACAAACCGAGAATCGGGTACTCCGGGGTGCTCACATTATTTAACAATTTCTCATATATAATCTATTCAGTTTCTTGGTTAAGTGAATTTTTGGATTACTGCAGTCGTACGAGAAATATTACAAAAAAATTCAATTAATAATATTTATATTTGATATTAAAAAATCATGAGTTAGACATTAATTATTTTCGGATTAAAGACACTGTTCTTTTCGTTTCGAGTTCTGATGGATGAAAACATTTTTCTGCAGAGAAATCGTTTAGATTTCTCCGTCAGTAAAATTGTTTCCGACAGTTCTTTAAGTGTACTAACGCTATTTGTTTTTTGAGGCCCGCATTAAAAAATCCGTATCCGCCGAAGACAACGAGGACGACGGAGGTTCTTTGGCACAGAAGCAAAAGATCTCATTCCTAGAAAATAATCTCGATCAACTGACCAAGGTTCACAAGCAACTCGTCCGCGACAACGCTGATCTACGCTGCGAGTTACCCAAACTGGAGAAACGTCTTCGTGCTACTATGGAACGAGTAAAAGCCCTCGAGACCGCTTTGAAGGATGCTAAGGAAGGAGCTATGCGCGATCGTAAGCGCTACCAGTACGAGGTGGATCGTATTAAAGAAGCCGTCAGGCAGAAGAACCTCGCCAGACGCGGACCCAGTGCTCAGATCGCCAAACCAATTAGAGCTGGACAACAGCATCATGGATTGGCAGGAACACCTGGAATCCGTACTGGGTTGGTGTCACCGCTTGGAAGGATCATCGCCGAGGATCAAACCAAACGCAAGCCTATCAGTGTTGGAGGAAACCGGGGTGAGAACTGAACACAAGTTAGTTTCTGGTTTTAATTTCTTTTATTATTATTTTATTATTACTCATTTCACCAACAATTGAACCTATTTGAAGATTTATGGAGCTAAGCTATACTGTGGTAACAATTGTTTCAACATTATTAATAATATCCAGATCAAAATTGATTGATGAAATCGGCCTTATAGCCCAATCACTTTATTCTAAAAAAATCCAACCGAAGACTTTTTAGTGAGATTCTCTTTATTTTGGCGTCACAAATAATTTCTCAAAAGTCCATAAAGCCAACTGGACGAATACAAAAGTTACAGAAGGTCAAAGTCACGAAAATCTATTTTCCTCCAATATCTTGTTAACTATCGGTTTTACGTTAATTTTGGTTATTATAACAATATAAAATTAATTCATGAGATAAATCTGCGTAAAAAAGGTCATTCATAAAATTTTTGTAGGAGTTATACTTTTTGAGATATTATGGGGCTGACTTATTTTTCTTCAGTTCCGTCTATCTCTTCTATTTTCATTTCTTCAAATTTTTTATCTTCCTCAACGATCATCTCAGCGGAGAATAACGAAATGAGATGGGCTTCATTATCGTTCAACTCAAATTCAGTAGTTGTATCCTCGGACTTAATATTGAGACCCCACAAGAACCACACACTACGGAACATTGCAATTCTACTTTTCTGCATGCACAATTAATTGATACCACAACCTTTTGTGCAGAAAATATAATTGAGAAGTTCATCTGGTGCAGGAGGAATCAGAGTAATTGGTTCTAATAAATTTTTGTTCAAAGTCCAATCTCATAGCTAAGGATCTAAATATTTTCTTAGCCAAGTTTGAATCTGGTAATGCACCCTGTGTGTAAACGATGTCCTTATGTTTTGTCTTCACAGTCCTGTGTCTGAAAAACTATTGTTTATAAGTAGATTTTGTATTGCACCTTTTTCTACGCAGATTTATCTTACAGACTTATTTTATAACCAAAATTAACGTAAACTGGAAAAACGAGATATTGGAAAAAAATGAAGAATCATCTTGATGATCAAAGCATATTTTTGGCAGCTCATGAATATTTATTAGTTCAGAGATTCTACAAATTACTATCTCCCACAATTACTGAGCTTAAAATCAAGCAGTTTGGGCAAACCTACAAAACAGCAGCTTTTATTTAGTACCAGTTTCAAGTTGTGACTATTTTATGCATAACTTGTGCACGTACAAACTCAAAAAGACCTGTCAGTCTTTATTGTTTAGTTATTGACTGACGAGTGGTCATGTGATGTATCCCAAAATAATAATTTGATCTTTATCAAAGTTATATTAAAAAAAAACCCTAAAATTGTTTTGCAAATTACAGATTCAAGAAAATGATAAACGGATGGTTATGTACTGGCCTAAATTGATTTTAAAAATTTATTCATTGTGGTACCAACATCGAAAACCGCATGTCAATATCTTGTGTAACTCGTGAAATGTTAAAATAAATAATTTCTATCTTAAAATGGGTACCAACCCATATCAATTTGAAATTTGAGGTATAAAATTTAATTACTGATGTGCAGCAGTTTCCAGATTCCAATTATTCGCCAATAATTACCTTTTGAATTTTTATTTGATTTTTTACCAAAAACTGGATGTATTAATAAAAAAATCATGCAGTTCGTGGAAACCTACAAAACGGCAGCTTTCATTTAGTACCAGTTTCAAGTCTAAGTGCTGTAGTTCCTGAGAACTCAGCGTCACGCCAGTCAGCCAGACAGCCAAAGTGCATATAATAGCGTATTTTTTTTTGGAAAAATGCGCTAAAAACCTAATTATCGTGACATTTTAGCTTCTGTAACTTTTTTTTTTCAATTTACACAAAACATTAGCGTTTTTATCCATTTTATTCTTCAATTTCTCATTTCAATTTTTGTTTGTTCAGCAACAAATACAAAGCCTTTTGGTATTTTTTAAATTTACTTTCACAGATTCGTGTACAGTCCAATTATATTTGTAATAACATATACCTACTATGACTGTCAGGGCCGGTGCAAAGCAACCGGTGATACTCTGAAGACGACCAACCAGTGGTTAAAATTGAACAGTAAATAAATTTTAAGAGAACAGTGCGAATGAAGACTTATTGGAGTTTTTCTTTATAAAAATCATTTTTCACACTTTTCTTGACAGAGCGACATGCTGTGGTTTTGGTCTAAATTGTTGAAAACGATTAGTTGCCAATCGTTCATGCTGCCTGTATCTTCGAGCGAACACTTTTTTCTAGAAATATTACATGATTTTCTAATCTTTTTCCGTACATTATTGGAACGAAGGGTATTTATTTATAAATTGCAGAAGAGCACCAAAAACTTGCACCGGTCCTGGTGGTCGTCGATGGATAAGGTTTTTCATGTTGCTGTAGTAATTCCAAGTTATAATGCATTATGAAATATCACAATTTGCAGAATAAACTTTTATCATTAAATGTTGGATGACAATGAAAGCGAAAAAGTAAGAATCGGCGCTATTTAATATTGATTATAGAAAATATATGTGGCTCTATTTGTTTCATAATGGCAGTAGAATTATACAAATTACTCTCTGTTTCATATATAATATGTTTTTGTAATTTTTTTAATTTCGTTTCAGTTTTCATAGCTACTAAAATTTTTTATTCGTGTCCTATGAGTTATATGGATGAGTAAATTTCGGGAGAGGACAGTGAATCAAATTATGGTGCGATTCTGGAATTTTCTATAGCGCTACTGTAAATCTGAACAAAATCACATCATTTCCTGATGTCAAATGACACTAAATGTATTTGTCAACAAAAATTGTTGCGATTTTGTTCAGATTTACAGTTCTGTAGCCTTAAAGAAAATTCCAGAATCGCTACATTAATCTTTTTAGATCGCTAACGTTTCGGTTTAATTTAAAACCATCTTCAGAGCTACAATTAAATACAAACATAATGGTAGTACAACAATAGATAACAATTTTATATTTTAATGTTATAAAATGTTTATCTATTTTTATACTACCATTATGTTGGAATTTAATTGTAGCTCTGAAGATGATTTTAAATTAAACCAAAACGACTATTACTCATCCACAAAATGTAATATCGTATTTTATTTTAAAAGTTGCCGAACTTGTAATTTTCAGGAAAAAAATGAAATTATGCAACTGTCCATGAATGGTTTTGGAATTAAATCAGAAACTCCAATGAAACTAGAAACAGAAATCTAGACGGAAAAAGTATAATGTTATTTAAGTTTTAAAATCGTGCTTAATCTCTTTAGTGAATACGAGATAATTTTTTGAAGCATGTAACGTCAGCAGCCTTGTTAGCTCTCACTTTTCAAGATTCAATGCGATTAAAGTTTCTGATTTGAAAAAGCATCTCAATTATCATTTTTAGACATTGTTAGCTTAGGAAAAAATGTAAACTTGATGTTAATATGATTTGATCTTCCAGATGAGAGCTGAATTGATAGCTGTTCGCTGTTCCATCACACACAGTAAAAGTCCTGACTCATAAGAGTAACACAAGTTAAAACCGTTGGTGCTTAATTTCGTATAGAAGGGCAAATGTTAATAATACATAATAAAATAAAATCATGGCTAAATTTTAATAATGATATCACTGAATTACTATGTAGTGCTTATGTGGCTTAAATTAGTTTAGAGTGCACATCCGAACATTAATAAGCAACACAGATTTATATCTGAAACATTGGGAAAGGTTATACTTTAATTGCAAGAGATTTTTTTCGATAAGTTTTCAGTCTAAACACACTAACGTCCGCTCATAAAGAAACATATTGATTTCTTCAATTCCACAGTCTAAATATAACCATTTACTTCTTACTTTTTTATACTGTAAGTCATCTTTTAAAACCTTGTTCTGTAATAGGTGAAAAGTAAATGTATGTGGTTATACGTAAAATGTGGTTTGATCTAAAATTATATTAGCTTCCTCTTACGCTACTTAAGAATTGGCTGGGAGGTTTTGTGTATTTTTTGCCGCTAACTGTGAAAACACGCGTTGGTCTTTGTAAAGTTTCACAGTAATGTCTTCGTATGCCCATATGTAAATGCTGTTGGATATTTTAGTATGTCATGTATTACCAGTTACTGTATGATATATTTGCAACACAGCATTTTGATTGGTCTGTATCTGTCATTTATATTTTAAATTGTTTTTATTTGATCTTGCTTATTTTCCAATCAAATTTTGTTGGGCAACAAACAGGGTATCTTGACAGTTTTTTAGATATCCGCGGATCTTTTTTAACAAAACTCGATTGGTAAATAAGCAAGTATAATGTACATTGAGGCACCAAGTGCAGCAGCATACTATGTCGACATCTCTGTGTGTATTTATTTAAATATTTTATTATCACCGTAATATTTGTGCTCTTAGCATAGTTATTAATGTGATATTTTTAGTTTAATCATAATAATGAATTCCTTACCTGCAGATTTCTAATTTTGTATATTTTGATTACACTGAATTAATTTGATTAATTTATTTAATGCCGATTAAATTTTAAATCGTATGGTTGTTGATTATTTTCCGTTTTATTTATTTATATTAAGTTGACTCAACGTTTGAGGCCGACTTGTGCGAAACAAGTTTTGTGTATCTCAAAGCGATTTGAGTCTTCTTTTTGCCTGACACAAAACGCGGAGTCGTTTTTGTGCCTTACAGGCATTTTATTATTTATTTACCTAGAAACTTGACTGCATTCTCTACCATGCATGCAATAGTGCAATATGAATAATCAAATGACACTTTTAATTTCTTAAAGAATGCATTCAGTTTCTGTAGTCTTAATTTTGTAGGCTAATTCCTTGTTTCTTCCAAATAAATATATTTTTTCATCAACACAAAAATGTATATTAAACAGCAACTTAGTTGATAGTAGAGGAATTAATCGAGGTATCTTGTTTTGTTAGTGAATTTTTTTAACAATTTTGATAGCAGTGTATTAAAAGAAATGTAAACAAATTTCTTTATGTCGTTTTTTACTATTCGCTAGTTATTTCTTTGTGAAGGCCTCAGGAATATTTAGTTGTGACTCATTTTGATAGCATTTTCAGCAAGTCTCATGTTCCGTTTATCGTCACTGCACTATAGATAATAATTCCTGTTACTATTTACCCTCGACTACAGCTTTTATTGTATTATAATTTGTTGTTACATAAACAATGACTTAGAATTTGAAGAATCTATGCTGCAAATTATTTATTATTCTGGTGGAATTATATTCTAACAAATAAAACAGATACATTCACTTATAATATGATCATTCTATAACCTATTCCAGTTTTTTGCTTTCAGTTTATCGAAAGGATCAATCTTATTCAATAACAGAAGTTAATAGTTAATTGTTTAACTAGGCAAAAAGATATAAGATTTACTGACACGGCTAGAGTTCCATAGACGAGGCATATTTATAACCAAAAGCAGTTTATTATTCATTCAAATTCTAAAAAAAAATTATAGATTATTGAATAATAATTTATTTTGGAAACTTATTTTGCAAAAATTATTTTTTACTTATTAAGAGCAGGGCTGAGAATAGTATCGATACTTTTCAAAATATTGGGCTTCGATATTTAAATTTGTTGATATCGATTTTCCGATAAATTTCATTCATGACGTCATGCTATTCATTCTGTATTTTTCGTATATTTGAATTATTTAGCTAAGCTCAATTGTTAGTTCAAGCAAGTTGACAGAGATGGCAGCACTGACCATGTTCAAGTGTTTCTCATTAAGATGTTATTGTTTTTTATCTAAATCAGGGTTTCAATCATTGACTTTTTGGTGAAAATACTTGAAGTCTTTGAATCAAGGAAAACAGTAAATCAAAAAAATTCTTGTTCCCTTCCAGCTTAAGCTTATTAATAAATAATTATATTCTCATTTTGCAAGTTGAAATATCAATGTATGTGGAAAAGCTTTTCTGTATATAACTTGAAGGTGCCTCAAACTCATAAAGCAATAAATATTAGTAATGAAAAAACTGTAGCCAATAATGACAATACCTACGAGATTTGATTTACCGCGCTAAATCTGCTACATTTTTTGTTCAACACCAGAGGACACTACTTATGTCATCATTCTATAAATGGAAATGTCTGCAATGTGTTTTTGTGTTCTGTGAATGTGAGGTGTGTCGATTTTAGTGATACTGGAATGTAACTATTTTGGTGTATTAATCCATAAGATAAGGTAAATATCTAATCAGTTAATGTACGTATTAATTGCTACCTATTCTATCAATAAAAGCCCTATATTTTGATTTTTTTAATGCTTTACTGGACTTTGTATGGAATTATTTGACATTTCTGTATCTACATATCATTATCTGTCAATTTTAATACAATAATATTATTTGTCAACTGATTTATGAAGATAATTTGTGCCTTATGTTCTGACATCGATATGTAGGCGTCTTTCTTAACATGAAATCTTTGTTGATAACCTTGCGCGTGCAATGTACCCCGCAATAATTCATTTTAAATGATCTCTTTAATTGAACTACATAATATTTAGCCTAATTATTTGTTAGCGTATGCCAACTTATTTTAAAATTCAAAGTAATATTAAACTAAGCGAGATTTATTTTGGAAGTTATGTTTTCCTGAACTAATTTTTATTTTTAGATGTTTTCGAACCACCGTTTTTATCCGATTAATAATAAATATTACTGAGATAACATTAATTTACAATTCATTATCTATATGCAAATATTGAATTTTATTACTGCACATTTCAACTGACAATGACAAAAAAATAATTAAAAAATAACATGATTAAAGCAATTTAAACTTTATTTATGCACTATTGCCTAACAAAATTTGAAGTAAAGTCTATGAAAGTCGTTAACAACATTCTTGGAAACATGTGTATTCTAAGAACAAATGCACATAAAAGCTCATAACAGTAAAGGGTTTATTGAACTGTCTGTTTTTCAATGAGAGCTTTTTCTACAAGTGAGGTACAGTCTCATAAAGAACAACATGAAAACGAAAACACTCAAAAAGACAAGAATAGTTTCACCATCACTTTCGTTACGTCATAATTCGCTGACACACTTGCATTAGTCAATTCTTAAAATATGAATAAATCGATGTATTATCATGGTATTCTCCGAAAATGTGGGATTACAAACTGTATTTGATCAAATGACAGTTCAGTAGAATTTTTGTTATACACCTGACAACAGTAAGATCAGGTTACTATATAAGGGAACATAAAGAACTTGTTTATTGCATAAAAATAGTTGTCAATGAATTTTACTACTACTATGACGTTGACGGAACCAAAATATTATCGCGCTGAGCCCTAAAATATTTAGTTTATTGTATCTTTTCTTGTACTTGCTGCATAAATATATTACTATCTTATCTATTGTAAATACATCATAAGTTATATAAATATAGATAAAAGTTGAAATTTTTTGAATACTGCTCTGTACCACCCACGCAAATGTATCATGATTTTCTAGGGCGCCAGGTAGACGCGTAGGTTTAAAGTAGATTTTAATATGGATCGTGATAGTCATGTTTTTTTTCTGCTAAATTTGTAATTATAAACATACGGTGTGATTCATTCATACTGGCCGTCATTGCAGTTCTGTTAGTAGAATCTGAAACAATTGCTGAAATTCAAGTATAGATGAATCAAGTTTAAATTTAGATCCTCTGTACAGATGGCTGAAAATGTAAGAGGGATGTTCTTAAAAAAAAAATAAACAGGAACTTAGGGTAGATAAGAGTATGAGAAAGTAAACAAAGGTCAGTCATTTTTCACTTTTATCGTATTTACAAATTTCTTATGTATGTATTTTATCATTCATAAAATTCAAAATATACTTTGTACAGAGCTAAATTTCGTATTCATATTTTTTCTACGGCCATGCGTGAAGTAAACTATTTTCGCGCAGCAATTGAGTTTCGTTGCCCAAATTTAGTTTTTCTGTGAATTCATGTCTATCTGTTCGGTCAATTGTTGAATGCCAACTTTATCTTAATAATAATAATCGTCAAAATATAGAAGTAGAGGGTCTTGAATTTCCCGAAATACTTGGCCTAATGTTATAATGCTTAAGTTCACACCCTTGTTGTACAAATTATTATTAATATTAGAATACGAGATACTATATTCCGTGTGTTCTACGCCGTGCATAAAGTAAATTTACTCATGTTCCAGCTTTACCACCATTTAAACGCGTAGCAGTTAAGTTTCATAACCTGAATTCAGATTTATTGTGAATTCATGCTTGTAGCACATCTCAATGATTCATTTGTTTAGTTATTTATTGAGTCTGTATGTCAACTTGTGCTCTTGGTTCTCTGACTGTACTCAATTATTGTCAAAATAGGGACAGTAGAAAAAATCTTGTTTGCAGTACGTGTGTAAAAAGGATTATGATATTCGGCCAACAATTTTAGTGTCCTCGTGTCATTATGCTCAACTTTACACTTCTATTGCATAAATTACTTTTTAGGTTTCCTAAATTGTAAAATATTTGTTACAATTGTTAATACTCGATTATTAACTTGATTTTCAACGCAGGATGTAAAAAAGTATGGTTACAGTTCGTAAAAAAAAAACGATGACCTTCTACGAACTAAATAATAAATTAAATATAAAATACACAAATTTATTAAAAGCAACGACACAATATTTGATGTGTTCAATATAAAAAAAATAAATATTGATATTTATCGTTATTTTTTGACAGCTGTCACTCATAAATATATGAACTGAAATATTTTAAATATCAAAATGTAGACGCTCCAACATGAAGTTAATATATTTTTGAACATTTTTATTCACTTATTGAAATGTATATTGCCTGCTAAAAAATTGAATACGTATCATGCGATAAGTATTCTAAAGTATTCCACTTGTATCCTATTCACGTTAAAAACGGTCCACCGCTCATATGAGACTACAATGAAATCTTCCTAATTGGATGTTAATTGTTGGATGACTGACAGTGCAACTGACAGATAGCCTAATAAGATTTGTGCGCCAATATAAAGTTGGTTTACATTTCAGTCAACCAGAAGATCTATAGTTCATTTCAGTTAAGAACGGTCCAAGGGCTCTTAAATCTTCTGGTTGGTCAGAATCAGGCCCCCACAACTCTCATTGCCGGTCTACTATAAATGTGTCCGCTGACTGCGTCAAGCATGTGGACGTGAGAGGTGAGGGGAAATGTTTCAAGATGGCGGATATGTAGGGCCTAGTTGCCAATTGAAAAGCGTTTGATTTTAGTGTTTGTGTCGTTGAATACAGTCAGATTATAGTAAATAAATAATAATTTAATAAAGTGATAGCCGTGTGACAAATGAACATTCAATTAAAATGCCTGGAAAATGTTTTGTCCCGAATTGTAATTCTGGATATGAGAGTTGTAAGATAAAATATAGTATTTTTAGAGCTCCACTTGACATGATAGAAATTTGGGACAAAGCAATTGAATAAAATTATGTATACAAACACGTGAATTAAACTTCTTTATTTGCTCAAAGAATTAAAGCACTCGCGCTGAACGCGCTCGTGATTTTGAACTTTCTTCTCGCAAATAAACAGTGGTTTAATTCACTTGTATAAATAACTATTAAACTAGGTCCAGTTTCATAAATGAATTTAATTCTCATTCAAATTTACTCACAAAGTAAATTTGTATCAAGTCATTCAAATGAAATCTAAATTTTGACAATGTTAATGAATTAAGTATAAGATAATTTAAAATAACGTGTTCTTGTTAAAAATAAATATAAGTGCCCTTAATACAGAAAAAACTATTACGTTGTGAAACATTATGTATAATATACAAATATAATATTTTGAACTGAATCTAATTTTTGTTTAACTTATATTTTCATGTTTTCTTTATTGAAAGTTCGAACAATTTTCTTGTAATTGAAAACATATCATCTATATGTATTCTTGAAGATTAAACACATTGTTAATGTATTGTTCAAATATTTCTCAATTATTGTTTATCGCATGTGATCTCGGAATTTATCCAACTGAGTTTCTTGCATAGGTAATAATTAAATATTAAATATTACTCAATGCAACACTAATTTAACAAGTATATCCATTTTTAATTAAAGTAAAATATATGCTGTAAACATTACATATACGGTTCACTTCAATATATAAATGATTTCGTAAAATTTTGTAGGTTTGGTGTAATTATACATTAAACACTGTTGTAAAACAGGCCTTACTGATGTAGGCGTCTCTAGCGGCGACAGCGCGAACTATAACCATCTCAGCGGACGCATTTTCGGGGCGAGTTAGGTTACCTACTATGTCTTGTACCGTGGTCAGAATGCGAACCAAGTTCACATTGACACAAAAATCGCACTAGGCTATTTGTCAGCCGCTCATCAATGATAAAAAAAAGATTCGTGCAATTTGAAGATTTAAATTTGTATATTATGTAAGTATATTTGTTGCTTTTATTTCTTGAATTCATTTCCAGCCATATACCTATAAATATATATATATATATCTCAACGACTTGGACCTGATAGCTTACGGGGTCTTTTATCTCTTTTCTTCTGCGAGTCTAAACTGCGCATGGTCACACTTTGAAATAAGTCTTAATTTAGAAAATAAATTTGACTCCGAATCATCCCGAACACAAATTTTCAAGCATCAGCCAATGAAATTCAAGATTTTGACCATGCGCAGTTTAGACTTGCAGAAGAAAAGAGAGACGGAGACGCTTCCTTGTTAAGATAGGAGGCCAGCAGTATATATATTCATAGGTATATGTTTCCAGCAAGCTTATTTTGAATCCTACATTTGATGTGAGTGAATCGTGTTCGCATTTCAACCAATCAGAAGGCTTAAATCGTAGTCCCATAAAATCTCTTAGACCGTTCTCAACTAAAATTAACTATAAAAAATCATAGCACTATATGAGCTATGGACCATTCTTGATGTATAATGCTATCGTGCTGTAAAATAATACTTGTAAATAACCATGTACTGCTGGATCGCTAAAAAATCTGTTGTAACTAAGTTTTTGTACACCGAAAGTACTCAATTACTGGGCTGACTTCTGCTTCGAAAGTTCTCAATTCCAAACCATGGTAACAATTTTCATTAATTCTCTGTTGACTGGGAATTAATGGATATTTTTTCCCGCTGGGTAAAATGGAATTGTATATCATGGATGCGTTGGATTTTTTTATTTCATTGATATGTGTCAAATTGATATTTGAAAGAAATTTGTATAATAGAATGTGTTCGTTATAGTATGTGTATTTATTGTGAACGGGATAGCACAGAGAATGTGAAAAATATCAATCAATAAAATAAATCATGTAAGTTATGTTTCATTGTACTAGTTTACTGTAACGTGATTACATTAGCAAAAATCTGTTTGTCAAATTGATAAGATAGTTTCAATACATCCAAATTTATTTAAAAAATTTAGAAATGGGGGTACTTCGGTGCACTTTTTTTTCTGGAAGTTAAATTTAGAATAGTCATTTTAAAGTTTGTTAAACTCCCCAAAACTCCATAGTTTCTTAAATATATATTTTCTCTACGGCAGTGCGTGAAGTAGGTAATTGACGCACCGTAAACAATGTGTAAAGTAAAACTTTTTCGCATCTCATTTGGCCAATAATGTTAGTGACTCGACAAGCTTCGTCACCAAATACTTGGCCTTGTCCTAATATTGTTATCACTTGTATTTGCTCTTATTTTTGTTTTGAAAATAGAATTAGAATGTGAGAAAACGGGCTCCAATAATGATAATCTTCTGAAGACACCAATTAGGATTATGTCAAATGCAATTTTTAGTATGTTTACTGGCAATGGCAACTTGCTCATTGTTATCGCATGTATAGTTTGCCCAAGCTGCAATACTACTTGACTTGAATAATTTTACTATAATTTAATCAGATAGAATAGAATAGTTGGTTTAGACAGCCTACTTCAACATCCAAATATATTTTAAAATAAATTTGAATGTATATATGATATTTATAAAAGTAATATTCATATTCGCTTGTTGTGACTAGAGATTTTCCACAATACTGATGTTATTATGAGCACCGCAAATTTTTTTTATCGAACTGCGAATGAACAATGCCGCGTGTGTACATTTTTTTTTTGTGCCAAGATGTTGAAAACAACTAAATCTATCATAATAACAGTAAATGAATGCAATTTTTATTTCTTTGAAAGGTCCCATTGTATTCGATAATCAATTGATTATTCTATTATTATAGTCCACCTATATTCGTTATTACTATAATTACTGTAATCATTTGTTTCTAGATTTGCATAACGATTTAGAAAGTACAATAACTATTTTGAACGTACAGATAAAATTGTTTTCCATATTTTTAAGACAACTGTCAGTTAACAGAAATATGTATTAGTTAATTTCATTGTTTCTTTTAGAATGAAGTCTTCAGTTATTTTGGTGGCAATCCTTTACACTGCCACAACGTACGCACAAGTTGCTGAAAAATTAATTCAAAATCCATGTATCTCAAGAACAACGTGCCATGAATGTATACAGACTCCCACTTGTGCGTGGTGCTTCGACCCAGTAAGTATCTTATTGATAAGTTACAGAGATATTGTTTTGCATAAAAAAATAGTTTATTTTGCTGAATTCAGTGCAGGATTAACTTGATTTAAATCAATTGATTCAAATAATAATTTAAACACGTTTTGTTTTATATTTGAGCGCGATACTAATCCAAATGCGAATATTTTAGAAGCTCATATGGTAGTATGAATAATAATAATACTCAGGAAACGAGTGAAAACGTTTTGAAAAATAGTACTAGTGAACCAGACTGTGATATTGATAAGAGTAATGCTAGTTATTAATTAATATTGAATCAGTTACGTTGGTTTAGGCATGTGGAAAGAATGTTGAATGGAAGATTTTTGAAAAAAGCCTATTGGTGAAATTGAAAGTGAAAGATTGCTTGGACGATGTGTATTAAGTGGATGGATATGGTTACTGATTTTGTTGCGCGAGAGAGTGTCCGAATGGGAAGAAAACGAGCTTGTATGAATAGGATAATGAATGTGGATAAAGTGAAAGAGGGCTGTTTGGATAGAGGTATGATTGCTAGTTGAATGCCAACCTCATCTTGAGGAGAAGGCGTAATTTTTTTGTTCGTATGTATGTATGTATTTAATGAATAAACACTAATTACTTTCACTCCATTTCAACAATTTTCCCAATCTTGATTTGATGCTTATAGAATCTTAGATGAAAATTATTTTGTGACAAATATCAAATAAATAAGAATAAATTTTTATCCTATTTTCTACCACAGACTGCGGTTATCAACCTATTGCGATATATCAGTAGTTTATTTAGTAATACAAATTTTAAGAAAATATTAGTCATAGTGTAGTGAGGCATGCAAATTTTCATTGAAGGATTGTATTTTACAAATTATATCATTCATAAATTTATATTTGTAGGATTTTGGCGATAAAAAGCGATGTTACCAGCCAGCCACCTCCAGCTCTTCAAATGCTATGTGCCGAGAAGAATACACCTGGAATCCAGATAATGAAATTCGTGTGTTACTGAACAAAGAATTATCAAAAGCACATTATGTAGCTGGTGGAAGTATGAGCGGAGGATCTATGTCTAGTTCTTCCAGTTCTTCGTCTTCGTCTTCATCTTCATCGTCTTCTTCCTCTTCTTCTTCTTCCTCATCAAGTGCCTCAGAAATTGTACAAGTTGCGCCACAACATATTAACTTGAAATTAAGAATAAGTATGATATAATTATTTAAGTACCGAGGGCAGGAAGTGATTCTTACTGATTGGAGATATTGAAATACGATACCGGCGGAACATGAATATCTGCTGTATTTGATAAATTTTTGTGCTACTGAAGGAACAGTGGAATTAGAATTTAGAGATATTCTACATTCTGAGAACTCAAAGTTGTCATTTTTGACTAAATTTTGATTATGTTACTATGTACTTACTGCTTTCGGATCATCGAAGAATCACTTACCGGCCAGTGATCTACAAATTTAATTTACAAGAAGATATGAACGATTACGTAGACGTAATAGAATCATGAACGTGGATAAAGAGAAAGAGATTTTTCTATATAGAAGTATCTGGCTTAGGTCGATTGCTGCCTAAATATTGGTTCAGATTGATTGCAGAATTGGATTGCATCCTAGATTTAGTCCTATTTAACGTCCTGGTCGTTATCTGTAAAAAAATTCTATTAAAAAGTATAAAATTTGGTTCTGTGTTAAATATAAAAGGATTGGGGTGTTGGAATTTCGAGGCAAATAAAGTGGTGAAATTAATTTCGCAATTCTGTGCAAACTTATAAATCTGTAAAATTCGTATATTTGTAAATAGACAAAATCGCAATGGATTTGTAATCCTCATAAAAAAATTCATTTATTTCTTATGGATTTATAGATCTGTAGGACTTTGACATTTCACAGAATTGCAATACAAAATTCTGTCCTGAGAATTGCAGAATTCGATACAGAATAAAATAGAACAGTGCATTCTTCAAGATAGATTACTTTGCTAGCAAACAAATGTACTCCGTTCTGTATAATTTTTGTTTTAGTCTCAGCACAGAATTTTGAGTTTTTATTTCACTTTAGTTTATTACAGTTAAGAACGATCCAAAAGTTCTTATGGTACTACGATTTAAACCTTCTGATTGGTCAAAATGCAATGGAAGGGGAAGCGTAGTGACCATACTGTTTTCAAGTTGAAAATTTCAGTTAAAAAAAAAGAAAACATGAAAGCACGAACGTGTAAACAAATATATTTTATTCAAGAACAAAAGAATTACAAATATTTAATATTTAGAAAATTGAATGCAATTGTTTTCTTGAAAAACAACACTAATTTCCTCGATCTGCCTTCTTTCAGATGAAGCCTATCAGTTCAAAATGTTTTATACTCAAGCGGAAGACTATCCCGTTGATTTATACTACCTTATGGATCTCAGCAAATCTATGGAAGATGACAAAGACAAACTATCTAGCTTAGGAAATCTCCTTTCTGAGTCTATGCAAAATATTACATCCAACTTCAGATTGGGTTTCGGAAGCTTCGTTGACAAAGTCGTCATGCCATACGTCAGCACAACTCCGAAAAAGTAAGTTACTGTCATGTTTTCTTTGCATCTTAGCTTTGAGTGATCTTTCGTTCTGCCTCACAAGGTGTAGTTTCCATTTTTTATCAATCATTAGATACACTCTTTGTAGATTCTAGTTATTTCTTCATTAGAAATATAATATGAAAATGTTTGATCCAGTATTTTATTATTTAAAATATTGTCAACAAAAAATTATTTTTACAATAGGAGTGCAATTCTTGGATTGAAATTTTACTTGACATTTTAATGTACATTGAAAATTTGAGTCTATTGTTGACAAAATAATCTATTATTTATAAATTTTTAATATTCTAGACTTATTTAAGTTCAATTTTTATTAAATGTCAAGTAAAAACGCAGTTCCTAAACCACAAACAGTGCTAATTCAAGTGGCTCTTCCAAAAATTGTACCCCTGGAAGAAAAAGCTAAATTTTATATTGTATTGCTAAATAATTACTGCATGAAGTTATGAACGATATGTTAATTATTTCCATTGTAAATATATAAACTTCCATCATAAAGCAATTATCTCTCATAAATAGTATTTTAAAATTTTTGATATTTTGGAGGCGTGCTACTTTCGCATAAATTCAATTTTTTCATAGGGTTTTCACTATTTGTTTAAATTTTACTCATATGACACTTTTTTATGAAATGAATATAGAGGCTATTTTTATTCCAGTTTGGAAAAAGATTTGTTTGTCTTTTTTTATATACCAATGTGAAATTAATAAATAACTACTGCATCTTTATCTTAAGTATTTTAGAAATTATATATTTTTCTATTATTTCCTTCTTTGAGAACAAAAGAAATCATTTTTGAACACAGGTTTTGCGTAGAAGAAATTAATAGTAAAGCTTTGAATATGAAAAGTGGCTCCTCTTGATGTTCTTTTATACATCCAACTCCAAATTTGAAATAAAGACAGCAAATTATTCTATTTGAATATCCCTCTGAAATTTTCTTCATGCTGCCTTAATAGCACATCTGTATTGTGCGCTTGAATTACAAAATAACTGAGATCTCAAAATGAGAATAAAATTAAAAAAAAAAACTCAAATCATTATTATTTTATATTCATAACATAATCATTTCATATCTATTTTTCCTGCTGAAAAAATGTTACACTAGTCATACATGTGATAATCTGGTGCGAAAACATTCGCAATATTAATTGCGAAATCGAGTGCAAATACGGAAAAGCTAATATTCGTTACGACCCTATTTTTTCTTATTTACTATGGAAATGAATTACTTGTCGTTTTCAATATATAAAATTATGTCCATTATCTCTTTAAGATTTGGAGGCTGCACAATAGTTTATGTTTTGCTGACGTGTGATTTGACAGGTTGAAGGCACCGTGTGAGAACTGTGAAGCTCCATACGGGTTTCGGAATCACATGACTTTAAGCACTAACACATCTGAATTCTCAGTAAGTTCTAACTTAATTTTCTACTTTTTTAACTTCCTGGTCCTTTCTCCTAAATTTCAGTTTCCTTTCCTTTTGCTCTTGTGTGAATGTGGGTGGATAAATAAAGAAATTTCTTAGTCTTAGATTCTAAAAATCTGGAGGTATCCGGTATGTTTTGTTTGTAAATAACAAATAAATTTTGTAGTGATAATTTTTGTAAATAACTTATAAACCGTAGAAAAGTGGTATCAAATCTTTTTTTAATTATTAGTCTTCAGCATGGTAGTGTTTTTTATCATAATTATAATTTATTTTAATTTTTAAACATCGTAATTAAAGAAAGATTCTAAGTTTTTGTACAATGAAACAAGTTTTTCTCTTAAATAGCTCAAATAATTGAACCTTCTGATAAGATTTATTTCATTTTTACACATATATGGTTCAAATCACTTTTTATTTTGTAGTAAAAATTAATATAATATTCTATTGTTGATATATAGTGCAATTTTTGACCACCACAGCTTCATATATACGTAAGTAGAGTAAAAATTTGCTTGTTTCATTTTTTTTTATCAAATACAGGGTTCAGCAACACATTTTCATAAGGCAATAAAAAAAGTGATGGAGAATGAAATGCGGAAAGCTTATATTAAACAATATCAATATTTAAGCCGAATCGATTGCTAAGATAAAAAGAAATATGAGTATTTGGATGATGATATTTTTAGGGTTCGGCAGCCAAATGACAAAAACGATATTTCGTCCTGTCCGTATGTCACAGCCATTTTACTTGGAGACTATTGGCGTTATATAGATGAAATTTGTAAGGAAGATGTTTTCTATGATCCGCTACTACGGTATAGTGAAATTGCGAAAACAATTAAGGGTGGCATACCATACCTGTAGCTGTAACTGAGGAATGAAAAAAAATTCAATGCACATAGGCGAGTGAGAAATTTTGAAATGACTTTTTTATTCAAATCGATAATTGGTGAGATATGCGCTTCCAACATCGTAATAACTCTGCTCCTCCCTTATACTTTTCAACTAAACGGGTGAAAATTCTGAAAAAAATAAGGTGGAGCTTAGCGACCACAAAATTAACTTTGTTTTTCAGTGTCTTTAAGAAATACTATGAAACGGAAACGTTCTTCTCCATTACGGAACTCTTCACTGTGTGTGTTCCGACACGTACTTGGCCTATTTTTTCCTTAAATGATACATAATCGGCTTTAATTAGGAGCTCGTGCTTGACGGCTTCAGTTTTATTCTATTTTGTAGTATACAAAATAGTCTTAAGATCTAATTTTGAATATTTTTTCTCCAAATATTCAATTCTCAGGAAAAGAAATCAAGTGTATTATTAATATGGTTTTTGAGAGTTGAGAATAACATTTAAAAGATTTCGAAGATACTTGATAGCTTTATTTATAGATTAGATATGATACAAGTTTCTTGCATTTCGTCCAGCATTACTCTTCTCATAGCCTTATAGAAATGTACTGTAATAGTTGCTTAACCTTGTACAATAACTTGATGTTTTACACCAATGTAGCAGTTATGTTATTATACAATAACATAACTTTAACTTCTTGTAAGTAATATAAGAATCTTCCTGACTCATGACTGTTGCATGTCGGTGTTTGTTAATGGTTATAGTTTGCTGGAGCCATGTCAGAATTGCGCGGCCCCGTATGGTTTCCACAATGTCATGCAGTTGTCTCAAAATACATCGCAGTTTGCCGTAAGTTACAACCAAAACGCTAGCTTCTGGAATTGTTAACATTGAAGTTAAGCTTCGTAATTAATGTCTGGGCTGCGGTTTGTGATGGTGTGTTTTCCCATTATTTACCCATTTCCATGACAACCCTCACTTTATTGCCTGTTTCCTTTTTTGTGTTCTGTTGAAAAGAAACAATATTGAAAATTTATTTATACAACATAAATATGTTTATTGTAATATGATTGTTAGGTTTATTTTCTCAGTTTAACATTGTTCGCGATGCTTGAATCATGATATACACATTTTTTTCTTAAAACCTATAAGAAACATCAATTTTCTTGTACAAATTACGCATTTTGTAAATAAATTCATTATTATCATTATAAATCATATTTCATCTCATAGAAATTATAACTTTTCTTTCAACATAAAGTTTGACGATTTAATTAATTTCTATGCCGATGTTTAAAGACTATGGTGAAAAACGCCGCAGTATCTGGGAATTTGGATGCTCCTGAAGGAGGATTTGATGCCATTATGCAAGCTATAGTGTGCCGAAAAGAAATTGGTTGGAGAGAAAAGGCCAGAAGATTGTTGGTGTTTTCTACTGACGCCGGTTTTCATTACGCTGGAGATGGAAAGGTACGATATACCTTAATTCAATAGTTTGATAACTTTATGTAGTAAAATAATATTTTTTTCTCAACAGTTGGGTGGAATAATCACTCCAAATGACGGTCTATGCCACTTGGATTATAGAAGCGGGTATTACACCCACTCCTCAGTTATGGATTACCCCAGTATTTCTCAAATCAACTTGAAAGTAAAAGAAAATGCTATCAATGTTATTTTTGCGGTAACAGAAGAACAAATCGATATTTATAAACAATTGCAAGGACATATTGAAGGATCTTCTAGTGGAAAACTCTCTGCAGATTCCGCTAATGTTGTTGACTTGGTTAAAGAACAGTATCAGGTAAATTTATCTTATTTTTCTGATTTTTTCTATTTGGGCTCTTTAATATGTAATTTAAGAAACTCATTTGGGCTTCATAAAGTATCTCTTTGAAAAACGCAAACCTAGCTTGGTAATAGCGTTGCTTGACAACTGTTATTTTTATCTTTCAAAATACTATGGCTGATACCACAAAGTCTGCTTTTGATGAACATATTTCTAACGAGTATTGTAGAAAATTGTATTACTTGTAAGTTGTGTTTGGAGTTTTTTCAAAAAGTATTGTGGAACATTCGTATATTACCCTAAAAAATTCAAAAACAGAGCTTGTGGTATGAGCAAAAAAAATGTTAAATTGAAAATCAAATCTCGTTGCTACTAACGTTCTCTTGAAAAACTAAATTCTTAATCAATTTTTTCAAAATGGAAACTGTTATTTTTTATCATTTCCGACGTATAAGAATGCAAATAGAAAAAAATTGTATAAGATGCACGTTGCATAAAACAATTTTGGACACTTATTCATTTAAAAAAATCATTTTACAACCATTTCGTGTGCCCTTAAATGTATCATGAAACTTGAAGTCTCCCATTTCAATAAGAAGTCATTGGAGTTTATAAACATTATTATTTCAGCAAATTTCGTCTTCAGTCGAGATGAAGGATAACGCCATGAGTGGAATAAGAGTTAGTTATTACTCTAGCTGCTTGAATCCAAATGGTACTCCGAAACAAACAAACAAGTGTGAAAATATCAAGGTAAGATAATTAATAATTTTATTATTACTATGAGATTGCGCGGCAGTTCAATAAATCGATTTTCGTGTGCTAATAAATAAATTAAGGGTACGGCATGCTATAAAGAATTTCTTGCTTTTTCTAATGATTAGTAGAAGCACCAAAAGACGTATTTTCATTTGTTAGAATTGAGATAGGGAAATGGTGGCCCACGATATTCGATCAAGCTCGCGATCAATACGAGCTATTAAGGTTGTTGCCGTAGTACATTATTGTTAAAAAGTAAAGTCTAGCGTAACTACAAAAAACGCTTTACAAGCTGATATATATAGATGCTTGTTATTCTTGTCAGAGCGTGTCCATAATACAGATAGTTCAGTACATAGATTCTTATGATAATATTAATGAATAAAGACTAAGAAATTTAGAATAAATTTAGTGGATGCCTGAATTTTTTGTCGGAGAATATCTCAAACACGTTCATCGTAGTATGATATACACGATTACTGGTCGGAAAAATAGCTCGGCAACAATGTGCTCAACTGTTATCTCAGTATTCGCTATGTGCAACATCAAAGTGATGACAACTAGTGGCATTGATCGGCAAACCCACTGCCACTTTTATATGTTCTGTCAAATGTGACAACTAGTGAAAAGTGAATTGAAATCAAAATTAATCTTAAACGTAATAAGTATGGATCCTATATTAAGAACGGGTTTTGAAAAAATGAGTCATACTATCAGCTTTCAACCTCAAACTGTGCCAAAGGGTAAAACTCACAAGTATTAAAACCTTTTTCAATAATGTTATTACAAAACAGTAATTTTTCAACACTATCACAATAAGTAAGAATATCAGCTTGGCATTCTACATCACTTGTGCTTTTGGTACTCAAATCAACTATCATTAAATTGTCATGTGCTCTGTCACAGTCATTCTCATATATTGAATTTATATTATTTATTGAACTCATATCCATTGAGAATTCTGTATTGGCAGCCCTTTTTGAATTAAAACTTTAGTTTTTAATATTTTCTGAACTTGAAGCCATTAATGAAGTATTCTGTAGCCTACGCTTAATGAAACGTTGGTGTCTTGTCAAAACTGTTTCGTCCCAGGAAACACAGTTATATATTGTCTATATGTAGAACATAGCACAGCAGTTACTTGAAGCTGTAAAGTAATATCACAAATTACATACTTGTATGTTACATGCAAGGCGAAATGTCCGCCCTACGTCATTATATCCAATATGTAGCCTAAATATGAAGACTGCTTGTAACTGATATATATTTTTGATAGAATATCGATATTAATGTGATATAAATGCAACAACCGAATATAGCATTTCTGTAATATCAATATATAATAGAACAGATATATTTCCAAAATATATTTCTTGTATATAATATATTTCTGTATAAGATATATATATATATATATATATATATATATATATATATATATATATATATATATATATATATATATATATATATATATATATATATATATGTATATATATATATATATATGATATACTTACTGTTTCAATATATTATACTTGTTATCTGTTGACAATACTCACATATTATAAATATCAATCTGAAGAGGATAAATCATGAGTTTTAGAAACAATATTTCACAATTCAGTCAAAGAAAAATGGAAGCAACATTTTTTTCTAAATTATATTTATTCTAAAGAAAATAAATCACAATAGATATTTCTGTATCCATCAATAGATAAACTATAATTCTCTGTTATTATATTACAAATTGAACAAAGCTTCTAATTAACATCACTTTCGTATCACACACTCCTAGATTGTTGTGTTAGCCTAACCAAGAACATTGGATTTCAAATCTGTTATTAAATACTGCTCTTAATATTTTATGGACACTATCCTTTGTATGTCGTCCACCAGTACTTTTGATAAACGATATCAAATATAACTTCAATTTACACTTATAACTTGCTTTTCAAACACCACTTGAACACTGGATTTAGCACTCCACTACTGTAATACCACTTGGAGCTTGAAATGACAATGATACAAACACGCATCGTTTACGTAGGAACTAATGGTCAAACAATGTTATATATCATATATGTGTCAATAAGTTACAAGTAATATTTTTGCCACGTAAAAGTAATAGAATGATAGTATTGTGAATATAATATAACTTTACATATTTGTTACATGAGAAATGTGATATTTCAAAAACATCTTTTATATATGTAATGTAACGGTATTATATAAGTTACCTACATATAGAAAATATGTATTTAAAATATTTCATTACCTATTTATCTTATATTTAAAGTTATATTATATACACAATACTATTATTATATTACTTCTACATATTATACATGTATCAATGAGTTACAAATAATATATACGATACGTAGTAGCAATAGAACGATAGTATCATCGGTATTATGTATACAATATAACTTCAAATATAAGATACATGAAAAATGTGATATTTAAAACACATATTTTCTATATGTAAAAGTTACATCTAAAAAATATGTATTTGAAATATTACATTTTCTATGTATCTTATATTTAAAGTTATATTATATACACAATACTATCATTCTGATACTTCTACATATCATATATGTATCATTAAGTTACAAGTAATATATATGATACGTAGAAGTTACAGAATGATAACGATCTTGGAGTTGTGTATATAATATAACTTTAAATAGAAGATACATAAAAAATTTGAAATTTCAAATACATATTTTCTATATGTAACTCATATAATTCCGTATAATATTGATTAAATATGGAAGAAGTATCATAGATGTAATATGAAGTTATATATTAGATATATTTATTTCAGCAATATATCCATTATATGATAATTTAAAGATGGATAACATCTACTTTATGAGACTTTGCAACATTACTTTGTGCTCTAAAATATCTCCAAATGTGATATATCATACATATGTGTGTTTCCTGGGGTCATTTAATTTTGGCTTCCAGAAGAGAAGAAAATTGGCTAGGTACAAAATTAGGACTCAGCTTCTCTTCTCCCTTTTTATTCTCAGTGAAATGTGCACTGCAAATTAGATATCTTGATGTAGGATTCCAATTGTATGTATATTCACTAAAAAATAAAAAAATATGTCTTATTTTATCAATTTTATAATAAAATTCGAGTTGTAATACCATAAAAATTATTGAATTTCATTATTCTCATATTTACTTTATACTAAAATTATATTTACATATTGCGTTCGCACTAATCTTTTGAAACATCATCATAAATGTAAAATTAAGGTTGTGATACTTACTTTTGTTTTCTTACGACGGTAATCCACTTTTCTGTTTGAATAAACTCATGCTTATATATATTTTGGTAAACAATAAAAACTAGCATCACTATCTTCCGATGTTTTATTACAAATGATTATATCACACACCTTAGCAACAACCAATGAAATCAAGTGATTTTGCATGGTAACGTGGTATATCGCGATAATATTTTCTCCTAACTCGATATACCACAGTAGCTTTTTGAAAAATAATAAAAAATATAACAATCAATCAATTTTATGGTTTGTGAAATAATCCTTGCAAATACACCTCAAGATTCGGTATATTATCGCATATACCTTGAATTTAACTTTTTGTCTTGGATAATTTTTTACTCGGCAAATTTGGAGATTTATAATCAACGATAATATCCCTCGAGCTAAAGCTCTCGGGTATCATCAGATTATGAATCCCCAAATTTGTCTCGTAAAAAATTACCCAAAAGACAAAAAGTATATTCGTGAAATTCTTCGGTATATCGATAATACACCTTTCTATCGGTATATTACCGTTGATAATGTAGCTTTCACGAATTGTCATTTTTGAGTTTTGATTTTATATCAGTACATGTGCACTAAAAATGCCAACTTTCGCCGCTAAGCGCGCACGGTCGTTCAATGTTTCCCTTCCAAGCAGCTGCACCTAGCGAATAGAAAATATGTCCAAAAATCTAACGTATAAAGGCAAATTTTAAAACAAAAAGTCTTAGATAAAATTTATTTTATTCATAATAGATATTATTGTTTAACTGAAACCATTATTAAGTATCTATTTTAATCTCTTTCCGTTTGAATTTGCAGGTCGGATAGTACAATGCAATGTTTAGTGACATACAGTGTTGTCAAGTTGTTTCTGTCCAAAGTGTCGTGACGTATTTTATATATGTATAAAATGTTCAACTTTGCGCTCTCATATCTAAACAATGAGGTGATCAATAATTTTATTTTTATTTTCAAATACGCAGAACATGTACATCAATTAACAGCTAGTTTTTCAAAAAAATCTGACTGTTAGTTTTTTCATTAAAAATCAAAACTGATATAATTGCTGCCTAAAATGTATACTCTCCATTGCTCTCCATGTAAAAAATTTGAAATTTAACTGCGTTTATCTGAAGTTTGAGATGGTCAATCGACTTCAAATTTTAGGGATTATTGTATAATATTCTGAATAAGTGTACAAAAATTTGAAAAATTCTGATACTATGCCCATAGCACGACAACTACCTTAAATACAATTCGTCCCAATTCTCATCAGCGCGACACGGCAAAAAAACTATTTGTTGACCACATATAAGCCTAATTTAAGACGTTTAAATTAAAATTATGTTTGTTTTGACGCAAACTTACAAATAAATCTCGTTCGTTTTTATGGTATTCCGTTTGTACCGGAACAGTGGAGAAACATCTTTTTGTAACGCTTGAAATATTATTTTATTAACCAAAATCAAGACATTCTCAATCTCCAATTATGTAATAAAGATCATTAATTTCAAACATTGGTACTAATCGAATATTAGCAACATCTAATTTATCAGGTTTTTCGGGCATATTTTGACATTTCGTTTCCGCTATTTCATATTAAAATATTTTTAAATTAATGTACAAATTCAATTCTATGAACAATAATTCTTTTCGCTTCTGAGGATGGCTGAAGTGCAGCCGAAACTGCAGAGCAGAAAACAAATAAAATAAAATGAGCGACTGAATACACAGATATATATATTTTTTAATTTTTGGGTCTGAAGTAGTTATCACTAAAACTTAAGTTCAGAAATTTTGGCGAATACATAACCATATTACTCCTATTTAAAAAAATAATTGACACAACGAATTTTACTTAATCTACAAGTTTCTAATCATTTGTGTTTTCAATTCATTTTCAGGTCGGAGATGTAGTTCAATTCAATGTAGAAATTGAAGTAACTGCTTGTCCGAAGGATCCTAAAGATTGGAAACAAACATTACAACTTTATCCTGTTGGTATTAACGAAAGTTTGATTGTGGATTTGGAAATGTTATGTTCTTGTCCTTGTGAATATCCTGGACATTTCGTAAGTACAAAATTCCAACACATTAGAACTGTCATCTGAAAAAAAAATATTTCAGGGTTATAAAGAATTCGCTGAAGAATGCAGAGGTAATGGAGTATATAAATGCGGCATCTGTGAATGTGATCCCGCATTTTTTGGAAGACACTGTGAATGTTCAGCGACTGGATTATCAGAAGTTGATTACACACAAAATTGCAGGCCTGATAATACTACTACTATTGATTGCAGCGGAAAAGGAAATTGTGTTTGTGGGCAATGTGAATGCCATGTACGGGATAATAAAGAAGAAGTAAGTAGAACTTTATATTTTTCAATTCTGTCAGTACTATTTAATAAATACTATTGAACTCCTTCAGTATGATTTAATAATATTTCAGCAGTAAAGCTATTAAATTAGTCCAGAGTTCAATTCTCAAAATTATAGATTTATCAATTTCAATACAATTGCTATCATTCGTCAATCTTCAGGTATTTTTAAATGATTGTAGAAAGCAAATATTTGGATCACTATAAAGCAAACATCTGTTTAAAGTGTTTATTTATTTATTTTTCTCTGATAGGTGATTTCCGGCCAGTATTGTGAATGCGATAACTTCAGCTGTGATCGCCACAAAGGTGTATTATGCTCTGGACCTGAACACGGAGTTTGTGTTTGCGGTGAATGCCAGTGTTATTCTCCCTGGAGTGGATCAGCTTGTAGCTGTCGTGCCTCCAATGATACTTGCTACCCACCAAATATGGAAAACGCCGAAATTTGTTCTGGACACGGAGAATGCGTATGTGGACAATGCGAATGCGATAAGACAGAAAATGCTAGATATTCTGGAAAATACTGCGAAAAGTGCCCGGTAAGTAAATTATAAATACAAATTGAATAAGCGTAAGTATCGTTGTTCTATGCATATTTTTTTATTACTTAGACTTGCCCTGGAAGGTGTTCAGAGTTTAAAGAATGTGTACAGTGTCAAATGTATCAGACTGGACCATTAACTACAGAAGAATGTGCTGCTAATTGCACTTTTGTTCCTCTTCATGTGCCAAAAGTTGAAGGTAAATATACTGTAAATTTACATGCAGCATAATTCATACACTTGCCAAATTCCAAGTTTTGCGGTTCATTAAAAACGTATCCTTACTTCTTGTTTTAATTTCAGCTGATGAAGAGAAAGATGAAAACTTATGTGCTTACTATGATGAAGATGATTGCAGATTCGCATATGTTTATTATTATGATGAAAACAATAAAGTTGTCATCAAAGCACAAATGGAAAGAGAGTGTCCACCAAAAGTATTATTCTCTAACATGAAATAATTATTTCAATAATTAATTTTTCGTTCATTTTTAAACTAGGTGTTCATTTTGGGCATAGTACTAGGAGTAATAGCTGCCATTGTACTTATGGGACTCGCTTTCCTATTATTATGGAAATTACTTACAACAATTCATGACAGACGAGAATTCGCTAAATTTGAAAAAGAGAGGATGATGGCTAAATGGGATACGGTAAATATTTTGTTATTCAATCATACTCTGTAAACACTCATTGATAAGGAAGATATAATTATATTTTCAAAGTAATAGTATATTGTGCAACAAGTGCGATAAGTTGTCAGTTGTCAACGAGAGCGAAGTTGGGCAATTGACAACATTGCACGAGTTGTAGATACTATTTTTTATTACGAATGTGGGATTAGTATTATTTTGCGCTTGTTTTTCCGGGTGATAAATGGCTTGCGTGCGACAATTATACTTGGCGTACGCAATAGGCAAAGAGCCATTTACCGCCTGAAAATCGTGCGCTAAATAGTAATTATCCCGCATGAGTAATAAAAAATATTAAAATTTAGATGTGTAAACATTTTTATGCGCGCTTTTGGAGTATTTCGATACATATGCAACGGAAATATATAGCAGGAATTGACAAAACTTAACACTTTCCATATTTGAGGTTATACGCTAGTTTGATGCATGCCAATAATTATATCGGGTGCTGCTTTTTTATGTTATATAGAGAATACAATGCTATTTTCTTGTAGTAATTACAGTTCGTGCTCTATGGATTTTAAACCAAAAATTTAGATGGAAAAATTGTTTGGAATTGCAATCTTCGTCAAATGAATATAAATTCAATTTCCGTCAAATTCTACTTGAAGTGAAAATTAATATATTCATACCGCGTACGAAAATAAACATATTTAAACTCATCCAACAAACAACTTTTCTATTCAACCTTTGGGTCTGGAATTCATAAAATACGAACTGTCGGTGCTACAAGAAAATATTTTTTACCGTGAGTTTATTTTAACGTGAAACACAAGGAACCAGTGAAACTGTAATTTAAAGACTCTAAAAATTCACTAAACTATAAAGAAATAAACAAAGTGAAATAAATGAACAACAATTATAATAAATTTTCAAATTCACAATCACCCAATCATTTATAAAACTCTTAAATAACATTCAAAATTTGGGCAGCTGTAATAATCCAGACATATTTCCAATTCGAATTTTCAATATCCCAAATTAAGTAGGTTCTTTGGATTTCAAAAATCCCTAATAAAAGAAATCAAGTGGTGTGAGGTCAGGAAACCTGTCAGGCCATTCCACTTCTTTCCCTCGTCCAGTCCAATGACATAGAAATGTATGATTTAAGAAAGCTCTGACATGTTGAATAATGTGCGCAGGGGCGCCATCATGTTGAAACAATGTGCCTTCAATATTTGAAGCTCCAAGCGCAGGTATCACTTCATTTTGGAGAAGATTTAAATGATTATGTTCTATAATGTGGATCTTCATCATACCAGCCGAAACGTTAGCTCTCTCGAGTCGTTGAGTTCTTGTACTATGACATAAGTGCAAATTTTCCTTACTTCAATACCTACACTTTACCGTGTAAATAGGAAGCTCCCTCGTCCGTAAAAATTATATTCTGCAGCAAATCCGGATTATTAATTTTTTCAAACATTGATTCCTTTTGCGTTCTGTATCACCTACAACTAGTTCCTGGTGAATTTGAAAATGGAGCCCAATCGTTCTTGTCGATAATATTCTATTATTATGTATTAAAGTTATAATTTCTTATTTTTCCTCCGCTGTCAATACATGATTGAATTTATTCCTCTTCTTAAGATCAAGTTGGACGCAACCTTTTTTCCAAATGTTTTTACTATTCTGGCAACTGTCTTAAACTGGGATTAAATTCCGCGTGATACCATCTAACAATTTGTACTTTCTCTTCAGTAGTATGAAACATTGTAATAAAAATGTTACACTAATTGACAAATGTCAATTTTATCTCCTGTTTCATTTTAAAATGGACACTTATGGCCCAGTATTTCAGGTTCAGTTTAAACTATAGATTACTTAAACGAAGCTTAATTACTATGGTAACAATTGTTTTTACAATCGTTGCTACGAAAGTTAATCCATAGTTTTCGTTATCCGAACACTGAAATACTGGGCTAATGGCCAGTTGCACCACCGTCACTTAACTTTAAGGGAGGAATAATAACCGTAGTAACAATTGTCCACACAATAGTTGCTATAGATATTAAACTCCATTTAAAGTTAAGTGACGATGGTGCAACTGGCCATTAGGTTTGCCTTAAACGCAGCTTAATTTCTATAGTAAGGATTGTTGAAACAATTATTACTAAGGTAATTAAGCTTCGCTTAAGATAAACCAAAGACTGAAATATCGGCCCTTGGATACATTGCTGTCAAATTCGTAACCATGGATATAACACATCCTATGTTTCACGTTAAAATGAACTTACGATATGTAACATAATAGGGAGTTTTTGCAAGCCTGCGCTATTAGGGAGTTTTTGCAAGCTACCGCTAATGTCAAAAACGATTTCCTTTGTGCATTCGTACTGAAATTGACAAATTTGTTCATTGTAACGTTATTTATGTCTGGTAATCCTTGAAGTTTCTTGTAAGTACTCTGTAATTCGAGCTAGCATTATTCAGCAAGCATTCCCAAAAAAATTTTTTACGTTAGCGTTATCGTATCAATAACGGACGCTTGCAAAAACTCTCTATTGATACGATAACGCTAACGTAGAAAACAATTTTTTTAGGAAATGCTCGCTCAATAGTGCTAGCTTGAATCACAGTGTATTCATAACAAACTTCAAGGATTAGCAAACATCAATAACATAACAATGAATTTATTTGTAAATTTCATTAACGGTGCTTAAAGAAAATCGTTTTTGACGTTAGCATTGACGTTCCATTAGCGGTGGCTTGCAAAAACTCTCTAATATGAAAAAAGTCACCACTCGGTCTATATTATGAGGTCCACTGTTGTCTTAGATCATAAATAATATCTAGATGGAAGGAGTTCTATATCACACAACACATTTTTGCGAACGGTTATGCCAGAAAGAGAGGAAAATATAGTTTACGTTAGAGGAATAGAGAAATAAAATATAATGAGAGAAAAATGAAGTGAAACGAACTGCGCATGTCTATCGGATTTCATTTGCTATTTATAAAAGTAATGTTAAGAGGATGTACTTTGGTACTAGGAAACGGTGAATGAATATAAATATTTTTCACATAAATAAGAACTCATTACATCATGTGTTGGTCATTTTGGAGGCTTGACGAACCGAAATTTGATTATTGTCACGCTTGCGCAGTTCATTTCTCCAGCTTTCTTACAATATATCTTCCATCTCTTTCCGTCGTAACCGTTCGCAGTTTCTTCCATCTAGATATTTTTTATGATCTAAGACTGTTGTACATACAGATCTGAAAACTTCGGTGGTGGGAGCGTTCACAGTTCTGAAGATGCTGCTTTTATTTGTAGTACTCGATGTTCGCCGTAGTTTCGTCGTAATCTAGGTCTGCCTCTCTAAAGCGTCTTCAACTTGAGAGTAATGTAAATGGACTTCATTTTCATTCATTACGGCAATAGCAGCCATATTTGTTCAAGTTTGTTTTTGATTTATTCCGGTTTTATAAAAGACCAAATTAATTTATCTACAAATTAAATTTATTCTATTTATATCCGGTTTTATAAAGGGCAGAGTAAATAAAATTTACTCTATTAGATGACAGTCGATTATTTTACAACTGTGATTCTTATGTCAAAACGAAATTCAAACTGATTAAAATTTGTTAAATGAAATAAATTTAGTGGTAAATTTATTTGGTTTTTTATAAAACTGACCATTCACAAATTCTTAATCAGTTTGAGTTTCTTTATGACAACAGAATCGACTGTATCTTCTAGAGTAAATTTTAATTACTCGGGAACTAAATTGATCCGTCCTTTATAAATCCGGCCATTAGTCAGTTATAAAGTTAAGAATTTTGAATTATATCCTCATGTGCAACCAATGTTAAATGGGAACAAATATGGCGGCCAGAACCGTATGTAATTCCTATCAGTTGAAAGCAGTCTTGGGATATCTAGATTATGACAAAACTAGCGGAGAACGACGTGTACTACAAACAGATTTCAGAACTGTAGACACCTCACCACCGAAAAACGCAGTTAGTTGCCAAACCTATACCTATAGATGATTAAATCTAAATGTCAACTTGTGTTCTGTACTCCAAACAAGCATTATTACTTTTGAACAGCAATATTCATGACTCAGCAGACCTCGTCTTGAAATATTTGGACTCATCTTATAATGCTTAAATTTACAGTCTTGTTTCAAGATCATCAGTCACGAATCAGAAAACAAACAATTTTTTCATAATATAACACCATTATTTTAATTTTTTTTTGTATAACAAAAATGCTATTACAGACAACTATACCGAAATCATACTTCAAAAAATAAATGTCATCTCAAGGTACAAATGAGAGTTATCGAGTTAAACTGGGGCAACATTAACGTCTAATGTTGTTAATTAAGGCATTATGTGGCAATAACGCCTTACTTCATGGCATTTGATGCAGGTGTTGACCTAGCATTACAATAATCACCAAATAGAATTATGTTGAATTAATTTAAATAATTTATTTTGATTTTATTTATTTTATAACAAAAGAAATATCGAATCTTGTTGTTTTTATTTAAATAATTCTAGCAAAATATGCAAATCCGGTAGTTAGCAAAAAAGTGTTATGTTTCATTCGTAGAAAAAAATTGTCAGACTCCACCTCGTGTCGCCCAGCAATCTTTTTCGATTATCCCGAGATCATGCAATTTTTGTACTAATAAAATAAACATAAATATTCACTTTCATGAAAGCGTTAATTTTTTTTATGCATAACCATCGAATATTGAAAGTATCTCTTTTTCTCTCAAATATATTGTCTGCCTTAAAAATAATAAGCGTGTAGTGTCTAGTATTTCTTAAACTTTTTTTTTTATTTTTAGGGCGAAAATCCGATTTATAAACAAGCTACTTCCACGTTTAAAAATCCAACCTATGTAGGAAAATAATGTAAATCGTATAAAATAATTAAGATTAGTATCATTTCAACAATGTGCCTATAATACATGCCTTTTCATTCATAACTATTTATCATTCTAATATTCGACATTTTAGAGCATCTAATTTATGTTTTATAAACATATATTTAATATAGACTAACTTATTTTTATGTGTGTGTTCATGCCTTAAGAATCTCGAAAATAAATTCAGTATCCAGTAGATATTTAATAAGAATACGATCATTATGGATATTTAAAGTACTGTAAAATATTTGTTATAAGTTTAGTTTTATATTTGTTATTGTGAATTAATATCTACAAACTGATTTTTTAAGCGCAACTAGTTGAATAAATGTTTTTAACCAATGATTCCAATAATTCATTGAAAAATGCATAATACGTCCCTGACATTATAATACAGCTCTGTATAAATAGAGGTGAATGTCGGCATTTAGAAGTCCTTGCTCTCGTGTTATTGTACTTATATTTATCTCCAGTTTTTGTTGGTATTTTGCCGGGTGCTGTGTAATTACCAAAATACATCATGTTAAAATCACAGGAAGTTCATTGATGACGTCTGACATGAGTTAACGATTTTTGAGAAGTTCATCCAATGGAGGATGAATAATGAACTAATATATATTGATTATTATTAATATAGTTGTGCCTATTTTCAAAAAATAATTTTAAACTACGGACGTAGATAAAGTAATTCAGTATTTTTAGAACCTAATACTAGAGCAAAAAAATATTTCATAGGAAAGATGGACGTAAGAAACCTTAGAGTATAAATATGATATCTATCTGACTTCCTAAAAACATGTAATATATACTAATTATTACTGATAGTTTTTTCTGTTGGATAAAGTTTTGTTTGTTTAGTTTTGTGATTATATATAATCTAATAAATACGCGTAATTTATAATCTGCACGCGTTTGTGAAAGTATCTTGATAATAAATAGTCAAGGATTTAGTACGCACATGTGGTAGATGTCGCGTGATCCGACATTACCCGAAAGTTTCCGAAATGAATTTAAACATCGCAATATAATCTGAACGTCACATAATACGACATTTACTAAAAACAATATTGCAAAATTTGGAAATAATTTAATAATTTTCAAGCTTGAAGTAACAAACAATCTCAAGTGCTTTGTTAGTGATGAAATTTGATTCATGTACAACAGTGACAATATTTAATTCGAATTGTTTACCTAAACAGAAGTAGCAGGTGATTTTGCAAACAAAGGCATATGTTGAACTATTTTAATCGGGAAAGAATGGCGATTTATGCAAAAGCAGTGCAAAATTTTTTTACCAAGTACTTTAAACGAGAGGAAACAGAAGAAGAAAATGCAAGCAAAATTGAGACGTACTTGTCTCTTGTGTATAAGCTGTTAATTTGGGAAGATCCATTTTTAAGTGGTATCTCTCTCTTCGTTGCACATGTATTATTCTGGTAAGTTACTGAGCGTTTTTTGACGTAGTACTTTCTCATAAATATGCAACTAATGTTATATTTGCCATAACCAATAATTTCATAACTACGGATCATAACCCCTAAACATGCTTTAATTATTAGGCTTCATACTACAATGGACTGAATTATTGTTTACTTACAGGATTGTTATACATTTTGAATTGAAGCTATATGGGATATTTTTTATATCATTGATTGTTTTATTCGTATTTGATGCTGCGTTCGATAGTATCATTACGCAAACGGACCGAACTCTTCCCCTAAAGAACATAAGGGAAACAATCAAATTTTGTACTGCATTTTTGCAGTATTTGACGTCTTTACGCAGAGAAAATTCGGGAATGGTATGTTTTGAAAAGTAACAAAATGTTGATTTTACTTATGAAATTATGCTTGATTTTAGTTTTGTATTAGTATGTGTACAGCATTTTTGTGCTTAAGTATAATTGGACGTACACTTTCTGGGCTATTCTTATCATATTTCGGATTATTATCTTTTCTTTTAATTCCGGGAGTAATATACAGACTACCCCCAGATGTTTTAAATACAATCCGGCATACTTTACATGTTATAAGCACGGATGAAGGTAGTTTATATTTTAAAAATACTATAGCTCAGAATTTGCTCAATTATTGTTTATTTTTCAGGTGTTGTTGACGAAAGAGAATTATTCCCCGCACACGAAGAAGAAAAGGAAGGCGATTGTGATAGCTTAAAAACAGATCACACGGCAGGTAAATATTTTCGTCGTATTGTTTTGACACAAATACAAAAAAAAAAAAACTTACGTCAAATTTCACAACTACGTCAATACTAATACTTTTATTTCATAGGATGTATTACGATAACAAAGATACACGCCTTCGTAAACATTAGTCATAGTCCAAGAATGTTGTAAACAATTTGAATTGATAAAAAGACTACAATTGCTATCATGGTCATTCTAGCTTTAAATAATTTTGAATATAACAAATGTTAAGGTTTATTTAAAGATGCTTCGCGCTCTAGTTGAAATATTGAATCAATTTATTTTTGTCTGTTCCAGATTCTTGCACAAATTCATTTATAAGTGGTGTTACTTCCATGCCATCATACCTAGACGCAGAAGGAAGTCTAGATGGTCTTGATGAAGACGACTTAGAATTACCAGCAGCAAAAATTCCTCCTTCCAATGGTTCAAACTATTCGAGTGATTCAGATAGTGAACACAAAGATATTAAATTCGAAACATCCCACTTTAACAAGGACAGCTCTTCAGATGAAGAACAAAATTATGAGCAAGGCCTGACTTTCTCAGAAGTAGACACAACAGACAAATCAAAAACATCTTCAGTTTCTTTTACACAGCAGTTAAGCACAGATATTTTGAGTAATCTCGGTAGTATGGGTAGTAGTTTAGTTAGTACGGTTTTAAAAAGCGCCGCCGGTTCGGCCACAGCTGTTAAACAGCTTAGAAAAAGCGATAGCGATAGTGATTTTGAAATTATTGACGAAGACGATATTAAAAGTGATGAAACATAGATAAGTACGAGTACTTGTAATTATGACCGGTTTATAAATTTATTTAAACAACGCTTTATTTAAAATCCGCTTAGATTTATTTGTGATATTTAGTTTTTCTTAGGATAAATTAATGTTAGAATGTGTTTTATTTATGAATTTTCTTTAGTACGGACCTATATTTTGGTCGTTTACAACCTGATCATAATGAAATTCAATTTTATCGAGGTGCTGTTTAATACTGTAACAAAAAAAAACTAATTCTATTTAATAATAAAACAGTGTGACGTTTTACCACTGATAGAAGATTATTTTAGTAGATAGAAAATCCCGTTTTAATCAAAACTGTGTTTATTTTTTAAATAAAATGTAACAATTTCTTAAATTCATATAACAAAATATAAATATTTTAAAAATACTCAAATATTTATTAATTCTTATCTGTAGGAATCATATTAATTCGTTGTGGTAAAACTTTTTGAAAGGCTTCTTTGAAGGTCGATCCCTCACTAACTCTCAAGAGGATTTCAAACACTAAAAAAGAAAGAAAAAAACTGGTAACATTTCGCATAATACCCAAATTCTACGTGAAACTTCTTCAATAAATTAAAATTATAATTAAAAGTATTATTCCTGTGAAACGTATGAATTTTATATATAATATGATACGGATTTATATTTCCAGTTTTCATCAATTTCATTCCGTTTCATTATACAAACTGATTTAAAAAAGTTTTAGTTCAATGACTTCAATTTTTTCTCATACTTCACCTTGATTTATTGTAAAAACTTTTCTTGTTTTCACGGTAAAAAATTCGCTAATAGGTAACTGACCATGCTGGATGCCTTGCTCAACTGCTTTGTTGTAACAGAGTCCCTGAAAATTAATAACAATGTCTAAAATAGTGCGATTCGAAGCAAATCAATAAGACTTATAGATTTATAAAAAAATTGTGTAGTAGTTTCTTGAAGATGCACTATCAAAGTAAAACTTTTTTAATAAATTTAAATAATGATATAACAAATATGAAGTTCATATAGGACATAAACAAGAAGCCTGTCTCAATAAGTTACCAGTTATACTTTGTGTCTCTTATCACGTCACCATCACAATGTTGCGGACTTATCTCTTGGGGTCCCGTGACGCAGACCAATTCAAAAGAAATATCACTTCAATATCTTGTATTTCAATCCTTGGTTTACCTAATATATTAAATTTGAATTTTTGTAAAACACTTCTAAATTCTTATTTTTTAACAACTAACATGTTCAAAAATAGCCGCAAGGGAAGAAAAATATACAATGAATTTATTCACTTCAGTCTATCCACGTCAAAAACGGTCCAACGGCTCAACATAGAACTATAATTTAAGATTTCTAATTGGTTGAAAGTTTTACAAGTATTAATTCCTCAAGCTAACGATGTATTAATTATTGCTTTATGCTACATAAACAGTTTTCTATTTTTTATATTAGGTAATTTCAAGAAGGTTCTGCTGACTAATAGAAGATAATATTTCCAGGATATTTGTACTTCATGTCACTTCCGTTCGAATGTAACAAACCGAGCAAAAAAATTTAAAAGTGGATAAGAACGTATCGATTTTTATTGATTAACGTAAATTTCTATACAAGTGTGACAGTTTCATTGCGTTCTTGTTCATAATCAAAGTTTATAAATCTATAAGAATTAGAGATTTACTTAGAATCCCATCCTAAAACTGAAATACTGATTTACCTTATGTGAATTGTGGTCTACAAGCCCTCCTATAATATAAAATTTATCTTGCTCCAATTTTGTAATAACATTGTCACTTTCGCTAGATAAATACACTAATTTATCTTTAGGAAAGATATCTATGTAATTTTCTGGATGAAAATAACAGTCCCAGTTTTCGTATCCATCATGTTTAGACATTTCTTCTTTAGATTTCCCTTCAAAATTCGTTAAATGTAACTGCATTGGTGTTTTCGATCGTCTATTTTCTGTGTAAACTCTTAAAATTTGTTTGATTACTTTACCTAGATCCTAAACAAAATATACATGCATTAAATTTTATCACGCCCCTTTCGAATTGTGTGTATAAAAAAAACGTACTTTTGGTATCATAAGATCATCAAAACTCAAGTCAATGATAACACCAGTTTTACAAGTGCTATCGCATATTTTACTTTGCTTTAACATTTTTCGAGAAGGACCTAAATCTAAATTCTTTTGTTTAGCTTCTATTTTTCTTTTTTTAGCTTTCAATCTCTCTTTCTTTCGTTTTTCTTTTTTGTTTGCTTCCCATTTCAACATTTTTTTGTACTTTTTCATTTGACTCTTAGATAAACTGCTGATATCTTGTCCATTAAATAAAACTGTAGATTTATTTTCAGTAGGATCAGTAGTTTTTGGACTGACGCATTTGTCATATGTTTGGTTTTCTGCTGCAGAACTTTCTTTTTTTACAGGTGGTTCACTATCATCTTCAGTGACCAAACGTTTCTCATTTTTTTCATTTTCCGTTGTGACGTTATTTAATTCTTCTATAAATTCTGACATTTTACTTTGTTATTAAAACCATTCAAAGGTAAACATAACCTATGATTACCACATTTTAGATTTCTTATTAGTTGAAGAAATAGCCGTCAGGTCAAATGGCCCCGCTAAAAAATCAAAGTGGCTGACTCAGCTGACATCTAGTGAATGATTTATAAACTAGAGGAATAAGGAAAACATCTTTTTTGTTGTCATTAAGTTTTGCTCCAATTATTGTGATTAGGGCAAGTATATTGTACTGCAGTGCAATAATTATAAATCTATTTAATAATCATACACACCTCTCCTGAAGATCTGACGCTTTTAAAAACTGGGCAGCTGCTGTTAGAATTGACAAAACAAAAACAATAACAGGATGTCTATTGAGTATTTTCACTTGAAGATTTTCAACCACATAAGTAGGAATCATACTTATTTTTTTCTGAATAATTTAATTGATGGTGTTATCAACTTGCAGCTGTCAGTTCACGGTTGGATATTCATATCGAAGTACAATAATTTCATATAATAGTGTACAAGTGAATGGAGTGCATGATTTAGCCTAGCGAATGGAAAGACCATTCTATTCTATAAATGTTAGCAGGTGTAAAGAACTTTTGATTCCATGAATAATCCGGAACAAAAACAAATGAAATACTAGAATCAATTTTGAAATATTTAATGCTATGATAGAACTAGTACTGAATATATTATGGACATGTTTGCAATAATGGAAAAATGACTAGTTCTCTTGATCGATATCATGACAAAACTATGATGGATTGAAAAAGAATGTGAAGAAATCGTCATCATCTTAAAAGATTTTATGGATAACACGTTAGTTTTCAATAAAACAGGCTGTGAAACGTTGTGTTTCTAATAAATTACAGAACTTATACCCAATAAAACATATTTATTCAGGCTGTGAAAACTTGAACAAGAACATTTTCGAATGAATTATAATAATCATTAATGCCGTATTTAATAGTTTGTTTCAGTTAATTTATCTTAAGTGACGACAAATTTATCCACTAATGTTGATTAATATATTACAGCGACATTTTTTACATTTTTATACAGTTTGCTTTCCTTGTTACTCCTTGTTGCTGATCGGACTACCACCTATTACGTAGTAGTTAAATGAATATACTTGTTTGATTAGGATATTTGTTGTTTTATTTAGTTTAAAACGGAGTGAGTTTAATGATGTTTGTATTTAGAGCTGACTTTTTAGTGCTTCTGTGTATTATTAAAAAGTGGGAATTGTTTGAAAAATTTGATATTTTTCATTCAAAAAGAAAAGTTTCGATTTATATTCACCCTGTTTACAAAGTACATTTTCTTTTTTTATCTTTAAAGTGTAAGTAAACAAATGCCAACAATATAGAAACTATAATCAAAATGTATCAAAATGTAGCTACCGAAAAACAACCATGCATAAATTTCAAATGTGTAGGTAAGTACTTGAATTTCCTCATTCTATAATATTTTGTAAACTGCAATTGAATTCATTTGGAGTAACTGTAAATTGTGAATTATAATAATCAAATATAACAGATTAATTTATAAAATTATTACATATTACCAATATATCTCGTGAATTCTGCACAGTTTTCAATTGTTATTTTCTCTAAATTTACGTTACTACAGTTATATAGGCTCTTACTATTTGATTATCTGTTTGTAACATTTATTCGGAACATACCAAGCTTAAAGTTTGAAATATTTGCATTGAAATTATGATGAATTAAGTTCTGATGTGTTTAACATACTGAAAAACTGGAACGAGTTTCGTAAATTTAGTATCGATATAGAATTATAATAGAAACAATTATTGTGAAGTATATAATCTTATCTTAGTATATTTATGCATATTTATTTGTACTGCCCATCAACCATATTTAATGAAATTCATATAATTTCTGACACTTTGTTTTAAGGAGAGTAGGGGTTATATTATTTTAAATTTGAAGAAGTACAGTCACTTAAAATATTACAAAACTTCTGTGTGCAAGATATAATTCAATATTTTGATAAGAGATGCACATTTTATTAAATTATATTACATGCGTTAGTTTTATTATCTAATATCTATTTATTATGGAATGTGCACATTTTCAGTTTAAGATATTTATTTTGCGTTGTCGTAAATGTACCTAAACAGAACATTTACGCCACAGACTATATTTACGCGCATGTGTAATGATGAATAGTTTGTAAATTGAAGATTTGATTAAAATTTAAAATGTTATACAATTATAGTATTTGGTGGTTTGTTATTATTCATAGCGCCAACTAATAACTTTTTGAAAATATCTTTTAATCCTTGCTGAAATTTAGATGTGCTAGTGCTTGATTTCTGGAAATCAGGTGAGTATCCGAAATTTAGTGGCCCGGTTCTTCCATCAAAGTTACTGTCAATAATAATGATTAATCAATGGTATGAAATTTTGAACAGAATAGAACAATAATTCATTACCAGTGTTGGTGACTATAGTTTTTCTTTATTTGGCTGATAGTTCTGTAGTAACTCCATAAGAAAATTGAAAAATCGGGCCTAAATTGTATTTTAATACCTAACTAGTGTTTTAAATAACAAGTAAGATGTCGTAGAAAAGAAGTATTGAAACGTGGGAAAGATATCAGCCAGATCGCAAAAATTTTGAAAATGGCAAGATCACAAGAATTTTTCATTCAACAGGTTACAAAACCAGTTGAAACAATGGATGCTAACATTAGTAACAACCATTCAAACTTGAATCAATATTTACACTCAAACAACGTCAAGAAAGGTAAATTATTAATATTGATAGCGTTGTGACTAAAAAAAGTTTATTTACAGAAAATGATCAACAGCAGGCATGTAATTGTAATATATGCCAAACGTTTGATGAACTTGACAATGTCTTAAAAACTTCAGTTTTGGAGGAATTGAACTTATGGGCTACCAATGCTCCTAATATTTGCGAAACTGAGAATCTAGAAGAGTTTAACGAGATTACTTCAAAAACTAAAGTTTCAGGAGAATCAATTTTAAAGGTATCTCCAGTATCGAAAGATAGCGGATTGAATTATAAGACATCATTAATTAATGAAAAAACGCCTTTCAAAGAATTTATCAGAACTAATTCTCTTGAAGATAGTATAGAAAAAGTAAAAAAAGTATTACAGAAAGGTTGTGTTCCTAATCACAAATGCTACAAAGATTTAGATCCTGAACAAGTATTCAAACATCGATTGTATCTTTCAAAACTTTCTAAACAAGAGCGCGATGGATATTTTATGGGAAAAATATTGAATTCCATTGAAGATTGTGCTCCGAGAATGAAACACAATAAAAGACGCACTATTCGCATGAAGCATGTTTATTGGGGTAGACTAGTTTGTGTCAATGCTTTTTTATACTTAGAAAACTGTACATATTATTATATGAAGCAGATTAAATCACATGTTTTGACTAGTGGTGTCAAGTCTAGACTATATAAATGCGGAAAAATTACAAACTCTTTCGAATCAGCTAGTTTTGAACTTGCCTCTGCATTTATAAAACAATATTTACAGATATCCGCCGAAGATGATATATACTTAATGAATGACAATCGAGTTATTGCAGTGAATTCATCTTGTAGACAACTATATTTTGCTTATAAAGAAAACTTACGGATTATAGAGCCAGAAAAAACAGCTATGAGTTACACTACATTTCTTCGTTTCATTCAAATACGCTTTTCATATGTTGCTTTTATTTTTCCTGATCGAATTGACATTCAACAGTCGAATCAAGAAACAGATGAGTAGCTCTTACAACATTTTAAAGATGAATAATTCTATTATTAAAGAGAATATTTGATGCTCAAACCAAATTAATGATTGCTATAGAAAAAGATATTTTGATACGTTGAAAAAATTTCATTGAATCTCATTTAAATCAACCAAATGAAGAGGTTTTTTTTTTACTTAAATTTATTTAATTTAAATGGAATTCAAGGAAATACGAGCGCTATGTAAGTGAAGTTGGTTCATATAACAAAAAAATATAGCCTGTTATTAGCAAATACATTTTTCTAATTATGTAGAAAGACTTTATTAATTTTTTATTACTCATGCGGGATAAATATTACTTTGCGCACATTTTCCGGGCGGTAAATGGCTCTTTGGCTAATGCGTGCGCCAAGTATATTTTGCATGCGACAAGTAAATTTATCGCACGCAAGCCATTTACTGCCCAAAAAAACGTGCGCAAAATAGTACTTATCTTGCATTCGTAATAAAAAATGGTATCTGCAACTCGTGCGGTGTTGTCAATAGTCCATTTAGTTCGTGCGTTAACTTCGCTTTCGGGAATAATCGACAACTTGTCGCACTTGTTGCACAATATACTATTTGATAAGTTAAACTATTTTTAGATAACGAAGGAAGAAAAATTTCTAGTCAAATCAGCGGAAATGAAATAAAAGAGCTTTTTTTGTCTTATTATCGCCTTGTCATGTTGATATGTTTGTTACAATATTTTGATCGGCGAAAAGTCTCGACTACTTTGACATCCATTTCAAAAGTGGAATGCCAAGCAGCATCATCTTGTTGGAAGATATATTTGATATTATTCAAACGCATGTGTTCAATTTGAGGCTTTGATGTTCGTGTATTTATCCGTTTCCGCTTTGATAATGCCCTCAACAAAGTATAATCTGGCGTCTTCTTTAGCTGACATGGATCTCAAATCATTACAGAAGCCGGAAACAATTTTATGTTTAAGGCAGTTTATATGATTAGATTTCTCCTTAAATTCTTATGATTCAATCTTGATCATCTGCAATGCAAACTTCAAATCTAGTTTCGTCATACTATAGTATGAAGCTTCATCACTTCATACTATCGAGTGACAAAGGTAAATTTGAAGTTTTCGTTGGTGACACCCAAAATCGAGCCATAAGAATTCAAGAAGAAATTTATCAAAACCAATTATTTCAAGAAGTAAGTTGTTGCATTTGAATAGTATTAAATGTATCTTATAAGATGATGCCGCTGGATATACGGCTGGAATAGTGGAAGGTTGGATGTAAGAAAACAATATTGATATTCTCCTTATAAAATGGACGTCTAGAGATCTCTCGCCGATCAAAACCTTGTAGCATATGAAGAAGCTCCGATCACTGCCATCAATAAACGTCCCTATAAATTCAGAAGCAATTTTACTCCATAATTGCTGAACATAAGTTGACACGCTGTATCAAGATGGTAATAAGTTGAAAAGACAATGTAACGCAGTAATAATTTTATGTAATTTTTAGTCCACTCAATTTAGGTTTTATCTACCAAATAACCGGTACAGTTTTTTGCGGGAATATATGAGTGTGCAAAAATCATAGGAGATGTCGAAGACCAAAGATCAAATCAAAAGCCCTGTTTTTCGCAAATATCTTATTTTCCAACGGTCGTAGAGCATTTGAGATCATAAGTAAAAATAAAGTATACATTTTTCTCTACAAAAAAGATTGTATGACTCATTTGCGTATCTATATACCATGAGTACAACGTGTATCTACTCGCAATCATGCATTCTTTTCCGCACCACACTCGGTGCGTTTTATTTTTAAATGGTATCCCCAATAGGCGTAATCCATTGTCAAAATCAATCAAAATAACTCATTTAACCTTTTCATTCATGCCGAGGTCCAAAATCACTCCCAAAATTTTTTTTACAGTATCAAAATTGATCTGTGGTTTCATTTGCAACTGCCATAACCGTTTCCAGGATGTTAATTGGATCATAATCGATATCCATGCTATTATAATTTATTTCGACTGAATCAGATAGAGATAGAGCATTGAGGCATGCAAGCTGTGGAACAATGCAACATTAGATCCCACTTTTTACGCGCGATATCTCGTTAACGGTTATAGATACACAAATGAATCATACAGTCTTTTTTATAGAGAAAAATGTGTAGTTCATTTTTACTCATGACCTCAAATGCTCTGCGAACGTTAGAAAATGAGATATTTGCGAAAAACTGGTCAAAAACGAAGTTTTTGATCTTTGGTATTCAGTATCTCCTGAAGCCCCAAGATTTGACAATATGATTTTTGCACACTCATTGTACATGCCAAAAGATATTCTCTCTAAGAAAACCAGTACCGGTTATACGGTAGATTGGGTTATTTTTGTAAACATTCTCTAAGTAAATAGAAAAATGTATTGATTTCATAAATTGTTCTAAAAACAGGTTGAATTTCTTCAAAACATGTTTTTTGATTGAACCAACTTCAATTAAATATTATAATTATTGTTATAATTATTTTTTGTTCTTTAATTTTACCCAGCAGTATTATTATTTATTTAAATACTATTTTTTTGAAAAAAACTAAAATGGTAGTAATGCTTTAAGGAGACGTTTAAAAAATTGATTTTTTGTGGAAATAGTTTCCGTTTATTTTTTGTGATATTAAAAATTTGATTGTAAGTATAGTATAGTCTTAGTATATGTGTATGAATGAAAAATAAATGTATTTTTTCGTTAAAATTGCACATTTTATTCTGCATCAAAACATTTCAATAACATAAGCAAGAAAAATCTCACACAGTTAAAAATATACTTATTTATCTTATAACAAATATAAAATATTTTACTTATGAAAATAAAGTCACAATGATTATATTTATACTTGTTTTCCACACTGTCAGTCTTTCTTTAGCCCGAAGTTTTCATCACAGCCTCATTTAGGTACAAACTAAAGTTATTCTTACCCTATTTTAGCAAAAATGCTGATTTATTGGTTCAAAACACCTAGTACCAAAATTTCTGTTTGCTGCAATGTCTTGTTTTAATACTGAATTTTTGCTTATACAATTTAACAAAATTTGTTTATTAATATGGTAATAAATTGATAGCAATATTATTTATGGTTATAATATACATAAACTATTTATATAAAAGAAGGCAAGTATAAAAATTGGTAATATTTGGTATGAGACTCAGAAATTTACATATTTTTATTATAAGTTTCATATCAAAATGCACACGTCAATCGTCAATTCATAACATTAGAAACAATTGAGTGACTGGTATACTATTATCGATTTCGACCTAAATTTAAAATTTTCCATTTTCAATCAATAAATTATTCATAGAATAATAATAATGAATATTATAGGAACTTATATTTATTTTTGAAAAATTAAATGGACGATTCTTTTCGTGTATGGCATGAACATAAAGAATTAAATGGTAATATTTTGCCTCAGTGCCAACCATTTTGTCCTTCGAGTTTTTGCTTCTGTTTTATACTTGGTACATTATTATTATTATAATAGTTCGCAACATTTGACTGAAAATTCACATTTATCGTTACTGGATGTAAAATAATATTATGGACATTTGGTAACACATCCAAAATATTATTATGTTGTAAATAGGGCACTAAAGAATGATAATCTACAGTTAAAGGAATATAAAAAGATCCTTTAGCATGTAAAGCGAAAATTGGTACGCTGAAATTAGCTTTCTCTAGTTCATTATTTTGGGGAGGCATATTATTTTTCATGTAATAATTATTATGTTTTGGAACTGGTGAATATCTGTCATAACCATTGGAGGGTTTCTGCATATTCTCCGGTTTTAAATGTCCATATCTACTGGATCGATCCGTGTTTCGAACATCGGAAACGGAACTACCAGCTGGAGAAATTCTATTTTCACTTTCGGAGGATATACGGTAGACTTCACTGCTTTGAGGAGATGATTGACTACCATCCATTGGTGAACTATGGTTTTCGGAGCTATAAGTTTCAGTTGTAACTGAATTTCTTCTACTTAAATCAACTTTTCTTCTCTTGATTTTATTTGACTGATTGGTCTCTGCGTTCAAATCTTGACTGAATCTTTCTTTTATATTATTTTTGAATTTATATGATGCTCCGTTACAGTAATTTTCAGTTTCGGATATTTTACGAGTCCTGGCGCTTCCTTTACCTTCAAATTTTTCAATATCTCCATTTTGCTTGAATTCTTGATGGCTTTTATCATTTTCAGGACTTGGTATTCTTGTTAATGGTATATTTATAATAGCAGCTACTTCTTCTCTAACTGGACTAATAGGACGCAATATTTGAGGACTATCTGTGACTCTAATTTCGTCCTTTATAATATTTCCCGATAGCATTTCTCTCAGCTGAGAACCGTTCTCATATTGTACAGGGGATCGTGGTCGCACGGATGTGCTGTTTATGGACCCAGAAGGTGAAATTAATGTAGCTTGCATTCCTGATGGTTGATACTTCTTATCAGCTTGAATTTTTGTATCGGTAGCACCTCTTTCTCGAAGAAGTAAGGCGTCGCAATGTTTTTGAAGATGGTTAATTAATCTAACGCACAGAGCTTCTCGTGCGAAGTATCCTTCCACTTCAACTAGGAAGCGCATTATTTCTGACATGCACTCCTGATATCCCATTCTGAAATAGAAAAATTAAAAATGGGTCAGTTTCTATTCCTGACATAATTAAGTTGGTAATATGTATTTATTGGCTGGTTTTATAAAAGATCAAATCAATTTACTGCCATAGCAAAATTGTTTTACCTTAGTAATTTCAACCATTTTAAGTTTATAAGAGGAAAATCATTTAAGTTTGAAGATAAAATTCTTTACAAAACCAGGCATAAAAAATGAAATTGAAGAAAATATAATTACCGGAATTGCTCGTATCCATGATTACGATCTGCCTGTTCTCGTCCCGTATTTCTATGAGCTTGCTGAAGGTACTTAATATGTCGAATGGCCATTTCGATAATTTCTGTCTTTTCGATTCGACCCCGACCTTTCTTCAGGTACTCTGCAGGGATTAACCGGGACAAATCAGCTAGGCAGTTGTTCATGCGGTCCCGCCGCCGCTTTTCTATGATGCGATGAGACATCGGATCTTGCTGTAATAAAAAAAAATATATATTTACTTACACATACAAATCAGATAACTTTCCAAAAGAGCTCTAATCAACATATAACCAGAAAAAAATTTTTCTCTATAATAATGATATCTATTCCGCACGCTCAGAAGTTCCCAAGAAAGCCACATGGCGTCGTGAATAAATTGTTACATTGCTGTCATAATTTTATTTCTTTTTGATTTTCTTATCAGTCCTCTTCAAAATGGAATCAATATGAGTAATTAAGTAATTAATTAATAAAAAAAAAAATAACATCCGTCGATCGTGCGCATTTATATCGGAGATTATTTTTACCATCCAAATTTCGACCAATAGAATTGCACCCTTCGACGTCACGTGGTACAACCTACGCGGTTTTCAAGTGGAAATTTTTTGGAAATTTTGTCTGTTGGTTATATATACAAAACAAAGAATATTCAGCCGCGTTGATTCAGCATCTGTCAAACTGACAGACAGATTGAATGTGAAAATGAGCAGATTCAGAGTCGAGTCAATGAAATATATTGATGAATTTGGATGGGAAAAATAATCTTCCGAATACCATTCGTGATTAAATTTAACCTGGCAAAATTTTTAGATTGTTACGAGAGCTTGCTACCAATTTATTTCGTGATATTGATCAAAAATCACTCGCTTGACAGCTCGTGATTTTTCTGTCAATATCACTCAATAAATTGCTAAGCAACAAGCTCTCGTAACAATCTAAAAAATTTTCCGGTAAAATTTAACCACTTATGATATTATATATGATTATTCTTTTCTCAAGCCTTTCACTCATCTTTTGTTTCACATGTTCGTGTCGATGAAACATGATTTATTCCTACTCCTTCAACCACATTTTTTCCAATATTATATTCTTCATACAATAAATTTATTTCGCTCCTAATCTTTTCTAGGATATTTACAAAACACGCAAAAACTTTACTCGCCGTTAATGTTTCCATAAATGAATGGAGGCACAGTACTTCGTTATAAATACTTGATTTAGCAATCCTTGACACACATTGTCTGCAAATGTCCTTAGTGCACAAAAATATCAACAAATCAGCGGATAGGTACTGTTATGATATCGCAAAAGACAAGAATATATAAGGTTTTTCACGAGCTAAAATTTTACAATTTTGTGCCTTAGCTGTTACTTTTGAAGTTGGTGTCAATTTAATGTTATGTAATTCAAGTTATAAATACTTCAATTGTATTTCAAAGTACTTTGCACTGAAATACGCCTACATTAATTATAGAACAGAAAGTCACGTTTTGTTTTTGTTGTGCATTATTCGAAATGTGATTAATTCTAGATAACATAATTCTAAAATTATCCATTGCTCAATATATTTACACGTAATTTTTCCAACGAAAACAACATATTTTATTATAATTTATATTAATGAGAGTTGGTGGGCAAATCTGGTCGCGAAGGGCACCACATTTAGTGTGCCCATTAGATGTACTGATAATAAGCTCTGCTCACGTAGTCACAAAGCTCTGTTTATCCTATCTTTCGGGAAATTATGTAAATTAATTTAATCTCAAAAACAAAAAATTTATTTTCCGCGCACAACTAATTCTTGAGGATTCCTACCACTCTTGTCCCTTCTATTTTGGCGTTACGCACTCCACTGGTATATCAAACCGCGTGTGCCGACACGTGGCCAATATCCCAGGTCACGTGAGATGTATCGTGCGATTGACACGATTGACACTAATACCAAGATATGAGCATAGGAATATTATTGCGTATTAGTGTGTGTTTAGATTGTGTAGGCGAAGATAAGTGCTATTTAGCACGTTTTCAAAAGTCTGAGCGATTTGGGTATCAGATGATTTAATGAACTGTATTATTGATTTATTTCCAGAAAGGTCAAAGGATCATTTAAAAATTCACTTGATTTAAAATTGTACAGTTTCAAGAATCATGAATATTGATTGGCAATAAATAAATACAAAATGTAACAAGAATTCATGCATTATGACAATAAGCCAATAATTTGGTGACGAAGTTTGCCGAATCACAAAAATTTAATATCAGTGCTTGTATACATCTGAATTTTTTCCCACGCTTGTATTAATAATTTTAATTTTACATTAAAATATATCATGAAACAATATGAGTTGAAAAAATAAATTATGTGCTAGTATTCAAATTCTACTTATGATTTTTATATTGACAGTCTAAACATTTGCTTGATTACTACTTATTCATTAATCCCACAAACATAAATAGACTGAATTTAAATTTATTTTCTGTCATCATTTTTATTATTTGACTATGTTTGCAACTGGATGTTTTAGCTATGCCGTATTGTATGATAAAATTCTATTTTAGTATAGTTCAAAATTATAAATCGAAGTTCAACCAGTATCACATTTATGTATTGCAAATTGCAGCATCCATAAACTTCATAAAACAACACTTATTTCGGAATTGTCAATAATTTTTGTAAATTATTTGCCATGAAAGTCATATCATAACACAAGTTCGCACGGCATATTGCGGTAAACCCCAAAATTAAAAAAAATATTCACCTCTTTATGAAAATCTTTGGTAATCTTCACACTTTCCATCTCAAATGGAGAATTAGCAACCATAACACTGAATTTTTATAAGACTTCACTCACAAATCACAGTGCTTATTCACCAAAAGACTAGATCATACAATCCGAAATTTACCGGAACTTTGAATATAAACGGAAGTTAGCTGAAATCCGATTGGCTTTCAGTTGCTGTGGAGGGGATGATATAAAATTTTCCGCAAATATAGATTTAATGTAACAGGGTAGCGATCTATTTTAGGACTGAAGAAAGAAAACAATGATGTTATTTAAAAACTTGTTTTTCACGTGTTCTCATGTTCCCGCACGTGATGATAAATATATTATTCTCATAACACAGTTCCAAAATTAATACAGGGTGATCTATTAGCTTTGTTACAAATTATGGTACATGAAAGCTTAGCAGCAAAAAAAAAATGTGAGCATCGCGCCCATCACGGTCAGACTCGTCTTAATTAAAGCCTTCAGGGAGGTTAGACAATGGAAGAAACTCGAATTATGTTCTATTTTCATAATTTAGATCAGATGTCATTTAGATTTGGAAATTAAATTCAAAGTAAAAAAATATATCATTTTCATTTAAACTAACTTAATTCTATATATTAATACAATTTAATGCATAAATCGTTATTGCTTTATAATTTACCATACCACGCCGTTAAAATACTTATTCAAATGCATACATTAGATTATGATATCTGTCATTTAAATGACAAACGGACAAAGTTATCTTACATAGATCATTTACAAATACTATCTCTCATTGATTTTATAATACTAGCATTATAAAATCAATAGACGGTATTCTCATCTCTTGTTCAAACGTTACTTGAACAAAAATTGGAATAAATGAAGATAGTTCTGCAGTGAAAACAATGAAATAAAAAAAGACAATGCATCGAATTTTGGAAGCTCTTCTTCAAGAGATGAAAATACAAACCAATGTGTCTCTTATCGTTCGACTTTCGACTAATAGTCTATTCCAGTTAAGAACGTTACAAGGGCTCTCATGAGACTACGACTGAAGCTTTCTGATTGGCCGACATTAAATGCTGGATTCAAAACAAACTTTTTGGAAATATATTCACATATATGAATATATACAAATTTGAATCTTCAAATTGCACAATTTTATTTATGATGGTTGATAAATGACTGACAAATGATGCAACTAACAGATAGACAAGCACGATTTTTGTGCTAATGTAAAATGGGTTCGCAACCTATAAGAGCTTTCGACCGTTCTTAGCTGGAGTAGACTATAATTGCCGATAGTTTTACATAAACAATTATTTTAACAATTGTAACAATAGTAAATAAATGCAGTTTAACTGAACTGTTGAGGAAATTGTGTTGAACTTGGTTTAAACAGCCGGTTTTACGAAAATTTTGTAGCATATGCAGAAATAAAAACATAAGCAAAAACAAAAATTGAATAAATATGTGAAAATTTAATTTGATTTGAATCTTTCTTACTAATAATATTTTCTCACAAGAACGATGTATTTAATAGCAACTTTTGAACCTATTTTGATACGGATCAATCCGTAATATTAATTAATTTAAAAATGTCAGAATAATTCTCACACTAACAACGTTTTGAAAATTTTATCCTTGTAACTTATCATTGTATTACATTTATCTTTCTAAATAAATAATGCATAAGTGCAAATTCAAAATAAATTCAGCCAAGTACGAATTGTTATCGCAAATATATTTGAATTTATTTATGAATTCATAAGTTAGGTTAGGTTATGTAAAATGATACAAATTGATATTATGTGAACGATTTCTGATTGATGTTTTCACGTTTGTAGACAGATTTGTCCGCCCGATGATTTGAATGTGATTAATTCAGTTCTGCTTATTTTATAGTGTGTATGTGCAACGTGACTTCAAAATAATAGATATAATTCTTATACTTTTTTTCTATTTATTGAAACGATTATATTCATAATTTTAAATATAATAGTAATTTTTGCAACGAGAGTGTGAAGCTGAGCATTATGACATGCCGAGTCACTAAAATTTCTTGTCGTTTACGTAAATCAGTATTTAATTTATTTATATATGTATCAGTCACGGCGTTTACCCGATACGGATGTGGCAGACACTTATAGTGCACTTGATAAATTGATTGATATAAAATATAATAATTAAATACAGTGATTTATGTACAAAAAAGTTTCTATTATAGCTGAATCTGAGATTGCTAAGAGAGGCGAGGCAATTTTCTTTGACAACAGTCGCCTCTTAAACAAATAATTGACTGAATTGAACAAAAAAAAAATACTCACTCTTGACACTTTACTCTTCTTATACTGGTTGTATTCAGAATCATCTTCACTGCATGCGACTGTAGTAAAATTCAAATTACTAGAAAACAAAAAAAAACAAAAATTAATATCTAAAGCTAGTTGAAATAGAAAATAAACTATAACAATTCCTCAATTGCATGAATTAGCTGAAATTCAAACAATTTCAAAATATTATTATGTCAATCTTCCGCTTTATTGAAACTTGTGACGTTAAAAATCTTACCTATCACAGCACCGATAGATCGGCTCGTCTTTCAGTGGAGGATGTTCGCCATCATTCAAGTTACAACTGCAAACAAAAGCAAATTATTCAATTGTTATTGTCATTGAAGACATCTTGTAAACGTAGTACTCAGGGTTTTCTGAGAAATTTTGCTTTATAAAAATAATTTTGTTTGTACAATGATAACTTCAAGAGTTACTAAAAACTTTGAGGACATTTGTACTGATATAATTATACACTTATGGCAAAGGTGTTTAATAATTACATATTCGATTGTAATAATTATCTACGATTGAAACCGACAAATGAGTAAGTTTCTAAAAATTCTTAATATAATTCAAATTAATGTATTTTTTTTACTTTGGATTTTCCACCGTATAAAAAAATATATTTATTAATGTTTACTGGATCAGTTAAGTGTCACCCTTGAAAATAAAAATATTGTTTGTATGTTCATATAGTGTACACAAATAAATTATGAAGTATGAAAAAAGTCAAATAAAAGTTATCAATATATGATTATTATAGCATTGAACATTGCGATAAACCATTCTTAAATTATTAAAAACAGTTGATAGTGATTCCACATATTCTATTGTTTACTTTCAAGTCTACCACATTGTGACGTAAACATGATAATTAAATCAAAATATTTAACTGACCTATACGTGTATGCCTTGGGAGAAGTAATTATGAATCATTAACATTTTCCTGTAAACACAATTTTCAATGACAATTGTCGATAGATAATATCAATTTTATGGGTAAAACCAAAAGAAAGTAAGCGTTACTGTTACGTAACTCGTGTTGCCTGCCAACAGGAGTTAACAAATGTTGTTTTGTGTTTATCAGTAAATGCTCTTGAATCTTGACCTATCCACATTTATTTTAGCAACACCCACTATATATGTACGTAGACGTCCATTTTATTGTTTTTACTCTCTAATTTCACATTTTTATTATCTTTTTTTGAATATAAATTAGATTCTTTCATTTTTTTTTGTGTTCGACGTTTTTGTGTCTATTTTCCAAATAATTTTATTTCATATAAATTCATAAATCTTCCGTTTAATACTTACAAATATATAACGTATGGTAATTAGGGTGAAGAATCTTTCCTCCAAACGAAAAATAAGCTCCCAAATTGTATTTTTTAATTTGTCTAATAATGAACCAAATCAAATGAAACTCATAAATACAGTACAGTCCCGCTTATCCGGACAAGAAAAATAAATGAAAATCCATTTTTAAATAAGAAATTTGATATTATAGTGACTAATATTAATAATTAAGAAGTAAACTGTGAGAAATTTAATTTACCGAGCTGTAAATTCAAAAATAAACTCTAAGAGGGGATTTGGATTTACAAATCAGTTGGCTACAGAGGTTTCTTTTGTAGTACTGTATGATAAAGAAGATGTTTTATTTTGTAACAGTTGGTTACTGAGATTTCTTTTGTAGTACTGTATGATAAAGATGTTTTATTTTGTTAATCCTATCTCCTTTACTGTATTTATGAGAAAAAAATCGCTAAAATATCTTACATGTGCATTTCACACCAAATTTTTAGTGATCCGGACGAAGTCCGGCCCCATCTAGTCCGAATTAGCAGGCCTCTACTTAATGGATATTAAATATTGCTTATTAGTACGTATCTAATAGAACATTGTAAAAATCTGCACGAAAAATCTAACATAGCAGTGATGGAATGAGGGGAATTTTTAAATCCACGCAGAGAAAATAATTATTTACAATCGAGTGCGTCAAAGTAATATTTTTTACAGCGCAATAGCTTTAAGAAACGACCGCGAAGCGGGAATTTCTCAGCTAGAGCGCTGTGAAATATCTAGCGCCTGAGATTTGTATATATATATCTTTTTATTTTTTTTGGTAGACTATTCGTATTCTTACCTTTGAAATGAGCGCTACTTCAGCAAAATAATAAAAGAAAGTAGCGTTATATGATAAAACATGAGATGGCAAGAGAAAATGCATCAATTTTTAGGAACTAGTGCTATTTTAAAGAGTACCTATTTATACATATTTGAAGAAGCGCTTCTTCCCAAAATTCAAAGCATAGTCTTCCTTTATTTCATTGTTATCATAATAGTTCTGTCTATATTTATTCCAATTTTTATTTAAGTAGCGCTTGAATAAGAGATGAGAATACCGACCGTTATAAAAGTGACAGCTGTCAAAGTTATAACGCAAATAATAAATATTTCTCTATTTTCTATATTTATCACTTTATATAATCTGAAAAGTAACATTTTGTTACATAAATTACTTCAATTCATATTTATTTAATTATTTGAATATTAGTAAAAGGCCAATGTTTTCCGAAGTTTTTACGCACTATAATTAAATTAGACAACATTTTCTGAGTAGAAATCAAGTTAAAGATCTATACATGCTTTTAGAATTATCATAATAAATAGACTTTTTTGGTTTTAATTCTGTATATTTATTTTTAATTTTGACGTTTCGACTCTCTAACCGAAAGTCTTCTTCAGAAAAAATGACACAAAAAATAAACAAGGTAAGAAGGTACTTTTGTATCATTTTTTCTGAAGAAGACTTTCGGTTAGAGAGTCGAAACGTCAAAATTAAAAATAAATATGCAGAACTAAAACCAAAAAAGTCTAGAAATCAAGTTACTCGTCGAATAAAAACAATTATAACAAGCATCTTACAATTTGGGATACCAAAAAAATGTTTATAGGCAACTGCTCAAAAGATTATTTGTCTAAAAAGAACTGATATAAATTCAATCAGAATTTATAGGCTGATATATTGTTAAAGCATACGTAAATTTAAATTCGTGAAAAAGCTTTAGAGCAAATGGATTTAATAAATTATTTGTCTTAAAAGAACAGGTATGAATTTGATCAGCTACTGAAAATGGCGATTTGTATGTCAATTATTTCTGCATGGTGATAGATAATAATTATCGACTTCTACACATACCCCTAAATTTTTTATTATTCCGTCCAGAATTTCAATATATTTGGATAACTGGTTTAGTGACAAATCATTTATTAGTCTCAAGAGAACAGAAACAAATTTTATCAGCTACTAAAAATTTCAATCAGCATTAATAACGGGAATCAATAATTAATTTATCTATTTTCGCTTCAATTATATACAAAGCTTTAATATGTTTTGGCTGCTGGCTTAGCGATAATGCAAAATATTCTGGATATTAAAAACAATTTTGCTCATGTAAAATTGGGTGCGTGATTTCTACTTAAGGGCGCAGAAAATAGGTTTTGATTGATTGTCTATTATGCTAATTACTATGCTATGGCAATATCAAGCGTCAATCTTTTGATAACGGGTGTGAAAAAAATAAAATCAATGACCGTGTTACACAAATTTAAAAAAATAAAGAATGTGCTGTTATCAGTCACGTTGGTTTAGCTACGTGCTGTGTGTGTCATAGGGAATTATGACAAGCACGTGTTATCTCCAACATAAGTTTATGCCGTTTAATTTTGATTTGATATAACCATGCAATTCACAGAAATTTGCGGTAGAACGTGACTCTCAACATTCAACAATCAATACATACAAATATTCGATCTTAACCTTCATCTCGCGTTGTTTTTGCAGCAGGTTTTCTAACTTAAACCGACCTTTAAATACGTCAAAAAAAAAAAACTGCCAACTGCGAATCTAATAATGAGTTTCGAGCTCCACCCACGATAACAATTATTTCACAAAAAAAAAGTGCTCTACATATTGAAATAGTTTAAATTTTTTTGTTTTAAAACACATCATAGACTACATTCAATATTCTTCTTCTACCTTATAAATTTTTTTAAATGATGCTATACATACAAATTTGAGAACACGAATTAAATGCGTTAGAGAATTTTATGAATATTAAATACAAAATAAATAATTTCTCGCAAACTACAGCAGTTGAAAATATCTTTATTTTTCTTGTGATCTTTAAATAAACTTCTTATCAGTACGGGGAATACCAAATTTTTCGAATCAAGTACTTTGATGATAAATGAAATATACTTTTTTCAGTTTTGATGATACTTTTTAATTTATCAATAGATAAATAATTTTAATACATGAAATATTTTCAAATGTTACCCAATTTGATGCTTTACGCAGCACAAGTGATGTGTAAACGAAGCAATTTTCGCACCTATCCTGGCAGTCAAATTTCAAGATTAAATTAATATTGGTAACATATGTCACTAAATTATTTATTCGATTATTTGTAGTCTAAATGTCAAGTTGTGCTCTGAGCTTTTTTGCTGTGAACTCAATAATTGTCAAAATACGAAATAGAAAAAATGATGTATGCAACATGCTTGTGGTGTAAACAAATATTATAGCACTCAACAAACTATTTTCACGATTCGGCAAGCCTCATCTCGGTCTCGATATATTTAGCCTGATTGCAAGCAACTTTTATTACTTCTCAATCCGTGTCCGTATTTTCTGAATAGAACGGCACGGCGGGGAGAAAAATTGATTAAGGGAAACATTTTTTTCTACAGTCACTATGGAATGATACTCATTCCACACGCTGTAGCGTGCGGAATAAGGGTCATTCCGCACGCCCAGGGATTCCTAAGAAAGCTGCGTGACATCGCGAAAAAACTGCTTCATTACTGTCATAATTTTGATTCTCCTTGATTATCTTTTCATTCCTCTTCAAAATGAAGTCAATATGAGTAATTTTATCAACATTTTTGATGAATTGAAATTAGATCAATGAAGCAAATTTTTTCTCAGAAAACGGTATATTTTGATTATAGTTATTCACGCGGACATCTTTGACTGTAGAAAAAATAACATCCGTCACTCGTGCGAATCGATCATACCATGCTCATGTGAATTCTGCCACTCGACTTCGTCTCGTGGCTCAATTATTCACATTCGCATGGAATGATCTCCATTCCGCACTTGTATCGGAATATACTATTTTCTTCATATTTTCATTTCTAGGCTAAGAATGAGCAGGCATGATCTATAATCACAGATTACCTGACGATATAGGTAATTTATGATATAATTATGCCATGTAATCAGCTTCCGTATTATGAACAAAATTGACTGTGATAGACACCGAAATGACGTAAGGGATTTCGTATGTATGAACTTTGTGCAGTGTGCAATCCTAAAGGTATAATCAATTCCCAGAACAATTAATTTAAACAAAGACTTGTGAATCAATACAAATTATGAAGATTAAATCTAGTTCTTTTTTTTAAGTCTGCAATTATTCTATTATCTAGTGCTCTAACACAGATAAAAATTATAGCGAAAAATATCATTAGATAAATATTAACATTACTGATATAAATTAGTTCTTTGACCTCAAACGTAACAATATTTGCCATTTTTTTATTGCTATAAAATATTAAATGTAGAAAATTAAATATCTCAAAATTTACAAACCACAATAGTTTAGTTAGGTCATTGATAATTATTACGAGATAGTTCTGACTATTCAAAAGCATATTGCTGGGTAACAGCATTACGCCGCGCGATATTCATCAATGACCGAACTAGATTATATATTCGCAGTTATGTGCAATTAGTAAAATCAAATTTAACACACATTTAGTTTGACATCTTAGTTGCGTAGCAGTTGAAAACAGCCCTAAGAATGTTTTCCCAGTATAGTATAATATTATAGCACTGTAAATTTTTTATAAATAAATTAAGAAATTATAGCGGAATATAATTGTGGAACGGCTTATAATGACTTCCAAATTACTTGAATTTACTAAATGTGTTTTTGTCTCCAGTGAGGCTCGAACCGCGCATCTACAATATTTTAAACTACACGATCAATTCATCACATTTATTAATAGCAGCAAATAATTTTTTCGCACTAAATATAATCACCTGAGTATTGGGTCGTGCATGCGTGGCGACATGTGACACACATTCGCACACACATACGCACGTGCAACAGCGCCTTGTATCGCGTGTTGTTGCAGCCTGACCTTGCCATGATCTTGGAACCGTGCGCGACAGAACTGCCGACACTGGGCAGCCGCCGATACTATGTCCTATAGATCCAATTTTATATAAGTATGGACGGCGGAGAGGAAAATTTTTTAAGGGAAAACATTTATTCATCGCTGACATTAATCAACCAAATTGATATACCGGGTGATTATTTGTAGCATGAACATAGCACATCTTTTAATTTTAGAATAAAAATGTAGGGAAATCAATCAGTTCAAAATAAAATTCTATTTTTGAAACATTCTCATTTTATGTTACACGTTACAGCATATTAAAGGAAGATAAAATTTTTAAAACAAGACTTAAACGAAAATCGCCATGGGTAGTCTACTACAATCAAAATTTTCATAAAAATAAGAAAGTATATTATAAATGAAATGTGAATTATGAATATAATCCTAAATATTGTTTTGTTATAATTAAAAAGATGATTTATTGTTTGTATGACATAAATGTTTGATTATTTCCCTAAAACAGTGAATTTTATGCTTATGAAAATTACTGGTAGTATAAGCAATAAAAACTTCAAACTTAAAGATTTTGAGCAATTCAACGAATCAACTCAATTAATTTTTCAAACAGTATTTGCTGAAATAGAATGAAAAAAATTGTCAACCAAATTTTCAAATTTTCAAGTTTTTTTTTGTGAAAAACTGATTTTTCAAGATTAATTTTATTTTTTCCAAATTTTTCTAGAATTTCATGAGACAGCAACTTTTTGTATATTCTGTCAACTACCTGTACCTAAATTTTCATTGAATCAGAAAAATCTTTGGGACAAATTTTTAACTCTGTTGCTTGTACTATATAGTAGTTGTTTAGTAAATAAGGTTCCAAAAAATGTTTCAAACGTTTTTTTCGTTCTATATGTGCATAAATAGATAAATAGAAAGTGGAGATAGTTTTCTTCATAAGTGAAATCAAATTTATTCGTGATTTATAGAAGAATAAGACCCACCGTTTGAGGGACAAGTAAAGCCATTTGCAAGTCATCGCAAGTTTTGCAAATAAAAAAAGAAATATTTTCTAATATACTGCAAGATTTTTCAAAATCGCGCTTTCAATGATATTTTTTTTTTTCGAGCCCTACCAAAAAATTTAAATTAATAATTCCCCATACGAGTTAAGGAAATAAGAACAGTAAATACAATTTTTTTTAAAGTTAAATAATTGGGAAAGCAGAAAATGGTCCATATATGATTTTATTGAGAACCAGTCAGCAGATCAACATCCTGTATAAATAATTAATTAACCTGAGTCTCTTTATCGGACAAGTCAGCTTTGAAATACGGACTACTTCAGATTACCTCTCAACGTGATCATTTTTTTCACATCATAGTCAAGAGTTTCAAATAATTTTTAATCATAATTACATGTAGAGATAGAAAACAATGTGAATGACTTTATGATGTCAAAATTCATATCGTCAGTATTTTTCCCGTCACGTGAGAAATGTATTAAAATCATGTTAAAAATCACACAACATATAATCATTTGAAAAAAAAGCTTTATTGCTTGTTTCTATAAATCTAGATACAATACAAGTGGAGGTTAACGCCTCTTACTTGTAAAATACTTTTTAAGAGTCAGTAAATAATATTAATGATATTTACAAGAGATTTCAAAAAATAAAAAGTGTATAATGTTTTAAACAAAAAAAAAAAAAAAACAGTAAGTGATGAATTATATCATAAAAACAAATAAATACAAGTTTTTTTTTTTTAGTTTACGAGCAGCATCAATTATTTTTCTACAAAATAATGGCTTTCAAACTCTAACATGTGAAAAATATGCATCCGTTATATCTAAGTACTCTCCTCCCCTATTCATACATTTTTCCTAGCGGTGCTTGTCGTAGCATTGACATACTATTTCGTCTTGAACCCATAATCCCTGTCATTTTAATTAAGATCTTATTTTTAGAAAAAGAATAACCTGATCGGTCTCTCAAATCCCTATGAAAAATTCTAATCGGAGACAAGTACAGCTTTCATAGTAAATTAATTATATTTATCAAGTCAATATCAATGTCAATTCGTTGTAGTTTCTAAGTCTGTGACGAATTTGCTTTGATGTCAACAATAACCTGAAAACGGCGTCTTTTTAGCACTGATTTCAATTTCGGAAACAAGAAAAAATGACAGGGAGCCAGGCGAGTAAGGAAGGTAAGACAATCATTTGATTTTTAGCACGAAACTGACGAATTGACAAAGCTGAATGTGCTGCCGTATTGTTATGGTACAAGAATCTTGAGTTGTCTCGCCACAAATCTTTTTGCGATTTTTTCACGTAACCCTTGTAAAACGTTCACCAGTGACTCAACAGCCAAGAATTCAGAATGCACAATTCCATTAGAATTGGAAAAAAGAAAACTAAATAGCATCACTTTGAAAATGACGCGTTTTTTTTAGGCATGGTGATCTTTTGTTTTGCCAACCCGCTGTGTTTATTGATTTAATTTTTGTCTCAATATTGTAACTTTCATCTGTGAAAGTTTCCCCAATTTCGCGCAAAATTTTACGGTGCATCGTTGCTTTAGATAAATCATATAAACATCATGAATCTAGTGACATTATTTGATGACGTGGAACCTTCTACTAAAAATTTCTAGTGTAGGTAGTTGAATAATGGGAGAAGATATTTTATGTAATAAAAATGAAATGTCACTGTTTATTGAAAAAAAAATATAGTAGAATGACATTTTAATTTTCACATTTTAACTTTGATTTTATGTTACTTGTTTTGTTGTCTTGAGTAACAATATATTTGGAACAGGGGCGGATCTAATTATGGGCTTTTTGGGTTGCAGTGGATATAGAGGACCTCCAGTCCCCAATGAAGACAACGGACAGTATTGCGAATTTTTTGTCAAAATGGGCGATTAGATTGATTGACTAGGATAGCCCCCAAGTAGTATTAGCCCAGGGCCCCACAAATGCACGCCCCGCTCCTGATTTGGAACGTTGTTTGATCTAACCATAAATATGCTAAATCAAATATCAAATGTGGATATAGATCTTGCGCCTAATGTACTTTCTCCGTTCCGAACTTACAGAAGCCTATTCCAATAACGATTAAGCTCTTCTCACATTCCAGCGTCCTCAAGAGATGATATTTTGATAAATTGAACGTTATATATGTGTATTTAGTTTTGATATTTTATTTCTGTAGTAAGGATTTGATTTTGACGCAAAATCTTAATTTTCAAATTCTATGTATACAACTTTTTTTTCTCTCACGGAATAATATGATCATACAGGTCAAAGCTTTGTATTTAAGAGTTAAAATCACCATCCTGTATATAATTAAAATTATAAAGTAAGTTCATCGACGCAAGTTCATGCAAATTTTTCTTATAATCATTCAATTACCAATTACTGTCTCCAAACATGAAAATTGTGATAAGACTAATAGAATAAATTTATAATTGTTTGATAACATTTCGATCTTCACCCAAACGAACTCATTTTTGAAAAAATAATTGAACGTGTCACAAAAATGCCACACGTGTGACACATGTGCCACCACATTTGTTTGTCGTCGAGAATATTTCAAGTTTTTTTGATACCTAATCTAACTTGGATGTAAACACGACTTGAAAACAGGTTTCTATATTTATCTCGTTCAAATACATTTTATTGAATAAATATTTACTCGATATTTACCAATTGTAAGGCAAGTTTTTAGTAAAATTTAGATATAAAATAGAGATAGCACCTATTCGGAAAGTACAAACAATAATTAATTAAAATAATAACATATTCCAATATAAGGTAAATAATAGCAATATACATATATCAGAATGAAAAAAAAAAAAGATGCATTATGTATTTAACTATAAATACACTTTGCCCATTATGCAACTAGTTGTAAAAATATTGTTTTCACATGAATATCCTTATTATATGAATAGATAACATTATTACCACTTTTTTCAAATTGATTAGATTTTTAGTGTGTCATATTCTGTCCAATGAAATGTCGAATTGAAATAATTTTCGTATACATATGAAACATAAAATAATTGTGGACAAATAGGTAATTTTTTTATTCGTGTAAAATCTTAATTGGAAACAAATGAAAAATAAAAACTCTTATTCTTCGACACTCGGGATTGACAACCCACAACACAACAACCGCAAGTAGAGCCCCTTTCCTTCTTTTCACTATTTATTAAAAGTACACTTGACAAACCGGAGTATATGAATTCATTACGGAAAGATCTGCTAGAGGCGCTACGACCGTTGTAGAATATACTATTTTTAGAAATTTAAAAAAATGTAAATAATTTTCTAATGAGACTCGGCCTCCTCTAAATTTGGGTATTTACGCATATCAGCGATACTTACATTAGTATAAACGCGTCAATTGAGTAGCGTATCCTAAATTTATTATATCTGTGAAATCATATTGTCACCTATCCATTTGTTAGGATATTTGTGAGAATTGAATATCAGATTATGCTGTGCTGTGCTAAAGTTACTTCTTGTGACCAAAGAAAAACCATGTATGCAACATGTATGTAAACAATGTAAACAATAAAAATGCATTATAACATTTGGTCAAACCAAGACTCATGTCATAATGCTTCAGATTACACACTAATTACATACATTCCTATATAAAAATCATAAATATAAAATCTCAATTCATCTCATGTGGGATCTGAACCCACAACTCTAGTTTTTGCAGTGTAAATATGTCGCTGCCTCTCAGAACACTCGGTATGCAGTAAAAAATATCAAGTGAAATAAAACTTTTCAAGTTTTAAAATCAATAATTATTTATTTATTTAACATCAGAGTGATTACGAATCAAATTTTAAATAAACAAGTATTTATCTAAATTTATTCGGCTAAATTTGATGGATCAATCATCGTTGCGTACGTGACTTTCCCAATATTTTCATTAATTAATTATTAAAAAACCGTATTTGCATTATTAAATTATTGTTATTGTCAATTCATAGACCACTCATAATTTTGTTATTTTCATGGAATATGCAACAGACAACTACGTAATATAGATAAACAAGTGAGCCACAATATTTTACTGCGCACAAACGGCCAGTTGGTAAACAAGTTCCACCTTGACATAGGTTATGGATTCGTTAGATCGAAATTATCTACTCTAACCATACTTTATTCAACTATCATGCCTTAGAAGCGACGCAGTTTAAAAGATATATCTTTACACATTGTTTGAGGTTTTATTAGTTTATTGAATATCATACAACAAAATTTTATTTACCGCCTGGGATATTTCACACGTAGACATGTTTTTGTTTTTCCGTTCCACAACATATTTACTATTTATAATTTCTAAATAAAGGTATTTTTATGTTCTGTTTTTTTTTTTTACAGAATAGTTAATGACTCGGGACAAAATTACAATTGCTTTTACTGATACATTTTTACAAAAATTAACATAAATTTTTATTGGAATATTTTTATATTTAGATTGGATTATAAGAATATCAAGATTGGCACGTTCTAAGTAAAATTTTATAAAAAATTAGAGTTTTCTTTTTCAATATCATCGATTTCCATTTTTTCACACTTATCAAGATCCGACAATACTGCGAGGAGTACCAAGTTGAGAATTTCGCAGTTCAAAGCAAACTGATAGATGACAGTTGCTTCACGCAATGTTATCCTTACCAGCATTAATTCACAAAGAAAATATATTAAGAAATTTGATAGTCGCGCGTGAATTGATGGTGATGGCCCCAAAATGCGTTAAAAAATAGAAAAACATTTACCAACTTTACATATTGGCGTCAAAAAAGTCTTTTATTATCACAGTTATGTATAGTTTTTTACTTGTATACTCTACAACAATTTAAAACAAGTTTCACCATTATTATTGCATTTATTATTTTAGCAGGTCACAAAAAAGCAACACTGCTAAAAATTCGCGAGTCAGTTTTTAGATCGATAACATCGGAAATGCGATTGAATTCAACACGTGCACAGTTTGTGTAACAGTATTTTAAATTTAGCAATTCACTGACACCAAAATATATTTTATAAACGGTTGCTTGTTATTTTTAGGTCTAATGACGTAAAAATGTGGGTTGCAGAGTCTAGGTGACTAGGTGTACGTTGCGCCTGCCTCCCAGGGGCGTTCGTAAATGAGGGGTTGAGAAAAATGATCTCCTTAATAGGTAAGTGACGTAAAAGAATTTTCTTTAAGCTTTTTTTCTTGAGATTAAATGTCAAACAATATATTGGTTTGGCAATGGTGTGCGAAATAATTTTTTGGCAGAGTGACAAAAAGAAGGACAATCAATTTCCACAGCAGCCAAACACAAAAACAAATTTATTAAGTAACTTTATATGCTGAATTTTATTATAAATGTGAAATCATTGATTATAATCTATTTTTAAAATAGTCCGCAGAATATTGATTTATCAACAACAGAGAAAACTAATTTTTTATTGAATTCAAGGGTGAAAATTTCATACCCAATTATAAAACGGGATCATATTCAAAAATTAATAGAAATGTCACTTTTTTCACTGCACTGATTCCCAAACGGTCTTATTAAAAAATTAACGGTTGATTTTGAATAATAAGCTGACGTCTGAGGAATTGAAATCCATGGCATGCTTTTTTATCGGTACCTCCCTGACGGGGAATCGAATGGCGGGGATGCTAACCACTGTACTCTCGAGGAGGCACTTTGTCACACCACATAAAAGATAGATATATGCTATTGCGGACTTTTTTAGAGAGCTTTGTATAAGACAAACAATTCCACCACACATTATTTTCGTGCAACTCTAACGGTTTATGCAGCAATTTTTGTCGACCTACTTGATAATGATAGTTAATATACTTCGGCCAATTTACACAATATATTTTTCTATAATAGCCTATGTGCTATTCTGATATATAAGCTATAACATTGTAAATTTTAATCAATCTCTGTCAAGTAGATTTTGCGTTAAGGAGTAACAAACATCCATCCATCCTCACAAACTTTCGCGTTTATAATATTAGTAGGATAAGTACTTTTCAAATATAATTAGTTTTGATTTGAATTATTATTGCGTATTTGAAATTATAGCATGAATATAAAATAAACGTGTCCCCATTTTGGAAGTTCAATGTTTTACTAAAAACCTCAAAAATATTTCTGAATTTAATTTTCACTTAAATATATCAAATAATTACTTATTCGAATTGTAATTTTGCTCTGCAATAGAAATATAAATGAACTAGCAGTCCGTGCCGGCTTCGCACGGGTGAACAATTATTAATATTTAACATTTTTGTTCGAATTTTTAGAACAGAGTTTAATAATATAAATAATTATTAAGAATAATACCACATTTGATGCTTGAGTAGCACAATAATAATTAAAACATATCCAACTATCAACATATAGATAACGTCATCAATATTCAATGAGTTTTCGTTAGGATTTCGTAAGGATCTCTTTTTTAAAGTATTTTATAGCCTATGTTATTTAGTGATAATATAGGATTCTACTCGTGGAAGAATTTTTGAAAACGATCCAGTAGTTTTTGAGTTTATTCATAACAAACAAAAATACAATTTTTTTCTCTTTTTAATATTGGTATATAGTAAATTTCAACTCAATTGGATGAACGATACGCAAAAGAACAAACACGGCTCGTGCGCCACTTGATGTATGTTGATGGTACTATAATAAAAATCTTCACAAAAGTGTCAACAATAACTATAGTAAATTTCAACTCAATTGGATGAACGATGCGCAAAAGAACAATCACGGCTCGTGCGCCACTTAATGTATGTTGATGGTACTATAATAAAAACCTTTATGTATCACCAACAACTACAGAAAATTTCAATTTAATATTCGATGAACGATGCCCGAATACTACTCGTAAAATGATAATAGAAGATTATACTGGTGGAAGAATTTTCAAAATCGATTTAGTAGTTTTTGATTTTATTCATTACAAACAAAAATACAAATATTTTCTCTTTATTAATAAAAAAAAATCAAAAATGATTTAAGTCAACGATTTTCTTGAAAATCACGCTGTGTTTTAAACCAAATGTTTAAAATCAAGCCAACTCTGGCCTGTGTTTACATTTGAGCGAGAAATCAGCTGTTACTTGATTCATGTAACATTTTTTGGTGCATTTTTCTCATTCGGAAATTTTGTCGCATGAAACAAACGATTAATCAATCATCCTGAATCTTCCCACATTAAGTAAAATTCAAGATTATATTCTATTACGTTTACGAGCTACAGTAAATAATATTCAGTAAAGGCATTTTATAGAGTTCCATTTGGATCTTCTCGGTAAGAAATCTTGAAAAAAGACTCGAAAGTAAAAACATAATTCCAATTCGAGAACGACAATCGACGATTCAAGTGACACCTAAAAAATCATTCCATAAAATCTGGATCTTGTACTGTGAGTCATTCTACAAAAATTTGCTGAAAATACAAAAAAGAATTATTATGCAAGAATATATAATGTTGTTTTTCTACTGACGACAGTTTTTTTTTTTGCGATAAAACATACGAATATTTCTCTGTATATATTATTTAACAACTGTTGTATCTAATATTTGACAATAGGTAATAATAAAAAAATTTAAATTGAATAAATGTCATCAAAATAATGAATGAGAAATACAATAATAAATTCAGAGAAACACGTGCGGTTTAGGTTATTGAACCTCAAATCCGGCTTGAAATATTCAGAAAACAAAAATTCTCGAACTTTCGTTAGGTTTTTGTCTTTTTGTTCAGCCTGAGCATAATTTGATTGTTTTCTGTTTCTGAGTTTGTTTGATAGTAGCAAAGAGTATCTTATCTATATATTTAATAGAAGGCATAATAAATAATAATAATTGTATTTTATTTAACATTTTTATTAGATGAAATTTTGCTCCTTCCTTAAAAGAGTGTCGCAATAATGTAATATTTGTATAATTCTTAAAATAACGTGCACACGAATTATCCATTTTTTCCACAGTATGAAGTGCACGAATATGCATATATCTATCTAACACAGAGTATTAAAACGGGCAGAATTTGCTGATATATTTTACTCTTTCTTTAACTCATCAGTATTTTATAATTGACAACAATATTAGCATAAAATATAAAATTATGAATGTATTCTAGTTTATAGTCAATAAAAGTATCCCCCAAAACTCTACCTAAAGCTTTGTATTCGTCCATTTTCATTAATTTTAAATGGATATTGCAAATGCCCGCAAGATAGGCGGGGCAACACGTGTCACGTGAACCTCATAGCAATAGCACACGAGATTATATTTTAATCAATAAATCTATGTTTATCAAGATCCGGGACTGGAATAATTCCACTCGGAATCTGGAACTCTGCACACATTCAACTGTTTCATTGTTTTGTTTACATCCCGAATCGCCATATGGGAGTGTGGGATAATTTAGGGAGGAGGAGGAGATCCAAGAAAAGATCTACGACGTAGTACAGCTCATTCAATGCATTCAAATTTCAAAAATTTGTTTTATCTACAAATTTTTTAATATAAAAATGTTTTTTATATAATTTTAAATACATAAAGTTGCCTATATTGCAACTGCATAATTCTAACGTGGAATTTCCTATTTTAACTTTCTTTAGGGCCAATTATAACAATTTCTCAGATTTATTAAATTAGGATAAGATACGAACTCTATTCTCACTCTTCGTGTTACATACATAGTGTACATTATAAGCTTATCGAATATCTTCAATACTAAATTACGGAGCATAAGAATGATATATTTTGCGAGCTTAAGCATTTTCACAACCTAAAATTGTAACTTCAAAAAATTTCCTCATTGTAGATTGCCATCTATTTTTATAAAGAAATCATGTAAATGAAAACTGAACCGTAACGTCAGTTTTATAAACCATTGTATCTCAATTAAGAAAGTTAGTTTCATAAAAATTGCAAGTTGTATTTTCCTAAGAATATATTTTAAATTCAGATTATCAAAACTATTGCAATACATATTCAAAATATAAAAATAAAAACAAACGAATAACCCTAATTATAAATTTTCAAGGTTAAAATTATACACGTGCTGTTTTCCACTTTATCTTATAGCTACAGGGCTCAAACTTGCCTACATATTTGAATAATTAACATGAATTGCATAGATATACATAAAATAAATTAATGGAAACATTTTCCAAACATTAACGGTTCATAAATAACATTTTTATATACATTAAACACTAATGGGAGACTTAAACAATAAATTTGTTTTTTTTCTTTATAAAAAAAAGAATAACGCTGAATAATATTGATTTTTTTTATTTATCACATGTATCATTCCTTTTGCAAACAATTAAAACTAGTTTTTATTTCAAATTATTAATTATTGAAAGCAAAACATCAAATAAATTGAATTTCAACTGTTTTTCTATCAGCTAATCATTTATCACATTGCAACTGTCAAAATACCGGAAATCTTTTTTTATAACAAAAAAAAGTGTGCGATACAGTTAATATGATGCGAGTAGTGTACAACTCCAGTAGCGTAGACAATATAACACGATTGGGAGCATATTTCTTATTAGGGTACTATAAATTTATTTTAGTACGACAAAAACCAACATAAAAATCAATATCCCAAGTTTGATGACTCACAACATTAAATTGTGGAATCATCAACAATAATATCCTTAGGCTATTGATGAGTACAAGATATTTTTGACAGTTTTCGAAAACATTTAACCTGAAAGCAACATGCTTGAGGAAACTATCAAAATGATAAATATTTATCAATGATCGATAGGAAATTTTTTCGGCTGATTCAAGTTAATAATATATTCACAATCATGTATTGAGATACTATACTATTAAATGTGCAATTGGTAAATTCTAATTAGACATGACGTTTGATATCTTGTTGCTCAGCAATTGAAAGTAGACCTAAGGCTATTTTCAGTGCAATGTTTATTTGATTCGCCAATTTCGCTCACGTGACAAAAAATTAGAGAATTATCTTGATGATCAAAGCGCATTTTTATATAAGTGCTGTAGTTAGGCTAGCCAGACAGCCAAAGTTTTTTTTTCAAAAATGCGCTAGAAATTGTTGGTTCTTATTGGATTCTGAATATCAAAAAAATTCAGTGTAATGCTAGCCTGATTCGCCAATTTCGCACACGTGACCACAAATAAACTTTTATCTTATTGGATTCTAAATATGACAAAAAAAAACTTTTATATTTATTATGAATAAACAAGTGAATAACCATTTGTTTTATTTTATTTTCTCACAATTCATGACAACTACCATATTAAAAAAGGATTATAAAAAAATATATTTCTAGAATTTATATGTCGTTTCATTTGTTTTGAAATGTTGTCATTAATTATTTATGTATTTACTTACATTCTCAATAATTCATAACATTAATAGCCAGTTGTACCGCTCGTTTAAATTTTAAGCTTAACTCAAACAAAAAAAATCGAATCGGGAATAATGACAGCAATATATATATCACATTTGATGTGATATTTTTGACAGCTAAATTATGTTCTATCTAAAAACAATTATATTTATTCTGTATCATTTTGAAGATTTCAGCAAATAAATATTACAATCTTGTACGATATAAACAAAAATTATTGCAATAAAATTAATAGCAGCTCCAATTTCTTAAGTTATATAAGGGCGCATTTTCACAATAAAGAATATTAAATCTTACCTTTCATATTTTAAATGCTGGATATTTGAATTCTCTTCCCAAAACGGATGATTTATGTCCATGTTTACAACTTTTATTCTCAAATGTCACAATTTTTAAACATTCACTTGAAATATCGCATCACTTCAATATATTTCTATTCAAAATCTAAAACAAATTTGAATATTTCGAAAATCAGTCAACAATTTTTCCAAAAATTATCTTGAGATAATTTTTTTACGGAATGAGAAGTTTTCTGATTACAACAGTCAAATTTGGCACATTGTTGAATGATTGATTATCATATCTAATTTTGCCGAATTTATGTCAAGACGTACAAGTTTCAAAATATTGCACACTTTTAAAATTGAAATTTCAATGCCATGTTTTCGACACATTTATGAATATAATTAATAGTCCAGAAATTTCGCTATATATTTCGAATATATTTTTACTTTTATGTCTGATGTAATATCTGATTATTTTTTCAAAACATTTGCAACAGTTACAATTATTATTAAATACAGTACAGAACATTAATTTTCTTGTAGAAAAGTGTTTATTTAGCATATTATATTCACTTGTATTATTTTTTCAAATATGTGTGCACTTGAAAATTTATTTCAATAAGGTTTGACACAAATTCGTCATAGATTCAAACAAAACTATAAACAAAATCAAAACAATTGAAATCAAGGATTTGTTGTAAAAATAGAACGCATTAACACACCGGTAATTATCATATTTTTCTACCTTCGAATTTCAAATCAAATATTTTTGTGGCACTTGCCAGATATTTAAAGCTTTTAACATCAGGCCACAGTATTCTTTTTTTAATTATATATATATAATAAGCAACGTCTTATACAGTAAACATTTTCCGGCATACTGAACTAAGTTGATGTGGAGATCGCACGCCAGCAGACACGTGAGCCCCGCGATTTAATAAAAGACATACGACTATTTTTGTCCTTGTCTGGAGCATTGATATTAGGTTTGAAATTATTTGGCGGGGTTTTGAGTTTAAGGTTTCACTTGCGCAGTAAACGATGTACGCGACTTTGATAGCCGACACAGTGACAGATGTGAAGTTTTTTTTTTGGAAGGAACACTTGTTAGGGATAACTTTATTAGTTTATTTTCGTCAAATTTAAATCATGATGTATAAATAAACAATTGAATCATCTGCCGCCAAACAAAATGGAGTGCGAATTTTTTAATATTCAATTTCTACAAAATTTAAACAAAAATAGTTGATAGTTCTTAGCAGTTTTTTTATCTTTTATGTATTATAGATACATTTTTGAGAATAGATAATATTATTATCCGGAAATTGAACTTATGACCTATTTATATAAGTTGGCTGATAAATTATGAAATTTCCATTTTTGTTACTTACTAAAAATTTTCAAAAAAAAAGCAGTCTTTATTAAAATTGAGATAACAATTTCATGAAGATTTGTTCATAATCAGTTCATCTATTAATTATGATTTTATCTTTTTTTAAATTATTCCGCAATGATAAATGAAACTGAGGAAAAAAAATCAAGCGATTGTTGAAAATTATATTATACTTCGCACGGGTGGATATTTATTAATATTTAACATTTTTGTTGGAATTTTTAGAGAATAGTTTGAAAATATTAAGAATAATACCACATTTTATGCTTCAGTAACACAATAATAATTAAAACATAGCCTCAACTTTCAAAATTTGTTGATTAGTGCGTAAATCTATGTATAGATAGCGTCATCAATATTCAATGAAATAAATTATGAGAGATAAAAGATTATATTGCAGGGCACGCAATGTAAGGAATTTTATTGGTCTTTTTTACATTTTTACCTTATTGAAATTTTCGTAGGGATCCCTTTTTTAAAGTAAATTATAGCCCATGTTACTTAAGGTGAAACATCACTCGGAAGTACTATTTTAGCGCGAAATTTGAATTGATGAATCTTGTAGCAATATGTTTGATAAATACATTCTTATAATAAATTAACAAAATTTTTAGTGGTGTGTATATTAAAAATTAGATAATTTGTCAAAGTTTCATTATGTCTGCAATAAATCCGTATAAAATTAGTGCTAACGTATAAAATTAGCATGCAAATCCTATATCTCAGAGACTTTGATAACAACTTATCTGGAAAAAATATATATACTAGGCGCTATACTTGCAGTTATCATATAAAAATTTTCATGAATATTGAACCTGACAATTTTGAGAAAAAAAATAATTAGTGCTGAAAATATTAATTTCTCAGAGATTATCCAGTTTTTTGGGACAAAATTTGGTAGACTTATAGATGACATTATTCTTCAGAGTGCTGTGCAAAAATTATCGATTTTTATTAATTATTATTCCGTATATAACCCTTTCTGTGCACTTCTAAAAGTATTGAAAATTGAAGGAAAATCAAAGTCTTATATTCAAAAATTATATATATTTGAATAATAAATTTTTTTTGACATCGGTCACTGGATTTTGGGCTCAAAATTCTCGATATTTTGGGTACTTCTCTGATGTCCATTTACACTTTTTTATTCCCTGCAAGGTTAATTAAGACAAAAGTAATTATATTCCATGGCCAATTATTTCTTGGAGATAATATATTTTTTTGAGAGTCGTGAGATTCCTAGTTTTCGAGATATTAATTTTTTTTTGTTCAAATCATAGATTTTGTTATGAAGAAACGTCAAATGAACGAAAAGAAATATATTTATTATATCTAAAAATTATGAGCAATTTTTTACAATATTTTCCGGAGTTTCAGCGGCTGTATATTTCAAAATAATAATTTAGGAAAATATTCTTCAATTCCTTTTCCATTTCTTTTACTCGTGTGAATATTGCTTTTTACTAGTTGATTTGTTCTGTGGCGCTATCTAGTATCCAAATTTTGTATTACATGACAAGTGTCAAAGATTAATTTTATCATGTATTTATTCCTTAGAAAATAAATAGCCTATGGCTGATTTTAGTAACAAAAACCATTTTGAATATCTGCTTCTGGCTGTGTGTGTAGTTTTACCGATCTTGTCACAATAGTAAGAAAAATTGTTCGGATTCCAGGATATTTGACAAATCTGATTTATGTTACAGTAAGTTCATTGGATAAATACATTAAAAATTAATCTTCAAATCTAATTTTGTAAAACTTATCTCTTTTAGATTTCTAAATACTACTATAGCTGGAAGTGTACAGATGAGAATTTCAAGTTATCAATATCATATTTCTCAAGAAAGCGACAAAATATTTTTTAGGCGTTCATAACAAAAAAGTTGTTTCTATGGCTCCTTTTCCGGCCGTGAAGTTTCACTTTTTGGTACACATCTGTCAAATTTTACTTTTTGGTACACATCTGTCAAATTTTACTTTTTGGGACTGGAATGTCAAAAACAATTTCATAAACATTTTATACTTATTTATATGGGCTGCTTGATGGACTCTTCAAGATACAGTTTTTGCCGAAATACATATTATATTCCTCTGTCAACCTTAATTGTTCGTGCAATTCAAGAAATTGATACGCATTTTTCACAAATGTCACTTTGATAGAAGACAATAAAATAAAACAATTTCAACGGCAACTAAGATTTACAATTGCAATGTTTTAGAAATAATTAGATAAAATTTTGTGGTTTTGAATTATATCGTGATGATCGCCTAAAAAACGTTGTGTGCACCTCGGCCTACAGTTCTTTTTTGGTCTCACCTGAATTGCAGCCTTAGCTGCGCTTCGGCCGCAAACAACAGATTCGACCAAAAAAGATAAACTTTACGGCCTTGATACACAAATAACTATTATTTAAGTCCATCAATTATTATTGGGATCTGTCATTCTACAAATAATAATACTTGATCCGAATCTGCACTGCTCTAAGGCCAGAGATATTCACCTTCAAATAAATTACAAGTATTAATTTCTTAGTGAATACATCAAGGGTAAATACTTTAAAGAAAACATAGATTAACAGCTTCAAATTTTGGTCTAGTCTGTAAGCGAAAACTGCCTGCCGGATCCCTAGTAGAAAACATACCATATGTTCGAAATCTATCTACTAGTGCTACGGAATGGGGTAAGAGTCATGAGCAAGTAGCAATACACAACTATGAAAATGTAATAGGTGTTACAGTTGCACATTTTGGACTGAAGGTAGCATCGAGCAATTCTTCTTTGAAGAAACAACTGATCATCAGGCAAAAACATTTAATGGTGCTCGCTAAGAGCGACATGATAATCAGGAGTCTGTATGTGCCAACAGAGTCGTGGAGATCATTTGCTCTATATAATATTCCATACATAATCCTTGTACTGTATACTTTACGGTTCAATAAAAAATTCATAATTTTCAATTTAAAACCAGTTTTCTATCAAAATTAGATAACCCTTTATTTTACCTTATTCTTTATGATTCAATAAAAAACTCATAATTTGTTATTTAAAACATGTTACTATCAAAATTAGTTCTTGCGTGAATTTTGGGACATTTTTATATCATAATTTCATATTCTCATTATGAATAATTTCATTAAAACTTATGTCTTTGAAAAATGATTTTATATGCGAGCATTAATTTCAGTAAATTTCTCTATAAAATGTTTTTCTTCTGAAATGTCAAATTTGAATTCTTGTGTATCCCGCCGTCATCACTGACCTTCCATAAGCCTCACTTACTCCAAAACAAGATTAGACTAGACAGAGATAGTTAGTATTTCCGGGTGATGTTTCACCTTAATGATAAATAGGCGTGTTTCTTTGGGCAATCTAAGTGATATAAGTCTTCATAATTCAGTGAATCATGTTTCTTTGGTCGTTATTCCTTATCCCCACTTCTTCACTTTGTGATCACAAAGTGACAATCTCCTTACCCCTCTGAATCGGACTTTTTGCATGTTCACGATGATTGCAATAACAGAATCTGTGTATATTTGAAATATGGCGGATAGAACACAACAAGAAAATCGTTGGTAAAACAATAAGTGCACATCCCGCATCTAATATGAAGGGTTAAATATACGAATAATCATGCAATAATAAATAGTTCTTGAAAAACAAACTATTTAATGCATTATAATAAAAATTAATACTGAAAAATTCTGATATTTTAACCAATTACAAGAAAAAAAATCGCCAAAAATCATAGTTATAAAATATATTTTTAAAAACGAATATCTAAATATTCTCAAATCAAAATATGACCCGTGATCCGTAGTTAGTTGTTTTCTTGCTTCAAAAAATAATCATGATTCATATACAGCGAATATGATCCTGAGATTCACACTATGATTGTCGAAGAAACACGCCTATTATAGGATTCTACTGGTGAAAGAATTTTTAGAATCGTTCCAGCAGTTTTTGAGTTTATTCATTATAAACAAATATACATGGGAGTATCGACGTAAAACGGCGCCCAGGGCACGCAAAATTATTTTAGAAAAATATGCCTTTATATTTTTTTAATTCTCAGGATATCTTACAAATCTTGATCTTGTCCCAAACTGCGGGAATCGTGAATGGATTTCAAGTGTTTGATAGAGGAGAGGTATCTTTTTAAGACAGACTAACATTACTTACGAAATTAGTTGCATAAAGTTTTGTTTTACAAAACTAGTTAGGATCAAAATTTCAGGTCTAAATATTAAGTTTTACAAATTTAACTAATTTTTTGATGTAATGTATGAACTATACATAACATCCGCAGTCTGTTCTGGAAGAAATGTGCAATAAGGATTAAATGATTCTCAAAAGACTTTTTCGCCATGTTTACGAATTTGAATTGTATTTTTTTTAAATAGGTAGTTGGTAAATTTCGTATTTGATGGCGCCCAGGGCACTTGCCTTGCCTACCCCTGCAAATATACAAATCTTTTCTCTTTGTAATATTGGTAATATTGGTATAGATAGATGATAATGTCAGGAACTTTCACGCAAGCGCCAGCAACAACTGTACAAAGTTTGAATTCAATCGGATGAACGACGCTCGTGAGCCACCCATTTTACGTTAGTATTACTACGTCAAAACCTTCATGCAAGTGTCAACAACAACTATAGAAAATTCCAATTCAATCGGATGAACTGTACTGTAATAAAAACAAAAGTGCCAACAACAACTATAGTACATTTCAACTCAATCGGATGAACGATATACGAACGAACAAATACAGCTCGTGCGCCATTTAATGTATGTTGATGGTACTATAATAGAAATCTTCACGAAAGTGCCACCAACAACTATAGAAGTTTCAACCTAATCGGATGAATGGTGCTTAAACGAACAAATACGACTCGTGCGCCACTTATTGTAAAGTTGTCTATTATAGTCTATAAATTTAAAGAAATTAAGTTTTTGGATAAACCATTTCAGAGACCGGATAGCGCTGTTGTTCTTCATACTTGTAACTCCCTCCACTTTTATTTTAATATCAAACTTCTATTGAAGCTATTCTAACCTATAAAAATAAACTTGCTGATCTTTAAAAGAAGAACCAGAACATAATTTAATTTTTGATTGGACAGATTTCACACTGCTTAATTCATTCCAGTGGAATTTAAATTAAATTAAAGAGTACACAACGCACAAAGAATTCGATAATTTCAAAAAATGGGAGGGTTGCTCTGTACTGCCATCTGGGAAAGTTTTAAATTTGAGACAGGTACTCCCTGATTTGAGACATGATTCTTTTGTGCTTAACACTGTTCAATTCATCTTTATTGAGTCTCGCAATATACAATGAATAATAATTTCTGGGACAATGTATGTATATAAATTCGTACCTATTTTAAATTCAAATTATCGGATGGAAAATATTATTCAGTGCAGTCGTACGTTTTGATTTATAGGATGATCTTATTAATTGAACGTAAATCGTTTCTTGAGCTAACCGGCTATGTGACGTTTGCGCACATGATCACTGACTGATAAAGTCACGTTCGTCGTAACGTGTTATCCCACGTGATCGCGAATTAATGCTTTCTCTATCTAGCGTTTTGTACGTTTACGATTCATCTCTATTTAAAAAAAAAATCGTGATGTTAGTATTGGTTATTATTATTAATCAATGACCTTATTATTGATGCATTTATGGAGGTTATATTTTCAAGAGTAAATGATTTTTCATTGAGTTGCCTTTTGTTTTCTTTTACGTAAATCGAATGTAGGTTACATATAAACATAAGAAATTCACGTTTACTATGCAATGCATCTTTTTATTGAATAAAATGATGAGTAAATTGGTGAAAAATTTGCCAAGGTTGCAATTTCGAGTTTTACTCGTCACGTTGAAGAATTGAGAACGAAGGTGTGGGCTTAGGAGCGGCTCTTTTATTAACATTTTCACGATTTCTTTATTTCTTGGAGGATTACTATATGCAAAAATATGTAATTGCTCTAAGAAATTAATCATACGCTCTATCATTTTTTTATACAGGTGTTCAGTTCGAATTTATGGACAAAGTATGACATGAGAATAATTTGACATGTAAATAGTCTTAAAATGATTTACTTATCAAATAAAACTATCTTTCAACAAGTAGTATAAAGGGTAGTATGTATTCAACATAATTCATGTTTATTCAAACATTTATGGATAAACAGTTTCCAACATTATTTTTGTATCTTATCATTACTATAGCGGTTTTTTATTTCAACTCTTTAAAGGTTTGGAAATTCTTTTATCAGGAGTTGCCATACCCACGAGATAAAATACATATAAAACATCAGCTGTCCTCTGTCAAAATTGTCTGTCATAATATAGCTAAATGATCATTTCTGTCTTCGATAAAATTTGTTCAGTGTGGAACACAGACAGATTTTAATACATACATATTTATTTATTCACACATAATCTTTGATTCCATTTTAATTGGTTGATTTCACTATGCAAAGTCCATTTTATTAGCAAATAAAATTTAAATATTTAACTCTTGCTAATTAATAAGTAAATATTTAGTTTCTGCACTATTTTCTTATATAGTGCATTTTTTATGATAAATAATCTCTGTTTGTTTTTAATGATTGTGCCCCTCTAAAAACGGACGCTCCAGCCTAATAACTGCATGGTTTTCCACGTGCCTTTATATTTGTATGTCTGGAGCAACATCGTGACATGCCACGTGTTACTACTATCTCTCTCTTTGTCGCTGATGTAGTTGTGGGCCAGAGCAGAAAATTTACGGGAAAACATCATTTTATACAACATTCTCTTGATTTTGCCTTTGCACTTTAGACTGAACACATGTTGGAAACACATCAGTAATTAAAGTTTTTATATTTTAAAATATATTGTATCACATGCACTTCTCATATGCGATATTAATTATTTAGTTACCTTATAAGTTTTATCTATTAATTATAAATTCTAAAGAAAAATTATCATTGATGGAAATATTTTTCTTTAACACTGTTTTGAAATTTGCACATCCCACAATTAAAATTTTTATTGGAATAAGTGACATTCCAATACGTCATTTAGAATTATTCCGTATATCGTTTACAATCATTCCATCATTATTTTCAACGAATCAAAAGCTGTTAATTTGGTTACCATAGCTTACGTCTTAATAATTCAGATATTTTGGTTTTGCGTTTGACGTTTCAAAGTTTCAAATTTTCAAATTCTCTACTGAATTAGGTGAGCTTCCAAAATTTTGTTGAAGAAAGTGTAGTCTACAAAATGTTTGGAATGGTGTATTCCTCTCTCGCGAACCGTTACACTTATAGAATATACTATTCTCTAACATTGTTCTGGAATCTACATATTCCACAACCAAAAATTGAAATATGCGTCGTTCCAACATGTTTGGAATGATGTCGTATACCGTTAAGAATCATACCATCATCATTTTCGACGATTCAGAAGCTACTAGTTTGGTTATTATGGTTACATCTTGACTTTTCAGGTATCCATTTCATGCTTTACATTTGATGTTTCGAAAATTTTCTTTCGGCTTCTTATATACAATATATAAATATGTACAAATGTGCTGTACTAGTTTTATTCAGTTAGAAGGTAATTTTTATAAAACATGTGACGATCAATCATTTATGATCATTTGTACAATGTTTAACGAATTCATTGTATCAATTACTACACTCAGGTGTAAAAAAGAGGCCACCTGAAATGTTTCTAGTTTTCTAAGCATATTATTGATTCTGTAATCTTCAATTAAACTTTTGGTGTCAAATGATGGAATGGACTATAGAGGTGGTAAAAATAGCAGCACATAGAGCTTTTGGTTTTATAAAACGGAGAAAAATAGTGAAATATACAATGTGAGAAGATTCGTTCTTAGCTTTCAAATGCAAATTCGGTACTATGTGTGCGAAATAACAACAATTTGTTTATGATCAGTATTCTTATTTTCACTACAATTTTGTGTAAGCTTAACGGTTTATGACAATTAACTGTAGTTCTTGCGGAAAATAGAAGAGGCCAGCGTTATGCTACCAGGAGTTCAATACTAATTTGTAGACACTTTCTTGACGTCATTTTAGATGTACCATCTAGCGGATAGTTGGATAAGTGATTCAATGTCGTCAACGTAGAAGAGAGTCTTCCAGAAATAAGAGACAGGATCAAGTCAGCTTCTTAAACTCGATGTCAGTTTGTGACAATTCTATTTCGTTAAAAATAACAATAGAACAAAATTTAACTATGTACTATGATTAATAATGAATTAGAAAAATGAATAATCATGAAATGAATTTGTTTTGCATCGTTCTTACTTGCTACCAACATAAATTTGTAGATCATATTTCTTGCACCAACGTACAATATTTTAGTCCCTATAAATGTAACTATGTCATGATGACATTGACAAAGAGACTGCGACTTGTCTCCAAGCTGATTGTATGAATTAGAATAAAAAGTATTATGATTCTTCAAGAAGACTGATTGAAATTTATGCCGTCCCAAATTGCGTAAAAATTTAGGAACTACTGTCGCCTGACTACTTTTGACTGCAATTATCTTTTGGAAGTTCAGGTATTAATAAATGATCGTAGATTATGACAAAAATTATATAAAAAGTATTCAGACGTGCGGTATGTAGATATTCATATTTGAATCTAAAAGCCGTTTGACACTGTGCATCAAATTCTGCATTTTGCTTTGCATTTTGATACTCAATTTTGATACAAAGGAAAATTAACCATGTCGTACGTAAAACCAGAGTGCAATGCACAAAATTTTGTGTATGGCAAGGTTTATTTTTGTTTGCATCAAAAGGAAGAGTCAAAATGCAGCATTTGATGCACCGTGCCAAATGGCACTAAATGATCAAAAATTCATGAAAATATCCGTCAGCCATTTTTCACAGTGAATAAACATTCCATATAAATTTTGAAAGTTTGGTAAAGTCGGATGAAAACTGAACACAATAACCAACATACAGCTATTAAAGGCGCTGTTGTCAGATCTATTTTATGCGAAAAAGTACTCAAATCAAAAGACATATATTTATTATTGTTAGTGAACAAATAATTAAGTAAAACTGATAATAAGTTATCTTGTAACATCTTAATTTAATAATAGATATTTAAGATACAAGTGTAAAAAGTCATTCTTTAATGCACGAGCAGCTTGATTAAAAATACGAGCGAAGCGAGTGTTTTTGAAAGTTCCGTGAGTGCATTAGAGAATTTTTACACTTGTGTCTTACAATAATTTATCTTCGGTCGTCCTAATTTTTGTAAAACTATTTTTTTGTATACTTGATGGAAAACATTAGGTTCAATATGTAGAAATCAGTAAAGAAAAGTGGCAGTTTTCTAATCAGCAACAAAAAATAACAAACAAAAAATGCACTATGAAACTGGCCCAAATGACAGCTTTGACCTAATTAAGAAAAAATTACAGGTTAAACATATAAAAAGACAAAAATTCTCTCGATTTCGCCGGAAATAAATGTAAAGTCGCTTCTTTAGCTGCATCCAGAATTTCGCGAGAATATTTACGTTTTTGCAAGTACACAACCTTGATTAGTATTTCTGTAGAAAATTATTTCTATTCTTGGCGTCTTCCACTCAAGTTTTTCGTCAAATATACAGAAAAATAGCATGTTCAACATGTAAGAAACGCGATATTACTTTGCTCGTGTAAATTTAATTCACTCGATCTTTGCTCTCGCTCGTGAATTGAAATATTTTCACTCGCTAGTAAACTCTCACTTTTCTGTACTTGTTAAACAATCTACTATTCTCTTCTGTAAATGTCACTTTGACAGCTACTATTGGTAACGAAGGAAACAATATTATGAATTGAACTGTTTTCGTTGAAGTTGACAAAATGTTCTTGCGAATTTGATTTAAAATATCAGGTTTAAAATGTCTAAAAGTGGTTTTAGTGTTATAAATTAGTTTCAAAATTAGAGCTGATGGACTCTCCCTCTGAAATTATGCAATAAAAGTGTGCGATAAAAGTTTTATTGCACAGTTTTGCATAAAAGCCTACTTTTCACATTGAAAATGTAAAAAAACTGTCTCTTTTTATACGATCGATTTTATTGGAAGAAACTGTGTATAAAAATAATTAGAAACAAAAATGAGTTATGAAAAGATTTTTTTCTCCATCTTAATTTAAATTATTGATTTATTTGTACACATTTTTTATTTTAGTAAGAATGAAATCTAGACTTTATTATCTTTGGGGATACTATGGTCTTATCAGTTAAAAATTGTCTAGTGTTGCAATTCTGTGCAAATCCATGTCTTATAGATCTATAAATCCATAAGAAACTGATAAAAAGGCATCGACTTCTGTTGATTAATGTCAATTTCTTCATAAGAATGACATTTCATAATTCGCAGATTAATGAATCTATAAGATTTACACAGAATTTCAACATGAGGCTACGATTTAAGGCTTTTGATAGACCAAAACATGATAAAAGGCATCGACTTTTGTTGATTAATCTCAATTCCTTCATAAGAATGACATTTCATAATTCGCAGATTCATGAATTTATAAGATTTACACAGAATTTCAACATGAGGCTACGATTTAAGGCTTTTGATAGACCAAAACATAAATCAATTTAAAATTTGCACAAAACTTCAAAGATTTATGAATTTATAAGATTTACACTGAATTGCAACCTGAGTATACGATTTAAGGCTTTTGATTGACTAAAAAATTAACCAATTTAACATTCGCACAAAAATTGCCTTTGGCTATCTGTCAGTTGCGTCAACTAGCAGTCGTTCATCATGCATCATAAATAAATTTATGCAGTTTGAAGATTCAAATTTGTACCTATTCAGGTAATTCGTAAAAATATTTTTTGCTTCCATTTCTTGAATTTATTTTCAGAAAACTTGTTTTAAATCCTGCATTTAATGTGAGTGAATTGTGTTTGCATTTCGAACGATCAGAAGTTTTAAATCTTAGTCCTATAAAAGCCTTTGACCATACTCAACTGGAATAGCTTGTAGTCAGTGTTTTTTTTTGTTTTGACATATCGATTTAAAGAGACTAAATACAGTTTTCCTATTAAACAATTATATTGTATTCTTATAAATCTTTTGCTATATCTGTTAAATAGTGAGATTAAGGAGAACAAATAAAATTAACTATGAAATATTTAGATAAAAAGATCAGATGCTGGATCTGCTATTACTATTATGGACAAAAATAAGATAAAATACTATCGAAAATATAAAAATTTAACAGTGTATTTTATAATTTCGTTTTTTGTTTAGTAGAAATCTCGACCATAATCAACTAAACAATTCCAATTAGTCTACTAGTTAGTATTTTTTTTCCGTATGACTCTTTTCGACTAAATTCAAACTAAGACAAATGACGTAATAAAAATCTTAATTTCCAATAATTCGTCAATAAATTCACTATTTCTATATTTTTGACTACAAGTTTTTAAATAAAAAGCAAAAATAAATATAATTATATTTTATTAGTGAAGCATATCATCGCATACAACCATACATCAAGAACTAAAATCGAACTTCGATTTCAATCAGGCAATAACAATAAAAAAAATAATAGACAGTTATAATTCTAACCTAAAACTAAATTCACTAATCCGGACACGGCTGTGAAGCTTTAAGACCTTTACTCTCTTGCGCCCGTTCTTCAGCCCTTGCTTTCATCCTTGTAATGAATGCTGCACCCTTGTGTTTCCTGAAATTCTCATAGGGATCATTAAGGTTCATTCCTACACCTTTGAATTGATCCTGGCGATCCCGTACGTCGCCACCGGAGATAGGAGCGTCGATGCCTTGTTCCTTCGCACCTAGACCGCTTCCACCCCAACCCATCTTACGGAGCATCTGGTGGCCCTTGTTGGATTCGTCCAGTTCTTGATTATCCAATTTAAGGAACGGTGTTCTAAAATGAAAAAAAAAAATGCTTTAGAGGCACAAATTCAAATCCTTTTTCCTATTATTACTCCCATAGTTGAGGTGTCATTCAACGTACTGTCTTTTATAGTAAATAATAAACACATTTTGATAAAACGTTGCTAATAGTTATTTAAATACAAGTGTAAGAAGTGAATTTTGAATTCACGAGCGACTTAGTTAAAAATACAAGCAGAGCGAGTAGTTTTGAAAGCTCCGTGAGTGCATTAGACTTTTTACACATGTATTACATATACTATCAAACGAACTAGATTTGGGCCCAACCTGAGGAATTTAGTTTACCCTTCTCGGTTATTTCGGGCTCAAGTTTGATCCCACAGGTGCGCGTAGTGCAATTCGGTATGCTTTTTCAGGAATCTTTTATGACAACTCATACGTAAAACTTTTCCAGATGGCAGCGTAGAATAAAAACTATTTCAATAAAAGTTTATTCTTACTGTAAGACGTTCGAAAGCTCGCCTTTTGACAGATGCTGAGTGTATTATATATTTTTTTAAAATGGCATACGCTATGCAAAAATGCAATTTTATTATTTTCTTTTATACAATTCTGTAGACATCACTTTGGTATGTTTTTTGTTCGAAAGGTATTAGCGATAGTAGCATCTTAATAGTGAGCGTACTCAGGTTTCATTCACTGATATAATTTCAATTTTACGAAATAATAATAAACGGGCTGAAAGTTGAAAGAATTTCACTTACACAAAACTAGGAGGAGTTGGCGATCGATTGATAGCGTGCATCTCCCTGGGCGGCGGAGATCTGCTCTGCGATCTAGAATCCGATCTTCTCCTCTTACTTTTAGACCTTCTCCTTCTAGGTGGTGACCTCGATCTCGACCTCTTGAGTCCTCCGTAGGTCTGCGGACTGGGGCTTTTGCTTTGGTAACGTCTTTTCGGTGGAGAAGGAGACTTCAATGGTGGTAGAACCACCGGACTAGGGCTTCGAGACTTTTGTCTCAACCCCATACGAATATCGTCTTCTTTCTGTCTTTTTGCATTGTTTTTTGCTTTGTAGTACTCATATAACCCTAATTTTTCCCAACCCTCACTGTAATGATTATAGATATTAAATATAATTTTCCTAACAAGGTTTGAGAGAATTACAAGTTTATTTTAAAAAGCAGTAAATAGAACTGAACTCACTCTTGTATATTTTTAAAAGGCACACATCTAAAATCTCGGATACTATTTTATGATTCGCGATAACATCCGGTTATTTTAAGTAAATACAGTCTTTTAATCTTAGGTACAATTCTTCTTGGATTCTTGATGAATTATGACAATGATTGTTGGGATATAAAATACTATATTTTTAATTTGGGTGTTGTACACATTGTACTAATTATTCGATATTTTATTTTGTACTGACTAGTATGATTTATTTGTACTATTTGGCTTGATATTATACGCAGCATTTGTTACCTATCTCGAGGTCTGTCGTGACTTGGAATCGCGTAGAAAGCTTCAACAGCGGCCAAGAGGCGATCACTAGGTGGTGCTGGAGGCGGCAGACGGATTGCTTTCGGGTCCAAAGGACGATATGAGATGTCTTCCAACTAATAAAATCATTCCAACATACTTATCAACTTATAATAGTAACAATAGATTTTTTCTGCACTTGATATTTTCATCCAAACTATCAGTTTTATTTTGCAAAGATCATTTAGAATTATCACTGTACGATTCTTTAATGAGTTCAAATTGAATTAAACATACGAAAAATATGAAAATCATGGATTACTTGAATGTTGAAGAATATTATACTAAATTATATATCTTTAAATGCAAAATTCGTCCGCAAAGTTTTAGAAAACTAAGAGTTGGTACGAAGAGGTCACTATCCCCAAGTAAAGAAAGAAATTTCTTATGTACAACAGTGGTATATTTAAAAATATGTCTAATCCATTTTTTGAATAAAAATAATTAGACAATAGGCGAAAATTGGAAATAATGACAATGTAAATAGACTTATTAACGTCAATGGTATAATAACCATGTTATTCTAATCAAATGAATGAGATGATGGAACATTTTACCTTACTAGTGGGGCACTACGATGTTCATTTATTTCGTGTATTTTTCTATACTTTCCTTAGATTTCTCAAATAATAGAAACAGTATTTCTTAGGTACATTCACAACCACTTTGGATTCTGCCTAATTTGCATTCGGAACTTAAATTATGCGAAGTTAAAATTCGTAGCATTCACAATCACTTTTAACATTGTTTGAAATTTAGTAATGCCATCAATAAAAAATTGGCACTATAAGTGTCTGCCACATCCGTAGCGAGTAAAAGGCGTGTTTTGATATTTATTTTGATTTTTTTATAAAAGTTGTAGTCGACGCAATTCTGCATAGTTGTTTGAAAATAAGTTTATGATCAAGTTTTATACAATAGTTGTCAATTACGCAGGGTTAAAATTCGCAGCATTTACAATCAATTTTAATATTGCTTGAAACATAGTAATGCCATCAATGAAAATAAGCACAAAATAGTGCAAATATTAAATACTTTATTCTTCTTATCATTTAAAAAAATACATTTTGAAATTCAACGCCCAATTTTATGCCGTTGATAAAAAGTAGTTGTTAGTTAGGCTTCTATTTGATTTTAATCGTCAAAAATTAATGTTGAATAAATGAGTACCAAAGCCTCACTGATTCAACATGTGTTATTGACGTTTAAAATCAAATAGAATAATAGAAGCCATATGCAAACAGTGAATTGACGGTGATAAAGCTTGGCTTGATATTTCATTAATCGATCATTTCTTTTCTTTAATATGGACGAGAGATTATTGAATTTAGATTTACAAAGTTTGCCAACTTATTATATTTATTTACCTTATAAAATTCTTCAATAAGAACTGAAATTCAAGTAAATAGATAACTGTAACTAACAATTATTCTTCATGCCCCGCAAGGAATTGACCACTGAATTTAAAAATATATTCTTTCATAGATGGCATTATACAATTTCAAGCAATGTTGAAAGTGGTTGTGAATGCTACTTTTAACCCTGCGTAATTTGCACTCGAAGTTCAAATTACGCAGGGTTGAAATTTGTAGCATTCACAACCACTTTCAACTTTGCTTGAAATTTTGTAATGCCATCTATGAAAACAATTACAAAATAATGTAAATATTAAATACTTTATTCTTCTTTTCGTTTGGAAGAATATATTTTCAGTGGTCAATTTCTTACGAGGCATGAAAATAAGTTATTAGTTACAGTTATCTATTTACTTGAATTTCAGTCTTAATCAAAAATGTTATAAGGTAAATAAATATAATAAGTTATCAAACTTTATATATTATCTAAATCCAATTATCTTGCGTCTATAGTAAAAAAAAGTAATGATCGATTAATGAAATATCAAAACAATCTTTTCAACGTCAATTCACTGTTTGCATATGGCTTCTATTATTCTATTTGATTTTAAACGTCAAAAACACATATTGAATCATCAGAAAATGCAATGCGCATGCCAATTCGCTAGCGACTTGAAGTGAAAGTTAGCACATTGCAAACATTGCAATCCGAACGTAAAGTGCGCAGACTACAAATTTTAGTTGTAAATGGTTACTACTGAGCTCATATGCTTAGCTTTGAATTTTAAGCTAGCATGAAATTGTGCAATGTTCAAATTCGGCTGTGAATGGAACTTTAAGCTTGCACATTGCAAGCACTGCAATTTGAGCCTAAAGTGCTGACTACAAATTTTGGTTGTGAATTGTTATTATTGAGATATGCTTAGTTTTCATTTTTAAGCTAGCTTGAAATTGCGCTATGTTTAGATTCGGTTATGAATGTATCTTAAGTTTGCAAATTGCAAGCATTGCAATTTGAATCTGAAGTGTGCAGACTATAAATTTTGGTTGAGAATGGTTCTTACTAAGCTCGTTTGCTTGAAATTTGAATTTTAAGCTAGCATTAAATTGTGCTATGTACAAAATTAAAATTCAGGGACTTGTGTCCCACAAAAATTCAAATATAAGAATTGGTTTTAAAACCATCATCTTAGAGTAGGAAGCAACTGTAGACACGTGTTATTAGGAGTCGTCAGTACAGTAAGGCCAAAACCAAGTTAGTCAGAATTTGGATCCCAGACCAATATTGTCATATGCTATGCTGATCTACATTTCGAAGATTTAGTTCTGTATCTAAAGCCCGTATGACACGCTCAATTTTTTCGTACATTTTTCAGTTCAATGTTTTGTTTATGAAAAAATTGACTGTTGCAAACAGGTTGAAATGTTCAATGATTTACTCAATTTTTCATTCAATGAAATAATAGAACTCGCCCTATTTTGTTCAATGTTTTCGTCAATTGATTGCGCAGATAATATGCGCACTATATTGCAATGCGCTGTCAGTGGTAGCCAGAGATAGAAAATACATTCGTATCATTTAAAACAAAATCAGTGCAAAAAAAATAATTAAATGGAGTAGAAACTGGCCACGACATGAAGAAGCGAACGATGGTATTTTAACAATGTTGAATGAAGAATTGTTGATATAAATTCGTTCAGAAATTATCTAAGATTGCTGAATGAATGTTTCCAGAATGTTTCTTAAATTTTTCATAATTAAATTGGTAGCTGCAACTGCGAGAACTAGAGCCAGGATATTAATTTCCTCCACATAACCCATTTTTAACATTAAATGTGACAGCTACAGCTTGTCGGTATGATTCTCAGAAAATAAAAATAAAGTACGCATGCGCATGCAACAAAAAATTGAGATACGTTGCATACAGGATTTCTTGCTTTCAATGATTTATTTCATAAAAGAGTAAAGAAAAATTGATCTCAAAACATTGATATAGAAATTGTACGAAAAAATTGGGCGTGTCAAATGGGCTTTATCCGATATTTTTTATTTTGTAAATAATTATCGATATCATGTTTAGGCCCGAATATCAATTTATTTGTATCTTTCCTTGTAATTGGTCCATCTGTTGGGAAAATTAATAATAATTATTATTGATGAACAGAGAAGAATTTACATGCAACAGCATCTATTGAGACTGAAACCAGCTACGATATCTAGTTTGAATAGATATCACAATAAATTGTGACATTTGTGGAACTTTTTGAATAAAAAATTGAAATTCAGAGACTCCAGTCCCAAAATTTAATTTAATTAATTAATTTTTTATTTAAAATGTTCCACAGATTTCTCATAAATGTCACAATTTACTGTGATATCTATTCTATCTACATACCGTAGCTGCTTTCGGTCTGAATAGATGGTGTTACATGTAAATTTTATCTTTGCTCATCATATGATAGTATTGATCTGGGATCCAAATTCTGAGTAAACTGTACTGACGAGTCCTAATGAGAACGAAGCACGTGTCTACAGTTGCTCCCTGCTCCAAAATTATGAATTTTAAGCTTTAATAAAAAAAAAAAATCGAATCGGAATGACAGCAAAGTTTATATCACATTTGACTTTTGAGTCTTGATACGATATTGTTCAGTTAAGCGACATTTAAAATTTAAGAGATAGCGGTGCGACTGGCCATTAGATTTGAATTGTTGTCGGCCACAAGTCTGAATTTAGTTTTTTGAATTAAAATATTCCACAGATTTCTCACAAATCTCACAATTTATTTTGATATCTATTTTGTGTTATGTATGTTTAAATAAAAAATGTAAAAAATAATGTTGTAAAACGATAACGGTTTCATTAATTAATCTAACCTTGATTAGTGGAATCATAAGCCCCGCCGGCAGATCATAATATGGCACTGTCGGCACTAACTCTTCTACAATTTCCGGTTTTGGTGGCAGCGGAAATCCAGGCGGCGGTTTGGAAAAGTCTGGAAATACTCCAGGCAAAAAAACTGGCGGTGGCGGCTGCGTGAACGGTAGCTCAATTCCATTAGGGGGTGGTTGTCCCAAAGTTGGCGGTGGCACATTCGGATTTATAGGTGGCATAAAATTCTCTCCAGGGGGCGGTTGCAGCGTCGGGGGAGGAAGATGTAACTGAGGTGGAGGTGGAGCTTCTATGTTGTTGATATTGTTAGGTGGCGGCTGTTGTTGAATCGTAGGTTGTTGTAACGATTGTGGTTGTAAGGTCTGCGGTTGAATCGCTTGTTGCGGAACCTGCTGTGATTGAATTTGTTGTTGAGGTATTGGAGTTTGTTGTTGAGTTTGCAGTTGTGGAATGTTCTGCGATATATTCTGTGGTAGACTCTGTGGTAGGGTTTGTGGTAATGGTGACAGTATTGCAGGTTGTGGTGCACTGGCTGGTTGCTCCAGGGTCTGCTTTTGTTGTTGCAATGACATAATTTGTTGCATTGCATGAGATACGAATGCCTGATGCTGGGCTTGATAGCTGCAACGAATTTTGAAGAAGATTCTGTTAGTGATTTTTTCTACTACAATTTCTGATGTCCAAAATTGTGCAAAATTTAAACCGCGGAATTTATAAGAACTTTAATAGAGTACTAAGCGTTGCTTCCTAACAATATTTAAATTGGTCGGACCAGATGGTCCAATCAATCTAGACATGATTTTTGACAAATTTGATAATAATTGCAAAAGTTTTTAAAATACAGGCAAACGAAAAAATACATTCAAACGATACTTATGGTGGGATTCTGAGCATCATCTTAAATTTCTATAACGTTACAGATCTATAAGCTTATCAGAATCCATAAGTGCAGTTCTTATAGATTCTATTAAAATGGTATTCTGAATAATTTTTTATAAGTTATGACGTCATGATACTTCGGTTCATTGAAACTTACAGTTTAATGTTGCAAATAGGTTAGGAAATAATTTCCACTTTTGGATTTTTTGTTCAAAAATACAGAAAGATATATTTTATTTAAGCTTCTGATGCACTCAAGTGAGTAAATCATATAACGACGTGAATAATATCATCGAATATAACGATGGCTTCTAATTTTAATTCATATCTGTTCTCATTCAAGTTGTCATGTGTCAGATTATTTTGACATATTTGAATTGGGATTTCAAGAATTTTGCGAAAAGCTTGAAACATGAATGTTTTCTAGTGATTATTGACATTACAAAAGATGGAATGAATAAATATTGTGTGTTTTCGGAAGAGAACCAGAAATATTGCCAGAAAGCAATAAGTGTACATGGATTAGGAATAATATGATTACGTATTCAAGAGCAACACAATAAATTCAACATTAGATGAAACTTATTTGAAAAATAAATGGACAGAATACATTGAATTCAATTAGAGAGGGTCAAAATGTAGATGTAGATGAAATTGTATTTCTGAGCATGAATATTTCTTATTGATGTATTTTGGGATGGCCATTTTCAAATTGATGCGAAGTTCTCATCAAATTACGGGCAATTGAATTATCCAAACAGAACAATTGTTTAAAATGTTTATCTGAAGCTTCGAATGGGCTTATTGCATCACTCAGACTTTTCTTCTGAATGTTATATATTTTTTGAATGAATTATCAATACAGTTATCGGGAATAAATGCTAACCTTTCATAATCCTTTACCAGCAAAAAGCACATAGAACGCAAAACACCTAAATTATTATTTATTTTGACATTTCATATGTCTTATGGTTAGAGTTCATCTAATCTTAAAGTTATAGATATCTATTACATATTTAAAGAAATCTATAAGCTACAGATTCTTTCAGAATATCATTTTGCTTATCAAATCTGTAAGTTGTTATAGACTTTCTTATAGACGCTATAGAAACGTTTAGAATCCCACCATTAGTCTGGTTTTTTAGCCTTTTTTTCAAACGGAAGATATTCATAATCGGGATTGAATTAATTTTCGCATTATAAGTATGAAAAAAAAAAAAATACAAAAGTTCTGCAAACCGTAGAAGTTGAAGGAAAAGCAATTAAGATCCTACAATAGCAATCACGTAAACAAAATGGAATTTTTTGTTTACTGAGAAAAATAAGTCTCCTATGGTAAATTTTGTATTTAAAAAAAAAATAAAATGAAAAACATGAACATATGAGGAAAAAACTTAGTGCCGTAGCTCTTACATGGTTGCAAACTTAATGTATGGTATAAAACAATATTACTAGCAGTATTAGCAGTTTGTAGAGCTTTTTCAATTTTCGATGCAAAAATAGAGCATTAAAACAATTCAAACAATGTTCCGTTCATAGACAGAAATAAACTCCAAATATCAGTTCCGATTTTTCGATGGGCCTAAGATATCATCTTATGTTAAAGATGTCGAGATCGCGCTCTTCATCATAGCCTGCTTCGATGTTATCTTCCGATTTTTTTTCTGCCATTTAACACATAGCTTTGTTGACAGTTAAGTATTACCAATAATTTTTAGTAATGAGCCTTATCATTTATTTTCTTACAAAAGTTATGCTTTTTGACTGTCCACCCCCGCCTTAATCTTCCTAAGCGCGCAGGCAGACTCAGTGTTCGAGAACGGCAATTAAATCAATTTAGCTATAGATATTTTATGCTCCTTATTTTTATGTAGCCAGCTCACCGTCTATAACTATTAATCTAAAGGAAGTGTTTGTTTCTTACCCATCGAAGGTGGCTTTGGTTTGCTGGGCGAGCGGGGCGACCTCGGTGGCGTATTTAGCGACTTGTTGTGCTTGATACTGCTGGTAACTAGCTGCTGGATGCCTCAACTTATCCACAGTACTAGACGCCAAGTAGTTCGCTTTGCTCTCCCACAGTTTTAGTAATTTTTCCAATTTATTTCTCTGTTCCTCTGTAGCACCTACACTTGCATTACAAAACATTGGGACAACGACATTTTCAAGAGATTTTTTAAGTTCGTCAGCATGTTTCCTTGCACTTAAATGAGATGAATTATTGTAGTTTTCTTAGTTTCTTTGCTGCATTGCAACTTACCAGTGATGTAACACATCATTTACTAAATAAATTATGTGTAATTTTTGCGAAAAGGCCACTGTGCCCTGTATTACCCTAAAAGAAAATTAGTGTCGTGACTTTAAAAATGCGATATTTAACAATAAAAACCACCAGAATCTGTTTAAACATTTTCAAATATTGAATATTTTCAATTTCTGGTGGTAATTTGGGTTAACTTTATACTTACTTTAGTAAGAGACAGTGTGCTATACAATCGTTCTGACTTTCATTTGTAGCATGAGCCAGTATCCAGCTTTTACCATTACTGATACTATCTTTTGTACAACTATCAATAATTGGTTGCAAAATAGTATTTAATTCATTTAGGTCTACTCCGCTTTCTTCAGCTTCATTAATTAATGCTTCTGATTCGCATTTAACTACTGCAGCTTCAACCTGAACCTGCTGTTGTTGAAGTAAAACCTGAAATATATAATACATACATAGAAATATTTCTTAAATTAGAATAAATTAAGTTACCGTATGTTGTGCTGTTAGATTCTGTTCGCTTTGATGAATTTGTTCTCGTAGAGTTTCTTGTTGTTGAACAATTTGTTCTATCGATGCACTATTATTTGCTTGCTGTGTTGGTTGTTGTGGATTCCAAGGTTGATTTTGACTGTTCATATTTTGAGGAGTACTGATTATACCTTGTTGTCTTAAAACTGAAAGATTTTATCATATATTAGCAGAATAAAAAATATATATATATATATATAACTTACTTGTTTGCTCTGTATTAACTTTATATTGATAATAGTTGAAGAATTCTCCTCCGTACAAGAACTGGAACTTAGGATTGCCTTTCTGCTTGCTTTTGGTCATCTGCTCAAACTCTGGTCCATTACGAGCAACAAACTGTGCTAGTTTATCTATAATATTACGTAGTTCAGTATCTGAAAATCAACATGTTTAATAAGTTCAATTTATATTTCGCGTTATAAGCAAAAATACCTTCATATAAGATAACTAACCTATCAGACAACCGGTTGAGTTATTTTTAAAATACGTGAATTAGATATGTGAAATGAGTTTTCGGAAATTTTTACTTACCCTGTGGTGATTGAGGTATGTCCATTTTATTCAAAAAATGTACCTTTTACTCTATATTATAATTAGTTACGTATTTTAAGTTCATACATAAAACACACGCCATATTTTGGTACTATTTGGTTTTCGTCGTTTTCATTCCGTCAAATACGTACTTCATGCATCAGTGTAGGAAACATGAAAATGTAAAAGAATATATTAACGAGAATTATTTATGTAGTTTCACAAGAAAGTTCAATTTGGTGTGAAGAAAAATATTAAAAAAGGATCAAAAAGATTGAAATCAAACTTTGGTACACATACAGAATAAATGTCTCTTGTGATTGAAACAAGTTTTAAGAGATAGCGCTACTAGCGATTCACTAGTGCAATGAAATTTTGTCAGTGGCACTGAAACGATGTTCTTTTTTTCTAAAAAATAAATGCAGAATTGTTTACGTCTGGTTTACGTATAACCAGGCGTATAACAATATTTGAGGACAAGCTCGCTACGCTCGCGGCTTTGAAAAGCATCTCTGAATATTACCACAATCGGGCAGATTAAACTTAGAAGGAAACCACCTCGAAGAGTAAACTAAATTTTCCAATTTGGGCTGAAATTCGGTCTAAAAATAAGTGTTTATGTGTAAAGTCACATTCCCACCTCTATCATAATCATAATCATGAGTCTTAAGTCGTAACCTTGAGAGTTTGACATATGCGAAAACATTGGAGCGTTTCCTGCTCTTGTGCTAATCATAGTCATAAGTCATAAATCTTAAGTCGTAATCATAAAAGTTTGGCGGGCCCAAACTTTTTGTCGCAATCATAAATAGAAAGAGATATGTAACGCTATTTCATTTCATGGAATCGTTGCTGATTTCTGTTATTTACTTTTGTCATCGAAAGAAAGGTTATAGATATTAAAATGTGAATAGAAATCAAATTATCAAACACGACACCAAGCAAACAAAAACCAAGATGTCAAAATCAACATGAAGTTAATGAATTCAGAAATCACTACTTATCACGATATTTTCTCAAATAAATTAAAATAATATTGTTTTAAATATTTCTGGATATTTTACAGCTTTTAAAGAAATTCAATATGAAATATGATTTCATATATGTTATTACATATTTTAAAGATTCATTTATATATGCATTTATTATTTATTATTTGTGGTTCAACATATTATTATTTTCCTTAGCAAATTAGTATTATTTCTATACGACAGTAAAATTTAGTATTAATCATTTTGAATATATTTCACTACTTTTTAGATTTAGTTGTGAACAAAAAAATATGATTATGACGAGAGCTGGAAACGGTCGGATTTCCTAAGACTATGATTATGATTACGACTTATGATTATGATAGAGGTGGGAATGTGACTTAAGAATGGTTGTAGTTTACGCAGCGCACACCGACACGACTAACACCAGGATCAACCGATTTGCTACCACTGATCTCTATATAACACTGGATTGGGTTTAGGCATATACTTATAAATATATATACTGCTGTCCTCCTACGGTATTTTTGATCTCTTTTCTTCTGCAAGTCTAAACTGCGCATGGACACAGTCTTGAATTTAATTGGCTGATGCTTGAAATATTGTATTCGGGATGATTCGGAGTCAAATTTATTTTCTAAATTAAGACTTATTTCAAGTAAAATCATTAGAAATGTCAAAGTTAATCACTGTTTAAATTAATCTGTGTTTAGACTTGCAGAAGAAAAGAGATAAAAGACCCCGTACGCTGTCAGAGGTCCAAGTCGTTGGTATTGGCAAATAAACATAAGCGATACTCTATCTGGTGGCAGAATTTCAAACTAGTGATGTTAGGATAGATTTGGCGGGCTACATATATAATATACATGAGCTTATAATCAAATCAATAAATCATATTCTATATTCGGTTATTTAATTAGTATTCATAAAAAACATATATGAGAGAATAATTCTGAATGATTTTAGCAAAAATTCATCAAAAAATATTGTGTAAATTGATTGAAATTTCAAATACAAAAATTTACCATGGAGGATTATGTGTAGTAGTAATGACTGATGAAGCCATAGCCTACGCATTCGCTTTCTGACAGTTGATATAATGAGGTTGTTATTACGTTTTGTTGTACTTTTTACTTTCAAACTGAAAAAGAAGATAGAATCCAAAGTTTTAGAGTTTTTCAAAATCTTTTCTTTCATGCAGGACATTTCAGATATTGCAACTGGTGAATATTTTTGACTGGATTCTTTCCTATTTATCCAGGTATACTTTACAAATACAAATTATCTTCAAATAATTGATAGATTTTTTGAAACAACAAACAGTGCAACTAATAAGTACTAATCTAATGTTTATTTAACAAAATTAAAAGGCATTCTCGAGCCACTTCAACTTTTCAACACATGGTACACAATAAAAAAAACTGCTGTCATATGCTTGCAACTGTCGCTGTTTTCTGCTTTGCAAGAACAACTCATATTCTCAATCTCCAAGGCATCATATTCATTACAATTCAATTCTCCTTCAATTTCATACGGATTCTCAAGCACTTTTGATGTTTATATGCAAGAGCATGCAAAAATACTCTCTTGTCACTATCATCATTTAATTTTCGACAGAATAATATAATGTCAAGCATTTACTAGCTCTTCACCCTCATTTACACAGCGTGACTGACATTTGCATCAAAATATTCTTGAAGTTTCAATATCATCATCTAGAAATTAAAGGTTAAGTTCAATTTAAAAATATGAATTAAATATAAATAAACAGATGGAATAATCCACTTGCCTGGTACTTACGAACAATATACTTTTAAAAAATATCAATGAAAAAGTAAATCTTCATTTCATATTCACGATTTTTATCTTTAAAAATCGTAAAAAGCCCATCTAAATACATGTAAACTTCAAGTTTATCCTAACTTAGTTAGTTCAAAAATATCCGCTGCGGCGCTGCGATCTTAAATTTATTTGCCAATATATATTTATAGGTATAGGCTGCGTGCATGAAGTCTACTAGCGCCTCTAGCGGGTAATGGAGAACGATTGAACTCCATTTTATCATTGTTTCATACCTATAATTTTTAAAATGTATTAATATTATTTAATTCAGCTGTGTGCGTATGATATAACTTGCATAGCATAAAAGGTACGTTGAAATTATTTATTTTGAGTATCTTTTTCTTTAATTATAATGTACCTATTATAGAGAAAACGTCTTAATCCGTCCAAATTGACAGGATAACCTCAAATTATGACGCCGTGATCTTGCAGATCGGGTTTGTATTTATCAAACACTGTATCTCTTTTACTGAGGAAGCATTGAAGAAAAGCGTGGAATTAGTTTTGCCATATTAAACATGTTGAAGAATATGTTGCTGACAATATTAACAACAAAATTATTGAGAAGTGCATCTGACAAACTTCTATCACAGAAACATCTTACAAATTAGAGATAGAGGTAAATTCATGAATCCCAAATCGATGATGAATATTTCTAATTTCACAATTGAATTACAAACATATTTGTTATATAGATTAATAATGAAAGACAGACAATACTCTATTTACCGCTTTGATTCACTTCACTCGGTTTTTTATGTTATAACTGGGTACATGAAATCTATGAGACTATATTTCACTTGAATCATGCTTAACACAACAGCCTGGAACAGAAGAAACGTTTTCCCATGTTTTATATGCAATTATTTTCACTTTTAAACTACAATACTCAATGACAGCTCATTGACGTATTCTGAGAAATGGAGTTCAATGGTTACAATGGTGCTCACCATAAGTGCTCGCATCGATATTTGTTCAAACTCCGCCTCCTTGCACATAGCCTATTGGCAAATAAACATAAGCGATACTCTACCTGGTGGCAGAATTTCAAACTAGTGATGTTAGGATAGATTTGGCGGGTTACATATATAATATACATGAGCTTATAATCAAATCAATAAATCATATTTTATATTCGGTTATTCAATTAGTATTCATAAAAAACATATATGAGAGAATAATTCTGAATGATTTTAGCAAAAATTCATCAAAAAATATTGTGTAAATTGATTGAAATTTCAAATACAAAAATTTACCATGGAGGATTATGTGTAGTAGTAATGACTGATGAAGCCATAGCCTACGCATTCGCTTTCTGACAGTTGATATAATGAGGTTGTTATTTCGTTTTGTTGTACTTTTTACTTTCAAATTGAAAAAGAAGATAGAATCCAAAGTTTTAGAGTTTTTCAAAATCTTTTCTTTCATGCAGGACATTTCAGATATTGCAACTGGTGAATATTTTTGTCTGGATTCTTTCCTATTTATCCAGGTATACTTTACAAATACAAATTATCTTCAAATAATTAATAGATTTTTTGAAACAACAAACTGCAACTAATAAGTACTAATCTAATGTTTATTTAACAAAATTAAAAGGCATTCTCGAGCCACTTCAACTTTTCAACACATGGTACACAATAAAAAAAACTGCTGTCATATGCTTGCAACTGTCGCTGTTTTCTGCTTTGCAAGAACAACTCATATTCTCAATCTCCAAGGCATCATATTCATTACAATTCAATTCTCCTTCAATTTCATACGGATTCTCAAGCACTTTTGATGTTTGTATGCAAGAGCATGCAAAAATACTCTCTTGTCACTATCATCATTTAATTTTCGACAGAATAATATAATGTCAAGCCTTTACTAGCTCTTCACCCTCATTTACACAGCGTGACTGACATTTGCATCAAAATATTCTTGAAGTTTCAATATCATCATCTAGAAATTAAAGGTTAAGTTCAATTTAAAAATATGAATTAAATATAAATAAACAGATGGAATAATTCACTTGCCTGGTACTTACGAACAATATACTTTTAAAAAATATCAATGAAAAAGTAAATCTTCATTTCATATTCACGATTTTTATCTTTAAAAATCGTAAAAAGCCCATCTAAATACATGTAAACTTCAAGTTTATCCTAACTTAGTTAGTTCAAAAATATCCGCTGCGGCGCTGCGATCTTAAATTTATTTGCCAATATGGGTTTAGGCCAAGGACGTTTAAGGGAGGGGATGTGTAAATAGTGTCGAATAAGTGAGGCCAGGGTAAGTAACAGAGACAGAAATAGATTTTCTGCACCGTATGGTAGCCACTATTGCGCATGTAAAATAAACTCAGAAATTAATTTAGATTTTATATTATGCGATAAATTAATAACAGAAATTGGTTGGGAATGATTTAGTAATTTCAGAGATGCTAATACTTCTTTCCATCCATTTTGATTCGCTTTATCTTTTATATGCACCAGAAATTTTAAGAAGTTTTAAGGTTCGTCGAAAATTTTAAAAATTGCTAAATCTATTAACAATCAACAATCTACCTCTAAAAACAAGGCAGGTGAAAAGCAAAATATTTATATCTATTATTTTCATTATATTTAATTCATATATACATATTTTTACATTTATTTATTAATTTCTAAATAATGGTTATTTATTGAATTTTCTTCTTTGTGTAATTCTATTTCTAATATTCTGATTAGCCGACAATTTTAATTTTGTTACTAAATATACATTTAAAACTGTATCAATCTCAACCAATTGATTATATTGTCCAACTAACTATACACACATAGTACACATTAGTAGCGTTCGTTTTACAAAAAATTCCATCTCAAAGTGAGATGAGATAAGTGAGGTGAGTTGAGAGAGTTCTCTTGTAAAAAGAACGGACTAAAATCTCGTTTAACTCAGTTGATCACATGATCTGTCAGAGCTTGAATTCTATTGGTACACAATTTTCCGCGCTGCTTCTAGCGTCGTGAAAGTTATCAGCTGTTTGTAAACACAAAAATTATCTAAGAGGAATACTTGATAAAAGTAAATGTAGAAAAACATCATAAATGGAGACTGCAAATATGGAGGATACAAGTAAAATTCAATGTAATGTGTACTAGACTGTTATTATTCTCTCACCAATAGAATATTTTCTATACTCTTTATTTTTTCCTTCATAATAGTTTGTAGTGCAGTATGTCCTTTTTGCAATAATAACAAGTTGAAGTTAGAAGCAAAGTTTTAACATTCATTACTTTTCTGTTAAAATCTCCCTCTATCCCCACTACTTAATCTCAGTTCAATCTCAACTCAAGTCAGCGAAATTGGTAGTGTAGCATCGGCAAGGGGGGAAGTGAGTTTCTCACTTCATCTCAGTTGCACTATGACAAATCGAACGCTACCGACTTGAGTTGAGGTGAGATTAAGTGAGATTTCGTGTAAAACGAACGCCACTAATGTCCCAAACAGATGTAAATATAAATCCTTCCACGCTCAACACTTACAACACCCAAACGAAAACAACGTGCTTGTGAAATGAGAACAAAAAACAACCTTTCAAGGACACTTTCTTCCACAAATATTAGAATTTTCAATAAGAAGAAGTACTGCTACCACACGGTGCAGAAAATCTATTGTTCGACTATTGTTGTCTCTTTCCCTTGCCCTGGACACACTGTCTGCAATGTTAAAGTCTTGTGATGCCACATCACCTCCCTTAAACGTCCTTGGTTTAGGCCGTATTCTGGCATCTGAAAGCGGCCCCGGTTGAACGGCGACCTTGACAGTAAAACTGAGGCTGCATCCCCATGCATCCGTATATACGTATACGTATTCATGTGTAACCAATGAGAATAAAGTATTCACGATACGGAGAGTTTCAAGGACACTACGTACGAAAGTTGGTTTAGTTTAACTTTTCACGGATACGGACGAATTGACGCATGCGTATTCAATACTTTTATCGTTGTTTGAATTTTATGCCAAGTTGATTTTGTGCATACAGTGTACAAAATAATAACAAAAACATTTTTTAGAATGCGGTTGTTGTGGGTGCTGCCTGAAATCAGGATCTACAGATTTCGCAGCATATGAATGCTCTGTAAAAAGAATCGACGGTGCTAGCGCAACAACTGCATTAGAATTATGCGTTTATCTGGATCATTTTCTTTCATTTCCTTCATCAAATTATCATTTGCACCTTGAGATATACGTTTCTGTTCGGTAAATATTGGGCGAACCCAACAAGAACGTGTTTTTGTAATATTTTCCATAAGCTCTGACTGCTCCAATAATGGTACAACTTTTTTATCTTTTCTACCAAGCCTTGTCATCGATATAATGCCGTGGAATTTAGCTAACGAGATGTACTAATAAAAATTGACAATCAAGTTTCTGAATTCATTATAAAAAGCTAGGTTAGATTTAAACGTCAGATAAATGTCAAATTCAATACGGACACGGATAACACGCATGCTTCATGGGGACAGGCTTGTATTTTTGGTACGTAAATACGTATACGTATGTACGTATATACGGACCCATGGGGATGCAGCCTGAGGTTTTGTGACACGATTCGGCGGCAAATTCAAAATAATTAAAGAAGATACTCGATGAGATTCGAAGCATAATACAAGTTAGATGATGAAATTATTCTCAATATTCGTCAATATGCACACATTAATAATCAGTAATAGTTAAAAGTATTTAAAAATTGTTATAATAGTTAAAATATTCAAAAATATTAATTAATAGTTCAAATATTTGTTAACTTTTTAGTATCAGTATTTTAACTATTTTTTAAACATTTTAGCTCTTAATTATTAAATTCATTGAATAGTTTTACGATTTTTGCTATAAATCTAAACAATAAATAAATTGTATTGAGAATTGTGTGACTATTTGAACATTTTTTTTTGGTTTTGCAGTTAACGCAATAGTTTTTTATAGTTCGTTGAAAATAGTCGGAACAGCATCATTTTCCAGAGTCGTGTATCTTTTATTTTGTTTTAGCGCGGACGCAACAAAATTTTGAGAACATAACCTCATGTTATTTGCTATTTCTAAGTTTGGGAAACCCATTTGTTCGAACCATTTTTAGAACGATTGTTCATCGGATGGAAATCTTGAAAATATTCACATCATAGCATAGCAATAAAAATAAGTAATCTCTTATTTCAGTCATAACGACAGTTACTTCAGGTTATTTCGTTGTAATTACTTGTGCAGTGTCAAATTTCTCGATGAATCGGGTTTCTTTCCGCAAAACATGTACTCGATCATCATGTTTGATAAATAAAATACCGTCAAACCAAACAGCTAGATTTTAAATATCACCGCCCAACGCGGTATTGACCTGTCACAAAACCTCAGTTTTTGCCAAGATGGCGACGCTCAATTGGGGACGCATCTCAGCGGCCTAAATCCAATCCAGTGTTATTACAGAGATCAGTGTTTGCTACAGATTACCACCGTTTCAGTGCCATTGAATAATTCCATGAATTCCATGTCGCTAGTAGCGCCATCTCTTAAAAATGATTTTAATCATAGGAGACTTTTGAACAGTTTGAGTTTATTGTGAACGTGATTGTGAACAATTCTTAAAATGATTTGCCGCCAAGCTCACATGATACTTCAGTTTTTTAGGGTTATAAAAGTTTCAAACCTGATTTCAGATGTAAACTTTTAAAACACGTGTGGATATCGTAATGAAATGTAAAATTACATTTTCTTAGCGTACATGAATTGTACTAATATATTTTATAAATGAAAAATATTTCTATTTGAATAAAATTTTAAAAGAAGGAAGGTATGTCGTGCATTTAATAATTTACGACGCATATCGAAATGTTGACATTATAATGCACTATTTTGTAGATTTATAAAAGAAAATACAATGGTAGCCAAATCAAGTAGTGCTGATTCGGATTCCGATGCTACTTCTGAAGATTTGAATTTACAACAAAAGTTGATAGAAGAATCCATGAAAAAAGCTAAGTCTCCTAGAGCAAATATTAAAACTGTAAATAAAAAGGCTGTGACGAGTTATGGCAGCTCAGACAGTTCTAGTGAGGATGAAGGAAAACAAAATTTTAGCGATGCAATGTTGAAAGCAAGGCAGCAATGTCTAAAACAGTTAAAAATGCTTGAATCAGTGAATAATAGAACTAAAGAAGAAGTAAGCTCTGATGAGGAAAAGCCCAAGGTATCTCTAAAAAAGCAACCAGCTAAATTAACTGCAAAAGCCATTACTAAACCTAAACAGGGATGTATAAATCCAAATTTACTTCAAGCAGCAACTTTAAGCGCGAAGAAAGGACTTTTACAGAAAATAATTACCGATTCAAACAAGAATATTAAACAGAAAACACCGAAAGGTATTTTAAAATCTAATATTAAGCAAGAAAAAGTCAGTGAATCTGATGATGATAGAGTTTTCCCGCTTAGTCAAGCAAAATTAAAAACATTAAACCAAGATATTTCTTCATTGGATGCAAGTTTTTCAAATGCATTTTCTTCTACCCAAATTCCTCGAAGTCAGACATCAGATTCAGAAACTGATTCTCCAAGTCAGAAGAAGAAAATTGTTAGAAAGGTTTCTCCAATAAAAAAAATTGAATCATCAGATGTTCGACCTAATTCGGCAGCTGATTCTAAAAATAAAGTTTCTGAAAAATATACACCTAATAAAAGAAAATCTAAAAACGCGTCAAACACATCTGAAACTGATATATCCACTCCAAGAATAACAGCAGCAGAATATTTCAAAAAAGAGAAATTATCAGTGACTAAATCTGATTCTGAAAGCTCTGAGTCTGATGATGAGAATAGAAAAATCGGAAATATTCCAGTGGCAGATAAAAATAAAAAACTTACCTTTCAAAAAAAAGAATCAGATGAAGATAGCGAATTAGATTCAATTAATGACGTAATTAAAAAATTGAATACATTCCCTTCTCCAATCAAAACAAAAGAACCAAATGATGATGACAGCGAATCAGATGACGGAAAACAAAGATCTAAACAACGGTCTTCAAAAAATAAAACAAAAGTGAAATTGCAAATATCTAAAAAAGCCAAATCTTCAGATGAATCAGAAGCTGAAAAGAATGATGAAGATTCATCAGATGAAACTTCTGAAGAAGAAGTAGATACAATAAAGCAATTACAAAAAAGTAGGTCATCATCGAACACAAAAATAATTTTAAAAGAACAGAAAAAACAAGTTTCTTCTGAAGAGGAATCCAGTGAAGATGAGGATAAACAACAGCCGTTGTCTAAAGCTCATATAGTTTATGAAGATCCAGATTCGGATGAATTTGAAGAAGAAAAGTTAGTTATAAAACCAGAAACCAAGATGATTAAAACTCAAGTTTCCAAAGATTCTGACTCAGACGAAGAAGAGTCAAAACCAATTATTGTTAAGAAAGATTTCAAGAAACAAAAGCCATCTCAGAAACTAAAACAAGTAATACAAAAAATTAAGAACAAAAGTTCTTCAGAAGAATCTAGTGAAGGCGAAGAAAAGGAAATAGAAACAAGTAAAACTAAAATTGTATATGAAGACCCAGATTCAGATGAATTTGAAGAGGAAAAACCAGATATAAAACCTGAAATCAAGACAACGATCAAGAAAATTGAGATGAAGAAAAAGGAAAGTTCTTCAGAAGAATCTAGTGAGGAAGAAATAGTAAAAACACAAATAACTGCTCGAGGCTCCCAAGAAACAGATTCAGATGAATCTGAAGAAGAGTTGAGGCAAAATATTTTTAAATCAACTGACGAGAAACAAAATGTATCTCAAAAATCAAAGCAACCAGCACAAACAAAGGGAAAAGAAAGTTTTTCGAAAGAAAAAGCAAAATTGCAACAAGAAGCACAAGATTCACAGGATTTCGATTCAGATGAAGATAAAAAAGAAAAACCAATTATAAAATCGGAAATCAAGAAAACGATCAAGAAAATTGAGACTAAGAAACAGAAAAGTTCTTCAGAAGAATCTAGTGAAGATGAAGTAGCAAAAACAAAACAAACTGCTCGAGGTTTCCAAGAAACAGATTCAGATGAATCTGAAGAATCAAAGCAACCAGCAGAAAGGAAGAGAAATGAAAGTTTTTCGAAAGAAAAGACAAAATTGCAACAAAAAGCACAAAAATCAAAACAAGAAACTGTAACGAAGAATAATAGAAGTTTTTTGGAAGAAGAAAAACGCAAATTAAAATCAATAACCAAATTTGTGAATGAAGATCCGAATTCAGATGAATTTGCCGATTCAAATCCAGTTTTGAAACGAGGAAGCAGAGAAGTCGAAACATCTGGTTCATCAGAAGATGATGAACCTCAAAAACATCTTAATAATAAGAAAAAAACGTCTCTTGACGAACAATCAGACTTTTTCAGTGAAAAAAAGAAACAAATTCCCAAAAAGTCAGTTCTTCAAACAAAAAATACAATTGACTCAGAAAACTCAAATCTTCAAAAATCTACTTTACTGTCACATAAACAAGCAAAGAATGTGAAGAAAAGTACTACGGCTGATTCGTCAGAAGAAAGCAATGAAGAATCAGACGATCAGAAGAGCAAATCAAGTTCACATATTCAAAAACGAGGAAAAGAAGAATTATCTGCATCCTCAAGTGATGATGAAAACATATCATCACCACAAATTCCATCAACAAAAAAACAGATTTCCCCTTCAAAGATATTAAATAATTCAATCGACATCCCTGAAAAAATCGACAGCGGTTTAAAAGGATTTGTTTCAGCTAATGCACATTTAAAGTCAAACAAATATACCAATTTCACTTTGGATCATTTGAATGAAGATCACGAAATTTGGTTGATGCAGTGTCCTAAGATATTATTGCTTCAAAGTTTAGTTGATCAAAGATTAGATTTTAAAACAACCAAGAAACTTAAAGTTGATGGTGTTAAATATGAATACAGCGCCCACAAGAATAATAATGAATCCAAAATTAGTTTGTTAGCATCAAAATCGGAGAATAATCCTAAACTTTGTACAAAAATAATTGAGCCTGTAGGAAAATTGATAGTTCATGAGTTATTAAAATCTAACTCAGCAGAAATTCAAGTCCCAGAAAAAACTAAAGTAAAACCTCCAGCAAATTTAAAAATCCGTCATCCTCTTTTCGGAAAAGATTACGAAAAGAAAATTGAATTAGGAGATGATATACAAAATAAATTATTACAAGCAGAAATTGAAAGAAGAAAAGCTACTCACAAGGAAAAAAAGAAAAAGAAAAAAAGGTCTTTGGAACTGCAAAAGGCTAGAGAGGAGAAACAAAAAGAAGAAATACTGGACAAAAATGAGATGATTTTCCAGCTGCTAAGTCAAACAGATGCTAATAATTTATCGAGTAAGAAAAGTAAAAAGAGGAAACTAGCTGAAACTGACATTGAAGTATTTAATAAAAAAATTAAAATTGAAAAGCCAGATTCCAATGATGAGAACTATTTTGGATTAGTAGATGAAGCTATGAGCAAATCACCAGAAAAAAAATCTAAAAAGAAACACTTTTCTCAAGAAATTTCCAATAATTCAGTAGAATTACTTTTTACACCTAAAAAGTCGAATAAGTCATCAATTTCTAAGCTTGATAAGACTGCAGATAAATTAAATAAATCTGGAGATTTAATAAATAAATTATTGCAAGCAGAGACTGAACGAAGAGATGCTGCTGAAAAGAAAAAGAGAAAAAAGGAGAAGAAATCCTTGGAACTTCAAAAATCTAGAGAAGAATTGGATGAAAACAAGATGATTTTCGAGCAGCTAAGTCAAACAAATATAACTAACCAGACGAGAAAAAAAAGTAAAAAGACAAAATTAACTGAAACTGACAATGAAGTAAATGATAGAAAAATTAAAATTGAAAAACTAGATCCCGATGATCAGAGTTATTCTGAATTGGTAGATGAAGCTACGAGAAAGCGGAGCAAATCCAAAGAGAAACACTTATCTCATGAAATTTCCAGTCCTTTAGAAGAATTATATTTAACCCAAAAAAAGAAATTTAATAAATCTTCTGAAGATCTTACTAATAACTTATTACAAGCTGAAACTCAACGAAGAGAAGCTACTGAAAAGAAAAAGAGAAAAAAGGAAAAAAAGTCTTTGAAACTCCAAAAAACTAGAGATGAATTAGGTATAAACGAGATGAATTTCCAGCAGCTTAATCAAACTGATATTGATGATTCGCCGACTAAAAAACATAAGAAGACAAAATTATCTAAAACTGACTATGAAGACTTCAATAAACAAATCAAAGTTGAAAAACCAGATTCCGATGATCAGAGTTATCCTGGATTAGTTAAGAAAGTGAGAAAATCATCAGAAAAAAAATCTAGTCATTTAGTAGAAGAATTACACGTTACTCCAAAAAAGAAAAATAAATCATCAATTTCTAATCTTGATAAGATTGTGGAAAAATTGAATATAACTTCAGAAAAGAAAAAAAAATTACCACTTTCTGAGGAACATATTTTTGCCCAAACTAGACTACAACGCATAGAAAAAGATGACGAATTAAATGATGAAACAAAGAAGAATATAGTAAATAATTTGGTGAAAGTGGATAAAATCAAAAAGGAGAAGAAAATTAAAGTAAAAACGGAAAAAGAGGATTCTGTAGAAGATGATAGTGTAAGTGATAAACATAATATTAAAGAAAAGAAACGAAAAAGAGAGACAGATTCAAGGGAAGCTAGTCCTAGTAAGAAATTTAAGAGAGTTTCGTAATTAGCTTTTTTGTTACTTGATATTTATCATAGAATAATGTATACAATTGCTTTACGTATTAATTTAAAGTTTTGATCCATTATTTTTCATGTTATAAGAAAATTATTTGTTTGAAGTTTTAAATTATACTTTTATTGTAAAAAGTATTGTATTTTTATAATATTGTTGATAATTTTTAATTATTAAGACTTGAAATGTTTCGCCAGTAAGTTATACTAATTGTATATTCAGATTCAATAAACATATTTTTTAAAAGATTTCTTTATCTATTATTTTTTAGATTTCCAGATTTGATTATGACTAGAGGTGAATTTTATTTATGTAGTAACAAAGTGTGGATTAAAAAATTGTATCTGCAATGTAACTTAATTTTTTTATCCAGAGAATATCCTGAAATAAAATCAAAATAAAGTGTATTTCTAGAACATGCGAAAGTAATTTAAATTCATTTATTTTTGTGCAGCTTTTCTCTACACATCGCACCCTCTTGGCAGTGGAGATGGGAAAGATGGCGTGGAAGAACGAAAGCTGTGAATCGGTGAGTTAAATTTACAGTATATGCATGTTTTTATCTCATGATTTGTTTTGACCTACATATAAACCGAAGCATTTTTATGTAGCACGTATATTCCATCAAAAATTGTCATGAAAGGGCGCGTATTTGTCAAAATATGAATAAAAGACTGACCTACGAAAACAAAAGTATTGATACAGTAATCCAGACAGGTTATGTTTATGTTTGTCATTTTATAAACACAGAAACGAGTGGGATGCTTACAACTTGTAGGCTTTTTAGAGATTATTGATAGTAATTTATATTGAAATTGCAGATTTACTTTCAATTGTTATGTTTATTATAGATTTAATTCTACTGCGTCATTTATCAAATGCTTTCCGATATATCAAAAATTATCTAATTATAATTATTCAGTCAAAAAACGGGAAGTAAATATTGGCTAATAAATAAATGCATGATAAAAATGACTCAGTGCAGATAAATTAAATACCGAAGGCCAAACCGGTAGATTTTGCACCTCATAAAAATGAGTTTTTATCATGATTCATTATTTTTTGTAGGAAACAATAGCATGTTTCCATTTCGATGACTCATACATGAAATAAGTTTAAATTAACTGCTGATTTGTTATTTATTGGTTGGAATATTTTCCATAATTTAATAATTGTTATAATTGTATAAGCTGCGTGAGTGAAATTCACAGGAGAATAAAAGGTTGCATATATTTAGGAGTTAGGAATGATTATCGTGACAAAATACAATAATTCCAGTTGATTTACTGCATAAGAGGGTTTTTAAAATTGAATAGAAAATTATATGCTGATTCTGATTCACTTGACAATCCCAGCATTTTTGCATTGAATTTATTTTATTACATGTATTTTATTACTTATTTAATTTGAGATAAATATGCCAAGTAACGTGACTTCAGCAAATATTTCCAGTAGATGTTGATTATTTCTTCTTCAATCTATAAATATTTGCAAAGATGTAATATATATGTATATATACTTAAAATTTACGCAATTCTACTGATCTTGAAACTAAATCTTGATGATACAGATGAGGTTAAATATTTAAATATATTCGAGCGTATATTAAATTAAAATTGATATATCTGATTTGACATTAATATTTGAGATAAATTATTGGTGTCAGTACTGATTTATAAAGTATGAATTTATAAGTTCAAAATCAAAAGTTTTGCAGTCCTTATTTTATTTTAAAAACAATGAAAATATTTGAAAAACTTCTATGCTGCTAGGTAATTGTGAAAATCTCAATTAAATTTAATATTTAATTGAAATAATTATTTAAATAAATTTTATTGTATTTTAATGCTAAATTTCTTATTTTATAATTGTAAATAAAATCGGCCTTGATATAGATACGTGACGTAGTAAAAAAGATAATTCGGAGCTCATAATATCTTGTTAAAAAGACAGCTAGTCATATGATATGTTTTACATGCAATAATTCATTTTATTAGATAAACAACAATTTAAATGCTTTTTAAATTTATCATGATTGTTTTTTATTCAGACCTTAAAACTTTTTTGGACATATCTGTACAGGAATCGATTATTTTACGTGGTTATTCTTTATTTCCTGTTTTTTTTTTTACAATCATATTAGTCACCAGTTGTGGACTAATTTTTTATATTGCAAAGTTTCACAGAGCCAAATGATTTGGAATGATTTCTCAATGCAACTTCGTTTGATAAAAGTATTTTGAAACTGATTGATAAATTTAAGGACGAAGACTTTCAATCTAGTTACTAATTAATTAGATTAACCTAAAAGATAGAATTAATATTAATGTTTCGCATTTACAACGCGAGTTTCATAATCCTGATACCAAATATTTTTCAGAAGAGAAAAACTGTAGCAAATAGTCCTTGGGACCGATTTAAAAAAAAAATCTTTAAAGTCAATAATAGTGATTTATCCAACAAGAGTGTAAACTCAAGCATTATGTCATGAGGCCAAGTATTTCCAGATATATTTTGTCGAGTCGCGAAATGCAATACTCCTTTTAAACACAAGATTTTTTTCTACGTCCTTCAACTTTTATATTTTGATAATTATTGATTATAGATAATAGAGGTATCAATAATTATCGGACTATCAGTCACAACATTAATTTACTTCACCTCCGATAGCATTATAAATATAGAAAAAATAATAACTTTTGGCTGTCAGACTTGGTTATCATTGAAAACATTATTCATTATTTCATATCGGCAGATCTAACCCAACATGAGGTGTTTACTGTTTAGTGCATCCTTCCCCTTTGTGATTCCATATCGAACTTGGTCAGAGCCTGTTGGTTGCGAAGCACCGTCATTGATAACAAAAACTACTGTTTTAGTGCTACTGTCAAAATTTCATTTCACTAGTGAGTCGCTAGTATTATTATCTTACATACACACACACAACGCGCAATGTATACATTTTTTAATGATCTAAAATATTAAATAAGGTTTTCAAGATCAACCAAGTCCGACCGCCAATAGTTATCATTTTTTTTCTCATAAAGTTTCATTGACATCGGAGGTGAAGTAGTATATTGACAGTTTGACCATTTACATTTATTTAACAAATAATATAACAAATAGATAGGTGTCAAGTAGTACCAACAGGAATCAACAGAAAAATAGATTTAGACTACGAAACTTAATTCGTGTAAAAGCTGGGTTTTAAAAAAGGCTTCAAGCATCGTTTGTCAAAAAATTATTTTTTATTATAAAAGAGGGTGATGAAGAATACTATTTTTCTGATGTTCAATTAAATAAGTACGGCTCTGCTATGGGCATTATTAAAAAAAAAAAAAACAATTAATCGAGTTATACAAATAAGGCGACATGAGTAAAAAAAAAACCATCTCAATTCGTACGTCATCAAAGTTGAGAATAATATTTTTGTTTATAACTTTTTTTGGCTTTAGAATGACCTATTCTGGAACGATTATCGATGCTACAATTTTTGAAAATTTTCTGTAATATATATACTGAATGAACTATAAAAATTTCTTAGGCAACAGGTAAAATTAAATTACAAAGAAATAAATTAAACACTTGGTTAAATTTCACAATATTTATTTATTCGATGTAGGTTTCGACTTACAAAGTCATCATCAGGTAATACTGTACTGTACTGTTATCAGGTATTACCTGATAATGACCTTGTAAGTCGAAACTTATGTTGTTCAAATAAATATTGTGAAACTTAACCAAGTGTTTAATTTATTCCTTTTTTATTTAGAACGTTTCACCAAGCGCCCACTACTAAATCCTATCAAATTAAAGCTAAATTGATTTATCAACTAACTCCTACTTATTTAATTAAAAACGTTTTGTAATGAACATGGATAGTTTTATAGAAGAATTATGTTGTTGAAAGCTTATTACAGGAGGCTGTTTAAGCACTCGTTTGCTTGTTCATTCGTTATGCTATGTTTCCAAATTTTCATAATTAATATAGTGTCACTGTGCAAAATAATGTATTTTGTGCTAAGGCTGGAGTATCGTCAAAATAGCAAATCAATCGAGGGATCAATAATGATCTATTTTATCAAGATAATTGAATAATAATTTATTATAGACCTTTTGCGTGCGGGAGTTTGTAAAAAATAACTTTCTTATACAAAAATTACAATAATGGGATGTCTCTAATTTAAGAGTAAATAAAGTAATTATATATTGTTTATAAAAAACTTTATCGCTTGAAATTTCGCAAATAATAATTTTTAACTTCTCTTTAATTTGGCAATATTTATATTTATCAATATAAATCATAAATATTATGTTTGGTGTTTTGACTGATCGCTGTTTTTCGTGTTGTCCTATCTCTTTCCATTAATTTTGTTCTATTTAATGCTGATTCGCAAAATGCTGCGCAAAAACCGCTGACTTTGATTGGATATCGGCTGACTTCATGCTGTTATTCAACTACTTCTAGAATGCTCTCTGCTGTTTTGAACTTTAGTTAGTTATTCTTACTTTGATGCTGATTCTGGAATACGTGCTTCTATCAAATTATCATTCTTTTGTTTCATATTTATGATTTCGTATTGTTTTTTCTGTAACAGTAATTATTATTGCAGAAAAATTTGTTTACATTGAACAGAAATTTTATCATTACAAATAATAACTACACAAATATAGGTATCAATTTTGCAAATTTTTATTTTATCTTGTATTTATCAATGCGCAAGAGATTGTAAAACAATTAATATGAAAAATACGCAATTAAAGTTTTCTTTATTTAACTTACAATTATACATTGTTCGCGAAAAGAATGCCAATTTTCGCATAAATTCTAGCAATGATAAATGTGAAAAAAAAATATTTTGGAGAATATTTGATAATTCTATTCTCTGCTTAAGTGCCCTACTTAAATTTTATCGTGACAGTTCTCTTTAGCACACTACAGTAAATTGAGTGGAATATTGTTGAAAGTTTTACTATTTATTTTTAAGATTAATAGAAGTCACTCGGAAGAACATTATGAATAAATATTAAAGAAAACACTCGGTGATTATTCTACAATATCTTTTAATAAACTACTAGTTTCGGCAAATGCCATCACCTGATGACGGCATTTGCCGAAACTAGTCGTTTAATAAAAAGATATTGTAGAATAATCACCGAGTGTCTTTCTTTAATATACACTTTTTTTTTCAACCAGATTTCGCTATGCTACGCTATTCATGTAAATAATATTTAACTCTAAATATTTTTATATACATATCTTGAAACCAGTTGCATAATAGTATATTCTACAATAAGTATTGGCATGGCCTATATTCTAAACGATCGAAAAGTTTGTAAACCGAGCCGAAGGCGAGGATTACGGTTCGCGAGTGTGGAATACGCTATTCCAAACATGTTGTAGACTATACTTTCTCTAACAAAGTTTTTGAAACTCACCAATATTTCACAAGAAACTTATAAAATTATTAACCCTGGACATGCACACTTCATTTGTAGTTGCATAAGTGTCACACTGGGGTCTCAGAGACCCCAAACGAAAACGTAGTTTTTATGAGAATTGGATGTTGTTCTGACTAATTTTCATGATACGTTATCTATCCAGGATAATCATGAAAAGAGTAAGAGAACATTGAGTTCTTTAAGAGCACAATTTACTGAGAAAAAGGACACAATGCATAAAAAGTACAAATTTTTCGAATTTTTCTTGTTCAATGCATAAAATACTAGATCTTTCATGAATTTCACGTTCAAGTTCATCATTTATCAATGCAGAAGGATCTTTGAATTCCGAAGGAGTCATTTCCTGCTGGAATGTCAAAATAGCGAGTAATAGAGAGCTTTCAGCTATACCAATAGATCTAGCGCAAAATCCCAAACGAAAACGTAGTTTCTCTGAGAAATGGATGTTGTTTTTAATAATTTTCATGATATGTAATCTATTCAGGATAATAATGAATGAAGTGAGAAAGCATTGAGATTTTTGAGAGCACAGTTTACTGAAAAAAAGAACAATGCATAAGTAGTACACATTTTTCGAATTTTTCTTGTTCAATGCATGAAATATAAGATCTTTCATGAATTTCGCGTTCAAGTTCATCATTTATTAACGCAGAAAGGTCTTTGAATTCCGAAATAGTATTTTTCTGCTGAAATGTCAAAGTGGAGAATAATAAAGAGCATTCAGCTATACCAATAAATCTAACGCAAACAGTCACACTGGGGTCTCAGAGACCCAAACACAAACAAATTCATTAATTATTACTTACCTACTTCAGATATCATCAAAATACATATAGCATGTACTGGAGACATTACTAAACTAAGTTTACGAGGTGGTCACATCGTACTGTAACGACTTTGTGCTTGTGCACAAGATAAAAATTGCAGCATGGGGTTTCTAAGACCCCAGTGTGCACTGTCAGGGTTAAATGTCAAATGTGAAACTAGATATGAATACTTGAATTGTTAGGAAGTAACCATGGTAGTAACCAAACTAACAGCTTCTGATTCGCCGAAATTATTCTAAACGGCATACAGAATCATTTTGAACAATTTGTTGGAATTTCATTCCTTCCAACATAATTTTTGGTTATGGAATATGCAAATTCCAAAACAGTGTTGGAGAATAGTATATTCTACAATAAGTATTGGAATGGCCTATATTCTGAACGAGCGAAAAGTTTGTAAACCGAGCCGAAGGCGAGGATTACGGTTCGCGAGTGTGGAATACGCCATTCCAAACATATTGTAGACTATACTTTCTCTAACAAGGTTTTGGAAACTCACTAATATTTCAGAGGAAACTTAAATAGTTATTTGTGTATCAAGGCCGTAAAGGTTATCTTTTTTGGTCGAATCTGTTGTTTGCGGCCGAAGCGTAGCTGAGGCTGCAATTCAGGTGAGACCAAAAAAGAACTGTAGGCCGAGGTGCACACAACATTTTTTAGGCGATCATTACGAAATAATTCAAAATCACATCATTTTATCTATTTATTTCTAAAACATTGCAATTGCAAATCTTAGTTGCCGTTGAAATTGTTTTATTTTATTGTCTTCTATCAAGTTGACATTTAACAAAAAATGCGTATTTATTTTTTGAATTGCAAGAACTACAGAGGTTGACGGAAGAATATATGTACTATTTAAGCGAAAACTGTTTCTTAAAGACTTCATCAAGCTGCCCATATAGGTAAATATAAAGTGTTTATGAAATATTTTTTGACAGATCAGTCCCAAAAAGTAATATTTGACAGTTCAGTCCCAAAAAGTAAAATTTGACAGATCCGTCCCAAAAAGTGAAACTTCACGGCCGCAAAAGAAGCCATAAAAAGATCTTTTTTGTCATGATCGCCTAAAAAAATTATTAAATGTCAAACGGCAAATATGAATACTTGAATTGTTATGAAGTAACCATGGTTGTAGCCAAACTAACAGCTTCTGATTTGTCGAAATGATTCTAAACGCATACAAAATCATTCTGAACGGCATACGGAATCATTCTTAATGATTTTTTCGAATGTCATTCGTTCCAACATAATTTTTGGTTATGGAATATGCAAATTCCAAAACAGTGTTAGAGAAAAATAATAAACAGGCTGTCAGTTAACATGCTGTCAACTCGTTTTATTTTTGACGTTTATCTGGAAAAAAATAGATCGCGTGAATATTGAACTTATTTCTAACATTTGAATGACGATTTTAAATTGTATTTGTTGTAAAATTATACATGAGAATATCATAACTTCTATGTAGAAGTCAGAAAAAATCAGGTTAGAAACAAGTGATCAAACATTTGACTATGTGATTAAAGTCAACAATTCTTTATATAACTGGGCCATAATCTTTTTTACAAATAACCATTTTTCAAAAGTTTTTCACGTTTTTCTCGGTGAAAATTGCTCCGATCGAAAAAAAGTCTCCAAAAATTATCTCATTTGGGCAATACGGTTACTCTAATAGTTTTTGAGAGTCAAAATTGCAATGTTCAAAAATTAACTGACTACTTTTGTTCAGGCCATTTTGATATCCAATTAACATAGTGTTATACTCGAATTGCTGGCAAATTGTTTTACAAAAATTTAATACTTGTATGCTTAAATTAGTGGCCTTACCGAAAAATTTAACAACTCTGCCTTTAATACTTTAATACAAAATTAATTGAACTGAAATTTAATTTAAATATGAATCCGAAATGTTATAATGTCTTATACTCATTTCAAAAATTATTTATAGATGACACTTTGTCAATAGCACTAAAACATGCACCTGTAGCATCGAATTTGAATCCGAGGCTATTGAAAAAGGATTTGTGTATTAAAACTATTTGCGCAGCGTAAGCGTTCAAAATAAGACAACAATTATTATTATTTTTTATTTCATAAGCTCTCTATCGGCTCTCTAGTTACTCGTTTATTGGAATATTGGCTTCTCTCGTAATTAAAATTTTTTTTAGTGAAGTCAGGTTTTAGTATATCCTCTACTACATTATTAAAGTATCATTTTGTTAGGAGTGGATCTTTACTTATTGACAGTGAAATTAAAATTTAGGAAGTCACTTTCACACGCTCGTGGCGGACGAACTATAGATTTTAGGATGAATAGATACCACTTTTGACAGCAGAAATTCAAGGTGAAAGTATTTAATAGTTTATAAAAATTAATGAATGCGAAGTGACGTCTAAAATAATTAAAATCTGACAGAATGATATCTTCCATTGTTTTATTGTGTTTTATATTAGTAGGTTACATTTACATTGATTTTCTTATGACATAACTTAGCTTTTACTGTCTTTGTATTCGCTTTTACATAGTAGCTTAACATGTTCTAGATTTTCTTGGGTATTTTTTAGACGACCTCCATAAAAATTTATACTATCCGAGTTAGCAATTTATTATGACAGGAGTCAGCAACCTTTTTGATGACTCGGGTTGAGGAGAATAAAAGAAGACTGATGGCTGCATAATTATTTTTTATTTAACATATTATTTATTTCTACACATATTCTCACATTTATATTACGGGAAGCAAAAGTTGTGTGATTGTTGCCAGCCTCTGACCATATTGTCACAAATTTTATTTTGAATAATTTATTATCACAAGTTGCAGTACAAATATTTACTTTATACACTCGCATGAACATAATTTCGCTCACAGTTACTGGTACAGAATTACTGACTGAATGAATTCCTCTCCTAGCTCGCGCTCTTATATACCTAAGCCGACAATGGGCCAACATTCAACTGTCTAACAGTTGTTGCCTGGCAACCAGCGAACATCTAGTGACCATAGCCTGTTAATCATGTCCGACAATTGAATAGTAACTAGGATTACAGTTACAGCGAATCCAAATAAATAATTATGTGACCTAATTACTACAAATATTTCATATTTGTGACAATATATATATTTATTTCATGTCTACCCAATCATTTTGCAAATGCAGGTATCTTTCTTTTTCTCTAATTATTGTGATAGCTCTAGAATCTTCATTTTCATGCTTGTACGGGAAGGGTGTGAACTGAAATGAATATTCATATATTTTGTCAATTCTACTTGTTGAGTAAAGAATTGCGAAGCATATTTTTAAAATTTGAAATAAGTCATAACTTATGGTCCATCAAAAATAGGAGTTTGACGTCACTGGTTCTGATCGACAGCGGTTTGATACATTTCCAAATACTCTTACTTCTTCATTTATAAAGATATATTTAAAATTCTTTCAGTTATATTTTTTTATCTTTTTTCCCTACCCAATTTACGCATCTTCTGAAAATAAATATTTTTCGGCATTCCTCACACATTAAATTAATCTGAACGGTCCCTCATTGAATTAAAAATAGATATCTACCTTTAGTGTCCTACTTCATTTAAATCAACCTATCCTTTTACCGCTCACGCAAAGCGTCTGCGTATGTTTTATTCATTTGTTTTGTTGGAGCGCTTACTTGATCACACACAAAGTAAAATAACAATGCGTTTTGTGTGTGTGTCTGTACATGTGTGTGAATATGCAGTTGAACTATTTTAGTAAGTGCTGAATAAATTAAATGGATTGGAGATGTGTGGAGAATGAATGTAACTAAAATGGACGTGTGATGTCGTTGCGCAAGGTTAAGTAAAGTGGGCTTTGTTTTATTTAGATATTCATTTGCCGTGTTATATATTCATTATTTTGTTTTAAAATATTTGTAGCAATACATTTTATTTATTGCAAAAAGGTAATTCAATATTTTTCAATCAGTTTTTCAAATGAAATTGAAATACTTAAATTTGTCCTTGTGGCGACTAGCGAGAAACAAAAAACCTGCCCGGAAAAAAAAGTAAAAACAATGGATACGTATGTTTTCATGTCCTCTAAGACGATTAAGACAATTTCCAGAGTGAAGTGGGTCTATTGGACTGTGCGTGTGCGTCTGTTGGTAATTAATCTTCTATGATAACAGCTACAGCATTTGACCAATCGAGTTGACATTTGGTATACTGGCATAATTAGACCATTTCAAATTATGATTGGATTCGAAATTAGAAGGCACTCAAGCACCACAACGGTTATATGATTATCTATAAACTTCCATAATACTGAAGATATTGACTACTCACTTAGAACAAAAACTCAGAATCACACCCAATTTTTATAACACTCTAGTTTGTTATTCAAAGATTCAGCAGTTTCATAATCATAATATACACACCTCCGAAAAATACAAGTCTGTAGCGTAAAATACTAGACTGTACCAATAATGTTTTTATTAACAAATTGCGTGTGGCCGTGTGGGTGCTAAATCTGTTCCGCGTAATTCGATACTTATTGATGGCAGTGCAATTTGAAGCTTTGTAATTTGTTGTCAGTTTAGTGCAGGATTCGAATTAAAATAGTCATCTTGCAAATTATTGTATATATGTGTAGAATTCAAAGTCGTCTTGAGCATATTCTGTTCCGGGGAGCGAAATTCGACCCTGCACCCTCCTTGTCAATAATTCGCGGCGATTCCCAACTCGGCACATTTACAGGTAGTCTGTGTTTTTCCACAGAATCTACTCTAGATACACTAGAACTTAATTTTTGAGCTGATGTAAACTTTGTTTGTTTTGGCCACGTCTATGCAATTTCCTATCTTAACTGCGTTGTGAAAGTGAAGCCAAAAATGTATTATTGCTAGAGAGAGAAGACAAGTGAGATACAGCTAGTTTAGGCCCATTTTTGTATGGAGATAAATGACGATTTTCATTCCATTTGGCATTTTCTTCCAAAAGTTGGTAAAATGGGTAGAACATGTTTTGTACCCAATTGCAATAGTAGGTACAGAACATACAAAGAAATTTTTATTTCGTTCTGTACCCAAAGGCAATATTTTTTTAATTAAGTGGCGCAAAATCACATCACGGCAGGACAAAATACTAGAAAAATCTGATTTTATTTATGACAAACATTTCACAGAGGGAAAAAAATGGTAATCTAGAAATGTAAAAGTGAGTAGAAATTATTTTAAAATTATAATAGCAGAATTACTGACAATTCTGTCACAAATTATAGATTATGTCGATGTTTCAAATTATTAAAGGTATTTAAGTGGAAAATTCAACTTCAACAATAAAAAAAAAAACTATGCTTGAAATATTGATGTTCTTACTGATAGAGTAGATTCAAGCAATAAAACTTTTATTGCGCAGTTTGTCATTTGTCATTTTTTGTGAGATCGTAGATAAATGTATATTATATTTTTGTTATGTTCTCAGTTAATGTTCAACGAACAAATTTTCTTTGCAAATAGCAATATTTTTTATTTTCCTTTTTCTGGTAAATAGGAAATTGTATATATTTCCAATTTTCTACCGCTTATTGTAATATGAAATATTCGGAAATTGTTTATAAGTGTCTAATATAATTAATAACTAAGAAGCTTGTGTTCAAAAAGATATTTATAACACATTTTTCATAATGTACTATTTCATTGCAGTTTTTAATGAATAGGAATGCTAATATTCTCTTACTTTTGCCTTTCATTTAATAAATAATAAAGTATTTAATCTAATGAAAATATTATATTTACCTGGAAATTGTATTTTATTGAATAAAATGAAAATATATTCTCATTTCTGCATTTGAAGCGCACGTAGCTGGGCCTAATCTCACTATCTCTCTCACATCTGCCGCATTACATTCAAGTGTACACTCCTCTATTATTTTCCTCCGTGGTTTTGGCCAATCAGAAATCTGGAGTCGTAGGCTCTTTGCTGAGCCATACTTAATTTTTAACCCAAATGGAGTACAGTTTAATTTTGTTTACAATAATATCATTAATGCTAATGTGAATTTGGCTTGCATTTTGTCCAAAATTGTAGACTCGATGATAAATTGTAGTCAAATTCAAACATAATTGGATCATAGTTTAGTTGGCTATCAACAAAAATATCAATAAATTTCAAATCTTTATTATTATGAATATTTAGACAAAAAGACATTTAGCGAGATTAAAAGTGTTTAGTCTTGGATATTCCTTTCAATAAGCATGAAATTATATAAATAAATCCAAGGAACGTTTTTTTTTGCTTATTTCAAATCGCTGCATCTAAAAAAGAAGTATAACTGTACATTCAACATTAGTGAGATATTCACGTGAACGCATCTAATTTTAATTTTAGTGCGTATTCACCGCAGTGGCCGGTTACATAGCGGCTAGTTGTGGTGGAAAAAGAATGTGTCCATGAAACGGTCGTCCACGTATCCGGAAAACACGAAGTGTTTAACATTGAAGAGGCGCCATTCAGATAAATAAAGACAAAGAAAGAAGTGTTGTAAAATTATGAACATTACACCTCTATATACAGGTGTCTCTAAAGGATAGACGAATTGAGGTTTGATACTTCAATATTATACATTAATGTTCCTTTTGTCTAATAGATTATTACATAATTTTTTTCAATTGGCTTGCATCATAAAATTCCGTACGTAACAATGTGACTGAAATAATGGTCCCTTGATAAGATGTGGCACAAAATATAAAACAGCGTTCTCTATGATACAACAAATAATTTGCCTAATTTTTTCTACTTTTATCCTTACAATAATAAAATGCAATTTTATTTTGAATAAATTAATGCAAGCTTCATGCAAAACTATATCTTATTTAAATTATTATAATATGAATATCCTTTTAGAGTTGTTTCCCTTCCATAATAAATTCTGAGTACACCACTGGTTTAGTCACCTAGGACCTGGAATGCAAGCACAATATGCCATTCTTTAAAAAAGGATTTTTCTTGAACTGCCATCCCTGTTTCAAATTCTTTATATTCTATAATTGACAGAATTTAGCCCCAGGTAACAATTTTTTTGTTCATCAAATAAATTTACCATATACAAATAAATTTAAGGATGAATTTAACTTGGATACATGCTGAGTGTGCTGTACGCATTTATTATCACTAGCAATTCTGTTCATAAACATTTTTAAGTGGACATAATAATAATTTTGCCTCATAAAAAAGACGTTAAATTACAAGTAATTTCTTAATTTGGATTTTGGTGCTCTTTTTTTTGGTAATTTAGGTCGCGGAAATATGGCGAAATGTTGTAAAATTTTCCAAAGCAAACTGAGAACAACAGCAAGATTTTAAGATAAACTATTTTAAGAACCAATTTCGTCAAAACTTAAACAATGTTGGAAATAAATTTGGGTAATAATTTGGCAACTGTTAATTATTCATATAAATTCGCGAAGTTTTTTGCCAAGGTTAAAAATACAATTAATTGGGAAACAAATTAATAAAAATAAATTCAATAAGCGTCATACATTTATTATTTGTTTGATATTTATTATTATTTAGGCTAAGATATGATATATTTACACTTGATAATTTAATTACTTTATTGTTGCTATAAACTTATTTATTGTTCATTAAAAAATTAACTTGCAGTATAAAACAAAATCGTAGTTCAAAAAACTAAGACTAAAGACATACTTTTATTGATAATTTGATGGCTTTAAGGGCCAGTTCCACCAACATCAGTTAAATTTATCTCAGTTAGTAGCTATGACAACAATTATATCGGATTTCGGATAGAATAATCTCTGAATAAATTTAACTGATGTTAGTAAAAGATAGTTACTAACTCAATGTAACCTCCAGATAAATTTAATTGATGTTGGTGAAACTGGCCCTTAAACATAAAATTATATTTAGATGCTACTTCAAATCACACATTTTTTTGTGATTTGTAAATGGTAACTAGATGTATAAAAGTTGTGGATTTTTTTCATTCAAGAATTGCTAATTTGATAACATCTATCTACAACTGTGCGCTAATGGGTGATTCTCCCGCTAATTTGCGTGTCATTATGAATTTTTGTAAGAGAAATAATTAAAATATAAATTCTATCAAATTTTAAATTTCTTTTATTATAAATAATTATTAATACACACACATAAATTTATGTTTTATAAACATTTACCACAAGATTATTACAATTAGATATGTTTATTTTCTTTATAAATTTGACAGCTGTCAAACAAACAAATAGTTGCCATAACAATGAATAAAATGCTACTTGATCAAGCTATGAATTTTACACTAAATGTTTTTCGAATGTCAAACATCAAATAAAAAAATCTAATTCAGCAGCAATTAAGGCCGTCGTAGATAAAATATTGAATGATACACGTTTGATACAGCTAGTGTGATGAAACTTGAATGATAAAAACATTCGGCTAATCGCCTCGTGATTTAACATCACACACGTTTCATTACAACGGCTGTATCATTAATATCTATAATGATATACTTCTCAAAAATATAACCAAAGAGCGCTCCATGCTTTTATGCATCTACTATTGAAGCATTACCGCAGTAGAAATTATAGCCAGTTGAGTATAAACGTGGATGAATATTTGTAAACTTTAAAAATTGAAATTCGAATTCCCCATCATTTTTGTATATAATAGGTCACCGAGTATTTCAGATTTTACGTGGGATATTTCCGATAAAAAGAAGATTAGATTAATCTCTGAAAAGTCTTCTATCTGCCAATAATAGTCCCGTTAAAATCGATGCAACCGTTTCGGAAATTAGCCCGGACAAACAAACAAACGGACAGACAGACAAAAATTAAAAAATCGCGTGTTTGGGTATTGGTATCCTACAAACAATTATATGAGATTGGGAAAAAGCCTTCATTGCGAAATAACTGACAAATACTTCAATGTTATGTATTTGCTTAGATTAATTGAGAAATATTTACTAGATCAGGAATTTTCACGCAAGCGCAACAATAACGAACAGTTACTTTCACGCAAGTGCCAACAATAATTATACAAAGTTTTAAGTCAATCGGATGAACAATACGCGAACGAACAAATACGGCTCGTGCATTATTTATTATACGTTGATGGTACTATGCCAGAAATATTTACGTAAGTGCCAACAACAACTGTACAAAATTTCAACTCAATCAGATGAACGATGCACGAACGAATGAATACGACTCGTGCGCCACTTATTGATTGACAGACAGGCATATACTATTGAAGTGAAGCTTCCAATTGTAATATGTACATAGTATAGATTTCCAATATTTTTATTTTGAAAATTTGATTTTTTTCCATTTAGTGGTTCATTAAATGCTTTCGGGCCGAATAAAGAAGAATGCTAAAGAATGCGAAGCGGAGTAAGGCAACTTTTCGAGTCCTAAAATAATTTTTGTAAGAATAAAAAAATGAACAATATCAAATCGAATATATTCGTCAAATCAGTTTTTTAGCATTGCTGTCAAAAATTCGATTTAATATTGTTCATTTTTTAAGAACTATTCAGTTGATGAACGTTCATGCAACTAGGCATTAGAGTATTGTTTTAGGAGAGTTTTAAGACAATATAAATGTTTCAAATTAATTTAATGTCCGACTAGTTTATTATCGCTGTTATAATAACACTGATTTCAGGGTAATTACGTAACAAATAATGCCCGAGGGCATTATTTTGAAAAATAATAAACAAGTTTCCTAGTAACAGCAAGAAACTAGAGTAATTTCTCTGACAGAAGTCACAATGACAGGACATACATTGCTAAAAATTTTGATGAAATACAACAAAAGTCGTACATTAAATATTGAAGGCACCACGGGAGTTGAACAGACATGAATGCCTACGGTCAACGTGCACAGTTCGGGCCGCCCTCGGAAAGTACACTGTTGACTTCAGGCATTATTGTCCTTTTAACACCCTTGATACCTTAATTACTATAATGGAAAAAATTCATATAAATATTGCAAACAATAGTTATTTATGTATCAAGTACCGAAAGTGCATATTTTCAGTACAAGCATGGATAATTACAGCCCGAGGCAACGCAAAGGTCTGCAATCATGCGAGTGCTGAAAACGCACTTTCTTATAAGATGCAACAATATTTTTTTTAAATTGTGTTACTTAAGAAAATTTACTTATTATGCAGTTTTTGAATGACATAATTTAAATAAAATCAATATATCGTTTCTAAGGAGACGACAATTCAAAATGTTTATTGACAACGAAAGAAATAATATTTTTGACAGACGATTTGAAAATTGTTATTTAACTAATGCCCGGTTTTATAAAGGGCAGAGTATTTTACTTCCAGAGTAAATAAAATTTACTCTTTTAGATGACAGTCGATTATTTGACAGCAATGATTTTGTAGTCATAAAAAAGCTCAAACTGACTTGAATTTGTTAAATAGAATAAATTTACTTTAGGAGTAAATTTACTTAGTCTTTTATCAAACCGGCCATAAGAAAATGATTGATAGAATTATTGACGAGAACAGTGATGAAAGTGATTTTGAAGACCGGGTCCTTCACTTGTAATTGCACAGGCTTTTAGTACTAGTACCGAAAAGTAACTACTTTTCAGTACTAGTACTGAAAAGATTCATTTTCTGTTAACATTTTGTTTCAATTTGAAAAAAGTATTTTCCGTAACTAGTATCTGAAGAAAGTTCTTTGTAACTGAAAAAATTTGATTTGCCTTGAAACATTTCTTGACACAACGCTCTTAATAGAGCCAAAAACAGAGCTCGTAATTCATTCATTACCACACCATTATTTTTCGCCAACCACCGAATTTGCAAATATTGCTAGAACTATTCAAATTAAAACAACAAGGCTTAATATTTGTTTGCTTTAAAATAATTAAAATCAATACACTTTAGTATAAATAATTCAAATTGATTCAACATAATTATATTCAGCGTTTATTGTAACTTGAGCACACTCGTTCATGCGCAGATATGTCATTAATTTTTTGTATTATGCCTCAAAATTGTATACCTTTTATACGACAAAAATTGGAATAATGGTGTCACATTTAAGTGGTTTGCCAAAAAAAATTTTTCTACCTCAAGTTCATACAAAGAACTGGAAAAATACGCAAACATTCTCAATCATAAATTGCTAATAACATTATATTTAATTATGATAATAATGATTTTCATTCCTATCTTATTTTTAATCCTTGATTAATAATTTCTATCAGTTCTTAACTTCCTTAGACATAGCATTACTTGGATAGATCACGTGATGTTTTTTTTTGTCAAACCAGTATCAGTAATGTCATTGGCCTAAATTCTTGCAAAATAAGTAAATAATTTAATTCGCTTATCTTAACTAAGGTATTTTTATGTTGCTTAGAAAATAGTAAAGCTTTTGTTATATTGATCTTTTTATCGGAAATATTATGAGGCTATTTGTCTGTTAGTTTGACTTAACAAATAGGATTTAAGATACTTGTTTTATAAATTATGTTATCATTATTTGGACTATTATTAGTTCAATTAAGAATATGTTTTTATGAATCTGATGAAACAAACATTGTATATACATTTTTAGTTCAAAGTAAATTATAGAATTTTCTAGAAATTATAAATAGAAACATCAAACAACTTATCAGTAGAGGAAATTATTCGTTATAAATGAGTTTCTTCATTGAATTAAATGCTATGTGATTTTTTATACAGAGGGTAACAGAAATAAAAAAAATCAACCATTAATAGAACTCGTCGAGAGCAACAATATTTTTTAATAACTTTTTTTGAATTTTAATTTTTTTAAGAATTTTTATCTTCCTCCCCCGTAATCTTACTTACGTTCATATGTTTCCTTAGCATCGTTTGCGATGCCTAAAAAAATTTTAAGCCTTCTAAGGATCAATTTCGTAAAACGTTTAGTACGAAGAAAAAAAGAATTTCAATGTTTGTTCAGAATTTATTATAAAAATAATGAAGACAACAATTTTTATTCCTCAGGAAATATTTTGAATATAATGAATTCTTAGATATTTAATAGATGTATGTATATCCGTTTGAATTTTTGTATGTATACATAAAAAAATGCATGCGGATTGCGAAAATAAATATTTGATTTGATTTTAAGTTTAATGTTCTTTAAAAATTACAAAACTTCTAGATAGTAGGAAATTTTTCAGACTATTTTAATACTAAGTAATCATAGAATATTCTAGGACTTGCTACTATTATAAAGTCATAAAAACTATGATAAAAACTTATCGGTATAAACATAAACATTCTTTTATAAAATTTACTTTATTCCTTATTTTTAGCAGTTCAAATGCTTATCAGCTTATTTAAAAGAGCATTTTTTGGTTAATAAATAATATCTCATAGAGTAATGAATAATATAAAATGGTACAAAATCACATAGCATGTAATCCGTTGATTGAGTAATTTTCAGAAAAAATGTGCACGTTGTTTCCCGAGGAAGTGAATCAATAATTTGTCATTACGGCTTTTAAATTCAAATATGTCTCTGAACAATTATACTCCCAAGTGAAATTCAAAAATATAATTCTAATTTCATTCACCTTTATTTTTTTTTTAAGTGAGTGTTGTTAATTTGTAGAGCTAATTACTAGGCACAGCGTCATCCTTGTATCAATGATAAACCGACTCAAAATACTTCGAATAAACACAAAGAAACCAGCGCAAAAAATGTTTACCACCTTCAAAATAAATCTGCCGTATCATTGAAACATCTCTCTCCTAATCCAAATCATTGGAAACGACACAAAGAACTTTTCAAGGTCACCTTGTCCACCTGTGGCCCTATTCCCTTCATCGACCTTAAAATCACGCTACTGGAGGATGTTCATTCAGAACCTTCTGGCTGCGTTTGCGTAGAATCCGTTTTTCGTGCCCTGCGTCACGTAGACCCCGCGACCTCGCAATGTTCCATACGAAAATTGTACTTTCGTCCTTCCTGCAGCAAAATGGCGGCGGTGTCAATGCACTACAAGGTCCAAACTAGAACAGAATTATTTGAACTAAAAATTAGATTAAATATATGTGTTGGGCGTTAATGCATTGATATAAATAACGCAAAAAGTGATGGGAATTTGTATTTTAACAATAAAGATCAACTTTAATACAATAATATAAAAACTCTTGTAGTCACTAAAACTAATAATATAGTTTACGAAACAAGTAACAATAAATTTTTCTACGATCATGTGTGACACATCGCAAATGATGCGCGAAATAAGTGTTATTCGCGTTCCAGTTTTACCACCAATTAACCGCATACCAGCTAAATTTCTGTGCATTCATGTTTGTAGCATTGTAGCACCTGTCACTAATCCATTTCTTCGGATAATTGTCAAGTCTGAATGTCAATTTGTGCTCCGGGCCTCCTTGCTCAATTATTGTCAAAATATGCGAGTTGAGGGCCGGAGAAAAAAATTTGTATGCAATATGGAAACAAGCATGATGTCATTCATCCAACAATTTTATATTTAGTCCCATCCCAAAATGCTCAATATACTTTTGTTGCATAAATAACGTGCACGTTATTTATAATGTACCCGGACATTAGTTACCTAGATGTCGAAATACTCCCCTTTTTATTTATATCCATAAGAAAAAAACCGTATTGTGTGTCCCATTGTAAACTTATATTGTTTTGAACGTGTTGAAAATGTTTTGACATGGTAACAAGTGCGGTAATTACTATTTTCAGCATATTTATAAATAAAGTTATCATTATTCGGAATCTGGTTAGGGAAAAAACCAAAAACTTCTTAATTACATTGTTCTCCAAGTTTATTTAATAACTTTTTTCGATCACTGGCTGATAATCTTCAGACTACCGATGAGACTATAAAAAAAAGAGGACAAATTCATATATAATTACAAGCAGGTGTAAATTTTTTTGACAATTAAAAAAAATAAAATGTTAACTTCCACAATAAAACTACAGGATATTCACAAAATAAAACGACGTCAAATAGCCCGCTAGTGTCATTATAAACTACTTGACGCCGTTTTTTTTTGTGAATGTCTTGTAAGTTACCATTTAATTATTTCTGAATTTGTCGAATTTTATCATACCTACTTGTAAGTATGTTTGAATTTGTCCTGTTTTCCTTTTTTTTTTTTGTAGTCTCACCGGTAGTCTGAAGATGATCACCCAGTGATCGAAACTAGTTACTACATAAAATTTGAGAACAGTGTGATAAAGAATTTTTTGGTTTTATTTTAAAAAATCCTTACCAATTCTTATTTATTGTTACACTTGGGTTATTCCATTTCCCCTATTATTCATTTTATTCAACTAAAATCCTAATGAAATCTTTTTATTGAACCCTTTTTCTCGCATATGCTAAAATATTTAACACAGAGAAACAATTTCTGATGGATAATTCAAACATATTCGTAATATCTAAATTCATTTTCGATTTTAGCTCAATATAAATTTTTTATTGACATTCGAGTGAACTGTTAATTTTTTGATTTGCTTCTTTTGCTATGCGGGAAAATTACGTGTACAACACGTATGAAAGTATTTTTCCCACTCATTTGATTGATACATAAGGGAGAAGACGGTCTGTATCAAACTAAAATTTCATGAGAAAAAATCTTGTGTTACGTGCAAAACTGGTCCCACATTGAGCGCCAATTTTATATCGTGCTAAACTGGCCTCAGGTCTCTGGGCGCCAAGTTTATTACGCACAAAGTTGCCTAAACCTGCTCTTGCTCTTAGGGTGATCGTGAGTGATATCTTTCAACAAAATTAGAACTTCAAAAGAAAAGTATATGATACCGAATGTTACATAAAAATAAAAAATTATTCTATAACACATTGAAAAACAGCAAAAAGGGAAACCAAAATGCATTAAGACAGCTATATGACAAACAAGGGAATATTTTGAAAGAAAACGAGGAAATAATAGGAAGATGGAAAGAACACTTCGAGGAATTGCTGGAAAAAAAACACTCTAACAACGACAATGAAAAAGAGGAGATCCAGCAATGCGGGAACATCAACAAGCACAGAAGAACAGAGAATATAACAGAAGAAGAGATGAAACTAGCATTAAATAGGCTAAGAAACGGAAAAATTCCGGGACACGATGGAATAAGACCAGAACAACTTAAATACATGGGGCCAGCAGGAGAACAAATACTATTAGTGATGCTGAATAGAATCTGGACAATAGGAAAAATCCCTGAAGATTGGGAAAAGGCAGTGATTTTCCCCATTCATAAAAAGGAGACAATAGAAATTGTAACAATTACAGAGGGATATCACTAATATGCACGACAGCCAAAGTATATGAAGCCATACTAGAAAAGAAACTAAGACAAGAGGTGGAATCAAAAATGGAAAGGTCACAAAATGGATTCAGGAAAGGACATTGCACACAAGGCCACATATACACAATTAGGAGGCTTATAGAAAAAACTCTGATACAAGAAAGCAAGCTCTATATTACGTTTGTCAATCTAGAAAAAGCTTTTGACCGAGTACCACGGAAACAAATGCGGAAAATATTGAGAGAAAGACAAATAAACATAGAACTACTAAACGCCATAAAAAGCGTGTGCAGAAAAACAACAAATCACGTAAGAACAGGTAACGAAATATCAGGAGAATTCAACACCACGCAAGGTTTAAGACAAGGAGGAGCATTAAGCCCATTATCATTTATTGTTTTCTTAAATAATATAGTGAAGCAAATAAAAGATAAAACGGAGAAAGTAGACATTGAACATTACCAGTTGACCGTAACTAAAATAGCAGAGTGTGCATTTGCAGACGATCTAGCAGTCCTTGCTAAGAATGAGGAAGATATGAAATATAATTTAAATGTATGGAACGAGGAATTGAGAAAACACAACATGAACATAAATGTCAAAAAAACAAAAGTAATGGTGATATCGAAAGAGGACATAATAACTAATATACAGCTAAACGGATGCGAAATAAAACAAGTAGAAGACTGTACATATCTAGGAGTAACAATAAATAATAAAGGAAATATAAAACCAGAAATCAACAAAAGGATACAAGCAGCTAGCAGAAACTACTATGCACTCAACAAAGCGGCACTAGGACATAAGCAAGTATCCAAGAATACAAAAATGACACTATACAAAACTGTATAACGACCAGCTTTAATATATGGAAGTGAGTCGTGGATACTCGAGCAGAGACTGAAAAGTAAAGTACAAGCATCAGAAATGCGATACTTAAAAAGAGTTGAAGGAGTTACAAGGATAGGCAGAATAAGAAACGAACGAATAAGAGATAATCTAGAAATAGAGAGCAAACATAAGACCATAGAAAAGAAACAAGTTTCATGGTATGGTCACTTAGTCAGAATGCCAGAAGAAAATCAGACGAAGCAAGTTTGGAAAGCAAGAACCACAAGAAAGAAAAAAAAAGAGGAAGACCAAAGAAGATCTGGGAAAAAAACATAAATGAAATTCTCCACAGAAACAACATCAGCTGGCAAGAAGCAAAGTGAATAGCACAAAATAGACAAGAATGGAAAGAACTGATCAATAATTTAAAGTGAAAATAATTACAATCTAGACACCCGAAAGGGTATAAATAGATTTAAAATGATTAATAATAATAATGATGTTACATTAAAAAAACTTGAAATAAAACAAAGAAATATAGGAAGCCACGCAATTGTTAGTTTTCCGTCCTTAGGCACACAACTGCGCAAGTACCTGTAAAAAAAGGAGGTAGGATTTACGTCTAAAATATTGAGATTAAGGAACAATTAGATCTGTCGGCATTGATCGAGATAAAATGAAACAATAATATTTCAAACAGCGATACACACCAGCTGAAATAAAACAATAAATAAAAACACTCTTCGAAAATGAAAGCGGTAAGTATTTTTCGATAATATAAATGAGAATCAAATTTACCTGAAGTGGTAAATATTTATTTATATAGCTTGAGAGAAATATCGAAAGTGACAAAAGGTAATATATTGTAAATTTGCAAATTAATAAATTAATAATCTTGAAACAATTGTAGCATTTAAAGTAGTGCAACAACAAGCAAAATTGGATAACATTAATTCGAAATGCAAAACAAAATGGCAATGATTCGCGTCCCTAACGCAGACTTCAATAAATCTCAATCAAATTTAAATCTTCAAAAAGAATAACAGAATGGAAATCAGTCCCAATATTGATCGATCTGGTCCAAAGCGGGACGGAGCGTTTAGAACATAGTAAAAAAGCATAAAAAAGTGACAAAAAATGCCTACCGCAGAATTATACAAAAAAAAAAACTAAATATGTGGTGAAGCCACGAGATGCCTAGTTAGGCAAATTAGCACCCACAAAAGTAGTAAAAAAAGCAGAGCTGAAACAGTTAGCTGATAGTGAGACGCTGGAAAACTCTGACTTGTCCGCCAGGTGACTGAAACTCGGCCTTGGATCTAATTGGACTGGATTCCAGATGGTCGGGAAATCTAGGGAGGAACTCAGGTACTTCCACAGTGTTGTGCCTTTGTTTTGGACGATGTTTGATCGCAGGTGATAGCGACAAAAATGGAGCGACCACTTAATTTAAATAATCCCCAACACGTGGGCTACTTCGCCGTATAACACAAGTGGCCAAACTGCTCAAAATATTCGGTCGAAGCAAATCTTGTTTCAAAAAAAAGTTCCCAAGCTTGGGCTTGTACTCGCAAACAACTTAGGAATAATCCACAAAATTGTGGCGGTAATAATAGAGAAAAAATAACGTCTGTCCTAAACCAGGGCTTGAGGCTTACTCTTGACTCAAATTAAGTCAAGTCCGGTCAATTTGACTTAATTGAGTAAAAATGGTTTTTCCTTGAAAATAAAAAAAAACCTGGCGGTAGCCCAAAGTAACTAACTAAAGAATTATTGTGCGACTTTGTGTGCGACGCGCGCAGTTCAAGCAGCGACAACTATAAATAAATATTGCGAACTACCAATTTAATTAATAAATATACACAAAAATCCCGCTACCATTTAACCTAAAAATAAGAAAACTGTGTTAACGGGAAAGAAACCAAACTAATAAAAAAAATATGAATTAAAAACTATTGAATTTGAACCCAAAATATTTTTAACAAACGTAAATAATAAATTAAATAAAATCAAACTAACCCATAATAACCCAAATTATATTTTAGAACTAAACCCGGACAAAAAAATTGGCACATAACAATTGCTCCTCCTAATAGTTATATAAATAATTATTTGCTACGACCACTGTAGAAAATCATGTATTGCCCATGTCAAGTACAACCAGAAAAATCTCTCGAAACTGTGAGAAGAATGATGAGAAATGATTTCTCACACTACTGTGACCAACCCGTATATTGACATGTATGTCAAATATAATCAAGTTTATATACAGCAACTCAACTACCACTGATCGGTGTAAATAATTGGATAAGGCATTCAGAGTCCACCATTAAAAGCGAGGGAAGTGAGCACCGGTTTAGCTTTTATTTTTCAAATTAGAGTTATTTTTAATTTCATTTACTTAATCTGTCCTATAAAGAACTGGATATAAAAAATACGATAAGTTTACATTGGTTAATCTTAACGAATAATCATGCAAAATTCAATTGTTTCCAAATATTAAACTAACAAATCATTACTTGACCAATATATAGAAATATGAAACATAAAAATCGGTCAAAATTTGGGACCTGTAGCGTAGATTCATACTGTAATGTTAATTGCTTGAAGAAATAGTTTGTAATTAAATAAAAGTCACTATTTAATAATTTAATGTCCGACTAGTTTGTTATTGTTGTCATAATAGCTCTGATTTCAGGATAATTACGTAACAAATAATACCCGAGGGCATTATTTTGAAAAATAACAAACAAATTTCCTAGTTACAGCAAGTAACTAGAGTAATTTCTCTGACAGATAACACAATGACAGGATATACATTGCTAAAAATTTTGATTGAAATACAACAAAAATCGGACATTAAACATTGAAGGCACCACGGGCATTAAACAGACAATAATATGTCTACGGCCAGTACACACAGGCCAGGGGCCTTCGGAAAGTACACTGTTGACCTCAGGCATTATTGTCCTTTCAACAACCTTGATACCTTAATTACTATAGAATGAAATGAAAGTTTTATTCTTCTAAAGTCACTAACAACACTATATTATTTATTTATCACTTAATACTAACTTAAACAAAGTCGCAGATATTTATATTTAACTATTTAAATCCACTGATCACTTCACTGTTTGATATTCACTGCTCTAGCTTTTCTACTACACAACTCCTACTCAAGTCTCTGGCTTGCCTTTATATATAGAAATATCCAATTCTCGAAAGTTCTACCACATTTCTAGAATATTGCTATAGGCTTCCATCGGGAGGGGTGATGTGATGCAATGCTACGCGATGCAGGGAGGACGAAAGGCTCCGCTCAGGCGCGGTCAAGTCCAAGCCTACTCCACTTTTATGAGCCTCACTCTCGCACGTTACAATACGAACAGATCAATGGACGGAGATGCATGTGATTTTTTAAATACAAATTTAGGTCAAATTAAAAAAAATAAAAATGGTATCATTTATTTTTAAGAGTAATATTTCTTTTTTGAAGAAGCTATATTAAAAGTTGTATGTGTAATAACTCGTGTTATAATTACTTCTACCATTAAAACTTGAGGCTGGCGCGCTTGTCGATGATAAATATCTAAAATAATAATGAAATCTATACAGATAAATATAATAGAACTGTCTGTCTGTGGTTTCAAATTAAATGCTAAAGTGACAACTGCTATTTAAACCCAATCATAAATGACAGTTTTTAGAATTTTTGTCTGTCTGAAAGTTTGTCTCGAATAGGCCTCGAAACGGCCCAACAGATTCCAATGAAAATTTCAGGGATTGAAACAGAAATATTGACCTTAATTTTCGTGTATGTAACATTCCGATATCTTGCAGATTTCGGAAGGTAGGGGTATAAATATTTGTATGCGCTAACCAAAGATCTGCAGTGTCAGCGTAACTGTGACAATGATAAAAGATTTACGTTTGCATACGGTAGGAAAAGAAAAAATTATTTCTTCCTCATCGAAAAGTAAACAAAATCTACATATCATTTGCGCGAGCGATATGATGATGTGTAGTTCTGTTATAGAATAAAATTACTCTCTTCAATGTTTATAATTCTCAGAAATAATTATTGTAAGCAACGATATCACTATTCATTCATTTTTTATGATTATTCATTTCGATTATGGTGATCCACGCAGACGATGTCGCCGCGACTGATTAGTTATTAATATAATCAAAGTTATTTACCAGTAATTACTATAAAAAGGGAACGCTTAGTGATTTAGTAAGTAGAAGTTATTTTTCATTAAGATTTTCCATTGGAAATTATACTTTTTAATAACTTTATTGAGTATTTTTCATATACTCACATTACATCTAATTACATGAATATTAGCAGGCATTGTAGCAAAAAGAATAGATATTTGTGTGGGCATTTCCGAGTATGCAACCCTTAGATAATTATTAAATAATTAAATTATGAATGAATTAGTTTGTCTCACAAACATTTTTCGATTTTTTCACCTTTTTGATACTTTCCACTATAAATCATGTAGTCTTTAATTTCTGTAAAAGCATTATAGTTAATAATTTCCCATAAATTGGTAGTTGTAAATGAAATACAACACTTTCCTTTTCATGTACCCATGAACCAACATCCTAAATTACTCCAACGATCATTTGAAATCCCACAAGTTCCTTAATCTAAAAATATCGATGTCAAGCACCTTGCAACAAAATGTTAAAAATATATTTTCGCAATCATACATACGAGTAATTATTGGCATCCTACATTTCCCACTAATTTCTTTTTAGAAGCTTCCTGGACTTATTCTATGCCCCATTTGTAACAGATTCGGAAAAAGTCGCATGTGTCATATTTCAAAAAAATTTCCGAGGAAGTCGATTATACAGGATGTTTACAGAATTGCGGCACATAGAAGTTTAACATGAGATTCTGAATTAGTACCGAAATTTATTCTTCTGTTCATTTCAGGGCAGAATTACAGAACTCTTTCTTAAGAATTCACTTTCTCAATGTAACAATTTGAGTATAAATAGATTTAATTTAAAAATTGAAAGGGAGCAATATTTAGGATTGTTTTTATGCAAGGTGCTTTCCTATATGTTCTGCTTGATGATTCTATTCGGATGTTGTATAATGACTATTAATTGTTTATTAGAATGTAAATAATTCAGAATTAACCTTAACTACAAATGAGATCAGATCTCCTAGTGAATTGTAAAATATATTTCTTTTTTAAAATTATTTATTCTTCGCATTGGAAAATGGAGATCTTTTTCATGAAACACGACACGAATCGTTCATCTTCCCCTGAAAAATTTACAATTTAAATTATTGCTAATTTCTTTCAGCCTTGATGGTTTGTTTGTGAAGCATTTGTTATAGTTACAAATGTTTGAATATTTTATATTGTTTTACTCGCAAAATTCAGGGAAAAATTTTTCGTTTTATTTTTATAAGTAAAGTTCGACTACCTTTCAAGCTAACGTCAATGTTCGTCATAGAATAGAATTCATAAATAAATTTTCATTATAGAGTTTAGAAATTGTAACACCTTAGGACTGAAAGTTATCTTTAGACATATTGGCCTTAAGGAAAAAAGGACAATGAGCTCGCAAAATTCTCAATACATACGGGATGCTTCATCATGAAAAATCAAAATTATTATATTAATATAATAATGACAGCAATGTTATGTCTCACATTTGATAGATGCAGCGGTGCAACTGTCCATAAGCAATACTGTAGCTCCTATATGGGACGAGTTCTAACTAGTTATAGGCTTCAAGCAATTTATTGAAAATATATTATTATCTAATTTCTATTTTTTATTCTGATATTAGTCTTTTGGAGGTCATAAAATCAAAGAGAATAATCAAATGTTCTGAATTTTATACATCTTTCGCAATACATGGAAAATTAATTATATACTTTCTCTTTCAACCACATTATTTGGAACAATAGGCGAAATTTAATTAATTTTCTGTTCAATGAAACTTCAATTATTGGTTGATTTACATAAATGAAATCGAGATGCATATATCTACGACCTATGTTAAAAAAAACTTATGACCTACTCTGGCGCCAGCTTTTATTCAGGACTATATTTATTACGTTAAATCATAAATAAGTAGAAATCAGACACTTCTATTCCGGAAAATTTTATCTATTTGTACTGTATTTATTACTTCAAGTATGACTAAAGAAAAACGAGAATATATGTCATCAATTTTTCTTTTCAATTTATTAGTATAATGGAACTTATTTATCTTTTTATGGAACAAAATTTATAATTGCTATAATTTTTCCATATCTATTACTATAAATAATATTTATATCTGTATTTTTATTTCCTTTATAGTTATATAATTTTTACTTCTTGTTGCTAAGGGCATTTTCATATAATCATATTTAGAAAATGTTCAAATTTATAGCGTGATAATAATTGCACCTAATTTGCGAAAAATTATTATTTTATATTTTCATATTATTCTACAAAATATAAAAACCACATACTCTTTTTGAAAAATCTTTCATTCGACGTTCGTTTCAGATGCCCAAAACAACGCGTCTTACTTATTCGTACTCTTCTAATCACATTTTGTTAATATTATATTTTTATTTTTCTTATATACATATGCGGTGATCTAATACAACCAAAATACGGAAAACTAATAAATATAATAAAGTACGAGTATATGATAAATAAATAATTTCAAATATCACTCTATTTTAATCCAAAAGACGATTTAATATTCGCATAACATTGTTGGAAACTAAAATTTTCGTTGAGGGCAGCAAAAAATGGCGGATCTTTAGTGGATTTGTCAAAGCGGTATTGTGAGCACAATATTTAGTATGATTTCATTCGGGTTTTATCGATTGTTTCAAATCCATGTGTTGGAAAGTATAGATTTTGCTATACAAAAATGGTAATAGTTTTTTGCTATAGACTTGTGGATAATTAAATAATTAGATGCATTTGACAGCTATACGAGGTTATGCTGTAAAGAATAGTGTCAAAAAGGAATAATTTTACAAGACTATTCCATTCGTAGTATTTATAAAAAGGTTAACAATGCTAAATCGCCATAGAAACGGAGCATATCAGTGGGTATTTAGACGTGTAGAAATACCATCGGGTATTACACTAGTGGTCAAAGTGAGTATTTTACTCAAAAATGTGGATACCTCCAATTTGTAATCTCGTGCTTTCTTCGCATTTAATGAAATATTTTTCTGAATATCTTCATCAATTTCATCTTCACCTTTTTGAATTAGTTTATTGTGCTTGTGAATACCACTCGTGCTGCACACTCGTGGTATTCAAACGCAAGCTCAATAAACATTCGTGATAGAACTACAAAAATAATCGATAATACTTCAACTACTTATGGTATAATAAATAAAAATTTTGCGAGTATTTTCACTGCTCTACAGTTTTATTGCTCACAAGTTGTAAAAATAATGTGATTAGGAAATAAGAAGTCCGGTCGAAATGCCGATGTTTTCATCAAATAATAGTAATAATAATAATAATAATAACAATAATTCATTTATTTGTCATCAGGGAATTCTCCTTCTATTTAATACACTTCATTTCCCCCTTTTACATGTTTCCGTTAAAATTACATTCATTCTGTATCGGACAAACACAAACAATCATACCCCGGGTGGGATTTGAACCCACGACATCAATAACCAGCGGAGAAGTTCACTTGAGCATTATCTTGACACGCTGAGCTACCAGTGTCGGCTCATCAAATTATTATTATAAATAAAATTACACAAATGAGAAAATTAGCATTCTGTTCTAATAGGTATATCAATGAATAATATTAAAAACAACAATAAAATCAGCGATTTCACTAAAGGGGAGTTCCGGTCATAACCTCTAGATGGCTACGGATTAATTTTAGTTGCCAATTATGAAGTACAGATATAGGATTATGTAAAAATTGAAAAAATAGAATTATTAACGAGGCATAGCCGAGTCTATAAATTTAGACAAGGCAATAAATCTTTTTTTTTCCGTGTTGAACACTTTATTTCTTTGCCGATTGTTTAAATTTGATTAATTTTATGATTAATTGCAATATTTTTGAAAAATGTTATCGCCATCAAATTGTGTTGCTATACATTTGTTAATTGGTTGCTGTAGAAACGACATTTTAACTGCTTAGTGCCTAGGCCCTGAGCAGTAAAAGTGACGTTTTATAGCCTGTAAACTAAAAATACGACTTTATTATCAGTTTACAGTCTGTAAAGTGTTACTTTTACTGCCTAGGCACAACTTGGCAACCGGTCAACAAATGCATAGCAACATAATTTGATGGCGGTGACATTTTCCAAAAATATTGAAATTAATCATAAAATTAATCAAATTTAAACAATCGGTAAAAAAATATGATTTACTGCCTTGCCTAGATTCATAGACGAGGCGTCAGTAAATCTTCTATTTTTTTGCTTAGTTGAACAAATAACTATTTTGTCCTGTAAATTAAAGTACTTATGAATTAAAAGGAATTTATTATATAAAAAATAAATGAACGCAAAATTTTTTTATTCATGTTATTATTTAGATATTCGAGTTGGTATTCGCGAGTAAAATTGAGCTGCAGCCATCTGGTGGCAAAACGAGGAATTACTCAAAGACGTATTCCGCTTGAAGCGCCATTTGAGCTAATGTTATTTTATTCGTTTGTTATTTGTAAACAGTGAGCTTTTGCTATATTTTTTCTATTTCACGTTTTTATTTATTATTTCAGTATATATGTATTGATCAAAATCAGTCTATTTGGAGACTGCTTTCCTATTTACATCAGTTTAATTCTAACCTCTTTTGTGCTTTCCTATTTACTTCCTATTAATTTCCTTACTCTTTCTCCATTTATTCAATTTTTTGAGTTTAAGATGAGTTTTCCCTCGAGAGAAGTGAATAATGTGAATTTAAATATTTAAAGACTATTTCCAAAGAACATGGTTATTTATCTGCAAATAAATACAATTTGAAACATCCATGCACAAAATTGGACTAATAGCAGTGAAATTTAATTCTCAAACTTACAAATTTGTCAAGAGAAACCATCTTAAATATTATAATAACAAAATATGACTCTCTGGAAAACTGCGGTTGTACGACTTACATCCGACATTTTGGTTGATAACAGCGCTGCCATCGATAATTTTACTCGCGGATAGATAAAATGAAGTATCGCGATATATTGAGTCTGTCTAATGGAGTGAAACTGATTCAGCCCAAATATCATTGAAATGTCACTCGTGGTTAAATCCCCTCATTAAAATACAAAAAATCTTTGCAGCTTGTCAGTTACTATCTGGATTTTGAAATTTTTTTGTTTAGGTATATTCAAGTTATTAGCAGATATTTGGAATCAAAATGGCTGCCATGCACGGTACTTTCTTTTTAGATATATTTCGGCAGGGCTAGGCGGGTAGTAATGTAACTACGGATATGTCACTTGGTTGACCTTGGGGTTGACAACTAACTAAAGAGTGAAGAACATAAAATCAGACTCAATTTGGGAGATATCTCAACCTGTTGGTTGATATTAGATTAGTAAACTGACAAATATAAGAAAATATAATTTAAATAAATATGTTTTATTGGGTATAAGTTCTGTAAATTTATTAGAAACACAACGTGTCAACAGCAAAGTGCTGCCTTTTTCAAGTGAAAAAACTTATACCCAATAAAACATATTTATTTATAAAATGAGTTCTGAAAAGTTTTTTCCTTCATTAAAATATAATTTGTTTTTTTGACTTAAGGAACACTAGTACCATCAGACTAATCATGAAAATATTCTAAAAATGTTTCAGGATAAGTTTCTAAATAAAATTATTGTGATTTTTTTTTTCAAACGTTCTTCAAAATTCATATTATTATCGGTAAATAAATGAAATCGAAATATACTGATAATTTGAGGGACATGCAACTAAAGTTATAAGCAAGTCATCATTTTTTTGCAAATAAAGAAAATCGTTTCTCATGTATCACGATATTATTTAAAAATACGTTTTCACTGAATTTTTATTTTTATCAAATAAAAATTTTCTCCACATTTTTGACTATTGGAATTGAAATATCATTCAGAATCAAGCATATAATCATTCAAAATAAATATTGAAGAATGATGGACATGAGAATTTGATAGTTTTTTTTTAATAGAAGAAAAATATACTGTGGTATGTTAATTTTGTTAAAATTTTGAAATCTTCATTCTACATTGAAGTTCTTTGTGCTTGTACTGAGAGCAATATAAAATGTTGAACTACAAATTTAAATATATGTTCTATATTTAAGTACAACCTATTTTTTTTCCTTGAAAGTGTAAGCGATTTGTCGGCGCTCAATTGTTATAAAAGTTCTTTCGCTTGATCCAAAAATAAATTGAATTCGTTTTGCATCACAGTAAAAGATTTCATCAGAGCTAAAAGGTCATAAGCTAATAAAATATTTCATAATTCGATAATGAACCTGGCTGTACGTATTATACTGGCGTCAATAATCTTTGCAAATTTATAAATCTAGGTCGTACTCGATTTTTTTTATGTTACTGGTCAGTGATAACTCTTTTGTTTTGATATTTCTACTCAACTGTCAACAGGGCTGGGTTTATGTTTGCCATATTATCATTTGTTTTAGTAACCTCCTTTGACTATATAATCAAGAGATAAAACAGCTTACTGATATGAAATTAATACCCGGAGTCTAATCACTAAAGGAATACATACCACAGATAAAATATGTATTATTAGGCCTGTACTTATACTGTACTTAACAATAGGAGATACTGTCAATTTTGCAGTATTTAAAAAAAAAAATGTGCAAATTTGAACATGTAGCACTCGGAAAACGAAACGAAAATTACAATAATCGATTTTTTTTTCAGGAAGCGCTATGAATGCTTAAATTAATTGAACTTTATTAGATCTTATAATTATAACGTTCTATCTTTTACTGCACTTTGTGCCTTATCATTTGCTAGGAACTCTGTATTTACAGTTTATAATTAAAATGAGCAACATCGCAAAAACCTCAACTATTTATCTCGCGCGATGTTAACTTCAAATTATCTCTGCATCTTTTGATATATGATCAAAGGTAATCTCTATTTTCTAGTAGTGGGTTGTAACTTTAGTCACCGGATTTAGGGAGAAAGTTGACGATCATGAAGAGAAACATGACGATCAACACAGCCTACATTTCGGATTTTTATTTGCATTTTGTTTCTTGGAACATGAGACTGTGATAATAATTTAAATTGACACTACTTGGTAATTTACATAAAGTAAATGATAAACAAAAATCATACGACATCGATGTATTGATAACCTCAAAGAAAATACATATTAGGATTAAAGTTAAATATTGTCTGTTGACAATATATTTTTATCCTTGCAAGTATGATATAATAAGTAAATAGAATACAAAACTAAGAGTGTTCTATTATAAATTTTGAATGCCAGACATTCAATATTTATTCATCTCATTTAATATATTATTATATATACAGGACGTAACAGAAATTAATACATTAAATCCAACCAGTAATAGTACTTGGCCAGGGTAAAAATATTTCTTAATAACTTTTTCTGAATTGTCAATTTTTATTCCTTTATACTTGAACAAGTGCTTCTATAATTATTATTGGATCTAGGAGCAGTAGCAATTGAATATTGATTTCAACATATATTCTGGAAAAATCGATTAAAATTATCACGAAAGTTTAAACATGTGAAAATAAATACTTTTGCTAATATCGATTTCGCAGGCAGTTTCGGAACTACTCCCGAATTATCATCAAAATATAAATATTTATTTTTAATAAGAATATTAAGGCTTGAATAAACGTGTACAATTCTAAGAGGTTGTTATACTTTCGATTTACTGCTGGAATGAAGTTTGTCAGTGATTTTGTCTTTCTGTTGCACTTTTGAAAGACATATATAACCGAGAAGGGTGAACTAAACTCATGTTTGGCCAAAATCTAGTTTGTTAGGGAACCATTACGCGCAGCGCTATCTTCAAGCCCTTATTCTAGAATAATGTCAGTACTCATATGTTAAATGTAAATTTTTGTATATTTTAAATATAATTAAGACGAAAATTTGATCGGCAAACAAAATCAAATATTATGTTTGTGCAAGTGTTTATAGTACGGCATACGAACAAACAGAGCGCATGCGCGCATTTCGTATCATCTTGTTTATACACGTAGCTTACGAGAGTATAGGTATATGTGGCCCATGGTCGTATATACAGATCTGGAAACCGTATCGTTCGATTCGAGTCTCTTACGTGTCGTCAAACTCGTAATTACTCTCTCCGCTACCAGGTGGCGCATGGGTCTAAGTCTTAGACCAGAAATATTATAGACTAATAACAGTGTTTTCTCCTATACACATTGTTTTGACCGAAACATAGTCGTGTGAAAAGACAAAGGATAGAGATAGTTTTGGTCACGTGTAAGGGCGGCTGCACAATAGCCCTAGAACTAGAACTAGAACGGTAACGGAAAGCTATCGAGAACGACAACGGAAACGTAAATGCCGACCAGATGCACAATTTTTGCACGCGAAAGACCGAGAACAACGTTTTGACAGATTATCTGATTTCTTATATAGTTATTTTAGTATTCTTAAACATGGATGATGAAAAATTACAGGTTTTCATGGCATTTTTAATACTTTTTTATAATTATATACAATTAGAAAATCAAAACAGGAGGTACGATGATGTACATTCCATAAAACTCTTTATTGAATCAAAATTTGCTCTCTAGGTAGTGGATTAGACCAATTAATCTTGAAAGAGATACAAGAGGAGTATTCGTAAACATGCTTAGGCATATGAAGGAAGCTGACCATGAAATGTTCTTTAAATATACCAAAATGAACGTGCAATGTTTTAATAAACTTCTCAGCTTATTAAGGCCGAAATTATTGAAAAGAAGTAGAAGAAAATATCTATGTCCAGAATTACGCTTGGCTATGACTTTGAAATATCTGGCACATGGTCCCACCTAGTGGGACAGGAAGAATCAGTGCAGTCAGAGCACAAGAACAAGAGCAAATAGACCAAACTCTCAACAATCATATTTTCAAGAATAATGGACAGTGACGTCACTCTTGTTTCTCATTGGTTGTTTAATACCCCGAGAACGGAAAACTTGAATCTTGACCATCTTTACCGTTCTCATTCCCGGTCGACCTTGGTCTTTCCGTTCCAGGAATCTTATTGTGCATGGGTATATACAAAATAGCACTGTTCAAGTTTATTCCCGTTCTGGTTCCCGTTGCCGTTCCCGTTCTCGGGCTATTGTGCAGCCGCTCTAACTTCCGAAATGTCATTTCTAGCAACATCTGTTTTCATTTTGACCAGTGACAGCGTTTTAAACCTCCCATCGGGAGTAACACGTGACCCTAAACAATCTCTATCCTTTGTCTTCTCTTTCTACAATCTTTGAACATAACAAACACGTCCCATTAGGAGTCTAAAGTATTTCTGGTCTAAGGTCTTAGTATGTTGACGCGATTAGGCGCCAAATCAATTAAATTTGAAGTCCCACCAAACAAGGATTTCGGTTGATAATGACCGCATATTTTCAACGGTAATATACCGATAGAGAGGTGTATTATCGATATACCGAAGAATTTCACGAATATACTTTTTGTCTTTTGGGGAATTTTTTACGAGACAAATTTGGGGATTCATAATCTGATAATACCCGAGAGCTTTAGCTCGAGGGATATTATCGTTGATTATAGATCTCCAAATTTGCCGAGTAAAAATTTACCCAAGACAAAAAGTTTTTGAGTTAAATTCAAGGTATATGCGATAATATACCGAATCTTGAGGTGTATTTGCAAGGATTATTTCACAAACCATAAAATTTATTGATTGTTATATTTTTTATTATTTTTTAAAAAGCTACTGTGGTATATCGAGTTAAGAGAAAATATTATCGCGATATACCCCGTTACCATGCAAAATCCCTTGATTTCATTGGTTGTTGCTAAGGTGTGTGATATAATCAGTGCAATATTTAACTCAAATGTTACATAGTGGTTTACAAGTCAGCCAAGACAGTAGCTAGAGAACATCCCTCGGCTCATGCGCTACCTGTGACGATTTTTGGCAACAGTCGACACTTTGCGGGCTCATTTCTCATAATAGGAAATAGCTTCGAGTTTCCAGATCTGTGTATACGACCGTGATGTGGCCGCATCGATGCGTCTCGTGATGGTTGGTTTTTCTTTGCTGTTTCTCATTCCAAAACCTGCGTTAAGAAACTTCGTTTGAAAAAGTGGATGCTTTTTAATTGAATGCTGTAACGATTCAGTAATTTATGCACCAAGAGTATAATATTTAAAGACGAGTCACAAATTTAGACCACACAGCACAGCACAAGTTGATATTTATACTTGACAAATAATTCAATAAAAAAGATCGGCGACAGATAGTGATGATTTTATCCATCGATATCATCGTCTTGAGAAAGAGTTGAGAGTTCGTCAGTTTGAAACAAATAGAACGATGACAGCTGTTTCACGCAGGGCTATGAATATGAATTCACAGAAATTTAAATTTAGGTTACGCAATTTACGCACGTAGTACTGATGGTGGTAGCCTTGGATTGCGTAAAATAAATAAAATGCAGAAAAACACTTACTTTAGCGTTTGTAAGGTACCAACCGCAGACAGCAAACCTTTTCATAATTTCAACAGGGATACGTGCCTTGGAGCATTTTTAATAAATTACTTTTGTCCAATGATTGAAATTAAAAAAAAATATATTGCTGTATTTTATATATATTTTTTTCAAAGTTTTGCACTGTTTTATTAAATTTTGCCCATGTGGTTTCAATTTACATGATTTATTTAACAAATAGAACAATTTTAAATGGACCAAAATTATCTGAGCCAAATTTTAATAATAAATTAGATTTTTCGAGAATATTTTCAGGTGGTAGGTAATTATGTAACTCATTATTATCTTTGCCAAGTACCAACTGAATATTAACATCTTTGCGGTAGTCAGTGTTAAATATAATCGTATGGAGGTCATTGTATTTCCCCAAGACGAGTTAAATAAATAGAATTATAAGAAAACTGACTAGAAATGTAAAGTGAAATATGGATCATTCACTTTATTCTTGGTTTAATTTAATAAATAGATTTTTAAGATTGAATCTGTATATTTATTTTTATTTTTTGACGTTTCGACTTTCTATCCGAAAATCTTCATCAGAAAAAATAAAAATAAACATAATTTTTAGATTAGTAGACGTCATTGTTAGCAGTTTTCCTCTTCAGGATCACTTACCATCATTTTTCAAAATTATTAGATTCTGTATTTTTCCTAACTCTTGTTCTTTTAAGTTATAACTTCTTATAATAGCTAGCTGTATAGCTTTAGTGGCGGTGCCATGTGGGCTTTTTGTGAACTAATGTTAGTCTTACATTTGGATCTGAATAGTATTATTTCATTTACTAATTTATTTGAATGCTTACGGCACTTCTTGATGAAAAATAGGTTCAATTATACGCTCATTGAAAATTACCAGTATTTATACAACTTGAAGATTAGTTTCGTTGTTATTTCAAATAGAAAGAATTGAAAAAAAAAATAAACAAAAAAATTCATCTGGCTTAAAGGCTGTGTTGTTTATTTATTGTTTAAATTTCTTTGTTTAAATTCTTGGCAGTATATCTCCAAAATAAAAATTTACTACAACTAAACAAAGATTAGAAACGTTTTGAACACAGATTCGAAAATCGAAACTAGGCTAAGCTAATTCTATCACATGATTCTCCGAGCAGATCCCTAACACATTGTATATAACATGTATATGTATACAGTATGTTCTACAGTGTTGCGAAACAAGAATAATTATTTGTAGAAGAGAAATAGAGTGGGCAGCAGTATTAGAACAATGCCATTGTCTTGTAACTCAGCATTTTGTACTGGAAACACGTGTGAGGCTAAATGTAGGATGACCTAGTATGAAACAAATGCTATTTATGATTTGATAAAGGAATATCTTTATGAGATTCACGGGCATCTGCGGAATTAAGGACAAAATGAATCATGATGGAACTTACAAATAACATAGAATGTTGTGGCGGCTGGTTCTAACCCAACTGCCCAAACAAATCATTCAGTGCATTATTTTATTTTTGTCTTACATCGTTACATGATTATAATATAAAGATGGTATCAAACGTTCCTTCCGTTCGCTCAAGCAATCAAACCTTATTTTTGCAGTTTGAGTGCTACGTCGTGCTGTAGACGTCCGTAAGGGAACAGTTTGAAATGTACCTATCTTCGAGTTGATTCGGTTACCTTCGATTTTCTCCTCAACGATTATTATATGCTAAACTTGGAGTATCAAACTGTCAAGTAACGTTTATTGTTTGTTTATTATCAATAATGAAGTTAATTGTGTGCAAAATATTCTGAAAATTTTTCCTTGGGCGCATCCTCTTTCAAAACTCACGAGCCGCCACTGTATTTTAGATCTCTCCTTCAGTTTCTAGAAGACTGCTATTTTTTAAAAATCATACGGGTACAATAAAATGTAATTAAAATGAATCATTACTCCATGAAAGTTTTACTAGGTTTTCAAAAAAAATTTCATCAATCTGATGATATTTTAAAAAGGCTACACCTTTAGTTTAAATATTGACATAAGGTCAATAATGTTGTTCTTTTCAGTCTTGACTCATAATATAGATTCTATTATTAATTTCATATAATCATTAATATTAAATATTGACATTGCATTGTTTAAGAATATAACTGGATAAATAATATCACGTGAGTTACTAGGAAGTATATCTCCATCCATTCCATATTCATCATTTTATTATCAGTGTGAAGTTGCTTCGTTTGCTGCCAAGGCCATCTGTCGCAATAAAAAAAACTATTATTTTTATTCATATATTCATTGCATTAAAACGTTTGTTCCCATTAATTAAAATAATTACCAAGTATGAAAACTTCAGCGATTGTAACACTGATAAATCCGAAAAAATATTAGATGTAGGTTAGGTATAAATATACCTGTGTTTTATCAAGTTATTTAGGTTAGAATCTTAAGCTAAAATTGGACTTCACTAGGTCTTTCCTATGCTAATATATTTTAGATTTGAAGCAAACTTCAAACTGTAAATTACTTCCTGATAGTATTTTTATCTTTTGTTATATAAGGCCCCACGTGGGAGAATCTGATTTTATAAATAACTGATCTATTAATTTTATGTGTCGTTTGGAATACGCAACTAAAAATCAAAAAGGAGAAGATGCGAAATTTGAAGTTTTCCTATTATTCAAAATTGAACACCACCCATGGATCTTTATATACATAAGTATATAGAAATAAGTAGAATATATCATACCACCCCAGAATATACGGGTTTCTTCCCAATGAAGCAAGGGATTCAAAAGATTTACAACATAAATTTGCATTTTTTGCCAAATTCTTAAATATGTTTCTAGCGTTCCGTCTTCTATTACTATTTTTAATACAAGGTGTCCCGTAGCGAATGAATGAAAGAATAAGTTAAATTATTATTTTACATCTATTACCTTGTTTTGGGGTTTGCACCCTGCGCAAAATTAATTTTGTACATTTTTGATCATAACGTCAATATTTTCAAACTGCTCAATTTTTAAATATCGAGGTTATTTCAGATTATATTTTTTGATACTTACATTATCGGTCTGCCTCTGATAACATTGAACAATCGAAGCTTTGTCATATCAACCGTGTTTCAGATCCAATGAACAAATTTATCACTGATAAGATTTAAGATGATAATAGTGCTGAAAACAATTTACACACACCGGTAGTCTCTTTGACTTGTTTTATTACTTTATATTTTTACTGTGTTTTATAACGTAGTTTTATTAAAATATACAAGGTCTCATTAGAAATAGATTTTTTGAGCATGTGATCCAAGATTTACTTATTAAAACGAAGGATTATTTTTTGTGATGAAAGGCGGAAGAAAATACGTGTTTTTTTCTACTTTAACACAAGAAAATATGAGGGTATATTTGTAATAGAACACTACAGTCTATTCACATTAAGAGCAGGACACGTTACGCAGGGGCTCTTATTAAATGCAGTATTTAAAATAGATTTCTGAAAATAATTAAATAATTAAAAACAAAAAATATATTCATATATTACCTGAATATATATAATTTGAATATTCATGCTTCCTAATTTTATTTATGTTAATTGATGAACGACGGACAGTTATGTCCAAGATCCCAGATCTTTCAGCCGTCACTTATTTTCTGAGAAACAAAATGTGTGGAATAGAGTAGTGCTAGTAAGTACTTTCATCGTATGCTCACTTACTAGCTTGGGCCGACGGCCAATTTACATATACCAGGTGCTAGCGGTACGTCTAAACATTACTCACTTTTTTTAAAGTCTAATTGCCGATTTTTATGTTTCTTTTAGAGAATATTGTTAAAAATTGATAATCAACACTGCCAGACAATTCTCATCGGCGGCAATCTCTGCTAGACGCTTAAAGTTTGCAAAAAATAACGTAATCTAACTTATAGTCTTAGTCCTAGTCTTTATATATGATACTCTGGAAATAATTTCAATACATTTTGTAAACAGCCAGACAAATCGTAGGGGCCAAACATTCTTCAGACACAATTGAAAGGTCGCTGTGATCATTATTTGTACGTTTGATAGTAAGTGGAATATCTATGACCTTTAAAGCGTGTAGCAGAAATTACCGCCGATGAGAAGTGTCAGGCAGTGTTGATTATCAATTTTTACCAATATTCTCTAAAACATACATAAAAATTAGCACTTAGGCCTGGTTGCATGAACGTGCATTAACTAAAGAGTTCTTCAAAAATGAACAATATCAAATCGAATATATTCGTCAAATCAGTTGCTTAGCATTGCTGTCAAAAATTCGATTTGATATTGTTCATTTTTGAAGAACTCTTTAGTTAATGCACGTTCATGCAACCAGGCATCAGACTTTAAGAAAAGTGAATAATATTTTAACGCACCTCAAGCACCTGGTATCTAAATTGGCCGTCGGAATGAGCTAGCAAGTATGCATACGATGAAAGTACATACTATATTAATATTACTTGATTCCACAGATTTTGTTTCTCAGATAATGAGTAACGTCTGCTCTATTAATGCAACTGACATATCCAAGTACGATTTTTGTGCTATTGTGAAGTTGATTTGCATTTTGACCAATTTGTGATTTGTGAATATGAACCGTGGACTTTTATTAGCGTGAATATAATGATTCCTTTTCATATTTAGCGTTTTAGGTTTGAATATTGACAGTATATAAAAATTTAATCAAGAGCTACAGGATGCTTTGTAAACACATAACATATAATATAGCCGGCTTCTATTCAATCATATTGTATAACTGAATACTTGATAATAATCCATCAATACGAATTATACTTTGTATAGATATGATCTATCTTCAAGTAACATTATGGGTGCAGCCATAAATAATTGCAATTCAATAGTTGTTCTTATTAATCTGTGTCTGATTGTTGATGTTTATGTATGCGTGATGCAGATTATTCATATTTTATGCGTGGCTAACCATAATTGTATAGCAATACTTTCTACTATTTAACTAAATATGCGTCAAGTTACTGATATTGATACCCAATATTTATCTTATGCCTGTTTTACACGATCCAATTTCTTAATAAATTGATCACATTTTCTGTCAAGTTTTCAACAATTTATTGTCGAGCTGAAAAATATTTTTTCAGACGTCAAAAGATGATGACATTTGTACATCAATATTAGTATGCGAAATGTCACATTGTAGTTGTTGATCATGGCAACGTTCACGAATATTTCGCGCACTAATTTTATCTTGACAATGTGCACGAAGTATTTCGTGCAAGTTGGCGTGATGTATTTTTAATATGAATTTAATTTTTTTCAATGATTTTTTGACGTCTGTAGAAAAAATGTTGTATGCAACTTGTGCGCGAAATTACTTAGGTGCTTTCGAATGATTTGTGTCTCGGCTAACTTTTATTCTCAAGCACCAAAGTATAATTTCGCCCACTAGATACATACATAACTATTTTTCTTCGCTCTTACGAGAGATGTTATTTTAGTTTTGCATACTGGCTCTCAAATTGCGCCACCAATCAAATGCCAAAAAGAGAAAATTAACCTCCATATTTACTATTTAGTTGAGCTGAATCCAAAGTTTCAGTACGATAGCTGTAGCGAATTTTCAAAGTTTACAAGCTATCAGAAATATGGAATTAACTCGAGAAAATTTTCGCACAATAATTTCTTACAACTTTCAATAAGAAGTTGGTTTCTGTTTTTGATAATGAAGTACATACCACATCAGACGACAGTTTCTCGGTGGTATGAAGAATTCAAACATTGACGAATAAGACTTAACGACGAGCCAGGTCCTCCAAAAACGGCAGTCACTCATTCAGAAAAAGGTCAGTGTCGTGCACAAGCTCAATAACCAAGATCAACAAGTGACATCTTTGAGAAATTCAACGACCTCAATTTAAAAAAAAGTTGCATGAAGAATTGTGTGTAAAAAAATTTGTTGCCCATTGGATACTTCGTCTGTTGACCAAAGACCAGAAAGAAGCTAGGGTCAATTGATATCAAAAAACTCGAAGCCGATTCTACGCAGACTATTCTAAAAACGTGTATAGCATTGTCAGTGGTGATGAATCGTGGATTTATTCATATGAACCCGAAAATAAAAGCCAGTCGTCTGTTTGAATGTCCCAAATCCAAAGTGAAGAAAATCTGACAAAAGTTATCCGTTCTCGAAGTGTGTTCAAAAAGATGATCGTGACAATGGTCTCAAAAATAGGTCTTAAATCAATAGTTTCTCTACAAAATCGAAAAACTGTTACTATTGATTACTATATACAACCATTTGTTTTGCCTGAAGTAAATTCTGAGCTTCGAAAAACCAATCCTGAATGAAGTCGTTTTTATTAAATAAAATTCTAAAAACTGTATGGATTATCAACGATTTTTGATTTTTCCTCTTTTCCAAAAATCAAAAATGGACTGCCTGATCAAAGGTTTTAATCGCTGGAAGCAGTCGACGTCTTTATAAATGCAAAAATGCATTAATGTTCGTGGAGTATACTTGAAAAACAATAAAGCCATTAAAATCTATCCACTTTTTTTTCCCATCTCTTTGTACAAAACTAAAAACATAATACCATAATTAATGAAATAATGATTTGAAGGAATATAAACAATTGTTTAAAATACTTATAATAGCATGGCAATCGGGGTAACAGTGCAAGTAACACAGTTAATATAAGCTTACATTATGTTGAATAATTTGTACCTTCAATTTGATCGATTTTTAAGCAATTTTCAAATTTTTGAAATGGCCAAATGAGCAAACGTTCTGAACATCCTGTTGAGGCAACTGCTTCAGAAATCATTAATAAAATCCCTGATCAGGGGCCTGTTGCATAATAAAATACAAGTTAATATTATTAGCGTTTTTACATGCATTTTCACTAATAGTATTAACTTGTATTTCATTATGCAATAGGCCCCAGGTGATGAGTGGCACATAATATTTCATATTAGAAAACAGTCCATCAGATGAATCCTCCAATTGTTCACAGTTGATCAAAAATGAAATCGTGATGCAAGGATTGCTTGCATCTGTTTCATTTAAACAATATTTTGGTACTGTGAACGAATGCACAAAAAAGAAAAGTCTCTTTAACCGGGAAGATTACGACGACTATCTATTACTAATGCATATGATGCATCACTTGAAAACCGATTTGCAAGAAAAGCGTCCCTAACTGGCCTACAAAAAGTACTCTTCTATCACGACAGCGCACCGGTTCACTCCTTTGGAGTTGAAGTCGCAATATCTTTCCTATTCTCCAGATTTCGGATTATCAACTATTTCTCAATATGAAAAAATCTGATGTGGACACTACGTGACTTACTTGTACACCTTTTGACTGAATAATTGAAACTGAAATTGACATAGGGCACAAAGACTGCAATCAAAATTTGAAATGATCATTTAGAATAGGTGTTACAATTCATTCAAACGCTGTGGCAGTTTCAAATATGAAATTTAATCACTCGACGGCCAATGGTTTTGAATTTATGCGAAATTTCTGAAACCAGTTTGATAAACTGCACTTCCGGTATAACTGATAGCAATCATAGTACGAAGCGTACAACTAGATGTTATAGAAATGCTCAATACAAAAAAAGTTTCAAGTAAAGTGCACTTCCGATACAGACGATTGCAATCATAATGTGAGGTGCATGATTAGACCTTAAACCAGTCTTAAATACAAAATTTCAAGTATACGTTTGACGGATTTTGAGATTTGCGAGTTACGTATAGTCTGATCATCGAATGAAAGTTGACTTCTAAATTATTCTATAGATGTGGTTTTCTTTCAAAACATTTAGCTATAACTAGAATTGCGAAGAAAACTGACCTTTACAAGTACTCGCTGAAATACTGGGCCAGGAATCCCCAGAAATACATCAACATGAATGTTCTTAATACCACTGGATTACTAGAGACATTGGAAATGATCTTAGCAACAAGGTTTCAGGGATGTATTAGGACTCATTTGTCTCATTGTCTAAGTATCAGGCAGATAGATAACCTAAGTGACAATTTTTAAAATGTAATAACCGTGGGTTTCTGATGATTCCAATAAAAATGAATCTTCTTTTAAACCATTTCTACAAGTCATAAAAAAACATATTTTGTTAGAATCAAAATAAATAATGAAAAATATTTCCAATGCATCCCTGTCTCGTTCTCTACTATCCTTTCAATATCGTAGTCATCCATCTATTTCAAGCAAGTTATACTGATGTATATCTGGGTATTCCTAATCCAGTATTTGAGTGCATACTTGCAAAAATTCTTGGAGCCTGAATTCTAATCTTTGCTAACCATTCCGTTATAAAATTTAGTTCCCTTTGAAATTTGAATAATAGCTAAATGTTCTGAAAGAAAACCACATCTATAAAATAATTTAAGAGTCAACTTTCATTCGATGGTTAAACTATACGTACGTACATACATAAATGTATACGTACATACGTACATACGTACCGACGCCAAACCGGTAATAGTCAAAATGGATTCAAGTATGCTTGAAACGGACATTTCCATCAAAATCTCAAATTGAGAATTTTGTTTTTCACAATACTTGTACTTTGTACAAGTAAGTAAAAATGAGTGAGTGAAAAGAGATTTTACTCAAACGAGGATGTGATTGTGGAAACGAACGCCTATTTTGCGAAGAAAGACCAATTTTATTATCCGAAAAAGATCGGTGGATGAAATGTAATAAGCCTGAGAAGAAACTACGTTGAAAAATTAAAGCTTTAAAATATTTATTAATTTTAATTTTTGTTCGGATTTTTCAAATCACCCTCGAAATTGGTAAATAGTGGTGTGAGAACAACAAATTTAACAATCAGGAAGAATATTCACTCGGCCTATTGCAGAAACCATTCAATTAAATTTCAAAATTTTAGGATCGTTGAAAAAAACTTTCAGTGTATATATAGTCCAAATATAATATATATTGACGAGAAATGAAAAATTGAAAAAAATATGGTAAAAATTTATCTCTGCTAATTCGACTGATGCAATATTTTCTGTCTATTAATAAATTGTTCTAAATAAAATAGAAACAGTATTGCGATTGTTTCTTTAGAGAACACTACGTTAGATTGTTATATTGTTCAAATGAGTTCGTACAGTTTCTTTATCCTCAAAAAAACTGGTAGGATGTCATATTAATATAATAGAAAAGATATTAATCAAGTAATTATATATCTCAGACTAATTAGCAGCAGTACATACAAACCATAATTTGAAAATAATCGTAATGTGGTTTTTATGATAATATTTACGGTAAATTCTCACTGGTACGGCACTGGCTTTGTTTAGAATGTTAGATGATGAGATTATGATGACTTCTTGACCATACTCAATGTGAAATAGTACAACTCTGCAAAATGAGAACCAAAAATGGATGTGTCGATATTTTTATTAATTTCATTTATATTTATAATACATTTTGCTTAGAAATCCTGGAATAATACACTTTGAAATATCTATGTTTTGGTCTTCCAAACTTTGGCTTCACAAAAATAGAGAAAGATATTTTTGAGATACTGATCATTGGACTAGGTACTGACAAACTATTACGAACTTTAAATTGATTGCTTCAACTGATCTATGACAGACAAGCACGTCTGTCAGTTGTACTATAAGACGTTTCCGTCTAAAAGTAACGAAACTATACTCACAAAATAAAATTGACCAAATGCATATTCTTTGAAATAAAAATTTTGATATTTGGATTGTTGAAACTCATTTATTTATATATATTTTTTCATTCGTGTTTCGTCGTATGGTGCTCCTGAAATATAGATCTCGTTTTGAAATTAGGTGGCAAAATGAATTATTGTCTTCTACAATTTAATCCTTTCCCTCTCGTTGTCATTAAATTGTTAAAATATTAGAAGCGATCGCATAACAAGTGAGTGTAATGTTTTGAGAACTAGTAGAAACTTTTTTGAGAATCAATTATCTACACAAAATACTTGAATCAATTGCACCTGAATTTTCATTTCTTCAGTACTTCCTGGTAATTTGTGAAATGCAAATATTCTAATTCAAATTCTAATTTTGGCCTTATTACATGTAAAAAGATGAAAAATTGTTCATACCTTTTCTATTTGCAAATATTTTCATGTACAAAAAATTGCAAGTAGTGTATTATTTGTTTACTATCTTTTAACAATTCATTTTAAAATGTATTGAATTATGTGGAAACTTTGTTTACGTCTGTCTACACATTGAAAAAAATTAATAATTTGCTAAGTGTCTGAATCCTTGACTAATAAAAAACGCAATAAATAATAACAGCAAATCATGAATAATTAAATATTAATGATAACTGTAGAGGTAATTAATAATTCATACATTAGTCATATCTCAACTAAGGAATAAAATGTGCAGTTTTAGAAAAACCATTGTGAAACAGCACGATTATTGCTGATCGAAAAAATATTGATTTCCTGATTCTTTTTCCTTTTGAGTAAAACTCGTGACGAAAGTGACAGTCATGTGATCAAAGTGAGCGCGAATATTCAGAACATACTCCTCTGCAGCGAATACTTTGATACTATTCTGTTCATATTAGGAACGCAACTGCAATATTTTTTAGTCACGAGCGAAGCGAGTGTTTAGAACAACATGTATCTAAAAAGTATATAAAACAAATTATGTATACTTTTCTACAAACGCAAATTGAGGCAGAAAAAATCAATATTCTGGATGAAATGTCAAATACTTATGTTAAAAATGCAGGCCGTGCTTAATGGTGAGTGCCAATTCACAATGTACGTAAACATAAGGAGTACGTAAAAACATAAACGTAAGAAATTACGTATGTTCACAATGGTCGTAACGTAAAATATTAAAATAAAGTGTTTTTTTCATTTTACGTTGGTACAAATTAGGATTATTAATGTATTGTGTTGGTTTCTCTGACTGTCATTTTCAAATATTCTGTTGATTTCGATTCTGTTTCGTGTTTACTGTTTTTCTTTGGTTTCGCTTATGTTTCACTTTTAACAATTTGGAGTTTAGTTTGTTTTGTTATATTGTATGATGTCTGATGAAGATCTTGAGATTGTTTCATTATTATTGAAACCAGATTGAAACTGCGTTATAAAAGTCGGCAACGAGAGAAATATTAAGACGAGGAAGAAATTGTTGTTTTTTTTTTTATTAATAATTCTATGCCAATCATATTTAAAGCATGTTTCGATCCAGGATGTTGTCAACAGTCAGATGAAAACATGTGTTTAAAGTTGACGCATGCGCTATTAGTTGTTTCGTATGTAAACATAACATAAAGCTGAATTTATCTCAACTTTACGTTTTCATTACGTAGCTCTTATGTTAATATGTAAACGTAAGAAATACGTAAGAGCATTGTGAACACGGGCATTGAAATACAGTAGTTCAACTATATGTTTATGTTTACGGTTACGTACTCCTTACGTTTACGTACATTGTGAATTGGCACTGACTGAAGCCACGGTCGAATTCATCTACATAAAAATATTTCTATTTAGTTCCAGAACAAATATTATCAAGTTATACATCTAGATAATTATCAAATAACAATTGTTGAAAACAATTAACAAAAATTGTTGCTTTAGCTATTAACCAAAATTTTAATATCCAGTGTTATAAAGGACTGAAAAATTTACTCCCAAATTTTTTAATATTTTGTGTCTGATGAGCCAAAATCCAAACTGACGCGTCTCCCCATCACGTCTTGAAAATATTTTCGAAACATTTTTCTATGAATATCTGAAGACAAAACTTTTTTCCTCCAACTTTCAATACAAAACTTTTAACCCAAGACTTCTAGAGTATAAAATATTGCAGCTATGTAAAGTTAATACCTAAAAATTTAGATGGCGTTAATAGTATATTAAGATATAAGCACGAAGGAGAATAATAGAGGAGCGAACACTCAGTTGGCAAACATGAAGCCTAAACTGTAATGCGGCAGGCGTGAGAGAGATAGCGAGAGTGGGCCCAGCTTTACGTGCTTCATATGCAGAAAAAAGATTATATTTCAATTATTTTCAATAAAATACAATTGCCAGATAGATTTCTTAATTTCATTACATTAAATACTACATTATTTATTAAATGAAAGGCGAAGTAAAAGAAAATTCGCATTTCTATTCATTAAAACCTGCAATTAATTAATACATTATGAAACATGTTTTATAAACGTTTCTTTGGATACGAGTTTTCTGATTATGAATTATGATAGGCACATGAATAATTTGATGGATATTTTATATTACAATGGATGTAATAAAATTGAAAAAATATACACAAACAATTTCTTATTCACTAGAAGTAGAAATGAAAAATGCTGCTCTGTAAAAATTTTTTGTTTGTTGAACATTAACGGAAAATTTCTGCTCTGTTTTTTGCTATACTAGCAGTGTTATTTTAAGAAGAGTTTTAAGGCAATATAAATATTTCAAGCTACTTTAATGGAAAATATGCAAATAAATTTTGTAGATATATGTGTTTTCTGTAATTTGTATCTGAAGATTATTTTCTAAAGTATTTGGGAAAATTCTAATTGCGTTAAAACACATCTTGACACAACGCTCTTAGTACCGCCAAAAACAGAGCTCGTGGTACCAGTCATTGTATTTTGACATATCAAAATGACAGTTGGGTTATCTAGCAACGTACCTATCAACCTAATAAAAATTAGGTTTGAGTTCTATAAAGAGGCACTTTACGATACCCAAACGAGTTTTATAAAGTACACTTTAGGACACCCAAATAGAAAAAAATATTGAAAATTATATTTCTCGTTTTCCACTGTCAAAAAGTCATCCATTTGAAAAATTTGAAATAAGAATTGAGTACGATTTGGAAAAAATTCAGAAAAAATTCAATCGTACTTATTATTTTTCTCCCACGGGTCACGAGTTACAGTGCGTCATAATTTTGCGTGCAATCGAACTGATGAGGACGACAAAGGGAACGGATGGTTTCCAACTGCGTCAGATCAGGTATATAAATTTTTGATCACATTGGACATTTGCGCCAACACTTGAAACCAGGTGAAAATAAAAATAACCAACTGTACTAAAGAATTAATTCCCAAGAAACGCAGAACATGTACCACAGGAGCTTTTCCTATATCCTCTATCGTAATTAGAATCCGCAAACAAATGAAATTTGCTTGAATTAGCTTCAAGTAATCCCAAGTAATTACTTTCAAATTTTACGAACACTTTTCTGGAATTCGAAGCTGCAACAGTTACAATTAAAAGTAAAAATGGAAACTGTTGAGTCAACGAAGCAAATACTTTTAGTCTCATCTATTGCAAAAATTCTTATGACACATAGGTGAGTGAGTAAATGATGTGTTTTAATTTGTTCTTTTATTAAATAAAGTAAAAATGAAATCTAAATATCATTGAAATTCAATACAGCCTTTCCTAGAACCCTTCGTATTGACCTCAGAAGTATCTAGAATAGCAGTCAAGTGCAGGGGCTCTTGTTTGGTGAAAATAGACACATTTTTGGGTAGGATTAATAAATTTATAACCAAGGATATAACTACGAACAGTTGCCCCACAACTTGTAGGTTTTTTTTTTTAAAATGCGAAGCCTCAGTTGCGGTAAGCGAATGCACCTTAGAAATAATGAATAAATTATGGAAAAATGCCTACAGGAAGAGATTTAAAAGTTCAATACAACTTGAATAGAAAAATGCATATACGAAAAATAAAGGTATGTTATAATGAAATATCTATCAAATTAATGTCTGGTTTAATGAACGCACTGTGAACATTTTTCATAGGTCTTTTTCTTTCTCTACACAATTGAATTTTTTAGTTGGATAACTTTTTAAACAATAAAAACGAGGAAATTTTAGCGCCATTTACTTCTTTAATTCTTAGCTTTACAGATTTGTGATTTCCACATAAATGTGAAATATTTTGACTTACTTCTTTATTGTTTGCTTTTTTTAAATTTACGGTATTCGAAAAACAAAAATTATTTGAAAATATTTTTAACATGACGGAAAACGCTCGAAGTGTGAGACACACCAATTCGGATTTTTCGTGATCATATTGACAATAATAAATGCCTTTTGTGACTAACTACACTAAATATGAATTTTATAAATTTAAATCATCACGTAAAATATGAACAATAGACAATTGTATATCATAAATCATTTGTTTCATTCAAATTTTCAAATGTCATCACTGCAATATAATGAATCCTTGTTATCAAGTTTCATTTATTTATAAACAAAAAATGAGCGCTATCCGTAATGTTTTTGTCATTTCGTCATTAAAAATGTGACTTGACGCATATTCCAATCTTCATTTGCTTTATCATTTATTTTTCAAATTAGTTTATAATTTTTAATTAATATTGCGTGAAACCTTCAACATTATTGATATTAAAAGTGTTACTTTTCAGTTCTTATTTTTCTTGGAGGAATGATTAAAAAATTGACTGCTTAGTTGATACATAATAACGACAGGAGATTAATTAGGCACTTATACTGATCATGATTTTTCAATTTATTGGAGTTTATATTTTTTTCTGGTGAATTTTTAATAACAATGATCAAAATTGACTACGTATTTCATATATACCATAACGCCATTATTTAATATCCCCTCATTAAATTAGCAATTCTAAAGTAAATGTTAATGACATTCAGTTTGGGTACGCGATATTAAAAAAAAATTGATCTTGAGTGCAAAAAATGGTGACGAAAACTGTAGACTTTAATTTATTCTAATTAGAAATTAACAAATTAGCTGAACTATAAACTGATGCAATTTTCAAAATCATTTCAAATCTGTCTCAAATTTAACAAAAATTTACAGGTTCCAGTTCTATAATTTGTAAACATGTAACATTGTAACTGTTATGCAACTATCAGAGGACTGACTTTAGATTAACTAAGTCAAAGCCCTGCTAACTGGAAGAATGTTGATATGTCGACAATTAAATCCGTATACTAAATACTTATGTCGACATACCACGATTATTGTAAGTGTTAAAAAAATCCTATTCCTTTGGAACAAAAATGAAAAATTAAAATTTTAATGCTAAAATTGCATCATAATTTTTTTATACATATACAGCTGTTTGAATATAGATGTATGCACATCGGACGCATTAACTGAAAACATCCCCGACCTGGCCACTGGCCCTTTTTTTTATACATTTCCATTAGTCCTAGTGTCAACATCTGGAAACACTTTTCGTACAATCATGTGTAAAGATGTTGACTCAAGTTCCAGTGAACGCTATGGTCATTTCTAAATCATTTCTAATTCCAAATTTGAATAACTTCCAAATACATTTCAAACATAACATTATTTACCTCGCGTTTATTTGGATGATTACAACGTTCGCCTTTGGCACGTGTTCTAATCTTTATATGCTAAAGAATACTGCATTATACGCTTAATAAATAATATAAATTAGTTATGTCTAAAATGAGATTAGTCAGTATTGATGTCGACAACATATCTTTCACTCCAAACATTAACTTACTGCACTGAATTGTCAATGAACCCGGTAGTTGTATACGATGTCCGCTTTCAAACCGTCGATTGTCGGCATCATCAGATGTTTAGGAGCTTGGCAAAATGCATTGTTATTGAAAAATATGAATATGGCATGCATATGTGGAATGGAAATATGGGAAGAATAAGAAATAATGTAGCGGTTGATTAAATGATTTAATTATTATTTATTTATTCACTCGGGCGTGGTTGTAAAAAAACAGTGACTGTAAAAAGTTTTTCTATGATTTTAAAAATATATATATAAGTTTACATGACGCTAAATATGAAATTAATTACTACTTGTTCCAAACGACCTGAAGTTGGCAAAGGCACTCAGATGAGGTACGAGTGGAGTTAGCTTCAAGTGCTTTTAATATTTGTTTCAAATTAGTTTTTTTTGTTTGTTCGTGGAAAAAGTATAGTTTGTGACTTGATTCGAGAACTCTCTAGACACCCATAATTATAAACTTGAGCTTTGTTCAAAAATAAAGAGACCCTGTATAAAGCATTTTTCGTAATATATCATTGTTTTTAATATAACATTATGTTGCGATTCTTTAAGACCGAAATTAGAGAGAACAGGCAAAAATCAGAGCCCTAAAAAAATTGTTATTAATGTCATAACATCATATTATACAGATCGTATTGTAACGTTATTTATTTTAATTTAGGGAGCAAAAGTTACTAAACACTACTATTTTTTTTATGATTTATTAAAATAATAAATTAGATAACTAACACTATTTCTAATAAATAATTCTAATTTAAACTTAATATTATTACACTACACTATAACTTAACTTTAATTATTTATGTCAATATTGATTTATTTTAAATAACACAATTTATTTCAACCACTAGCAGTCCATATTATAAGGTCTCTGTGCCAAAATCAATAATACTCCTCGTTGAGTCAGCCACTGTTATATACCGTGGGTCTCTCCCCACTAAGTTTTTCCCGCAAACGTCTAGGCTTTTCTAGAAAGCGCTAGTAGGTACCAGCAATTTTCTAGAAAACAAATATATTCGCTTGACTAATGACTAATTTATAGACTTAAATTCGTGACAGTATTATTTATGAAATTTTTATATAACAAAAAATCGTTGAACCTCATATTTTTCGCTTTCAGTATCGTGAAATTTTTTAATCTATTGTTAAATGAGTCAACAATAAAAATGTCAAATTTGCAAATTTGTAGACTATAAACTGTCAGTAAAATTCTACTATTCATTTTGATTGACGAATGAAATATTGAAAAATACTACATAAACAAATTATTATTAATTTGAATTTTCATTAGTGGTAATTTTTTGTAGTACTTTTTCAATTCCTAATCTTTAATATTCAACATACGTAAGTACTGTAAAAAAATGTTTTTATCACAAAACAAATAAAAACTTCTTTATTCCAGCTGAGGAACAATCTAAATTATTTTTATTTTGATAGATAACAATGAGCGAATTATAAATATGACATGAAAAATGAGATCAATAAATGCTCTTGACGTCAGAAAAATTGCGATATTTTTCATTGAGGATAATATGTTCTTAATAGTTTGGAAACAGAAATCACGTGGATACCAGAATTATAGGTACTTAGTTTATTATTGAAAATGAAATTTTGGGGCCTCTGAGAATTTCATGAGTAATGAAGTTGTAATTCACTACAGTAAATAATGAGTATTGCATAATAATATTTAGTCTTTTAGAACTCACAGCAAATATAACATATCTGGTCATTATGGGCCGGATTAAATTAATCTGTTTCTTCCGTACTTGAAAAAGATCGAACCCGGAATATTGTCGATAAAAATTACATCAATTTGTTAGACGTAATTTTGAATGGTAAATTAATCAATAATTGAAAGTAAGGCACAAAATTCATCCGAAACAGATTTCCCGAAACATTAATGCAGTCCGTCCCTATCAACTCTATACGTTCGTTAATTCCTAATTCCGGGCATCTGAACAAGCCTGCCCTGTATATTCGAAAAATTCGGAGTATATCAAGCTTTTTTCTCCAGAATTGGATGCTTCCGGATTGTGTGTAGTCGACATAAACATGTATTCTATTGAAATATGGTTTGCATTCGTCTTGGAACATATATTAATTTCCTTCAGGTTGAACAAAAAACTAACAGGTGTAGTTCGAACCTATAATTCAATTTTTAATCACTTAGTACTGATAATAATAAAAATACACCTTTGCAATTCTAGTAGATAAAAAATATTTAAATTATAGAGTGAATAATCGGAACAAAAAATTTTATTTAATAATATTGAAATTTTTAATGAAATTTCCTAACTAAAATTTATTATCTTTTATCATATTGAAGATCTTTGTATTCAAATATTTTCAATGGACGGGAGGCCTAATAAAAACAAATTGAATAAGAAGACAGTTGTCGAAATGCAAGTCTGACTCGCACCCCATTCACAAAAGGATCATACTGTCACAAATTTAATTGTGAATAATTCATTATAACAGATTAGAGTGCAAATATTTATTTTATAAGCTCGTATGATAACAATATCGCTCACAGTTACTTACTCGATCGTTACCTCACATGCCTTATATACTCTACTCCAACAATCAAATATTTGATAGTTGAACAACAATGAATCAGCATTTAAATACCTGACAATTGAACACCGACCAGACTGTTGGTCAATGCTAACAAGGATTACAATTACAATAAAATATTGAATGAATAGCGAACTCGAATGAATAATAATGTGAACGAATGATTTAAAATATTTCACATTTGTGACAACACTTAATGATAAATCTGAGATTTTGGGCTATGATAATCAGATAGATCATGAAAAACAAAGAATGAATGAATAGTAATATCGTTTTTAACAATAATTATTTTTGAAAATTATCAATATTAAAAAGAGCAACCGGAATCTGATACCGAAGGGAACATATTCAGATCGCTCAAGTTAATGCTAATAATACGTGATGAGGTAGGGTAGGAAATCTTCCTTCTCTGTTCACCTCACATAAGCGCATGGTTGTGTCTCTCTCACAATTACGCTGATACCGCAGCGGTGGGAATATCTTTTTGGTTGACGCAGACGCAGATCAAGTTACGATATCATTTATTTACTGTATAGTCCAAGATCCCAGACCCGCCAGACCTTACTTATTTTCTGAGAAACAAAATTTGTGAATTAGAATAGTTTCAGTCGGTACTTTGATCATACTCATATTTACTAGTTTGTGCCGACGGCCAATTTATAGATACGAGGTGTTATAGCTACATCAAGACAATACTCACTTTTCTTGAAGACTAAGTGCTGATTTTTATGTATGTTCTGGAGAATATTGTTGAAAATTGATAATTAACACTGCCAGACACTTCTCATCGGCAGTAATTCCTGCTAAACGCTTTAAAGCTCGCAAAAAAATGTCGTTATCTTACTTATAGTCTGAGTCCTAATTTTTATATATAATACTCAGAGAGCAATTTCAAGACTTTTTATGAATAGCCAGACCAAGGAAGAGTTGGATGCCCATAGATACTTCACTTACTATCAAGCCTACAAATAGTGACCTCGCGCTTTTACTCACAGCGATATTTTACATGTGTCTGGGGGAGGTTTAGCCCTACGATTAATCTAGCTGTTAACAAAAAGTATTGAAATTGTACTCTGAGTGTCATATATAAAAATTAGCACTCAAACTATAAGCAAGATCACATTATTCTTCGTGAGCTTTAAAGAGTCTAGCAGAAATTACCACCGATGGAAAGTGTCTAGCAGTGTTGATTATCAATTTTTAATAATATTCTCCGAAACATACCTCAAAATCAGCACTCAAGACCTCAAGAAAAGTGAGTTATGTCTTAACGTACCGCTAGCACCTCGTATCTGTAAATTGGCCGTCGCCACAAACTAGCTAGTATGCGTATGATCAAAGTACATACTAACACTACACTATTCCACACATTTTGTTTCTCAGAAAATAAGTAAGGTCTGGCGGGCCTGGGATCTTACTCTAGTAGGAACCCTTTTATTTTTGATCGAATTATCGAGAGGAATGAGGTGCTGAAAGCTGAAAAACTGAAAAATGCTACAATTCGGAAAAATTCATAATATGTTTTATAAAAAAGACTCCTGAAAAAATATGTAAGGGAAATTTCCGTAGTTCTCAGCGCTTTCTAGTATCTTGTCTGAACTGCAGCTAACTTTCCATAATTTTTGAATCGTACCTCAAATATTCTAAAAATATAGGTTATTTCTTTTTAAGGTACAAATTTAAAACATAGCTAAATTATATTACTTGGGCTCAATTCTAACTCGTAGAGACAGTTGCTTATATATAGATTATAGTCGATAAAATTAAATAGAGGAGAGAATTCATCAAAATTTGTAACTAGTTAATGACGTCACGTAATTACTACGTTTATAGGCTATAACAATTTAATTTAAAAAACATGTAATGTGGGTTCCATACTTCCAAATATGTGCGATACTAATTCATTTGATCTAGTAAATTGATTGTAACAAAAAAAAGAAACAAAGTAAACACGAGATGATCGCACTGAAATGTTAAAAACGAATGCCACTAATGAGAATGTGAACGTAGTCAAACTTTATAGTATCAACGAGCAACGAGTGATAAAGTAAGGAACTACAATTATTGTAAATAAATTAAATTTCGTTAAAAACGTTTGGTTCGAGTTTAAAATAATTGTAAATTTAATAAAAATATACTTTTCTTATAGTACGCAAAAAAAAAACATTTATTTTCTTCGTTTTTCCAAACATAAACGTCACTTGCTCGTTACGACAAGTCCTTTTCAGTTTGTAATGCTTTGATGACGTCTCTCCTCTGCTTAATTTTATCGACTACATATCTCTTACATTAATTTATTTTTAAATCACAAATTTAAAACATAGAAAAATTATATTTTGATAAAGAATTCAATTCTAATTCGTAGAGATAGTTTCTTGACGACATTTTTGAGACTCTTAACATACGTACCACCTAGCGGATAATTGGATGAGTGATTCAATGTCGTCATCGTAGAAGACAGTCTTCCACAAATAAGAGACAAGATCAAGTTGGTTTCTTTCGCTCGATGTAAGTCTTTGACATTTGTATGTCATCAAATATTAGCAATAAAACAAAAATTAGATGAATAATGAATTAGAAATATGGGGATTCATGAACTGAGTTTGATTTCAAGTATCGTTCTTACTTGTTACTATGTGACGATCACGATGACATTGAAATAGGGAGTGCAATCTGTCTCTATGAATTAGAATAGGTCCCTTCGTGTCAAAAAAATCTGCAAACGGTGGAGTGAAAAAAAAATTAGAATTAATTAAAACTCACGCAAAAAAATTCTCTTTATATGAGGATTTTTAGTAAAAATTGTTTCTTTTGAAGAATCTTTTATATCTCTTATGTGCATTTAAATTAGTTTAATTTGTCTTCAAAAACTTTTTTTCTATGGAATCCTTCGTGAAAATATCCCAAAAGTGTTCAACTCTTAAAATTATAATTTAATATGGCATCCCTTATTTTAAGGGTGTAGATCATCATAAAATGATGAAAACTGGATACAATGGCTGATATTTATTGGTGTTTTTTTATCCTTTTACAAATTTGACACAATAACTCGAAAATCTTATTTCCAGTTTAAATAAAAATTTCTTTTCGGAAATTGAAATATTCACATTTATGAATGTTTTCATAATACCTGCATTGAAACAACGCGTTTCAACGCCTGTTTTGTCAGTCGGAACAAGACAATTTCAGACAAATGCGAATGTAGCCGGGCAGGAACAAGCCTGTTTCTTCCCTAGGGGAGAAACAAGCTTGTTTTTGCCCGCTTAATTTGTTTTTTACATCGTTTTATCCCTAGCAGAGTCGCATTTGTTCATTTTCAATCTCTAAATGGAAATCATATAACCTCAGTTAATTTGACAGTTGTTGTATTCGTGACTGTAAATTAAATTAAAAGGAGGATTAGTTTCAAGAAAAAAAAGTATTAATACGATAATTTCAAGTACATCACAACATCTTATTGATAAAGCTCAAGCAGCTACACTCGGCTTGTTACCTGCAAAATCAAAAGAAAAATATTAACTTTGTTATGTCAAATTTGTAATATGGAAAGTTTCAATGCAGGTATTATGAAAAATACAGTGTGCGGCACGGGACAAAACACGATTTCAGCCGAGGGTGATGCCAACCTTCGCTTCGCTCGGGCAAGCAACTCTCACCCTCAGATGAAATCGTCCTGTTTCATCCCTAGCCACACAATATACTATTATGTATTTGCATATTTAAAATTAGAAACTAAAATTGAAGTATTCTCTGGTAAATCTAGTGAACTTGCTTGAAAAAGAATTAAACGGAAATTATTCATTTATGAGTTCAAGCGTATTTTTTTCCAGTTTGAAATTATGCAGTTGATTATACTGCAACTGTAATTTCAAATTTCTCGTTTTCATGTATCTTTCAATATTTATTAGGCTTTGATTTCTGTTAAATACAGATTTTATTTCCTTTTTGAACATATTTTTTGATACTGGGACATAAACCAAAAACTAAGTCCATCACTGAAAATGTATTTCAATTTAAAAAAATATTGCTTTCAATATACTCTTCGAATCATATTTTGAGTACCACTGTTATATATGCACTACATAATATTTACTCGAATAAATTACTATACATATTTCCGAACAAAAGTTATTCAACAATAAAATGTGCTTTAAAATTTAGCATTTATTCTGCGTAGTTGGGCTGAGTTTATCAACATCAGAATATATTACGCTTGAAAAAAAAAGAATTAAATAACAAGTATAAATATAACATTCACACACTTACATACTTATTCATATAAACATACGTCAGTTAATCTTACTATAATACAAAACAACAAACATATCATTCCCGAGATAGATCTGTTATCTGCTTATTAAATAAATAATAAGTGCGGTTGATTGACGATTTAAATTATTCTAATATTGTGTATCATGAAAACAATCATGTCATGGCTTAGAGATTATATTTGTCTCAAAATCTGAGATAGGACAACAATTAATTTAAAAATTATTGTCTCAATTGGATAATAGTTCATATTTTCATATTTTTCAGAAATTTTATAGTAACATCCAGCGACGCAGCAACTGCCACCACTTTTTCTTCAAATGATACATCAATGCATACGTAAGACACACAATAAATCACGAAAAGTCCGGATGGCATTGTCACTAGAGCTACGCAGTTAGCGTGTTGAAGATTAAACTCTAATAAAACAAACAAAAAAAGTAATGGTCTTTTAAATAAATTATAAAGAATTGAAGTTGATTTGAATACTTTCAAGGTCATTCCACATGGGATTGAAATTGATTTGAATACTTTCAAGTTCATCCCACATGGAAATAGTATACTACAAAAAATTTTAGAATCATGTTCTCACTGAATTGTCTAAACACGTTTTGTGCATTGAACTCTGATTTTATGTATGAGAGTACATTGTTCTTAGCATAATAATTCATAATTGAAATGCAGAGAAAAATGCAGCATTAAAGGCATCGTATCGAACTACCCCAAATTGAAAACCAGGAAAGTTATTCACTTTTCCCCCTTGTTATCTGATATTATATAAACAATCAGCACATGAAATTTTCCGGATCTCTAACTGCGCATTATTTTTTTTTATCATGATTACGTTGCGAATTTTGAATCTTTTGTTCTGTAAGATTAAAATTATACTTACACTGCATACGTAGTGCATCGTGCTAAATTTAGCCGAAGGTAAAAGTTGGTTGACTTTAGAAAATTTACTTTTGTGACCACGCGAGCAAATAGCAATGATTTTTACGTATGAAAAGTTCGCGCTTTGCCAAACTTAAATGCGTTGTTTTGTTATGATCTAAAAATCAAGAATTGTGTACTATTGTGTACGAAAAGGAGTAAACAAAAATATAGGAAAAGAAGCGACTCAGTATTTCCAACAATTTAATCTTGAAATGATATGATTGATGGATTATAGTCAGTTAGGAAATAAATGAAATCGTCACTAGCTACGTATTTGCGCCAACCATAGATATATCCCCACCAATATAGTAGCAGCGTTACTGTGCTAACGATACAACGTATGCGCTTGCATGAGGTGGGAAAAGAGGGAAGACCTTCTACCCTGACTCATCGCGTCGAGTGATCTTTGCAATAGATATAAGTTAAAAGAAGTTTCAATACAACTAAAATTACACACAAGACAAAATTGTTTTGGGAAACAAGTTGTTAGAGATAAGTAAGAGATCGACTGTTTTATCTGTCATTAAAATACCATTCAAAATATTTTTGCCACTTAATATGTTGACGTTATATTTTTTTTTTCAGTATATAAATTTTGAACTTTGTAATATTTGATATATTTAATCTCTGCCACAGTTTTTCAACACTTACCTACGCTAAAAGGAATTCTTGTCTCCAATATTATTGTTTTATTTATTATTTTAATCATACAAACGATAAGATATAGATAATGTAAGTTTGTCACGAAGAAAGAAAGATCCAAAAATATATTTTGTCTTTTATTAATCAAAACTAAATGGGAAACACAAATACTTGTACCTTAGAATAGCCGTAACGTGCTCATGAAAATAATCAAAAGTACATAAAAATCACGTCATCCATTTACATCATATAAATAAGAAGTAAAAGCCATCGCCAGGCTCCATCCTCATGCATGATTATATTTAAATTATTGTTCTCACTCAGAAACATTCTCATACATAACAATCCAACAATGAAATCCATCCAGTTAGATGCCAGACATCCTCGCAATCGTTTAGATTCTCTCTTTCAAAAGCCTTTGCTCGATATTTCCAACACATTGACTTATTTCCTCAACCACATCCTTTTTTATATTACATCTAACATACTGTAATGTTATTTATTTTAATTTAGGGAGCAAAAGTTACTAAACACTACTATTTATTTTTGTGATTTATTAAAATAATAAATTAGATAACTAACACTATTTCTAATGAATAATTCTAATTTAAACTGAAGATTATTACACTACACTATAACTTAACTTTAATTATTTATGTCAATATTGATTTATTTTAAATAACACAATTTATTTCAACCACTAGCAGTCCATATTATAAGGTCTCTGAGCCAAAATCAATAATACTCCTCGTTGAGTTAGCCACTGATATATACCGTTTTTCCAGCAAACGTCCAGGCTTTTCTAGAAAGCGCTAGAAGGTACCAGCAATTTTCTAGAAAACAAATATATTCGCTTCTATTTCTTGATGTAAAATATTTCCACAATAATTCTAAGCACCAGTAAAGCCAAATTGACTAATTTATAGACCTAAATTCATAACAATACACTTATTTATTTTTCTCTCGATTAAATTTTGTGTATCTACAATCACTAGTCACTGCCACCCTACCACGTATGTTATGTCCACAGCAGTCACTTCTATAACCATTCCTTGCATTCATTTCCAATTCGGCAATTCCCATACATCAATTCAGGCAAAGTCCCCCATTATGATCACTCAATTTTGAATTTCCTCAAAACCTCAAAATCTGGTTTCTGGAAAGTAGAGTAGATTTTTTAACCCTGATTTTATTCTTCTTCGAGATAACTTATGTTCAGCTGTAAGTAGCACTTGTATACTTATTAACGTGGCTTACTTTGTAAAGGTTTGTAACTTGGAGAAATGTAAACAAATATTTCCTCCTACGCCTTTGAGGCAGGGTATCTGACTTGTCGATGTCACTATGTTATCTGAGAGAGAAAGCACCAAGTGCATACGCCCACGTAAGTAAGAATAGATGTTGTACATACTTAAACATTGTTATCATGTGTGGTTACTAAACTTTAATTAAAGTTAAGCCTTGTAAACTTATATGAATTGAACTAAACCAGACAAAATAGACGAATAAAAGTGGTGGGTTTGCATGAATTCTCAACAAGCTGGATTTTTATACAGATCTTGAATGCATCATCACAAATGACATGTCGAAAGTCCTCATCGATCCCACTTGTGTGTTATTTTTTATCCGAGATTATTCGTTTTTTGCGTATATCTCTGAAATGGTGAAAGCTACTGGAAAAATAGGTTGAAAAAAGTTTGTAGATCCTGAAATTCTCTACAAAAAAGGTATGAATACTTTTCTCTCTACGAAGCACTGTTCTCGAGTTATTGCCATTTCAAACCTAGAAAATACGAATGTGTCCTTTTATGTGATCAGTATGCATCATTGAGTCATTCATTTGAAGAAAAGAATATTGGAATATTGGTTGTTGTGACTCATGCACTCAAATACTATACGTGGAAAATATATGATTATGAATAAGTCAACGGCCGTCCATAATTCCATTAGTCGAATGGCCTTTAGTAACATCAATAATCCAGTCAGTTTTGAATGGTTTTTCGTAATGAATAGACGTATTTGTAGATGATATTTTAATTTTAAACTGTGTCGTTACTAAATTTTATGAAAATGTAAAAAAATTGCTTCATTTGCAGTGAATTTTTGATTGAAGGTGGAATAAAAGAGCGCAGTTATCTTGTCTCCTTCCAATTTCTGCTTCTGCTAATCAACACTTGTTTCGTGTGTTCTACTAAGTGCAAGTGTGGCTGAGCAGTGAACTGAATCCTGAAGACTGCTGAATACAATTGCAAGAAAGGCTGCACGAACAATTGTGGGTGTAAAAATGTTGGATTGTTTTGTTTACCAATCTGTGGTCTGTGCCAATTGTCAAGGCCACTCTTGCACTAATGAAGATGGAGATTTTTTCGAGATCGATGAGGATCTAACTGATATATCTCTCTTCTTGGAGCACTCAATACAATTCAAGAAGAGAGAGAAGAGGAAGAAACGAGTGATCATGTAGAATTTGATGATGAATAATGTAATTTTCTTGCTGCTACAATTTTCATTATATTATAGTAATTAAGGTACTTATCAAGGGTGTTAAAAGGACAATAATGCCTAAGTTGACGTTGACCGTAAGCATTATTGCCTGTTCAACTCCCGTGGTGCCTTCAATGTTTAATGTCCGATTTTTGTTGTATTTCAATCAAATTTTTTAGCAATGTATGTCCTGTCATTGTGATTTCTGTCAGAGAAATTAATCTAGTTACTTGCTGTAACTAAGAAACTTGTTTGTTATTTTTCAAAATAATGCTCTCAGGTATCCTTGTACGACTCAGAAGCTTTCGGACAGTATTTAGTAGACAAAATTGGAACAACTATTACAAATGGTAATACTGTGACATACTATAATAATAATTCTTATTCTAATGCGGGTGCGAATCGCTTCAATTTTAAACTTGTTGATAAAAATATTATTGAGGATATTTTGTTCAGATTGAAATCTAACGCTGTAGGAGAGGATGGCATTTCTTTAAAAATGATTCAAATTCTATTTCCTGTGATAGGTGATCATATTACTAACATCATAAACACGAGCTTATTGGAAGGAGTTGTTCCGGATATTTGGAAAGTGGCTATTATTAAACCCATTGCTAAAAAAAATAATTCTGCAACCTTCAACGATTTGCGCCCAATTAGTATCCTTCCAACATTCTCTAAAATTTTGGAAAGAATATGCAATGATCAGATAATGAGCTATTTGTCAGGTAATAATATTCTACCAGGCACACAGTCTGGTTTTAGGCGCGGTTACAGCACTCAATCCAGCCTCATAAACATTGTGGATACAATCATCTCTAATCTAGATAAATCAAATTTATCTGTGCTCATTCAAATCGACTTTACGAAGGCTTTTGATATGGTGGATCATAATCTGCTTCTCGCAAAACTCAGATTTTACAATTTTTCTCCGAGTGCTATAGAGTGGTGCAAAAGTTATTTAACCAATAGATCGTTTTATGTTACTATGTCAACTGAGTCAAAATCTTCTCAGTCATCTTCATTTCCTTTAATGTGTGGGGTCCCACAAGGTTCAATTTTAGGCCCATTGCTTTTCCTAATTTATATTGCGGACATGCCATCTGTTTTACAATATTGCTCAGCTCACTCTTATGCCGATGATACGCATGTCTTAGCTTCATTTAGTCCTGTCGATATCGAGGAAAAATTTAAACTTATAAATAATGATCTGAAGGCACTCTCAGAATGGATAAAAGACAATGGTCTCAAACTAAATGCAGAAAAGTCATCTCTCATCATTTTTGGTTGCAATGATACGCCTAATGTGATTTTGGATGGTGTTATACTGAGACGTAGCTGTTCTATAAAAAGCCTAGGATTAGAAATTGACGAAAATCTCAATTTTAGAGGACACTTAACAAAAAAATTAACAATTGCCAAGTTAAAATTACGGCATTTATACCAATTTAGGGACCTATCATCCCAAGTGAAATTGCGTTTAGTCAACTTATTAATTTTACCTTTGTTATACTATTGTGCCTGTGTTTATCTGCCAAATCTTACGCAATCGGACAGACAAAGAATTACTCTGCTTCAGAATACTTGCCTACGTTACGTTTATGGTGTTCGTAAATATGATCACATATCCCAATACCGTTTATTAGCAAAGATGGACACCGTAGAAGAATATTTGACAAAAACGTATATCTGCTTCATTCATAAAGTTAGATTAACTGGCATTCCCTCCTACCTGCACGAGAAATTGGTGAATAAAAATTGTTACTATACATTACGTGGAAAAGACTTATATGATGTACCAATTTTTAAAAAAACTAAATTTAAATGTTCCTTTTCGTATTTGGCTCCAACGCTTTACAATGCTGTTCCTTCGCATTTAAAATCTTTGACTGTTGGTTCTTTAAAGACTCATTTGAACGATGTACTGAATATCAAGTTGATAGCATAAATAATTTTAATATATTAATTAGTTATTATATACATATTTTTCATTTCTGTCACAATTGTCGATTTAGATTTAATTAGTCATCAACAACAATTTAATTTTTTATATTGTTTATTTGTTAAGGATATTAGTTTCTAACAACAATTGATTTATCTTATATTGTTTATCGCTTGCTGGCTTTTTCAATTTGTATTAATTATATTGTATAACGGTTAGGTGGAAGAGCAGCCTATGGCTGAACCTCGCCGTTGACTTAAGTCAATAAAGTATATTATTATTATTATTATTATTATTATTATTATTATTTGTTATGTAATTACCCTGAAATCAGTGTTATTATGACAACAATAATAAACCAGTCGGATATTAATAAAATATTGTTCCATTAAATTTCTTGGATCAAAATATGTCGTGGAGTATTCATACTTGGAAAACGACGTTAAAAAAGAGCACCAAGTGCACTACATCAGTGGTGGTGCGGAAATGTATGCATACCTACGGTTTGAAATCGCGATTACTCGAGAACGGTGCTTTGTAGGAAAAGGAGTATCCATACCTTTTTGTAGAGAATTTCACGATCTACAAACTTTATTTAAGCCATTTAAGCCAAAAAACAATCTAAAAGTTTTTCCGGTAAAATTTAACTACTTATGATATTATATATGAAAATTTTTAGGTGTTGTAGTCAAAAAAGAATGCTATTAACATGGTGGATGGTTGCCGTTTTTTTGCACTCACACCATGTGTTTTGTAATTTATAATATCAATTTAATTATGTATAAAGTTTATCTATATCGTTGAAATGTACAACATATATTCAAGTTCATGCTGAAAATGGATGAAATTGCACATCCGAAACGTCCATGTTAATAAAATTCTTTTAAAAGAAAAAAAATATAATACATTTTTTGGACTACAACACCTAAAAATTTTCAATTGAATAAATAAATTAAATCAGAAGATAGTTTTCAAAATACAAGTTTGACCTAGACTCCTTTCGGTATGAGTCACCGTAAATGATTGCGATATCGTTGTTCACAATAATCATTTCTGAAAAATACTATCATTAAAAAGAGCAACTGGATTCTGCTATAGAACTGCACACATTTAGGTCGCTTAGGTTAATACTAATGATACGTGATTGTATCGTACCTACAGTTACGCTGATACAGTAGCGGTGGGGTTATCTCTTTGGTTGGTGCAGGCACATAGTGACTTACAATTTCATTTATTTACTGTAGGAACCTCATTATTTTCAGGGATGGAAAATAATAGCCTAAAAGGTAATTCAGGTTATATTCTATCACTATGTACATGATGAAAATTCTGTACAGATTTATTATGTCATAGATTTATCTGTCATTTGAATTGGGACTCAGAATTTAAGTTGATTAAATCCGGATTTATTAATTATTTGAAATATCCCTGTTAGTCAAAATACGAAATTAATCAAAGAATATTTTCAAATTATGCTTATTATAGTTTAGAGCATGAGAAAAGTTTGGATTAAGTTTTTAGTGAACATGTGCCTCTTTTAGTTACAATTTATCGCTAGTATAAATAATTTCGAAGACAGTGGTATTCTGTTTAGCACTAAAACAGAGCAAGAAGATTTTTTACGACTGTTACAAAAAAATCATTACTCTTGTCTTAACTAGATAATAATAAATAATCGAAGAGGACATTAACACGATTTATGCGGTAGTAGAACATCAGTTCAAGATTTTGATGCTCAAGTATTAAATAATAATGTGAAATTTGAGGTGAAAAATATTTCATTACAGTCGAGGATTTATTATTTTATTCATAATCATCTTTAGTTATCAAAATTAAATTCTGATTCTGTTTCGTTTTTCAAGCTGAGTAAATTGATTTTTAGTAATTTACAATACAAAATAATTACTTTAGAACTCTATGGGCGAGCATGGTACCTATAACGAGCGAGCAAAGTGAGCTTGTTATCTATGCGCTCTTATTGGTCTTGGAAGTTTATAAAATCGCGTGACTGTCACGTTCAGAATAGCGTCACGTACGAATTTAACCTCTCAGAAACTAACTTCTAAAATTTGAAATGATTGGCTTCAGCTGCCTCGATTAATTCATAAATATGATTGATAGCTGTCAGCATATAATTTTAAATTAACATAATTGGCTCACACAACAGGAAAAAAAATTTCACGGTCATAGAAGGATAATAGAATTTTTTTTATGAATGATTTTAAAATTGAACTACTGGAATAAAATTATAAGTTTGTCAATTATCTTCAAGTGCTAAAACTTAACCCAATGTAAACCATGAAACTATACTTCAATAAAGGAAGTAAACAATTTTGAGATAAAATATTTTGCGATATCAACATAACAAATTTGAATAGTAAAGTTTTGCTTGATAAGAAACAATAAGTCGTTAACAGAACAAAATACACTTTGGAAAATCTTTAGGTAAACAAAATATCAGATAATGCTGAATATTTATAATTTTTTATAATGTTCAGTATGTAATTTATAGCTTCTGAAAATATTTACATTTGTTTTAGTTTAATAATATAATTAGTTATTATTCAAACTGTTTTTAAAAGCATTGCGATGTTAATTGCTTGTTAAAATCTATGTACCATATAAAAATATTGTTGTTTCGCTACGGAAAATACGCTTTTAAAATTCAATTCATAACAATAGTTGTCAGTTTTTTATATTCTTCAAGACATGAATTAAATTGTCACTCGTTGATAACAGCAATAAAAGATTTTGATTCAAACATGCAATTACAGTTTGTAATATGGTAAATAACGTTTCAAAATAACTTTAAAGTGTATATATTGTCACAAATTTTATTGTGATCAATTTAATAACACAGGTTACTGTGTAAATAATTATTTTCTAAACACGTATGATTATAATATCGCTCACTGTTACTCTTACTCCTAGCTCACGCTCTTTTTATATACCCTAATCCAACAATGGGCCAACATTCAAATGTCTAACAATTGTTGCCTGGCAACCACCTAACATCTAGTAACCATAGGCTGTCAATCATGTCCGACTAGGTTTACAGTCACAATAAATTATTGGCTAAATAGCGAATTCAAATAAATAATAATGTGAACTAAATTACTTAAAATATTTCACATTTGTGACAATTGTATTATTATGTTATAAGAATCGAAAAATCAATTTTCTGAAACTGTTACTGAAAGAGAACTACTGAAAGAGTTGATAGAAAGAACGACGAACTGTCTACAAGTATAAATATTAGCTTCATTTGTGGAACGTGCATTGGACTCGACAGGGACAGGATTAATTATCTTTGTTTTAAGAAAAAAAAAGAAATACGAACGCAGTACTTCTTCTTAAATTTGATTTGATTTTTTATTCTAATTTAACGGCGACATTTTTATTCGTTCTTCACACTGTTTATTCTTTTATCGACTAACGCTCCAGCCTCGAGTTTTAACAATAGAAATGATTATAACGGGTGATTCCACAAGTAATTAATTTCTAATGTAATGTTTATTGCTTGATGAATCACTCTGTAAATAAATAAAAGTCACTATTTAATAATCTAAATGAAATAAAATCTTTAATTCTTCTTATGTCACTAATAACAGTATATTTATATATTAATCACTTAATTCTAATTTAATCAAAGTCACAGATATTTATATTTCACTATTTATATACACTCTCACTTCACTGTCACTGTTTATTATTTATTTGCACTGCTACCATTATTACTGTACTGTCCCACACGTCGTTGGCTTGGTCTTATATAGAGAAACATCGTCCTTCTCGAATTTTCGATTTTCGCGACTCTTTCCATTTCCAGGAATTGCTAGGGGCTTCCATTGGGAGGGGTGATGCGCTGCGACGTAGCGCGGCGTAAGAGGCGACAAGAAGCCCCTCCCCATACTGCGTCGTATTCACGAGCTCCCCTCTCACTCCCGCACGTCACACTGCCCTCTTCTTAAGAATGTTTCGTCCCGAAACACATCTTCATGTCTATGCCGGAATCGACACTCACCGCCCTTGGTGCAACCAGTAGTTTGAAAGAAGTAGCAGTCGACAGTTTTTGGTTCGATCGGGCCTGCTGGGTGGAAGCAGCAGACCAATATTTGAATTCCGCTGTTCTGGAATGTTACCTCTATCATATTTCGAACGATCTTCCAATCTAATCCATCCAGACCGCAGCCCAATTTTGGCATTGCCAGTTTCAGGATGTCGTTCTGCATTAAATGGCCTCGCATGTCTTGCAGCGTTTCCCACATGGAACGGTAGGTTGGTTTATGATGAAATTTATCTTTCGTTACCATGTGGTAAATATAGCGTTCCTTGGTTGTCGTATTGTCCCGCAGACAGATGGTGTTCCCTACTGTAGGCTTCTGGTGTTCTGGTCTGCCAAACTTCTTCTTGAAAACTGCTGCTATTCCTCGGGACATCTCCAAATCTCTTGATACACAATGGGCCAAGGAGTAGTCGGCCGGGACTCTGAATAGATCCTGCTGCACTTCGGTAGTTATTCCGAATCGAGCCCGACGTCCACTTGAAAAAGTCTTCATGAACTCCTCAAATGAATCTTCCTGCGCATGGATCTTACGAGCACGTGCGTCGTTGGGATCTTCATTATTGTCTCCTGCAAATGGTGCTAGCCGATTGAAGTGCACCACTCTTGATTTGCTCTTGGGGTTGCGTCTGATTTCGTAGATTATGTCGTTAATTCTTCTGATGACTTCGTAAGGCCCTTCCCAAGATGTCTGTAATTTTGGAGACAGGCCACGTCGCCGCCCTGGGTTATAAAGCCACACAGAGTCTCCTGGTTGAAAACCCCCGTCTTGTGCCTTGACGTCATAGGTCTCTTTCATCCGGTCGCTGGCATTCTGGATGTTTATACGGACTCGGGAGTGGATATCGTCCATCTGACGCCTTAAATTAATGACATAATCTTCACCAGCCAAGTCTTCTCCAGATTTGCAGCCGAACTTTAGGTCGCATGGTAGCCGAAGTTCCCGTCCAAAGATAATTTTTGCTGGAGTCTGTCCGGTTGTTTCGTGTACGGATGAGCGGTAGGCCAAAAGGAACAGATGGAGATATTTGTCCCAGTCTCTCTGGTGACTGGAGACAACTTTGGCCAGGTGTCTGTTGATGGTCTTATTCATCCGTTCCACCATTCCATCAGACTGCGGATGTAATGCAGTAGTTCTGGTTTTACGAATGTTCAGTACTTCGCATATTCCTTGGAAAAGTGTGGATTCAAAGTTTCTTCCCTGGTCAGAATGAAGTTCCAAGGGTACGCCAAAACGACAGATCCAGTTCTTTACTAGGACGTCTGCAATAGTAGCGGCCTCTTGATTAGGAAGGGCATACGCTTCCGCCCATTTACTAAAATAGTCCATGACGACAACAATGTATTTATTTCCGACGTCTGATTCAGGAAATGGCCCTGCTACGTCGATGGCTATCCTCTCGAATGGACTACCGACATTATACTGTCGCATCGGAGCTCTTGGTCGTTTCTGCGGTCCGTTGCTTGAAGCGCACGTAGTGCATTTCCTGCACCATTCTCTGACGTTTTCTTTGCAGTTTAGCCAATAAAACCGCTCACGAACTCTCTGCAGAGTCTTCGTTACCCCAAGGTGTCCTCCACTCACTCCATCATGGAGATGTCTTAAGACCTCCGGAACCCGACCTCTAGGAACGATCAGCTGTTCTCTACTCTTGGTTTCATCCGGATCTTTTAGGACACGCTTCAAGACGCCTTCATCCAGGATTATGGAATCCCATTGCGCCCAGTATGATTTGACCGTCGGGGAGTATGGTGCCACCTCTTGCCATGTCGGTCTTGTTCCTTTCTTCTTCCATTCTTGAATAATTTGCAACTCTGAGTCGCCATTTATGTCCTTTTCTACCTCTTGTGGTTGCCAAGCATCGTCAATGACAGTTGTTCGGAACGCCTTCGCTTCAACCTTAGAGCAATGATGACAATCTTTTGGACATGGTCGTCTTGATAAAGCATCAGCATTCTTATGTGCTGTACCGACTCGATGTTCTATGTTGAAGTCGTATTCTTGAAGTCTTTCGATCCATCGAGCGACCTGACCCTCAGGATTCTTGAACTGTAGTAGCCATCTCAGAGCAGCGTGGTCAGTTCTTAACAGGAAATTCCTACCATACAAATATTTGTAAAAATGCTCGATGGACTTCACTACTGCCAGCAGCTCCCGTCTTGTGACACAGTAGTTTCTCTCTGGCTTTGACAAAACCTTACTGAAGTACCCGATTACTCTTTCTTGACCCTCCTGCAATTGGGACAGGACGCCCCCAATACCGACGTCGCTGGCATCTGTGTCCAGAACAAAACGTCCTTCCGTCTTCGGGTAACTCAGGATTGGTGCTTGGACTAGAAGTAGTTTCAGTCGCTCGAAAGCGACTTGGCAGTCTTCATCCCAGCTGTATCTGCGATTATTTTCCGTCAGTCTGGTCAGTGGCTTGGCGATATTGGCGAATCCATAAACAAATCTTCTGTAATAGGTACAGAGCCCGAGGAAACTGCGCAGCTGATGTTTATCCGCAGGTACCGGCCATTCTTGAATTGTCCTTATCTTTTCTGCATCAACTGCTACGCCTTCTTTGGAGACCACATGTCCCAAATAGTTCACCCGTTCTTGGAATAAGTGGCATTTCTTTGGACTAAGTTTCAAACCAGCTTTCTTTAATTGTTCAAATACCTGCTCCAGATTCTTCAAATGGTCTTCAAATGATTTTCCCATCACAATTATATCGTCCAGGTATACCAAGCAAATTTTTCCCGATAGTCCTTTCAGTACGGTCTCCATAAGTCGCTCGAAGGTGGCAGGAGCATTACACAGACCAAATGGCATGACTGTAAATTGCCACAATCCACTGCCGATGGTAAATGCAGTTTTTTCTCGGTCTTTCTCATCCATCGCCACTTGCCAGTATCCACTCTTGAGATCTAGGGTCGAGAAGATCTTTGACCCGGCCAGGGTATCTAAGGTGTCATCAATCCTGGGCAGAGGATAACTGTCCTTCTTGGTAACGTTATTCAGCTGGCGATAGTCGACACAAAATCGGGTAGAACCGTCCTTCTTCTTCACAAGTACCACCGGGGAGGCCCATGGACTGTTTGAGGGTTCAATGATGCCGTCTTGCTCCATATCTTGAATGATGGCTTCAGCGTCTTCTTTCTTCGCAATCGGGAGTCGTCGTGGTGCTTGTCGAATTGGTCGTGCATCGCCGGTATTAATTTTGTGATGGACAATATTTGTTCTCCCTTTTTGCCCCTCACTGGTTTCAAACACCTCTTGGAATCGGCGTATCAGATCTTCTGCTTGTGCGCGTTGCTGATTGTCTAATTGTTGACCCTTGGATAGTAATAGGGTCGTCAATTCCTTCGAAAGTTTATCGCAATTAAGCTTTATCTTTGTGTCTTCTTCGGTGAGTTTTTTTCTTGCGAGGCGTTCTTTTTCATGTCTGGAGTTATCTTTGGGTAGCATCTTCAAAGATTTCTTGCGTTGACTTTTTGCTTGACCTAGCTCTTCACGGTTCCAACACCGAAGTTGTCTGGAATTCTTGAGATCTTTCACTGCTTCCTGGACCAACCGCTGAACCTGGGCTTCCAAGCTTTCCGTGGTATCGGAGTCGCAGGTAACCTCTCGCACTCGAGCACTGCTTCTGGACGCCTGCTTTGCCGCTTCGTATTCCAGTGCACGAGCCAATGCTTCCACCAGCTTCTTCGGCCGCGCCAAACGTAGGGCTTGCTGCGTTTCATGGTCTCTGATGCCGTCCACAAATATTCTCACAGCCCAGCTTTCCAAGAAATCATCCGGGCCAGTTGGATATGCCAGTCGAACCAGGCGTGCCACATCAGCTTCGAACTCCTGTAGACTCTCGCTGGGACGTTGGTATCGGTTCTTGAGCTGCGTGTGATACACTTCCTCCAAGTGTGCATGGCCGTATCGCAGCTCCAGTCGCTTGACCAATTTTTCGTAATTGTTGTCTTCTTCCGGTGGAATAGCCTGTAAACTGTTTACCGCATCTCCTCGGAGAGCAACTGTAAGTGCTGAAACTTTCTCAGTATCATTCCAGCCGTTAGCCTTAGCAGCGGCTTCAAATTGTCTATGGTAATTAATCCAAGATGTTTGACCATCAAAGGTTGGAGGTTTGACACGCATTTTTGTAGTTGAGTCAAGATTTGGTGCGGATAATTCAATTATCTCAGCTTTTGAAGCTTTTTCCGGAGATGAAACACCAAATTTGAATTTTTCTTCAAAAATCTTCATTCTTTCATCCAATTTTGCATCCAATTCCTCTTTTAACATTTTACAGTTATCTTCAAATACTTCCTCCCATACCTTTGAATTTTCTCTAAATTTTTCCAGCTGCTGTTCAACTTTCTTTGAGTTTTCCTCCATCTTTCCATGCAGTTCTTCTCTCAAGTTTCTAGAATTTTCTTCTAACTTGCCTAATAAATCTTCTTTCAAACTCGTAGAATTTTCTTTCAATTTCAAGTCTAAATTCTCTTCCAAACTTGTAGAATTTTCTTTTAATTTTGATTCTAAATCTTCTTTTAAAAGTGAACAATTTTCTTTCAATTTTGATTCTAAATTTACAGAATTTTCTTTTAATTTTGATTCTAAATCTTCTTTTAAAAGTGAACAATTTTCTTTCAATTTTGATTCTAAATTTACAGAATTTTCTTTTAATTTTGATTCTAAATTTGTACAATTTTCTTTCAAATTCATTGCCAAATCGGTTAAAGAAAGTTGAACCTCAAACAAATACGTATCAGGGTCCTCACCGTCTTCAGTCATAGCTCCTCGAAGTCATTCCATTAAAACTTGTTTGCGGCCACTGGTTTCCAAATCCCGCTCTTCCAATTGATATTTCAACTCTGCGACCTTCAAATCTTTCAACAGCTTCGTAGACGCCATTATCCAATTTCACAAAGCAGCAATAAACAAAATACCAAATTGTTTATAACAATCCCACTTCTGACACCACTGTAATGTTTATTGCTTGATGAATCACTCTGCAAATAAATAAAAGTCACTATTTAATAATCTAAATGAAATAAAATCTTTAATTCTTCTTATGTCACTAATAACAGTATATTTATATATTAATCACTTAATTCTAATTTAATCAAAGTCACAGATATTTATATTTCACTATTTATATACACTCTCACTTCACTGTCACTGTTTATTATTTATTTGCACTGCTACCATTATTACTGTACTGTCCCACACGTCGTTGGCTTGGTCTTGTATAGAGAAACATCGTCCTTCTCGAATTTTCGATTTTCGCGACTCTTTCCATTTCCAGGAATTGCTAGGGGCTTCCATTGGGAGGGGTGATGCGCTGCGACGTAGCGCGGCGTAAGAGGCGACAAGAAGCCCCTCCCCATACTGCGTCGTATTCACGAGCTCCCCTCTCACTCCCGCACGTCACACTAATATAATTATTTGAAAAAACGAGATCTTTAAAAACAGATAACATAGAAAAGCACTAGTTGATATTTAGACCTTACACATAACCTAACAATGAGTTGATGACAACTGCATTCAAAGTGATGAATATCCAATTTCTTTTTAATTGTGTTTTTAATATTATCAATTTCCATATTTTGACATAATTATGAATCAACAAAACTGCACAAAGCACAAATGCATATGCACCAGTTCGAAGTTTGACAGTTCCAAACAAATTACAGCTTTTTACCAAATTTCAAGCCACAAAAAAACTAAATTGAGATTATGCAATTCATCAGCTGCGCGTATATTGACAGGAGTAGCGACATTAGCCCTGGAATGCGTGAAAAAAATGCGGAAAATATTTAATTTGAGCATCGTTTTGCGATGCTAAAGAACCAACCGTAGAAATTATTTGAAATTTATGCCCTCAGTTAAATTATTAAAAACAGAATATACATCATATAGCACCCAAGACACATTGTTGGCTACGCCACCGTTTGATGCACCACAAATTTAACTTTCAGTCTTAAAATTTCTATCTATTATAATTATCTTGGTCCCATTTAGTCGAAAACACTTGTCAAACTCCTCCAAAAGAACGTATTTTCTTATATTTCGTCTGTGTAATCGAAGATCATTGCTCTGTAACAAATATAGTTCACTATGATTGTTGAACTGAACAAACTTCAAGAAAACAATGCTTTTCAATCATTTAGGCGAAGTACTAAAAATATATCCTTTTGGAATAGTCTGGCCAGTACTTCCGGCTTAATCACACAAAGAAGTGAAAATATAACAATGAATTTCATAATAATATTTTATGTGGGTAGTAAAACATCTACATCACCTCGTTAATTAGTCTAATTCAAATCTGTTATTATATATTTCTGTTTTATTTTTACGCAAAATATAATTGGTTTGAAATGGTAGAATTCGGAGCACAGTCCATGATCTATTGAGCATGGTAATAAATAATAAAACAATTTGTATTTCATGAGATATATTTTTTTTTGTGGGAGAGTGTGCAATTCTGAATACTTGACTCAGATATTCGACCAATATTTTTTATATGCTGACGTTAAATTTATTTGCATGTTTACTCAAGTTCTAAATAGTTTTTTGCAATCAATTCATTAAATTCATATTGAGCGGATTATTATGGTCATTGGAAACAACTTAGAAAAACATTTGACGTTTATGACTTTTATTTGTCATTTGACCGCTTGAGTACATTCACAGTAACCTTGACGGTTCGAAAAATCCATGCATGTATTTTGAATTGTAAACAACTATTACATATATACATATTGTAAATAAGAAGAGTATTTTTGAGAAGACACATTCATTTAACAAAAAAATATTTATTTCTCTTCTGCCATCAAATTATTCAAGTTCAAATAAATGAAGATGAACAACACAAATATTCATATTTTTAGAATTTTTGAGTCAATAGATAACATATTTTTAGTAGAAACGAATGTTTAACGTGGAGTATAGCACGTATTTTGGTATTTTTTACTAGAAAATGAATACATTGATAATTTTCGGACTATATGACTTATCAATTGTTAAATATAGAATTTTCTATTGAAAAAAATTGTATATGAATTTTACTAGTGTAGATTAACTGTTTATAAATAGACAGTAACGGGAATATAAGTTGAGTTTTTATCTATTTATAAGTACATATGTTCATAATTTCAAATACAATTCCTGAAATTTTTAAATTTGTATTATTTATTTATATTAGTTGAATAGTAGGTTACTTTTTTAGTTGTTTATTCCTAAATGTGCACAATATTTTTATTTCATATATTTTTTTGAGTAGAAATTAACAAATTTTTATGACATATTCAGCTTCCATTGTCTTCAATAATAACTCCAAATCTGCCTATCTGTAAAATTGCGTATCATTAAGTGATAAGTATTTTGCACACATGCAAAAAATTGATTAACACTCAACAGAGACTGGTATTTTTTCCAGCGCTTTGTATTCTCCCTAGAACTTTGCTCACTTGTTTCAAGTGCAATAAATAATATCATGATTTTTTTTCCTTGAGAAATATGATTTTTTTATGCTGATATTCCAAATCAATGCCGTAAGACCCCAATGCTAGAAACAGGGATTAGCGAGTCGCCCGAGAAATGTCAAGAATTTTTCTAGTTCTTGACGCTGAATCTCTTTCTAATCACGGATCTCTCTGTCTATTGCACCCTTACGTAACATAAGTAAATTTTAAAGCAGCACTGGCTTAGAATTTTACCATATCCCACTGTTGACGTTCAGTAGACTTATACAGTAGAATACGGAATACTATTGTTAAACTATTCTAGAATGCCGTTCTGAAATTAAAACTCTGAATCCCAGTTCCGGCCTAGTCGGTTGCTTTGAAAACAGTAGGTCTCATCATTCTTATGCTACAACATTCCTAGAGAATAATTTCCAAGATTCTACGGATAGCATCTCTGAATTTATGCGCGAAATTAAAAAAAAAAGAACTAAAGTGCACTTCCGGTTCAGTTGATTGCTATGAGAATAGTAGGCAATCATTCTGATGCTATTCGCTCCGTGCACATCTCAAGATCCGACCGCAGCGTTACCAGCGGCAGTTTTTGTAACTTTTCGGTTTTGACAGATCCAATGAACAAAATGTTGAAAACTGAGTAGAAAGATTATTAATGTTTATGCATAAGCATATTTTTGTGATAAAAATGGAATTTTTAATAGTTTATATATGTAGTTTTACTTTGTATGGATGTAGAATGACAGATGTAGTTCGTGTGACACTGCCTGACATTAGTTTTTGATTACCAAATTCATCCAATTCTTCAACCCTTATCACATGAGACGCTGCCAACATTTTCCCTTTAATCATTTCTTGAGATTCAAATTCTACATTAAAAGTAATTGGTTGAAAACCGGTTCTTATGTCTTCATTCTGAAATGTCAAATCAGTTATTCAGTTTCAGCACTAAATATACATAAATATTGACTCAAAACTTCATTATTAATAAAAATAATAAACATTCAAAACTTTTATCATGCGTTTACTTACATTATTTTGCTAATTTTTCCATGAAGTTATCATTTGTAACATCACATTGTGTGCTATTGTATACAAAGTTTTGTTATAATTCAATCCAAGAGAGGCGCTATCTGTCACTTGTGCACGGAGCGAATTTCAATACTCTACAGCCGATCGTTTCGAATTTATGCGGAAAATTCCAAAAGATTGTCAAGTAAAGTGCACTTCCGATTCAGTCGATCTCAATGAAAATAGGATATGAGCATCTAGAGCTAGACGATACTACCGTTTCAAATACTGAATTCTAACATTCTACGTTCAATTCTTTTGGATTTATGCGGTATATTCAAAAAATGTTTCGATTAAAGTGCACTTCCGGTGCAGACGATTACAAACAAAATACGGGCTGTACAATTAGATGTTAATATGAAATCTTAATATTCTACGACTGATTGTTTTGAATTTATGCGTAAAATTCGTGCACTTTCGGCTCAACCGATTGGTACAAACATAGAAGATAATCATTTAGATGCTACAGCAATCTCAAATACTGAATTCCAGTATCCTACGGCTAATCATTCTGGATTTATGCAGAAAATTCAAAAAAAGTTTCGAGTAAAGTGCACTTTCTATACAGCCGATTGCAACCATAATGCGAGGTGTACAACTAAACCCTAGAATAGTCTTAAATACAAAATTTTAAATATTATACGTTTGACTGATTTTGAGATTTGCGAGTTACGAACGCACATACGTACCTACATCAAGCCGAAAATGGTCAAAATGGATGCTCAAAACGGATATTTCCATTAAAATATCGAAATCTGAATTTTGTCGGTTTCACAATACTTACTTCTATTTCGTACAAGTAAGTAAATATAACTTTGATTGAGATTAACTGGAACCTAGTACCACTGTTTGAGAATCACCGATTGGAGAAATAAAGTAATGTTGAAGTGCGACAGAAAGCTCGCGATAATTTTTTATGGCTGGTAGCGCTCTAGTATAGATTCTTACCTCACTGCCCCACACATTAGGGTGAAGCAGAACGTTTTTCCGCCAGTTATTAAAATTAAATTTCATTATCAGTTTACCCTCAGGTTAATGGAACTTTAACAGCCAAGGCACAGAAATTGTTGCTATAGAAATAAATTTATAATTTTGATGTTTGAATATCATTTTATATTACTTACTTGTACTAAGTACAAGAAAGTATTATGAAACCAACAAAATTCACCTATCGAGATTTTGATGGAAATATCCATTTTGACTATCTTCGGCTTGATGTCAGTACGTATGTTCGTTCGTTTGTGCGTGCGTGCGTGTTTAAATTTTGTATTTGAGACTGGTATAGGGTCTAGTTGTACACCTCGCATTATTGTTACAATCGTTTGTACCGGAAGTGCATCTTACTTGAACTTTTTTCGAATTTTTCTAATAAATCCAGAGTGATCAACCGTAGGGTGTTAAAAGTCAGTATTTGAATTTGATCTAATATCAGAATAGTTACTTGCTATTTTTGTATGAATCGGCCAAGCCGGAAGTGCACTTTACTTGACACTTTTTTTAAAAATTTTCCATAAATCTAGAATTATCAGCCATAGCATATTGAAATTTAGTGTTTAAACTTGTTGTAGCATCAAAATAGTTATCTACTATTTTTGTATCAATCGGCCAAGCCGGAAGTGCAGTTTTTGAGTATAACAGACATTCAGAATTTGCGGTATAAAACAATCAGTTTAATTGAAATGATAAGGTAGGCCATGATAATCTGTCGTCAATTTTTTAATTTTGTTTGACATTTTACATGTCAAAATATTTTTCACTAAATTTCATTTTGTAAGCGTGACAAAAGCGATAAAATTGGATAAGAACATGCTTTTTCATACAAATTTAAAATTAATTTTCATTATGTTGGTCAAACGGTCCAGCTTTAATTTCAGCATTATAGAACTCCAAATATACATACTTATCAAACCTCTTGCAGGCATGAAAACCAAAATGAAGCACTGAAATCTACGACTATCTGACGGTCTAAAAGTACAAGGAAATATTGTGAAACCGACAAAATTCACATATCGAGATTTTGATGGATATATCCGTTTTGAGCATCCCTGAATCCATTTTGACTACTTTTGGCTTGATGTCGGTACGTATGTACGTATGTATGTGTGTATGTGCGTAACTCGCAAATCTCAGAATTTGTCAAATGTATGCTGTAATTTTGTATAAAAGACTGGTATAGGATCTAGGATCTTGATGTGCACCTCGCATTATGGTTGCAATCGTCTGTACTGGAAGTGCACTTTACCTGATACTTTTTTTTGAATTCTCCGCATAAATTTAGAATGATTAGCCGTAGGATACTGAAATTCAGTATTTGAAATTGCTGTAGCATCCAAATGATCATCTCCTATTCTCTTCCGAATCGACTAGCCGGAAGTGCACTTCATATTACAGACTTTTCGAATATTTCTCATAAAAAAATAATCAGTCGCAGAATATTAAGATTCTATATTAAGCACTTTTATAGCATCTAGTTGTACACCTTGCATTATGATTGTGATCGGCTAAGCCGGGAGTGCAGTTTACTCGAAACATTTTTTAATTTTCTGCATAAATCCAAAACAATTGAACGTAGAATATTAAAATACAGTATTCAAGATGATAGTACTGTCTAGATGCTCATATCCTATTTTCATTGAGATCGACTGAGTCGAAAGTGCACTATACTTGACGATCTTGGAATTCTGCGCATAAATTCAGAACATATTAGCCATAGAATCCTGGAAATCAGTATTTAGGAATGTTGTTACATAAGAATGATGACATACTGTTTCCATAGCAACCGACTAGTCGTGGAATGATGAGATGTTGTGTTTGATTATATATATATATCCAATGATGTACAAGTAAGTCACGTGATGTCCACGTCAGATTTTTTTGTGTTGTTTTCTTGATTCAATTATCAATCGATTGAGTTCAACAAATTCATTTGAATTTAAGTTTAATTTTTTGTCTGTCCTTAATTATTTACTTCAGAAACCAGAAACTCACGATATTCAAAGTGTAGAATATGAAAATTCCAAAATTTTGTTTTAAATAAAAATCTTGTATGATGCTTGTTATGACTTTAAAATAACTTCAAATGAAAAAATGGGCCAAGTGAACGTTGGCCTGCACTTTTTATCACGTGTGATGATGTGATATTCTCATGTAGCTGAATATCATGAGTTAATGAGAGGCGTTCAGTTAGATATGTGTAGATAAATATCAAAACCAAGGCGAGCCTTAAATTTACGAATGATAAATCTTAGTGATGACACTCCGTGGAAACAACCAGATAAGAACTACCTAAATTTTGAAGTACGAATTTAATTGAAAAATGACAGGAGTAATTTTTGAAGAGAGCAGAAAGACTCAATTTATAAAAAGAAAATAGAAAAGCCCCATAAGTTATAAAATATGGCTTTTGTCGGGAAATATCCAGAGCCAATTTCAATGCAGAAATTTGGAAAGAAACACACCCATAATAAATGCATATTTGCATATGAATACCATAAAGAGCTCCATTATTCGAGAAATATGACTTCTGGATGTGAAATCTCGAAAAAAAATCCCGTTTCTAGACCTTTCCGGTCAAACCGGAAATCATGTCGAAATGCGTCGCGATTTTGTATTTCCTCTATGTAGGAAACATCAGTTCAAAAGGCAATCTCCGGCCGTTCGGCCGTTTCTGAGATTATTCGACCTAAGGACGGACGGATGAACAGATGGACAAAGACAGACATCTTTTCATAGAGTCCACCTATGAACTTAGATGCTTTCAGAAATGAATAATCTTTAGTAAATCATGTTTACTGCCTTGTTTGAATCTTTAGCCTTGACTTTGTCTCAGCTATGAAACGTCAGTTCTATTTCCCAGCCTAATTAAACAAATAACTATTTTTTGGGTCACCCAACTTTGTCTTCCAAAAAATTAACACAGAGATATCTAATGAGTTTGATTATTAGAATGCGGGTAAAAATTATTTGTATAACTGTGTCAACTTTGTGATAAATTTGTAGACCAGGGAAATTTTATTGATCTCATTTGTCAAAATGAACAATATTAAATCCAATATAATCCAGTTGCTGTGCATTAATGTAATTGTTTATTTTGACCGACAATCAAATTAGATGAATATTTCTGATATCAACCACTAGAGCCTTATTTTTAACCTGAGTTATTATTAATCAAATATATTTATAGCAAGATATTGTTTTGTAATACTTTTTATGAATATGTATGTATTATTATTCAACGATAGCATTGAAAAATGCAGAAACAATACAAAATTGAATTCTTTTCTCATGAGTAAGTAATATTTATTAATGAATTTTGTGTTTTTCTTATTTCACCTAGCAACAAGAATAATTAATAATTGTTCACGATTTTGTAGCCACGAAAATTGTTGTCATAATCATAATATTTTTTCAATTATTTATTATTATTACATAGTAGGAAGCACAGAACTCAATATATCCAAATATTCAAATAATTCAATCCATCTCACGTTGTGAACTTAAGATCTGGATTAAATTATATAAATCCTGTGACTCTAAATTTGATAATTTTCCAGAACAAAACAAAATGACATCAGAACAATGATTTCTTCATATTTATAAGTCAGTATCCAAGTACTTATTTTAAATTCTTCTCATCTTTCTGGGAATAAACTTGCATAAGAAACTAGGAAAGCTAAACAAAAATAAAAGTGTTTCGCATGGAGTAAAAAATTGGCACATGCAAAAAATGTATACATATATTCCAATCCTCCAATAAATTTATCATCATTCCTATCACGTCTATTTTTACGGTTCCTCATCTGGCGCACTATAACTAGATTCTAATACGCATCTTCTCTGTCAAGGTCAAAAGTCAATAAATTGTTTCGCAAGAGGCCAAGGCCACTAACGATTTTGTGTTTCCGTTTCGCGGTCTGTAAATTTGCGAAAGACGTAGATAGAAAGTGATGATCATGATTGGCGGACAGTGAGGCGTGACCCACGATGACGCACTTTTTTTTGTGGGCCTTGTTTTTGTCGTATGCTAAGTTGACTACATAATTCCAAGCCGAACGAAGCTATGAGGAGGCGATAAATTTTACAATTAGAGAATTTCTGTTATAAGATTTACTTCCAAAATTCTGACAGAGTTACCTGACAAACCAAGGATTAATTATAGATTATTATCGTCTGAGTTTTAAAACGTCATCTCTTCAAAAATCACTACTGGATGTATTTGCTGTAATTATAAACGTTGACAATTTATTTTAATTGATACGATGCGAGAAATATCCAATTTATCGGAGATGCATCACGTTTTCGCGGATGAATCTCACAGAAAATTGTGTGTGAAGACACGTGAAAAAGCATAGTAGGAAATATCAGAAAGATACGCGCTAATAAATCGTTCAACATGTAAGGTGAACCAGTCAATAATAAATGAAAATAAAACCAGAAAAATATTTTTGTACAAGGATTATATAACTAAGTACTTGCACGTCACTACTTTAAGTATATATACGTCATAGCAGTATGCCTTACTTGATCCTAAGTAAATAATTTGTTTTAAAATATATTCAGTAATTAATATTTTGGCTACAATAATAAAAATGTTACTGCAAGGAGAATCGTAATGTGCAATAATAACATTTATGCCTGTCGCTGTGGTTGCTAATGTTATTTTTTGGAAATGTAAATGATTTGTCAATAGTCAAAACTATTCAGATGAAATTTTGTGAGTACGATGCAGTTGTCGGACAACGTTGAAGTTAGCTGCGGAGAAATGACAATTTTGCGGCATTATTTGTGGCCTCAAAAACTCATTACAATAATTTAAATGTGCATCATTTGTAGAATAGCTACGTTCCCTATATGGACTGTTTAATATCCAAGTGCAGGTGGTATATTTCTAAATGGCTCCGTGAAAATTCATGCAATAATTTTGGCACGCTCTCGATGAACGAATTCATATATTCATCCACTTCCCTTCAATCGAATTGCTTCCAGTACTTATTCAAACCAATTTCCTGACAAAATCTCATCTAATTTTAACTCCAATTTATAATTTCCTTCAATACTATGTGTTTACAGTGCATGTTTTTGTGTTATTTAAATTTAACGTAGGTGGCGATTCTAGCGAGGACATTGCCGCTTATTTTATATTTCCTGATTGTAGACAAACGTAACGATGATTCTCCACGTGTTGTGAGAAAATTTTTAAATATTTCGTCATCAGATAACAATTTTGTATTGGCGTAAACTCAATTTTCACCACGTGTTCTGTAAGAGTTTTATTGGTAATCGTAAATTTCGCGATAAATTTAAGATGTTTGTTTGCATAAAAAATATCTGTATAATGATGTATTTAATAAGTTTATCAGATAAATAAGTAATAATATACGTAACTCATTTTTCAACATTCATAATATATTTTTTAGGCGATCATGACAAAATAGGTGTTTTTATGGCTTCTTTTGCGGCCGTGAAGTTTCACTTTTTGGGACTGATCTGTCAAATTTTACTTTTTGGGACTGATCTGTCAAATATTACTTTTTGGGACTGATCTGTCAAAAAATATTTCATAAACACTTTATATTTACCTATATGGGCAGTTTGATGAACTCTTTAAGAAACAGTTTTCGCTTAAATAGTACATATATTCTTCCGTCAACCTTTACAGTTCGTGCAATTCAAGAAATTGATACACATTTTCTACAAATGTCACTTTGATAGAAGACAATAAAATAAAACAATTTCAACGGCAACTAAGATTTACAATTGCTGTGTTTTAAAAATAAATAAAATGGTGTGATTTGGAATTATTATGTAATGATCGCCTAAAAAAACGTTGTGTGCACCTCGGCCTACAGTTCTTTTTTGGTCTCACCTGAATTGCGGCCGAAGCGTAGCTGATTCGACAGATTCGACCAAAAAAGATAACCTTTACGGCCTTGATACACAAATAACTATTATTATACATAATTATGTTTACAGAAATACAGAGCAAAAATTTTACATATGAGATTTCAAAGTGCAAAAACTTGCTCGATACATTTTACGCTAGAAATACAAGAATGACAATTTATTTATAATTCAATTATGTTTCAAAAAAGTCCTCTCTCAACGTATATAACATCACAAGTGTGAATCTAAATAAAATATATAAACTAGTAGACAGAGGCGGCTCTAGCCTACTTACCGCCCGCCGGGGTGCAAAGATATATAAATTGTGTCCCCCGCCCCCTACCTCCCTCTCTTCATCGTACTTTTCTTTTTTATAGATTTCAATCCCAATCCACAATTTTAATCGCAATCCACAATTTTAATCCCAATGCACAATTTCAATCCCAATCCACAATCCACAAATTTTAATCCCAATTCAAAATCTCTATCCTAATCTACAATCCACAATTTGAATCACAATCCACAATTTCAATCCCAATTCAAAATCCTCAATTAGAATCCACAATATCAATCTCAATCCGCAATCCACGATCCGTAATCCACAATCAGTAATCCACAATTTTGATCCCAATCCACAATCCAAAATTTTAATCCCGATTCACAATCCATAATTTTAATCCCAATCCCAATTAAAAATCCACAATCACAATCCCAATCCAAAATACGCTATTTTAATCCCAATCCCAATTCACAACCCACAATTTCAATCCCAATCCAAAATCCACACTCCACAATCCTAATCCCAATCCAAAATCCACAACTCCAATCCCAATCAAAAATCCACAATCCCAATCCAAATCAAAAATCCACAATCCTAATCCCAATCCCAATCCAAAATCCAGAAACCCAATCCCAATCTCAAATTCTACAACCCCATTCCCAATCGAAAATCCACAATCCCAATCCCAATCAAAAATCCACAATCCCAATCCCAATCTAAAATCCAAAATCCAGAAACCCAATCCCAATCCAAAATTCACAATCCCAATCCCAATCCACAATTCCTGATCGAAAATCCACAATTTTAATCCCAATCCAAAATAGAATGGTGGATTATGGATTGTTGATTGTGGATTAGCTCCAATAAAATATTTTGTTGAAGAAATTGGTCTTATTTTTAAAGAATTATGTTCGGAGCCCAACTGCCGCCTTCAAGGACATGGCGCCGGGGTGCAATGCAACCCTTGCACCCCCGCTTGAGACGCCTCTGCTAGTAGATACTGACAAAAAGTCAGAGCTAATCATGTACTGTCTGCAAATGAAATGGATCAGTATTCACGTATAATATGAGTCCAATTAAGCCATGCACATATACCCAAGAAGTGGGGCGAAATTGATGAATGAATTGATTATTTACCGTCTGCAAACAATATAGATGGTACGTTTGGCTTATGAAAACGGTAGGAGGAAGTGACAGATGTTTACGATGTCCATATTCACTATTGGCAACTGAAATTACCGTTGGCAGCAGCACTGTGCTTACAAAATGGTGGATCAAAAGTGGCTTACAGCAAGTTTGTAATCTGTTTACGTTGATATTCAGCAAAGATATATTCATATTTCGTTGAATCATTCAATTCAATTCTAATTGTGCGGGAAAGTATTGACTTTTTTCTTTCATAACATATAGCTTTTTGTTTTAAAATCTTATTTATATATGATTGCGTGAGGCTATAAAATTCGTAGCTTTTAAGAAAATAATATTACAGGGAAGTATTCACGACATTTTTGTATTGTACATCTCAGATTTCAGCTTTCCCTGTACGAATTTTTTTAATCCACACTGATCATCTAGTTCGTAGTTTTCAATCTTATTTACTAGACACTTTTCTTTTCTCCTTTTTAGGGAATTTATGGAAGCTCAAATCCACAATTCAACTAAATTTGGAATGACCTCAATAAACACTAACAATTCTTCGTTTGGATTCCATATTTTGGAGAATATAGTCTTGAGAAAGACTGATTTCAATATAGCAATGAGGTTATATAATTTAACACTAAAGTCGAAAGCCAAGTATTTATCACAGAATTGATTGAAATAAATTCAATAAGAACTATTGTAGTATAAAATTTCATATAAACAACCTCAAAAAAGCCACTAAATATTGCTAATAAAACTAGTAACATAACATATGATCATATGGAAATTGAGGTTGAATCCACTTTACAATTTAGTTACGCTTATAACCGCTTGGTGGCTACGGGTTAGTTTCAGTTACCAATATCATTTGAAGATGTGATACTATATGGTGATGTGCACATTGTAAACGTCTGCAACTTGCTTTTACCCTTTTTTCATAAACTAAACTTGTTATCTGTTCAATTTGCAGACGATTAATAATCATATTTTCAGCGCATTTTTTGGAAAAAAGCGCCATTATATTCACTTTGGTTGTCTGGCTGGCTGGCTGTCGTGACGCTGAGTTCTCAGCAACTATACTATTTACAGACTTAAAACTGGTACTAAATAAGAGCTGCTGTTTCGTAGGTTTGCACAAATTGCTTCAATTCAAGCTCAGTGATTGTGGAAGATTAAATTATTCAATTATTTGTTTCAAGTGAAACAATGCCCATAGATATATATGACATTAGGGATATGGCAACTAAAATTTATTAAAGTAGATAAAAATTTAGTTAGCCGCGGGTGTCACTATTATTATGTACAGTTGTCAAATCTGTCCGGGATTCATTCAATGACTTGTTTGACGCAAATTTGAAGCTTATTAGAATGAATTATTATTATTGGATGAAAATTTGTTTACTTTTGGTGTATTTTTTTTCATATAGCTTTGATAAAGATCAAATTATCATTTTAAGGTACAGCACTTGACCTCCCATCAATCAATAACTAAACAATGAAGATTAAAGGGATTTTTGAGTTTGTACATGCATAAATTATGTACCTATCAAATAGTCAACTTGAAACTAGTACTAAATGAAAGCTACTGTTCCGTAAGTTTGCCCAAATTGCTTGATTTCAAGCTCAGTAATTGTGAGAGATGGTAATTTGCGAAATCTCTGAAGTAACAAGCTGTCAAAAATGCGCTTTCATCATCTAGATGATTCTTCCATTTTTTCATCAATTTCTTCTTACGTTCAGTGCATGCGTACAAATCTTGCAAGTAGCTTAATTGAGCTTATTTTAGACATAAATATTGATACTTTTCAATCTTAAATGGTAAGCGATCAGTTATAATTTTCTGTCATTATATCTACTAGCCTAATGGCACTAGATTATAATGTCAATGTGGCAAATATTTCAAAAATATAAATTCAGTTCATTTGTTATCGTCATAAGTAAATTGAAATGCATGAAAATTTGAAATATTGGATATATAAATAAATTTTTCCATAATTCTTGTTTAAAATGTAATACTTACAATTGATTACATTTGCTTTATTTGCATGACAAACTCATTCTAAATCAGAATGCCATTAATTATTTATTTTATCATCTTGATTCACAGTTATCCCATTACGGATCTGTTTTTCTACCCTCGAATAATTTTTGCTGTCGGCTAATATCCTTAATTACATCAAGAAATATTTTTTTTGGAACAGAATTCAATTATAAACAAATTATTGCTCCTGCATCACCGCTCTAAAATGAACATGCGAAACAATTTCCGCAGAAATTTAATATTCCATGTCAAACTGCTATGACCGATGTTTTTGTGAACAATCTGTGTACAGAATGAAATAATTGAAGAGCTACAAGATTAATCAAATAAAAGCTGCGTAATTCGAGGCCTAATGTTTTAAAGTTTGAAAAATTCAAGTCTAAAGCTTTGTTTACAAGATACAAATTGAGAACTGAAAATCTAATAATATTTTATTAATAACATGACTATCTTTGGAAATGAACACCACCCACCAAAGACGAGTGTTGTAATCGTCCGACCACTGGCGGTTGTTGCTTTAGTGAATTTTTAACCTCAGAATTACAAATGTATGAAAAGTAATAAGCATATAAAAAAAAATCTGACGTGAACATCACGTGACTTACTTGTACATCATTCATATATATAATACGATGTGATTTTGTGTTTGATCGTATATATCATTGAATATGTATAATTAAACACAAAATCTCATTGTTCCACAGTTAATCGTTTTGGATTTACCCAAGAGATTCTGAAAATCTGTCAAGTAAAATGCGTTTTCAGCCAATTCGGTTGCTATGGAAACAGTAGCTCATTATTCTTATACTACAACATTCCTAAATACTGATTTCCAAAATTCTACGACTACCAGCAGATCTGAATTTATGCGCAAAATTAAAAAATAAATTCCTACTGAAGTGCACTTCCGGTTCAGTCTATTGTTATGAAAATAGTAGGCAATCGTTCAGATGCTACTGCAGACTGAAATACCAAATTTCTACATTCTACACCTGATCGTTTCGAATTTATGCGAAAAATTCCAAAAGACTGTCAAGTAAAGTGCACTTCCAGCTCGGTGGATCTCAATAAAAATAGGATATGAGCATCTAGACGGTATAATCGTCCTGAATACTGAATTCTAACAATCTACGTTCAATTGTTTTGGATTTATGCGGAAAATTCAAAAAATGTTTCGAATAAAGTGCTCTTCCGGTTTAGTCGATAACAATCTTAATGCAGGGTGTACTACTAGATATTATAAAAGTGCCTAATACAAAATTTAAATTTCAACATTATACGTATAACAAGTTTTGAGATGTATGAAATGCATGTACAAACGCATGCACGCACGAACATACGTACCGACATCAAGCCAAAAATAGTCAAAATGGACTCAGGGATGCTCAAAACGGATATTTCCTTCAAAATCTCGATATGTGAATTTTGTCGGTTTCACAATACTTACTTGTTACTTTGTACGAGTAAGTAAAAATCTTTCAAAAATTTGATAAAATTCCAAAAGAACAAAATTAAAAATTTTTTACTTATTTTATTTTAACGTACATTGTTACAGTTCAAGCCTAAATTATTTATTTGAGAATGATCGGCACTTCGGAAGCGACAGTACTTCCTTGTAGCCTGGCGAACAATTTCCATACAACAGTCGCTGGAACTGTGAAGCGAACAGTGCCATAAAAATTTTCTTATATCTTTTTTAATATCATCCGACTGAAAAATAGCCATTATGCGCGAGTTAAATGCTTTATCTACAACTATTTTGTTTGAAATGTATTTGGAAGCTATTCAAATTTGATATTTTGAAATGATTTAGTAAGCAGCATGGTACATGGGTCATCTCAACCATGGTCACTAAATCGAAATAAATAAGCATCAAAATTTCTCTCGGAAATTCAGACTATCAAATAAGAAGTTATTGCTGAAAAAAAAATAATAGTTGGAAAAGATGAAGAATCTAATGCAATAGATTTGAAGCAAATAACTGCTACTAATTCAATTTACTTTTCATAAATACCTGCATTGAAACAATGCGTTTCAACGCCTGTTTTGTCAGTCGAAACAATTTCACTAAGCTGAAATCGTCTTGTTTCGTCCCTAGCCACACAATATACTATTTTGAGTAAATTTAAATGCAGTACTGTTTTGTTCAGAAGATATGAATATCAATTTTTAAATACGGATCTATGTTAAAATTAATGATATAGATGGTTGGTTCACTATTTCTCCTAATTTAAAAAATATGTAACATCCTTTGGCTCGTGATTTAAATAAGACATTTAATATTACCAACATTGTGCGCTCATCAAATTAATTAATATTGACAGTTGTTTTTTTGTTACTTATCATCATTGTCAAGAAAAACCAATTGATCGACCTATTTTTCTATTTTTAAATCATCTGATAAAACTCAGAAATTCAAATTGGACATTTTTAGTAGTAAGATTGATATATTAATTATGTATTAACAATTTTATTTTCATTATAAATAAAATCGAAAGTAAGAAGGAAGCTTTTATAGAATTCTTTGTAATTAAGTATTTATAAATTTCTTTTCTTTGCTCTCTATCTCTAAAGAAAAATGAGAATATAAAATCAAACAAAACAATATCGTATCGAAAATGGTCGTTCAGAATGGTATTTCAAATGTCCTCATAGTTAAAAAGTATCTATTAAGCCGACAATTGGTAATCTCTCCTGCAGTGTACAATATATAGAACTATTTTTAAGTTAACAACTGGTAACTACACTAACAATAAATATAGTAATCTTACTTTTGTAGTGCCACACCCGTCACTAAAAAAATTATATTTTCTATCTCTACTTTAAAAGTTATATTACTTCAAAACAAGTCCATGAATTATCTATTTTTGTGCATATAATTTTACGACGAACAAGCCAAAACAATAACCTTAAAATTTGGAAAATATTTTTCTATATAGACTGCCAAAATTAGTTTACTCAAAGCTAAAAATAAACATTAAGTACAATATATTTTTATCTTTTATCCAATGACTGTACCACATTTACGTATAAAGAAAAATAGAGAAAAAAACCAATATAATTCTTTTTTGGATGTCGACAATGCCAAAAACATTAAATGTGTTTACAACTTCAAAAAATTCATTACTTTTTTTATTTGAAACATCTGCTTGGGCAGTATTTTCTCACGTGTTATTTTCGCTAAAGAGGTCGTTTTAATTTTTACTTCAAAATTGACGCAAACCATTTTTCTATTAACAAATGATTCGCAGAATAAAATAGTAAATTTCTGCATAATTATCCACGGAAATTAATATATTTTTCTTTATTTAAATGATCTTTTCATCAGTGGCAATCAAATTTTAACAATCCAAAATACACTCTTCCAATTATATTGGTTTGTAGATTGTTTATTTATTCAGTTGTATATTAGTTTAACATAAAGGCAATGTCATTCGCTTATTCATTTACTGCTAATGTTATGTTAACTTCATGCAGGAATTTCTCTACATTTGCAATAAAGGTGGTTCATAAGTTGACGTTTGCTTTATATATTATTATTGATTTGAAATTGACTGTAATTTTGGTGAAAATATCATAACTTCATTGACAAGTAATGAAAAAAACCTCTTTTCATCAGGATCTATCAACAGTTCATATTTTTAATATTGGATAAATATTGATCGAAATACTAACATACAGGAAGTTATTATTATTATTTTTTGTATCAAGAAGTTGTTTTTTTAATCGGTTGCTTGACAGTGGTCAATATTAAATTATTATTCACAATAATAAAATTATACTTTCCAATCAAATGAGCCTTCAAAATCTACAATGCATTGAACGCAAAATAGTGTGCTGCTTATTTTAGACCTCTATTCTGTAGGAGTTTATTGTACAAAATTTGTAAAATTAGAACCCAATGTCAAATAACAAAAAGTAAAAGTAATGACTGGAAGAAATAATTTCTATTACAGTCTACTATATTTTTGTGGGATTGTCAAACAAATAACCAAAGAAATATTTATATCAATAGGAAAATTGTGAATAGGTTTCAAATGCTATTAATGGATAAAACAGTGCATGTATCATGGCTGGGAAGATAGAAGATCATTATTAATTAGCGACTTTCTTGATGCAAGATCATTAACGATATTGCCGATACTATCGCCAACATTCGAATGTGAAAACATCTACTTTTTAGGATAGCAAAAGATCTGTTTTAATTGTGAATACAAAATCAGCGACACACGGAAATAATATGTTTTTATATTTATTATACCTGTACACAGAAAGTGAAATTTTTCGTACGTAAAGGCTACTTCGATTAACATTTTATTTGTGTGCACTGGAGTAGCAAATAACAAACAAGTCAATGAAATGAAAAATAATTTTCTAATATAGGATTTCAATACTTAAGTCGATACTTTTTTTCTTCTTATTTTGTACTTATGGGACGGCATGACACATTTTTCATTGTCTTGGATATTGTGACGATAAAAATTGAAAGATGTGAACAAGAAACTAACACTTATAAATTAAATATTCATAATCATTTGGTCAAAATTTTAAGAGAAGTTTCAAAATGGTAAAAGAGATATTTTAATATTGAATTTCAGTCGACGACGAAAAATAAGCACAGAGTCGGGCTCTGCATTCCCTATCTCTATCTGGTCCATAGCTCCGATTCTTTCTACTTACATTTCGTCTCTATATTTTTCATAATCCGTCTCTCTTACACTTATATAATTTATCTATTTTACCGATCTGTATTTTTTTTTAATTGTTAAAAGCGTTTGACTCACATATGTCCCTTTTTAGGTAGCAAGCACCTTAAGCGGGTATCTCGTATACAATTTTACACGTTTATTTAGAATCTCCAATTGTGATGTTCAAAAAGCCAACTATATTTTAATTTTTACATATTCCATGTTGATATGCCTAAATATTTGTCAAATATGAAGTGAGTGCCTGGGAGTAGAATATTGAAAATAGCTCTAACAAAATTTGTCTATTTTTTTAAGGAAAATGTTTGAACATTGTGATTTGCAATTTTGACTAGTTTTTCGACTTTATCTCGAAAACTATCAGAGTTATTGTAATGCCCAAATAAGATAATTTGTAGAAAACTGCAGGATCTTCGAAATATTTTTTGTTTGATGGGCGTTAATCTTACCGAGAAAAATCTTTAAAAAATTGTAATTTTTCACGAAAATTCATAGCTTCGCTTATTTAACGTTCGTAACGTCGACCGTGAGAAAGTAGTAATTATTAAGCATAATAAATAAGCGATAGAAGGATTATGTTCTCCCCCATTACTGCTTCATCCCGCTACTTTTCCAAGCGCTCGAACGGAAGATGCAATGTTTGGATGCAAAAAATATATTGAGCGAAGCAGCGAAAAACAGTTGTGGTACCTACAAAAACAGCCAAAACAGAAAGCAAACAAAGTGGTAGAGCCAATAAATCAAAGTAAAAAAGCAAAAATGGAAAATATACCTCTGTAATAAAACGCAGGAAAACTATGAAAAGTACAAAGAACAGAGCAAAAGGACGAAAGAATTAATACAAAATGCTAAGCAACAAGAATGGGAAGATTTCGGAAAATGTATAAATAATAACTACAAAGAAAACAAGAAACTTTTCTATAAAGTAGCGAAGAATTTGAGGAAAGAAAAATACCTACCTATAAAACAATTGAAAGACAAAAATGACAATACTGAGAAAGGATACGGACAAACTAAAAAAATGGAGAGAACATTTTAAAGAATTACTATAACCGCAAGAACTAACCATAAGCAACGCGTACAATAACAACCATGAACCAGAGCAAAATCCAGAAGTTACAAATACAAAAATTAGCATCGAAGAAGTTACAATTGCTATTGGAAAATTAAAGATAGTGAAAGCAGCTGGATATGATGAGATAAAACCAGAGCAGCTAAAATACATGGGAGAGGAAGGAAAAAAAATGCTGCACACATAAGTAAACAAAATTTGGGATGGAGAGCAGATACTTACAGACTGGAGAAAAACGATCATACTGCCAATATACAAAAAAGGAGACAGCCGCAATTGTTGCAAATATCGAGGGATTTCACTCCTATGCATAGCAGTAAAAGTGTACGAAACGATGCTTGAAAGTAAACTAAGAAAGTTAGTAGAAGACAAGATTGGGGATACTCAAAGCGGATTTAGAAAAGGCCACAGCACCCAAGACCATGTATTTACAATCCGACAGATAACGGAAAAAACACTAAGACACTATAAAGAAATCTTTGCATATTTCATAGACCTTGAAAAAGCTTTTGATGAAGTTAACAGAGAATTGCTGTGGGAAATATTAAAAAGGAGAAATAAAGGACAGAAGCTACTAGAAGGAATCCAAAATATATATATATAAAAATAACATGAACTATGTGAGAACCGCTAACTTATTATCAGAAGAATTCAAAGCAGGTGGAGGATTAAGACAAGGAGGAACTCTAAGTCCTTTATTGTTCATACTATACATGGATGAAATTAACATTGAAGCAAACAAAAGAACAATAAAAACTGCCATAGGATATTCAAATTTAAAGCAAATAAAAATAGCAGAGTGCATTTTTGCAGACGACATGGTAATCTTTGCGAATACAGAGAAAAAACTGCAAGAGAACTTGAAGATATGGAACGAAGAATTACTCAGAGCAAATATGAAAATAAATGCCAACAAAACAAAGGTAATGATAATAGTCAAAGAAGAAAAATAACTGAAAATACAAATAGATAATAAAAATATACAGCAAGTCCAAAGCTTTAGATATCTAGGAAGTATAATCGAAAATAAAGGAGGATACGAAGATGAAATAAATAGCAGAATACAGGCAACAGTAAGAACTTATCATTCAATTAGCAAGGCACTATTAAAGCACAAAACAGTGAACAAAAGAACGAAGCTGACCATCTACAAAACAATAATTCTACCAATGCTGTTGTACAGTTCAGAAACTTGGGTATTAAATAAAAGACAACAAAATAAAATCACAGCAGTGGAAATGAAATGTCTTAGAGCTGTCATGTGAATTGAGTGAATATTAAAAATAGCTGCAACAAAATTTGTCTGTTTTTTTAATGAAAATGTTTGAACATTGTGATTTGCAATTTTGACTAGTTTTTCGACTTTATTTCGAAAACTATCAGAGTTATTGTAATGCCAAAATAAGATAATTTGTTGAAAACTGCAGGACCTTCGAAATAATTTTTTTGGGCGTTAATCTTACCGAGAAAAACCTCTAAAAAATTGTAATTTTCACGAAAATTCATAGCTTCGCTTGTTTAACGTTCGTGACGTCGGCCGTGACAAAGTAGTAATTATTAAGCATAATAAATAAGTGATAGAAGGATTATGTTCTTCCCCACTACCGCTTCACCGCTGCTACTTTTCCAAGCGCTCGAACGGAAGGTGCAATGTTTGGATGCATTTTTTGATTACTTATGAGTATTTAAACAGAAAAGTGAAATATATATTTTGCTCTTTGAATTTTGAACTTTAATAATAATATGTACAAAAATTTGATATAATGTTAATCAAAAAAGGTAGAGTGACCTATGCAAAATTACTTGTCACAATATTGTTATTGCAGCTATGACTAAGTCTGACATCATCTTTCTTTCGCTCTCTTATTGCATTTTATAATTATTACTTATTTTGCTGTTCAAGCCAATCTACAAACGTTAAATTAGCGAAGCTATAAATTTTTTAAAAATGGCCATTTCTCAAATTTTATGCTCTGTTTGGACGTGGATACTTCAAAGACACACTTAGGATTCCCAGCTTAATGATAATTTCAATATATTTGTCATAGTGTTATTTGTATCATTCAACTGTTTTTCATCGTATTTCAAAAGTGCGATAGGCAGTACTTGCCTTTCTTTATATTGCGGATCTGAAAGATGAGGTTGAAAATAAACCATAAAGAAAATTACTTTAGATTAAATGATGGATAGATAGAAGAAAGTAGGGTAAATGAAACCTACATTTACTATTCGAAGAATTAAGAGCAGAAGATTTGTCTTTTAATAATTTTGTGAAAATATGAGCACAGATATGACTTACAAGTTTTGATTAATGCTTTCATGCATTTAGACGACCATTTATTAGACATCCCTGTAAATGCAAAATAAAAATTTTAATGTCTATAGAAATATCAACTGGTATATAAACATTTTATTCGAAAGTAATTTTTTGATTGTATAGTTTTTAAAATCTCTATCACAAATGGAATATTTTGCTTTAAAAAATTTCCAGGGTTTTTATTGTATGTAGAAGTGGAAGGAGCGATACATCAGCTAAAAAAGAGCCATAGGTAGAACGGCCAAGACACAAACAAAAATTTGTTGCTTCAAAAAACTTCTTTTTGAGACTTTAATCTAAGCTAACTTACAGTTTAGTTGAACTATGTTTATGTTCAGAATAATTCCAGTAATTAGCAATTAAGCTCGGTTTAACAAAACTGTAGATAAACTTAGACTGTACAACCGGGCCGTAAGTGTCTCTTCAAAGTTACCACTTCTGAACAGGGCTTTAAGCGTAACTTAATTAACTGAGTAACAATTATTATAAAGCCCGGTTGCACAGCCTTTGGATTATCCTTTGCGTATCCCAATTATCTAAATAATTATTAATAAGTTAACGCTAACTGGCTAACTATAACCGAGCCTAACAATCATTTCTATGAAAGACTAAAATATTTAATATAAGACTTGGCTATATCAGACAGCGTTTTGTCCATGTTATATAAATAACTATTTATTCATACCAACTTTTTCACAAATTCCGATAAAAATAATAGCACTTGAGTGAATGTTATTTTGCCATATTTTCCTGAAGCATAAAAAGCTAAATCACATATTTTTTCTAAAATAATGTGACGGTTTGTGTATGGTAATTTATAAATGCAGTGTTTGAGTTTACTACTTCCTGTCAGAGCTCACCCTAGTATGCGTCACACACCCTAACAAAGTGTTCCACCCCTAAACACTGCTGTGGAAAATTCCACAGCATTTTAGAAACGAAATACATTTCTGTGAGTACAATATTCTGTATTTTAAACGTTTACTACGATTATATTTAAATAATTTAAGCAATCTTTAAATAAACGAAATTGCAATAATTTTATTATTCTTTTATAGGAATTGATGTTCATCAACAAAATAATTATTTATATATTAATGGATATATAAGGGCGAGATTTGCAAGGAATCATATTATTTCACTTCTCTACCATTTCCCTTATAAGTAATACCTTGCTATTTTCATTATAATTATTTGTAATTTCTATGAGAAATATTAATTTTTCTATTCAATAGACTTGTTCTAAATGTGCAACATTGTAACTGTTAATATGTTTACGTAGGTTGAGAACATGGTTTTATTTTCATATTCATTGGTGTTAAAAAATACAGATTACGTTATAATAAGCATATGTACTGGTTCTTGTACATGATTATATTTTTTGATTGTTCTGTGTGGGCACAATACAAGAAAAATAATTCAATAACTAAAAAAGGTGATACAAATATTAAAATTAAAAATGAATTAAATTCTCATAACTGCAGCAAGTTTTAGACGATTCATACTTTTGGAACATTAAATTCTATGCAGTTAAATTTTTTTTAAATTGTCTCATCAACATGTGACTTGAAAATCGAAAAACGTTTAAACATAAACGATAAAAAATATTGTTCTTCTAGAATTTATTTCTGCTGACGTTCTAATTGACAATGTATATTATTTTTTTTTCAATATTTCAAAAAGTTGAATTACACCGCGGTGCGGTCTGTATTCTATTATCAACTAGCGCTCCAGCCTCGAGTTTTAACGATAAAAGAGATTATAACTTGGGTAATTTCACAAGTAATCAGCTTCTAATATAATTTTTGGAAAAAGGAAATCTTCGTCTAAGGAATGATATAATTTATTTTTTTTCAAATATTTATTATGACCCGAATTTACCCTTGAAAAATGACATGCATCTCCGTCCTCAATTATGTTGTTTGAGAGCACGATACAGATCACAATTCTTCACCGATTTTGGTGATTTTTCATTTTATCGATTGATCAACTATCAGCATAGAATTCTAATGATTCTCATTACGATTTGCTTGATAGTTTCTAAGAAATTTCGTATTATCGTGAAATGTAAGTATGAAATGATATCTGCGGTCTGAAACGAGAGATTCTTTAATAAATATGTTTTATTTGGAAAAGTTCTGTATATAGAAATGATTAGAAACACAACGTTTCAACAGCAAAGTGCTGCCTTTTTCAAGTGTAAAAGTATAATAAATAAATAAACAAAAATTGTCAAGACAACAAAAATACAAAAAGTGACTAGATGAAATATTAACTCCTAGGATCGTAGAGCTCTGCCTGTGGTTTAGCATATAGTTCAATGTCCACTGGTCTTCAGGAGATAAAAATGAAGGTCTTAATAGGGAAATAGTCAACTCCTTGTAGTTCTAGGTCAATCTGGCTCTACTCTTTTTGATTTGACACATAACTGAACCATCCACAGATCTTCAGGAGGTGGTGTTGAAGTAACTCTTGCTAGTAGATTCATAGATAAAAATAACTTGAAATTATGAACAAATGACTGTTAACCACGATCGATTGAATTCATAACCAGTATTCAAATTCAAACTATTAGGTGATTTTTTTATTTCTATTGCTTCTCTTATTAGCCTCTTGAACCAATTGTTCCTTTAGCCAGAAGCTTTGTATTCTTAAAGTCAATGCCATGTAATTCTTGAATGGCATGCTCAGCCACTGCAGACTTTTCTGGGTGGTTCAATCTTATATGACGAGAATGTTCTTTCAGTCTTGTTTCCACAATCCTCTTGGTTTGTCCAATATATACTTTGCCACATTGGCAGGGAATCTTGTATATTCCTGGATACTGAAGAGGAAATCTGTCTTTAACATTACCAATAAGATTTCGAATTTTCAAATTGGAAGTGTAAGATGATTTTATGTTATATTTATATAAAAGTCTTCCAATTTTATCAGTTATATTAGCTACGTAAGGCAATGTAGCAAATATTTTCTCATTATTTGGATCTTGAACAGGAGGAATAGAATTCTTCTGTCTAAGTGCTCTTTTGATCTTATTACAACCGTTCTGCAAGAAAACATCATCTAAAAATTTGATTTCATCAGACAGTTCACTTGGATGACATAAAGTAGAGACTCTCTGATATAAAGTTTTAATGGTGCAAAATTTTTGAGCTGGATGGTGATTGGAGGACTCATGTAAATATTGATTTGTATAAGTCGGCTTCCTATATACTGAATGGATGAGTTTACCATTATCTTGTTTCTCCAGATGAACGTCCAGAAAAGGAAGACAGTTATTTTCTTCAACCTTAATACTGAATTTAATGTTTCTATGTTGCATGTTCAGATGATTCAAAAATACATTCAATTCATCTCTACCATGAGACCAAACAGCAAAAACATCATCAACATAACGTAGCCAAACAGTGGGTTTCTTCACAGCAGTGCTAAAGCTTTTTGTTTAAATTTCTCCATGTAAAAATTGGCAATAGATGGAGAAATAGGCGAACCCATGGCAACACCATCGATTTGCTTGTAAAAAAATCTTTTTTTTCAGTTTCTTGAAATATTCAAAAATTAGGTTTTGTTATTTAATTTTGTTGCTGACTTTTGATGAATTTTTCTAACAATTTTCAAAATGATTCATTTATAAGTTTCATTTCCAAAAACAGTGAATTATTACATAATTACTTGTCATATCATATGGTCAGTTTTATTCAAAAAAAAAATACTTTTACCCAGTATTGTCGAATGTCATTTCATAGCATAAATTTTATTTACTTTTGAAGTAAATTTATTCATTCTGTATAATATATTTAGCAAATTCTACTCAGTTAGAGTTTCTTTATGAAAACTGAATCATAGCTGTCAAATAATCGACAGTCATCTTATAGAGAAAATTTTATTTATTCAGGAAGTAAATTACTCTGCCCTTTATAAAACTGGGCGATAATTAACTAATTTAAAACTATCAATTATCACGTGAATATATAAATTTTACCTACAATATCTATATTTTAAGTACCTACATCAATAAAATGATGTAATTCTGAATTTTTCTGTCAGTTGTAATAGAAAATTCTCAAAGTCTCCAATTTCGACTCAGTTTGTAATTCACAAAATAGACAATTTAAGTATTAAAAAGTATGCACAAAATGGTTACAAGCTGTGCACATTATATTTTTGTATGAGAAAATATAAAAAGAGAAAGACATACAGCTTAATATGACCAAACAGTGCTCGTTATATTTTTGTATTAAAGACATGAAAAGATAGAGCACAATTTAGCAACTAACTATGCACGTTATATTTTTGTGTGCAAGAAAGACAGAGGAAGAAATAGAACCCAATATAGCTACAAGCCGTATAATGTTGTACTTTATAAATCCAATATTTAATATGAATTTATTATTATTTTTAGTTTCTTGAATTTATCTCAATTTTTTTAATCAAGCTTATCCTTTTGAGATATAATAAATAAATCAATGTTTCATTATAAGCTGTATTTTCAATTATTCACAGAGTTGTTGGTTGAGAAAAACAAAAATATAAAATGCAAATCACTTTAAAAGCTACTGAAGCTATAATTTAAATAATCAATTAATTCTTGCAGCCTAGGAGAAAAACAAGTAAATAAATCAATAAAACTTATTTTTTGTGGTATGATCTCGTAAAGGTTACCTTAAACTGCGTAAGATTTTTTATCACAAATAACATACCTGTAATAAACAACCAATAAGATTGTCGCAAATGTCCACGCCTTCAGAATCGAAGGTCGATTGAATATGTCATCTAAAAATGTTTTAATTACAATTGTTAATCACGATATTCATTTGATTCCACGACCTGTACAGTTCAATATTTGCAAATAACAGACTGAAATAAAAAAACTGAATTGATGAATCATTTAGAGATATTACGTAAATTGTTCTAGAGCTTAATAATAGGTTTGTAATTTGAATGACATTGGGTAAATTTTGAGATCGCCACAGGGATTCCCCAATTTTTACGTGATTTCGAACAGGTGGAAATTATGATAAAAAAGATACAATATATAATTAAGAACTTATAAGTATTTTGAATCGACTCATTTGAAAACTAATACCGGAAAATTCTAGAAAATAGTAATATAATTGGACAATTAGTGTAAATTGATAGTTTTGTAAAAATACATAAATTATTCACGATGAGAAATTGATAAATTTGTGCTAATATAAATTTGATTTATGTTTTGGCCAATTAATAAGCATGAATCGTAGCCCTCTGTCAAGATATGGTCCATTCTTAACATGAATAAATTGTAGTCTACGTACTGGAACAGTATGTCGTGTAAATGTAAGTACATTCAAACATGTTTTTTCCCCTTTATATAGAAGAAAAGTAAATATATGGTATATATCTTTGTTGTCTTTCATTACGGCAATATTTTTTGTAAACAATTTTCTGTCACAAATGGCTAACATGATAAACACGAAATGCGCTCTAATTAATGTTTAATTAGATATAATAGCCTGAAGAGTTACGTCATAAACAATTTAATTTATGTTTAAAGTGAAGTCACATACGGGTTGGAAAGGTTTCGTGCTTTGCAGGTTTTCCGAGATATTTCATCAGACTTTAGTGTGACGAACGATGTTGCACCATTTTTAATCATCTTATACTTTACTCGTATCACGCGGATTCCAAAACAGTTTTATCTTTATTTCTGATTTAATATTATCGTTTTCTAAAACACAATTAGAACACGAAATCAGAAAATTATTCTACTGAATAAAATTTAAATTAATTACTCAATTTTTTGTCACGTTTCACATAATAATTATTTATACAACAAGTGAATTAAACCACTGTTTATTTGCGAGAAGAAAGGTCAAAATCACGAGCGCGTTCAGCGCGAGTGGTTTAATTCTTTGAGCAAATAAAGAGGTTTAATTCACGTGTTTGTATACATAATTTTATTCAATTTTGCGTAAATTTCTGGAACATGAAACTAAGGAACAAAATTCAAAAAAATTAAATTGCAGTTGCAAGGAAGCTTCGTTGATATCGCGACGAGTTGTTTTTCAAACATTCGGGAGTGTGACTGTCAGTAAACTGTCAGTTTTGTGAATTTTGAATTGAAGCGTTATAATTGTGAAAAGTATTGTCTGAAATGATGGAAGAAAGTGATTAAAACAATGTTCTCGTCCCGACACCATTTTGAACGAAGCAGCCGCTGCAGTTGGGAAAATTATTCCTCAGAAATAGAAATCTTGTTATGGAAAAGAATTCCAACAGTGATTTAAATTTTTTTAAATCACTAATAATTCGTTTTAAATCACTAGTGAATAAAGATTTACTTATGACTGTTGCTATGGACTTAATAATGTAGCTTTAAAACGTCAAAATTGAATAAAATATTTTTTTACACTTTTGGAAGGAATATTTTCTGCTCTTGGTAGGGTTTATATTAATCAAGATTTGACCCTTTGAAAAATACAATGATGAAAGAGTTCTTTTGAAAATGCAATTAAATGAATAGAATTTAAATCTTCTTATATTTTGAACAAATAATTATTGCTTCAATGTTAGCAGAGATTTTCCCACAAGTATTTTGATAAATTTTTTCTAAAATTTTCATTTATCTACAATCAACATAATTAAAACAAATAAAATTTGGAAAAATATGAAAGATAAATTGGTAATAAGACTACCAAGAAACAAAATAGAACAGTCTGATTTTATTATAATTCATCTACTATTACGAAATATTTAAGTATCTTTCAAAAAACACATATTAAAAGCAGTAATGAAGTTCACAATATATATTTGCAAATTATGTTGTATCAAAAATAATAATCTATGCAATAAGAGTGTAAAGCTCAATATTTGGTAACGAGGCTTGCAGAATCACTAAAATTGTTGATTGAATGTCATAATGCTTGTTTACGTTATTTGTATTGCATAGGAGATATTTTCTAGGACTCTCAATATTTTGACAATTTTTAGACATACAGAAAGAGAGCTCAGAGCACAAATTGATATTTGAAATTGACAAATAACTAAACAAATGGATTAGTTGTCACAGACATGAATTCACAGAAAAATTTAATTGAGGTTATGAAACTTCTTCATTTCATTTCCTCATTTTATATTTATTTAATTAGTTGGATGTTTGTTAAAAGGCAGTATTTATGAGTAAAACAAGTTACTCGTCGTGTAAAACAAATGTAACAAGCTCTTTACAGTTTGGGATTGCAAAAAAAAAAATTTGGAAAAAATTTACAAGTCATAACCATCCGTCCTATCTTAATATTCTTAAAATGATTATCTATGAAGTAACTCTGTAATTTGTATGATTTCAAGTTGAGATTAAAATGATAAAAACGTATGTAAATCGTCACGATATCCTGAATTATATGTCATCACCATAAAACACATTTTTTATTGATAATTATTATTTCCAGCATGAATAACTGACAGCGTACATGAAAGTTACAAACGCTGTGACAGTTTGCGCATACAGACTAGATAAAAATTACAACTTATCCTTTTTAAGAGTTGGACATAGCGACTTCACTCTTGTGAGAGCACATCAAATATCACTTTCCTATTAGGAAAAAAAAAGAAAACAGAACAATTCTGTTGTAATAATTACTTCTTTGGAAGTGCTCATGTTATTTTAATGAAATTATTAGCAAAAAATTATTTTAAAAAGTAAATACTACTTGCGTAGAATAAAATTTTCTTTTTACTTTTCTTGGATCAGTTTTTGTTCTAGGAATGTATTCACTCTCAGAGGGGTACCAACATTCACTCTTGAAATGTGAATAAATATTTTTTTTCGCCAACTGTCAGAAAAACATGATATTTTTGTATTGTTATGGATACGCAAAGTTCGTATTTTTTTCACTAGTGCACACCTAATCTAATATAATTCAGTTTAGTAATGCTACAAGGATAGAAACAAACAGGTATTTAACAAAAAAGAAATATGAATTTGTACACAAAACTACTTATTTTTGAATATAAAAATTAATTGTTGACAGTTCTTTATTTATCAAACAATAATTGCGCATACTTTTGGTTACAATACCCAGGTGATTGCAAATTAATTATAGTTTGTACTTTTTCCCACATTTTACTGAATAAAATAATAGTTATTGTTGATCTATTATTTTTTGACATTTGGCGAAAAAATATTGTTTGTATTTCGTGTGCGAAGTGATTGTATTTTGTTGCGCTTTCGAATGAATTTGTTACCTCGACCTTACGGTCTCGGTTATAATTGACATTCTCACGCGCAACAAAAAAACAATCACTTCGCACACTTAATACAAAAATAACTATTTCACCAAAAATTTGCATGCTCTATCAGAAAAACTTTGCTTCTCAACTGTGCAACAATATGAAATTATTACATGAATAAATTGAACAATAAATATCCTTTACTACTTTAGAACTACCTGAAAAATATGCCACTTGGAAAGAAAATTTTACTCAATAATTTATTTAGTGTCTTTTTATAAAATTTATATATAAATCATTAAAAGCCAGTTTCACCAAAGCCAGTTGAATTTATCCAGAGGTTATTTTATACGGAAACTATTGTTGATACAATTGTAACTATAGTTACTGACTCAAAATAACCTCTAGATAAATTTAACTGACTTTGGTGAAACCGGACCTAAGATTGACGGATTAGTATAAAATTGTTTAAGTCTTTTTGAAAATGGTTGTTGTTTCTGACTGGTACTTTGAATGCAGGTATCAAATGGAATTCAGTCAAGAGATTTAATATTTCTTTTTACTCTATAGTTTCGGTTACACCTAGACCATCTTCAGGAGTGAAAAGCATAAAATATGAAAGTTATAAGACTTAATTTTTAAACAAGAATTTCATAAGCTGTCATATTTACCGCCTTGTTTGAATATTTATGTTTCACGTACGAAATATGCTAATATCCTGATTAGTTCAACAAATAACTATTCTTGTAAAAATTTAGGTTTTTCCTCCAATTTTCACTTACTTGTACTTTGTACAAGTAAGTGTTGTGAATTGTGGAACCGACAAAATTCAAATTTCTTGATTATGATGGAAATATCCCTGAATCCATTTGGACTATTTTCGGCTTGATGTCGGTACATACGTATGTATTGGTGTATATACATAACTCGCAAATCTCAAAACTCGTCGAACGAATAATGTTGAAATTTTGTATTTAAGACCGGTCTAAGGTCTAGTTACGCACTTCTCATTAAGGCTGCAATCATTTGTACTGGAAGTGCACTTTACTTGAAACTTTTTTTTGAATTTATCGCATGAATCTACGTTGGTGGGAAAAAGAATTGGTGGTTCACAAGTTGTAAGTGGGGGCTCACGAAAAGGGATTTGGAGTTCACCGAAACCAGACAAATTTAGAAATTGGTCTACGAGAGAAAAAAGTTTGGGAGCCTCTGATCTAAATGATCACCTCAAATTTTGGTTGCAATCAATTTTGCTTTATGTCAATGTCAGTGTCAACTATCAATTTATTCAATTGAAAGACGTACAAGTAAGTCATGTGGTGTCCACTTCAGATTTTTTTGTATTTTCAGTAATAGGGGAGTTATTCTATATAATTTTCATTTCAATGGACGTCCTGCTTACTGACCATTCATTTTACAAATTACTTATCATTACATTAGGAAAATACTGTTCAAATGAATATTACACACAAATAGACATTATTTCTTTTCCTATAAATGGGAGAAAAAAAGATTTGTCGATATATCAAGAGGAAATGTCATATCATTAATGTACAGGATATCAATAAATTTCGTTTTGCAATATGCATTTGTAATTACAAATTCGTGCAGAATCACTGCCTATTCGTTCTTTTTTTTTGTTTATAGCATGTGCACTGACCGATATTTTTTTGTTGTTGTATGAATCGTTACAACTTTATGACTAAAATTATAATCGGCAGAAACGGTTCGTTCCGCTTGCAAAATAGCGAAATTTTCCATGCTACAATTTAATTTATAAATACACTTTATTTTGATTATTTTGTTGTGTGGAAGGCAGATCTATATTCAATTAATATAAATAGCGAACAATTGATAATTCTAGAACTAAGTTATATCCTGAAAAGTTTTTTACAGCATGTATAGCAGGTATTCTCTTCTACACCCTTAAACTTAGTGGTTTACATATTGCAAACCAAGCGTAAATTAAGCGCTATAAATACGTGGCAGATGAGTTTCGTAACCTAAATTCAGTTTTTCTGGGAATTCATGTTGGTAGCACCTGTCATCTATTCATTTGTTCGGTTATTAAGTATCGCACAGATGTCAACTTGTAGTCTGTGCTTCCTGTGAACTCAATAACTGTAAAAATATAGAAGTTGTAGAACATATAGAAAAATTTGTATGTAACAAATACTTAAACAAGCTTTGTGAAATTCATGACTAGGCAAAACTGCCCAAGTTCACACACTTGCTTCACAAATTACTATTATTTTGGTAAATCCTGCAAAATATTTCTATTTCGTTCTGCTGACAAATATTTTACAAAACTTGGTTTAATTATTAAGAAATTGAATTGAACCAGCTGTCATTAATTGGCATATACATGAAAAGAATGGAAATTCACCAAGAGTTGTAGTATACAAGTTAACATGAATGATTGACCATTTTAATTTTCTTCCAGCCTTAGCGATAAATAAATGACAGTTTAATTTTAAAAAAACCCAATAAAGGCAGTTATTCAGTTATTTTTATTTTTCTGAAGAACAAGATGCGACAAACTACGAAGAATATTATAGGAATAAAATATATTCTTGTTATATTAATTTTATTCCGAGGAAAATAATTATGGCTAAAATAAAACTTTAACAAGTCACACGGGATGATCAATCATTTATGACCACTCTGTATGAAGTATCATTATAATTTTTGAAATTCAACATATATTTTGAAGAAATGAATCGCCAACACTTTATTGTCATCATATGATATTTACAGATTATGAAAATGTTCATGTTGATAATATCATTGAAAAGTCAACAAGTTACTGTATATAGTTTTAGTTATTAGTTATTTGGACTAGTAGTCGATTTTAATTGACGGTGACATATTAATTTAGGTCAATCCATGTACATATTACTTAAAAGGTTGTTTACCTGTATATTTTGTTGCAATGAAATATAAATAAATAATGGAAATATAATTAAAAAATATCATTTAAAAGGACAAGAATTTGAGAAGTCATTCAATCAATTTGTACACTGATATAAAATAGATTTTTTCACTTTTCTTTTGACAGTTTTTATTATATTTGATGAATGTCTAACTATTCAATAAGTTTCTTCTCTTCTTAGTATTTGTTACAACACTCACGCACTTCGCTTCACTTGTGAGTTCGAGAAACATATTTGCGGCATATTTTCCGTCTTCTTTATCACTTCTTTGAAAAACATGTGTGCACACTATGCTTTGCTGCATTTTAGTCAGAGATCTAATATTTATTTTTGTGAAAAATTATAATTTGGAGCTTACACACTTCGTCCCGCTCGTGCGTTTGTATAAACATGCGTGCAGCATGCTTCATCTCTTCTCGATAATAATTGTTATAATACACATTTCGGTCTTCTCATGCATTCTCTAAATATGCTTGCCTTTTAGTCTTAGCTTCAATAATATAACGATTGAGATTATGTGCAAATATCTAAAATAAATTGAAACAACTTGGTTATCTTTTCTTCACTTCTTTATTTACACACTAATATTCACATTTCGACAGCGAAGCTACCATCATCAGAATACCAGGACCAGTACTCTGATGATGGTAGCCTAACTACTAAAATGTGCATATTAGTGTGAAAATAAAGAACTGGAGAAAAGATAACCAAATCGTTTTTATTTAATCTTAGCTTCAATATTTATTTTTGTGAAAAATTTATGTATCACTTGTTTTTAAATCTATCCTGCATGTCTCTCTATCGCTGTCTTGTCCATAGCTCCTTTCTACTTTCTGCAGTTTTTATCTCAACATTTCTCGTAGCTCTTTCTCGTTCACATATACCAGTTAAATATTTTGCCGCTGCTGCGTACATGCGGCGCAGCCAAACGAAACGCCACGACTTTCCCACTAAACACATGTATTTTCTAATAAACCCTTAGGGTAAAGCCTATGTTAATCTGGAATAATGTCAACTTATTAAGCTAATAAATCATCGATTCGTTTAATAGGACATTATTTCAAAAATATATTAATAATAAATATTGAACTGTATGTAATGAGTGCATTCGATGTAAACTGTATCTTAAATTTGTTATATAATTTTATGGTGAATTTTCATTAATATTTAGTTATTTTTCGTAGGAGGCGGAGCTAAAACAGAAAAGGGATGATGAAGAAGCCGTAGTGGTTCTAGATTCTGGTAAGTTATTTAACCCTGTAACTTATTTTAATACTCTAATCAGCTTAAAATGTCAATAAACTTACTGGTATTTTTCTTAAGATATTTTAAGACCGATCAGTACACTGAACACTCAAAAAAATTCTACATATGGCAAGTGTTGTAATTTTTATAATGAAATATAGGCATTCCTGCTATACTTTATTTACAATTATCCAATTTTTATATAAAGTGTACTTAAATGTAATTGTGGTGTCATATTTTCAAACAAAATTTCATTGAAAATCTTTTGACATATTTAGAATCTATTAAGATCCGTCTATTTGTGGCCATGTGTGCGAAATTGACAATTCAAATCAACATTAAACTGAGAACAGTTCTAGTGCTGTTTTTAATTGCTAAGCAACTGAGATTTCAAGTGTCATGAGTGTCCAATTTAATTTTATTAATTCTATGGGCCAGTTTCACCAAAACCAGTTAAATTTATCCAGAGGCTATTTTATACGGAAACTATTGTTGATACAATTGTAACTATAGTTACTAACTCAAAATAACCTCTAGATAAATTTAACTGACTTTGGTGAAACCGGACCATGTCGAATAGTTGCATTCCACTACAATTTTTGGTATACTAGTGGAATAGGAACCCAAGGAAATTCCAAAAGTCACAAAGAGATGGCGGTATCAGCATGCACAGAAATTTTCTAGTGGCACTAAAACGGTGTAAACTAGTATTGAAACAAAGAAAATGTATATTTTTTTTTGTTTAAAATAAAAACAACCGAAACATAACCTAAACCGAGCTTTTTAAGCCAACTTAGATTGGAAGGCAGTAAAGTGGTGATTGTTGTCCGCGAGGCACACACTTGTACGTATTTAGATGGAATGCACTCTGTTTGAATGCCACTGACTAAAGCAACACGTGTGCAAGGTACGCATGCGCACGTCTTTGGGTTCCTATTCCCTTAGTGAGCCCAATTTTTTTGATAACATCTTTCGACCATTGCCAAACAACAAGCTTTTGAAAAATCGAAAATTGGAAGATTTTGATCAAATTTGAATATGAAGTTCAATTATTGACAATATCACACTGAAAAAACATCATAATTATTAGAAATATATTTATATATTTGGAGGTTTAGTATTAATATTCAATATATTATATTTGCAGTTATTATGAACATGTACTCTTGAATATATCAAATCATTCCCGTGAATTCACACTATATTTACGCGAGAGCAATTTCCCGAAAATATATATAAGTTTGAAATGCCAGAAAATCTTTTAAATATACTGGAAATACAAATTTATATTTGGCTGTAATATTTCAGGCAAATAATTCAATCATTTCATATTTTGTTAGTAATATATTAGGATATTCAAGCGGAGCCTGATATATTTCTGGCAAATATACATATATTTTGTATACATTCACCATATTCATCACAAAGCAACAGTTAGGTACATGTAAATATACTATATTAGAGGTAAACATTTTTGAAGAAACATGATCACACTGGTTTGTTATTGGTTGTACGTTGGCAGGCGGTTGGCTTTGTCATTCTGTGGTCATTCTATCCATAATAAGTGCAGGGTGTGTTCACGTGTAGTTGGCATCAGAAGTATTTACGCACTTAATATGAACTATGGTATAAAATACTTATTGTACAATATTAGTATTCACATGAATATGTAAGATATGTTGAGAGAATGAGGTATGGAGAACCTTATTGCAACTTTTATAGGTAAGTTGTTTATTATATTTTAAAAATGAATTTTAAAATTAATTCTTAGCAGTAATGTAATATAGGAACTCAGCATCTTGAGATAGAAATCGTATTTGTTTTTATGATAAATACATCCATTGCAAACTATAAAGCTAGTAGTTTCTTGTTCAGCTCAAATTTCGTGCTCCTGTATTGATATTATCTAATTATTTATAGAAAAATTACATTTATGTGCAGAGAATGGTGTGTCCTCAGATATTCTGGAAGATTTAACAGATAAAATGATTGAGAAATTAATTCCAAAAATCGGACAACAAGCTTTGTTAAAAAAAAAGTGAAGAATTATATTGAGGTAATTTCTTAATTAATTCATAAAGCTGGTTAAATGACACACTTTATCTACAACTACAGCTACATATATCAAACATACGATTCTTATTTATAAATGTTTGTAATTTTTTCAGACGAACAAAAAAATTGAAGTAGTTCCATCAGCACAAACCATACAAGATATTTTTATAATTAATCCGTCTGCAACCACCAATAATGATTCGTGGTCAGATATTTCGGCTTTAACTTCATCTATACCAATAATCTGTGAACGCCACACGTGCTTATTTAGGCAATATTATAAACTATATTTATAAGATTAGGTTGGGTATGGATAAGCCTTTTTTTTATAATAGATATTTTTTTGTTAGGTACTTGTAGGATAAAATTAATTTTTCATTATAATAAAAAAACTACACTTTGAACAAATATATGCTTATTTATTATTGAACACCTGACCTAATTATTATATTAAATATATTATATATTATCAAACAATATATAGTGAATTTATATCAAGAATATATTGAATTTATACCAAATCGGCATATTTTTGATGAAAATATACGTATATTTCGTACAAATATGGTAATAAAATCAAAATGAATACAATATGTTCTTGAGAATTATATTAAATTTATGTGGAATAAACAGATATATTTCAGAGCAATTCGTGTATAGTTCCATGAAACAAATGAATCAAATATACCACATCGTAACTACAAATCCTATATATATTTCGCCGTATCCAAATTCAGTATATATTATACATAAGTATACAAGATTTACTATAATTATATTGTTTTCTCAGTGCAGAAGCACCTCTGGATTAGTTTGAAAGATATTTTAATCTTAAGTCCATATTTTTTTAAAACGATTATTGCCGCGATAAAAATTGACAAAAACCAACAGATTATAAATTGAATATTCACAATCATTCTAGGAAAGTTCCAGATTAGTAAGAAGGATATTTTTAATATTAAATTCAGTTGACGACAAAAAATAAGAATAGAACTCTGCCAATGCATTCTTATCTTCCGTCTCAACATTCTTCATAGCTCCATCTTTCTTACATTTTTACATAGTTTATCTATATTTCCTTGTATATTACTGATCTGCATTTTTCTTGTTGTTGTTGCATGTGGTTTCTTCACAGATGTCACTTTTTAGGGAGCAAGCACCTTAGTACTTCTAATATAAGTGGTTAGTTCAAAACAGCATGAGTTAACAAAGGTAAATAATATAAATCATTTGGAGAATTTTCTTACTCAACGTTTTTCATAATGGGTTGTCTTTACAAGTTGGATAAATAATGCATCTGTATTCAAACAGTTGATTAAAAAATCTAAAACTGCAGTATTTTTACCGGAATTCCAATCCGGAACATTTAGAAGTGTCGACAATTTATCAAAGAATGAAGACAATAGAAGTATTAACCTCTAACGGGTTTTAGTTCTGCACACAATTATCTGACCTCTTCTGGTCTTCGGACTCGTAAATCAGTTATACGGGCGGGACTTGAAGCATTCTAAGTTCAAATCCAGGCGATAAGAAGTTATATTATTTATCAATTCCTAAAATGTAGGTAACTATGCCATTAAATTTAGTTTTTTATAATTACTGACGTAGGTACCTCAAATTTCAGGAATATAGCCTCAAGTATAATGTTTTTTATATTTATTAGTGCAGCTAAGTAAATTGAATCTATTTATATATAAGCCAATACTAACTCAACCTAACCTATCCTATTTTACCCAAAAATAGTCTTAAATTATTTTTCTTATTTTTACATCTATTTTTTTTTCTTATTGCTTCGAGCGAGTATTAGAGTACACTCAGCAAATTACTTTGAGAGTAGCAGATTTTCTCTACGTACAAGATTCATTTGAAGTGGAAGAGATAACAAAATTAAAATTTTGCGAGTACTGTATATTCATGTATACGTTTCACTTCTTAAATAAAAACAAGAGGTCACATGCTTTCCATTTAAATTTTGTTTTTCATATTCTGTTGAGTTCATGTATCCTTTATTAATATTGAATTATGCTGTGGGTGCTTAAAATAGGAAATCTATATGTTTATTCAAAAAAAAAACGAGCATGCATTCAATACATAATAAAATTTCATGAACAGTTTATTTTTTCATAATTATTTCCTAAAACAGTTACAACTGTTAAAAACATCTTTTAATTTTCCTACAAACTTAAAGAACAATACAGACCAAAAACTTGGGATATATTTATTGACGCTATTTTAATAATAAACGACGCAACAAATATATAATCAATTGATTATCTTGAAAACAGCAAATAAATAAAAACTCTCAATTGTTCAGGCAGTCTGCGCTGTAGATACTTGAAAACTCCAAAAACTACGATTAAAAGCATGCGTCGCTGAAGCTCGCACTCACAATCTCAGCTTGATAATTAAACTAATTAACAGAATTATTATGTAACATTAACCCAACCATAAATGCTTATTTTAAAAGCTAATTTCGCGCTGTTTAATATTTAATGAGACTTAATTCTTATGAAGAACTTTTGTTTCATGTGATCCAATTTTCAAGGTTAAAGAAAAGTCACACTATCAAAACAAAAGTGGTCATGGTTTGTAAACATGTGAGATATGTAATAATACGTAATATCTAATCACCTTTCTCATATTCTGAAAACGATACTTTGTTTTCGTGGAATTAATGAGTGAACTACTTATTTATTTATCAGGATATTAAATATACAATTGATAACGAAAAATTTCACATATATAGGGTGTGTGGAGAAAAACGGAATATAGGAATTTACCATGGATCATTTGATATTATAGGATTCAATAATATATTTATGTGAGTATTGAAATAAGGGAATTCATTAGCATAATTCAGTTTTTTTTTTTTTTATCAACTATACAGCTTCGATCCAACGTGGACCGTCTTCAAGAGTGAAAAAAATTTTTGATTGAGGATGGTTTAGGTGAGGCCAAACTGTAAAGTTAAAAATTAAAATAAAATCTGTAAGTACTGGAAATAAGGGAATTCAGTCATTTGTATGTTTTTTTTTTCTAATTAACTCTACAGTTTCGGCTACAACTTGGCCTATCTTCAGGGACGAAAGGAATTATTCAGTTTAAATTCTAATTTATGCATGTATAATTGAATAATTCCTTTCGCTTCTGAAGATGACTGAAGTGTAGCCGAAACTGTAGTTAGAAAGGAGAAAAATTATGAAACTGATGGAATTTCCTTACTTCCACTACCTACATTCACTAATCCAGCTAGCTTCAACCATTTTATCCAATTAAAACCTGTGACAAGTTCCCTTATTTCATACCTTACCTACAACTTTTAACCATAATTCTATGCATCTTAATTCGCAGACTTATTTTAACATTGAGCTGACTTTTAGTGCATTCACTTCGGCTGACTGGCGCGGCGTGACGCTGAGTTCTCAGCAGCTACAGCACTTACAGATTTGAAACTGGTACTAAATGAAAGCTGCTGTTTCGTAGATTTGCCCAAACTACTTGAAGTTCAGTGATTGTAGAAGATACCAATTTGCGAAATCAATTTCAATATAAAAAACTTGAACAATCAAAAGGATGAAATCTTTGCCGAGAAGATTGAATTTTTTGAATTTATTTGTGATTGTTATATAAATGGAAGTCAACCAGATACAACTATCGGGCAAGTTCATAATAGATTCTTAATAAGACCTCAAACGTTCAATAAACTACTTCAATAACAATTTCTCATTCTCAAATGAATTTGCAACAAAATATCATTTTCCTCGTAAAATATTCAGTTACAGTCCCTTTGTGCATTAATTGCCAAAAATGCATTTTGATCATCAAGATGATTCTTTAATTTTTTTAAATAATCAAATTCTGAATAGAACCCACAATTTTGCTTCAAAATGTATAGGAGAACCAATATATTCGAAATCTTATTGAACACTTATGTCCTGCGTTACTAGGCACACCTGTATAATTATAATGAAGCTCTGAATCATAAAATGGCCCACTCGTTTATAGTTCTCTAATATGTAAGCTGAGTGTGCAATTGAATTTGTTTAATGGATTAAAATCTCAAAAGAAAATTTATATATGTAGGAACTCACGGAGTATTCATTTTCGCGGTGAAACTTCTTCAATTTTGTAAGAAACCTTCATCAATACTGTGAGATTTAATTATTCATTAGAAAAAAACTAAATTCATTGGAAGAATAATCTGTACGGCATGCCGTACAGTTTTCACTTTTACAATGACTAGCAGAGGAGTAGGAGGCAAACACACACGGCAAGTGTAGGGTACCGGGTTCGATTCTCGTTGATGTACATCACTTTATTATTTATTACTTACATTGGAAGGCTAAATCATTCAGCAACCCATATTCTATACAAAATTTTACTACTTGAAAATTGAATACCTGGGCTTTTGTAATCGATTATTTATTGATCGAAACGAATTTCAAGCTTTTATTGTGAAGAAAAAAATTATTCAGGACTTTAGAATATATTTACAATTATTCTTACATATTTCTACTGAATATTGTCAAAAGAATTAGTTAAACTCTTGTTATGTTCCAATTTCAACATCAAGCTTCGTACGCAAAACGATTAAGAAAAAAAATCTGTTGTGGCCACCACAGTACGTTTCATAAATTTCATGACCAGTTTCATAAATTTAGAGTGTTGTATCAATTAACTGCAGATTTCAAAGTGATAGCTGTCATTGTCAAAGTGGCAGATGGCGATTATATTTTAGTCCTTGCATAAAATAAGTATTTTTGCAATTTCTTTTCTAGATTTTCGGGGTCTTTAATTCATTGGAACACACAGTTTTGATATTTGATCGCCGGAAGTATAATTTAAAGATGCGGTAAAACGTGGAATCCAGAGATTATTTTTTTTATATTTCTACTAAGCTTATCTTTCCGATGGCCGATTTCAGGATCTCGAGTTGAATTAATCCGGTTTAAATGGCTCATTTTCTTGGTAGCAATGTCAATTTTTGCATTTTTTGTGTCATCAGTAGCCACTCAAATTGATTAAATAAATCGAAATCCAGTTCATTGGTTAACTCGCCGCCACTTGCACCCAGATTAATTTAACTCCCGGTCATGAAATCGGGCACAAGAGTTTTAAATTGATGCCAAACTAGACATCATTTGAATAACTTGTGAAAAACAATTGACAATCGTTTAAATACTCTTTTTGACATTTTTGATGCCAAACACGATAGAACCAAATTATTTATTTTGAAAAGAAAAGCAATTGATGAACGTTTGCATTTGATGTTCAAATATGAGTAATAAAAACTCTAATTTCACATTGTAATATTTTTGTGCTTCAGAAAAAGATAACGAATTTTATAATAATTCAAATTTTAATGATAACAAATGAACCGCTAATAATTTTTAGAAATAACTTAAATTGAGTGCCCAATTAATCAAGGGTCAATTTCAGTTATTCTTTATTCTATGATAAATACTACTTTTTATAAAATAAACGCGAAAAAATGCTCCATCCATAAAGTTTTGGTACTGCTGGGTGGAAAAAAAACCTAACCTATTGATCAAAAACTTGAACATAAAATTTCACTTGGAAATTCGTACGCGTTCTCAAGTTTTCGTGCTTTCAGACAGACAGACCGACTTTTTTTAGAATTTTTCTTTGGTAGGGTGTAATACGTGAAGATTCGTCAAAATCTCGAATTGTCAAAAAATCACGATTATAATACTTCTCCAATTATATACAGGCTGACAAAGTAAAAAAATTGTTTAATAATTATAAAAACAATCGTTAAAGCGAATTTTGTCTCTTCATTTATTTTCACGCAACGCGGCTTGTGTACGAATTTCCAACTTGTGGTATGAAATTATTACTTATTACTACATTTAAAAACAAAAAAAAAAACGTAAATAACGCAGAACAATTGCCAAGCGGATACATAATATCCGAATTTCCCATTCCTATTGTATATTCTCTACAATGTTTTTTTTTGTTTTCCAGGTGTCATTCGTGTTGTATTTATTGACAAGTCAAATGTTTTTACATACGTTGCGTAATTCGTATGTTTTGTTTTGCATGTGAATGCACTCTGAATGCGATTGTCATTTATTTATGATTCGCTGTAAAAATGTAATTACTCAAGAAAATGAAGTTGGCATTTGTAATGATAATCAACAAAATTTATTACGGCAAGCCGTTTAGAAACGTTAAAATAATATTAAATATATTTCAGGGATGTGATGTTTACTCATGGAGCAATTAAATTTTTTATTTTCTATACAGTTCCTTTATTTTACACTTCAAATACTATTCATTCAAATATGTGAAATTACTATACATACATTTTAGTCATTAATAAAGAATTATTTTTCACTTATTTATCAATTGATGTATGTGACAAGTCGCACTTACAATATAGCTCAATTTTTTAGGACTGCGTATTCGAATTCTATACGGAATTTCGATAAAATACTTGAGATAAGTAAACAAATGTATTTTCAATATTCTATTACATCTAAAAATATTATGTCATTAAGATAACCCTTAAAGGATGTTACAAAAATTTTCCGTAGATAATTAATGATTCACAGATGATGAAAACTAATTTATTATTTCATATTGTAATATGTGACTTTTTCAATCAAATTATAGATTTATAATAAAATATTGTCAAGTATGCATAATATTTTATTATTGTTTTGAATATAAATTACATCTTATTGTATGGTAATTGTTTGGGAGAATAAGTTTCAAAGCTTCAATCACACCATCACATCTTTAAATCTACAAATGGCCAAACACTTCTGTTTATACTAGAATATTCGTTTATATCCCAATTTTATTTTACCAAATATTAAAGCCTCGTAGTCCACAATAATCACACAAAATCACTCCATGCACGCAAGCGCGCATGAATGAAGTTTATTATCGAGAAAACACGCCACACTACGCCATAACATTTCCACGTATCCTGTATTTCTGCGCATGCGTTTCGCCTACGTGACTTGCCGGCGATGTTCAGCTCGGCCGGCGATCTCTTCGAATCAGTCGGAATTATAACAGCAGACGGAGTGGTTCAAAAATGGGACGATAGCGAAAAGAGAGTTCAGCTTTGTTTTCTTTCGAATTTTAAGTGCTAACATCTTTTTTGGAGACGGCCGACTATTCCTACGTGCCTACTATTTAATAAAATTGATTAGTTTCGGTGTGAAATAGTCGTTTTTATTATTTTAAAACGTCGCTTCATCATCAGTTATTAGGTTCATACCTGTAAATTATCTTCTGATTATTTGATTTAAACGTGCAATCTACGAAAATGGTTGAAAAGATTATTGAAGAAGCTGAAAATTGTGAATTAGGTATGTTGAATAGTGCTTATATTTTTATTTTGAATGTGAGTGAATGTAGTAAATGTCCTACTCCCTTTGTTTTATAACCCGGTTTCTCTGAATACAACCGTTAATTACTTCATCATTCATCACCCGGCTTTGTTTACATTTTTATATTGTAGCATATACCATGCCACAATGTTAACTTTTTTATTATATGTTTCTATGTTGCGATTTATCGGATCTCTGCCAAAGACTAGAAGTACAGAACAAGATTTTTTTTAGATTGACAGTGTATTACATCATACATGTGTGTTTATTTGTTACGTCCTTCTAGAATCTACCATGTTGTGTGTGTATGAGTATGTATGCGGCATATGTGCGCAGTTCTCCAAACCGGTTTTAAATCATGTTTTATCCCATATCAAATAAATTTTCATGATTTTCCGAAAGCTCTCACATCCAAAGGCAAGTAGCTTTAGTAAATCTCATCTTTTTATGTCAATCAGGCAACTGAAATGAATCTGCAGAAGATTGGTTGCTGCTTCTGCTGTATGACGTGGAAGCCAGTTTTACATTAACGCATTGCCTTTTTTCACCTCTTGTGGGCTTTTATTTTTTTTACATTTAAGTTACACCTGTAAGTTTGATTCCAAAACCTGTTTGAGGACAATGTGCTCATATTTTCTTTTAACACGGAGGAAATTAATGCCAGGCACTTTAAACCCTTTTAGTTTTGAAAGCTTAACAGCTGAGTACAGTTGTTTAATGAGTCTTTGTATTGCTTTGAATCATTTGGGCTTAATTTTAAAAACACGACTGGTGATACATAAAAATTTATTGTTGTAGTTAGTTGAAGTAGAATCAGCATCACAAAATGAAATTTAATCAAAAGCATTTTGAAAATTATCTTTGTGAAACTGTGTGGACCTATTTTGAGCACAAATTATAAAAAATCGTTTCTGTTCACGAATAGAAATTTTGTGAAGCATGAGTTCTAAAATCAGTATTGACTTTGACAAAATATTCTTTTTTTTTATTTACTTTGTAACAGATTGAGACAGGTAGTCAAGTTTCTAAAATTAATTAATCAAATGACTTTCAGAAGTCTACCTTAGTCAAATTGTAAATTCAACTAAATACAGGTGTTGATTTGTTGTGATTCAATTTTATTTTAGTTTTTTTTTCATGATTCATAAATTTCTTTTAGACTTAATTCGTATGCTTCTAGAATTTTGCAAAATTACGGAAATATTAAAACATGACTCATAGGCACATGTTCATTATTAAAACTAATGCATTCAGTAAATAATTGTAAGTTCCTCACTTCCGATTACTTAAAGGTCATTAGTTTCCATGGCTACTTGAGCCATTGATTTATTGTTTGTGTTATCTTTTGTTGCGGTTTTTATTTGTCTAAATTATTTTTCTACTGATAACTGAATAACTGCGCAAAAAAATGCCAGATTGTTTATCATTTATTACAAAAAAATGACCACAAGTCTTTTTGTAGAATTTACGCAGTTCAATTGCGTCTTTGGTAAAGAATAAAATTGTATTTGGCACGTATTTTCAAAATATTCATCTTTATAGTTGAATAATTGAGGTCGAATGCTTACGGAAGTCTATTTGAAGGAGTCTTTATTAGAATGATGAATGAAACTGTTTTTTGATGGACATTAATATAAAATAGTTTATTTCTAGGCTAGATATTGTCATTCATCCGTAGCTAATGCTTCTATTGTTTTAAATATTAAACAAAAAATGACGGAAAAAGCTCATTTGATAATTAAATTGCTCATGCTTTTAAAGATAGAGAAGTTAACTTCACGTGTCCTTGAAGCAAAATGTTCGTCACATGTTTTATCATCTGTTGTTTTGTTTACTTGCTGCGAAGAGCTAGATTTCTTTCTTTTTTTTCTATGGCGTATAGGATTTTATTTTGTCACCCGCAGCTTTTTTTATGACTGCAGCTCATGTTACGTGATTTTATTCTGATGTATTTTGTTTTTAGTGGTGAACAGTGAGGACACGTGATCTGCACACAAAGTTGATGCTTATTTGTTTGTTTACTTGTTACTCGTGTTTATTACCGACACTTGAACCATATTTACACTGTAAAATACCTAATCAAGGATGAAATTGATAATTTTTGTTGGGTTTACATAAAGAAATATTTATGGACTCGTAAAATAGATCAGAATCTTGAAAGTGAAATTTCTGTAATAAAGTTGAAATTGATTACATTATCGAAGATTTGTAAATTTACAATAAATTATTATTTTGCAACATATTAGTATTATAAAAGTGTTCGCCAGTAATATTTACATTGAATTAAATTTCAAATTCCATCTTTTTGGGTCATTTTTACTACTTTCATATAAAACTAAATTCTAAATATTCTCAATGTTCAAACTTGAGTTCTAGAAGGTATCCTTGTAGTTAAATACTCGAAACAAACCGCATTGTGAAATAAGAAAATGAACGAATTGTTTTTTTTTATAGTATTTTTTTTCAGTTTATTATACACAAAATCAATTTAACAAATTTTTGATAAAATTATAAGCCACTGCACTTGAAGCGCGTGTGCCCACTTTTCTTGAATGACTAATCATAATTCATTGGTATCCAATACCTCCCTTAAAATATCTTGAAACGTTGTTTTATGTTGATTTATTGTTTGACACACATGAGATTCTAATGATATTAATAAAACAGAAATTACAAAATAGCCATGAAATGATTATCATGGTACCCAAGTTTCTCGTGACTTCTGTGTTATTCTCACATGGATAATATCCATCTCAAATAGCTGCAATAATAAACTTATTATGAATTACTTATCTATTATTCTTTTTCTGAGTGAGAGTGCCTAATGATGGATATTATTTATTTTAAATGACTACAGTAACTAGCTCATTTTGAATCAATGTTCCATAAAAAAATATTAATATTATTCCAACACCGAACCACTAAATATAAATTAACTATCTAAAGCAGTAAATATAATTTTCGTCTTTTGTTGAAAACAAGGAAACATCAAAACCTGCTGTGAAATATTTCATTTCTATTGATGTTTGATCTTCACAATACAATCGGAAACAATTGAAAATTATCCAAGGATTTTACTTTCATCTGTTTGTTAACCTGTACTTCTGAATACAAGGCCTGCTAGAATTATCTACGCTCTTTAATTTGTTATTCATTTGTTTACTCAACAAATACCTTGATTTTAAAATCTTGCAAAAAATATTTGACATTTCTACTTGACACATGCAAATTTTCTCTCGCGAAGAAATTATGATCCTGAATTTAAAATGTTTTTAAATCGGTCTTTAGATTTTGTAGTCTTATGCTACGTGGAGCGTACATTATTTATTCTTATAATAAAGTGTGGGATTTGTGACACAAGATAAAAATCCGAAATCAAGTGCTTGTCTAGTTTTTGTTTTATTTTTTATCGCAAAATCTTTCGCTTGTTAGTTTTGAAAATAAATTACCTAAAATCTTTTTATTTGTATTTTACAGATCGTGGTTTTGGTTTCCTTTTTTTTATTTTTTCTATTGTATTAATAAAAAAATGTTATTTGCAACTGTTGAATATAGATTTTATGTATCTTACTTCAAAATTTAATTCATAAGTTTGACAGGGTATATACCAAATCTGGAAAACCTGGAAATGTCAGGGAATTTAGATAAACTGGAAATGTCATGGAATCGTCAAGGAATTTCTGATATTTGTCTGGAAAGAATAAATTATAGGATATTTATGCATTATTACTCATATAAGTACATTTTCACTCTGTAAGACACTACTAGAGCCATCTGTGCAAATCTATAAGTCTTGCAAATCTATAAATCCATGAAAAAAAAATTATTAAAGTGCATCTACTTTTGTCGATCAATGTAAGTTCGTTCATAAGGATATCAAGTTCGTTGCGATTTTGTTTTTAATTTTCAGATTTATAAGGTTCACACAGAATTGCACAAATCATCTGTGATTATATGTGAACTTGTATCGAACTTTTGTTTTTTACTGTCTGGAATTTTATTGAAAATAGCCTGGAAAACCTGGAAAAGTCAGGGAATTTTCATTCAATTTTTTGGTATACACCCTGGTTTGATCAATATATAACTAGTTAAAAATAAAACCTTTAACACTATAATTATTTTGGTAAGATTACGTATTTACCGGTTTTCTTCTCCAGGACTATTCACCACCATTATTCAAACCAATTGAATTTTTCACCTTTGCAAAATTCTGTTTTTTTTAGCAATATTTTCACAAGAATTTGATTTTGCCACCATGATATCTACCAATCTCATCAAAAGATTGATGAATCGATCGAATTAATCCTTAATAAAAGATCAATCTGATTGTTTGATCTATTGATTAACGAACTATTAGATTGATCTTAATTGAAAGAATACTTTGTTTATTTGAATTTATTAAACTCAACAGACATAAGATTATTGTCTCTACTGTAGTGATAATCTATTTGGTAAATCGGATTGTGTCATTTGATTGATCAGAAACTGAAATCAAAGATCGATCTCGAAATTATTAGAATCGCATACTCTAGCAACAGGTTTCTTTTCAATATTAATTTAATAACTTTCAAATATATTTTGAGCATAGAATAGTTGCAGATAAATTATATTTGACTCGCAAATAATGATCGTCGGGCGAAGCGAAGCAGTTTTCTCTAGGTTCCCAAACTTCAACCCTAAATAAAAAATAAATGTTTTATTGGGTAAAGCTCTATATACAAAAAATAATACGAAACACAACATTTCACTTGAAAAAGATAGCATTTTGCTTGCTGTTGAAACGTTGTGTCTTTTTTTTTTGTATGCAGAACTTTACCCAATAAAACATATTCAATTAAAATGAGTTCTAAAAAGTTTTTTCCTTCACTAATTAAAAAAATTGTTTGAGTGAATCCTTAATAGAAACTTATTTACTGAAGATTATTAAGGATGCCTTAAATGGTGAAACAACATGTAACAGCGTTTCGACTCTTGTGTTGACTTTTCACTGTCACCCGAAATGCTTACATGATGGCCCATTGAATTTTCTACAGATATAAGGGCAAATACTTACTATTGATTTTTGGAGCATGAATCAATCTACAATTTACAAAATATCTTTATCTGTTATAGCCTATGTGCTATTCTGATATATAAGCTATAACATTGTAAAGTCTCATTAAAATCCGTTCATTAGTTTTTGCGTGAAGATGTAACAAACATAATATAGTAGGATTAAAAACATTGATTCATTAATTAACTCGAAATTTTCTGTATTAGCTATACCTTCTGTGATAAAAAAAACTTGAAAAGAAAAAAAAAAACACTTAGCCAAACCATTATTCACAAATATTATGTAAAGTTTAAATCTGGACATTAGCAAAGCACGAGATACGTACTTAATTTCGTAGATCGAGTATTTTTAATATTGCTGTAGCATCTGTGAACATGTCAAAATTTTGGCATTTAGCCGTCTAGTATTTTATATTCTTGTCCATTTATCATATCGTTTCCAATTTTTAACGCAAATTGACTAGCTGAAAACTAATTCACTCATTTCCTACTTTGATAGCTTAAGTATATATCTACCACGAAGATTCAGATTGTAGATTTGTTATGTTATAAATAATAATTCCAACTTATATTGTAATTACAACTGCATTATTGTTAAATTATTTACTTTCTTTCCGTGCAAAATTATTATAAAAAAAATTTATAAAAACAAATACTATTTATACAAAAATTATTAGACGTAAAAAATAATTACTATGATTAACATTTAGACGAGAACTAGTACGCAAGGAAGCCATCAAAACTTGATTTTTCAAATGAGAACAAAATTGTTAGAAACTGAGGAAAAATTATTAGTTTCGTGCTAGTGCTTTTCCTACTACATTATAACTTATTTACAATTCATATTTTGTTGGGTTAATTTTTTTGTTACTAATTTCGTTGCTCTGTATTTAATTCACATCTATTTACTGTGCAAAATTTGAATTTATCTTATTTTATTAAAACATAATTTATCTCCTTTGGTCTGCGAAGTTTGTTTACTGTGCAGTTTTAAAAATAATCGTTCAATCGTAATTAATTTTTCGTTAAATGTTCCAATGCCCGATGTAAGTTAACGGTTAGTATGAAAGTCAAAGAGAGAAATGGGTTATATTGTGATGTGTGAAAGAGTGAGATGAATTTCTCGGCAGCTGCAGCAATGAGTTTGTTGGTGTTTGTAGAGTGTGGCGGCGTAGTGGGCAACATGGTCAGCAGTGGCGGAGTCTTGGGACAGGACGGAGGCAGCGCAGGAACCTGTAGCGGCTCCGACAGCGGCGAGCCCATGGATGCAGATACGCGCGCCCGTGAGCTTGCTCGCCGCAAGGAGGAAGCCCGGCGCAAGCGCAGAAAGAAGAAGAGGACTGGTTCATCACTTGTTTCGTCCTGCTTCCAAGGTGACTATCAAAAACGAAAAAAAAAGCTATGGCCCGTATTCTGTTGTAAAGGCCTGCTTGGCGAAAAAAATAAATAAAAACCAGTGCTAGATTTTCGGGCAAGATTGCTGCGTCAAATTATTTTATTTGTAATTTTATTAAACAGCTCTTTTCAAGGATAGGTAAAAATTGTTACAAATCGTATCCAGGCTAAAAATTTTATATTATGTTCTGGCACATAATCCTTCAAAAATATCAGAATTCCAGTGCAAAAAGTATTGACTTTGTTATATGGTATTATACGAACAAAGGCATTAACTTTTGCAACGTAATTTGCGGTGGCGGCTCGGGAGTTTTTTCAGAGGGTGGGCACAAGGAAAAAACTTTTAAAATATTTTGCACACAATTAACCTCAGTGGCGTGCGGTGACTTTCTGTGATAGGTGTGCACAATCGGTGGTGGATATATACATGACCAACAATACAACTTATTTTTCTCGCAACAACCAGCAATCCATTTAAATTTTTCATATATTTTAATTTGGAAATATCGCACGGACTGCTGGCCTTTAATTTTGATATTTTGAGTGAGTTATATGTCTTGGGTTGGTCTTGTTTTCACAATTTCATTTTTCGTTTCGGCATCACGACGTGAAAAAGAATTTTCCAGTAGATCACAAATGATAAATTTATTTTCAATTATCATTCTACAAAAGATAATTTTAGGAAAATAAATAATTTAAGAAACGTATAAAATAAGTGTTTACCTAATATTGTTGTCTTAAATAACAAATAACAATATTTCAACTATTTTAAAACAAACTTATAAAAGGCGTTTGAAAAAGAACTCAGCTAAACGTTGAATATTCAGCTCCAGGTGCAGAAAGTTTGCCTGCATCCAGCGAGAGAGAACGAGCGATAGGAGATCGCTAATTTCGGTATGCTTTTTCTCAGTCAGGCTCTATTCCTTCACTTTTCTAATACTGACTATGCTAAACAGACCTCGCTCGCCGTGCAGGCGAGAAATCTGCACCTCAAGCGTCGACATTCGTTTCAAATATATAGCTGAGTGGCCCGCGAGGCGCGCCCGTATTTCTGGTTGCATAAATAGATAAAATACGCTCTTTCTCTGATTTTATAATGAAAATTTGTGAAACAAAATGAAGTATTCAATAAACCATTATATTAATTTTATTTACGTAATTTCTAATATTTTCATAGGGTGTGCAGTGCACACCCTGCACATATGGACTGCACGCCACTGATTAACCTCCATATTGTTTTTGTAAGAAGTAAAATAATTTACGATATGATTTTGGATTATGGTCTCCTTGTTTAAAGCGTGATCAATTGAAAAATAATCATAGAAGACCCTTTAATTTCTAATACGATGTCTTAAATAAGTATGAGCTACCGGCACATCTGTTTTAACGTGACGCGCGCGCTGCCTAGCGGTTCAAAGTGTTATGTTTTTGTAGATACGTCTGAATACCGCCGTTCAAAAATATGTAAATTTCAATGTTTTGAACGCATTGTTTCCAGCTGTCATTATGGTAATTTTAGTTAGCAGTCATGTCAGTTATTTTGATGCGTAGATTTCAAATTATGAGTGTCGATTTGTTCCGGAATTCAGTTACAACGGGCGGCAAATTTACAAATGTCAAAAATTAGTATTCTCTAAAAATAGTTCCTCTGCAATTTTGCTTATGTTTTTGTTACACTTAACTAGCAAATTCAGCATACTTAACAAAATGCACAAAAATATTTCCAAGACTGAACTGCCTTGTTATTTACTCAAGTTGTTCGCCTTACAGCAATAATTCACTCTTTTTTTTAAAAAAAATAAATAAACAATATTTTTGTCCCTCCAATAAAAGAATTCATTATTGAAAACACTATTAAAGCCGCTACGAATGTTGTGTCGATAGCGCATATAGTTATATTACCTGCAATCCGCTAAATATTAATCATTGTTGATAAAAATTCTGAGGTAATTTCCTATAGAATAAAATTTTGGAATTATTGCTGCCATAGTTTGTAACCTCCGATTTCATTATTTAATCAGTCAAAAAAATTGGCCTTTAAAGTTATCAATGTAATTTTATTTACTTCCTGCTTGCATTCAGACGAACTTCTTTTGTTACAAGCTTATAAAATGCTTTTCAATTTTTTTCTGGTACGAGCTTTTAATAATAATAAGCTTTTACTACATTCGTAATTTAATATTTATTAATTTTTTGTTGCAGAATTATACAAATTGACTGGAGAGATATTAGGAGAAGGGGCTTACGCGAGTGTGCAAACGTGTGTCAACATCTACACCGACCAAGAATATGCTGTTAAAATAATTGATAAGATCCCTGGCCACGCTAGAGCTAGGGTGAGTGAACTTCATTTATTCCAGATGTCCGATTTTCCAATTGTTTGATAAAATTGATTCCATTATCTCATAGTCTAGAAAGTAAATATTTAATATAGTAGATTGTTAAAATATCAGGTGATGTTTTCAAATAAGAATTATCTTGATAAACAGAGTTATCTTTATTTTAATTTCATTTACTTACCAAGATACATAATTCGTCTTAAAATAAACATATCAAGTTGTAAATGTTTGTGAAGATAATTATGCTATGTTTGTTTTTTACAGGTTTTTAGAGAAGTTGAAACGTTCCACCATTGCCAGGGACATCCAAATATCATCCAACTCATAGAATATTTCGAAGACGAGGAAAAGTTTTATATGGTCTTTGAAAAGGTAAGCAAATTTTAAGATAAATCTTTTACAAGAATCGTTTTGATCAAACCGGTTTTTAATTTTCGACATATTTCCAGCTACATCTATACCCCCAAAACATTATCCTGTGTTTTGCTAAAAGTAATCACAAAACGCTATTTCTATTTGCTTTTAAACGGGAAAGAATTTCATTTTACATTTATTTGCATTAACATTTGTTTGTTACAATGGTATCAGTAATTGTATAATAAATTGCAGATAAATGGTGGACAGCTGCTTAGACGCATCCAGGAGCACATGTACTTCTCGGAGGCGCAAGCAGCGCAAATCGTGCGCGAAGTGGCGAGTGCATTGAGTTTTCTGCACGCCAAGGGCATAGCGCACCGCGATCTCAAGCCCGAAAACATCTTATGCGTGCACCGTGATCGCTTATGTCCTGTCAAGATCTGCGATTTCGATCTAGGCTCAGGCATTCGCTTCCAACCCAACGTTTCTAGCCCACTTGCCACTCCACAGCTTCTTACCCCCGTCGGAAGTGCTGAATTCATGGCTCCTGAAGTCGTGGATGCCTTCGTCGGTGAAGCCACATCGTATGACAAGCGCTGCGATTTGTGGTCTCTTGGCGTAATCACCTACATCCTGCTGTGCGGGTATCCACCTTTCGTAGGCAGTTGTGGACAAGATTGTGGTTGGGAGCGTGGTGAGAACTGCACGGATTGCCAAGACTTGCTGTTTAGCAGTATCCAAGATGGATGCTTCGAATTTCCAGAACGCGATTGGGCCTACATCTCTCAGGAAGCTAAAGATTTGATTAGCTCCCTATTGGTGAAATGTGCATCTCAGCGTATATCTGCAGATGAAGTTCTGCAGCATCCTTGGCTTCGTTACGCCAACGAAGACGCGTCGCTGACGACACCCGCTGTTATCAAGCGCAACAACTCGGCCCGCGAACTCTCGCAGTACGCCGAATCTGCCATGGCTGTGAATCGGGTTGTTCTGCAGCATTTCAGTATGAACTTGGACTACATGGTTCAGGAACGACCCAACATCTACGGTTCCAACGTGAACGATGTGTCTAATAAGTTGGACAAGTTGAAAACGGAGGACAGCGACAAACAACCCTATAGTGGAAAAGTGTTTGGATTAAGTCCTCCTAGTGAGAGTAAACTTGTGCAGCGGCGGCTTAAAGCACGTTCTACTTGTCAGTACGACGCCAAAATCGTTACGGCTAATCAGGGCATCGCCGTGGCCAGTCCAAGTGGCTGAATGAATCACTTCGTGTACTTGCGATCGTGTTCGTTCTCTTTGCCTGTAATTTTATTCTGTGTTGTCTTTTTGTTTTTAATGGTCGAATACCATTTTTGTAAAACAACGAAATTTGTATTTTTGTTTACTTTTTTTACGAATTTATATAAAATTTCATTGACCAATTAATTTTGTTCGATAATAATATCGTACACAAAATAAAATTACTGCAAATGCGGGATCATTGGTGATCTCGTTAGCGACTCACAGACGGGGACGAAGTGTAACCGAGCCTGATATTGTTTTGTGAGTTTCCTCTGTGATGTTGTAAGATTTTTTGCGGATTGTTTGTGAGGGAATTTTGCGTGTAGTCATCTCCGCCGAGACAATTTTCCGTCGGGTGGAAACTACGAATTGTTTTAAAGCTCTTGTAGGTCGAGAGCATCCGACTGAATAATTCGTGGTTTATCTCGCGATTCCTTTACTTTTTTTATTTTATATTTTTCTACTTGCAGTTTGTTGATAGATCGGTTGAGATGTGCCAAATTGCTCTGAATTTGTCGAGACGGGACGCAAACCTTCGCAAACAATCTATTTTGTGATAACTTATATACCTAGCGATACAAAAAATATACTAATCCAGTGCTAAAGTTTATCCTTAAGGAGAGAATTTGTAGGAATGTATGTAAAAAGGCAAAACGTAACATGCATTATAGATTGTGTAGGATTTACAGTACCTGCATTATTAAGTTTATAAATCGAGGTAGATGACTGGAAGAGAGAGCTATTACATGTTGATTTTCAAATGTTTTCCATCCATCAAATCATGAATAATTATTAGTATATAATGAGAGATGATCTTTATAAGTAATATCAAGCAAGGTTACCTTGATTCTTTCTAGTCATTTTCCTTTCATCGCTCTTTTCATTGTATTATCACATATCGTACTATTTTCTTTTGTCAATCAGCCATTACTTTAGTTTCTAAATTTCAACGAAACAGAAGTCAAGGTAACACTGTTTGACAAAGAACTGAACAGTCAAATGTTTGTGTCCTTTTTGTTAATGAACACAACGTTCTGTAATGTTCATGTAATAAACATTTCAATATTTTTTTAACTAGACTACTATAATTGTATAGCTGTATAAAAAACATTCATGCTCAAAATTCTTCAGCGTAGGGAATTTGCCTGCACGAAGCTGAAGTATTTTCGCCCGTTTCAAACAGTGGAGAATATTGTAAAATGTTTTGAATTTCTGCTACACTCTCCAAAAAATGCATTTCTTATCATTCAAATTTAAACTTTAAATTCTAAAGTGTTAATTTTTGAGTATATATCGCGGCAGCGAATTCAAAACAATTCATTATTATAAACTCAGGGCTGTAAATGGAGTCCTAGTAAACTTCGTGGATCTTTTTACACTTCATTACGAGTTCATTTTATACATTTTGCCCATGTAAGATGTCTGTAATCATCAGCTATTTTCATTTTTGAAAACAGTCGATTAAGACTCGTTGTATGAATGGCCAACGGATGCAAGTGTGAAGTGTGAGAATGTACTCATCAAATCCATCACTAGCAATTAAGAAAACGATCATGTAGTTTAACAAAGAATATCTTCAAAACTTTACGACCTCACCTCAAGAAATTTTTATAAGTATGATACCAACTAAAAATGAAAAATATGAAATTTTTAAACTTGATAGTGCAAGCATAATGGTTTGAATAGCCAAAATATTTCAGTTCATTTTAAAAGTTTCATATTTTTCTTAATAAAATTATCAAGAATTTATTTCAAGTGCTATAATTATTGGAATTTTCCAATAATTTCATAATTATTGGTATTTTTCAATAATTTAAAATTAAATATGGCATTTAATAACTTTTTTACTATTCTTTATGTTTATTTTGAGCATATGCTGGAGCACAAATGTGAATCTTATTTTTTTAATCAGCTGATTTGTAAATATTCAAACTTTGATATTTAAAATTAGAATTATAAATTAGAGCACGATGCTGCAGTGGGTGCCATTAAAAAGATGAATAATTTGATTATAAAAGGGTTATTATTCAATTTTATATTGCCAAGATTCAATTTGTCAAAATAATTATACATTGAATGTTTGTAAAATGATTTATATTTAAAATTGTTTCGTACTTCAAAATGAGTTATGATTTAAAAACGTAATCTTGACTGGGACATTTGTTATTTTTATAATTATTTAAGACAATATTGTGTTGACTTAGTGTGTACCAAGTGTGCTTTATTTGAAGATAATAAATACTGATTTTTTTATTACATAATTTTTTTTCTGTAAATCTCCAAATCGAATTTTCGCTCATGATAAGTGTTTTGTGGCGCCATCTCTTGAAAATATAAAAAATTTATTTTTGCTTGTCAGTTGGCAGTTCTGTTTATTTATGACAGCTGTTCATTATTTTCGTATCGTGAAAAAAATATGCAACTACAATAAAGTAAATATATTGTTGAAATGACTTGTACTATAAAAGTATTAATCATAAATATCTTTATGGTTACAGATTTTGAAAATATGTCAACTGATGATAAAATCAAGTCATTTTTATCAGACTTAGGTCGAGCAACTCTTCGAGGAGTAAGACGTTGTCCAAAGTGTGGTACATACAACGGAACTAGAGGTTTAAGTTGCAAGAAATGCAATTGCTTATTCAAAGAAAAACGTAAATTCAATACAGAGGCCTGCAAACTTATTACTGGCAATTCAACACAAATATATTCTGTTCGAGTGCATGACAAAGGCCCGGATTATCGCGGATTTGTTCAGTTGCCGTTAATTCAAGGAAAGATCTTATCCCAAGATTCAGAAAGCTTTATTCTATCAGAAACGGCTCTGTGTTTCGTCGATTCTTGTCAAAGATTATTTGATACTTCAATTTTAAAATGTCACGAAACAGATCAATGTTTAGTAACTCCAATGTGTCAGCACATCGAAGCCGCTGTCAAATGCTCAAACGAAGCTACGCCTCTGGAACTAAAGCCAGCTTTAGTTAATTTTTTGAATAAAAATGAAGAAATCAAACAAGAATTTTACCAGTTATCCTTACAATCTACAGGACCTTTAATTCAAAGGGTTTCTAAAAATGTTATGGCTGTGAAATGTCAAGTTAGTCCCAAGCATCCTCTAGGTTATTTACATTTTTCCTTTTTTATCCCAAAAGCGAAGGAAAAATCGGAAAATAAGTTCCATTGCAGTTGCGGTGCTGACATGAAAGGTTAGTAAATAATAGCGAAACCAGCTCAATCAAAATTAATAAACAGTTTAATATGTATTAAGGACTAAAAGTGACTGAGTTTGAGTTTGTATGGCGACACAAACAAATAGGTGAGGTTTTTAACGGATTCTTTTTGCCGAGATGCATATTATTTTTTCGTCAACCTTTCCACTTCAAATTTAGAAGTATACACATTTTTTCCAAACGTCGTTCGGTCCTTGTAGTATAATATACTATTTTTTCCCTCAGTAAAGAAATAATAATCATTAATTTTCTGTCAATTTTGTAGAAAGGGGCACACAAATTCTATAAGCATGTTAATATTCATGAAACAAAACAGAAAATTAATCTTTTGATCAGTTACCGCGGAAAGCTACAGTTTTAACTTAGTACTTTTGATTTGTATAATAATTATGGAATCCTTTGCATGTCACCTGTTGGAAATCACTGTTTTAGCCAATTGGCTCAATATCATTAAAAGATATTTTTTTATGCTTATTAATTCTTTTCTCTTTTCAGGTCAAAATAAAAATTGCAATGGAGCTTCAATAAATAAGAAATGTGTACATTATTATTTATGTATTTGCGGAGTAGCAAGTGATCCAAAGTTAGTCGAAGAGTTTTCCACGTTCATAAACAATGAAGAAACTATAAAATTGCCATCGCTTATAAGTGATAAGAAATTAGATCCATCGTTTGATCGATTCATAACTGCATTATCTACACCAGAAGACCAATTATCTATTCCCGATAATCAACTTGTGTCGATTCTAGATAACGATTTGGTAGATCCAACAGATGTTTGTGATATTGAAGTAGAAGTTTTAAATGACGATAGCTTAAATATTTCTATTTCAGAAGTTATTGATTCAAATGTGCAAGTACAAAATTTAGAAATAAACGAAAATGGAGAGGTAATCTTTTAAATAAATTTTTACATTTAATATTCAATGGTCAATTTTTAGGTAACAATTATTCGTAGTATAAACGAAGAAGGTCTCCATTATTCTGACCTAGGAGACAATCTTTGTTTAACTGATCCAAGGGGATTGAGTTCACAATTAGAGATAATACCGATTAAAAAAGCCAAAATTGAGCCAAAATCTGTGAAGCAACCAAAAGCTAAAAAACCAAATAATACTCTGAATAATGAACCAAAAAAACCTAAGAAAACGTCAATAATAAATCAAGATACAACTACGATCGAAGAAAAAAGTACACAAATGTCTTTCGTCGAATGGTTAGCATCAGTGACTGAAAGAATAAACCAAACGATGCATTATCAATTTAGTGGGAAGCCTGAAGCATTAATTTTTCATGTTCCTCAAGTAAAAATTCATAAATCAATTATAAAATGTGTGTATTTATTTAATTTAAATTTTAGGTATTTTTTGATTGTCTCCGCGAAAGAATTTCTTTCGGGGGAACTAAGAAAAGACTGCCAAATTTCACAAGTGCTTTTATAAGAAAAGAAGCAGTTCCATTAGGTACATTCACCAAATATACGTGGCATATTACAAATATCTTACATCTCAAACAAATATTCGAAACACCTTTGGTAAGATTTATTTAATTCAAATTTATAATGTTTACAAAATATAACATTAGGCGAATTCTGGCGATGGATGCAAATCCATGATTCCTTTATTTTTTTTCCAACTAATGACGTCATGTTTCCATACATACGTCACAGCTGTAACACCTTGCCAGAACGAAATATTCCATCATATTCCATGATATCAGAGTTGAAGTCTGATTTTTTTAGGTTATTTACTAGTCATTACCATGAATTCAACATTAGTAGCTTTAGTTGCAACTTTTTATGTTTGACAGTATAATACAGAATATCTGTAATAATTAATTTCGAATTTTTTGACACTTCTTTTATTCTAACCAAAGTTTGCAAAGAAAGACATTTCCAAATTGGAAATATTACGGAGAAGTAATTAGTACTTATTCAGAAAAGAACTTTTATAGACACTTCAAAATGAGTCAAATCTCTTTCAATTAACTTTTTGAAATCATTGAAAATAATGCTTGACAGAAGAGTGAGAAAGAACAACATTTGGAAAAGGATAGACTACATGGAAGCAGCTCGCTTGCAGTATCCATGAATCCGTGGGATTACTAACTCATGACGTCATGAGTTTGTCGCCAGAAATCTGAATATCCCATGTTTCCCACGAACACAAACTCGAATCCATCGCCAGAATTCCCTTATTGTCGATGAGTAAATTATTTCCTTATTTAAATATGTTTGATTGGGTATAAGTTCTGTATAGAATCAATAACAATAATAAGATACACAACATTTCAACATCTGTATAAACGTTGTGTGTCTTATTATTTTTTTATACACAGTACTTATACCTAATTAAAACATTTGTTTAAAATGAGTTTTGAAAAGTTTTTTATTTCACTATTTCCTTATTTGTCTTGGCATTTGAAAGATCTGATTTATTGTGTTATTTTATTTTTCGAAAATTGATATACACAAAATATGGCGACGAACAAAATTCAACAAATAAAAACGCTGTACTATTTTTTCAGAAAGTCTTTTTCTTGTTGGTTTCTTTAATAGATGAGCGGTTTACTACTATTTTAATTTCACTAACTGTTAACGTTTCAGTGGCTTGATATGATTTGATTTGGCTTTATTATTTTGTATGCGGTCCGAGATGCGGTCGTTTAATTATTATTGCAAGCAATTTTTTGATTAATATATCCAAACGGAATAAATCTGAAAAATTAAGGAACCTTCATTTGATCAAAATAAATATTTTTTTCTACAAACGTCAAAAAATTATGACATTTGTACATCAATATTAGAATGCGAAATGCCGCATTGGAGTTGTTTATCATGACAACGGGCACGAAGTATTTCGTGCACTGATTCTATCTTGACAACGTGCACAAAATACTTTGTGCACGTTGTCAAGAAAAAGAATCTCACTAATTTGTGAATTTTAAGATGATTTTAATTTTTTTTATTACTCATGCAGGATAAGTACTATTTTGCGCACGTCTTTCCAGATGGTAAATGACTCTTTGGCTTTTGAGTGCGCCAAGTACAGAGTGATCAATAATGATTGTCTGACAGGTGACAGGCAAAAGTTCGCATTATGATAAAAACTATCTTCATGGAATAAAGTTAGTATAAATTTATTTATTTTGAAAACTACGTTACCGACATTTCAAGAACACAATGGCGTATATTTTGCATATTTTATGACGGATTCCTCCATAATCTGATTCAATAAACAAAAAAGTAAGTAAATATTATTGACTGATTATTGAGAATGTATTATTATTCTACCAAATTATTAGAGTATTAAGGTTAGAATAGTGTTTTCAGAGGAACTGTCATCTGTCACTTAAAGGTCACTATCTCAAGCAGGCGGCAAACAAAAAATCAGAACAAAGCGGCACGGACAATCATTTTTGATCACTCTGTATAATTTGAGTGTGACAAGTAAACGCAAACCATTTATCGCTCGGAAAAAATAAGCGCAAAATAGTACTTATCTCGCATTCGTTATAAAAAATAGTATCTGCATCTCGTGCGATGTTGTCAATTGCCCACTTGAGCGAATGAACGCGCGTTCGTAGGCAATTGACAACTTATCGCACTTGTGCACAATATACTATTTTTTTATAATTTTTTGACGTCTGTAGAAAAAATGCTGTATGCAACGCGTACACAAAATTTCTTTGGAGCTTTCGAATGATTTGTGTCTCGGCTACCGCCTCGAAAAAACTGTCATTCTCAGTACCAAAGTATAATTTCGCGCACTAGATACATAAATAACTATTATCGTTTCGATTTTTCCATAAAATCAATAGTTTTTAAGATATAAAATATTTATTCTTAAAAAATGTTCACTTTTAAGTTGTTTTTTTTTTGTCTATCTGCAGCTAATCATAATGAAAACAAAATATATTTAAATTATAAGTTTTTCATTGTTTCTTATTGTTATTAATAGAAGAAACTTGACTACACCACGAAAGATTCTACTTTAATTATTTAACTTGAAAAATTGTTTCATAGAACACTGAGGTTCAGTTCTTCATCCACTCATTGAATCTGGAAGTAAATTATAATAGAAACAATTACTCATGCAATAATAATCATAGTAATCAATCTCCACTTAAATTTAACTATCATTTGCCTCCTTGTGAGTAAATCTAATAAAGAGCTCTTCAAATACTTTTATATCGGTGTCATACATTATTTATAGATATAGTTTGTTGCTCCTTTGTGCAATGGAGCAGTTTTTGTATAATTTGCGAAAAAAAGTAATTCTGTAAAATTTTATACCCATTTTCATTTCGGCTTATCTTGACTTGATCATACGAAAGAGCTTGTAGATTTACTTCTGTTGGTAGTTATCGTGATGTCTTTGTTTTCTAATGCAAAGTTCAGTAAATTATCTAAATTCACAATCTGTTTTCCACTGTTTTATTATCTGATAATGTGTCTACTGTACTCGTTGAGTACAATGGGAACAAGTCCGGATCGTTTGGTGGCAATATATTCTAGAATATTGCTTTGGAATATATATTCCAATGTGGATATTTATTTTAATTTTAAATAGTTGTATAATACTTTTGGAAAAAGGCAGTGAAACCCATGAAATTTATTTCGACGATAGAGTTTAACTAAATTTTGAGCTTCTTAGGATGTTTTTTGTAATTATTCTTGGAGAAAGGGGAATTTCGAAGTTTTTCTGTCGGCATTTAGGTATTGGATGATAACATTGTAAAACTTATGCTTGAAATAAATTACACTGAACCGTCATGAAACAATCGCGCACTGGAATCTAAAGTAACTAGGAATTGTATATTATGCTACAAGGACCGAACGACTCTCATTATTTTCAGTGAGGATTAATATTCATTAATTCCCTATTTCTTATAGCCCCTTTTGGGCCTTGAAGTTATTTTGTACACACCTATCAAATGTTACTTTTTTGGGAGTGATCTGACAAAAACTACTTCATAAACACTTCATATTTACCTAACTAAATGGGCAGTTTGATAAACTCTTTTAAAATGGTTGTCAACTTGGTAGAAGACAATAAAATAAAGCAATTTCAACTGCAATCAAGATTTACAATTGAAATATTTTGATAATAGATAAAATTTTGTGATTGCAACATTCTAATAGATATTTGGCGTCATCATTTGATAATTTCCAGAAATGAATTATGTTTATTGAATCTCTAATTTATCACTGTAAAAAGCTACAAGAAATCCTACCGAAATCAAAATTTAAAAGATGTCTGCCTGAACGTCTATAAGTTTTCATTAATATGCAGATGGCCATATTGAAATTTAACCGCAATATATAATAAGAATTTTATATCAAAATGTTCCTAATATAATAGGCTTCTTTACCAAAGCAATTATGTGTATCAGAAATCTTTGAATCAATTATTTATGAATGAATTTACTGTCGAGAAAATATTTAAATTCAGAAGCGGAAGTCTAATGGATGGAATCAACATTACTGACCGAAGTATACAGTATCTGATTCTTTATGTTCCCATTGTACTCATTTGAGTACACCTTTCTTTCTCATAAAATATAACAAAACTGGAATGACTAATTTATGTTTCTAATATTGATTAGATCCCTTTAGAAGTCACAAGAAGCTTCATTCAAAATCGAGATGGAACTTTCGATCCGTATATACCAAGAGGAGACGAAAATGACAATTTGAAAAAAGATGGATTGATTCCAATTAAACCATTAGAACTCAAAACTTATTTGAAAGTCGGTAATACATCCCGAAACCAAACAGAACCGACTCCATTTATTATTGAATGGATCCCAGATATTCTTCCTCTTTCCAAAATTGGTGAACTTCGAATTAGGTTTGAATACGGACACCAGAAAGGAAATGGTGCAAAATTAATTAGAATACCGAAGAAGCCAAATTCTACATGTATTAGTCAATTGTAAAATCTGTCAAATTAAAGTAGCAATTTTAGATATCGCGTGCATTCATAGAATACATAATTTTTATTATTATCAAATTTTAATTTAGTTGTTGAATGTATTGTTTATGTTTGAAATAATAAAACAAAGTTCTTTTTTCCTTGTATCAGTCCAATTTAATACAAGGTCAATTTTTATCTAATGGAAAGTCAGATATATAAACATGACTTCATTGTTTGATTCATACCAAATTCTTTGTATTATAGAATAGCATGTCTGAAGAAAAGTACGTATTTACGTTCAACCAGGAAATAGAGAAATATGCTGAAAAAGTTCTCGGCGAAACAAGTGAGGTTCGTGATAAGTGTTTGAGTGAAATAAGAACTTATTTAATTGATAATCCCGACATAAATGCTAGAAATGATGATCTGTCACTTTTGGCTTTTCTCAGAGGGAGTAAGTTCAACTTGGAAAAAACTAAAAAAAAAATACGAAACTACTACGAAATGAGATCCCGAATAACAGAATGGTTCAGTAATCGCGATCCAACACTTCCAGAACTTCAAGAATTAATCAATTTGGGATGTTTTATTCCGATTCCACAATCTGAACCTGGACCACTCGTCGTGATAATTCGCACAGCTGCGCATGATCCAAACAGGCACAGACAAAGCGACGTTTTCAAGGCGGGAAAAATGATTTTAGATCTTGCTGTGAAAGAATATGAAGCCGCGACTATTTATGGAGCCTATGCGATTTTTGACATGAAAAATGTAACATTTGGACACGCTAAACAGCTACCACCAACAGTGATTCGAAAAGCAGTCTTTGCTTGGCAGAATTATCATATTAGACCACGATGTTTAGAATTTGTTAACGCTCCAGTTTATATAAATGTTGTTTTAAATGTATTTAAATCATTCATGATTAGAAAATTAAAGGAAAGAGTGCATGTTCATTTTTCAGGCTTTAATGACTTACACAAGATTATTCCAAAAGAAACTTTACCAGAGGAGTATGGTGGAACAAACGGAAAATTGGATGATCTGATTGAATATTGGAAACTCAAATTAAACGAAAATGTTGAATGGTTTAAGGATGACGAAAAGTTTAAATCTGTGTTAAGATAAAGTTTAATATTAATTCTAGTATAATTTTCGTAATACTAAACGGGTCAAATCACGTATAAGATTTTTTTATTAAGTTTATATTTAAGCAGACATTTAGCAATAATTGATAATGTGAAATAATTACAGTCTATTCCAGTTGGGAATAGTCCACCTCAGTGAGGTAGATTTCAGGACATTTGATTGGCCGAAATGCGAACAAATAGTACATTAGCACTAAAATCGTACTTGACTATCGGTAAATTGCATTAATTGCCAGTCGTTCATCAACCATTATGAATAAATTTGTACAATTCGAAAATTTTGATTTGTATCTGTTCAGATAATATGTGAATATATTTTTGCTTCTATTTTTCTAATTGATTTACAAAGAGCTTGTTTAAATCCTGCATTTAACAGCGAATGAATCGTGTTTGCATATTGGTCAAACAGACGATTTGAATCGTAGTCTCATAATAGCCCGTGGAACGTTCTCAAGTGGAATAGACTATAGAAATTATTTATATTTTTATTTTTATAGCACTTTTAGATTGAATACTAGGAATTTACAAAAATAAAAAGTAAAATTATGATATGGTACATAAATAAATTATTTCATTTTCAAAATCTTTCTCATTCTTAGAACGAAAATTTTACACCTGTATATTAAGGAAAACATTTTACAATAGTTTTTGTTTGATAAGGATTAAGACATTTCGAATATTTATCTATTCTGATAAGATGTTTCTGAATGAATCTTATATAATAATTTGTCTATCGGTCCGTCAAGATTTTTTTGTCGAAAGAATTCGAGATCATAAAGTTTGATCTATTCATTTCTAAGTCATCACAATTGTAAATTTTAGTTGCCGTTGGAATTGTCTTCTACCAAGTTGACGAAAGTAAAAAATTCATATTTATTTCTTGATTCGCAAGAACTATAAATGACAGAAGGATATAATATGCATCTTGGCAAAAACTGTTTCTTAGAGAAGTTTATCAAACTGCTCATATGGATTGATATGAAGTGTTTATGAAGCAGTTTTTGACAGATTGGTCCCAGCACTACTAAATAGAGAATATCCGAATAAGTGGATTGAAAGAGGAGATTCTGTTGTCTGGTCAGCTCGGAGTCCCGACCCAATTCCCCTAGATTTCTTTTTCCGGTGTCAGATGAATACCTCTGTATATTAGAACTGGTGGCCAGAATAGTACCTGCAGCAGAAGTTATAAAAGACAAGCAAGTAGCTCTTGCAAGTGTCTCTTCTAATATTAAAACACGCTGCCGGGCTTGCGTTGTTGCGAATGGTGCCTCTTTTGAGAATCAAATTTAGTCCCTCCCTTGTTCCATTGTTCATTGTTTTATTTTTCTTGTTTGTTTATAGTTTTTCTTATTTTATGGCAGCAAGTCTACTTTGTTTTAAATGATTGTTGCAGTGTGTTAAAATTTATCTTGTTCTTCAATTTGAAAAAAAACTTTTTTGCGACAGATCGAAAAAAATGTGATAGGTAAATGTTGTTAGTAGATAGTTTGAGGCTTTACAATAACATATTTCAAAATTTGAAACCACAAATTGAAAAAATACTTGTGGTTGTGGATTATATTAATTATAGATGTCCAAGATTGAATGTAAGGCAACAATATTTTACTTTTAAAATAGACGTCCATTATTATAAATATTTTGTCGATTGAACCGTCGTACAGTTTAGAGTTTGTTTCCAAGAAATTAGGAGCAATTTTACTTTTAATATACCATCTGCAAATAAATCTATTTCAATCTTTTTGGGTGCAACTGGCAGGTTATCAATATAAATGATAAATGTCATGTATATATTGCTTTATTTTTTTTAAATTTATTAAATGCTACTTTGAAATATAACGCGCCAAATCTATCTTCTTTCTTTAGTTTGAAATTTCGTCGTTTGTAAGGTCATCCAACAAGATATCATCGCTGATAATAAATGCTTTATGTTGGTGTTGTGTTGTAATAGGGAACTATAATTATTCTCAATTATGTAATTGAATACTTCACATATTTCAATTAAAAATAACAGAAGAGTTACATAAGGACAGACATCTATTCGTTGTGTTCGCATTTCTGAATCGTTCTTTCCAAACAAGGTGAAAAAAATGTTTATTTCTTTAAAATAGTACAAAGTTAGTGTAAATTTTCATATTTCAAGTCAACAATCTGTGTGGTATATACGTAACGTTTTAAATTTCTTTTACAGCAATCTTTGGATATTACATTCTTCAAAGGGTTTGTCGAAGCCTACTAGAACGTTAATCACTCGGTTATTTGAAGAAGTGAAGAAATCTACAACTGAAAGATAAAAATGTAATTACACATGAAATCGCATCTTCTTCAATAAGAATCAGGACTTCAAAAGTTGGAAACTCAATTTGGAGTCACAAAAAGTAAGTGCCTACATTTCGTTTTTAGTATATTAAATACAAAAAACTCTTTTTCTTCTTATATTTTCAGATCAAATAGTACTTGAAATTCAATCATATATCAATGTTACATAATATTAATTTGATTTATTTGTGCATTTACAGATTATTTCTGAGATGTTAATGGGGTATTCTTCATTATACATGGATTTAGATCAGTCGCTGCCGACAATATGAATTTGAAGAGGTGATTTGAGATTCCAAAGCAGCTGTTACATCCTGTTCCCGTAAATCCTGCCATTTTTAAAACCAAAAAGTGAGTTTTTTCTTCAATTTAACAAATAATTGCAAACGTTAACAAATAAATATTTTATTATCAACTACTCAAAATAATTAAAGGGTCAAGTTTTCTTCCGTCTGCCAAATTTAAACGTATTGCATTACAATCTTGGGCAACTGGTTGATTATTATTATGACTGTCTTTTATGTAGAATGTTAACGGATAAAGGTTCTGTGTTTCAATATTAAAACTCTTAAAAAAGTTTAAATCTTATCTGAAATATACACCATTGCTAAAAAACTTGACCCTTTAATTTAGTTTGTATTCATAAATGGAAATACAGAGTGATCAAAAATGATTGTCCGTGCCGCCTTGTTCTAATTTTTTCTTTGCCGCCTGCTTGAGATAGTGAGCTTCAAGTGACAAATGACAGTTCCTCTAAAAACACTATTCTAACCTAATAATTTGGTAGAATAATAATAAATTCTCAATAATCAGTCAATAATACAGCTATTTACTTACTTTTTTGTTTATTGAATCAGATTATGGATGAATCCGTCATAAAATATGCAAAACAAACGTCATTGTGTTCTTGAAATGTCGGTAACGTAGTTTTCAAAATAAATAAATTTATACTAACTTTATTCCACCATGCGAACGTTTGCCTGTAATCTGTCAGACAGTCATTATTGATCACTCTGTACAAACAGTGTTAATAACTTCCCAAATCCAGCACAGAGTTGATTTCTGTATCCCAAGGACAACATATATTTGGTCCTTGCTGTATCCTAACAGAAATAATAGGGAATATGAGTCCTAATAACAAAAGTATATTTTTTGAAGGAATTTAGCCTGTTTTTAGAAAATTTACTGCATTTAACACATTTTTTTGTTTACTTAAACAAAGTTTATTCACTTTTAGTAACTGTATTTTCAATAACAACAAATACCGAAAATTAAATAAAAATTGTAACTGTTTTCGATTCATTACCGTCTTGATACCCTTGAAAATAGATGTTTGGCAATCGTCTGAAATAATATTGCTATTAAATTTTTGAATACAAGCTTTTAATTTCTAAACGTTTCTTACGGGCTGTGATGGGAACTTTTTCTTCATGATGTGTTGTTAGGTGTCGATTAGTTCTAAAAAAACTAGATTTCTTTAGCTTGCTTCTATTTAGATTTATTACAAACGGCATTATGTTAATGGATTGCATCAACTGTCAATTGTGCATCATTCATTATAAATAATAACGAAGGAAAAAACTTTTCAGAACTCATTTTTTAATAAATATGTTTTATTTGGAAAAGTTCTGTATATAAAAATTATTAGAAACACAACGTTTCAACAACAATGTGCTGCCTTTTTCAAGTGTAAAAGTCAACGATACTGAAGTAAGGTAAAAGTATAATCAGAGTATAATCAGGTAATACTGGTATAATAAATAAATAAAAAAAATTTCAAGACTACAAAAATACATAAGGTGACTAGATAAAATATTAACTCCTAGGATCGTAGGGGCACACCCCAACTCGGCACATTTAATCTCGCGATAGGACATTAATCAAGGGTTGGTGGTAATCCTTATGGCCAACTCGGCACATCTTGAATAGGTGTTACTTAGCAACAAGACCCACCACTATTGTCAGCTTAACAGCTAAGAAAAATATAAATTGAAATGTTTTGTTTAGTAGATATCTATTATCAATCTAACAATATCAAAGATGTCAATTTGCGAGATAACTGGCCAACGTGCTAAAACATTACTGATTGCAGAGCAACATAAATTAAGTAAATTAAATCGAGAATTTAGTCTTGTAAATTAAAGTGGCGATATGTCAATCGAAAGTGCAAAGCATTTTTCCATACCATCGGTGAGTCCAGTGATCGAGTATCAACGACAAAAAGGTAGATCCATGATCAAGCTGAAATTGCCAAAAATATCAAATATAATAAAAAATGAACTATACAATTGATTTTATTTAAAAACATTGAAATGTCCAGTTCTCCTTTTGTGCACCTGTGTCAATTCAATATCATCAAAAACAATCTGCAAGTGTGCCGAGCTGGGTATTGCTGCAGGTACCTGAGACATTCGTATGTGCCGAGTTGGGGAGTCATTAGCAGAGACTACCTCAGGGTGTATACCAAACCTGGAAAACCTGGAAATGTCAGGGAATCTAGATAAACTGGAAATGTCATGGAATCGTCAGGGAATTTCTGATATTTGTCTGGAAAAAATAAATTATAGGATATTTATGTATTATTACTCATAAAAGTACATTTTCACTTTGTAAGATACTACTAGGGCCATTTGTGCAAATCTATAAGTCTTCCAGATCTATAAATCCATGAAAAAAAAAAAAATTATTAAAGTGCATCTACTTTTGTCGATCACTGTAAATTCGTTCATAAGGGTATCAAGTTCGTTGCGATTTTGTTTTTAATTTTCAGATTTATAAGGTTCACACAGAATTGCAACATTAATCTGTGATTTATGTAAACTTATATCAAACTTTTTTTTTTACTGTCTGGAATTTTATCAAAAATAACCTGGAAAACCTGGAAAAGTCAGGGAATTTTCATTTAATTTTCTGGTATACACCCTGCTACCTGTAAATGTGCCGAGTTGGGAATCGCCGGATCGTAGGGCTCTGCCTGTGGTTTAGCATATAATTCAATGTCCACAGGTCTTCATGAGATAAAAATGTAGGTCTGAATAGGGAAATAGTGTACTCCTTGTGGTTCTAGATCAATCTGACTCTACTCTTTTTGGTTTGGCACATAACTGAACCATCCATCTGACTAAAGAGAACAATTGGTTCAAGAGGCTAATAAGAGAAGCAATAGAAATAAAAAAATCACATAATAATTTGAATTTGAATACTGGATGAACTCAATCGATCGTGGTTACCAGTAATTTTGTTCATAATTTCAAGTTATTTTTATCTATGAATCTACTTGCAAGATTTACTTTAACACCACCTCTTGAAGATCTGTGGGTGGTTCAGTTATGTGCCAAACCAAATAGAGTAAAGCCAGATTGACCTAGAACCACAAGGAGTTGACTATTTCCCTATTCAGGCCTTCATTTTTGTCTCCTGAAGACCTGTGGACATTGAATTATATGCTAAACCACCGGCAGAGCTCTACGATCCTAGGAATTAAAATTGTATCTAGTCACCTTTTGTATTTTTGTTGTCTTGACAATTTTTGTTTCTTTATTTATTATACTTTTCTACTTGAAAAAGGCAGCACATTGCTGTTGAAACGTTGTGTTTCTAATAATTTTTGAATATAGAACTTTTCCAAATAAAACATATTTAATGAATAATAATGTTGAGTGAATAAACTGTTGACACTTATTGAAACATATTTATTAAACAGATAACAACATTTGGTCAAGTTTCGGAAACAATATATTTGTTACTTTATACATATTTGGGCTTTTATATCATCATCAGAAGTCAAAAGTGTATATGTAGTGATCGCAAGCAAAGCTATCCGCCAGGCTACGTCACAAAAAACTCACAGATGCTGGTGGAACTTATAGGCTTTTAATTGTAATAAATCAACCAATTCACATTAACTGTTTTTATTCCAAATAATTATATTTATTACAATATATTATATTATCTGACTTAAATGATTTTTTGATATTTTTTCAATTACAATGGAAACAAAACAACCTCTTTTTTCATCATGTTTATATTTTAATATTATCAGCCGAGATTTCAAAGCATTCACTTTTTGCTGCGCGCTCTTTTGAAATTAAAATGATTCAAATTGTGGCTGTTAGTTTCCACAATATATCGATTGACTTTGAAAGTACTACTTTATTGACAGTTCACAGTCTATAAAGTGTCACTTTTACTGGCTTCAGTTATGTGCCAGTTATGGGCCTTAGTATTTTATCGTAACCAACACATTTTTCCAATCACGTGGGTAACATTTCTTCACTTGAATCATATTTTGAGTGACAAACAAAATATAATTAATTACCTATACATTTTTTCAGAATTTAAATGGATAATAAAATTGTTTTTCGTAATAAATTCTATCTATTTATTGGAAACTTTGACGTCTCTATCCTTTGACTAAGGACCTTCTTTTTCTGAAGATGATCCTTAGTCAAAGGATCTAAACGTCAAAATCTCCAATAAATATGCAGAGTTTATAACCAAAAACAATTTTATTGAAATATAATCATTACTTTATGCCGCCTTTTCGAGTTATTACCACCTTGATGCATCTGGCAGGTCATTATTATGAATAATAAATATTATATATGAATTGATTTTATTTCTTCCGAACGTCACAAAAGTGACATGTTATCACTGTTGCTAAGGTAAAAGTGTCACTTTTCTGATTGGGCCGATGAAATAGTAACTTTTGTTTACTTCGTGTGCATAACAACATAAAGCAGAAAAATCTAATATATGAGCAGAATAATTTAGTAATATTTATTGTGATTATCCAGTTATTAAAAATTAAATTTTGAAATAAACCATTCGCACTCACTTCAGCTGGGAGATTTAATGATGGCACGGATGACACTTTTAATTCATTTTTCAATTTAATTTTATGTTTGTTTATAATGTAACCATGACAAAATTCTGTTCGGTATTATGATTTAGCTTAATCTAATTAGCAAGCTCATTGCATCGCACTGAAAATCAATATATTAATGTGTTACAATTTAGGTATTCCTTTGAAAAAAAAAAATAGTGCATATCATTCGGAGCAAAAATGGCTCTATGTGCTTCGGTTACTGCAAACCTTAGCTCCTAATAATATAATCTACTATTATTTATTGAAAACCTTCACAATTTTGGAATGACAGGGGTAAATAATTAATAGTTCATCTTTTATGCAGCTCCTGAAGGACATCAACATTCATCAGAGTCTTGTGTGGACAGCAGTAGCAGAATATTTGGACAAATTAAGAGACCTGTCGCTATTATGGATAATGAATGCAACTGGTTGCCAGTGGCCCTAGGAAATTCGCAATTGGAGTGGCAGTTTTTCCAGCAAATACCTCAACAATGGACTTCGCAACATGAGGTGCCTTCCAAGTATATTCTAAATACAATCCGTTGATTAAGAATTGATCCTTCTGAAATTTAATTATTAACAATGTTTTTTTTTTCTTGAATCTAATTGAATAATATAAATATGTAATTCAAAACAAAAATTCAACAAAATATTTATAGAATTTTATAAGTATGTTTAGGACATTATGTAAATTGCTGTGTTATATCTCATGCATTCCTCTTTTTTTTTTTTAATCGCTTCGAAAGTGCTGTAAATATATTTGGGGTCAATACAAACTCGTGTTGTAACGTAGAGATCTAAATTATTTTGAAACTAAATTGGGACTTAAAACTCGCGCATCATAGTTTATGGGCGCTTAGGCCCTCGGGCGTAATTTAATCCGTTTTGAATATTCCGTTTTGCTTTTAATTTTGGATATTAAATAATTGTCTTGGTTTTCTATTTTTTGTTTGTAATTTTTAATGTCCTTGTGCTGTAACTTGGGCCAGCGTTGGATTTTTATTCGGTACACGACCATATAGCTCTAGGGACACCCCCCTCCTAAACGACGGAGCAGACGGAATCCTTATGACTATATGCCGGTGTCGATGCGGGAATGTATGGAACGCGCGTTTTGTCGGCGACGGTCCGGATCTTGGTGGGATCACTGAACAAACAATATTCACACGTTATGTGTGGATATTGTTCTTCAGTGATGCCATGAAGATTCCGACTTCTCGAGATGACGCTTAGTCGGCAACCGTACTCGTGTAATTAAGCGACCATCCGGGTCTCGGCTAGACAGACCACGAATCAATTAGAGTCACTTTTGTTTTTGCTAAAACAAGCACAATCGGTTGCTTGTGGGGTTAAAAATTAGAGTCAGTAATATAGTATATTTCAGCATTTTTCTAAGCAACTTCGCAACTCAAGTAGTAAAATAGTAATAAGATTAATATATTATATAACACAGTAATCAAAAACCAGTTAGCTTTAAGTTATAGTAAATATTGTTCCTAACTTCTTGTTGCCATTTTCAGTTTTGAAGTCTGTAGCTTGGTTCATGCAGAAAGAATAAATTTGTTTAAATGTTTGAAACCGGTTCACGCGAAACAATTAATTGATTTTAAGCTGTGTGATACAAATGAAAAATTAATTAATATACTCTCCCTCTTGTTGTTGTTATCCTTGATGGATATTTGCCTCCTTTACGGATCCTCCTCCATTCATCTCTATTGAGTATTTTCTGTCTCCAATTTTGTATATTTGCTTAACAAAAGTCTTCTTCAACGTTATCTAACCATCTTAATCGTGGCCTCCCTTTCGGTCTTTTATAGCCTTGGCTTGTATATGTATATTCTTTACGTCATTCTGTTATCTTCAGTTCTGTTCAGATGGCCCAGCCTATTTTTTCGTTCCTGTATAGTTCATTTATTTCAAAATTAATATATAGTTAACATTTTTATCTTCATGTTTAGGCTCTATAATGTTTACTTTTTAGGCGATCATAACAAAAAAGGTGTTTCTAAGGCTCCTTTTGCGGCTGTGAAGTTTCACTTTTTGGTACACATCTGTCAAATTTTACTTTTTGCTACACATCTGTCAAATTTTACTTTTTGGACTGATTTGTCAAAAACTATTTCATACTTACATATATGGGCTGCTTGATGAGCTTTTTAAGATGCAGTTTTCACCGAAATACATATTATAATCCTCCGTCATCCTTAATAGTTCGTGCAATTCAAGTAATTGATACACATTTTTTTACAAATGTCACTTTGATAGAAGACAATTAAATAGAACAATTTCAACGGCAACTAAGATTTACAATTTCAATGTTTTAGAAATAAATAAATAAAATTTTGTGGCTTTGAATTATTTCGTGATGATCGCCTAAAAAACGTTGTGTGCACCTCGACTTACAGTTCTTTTTTGGTCTCACCTGAATTGCAGCCTCAGCTGCGCTTCGGCCGCAAACAACAGATTCGAGCAAAAAAGATAACCTTTACAGCCTTGATACACAAATAACTATTGTGAAACTCATTTGGGTTTTTTAAAGTACCCCTCTAAAAAAACTCTAGCTAGCTTTAATTTATAGTAAATATCATTCCTAACGTCCTCTTGTATCCACAATTCGAAATTTTTAGAAATTCTGGTTTACCCAAAAATAATTAATTTATTTCAAGCTATGTAATACCAAAAAAAAATATTTTTTTTTCTATTTGGGTTCTATAATGTTTACTTTATGAAACTATTTTGGGTCTCTTAAAGTACCTTTTTAAAGAATTCAGACCTAATTCCTATTTGTTTGGTAACAGCGTTACTTGAAACATAATTTTAATGTGTCGGTATTCCTAACAGTCATTATATTGGTGCACGTTTCATTAAACATTTTGAAGCACTTGTTCATTTTAAAACTCGCCAGGTGTCATAAAATTATGTCTTATGAAACTTGTATCTTAATATATTATTAAGGATTGTCTAAGCGATGATTTATAGCTAGCTCTAATAGTCATAATATTTAAGTATGTATCCACAGTTTGAACTTTCTAGAACCTCTGGTTCATTCAGAAATGATAAGTTTATAACTAGCTTTTAAAATATTGAATTCAAAAGCCTGTAGCTTCTACACCAACAACAATATTGAAAAAAATCGACATTCCTCTACAACTACAATTTGAATGTTCTAGCACATCTGGTTTACTCAAAAATTAATTATTCTATATGTAATTATTAAAATATTCAATTCTCAAGCCTGTAGCTTGTACTGTTGTACATTAATAACAATTGGTAGTTGATATTATTACTATATAAACTTACATCCCTCCTAAGTACATACCTATAATTTAAATGTTCTAGAACCTCTGAAACACTCACAAATAATAAGTTTGTAACTAGCTATTGAAATACTCGAGCCTAAAGCTCGTACACGTACACCAATAACAATTGATACTTAATATTATTATTGCATAAACTCACCTCCCAAATACGTACGCACAATTTGAATGTTCTAGAACCTCTGGTTTACTTAAAAATAATGGCTGGTACCACAGCTCTGTTTTTGACTATACTAGCAGTGTTATTTTAAGAAGAGTTTTAAGGCAATATAAATATTTCAAGCTATTTTAAAGGAAAATATTCAAATAAATTCTGTAGACATATGTGTTTTCCGTAATTTGTATCTGAAGATTATTTTCTAAAGTATTTGGGAAAATTCTAATTGCGTTAAAACACATCTTGACAACGCTCTTAGTAGCGCCAAAAATAGAGCTCGTGGTACCAGCCAATGAGTTTGTAACTAGCTGTTGAAATATTCAATTTTCAAGCCTGTAGCTCGTACACCTATAACAATTGATAGTTGATATTATTACTGTATAAACACATCTCCCAAGTACGTACCTATAATTTGAATGTTCTAGAACCTCTGGTTTACTCACAAATAATAAGCTTGTACACCAATAACAATTCATACTTAATATTATTACTGCACAAACCTACGTTCCTCTTGAGTACGTATTCACAATTTGAATGTTATAGAACCTCTGGTTTACTCAAAAATAATAAGTTGATAACTATTGTAAAATTCAATTGTCAAGCCTGTAGTTTGTACATTAATAACAATTGGTAGTTGATATTTTTTTGCATAAACTTACATCTTTTCTAAGCACGTACTCACAATTTGAATGTTGTAGAGTCTCTGGTTCACTCAGAAATGATGAGTTAGTAACTAGCTATTGAAATATTCAATTGTTAAGCCTGTAGCTCATACACCAATAACAATTGGAAGTTGATAATATTTCTGTATAAGCCTACATCCCTTCTATGTCTATGTATGTACTTACAATTTGAATTTTGTAAAACCTCTGGTTCACTCAAAAATAATTATTTTAACTTGAATAGTTTTATAAATTTGTAATAGACTATTTATATAATTAAATTCTCACGTTTATAGTTCGTGCAGCAATAACGATTGTATTTATGCACAAACCGTATTATATTATACTATAATAATGGATAATGTTGTAATTCAATGTATTATTGTATTAATTTATGCGTAAATAAGAGTTGCACTACGCTTTTCATTTTCCTGGAAATAGAAATATTAATGTTATTGTATTTCATACTGAAAAAATAAATTGTATTGTAAAATGATGACTTATTTATTTAATAGTTCAAAATTCCTCCACCAGGTGGCAGCACCTGTCAGACTAATTAGCAAACCGCTTTGTTATAAATTTTGTGTTAAAAAAAGCCAAAATTGTATTAGGGGAGCAGAGAGAAAAAGAGTTCTTCCGAAGAATCAATTAGCGATTTTCTCGAAAACTGAGAGGTTTTGAGTCAAATATTTCAAATAAAAGTTACATAACTTTCAATGCCCTACAAGATTTATTCGAAAGAGTTTTTTCTAGGACTTATGGTTTTCGAGAAACGATATGCTACTACCCTTAATTTAAGGGTTGGAAGGAAATTCTTATGACCTTTTTAATAGCTCTTCTAAAGTTTCATACGGTACAATGATCAAAATTGCCCTAAGGGCTATAGTTCAAGAGAAAATCATGAAAAACACTTCTTGAAAACCTTTGAATTTGCTCCTACATATTCTGCTCCCTTGATACAAATTTCGGTTTTTTGGTGACAAAAATTCATCTATCAAGTGATTTTGTATCCGAGTCACAGAAATTGTAGGAGCAAATTTTACCAATTATTTTTTGGCGGGAAAAAAATTAATTGATAGAGATTACTCTTCTAATTCATGTTCCCCGGATACCAATTTGACAGATTTTTAAATATTTTTGCTTAACATCGCACTTTTGGCTGACTGAAGGCGCCCTCTGGCGGCGCAGTATGAACTAATTTATTTTTTTGATCGGAAATGTAATTAAAATAAAACAATAAAGTTTTTACTAAGAGATTTATTTTTCCAATAAATACAATATATAATAATATGAATGACAATCAATTTATTATTCTACGGAAATTATAATGAATCATATATCTTTTCATTTCAAAGCTTGATCTACATAATATATTATTTATACATAAAATATAATGATAAACATTTCGGTGACTTTTCTATCCTAGCTAACCATTATTACATATCTTTATTGATAAATCATCGCTTAAACAATCCTTAATTATATATTAAGATACAATATTCATAAAACATAGTTTTATGTCATCCGGCGAGTTAAATGAACAAGTGCTCTAATAGTTATTTATGATATAAGTGTTAAAAGTGTCATTTTATTTTGTGACAAAGAGACTTTTGGAACAAAATAAAATCACTTTTAACACGTATAGTATAAACTATTTTTCATACAAACACTATTGTTAGTGATAATAATGCGAAATTGGTAAAAATTTATACAAATTATGACATATTAGATGAACTGTCATTTATAAAGCAACCAGGATAGCAACCACCTACTCCTTGATAGCAATCAATATTTTGTTGTTATCCTGGTTGTTGTTTACACAGTTTGACAGATATTTTGAATGAAATGGATAGTCAAGAAAATAAACTAATTCCAGCTGCAATTAAGGGAGCAGCTACTAGAACTGTTCATTATCTATTACCTTCGAAGTCGAGGCAACAGTACGAGATCGCCTACGGACGTTTTTTGAAATGGTGCGAAGATAAAAATGGTTCTAGTAAATATTATGAGACTGTTTTTTGGCGTACTTTGAGGAGGAATCCAAGTTGTGGAAATCGTCAACGTTATGGCCGAATTACTCCATATTTAAAAACTATGTTGAAAATAAAGAACAATCAAGATTAAGCAAACATTATATATTAGTGTTAAGAGTGAATCACTTTTAACACGTCGCCAATGGTAACGTGTTAAAAGTGATAACAATGTCATAAATTGTTATTTTTAATACGCTAAGCAACCATTAAAAGTCGTACTTTTAATAGTGTTTTGTTTGTATAAAAAATGTTTTATGAAACGTGCACTTTATGTTTTAGTTGACACATAAAAATTGTGTTTTAAGTAACGCTGTTACCAAACAAATAGGAATTAGGTCTGAGTTCTTTAAAAAGGTACTTTAAGAGACCCAAAATAGTTTCATAAAGTAAACATTATAGAACCCAAATAGAAAATATTATTTTGACAATTCATTTTTTTTTTGTATTACACAGCTTGAAATAAATTAATTATTTTTGCGTAAACCAGATGTTCTTACAATCTCAAATTGTGAATACAAAGGTTATAGACCTCAACAGGATGTTAGGAATAATATTTACTATAAATTAATGCTAACTAGAGTTCTTTACAGAGTTACCAAATGAGTTTCACAAAGTAGAGCCTAAACAGGAAGATAAAAATGTTGACTATATATTAATTTTGAAATAAATAAACTATTCAGGGACGATGACATAGTCACTTCAATAAATAGACATAGATTCAGATAGCTGGGCCATCTGAACAGAATAGGAAATAACATAATGACAAAAAGAATGTACATATACAAGCCAAGGCTATAAAAGACCGAAAAGGAGACCACGATTAAGATGGTTAGATAACGTTGAAGAAGTCTTTTGTAAAGAAAATATACAAAATTGGAGACAGAAAACACTCAATAGAGATGAATGGAGGACGATCCGTAAAGGAAACAAATATCCACCAAGGATAGCAGCGCTAACAAAAAGAGGAAGAATATATTAATTAATTCTTTATTTGTATCAGACAGCTTGAAATCAATTAATTATTTCACGTAAACCGGAGGTATCAAACATTTAAACAAATTCATTCTTCCTGCATGAACCAAGAGTTTCAATACGTACGTACTCTGAAAGGATGTAGTTATATGTAGAATGAATTTCAGCTATCTATCGTTATTAGTACACGAGCTACAGACTTCAAAACTGAATATGGCAACAGGAAGTTAGGAACAATATTTACTATAACTTAAAGCTAACTGGTTTTTGATTACTGTGTTATATAATATATTAATCTTATTACTATTTTACTACTTGGGTTGCGAATTTGCTTAGAAAAATGCTGTAATATACTATATTACTGACTCTAATTTTTAACCCCACAAGCAACCGAATGTGCTCGTTTTAGCAAAAACAAAAGTGACTCTAATTAATTCGTGGTCTGTCTAGCCAAGACCCGGATGGTCGCCTAATTACACGAGTACGGTTGCCGACTAAGCGTCATCTCGAGAAGTCGGAATCTTCATGGCATCACTGAAGAACAATATCCACACATAACGTGTGAATATTGTTTGTTCAGTGATCCCACCAGGATCCGGACCGTCGCCAACAAAACGCGCGTTCCATACATTCCCGCATCGACACCGGCATATAGTCATAAGGATTCCGTCTGCTCCGTCGTTTAGGAGGGGGGTGTCCCTAAAGCTATATGGTCGTGTACCGAATAAAAATCCAACGCTGGCCCAAGTTACGGCACAAGGACATTAAAAATTACAAACAAAAAATAGAAAACCAAGACAATTATTTAGTATTCAGAAATAAAAGCAAAACGGAATATTCAAAACGGATTAAATTACGCCCGAGGGCCTAAACGCCCAAAAACTATGATGCGCGAGTTTTAAGTCCCAATTTTATTTCAAAATAATTTAGATCTCTACGTTACAACACGAGTTTGTACTGACCCCAAATATATTTACAGCACTTTCGAAGCTATTAAAAAAAAAAGAGAAATGCATGAGACATAACACAGCAATTTACATAATGGCCTAAACATACTTATAAAATACTATAAATATTTTGTTGAATTTTTGTTTTGAATTACATATTTATATTATTTAATTGAATTCAAGAAACAAAACAAAAAATCGTAAGGAATTGAATTTCAGAAGGATCTATTCTTAATCAACGGATTGTATTTAGAATACATTTAAAAGGCAGCTCATGTTGCGAAGTGCATTGTTGAGGTATTTGTTGGAAAAACTGCCACTCCAATTGCGAATTTCTTAGGGCCACTGGCAACCAGTTGCATTCATTATCCATAATAGCGACAGGTCTCCTAATTTGTCCAAGTATTCTGCTACTGCTGTCCACCCAAGACTCTGATGAATATTGATGTCCTTCAGGAGCTGCATAAAAGATAAACTATTAATTATATACCCTTGTCATTCTAAAATTGTTGAGGTTTTTAATAAATAAATAAAATTAATTCTTAAATAGTATTTATTATTCACAATAATGACCTGCCAGATGCATCAAGCTGGTAATAAGTTGGAAAGGCGGCATAAAGTAATGATTATATTTAGCAAAAAAGCATACATAACACCATAAATATTTATATTTGTAATAAAAATCAGGTTTTGAATGAATAATCTTATATTATTCATCTTTTTGCGAATTTCTACGTATTTAGTTAGACAAACTATAAAAATAGGTTTTTTTTGAAGAAATTTAGTATGTTATCGTAATCCACACATTTTATCAATCACTTGGAAAACATCGCTTTACTTAAATCATATTTTGAGTGACACATAAAAATAATCAATGGCCGCGTTCACCCCGGCGTAGCGCTACGCAGCGGTATTACGTCACAGGCCATTTCGGTACACTAAGGGAATAGGAACCCAAGGAGGTTCCAAAAGTCACAAAGAGATGGCGGTATCAGCATACACAGAAATTTTCTAGTGGCACTAAAACGGTGTAAACTAGTATTGAAACAAAGAAAATGTATGCTTTTTTTGTTTAAAATAAAAACAACCGAAACATAACCTAAACCGAGCTTTTTAAGCCAAATAGGATTGGAAGGCAGTAAAGTGGTGATTGTTGTCCGCGAGGCACACACTTGTACGTATTTAGATGGAATGCACTCTGTTTGAATGCCACTGACTAAAGCAACACGTACGAATTACGCGTACGAATTACGCGCATGCGCACGTCTTTGGGTTCCTATTCCCTTAGTGAGCCGCCATTTCCATTGCTTTGATTGGTGCAGTTGACAATATCACCATGGTTTCATAGGAATCGCTGCGAGCGCTTTGCCACGGTGAACGCGACCAATGATTTATACAATTTTTTCAGAATTTAAATGAATATTGCCACCGAGTGTGAAGAGCCAATAAGGCATCAGTATTTTACCACATTGTCATGGAAATGAACAAATTAATAAATTTAAATTTAAATTACTTCGACTATTCCATTCGTAGTATTTATAACAAGGTTATCAATGCTAAATCGCCATAGAAACGGTGCATATCAGTGGGTATTTGGACGTGTAGAAATACCATCGGGTATTACACTAGTGGTCCAAGTGAGATGTGGATACCTCCAATTTGTGCTTTCTTCGTATTTAATGGAATATTTTTCTGAATATCTTCATGAATTTTATCTTCTGATCTATCACCAAACCTTTCTGAACTAGTTCCCATATCAAGACGCAATATATTTTTCTATTATTCGTCAATGAAAATGCAAGAAATTCTAATTTTAAAAGCGTATAAGTTCCACCAGCATCTGTGAATTTTGTGTGACGTAGTCTGGCGGGTAGCTTTGCTTGCGATCACTACAAATATACTCCTGATGATGATATAAAAGCAGAAATACGTATAAAGTAACAAACATATTGTTTTCGAAACTTGACCAAATGTTGTTATTTGTTTTTGTTTAATATGTTTCAGTTAATGTCAACAGTTTACTCACTCAACATTATTATTTATGATGAATGATGCACAATTGACAGTTGATGCAACCATTAACATAATGCCGTTTGTAATACGGCTAAATAGTAGTAGTAGTCTAATTTTTTCAGAACTAATCAACACCTAAAAGCACATCATGAAGAAAAGGTTCCGATCACAGCCCGTAAGAAACGTTTAGGAATTGCATACTTGTATTCAAAAATTTAGTATATAGTGCCCGTCAAGATATAAGAAATTCGTCTGACTTACTAATCGGTAGGAGTAACTTATCCCAGTAGGAGGTGCGGTTAAAAAATTGTAGGGGTAGTATTAAGGAAGATTGTCAACCTATTTATTTTCAATATTTCATATATTTATTTGTATAAACATACAAGATGATTCTTTAAATGTACTTGGAAATTCATTTTTTATTATACTCATGCGGGGTAAACAGTATTTTGTCACACATTTTTGCGGTTGCTAAAATACTAAATAAAATATTTCTGAGTGAGATCCTGTTCTATTTTACCTGTGCACCTCAATAAATATAGGGATAATCCTTTTGCTATGTACCCGCTGGGAGGCTCGTTTCCTTATATCTTGACGCGCACTATATTTCGTTTGTTCGTTTAGGATTGACTGAAAGTAATAAATCAGTATGTCAAAGAGATTCCAGTGGCGCGCCAATAATTGTTTGTACAGGGATAGTCGATATAGATCTATCGTTTCAGTTATCACTTATTTTGAGGTTGGGCTAAGTCCGGTTAAGTCACTTAAATAATTAAGATGTAGCCACCTGAACTAAATCTAGAATTTGGTATGTATAATGTAAATATGTATATATTGATAGAGATTTGATTTTTACATCGACTATACATAATAAATTGAAATAAATATGAATTTTGATGAAGAACTTCTATTTTTAAATAAAATAAATACATAAACCGGTCATTCTGTAAAAATCCTATCTACGTCTATGTTGGGGTCGAAAAAGGATTATCGATAAGCTTACAGAGGTGTTTCCATTGTTCAAGAAGTGAGTTCTGTTCCAAGTACATAGTGTGCGGCTTCCTATGAATATCGTAGTAAAGATATATTTTATTTTTCTAGTAGATTCATTTGCCGCATACTTGAGAAAAATCAAATATTACTCTCGAAAATTTTGTTTTATTACTGTCAGTCAATCCTAAACGGAGTATAGCAATGTTTTTTCAAACGATTGCCAAACATCTATTTTCAAGACGATAATGAATCGAAAACAGTGACAATTTTTATTTTCGGTATTTGTAGTTGTTGAAAATATAGTTACTAAAAGTGAATCAACTTTGTAAACAAAAAAAATGTGTTAAATTCAGTAAATTTTCTAAAAACAGGCTAAACTCCTTCAAAAAATATACTTTTGTTATTAGGACTCATATTCCCTATTATTTCTGTTAGGATACAGAAATCAACTTTGTACTGAATTTGAGAAGTTACTAACACTGTTTATATTTCCATTTATGGATATATAATAAAATATTTATTTGTCAACGTTTGCAATTATTTATTAACTACGAAATAAATTTTAAAAAAACTCACTTTTTGGCTTTGAAAGTGAGAGGCTTTTCGGGAACAGAATGTAACAACTGCTCTGGAATCTCAAATCACCTCTTCAAATTCATATTGTCGGCAGCGAATGAACCAAATCCATGTACATTGAAGAATATCCCATTAACATCTCAGAAATAATCTGTAAATGCACAAATAAATAAAATTAATGTTATGTAACGTTGATATATGATTGAATTTCAAGTACTATTTGAACTGAAAATATTAGAAGAAAAAGAGTTTTTCGTAATTATTAATACTAAAAACGTAATATACTTACTTTTAAATGACTTCAAATTAAGTTTCCAAATTTTGAAGTCCTGATTCTTGTTGAAGAAGATGCGACTTCATGTTATGTGATTGCATTTTCATCTCTTTCAGTTGTAGATTTCTCCTCTTCTTCAAATAACTGAGCGATCAACGTTCTAGTTGGCTTCGACAAACTCTTTGAAGAATGTTATATCCAAAGATTGCTGTATAGGAAATTTAAAATGTTACGTACATACCACACAGATTGTTGACTTGAAATATGAACATTTACACACTAATTTTGTACTATTTTAAAGAAATACATATTTTTTCATCTTATTTAGAAAGAATTACAAATCACAAACGCGAACACAGTCAATAGATGTTTGTCTATATGTGACTCTTCTGTTATTTTTAATTGAAATATGTGAAGTATTCAATTATATAATTGAGAATAATTATTCCCCATTACAACATTAACAAACAACAGTATACCCAGCGGCGAAATTTGATACTAAAGGAGTCAGATTTGGCGCGTTATATTTCAAAGTTGTGAAACTATTTTAATAAATACACGAAATATTACCTTCTATGAACTCTTTAGACAGTAAAAGACTGTAGATAATGCTTAATGTATGGTTCGAGACTAAGATTGATACAAAATATAATTCACTGTAGCTAACCATACAAAATACTAACTCAGTTACATTAATTGGTCACCAACATTTGGCAATAAGTAATATTACTTTAAGAAATTAAACGTTGCTATTTACTGGATTAGTATTTTGAACATTCTTACTGCTCGAAATAACTGATGGCTAATAATGAGATCTTGATTACGAAGAAAAATGAATTATTAAAGCCTAAAACATCTAAATGTCCCGATTATTTTCTTTGGTTACTATTTCGCTTCAATTTGAAATTGAGAATGAATTTTCGTATATTAATTGGGGATATTTGAAAACACGGACATACTATAATGTAGGTATACTTTTCTAAAATACCTACTAGTTTATAGAAATCTTCGAAATGCCGAATTGAAGAACAATGGGCCCTCCTCTCGGCACAGTATTAAATGCGATTATAGATAGAAATGAATTATTATTAATAAGACATCTAACTGCCCCGTTTTTTTCTTTGGTAGCAAGAATAAATTACCATTTCGCTTTAATTTGAAATTGAAAATTAATTAACGTATACTAATTGAAAAAATTTGAAAACATCGACTTACTATAAAAAAAGGGATAATAATTAGCGGCAGTATAGTAATTATATTGATTTATTTTCAATAAAAGAATAAATAAAATTATCTTACTTTAATATTGAATGTAAAATTTCTAATTGCCTCTTAGTTTCAGCAGGGATCATCCATATATGAATGATCCCTGGTTTCAGGTATATCAATCAATTACTTTTGATCATAAATAAATCTCAAAAAGAAAGTTTCAATCATACATAGAGAACACAAATATAATGTTCAATTTAGAATGAATAATTTTGTTTATAAAAATGCGCTTTAGACAAATAAATTTAAATTGAACTTTTTCTTATTTTAAATTATTAAAATTGAAACTTAAAATATATATGAGTGAATAAAATCGTTTGATATAATTTTATTATTGTAAAATATAACAATATCTCATCACAAAGACCAACAATAAAATTAATTGAGCATATTAAGCATAAACTAAAGAACTGGAAAATATTTTCTAATTTCTCAAATTGTGATATTAAACTTAAAGTAAACACAGAAAAATGTACACAACACTTTGAATGATAGAAATGTTTCTTATTTGCGTATTAGTTACTAAAGAATATCCCATGAATCTGTGATAAGTTTCATCCAGACGTGTTACAAAACGCACACCATTCACTTTTGTATTTTTAATAAATTATGTTAGCCCTTTACGACAAAATACATAAAAAATTTATATAAATACCATTCAGTATTTATGGCAACATTTCTAGATATAAAAATAACCAATGACATCATTCGTTAGATTTTTCATATAAAAATAACTATATACAATCACACAAACTATTGCCAATAACAAAAGATTAATATGTTCTTTCTTTTGTTATTGATAACAGAAAAAAACGTCAATATCCTAAAAACCTTAACTAAACTCATCCTTTTTTAACTCTAAGTACCACCATACTTATCGTTAAGAACAATGTAATCCAAACTAAAGTTGAAATGAATCCAAGGTAAACATCTTCTTCCACCATAGTCCAGCCTCTTGTCAACATACTTCTTAAAGACGTTGTAGCCAATGTTAACGGCAGACAAAGCGATATGTATCTCAATACATAAGGCATGCCTTCTATTGGCCAAATGACACCACTCAACAATAAAGTGGGATAGAAACTTCCTAATGCTAGTTGAATTGCATTTCTTTCCAATTCGCAAATAGCTGAGATGACAAATCCGAAGCACATACCGCAAAGACCCTGGAGAATGGTGAGGATAATTACCCAGCCAATTTCACCTTTGCACTCGACGTCGAAGACCAGAATCATGAAAATTAATACTAAAGCTGTTTGGCCGCACATCACCACGAATTGGGTGATTACGTGGGAGAATAGAATCTCTCCGGGAGTTACACCTGTAAAAACATAATATTTATAATATTTGCAAAATCTTCAATGGGTACCTCCACTGTTTTTTATAATTTTTCTTATGATTCATCATCAATATCTTTGGGATGATATGTGAGAAAAACTTTTAGACTGGGAGCTAGTGACAGGTGAAGCTCTATACCGCATGCTTTTTTGAGGGTTGATAATCTACCCTTTGATAAAAAAAGGTGAAAATGTTATTGGCCGATGCACGCTTTTTGGTTATAGTGCAAATTCTAATTATATATATTTTTAAAACTGTATTTTTCCGTGACACGATTATAAATCTTTAGTAAAAAACATACCTGCTACCCAGGATCTGTCCAGAAGTCCCTCCATTCTTTCTATAATCAAAGCTGACGATGTTAAAGCTACAGCCAAGAAAAATACAATCCTGAAAACAATAATTGTATTACTATTTTTTTTTTAAATTTAACAATTTTGTAAACTTACGTTAAAATAACACCAGGAGCAACAAAATCAGTAAATGAAGGCTCATTATCTCCATAAATAGGCTCTTTAAATTGAATTGGTACGTCGCCAAGTTTTGGATTGTGGCCGCAGGACTCCAAAAATTCTTGCACGAAATCTTTGTAAGATATTTGTAGGTCCCGATTAAGAATTATTCCAATTTGCTGATCTAAAAAGTAAAAATTTCATAATTATGTACAAGTTTAAACATAATTTCAATAGTCGATTATAACGATTGTCAATATTCTCAAGAATTATTGTAAGAAATATTGATATCAATTAATAACTACAATTGAGCAAAATGGCCAATATATTGTTCTTAATACAAACTTCAAATCTAAATGTTATTCAATGAAAGTAAAATAATCTGGGAATTCAGTCACTTTATTAATTTTTTCCTAGCTCGACAGTTTCGGCTATACCTTAGCCATCTTTAGGAGCGCTATTATTTGAAACACAGCTAGATTTTCTGTATCTACTGCAATTAAAATCTAGTTACAATGTTATACTTACAAAAGAATTGTGGAATTTGAATATGAAACATGAATTTAAAAGTCTGATTTATGAAAAGTGAAAAACAACAATTTACGGATGTCAATTTATCAATTTTTGATCACGTGTGTGTGCGCCTTAGATCATAAATAATATCTAGATGGAAGGAGTCCTATATCACACAATACATTTTTGCGAACGGTTATGTCAAAAAGAAAGGAAAATATAGGTTACAAAAGAGGGACAAAGAAATAAAATATAATGAAAGAAAAATGAGGTGAAACGAACTGCGCATGTGTACCGAATTTCATTTGCTATTTGAAGATGTTTTTTGCAACTAGAAAACGGCGAATGAATATAAATATTTTTTACAGAAATAAGAACTCATTACATCATTACACAAACCGAAATTTGATTAGTGTTACGCTTGCGCAGTTCATTTTTCCAGCTTTCTTACAATATATCTTCCACCTCTTTCCGTCATAACCGTTCGCAGTTTCTTCTATCTAGATATTATTTATGATCTAAGGTGTACGCACTATTATCAACACGCATTTAGTCAGCAATAATAGTCTGTTGTGGCATATGACAAAATGAAAATTGCTCTGATTTTTGTAAGTATAACATTGTAACCAGATTTTAATTGCAGTAGATACAGAGACTATGAATGTGTTTCAAATTGTAGCGCTGTAGTTGAAACTGTCGAGCTGGGAGAGGGAATAATAAATAGATTGACTGAATTCCCAGATTATTTTATTAACATTCACTATGGCGACTAAAATTACCGATAGCGGCGCTGCTATAATACAAACATGGCGGCTCTAAACGGTAATATGTTTGACGTTGCATTCGATTTGTATGTATTATATGTTAAGGATTTTGAAACTTTGTTTGAATGTGGAGGGGATTGCATTTTATCATTCTGGTAAATTTCAAGATTATATTTAAACGTTATGTACTCTATTTATGGATTACTCTTTCATAATCCATATATTTGCAGATAAAGATGGATGTGTCTGGGAGTTATGTTCTCTGGTTAGTATCAAGAGAACTCTTCAGTTACTTGAATGCAACAAATGTAAACTGCATATTCTCAAGTATTTTGTAACTGGTTTGCCAGTTCGTATTTCTAAGATCTGCTTTCCTTTTATCCACAAGTTCTGAATCGCTCCTAGATTCGCCTTTTCGCGGAAAGCCATGAAAACATAAATTTCGATTCTTAGCCGTCCTCAAATGACAACCGTACACACAACAGCTCACAACGGAACGAACAATTAAAAAAGAATCAAAATCATAAGATATGACACAAACAAAGCAAAACATTACTACTACGTCTTATGACGCTTCATACACATTACCGTTTTGGAAGGTTCATATGGTTGCCGCTAGAGGGCTACAAGTTAATTTAAGTCGCCAATTCCAGTCAGCTTTAACAATATTATCCATTATTCAAAAAACTCACTCTAAACGCCATTGTAGAGATTATGCTACAAAGCAGATAATTATTTGAAAATGTGAAGTTTTAATTTGAATAACTGTAGCTATTGATTGGTTGATCCTTTTGGTAGATAACTAAATTTAATTTAATTTAGGAAATGTTGAATAAAGGGCCTTAAGTTATCCAATAAATTTATACTAGAAAATATTCAAAATATATTCTACTACAGTAGTACATGTTACAAACAGAAAATTTCAAGGGGAACAACCGCCTTCATCATCAGCTCCAAAAAATTTTTTTACATGAAAATATAATAAATGTTTCACAATACTATAACAGTTATCAAATTCAATTCACAACAACAACTTGTTCGCTAACTTCCATGTAACAAAAATGTCCCCACCTCCCTTCTGTTAATCTGAGTTGGTTGTATCTGTTTCATAAATGTCATTTGAAAACTATTATAATATTGTAAAACATTTATTATATTTTCAAACAATTTTCGTGAAGAAAAATTTAATAGCTGATGATGAGGGCGGTTGTTTCCCTCGAAACGTCCTGTTTGTAACATATACTAGAATATATTATGCATATTTTCTGGTACAAATTTATTGGATTACTTAAAGTCCTTCATTCAACATTTCCCAAATTAAATATTTTAGGATCCTCAAACACTACTACAAATTTGATTAAATTTATGGCCGATGTATAAAGTGAGTGCTTTATGCATCGCAAACGATGTGTGAAGTGAGTCTTCTCCGTGGCCCAGTTTTATCATCATTTAAACGCGTTGCAGTTAAATTTTCATGAATTTATGTTTTTAGCCACTTTCACTGATCCAATAGATTGAATTAATTTTAGTGGCAAGTCTTATTGCCAAATACTTGCTCTCATGTCATAATACTCAACTTTAAACTCTTGTTGTATAGATTAATATTAATAAAGATTTCTGTCTATAACTTGCAGATAATGGTATGATCGTATGATGAATATATTAAGATTCTTGGCTTCAATTTGAAGTTATATGCATATTGTTAAAATACTTATGTATAAGTATTTAAATATTGTGTTTATAGGTAGGTATGCATGTATAATGGTATTTTATATATATATTTCGAATACTCGTCTTAAAGGATGATTGTATTGTGGGAATCAAATATTGTACAGCGATTTAATGTTTGGAATAAATTTGAAAGATATTTCATTTAAACATTTAGGCTGATGCAACGAACTCTATTTTTAATTTTAAATTTAGGAGCTTTATTTTAACGAGTACAATTGAAATATTTAAAATCAATTAGAAAAAAAGTCGCCAGGCACAAGTTATAGAGAAGAGAATACAATTTTCTATAATAATCGTCTGAAATATTCCATTTAAATGATTTGGATCAATTTTATTATCTCAAAATATTTCTTAAAACAACGCTTCTACCTATAAAACAGCTAAAAACAGAATTCGAGATTGAAACGATATTTATTTTTTTACAATATGGCTCATTGTTGTGATGGCAATTAACTCAAGTTAAATGATCATCAAAATTTCTCATGAAAATACAGGCTACAATACAAGAAATTATTTCTATCAAGTATTAGCAAAGGTTAAGAATTTAATCAATTTGAATAATGGTGAGAGGCTCTGAAGGCCAAACGTAATAATTTTATATCCATCAAAAACTTACAACAGTGAAATTGTGCGTTGATGATTTTTACTCATATATAGTCCAAGAGCCAACTCTGTCAAACGAATAATTCTTTTTCATATTGATAGCTTTTTTAGTGCCTGAGATGATACGAGGTTTTATAAATCTTAAAACTTGATCCAGTATTGTTGGCTCGCTCTTAAATAATAAAACAGCAGCTTCGATGTGTTATTTATTTTCGGGATGGTACCATACTGCCGGTCAGAATAGGGTAGGATAGCAGTACATATTTTTATACATATATCAGGCACCCTTAACTGATTGGCAAAATTTCAACCATTTGTTGTTCAAAGGACTGCCAACAAAACCGGAATTTGGTCAAATTTTGGCACCTGTACCAATTTAAGCACTAAAAATCTACTATTATGAAAAGGAATTATCCGTATGTTCTGTTAGGGATAGTTAATCTTATGCAGTTAAAAATAAAAAATGTTAATTACTTGACATATCAAGCCACACTCGAATCTCGCTCTGGTCTAATGTTTCCTCATCTGCTTCTTTTCCTAACGCCATTCTCGCAACAAGTGCGTCAGTAAAATTCTCTGTGAAGTACATAGCTCCCCAAGCGTCTCCTTTTCTCACTGCATTTATTGCTGACTTCGGATCAGGATAGTACCGTTTATCTATCGTGTCATTCTTCAAGAAATGTAAATATCGACAGCTTAGATTCCCTAAATTGCAACCATAATTTATTGGACATTCCTGGAATGATTCGTTGGAAAACATCATTTCGTGATTGACAATAGCGAGTTTTAGATCAGTAGGATCTCGTCCAATAGCGAGACAAAAGAGGATAACTTGCATTACAGGCAAGGCAAAGATGAAAAGCATAACACCGACGTTTCTCCACATTCGAAGGAAATTCTTCTGTAACAGTGCTCGCATTTTACCTCTTGTTGTCATGTGACATAATTCAGAAGCGCATTCTCTGCAGTCCATCTTCATGTCTGGTTTTGTTGCTTGTGGTCGTCCGTTTAGTTGCTGAAAATTAAATAAAATTAAATAAAAAATTAATATGTTCCAACCATGAATGGTAATTACCTCAAGATGGCTGCCAACACCGTTTATATTATCTTGAAGTAAGACTTCTTTACTTTGGTGGAAGTTAAGACCAACAACTCCACTTTCTTCGGTCATATAAATTGCTTCATCTTTCTTTCCCCAGTTAAGAGACGCTAAACTAATATTATTACTAATGTTAGCTTCTGCTGGTGCACCCGTAATTTGACCCTGTTGTTTCCTCGAAAGTTTTAAGAACACGTCTTCAAGTGACTGACAATTGTACATTGTAAGTAAAACGTGAGGAGATTCTTCTGCTAGAAGTTTACCACTTCGCATCAACCCAATCTAGAAAGAAAAGAGATATTAATACAAATTAACTATTGCAAAAAGACATTATTCATATTTTTTAATACTATCAATTTATATATATTACCGCGTGAGCTTGTCTTGCTTCTTCGATGTAATGCGTAGTAATAATGACAGTTTTATTTCCATCTTTGGTGATTTGTACAAGATGATTCCAGATACTCTGACGCAAAAGTGGATCAACCCCTACAGTTGGCTCATCTAAGATCAATAGTTCTGGATCATGCATGAGAGCAACTGCGAACGAAACTCTTCTTTGCTGTCCACCGCTAAGATTCTTCACCAGTCGGTTTTGACTAGGCAAGTCGAGGAAATTGAGCAAGAATTTCAGTCTGTCGGTGATTTCAGCGGTATCCATACCGAAGATCCAGCCAAAATACATCATTGTTTCTTTGATGGAGAATTCTCCATAGAGAGCAATTTCTTGGGGCATGTATCCGACACGCTTCCCAGGGACGCCTGATCCTCGAGTACCTGGTTTTCCGCCTAAGACCCATATTTCTCCTGTGTTGAGGCGGCGACGACCAACAATACATGAAAGAAGGGTGGTTTTGCCGCAACCAGACGCTCCCAGCAGGCCATAACTTTAAGACAAACAAAAAGTGATTAATAATACATTTTTAAATTAAATTCTAGCAAACAGGTGTCACAACTGACATTCAGATCCTGATGTGAATTGTGTAAACTGAATTTGATCTCAATTTTAGGTTTTATTACTTCATCGTTTCAGTGGCCTTAATAAGACAAAATCACAAGAATTAAAAAGTGATTTATAAAAACTCATTTTGAAAGAAGTAGAAATAAGTCATTTAGACAGATATGAAAATAAGTTTCTCTTACCTAATTACTTAGTACTGATTTGTAAGCATATCAATAATTTCTTTAATTGAATAACTCAAATAATTTCAGACCTTGGCTATAATTTTAAGAAAGAACTATTGTAGAAGACAAAAACAGCGATTTGACGACAAAGACAATAAAGTGATTGACAATGGTAAATAATGTTAGGAATTATCTGTACTTTAACAACCAAATGCTTTTAGTGGATGTTGAACATTGTTCTCAACAAGTATTCAACGTGTCTTGTTATCATTCTAATTCTACGGAATAATTTGTTTGTTCAATTTTCATAATAAGGAATATTTTTCAGGAGTTTATTAATTCCGAAACCATGTTGCGTGTTTTCTAGAAATTAATGTTGATTTTGCCAAAGTTTTCTTTATTATATTAACCTTTGATCACATATGTATCTTAGATTATAAACTATACATTTTGTTACGGGGATATTTATTTTTAAAATAAAGGATAATATATTTATTAATGATTTGAACGAATTTCTCTTATACTCCTGTAATTTCTGCTTCTCCAGTTATTTGAGGAAAATGTTCTAAAAATAGATTTTAGGACATCAAATGATGAATTTTTCTCTGCATATTAATGCTGCATTTTAAAAATCAATAAAATCAGAGTTCAATGTATAAAATTTTGTACCTACATGACACGGTGCATTTTTCTTTGCATCAAAATGCAGCACTTAATGCATTGTGTCAAACGATCCTTGGAGAATAAAGTCCCTGCATCAGAATTTATCGCTCATCTACACAAATATAATAATAAAAAGGAATTGGGGAAAATAATATACGGCTTAGTACAAAAAATATTAATATTGGTACCTGGACTTCAATCCGAAACAAACCGGATTGGAATGAGTTTAGTAGATGAATAAAAAACGAAAATTATTCCATGACGTCAACAGAGCTTTTTTTATTTTGGATGGACAAGCAACAAGAAATTTTTCTGTATAATTATTCTTGAAATAAAATTATAGTAAATGAAAAACATATTTACTTCCCTATTTATATTCAATAATTAGATCCTCGTTCATTTTAAATTTATCTCATAAAAATAACAATAATTGAAATTCATACTATAGTCAATTCACATTAAAAACAGTTCAGAGCTCATGAAAGGTTACGATTTGAGTTTTCTAATTGGCCAAAATAAAATTGATTGTACTTGGTTAATTGTCAATTGTATCAACTATTAGTCGTTCATTAATTATACCATGAATAAAGTGCAATTTGAAGTTTCAAATTTGTATCTACTCAAATAATATGTAATTGGTTTTCATCTTAGCACATCCGTGGCTTCGGTTGTTTTAAGTACGACCTCAAATTGGCACAAGCCTATTAAACACGGGCTGAAGCTAGCCTCAATCATTATGAACAGTTCTTTCACAATAGTTATTTTTAAAAATTGATTTGTACTATGTAACTTGTTTTATACAGAGTGATCAATATTGACTGTCTGTCACGTGACTGGCAAAAGTTCGCATTATGATCAAAACTATCTTCATGGAATGAAGTTAGTATAGATTCATTTATTTTGATAACTACGTTACCGATATTTCAAGAACACAGTAGCGTATATTTTGCATATTTTATGAAGGATTTATCCATAATCTGATTCAAAAAACAAGGAAGTAAGTAAATAGCTGCATTATTGAATGATTATTGGAAATTTATTATTATTCTACCAAATTATCAGGTTAGAATAGTGTTTTCAGAGGAACTGTCATCTGTCACTTGAAGCTCACTATCTAAGCAGGCGGCAAAGAAAAAATCAGAACAAGGCGGCACAATCATTTTTGATCACCCTGTAAAATATTTATACACGCGGTGAGGTACTCTAAATACTCGCTTCGCTCGTGATTAAAAACTCATGTTTAAAAGGACGTGCATAATAGTTATTTATGTATCAAGACCGTAAAAGTTATCTTTTTTGGTCGAATCTGTTGTTTGCGGCCGAAGCGTAGCTGAGGCAGCAATTCAGGTGAGACCAAAAAAGAACTATAGGCCGAAGTGCACACAACGTTTTTTAGGCGATCATTACGAAATAATTCAGAATCATATAATTTTATCTATTTATTTCTAAAACATTGCAATTGTAAATCTTAGTTGCCGTTGAAATTGTTTTATTTTATTGTCTTCTATCAAGTTGATAGTTATGATGAAAAATGCGTATTTATTTCTTGAATTACAAGAAGTACAGAAGTTGACGGAAGAATATAATATGTATTTCGGCGAAAACTGTTTCTTAAAGAGTTTATCAAGCTGCCCATATAGGTAGATATGAAATGTTTATGAAGTATTTTTTGACAGATCAGTCCCAAAAAAGTAAAATTTGACAGATCAGTCCCGAAAAGTAAAATTTGACAGATCAGTCCCAAAAAGTGAAACCTCACGGCCGCAAAAAGGGCCATAAAAACAGCTTTTTTGTTATGATCGCCTAAAAAATATGTTACATAATATAATAATAAACGATGTAAGAAAATTGTGGGATATTTCGTAACACTATTGTTCAATTTTCAGACAAATTCTCGCGAAATTCTTCTCAAATGAGCAGTTGAATTGAAATTCTAATGACCCATTGTACATCGTTTCAAAGTAATACATGTGAATATAGTTTTTAGATGAAATAAAACTTTAATATTGAGATGCAACCGTGAATTATGTGCGTGCTCTAATTGATCAAGTTTTTCAGTCGAATGAAGAATTAACCAATCTGGGCTTGGAGAAGCTATGACTCCTTGAGTTACTACTTTACGAATGGTTTCAAAAGGATTACATTTAGAGTCAAAAATATTAGGTTGAAAATTATTTTCTCATAATACCTGCATTGAAACAACGCATTTCAACGCCTGTTTTGTCAGTCGAAACAAGACAATTTCAGACAAATGCAAGTGTAGCCGGGCAGAAACAAGCTTGTTTCTTTTTTAAATCGTTTTATCCCTGGCAGAGTCGCACTTATTCATTGTCAATCTCTGAATGAAAATCATATAACCTCAGTAAATTTGACAGTTGTTGTATTCACAACTGTAAATTGAATTGAAAAGACGATAGTTTCAAGAAGAAAAGTAATAATACGACAATTTCAAGTAGATCACAACATCTTATTAATCAAGAACGAGCAGTTACTCTCGACTTGTTACCTACAGAATCAAAAGAAAAATATTTACTTTGTTATGACAAATTTGTAATATGGAAAGTTTCAATGCAGGTATTATGAAAAATACAGTGTGTGGCACGGGACAAAACACGATTTCAGCCGAGGGTGATGTCAGCCCTCGCTTCGCTCGGGCAAACAACACTCACCCTCAGCTGAAATCGTCTTGTTTCGTCCCTAGCCACACAATATACTATTTCTTCAACCGTGCGTGATGTAATACGGTACGTGAATAATGCGTAAAGTAAATTTTTTCGCATCTCAGTTTTACCACTATTTAAACGCGAAGCAGTTAAATTTCTGTCGATTTATGTTTATAGTAGGTACTTCTTACTGATTCATTTGTTTAGATATTTGTCAAATCTGAATGTCACCTTATGATTTTGGCTCTCTTGCTGTGTGCTTGATAATTGTCAAAATATGCAAGTTGAGTGCCGTGGTAAAAAAAATGTGTGCAATACAAGTGTTAACAAGCATTATGACACTCGTCCAATAATAATTTTAGTCACTTTGCAAACCTCGTTACCGAATACTTGGCCTCATGTCATAATGCTCAGCTTTACACTCTTGTTGAATAATTACTAGGTATTTACTTTATTGTGATATAGGAGTTTAATTTAGATTATTTTGAACGGGCAACATCTACGTCAAATATAATTTTTTTTTACTTACATGGTTCCTTTTGCTACAGTCATGTTTAAATCTGATAAAACATGATTAGGATTTTTAGAAGATCCGTAGTGTTTATAAGCATGTCGTACGCAAACAGCCTGCTGCCGTTTCGCCCAAACGGTGGACCTTTGTGTTTGAAGGGGTGGCGGACCGCCTCCAGAATTAGGGCCACCTGAACCCATCAGATCTGTGCCACCTCCGCCATCAGTTGGCATAGCTGAGTTATCACTGAAAAAAAAAAAACAAAATTAATGTTTTGATAATAAAGGATGTACCTTTTGTTGTTCATTATCTTAAAAAAAAAATATAAGTAGTAGAAATATGAATAATGATATTTTTCTCCTATTTTCGAATTATGGCATGAATAATTTTTTCTGTGCTGATAAAAAAATAATAGATTGTTATTTTAGATGAGGATTTCGTTTCAAACATTAACTCTCGTTTATTGCAATCAGTAGGCCATTCACAAACATTTCGGATTTCAAAACTGTCAATTTTCAATTCTTTCTAAATTAATTTCTGGATTGTAATGATTATTAAACGAATTTTTGACATGTTCAATATTAAGTTTGTAAATAGTTAAATTAGTATATTGTTAGTTTTACATATATTGAAAATATAAAACGATGGGAGGAGAAGACTTTAATCGACAATAGTTTTATTTTTGCAACCACAATGAATATAAATATATAGTAAAACTCAACTACGAATGATAATAATGCAACTGAAAATTTAAATTCGAACCATGTTTTGGACACATTTGGTAATTCTGCTCACAGCATGGTACATAAATAAATTATGAAAATCTTTCAGTATTTTAAAATGAAATATTATTTAAATTGTATACACGAAGCAACAAAAAATGTATTTATGTATTAAAAATGTTCATGGCATACTGAATATTATTAATCATGACCATGACAAAAAAAATTCAGTTGCTTGTTGATAATACAGAATAACGGTTTTTAAAGAGACATTTTTAGTAATAACATAGATTTGCAAATGTACCTCATCTGATAATCAAGAAAGTTATACAGAATTAGTTAAATAATCATGATTTATGAATACATGATTATTATTCCATTATACGTACTTAGCACAAATTGTATAAGGACCTTGAAATTTCAAAATAATCTGTATTTCATAGAATGGTTTTAAGTTGCAAACATTTTTTAGGAATGTTCTTAACATTCAAAATATGTAGCGCTATGAAATCGTATTACTTAATAAAGAATATTGTGAGTGTGTTACTAAGTACTATAAGTAAAAACAGTGTGCAATTCGTCCTAAATAGAAACTAAATATGATAATATAACCTCGTTTTTATTGAAGTTATTTATTGTTTAATAGTATAAATTTATAAAAATAGTGAAAATTGTACTTCGGTTTGCCCTGACCGCGAAATTGACAACTATGCTTTGTAGTGCGTACATCATAAATTTAATGTTATATTATTTTATTACGAAGTTTATTGTTTTTTTCAAATGATACAATACAGAGTGTTTCAAATGAGACATTTCCCTCCTTCAATTTGCTATTTCTAAAATTAAGAGTACCCGTTGCTTGACGATTGGTGAGCTCACTTTTTATTATTATCGAATGTTTTATACTAAAGTGTTTTATGTATATTAATGTCGAATGACTTATATTTTGATGCTTTACAACAGATTCGTAGAAGAGTTAAGCAAGAAGTCTGATCTTGGTTATAGCATTCAATTAAAAAGGGCAACAATAACGGCAATATAGCATAAATTAAAGCAATATGATCACAACTTATAGTTCATTTTAGTTAAGAACGATCTAAGGACTCTTATAGGACTACGATTTGCACCTTTTGATTGGCTGATTCACTCACATTAAATGCAGAATTCAAATCAAGATTGCTGGAAATAAATTCAAGAAATAAAAGCAACAAATATATTCACATATTAGCTGAACATACGTGTACAAATTTAAATCTTCCAGCAGCACAAACCTATTTATGATAATTGATGAATGACAGACAAATAATACAACTGACAGATAGCCAAGTGTTATTTTTGTACTAATGTGAAATTGGTTCGCATTTTGGCCAATCAATATACTCAAAACGTAGTCCCAAAAGAGTTCTTGGACGGTTCTTAACTGAAATGTATCAACTCCTCTAGCTTCAGCGATAGCCTGCAACCTCTTAAGCATGTTTCATAGAAGATTTTTTATTGGTTCTTGCGTAATTTCATTATATACCTTCTGGCCAACAATTCTCAATTCTGTAATTGAGTTCGGATATTCTACACATATTCTAAGGAATCAGCATCAGTAGTCACTCTAATGCTTCAATCCCAACATCTAGCATTAGCACAAAGTTATCGTACACATTGAACCTGAAATAATTATAAAACATACTCTTAAATGATGTTCTCCTTGATGGACTGTTACAATTTGCAAGGGTCAATGATAACTCTAATGAGCAAAATGGAAAAAAGTCCTTCTTACAGATTGAACAAAAATACAGTAGTAGAAGCCAAAAGGACGTGATCCTGATCATATATTCTGTCTTTGTGAGAATAATCTAATTGATTCTTCAGAAATGTTCTTAAACTCGCACAAGCTTCATGGAAAATTACATAATAATTATTTTGAACTTCAACAAAAATTTGTGATATGTTAGTGGAAAATATGTTTACCTTTAAAACCTTGTCCCAAATTTATCAATAATACAACAAACGTAAATATAAATAAAAATAGAATTTTGTTAAATTCCTATTAATGAGTGAATTAAAAATTCTTAGCGTTAATTAATTCAATATTAAGAAAATTTGGATCATATTATAATTCTGGTTGTAGTTCACCTTGCATTTTGAACTTTTATCAAGGCCTCTGGGATCGGATGAAAACATCACAAAAGAAAAAATTTCAAGTTATATATCTCCGAACTTGTTTTCTTTTTGACAATGAGGAATCATAAAATTATATTGTAATTATGGTGTTGAGAAATGTTCCAACGATCAATTAAAATATTAATTATAGTAAATAGTTGGTAAATTAGTGAAACTTTGTATCCAGACTAACCACTATCCAGAATATAGGTAAATATTATTCTACATGTACTGGATACAAAAATGAAAAAAAACCAAAGTATTATAAAAAAATATTAAAGTAGAATTGAATTTTTCCCTTGAGTTTATTAAATATATCTACACCTTTCAGCTATTCACGTTTACAGAAAGCGAACAAATAAAACAATTAAAGTTAAAGAATTTGCACTATTGATTTAGCACAAATAAATTTCTTTTTCATAAGAATATTTTGCATCTAGTGTAACATTATAGAACATATTTCTTAGAATTTATTGTTATGAAATATGAAACGAATAGAAAGTGTTTTGCTCTAATACTTCTTGAACTTATCGTTGTACAACATTATCATATTGTTATTCTTAGATAATTCTATTTTAGTGTTTTGGGAAATATTACAATATATAATGATTTTTTGTTAATTTTTCAACATGAAATCTTAATATAGAAGACAAATATTACTGTGAATCTCTAATGTTTGGTTTTATGATCGAGAGCTAAATAGATCATCTCCTTGATAACAATATTAGTGTCTCTATTTTGTCATCGTTGACCAATCAAATAGATTGATTAAATGGAAGCCTGTTTTATTTTTCTGACTTCATTTCAGGTTAATCTAACTCTCGGACCTGGAACCGGACATAAGTACATTAAACTTTCATAGTAACAGGTTTGATGGTTCAAAAGATGTAATAATTTTATAACGTACCTGGCCTCTAAAGTGAACCACAAAGAAAATATATTTTTTTTATTTGGAAGATTCCAACTTGATTGCAAGAAGATGACAAGAATAATTTTAGATTGGTGGAACCGAAAAATATAATACAAAAGCCTGAAAAAGTTGATATCGACCATCCCACAAAATTTTTGAATTTTATAGCTGCTTGTTACATCAGTACTAAAAATTCATTACTTCGAGTAGAGTAAAAAATATTGCTAGGCGACGTGGAACGGAGATTGGAAATTTTGCGAGTCCTAAAATATTTTTTGTATAAATAAAACATAATGGCTGATATCACGAGCTCTGTTTTTGGCTGTACTAGGAACGTTTGTCAAGAAGTATTTTAACGCAATTAGAATTTCCCTAAATACTTGAGAAAACAATTCTCACATACAGAAAATACATTCGTGTATAAAATTTATTTGAATATTTTCCATTAGAATAGTTTGGTACTGTAATATTGCCTTAAAACATTCATTAAAATAACACTGTTTATATAGCCAAGAACAGATAGCTTGTGGTACCAGCTAATATTTTTTTCTCAATAACCAAATTTTCAAATTTAGCAAATTATTATTGATGCACTTTAATTGAATGTTTTTTCCTGGTTTAAATTCCATATATCTCATTTATTTTCTATGCTTCTGATGAAGATTCTTGGTTAGAGAATAGGAACGTCAAAAATAAATAAAATATATAGAATTTAAATCAAAAAAGCCATTCAATCATTATTTAATTCTCAAAAAATTGTATAGATCATTGATACACTTTAATATAAGTTATTGTAACACTATTGCTTTCTTTTCGGCGATTCGGCCTTCGCAACTAATTGTCGCGCCTAGTTTCTACTGACCCATTAGAACATTTTCTTAATACTAGAAAATATTATAAAAATTCTATTGGTTCAAAAAATATATAATATACTGTATCTCTTCTAGGTAGTCCTATCGCCATACAGGACATTATTCGATGGATGCATCGAAAATCCTCAAATTAATAACAAAAGTATTTATAGGAGTCGATGATATAACAACATATCATGATATATATCAGGATATCATTATATACCATATACCAAATTATAATCAATCAGGTACATTAAATATTACTAATATCTTAATATCTATATATGAATCAAAAATCGATGACATTATACAAAAAAATCTGCGATGGCCACACAGTACTTCCTCGACCATAAATTTCTTGGCCAGTTTCATCATTGTTTCGAGAATTTAGAGTGTCGCATTAATTAATTGCATATTTCAAAGTGGTAGCTGCCATTGTCAAAGTGACATCTGTCATTGTCAAAGTGACAGCTGTCATTGTCAAAGGGATGACTGTCAATGTTAAAGTGATAGATGGCAGTTATATTTCAGTCCCACATAAAATAAGAATTCTTCAAAATAAACAGTCCTTTTCTAGATTTTCGGAGTCTTCAGTTCATTGGAACATACAGTTTTGACATTTGATCGCCGAAAATGTGATTTAAAGTTGGTAACGTGGATTCCACTAATTAATATTCATTCTTGATATCTACTAATTTTATCTTCCCGAAAGCTTTAAATTGATACCGAACTAGATATCATTTGAATAAATTGTAAAAGAAACAATTGATGATCTTTTAAATATTCTCTTTGACACTTCCACTACAATTACATATCTCCGCAAGAACTTTAATTTGATACTAAACACGATCGAGCTAAATTACCTAATTTAAAAGTACAATGGACAAACGTTTGCATGTGATGTCCGAAAATGAATGATACCACTAGTTGAAAAAGCTCATCTACGAACTTACCTAGTTTTTTGATGAAAAACTTGGATATGAAATTTCATTCGAAAATTCGTGTGCGTTATCAAATTATCGTGCTTCCACACAGACGAACCGACAGACAGACCGACTTTTTTAAAAATTATATCTTTTGGGTTCAGTGGGGTCTAAAACCAGAATTAATTGATTTTGAACAATAGATGGAAAGTTAAAAGTTAAAAAGATATTCTTCTTTAACAAATCGGCATTCCTAATACAATGCACGAAATGCATAAGCTTGACTATTTGCTGATAGAGCAGTGTACATCCCCAATAGCCAATATAAACCCAGGTCAAATTTTATAGTTGACTTTAAGATGAGATGGTTAGCAGATAGTATAACGGTATGAGCTTTCTCACTCAAATCTCGTCATAAAACATTTCTTAAATTTGAATTTAAATGATTTGTTTAATGCGGCTCATAGAGTTTCGCGCCCTCTAGGAGTCTGCGCCCGTGGCAGGGGTCACCTTCGCCACGCCCTGGTTCCGGCTCTGTATACCAGTTAAGAACGGTCCAAGAGCTACGATTTGTCTAGATGCGAACCAATTTTACATTAGCACAAAAATCGTACTTAGTCATCTGTCAATTGCATCAATTGTCAGCCGTACATCAATAATCATAAATATATGTGTACAATTTGAAAATTTATGTTTGTATCTATTCGGATAATATGCTAATATATTATTTGTTACTTTTATTTCCTGGATTCATTTTTAGAAAGCATGACTTAAATTCTGCATTTTAGTCAATTAGAAGGCTTAAATCATAGTCCCATAACACTGGCAACACTTAACAAATAACTATTTAGATTATTTTCCCAAAAATGACAATTTTATCAGAAATTCGGGGACTTACCATTTAACTTATGTGTACGCCTGTATGGTTTTTTTTTTAATAGAAATTCAAAGCTTATATCTATATCATAAGGGTTTCTTCACATGAGCTAATAGAAATTTATTAGTCTCAAATAAATATCCCAATTTGTTTAATGATTTATATAATTTTTTCAGAATTAAATAATGAATGAAAGGATTCTTTAGTTGATATTCTGCATATTTATTTTTGACGTTTCGATTCTCTATCCAAAAGTTTTTTTGATGAAGACTCTTTGATAGAGAGTCGAAACGTCAAAAATAAATAGAATACACATGATACAATTTAAACCAGAGAAATCTTTTATCCAATTTGTTTGTTATTTTTATAATAAAAAAAATCGAATAATCAAGCTTATATTAATTATTTTACCATTTTGATACTTTTTTCAAAACCACTTACAAAATTAAAATAATATATTATATATTATATCAAATTTCGGATATTTTCATATTTATTATAAATATCAGATTTTTTTGAGCGCTGAATTTTGCAGTTTTTGCACAATAAGAAAGATTGAAAAAATATTATTTCTTCAGGAATTAGAGAATCAAACATGTCCATGTCTATGTCCACTACACTTTTCTGTAATAAATGCATTATATATTTTCATAAAAAATATGTGGATAAAAATATTATCACTATTGATTTTTGTCGTGCTGAAGATATTAAAGAACAACTTTTCGGTACGAAAATTGATATCAATAATTATTTACTGTAGTGAATGAAATTTTGAATACTTGTGAAGGTAGATTGAATACCCACTTAATTAATTTTTCACAATAATCAACAATGCAAAGATAATTATTAATTACCTATTATTTTCCTTTGTGACCTTATGCAGTTGCTAATGTCTGACCAATATGCTAATAATAATCAATTAACACTTTTTTATTATCCTGAAGAGCGCGGTAATACAACGATTTCAATGTTGTATTTTTGTTTACTGAATATTTAAGAATGAAAAAACATCAAATTTATCTTTTTTTTCTTGTAAGCAAGATCATTTCTACATACAATTATATTATTATGATTCTAGAAATTTTTCCTGGGTTACACAAAGAATTCTCACGAAATTTCAATACATTGAAATTTTCTCATCTGGAAGATAATTAATTGGAATGATTGACGGCAATAAATAAGAGGACGAAAAAGTGGTAGATGGAATAATCTATAATGTCACTAGAAAATCATTTGGATAGTTCCTCTGAACATAAAATGTATTTTTCTTTTTAAATATGTATTTTATTATTTAGATAAAAGGCAAAAAAATCCAAAGTCAATGTCTTCTTTGTGAAAAAAAAATAATATGTCAATTCTTAAGGTGTTTGCTACGAAAAAACTGCCATCTGTCAGTCAAACATTTGAAACAACTAAAAAAAGAATGCAGATCGATACTGTAGATAAAATGTAAAAGAATGTTGAAACTAGACAGAGATAGAGGATGCAGGGGCAGGGTTTAATATTGATTTTTTGTTCTGAGCTGTAGTTAATATTAAAATATCTTTTTTATTAATCCGTCACTTTTCTTGAAATGTTGATCAAATGAATGTAAATATTCACTCTATAATCTGTTAATTTTTTGTTCATATCCTTCCATTTTTATCGCGACAATATCCAAAACAGTGACAAATGTGTGATGTCGTCCTATAAGATCCCATATATAAGTAGAAAAAAAAGAATCGATCTAGGATTCAAATATCTATAAAACTAATCCAGAGGTGATTGTTTTTTTTTTGACATGTTGTGTACTTATACTTATACTTCATAGTATCCCAATTTTATTAAAATATCTCGAATGTCGTTTTTGTAGCAAGCACTTTAATTTGTAAAAAAAATTATTTCTGGAACTTTCAAGTTAAATTCGGAGTTAATTATTCAAGAAATATATGCCTTCATTTAATAATGTATCACAAAAAAAATTGTGATCTTCCATATTTTTTATTTGAATCGCACAAAGCAAGTTCATCCTTGAGCTATTATTACAGACATCTTGAAATTAACTTAAATAAACCATAATCAGTAATATAATTTCTGTTTTTAATAATAAAACTGACAACAAAATTTGACTTGCAAAAGTACAATTTAATATATAGAAAATTGTTGAGGATATTAGGTTTGAAACTATTGAAAATATCACTGAAGAAAAATTGAATACGGAAAAGTTTTTCCCAAGACCAGCGTAAAATTGGGACTGAATGTTTTTCAAATTTTATTTGTTTAACGCAACTCACGGCTTTACCATCAAAGCTCGTGCAGCTTATGAATTGAGTTCCTAACCTGCTGTTATATATTATGAATTTGTTTTGGAAGTTACTATTCAGGACCGTAGAAAAAATCTTGTATGCAATACCGCGCTTTATGTCATAGCACTCTTTTTAAATATATATTTTTTTTATAATGTTTGAGACATAAATGAAGAGGGCCTTGTGCATTCAATATTATCAATACTAGTATATTGTGTAACAATAATTTATAAAAGTGTCTTTTTTTAGTCATAAGTTTTTAATCACGAAAATAAAATGATATTGAGTTAATAAATGAATCAATGTTTACGTGAAAAAAAAATTTATAACTGGAACAGAGTTTTCAATTGAATAACTGAAATCTCAGTCTAAAAAATTCGAATTAAACGAATTCCAAAATGTATTTCATTACGGAAAATTTTAGAGTTTCAGAATATATTTTTTGTGCATAGAAAAATTCCATGAAAACTAATTTATGGATGGAATTGATGATGCACAAAAAATCAATTGCCTTACCTATTCAAACACAATTCATAAATTAAAATGAGTCAAGTAATATTTTCTTAAATATTTACTATTCAAACAGTTGAGTTTATTATTCGAGTGAAAAGCATACAACATAAAATTTCTTTGTAATATAAACAGAATAAACATGAAATATCGCAACTAATGTGTGAAAAAGCATTGTCACCTTTCAAAATACATACGTAATATGTATAAGAAATATTACTTAGTATTCTGAAACCATCTTTAAGTAGTTGCGATGTCCTTCGGTTGCCTTTTACATTTCTTTCTTTTGTTTGAATAGCATACTATGATTACCCTCAACTTATTATTTGGATATAAATTAATCAATAATTGACAATCGGTAAAACATTTACATACCACAAATGATTGTAAATGTTTAATTTTTGCGGTTGTAAACAATTTTTTACGCTATTTGAATTTGTAAATCAAGGAAAGAAATAGAGGCACCTAAAAATAAATACATATTTTCTTTTGTTTAGATAGTGGCTTACTAAAATTACTCGCTCATATTCATTTAAATACAACTGTATTTAGCAGATTGTGTATTTCTTTTTGTGGTTGTTTAAAATTATTATAGTTTACAATTTTTACGAGATTTAAATTTAAATTTAAATTTCAAGAAAAGAAATAGATTAAAGCTCATAATGAGTGCGCATTTAATATATTTTTTTTATTAAAACAGTATTTTAAATTCATTTGTTATTTTTCGCCCGGGAAGACATTTGCTCATTGTAAATGATTGCAGTTTGTCTCTTCCTTTTGCAGTTCATGATTACTGAAAATTGTAGAAACGAGATTTAAAAACGGAAAAAAGTAGAGAATTTAAAAATGTGTGTGCCTCATATTGCAATCAACTATCTTGTTTTGCACTGTAAAAATAATGGAGTATGCGAACAAAATTTATAGGCATTTGATAACGTATGGTTAGTCACTGAATATTCAACTAAATTATTAGCAGAATAATATGCTTGTAATTTTTATATAATTTCTCAACCCAATAAGACTAGAACAAAAAATCATAATTAGGTATCGACCGTTATGCACCTGTCAAATTTGGCGAAAGGTGCAAAAAATCGGTTTCTCGCTTATAACACAAACTAACCAATATTAATCAGAAAACTTTTCAGACGAAGATTATAGCTGGTAGCATTGCCAACAAGTTCCTGTTTCAAAAATTGATCTATGATAAAAACTGGTCCACATGTTATCTGATTATTATTATTTTTTTCAAATCGCTGTGAAACACGGCATTTATCATTTATATCTTACAAAGTCATTTCATAAAAAATTGAATTTGTTGAATTACCTACAAGTATGTTTCAAAATTGTAATATTTTTTGCACCTTCCATCTCATGTGACAGATGCACAACGGTTTATTAAAAAAATTGTTCATTTGGAAATATATCTTCTGTTATAAGTTTGTAGTGATTGATATTTTGTGGTGTTGAATAGAACATAGTCATTAAATAAATGAATAAATAAACATTGGAAAGATGAAGATCAATTAGGCCAAAGGCGTGGTTAATTTATTATCAGAATTTAAGATTGAAAATAGATATTTATACAAAAAAAATCTGACGTCATTCTCAGAGTATTTTCGGTAGATTGGCTCAATTCACACCATTAATTATTTAACAATAATTTTTACGAGAATATTTCCTAGTTCTTCAAAAGACAATAAAATTTTACCGACAACTGGGTCTGTTTCATAGAACTACAAATTACAGTTTTACAAATGTTGTCACTAGTAGTATAAGTTTATGGGCAGTAAATGCGGAGTAATTCAATTTCTGTTATTTTTGTTTAATATATTATGTAGAAAATATTAAAATTTTAAGGATGCAACATAGAAGAAAAATACTTTATAAAACAGGGCACTAATAATTCTAAACAACTTTCTGGTGAAACATGTTTTTCAATTATTAGATTCTCAACTAACAAAATGAATGATTGTTTAGTTTGAAGTATTTTGGAATCAATGCTTACAAGAGTTATTAATAACTAGCTTTACTTGCGGCTCAGCCCGCATATAGATATACTTTATCAATAATCAAATAAATTGACCGCAGCACCCGGGCAAACCGTGGGCTCACCTTATAATATTGATATTTTTTGTTGTTTTATCTTAGCATAGACTGATTTGATTAACTTTCTCTTAGAAATATAGTTATTGGATGGAGCAACTGGAAAACCATGGCCCTACTCGCGGTAGCCCTGTACTGTCAATATTTTTGGCTGTTTTATCTTAGGATGATCTGATCAATTGACCACTCTTTTTTCAAAAGCATTTTTCATGCATCGATCTGTTATTAATTGCAGTAAAAATATGAGATACACAAAAATCCGTATTAGATGAAACGCATAAAAAAATTACGAACAATTGAACGCGCGAATACAAATTATGAGTTCGATATTATTTATCAAAATGGCTGACTTGCTTCAAAGCATGATTAAAATCAGTGTGATTCAAAAAAAGAGCCAATTGATTCAAGTCATTTTCATATTTTTTATTAAGTCATTCATATTCCTACAGCGAAGGAAATCACAATTCGAATCAAGTGATCTATTCAATATTTTTGAGTGAAACTATCTTTTGATGGTATTTCTCATACATATAAATGACAAGCACCAATGCAATTCAAGTAAAATAAAGCTGAACTGAATTGACGATTGATTTTAAATAATTAGCTGATGTCTGAGGGTTTGAAATTCATGCCATACTTTTTTATCGGTAGCTTCCTGATGAGGAATCTAATGGCGAGGATACTGACCACTATACTCTCGAGGAAGCACTTTGTCACACCACAAAAAAAAAATAGATATAGGTATGCTATCGCGGTCTTTGACTATTTGACAATTTACACAATTTCTTTGCCTATTATAGCCTATATGCTATTCTGATTTATAAGCTATAATATTGTAAAACTTCATCAAAATCCGTTCAGTAGTTTTTTCGTGAAAATGTAACAAACATCCATCTATTCTCAGAAACTTTCGCATGTATATTATTAGTAGGAAGAAGGATTTCAGAATAATAATTTATTATTAATTGTTCGAATGTTATAATATATAATTTTTTCCTATGGCTCTTGTTAGTAACGCATTCAGATAAATTTATTGTACTAGTCAGGAGTATGATATATTAGTCACGAAAAAAAATGTTTAGCCACGAAGCTTAAGAGGCGAAAGCCTGTTTCTTTTAGGTGACTTATCATATTTCACACAAGTGCAATTCAATAAATTGTTTTCATATGTTGGTTTATTTTCTGACACTGACAAAACATGAATGCTATTAGTAGAATATGTAAATTAAAAAGTAGCCATGTCAGTTTGTTATTTCTGTTACTAATTGAAAGAAAGTCTTTTTAACTGTCTTATATTATTTTCTATGTTATGGATTTATAGGAATTATTTGAAAATATAGTTTATTTTAGTATCAATAAATATGTTAGGCCTATCAAGACAGATAAAAAATGATTGAATTCTGTTATAAAATTTAAAGTAAGAAGAAACGGACTTCAAATAATTAATTAAGAATCGAAAGTAGCAATGTCAAAAGAAATATTCATTGAATTAATTAGACACTTCACATTACTTTCTCCGATTCATACATAAAATTCACATATTTTCCTAGAATAAATTTCATAAATTATGAAATATAGAAAAATAATTTTAATATTTCGGTTCCTTGTCATAAAATTGAAATTTGAAAAAAAGCATGATAATTAACTTATTATATAACTACCAATACATATGGTCACGATATTTTCTTTTTATAGTGGACCTTAATTGATTCTCTTATTTTTTGTTTTTATTTTTGACTTAAATTGTTTTTACCTTGATCACTGCTGATTAAAAAAATGCATGGGTAAATATTATTGGAAATATTAAAACCGGTTGATCCGAAGAAAAAAGTGAAGGCATGGAATTTTTTGTTAATCTCCATTTATGCTAAATTTAACTTTAATTTAGTAATAGATAGTAATTAATACAAGGTTTATTAAAAAATTGACGCAGTTTTTGACAAGAGAACAATTTTTTGTATTATATAAGATATCAAAATATTAAGAAAAAAATGCCTGTATCCATATTTGTAACTAGCCGTGTCCGTGATATTGTCTGCATGGATCACCATAATCGGAATAAATAATCGTGAAGAATGAGTGAAAAGTATTTATACTCTTATCTTCTGAGCCCTGCAAGATATCGAAATGGAACATACCCGAAAATTTAAGCTAAAATTCTTGTTTTCATCCCTGCAATAAGTTACAGACAAAAAATTTAAAAACTGTCATTTATGATTGAGTATTATTTAAACATCAGTTCTCACTTTAAATTTTTGCATTAATTTTGAAATGTCAGACAGACACCTCAATTTTATTTATCTGATTTTTTTTTATTTCTTTTGTTTGATTAACATCTTGCTCACATAATTTCCTTGGAAGTCATTCTTTCGATAATTTTATACTCTTATATTACAATTTTATTATATTCAAAATGCATCTTAAATTTGAAGATATCTATCTTTTATCGAATTTATGGATGGATTCTGGATAATAGATTTTGTACACTTTTGCTTGTCGGTAATTAAATATAAAAGATAAACTCAATATTTGCAGTTCTATAAATTCTTTAAATAGCCTCTAAATACGTAAAATGCTACATTATCATATGTCTACTTATATTATCTAATGACAGTGTCATGTTTCTAGGAACTGATTTCTATAAAATCTCATTTAATTGAGTAATCATAAAATCTTTGTTAATGGGATAAAGATGGATTCATAAAAAAGTTAAAACTAATTTACAATTTTGAATCAGTTTGTTCTCAGAATCTTTTATCGAAATAAATTGATTCACACAATGATTATAAACTGATACAAAAAAGGATATAAGCAGAGGAGATCTGTTGAAGAGATGGTAGAGTGAGATCAGAAAGAATAAGTTATTGGCATTCCTGATTTTTTTTTGTGTCATCTCTATACACTATATAGTAGTCGGCAGGAAATGCTAAAATTTCCTTGTTTAATTTTTACCCTTTCATATAGATATTCCTCAAATTGTTGCGAATTAGAAATACTTTGATTAGTTTTATTATTTCCACAAAAAAAATCGATAGCCCTTACTTATGCCTACTCATTCGGAAATACATCCTGCATAAACTGTAAACCTATAATAATGTATTTAATTTTTAAACGAAAAGAAAATATCAAATTATTTTTTTACTCTTCGCATTTATTGTCAATATAAACTTAATGACTGCGTATAGAAAACTATTCATGTCTTTGTATAAAGTTTTTGGTAATATATTTCTTTTGAAATTTCCTATATATTTGAAATATCTTATATATTAAATTTGACATATCTGGCCAATTTTCCAAATATTGCTTGGGCAATGTTTGACTTCAAAAATAATTTTGAAGATCAAGGGGTTTTTAATTTAAATTATTAATGTAAGTATTGAAAATGAGAGAATTCAGTTAAATATATGATATTTTCTTTTCTTACTATAGTTTCGTCTACACGTTAGCCGTCTTCACCCAAACTGTAGAATCAGAAAAGAAAATATTATATATTTGACTGAATTTACTAATTCAGTCAGCGTGAAACATTTTATCCAATAGCATTGTTCATGAAATACTTTGGAAACTTAGCATGCGTTGATTCCACTATATTGTTTCGGACAGTTTCGTACAGTTAACATGAAGCAATATTGATAAAGTGTATTTCCAATGTTGAATACAAGTAGTTTATTGATATAAAGACATAATTGATTTTATAAAAGGTTTTGTTAATTATAGAAGATCGAAAAGGCAGGAAAGGAGCTACAAAACGGTGTTGTTTTGAAATATGTCAAAGTGACAGTCGTTCAAAATCGTTACGAGAAGATAATATGTACTATTTACTTCACATATCGACAGAAGAAAGCACAAATTTCTGGTGAAATGCACATAAAAAATTGTTCTGAGTGTGCAAAATGTGATTCGTGAATGAAATCGTATCGACGTGAAGATTTCAAACTCTGGATCACGTAGCAAAGGACACATATATTTGTTCCCTTTATTTTTATGGTGGTACTGGGCCCACATAAGCTAAACTCAGCTTAATATCAATAAAAGAATTGAAAATTAAGGTATTTTCTATCATACGAAGATTGTACATTTTATACTTTGCGAATACATAATCGCTTGACATTCATGACATTTATTATAAATACTATCACAGAGCTGTCATATATTTTAATTTGTAATAATTGATGACAAAATTAATAATGAAATAACTTCGAGGATAAACATAATACAAGAATGACGAATACAGAAAATAATACTAGCCTCTTCACTAATTCTTCGTTGTTACCACTCTATTTCCGTCCGTGGCACTTCAGCCACCATTTCAATTGAAGGCAAGAATGTTTCTCTAATTTACCATACAACAATGTTGCCTCATCCATCACCTATTCATTCAATATGTCACGCATATTTTTCTATGGCTTTACGTAAGATCAATAATCATATCATTTCTAACATATTTCAGGGAGTTACACAATACGTAAGTTATTTAAACAGCCCGACCATCACTTGTTATCACAGTTTATGTTATTATCTACGCGAGATAAGTTCTATAGTGTTTTGATATATTTCAGCAGAGTCAAGGGTGAGTTGAATCAGGAGGTTGAGGTGTGAGTTTAATTGCTAGGTGTGTGAGTATGCAGTGTGTTGATTGAGAGAGCGTTTGAGAGTGAGCATTGATGATATAGTTATGTGCCTTTATTTGTGTCTACGTCAAGCCTATGTGATTGTGATTATGCCTGTGATATCCCTTGTGCTGTTGTTGTGAGGTCGTGGCTCTGAGTGGAGAGCGTAAGCCAAGAGAGCGACATATATGTGTGCACAATTGCTAGCCTTGTGCAAGTGTTCGCTGGGTCACTATACGGTAGGGGCAGAGGGTTTTACCTTGGCTTTTCGAACGCCTCATAAGTCCTTTGTAAAGCCGGTGTGAGGTGACAGCAGCTAGGGTACTCAGGGCAGACGTGACTGAGTTACTCTCGACTCCCAGACGGACGAGCCAGTGGGGCTGACGTCGTCTTGAGGACTCGGGGTTGAGCACAAGCTAGACGTAGTGTTGTTGCTCCCGGCAGAGGTTGAGCGGGTCGACAGTTTGGCGCTCCCAGTGTGGTTTGAGCAGGTCGACTGGTCGGCCGTGTTCCCTGATAGTACTGTTTATGTGTTTTCGCACTTTGTGCGTTTCCTCTCTATGTGTATACCAGAGAGTGTGATTTGATGTTGATGGTGTTGAGTATATAACCTGCGTGTGTTGGTGGTTAAGATTGTATAACGTGTGTGTGGAAGTGATTCCTCACTAAGCCAGTCGTTTGCTTATGTTGTATTTCATTTCCAGAACTCATGAGATCTACACTCTGAGACCGGCGGCCGCTGAACATCAATTATTCATGCATATTGTTTTATTGTAATATTTCATTGGGCTGTAATACAAGTGTTATATTGAATTATGTTTTGATTAATTCATCCTTTTATAATAAATATGATACTGAAAAACGCCTTTGGTCCTATTATTACTGCTTATTGAGATGAAACTGTCCGAAACAATATAGTAAAGTCAACGCATGCTAAGTTTCAGAAATATTTCATGAACAATGCTATTGAATTAAATTAAGTACTTACTATACTTAGTAAGCAAAATACATGTACACCTCACGTCTCATTTTTACTTGGGGCGGTAAATTGTAGGATACGTCATAGGGCTGTTAATTTTGAAATTGAAATGTTCGATTAATGGAATCTATTGTTATTTTTCAGAAAAAAAAATTCTGCAATATTAGATATTGATATTAATATTTTTGAACTAATTGGAAACGAAATTATTTATTACTTATTTTCACGAAATTACACGATGTCATACAATGATAAAACGAAGCAATTACAGAAAATCCATATCTAAGTTCAAGATTATTTAGCAAAAATTTTGGGATATAACATTATTTTCCCAGAAAACACAAATTTCACTCACATAAATTTCAATTAAATTTCATCAAGAAATATATCCCAATAATAAATTAATTCTATCTTCAATATTCGAGGCTTGCGCGTTGGTCGATAGTAGAAATAGAACACAATTGTCCTGTGGGATGTCAGGGTGTACAACATTTCAGGGCTGGTACCACAACGAGTTGACATTGACATATTCCGATCTTGTCTTGATCTCCCAATCCTTGTCATCATTATCTAGACCTTATTTTTTTAGAAGAATAACGTGACCTAGTCCCTGTCGTGTCCCTTTGATAAATATTAACTGAAAATATATCCAACTTCCATAGCAAATTGACAGTAAAAATCAAATCAATGTCAATGTCGACTCATTGTGGTTCCAGCCCAGATATGTCAAGCTGATTCCATTAATTCCATGAGCACGTATCAGCATTTATTAAAGTAGTTTCACCAAAACATTGGGTCGTAGAGCAGTTTGACACGGTGCATTAAATGCTGCATTTTAATGTTTTGACACGGTGCATTTTTGTTTGAGCCTTGAGCAACATTTGTCAAAAAATGCATGTCGTATATAATTGTCAAAACAATTGAATCAACAAGACAAAGAAAGTGCAATATTGCCGATTAAATGTCAGCTAGCTTTTTAATCATGCATTCAAAGTACATATGTAACAATGGGGAATGTGAGTTCAGAAGACAGTCTATTTTAATATGAGTTAGAGTTTCGGATACGGGCTGGTATATTAGAGTAGATAATAATAATTTGCTCAATATTTGAATGAAAGTCGCGATAATTAAATATTTGTTGACAAAAAGTATTGATCTTGCATATCCATGTAAGCTTATTCAGAAAATGCAGTGGGGAATGTTGGATAATTGCACAATAGGCTATATTTTGATAAAAATTCTGGAAGATGACACAGCAATCAAATGCTCGTCTAGTAATCACATAGTAAAACCTACAATCAATGATAAAAATAACTATACGATTTCTATGTTACATAAATCGGAAAAAATTCTATCAGTGTCAACTAACAATTCTATCTTACAACAAACGTTCATAATAGAACAATTACAAGTCAGTCACAGTGACCGAGATATTGTGAAATCAGCAAAAGAACATCCATTAGTCAGACTGTCAATTGTCATAGCGTCAACGCACGATTTTCAGGCATGTAAGTTGAACAATTTTCCGCAAATAGTAATCAGGATTCGCTCAAGGGCAAATTTGTAATTTTATTTTCATGTATACATGGAAATAATGATACTGAAATAGATAAATTTAAGTTGATGGATGTTGAACGAAGGTTGATCTTGAATGACGTAGATATAAATTACAGAAAAGAAAATTTAAGGAAATCTATTAATGAAGATATTTGATGGATTGACTGCTAAGGTCGAACATTTAAACCAGATCCAAATACCTACTATTTATTCACTTTCTGTTGTAATTACATCATTTGACTGGAAAAAAATTATATCTCATATTTATTAATGTTTTTCAGAAGCTCCTATCTTCAAGGTTTCCCTAACTAACCTTCTTTTATCAATATTTATTTCAAAGCCGTTCTGATTGAAATAATAAGTTAAGGTTTACATAAATATTTGGCATCCTTAGCTTAAGTTCTTTTCTCACGAACATGTTATTTATCCTGATTACAGACATCGTTAATAGATCATGTTAATAGTATTTACAACTTTATAGGTCTCTATAGGGAGCAGCAGAGCAACATCACGGCACAAATTTAATAAGATGAGTACAACAAGCCTGATTAGCATTCATTATATAATGTAGTGTTTACTTTATCAAGGCATATTGCATTATAGTAGGATGTGTTTATAAATAGTCAATTACTGAAACACTAAATGAATAGGCACTTTCTTATTTTTATCTTACATTGAACTTTCATTACATTTCATAGACAGTAATACAACTTTAAAATTTAATTATAGATATTCTCATTCTATAGTATCTTAGAGAAACATCTCATCAGTAAAAAAAAGATTGCAGTAAATGTATATTAAAATCTCTATGGAATGGTAGAAGCTTAACATTATTATCCAATACCAACAATAAAATGGAGCTGATATTTGAAAGTATTAATAATTCAAATATTTAAAGAAGAAATAATTGGAAAATAAGGGCAAGTATACTTTTCTATTGAAGCTGACTGGATTAGTGAGTGTAAATAGTGGAAATAAGGGAATTCAGTCTATTATATATTTTTTTCTTTTATAACTCTACAGTTTCGGTTACAGCTTAGCCATCTTCAGTAGCAAAATTAATTATTTAGTTGAAATTTAAATTTATATATTATGTATTTTAATAGCTAAATGCCATAAATAGCGAGGAAAAAAGTAGTGTAGGTCAAATTGCCATAACCGACTACAATGGAAGATTCTGACTAATTGTGTGGCTCCTGAAGTGGCTAAGGTGTAGCCGATACAGTAAAGTTAATTTCTTAGATGATAATACATAGTTAGGTTCCAAACTTTTTCATATCCAAAAATTATTTTTTTCCATTCAATATTTCGGGACACATTGAGGTTTACAATAGTGTGTCCCAGAAAACTGATGATATATTTGGTTACTGTTCCCACTCGATATTTATCCGTAACATGCAGAATTTCAGTCTTAAATAGATATTTGTACAGACATGCTATTTAGTAATGTTGTAAATTTAATAAAATAATTAGCAATTAAGGCTGGTTTATAATGAATTTAATTTAGGAATTCACATTTAGGAATTTAGATTTAGAATTCTTCAATATTTTTCTGGTTTATGAGGCAAAAATTGTAGCTAATCACATAATATTCACATGTGAAATATTTGACATAATATATACTTCAAATTAAGAATGAAAATAATGTGAGTGAATTTTATCTTACTGTCAGTATGGTTTCATTATATTCTACTACGTATTATAATCCATTCATAATAGCTGACAGGTGATAGTTTGATAATTTCACTATGATAATCGATATTTATTTGTGATTGATTGGATTTGAGATTTAGATTTAGAAATTATTATTTCAAATGTATGTAAATTTGTAAGTTAAGTCCATCAAAAACCAGCACATAGGTTAATATGTAGTTCATATTTCTAAATCTAAATTTCTAAATTAAATCCATCATAAACCAGCCATTAGTTGTAAAGAAATATAATTATTTAAATTTCCAGTTGACTATACTTTTTACACCGATAGTGGTACGATTGTTTTTAATCACTACCTATCATGGACATACAGAAAAAAATCTGATCAATTCTTATAAAAATTAATATACAAGTATCCCAGTAAAATTTTTGCTACATAAATGACAAAATAAATTTTGTTGAGTGGAATTTAAAAGCTAATAGTGCATAACAGTAATATGATCTATACTGAATAGATAATTCATTGTAAAATCTGAGAATGTTATCCTTCCATTTTTCCGAAAAAGCTATCCGTTTTCAGTGCGTCCGTGGTTTTCAAACTTATTAAATAGATACCCAAAGTCTAATTGAAAAAGTTTAATGGATTTTAAGATAAATTCAAAAAAATATTTTCGATAAGGATATTGTCACAAATATGAAATATCTTAAATTTGTTATTTTTTGTAACTACGATCCAGGTTAGCATTCTAAAACAATATAGATAATGTTCAATTGTCAGACATTTGAATGCTAGCTCATTGCTGCTGTCAGACATTTGAATGCTAGCATTGTTGGAAGAGAGAATATGAAGCCCGGTGGGCTGCTGAGAGAAGATTCATTCAGTAAAAGTGAATGAGCGATTTGGTTATTCAATCACAAAAAAATTGTGACAATATTGTAATTTATTTTTTATTCTATTATTTTGTGAAATGTTTTCATTTTAATACTAGTAGCATACAAGCTACAAGTATGAAACGTAGTTTATTTATTTATTCATTTATTCAGTGTAATAAATCCTATAATAATAAGAAAATTAAAGTTTAAAAGGTATTTGTATAAAAACAGGAAAAACCTGACTAAACGTTTTTTTCTGCACCTTTTTTTGAGCACCCAGGATTAGGATAGGAACGTAGCTCTAGCTTGGTTGTTGTGCATCGCGGGGTAAAATCTTGATGCTTATTTTTAATAATGATGACTTTTTAGCCTGTCAATAATAATAGTCTCTTCAATACATCATTGAAAAATATACTTGCTCCCGTTCCACCAGTAGAGCAAGAATGATGGTATGGTTCCGTGTTGATAATATAAGAAAGTTGGAGTAGGGGCAGAAAAAAACATTTTTCTTATATGTATGTTATAGGCAGATGATGTAATAAAAGAAGTGTTCCGCACGTGTTACACAATGAACTTTTTCCACAACTGCAAAAAAGTTCTACCAAAAAACTAGTTTTTACTTTTTATTAAAAGCAAGACTGATACACAAATTAGAGTATGTGAACGGATTATGCTTACATAATATATAGATTGTTACCAGCAGTACTAAAAACAATTACATAATTGAACTACAACTGTAGACCAAGACTATATTTTGAAATTTTGTTCACAGAGAAGCTGTAATTTGAGGGACGCCAAATTTGAGGAGCGCCCAATTTGAAGGATAATTGAAAATTAAAATAAATGATCAGGCAAAAATGTTTTTACACGAATTTCATTCTTTTTTCACATGACCTATCTTGTCATGAATGAAGATAGAAATGTAATTTTCTCTGCAAGATTCAAGAGTGATTTTGATTGTTTTGTTTGTCCTAATAATTGATATTCTTCTCACAACTTTACTATCACTTTCCAGAAGTTGACATTTGGTCGAATTCTTCGTTAAATTCCCAATATCCATCTGTGGGATCTCTATTTCTCCTATATAGAATTTGTTTTGTCTACATTTTAAGTTTGGTTTCAAAAGTGCAAAGAGCCTATCTGTCGTGTAAAAACAGAATCTGTTCATTTCAATTTCTGAATAAATGCTCTATTACATTTACACGATCTTTGTGGGATTCATTTATATTGCTTTCTGTACTTATTCCAGTAAACTGTCAACGAATTGTTGTTATTTGCGTACAAGTATGAATCAATATAGACTCAATGCATTTGCATTGTCCACTGAAGCACAGTTGGTACAAGAAATTAATTATGATAACATCACTGATGGTTTTACACGTGACAAAGCAAAACAAAGTTGATTATTTAATTAATTTCTTCATATTCATATTACTAATGTTATGTTGAAATATCAAACAATACATTTTTGTTTTTATGATTATATTAACAAAATTTGAATGTGACTAGGTCTCTGTTCACAAAAAATTGTAAAACTACGTACTAATAGCATAATATTTGAAAAAGTACAATTTTTTTTTATCGAGAAGAATTCTTTTTATCTTGAAACGAATGGAGGAATGAGCATATTTTAATAAAAGTGGTAAATTAGTATTTATTTAAGAGTACTTTCACTTATATCATCTAGTGAAATACTTGGATGAGAATTCTTCGACTTTTAGGCTACACACTACTTTCTATTGACAAGTTGTCACCGAAATTTTGAAAAACGATGTTTCAGATTTTCTAGGTTGTCTGTTTTTTTGACAAAAAAATCTTATATTATCTTATTATGATCCATTCTTATTGTTATTCACACAGAATTTGATCTAATAATTGACACTACAAAAAGAATAATCCGGTGTATAATTATTTGTCCTTATATAGGTTTTTTACAGATGCCTACTTGGACTAGTCGTTCTAATTGATTAGTTACTCCTAGGTAGGAGCACCCACGATTTGAATTTCAATTATAACATTATCAGTTTGTAGTAATTCTAATTAATTTTTAAAAATGATAATGATCTTCTATATTAAGGAATGCTAGGTTCGTACTAAATTCTCTAGAATTTCTCTTAATCTTGACGCATTCTCCCAACACAAAGATATTATATAATGAATAGTGTTAGTGTTAGTGTAAGAGTAAGAGTAAGAGTAAGTTTAAGTGTAAGTGTAAGTAGTACTAGATCATCAAACACTCGAGGAAGAGCGATAACTCAAGTAACAGGTTGTACAATTCAAAGATATTACGTAACAGCTAATACTATAAACTCATAATACTAGGAAGTAATACTTATTATAAATAGCTTCAAAATATAAATAAATGAAACGGAATTCAACTCTGCTATTTGATTTACATACTTGATGTACAAAAAAAATACTCAGTTTGGAAATATTAGTATAAGATTTTCCTACCGTTCAAGATGTGATACTGCCTCGGATGTGGCCCTGACTATGGATTTGCGTTACATTTTGCGGCATTTCTATTCAAATAATTTTACATCATTCACGTATTAAAGTTTAAGACTATATGTATTACTCATATTTAGCTGATGATGAGAGCAGTAGGACTCTCGAAACGTCCTAAGTTATGTTCAAATAAATAACATTTAAACAATTTGGATCGCTTAAGGCCTTTTTTTAAATTCAACTATAAGATTTTCGGAGAGAAATTTCTTATAAATTGATCGCCGAATTGTCGTCATAACGACTTTTGTATATTCCGGATTTTCGTTCGACTGGTCAGCCTCGAATAACGGATCATTAACTTGAAATTAATTAGCATTCCATTAGAACATGAAAGGCGGGAAATTTTTTGAAAATTGTAAATGAATTTTAGAATAATTTCTAATAAGTTTCAATTATGAGAACAGGTAACCGATGACAAAAAGCAATGTTGAAAAACATGTCCTAAGAAGTATTATTTTAGAGCTTATATGGATATCGATTCATAAGAAGATTTCATACTTTGAATGTCTTCTGTTTATGTTTACTTATAATAATTATTTAATTACTGACCTAAAATTGTTATATGAACCATATAATTTTGATTTTGTACGTCAAATATTAGAATGACGTTTGGAATTCTTTAGTAATTCAACCTTCCTCTAGGCAAAATGAATACTAAATAAGGAATACAAAAAATGAACAGCTCCTTTTTCATGAAAGCTTCTATATATATGTAACTTATCTTATATAAAGATAAAAATTTTCTAGATTTTTTTTTATGCAGTTTCTAAAAACCTATAAAATAATATTTTATTCTTTTATATTCAATGTTTATTTTTGTATAATTTGAAGGTCGAGGATTACAAAGCCGAAAAAATTTCCCACTGGGTGAATTTAATAGTTATTTGTTTTACTAAAACAAAAAATGCATGATTTTGGGACGAATAAAAAATTGGCTGGACGGTGCGGAGCGTAGACTTGTTATTTTACTGTCCTTATATAGTTTTTGTAGAACTGTTATACTAATGATATTATTCCGCCACTCACCTAATTCCTAAATTTTTCAATAACTGTTCAAAGTAAAGTAAGATGACTTGATATTTTTTTTACTTTAGAATAATCAAAATCAAATCGTTTAGCATAAATAATTCAAATTAATATAACATAATTCTATTTAGTATTTACTACTATTCGATCACACTCGCTCATGTGTTCACTTTCAATTAATTCTATAGCAGTTTTAAAATAAGTTATTTTTGAAAAATTTGATTTAAAATATGAAATATTGGAAAGCTAAATGTGCTTTTTCGTTGAGGGTGTGAGTTAAACTTCACTTAGAGATTTCGAACTAAGAAAAAAAAATTATTATCATTTTAATGAGAATATTGTCGAATTTTACCCCAAAAAACTCCCCATGACATGGTGCATTTAATGCTGCGTTTTGCTTTGCATTTTGATGCAAAGGAAAATGAATCTTGCTATGCACTTTGATTTTTATGACATGGTGCATTTTTGTTTGCTTCAAAATTAAGAATCAAAACACAAAGCAAAATGCAGCATTCAAATGTCAAAGGGCTCTTCTTTAATGCTCGTCGAGTTATAGGGAGTTGAAAATGTGTTCTTTTCAAGTAAAAAACACTGATTTCCTTAAATTCTAAAGTAAATTAATCAAAGTGGATCACATTGTCGAAAAAGTTTGTCATAAGAAAAAAGTTAGCTAATGAAATAACAAAAATAACCTTCGTGATACAAATTTGTATTGGCTTATCGCAAGATACAGTAGTGCACTTGAATGCAGCCAGAATAGATCACGCTTTTCAGTCGTAGCTCTAGTTTCAGAAAAGATTCAAGAAGAAGTCACAGCAGCTCAGTTCATACACTTTCTTGCTTGACTTGCTAAATTTATTTTTTAAAGAAAAGTGGTTACTGATTCGGAAAGACTGAATCTAGAGACCTATGGTGACAAAATTTTGAAAAAAATGAATAAATGTGTAACTTTTGAGGTCTTGAAAGTAACGTATTTTTATCTTTCTTCACGGACGATTTTTTTAATTTTAAAACAAAAATTCAAAAAATTGATACTATAGAGCGATAGTTTGAAGCTTCAACTACAAGATAGAATCAAATGTTTTATTATAAATTACAAAGATAGAGAAAATCTATTTAATGATTAAAGACGCTATAAACAAGCTTTTTGTCTCAAATTTAGCTATGAATTGTCCTATCGCTGTGAGATTTCCGGTACATTAGACTCAAATGTCGCTTACTTCGATTACTGCGACTTTATACACTTTACAAGCAGAAATTGTGTTGAGAATATTTTTTTTCTATTAGATCAATCTTTTGGTCTGTTCGCACAATTGTAACTAAATGTATAAATCTGATTTTTTTTTTTAGCCGTGATGAATGCAATATCTAAAAGATTTTACACTTTATGTGTTTTGATTATTTTTTTTTCAAATAATGAATATTTTGACTTTAAGGTTGTATAAGTTAGCATGAAAGCATCTTAGCTTGATGTTATTAGAGATTAAAAATGAAGCCGATAAATTAAGAATATTATATTGTTCCTCTCATTTATTTTCATGATAAAATCAATAACTTAAGGGATTGAAGTGTTTAAAGTTTACTTTTACAGTTTTTTTTTAAATTCGGATTTATATAGAAAAACTGATGATTTCCCCACTTTACTGTTTGGATGAACTATAATGATAAATTAATTCATGCATTTTATGCCTTATTGCCATATTTGTGATCTGCAACTTCAAAAACATCATAAATAATATCATTTATTTCAAGTACTTCATTAATTATTAATTTTTCAACTTTAGGAGAAGAAGTTCACTCAATTGGAAATAAAAACAATCATCAACGAAAAACGGGCACAAGCTTTAATTCTGATTGGGTGTAAATTTTTATAACATAACTTCGGGGAATATATCCATAATTTTTATATTGTGAAGACGCGAAAGAAACATCAAATTCGTGTGTATCTAATTTTAATTTATAATAGTGCTTTATGTTAGAACAGTGATAACTACAATTAAAATGTCGTTTTAATAAGCATTTTTACAAACAATTTAACTCTAAACCTTTGAAAATAAAAAAAACAATATACAATAACATTTTAATGTTTATTTTTAAGTATAATTATAATCTCTCATTGTTTGTTCTAAATAATGTAAGCTCATATTAATAGACATTTAAAAAAAATTAGACATTTTTAAACAATGAATAACACTGTATTATAAATGAAGTATTATGTTCAAGTTATCTAGAGAATATTTTTTGTTTGTTTTCTGCATGAAACAGTAGATAAAAACAATTCTTTGATTTTTTTCAAGTTTGAATAAATAGTTCATGAGTATTCATAGCTCAGTGCAAATATGCTAGCTTTGTAATTTGGAGGTCGTGGGATCCAATCCCACCGGCAGACAAAAAATTAGTAAAATTATATATATAAAATATATTATGAGGCGTATTCTCCACAAAAACTAGGAGTACCCGTGGCTTAACGACTGGTGTCAGGCAGACCCGTATTGGGTGAACGGCGTGTTAATATTTAATTTTTATTTTCTTAATACCAATTTTCATATCTAGATTCCAAATTTACCCAATCACAAATACGTGTTATTTGTCACAGCAAAAAAATCAAATTTTCATCTGTCAGACAATGATTAAACCTTTAGCCGTAAAAGGTATTAAATAAATATTTAAATGAGCTATTAAATTTAGCACCAAAGATAAAATACGTATCTCACAAATTGAAAATTTTCCTCAAATGATAGTAATTTTTGCAACTGGATGTTTTTTCAAAATCTTGTTACATCATTTGAAATTTAGCAACCTTGGCAAATTTAAAACAAAAACATCACGATCATTAATTTTTTTAGTACGAAATATAAAATTTCACTTTTTCATATTTGTACATAACAATTGCTATGCGTTACGTTTTGGTTCCTGAAAATTAAACTTAAATATAACAGCATATTTAGTAATTCGAATTTAAGCATTACTTACTCCAAAAGAAATCTGAAAAATGGAGCAAATAACTGTGAGAAATGAGAAGTAAGTAAATTTGGTACAGGAATTTGAAAAACATGTCTTGGAGGTCATCTAGTAGAGAAAATTAGGTTTTTATTTGAAATAATAAATTTGTGACGTTTAATATTTAACAAAAACTAGAACTATCATACTTTGAATACTAAAAAGTGTTTATTAAAATTTTTGTTAATTATGTAGATGAAAAATATTAATATACAAGGAACTTTTTTTGATTTGGAAGAATTTGAATTTATAGCAATTACTATACTATAAAATTGATTCAACCTCCAAATTTTTTCACAAATTCTGTTCGCGGCATGTATTGAATAATGAATAGAATAAAAAATATATAAGTTGGTAGCACAAGAATCAATTTACCATAAAGGTTGAACAGGCTAAAGCCTCGAGTGGCCGGCAACCAATGAAAAATATTTTGAAATTGGCGCGTCTGATTGTGGTGCAAAAAACTCTTTGTATGCATGTATATCTATAGGTTTTTTTTTCAAAAATTATTTTGATGTAATGAATACGAATGGAGACACTAAATTTATGATTAGCCTAGGGGTAATTTAACATTAATCAAACCTTGGTAAGAATAGTTTTAATTATTTGAGGTTAGATATATAATACATTTAAATTTAAACAATTTTAAATAATAGTTATTTATTTATTTAGAGCACAAAATTATGTTTTATCGCTCGTGGTTATTCTCTTTGTACACATGGTGAAATATTGAGCGAGTGACAAAGTACTTTGTCGCGCGATGTCATTAAGGATACACAGCTAAGGTATAGAAATAGTAATCCTCCAGAAAAAGTCTGGTCTTGGATCTTCGAAAAAAAAAAAACAATTTAATACTATTTTAACTATTATTTTGACCACATAATTGACAAGTTTTCAAATTTTTGACCGCTTGGTTCTGTGATATTTAGAGATATACCAGAAGAGATCGAATGCAGAATAAATTGATGTATGAAAAAACTTTTCAGAACTCATTTTTTAATAAATATGTTTTATTTGGAAAAGTTCTGTATAAAAATGATTAGAAACACAACGTTTCAACAGTAAAGTGCTGCCTTTCTCAAGTGTAAAAATATAATAAATAAATAAACAAAAATTGTCAAGACAACAAAAATACAAAAGGTGACTAGATAAAATATTAACTCCTAGGATCGTAGAGCTCTGCCTGTGGTTTAGCATATAATTCAATGTCCACGGGTCTTTAGGAGATAAAAATGAAGGTCTAAATAGGGAAATAGTCAACTCCTTGTGGTTCTAGGTCAATCTGGCTCTACTCTTTTTGGTTTGGCACATAACTGAACCATTCACAGATCTTCAGGAAGTGGTGTTGAGGTAACTCTTGCAAGTAAATTCATAGATAAAAATAGCTTGAAATTATAAACAAATGATTGGTAGCCACGATCGATTGAGTTCATAACCAGTATTCAAATTCAAATTATTAGATGATTTTTTTTTTATTTCTATTGCTTCTCTTATTACCCTCTTGAACCAATTGTTCTCTCTAGCCAGAAGCTTTGTATTATTAAAGTCAATGCTATGTAATTCTTGAATGGCATGCTCAGCCACCGCAGACTTTTGTGGGTGGTTCAATCTTATATGACGAGAATGCTCTTTCAGTCTTGTTTCCACAGTCCTCTTGGTTTGTCCAATATATACTTTGCCACATTGGCAGGGACTATTATATATTCCTGGATACTGCAGAGAAAATCTGTCTTTAACATTACCAATAGGATTTCGAATTTTCAAATTGGAAGTGTAAGATGTTTTTATGTCATATTTATGTAAATGATGTTTTTGCTGTTTGGCCTCATGGTAGAGATGAATTAGATGTATTTTGAATTATCTGAACATGTAACATAGAAACATAAAATTCAGTATTGAGGTTGAAGAAAATAACTGTCTTCCTTTTCTGGATGTTCACCTGGAGAAATAAGATAATGGAAAACTCATCCATTCAGTATATAGGAAACCGACTCATACAAATCAATATTTACATGATTCCTCCAATCACCATCCAGCTCAAAAATTTTGCACCATTAAAACTTTAGCCTCTACTTTATGTCATCCAAGTAAACTGTCTGATGAAATCAAATTCTTAGATGGTGTTTTCTTGAAGAACGGTTATAGTAAAGCACAGATCAAGATAGCACTTAGACAGAAGAATTCTATTCCTCCTGTTCAAGATCCAAATAATAAAAAAATATTTGTTACGTTGCCTTATGTAGCTAATATAAGTAATAAAATTGGAAGACTTTTACATAAATATGACATAAAAACATCTTACACTTCCAATTTGAAAATTCGAAATCTTATTGGTAATGTTAAAGACAGATTTCCTCTACAGTATCCAGGAATATACAATATTCCCTGCCAATGTGGCAAAGTATATATTGGACAAACCAAGAGGACTGTGGAAACAAGACTGAAAGAGCATTCTCGTCATATAAGATTGAACCACCCAGAAAAGTCTGCGGTGACTGAGCATGCCATTCCAGAATTACATGGCATTGACTTTAATAATACAAAGCTTCTAGCTAAAGAGAACAATTGGTTCAAGAGGCTAATAAGAGAAGCAATAGAAATAAGAAAATCACCTGATAATTTGAATTTGAATACTGGCTATGAACTCAATCGATCGTGGTTACCAGTTATTTGTTCGTAATTTCAAGCTATTTTTATCTATGAATTTACTTGCAAGAGTTACTTCAACACCACTTCCTGAAGCTCTGTGTATGGTTCAGTTATGTGGCAAACCAAAAAGAGTAGAGCCAGATTGACCCAGAACCACAAAGAGTTGACTATTTCCCTATTTAGACCTTCATTTTTATCTCCTGAAGATCCGTGGACATTGAATTATATGCTAAACCACAGGCAGAGCTCTACGATCCTAGGAGTTAATATTTTATCTAGTCACCTTTTGTATTTTTGTTGTCTTGACAATTTTTGTTTATTTATTAATTATATTTTTACATTTGAGAAAGGCAGCACTTTACTGTTGAAACGTTGTGTTTCTAATCATTTTTATACAGAACTTTTCCAAATAAAACATATTTATTAACAACAATCATTTAAACATAATGACAAAAAAAAATATTTCGGTAATCTAGCTTTAGGTAAGCGATCAATTTGATTCAACTTGCGAGTTGTATGACATGAAGATAAGCTGAAATGGGCTCTACGTATTTCACCCAAGATCTATACAGCGGTCGTCATGGCAGCTACTGCCCCAGAAGTAGTGGGAGAATTTGTAATATGCTTAGCTTGTGGGCTCTGCTTAGTCCGCCCTACCTAATAGTAAGTAACATTTTGTGCGATTTTTATTAGTTTTATTACTTTCGGTGAACATTAGGTACATAAGTCACAAGGCACCACTTGAAGAATAAACTGGAAAAATGTAGTAGCTTTGGGCATGTGGTACGAATATCGAATGAAGAATTAAGAAAATATATGTGGATGAAATTGCGTTGACGACCTATTTAGGTGGATGGATATGATTTCCAAGAGGATGGAGGAGCTTGTTTGAATAGGATTATGATAATGAATATGTATGAAGTAGAAGAAGTGTGTTTAGATAGAGATATCTGGTTGAATATTAAATGGAGTGTATGCCAACCCTATTTTGAGGAAAAGGCATGATTTATATGTATAATGTTTCAGAGAGTGTTTCAATTTAATTTACATAAAATTTCAAGCAGATATATAATTAAGATTCTCTAGCAAAAATTCGATCTGGAATGGAATTTAGTCAAAGCTTAGAAAGTTCGGTCAAGACTAGTTTATTCGATTAGACAATACGCGCAACAAATTTAGCTTCTCGAAACAAATCAACTTTTCATTGAAAATAGTTTTTGTATTTCCTTCAAGATCTGGTTGTACAATCTCAATTTGTCTACAATACAATTAAACTAAGTTCAATTCCTATGGTTACAATTATTTCAGCAATTGTCACCATATAGTAAATAAGCTCGGTTTAACTAAAATGCAGATAAGCTTAGATTGTGCAACCGAGCTTAGCCGTAGCTTAATTATCTAGGAAACGATTGTTGGAACAATTGTTACTATCATAATTGAGCTAGGCCTTGGATAAACCAAAGACTGTGCAACCAGCTCTAAGGGTACCAACTTTATATTATCTATTTTGATTCTGGTTTTTTATAACTTTGAATAATAAGTTGTTGTCAAGAAATATAATTAGGAATTAATCAAATATTCTCTTCGGTTGTAACCTAAATTTGAATAATACAATTCTGTAGATCACCTATAATAGTTTACTAACAATCAACACAGGATATCTATTGAAGTATATAGTTAAATATTTAAATATTTTCTATCTCACTATATATTAACCTCCAATTAAAACATTGAAAGTATATCATTACAAAATGAGACAGTCTTCCTGCTTATTTCAACAGTTTTCACATTTTGAAATTAATTTATATTAGGATCTGGTGTAACAATGTTTACTAATTAAGGCATAAATATATTGAAGGCTAGAAAATTTTAATTTTGATGTTATACTGATTGAAATTCATGTACTTGATAACAAAGAATTCTGTTGGCAAATATAGATGTAGAAATCATACAAAACTTGCTGCCAAAAATAATCAAGTTCAATTCGCAGCAGACTTTATGACGTTTCAATCTCAATAAAATTCAAGCTAATTAACATTTTTATAGTTGGTTCTAAATAAAACGATTTTGAAACCACATGACTGGCGTCATATCCTATCAGTATTGGTTATTTCCTCGAGTTCAAATGAACTTTTGGGTAAAACCCAGGTGGAACATAATTTGTAACATTCTTATGGCATTAAAGTCCAATTCTTTTCTTGCAGACCGAACGAATTATGTCTAGGTATGTATCATTATCCGCCAGTAAAATAACACCCTTTAGTCATGATAATAATGATTTTTCTTGATTATTTTTCTCTGAGTATTCATAATTCGAAATATGCTTAATTTGTAACCTGAAGATCGTGGGGTCGAATTTCATCTTCGGACAAAGAAAGTCAATATGATTTTTAGCGCGCCACGGTCAACTGATCTGCTCATACGTCACGAAAATAGGTAAAAAGAACTTGCGAAGGTTCTCTTTAAACTATAAGTACTTTTTGTTGACAATAGTACACGTATATAGATAACTGTGGTTCAAAGTTGGATACTTTCTGAGCAGACCTCACTTATTTATTGAGTCAGACTCTTCCGTCAGAGCATACATTATAATCATAATACGATGGTCGATCAACTTTTGAATACCTCCATACAAAAAAATGAAATCAAAAAGGTATAAAATCAGGGCCAAGTCAAATAAAAAATTCTGTTTTGAAGAGCGCACAAATTTGAAACTCATTTTATTTGTACGTTGAAGGCAGAAGGTAAAAACAATTTAAAAAGGCATTCCTATATCTTGTTTCAGGTAATCGATTGAATGAGACCAGTTCTGGTTATTTCCCAATTAACCTTGCGACAGTGTTTCGATATTTAAATCTTCAATGTAAGATGCTAACAGATTCAACCGCTAGGCAAATAGAGCAGTAAAATTAAAACTAATAATTCCAAGAAAAAAAGTATATTTTTGCACGTACAAGAAATTTTTGTTTCTTCTTTCGCTATTAGCACTATGACAAATACAGCATGCCACAGATGTTATTACCAAATATTTAATGCTATGTGAACATAAGTTTAACAGTTGATTAACGTGTGACCCTCAACATTAACGATAATTCGGTAGAAACTCTAATCTATACCGATTTACCGGTAATTCACCTATTCATTAATGATAGGCCGTGATAGGCATATATTCAAGTTAAAAGTGGGCGTTTGTAACGTATCTTATAACTAGTTTATGAAAATTAGTCTAAAATGAAACACAAATTGTGTGTGTGCTCAAGACCACACGGGCAAAGTGAAAACTTCTGTGATGATCATAAAATAATAATATTGATAATATTATGGATGATGTAGGTAGACGAATAAAGAGTGAAGTAAGAATAAATAAGTGAAAAAAAACACATTTTCCTGATAATATAAACACTACTGAACACTATTCGGCGCAAGTACGACACATCTGGAGGTTTCTCTTTCAGCTCGCCCGACGCGATCAATGGCCAGAAAAAAGTTTTCTTGCGGCCGTTCGGAAACTAGGTACTTTACGCAACGTATGCGCTAAGTAAACCTTTTTGGCGTCCCAGTTTTATCTTCATTTAAACGCGTAGCAGTTAAATTTCTGTGAATTCATGCTCGTTGCAACTCTCACTAATCTATTAGTCCAGGAATTTGTTTTGTTGAATCTAAATGTCAAATTATGCTCTAGGTCTCTTTCTGTGTGCTCAATAATTGTTAAAATATAGAAGTTGAACGCCGTAGAAATGCAATACGAGTGTAAACAAGCATTGTGACATTCGGCCAACAGCTTTAGGGACTCTGCAAGCCTTGTTAACAAGTACTTGACCCCATGTCATAATATTCAACTTCACACTATTGTTTCATAAGTTATTAATATATAGTACGTTCAGTTTCCACTAAAATTACTATGAAACAGATCTTGGTATGTTGTACAACCCTGAAGATATAGAAAGGTTGCAATCAACTATCATATGATAACCTATAGGACAAAATTGTTAAATTGATGACGTTTTGAAGAGTTCAGTATTAGAGGTCTTCAGAGATTATTGATCCTATAGTTGCAATTTCTGAAACAGTTCAATTTTTTTCTACTAACTATTGATTTTAGAGAAATGTAAATATTAGAAGTTACGTACATTGAAATAGAGAAGAATTATTACTGTGGAAATAAAAATGAGGGTGGTAAGACGGAAGTTATTATTTTCAAATAGAGAAATGATAATTTTTTTTAAACGATCAGCCTTCTCACTTTTAGTTGGTTACTTTCATCTTTCATTATGTGTCTTAGAACTAATATAGATCACCTATATACGGATGTCCAATTTTGGGTAGGACTATATATGGTTACCTTCTGAATTATACAATTTTAGTAGATAAGAACTTTAATGCATATTTCAGAGACTCAAAAACGTTTTCATTTCCTTAGTATCTTTCATAGGTCAAGTGATAACGACGGGAAATGGATTTTTGTCGATTTCTTCTTTCACAAATTAATTCTAAACTACTGAATAGCGAAGAAAATGTTTTAGATAAAAACATTTGTAATTTCAGTTTACTAAAATAGTTCTTTGATTTGATTTCATCCTGCAGAAATGTGTTCAATACTTTCTTTTCAAACCGTATCATTATGTTCATTCTTTTTCTCGTTTGCATATTTTGATGAATATTTATTAGCATATTTGTTCTGAACAAGATGGAAGAAAACTTCAGAGAAAACCAAAAACTGTTCCACAGAACACTTAAAAATAAAAAACAAGAAAAATCAAATGATACTGCAACAATTACATGATAATCAAGGAAAAATAATAAAGGATGACAATGAAATAATGGAAAGAGCACTTCGAAAAGTTATTGGAAGGAGACCAAGATACAGATGAAAACAAGGAGGAAGAGAATAATCAAGCCAAGAACAATAGAAACAATGAAGAAGCGAGGGATATAACACAGGAAGAAATTAAATTAGCACTTAGAAAACTAGAAAATGGAAAAGCTCCAGGACATGACATGTTGAAACCTGATCAGTTAAAGTATATGGGTGAAGCAGGAGAACAAATTCTCCAAGAAATGATTAACAGTATATGGAAAATGAAGAAAATACTCCAGGATTGGGAAAAAACAGTGATATTCCTTGTACACAAAACAGGAGACAATAGAAAGTGCAACAATTACAGATAAATATTATTGTTATGCCAAAATTTACGAGGTGATACTAGAGAATAGACTCAGGAAAGAAGTGAAAAATTTAATGGAGAGCCCACAAAGTGGTTTTAGGAAAGGGCACTCAACTCAAGACCATATTTTCACTATTAGAAAACTAATTGAGAAAACTAAGAGACAAGATAGTAGACTCTTCATTACTTTTGTTGATTTGGAAAAGGCTTTCAACAGGGTTATAAGGAAACAATTGTGGGAAATATTAAAAAAGAATAACATCAGCGGACAACTTATAGAAGGAATCAAAAGAATCTATAGTAAAACATGCAATTACATAAAAACCGGAAGACAAGTTTCAGAAGAATTCAACACGTCACAAGGTCTAAGACAGAGAGGAGCCCTAAGCCCTCTATTATTCATCATTTATTTGGATGATATCTTGAAAAACATTATGGACAAAACAAAAAAAGATGGAGATAGGCTACTATAACCTAATGAGAACAACAATATCTGGATGTGTTTTTGCAGATGATCTTGCGATTCTAGCAAAAAACGAAAGCGGTATGCAATTTAATCTAAACTTATGGAATGAGGAATTGAAGGAGCATAGAATGACAATAAATGCAGAAAAAACAAAAATTATGGTGATTTCGAACTACAAACATTACGTTAAACGGAAAAGAAATAGAACAAGTGGAAACGTTCTCGTACCTGAATAATAAAGGAAGTATAGAACAGGAAATAAACAAGAGAATACAAGCGACGAACAAAAGCTACAATACAATAAACAAAGTAATACTAAACAACAAACAAATTTCTAAGAATACAAAAATGATTCTATACAAAACAATCTATAGACCTACATTGATATATGGCAGTGAAACCTGGATAATGAATCAGAGAACTAAGAACAAAATACAAGTAACAGAAATGAGGTTTCTCAGAAGAGTAGAAGGGGTCACAAGAATAGATAGAATAAGGAACGAAACGATAAAAAACAGTCTGCAAATTAAAAGTATACGAACAACCATTGAAAAAAAACAGTTCGCATGGTATGGTCATCTAGTTAGAATGCCGGAAGAAAGACAAACTAAACAGGTATGGAACGCAAGAATAATGAGGAGGAAGAAAAGACCTGGTAAGACATGGGAAAATAATATAGAAGAGATTTAAAATGAAAATAATATTGGAAAACAAGAAGCGAGTATAAAAGCAAGGAATAGAGCAGTCTGGAAAAAACTAATAAATAGTACTAAATGAAGTGATAATAAACTAATCGCAACACCCGAAAGGGTATAAGCCGATTTAAAACTTGTATTCTAGATGTTCATAGAAATGAGAAAAACGACTACAAAAAATCCTTATTAATTACTAGACAATCATACTGCAAGAAGCTAAAATTGCAAAAATGCAATGTGGATTTGTAGGGAATATTTTAAATCATACTTATTTATTTGGGGAATATTAATCACGAAAAATTTATTCAATTTTTTTGAAGAGAAAAATTTAAACCACATTCATGAGAATAAGGGAATCAATCTATAATAATTAATTGAAACATCTATCGATAAATGAGAGATATTAGTTATTCCAGAATACCTCAAATTAATTTGTAAAACAGTTTCATTTAGTTTTAGCCCGTATATTTATTATCTTTGTTTCAAATCTTTCTTATGAAACTTTGCAAACACATTAGTTCCCGTCGCAATACAACATTTCAACTTGGTAACGAGGATCTAATGATGGAGTCAGGAGGTGGACAGTGGAACTCTTCAACGGTTACTAATAACCTTTACGAGTTTAGGTTCATTTGGTTGCTTTGGACGAGTTTCCCATGCGATACTCTTGGTGAAGAGGATCTGATGATGGAGTCAAGAGATGGACAGAGGAACTCTTCAACGGTTACTATTAACTCATTTGAGTTTGGGTTGTTTTTGACGAATGTTTCATACAAAACACTTGGTGACGAGGGTCTGATGATGGAGTCAGAATGTGGACAGTGGAATTTTTCAATTGTAGTAATCCTTCTCCCTCAAGTTTGGGTTAATTTGGTTGTTTTTGACGAGTCTCATACCATACATTATACTTGATGACGAGTGTCTGATGATGAAGTCAGGAGGAGGATAGTGGAACTCTTCAACCGTTAATAGTAACCCTCTCGTTAAATTGACAGGTATAAAGCCGTATAACAAAGACGCAATGATGAGTTGGAAAGGATGAGGAGTCTGCGAAGTGGTTCGAACCAGAGGCACTTTGTTTCGCTGGGTCAGCGGACTAAAATAAAACCGTGGGGCGCATTTGAAATATTACTTTTGGTGGGCTTGGAAACACATTTTTCTTGACAAGTCGTTCTTATTTAATTATACAGATTATACAGATTTCTATGTGACCTACTTTTCTATTTTAGTCTGTTAAAAACGCCAGATTATTATAACTTATTCCGCTGATGCAGTGACACAAAGTGTCCTTTGGCATCCGACATGAAAAGACAGCACTGCTAGTATTGCACGATTTTGTACCAGACATCAGAGACTTAACAAGGTCCAGGTTTTTGGTACAGTTGATGATTTAAAATAAAACCGTTCAACTTGAAAGTTTTTTTTACCTATTTTTATTTTAATAATAAAATCATATTCAAAATCATTATTTGATGATGATCAAAAAAATTCTCAGGAAGAACAAAGCAAAGTGGAAAAATAATTATCAAAATATGGGCATAAAACAAAAGAAAAATTACCTTCAGTTATTTTCAAGATGAACGGCTACTGCAGTCATGATTATTATAAGACCTTCATCTGAAGTCGTTGCAGAGAGATGTTAGCTACATTTGCCTTCATACCGAATGTTGCAAAAAGAATAAGCTGAGTTCTTTATTGCTATAATATTCAAAATGCTTCCAAGTTTTTATTGTAAAACAAGGGTTTGGTTTGCAGTGTGATTTATTTTTATTTTTCAATAAACATTTCTACTTCAAAATAATCTTATTGAAATTTATACTGCAAAATGAAATCAAATATGGCACCCAGTTTGAGACTTATATTTATCACTCATATTTCAGAAAAAAATCTATGTATGCCACTTTTTAGTCTTTTATCTTGGAAAAGAAATTTCATTCCCTACTATAAGATAGTCTTTACAATTATGATATAAACAAATTTAGTTAGTATCACAACCAACATTGTTTTTCGTCTCCAGTTGTACAATTATTTTTCTTGTAATAAAAACAATTTTTATCCATCAAAGTCTGTCACAGATCTAGTAGATCACCTGTATTTGATTTTTTTGGTATGTAATCTTGTTATGAAATCAATCTACTTTGTTTTTACTGCTCTTATCTTTTATATAATTGTGGTTGAGACCAGTATATAAAACATTTCAGCTATCTTGCGCGATTATTAATGAAAAGCAAGTCAACTTTCACCGAAAGTACATATTACTTAAGAAGTTTACTTCTGTGTGACGTCACAACATATCGAATATGTTCGGTTGAGCAGTCGTTTATTCCGCGGAAATTTTTGATATTTGAAATTCGCGTACGTTGCATTAATTTTTACATAACACAGTGACCTGGTTTTCACCATTATAAACACTGTAATGACTGTGTGAGTAAGAATTTTGCAGAAGGTGACATTAATACGTATGTAAACATACGAAGAATAAGATGTGATCACTTTATAGGGAATATTTATTTCTGCCAATATTTAAATTTGATCAAGGACCATTTTTTTTTTAATAAATAGAATTTATGAAAGTTTTCAGATATGGATTAAATATAATAAGTTTTGATTATAAGTAGTCAATTGTATTAAACTGCCTTTAAATAATGCAAAAATTTGACAGCAAATCAATTATTAATTTACCTCCGATTTACCTCATTTACTTGAGGAGTTTCCCGTTTGTATAATTAAGATTGTGGCCACAAAAATGTTTTCAAATTAAATATTCAGCTACAAAAAAGATGAAGATTAAACAGATTTTTGGTTATCTTAGTTCTGTTTTTATGGTTTGACACTGTCTTTTATTTTGTATTTTAACCAGACTGATAAATATTAATGTTTAAACATTAAAGGAAGTTATTTGAAATCCAAATTGTTAACAAAGTGTTTGAACCTTGAAAAACTGACTTCGATTACAGTAAAAGGAACCGTAATTTGAAATGAGGAATGTATATAAAAAACTAATTATGCAGGATATATGTATTCAGCACAATGAATTTGGGATCTTTAGCAACAAAAATATAGATTTTGACTATGTTCCTAAATATACTTCAATAAAATAACAAAATACTGAGCAAAATCCAAATTTATATGGCAGACAATAATATCCTCGGAGAATCTTATTGGAAAAATTATATAGAATACAAAATTATATGAAAAAATTACTGTTACTTTTTCAAACAAAAATAAAAACTTTGTTAACCTGAATATGTGAAATTCTAATTTCATTGAAAGAATATGCTTTAAGCTTTAAACAATAATTGGGTTAAAATTATTTTCCAGTTTATGTGTAAAGACAAGATAGGATCAAATTTTAAAAATATTTTTTAATGATAATCTATTAATTACTTAATGACATATTGTAAATAAACTTTATGGGCAGGTGTATTTCCAAATATCAAAAAACTTGGGAAATATTTCATATGAATGCTCACGATTCAATACAAAATCTCAAGACCTTTTAGCTAATTAATAATTTACATTTTGTTTTACACTCAAGTTTGTATTGTATATATAAATTTCGAGCACATGTGACTCTGACAGAATTCATTATATACAAAAACATAATATATGTATAATAGCATAGTACATAGAAAAAAATTGATTTTTTGATTATGATTGAATCAATCAAAACTTAATGACAGATTTATTAATCTCATAGAGAGTAAAGCATTCTATATTCAACTGAAAGATATTAAAAACGACCACAATTCAAGATAAAGTTTGATACAGATTATTTTACAGTGGATATTTTAAAGGCTATGTAATCATCTATTACTGAAACAGGATGAATAAATTAAGTCATCTTACTAGCTTATATCTTGTTTCCTATTCTTTTATTTTGAAATATTAAAACACATAAATGAAAATTCTACTGCAAGTTATTCACATATTTAAAACACAATTTGGTATTTTCGAATATTTTCCTGTATATATCAACAAGAAATACATCAATATAAGTTGATATAAATAAGGATTATCTACAAAAACAGCCAAATTACATTTTCGTTGTGAAACATTCAAGAATTTATTTTAAACTCATTTCAAATAATTACATAACTTCTTAAAATTGTGCGTTCTTGAAGCAATACTTCATATCTTTTGAGGCTGTATCAAAATAAAGTAAATACTCACGTAATCAACATCTTGGGCCCCTGATTGATCAAAAATTAGGGCCACAGTCTCAATCTCACTTCGAAGAAAACGTTTTTAATTCTTTCGTTATACAACTCAAGTCTGTTCACTTTCACTAACTGCACATGGCTAGAGTTTATATCGCTAAGAACCAAGTACTGGTAACTTATGAAGAAGTTTCAGACACTACTGACCTCTATATGATTCGATTGTTTTTTATTTTGTTTCTTTGATCGATGGTGTTAAGTATTACGTTCCTTCTTGATCTGTTAAATATATTTCAGATTTGATTAACTTTATTTTAAATATTGAGAAAGTCTGATTCACAAAAAGTTTCATTCAATCCAAAATTTTGACTTGCATTGGTGTAATTAACTTAATTTTAATAAAGTATTGAGAATAGCAATCACTAAAATAAATTTTTCGATTGGCAAAATATACCTCATCTTTTGATTAAAAAAAAAAATAAAATTAAACAATTTGTTCTAGAGACGACAATAAAACTACAAATAAATAAATAATAATAGAATTATGATTGATCTAAATGTTACTGTCCAGTAAAACACGATTGTTTCGCTTTATTTTACTGAAAAGCTGATATTCACGCTTTCATTCATCAACACAAAGTTGACGTTTCAAGAAAAGCTAACTTTGTTGCGTCTCCTCTAGCAATCAAGTATTTTGTCGCTCGCGCAATATAATATCACAATGAATACAAACAGAATGAATGCTAGTCAAACTTGGACTATTTTGACAAGGAAATAATTTCTCATAAATGTGATTATTCAATTTATACAAGAAATCATGAAATAATTATTTGTGTATACACCGTGCAATATGTACTGAATAATTACATTAATTAAGAATCATTTCCTTGTCAAACGAAAACAAAATTATGTTACTGTAGTAATATTAAACTAAGCGAGCGATAAAGTACTTTGACCGCGCGTTACTATTGGAAACGTACCGTACAGTTAGCTGTGGAAAAGAACAATTTCGCGTTGATAAATTAAAGCATAAACATCAACATTTCATAATATCCGTAGAAAAAATTCATGCTGGGTAACAAAACTAATTGCGCTCTAAAAACAGTCATAATTATTCCAATATTCTACTGACACATTGACATTTGACTGCATTAGTTTCGTTTTCATGAAAATCTAAATTTAATTATAGTTCGAAGTCTAAAGTAAGGATTTTTTGAGAACAGAGTTCAGTTTTATTTAGATATATTGTTATTTTTGCGTTTCGATCTGAAATCAATATTTTAAGAGATATCATCAATCGAAAATTTTAACCCAGTATTTGCATTGTTTAAGACTTTAAGTAAACATCTGGACAGTCATAGTTTTCTATTTCTGTTATATTTTCGGAAAAATTTTGATTACGAGTCTTATGAAATTAATTGCTGCAGAGTCAATAAATAAAATCAATTTGCTTGTCTAATACCGACAGAAATTAAACATCGAATATTAAAATTTACTTCAGAAACCTATATTTGAGACTATTTAGAGAAACGGGATATTATGAAAACGTGATTTTAAATGTTCAAATCTAACTTTCGAGAGTTATAGTCATCACCCTGTATACCATACAGATCCATAAATCTGCAAATTTTTATCAATACACAATGGAATTGGAAATCTTATGAAACAATTGATAATAATCAATAAAAGTCGGTACGGTATCACTGCAATTATTTTGAATGTGCGCAGATTTCTGAAATTAGGAATTTAAATTCGTAATTAATTGGAATTAAATTGTTTTACTCTTTAATAATAAAAATAAAAAAATATGAGTATAGTAGTATTATATTAATCCAATGTTGTAGATTTGCCCCATTTTTGTTTTAAATGAAACTTGAAGTGATTCAAAAGACAATCAAATAATAATTGTATTGATTCAAACTGATTAGTATCTTATTTATATTGAAATTTAAAAAAAATGAAAGATTTATTGAGTGGCCTGATTTGTTAGATTTTCCAAATTTTAATATATTACTATTCCTGGCATACAGAAAATAGTTTTAATCATATATAATGATTAATAGTTAATGAAAGTAAATACGTATGTGCTTCAGCAGATAAGACACTAAATTTATTTTGTATATAATCAAAAAAATTGTTTTGTTCAAATTATTTGACAGTCAGTTTGTATTTTTTCCAAAAAATGTACAAAGATCAAAGATTGATTGAATTCATATAGATCAATTCCATAACTAATGCTTGCAGTTGAAAATGTGTGCATTCTAATTCAATTTGGCTTGATTTCACGAATTTTATTTGCAAATAAACAGATTGAATGGATATTCCGATACTTTAATACTGAATGATAATTAAAATTTTCTTGATGAACACTGTGACGTAGTAATAGCTTTTTAATTAGAAGGAAGGCCAAAATTTTGATTGCTTTCGTACCAAATTCTTAGAAACGTCTGGAATAAAATTTTATGGAAAAATACAGGCATGAAAACCAAGCCATTTTCTTGTAGAAGAAGTTTGATAAAATCAGACCACAAAATTTGTTTGCTAGACATCCGACGATTTTTTTAATAATTGATTATTTTGAGTAATACTTAGATCATGGATAATAATTTCGCTTTTCATAGCACCTGATAAAATATTTCGAGAACTTCTAGATCTGCTTTGATATTTGTTTATGATGTTATTGTTATTTTAAGTTTAATCACGAATATAACACATAAATACGATTCCAAAGGTATTTTGTCTCAACAAATCTAGGTTAATGTCATTATTTCCCTATTTTGAATTTTGAAATTTAATAAAAATATTTTTCAATAGCCTAGAAAACATTTAGTTATTAGCCAAGTACTTCCAATAAGTGAATTATCATAATTTATGAGTGTTTCAAAATAAGTTCTAAAATATAATCTGCTGTATATTATACGAAAAATTTTAAATTTATGTTGTCATTTCAAGGATACCAAAATGTAGAAAATACAAAAAATTCATTATAAGAGTATGTTAAAACTGGTTTTTGTCTGCTTATGGCCTAATATTTAGATTTAAATAATAATTAATTAAGTGATTAAATCTATTTTCCATATCATGCAAATTACTTTTAATTATGTTGATCAAAAAGTAGATGAATAAAAATATTCAACAATAAACTCTTTGGTATTATTCCTTTAAATAATCTGTATAACTATTAAAAACCATTGGAATCTCTCAAAAAGCACTCCATAAATCCTTTATCAAAAAATCCCATCAAATGAATGTTTAAAACAAAAGCTAATCAAATCGTAAACAAAGTATCACCGTTCGTTTTCACTTTCGCACAACTCGCGCCTTCACTCTTTACCGAAACAAGACCGAATAAACAACTAAACATGCACCTATCGACGGGTTCGCGGGCTGACTGAACGTCGCAGTCTCCAAAACTTGCAACTTGGCCCGCGATACTGAAATCCCCACTCTAGATGTCAATTGTTCGCGATACGCGAATAACAAGTGACGGTACATGATAAGGTGTTAAGATATTGTATAATTCAAGTTTTTTGTGACAAATTCCAAGATAATATGATTGATTATTGATTTTTTTAAATTTAAATACTAAATTATTGATAATCCTTCAACGAAATTTTTTATTTCATGGTAAAAACTATTAATTAATGGAAAATCTATTAACTTGAATTGGAGGATAAATCATATAAACTTTACTCCGTTTTTTATTCCACTTCAATTTTGTCTCACGTAAAATATATGAGATATTTCCATCGTTCTTATTTGGGGTTTTTGAATTTTTGCCTGGTTGAATTGTTTGGCTAGAATCTCAAAATAAAATATCAAGTTTCTTTGCCCTTTTTTTTATTCTTTAATATTAGTCACAATTTTGGCTGAGTTTTCGAATCATTTTCAACTTTATCATTTATAACATAGATAACATAGGACCAATATTTTTTAAGGCTATTGGAATTGTAGTCTTTTAAAATTGAAGTGCCAAGTCCCTTAGCTTCAGACGGCTTCATGGCAGCTAACAAATAATGCAAACAGGATTCATCATTCAGAAAATTTCTTTACTTAAAATCTCAAGGCCACATCCTAAAAATCTGCCTCACACTGTATTGTTACACAACTGCTTCTGAGACATTAAAAATTGAGTGTGACTCATGGGCCCGTATTTTCATCTTTTGAAGAAGCGCTTCTTCCAAAAATTCGATGCACTGTCTCTCTTTATTTCATGGTTCCCATTATAGCGCTTTTTATTCAAGTAGCACTTCAACAAGAGGTGAGTGAGAATACGGACCATAGACTCCAGGCCAGATAAGCATTTTTTAATGTCCTTCATACGACGAATTTTTATTGAAAATAAAACAACCTAAGAATCTGCCAGAGGCCTCACACTGTATTGTTATGCTAGTGCTTCTGCGACATTAATAATTGAATATATTGAGTATTTATCTGTCATTCAAAGATCAATTTATCTGTCATTCAAAGATGAATTTCAGAAGTTAAGTTGACTAAATCTTTTCTCATTAATTATTGAAAGTATTATTGTTAGCAAAAATAACATTTACGTATCATGGATTTAAAAAAATCTGACGTGGACATCACGTGACTTACTTGTACATCATTGGATATATATAATCAAACACAAAATCTCATCATTTCCACGGCTAATCGTTTTGGATTTATCCAAAAAATTCTAAAATTTTGTCAAATAAAATGCGCTTTTAGCTTAGTCGGTTGCTATGGAAACAGTAGGTCATCATTCTTATGCTACAACATTCCTAAATAATGATTTCCAAGATTCTACGGCTAACAGTTGGTCTCAATAAAATAAAAATAAGAAATGAGCATCTAGACGGTACTATTGTCTTGAATACTGGATTCTCATATTCTACGTTCAATCGTTTTGGATTTATGCGGAAAATTCAAAAAATGTTTCGAGTAAACTGCATTTCCGGTTTAGCCAATCGCAATCATAATGCAAGGTGTACAACAAGTAGTTATAGAAGTGCTTAATACGAAATTTCAATATTCTATGACTTATTGTTTTGAATTTATGAGGAAAATTCCAAAAGTCTGTTATATAAAGTGCACTTCCGTCTTAGCCGATTGATACGAGAATAGAAGATGACCATTTGGATGCTACAGCAATTTCAAATACTGAATTTCAGTATCCTATGACTAATCATTCTGGATTTTTGCAGAAAATTCAAAAAAAGTTTCAAGTAAAGTGCACTTTTGGTACAGACAATTGCAGCTATAATGCGAGGTCCACATCAGGACCCTATACTAGTCTTAAATACAAAATTTTAGCATTATACGTTTGAAGGGTTTTGAGATTTGCGAGTTACGCACATACATACGTACTTACATATGTACCGACATCAAGTCAAAAATAGTTAAAATGGATTAAGGGTTGCTCAAAACGGATATATCCATCAAAATCTCGATATGTGAATTTTGTCGGTTACTTTGTACAATTAAAAATGAAAGCAATAATTACATTCACAAGTGGCAAGTGTCCGCAACTTCGTCTGTGCGGATCACTATAATCGGAATTAATAATCATAAAGAATAAGTAAATAGTGATATCGTTGCTAACAATTATTATTTCTAAAAATTATAATTATCAAACAGAGCAATTGGATTCTCTAACAGAACTGCACTTCATTAGTTCGCTTGGGCAAATGATACGTAGGTTTCGCTTACTTTTCGATTAGGCAGAAAGTATTTCTCTTTTCTCATCTTATGCATGCGCATACTTTATATCATTTCCATAGTTAAGCTGACACTATGTGACAATATGTACTTCTTGACTGGAAATTTGATGGGAAGGAAAACTTCTGGAATGCAGTCAGTGAAAATTTATTTTTATTTTTCTATTTCAATTAGTTTCGACTTGTGTCATCCTCAGGAACTATAAATTATTATAAGGGCAATCAATCAGTTAAAAAGTAATTACAATTTTTTGTTTTGGTTCAACTTTAAGCTACTTATATGAAAAATTTTTGTTTTTAAAGAAATTCAGTGTGATCATTATTTAATATTAAAACATAATGATTACACTGAATTTTATTAGAAACAAAAATTTTTCATATAAGTAGCTTACAGTTAATCCAAAAAAATTTTAATTACTTTTTAACTGATTGATTGCACTTATAATAATTTATAGTTCCTGAGGATGACACAAGTGGTGTCGAAACTAGAAGAATAAAAATCGAATTTCCAGTTAAGAAGTACATATTTTCATTTATACTCATATCTTCTGAGCCCTGCAAGATATCGAAATTGAATATACACGAAAATTTAGGTTAAAATTCCTGTTTTGATCTCTGAAATTTTCATTGAAATCTGCTAAGCCGTTTCGGAGCCTATTTTAGACAAACTTTCAGAAAGACAGATATTTCAATTCTATTTATTTTTATAGATATACGGGCAAAGATACAAACTTGAATCTTCAAACTGCAGTTTATGTATGATTGACGAAGGACTGACAGTTGATGCAACCGACAGACAGCCAAGTACGATTTTTGGCTAAAATAAAATTGATTTGCCTTCGGCTAATTAGACGGCTTGAATCAGAGTTCTATCAAAGCCTTGGACCGTTCTTAATTGGAACAGACAATAAATTAAATTTTTAGAACATAATTATCTTCTTTTTCTACAATTTAAAGGTGTCATAGATAATTTGAACGAGAAAGGAATTCTGTTGAGCACTAAAAAAAGAATAGGGAGGTCTACTACGGTTGTTACCGAAAAAAAAATTGCTGCGGTTAAAAGATAATCGAAGAGGACAAAAAAGCAAATTTGAGATTGAATTACAAGAATCATATACGATGACTTGCATAATGCACCTTTGAATATGGTTGCTGCAACAATTCAGTTTTTAGCCGTAAAAATAAAAGAACATTCGCCATGCTCAATTAAGGAGTATGCAACTTTTGGCTATTTTATGGGCTTGAAAAAAATTACATTTACAATTTGATCAAGTATATTGTTCAAGAGAACTATTTAAACATATTCAAAATGAAATATGACCCCTGTTTCTTATTCCTAATAATTACAGCATTACTCTCGTGCATTACCAATTATGTTTTTTAATAATACATCTAAGGCCTCAAAGCTGAAAATTGCTACAAAATTTATTAGTTGCTCAACAACTATTGTTTTCGGTAAAAATATTTTTATATCGTTGTTAAATATATGCAAAATAAATGAAGGTGAGCACTATAATTGTTATATTCTTGACACAATTTTATAACTCGTTGACTTGTCTTAAAATAATGTCTTTCAAACTTAATGATAAAATATTGCAAAAGAATTTATTGAAACACGGAAACAACAAGATTATAAAATAAGAAACAATACCCAGTCTAGTTTAGTTATTTGGAAAAACTTGAAATACTACCTGATCAATATTATTCTGGGAATAAAATTGTATAGTTGTAGATGTTGTGGTTGTAGTGGGAAGTTGAATAATACTCTATGTTTTGCTCATAATTCATTGAGCTATTTTTTCAAAATCTTTCATTAGTATTTATATTTTGAAGGTCTGGAAATTTAATTTGAGGAAGGAATAGAAGGGAATGTGAAATAATTATTTGAAAATGTTCATTTGAACTTCGACTAAAGTGTTTTACTTTGGCCTTGATATACAAAAAATAACTATTTTTGTATTATAGTCGTGAAAGATGCTTTTTTATATTAATATTATTACGTCATTTGTGAGAAAAAAATATGGAATTTGGCATATGTAACATACTATACTTTTTCTGTTAAATAAAAAATTCACTTTTACGCAAAAACTTTGACAGGAGTAAAAATAATGAAACAATCTTTATTGAGATATAAGCAGGGCTGGATTTAAATAATTTTGAGCTCAGGACTCCTCTAATATCTTTTTTTTAGCTAGAATGTAAAAAAAGAGATTTTTTTTTATTGCATTTGATTGATGCACCTTTGTGAAAATCAGTGAAACATGGCAAATATAATTTACTACAAAATCAAGTAGAAATATGATTTGTTTTCAGTATTATTAACAAATAAAGTTGATATTATTTTGAAAACGAGCGTGGTAAAAAACAAAGCACTTTTCTTTTAATTATCCAGAAAATTACAATTTTTCTTTTGCACTTTTACTAAATCTGAAAGAAGCATAAAATTTAAATGTAACGTGAAAATAATACACATTAGAGTTCTATGTGCTACATCTTGCAATAATTGCATTTTTGTGCGTTTAGACAAAGAATTTTTATTCTTTACTTTCTCGAAATGTTCTCGAACATTTTGAATTTCCGCATGGATTATTATATAATCAGTTTTTATGTTTGAAAGTTTTTAGGAATGCAAAACAATAGAGCATCGCTATATTCAGTTATGTTTGTTCAGACAGCAGAAAAGAAAAATAAATAATTATTTGTTTCCCTATTGTAGTTACTCATGTTCAATTTTTTGCTATATATATAAATTTCAAAAACCACATTGAAGAATATAGAATATGAATTCCGGACGAATTGCCGCAGGAAATAATACATATTTGGTATATTATAGAATTTGGTGTATTAGTCATATTTATATCTCACTGTCAAGTAAATTGATTTCTGTTGAGGAATATTTTTTCAGTTAGTAGATTTCTTGAAAATTTAGTGCATATTCACAGAAAACAGCTGGGGAAAATAGTCAAAATTTGTGCTGCCATCTATAAGCAGCGAATAAACTAACTATTACCCTCAGGATTTGAGATAAAATCATCCAACAATCTATTTAAAAAAAACTGGGGAATATTAAATGGGATTCAATTCGAGAATGATGAATTTAGTGAATGATATAATTTAATAAATTGCTACAATTCTGTAAGCTTCTATTATTATAAAACAGAAATCATAACCTATAAATGAAATCAAACTAAATTTGATAAGTGAACTGAATGTTTTCTGAAATATCAAATGCAATATTATCTACGTTCCTTTTGTTTAGCAGATCAATTCACGGGGCATACATTATTGTACCGACCCGAGAATGAAGTTTGTAATGTGTAATATGAGATAAAACGAGTACACATGCACTTTTCCATCAAGTATTTAATTTATAAATTAATTTATTTCATGCATCTCATTTGCTTTTTTACGTTTCAAATAAACAATGAGTTCTAAGTAGTATTTGAATCATTATGTATGAATATACAAGATTTTGACATGGAATACGTTAAAATAACCACAATATTTTTATTTTTAGTGAAAAATGGCTGTTCGGAAAGCATTTCAAATAAATTCGCTGGGTTAATCCTAAACTGCCTATGAAATCGCTATAGATATTTTCACAGGTTTAAACTTTTCCAAGATTTATTTGAAGTTGACAACTCACATATGTCAAAATCAATTGTTCCATTGTTAATGCTATTCGATCAAATAATTATGGAAGCACCTGAACGACTCAATAAATTATGGGAAAATAAAAATGCATAAGGATTGAAAATTCGAAAAAGTTATTAATAAATATTGTTGCTCTCGATGAGTTCTATTATTAGTTAAATTTATTGTATTCATTTCTGTTACATCCTGTATACTGCCGAATTCCACTTTTTTCTTTAACTATAGGAGCTTCACTTATCGTTATCACTATGGAAATGTATTCTATCTTTTTCTTTTCTTGATCATTCTAATATACATTAATCTTTGTTTACGACATTTTATTGAAGCTTTTTAAAGTATTGAAGATGACTGAATTCGGTCCATAGTCCTCTCTATCGGAATCACCTTTCAGATATTTTTCCCGCCTTATTTCACAGCCTGTTATGTTACTAAATAAGAATGTTACTTTCTGGACGATCTCTATACATGAGAATCACGTCAATGAAAAGAAGATTATTATTATAATCAATATCTCACCCTACTTTCTCTCAATCTTAGCAATTCTTTATTACAATCAATGAAATAATCGAAATAGATTATTTCTACGGTCGTGCATAAGATGTTTTCGTTTCCCAGTTTTATCATCATTTTTAGCCACTCTCATTGATCCAATACTTCGAATACTCGTTGAATCTAAATGCCAACTTGTGCTTTGAGTTCCTTTGCTGTGTGCTCAATGATAATTAGAACATGGAAGTTGAGGAACGTAAAAAAATCTTGAATGCAATACGAGTGTAAACAAGCATTATGACATTCGACAAGCCTCGTCACCAAATACTTGGTCTCATGACAATGCTCAACTTTACACTCTTGTTGCATAAATAACTATTTCAATCATGTTATTAGACTTTTGTACTTGTATGATAAATGTTATAAGTGAAATAGTGACAATTGAATAATTTGTCTGATTTTTTACTGTGTTATTAAATTTATCTTATGTTGTTTTACATTATTCAGCAGAAAAGTAAGACATAAACAAAATATTGAAGACTGCTGACATTATGAATAAATGAATACATGAAGTAATCAAGTATAGAACCTAAACATTGTTGTAAGGTAAATAATGACAAGTAAATTGAAAGCGATTTAAATTATGTTTTTAATGATGAATTATTTATCTACTTTTACTTATTTGTATAAAATACAAGTATTGTGAAACCGCCAGATTCATATTGCGAAATTTTGATAGAAATATCCGTTTTGAGCATCCCTGAATTCATTTTGACTATTTTCGGTTTGTTGTCAGTACGTACGTACCTCGCAAATCTCAATGCCCGTCGAACTTGTAATGTTGAAACTTTTCGTTCAATGAAATAATAGAATTTGCCCCATTCTGTTCAATGTTTTCGTTAAGTAATTAAAGTACGCATGCGCGTGCAACAAAAAATGAAGACTCGTTGCATACAGGATTTCTTGCTTTCAATGATTTAGTTCATAAAAGAATACAGTAAAATTGATCACAAAACATTGGCAAAGAAATTGTGCGAAAAAATTGAGCGTGTCATACGGGCTTAAGACTGGTCTAGGGTCCAGTTGTGCACCTCGCATTATGATAACCGGAAGTGCACTGTACTTGAAACTTTTTTTGAATTTTTCGCGTAAATCCAGAATAATTAGTCGTAGGATGTTGAAATTCAGTATTTGAGATTGCTGTAGCAGATGCAGTCAGATTGGAGGTGAATTTTTGTTTTTTTTTTGAGTTCAGTGTAGAGGCCCTATTTTTTGTCTAACAAATTATCTTCCAATTGGGGTTTGAAATTCATCAATGATATGATCAAAATCAGAATTGAAATATATGCATTTATTTATTGGTGTTGAATTACAAATATTATATATTATAATGTAAAACATGAGAAACAACGGAATATTAGTAGCAAAAACGTTTGTATAAACAAAATTTCCAATAAATTGAAATAAATATACCATCACGCTTTCGAATTAGAGACAGTGGATTTAAAATTAGAACTGGGTGATAAATATGTCCGATTCTGAGTGCCCAAGTCAGATAAACACTGAACACACAACCCACAGCTGTTAGATGCGTTGTAGCTGCATCAGTTTTACGCGAAAAAATACTCAGGATAAAACAAAATCATTATTAATAAATATATAATGGAGTAAATCCGATTATAATTATTTTGAGTAACATCTACATTTACATGTTCACAATCAATATTCTAAAAATCTTATCTTGTATTTAACAAATTATTTGTTACATTGAATTCTATTGAACATACGATAACATTTATATTTTCAATGTTTCATTCAGAAAATTAACAAGATTTCATTGTATTTGAATGAAAAATGAAATTCCTACGAGGTCTTTGTGATAAAATATCGAAATAGTTTTATTTAATTCTTTGGGTATTGTTTGATAACTCAGGAATATTTAAATATAGGTTACACCTACGAGATAATTCAAAATTGAATTGTTTTATTTTCTCTGTTGTAGATTGAAACAGAAGTAGCCAAGTATAAAATTAAAAATTGAAGTTTTTCAGTAACTTGATCATTATCTGTTTTCGATCGATAAGACGATAATTATCGACATTTCAAATTAGTATTCTATAATAATAATAATAATAATCATAATAACGTTTGTTGCCCAACGGAGATCCAATTAAAGGTAGTTTTACAATAATCAACAAAATTAGTATAGAGTATATACAAAGTCAATAATTATGAGTGTTGAGTAACTTGATAATTTTTGTATAATGACAGCCGATAAACTAATGAAAACTTATCGATCTGATTTATGCTGTCGTTTTAAAATTAATAATCGATAATTTATGTCAAAGTCAAACACAAATGGCGACTTTCTTTGTGCTTCCTCATTTAATCTAAATAATCAGGGAAATAATTGTCCATAGTTCTATTTAAAATTGTTCATGTTCGGTAATACAATTATTACTCTATTATCAATAAGAACAATTTTGGCGAGTGAATATTCAAAATTCTTGTCAGTGATAGATAATGATCGATAAAATCTTATCGATTAAGCTACATAATTAGTCCCAAAAAATTCAACATGATTACTACTTTCGCGTAATTCATGTGCAGCTTTTGTTGACAAGCCTAGAACTATTTTTTAGCGAAGATTATTGTTCAAGTAACTGAGGGATGAAAAAAAAATGGAAGAATCATCTAGATGATGAAAGCGCATTTTTGACAGCTCATGAATGCTTGTTACCTCAGAGATTTCGCAAATTACCATCTCTCACAATTACTGAGCTTGAAATCAAGCAGTTTTGGCAAACTTACGAAACAGCAGCTTCCATTTAGTACTAGTTTCAAGTTGACAGTTTGATAGGTACATAATTTATGCATGTACAAACTCAAAAATACCTTTTATTCTTCATTGTTTAGTTATTGACTGACAGGAGGTCAAGTGCTGCACCTTAAAATTAAAATTTGCTCTTTATCAAAGCTATATAAAAAATATACACCAAAAGTAAACAAATTTTCAACCAATAATAGTGATTCATTCTAATAATCTTCAAATTTGCGTCAAACAAGTCATGAATGAATCTCGGACAGATTGACAACTGTACATAATAATAGTGACAAACCCGGCTAAAGTTGTAACTAAATTTTTATCTACTTTAATAAATTTTAGTTCCCATATCCCTAATGTCATATACATCCATGGGCATTGTTTCACTTGAAACAAGTAATTGAATAATTTAATCTTCCGCAATCACTGAGCTTAAATTAAAGCAATTTGTGCAAACTTACGAAACAGTAGCTTTTATTTAGTACCAGTTTCAAGTCTGTAAATTGTATAATTGCTGAGAACTCAGCGTCACGCCAGCCAGCCAGCCAGCCAGACAGCCAAAGTGAATATAATAGCGCTTTTTTCGGAAAAAATGGAAGAATCATCTAGATGATGAAAGCGCATTTTTGACAGCTCATGAATGCTTGTTACCTCAGAGATTTCGCAAATTACCATCTCTCACAATTACTGGACTTGGAATCAAGCAGTTTTGGCAAACTTACGAAACAGCAGCTTCCATTTAGTACTATTTTCAAGTTGACAGTTTGATAGGTACATAATTTATGCATGTACAAACTCAAAAATACCTTTTATTCTTCATTGTTTAGTCAAGTGCTGTCAAGTGCTGTACCTTAAAATTAAAATTTGCTCTTTATCAAAGCTATATAAAAAAAATACACTAAAATTGAACAAATTTTCAACCAATAATAGTGATTCATTCTAATAAGCTTCAAATTTGCGTCAAACAATTCATTGAATGAATCTCGGACAGATTTGACAACTGTACGTAATAATAGTGACTTTAATAAATTTTAGTTGCCATATCCCTAATGTCATATATATCCATGGGCATTGTTTCACTTGAAACAAGTAATTGAATAATTTAATCTTCCACAATCACTGAGCTTGAATTAAAGCAATTTGTGCAAACCTACGAAACAATAGCTTTTATTTAGTACCAGTTTCAAGTCTGTAAATAGTATTGGCAACTAAAATTAACTCGTAGCCACCAAGCGGTTATAAGCAGACCTATATTGTAAAGTGGATTCAATCTTAATTTCCATATGAGCATGTGTTACGTTACTAGTTTTGTTAACAATATTTAGTGGCTTTTTTGAGGTTTTTTCATTAAATTCTCTGTTATAATAGTTCTTATTGAATTTATTTCAATTAATTCAGTGGAAAATACTTAGCTTTCTACTTTATTGTGAAGTTATATAACCTCATTCCTAAACTAGAAGCAGTCTTTCTCAAGACTATACTCGTCAAAATATGGAATCTAAACGGAGAAGTGGCAATAAAAATTGTTGTGTTTATGGATGTCATTCTTAATTTAGCCGAAATGTGGATTTGAGCTTCCATAAATTTCCTAGAAAGGGGAAAAGAAAAGTGTCAGTAGTACAAAAAGTCAGAAAAGTGTTAATAATTCAGTTAATGAAAGATGTTGTCCACTCATTATCGAATCTACAAATAATAAATCTGATGTAAGAAATATACAATACAAAAATGTTGTAAATACTTCCCCGCAATATTATTTTCTTTGACGCTATGAATTTTATAACCTCACGCAGTCTTCCAGTTACAACTAAAAACAATATATAAATAAGAAGATTTCAAAAGAAAAAACTGTATATTATAAAAGAAGAAAGTCTATACTTCCCCGCACTATTGAAATTGAATTAAATCATTTCATGGAATATGAATATTTCTTTGCTGAATATCAGTGTATTTACATTGTAAACAGATTACAAACTTGCCGTAAGCCACTTTTAAGCCACCATTTTGTAAGAGCAGTGCTGCCGCCAACAGTACTTTCAGTTGCCAATAGTTGCTGAGAGCTCAGCGTCACGCCAGCCAGCCAGCCAGACAGCCAAAGTGAATATAAAGCGCCTTTTTTCGGAAAAATGCGCTAAAAAATAGTGCACTAATAATGTGATGTATCATTAGATAGATCTTGATAAATGAAAAAGAACTTTCTTAGGACTTTTTCATTAAAGTCAATAGTTAGTGTATTTAGTGCTTTTAAAATCGTAAAGACAGGACGGCCTATGTTTTTATTGAGTTAGTGGGCTAGTGACAAAGTCACCAAGCCCTTTCTAGAGAAAATTAAAATTAAGAATTAATTTATTATATTAACTTTACACTATCAGGAATATACAGACCTGTATTTCTATAATAACATATAGTATGTAGAAGCATTGGTAGTAGCCAGCGCCATCTATGTTTTCGGAAGTTAACTTGCATATCTACTGTACTTCGTTCGTCGAAAGCATGCCAAAATTATATTTTTCCAGTAAAAGTGAGAGATCTTCACTAAGATTCTATTGATAAGGCTATATTTTTTTTCGAATCAGCATTATATTTTACTATCATTTTGAGTGAAATCAGTGATATTATACAGAATGTAACAGAATTAAGTACACTAAATTTAATCTACGACAGGACTTAAAATATTAAAGTCGTTTAGGTGTTCCCATAATTTTTTTATCCAGTAGCAATGATAATGAGATAATTGATTTTGACAAATTAAGTTCTCAGCAAAATTATAATAATTTCATATTTCAAAAGTTGAAACTGTTATTATAAGCTGGCTCGCTTCGCTCGCACAAGAACAGCAAAATATGTTCTATACATTTTTAGAAGGATTAAATAATGATTGAGTATTTTTTTTGGTTTAAATTCTGTATATTTTATTTATTGTTAACTATTTGACTTCTTCTCAACAGTCTTCAACAAAAAAACGAAGACATCTTTGTACATTGTTTTTCTGATGAAGAGTTTTGGTTAGAGAGTCAAAAAGTCAAAAATAAATAAAATATAAAGGATTTAAATCAGAAAAAAAAAACATTCGAGGAAAAATATGTGACCACAATAAGCATGATTTTACGGTAACTGCTATGAGCACGACTACTTTAAGTACGCCACCGATTTGCTCAACAAATAAAACCTTTGAAAACCTTACCATCTTTCATTTATTTCTACACTTGGACGTTTTCCCATTCAATAAAAAATAAAAAATATGTAATATTGTATATCATATTCCAGAAAACAATCAATTTACTTTGATTACATTTTTAGGTTATGTGTACTGTTGCCAGAAGCTGTCAGAATTGTAGCAATACTTTTAATCAAACTCCAAAATTTTCAACTATACAGTGAAAAATTCAGGAAAAGATTTCAAGTGGTAGAACTTGCATAACACCCACTGAAAATTGGTTTGAATAGGATATATCCTGTAGTTTGGGAAATATGAAATATTTTCGTTTACATGCAAATTTTTAAGTTTAGCGACCGCAGAAATAACTTCGTTTTTCACAGTGTTCCAGAAATATTTTGAAGTGGTGAACATTCTTCTTCATTACGGAAACCTTCACTGAGCAAGATCTGGCCGATTTTTATTCACTACATTCTATGAACTTTATAATATATCTTATTAAATTTATACTATATTTCAATTCTCAGTGGTACTAAAACAGTGTTTTTTTCCCGATAAATAAATTGGTTTCAGGTTACCTCGCTTCACTCGCACATTCGAAAAGTATCACTGAGTGGTATAGTACACGCCTGTAGAACCGAATTTGAGTCCGAGACAATCGAGAAAGGTGAACTAAAATACTCATGTTCTTCTGCTTAGAATAAAAGCATAAATGTGGAAAGGAGCGTCTATTTAAAATCAAGCCAATAAATTAAAAATATTTAGGCCCAGTTGCACGAACGTGCATTAACTAAAGAGTTCTTCAAAAATGAACAAAACCAAATCGAATATATTCGTCAAATCAGTTGCTTAGCATTGCTGTCAAAAATTCGATTTGATATTGTTCATTTTTGAAGAACTGTCTAGCTAATGAACGTTCATGCAACCGGGCATTAATATTTAAACATGCTTACTTTCTTATTCACATTAAAAAGGAAATTTAAATTGTTGTGTAAATAAATAAATTATGGGGACAGATTATTGACTGTTATGAGCACGACCGCTGTAAGCATCCTTGTTCATTCAACCTGCATAGTCAATTAGTACCGATAATTCTAAAAATGTGTGTCTTATGAGTATACTTCTTGCAATCAAGAGTATTGGTAGTGGAAATGTCACTGGTATCGATAAGGAATCAAGAATGGCTACAACATTTTAATTATTAGAACTAAAAATTTGACGCGAATATTCGTTTGGTTGCTTATTTATCACGCAAAAATGAGGAAGTTTATTTCAAAATTACTATTTTATTTATTCAATTTCTTCTAAATTATTTTTGCAAAACAAAAATTGTCTTATAAGACTGCATCAAAATAAAAAGTAAGAAAAATATTTATTGTTGCAACTTTTATTCATGTCCCATGTGTTTATAATAAAATGATCAATTTATATCAAAGTAATTTGTTACAATTGTCTTGCGTTTTTGCCCCAATACAATAAACAGATGAAGGTTAGCTAACATGCATGCTATTCGCTTCTATTAAACAATTGTTCTAAGGTTAAAAAGACAAACAACATGATTGCACACAATAATTATTGTTGTATATTTTTCTGAACAGAGAATTGGTTTTTTTGTCACTGACGCATAGTGACTGGATTTGATTAAATAGTTATTAATAATTATCTCTTTCAATGTAGTTTTTTGCTTACCACTGAAATGAACTAATTTGCATATAATTTATAAAAATGATTGAAACTATATAAGTCGAAATGAGCCAGGAACAAAAAATGAATGCCATATCTAAAAATTATATAGGAAACATTCAAACATTGCCAAAATGATCTAAAGTTTTTCAAAAATACGTTAGACAAGGCCTCAGTTAACTTAATGTGTTTTTTGTAACACGTGCACCGAAAGCACCCTATCACTGAACTGAATTCTGCTTCGAAAGTTCACAATTCCAAACCATGGAAATAATAATTATTAATTAGAATAAAGATTTTCACTTGCTACACAGAAGCCAGAGAGTTGATAAAGTTAAGTAAATTATTGAAAAAGTCTTGAATCCCGGCGATGTACAAGACTTTTTCAATAATTTATTAACTTTATCATTAATTTCCTGTTAATTGGGAATCAATGAATATTAATTAAAAGAGAAAAAAAAGATTATTGTGGATCATGGAAGCCGTTTGTATTTTTTAATTCCATTGTTATATGTCAAATTGTCATTTGGAAAAAAATTGTATTATAAGATGTCTTCCTTATAGGGTGTGCATTTGCTGTGAACGTGGTAGCACAGAAAATGTAAAAAATACTAATCAATACAATAAATCATGGAAGTTGTGTTTCATAATAGGTTGCTGCAAATGTGACGCAATTGCAAAAATTTGTTTGCAAAATCAGTAAAACTTGTTATAAAATAGTATATTCTACAATAAGTATTCAAATGGCTCTTGTTCCAAACGAGCGAAAAGTTTGTAATCCGAGTCAAAGGCGAGGATTGCGGTTGGCGAGTGTGGAATACGCCATTCCAAACATGTTGTAGACTATACTTTCTCTAACAAGGTTTTGGAAACTCACCAATATTTCAGAAGGAGCTAAGAAAATTATTTGATCTCAAATGCAAAACTAGAAATGAATACTTGAATTGCTAAGTAGTAACCAAACCAGCAGCTTCTGATTCGTCGAAATGATTCTAAACGGCGTACGGAATCATTCTAAGCGATATTTTGGAATGTCATTATTGTCACGGATGAAGTTAGCTGCACAAAAATTCGCCCTCGTCGGATCATAATATACTATTTGATAATAGTTTTTGGTATTTGTAATAGAATACTCATGAATCTTTGACTCATCATAGAGAGAAGAAACCTTGGAAGAAGCTGAAGTTATGTTTGAATGTAATCTCCTTTCAATTCTATATATTAAGTACACTGAACTAAAGTGACTTTGGATCTTCTAAAAAATCCAATTCGTCTTCATACTAGTCTTCAATATATTCTTTTAAGTGTTTTTCAGCTTTGGGAGAAGATAATAATCCAAAGTTATCAAAATAGCAAAATAGAAGATAAAGGCAATGATTGATTAGTTCGTTTATTTCTGCAGAATTTACATTAACTTGTGAGCAAATACATTTCTTTGCAAAAATATTAGAGCTTTGGATACTTTTCCTCTACGTTTTTTCAGAATATTTATCCGAGCTTCAGATGATAATGAAGAATAATATTTTTCAAGCACTGTTTTGCTATGTTGTGAATAATTTATGAAAAGTAGGTACCTTATTTTTGTTCCAAAAAATGAGAATGAGTATTTTTTTGCTGATTACTGTACTCGAAAATTCTTGGGTCGAGATAAGTCAGCAACCCAAGATTAATTTATATAGTCATCAATCGATCCGAAAATTTTAACGAATCCTTTTCAAAATCAATTTGACCTTTTTGATCGGCGCTCAGACCTTTTTTAAACCATTTAACTGACAATTTTTTTAGACCTAAATCAGAATTTAGAATGTAAAAAACAACTCAATAATATGAAATATTCAGAGTTATGTTTCATCCCATTCCGTAGACTTTTTAAAATCATTTCATGTACAGCATCTAAATTCTATGAAATCGATTCAGAAACGAGTCTTCTAGCTCGGTGTTTATCACTGATGATAACTTTTCTTCTCATGAAATCCGCAACTAAATTTTAGTAGGAAGGACTATGGCTAGTACCCAAGCTCTGATTCTGGATTTTCCAAGAATATTGTTTTAAGGCAATAAAAATATTTCAAACTATTTCAATAAAAATATTCAGATAAATATTGTAAGCAGAATTATTTCTCATAATTTGTACCTGGAGTTGGTGCTTTAAAGTAATTGGGATAATTTTAATTGCCTTGAAACACTTCTTGCCACAACAACCAAAAACAGAGCTCGTGGTATCAGCCAATGTTTCTTCATTGAATTAGGCATGTAGTTATGAGTTTCTTTTGCAGACAGACCTTTCAAAAAGAGTAACTTAATCACCGATCGAAATTCAATTTTATTAAGTAAAAAATTTTTGTCGGACATATTTTGCTCAAAATTTTATTTATTTACTAAATTTCAAACTATTATTTAACAACTGCATTTATTTTCGTCTGTTGAAAGTGGTATAGGTCAACTATTTATCAATATACCTTCGTAAAGCATGTTACAATATTTACTATGTACATGATTAAATTGTCATTTAATGCACTCGTGGCGCTATAATTGATTATGAATCAAGGCTGAATCCCAATCCGCAAAGTAAAAGAGGAATACAAAACATAGTCGAGTAACAAAATATAACTTCTTGATATATAATAGTTTTTATCACGAGCGAAACGAGGGTATATAAATACGAGTGTCTACATTAGCTTTATCATTATATTCACTCAAAAGCATGTACGGTTAGTGACTAAACTGACCATTGCAGAGGCTTTTACCTTATAAAATATTCAATCAGCATCACGTAAACTACAACATATCCAAATTTCGGTTAATTCTTTGTTGAGATTGATGTATGTTTTTTTTTTCAAATAAACGGCACTTTTTCTATTAATAATTCCACAAGATATATTTTGGTTCACCTTGATATTTCTTATTCTTCAACTATAAAGTTTCCGTTATGTAAATTCATTATTTCACTTACATTCACCTGGGAGGTATTATTCATAATCATTTGCTACAGCTCACATAGTTCAAGAAATTCTGATTTTTATGCGGGAAACTGTTTCATTTCACTACAGACCATTTACAGTCTACGTCACTTGTCACACGTGTCATGTGGATTTTACTATAGAGAACAAACGATATTTTATGTTTTGTAGTATGTATGTTATAATATTTTGAAGTACGTACTCTAGATATGCGTTAAAATGCATCACCCACTATTTTGATTGATTATATTTGATAAACTCAAAGATAAATTGAAAAGCTGGAAATAAATTAATCATGTAGTTTTTTGTTTCAGCTTTCGAATATAATATTCTGATTGGTAGACTAATCTATGCTGAAAGGAGCTCTATTTTTTTGCCATACTTTAGCTTACTGTGTCGTTGTTGTATGCGTCAAATATTGTAATCAAATTTTGAACCATTTTCCATAGACCAATCGTACTGAAATTTTGTATACACTTTTAGTGGTAATGCAATTATTTTCTTATGTCTTGTTTCACTAATATACGAACTATTTGAATGGTAACTTCTTCAAACTCTTCGATACGTAATACAAAATTTCATGACCCAGGAGCCATTATTGTCAACAAACGTCTTCTGTCCTTGACTCGAATCGTGAAATTTTCTCCAGGTCTGATTGCAGAAGATCGCGATTTGCGATTTGTGTATGTGTCATTGTTGACTAATTTCTCAATGGACTAATAGTTTATATAACCTATGAGTGGGTTACTGAATTACAAGTGCATATAAACAGAGCCGTATTTGGAGAAAGTTGGAACCAAATATTGACAAATGAAAGTTTGTAACATATTTTTTACAGTCAAGTTCTTAAAAATAGAAGTTAATCTTACCAAAAGTTGCGGAATCAAGGTGACTTACCTAAAACAAAAAGAAAATTATTATATTTTGCAATAAAATACATTTTTGGAGTAAATGGTTCCTACTTAGAATGCAGGTCTTTCTTAACCTGTATAACCTTAATGGAGTAACTTTTTGCAGTATTTATTCAATTTAATTTTTTAACTAAGTTGGACACGTGTATACAATACAAGGTGATCTAAAGTCCAGATGAATAATGGAAAGCTGTCAATGATTTTCATTACAATAAAAATTTAGCATTGTATTTTAATATACGAGTTCAGTTATTTAAGTCCCGAAGATAAAATATGTATAGCTGAGTTTACTGGCTGAGGCAAATGAATATAGGGGCTTTAAGAACCACTTTTTGTAGAAACTCTCATATTTCTCCAACAATTCTTCTAATTTTTACAAATTTAGAAATAGATAAGAACGGAATGAATAAATGTAACTTCAGCGACCAAAAGTGAAACAAAATCTTATTTCATAAAAAGATGAATGAAAAACAAATGAAGTCTCGGAATTTGATGATATTAACATCTGAAGTAGTCAGTTTTGAAGATTATTCAGAACAAGAAATTGATCTTTTTATCAGTTGTAGCTTTTAGGATTGTAGGAGCACGAGTTTCAATCAATCTCCCTGAACAATTCTAATACTTTTTGGATGGTTCACGAACTTATTTTTCGTACTTTGGTGACATAATACTGGTTCTCTCTATTTTCCGCAAGAACTACATATACAGATAGTACACGGTTATTGTCATCAAAAACTATTTTACACCACAATTGTCTATTCCATCATTTGACACCAATAGTTTGATTCTACAGATTATAGAATAGTATATTATGCTGCAAAAACCGAACGATCGTCTTGATTATCCAGGATGAAGTTGGCTGTACTCGACGAATACGAGAGCGTAGTTTCGTATGGCCAACTTCTCAAGGTCTTAATGATGACGGTCGTTTAGTGTCCGTGTTGCATACGATACTTTTTTTTAACAAAGTGCACCGACTAACCCATTACTGAACTTTTAAAATAAATTTGGGTATATTAAAACTATCTTATAGATTTTATCAACAATTTTTTGCAATTTCGAACACATTTGCAGTAGACTAATACTATGAAATACATAATGTTTTTCACATTTTCTGAGCTATCACGTTCACAACAAATGCAAACACTATAACGAACACATCCCATGATACAATTTTTTTCCAAATGTCAGATTGACATGTAACAATGAAATTAAAAACACAATTTTCCCTCTTAGCAGAGGCATAATTATTTCCATAGTTTGGAACTGATGAGTTTTCGAAGCAGAATTCAGTTCAGTAATAGGGTAGGTACTTTCGGTGCACGTGTTACTAAAACAATATTATGGCTCAGAAAGCTATAAACATTTCATATAGCCTATTTTTCTTACACCTGATAGTAGCTTGTGTACTTTATTATATGTATATTAAACCCACATAAATAAGTAGGTTGATTATTTTTATCTAATATTTTTATTACTTGACGTTTGACATTTGATATTTCAATATTGTAGTATCTTGTTTGTAATGGAAATAATAAGAGAATTATATTCTTTAAAAATCAGAAGAAAGGTCTAATAGGTGCAGCACACTCTTTAAAATTTAATGCTTTGTTATTTAATATATTATAGTAATTAAGGTATCAAGGGTGTTACAAGGATAATAATGCCTGAGATTAACAGTGTACTTTTCGAGGACCTTTGACCCGAGATGTGTACGTTGACCGTAGGCATTATTTTCTGTTCAACTCCCGTGGTGCCTTCAATGTTTAATGTCCGACTTTTGTTGTATTTCAATCAAAATTTTTAGCAATGTATGTTTTGTCATTGTGACTTCCGTCAGAGAAATTACTATAGTTTCTTGCTGTTACTAGGAAACTTGTTTATTATTCTTCAAAATAATGCCCTCAGGTATTATTTGTTACGTAATTACCCTGAAATCAGTGTTATTATGACAACAATAATAAACTAGTCGGACATTAAATTCAATTTTCACGTTGCTACATAAAAATCTTGTATTTTCCGTTATAACGCGAGATAAATAACTTCTCGATATTAAAGCTACATGAATAATAGTTTGTTTCTAAGCTGATATTGAATAAACATAGCTATTTTTTTTTTTTGCTTTTTACGAATTTGACAGTTTATTTAAACGATGTTATTCTCGATATATGGAAACTACATCATCTATTCGATTGGATATTATTTGTTGCAAGCTTTCATTATTTCGCTTTACATCAAGTTACTTCATTTACAATTTCTTCTTACATTCAAAGAGGTTTTCCCAACATTTCGTCCCAAAAATGTAGTATTGAGTTATACATTCGCAAAGTGTCTGTATGATCTATGTAAATCAACAATAAAAACCATGATTCATTTCTATGTAACAATAATCCACATTAAAGAAAAGCAATATGGCGACTACATGCGTTTTTCAAGCAATGTTACAAGGTTGAAGTAATAAATTTTAATTTCTTGGTATTGTACAATTTTATCATTATAGAATGCAGAAAAGAGTTATTTCAAAAGAAAAATTTGACATTGATAGTGACACAATTTTATATATTTATGTTCAAATTTATGCTAACATTACACTTTACGTAATTTTATATTTAACAAGTTTTCGAAGGATTATAAATATATTATACGAGTACATAATAGAATCCAATTTTATTCTATAAATCTTTTGTGTTATTATATAGATTTTCAAAGTGCAACTAAATAAGATTTTACGTATTCATTTTCCGTACAAAAAAAAAGTGCAATGACTAAATATAGCTCGACGAGTGATTTTGTATAGCTAATCAAGGTCAAATTTGCTTAAAATTTCTAATTTAATTTGCATTATGACCAATATAGGACAAAATAATCTTGATTATATTCAGTACGTCCCTGCTCTTTTTAGTAGTCAAAAAATTCGGATGTTAGTAGTAAAACAAGCCAATGCTTAGCTTCCTGCTTACGATTCAAATGTTCAACATTTTTTGCCTTATTGTCTCCATGATAATACTAAACATCTGACAATCAGCTCCAGTCTACTTGTCTTCATTCCGGCGATCTAGTAACTCAACTTACACACATATTCAATTGAAATTTATTATAAAATGGTGACTTTATTATTTTTTAAACACAATTAGTGACTAAGTGATTTCTGATATTTGAAAGTGGGGAAATAGTGGTGTATTCTAAAATTCCTGTACTTTCCAAAATACGTTGAATTAAACGTGAATAGTGTTACAATTAATATAATGAATAAAATAAAAATTTGGATTGTGAAATGGAAAAAACCCGGTTTTGAAATAACTGTTTTTATTAGTCACTAATACTATGTATTTTCTTGTAACAGGAATTGGTAATTTAAACATGAGTCTCGTAGCAATGAATGGTTGAAGGTACGAGTCCTTGAATAGTTTCCATAACGAGTGTTTCATCTTATTTCTTTTGTTCCAGCTACATAATGTTAACAAGCCTTATAAAGAAATGTCAAGAAACTAGTTGAGAATTCTGAATCCAGTGTCATCAATGAAAGTTGTAATAATATGCAATTTTTTTCTTTAGTGAAAAAATATGTAATAAATGAAAAATGTTGGGAATCTTGATGAGACTCTCCAATTTGCAAGATCAACGAACCATAGATTACTCAATATTATAAATATCTTAATAACATACTCTTATTTTCGTACTTTTACTTTTGAAATTATGGTACATGCAATATTCTCGTTGTAAGAAGTGACTTAGTTAAAACATATTGAATATATCTTAGAGCAGATTTTTTCACAATCTCAGTTTTTCTATGAATTTTGCAGGGATCCTCATGCATAATACAGTGTAAACTCTTTATAACGAAATTCAAGGGACCGAGTATTTTTCATTGTTATAGAGAGTTACCGTTATATGAAGTGAAGAAAAAAAAACAACCAAATTCACAATACTTTTCAATGTATTTGATAAAACAGGTAATTAAATTATTCTTAATGGTTTACGACTGATAATACGGTAAGTACTTAGTGTGTTTAGTTTGAGACCATCATTTCCAAACAAATCAAGTGTAATGATGCATGTGTTCTAGGCAATTAGCAATAACAAAAGCAAGATGGCTGTTCACGACCTCAAAGATTTAGTCGACGTCTTTTGTAACCCGATAAGAGAACATAAACAATAATATCGATAATAAATATTTACTGTGCCTAGATATGAACAAATTTCTCCGTAATAGAAAACTATAAAGAATTTATCAATGTGTGAGTTTTTAGGTAAACCAATCAAATTGTGCTCACTTCGACTTTATAGGGAAAGAATATCATTATAAAGAGTTTACACTTTATATTCAAATTTCAAATCGATCCAATTAGTAATCAGAGATTTTTAGGATCTCGGAAGCCTTGAAATATTTTTTTAAGATCATGCGTAAATGATGCGCGGTTTTTCGTATTTTTTCATATATGCCGCTACCACCAGCAATACACGTGTGGCTGTCAATTTCGTCGAACTGTATGTTTCGTAAATTTTTACTTTTTGCAATGTGGTTGATTCTCAATTAGAGTAAAAATGTAAAAGTCGATAATATTGAACAGAAAAATGAAAAGAAATTGGAAGTTCACCACTTTGTGGTCATATACCCATTATTTAAATTATTTGTAAAGTCTAAATGTCAACTAGTACTATGTTGTACTTCGGATATGTTTTAAAAGCTTCTATTTATAGGATCCTAGAAAAAATTTTGTACGTAATACAAATGTAAACAAGTATTATGACATTCAACCAACAATTATAGAGATTCGGTAAGATCTGCCACCCAATACTTATTCTCATGTCATAATACTGAGCTTTACACTTTTGCATAAATTACGTGCGTGCACCGTCAATATACGCGACGTTGCTGAACTACTTGATCAATTATTTTATGAATTCAAATTGGTAGCACTGTGTTAGGTCCCAGTCATTGATGAACTTATTTTTTGAACTAGAAAATTCTCAACTTGTGCTTTGTGCTTTTAGCATTGTTGTTGGTTCTTGATAAGTGTTAAAATATAGAAGCCGATGATACTAAAAAAAAATAGTGGAAACAAATTGAAAATTATTTGTCACTAATCTATTTTGTATCTTTTTTTAAGCCCAAATATCGATTATGCTTTATTTTATTTTTCTAATTTTTTTCGAAAATAACTATTCAGGGCCGTAGAAAAAAATCTTATGCAACATGAATGTGAACAAGTACAATGATATTAGAATAACAATTTCAAAGAGTCGACCAAAAAATACTTGGTCTCATATCATAATGCTAATAAATTTATACCCTTGCGGCATAAAATACTATTTTCTGTGACCACCTCTAAGCTTGATGATTAACACATCGCAAATAATGCGAAAACTAAGAATCTCCGCATTCCAACTTTAACACTAGTTGCTTTGTAAATTTATGTTAGTAGCATTGTGCACCATATTAGTATCGATCAATTTGATAATTTGTTTGTGTTCTATACATCAATAATTTGTATTTCATACCAGAGGTCGGCAACTAGTGGTCCGTGGTATAATTTTAATGACCCTCAAAGGAATTCAGTGGTGGAACCACAACGAACAAACCAACTGATATTAATATTGACTTGATAAATATAGTCAATCTATCATGGAAACTGGACATATCTCCCATAAAAATTTCTCAAAGGGACTTAACAAGGATCAAATTAGGTCACTCTTTTATAAAAATAAGAGTCAGATCAAGATAACGAGGATCTGAGATTCAAGACGACATGGAATTATGTCAATGTTGATTTGGTGTGCTATATTTGAATTCGATTACCGTCATATAAATACAATCGAAATCATCAATTCTCGTTAATAATTCGTATCTACAAAAACTATGTTGATAGTTCGCGAAATTTTAAATCCCAAATTTAATGGTCCACACTAGCTGAAAGATTAAAGACATCTGCTCTATATACTACTATTATTTGCTTAATAATTGTCAAACTACGAAAATTGGACGGTGGAAAAAATATTGTATGCAACAAATGTATAAATAAGCATTATGAAACTAGGACAAAAAATTTCGTGACTTAGTAGGCCTCGTCTCTAAATATTTCGCTTATGGGTAGTTGCACCGCTACCTCTTTGAATTATTCGACTTTTAGAGTTCCGTAGCCGAATGGCAAAAATAGTACCCTTATAATTTCATCATGTCCGTCTGTCCGTATGTCATAGCCATTTTACTTGGAGATTATTGGCACTATATAGATAAAATTTGGAAGGAAGGTGTTTTCTATACACCTCTATTCAATGGTATAATTACAAAAAAAATTATTGGTGACGATACACTACAAGTATGTAATTAGAGGATAGAAAAAAAATTCAAGCGCACATAACCATTAGATAGATTTTGAAAGATGAGAAATAAGTCTCGATATGACTTTTTTATTTTAGTCAATAGTTGATGAAATATGCGCTACTAAGTCTGTAAAAAGTTTGTTCTAACACTCTAACTTTTCAACTATGTGATGGAAAATTCTGTGAAAAATTTAGGTGGGATAACACAAATTGGTTTGAACAAGATATTTCAGTTAGTTTTTGAAATATGAGATATTTTCGGCTACATGCTAGTTTTTTGAGCATAGTGACCGCATAAATATAGTTATTTTTGTATTAAGTGTGCGAAGTGATTTTTTTTTTGTTGCGCGTGAGAATGTCAGTTTTAACCGAAACCGTAAGGTCGAGGTAACAAATTCATTCGAAAGCGCAACAAAGAATACAATCACTTCGCGCACGAAATACAAACAATATTTTCTCGCCAACTGTCAAAAAATAATAGATTAACAATAATTATTATTTTATTCAGTAAAATGTAGGAGAAAGTACAAAATAAAATTAATTTGCAGTCACCTGGGTATGGTATCCAAAAGAACGCGCAATTGTTGTTTGATAAATAAAGAACTGTCAACAATTAATTTTTCACTAGTAAAAAAATATGTTTCATTTTTTTACTAGTGAAAAAATCACGAACTTTGCGTATCCATAACAATACAAAAATTTGACAGTTGGCGAAAAAATTTATTTTTAGGCGATCATGACAAAAAAGGTGTTTTTATGGCTTCTTTTGCGGCCGTGAAGTTTCACTTTTTGGGACTGATCTGTCAAATTCTACTTTTTGGGACTGATCTGTCAAATTCTACTTTTTGGGACTGATCTGTCAAAAAATATTTCATAAACACTTCATATTTACCTATATGGGCAGTTTGATGAACTTTTTAAAAAACAGTTTTCGCTTAAATAGTACATATATTCTTCCGTCAACCTCTATAGTTCTTGCAATTCAAAAAATAAATACGCATTTTTTGTTAAATGTCAACTTGATAGAAGACAATAAAATAAAACAATTTCAACGGTAACTAAGATTTACAATTGCAATGTTTTAGAAATAAGTAGATAAAATGATATGATTTTGAATTATTTCGTAATGATCGCCTAAAAAACGTTGTGTGCACCTCGGCCTGCAGTTCTTTTTTGGTCTCACCTGAATTGCAGCCTCAGCTACGCTTCGGCCGCAAACAACAGATTCGACCAAAAAAGATAACCTTACGGCCTTGATACACAAATAACTATTTTCACAGTGAAATAGTATGAAAAATAATGTTCTTCCCTACTACGGAACCCTTCATTGTGCGTGGTTTGACATGTATTTGGTTGATTTTTTGTTGTTGTCATAATGAATAATTAGGTTTGTGTTACAATTCTGTGTAAATCTGTAGGTCTTATAAATTCATAAATCTGTAAATTATGAACAAAATCGCAATGAACATGTCATCCAAATGAAAATGAATTGACATTAATCAACAAAAGTCGATGCGTTGTTATCAGTTTCTTATGGATTTATAGATCTATAGGACTTATAGATTTGCACAAAATTGCAGCATTCGTTTAGTTGCATGATTTGCTATTTTTTCTAAATCTTTTGTTTCCTATTGGAAATGAATGTTGTTATTTATAATTCAGTTTGTTGATCAAGAAATTATCGTATATAATATCACAAGGGACTGTGATTTTATCATATATAATATCACAAGAGCTTCGAAATTATCGGATATTTCTCGATAGGTTCGTTGCAAACAAATGAACGTGTCAAGTATTCCAGGGATAAAAAATCACGAGCGCGTAGCGCGAGTGATTTTTCTGAAAAACTTGACAAGTTGATTTGTTTGCAGGGAACCTTGAGAGGAATATCAGATTAATTTCGGAGTTCGAGTGGTATTCGGGAGATTATTTTTTCCATCCAAATTCATCAATAGATTCCAGAGACTCGACTCCGAATCTGCTCATTTTTACATTCAATCTGTCTGTCAGTTTGACAGATGCTGAATCAACGAGACTGAATGTTCTTTGTTTCGTAAATATAACCAACAGACAAAATTTTCAAAAAATTTCCACTTGAAAACCGTGTAGGTTGTACCACGTGACGTCGAATGGTGCAATTCTATTGGTCGAAATTTGGATGGTAAAAATAATCAACAGTAATTATACAAGAGCTTTTTATTTTGCTGGATAAATTTCTGTTTTCACGAAATCTTGTTACCTAGCAATTTGACAAGAAAACTGTTCTAATAGAATCACGACACCATAGGTGGAGCGATTTTATTTTTTGAACAGTTTTCGAGTCAAATTGCTGTCAGATTACAAGGTTGAGTTATCAAACTGAAATTTATCCCAAGAAAAATAAAATGCTAGAGTGTAATTCGGCGAGATAATTTAACGACATTTTATTTATGAAAAAGTTTATTTAAATGTACAATTATTGAGAGTACAATTATTATACATCGTTTCACGTTTCATTTGACACATTCCACTAGGTATTCTTCAAGATTTTCTCCATCAATTCTCCGCATACTTCAAGTCCAATCTAGCAAAATATTATAAATTTGACATACCGTTGTATCTCTTTCTAATACATAATTCTGGTTTTCACAAAATACGATAAATTCTCTCCAGATACATGATTTATTGTTTTTTGTATTTATAGACACACTTTTCTTGATATTTTTTCTTATATTTTCTTCGAAAATATTCCAAGTTCTGTTTATTTTGCAGTTCAAGCATGGACAAATAATGCAAATCACATTAATATAGTGAATGTTTTGCTTTAGTTGCTAGGAGAAAGGTAAATAACGTTTTATCACTTGCAAAAAGTTATCTTTCTTTTTATCCGCTGTCAAAACAATAAAATTGTTTTTTACTTATGGCTAACTTTATATTGGAGTGGAATTATCAATAAACTTTTCTTGGAAGTATCGTTTACCTAGCAACATCGTGAGAGTCATCTGAACAGATGACTCGAACCGCGGTAAATTCCCGTTGGCAAGCGATTTGTTACAATAAATGTCATTGTAACTATGCAGAATTTGTCATTTTAATTGACATGAGTGAAATAATCTGCCAAAAATTTTAACACATTTTTTTTGTAAAAGTACTAATTTTTTTGGCTCCCGCAAAACTCCATTTAACGCCAACGTTTAGATTCAGAGCTATCGAGAAATATAACGAACACAAAAAAAAATATATATCTTCTGACCCTCAAAGCCTTCTACAATTTTCAGCATAAGATGGATCGATAAGAATCTTTGATATATTATTCATAAGGATTAGCTTGCTGGGAATTTCTTTACCAAGGATAATTTATCTATTCATTATATGACTGATAATTTTGGAAATAATGTTTTATTGATAGTACGATTCTCAAAACATTCTAAACTAATACACAACTCAGACTTTAATTAAGTTTTTGAAATTTTTCTTCAATTATTTAACAAAATGAACAGGCAATAGGAACAGATCACAATGTGGTATTTTTTATTCGAAATTCAGCACTCAGCTGTCAAAATGCAATATTTAATAGATTAAATACAGAACTTAAATCCAAATAATACTGTCTATCAGATTAATGAACAAGCTGTCAAAATTAGGATGAAATTTACAAATCCAAGATTGTTTTGAGAATCGAGCTGGAAAAATCGATAATAACAGACCAAACAATTCGGAGTATTATTAATAAATATTTTATCGTCACTCTTCACGGATTATTTTATTTATTACTAATTATTAACTGACCGAGCTAATAAAAATACTATTAGTTTTTGCTTAATTTTTTTTGTTCGTTAAATCACTGCGGAAAATTTCTCAAATGTTTACTTCTAGTAACAAAAGTAAATAGAGGCAAAAAGCCTTAGCTCACAAAAAGAATTTCCTTTTTGGAGAACACGATTGCCTTCAAAGAGCCCGTCGTTCAAGTAAAGAGCTATTAAAAACTGAAAGGCCTCAAAATATTAAAATACTTTTTTCTTACTTTGTGTTCAAGTCCTTGAATTTGATCTTCCTGATGCGTGCTGCGCTTTTTAATTCCATTTCTCACAATTTTACTCTGATATTATTAGAAAATTCGTCAACGAATGATTACAAATTAATCAATTATATATTGAATTACCGTGGATAAGTACTTATATTTATATAAGAATATTATTTCACGTTTTGGGTCTGAAGCAGCTTTGTCTACTGAGATAATAAGGAGAATTACGTCTAATTTTAAGTTAATTAATCAATTCAAGCTGTTAAATAGCATTATGTCATTTAAAGACGGGTATTATTTAAATGACAATTAAATTTTCAACTAGACATACTGGTAGGACAGCGGTCCACAATCTTTTCGATTGAAGAGTTATTTTTGAAATTGAAATAACATTTCAGGGTTTCAATCAAATTTATATTGAATTTTCTATTTAAGAAAAAATAAATATGTTTTATTGGATATAAATTCTATATAAAAATAGTAAGTGACATGACGTTTCAACAGTTTTTTCAAGTGAAAAAAATGTATTATTTATTATTTATTTCTTACATGTTGAAACATTGTGCTTCTTATTATTTTTATACAGAACTTATACCCAATAGAACATTTTTATTTAAAATGACTTCTAAAAAGTTTTTCGTCATTTTTAATAATTTGCAGACATCTGGCGAGGTATATATATAAAAATAATAGTATTATTCCATCAGATGAAGTGATCATATCTGACAAAACATGGAGATGAAATTTAATAATATAGTTCTACTCATCATGAACAATTCAAACATGTGACAGTCAAATTTCTGCGAATGTATGCTTGTTGTAACAAACCATGATCCATTAAATCGGATATCTGTTGAATCATCATTAAAATGTGGAAGTTGACGACCGTAGAAAAAATTTTGTATGCAATACGAGTGCAAACCAGCATTATGACATTCGGCCAGCAATTTTAGTTGGACTCCTGTCATAATGCTGAACTTCACACTCTTGTTGCATGAATTATTATCATTTAATTACAGCCATTAGTGTAACAAAGCCTAGAAAGTGAAACTAGATCTAGAATACAGACAACAAAATAAGAAATTCAATTTTCATCCACAATACACATTACAGTACTGTATTGCTGGCTGCAAAATTATATTCAATATATAGTAAAAAAAACAGTTGCTATTAGATTTACAGGTGTTTCAGAGGCTATATCTATATTATATAGTTTGTGTTGATATTACAAATCAGAAAGTTTATACAGGATGTATATACAACATATGTCGAAATGACTATTTCTGAACAAGATTAATGAATATTACGTTTCTTATCTTACGAGGGTAGCACTAAAATTGTTAAGAATGAGAAAATCGAATAGGCCATGAAAAACAAGAGAAACATTATTTTTTCATTCAGTTTTTTATTTATATCATTTGAAGCTGAGTTTTTGAAGCTGATTGAAATTTTAGTTTATTGTTAGATATGAAATTAACCACAGAACATTTTTGGATCATGTTTGTTTACGATTGAAAAAGTTTTAATCGCATATATAAGGAGAGTTTTAATTCAGTTCTTAGTGAACAAACAAATATAAAGAATTTGAACAAGAGGTAAATTACATTAAATACCAAAAAGAAGTAGGGAGGTCATCTAAGACTATCACCGAAAAAAGCATTTTTCTGTTGAAGAGATAATTGAAGAAGAAAATGAAGCAACTTATGCGCTAATAGAAAATTAGCTTAAAATTAGATTCTCAGCTATTAAAAGTATCGTACACGTTTATTTGAATTTAAAAAAAAAATGCCAGCTTCCTGAATTTCGAAAATCAAAGTAATTTTCCAAAAGCTATGGCAGGTGAACTTATAAATCATTTTATGACATACTTACACATCAAGAGAGTCGTGTAGGATACATGAAGATCAAAAAACTACAATAATAACCAAAAAAATTAATAATCTTTCATGAGAGTCCAGAATTGTTCCAGAAAAATTCTAGAAACACGCTCTCGATTGTTCTACAGCGTTCCAGATGCTACGCACATATGGGCATATTTAAGTATATGTAATTTCTCATTCCAGTACAATTCACATAAGAAGGTAAAGGATGAATTGAGAGTTGAGGAGGAGAGACAGCAATGGCGTAGAAAATGAATAGTGAAATAAATATTGTGGAGATAAATAAATGCTACTTGAATTATTTACAGTCGAGGAGCCGACCGCACTCTTGTCTTCCCTGATCGGACTAAAAGGCCAAATCAATAGGGTGCCAGACTTTATAAATCCAGGATCCTGTACTAAATGTCAAGAAGGGCCACTTCCGATCAATTTTTTCGGGGTGAACTTCTCTGATAGAACTTACGATAGAAACCAGTACCAATCGATAGCGAAGGTCAAGTACTTTAAGAGAAAACCAGGATGCCATCCTCTGTTCTGTCAGGGAGGACAGCAGGTACCTTTAAGTGTAACCTACATGTTTTTGTATTCAACTACCCCAATCGAGCTTACGATAGTTTTTTTTCCTAATCGAAAATCCGGGGTACAATCTCCCTATATGTCCGGAAGGGCGGTAGCCTACCTTGAATTCATGCGATTTTTTAATTTCAATTTCGAACGCGGCTGTACAGTGAAATACAAATAAAGAACCAACTTTGTCGTAAAAAGATTAGAACGCCCTGTGATTATCTACAGTCTACACAATAGACACTTCAATAAACCATCCACTTGTTGCAAGTCTTCTGTCAATCGTTCTCAGTTACTTATGAAACAGAGCCGAGCAAGCTTTTAAGAAATAGGAATATAATTAATGTTTTGATATATTTCTGCTTGAACTAGTGCACTGACGTAATGCTATATCTTAGAATTCTTAGATTAGCAGTATATTCTTAATACCATTGTGCTGCCCATCGAATTTTTCTAACTAATTATGATATTATCGCAAAATAATAATCTTGATTAATGAGTCTTATCCTAACTAAGAACTATTTTAAATTTTGTTTCCATGAATGATTAATGTCTCCAAAAAATTTCGAATTATCAAGTTTTAGACTTCCCAAATTTGGCTCGCAGTAATGAAAAAGTCTGTGGGATACGGTCCAGTAATGTTGAGTACATGATTGGCAGTTTTGTAGATGCTTATTTCAGTATTTATTGTGTAGGAAATTACGCGACGGATAATCTTTTTACGATAATGTGGGATTCTTAAGTTTCATACACTATACTTCTTTTATTGAACGTACTATTATTTTTTCAAATTGTAGCTAGAATCTTCCTGAACTCGAAGATACCGATGTGCTGCCTCCTCCTGGACAGGACAGGGGATGACACCCTGGCTTCTTCTTGAAGTACTTGACCTTCGCTATAGATAGTACTAGTTTCAATCGTAAGTTCTATCAGGAAAATTGACCGCAAGTAGCCCTTTTATCGTCATTTAGGACAGGATCCTGGACCTATAAAGTCTGGCACTCTATTAACCACTATATACCTAATCGATTCATATATAATTTGGCCGTAAATCCGATTAGGGAACATAAAGTGCTTGACTATTAGTACTTAGTTTACAGAGATAAAATATGTTTAGTTCAGACTTTTCCTTAATTTTAATATATAAATATGATTCTGATTTAATTTGACAAAATAATCAAGTGAGGAACAAAATATGATCCATATTTCTTATCCTCAATAATTCTCTTGACTATTTTCTTTTATTTACAGCAATGCTCTCATGCTAAGAGGTTCCGCATTGTGATAATAGATTGTATAAAATGTAATGAATCCGTGAGCGTATTATTAGCATCTTCATTGATAATTCACTAAATAATCCTTGATGAGCTGAAGTCTCAAATACTATAAAAAATCTTGGACTAAGTAATATTTTTTGCTTGTAGATAGATTAAAGTCAATGATTAGTAATTTATGCAACAAGAGTGTAAAGATTACTTGTTGACGTATTGCTTATAATTTTTTTCTACGGCCCTCAACTTCCATATTTTGATTCACAGCAAGAGAACCCATAGTACAAGTTAAAAGCAAGATAAAACTGAGACGCGAAAAAACGCTCACTTTGCGCATCGTTTTCGATTACAGTTTTTTCGTCCTTAGAGAAAAAAGTTCATATACAAAAAATACAGCTCAGTCTCAGTCCTAATTATGTTTATTTTTAGGCTCAGAAGCAAAAAGAATGTATAAAACTCGTCCAAAGTTTGAAAAGCAATCTAAGTCATTGATTCAATTCAGCAAAAACCATTTTCCTGATTTAGAAACACGTGTTATTTGAAGTTTTATAACTAGAAGGTCAAACTCGATGTTATTTTGTTTAAATTATGCAACAATTGACTGTTGGATTACACGTAAATGAGATTTTTATAATTAGGAAGAGTACGATTTTTTATAATTATTTTTCTGTGTTTAAGATAATTTCGACGTTCAATATGTCATTTAAAATACTAGCTTATAATTAAAACAGTCGAAATAATATTGATCATTAATTTTGAGACGGCTTCCTTGAATATGGCGTCATTTCTTCAAGAAATGAGTACAGTGTTCTCCAATTGAGTTGATTATACAATTTAGTATTTCTCAAATTATTTTAGATATATAAATTTGATAGTAAGTTATAGTTGTAGGATTATAGAAACAATTTTGCGTTTAGACATAAAGAAATATATTTTGAGCATATTATTTGCCATTTGATTCATGAATGATTTTTTATAACCTTTTTTTTTTCAGAATTGCTGTGACAAATATGTAGGCAATGCTGGATAATAAAATTAATTTGTTCACATCATTAATCAAATATGATTTGAATAATTTTTATGTTCATACAATTTCCAGACTTGTGTAATAACGAAAGGATAAAATTTTTTCCATTAGGTATTTTAAAATTATGAATAAGGTTTCCATTATTTTAAATAATTCATCCAATAAAACAAGTTTTGTGATCGTATGTTGTCTTCCTTTAGTAATACATAAGTGAGCAAGTGCAAAGGAATTTATATTACACAAGAAGAGAAAGTTGACGAAAAGAAAACGAACTTTGCCCGTTTGGGAACTGCTGGTTTGCTGCGTAACATTAGCACATGCATATGTAAAACTGTGCGCTACGAGATATATTATTTTCCATTAAAGACTATGAAACTGGACCTATCTATTGAAAATTATCATTTTGGATAGTTTTACTTCTGTATATCTTTACATAGGAATAGATTGTTTTCATTTTCTATTTACTTGCGTGAATTTTTATTGTCAGTGACATTGGTTTTTGTGATTGAATTTTGTCGGTTGTCTTCACCTGAGCATTTAATAAATTTAATGACGAAACATATATTACATTTACCGGGAATTATTATTAAAATCCAACAGTTTTATTTATGTGGTAAGAATTTGGTTGTTGGTCACGTAAAGTGACTACGATAAGAGTGATGCATGAAAAGAAAACCGTAATCACTCTTACTAGTTTTATTTTTAAATAGTAAATAAGTAACAGGTGCCTGCGATACTCGCAGCATTAGCTCTGCAGAGCCAAATTTTGAGCCTAGTGCAATATTTTCCTTTCCCTTCACGAACCATTTTGACGAAACTAATTGAATTTAGGGACAATAGGAGATGTCATAGTTTGTTGATCAATTCTAAAATCCAGCGGGACTCTTCTGTAATGTTTATGATGTAATTAGTTAATGGGACTTTTATGTGATTAGTTAAAATAAAGATGGCCGATTTTTTTTGGCACATATTGAAAGAGCGTATACAAGAAGCAATATATAAACTAAATGCGCCGCAAATCATTCGTGAAGTGTACGGTAAATTTGTTAAATTAATGGAAAAGTGTATCGAGGTGGAAGGTAGCTCTGTAGATTGTAGAATAATTTTTAAATATTAAAATTTTCATTTCGAAATTTGTATGTAGTCTATATTTTAGTTGATAAGCAACTTTGTTCTAAAAAATTAAAAATAATAAACAATTATACTTCTCTTTAAGCATTTTCATGTTTTCCTGATTCATTAGCATCCTGTACATCTGATCTAAAAAATTGATATCGCGAATTCATTTTCTCAACAAGCAAAACTATTTATAAGAAATGACTTTTGGGCGTAAAATGAATAGTAAAGATTTTCTCATTCTGGAAAATCCATCCGCAGACACACTGTATGTTTATTATAGAGATCCAAATGATGAGAAATCGTTATAGGATTAAGTGGCATGGAATCAAAATTTGTACTATTTTGATCCCATGCCAGTTTATTCAACATTGGATCACAGAAAAACTGAATTGCTGTTATGCAACTAGAATACCACGCGAGTAATGATGGTGGTGGAGTAGGAATACATGAAAGCTTAGTTTGGGATGTATAAGCTCCTAAGTATAGGAGTGGCCGTAGAAAAAAAATGTAATCACCTTACGTCTCATAAAAACTGTATATATAATTGTTTTCATTTTTATGGTTTTGTGCACACAATATATTGAAAATATATTTCATGTTCCAAGAATCAATGTACAAAGGTGGAAAAGCTATGATTTTTTGTATACTCATGCAAAATATTTGTTAGGAAAACTCGTTAAGAATTTTACTCGTTTCCCTTGATTTATTCTGTTGACAAAGTACACATGTTTAAAGAAAAACATAAATTTTATTTATGTATGCGTGTGTTTAAAAAGGCTCGGTATGTTGTTAGAAGACGTTCTTTTATTTTATGACCAATTTTGCATTTCATGGTCGTCACTATGACGTTCGAAATACATCTTATTTGCGTTTTTATCAATCGATAATTCAAAAACTTGGGAATTCACTACTTGAAATTATTATCAATATATTAATTTGAAGATGAGCACTTGATCACGGGATTTTCCAAAAATTAGTCTTCTTCAAATGACACATGTTTTTATTCTTTCAACTATGCGTTTATTTTATCCTTTGGACTATGTTTCGGTCTCCACATCAACAACTAATATACAGTGATTAAAAAATGACGCAATTCCTCTTAGTGGGTTATTGGAGACTATTAGAGTAGTCCGGGAAAAATTTATATTTAAAAAATCATTTTCATTTATTCTTCCTTAATATTAACATCTGAAGATTCACTTTAAGATTATTTATTAATTAATTTACTAGTTAAAATGTTTAAATAATGTTAGTTTGAGATTGAATTATACTCGCACTTGATGTTTAATATCTTTATTCTTACCCTTGAACAGTTTTCAAGGGTACAAAATACGTCTCATTTAGACAGCAGATATATGAAAAACCTGTCAATGTTACAGCTGAGCAGTTACAATGATAGAAATACCAATAATAATATTATGCTTAGTGCGAGCTACTTAAGCCACTCAGAGAGTGCGTTGGTGGGAGAACTCCCACTTACGCAGGGGTGAAAACAAAAATGGCGGGGAACGGCGCACCATTTTCAATGAGCATACATAGTTTAAGCTAAAGACTACTCTCGTTATTAAATTCGTCACTTATAGCCGTGAGAAATATGTGATTACAAATGAATAAAGCGCCAGCTCATTTTGCTACTTCAGTTAGAGAGTGGTTGGATTCGGAGAAATGGTCTTGTTCAGTGACCATCAAAATCTTCAGTTCTTACATCTTCAACACATTAAGGCAATTGTTTACCGAACACCAGTTCGAAACGTACAGGATCTTATTTTGGGAATTTGACCTGCTGCTCAGATTGTTAATCTTACTATGCTACAGAGAGTCTATCAAGCAAAAAAATCAGGTTTGTTACTTTGATTGAATTCCTATGAAACATCAGCCACGGAAGTAAACTTTCCTGCCTATAATCAACCAAACTACAACATTTAGACATATCGACAGATAGCAACTTCTCACATTAAAATATTCCATATGTACCTCTGAAAATTGTACAAAAATGAAATGCTTGTCAAATTACACATTGGTTACAAATTTTATTGTTTCTCTATTTGATTGATTTCGCTGATAATTATGCTTGAAATCATGGAAACATTACAATTTTGCATGCATTTAGATATCGTTATTCACTTGTTATGCAGTTGCTGTTTCACCCACGTTGCTAAACGTGCAAATATCTCTTTCTATCTTAATGCAGATTTTTTTATAGTTATCGACCATTATACATTCCTTGCGGCAAAAACTAGGAGATCAACTTATAATTTATTCACACAAAGTAGAACGTTTCACTCACAATATGCATTTGTGGTGAACTGCATTTCAGCTGCAATTCAAATGCTTATTTTCAGGGACATTTAGTGACGTCAGACGTTAATATTGGCAAAAGGGAATTGTAATGACGCTCAAAAAAATTAACTATTGGAGAAAGTTATAGCGTAAGTCCACTAAACCATAAAATCTCGAAAACTTCAGAAATAAAATGAACATCAAAATGAAATTATTTCAAATAATTTTCTAAGGGCCGTTTGACGCAGTGCATTAAATGCTGGATTTTGCTTTGCGTTTTGATTCTCTTAAGGAAAGTGAACCTCGTCACAAATACAAAATTTGGTGCATTGCACTCTGTTTTTATGTATGATGGAGCATCAAAATGCAAAGTGAAATGCAGCATTTAATGTACCGTGTCAAACGGCCCTAAGATAGTGAGCAGCGGACTCCCATGTCAGTCTTTTTCAATGGACATTGCGACAATAGATGCTACCAGGCAAAAATTTTCCAGGTGGCAGTACTATGCCCCCTACCCATTTTTTAAAGTAACCAGTGTAGAGTGAGAACTGTTACAATACAATGATCAGATCTACACATGCATGCAGCATGCATTGTATATTTTTTGCAAGCTGTTGGGCTTAATGTGAAAATTTAATTTGATATAATATAGATTAGGACAGTTTCGTTAAAAATAGTAGAATTAACTTATATATAAAAAAATTCTCTATAAGCTCCATATGTCTACTCACTATATTGAACTTTCAATAGATCAAAAGATATCTTGACATATGTAAAAAAAATTGAAGAATCATCTTGATGATGAAAACGCATTTTTGGCAGCTAATGAATGCTTGTCATTCCAGAGATTTTGCAAATTACCATCTCTCACAATCACTGAGCTTGAAATCAAGCAGTTTGGACAAACTTACGATACAGCATCTTTCATTTAGTACCAGTTTCAAGTTGACTATTTGATAGGTACATAGTTTGTGCACGTACAAACGCAAAAATACCTTCTAATCTTTATTGTTTAGTTATTTACTGACTGGAGGTCATGTGCTGTACCTTTAAATAATAATTTGATCTTCATCAAAGCTATACAAAAAAATTGAAGAATCATCTAGATCTAGATGATGAAAGCGCATTTTTGACAGCTCATGAATGCTTGTTACTTCAGAGATTTCGCAAATTACCATCTCTCACTATTACTGAGCTTGAAATCAAGCAGCTTGGGCAAACTTACGAAACAGCAGCTTCCATTTAGTACTAGTTTCAAGTTGACTATTTGATAGGTACATAATTTATGCATGTACAAACTCAAAAATACCTTTTAATCTTCATTGTTTAGTTATTGACTGACAGGAGGTCAAGTGCTGTACCTTAAAATAATAATTTGATCTTCATCAAAGCTATATAAAAAAATACACCAAAAGTAAACAAATTTTCATCCAATAATAATAATTCATTCTAATAAGCTTCAAATTCGCGTCGAACAAGTCATTGAATGAATCCCGGACAGATTTGACAACTGTACATAATAATAGTGACATCCACGGCTGAAGTTGTAACTAAATTTTTATCCACTTGATTGAACTTTAGTTGCCATATCCCTAATGTCATATATATCTATGGGAATTGTTTCACTTGAAACAAGTAATAGAATAATTTATTCTTCCATAATCACTGAGCTTGAATTAAAGCAATTTGTGCAAACCTACGAAATAGCAGCTTTTATTTAGTACCAGTTTCAAGTCTGTAAATAGTATAGTTGCTGAGAACTCAGCGTCACGCCAGCCAGCCAGCCAGACAGTTAAAGTGAATATAATAGCGCTTTTTTCCAAAAAATGCGCTAAAAAATCTCTGAAAATCACCTCCAAAACTACAGATTCAAGAAAATAAGTAACGGGTGGTCAAGTACTGGCCTAAATTGATCGTAAAAACAAAAGTCGAACTCATTATGATACTAGTAACATCGAAAACCGCATGTCAATATCTTGTGTAACTCACGAGATATTGAAATAAATAGTTTCTAATCTAAAATAGGTACCAACTTATATTGGTTCAAAATTTCGGGTATAAAATTCAATTACTGATATGTTGCTCATTCTGTGCAGCAATTTTCAGATTTCAACTATGCATAGTTCAGCAGTAATTACCTTTTCAATTTTTACCTAAGACTGGGTGTCTGGATGAGAAAATTAGGCAGTTTGTGCAAACCTACAAATCAGCATCTTTCATTTAGTACCTGTTTAAAGTCTATAAGTGCTGTAGTTGCTGAGATCTCAACGTCACGCCAGCCAGCCAGAAGCCAGACAGCCAAAGTGCACATAATAGCGTATTTTATTTTGTAAATATGCGCAAAAAAGCTGCAGTGGACTTGAAAAAACGCTAGCTTCATTATCTTATAATTTTTAGTAGAAATAATTTGTAGATTATTCTGATTTTTTGCACCAAAATGAAAACAAGGCTTTCTTCTATAATATTTTTTTTTTTGTGTTGAGGTTAGAAGATATTGTAATATAATGAAATAGTTATTTGTGTACCAAGGCCTTGAAAGTTATCTTTTTTGGTCGAATCTGTTGTTTGCGGCCGAAGCGTAGCTGATGTTGCAATTCAAATGAGACCAAAAAAGAACTGTTTTATCTATTTATTTCTGAAACATTGCAATTGTGGGGGCTATAAGGGGACAAAGAATTTATAAAATACTTATGGTCAGTTGCACCGCTGTCCCTTAAATTATAGGTGTCGCTTAACTTAACAATATCGTATCAAAATTTAGAAGTTAAATGTGACATAAACATTATTTCGATTCAATATTTAAGCTAGAGCGGTGCAATTGGCCATTAATGTCGAAATCTCTTTCACAGGGGTCCTAGGCACCTGTCTTATGTACATAATGAATGAACCGACACTCCAGTGCCGGATTAGAATACATTCAGACTCCTAGGCACAATATTTAATGGATTCCCTGAGTATATATAAAGTTGCATCTGTATGGTTACTGCTAACTTCTCTCCAAGCATTGGGTAAAATTAAAATACATGAAATCTCGTTTTTCCTTATTCATATTGCAATAGAAAACATTTCATTCCAAGAAGGCTCAAAACGGAACCCTATTCATACCTCTATGTCTGCCAAAGTTCTGTTTCTTATGAACAAAATAAAATATGTATTCCAAATTACATGCATTTAAATAAGAGCATATTTTTTCGAAATTTTAAACCAGGAGGGCTTTATACAGAGGAAATATATGTCAGTTTATTTGTTAGAGCTCCTACATAAAATAAATTCTACGATCCTCAATAATAAACCTTCCGGAACAAATCATGAACACAGTAACGAGCACAGAGTCCAATCTAACAAAATATCAGTGCAAGTACTACGCACAGTGCAACCAATATAAATTCAACAAAAACTAAATTTCGGTTATGCAAATTAGCTGCCACGCGTGTAGTGATGGTGGTGTAAGCAAATAAGTATTTGCGTGAATATGCATACATTTCAAAACCGGTTACTTTTTTTTAGGCTTCAGTACGGAATTTTTTTCTGTAATAAAAAAAATTTATATATTTAACTTTAAAAATATTATTGTTATTATTTTTCATTCTCCGAAATTTTTGCAATAGTATATTTAGATGAAAACAAAAAATATATTTATTTTTAATTAGGTATTTTCCACTGACATTGTCAGAAATAATATAAAAGTTCACATTGTATATTGTGTAATGTAAACAAGTGTAAGATAATACATTTTTATACTCCAGAAAATCTTTCCATTGATTACATTTTCTTATCTCAGAGACATCTTAATTTCATTACTTGATGATTGAATAGACATAGTTTTTTTTTTAAATATTGAGTGAAATAGTTATTGCAAATGCTATTTTTTATTTATTATAATGAGTTTATAACCTTTTTTCAATATTCAATTGAGTAATTCGAGAAGATATAAAACATGTTCTGTTTAATTTTTTATTCAATGTGGATATGAAGAATTCTTTCATGAGATTTTGCATAAGTTAAAAAATGCAGTAGCAGGTACAGGTGCTAAATGCATTTCACATACGCAACACACCTTACCTTTTCACATGCACAATATTTTTTTTTGAAGGTGTATCACTTTGGTCCCGCGAAGCAGTTTTCTCATCACTAAAAATAATAATATTATTTAAACAATAGTTATTAAGATGAGTCGTGAACAGATATAATTAATTTTAATTTTTAGTCATTCTTTGCCCCCCTCACCCCTCACAAATTATGGCACCCGAGGTCTGGGCCTCGTGGGCCTAGGCCTAAATCCGTTTCAGTAAATAACAAATATTTCTATGTTAATTTTCTCAAATGTAAAACTAATATTTCCTAAATATTGTGAGTCTTCCTACTTATCTCGCAAGTAAACATGAATGAAATGTAACATTTTGACATTGTATCCTTCGAGTGTACAGTGACTGAAACTGTTTTTCAGTAAAGAAGATCTCCGGAGCCAGAAGAGATAGAAAGAAACTAATAACATAGTTACGATCTTTCTTTCAAAGTTTGTGCAAAGGTGAAAACAGAATTCCTCTATTTTTTTTTGTTTTGAGCTATGTTGGAATTCATTTTTGTGTTTAGCTCAATTTGTATAGCCTTTGCTAAACTCTCGGCTATAAATGTTTGAGCTTAACACAAAATGTCAGATTTCTACTTCTACTATTGCAATATATCATAATCTTCAAGCGTACACTAATATTGACATTATGCCACTGTTTACTACATGAAAAACAAGTTACAACCAAAGATGGCATCACTTGGCAATTACTTGTTTGACAGTTTATTGGCTGTTTCTTTCATATTTGCCTAAATCAAATGTCGCAAGTTGGATTGGCGAAATTTTTTATTTAATATGCTTCAAGAAAAAATAGTATGTAGTACGGAGTAGAGTGTTCTTTTTTGATATATTGAAGTAAATGACTAATATTTGGAGTCAAAATGGCCTCCAATAAGCGGTACTTTATTTTATTTAGTAACTTTAAACATAGCTAGTACATAGTCTGTATTTTCAAAAAAAAAAATTACGTTCATTTGATTAGATTCAGTGGCCATCATAAAAAAGTGCCACGTTATTTTAATATGTCAAATTTAAATACGTATTCTTCTGAAAAATTGTCTTCATTCTATGCTCATTAAATAATATAGCATTCAATCAATTTAGTTAAAGAAAAAAATGAGACCTACTTTCAGGATACTCTCTAATTTTAAAGTTCATTGATGTGTCTGGTACCTATTACCATAAAAATTTTCAAAGTAGTTTTCTTTTTCTATCTTAGAATTATGGTGAAAGTAAAACCGATGAGATAATATAATCAGAATTTAATTCAGCACTATTTTCATGCTTATCGATATGTGACTCATGCGTTGTAATATTTTAATTAGCTGGAGCGTTATAATTATCATGCACACTTGTAGTTAATAGAAATATAACTACTAACTATATCAATTTATTCTGCCTCTCATATTTTATAAGTACAGGGAATCTGGAAAGTCGAAATAAATAACTTAATATGTTAGTAGAAATTTTTCCATATATTAATTATTATACTTAAAGAGGAAACATTTACAGCCCGATTCTAAAAATAATTGAAGCTAATTTACAGTCTTGGCTTAGTTAATTTCAATGTAATTTTCGATCGTTCAACACAAAGCATTGAATTTTGCATTCCATTCTAGATTTCAATGCAAAGAAAAACACACCGTGGTACACAAAATATTGTGCATTAAAATGTGCATCAAAATGCAGGATGAAATCTGCAATATGAAGGCTTTTTGGAATTGTCATGCGTTATATTAAGCATTTTAATGCATATTAGACTCTGCATTTCTATGAACATCACAATGGTAAATAGAACACTGAATTAAAATCAAGGTTTTGATATATTTCTAAGACATTCATATTTATTTGCATTTTTTTGAAATGACAGATAAAATGTAGAGAGGGTAATATATTATTATAATCGTTTTTAGTGACGATGAACTGCAAAGCACAAGTGACGGCAATTATCATACGAGACTCTAAAGTTATGATACTATCAATTTCTTTCAAACACCAAACGAATCAGCTTGGATGGTTTTTCGGTAAGGTCGGAGACTGCTTTTCTTTCGACAATATTACTTAGCGCCTGCCGTTCAATGTTTAATTCTACTTCGTGATTATAAACCAAGTCACTGTTTATTATTTTAAACTCGCGATTTGTATATACTTTAGCTGTACATCGATAATTTTTATTTGTACAATAATTCTGTCGTTTGTTGTTGAAGATACGCAGAATTTAAAATTGTCAATAACTAGCAATTTCTTTTCCTTGTCAATAACTATGTTATTTATTTCCATGTTCACTGAATATTAAATAATTGATGAAACGCAAATATTATATTTTCTTCACTTTCATTTGTTGATGAAAGCAAAGCTACCAATTTGAATGCAATTTTTTCTAGAACTTTTTAACTCTTGAAGCTATACATACAATTAGGGAAATGACCAATCAGTACATATATTAGGAGTAGGCGAAGTTAAAAACTAAATGTTATGGAAAATGTAAAATGTACAAATATTTTGCAAATATAATCATACAGTCATGGAGGTGGATAGGTACTTGACACAGGTAAATCCGATATCTGCATTGCAAGGGATTAAAATGCCCAACTGGAATATTCAGATTAAGGTACCCTTTACCGAATGCCCAACTAGACTGCAGCGCAAGTGACGCCTTCTGAAGCAACTCCTCCAGAAATATTTTTATTAAAGGACTAGTTTCGGCAAATGCTACCATCAGATTAACAAATATTACAAATTACAACTATTTATATGCTGTGACTATTTAGGGTTCCCCCGGATGGGAGGTGCAAATCAGAAATAGTTGAATAAGTAATTTTAAAAATGGGAGTTTCTATCAATTCTAGGTAATCGTTCATTAGTTTATGACCTTTGAAAACATAATTTCGAATTCCGAACGCTTCTAAAAATTTTTATTTAAAGCCTTTATCAGTGAAGACTAGAATTTCTTATTTGGAAGAGCAACCCTCAAACTGATCCACTATTCGACTTTTTTTATTGAACGCACAGTCAGTTGTTTCTTATAAGTTGTAATATGAAAAGCATAATCAAGTTCCACGATTAAATGTTTTGCTTACCAAAAATTTGTGCTGGAAGAAGACATGCAATAAGTGAAGACGAAGAACGTGAAAACGCTTCATACTAAGATAAAATCAAGGAAATCGGACTGTTACTAGAAAAATCAGCGAAGTAAAGCTTCACGTCGCATGCTACAAAGCCTACTGGCGACTTAAACAAATGAAGACACTTCCTGGATGGTGTCGACCACAGATCTAATTTGTAATAAGAGTAACAAATTAATATTTAATACAAAAAATTACGCGAAACTTCTGATTAAAATCTATATTATAAAGTTAATAGTTCCTAAATTTACTCCACATAATGGAAATTAGTGCCAATTCACAATGCGCGTAAACATAAGAAGTACGTAAAAACATAAACGTAAGAAATTATGTATGTTCACAAAGGTCGTAACGTAAAATATCAAAATAAAGTGTTTTTTTCATTTTACGTTGGTACAAATTAGGGTTATTATTGATGTATTGTGTTGGTTTCTCTGACTGTCATTTTCAAATATTCTGTTGATTTCGATTCTGTTCCGTGTTTAATGTTTTTCTTTGGATTCAATTTTATTAGTTTGGAGTTTAGTTTGTTTTGTTTTATTGTATGATGTCTGAAAAACATCTTGCGATTGTTATATTATTATTGAAACCAGATTGAAACTGCGTTATAAAAGTCGCCAACGAGAGAAATAATAAGACGAGGAAGAAATTATTGTTTTTTTTATTAATAATTCTATGTCAACCATATTTAAAGCATGTTTCGATCCAGGCTGTTGTTAACTGTCAGATGAAAACATGTGTTTAAAGTAGACGCATGCGCTATCAGTTGTTTCGTACGTAAACATAACATAAAGTTGAATTTATCTCAACTTTACGTTTTCATTACGTAGCTCTTATGTCAATACGCAAACGTAAGAAATACGTAAGAGCATTGTGAACACGGGTATTGAAATACAGTAGTTCAACTTTATGTTTATGTTTACGGTTACGTACTCTTTACGTTTACATACATTGTGAATTGGCACTTACATTTGTTTCAATAATCGAAAAATGATGATAATCTGGAAAATCTGGCAATGCAGTTGAAAATTAATGAAAAATGAGTAAAAAATCAGTTCTGGAAGACAATAAAATAGCTTATTCAGGCTTAGTTGACAATTAAATTAAATTGAAATAGTAACTTTTATCCACAGATCAATAGCAAATGGCTTATTTGAACATTTTCATTTCAACATCTTTATTTTCCGTTATATAATATTATAATTGGTGATCCAATTTATGAGAAATTTTATTTCTTACAGAATTGTTTGAATGTATTTTCAATGCAGGTTCAACTGGAATTAAGTAGAAGGGGAGAATCTGAATCTACCCTTTTTATTATAGGAAAATACGCACACACTCCTCGTAGTAACAAAATTTCCTTTGGTATTACAAAATCCCCCTAAAATGGCAAAATTGGAAATGCAGCAGATGATTTCTGCTATGTAATGTTGCATTGAAATATCGAATAAAATGCAGTATTAAAGGCAATGTTAGACAGCCCTTGGATAATGCAATTAAGAACATAGAACAGAAAATTTCATCTAGGTTTTTCGAGCTGCAGCATTTTTTGTTCGTGTTTTAAAAAAAGGTAAATATGATATTGAATAATTTTCAATTTTGTTCTATTTGTATAATGACATAATATCCTATGTACCTACATGCAAGAAAATAACAACTTAGTTTTTATACTTTGGTATGACCCAATTTAATTTTTTCTTCAGTATCTCAAACATTTGAGAATTTTTGCGTAATGGAAACAGTATGAAATAATTAGAAAAAACACGCCATAAAGACATGTTTCCGATCAATTGTCCTCATGGAAAATTTTTTGTTTTACGATAGAGTACTAATATATTCTTTATTTCAGCAAGCTCTTATACAAGAGAATTTAATTGTTTTCGCATATTGCGAAATGGTGTTCACTTCCTTTAAATGATTATAAAAGTCAACTTACTTGTTTCTTGACGATAAACCAAAGTAACACTTAAAAACTGAATGAGAAACAAGTGAATAGCGTATTTAAGATATTCTTATTACGAAAGAGCTAAGAATATTCAAGAAACATATAGGTACAATGTCAAAATCTGTTTTAAATACAAATTTTAACAAAAACAGGTCTTAAACTTATTATTTACTTCTATATTTAGTCTTATCATTGGTTCTATGACAGTATTACAGTCATGTAATTTGGAATAGAGGAATGTAACAAAAAATAACGTCTAATTGTAAATGGAAATGTAATGTAATTTGAACTAACAAACCTGTCAACTATGATTTGTAATTACTATTTATTCATCAATTAAAAGATTGGCAAAGTGTCAATCCTTCACAATGAAAATAATTGATGATTCTTTTAAATCAAAATATTCATACAGGCTGATTTACAAAAAAATGGCAAGTACATAGGTATTATTTAGTCATAATCCATGAGCCTATATACGCAATATAATATATATCGTCTTATTCCATGAACACAGCTCAAGGAGATTAGGGCGCAAAAATAATACGATGTTTAGCATAGTTTTGATCAATCCAAATAATACTTTTTGATGACTTTTTTTCAGAAATAACGCCCAGGATGAAAATCTGCTATGGCCACACAGTACTTCGCCGACCATAAATTTCATGGTGAGTTTCATCACTGTTTCATGAATTTAGAATGTCGCATCAAATAATTGCATATTTCAAAGTGACAGCTGTCATCGTCAAAGTGACAGCTGACGTTGTTAAAGTGACAGCTGTCATTGTCAAGACGGTAGTTATATTTTAGTCCTTACATAATAGTTATTTATGATATAAGTGTTAAAAGTGTCATTTTATTTTGTGACAAAGGAAGTTTAGGACACGACGCGCAGCGGAGTGGCGTAACCTTTGGAACAAAATAAAATCACTTTTAACACGTATGTCATACACTATTTTTTATACAAACACTATTGTTAGTGATAATAATGCGAAATTGGTAAAAATTTATACAAATTATGACATATTGGATGAACTGTCATTTATATAGCAACCACGTACTCTTTGATAGCAACCAATGTTTTGTTGTTATTTACACAGTTTGACAGATATTTTGAATGAAATGGATAGTCAAGAAAATAAATTAATTCCAGCTGAAATTGACGGAGCAGCTACTAGAACTGTTCATTATCTATTACCTTCTAACAGTACGAGATCGCCTACGGACGTTTTTTGAAATGGTGCGAAGATAAAAATGTTTCTAGTAAATATTATGAGACTGTTTTTTTTGCGTACTTTGAGGAGGAATTCAAGTAATGGAAATCGTCAACGTTATGGTCGAATTACTCTGTATGTAAAAACCATGTTGAAAATAAAGAACAATCAAGATTAAGCAAACATTATATATAAGTGTTAGAAGTGAATCACTTTTAACACGTCGCCAATGGTAACGTGTTAAAAGTGAATCACTTTTAACCCGTCGCCAATGGTAACGTGTTAAAAGTGATAACAATGTCATAAATTGTTATTTTTAATACGCTAAGCAACCATTAAAAGTCGTACTTTTAATAGTGTTTGTATAAAATAGTTATTTATACAGCAAGTGAATTAAACCACTGTTTATTTGCGAGAAGAAAGTTCAAAATCACGAGCGCGTTTAGCGCGAGTAGTTCAATTCTTTGAGCAAATAAAGAGGTTTAATTCACGTGTTTGTATACATAATTTTATTCAATTTTGCGTAAATTTCTGGAACATGAAACTGAGGAACAAAATTCAAAAAAATTAAATTGCAGTTACAAGGCAGCTTCGTTGATATCGCGACGAGTGTTTGTTTTTCAAACATTCGGGAATGTGACTGTCATTAAACTGTCAGTTTTGTGAATTTTTAATTGAAGCGTTATAATTGTGAAAAGTATTGTCTGAAATGATGGCAGAAAGTGATTAATACAATGTTCTCGTCCCCGATACCATTTTGAACGAAGCAGCCGCAGCAGTTTGGAAAATTATTCCTTAGAAATCGAAATCTTTGTATGAAAAGGAATTCCAACAGTGATTTAAATCTTATTAATTCACTAATAATTCATTTTAAATCACTAGTGAATAAAGATTTACTTAAGACTGTTGCTATGGATTTATTAATGTAGCTTTAAAACGTCAAAATTGAATAAAATAATTTCTAGATTTTTGAGGTCTTTAATTCATTGGAACATACAGTATTGAAATTTGATAACCTGAATTGTAATTTAACGATGGTAATGTGGATTCTACTGATAATTGATTTTATCTTTCTATCAAGTTTATCTCCCCAAAAGCTCTGAATTGATACCAAACTAGACAGCATTTAAATAACTTATGAAAAAAACAATGATTTAAATATTCTTTTACACACTTCTACTAGAATTATTCTAGCAAGAGCTTCAAATGATACCAAACACGATAGAGCCAAATTGACGAACGTTTGCATGTGATGTCCAAAAATGAGTTATAATAATTCTAATTCCACTTTATATTTCTCATTATTTCTTAGCTTCCGAAAAATATAACGAATTTCATGATAATTCAAATTTTAATAATAACAAATGAACCACTGAGAGTTTTCAAAAATGTTTAAGGTAAATATTATGCCAAATTATTCAAGAATTACTTTCAATTATTTTATATTTTATGGTAAATAAATACTACCGTTTATAAAATAAACGCAAAAAACTCAAAAGTTCCATCAATAAAGTTTTGGTATCACTGGTTAAAAAAAGGTAATTTATGAATCTAATGTTACAATCCTGTGTAAATCTATAAATCTAAAGACTGGTTTATGATGGATTTAATTTACGATTTTAGATTTTTTGAATAATAAATCCAGCCAATCGTAATCATTAGTTGATATGTCAGAAATTCCAAATTGACAACTGTCAGAAAAAAGATATTCAAATCATTAATCTGGTGGAATAGCACTCATATTTATATTATAAAAGAAATACATCAAACCGAAAATCAATCATTTTTGCAAATAAAACAATTTTGGCGATGTAAAATAGCTACTCAAAAATCCAATTTTAGGTTATATTTCAAAAAAAGAACGAGAATGAGGATCTAAAACTATGAATCTACATTTCTAAATGTAAATTCCTGAATTAAATCCATCATAAACAAGTCTTTATAGATTATGAACAAAATCGCAATGAACTTGTCATCCTTATAAACAAATTGACATTAATCAACAAAATTCGATGCGTTTCTATCAGTTTCTTACAGATTTATAGATTTGTAAGACTTATGGATTTGCACAGAATTGCAACATTAATCTGTAACTTGAAGAAAAAAAAATTAAATATAAAATTTCAGTCGAAAATTTGTACGCGTTCTCAAGTTATCGCGTGCTTTCAGTCAGACGGTCGACAGACCTACCGACTCTTTTACAAATTATTTTTTTTAGATTCAGTAAGGTGTAAAACGAGAAGATTCATCAAAATCTCGAGCTGTCAAAAAATCGGGATTACAATATTTCCCCTATTATACATAGGTCAGGCAAGTGGAAAAATAACAAATAAAATTTGAATAAGAATGTGAAAATTTAACTTTTTTCTAAACTTTTATCATTCAACTTTCTCATTTATAATTTCTTCAATTCCATACTGTCAAATCATACTATTATAATTCATCAATTTAGCATGAGAAAAAAATTATAGTATTAATGACGATAATGTACCCTGGAAATTTTTGAGTGACTTCGAATCATTGCCAAATTTTTAAATTTCGATTCAAATATTTCTGAGATCCTCATGCCTTCTCAAGTTTAAAATAACCATAGTTAGTTAAATTGATTTCCTTTCTAACTCCATATTCCAATAATTATTCAAATGAGAGAAACGTTTAAAAATCCACCTCTTTTTAAATTAGCATACTAGAAAATTTCCTTCTTTACATCATCCTCTTTGTTGTAGGTGTGTGCGTATACGCATGTTCTGCGTATTGCACGCACGCATGCGCATGTATAACCTCCCCCGAGGCGATCAGGAGAAAGTATGATTATGTGATTTTCACGCATTATGTTCGTTCCGCAGCAAGACTCGATTTCATTGATTTCCTCTCATCTGATGTCTGAAGAAAGATGTTATATAAATTTGGTTGGGTTTTAAAACAAATTTCTTGTTGCGTCATTTACTAGCAAATTAAATTTTACTACAGAGAAAACAGTTTTTATGCAACCAGTGCAGAAAGGTACTTATTTCATGCAAGTATGAGATTTGTGAAAATAAAATCATTGTAAAATAAACCTGTCTATTAGAATTTGTTTCTATTTAATACAGAGTTTTTTATACTGTATTTTTTTAAAACATTTCTAGCAGTGATAAAAGAAATTTATTGAAATAATTTTTTTCTGTATTGAGTATATTTATCATATTCTGTTTAAATTTTCTGTGTGGGAATGAAATATGTATATAGATAATATTTACACAATGTTCGTTGTTTAGCATGAACTGAAAGTTTGTATATTGTCTGTAACAATTTCGCGACAGATCACCAGTATTTGTCCAACTGTTGTTTAAGCAATCTTCATTCTTTAAAAACCAGTTCACAGAATAACATAGACATAAAAAAATTATTTTTGTTATTTATTCTGAAATATAAAAATATTCTATCGGCAAATGAGTTCTTTCTATTAATAACTAAATAGTAATTTATGTAACAAGAGTGTAAAATTGAGCATTATGATATGAGGCCAAGTAATTGATGAAGAGGCTATTGGGTCACTAAAATTGTTGACACAAACATGAGTTGATATAAAACTAAATTCAGGTTATGCTCCTAACACTTAATAATTATCTCAAATACATACAATAATTTCAAAAATTAGTGCACTTTTTAAATTTTAGATAATTATTGTGGAAATAACTGAACATATACCTCTGGGAATGATTTGTTCTAATCATCAATTATGTACACGTTGGGATACCGTCTTTGGAGAAACATTCGCATACAAACGCTGTGCCAATAGTATTTTGTCCTATCTGGCCATGAAGTAACAGTATCTCCACTAATTCATTATCACTGTATATATTTATGTTCATAAACATTTCACTACAATGCACTGCACTGCACAATCAAAACAATAAATCAGCAAAGAAATACGATTAACAATCGACGAAAGTATCCTGTTTCGAAGTAAATTAAATTACAACATCAGAATTAAATGAGTTTTGCGTAAACAATTAGTTAGTAGATTCAAATAAAATTAATAAGAATACTTATCAACCAGTGATTAAAAAAATTTCCACTTCAAATTCGCAAGTTTTTTCGTATTCCAATATTTCTTTTTTTTTCTATAATCAATACATCAGGTTATAAGAACAGTTGACGTTTAGTGCATTAGAAAAACTTCCTGTGTCTAAATTTTCTGAAGTCGGCGCCTATGGAAATATTTGTTGATGTTACTAAATATAACAACAATCTTCTGAAAAAAAAAAAACAAACCAGTTGCTTGTAAAACATTCAAATATGACTTTCTTTGAAATATCTATTTGCATCTCGAAAACGGATATTATATTAACTCTGAGTCAAAACGGATGCAGATCTACAGAAATATTACATTTTTTTACGCGCGACTCAGGACCCAATCTTTCAAAGTGTATATTGATATACACATGCCATACCTGGATAAATAGTTGTTCCGGACAACTTCAAATCAGTACCAAGATCGATCGTCGATGCATTGAAAGAAGATTTACAGTGTAAATTAGTTGGTCGACAAATTAGTGACGATAGTTTTGAAAGCGATTGATAGTGGCATCGGCAATACGATCTAATTGTGATTGGACCTTTAGTGAATTCAAACAAAATATGATCGACTAAAATTTTGAGTTTTGTAATATCGAATAACGAACGGTGATAAAAGCATCTTCATTGAAAAGGGATGTTACATATTTAGTAGGTAAATTAAAAAAACAATGTCCTTTCTACAATACTATAAAAAAAAATCTGACATGGACATCACGTGACTTACTTGTACATCATTGGATATATATAATCAAACAGAAAAACGCATCATTCCACGGCTAATCGTTTTGGATTTATCCGAAAGTTTCTAAAAATCTGTCAAGTGAAATGCGCTTTCAGCCTAGTCGGTTGCTATGTACTTTGTACAAGTGAGTAAAAATGAGTAGTAGATTTCAAGAAAGGATATCAGTTATGAAAATAGTACTAGATCTGTTTCTATATCGACCCCAGAGAACATTGATGCTCTACGAGACCGACGATTTGGGCTGAAACATGTTGAAAAGACGAACGTATTTTTTAAATTGTTCATTCTGATTTAGTATTAGTTAAATATGTAGGTTTCTACTCGCAATTGTCTAAACGCCGAACAAAAACGACTAAGTCATGACATCCAAGTTGATTTGTAAGTGTTTTAAAGAGGATTCCTCTTACTCTTCAGATCGAATTGAAATCAGATAAAAATTGGGTTCATCAGTATGGTTCAGAAGCAAAGGAACAGTCGAAAAAGTGAAAACGTTCTGGCTGACCTTGGCTCAGGAAGTTCCTAGGACAGAAACCAGCAGGAAAAGTTTTGCTTCCATTTTTAGTTCAAAGATGGAGTAATTCCCATCGATTTTATTAATAGTAGTACAAAGAAGTGACTGAAGAAAATGACTCATCATTAGATTAATCTAGTGAAACGTTATAAAAAAGTAAGTAAAGTGGTGCTGTTATTGCATTACAATTCATTGATTACAAGTCATTATAATTTCTGCAAAAACTGAATAAAGTAGGCTTTGATCTGATCGATCGTCTCTTATATTTTCCAGACTTATTTATTAACAGCAGAGACCAACAGATGAAAATCCAATAATGAGAAAATATGCAAAAAAAAATTTAATGCTAGGGAGAGGAGAAACCAGGCTACTTCAGTATATGCTCAGCATTTTGACATCTTTTGGGAAATTTTTGTGAAAAAATCCAATATTTATTGCATTGATAGCATATCAATCACATCATGAACCGGTGATTTATGCAGTATGTTGGTTAGGAAAGTAAAAGGACAAAATGATTCCTGTTATTTGTACTAGGTACATGAAAATTTGTAAATAATAACATAGATAATAATAAAGCAATCATCAATATTATCTTATATCAGTTTGAATAAGTGACTCAAACAAATCTCAGCTCTTCAAGTATGTAGGTGGTCAAACTGAATTATCTGTAGTAATAATTTATGTAACAAGAGTGTCAAGTTAAGAGCTTTATGACATGAGGCTAAGTATTTGGTAACGAGGCTAGCCGAGTCAATAAAATTGTTATCCGAATAAATACTTGTTTACACTCATATTGCATACAAGATATTTTCTACGGTCTTCAACTTCAATATTTTGACAATTATTGAGCACCCAACCCAGCAAAGGAGCCTAGAGCACAAGTTGACATTTAGACTTGACAAATATCTGTACAAATGGATCAGTGAGAAGTGCTACAAACGGTTATATAATGTTTATTTTATGCATTGTTTGCACATGACTGTAAAAAAAGTGTATTATATGATGCATCCTTAGGTGGGTAGTATGTAATTCATTAATTGAAATAAAGAAAATTTAAAACTTTCTTCTAAATAGATTCGAAGCATTTATTTTGAAACTCATATGTACCAGATTATCGCACAATAATCCAATGTCGGTCTAACAAAACAAAAGCCGAGTGTAATTGCCATTAGGTAGTAACCAAGATCCCTCAAACTTGAAGAACATAAAATTAAAATTCAGAAACTTGTGTCGCACAAAAATTCAATCTAAGAAACGATTTTTAAAACCATCATCTTAGACCAGGCAGGAACTGTAGATACATGTTTCGTCCTCATCAAGACTTGTCAATACACAGATTTAGTGTTTCACAAGAATCAAGATGTAATCTTGATCTTGTCTTGATTTTGTCTTGAAATCAAGACAAGACCAAGACAAGAAGTATTTTCTATTTTCCAAGACAAGACAAGAAAGTACTATCAAGAATCAAGACTTCTTGTCAAGAAATCTTGATATCTTGACAAGTAATTTTTCAAATCTGCATATTTATTAATCTATTATTAAAAAATTTAAATCTGCTGTGGCCATTACAATTTTTCCCCGACAATAAATTTCATGGCTAGTTTCATCACTGTTTCATGAATTTAGGAGTGTCATACCAACTTTCAAAGTGACAGCTGTCATTGTCGAAGTGACAGCTGTCATTGTCAAAATGACAGTTGTCATTGTTATGGAGACAGATGGCGGATATATTTTAGTCCTTACAATATAAGTGTCTTTGAAAATGGAGAGTCTTTTTCTATACTGTCTGGTTGAAAAAGTTCATTTACAAATTTAAACCTAGCCTTTTGATAAAAAACTCCAATATTTAATTTCAGTCGAAAATTCGTACGGGTTCTCAAGTTATTATACTTTCAGACAGACAGACCGACTGATTTCATTTAAACTTAGGTTTTTTGAGTTCAGTAGGGTCTAAAATGTGGAAATTCATCAGAATCTTGGACAAATAATAATTGCAAATACTGATTAAAATGTGCAAATGACAGAGTTTTCATTTATTTCTATTGGTGGCAATCTTGGAAAACGTTGCTAGAATCAATTCATAACATAACTGACAGGGAGGATAAAGGGTAGACACTAACGCTAAACTGAGTGTTCGGATTGGATAAAGCAATAGAGAAAGGGGATTCACTCTAAAAGTCAAGATCAAGAAATATCAAGAATTCTTGAAACAAGGCAAAAAATGCGTTGTCAAAAAATGAGCAAGACAAGAAATTTTTATTTTCTTGTCTTGAAAATCAGGACAAGACAAGAAATCTTGTCTTGAGAAACACTACACAGATTTCTCACAAATGTCACAATTAATTGTGATATCTATTCAATCAACATAATGAAGAATGTAGTTCAGATAATGTAATAATTCAAATGAAGTTTTCTGTGAAATTTGATTTCCAGTTCAATCATCTCAATTAGCACCATCAAGCCATTATCTTTTTCTCAAATTGACAAAAAAAATTGAAAGGACACAAACATTTTTCTAAGGTCTAGATCTAGGAATTATTCTGTAGTTTTCGATCAACGTATTAACAGTATAGAGTTGAAAGAAAATGATGTTTGGTAAAAAAATTTGTTTTTGAGATTTGCTAATTCCTTCTGCGTCAGGCAGTCGCCTACAAGGAAACCGAAATTATTATTTTATTGAACCTCGATACCTCTCAGAGTTCATATCTGTTCTATATGTATTGTCCAAAACTATGAAATCCTCTCAATCTTAACTACAAGTTTTTATCATCATTACTATTTGGCGAAATACATCAACCACAAGCTGCAATTTTCCTCTTAAGATATGCTCTTCACCACGTAGACTGAGGTGTTCTCTATCAGAGCTAATGTGAATCATTTATGGAGAGAATATCTCCAGTAGAACTCCTTATCCTCAGCCTACGTAGAAAAGAGTAATCTCTAAAGGAAAGTGGTTAATGTGTTTCGCCAAATACCTGCTTATTGTTTATAAGTTTAAGAGATCTAACAGTTTTGTACAGTACTTCACCTCAGGGCTCATATTATTATTCATCTCGACTATATAGATTCGGTTTCTTCGGTCCAGAGAAAATTAACCACCGTTCCAACACGTACATAAATCGTGCTCTAAGGATATGCTTGAATTTGAAATAAGTCGGTCACAAACAACCTGAGGACATTGAATTATAAAAAAAATAGAGCTGTTAGAAATTATCTGTACTCAGATCCAGACCCCTTGTGGTAGACTGTATTCTGAAACCTTTAGCTCTTGAAAAATCATATGCATTTTGTCCGAGCTTTAAATTAATCATTTCTGGGTTGACCGAGGAGAATTAGATTAATCTTAATCCAAGCTAAGCCAAGATAATTTTTTTCAGTTCATTTTAGTGATTGAAATTGTAATTACTTTTAAGTACTAATAAAAACTACTGTAAGTCTGGCTAGCCTCACATATTTCAAATTAATGCGAATTTCTTTTGGCATAACATGGAGTAATTAGTCGTTACTGTTGCTCATATTTATTCAATAAAAAACATACTAAAGTGATAAATCAAAACTAAGATGAAAAGGAACAACTATCAAAAGGCATACAAGGCAAGCGTGAGAGGAGCATTCGAATATCCAATAGAAAGAATAATCTTTCATTGTAATTGTTTCTGTATACGCTAATAGCTTCAAAAAACAGATATGAAAAATTTTGCGTGTAAGTATCCATTACAAATATGATATTATAGAAACACACATAGTTTTACCATAAATGCACTTATCAATTTGCAGTTGCATAATTCATATGTAATATACAATCAAGTATAATCCAAACGCTAATCGACAGAGAACCTACAAATATTTTATTAATATCATGTTTAATTCAAAACTTTCTCCTAAAGTCAATAATATATTCCAGTATAAATAACAATATGTTTCCAATTAAATTAACCTCATTGACAATTTCTTCAAACTTTGAAAAGTTTCTATAATTTAGTGAAAAAATAAACTAATAAAGTTTTTCAACTGAGTTTATGAGTATAATTGGAAATAATGAGGTTACAATTGAAGAATTTTAACCTTAAATGAGGTTAAACATGCCATGAAAACCTCCCACAACACGCGAATAACGATTTTCATCTATTATTCTACAACTGTTGAGTATTCAAGTATTTATCAACTTTGAAACTTGAATAAATCAAAAGAAAATTGCCTTAAGAATTATTTTGATACGTTATTTATTATTTTATTTGGATGAATAAAATATTCGAATATAAATTTGAGTTGTGCATACTCGACCAATAAAAAAAAATTATGCTTCACGGTGGAAGTGAAAATCAACAAGACAACAGTACAATAATTTAAGTCCTGATTACTCTGAGCATACAAAAATTTGGAAATGAACGAAACTTTGAAGAATTGTTCATCACAACATAAAGTTTAAGAAACTAAAGAGTCTGTAGAGCTTCCGAGTGGTATATTTTCTTATAGTCAAAAATCCGTGTAACGCGATTTCAGCCAAAAAACGTTGATTTCATTTCATTTATATAAAACGAGCTTTAGTTACCAAAAAATGATATATATATAAATATAAATAATTTTAAAAAAAATCTTCTATTGTAATCGTCTGAATTCAACGTAGTTTGGAGTGGTCCAACATTGAATTATGGTTTTATTTTTATCCGACTGAGTCAGGAGGAGGGTTAAATGTTTTTTGAGTGTTCTGGTATGTATGTTTGTCTATTTCTTTGGCACGCTCTGTAGCCTAAATGGCTTGATGGATTTCAACATATTATGAGATGTCATTAGGTTCGTCTTAATTGTTGGAGTGCATAATGCAGGTGATTATAAATGGCTGACTGTCACATTTATTTGACACGCAGTGTAGCCTAAACGGTTTCGTTAATTGTGGGAATAGGATATCGGTTAATCATAAATGATTGATCGTCACGTAATCTGCCGAATTACGATTAAAATTATTTTCTACGGAATGAGTATAACTCATTTCTATATATTTTATTATTCCTACACGATACAAATAACATCAAAAAATTTACCATAAAAACTTGTAGTAACAATGTCTGGTGAATCCGACCGTATACTATCATTTGATTTTATAAAGTATTCCTTTCAGTCATCTTGTTCCTATTTTTTTGTTCACTTCTCATGTTATGCATTCGGTATTATTTGGCTTTTATAGTTAATTGTATAGTTTGTCAATCTTTCATTTGAAAAAATTACTTTTAAATCCCTCCATAAGCACTAATCGCTGCTACTGTATAGAATTCTTGGTTTCAAGCAAATATATGGGTCTTCGCAGATTACAAAAAATATGTAGGAAAGATGAAAAATGCTTGAAAATTATTCAAGTAAAGGCAGGGTCATAAACACGACCGTAGTTACTCAATAAAATACTTATCTTGTGCTTTTAATCCTTAACAACGCATGCACAATATTGAAGTGCGCAACAGGAAATATTTAGTGCGAAATGTACAGGTTAGTATTAAATTTATTTATGAATATTGGCAGAAATAATGCACATTATTTTTCAATAAAATAAATATATAATTAATCAGTAGGTTTCCGCGACCACCCGTGAGGTACTACTGTCAGCACTTTTTAATGCTGCAGCGTGTCCAATCTCAGATTTTAATATGTTATACATATTAATGACAATTTTTCGTCCGTGTTCGTGAAGATGTGGACGAAAAGTATCACAAGTAGAAGTACTAGCAGAGAGTTCAGGTTTCGAAACATCCAATTTTTCTTCCTCTTCACAAACACTTGCATCTAACCATGGCCTGAATATTTTATTTTCAAACGTAGAATAAAAACCACAAAATGAGGAAATAAAGCTAGCATGTATATTGCTGCACTAGATAATCCAAATTGAAATAGTAGCCCCAACTTGAATACTTAGTTGGAATGACCAAAATTATTGTTTCTCAGTAACAATATCCATTATAAAAATTCTGCACTATTATAATTTGATTTAACTTGACAGATTATTTGAATAATTAGCAATGATTAAAAGCAATTACTATTCTCGACAACAATTAACTGGAAACCTCACCGATATGAGGTAGCACTATTTCAAAGTACAGATAGAAAATTATACGGTTATACTTTCCTGTGATACGTTTTACTGAGTAACTACGGTCATGTTTATGAGGGTACAATCCAATAAACCCTGCCTTACTTGAATAATTTCCAAGCAATTATCATCTTTCCTACATATCTTTTGTAATCTGAGAAGAGCCATATATTTGCTTGAAACCTAGAATTCTATACAGTAGCAGAGATTAGTGTTTATGGAGGGATTTAAAAGTCATTTTTTCAAATGAAACATGGTCAAACTATACCTATAAATGATGTTTAATATCCGTAAAATATTAAAAAATTGAAGTTAAGCAAAAGAATAAAATATAGTTTGTTGTTATTTAACTTGACAAAATAACTTATTCTTAAAATATCAATTTTTCTGTGTATGGACCTTTTGCGTATATTTCTTATAACTTTGTCAATTCCAACGTACAAAGTTTCCGAAACAAATCAAGTTCTGGAGAATTTTGAGTTTTGCTACTTTTAGTTCTATAATTTCACAATACAAGGTACTTTTCAAAAGCTATCAATAAACAAAATAAGAAATGCTACTTTTTTCCAAAGGATTGAATTATAGAAATGTTTAGAAGGGCTGTAACTCGATCCATTTTGGTAAAAGAGAAACGCCAAAATAGCTAAACGACAAAAAATTTGATCTAGTTTTCAGAAAAATATACCTGAGTTATCTAAAATAGAATTTCTTTGAGTTATTTGCGTTACACAAGATTCTTGTCACTTTAAATCCTGCCTAAAAAAAATTATACCACCATCATAAAGAAATTTTTTGTTTATTATTATTGTTATCATTATTATTATTATTATTATTATTCACTCTATACGTAGCTTACTTTGTTAGGCCATTATTACTTGATTATAATTGAAACTTCAATGTAGAATTTCCTTCATTTGAATGTTGATCAATTTAAAATTGCTGTAACAATAGTAGTATTTCTTGGAATAATTTTTCGTATTTATGACATATATTGACACATTGTAATTATTGATTGAGATATCCTTTCAAAAGCTACCTACCTAGCTTCCCTTCTTTATGCAAAGAGAAAATCATGTTTCCTTCAGCATCTCATATCTCTCGGGTGCCTTTGGTCTCAAATCGCGCCTCGGGAAAAATTTATACCTGTATCTTTTATTTTCGAGTAACACAATTTCAAAATAATTAGTCGTTTTATGTCAGAAGAAAAATTTTCCTGAGAACTATGAACATACTTTTTCTTGTAGACGATAAGGCTTAACATTTCTTTCTTTTGTAACAATCAATGTTTGAAATAATTAGTGTTTGAATATCTTATTTTTCAGCATAAAACTGCCATTAGGGAAAACCGAAAATCCTGTTTAGAGAAAAAATATACAAACATATTTATCTGAAATTTGAACTATTGTACTATAACAACTATCCAATAAAACGCAATTCATCCATTGATTGATGCAAGATTTGAATAAATATTAACCCAGCTGCATAATAAATTGAATTAAATGTAGTTTGGAAGCAAATCACGTTAAAATTATATATTTTCTATACACATGCGTAATGTAAGAAGAATTCCAAATAGAAAATAAATTATCACAATTTTTACTCAAATAATAGACCTAATATTGTTAAATGATTCGTATAAAACTAATAATTCTGTAAGTGATGTTAACATTATCATCATATGGTAGAAAGTGCCTTCTCGATTTCATACAAAGCAAAGGAAAGTAAAATCTGAGAGAGTATTACACTACTGGATGTAGTCGCGAGAAAGATTGCAAATTTTTCTTCGCAATTTTTTAATACTTTAACATAAAACTGAATATTTTTAAATTTTGTCAAGCATTTTTACGCAAGGATTGTAGTGTTTACAACTCTGTAAGAAATTTCCATGGAAACAAGAAAATCACAATATTTTTTACAATTACTGTAACAATGCTGTGTCAGTAAATAATTAACAGTATTTATTGGCATTGACATTCACTTTTACGAAATTCAATCAATAAATAGTATAATCGAGCGAAAAACACAATGCATTACTTGGTTGTTATTTTACATATCAACTTTATAAAAAAAAAAATATTGGACTGCATTTGAAATAAATGCTGAATAATTGTAGAAACAATGTTTTATTGTTGAATAAAACTAATGGCTTTCCATTTTTTCTCAATGTTAAATCTTTGTTAGCATAATAAATGTAAATAACGCATTGTTAAAACAAAACAATTTATTTTTGAAGTCATTAACAAAAGAATGACAATTGCTACATAAAATAATTATATTTTCCCCTAAGGCATAATACAAAAATAAATATAATGACGAGACGTATACACACAGACCTCATTTAAAAATGATTTTAATTTCATTAGTATAATAAACAAAGTAAAATAATAATTCGTTAATGTATCTTAGAAATCTTTAATATATTCTCATTTTCTGATAAATATCAGTTAAATTTTTTTCAAGCTACGGCGTAATTTTCTTGTTCTTAAGCTTCTTTTCTTATAATCGACTAGTAAAATATTACATTTAGCACATTGCATTTTGTATCTATATTTAGTAATAATGTCTATCAAAAAAAAAATGCAATTTAAAACTGAAAGTAGTTTTCTAAATTTGCGATCAGCACGCAGAGTTCAATTTCACTAATTCTATGTCTTATGCTCTCTAGCGCAGAAAAATATGAGATAACACTATCCTACAAATAAACTCACCCAACAAATGCGCTATTTGTCCAGCTGAACATTTTAGGATTTCCTTTCGAACCACTAGCCATTATAAATTTTTATTCATATCACACAGCACAATAAGTTCAAGAATAAATTTCTTTTGATTGTAAGATAAAATAAGCACAGATGAGGTAACAAATAAAACAAACAATAGATGCAACAATATTTTGTAACTTTAAACAAAACTGAAGATCATCACTACGTTTCGTAACTTTTCGGAAGCCGAAAACGAACGAAATTCAAATTCGCGCGCGATTTCTTTCACTGCAAAATTGGAATAAATTTGCGGGATTTTAAATAAGAAATTGATGGATTGAAACTAAAAGCGCTTTCGTTGATGTTGACTGTTTGTTTGCTGGTTAGAAAGTGTTGTATGAAAGACAGACTAACTATAAACTAACCTTTCTTTCTCTTTTCGATCGGTTGCTATAGTAACCCACAGGTGTTTGGTAGCCTTGGATATCCATGTTGTTGATGACTCCTCCAATTCCAATTCTCACTAGAAGAAGAAATATAACAAAAACTTATTTGTATTCATTATTATAGCATTAAGAATCATTAATATTAATCATTCAACTTATTCACTTTCAATTGTTATGAATATAATAAGGAATTATAGCTGAATTATCATTCCTATTAAAATCTTGTTCATCCTACTATCTTTTAGAAAAATCAACAAAAACAAAAGTACTTTTTTGAGAAGATTATTTCATTACAAAACTAGTGAAAACTGTTGTAATACGAAATAATTGCGTGTACAATTACGTACACGCCCGGTTTATAAGTGAATTGATATTGTTGTTGGTTTTTTGCGAGTAAAGAAGTTTCCGAGTGAAAATAATAAACAAGCGTATATGAATAGAATATAATCTTGAATTGGTATGATGAAAAATATTATTTATTTTCATGTATATTTGTAAATCTTTAAACCCAATGGTTTATCACAAGAACGCAAGGATCATTCTTATGATTTGATCCTGCAATTATTACTATTATTATTTCTTGGATCAAATCTCTCTTATTATATTTGAATTAAAAAATTATTTTAAAGAAAATTAATTGTGATATTACTCTCAATAAAACAAAAAAATTTCAATGGAAAAAATAATGTAACATTAAAATATGTTTAGAATGTTACCTAGAAATTTTTTGAAGGGTCAAGGCTGCTTAGACCCCTTAAATGTTACATTTTTAAGCTTGAAAATAAACCGGTTCTGGATTAGGCTGTTACAGTTAAAACATTATATGCATCAAAAAAAATTCTACATGTAAGTTTTAATATTCGGGCTCTGATTTAGAACAATACAAGATAGAATATAAAACTTTGAAGATAGTAACCGTTGGATAAGATTTGAAATATTTTTTTATTGTATTACTATTATATAATTAAAGATAGAATGATGTACTAGCGCTTTTCAACCATAAGTTGTTTGATTAGTATAATAATGAAGAAAAAATACAGGATGACGCATTTTCTGTGACATAGAAAATACAATGCTATTTTTTGATACTAAAAATATATTTATTCCAAAAGTGTTATTGATAAAATCTGATGTCTTACTTTTACACCTTTTGACTGAATAATTGATAGTTGATATTAATTTAAAGTATGTGATTGCGAGCAGAACATTTTTCAATTTCAGATAGACATTATAAAATTCTTCAAATATATTTAAATGTAGCTACATATTTTTACCCAAAGTGCTCTAGCTTCATATTTCTTGTACTTACTTAATTCTATGAAGACTATTCGTTGTATCTATGGTTAAATTCTCCAGCAGTAGGTAAGATATGCATATGCATGGTTCTCTAACATGAGCTCTTTTCTTTGGACTAATAAACATGTATACAAACATAAAAAAAACCGATATGGACACTACATGACTTACTTGTACATCTTCTGACTGAATATTTGACAGTTTACACTGACATTAATCGATTGCAATCAAAATTTGAGATGATCATTTAGATGTTACAAATCATTAAAACACTGTAGCAGTCTCAAATACTAAATTTTAACATTTTACGGCCAATAGTTTCGAATTTATGCGAAAAATTAAAAAAGATTGTCAAATAAAGTTTACTTCCGGCTTAATAGATTGCTATGAAAATATAAAATTATCATTTGAATGCTACATTTGCTTTAAATACTAAATTTCATTATTCTGCAGCTGATCATTCTGAACTGATGCGAAAAATTCGAAAAACTGCTTAGTAAACTTCCAGCTCAGCCGATCGCAATCATAATGCGAGGTGTACAACTAGATGTTATAGAAGTGCTTAATACAAAAAATTCGAAAAGACTGTAATATCAAATACACAAACCGATTGATACAATAATAGAAGATAACTATTTAGATGCTACAGTAATTTCAAATGGGTACTGAATTTCAACATCCTGCGGCTAACTATTTTGGATTTATACGAAAAATTCAAAAAAAGTTTTAAGTAAAGTGCACTTCCGGTACAGACGATTTTAACCATAATACAAGGTGCACAGCTCGATTTTAGACCAGTCTTAAATTCAGAATTTTAACATTATACGTTCGACGGGTTTTAAAATTTGCGAGTTACGTATATACATACATATACAAGTACACACGTGCCGCTACCGACGTTAAACCGAAATTAGTCAAAATGGATTTGGGATGCTCAAAACGGATATTGCCATCAAAATCTCGAAATATGAATTTTTTTGGTTTCACAATATTTATTTGTACTTTGTACAAGTAAAAATAGTTCAAAATTCAAAGTATTTAAATTCATTCGACGCAGAATTTTATTCTGAACAACTTGTACTTTTTGTCTAAATCATATAAGTTGTCGGTTCTCTAGGGCTCAAGTTCGGTCTAAAGAGCACGCGCAGCACAATAATAATAATAATAACACTTTATCGCATTATTTTATAATAATTCAAGTTTTATTAATAACAAATGAACCACTGATTATTTTGAAAAATATCTTAGGTAAATGTTATGCCAAATTATTCAAGGAACAATTTAATCTCGTAATTTTTTATAATAAATATGTTCTACTGTTTATAAAATAAACGCAAAACACTGAAAAGTTTCATTTATAAAGTTTTGGTACCACTGGTTGGAAACAGCTTATTTACGAACTTGAGCCTAACTTTTTATTTAAAAACTTTTTTTTTCTTATGTACTTCTCTGGGAAAAAAAATGTAATAATTAACTTCCAAACACTCATTGTATGACAAAATAGATACAAGCTTTAAAAAAAAATTTTTTTGGGGGTAATGCTAATCATTTATTATGAATGTACTTGTACACTTCTCTAAAAAAAAAAAAAATGTAATTATTAATTTCCAACCACTCTTTGTATGAAGCTCATAAGCTTTGAAAAAAATAAATTTATTATTAAATTATTAATATATTTAATAAAAAACTTGAATATAAAATTTTTGTCAAAAATTGTATTTGTTCTCAAGTTAAAGTGCTTTCAGACAGATCGAATGACAGACCGACAGGTAGACCGACTTTTTTTTAAATTATGCCTTTTGGGTTCGATATGGTCTAAAACGTAAAGATCCGTCAAAATCTCGAACTGCCAAAAATGATGATTTTAATACCTCTCCTATTATATACATTTAAGATATTTAAACGATTTTTCCATAAGTTATTTAAATGCTGTCTAATTTGGTATCAATTTAAAGTACAAAAATGCATGACCTCAAGACGAGTAAAAAAGATTTCTAGGCTATGTGGATGGGGCCTAGAGCAATTTTACGAATTCAGACAACATTTACTGTACGAATGGAACTTAATATTTTTCGCCAATTACCGAATTGGCAAATTTTGCTTGATTTATTAAAATAAGAACAAAATAGCTCAAATTTTTTAATATTCAATAAACTGTATTCAAAAAACAAACATAAATTACTGAATTAATTCAAAGTAATTTTATTTAGCAATTGCTGGACTTCGTGCAAACTTGCTCATGAGCTTAGATGAAATTTACTTCTAATACAAGTAAAAAAAAGTTTTTTTTTCGAAAAGAGGCTTCGAAAAAAACTCATGTCATACGACCATGGATACTACCGGAGAAATATGGAAGCAAAACACGAACAAATCTTGAAATAATTTTTAAAGTTTTTAGGTATTTATTTTGATTAGTGATTTGATATCAAATTTCAAATACTAGATCATACTAGCGAGTAAAAGTTTTTTCGAGGCTTTTCTTCTGTGTACTGAAATATAATTATCAAATAGATTTACAATGAAAAGTGAATTATTCATATCAATTTAGTTCAAAGCTGATAAAACTCAAAATAAAAGTTTGTAACTATAGTTTCTACGGAAATTTATTATTCTACGGTAGATAATTTTTTAAACATTAGTAAGATTGGAGAAATCTTCGAACAACAGTCAATTGTCGTGCTATTTATTTTCATAGATAGTAGTTTCGCTTTATTAACTATAAATTATACTAACTATAATTAATCTTAGAAAATATTATTTATGAGTTCATCAACAAAATTGCTCTCTAATAGACATATGTAACATTCTTTTCCTTGCACATTATTATTTCTCGAATTAATTTCCTGGTTCTTTTTAGTTTTTTGAAAAGAAAAATAATAAATCTCTGTAATTTCTTATTCATTTATTCTACTTATTATAACTTAGCAGAACAAAGTCAAAACTGCATCCATGCCCTATTTGGCAACTGAACCCACAATAGCTCCAAAATGTAGTAGGAAACACGATATAAGAAAATTTTCCATGAGAAAATTATTTATTTCGATGTGATCTATCAAATTTTCATATAGTTTGAGAGTTACTGGTATGATTTTTTTTGCAGGGTTGTCGAATTGATGCTTCTGGTAATTTAAACAATTTCAAGAGATAACGAAACCAGCGACTCGTTAGTGAAATGTAGTTTTGTCAGTGGCTCGCGCTTCATATAGACAGTACTGAATTGCACTGCACGCGCCTGTGCACCCAAACTTGAACTCGAGACAACCGCGAAGGACTAAATTAATCATGTTGAGCCGAAATCTAGAGAGCTACTGCATACAACAACAACACGCACAATCGCGCAAAAAAAGGGTCTATTATTGTACCAAGCCCATTAGATTTGTTGGATAATTTCCATTTTGATTAAATACCTACATATTTAATACTCTGAAAACCGTATTAAGTAAAGACTGTATAGGATAGGCAATGATTTTGCAAACTTATATAAGTCATGTATATATGCAACCTGATTACATTGAGAAAACTAAGTGGTAAGGATAGAAATTTAAGTGGTACAGATAGTGATTTCAATGGTATCCCTGACAACTTGAAGTGGTTAGAGATTCCACTAAAACTGCTACCTGTATCATTTAAATTGCTACCCTTTCCATTCGCTTTTCTCAGTGTACATATAAACTATGTTAATTATTTATTTTTAATTTGGACCCATTATTTATCTATGTATTTATTTAATAAATCTTAACAGAACAAAGTCTTAATTACAGAGATAATATATTGACTGCAAACATTAGTATCTTTCGTGTAAAACAAATATTCAACACCAAAAATTGCAGCATACTAAAATACTTAACAAATTTTGACATAACTTTTTGATGATAAAAAGTTAATTCAATTTATTTTGAGATTTAGACGAAAAAAAATCGTTTATTGATAGTAGCGTAAACCAGTTTGATATAATAATAAATGTGTAGGCTTAAGAGGAAATGGAATTTAAAATTGGAAAGATAACTCGTCCGCATGTCAATAAATTATTCATACTATAATTCCATGACATTACTTATCAAAAATGTACTTGTTAATTGCATATACGCATTAAAATAGACACACAAGAGTTATTTTTGAATATTTGTATATTGAAACTGTTTTTTACAAAATAAAAATATGCAAAACGTGGAATTAAAAAAAAGGCTACAAATGATCCTAGTGACCTATTAATTTGAAAGAAAAAATCTCAAATATGTGATTGCAAGCAGAAAACTTTTTAATTTCAAATAAACATTATGGAATTCTTAAAATATGTTTAAATGTAGCTACATATTTTAACCTAAAACGCTTCAACTCCATAGAAAAAATTTCTTTGGACTAACAAACATAAAAATCTGATGTGGGCACCACTTTAACAACAAAAATGTGATTTTCCGTAATGGAAATCCGGCAACGTAAGGTCGGGTGATCTAGCAGACCAAGTTACCGGACCACCTCTACCGATCCAACGACTATTGAAATCGCGATTTAATACTTCGCATTGGAGATTTCCATTACGGAAAATCACATTCTATACGACTTCAGTGCCATCTATCACGAATGGAAAAAATGTTCCAGCCAATCCCTAAGTATTTTTTGGCGAGGAATCCGAATCTGCAATAAAAAATAGAGATTCCTATTCAAGATTTCAAAGTTGCCCCCCGCTTCACCCATTTAGGGCAGTGGTGGTGGCTATTTTTAGCATAAACGGATCGCTAATAGTCATTATTATTTGATTTATTATTCCACCAGTCCACCGACTTATATATTTTTCTTCAACACCTCCAACAATTTATTACAAATATTCTAACCAATCAGAATGCTATCAATCAGTCAGCGGACCAAATATAACAATTCTGCAGCAATTAACTAGCATTAAAATGTTTGACAGTTTAACATTTTCTAGATTTTTCGCGAATGCTAACTTGGATCTTAATTACAATAAACTATTAAATAAATAACAAACTTAAGTGAACATTAATGTAAACACAAATAAATTATTAATCTGATTGTTTCACATAATTAAAAATTCAGGAGTCGGTTTTTACACCATATAATTTGAGATATTTCATATTTGTGATACTATTTTCATAGCTTCACCAAATGATATTAACTATTTATTTAATCTAATCAATAATTTATTTTCAACTGATTTGTACCTACAGAAATTAATTCACACCAATTAGTGGTTGAGCATATAATAACAATTTGTATCAACATCATTCGACCCGTGGGACTTTTTTATAAAATTCCTGGTATTACACTGAAAATTTATATTGACTATTGCGTATAATGTCTAGACTTCAATCAAAATCGTGAATGATTCGTGATGTTTAAAATAAAAATGGGCAGATTTTTTTACGGTTAAATATAATTAAAAATATTAATCATTTGAGCTCGTTAACTTCTAACTTTTGACTTATGTCCTATTAGACTCAAAATCCGGATAAAAGCAGATTAATGCTCTCTTATAAACTTTTCCTAATATAAGTAGATTATTGTTTATATTTATTTATGTAATATCAATGTCACTGTACTATATTTACATTTGTGGAATATTACGCTAATCGCAATGATTGCGAATACGACTGATTTTAATTTTAAAAAACGTTTGCAATAAGTGCAAAAAAGCACTAATGTAAAAAGTTTGTTAAAAATGATGAAACTAAGTACTCAGGTTCAAATAAAAAACCGAGTTACATATTGCACATTTTAGATAACCAAGACTAGATGAATAAATTGAAAGAGCGAATTTTAATGTTCAGAATAATTTTATTGAATATTGAAGGAATAGTATTGTAATGTTTATTGCTTGAACAACTAGTTTTTAATTAAAATAAAAGTCACTATTTAATAATTTAAAAATGAAATAAAGTTTTATTTTTCTGGATATCACTAACAATACTATATTATTTATTTATCACTTAACACTAGCTTAAACAAAGTCGCAGATATTTATATTTAACCATTTATATTCACTGACCACTTCACTGTTTTAAATTTACCAATACACTATTCAGTCTAATAGTTTGCTTGCGTTTATATATAGAAATATCCATTTCTCGAATGTTCTACTTCTGGAATATTGCTAGAGGCTTCCATCGGGAGGAGTGATGTGATGCGGCGCAGCGCGACGCAACGAGAACGAAAGGCTCCCCCCATGCAAGGTCATCTTTACGAGCCTCCCCACTCTCGCACGTTACAGTATTGTATCACACTGTTCAAAATTTGTCTTGTTTAGCGGTTTCGGCTACTGAGTAGCCATGTTCAGAACCGGGAGACTACAACAAGAAAATACATAAACACTTAAAATTCTAATTTGAAACAAATACAATATGTAATTTAATGAATAATAATACATAAGTAATTAAAAGATTGTAATCATTAAATTACATATGTATTTGTATTTGTTTCAAATTAGAATTTTAAATATTTATGTATCTTCTTGTTGTAGTCTCCTGGTTCTGAAGATGGCTACTCAGTAGCCGAAACCGGTTAGCAAGATAAATTTTGAATAGTGTGATACAAGACTTGATATTTTTTCAATATTAAATATTAACGAAATAATTTGAAAGGAGCGATGCTGCACGCTTGGTCCTTATTATTTACGATAGGTACATCAGAACTGTAACAGTAATGATATTCAATTTCAAGTATTTGTTTATTATCTTGCTAAACTTGTTGTTTATTTTATCTGTCTGAAACTTATTCAAATCTATACCTTTTCACCTATCACCACCAAATTCGATAAAAAAATCAAGAACCGACCGAACTGTCCCAAGCAACATCCGTCAGAGATTTTTCTCAATTTATAATTTTGTCGTCTACAATATTGAACAGGATTGAGCAAAGCCGTTTACGGACGAAACTTAAGTTTGCTACGAATCTAACAGAGGATCCTCTATTTGAAATTATACATGTGTGTTATGAAAGAAAAGAATACTGCACTTAGATTGGTTAGAGCGGGCGAGGCCCGCTCGTTAGCTGGATGCGAAGCAACGCCTGTGAAATTTTTTACGGATTCCTGGGTTTCTTATATTTCTCACTGCAATTGATAATAAACTGATGCATGAACAATGCCTCCAAAAAAGTCATTTGGATGGAACACCCTAAAATAGAACAACATTGACAGCACAGAGTAACCGCAGGAAATGGTCCATGATTTACCGGATGTTGCAGTCAATTACTATATTTCTAAGAGAACGACAATTCAAAAATAAATAACAAGAAATAACGATAGTGCAGGGCACGGCTCACGGTTTGCCCGGGTGTTGCACTCAATTATTAATATTTTATTTTTTCATTGATTTCAGAAAGCAATTCTATATGCGGGTGATTGCTAGTGTTCTAATAAATTTTTCTTTCAGTTTTAATTCTGACAAAGTGCGGCAGTCATGATTAGAACATGTGCAGCTGATAAGAGATAAGACGCTAATTCCAAATTGATATATAAAACAGAGTTGCCTCTTCATTGATCATAATTTCTTTATCTTGAGTATAAGTTATTAGAAACAGCAGTGATGTGTTCGAAGATAGAGCAGATAGGTCCCAAATTTACGGAATTAAATGAAATTGGCTCAAAACAAGTGAGTACATAATAATATTTTACCAGTTGTTATCGATATAGTTGGCTTAAAAAGTTCAAAAATAAGAATGGAGATTTTGCAGATTAAAACTGATTAGTAAATTAATTTGATACTTTACGTTTTAGGTCCGGTTGCACCAAAGGCAGTTAAATTTATCTAGAGGTTATTTTGAGTTAGTAACTATAGTTACAATTGTATCAACAATAGTTTTCTTATAAAATAACCTCTGGATAATTTTAACTGACTTTGGTGAAACTGGCCCTTAGTGACACTTTTCTTCAGGAAAACAAAAACAAATGCAATTGACCAAAGATTAAATAAAAAAAAATGATTTTCATCTTATTCTGTTGCTTCTGTTTTATCAAAATTGATGTTATCCTTTAACCTAATTCCACTCATAAAAATATATATTAACGGGCTGATACATACTGTCTGGATATATTATTTTATTAGTGTTTTTCAAATAGCTCACTTTTGCTACACTCTAGAAAAGTGGTGCTCCGCGAGTTTGTTGCAAGTACTCGGCAACATTATGGTACCGAAATTTAATACCGGCGCATCTACACTCTCGTAAAGTAAACATACATGACCCGCCTCAATATTCTTGTACAAAGAACAGAGATGTTGATTTTGGTGCTCCGCGAATTTTTCTTATAATCAAAAATGCTCCTTGATTTCAAAAAGGTCAAGAACTACTGCTCTAGCAAAAAATTTATTAATAAGTCCTCAAAAGAATTCTGTGATTGCTCCTGAAATTTTGAAATTTTCTATTCCTTTTCTGGAAAATTTCAAGATTTTAAGAACAGTTTGAATTAAAAATACTAATTCAGTTATAGGGTATTTTCTTTCGATGCACGTGTTACAAAAAAATATTAAAACAAATTCTCAACTTGTAAGTAACTTAATATCCTTTTAATTATAATTTGCAAATATTCAAATGTTTATTATGTGAAAGTTTTCCGGGAATATATTTATCAATTCGTGTACATTAGTACAATTTGATTTGGTAATTTCATGTTATACAACGAGATAATTTATTTACTCACTTTTCAACAAAATCATAAAAATAAAATTACTCATTCATATGGCACGGATAATCTTATTTAGACGCAGTAGAAAGTAGATACAGTAAATCAATCGTTTTGATGATTAATATATTTTCATTAAACAAATTACCCATCAATATTTTCATTCCGGAATTTTTATAAATCAATTTTTAAGTAATTGTAACTTTTATTTAATTTAATTCGCTCTGCTTTCAGTGATAATAACGTGAAAATATTTATTTACAGAATGGTGCGCGAATTCTTTTCGCCACAGATGACTGGTTTGCTGAAGCCGAAAATCTTTTAGAAGAATCGGATCCAGTCTTTAAACCTGATGCATTTACGGAATATGGTAAACTGATGGACGGATGGGAAACTCGAAGAAAACGTTGTGAGGGGCACGATTGGTGTATCATCCGACTTGGAGCACCAGGTGTCATTCGAGGTGTGGATGTCGATACTAGCTTTTTTACGGGAAATTTTGCACCGAGGTATAGCCTACAAGCTGCTAATTTAATCGAAGAAGGTGAGGCAACAACATTTCAAATTGTGATATTGCAATACAAATAAATATAAATTAAACTTACCTTCATTCAACATTTTTTGGGCATCAACAATGTTGTCTGGAACAATTATTATTCACTCAACACTAATATACTTCAGTAATTCGTATCTATTTGTACAGATATAAATAATATAGCACAAATATTTTATAAAAGACCACTGCTTCACTAACTTCCATACAACGCATTGCATCCATTTTGTTTATCTAATTAAACTCTATCAAACAAGATTGAACCGTAATAAGGATGTAAACACTAGCTGAATTTTTGAGTGCGTTTAGAAGATAAGAAATTTGAATGCTTTAAAATTAAAAAACGATATGAAATAAATTATTATACTTATAGCCTATTCCAGTTGAAATGATCACAACTTATTATGTAAATCTGATTGATTGAAACGTAAACACAATTTTACATTAAATGTAGGATTAAAATGAATTTTCTGAAAATAAATTCAAAAAATAAAAGCAATAATAATTATTAAGCACACAACAAGACAGCCAAAAGCACAAAGTAATATTCTGACTCAACAAATATCCAAACAAATGGATTAGTAAGAGATGCTACAAACATTAATTCACAGAAATTTAGTTGCTATTCTGTTTAAATAATGGTAAAATTGAGATGCGAAAAAGACGCATTGTTTACGGTGCGTAAAGTACCTACTTTACGCACGGCTGTAGAAAAGTATATTTACATGTTACCTGAAGAGATATAAATTTCAATCTTCAAACTGTACATATTTATTTATAACTAGAAGTTATCCGCGCCTCCACTCGCATAAATACAAGTACCTAATTTTTGAAATCAATAAAAATTTTCTTTTATATAAAATAACAGTTTCAAATAACAATCTTTTTCAGAAGAAGAATGGATCCCTTCGCGAAGTACAAATCCTGTAGGAACAGCATGTACGGACGAAAGTCACTCAAAAATTTCGAAACTACATTCAGAAAAATGGACAGAAATAATTCCAATGACTCCTTTACGTCCTGGCTATCCAGGAACCTGCCATAATTACAAAGAAGTCGACTCAAATCAAATTTGGACTCACCTTCGTCTAAATATGTTCCCAGATGGCGGTATAGCTAGACTTCGAATTTTTGGGGAAGTCAAACCAACAAAAAAAGTTGATAAATATCAAACTATCAATCTGATTGGTTTGTCCAACGGAGGTTCATGCGTTCGATACTCAAATGCTCATTATGGCCACCCTAAAAATTTGATACGGGAAAATGATTCGGAATCAATGGCAGATGGTTGGGAAACAGCAAGAAGATTGGATAGACCTCCAGTTTTAAAGGCAGATGAACAGGGTATTCTACAAGTACCGGGAAATGAGTGGGCGGTCTTCAAGTTAGGATATATAGGACATGTTTCAAGTATTATTGTGGACACTAAGCATTTTAAAGGAAACTATCCAGATTCTGTTGAAATTAAAGGAATACTTATAAAACCAACTCAAAAACTGAATAACAGAATTTTGAGTCACCAAGATTGGAAGTGTATTTTACCTGTTTCCAAGGTAAATCTATTTATAATATTTTTTGTCAAAATAATAATTAATAAATTTTGTTATGGATACAACTTTAAAATACAATTATATTTTTATAAATAACTCTCAAGAATTACGTATGGCACGCTAATTTATGCAAACAATTAACAACTTATTTCCTGATCATTAAATTGGCGATAAAACATAAATAAAAGAAATTTTATTTTCAGCTGTCGCCCAATCACTCTCACGAGTATGTGAAAGAAGACTTGAGAAATAAGGGACCATTTTCTCACATAAAAGTTACGATAGCACCAGATGGAGGGTTAAGCAGATTAAGAATTTTTGGTACTGTTCATACTACAACTCCTATCTAATTATTTATTCATGTAAATGTTATCATCAGCCTGTATTTATTAAATCATTTACATATAGTCAAATGCAGTTCATATAATGTGTACAAATAATAAAAATCAATAAAAATATAATTATATAGTATTTAATAGCTGTACTATTTCGCCTACAAGATTTGAATCTGTCTGACTCAATTTGCCAAAATTTATGCAAGATTTTGAATCATCAGAATCATCAGCAATTGATTTCATGAAAGAACCATGAAATTCTTTCGCTTCTGTTTCTTCAGCTAACATCTTAATATTGTCCTTAGTAACACCGCCTCCTGGCATAATAATAATACGATTTTTGGCTCGTTTTATTAATTTTTTTATTAGTTCTATCCCATCTTCAGCTGAAGTTTTTTGGCCACTAGTTAAAATTCTGGTATAACCCAAATCTATTATACATTCTAGTTGAATTAAAGGACTGATACATACGTCGAAAGCGCGATGAAACGTTACGGGTAGAGGATAACAAGTTTTAATAATTTCGCGACATTTTCTAAGATCTACATCACCGTTTCTCAATAATGCTCCAAAAACGAATCCATCTGCTCCGTGCTTCCTCAAGATTTGTGCATCTTCGATCATAATAATTAATTCTTCTTGAGAATATGTGAAATTTGAACTTCTGCATCGCAGCATACAAAAGATTTCAATTTTTTTATCATTATTTGCTGCTTGAATTTGTTTTAATAATCCCGGTGTAGGTGTTAGTCCGCCATCTATGAGTGAGCTGCACAACTCGAGACGATTTGCTCCACCGGCAATGGCTGCCATTGCGGATTCGTAATTGTCAACACACACTTCAAGTATTTTAGACATAATTGTGTTGTTTTCAACAAAATTATAATAAATGATCACTGAAAATTAGTATTACAGTTTCTTATCTTTTATTATTCACAATTATACAGAAAGATTTGGCAAATAATCACTAAACCATCTTAAAACCACCACCGGCGAACTTCGCATGCGTTTGTAGATTGTCATCTGTTTTAATGGCGGGTAATTTTGTTTCACCTAGGTGGCTCTCGCATAACTTTTTTTGTTTGAAATATTTATGCTTCGTATCTTTTAACTCTTTTGAAATTTTATCAATATCCATCTTATATTCCATAGCTTGTGCTTCATACATATTTAACTCAGAAACCAAGCACTAATGAACATCAAATATATTTATTATATTTATAAAATTTTCTCAACTTACCTTCATTTTTGTGCCGCGCATAGCTAATGCTCTTTGAGTTTTAACTAGTTGATTTTGCATATCTGGACCAGGTTGTCTAGCTAACATTTGACGTAAAGTAAGATATAGTTTTTCTGATTCTTTTAATTGCTTTTCTCGCTCGATAGATTCAGAAGTTTGATTTAAAAGTCGCCTGCAATTATATACAAAATTAACGATATTCAAAATGTCGACATAACATATATGGTACTTCTGTAAGATTTGAATCTTTTTTAATAAATCAACAATATGAGGATCTGATCCTTCAAGTTTCCGCCATCGATGAATGTTCATTGGATGTTGTAACTCTTCTTCTAATGCCCGTAATTTTAATCTTTCCTGAGCTAATTCTCTTTCAAGAGTAAATACTTCATGTTTTAAATCAGTCATATTTGCAATAGACTTTGTAAGATAATTTTTCTCTTGTCTTAATCTTTTAATTTCTAATTTTAACAATTTTACATCTTCAATTCTTTGATCATATTGCGTTTCGCCTGAAATATCAACATAGGAATGGTTTTGACACTGTTCTGTGTGAAAAAATAATATAAATATACCTCGCGCTAGGGTAGTTTCTAATATGTTGATTTTTTCGAATAATAATCCAATTTCATCATGTCTTCGCACTAGCTGGGCTCCAATAACATCCCTATCATTCATAATTTGTTCAAATTGTTTTATATGTTTTTTGATTGTCTTTTCCTGCTCACTAATACATTTTGTTAATGATTTTTCGTTTTGGTACAACTCTTCAATTTCGTGTTTCAATTTTTGAATTGTGTTCAATCCGGTTTGTACTTCAACTCTGTGAATTAAACAATTAATACTTAAACAGATTTTTTAGAATTGATATTACTTCAAATTTTCTTTTTCTTTGTTGACTTTTCTCAAAATATTTTCTTCTTTCAAGAGGAGACTTTCTTTGGCTGCAATATCTTCTTTAAGTTGTTGTCCTTGATGAATACTGATTTTGAGCTTTGATTTCAATTCTGCAAGTTCACTAGAAACTTCGTGTACTTGTTTTTGAAGAGAATTACGGTCGGCACGAACAGCTTCAAATAAATTTTGTTGCTGACGCAATTTTGTTTCAAGCTCGACTATAATTTTTTTGAAATCATATATGCTTTTCTAAAACATTCATAGAATTAAACAAGAATCTCTTTTTTGATAATTTAAAAACCTGTTTCAGATTAATATCATCCATAGCATCTTCTACTTGTTGAGTTAAGTCTAAAGATTCACCAATAGCTTTATTTCTTTCTTTTTCTACTCTAGTTATTGCTTTTTTTTGGTTTGAAAGTTCATGATTGATATTGTGAATTTCTGTTTCCAATTTTCGTTTACTTTGCTCTTGTATTTTTATCAGTTTCATATGGCCTTCTATTGTTCCTTGAACTCGCACAAGATTTTTGCTTAAAACTTCTTTTTCTTTCATTAATCCGTCAATTTGCTTTCTATCATTTTCTGCTTGTTTTTTGCTAAGAGCTACTTCTCGTTCCATCATTGACATATTTGTACGCATCTTTTCTTTTTCTTGTTCTAAATTGAATTTTTGGCGTTCTGTGGCACATAATCTTTTCTCAGTGTTTTCTTTTTGTTTGTTGATTTTTAATATATCATTCCGCAGTTGGTTACATTCATCATGTTTTAGCTGAAAAGTATAATTTATTATGTTATTCATTTTCAGCCTAAGTCTTCTCAAGACTTAAAAAAATTTTACCTTGCAGGACTTGACTAATTCAGCGTGTTTCTCTTTCATTTCATTTAGTTCCAAAGTGGTCATTTCTAACTCCATTTGGCTTTTATCTAGTTTTACTTGCAGCATTTCTCCGGATTTATTAGCTTTTTCAGTTATAATTTTTTGATTACGTAATTGCGTTTCAACCGATTCTAAATTTTTCTTAACTCCTTCCATGTCAAATTGTCTATCTTCGAGATTTTTTTGTAATATAGATATTTCCTCGTGAAGTCCATGTACATCAGATTCAAGCTTTTCAATAAGTCTTTGCTTTTTAGTTCCTTCACTTGTTTGTTGCTAAAAATAATTGTTCGTCAAAACAAAACAAAAATTATTAGAAATAAAGGCATCAGTTGAATATTTATTTTTGTAGATCGTCACTATTTATGCAACTAGTACATAATTGAGGACTTTACTTGACGGGTCACAGTTTAAATTGACTCTATAAAGCCGATTCTGTATGCATCACATACAAAAATTTATGTCCGGCTGCTTAGTATAAACTATTCTTCTTAAAATTTTGTTGACTTTTGTAGATGTCAATTCATATTCAGAAAGTATAATTTTTACCACAGTGACAATTGTTGATTAATAATATTTATTATTACAATTCCGCTAAAGCATCAATAGAACTGTATTAATATTTTTGATTCCAAATTACAATTCAATTCTATTGATGTGTCGATTCGAGAAGTATTCGAGTACTGATTCAGTTCTTCGAAGTAGTCTATAACGCATTGAAATTTCGGAACCCGAATACGTATTACTTCAGTACTGAAATCGAATATTATATACCTCCAGTCATTTTTACCCATTAGACATTTTCTATCCATATTCAGGATGTTTTAGTTACATAAACATCTATTACTTATTGTAGTATGATTTTTCATCGTCAATTAATTTTGTACTTGCATTATCTTTATATTAATACGTGAAGAGGTAACTTCCCACCTCTTTTTAAGCATAATGCATGAACAAAGAAATGTGAGATTTGGCATACTTTAAGTTTATATGAAGAAGGAGTGCAGAAAGCGAAAATTATATACAGGTGTCCTATTTCAATTGTATATTAATGCGTGAAAAGAAAACTTTGTACGCCTTTTTAAGCGGAAATTTTGTATCCCTTTTAAGCATATTGCGCGTATGAAGGAATGTGAGATTTGACATACTTGAAGTTTATATGGAGAAGGAGTGCAGAAAGCTAAAATTATATACAGAGTATTCCATTTCAATTTATCGCTGGATATAATATCATTTTTCTGGAATATATCGAGAAATATGCACCGAATGGAAAAATATCTGAAATAAAAGTTGATTTCTTCTCCTCCTTTGAGGGAAAAAAGGGTAGAAAGTTACTTTCAAATCTTCAATGGGAACCACTATTTTTTATTTCAGATTAAGATAGAGCGCCGACAGCCAAATTAATTTTACCTGAAATCTCCGAGGATGAAAGGTTAAATTCAATAACGTTCAAATCTAGCAATTTAATGAATCACGGTCGAATTTCGACCAATGATTTACATAAATGTGCCAACTATAATATCATTTATGTCTCAAAGTATTAAATTAAATTCGTAGTAAACTCGAATTCTAGTCTCTATATATTCTATATAATATTGAAATTAAATACTCAAGTAGACTTGATCACCAGATTTACGTACTTGCTGGTACTCGAGTACCATATTCAAGTACTTACTCGAGTGTACATTCCAATACTTCATTTCACGAGTACGAGTCTACTCGATTCTAAAAATAAACGGATCTGAACATCACTATTTAATTCGACTTTATAAATATAACTATTTAAAAAGGTAATATTTTCAGCAATTGAAAATTACTAAAAATTATTTATTTCCGAGAAATTCTGAAAAGAATGATCTCTTCATATTTTTGTTCTGAATCTTACTTCCAACAAAAGAGTCAACTCGTTAGCTTTCACATCTGCAGCTGAATTTTTGTGCTCTAGTTCTTCTGAATAACTCAGAGCATTAGTCAATTTTTGCTTTAAGCTTGTAATTTCATCGATCATTCGTTGTTTTTCTCGCTCAAATCCTTCTTTCGTTTTGCTCAATGCCCCCACTCTTAAAAGTGAATCAAATTAGCTACAACATAAGCAATTTTGCTTATATATTTACTCATCATCTTCTTCTCCGCCAAGTCTAGCTTTAAGTTCAAGTTCATTATTAAGTTTTAATATTTGATTTCGCATGTTTTCAATTATTTCTTGAACAGCTTGTTCCCGAGCGTGGGCGTCATCTGTTAACAGTTTGGAATGCGCTAATTCATCTTCTAGATTTATCAAAACGGTTGCATCATGTTCAGATTTTTGACGAAAACTATCCAGCTTTTCTTTATTAGCTGCATTTTCTGCTTCTAAATTTTCACATTTTCCAAGTAATTCTTGTTCATTTTCATAAGACTGAGAAAAAGCTTCAAATAATCTTGAATATGCATCAGCAATTTCTTCCAAGTCTTCATTTTCTTTTAGTTTCAAAGAAATCTAACAGAAAAATTAAAAATAATTATTAACTCAGAACAGAAAGTTATAAAGTCATAAACATTTTGCGTGAGTAAATTCACTCATAAAATATGAATGAATATTAATAGACATAATTTATCGGTGTAAATTACTGAGATCTATTTATAGAACAATACGTACGTTCTTGTACTCATTTTCGATCATTGAAAAACCGCTGTCACATTCTCCCACCGCCAATTCTTCGGAACCCTCTTCCTCTTCATCACTGAATTCATTTTCATTCATTTTCAGGCAATATTTTGTAGACAAGTTAAACACATACACAAAAGACAAACTTCACAGATTACAGAGATCCAAAATAAAGGTAGATAAATTATATATAAAACCATTTTACGTTTTATCAATAAAAGTCAAAAATAAATACTATTCTGTCAAGTCTCCCTGGCTACGAAATGTTGAATCAATAGAATAAATAGAAACAGAAGAGCAGTCACTTGTTGAATTATATAAACATAATGAAAAGCTTTTGAAATAATCCTTGAAACTTGAACAATAAAAGTTATCAACAAGCATTTAGAAAACTCCCTATTTACAACAAGGATAACATGAAAGAGTAAAAAATATTTAATTAGAAACGTTTTAATATTGAATATATCATTTTCAGCCCAAACCCCTTATAAATAATATATTATCACAAGTTTCAGTACTTTAAAATCAAATAACAGTTTTGCATTTTTGAAGAGAAACAGAAAATAATTATTTAAGTCAGTTGTATTAAAATTAAATATATTTATATAGATTGTTATAAAGTATAATAAGAAAATAAAAATATATCAAAAAGTTTCTCTCCAATTTATACAAAATATGCTACACAACCTTAAATCCATGCAGATTATATTGAACCACTAATCATCAACTAAATTTATAAATTGTAACACTAGAATATGTGATGTAACGATTGGAACAAGATTACGTAGAATTTTCAAGTCTTATTGTCGATTGGGAATTTTAAAATTTTTCTGAAACGTTTAACTGAAATATTTAACATTTTACTAAAACACCATACAAAAAATTTCATTCCTCGCACACTCAAATTACCTAATACAAAAAGTAGAGTATGATTGTCAGCTTTCAATAGATTAGCTTGAAAAGCAAAAAGTTTAGATAAAAAATCGACATCAAATTTATCTGATTGATCGATTAATATTCAAATAACAAAAAAGACAAAAAATATGTTTTAATTACTATTTTTGCGTCGTTAAAAATACTTAATTGTTTATGTGAAAATTGTCTTTCCAAATTCTATATTTGCTGAGCTGTTATATATCTTTTATTTATATTAATTTGCTCGTAGATTTTCTTTTATTACTATAGGAAGTTATGTATTAGAAGCAGAAGTTTTGCATACTTATACAAAATTTCCTAAATAATTTGAGAATGATAGGAAATGAATTCTTCTATAAGTTGGCTTGATGTTTAAGCTTGGGTAAAGAAAAAATAGTTTTGGGAATCGCTAATATATATGGGTTGAAATTTTTAAAATGTGTCATAGGAATTATCAACCAATAATTTTTATCAATATTCTAGAGTGATAAATAGCAAAATGTTTAAAACGTGCATTGATCGTCAAAAATGACGACTAAATTGTTATTATAAATTGTAAACGTCGATGATAAAGTCCAGAACTTTACAAAATGCACAACATTCCGTCTTATATAAAATAAAATAACTTGAGACTTATTTATAAGATACCAGTAGCCTTATTAGTAATCGAATAGAAAATTCTAACTAGATAATTTTTAATTTAAAATAGACTTTAGAGATATTGTAATAGATTTTTATCTTACATTTTAAACACGAACAATGTCAAAGCCACAAAAATAAAATTATTGATAATAACAAACATAATTTATGTATGAAACGTGGTATATTAATTAGTGTATTTAAAAACAAAACATATTTTCATCCTAGATTTGCTTACAATTAATTTTCTGTAAAAGTATAGCGCTCTGCGATATACCCTATCTTTTAACTTTTAAGCATTTACAACGAAAAAATGACAAGATTGAAGTGTGCGTATTAATCAGCTTTCACTTTATTTGATCTCAATTAAACACTTGTTCACCAAGGTATGGCCATTTTGATCAAATGTTTAACATCTGATTTGGTATTCAATCGTATCAAAAAGAGACATTATATTTTCTATTTATTTCTCCTGTTGAGAAATTCTCCGCCATTTTTAAATTATTTCTTATTTCAAGCCAAAAAAAAAAACTGTTTGTTATTAAAAATAATTCTCTCGAAATATGTCTTATAAATAAGCCTTTCAAAATTGAGAATATGTATTCAAGTCATAGTAAACGGGGTCAAATGATACATGAAACATTTATTGCACACTCTGACCGGTTTGATGTGACCGTATTTTGGCAACGGAGCACTATTTGATGAGCACCTTGCACAAAAAACTTTCCCACAATTTCTGCAATGGTGTCTTCTTTTTACAACGGTGAAATTGGCACCACATGACATACATTTTGGAGCTTCTACATCCGGAATCCAAGTCGGAGGACGTTCTGATTCCCCGTTACTGGAACATGGAGTAGTTGCTACCGCCGCTTCTGCTACTCGTTCAGTTAAAGTAACAAAATTGTTCACAGCTTCAGCGATTCCTCCGTTAAGATTTTCAGAGCTGGAAACTCTACTATAATTAGAGTATTCTTCTGTTTGTTCACTATCAACATGAAAGTAGACGTTACTGTCAAATAAAGCCTCTTGTGCTAGAATATTTGGGTCCACAGTAAATTCATTACTTTCAATTACTTCGCTTTCTGTTGGATGGTATTCTATGGAGTTATCAACAGGTGATTCGGTTGTACTTGAGGCATTAATAAGAAAAACTGATTTTAGAATATTGCGTAAATCGCTCGCAAAATTTGTTTGGAGTTGATCAGCTACTCCAGCAATGCAAACGAATAAGCGGTGAACAAGATCTTCGCTGGATCTAGAAATTAATAAATATTTTAATAAAGTATATGATATTTCAAGTAAAGCATTTTATCAAATAAATGAATATGCTCTTCTTTTTGCACACATCGCAGCATTATAATTATGTCGTGATTTTACAATGTAAATATGGAGAGACAGTAACACACATATTTCCCAACTTTCGATTAAAACACTTCATTATTGATATTTTTGTAACATGTTATGTACCTTTACTATTCGCAATCGTAAATAAGAAATCGCGCTTTAGCGGATATAATCAAATCCATCATCATTCAAAATATTCGCGACGAAAATTATCATTAGGGGCAGCACAATACAGTGCATTTCTAGTGGACTTGTCAAATGGTAATGTGAATACTAATATTCAGTTCAATTTAATTCATATTACATCGAAAGAGGTAATAATTTTATGAGATTTTTAAAAACCAAAAATGGGTTGAAGACTTTTCCACCTATATTTAGGCCATTCTCAATTCAACTAGAGTTTTTTTTTTCTAATTACATGGTCCGTCTCAAATGCTCTTGTTTTTGACAGTTTCAAATACGATGTTTTAAAAAGCATTTCAAAGCATTAAAAATACGCCAAATTAGTTTGAAGAAACAGCTTCATGTACAAGTTATAGAAAATAAAATTGTTTACGATATTCGTTTGAAATATTTATATTCGAACAATTTGGAACATTTTTATTGTTCAAAGACAACCCTTAGAACAACGCTTCTAAAACAGCTGAAAACAGTCATTGATATTAAAAGAAAATTCGGAATGAATCTCTAGTTGTCAATATTAAGTTATATTATCAAATTTGCTTCAATTACAATTGACGTCTTCAACCTACTTTGAATTATAATTAATTCCAGTATTCCAAGGAAATTATTTTTCTAATTTCCTTGTTTTGTATGAAAAACGTAGCAGTTATTTTTTTAAAAATAAAATTGTGAATAATTGAATATGGTGCAATAATTAGTAAGTTGTGTGAGTTTGTTTTTTGTTATAAACAATAGTAATTTGGGCAAGTGTAAAGTTGAGTATTATGACATGAGGTCAAGTATTAAAATTGTTGGGCGCATTCAAATGATGATAAAACTGGAATTCGAAAAAGACTTTATGCATCGTTTGCAATAGTACCTACTTTACGCACGGCCATAGAAAAAGAATATTCATTACTTTATAATTTTTTTGACCGCAAGTTTTGATTAAAGTGCAAATAATGTGCTTAGAAAGTAAGAAGACTAGTCAAAATTGCAATATATTCACACATTATTGGAAGAAAACACAAACAAATAAGAAAGTACAGTAAAATGAAGTTTAGTCAGTGGGACTTCGGTGGGACTAGGATAGCATTTTTTTTCTTTTTTTTTATCGCTAGGACTGTTTGGACATACTAGAAGACAGTTCTGCATTCAAACCAAATAAATTCACGGAAACATCAAGAACTGCAATAAAATCAGTTATATAACAAATTACAAAAAAAGAAATCAAAGTAAATGCACTGCAACCCGGGTTAGTTTTCGTTGTGAATATATAAGGAGTCCGATTCCCACAAAGCCTCTCATGACAGATTTGTCTGTCAATTTTTTAATAGAAATAGTTTAGTTCTTTCTCTATTTTGGGACATAAGATAATACATAAAAAGGTATTCCATTCTTGCAATGCATCATGAGAAATGTGTCAAGCGGTGGCGTCGCTAACATTATGTTCCAGGAACTAAGTATTGTATAACCCGTTTTCGATCATTTAGGCCTAGACAAAAAATATTACAAGCAGTCTTTTTGCTTTATCATTCGCAGAAATGAACTCAATATTGGATAATACTGAATAATAGAATTGAAATTTTTCAATATCACTATAATGATTTCAAATAATAGTCTGTCAGAATAAAAAACGTCATATAGTACCAGACACACTTGCCGCATGCAAACCATTTATTGCCCGGAAAAACGTGCGCAAAATAGTACTTATCCCGTATTCGTTATAAAAAATAGTATCTGTAACTCGTGCAGTGTTGTCAATTTCCCAGTTGAGCGAATTAGCGCACGAACGAAGTGGGCAATCAACAACTTGTCGCACTTGTTGCATAATATACTATTACCGTGAGTTTATTTTAATATGAAACAATAGTATATTACATCTGAGGTAGAAGTATTTCATTACAGCCGAGGACTTATATGACCGAGAGCGAAGCTTCGAAGATCAGATATAATAGCGCAAGGCTGAGATGAAATTCTTACATTATGTTATAAAAATCATCCTTAATCATTGAAAAAATAACTGATTCATGGCCAGTTGCACCGCTGTCGTTTTAATTTTATGTGTCACTTAATTGAACAATATCGTATCAAGACTCAAAAGTCAAATGTGACATAAACATTGATGTTATTATTCTGAATCGATATTTTTTGTTTAAGTGAAACTCAAAATTTAAACTAGAGCAACTGGCCGTAAATTCCGTTCTTTTTTCAACAAAAAATAAATCCAAAATATAAGAATTTTGATGTTATGATTATATTGAAGTTCGATTTGTCAGAATGAGGACAAGGCGTCGATAAAAAACACTTCAAATGCCAACTGTTGGCATTTGAAGTGTTTTTTATCGACTCCTTGCCCTCATTCCGACAAATCTAATTTCAATATCAACTATTAGGACACAATTCTCTTTTAATAGTTATGATTATATTTCTATGGTACCAGTAATAAATAAATGAATCCAATTAAATTCAATAGAACTAAGGTCCGAGATATCCACCTCCTAATAAATTTATTTGGTAAATAATAACTATGGCAACAATTGTCACAATTGTTACCATAGTTATTATTCACCAAATAAATTTATTAGGAGGTAGATATCTCGGGCCTCAATCGATTAATAAATTTGTCGATGTAAACAATCGACATTTAAAATTTAATTAAATCTGATTTAAAATAAATCCGATTTAGGTCTTCGATATAAACTTGCTCCAAGAAATGGAAGTGTCAATTTCTCACCTATGAGATTGTCATTGCAGTTAGAAATTACATATTTCCCAATTTTTAAAAGATTAGGAATTGTCATATTACTATAATGATTGTGAATAAAGGATTTTTGATATTTATGGTTATAAATTTAACAATAATGCATCCAAGCGCCCACTTTAAAATGAAACATGGAATTTTAATTAAAACATTATATTTGAATTTTATAAGTTAATAACATAGCAACAAACAATTAAGGCTCGGTTGCCCGATTTGTGGTTTATCCTAATGTAGGGGCCACACTAATGTCTAATGCCGTTAAGTAAGGCGTCATGTGACAATTGACATATTGTCATTGACAATATGTTAATTATTGAATAATGCCTTAATTAATGACATCAGGCGTAAGTGTGGCCCCAGCATAAGCCTAGCTCAATGACCTTAGTAACAATTGTTGCAAAAAACGTTACCTGTAAATAAGCTACGCTTAGGATAGACTAGACTGTACAACCGGGTCTAAATAGAATAACTAACTGATAAACAATAATCATAATATTCATGATTGAATATGTAAATCATTCGGTTATATTTATTGCCTTTGTATCATTTTAAAGTGGACGCTTTAATACATTGCTGTCAAAATCGTAGCAATGGGTATGAAACATCCCCTGTTTCACGTTAAAATAAACTCATGGTAAATTACCTTATTCGGATATAATGAGTGTAGCATCCTCTAAGCGCTAACACTTATTTTTTTAAATATTTATGTCGCTATGCTCACTATATCCCAAAACAGAGGGAAAAATATGCAACAAATTTAAAACGAACAAATCATTTAAAAAATGTTACCACTTCGCATAACCAGTTGTAAAACTGGACTGATGAAAACATTCAACAAATTGAACTCAACTGCTTATGCATGCAGGTAAATCTTTGAATATTTCAAGAGATTTTAATTTTATTTATACAGAAAAACCAGAACTATTAAAATCTGCATAATGAAGATAAACAAATATTGAATATTTTCAATATTTTGTTGATATTGTATTAATATAATGGTAAATAATTTAAATGGTTAGTTCACTGAATAAATATGAAGTTTTCGTTCATTTAAAAAAATGATTTACTGAGGATTAGTAATCATTAATTTATATTCGATCATTTCACCCACATAAGCCAATTAAAAAAATTATATACTTGAATTTGGCTCTGACTTCATTCCTGTTGGCGATTTCGGCTGCCTGCATCGCAAGAGCAATTTCTTCATCATCGGCACAATTAGAATTGAAAGAAGATGTATCCGAGCTGGCAACACTGACATCATCTTCTTCATAAGTTTTTTCTAACCGAGGAGATCTAGATGATTTATAAAGTTTTGAAGAACAAGCAGTAGGTTTTTTCACTTCTGTCCGTTTGTTATAAGTACACTTTGATTGTTCATTTTTAAAATCTACTAAATTATCACTAGTATTTTTACACTGGCACACATCATTTTTTGTACAACCACAGTTTTTGACATCGTTGAAATCTAAACTTGGAGATCGATCAAGACTAGTATTTTCTGTACAAATCCCTGAATCGTCGGGAGAATCTAAGTTTTCAAACTGTTTTGATAAATATTTGACTTTTTCTGGAATTGTTTTGACTGAAAGATGCTTGTTCTTTATAGTTTCGTTATTACAGGATTGCACACTTGTCGTCGGTTTGTTTTCATTTTTACTGCATTCTTTTGTTAATAATATCGATGATAATTTAGCAGAAACAACTTCCAAACAATCAGTATCAGGCAAAGATTCACTCCTAATGTTTTCATCTTGATTCAAAGTAGCCGAAGTAGATGGAATTTCAATACAAGATGTTGAAGCACAGATTGCAGAGTAAGTATTATCCTGGTCAGAATTGTTCACAGTAACCGTGCAAAAATTAGAAACATAATCCTTACAAATTGGGTAGTCAATATAAAATCTATCAACAAAATCATCCAGATCACTATGTGCGTCACTAATTTCACTCACAGCTTTTAAATCAGTTATTTGTTCGTTATCACATAGCAGTTTTTCGAGCATAAAAAGCTCACGTTTGTTTAAAGTCCATAAAAGTTCACGAATTTTGTGCAGAAGCGCTCGAAACGGTCTAAACATTTCAGACATTTCTTCAACTGGTTTATCAATACTTAATGGTCCAAAAGGGAAAACTAATAATCCACTAACAATCGCTAATCTTGGAATAGTAAACATTAGGGCAGGATCATAATCATCAACCATTTCCTGAGTGAGTAGTTTCATTTTCAAAGCGCGCTGGAGTGTTTCTGAAAATAGGACTCCAATAAGTTCTTGAAGTTCATATTCTTGAGTTGTTTTAACGGGAACCATAGCGCTAACGTAGCAGAGTTCAAATTCAGCGAAAAGACGATCGAAAATTTTTAGACTTTCGACAAGCATTTCAGTGATAAGTTCATCGCTATTGAGTTTTAGAGGACCATTTGGTGTATTGTTCCGAAGGCACGCTTCTCGAAGAAGGCTTCGTACGTTCTCCAAGGTTTTCGTCAAGGCTTTGGCAAGAGGGCGCATTTCAGCACTCTCGGCTTCGCGATTCATTATTGACGAGCCTGCTGCAAGACACTAAAAAGAATTAAACATAGTTATGAAATTGGAAAACATGTTTTATATTTATAATAGATTAAGGATTTCTTCTCAAGATGTAATTACATATATTAGCAAGTATTTGCGCTATGAGGATTTTTGAAACTGAAAAAACTATAAAATTGAGTAGAAGTAACAAAAATTGTTCAGTTTTGCCGATTCTACTTCATTGTGAATTCTATAGTCTATTTCAGTTAAGAACGATTCAAATGCTTCTATGGAACTACAATTTAAACATTCTGATTGGCCGAAATACAAACCAATTTTATAATACCCAAGTAATATGTGAATATATTTGTTGCGTTTATTTTTTAAATCAATTTCCAGTTTGTTTCAAATCTTGCATTTACTGTGAGTGAACTGTGCTTGCATTTTGACCAATCAGAAGGTTTAAATAGTAGTTCCATAAGAATCCTTGGACCGTTCTTTACTGGAATGAGCTATAATTACTATCACATATCAATTACTTTCATTTTTAACTTATATCTATAAAAAAAATTACGTGAATGTTGAAGTCATTCACATCAACATTTGAAATAAATTGCACTATCGAGGTCAACAAAACATAATTTAAAACAATAGAAAATCACCAAACAATAAAATAGATATGACTTCATATTTTCTTACCTCAGCTCCAAACCATAGCTGTCCCGCCAAATTTTCCTGCAGTACATCTTCAGGAAATTTTACTCGAAAATCGCGATCTGCTCTTTCGTCACCAATTAAAACATCCATTATGGCATTAGTAATAGTGAGAACGCGATCTTGCGACTGCCGCAGCTGATTAACTAAAGCTGTACACCTTTCAGGATCTTTTCTTCCGTCGAAACTGTCCAGTTCGCTTGCAATTAAATTCAATGCCTCATCAGCATAGAAAAATTGTGCAAGTAGTGATGTATCATCTTTCTGTAAAATTTTAAATGATTATTTTCGGATTTTGTGCAAGCAATTATGTTACCATGTCCTCAATTCATGATAACATATATGCTTACTACTACATTTTTATAAATTATTAATAGACAAGTTCACGGTCACGAAAACTGGAAACGAATACTTTTTACTTGTTTTCCTTTTTTCTCAGAAGAAACATTATGGACAACATACATTGCAAACTGCTTTAATATAATAATTCATAAAAAATCATCAGCAGGAAATACTAGGCATAATAAACAATTCTAAATACTCAAATTTATCCAAAAATAAGATTACTTTACATTCTCAAGATTAAATGACGTAATTTCAAAAAGACAATAGACAGTGGGGTTATTTACTTATATTAATTGAATATGAGAGTAAATTCTCAGTGGTACAAAATGTCAAAGTTAATAATTTAGTTTTGTCAACAAAAGTCAAATATATCAGCTATATTTTATCAATAATACTTGAAAATATGGTAATAACATTCCATATTTGTCATTTGTTCTAATTTTCAAAATACAAACAAAAGAGGGTTTCAATGAAACATTTTGTTTTCAATGTAACAAACGAAAGATAATTATGCTGTCCATAATTAAACTATCTCAAATAATAATTCTGTCAAAGTTATATCAAAATAATCAACAAAAAGTTACATTCTTACCTTTGGCCTACAAAACCATTTTCGAAGAGACTCCATTGTAACAATATAAAATTAACTTAAACAACAAACAGAACAGATGTTATTCAATGTGTTCAAAATTAAAAATAACACTGATTCTTATTAACTGACCAAACATTACAATTCTCTGCACAAAAGAAACCATGTTGACGAATACTTATCTCCATGATAAGCAAATCCAAAATGAGTCACATAGCAGTGTTACCACCACAACAATTTGACAGCAAATTTTAAAACTTGTTTCAAAACATCAAGATAATTGATCTTGTTGAAATAAATAATATTTAACAATAATGTGTACATGATCTTAGCAAATATATTTTTAAATTAATCATATTGACATGTCTTGCGCATTAGCGACATTTCTGTTAGCGCGGGACAATGTGAACAAAATGTATACTTGGCTGTAAATTTTAGCTTTTACAATTTTTGGAGAATTGACGCAAATATATACAATAAGGCATCATTTTTATGTCAATTTCTTGTCAATATTGATGAATTTAATGAAATCAATAATACCAGAAAATAGTAGCAATTTGTGGAAAATATACTAATATAAATTAAGTTACTTGTAATGAAGGAAAAAACTTTTCAGAACTCATTTTTTAATAAATATGTTTCATATGGAAAAGTTCTGTATATAAAAATGATTAGAAATTATTGACATTTCGAACATTATTTTTGATTAAATGATGAAACTATAATATCATGGCTAATACAAAATATTTAGAATCGAAAATTCAAGAACAAAAATTAAAAAGAAATATCTTTTGCTAGTTTTGTCAGATCTAAGCTATAAAAAACTGAACTATTTTTGTTCAAATCTTTGGTAAAAATTTCTACAGTGACTCGAAATTTATTTCGGCAGTTTTGGAGATATTATTGATATAACTAAAATTCTTTTTATTATTTGAAAGCCATTTTTCAGCGAAGGGCAATAAACTAATATCATTCAATTTCTGTTTGTGTCAATGTGAGAGATGAATTTTTTTTCTTCAGTTGAAAATATTCAATATTGAAAAAATGACCATGAACTTGTAAAATTTCAATTAGATTAAAAAAGTATGTCAAATAATAAATAAGTAAATTATTTTATGATTGGCCGGTTTTATAAAAGACAAATGCCCAGTATTGTAAAGGACAAATAAATTTACTCCCAAAGTAAATAAAATTTACTCTGTTAAATGACAGTCGATTTTTTGACAGCAATGCTTTTACTGTCATAAAGAGTAATAATTCGATTAGAATTTGTTAAATAAAATAAATTTACTTTGGAAATAAATTTACTTCGTCCTTTATAATACTGGGCACAAGTAAATTTATTCTACTTAACAAATTCTAATCGTTTTAAATTTCTTTATGACAATAGAATCATTGCTGTCAAAAAATCTACTGTCATTTAACAGAGTAAATTTTATTCACTCTGGAAGTAAATTACTCGGCCCTTTATAAAACCGAGCATAAAACTTGTTTGTCAAATTCTTTCAGTCAATAAACTGATTTTTACGAATATATCTTAAACGTGCTAGATGCTGCCATCTTACAGACAGCCTTTGAACCATTCACTTATAAATTTAAGAAAATATTGGAATAACTTACGATTATTTATCACTAAATCACTGTACTCCTTGTGATCAAATTCCCAACACATTTATGAATATTAAACATCAATAATCAATCATCAAATAATCCATCTGAAATAACTGTCACAATTGATCAAATATAGATAAAACCCTTTTAATATTCTAGAAAGTTCAATACACGGTTGAAATTGAATTAGAGGCAGGTTTAGTATTTGAAATTAAAACTGATTGTAATATTTGATGTTTTATTGGTAGCTCAATTTCGTACTGTAAGATGGCAACATTTAGCACGATTTGTAATTTTTTGTGAATACAGAGTATTTTTGAATGGAAAAATTTAAAATCACATTTTGAAAACTCAACATTGCATTGTAAGAAAAATTCATAAATTATATTTGAATATTTATCCATCTATATCAAAATTTCCGGTCTAGTAAATTATTTAAATTAAATTAAAGAGTCAATGCCTTAATTTGGACATGTGAGACGATTATTGAATTATATTTGATTATAATATGATGTAGAGATTTTGAGTGTGACAGAGATATGTGTTTGCTGGTTGAATGCAAGATGAGGCCCATACCAATCTTATTTGAGAAGAGGACGTGTATCACGAGAAAATTAAAATTCGTACAAATCTTGCAATTAAAATTACGACTGTTTCTAAATGTGTTAGAACTCCAAGATAGGGAATAATTTTTTTACAGCCCTCTTGACATAGGTTTCGAATGAAAGGGTTTGATAAGTTGAATGCGATGAGCTATGTGACTTCATTCTAAGCCTAACATGAGAGATGCTCAAATTTTATTAATGTTTGTTAGGCTTCTCTTCTCGTCTATCATTTTTTTTTCATCTTTTTTCTTTTATACCCATTGAGAACCCTAGGAAGTAGGCATAGAATTTGGGACATGGACCATTTGAGCTTCATTGTGAAATTTTCAATCTACAATGTCGAAATGAAGTCCTAATTCACAATGGGCGTAAGCATAAGAAGTACATAAGAAATACATAAGACATAAAGTTGAACATGTGCAATTCTTATGGCCGTGTTCACATGTTCACAATGATCTCACGTATTTCTTATGCTTACGTAGTGCATAACAGCTGCATAAGAAAGTTGAAATCATCTCAACTTTACGTAATTCTTACGTATATATTTTCTTAATGCGCATGTCCAATATAGTTTCACAGACACAGACAGTAAATATGTCAAATGAATAAAAATAAATTTGTTTTTGTGGTTAGGAATATTTATAATCTTTGTTTTAATAACAATACTAAACGAATTTCGTCTTCCAAAAAAGAAATTTGCAAACATGTGCAGAAACAAAAGTAATGCCCTAAACTAAGAGCTTTAATATAAAAAACAAAACCAAAAGCAATGTAAAAATATTTTAAAATATAAAATCTTAATAAAGGAGTCTTTAAAAAAGCTGTTTTGATAAAATAATCGAATCAAAACAAAAATAAAGCAAAGCGTTGCTTAGGATAAGTGATTTAAATCTATGAACTAAAAGTACCTATATTTTATAACCAACTCAGGCCGCAATATCCCTATAAAATAATTTTTATGCTTTGCTTATGCTATGCTCATTGTGAACACGCATAAGATTTTCATAAGAATTGTTATGCACTTCTTGGCGAACCAATAATAGAATGAAAATATTAGTAAATATGTAATATAGTTTTTATTAGTTGTTTTTCATTATCATTGAATTGTTTATGCCTGTGTTTATGATAAAATAAAATTTAAAAAATCGTTATCTAAGCTCGTTAATTATTTTAATTCACATTTTTTGACATTTCAAGAGAAAACATTTATTTGGATTCGAATAATTGAAGTAATAAATTGAGCTCAAGTACTACATAGGGATTAAAGGAAAAATGCTTAACTGGCCTTGGGGATATGTCCAAAACTGATCGCGGAGCTCAAATGGTACATCTCCAGAATTTGATGGAGCCACTGAGTTGATGAGAATATATAAAACGCTTGAGAAACTCTTCAAATCGAGAGTCCTTGAATCCAGGAGAGCGCTAAGCACTTATCCTGTATACTTATTCGAAAGTGGTGAGCAATCATAGTTGAAAAATTGGATCGCTGATTTATTCAAAAACTAATGAACTATTTCGGGATTGAGGATCCTTGTATCTATTGTGAATCTAAGTTTTGATTACAATAATGTGTGCAGGAAAACGAAAACGCGATTCAGTCTTCAGTATATTATTTCTACAATCTCTCTCAATCAGCACATTATGTTCAGACGAGGAGTGACGCCATTCTGTTTCCAGTATATTATTTTTCTAAAACCAATAAAATCATAATGCCACTAGTCCTCTAGCTATTTCGAAATGTATCAAAAAATATAAGATGCACATTTCATACGACATTTTAGTGCACTTGTTCAATGAAACTATATTTAAATTCATATCTCATGAAACTTTTATCTGAATATACGTTTAGAGTTATATTTTCATATAAGTGGACAGCTCGTTAATTTTCAACTCATTAATAATCATATCATTTCTTTAAATTTTCACAATTATTGTTGGTAAACAGAATCAATCATTATAAGTTACTGAAAGCATTTTATCTATATATTTTCAGACGACAATTTTAAATATGACAAGGTGCTTGCTTCGAAAAAACTACCATTTGTTAGCCAAACGATTGAAACAACTAATAAAAATCTGACGTGGACATCACATGATTTACTTGTATATAATTGGATATATTTTTTGCATACAATAATACAATAACCAAACACAAAATTCCAAATTCTGAATTGTGAAATTTATGAGAAAGCTGTGGAACATTTTAATTACAAATTAAAATTGAAGAGACCTGTGTGCCACAAGAATTTATATCTAAGAATCGGTTTTTAGAACCATCATCTTAGACAGGGAAGCAACTGTGTACACGTGTTTCGTATATCATTATAAGACAATATTGGTCTTGGGATCCAAATTCTGACTATCTGGGTTTGGCTATACTGTACTGACGAGTCTTAACAAGGACGAAACACGTGTATACAGTTGCTCCCCTGTCTAAGATGATGGTTTTAAAAACCGATTCTTAGATAATATGAATTCTTGTGGGACACAGGTCTCTTCAATTTTAATTTCCAAATACTGAGTTCTAACATTCTAAGTTCAATCGTTTTGGATTTATGCGAGAAAATCAAAAAAAGTTTCAAGTAAAGTGCACTTACGGTATGAACGATTGCAGCCATAATGCGAGTGCACAAATAAACCCTAGACCAGTCTTAAACATAAAATTTCAACATTATTCGTTCCATGGGTTTTGAGATTTGCTAGTTACGAATAGCCATACACACATACATATGTACCAACGTCAAGCCGAAAATAGTCAAAATGGATTAAGGGATGATCAAAACGGATATTTTCGTCAAAATTTCGAAATGTGAATTTTGTTGGTTTCACAATACTTGTACTTTGTATTCTGTTTTATATATTCTCACCAACTCAGTTATTAGTCATTAGTAGAGCCCGGATTTTATGCAATTGCATATCAGCATATATTTTTGCATATTTCCGTAAAATACTGCATATTTCGGCAAAACTTGGCTGATTTTGAGGACAACAAAAAAAATTTTCAGTGGAACAAAGCACTCTATGCATGGGTTAGATAAGTACTTGGAGATACCTATACCCACTAGAAAAAGAGAAGATGGGGAAGCACATAATTCAATCTTCACTTGCTAGCACGCATGTGTCGTGTGGAATAAGTATAAGTACATCAACAAGGACGGAAAGGATTTGCAGGAGGATTTTAATTCCAGCCTTACTTTGATCTATAAATTTTGTCCACTGACTTCAGTAGATGCAGAAAGATTTTTTTACAATACAAACTTATTCTGAGCAATATGAGATGAATGCTCTTGTCCGAAAATTTAGAAAAGTATAAAATAATAAATTTTACAGAAGTCAGATCTAAGTGTCTCACAGTTTACTGCGATTTTCATTATTTTCGTTGAGCATTCTCTTTGAAACATTTTTCATTATTTCCGTTGAAAACTAAACCTTTACGTTTATACTTATGTTTTGGAATAGAGTTCTTAAGAAAAAAAAAGTAGTAATTAACATGAATTAATATTTTTTTGCTCAAAATATACTGAATGCGTACTTTTTTGCCTTAAATGTTTTGCATATTTCCAATTTTTTCTGCATATTTTAGAAATTTTGTGCATATTTCTGCCTTTTTGTTTGCATATGCAATTGCATATTTTGGGCTTTTTTGGCTGCATAAAATCCGGGCTCTAGTCATAAGATTCTGAGGATGTACCATTTGAGCTCCGTGGTCAGTTTTGTCCTAATCCCTAAATATTTTTTTACTCTTAATTCTTATGAACCATTTGAGCCCAGTTTATTACTTTAATCCTTCTATTCCAAATAAATGTTTCTTCTCTAAATCCCAAAAATTGTGAGTTAAAGTAATAAACTAACTTGAATAACGATTTATTTTATTTTATCATAAAAAAATAAGTACAGATTAGTTAAAATGCAAAACAAGCGATAAAAACTATATTGAAAAAAATCGTCAAATATAACATTCACAAATATTTACATTCAATTACACCTAACATAATTCATTCCATCCAAAACACACCTACATTATCCAATCGCAATGATAATCCAATAGATTTTTTTTAAATTATTCTTATGTGACTGGTTCATCTGGGCTATCTGCATTGTAGATTGAAATTTTTTTCGTCTCACTTATTATCTTTAAGATTCATCCAATCTATATATTAATAGATCAAGAGAAAACTTTCGACTCGTTTTTAAGCATATTGCATGCACGGAGAAATGTGAGATTTGACATGATTGAAGTTTATATGGAGAAGATGTGCAGAAAGCAAAAATTATATACAAGGTATCCTATTTTAATCCATATATTTATATGTGAAGAGAAAGCTTTGTACTCCTCTTTGAGCATATTGCGCGCTCGAAGGAATGTGAGATTTGGCATACTTGAAGTTTATATGAAGGAATGCAGAAAGCTGAAACTATATACAGAATGTTCTATTTTAATTTTACGACGTGAAGAGAAAGCTTTGTGGCACACATGAGGTAATGTGAGACTTGGCATCTTTGCAGTCTGTGTAGAGGAGGAAGTGCAGAAAGCTAAAATTATAAACAGGATGTGCAAAAAGCTTAAAGTATATACAGATTGCCCCACATTTTAATTTTACGTGAAGAGAAAACTTTATTCCGCGCGCACGAACACGAAGTAATGTGATACTTGGCATACTTGCAGTCTGTGTGAAAAATGAAGTGCAGAAAGCTAAAATTATATACAGGTGTTCCATTTTGATTTTATGTGAAAAAAACTCTGTAACGGGCACGAAGGTATATGAGATTTGGCATACTTGAAGTTCAAGTGTAGAAGAAGTGCTGGGAGCTAAAATAATATACAAGGTGTCGTTTTTAAATTTTTCATGGAGAGATAAACAGAAAACTGAGCATGAAGGAATGTGAGATTAGATATACTTGAAGTTTATGTGAAGAAGTAGTGCAGAAAGCTTTAATTTTACACAGGGTATTCAATTCTAATTTACCGCTAAGAACGATATTACTTTTTGCTGGAATATATCGAGAAATATGCATCGAATGGGAAAATGGCTGTAGAAAAAGCCAATGAGTCCTTTCCTCTTCCGAGGATTGAAGAGAGAAAGTCACTTTGAAATCTTGAATGGGAACTACTATTCTTAATTTAAGATTCGGACTGTTAATATTCCGCCGAGCGCAAGTGGTACATAAAGATTAGGGAAGACCCTGCTTTATGGATTGAAAATTTGATCGCAGAATCAAATATCAAGTTCAAAATGACTTTAACGCACAGTTTTTCATGAGAGTATACTGCATTGAAAATTTTGTAAGAGCCTAACGCTCTTTTCACAATTGTAGATAAATACATTAGTTACGTATTATCTATTATTAATTATTATCAAGGTAATTAACTGTCAACGTTTTTTTGAAAAAAAAATAATTTCTTTCATGAACTACAAAACAGAAAGCATTGAACATAGTTACGCTCAAGATGTTCGAAGTGATTGATTATGTAGTTCTCGTAATAACATTATGCTCCTCCGCAGGTATTGGATTGTATTTTGGTTGTTTTGGAACCAAACAAAAAACTGCTAAAGAATATTTATATGGAAAAGGAAGCCTCAAGGCTGTACCTATTGGTTTATCGATTTTTAGCAGGTATGTACCACCTAAAGCTTCGACATGGTGTTTTGTTTACGAAAATTGTATATTTATTAGTTAAAAGAATTATCTATCAATATAATATCATTATTGGTATAATATATAATGTAGTAGAAGAGTTGCTTTCTTGTGCATTTATCAACTTGATAATGGATTTTTTTTTAAATGTTTAACTAACTGCCCATGGGCGCCGGCAGCAGGGTGCAAGGGGGTGCACTTGAACTCCCCTGTCAGGATAGAAAATACATAGATTTTTTTAAATTTTGATATAATATTAAATAAAAATGATATGTCGTATAGAAGTTTCACTTCGTGAGTGTACACACTAACACGCACATTTTTGTCTACATAATATACATGTATAATTCTATATTTTATATTATATATTAATGTGATGTGTGAATGCAGATCAGGGTGTCTGTTATTTACCAACTTGGTTTTTTTCTCGTAACGCCTCATAAATTTTTAGTTTATGACATGAAAAAAAAAAAAATCAATTATTATTCATTTTAAATCGTGCCACAAAGACAATACATTTGCCATTTGAATATCATGAGGCTCCGGCACTTTTTACATTTAATTCTTTTTCACTAGAACTTGGAGTAATTTTTTATTTTTGTTTACTTTGACAGCTAAATTATCATTATTTATATAAAAGTAAATTGTAAAAATATCTAATTTTGCTTTGAGATCAAGTGATGAAAATCAGTTTAACTTTTCTAAACGCTTTATTTTCAATTTAGATGATTTTAAATGGTTTCTTACCAAAAGCATTGATTAATTTAAATTATTTGGAAGGGTTAAAAATTGTTGAGCTCCTACGAATGGTCAATGTTAATGCAGAGAGAGCTGTCAAATTGACTGAAGAATATATTTATTGTAAGTGAGTATGATCAAAAATTTCCAAATGCCACCAAAGAATGTTCAATAAAATTAATTAGGCCAATCAATGTGACAAAAAAAATATTTAATCTTTCACATTTTTTCCGATAAATTGCAAAAATATGAACTTAACTCAAGTCGTCAATCACATTATTTCTCAGTTATCTAAATTTTTTACAATAATTTTACCTAAATACAGTTGAAATTAGATATTTTGAACAATGAACAATTTATTTTTGAATAAATAATGATAATTTTGCTGTCAAAGCAAAAAATTTTAAAAACTACATAAGTTCAATTTTAACCTTGAATAACTTTTAAATCAGTAAATTTATCGAAAAATCATAAGAGAACTTTTTTTGTGCAGCGTTCAATTTTCTACAATATGTATCTCTCATTGTTGTATATTAGCTTGCTCAGGAGAGAAAAAGATAAATGTAAAACTTGCCGAAACTCCATGTTATTTAAAAGGGAAATGTATCGTCCTTGCAGCACGGTTTAATATGAATATTAAGGGCCTGATATTTTTTTTTACATCATAAACTAAAAATTTAGTGGGCGTTGCAAAAAAAAAACAAGTTGGTAAATAATGGACAGCCCAATGAAGATGCACCTCCCTGAAAATAATCCTGGCGGCGCCCATGTAACTGTCTATAGATTTCTGAATGATTTTATGAATTATTAATTTATCAACACGCATTATAATCAATAAATAATATTTTACAGTGCGGCCTCAGCAGTAACAGTGGCTGGTAGTCCATCAGAAATTTACACATTTGGAACACAATTCTTCATGTGTTATGCAGGAGTTCTTCTTTCTTTGGTATTGACCTGGTATTTTGTTTTGCCAGTTTTTTGTGGTAAACTACAGATCACAACACCATACGAAGTAATAATTTTTTTTTCTAGAAGTATCTTGAATCCTCTACTCTTCATTTATTTTAAAATAAGCGATAAGAGAATAATATCCAATTTTTAATAATTTTCGATATAGTGTTATATTTAATTATTGAAAATTGTATTATAGAAGATTGAAATGATGATGAGATTTGATAAGGAATGATCAAAAATTTCATAGTATGAGTAGATACGCTATAACTATTGAAAATGAGAAAAACGATTCAAATCTTTCAAAATTTTATTTTAAATGCTCTCTTGAACAATAAAACACTTGATTTACCCACTTTTTAAAAGCTTCTAACCACCCTTCTTTTGGAATACTTTGAAAATAATGATGAGTTGTTGCACCCAGTCCAATGCGAAGACGCATCATGCTGTAATATAATTCCTTTCTCTAGCACTATATTGAGCACTTTTAGCAAACATAATATCAGCGATCATTCATATTAGTCCGTGAGACAGGACATACACTTTTCGTTGATTACCGCTCACTTGAAACTTCGTGAGTGACTTCATTGTGATGAATCCTACAGCTTTCACATTAGACGAAATTCTTGATTTGGGGGCGTTTTTCAGCGAGGGCTAGTTGAACACGTCAATTTCATGAAGCCTTGAAAATGTATTACCATCATATTGATGTTTACACTAATCGAAAGATTTTATGATTATAAAATGAAAAATAATATTGTCCGACATGAATATTGGGGGCCAGCGGTGAGTCCCACAAGCCGCACTTGTCACAAATACGTTGGTGAGACTTTGAGGACGTGTTCAATTATTTTTTTTCTAAAATTTTGTCATTTTGTCGGACAAATTTCCGCAGGGCGTTTTCTCAGTCCGACACTGAGAACGTGTCAGAATTATAACAGTTCCTTCATCAATAACCGTCATAATTTGAAAACATGTTATCTGTCCAAAAAACATATTGTCTGACAGAAATATTGGTTCTTATCGTCAGTCCGACAAGAAAACGCTCGCACATATATAACTCAGTTTTTGACATATTTAATACCAAGAGATAAGTGATGGACGTTGTTTATAAGCTAGTAATGAATAATTCATTAAGGCGGGTCTCTGCGTAAAAGGCGATAATTGTCACTTTTCAAATCGTTATACAGCTTTCATTTATCATTGGAATGGCAAATGTTATATATTATTTTGAAGATTAGGGGCTTATAAACAACTGTACGTATCGAAATTTGATAATCTTTTCTAGTTCCAGAGTAAAACGCCCCTGAGTATAGTACAAATATTGATTTCAAGGCTTTTCAAATCGTTTTAACTCAAACATGATTTGACTTACACTTATGAAAATTAACTATATGAGAGATATTACTGTTAGCTTCAAATTAGCGTATGTAATTTTCAAAAAATTATTCCAGTCTTCAGTAAAAAAATTGTGAAATTCACTAAAATAGGTACTTTTCAAACCTATTTTTCTTGTATGAAAATCAGATAATCAGTTCAAATTCACTTTCAACCTTTATCTTTCATTTTTTAGCCATTTATTTGTCAAAAAACCCATGTATTTGGGGTAATTAGCAAAATAAAATTGTAAATATTATTTATTTTGTTGGCCCATAGATGGCGTTAGTGAAGTGATATATTTTCTGGAAGACTAGACTTTGGCATAACTCCGCCTCCCAATTTGTTCCTATAGCAACGAATAATTGAATGAACTGTTAGGTACTCGAAAGTAAAAGCGGTATAAATGTGAATTTTGTTGATTTTTGAGGGATTTACCAGGATTTTTACTTTTCGTCACTCGATTGCCGATTGAAAGTGAAAGTGGTTGATTTGTGGATTTTGTTGGTTTTTGATTTTTCTAAGTGTTGTGATATTTTTGAATATTAAATATTTAATACAATATTAACAACGGTTCGCTTAAGCAAGACGAGAATTATAATGAGAAAATTAATTTCAAAAAGATGGTAACCATCTTCTTTATAAATATTCTCCGACGAAGTATGAAAAAAATATAATACCAAAAAACAAAAACATGTATTCTGCATAAAATCTAGTCTCTGATGATTCTTGATTTCAAATACAAAAATATTCAAACAAAGAACTGATATGGCACGCCGTTTTGCTATTTAATAGCAAGAATTTATTCGAGTTGAATTTAAACTATACATTTATATTATCTTGCTAGATAATTCTAATTCATTGAGTTTTTATGATTGAAAATTCAGAAATATTATGATCTTGCAAGATAATTTTAATGCATTGAATTTTTATGATTGAATTAAAATTATGTACATAATGGCAATCAGGAATTCTTATTATCTTGCAGGATAATTTTAATTCATTGAATTTTTTGATTGAATTAAAATTATGTACATAATGGAAATTCATAATTATTATTATCTTGCAGGATAATTTTAATGCATTGAATTTTTATGATTCAATTGAAATTATGAACATAATGGAAATCAGAAACTCTTATTATCTTGCAGGACAATTTTAATTTATTGAATTAACATATGTACAATATGTACATAATTTTAATTCAATCATAAAAATTCAACGGTTCTGTATAATTTTGCTAGATAGTCTCTATGCTGAATTATCAATATGTACATAATTTTAATTCAACCATAAAAATTCAATGTATTAAAATTATCTTGCAAGATAAAAATAATTGCGAATTGCCATTATGTACATAATTCTAATTCAATCATAAAAATTCAATCAATCGAAATTATCTTGCAAGATAATGATAATTCTGAATTACCATTATGTATGTATAAAAATTCAATGCATCAAAATTATCTTGCAAGTTAATAATAATTCTGAATTTTCATTATATACATAATTTTAATTCAATCATAAAAATCCTATCAATTAAATTATCTTGCAAGATAAAAAATATGTATAATTTAAATTTAAGTGGAATAAATTTTTGCTATTAAATAGCAAAACGGCGTGCCATAAACTGACGTACGTCCACTCTGGTTGATGAGGTACTGACGATCCTCCCTCCTTATCAGTCAATACTCATTTTTAACCCCACCCACAATGCTGCTTTCTGTTACCGTCCCCTTTACACCTGCAAGACCTTAGATGGTCAATGATTGCAAGAGACCCCCCTTAACAAAATAATTGAAAAAAAGTAAAGTAGAAAATAGAAACAGAAATATATTATTAAGTCGCTGAGTTAGAACGTTACTCTCTTAAATCTTTCATCTCCGGGGGTTCCAAGTAGAATTAAATTGTTATTCGATGGTCCATCCGAATCTAAAATTAGGATTAGTGTTTCCCATTCAAGATTTTAAAGTGACTTCCTCCCCCGACTATAGGAAGGGAAGAGAAGTCTTTGGAATTTTTCTTCAGCCATTTTCTCATTCGGTGCATATTTTTCCAGATATACTTCAAATATGTCATATCTCACATTCTCCACACAGACTTCAACTAAGCCAAGTTTCACATCACCTCGTATGCGCGATACAAAGTTTTCTCTACACGTCGTAAAATTGAAATGGGACACCTGTATATACTTTCAGCTTTCTGCACTCGATCTTTTAAACTTCAAGTATGCCAAATATCAAATTTTTTCGTGAGTGCGATATGCTTGAAAAGGGATACAAAGCTTTCTCTTCACGTATTAATATATAGATTAAAATGAGACACCTGTATATAATTTTCGATTTCTGTTCATCTTTTCCATATAAATTTTAAATATGCCAAATCTCACACTCCTCCGTGCATGCAATATGCTTAAAAATAGGTCGAAAGTTTGCTCTTGACGTATTGATATATAGATATCACAGTTGAAGGTAAATTTGAATGATATTTGAAGTGATCATCACTGACTTTATACCACGCATTTGATTTCAAAATAATATTAATATATTCTTTTATTATTATTTATAATCAATAATTATACTAACTTATGTATATGCCTACGATCGCAACCGCATTCATACCACATATTTTTGCTTTTTCTGAAGTATTGCCCCACTTAAATTGTCGGATATGCATACAGTAATGCTCTAGACACTATTTGAATGGAAAATAAGAAACATAGGGATGAGCGGTCTTTGATAAAGAAACTGTTATAATCCTGACACGTTTTCAGTGTCAGACTGAGAAAACGCCCTCGAAAATTTATAGGACAAAATGACCAAATTTTAGAAAATAACTAATTGAACACGTCCTAAAAATCTCAGACTAGCGGTGATCCGTTTCCATACCAACGTACTTGTGACAAGTGCGGCTTGTCGGACTCACCGCTGGCCTCCAATATTCATGTCGGACAATATTATTTTTCATTTTATAATCAGAAATTTCGATTAGTGTGAACATCAATATGACGGTAATACATTTTTAAGGCTTCATGAAATTGACATGTTCGATTAGCCCTCAAATCAAGAATTTCGTCTAATGTGAAAACTGTCGGACTCATCACAATGAAGTCACTCACGAAGTTTCAAGTGAGCGGTAATCAACAAAAAATGTATGCCCTGTCTCACGGACAAATGATCCCTGAAAATATATATATAACTTTTTCCTTGGTTCGCGGCTTCTTGGTTATTGTTGAAATTTGCCCATTTTCATGAGCCCATACACGATTCTTTTGGTTTGTAAATACGTCAAAAAGTGTATGTGAGTTTCTTCAATTTGGAAGATTTAGCTTTTCATGAAAAATTCGTTAATATTCTGCTTTTGAAAATTAGAAAGCTGATGCGGTACAAATCGATCAAAAATTTTTTTAAATGCAAATGATCGTGATCAGTCCTTTTATCTTCTGAACAGCAACAGTCGAAGAAAGCCATCTTGACACTTTTTGATGATAGAAAAAATTCCTCTCGCATTCAAAAGAACCAAAAAGATGCTTGTTTACGAAAACCCTATTTCAAGCTGTTCTTACACTTTTACGAACTCAAATCTCTTTTAAAATCAAGAAATTCATGGTTCGAATTTTTTCCTGGTTAATTGCATAATTTGATTAACAACGATGATTTAATTAACTTGGCTTCAAAATATAGATAAATATCAATACTTGCTTTCATGACTAGGAGCTCAATTTTATTGGGTTAGAATAACACATCTATGATTTGATTTACTTGATCAAAATGATTGGCCAGAAATGACACAGCAAATTCATTCGTTGATAGTGTTACCAAATAAATAACCTGTGTGACTGCTGAGTGGGTTTTAAGGCCACAGAGTTCTAAATATGTTCAACGAACTACACTGAGGAAACAAAATTGCACCACTCAAGCGGTTAGAAGTATAAGTGGTAAAGTCTTACCGGTCTTACCACTTGAGTAGTAATACTTGAATAATGAAACTTAAAGGTGAAAATCGAAGCTGTAAATCGATCGCGACACATTTTTAGGATAAAAAGTAGATTTATGTACACAAAAGATGACCATCTATTAGTTTGAAAACTATTTGTTGTATTAAAATTTTTTACAAACATAGTTCGTTGAAAATAGATTTCCTAAGTTTAAAAGTTTGACGTCTTTTTATTTTACAATTGCAAATGGTACCGGTTACCATTTAAGTGGTCAGATTTTACCACCTTATCACTTCAAATTTTAAGGGATACCATTTAAATTACTACAGGTACAACTTAAACTATTACCCTTACCACTTAGTTTTCTCAGTAGGGTCAGGATGTGGAGAAAATTGTGCTGATCTACTATTTTACTAAATCCGTAAAAAATAAAAATAAGTAAGATACAGTTGCTTAATAAGTGCCATTATTATTTGATTGCAGTATTTTGAATTACGTTTCAATTATAAAATCCGAATAATGTCAACAATAATGTATATATTCCACACAATGCTATTCATGCCTATAGTTCTTTACGCCTCAACAGCGAGCTTTAGTGAAGTAACTCAAATACCGTTACCTATTTGCACCACACTCATTGGAGGAGTTTGTGTTGTCTATACAATGTTGGTGAGATTTGTACACAGAATATAAACTGATGAGAAATATTAAATCTATAAAATCATTCAGGGTGGATTTTCTGCTGTAATTTGGAGTGACACGCTACAAGCAACTTTAATGTTGGGCTCTTGTATTTTTGTTATGATTAAAGGCATTATTGATAATGGAGGCTTGTCAGAAATATACCACAGAGCTGAACAAGGACAACGGATAAATTTTTTCACGTGAGTACTGTATTTGTTTTTCAGTCACAAAGTCTCATATAAGTTTACATCAATAATTGCTTTCTGAATCCTTATTATTTACTTATATTGTTTTAGAATTGATCCAAATCCTTTTATGCGCCTGACGATATGGTCAGCAATTTTCGGAATGTGTTTCAACCATGGAGCTCACAGTGGATTTGGAGCAAGTAGCATTCAGCGATATATGGCACTTAAAAACGAGAAACAAGCCAGAATGTAAATTTTATTTATTTACTCAAAAATTATCTGAGTTATTGGTGCAACATAATAAATCCTATCCATGTTAAAATTTGACTATGGTTACAAAATTTCTGATTTCAGAAGCACAGCTATTGGTGTTATTAGTACAACTATTATTGGTGTTGTGGTATCCATTGTTGGTCTAAATATGTTTGCTCAGTATTATAATTGTGATCCAGTAAAAAATAAAGTAAGTATCAATGTCAACCACAAGCTCGTGCTGAAAATACTTTTTTTTGTAGGAAGTGAGCAGTTATAATAAATTATTATCTTATTATGTTGCCAGTACTGTAAAAAATATTCCAGGATTTTTAGGATTCTTTAACGCAGGCATTTTATGTGCAGGACTAAGGTAAATTTCAGTTATTTGTTGACCAATAACAAAATAATTATGATAATCTTTCAGTACTTTATCAGCTGAATTGAATACTGTTTCTGGACTGATATATCATTGTTTAATCAAAAAAATATACAGAAAACCGCTAAGTGAATCGAAAGGTGCGGTAATCATGAAATTTGTTGCTTCAATTATTGGTTTATGTTATCTTTTGGTGGCACCATTCATGGATAGATCAAAACATATACAAGCAGTAAGAAATTGTCATAGTTTCAATTTTTGCATGGAATAATAGAGAAAATAGTTTGCATTAGGTGTATGTGGTGTCACTTACGGTCCAAAAGTTGGAATGATGATACTAGGAACTACTTTTCCAAAATGCAACTCCATTGTAAGTATCATTTAGAAAGTGTCATTCCAAAAATATGCCCTCAATTAGAAGACTGTAATCCTATTTTTCAGGGTGTAGCTATTGGCGCAATAGCTGGAATGATTTTTGTCGGTTGGATTAATATAGGAGCATTACATTACGACATAAATTCACCATATGTTCTGCCATTCTCAACAGAAAATTGTTCAAATCACAATATCACAGAAATAATAAAAAACGTATCTACAGCATCATTGATTTCAAAGTACGTTAAGCCCTGAACAGATTGTTTCAAAATGGATATGGAATGATAAAAGAAAATTTTAAGTGCTTTTGGACAAGTGCAAAATGTTACTCAACCTCGATTTATTGAGTTTTTTTTTCAGGGACGAAAATGTTGAGCCATTTTTTATGTACAAGCTTTCTTTTATGTATTACACATTAAGTGGAACAGTAGTTACAATCGTTTTTGCTCTATTGGTAAGTTATCTAACAGGCAATAATGATGAGAATAACATAGATCCTAATTTATTGATTCCTCACATACGCAAAAAACTTGTGAATGGAGATGGTGAAGAAAATACCAAAATGTTAAATTTAAAAAATAAATTATGAATAATTTGTTATTGTATTTAATTCATAGTCACAATAAAAAAGATGATTATATATTTTACTTTTAAAATTATTCTTTTTCAATGATCACGCATAAAGTTAGTTCTTTACGCATCGCAAATGAATCGCGGTTGTTTAATTGTGTAATCTGGATTCAATTTCTTTGTGATTTGATATCGTTGTTCGTTGTTAAGCAACTATTTGTTTCAAATTGTCAAACTTCAATCAAGTGTTTCGTGCATTTGTGGCTTTCGGAGAGTTATTGGTTCTCAATAAGTAGTCCAGTCGGCATGACGAGAAATAGGGGCAGATTAGGAAGAAACGCGAACTTGATGAAACTTTGGTATATTGATTTTGATCACCCAATAGTGCTATATGTATATTTTCCGACCAAAATTTCGCGAAGCAATTTTTAGGGGGAGGAAAAAATCACGAAATTTTGCCACTTTTTTCAGTTTAAGCCCTGTAACTTTTTCTCCTTCATTCCTACGCCTTAGATTGTCATGTTCAATTTCGTAGAACATCAAATTCTCGATAAGTTCGATTCGAAAAACTTGTTTGTAGACCCACTAAGTTCTAAGATAAAGCACTTCAAAAAAGTGAAAAATTTCTTAAAATCTAAAAAAACATAAAAAATGGAGGTTTTCGCTGGATATCTTTTATTTATCAAATTTCTTTATGGTACCTAGTTTCATTCTGACGCAGAAATCAATCAACAGCCCACCCCTCACCCTGCCTACCTATGCCACTATATATGGAGGCACGGTAGTGCTCCCACCAAGACCAGTCAAATCAAGCGCGAGAGTACTATATATATTTCTCGAAGAGCTTCATCGTTTTTTTGAACCCTCATAACTTGGATTTGGATTATACCTACCAGATAAACAAGATTTTCGGGATATAATGTTAATAATGGACTTATTAAACATATAAAGCTTTAATTGCATAGTTCTTATACTTTAAATTTTATTGACATCTGAAAAAACCCTGATTTTGTCACTGACTCGCTCACTGATGATTATCAAAATTCTTGGGTTACTTCCTGAAGTCCTAGAATGCTGAAATTCGGTATGTAAGCTAGTATTAGTACACAAACAACAACAAAATTCTAAAACTTGAAATTTCTACTCCCAACCACTTAAACTAGAGGATGGAAATTTGTATGAGACTTCCACAAATTTTGATGCTGGAGGTCTGAATATTGATATAGGGACTCCTTGTTATGAATCATAGTGAAATAAAAACTTACTAAAAGAAGTGGAATCCCACCAAAAACATTTTCATGTAAAATGTTGCCAAGACGAAGCCATATGGCTCGCACTGTCAAAGAGTTCTCAGATCCCATGTAGAGCCAAGCTTCTAACTCTACACGCTCTAATTCTACAAGCCATAACTTCACAATTCTACACCTCAGTCAAAATATGCGCCTTGGCCATTTCGATACATTCACATGGGCATAAGGTGAGAAATTTATACACTATTCATTAGTTTTCTGTTATACAATAGTCCTAATATTTTCCTTCTGAATGAGTGGTGGCTAGACAGGTAGATGGACAAGGAGGCTTGTAGAATTAGAGCGTGTGGGGTTAGAGACTTGGCTCTCAAACTGACAACTTTTTGACAGTGCGAGCCATATGGTTTCGTCTTGGCAATATTTTACTTGAAAGTATTTTTGGTAGGATTTCACTTCTTTTAGTAAGTTTTTATTTTACTATTATTTATAACAAGTAGTCCCTATATCAATTTTCAGACCTCTAGCATCAAAATTTGCGGAAGTCTCGTACAAATTTCCTTCCCCTAGTTTAAGGGATTGGGGGGTGAAAGCTCCAATTTTCAGAATTTTTCAGTTGTTTGTGTACCAATACTAGCTTACAATCCAAATTTCAGCACTCTAGGACTTCAGGAAGTAACCTAAGAATTCTGATGGTCATCAGTGAGCGAGTCAGTGACGAAATCGGGGTTTTTTTAGATATCAATAAAATTTAAAGTATAAGAACTATGCAATTGGAACTTTATGGCTGGTACCGCGAGCTCTATTTTGGCGATACTAGGAGAATTGTGTCAAGATGTGCTTTGACGCAATTAAAATTTTCCCAGATACTTTAGAAAATAATCTTCAGATACAAATTACGGAGAACACATATTTCTACAAAATTTATTTGACTATTCCATTTGTAGTATTTATAACAAGGTTAACAATGCTAAATCGCCATAGAAACGATGCATATTAGTGGATATTTGGACGTGTAGAAATACCATCGGGTATTACACTAGTGGTCAGAGTGAGTATTTTACTCAAAGATGTAGATACCTCCAATTTGTGCTTTCTTCGTATTTAATGGAATATTTTTCTGAATATCTTCATCAATTTTATCTTCTGATCTATCACCAAACCTTTCTGAACTAGATTCCATATCAAGACGCAATATATTTCTCTATTATTCGTCAAAGAAAATGCAAGAAATTCTGATTTTTCAATTTGACAGAAGTTTGTTTACTCGTTCCTATGAAAATTGCGTGACTTGTTACTAGATTCTTAGAAAACTAATTTGAAAAAATAGTCCTCCATATACCATTTGTAGTTAAAGTATTATAGACTATTTTTGTGATGCAATCACTCGCACGAGTGGTATTCACAAGCACAATAAACATGAGTGATTGCACCACAAAAATAATCGATAATACTTCAACTACTTATGGTATAATAAATGAATATACATAGCTAGTATAGCCAAAAACAGAGCTTGTGGTACCAGCCAGTATGTTTAATAAGTCCACTATTGACATCATATCTTGAGAATTTTGTTTATCTGGTATAATCCAAACCCAAGTTATGAGGGTTCAAAAAAACAACGAAGCTCTTCGAGAAGGATAGGTAGTGCTGTTGCGCTTTGCTTGGCTTGTCTTGGCGAGGGCACTACCGTGCCTCCAGATATGGTGGCATGGATAGGCAGGGTAAGAGGTGGGTTGTTGACTGATTTCTACGTCAGAATGAAACTAGGTACCACAATATCATAAATAATGTTGGAAAATGAAAGATATTTAGGGAAAATCGCCATTTTTTATGTTTTTTTAGATTTTCAGGAATTTTTCACTTTTTTGAAGTGCTGTATCTTGGAACTTAGTGGGTCTACAAACAAGTTCTACGCATCAAATTTACCGAAAATTTGATGTTCTACAAAGTTGAACTTAATGATCTAAGGCGTAGGAATGGAGGGGAAAAAGTTACAGGGCAAAAACTGAAAAAAGTGCCAACATTTTGTGGTTTTTCCCTCCCCTTGAAAATTGCTTCGCGAAATTTTGGTCGGAAAACATGGAAATAACACTATTGGGTCATCAAAAACCACATACCAAAGTTTCATCAAGTTCGCATTTTTTCCGACCCCAAAGTACATGTCGACTGGACTAAAGTGTCAAAATATGAAAGTTGATGATATCGAAAAAGAAAATTAAGAAGAAATTAGAGACCCACCACTCCGTGTAAATCTACCATTGACCCATTGTCTGGCTTATTCATTATTAATAATAATAATAATGAATTTATTTGTAATTCGTATTAAATACATGATAAAAGAAGTTACACCTAGATCTTGGTCAAATGTACAAATGGTTTTGTTATACAAAAAATGAAGGAAAAATGATGATAAGTACCTAAGGTGAGTTAATTACTAGATATGAAAATAATATTCTGATATATTTTTCAACAGATCAAATGAGAAGTGCAACGAAAGGGATATTTTCAAATTCATTACATTGTTTGAAAAAGTCACTTTGACAGTTCAGTTTCAGCAATTTTTCCATAAATTTTATTATGACTGATATTTGAACATGAATTCTTACGATACTTGAGTTAGTAAACATATAAGCGAACTGTTTGACAGGCATTGCAAGTCTTGGTGAGCTCATTTCAAGAATAATTTTTGGGCAAATTTATTCAAATTTATTCAAGTTTTTGTGGTAACCGGATTAATCATATATTTTTTTGTAACACGTACACCGAAAGTACCCTATTACTGAGCTGACTTCTGCTTCGAAAGTTCTTGATTCCAGACCATGGTAACAATTTTCATTAATTATCTGTTCACTGGGAATTAATGGATATTTTTGTCCGGTGGGTAAAACTGAAATTGTGGATCATGGATCATGGATGACGTTGGATGTTTTTATTTCATTGATATATGTCGAATTGATATTTGAAAGAAATTTGTATTATAGAATGTGTTCGTTATAGTATGTGCATTTATTGTGAACGGAATAGTATAGAAAATATGAAAAATATCAATCAATAAAATAAATCATGTAAGTTATATTTCATTGTATTAGTTTACTGTAATTTGATTGCATTTGCAAAAATCTGTTTGTCAAATCGATAAGATAGTTTCAATACATCCAAATTTATTTAAAAAATGCAGTAATGGCGGTACTTCGGTGCACTTGTTACAAAAAGTATCGTATGCAACACGGACACTGAACGACTGTCATTATTGTCACGGACAAATTTGGCTGCACGGAGCCACACCTTGGGCTTTGCCCTCGTCTTCATCTCGTGCTTCGCCCTCACCTTCGCCTCGTACTTCGCCCTCACCTCTGCTTCGGGCTTTGCCCTCGTCTTCACCGAATGCAGCCAAATTCATCCTGGACAAAAATGACAGTCGTTCGGTCATAAGCATAATATACTATTATTTGTCCGGCTGAAATCAATTACTACTACTAGAGTAGCTTTATTGACAATTAAGATAGTACCATGATAATAAATTCCAATTTACCATCTGTTGTCAGAGGCGTGCCGCAGGTTCAATACTTGGTCTTATTTTTCTATATCATGTCTAACTTATCTTGATGTTACTTTAAATTGCAATAATTTATGACTGGTTACGACACCGCCTATAGTAATTAGTGCTGACTCCGTAGCCGAGTTTTCGTTAGCAGCGAAAAACTCGAGTACAATGTCAGAATGATGTGCTAAAAATCACTTGATACTTAAAACATCAGTAAGGGTCGATTCCATCAACTCTGATGAAAAACATGATTAGCTAACCATGACTATTTTCCAACCGAAGCTTTAATCATAATTAAATGGCAATGCGTTCAACCATGGAAATTTTGATTCTGATCAGCTAATCATACACTTCTCTTGCAACGGCAACTCTGATTAGTTGCAATCGAAATCTCAATTAACTTTTGGCGCCAAAACATTGGTAATACGAAAAATTTGAGATTAGGTAGACTAGAGGCATCAGAAGCAATTGTGTTATTGTGTGATTTGAGAAACAACCAAAAAAGTAAAGTGTAAAATATTGTGGCGGAAAAAATAAGTACAAAATATCATATTTCATATTATCATAATATCACCAGTTATGTCTAGTATCGTAGAGTAAGGAGGATCTGTATCCTATGCGAAATAGCGTGGTTATTGAAATTTTCATTTCTTTGTTCATCTTATCTATTCAATTTTTTTAAATTATTTACATTTCGTGAAAAACAAGGATAGTATATATTATTCAAAACATGTTTCTATTTTACATACTTTCCTGTAGCATTTTGCAAACTTTCTTCTATTTGAAATAATAAAATTTCAACAGCAATTTTTGCTTGCCAAAATCATGTATAAAATCCAAATCATCTATGATTACGACACCATCTGTATAGGATAAAATATCATAGTAAAATAAAGTCATATTTCACTGCAGTATATTGCACTCAAATTAAGTACGCTTTTGATAGACTGCGGTACAGAGCCCCTTTCTCCGGATTATTAACACTCTTTTAAAACTTTGTGGATGGCTTCATTTTGATAAGTCCGACAACTTTTTTATCTGCGAAAATCTTTGAAACTGCTGCATTTTCCATCGAACAACCTAAAAAGACGTCGATTTTATGATTTATTCTTGATCAATAACATCATTCTCTTTTATAGTTTAATCGTAAGATAATGATAGCAAAAACACACACAATATTTTGTCCGACAAAAATATTGCGGCGTTTGGTGTAACCCATCTCCAACATGTCAAAATTACAAATTTTGTTAGATTATTAAAATTCTGTTCGAATTCTCAGTACTATCGAATGAACATTAGTGAAGTTGAGTGGTAATATTGTCCGATAAAATTTCTGCTGCATATTTTCAGTTCGAAGCTCTGAAAATGTCAATTCTATGAATTTAGTTTGCTGATTAACACTTGTCGGACAAAAATCATACATATAGATGAGTATATTTTTTGATCAAACAACATATTGTCCGACAAAAATATGAGAAAAAATTTTTGAGAATGAAAAATCGCTATGGACCAAGTCATAGAAATAAAGACGTAGAAATTTAGAGAATATTATTTTTTGATCTCACAAATAGATGTACAAAATTTGGTTGACAAAACGCTATTTCTTATCTTTTTATTTTCGGACTGGCAAAATGGCGCACTATTTTTGTCGGACAATATGTTGTTTGATCAAAAAATATACTCATCTATATGTATGATTTTTGTCCATATTCAAAACACAACGTATTATGGCTCGAATAAAAAATTATTCCAAAGAATACAAGCATCTTTTTCTTGTGTTCAATAATAGAGTAAGATGTTTTAACACTTTTGAGAGTGCTAATAATGTGTCTCATCAATTAATGTTCAATTTTCAGTGATACTCTGAAATCAAGGATTTTCATTTATTTCACATACTTTAAAATCGATGTCATTGTAGATACTTCTAATAATATTTCAGTGGAATTGTGCTTTGAACAATTTTCTGTGGAGAATGGCAGAACGTATGAAAGATTGATATTGTAATATATTGCTCCTACATTATTCCAACCAATGAAAATAATTCCAGCTATTGTGCCAACAGCTACACCTTGAGAAAATAAGATTTTAATCTTCTTACTAAAAACATATCATTGGAAAAGCGATTTAAAAATATACTTACAATGGAGTTGCATTTTGGGAAAGTAGTTCCAAGTATCATCATTCCAATTTTTGGACCGTAAGTGAGATTACATTCTACCTTGTTTCTCGTTGTTTAGCGCCATATCTCTGAATACTGCTTGCTGCGAATCCACTGTGAGCTCGATACAGAAAACACATTCCGAAAATTACAGACCATATTGTTAGACGCAAAAAAGGATCAGGACTCATACTAAATGAAACAAAAAAATTTTTTTTTTAATTATTATTATTGTGGAATAAATATAATATACTCACGTAAAAAAATTAATCCGTTGTCCTTGTTCAGCTCTATAGTAAATTTCTGATAATCCTCCAACATCATTAATGCCTTTAACCATAATAAAAATGCAAGAGCCCAACATTAAAACTGCTTGCACCGTGTCACTCCAAATAACAGCAGAAAAACCCCCCTAAATGATGTGATACATTTTATATTTTCCTCTAATTTATGTTCTGTGTACAAACTTACCAACATTGTATAGAAAACACAAATTCCTCCAATAATTGTGGTGCAAATAGGTAGTGGTATTTGAGTTATTTCACTAAAGCTTGCTGTTGATGCATAGAGAACTATAGGCATGAATATTATTATAATTTTTCTGAAAATGCTTTAAACTATCTTCAAAATAGAACTTACAAAATTAGTATGACCCATGATTCGACGATAATGAACTCTAATGGATTTTCTTTAGTACGTGGTGTGCCGCAAGGCTCTATACTTGGTCCTTTATTCTTTCTTATATATACTGCCGATTTACCTCAAACGTTGAGTTACTGTGAAATTCATTCATACGCAGATGATACACAAGTTCTAGGTTCATCAAATAATAATGACATTGAAAGTTCATGCAATCTTATTAATAAAGATCTTGAAGCGTTGTCTCAGTGGGTGATTAATCATGGTCTTAAAATTAATGCAAACAAATCAGCTTTGTTGGTTTTCGGGGCCGAAATAGTACCAGCGATAGTTTTGGGTGACACTACTTTGGAACGTACTTATACTTGTAAAAGCTTAGGACTGAGTATAGATGAGGATTTAGTCTTCCACATTCATTTACAAAGCAAATTGAAAGCAGCTAGGATTAGATTGAGACATTTGTATCAATATCGAAACATTTTGTCATCTCCTGTTAAATTACAATTGGTAAAATCACTAGTTCTATCTTTATTCGATTATAGTGCAAGTGTATATGTACCAAATCTGAGGCAAGCTGATAAAAATCGAATAACTGTATTTGAGAATACTTGCTTGAGATATGTATACGGGGTATCTAAGTACGATCATATTTCTAGTTACAGATTACGGGCAAACATAGACAATATAGAATCGAGAGCTAAAAGATCCATCGTCGTACTCACACATAAAGTTTCAAAGTGCGGTATTCCTATGTATTTGCATAACAAATTAATACCTAAAATATATAATTATAGTTTGAGAATGAAGAATTTATACGTTGTCCCAAGTTTTCGAAAATCAAAGTTTAAATGTTCTTTTTCTTATTTAGCACCTATGTTGTACAATACTTTGTCTTATGAACTAAAATCTCTGTCATTAAGCACATTTAAATCACATGTAAAAAATATATATTTATGAGTGTATCATATTATTGATTTTTTCTTATTTTTTTTTGTTGTATATAATTGGAATAATTTTGTAATTTTCTGGCAGTCATTTATTTGTTTGTATAAATATGATTATTTGTATTTGGTTGGATGGAAGAGCAGCCTCTGGCTGAAACCCGCCATTGACTAGGTGTCAATAAAGTATATATTATTATTATTATTATTATATTATTGTATGGAATATATAAATTATTGTTGACATTATTCTAATTTTGTAATTGAAACGTAGTTCAAAATACTGCAAACAAATAGTGATTCAAAATATTGCAATCAATTAGTATCAGCATTTGCTGAGCGACTTTATCTTATTCACCTATTTGATTTTTATGGATTCAACGAAATAGTGGAGAAACAGGCAAAAATTAGTTAATTTTTTTATTATCAAATGTCTCTCCCACATTATTTGATAAGATTATCTGTTAGGAGTCTCCGAAAGTTAAGCTGCTCTTCTCATCTACTGATTTTCAATTGTAGTTTTATCTAATAATAGACTGGGAGATAGTGACAGAAAATTCCAAGTTATTGGTTACAAGTATGGCGATCCTTCAGGAATCAAATTAGATAATTGATGGAAGAAAAATATTGGTCGTATAATTAATTAAACTTGTCGGATTAAATTACAAGTTTGAACGATTTGTTACATAAATATTTTTGTATTTTCCAGAAGTCGTTCAATAATAAACTCGGCCTATAAAAATGCCATATTTTTATTGTGAGGCTTACATCTCGCCATACCAATTAGCACACGTAATTTTTAAATTTTTTCAAAAATATTTTTTTCCAATCTCATTATTTTAAAGTAAGCATTCACGAAAATCACTATGCCATACCGTTCCGACGGTCCCATATAAACGCCATACCGCCGCAAAGAAGCAGATTGATTTAATAATGCAAAACGATTTATTACATAGTATGGCACTCGAATCGTGAAAAGTTTATACACAGTGAGATTATTCATATATTTGCCATACTTTTAATGGAGTGCAAAAATAGTGCCATGCTTGAAATACGATTTTTTTCAAAGTCTTGTAAGATACGGCTATACAAGACATAAAATTATTTATTACAATATGAAATTATTATAATGATATATTACAAAAATGCTCGGTTTTATTCGTGTCCGAGGTATCCCATACTATAACCGTGGCGCTAGAGATACTCATATGCGCGCTACGATGTTACAAAAAAAAAATATCAAAATGATTTGTTACAGTATGGCATTTGAATTTTTCAAGAGTTAATAAAATAATATGCTTCGGAAGAATTTTGCCATACTTGTGGTAAAGTGCTAATGTGATGCCATACCCAGAGAACTGATTTTCAGCTATAAAGGGGCCATCTCTAAATTACATCACATGAATTTCATGATTTTTTGACGTCCTCCCCGTCCTTGTCACAGCTGGTCACATTTGTGGGCAGTGACCTCTAATCATATATGGACCGGAAAGCAGACGAGTATTCGTGGCTCCAAAATGAAGTTATGCAACCACGCACAAATGGAGAGAGGCTATCTCTTTCTAATGCGGCTCTCAAAATGTTTTCTTTGGGTTCTACAGTAATGTATTTTTTCCATTAAAAAATTGAATAATGAATAAAAAATACGTTACATTATATTGTGCATAAGAAAATATAGAGGAAACATTATTAATTATAAATATAATTGGTGATGGTTTGTCATAAATAAATTTATTTTATTCATCTCACAAATTTACAATCATTATTTAAACATTAGAAAATTAAATTAATTTTTCCAATTTTGATCTCACAGTTGCCTTATTTATCTGCAAATTCAAATATAATTTTTTAACATGATACTTGCAACGAATATTTAGGAACATTTCACAAATTTTTTTTATTATCTGTATTTCGTGAATGTCCTCTCCTACTTCTAAAATGTTGATATGCTAGGGGTAAATAAAAACAGTCTCGTTGTAAAATATTCTACACAAATTCTAATTATAATTTGTTCAAAATTTTTTGATTGAAATTCAGTTTTCATTAGCCGAAACATTTTTTCACATTTTTCTACAATTAAAAAAATTATTTATAGTTTTATGAGCTGGTCCAGTTTTTCGGACAACAAAGTTAGCATGATTATGCAATGAACTATACATGTTTTTCAGAATTATATCATAATAAATAGATTTTTTTAGATTAAATTCTGTATATTTATTTTTATTTTTTAGCATTTCAAATTTCTATCCGAAAGTCTTCTTAAAAAAAATGATTCAAGTTACCAAGAGCAATCATTATTCAACCAATAGAATAGTAATGATAACTAGTAGTTTACATTTGTACCAAGTATTAGAAAACTGGCCTTTTTTATAATACATTCCATAAGTAATACTGCATCCTGATACAATATACTTCGTCACCATCTTAAATGTTCACGTGAACTCACAGGTTAAAAACAATGCACAACAATAAGACACTTATTAGATCCCGCACGCCTATGATACAGATAAGGAATTATTCTACCCAAGAAAAGTAGTCCACTCGACGCCTCTGGTTACGCTGAGCCGATTTACAGAGCATGCGCAGTTGTCGCGTTAGATAGAGATAGCATGTAAAAATGAACAAGGATGAACTCTCTCCAATGACATTTCGCTGGAGCCAGCCCCTTATGTGTTAGAAGTATACAGCTTTCCAGTCCATTTATATATTAGAGGTCACTGTTTGTGGGAGTTCCCCCTCCCTGGTGTGATGTTACATATTTTGCAAATTTACACCTAAAAGAACAGATAGAAAGAAAAAACTTTTCAGAACTCATTTTATAAATAAATATGTTTTATTGGGTATAAGTTCTGTAAATTTATTAGAAACACAACGTCTCAACAGCAAAGTGCTGCCTTTTTCAAGTGAAAAAGGCAGCACTTTGCTGTTGAAACGTTGTGTTTTTAATAAATTTACAGAACTTATACCCAATAAAACATATTTATTTAGAACAGATAGAGTTGGAGATATTTTTAAATTTTTCGTCAATAGTTCAAATTTCGTGTTTTAATACTTAGATATATTAGATTTTGAAATGTGACGTCACGAAGTTTGGGACCACTCTCATTTCTTGTCACACAATATCACAATTCGTCCACGTATTTGCCCATCCCACGAGTATAGCATAGTCAGATTTGAATTTCTAATCATACAAATAATCGGTAACCGAAGTTTCAGGTTGTAAAAAATCGTTTTGCATTATTAAATAAATCTGCTTCTTTGCGGCGGTATGGCGGTTATTTGGAATCATCGAAACGGTATGGCATAGTGATTTCCGTGAATGCTTAGGTTCTATAAAATAATAAGTTAAAATTGTCTGTAAGAAATATTTTTGAAAAAATAAGAAAAAATACGTGTTCTACTTGGTATGGCAGGATGTAAGCCCCACCAAAAAAGTATGGCATTTCCAGTTTATTATTTAACAACTTCTGGAAAATACAAAAATCTTTGTGTAACAAATCGTTCAAACTTGTAATTTAATCCGAAAAGTTTAATTAATTATCCTGCGACTACGCCCCGACGACCAACACTATGACCAATATTTTTCTTTCATCAATTATCTAATTCGATCCCTGAAGGGTCGCCATACTTGTAACTCATGACTTGGAATTTTCTTTCACTATCTTCCGGTCTAGACTCTAAGATACTGATTGTTTAATTTTTTTTTGTGCAGGTGTCTTCAATCTATCCTGTATTATAATGATAGATTTAGTAATACCAAACATCGATACAAAAAATTTGGATTCGTGATCTTTTTCATTCAAAATTTCGATAGAAACAATTCTTGATGTTGATCGAAAACGAGTGCTCTTATTCAATAGCAAGGACAAATCATCTAATTGTGATTAATGGGCAACGTTATAGATAAAGTCACACGTCATTACATGATGTATCTATATGCATACAGTTGTAGATAAAGATAAATAGAGAGCAGTGGATTCACAATATTACTTATATATAAATTATTACTTCGTAGGGTGTTGTGATCTGTAGGTCACCACAGAAAACTGGCAAAACAAAATACCAGGTCAATACCAAAGATAGAAGATTTCCTATATAATACATGAAGAATTGTGTTCCAAATGTGTAAATCTCTGATGGAGCACCAGCTACTGTCACTGCTGAAGCCGAACTGTAAAATATTATTGATTACAATGCGTTAAGATAAATTAGAAGCAAATAAACTGAAATTCTCATTTCATTACATATTATATCAATAATGATAATACCGATGATAATAATTGTTCTAAGTAATGCATATATACCTGCTGAAAATCGATAAGCCGATAGGTAAAGCCTTAAATCTATCTTTTCCATATAAATATTCTTTAGCAGTTTTTCGTTTGGTTCCAAAACAACCGAAATAAAGTCCAATACCCGTGGAGAAGCATAATGTTATTACGAGAACCGTATAATCAATCACTTGAAACATATCGAGCGTAACTATGCCAAATTCTTTCTGTTGTCCGTTTATAAAAGAAGATGATTTATTTCAAAAACTTACCGATAATTTCCCGTTGATAATAATAACGAATGCATAAAAAATAGCAGGTCTTCACATTTGATAATTTTTAATGTAAAGAATATACTTTATTAAATTAATATGAAGAAGGCCTTCAGTGATCCCATTGTTTGTCATTGACATTTATTTGTTACATAAGATGGTTATGTAACAAACAAATATCAATGACAAACAGTGGGATCACTGAAGACCTTCTTTTTATTCATTTAATCATTCTTGGATTCTTTCACCTCTGGAAAATATACTTTTATGAAAAACTTATCTACAGTTTAGTTGAACCAAGCTTATTCACTATGGTTACAATTACTGAAATAATTGTAGCCATAGGAAATAAACTTAGTTCAACTAAACTGTAGATAAGCTCGAATTATACAACCAAGCCCAAGAGTTATATTTTTTCAAATGCTTGGCGATTAATAACGTATGCTCTTTTGTTTGTTGTTATCCGAATGACATTTCGAGTGCTTTATTTCTTGTGTCTGAAGTTTTGGTTGGAGAGATGCCCCATTTAAGCTTGTTAGATTCATTAATATTACTCATTCTGAATAAAGTAATAACCAAAAGCAGGCTATTTTATTAGTTTTTCTACGAGTCTGCTTGAAAGCTTCAATATGTTATTTATTGAACTATAATTCACTCATAATACTCCAGTCAAATAATCAATAAATATATAGAATTTAAACCAAAAAATTCTATTATTACTTAGAAAAGATTTTGCATATTCTTGTCCATGAGTGCATATCATATAAAAAATGATAATAGCGATGATAATGATCAATGTTTTAAGTAATGCATGCATACCTGCTAAAAATTGATAAACCAATAGGTATAGCCTTGGCGCTTCCTTTTCCATATAAATATTCTTTAGCAGTTCTTTGTTTCGTTCCGAAACAGCCAAAATACAATCCAATACCCGCGGAGCAGCATAATGTTATTACCAGAACTGTATAATCAATCGCTTCGAACATTTTCAATGAAGTTATGAATTTTTTTCATTACTTCCGGTTTTTAAAAGCTCGTCGTCAGTTGCAAAAATTAATTATTTTGATAATATTTATTGATAATTTGTGGTTATCTTAAATTTGTGAAAAATGCATTATGAAAGAAATTCCAAAGGAGGTATCGTAAACTTAATGTGACGCAATTATTTAATTTTGATGCAAAAACAAAGTGAGTATTTCACAGAGTTTGCATTTCAAAGTAAAATTTCTTCGATAAATTAAAATTATGATTGAAAGTAGGTATCATTACAATATTATGTTTTTATACCGTAAGTTTATTTTAACGTGAAACATGGGATGTCTCATATCCATGTATACAAAGATTATAAAAAACTCATCAAACTATGAAAAATAAACAAAGAATTCACTTCATCATGTAAATAAAAAGTTACCTCGTCCGTAAAAATTATACTCTGCAGCAAATCTGGGTTATTATTGATTTTTTCAAACATTAATTCACAAAAATTTATACTTCGTTCCGTAATCACTTGCAACTAAACTTCATGAAAAGTTATAGTAGAACCACCTGACTTCCTAATCGAGAGGTTTGACCAGGCTCAGCATGAGGTTTCTCATCGTTCTTGAAAGGCCTGTATTATAAAGTTTTACCATCAAATGTAAGATGTTATACCTTCAAATAGGTTAAAACGAAATTAAAGTTAGTCCAAAATTATCATCGTTGCTGAGACCTTGGAGTGAAGAAACTGTAGTTCTAAATGAAGATGAAGCAACTGAATTACAGAATACATAAAATATTTGGATACATCTCTGTTCTTCTACCTGTTTTATATTGGGATAATCCTGTACTAATGTTGTGGTAAGTGCCCTGCCCATAAGGTCAACTCACTATAATTCTGCGAGAGGTATATATTCGCAGGTGATTTTGAGAATTATTGACTTCAAATGCTCTCTTTCTTCAATAACATGTGTACAGCACTTTTGATTACACCCGTAGCTTGTCCAATCGCTCTTGTCGGTAATGTACTATCATTATGTATTGACGTTATAATTTCATATCGTTTTCTACAGTAATTCGTTGACGGTATATTTGAACAAATATGTAAAGCAATATGGGTTAACTCGACAAAGATCACATTAACGCAACAGAGCTTTTATTTAGAAATTGAGATGAACAGAATATAATTTTCTGTTTCTACATAAAGAACTGTGTTCCAAATGTGTGAATTTCTCATTAAACACTATCAACCATCACTGCTGATATAGCATTAAAAAATTATATGTTTACATGAAATTAGCATAACTGTTTTCAGGCTTTCCTTTCCATATAAATATTCCGTGGATGTCATTTGTTTCGTATCAAAACAGCCGAAATATAACTTAATTCCTGCAGACGCATGAAGTACTATCCTCACAGGAACAATATGGTCAATCTCACAAAATATTTTTGGAAATTATGCAAGAGACTACAGTTCACCACTTTTTGAAAAAAAATATTGTATGGGTACCTATTATAATGATCGAAAAAAAACATTTTATTTTTTATTTACGGTTAAACATGTCCGCTAGTTTATATAATGAAATAATATTCATTATTATTTTCATTTTTGCCATGACTCAAATTGAGTGATCATTATTCGACATATTTGAGTGAAAATTCAATTCTTTAAAAAATATTTTTAAGAAATCTATACATTTTTCAGAATTTTATTTAATAAAAACTACTTTTGATTTTAAATTTTGTATATTTATTGGAAACTTTGACGTTTCGATCCTTTGACCAGGATCTTCTTCAGAAAACAATGATACAAAATAAAACAAGGCAAGTAACTAGATATTTAAAATATACAGAATAGTAGATGTGATAACGTGGATATCACACCTAAACAAGAAGAATAAAATCCTCAGGCATTCACCCAAGGCTTGAGAAAAACCACGTAAAAACCCCAAACAGAGGAATATGTCCTACTTGGTACAGCTCCGAGGCACACATCCCAAATCACAAAATACGCGACATTTCAACAAGATAGCGTAGCGCTACTCTTTGCTATTGGTTTGGCTCACAACTGCAGTGTCAAATAGTCTTCAGTGTACCTTATAATCCATAATATACACAGAGCTACACCAACTAAAATATAGTCATTATGTATGTGTGTTATTGATTACAGAAAACCAAACATTTGATGATTCAAAACCATCATTATAGTTAAAGTTATTTGGATGTTCAAGTATCTCAATTGCTTCTCTGACCAATCTACCATGAATCGATGAGCATCTTGCGACTATTCTTGTTTCTTTAAACTAGATGTCATGCAAAAACTCGATGGCATGATCAGCTACAGAAGATTTATTTGGATGGTTTAATCTTATGCATCTCCAATGTTCAGCGACGTCTTAAGCTTGTAGGGGACCTGTCAGCACTGTCATAGTAAATAAGAAATAAACCATTTATAAAATTTATTCTTCATAATCACACCAAAAATAGGTCATTATACAGATTATACCTACTCATATATCTTACTTAAAAAATGCTTCTTGCTCTTTATTTATTACTGATAATATTCCATTTCCTTTGGCATATTTTTTCTAATTTATTCAAATAATATATAAGACGATTTAGTTGCAGAAAAATTATCAGCAAAAAAAATATATATATTTATTGTAAGCCCTAGGTACTTTACGGCGACAATTTGAGTAACGGGTGGCCATGAGTTGAATCGTATAATTTTATTAGCTGTTTAGAAAACGATAAAAATATTATATATACTTTTAATCTCAATAGCGATATTATAACTTATAGCTATACAAAGGTGTCAGCCATTCATATGAATCCTCCACTAATATTTTTAAATTTTAATTAATTACTGCTCAAAATAGAAAAATTTATAACTAGATCATTAATTATATTGAATATTGCTATTTTTCACGTATATTATGAAACGTACGCAAAAAGAAAAGTGAAAAAAAGAACGCGATGGAAAAACAAATCTCAATAAATATATTTTTTCGCCAACTGTCAAAAAAACATGATATTTTTGTATTGTTATGGTTACGCAAAGTTCGGGATTTTTTCACTAGTGAAAAAATAAATTCTATCTTTGCACACCTAATCTAATATAATTCAGTTTAGTAATGCTATAAGGATAGAAACAAACAGGTATTTAACAAAAAAGAAATATGAATATACAAAACTACTTATTTTTGAATTTAAAAATTAATTGTTGACAGTTCTTCATTTATCAAACAACAATTGCGCATACTTTTGGTGGCAATACCCAGGTGACTGTAAATTAATAATAGTTAGTACTTATTTCTACATTTTACTGAATAAAACAATAATTATTGTTGATCTATTATTTTTTTGACATTTGGCGAAAAAATATTGTTTGTATTACGTGTGCGAAGTGATTGTATTTTGTTGCGCTATCGAATGAATTTGTTACCTCGACCTTATGGTCTCGGTTAAAATTGATATTCTCACGCGCAACAAAAAAAACATTCACTTCGCACACTTAATACAAAAATAACTATGGAGAACTTGGGAATTTGCAATCTGCCGTAGTCTTTTTGAAAATGTTTGGTACCATAGTATTCTTGTTACTAAATTATGTAAATTTGCTGGAATTGGATAATATTCCGATTTTTTCGATACGAAACAAAAGAGCTACAGAGCATTTGTATGGAAAATTAACCTAACAGTGCCTACCGGCATATCAATTTTCAATTGGTATAATAGTATATTATGCTACAAGGACCGAACGACTGTCATTCTTGTCCAGGATAAATTTGGCTGCATTCGGTGAAGACGAGGGCAAAGCCCGAGGCAGAGGCGAGGGCGAAGTACGAGGCGAAGGCGAGGGCGAAGCACGAGGCGAAGACGAGGGCAAAGCCCAAGGCGTAGCTCCGTGCAGCCAAATTTGTCCGTGACAATAATGACAGTCGTTCAGTGTCCGTGTTGCATACAGTACTTTTTGTAACAAGTGCACCGAAGAACCCCCATTACTAAATTTTTTAAATAAATTTGGATGTATTGAAACTATCTTATCGATTTGACGAACAGATTTTTGCAAATGCAATCACATTACAGTAAACTAATACAATGAAACATAACTTACATGATTTATTTTATTGATTGATATTTTCCACATTCTCTGTGCTATCCCGTTCACAATAAATGCACATACTATAACGAACACATTCTATAATACAAATTTCTTTCAAATATCAATTTGACATATATCAATGAAATAAAAAAATCCAACGGCATCCTGATCCATGATCTACAATTTCATTTTTACCCAGCGGGAAAAAATATTCATTAATTCCCAGTCAACAGAGAATTAATGAAAATTGTTACCATGGTTTGGAATTGAGAACTTTCGAAGCAGAAGTCAGCTCAGTAATAGGGTACTTTCGGTGTACGTGTTACAAAAATTAATTTTCTGTTTATTCTATTCATTTTCTAGTACGCTAGAATAAAAATCTGCTGTAGTCTCATCACTGTACTTCCCCGACCATCACTGTAAAAGTGCTCATCAATTTAATCTATTTCTGTACTTATCGCCGATTTCTTCCGAAATATATGAGTACAATTACGACTGCCATGAAGTGATATCTTTAACATTTTTAGTACTGAATGTTATGAACAATTTATATTCTAACATGTGAAAAAAATCAATTATTTATAATACTTCTTCACCAATTACATACATACATACATACATAATCCGGTCCTCTTGTACCGTGAGGTGTCGAGGTTAATGCTTTTCTTTGGGCCTACGGTCTTGTATGAAGGCTTTCCATTTTTTTCTGTCCCTGCTTAACTGTTTGGCTGAGTTCCATGTCATTCCTGCCTTTTCCAAAATTTGCCCTGTGCTGTCATCCCACGTTTTTCTTGGTCGGCCCACTCTATTTTTCCCGTACGCTCTGGTTTCCCACACTCTTTTAACTTGTTTTTCTTCAGTCATCCTTATCATATGTCCAAACCACATTAGTTTCCGATTTTCTAGGGTTGTTTCTGCTGAGCTAACCCCTAATTCTTCTCTTATTACTGCATTCCTTATTTTATCCATTCTTGAAACTCCGTGTATTCTTCTTAGAAATTTCATTTCAGCTGCTTGTATTCGGTTCTTTTGCGCTTGTGTTAGTACCCAGTTCTCTCTTCCGTATAGTAGGACTGGTAGATACATTGTCTCATAAACCGTTAGTTTAACATTTTTTGATATTTCTTTGTGATCTAGAAATTTCCGCTGAAGAGCATAGTATAGTTTGTTTGCGGCCTGTATTCTTTTATTTAGCTCATCCTCCACATTTCCTTTATTGTTAATTGTACTGCCTAAGTATTTGTACGTATTGACTTGTTCTATAGCCGTGTTATTTGCTTTGAGACTTACATTTTTTTCGCTATTACTTATCACCATAGTTTTAGATTTCTCTGGATTAAGCAGCAGATTTTGTTCTGTAAGTACTTCTACCCACACGTTCAGGTTTTTCTGTAGATTTTCCTCCGAGTTAGCGAACAGTATTACGTCGTCTGCAAACGCGCATGCTCCTGTGGATACTGACTGGAGATTTCTGTATCCAATGATAAATTTATCCATTCTTTTTTGGCAAATTTTAATAACATTATCCATCACACAAAGAAATAGTAGTGGACTTAGAGCGCTTCCTTGTCGTACCCCTGATGTTGTGGTAAAATTTTCGGACATTCTGTTACACGTTCTGACATTGTTATTTGTTTGTTTGTAAATATTTTGTACAGCCTCTATCAATTTTTCCTCGACTTGCAGCACTCTCAGGCTTTCCCATATTTTATTCCTGTCTACCATATCAAAAGCTTTCTTCATGTCTATGAAGCAAACATACACATCTTTGTTTTTAATGAGCTTTTTTTCTACTATTTGCTGTACTGTGAATGAATGGTCCTGTACACTATAGTTAGGCCTGAATCCGCTTTGAACACTTGACAGGCGCTCTTCTACTTGGACTCGTATCTTTTTTTCCAGGATGCTCTCATAGATTTTAAAAGCTACACATAAAAGGGTAATACCTCGATAGTTCTTTCGTGTCTCCACTTTTATATATTGGCACAATCGTTCCTATTTTACACTCTTCAGGTATATCCTTTTGTTTATGACATTCATTAAGTATTTTTAGCAGCTCTATTTTTCCTGTTTCTCCCATGTATTTTATTAGTTCGGGACTTATTTCGTCTGAACCAGGCGCTTTTGCTATTTTGATTCTCATAATTGCATCTTCTAGTAAATTTATCGTTACGAAATCTTCGGTGCTATCCCGTTCACAATAAATGCACATACTATAACGAACACATTCTATAATACAAATTTCTTTCAAATATCAATTTGACATATATCAATGAAATAAAAAAATCCAACGGCATCCTGATCCATGATCTACAATTTCATTTTTACCCAGCGGGAAAAAATATTCATTAATTCCCAGTCAACAGAGAATTAATGAAAATTGTTACCATGGTTTGGAATTGAGAACTTTCGAAGCAGAAGTCAGCTCAGTAATAGGGTACTTTCGGTGTACGTGTTACAAAAATTAATTTTCTGTTTGTTCTATTCATTTTCTAGTACGCTAGAATAAAAATCTGCTGTAGTCTCATCACTGTACTTCCCCGACCATCACTGTAAAAGTGCTCATCAATTTAATCTATTTCTGTACTTATCGCCGATTTGTTGCGAAATATATGAGTACAATTACGACTGCCATGAAGTGATATCTTTGACATTTTTAGTACTGAATATTATGAACAATTTATATTCTAACATGTGAAAAAAATTAATTATTTATAATACTTCTTCACCAATTACAATATATTACAAATTACTTGCTCATAAATATAGTTCACTAAATTATTGCTAACATTCATGAAGTTATAATGCATTCAACGAAATTTTCAATAGTATATTAAGATATGAAGTTTCATAAGACATGATTTTAGGACACGCGTTCTTGTTAGAATACGAGCCGCTTGCTGCGAGTTTTCTAATACACAAGTGACCGAAAATGTCATAAAAAATATTAAATTTTTTTATTTTGAAAACATCGATAAAGAATGCTATATTTATTATTTGACTGTTGGTAATATGGCATAAAAGCATCTTACACTTCCAATTTCAAAATTCGAAATCTTATTGGTAATGTTAAAGACAGATTTCCTTTACGGTATCCAGAATATACAAGATTTCCTGCCAATGTGGCAAAGTGTATATTGGACAAACCAAGAGGACTGTGGAAACAAGACTGAAAGAGCATTCTCGTCATATAAGATTGAACCACCCAGAAAAGTCTGCGGTGGCTGAGCATGCCATTCAAGAATTACATGGCATTGACTTTAAGAATACAAAGCTTCTGGCTAAAGAGAACAATTGGTTCAAGAGGCTAATAAGAGAAGCAATAGAAATAAAAAAATCACCTAATAATTTGAATTTGAATACTGGTTATGAACTCAATCGATCGTGGTTACCAGTCATTTGTTCATAATTTCAAGCTATTTTTATCTATGAATCTACTTGCAAGAGTTACTTCAACACCACCTCCTGAAGATCTGTGGATGGTTCAGTTATGTGCCAAACCAAAAAGAGCAGAGCCAGATTGACCTAGAACCACAAGGAGTTGACTATTTCCCTATTTAGACATTCATTTTTATCTCCTGAAGACCTGTGGACATTGAATTATATGCTAAACCACAGGCAGAGCCCTACGATCCTAGGAGTTAATATTTGTTGGGGATAAAGTACTTTTCTTCCTGAAGTTGGAGACCATGTATCGCGCTCCTGTATGTTATCGCGACAACTTCACTTTATTTTGATAAAAAAATGTCTGCCGCCTGGTCTACCGTTTGATAGTTCGCCGCATCATTGAAATCTGTCGAAATCGGCAATTATTATTGTAATTGAAAGTAAAAAGTTGGTGAAAGTGTAACAACGACATTAAACGTGTCCTTCTGCAAACAAAAGGTGCCTTTTGTTGTCAAATAAATTTCTACTGAACCAAGAGTTCTGCCTCTCATTCCGACTGCCAACGCCTGACATATCTACAACAATATTTTATACTTATCTAGTCACCTTTCGTATTTTTGTTGTCTTGACAATTTTTGTTTATTTATTATACTTTTACACTTGAAAAAGGCAGCACTTTGCTGTTTAAACGTTGTGTTTCTAATCATTTTTATATACAGAACTTTTCCAAATAAAACATAATTACTTTATATAATCAAATAAACAATAAGTAGTACCGTCTTCTCGATGTGTTAGTAGCATAGTATCTTCATTTTGCATTAAAAAATTTGTAAATACTGTGTTATAAATATATGATAAAATTGGAATGGAGAATTCTGGTACGTGTTATAGAAATTACGTTGTAAAAAATTTTGAGTGATCAAATATATTTTTTTAATTGTTCAACGACAATTTTCATCAACATAGGTGGACATCTCGAGAGCCAAACACTCTCATCATCAGCAGAGATTAATATTGTTACAATTCAGTTACATGGCAGAAGCTAGTATACAAACTCGATTAAATCATGTTGACAAGAACTGATGATGAGAGAGTTTGGCTATCGAAACGTCCACCAATGTTGATGTAAATTGTCAATAACAACTGAAAAAAAAAAAACTGGATCACTAAGGCCTTTTACAACGTAATTTCTATAATGTTATAAATATATATCTACACATATCTAACCAAACGCCTCTCATTCACTCATGACATTCTGCTACATGAGAAAATCACATCATCACAAGTGATGAAAATTCCAGACCAACATTCACTTAGCCCATTTTTACTTCCCCGATCTATATAATAGAGGAAGTATGAATCTTCAAGTTTTAGGTCCTACTAAACCCAAAAAACTATTTCTAAAAAAGTCGATAGGTATGTCTGTCTGTTGGTCGATCTGTCTAAAAGCACGATAACTTCAGAACGAGTACGAATTTTTGACTGAAATTTCATATTTAAGTTTCCTGTCAAAAAGCTATGTATTATTAAAATTTAATACAAATACTCTGTAGTTCAAAAAGACTACAGCAGATTGCAAATATATTTCTTGGGATTTTTTTCATAATTGCATATATTCCTTTTTCATTTTTTTCTTTTCGTGTACGTTCCATAATATACGTGAAAAATGGCAATATTCATTATTATTAGTGTTTTAGCTATAAATAGTTTTTTGAGCAGTAATTAATACAAAGAAAAACTATTAGTGGAGAATTTATATGAATTAGCCAACACCTTTACATAAACAAAATTTTCCCTAAAATATGATTCGATTCATGGCCACCCATTACTCAAATTGTCGCCGTAAAGTACCTAAGGCTTAAAATATATTTAATTTTTTTTTCAACTGATAAGTTTTCTGCAACTGGATTTTCTGATTCATTATTCAAATAAATTCGATAAATCATATGAAAAAATGTGCTAAAGGAAATATAATATTTTAAGTAGTAAACAAAAAGCAAGAAGCATTTGTTTAGTAAGATATATGAATAAAATCTGTATGATGATCTATTTTTGGTGATTATGAATAATTAATTTTATAAATGTTTTATTTCCTTCGCGGAAGAGAAAGTACTATGATCGTACTGACAAAAGTCTCTTTTGAGGTCTCCTACAAGCTTTAGACAAAAATCACAATATCAGGCACAGCGCCACAGCATTTGACCAACCTATTGCATTGTCTACTTAGCGAAAGAAGATATGCTGAACGCATGAATAAAAATATTCAACCAATGAAGCCAAATGGGAAAAACAAGTTATGCAGAAACAAAAATTGATTTACAAAATGCGTGACGCGTATCAGTCCCTAGGGACCGGAACCGCACAGAACAAATGAAATTATTAGTTCAGTACGATTCCGGTTCCTGGGGACCGGTAGATATTTTTTTTCAATTTTCTGGAAGTTTAGACTTTTTTGAAAAGAATAGTACTTGCAACATCGAAATTGGCCAAAAAATAGGGAAGATATGATATCTGCACAGAGGGAAAGTTTGGTAAAAATTTGTACGCACAGTTGAAAAGTTCAATAATGGTCCCCGGGGACCGATAACGCAATCAATGTGTTAAGAACGTTGCAGATGCTCTTAAAATTTCAAAAAACTACTGAGTAACTGAAAATAATATTCAGTGAGTTGAAAATTTAGTAATACTCAGTATTTAGTAGAAATTTATGGCAATATCATTCATCCAAGAAATTCAGGTTGCCCGCGCAGCTCATATTAGATACATAAAAAAAGAAAGAACGATCTGCTAATGGTGTAACAAGCTATAAAATGGCTGATTCTCATCTTCTTACTTCAGTATCGTTGATCCGATTCTAAGAAAGAGAGACGAAGGCAAAAAAAATACTTCATCTGCCAAAAAAAGAGTGAAGAAAAGAAATACAGTCTTCTCCAATACATTTAAAAGTTTTAAGAATAGGTACCGCCACCACTGTTGACGCTAGTTTCCTATCTTAGCCGATCTTGAATCATACGAATACCGAACTTACCCGATCGGACTCAGACTGTAGTTACATTATATTTGCTAGTAACTAAATGAGGTCACTAATAATCGTTTTCAAGTACAAGGATTACATTATACTCTAGACACAGCAAGTAGCTATTTGTTGATAAGCCGGCAGTAGAGCACTAAAAACATAGGTATTATCATCCGCCATTTGGTGTCCTGTCAATAAAAAAAAGCATATGTAAACCAATGTAAACATTACAGGAAATGCGTTGTTTGACGAGGATAAAATGTTATAATAACTTGAAAAACTAAAGAAAATAGTATCGGAGTGACTCATTAATCTGCCGAATGATTTATCATCATTATTAGCGGCAATTGTGGCTGTGAGATTCACAGGCGAATTATAAGTATTTCATATAAAAGTACGTATATTCAGTCAAAATTTCCATTTAAAGTTATGATCAGATTGAAATTTTTATTGAAGTTATCTCAGTTCATTTTAATATCAGGATTCGCGGTAGCGAATCCGGCGAGCCAGAGAGGTTAGGTGTCTCGGCCCAAGCTACACGTGAAGCATCTACTGGAGTTTTGTAGCGCTATCTCCTTTCTTCGTGTGTTCGTAAGTGTAGAAAGAGAGAGAGCTCCGAGCCGTTCTGTGACTTGAACTCACAGGCCGCCATGTTTATTCAGACCTCCATAGTACGTTCATAACGAGAGAGAGATAATTGTTTACGCAAGACCCAATAAAGTTTGATATTGTGTAATTAATAAAAATGAAGTATTACAAAGAAATTAATATTTTTATCTTTCAATAGTAGTGTATCATACACAACCAGAGAGTTAGTTGTCGGCAATTTTTGCAGATATAAACTTCACAATATCTTTTGATTCTGAAATATATAAATCCAAAACATATAGTTCAAGTTAAATATGTACTCTACTTGAAATACATGATAAAAGAGACATTCGCTTTATCACATTAAATTTCAAAAACTTGAGTTACATTTTCATCGATCATGGAGAACATTCAACGTAATCAAATGATGGACTACGATGACACAGTCGGAACAAGTACTAATCAGTCTAACAGCGTTCAGCCAATCCATTATATTATGCGTGAACATAACTACGCCGAAAATTATTCTCAACTTATTTCAATTTGAATTTAAATAAATTAACTTGAAAAGGTAAAAAATTACGAGCCAGTGAGTTAGTCGTCGGCAATTTTGTCAGACATGAATTCCTCAAAATCGGATCATTTTAAAATGTATAACTCCAAAACATATACTTCAGATTAAACACAACAAAATGTCTTAAATGAAATATGTGAAATCATACTCCGAATGAAACTCGAAAACTCCAGAATATGAGATCTTCAATTTTTCAGTTCCTGACTACAAACAAAACATATATTCACTTTAGAGCCAATAGAGATACTAATCTCTCGCTTTATCATAAAAAATATAAAGAACTGAGAGCATACAGCAAAAAACTAAGTACTTCGTTGTATAAAAACTATATAAACAATATAGAGTCGAATATTGCCAAAAATGATGCAAGTGACTTTTGGTCCTTTGTTAACAGCAAAAAATCAAACAGTAAGATTCCGACTACTATGTTCAATGATAATATTTCGTTTGTTGGTGGTAATCAAGTAGCCGATGGTTTTGCTAATTTTTTTGAAAGTGTATTCACGGCAGATAATGAAAATGATGAATCCGAAATTCACAATGACAACTCAATTTCCAATAACTATGTTCTTTTATCCAATATTACATGTGTTGAAGTATCCGAAGCTATCAAAGCTCAAAATAATTCTAAGTCCGTTGGTCCTGATTTTATACCTATTTATATAGTTAAGGGGTGCGCTGTTTTGTTATCGCAACCACTTTGTGATCTTTACAATTTATGTATAAAAACTCAAACTTTTCCAGATATATGGAAATTGGCCAAAATTTGCCCAATATTTAAATCAGGCGATCGAACTCAAATATGTAACTACAGGCCTATCTCTTGCATAAGTGCGTTTGCAAAAATTTTTGAGTATATTTTGTTTAAAAATATTCAGTCTCAAACTTCACAAGTAATTAGTTCATTCCAGCATGGATTTGTCCCTGGTAGATCAACTGTTACTAATTTGATACAATTTTCTCAATATGTAGCTGATGCTTTAGAGGCTAAGAAACAAGTCGATTGCATTTATACCGACTTTTCTAAAGCATTCGATACAGTATCACACAGAATATTGCTAAACAAATTATATAATTTTGGATTCGCTGATAATTTATTGAAACTGATTGCTTCATATCTCCTAAATAGATCTCAGTTTGTTTTTGTAAATGGTTTTAAATCAACACTGTATTCAGCATCATCAGGAGTGCCGCAAGGATCAATTCTTGGTCCATTGTTTTTTGTATTGTTCATTAATGATATAGTCGAAGTTATTTCTTATTCTGACTGTCTTCTATTTGCAGACGATTTCAAAATATTCAAAACTGTATCAAGCATCAATGATTGTATAGATTTACAGCGCGATTTGAATAGTATATTCGAGTGGTCGACCAGAAACAAATTATATTTCAATCTGGATAAATGTGATTATATGTCTTTTGCAAGGATTACTAATATTATTATTTTTAATTACGCCTTCGGAAGCGTATCTCTCAAGAAAGTCAATTCTAAAAAAGATCTTGGTATTATTTTCGATTATAAACTCACATTCAATCCACATATAAATTTAATGATTAATGTCGCTTATCGGAATTTAGGTTTTTTAATGCGTATATCATATGAGTTTCGCAATATGCAGTGTCTGGTTACCCTTTATATCTCGCTTGTTCGCAGTAAAATTGAATACTGCAGTATAATTTGGAATCCTTATTACATGTATCAAATTGTTAACATTGAAAATATCCAAAAAAAGTTTTGCAAGCGCTGTTTTTACCGACTGTTTCATTCATGGCCTGAACTTGATTATAACTTCTTACTTTCGATGTTTAATTTGGAATCACTAAAATCTCGTCGTTCCAAACAGCAACTTTTGTTCGTGTATAAAGTAGTTAATAACTTGGTCGATGATTCTGTTATTCTCTCTAAATTAAATTTTTATGTACGGCCTCGCAATACAAGAAATGTAATAACTTTCAGTTGTGATTTTTCTAAAACTAATTCATTTTTAAACTCCCCTATTAACTCCCTATGTATCAACTTTAATACATATTCGGATGAACTTGATCTTTCAAGCAGTATTACTTCTTTCAAGAAAAAATTGGGTGAAATTTGTTGTTAATTTTACATATTGTTCAATTTATTATCACTTAGGTACCTTAAATATCTGCAAATGTACAACAATTATGATTAATTTTTAAGTTGCATGCATACAAAATTTATTTTGATTTTTACTTCAAATTTTTTATCTGTATCATTTTTTTTTTTTCAGTATTTTTTTTTGTACTTATTCTGTAATTGGGATTTCTATCCTGTCGAATTCGTAAATAAATAAATAAATATTACCAAATTTCATCAATGAAAGATGTGAAATCATACTCCGAGCCAAACTCGAGAACTCCAAAACATAAATTTTTATATTGTTGAATCTATCACTCCAAAACGTATGCTTATGGTTGAGCCAATAAAACTCAAAACTCCAGGACGTATTTTTTCTTATTTTTCAATTTATAATCCCTAATAATGTAGTTGGTTCATTTTGAATTTTAAAAAAATTACCTTGAAAAAGTAAAAAATAACGAGCCAGGGAGTCAGCCGTCAGCAATTTTTTCAGATATAAACTCCACAAAGTCCTCTCATTCTGAAATGTATAACCCCAAAACGTGAACCTTCAGGTTAAACCAAACAAAATTCCACAAATGAAAGATGTGAAATCATACTCCGAGCCCAACTCCAAAACATAAATTTTCAAATAGTTCAATTTATAATCCAATACGAATACTTATGGTTCAGCCAATAAAACTAAAAACCTCAAAACATATATTCTTCCATTTTGTAATTTGTTACTCCAAAATATATAGAGTAGAGTGACCAACAGTGGGACACTATCTGAACATATCTCTTCGTAAGAATTCCATTAGCATTAGAGGATGTGTTTGAAAAATACAAAACATATGATATCACACTGTTACCTCATACATTCGTTCACATTAAAATTATGTCCCCAAACATTTTTCCCCCTTAGTTTTCCTATTTACACTAATTTTCTCAGTTCTGCTGTTCAAAGATAACCAATGAACTAAATAATTTTTTTTAAGAAAAGAAATACGACAAAAAACTTGGCGAGTCCGTTTTGTCTGAAATTATTACATATAGTGGTATATATTTTTAAAACATTCATCACATCATAATGACGGTATATATTTATGATTAAAAACGGACTCGCTAGATAGCACTGATCTCTATATAACACTGGATTGGGTTTAGACCGTATTCTGGCATCTGAAAGCGGCCCCCATTGAACGCCGGCCTTGACAGTAAAATTGAGGCTTTGTGTTCCTATTCGGCGGCAAATTCAAAACACTTATAGAAGACACTCGATGAAATTCAAAGTATAATGCAAGTAAGATGAAGAAATTATTCTCAATATATATTAAAATACATACATAAATAATCAACAACAGTTAAAAATTGTTATAATAGTTGAAATATTTATTAATAGTTAAAAATATTTGTGAACTTTTTAGTGTCAGTGTTTCAACTATTTTTTAAACATTGTAGTTTAGTATTATTTAATCCGTTCAATAGTTCTATGAATTTTTGTTACCTAAAATTTAAAACTATGAATTTACCTATATGAATAAATGAAGTGCATTTCTGCGATAATATTGCCTATTCAAAACTAATAATTTTAAATATCTACTACACGTGATAGGAGAATAATAATACATTTAATAATCAAGATTTTATTGTTCGTAAGTAAGCACTTTGCAGTCCAGCTATTAATTCTGTGAGCAAGATATTTTATATTAAATTTGATATATTACTCAAATTTGTTATCATAACTTACGTATGCAGCGTCAAATTTCTTAATGAATCGGCTTATTTCCGCAGAACATGCATTTGAACACCATGATTTAAAAATTGCGTCCCAACACCATTCTGAACTGTCACCAACATATGTCACCAATTGAACACAGAACCTCATTTTTGCCAAGATGGCGACATTCAATTGGGGCCGCATTCCAGCGACCTAAACCCAATCCAGTGTTATATTCAGATCAGTGCTAGATAGAGATATATTTTGTTGTTTAGTTCAGTATTGTCTCACTAGATGTCAATCACTTGAAAATTTAGGACACGTTTTTCTTGTATGTATTAATTTTTCATTGCTTCCAGGTCTTGATAATTACTGCAATTAAATTTATATGCTGTTTCAAAAATTAACATACAGACATCTTGTGATAAACATTTGAAGTAAACAATAAAATATATCTCTATCCTTATACTTCTCTTTCTATCCTGCCGGTTTCAAAACAATAATATACAGATCCATCTAGTAGAGTATATATCATACTTGTTTTAAATTTAAATTACTACACCAAGTTGTTAAATTAGTTGCATTCTTTCAAGGCCGTGATATGAAAATTACCTAGCCGTGCCCATATATCCAAATATAAAATGATGTTACAATCATCGATTGTTATATATTATTTTTCAGCAGAGGAAAATTGTTGCAATTCGATAATTATCGTACAAGTGACAACACTGACGTAAGGGTCAATAGTACCAGACTCATAATTACTAAAAAAAAATTCCTGTCCGGTCTTTCCATCTCCGAATAACTTTGTTCCTTAGATAATTACTATGATAACAATCATTGCAACAATTGTTGCTGTGGCTATTCGTAGGTGGAAAGACCGGGCCTAAATGACACAAATTTCAATTTTTGTAGTTTAATAATTTCGAAATGGAAAATTTTAACATTCTCATTAGGTTGATTGATTTATTTCTGTTTTTGGTCGTCAATAATTTTTCAATCATGACATATTTAATCTAATGAATAATCATTACTGGAGTTCTAAAAGTCCAATATTAGTTCGTAAAAAAAAATTTCAACGAAAATTTAGTGTTAATGTTTGGGGCTATATTTGAGGCAATAGAGTATTTTTTCAAATGAATGAAGATACATTGACGGGAGAGCGTTATTTACAATTTCTAAGACATGACTTTTAGTCAGCTTCCTCCATAGAAGTCGGTTGTGGCAATAGACAAATGAAAACTCGTTTTCCTCGCTATTTACAATATTTTAAAACACATGTTTACATTTAAATCTACACAAAATAATTATTTTCGCCCCTGAAGATGGCTAAGGTGTAGCCGAAACTGTAGAGTCAGAAAAGAAAAAATTAAATAATTAACTGGAACCTCTCATTTTTAATACTCACATATTTTTTTTAGAGTTAAGTATCAGACGTCCATAATTCTCCATTCACAGCGCGAAATTTGGTGTGATTCCTAATACGAAATTTCAACTGTTGAAATTTGTCCGTTCACAGCCAAAAATTTAGACACCAAAATTAGTGACTAGCGACAACTGTAGTAACACACGACAGACGTTTATTTTATCGTATGGAAAATACTAAAAATTAGAAAGGTAACTTATTAGAAAGAGATAAAAATTATGCAAAAACAAAAATCGTAAACAATAGTTATTTAAGTATTAAGGTCAATAAGTACGGTTTACCGATTGAGAATAATAGTTTGGAGGCCGAGCCTTGGTGAGGTTTCCAATATTATACGAAATCTGTACTTATTAACCGTGATGCTTACAAAATTTTTTGCACGATTGGAAGATGTACCCAAAATATGGATCCTAATTTTCTTTTTCAAATTGAGTTACTACTGATGATTGCTTATTCGCTGTCAGCCGTCAAGTTTGACATTTTATTGTGAATATTCAATTACAAATAACGATAAATAAATAAATATTTTTTATGAAAATCCACTATTTTTTACTTACCGCCTTTGCCCATGGGCGGTAAGTCAGCATAACCATAGTAACCCCAGTTTGCAGGTAAAATCAACATACCACCTCAAATAGAGGGCCGGTAAACACATGAAAACGCCCAATCGTGCAAAAATAATTTTTATTGTATTTGACAACTTGTATTTGCTATTTAGAAATGTTTATACAATTAAAAGGGTACACTCTATTCTTTGCATTTTAGTTACCTAATCTATAAATTAAATGAGTACAAAAAACTATGCTTATAAAAATTACATAAGTGATACTGAAAACTACATTCTGAATCGATGAGCTTTAGGCATGGGTGCCGCCCTGTTCTAGTTGTAAATATGATTGGATAATTTGCTTAATTTGATGAATGTCGTACGACTTTCTTTCTTGTGATAACGATGTCATAAAAATTACTGTATGTAAAAATTATGAGCAATTTATGAAGACAAATTTTTAACTTGTCGTAAAAAAATACGGAGAAAATTGATACGTGTAGATACGATCTTCTGACTTAACAGAGCAATATTGTCATACTGCTTCACAATTGAAATTTATGGAAAAAATGATAAGAATTACAATTTTTAAAGTTTTCACGCATATAAGTAAATAGGCGGCAAATAGTAATCTCTCGCATAGTTTCTAAAAATGTTTGGTGTAGTTGATTATACTGTTCTTGCAATAGCATTATGTGCGTCCGCAGGAATTGGATTATATTTCGGCTGTTTTGGTACAAAACAAAAGACAGCTACAGAATATTTGTATGGTAAAGGAAATATGAAAACAGTGCCCATCGGAATATCAATTTTTAGCAGGTATTAATTTATTTTCCAGTTCTTATGTTCAATTTTTAGTAATAAAATTATTTCTTTCAAAAAATAATATGCTAATTCCATGTAAATATTTCTTCTTTTAGTGCTGTATCAGCAGTAATGATTGCTGGTGCCCCATCAGAAATTTACACATTTGGAACACAGTTCTTTATGAATTATGCAGGAATTCTTTTATCTTTGGTACTGACCTGGTACTTTGTGTTACCAGTTTTTTGCGGAGAATTAAGAATCACGACACCTTATGAAGTAATGACTTTTATTTTCGACTTATCAATATACTTTCAGTGTGTAGGTCTATCGTTATATTAGAATAATAGATGATGCAGATGAAAGTCTCGAAGCGAATTAATTTCTCTTTATTTGTCTGCAGTCCTAAGATTATTATATCATTGAAATATATTTCTATATATTGTAATTCTTCATCTTGCTTCGTGTAATAAGCGAATACAAAAAAAATGCAGAATGAAAAAAACCTCATGGAATTCATTGTCACGAATTTCTCAATAAACTTTAGGGGTGACACCTGGTAATAATTAAATTATACATTGAATTTGTCTTATGCAAAAGAACATCTCGAAGATTACAAGGTTGAGAAGAGCAAACTAAGAGCGTTTAATATTTTATTTATCCTCGATTTCACGACCGAAAGTTGAATTAATCTGAGTTAAAGTGATGATAAGTTAATCAATAAATTGGATTTTAATGACACAAAAAAATGCAGAAATTGATATTGTTACCAAGGAATAATTTAACTCGGAATCCTGAAATCGGCCATAAATGATTATGACTTTTATTTGACTAGTTTGCAAGTATGTTTTATCCTCAAACTAAGTAGAGTCCAGATTTATACTGTTTCTTGATCATATACTCAAAATAAATGATTCTCAAAGTATGAATCGCAATCCCCAGGTAGGTCGCGAAAAATATACAGATTTAGAATAACAGTGTTTTCCCACACATAAGGCGATTTCGGGCGACATACCCGTTCACCTCCGTTCACTTGGTTGCGGTAAGCTGCGATATGCTTCGGTCATAGTACCACAGTAGTTATTAACAGTGCTTTATTTACATTTCTAAATAGCTCATCTAATGGTCGGTTTTATAAAAGACCAAGTAAATCTACTACTAAAGTAAATTTATTTTATCAAACAAATTCTAATCAATTTGTATTTTCTTATGACAACAAAATCATTACTGTCAAATAATCGACTGTCATCTAATAGAATAAATTTTATTTACTATGAAAGTAAATTACTCTGCCCTTTATAAAACCGGACATTAGAAAAGAAAACAAAAATAACCTAATAAACTTCACACTTTTAATATTTACTACATTTGACATTTCTTAAAAGAGGACAAAAAGAAGATTGAAAGAGATAGAGATAGGGAACACTCATCTAACCCTCATAACAAGACCGTTCAACTTGGAGCACTAATCCAAGCTTACCGGGTTATCTTTTTGGCCGCTCGAATAAGTGAACGCAACATATCGCAACTGAACGATTGTCGCCAGAAATCGCCTATACTCATTCTTCGAGATGAGATCCTTTTAAAATTTGAAGCGCAAAGGGGATTGCAGTTCAAATGTTTGAAAAGCACTGTTTTATACAATATGATCATAAAAAAACTTTGACGTAGCAAGGTCGAAAATTTGTTTCTAGTATACTGGCGGATGTTTCATTTAGTTTAGTTCTATTTCTCAAAATATTTCTCTCTGTTTGTTTTTTAACCTGATTTTGATGCAGTTTTGTCCTAAAAATAAAAAAATAAAATCGCATATTGTAGGAGGCCTGTCTCATTGAAATTAGTCCAGCTAACACAAAAATGTTCTTTGAAAGGATCCGGTCTCTTTTTGGAAAATTTATCGAAACCAACACATTTTTCTATTTACTTAGAGACAGTTTATTCTTGGGTCTAGTCCGAGGAGCCTCGCACCTCAAGCCGGCTTGATTGGATAATACCATAAGGACGAAAACTGTATCCTCAATTTTAGAATATGGAGGCCCGTATTCTCCGAGGCGGTCCGAGGGACCTCGCACCTCAAGCCGATATGAGTCAGATTTTTTAAACATAATGATTGATTCTATAATAAGCAATATGGATTCGAGATTTATGTCATTAAATGAACATTTTAAAAATTTTGGTTTCCTATAATTTGAGAAAATTCAAAAATATACCAAAAGAGCAAATAATCAAAAACTTTCAAGATTTACGCACAGTCCTGCGAGTGGATGGAAGTAGTGTCTTCCAACCTTACGGATTGAATGATTCTAAATGTACCATACTTCATTAAAGATGTGAAAGAAATGCTCCAATACATGATAGGAAATAACTTGAATGAAAATCCAAATATTTACATTGTCTATCGAATTTTGTTATTGTTGATAATTTTTATTCTCGTTTTTAAAACAGAATTATCTTGTCAGTTCAATTTCTATAACATTTTTATTAATTTCATTAAGGTTCGAGATATCCACCTCCTAATGAATTTATTTGGTGAATAATATCTATGGCAACAATATTGTCTGCACAATTGTTACCATAGTTATTATTCACCAAATAAATTTATTAGGAGGTGGATATCTCGGACCTTAATGTGTTAGACAACATGTTCCTCACAAATTTTAATTATCTTGTTTCTGTCGACCATATTTGTATTTCTATAGATGTTTTGATGAAACTCTCCATCGTGTTACATCTAAGTATGTAGATTACAATACTTTCCACACATTTTGATTATCTCTATTGAGTCGAAAAATACAGCTACAAATTCTAAATGTTATTCATTAGGTAATGGTATTTGTATTTTTTGAAATATTTCAATAATAACTCTTATTACATTAGAATGAATCGTGCAGAATACGATATTTTTTACAAACTTCAATTATCTCAATTCGTTCAGGAGAAACCACGGTACAAGATATAGTAGGTAACCTAACTCGCCCCGAAAATGCGTCCGCTGAGATGGTTATAGTTCGCGCTGTCGCCGCTAGAGACGCCTACATCAGTAAGGCCTGTTTTACAACAGTGTTTAATGTATAATTACACTAAACTTACAAAATTTTACGAAATCATTTATATATTGAAGTTAACCGTATATGTAATGTTTACAGCATATATTTTACTTTAATTAAAAATTGATATACTTGTTAAATTAGTGTTGCATTGAGCAATATTTAATATTTAATTATTACCTATGCAAGAAACTCAGTTGGATAAATTCCGAGATCACATGCGATTAACAATAATTGAGAAATATTTGAACAATACATTAACAATGTGTTTAATCTTCAAGAATACATATAGATGATATGTTTTCAATTACAAGAAAATTGTTCGAACTTTCAATAAAGGAAACATGAAAACATAAGTTGAACAAAAATTAGATTCAGTTCAAAATATTATATTTCTATATTATACATAATGTTTCACAACGTAATAGTTTTTTCTGTATTAAGGGCACTTATATTTATTTTCAACAAATACACGTTATTTTAAATTATATTATACTTAATTCATTAACATTGTCAAAATATAGATTTCATTTGAATGACTTGATACAAATTTACTTTGTGAGTAAATTTGAATGAGAATTAAATTCATTTATGAAACTGGACCTAGTTTAATAGTTATTTATACAAGTGAATTAAACCACTGTTTATTTGCGAGAAGAAAGCTCAAAATCACGAGCGCGTCCAGCGCGAGTGCTTTAATTCTTTGAGCAAATAAAGAAATTTAATTCACGTGTTTGTATACATAATTTTATTCAATTGCTTTGTCCCAAATTTCTATCATGTCAAGTGGAGCTCTAAAAACACTATATTTTATCTTACAACTCTCATATCCAGAATTACAATTCGGGACAAAACATTTTCCAGGCATTTTAATTGAATGTTCATTTGTCACACGGCTATCACTTTATTAAATTATTATTCATTTACTATAATCTGACTGTATTCAACGACACAAACACTAAAATCAAACGCTTTTCAATTGGCAACTAGGCCCTTCATATCCGCCATCTTGAAACATTTCCTCTCACCTCTCACGTCCACATGCTTGACGCAGTCAGCGGACACATTTATAGTAGGCCGGCAATGAGAGTTGTGGGGGCCTGGGAGAAACAGAGTCAAACCGTGTGTGCTTCTGATTCGACTATTCTCTCTTCCGTCCGTTACAGAATACAGCGTGTGACGTAGCATCTTTATAATGTTTATAACAACAAAAATTATCAGAATCGATACTTCTTGATATATTTTATCTTAGAATATACAAATTTTAGCATATTTAGGTCTCATATTTTAGAAATTAAGCAATATTTGAGATTTTGACGACTCATCACTTTTCAACGGGCCCTTCAGGCGCTTTGCAAGCTTCTAATTATAAATTTACTGTAATGTAAATACCACTATTAATCAAAACAAAGAACCAAAACATGAGACATGAAAGCTGAAAATTTATTTGTAAATCGTATAAAGCAGGGATTTCGGCTTTGGCTGTCCTGCTATAAACAACCAGCGACAGTTCGAATCTTGTGTAATTTTTTTGAAAGAAAATTTTGTATATGCTACGTACACAAGTGCCGACGAGTCGGAGTACACAATCGAAAGGGCCGGATTCCGCCCGCGGGCTGGCTTTTGCCAATGCCTGATCTAAATGGTCATCTTCTATTTTTGTACCAATCGACTTTAGGTACTTGACAGTCTTTTAAAATTTTCCGCATAGATTCAAAACAATCAGTCGTAGAATAGCATTTCTGTAACTTCTAGTTGTGCACCTCGAATTATGATTGCAGTCGTACCGGAAAGTGCACTTTACTCGGAATATTTTTTGAATTTTTCGTTGGAACTCAGTATTTAAGACGACTGTACCATTTAAATGCTCATATCTTATTTTCATTAAGATCGACTGAGCCGGAAGTGTACTTTACTTGACAGTCTTTTAGAATTCCTCGCATAAATTCGAAACGATCGGCTGTAGAGTATTGAAATTCAGTATTTCAGTCTGCTGTAGCATCTGAATGATTGCCTACTATTCTCATAACAATCGACTGTACCGGAAGTGCACTTTAGTTGAATTTTTTTTAAATTTCGCGTATAAATTCAGAACTATTAGCCGTAGAATCTTGGAAATCAGTAATTAGGAATGTTGTAGCATAAGAATGATGACCTACTGTCTCCATTTTAGATTTTTTTTGGATAATTTCAAAATTATTAGCCGTGGAAAGATGCGATTTTGTGTTTATTATATGCAAAAATATATCCAATGATGTACAAGTAAGTCACGTCAGATTTTTGTTTAAATCAAAAAAATTGTGATTTAAATAAAAAAAAAAAAACGATTTTAATCAGAAAAATCTAATTTTTTTGTTTTTATATTTATATTTATAATTATATTTGTACGTGTGGTTCTTACTCAAAGTTCCAAGCTCAATTGCAATACGTATCAAATGTGCTACAGATTGGTGACGGATTGAAGTTGCGACTGTTCACACTAGCAGTCCGGTTTCACTCCATTCAAATATTCGCTGAAAATGTTCGTTGCCGGAGCGTGATTGGAGTGAGAATGCCCCGTGATCGGAACAGTATCGATTTAATAATATCTAACCGAAACAGAAACGTACCAAAGCCAGTCCATGTGTTTAAAAAAAATAATAATAATAAGTTAGACCAGTTCACTGAGACAGAGCTCGTATGGTTTTCCAAATAAAAAATTATCAACTACGCAAAAACTATCGAACATGCACGACATAAATTGGATAAATATATCAGCGGAAGGTGCTTTTTATTGTATAATTTAATTCCAGTATTTCGAGTTACGATTCAATTATAAAATCCGGATCATGTCAACATTAATGTATGTTTTCCACACAATTTTGTACATGCCTATAGTACTCTACGCAGCTACAGCAAATTTTAGCGAAATAACTCAAATACCTCTGGCAGTTTGCACCACTATTATTGGAGGAATTTGTATTTCTTATACATTGTTGGTAAGATTTTATAAATCAAATTGATTTGACGGAAAATATATAGTATATAAAATACTTTTAGGGTGGATTTTCGGCTGTGATTTGGAGTGATACACTTCAAGCAACTCTAATGTTGGGATCATGTATTTTTGTTATGATTAAAGGCATTATCGATATTGGAGGATTATCAGAAATATTTGATCGAGCTGAGCAAGGAGATCGCATCAAATTTTTCACGTAAATACAAAATGATCATAATAGATTTTACTATAAAATAAAAATGTCCTTTTTAGAATTGATCCAAATCCGTTTTTGCGCTTGACGATGTGGTCCGCAATTTTTGGAATGTGCTTCAATCACGGATCACACAGCGGGTTTAGTGCAAGCAGCATTCAAAAATATATGGCTCTGAAAAACGAAAAACAAGCTAGAATGTAATATTAATAATAATATAATATATCTATGTCAAATAGTACAAATACACAAATTCAATCAAAATAATATCGAAGGTATCATAATACCAGTACATAATTTGGAGTCAGAAACAATACGACGGACGAATTTAAGTATTTATATTACTCAGGGCCGATTTTAGTGACGTCAATTGAATTTTTCCAGAGCTTATTTTGTTCAAAACTTTTGTTGATATAATTGATACCATAGTCAATCAAAATAATTCTCATATAGATCTTTAAACTGTTCAATTTATTTATTATTTATTTTTAGAATTGAAAAAGAAATGGGCAAACTGATTTTTTATTATGGGTTAAAATTTTGTATACTTATTCGAGACGTATTCTTTTCATGTTTCTTAGAATTTGATACAATAATTTTAAATCTTTGGCTGTTTATTTCTTATAATTTTTAGAGTTTTGGTCGCACATTTATCGAAAAATTATTTTATCCTCAAAATACCAATCAAATATTGATAAAATTTTAGCATATTCCTTGTATTTATTCCCTAAGAGCTGATTTTACTTCGAAACTTCCTATTCGCTTGCATCATGTCTCAGTTAATACCTACTGTTTTAAAAATAATTATCATACAATATTTATTAGATTTGAGTACAGAGACGATACGTGTTCGTCTTGTGTTTTTTAAAGTTTGAACCCTTTAGATACAATCTTTTCAGTTTTATAATTGTATGTTCCTTATAATTTTTTGAACTTCGGCCAAACACACATCACAAAATATTAATTAATAACAAAATGATTTAAGGACACATTTGTTTCATACGTTTAAATTATAAATTCTAAAACTATTTCAAAAAAATAATTACCAGTGTTTAAAAATATGGTCAAATTGTTAATGTACTACTTCACCTCCGACTTCAATAAACCTTGGTAATAGTATATTGTGTGGCTAGGGACGAAACAAGACGATTTCAGCTGAGGGTGAGTGTTGCTTGCTTGAGCGAAGCGAGGGCTGGCATCACCCTCGGGTGAAATCGTGTTTTGTCCCGTGCCACACACTGTATTTTTCATAATACCTGCATTGAAACTTTCCATATTACAAATTTATCATAGCAAAAGTAAATATTTTTTTATTTTATTTTGAAGGTAACAAGTCGAGAGTAACTGCTTGTGCTTTATCAAAAAGATGTTGTGATGTACTTACTTGAAATTGTCGTATTAATACTTTTTTTCTTGAAATTGTCGTATTAATACTTTTTTTCTTGAAACTATCGTCTTTTTAATTTAATTTACAATTACGATTACAACCACTGTCAAATTAACTGAGTTTATATGATTTTCATTTAGAGATTGACAATGAACAAATGCGACTCTGCCAGGGATAAAACAATTTAAGAAACAAATTCAGCGGACAGAAACAAGCTTGTTTTTCCCCTAGGGCAGGAACAGGTTTTTTTCTAACCGGCTACACTTGCATTTGTCTGAAATTGTCTCGTTTCGACTGACAAAACAGGCATTGAAACGCGTTGTTTCAATGCAGGTATTATGTAAAAAGATTTTTTTTTAGCGTAACAAATATAGAAAAAAATTTTAAGTATTGGCGGTCAGATTATGTTAACCTTTAAAACTTTATTTATTAATTTATATCATTGAAAAGTGTATATATTGCGTGGTGTGTGTATAAAATGGCGATATTAGCGACTCACTAGTGAAATTTCATCTCCGATTTTGATATACTTGGTGATAAAATTTGTATTAGCATTACAAATATGGGAGAAATTATAACTATTGGCGGTCAAACTCAGTTGACCTTGAAAATTTCCTTGAATAATTTATATTAATATAACATGTATATATTGTGCATGTGTATGTATGTGTGCGATACTAACGATTCCCTAGTGAAATGAGTTTTTTTCACTACAACAGTGATTTTGTTGTTCGACGTGGAATCTTGAATCCGAGACAATGACGGCAGATCAAACTCAACGTCTCAGATTCAGTTGAAAACAAAAACCACTGTTTTAGTACCACTGACAAAATTTTATCTCACTAAGGAGTCGTTAGTATCGCATACACACATGCAAAATGTATAAATGTTATTAATATAAATTAATAAGTACGATTTTCAAGATCGACCTAGTCTGACTACCATTAGTTATCATTTTTCTTATATTTCTAAAGCTAAAACAAATCATTTCACCAAATTTCATCAAAATCGGAGATGAAATGGTGCATCGATATTTCGATCAAAAGTACCCGATTTTTTCCTTAGTTCTACTTATTCCATATTTTAACATTCGAGGTGGAATATTCTTGAAGCTAACTTTTGAAAAAAATTCATGAAATACGAATTGAAGACTTTTTCTTAATTTCAAATGATTATTTGCAGGATATTAAAACCAAAACATGTGTTTTCAAATTTTTGTCTGTCTGTCTGTCAATTTGTTAATCCGAACTAATCTCCGAAACGGCTGAATCGATTGAGTTGAAGCAATTATTGTTAGTATTTGCATGAGTTTTTTTAACATAATACCATCAATATATAACAAGTGGCGCACGAGTCGTAATAGTTTCTTCACACATCTTTCATCCGATTGAGTTGAAACTATGTAGATATATTTGTTGATGACACATGCTTAAAGATTTCTGACATAATAATATTGACATTTATTGTATAAATGCCTATGTCTTCCTATTTTCTGTTTTCTCCTTCAATTTCTTTATTCCTGCTTTACTCAGATCTGCTTCTACTTCTTGTAGCCATTTCGACCTGGGTCTGCCTCTTCTTCTGTTTTCGCCTGGTTCCCATTGTAAAATTGCCCTTACGGTGTCTTCTTCTCTTTTTCTCCATATGTGTCCTAACCATTTCGCCCTATGTTGTTTTATTTTCCTTATTATATCTTCTCCTTGCAGCTCTTGTTCTATTTCATGGTTCATTAGTATTCTATATTCGTTTTCTGTCGTTTTAACTAATCCTGTAATAGTTCTTACTATTTTCTTTCTAGTATTCGTAAATCTTCTTCATCTTTTTTGGTCATTGTCATTGTTTCTGCAGCGTACATTATTATCGGTCTGATTATTGTTCTATAAAATTTTAATTTTGTTTTCTTTGTTAGGTTTTTATCCTTGAGTAATTTTTTATTTGCGTAAAAGGCTCTGTTCGCTGTTAATATCTCCTTTTGAATTTCTGTTTTCCTGTCTCCTTTATTTGATAGCATAATGCCTAGGTATTTAAATTTATTCACCTCCTCAAACTGTATGTTACCTATTTTTATATTTCTACTTCCTGATTTATCTTCCTATCCTCATTATTTTAGTTTTGTTCTCATTGATTTTTAGGCCCATTTTGTTTCCTTCTGTTACTATTTCTTCGACCATTTCTCTCAATATTTTCCTATTTTTTGTTGCCAATACTATATCGTCTGCGTATGCTATTATTTGTCCGCCTTTAGTTCTGAGTGTTCCTTTGTTCAAATTCCTCATCACATATTCTAACGCTATGTTGAACAGAGTTGCTGATAGTGTATCTCCTTGTCTTACTCCTTTGTTTATTTCGAATTCCTGAGTTTCTCCTTTTTGCGTTTTAATTGTGGTTGTTGTTCCACTTAATGTCATCAAGATCAATCGTCTTAGTTTAGCTGTTATCCCAAATTCTTCTAGGGCTGTCATAAGTTCTTCTCTTTTGATCGAGTCAAACGCTTGTTTGAAATCAATGAATAATAAGTCTATGTTCATTTTATATTCATGTGCTTTTTCTATTCTGTTTAACTGTATGTATAGCGTCTGTTGTTGATCTGCTTTGCGTGAATACGCACTGATGCTGTCCTATTATGTTTTCTATTTTTTTCTGGACTCTCTTTTGTATTAGTGTTGACATTATTTTATATGTCGTGTTCAGTAGCGTTATACCTCTATAATTTTCGCATGTTTGTTGGTCTCCTTTTTTGTGAATTGTGATTATTTGTCCTCTTTTCAAATCCTTTGGCATTTTTTCTGTTCTCCACACCTTCATTATAAGTTTATATATATGTTCGTGTAATTCATCTCCTCCATATTTGATTAGTTCTGTGTTTATTCCATCTTTGCCTGGAGTCTTCCCATTTCGCCTGCTTCTTATTATTTCTCTGACTTCTTCTTTTGTTGGTTCTTCTAATACTCCTTCGTCCGCAATTTCATCTTGTGTTGTAATATCCACGTTTTGTTGCGGGTCTGTTAGCAGGATTTTGAAGTATTCTACCCATGTTTTCTTATATTGTTCATCGTTTTCTGTTTTGTTGCCCTTTGCGTCTTTTATACAGTAGACTTTTGGTTTGTATGTTCTTTTTTGTTCATTTATTTTTTTATAGAATTGTTTTAAATTTCTATTCACACTTTCTTTTTCAATATCTGTTATTTTATCATCTATCCAATCTCTCTTGTTTTTTCTTAGAATTTTACAACATTTCTTCCTTATTTTTTTTTATAATCTTCTCTGTCTTCTATCCTATTTGTATTCATCCACTTCAGTCTTGCATTTTTCTTTTTTAATACTATTTCTTGGCACTCTTTGTTGAACCATGTTTTTTATTTTCTTGTTTTTCTTCTCCTATCCATTTTTTGCAGCTTGGTTTGTACAGTTTTGTATCTTATGCCACTTATTCTCTACATTGTCTTCTTCTTCATATTTTTCTTTGATGTGCTTCTCTATTTCTTCTTCGTACTTCTTCCTTGTGTCTTCATTGCTAAGTTTTTCTATGTCCCATTTAGTTTTCTTGCTTCTGTCCTTCTGATTTCTTCTTACTTTCTGTTTAAGACTTGCTATTATCATAAAGTCGTCTGAATCCGCGCATGCTCCTCTGTATGATCTTATATCTGTTATATCTGATTGTTTTCTTCCTGTGATTAGTACGTGGTCTATTTGTGTCTGGGTTACTTGGTCTGGCGATACCCAAGTTATTTTATGTATTTCTGGATGTTTATGTTTGGTACTACTTATAATCATGTTGGCTGGTACCACAAGCTCTGTTTTTGGCTATACTAGCAGTGTTATTTTAAGAAGCGTTTTAAGACAATATAAATATTTCAAGCTATTTTAAAGGAAAATATTCAAATAAATTTTGTAGACATATGTATTTTCCGTAATTTGAATCTGAAGATTATTTTCTAAAGTATTTGGGAAAATTCTAATTGCGTTAAAACACATCTTGACACAACGCTCTTAGTAGCGCCAAAAACAGAGCTCGTGGTACCAGCCGTTGTTTCTTGTCGCTATTCCACATAGTCTTTGACCGTAGTCATTTGTGTTTTCATGTATTGTATATTTTCCTGCTACCTGCTTTATATGATCTTCTTTTCCTATTTGGGCGTTGAAATCTTCTAGTAGTAATAGGGTGTCTTCTTTTGGTACTTTTTCTAATTCCTCTTCTAATTTTTCATAGAATTTTTCTTTTATTTCTGTCTTTGCGTTTTCTGTTGGTGCATATACGTTTATTATTGACAACTTGAAAGGAGTTGTTTCTATTCTCACATAGGCTAATCTTCCATTTATTGCTTCAAACTCTATCACTTTCTCTTTTAATTTACCCGTTATGAAAAAAGGCACGCCGTATTGCCCTTGTTTTTCATCTCCTGAGTATTGTAATATGAAGTCTTTCTTCTCTATTACTCCTTTTCTTTTCCATCGAGTTTCTTGTATTGCCGCTATGTCAATATTATATCTTGATATTTCTGATACTATTTCTTGCATCCTCCCTGGTTGTTTGACAATATATTAGTAATTAGAACTCGAAATACTTTATTCCCTATGTTGTAATGTTTCTGGTTTCAAATAATGCAGTATTAGGAATATTTTCTAAAATTTTTTATTGAAATCTGTACTTATTATAAACATCAATTTCCTCTTCATGATTTTTTTTTTTAGAAGCACAGCTATTGGTGCTACTGGCTCAGCAATTACTGGAGTAGTAGCATGTATGATAGGTTTAAATATGTATGCTCAGTATTACGATTGTGATCCAGTCAAAAATAAAGTAATATTTAATTCTATCAATACTTTTTAAAATACTGTAACTGATGAAATTTCAGGATGTGAGCAGTTATAATAAATTATTATCATATTATGTAGCTCACACCGTAAAGGGTATTCCCGGCTTTCTGGGATTTTTCAATGCGGGAATTATATGTGCTGGACTTAGGTATATATTTCTGTACTTTTTGTATCATAATAATAATAAATAATTTCTAGTACACTATCAGCAGAGCTTAATACTATTTCTGGATTATTGTACCATTGTTTAATCAAAAAAATATATAGGAAGCCGCTCAGTGAAACAGAAGGTGCAATGATTATGAAATGGATTGTATTAATCAATGGGATATATTATTTGTCCGTTGCACCCTTTATGGATAGATCTAAACATCTGCAAGCAGTAAGTTATTTCAATCTCTAAAATTTCAAGCCATAACGAATGTTTAGTTTGCTTTAGGTGTGACTGGTATAACTTACGGCGCCAAATTAGGAATGATGATCCTTGGAACCTCTTTTCCTAAATGTAATTCTATTGTAAGTATTTATTCTACGCAACCGTTTTGACATGAATGTTTAAAAAAAAAATCTGCTGTTATATTGTTCAGAAACAGTAGGTAGTCTCGTTATTGTTATTGTGATCATGCATAGATGTAGATACTGTGGAACCGCGCGTCGTCTTACTCACTCACTTGTTAAGGAGTTGGGCCCTTTTCCTTTGGATTTTTCACTTATGAGTTATGAGATTCAAAGTAACTGCACAAGTAACTCTGATGATTGATTCGTACACAGTATCATTTCTCCAATCTCTACTCCTAAAATCAATTTGCCAACTATACTTTTCCACAGCATAAAAAAGAAATGTTTCTAGGGTGTTGCTGTTGGGACAGTAGCAGGAATGATTATTATTGGTTGGATTACCGTAGGAGCCTTAGTTTATGACGTAAATTCATCTTATGTGTTGACATTTTCAACAGAAAATTGCGCAAATAATTTTTCTAAAATATTCAACGTATCTGCTACCAAATCTATTTCAATGTGAGTGTAGATATTCTCCAAAAGTACGTTCAAATGACGAGCTTATTTTTCCTTTACTTTACAGTGAGAACAAAGAAGAGCCATTGTTGATATACCGGCTGTCTTTTATGTATTATGTATTATTTGGAGCAATTATTACAATAAGCTTTGCATTGCTAGTAAGTTATTTAACAGGAAATTATGATGACACCAAAGTTGATCCTAATTTATTGATTCCATGTGTACGAAGAAGAGTTAAAAAAATTGATCATGGAGAAACAACCAGAATGTTAAATTTGGAAAATAAAACATTTGTACATTATAAGCGTATTTAATTTATTTTATTCTATACAGTGGCCAAATGGAGCAGGATATCATGGATGGGTATCTTTCTTATTATTGTCACAACTGTGAAATATTTTAAGCCATTATTTCTCATTATTATTCATTTGAATTCTCTATTTATCTAATAATTTATTGTAATTGTAATCCTAGGTAGCATTGACCAACAATCTAGTCGATGTTCGATAATTGTCGGACGTGACAACAGCCTATGGTTACTAGATGTTTGGTGGTTGTCAAGCATTTGAATGCTGGTTCATTGTTGTTCATCTGTCAGATATTTGAAGCTTGGCCCAATGTTAGAATAGGATATATAAGGTACGCTAGCTAGCGAGAGAATCATTCATTCAGTACGAGTAACTGTGAGCGATTTTGTGATCATACGAGTTTGTAAAGTAAATATTTGCACTGCAACCTGTGTTAATAAACTATTCACAATTAAACTTTGTGACTTATTGAAGATTAAAGATAAGAGATTTGGTTGAATAGGCAATGCTCTGCAATTTTGTGGGCCGATTTAGATTCCGTCTAAAAATAATTTGAATTCAAAATGATTAACAAATTATTTTAAAAGAACTGAAAATCGCTGATTCCTTAAACTCAAATTTCTTCGTAACTATAGAAGAAATTAAAAAAATAAAATAATTAATAATAATCCATAATTAGAAAAGAAAAATTCGTCAATCCATAAAATGTGACTGATAAAATCATGATTTTGTGCAATTTTTTCAAAAACCATCTACAAAATGTTGTTCTACGGATACTATAATTTGGTCCTTAATTCTGTGCAACGTGCAATTTGAAGGCGTGAAAATTATGCTTTTTGAAAGTTCTTGATGCTTTAGATTTAGACACGCTAACTTGAGCTTCAATTTCTCGTGACTAAATTTTCAGATTAACTTTCATACAAGCTAAAGTTAATTTCTCTTCTTCAGGGACCATAAGGTTTTCAAAACATCTATAATGCTGCAGTCTAATCTTGCAAATACTTTAATGTCCGGCTGTCTGCGTTCTGGAAAGTTTTTCGCATATTTTTCAGCAGTAAGGTGGGAGTTTTTGTGACAAACATATCATAATATTCAAAATTTGGAAAAGACACCATTTTTAATAATTTAAAAGATTATTTCAACAATTTTATCATTTAAATACAACACATAAATACTAATTATGTAAAAAATCGATAAACTAATGAGACTTTTGTTATCCACGGTTACTTGATTTAAAATAAAAATTATCATTATTTCTAATAATTCTCAATCCAGGTATAAGTTGTTATACATGGCTGAAAAAAATACTATTCAATAATGTAGAATCTAATATGATACCTATTTAAAATAAAATAGTTAGTATAAAACATTCCGGAAATAGTCATCTTGAATTTTATTTTGACATCATTTTCAAATTTGCCTCATCAGATAATTGCCACTAATATGCCAAATCAGTGGCTAACCAGATCAGCAGACTTGAAGCTTTTGGATTTTTATTTGTGGGGCACTTTAAAAAGTAAAGTGTATGGTAGTAATTTTCATTATAATTATGCAAATGAACTGTGAGAAGGACTGGTGGTGGCTTTTAATGGTGTTAATTGCAATACATTGCGACAAGTTACTGATAATATTGCAAAGCGGTGTCGATTGTGAATAGTTTAAAACGGCCAGCACTTTGAACATTTATTATAATTTATTGTTTAAAATAATGATACTGTATTTCAGTTTCTTTCATATGTTTCCAATATATATACCTCACTCATTTGTTATTCATGGCAATCATGGCTACTTGATTAAAAATTTAAATAATAATTATTTCTAATACTTTTCAATCTAGGTATAAGTTATTGTTATATATAATATATAAGACGAAAAAAACTACATCCAATAATATACAAATCCAATTAATTCAATATTTTTCCAATTGTCTACGAATTTATAGGTTTGGTTGCTTTGAGCCTATTGGTCCAGGATTCACAAAATTCTCAATTCTTTCCCTAGAACCTCTACACGGCTGAAGCTATTACTTCTTCCCTTAGAATCTTTCCAGTTCATCCTACTCCAATTATAAAATTAAATTTTATTTTTTTAGCCATTGTACGCTTCCATCCCCCTCTTAGTGCCAATTCACAATGAGCGTAAACATAAGGAGTACGTAAAAACATAACCGTAAGAAATTATGTATATTCACAGTGGTCGTAGCGTAAAATATTAAAATAAAGTGTTTTTTTCATTTTACGTTGGTACAAATTAGGGTTATTGATGTATTTTGTTGGTTTCTCTGACTGTCATTTTCAAATATTCTGTTGATTTCGATTCTGTTTCGTGTTTAATGTTTTTCTTTGGTTTCACTTTTATTACTTTGGAGTTTAGTTTGTTTTGTTTTATTGTATGATGTCTGAAAAAGATCTTGCGATTGTTTCATTATTATTGAAATGAGAGAAATATCAAGACGAGGAAGAAATGGTTGTTTTTTTATAAATAATTCTATGTCAATCATATTTAAAGCATGTTTCGATCCAGGATGTAGTCAACTATCAGATGAAAACATGTGTTTAAAGTTGACGCATGCGCTATTAGTTGTTTCATACGTAAACATAACATAAAGTTGAATTTATCTCAACTTTACGTTTTCATTACGTAGCTCTTATGTCAATACGTAAACGTGAGAAATACGTAAGAGCATTGTGAACACGGGCATTGAAATACAGTAGTTCAACTTTATGTTTATGTTTACGGTTACGTACTCTTTACGTTTACGTACATTGTGAATAGGCACTTAATATTAAAAGGATCATACACTATATAAAATACGTCTACTTCTTCATTTCCTAAATTCATTGTATCTTTTCCAAATCCATAATAGTTATTTATGATATAAGTGTTGAAAGTGTCATTTTATTTTGTGACAACGGAAGTTTGGAACACGACGCGCAGCGGAGTGACGCAACCTTTGGAACAAAATAAAATCACTTTTAACACGTATATCATACACTATTTTTTATACAAACTTTAGTGTATTGCAATAAATATAATTACAATAAGAGGGAACTGGTTTATTTAACTAATCAAATGTAGGAACATTATATTTCTAATACTGACAGATTACATACATTTTTTATGATAACAACTGAAGTAATCCTTTCAACGAATCCTAGGATACTCAATACATAACACTCCTTTCCTCTAGCTAGTAACATAATCCTTCAGATATGATGGTGGTTTCACACTTCTTTTTGGTCGAGGCGTGGTTTGAGACTTTTCTGATGGTGAAGGTGAAGACGGAGCAGACTCTTGTGTAGTTACTGGAATTAATGGCGTCAGGGATTCCATTGATTCAGGAGGTGTTCGGTCTTTCATTAGATCCACATGTCTACGTATGGATCGGCCATCATCTGTTTCAGCTTCGTAGGATATTGGTCCAGTCTGTCTCTGTACAGTTGCTGGCACCCATGGTGATGCGGCTCCATAGCTTCTTACATACACGGGGTCATTTACATCAAACTGTCGGATTTTCCTTAATTCCCTATTGGTTGCTAGTTGTTCATCTTTATTTAATTGTTGCTCTAGTCTGGATGTAAACGATCTAAACGTGTTTTAATTCGGCGCCCCATCAACAATTCCGCTGGACTAAACCCAGTAGTTGTTGACGGTGTAACATGTTGGCCAAGTAAAAATGTAGCAATTCTTTGATCCCAACTTCCGCTAATAATTCGTTTCAAAGACTCTTTTGTTGTTTGCACCATTCGCTCCGCTTGGCCGTTACTGGATGCATGATAGGGTGATACCAAAATTGATCTTATTGCATTTTGTTCCATGAATAATTTGAATTCATCTGAAGTAAACTGTGGACCATTGTCGGACACAATAGAATCAGGAATGCCATGCGTAGCCATTTAGAGTGCGAGTCTACAATTATGAGGAAAACTTCATTTTGGAAAGGATCGGCAAAGTCTGTATGTAAACGCGACCAAGGATTCCGTGGTATTTCCCAAGGATGGATAGGTGCTTTCGGAGGAGCATGGCGAGATTCTTGACATAAGGTACACCCTTTTACATACTTCTCAATATCGGAATCGATGTTAGGCCACCAAACATAAGAGCGAGCTAAAGCTTTCATTCTTACCACCCCTGGATGAGCTATGTGTAACTCTTTCAATACTTGTTCACGGGCCTCTGAAGGAATAATTACACGAAAACCCCACAATAAGCAATCCTTGTGCAACGATATTTCATGCTGTTTATTAAAATATGACTGGAATCCATCAACTGTTTCACTAGGCCATCCCCTTCCCACCCAGGTAAAAACTTTGGAGAGGATAATATCTTTTTTGTAAGTTTACCGAGGTCAGACGCAGTAATTGGTGATTTGGTTTCAGTGAAGAAAACTTCTGCATCCGGCACTGGAACATCTGGAAAAAAACGGGGTAAACGACTTAATGCATCAGCATTAACAATCTTCGATCCTGGGCAATACTGAATTTTACAATCGTATGAGTTCAACAATATCGACCAACGCAACATTCTAGGGGAGATGATTTCTGGAGTAGGTTTAGATGATGTGAAGAGACCTAGAAGTGGTTTATGGTCTGTTATAAGAGTGAAAGGACGCCCATATAGAAAATGATGAAATTTCTTAACACCTGCTACTAAAGACAACGCTTCTTTGTCTATTTGGGCATAGTTCCGTTCTGTTGTAGTGAGAGTTCTTGACGCAAAAGCAACAGTGGCTTCCCTTCCATTTAACTGTGTTTGACTTAATACAGCGCCAATACCATATGGTGAAGCATCACAAGTCAATGTAGTTGGCAGATCATTATTAAAAGGAACAAGCACACTTTCAGATGATAAAAGTTCTTTTACCATGTTGAAGCTCTGCTGATGAACTGCAGTCCATTCCCATGATGCTGTTTTGTCTAATAATCTATGCAATGGCTCTGCAATTGTGGCTTTATCTTTAAGGAAGCTGTTGTAGAAATTTAGTAAGCCCAGAAAAGCTTGAAGCTCTAATTTGTTTCTTGGATTTGGAGCTTCTTTTATTGGATGGATACCTTCGTTGTCGATACGATATCCGAGGAATTCGATGGATCTGATACCAAAAAGACATTTCTTCCGATTAGCTTTAAGTCCTTTATTCTGAAAAATATGCAAAACTTGCTTCACTCGTTGTGCCAATTGTGACATTGTTGTAGCTCGAATTAGAATATCGTCAAAATATGGAGTTACGCCAGGTACATCCCTTAACAGTTCATCTATAAGATTCTGGAAAATTCCGGGAGCAATACTCACTCCAAACTGGAGAAGTTTTACCTTAAACGCACCTTGATGCGTTATGATTGTCTGGGCCGCGGCTGCATCATCGTCTACGGGTAATTGAAGATATGCTTGAGACATATCTATCTTAGCATAGTAACCACCATTGCATAAATTTGATAAAAGATGATTAACCGAAGGAATAGGATACGGATGTTGTTGTAGTGCCTTGTTAATGGTGGCTTTGTAATCACCACAGAGACGAATAGCTCCGTTTGGTTTGACCACAGGAACTACTGGAGTGGGCCATTTCGGATCAGAAATCGATTCAAGGACACCTTCTTTCAGTAATCTTTTGATTTCTAAATCAATTCGAGGCCGAAGCGCCAGTGGAACATTACGTGCTTTCAAACGAATAGGAATTACCTTCTGATCAAGCGGAATGGAAACTGGTGGCCCTCTGTACGTTCCCAATTCCTCACTGAAAACTTCTTTGTATTGCTCAAGTATTTCTTGCATTTTAGTCATCGATTGCATCTGATTTATTCCAGAAATACTCAAACCCAGTGGTTGGAACCATTCGAGTCCTAGTAAGCTACTGAAATCTCCTTTAACAACCAAAAACCGAAGTTGTCCTTGAAATTGTTTGTATCGAACGATTACTGTGCATACGCCCTCCATTTTTATGTTGTTTTTTTGATAATCGCGCAAATTGAGCTGCAAAGGTTGAATTGGCGGTCCCCCATTCGACCAAAGACTACGGTACGTCACATCAGAGATGATGGTATAATCGGAACCAGAATCAACTTCTAACTGACAGTTAATGCCTTCAATATTGACTATAATGTGAATTTTCTTGTTTGTAGGTGTAACATGACATATATAATTTGCATTGTCGACTTCTTCGTAATCACTACTAACTTCATTAGTTTTTGAATTATTTGGAAATTTGGACTTCTTATTGCTTCCAGAAAATCCTTCCTTACCGCGACACACTCTTTCAATGTGACCCTCTTTGTGACAAAAATTGCATTTTGCATTCCTAAATCGGCAGTCATCTCGTTTGTGTATACCGCCACAACTAGCGCATGTTCGAATGTAGGATTTAATCTGCGGTTGGGCCTGTCTGATATGACTTTGAATTTGGTTCATATTTGAACTTCCAAATGAATTATTTGTCAAAATTTGAGTCTGTAATTCTTTAACTTGGTTAGCAGCAGCTTCTGATGCCAATGCTTTCTTGACAGCGTCATCCACGTTGAGGTCAAGTTCTGATAATAAACGTTTTTGGATACTGTCATCTCGTAAGCCGACTACAAATTGATCCAGTAACCGTTCATTTAAGGACAAAGTAAAATCACATTCTTCAGCTAAACGACGCAATTCTGTTAAAAATTCTGATATTGACTCTTCTGGTTGTTGAAACCTTTTGCAAAATAAAAATCTTTTGTAAATTCTTGAAGTTTGTGGCATGAAATGTTTCTTAAGAATATCCAGTAGTTCATCATAGGTCATCTCGTCTGGGCTTTTAGGTGAAATCAAGGATTGTAAAATACCAAATGTTGTTGGCCCAATAACTGTCAAAAACGTAGCGCGTTTCTTAACTTCTGATGTTATATCATTAGCTAGACAATAATATTTCAATTGCTGTGCATACATATTCCATGTATATGGTTTGGTAACGTCGAATGGTTGTATGGAGCCCACAGATGACATCGTAGTATTTATGAAATGTTACTGCAGGGATAAATAGTATAACTTATAGAGATCCCATCCTCGTCGCCAATTTAGTGTATTGCAATAAATATAATTACAATAAGAGGGAACTGGTTTATTTAACTATTCAAATATAGGAACATTATATTTCTAATACTGACAGATTACATACATTTTTTATGATAACAACTGAAGTAATCCTTTCAACGAATCCTAGGATACTCAATACATAGCACAAACACTATTGATAGTGATAATAATGCGAAATTGGTGAAAATTTATACAAATTATGACATATTAGATGAACTGTCATTTATATAGCAACCATGTACTCCTTGATAGCAGCCAATGTTTTGTTGTTATTTACACAGTTTGACATATATTTTGAATGAAATGGATAGTCAACGGTAATATACCGATAGAGAGGTGTATTATCGATATACCGAAGAATTTCACGAATTTACTTTTTGTCTTTTGGATATTTTTTTACGAGACAAATTTGGGGATTCATAATCTGATAATACCCGAGAGCTTTAGCTCGAGGGATATTATCGTTGATTATAAATCTCCAAATTTGCCGAGTAAAAAATTATCCAAGACAAAAAGTATTTGAGTTAAATTCAAGGTATATGCGATAATATACCGAATCTTGAGGTGTATTTGCAAGGATTATTTCACAAACCATAAAATTTATTAATTGTTATATTTTTTATTATTTTTTAAAAAGCTACTGTGGTATATCGAGTTAGGAGAAAATATTATCGCGATATACCTCGTTACCATGGAAAATCCCTTAATTTCATTGGTTGTTGCTAAGGTGCGTGATATAATCAAGAAAATAAATTAATTCCAACTGAAATTGAGGGAGCAGCTACTAGGACTGTTCATTATCTATTACCTTCGAAGTCGAGGCAACAGTGCGAGATCGCCTACGGATATTTTTTTAAATGGTACGAAGATAAAAATATTTTCAGTAAATATTATGAGACTGTTTTTTTGGCGTACTTTGAGGAGAAATGCAAGTTGTGGAAATCGTCAACGTTACCCAAGTAACAATGACCGTCGACCAGAATGTGACGTCAGATTTTGGTCATAATGAAGTCATAATCTGACGGTCATATTTCGACGTCACAAGACGTCGAATCGACATCACATTTCAAGTCAAATTGAGGTCATAAATTGACGTCATAAAACGTTGAACTGACGTCATAATTTGACGTTATGTTTTAGCATTTTGGGATATCATACTTATGCTGTACGTATGATTTTTTAGTCATATTTTTTTAGTCAGTGTACTTTGCGCTTACGTTTTTAACTGATTGAGCTCCTTTTTTTAGCTCAACGTCATTTTATGACGTAATTTCGACGTCATTTTGTGACGTCAGGTCAGCGTCATTTTATGACGTAAATTCGACATCATTTTATGACGTGAATTCGATGGTATTCTATGACGTAGATTCGACGTCATTTTGTGACTTATGCATGCATCGCGAAAGATTTTTTTGGGAAATGTCATTTTTTGACGTCCTAAAATGTTGAACAGACGTCATAATTTGACGTTATGTTTCAGCGTTTTGAAAATCATACTTATGCTTTATATAATGATTCTTTAGATATATTTTTTTAGTCAGTGTACTTTGCGCTTACGTTTTCAATTGACTGAATCTTATTTTTCAGCTCAACGTCACTTTATGACGTAAGTTCGACGTCATTTTGTGACGTATGTAACATTTTTATTCCAGCATCCATTTTATGACTTAAATTTGACATTATGAGTATCAGTTATCTAGATATGAAGTTATAAATTATTATATAGAGATCAGTGTTCAATTATGAGAATTATGAACGAGTTAAGTTATTAAATATAAATTAGAAGCGTTCGGCTTTTATATTCCAGTGTAGATAAAATCTTATTTATTCCTATAAATTTCTCTAAACAATCTATCAATAAAAGTGAAGAGCCTGATCCTCTATTTATTTGGGTTACAAGCATTGATTTTTTGCTCGGAAGCCTCCCCAACGCATCTTTTACAACAGTTCGGAAATCTCCGGTAAGATTCGGACTATCAAGCTTCCACCAACGGTTTTTCTTTTGTAGTTCAGTTCAGGAAGGTTCATTTGTTTGTTTGCATGATATTGCTCCACTCAAGAATTTTGTTAAAGTTATTGGAAGGTAGGTATCTATAATAAAATTAGAAATAGGTGACTCATCGTATATCCAACACATTGATTAATTTGCTATCGATTTAGAAGAATTTTAAAATCTAGAAACAAATGTATCATAAAAGATATTTCCGAATTTCATAACTGTTATTGAAAATTTTTCTAGTTACAAAGCTGATGATCGATAGGATCTGAATAATAGTGTTGAATCTTGAATTACTGAAAACATATGAAATTGTTTTCCAGGATGACTGTATATAATGGTGCATTTTTCAAATTTCGACTGAATTGCTGCAGTGCCGGCTGTTGACACTATCGTCATGGTCACAACATTTGAATAAATAACCCAAAGGTATACGAAAATTGGTCCAGAATTCACAGATGCTTGACGATCAGTTTGTTTCTTGTCATGGTGATTAATTTTTTTTAGGTTTTGATACATATATATTTTTTTTTACTTGATAGTTTTTTATTACCTGTAATATATTTGTATTTTAAATAAATCAATTGAAAATACAATGATGTTTTATTATTCACTAATTATTTAAAAGTTCCTTGAATAAATAGTAATCAAATAGGTGATATGCAACGTTATAATGTTACCATGCAACATTATGATGCTCTATAATACTTATTTTATTATTATTTACTTCTTGAGGAATTTTTAGGTGATGACTAAGATCATAAAGTGATGTTGAATTCAAGTCATAATATGACGTCAAAATTAGGTCATAATGTGACGTCAAACTAAGGTCATAATTTGACGTCAAACTTAGGTCATAATATGACGTCAAAATTACGTCATAATATGACGTCAAAATTACGTCATAATATGACGTCAAACTTACGTCTTAATATGACGTCATATAGCTCCACGCATTGAAGTCTTGCTGACGCGATTATGACCAAAAATGTGACGTCGTATCGACGTCATATTTGGTCATACTTATTACTTGGGTATGATCGAATTATTCTGTATATAAAAAACTATGATGAAAATAAAGAACAATCAAGATTAAGTAAAGATTATATATTAGTGATAAAAGTGAATCACTTTTAACACGTCGCTAATGGTAACGTGTTAAAAGTGATAACAATGTCATAAATTGTTATTTTTAATACGCTAAGCAACCATTAAAAGTCAAACTTTTAATAGTGTTTGTATAAAAAATGATTTTTTTGTCTTTCTACTTTCAAAGCTCTTTTAGAAAATTATTTAATAGTTTTCAAACATCCAATAACACACTTTATCATCAAAATTTTTATATTATTGTTTAACTCCATAATGATTATTTTGCTGCAATACGTGATATTATTATTACTTAAAAATATTAAGATCCAAATGTTTGAAGTGACTTCAAGTCGTACATGAGTTTTTAAAATATTATCGCACAGTATTTAAATGAAAATTATGTACAAACCTGACACATAATTATTATCACTGTGATAAATTTCTTAAAATAAATATATTTTCTTTAAAAACGGCAAACACAAAGAATTTAAGCATAGTTATACACAAAATGTTTGAAGTAATTGATTATACGGTTCTCGTAATAACATTATGCTCGTCCGCGGGTATTGGATTGTATTTCGGTTGTTTTGGAACCAAACAAAAAACTGCTAAAGAATATTTATATGGAAAAGGAAGCCTCAAGGCTGCACCTATTGGTTTATCGATTTTTAGCAGGTATGCATGTACTTCTCAAAGCTTAGACCTAGTTTTCTGTTATCCGAAAATAGTATATTTATTAATTGGAATAATTATTATTGTTTTTATAATATACAGGCTGATTCAAAATAACGCAATCCTTCTTAGTAGGTTATTGAAGTCTTTTAGTTCAGTAGTGAGAAATATTTAAAGATATCTGCCTTATCTAAACTTAGATAATTTAGGAGAAGTAAATCGTAAATTTGGCAATATCACATGTTTTATAGGTAGATCAAGATGCTTTTTTATTATTATTTATTTTGTAAATATGGTGAATTAAGAGCACCGTTGCCACATCCATTCCCGAGTTAATGCAATTACAAAACTATTAATTTTAAAATCGAAAAGTGATGAAAATTTCAGAAACTTCTTGTTTTTGTTGAATTGGAAATTCAATTATTAGAGTAATCTTTGGTTTAAACTATGCACGCTTACTGAAAAGTGGTAAATACATAATTTTAAAACAGATCTTCAGATGTTAATATCAAGGAAGAATAACTGAAAATGATTTTTTAAATATTTTTCATGAACTACTGTAATAGTACCCAATAATGCACTAATGGCGAGTTGCACTGCAGCAGTGATCTCTAATCATATTTGGACCGGAAAGTAGGCGAGTATGCGTGGCTCCAAAATGAAGGTATGCAACCACAAATGGAGAGAGGCTATCTCTTTCTAATGCGGTTCTCAAAATATTTTCTTTGGGTTCTGCAGTAATGTAATTTTTCCATTGAAAAATTGAATAAAGAATTAAAAATAAATTATATTATATTGTGAATGAGAAAATATAAGGGAAATATTAATAATTATGAATATAATTGAATATACAGGTGGTTTGTCATAAATTGAATTTATTTTACTAATCTCACAAATTTACATTCAAAACATTAGAATATAGAATTAATTTTGTCAATTTCGATCTCACAGTTGCCTTATTTCTCTGCAAATTTGAATTTAGTTTTTTGACATAATATTTGCAACGGATATTGAGGAGCATTTCACGAACTTTTTCTATTTTTTGTATTTCGTAAATGTCCTCTTCTACTTCTAAAATATTAACGTGTCTAGGAGTAAATAAAACCAATCTCGTTGTAAAATAATCTACACAAGTCACCATCTTAAATGCGTTATTAGCTATTATCATATTGTCAAATATTTGATCACGTGTTTCCAACTTGATTTTTTTGACATTTAAATAGAAGTTATGATATAGTTTTACAACAGTAACAATTTTAAATCGTCCTCTAAACGTGAGAAACACGTTAATTATTCACGCGATCAATTTTTTTCCAGATGAACGTCATTGAAAAATTGAGTTATTAGCAAGTTAACTGACAGTCTGTTAACTCGATTTTTTATCAATGTCTATCTGGAAAAAAATAGATCAGGTGAATAATTAACTTGTTTCTAAAGTTTAAATGACGATTTCAAATAGTATTTGTTGTAAAATTATATATGAGAATATCATAACTTCTATTTAGATGTCAAAAAAATCATGTTAGAAACACGTGATCAAATATTTGACTATATAATTAAAATTAACGATGCTTTATGCAACTGGGCCTAAGACATTCAACTTACCAGATCCCGCACGCCTATAATACAGATAAGGAATAATCCTACCTAAGAAAAGTAGTCCACTCGACGCCTCTGGTTGCGCTGAGCCGATTTACAGAGCATGCGCAGTTGTTGCGTTAGATAGAGATAGCATGTAAAAATAAACAAGGATGAACTCTCTCCAATGACATTTCGCTGGAGTCAGCCCCTTATGTGTTGGAAGTATGCAGCTTTCCAGTCCATTATATATAGAGGTCACTGCACTGCAGGCTCTTAAATTTCGCTCAAATAAACAATATTATATCAAAACTTAAAAGACAAATGTGACGTTAAAATTACTGTAATTAATCTGATACGATATTTTTTGTTTGAGTGGAGCTAGAAATTGGCCATAGGTGGAATTGCGCCATTTTTGAATCACTCCTGTTTAATGTAGTAGAAAAAAGATGCTGTTTTGGGCATTTTTCAATTTGATATTGAATTTCTTAATTTTCTTTACACATTAATCATGGAAAATATTTCACAGTGCGGCCTCAGCAGTAACAGTAGCTGGTGCTCCATCAGAAATTTACACATTTGGAACACAATTCTTCATGTGTTATGTGGGAGTCCTTCTTTCTTTGGTATTAACCTGGTATTTTGTTCTACCAGTTTTCTGTGGTGAATTACGGCTCACAACACCCTACGAAGTAATAATTTCATTTCTTTCTAGGAGTATTTTTAATACTCTATCTTTTATTCATTTTAATATAAGCGATGGTAAAATAATGATCAATTTCCGATCATTTTCGGTATGGCGATGAAAAAATATGTTATTTCTGATAAATGATGATGAGATTTGATTAAGAATAACATTTAATATAATAATAGATATTTTAGATACTAGTGTGAAAAGTTATTCTTTAATGCACGAGCGGCTTTTTTATTTTATTGCAGTATTTTGAACTACGTTTCAATTATAAAATCCGAATGATGTCCACAATTATGTATATATTCCACACAATGTTATTCATGCCTATAGTTCTCTACGCATCAACAGCAAGCTTTAGTGAAGTAACTCAAATACCGCTACCTATTTGCACCACATTCATTGGAGGAATTTGTGTTTTCTATACTATGTTGGTAAGATTTGTACAAAGAATATAAACTGGTGGGAAACATTAAATCTATAAAATCATTTAGGGTGGATTTTCTGCTGTAATTTGGAGTGACATCCTACAAGCAATTTTAATGTTGGGCTCTTGCATTTTTGTTATGATTAAAGGCATTATTGATAATGGAGGATTCTCAGAAATTTACTATAGAGCTGAACAAGGACAACGGATTAATTTTTTCACGTGAGTACTATATTCATTGCTCAATAATTAAATTCCAAATGTGTTCTGAATTCTGCTTATTTACTTATATTGTTTTAGAGTGAATCCAAATCCTTTTTTGCATCTGACAATATGGTCTGCAATTTTTGGAATGTGTTTCAACCATGGAGCTCACAGTGGTTTTGGAGCCAGTAGCATTCAGCGATATATGGCACTAAAAAACGAGAAACAAGCCAGAATGTAAGAATGTTATTTATTCACTCAAACATTCTGAGTTCATGAATCTTATATTCATGATAAAATTTTACTATGATCACAAAGTTTCTATTTCTAGAAGCACAGCAATTGGTGTTATTGGTACAGCTATTATTGGTGTTGCGGTGTGCATTATTGGTCTAAATATGTTTGCACAGTATTACGATTGTGATCCAGTAAAAGATAAAGTAATCTCCAGCACCAATGATATATAACAAAATATTCACATTTTTTTTTTGCAGCGAGTAAGTAGTTATAATAAATTATTATCTTATTATGTTGCCAGTACTGTGAAAAATATTCCAGGATTTTTAGGATTATTTAACGCGGGCATTTTAAGTGCAGGACTAAGGTGAAACTCAGTTATGTGTTAACCAATAACAAAATAATTATAACAAATTTTCAGTACTTTATCAGCTGAATTGAATACTGTTTCTGGATTGATATATCATTGTTTGATCAAAAAAATTTACAGAAAACCGCTAAGTGAATCGAAAGGTGCTGTAATCATGAAATTTGTTGCTTTAATTATTGGTTTATATTATCTTCTGGTGGCACCGTTCATGGATAGATCTAAACATATACAAGCAGTAAGATATCATCGTAATTCCAATTTTTATATGAAATAATAGAGAAAATAGTTTGCTTTAGGTGTAACTGGTGTAACTTACGGTCCAAAAGTTGGAATGATGATACTTGGAACTAGTTTTCCAAAATGCAATTCCATTGTGAGTCTTATATTGAAATTGCCAATCAAATATTATGTTTTTAGTTATAAGACTGTAATCTTAATTTTTCAGGGTGTAGCTGTTGGCGCAATAGCTGGAATGATTTTCATTGGTTGGATTAATGTGGGAGCATTACATTACGATATTAATTCCCTATACGTTTTGCCATTCTCTACTAAAAATTGTTCAAATCACAATTTCACTGAAATATTAACAGAAGGATCTACAGTGAGATCGATTTTAAAGTATGTAAACCAAATATAGATCCTTGATACCAATATATTTGAGCAAAAATACTTTGTAAATTGAATATAGAATGATAGAACATGAAATGATTGAAAATTCTCATCCAATCTATAACTTTTTTGTTTTGTTTTCAGGGAAGGAAACGATGAACCATTTTTTATGTACAGACTGTCATACATGTATTACGTACTATGTGGAACACTAGTTACAATCGTTTTTGCCTTAGTAGTGAGTTATCTTACTGGAAATAATGATGAAAATAATATAGATTCTAATTTATTGATTCCTAAAGTACGTAAGAAAATTGTGAATAAACATATTGAAGAAAATATGAAAATGTTAAACAAAAAAAATAAAGTATAAATAACTAGTCCATTACTTATCTCATCTAGTGAATGTTCCTTTCTCTGGACCTAATATAGATAATAATTTCAAAATTCTTTATAAAGATTCTTGTTTATGTGAGTGAATAAAATATAGGAGTTCAGTCAAAATTTATTTGTTTTTTCTTTCCTAGCTCGACAGTTTCGGCAACACCTTAGCCATCTTCAAGAACGCTACAATATGAAACAGTTTGATTAATTTTGAATCTACAGCAATTAAAATCTGATCACAATATACTTACAAAAGAATTTTTGGAAATTAATATAAAACATTAAAAAAAAGTCTGATATTTCAAATTGAAAATGAGCAATTTTTATTTTGTCTTATGCCACAACCGACTATTATGAACGCTGCTGACTAAATGCGTGTTGATAATTCATTCTGCAGCGTTCATAGTAGTCGGTTGTGAAATAAGACCAAATGAAAATTGCTCATTTTCAATTTTATACACCAGACTTTTTAATTTTAATGGTTCATGCATCGATTAATTTATCAACTGTAGTAAAAATATGGAAAACACGAAAATTCGTAAAAGATGAAATGCACGTGTCATACTCATTGTTCATAAACAGTGGTTTTTGTTTTAAACCTTGCAACCTTACGGTCGAGGATTAAAACAGATAAAAGTGGAGGAGCTCGGTACTGCCGACAATTTAAGTGCTAATATAAAATTGGTTTGTATTTTGGTTAATCACAAGACCAGCAACATGTAAGCTGTGATCCGTTCTTAACGTGAACAGACTATAATGAGAAAATGTCAGTTCAGTTTTTCATCAGCTTGTAAGAAAGCGATAATTATCATATTTTTCTTCAATTTTTATTAGCACATTATAACCGTACAAAGCTATCAGCCATGCAAATAAATATTAATTCGACAGCAATATATTTTATATTAATGCACAAAAAGCGATACAATATGAGAGCTGACAGTTCGATTTGTTTGTCCAACTAGTAATTTATTTTTTTTTTGATGATAAACAGCATAAATATAAAAAAAAACAATTAATTAGATATCTTTTGTACATTCCTCGTTGGGTAACTAGTAATTTATTTCTGTTTTTGAATAAAAACAGCATATATATATATATATAAAAACAATTGCTTTTCTGCTCCATTAATATTCTTACCGATAACAATTTGGGTCGAAGTTTATAAACGAATTTTGAATTTTCTCGTAGATATTATTTGCTCTGTGCAAAAGTTTCAATAAGGCGTAAAAAGTATTTGAAAAACAGAAATCAGAATTAAGATGGAAAATGAAGAAAAATCCTATTTCGGAATTATAGACTATATGGTTTTTGCCTTTACCTTGATTTTATCGGCAGCAGTTGGCGTTTATTTCAATATTTTTGGAAACAAAAAACAATCTGAAGAAGAATATCTCTATGGAAGTAAAAAAATGCGAGCGATACCAGTTGGACTTTCATTATATAGCAGGTAGTACGGATTATTATCTTGGTTTCAAAATATATCAAAAATCTTCATAGTAAATTCTCCAGTTACCATTAATTTTAAAAGCTTAATAATCTCTCCTGTGTTGCATTATTTAATAACTTCCCTGGGGTACCTGTATGTATTTGATAATCGCACTCACAGTATCGTTGGCTTAACTTAAATTGCATAGTCCGCGTTTAATAGTTATATTGAATAAATCATTGTTACAAAAGGGTTCTATTCTGATAATTAACTAATCGATAAAAAAAAATCACCACAATGGATAAATATACGCTACCTGTAGCGTGTGATACAAAAAGACCAAAAGATAAAGATGTATGCATTTTTTTACTATCTATGTATATCACATTCAAAAATGGGTAAAAGATGTGATTGATACTTCATTTTTACTTCTATGTGAATTCTTATATTTTATTGGCAAACAAAAATGAGCATGAGGTCTTACACGGAATTTAAGATTGGTCGGTTGGTTGAAAATACGACCAAAGTGAGTGTTTTTGAAAGCTTCGTTAGTGCATAAGAGACTTTTTACACGTGTGTCTTATAATGTTTCATCTTCGATCATTCTAATTTTTGAAAAACAGTTAATTAGATATGAATATTTTCTCTTTTGTGAATGTCACTTTGGCAGTTACCATATTGGTAACTAATAGTCCAGGCAACGAAGACCGAAATAGGGTAATTTATTAGCAGCAATAATTCATGGACAAGCCAATTTTTGCACAGTTGTAACTGTAGGACAAGATGTCTTTAATCTACTATATATACTAAAAGTACTGATGTTTAAATGTTCCTTTTTTGTGTGCGGAAAGGACCATAATAATGTGCGTCTAAAGAGATAAGAGACAAACGATTTGAATGAGGTCCCATACACTATTTTGTTAAGATTAATACTTATAGTCCGGGAGACAGGGCATACATTTTTCGTTGATAACCGCTCACTTGAAACTTCGTGAGTGACTTCATTGTGATGAGTCCGACAGCATTCACATTAGACGAAATTCTTGATTTGGGGGCGTTTTTCAGCGAGTGCTAATTGAACATTGTCAATTTCATGAAGCCTTAAAAATGTATTACCGTCATATTGATGTTTACACTAATCGAAAGATTTTTTGATTATAAAATGAAAAATAATATTGTCCCTCATGAATATTGGGGGCCAGCGGTGAGTCCGACAAGCCGCACTTGTCACAAGTACGTTGGTATGAAAACGGATTACCACTAGTCTGAGACTTTGAGGACCTGTTCAATTATTTTTCTTTCTAAAATTTGGTCATTTTGTCCGACAAATTTTCGGGGGTGTTTTCTCAGTCCGACACTGAAAACGTATCAGGATTATAACAGTTCCTTCATCAATGACCGCTCATCCCTATGTTTTTTATTTTCCATTCAAATAGTGTCTAGAACATTACTGTATACATGTCCGACAATTTAAGTGGGGCAATACTTCAGAAAAAGCAAAAATATGTGGTATGAATGCGGCAGCGTTCATAGGCATATACATATATGAAATGCATATCAAGTCAGTATGATTATTGATTATAAATAATAAAAAAAAGGCTCGTGCACCAATATATTAATATTATTTTGGAATCAAATGTGTGGTATAAAGTCAGTACACTGTGATAACCACCTCAAATACCTTTCAAATTTACCTTCAACTGTGATATCTATATATTAATACGTCAAGAGCAAACTTTCGACCTCTTTTTAAGCATACTGCATGCACGGAGGAGTGTGAGATTTGGCATACTCAAAATTTATATGGAGAAGATGTGCAGAAAGCGAAAATTATATACAGGTGTCCCATTTTAATCATTATATTAATACGTGAAGAGGAAGCTTCGTATCCCTTTTCAAGAATATTGCACGCACGAAAAAATTTGATATTTGGCATACTTGAAGTTTATATGATCGAGTGCAGAAAGCTGAAAATGTATACAGGTGTCCCATTTTAATTTTACGACGTGTAGAGAAAACTTTGTACCGCGCACACGAGGTGATGTGAAACTTGGCTTAGTTGAAGTCTGTGTAGAGAATGTGAGATATGGCATATTTTAAGTATATCTGGAGAAATATGCACCGAATGGGAAAAACGTTGAAGAAAAATTTCAAAGATTTCTCTTCCCTTCCTATAGTCGGGGAAGAAAGTCACTTTAAAATCTTAAATGGGAACCCCTAATCCTAATTTTAGATTCAGATGGAGCATCGAATACCAATTTAATTCGACTTGGAATCCTCGGGGATGGAAGATTAAAGGGAGTAACGTTCCAATTTAGTGACGTAATTATATATTTCTTTTTCTATTTTCTACTTTACTTTTTTTCAATTATTTTTTTAATGAATTATTCATCACTAGCTTATAAACAACGTCCATTACTTATCTCTTGATATTAAATACGTCAAAAACTGAGTTATATATGTGCGAGCGTTTTCTTGTTGGACTGACGATAAGAACCAATATTTCTGTCGGAAAATATGTTTTTCTACGATCACTATGGAAAACAACATATTTCTCATACAAAACACAACTAGAAAACTTACAATTTCACACAACTGTGCGAAAAGTCGTGAGAAATCATTTCTCACACCAGTTTGACCAACTTATATATTAATAATTCATTTTGAATATTCTTTTGGTGATATATATGATATATTTAGCAAGATTATTGATATAAATCACGGACTTGATATAAATCTTTGTTTGCTCTTTCATAAGCCACATTCAAATAACAAAATTGCACTAAGTTCTGTTGGAATTATTTTCTTATTCTTGTAATATATATTTCGAAGGTTGGTAACACTACGAATCACAACTGTCAAATTGAAGCAGACAAAACACGTTCCATCACATTCTGTTGAAATCGAGAAATTATGTACGTAATTATTGTATCATAACCAAAATTAGATATCCACAAATATCATTACTGCAGTTGGAAAATGGTTAGTGACGAAGATTTAGAAAACACGCTACCCCAGATCACAGAAAACTCTAACTAATGAACCAATCAGAAGGTCGCTTGGTGAGAGTGAGCCAATCAGATACAATCTCTCCGTAGTTTGCAACAATTAGATTACACAACAATGAAATGTCAATCAACTGATAGAAAATATATCAATAATGATCCAAATCATAAGTAAAATTAATATCACAATAAATAAGCAGAGCAAACAATTAAAATGCCTAAATTATTTTATATTTGTGAAAATAGATTCAAAATCTCAGTTATACGAATGATTTACCTACATATTTCATTAAAAATTGTGATCGTAGAAAAAGTATAGTGTACAACACGTATAGAATCACCTATTTCACACTTGTGTGATTTCAGCACTCGATTCCATCTCGTGCTGAAAATTACACACCTCGTGTGAAATAGGTAATTTTCTATACTTGTTGTACAATATACTATTTTTGGACAGATAATATGTTTTCAAACTATGACTGTTTTGGTCCGACAAGCGGTCATTGATGAAGGAGCTGTTATAATCCTGACACGTTTTCAGTGTCGGACTGAGAAAATGCTCTCAAAAATTTATCGGACAAAATGACCAAATTTAAAAAAAAAAATAATCGAACACATCCTTAAAGTCTTAGACTAACGGTAATCCGTTTTCATACCAACGTACTTGTGACAAGTGCGGCTTGTTGCCCCCCAATATTCATGTCGGACAATATTATTTTTCATTTTATAATCAAAAAATCTTTCGATTGGTGTTAACATCAATATGACGGTAATACATTTTTAAGGCTTCATGAAATTGACATGTTCAATTAGCTCTCGCTGAAAAACGCCCCCAAATCAAGAATTTCGTCAAATGTGAAAGCTGTCGGACTCATCACAATGAAGTCACTCACGAAGTTTCAAGTTAGCGGTAATCATCGAAAAATTCATGCTCTGTCTCACAGACTATTATGGAGGAGAAAATTTGAAGATTAGAAATAAAAATTATTTTTATTGTTAAAAATTTAGTTAATGATAAATGAACTTCCCTCAAACCACATATTAATGACCTTACTGTTTGTAAATGTAAACATGTAATATATAAAAGAAGAATTGTGTGCTCAGAGCAAGAACAAAAATACAATATTTTGGTCCTTGGCTGAGAGAATTACGATAATGTGCATCTAGAGGCACTCATCACTCATCAGTGTTATTAGGTTGGGGATTTCTCTCTAGATTTAGGTTCTTTTCTACTCTATGTGGATTTTTTTTGAATGAAAAAATTCTTTGGGTTTTTATCTGGGAATTTTTTCTAGTACTAAATATTTGAATAAAACATTCAACTACCTTGTGTTGTTGCTTGTGAGTATTTTTACTAGGTTCTAATGTGTTCTGCTATGTGACTATGGCTGAGAAGTGTTGAATTTGAGAGTTGGGCCAGGGGAGAAGATGGTATCCTCAGCCCAGTTACCACGAACGACTCTGTAGCATCAAAATCCACTTTGAACATGATCTTTTACCGATGCATCACTGAGTGCGGTTGTCACAAAGCAGAGATTGCCTGTTTCGGTGTCTGCGGTGTGTGCTTTGGCTCACTTATGAACAGAGCCCCCATCGAAGGCAGCATCGATGATGAAAATATGGATTATGACAAGAATTACTGATAAACACTTAAAATTCTTGTTCTTTACGGATATCTAGTTTATCCAAATTAAGTTTGATGCGATTGGCAGACTTATTACAGACGCACATTATTGTGGTCCACTCTGCATACACTTCTTCCGCTATATATTACATGATCACACTTACGTGCAGTAAGTTATCAATACGTGGTCTGAGTAAAGTTCATTTATCATTAAAACTTGATTCTAACAATAAGAATTTATTTTATAATTTCTAATTTCCTCTTCCCATATCTCCTCTAGTACTGAGCAAAAACGTGTAGGTACATTACATTTTTTGTAGAAAATTTTCTTGGGATTAATTTAGTGTACCAAAATTTTTTCGCTAGAGGGAGTAGTTTTTGAGTTATTAACGAACAACTGAAAAAAGGGATCTTTGAAGAGTCCCCACGCACTCAACTCCATTTCCACCCTTCAGGACTTTTAGTATGTTATTATTTAATAAAAACATGAATTATTGCCATTATTTTTCCTTCGTTGTCTGGTTGCTAAGAGAACGATTTTATGAGTTGAATTTTTTTCATTGAAGTTGACATAAATGCTCTTGTAAAATTAAAATATCAAGTTCAAAATGTCTAAAAGTGATTTTAGTGTTGTGAATATGTATCAAAAAATCCACCTAATGTTTATAATACAGATAATTGAAACTGTTGAACTCTCTCACTGAAATCGTGAATTCAAAGTGTGCAATAAAGCTTTTACTGCACAGTTTTCCATAAAACCCTATTTTTTACATTAAAAATATGCGAATCAAAAAATAACAAATTATTGTATTGTTATCGGTTCTAAAACGTGTGCAAACTTTCAAATTATCCAGAAGTCTGAAAATGGTTGAAAATAGATTTCAACTCCGTAATATAGATAGTATATATACATGCAGGTCAAGCTAATAAATCGTGTTGAAAAGAAATATTTTACAGCGCAATATCAGCAGTGTCAATAATAGGAATACCTGTAGAAATTTACTATTTCGGAACGGGTTACCTCTGTGCAATATTTGGAGTGATAATTGGGATGTTCTTCATTTGGATAGTATTTTTACCTATATTCTGTGGTAATTTAAATATCAAAACTCCGTATGAAGTAAGACATCTTTTCCAGATTTTGTTTAATTGGTATATCAAAATGTTATTGCAGTACTTTGAAAGAAGATTTGGAAGCAATGTAAAATTAATGACATCATTTATTTACGTATTCAACACATTCCTTATGATGCCTGCAATTCTATATGCTCCATCTTTGGCTTTAAGTCAAGCAACAAATATCCATGTCTTAATCTGCACTACTACTATTGGACTCGTTTGCATTCTTTATACTACTTTTGTAAGAAACAAAATATTTGTTCTTGTCTTATAATAAAACTTACACAATTTTCAGGGTGGATTTAGGACAGTAATTTGGGCAGATACTTTGCAAGCTACATTGATGTTACTCTCTTGTTTATTCATTGCAGTGGTTGGGGTAAACAAGGCAGGAGGAATTTCAGAAGTCTGGAGAATCGCACAAGAAGGGAATCGGATCAATTTTTTCAAGTAATTTTTTATTATTTTTTTTTTGAGATGAGAGAATAAAAGTCTAGTTTCTATAAAGAGTATACGGAAAATATTAATGAATTTTAGAAATATCAATTACACATTGAATTGATACTGTTGGACGATATGATTGGTCATTTTGGTTATATTCGCCAGTAAATACTTGGTATCAGGCGAATAGTTATGCCTTCTCCAAGTGATTTTTATTTTTTAGAATACATACTTTTATAGGTCGTCTTTAAAGAGCGCATTATCTGAATATTGGCTTGAGTTCAATGACCCTACCTACAGCGCTGTGTATTACGTATTCAACAGTATCAAAAGTAATACATTAAATATTGATTTATCGTTTACAAAATTTATTACTTTTGCCACTTTTTGCAAAACAGAAACAATCAATTGTATTGACAAATAAAGATTAAAATTCATTGGATAAAATAAAGTACCATAAATTGGCGGCCATTTAGAATAGGCGACCGAAACAATTTTCTCACGACCGCACTTTTTGCCGTTCCACTAACATATGATTTCTGTGGTTGGTACTTCAAGTGAAGCAAACTATAACTGATGAAACATCTACATTTAAAAATCTGATCAATTTCTTAAGAATTCATAATAATATTATTTTGTTTTGCTCAGAGAATATTCTGAAAAAAAATAGTAGTACTATATCAGTTCTCTTATCCTAATATACAGGGTGTAACAGAAATAAGTACATTAATTTCAACCTGTAATGGAACTCGTCAAACATAACAATTTTTCTTAATAACTTTTTTCCGTAAATCCTCTAGATATAAAGTAAAAATTCATCAAAGTTTTGTCAAAAATTTCATAGTGCGCCCATGGTCCAAACAAAATGTTTCTCATTTGTTGGAAGAATGACAGCTGTCGTTTGAAAGGAGTATTTCGCAACTTTGAGCCATCATAGTCTTGTCAATCATTCATTTAAAACTGGAAGAATATTAGTATTTTGACCATACATTGATATTCGCTCATCTCGATGATTCTATTCTTGCATATGTTGGAAGAAAGACTTTTGTCTCTGTAATCAACAATTTGGTCTTTTAGTCGTATTTATATGTCATTGTTAAGAAATTTGATTTTTATTTAGGGATTTCACGTATATTTTCGGATAGTACATTTCTTAAACATAAGATTGTCTGCACGAGTTCATTGTACTTGAATCAGCTGATTTAAATTGTATGAAACTGTATCAGGAGTGTCAGACTGTGCTGCCATCTACGAGCAATTCAGAAAGTAGTTGTTGTTCTCAACTTACTTCATCAGAAACATGAAGAGAAAATCATTCAACGATTTATTTAAAGAAAACGATGGAATAATAAATGGAATGCAATTCTAAATTGATTAATTCACTGAATAATTCAATAGAAATATTGCTTCATGAAATTTCGAAGATTCTATTTGTGAAGAACAGAAAATATAATCTATAAATGTATCAAACTGAATTTGGTAATTGATTTGAAATATTTTCTGAGGTATATGATACAATATTTTATTTATTCAGCAGATCAATTCACGGGGCATACTTTATTGAAACGACCTGAGTCTGAAGTTTGTAATAATATGGGAAAAACTAATACACAGGTGCTTCATTTTAGTCTAAGAGCTGGTTACATAAAAAACCTTGTTATCGCTACATGGTTAATTCCTTTTGTAATAGGATCTTTTTGTGGAGCCAAGTTTGAATCGCCTTGTCTACCAGCCCGAATCCGTGGCTTTTGTACATTTTGAACTTGATATTTTAATTCAAATTGCCAAGAAATTTTCTGTCAATTTTGACGAAAACAATGCCATTCACAACATAGTTTTCTTGGTTACCAACTACTTCTGCCGTCAAACTACATTCACAAAAGAAAAAGTATTCATGAAAAATTCACTATATTTTACTGAAATTGGTACGATCAAAAATAAAACATTGTAAGACAAAGACACACGTGTAAACATTCTCTAATGCACTCATGTGCACTTAATCTAAGAGCTGGCTACATGAAAAAGCTTGTCATCACTACTTAGCTGATTCTTATTATGAAAGAATCCTTTTGTGTGGGCAAGTTCAAATCGTAATGTCTGCTAGCGGGATCCCGTGGTTTATAGTAGAGATGGATGGTGAAATAAGTGAAATTTCGATATTAAATTTTTTATAAGATACATGTATTATAATTACGAAAATAGCTTCTATTTATTCTTGAGAAACACGGTGAATTGTTGGCTGTTTGCTTGTGGCTAAAGTGCTGGCAGTCAGCGCGAAATTAGAGTAAAATTTCAAATGGAAAAAATTATCACATAAATCCTTTTACAAAAGGAATTAGCCATGTAGCGATCAAAAGGTTTTTATGTAGCCAGCTCTCCGTCTATTTATAAATCAATCAACTCATCTGCTGTTTTACGTTCCAGATAAACGATAAGTTTTAAATATCTCATGGTATTCTCATCATGATGTATAAATGCATAATATTATGACATTAAATACATTAGCATAACCACAATAATTCAATTTTTAATGAAAAATGATAATTCGGAAATCGTTCCAAATAAATTCGCTGAGCTAATCCTAAACTGCTTGTGAAATCGTAGTCAGAATTAATAATTAATAATCGATTTTATTCCTGAATTTATTTGAAGGAATTGATAACTCACATATGTCAAAATCAATTATTGTTCTATTGCAACTGCTACTGGATCCAATAATTATGCACCTGAACGACTCGTTAAATTAAAGGGGATAAAAAATGCTAAAAAAGATGAGAATTCGGGAAAAAGTAACTAAGAAAAATTGTTATGCTTGACGAGAACTATCACTGGTTAAAATTAATGTACTTATTTCTGTTACACCCGTATATTGTGTAATATGGATAGACATTGAACATTATTGAAAAATCTTCATAAAACTGGATGATGTGCTGTTTCAGGTAAAATGATTAATCTTTAAGAATCACATCGAAAAAATAAATTACAGATTTAATAAATCCACATTTTTCAAACGCATTGTTCTATTCAATATTAATTACAAAAAAATTCAATTCAGTTTTCCTACTTTGCCATAAAAAAACTTTTCTTTTTTCTATTCCTCTCAAACAAATCAAGCTGAAATCGAAACATCTATTTTCAGTATGAATCCAAATCCATTTATTCGTACTACATTTTGGACTACTACAATCGGAATACTATTTTACCACAGCAGTCACAGTGGCTGTTCTGCATCAGCCCTTCAAAGATACATGTCAGTCCGGAATCAAAATGAAGCCAGAATGTAAATGAATATAAAAAAAAAAACGAAACGAAATATATTTTTGAAACTTCATTTTGCAGAAGCATCATTGTAGGTACTATAGGAACATGTCTCCTTATAATTATTGGTGGATTCACTGGCTTAGCAATGTATGCTATTTACAATGGATGTGATCCAGTTAAAAATAATAAAATTAATAATTCAAATCAGTTACTACCATATTTGGTAACGCAAACTTTTGACTATATACCAGGTTTCCCTGGATTTTTCATTGCTGGTTTGTTTAGTGCTGCTTTAAGGTAGATACGAAAAAAAAATTTTAATCAAGTCATTTTATAATTATTATTACTTCTTTTAGTACTTTATCATCTGAATTGAATGTAGTAGGAGGAATAATATATTACGACTTCCTTTTGAAATTTTCAAAACACGAGTTTGTCAAGAAAAGCGGAACTTTAATCATGAAAATTATTGTTGTAATTATTGGTTTGATCTACTTAATACTTGTGCCATTATTGAAAAAATCGAAACATATATTCGAGGTAGGTATACAAAGAGATCATTTCTCAGTCCATTCCTTCATAAAGTGAAATTTCACGTACTCATTTATTTGCTAACAAAAATTTTATTTTCTTATGTAGGGGTCACACTAACATTTAATGCGTTATGTGATAATCAATATATTTCCATTGACAATGCTTTTATTGATGAAAAACTCTTCAATTAATGGCGTTAGACCTTAGTGTGTCCCCAACATTAGACTCAATTACTTTTTCGTTGGCTAAGGTTACTCCGACCTTATTTATTTATTTGTATACCCTTGCAGTAGTAAAAAACAAATATAATGCTACAAGAAAATGAATATCATAATTTTGTTAAATTTTATAAAAGCAAAACCTGATAAGTTTCACAAAAATACAAATTTAGGAGTCGGTTTTTTACACCATCATCCTGAATAGGGCAGCAACCGTAGACACGTGTTTCGTCCTTATTAGGACTCTTCAGTACGGTATAGCAAGCCGCAGAAAGTCGGACTTGTAGCCGCGATACTATTGAAAAGTAAGTTGGTACATGGCATGCAGAGAAATTAATCTGCAGCAGTGCCATCTACCATAATACAGCCGAGGTGGCAAGGTTTGAAACAGAATTTGATATACCGTACTGAAGAGTCCTAATAAGGACGAAACACGTGTCTACGGTTGCTGCCCTATTCAGGATGATGGTGTAAAAAACCGACCCCTGAATTTGTATTTTTGTGAAAATTATCAGGTTTTGATTTTATAAAATTTATCAAATTCTGTTTCACGGTCAAACTTTAAAGGTGAACTTTACAGTGTCCTACATTTCATCATAATTTTGGATTCAATAGCTTTGAATGCGTGCTCAATTATTAACACAAATTATGAAATGAATTTATTAATTTTCAAGTTATAGCAATTGTGAGTTATAAATGCCGTTGAAATTGTTTCATTTGAATTATTGAAAACTAGAAAAGTTGATGGAGAAATATGATATGCATCTCGACAAAAAGTGTTTCTTCATGGAACTGATGTTACTACGTCATGAACACTTTTTATCTACCTACCAATATATGGACAATTTGATAAGCCTTTTAAGAAACAATTTTTGCCACGATGCAAACTATATTCTTCCGTTAACTTCTATGCAACGCCAGTTGAATTTATTCAAAGATTATTTTATGCGAAAACTATCGACTGTAACTGTAGTTACTAACTCAAAATAATCTCGAGATAAAAACTGACTGCGATGAAACCGAACCTATATCTAGAAATGGATATTCATTTTTTCCTAAATGTTTTTTCGAAAATTATGTCTCAAAATTAATAAAAATGTAAAAAGAAAATTTCGACATCCCGAATCAATCAATGTCACTTTTAATGTTGCTATGATACTAATACAGTTTACCTAAATATTTCGCATCCTGGCTGCGAAGTATTTCGCGTCCTGTAAACAAAACAATCATTTCGCATGTTTCTAGTTGCCTTGAATAGTGAATGTGTACTTTTATGACAGTTTTCAAAAAAAAAAAAAAAAACAATTTAAATAACACACAAAATTTACATTTGCGATTTCTTACACATAAATAGATAAAATTATGTGATTTTAATTATTTCGTGATGATCGCCTAAAAAACGTTATGTGCATCTGGGCCAAAAATGCATATTTGGTCTTATCTGAATAACAATACCAATTTTGACAAAAAAAAAAACACCTTTTGTGCTTAATACTTATATAACAATTTTAATCAATAAATTCTCCTATAATTTATCTTAGTTGGTGATATCAATAGCTGCCTTAACATTTGGGGCAAAATTGGGAATTATATTGCTAGGAATTTTGTTTCCGAGGACGAATTCAAAGGTAATTATTACTGGTTTCTTTGCATTGCCGTTGTTATCCTCAAACAACTTCATGTAGTATAAAGGAAAATTTACAACTGCTGTGGAATTTGCTAATTTATAATTTAAGTGAAAATAATGCAGGATTAATATTTAATTTAGCGTTTATCTCTATTAAAGATTATAAAAATCTGCTATCGCCATTACAATAATTCCTCGGCTATGAATATTATGACCATTCTCATTGATGTCTCATAAACAGGTTCATAAATTTAGAGTGTCGTATCAATTAATTGCATATACCAAAGTGACAGATGGCGGTTATATGATATCAAGTACTATTTTATTTTACAATGGCCGTAAGTTTTATGTCCAATTGCTATAGTTGATTCTAAATTTGTCATAATATGGTTAAGTTGTAAAAAAAGAATTAATAATCGAAAAAATTATTCATTTTAGATTACTATTAAGCTTATCTCCCCGAAACTTTAATATTAAATTAGAATGATATTGTGCCACGTGTAAATTTAATAGCGAATACACATTTTGATTCAATTGTTCTTATAGATTCTGCAGATGAAATTAAAAACCATTGTGATAACGAATAGATTCTACAATTAATAAAACTTAAAATAAATGATTTTCTTAGGGTGCTGTCACGGGAGTCTTAGCAAGCATGTTAATTATCGGTTGGATAGATTTTGGAGCTCATTACCACGGAATAAGCTCTTATTACATTTTGCCAACAAGTACAAAAGAATGTACTAAAGCAAATCTAACTGTATTATTAACTACTACCCAGAATTCTTCCATAAAGTAAGTTCGATATAATCACAAAATGCACCAATAAATTAATCAATTTTACTTTCAGACGTCCAAATTTTGAAGATATTTTCATATTCTACAAACTATCGTATTTATATTATTGTTTTCTAGGTACTCTAGTAACTATTGCTGTAGGGAACATTGTTAGTTATATTACAGGACCAAATAATTTACTTGATGTAGATCCCTTATTAATAGCACCATTTTTAAGATCCTATATTAGAAAACATAAACAAAAAGTACAAATACACATGCAAGAGCAATAATATTTATATATTTAAATGTTAATACAAAGTAGTTTTTTATTCAATAAAATTCTGAAAGATATATCGATTATTTCCAAATTTTGTTCGCAGTAATGGAGAAATCTGTGGGATACGGCCAGTAATGTTGAGTACATGATTGGCAGATTTGTAGATGTTTATCTGAGTATCTCGGCGATTCCCAACTCGGCACATTTACAGGCAGTCTCTGCTAATGACTCCCCAACTCGGCACATACGAGTATCTCAGGTACCTCTAATGATACCCAACTCGGCGCACTTGCAGGTAGTCTGGGCATTGTAATGTTTTTAAATAAAATAAAATCAATTTTATAGTTTCTTTTTTATAATCATACAAAATTTGACATACAATAATACAAAATCAAAAAATAAGTAGGCTGCATCATACAATAAAAATAATAATTTCAGCGTGATCGTGGATTAACCTTTTTGTCGTTATTACTCGATCTCTTGACTCGCTCATAATACGGAAAATACGGAAACTTTCGATTAACACACCGCTACTTCACTTTACCAGATAAAAATTTTGGATTTGATTTACTGAATTTATATTGTTCTACAATCAATAGTGTTTTTCCACGTTTCCTAGCTATAGTTGGCGAATTGATTTCTTTGATGTTGTTGATTGAACTGTTAGATTGATAATAGATGGCTACTAAACACAACATTTTAATTTATATTTTTCTTAGGTGTTAAGCCGATAATAGGGATGGGTTTTTCTGCAAACACTTGTTTAAGATGTGCCGAGTTGGTCATAAGGATTACCACCAACCCTTGACTGATGTCCCATCGGGAGATTAAATGTGCCGAGTTGGGGTGTGCCCAGATTTTCTGCACACATGCAATTTTATATTAATAATAAACCAGACTCAAATTTAGTCGTACTTTTAAACAAATCTAATAACACGTGTGACATCAACAACTCAAAACTCCTGCATATCGTTGAGAAAAAAATTTGTTTCCATTTGATGCAAGGAATTCCAATATCAAAAATACCAAAAAAATTAAATGTTTTAGTTTGTTATGTACATATTTGTATGTTTTTGTAATAATGTAGGTATGTACGGACATAATGTATGGATAAGTCTTTTTTTAATTTTTTTTTTCTAAGTTTCATTAAATATTATTTCCAGTATTATTTTTAATACAAATTAATTTTAAAATAAAATATAGAGATTTATAAAACCAAATCTTGCAGGCAGATCGTGGCTTTATTTAAAAATTGGTTAGTGCCGAGTTCGTGTGCGCCCCGCGCTAATCGGATTAGCATTGGTGCCGAGTTCATGTTCTTGGTGCCGAGTTCGTGTACGCCATAGCATTCCTAGTCTATTATTAGCTACAAGCCCCTAAAGTTTGCAGTGAAAGTGCCACCAAGTGGATTGATAAGTGGTTATCTCTAAAAAAACCTAACAGAATAGGTAAGTGATGTATAGCATTAAAATATTAATTATTTACATTACTATCAATAAAGGTCCAGTTGCACAAAGCATTGTTGAAGTTAATCACATTTTCAAATACTTGATCACGTGTTCTTAGCCCTACTTGCCGACTTTTCAATATAAATCATATTTTTATCCATAATTCCACAATAAGTACAACTTGTATTCCTAATTCAAAACATGGAGGTTACACAAGAAGTTCGAACTCCTAGGAACGAATTGACAAATTATACCCCAAAAGTTGAACAAATTCAGATGTTGCTAATGTCCGATTAATACGATGTAAGTTGATATTTGCACGTAATGTTAGAAGTTCATGATCTTATGTTCTTTGTCTAAGAAAATTCGGTCAGATTGATAATATCTTGGAACAATAATGAAGTTTTCTATGAAAATGATCTGTGATCCCGGAGTTTTATAGAAACTTTTTTAGAATTTAAATTATTTATTTATTGCTTTAGCTATAATTTCAACAGTGTGTCAACTTATTTTTCTAATGTGAGATATCCGTTTTGTGTAATACTTGATTTATGCCATAATTATTCTATTTCTAGACTACACATATCCCTGAAGAAGGCAACAATGTCAACAATATGAACGAAATGTCGGTTTTTGTGTGAATAAAATTTCAAACTGTGACTGACTTCCAATCATCGTTTTCATTCATCACCCATCCAGTCGATCATCGCTTTGATATTATTTTATAATAATAATTGTTTTCTATTTTAATTTTTTTATTTTACTTTTGTACTGAAAATGTAAGAGTATATTATTTTCTTAAATAAAAATTACTACTCTTGAAACAAAAGCTGTGAATATATTATTTATTTATTTCAGTTGACAAATTACTACTTACCGAACGAATGATTGAGCTTTATTATATAATATTTCATGTTTACAAAAATGCAGGGTGAGAAAAAAAATCGATGAATTTCTTAGAAATTCAATTATATGAATAATTGGTTCTTGGATTTTAATTCTGTGTATTTTTTTTTCATTTCAGTTTGACGTTTCGATCCTTCAACCGATAATCATCATCAAAAACAATAATATAAAAATAAACAAAGCAAAAAATCTGGATAGTAAAAGATCTACAGAAGCCTAGACATGAAAACGTGGACTCTACACTTACAATAAAAATAATCAATAATCTCCTGCAATTCATCCAAGTTTTAAGTGAAACCATGTGAGAGTACCTCAAACAAAGGGAAAAATAATTCTAGCCACAATGATATTTGTCAAGACTAATATTATAGATTCCTCTGCTTGAGGCTCTTCTCTTTCCTTCTTATCATCATTTTCTGATGGTGACTCTTTGTTAAAAGATCGAAATGTCAAACTGAAATGAAAATAAAATACAATATTGCATCCAAGAACCAATTATTAATAAAAAAAATATTTATTAATATTAAAAAAAAATGAAATTCAAACTTCGATAAGTATATTGTACTAGTAAATATTTTACTGAAAGAGTTACTAGTTTTTATTGTTTGAAATGACGAAATTTTGAATCAAGATAGGAATATTTACTATTATATATATATTCAAAAAATAATGTTGATACGTGAAATTCTATAAATGAGATAGGAGTTTTTTAGTGTTTTAAACATTAAAATTTAAAGGTTGAGAGATATTATTTACCATAGTCCCTGTTACATATTATATACTTCTATATGGAATTATATGTATCGGAGTGGAAAATTTTATCATTTGGAACTTTAAAATTTGTATCTTGACTCTGTATTATTTTTCCTTATGCAGGGGCCACACTTATGTCTAATGCCGTTAAGTAAGGCGTTATGTGACAATTGACATATTGTCAATGACAATGTGTTCATTATTGAATGACGCCTCAATTAATGACATTAGACGTAAATGTGGCCCCAGCATTAGAGATAATACATTTTAGTGGATCAAGGATATATATTTTTCCACTTTTCACTCTGTTATAAGTGACAAATTTCGAAGCAGGTTCCGGGTTACTATTCAAAACATCAAAAACTAGTAGAAATCTTACTAAATGTTGACATTTACTTTTTTCCGTGTACAAAAAAGTAAATAATGCTTCGACCAACATGTTCAGAGAAATTAAAAAACAAGTAACTTGGGAATGTTTATATTATTCAATAATTGTTTATACCATGTAACAATCGAGTTAATTATTTCAATTTTTAATTTTATCATCAAAACTTTCCGTTGGAAATCAAAAATACTAATTTCGAATATAGACACAATTTTTTTTTTTTTTTATTCATTGATAATCTAGTGCAAGTTTAATATTTGGAAATATATCTGACTCATTTCTAAAATGACGATCATAATGTGTCAAGTCAGACTTTGTCAAAAAATTTGTAGGACTTAAAGTAAAATCTGCTTGACACCTGTAAATCTGCATTATTGATGAGCACTATATTTTATTTGTTAAGAATGCCTTTGCATCATCATAATTATAGATGAACATAATTCACGTGATTGTGATAAAAATTCATTCTGATATTATATGAAAGTGGCAAGACGATAATAACAGAATGAAATACATAACAATAAATTTATGTCTTTTGCATATTCGACCGCTTGAGAAAGGTGTAATAAAAGAACAGGTAGTAAGGGATTATAAATATATGTAACTCACAGATAATATTGACGGGCACACCCCAACTCGGCACATTTAATCTCCCGATGGGACATCAGTCAAGGGTTGGTGGTAATCCTTATGACCAACTCGGCACATCTTAAACAAGTGTTTGCAGAAAAACCCATCCCTATTATTGGCTTAGCACCTAAGAAAAATATAAATTAACCCATTAAGTTCCAGTATCAAATAAAACAAGAAATTTGATCTAATCAGTGATTATTCTTTACATTAGTATAATTTTGAATGAAAATAACTACATTTGATATTTTTTTGTATTAATTAGTTCTCGAGAAATTAAGTGTCCTATATATATGACAACGGTATGATGTGTTATAAAATTAATATAATAAAGTTATTATTCGCCTTAATTTTTTGTGATGATGCTTGAAACATTCCATACATGATGTGACATCACGTCAGTAAGTACAGTTTACCGGTTGAGAATAATAGTTTGGAGGTCGAGCTTTGACTATTATACGAAATCGGTACTGTATTTATTTACCGTGATATTTACAAATTTTTTTGCACTTTTGGAAGATCCACCCAAAATATGAATCCTTATATTCTTCTTCATATTGATTTACTACCTAATGATTGCTTATTTGCTGTGGTTTGACATTTTATTGTGAATACTCAATCACAAATAACGATAAATAAATAAATATTTTTTGTGAAAATCCACAATTTTTCACTTATCGCCTTTGCCTATGAGCAGCATAGCCATAATAACCATAGTTTGCCGGTGAAATCAACATACCACCTCAAATAGAGGGCTGGTAAACATATGAAGACGCCCAATCATGCAAAAAAGCCTTTTTCGTTTTGTTTAGTCGAAACATAACGTATAGTTTCATTTCGCTGTAGAATAAATACTTCTTCAGACATAAATTTCTCAAATAAATCTACCGGTGTAAGATAATCCAATAGTTCACTGATATTCTTGATTTCATCTATTTCTGAATTCTATTCAGTTATATTATTGCCACAAATCGGTTTACTCATATGCCATCGAGGACAAATATCACTCAGTCTTCCTCGTTTTGATTTTTGCGTAATAATCTGAAATGAATTACAGATTTGTTCTCATGTATCTACTTCTTCATCAATTACATTATTACCTTGGAGATGTCTGGAACATCACTTATTCCTACATCTCCAGTGCAATCATCATCACTCTCATCAATGTGTCTCAGGACGTCTGGTTCTGGAGGCAAAACAGCAATAATCTACACTAATTGCCTATTGAAGTTTTTCATAGAATTTTTTGTCTTCAAATGAAGCCTCAATTACTGTCAAACTTAAGATCTATTTCCTGTCAAACCGTAGAGAGAACAATGATTTTTTTCACAGAGAATACGCATATAAGCATGCTCTATTTTGTACTGCTATAACAGTGTACGCACGGAAAATTTATGAGTAAATTGTGCCGTTGTCCTATATATATGACACCACAAAATTTCACGTCATATTTGTTATTTCCGAAATTTTTGTGCACAGAACTCTACAAATCCATGGAACCTGAACCCTCAACATTGTTCCAAATATTGAAAATATCTGAAAAATGAAACAGTATTTCTGAAAACGACAAATAATTGAACAAGTGAAAAGTTCTCCAAGAAGGTACTATTTTTAAAATAATTTTTCGCTGAATATTAATCTCAAATATGCAATAAAAAATACTTATATGGATTTGAGAAGATCTATATTCATAAACTGAGCAATAATACATCACTTAAAATTATTTTGAAGCAGTGAAAGAAAATGATAATTCTTGAGTACTATATATAGGACACTGGTACATAAAGGGTTAAATTGTTTTGTTCAGTAGCTATCTATTATCAATCTAACAGTTCAATCAACAACATCAAAGAAATCAATTCACCAACTATAGCTAGCCAACGTGGAAAAACACTATTGATTGTAGAACATCATAAATTCAGTAAATCAAATCGAAAATTTTTATCTGGTGAAGTGAAGTAGCGGTGTGTTAATCGGAAGTGCAAAGCATTTTTCCATATTATGAGCGAGTTCAGAGATCGAGTAATAACGACAAAAAAGTTGATCTACAATCACGCTGAAATTATTATTTTTATTGTATGATGCAACCTACTTATTTTTTGACTTTGTATTGTATGTCAAATTTTGTATAATTATGGAGAAGAAACTATAAAATTGATTCTATTTTATTTGAAACATTAGAATGCCCAGACTACCTGCAAGTGTGCCGAGTTGGGTATCATTGCAGGTACCTGAGATATTCGTATGTGCCGAGTTGGGGAGTCATTAGCAGAGACTACCTGTAAATGTGCCGAGTTGGGAATCGCCGGAAAATCTCACTCAGGCAGAACGATTGAGTCACAAATCCTAATCCATAGCATAGTGCCGAGTTCGAGTAGGGGATTAAAGATGCAGGTAGTTTGGTGCCGAGATCGAGACCGCCCAATGCTATGGGCTCTAAGCGCATTCGAGGAAAGGGTCAGAGAATCAGGTTTCAAACATGAAAAATTATAATGCAAATGATAAAATTGTTGAACTTGAAATATAGTTTCCACAAGCTGATGATTATAATAAGTATAAAGTAGATTTAGTATTATATATAAAATTTACTATTTCACCTAAGTAGATTTTCATGGAGCTCATTGATAAAATTTAATAATTCTTTTAATATTAAATATACTTGAGAATTCATTATTCCATATTGAAATAGTATAACTTAATATTCATTCTACATAAAATATTAGATCTGTACATATATATTTTCATTATATATAATATATTAAAAAGTTCAGTTTGACTTACAAATTTTATGATTTGTCTTTGAATATTTTAGCTTTCAGACTATAAATTTTTACTTCCTAAACGATAGAGATTGAGTTTTTACTCAATAATTATTATAATTCCATTTTTTCAAGAAGCATATTGTAATTTTTAATGTTTATAATACCAGTTTTTTGCATATAAACTTTAAATTTGAGTATTTAAACAATGATTATTGTGAATTGATTGTCAAAACAAAGGTATTATTGCTTAAAAGTGTAATAATTAGTGATCATAACACTGCTTATTGAACATCAATGTTTATTTAGTATAATTCATTTTTTTCCGTGTAGTCATCCTCTAACATATAAAGTCGAATTCTATACAATTCCAAGGAATAATATGCTCTTCACTGCTACAAGTTTGCTCCATAACATTTCGTTAACAGATTCTTAATATTTAATCATTCAATCCCGTCCTGAGAATATAAACAGAAAATATTGTTATTTGTATACGACGATTAGTTACAAGAAAAAAAGTATTAATACAATAATTATAAGTACACCACAACATCTTTTTGATAAAGCACAAGCAGCTACTCTCAACTTGTTACCTGCAAAATCAAAAGATTTTTTAAATTTTGTTATGACAAATTTGTAATATGGAAAGTTTCAATGCAGGTATTATGAAAAATACAGTGTGTGGCAAGGAGACAAAACACGATTTCAGCCAGGGTGATGCCGGTCCTCGCTTCGCTCGGGTAAGCAACGCTCACCCTCGACTGAAATCGTCTTGTTTCGTCCCTAGCCACACAATATACTATTGTTTGTTATCATGCTTTTGCTTAGCAGTTGTCAAAACCGTTACTACGTTTTTGCAAGAACACAACTTTGATTAATATTCCTGTAGAAAATTATTTATATTCTTGGCGTCTTCCACTCAAGTTTTTCTATCAAGTATGCAAAAAAATAGCATGTTCAACACGAAAAAAAAGTGATACTACTTTGCTCGTGTAAATTTAATTTACTCGCTCGTTGCTCTCGCTCGAGAATTGAAACATTTACACTCGCTAGTAAACTCTCACTTTTCCCTACTTGTCAAACAGTCTATTATTTAAGTATTCCATATGCAAAATTATTTCCATATTCGAATGAAAAAATAAAAAAAGTCGCAATTTAAAATAAGAACATTATTGCCGCCTTCCAATTTCAACTTGAAAATATTTTAGTTCAACGAAGCAAGTTTCTAAGCCTTTATTCAACCAATTCAGAAAAATCTGAAGCAAATTTTGAGACATCTGTGAAAGTATCGAGATTATTACCCACATTACGACCTGGACTTGGCAATTATTATAAATTGGGAATAATTCAACTTTCTAATAGAACCATGTTTGACTGAAATCATTTATACCCCCATAAATTAAAAAAAAAATTACTTTGCAGGATTATCACTTTCTTAGAAAATCCAGTTGATAATTTATATTATATATCAGCGTTGATAGGATATTCAATTAAAGGTTTTATTCACAAAATATCTGGTTAATTTTACATCTTGTTCCTAAGTTGAAAATGATATTGAAGAATATTTTTTTTAAAATATCTGCAGATATCATTTCAACCACTGAACTAAAGATTAAATTCAGGTACTATTCGAGTCGGAAAATAATGAACCTAAAACCTATGTCATAAATCTTTCTATTAGGAGAACTACCTGCTTTTGAATAAATTCAAATATAGACTACCAGATGATTGAGCAAGATATTTGGGTTGCATGCACTGAAAACCCCTTGTTCGAGCTGAACAGAAATAAAATTTAGGTAAACAACAACCGTAATGGAATTCAATATAGTCTTTCCTACAACACTTCGTAATAATCTCAGATATACCTAGAATAATGATCAAGTGCAGCGGTTCTTGTTTGGTGCATCCGAGTTGGGCATTGTACTTGAGATAATCCCTTACAACCGAAAAGATAGGCGTAATAAACTCTTCCAGTTGGGCATTTCTCTACCTACATTTTTTTGTATATGAGATAGTGAGTTCGAACTGCTTTTATTTGTATTCTGTTAAATTTCAATTATCATACGAGACTCTACTAAAGTTATGATACTATTATTCTCTTTCAAACACCAAATGAACGAATCAGCTTGGATGGTTTTTCGGTAAGGTCGGAGACTGCTTTTCTTTCGATAATATTATTTAGCTGCCGTTCAATGTTTAATTCTTCTTCGTGATTATGAACCAAGTCACTGTTTATCATTTTAAACTCGCGATTTGTATATACTTTAGGGGTACATCGATAATTTTTATTTGTACACCATTTCATTCTGTCGTTTGTTGTCGAAGATACGCAAAATTTAAAATTGTTAATAACTAGCAATTCCTTTCCCTTTTCACTAACTTTGCGATTTATTTCCATGATCACTGAATATTAAATAACTGATGAAACACAAATGTAATATTTTCTTCACTTTCATTTGTTGATGAAAGCAAAGCTATCAATTTGAATGCAATTTTTTCTAGAACTTTTCAACTCTTGAAGCTATACATACAATTAAGGAAATGACCAATCAGTACATAGTATTAGGAGTAGGCGAAGTTAAAAACTAATATTATAATCATACAGTCATGGAGGCGGACAAGTACTTGACACAGGTAAATCCGATATCTGCAGTGTAAGGGATTAAAATGCCCAACTGGAATACTCAGATTAAGGAACCCTTTACCGAATGCCCAACTAGACTGCACCGACTTGACACAGGTAAATCCGATATCTGGATTGTGAGGGATTAAAATGCCCAACTGAAATACTCAGATTAAGGTACCCCTTACCGAATGCCCAACTAGACTGCAGCGATTGTTGGGAAGGATTAAATTTATGATCGGATTAAGAGCTTATCACTGGCACAGATGTCATACGACCAAATTTTGATTTTTCATTTTGATGTAAAGAAAAATTAATCTTGTCGTAAATAAAATTTTGTGCGGTGCAGTCTATTTTTATGTGTAACACCGTGCATTTTTACTTAAAAATAGCTATCAAAATGCTGCATTTAATGCACAGAGTCAAACGACCCTAAGATAGAACAATTGTTACGTTACTAGAGTAATTAAGCTGCACTTGAAATAAACTGAGAACTGCATAGTTGTCCAAATAAACTGTTTGAAATTTAATAAATTTATAAAATTTGTCAATTTTCTTGATTATTTTATGTTCGACTGCATCATAATCCTGTTATTTATGGTTGCATTTAGTGTCCATAATGTGTCACTTAATTGGACTGGGACTTTTACTTAATTTTATTGGACGGAACTGTCATTGTCAAAAAAAGTCACACAAATAGATTTTTTGATTAACATGAAATAAATCCAAACAATTTAATCAACATATTATTTATTATGATAATGAATACTTGTAACACAATTTATTGGTATTGTCGCAAATATTCAGACCCGAAGATAAATTCTTATTGTTACAAAAACATTTTTCTCTCAATATTTGTGATTCTTTGGTACTTATTGCCAACACTTCTACGCTTTCTGAAGTATCCATTTATTCGTTTCTATAATATTTATTCTTTTCCATACTTTCTGAAGTATCTATTTATTCTTTTATATCGTATTTAATCTCTTCTACACTTTCTGAAGTATCTATTTCTTCTATTAAATTGTATTTAATATTTTTGACATCTGCAAACAAACAGTAAAAAACAATTGTAACAATAGCAACACCCTCAGCAACATTAGCAAAGCACACCAAGTTATACTTAGGTACCGAATTTTTGTATAGAGAAATTAAGAAGTATTTTTAGAAGATATCCTGCGTCTTTAAAGCAGTCGAACATAAAGCTTTGTAAGTAATTCGTACATAGACAAACTTTATATACTCGCCTTTCTTATTAGACTCGGTCGCGCTTCTCGCTCGTCCATAACCAGCGGCTCGTCCAATAAAGTTCTATATTATATACTAATTACATAAATAGCTATTATTGAAGAGATTAACAATTTTTCTAAAAAATCATGTATTATGAATTTATCGTTTTTTCTTCGATTAGGAAAATGAAGAAAGCTCTTCTATTTGAAGTAGCCATATATCAGATGATTTTTGTGCTAGAAAAACGTATAAAAACCAGAATATGCAGAAGTACGCCAGTTTCAATTTTCGTATGAAATTTTTCTTCTTTTACGCATATTTTTCAAGTTATTGAAGGGTAATTTTCTATTTTCCTATTTTTTTTAGCATTTACTACTTGACAGCAACTTTCATGTTATTGTACATTCTATGAACTATCTATACCCAAATTTTTATAGAGTCAGATATACTAAATTGATAAAATGCAGAAAATTAATTATAGAATTATCACTGCATTAAATCGTCTATTCAATTTATAACGTGTCGACATAGAGTCAACTGATGATTGAGCAAAGTTGTTTTTCTATTTCTGTTGCTCAAAATATAGTTCAATATGTCTTAGTGAGTAAAAAAATGCAGTAATTACAATTAATTTTCCAAAAACTGGCTGAAATCCTTTAAAAAATCTTTATATCCGTGAGGAGTTTTCGTGGATATCCCGAAGTATCTGAATAGTCTCTTGTTTATCTATCATAAATTCAGGATAATGTCCATAAGTTCAATGCAATTTTTTTTTATTTTGCTAACAGTGTCAACATTTTCTTTTAATTAATAAAACTAATGGTATTGCTCCTTCGTCTAAATCAATATTTCAACTTCAATTGGACAGTGATAAAACAGGCCTGGTCACATTGCGATTTGGTCGCCTAACATTGCGATTCAATCGAACGGCTTTAGTCAGCAGTGTGAAACAGTTAATTTGTCATTAGTTTTCCAGATTTAATAAATTAACACTCAGTATTAATTGCAAAAAAATATTCCTACTTTGTCAAAGTGAAACTGAATTTTTTGATTCCTCAAATACAAACCAAGCTCAAATCGCAATATCTATTTTCAGCATGAATCCCAATCCATTTATTCGTACCACATTTTGGACAACAATAATCGGAGTAGCATTTTTTCATAGGAGTCACAGCGGCTGTTCTGCCTCAGCCCTTCAAAGATACATGTCAGTCCGAAATCAAAATCAAGGAAGAATGTGAATTAATATCACAAAAAAAAAACCGATTAAACATATATCAAAATTTTATTTTGCAGAAGCACCCTCGTAGGTATAATAGGAGCATGTCTTATTCCAATTATTGGTGGATTAACTGGCTTAGCAATGTATGCAATTTATAGCGGATGTGATCCAGTTAAAAATAAAAAAATTACAAATTCAAATCAGTTAGTACCTTATATGGTGATGCAAACTTTTGATTATATACCAGGTTTCTCTGGTTTTTTTATTGCTGGAATTTTAAGTGCTTCTTTAAGGTAAATACGAAAATGATAAATTCAGTAAAGATATTTTATAATTATTTTACATTTTCCAGTACTCTATCATCTGAATCAAATGTTGTGGGAGGAATAATATACTACGATTTCCTTTCGAAATTTTGTAGTAAAAAAAAGGAACTTTAATAATGAAAATTATTGTTATAATTAATGGTTTGATCTATTTATTATTTGCGCCATTATTACAAAAAGCTAAACATATTCTTGAGGTACACAAATAAGGAACTTTTCAATAAATAAAATTTTAATCTATGTTTTTTTAGTTGATTATGTCAATAACTGCCTTAACATATGGAGCGAAATTGGGAGTTTTATTTTTAGGAATTTTGTTCCCCAGAACGAATTCAAAGGTAAATTTCACTGTCAAACAATTTTATGTAGAATAAAATTATATTAACAACCGCTAATGCTCTACTAATTCGCACTGAAAATAAAAATTATGTGATTCTATATTTAGCTACTACATCTATAAAAACTTATGTAGAGCAACGAAATAAATATTTTTCATAAGAGGAAAAAACGTATATTGCGTTTATTTTTATATTTTACGATAGGTTACATTATTTTTAATCCTATTTTTATGATATGCTCATTATGTTATATCTATACAAGAAAATGCAATGCGTATGAGAATCTTCTTCTGAATAACATTATTGTAACAAATATGAAATATCTTAAGTTTGTTATTTATTGTAACTACGATCCATGTTTGCATTCGCAAATAGTCTAGATAATTTTCAATTGTCAGACATTGTTGCGCGATGTTCGGCTGTCGAACATTTGAATGCTAGCTTATTGTTGCTCATTTGTCAGACATTTGAATACTAATTCATTGTTGGAACAGAACCCAGTGGGCTAGTGGAAGAAGAATCATTCGATAAAAGTAACGATCAGCAATTTTGTGTGTGTAGCGAATTGTAAAATAAAAAACTGTATTGTGACCTGTAATATTATTTATAAATTTATGACAATATTTTTAGGCCTCTTGAATGTCAAAAACTTCAATTCCAGTTTGAAAAAAAATCTTGATGACGGTAATAAGATGTCACAAAACTCATCACCACCATCGCACTGGACCTCATGTCATAATGCTCAATCTTACATTCTTATTGCATAAATTACTCTTAGCCTATGTTCCCTGTAAATTACAAACAAGTGTTCAATGATGAAAGAAATACAACTCCACTAAACTCATGATTAGCTTAATTATGGTAGCTAGCAACATACAAGATAGCAGTAATAAACAGTAAATAAATTTTAGTATTACAGTAAAATAAAATTGAACCACGTGCAAATTTGATAGCAAATATATTTTAATTCAATAGTTGTTATATATTCTGCAGATGAAATTAATCAGTCATTTTAATAATGGTCTTGAATAAATAGTTCCTCACAATTAATAAAACTTTAAATAAATGGTATTTTTAGGGTGCTATTACAGGAGTCTTGGCAAGCATGTTAATTATCGGTTGGATAGGTTTTGGAGTTCATTATCACGGCATAAGCTCTTATTACACTTTGCCAACAAGTACAGAAGAGTGTATTAAAACAAATATAACTTTATTATCAACTACTACACAGAACTCTACCATAAAGTAAGTTTGATATAATCACAAAATATACCAATGAATTCAACACATTTTACATTCAGACATCCAAATTTTGAGGATATTTTTATACTCTATAAATTATCGTATTTATATTATTGTTTTCTAGGTACTGTAGTAACTATAGTTGTAGGAAACATTGTTAGTTATGTTACAGGACCAAATAATATACTTGATGTAGACCCCTTATTAATAGCACCATTTTTAAGACCATATATTAAAAAACAAAAACAAAAAGTAGAAATGTACATGCAAGAGCAATAATATATATGTATATATAAATATTTTTAATCATGGTTTTATTCTAAAAATATTAGTAATGCGTAGAAATAGAAATTCTCTAATTAAATAGTGTCTGCGTTAATAGTTTAGACTGATTTTATGATAAATAGTATTGCATAAGTTTTCTATCAGCGCTTGGTTCCTCATTGTACGATTATTTAGGAAATATAGCTATAGCTTTAAATCAAATTTCGTTGCATCATTCCTACTACCCCTTTCCACTAGAATTGAGAAATGAACGATTGAAACTGGTTTTATAAATAATAAATTTCACCATCTAAACATTCTCTTAGAGTTAGGTTTCTAGAATTATTATTTTAAGAAGATTCAGACCGGATTATACGGAATTTTACCTAATTTTTAGTTCACATACTACCATCTCTTAAGAAGGAAAGATGAAAGATGAAAATAATTTTTTCCAATAAATAGTACTACATAAAATTTGTATGAGCGTTTGGTTAATTATTTCACGATTATTAGTTTGAGAGCCGCCAGACGTTACTTATTTTCTGAGAAACAAAATGTGTAGATTAGAATAGTGATAGTCAATACTTTGATCATATGCATACTTGCTAGTTTGTGCCGACGGCCAATTTATAGATACGAGGTGCTAAAGGTACGTTAAAATATTACTCACTTTTCTCAAAGTCTGAGTGCTGATTCTTATGTATGTTCCAGAGAATATTGTTGAAAATTGATAATCAACACTGTCAGACACTTCCCATCGGCAGTATGTCCTGCTACACGTTTTAAAGCTCGCAGAAAATAACGTAATCTTACTTATAGTCTGAGCCTTAATTTTTATTTATGATACTCAGGGAGCAATTTTAATACTTTTTGTGAACAGCCAGATCAAGGGAGAGTTGGATGCTCATAGATACTTTGCTTACTATCAAGCCTACAAATAGCAACCTAGCGCTTTTACTCACAGCAGTATTTTAATCAAGGACGTTTAAGGGAGGAGATGTGGCATCACAAGACTTCAACATTGCAGACAGTGTGTCCAGGGCAAGGGAAAGAGACAACAATAGATTTTCTGCACCGTGTGGTAGCAGTACATCTTATTGAAAATTCGAATATTTGTGGACGAAGAAAGTGTTCTTGAAAGGTTGTTTTTGTTCTCATTTCACAAGCACGTTGTTTTCGTTTGGCTGTTATAAGTGTTGTGCGTGGAAGGATTTATATCTACAAAATTAAAATTTTCGGCTAATCAGAATATTAAAAATAGAAATACACAAAAAGAAAAATTCAATAAATTAACATTAATTAAAAATGAATATATAAATGTAAATATATGTATTGTAATGTTTATTGCTTGTTGAATCAGTTGGTAATTAAATAAAAGTCACTATTTAATAATTTAAATAGGAATAAAAGTTTTATTTTTTATATGTCACTAATAATACTATATTTATATATTAATCACTTAATTCTAATTTAAACAAGGTCACAGATATTTATATTTCACTATTTATATACACTATTCACTTTATTAGTCACTGTTCATTATTTATTTTCACACTACTACTCTTATTACTGTCCTGTACTACACGTCCTTGGCTTGGCCTTATATAGAGAAATCTTCCTTTCTCGAATTTTCCATTTCTTGACTCTTTCCATTTCTAGGAATCACTAGAGGCTTCCATTGGGAGGGGTGATGTGCTGCGACGTGGCGCGGCGTAAGAGACGACAAGAAGCCCCTCCCCATACTACGTCGTCTTTACGAGCTCCCCCCTCACTCTCGCACGTCACAGTATATGTAGATTAAAAATAATGAAAATAATAGATATAAATATTTTGTTTTTTGCCTGCCTTATTTTTAGAGGTAGGCTGTTAATTGTGATAGATTTTGCAATTTCTAAAATTTTCGACGATCCTTACAACTTTTTAAAATTTCTGGTGCATATTCGCTATGTGCAGCTGCTTGGAAGAGAAACACTGAACGACCGTGCGCGCTTAGCGGCGAAAGTTGGCATTTTTAGTGCACATGTACTGATATAAAATCAAAAGTCAAAAATGACAATTCGTGAATGCTATATTATCATTTGTAATAATACATCGAAAAATAGTGATGCTAGCTTTTATTGTTTATCAAAATATATATAAGCATGAGTTTATTCAAAGAAAAAAGTGGATTTATGTCGTAAGAAAGCAAAAGTAAGTATCACAACCTTAATTGTACATTTGAAATAATGTTTCAAAAAATTAGTGCGAACGCAATATATAAATATAATTTTAGTATAGAGTAAATATGAGAATAATGAAATTCAATAATTTTTATGGTATAACAACTCGAATTTTGTTATTAAATTGATAAAATAAGACATATTTTTTTATTTCAAGTGAATATACATACAGTTGGAATACTACATCAAGATATCTAATTTCATTGAGAATAAAAAGGGAGAAGAGAAGTTGAGTCCCAATTTCGTACCTAGCCAATTTTCTTCTCATCATTGGAAGCCAAAATTAAATGACGAGACAGTTTTGACAAGACACCAATGTTTCCTTAAGCGTAGATTACAGAATACTTCATTAATGGCTTCAAGTTCAAAAAATATTAAAAACTGAAGTTTTAATTCAAAAAGGGCTGCCAATACAGAAGTCTCAGTGGATATAAGTTCAATAAATAATATAAGTTCAATATATGAAAATGACTGTGACAGAGCACATGACATTTTAATGATAGTTGATTCGAGAACCAAAAGCACAAGTGATGTAGAATGCCAAGCTGATATTCTTGCTTATTGTGATAGTGTTGAAAAAATACTATTTTGTAATAGCATTATTGAAAAAGATTTTAATACTTGTGAGCTTTACCCTTTGGCACAGTTTGAGGTTAAAGGCTGATAGTATGACTCATTTTTTCAAAACCCGTTCTTAATATAGGATCCATACTTATTATGTTTATGATTAATTTTGATTTTAATTCACTTTTTACTAGTTGTCACATTTGACAGAACATATAAAAGCGGCAGTGGGTTCGCCGATCAATGCCGCTAGTTGTCACCACTTTGATGTTGCACATAGCGAATAGAAGATAAAGCGAATCAAAATGGATGGAAAGAAGTATTAGCATCCCTGAAATTACTAAATCATTTCATAACCAATTTCTGTTATTAATTTATTGCATAATTTGACATCTAAATTAATTTCTGAGCTTATTTTGTGTGATAACTATATCAATATATTCTTAATAGAACTTATTCAATAAAAACATTTGTAATTTCGGACAGTTTGAATTCAAAATTCGTGACATTTTATAGTACATGCGCAGTATGGCTACCATACGGTGCAGAAAATCGATTTCTGTCTCTGTTACTTACCCAGGCCTCACTTATCCGACACTATTCACACATCCCCTCCCTTAAACGTCCTTGATTTTAATTCTGTCTGGGTGATGTTTAGCCTTATGATTGATCTGGCTATTAACAAAAAGTATTGAAATTGTTCCCTGAGTATCATGTATAAAAATTAGCACTCAGACTATAAGCATGACAACGTTATTCTTTGCGAGCTTTAAAGAGTCCAGCAAAAATTACCACAGATGGAAAGTGTCTAGCAGTGTTGATTATCAATTTTCAACGATATTCTCTGAAACATACATATAAATCAGCACTCAAGACTTTAAAAAAGTGAGTAATGTCTTAACGTACCTCTAGCACCTCGTATCTGTAAATTGGCCGTCGGCACAAAGTAGCAAGTATGCGTATGATGAAAGTACATACTAACAATACTCTATTCCATATATTTTGTTTCTCAGAAAATAAATAATGCCTGGCGGGCCTGGGATCTTGCTCTATAATGATGTGAACATAGCATGCATATTGCATATCAGTAATCGCATTTAATAACTCTTTCTGGGAGTCTCATTCAATCCTTCAAAGAGAATATTTGTGTTTTATTCCAGTACTTGTGCCGAATATTATAATATATAACCAAGGATCATTCATATATTCAGTGAGGGAATGATTAACTAAGTTGCTCCTAGCGAAGCACCGGTAACCAACCCGTGCCCAACGATGCCCTCCTGCCATCTTTAGTGTTTTACTAGGAAGTTGCATATCTTCGAGTGAGCAAGCGGAGACTGAGTTTCAGCTCGGCTTCAACTCTTTTTCCCACGGCCTTGCAGATCACTTTACGGAATATTGCAAGTCTCGCAGATTTTCAACCTCTGTGGAAGTGGAGCGAGGTTTTCCCGCAGACTCACGCTTAGCGCGGAGCGGAACGCACAGATTCACACAGATGCCTGCGATCTGCGTGGCATGAGGTATTTACCCTTTTTTATAGTTGTACCTGCTTTCTCAGGGTCGCTTGTGAGAATGATTATAATCGTGATCTTTATTTCAGTCATAGATCCTCATTGAGTACGTTTTAAGTCCCATTCACAGCCTGAAATTCGACAAAATTCGTAAAGCTTGGCATATGAGAAAGCCGTAGTAGCGTTCACAGCGCTGAAATTCGGTGCACACAAATTCCACTTTGACCAAACCTTGCAAGCTCCAAACTTTTCTTGTAATTTAGGTTGCGTTCTACAAAAATAATGAAGAAGAATATGTGGTTTGAATGAACTCTTAAATCATTTGACATTTGATTATTTCTTTACGATATTTGTTTGTGCTTAATTTTTATCTTTTTCAAATCAGTTATCTTGATTGGAGGAAGTATTATTTCTAATTTTTAATGGTTTCCACACGATAATTCCTTTTTTATTTCTCCTATCATAAAGAAGGATAATAAGAAATTAAATGTAATAATTCTTTCTCAGTTATCATATTCATAATATCAATTTGAATACAAACAAAATACACAAACAATATAAATGGCTGATTCTAGCTTCAAAACTACTTCGAAATTAAGCTTACAGCTGTCGCTAGTCACCAATTTCGGTGTTTAAATTTCTGAACGGACAAATTTCAACAGTTGAAATTTCGTATTTGGAATTACATCAAATTTCGCGCTGTGAATGGAGCATTACTCATATCTCTGCAGCACCATCTATTGAGACTTGAACCATCTACGGTATGTAGATAAAATAGAAATCAACAATGAATTGTTGAATTTTTGAGAATAGATGGAATATAGGCTCTTTGCGAATAGATTGCAGCGCCAGTAGTGGTTAATTTTGACAGTACTAGCAGGAAAACAAAACGTTATCATTGTACATGATTTCAGAATATATGTACCAAATTTAAATTATAAAGCAATTTATAAGCAAGTTTAACAATAAATTGAAATATCACGTGTTGGTTATACAAATTGTTGCGTTTCAAACTGTAAAACAGTTACGGAAATACAAAAAAAACATAAACATTTCTACAAGTTTCCATCCAGAGAACATGAAATAGGAATGGGAAAAAATGGATTCAGGCTATTAAACGAGCAAAAAAAGTCAAAAGAAGTCAATAATAATTATAGAATTTGTATTAAATGTAGAAATTACTTGATGAAACAAAAAAATTTATGTAAGAAGTTAGGTTAAACCATTGTAAGCTATAGCAATTTTGTATGTATTATTTTTAGGTATCGGATAAGTTTTTGGAAATTCATGCAAAATATCTCGCGTTTCATCAACCTAAGGCAATGTAAAAAAATATACTTTCATGTGACATGTTTTGATTCGTTTGACAGACATATAGCAGCCTATAATTAATTATTTCAAAATAACATATCTTACTTCGATAAAAACTTTAAACGGACAAGAATTAATCGACATTTGCTCTACAACAAACGCGGAAATCAAACTCTTATCCAAAAACAGTTTTTCTTTAACATTAAACACATGCTTACTTCTTGCACTAATTTTCCTCTTTCTAACATTGTACTCCGGATACAACCAGGTTATATGAATTGGAATCTTGTTCCTATTATAACTCCATTAGTCATCATTCACTTGTGTGTTTTTAAACTTATTTCAAGCTTCAATATAAACTTTTTAGCTTCTATTCACTTATTCCACGTAATGACAATTCAAATTTTTTCCTGCAGCTACTTTCAAAATTAAATACTCCGAGCGCTAGTGTCGCTCTCCAACGTTTGCGCAAAGAGCCTATTTCAAAAATTTAACAATTCATTGTTGATTTCTATTTTATCTACATACCGTAAATGGTTCAAGTCTCGATAGATGATGCTGCATGTGATTATTATTATTATTATTATTATCAACTAACAATAATTTATGTTTTTTCGTTAGAACATGTATTCAAATTTCTCAAAATTCATTCATATTTTTAAATTTTTGAATAAATACTTAAATAAATGAAGTGCGCATTCAATGGTGTAGCTCGTAGCAAAAACCACCAATTTATAGTTTCCATAACAGGTGCAGCGCAGCATAAACCCTGTATGATTAAAGGGTGTCTTAATGCAACTCTTCTACAAAACGCTGGATTAATAACAGACATCATACGATAATCAGCTCTTGAATAATCTGGTCGTGAATTCCACGACAGAGCATTAAAATGTGGAAACTGTCATGAATAAAGTAATCCTGCCATAATGAAAGCACCTATAGTCTATAAAATCAAGCAGAGGAGAGACGTCATCAAAATATATAACTAGATAATGACGTCACGTAATTACTACGTTTATATGCTATACCAAGGGAGCAAAACTCGAATAACAATCACTGTTTGTATTGAAAAATACAGATTTAATACGCAACAAGGCAACAGTAATGATATTCTAACCAAAAAGTACAAAGTAAACACGTGTTGATCGCACTGAAATGTCGAAAACGAATGCAACGAATGAGAATATAAACGTAGTCAAACTTCATAGTACCAACGTATGATAAAGAAATAAACAACAATTATTGTAAATGAACGAAATTCTGTTGAAAACATTAAATTTGAGTACAAAATAATTGTTAATTAAATTAAAATATACTTTTCTTATAGTATGCAAAAAAAAATGCATTTATTTTCTTTGTTTCTCCAAACATAAACATAACGTTGTCATTACGACAGGTTCTTTTCATTTTGTAATGTTTTGATGACGTCCCTCCTCTGCTTAATTTTATAGACTATGCATCGAGAGTTTCAGTAGATGTTGCCCATCCCATTACAGGCGGATTCGCTCCCACTAAAATCAAGATTGTTACAGACATATTTATTTTTACTTACTTGTACTAAGTACAAGAAATGTTGAAATTCAGTATTTGAACTTGATGTTGTATCAGAATGCTTATCTGCTTATTTTTATATGAATCGGCCAAGCCAGAAGGGCACTTCACTTGAAACTTTTTTTAAATTTTTTTTGCTTAAATCTAGAATGATCAGCCATAGCATATTGAAATTTAGTGCTTGAACTTGTTGTAGCATCAAAATAGTCATCTACAATTTTTGTATCAATCGGCTGAGCCGGAAGTACAGTTTATATGTATAACAGACATTCAGAATTTGCCGTATAAAACAATCAGTTTAATTGAAATGATAAGGTGGGCAATGATAATCTGTTGTTATTTTTTAAATTTTGTTCGACATTGTTCATATCAAAATATTCTTAAAATTATATTAATTATAATCTGAAGTGACAGAAAATTTTATTGAATAAATTTGTATATATATATATATATATATATATATATATATATATATATATATATATATATATATATATATATATATATATATATATATATATATATATATATATCAAATGATGTACAAGTAAGTCACGTGATGTTCACGTCAGATTTTTTGATAAAAGCCTATAAATTGTTGTATAATTCTCATTTTACTTATCGCAGCTTTCTCGTGAAGGCATTACTCTATTTCCTAAGCATATGCCACACTTTAGCAAGCATTTATAAATAACAAACTGAGACAATATTTACCCATTATTTTTGTTTTGTTCTCGTTTCTGTTTGATTGCAATGAATGAAGGTGAAAACGGCGGAAGCTTAATTACTGAAGTTCGTTATGATCCATAATTTCTCTCCATTATGGAAAAAATAATATAGCTATTTATGTAATTAGTATATAATATAGAACTTTATTGGACGAGCCACTGTTTATGGACGAGCGAGCAGCGCGAGCGAGTCTAATAAAGAAGGCGAGTCTATAAAGTTTGTTTATGTACGAATTACATACAAAGTTTTATGTTCGACAACTCTAGAGACGCAGGATATCTTCTGAAAATATTTATTATTTTCCCTATTTAAAAATTCGGTGAGTATAACTTAGTATGCTTTGCTAGTGTTGCTATTGTTACAATTGTTTTTTACTGTTTGTTTGCAAATGTCAAAAATACTGAATATTTAATAGAAACAATTCCAGAAACAATTTATACTCCAGAAAGTGTATAAGAGATTTGATAAATAGAAAAGAAGAAATGGATATTCCACAAAGCGTGGAAGTATTGGCTGCAAGTGCCAAAGAATCACTCTTGCCTAGCAAGTCGAAATATTTATATGAAAATACGTATGCGATATATCGTAAATGGCGCATAACGAAGAATATTGAGAAAACTACAGAAGACAGTATTTTGGCGAATTTTAACAGCGAACTGAAGTCTTTGAAAAGCTCTTCGCTATGGACCAAATACTCCATGTTGCGGTCAACTATAAATCTTAATGAAGGCGTTGATATTAGTAAATTTCCAACTGTGATACCCTATCTGAAAAGAAAAACAGAACAATATACACCAAATAAATCTACCATTTTAAGTAAAGAAAATGTTGATAATTTTTTAACTGGAGCAGATAATAAGGAACATTTGTTAAATAAGGTTTATTGCTATTGTTTTAATTTTAACTTTTATGATAAAATGTAATACTTTTAGGTAATTCTTATATTTGGCGTAGCTGGAGCATGCCGTCGCCAGGAATTGGCTTCATTGACGACTACCTGTGTGGAAGACCATCAAACACATTTTTTAATAAAACTGTTTGACTCGAAGACAAAAAAAATAGGTCTTTCATAATAGTGCCAGGAGAAGTGGAAAACTTAAACCTGTTAGAAATAATCAGGAAATATATGAAACTTAGACCAGCGAAGATACCACATCAAAGATTCTTTATAAACTATGTCCGAGAAAAATGCAATGTGCAGCCGGTAGGGGTGCACAAAATTGCCGGTGTGCCAAGTGTTGTAGCGAGATATCTCAATTTAGAGAATTCGTCATTATACACAGGGCATTGTTTCAGGTGCACATCGACAAGTATTTTGGCTAATACTGGAGCCAGCATGGAGAATATAATGCGACATGGAGGATGGCGTTCTTCAACAGTTGCTGCTGGTTATATCGAAGATTCTCACAGCACCAAAATCAATGTGGCGACCAAAATATTGGACGAATGTTCTACCGGTAACAAGAATATTCAAGATTCTCTTTCTCAAAATATATCACCTGATATGAATATTAGCGACAAAATACTGGGAGAAGAATATTCAAGTAACAAGGAGAATTCAACTTCGGGTTTCACTATTAGCAACAATACCAATTGTGTAATTAATATCCCCTATCATAATAAATGATCTGTGATTTAATTGTTTGAATTTATTTTATATTAATAAAAAAATCTATAATAATTCATACATTTCTCAGAATGTTATTTAATAAAACGACTTTTGATTTTAAATTCTGTATATTTATTTGAAACTGTGAAATTTTTTTGACAGTGACAGTTCTGTCCAATAAAATAAAGTAAAAGTCCTAGTCCAATTAAGTGACATATTACGGGCACTAAATGCAACCATAAACTACATGATTATGATGCAGTCGAACATAAAATATATTCCGCAAGCTAAATTGGGAAAATAAAGGAATAAATATAAATGGGCAAAAACTACACAATCTAAAATTCGCGGATGACTAAATTCTAATTGCTGAATCAGCGACAGACATTTCAACAATGTTAAAAGAACTAGTAATAGAAATCAAAAAGGCGGGCCTCGAAATCAACCTCAAAAAGACAAAAGCTATTACTAACAGCACCAAAATACCAATCCAATTAGATATGCAAAATATTGAATATGTAAACGAATACATCTACCTAGGACAAATAGTATCACTTGGGAAGAAAAGCGACAAAGAACTGCAAAGAAGATTTACTGCTGCATGGAACAAATTTTGGTCACTGAAACTCGTAATGAAAAGCAATTTAAACAAAAAAATTAAATCGAAAATATTCAACCAAAGCATTTTACCAACATTAACTTACGGCTGCCAAATTTGGTCCCTAACTAAATCTCAGAATGCAAAAATTCAAATTATGCAAAGAAAAATGGAAAGAAGCATGTCGGGAATCAAACTAACAGACAGAGTAAGCAATGCAGAACTAAGAACACGATCAAAAACAAAAGATGCTTTGCAATTCGCGAAATGTCAAAAATGGAAATGGGCAGGTCATGTATCCCGCCTGGCGAACAATAGATGGACAAAAATATTAACTGAATGGTCACCAAGGTACTTGAAGAGGAAATCAGGAAGACCGTTAACAAGATGGGAAGACGAGATTAAAATTACAGCAGGTGCTCTTTGGACCAGAACAGCCAAAAATAGAGAGGAATGGAGAAACATGAAGGAGGCCTTCGTCCAACAGTGGACCTAGATCTCCCCACCCCTTCAAAAACTCTTAGAAATAGTACAAAAATCAAAATTAAATTAAATTATCATTATATTTGTAAATAAATTTGTAATTATTAATCAATCTACAATTCAATTCTATTATGAGTATTAAATTGTATATTTAGGACTCTAATAAAAGGCTACTATTACTATTATTATTATGGTAAGTAAGTACCATTAACTCCGACGGCATTTCATTCAGGTCCGAGAATTCAGATAAAGAATTTTTCAATATAATTTACTTCTTCCAAAGAATGAACATTTTCATTGTAAATTGGTTTGAATAAGATATGTTGTAAAGCTCTTGAAATATGGTATATTGTCTGTTACACGGAGCCCTTCAATCTATATTGTGTGTGGTCCAATCAGGCACTTGGCCGATTTTTTAAAGAATATTATCATTTTTCTTACAATTTTTTGTTACTACGTGAACGTATTGGTGACATTCGTAAAACTATTAATCAAATAGATAGTTTTCTACTAGATCTACATCTATTTTTGAGCAATACATTAGAAAATGAGCACTGGCTTGAATTACAAAACAATATTATTTATAAAATTGAGAAACATACGGCTTTGTTGACTAATTCCCAAAAAGATAAATTTTCAAAACTAAATAATGAACAACATCCTATTCAGAATACTTTTGTACATGATGCTAATAAACTAGTCGTCAATTTAAGCTCTTCCCAGCTTTCGGATTCTGCGGTTTCTGTTTTGTCCAAAGGTCTTAACTTTGCTGCTGCTCCTCGTCGTGTCCCGATTGAAGAGATTATAACGGTGGTTGAAACAGCTGTCAAAAAACTACCAGAAAATGAAGCTTCAGATGTCAGACTTGAAACAGCCAAAATATTGAAAAATGCAAAGCCTCCTGAACCGAATTTGACTAAAGATGAATTCAAAGCATTGCAAGATTTACGTCGTAATGAAGATCTTGTTATCTTACCAGCCGATAAAGGAAAAGCTACTGTCATTCTTAATAAAGACGACTATATCAGCAAGGCTGAAGACTTGCTTCATGATGCAGCTTATGAAAAAGTCAGCAGGAATCCTTTAAGTTCGGTCAAGTATCAAACAACTAAACTTCTTAAAGAATCTTCTTTAGATAAGGATGTTATTAAATATTTGACTCCTAGCGATCCATATGTACCTAGATTTTATGGTTTACCTAAAATCCATAACCAAAGGAGTTCCTCTTAGACCAATAGTTAATTGCATTAATTCATCAACTTATTTATTATCCAAATATCTTGACAGTTTATTGAGACCATTAATCAATAATTCTTCTTCGTACGTTAAAAACTCGAAACATTTCATTGAAATAATTAGTAATGTACGGCTAAATAATAATGACATCCTTGTTAGTTTCGATGTTTCTTCTTTATTCACAAAAGTTCCAATTAAAGACACCCTAAAGCTTTTGGAAAGGAATTTCCCTCCAGATATTATTAAATTATTCCACCATTGTTTGACTTCCTCCAGATATCATTAAATTATTCCACCATTGTTTGACTTCTAGCTTCTTCATTTTCAATAATGATTATTACAAACAAATTGATGGTGTAGCAATGGGTAATCCAATTTCTCCATCAATTGCAAATTACTATATGGAATTTTTCGAAGAAAAAGCATTAGAAACTAGTACCTACAAACCATCCTTATGGTTACGTTACGTGGATGATGTTTTTGCAATCTGGCCTCATGGTCTTGACAATTTGAACAGTTTTTTGAATCATTTAAATAATGTTCACGAAAACATCAAATTCACATCGGAGCTAGAACGTAATGGCTCATTGCCTTTTCTTGATGTGAATCTAGAGCGAACCAATGATGGTAGACTACTACACACTGTTTATAGGAAGCCAACACACACAAACCAATATATTCATGCAGAATCACATCACCATCCTTCACAGAAGTATGGAACAATTAGATGTCTTTTCCAAAGGGCCAATGATATCTGTCATCCTGATAAACTTGATGAAGAGATTAATAATCTATAAGTAATTTTCCAGAAAAATGGTTTTTCTCATCATTCCATTAGGAAAGCACTTCGACCAACTACTACCGTTGCGGATAATGGCGTGAGTAAAAATTATGTTTCTTTACCCTATGTCAGTAATGTTTCAGAGAAGATCGGAAGGATCTTATCTAGACATAATTTCAAAGTTTCCTTCGCTCCTGTCACGAAAATCAAGCAGTTTTTGAGACCTGTCAAGGACATGATCCCTTTACAATCTTCGGGTATTTATAAGATCTCCTGTACCTGTGGGAAAGTCTACGTTGGACAGACGGGCCGAACTGTGAATACTCGCATTGCTGAGCATAGAAGATGAATAAGACTCAATCACCCAGATAAGTCTTCGGTTGCTGATCATGCCATTGAGTTTTTGCACGACATCAAGTTCGAAGAATGTTTGGACTTTGGAACTGTGTGCGTCCGCAAGAACGGGACATCGTCCTTGTATGTTATATTAATTCATTCATTTTTGACTATAATAATTGTCAAGACTCATATTATTTTATTCATTTGTAATAGTTATTCCTGATTTGTGAAATATTTGTCTTGACACTAGTTTCTGTTATATTCATGTAGATGTAGATTATTGAAATTCAGTTTTTCTGTTAAAAATTTTTTTATGACATGTTTGGACCCTGGAACTGTGTGCGTTGCAGAAACTGGACATCGTCCTAATGTGTTATATCAATTAAATCTTTTTCTCTTTAATAATTGTCAAGACTCATATCGTTGATTCCTCTGTTGAGGTTTTTACGTGGTTTTTCCTCAGACTTTGGGTAAATGCCAGAGGAATTTTGTTCTTTTTGCACTAAATGTGGAGTCCACGTATTCACATCTAGTTATCTGTATATTTTCAATTTTTAATTTCTTATTATCTAGATACCTTCTTGCCTTGTTTATTTTTGTATCATTTTTTCTGATGAAGACTTTCGGTTAGAGAGTTAAACGTCAAAAATAAAATTAAATATACAGAATTAAAACCAAAAATAGTTATTTACATAATTAGTTATGAAAAGTGACATATTGTTTGACGAAACGTAATTGTTAGAAATATATTATCAATAACCATATATCTCCTGTTGATATTACGCCAACTATTCTGAAAATAATATGAAAATAGTATCTGTTTTTTGATGTTGTACTGTGTTTTTATTTTGATGTAAAAAAACCTGTCAATATATAAAATATATCGCAAATTGTAATTCTATTCATTGAGTATTAATTACTGTAGATGCTTTGCTTTTCACTCTGACATGGTAGCAGAGCGTAGTTGGAAGGAATATTGAGTGATTAGCAATATAAGTGCGATTGATGTTAACATTTTTGAAGTCAATAGAAGGTCAAAATGTGTGATGAGAAACAACAAATTGAGAAGCTAATTGGAGAAGAAAATTGGGCGACATGGCGAATTATTATATGTACAATTTTAGAGTGTGATGGAGTTTTTGATGTTGTGAATGGCAAGTTAAGAAAACCTGAAGCAGATAGTATAAATTATGAAGCTCAACTTACAATGTGGACAAAGTTAAATGCTAAAGCGAAAAAACGTCTAATATTGTCTCTTGATACCAAACCGCTTCTTCGAATTGGTGGATGTCAAACAGCGAAAGATGTCTGGGACAAATTAAATCAAATTTATGACACGCAGTCTGAAGAGAATATTGATATCTTACGTCACAAATTTCACAACATAGAGTGGAAATGGTCAGGCGGTATGCAGGGTCACTTGGCAAAATTTGATGAAGTACAAACGAAGTTATCTTTGCTGAATAAACCTATTGATGAAGGTGATTTGTGTGCTCGTTTGTTACAAACACTGCCAAAAGAATTTGATTATATTTATGTTACATGGCATGATTTACCTCAAGTTGATAAAACATGGGCTAAATTGCAGAAGAAATGTTTAAATTATGAGTTGCGAATGTCAGATAGAGATGAGTCTGAAGGTGCAACTGCTATGATATCAAAACTTAAAGTTAATTCATTGCAGAATAAATATCAAAAGTACAAGAAAAATACTTTCACAACAAAGGCATCTAGTCCAGCAAAAGATGATAAGAGATGTTTCCTCTGTGGAAAACTTGGGCATTTTTCAAAAGATTGTAAAACTGGCTTAGTTTGTTTTAGATGCAAAGGAAAAGGTCATCGATCAAATGAGTGTTCCAATAAGAAAAAGGATTTTGCGATGTTGTCTGCTGCAAACACATCAACAAAAAAATTCTGTATTTCTCCTTTGGAAATCAATGTTGTACAAATGAATTGTGATGAATGGTACATTGATAGTGGAGCAACGCATCATGTTACTAATCGACGAGATTGGTTCTCTTCTTTTGAGTCATTCAAAATACCCAAGAAGATGGACATTGCCAAAAATGGTGTACAAATTGAAGCAATTGGTACTGGCCGAATCGATGTAAAAATATTTGATGGGCAAAAATGGACAGAACGCTATTTTGAAGATGTTTGGCTCTGTCCTGATGGACTTTGCAATTTATTTTCTGTCAAAAGGGCCGCACAAAAGGGTATTGAACAAGTTATTCAAGATAATGGTAAATCTTGGGTATTCTTCAGAGATGGAGTCCAAATTGCTGTTGCTATTTCAAACGAAGAGAATGAACTTTACCGTTTAGCTGTAAAAGTTATTCGCCAAGAGAAATCTTGTACCATTTCTGAAACAGATGACACACTCCAAAGATGGCATGAAAAGCTTGGTCATCAAAATAAATGTTATGTACAGCAATTCCTTAAAAACAATGGTATCAATTTGAAAATGAATAGCGAACTATGTGAAGGATGCATTTTGGGCAAACACAAAAGAATGACTTTTGGTGAGAGGATTGACAAGTCTACCAAACCAGGAGAGTTGATTTTTGCAGATGTTTGTGGGCCAATGGAAGAAAAAGATTTAGAAGGACATCGATATTTTCTTGTTTTCAAAGATGATTATTCTAGTTTTAGGACAACGTATCTTCTACGGAAGAAAGATGAAGTCAAGGAGAAAGTACCAAAATTCATTATGATGCTGAAGAATCAATTTGATATTGTTCCAAAAGAGTTACGCACTGATGGTGGAAAAGAATTTGATAATAATGATATGCGTGAATATGCAGAAACAATAGGATTAAAACATTCGAAGACAGCCCCCTATTCTCCTCAACAAAATGGTGTTGCGGAAAGGGAAAACAGAATTATTTGCGAGATGGCAAGATCATGGCTTCATTCAGCAACGCATCTTCCAAAAACTTTATGGGGTGAAGCTATATTAGCAGCAACACATACTTTAAATTGTACTGGACCAACTAAAATTAAAGGAAAATGTCCAGCAGAAGTTTTTTCGAAGAAAAATGTATCTTTTGAACACTTTGAAATATTTGGAACCGAATGTTATGCATGGATTCCAACACAAAAAAGGAAAAAGTTTGATGCCAAATCATCCAAAGGATACATGGTCGGATATGCAGACTGTGGTTACCGAATTTATTTTCCTGAAAAGAAAGCTGTTTTTGTCTGCAGAGATGTAAAATTCAAGGTAAAAGAATTACAACAATCAATAAATTCAAGTAAATCAGTATATATTTTGAATGAAAATGAAGAAAATACTTCTGAACCGATTAATTTCGGTACTGATTTTGAAGATGTGGCAAACAATGCTGATCAAGAAGAAAATCTAGAGGGCTATCAAGAAGAAAATGAAGACAATCAAGAAGTTGAAGAAAATGTTATACTTCATAGCAATGAGAATACATATTACGATTTACGAGATAGAAGTAACATAAAAAAACCAACACGATATCAAGATACCTCATCTCAACGACCAAGAATGATGTTACTTCGTGAAGCACCGAGGAATTATGAAGAGGCCATACAATCTCCAGATGCGGAAAAATGGAAAATTGCAATGGACGATGAGATAAACTCTTTGTTAGAAAATAAAACATGGCAATTAGTTGATTTACCACCCCAGAGTAAGATTGTTGAGAATCGATGGATATTTACAACTAAAATTAATTCAAGAAACGAAGTAGTTCGTTTTAAAGCACGATTAGTGGCAAAAGGCTATACACAGCGGGCAGGAATCGACTATTTTGATACTTTTAGTCCAGTTGTTAGATTTGAGACAATAAGAGCACTTCTCAGCCTCGCTGTACAAAGAAGCTGGTGTATCAAACAATTTGACATTAAAACTGCTTTTCTCAATGGTACCCTGAAGGAAGAAATTTATATGAGACAACCGTTTGGTTATGATGACGGCACAGGGCGAGTTTGTAAATTACTGCGAAGTCTTTATGGATTAAAACAAGCATCGAAGTGCTGGTATGAATGTCTCATTGAATTTCTTGAGAAATGCAACTTACGAGAGAGTTCTGCTGACCCTTGTATGTTTTATGATGAAAATTTAATTGTATTTTTTCATGTTGATGATGGATTAGTTATGGGTTCAACCGAATTGATAACAAATTTCAATGAGAAATTGGTATGTCGTTTTCAAACCACAATAAGTGATGTAGACTGTTACCTTGGTTTGCAAATAAAGATATTTGAAAATTGCATTCAAGTAACACAAACTGCATATGTGAAGAGAATTTTGGAGAAATATGGTATGAATTATGCAAAACCATTATCACTGCCGATTGAACCCGGATGGACACCTGGTGAATCACCTCTTCTAAACGACAATAAAATCTATCGGGAAATCATCGGTAGCTTGATGTATTTGATATTAGGCACTCGACCAGATCTATCGTATGCTGTCAACTTAGCATCAAGAGTACAAGATACGCCGACTCAAGCTCATTTTGCATTGATTAAAAGAATTCTACGTTATCTTAAATCGACAGCTACGGATGGAATTCAATTCGTGAAGACTGAAAATATGATGTTAGAAGCCTATAGTGATGCTGATCATGCTGGGGATAAAAATACAAGACGATCAACAAGTGGCGTGCTCATGAAATTCTGTGGAGGTCCAATTATGTGGAAGAGTAAATTGCAAAAATGCGTTTCTTTGTCTTCAATAGAAGCTGAATATGTAGCAGCCAGTGAAGCTGCTAAATCTATTGTATGGCTCAACCGACTTTTAAAAGAAATCAAAGCAGTAGATGAAACTTCAGTTCCTGTTTTACATATTGACAACCAAAGCGCAATCAAATTTATACAAGGCTCTGGATTTTATGAACTTTCCAAACACATAGAAACACGTTATCATTATATACGACAATTGGTTAATGAAAATAAGATTGCTGTGGAATACATACCAACAGAAGATCAGGCAGTCGACATTTTTACAAAAGGACTGACATCTAGAAGATTGAAGATAATAAAATTACTTGTTGGAGTAGTATCAATAGAGAATTGTTTTGCTTGAAATTTAAAAAATTCAGATATATGGATATTGCGAGAGAGTGTTAGAAATATATTATCAATAACCATATATCTCCTGTTGATATTACGCCAACTATTCTGAAAATAATATGAAAATAGTATCTGTTTTTTGATGTTGTACTGTGTTTTTATTTTGATGTAAAAAAACCTGTCAATATATAAAATATATCGCAAATTGTAATTCTATTCATTGAGTATTAATTACTGTAGATGCTTTGCTTTTCACTCTGACAGTAATATTTGCCAAAACGAGCGTAGCGAGTTTTGCAAATTATGTGAGTCAAACAATATGTCTTTTCATAACGTATTCTGTACAAAATTTTATCTAATTCCGTCAGAATAATTTTATCTATATTTTTGAATGAAAACATCTCTCACGTCACATCACAAAATTCAGATGACTGTGATTCATGACCATCTATTGCTAGGCTACAGAAACAAGAGTGCACTAAAATAAACAAACATTGAGTTTTCACAAAATGTCAAAATAATTTTTAAAAATGTTCTCAAGCAGTGATATCTTGAGTAATATAGTACCCTTTGATATTAAAGACTGCCAATGCTGCATACTGTAAATAATAAATTGTTCTTTTAATTGTACGCAGGTAAATATAATTGATTAGCCCTAAAACATGGCGAGTTATGTAAAGACATTACGTAACTACTTTACGCAACTGTTGCAGGACAGTTATGAAAAATGGGACGTTGCACAACGTCAGAAATTGATGTAAAATTTGACTTTTCAAAACGGAATTAGATAAAGTATATTTATCTAATTCCGTTTTGAAAAGTCAAACTTTACATCAATTTCTGACGTTATGCAACGTCCCATTTTTCATAACTGCAGTGCAACAGTTGCGTAAAGTAGCATGAAGTAGTTACGTAATGACTTTACGTAACTGGCCATGTTTCAGAGCTAATCAATTATACTTATCTGCGTACAATTAAAAGAAAGATTTATTATCCACAGTATGCAGCATTGGCAGAGTCTTTAATATCAAAGAGTACTATATCACTCAGGATATTACTGCTTGAGCACTTTTAAAAAAATTATTTTGACGTTTTGTGAAAATTCGATATTTGTTTATTTCAGTGCACTCTTGTTTCTGTAGTAACAATAGATGGTCATGGATCACAGTCCTCTGAATTTGGTGATGTGACGTGACAGATGTTCTCATTGAAAAATATAGTTAAAATTATTCTGACGGAATTAGATAAAATTTTGTACAGAATACGTTATGAAAAGCCATATTGTTTGACTCACGTAATTTGCAAAACTCGCTACGCTCGTTTTGGCAAATATTACGTTTCGTCAAACAATATGGCACTTTTCATAACTAATTATGTAAATAACTATTATTATGATATAATTCTGAAAGTATGTATAGATCATTAATTTTCTTTTACTTTGATGAAAAAATTATTCTTTGTTCTTCGCTTCTAGTATGTAAAATAACTGTTAATTAGATTCCACAAAATTTTATTTTTTCTAGTTTCTCTTATCCGGGCGACCTCTGGTCCCCAATAATTCGGATAAGAGAAGTTCTACTTCGGTAACATTCATGCAGAAGATATAAAACTGATATCAACTCTGAAATGAGTAATTTATTTGCTCGGTTTGTTAAATATTATACATTTTTTTGTTCATGTATTTTTATAAAAACTATTTTTCAACAATCTTAGCAATTATCAAAAAAAAATTGTATTTTTATCTGGGAAAATAAATATTTATGAACACGTATTCTTATCGATAAAAAATTAAGCCGAGTTCTGCAAAACTTAAAACAATTTATTGTTTGCTTAACATTCAATGTCGTAAGAAATATTTTGAGAAATAGGAGTTACTATGGAAACTAAAGAAAAAGCTAATTTTGGGATAATAGACTATACGGTATTTACCTCTTCATTAATTTTATCCGTAGCAGTTGGAGTTTATTTTAGATTTTTTGGAAATAAAAAACAATCTGAAGAGGAGTATCTCTATGGAAGCAGAAAAATGGGTGCGATACCAGTTGGACTTTCATTATATAGCAGGTAGAGCAAACAATTAACTATTTTAGTTTGAAATTATCTTGAATAAATAGATTTACAATTTTTTCCGTATTTTTTAATAATAATAATATGTAATTATATTTCATTTCTGTAGACACCATACAAGATAATCTTAATTGCAAACGAAGTGATCTGTTAGCTGTAATATAAACTTCAACAGAATGAAACTGATGTAATTACATAAATAAAAACATTTAAAATTTTTAGAAATCAGCGATTTTCAGTTTTTTCGAAATAATTTGTATACTATTTAAAATTTAAATTATTAGCGCATTTTTCCGAAAAAAGCGCTATTATATTCACTTTGGCTGGCTGGCTGGCTGGCTGGCTGGCTGGCGTGACGCTGAGATCTCAGCAACTATACTATTTACAGACTTGAAACTGGTACTAAATAAAAGCTGCTGTTTCGTAGGCTTGCACAAACTGCTTTAATTCAAGCTCAGTGATTGTGGAAAATTGAATTATTCAATTACTTGTTTCAAGTGAAACAATGTCCATAGATATTTATGACATTAGGGATATGGCAACTAGAATTTATTAAAGTAGATAAAAATTTAGTCACAACTTTCGCCGCGGGTGTCACTATTATTATGTACAGTTGTCAAATCTGTCCAGGATTCATTCAATGACTTGTTTGACGCGAATTTGAAGCTTATTAGAATGAATCATTATTATTGGATGAAAATTTGTTCACTTTTGGTGTATTTTTTTTTATATAGCTTTGATAAAGATCAAATTATCATTTTAAGCTACAGCACTTGACCTCCTGTCAGTCAATAACTAAACAATGAAGATTAAAAGGTATTTTTGAGTTTGTACATGTATAAATTATGTACCTATTAAATAGTCAACTTGAAACTAGTACTAAATGGAAGCTGCTGTTTCGTAAGTTTGCCCAAACTGCTTGATTTCAAGCTCAGTAATTGTAAGAGATGGTAATTTGCGAAATCTCTGAAGTAACAAGCATTCATGAGCTGTCAAAAATGCGCTTCCATCATCTAGATGATTCTTCCATTTTTTTTTGACGACATTTGGATCGGCCAAAAAATTGCACAGCATTGCTTATTTAATCAAATTTCTATTTTTAGTAATAAGAACATTATCCTACTCTATTTGGGACACATTGTATAGGTACTGTGAGTTTATTCTAAAGTAAAACAGAATATTCCATATCCATGATTATGAATTTAATAGCAATGAAATAAAATGAATAAAAAAATATCGATCACGCCTTATACCCGCTACGAGTGTGGCAGACACTTTGGTGCACTCTGTAGATTGATAGATATTACATCAGCCGTAGAGTGCGATTACCAGTCGTTAAGCTACGGGTACTCTTAGTTTTTGTAATAGCAATCAGAGCGTCTATTTTAAAATTGAATATAGGGATTAAATTCAACTAAATTGTAATACATGAAGCACGGTCGAATAATCCAAGTTTATCTACAGTTTAATTAATTGTTCAATGTAACAATTATTTCAGTAATTATAACAATAATATTATATGAAACGCTATAATAATTAATATAAATTTCGGGCACATTTTGTTAATTTTTAATTTGAATTTGTTAATAATGTAGCCTCTCATGAATTGAGCTTATTGTAAACGCTTCAGCTTTCAGTTACTGAAGTTTGATCTAGTCAGTAGATCACTCTGTATAAATAATCTAGTCAACAAATTAAAATACGTGTTAATTCTTGCTACTGCGAATTAAAATACGTGCGATAGCTCGTTGAACTCGTTATGATGTCTAGAAGAATGTACAGAGATTTCAAACCCGCACATAAACAATTGCAAAAGTTATAGACAATTGAAGATTCCAAAGAAAAGGGATCTACTTTTTTGAAAATTACTCGGAAATTATTGGTGTTAGAGGAATTTTACAAACGAAATCTTGAAGAGGAGAAAATTTACAAGAAAAAATATCGATTTCTGGAGCTTGACCTCCATTGTTAATACTTTTTATTTGATGTTGAAAATAAATACCCGCGCGATTAGCGCGGTGTCGTTACGCTGCCTTGAAACCGACCTAATTACAAAAACTATTTTTACATGTAATAAATATTAATTTAAAAATTTGAAAAAATTACTGTGTCATCTAGAAACTTGAAGAAAACAAATATCGTCGAATAAAATTTTTTTTGTGCATTTGTTATTAAATGAAGCTATTGTTAAATTATGTTTTTTTTTTAACTCTCATTTACATTTTAATTTCGATAATTGTTAAACAAAACGTCTTAAAATTATTTTGCTTTGTGTAGATCTTTTGGTAACTATACTAGATGAAGTTATCAGTATGCGGTATTTCCAATTGCTATTATCTATTAGTTATGAATAATTTAAGCAACAAAATAATTTAAAAAGAAGTTTTTTTTTCTAATGAAATTTGATTGTTGTCACTGTTTTTAGATAGTAAACAGCTATAACATAATTATTGATTTCAATTTTTTCAGCTATTTGAAAATTTTTTTTGGAACAAATGGATTAATTACATATTTTTGTGATTTTTTTTTCTGTCATATTGTTGAGCTAAATTATGAATTTAGAAGCAAAAAAAATTCCTAAAAAATTTTTTCAATTGTTTCAAAATTAGTTTCTCCTTTTTATACTGTTCAAACAACATGTTAACTTTTTATTTCAAAATTCATAATTTACGATTTTCTACAAAATCCAAGGGCAAATTTTTTTTTTTCGTTTATATCCTATTTGTTTATTGAATAAACAATTATTATGAGCTCTTATATAATATATCTATATTCTTTCAACCGAAGAAAAAAATTTTAAAAACAACGATGTTTAACAATATGTTATTTCTTTCTTCGCTTGAAAAAAAAAATTAATATATTCTGTAGTTGCTCATAACAAATTATTTATTCAATAAACAGATAGGATTTGAATGAACAATAAAATTTCCTTGGATTTTGTAGAGAATCGTAAATTATGAATTCTGAAATAAAAAGTTTTTCTTAATATATTGTTTAAACAGTATAAAAGTGGAAAACTAATTTTAAAACAATTGAAAAAATTTTTCACGAAATTTTGTTTCTTCCAAATTTATAATTTTGCTCAACAAATTTCATAACAAAAAAAAATTCTCAAAAATATGTAATTAAACCAGTTGTTTAAGAAAACATTTCAAACAAACAGCTGAAAAAATTGAAATCAATAATTATGTTACAGCTGTTTACTATCAAAAAAAATTACAACAATCAAATTTCCTGGAAAAAAGTTGTAACCTCTTTTTCGCCTTTTTGAATTATTTTTTGCCGATTGACTTTAAAAGTACGACTTTATTGACATTTACAGTCTGTAAAGTGGCACTTTTACTGCCTAGGTAGTGAAAGTCTCGTTTCTAAAGCAACCGCTCGACATACGCATCACAACTTGGCAATTTGATGACAATAATATCTGTCAAAAATATTGAAATTAATCAAATTTAAACAATCGGCAAAAAAATTATGTGTTCAACACAGCAAAAAATTAAGATTTACTGCCTTGCCTAGACTCGGCAAGGCTCGACCTCCAAACTAGTATTCTCAATCGGTAAACTGTACTTACTGACCTCAATACTTAATAGTATATTACAATACAAGTGAAGAAACTATGAGTTTTGCTCACGCAGGTGGCAGTTTTGTGCACGAGGCGCTAGCCGAGTGTGCAAAGGCACACAAGAGTGCTGTATAGCGTTTTGTTCAATCCTATTATTGAAACATTCATTAAAACATTAATAGTATATTACATCTGAGGTGGGAAGTATTTAATTACAGCCGAGAGCTTATTATACGACCGAGAGGCGAAGCCTCGAGGATCAGATATAGCTCGAGGCTGATATGAAATCCTCACCGAAGTATGTATAATATTTTATTCACAATCATCCCCAATTTTTCGAGAAATAGTTGATCCAATTTGTTTCTTTTTTCAACAAAGTAAATTTATGTAGTAGTCTATGAAAACGAGAATGTTTTGAAAAATTTAATTAATTTGACATTTGTAGGATTTATGATTTATGAATAAGTTCCCTGAATAAGTTATTTATACGTGTATGCATTGAAACTGTGATAAGTGCAGATATCAATAAGTTATAACAGTGAAATGGAGCTATACACTTGCCCCGAATCGAATGAAAGTGCTACGTATGTGAGTTCATAGCGATTTTGTTCATAATTTACAAATTAATGAATTTATAAGACATAGATTTACACAGAATTGCAACATACATCCGCTTCTTTTCGATATTAATTGTTTTATTTGGATCATTAGATTATATGATCGGTATTTCTGACAGCACGGATTATTTCAATCCAATAAAGATTTATGACCGATGCTAGGCAACCCTGCATGAACATTTCCCACCCAAGAGATGGAAGTATCGCTTCCGACCCGTGAGCTAGTCATTGCAGTTGAAAATTACATTCTTCCCAACCTCCAAAAGATTAGGAATTGCCATATTACTATAATGATTGTGAATAAAATCTATTACACTTCTTAAACAAAGATCATGTATAAAGTATAAAGTAGCATAGGCGGCGGATGCGTTGTTATGGATCATGTAAATATAAACATCCGCAACTGTCAAAAATATTAAAATTGTTTTGTCCTGATATTTTTACAAATATAAATTGTGGCACTAAAATGGAACAAGATAATAATGAACTTGTGCGAGAAAATAATTAACAAGGAAGAGAAAACAAGTAATAGAAATAGCACTCAAGTTGATATTTACAAAAGTTACTACGATAACTACAGAGTCTCATCAGTTTTCAGTTGCTGGTATATCTTGTTCATGTAACGCAATTTTTAATAATTATGAAGTTTATTTTCATATCAATAATAGTATATTACAATACAAGTGAAGAAACTATGAGTTTTGCTCACGCGGGTGGCAGTTTTTGTGCACGAGGCGCTAGCCGAATGTGCAAAGGCACACAAGTGAGCGAATTCGTTTCTTCACGAGTGCTGTATAGCGTTTTGTTCAATCCTATTATTGAAACATTCATTAAAACATTAAAATCTATTACACTTCTTAAACAAAGATTATGTATGAAGTATAAAGTATCATAGGCGGCGGATTCGTTGTTATGGATCATGTAAATATAAACATCCACAACTGTCAAAAATATTAAAATTGTTTTGTCCTGATATTTTTACAAATATAAATTGTGACACTAAAACGGAACAAGATAATAATGAAATTGTGCGAGGAGAATAATTAACAAAGAAGAGAAAACAAGTAATAGAAATAGCACTCAAGTTGATATTACAAAAGTTACTACGATAACTACAGAGTCTCATCAGTTTTCAGTTGCTGGTATATCTTGTTTAAGTAACGCAATTTTTAATAATTGTGAAGTTCATTTTCATATCAATAAATACATGTAATAAAATGTATTGTAGTTTATTCTTTATTTCGTTATGAAAGAGTGAGTGGACGAAAGTAATTACACTCACTACTTTCGCCCACCCGTTGTCATAGGAATCACTATAGTTGACAAAACAAACAGTTTCAAGATTGGTATCCAAGTACAAAATAATGGCTGGTACCACGAGCTCTGTTTTTGGCGCTACTAAGAGCGTTGTGTCAAGATGTATTTCAAGGCAATTGAAATTTTCTCAAATACTTTAGAAAAGAATCTTCAGATGCAAATTACAGAAAAGTCATATGTCTACAAAATTTATTTAAATACTTTCCATTAAAGTAGCTTGAAATATTTATATTGCCATAAACTCTTCTTAAAATAACACTGCTAGTATAGTCAAAAACAAAGCTTGTGGTACCAGCCAATATGTTTCAATAATAGGATTGAACAAAAATAGTTTTTGTAATTAGCGGTCGGTTTCAAGGCAGCGTAACGGTACCGCGCTCATCGCGAGGACCTTTATTTTCAGCATCAAATAAAAAATATTTACAATCGAGGTCAAGCTCCGGAAGTCGATATTTTTTCTCCTCTTCGAGATTCAGTTTGTAAAATTCCTCTAACAGCAAAAGTTTACGAGTAATTTTCAAAAAAGTAGATCCCTTTTCTTTGGAATCTTCAATTGTCTATAACTTTTGCAATTGTTTATGTGCAGGTTTGAAATCTCTGCACATTCTTCTAGAGATCATAACGAGCTCAACGAGCTATCGCACGTATTTTAATTCACAATAGCAAGAATTAACACGTATTTTAATTCGTTGACTAGACTAAAAAGAATGGTATAAAAATAGACAATTGTGAATAATAAACTAGAAAAAATTATTTTATTAGAATTAGGTTTTGTTTTCCTTCATTTCGACAGACGAGCGCTACCTTCGTCAGAAAATTACGGTTATTCAAATTTCTCGTGATTACGTAACAGTCAAACGTTGTAAGATATAATAAACTCTAATCCAATTAATAGTAAATATTTATATCATCACCTAAAAACATTTTTTTTCTATCAGTTTCATTACAATACCATCGATGTGGTGAATATTGGAGGATATGGTCCAAATATCAGATCCTCCTACTAACTAGATCGATGATACTGCATTTGTACAGAGAGAAAATTATTATTCTTAGAAAGCGCTATAAATACTTGCAATTGGTTGGATTTGATTACATCTCATAACATTTTACTGTTACGCGATCACGAGGCTACTTGTACAGTAAATCCAGACAGTTCTTCGGATTTTCATTCAAAGATCCTTTATTATACCTATGGAGATCTAAAACTTCCACTTTCTTGTTATTTATACAGCAAGTTAGAGATTCACAAAGTATGATCTCTTGTCTAGCTATATTCAATAGCATCGGTAGTCACTAGAAAAGTTGAAATCAACAAGAAACCTTATGAATTTTAGAAACCTTGAAGCATTGTGTTAGCAAAAAAAAAATGAAAAAAAATTGTACCTACTGTACTAGTCAATAATTTATCATATTTATCAACCTAATTACCTACTATACTATCTATGTTTTATAAATAAAATGAATAATGTACCTCGGTTGATTTTCTATTCATTTTATTTACATTTTGTTAAATACGTATATAATAACATTTTGATAACGGTACGCTACTATCACAAGACATAATTATAATTTATGCCCGTACTTATAGTTGAAACTCAATCTCGTTCTTGAGTATTACTTGGCCAAGTCGAGGCGAAGTCACCATAGATACTTACTTGATAATCTATCCTATAGTCGATACTTGGCGAAGCTTGAGATTTCTTGTTTTTGACATATACTTGATTGATATGTTTGACGTTCATGACAGTATTTGCGATATATTCCTAGTTTGTCTACTGAATTTGATCTATTTTTGGATAATTTAATTGGAACTGTAAGTTTCAGTAATGATATGATATATATCCATGTTGGAAATACAAATGTCAAGAATGACTGACACGAATACTTGAGCACGACTCAAGGTAGCCTTGCAGTAGACTCAAGTAAAGCCGGAGTCAAGCAAACGCAAAGTATTACTCCGTAGCCAAGTAACGACTATAGGTAATATTCGCATACTTGAGCAATTCTCAAGTATGAGATCGAGCGAAGTATTGACTATAAGTACGGGCATTAGATTTTTGACATTATTTTTATCATTGTCATGAAGTTTTTTATATACTCTAGATCCAGAAATATTTACAAATATCGGCAATTATAACATTATACTATTATACAAGATGTGACAGACCACCCGGATTCTAATCTCTCTCTATTTTCTGCTCTAGAACGCCCAGTATTCTTTATTGGAGATAGAAAATCAATCATGTTATCTTCACTCTAATGAATGATTGATTTTGATTAGCTCTCTAACTCCAATTAAAAATACTGTGCAGCCTAGAGCAATAGAGGAAAATTAGAACTCGGACGGTCTGTTACAGCCTGTATATTACGTGCAAACAAAAAAGATGAAATCTTATTTTTGCTCCTGCTAGTCTTGTTCTTGTAGCATTGAGAGGATGAAGCAACCAATAAAATTTGCGTATCAATAAATTGTAAAGTAAAAATGAAATGAGCTTGGCTCCTTCATTCTATCTTGAGAATTTGAGACCTAAATTGATATCCTCACCGTTTCGAGAAAAGTAGACAATGCTTGACCTAGCACATGCTAATTCGTACTCCCAGATAAGGAAATACAGAACTTTATTCAAATAAAATAGTTTATTTATCGCATTCTGAAATACTTCAAGCTTATTTAAAAAATAAATATTTTACAGCGCAGCATCAGCAGTATCAATAATAGGAGTGCCTATAGAAATTTATTACTTCGGAACGGGTTACCTATGTGCAATGTTTGGAATAATAATTGGGATGTTAATCATTTGGACAGTGTTTTTACCTATATTTTGTGGTAATTTGAGCATCAAAACTCCATACGAAGTAAGATTTATTTTTCAGCTTTTGTTGGATTGGTACATTCATATTTTATTGCAGTACTTCGAAAGAAGATTTGGAAACAACGTTAAACTGATGTCATCATTTATTTACGTATTTAACTCATTTCTTGTGATGCCAGTAGTTCTATATGCGCCATCTTTGGCTCTAAGTCAAGCAACAAATATTCATGTCTTAATCTGCACTACTATTATTGGACTCGTTTGTATTTATACAACTTTTGTAAGGAACGAAATATATATTTCTGCCTCTTAAAACGAAGAATTATATAATTTACAGGGTGGATTTAGAACAGTCGTTTGGACAGATACCTTGCAAGCTACATTAATGATAGTTTCTTATTTATTCATTGCATTGGCAGGAGTAAATAAGGCAGGAGGAATTTCAGAAGTTTGGAGAATCGCACAAGAAGGAAATCGAATTAATTGGTTCAAGTAATTTTGCAATTTTTTCCTTTTAACATCGAATTGGTATTTATTATTTATTGTAAAGAAATATTGGCTCCATTATTAACCAAAAAATCAAAGGAATCTGAGATCCAGTTTTGTAGTTTTACGAATAGAAACTAAACAAATTTATATTGGGGCTATTCTGTATGTCAAAAATCTTATCAATCGATGATAGATTAATGATAGTGTTCCAGAATACAAATAATTATATTTGGACTTTCTAAAATGTGTAACAAATGAAATACAAATGAATTGTCACTATCAGTGTTGTGACCGATCTATATAAATTGATCTAGATTATTGGTCTAAATCACTTTGACTGATCTTTGATCTGATTTAAATTATCTTATATTATAAAATCTAGATCAAATAATTAGGATCTATGATCTCAAAAAGATCAAATATTTTTTGAACGCAGTGCAAGTTATAATTAGTACGTTTTGGTATGTGCGGTGTTAGCAAGGCAGGAAGCTGAGTACAAGTTCCTATTCCTCTTGTATTGTTGTTAAATGTACTGTAATAATACAATTATTATTGGTTTAACGCAAGAAAAATAACAACAATAACACTAGAGGTGATTGCTGATCTGATCTGATAATATAGATCTTGTCACAAAAGTTGATTTTTGATCTGATCTAGAACTATTATCATGTGATGATCTTGATCTTGATTAAGATTTTTTTTCGAATGATCTGCCACAACACTGGTCATTGTGATATCGCAAATTCTGTCACATGTGAACGATGTGAGAGCACGAACATTCTGAGCTTGCAAAAATTTCAAATAAATAAAATTCTGTACATAATAATTTTATAGTCAATTAGTCAACAAAATAGTCGAACACATTTACATACGTATGTAATATGTAAAAGATAAATAATCAAGCTATATTTTTTTTACGAATACAGTAGTAATAATCGTTAGAACAATTGTTACAAAAGTAATTAAGCTTCGCTGAAATACCTGCCTTAAATGATAAATAAAACTAAGTTTACAGTTACGCAACCAGATATGATGATAGGATCTACATCTAGATGACATTCATTTAAATATAACTTACCCAACTAATTATACGTTACTTCATTTGTTATAGATTACCTTTTCGACCGTATCAAAAGAAATACATCTATTATTTATTATCGTTTGCTTTTTGCAAAACAAAAACCAAGCACATAATTTTGTGGCATATTCAATTTCACATTCCACCTCTATCAGTAAAAAACAAATGCTAATAAAGATAAGTATAGCCGATACGTTAAATCATAGTTTTGATAAATTTATTATTATTTTTCCAAATAAACTGCCATATTTAAACACTGGCGACTTAATCACATGACAATTTAGTTACGATCACGATAATTATTTATTATCGTTTGCTTTTTGCGAAACAAAAATGAATTACATAATTTTGAGGCATTATTCGTTAATAGTTATTTATACAACAAGTGAATTAAACCACTGTTTATTTGCGAAAAGAAAGTTCAAAATCACGAGCGCGTTTAGCGTGAGTGGTTTAATTCTTAGAGCAAATAAAGAGGTTTAATTCACGTGTTTGTATATATAATTTTATTGAATTTTGCGTAAATTTCTGGAACATGAAACTGAGGAACAAAATTCAAAAAAATTAAAAAACTTCGTTGATATCGCGACGAGTGTTTGTTTTTCAAACATTCGGGAGTGTGACTGTCAGTAAACTGTTAGTTTTGTGAATTTTGAATTGAAGCGTTATAATTATGAAAAGTATTGTCTGAAATGATGGAAGAAAATGATTGAAACAATATTTTCGTCCCCTATATTATTTTGAACGAAGCAGCCGCAGCAGTTGGAAAAATTATTCCTCAGAATTCAAAATCTTTTTATGAAAAGGAATTCCAACAGTGATTTAAATTTTTTTACATCACTAATAATTCATTTTAAATCACTAGTGAATAAAGATTTACTTATGACTGTTGCTATGGATTTAATAATGTAGCTTTAAAACGTCAAATATGAATTAAAAAAATTGACGTACATCTAACTAAATATATGACATACTTTTAGTCACGATTATTCTATTATACTCATATTTTAATCATTTGGAGAACATTTCTTCATAAAAAGAATGAAATCCCTGAATAGATATAACAATAGTCAAAAATCCGCCCCGGATTCCAAAATTTTTCTGACTCGATGGAAATGTGGGTATAGGCTTTGTACAATAACTTATCAAAATTGTTGTCACGTGAAATATTAAAGAAATTTGAAAATTAACTCTGAATAGTATACTACAAAGACCGAACGACTGGCATTATTATCCAGGATGAAGTTGACTGCACTTGGTCAAGGCGAGGGCAAAGTGCAAGGCGTAGCTTTATGCAGCTAACTTCATCCGTGATAACAATGACGGTCGTTCATTATCTGTGTTGCATACGATACTTTTTGTAACAAGTATACCGACGTTCTCCATTTCTGAGCTTTTTAAATTAATTTAGATATATCGAAACTATCTTGTCGGTTTTACAAACAAATTTTTTTATTATTTTGAATAATAACAGATTTTTATTATTATTTTAAATAATAACAAGTTTTTATCATTATTTTAAATAATAAATTGTTGCAATTGTGATTACATTAACAGTAAATTGATACAACGAAACATAACTTACAGCATTATTTGTTCTAATGATTAATATTTTCCACATTTTCTGTACTAATTTTTTTTTTTAACGCTTAGTTTTCAAGTTAATCGTTAAAAACTAATTTTTCAAGGTTAATTTTTCATTTTTAAAATTTTTTTAGCATTCCACAAGACAGCAATTTTGATGTTATTGTGTATCCTACCAACTACCTTACCCAAATTTTTATCGAGTTAGAAAAAACATGCAGCTTAAAGTCCTTATTGATTGTAGTAAATTGCCAAAATACAGAAAATTAAATACAGAATTATCACTACGTTAAATCACCTTTTCAATTTATTACGAGTCGACATAGAGTCAACTGCTGATTGAGAAGCATCTAACAAAATTGCTTCTGATTTTTTGGGGACAAGTATGCAACTCGAGAGTTTTTCTCGTCGACAGTGAGCGGAGTTTTCCTGATATAGACAACCATTTTAAATATAAAATATAATTTTCTCACATTCAAATTTTCGCTATATACCTACAAATAAACAATACTTCACTTTAACATTGTTGTCCACGTAGCTGATCAAACCTTGTAGCATATTTCGAATAGCTTTCAATCACAGCCTGCAAAAAGCATTTCAGAATTGTATGTTCGTCTTAAAAAAATTAGGAGTAACTTTTCTCCAGATAATTGCTAGTCATCAGTTGATAATATGTTGAAAACATCTAGAAGCAATAGTATGTCAAGAAGGCAATGTAACGCAGAGATAATTTACTGTTTAATTTTTGTTGATTTTCTGTATTCTGGAAATATTAAGAATTGACAGCATTTTTCTCTTTCTGTTGAAGTAAAAAAATGCACTAATTAAAATTAATTTTTCAAAAACTTGATCTGTGAGAAGTTTTCGTGGATATTTAGAAGTATCTGAATAGTTTCTCTTGTTTATCTATCATAAATTTAGGATAATGTCCATAAGTTCAATCCAATTTTTTTTTGCTTTTGCTATCTGTGTCAACATTTTCTTTTAATTAATAAAAATAATGGTATTGCTCCTTTGTCTAAATCAATATTTAAACTTCAATTTTGATATACCAGGCCTGGCCACGTTACGATTTGGTCGCTTAACATTGCGATTCAGTCGCACGGTTTTAGTCAACAGTGTGAAACAGTTCATTTTTCATTAGTTTTCCATTTACAGATTTAATAAATTCACACTCAGTATTAATTGCAAAAAAATGTTCCTACTTTGTCAAAGTAAAACTGAGTTTTTTGATTCCTCAAATATAAATCACACTCAAATCGAAATATCTATTTTCAGCATGAATCCTAATCCATTTATTCGTACCACATTTTGGACAACAATAATCGGAATAGCATTCTTTTATAGCAGTCACAGCGGCTGTTCTGCCTCAGCCCTTCAAAGATACATGTCAGTCCAAAATCAAAATCAAGGCAGAATGTAAATTAATATTACAAAAAAAAAAAGATGAAACATATCTCAAAATTTCATATTGCAGAAGCACCTTTATAGGTACAATAGGATCATGTCTCATTACAATTATTGGTGGGTTAACTGGCTTAGCAATGTATGCAATTTATAGCGGATGTGATCCAGTTAAAAATAAAACAGTAACAAATTCAAATCAGTTAGTACCATATATGGTGATGCAAACTTTTGATTATATACCAGGTTTTCCTGGTTTTTTTATTGCTGGATTATTAAGTGCTGCTTTAAGGTAAATACGAAAATAATAATTGCAATGAAGATATTCTATAATTAATATTATTACATTTTCCAGTACTCTAACATCTGAATTAAATGTAGTGGCAGGAATAATATACTACGATTTCCTTTCGAGATTTTGTAACAACAATTTTGTGAAAAAAAGAGGAACTTTAATAATGAAAATTATTGTTATAATAATTGGTTTGATCTATTTATTACTTGCGCCATTATTACAAAAAACTAAACATATTTTCGAGGTATACAAACGAAGAATCTTTTAATGAATAAAATTTTAATTTTATGGTTTTTTAGTTGATGATATCAATAGCTGCCTTGACATTTGGAGCGAAATTGGGAGTTTTATTTCTAGGAATTTTATTCCCGAGAACAAATTCAAAGGTAAATTTACTGTTTCTCTAAGTTATCTCTTCTACCGTCAAATAATTTTATGTTGAAAAGAAAAAATGTATATCGCGTTTATTTTTACTTACTTATACAAAGTAACAAGTAAGTATTGTGAAACCGACAAAACTCACCTATCGAGATTTTGATGGAAATATCCGTTTTGGGCATCCCTGAATCCATTTTGACTATTTTTGGCTTGATGTCGGTAAAACTAGTTGAACGTATAATATTGAAATTTTGTATTTAAGACTGGTATAGGGTCTAGTTGTGCACCTCACATAATGGTTCCAATCGTCTGTACCGGAAGTGCACTTTACTTGAAACTTTTTTCGAATTTCTCCAATAAATCCAAAATGGTCAACCGTAGGAAGTTGAAATTCAGTATTTGAACTTGATGTTGTATCAGAATGGTTATCTGCTATTTTTGAAAGAATCGGCCAGGCCAGAAGTGCACTTTACTTGAAACTTTTTTTGAATTTTTTGCTTAAATATAAAATGATCCGCCATAGCATATTCAAATTTCGTATAAAGAACGTCTATAACATCTTATTGCACATCTTGCATTATGATTGCGATCGGCTAAACCGGAAGTGGACTTTATTTTAGACTTTTTTTTAATTTTCCGCATAAATCCAGAATGGTCAGCCATAGGATACTGGAATTTAGCATTTGAAATTGTTGTAGTATCTCATTGATCATCTTCTATTTTTGTAACAATCGACTGAACCGGAAGTGCACTTTATATGACAGACTTTTTGAATTTTCCGCATAAATTCTGAATATTCAGTCGTAGAATATTTAAATTTTGTATTAGGCACTTTTATAATATCTAGTTGTACACCCTGCATTATGATTGCTATCGACTAAACCGGAAGAGCACTTTATTCGAAACATTTTTTGAATTTTCCGCATAAATCCAAAACGATTGAACGTAGATTGTTAGAATTCAGTATTTAGGACTATTTTACCGTCTTGATGCTCATATCCTATTTTTATTGAGATCCACCGAGCCGGAAGTGCACTTTACTTGACAGTCTTTTGGAATTTTTCGCATAGATTCGAAACGATCAAGTGTAGAATATTGAAATTTGGTATTTCAGTCTGCTGTAGCATCTGGATCATTGCCTATTATTTCCATAACAATAGACTGAGCCGAAAGTGCACTTCAGTAGGAATTTATTTTTTGCGCATAAAATCAGATCTGTTGGTAGTCGTAGAATTTTGGAAATCAGTATTAAGGAATGTTGTAGTATAAGAATAATGGCCTACTATTTCGATAGCTACCGACTCAGCTGAACCAAAACGATTAACTGTGGAACGATGAGATTTTGTGTTTGATTGCACACATCGTATTATACATATATCCAATGATGTACAAGTAAGTCACGTGATGTTCACGTCAGATTTTTATATTATACGATAGGTTACGATTCTGCATTTTCTTCAGACTTCTTGACCCACTGAATCTTAAGATAGACATAAAATCATTGTTATTTTTTTCAAGTCTTCTACGAATTATCTCTCGGCTTTGACGCTTCGAACAAAGCTCATGTCGTGCGGCCATGTATACTGCCGAGAAAATATTAGAGCGAAGCATGATCGTTGTTTATAGTATGTGTAATTCCGAGTTTACCATACATTTTGACCTACATACCACGAATTTTCGCTCTAACAGAATATAGAAGCTTGAAAGTCATATCTAGTTCGGAAACTACAGTCTTATGTTATGTTGTGAATAGTTACTACCTAATTTTTATTGCACCTTAAATTTTAGTATTATAGTAAAGTGAAATTGAAACACGTGCAAATTTCAATTCAATTGTTGTTAAATTCTGCAGATGAAATTCATCAGTCATTTTAATAATGATCTTAAATAAATACTTCCTAAAAAAATAATAAAACTTTAAATAAATGATTTTTTTAGGGTGCTATTACAGGAGTCTTAATAAGCATGTTAATTATCGGATGGATAGATTTTGGAGCTCATTATAACGGAATAAGCTCTTATTACATTTTGCCAACAAGTACAGAAGAGTGTATTAAAACAAATCTAACTATATTATCAACAACTACACAGAAATCTACCATAAAGTAAGTTTGATAAGATAACAAATTATACCAATAAATTGAACACATTTTACTTTTAGGCAACCAAATTTTGAGGATATTTTCATACTCTACAGATTATCGTATTTATATTATTGTTTTCTAGGTACTGTAATTACTATAGTTGTAGGAAACATTGTTAGTTATGTTACAGGACCAAATAATATATTTGATGTAGACCCCTTATTAATAGCACCATTTCTAAGACCATATATTAGAAAACAAAAACAAAAAGTAGAAATGTACATGCAAGAACAATAATATATATTCATTTGTAATCACGGTTTTATTATTTAATAAATAATGTACATAATTTAATTTCAACTAATCATGCATGCATCATAATTTTATCTCTATACTTTCTGTTTTCTTATTTTCTAAAACAAACCATTTTCTCTTATTTACCAAAAACAAAATCATCAACAATGGTAGGTGGAGTAACGAAAATCTAAATAATTTTCGTGACGTTGCGGAGGTAGAATCTTTGTAAAATTGATACGCTACAAAGAAACAAAATATTAGTAATGCCTAGAAATAGAAACTCTCTAATTAAATAGACTCTATATAAACACTCATCTGCATAACTCTCAATCAATAAGTCATAATTTTGTCTATTCTTTTGAAGAAAAAAATATTTAAAAGAAGGAAAGGGGCACAGCTATGATTGTGCCATAACCAAAGGCGTAGAGCAACGTTTAGTTGAGTTTCAAGATAAAAATTGAAACTGATTTCATGATAAATAATACTACATACGCTCTCAATCAGCGCTTGATTCCTCATTCTACGATTATTTGGGGAATATACTAACTATCCCTTTCCCCCAAGATTGAGAAATGAACGATTAAAGCTGGTTTTATAATGTCATTATTTAAGTTTTCTTCCAGCATTCGATTTCTAGAATTATAAATTATTTTAGGATTTAGACAATATTATGCAATTTGGCCCAATTTTTGTCTATCATACTAAATTCTCACACGTTTGTGAAAATGAGGATAATTGCTTTCTGGGACTGATTTGGAATTAATATACCGACTATTACTTAGAAACTGTGCGTAGTTGAATTGTACCACTTCTTTTTGAATGCTTTCGTCACATTCACACTGATACATTCTCAAAGCGAATTCAAGATGTACAAATCAATAACAAATATATGCGTTGTATAACAGAGAATATCAACTATCGTTGGAATATGTATTCAAATTTCTCAAAATTCATTCGTCCCTTTATGTTTATAATAAATACCTAAATAAATGAAGTACGCATTCAACGGTGTAGCTTGCAGCAAAAACCACCAATTCGTAGTTTCAAAAACAGGAGCAGCGCAGCATAAACCCTGTATGATTAAAGTATGTCTCAATGCAACTCTTCTACAAAGCGCTGGATTAATAACAGACATCATACGATAACCAGCTCTTGAGTAATCTGGTCGTAAATTCCACGACAGCGCGTTAAAATGTGGAAACTGCCATGAATAAAGTAATCCTGCCATAATGAAAGCACCTACATCGAGGGTTCCAGCACATGCTGCCCATCCCATTAAAGGCGGAATCGCTCCCACTAAAATCAAGATTGTTGTAGACATATTTATTTCTTGATAAAAGCCTATAAATAGCTATAAAGTTCTTATTTTAACCATTGCAGCTTTCTCGTGAAAGCATTACTCTATTTTTTAAGCATACACCATACATTAGCAAGCATTTATAATTCAAATTATGTTCAAGATAATAATATAGAATATTCGACAAAGCACTGTCAGGATACATTAAGCAGGGTATAAAGATTACTCTTTCTAGGATTTACTGGAGTTATGTCAACAACACTGAAGGATGAACCATCCAAGAAAAGAACAGGTAATTTACTCTGTATGAGTAGGAAAAATGTCATACTAATGACAGGACTTATAACTGGATCCTGTGCAATGAATCAAAAGCCACACAAACATTGGAATTGAAACAGGAGTCGGTATGCAGAGGATGTGGAGAAGAGAATAATACCCCTGAGCACATAATATTCACTGCCATCAGACATAATGTTCTAGTAGAGATTGCAGTCTAATATTTAAAAAAAAATTTAGATCTGAAAAAATCCTGGATTTCGACAGACCGACAGGATTCCTATCAGAGGAGTATAATAGGCCAAAAGGCCGCAGTACAGGAATTATGGAAGATCCTCTCTTGTCTGATAATAATTCTATATTTTTAATATTTGATCGATGTGCGTAGTAGTTCACGGAGCCGGACGTTCGACTAGAGACTTCTTTAATAAATTTAAAATGATTGACTTTATTATTTCTACAAAATGGATTTCATTTACGATGTAAGCATAAAACTAGTTTCAATGTAAATTATCATCTATATGTATCAATTCTCATCACGTCATTACCGTAATGTCATAGATAACATATAAAAATATGTAAAATTCAATAATTCAATGTGACGTCACAAGTGCAGAAATTTCTATATTCACAATGCAAGCGAATATGAACATATCTCATTTTATAACATATTTATTTCTGAGCTCAAATTCAATTCAATATACATATATTGTAATAGAATGTATAAAATGGTTGATTTCTTCTATCGATTGAATAATACGTCATATTGTAACACTATACTACATGCAAAAGTAGTTCATTTTAGTATTTCAACAAGTTGCCATGGCAACTGTACAAAAAGCATTGATTGTTTTGGACTAATACAAAAAGTATATTACGTTACATAGTTCGTATCTAATAATAAAGTGCGATAGAAGAAGAAAAATACGATAGAAACAAAAAATATGATTTAGGGAAATTTTTTATTCATCCCAAAATCTAGCAGTTTTTGTACTTGTTAAACAATAATTCTATTTCATCAATTTATTATAAATAGAAAATATAATTTCTCAAAGCAGATTCTATTTTTATTTGACAAGTTATAAATGCGATAAATGAGATAGTGCGTGCGCCACGTATTTTCAAATAAGCAGATGGTCAGCTGTCAACCTACAATTACATTTCAAGATCATTGGAGCCTACTTTCCCATATTCTAATTCTATTATAAATGTTTTCGTTTAACAGCACCAAAAATAATAAACAACAAATATCATGTGTTTCAGAATGATAGCTGTTCAGTTCTCATTTTAATTACCGCAGCATTCATATCATTTGCATTTGTGATGAAATTAATAAATTTTAAATATACATAATGACATTTCTAAAAATTTATATTTAATATAATTTTCTGGTAAGCTTTTAGTTTAACGAACTTTAAAATTATTAGAAAAAATGAATTATTGTCAGAACATCAAAAAAAAATCTCCACTTTTCATTTAAAAAAATGTTATTAAATTTCGTGACATTAATTTGTGACGTAACGAATTAAAATACATAGGACCGTATTCTCATCTCTTAAAAAAGCGCTACTTCAGCAAAAATTTTAATAAAAAGAGATCGCGCTATGAACATAGAACTTGAGATAGTAATAGAAAGTTCATAATTATTCAGGAAGTAGTGCGATTTCAAGAATTGAGAATATGGACCATTGTTATTTTATTTTCGTGCGCATGAGCACCACATGCATGTCGTACTTTCTAATGCCAAACAGTGTCAATGAGTTACCGTGCGTGACCACTCAAACAACAGAACGCACCCATCACTCATGAAAATAGCGGATCCTTTAATTTTCGTGGTCACTGACGAAAAAAATACAGTTAGCTTCATGCGCATCACATGCTACTCATTTCACTTTTGGCCGGTTTTATAAAAGACCAAGTAAATTTACTCTCAAAATAAATTTATTCAACTTAACAAATTCTAATCGTTTTGAATTTCTTTATGACAACAGAATCATTGCTGTCAAAAAATCGACTGTCATTTTATTTACTCTGGAAGTAAATTACTCTGCCTTTTATAAAACCGGGCATAAGTCATTTTGTTTGACGTTTATTGCGCTGGATTATTGTTTTTATCTGAATCGAATTTGAATGTGAGAAAGTGCGTTCTTTTAGGTTTGTTCCTACAGCAGTACAAAACTGTCCGAGACTGTCCGGAGTGACAAATCCCTGACTAGAAAGTTTTCTGTTCCAACAGTCCATGATCTGTTGTGATTCTTCTGACTGTTGAACATGTGTTCCAACATATAATCACTGACTAGTTTGAAATCAGTCATAGCTCGCGCATGCTTGCAAAAAACTAGTACGGGACTGTCAGTACCTAGTCAGGGATTGTCTGTAGCAACAAACCTAATGTTTCATGAGTGAAGTCACGGCCACTCATGGTCAATGTTTGATGTGACATAGGCATATAAAAGAACACGCTAAATTTTGAATATACTTTATTTAAATTTTCCTGCGAGAAACTAACTTTTATTCACATAATTAAATCCGTATTTTTATTGAATCATTCTGCAGAAAACTAACACTTTCAGTCCCTACAGTGAAGATGTGTACGTAAAAATAAGATTTAAATTTTTGGCGTCACAAAATCTTTTGAAATTTTTATTTATTTTAAAAAAATTTAATATTTTTAAATTTATTTTATGAACAAAAAATATTGGATGCATTAGGATGATGTGATTAAAATACTAAACTGAGGCGATATTCATCAGTTTTTTTTTGTTCACATTCTATCTGTTAGCGACGAATAAACGTAAAAACGGTGGAAGCTCAATTGCTGAACTTTTTTTATGATCCACAATTTCTCTCTATCATGCTCTAACTCAGGAATTGAGGAAATTAGCGGAATGCGAACGATCAGGTTACGTAAATACTTAGTATGAACCAGGCAAGGAGCAGAGAAAAAGAGTTAGTTGCTAATTGATTATAAATATTTATAAACATATACGAATATCAATAAATGAAATATGCCTGTATTATTATGAAACACATATGTGATGAAGTTTCTTTAGATTACTTTGGAAAATATTTTAATCCAATATCGGTACTTTTCTTTGTCTTATGTTTATGGGACGTCATGATGCATTTGTTCGTTTTGGATATTGTCGCAATAAAAATTCAAAAATATCAATAAAAATCTAACAGCTTATTAATTGAATATTCACCATCATTTCAAATCAAGTTGCGGTTTAGTAAAAAATAATAATTTAATATTAAATTTAGTTGACGATGGTTCTGGAAAATTCCAGAGGGGCCTGTGATATAGAAATAATTATATTTCTAATAACAATCTATTTTATTTAATCCTATATGCTAATTATTCATTGATCAATTTTTCAATAACCTAAAATATTATAATTTGTACAAGCTTTCGATTCACAGATATCATTATTTGGTAGCAAGCACCGTAATGAAATAGCAGTACAACTCTAAACACAATTTAGACATTAAAAAAATAAATGAATAAAAACAAACTCACCGATAGAACCAACCCAAGTGTTCAAGATACTAACTCGCTTCATTGGAGTGTAAACAGTCGTATACAAAACTAAATTGCTTAATCCTAATAAAGTCGTCAAGTCATTTACTCCAAAATACAGAATTCCTAAGCCAGAAGCACTGGTAGCTGCAGCAAACATTATGGCATGAAGTGGCCTAAATTTAATTCTCAATTAGTAACACATTTGAGAAAAACTAAATAAGAAACTTACGTTAATCGGCCACAAACAAGAACTCTATGCTTTGTCCTGGACATTTGAGCATCAAAAGGAACTTCATGAAATTGATTTACAGAATTTGCAGCACATGAAAGCAATCCCGTACCAGTTAAACACAAACCAAATGTTGCCCAATCAAAAGGTGCTGGAGCTACTGCATATCCCGCCATCGATGTAATCACAACCAAAGCTAAAATATTTTCACTGAGATAACGCACTGATTTAATTGAAATTTTTAAGTAGCTTACAGGTAAGACGAGTTTTTGATAGCATGGAATAATGCTTCAATAATTCAGAATTATCTGTTGATGGCATGGGTCGCCAATCTGGACCTGTTGATTTTGGTTTTTTCCCTCTTCGAACATCATTTTTATTTTCTACGGCGGATGCACTGGTAACATCGATTTTTGAATTCGAATGAATTTCTGGTTCTGCCTGCGGGACATTCTTCTGTAACAAGTATTAATATGGGGCACGTTCACATTACATAACATGAATAATGACCAAAATATTTCTGTGAATGACAAACTTTTTGATAATAATATGATTTATTACTTACTTTATAAGCTACTTGCGATAAATATTTGCTATTTTGATAAAAAACGCTTGAATTTCTGGAACATAACCTCACATTAGCCGCTAATATACTGTACATCTTCAAATAACAAACAATCACATTATTAATTAGTCTATATATTGTAAAAATTTAAGTTTTTAATCATTGTTAAACACACATATTTGAACTAAAATAATTAAAACTAGAAGCTGAATTACGAAATTGTCTCAGCTTGACATTTCACTTTTTTCCTCTCGCTCACTCTCCTCACAGCATCTCAGTCTCAGAGGTTACAGTCTCACCACTTTTAAAAAAAATAAATTTGAAAGATTTCAAAATTCTGCAATTTGTTCTAGATTGAACACATCAAGATCTAAATAAATATATAACTTTTATATCTTGAACATTCGAATCACGTATTTTCCATTAATTAATATATTATTCTATTGGCTTTTGTATCAATCTTTAAACGCAAATTATACAAGATAAGGGATGGTAATTTAATTTTTACTACAATTTGACATGCATGAATAATTTTTTTTACGCTTAAATAATTTATTACTTAAAAATGGTTTTGAATTACAAGATTCTGCTATTATTCATGAATTTAACAGATCAAAATCTGTACGAATACATTATTTTCATCCCCTAAACATTTAGATTGAAAAACATTTCGAATCTCTTTCAAATAGAACTATCACTTTGAGAAGGGCGGAAATTCAAAATGTATTAAAAAAATGTATGTTTCATAATTTGGAATATACGGTCTTTTCAGTTACATGAATTATATCTGCTATCAACCTATGAAAAATTCAGAAAATTAAAATGGAGTTACAAGCAAATATGGTGGAATTATATTTTGTACATGAAATTTAATTTTTTTAAAGTAATATGAAGAATATCGCTAAAATATTTATATTTTCTTCTACTATTGAGTATCACAATGAACTGTACTTCTTGTATTTTCTGTTTTACTTATATGATTTTCTTATTACGGTGAATATTCCTCACATGATCTCATGCATATCTGGTTTTCCAAATGCATGATCTTGCACTAAAATTAAAGTACGATGCAAAAATACTTCACACAAAGACAATCTTTTCCATAAACAGATTCCTTATTTATAGCAGTAAAATTGTTCACTATTGTGTACAAATATGTATTCGCTGGAAGAAGAATTATGCCTACATGAATAATACAAAATCAAGTATCTACATATTTGAGAGTTTATTAAGCAGATCTCTGAACAGAAGTATTCATAGTCGAAATTACGGAAACTGGAACAAATATTACATAATGAAATTCTTTAATATTCAGTTCTAACAAGAAGTTTCTATAAACATTAAGAATTTAGAGTTTTCAAGAGTTTAGAAGTCTATAAATATGTGTCATGCGGATGGGTGCGAGATTTATTGGTGAAAAAGTTTGAAGAAAATAACTTGATTTTTGGAAAGGTAAATTGTATGCACTGAACATTTATTATTAATATTTATATAACAAAAAATTTTACCCATAAAATCTTGAAATAAAATATAACTATGAATTAATACGTTTGTACATACTAATTTTTAAACAATTTGTGTCTTAGGTGATGCATTCTCAACGACTTAATGAAAAACCTCTACAGCCTTGGATTATAGCTCGGCCAGAAGGAGAAATTCTTTGTAGTCATTATAGATGCGATGCAGGTCTTGATGAGACTTGTAGACATTTTGCTGCTATTTTATTCGCTGTAGAAGATGAGAAATTACAAAAGAAAAAGTATCCGGGGATAAAGCCTGCGTGGAAAGTTCCCCAAGGCAAAATGGGGAGAAGTTAGTGGACATATGAGAATTATTAAATCTTACAAAATATCTACGCCGACCGAGATAGATATATTTCAGCTACTATCGGCAACTAGAGCTGTGGGTGGATAAATCCTTTCTGCACAGAAATAATAACTAATTTTCATAATATATTCGAAAGAATAAATATAACATATACTCACTTAGACCGTGCAAATAACTCTTCAACTGAAATAGATGCTGATTAAAACAGTACAGGTAATATTATCTGAAAATTACCCTCGCTAGAGCGCACTGTTACTTATTGATTCATATTTCATATTGCCATTTTCTGTGGCCATATATTTCTGAACTTCCCCAGCTGAAACAAAGTAAACAGTGGTTGGCTTTGAAAAATTAATATCTAATAGCATTGTTCATGAAATATTTTGGAAACTTAGCATGAGTTGACTCCACTATATTGTTTCGGACAGTTTCGTACAGTTGACATGAAGCAATATTGTTAAAGTGTATTTCCAATGTTGAATACAAGTAGTTTATTGATATAAAGGGATAATTGATATTATAAAAGGTATATAATTATAGAAGATCGAAAATGCAGGAAAGGAGCTACAAAACGGTGTTTGTTTTAGAATATGTCAAAGTGACAGTCGTTCAAAATCGTTACGAGAAGAAAACATGTACTATTTACTTCACACATCGACAGAAGAAAGCACAAATTTTTGGTAAAGTGCACATGAAAAATTGTTCTGAGTGTACAAAATGTGATTCGTGGATGAAATCGTATCGACGTGAAGATTTCAAACTCTGGATCACGTAACAAAGGACACATATATTTGTTCCCTTTATTTTTATGGTGGCACTGGGCCCACATAAGCGAAACTCAGCTTAATATCAATAAAAAATTTGAAAATTAAGGTATTTTCTATCATTCGAAGATTGTACATTTTATACTTTGCGAATACATAATCGCTTGACATTTATTATAAATACTATCACAGAGCTGTCATATATTTTAATTTGCAATAATTGATGACAAAATTAATAATTAGATAACTTCGAGGATAAACATAATACAAGAATGACGAATACAGAAAATAATATTAACCTCTTCACTAATTCTTCTTTGTTACCACTCTATTTCCGTCCGTGGCACTTCAGCCACTGTTTCAATTGAAGGCAAGAATGTTTCTCTAATTCACCATACAACAATGTTGCCTCATCAATCATCTATTCATTCAATATGATACTGAAAAACGTCTTTAGTCCTATTATTACTGCTTATTGAGATGAAACTATCCGAAACAATATAGTAGAGTCAACGCATACTAAGTTTGAAAAATATTTCATGAGCAATGCTATACCTTTTTTAGGTGAAATATTGTCAAAAAGATTTTTTGATGACACTCAGACTGGATGATCTTTATCATCAACTGCATTATCTGTTTGGCAAACAAAAAGCCAAATGGCATAAACTTAGTGCTTCGTTTTATAAAACTGTTCATGTGGAATCTTCAAAAATAACTAGAAATGGAGATTCTTGAAGTAAGGAGGGACGTTGTGATGTACGTAAAGGATGATAAAACAAGCTGATACAAAGGAAGCCCACCAATAATAAAATGTAGCCGAGCTCTTACGTATTTCTTATGCTTGCATAGTGCATAACAGCTACATAAGAAAGTTGAAATCATCTCAACTTTACGTATTTCTTACACATATATTTTCTTAATGCGCATGTCCAATATAGTATTACAGACACAGACAGTAAATGTGTCAAATGAATGAAAATAAACTTGTTTTTGTGGTTAGGAATATTTATAATCTTTGTTTTAATAACAATACTAAACGAATTTCGTCTTCCAAAAAAGACATTTAATTGCAAACATCTGCAGAAACAAAAGTAATGCCCTAAACTAAGAGCTTTAATATAAGAAACAAAACCAAAAGCAATGAGAAATATTTTCAAGTATAAAATTTTAAAAAAAGGAGTCTTTAAAACAGCTGTTTTGATAAAATAATCAAATCAAAACAAAAATAAAGCAAAGCGTTGTTTAGGACAAGTGATTTAAATTGTGACAGATACTAAAAACTAAAAGTACCTATATTTTATAACCAACTCAGGCTGCAATATCCCTATAAAATAATTTTTATGCTTTGCTTATGCTATGCTCATTGTGAACACGCATAAGATTTTCATAAGAATTATGTTATGTACTTCTTATGCTACGCTCATTGTGAATTAGGGCGATTAGGGCTTATTATTGAGGATCATAAAATTTCCGAATTAAGACAATTTTATCTATCCACTTTCAGATCAAAAATGAGCTAAATAATAGCAGTAAGTATGTCTTCATGAAAGAATATAAATCATTTGTAATAGAAAAAGCCACTGTTTGAGTGTCACTGAAAAATTTAATTTCGCCTATTTTAAGTTGGTAGTAGCCCAAAGGCCATCTTCTAACTGTGTGTGCTTTGATAGAAATCCCCGTATTATAGGATTTTACCAATAATTTTTTAATATTAATTGTTTATTTTTGTAGATTACAATTTAAATTCGACTATAGAAGTGTTTCAAATAAAATTTTGGTGAATATGTTGGTATTAATATTTTGAAGATGTCAAATTGTACAAAAAGTACGTATATGTTTTTGTTTAATATAAAACATTTTGTTCAACAATAAATGGGAGTACTAGTGACAATAGTTGCATAAATAAAATCATTCAAGTATTTGAAAGACAGAGCTTGAATTTGCTTGATAATTTATTGAAAGATTAGGCTCGTAATAATAAAAGTAGATGTATTGGCGAGAAGATAAGAACTTTGAGCTACTTTTTTTATGAAGGGTGAACTCTGGGTTCTTTAGTTGAATTGTGTTTTTCAATTTATAAGCTAGGATAATTTGATTTGATAATGCTCATTTGATCTCTTGAATTATTGAAGATTGTACAGTTTTGCAGCTTACCAGCTTACAACTGATGGCTCAACAGTGGACGAAAGAAAGAAAATCACGAGTCCCCAAGCATTTCATACATTCAAAACAGCTCAGGGGCCTCATTGAATACTGCCTAGATAAACCAAGGTGTCTCTATTCGATACTGCATATTTCAGATGTTAGTGCAACGACGACTGGAGTTTCGAATAAAAAAAACTCAAAAGGTAATTGCGAATATTTGAATAATACTCAGGAATTATTTCTCCATTCGTATTTGCATATATTTCAAGTGTAAATTAAACTTATGTCAATTATCTTACAAAAAAAACCTATTGATACATCACTGAATCACTAGTCGAAAAAGAACCTTATACAGATATTAACGAAAAATAGAATATTCGGTGCAAATAGATATTATTAAATAATCTATTAATTTCCATATTCGCTGTTTCGTGAAGTATGATTTATTTATTCAACTAAACAAATATTTTACTTGAATGTACCAGATTTAAGAGAATTATATAAAGATTTTTGATAAAATAACAACAAATACCCCTCGCTCTTGCATTAAAATAAATAATAATAATAAAATTTGAATTTATCGATAATTGTCGGACGCGCTCGGGTCTCATCGCTATATAAACAACCCTGTAAACAACAAAAACAATTATTGTTAATAGGAAGAAATTATTTGTGTTCGATTCAAGTATTTTTATTAGTTTTTGGGTGTTTAGAATATGTGAAAAGATGATTATTTGGAATATAATGGAAGAATATGGTTAGTTAACGGTGGAATGAAACACTTTAATACCGGATTTGAAAAATTGCGACGGTAGCATCTTCGACATGAATAGATAAGTACTTATTATTATTTGATTCATCATTTGGTTATTTTCAGTATTAAAATGTTTGTGTATAATAACAATATATTAAAAGCTGAAATTTTTAGTTTTTTCATTATTTTGAGTTATATAAATAAGATATAGATATAATATAATATTTATTTATGGTTGGTAGCGTTCGGTTAGTTTCGTCACCCTTCGTATCTGTTACTCCCTGGTACCTGGTACTCACTGGTACCTATAAACAAACAATTGGAATAATTGTTAATTTTTAGCTTCTGCTTTGTAAATTTTAAAGAATTTTTAGTGTTTTGAAATGGTTTGGGATCATTTATAGATTTATTTGCGATAACTAATGAATTCAGACTACATTTAAGAATGCATAAATAGTTGAAATACTTGGAATCAAGTATGCATTTTTGAAATGAGTTGATATTGCGCAGTCATATTAGGTTGTACTCTCTGAGGATGTGTGAACTGTAAATTTGAATTTTTTTGATTCAGATTCCTTTATTATGACTATATTATATTATTGAAGAACCACAATGTCAAGCGCATGTTTCTATATGGAGGTGATGGATAGGTGATATAAATATTTTCCTGATATTTTTATTTATTCATTAGGTAGAATAGAATATTGCGATGTCTACTTGCTATGATAACAGGTGGCGACTGTGTTCCTTTAGTGATGGTCTTCAACGAATCCAGAAGATGAAGTCACATCAAGGAGATCGAACAAGACGAAAAACAATGAAGAATACTTTCCTCCAAGAGGATTTCACTGCAGGAGGATGGATTCTAGGATAGGAAATCATTTCCGATGAATTCTTTTGAGGTCTGTAATTTTTTTGCATAATTTTCATAGTAGAATAGATTATTGCAATGTTTACTTGCTATGATAACAGGTGGCGACTGTAACCATAGTAAATAAACCTAATTATTTCGAATTTTAGGATAATATGAGCTCATTCACCTTCAGTGAATGGACTTAGTCTATCTTAAAAAAAAATAACTGCGAGTGCATGTATTTTAATGAACACAGAGTTCATAGACTATAGTTGGAATGATTTCAGCAATAGTCTCTTCACTATGTTCCTTTTGTGGTGGTCTTCAACGAATCCAGAAAATGAAGTCACATTAAGGAGATCGAACAAGTCGCAAAACAATAAAGAATACTTTCCTCCAAGAGGATTTCACTGCAGGAGGATGGATTCTAGGATAGGAAATCATATCCGGTGAATTCTTTTGAGGTCTGTAATTTTTTTGCATCATTTTCATAGTAGAATAGTTTGTTGCAATGTTTACTTGCTATGATAACAGGTGGCAACTGTTACCATAGTAAATGAACTTAATTAATTTGAATTTTAAGATAATCTAAGCTCATTCACCTTCAGTGAATGGACTTAGTCGATCTTAAAAAAGAAATAACTGCGAGTGCATGTATCTTAATGAACACAGAGTTCATAGACTATAGTTGGAATGATTTCAGCAAAAGTTTTTTCACTGTGTTCCTTTTGTGGTGGTCTTGAACAAATCCAGAAGATGAATTCACATTAAGGAGATCGAACAAGACGCAAAACAATGAAGAATACTTTCCTCCAAGAGGATTTTACTGCAGGAGGATGGATTCTAGGATAGGAAATCATTTCTGATGAATTCTTCTGAGGTCTGTAATTTTTTGCATCATTTTCATAGTAGAATAGATTATCGCAATATTTACTTGGTATGATAACAGGTGGAGGGATGTTATCATAGCAAATAAACTCAATTATTTTGAATTTTAAGATAATCTAAGCTCATTCACCTTCAGTGAATGGACTTAGTCGATCTTAAAAAAGAAATAACTGCGAGTGCATGTATTTTAATGAACACAGAGTTCATAGACTATAGTTGGAATGATTTCAGCAATAGTTTTTTCACTGTGTTCCTTTTGTGGTGGTCTTGAACAAATCCAGAAGATGAATTCACATCAAGGAGATCGAACAAGACGCAAAACAATGAAGAATACTTTCCTCCAAGAGGATTTCACTGCAGGAGGATGGATTCTAGGATAGGAAATCATTTCTGATGAATTCTTCTGAGGTCTGTAATTTTTTGCATCATTTTCATAGTAGAATAGATTATCGCAATATTTACTTGTTATGATAACAGGTGGAGGGATGTTATCATAGCAAATAAACTCGATTATTTTGAATTTTAAGATAATCTAAGCTCATTCAACTTCAGTGAATAGACTTAGTCGATCTTAGAAAAGAAATAACTGCGAGTGCATGTATTTTAATGAACACAGAGTTCATAGACTATAGTTGGAATGATTTCAGTAATAGTTTTTTCACTGTGTTCTTTTTGTGGTGGTCTTGAACAAATCTAGAAGATGAATTCACATCAAGGAGATTGTACAAGATGAAATACAATGAAGAATACTTTCCTCCAAGAGGATTCCACTGCAGAAGGATGAATTCTAGGATAGGAAATCATATCCGGTGAATTCTTCTGAGGTCTGTAATTTTTTTGCATCATTTTCATAGTAGAATAGTTTGTTGCAATGTTTACTTGCTATGATAACAGGTGGCAACTGTTACGATAGTAAATGAACTTAATTAATTTGAATTTTAAGATAATCTAAGCTCATTCACCTTCAGTGAATGGACTTAGTCGATCTTAAAAAAGAAATAACTGCGAGTGCATGTATTTTAATGAACACAGAGTTCATAGACTATAGTTGGAATGATTTCAGTAATAGTTTTTTCACTGTGTTCTTTTTGTGGTGGTCTTGAAGGAATCCAGAAGATGGAGTCACATCAAGGAGATTGTACAAGATGAAATACAATAAAGAATACTTTCCTCCAAGAGGATTCCACTGCAGGAGGATGGATTTTAGGATAGGAAATCATATCCAGTGAATTCTTCTGAGGTCTGTAATTTTTTTGCATCATTTTCATAGTAGAATAGTTTGTTGCAATGTTTACTTGCTATGATAACAGGTGGCAACTGTTACCATAGTAAATGAACTTAATTAATTTGAATTTTAAGATAATCTAAGCTCATTCACCTTCAGTGAATGGACTTAGTCGATCTTAAAAAAGAAATAACTGCTAGTGCATGTATTTTAATGAACACAGAGTTCATAGACTATAGTTGGAATGATTTCAGTAATAGTTTTTTCACTGTGTTCTTTTTGTGGTGGTCTTGAACAAATTTAGAAGATGAATTCACATCAAGGAGATTGTACAAGATGAAATACAATGAAGAATACTTTCCTCCAAGAGGATTCCACTGCAGAAGGATGAATTCTAGGATAGGAAATCATATCCGGTGAATTCTCCTGAGGTCTGTAATTTTTTTGCATCATTTTCATAGTAGAATAGTTTGTTGCAATGTTTACTTGCTATGATAACAGGTGGCAACTGTTACGATAGTAAATGAACTTAATTAATTTGAATTTTAAGATAATCTAAGCTCATTCACCTTCAGTGAATGGACTTAGTCGATCTTAAAAAAGAAATAACTGCTAGTGCATGTATTTTAATGAACACAGAGTTCATAGACTATAGTTGGAATGATTTCAGTAATAGTTTTTTCACTGTGTTCTTTTTGTGGTGGTCTTGAACAAATCTAGAAGATGAATTCACATCAAGGAGATTGTACAAGATGAAATACAATGAAGAATACTTTCCTCCAAGAGGATTCCACTGCAGAAGGATGAATTCTAGGATAGGAAATCATATCCGGTGAATTCTCCTGAGGTCTGTAATTTTTTTGCATCATTTTCATAGTAGAATAGTTTGTTGCAATGTTTACTTGCTATGATAACAGGTGGCAACTGTTACCATAGTAAATGAACTTAATTAATTTGAATTTTAAGATAATCTAAGCTCATTCACCTTCAGTGAATGGACTTAGTCGATCTTAAAAAAGAAATAACTGCTAGTGCATGTATTTTAATGAACACAGAGTTCATAGACTATAGTTGGAATGATTTCAGTAATAGTTTTTTCACTGTGTTCTTTTTGTGGTGGTCTTGAACAAATCTAGAAGATGAATTCACATCAAGGAGATTGTACAAGATGAAATACAATGAAGAATACTTTCCTCCAAGAGGATTCCACTGCAGAAGGATGAATTCTAGGATAGGAAATCATATCCGGTGAATTCTCCTGAGGTCTGTAATTTTTTTGCATCATTTTCATAGTAGAATAGTTTGTTGCAATGTTTACTTGCTATGATAACAGGTGGCAACTGTTACGATAGTAAATGAACTTAATTAATTTGAATTTTAAGATAATCTAAGCTCATTCACCTTCAGTGAATGGACTTAGTCGATCTTAAAAAAGAAATAACTGCTAGTGCATGTATTTTAATGAACACAGAGTTCATAGACTATAGTTGGAATGATTTCAGTAATAGTTTTTTCACTGTGTTCTTTTTGTGGTGGTCTTGAACAAATCTAGAAGATGAATTCACATCAAGGAGATTGTACAAGATGAAATACAATGAAGAATACTTTCCTCCAAGAGGATTCCACTGCAGAAGGATGAATTCTAGGATAGGAAATCATATCCGGTGAATTCTCCTGAGGTCTGTAATTTTTTTGCATCATTTTCATAGTAGAATAGTTTGTTGCAATGTTTACTTGCTATGATAACAGGTGGCAACTGTTACGATAGTAAATGAACTTAATTAATTTGAATTTTAAGATAATCTAAGCTCATTCACCTTCAGTGAATGGACTTAGTCGATCTTAAAAAAGAAATAACTGCTAGTGCATGTATTTTAATGAACACAGAGTTCATAGACTATAGTTGGAATGATTTCAGTAATAGTTTTTTCACTGTGTTCTTTTTGTGGTGGTCTTGAACAAATCTAGAAGATGAATTCACATCAAGGAGATTGTACAAGATGAAATACAATGAAGAATACTTTCCTCCAAGAGGATTCCACTGCAGAAGGATGAATTCTAGGATAGGAAATCATATCCGGTGAATTCTCCTGAGGTCTGTAATTTTTTTGCATCATTTTCATAGTAGAATAGTTTGTTGCAATGTTTACTTGCTATGATAACAGGTGGCAACTGTTACCATAGTAAATGAACTTAATTAATTTGAATTTTAAGATAATCTAAGCTCATTCACCTTCAGTGAATGGACTTAGTCGATCTTAAAAAAGAAATAACTGCGAGTGCATGTATTTTAATGAACACAGAGTTCATAGACTATAGTTGGAATGATTTCAGTAATAGTTTTTTCACTGTGTTCTTTTTGTGGTGGTCTTGAACAAATCTAGAAGATGAATTCACATCAAGGAGATTGTACAAGATGAAATACAATGAAGAATACTTTCCTCCAAGAGGATTCCACTGCAGAAGGATGAATTCTAGGATAGGAAATCATATCCGGTGAATTCTCCTGAGGTCTGTAATTTTTTTGCATCATTTTCATAGTAGAATAGTTTGTTGCAATGTTTACTTGCTATGATAACAGGTGGCAACTGTTACCATAGTAAATGAACTTAATTAATTTGAATTTTAAGATAATCTAAGCTCATTCACCTTCAGTGAATGGACTTAGTCGATCTTAAAAAAGAAATAACTGCGAGTGCATGTATTTTAATGAACACAGAGTTCATAGACTATAGTTGGAATGATTTCAGTAATAGTTTTTTCACTGTGTTCTTTTTGTGGTGGTCTTGAACAAATCTAGAAGATGAATTCACATCAAGGAGATTGTACAAGATGAAATACAATGAAGAATACTTTCCTCCAAGAGGATTCCACTGCAGAAGGATGAATTCTAGGATAGGAAATCATATCCGGTGAATTCTCCTGAGGTCTGTAATTTTTTTGCATCATTTTCATAGTAGAATAGTTTGTTGCAATGTTTACTTGCTATGATAACAGGTGGCAACTGTTACCATAGTAAATGAACTTAATTAATTTGAATTTTAAGATAATCTAAGCTCATTCACCTTCAGTGAATGGACTTAGTCGATCTTAAAAAAGAAATAACTGCGAGTGCATGTATTTTAATGAACACAGAGTTCATAGACTATAGTTGGAATGATTTCAGTAATAGTTTTTTCACTGTGTTCTTTTTGTGGTGGTCTTGAACAAATCTAGAAGATGAATTCACATCAAGGAGATTGTACAAGATGAAATACAATGAAGAATACTTTCCTCCAAGAGGATTCCACTGCAGAAGGATGAATTCTAGGATAGGAAATCATATCCGGTGAATTCTCCTGAGGTCTGTAATTTTTTTGCATCATTTTCATAGTAGAATAGTTTGTTGCAATGTTTACTTGCTATGATAACAGGTGGCAACTGTTACCATAGTAAATGAACTTAATTAATTTGAATTTTAAGATAATCTAAGCTCATTCACCTTCAGTGAATGGACTTAGTCGATCTTAAAAAAGAAATAACTGCGAGTGCATGTATTTTAATGAACACAGAGTTCATAGACTATAGTTGGAATGATTTCAGTAATAGTTTTTTCACTGTGTTCTTTTTGTGGTGGTCTTGAACAAATCTAGAAGATGAATTCACATCAAGGAGATTGTACAAGATGAAATACAATGAAGAATACTTTCCTCCAAGAGGATTCCACTGCAGAAGGATGAATTCTAGGATAGGAAATCATATCCGGTGAATTCTCCTGAGGTCTGTAATTTTTTTGCATCATTTTCATAGTAGAATAGTTTGTTGCAATGTTTACTTGCTATGATAACAGGTGGCAACTGTTACCATAGTAAATGAACTTAATTAATTTGAATTTTAAGATAATCTAAGCTCATTCACCTTCAGTGAATGGACTTAGTCGATCTTAAAAAAGAAATAACTGCGAGTGCATGTATTTTAATGAACACAGAGTTCATAGACTATAGTTGGAATGATTTCAGTAATAGTTTTTTCACTGTGTTCTTTTTGTGGTGGTCTTGAACAAATCTAGAAGATGAATTCACATCAAGGAGATTGTACAAGATGAAATACAATGAAGAATACTTTCCTCCAAGAGGATTCCACTGCAGAAGGATGAATTCTAGGATAGGAAATCATATCCGGTGAATTCTCCTGAGGTCTGTAATTTTTTTGCATCATTTTCATAGTAGAATAGTTTGTTGCAATGTTTACTTGCTATGATAACAGGTGGCAACTGTTACCATAGTAAATGAACTTAATTAATTTGAATTTTAAGATAATCTAAGCTCATTCACCTTCAGTGAATGGACTTAGTCGATCTTAAAAAAGAAATAACTGCGAGTGCATGTATTTTAATGAACACAGAGTTCATAGACTATAGTTGGAATGATTTCAGTAATAGTTTTTTCACTGTGTTCTTTTTGTGGTGGTCTTGAACAAATCTAGAAGATGAATTCACATCAAGGAGATTGTACAAGATGAAATACAATGAAGAATACTTTCCTCCAAGAGGATTCCACTGCAGAAGGATGAATTCTAGGATAGGAAATCATATCCGGTGAATTCTCCTGAGGTCTGTAATTTTTTTGCATCATTTTCATAGTAGAATAGTTTGTTGCAATGTTTACTTGCTATGATAACAGGTGGCAACTGTTACCATAGTAAATGAACTTAATTAATTTGAATTTTAAGATAATCTAAGCTCATTCACCTTCAGTGAATGGACTTAGTCGATCTTAAAAAAGAAATAACTGCGAGTGCATGTATTTTAATGAACACAGAGTTCATAGACTATAGTTGGAATGATTTCAGTAATAGTTTTTTCACTGTGTTCTTTTTGTGGTGGTCTTGAACAAATCTAGAAGATGAATTCACATCAAGGAGATTGTACAAGATGAAATACAATGAAGAATACTTTCCTCCAAGAGGATTCCACTGCAGAAGGATGAATTCTAGGATAGGAAATCATATCCGGTGAATTCTCCTGAGGTCTGTAATTTTTTTGCATCATTTTCATAGTAGAATAGTTTGTTGCAATGTTTACTTGCTATGATAACAGGTGGCAACTGTTACCATAGTAAATGAACTTAATTAATTTGAATTTTAAGATAATCTAAGCTCATTCACCTTCAGTGAATGGACTTAGTCGATCTTAAAAAAGAAATAACTGCGAGTGCATGTATTTTAATGAACACAGAGTTCATAGACTATAGTTGGAATGATTTCAGTAATAGTTTTTTCACTGTGTTCTTTTTGTGGTGGTCTTGAACAAATCTAGAAGATGAATTCACATCAAGGAGATTGTACAAGATGAAATACAATGAAGAATACTTTCCTCCAAGAGGATTCCACTGCAGAAGGATGAATTCTAGGATAGGAAATCATATCCGGTGAATTCTCCTGAGGTCTGTAATTTTTTTGCATCATTTTCATAGTAGAATAGTTTGTTGCAATGTTTACTTGCTATGATAACAGGTGGCAACTGTTACCATAGTAAATGAACTTAATTAATTTGAATTTTAAGATAATCTAAGCTCATTCACCTTCAGTGAATGGACTTAGTCGATCTTAAAAAAGAAATAACTGCGAGTGCATGTATTTTAATGAACACAGAGTTCATAGACTATAGTTGGAATGATTTCAGCAATAGTTTTTTCACTGTGTTCCTTTTGTGGTGGTCTTGAACAAATCCAGAAGATGAATTCACATCAAGGAGATCGAACAAGACGCAAAACAATGAAGAATACTTTCCTCCAAGAGGATTTCACTGCAGGAGGATGGATTCTAGGATAGGAAATCATTTCTGATGAATTCTTCTGAGGTCTGTAATTTTTTGCATCATTTTCATAGTAGAATAGATTATCGCAATATTTACTTGTTATGATAACAGGTGGAGGGATGTTATCATAGCAAATAAACTCGATTATTTTGAATTTTAAGATAATCTAAGCTCATTCAACTTCAGTGAATAGACTTAGTCGATCTTAGAAAAGAAATAACTGCGAGTGCATGTATTTTAATGAACACAGAGTTCATAGACTATAGTTGGAATGATTTCAGTAATAGTTTTTTCACTGTGTTCTTTTTGTGGTGGTCTTGAACAAATCTAGAAGATGAATTCACATCAAGGAGATTGTACAAGATGAAATACAATGAAGAATACTTTCCTCCAAGAGGATTCCACTGCAGAAGGATGAATTCTAGGATAGGAAATCATATCCGGTGAATTCTTCTGAGGTCTGTAATTTTTTTGCATCATTTTCATAGTAGAATAGTTTGTTGCAATGTTTACTTGCTATGATAACAGGTGGCAACTGTTACGATAGTAAATGAACTTAATTAATTTGAATTTTAAGATAATCTAAGCTCATTCACCTTCAGTGAATGGACTTAGTCGATCTTAAAAAAGAAATAACTGCGAGTGCATGTATTTTAATGAACACAGAGTTCATAGACTATAGTTGGAATGATTTCAGTAATAGTTTTTTCACTGTGTTCTTTTTGTGGTGGTCTTGAAGGAATCCAGAAGATGGAGTCACATCAAGGAGATTGTACAAGATGAAATACAATAAAGAATACTTTCCTCCAAGAGGATTCCACTGCAGGAGGATGGATTTTAGGATAGGAAATCATATCCAGTGAATTCTTCTGAGGTCTGTAATTTTTTTGCATCATTTTCATAGTAGAATAGTTTGTTGCAATGTTTACTTGCTATGATAACAGGTGGCAACTGTTACGATAGTAAATGAACTTAATTAATTTGAATTTTAAGATAATCTAAGCTCATTCACCTTCAGTGAATGGACTTAGTCGATCTTAAAAAAGAAATTACTGCGAGTGCATGTATTTTAATGAACACAGAGTTCATAGACTATAGTTGGAATGATTTCAGTAATAGTTTTTTCACTGTGTTCTTTTTGTGGTGGTCTTGAACAAATCTAGAAGATGAATTCACATCAAGGAGATTGTACAAGATGAAATACAATGAAGAATACTTTCCTCCAAGAGGATTCCACTGCAGAAGGATGAATTCTAGGATAGGAAATCATATCCGGTGAATTCTTCTGAGGTCTGTAATTTTTTTGCATCATTTTCATAGTAGAATAGTTTGTTGCAATGTTTACTTGCTATGATAACAGGTGGCAACTGTTACGATAGTAAATGAACTTAATTAATTTGAATTTTAAGATAATCTAAGCTCATTCACCTTCAGTGAATGGACTTAGTCGATCTTAAAAAAGAAATTACTGCGAGTGCATGTATTTTAATGAACACAGAGTTCATAGACTATAGTTGGAATGATTTCAGTAATAGTTTTTTCACTGTGTTCCTTTTGTGGTGGTCTTGAACAAATCTAGAAGATGAATTCACATCAAGGAGATTGTACAAGATGAAATACAATGAAGAATACTTTCCTCCAAGAGGATTCCACTGCAGGAGGATGGATTTTAGGATAGGAAATCATATCCGGTGAATTCTTTTGAGGTCGTAATTTTTTGCATCATTTTCATAGTAGAATAGTTTGTTGCAATGTTTACTTGCTATGATAACAGGTGGCAACTGTTACCATATTTAATGAACTTAATTAATTTGAATTTTAAGATAATCTAAGCTCATTCACCTTCAGTGAATGGACTTAGTCGATCTTAAAGAAGAAATAACTGCGAGTGCATGTATTTTAATAAACACAGAGTTCATAGACTATAGTTGGAATGATTTCAGCAAAAGTTTTTTCACTGTGTTCTTTCTGTGGTGGTCTTGAACAAATCCAGAAGATGAATTCACATGAAGGAGATCAAACAAGACGCAAAACAATGGAGAATACTTTCCTCCAAGAGGATTTTACTGCAGGAGGATGGATTCTAGGATAGGAAATAATTTCTGATGAATTCTTCTGGGGTCTGTAATTTTTTGCATCATTTTCATAGTAGAATAGATTATCGCAATATTTACTTGGTATGATAACAGGTGGAGGGATGTTATCATAGCAAATAAACTCAATTATTTTGAATTTTAAGATAATCTAAGGTCATTCACCTTCAGTGAATGGACTTAGTCGATCTTAAAAAAAAATAACTGCGAGTGCATGTATTTTAATGAACACAGAGTTCATAGACTATAGTTGGAATGATTTCAGCAATAATTTTTTCACTGTGTTCCTTTTGTGGTGGTCTTGAACAAATCCAGAAGATGAATTCACATCAAGGAGATCGAACAAGACGCAGAACAATGAAGAATACTTCCCTCCAAGAGGATTTCACTGCAGGAGGATGGATTCTAGGATAGGAAATCATTTCTGATGAATTCTTCTGAGGTCTGTAATTTTTTGCATCATTTTCATAGTAGAATAGATTATCGCAATATTTACTTGTTATGATAACAGGTGGAGGGATGTTATCATAGCAAATAAACTCAATTATTTTGAATTTTAAGATAATCTAAGCTCATTCACCTTCAGTGAATGGACTTAGTCGATCTTAAAAGAGAAATAACTGCGAGTGCATGTATTTTAATGAACACAGAGTTCATAGACTATAGTTGGAATGATTTCAGCAATAGTTTTTTCACTGTGTTCCTTTCGTGGTGGTCAGGAACAAATCCAGAAGATGAATTCACATCAAGGAGATTCTACAAGATGAAATACAATGAAGAATACTTTCCCCCAAGAGGATTCCACTGCAGGAGGATGGATTCTAGGATAGGAAATCATATCCAGTGAATTCTTTTGAGGTCTGTAATTTTTTTGCATCATTTTCATAGTAGAATAGTTTATTGCAATGTTTACTTGCTATGATAACAGGTGGCAACTGTTGCCATAGTAAATAAACTTAATTCATTTGAATTTTAAGATAATCTAAGCTGATTCGCATTCAGTGAATGAACCTAGTCGATCTTAAAAAAAAAAAATAACTGTGGGTGCATGTATCTTTATGAACACAGAGTTTATATATTATAGATGGAATGATTTCAGCAATAGTCTCTTCACTGTGTTCATTTTGTGGTGGTCTTCAACGAATCTAGAAGATGGAGTCTCATCAAGGGGATCGTACAAGATGAAATATAATGAAGAATATTCTCCCCCAAGAGGATTACACTGCAGAAGGATGGATTCTGGGATAAGAGATCATTTTTGGTGGATTCTCCTGAGGTCTGTAATTTTTTCTTATCATTTTAATGGTAGAATAGATTATTGCAATGTTTACTTGGTATGATAACAGGAGAAGGGGGCTGTTATCATAACAAATAAACTCAATTCATTTGAATTTTAAGATAATTCAGTGAATGAACTTAGTCGATCTTAAAAAAAAAATAACTGTGGGTGCATGTATTTTAATGAACACAGAGTTCATATATTATAGTTGGAATGATTTCAGCAATAGTCTCTTCACTGTGTTTATTTTGTCCAGAATCCAGAAGATGAAGTCACTGGAACGAATCTAGAAGATGAAGACACACATGATCAAATAGTTGCGAGTTCTACAAGCTGAGTTCAACCATCAACTAGGAAAACTGTATTGCAATAGGATGAATGTTAGAATTGGGACATATTTTCTGTGGAACAATGGAACTTTGAGTGGATGAGTTTTAGAAGATGCTTCTAGAATCGGAACAACATCTTCTTGAGTAAAATGGATGCAAATAATGAACTGGCATTAGAAGTTATGAAAAGTTACTTTGAGATTGAAATTTACTTCTGAGACAAAATGGGTCAGTTCCAATAGTTCTCTTATTTCTAAAAATTATTGGAAAACAAAATCATGGTTTTTTTAACTTTTTCCAGTATTTTCCAATATTCGCAATAATGCAAGTTGTTCACAAACAATAGTCTTTCGCCGTCCTGCATCACGAAATTCCCATACTTGCACCTACTGAAACGAATTAAATCCAAGCTCAATCGAAGATAGGATGATTTGGATGTGGATTCTACTTTCTTATTTATAAAATGACGTATAAATTACGTTTTAGTTTGTAAGATGCAGGGCTGTCTTAAGCATATTCTGCGCCTGGATGCAAAAATCCATTAGTGGATAGGGGCTTCATTCAAATTTATTGATTTTGATTACATACACAACTAATGCTTTTATATTATCAATGATATGTAGGTACCTAGATTTAGGCAGTTGCGTACGCCCCTTGCACTCAAAATGACATGTATTTTATAGTTGATATTTATTTTACGTAGATGTTCTGTATTTAATGCTTTAATTTATAAGTGACATGTATTTTATATTCTGTAAGAGGGTTGAAACAACTCTCAATAACGACGAAATATGGGGGGACATGGGGCATAGTTTTGATCATGAATATGTGGAATTGTTTCTTTCAGGTATAGGGTGAAAACTATTTTCAAAGGTAGGATAAATGATATGTAATTAAATGAAATATTGTGTGCCGGATTATACTATTTTTAAAGGTAGGAAAAATGGTATGTAATTAAATGAAATATTTGTCCATATTATCAATGCCGGATTATTTTTTATTAATCAATTTCGGTACCTTATTTGATACTTGCTTAAAGAATTGAACTTATTTGAATTTGATGCTATTCGGCATTAATTAAAAATAAATTTTGAGCTCCGAGGTAATTTGTAGGGTTCTGGGTTAATATTGCGTTTTCAATAATTACTTTGTTCACACAAGAGAAAAATTATTTAAAATGATAATTCAGTAACCAGGTTAAAAAATTTTGCTTAGAGAGCTCAAATAATCCGGCACTGACAATTCGCGAGAGCAAAAATTTGTACAATCCTAGGGGAAGTCCACGCCAATTTTTTTTTCTATTTTGGCGTTACGCTTGGGATTTTATAGATTAAACCTGCTCTTAAAGCGTTTTCAATGGCCTCATTTTACTTCCTAAATATTGCAATATTTCAGCAGTTTTTTTCATTTATTGCTTTGTGTATGAACTTATTTTTGTTGCTGTGATTCCTTCAAACTAAGAATCAATGATTTGATTCGCGTGTTCTTTTAATCCGATTATGCGAATGAATAATTAACATTATTCCTCATAATCATCTGGGTTGCGTAACGCGATTTAAAATTTTTGCGTAAAGACATTAAAAAGATTATGTAGAAAAGTATCAATTTTAGACTAAAAAGAAATCTGTCGATTGTTAAAAGTCAATTGCTTTAGCATTTTGTAAGATATGTATTCACTGAAAGAAGGATTATATCTACATAAATAATACAAAATCAAGTACATACATATTTAAGAGTTTATTAAGGAGATTGCTGAACAGAAGTATTCATAGTCAAAATGACGATAAATTTAAAAAGTGTTTGGGCCAAAACATTTTTCTTAACTAATTTGGTTAATTTGCGATTTTTGAGAAATAAAAATGTCTAAATATTTTGAATCTTCAAGTAGTGACGTGAGAGCTCGTTATTCGAATAAAATTAATCAATTTGAAGATGTCGATCCTTATAATAGTGATTTATCCAGTTTTTCACGGCAAATGGAACAAATATTACAAGATGAAATTTTTTAATATTTAGTTCTAACAAGAAATTTCTATACACATCAAGAATTTAGAGTTTTCAAGAGTTTAGAAGTCTATAAATATGTGTCACGCGGATGGGTGAGAGAATGGTGAAAAAGTTTAAAGAAAATATATTGATTTTTGGAAAGGTAAGTTGTATGCACTGAACATCTATTATTAATATTTATACAACAAAAAATTTTACGCATAAAATCTTGAAATATTATTGAAAAAGATATATTCTCCAATCCTTTATAGCTTAATCAAAACGCTATGCACAGTAAATAAAAATAAAACAGTGCGTTATGCGACTAAAATGGTCATTCAAATATAACTATGAATTAATAAGTAAAGCATTAATATTTTTGTACATACTAATTTTTAAACAATTTGTGTCTGAGATGATGTATTCTCAACGACTCAATGAAAAACCTCTGCAGCCTTGGATTATAGCTCGGCCAGAAGGAGAAATTCTTTGTAGTCATTGTAGATGCGATGCAGGGCCCTGATTTTGTAACTAGAAAGCGATACTGAATACATTTTCGTTACCTAGCGCCATCTTAAGTCGGCCATTTTCTGCTATTCTCGAACGAATAGGCCTATTCAACTGGTCGGGACCAGACGAATACGTATTTGGCAAAGTGAATATAGTTGATGTTTAGTAACGTTAAGTTGATTCAAGTTTTAATTCAAATTTTGTTCCTGGAGAGTTTATAATTATTGTATTTCAAGATGTGAGTATTTGTTTATAATTCTATTAATCTGCATCAAAATTCATACGTTTTTATCTTCTTGTTGTCTTCTGATACTATATTACAAGTATTATTGTGATAGAGTGTAAATAAGCTGTAAGAATGTAGAATAATAAACCTTCTATTACTTTATCCAGATGGCTTTTATGGCACTATGGTATTATCGGGAGCTAAGAGATGCTATGGATCCTTTTGAACTGCCGGATAACAATTTCTTAGCAACTTTCCGGTAAATTTATTGCATTGCGAATATTTTGTGTCATGTTCCAGATAAATTTATAATACGCAGATTAAATAAAGCTGCTGCAGAGGCGTTCATCGAGGAAATTCGACCTTTTGTTTACAAACGAGTGACCAGCAAGCGCCGGAATTCCCACCCAAGTCCCTAACATGTGTTATTTTCAAATTGCTACCACAATACGCATGCGTTAAAACAGAGAAGAATTAAATGTTTGAAATACCTTAGAATTCGCACTGTTGAATAGAAATCCAAGATGGTCGTCATTCAACACATCGCCATTTTTTATTTCTATTCGGTATCGCTTTCTAGTTACAAAATCAGGGCCCAGGTTTTGGAGAGGCTTGTAGACATTTTGCTGCTATTTTGTTCGCTGTAGAAGATAAGAAATTACAAAGAGAAAAAATATTCGTAACGGGGGTAAAGCCTGCGTGGAAAGTTCCCCAAGGCAAAATGGGAGAAGTTAGTGGACATATGAGAATTATTAAATCTTACAAAATATCTACGCCGACCGAGGAAGACATATTTCAGCTACTATCGGTAACTAGAGATGCGGGTAGATAATTCCTTTCTGCACAGAAATAATAACTAATTTTAATAATATATTCAAGAGAATGAATACAACATATACTCACTTGAACCGTGCAAATAATTCTTCAATTTAAATAGATGCTGATTAAAACAGTTCATGGTTAATATTATCTGGAAATTTGCCTCGCTAGAGCACACTGTTACTTATTGATTTATATTTCATTTTGCCATTTTCTGTGGCCATATATTTCTGAACTTCCCCAGCTGAAACAAAGTAAACAAGTGGTTGGCTTTGAAAAATTAATATCTAATACCTTGTAAAAGAAGTAATTAGTGAAATTCAACTTGTATATGGAAGAATTTACAATCGTTGATTGATACATCTTCAATGTTATAGTAACATGCATTTTTTTTAAATGTTAATGGCAATAAATCCATATTTATACTTCTTCTCTCTCTGAATTTTTCCGCATGCTTCACCAACTTTGTATCTTCATCTTCGTTTTTAGGTGAAATATTGTCAAAAAGATTTTTTGATGGCACCCAGACTGGATGATCATCAACTGCATTAACTGTTTGGCAAACAAAAAGCCAAATGACATTAACTTAGTGCTTCATTTAATAGAACTGTTCATGTGGAATCTTCAAAAATAACTAGAGATGGAGATTCTTGAAGTAAGGATGAGAGACGTTATTGTGATGTACGTAAAGGATGATAAAACAAGCTGATACAAAGGAAGCCCATCAATAATAAAATGTAGCCGAACACGAGCATCCTCGTGCATAGAATCATTATTTCCAATTGCTTCCAACCATCAGCGACGTCTCTCAACTCTCTCGGATCCACCCATCCTGCACACATATAAATAATTGTTACTTGCTTAAATATAATTTATTTCCAAATATCACCTTTCCAATATGCCTCCGCAGGTATTGTCTGAAAATAAAAACGCTGACAAATACCACAAAACACTTTCTGTACGACAACTCAACGATCACAAAATGATCTTTGTACAATGAATCATTTTTCAAATTTTCCGCTCTTCTCGAAATGACAGTTCTAATAGAAAGAGATATTAGCTGCAAGGCTTACGAGTGAAGTTAGTAGGAACCAGCCATATGATTTGGGTCACGTGACATCTCGTCTCCTATAACCACTGATCTCTAATATAACACTGGATTGGATTTAGGCCGCTGGAATGCGGCCCCAATTGAGCGTCGCCATCTTGGCAAAAACTGAGGTTTTGTGTCAATCAATACCGCGTTGTGCCGCGATATTGGCCGCTTTCACCACGGCGTAGCGCTACGTAGCGGTATTACGTCACAGGCCATTTTCATTGCTTTGATTGGTGCAGTTGACAGTGTCACCATGGTTTCATGGGAATCGCTATGAGCGCTTTGCCGGGGTGAACGCGACCATTTAAAATTTAGCTGTTTGGTTTGCCGGTATTTTATTTATCAAACATGATGATCGAGTGCATGTTTTGCGGAAAGAAACCCGATTCATCGAGAAATTTGACACTGCACAAGTAAGTACAACAAATGAACCTGAAGTAACTGTCGTTATGACTGAAATAAGTAAACATTACTTATTTTTATTGCTATGCTATGATGTGAATATTTTCAAGATTTCCATCCGATGAACAATCGTTCTAAAAATGGCTCGAACAAATGGGTTTACAGAATACGGTCTAAACCCAATCCAGTGTTATATTAGAGTCTAGAGATCAGTGCCTATAACTGTGCTTGTGTTGTATTTCCACTATTTAGTCCAGTCTAAATAGACATTCACCCTTGCATAAATTCCCAAGAAGCTGAAAATTGACATGAATGTTAGGGATATCATTATAATGAGATTGTGAAAAGTTTCTATCGATTCCGTGTTTGCAAGAAATTTTGTGCGAGGTCAAAGTTCGCAAAAATGAGTTTTTTGGATTTTTCTACCAAAACAGTTGGTTTTATGATGAAAATAGATCCAACAAAAATTGTAGATCTTGAAATTCGCTACAGAAATAGTTACCACACTTTTTCTCTAAGATTCATCATTTCTGCGAAAGAGTCATTCTAAAGTTATATTTTCCATAATAAGCACACGTTTCCACATCACCTACGAGGTACCGTACTTGGCCCGTATTTTTTAACGTGGTCTTCCCGGTGGGCCTACTCCACGGTCTTTTTATTGAAGCTTAAACGTGAACTGTCCAAATAGCGATACATTAGTTGTTTCGTCGTTGATGTAAGGATCATCTTCTGTTGGAGATTCCTTATTTGAACACGACTGGCCTCGACAGTTGGTACATGCTGATGAACAAGTTGATCTACTTTTGCAGCCGCATTTCAAATTATATTTCTTTTTGTAGTTGCAAAAAATAGTATTAAGGAGCTTTTCCAATTCACATTCTTCTTCCTCCTACTATTTTTCGCAACTGCAGAAAAGGATGTGGTTCGAAATGCGGCTGCAAAAAAGTGAACTTACTTTGTTCACCAGAATGCACCAGCTGTCAAGGCCAGTCGTGTTTAGATCTCCAACAGAAGATGATCCTTACATCAACGACGAAACAACTGATGTATCGCAGTTTGAACAAATTACGTCAACTCAGGAAGATGAAGATGAAGAAGGTAGAGCGAGAGAAAAAGAAGAAGTTGAATAAAAAGACCTAATATTAAGTATATTAAACTCAATAAAAAGACCGTGGAGTAAGCCTATTAGGAAGGCCACGTTAAAAACATACGCGCCAAGTACAGCACCTCATGCCTCATAGTTGGCGGGAAAACGTGTGCATATTATGAAGAATGTAACTTTAGAATGACTCTTTTTCAGAAATGGCGAATGTCAGCGAAAAAAGTGTATGGACCATTTTTGTAGAGAATTGAAAGATCTATAATTTTTTTTTGAGTAATTTTTTTTCATATAACAAACTGTTTCGCTAAAAATCAAAATTCCCATTTTTGCGAACTTTGACCTCGCATAAAATTTTTTGCACATACGTGATTGATGGGGACTTCTCACAACTTCATTATAATAGTATCCCTAACGTTTATGTCAATTTTCAGTTTCTTGGGAATTTATGCAAGGATACTCCTATTTTTAGGGCTAACTTGACCGGACTAATTGCATTTTGTGCAAGTATGTCTAATAATCTATACATTTTTCAGAATTACTGCTTTTGATTTTAAACTCTGTTTATTTAATTTGAAACTTTGACGTTTCGATCCTTTGACCAAGGATCTTTTTCAGAAAACAATCGATACAAAATAAAATAAGGCAAATAATTGAATACTAAAAATATACAGAATACTAGATGTGATAACGTGGATATGTTTTCTCCAAATTGTTGCCAATAATAAATAGAATTATTTATTAATAATATATACACACCTTCAACTCGTATTTTAAAGAATTTTGCTATCGGAGGCATTTTATTATGTTTGCCCCCTACAAAATGATTCATTGGGGGCCTGTGCCCCCATGCCCCCTACAACTCTACGCCTACGCTAACATTTGAACTTTCCAAATATTCCACGAAAAATTCATATATCATTATCTCAAAAATGAGAGCTTGAATCGAAAAAATTATGGAGTAAATTCATACTATTCCTCGTGTCTTTTCGATTAGGGCTTTGGTTTTTTAGGAAATCGCAAATTTATATAAATAGTTATATTTCGGAAAGTGTATCCGTAATTTCAAAAACTCCGATTTTGATGCTGTGATTCGAGTGGAAATTTCCTTTTTTCCTTTAACAGTCCTGATTTCCCACAAGCTGGCATTACTGAAACCTCTACGCTTGAACATCAGAAGCACTCAAAATGTTGAATACATAGAAAAAGAAGAAAACATCACAACGTTGCTTAGACGAAATATCATTTATTGATAACTATTACATCAATATTGGACAAAGATTACAATGCACATATTTGTATTACTACAAATTAGAAATTTTTGAAAAAATAAAACACAATCGAATGGCAAACGGGGCAAACTGAAGTGGAATTTTCACTCAATTTGAAAGAATTGCACATTAAACCTGATTTTAGTCAATAATTTGAAATAACTACGTGCTTTATTAAAGCAATGTTACACTTACTTATATATAATTCAACATAGAATGAATATTTATTCTTCAAATTACTTTTTTGGCAAACATTTATTATTTAGCATACGAGTACTTATCTCACAGTGTTTTACACACAGTAATTTAAAAAAATGCAAAAATCTAGCTACCTACGCTAACTTAAATCAAAAAAACAGTTAATTTATTTGCTGTTGAGAAGCCCTTTCCAGAATTCACGAATTAAAAAATTATTTGGTTACTCAGTTAAAATATATACTGATTCGGGCTTGTTAAGTGCAAAAATGTGTAGACTTTATGAACTTAATAACTAACCAACTGATGAACTGATGGTTTCAATTATTTAATGATTAATTTTGATCGCTGTTGGCACCATTTTCTCTGGGTTGTGATCGAGACCTAGATCTGGATCTAGGAGAGCGAGACTTGCGGTCTCCGCCACCACGATCCCTACTGTGAGAACGTGAGCGGCGGGCCGACGCTGAACGCGATTTGGAACGACCTCCTCGACTACGGGAACGACTCCTGGAGCGAGAACCACTTCGCGAACGACTACGACGATCTCGGGAGCGACTACGACTCCTTGAACGACTTCGGGAACGACTGCGAGATCTGGAAGCAACATAGAAAGCATGCCACATATTGAAAATAAGATTTGGAATTGGCAAAATTTTAGAGATATTTTAAATATGATAGCTTATGCACATTTTCAACCATTTTATTCAAAAAAATTATTTTTTTCAAATAGATTTATAAAATAATTGCATAAACTGATCAAAAGAATAATAAATAAATCTAAAAAACCTGCAACATAGTTACGTGCAACAAGATCAATAAAACTTTTGCAATTTAATAAAATGGGTAATTATAAAAATATTGATTGTCAAAATAAAATATCTAGCATCTACTAAATTTGTCCACATATATTTTTTAGTTGCGAAATTGGTCAAATTTATGATTACTGAAATGATTTTATTAGTTGTATTAAATTTGGAAGTAGTTAAATTATTCATATTTTTGCTGGCACAAATTTACATTTACGGAGAACATTTATATATATAAAATGTGTTTAGTAATTGATTGAGAGAATAAAACCTATGCACGTTACTAGTAGTGATTTAGTTGGTCCAGAAGTTACCTACCCATGAGAGTAAAAACGGACAAGTAAATAAAAAAATGAAAAACTGTGTCGTTGTAATCGTCGGGTTGGGTCGACAGATCAATATGCACTCAACGTCTACATTCAATGGCGAAGTGGCAGCTGAGGATGGCGCAGGGCGCAGAGGAGAAAGAAGAAGTGAACACAACATCAGCATCAGATTTTCAGATCTACGATGCTTTGATTTGATAACACGCAAGTAGAGTAGTACAGTAGGTAGTGACTGAGAAGCACACGATGTACTAGCAGTGTACGCAGTGGTGTGTACTGTTCACTGTCGCTCTCTTGTCGGGTCGCGACTCACGTGATCACGATCACGTTCACGTCACACAATCACGACTGTAACTTTAAACATATAACATATATGTAAAATACACAGACAGGGTTTACCAATTAATCAAAATTAATACTATATACTGACAATACTGGTGTGACTTTTTTTTCTCTAAACCACTGCCCGAAATTTTAAAAATACGCAGTTGTCCTTTCACAAGTATTCAATCGTTCCATTCAATTTTTTATTTATTTATGTCTCTTCTCTATATCTTTTACACAATTCATCTAACAAATTTTTAAATGAAACTCATTATTTGTATATTAAAAAAATTCAGTTGTTTTGAAATGATACAATAAAATACTGATATGATATAGTAAAGGGCAATAAATTTTGGAAATTCCTAATTTCAAAGATAATTTCCATTATAAAGCTTAAATTTGAATATTCAAACAATACTGATTCACTTACACTTTATTCAAGATATTATATTTAGTACTGGCAGTAATATAATGGAATTTTTAAAATTAAGTTTGTTGAGAATAAATTTATATCTTGAACTAAACGGACAACCACGTAGGTATAGTATTATTAAATATTTAGTAAAAATTGTTAGAAATATTTTGCAGTCACACACAGATCGAATTTACCAATTTAATTGAAGTATGAAGAACATGAAATGGAAGTGTGTGATGTAGCAACTCACTCGTGGATAGACGTGAATAGAGATCGATCGCGTCGAGTAGTTAGCGAAGCGCTGAGCACAGTAAACACGGGCTACGCCGCTACGGGCACACTGAGACGTTAGTCGTGAAGTGACAACTCACTCGTTACCTGACTCTGTGACTAACTGGCCGACAATATACACCTATAACACGGGGCACGAACAATCAATGCGACACACGACATTCAAACTATCACACGTCATTGCTCATTCTGATTTGCATCATTTTTAAAGTTAATTTCAAACTAAAATATAAACTTAAAATAAAATTGATACATTTGAAATTGTAACTTACTGATTAAAGCAAAAGTTTCAAACTCCGTTATTAAACTACAACAGTTGCATATCAGCAATTCTAATCTGATAGATTTAGAAATTAAGTAGTTAGTATTTGAGATACTGCCGCAACGTTTTGCGTGAAAACGTCTATTTGTGCACATATATAGAAGTCCAGAAAAAGCAAAAGAAGAAACCAGTCTATCGCACACACTGCATGCGAAAGCAAACTCATTATTTTCAAATGCATCTGCCGCCCATCTACGTTGATATTGTTGGTCTGTAATTGCCATTGTCTCAATCGGTACCTGATGATGTTGACTTCCACCTGCTTCAACTTCTTGCTTATCTTCGATGTACTGTTAACTCACACGAAACAAATTTCCCTCAGCCGCCGCTTCTTGGAAGCTCGCGATCGCTCGGCACTTTTTAAAACCATCGTTAGATGCTTTATTCATGCTTGACGTTTCCTTCAGTTTCGAATATATTTGCAATTCACTTGTATGTACAGACTAAATTGGATCCTTCAAATGACGAATGAACTTTCTACCTATCCAGGGATATAATTGTATGGAAATCTTCACAGCTCGAAATCACACGAACGCACAAGCATGAGTCATCAGTTCGACTGACCATGATCGATAGAAGCAGACAAATGTCGGATATTTAGATGCTTAGTGGCTACGTTGAAATCTTACAAAGTTCTGTCGCGACTTCTTGATACCGAGCGTAGAGACGTTTTCACGTCAAAAGAGAAAATCCACAATGAAGCAAACTTAAAATGAAACTGATACTTTTAAGTCTGTAACTTACAAATCAAATAAAAAGTTTCAATCTGCAGGATTGAATCGCAACTGTTTCATATCAATAATTCTAACCTAACAAATAAAAAACAGAAAACTTGCAGTGTTATCAAACAAAATAATAAATTAGCATTAATCAGAATAGCATTGAGCCTCATCCACTCATCAACCAAACTAAAAATCTTCAATTTAGCAACTTTTCATATTTGCATCATTATTTCCTTCGCCTACTCCCAATGAAATGATACAAATTTGAAAATCTGGAAAATATTTTGAGGACTGATACATACCTGCGTCTGCCGCCGCGTTTATATCTGTTGCAATCTCTAGCATAATGGCCACGATCACCACATTCATAACATCGATCATCGGGATGGAAAGGCCTACCACGAGATCTGGGCGGTGGACCCCTATAACGACCGCCGCCACTGCTACCTTTACCGTTGGATAGCTCTACACGGGCACGACGTCCGCATATTGTTCGACCATCTAGAAAAAGACATTTCGTTCAGAGTTGACACAAAATGTAATTTATAAATGAATACTTCAATTTACCTAATCCTCTAACTGCATCTTCTGCATCTCTGGGATCTTCAAATTCAACGAAAGCAAACCCCGGTGGATTCCTTGCAACCCATACATTTCTAAGGGGACCATAGTATCCAAAGGCATCTTCTAGTTCTTGCTTCGAGGCATTATTACCGAGATCACCGACATACAGCTTGCATTCTGAGCCGTACCTCGACATATTCACTTTCTGTAAAATAATATAAGTGAAAAATTAGTCATTCGTTTACTATTTACCAAGCATTGATGCCGGCTAAAGGTCATAGTTATTAAGCAATTATCGATCCGCTGATTCAGTGAAAATACGTTTCAAAGGTAACATTAGTCAAAAAACATAACTTAAATAGGGAATATACAGGATAATTCATACACAGTAAATAATAAATTCACTACTCACATAAAATACGTCCAATCGGCAAATTGTTCGTGAAACAACGCATCAACAAACACACTTACAAAATGGCTGCCTAATAGTTCAAGTTCTGATCACACGCGTCCTGTAGCGCTGCTTACTACATAGACGAAAATAAATTGAAATTTTAAACATTGATTGATTAATGATTATAAGAATTCATTCAGTGTTTAGAATTTTAAGTTAAATGCATATTATATTTTTTTATGGCCGTGCGTAGAGTTGGTATTTGACGATGCGTAAAATGAGCATTTTTCGCATCCCAGTCTTACCATCATTTAAACGCGCGGCACTTAAATTTATGTAAATTCATGTTCGAAGCACTTCTCACTGATCCAATTGTACGGATATTTTTAGCGCATTTTTTACACCCAGTTTCGGGTAAAAATTGAAATAAAAATTCAAAAGATAATTACTGCTGAACTATGCATAATTGAAATCTGAAAACATGTCTGTAATTGAATTTTATACTTCAAATTTCGAACCAATATGGATTAGTACCCATTTTAGGGTAGAAACTGTTTATTTCAATAATTCGCGAGTATTGATATGCGGTTTTCGATGTTAGTAGTATCATAATGAGTGCAACTTTTGTTTTTACGATTAATTTAGGCCAGTACATGACCACCCGTTACTTATTTTCTTTGATAAAGATAGTGGCGTGCAGTCCACATGTGCAGGGTGTGCAGTGCATACCCTATGAAAATATTAAAAATCATGTAAATAAAATTAATACAATGATTCAGTGAGTACTTCATTTTGTTTCACAAATTTTTATTTTAAAATTAGTCAATTCACAATAGGCGTAAGCATAAGAAGTTCATAAGAAATACATAAGACATAAAGTTGAACATGTGCGATTCTTATGGCCGTGTTCACAATGCTCTTACGTATTTCTTATGCTTACGTAGTGCATAACAGCTGCATAAGAAAGTTGAAATCATTTCAACTTTAGGTATTTCTTAAGCATATATTTTCTTAATGCGCATGTCCAATATAATTTTACAGACACAGACAGTAAATGTGTCAAATGAATGAAAATAAACTTGTTTTTGTGGTTAGGAATATTTATAATCTTTGTTTTAATAACAATACTAAACGAATTTCGTCTCCCAAAAATGACATTTAATTGCAAACATGTGCAGAAACAAAAGTAATGCCCTAAACTAAGAGCTTCAAAACAAAACCAAAAGCAATGAAAAATATTTTCAAATATAAAATTTGAAAAAAAGGAGTCTTTAGAAAAGCTGTTCTGATAAAATAATCGAATCAAAACAAAAACAAAGCGAAGCGTTGTTTAGGACAAGTGATTTAAATTGTGACAGATACTAAAAACTAAAAGTACCTATATAACCAACTCAGGCCGCAATATCCCTATAAAATAATTTTTATGCTTTGCTTATGCTATGCTCATTGTGAACACGCATAAGATTTTCATAAGAATTATGTTATGTACTTCTTATGTTACGCCCATTGTGAATTATGGCTTAGAAAAAAAGCGTATTCTATTTATTTATGCAACCAGAAATAAAAATGAGATCAATTTCTTCAACAAAATATTTTATTAAAGCTAATCCACAATCCATAATTTGCCATTCTATTTTGGATTGGGATTAAAATTGTGGATTTTGGATCAGGAATTGTGGATTTTGGGTTGGGATTGGGATTTTGGACTGGGATTGGGTTTCTGGACTTTGGATTTTGGATTGGAATTGGTATTGATATTGGGATTGTAGATTTTGGTTTGGGATGGGGAGGGGGATCATATATTTTGGATTGGAATTAGGTTTCTAGATTTTGGATTTTGAATTAGGATTGGGATTGTGGATTTTGAATTAGGATTGGGATTGTGGATTGTGGATTTTGGATTAGGATTGAAATTGTGGGTTGTGAATTGGGATTGGGATTAAAATTGTGGATTGTGGATCGAGATCAAAATTGTGCATTACAGATTATGGATTGCGGATTGAGATTGATATTGTGGATTCTACTTGAGGATTGTGGATTGTGGATTGGGATTGAAATTATGGATTTTGGATCGGGAATTGTGGGTTTTGAATTGGGATTGTGATTTTGGATTGGGATTGGGTTTCTGGGTTTTGGATTTTGAATTTGGATTGTGATTGTGGATTTTGGATTTTGGATTGGGATTGAAATTGTGGGTTGTGAATTGGGATTGGGATTAAAATTGTGTATTTTGGATTGGGATTGTGATTGTGGATTTTTAATTGGAATTGGGATTAAAATTATGGACAAGGACTCAAATTGTGGATTGTGGATTGCGATTAAAATCTGTAAGTAAGAAAAGTACGATGAAAAGAGGCAGGTAGGGAGGGCGCAATTTATATATATTTGGACCCCGGCGGTAAGTAGGCTAGAGCCGCCTCTGAATATATATAAATAAATATTCAAATACAATTTGTGATTCATTTTTCAAAGTATATTGAGTTTTTGAAATATAATTTTAAAATTTTGTATTTTTATTAAAATGCAGTACCAAACTCAGAGATAATTGTTTCGATTGTTTCAGCTTGTCTGGTATGTGACGTAGAAGAAGTATTTCTATCTCTTCTTAACTCATTGTAGCTATACTGTTATAATATTTAAATTTGTTATTTGAATAATAACAATTTATATTTGCTTATAATAATATTAATATAATATTTAATGAATATTTAGCAATATTTCTGCACTAAAAAAACTGCTTGAATTTTTGTTTTTCAAATTCTGTTTTATTATTTTTTATAATGTTTAAACAATTATTATCAATAATAATTTATTGTATTTACAACAATTTTACAACATTTCAAATTATTTTATTTGAATATTTTAAAATTTTTATTTTAAAGATTCTTTTTCAATTATTTCGTTGAAGCAAGTTAATTCAATCAAGTACTAATTGATGGTTGCAACACGTTAGAACTTTGGTTTGATTTTTGATAATACTAGTTCCTTTCAGCATATCTATCTCTTTTTAACACATTGGAAAACATAGTATACTTCTTTACTCGTATAATTTATTTCTGAAGCTTGCTGTTTCGTTTCCTGTGGTTCACTGCTGTCGTGGCTGTCGTAGAAGCCGCATTTGCGTCGTCTTTGCTCTCGTAAACTGCGTTTAAAAACTATTTTAACAGTGTTCTGTGGTATATTTGGGGTTGTGAATTTTGCTTATTAACGTAGAGATCAAAATTTTGTGTATTTAAATATGTAAATTGGGGTGAATTTGTTCCGCATTGCGTGTACGTTAGGTGCACGTAAATTGCGATGTTAGTCTTTGTTTTTATTATGTAATAAATAAATAAAATGTCTTGGTTTTTTTGCAAAGGCCTGTAATGAAAGGTCCAACGTGGGAATCGGTGCACACGTAGGTACCGCTACGAGAGGCACCCCCCCTGGTGAACACCACTGCGTGGGTTTGCAATGAGTTCTAGGGCGAACGAGCGAACTAACTAGGGAGTAACGGCATACTCTCGATATGTACCTATCGGAAGTCGGAAAATATGGTAATTGGCGGGGGTCCTTGATTAAGTTCAAGAAACAACATTAGCTGAGACCGATACTTAAGGTTACCATATCGCGTAATTAGGCGGTATCGCGGGCCTCGGAATATGCATTGGCCACGTATTCAAACAACGTATTTTTTTTTTTGCAAACGACGAGCACACCGGTGCTTGGGTGTCTGAGCGCTCAGGCACTCATTGGGGTAGTAAAGTAGAGTCAATATTAGTAGCATAATATATCTGAGCACTTTTAAAATAAAATCGCGAAGTAGTATGGCAGCAGTCACCCATCGCGTAGCTAGCTCTTCGAACAAAAAATTGGATCCGTTGAATAGGCGCGCAACAAACAAACCAACACACAAAACACGTTTGAATGTTGAACGAATGTTGAATGTATGCAACTAATCAAAAAAAGTTCCCTTTCAGTTTCTTCATTTCATTATTACCACCTCCAACAAATCAAGAAAAGGACGTAAGTTGACTAATAAACTTTGCTTTTCAGGTTCTAATCTATTTTTCTTTCAGCTATTTTGTATTGCTTTTTCTCAGATTCCTAATTAATTTGTATTTTTTCAGATCATTTGCTGAGGATGAGCCCAGCTGATGAGGTGGACAACGAGGGAATGGACATCGAGGGAATGAACATCGTGGAAGGAGCTGAAGATGAGCCCAGCAGTCAAAATCAACTCTCAATATTTGTTTTGTTGAATGTGATTCACCAAAATTTGTTTTAAGTTTCTGTTTCAGATCGCCGGCCGTAGATCTTCATAACATCACCGCATCATCAGCTAGGTAATATAATATTACTCATTATGTAACTATTCTTAACTACTGTTAAACACGTAAATTACTTATCTTCAATTTATTAATTTATTTGTATTTTTTATGTTTTTAAATCATCCAGCAGCGGAACCAGAGCCCAGCAGCAGAATCAGACCGCAGAAGCAGAATAAGAGCCCAGCAGCAGAACCAGAGTCCAGCTGTGAGCCCAGTAGCAAAATTAGAGTGCAGCAACAAAATTAGAACCCAGCAGCAGAATCAGAATCCAGCAGCAGAATCAGAATCCAGCAGTAAAATCAGAGCCCAGCAACAGAATCAGAGCCCAGCAGCAGAACCAAAGCCCAGCAGCAGAATCAAAGCCCAGCAGCCATCCAAGAAGTCTTCCAGCAGCAGCAGAACAAAATCCCAACAGCCGTCAAAGAAATCTTCCAGCAGTAGCAGAACCACAGCCTAATAATCTTCCAAGAAGTCCTTCAGTAGCAGCAGAACCAGAGCCCAGCAACCATCCAAGAAGTCCTCCAGCAGCAGCAGAACCAGAGCTCAGCAGTCGTCCAAGAAGTCCTCTAGTAACTGCAGAAGATCAACACATCAGTAGCAACTGTTCCAGGCCCCAGATTCAACTCAACTTTAAAGAAGTCAACTGACTAATTCAGCCCGCCGCTTGCAAGGTTCAAGTGAGTTCAATTTGTTTTTAAATATTCCGACTTGTAATAATTATTTTGTTGTTTCAGTTGCAGTGAGCGAAGAAGCCACTTCTCTGGTCTAGGTTTCGCTGGGGTTTTCCTAGGCCCAAAGGGAGAATTCCCGGAGAAGAGTTCGTCTCTTTCCCCTTAGTCATTGCCTGGGGACGAACAAGGTTTACAACGCAACAGCATCGCAGACAAGACTTCCAACAACACAACAGCATCAAGAAATCAACTATTAATCTTCGAACCTTTGTACCCTTTCCTAATTCCCAAAATAAAATCATTTCCATAAAATTTACAGTCGTTTTATTTCTAAAACCTATTTTTATTATTTTCAGAAGTAGTTAGGTCCTTGTTCTGTAACTTATTTTATAATTACCAAATAATATCTTTCCCACAAAATTAAATGTATTTTATTTATTTTAAAAACCTGTATTTATTTTTTTCAGTCAAAAATAAATAATACTCAATTATTATATTTGAAATTCAAATTTAAATTTAAGTAAATAGGCAGGCAACCTGCAATGTAAGTTTTTTAAAAACTAAAAATCCTTTTTTCGTTTGCCCAAAGGGTGCTTGCTAGTCATCATAAAAATCATTCATTGTATGAATGATAAAATAAATCCTTCAATAAAACATTAATTTTGTTTTAATTATTTTTTGAATAATTAATAAATGTAGTACGGTAAAAAATAATATGCTTATCTGGTAGACATCAAAAAATAAAATTAAAAGTCTTCTACAATTCTTTTGATAAAATCAGCCGTTTGGCCAAAAAAAATTATTTTGTTCTCATTATTCAAAATGAGCTATGTGGTGTCACCTGTGTAGCGAAATGTAAACTAATAATTGGACTGAACAGTTTACTCAAAAATGAGTACAACAATCAAAAAAAAGTTTCAAGTAAACTCACATTATTATCAAAAAATAAATGGGGTACTTCATTTCCTACTTTTTGATTAGTACTCTCGTTACGTCATCTTTTTACAAATTAATAATTCCAAGTGAACGCGGGCACTAATCAAAAAAAGATACATGAAACACCCCAACTAATTTTAAAAAATAGTATGACTTGACTTGAAACTATTTTCCGGTTGCCCTATTTCATAGATTATGTAGCAATTACTCGAAATGAGTGCAGGAAGCGAAAAGCCATAGGTCCATATTCTCACCTTTTAAAATAGCGCTACTTCCTAAAAATTGATGCACTTTCTCTTACCATCTCCGATTATTAAAATTTTTGTTGAAGTAGTGCGATTTTAAGAGGTGGGAATTTGGACCATAATATTTTTAAAGCCCTTATTGGGCCCCCTGCAAAACTAGTACTAAATACAAAAATCTATTTTATGCTCAATCAATACACAATTATAATTAAGTATTTCCAAAATAAGTTGCCATTTAGTCACAAGAACATAAAATTACTTTTAAATTTCTCTAAACAAGGTACATGCTGCCATCTCTTTGATTCTCGTGAACTAACAAGTACAATATAACTGCTCAATAGGTAACTGTAGTTATAAACGTCAATTTCTGCTAAAGAGTTTATATTTCTTGAATAAATGATTTTAGATTCATGATTTTATTTTTAATAGGAAGTTTATATTATGTTATTTCTTTTAAAATTAAATCCAGTCCTCTATCGATCAAACCCACAAAGAATAAGGGGTAAAATAATGCAACGAAAATTTTGTCATACTTTTTATCAGCTCAAAAGCTAACCACAAATTTTTAAATCAATTTATAGTAAAGGGCTTATATTTGGAAAACTGTTGACAAATTTGAATACATTTTTCAAATTCTGATTTCATGGATCAAAATTTATATCAAAATATATTTGGTAACAAGTCAATAACAGTTATTTTATTTCATATCTCTTTACCGGGAAATATCAGGGCTGTCAGATTTAACCGGCGATCGACGCGTTAGAGCACCTAAAAACATAGGTATTATCATCCGCCATTCTGTGTCCGGTCAATAAAAGAAAGCATATATAAACCAATGTAAACATTACAGGAAATGCGTTGTTTGACGAGAATACAATGTTATAATAACTTGAAAAACTAAAGAAAATAGTATCATAATGACTCATTGATGTGCCGAATGATTTACCATCACTATTAGCGGCAATTGTGGCTGTGAGATTCACAGACGAATTATAAGTATTTCATATAAAAGTACGTATATTTAGTCAAAATTTCCATTTGAAGTTATGATCAGATTAAAATTTTGATTGAAACTATCTCAGTTCATTTTAATATATATTTATCTAAATTTTTAGACACGATCATACAATCTAACCTCAATTTCAAGCAATAATTGATCAATATATTTATGTTTTATACATATAGGTACCTATTATATAAAATATATATTTTATATTCACATATATACATATATAAATATATTATAAGTATGAATAATATATAATCAATTATTTCTTTGATAAGTAAAATATTACGAACTCACAATTTTTGATCAAGATATGCGATATAAAATGCAAATAGTAGACTTCCATGTTTTTTATCCCTTGGGTGAGAGCAATAAAATGATGAATCTTTTAATAAATATGCATAAAAGTTCTACCAGGTAAGTTAAAGATTACAAAGTTTGAAGATAAATAATAGAGTTTTACATATTTAGAGATCTCGAAAGCAATAAATTTGTCAGATTGTTTTCAAAAGTTGTATTACAGAATATAAATTAAAATTCCATAATGATATTCTGAGTATTTAATATTACTTTAATTATGTATGATTGAAAACCGAATAAATTGATTCAACATTTGAAAACTGAAAATTCTAAATTGAAGCATGTAATTTGATTACAAATAATACACCATGCCAAAAATAAGTAGTTTGATAGACTCCGATATTATTTTATCACGTTTTTTACCTAAAGATGAAACTATTTCGACTCAATCATCGCGTTTCATGCACTGTTAACATATGCTAAAGCGCTTTCGAAGGACACAGAATGGCGGATGATAATACTCATGTATTTAGAGCCTTAGACGCGTCGCTTGCCGCCATTGTGTTTATCTGAATAAATCTTGACTCACTACTTGAATAATAATTTCAAACTGATAGTTGTACTTGTTTTAAAGATTATATTTTGATCAAAAATAATGTATAAAAGCTCGTACGTCGAAAATAAGTACATTTTTGAATAGGCACTAGTTTGTCTAGTTAGACAGAGATGGCAGCACCTAGCACGTTTTTGAACTACATTTTTTAAATAGAAAAAATAGCGACTATTTACATGTTTATTTATTGCAGAGACTTTTGAATAACTTATTTTGATATTTTTGAATAATTAAAATAGTAAAAATAAGTTTCTGAACTTTGTATTCACTTTAAAAATAAAACACAAGTTATCAATGAATTTAATTTATTCTAAAAACTATTTAACAATACATTTATTAACTACTCCTGAAAACAATAAAAATGGGTTTTAGAAATAAAACGACTATAAATTTTGTGGAAATGATTTTATTTTGGGAATTAGGAAAGGGTACAAAAGTTCGAAGATTAATTTTTGATTACTCGATGCTGTTGTCTGTTGGAAGTCTTGTCCGCGATGCTGTTGCGTTGTAAACCTTGTTCGTCCCAAGGCAATGACTAAGGGGAAAGAGACGAACTCTTCTCCCTTTGGGCCTAGGAAAACTCCAGCGAAACCTAGACCAGAGAAGTGGCTCCTTCGCTCGCTACAACTGAAACAACAAAATAATTGAGCGGATGGCTGAAATAACCACTTAACTCAAAAAGTATAGTTTTGAGTAAATAAAATAAATTTGCTCTAAAACTTTCGAAGAGTGGAGTCTAAATCATTTATTAAGGTAACGCTGGCCATGCCAAGGGAAATATATTTTCGTACAAAAACTCTATCCTCTCAGCCACCGCTTACCAGGAAAAGTGAAAGACCTTCATTAGAGGTCTATAGCGTGCGGAATAGAGATCATACTGCACGCTCAGAATTTTATAATTTCATTTCTTTTTGATTTTCTTATCATTCTTCTTCAAAACGGAATCTATATGAGTAATATTATCAACGTTTAATGAATTGGAATAAGATCAAAGAGGCAAACTCTTTCTCAGAAAACGGCATATTTTGGTTGGAGATATTTCCGCAGACACCTTTGACTTTAGAAGAAAACATCCGTTTTGTGCGGATTGATCATTCCGCACTTGTAACGGAATATACTATTCCTGATTCTCTGATGATGGCTGCCTAGCAACTGAAATGTACATACGAATTTAAATTAAACTTGGTGAAGGAAAGGACAATTGATTCATTTGATTAACATTCCCTTCACGAGCTCGAACTTTATTTTATTTTATTAAATGTTATAAAAGCAATATCTTGAAAGAAAAAAAAACTTCAATAATGAGAAAATTGATATACGGCATATTATTAATTGATCGAAAAATTATGAATATTATTTAACTTACTTGTAAAATGAATCACTACAAAAAATACACTGCACCATTTTCCAGCACTTTCCGATTTGTTTTGTTCGTTTTCGCGGTTTGAATTTGACATCCTAGCCATTTCGCTTCACAGCCGTCATGTTTAAGAGCGCGGCACTCAATTGGTAACAGAATATTACTATCTATAGTTCATTTTAGTTAAGAATGGTCCAAAGCTTCTTACGACACTACGATTTGAGCCTTCTGATTGGCCAAAATACAAACCAATTTTACACTAGCAAAAAAAAATCGTATTTGGCTATCTGATACCTGCATGATTCGTCATTCGTTCATCAATTATCATAAATAGATTAGTGCAGTTCGAAGATTCAAATTTCTATTTTTTCAGGTGATATGTGACTATATTTGTTGCTTTTATTCCTTGAATTTATTTCCAGACAGCTTATTTTAAATCCTACATTTACTGTGAGTGAATCGTGCTCGCATTTCGACTAATCAGAAGTCTTAAATCGTAGTTCCATGAAAAGCTTGGACCGTTTTTGAATCAAATTCGTTTGCTATCACGTCATTTCTACACAGCTTGAACTTAATTAAATATTTCTCAAGTTCAAAATCAATTTTCATTAGATATTGGATACAATTAGAACGAGTGAATTTGCTCTATTTGAATACGTCGCTGTATAAAGGTAAATCAAATATAACAGAGTAAAGACAAAAATAAAAACATAGCTACAATATATTATAAATTATGATTAATATTGATTACAATTTATAACATATGCTGATACAATAATTACGCTAGCATATTTTAGCTTAAAATAATGCAAATAAAAACAATCCTGAATAAAACACTATCAAGGTTTACATACAGTAACAACATAGTGTTAAATTAAATAAGCTTCTCTCTATTTTTTTTAACCACATAAAGCTCTGTGTAGAATTAATGCAAAATAAAAATTAGTTAACAATGGCTCTATATATATAGCACCTTGACCGTTTAGTTTTTCGACCAAAAATAATGACGATAAAATAAAGTTAAGCACAGTTTTAAATCAAATACGTGTCATCTTAAGGCCATTTTTTGAGCTGCTGTGTTTTACTTTACAATTCTACAATTTTAGATTGGGAGATAATGAATCGCATTTTTGTACAATATAGGAAACTTCATCTCAGTAGAATGGAGAGCTGTCAACTGAGGTGAAGCTACTTTGAAACAATGGAGAGATTTGTTCCAAAGACAATTTCCTAAAATAATACACAGCAGTAATGATGAAAGGAGAAATATTGTGAATTCAGAGGTGTTCCACTCCCTCTAAAAACACAAATATTCTTCCAAATTTTCAGCATTATCAATCAAATCACAATGAATCGCTTATAAGAAATAATATAAAATATAGTCGTATTCATCAAGCTTTTAGCTTGTGCGTTATAACCTGTTCTATTTCCCCAATATACAGATATAGAGACACCAAAAGTATTTTACACTTTTAGAACTAATTTATGAATTTATTAAAATTAAATAAACATTTTTTTTCGTATCTCTTCAGCTGCACTCGATATTTATATTTACAAAAGATTGTTCCCTCGAAAACACTTAACCAGGGATGTTTGATAAAAAATTTAACCATAAAAAAATCTCATAAATAACTACAAATCACTAAGACGTGTTATAGAAAATTTAACAAATGCCCGCATAACTATTTATCACCAAAATCAAACAAAAAGAACTTAAACAAAAAGAGGAACTTTTATAATAAGTAAGGAAAAACAATTATACAGACATTTGCTAAAAAGAAACATATAAATACAAATACTAAATTGTGGAATGGTACAACGTGTCACATAAAAAAGACAACAAAACTAAGGATTTAGATAGGAGGCGGTCCATTAGGATATCTTAGCATGGGTTCGAAACTTCTAGCGAAGTTATTTGTCGTACAGGAGTAATCGTCTTCTCCCGTAGGAACGAGAGAAGCCACACCAAGGAGCAGCAACATGAGTGCCTGAATCGGCAAAGAGGCACGAACAACTCGGCCCAAAAAGCGATAACCTCGGGTTAAAACTGATGTATTAATTTCTTCCTCATCTCCAGTACCACTGTAAATCAACAAAGAAGAACAAATTAGCATTTCAAATAAAATATTACGGAAAACAAGCTGACCAGGCTGTGCGAAGAAAAAAATAAAGACGGGATCAGAATATAATTTTGTATAAGAGTGGATATAATTCTAATATCACACGAAAATAAATTTGCAGGCACAACTCTGAAGGGAGAAGGCCTCAAACGTAAACAAAATGGATTCTCCAATTTTTAGATGTTTGATAATGTTGTTATAATTGGTGTCTAAATTTTTTTTTTCGTTAAAAAATTATTATAATGCCATTATACTGTAGAGAATTTAGAGAATAGAAAAATAATTTATTCACACTTTTATGAGACGAAATTATGTGTGAAAGTTGTAGTACTAGATTTCCATTATCAATGAAATTTTTAGATTTTTTTGTTTTTCCAGGAATTCACTATGTCCACTTGTCTTTATTAATTTAGACTGAGCCTGGCAGTTTGATTTTACAACTGAATAAACATTTCGAAATACTTGTAAATAAAAACAAAATTGCAAAATAATATTAAACTAATCTACTAAATAATAAAGTGTATTTACGTGTGTGGCTGGTCTGTGCTTGGCGCGTGGTCAACCTCAGAAGTGCTCGCCTGGTCCAGAAGCTGTTGAAACCAAACGTAAACGAAATCAAGTCAAGTGCTGATCAAAACTACAACTATAGCTAATAACTAACTAGTGCATATCATACAAAAAGCATTCCATAAGACAAACATTACCAACATATGAAAAATTTGTAATTCAATCCCTGGGGAACATAAATTATACATTATTCACATTTTAAATTAGTTTTGAATTGAAAAAAAAGATATTGTTACGTTGCATCACATGAACGGTACATTGATTGAGAACATTTTATAATGGAACTGATAAAAATTCGAATATTGAAATTCCATTTTACAGAAGACACTTCAAAAATATTCAAGTACGGGCGAATTAACACCAATTCATGAATAATTAATAGGCAGTTGCAATAATTGCGAAATAAAGGTATAATTTTTCTACTTAGAACTAATGTCAAATTCCATGCAATATTTTCAAAGTGCTTCTCCAAAAAACCCACAAAAAATAAATTACAATAAACTTTTTCGAGACTAGACAATGCTACTTCTTACAATACAACCTTCTACAAAATAGCACATTTAGAACTTATATCACTTACGTCATACGAAAGACTATGCAATGAGGTTCCTAAACTCGACGCTGGTGTCGCTAATGTGACAATTTCATTCGGATCTCTTCCAAGTACGGCCCCTAATTTCAGAATGTATACCCCTGTAAGCCGTCGAAGACTTTGCAGTCGTAGTCGTAGGTCAGTTAGTCTGGTGTAAGTGACACTAGAACCTTCAGGACTGTTCTCGTCTCGAAGAAGCTGATCGGCGGCTTCTTGAAGACTCATGACGCGGGGTTCGCAACGCTCAAGTTCGGCGCGAAGTTCGCAGAACTTGTTGTACTTGGTGTCGATTATGGAAGAGTCGGCAGTTAAATCGACGGGTTCGGAGGCGCGGATTGTATTTTCAGTGGATTCCAACCAAGAGCAAAGTTCGTCGATCGTTTGGTGGAATTGGCGATTCTAGAATTATGAAAAAATTTAATAGCACCGAATACTATAAATACATTCACGCCTTTTGCTCAAATACAGGTTGACATGATCTGAAGATGAATTCAACGTTCAACCAGCAATTATTCTTCGCCAGAAAAACACCTCTTTCATAATTCATAATCCTATTCACAGTTCATTTTTTCCATTCGAAAAACTTCTCTCACGCAACAAACCACAATATTCATAGGACGTACATGCAATTTTTCACATTCAACTTTATCTACATATGTTTCAAGCAAAGTCCAAACAAATACTTTTTGATCTACATACTTTAACATTTTAATTTATAGTAACTTACATCCATAAGAGCTCTCTGCAACTGTGTCTGCCAAGCGGCAGCATTTTTGCATACAGATTCCCACCGTTTATTGTCAGTCGCTAATCGTTCTCTTAATTCATCAGCTCTTGATGTATCTTCCGTGTGATCAGCTAAATGCGTTCCAACGATGTTTAGAGAAACAACAATACTCTTATGACTATCCAGATCTAATAAGAATTCGCGGTGATCCTATTAAAAATTAATATTTTATTTATAAATATTATGATGAAGATTTGAATGGTTGATTTACCTGTATGACGTCTTCTAGTTGTTCAATATGTGAAGGAAGTGAATGTTGGGAGCCTTGAGTACCTTCTGCAAATTGTAGCCATTTTTCTAAACGCCATAGATCATTATCCAGTTGCTGCCAATTTCGGCGGGTGCAGAGAGGACATAGTAATCTGCCAGCCTCACTAAATTCAACAAATATAAGAGTTATATTATTTGTTTCAATACCAAATTTGCTTTTATATGCATAATATATTCTGAGAAATATTTTAAATTATAAGACGCATATTAGAATGTAAAAATAAAATAATATTTCGGTAAGTTTGCATAATAGCAGGTTATCATCCGATCCCGAAGACAAAAATAAAAATTTCGGATTTCGGCCCAATACGAAGAGTTTAGTGCACCCTTCTCAATTCGATTCCGATGAGATTTTGCAGTGAAATATTTTTTGTCCCATATTACTGAAAAAAATATTTTTGTTCGGAGAGCACTTCACTTAGTCTTGAATCAACAAAATGAAGATGATAATATTAAAGGTGTTAAATATTAAATCATGTTCGGCTTGACATGAGTTTAAGTACCCTTCTTGATTGTCTCGGGTTCAAGTTTCATTTCATAAGCGCGCGCAGCCTAATTCGGTACAATTGAGGAATGTAACTTATTCCAAAACAAGATTCGACTAGACAAAGACAATTAGTACTGTTTCATCTTAACACCTTCATTTTGATAAATCAAGGTCAAACATGGTGTTCCCATAAGCCCTGTTCAGACGTGGACTCACACAAGACTCACTTGAGAATTTGAGCCAAGAAGATTTTTGAAGCAAAATAATATTTTTGAGTCTTGGCCGTTCACACGTGTTACTTGTTTGTTGCGTCAAAATGTATCTCTGCTTCCACTCTTAAAATAAAATCCTTTAAAAATTTATTTATTCCGTTGGTACCTTTGTACTGGATTATTCGAAAATAATTTATATTGAATTATTGAGAAGATTATTCTATTTATAATATGATGAAAAACTGTTTCTGAAAGATTAGAGCTTAAATACTACTAATAAAATTCTCAAAAAATTCTTAAAAGGCTGTAAATATTCTGTTCTTAATTCTTTTATAGTAAATAAAGACTCTCTCTAAATATCCTTTATTTTTTAATCCAGTCTCTTTTTTTGTATTGTTCTCAAACTCGTTTCCAAATCAGCAATAATTAAAGAGAGAAATGTATTTGCTACACTTTTCTGCCTTTTGCGCATTCCAAATACGATAAAAAGAATTAAAAGAAGCAGAAAACAATAAAAGCCAAAGACATATTACTATGAAGTTATCAATGAAATGAGAAAAAGACAACGCCCACTTTGCAAGACTCAAAATAGCGGCGCCTCTATTTGACAAGCGACTCAAATCTTTTCTCTTCTTCTGATGATTCATATTCTGAAGTGAGTCCTCTGTGAGTCCACGTATGAACAGGGCTTCAAGCAAAAATATTTTTTCAGTTAATGTATTTCACTTCAAAATTTCATTGAAATCGGATGATAGGCCGCTAATATGCAAAACCAATATTTCAGAAAAAGTAAGGTGAAATTTAAAGAACCATAACACCTATTTATTTTCGTTTTAGCTTTTAAAAATAATATAAATAAGTAAAATTGAAAAATTTATAAATTTTAATCATGCAGTCACAATTTCTTCAAATATTAAAAAGCAAGAGAAGTTAAAACTTAGTAAAGAAACTCACTGTTCGCATATAAAAGAATAAGCATCAGAAAGTGAAGACCTGCAGAGAAAACACACCACACACCATTAGAAATTAATTATTAATAATCGCTTGATAATGCTTCAAATCTGTTATATCAAATAACTACTTTATCAATTAAATATAAATTCATTACCTTAACTCCCTTATTTTCTGTTCCCTTGTTTTTGCCTGAATCAGCAATTCATTGAACTTTGTCGATAAGGAATTTACTTCTTTGCTTCGTGCTTCTTCTTCAGTTGCACCAGATTCCGTTAAAAGCAAAGTGTTTAGATGTTTAATTAATTCAATCGATGATTGGCAAGTGGCAATTAATTTTGCTAAAGTTCTACCACTTGTATGGATTTCCGGACTGCCTTGTTGTGGTATAGGGCTGTTTACAATAGCTTCTAGAGCGTTTACATTTGTCGTGCATTCTGAAATTGCTGTTTCTAGCTCAAAAATGTAAGCATCTTTGGATGTTATGGATGTCATTCGGACTAAAGGTGGTAAAGTATTGACTTGAACAGCTGTATCTTGTTCAAATTTCAAAGTTTCTACTTGAACACTCTCATCAACTTGTTCTTTAATTTGGATCTCAACTTCTTGTTTTAACACTAATATTCTTTCTTGGATATCCTTCCATAATAACTGATACTCGTCAATCATTTCTTGTATTGAAGTAATCTCTTCTTTCTTAGATTTTTGCATTATCAATAAACCTAATTTATCGGCGTTTTTAAGTAAATCATCGAAGGATTGTAATTCTTGTTCTACTTTTTGAATTTGCTGAAGACGTTTTTCAGGGGAGGCCGCTTGTTCAGGAGTTGCTAAATGCTGAAGCTGTGTTAGTTGGACATCAACTTGTGTTAGACTGACTACGGCTTTACCATGAGCTGTTATAAACTCTCTATACAAAGTTAATTCACGTTGTAATTTTTGTAGAAGATCCATTGTTCTAGGTGTTAAGGCGTACCACCGAGTCAGTATTGTTTTAACCGAAGAGGTTAACTGTTGTAAATTTTCAGGTTCAAGGCCACTAGCTTTCGCTAATTTGGAATAACTTTGTTCTAAGATTTCTAGAGTTGGTCCACGAGATTCTATATCCTTAATTTGATTCTCAATTCTATAGATATTTGTCTGTATTTGGTCTTGAGTAAGATTTCCAAGATTAGATTCGATTTCTTGAAGTTGTTCTTCATGGTTTGTGAGCCATTCTTCTTGCTGTTTACTTAATCGTAAAATTTCTTGTAATAATGACCACACAGATTGTATTTTTCTTTTTCGTTCAGCAGATATTCCGCAAACAGATTTCCAACGTTTCTCTAAGCCATCAATAGCATTGGTAATATTTTCGGTATTGAAATGGACTTTCCACGTGTCTACATCACTCAACAGAAGCTCGCACAGATTAAGAACTTCTGCAACATTTCCACTTTCTTTCTCAATAGATTTTTTAAGTTTTTCGTGTTCTTGGAGCTTTTTATCTATAACATCTTTAGTGCAAGCTTCAAATACTAAAGGTGCAGCTAACTGTGTTTCGATTTGGTACAACCATGCTCGAATTTCGGCAATTCTAACTTCTAACTGAGACATAGTTTGAATAATATCGTGGAGTTTATTTGCTTTCGTTTTTCCTAGATTTTGTAACCGCTGCCAACTGTCTTGAACTTCCTCTACTTTGGCTGAAATATGTGATCTGAATTGTTGATCGTCGCCACATGAAATTAATAGCTCATGTCCAGTATTCAAAAGCCAGTCAACTTCTCGTTCTTTAAGGGTCATTTCTGACTGTAATTCTGTTTCCAATTTTCTAAGAACATCTTCTGGATCTCGCATGATTATAGTACCGGGTTCACTTTTTTCATTGAGTCTATTTTCAACTTCTGTTGCCCAAGTTATAAACCTGGATTGCCGTGCTTCAAACATATTCTTGAGATCGGATTTTTCTTCAAGATGATGGCATAACATGGCAAGTTGGTGATCCAAATCGCCTTGCTGATGACAGAGTAACCATAATCGTTGATTGATTGTTTTCATATCTGATGGACTGACACATTCTTTTAATTCTTCTTGAGTTACTCCCAGCTCTTCCAGATCTCGCGTAAGATCAGAGACCCTATTTCTAACCATTCGTAAATTGTCTAACCGATTTTGTATTCCAGAATGTGAGACTGGTACATCTTGAGAATTGTTGTTAATTATTTCTTGGATTTCTTGGAATACAGTTTGTATTTTTTCAACACGTTCATCATAGCTTTTTGATAGGTTCATAATTCGAAGTAAGAACTCTTTCCAGGTTTCTAGAGCAGCTTGTAAATTGGATATCCGTTGAGAAATTGCAGAATGTTCCATTCTAATTGAAGTGGCAAGAGCATCATCACAGAAATTAAGTAATTTATTTTGTTGTTGCTGAAGATTTTGTGCTTGATCTTCACCAGATGGAATCTTATCTAGAAGACTTTGTATCCTAGTTAATACTTTTGGAACTCTTCTTATGTGAATATATCTTAGCTGTAACCTTCCACGTTCTTTTTCCATTTCTTTCAACCATGATAAAAGTTTATTCTGATCTTTTCGATATTGATCCCAAGCAGATAATCGGTCGCTGACTTGTTCATGTCGTTCAACAATTCTAGATAGTGTTTCGTTGTGAAGTGCTGTCAACATATTAAACTGTTCCATAGTAGAAACGTCTCCTGAAGCAATATCTGAATTAGCTTTTTGAAGAAGAACATTTTGTTGAGTAGAAAGGAGATTTTGATGCACTTGGCATAAATGTTGATGTTCTGTCAGACTATGATAATCTTCAGGAATAGAAGCAGATAAAAATTGTTGTACATTGAGTAAATATTCTTGCCAAAGTTTTAGCGCCACTGCACTGTCCTGACTTCTGACTAATCGAGTGGATAATCTATGATATTGGTGGAATGTTTCACGGAAAACTGTTTGCCACAGTTCTAAAATTTCAATGACGGAGGTTTCAGTACGAGTAGACTGAGTTATTTCGATGCTCTTATCTTTTAAAGTTTGTATCTGAGATTCTGTTTTGCCTAAAGCTAGTAAATGATTTCGGAGAGCTACTAACTGCTGTTCGCAATTTTCTTCGTTTGATTTATCCACATCGGTCAGACTCTAAAGAAAAATAAAACAAAAATTTGTAAGTCAATGGTATGGAGCTATTTCGAATGAATCTAGGTCTATTTTTTGTCTGAAGGGTGTTCGGAATTCGGTCACATGTGTTGTGATCTTGTTCGCCGCTATTACAACCGGAAATAGCGTTTTGTTGGACCCGGCCGCAAAATATCCGGCTTAATTTCCTTTCTGCAAGCGCGATCAGTGTTGGGTAATTACAGATTTTGAATTTTGAATATCGTGACTAAATGTAATTCGCTCAATTATTTAGCTGAACTGACCTTGTGAAAGCGAAACAATTAAATACATAACAACATTGCGGAGCTTCGATTTGCACAACATTGACGCACTTAGCTGCGTTCACGCCCACCTTCCAATGCGTTTTTACCAAGAGAATAGACACTTCGTAAATTTACTGTCGGCATGCGATTTCGGTGACTACCTTCTACTAGCACTACTTTGGAAGAGTCTACTTACTCAAATTTTCTTATCTCAAAACACAATAACATTTCCTTAAATATTTGTTAGAATTTTCAGGCAAGAAAACTTCTTGTAAATTGAAAAAAAAAAGATGTTTCAATAGTAATTCATGCAACGACAGTGGAAGCTTGAACAAAATTGTTGACTGAATTGACATTTGGACTTGACAGATAACCTAACAAATGGGTCGATGGCAGATGTTGGATGCAGTGTTACCAATATGAATTCGCATAAAAATTTAATTCAGATTACGCGACTTAACTGCCACGCGTATATTAATGTTGATATTGCTGGGATGCGTAAACAAAATAAAATACAAAAATACTTGATCTATGTATTGTTTTCAAAGTCCAAACAACCAAATTTACAAGCGGCCGTATAAAAAAATGAACATTATTACAATGCACAACTTCCTTAATTTTCATTCTTTTCAAGCAGGAACTGATTTTGAAAAAAATTACGAATGCAAATCTTATTCTTATTAAAGATAAGTTTAAAGCAGATAGAAAGCTACGGATATCCATGAACAAGATAAAACAAAAAAAGTCTCTAAAAACTTGATGCGAAATTTAGAAAAAAATATCTTATGGTCAGTCCCTCAAATTTCAAGTGTCGCTAAGTGGACAATATCGTATAAAAACTCAAAAGTAAAATATGACAATAACTCATTTCAGTTCAACATTTTTTGTTCAAGTAACAACTGAAATTTAATTTGAAGTGTTGCATCTGACCATTAGACAAGCTTGGCAATATCTTTTAAAGGTTGGCATTTCCTGATTTATCTCAATATGTTGAAGAAATATTTTTTTCTCTCACCTTATGCACATTGTTGAGGAACTTTCTTGTGTTATCCAATTCTCCATTACATTCATCTCTGGATTCGGCAACATCCGCTAGAGTTGTTAAAGTTTCCCGAACATCTTGAAGACGCTGTCCAAGAGCCTCTACATCTCCTTGGAGGAGTCCACCGGCATCTAATCCAACATCGGCAGCAATTTGAGCCACCAGGCCTCGAAGCTCGGCTAACCTCTCCATGTGAGCTGCTAGAGTTTCCTCGCATACCTGCAGCATGTAATCATAGCTTGAAATTTTGGTTTTAAATAATAAAGAAAAGCGATTAGTAAAAGTTATTTATAAACTTATCTACAAATGTAGGCAGATTTATATTTTATAATAGGAATCATTATTAATCAATAAATAACGATATTTAAAGTTTTTTAACTGAGACTTTTTGAAATTAGATTTTGGCAAACACTTCTTTCTGTCTTAAAAATATTCATACAGGTGTCTTTTACTAGATACGGGTGTGGCATACACTTATAGTGCACATTGGTAGATTGATTGATATTACCTGAGCCGTGGAATGCGGTTACCAGTCGTCAAGCTACATGTACTCTTAGATTTGTGGGGAATACGCCACATAGCATATAATAATTCAGTGAAAATCATACTACTGACTTTTTGTCCGAAGTTGGGATTCGACCACCCGACCTTCGGACTAAAAAGCCAGCATATTCACACTGGGCTAGAAATACTTATAGTTTAATAAGTGCGAAAACTTTTTCAGTATATTTTGGAATAAAAAACAGATTACAATTTGCAATTGAATTTTGCTTCCAAAAATTATAAAAATTGCAAATAAATCCATTCTAAATTCTAGCCATACAACATATGGTACATGAACTTGGGAATAAAAAAAAAAGTTTACAGTGACAGCTGTTAAAGTTATATCGAAAATAATAAATAATTCTTTATTCTCTATATTTATCACTTTAAATAAACTGTAAAATAACGTTTTGTTGCATGATTTTCATTTTATATTCATTCAATTACTTGGAAGTTGGTAAAAGGCCAGTGTTTTCCAAATTACAAGCACTGTAACTAAACCTAACAACATTGTATGAATAGAAATCAAGTTACTCGTTGCATATAAGCAAATGTAGCAAGCGTTTTACAATTTGGGATACCAAAAATATTTTTTCAATATTTCTCTGCGATGGAAATTAATCGACATAAAAAAAAATATATTCAATCATAATAATAAATAATGATTTTGATGATTCAATCGAAATAATTATGAAGAATATTTTTTTCTATGTTTGTTTAGATGAACTTGATGAATTTTTTGTCTTTTCCTAATTATTGTTCAAATGATAAGATACCTATACAAAATTACATTGAAAAATAAATTTTTATATAATTACATTGATTTTTTGATCTATTCTACTAAGCTAATTTTTTAGTAGCCCTAATTGTTTCATCTTCACATGTTTAACTGCTACTATTTATCAAAGTACGGTAGAACATTAACTTCAAGTTGCTGACACCGGAAGTAGCGAAAATGCTCACAGTAATGAAAAAACTTTAAATTACCAAGCAACTATATAAGAAATAGCATCGTACGTGAAATGACTGCATTAAAATTAAAATAACAGTATCAATAATCATATCAAAATTACCTCGCCTAGCTTTCATGTCTCATTTCAATTAAAGAAAACAATCGAAATCAAATTACAAAACGAAGTTGTTCAATCACGCTATGCTTCCTATGAAATGGGAAAAACACTTTTCAACTCTTAAAACAAAATACTTTTGGAAAAATCTTTCTCTACTTCAACAAGAGAGCATCACTCTTTAATAGACTAAAAGAAAATAGAATAAAACAGCTGACAAACGAAAAGCGCAATTTGTCGTCACGGAAGAATTTATAATGGCATATTTTATATTTTACTTTGTAATCAATTCATTGTAATGACTATTTTGGAATTGTTAGAAAAGATAAAAATTGTTTTGTATGTAAACAATAGAATATTCTATATTCTGACCTTTAAAGTTAATGCTAACCTTTCATTTTTGACCTTTGTTGACATTTTATCGCTGAGCAAAAAGATTGAAACAAAAATTGACAAACTATTTCATAGATATATATTCATGGAAAATTGAATTTTGAACTGAGCGCAAATTTACAGTATCTAAAAGAATTATTAATGTTGAAATGTAAATAAAAGATTGGAATTCAATTATCTAATCTACTTTTAATTGTTAAAACTGTCTTTTAAATGTCTTTCTTGATAATTATCATCAGGACCGGACTGGCAAACAATTGCCATCCTAAACAATAATTTAGCCTCTAAGGGCTGTTTAACACTTTGATGCAAAAGAAATGCAGTATTAAAATACAGAGAAAAATGCATCGAATCGAACGGTCCTCAAACAATAATTAAACTAAATAATCACGCAAAAAAAGAATATTTGAGTTCCGCGGCCCACGGCAATTACCGGTTGGGCCTGATTATTATAAAGTAAAGTACAAACGAATTGGACATCTTATTATTTATTTTCAATTTGCTAGAAAAAGTAGAATATTCAATGCAAAAAAATAATGAAGCTTTCAAAATAGTTTAAAAAGCTGTAATATTATTTTATATGCTGAAGTCTTTTTTTTCATTAGAAGAATAGATATACACCCGTATTTCCACCTCTTGAATAAGCGCTTTTTTCCAAAATTTGATGCACCATCTTTAATTTATTCCAATTTTTGTTTAATTTTCAATTCCATTTATAAGGAATTATTTTGCGCAAAAAAGTAAAAATAATTAATATAAATAAAAAAATTATGAATAATACCTTAATTTCTTCAGCTGTACACATATTAAACCTGCATAAAAATAGTTCCAAAATTTTATCACACTTATTTTAAGGCACAAACAATCAGTCTATTAAAATGCGCCCGCAGCACAAAAATATTTAGTCATTATCGTCTTTCACTTATAACAACATGCTATTCTCAAAATGTCACAAAAACACCACAAAATTTTCTTTTTTTTGTCGATGCCCGTCCCTTGTTCAGGCGAGAGATGAAACCGAATTGAAGACAAAATCAATGAGATTGTCGTAGACGATGCTAGCCGACAGCTGACGATCGAGGGTTGGATGCTGCACTGGAGCAGCAACCCCCCACCGAGGTACGCAGTACTTGCATTTGTTTTGATACAAAGTGTTTAACATGATAATGATGCTCATTTGTTTGAGTAGTGTCATGACTCATACAAAACGGTAGATTTTTAAATTTGTTTTTGTAATTTTTCGATAAGTGCGAAAAAGTTTCTAGCAAATTGCTAAAGTTTTTTTATTAACAGCTTGGGAAATGACAGATGTTATTAATTTTGATAAAGTTTTTTATATTACTTCTTTATCTGTTGGGCAAATAATAATTCAATCAAAATAAAATTCAAGGTTTATAGTTAATAATGTTACTATTTTGAATTTGGAAATTATATTTTTTCAAATGATAAACTATGGTTTCCGCAATGTATAAGTATAATCTAACTAAAGGAACAGGAAACCAAAAAAATAAAACGCGATAAAATTATCAATAAAATCATCTGAATTGAATGAAGACTGCAATAAATAAATTACTTTAGAATATTTTGAATTTATATCAAAAATTAGAGCTACATTCTCAAATCCAAGTTTTTGTTTTATTATACTACGCTTACGGTTGTTCTATTATAATAATGAAACAGTATTAAACAGACTGTGATGAGTGTTTTTGATAACATTTTAATTTAAAATAATTAATTATTTGGGAAAAATTGCGAAAAACATGCGGAAATTCTTAACATAAATTGGCTGATTCATTATAAGTAAGCTAGAAATCTAATATTCTTTGAACCTATCCCCTTCGACTTATTTTTGGATTTAAACTCATACTCCGAGCTACTATCTTCGGAATGCAGACGTTCTTTTGTTTGTTTTGTGTTTCTATTTATTTCTTAACACACTTTAACATTTTAGAAAACTCATAAAGTGATTCAGAAATTGGGAAATTGCAAACATGGTACAACAAACTATGAAAGCACGAATTGGTAAATAAGTTGAGTGTAAATATAATAAAATGAATAAATACAGATAAGGCAAACCTGACTCATTGCTAAAAATATTGTACATTCCTTTTTAAAAGTTCAGTTATAGAGTTGTTAGTTTAATGCCAATTAAAATTAGCATAAAATGTATTTTATAACGAGGAAGAAAATCACATTGAATGTATGCACTTGTACGCAATATCTTAAAAATACATCGAAAGAAAGACTTGTTGAGTATAACTGCATTTTATTTCTTATGAACATTTCAAGATCTATGAGTCAATATTTCAGCAAAGTTTAGTTATACTTATGTAATTTAATATTGCTACAAATTTTATTGTAATTTCATACAGTACACTAATTTATCTTCCAATTCGTCGTACAATAACAAATTCACTTTTATTTTTTGATCATTCTTCTCATATAGGATTCATGAGACTTTCAAGAATTCTTTTACTCCTCAAAATCTAAAACCGTCAGATCTAAAATAAATTTTATTTCTGAAGAGAAGGATACATTTTCTATAGATTATTATTACTATTAAATTTAGAACTGGATTTAAAAAGCTTCAGAGGACCTCCTTAATCTAAGCAATCACAATGAATATTTAATTTGAAAAATTAATCAAATCAAGAGATTTTTAACAAACATTATTTTTTTTTACTTTGGAAAAATTCTATAATGAAATGTTGACATGACAAAGCATTGAATAAATAAATAGGCCAATATTCATGATGTTTTTTAAATATAATTTTTTTATTCAACCTCAACTTTCGCAATATAAAATTGAGAAAAAAAATAATTTAACTGTAAATCAATGAAACGAGCAACAAAATTTGTTTTTGAAATTAAAGCTAGAATATAATAAAAATTTGTTCTTTCAATTTGTGGCTCAGTTAATTATTTATTGGTTACTTTATCAGCAACATTAGGTGCATATTTCTGTTAAAATTAATTATAAAAGAGCATGAAATAACGAAACCATGGTAAATGAATAATTGTGTATGTAAGTTGAAATTAAAAATTATAATTTTGATATACTTGAGCTATTTTACTAATTCACACGTAGATTATTATATTCATAACAGTATCTACAACAATTAATTGTCGACAACGGAGAAAAAAATATCTCAGTTCAGGCATGTTTTTATTAGTTGTACCAGAGAAAGTGCATGTATAAATTATTTAAAACGTTTATAGATGCGGGCCAAAAAATGTTCGAGATATTGTTGATCATATTAAGTTGATAATAAAGCTCTCCTGAATAAAATTGCTTCGAATTTCTCAATTATGGAATAAAATAATGCCTTGAATAAATATAAAATATCACTCAATAATTCAACTGACAGTAGTACATTCAATCAATATTCATATTAAAATTTTAAATTAAAAAAAGATAATATAACTGACCTTGACTTCTTGGGGAATTTCGTCAGGCTTCAGATTTCCCACTGATCCCATCTGTTGGTCGGCCCAAGCCCGGACGACATCACTGGCTTCTCTGTACTGCTTCCAGAGTTTCACAGCGTCTTGGTACCTGGTGCAAAGATCTCGAAGATTTGTGCAAGTATCCTGCCACGCTGTTACGGCTTCCTGGACTGCAGCTTCAACCTTGGCACCAATTTCAGGCGCGCAATCGGCCTTCAAAGGTTCAGCCACTGCGCGAAGCTCACCGATTAATTGTTCCCGGCTTGTGAAGTTGCTATTTAGACCCTGATAAAGAAGAGAATTTGATAGTGAAGACTTAAATTTAATATTTCTCAATTATTTTTTCAATATAGCAATTTTGAAATATTTCGGTCATAATTTCAGCTCGATTTGGACAAAAGTTCATGAATACATGACTTCATAATTTATTGAGAGCTGCATAATGTATTTTAAATTTTAAATTATATAAATTTTCTGCCTTCCCCTAAGAGTGTGACTCTTTTTGATCAATCAAATCTGTTGAGAGATATTCTTTAATTTCTTTCACGAATGAGCTTCTCTCCGCAAATTCTATAGCACAATTAATTTCATGCCAATTTTTATGAATTAAATTGTAAATAATCAATTGTAGGGACTTGTGAAGAGAAATATAATGACGAAAGAATTAGAGCGATACCTCCAATCTGTTTTGAATTATCAAGCGGAGCTATTTTTGGGAAGGATAACGATTTGAAATACTAATTTTATAAACGTAATCAGTTAATTAATTGTTCACAAAATATTTAAAAAAAATAATGATATTTGTATTGTATTTTCAAATTCTTGAATATTAGATGGAGCATTTGTTTCTAATATTCATGTATAATAATAAAATATTCCACTTCACTTTGATTTATTGAAAACATATTTAGCAGAAACATTTTACTTAAAAAAGATTTGATATTATAAACAAATAACTATTAAATTTTGAATCACTGATTCATTCTCTCAAAAAATATTGTTCCACATTTGACATTCTTATTTTTAAGAACATATCGGTTACACTCTTCAACAACAAATAAACTACTGAATTTTGCAAAGTTCTGAGACTGTACAAATGTATTATTTGATTGATTAGCTAAATTATTAGAAAAATGCAGAACTGTACAAGTTACTATGCTAGACAAAATGTTTTGAAACGATCAGTAAATAAATATTGATCATTAAAGAAGCTTAAACATTTGATTAGGTTTCTCTTCTAAAATCCAATTTATCAAATGAATTTGTGCGCACAAAAATACAAAATTAACTTCATGCAAAACAGTTCTAAATTTTAATATTTTCTCTATTATATTTACTTTCAAATTTTAACACTAATCCATCATAAATAAAACAATGATAAGGCCAAGATAAATGCAATAAAAATTATCTCAAGTGTTATTTGATAGTCTGGATTTCGGAATTCTTTTCAATAAGTTTTATAATGCAAATTATGATAAAATTAATAAACAGTTGACTGTTAAAGTATGGGGCAAAAGTTATCAAAAAAAAAAAACGCATAACTTTCATACAGTCATCGATATAATTGGAAATACTTGTTGAGATCAAAAATCTTTTGACCACGTATATTTATCTTTGGTCTCACCGGAAACCCAAAAATAGATTTAGTACGTAAACAGCAAACAGTTTGCTGTAAAATCCAAAAAATAAACAAACTAGCTGATGGAAATATCACCTTTATTTTGAACATAATATTCAAGAAAATAAAGTACAGAAAGTTTCAAGTTTCCTCATTTTGCCACTTGACTAAAGTCGTCAGTCATGAAGTTAAAATATTAAACATCATTTTAACTGTCACAAAAAAACTACATAAACTCACAAACCGGAAATGTATTTATTTAAATGTGAAAATACCGCAATGCGCGTCACATTAATACAAACTTTAAACGTCAAGTCACGGCGAACGCAAAACGTAAACTGATGTGAAAATGAAAACTAGGCGAAATATCGGAACCGCGCGCGATCACAACAATTAATTTATGGTGAAAGACAGAGAAGTTATCAACAATTACGTAATGGATATTAATAATTAGACATTCATTAAATTATGAAGTGATTTAGAACGGTATTTTTGTTACCAATTTCATTTCAATAAGCAGACTGCTTCGGAAGGATTTAGATAATTTTTGGAGGTTGTAATTTAGACTATATTTGAGCAACTGATAGTTCAACACATCTTCATATAAGCATATTTCTCTCCAAATATTCCCAACAACTATCTTGCACTACTTTGTTTTGAAATTGAAATTAATAATTCCGATAAAGGCTCGATAAACTGTTCAAAACAAAATGATGAAGAATAATAAAAAATATGTAACGAATAAAATCATTAAAAATTATATATATTTTTTGTTGTTGTAAGAACAATAAAAGAGTTTAAAATGAACAGGATTTGAATTTTTACATACTACTCATTTCGATTTCAAAAAATTAGTGCGGACAGAAATTTAATGCATGGTTATTTTATATAATCCACTTATTATAATATCAATTGAACTTCGGAAAAATTCGGATGTTCTTAAATTTAGAATTCATGAAAGTAGGATTCAAGGAATTGAGGAAACAAATTTCCCAATAACTCTTGAATAATAGGCTTTAATGATCAAAAACGTTTCGGTCTACGTTTAGATTATTTTCAATTCTAATTTTTTTTCTACAAAATAAGTACAGTTATTAAATTTAAAATTGTAAACTTGTGAGTGAATTCTACAAATAAAATTACTCATCGAAAAGTTACGTTCAATTTTTTTAAGAAATATAATTTGAAGTATGATAACACTTCAATCAGTTAAATACAACTGAATTTGGAAAACTTTGTTGGATGCTTGAGAAGAAGAAGACAATAATATCTAATTAAATTAATACTGGTTTTGAAAATTTCAAGCATTAAATTTAAATATTGAAGTCTGTTATCCAAGAACTGTTGGGAAATTTATTTTCATAATTGATTTAAAAATTTAATTTCGCAAACAATGCGTCAACTAAACGTCTTCAGCACCTTAACATCCATAAAAACGCATGACAGCCAAGTTTCATATCCTAAATTTAATTTTTCGATTAATTCATTTTTGTAGCACCTTACTTAGTTTATTTGTTGAGTATATATTACAGCTTGTGCCGCTCTCGCTGTATGTTTGATAATTGTCAAAAAAAGAAAGTTGAGGGCCGTAAAAAGAATCTTATATGCTTAATTTTACTCTTTTTATGCAAAAATTAATATTTGTATTCAAGATTATTGTGTATTTTGCACAATGTAGAAGCAAGTCATTATTCAGAATAGAGATTTCCTGAATCTAATGAAATTAATAGAAAAAAAAACTCACCTCTAGTCTTTCGGTGGCCTTCCTCAATCTTTCGTAATCCACCGTTCCTTGAATGGTGAGCAACTCCATCATATAATCAGCCTCTTGCACACTTTGTTGCACCAGCTCCAGTTGATGTTCAAACCGATGCCATAAGGCTAATCTATTTCTCAAAAGCGCCAAGAGATGTCCACACCTTCTTTCTAAAGCTGTGTGTTCGTCTTGCAAATGAGAAATTTCTCTTTCAACTTTAACAGGAGACACAGATAGTCGCAGTCTCATTGGAAGAGTATGAAGTAGTTGTCGTAGGCCCATAAGATCCTGCCAATGAGCAACAAGTTCTTCTCCCATTTCTTGACAATCGTTCACAGCTTTTTCAACGACATCAGAGCCAAGTTTCTCGCAGGATTCGCAGTCATCGAGGACTTTACTGACTTTTTGGTGGTTTTTGCGAACTCGGGACAGACCGCGTTTAATTGCACGGAGTTTATCTTTCAATAGATTCGCACCTTCAAGTTCTTCTGATATTTGGTTTTCTAATCGTTTAGCAAGTGCTAGAAGACATCCAACTTTCTCTGATTCAGTCGCAGATAATAATCCCAGTCTTCCAAGTTCATTTTGGATTGTTTCTATTCTCGTGGACATAACTTGAAGTCGTTCAATATAAAGATCGAGTTCTTCTTCATTCTTGATGATTCCATGAAGATCATCAACATCTATTTTCAAGTTATGAAGTTCTTCTTCGAGAATGACAAGTTTTTCGTTTATAGGAACATCTGGAGCGGAAATATTTTCTAACACTAGGGTTTCAATGTCCTTTATTTTGGCGGAAACGTTTAGCCAACGCTCTTGTAATTCGGATCGAAACTGACGTTGAAGCATTTCATCAGCGACAGGAATGACACTCATTGCTTGTTCAAATGTAGTACCGGACTCTGTACGGATGTTGTTGTGTACTTCATATTGAGCCTTTAATTCCTATTAGAGAAAAAAGCACCGGAAAATTAGCAAATTTCAATTACTATATAAAACAAATCAAACACATGCAATATTTTTGTATTCCAAGAATAAAAATAATACTAGTCAACAAAATTTTGTAACAAGCTATATTCTGATCACAAAAGTATTTCTTTCAGTTAGAGCAGCCTCAATTTATTCATAATATTTACTAAGTTATGATTTTTACCATTGCTATTGTCATTCTGGGTTTTCAATTGTTCAACTGTTCGATATTATAACTTGCTGAAATGAATTATTTCGATATTTTCGTTGTATTGTGATTCCATAAATATGTAAAGACATTTAGACCATTCTGACTGTTTTTCTTATATCAGTGGATAATTTATTCCTTGACATCAAAAGCAATATTGAAATCCGAGAGGATAATATTTTTGGAACAACAAGGGAAGGCTTCTCACTTCTAGTTAGTGATGGGTATACTCCCGGGGGATTTCCAAAGATGATTTTTGAGGAATTCTCAAAGAAATTTTCCTTAGTTTTCCCAGTGTTTTTTTTAACATACTCTAATGTTTTTAGTTTCTTAGATATTTGGTGAATTTTCGGTAATAAATAGTAAATTAATATAATTAGGTAACTTTACTTATAGTTCATTTTAATTAAGAACGGTCCAAAGGCTCTTATGGGACTACGATTAAACCTTCTGATTGGCCGAAATGCGAACACGATTCACTTACGCAGGATACAAAACAAGCTTGCTGGAAATGAATTCAATAAATAAAAGCAACATATATATCCATATCCACATATTATCTGGATAGATACAAATCTATTTATGATAACTGACGAATGACTGACAAATGATGTAACTGACAGATAGCTAAGTACGATTTTTGTGCTTATGTAAAATTGATTCGCATTTTGGCCAATCAAAAAGCTTAAATTGTAATTCCGAAAAAACTTTTTGACCGTTCCTAATTAAAATGAACTATAGATGACATAATAATTGTTACAAAAAAAATATAAATATAAATAAATTCTATGTGACAGCTGACAGGTGACAGGTACATAAGAAAATAAGTAGTACTCATTCAGAAAAGTCAAAAATAAATAAAATTTACAGAATTTAAATGAAAAGTACTATGCAAAGTAATTAAAAATTCATTGAAATTAGAATCATTCATGTTGGAGTTGGACTCGTTTATATCAAATAAGGCTCGCTTTTCATCTCCTGAAGATGTAATGAATTCATTTGTTTATAAATCATGCTCGTAATTTTTTCTGGCTAATTATGCTAGAGGGCATTTCCGGAAATTTTCTTAGAAAAAAGAAGTTCTCCTTAAGGGAAATTTCCAGCAGCCTATCACTATTTCTAATGAATGAGAAAGTTCAATTTTGTATACTATAATTCAGTTAAAAACGGTCCAAGAACTCTTAAAGGACTACGATCTAAGCTTTCTCATTGGCCGAAATTCGAACACGATTCATTCACATTAAAAACAGGATTGAATACAAAAGAGTATATCATAATTCAGTGAGAATCCTACCAACTGCCAGCATATTCCCATTGAGCTATGAAAAGAAGTTTGCTGGAAATTAATTCAAGAAATGAAAGCAACAAATAAATTCACATATACCCGGTTTTATAGAAGGCAGAGTATTTTATTTCCACAGTAAATAAAATTTACTCTGTTAGATGACAGTCGATTTTTTGACAGCAATGATTCTGTTGTCATAAGGAAGCTCAAACTAATTAGAATTTCTTAAATAAAATAGATTTACTTTAGAAGTAAATTTACTTGGTCTTTTATAAAACCGGCCAATATCTGAATAAATACAAATTTCCGAGCTGTCTAAAACTATTTGATAATTGATGAAAGACTGACAAATCAACGGACAGATAGCCAACTGCGATTTTTGTACTAATGTGAAATTGGTTCGCATTTTGGCCAACCAGAAGGCTAAAATCGTAGTTCCCATAAGAACCCCTGGAACATTCTTAACTGAAATAAACTTATAGTGTAATTGAAAATCTTCTCTCACAGTCTCTCGAAGATAAGACTGTAGAAATTTTCTAACTATTTGCTGAAGATTTAGATAAATGGATAAAGATAAATAATTCAGAATGGGCTGAATTCATTCAGTTAATAAATTGTTTTCATAAATTCATTGACTTCAAAGTGATAACATAGCATTAATTAAAAATTTTACTTGCTTAATTTAATTGGTACAATGGATAAAAGAATGTATTTATAACCTTTCTATATTCAAGTTATATTAAAATACATTTTTGTTATGATTGAATATTTGTTCCGATTTTAATTAGACATAATGAAATTAAATTGGATTATCAAAAAATTTGTTCAAGTTTTTAATATTTCACGGAAATATAGAATATATTTTTCTTTGTCTAATATTAACAATTGAAGATTATTATATTAAATTTTACATACCCAGAATTGTCGCATCTGTCCTCCGGGAGGTAATTTAGATCCCTCTGGAACTTCTATCCTCGACAGTTCTAGCTCTGCTTCTCTCATCCAATATTCCAATTTATCAGTCAAAATATTATAGAGACACCACGTTTCTCTGAACGCTACTAATCTTTTTAAATTGCTATTAACATCTTCTTGTAGTTTTAAAATAACTTGAAGAGCATCTCCGTATGTCTGTTCCAAACCGACGCAAGTCACAAGTTCTTGTAATTTTTGTGCTACCGAATTTAGTTGAGCTAATTTAGCATGATGATGAGCAATGTCTAAAGATAGTGACTGATATAAATTAATATATTGATCGTAGTCTGCTGACGTAACCGTACTCAAATCTGGCACTCTCTGTTGGGCAACTTGAAGCCATCTTGTTTCATCTCGCATGCCTTGTTCAAGGACAGTCCACCTTGAAGCTGCTAAGGCCATTTGTTGCGCCCTACTCGCAGCTTTATCTAGAATTATCGTTGCACGTTCATGTAGGCTTCTATGGAGATTAGAATGCAATGCTCTTGTTTCTGAATCCAGATTTCCTTCCAATGACTCAAGAATTGCTCTACAATGGCTCAAATTGACGAAAAATTTGCGATGTTTCTGCATTTCTTCCTGTAAATGTTCCAAATTAGTGACTGAAATGTTGCTTTCTACCAATGCATCGGCGATGTCAGTTATTTGAGCAAATTCTTTTAGGGTTTGGACGTATTCATCAGCAAGGGATAAAAGCTGATGCGCTTTTTCTCTTTCTGAATTGATTACATGATCAATATGCCGAGTAAGTTCATGAGAAGTATACATTTCTTGAGGTACTTCTCTTGAAGGGAAATCTCTCATTATGCCTCTTGCTGTGTTCAAAAGTTGAACAGTTTTTAGCATGTGGATTCTATTGGAAGCTTCAATGTTATCTAGTTCCTGTATTTTTCGGGAAGGAGGGAAATCTGATTCCACTACTGAATCCAATTGTTGTTTAAGATCATTTACTAATTTTGAAACGTTAGTTATGCCGTTGAGGAATTCTAACCATCGAGTCAAATCTTGAGAAGCCTGTTGCTCATTTTCGGTGGTAACTTCTTCAATAACTTTGATTTGTTCTTGAAGAGAAGTAATGTAATTTTCAATTTTGTTTTTGTCACTTTCATTGCAAAGATCCGCAGCGTTTTCAAGGGCACCTTGCAGTTCCCCGACACTTTGTTCTATATTAGTAATTTCGTCTTTAAGATCACCGAATTCTTTAACGCGTTCTTCTGATGGTCCATGACATGTTTGTTGTCTGTTCAAATAAATACGATATTCAATAGTTTCCAGCCATGTTGTTATTGTTTCAACTGTTGTTATTATTGTTTGCTGAATAACTACTATATCTTGATTAGCAACAGCTTCTTTTAGAACGTTCAAATTTTCTTGAACATCATTATTCTTTTGTTGAATTGCTTCTTCAGTTACCACTTCATTCAACGTTGCCAAATAAAGAACGTTGCTCAAATGAGTAGTTTTTCGAGCATTTTGCAGATTTTTCACTCGTTCAATAGCTGTTGCTTGTTTCCAGCTAATTCCTATATCTTGGGATGGAATTTCAGGATGAACTAGATGTTTTTGTTGTTGTTCAGCTTCAATGAATTGTTGAGAATCTGGTTTGGACCAGGCTGATGTAACTAAAGGATAGTTAAGATTTGGAGGGGATAAAGGACCTTCAGAGCTTGGCGTTAGGGGTGTATCAGCGATTTCTGTTGGGGACATTACTTCTTCAATTGTTACTGAAGCAGTATATTTACTTTTGCCTTTTGGTTTGACAGATACAGGTTTAGTTTTAGTTGACTGAGTAATATTACTTGTAACAACGATAAGCTCTTGATCTTTAATTTCAATGGTTAATGATTCTATCTCATGTGGCGCTGAGATTGTAGCCTCAATGGTTATTGGTTCCAGAGGTTTGAATTCTCCAGTACTTGTGTCTGGACTTGGACTCAATTCTTTTCCTGAATCACTAGCAACTATTGTAGAGGAATCCGAATCTTTTGATTCCGTTTGTTCTAATTTTCCTTTTTTCAAAAGTTTCACGGTATTCTCATCAAGATCTGTTATAACTTTTCCGACAATTATTGACGATGGCTCGTTTTCTGATTCAGGAGATTTTCTAAATTCATCCACAGGAGAGGAAGCACGCGAGTTTCTCTTTGCTATATCTGAATAACTTGGTCTAGGATCCAATAAACCTTCAGCAGATGCAGATTCTTCTTTTAGTAACTGCGGAGATTGTTTCTCAGGTTTCTTTTTATCTTGTTTATCTTTTTTAGTTTTTGATTTCTTCTTTGATTTATCTGTTGGAACAAATCCTTCTGAATGTTGTCTTTCGGTATCAACAAATCTATGAGTGTCGAATTTTTGGTCTACCGGAACACCTTGAACTGTGATGTTAATAGAATAGTCTTGTTCCGAAGAGCCAGATGGCGTTTCTGGTTTAGGAATAGGTTCTTTCTTCTTTTTGTGCTTAGATTTTTTAGATTTATTGATTGATGGTTCAAGATCTGATTCTGTTGGTGTTGATGTATCTTCTGCTTGTAATAAATTGATAGTTGCTTGTACAGAATCGCTTATTGAAATATTGACTGATTGAATTTTTTCTAATTTTTGTGGGTGATGAATACTCGGCTGGATATTGATAATATTTTCTGTACTAGTTGTCATACTACTTTCAAGAGATGATAGTTCTTCTGAAGTGCTGATTGGAAGAGATTCTGTTGTTTTCAATGATTTTTCTCTAATTGATTCTTCTTGTTTTGGGGCTCCAATATTGATTTCATCTTTAGTACTTTCAACAATAACAGTTTTATCTGAAACAGGTTTTTCTTGTCCAGGAACAGTTACAGTTGTCTGAATTTGAATTTCAAATCCGTCAGCTTCAGGAGATTTCACAGTTGGTTCTTCTTCTCCGACTTCTTTTATAACAACTGGAGTTGTTTGAACTACTGTTTCAATCATTTCAACTGTTTTAACAATTGGTTGCTCTATTACTTCAATTTTTTCTTTTATTATTTCAGGTTCTGGAGATATTGTTTGCATAGATTGTTCACTAGTTATAATTTGAGGCTCTGGAGAAGTTTGAACAGATTCTGGTTTCTCTTGCACTTTTTCAGTTTGTACCGTTATTTCAGTAGTTGTAGTTATAGATGTGGGTTCAGGAGAAATTGTTTGAATTAATTCATCTTGAGACTCTACTACAGTTGTTTGCATAGCAGATTCGGTTCTGGATATTTCTACAACTTCTGGGCTAACAGTTTGAACGGATTCTTCGAGCAGTTCAGCTTTTTCTGGAGTGACAGTCTGCATTTCAGTTTCTGTAGTAACTACTTCTTCAAGTTTCTCTGGGGTAGAGGTCTGAGAAAATTCTTCTGTTGCAGGAACTATTTCTCTTGTTTCAACTTGAATTGATAATTCAGTTGTTTCTGGTTTAGGAATTTCTGGTTCTTCATCCGTTTGGCTTACAATGGATGATGTTTCTTTAGGCACTTCTGGAGATGTTTGAGCAGAAATATGTTCAACAGAAACAGGTAAAGGTACCTCCACCTTTTCAATTTGTACAGCTTCCGAAAGATCTGGAGATGTTTGAACAGTATTTTCCGTAACGTATGTTGTTTCAAGAATAGGAACTGTAGAGACGATTTGCGTTGTTATTTCCATGACTTCACTTTGAGGACTGGAAATAAAGTTTTCTTCTATTATCTTGACACCATCAGGCTCGGAAATTTCTGACATAGTTTTATAAGACCCATCGGGAGATAAAACTCCTTCTGCACCTTGTTGTTGTTCCGGTGATTTTGGTTGCTCTGGGGATTTTGATACTTCTGGAGTTTTTTCTTTTGGAGGTGTTGATGGTTTGATTTCTTCAGAAATTAATTCGACTTCTGATTCTGATTTATCATAGTTTTTCTTTCCTCGTTTCTTTTTTTTATTCTTTTTAGTATCTGGTTCAACAGTCTTCTCCAATTCTTCATCGTCTGTTCTTCCAATAGGAGTGGAATCTTCTAAAGATTTGGGAACCTCTGATTCTTCAGACTCTTGAACTTTAATTTTTTGTTTTCGTTTCTTCTTGCGTTTTTTCTTTTTATCAGCGTCATCTTCTTCTTCTGAGATGGTCAATTCATCAATAGTAGTCTTATCATCTGGTTCGTATCCAGTTTCATTTGCACGGTCTGACATATCTGGTTCACGAGATGTGAACGAATCGAATATTTCTTCTGTAGGTTTAGGGGTATCTGAAAGTAGGGACTCTCCACCTGCGATAATAATCTCAGTAGATTCGGCAAGAGATGTCTCAACAGATACTTCTTCAACCTCTTCATTCCCACGTCCTTCCGGAGATATAACAGTTGATTTCAAAGATTCGTCTGGAAGTGTTGCTTCTTCTTGAGCGGGTGATTCAGATGATGAAGATTTATCTTTGTGTTTCTTTTTCTTTTTACTTCGCCGCCCTCCGTGGTCTATATCGCTTGTATGTGATCGTTCTTCATGATCACTTTCCAATTTTGGAACAATTGGAGACAGGCCGACAGAAGTTGTTGCTTTTACGTCATGAACTTCTTTCGTGATGTTAGGAAGCTGAACGTCGACTTCTTTTCTTACAATTTCAGATACAGAAGACTTTTCGGTTTTTTCAACTTTCATTGAAACAGAAACTTTAGGCGTAATATGCTCATCGGATTTAGGTTTTTCTTCTACGGAAAGTTCAATTTCCACAGTTTGTGTTGGCTTGGCAATTTTTTGCTCCTCCGGATGCGTAACAGAAGCATCAATTTTTTCACTTTCTATAACATCTTCATCAACAGAAGTGACTGGACTTTGAATTTTGGGGGTTCCAGGAATTTTTGGCTTGTCTTTAGATGGAAATTTACGTTTATGTTTTTTCTCCTTACTCTTCGATGAGTCAGATGCGGAAGTATCTTCAACATCAACAGATTTAACTTCTGGGGATACTGGAACTTGTTCAGCAGCAATAAATTGTGTAATGACCGAACTAATATCAGATTTCTTTGGTGTATCAGATGATTCAGACTTCAGTTGCATTGGAGAACAAGATTGATCGATGTAAGTTGATTTAGTAGAAGATTTTTGGGAAACTTCAATGATTGGTGAACTTGCCTGATCAACAGCTTGTTTTCCAGACGTTAAATATTTCTCTGGTGTTTCAGTCTTTTCAGTTGATGAGCTTATTTTTTCTGAAGGTGTTTCAGGTTTGAATGGAGAACAAGCTTGATCAACAACGTTTATTGAAGAAACAGTGACATCTGCTTTTATGGGCGAACTTGCTTGATCAATTTTTACTTCTAAAGTTTCGATTACTGGACTTTTAGGAGGAACATGGTTTGTTTCTTCTGATACAGTAGGAGAAACTACTTTAGGCGAAATCTGTTCAGACTTTTCCTTAGGAGTAACAGATTCTACAACAATCGGAGAAGTTGATATATCAACAACCGCTTGATTAGCTTTTTGATTTCCAATAGGTAAAGGAGAACTTGCTTGATCTACAGTTGTAATTGTTTTAGTATCTTTTTCAGAGGATGTCACAATTTTTACAGGTATGGGACATACATCTTTGTTATCATTGGATTTTTCAGATTTAGTTTTTTTATCTTTCTTTTCTTTCTTCAGTTCTGGTGATGATAAGTTAATAATTTTTTTAACATCACCAACAGGTTCATCTTCTTGTTCTTTCACAATAAACTCAGTAACTACCGAACTTGTAGAATGAGTTGGTTCAGGCGACTTCATTTCAGCAGTAGGTGCTTCCGTAGAAAAGATTTGAGGTGTAGGTTCAGATTGTTCCCCGGTAATAAATTCTGTGGTAATATGGCCTAAATTAGGTAAGCCTTGCTGCTGTTCTGTTTGAGATTTAGGAGTAACATCAATAATTTCTGTTACTTTTCTTGTGATTGTAGTGGTGGGTTCTTGCAGATCTGGACTTCCTCCTTCTTGAGTTTGTTGAACAATTTGACCATTTTCTGTTCTGATAACATTAATGCTTACTCTAGGCATTTCCGTCTCAGTTACATCTATTTCTTCTGGTTCTTCAACAATTTCTTCTGTTACATGTTCCTTTCCATCAATTATAGTAACGCGTTTGATTATTCTACGAGTCTTACGGATTATTCGTCTCGTGACTTGTTGAACAACAGCTCTAACACTCGAAGACGAAGTATGAATTTCTTCTCCTTCAATTATTCTACCTTCTGGAGGAACTAAGCTCAAATGTTTATTATCAACGTATGTGATGTCTCCTTCATGGATTTTAATGCCTTGTACTTCTACTTCAGATGGATGTTCTTCTCCTTCTGTAACTGTATATTCAACTTGTGGTTCCATTTGGAACTCTTGAACATTTAATTCTCCTCCAGAAACATTAGAAACGATTCGACCTCCAAAGTTCTGAGAAGAAAGAGTTTCTTTTGAACCATCGCCTCTAGCAACAGTGGTACTACTTTGTTGTCCTTGAAGGGTAACTTGAGAGAATGATTGACTAACTGGTACATCTCCTTCACTTAATGTATTTATATTTGTCAGCTGCTGTTGTTGCATTGTCTGATGACGAGAAACAACAGTTCTTCGCATTTTTTTAACAATTATTCTGCGAGTTCCATCTGCGTCAACAATTACTTCAGTTGTTGTTTCGTCTGGTTCAACAAAAACTGTTTCAAATGGTGCGGAATGTTCAATGTTTAATTCAGATATTTTATGATCTTTTTGTTGCTGATCATTATATTCGGCTTGTACGACCAAATCATCTGGTTCTTCAATTATTGGCTGACTGGAACTCTGGACAGGCTTTGAAGAAATTTGAATGGTTTCTTCTCCTCCAATAACAGTCTTTACGATTTTAATCGATTCTTTTGAAGGTGGTTTGGTTTCCGAACTAGAAGAAAATTCAGTCTGAACTTCCATGTCTATAGGGGGATGGCACGTAACTGAAATATTTTTTGTTTCAACAGTTTTTTGCACAGGACTAGTTTGAGTTTCAACCGCGCACACAGTAGGTTTTGTTTCTTGTGCTAGGAATTCCGCGGTAACTTGCTTCATTGGACTATGCACTAATTCTTCTTCAGGCATTGGACTAGAATTAATAGTCTTGTCAGCTTCTAAGGAAGCCATTTGTTCTTGAACTTTAACGAGATACACTAACAGAGTTTCTATTTTCGATTCAACAATTTGTTTATGTTCACTTAAAATAAGTCTAATTGTTTTTAATTGTTCCGATAAAACACTAGCAAGTTGCTGCACATCAGGATATTTTTTAAGGTCATCGCACAATTGAGTTAAAACTATTAGTTGAGCCTCTTTTTCTTGAAGTTCTCGTTGAATTTTTTTGTGCTTGTCAATAATATCCTTGACCTGTTCTTCTGTGGATAGTTCGAGTTCTTCAATAAGGAATTCTTTAGTAGTGCGGAGCCAAACTTCAATGTCTATCAGCAGTTGTTGGTATTCAGCAATTTCGCGATTTCTTTTATCTAAAGCTATTTGGGCAGTCTGGAATAAAAATGACATCATAGTTAAAACATGCTATTAAAAAATTAATTCGGCTTTTCAATACAAACAATAATTTTTAAGCAATAATATAAATGCACAATAGCATACGACGCATTTTCAATTTAATTTACCAATGTATTAAATTGACGTTACTTCTGATTAAACTGGATATAATTACAAAAATAATATAAACATGTAGCTATTCGATTTAAACATTAAAATTTGTTATAGTTTATAAACAAAAATTGAATAATGTGCAGTTGCATTTAAATTGGCACATATTCAAAAAGAAAATATCATGCATGCACTGGTAAATAACGTTTACTGTCTTTAGATCTATTTTAAATGCAATAAAAATATTTACCGTAAATACCATCACTGCAATTTAAATCACTGAGCTTATAACAATTTGATTAATCCATAAAAATGTCAATCACTTCCTTCTAAATTATAAACAGATGTCTAAACAATAATCTACATAAACAAAACAAAATACAATCAAATAAATTATTTACCTGGATTGTTTGAGTTCCTTGCTCCGCCTGGGATAGCAGCCTAACAATTCTCGTTTTGATTCCAGCTAAGTGGGCCCCCAAGATTTGAGCTTCACCATCGTAGGGCAGAGCCCTTACGGAGATTTCAAGACTATTCGCCTCAACTTCGTACTTCTTTAGCTCTTGCACAACAGTCTAAAACACCAATCACCAAATGATCAACTGTTCGTTTTCCAATCTAGAACGCGACTGACGTACAATTTAGCCATGATTTAGAATCTACGTGCGGAAGATAATTTAAAGTGACATCTTTAAACCGCGCGCAGCCTCCAATACTATTTTGCCGGTGAAATTATTTTCAGGGATAATGTAAGAATTTAAATATAATGAATGATTCCATAAAAGTTTATAAATAGTGATTGTAAAATTGAATGCCGACTTTTTATTAAGTAAGGTCATTCTTATATATAGAATGATGATGTCATTTGTGGATTTGTGTGCGGTGGTTCGCATACTAATGTGCCAGAAATTTTATTTTTTCATTATATAACATGTTAATTTTGAATGAATTATTAGGTCTTAGACAACATTCATCTTCTGACTCATTGATAACTGGGGCACGAGAACATTGAAATGGATAAGTTATTTTTAGACATAACATTTTTGTAAATGTAAATGACCTAATACCAAATAATCACACGTGTAAAATACTATCAATTTATTCAAATTTGTATCGCTTTTTTTTGCATAAATAATGCAAATTATTATTAGGAAGTACTAAAATTCTGTTTCAATCTACAAGTATTTCAGATTTATCATCGTTTTGCGATGCGTAATGAACGAACTTTATAATAATAATGTCTTTATTTCTTTAGGACAAGTACAGGACATGTATAGAAATCAAAATATGCACGGCCGTAGAAAAAATAGATTCTCTTTAGAACCAAAATTGAAATGATATTTAACGAACATGGCGCTGAATAATATATGAAAATCATCTCAGCAAACCCGCGGATTCGATCATTTTAAGCACGATCTAAAGTTGGCAAAGGCCTATTAAGCACGGGCTGAAGCTGACTTTAATAAATTTTGTTATTTCTTTCTAGGTATTAAAAAATTCTGTCTCAGTGTCTGTAGAAATAGTATAGTACGTATCTTGTTTTATAAAATGATTTAGACACGTGTTATTTTAAACACTTGCTCTGCTCGTGACTAAAATCTCATATCTAAACAGACTTTTATGGAACATACCGTAATATACTATTTTCTACAACCATGATTAAATTAGCTTTCAACGATATGGTTTTTATGGCGCTAAATATCATTTTAAACACTAATTGATAAAACCGTGAATGCGATCATTTTTAGCACGACTTGAATTTGGCACTGCCCTATTGAATTCGAGCTGAAGCTAGCTTCAATCATTTTTGACATCTCTTTCAAACTGATAAACTCAAATTGACAAACTTGTGGCTTTCATCATTTTAAGTACGGCCTGAATACTGTCCTATCAAGCACGAGATGAAGAGCTTTTTTTCATAATTATTCGAGTTATTTCAATTTGGGTTTGTAAAAAAAGTATAGAAAGTGACGTTTTATAAATATTTTAGGCTCGCGTTATTCTAAACATTCGCGATCTAAAAATTTGTGACCAATAAAAAATGTTATAATTTATTAGCTTATTACTTTTTTAGAGTTAGTTAAAGCCTGAAGAAAAAAGGTAGATAATAGAATAATTTATTTCCTAAGAAATCAGGGTACAAATTTGAATAAATACATGGTTTTTTTCATGAGTGATCCTGCGGAAATGACAATTTGTAAACATGATAATAGATATCTTATTTTAATACATATATAATCTTGAGGTCATAAATACAAATAATCTATCGATGACTTCATGACTTATTTCTACAACATCTTGAGTATTTTCGTACTAAATTTATTTTATTGTTTTGAAAGATGAACTCACCATTAAAGCAGCTAGCATATTTTGTAAACTATCACTCGGTAAACTGGAAACTGCAATTTCTGTAGAAGTTAGAGACAACTGTAGGCTTTCTAATTCTCCAGCAATGTTCTGAAAATCATTTTCCATCGTTTCATATGTGGATTTCAACTAGATAAATTCAGACACATGCAAATACGTAAAAACTGCATAGAAGTCTAACAAAAAAATTAAATATAATGTTTCATTTGTGAATTTTGTCAGGGACCAAAGCTATTGAAGAACATGCCCAGAAAAAGAACAGCTTAAGCAAATATTATTTTGAATGAAATGTTAGTGAATGTAACATGAAAAGAGATGACCACACATAACAGACAAACAAAATTTTTGCATTAGTTTTTATCGATTTTTTTATTAGACATTTGGCAAAATGCCACTCGTCTATTAAAATAAATCTTTGTTTTCACTAATACAGATAGACATAAATGAAAATAATTTTTAAACAATTTTACTACAGCAAACCCATATGAATGAAATAAATTTGTTATAGATATATTGAGCTCCAAAAATATTTTCAGAATACATTCTATCAATACATATAAATGCATGAAAAATACAGGAAACATAAATTGAAAATCATATTTTGAATTTTATCCAATTAATCAAGTTATGTTTCCGTTTATACAATAGAAAGAAATGTACCATCACCATGAAAAATAAAATGTAAATGTCTTTATTCATTAAACTATATTATAAATAATAGATAAGAAAATAAATTATAATATATACAGTGCGTGATTCAATGATATTCTACCCATGCAGTGCAACGCAATGATCAACCATAAAACATCACAAAATTTGACAGCCGTTTTTCACCTTCTTTTGTTGTGCGAGTGTACGCTGTTCCTCTCCGGAAGCCGTGTATTGGTGCTGATCACTTGACCCTAAAGAACTATGAGGAGAAGGATAGGAAAATGAAGACGAGGACACAAAAGACAAGGATTGCGAATCGTCATAGTCATCAATCACATTCTCTGCTATTTGTCTCGAAAGGTTGTGTGCTTGTGAGTCATCATCAAGTCCATTAACAAGGTCTTTTTCAGCAACAGGTTCTGAGGATAAATAGGTAGATTCATCTTTCCAGCTGCACATGCCTCCCGGCAGGTCTGAAGTTGTGAGAAGAGTGTTGAAAGTTGAAGGAGTAGTCGCAGAACCATTTATGGCAGATTGTGGTTTTGGCGACTTTGGTCCGCCAGAACTATCTGAGTCATCATCGTCTTTATCTGATCTTTTAACATTCTCCGTTGCTATAGCTTCTTGTGTTTCATTCTTGTTTAATTCTGCTAAATATAATTGCCATTCACATTCTGCGTCATGATATCTAGATTTTTCAACCCAGAATCCTGAATCGATACTCAAATAATAAGCTAAATTGGTTTCTGGTTCCAAGACTGCAGATTCTGCTCCTATAGGAGACGATGGTTCCATTGCTTCAGAAAGTTGTGCTTCTAGCACCGAAATTTCAGTTTTGGTCGACGTAACTGGTCCACTAACTTTTGTTAGTGCTTCTTGAACTATTTCAGGTGATATTTCTTTTACAATTTGTTCAGTTTCTTTAGAAATAAATTCTATTGTTTCAGCTTTACTAACTTCAGAAACACTAGACAGGTCTGAAGTTTCAGTTTCATCTTTTGATTTTGACTTTTTGTGTTTCCTCTTCTTTCCTCCAAAGATTGTACCTAGAATTCCTGATTTTTGTCCACTTTCAATTGGCTTTTCTTCTCCAATTTCTTTTTTTTGCTCTTCTCGCAACAATGTTCCGTTTTGTTTTTCAGGTGTCTCTTCTGATAGTGAAACAATTTCAGTTGTTTCTCTGCTTTTTTCAGCTACATTTTTTTCAGTTTTCGATGTATCTTCTGTTTTAGGAACATCAGTGACTTGCAAATTTTTTTCACTGATTTTACGTTCATGTTTTGCTCGCTTAGATTCTTTGCGCGTTACTTTATTCATTAAATTTCCAAATAAACCACTAGATTCAGATTTAGACGACTTGCTTTCTTCTGTAGTTGATGCTAAAACTGGCTCGGATTCAGATTGTTTAGTTTCTTCATCTTTTAATTCTTCTAATGCAGTATTACGTTCAGTTTCTAGGAAAGATGTTATTTCAGAGACTGATTTGACAGGTGAATTTTCTGTAACTGTTATCGATTTTTCATTAACTATAGTAGCAGATTTTCCAATTATTTCTTCCGTTGATTCTACTTTATCATCAACTTTCTTGTCTTTCTTCTTCTTTAACTTTTGTTTAGATGAAATCGGTACTTCACCCTGTTCCGTGCTAACGTCCTCTTTAGATTTACCCACAAATACATTTTTAACTGATGAAAACATTGAACCAATCACAGATTTAGATGGTGATTCTCTATTTTTATCTTTCTTATTTTTCTTCTTCTTTACTGAAGTTTCAGTATCGACAAGAGATATTGTTTCAGCGACATCTGGCTTATCTTGAGTTGCTGGAATGATATCAGATTTCATAGATGTTGTTTCAAATATTTCAGATGAGGTGGGAGTTGTTTCTTTTTCAATTTCAACAGGAACAACTGTTTCAATTTTGAGAATAGTTTCAATTATAGTTGGTTCCGGTTCCTGTTTGGGTGTTTTAGATCTTTGACGGCGTTTTGATTTCTTAGATTCAGTTGAAAGTAAATTAGTATCTACTTGAGGCTGATCTTTTCTAATAATCTCAGTTTTAGAGATAGTTACTGTAGAAAGATGAGCTGTTTTTATTTCTGGTTTAGTTTCAATTGCTCTAGTGACTGTTTCAGTGATGGTTGTCTTTAGCTTGGATGAATCTGATGTTTCAAATGCTGACTCTTGACTGATATTTTCTTCCAATTTTATTTCAGGTTCAGTGAACACTTCAAGAACAGAATTATTGGGATTTTCAGCTACTATTTTAATTTCTGGTTCTTCGCCTGTTTTACTCAAAGGTGAAGAATTCAAGCTTTCATTTTGTTGTCGTTTGGATTTTTTACTTTCCTTTGGTAATGAACTTTCAATTAATTTAGATTTATCTAATTCTTCTGAATCTTTTTCCGCAGTTGCAGATTCTTGCTTTTCTATTTTTATTTTAGGCGACTTTGATCTTTTACGAGAATGTCTTGTTTTCTTTAATTCTGGTGACAATAAATTATTTTCAGGTTTAATTTCTTCTGGCTCTACTTTTACTTCTGATTTAATTTCTGTTGAACATTCTGGCATAGCTGGAGTTTGACATTTGGATTTTGTATACTCAGAAGGAATCAAATTTTCTTTGGTTTTTGTTTCATTCTTCTCTTCAAGATGTTTCTGTTGTGTTTCTTGCGCTTTTTGTTCAAATATTTCTTTTTCTAAAGAGACTTCTTGTGCTTTCTTTTTGTCTTTTTTCGATTTCTTCTTTTTTTCTGGTTCTTCAGATGTTTTCAGCTCTTTTTCAGGATGTTCTTCTCTTGTATGGTCACTATCACATCTGTTTCGAGATCTAGATCTTTCTCTTCGTTCTTTTCTTGTTACAACAGCCATAAAACCTTCAGCATCTGTTGGTTTTGGTTCATTTGTCTTTTTTTGTTCGCCGGTAATAATATTGATGTGAACAGAACTTTCAGTTACTGGTTCAGAAATTTTTGTTGGTGTTTCTAGTTTCTGTTCAGCTTCAAGTGTCCGAGAAGCTACAATATCAGCGTATGATTTTAATTCAGTACCATTTTCTTCATCTAGATCAGTGACTTGAACGAAACCTTCAGGTATGCCAGCAATTCTTTCGGGTTCTGATTTCTTTTCAACAATTTTTTGGGTTTCAGCTGTAACAATTTCTGCAATATTACTTTCCTTTGTATCTTGTTCAATCTCTAATGCTTGATCGGCTGCTCGTTTTCTTGATCGTGATCTTGAACGTGATCTTCGTTCTCTTAGTTCTTTTTTAGGCACAAATTCAATAAATCCGTCAGCATCTACATCAACCAATGGTTCTTCAGGTGTTATTTCTTCTTCAGCTTCAACAACACAAATTTGTATGGAAGATTTCATTACAGTTTCCTGTTGTTTAGGAGGTTCTTGTTCTTTCTGAACTTCAAATTGTTTAACTGATATTTCTTCTAAATTAGCAGCAACTATTTCAGCATAAGATTTTCCATCAGCATTCTTCAAAGATTCCCAAACATTTAAAACTGAAATAGATTCCGGTTTAGTTTCTTCTATTTCTGGTTTGGATTGTTCTTCAACTAATTCTGATTTTTCAGTTTGTTTTTGTCTTGTTTTAGATTTCTTTCTTTTTGGTTTTTTGGTTTGAGGTGCCAACAAATTTTCATCTATAATGTCTGCAGAATCCACTTTACTATCTTCTTGTTTTGGTTGTTCAGTGTTCTCAGCAGGTGCTTTTGGATGTTCAATTTCTAATTCTAAGGATTCAGATTCAAGTTCAACCTTTGGTTCAGGTTGTGGTTCAAAATTTTGTTTTTCGGTTTCTATAAATGTCTGATTATAGTCAACGACACTTGTATCTATTGTTGTAGGGACAAAAGTTGTTGAAATATTCTGTTTATCTTCAATTAGAACATTAACCCAGCCATCTGCACTGTCAACTGGTATATCAAAATCTATTTTTGGTTGGGTAAACTGTTGATTTATTCCTGAGTACATAAATGATGATGTGTCGTATTGCGGTTGAATCGGGGATTCAATCCATATTTGTTTTTGCTGCGTTGTTAAATCACCGTATACTGAACCAAAACAAGGATTGAAATCGTAATGCTGACTGTTATCAAATGAGCCAGGTATGAATTCTTGCGCATCTGGATTCAAAGTTGATGATAATTTTTCTTCTTCCGTTTCAGGAATAACATCTGTTTCTCTTATTATTTCTTCAAGTTGCTTTGCTACAGTTTCTACGTTAAAATCGGAAGATATTTGTGGTTCCGTCTCGTCTTTTTCTACAGCAACTTGTCTATCACTAGCAGTTATTACTTCTGTCATTTCTAAAACAGGAGAGTCTCCTTGAATTTCCAATGATTTTATTGAAACTTCTTCTGTAGCTGCAACAGTTGGATGAATGTCAGACGTTTGGTAAGGTTGTATTATTTGTTCATCTCGTTTTTCAGTTATTTGTTGTGAAACTGGTTCAACTTCAACTCTATCGTCCTTCAATTTTTTACTTTTTTTGTCTTTCTTTTGTGTTGGTGCAGTTTTAATTATTGTTTCAGTAGTAATTAAATCAACAAGTTCTTCCGACTTTTGTTTCTCTTCTTCAAGCAATTCTTTTTCTTCAAGATCGTTCGTCGTTTTTGGAATCACTTTTGTTGTCTGTGTTTCAACTATGATTTCCGACTTTGTTTCACTTGCTGTTGTCGGTTCTTTTTCGTTGATAATACAAGGTGATTTGGATCTGGGACGACGTTTAGATTTTTTATTGTCAACACTTAGTTTATCATCTGTTGCTGTAACAGTTGTCTGTTCAATTTTTACTTTTGGTGTCTCAGAGCCTTCAGATTTTTCTACAACTTCTATCGTTTCATTAGGTGGTGTCATTTTATCATTTTTCTGTGCAATTTCCTTTTCAATTTCAGCTTGATCTGGTTTCTTTGAAGTCTTCTGCTTTTTATTTTTTGTTTTTTCCTCAATTTTCACTGGTGCAGGGAGTAGATTTTCAACAGCAGCTGTTCCATCTTGTTTCTTTTTCTTTCCAGATTCTGGATTTTCTTTTTCAGTTTCAGGTACATTTGTAACTGATAAAATCTCTGTTACTGGCTGCACAAGTTCTTTGGCAAAATTTTGATCTTTAGATTTTTTAGGTTTAGATTTCTTTTCTTTTTTTTCTTCTAGTAAATCAACTACAATTTTTTCTACAGCTGCCGGTGCTTTGGGAGTTTTTTCTACAACAGCTGGTTGTTCAATGTTTTCAGCAGTTTTATGATCTGTAGATTTTTTAGTTTTACATTTCTTTTCCATCTTTTCTTCTTGTAGATCAACTACAGATGTTTCTACCGCATCCGATGTTGAACTTTTTCCAACAACAGTCCCTATTACTCGTTGTTCAATGTTTTCAGCAGTTTTATGATCTTTAGATTCTTTTGTTTTACGTTGATCTTCTTTTTTTACTTCTTGTACAGATTTTTCTTCAGCTTCTGGCGTTTTAGAAGGTTTGTCAAAAACAACTTCTGATATTGGTAGCTCAATTTTTTCAGAGGATTTATGAACTTTGGATTTGCCAGTTTCAGGTTTCTTTTCTGTTCTGTCCTGTTGTGGATCAACTTTAGATTTGTCTTCAGTTTTCAGCGTTTTAAATGGTTCTTCATCAGTAACAGCTGGTGATTGTTTATTTTTTTCAGGTACTCTATCATCTGTAGATTTTCTTGTTTTAGATTTCTTTTCTTTCTTTTTCTCTTCAGATTTTTCTACAATTTCCGGTATTTCTGAAAATTCATCAACTATAGTTTCAGTTATTTGCAGTTCAATTTTATCAGAAGGTTTATGATCTTTAGACTTTTTAGCTTTAGGTTTCTTTTCTTTCTTGTCCTGTTGTGGTTCAGCTTTAGATTTTTCCTCAGCTTGCTCCTTTTTTGGAGTTTCTTCTTCTGTTCTTGTGCGAGATCTAGAACGAGCTCTCAATTTCTTTGGAACAAATTCCACAAAACCTTCTGCATCAGTTTCTGGTTCGCCGTAAACAATTGTTTCATGGGTAACCATAATTTGAGGTGTTTTTGTTTGCTTTGTTATTGTAGACACCAATTCAATTTTCGGTTCTTCGGTTTGGTTTACTTGAGAAGCAACAATATCAGCATACGTCTTATCTGATGATTTCAGTCCTTCCCAAACATTTACTGCAGGTGCTTGCTGCTGAGATTCTGTGGTGATAAATGTTGCTGTAGTTGATATGACTTTTTCTGAAGGTTTTTTGGGTTTCTGAGAAGAATCCAACAGTTCTTGAGTTTTTTGATCATCTGTAATATTCACTTGAGGCCTAGCTTTCTCTGTTTTCGATTTTTTCTCTTTCTTTGGCTTTTCTTTCTCTTTAATTTCAATAGTTTCTGTGTCAGCTAGACTAATTCCTTCAGCAGGCAATAAATCAGGTTTGATTTCTTGAGCATGAATTTTGTTCCCGGTATGTTGTTTTTCAATTTTAATTTTTTCCTCGGATTTTTCAACAGATTCTTGTTTTGCTTCTGGAAATACTGTACTGGTTTCAACAGTAATTATTTTAGATGTTTCTACTGTAATTTTAGTTTCAGCAGATTTATCTTCATCTTTTTTTATTCCAGTACATTTTTGCTTCTTAGCTTTAGATTTTCTTTTAGATTTTTCACCTGTTTCTTCAGTTATACCAATCACTGGATCAACTGATTCCAGTGTCTCATTATCATCTGTATTTATTGGTTTTTTGAGTTGTGGCTTAGTAATGTTTTTCTTCTTAGCTTCAGACTTTTCTTTCGTTTCCTCCCCAACTGTATCTTGTTTATAGAGTTCAGTTGTTTCAGTAACAATTGCTTCTTCCAATTTTACAGATTTTTTAAGTTGATCAACAACTTCAAAAGGTTCAATCATCGGTTGGTCTTCTGATGAAGAAACATTTCTGGAACGGCATCTTGATTTCTTAGGAACAAATTCTGTGAAGCCTTCAGCATCGACTTTAGGATCCTCGTGTACTGGTTCATGACTTTCAATCACGCTAATTTGTACAGGTTTACTGACTGTAGTTTTTTCTTTGTCTTCCTTAAGTGGTTCGTCAGGTTTTGATTCAAGCGGTACATTAGTTGCTACAACCTGAGCAAAAGATTTTCCCCAAGCCACTGAGGATTGTTCCACAAGTTTTTCACCTTCCAAGAATTTTTCTATATCTGATTTTGTATCCAAAATAACTTCTTTTGATTCCTTCTTTGGTGTTCGTGAACGATTCTTCGATTTTCTTTCAGATGCAAGTAATTTATCTTCAACAGAGTTTTCATTCTGTACGATTGGTATCTCATATTTTTCAGTTTTTGATGTTCCACTTGGTACCTGCTGTTCTTCATCATCTGAGAATGTCATTGGTTCATCTAAAACATCCATCCACATGGTAGAAGAATCATCAATTGGTAATCCCTTATAAGCTACTTTAGTCTCAACTTTTTCACTAATTTTCAGTTGTGCTATTTCGGCAGGATTTACTTCTTTTTCTGCAAGTGATTTTAATGATTCTATTTCAGGCTGAGAAAATTCAGTCTTTTCTTGAGTTTTAATAACTTTTTCTGTTTCTGCTACCAATGTATCCGATTGTGGTTTGAGTGTTTTTTGCTTTTTAGGTTTCTTAGATTTTTCTTTAGTAACTTTACTCTCAACTGATACATCTTCAGCTAGTTTTGATTCTGTAATTGTTGATAAATTTTCTTCTGCAGCAGGCTCTGCGATTAGTGTTTCAATCGTTTTTTCTGGTTCAGCTTCAGTCTGTTTCTCGACCAGAGCTTCATTTTTTTCTGATTTTGATATTTTTTTCTGTTTCTTGTCTTTATTTTTAGTAGTTGCTTCTGATTTACAGATTGCTGGTTCTACTTTTTCCTCTTCCTCAACTTGTTTTAATTTTGATTCACATTCAATATTCTCAACAAGTAGGATTTTTGCTTTGGATATATCTTTTTGCTGAGGTTCTGTTGATTTTGGTTTCTTGATTTTTTTAGCAGATTCTTTTTCTTTACTTTCGTTTGATCCTATATTAGCTTTTTCTGACTCTTCAGATTTAGTTATTTTGCTTTCACTGCTTCCAGCAGATTTTATTTTCAACTTTTCTTTTGAGTTTTCATCCTCTGAAACTGATTTCTTCTCAGCTTTAGGTTCGACTTTTACTATTTCTTCAGTTCGTCTTTGTTTCTTTTCTTTTTTAGACATATCTTTTTCTTTATTCTGTTCTTGTTCCTTATTATCATGAGCTTCTTGTTCAGATTTTTCTACAGCTTCCTTTGACTCTGGTACGTTTTTCTCATTAGTCTGTGATACAGTTCTTGATCGAGATCGTGACCGATTTCTCACTTTTTTAGGAACAAATTCAGTAAATCCATCAGCATCCACAACTGGTTTTTCATGACTAATTGTTTCTGATTCCACAACAAATATTTTTGGAGTTTTAGAAATAGGCTTAGGTAATTCTGCTTCAATTTCAGGTTCAATGATTTTAGTTGCTCCAGTTGTAGTCAAAATTTCTGCATACGATTTTCCAGTAGGATCCTTATTCTCCCAAACATTTACCGGTGCTTCAACTTCAGAAGAGTCTTGAATTTCAATTTTTTCAGTTATTGTCTCCACTTCTACTGGGATAAGAGGCTTAGTAGATTTCGATATATCTTCAGATACTTTAGATTTTTGTTTCTTCGCAATCTTGGGCTTGGATTTTTCTTCTTTTGTATCAGACGCGGTAGACTCTGATATAATTTCAATATTCTCTTTTACTAATTTTTCATCCTTTTTGCTTTCTTCAACGGTCGTAATTACAGGTGATTCAATGGAAGGAGCTTTTTCTTTTGTATCTTGCTTCTTATCTTTCTTCTGCTTCTTCTCCTTCGTTTTTTCTGAAGTTAGTATTGGTCCGATATACTCAACTTTATCAGCAAGTTTCTTTTCTTTGGGCTGAACTACATTTACTATTTTAATTTCATCTTCAACAGCTGAGCTTTCAGTTATTGAAGCGCCGTCTACTGATTTTTTCTGCATTTCTTCTGTTACAGATGATTTTCCAATTACTTTAGCAGCTTCTTGTTGTGTTCCTTTACTAATTTCAGATTTCGTTTCATTTTTCACTGATTCTTCCTTTCCTTCAACTGGTTCTTTTGCAAGTCTTTCATTATCTGCTATTTTTGTTTGTGTTTCTTCTGCAATAGAAGTTTTTTCTGGTTCTTTAGCGGATTTTTGTTTCTTTCCTTTAATAATTTTAGGTTTTAGTTCTTCTTTTATTGACTCTAGCTCATGTAACGATTCTTTCTTCTCTTTATTTTCTTTTTTAACCTGTTCTTCAGGCTCAGATGATGACATTCCTGTTTCTCTAACAGCTTCTTGTGTTCTTCCTTTATTAATTTCATCTTTTAATGGTTCTGCTTCATATACTGCTTCTTTCTCTCCATCAACTGGTTTTTCTGCCAGTCTTTCATTATCTGCTGTTTTTGTTTGTGTTTCTTCTGCAACAGAAGATTTTTCTGGTTCTTTAGCGGATTTTTGTTTCTTTCCTTTACTAATTTTAGGTTTTGGCTCTTCTTTTATTGATTCTGGTTCATGTAACGATTCCTCCTTTCCATTTTCTTTTTTAACCTGTTCTTCAGACTCAGATGATGATAATCTTGTTTCTTTTACAGCTTCTTGTTTTCTTCCTTTACTAATTTCAGGTACCATTTCATCTTTTACTGATTCTGCTTTATATTCTGATTCTTTCTTTCCTTCAACTGCTATTTTTGTTTGTGTATCTTCTGCAACAGAAGTTTTTTCTGGTTCTTTAGCGGATTTTTGTTTCTTTTCTTTACTAATTTTAGGTTTTAGTTCTTCTTTTATTGATTCTGGCTCATGTATCGATTCTTCCTTTACTTCATTTTCTTTTTTGACCTGTTCTTCAGCCTCTGATTTTGTTTGTGAAATTGTGCGCGTACGAGAGCGAGATCTTGTTCTAACTTTCTTTGGTATGAATTCCATAAAGCCTTCAGCATCAACAGCAGGCTGCTCACGGATGACTGTTTCTGTTTCAATAAGTAAAATTTGTGGAGCTCTAAGTTTTGGAGATTCTGGTGCCTTTTCGGTATTTTCTGATTCACTAGACTTTTTAGGTTTACTGAAAGATAAAATATCTGCGTAAGACTTTCCAGCTGGATCTTTCGTTTCCAATACGTCAATTGATTCTGTGACAACAGTTACTGTTTCTTCGATTGGTTCAGAAATTGCTTTCGACGATTCTTGAGCAACTTGAAGCTGCCAGTTGCGCTCCGCTTCCAACAATGCATTTAAATCATATTTAGGGATTTCGGCAATCAAATCAGGCATTTGTTGAAATTCAGTTTTAGTCAGTACTGAAATATCATGTTTTGGTACTTCTTCAACAACTGTTAATAATTGGTCTTCTGGTAAAATTTGTTCTTCTTGCTTGGCTTGTTTAATATGCCATTCTTTTTCAGCGCTTTGTATTGTCGAAATGTCGTACTTTGGTACTTCTTCAATTAATTCTTTTAACGTTTGATCGTCTGAAGATTTTATCGTTTTCTCTTCAGGTTTACTTGATTCTTGTTTTTTACTTTCTGCTTGTTTAAGCTGCCATTCCTTTTCAGCATCATTCAATGAGGAGACATCAAACTTTGGAATTTCTTTTGTTAAAATTAGAAGAGTTTGATCGACAGACTCAACTTTTTGTTTCTCTCTAGGTTCATCCATGTTTTGTTTATTAGTCGACAGAGATATTTGCCAATCTCTTTCGGCTTCAATTATGGCTGTCATATCATATTTTGGAATTTCTGCAACTAATCCTTTCAAAATTTGATCTTCAACAGATACTACTTTATCTGAATCTAGTGATTTCTCTGCTTCTTCAACTATAGTTCTTGAATCTAGTGTTTTTTTTGCTTCTTTGAATTCAGCTTGTGATTTTTGCCAATCACATTCAGCAGTTTTCAATGCTGCGACGTCGTATTTTGGAATTTCTTCGGCCAACCCTTGCAGTATTTGATCTTCAACTGTTGCTACAGGCTCCACAATTTCCTTACCTTGCGTATCCTCTTTCGAAATCTGTGCGCTAGATGGTAGGGTTATGGTATTGTTAAGGGGTTTGTTAGTCATTTGTTTGCGTTCTTGTGCTAATTGTTCCTGCCATTTACATTCGGCATCAGCGTAAACAGTATGGTCAAAAGCTGGCACCGTTTCGTAAATAGTCTCACTAAGATGTTTATCTTTTAGGTCAGAAGTCTTTGTGACGGTCTTTTCCTTTGATTTAATTTCTGTTACTTTTCCATCAGATGTCACTGCTGTTGTAGTTGTGCTTATGACGTGGATTTCTCGTTTATTTTCTTTAGATTCTTCTGTCTTTTCGGGTTTGGTTTTATCTTTATTTTTCTTATCTTCATTCTTCCTGGATTTTTGTTTGGTTTCTATCAATTCTTCTTTAATTGCTTCAGAAGTCTTCTTTGAAACAGGTTCAGTTGAAACAGTAACTGGTTCAGGTTTTCTGCCGTCCTTTTCAATCTTATTTTTCTTCTTCTCAGATTTCTTTTCAGGTTCCTTCATTTCCTGGTTCAACATAGATTTCTCTTCAGAAGTAAGAGATTCAGATACAACAGTAATTGATTCAATAGTCGATGTTTCTTCACTTGTAGAAATATTTCTAGACCGAGATCTCAACTTCTTGGATATAAATTCCACAAAACCGTCAGCATCAACTTTAGGTTCATCATGAGCTGGTGTTTGTTGACTTTCCACAACACAAATCTGAACTGGTTTACTAACAACTATTGATTTAGATTCTTGCTTAGATTCTTCTTTATGTTCTCTTTCCTCAGGAGCTTGCGTTGATACAATCTGAGCAAAAGATTTTTCCCAAGCCACTGAAGTTTGATCAATTTGCTTTTCTTTTTCCAAGAATTTTTCTGTATCTGTCTTCGAATCTAAAGCTGTTTCATCTTGTTTCTTTTTCGGTGTTCGTGAACGTTTCTTTGATTTTTTATGTTGATCTTCAAGAGTAAGAGGCTGTTTTTCTTTAGAAGTTTCATTTTGTGCAATTGAAATTTCTTGACTTGTCATTTCTTCTATTTTTGTATCTATTTGTTGTTCAATTTTAGCTTCATCGTCTGATAAAGTCATTGGTTCATCTAAGACATCCATCCACAAACAAGAAGATTCATCAATAGGTAAACCTTTATACTCAATTTTAATTTCTTTTTTCTCAGTAGGACATTTCTTTTCTTGAATGAATTCAGGTTGAGAAATAGCATCTGATTTAATTTCTTCTTTAGTTTCAACAATTTTCTGGTTTTCTTTATGTAATTCTGCAACAGGTTCTTGAATAAGAGGTTTCGATATTAATTCTTCAATATCTGCAGACGGTTTTTTAGATACATCTTTATTTTTTATTGCCTCTGTCTGCGTTTTACTTTCCTCGGTTTCAGACTTCTTTTGTTTTCTATTCTTTTTCCTTAAAGGCACTTCTGGATGAAGTTTTAACTGTTCAACTTTATTTTCTTCTGTCACATGCTTTTGTTCTTTTAAATCTACTGTTGAAGTGATAACTGACGACACGCTTGTAAATTCTGATTCAGATTCAATATTTTTATCCTTCTGCTTCTCAGGAATTTCAGAAATAGAAATTATAGACTCAATTATCTTTTCTTCAGATACTATGTTCTGTTCTTTGATATCTACATTTTGAGCTATAACTGCTGCTTGTGATACATTTTTAGATTCAGAATCTACTTTTTTCTTTTGTTTCTTGTCTTTTTGTCTTGATGGTATTTCTGGTTTCAGTATGATTGACTCAGCTATCTTTTGTTTTGTTAATGAATCTTTTTCTTTTACATCTGAATTTTTATTAATAACTGGTGATTCAGATTCAGATTTTTTCTTCTGTTTTAAAGGCTTTTCCCCCTTCTGTTCCTCAATTTCAAATCTCGGAGTCGTATCAGGCGTCTGTGGTACACTTTCAGACGCAGATTGTTCAGATTCAGAAAGTGAATTGGATTTCTTATGCTTACGTCTATGTTTTCTTGGCTTCTTAATAGAGGTGTCCAAATTTTCTTCTTTTTCTTCCGCTTCAATAGTTTCCGGTTTTTTAACAGCATCAGTTGTTTCCGTTATTCTTACATCTTCAGTGATAACTTTTGCTTCAATTTCTGTTGTTATAACTTCAGGTTTTTCTTCAATGTTGAGTTGTTTTTTATGCTTATTCTTCTTACTCTTTTTAGATCTATCAGTTTCTATCATTTCTGTTTTTATGTCTTGTACATTTTCGTCTATCTTAGGCAGCTCTTTCGGCTTTTCTGGAGATTCTATGGCAGTAACTGGTTGTGTAGGAATTTCCAAAAGCTTATTAATATTCTCTTCCTTAATTTCTTTTTTAATACTATCTAATATAACTGGTTGCACTAAACTACTGATTAAATCTTCCTCTTTTGCAGTTTTTCTTTTTGATTTTCGCTCTTTCGCATTTTCTTTCGGCTTTTCAACATTTTCTCGCTCTGATAATTTTTTAGTTTCAAAAGTTTCTCCAATTTGTTGTGTGTGATGTTTCTCCGCTTCGATAAAATCAATTGTAACTGATGTAACTCCTTCAGGAACTTCAGATTCAGAAGTTCTGACGGAATTTTTATCTTTCTTGTTTCGTTTGCGTTTCAATTTCTCATCAATAACAGTCGGAGAGCTTGGCGTTGATTCATCTTCAACAGCTGTCAATGATTCAGCTTTTGACGTTCTTTCTTCTTTATCACCCACTGTTTCAACTGTCGGTCTTTTATCGTCTTTCTTCTTATGCTGTTTTCCTTTCTTATTTACAACATTCATAATATCATCTTCATTTGCGATTTCAATTTCAAATGATTCATGTGACTGTAATCTTGACAGTTTCGACAGTTGCTCCGATTCAATTTTTTCCACGGCTTTCTTAATTTCTTCATCTGTAAGATTTTTAGGTTTTTTCCTTTCTTTCTTATTCTTAGCTTTATCTGAATCTGATGTCTCTAGAATATTATGAACGCCATGTCTATGTTTTACAGAGCCAAAAATAGCTTGTTCTAAAAATTCTGAATCTCTGGATACAAAATCACCAGAAAGTAAACCGGAATCAGTAGAAACTGTATCTAAGGATAATGGTTCAGTTGTAACAGATGACCCAAGCAAAGAATCTTGTCGATCTTGAGCTGATTCAATAGAAACATCTTGTGTTTCAGTAATGTGAGTAATTTCACTGGTTGTTACAGTTTCTTTTTGTTGTTTAGAAATAGTTTCAGTGGAAGTAATTGCTTCACTACTTGTATTTTGAACTTCAGTAACCTTTTCAGGAATTTCCATATGAAGAGATAAAACTGGTCGCATTTTGATTTCTTCGTGTGTAATTAAAACAAATTTATTAGTTTTTGGCTCATCACTGGTTACAGAAGTTTCGGTATTAGTTATAATATCAGATGTAATATTTTTTGTTACACTCTCAGTCATTGTGAGTGGTACAACTTCTTTAATAATAGTAGAAGTAGTAACAGTATTTTCAGAAGCTGTTGATGATTCTATCTGTCTTTTTGTTACTTCAGATTTATTCTCAGTAAATGAAGTAGAAGTAATTACTGTTGGTAATGTTTCAGTAATAATAGTTTCACTAGGTGCAGGTGTTTGTTCCATGGTAGAATCAATAACATGAGGAGAAGTAATTTTACTTGTTACAGTTGTTATCGTGGTGACTGTCTTACTTGGTTTTTTTGTTTTCTTTGATTTGGATTTTGTGATTTCTCTGACTGATTCGGATGATGGTAATGCTACAGATTTTTCTGACTCAATCAAAGCAAGAGACTTTGAATCAGTTTTTGATTGAAATTCTTCAATTGTATCTTCTTTTACAATTTCAGTAACATATTGTTGACTTGAAGATTGCTGTATTTCTTCAATTAATGGATTTTGTTCATCCTTAGATGGCTCGTCGTCTGAAAAAACCATTGTATCCTCCAAAGCTTCCATCCACATAGTGGATGATTCATCAATTGGTAAGCCTTTATACGCAATTTTTGTTTCACTTGATTTTGGCGGTTCAATATTTTGATGATTTTTCGGAGCTGAAATTACATCTCCATCAATATTTTGTTGTTTTGGTTTTTCTTGGATGTTTTTGGGTGTTGTTGTTTCGTCATCAGATAATACCATTGGTTCATCCATCAAATCCATCCACAAATTTGAAGAATCATCAATTGGTAGACCTTTATAAGCAACTTTTTCAACTGATTTTGTTTTTTCAACTACTGACACTGGGTGATCCTCTTCAATGTTTTCAACAGTTGTTTTCTTAGTAACAATTTCCGTAGTTGCTTCAGAAACAAGTTTAGGAATAATTTCAGTCTTTAGCTCTGTAGTATCAGACTTATCATTTGATTTTTGCTTTTTAACCTTCTTTGGTTTTTGTCTAGATATTTCTGATTCTTGCACTTCAGGTTTGGTTTCTAAATTATGCTCTTCAGTAGCTGAATGTTTCAATTTTTTTGATTTCTTAGATTTCTTCAAATTTGTTGTCTCAGATTTTATTTCTTCGATTTCTGGCAATTCTGTTATATTTTTTGTAGCAGTAATTTCTACTTCTGGTACTTTTTCTTCTGTTTTAGGATGGGATTCTGAATGCTTGGGTGTTCTAATTTTTTTCTTTGATTCAATTGCTCCATTCGTTGATGACTTCCCAACTATTGTAGTTTCAGTAATTATAACTTCTGTCTCTTTGACAAAAACGTTTGGTTCTGTTTGCTTAGCAGCTTTAGATTTTTTCGTTGACTGTTTCTTTACTTCAGTTTTTTCATTAGATTTTTGTTTTTCAACTTCTCTTGTTTCTAATGGCAAAACAGCTTCTGGCTGATTTTCTGGAAATTCTTGCTCCTTAATTTTAGTTTCCGCTTCAGACTGTTTCGATGATTTTGTTTTCTTTGGTTTAACTGGTTTTACCTCAGCTATAGAAACAGGTTCACTTGTTCTGACTTCAAATAACTCAGGCGATTCTATCTCTGCCTTAGATTTTTTCGTTTTCTTCTTTGATTCAATAAGTGGTTTGTTACAAACTGATTCTTTGTTTCCTGTTTTGATCCCTTCCTTTTGCTCTTTGTGCTTTTTAGATGATTCAAGTTTCCTATCTTTTGTTTCATTTGGTTTAATATTGGCGTTCATTTCAGCTGATTCTCCTGTTACTATAGCGTCTGATATTTTAGATTCTACAATTGATTCATTCTTTTGTTCGTGTTGAATTTCATCTGATGACGAAAGTTTCTTCTTCTTTTTATTCTTTCCGTCTTTATTTACACAAGGTTGAACTACAGAATCTGTTTTTGATGTTTCCTTTACAGTAGTAAATTCGTTGGATTTTTCCACAGTCTGTTGTTCATTTTTAGCATCTTTATTCTTTTTTGATTTTTTAGGAGGAATGTCCTCAGTTTTTCCTATTTTATCATTTATCTTATCAATTATTTTTTCTGTCGTTCTTACTTCTTGTTGATTTTTAATTGTTTCTGCTATTGTTGTAATTTCAGTTTTCACAATTTCGGTTGTTACTGTCGTTTCGGGTTTATCTTTCTTTGATTTCTTACCTTTTCGTTGTGTTGTTGGTTCTACAGATGATTTAGAAATATTTTCAATATTCGATACTTCAACTGATTTTGTTACATTAGTTTTCTTTTTCTTAGAAGCTGATTTTAATTCTTCAGTTCCAGATGTTCCTGAATGCTTTTCTTCTTTAACTTTTGTTTTCTGAATCTCTTCTTTCTCGTCTTTCTTATGTGATTTTGTCATAATAGCAATTTCTTTGAGTGCTTTTTCTACTTCATCTTCTTGTGATTTGGAAGATTTTTTCTTCTTCTTTTTATCGAGTGTATTTGGGGTAATATGAACAGGTTTCTCTTTCACGACGGGTTCAGTAGGCAGCGATGCCTGAGCTACTTCCACATGTGTGGTCTCTCCAAGCGGCGAAGACATAGTAACCTCACTGAACGACGACGTATGCGATCGTTTCTCTTTCTTATGTTTGGGTTTTTTATCACCGTCGGCGATCCGTAACAAAGCTTCTGCTTTGTGTGGATCTTGTTTGCGCGTTTTCTCTCCCCAGTGCTCATCTTCCTTTTGCATTCGATAATCACTATGCGCAGGAGACATAGCTCGAGGAGTTTGCGGTCGTTGAGTCGTTGTATAACTGGATGGCTGGAGTGGTTTTGAATTCAATCCCTGAGATAAAATTTGTGCGTATGACAAGGATGGTGACCCTGACTTTTGACTGTCAACCGGAACTGATTCTACAGTCCTTTCATGCAAGATTTCCATAACCGGTGTTAGTGTTGATGTCGGTGTTTGTTCTTGCACTGATTTTATTTCAACAATTGGCTCACTTACTGTTTGTGACACTGGTAACTGTTGTTGTTGCATAAAACACTGTGTATTATAACATTCATCAGTGTAAGACACTGGCGGCACATTTTCATAACCAGACTGATTATAATTCACTGGCACTTCCTGATGGTACGACATTCCCGAGTCTATAAACTGCGATGAATGATAAGATCCTAATCCAGAATTTAATAGCTGCTGCCCTGAAGCAATAAATCCTACAAGATCCGAAATAGGTTGCATATATTCATACATTCCAGTTGATGAGCCTCCTGGATGTTGTTGGTATATATTTACATCAGGCACTGAATGCTGAATATCTATTTGTTGAGTTTCTGCGTGAGACTGAATAATCGGATGATATTCCATACCAGTCCATTGCATTTGTTGAGCTGGCTCTTGATGATATTCCGATTTAAACGATTTTTTCGAAAAAACTGGTGAACTTACACGGGCTATATCAATAGGTTTGGGATGCATATCCTCAGATTGAATGGGCGTGCCATCAGGATGGAATGCCATTTGTCCTTTGAGTATTTCTGCATAAGTTGTCGATCCAGGCGCCCAAATGGGACTTGGAGAGCGACCACGATGTTGAGTCGGCACATAAAGTTGTTCGCTCGGCGCTTGTTTTAACACATGTGCAGGCTTTTTCTGTTCACTTACACTAACAACAGAAGTAGGATGATGTTGATGATCTTTAGCCTTCGATTTTGTTGATGGTTTATCATCACGGCGCCTAGGCGAGCGACCACGTCGAACATCCTTCGATGCCTCACCGGTTTGCACAACCAGCGGATTCACATGTAAGTGCTCAGGCTTGGTGTTCGGCTTATCAACAGTCAGGGTCAGGGTTGGAGAAGTGGTCTTTTGGGTAGCGATTGCTGATGGTGATGCTGGTGGTGGTGAAGATTCGTTGCGCCCAGCGGCAATGTCGGTGTAGGCCAGGTAGGGGTCCACGCGATGAATGTGGCCCACTAGTGTACCAATCTGCAGTCGATAGCCTTCCATCTGCGCCTGCAGGGCCTGTGCCACCCGCAATAATAAGTCAACAACCGCGCAACAAACAAACATTATATTCAGGAGAACTTTCTCTCTCTCTTTCATTCATGTTTATGTGTATTATATTATATAACTAAGGAAAACGCGCGCTTATCGCGTGTGTTTTGCTACGAAATCGCAAAGATGGTGGCTGCGTTCGTGTTCTGTTTTTGATGAGTCTTTTCAGGTCGGATGTCTGACTGTTGGGTAACTCTGTCCCAGTTAATATGCTAAGTGTCAAGTGGTTCCGAGTCGGGCGTGCCCCGCTGCAGCAACAGTTTGATGCGCTCATTACGAGCTGACATTTTCGTCTGCAGCGATCGCACTCGCTCTCGGCAAGTCTAATGTCATTGCAGTCCAACAAAGGATTGAAGAATAAAGGAGAAAGCAGGCGTAAGGTAAAAGAGGCAAAGGATACAGGAGTGCAGCAAAAGATGATAACAAAAAATGCTATGTGAGAAACAATTAACAATGGTGGGAGGAAAAAAACTTGATTGTGTTCGATGCGTACTTGTAATCATAAAACAAATATGTACATACAAAATGATGAAAAGCAATTTACTTAGTGAAACATGAAACTAAATGCTAAGCGCCCAAATGATGACCCGATAAAGTGAATAAAACATACATTGTGCAACGTAACAAATCAAGTTTAGAACCAAGTGCCCCAGTATATCAATGAAAACACAAACCAAAAGCAAATGCATTCATACTACATATAACCCTGACCGCAAACAGTGAAAATAATTATAAGTAATAAAACTATCATAATCAAAAACGGATGATCGATAGATGGAAAGAACTAATACTGAGATGTAGAATAAGCAAGTAAGATGGCAGATCCCGAAGAGAGAAGCGTGAAACAGAAGAAGGCCCCGTGGGATGTGGAAACACCTTGATGAACATCAACGCACTCCCACCATGCTGAACGACAGAAGAACCGTGACATCAAAATGTTTCCAAGTTGTGCAACTTCATCAGTTAATATATTAATATTCGACACCAAACGTTAACCTATGATGAAATTATATCCTTTCTCAGTTAATTATTGAAGTGTACTCGGTAACTCTACATGTGTTGCTTGTTTTGTAGATGGTGTTTTAAATTTTGATGTACCGGCACCGGGATTTCGACCTATTCGATATATTGCTACTTATTCCAACCTTCACAAGATATCCTGATTTTTCTTTCAAATTTTAATAAATTCTTTATGAAAGTTGAATTTAGTGACTGTTTGCGTAGGCTGGACTCTACTTCTACACGATATTCTACTCTGCGCAACTGAAAACCAGAAACCTACCTGTTGGTCTTCGAGAGCCTTCTCACGATCATGGGGCGAATAGGTCGGCGCCAACACTGTCCTCAGCTGCTGCTCCACCTGAACGATCTGCTGGCGGAGCTGCTGTACCTCCTGTTGATACTGCTCGACTTGAGTGAGGCAAGTCTCCAAAGTAGTGTGTTGTTCCTTAACAATTACAAGAACTTCATCAAGTTCTTTGAGAAGCTCTTCAGCAGCTTCGGTTACTCGGGAGTCACCACCAACACCAGACCGGAAATGAACCTAATTTAAAACAACAAAAATAATTTTCTATCATCTATCGGATAAAAGAATCATACTTGTAGCTTTTCGACAGAAATAGAAATTTTAGTTTTTTGAATTGTTGTATCGGCTAGCATTTTTTCTCGAATAGCAAGCTGATCGCGAAGAGGTCGTTTCTTGTTTTGCGGAGAATCTAAGGCAACACGACTTTTCTCGATCCATGATTTTACGTCTTTCATCTTTTTCTCGCACTGTTCCCATTCTTCTGAAGTTTCCTGTAGTAATGCATTCTGAAACAAAAATTGATTTTATATAAATTAAATAACAAAAAAAATTGGATAATTGTACTCTTTCAAGAAGTTGAGCTTCAACTTCAGTTTTGGCTGTCTCAGCTTCTTCAATTTTTTGCGGAAGATCGCCTACAGATGTGATACCAGCGATATGCTCCAATTCTTTTCCCATTTCACTAAGGTTCTTGGTAACAGCTTTGCAACTTTTAACTGCTGCCTGTAAGAATTAAAAGCGATATTACATTTAACTTTTATTCTATTTTGTTGTGTAACTCACAGAATAGTCATTTAATTTTTGGCGGGCTTCATGCAGATTACTAAGATGTAATGGTTCCACTAAGAATAAGTTCTTCTCCTTAACCCAACTCATGACTGCCTGATATAGAGTCAAAAATCGTTGCCAAGCATCCAAACAATCTCCCACTTGTTGCTTCTTTTCATCCAACCAATTCCTGACTTGCTGCAATTGTTCCGTCAAAGTGTTGATAGTAGATTGAATCAATGCCCTTTCTTCGTCATCTTTAGTTTTCTCAATAATAATTTTTCCATTCTTAATCAATTTCTCTAGACGATCAGTGATGCTTCCAATCTCAGATTGAATTTGTTGAAGATGATCCTTCAATTCTTGAGGATCCACAGATCGATCTTGAACTTTGAGCTCAGCTTTTCTTATCCATGTTTGAATTTCATCAACGTCAGAGAGATATTCAGATCGAACTGTTTTGGCTCGTTTAAATTCTCGATCCTTTTCATCCATTATGTTAGAAATAGTTTCAGAAAGAAGTTCTAAACTTGACAACTGTTGTTGTACGTCACTTGGCACCAATTGTTGAGCGTTGTGATACTTGCCCTTGACGTCTGTTATTAAATTTTTAGTTCTTGTAATCAATCCTTGTACTTTATCGTTTAAAATTTTGAAATCTTTTTCAGTTGCTGAGATATTCTCACCAAATACGAAGAATTCAACAACTTGTTTTTGGATTGAGATTAGGTGCTTTCCTAGATCAGATATATCGGCGAAGACCTTATCGATGTCTTCCAAATCCGAACAGATTTTTCTTCTTTTTTCTTTAAGTGATTCAATAAGCCTGAAACACACAAAAAAATTGTCAGAGATTACAGAAAACTATTGAAAAATAACTGAACACAAAAATAAGTACCAAGATTCAAAAATACAAATGAAGGTCAGTTACGAAAATATCTTACGCAAGCGCTTGACTAGTTTACAAAATTTGTCGATTTTAATTCAGTTTTAATAATAATTTAAAACACTTTTTTTTACAATTTTCAATTAGTTTTTGATAATTAACTTAATTGTAGAAAATATTTTTTAAATTATTGAAAATTAATATAATTCAATGATGAAAATTTATTGTCAATAATGACAATAATAAACAACTTGTCATAGTAATAAATAAACAAAGTCCGTTCTGAAGCACTTTCCCGCGCTCACATAAACGAATGGTTTGTAACAACTCGAGTTTAGAGTAGTTTTGAAGAGTAAACTATTTTTATTCGCACGTACAGCAGTATTAAATGGGAGAAGAAAGTCCAGTATCCCAGGTCTACAATCAGTTCTAAAATTGTTTTCGTCTCACCGAAAATCACCGAACGCGAAAACAATCAAGAAAAATACCAATCATTATAAATTTCGAATCAATTCTCAGATAACAAGTAAATAAATGCGGAACTATTATATGGTTTGTTGTTGACAACTATTACACTTTAACATTGGTAGATTTGCGTGATAAAAACGATTAAGATTTTGTGCAATGTAGAAGCTGGTACCAAGTAATCGATTTTTATTTAATATTTAAAGGTGAAGTTAAGCTGAGTACGCATTAAAACCATACGGTCACATTTATATTTATTCGTTTCGTTATGGTAACACGTGCTTCTGTTTACAACGGAGAAAATGATTGTTTTGATTATTGGAGCACTCCAAAATGAAACCGGAAGTGGCCTTACTCTCTCACCAAAATTAGTGATTGAAATACATTACTTAATATTTAGAATAAAATAAATAGTTATTTTTAGTTTTGACGAAAGATACAAGGTGATATTTTAATAAATTAATTAATAATTCATTGAATGCGACGAGGCATAATTCCTGCAAATAAAAATTTTAAAATATATTCTCTTGATTAGAATGTAACACTATTTATATTTGGATAATTATTTAATAATAAAATTAGTTTCTTGAATCACAACTATATTTGAATTTCAAGTAATATTTAAATGAATAATATGTAGCTAAATAACAGCAATGTACATTATTTGTATTATTTATCTGCACTTGCAAGAATGACGCAACAAAAAATTCCAAATAAAATCTAACGCACATTAATTCACTTTAAAATCACTTCACTAAAACTTTGAAAAGCACCTTTATTTTATTGGCCTGATAACAATTGTTCAATTGTAATATCCTTGTAAATTCGAAGTAAACTCCGTAGAAAAATATAAATGTGTAAATGTGTCAACAATCACAATAACAATTATCAACAATGGCAGTCTTGGGCTCCAGCCATCCAGTGGTTTGCTGGCGTCAAGTTTCGTAGTTGAAAACGTTTTGAAAACGATTAAGTTTAGATGCAGTTGGTTTTGCCGGCGTCCCGACGCTTTCAGTGTCATTATAAATGCGCAACCGCGGTACATTCGGAAGAGAAAATTTCGTTGAACCGTGCTACAAGTATAGAGAAAACAAAATGGAAAAAAAATATTCAACTGTATTTGGCCTTGCATTTACTTATTCTATGACTGAAAAAAATATTAATTTTGGCTGCAATTCAAATATTGTGACACTATTTTACATAATTTTCAATGAAAAGGTGGACTTTTATAGAATACGGTTCAATAAAAGTTTTATTGCACGATTTCAGTGAGAGAGCTCATCAGTTCCAATTATCAGTACTTCAAACATCAGGGAAATATTATTAAACTCATCTACAACACTTTTGGACATTTTGAACTTGATATTTTGATTCAAATATCCACTAATGTTTAATGAAAACAGTTTAATTCATAATATTGTTTCCAAAGTTACCAATAGTAACCGTCAGAGTGACATTTACAAAAAAAAAAATATTTGTATAGGCTATGTGCAAGGGGGCGGAGTTTGAACAAATATCGACGCTGCGAGCGCTTATGGTGAGCACCATTGTAAGCATCGAATTCTATTTTTCAGAATACGTCATTGAGCTGTCATTGAGCATTGTAGTTTAAAATTGAAAATAATTGCATATAAAACATAGGAAAATGCTTGTTCTGTTTCAGGCTGTTGTGTTAAGGATGATTCAAGTGAAATATAGTTTCATAGATTTCATGTACGCAGTTATAACATAAAAAACGAGTGAAGTGGATCAAAGCGGTAAATAGAGTATTTTCTGTCTTTCATTATTAATCTGTATAACAAAGATGTTTGTAATTCAATTGTGAAATTTGAAAAATTCATCATCGATTTGGGATTCATGAATTTATCTCTATCTCTAATTTGTAAGGTGTTTCAGTGATAGAAGTTTGTCGAATGCACTTCGCAATAATTTTGTTGTTAATATTGTCAGCAACATATTCTTCAACATGTTTAATATGGCAAAACTAATTTCACGCTTTTCTGCAATGCTTTCTTGGTAAAAGGGATACAGTGTTTGATACATACAAACCTGATCTGCAAGATTATCGGCGTCATAATTTGAGATTATTCTGTCAATTTAGACGAATTAAGACGTTTTCTCTAATAGGTACGTTATAATTGAAGAAAAAAATACTCAAAATGAATAATTTCAACGTACCTTTTATGCTATGCAAGTTATATTATACGCAAACAGCTGAATTAAATAATATCAGCATATTTAAAAAATTATAGGTATGAAACAATGATAAAATAGGAGTTCAATCGTTCTCCATTACCCGCTAGAGGCGCTAGTAGACTTCATGCACGTAGCATATATAATTGATTTTTCTACGAATATAAGGACGATCGACGATGAAACATTGTAAGACACATGTGTAAAAAGTTTCCTATGTACTCACGGAGCTTTCAAAAACATTCGCTTCGCTCATTTTTCAACCAAGTTGCTCGTGTATTAAATAATAGCTTTTTACACCTGTATCATAAATATCTATTACGATTGACATTATATTTTATGAATATGAGCTTTTAGTTAAAACTTTTTGTGTTTTGTAAATCGTATGTTTGAGATAGAATAAAGCGTATTAAAATTTGTTTTAAAATTGCACTTTTTCTTTTTATGCTAGTTACACAATATTTTAAATTGTTTTACTTCTGCAGGGTAATAAATCGGAATAATTTCTCAAATATACAACATCACATTGGCAATTATTTAAACACTGGAATAAAATTATATTTAATTTAAGAACAAATAAATCGTTCATATCTCATAAACCTTATCTTGTTAGTAAGAAATTTTACAATCGATTATTAAATATTTTAATTACAAATGGACCAATTATTCGCATTATTTCCCCTGTAAAAACAGCAATTAATTCAATATAAAACAGTTCCAAAAACTTTAAACATTTACATCCACAGCACTTTCGTATAACTAGAGGTAGTTACTCTTTATAATAATCTTGGCCCGAAATCAAAAACATGTTTCGGTTCTTGTCCTACATTCAATATTTAACAACTGTGCTATATAAAATCTAGATTCTTAGCCTAAAATATAAAATTAATGACATTTAGCGATTCTTTTCTGAATGATGGAAAATTATAGCCTTGACCTAAAATCTTGAAACTATTATTTTAAAATAGGTAACGAAATGCTTTTCGGTCCGCTGGTCCAGAAAATACTTAATATAGACAGCATATGGGTATATCATGTAAAATTAATTTGAGAATAATAGAGATAGAAAATGAAGTGAGAGAATAGATATACAGGATGTTGACCAGGTCATTCAAACATACGACATGACATGTAAAATTATAGTTTTGTAATTATTGCTTCCCCAATTATTTGAGGAAAATCAATAGACAAAATTTATTTTAAATATCTGATAAAAGAAATAATCGAATAGGTTGAAAATTAATTAAAGAATTCAATTTATCAAAATAATTTCTATTGTTGTTTTAACATATTGAATATTTTTGTTCGAGAGCCCATAGTCTCTACCTTATACGAGTTGATGAGTAGCAGGTGAAGATATTTACAAAATTATGAAACAGCAAACAAAAATAATCTTAATCGATGAGTACACCTCGAAAATATTTTTATTTTTGTACGAAAGGAGCTCCTCAAAATCCTAGCTGTTATTTTTAAATTGTATTTTCATTTTTTTACTAATTAACTTAGAAAAATGAAGTACGGCTCTGTCAATTTTATTGTTGCAAAAACAAGTAAATTACGCACTGAATGTGTTGTATAGACTTTCATCTATAAATAGATGTAAGAATGCAATTGTAGATTTTTTTTAAATATTTCTCTACCTTACTAATTTATTTTTATTATCATAATACTGCATTTGTAAAAATATTTAGTATTAGGGAACAATTATATTAAAATTTTGAAGATGAAAAAGAAACAGACAGAAGTAAATATAAACTGAAATGGGTCATTCGTATAAAAATAGAATCCGGAAAGAAAAAACATCAGAATGTGAATTACATCATTTTCAAAAAGACGTAATTTCTGAGAAACATCACATACTTCTTGTCTTCTGCAATTTTCCTCTAAATTTTAAATATTTTTTTCTTCAGGAATTAATATTTACCACGGCTTGCTTAGCAACGTTAATAATCAATCAATATGATTGATATCGAAGGATAATACAATTTTGAAGCTAAGTCAATAATGATTATTTTCTCATCCTATATATTTTATTACAGTAAAAATTGTTAATAAATCACTTCTACTGCTTCTGAATAACAAAAATAATTTTATATATCCATTAGGTAGGTCTAAAAATAACTTATATTGAATCAACTAAGATAGTTTAATATGAAACATCATCTTTAAATCGGATTCAAATAAATATAGACTGCTTTAAAAGATACTTGGCAGTCAACAACATGCAGATTTAAATCTTCAAGTTTAAAATTTAGTGAAGTTTTAAGTTTTTGTAGATATTAAAATATGAATTGATTCATTTTATTTTTTCTGGTAAAATTCATGAGCCAGAAAATGTGTTTTTAAATACTAATTATAATAATTACATCAATAATCAAATAATCAACAAACATATTTTACTGATCGTAAAAATTAAGTAATTATTCAAATACCAAAGCAACTATAAAATGATTCATCAATTAATTCTTGGATATGTAACGGAAATACTTGCATAATAAAATCATATTCAAAATATATTCCAAATCTCTTGATCAAACATAGAAAATTCGAGTTTTGCTGAGTTTAGCAATTTTTGGCTTTTGGTCAAGGCAATAAAATCTAATCGACTATCAACAATACGTTTCAGGGCGTGGCTCTGGGATTCTGAGCCAAAAATTTCACTAGATTAATGCAAACTAATGCTGTTAATTGAAGCATCGTTTGACAATAAAAACATTGGGTCGAATTTAACTCTCTTCACTACTCAAAAAAGATTTACTTAAATATCATAAATGAATATTAGTGGATGTTAGAATTATTGAGTAAGAGAAATATTGGAGATATTTCCAGGATAATTAATAAAGCTTCTTTAGCTAATGAAGAGAACTGAAAGTAAAAAAGAAGAGTAAATTATTTTATTATTCATTCATAAGTTTGAACGCGAGCTTTCAAAGCTGATATTCTGCGCCGTAGACATGTGTGAAAATTAAATTTGCATGTCTGAATACTTAGGAAAAGATAAGGACTTTGATATTTTGAATAGTCATAGCTGACGAATAACAATAACTGATAACGCACTCTATTATAATTTTTAGATAACAAAGAGTAAACATTGGTATTAATATGCGCTTATATGCACATTTCTTAGATAATTCTACGATCAAGAAGAAAACAACAAATTAATTAGTTTTCGCAATTTGCTACAATAGTTGCCCAAACTTTTAAGATGACATCGGTATAAGAGTATTCCAAGAAAACTATAAAATCAATATTCAAATAACAAAACTGAAAGATTGATCTTTAGTAGTAATTCTAATTATTATTTTTTTCCAAATGCGTTTCTGTTTGTATGAAAGAGTACAGAAAATTATTATTTATGAACGGGGGGTAATCATAATAGGATTTTTTACTGTTTTAATTTAATGATATATTCAGAATTATAATTAATAAATGTACAAACCTTCGACTCATGCAATTTTCCATTGCAACAAAAGCAATCGTGAGTTCGAAAAAAATATCTGGGATTATATTTACCATCCAAATTTCGACCAATAGAATTGCACCATTCGACGTCACGTGGTACAACCTGCACGGTTTTCAAGTGGAATTTTTTTGAAAATTTTGTCTGTTGGTTATATATATAAAACAAAGAACATTCAGCCGCGTTGATTCGGCATCTGTCAAACTGACAGATAGATTGAATGTAAAAATGAGCAGATTCGGAGTCGAGTCTCTGGAATCTATTGATGAATTTGGATGGGAAAAATAATCTACCGAATTCCACTTGCATTCCGAAATTAATCTGATATTTCTCTCAAGGTTCCCTGCAAACAAATCAACTTGCGTAGCGCTCGTGATTTTTTAACCTGGAAAACTTGACACGTTCATTTGTTTGCAACGAACCTATCGAGAAATATCCGATAATTTCGAAGCTCTTGTGGTATTATATACGATAATACCACGAGTGTTTCGAAGTTACCGATAATTTTCATGAAAGCTTGTTGTTTATAATTCCACGAGTTCGAAGAACAAGTGGAGTTTATACAACAAGCTTGAATGAAAGTTATTTAGTTGATTTTCTAGCATTTCTCGAATGTTCAATTTCAATTCAAATGTTCGGGAAAATTGGAGTTGCTACTATTTTTGACGCTTCTAATTTACAATAATTATTACGAACAAAACAGGTTCAATTTGTTTGTTATCAAAATAGTTTGTTAGTGGAAATTTCGCGTTGTCTAGACAACGAAGAATTTCCGCTGTAATTTCTTGATAATTTAATTTGTCTTATGGGTTATACATGAGTAGAATATCTAACAAAAATTATGACTTATTAAAATTACGTATTCAAAATCGGATGTGGACACCACATGACTTAATTGTACACCTTACATCAATTAGATGTAAACGGTGTAGCGTTTCAAATACTAAATTTTATCATTCTATGGCCAATAATTTCTAATTCAAGCGAATATTTAGAAAATGTTGTCCAACAAAGTTTACTTTCGGTTTACTGGATTGCTATGAAAATATAAAGTTCTTAAATACTAAATTTCATGATTCTACAACTGATCGTTCTGGATTTTTGCGATAATTTCGAAGAGCTGTTTTGTATACTGCACTTCCGGATCAGCCGATCGCAATCATAATGCGGGATGTAAAACAATATGTTATAGAAGTGCTTAATACGAAATATCAATATTCTACGTCTGACTGATTTGAATTTATGCGAAAAATTCAAAAAGACTGTTATATAAAGTGCAGTTTAGATTCCGATGATTAGTATAAAAAAAGAAGATGACTATTTGGATGTAACAGCAATTTCAAATACTGAATTTCAACATCCTACGGCAGACCATTCTGGATTTATGCGAAAATTTCAAAAAAAATTTCAAGTAAAGTGCACTTCTAGTACAAACATTTGCAACTATAATACGAGGTGCACAACTAGACCTTAGACCAGTCTTAAATACAAAATGTCAACATTATACGTTCGATTTGTTTTGAGATTTGCGAATTAGATACATAGGTACACACGCACTGACATCAAGCTGAGAATAGTTAGAATTGATTCAGGGATACTCAAAACGAATATTCCCATCAAAATCTCGAAATATGAATTTTGTCATTTTCACAATACTTGTACCAACTTTGTACAAGTGAGTAAATAATTATTAAATTAATAGAAGTTTTCCATCTTACCCAGAATGAACAAATCTAGTAAAATAATGAAAATGTTTCGAATATTGTAAAACGAAAGGTCATGACATTGTAAAATAAATTTGAATATAAAATTTTAAACAAATATTTCAATTATTATAATTTATTGCAATTTTTACATATTGTACAAAGTACCTACAAGTATTGTGGAACCGACAAAAATGACATTTCGAGATTTCAACGAAAATATCCGTTTTAAGTATCTCTGAATCCATTTTGACTATTTTCGGCTTGACGTCCGTGTACCTGTGTATGCATGTGTGTACGAAACAAAACTGGTTTTAAGAACGTTTAGTCGTATAATGCTGTAGTTTTGTGTTCAGGATTGGTGTGATATCTCGTTGCGCACCTTCTATTTTTCCTAATAGCCGGTTGAACTGGAAGTGCATTTTACTTGAATTTTTTTTTGCTTTTTTCGCATAAATCCAAAAATGTTAGCAATAGAATATTGAAATTCACTATTTGAGACTTTTGCAGTATTTTAACAATCACCTCCAATTTCGGTTGCGATCGATTCCGCTTAATGTCAATTTCGGTGTCAACTATCAATTTTCCAGTCAATTTTTTTATTTTAAAGAAGATTGGTATTTTTTCTGTTTATAGATAGAAAAAATACTGTTTAATCTACAGTGGAAAACAGTACTTTTCCTAACTTCTTCAATTACCTCAGCCTACGACCTCGTGTTATAATTCCTGATCTTACAATAAAAATAACCATTCTACGTTAAAAATCTAGAATCATTCACATAAAATTCTAAAAGCACTCTCCTGGAATGTCTAATAGAATTCATTTGTAATCCGAAAGTCTTATGGTCGACCCCAGTTTCGGATAAAAAATCAGAATAATTTTTACTGATTTATAATATACTTATGCCCTGTTTTATAAAGGGCAGAGTAATTTACTTCCAGAGTAAATAAAAGTTGCTCGGTTGAATGACAGTCGATTTTTTGACAGCAATGATTCTGTTGTCATAAAGAAATTCAAAACGATTAGAATTTGTTAAGTGGAATAAATTTATTTAGGGCCAGTTTCACCAACGCTAGTTAAATTTATCCAAAGGTTATTTTATACGAAAAGTATTGTTGATACAATTGTAACCATAGTTACTGACTCAAAATAACCCCTTGATAAATTTAACTGAGTTTGGTGAAACCGGATCTTAGAGAGTAAATTTACTTGGTATTTTATAAAACCGGTCATCAGTGGCATACTCTATACAAAAACTAAGAGTACCCGTTGCTTGACGACTGGTTTAGGGAATATAAATCAATCTAACAATGTGTACTAAAATAATGTCAGCCACACCAGTATCGGATAAAGGCGTGACTAATATTTATTTTTACTTCAATTATTAGCGTCAAGTTTGGTGTGGATATTTCTTCGATTCAAATATAAAGACTTTAATTTTGATTCATCTTTTTAAAGATTTTCATTTTTTATTTAGAGCTCAAAACATATCAACAATAGTTTTTCCATAATATTATGAAAAAATGTGTACAAGATTTGGGCAGAGAATAAGACATAATATAAGTAAAATAGTGAAAAATATAGTTCCTGTTGATACAAAGGAGTCAAAAATTAGCACATGGAGTCAGTTTTGCATAAAATAAACAAAATTTAAGAGGATAATGATGAAATCAGTTGACAAGATAGATGTAAATTTGCAGAAAAAATAAGCTTTAATGCGAATCTATTGCAGTCTCATATTTGGCAAAAGTGGGAGAAGAACGATAAATTGAAATAGGTGGACATAGCAATACTCATTCCATATGTACATACTTACAAATAAACGAAGAGCAATTGAAGCAATGCGGGGAACTTATTATAAGTTTTAACGATAATCGAAGAATATTCCAAAAAAAAAATTTTTACTGATCTAATTTAGTAGTCTAGTAATATATTTAGAATAATTAATTGAAATCATATGTATAATCATTAAAATTCTTTGATAGATATTATTGGATTAATGATATATGTTAATGACACAATAACAAATAAAAATTTAGACTTATTTCGAAAATATATATGAGTTGTAAAAAACTGGACCGAACAGCCTAAACAAGCCCCATATTGTGTTTTATATTTTAATTTTTCTTGACTAATGGCCGGTTTTATAAAAGACCAAGTAAATTTACTCCTAAAATAAATTTATTTTATTTAACAAATTTTAATCAGTTTGAGCTTCCTTATGACAGCAGAATCATTGCTATCAAATAATCGACTGACATCTAACAGAGTAAATTTTATTTACTCTGGAAGTAAAATACTCTGCCCTTTATAAAACCGGGCATAAGACTGCTAAATTTTCAATAATCACAAATGACTGGCTCAGTTAAATCGGTTACGAGATATTTAAATCTTATTTGACCTACTTTCAATTTTCTAAAAATTACTATGATAATGTATCTGTTTTTTTGGTTATATTTAGTTATGTTTACAAAAATTCTATAAGAGCCTTAATTTCCGAAAAATGAGGCATGCAAGTTTAGGGCCGTTTTTGACACATTGTATTGAATGCTGCATTTTGTTTTGCATTTTGATTTCCTATTTTGATGCAAAGAAAAATTAATCTTGTCATGCACAAAATTTTGTGCAGTGCACTCTGATTTTATGAATGACACAGTGCATTTTTATTTGCTCCAAAATAGTGAATCAAAATACAAAGCAAAATTCAACATTTAATGCATCGCGTCAAACGGTCCTTAAATTGTTTGATACACTTCGTTACATAGTTTGATAGTTCTTCATTTATTTGACAGCAATATTTGAGGAACTGTGGTCCATATTCTCACCTCTTACTTCCTAAAAATATATGCACTTTTTCTTCTACCATCTCATGTTTTATCATATAGTGTGATTTTCTTCTAAGTGGTGAGAATACAGACCTATATATTACCCAGTTTTTTTTTAAATTTAAGTAATTCAGCCCTAAATGCATGTCAATCAGGAAATGAAAACAGAAGAATTGATGTTGCTCAAAATATCGGAGTAGCAATTCCAGGTGATAGCTCTAATTATCCGTTCGACTAAATTGAAATCGACAATGTAATTTTAAACTCAGCTAATTGTCTCAAATAGCTGATATAATTATATTATTTATATTATTATTATAAAATAATTAGTAAACAAAAATATATATCAATTACTCACCGTTGGTAGGACTGCGAGAGATAGTCCAGTTTTCCGGATAATGCTTGAGTAGATTGAGTGCTGCACTCTCGTAAGAAGCCCAAGACAGTGTTCGACAAAGACAAAATACTTTCATGTTGCGGTTGGAGAGCTTCTACGTCTGCAAGTAGCTCCTAGAATCAAAGAGATACAAATTATCAGTTTTGAAAATAATCCACAATAATGTATAAAGGTGTAGAGCATTTTTTCCCAATCTTTTATTAACATTTTCTTTTGAGGAACCTCTTCAAATAAGTCAAATCTAATTTCTATTAAGTAGATAACAACGTGGCTGATAGCTAACTTTCATTTTTAACTGTCAAAATTCACCTCTTCTTGAAGTGCTAGTTAAAACCAAAATTGGAATAAGTAAATATTGCGCTACAGTGGAAACAATGAAATGAAGTGGATTACGGGTCAATATATTTCTAGAAAAAAATAATAGTTGAATTGCATCATCTAGGTTTTACCAACAGTCAATTGGAAAATAAAAAATTTTGAAAAATTTTCAAAATTAAATCTAAAATATTCGACATTTTTCAAGATGTTAATCCCAAATAGAAATGTTTTATAACACATTTCAAGACACTTATTAGTAGACGCGGACGGCTCGTGTTTAAAATACAACGCGTGCCCTTAATTCACGCAGTACACAAAATAAGATAAGTAGAAAAAAATAATTTTGAAGAAGCAAAATACTAATTTACAATTTTTAATATCACACCTTAAATTAATGCGCAACAGTAAAATATTTTGTTTATACTGTAAGCATGAAATCTATTTTTATTTCAATTGAATCATGACATTCGTTCAATTAGGGGAATCCCAGTCAGAAATAACGATTCATAGCTTTATTTACAGAATAAAAATATTTTACCAACCTCTACTGTAGCTTTCGAATCAGCAACATGTTGTTTGGACCTCACAATCAAATCAATATGTTTCGATCTCTCTTCATAAGTTGTTACTTGACTTTCAAAGGCTTGCCACTTGTTCTCAAACTCTTCCCAAATTTGAGCTAATTTCGTGAGTGTATCTCTTCGAGATTCCAATCCGGAAACAAGTGCGGTCCACTGCTGTGCGACCTCTCCACTCTGTTCTTGGATTTTTTTCTTATTATTGGCGTCTGCTTGTTGACATATCTCAGAAGAACGCTCAAGAAGAAGGTCTAGCTCAAGCTGTTGATTCTGGAGAAGAAATAATAATTTTTCAGTTGATATAATATAGCAAAGTTATTAATAACTCAATAAACAAACAATGTTACAAGTGTTTACACTATTGTGAATAATATTATACTGAGTAATTCTGAGAAAGATTAGATATAATTTTTTCATTTCTTTAAATAAATGTTTTGTAATAAGATTTTCAGATTATAAATTCTTTAGCACTAACATACATAAAAAATAGCTCTATATATGTACATAAAAAAATCATTAAATAATGCAATATTTGTTCATTCAATGAACATCTACAAATTATTTATCTATGTAGAACCCGCACCCAGAATAAAATGATAATCATTTAAATTGAGCAATAAATTCAGTACATTATTTCAACCATAAAACGGAATGAAAGATGTATGTTGTAATTATTATGAAAATACTCCTCAAAAAACTTCATAGCTGATCTCTTAAATCAAAAGAAAATTTAAATTTAAATGAAAATGTCATTTAACAGGAGGTTAAAAACAAGTATTTTACAAATATTTACGAAGAATACAACTTTTTATGAGGTGGTGTTTACCGAATAATGTTTTAGTGCGATTTGCAAGGCTAAAAAGCAATAAAATTATGCAAAATTTAATTATAAACAATATACCGGTTTACTAAACCTATAAATTCGATGTTTCACCGACACTATATTTAATGATTGATTAAATATATTTAATGTATTATCTTCAACTAATTGTCTTCTAGTTTTCAACACACTAATTATTCAGAAATAAGTATTAAATAATACCGCAAATCACTTTCAAGTTCTTCACCAATTCACATGTGTATTGCAATAAGAACTGCACATACGCGACTGACTCTAGTTCAAATAAACGAAGCGCGCGCATTATTCTGAATTTCAAGATTCGCGTCCTTGGTGATATCAAAATGATGTCATAATGATATCATACCAGACGTTATGGTCAGTATTTGCACTTTTAAATGGTTTTAGCAGGTGTCGTACACCTTCGAAGCATTTGGTTCAAGGGAGACGACTGAGACGAGGAATTTTATAAATTTGTATTCATTTATTGTCGCGAATTCAATTTATTATGTTAAAAGGGTAGCTGTGGGAGTAAATATTTAATTTTTCAAAAAAAAGTTGAACAAAATAGACTGCAATATGAAAAATGCATCCTGCTTTTTCTTCTAGAACACTTGACTAAACAAAATTCAGCCTGCGCATAATTAAGATTGTTTTTAAATAAATTAGGTTTATTTTTGGAGTTTCATCATATTATTTTTGTAAATATCTATTTAAGGTTGAAACAACTGATTCCTACTTTAAATTTATGTCGTTTTGAAAGCAGGTTATTGTCCAATTTATATTTAGCAATGATTAGATAAAAAAAACTTTTGTAGCTCACCTGAATGTCATTTAGTGCGTGCGTAATCTTCTGAATATTGAAATGTAGTCCAGCTAATGTGCTAACAGGTTCATCAGTAAATTGTGTCCTCGCTAAAGCAGATTTAACTTTGTCCAAAGTTTGGCAATAATCCTTCCACATTTCAGCATCTTGTTCTAACTGAGCACGTTGTGATTTTGCAGAATTGAGAGTATTCTTCAACAACTGAGTATGCTGTTGCTGCTCTCTACTCAATTCTTCTTGTTCTGAAGGAGTTAAACTTGGCCAAATTTTATCTGCTGCTTGTTGAATCTGTTGAGAGACCAATTCCTTAATTGTTCCTTCTGTACTGAAGAATATTTTGTGTTCTTCGAGATCACTTAGAATATTTTCAAAATCAACTCCATCTTTGCCACTTTGTAATCGAATTTCTGCTTCTTTGGCCCAAGCATGAAGTTTATTTGTGAGGGCGTTGTAATCGACACGAAGTTGTTTGTTACTTTCAAGATATTTTCCTCGTTCTTCTAGTTCACGCGGTAGTGATGATAGAAGAGAATTAGCTTCTTGAAGTTGTTCCAGCAACGAACTTGGCATGCCATCATCATGTCTAGTTGCATCTTGAATATGTTTAACTTTTTCCAAATATTTACTAACACTGTTACTTAATTGATGATGGTTTTCGATTTCACGTTCAACGCTTTCAATATCTCGATTTAGCAATGGTCTGGAATGAACTGTTGCTTCATTTGCATGCAGCCAATCAAGAATTTCTTCTAATTCAGCTGCAAGTTTACGATGTTCTGCAGCAGTTAATTCATGTTCCTGTCGCTGTTTCTCAACTGTTCTTCTTAAAGTTTGAAGAGATTGTTTCAAAGATTGTAACTGTTCAGTTATAGCATTACGGTCAGCAGCTGAACCATCAGCTGCAATTTGTTGACCTTTATCAGATGCGGATGCAAGTAAAGCTTCACATTCTTGAATCTTAACAATCAAATCGTCGTAACGTTTTATTTTTTCTTCAATAGTATTGCCAGATTTTTCAATATCTTTAACGACTCCAGTATATTTTGTGATAAATGTCATAATTTCAGTAATTAAAGCAATAAATTGTTCTCTCAAGAGAAGAAGTTGTCTTAATCGTGCAATTTGGTCTTCAATTTGACGGATAAGATCATCTTGCTGAGCTAAGATTGCTTGAAGTTCACTTGAGCTCAGTGAAGACAGATCACCTAATTTTGCTTTATTTCCTTTCAAATCTCCTAGAATCTTTTCATAGGCACTAAGAATGCCAGTGACATCTTCAATTTTGCTTCCAATAGGTCTGTTGAGATCTTTGAGTTCTTTTTGAATTTGATTCATGAATTGAACACTTTCTGCTATTTTTTCAGCGGCTTGTTTATGTTGTTTGATGCTGTCTCTCAAAGTATTAGTTCTATCTTTGATAACTGCAGCAATACGATCATGTTTATCTCTCATTGCTTTCAGTTGTTCAGACAAAATTAGTTTGTCAGCTTCGCTGATGGTAGGAAGAATTGCTTTCCCTTGTTCTGTAATTTTATCAATGTCTTCCGATATTTTTGCAGCTTCTTCATTAAGTTTATCATATTTTGCAAGTTGTTCTTGAAGAACTTCAAGATTGGTACCATGAATATCTGTTGAAGTAGCAACTTCAGCTTTGTTTAACCACCTCTGACATTTCTCAATATCATTTTCGAATTGTTTACGACCTTGTAACAAATCTGATAGAGCAGAAATCTTTTGTTGTGACTCATTCTTCAAAGCATCATATTCTTGATTAACGGAATCAAGAAGAGCTTGCAATCTTTTCCTATCTTCTTCATTACATTCTTTCAACAAATTGTTTCCTTGCTTCAAAAGATCACTTAAAACTCCTTCACTGAATTCTTTAATATCATTTTCATGTGTTCTATGTTGAACTATTTCTCGTTCAACTTGCTGAGATTTCAATGGCAGATAGCCACTAAGTTTACGGATTTCACTGTTTTTGGCCTTCAGCCATGCTTGAGCTTTTTCTAAATCAAGTTCAAGTTTTCTTCGAATTTTAGCAGCAGCTGTAGTTTTGTCGATTTCTGATTTCAATGCGCCGACAAGTTCTTTCTGTTCTAATGCCAAATTTTTCAGAGAGGATTCAAGATGTGATTGTTCAGATGGTTCAAGTTCATTTACCATATTACTAACTCGATTAACTAGAGTTTCTTGTAAAACTGCTTTACCTTCAGCTTCTTTCAAAAGTCCTTTTAAGAATTGTATTCGATCATCAGCATTCTTACTTTCATATCCAAGAAGTGATGGTTTTTTGAGATCTGTCAATTTTTCTTTAACCCATTCTCGTGCTTGTTCAATTTCATCTCTAGTACCATCAATTCCTTTTCTAGTCATTTCCAAAACTTGTATTTTACGTTGCAATCTCTTAGAAATATCATTATAACGGCGTTCGACCGATTTCAATTGTTCTTCAACCTGTTGGGAATCAAGATTACTAACAACATTCATAACTTCAGCAGCCAGTTTTTTAACATCTTCAAGTTTGCTAGGTCCTTGTGCTCCGAATTCTGATTGCAGTTCCATAATAGCAGACTGCTTTTGCGCACAATTTAAACCTGAACCTTTATCAACAGTTTCTGATCTTTTCAACAAATTATCAAACCAATTATGCATGGCTTGAACACTTTGACGGTAATCTTCGATCAAGTTTTGATTAGCTTGTTTTTGAGAAATTGCAGCACTTAATTCGTCTTCAAGTGTGTTAAGGGCTGTTTCTAAATCAGAATCATCATCTTCAAGAGCAGATAATTCAGTAAGAAGTTGGTTTCTACGATCTCCAATTGTATTGAGGAGATCATTCATGGAGCTGAGTTCTTGTTTAGCTGCTTCTGGGCGTAATTTAGTTGGACGAGAGCACCATTCATTAACAGCTACACGTTGTGTTGTAATCCATTCTTGTAAGGCTCCACGCTGTTTTTGAAGCTCTTCTAATTCAGATACTGTGGTTGTTAAACCACCAAGATGTTGCTGAACCTATTTCAAAAATATTATATATTGGCGCTTATAACTGCCTAATTGATAAGCAAAAACACCAGTCTGTTTGCAAACAATTTTACTTTTAAAAGCTGTGTGTAATGAAGATAAATTATCCATTTAAGATGTAATGAAAATATGTTTTTTAATTTGAAAAAGTTCAAGATGTTGAATTTCAGTTAATTGAAGGATTCAAGCAAAAAATGAATGAATGGAAACGAGCAACAATAACTTGCCTTTTCAGCCATGCAATGAAGTTTATCAACGAAACCTTTTGTTATCAAATCTTCAAACAAAACATTAAGTCGTGTAGTTCCTGGGACACTGTCAGAAATTCTTTCCGGCTACATTAACAAAAAATAGCAAATACATGCAAAAGTAAGCAAATCAAGCTCGAAACATCGTAGAGATTATTAAAAATTAATTTTATGAGAAAACACAGAATGAATTACATTAATTTTGCAGGCAAATTTCGCAAAATTCTGATTTTTAAAAATGATTAAATAAAACAAAATCATTACAATTTCTACCTGATCAATGAGGTCTTCCAATCTGGCACGGACAACGAGTTCTTGATGAGGAATTGGAGTAGGCATAGGATCCTGTGGACTGCTTGGTCTACTAATACAAGCTGTTGCTGCTTCGCATGCTTGAACAGCTACAGCAAGACGAGACTTCTCAGCTTGTAATTTATTATGCAAATTCTGTAAAACAACAATAACAAAACAATCAATAAAACTGAAAATAAAATCTGCCATTACAGTATTTCCCCGACCATAGGGATAGTTTAATTGCTGTTTCATAAATTTAGAGGATCGTATCAATTAATTACATATTTCAAAGTGATAGTTGTCATTGTTAAAATGACAGATAGCGGTTATATGTAATCAACATTTTATTTTATAATATTTTTTATGTCCAGTTGCTTTAGTTTGTTCCAAACTTGGTATAATTGGGTGCTAAATTGTAAAACAATTGACAATCGAAAAAAATATTCATTTTAGATTTCTACTAAGCTCATCTCCACGTAGGCTTGCCAGATGCCCCATACTTTACAGGTTACCCTGTTTTTCGTGGTACAATTTAGAAACCTGTAATCAGCAAAATTAAATACGGACTATTTTTACAAATTCGGTCGAAGATTTGAAAATTTTTATACATTTGCTTCACAAAATAAAGAGCTTCTAAAAGCTGCTTCCTCTAGAATAAATATAAATTTGAAAATAAAAGGTTTTGACATAAAACAATGCTGTTTTAATTGTTTCCCATAAAAAATCTAAAACCCGTATTTTTGATGCTGGTAACCCTTAAATCAAGAAGTGGAAGGTGGCAAACTTATCTCCACGAGAGTTTTAAATTGATACCAAACTGGACAACATTCGAATAACTTGTAAAAAAATAACTGACAATCGTTTGAATATAATTTAAGTATGAGTAATAATAATTCTAGTTTCACTTATGACTCTGATTCTCATTATTTCTTTGCTCCAAAAAAATATAACGAATTTTATAATAATTCAAATTTCAAAGTTTCAGGTAGGTAAATGTTGTATCAAATTATTCAAGAATCAATTTTAGTTATTTAATATTTTATAATTAATACTACCGTTTATAAAATGAACGGAAAAACTAAAAATTTTCATCAATAAAGCTATGGTAATAAAAAACATAAATATAAAATTTCAGTCAAAAATTCGTACGCATTGTCAAGTTACAATGCTTCCAGACAGACCGACTTTTAAAAAAAAAAAATTCGGGTTCAGAACGGTCTAAAACGTGAAGATTCATCAAAATCACGAAAAATCACAATTACAGGTCGGGAAAATAAAAACAGTATTTGTTACTTACTCTTGCATTCTCGAGTTGTTGATGAGCTTCACGAAGATTAGTAACAGGAGTGTCAAGTTCTTGACTAATAATTGGTTCATAAGTGTCTAGATTCTTCATGATACTTTCTAAAGTATCTTCGTATTCTTGGAACTTGGCAAGAGATTCTAACAATCGATTTTTGATTTGTATAGCTGTATGAAGCAAAGAATTATAACTATCCTGTACATTATTCAATTGTTTTTGAATAATAGGTTCAATGGATGGAGTAGAAGCAACATAACGCTTGATCTGTCCATGTCCTTTAGCCTTTACATCATCCAAAGTTGCTTGATATTTCTGGATATCATCAAGAAGAGCTTCATGTTGAGTAATTTGCTCCTGGGTCTGTTCTCTGTTTGTGATATACAATGAGTTATGCGCCATAAGTTGGAATGATATTTGCAGTAACCACTTCTCAGTATCTTGCAAGGATTGGTGATACACGGTATAATCCTGTATTTCATTTTCAATTTGTTCTTGACGTGATTTACAACCAGTAGCTAATTTATCATATCTTTGCTGAAGTTGTTTAACTTCATCCAGTACCGCAGGTCGTTTGGCCCACTTAGAAAGCTCAGTTGCTTCATTGATAAGATGATCAAATTCTGTTTGTTTCTTGGCTACTTCTTCTAGCATATGTTTATGTCTTTCAAGTTGAGTTTTCATTTCGCCAAGCTCTCCTTTAGTATCAGATGGTTGCTTAAGAGCTTCTTCAGTACAAGAAATCCATTTCTGCATTCTTGTTTTGGATTCATTATAATCATCCCATCGAGTAAGAGCAGCTTTAAGTTGAGCTTGCACAGACGTAAGATCCATTGATAATTGATCCCAACTGTTTCGTAAATTAGACATATCAGTACGCAACGATTCTTGTTTTTCTGCTGGTGTAGTATTAATAGCTTTATTGAAAGCATCTTGAAGCACTGTAAGTAAATGTTGACCTTCTGTCATACGTGTAGAGACTAATCTAATTGTTTCTAATTTGTCTTTAGTGCTGGCTTCATCACCAACTCCAATACAGTCTTGAACTGTGCCGTGAGCGGTGTATAACCAAGATTCTAATTTTTCTTTAGCCTTCAAGAAGTCCGTATGATCTGAAAGATTCTTTTCCACTCGCGATACTAATCCTTGTACGCTAGTTAGTAGATTAGTGTAAGTTCCTTGCATGTGAACAGTTTGATCTCGAACCCAGGGAGATGCACTCAATTCCATAAGTGATTCACAACGATCGTTCAACTCTTCCATAACTGATTTCTGTGATACAACTTCATCTAATAGTTGTTTACATTCATTTAAATATTCTGGGGTCTTCTTATCTTGTTGCAGCTCTTTAGTTACTTTATTTTGATAGATATCAATCCATGATTTCATCTTATCGTAAATATTAGTGTAGTCATTCCAAGATGAGATACATTTGCTCAGAGATTTTTGAGTTTCCTTGCTGATAACTTGAAGACCTTCCCAATCTTGTTTTAGCTGTTCAATTTCATGACGGATGGTGTCTTGTCCTTCACTACCAGTTGTTTTCATGACTGAAATACTGAGTTTGATTGTTTTTTCCAATAGTGCTTCACCTTCAGGCAAAGTTTTCAAAATGTCGGCAATTTTGCGTTCTTTATCAATAATTTTTTGTTTTTCTTCATGAAGATCCGAGTTCTGCTGGATTTCTATGCGAACACGACGCATCCAATCGAAAGTATCATTATATGCTTGTCTGTATAATTCATGTTCTTTTACTTGTGATTCCAAACCAACAATTGTTTTGCCGACAAGTTCCTTCAAAGATTCATATTTTTTCAAATTGATTTCAAATTCATTTCTTGGTAAAGTTTTATCTGCTTCCAATTTAGCTTTAATTTTATCAACAAGTTCATTGTGTGATGTGATTTCTCGTTGCAAGGCTCTGAATTTCTCTAATTTAGCTCGTTTTTCACTCAAATCATTCAAATACCCTTCATCAGATTGTACTTGGTGTTCAATCTCAAGCAACCAATCGGATAGATGTTTGTGTATTTTGTAGATATCTTCAAGTTGAGCTGCACGGGCAGCAAAACGTTGCCTAACATCATGAACATCAACTAAAAGTTTTTCTAGATCTTGTTTGAGATTTTCTGTGTCTTCTTGAATCTTTACAGCACCGGCTTGTTCAGTATTCATTATAACTTTCTCTTTTAGTTCTAGAGCATACCGTAACTTATTCTGCCCTTGTTCTAATGACTGTCTGATAGCATTGATAGTATTTAATTTGTTATTAACTTCTGTCAAAGTGTTAGGAATATCTTGACATTCATTAAGTTTATCACGAGTACGGTCGATCCAATCTTGGCATTCTTGATATAATGTGTTGTGCTGTTGATGCTCTTGATAGTGAAGCTCAAGACGGCGCATGATCTCTTTGGCCATTGATAATAATGCATTATATTTTGTTGTCATTTGAGTAAGAGCATTGCTAATTCGAGTATCAGCGCAAGTTTCTAACAAAACTTGAGCTCTCATATTAAGTTTATCTAGTTCTTTCTGCCAGTCAAATAAAGTTTGTAATTGAACTTGGAATTGTTCTAAAACATTTTTCTTTTCTTCTAAATTATCTTGCAGTTTATTGTATGATTGTACAAGAGTTTCTGTTTGTGTTAACCAATCAGAAGCTTCTTGATACTGATCTTCATATTCTGTCCACTTGACAATGCCAATTTCTAATAGGTTTTTGATGTGATTGAGAGATTCAACGTAAGTGTCATATTCTTCTTGAAGCAATGCAACTTCTTCTTCAATAATATCTTTATCTTCTTCGTCTGCACATTGACAGGCAACATCACCTTGTTCTAATGCTTTTTCTAGTTTCTTTTGCCCTTCTGGTAATTCGTTTTGTAGGGCTTTTAACTGTGATAATTTACTTCCTAAGGATTCCTTATCACCAGTTGGTTCGGAGCATTTACTCAATCGTTCCTTAGCAAGTCGAATCCAATTTACGAAATCGTTTCCAGAATCAATAAATGCTTGATGTTGTTCAACTGTCTCTTTCTGTTTGGCGTATAATTCTTTGGCTTGCTTGCTCAATGTTTCGTATTTGCTAGAAATTTCTGAAGCTGGAGCTGCTTGTTGAAGATCTTCTGCTTTGGAAGTAACAGATTGTATCATTGGTTCAAATGATACAATATCTTGTACAATACTGTTTGTCTGACGTAAAGTAGCTTTGCGTTCTCCAATAGGAAGAGAGCTAAGACCAACCTGTCCTTTCTTAGCTTTTACAACCTTCTGCTCGCAGACTTGTTGAAGCTTGGCTTCACGATCTGTAATCCATTGTTGCAATTGAGAATAAGAGCTGCTGTAATCGGCCCACTGAAGCAAACTAGTCTCCAAATGTACTTTAGCTGTTGAAATTTTTCTGACAAGTCTGTCCCAATCATTCTGGATTTCTTTCAATTCGTTATTAATAATATCCTTGCCATCTGATCTAGTATTTCGTATTACTTTTTCTCCGCAGTTGACAGTAGCGTGAACTAAATTCTGACCTTCTTCTCTTCGGCGCAACAATTCTTGAATTTGTTCCAATCTGTCTTGAAGAACTTCTCTTGTGCTATTTGATGAGCCTTCTGAACATGATCGAATTATTTCTTTAGCGTGTTCAATCCAAGTCTTAGTCTTCTTGAGATTATCAGCATATTGTGCATGTTGTTCTTCATTTGTCTCAACTTTCTTCAAAACATCTTTGGCCAAGTTAACTTCAACCTGATATCTAGAATTCAAATGACGAAGTTGATTGTTGACATACGTGTCCAAATGAGATGTTAGTAAAATAGCTGCTGCTTCATTGAATTTGTCAATTTGTTCCTTTCCTCTTTCTAATCGACTGAGTATATCTTTCACATCAGCAACTTGTTTCGATTTTTCTGGAAGGGTTGCAGATAGAGCAATCTTTTGATTTTTAGTTAGGATTGCAATCTGTTGGAGCCAGTCTGACAGGCGTTCATATTCTTCTTTGTAATCGCGCCAATGAAGAAGAGTTGATTCTAATTTACCCTTTTCTTCTTTAATTTCTGTAAAAAAAAAATGAACAAATATTATTATTTGCTGTGATTTTGAGATGTAAAAACGAATTACCTTTGAATAATCTCTCAAAGTTTTCTTTTAATGCTCTGTTTTCATTCTTGATAATTTCTTGTCCTTGAGGGCTGGTACTCGCAAGAACCACTTCAGCAGTATGATCTAAATGCTCAACAAGAAGTTCCCCTTGAGCTTGTTTATTAAGTAAAGCTTCTAAAGGAGCAACAGCGTTCTCAATTGCAAGTTTATCACTCAAAGAACGCTGTTTCATTGAAGGAACTTTCTCGCGAGCACGGTTTAACCACCGCGATAATTCGTCAAATGCTTCCTTATACAAACGGTGATCTTTGTACTGATCTTCGCGCTCTGATAATAATTTCTAAAATAAAAGCAATCATAAGTCATAAAAATATGTTTTAAAAATATTATCTTACCTTAATTCTTTCTGCTAAGTTATCAAATTTATCAAGAATAGCTTGAGCCTGTGAGGCAGCTTGAGTTTGCTGTCCGCTCGCTAGCATTTCAGCAGCTTTAGCTTTCAAGTTATCAACTTCAATCTTCTCGCACCTAACTTTATCTTCAACATTTTTAATTCTATCTAACTGGTTTCGTTTTTCTGGCATGTAAGTCTGAAATTCTGACAATTCTCCATAAATGGTTTGCATCCATTCAACTGTTTTATTAAGTGCTTGAATTTGTTCTAAAAATCCAGCCCATTTGTTGATGGAATCATCTAAGATTGTTTTAGTTTCCAGCATCTTAGAAGCAAGAGCTGACCATTCTTCTTGAAGTTTTCCAAGAGCTTGATTAATAGCATCATGTCCAGCAGGTGCTGTATTAGCCAAAACAGTTTGAGCTAATTCTACAAGTCCTTGTACTTTGCTAAAACCTTCTTCTTTATACAAAAGAAGATCTTGAATTGTTTCAAGTTTACGTTCTAGGTCTTTTTGTGATGAAGCACTCAAATCAGAACAATAAGCAAGTTTATTTTTGATGTTTTGAAGCCATTGAGTACATTCAGCAATTTGCGAATCAAAATCTTGATGACTATTGACGTATTGTTGCCAACGACTGGTCAGATCTTTAACTTTATGAGAAACTTGTTGATACTTAACTCCAAGTTCTGATATTTGTGAAGTTCTTGATCCAACCGTGCCTTTATTTAATTGCTGAGCTCTTTCTGTAACAGTATCAATTTCCAATTCTTTTGCACGAACTTCTCCTTGTAAAGTCTTCAAAATTTCCAGTTGCTGATTTTTTTCACGAGCAGTTGCTTTCAAATCTACTGTATGTAGTTTTGTATCTGTTTCTCGGATCCAAGCCAAACATTGATCTTTAAGTGCTTCATATTCTGACCATCCCTCCAGTTTATTTTCTAATGCTTCAATTGTAGAATTGACTTGGGATAAAAGACCTTCCCATTCTTGTTGAGAAGAATCAATTTGTGACCTAATATTGACCTGTCCAGATTCAATAGTTCCCGGTATTACTTTATCACCCAAACCTCGAATTTGAGCGATTCTAGATTCTTCTTCAGGTAAGTTCACCTGTAAATTCTTAAGTCTCTCTAAGTTAGTATGAAGAGAAACCCGTTCTAGTTCCGTGTCACCCCACAATAAAACTGTATTATGAGTAGCATCCAGCCATTCGTGAGTATCTAAAACAGCTTTGCTGTATTGTTGGTGATCGCTAACAATTGCTTCATATCGTTCAACGAAATTTTGAGCGCGTTTCAGTATTTTGGCGTGCTGTTCGGTAAGTGAAGCGAGTTGCTGATCAATTTTTTCGTTTCGTTCGGGAAGACTCTCGGTGCGATCTCGCAGATCGATGATGTCCTGTTGGTGCGCCAAAGCATCATGCAACAAAGCGCGATAAATTTGTAGCTGAGCCCGTTTCTCGTCCAGCGTTGTTTTTAATTCTGGTTCTTGAGGGAGCTGAAGCTCGGCTTCTTTCAGCCAACGGCGAATATTTGCCGCACATTCTTCAAAACTACTCCATCTATAATCCCCAAAAATTAATTCCTTCACCTTTAACGCGTAAATTAATAAACTTACCTTGATAATTTAGCTTGTAATTCTCTTTCAGTCATAAAAACACTATCATATAATGTTTCTAAAGCTTGTTGAAGTTCTTGTAATTGTAATCTGATTGTCTCTCTGCCTTCTAATGCAGTACTGGGATATAATTTTTCTCCCAATTCTACAGTGTTGTTCAAAAGCAGAATTGCACTTGATTGCTGTGTCAATAATTCTTTTAAAATTTCAGAACGTTGGACAAGAACATGTCGCGCTCCCACATCACTATTTCCTTGACAAGTCTCGAACCTATTAAATGATTTATGAATACCATCATTTGAGAATTATAAAATTATCATACCTAGCTTGTGCTGTAACTATCCAATCAGAGCACTGACGGTATTTTTCGTTATAAGCTACATGATCAGAGACAGCTTGCTCGCATTTCTTAACAATTTCCTTAGCTGTTACTTGAATAGATTGGAATCGCGATGTAACTTGTTGAACACTAACAGAAATACGAGTTTCTCCACTGCTTTGAACAAGTTCGGACGAGTCGTCAGACATTTTATCGAATTCTGCTTCATTTTGTCGTAAGCTGAGTATCAATGACTAGAAAAATATTGAAAAAAATATTAATAACTCTTTTGCTTTCATATTTTTAAAAATACCATCCAAAAGTAATTTAAAAAGTGCATTATATCATAAAAATCAAAATACAAAAGCAATGTAGTGAATATTAAAAATGCTACGTTTGAAAAAAGTTCGAAAAAAGTAAACAGCTAAGTTAAATTACTTCAGTGCAAAAATATTTCACGTTCATCCTACTTTAAAGTACCATCTAAAATATAAAAGCGACACCAAGTATACAAGAGCAGCCAAAGAGAAGAATCCACCACCTAAATGAATAGAAACATCGAAACTACTGAACGAATGCAATAAATGAGCATCAAATGTTTCTGAATATGCACAGAAAAAAAAAGAAAGATCACGATGCACGATCATAATGCAAAGTATTTTTACATTGCAGTTGCATATGAGGTAAGATCGGCTTACTTGTTCGAGATGATCAGCCAACGTGACAAATTCCTTGACGTCACGAGTGCGAGATTCAATGACTTTTACCAGATCCTAGACAATGTTTAACGTAGAGTATAAAAATTCTCCATTTACTTTGAAAACAGCACAGAAAGAGATATTTCTCCTCAAAAATGATTTAGAGAAGTCAACATCAGTTGAATTTTTAATTTCAGTGCCAATAAATGTTAGTAACCAGGGACTTAAAAACTTTTTTCAGAGACCAATTGGAATCGAACCTGAATCTCTAATCATTCTTTTTCTAGTACTGTTTTCCAAAAATATATACATCAAATATTTACAGAAAACCAAAATATGAGAAATGAAATGCATCATAATTTCATCAAATTTAAAAAAGGGATCTGTTAGTAGAATTCTACATACCTGATACTTCTCAAATTGTTCCTGCTTCTCTTCAAGAGTCGATCTCAGGGTGTAATTTTTGAGTGCTGTTTCAGCTTCGGAAAGCCACTGAAGAAGACGATCGAAAGATCCTTCATATTCAGACCACTGTTGCAGTCTCTCTTCCAATTTATGTTTAACATCACTTAAAGCTGCTATAAACTTTTCAAAATCAAATTTCAAATTGGCAACATCTCTTTCCATTGCTTCTTTAGCTCTAGCGGGTAATTTAGCTGTCTTGTTGGTAGCATGATCAGTCAGTGCTTGAAGTTTCATGTGTCCTTCAGAAAGGCTATCCTGCAACTCAATGACTTTATTGAGCCGTTGTTGGAGGGAGATTTTATTTCCTGAATAATCAGAATATCCAGTCAAACGATCCCATAACTGTTTCTGATAATCTTGATGTGATTTTTGTAGATCTGAAAATTGTTGGTAAACTTCCAAAGATTCTTCCATCCTTGTGATTGCTTTCTGCATATTTTTTACTAGATTCTTGTATCGCTTATTGATGCATTTCACAGTTTCTTGTACTTCTTTACTTCCAGCCTCATTGTTAGTGAGTTTGATTAAATCTTGAGCCTTTTCCGACACTCCTTCAATGATACGTTTATGTGAAATAATTTCTTGTTGCGTTGTTTTGTGTTTCAAAAGTTTTGTACGTATTTCTTGAGCAGAGCTCCATGTCGTTGGATCCGGCTGGATAAATTTCTCCATAGAATCCAACCATGCAAGTGTTTGCTGCAACATTTCTTGGTAACTGCTCCATTGGTGTGATTGTACATCTTGTAATTTTTGTTGCTCTTTAATTCCTTCTTCTAGTTTATCCCAACGATCCCGAATATCGCGTAATTCTTTTCGGATCTTCTCTCTACCTGCGGCTGCAGTATCGGGGAATAATCTTTCGCCAGTAATAGTTAAACTACTAAGACGATGCTCAGCTTGTTCTCTTTCCGACAACAAAATTTGAAGACGGCTAGCTTTTGCTTCCATGTTATTGGCAAGCTCTCCATGTTGTAACATGGCTAGATTTTCTTCTAAAGGAGTTAGCCATGAAGAGGTTTCTTCTAGTTTATCTTGATAATTACGGTGATTTTCAACTAAAGCTTGCCATCTATTAATCACTTCTTTGCTTAAAACATGCAAGAGTTGATATCTGTTGCTGATTTGAGAAATTAAAGGTTTTATTCTCTCTACACCACTACTGTGCAGAAGTACGTGACTTCTATCTACGAAATCATCTATATCTTTTTCTCTAGCTATAATCGAATCCCGTTGCGTGATATATGCTTTAAGTTGATTTTCTTTTTCTGAGAGAGAAGCTTGAAGCTGTTGATCACGGAATTTGACTTCAGTCGCCCGGAACCATTTTGTATTTTCTTCAAGCTGAATTTCGAATTCTTGCCATTGTCTTAAAGCGGATTCTTGCTTGGCTGCAATAACATCTGAAAAAAATGATTTGAGGGTAAATTAGTAAATATATCTGCAATTGAATGTTTCTTATATTACCTAAGTCTTCCAAGTGTTGCTTCAAAAGATTTTGTAGTTCGTCAATTTCCTTCTGCAAATCTTCATTACCCTTAGGAGCAGTACTCTTGTTTACAACTTCAAATAATTCTCTAATTTCATCCAGTAATTTGTTGCCGTGATTTTTATTATCGTCTAATTGTTTTATAATAAGTAATCGTTTAGAAATATCACTCCTTTCTCCGCTAATATCATCACATTCTTGTAATTTTTCCTTTTGTTCATTCAACCAATCCTTAAAGTTGGCACAAAGAACGTTAAACTGATTGTGTTTTTCTACACATTCTTCTAAATTATCTAAAAGCTCCTGAGATTTGAGAACAATATTTTGGAATAGCTGTTTGATAGATTGCAGATAGATGTTCAAGGATTTATCTTGAGTTTGATCAACCAGCTGCTGTGCTTTATCACACACTGACTCAACTAGTTGTTGATGCGACATAATTTCTTGATGCATGATTTTGTGATTTTGAAGTTGTGCACGCTTTTCTTGTAAGGTTGCTTTGAGTTCCGTGTGCTGATGCATGGCCTTTTCTACATTTTTCAACCATTTTGTTAACTGCTCTTGGGAAGAAGTGAAATCTTGGAATTGCATTAGGCACTGGTCTAATTTATTTGTAGCTGATTGCAAGTCATCTGAAAAGCTGTCCCAGATCGTTCTTAAATTTCTAAGTTGTTGACGAATGATTTCTCTACCATCAGGAGAAGTATGAGTATATAACTTTTCACCTCTGTCAATTAATGATTCAAATCTAACTGTTTCTTTTGAACGGGTATCGATTAAATGACGCACTTTTCGTTGTCTATCTTGTAAAATAATGAAATCTCCAACTATATGACTTAAATCTTGAAGTTCTGTTTCGCGATCTGAAAGCCACTTTAAGAATCTGGCATAGTCTTCATTAAATGCTTTATGTTCTTTGACGAATGATTCATATCTAGTTATTGCTTCCTTCGCATTGTTCCTCAGTGTTTTGTATCTTGTGATTAAATGAGAAACTTTTATTGAAAGTTCTGATTCGCCTTCAATACCTTGGCTTTGTTCTAAAGTTTTATCAAAACTGTCTCGTTTTGATAAAATTTCTTCTTCTAAACTTTTAAGTTTCTCAAGATGTGCTTGTTTAGCCTCCTGAGTGCTTCTCAAACTTTGATCTTTTACTTGTGATTCTTTCTGTTTGATCCAAGCTTCTAAATTATCAATAACTTTTTCAAATTCAGTCCACTGTGAATGTAATTTATTTATTTTAGTTTGTGCTTCTTGGCAAAGTTTTAAGAATTCATTCCATGCTTGCTCTTGTTCTTCAAACAATTGCAAGAGAGCTGGATGTCCATTAATTGAAGTTTGCTCCAAAACTGTTTCCATTTGAGCCCTGCAAGAACTGATAATCTTGTCACCTTCGTCTTTCTGTTGTAATAAATTGTCAACAATAGCTAATTTTGAGTCAGCATCATCTGTTGATGAATCATCTAACAAAAGAGTAGCTTCATTTGTTAAAGTACTCAACCAATCCCGACATTTTTCTAGAGCTTGAACATAAGATTCATGATTAAGAACATATTTTTCTGCAAGATCAATTCTTTTCGTAACTTCTTCAGACAGATTGTTATAATCATTCAAGTTTTCAGTTAGTTTAGAGTCTGCTTCTGGATCAGATAAGTTTTCTACTTTATCTTTAAGCTGCTTTAGAATATTCTTATGAATATTAACTTCTTGTGCAATTGTTCTATATTGATGAAGGGTAGCCTTTTTCTCTGGTAACGTAGCATTTAATTCCATCTTGTCTCCTAATTTTGTTTTTGCTTCAACAACCCACTGTCTGACTTGGGAGAAGCTGTCATCCCATGATGATCTTTGAAGAAGAATTGTTTCTACTTGTTTGGAAATGGTATTGACTCGATCTGAAAGGGCTTCGGATGCATCTCTAAGTTTACGAAGTTCTGTGCGAATCGTTTCACGATTTTCTGGGGTGATACCCGGGAATAAGGCTTCACCGCATTCAACTGCTTTATTCAGCAATGTCTGGCCTTGTTCTTTATCAACAGAAAATTTTTTCAATTGTTCCAAAGTTCCTTTGCTTGGTTTGGAACCTGGTGCTGTGAATTCAGAAAATTTCTTTACTTTTGCTTCAGCTGTCTTAAGCCAATTTTCCATATCTTTGACACTTTCTGAATACAAATCTTTATTGTAATTTAAAGCCTCTAAACGTTCTAAATAATTAGAGATGAATTTCACTACAGCTTGATAACGATTTGATAAATGTGAAATGTATTGTCCAATTCTAGATTCAGGGATTTCTTTAACCATATTATCTCCAAGTGTCGTCAATTCGTTGATATCCTTGGCAAAATCTGAAACATTCTTCTGTAATGCTTTAATTTCTTTGATTTTATCACCGACAGTGGCAATATTTTGTTGATTAATGCTTTCTGAACGAATTCTATTCTCAGTGTCTTTCAACCATGAGGCAATATTTTCTGAAGTAAGCTCATAGTTCTGCCATAAATTAATATTTCGCTGCAAAAGATCTTTAGTAGATTGGTGCACATTTTTCAGTTCATTAAGCTGTTCCATAAGTTGATTTTTCTCAGTAGTTAAATGAGCAACCGTTTCTGGTGTTTCCACACTTTCTAGTAAACGAAGAGAATGTTCAAGCTCAAGTTTCTTCTCTTCACAATCAGCTAAGCCATTTTCAACATCATTTAATGATCCTAATTTTACTTCTAAATTATAACGATCACTACTAGCTTCTGGTAGACACCATTGTAATTTTTCTTTTTGTGCTGATAAAATTCTGTGAAGAGCGTTTTGCTTATCATGATGGCATTTCTTCAAGAAAGCAAGAAGAGTATCTTCAATCTTATCAGCATGTTGTGCAACTCCTTCATGACGTTTTTTAACAATATTGAATTCTTTAGGGAGATTTGATTCGGAGAAAGATGGATAATGAGATTGTAATTCACTAATTTGTGCTTGAATTTGTTGCAAACCACCGTTACAATTTTCCAATTGTTGTTTTAGATTTTGACAACTGCGTAAACGATCCATAATCTTGATATTGTCTCCACTCAAATCTTCACACTTGATAATAAGTTCTCGAATTTCCGAAATTTGGTTTCCAATGCCTTTAATATTCGCTTTAAGATTTCTCTCTTGTTCCCCAAAGATAGATGTAGTAGAGTCAAGCTTATCAGCTGTTTTATGAAGATCTGTAAGTTGGTCATCAATTAATGTAACTAGAGCTTCTAGTGTTGGCAAAGGTTTGCCATTATTCATTTTCAGAAGCTGGGTTTGCTTATTGATAATGTTTTGTTTTAAGCTTAAATGAGCTGGTAATTCTTCTTTGTATTTTATAAGTTTGGCTTGTCCAGCTTCTACATCTGCTGGACGTTGTAATGCTTGGTTCAGTATTTCATTATTTTCACCTAACCAAGAGAGAAGGTTGTTCTTGGTATCATCAATTTGTTTCCAGATAATAGCTTGTGATTCTGTATCCTGAACGCACTTGACAATCCGTTCATAAACTGAAGACCAATGATTATGAGTTTCATCTACAGCCGATCGAATTTGCGGTTCGAAATCAGTTAATGATCCAGATTTTTTCAAGATAATTTGGCCTTTAGAATCCATTTTATCAACAATAACCTTGGATTTCTTTAAAATTTCCATTGCTTTTTTAGCCTTCTCATGGTTGAGACTTGCTTCAGTGGAATCATTCGGAGCCATAAATGAATCACATATTTTATCAACTTTATCAATTTCTTTTCTTGCTTTTGATTTAGCTTCCTGAAATTCTTTCCATGCTATACTCATTTCAGTGTATTTGTGTTTCTGCTCTTTGAGAAGTTCGTTGACTCTATCCCAGTTTGCATCAAGAGAAGATAAAGTTTTTTGAATTATAGTTACATTTCCTTGATCTTTTTTCATTAATTGTTCCCCTTCTTCATGTAGCTGAGCTTTTAATGGCTGTATTTGTTGATGAGCTTCTAATAAATTATTCACATCTTGAACAGCTTGCTCCAAGGCTTCACATTTAGTAACTTTTGATACAATATCAGAAAGCTTAGCTTGTGTTCCAGAAATATTATCTGAAGCATCTTTTTCCAACTGTTGGAAATGATTCCAGTGAGCATCTAATTTCTGAAGAACATCTATTTTATTTCCTAGACGAGATTTTAAATTTACTCCTCTTACTTCAATATCTCGTACAAGAATATTTGCAGACATCGGTTTTCCTGTACTAACATCTCTGATTCGTACATTAGTAACGCTATCAATATTAGGAACTTCTTTCTGCCAAATGATAACTTTGTTCAATATAGTGTCAATTTCAGTAATCAATTTTTGAAGTTCATCTGGTTGTACTTTCTGACTTTCAATTTGGTATTTAATGTGCGTAAGTTGTTGCCCAGCTTCATTGTGCCAATTTAATAATTCTGACCATTTTTCTAGAGCTTGTTTCTTTTGCTGAAGATTATTTTCTAAATCTTTATAATTTTGAACTAAAGTAGTGTATGTTTCGTTGAGTAACTTCTGTTCCTCAGGAGTACTTTTCAATGATAGATTTTTGACTTCTTCATAAATTAAATTGAATAGTGGTTGTTTATCAGAATGTTCTTGAAGTAAAGCATGGACTGATTGTAAATTTGAATCAACTTTATCAACGTTTACTACATCTACTTGAGCGATATTACCACTTAACTGATCCATCCAATTGGTGAAATCAGATACTTTAGTTTGGAATTCTTGCCGAGATAAAATAGCATCAGAAACATCATTGATTTTACCACGAACCGCTTCTGCCATTTGAGTAATTTTAGCTTTCATATTTTGAACTTTTCCTTTTACAGCATTTGCACCTTCAAGAGCTAAACTATGACTAATGTTATCTGAATTTTGTGTTAATGTGATAAGTTTTGCTTGTTGTTCTGATAAAGCATTATTAAAAGCCTTTAGTTTAACAAGATCACTTTCTAGTTTTTCTACTTGAGGAGTATTCAAATTAATTGTATGAGATGACAAAGTTTTTTCATTTTCAACAATCCATTTTTCTAATTTACTTGCATTTACGTCAAAATCTTGCCATTTAGCAACTAATTTGTCGAGTTTATTGGCCCATTGTGCAGCTGTATCATGTACTGAAATCCATCTTGAATGAAGAGCGTCAACTTCATCTGGAGCATTTGTTTTGCAGCTCATTTGTTGGCTAATCATTGATACGCTTTGAAGATTACTTAATTGGGCTTCACAATCTTTCTCAAATAATCTTACATCATGTTGTAAACGAACAGCTTCTTGAAGAGTAACAGGTTTAGGTACTCCCATTGTAACTTTAACTTCTGCCTGCTCGACCCAAGGTTTGATTTCTTGTAAGCCTGATTGATATTGTTCCCATTTGGCTAGATCTTTAGTAACAGCTGATTGCTGAGTGTCCAGATTACGATTCAAAGCTGTAATTCGATCTTGCAGAGCGACAACATCTGCACGAAGTTTTAGGGCTTCTGGATTATCATTATCGTCCGATACTAATTCACAGGATTCACTTTTAAGCATGTCAAGTATGACAGCTCTCTCAGTAAGTTGTCCTTGCAGAATAGCTGTTTTTCTAACTCTTTCTTCTGGAGAAATGTCTTCAGTTTGCACTGCAGATAATAAAGCAGGAGCATTTTGAATGGCCCACTGTTGTAAATCTCCTAACTGAGACTGAAATCTTGTCCATTTTGCATTAAACTGTTGCAAGTATATAACTCTTTCTTGGACAGTCTCCATTGTAACTTGTAAGCGTTGTTCTATTTCTGTAACTTCTTTTTGAAGAAGAGGTTTCTTTTCTGGGGGAGCAAATTCACATAGTGCTTTGCATAGATCGCGGAGTTTTTTCAACATATCTTCAGTTGCTTCACGAAGATGGATACTCATATCTTGTTTGGCTTGCAAATCAGCTGTGATATTAGAAAGATTATATTGACCAGGAGCAATACGCTTAAGATCCTGTTCAGCTCGTGCCAGCAATGCCAAGATTTCATCTTTTTGACTAGCATAACTCGACCATAACTTTTGCGTTCCTTTCAATTTTTTCAATTTTTCGACTGTTTCATCATACGCTTCATTCCATCCGATTTCTAATATTTTAACTTCGTCTTTGACAAATGTAGGTGCATTTGTATCTTTAACCAAATCTTTACCGCGCTGCAACATCGACATGATATTGGTACGTTGTTGATCCAACTGGCTAACAGCAACTTCTTGTTGCTTGATTTGAAAATTGATTGTTTCAAGACTTTCTGGTTGAGGAGCAGTAGAAGACTGATCTTTAACTCTCTTCAAAAGATTACAAACTTCGCGGACTTCTTTACGATAGGTATAACACTTAGAATAAACTTCGGTTTTAACCATGGTTACTTCTATAGTTGGAATTAAGTTTTTGTATCTTGTTATTAATGATTCGAGTTGCTTTTGCTCTAAGAGAGCTTCGTTTTCAGGGCAATGAGATGAGAGTAAATCCAATGTTTGTACCAGCCATTTCATATCCTCGCGCTTCATGTCCGCTTCTCTGCATATTCCCTACAGGATTGTAAGTAAACAAGCAAAAATTAGTCAGGAAGATGGCTGTTTAAAATGCGCAACTGTATTTAAGTGCGTAAAAAGGTTCACCCAGAAATCAGAGTTTCTGGATCATATTTGCAATATTATGGTTTGAACAAAGGTTTTAAAAAAAGGACCACAAATGCATAAAGGGATAAACAATCAAAAAGAGATCTCTATTGAACTAATAAAAGAATATTACCATCAAAGTCTTAAGCTGAATCCATTGCAGCATAATTAACAGCAATATAATAAAAAACATTCATATATGAATTAAATAATATATCACTCACCTGGAAAACCGCTTTTTCTTTCTCGAATTCTTCAATAGAATTGACATCGTTCATTATATTCTTCAAAGTGGAATCAACTAGGTCCATCCACTTCACCATCGCTTCGAATTTTTCGTGATAGTTTGCCCATTTGGCAGGTATTTGGTGGAGTTGTTGACGGAGATGTTCAACTTTTTGTGCAACATTCTCCCACTGCTGCTCTACAGAAGTTATAGCTTCATTAAGAGTAGAATCAGTTGGTTGCCACTTGGTGTAACTTTCAGCAATTTTCCTCATATTTTGGATACACTGTTCAACTTCTAAAACTGTACCACGATTCACAAAATATTCTTTGTTTCTTGCAATAATAGCATCAACATTTTCTTGCTTGTTGAATGCTTGTAGTTCGATATTAATTTCTTTTTCGATGTCTTTGACGTATTGATTGAAAGTGGTTTCGTCTAATCGAAATTCCAAACGCATCAAATGAAGTGGAGCAAAAGATAAGACTTCCCTCCATTTAGCCTGGAGTCTTTCAACGCTGTTAACAATCGGTTTTTGTTGATCTGAGGGTAGACAATTACGCAAATCTTGGGCAGTTTGGACTAGGTCATGAATCCATTTTTCATTCACTCTCTCAAAGAAAATTTTATGGGATTCTACAGTTTCTTTCGTGTCAATATGTTTTTCAGATATTAGCTGTTCAGCCTTCAGAAGCCAGTCTGAAATGATACGTTCACATTCTCTGAAATTATGCCAGCATCTGACTGCTTCTTGCAGTTTCTGCTCCCAAAGTTGTGAATTCTGAGATACATAATTGAATCTATCATTTAGCTGCTGCATTTTCAAACTGGCTTCATTTGTATCTACATTTCCTGATTGGTCAACTGATTTGATGATATTTCTGAAGACTTTATTTTTACTGTCTAACATGGATTTATAATACAGAGTTCTGGAGAAGAATGTCTTCACTTTGTCAAATTGTGATTGGACGGCATCTTTACCACCAGCAAGAGATAAGGATCCTAAAAGTTGTTCAGCTTCATCTAACCACTGGTTTATTTCTATTTGACCAGCCTCTAACGATTCTTGTTGAACTAACAATTGGTGGAATAGATGTAACTGTGTAGGAAGTAGAGCTCGTACTTTTACTAAAGCTTCTTTTTCTTTTTTTAAAATATACATCATCTTATCTACTTCCTCTCTAGATAAATCTTGAATTAATGATTGGAAAGTTTTACTGATATTTTTGAAGAGATCTTCAATTCCTTCAACTTCATTTTGTAATCTCTTTATTTGTTCTCCATAAATTTTAATTTTTTTGGTAGAACTTAGAGGTGGTGTAGCTAAAATTGATTCAGCGTTTCTTAACCAGGCACTGAGTTTTTCGAGGCCTTGTCTGAAGTCTTTTCTATTACGAAGGATGTCTCCGGCATGCATATAATGTCTTACTTTGGGGAATAGTTTTTCCCATCTAGCAGTCATAACTGTGTAATGAACTTTTAATTCTTCTGCGACTTGATCATCACAAGTAGCTATTAAAAAGCTAACAGTATCCCCAAGAAGTTGATGTTTGTCTTTCCATACGCTAATATCTTGGAAGAACTCCATTCTATCGTCTTCAGAAAGAAGTGAAGCAGGCTCTGCTTTGTCTAACCACGCATCGAATTCAGAAGAAAGGGCATCCCATCTTTTCCAATAAGCAACTACTTCTTCTAACATACTTTGTACACAACGAAGTTCCATGCTGACATTTTTCCATCTGTCAGCAGTATCTCGCATAAATTTATCAGTGGAAACAACTTCTTTTCTATCGATATTTCCGTCTGTTTTGTATTCTTCAATTACTTGCTGCATGTCAATATATGCTTTATTAAATTCTTGAAAGATTCTATTTCTAGATACAAAATTTCTGTACTGTTCTAACAACTGAACTACCTTATCTACACGGCCGTATTTAATAGTCCAGCCTCTTAATTTGGTTTCAGTCAATTGCAAGAAGGCTATCAAACAACATTTATGTTCCAAAAATTTCAGTCTAATTCGTCTCTGAGTAGCTTTTGGTCCAATATCATTAAGCCTAGCAGCCATATTATTCAGCTGCTTTGGCGGCACTTCGTTCACATAAGGGGCATTGCAGGCTTGCTGGAATTTTTCAATAATAGTTGGCAAGTCGGCAAAGAATGCCTTATGTTCTTCCAGCTTTCTACTGATTATGCTTGCAGTCTCTTCGGTCATTGCAGTCGGGACTTCATCATAGTAAATTAATTTTTCGGCTTTAGCAAGCCATTCACCAACAACTTTAAAATCTCCAGGAAGTAGAGAGTCCAACAAACACAGCCAGTAATGTAATTGGGATTCTAATTTTTTCCATAATCTAGAAATCTCTCTCCATGAATCTGGAGTAATAGCAATCATACTTTGGGTTTCAACGAGTCCTCGTAATCTATCATAAATATTTGATTTGTCATCTACTTCACTCTTGAATTCTAGGTAAGCGTCATATGACAAAGGCAGTGAATTAGTATGCTGAAGATGCTCTAAATGCTGAGTTTTCTTTGATAACCACGAAACTAATTCTGCATATTCTTCCTGAGCAGCTGCTACTGCGTCAGGACCGGTGCTTTTAGGCTCAGGATATTTGTGTAAGAATTGTGCGACATATGTCATGATTGATTTTTCATCTGGTTTTGGCACATCTACATCTTCAGGATCTAGCAATCGGGCGATGCCAAGCTCGGCCTCAGCAACGTCAAAAGCAGTTTCTAAACGAATACGGTTTGATTCCTTGCGCATTTCAGCTAGATTAATTAGATTCGCTTTGATGGCATCAATTATTGCCAAAAAGGCTACACCGTCACGCCAACTTGCACCGAAATCGCGAACTTCGATGCCTGGAATAAAAAATATATATTTTCTCAAAATACAAAATTGAATAAGCGTTATCATTTTTGAATGAAAGTAAATCATACCAAGATCTGATGGAAGAGCATTAGCAACCCATTGTAGAAGAGTTTTCCGAGCTCCTTGTTTCCATTTTTCTTTTGCTTGAGCTGAAGACGATCCGGCGCTGTCTAAACTGCTTTGACTGCCGAACTGAGCAAGGTATTCCAAGGCACTACTGTTTTCTTCAATCTAAACACATAATACACATAAAATCAGCAGCTACTCTTGAAATTAAGGCAAACATGTTTAAGACTGCATCATATTTCATAACTCACCAATCCAAATCCAAAATCCTTATGGTTCCGAAGCTTGACAAACATAAATTTAAATTGAGTGCAACTACAAGCCGTGTTAAATATTATTACTAAGGCAAATTATTGGCAATAATTACAGTATCTACTACAGTAAATCGTTAGTATGAGTTAGTACTTAATTACAATCGACAAAATCGTCTACACGCAAGGAGCTACCAATAATTAGTGTGCATGAATATATTAGAAATGTGTTGATTTAAATATCTTTTATAACAAGCTTTTCTTTACTACAATATTTCATTATATACCTCAAAAATGTTAAAATTACAGTTACAGGTGCATTTACTGTTAATACAAAATCTAAATCAAGCTTCTTTGGTTTCTACAGTCTTTCAAATTAACTTTAAGAACATTTTTTAATAAAATAGGTGCTTTTGTAGATGTTATAAGAAGGAAAATTTGCTTTAAAATGTGTATCCTCACCTGGAAGTATAGAATAATGGTCCAGATGAGACCGAGAACGACTGGTGGTCTCCCATCCACCAGATCGCTGGCATTTATGTTGACAAGTTTAATTCTTTTGCTGGCAAGGAATTGAAGCGCTGTATTGGCATTGCTGAGGAAATGAGGTCTTCGGAGTACACGCCCTCTCTCCACGGGCTGTAGACATTTAATTTTTCTTTTAAATATAGGTAAGCAAGATAATTTACTCAACTAATGAAAAATAATTTTTCTTCATACCTCGGTCGGAAGTACGTACTTTCGCCCCTAATAGCAGGGACGAAAGTTTGACATTTACTCTCTGTGAGAAGTACCCGCTCAGCCTCACTTCTCTCGTGCCGCAAATGTCGGGGTAGGCATCAAAAACATGCTTATCAACATTTAAAGTTAGAAAAAGTAAAATTAATAACGTACTTTCGACCGGCTATGAAGAAAAATCGTATACACTACACGGGCCAAAGCCGAGGGCAATGACGCGCAGGACCGAAAATTCAACTTTCGGCCCTTGTAGTGCAATGTACTATAGATTGGGATCTTTATATATTTATCACAATTTTTATTGATTTTCAATGGTAAACAAAGCCTATTTTGTTTCAAATGGCTGTTGCAGTGTGTTAAAATTTATCTTGTAATTCAATTTGAATAAAAACTTTTTTGGACAGATCGCAAAAAATGTTTCACACAAATGTTATTAGTAGATAGTTTAAGGATTTTTTAAGTGTTTTATTTTCAAAAATCGTTCGTGTGGTTTTCAAAATATCTTGTTTTGAAGTTTTTGATCGGTCGCTATTTTATTATTTGATAAAATAGAAAATAATTGTAAATACAAATGTTTTAGAGAACCGAAAGCAAAAACAATTGGAGCAAAATATATTTTTTTGAGCTACTTTGCAGTATCGTATTTGCCAGTGTGCAAAATTTGGTTGAGACGCGACTAATAGTTCAGGAGGTATAGTCGTACAAAAGAAATGTAAGTTTCTCGGACACCAATTTTTCTTCACTGAAACTTACCAATTTTTCCCCAGATAGAACCTCCAACAGAGCCAATAAACGTGTCCCATCTTTCAAGTCTTCAATTAAGTCATCTATGCGCAACGGTGGAACTCGCTGTAAAGATAAAAAATATTTGAATAAATCAAAGACATGAACAAACATAATTAACTCATTCTAATAATAAATATGAACAATATTTTACGCTAAGATTAGATTATCATCGAGAATTTATGAATGAAATTTTTCAACAATGCGTATTTACCTTCCGGGAAAATATAATTGCAAATCTGTTCTTAGAATCAAAATCAATCAAAGATTAATTAACGATTGCATAAACTAGTTTCTCGAAATGTCAGAAGGATCATTCACAAACTGATGTGTTCTAAATTAACCAAACATCATATATGCGTGCTCTGGAATTTACCTATCATGATAGCGGAGCATTTCTTAATTGGAAAAGTTTTGGCAATTATCGCACTTTGATTAGGTGTTTATATTCATAAAATTTAAAATAAAATATGACTCGTTAGACATATTTATTAACAACGTTTTTCAAAGGAATTAAAGTTGAAAGGCAGAAAAGTTATTATTTCAAGAAAACTAATGTCTTATTGACCACAACATAATCATTTCTAAATATAGATATGTGCTAATAAGTATGTTTATAATTATTTGTGTGATTACGAATGTGTAGTTTGTATTTAACAATTATCATTCGATTTGTTTTTTCTTTTTAATATTAAAATTTTGTTAACATATGTTAGAAAAATCAGTATTCAAATAGTTTGGCAGCTTCAGAGATTTTCATCCGAATAAAAAAAAAAACGCATCTTAGTTTTCAGTCATGGAATTTTTAAAAATTAGATTATCATATAGGCTATTATGACGGATCAAATAATATTACGATTTTTGAAGTAATAATTTTTGGAACAGTTTACAAAATTTAATGTATAGAAAAAAAAATTACGCATATTATGTTCAAAAATTTAATTTAAACTTTGCGGTACTACTTGTTGGAAAAATTGATCAAATATGAGCTGAAATGACAGGTTTGGCATGCATAATTATGTGTTCAACGAAAGCCATTGAAATATTTGCATTAAAATATGCAAAAAGAGTCTCTATAATCGCTTCGCTTACTGTATTGAGATATTCTCAATAAGTTCAAAAATATCGTAACGTAGAAAAAAACGCACTGGGATATAATGAATCTCCAACTGAGTTTTTTCATAATTTTTAGCAGAATCATTTTATAGGCCTATTTTGAATTAGGTGATACATGATGAGGAGTAACATTTATTATTCGACGCACATGGATATATTTTTATATTACATGCAATATTTTTCTTACTTACTTTCGATAGATATGAATTAATCCAATTGACAAAAGTCTTCTTTTGGACACGTTCTTGTTCATCTGTAAAAGAAATACATCATTAATTATATTGTTGACATAGACGTATATAATGGTTATTTAAGATACAGGTATAAAAGTTATTGTTTATTGCGTCAGTGACTTTGAGAAATAATACGTGCTAAGCGAGTATTTTGAAAAACCTCATGAGTACAATAGAGTCTTTTTACAATGTTTCATTAATGATTACTCTAATTGTCGTGGAAAAATAGTCAATTTTTCTTTTATAAATTCATTTAAACAACTATTGGTTACTGTATAATGTGACGATATTGTAGATAAACTGTTTTGAAATCAACATTGTTGTTCTTGAAAGAATGGATTAAATATCAAATTGAAATTTCTTGAAAATAATTAAAACAATGTAAATTAATTTAATAATAAAAAGAAAATGTCTTGATTTGAAATTATTTAAATTCCAGATGTTCAAAATATTGATACTCTCACGGATTTATTGACAAAATAATTTTTTTATCAAAAAACTGCTTTTGATTTTGCTTTGACAAGAATCCTTGGTCAATGGATCGAAGCGTCAAAGGTTCAAATAAAATACACATAATTTAAAATCAAAAGTAGTTTTTTATTCAATAAAATTCTGAAAAATGTATCGATTATTAAAAATTTCATATGAAAAATTAATTTTTCCTGGAAATAATGTAAAAGTTGCTAAAAGATCGTAGGCAAAAAAATATTTCTCAATATAATCGCTAGAATTATTTATGTACTCCAACGATGCTTTAATATTTTAATACCGTCAGAATAATAAGATGCGTCCAAGTCTGCAAGCTAACTATTCGAAGTGAATCATCACTCTTTCAAGCCATTTCTTCAAGTTGGGAAAAAAAAAATTGACTGGGAGCCAAATCTGACGAATACAGGGCATGTGGAAGCATTTTGAGTCGAAGTTATTCGAGTTTTGCTGCAATAACGCGAGACTTATGCGCAGATGCATTACTATGGTGAAATAGTACCATCTTTTTTTCCAGATGGGGACGTTTAAGTTTGATTGCATCATTCAATTTGTCCAGTAATGTTCTACCTTTTTCTAAGTAGTCTACACTACACCATAAGATAACTAGAAGACCGTTGCCATGACTTTTCCAGTAGATGGAACTGTTTCAATATTTTTTATTACTCATGCAGGATTTCAAGTATACTTGTCGCACGCAAACTATTTACTGCCCGGAAAAATAAGCGCAAAATAGTACTTATCCCGCATTCGTAATAAAAAATAGTATTTGCAACTCGTGCGGTGTTGTCAATTGCCCACTTGAGCGAATGAGCGCACTCAAATCGTTCGTGCGCCCAACTTTGCTCTCGTGGGCAATCGACAACTTATCACACTTGTTGCACAGTATACTATTTTTTAACACTGTTTTGTAATTTGCACATTCCATAGCTAAAAACTAAGTTGGAGCAAGACAGCATTATTCCTTATACCGTTTAGAATAATTCCATTATCATTTTCGACGAATCAGAAGCTGTCAGTTTGGTATGGTTACATAGTTTCAAAATTTTAAAAGTTTCTTTCTGAGTTCTTGGTGAATTTCCAAAATCTTGCTACAACATATTTGGAATGGCGTATTCCACACTTGCGAACCGTAGTCCTCGCCTTCGGCTTGGATCACAAATTTTTCTTTCGTATGGAATATAGGCCATTCCAATATTTATTTTAGAATGCACTATTACAAGCATTTTTTTAGACACGAGTTTTTTAACTACTAGCGTAGTGAGTGTTTGAAGAGTTTTTTAAACAAGCTATATACTATATTTTTTTGTACAAGCACAAATTAAGACGGCACAAATCAATTCAAAAAAACTATTCTGAAAAAATAATTGAAGCTATTTTTGGTCTATGCTAAATAACCTGTCAACTTCAGGTTGTGCTTAAAATCACCGAAGACACGAGTTTGTCAAGATGTGTTTAAAATGTTATTTAGTTCCGTGGAGATCAGTTTGTCAATTGCCATTTTAATCATAAACAGAGCTCAGTCCATGATTTGCCTACCTAACGTAGCTTAATTTCCATAGTGATGATTGTTAGAACAATTGTAACAAGGTAATTAAGCTTCGCTTAAGATAAATCAAGAACTGAAATATCGGCTCCTGGAATCACGTCTTCAGAATAATTATTTAAAATTATGAATGTTTCAACAACAATAAAAGCATGTTAGATTTTAAATTGAATTTAGATGCATCATAATTCAATGAATAATAATTAGTATAGTAGTAATAATAATATCAAATTAATGTAGAAGTTAGCAAAGAGGGGGTTATAATCACATCTGATTAATATGCAAGTGAGAATCGCTGTTAATAATCAATAGAACTGTACATATGTACTTCAGTAATTAGAACTAGTTATATACATCTGTAAAACTCAATGAGAGTAAAATGATTACCATGAAATATATTTTCTTTTCAAAATGATAATGAATTCCTGAATAAAAAAATTATATTGAGGAAAGATATTGGTTGTAAAATAATAAACTAAAAGACATCGCAATGATAAAATGTGCCATCGCATGTCATAAAATTCACGATGGTATTTCAGTAGACAAATCCACAAATGGTACCCGGAACACAGGGCTTCACCCGGAACAAATGCGAAATTATTAAAGTTTAATGACTGAACGATCGAAATTCTTTTCTTATGAGCACGCAACCCAGCCAACGCACAAGCTTTGAAGAAATGTCTCTAAATCATCTGAAATAGCATAATTTGACTAAATGAATGACACCACAATTCGCAAGGATTCAGCTATCACTGAATGAATTAAAAATATATATTTATGTATTCAATTCAGTGTAGCTATTCTAGAGCGTACGCAACCTGCAGAGCAAAGTTGATAAATTGGTAGCGTTTCTGAATTGTGTACTTTAAAAACGACGTGTAATTTTTAAAGCGATATGTTTAGCTACCTTTCAAACTAAAGGAGGGAATTGAAAGTCAAACTAATTGTTTTTGATTTTATATCTAAAATATATATTAGACTCAAAAATATAAAAAGTATTGTCGAATTCAATATAAACTCAAGCAAAGGCAACTACAGAAGTAAGCAGATTGTTGAAAAATATCCCAGACGCAACTAATCCCTCAAATCTTAGAAAACTATTCAAATATTACATATCTTAGGTTTTTTTTTTTTAAATATGGAAGCTAAAAATCTTGCGTGCAATACAAGTGTGGGCAGGCATTATGTCATTCGACCAACAATTTTAGTGACGAGGCTTGCCGATTACTTCGCCTCATGTCATAATACTCAGCTTTACACTCTTATTGCATAAATTACTATTTCAGATCTTCTTTGAGTCTTAAATACACAAATTCTGAATCAATTATTTTTACTCCTTTACAGATAAATATACAAAATCGATAAATTTTATACAAATGTACCTGTTTCGACTCGATCAGCCATCAAAATGAATATGGAATTTTAAATTAAGACACCAAATACAAATCAGAAATGACTACATATTTTTTTGACAGAAGAAATGTCAAATTTCTTTTTACTTTGTTTTATCACAAGTACCATAGCTACCTTAGAAAAATAAGACACTAGTATTACAATACAGTAGTGTTCAATTGGCTGCATTCGCTGCGGTCAATAATCCCAACAATATAACAATTTGATATATTTTCATTGATTACTTATTAATATCTTATTTATTCCTTTTTGATATCATTCCTATTCAAGTTAACCCTAATTTTGAAGATAATATGTCACCAAAAAGTCTATCAAGAATATAATTTACGTTTCGTGATCACGAAACCATCAGCCAAACATAATTTATAAAAAATAGGTTAATATAATTCTTCGTTTGATGAAATTTCATTCATAAAAGGTATTTTAAGATAATAATTCTACAGAATATCTAGGAACCGGAAAAATAAACATGGCTCCAGTACGGTTCAGGGAAAGCATGAGAAGTCACGATCTCCATGGGGGGCAGTGCACGAGTTCGCGTGTTACAAAATGTAGAGGGGAGTGGTACTGGCACGAATATCTGAAGACCGATATTCAAATATTTCTAATAAGGGAAAAATCATCATTTGTCTCGTAATTTTTGAGGTTATGATTGATTTATTTATCAATATGGCAATTTATTGATGTGATAGCAGGATTCATAATGCAGGAAATTTATTTGATATTAATTTTATTCCTAGATCAAACACTCTAATAAGTTGCCATCAAACAGCAGGTAATCTTGGATTTTGTGAAGAGTACGCCATAGATTTTATTATAATTCAGTGAAAATCGTAATGATTTTTTGTCCGAAGCTGGGATCGAATCCATGACTATCGTATTATATAATCAGTTATTTATTAAATTAAATATATTCAAGCAGGAATCTTATCAACGGTTCTTACGATCAAGGAAATATTGGATTAAAAAAGACAGATTAAAATATGAGCCGAAACAAATTTGAAAATTCTGATACCAAAAATTATAATCCTAATATGAATGCTAGCAAAGCTTCCAAACAGTGTAAAAATAGAAATGTTGTCTACATTTTATCTATAAGTCTAAAAGATTGGATCAGTTGCAAAAGCAAGAAGGAAAACTGCGAGGAAAATTATTTAAAATGTGGGTATGAACTTTGACATCAAGTTAACCTCAATTATTCTCCTATCTAATTGCAATTTCGTTGCTAATGTTTAAATGAGGTGATCGCGCAACATTTTCGAGTAATAAATAGATTTATTTATACCTACGTCTGGCTAAAAATAACTTTGGCAACAAATTGTATGAAACAACATTCACTACAAATAGTGTATTTTCAGAAATAGACACGAAAGAGTAATTTTGAAGGCGTGTTTTACAAAAACGTGATACTTTGCTAATGTACCTAAAAGATTATAGTGAAATATGATTCAGATAAAACAGTATGAATATATGTTCGGATATATGCCATTGCAAAGTTATTTTCAGTGCGTTTCTCCAAAGATTTAGATAAGATACCCTATTTTAGTATATTTGTATTTTCAATCTTAATGAATAGCATAACGCCACGGGCGTGAGAAACATCATAATGCTCCAATGCTCCAATACCAGTTCTGAAAAGTTTGAATAACTATGTAATGATGCTATATATTTTTTAAACGAAAGAAACACATACTGACATTGAATAAATTCATTAAAAAATATATTTAAGTAATGCCGGTATAATTTGAATTATTTTTAAAGATGAAAATGCAAATTGCTTGTTGTTTTCAGCGATATTTTAGTTGGTAACACTAATTACTTTCTATTTTACACTACGTTTACAGTTCAATTTTCACTTTTAGTTCAAACAGTTGACACCTATCATTTGTGTTTTTGTCGTCGTGCAGTACACTGGTTTTGAATTGTATTTTCGTTTTTACCCTTAAACCTCATTCATTTTTTTATTTCACATTATTTAATAATCGTCTTCAAAATCAGAATCAAAATATTATTTCCTGTTATCTAGAATACTTACCAATAATTTTTCAGATGCAACCAGCATAGCATACGATCTAACAACGCATTAGAACTGTTATATAAACGTAGTGGATGCGAAGTCATCACACCATCCATGATCATGCTATTCATTAAATATTTTCCCTATACAATACTCTATACCAGTGGCTCCTACATTTATTTAATAAACAAAAAAATAATAATAATCAATAGTCAGTGACTCTGAGAAATATTTTCTCTTTCTTTTTTCCACCTTCCAGGTACTTTAGTCCACCTACGGACTATCTGAGTAGTTTTCTTCTTTTAGGGAAGGTAATTTTGAAAGTAACCATTAGTTGACGCGTCACTGTACTGTAGTTCCGCGAAATATTGCAATAGCTTAATAATAAATTGGAGTCTAATTGATAGCGTATTAGAGAAAAAAAAACTATTTACTTTTTATTATTATTATGATATAGATTGAATTTTAATTGATAAAATTTTATTTTCAAGGATCAAAATAAAATAACACTCTATTGTAGATTCAATTTAATGAGGCTTAAAAATGTACGTTTCGGTTGTCAAAGCAACCATCTTCAGCATTTATAAAAAAATTCACGGTAATAAATGTGAATTTTTCGAAGCAAGTGGTATCATACCTTGGAAAAACTATAAATATATGCGATAATTGCAATAATGCGTGCGCCATTTGTATATGGACAGCTGTCAATTTAATACTGCATTTGGCATAATAATACTAAAACCAGTTTCCTCATATTCTAATTGTATTTTCAAAACAAACATTGAATCAAACACAAATGAAAACAAAATATTATGAACCTAACGAATATTTAAAAAAAAAAAATTGAAATCTATACAGTCTTGTTGAGTTTGACCAATTTTGCAATTATAATTTTAAATCCAAGTTTCAGGAAAAAGAATTGAATAAAAAATAGAGGAAGATCCCATTATAAAACTTTGAGATATTTCATGGCACCTCTTTGAAGGCGATTCCCCGGTACGCTACTGCGCACACTTTGGGAATCACTGCTCTATATTTTGTACAGTATGTCCACGTACGAACTAGGGCCCAGGAGTGCCCAGCCCAAATCGTTTGGTGGGCCAAAATTTTTTTTACTGAGCTGAGATGGGCCGCACATATGAAATTCAGTACATAATATACATTATTATTATTGCAAAATTCAACAAATCAGTCTATATTTCAATCGTCTAGTCTAAATGTCTAAAATAATATGGATAGTTGAAAACTACAATTGGGCCGCAAAAAATCTCCAAATGGGCCGCGGATTGGGCATGCCTGAACTAGGCGACACTTGTAAAAAGTCTTAAGCAAAATTTTACGAAAAAAAAGACATTATTCACAATTTCTTTTGCTTAGTATACAAATAAATATGATTAAAGATGAGAAAATTGTACAGAACAAAAAAATTTATCAAGTATTGAAAGAGCTCAGAAGAATGAATAAATATTATCTACTTGTAAATTAACATAGTAAGGTGAATAACTACAGTACAATAAAATCGCAATTTCTTAATGTGAATCTTGTTTATGTAAAGAAATTATTTTTTGCGGAAAATTTAAAATAAAATGTTTCACAAGTACAATCAAGTCGATTTATGGACACACTGTATTTATTATTCAATATGTTGGCATAATAATCAGTTATTTAAAAAAAGATTGTTTCAAAATAGTTTATTATTTTTAATTTTAGCATCGCCCACGTTCGTATTCTGAATCTTTTAATTTATTTACGTCCAATTTCTGAACTCGTTAGCCATGGGACATTTTTAGAAAAGTACTTTTGGCTGAATTTTATCGAACAATCTTTAGATCATCAATAATAATGATAGTAAAGGTGGTCACATTTAGGTCGAATTTTTATCCTCAGTTACCTTGCATCTATTGGTCAATATTTAAAATAATGATAGTTGAAACAATTGCTACTACATAAATTAATTTTCCCTCATTTACGCTCCCTGGTGGCATAATATCTAGAAGCTAGCAATATAATGGCTTATTTTTTTTCTTTTTGCATTTTCCAATTTAAAATGTTTGTACACAATTTCGCACAACTCTAGTTTCGAGGTGCCGCGCTTCTGTGCATATCTATATAAAGTGTAATACTCTGTATAAAATTTTAATAAATAAAAGTCTAGTGTAATTGTCTTCTTTCCCGGATGCAAATTTTGCTTGTTCATTATACAATTTGTAAAATAATGCTTAATAAACAATTATAGACAAATTGCACATATTATTTATAATCTACATGCTGGATTACAGTAATTTATTCAAATATTTCACATATGCATCAATCGGTTCTTAGCTATCTTTAATGCAGATCTGGATTTAATGGGCTCTGTTGCTGTTGAAGTCAGGATACGGAAGTCATTGACCCAAATATAGAGAGGTGCATGTCATTCCCGTCATTAAATAAACGTCAAACGCTTTTAAATCATCTCTAATAGTTCGAACATAAATCAATTTTCCAGATAAAAGATGCGCCGTCATGACATTGACAGCTATATATGTGCTCGAGGAATAGGTAATACCAGTGGCGTAACTAAGTCTTTCAGGATCCTAGAGCGACAACATAGTATTTTTTTTTTGCAAGCAAGCAAAAAAAAAGTCTAATTAAAAACTTTTTCTGAGATTTTATAGCCATGTTTATTTCCAATTTTACAATCTCGTATCTTATAATCTATTCTATAGTATCTATACTAAAATCTACGTAGCAATTTAGAATCTCGCCCTGCGAACTTGTAGCCTATCGTCTCCGGAGGCCCCAGATAATTGCACCAGCTGGATCGGTGGTAGTTACGCCACTGGTATATACAGTACGATCAAATAAAAATCGGACAGATATCATAGAAATTTCAAAATCATTGCCCATATCTATAGAGTATAAACTTCCAGTAGGAAACATAAAGATAATAAAGCGATTTCAAAATTTCTGTTTTCGAGAAACTGAAAAATATATATTGAGTTTTAAGTTTTTGGCGAAAAATTGACGCTTGCACTTGACTGGATTTATTCTTTACACTTTATTGATATTAGTGTTAAGCAGGACTGTAAGATTTTCACTGAATTATAATGTACGCTGTAGCGTAATCTGCACAAAAACTAAAAGCACTCGTAGCTTGACGACTGGTAACTGCATCTTACAGCTCATGAAATATCAATCAATCTACCGAATGCACTATAAGTGTCTGTCACACCCCTAGCGGGCAAAAGGTGTGATTCATATTTATTTTTATCTTTTATTTTCTGGGCTGTGGGATGTCTCCGTGGATTGTTTAATTTTTGATGTTACTGCGAAAGGCTTTTAATTTGAATGGCTTAGATGATGTGTATATAAATGGAAGTTTAGTAACTGCGTTAGCGAGTGCAGATGATTTACATTTGGATAGTGTAATGTCGAAATATGGAATAATTCATAAGGACATTGAAAGAAGAGTATTTGCTGGTTGTAAGATTTTGGGTGCTTCAAGTTTCAAAGTGGTATGCACGGAATATGTCTGTTTTGCTGTTTCAAAAGATGCAAGATTAAGTGCACATGATGTATGATAGTAAAAATTCCGGACGTGACAGCAGAAGCATAAACGGAGAGTGGCTGCTATAGAAATGAGATTTTTGCGAGATTTTTGTGGACCGAATGCGAAATGAATTGGTTTATGAAGAATGTGGTGGAAATTTTTCAAAAAAAAATGTATGTGGATAAAATTGAAGGGAAAAGAATACGTGAATGTCCTGTTTGTAGGTGGATAATTATGACTGTTGATTTGAGAGAAAGATCATCTTTTCTCGCATCTAAGAGGATCTTGGTAAGAAAGTACGATAGGAAATTGAATGAAATTTCAATTCAATGAGCTTCTCCTCATACCTAAATATAAGAATCATATTCATAAACTACTCCAGAAGTTCCTCAGTTTGAAATTTCTATGGAAAACAGTTCTTTCCTAGAATTATTCATATTTTTGAATGTTTCATAGCACTTCACAGATTTCACTTTTGTTTTTGTGTGTGATATCTTCATCTTATCAGCTGTGTAGTCGGCATTTGTGCCCGATAGATGGTGTTGTTTGTAGTTTCTACTGCTGCGGACCATTTATCGCAATTTGTTTATAGACTCTGGGATCCAAGTCTTGACTATCTTGGGTTTGGCCAGGGCTTGGCTATACTGTACCAGGGAGTACACTGAAGAGTCCTATTAAGGACGAAACATATGTCTACAGTTGCATCCCCGATCCAAGATGATGGTGGCTGAAGCCCCGACTCTTACTGCCAATTCACAATGTGCGTAAACATAAGGACTACGTAACCGTAAACATAAACGTAAAGTTGAACTACTGTATTTCAATGCCCGTGTTTACAGTACTCTTACGTATTTGTTACGTTTATGTATTGACATAAGAGCTACGTAATGAAAACGTAAAGTTGAGATAAATTCAACTTTATGTTATGTTAACGTACGAAACAACTAATAGCGAATGCGTCAACTTTAAACACATGTTTTCATCTGACAGTTGACAACACCCTGGATCGAAACGTGCTTTAAATATGATTGAAATAGAATAATTAATAAAAAAAAAAACAATTTCTCCCTCGTCTTAATATTTCTCTCGTAGGCAACTTTTATAACGCAGTTTCAATAATAATGAAACAATCGCAAAATCTTTTTCAGACATCATACAATAAAACAAAACAAACTAAACTCCAAACTGTTTAAAAGTGAAACCAAAGAAAACCAGTAAACACGAAACAGAATCGAAATCAACAGAATATTTGAAAATGACAGTCAGAGAAACCAACACAATACATCAATAACCCTAATTTGTACCACTGTAGAATGAAAAAAACACTTAATTTTGATATTTTACGTTACGACCACTGTGAACGTACATAATTTCTTACGTTTATGTTTTTACGTACTCCTTATGCTTACGCACATTGTGAATTGGCACTTAAGCTTGGAATTTCTATAGTAAACAGTTCTTTCTTAAATTATGCATCTTTTTGAATGTTTCATAGCACTTCACATATTTCACAATTTTTTTTTTGTGTGATATCTTCTTTCCTTTCAGTATTAGTTTACTCAAGAAATGAAAATTATATTTTATGCGATATTTTTATTTTGAAAAGCTTCTATTTAACTTCACATGTTCGTATGTTAATATATGCTTAAGATCAGCTTAAGGTCAAATCTGAAAAATTGATTTTTACGCATTTCTCGTAGTTGGAAGATTTTCGTAAATACCAACGTAATATAGGATATTTAATATCGTTTTAGATCACGTAGGGCGCAGTAATCAACAGATGCTTAAATGCGAGGTGTGTTTCTTAAAGAATCGCTAATTTGATAACATGCATAGTTTCAAAGTTACTTGTGAAAAACTAATTTTTTTGAGGTTAATTCACCTTTTTTAAAATTTTTCCAGCATTCCACGTGATAGCAACTTTGATATGTTATTGTATCCTATCAAATACTTACATCCAAATATTCATCCAGTATGAGATTTGGAGTATAGCTTAAACTATTGAGTTAAATGCGGTTTTTTGTTTGAATTTGCCTATCAAATGTCAATTTTATCAACCTAAAACAAATTTTTTTATCTGCATCGAATTTTATTTACAAAAAAATTTATAGCTAAAATACGGTATATGCGCATGCTTTAAGCTTTTATCATCCTGTAGAGCAAAATTGAATGCTGTGCATATATGAGAATTTCTTAACAAATTGTACTTTCGATTTTCCCGGACGTGTAAAATGTGAAGATGGGCTCCGAAAGCCTGTAAATTTGTGTGATGTAATATAAACGAACCCTTAATTTCGGTTGGGCAGTCTTTGATTTATCCTAAGCATAGCACAACTACTTTTGTTACAATTTCAGCAAACTTTATCTAGGTAATCAAGCTACGTTTAGGGTAGACCAAAAGCTGTGCAACTGGGTCTTGGCATCAATTTAAATTATTAGTAATTACTCTAGTTTAATAAATCGGCTTTCCATTTTCATTTATAATAAAAAGTGACTTCTTATTTTGAAATCCAATAGAAGATACAATAGTTATTTGAATGTATAAACTAGATTATGTCATTCAAATGACATATGACATATGAACAAAGTCATCCTGCATGGAACATTACAAATGCTGTCCCCTGTAGTTCGTTTCAACGGGGGCCTTCAACCAATCGAATTAAAATGAATTGGTTATAAAATCATAAATTACATGTTCAAATGCGGCCATTAATAGTGAAACATATAGAAATAATGAATGTATTCACGAGTTATTAGAATTTTGAAAAAATCATGATCCAGCAGAAATAGTAGCTACTTATTGACATCTTCAAACTTAAAAAAAGTTGTACCACCGGTATGTACAGCTCGTGACAGAAACATAACATCTAAAAGACTTCAGTAAGAAACAACAATTAAGGCAGAGAGTTTTAAAGATTATTGAAGAAACAAATCAGAAAATCGTGCGAGAGAGTATCTATTTTCATCGCTGAAGAAGGTCAGAACTTATTCAACAGGCAAAATCAATCTACATGTAGCTTACAAGTATCATAGCTGTTGAGATTACTAACAGATATTCCCGAAAATTGCATACAGAGGCAAGGAAATGACTGAAAAAACAGAAGCAGCAGCGACAGAAGAAAATGGCACAGTTCACAAAAAAACAAAATCCAGGAAACAAAACACAGACGTCTTAGAAAAAACAAAAAGCGACAATGGTCAATCTTTCTAACAAAATTCTTTACTCGAGACGGGTCTTAATTTCGCCATGACATCAAAAGAAGTTCCAAAATCGAGATTATAGCCTCAATAAAGACAGAAGCTCTTAAATTAGATAGAGACGAGGCCGAGGAATTCAGATGGAAAGTCAGGACTCTACTGGATAAAATAAAGAAACCAGATTCCAACATGTCCAGATAGGACTGGTTATCATCAAAAAACTGAAACACGTCAGTTTAGTGAGAATCCTCCCAGCGGACAAGGAAATGCCATAGTAACTATGGACAAGCAAGAGAAAGCAGAAGTACTGCAGAAGGAATCTTACTAAAAACTGGATAAAGATCCAACAAAAAGCATAGAGAGGAAGATATGAATTAAATAAGAAGTCATTAAAAATAAATAAAAGAACAGTGAAGACCTCCCCTTGTCAATAGTTCAGCTGAATCCCAATATTTCAGATCCAGTTTTATCTATAGATTACTTAAGCTACGCTTAATTACTACAGTTGCAATTGTTTTTACAATCGTTACTACGAAAATAAATCTACAGTTTTAGTAATCTAAATACGTACTTAACGAAGGCTTTGAAAATGCATGGCCTACTACATCCAGGTTCCATTTAATTGCACTATATTTCCATAGAACGGAAGAAAATATTAATCTTGTTTACCATGACTATTTGAAAAATTATGAATATATGGTGGGAAATATGGGGTGAATAACCCAAGAAAGGTTATTTGAAGACTACTTGGCACTGTATCGATAATTACTTGCTCGCGAAAACAAAAAATAACTCAGGAAATATCTACGCAACATTTTTGTCATTCCATCAGCTTTAATATGATTTAACTACTTGTTACTCTAAGGAAGGGATGAATTATTTTACATGCATTGACTAAAAACATTTTTTTGTTATAAATTATATCATCCAGGATTTTTAGGTATTACGCTTTAATATGATTTAAAAATTGTAATTAATTTTGTCTCTCTTTAGAACATTTCAATTAATAAAATCTTGAGGGATCTTAATTTCAACGTATCTCGTATTTTATGTCAGAGTACATTATTTCAAATTGCAAGGGTAACAAAATGACGCATCAAAAATTTATGGAACAGGGTGCAACGCAGTTGCTCAAGGGATAACTGAGTCAGAGGGAAATGACCCGGAGGTTTTTCCATTTCTACGTTGTTCCACTTTATCACGCGTTATACAAAACTGAATTTTTATTATCATGCGCAGTTTATGCATCATTTCATATTAAAGTAATAAAAATTAAGTGGTAAGCAGGTTACTCTTATATCAATAATTATACATAAATAATTTATAAATAATATAACATGACGAAAAATTGAAGTCAACAGTTATTTGCATATTTAGAGCAAAAAGTTTTGTTTAATTGCTGGAAGAAATACTGTGCTTATTAGTAATTACATATATTTCTTTCTAAGGTTTTCTAATCAATTTATATATTTACATATATTAAGTATTATCACCTTTTTCAATCTTAAACAAATTCAAGTATTAATTTTGTTTATATCTATGCAATGCTGATATAATAAGCGAGCAATGAAGTAGGTACTCGATGTCGCGTGTTGCTATGGGAGATGTGCAGCAAAGTTAACATCTCGGCAAATATCAATTATTATGCTTTGATAAATAAAAGTGCAAACATCAACTTTTTATAACAAGCATAGATAACAATACATTTTTAATGAGCATGTAATGAGAAAAAGAAAGCTTTTTAAATTAAACATTTTAAAATGAATCCATTGTAACAATCTGATTCGTTATTATCATGATAATTGAATCAAATGACATTAACGTCAAAACTCAGGAAAATACAGTTTACAATACAAGAAACTTTGGTTGAAAACACACAAGAATTAGTAAGAATTCTAATCAAATTAAAAAATGTTTGTGGTGGTTCTAAAGGTAAAAATTAGTAATCATTAAGTTATACAAAAATTATAGCAGTTAGAATGTAAGTTTTCATAAAAAAGTGTGACACAAAAATAACATCAGGTATTGCAAGTTAGATAACATTAGTTTCTCAACGGCCATGCGTAAAGTTGGTACTTTACGAATCGCAAACGATGCGTACAGTATTCGTTGTTCGCGTCTCAATTTCACCAATATTTAATAGTAGCAATTAAATTTCTGTGACTTCATGTTTGTAGCACCTGTCATTGATCCATTTTTTCGGATATTTGTTGTCTAAATGTCAACTTGTACTCTAGGCTCCTTTGCCGTGTGTTCAAAATAAACAAGCATTATGAGATTTGGACAAAAATTTTAGTGACTCGACGAGTCTCGTCACCAAATACTTGGCATCAAGTCATAATGTTCAACTTTACACTGTTGTTGCATAAATTTGTGCGACAAGATTAATATGAGATCATGTATTTGATTATTATAAATAATCTAACAAATTTATTGGTAATGGACGTTGTACACAGTGCTACCAATATAAATTCATAGAAAATCTAAATTAAGGTTACTAACTGTGTATTGCTGTTAGCGCTGGACAAAATTAAATGCGAAAAATGCTTAGATTATGCATTCTTTACGATGTGCTAACAATCAAGTTTAGAGGTAGCTGCAGAAAATAGTTATTTGTGCTAGATTTTAGGATGATTAAGATCTTACGAATTCGCGGAGAGGGAAAAAATGATAATTGTGGATCATGGATATCGCCTGTATTTTTAAATTTCATTTGGATGTATTCGTTACAGTGTTTGCATTTTTTTGTAAACGTGATAGCACAGAAAATGTGAAGAATATAAATCAATAAAATAGGTTATGTAAGTTATATTTCGTAGTATCAGTTTACTGTAAATGTGATCGCAATAACAAAAATTTGTTTGTAAAATCGATATTATAGTTCCAGTACATTTAAATTTATAAAAAAACCCCAGTAAAGAAATACTTCGTTGCACTAGTTACAAAAAGTATCGTATGCAACACGGACGCTGTACAATCATCATTATTGACACGGATGAAGTTGGCTGCACGAAGCTACGCACTCGGTGAAGGCGAGGCGAAGCCAACTTCATTCTGAACAATAATGATGGTCGTTCGGTCCTTGTAGCATAATATATTATATAATTTTTTTTGGCACCTATATTAAACAACTACCCATCTTTATTATTGTATTTTTTTACAGTCCTAGTTAAAATAACATTCATTGGCGCTAAATATAATTTCAACCATATTCTGGTTTCCTGTGGCTTCTGTTGTATAAAGGACGACCCGAAGTTGCCATCATAGGCCTATTAAGCATGGGCTGAAGCTAATTTCAATATTTTTTTAATCAGAATTTGACATTTCTTTCAGAATAGTTTTTCTAATTGATTTGTGCTTTCTCAATTTGCGTTAGTAGAAAAAGTATAATATGTAACTTGCTTTATGAACTTTTTCGATATGCGTGACACGAAATACTCGCTTTGCTCGTTTTTATAAAAATCGTATCTAAAGAGACGTTTATTTCATACTATCATTTTCATTTCTACATCTCGTACAATTTGTCTTTTCTAGTCAACTATTGTCTTATGAATAATTTCAGGGTTCTTTACCAGATGGATTCAAACAATGAATTGGTCTCTTCACAAATTTTTTTTTTAGGTATATAGGCGCCGGTAGCAGGGTGCAAAAGGATACACTTGCACCCCCTGTCAGGAAATCAAATACCCGTGCGATTTGCGTTTGACATTAAATTCATTTTAAATATAAAATAAAAATGATGTCGAATAAAAGTTTCACTTCGTATAATTCTATATTTCATATTAGCTAATATGTTGTTATGACTTAAATCAATTGATTTAAATTAAAATTGTGGAGGGAAAAATATTTCTCACAATTTGCTGAGAGGGACTAAATAGAGCCCACGAGCTAAGCATATTTCAACTTCTTCCACTACTTTTGGCATGACGACCGTTGTATCGATTCTGGACGGAATCCGTACAGTCCATTTTAGTGTATCATATAAATTTTGCAAGTTAAATTAAATTGATCCCAATTCCTTATATTAATTAGGTCTAGTCGCAACGCAAGCAAAGAAATGTAGCCCTTATTAAATCGTCTTTATGACAATTCTGGCGTTTCATTGGATAATATAATAGGGACGAAATATGTATCCTCAATTTCCGCACGATTTTAGAATATGAAGGCCCGTATTCTCCGACGCGGTCCGAGGGGCCTCGAGCCTCAAGCCGATATGAAATTTTTAGAATTTTTTGGATAAATCCAAAATTATTAGCCGTGGAAAGATGCGATTTTGTGTTTATGCAATAATATATTCAATGATGTACAAGTAAGTAACGTGATGATCACGTCAGATTTTTATTTAAAAAAAAATGTGATTTAAGTTTTAAAAAATCTTTTTTTTTGTTTTTTATCAAAAAAATCGCATTTTTTTCCAACCCTAGCTTAATAATGTAATGTGTAGATGCAGATGGATCTCCCTGAAAGTGATCCTGGCGGCGCCTATGTTTAGGTTGATGCTTTGTAGCTATTTAATTAAATAAGATAAAGATTTATAAATTATAATTTATTTTTTCTAAATCCAAAACTGTGATGAAAGATTAGGATAAATATTTTTGTAGTGAAAACTTGAAAATATGATTTACTAAATTGTGTGTTATCGTGGTTTTTTATAAGCGAGTAATACAATTGATATTTTTTAAGCCAGGTCATAATCTTCATCAAAACCTCAAACAATAGTTATTTAAATATTAAGGTCGGTAAGTACAGTTTACCGATTGAGAATAATAATTTGGAGGCCGAGTCTTGGCGAGGTTTCCAAATATTATACGAAATCGGAACTGTACTTATTGACCGTGATGCTTACAAAATTTTTTGCACGATTGGAAAATCCAAAATATGCATCCGAATTTTCTTTTTCAAATTGAATTACTACTGATGATTGTTTATTCGCTGTCAGCTGTCAAGCTTGACATTTTATTCTAAATTTTTAAGTACAAATAGAGATAAATTAATATTTTTTTGTGAGAGTTCACAATTTTTTACTTACCGCCTTTGCCCATGGGTGGTAAGTCAGCATAACCATAATAACCACAGTTTGCTGGTAAAATCAACATACCATCTCAGATAGAGGGCCGGTAAACTCATGAAAATGCCCAATCGTGCAAAAAAATAATTTTGATATCCCAAGTATTCTGTGAGATATGAATGTTTCCATTATTTTTATACTGCTCCTCAAAATATTCTAAGAGAGATCTGAGGATGTGAGTAAGTGGTTTTCGAAATAATAAATAAAATGGGGTAAAAATGTCTAATTAATAATCATGAAGCACGTGTCCCTATGAGCAATATTCATTTATTCACTGTTTAATTTAAGAACGTTGAATGTTTGCTACATTTCACAAGTAGGTCAAGACAGACAGACCAGTACTCTAAAAAATTCTACGCATAAAAATTATCCAATTATTCACGTAGCAACTATACTATTGCAAAGTATTGCATTGTTTTTTGATTGAAAGATTGACGGTTCAATGCCAATGAAAAACTATAGAGCACAATATTTTTGTGTTGTTATCTTCGATCAATTCTTTCTGCTTGATGTCTTTAATCTTATCAGTTTTTTTTTTATTTGTTTTGTTTTACATGCCGACAATATTTCAGTAATTTTAAATACATTAGTCTTATGGAACGAGTTTTCTGAGAACTGAGACTGAATTGAAAGGTTTTAATATGATGAATTGACCGTAAACTAAAGTATTCCATAAAAATTTGAAAAAGCTGTTTAAAATTCAGAAAATTCTTTCATATAAAAAACAATTTAAAATCATTCAAATATTATTATTTTATTGGAGAATAATAATAGACGTCGTATTAATCTTCTAGAAATTCAATCTAATTTTCAACTTGAAGCTGAATCCATTACAAAATTAATCAGTGTGAAACATTTCTAGTGACCTAATAACCCTTAACATTTCGCTTAAGACTAAAATTGTCTTCTAACCTTTACCAATTCGGAAATTCAGTATTCAAATATAATAATTTTAATTTCTTATCAAATAGAAATTCTGCTTTTTACTAGAACACGCTAAGGAGTAATTAAAATATCTTCTTAAATCATTAATTGTAGGTAATTGACTTGCTTAGTTTACTTTTAATTCATAAATGCTGAAAATATGATTTCTCGTCACGGAATGATAGAGCACACTATAAATCTAATAATTGTTAGAGCAAGAAAAGAAAATAGTTTTAGTTTATTTCCTTCGTAGCTGTGGAAGGTGAAAATTAATTTCATGAACTGAAAATAAAATTTACATTTAAATAGCTTTTGCAGCAATAAAATATTTTTATGTTTTACAGTCAGTTGTTTTGTGTTTAATATTGTTTTGAATTATTTTTTTAAATGATGTCTTGAACGAAATTTAATCTTTCTAAGATACATTTTTTTGATAATTAAAAATTCATGATTATCGGATGAGAATTCAACTTGAATAAATCATAATATTGTGATAAATTTTCCACACGAAATCTTGAAGAGTTCACGTAAAAGTCATCCAAATATTCGAGAAAATCAGTTGGGTTTCAGCAATCAAGAATCGGTGGAAACTCGAGTGGAAATTAATATTAGACTTGGTCAGAATTAATTTCTTATTGTGATTATAAATTCATTCTAGCTTGATCACTACCATTAGTGTTTTAGTTAAATTGATTGATTTTTCTTTGATTAATTTTAGTTCAGTCCATTAAAAATTGCCAGGAGTTTTTCTCAATTCATCCAAATAAAGAAGTTGCCCCAAACATGGTAAAACTTGGAAAATTCTATAGGAAATAAAATTTTTCACAGTATTTAGTTGAATTCTGCTGATTTTTATTAGTAATAGTTCGAATTTGATACCGGATGCCTTTTTGAGGATTGAAAATTTACCCGTTCATAAGAAAGATAAAAAGGTTACTAACCGATGCACGCTTTCCGGTCATGATGCAAATTCCAGTTATACATTTTATTTAATGTTTTTCTGTGACAGCAGTCTGCATGCCTTTGTACCGTAAAATATTTAAAAGTGATTTAAAGCCTAGTACTACAAGGCATGCAATTCGTAACAAATCAAAATGCTCGAAAGATCACGTGAACTTGTAAAAAGATTGTTAAACTCGGTGTTTTTAAAATGCATGTCAATGAAAAGATCGGCTTTTAGTCACAAAACCCTTGTAAAAAAAAATGGCATGCACCCTTTGTTAAAACAAGTGTGATCCCGGCTAATTGGTTTTATATTTGTGCAAGATTTCCTTGAAATTTTCCATTCTTGTGCCAATGAGGAATGCATGACAATTTTTTCACTAGGGTTTAATGCATAAACTTCAATTCTTCTCATTGGTATGTAATTTGAAAACACGAAATTTTACATTTTTTCCGAGATTTTTTCATTACATGTTCAGGCGATCGTTCGAGGCTCCTTAGTCTATTGCGAATTATATGCTTCTCAGTACTAGAATTTAAGTCGTTTTTAACTATTTCACATTATAAAGACTTGCAAAATGTTGTCACGGAAAAACAAAATTTTACAAAAAAATATAATTGGAATTTGCTCTTTGATCGTAAAGCGTGCATCGGTCAATAATTTTTTATCTTTTTTATCAATCGGTAAATTTTCAACCCTCAAAAAGGCATGCGGTATCAAATCGATGAACTCTGTCACCAGCTTCCGGTCCATTAATACTTTTCGCTTGAAGCGCTTTCACGCTCTCCGTCTTTACATACTGCACGTCATCTTCAAGCAAAAATTTTTGACAAAACATCTAATTTGATTATTAAAATTGGAAAATAACAATTATGCTCCAATCTCAATTACTGACGATTGCTTTTTTACAATGTAATTCTGTTTAAATATATTTGTGTCTTTTGATTAATAAAAAAAAATTATAACAAATGAAAATTTTTACCAGCGTCGTTATTGCTGATGATGGATATGTCCGAAACGTTCTTAAATGAAGACTGCTCTCAGTTTTGTGTAAATAAGCCTTTTTGATTGATTCAACATCCAAGAATCTACAATTACAACTTTAAGTCTAATTTAATTAAAAACCTAATAAACGTTGCAGTATGTTCAAATAATTCTAGCTGTCTGCACACACAGTATGAAAGAGTTCATAGCTTGATTCGCATTTTTGTTTCGTGTTTCTTATAGATATTAATTCAGTATGGAATAAAGGAAACAAAACATAAAAACACAAAAAAATATTTAAACCATTTACTCGAACCATATCTATAATTAGCCAAATATTTACAAGTATGTATATATAAATAGCCAATCAAACATACAGCGTACTAAAAATAGCTTTATTTATTAAAAAAAAAAAAAAAACACTGCAATTTGAGTTTCATTATCAAATAGAATAAAATTCTAAAGTAGAGATTTGCATATTTAACTGAATCTGTCCTTGGAACTTTTCAACAGTGTTGGTTTCAACAATCTTATCTTCATCTAATTCTTATCCAAATATCGTTTAACGACTCTACAATGCAGTTATTGAAAATTCAAATCTAACCATTCAAGCTGAATTAATAAAAAGTTTGATACTTTCGTTTTCACATGCTTTTCAATAACGATTTTAGATACAAAAATTGTACTTCTAATAAGCTCAAATAGGTGTGGAGACAAATTGATTACAGAATTTATCACTAAGACTATACAAACCAAATATTATCAGCTTCATTTATTTGTTTGTTATTTAGTATTGTAACGAATTTTCTTCATTACAATCTAAAATAATTTGAGCCAAATTCTAGAAGCATATTTTTTGAACTATAATATTTTTCTTCACTTAGAAAAAGAATAATTTTGACATTTCTCATCATTTGAACGTATTCTGTAACATAATCATCAACTTATTATCGATCGATAATATTTTTGACAAATGGAAACAATTGTAACAAGCGAATATTCAGAATTTTTGTCAGTGCTACTACGTCCATTGGCTGAAATAGATAATGATCGATAAAAATTTATCGATTGAGTTACAGAATAGCCTCAATATTAATATAAGAAATATGGGTCTCAAATATTTCGATCTCAATAAATGTACAAATAACTAAGTAAATGATATAATTGTATTTTCTTGAAAAATCGAATAAAAAGCTCCATTTCAAGTTCTTTTGCAATATTACGCATTAGGTCAGCGATGAAAATAAATTTCTTTACTGGACAATCAATATCCTAGTTAGCCGCAACCGACGAAACAAGCGACAGTCGACCAATGGCAAGTTGTGCGATGCGTGAATGTTTTATATGGGTCAGGTTAACATGTGAAACAGCTGAAAAAAACGATTCTTCTACTGGCGATTATTTACTTCGAGAGAGGCAAAAAACTGGTTTGCAAACTAGCAATTGTTAAACAAAACAGAATCTGGTTTATAGCGAAATTTTCAAGGGTAAAACAGTTGAAGTTCAAGCACTGTTTACTTTGATGCTCTTGTTTTTATCTATCAATACTGATAGCAAGATGAATTTTACAAAACTTGATAGATTTCTCTATAAAAACATAGAAACAAAGACTCAAGCTTTTATGTTTTTATATACGTAGTCAGTAGGTACTTTACGCATCGCAAATGCATCGTATGAAGTAAGTATTTCTCGTGTCCCAGTTTTACCACCATTTAAAAGCGATTTAAAAAAGTAGCAGTTGAATTTCTATGAATTTCTTGTAGCACCTGTCACTGATCCATTGTTCGGATATGCGTTAAGGATAAATGTCAGCTTGTGTTTTGAGCTTTTTTTGCTGTGCGCTTAATTATCAAAAGAACATGGTATTAATAAGTGTAAACAAGCATTATGACATTCAGACAATAATTTTATTGACTCGGAGAGCCTCGTTCTCAAATATTTGGCCTCATGTCATTATGCTTAACTTAACACTCTTGCTACATAAATTACTACATCTTTGAAACTTGCCAAGCACATTCAGCTTGACAAAAACATACAGACATTGGATAAGCTTGGAAATCGAATTTTTGACAGCAGTATAAATGGTCTTTTTAACGAATCATTGCGATTAATTCAATAACTAAGAATAAATTTATACATGCATTTGGCCATAACATTTTTCAATGAATATTTTCACACGGTTCTAATTCAGATTAATATTATTCAAATTTATCATCTCTGATGGACATATAAATATTTGAAAGTATCCCATAAATCTTTATTATACCAAGAAAAAAACCTTGGAATTTAATGATTTGAAACCTACATGAATTGTAATTCTCTATGAACTGACCTTATCTTTCTACGAATAAAGTTTTATTTTATAAATCATAAACTAGAGTTTCTAAATATAAACATTAATCGTATTTACGATATCATAAGATGCAAAATTTTATTCTCTACTTGTTATCACAGAGAAAAATTACGTGTGACTTTTTGTGCAGTTGAAATATAACTTATTTACTAACTCAAGTAACAAATTTTAGATCGAATTCATTTTTTCACTTTAATCTCGACATAATTCTTCTATTGAAAATCAGAAATTTGATTGAATCAATAAGAAAAAATTACATACAATATAACGTGCACGACTTCTTACTACATTGTGCTTCAACTTTTTTCCTCTATATCTGTTTTTCTCTCACAATTTATCTATCTTATACATAATATATCGTGCACGACTTGTTATATCATTTTATATTAATATTTATACTTATTTTATTTTGTCTTCAACTGTCCTTTAGTGCCCCTCGCGCTCTAGACAACGTGCACAATTTGCATTCTACTTTTGTCTCATTCCATTTTTATTTTTCGTTTTATTTTGTTACTCGATAATTTTTTTCAAACATACTTGTACTCACTATCAGACTTTAAATATTCCATCAATGTAAGGAATTTTATGATAAGTTCGACAAGGTAGTTTTAAGCTATATTTAGAAGATACCTTCTCTTGTACATACAATTTTGTATAATTTTTTTTCGTTTTACCCTCTTGAAGTTCACATTTCACAAGAAAATTCGAACTAAAAATGTATATTAATCAAAATTTATCCAAAAAGTTGAAAAATTGCAAAGTAAATGTTGATAAGCAACAGTTTAATCATCGTTGTAATTGCAATACGTGAACATACATAAGAAATTTCAAATAATTTGGTGCAGATTCATAATATTATGATTACGGCACAGAAAATTCTGCTTATTGTTATACATTACGGCAGAAAAGTGTCAAAATCGACAACGAAATAAATATACGTAAAAAATTATTAATTTGATCAACATTGACATAAATTGTTTAAGTTGTATTTCCAGACATTGTAATACCCGACATAGAAGATGAGCTTGTGGAAAAATCAGAATAATTTGTTAAAGAAATATCAATTCGTTCATTAATAGATACAAGACTTTGGGCAATTTTGTTCCCATTTTCTCGGGATTCTGCAATGTAACCTTCAGCAACTGAATTACTTTTCTAATCACCGTGTCTTTTTAAAGTTGTGATATCAGCGCCACTATCTGCTAAAATTATTGTAGCGGATGTTCTCCGAGAAGCGTTAGGAATCTCTATATGCTATAATAAGTACAAGAATTCGTCCAAATGTATAAATTTCTGTTAGATCACCTGTACATTTTCCAGAATTATAAAATAAAGAGAACTTCGTAATTTTCACATTAATTGGTGCCAAATTGTGATTCACTGCGTCACCATCATTCAAAAATCATGAATGTTCTATCAATTTGTGTCTTAACGGAGCCTTCCATTTTTACATCATCAGTACATAAATTACGAGACCAACAAGCTCCAAATAAATTAAAAATTGCAATAACCTGAAAATGATATTTTTCGAGAAAAAATTCTAATGCCGAATTAAAAGTGTTTATCATGAGTCAATATTTATCATCTGGCGCATTTACGAAAAATTTTATTAATTGTTCCCTTGAAATACTACTGACTTTTCTGGCGAATAACCAGCAGAACAGTTCTTGAGAAAGGCAATAAGTTTAGAAAAATTCGTCTTTGACCCGTAACACACACATTTTAATTTGGGGAATATACACCACAACGATGAAGATTTGTAAATTTTCTACTAATAAAGATACAAGGATCTAAAAATAAATAGTGGGTTTAAAACTCAATAAAAATCTACCTGATCTAGAAAATAGGCGAGTACAATCGTTTCGGTAATATCTTTACGAGAAATTCTTACAAAAAAAAACAATATTTTATCGTAATGTCTGTAAGCGGTCGAACAATCATATCTCATATAATCTAGTTGGTAAAATATATATCTTTAGATCTTTTAACTATTAATACTTCGTTATTTATCAAAAGCTTGCGGCATTATTTAAATATACACAGACGCCTTCTACAATTAATGTTTACTTATATGAGCCAGCACTTTCGTTTCGTATTTGCATCTGATTAAAATATTGCAACAGAGAATTAGATTTTGTATTTACTCTAGACTTTCATTTGATAGAACTATTTATACTACATTTTTTGTATTTTCAGGCCACGTATAACAAGTGGAATTTTATCAGAATTAATTTGCATTTCATTTAGTATAATATCTTTGTGATGTAATTTTTCTCTCAATATATTCAGTATAAAAATGTTTGAGAGTCACTGGTTTATATTATAGTTTCATTTCTCTATAACGAGTAGGATAGGATGGTAAGGTAGGTCAAGCTTAGCAATAATAATAAATAATGTATTTGTCACTTGAACATTATTTGGTTCACTGCTTTATATGTGTGCACTCAAATAAATTGTTCTATATCATTCATCAATATCAATATACTTAGATAAATTACAATAAAAATATCCGAGCCCAAATTTTTAATTTCAGAAAAATTATATATCTTAACATTTAGTAGAATTGAATGAATTTCTTGTTTCCTCTGAAAAAAATGTATGAATCATAAATTTTATATAAATACCTATCTATCACAAAATACAGTAGAAGTATATTTATATTGCAAAAGTATTTGAGGTATCATATTTTTTTTTAAATATGATACCTCAAATATTTTTAATATAATGATAAATTAAATTCGTTCATTATTTGGTCAAACTGTCGATGTACTAATTCATCTCCGATTCTGATAAAACTTAGAGAAAAGATTTGTTTTTGCATCACAAACATAAGATATATCATAACTATTGGCGGTCAGACTCGATTGACCTTGACAATTGTACTTAATTATTTATAATAAAACATGTATACATTTGTGCATGTGTGTGATATTAGCGCCTCCCTAGTGAAATGAAATTTTGTCCGTGGCAATAAAACAGTGGAATTTATTCTCAGCTGGCAGTGCTTCGCACCCAACTAACGGGCGGGCAGCGTCCGCCCTATTCAAGCTCGCCGTAGAGTTTTGAGTCCGAGACAATAACAAAGAGTGCATTGAGTATATCATGTTGGGTTTGATTTGCCGTCATTATTTTACGTCGGGCTTGCTCAGAGCGGGCGAAACCCAACCTTTAGTTGAGTGCGAAGCACTGCCGGTTGAAAACATAAACCGCTGTCTTAGTGCCACTGTCAAAATTTCGTTCAGTCTGTGGGTCGCTGGTATCGCCATCTTAAACACACACACACACAAACACACCGCGCAATGTATACATTTTTTATTGATATAAATCAATAAACAAGGTTTCAAAGTCAACCGAGTCTAACCTCCTATATTAATTATTTTTTCCATATTTGTAATGCTAAAACAAATATTTTTACCAAGTTTAATCGAAATCGGAGGTTAAGTAGTACATTTTGTACAGTTTGACCCAATATTTTATGCAAAATAAATACAAATATAACCTGAATCACGAAAGTATTTAGAAGCATTCTTTAATATTCTTACTCTTCACACAAAAAACGGCAATTGACAGATTTTAATAAAAATTGGATATGACGCAATTGGCAATTGGAGTGTAATGTGTTAATACACAACATATAAAAATAATAGAATTTACTTTGAATCAGATATTTGAATCCTGAATCGATATCTTATATAACTTAAATATTTATATTAAAATGTTTGATATATCACAGCACGGAAATCGTTAAATAGGTTGTGATTACAGATCTTGATTATTTCCTACCTCGGGATATAATTTGAATATTAGGTCTGTAAGTGCCAATTCACAATGTGCGTAAGCATAAGGAGTACGCAAATACATAAACGTAATAAATTATATATGTTCACAGCGGTCGTAACGTAAAATATTAAAATAAAGTGTTTTTTTCATTTTACGTTGGTACAAATTATGGTTATTGATGTATTGTGTTGATTTCTCTGACTGTCACTTTTAAAATGTTCTGTTGATTTCGATTCTGTTTCGTGTTTAATGATTTTCTTTGGTTTCACTTTTATTAGTTTATTCTGTTTTATTGTATGATGTCTGAAAAAGATATTGCGATTGTTTCATTATTATTGAAACCAGATTGAAACTGCGTTATAAAAGTCGCCAACGAGAGAAATATTAAGACAAGGAAGAAATTGTTTTTTTATTAATAATTCTATGTCAATCATATTTAAAGCATGCTTCGATCCCGGGTGTTGTCAACTGTCAGATGGAAACATGTGTTTAAAGTTGACGCATGCGCTATTAGTTGTTTCGTACGTAAACATAACATAAAGTTGAATTTATCTCAACTTTACGTTTTCATTACGTAGCTCTTATGTCAATATGTAAACGTAAGAAATACGTAAGAGCATTGTGAACACGGGCATTGAAACACAGTAGTTCAACTTTATGTTTATGTTTACGGTTACGTACTCCTTACGTTTACGCACATTGTGAATTGGCACTAATGATATACCTCCTACTTCCTCCTAGCCTAGGTACAGAATGCATTATAATTTAATACTAACCTATCATCTTATTATTTATGCATTTTTAATCCCTAAAAATATTTTTTACTTTAGCATGCTTCGCAAAAGTTGACAATATACTATTATTATTATTATTTAAAGAGGTTTTTAATGATAACTCTGATTTCTGAGGATATTAAAGCACCGAAATGGTTAGCGAAATGATCACAGGAAAAATGTGCTATATCTATGAAGGCTTCTAATTTTTTGTATACCCCTGTGATATTGTACCTCATAATCTAATACTGAGATCAATAATGAGAAATTTCTTAGCCTTGGTGAATAATATATTATTTAAAACATCTCAATTTTGTATAGCTTCTTCACCGAATATCTATTTATGTAAATGGACGAGTCACGTAAAGAGGTGAGCGAGCTTACGAGTCTATAAAGTCGATTATATACAAATTACATACAAAACTTTTTGTCTGATGAGAAAAATTGTTTTTCTTATTTGCTTGACATTTATAAAACTCAATAGTAGACACCTCAGAGTATGTTCCGTTGATGGTTACTAATGATCAACATTAGATCAATTTAATAATTCGATATTATGATCACATTAATCTTAATAGAACGATAACCTCGATCACACATTCGAATTTTATTCATATAATTTTTTATAGGTTTCATCACCCAATAGAAATGGAAAAAATGACCCTGCGATCATGGTCATACATATTTTTGTTTTTGATCATCAAATATCAGCCTACGATTTTAAGATCGCTCAGCTCCAATCCTAATCACTTTAATAAGTTATTATTTATTAAATTCAATAATATAGTGCACTAAATTATGACAAATATTTTTACTTCTATTTTCACATTGACAGATGTTCATTAGTGATGTTTTAAGGTACTAATTTAATAAAGTAATACTTCATGGACAGTTAACAGTGCCATAAAGCGAGTCATTATGATACAGTAGAACTCAAATCGAACATAAATATTTCATTTTAGTAAACGTACAATTTCATATTGAAGGATAATTATTAATTTTGCTAATACAAAAGTAGTGGGTGCAAAACCCACGTAAAAGTTTTACCAAGAATCATCTACGCAATTAGAACCTGTCCTTTTAATACAATAGTAAATTATTAAATAAATATAATGATAGAAATTTTCAGAATAATTTTCTTTACTAAAAAATTTCTGCGCTTATAGGTATAATGAAAATTAGAAATGTGATTTACCTCTAATTTCTGCGATGTGGGAATCATACTGAGACTTGCTCCTAACATACTCCAGCTTAGTCCCACTTTTCAGGAAGCTTTCCGTTTTATACTCCTGATACCATTCGCTACCGGATGTAGTTTTACTACTACTACTTGCAGTATCCCATTCATCCTTAACATTTTCCTTACTGGGCGTCCTCCTCAGGCTCTCCTCTGAGGGAAACCTTCCAATAAGGGAAGTTACACTGCTACTCTTACTCACTCCATTCCCGTGGGAATGGTACGCCGAGTCCTCCAGGATTCGCTCCTCTGAAGGAGTTCTGCTCGTCAAACTTCGAGATTGTGTTACTTCTCGAACTGATTTCTTGACTGTTATCTTTTCGAATTTGACCATTTTTGCCCCGGAGGATAAATCTCCTTCTTCCGTGGTCTTTTCAAAAGTTTCTTCGAAGGAGTTGTCATCAGGAGATTTTGCAGTATGACGTAGTTGAATTTGTTGTAAGTGACCAGGGGAATAGAATTTTTTGCGATCTTCTTCAAGTCGTTTTTCTAATTCTGTTACATTCACTCCAGGTTCTGATGATGTTACAACAATATATTCTTTTTGTTGAACTCTTTTAGGACTACTTAAAGGAGTGTGCCTCAAGGTGACATGTTCTAGTTGTGGCGAAGACACATTTCTTCTTCTATCCTCTTCTAGTTTTCGTTCAAACTCACTAACATCAACTCCAACGGTATCTAGTTGTTCTGTGGATCTTGTGGTTCCGCTCCAGACTTTTTCAAAAAAGCTCACTCGGTCCTTCAGGCGTTTTGTGGTACCTGTAGGACTTTCAGGAGGTCTCTTAGACGAAGCACTTGCTTCGTCTTCTTTTGAGGTACTCATTTTTAGGAATTATCAAGTCATTTTCACTTGAATCACCATTTCACAGCACTGAGCACTGGGAAACGATTCGCGTATGCGCTTTTGTGTCGTCTACACCGGGTGCCGGTTCGATACTGGTGAATGTAGCTGACACTGACAGCAACTGGCTGGTGAACTAGATAAGAGTAAAATACTTCGGAGAATATTCGAAGCTATACGAAGATACAGGTAGATTTAAGGTGTGAATGAACATATTTGTCTTATTTTATTTTCTTATAATTAATTACGGAAAAGCTTTCATCATTAGGCGTAATGTGAACTAATAAACCTGAAGGGTATTCCGTAATAGCAGAAAATTCGTAGCAGGAGTGAGATCAATAAGGCAGAAAAATTTTAAACGCTGTTTAAGAAGTTCTTCTAATTTGATTTTTATGAACTTGAGACACAAATTAAAGAATTAAAGAATCATCTTGATGATCAAAGCGCATTTTTGGCAGTTCATGAATGTTTGTTAGTTTAAAGATTTCGCTAATTACCATCTTCCACAATCATTGAACTTAAAATCGAGCAGTTTGGGAGAACCTTCATTTAGTATCAGTTGCAAGTTCCTAAAATAATAATTTGATCTTTAAAAAAGTTATGCATGGAAAAATTCACTGAAAATTTGATGCAAAATTACGGTTTGAAAAAAATTAATAACGAATGGTCATTCACTGATCTAAATTGATCATAAAAACAAAAGTTTAATTTATTCTGATACTAACATCGAAAACCGCATGTCAATATTTTGTGTAATTTGCGAGATATTGAGATAAATAGTTTCTACCCTAAAATGGGTACCAATTCAACTTGTTGCTCATTTTGTGCAGCAATTTTCAGACTTCAATTATGCATAGTTCAGCAGTAATTACCTTTTAAATCTATTTAATTTCCAACCCAAAATTGGGTGTTCAAATGAGAAAAATCAAGCAGTTTGGGTGAACCTACGAAACAGCAGCTTTCAATTAGTACCAGTTTCAAGTCTGTAAGTGCTGTAGTTGCTGAGAACTCAGTGTCACGCCAGCCAGCCAGATAGCCAAAATGAATATAATAGTGATTTTTTTTTTTGCAAACATGCGCTAAAAATAATATAAGAATCGTATTTTGACCATTAGAAATTAATATTTGCGGGAATTCCTTCAAAATTTAGTTTTCTTTAGAAAATATGAATCTATTTCAGTGCACAGAAACAAAAAGTATTTCTGAAATAACGCATTAAAAATTGCAAAAAATTTCTTATTGTCAGGAATGTTATAGAATAAAAGTCAATATAAGACAGATAGGGAAAGGAGATCATTTATGAAGAGATATTAAAGAGTTTCTATCAATTTAAACCTCAGACTTAATCGTAAACGTTTTCTTAAGATTCGGAAGTGCCTCAGAATAAATGTTAATATAGGACAATAAAGTTTGGAAAGTTCTCATTTAAATAGTTTTCGATTAACTTTTACATATTTGGATCTTGAAGAAATTATTCTTAACATTCAGGTATATAAACTTTCATTAAAGAAGTTTAATTTAGGCTTTAAAATATTCACTCAATTCAAAAACTTCTTGATTAGATTCACAAAAATCTTATAATAAGAGTTAATAAGGCAAGAAGATTACGGAAGCTTCATTTTCGGAAGTTTATGCATTTTTTATTAACGTGGACATTCGACTATTTGCTCAAGTTATAAGATTTCATAAATCTTGTTATAAAATCAGACTGATCTGAACTGCTAGATGAAAGATTTAAAACTAAAATATGTCATTTGTTTAAAGAAACTACTATACCAGAATTTAAGAAAATTCCATCAATGTCCATCTTACACTAATCTAAGGTAATGTTTACTTCTATCAATTCAAGTAAACGCAAACGGTTCGTTTAAAACAATATAATCAATGTTTCAACTTTATTCAACAAATTATAAATAATGTTAATTAAGTAATAAAGTAGACTTTCACGTAACAATAATAAAGAAGTAATAAAAACATTTTTATTACCTTTTAAAAACATTTCAAGAAAAACATCTGAATTATTCAGCAAAATTATTTTCTTTCAGTGCTATAAATCAACGAGCAATCCTTTCCTGCAGCCATTAGTATGACAAAAATTACAGTGGTCTACAGTGGAAAAATATTCCGAATAATTTTAACTAATTTTTGCTTGTCTACCCATGCTGAGTACGAGTTGATAAGTAAAATCTATTAGTTTGAGTTTTCACGATACTTGGTATATTCAAAATTCAATGATTTCAACCTTCTTCAGAAAGTATTATTTCCACTATTGCTTATAAAACTAGGGCTGATGAAAAATTTCGTAAAAGCAATGGACTAAAATGGAGCTGATTTTCAATACTTTTTGCCAGAAATTTTCAGGATTAATTCTAGAAGATCAAGAAAGGTATATTCGTCGGTCCTCAGATAAAAAATTCATTTGAAGATGATAACTTTAACTCTTCTAGAAGAAAACCCTGGAACGATTTTCGCCTTGTCGTGAAAAACTTCTTGGAAAAAAGAGAAGTGACAACTATATTGAACTTATCAAAAATATACTTTTCATAATACCTGCATTGAAACAACGCGTTTCAACGCCTGTTTTGTCTGTCGAAACAAAATCATTTCAGACAAATGCGAGTGTAGCCGGGCAGGAACAAGCCTGTTTCTTCCCTAGGGGAGAAACAAACTGAATTTGTTTCTTACATCGTTTTATCCCTGGCAGAGTCACATTTGTTCATTGTCAATCTCTAAATGAAAATCATATAGCCTCAGTTAATTTGACAGTTGTTATATTCGTAACTGTAAATTAAATTAAAAAAAGGATTAGTTTCAAGAAAAAAAAGTAATAATACGATAATTTCAAATACACCACAACATCTTATTGATAAAGCACAAGCAGCTACTCTCGACTTGTTACCTGCAAAATCAAAAGAAAAATATTTACTTTGTTATGTCAAATTTGTAATATGGATAGTTTCAATGCAGGTATTATGAAAAATACAGTGTGTGGCACGGGACAAAACTCGATTTCAGCCGAGAGTGATTCCAGCCCTCGCTTCGCTCGGGCAAGCAACTCTCACCCTCAACTGAAATCGTCTTGTTTCGTCCCTAGCCACACAATATACTATTTTGCATTCTTATTTGAACTTTTTTTCGGACAATTGTGGGACATTTAGCTATGAACATGGGGAGCCCTTTCATCAGGACATCGCAAACATGAAAAAATGATATCAGGGCAAATGGAATGTTTAAATGTTGGCAGATTATTGCTGGACAATTTGTCGAGATGTTACAGAAGCATAATAAAAGAGGGCAGTAAAGAAATCACGTCGCAATTCTACTAATGTATAGAAGAATAGTATAATTTCTGTTGATTTATAATTTTTTGTTTCTAGAAAACGGAAGCTAATTATAGGTATACATAATAAATTTTGTATTCAGCATTTGAAAATTAATAGAAAAAGCAACTTTACCTACATGAAGAATATTTTTATAAAGTCAAAATTTGTAGACCAGTTATCAGCGCTTTAGAGTGGATCGAATCCCGGCCAGTATGTTTGGTTTAAACCTCATTCACAATACGAAATTAGTAGTTAGTGTTAGTAGTTATGGTTAGTGGTTAGTGTTTATACTTTGAATTCTAAAAACATTGCTCACAATGCTCCAAATTAACGCCTCACAATTATAGTTTCTTTCGTTGATAATTTAGGACTTAATAGAAAATTCTTCAGATATTTTTAGTATTAAAAGTCAGAATAAAACGTTTAGGACAAGAAAGCTATAAACTAACCTCAATTTTATTATTGATTTAGTCCTTTCAAATGATCAACATAAGTAAGTAATATATTTTTCTAAATTTGATGTTGATCCATTTCGTACAGATTTCATAGCAAAAATAGATAGAACTCAAATGTCAAATAAATTAAAAAGAAAATATATTCATCCCTTTTTCTCCCTCTTCTAATTGGTCGAGCCACTAACTACTAACCAAAAAGTTTGGAGCTTACAAACTCTTGCGCTAACCACGATTAGTTTGGAATAATGCTGGGCTAATTTTGTTTTTGTGAACGCTAACACATGATTGTGCATGTCAAACATCTGTCACTAATCATAACTACTAGCACTAACTACTAATTTCGTGTTGTGAATGAGGCTTTACCGAAAAATTGCTACTCGGACTATAGGCTTAGCACATGTCCGTCTAAAAAAATGAAACACTGACAGCATAAGATGCCTCTGTGATGCCGCTTAATCCTACGGAATCCGAGACCGCCGCACAGATTGTGGTTTCGAATCTGCTCAGATTCGGTAGCGAAACGAGTACTATAGAGACGTCGTGCCACAGATGTTATAAAAAAATTAAAACACTTCATAAAAATAGTGGCGATAGCATCATAATTGTAATTACATCAGGAATACGCCATATCAGAAAAAAATAAATAAAACATTTAATAAATATAGTGGATAGAAGCATGCAGTGGTGCCCCAAAAAGGGAGGGTTTGGAAGTTCAAACCTCCTCCGAAATCCAACTTGACAGATTTTTGTTCATCTCGATGTCTCTAGAGTCTAAATTAAAATTTTATTCTCAAAGTTGGGGTTGTTGGAAAAATATATTATTCCAGCAAGCTGATTATTTTGCGTTCACCGTCCGAAAAAAAGAATTTAGGTGTGCCACTGGCAGCATGAGAATATAGTTTGGTAAAAGTATCAAAAATTTTGAACTTGTTTTGAAGTTACAGTAATATATTTTGTAATCCAAGAGCCTAAAACTAGAAATCAATTCGATAATAAGAAAAATGCTATCTAGAAAATACATTAACAATAAAATAGGTTGCACCAGTGAAAAAATCTTAATCCAATCATAGATTAAGTTCTACCCAAAAATACGGGCATCTGCACAAAACGAGAGTCCCTGCACTTGACTGTCATTCATGTATTTATGTGGCTAATACTAAGAGTTCTAGGAAAGACTATATTGAATTTCAATAATATTTAGATTTCATTTTCATTTTATTTATTATAGCCACTTCTACCTATGTGTCATAGGAATTTCAGCCGTAAGTCTCTAAAAAGAGAGCAAGATATGTATGCATAAACATTGAAGTAATCTTGGTATGTAAAAATTCCGATAATATATCTATTTGAATAATACTAATAGACCATATGTTTTACAAAAATAAAATAATCATATCACAGTTAAAAATATTTCAGTACAACAATGTGAAGACAGATTATCAAGTACTGCATTCATTGAATATAAGAAAGAATATAGCTCAACAAAAAACTAAAATAAAATAAAACATCAAAGTTCACATTTTAGATAATATTAGAATTTAGATAAAGAGAAAACTCTTACGGTACACGTTCTGCGTTTACTGGGAATTGATCTTCTGGTGCAGTTGTTCATTTTTATTTTTACCTGGTTTTAAGCGTTGGCGCAGATGTCCAACATGATAAGAAAATTATATCTGATCTGGTACAGTTGGCAATCGCTCATAAAATATTGAAAAAATATTTATAATTGTGAAATAACCCCTTTTTAAATAAGGCCCTCCCCGCTTATGTATCCCTGGGAGAATGCGCGGTCATCTAACAGTATCTTATTGTTAAAAATCATTTAAACAATTCATAACTATCTCTCCTATCAGTTATCAGATGAACATTCAATGCACATGAATCTTTCTTGACAGCATTCTTCATCTTATTTTAACCACACCCTTCTATTTTATTCTGCACTGCGTTACACCAGAAGTGCTCAACATGGAGATTATTGCGTTTGAGTGGAAAGAATAATATTTTAACTAGAGATTTTACAAACATAAAATAAAATTTAATATAATTATGTTTGATTCGTTGCTAGAAGTGTTCGATTCTGTATACCTTATATAGGTTAAGGAAAATCTAAAAAATTTGATTTTAAGTAGAAATTTAGCGTGCTGTTTATTTTCAATAAACAACTTAACCTCTGACCTTTTAAAAAGAAACATAAGTTTGACCGGAATTATAATGTTAAAATAAATTTCTGTGAAAATAAAAGAAATTACATCATGCAAATATGTGTATTAAACTTTATTTATTGATTTAGTTTATTTTTTGAAAAACTATTCGATATCACGTAAATATGATAAAATAATTATTTTTAAACCATTCCAACACGAATAGTAGGACAATCATTTATAAAATTGTGTAAGTTTCTCTAGCCATATTTGTATGCAAAAGTGACGTAATGATTCTCCCATACAATTTATGTTTCCGGAAGACAAATGATTATGCTAACAATGAAGGTGAATATTTTTTTGTGAATTTCAGACCCGTACTCAAAGTTTTTTTTTTTAGATTTTTAACAGACTTCAAGAAAAAGAGGTTCTCAATTTGGCCAATTTTTTTTCTTGCGTTTATCTTATTCGATATTTGATAGTGAATCGTTTTTTCTTATTTATTGAATATATGCTGTCCAATATCCTTTTAATCAAAGATTACAGATGAATTTACCACCGAAGTATGAAATTCCTTCATGTCCAAGCCCAATCATCAATTGAAATTAGTTTTATTTCAGTTCTCAGAACAAATCATGGAACAATAAGCACTCTCTATGAGTTTTTATTGTTGATTTTTTTCATTAAAATAAATTTGAAAAATTAGTATCCCAAAAAGTATGAATAAAAATATTCCCTGATCCATCTCTGTGCTAATTTACAGCAATTACATATTAATTCAAATTAATACAACGGATATAAATAAAATAAAAGCGGCAGACAATAAAAAAAAAAAGAAAATATTACATAAGCATGTTGTTCCACATTTGACTACAAATTCGCGACCTCCAAAATGACCTTGACCCAAGATTACGCTTTTTAATCATTCATTTAAGTTTAAATTTGTTGTGAACGATGTTCAGATACTCGCCGGAGGCTGCCATCAATGAAAGTGAAATTAATTTATTACTGTAACTATTAGCAAAAAATATTTCAACACATTTTTTCGTGGAAAACAGATGAAATATGTATAATCAATATGAGGTTACTCAATAGTTGATTAATTCGGTTATCTAAAATGGTTTGGTATGAAAATTAATGGCTTGAACGAATTTTGCATACGAAATTAGGCATTTAATACTGAAACTTAGTCATTAAATGGATTTATTACAAAATATAAATTTTTGAAAGTAGTCCAAATACTAGTTTCCAATAAAAAATTGTTCACTCGATCTTAAGTATTAATGTTAACAGCATTATGAGATAAATAATATTGAATTGCATGCAAAACGTCAATCTAGTGGAAATTGTATTCACAAGAAAAAAATCTAATTTTATGTATTCTCTGAAAAAAATTTGTCAAGTTGTAGTAATTGTAACAATGGAAAGACGAACTATTCAACTTTTCTCGGAAAAAAATGATTACTCTAAAACAGCACACAAGGCAAGTAGAATTAGCTAATTCACCAATATTTGTTCTCATTAGGCACGCATTCAAGTTAAATGATAGCTCCATTGAAAAGTACCAAGAAATATTCACAAGCACTAGCTTAAATACAAGAAAAAAAATATTAAAACTTCTTTGGAATAGATGTTGGCAAAGAAGTTATACAACTTCAGAGATATTGACAGATATTCAATAAATTATTTTTATTATAATATTTTTGATGCGCCTGCAAACTGCACAGCAAAATTGCTAAACTGGAAACTTCAAAATATTCAAGAGGTCATTGAACTTACTAGCGTGACTTCTAAAAGAGTTTATTAATTTTTTGAGCGAACTATTGACTTAGGAGAAAAATTAAAAATTGGAACTTATATAAAAGTGTAAAACAAATACAATGCAGATGCAACGCAAAAAACATTTTATTTTTCAAATGGATATTGTAACGTTTATTGGGTTCTGAACAAAAACGAAAGTTTTTGAAAATAAATCAAAGTAAAAGTCTATTTATGACAATAAATATATCGTAACATTAAAATTAATAAATTAATATACATTAGTTCCAGTGTTGTAGCAGTTTTTGCGGTTTTATCAGCTGTTTCACTGTCTTTTATACTTTTATGTGATGGTATTCAGAGGACTGATATTTCTTTATTTTGTCGGTTAATGATTTCAAGTATATTTTCTAGTATCTGTTTTGGGAGCCTCGTCGAACACAACAGTACCGGCGATGACATTTAAAGCCATGATAAAAACTTAAATAAACAAATTGAATGGAAGAATATCGAAAACACCAAATTGCACAAAGTAGACTCTGAATTGGACAGACACACCTCACACAAGGCCATATCCTGCAGAAAATTATCAGTAATTTACGTAATAACAGAGTGCCAAAAATATACACCTGCTTCTAATAGCAAAACTGATCAAGGAACACAGATTACATTTTCATATTGTAATATTCTCAGGGTTCGCAATGAAAAAACAAAAAAAACATTCACTAGTATTTGAAAATATTCATAAATTAGAGTTTATTTTATGATCTATACATACTTTCAGAATTATATCATAATAAATAGACTTTTTTGGTTTTATTTCTGTATATTTATTTTTATTTTTGACGTTTCGACTCTCTAACCGAGAGGCTTCTTCAGAAAAAATGATACAAAAATAAACAATACCTTCTTGCCTTGTTTATTTTTGTATCATTTTTTCTGAAGAAGACTCTCGGTTAGAGAGTCGAAACGTCAAAAATAAAAATAAGTATACAGAATTAAAACCAAAAAAGTCTATTTATTAGAGTTTATTTATTGAATTAAATACACCGATAACTAGAACTATTTCACTCTTAATAAAAATTACGAATTAATATTCATCTTTCTAGAATATTTACGTCACATCAAATTTATTTTGACCTGAAGTGTTTACACTCCGACTGTTTGCTCTACTAGGAACTAGTCAATGCAGTCCTTTAAATAAAGGAGGAGTCTCTTTTGTTTACTACCTGCCGCAGTTTGAATGTTCATGCTGCATTTTTTTCTCTGCATTTTAATGCAAAGACAAATGCACCATCTTACATAAAATCAGAGTTCAATGCACAAAATATTGTGTATGATTCGGTGCATTTTTCTTTGCATCAAAATGCAGCATTAAAATGCAAAGCAAAATGCCGCATTTAATGCAATGTGTCAAACTCATCAAGGCACTAGATTTTTGAAATGTACTAAAAAGTAGAAAGCAGTCTCAATATTAGACTAGTAGCAGGTATCAAAACTATTTTCTACTTCTCAGTTTTAGCTGAAAAACATAGTGGCTTAATAATTTTCCTTTAATTTTTTTTTTCGTTCTCAGATTATTTAGTTCAGACCTTACTTTAGAAGGCTAATGCTTTTAGAGCGGCTTAATTTAACTATGGCTATTTTCCTATTGTTATAATTTTTCTCCAATGTTGCTTTACACTGATCAAAATCGTGTACAGCTCAATGTAGAACATAATCTTGATTGTGCTTCAGTCTTTTGCTCTATGTATTCGTGTTCCGGTTCTATAGATGGTTTTGAAGCAGTCTGTATGATTGACATGTCGTCTTTGTCTACCAGATTATTTATTTGCTGCAAATCAATTTTTTTTCAGATATTGATTGATTTGCATAGAATTTCTGCATAAAAATAAATATGCTGGCCTTGTAATCCGAAAGTGGTGGGGTTGAATTCCAGCATCGAACAAAAATGTCAGTATGATTTATACTGTCACAAATGTAAATAATCTAAAATTATTAGTTCACACTAATGTTAATTTCAATTCGTTATTTATTCAATAATTTATTGTGATTATGAATCCTAGTTAGCATTCACCAACAATCTAGATAATGTTCAATTGTCAGTCATGTGATGTTCGGTTGTCGGACATTTGAATGCTAGCTCATTGTTGTTCAATTGTCAGACATTTGAATGCTAGCTCATTGTTGGAAGAAGTATATAAAGCGCGTGAGCTACAGTTCAGCAAATATTTCGTGGTGTGTGACGTCAGGATGCGCAGTCAAATCGTGAAAATTTGTATTGGAGACTTCACTTTAATGCAAGTGACGCTAGTGTTCACTTCGATAGAAAGTACAATCTGAGGCAGAGATATGGAGTTAAAAACGTTGTACGCTTGTCACAATACCATCCAGATTTGAACTCCATCGAGTATGGGCGTCTCTAGGAAACATGCCAAACAGTGGCGTGCGGTGACTTTCTGTATTAGGTGTGCACAGTTAGTGGTGAGGAAGAGGATATATACATGGCCAACAATACAGCTTATTCTTCTCGCAACAACCAGCAATCCATTTAAATTTTTCATATATTTTAATTTGGAAATGTCGCACGGACTGCTGGCCTTTAATTTTGATATTTTGAGTTAGTTTTATGTCTGGCGTTGGTCTTGTTTTCATAATTTCATTTTTCGTTTTGACATCACGACGTGAAAAAGGATTTTCCAGTAGATCACAAATTATAGATATATTTTCAGTTGTCATTCTACAAATGATAATTTCACAAAAATAAATTATTGAAGAAACGTATAAAATAAGTGTTTACCTAATATTGTTGCCTTAAATAATAAATAACAATATTTCAACTATTTTAAAACAAACTTATAAAAGGCGTTTGAGAAAGAACTCAGCTAAACGTTGAATATTCAGTTCCAGGTGCAGAAAGTCTGGCTGCACCCAGCGAGAGAGAACGAGCGATAGGAGATCGCTAATTTCGGTATGCTTCTTCTCTGTCAGACTCTATTCCTTCACTTTCCTAATACTGACTATGCCAAACAGACCTTGCTCGCCGTGCAGGCGAGAAATCTGCACCTCAAGCGTCGACATTCGTTTCAAATATATAGCAGAGTGGACCGCGAGGCGCGCTTGTATTCCTGGTTGCATAAATAGATAAAATACGCTCTTTCTCTGATTTTATAATGAAAATTTGTGACACAAAATGAAGTATTCAATAAACCATTATATTAATTTTATTTACGTAATTTCTAATATTTTCATAGGGTGTGCAGTGCACACCCTGCACATATGGACTGCACGCCACTGATGCCAAATGTAAAGAAGAATTCTCAAGTTGAGAAGGAAACATTGAGAATAATATAGATAGATTTATAATTAATTTTGGAAGCGATTCTGAAAGCAGTGCTTCTGAAAGTGACTAATAATTTTCTACGATCTAGTAACAATATTTTTTTTTTCGTCAGAATCAATAGGTTCAAGGCTGTTTTTGCAAACAACCAATGTTTTCTAAATCTTGTATAGATATTTTCACCCTTATACATGAGTTTACTATCAACTAATAGATTTATGAATATTTTTGTTAAAAATTCTGAGTAAATGTTATTTGCTTTATAAAAGTTATTTAATTCTTGCTGTTGAGACTTGAGGAAGATGTAAATTTTGGAGGATTACGGTATTTTTAATAATATACGGATCCTACTATGAAACGTTTGAGACTTAACTTTTGTCGCGTATTGTACACGCCGAGCGTACATTCTATTTTTCTTCCGCCTAGTGCGTTCTCTCTCTGCGTAGTATTCATCCCCACACGACACGAGATATTTGTCGGACTGTAGCGGGAGAATAGGCATTCGGTAAGAGTAAAACTGTAAGAGATTTTGTAAATGTGCGAGTTTGTAGAATAAATAATTGTGCTGTAACCTGTAATAATTATTTAATCACAAAAACTTAGAATACTCGTGGCTTGACGTCTGATAACCGTACCACATGAAAAATATCAATCAACCTATCAAAGTGTTTGCCACACCAGTATCGAGTGGAAGGCGTGATTGATATTTATTTATTTTCTGCGTGTCTTAATCCACATATTTTGTATTTTATTGCAGTTCTATCAATCTCTGTTTTTTCAATAATGAAGTCCTCTATATATTTAGTTCTAATATAGTAAAAGAGAAATGATGTATCTTATTAAATTTATTTGAAAAATATAATCTCCACTTTTAGTTTGTGTCTATAGTGATTCATTAGATCTTTAATTTATGCACTCTGCTGACGAAAAAGGCGCCAATGCGCTATAATTTGGCAGATGAATCCGTCTGGTCACACCTGCCAGATTCTAAACAACTAACCGTCAGATCCACAGCCTTCAAATGTTTACGTAATTCACTCACACAAATGTGAGAACTCAAACACTGCCTCATGTGTAAAATGTGAGGTGAAATTTTATTGACTAGACTGTCTCTAGAATAAAACATTAGAACAGATATGTATCTTTTACCTTTTATAGACCTAGAAAATTGCATTTGAAATTTTAAAATGTACTAAATAATTTCTTATGCAGTTTAGATGTCAGTATACCGAGAGAAGTTATTTGTTAGGCAATATTTAATGAACAAAATAGGAAATTGGACAAACATGTTCCTTCAAAAGCGAATGAATAAGTTACATAATCATGAAGGATTTTGCAACTGGTATAGCAATATAGTAAACTGTTATTTTAAATATCTTTAGCTATAAATTTATGAATATATGTCCATTTTCAAATATCTAACGCTACTTTTTATTCACACTGTTAAGATGATTGGTCCTTGCTGTTGTAAAAAAACGACGGTTCTCACTGCTGTCATTTTTAGGTTAAATTATTGCCAGTTTTTTTTGCCAAATGTAGCCCTTTTTGGCGCAGAACTTCTTGTTTAACAGTCTGAATTTTCGCGAGAATTTTGATTTAATAACTTATTTAAGGATGACTTATGCTAATGACTATAGAATGTATATATATTTGGAACGTAAAGTGTAGAGGAAGTATAGAATTTGATTCGCGAATAAAGATTATTTTTCAGTTGCTTTTGGCTCGTGTTCCAAATTTCATCCTTTTGACAAATAGCTCTCATTATTCGCTCATTAATTTTACCTATAAAGTTGGTGATCAATAAATTGTATTTCAGTGTTGTCTTGTAGAAAGTATACTTCCCTAATTTTACTATCAAAAATCCCTCTCACTGATACAATTTTTTTAAGATTACGGAAGAAGTGATGTTATCAAATTTTACTGTACGACGCACGGTTTCATCTTTTAATTAGAAAAAAAATTAGCTCAGAAAATAATAATTCAATCTCTATGTTTATCTTTAATCTGTCTGAAAACTTTGTTCAATCGAGAATAAGAGATAAAAGTACTTACTCTAAAGTCTTACGATGGTATTGATTACCTAATAAGAGCATTGACAATATTTTTAACATTACTTGCAAGGGCGGTTATGCTATGTGAAAAATATACTTGTTTGTATAGAAGTATTAATTACAAAGAAATATAATCTTTCATTCGCTCAAGAGCGCAATAACAGTTTGTATCACATTTCTTCCTCGTTCTTTATTCTATTTTACAACAACTTGTAATGTGTGGAGGAATAGTTAGAGTTACAAAAAAATATGCGGAAGATTGTCATTTATATTTATACCCTAATAATAAAAGTTGACTTAGAAGGCGACTATTCTATTACTAAATAATTTACAATGAAAATTGTACCAACAGATAACTTCAAACAGTCAATACTTAGTAAAGATTCTGACGATAAATATAATATTCTACGGAAAAAAATTCTGAAGAATACTTTATTTCAATTTTTATTTTTTAAATAAACAGTCCTTTTTAGGACTCTCAAAACCTAGTAACTTTTATTTGAAACATTTTTACTATCTCGTTTGAAATATTGGTCTAAATTTTTGTTAATGGTTGGTATGAGCCCCATTTAACATTCAACCAACAGTAATTTTTTATCAGATACCGCAATATAAGCACACTCTTCTCGCTTCATCCACATTCATAATCCTATTTTATACAAGCTCGTTTATTCTTCCTACTAGGAAACTTTCTCTTGTACAACAAATTACCAATAAATACCGAACAATGAAATTTAAAAACATCAAAACATTATAATATGTAGATTGGAATTTTTAATTCGTCACGCTACACATGATGTAGCAATAATATTTATAAGATCATGTTGAGTGTTCAAATTCTGGTGAGTAATATAAATAAGTAATAGGAGCAATATTCAACATTAAAAATGTGTTATATAAATCAAAAGATGATATATTTCTATAATTATATCTACGAAATGTGAAACGTACTGTCAAATTGATAATAAAATATTTAGTACAACTTAATTTATTTATTTTTGAGAAATATAACCTTGTGTCAACAAAAGGTATTTTGCTATAAAATTACAGAAACATTTATTTTAGTAGCGACTTGGTTTAATAGTTCATGGCAAATTTGTCTCGTAGCAAGCTACAATTCATTAAAATTAATTAAATGCACCATGATCTAAGCAATGTGATATTCATAAAAACAAACAAATTTATTTGTTTCCTTAAATAGCACCGTATATGACACACCAACTTTCTAAGAAAATTATTTTGCGATTTATTCATTCATTCCTAATTTATATTCCAATATTTTATTTACTTATCCATTTATAATTTTTGAATCAGAAACCTTAAAACTTTTAAACTGCAAAACCCGGCCCTGCAGACAAGAATACGGGGCAGACAGAATCAATACTGATACAGTTATCCCCGTTACGCCGTCTATGGTTTTACGTCACGACCACACCCGCTGAAAGAGAGTTAAGGGCGGTCCGGGACAGACTCCGGGCTCCGGGTGAATTGACATTGAAAGAGCATGGAGAGTACAAAAGAGAGAGAAATTAAAATGAAGTTGTCGCAATTTGCTGATTCAACTTTGTGAACTTAAAACAGTTATCCCGAAGAACGTTCTTTCTAAATGAATTTAAATTGTAGAAAGTCTTTAACTTCTCATTTAGACTCCTAATGCCGAATCAAAAGTCATGTGATAATTTTCTTGCATAGATATAGATTTTCGCGTAAACTCGTATAGAAATGCATTAAAAAAAAACTATTTTCAATTTCGTGAAGGTGTCAATAGTACAATTAATAACAAATAAATGCACACAATAGCTCACACAAAAAATATGTTTTTTTTTTTCAGAATTAAATCATAATAAATAGATTTTTTGATTAAATTCTGTATATTTATTCATATTTTTTGACGTTTCGACTCTCTATCCGAAAATCTTCATTAGAAAAAATGATACAATAGTATATTGTGTGGCTAGGGACGAAACAAGACGATTTCAGTTGAGGATGAGCGTTGCTTGCCCGAGCGAAGCGAGGGCCAGCATCACCCTCGGCTGAAATCGTGTTTTGTCCCGTGCCACACACTGTATTTTTCATAATACCTGCATTGAAACTTTTACATTACAAATTTGTCATAACAAAGTGAATATTTTTTTATTGATTTTACAGGTAGCAAGTCGAGAGTAGCTGCTTGTGCTTCATCAATAAGATGTTGTGGTGTACTTAAAATTGTCGTATTAATACTTTTTTTTTTAAACTAAGCGTCTTTTTAATTTAATTTACAGTTCCGAATATAACAACTGTCAAATTAACTAAGGTTATATGATTTTCATTTAGAGATTGACAATGAACAAATGCGACTCTGCCAGGGATAAAACGATGTAAAAAATTAATTCAGCGGGCAGAAACAAGCTTGTTTCTCCCCTCGAGAAGAAACAAGCCTGTTCCTGCCCGGCTACATTCGCATTTGTCTGCAATTGTCTTGTTTCGACTGACAAAACAAGCGTTGAAACGCGTTGTTTCAATGCAGGTATTATGAAAATCATTTTTTCTGATGAAGAATTTCGGATAGAGAGTGGAAACGTCAAAAAATATTAACAAATATACAGAATTTAATCCAAAAAATCTATTTATTATAAATTATAGTTGTTATAAGATACGAATGTGCCATCAAAGATAGGCAAAATCTCGAATCACTTTATATATATCAATATACAAGTACTTGAATTTTTTTTTCTGAATAATATTTTTACTATTTTTATTATTATTGTTATCATTATTATTATTACTAATGGTCGTCCAGTGGTCGAAGCTCGATACTTGAACATTATTGAATTTATTTCTCCATCTCCAGAGGACGAGAAAATCGTTAAAGTCTTACTTGAGATTTTTTTAATTCGGTGCATATTTCTCGACATGTCCCAGCAAAAAATAATTTTTTTTTCAACTTTGTATATCATTTTAGCTTTCTGCACTCCTTCTCCATATAAACTTCAAGTATGCTATATCTCACACTTCTTTTTGCACGCGATACAAAGTTTTTTCTTCATGTGAAATTAAAATAGGACACCTGTATATAGTTTGAGCTTTCTATACTCCTTCTCCATATAAACTTTAAGTATGCCAAATCTCACATTTCTTCGTGCATGCTATTATGCCTTAAAAAGGGTACAAAGTTTTCTCTTCACGTATTAATATATAATTAAAATGAAAAACCTTGCATAATTTTTGTTTTCTGCACACCTTCTCCGTATAAACTTCAAGTATACTAAATCTCACATTCCTTCGTGCATACAATATGCTTGAAAATGGAATGGAAAGTTTTCTCTTCATGTATTAATATATAGCTGATCAAGTCCATAAAGGTGGAATATAAATAAGAGACATATAAAAGACGTTGGTATACGAGCAGAATGCAAAAATTTAAGATTGCAAGTAATAAGAGATCATTAATTGTATGTGAATCAGCATTTATTAATACAGTAAAAAAAAAAATTAATCCGGCTCCTACTGGACTTTATAGTCGTACCGAGTTACCGTTTTTGTCGGATAATCAAACTTTAATAATTTCAACAGGAATACAAGATAATTCATTCTCGATAAAAATGCGAACGATTAAAACAAGAATTTCACATACATTCTAAACCTATGCAGTATGCAGTCAATAAAAATATCTGACAAAGTATATATATATAGTATGTATTTCGTCATTCTAGTAACTGCGGGATTTAAAGAAAACATAAACAAAATTTATTCGAATTTTTTTTTCCATGTAAATAGAAAACTGAAAAGCTTTATAATGAGTACAGCCAGTGTAGTGGAGGCTCGAATTCACCCGAAAATACCCGAACACGGGCGTTTCAATAGGTGCCGGATTATAGAATATGCCGAATCGTAGAGTGCCGGATTGAAGAGGTTCTACTTATACAGATGTAATAGCATGTCTATTTGAAAGAATATAAAAATTGAAAGAGGTAAGTAATTCAACTTAGGGCATCTATGATCTAAGTAAGAATTCTGAATTTTTGAATACAGATTTTTGAAGAAACTTTTCTGAATAATTTTAATAAGAGCTGTAAGGACTTGTGTTATGGATTCCAAATCAAAGAACAATACTCAACTTCGGAGCGAACAAAAGAATATTGGAAGTATATTTCAGAATGAACAATACTTAACAAATATTAGATTGGCAGAATAACAAATAAACGTTACATGGAATAAAAGAAATAAAAAAACAAATTTATAATTTATGCCTAAATTAGAAGATGCAGAATCTCCAAATTTAGCACATGTAGGCTTGCAAATTGGACAAAACAAATTAATATATACTGGGTAAATTAGTAACTCCAGAAATTTGTAATTATTAGTACGTATTTAGAATGAATGTAAGTGTAAGCAGAATAGATATTAGACACCAATAGTTATTGCAGCACGACCTAAGTCGGCCATAAGTACAGTTGCCTGCGTACTATTATATCAAATTCACAGAAATTAAAGGATGCTTTCGTTCGAATATTGTGCTATCATCGCGAACTGAGCTTCCCTAAAAGCTTGAACGCGCTAGATAGCTGAAATTTTGATAACTTGATTACAGACCATCAGACAGAAAATTGAAGAAGTTAATATCGCATTGTCATCCAGTTCTACAGTTTATTTGAAATTTCAAATCTCTAGCTCATCGGGAAGTTAGTTTAAAATCGATTGCGAATTTTGTACCGAACATACAAAAAGACAAACCAGAAAGCGAGGTAATAAAAACTAATAACTGAAGGCGACAGAGAAAAGAAATCTAGTTTGCTGACTGACATATGATGATCGATTCTATCGAACGCTTTCTAAGTCCAAGTGAATGCAAACAAAATTGACCTTTAGCTTCCAAAACAGTTGAAATGACGTGAGTATAGAGGATGGAATAAAGCTATGTTGAAAAAAAAAATTCGTCTCCAATTTCAGTGTAAATGTAGAAATAATTTTTTCGAATGTTTATTACAGTTGTAAAATATGGCTAATCGCTATTGGTCAATAGTTATTATTTCTTGATTTATCTCTCGATTCTTAAATTAGAGTGATATCAAATAATAAATAATAGAAGGTAATAGACCTTAGCCATCTTCAAGAGCGAAAAGAATTGTATAGTTTGATTATTATACTGTAACGTTATTTCTCTTAATTTAGGGAGCAAAAGTTACTAAACACTACTATTTATTTTTATGATTTATTAAAATGATAAATTAGATAACAAACACTATTTTTAATAGCTAATTCTAATTTAAACTAAAGACTATTATACACTACACTATAACTTAACTTTAATTATTTACGTCAATGTTGATTTATTCTAAATAACACAATTTATTTCAATCCATAGTATAAGGTCACTGAGCCAAAAATCAAACATGCTCCTCGCTTAGTCAGCAAATATATACCGTCGGTCTCTCACCACTACATTCTTCCCGCAAACGTCCAGGCTTTTCTAGAAAACGCTAGAAGGTGCCAGCAATTTTCTGGAAAACAAATATATTCGCTTCTATTTCTTGATGTAAAATATTTCCACAATAATTCTAAGCACCAGTAAAGCCGAAATGACTAATTTATAGACCTAAATTCGTTACAATACATATATGTTGATCAAACTGTGATACAAGAAAAGCGAGAAAAATTAAAAAAAAAAAAATTCCATTTGCCACAACCGGCTACTATGAAAGCTGCTGACCAAATGCATTAGAGAGGTTCCACTGTACGACAAAAAAAGCTAAAGTTAGAAACCATAAGATGACGAATCTTGCGAAAGTGTTGGTTATTGATTAAACTGTTTGGCATCCAGAAAGCTCAAAAAATTATTAAAGCCCATTTGCACAATTCAAGCTTATCCAGCAACTGTAACCATAATAAATAAGCTTGGTTCAAATAAATTGTAAATAAGCTTAGATGGTACAATCGGGTCTTCGAGGCAATATCACTCCAAATTCCCAAAACTATCAGATTATCACCAATTATAATTTTAAAAGTAAAGCAATGATTTTGAATGCAGATAAAATAACAATCAAAATAGTTTGTTAAGGCATTTCAAACACTTTCCAAACAAAACAGTCATAGCTTTCATGAAAAATAAAAAAACAATTTGATAAGCGAAATTTGATAAGAAATTGAAAGAATTGAAACAACAGATTAAAATTTCTCGAAACGAGTTTACTTTATATCTATTTTTAGAATTGACCTAATGTGACTCAGAATAAAAACAGCTTTTATTAGCATAATGTTAATTTTTAAACATAATAAATTATTTTTTCAACTTTTTTGCTGTTTTAATGATATGAGTAAAGAGCAATTATAAATATTACGTTACAAAGGGCGCCTACGTTATTTTCAACTGACGAAAATATATTTCTGGATTATTATATCACTATTTTGAAGAAAACAAATGCCATTTTAAAGTGCACTTGTTCAATTTATCGCATTGCAAACAAGTCGGAATAGTGTTGAACAGGAAGCATGATTAAAACATGACTTACGACAGGTGGTTCTATCCAACAGAAATTGAAAAGTAGGATACGAGCCCTGTTATTCCTCTGCTTTCCACTATTTTGATCGTTGCTCTAATTATCGATTTTAGTTGTGACGTAACTCCACCAATTTATATTTAACTAATGACGTCATTATTAGCGTGCGAAACAGCGTTCATTTTTGGAGAAGATATCATTCTCGTTTGGCCTTAATTTGGATTTGCGTGAATCAAAAGTGCGGAAACTCACAAAACTCTTTTTGGAAGTAATTTGGAATAGTATATTCCGATACAAGTGCGGAATGGAGATCATTCCATGCGAATGTGAATAATTCAGCCACGAGACGAAGTCGAGTGGTAGAAATCACATGAGCATGGTATGATCGATTCGCACGAGTGACGGATGTTATTTTTTCTACAGTCAAAAGTGTCCGCGTGAATATCTATAACCAAAATATACCGTTTTCTGAGAAAGAATTTGCTTCATTGATCTTATTCCTATTCATCAAACATTGATAAAATTACTTATATTGACTTCATTTCGAAGAGGAATGATAAGAAAATCAAAAAGAATTGAAATCATGACAGTAATGAATCAGTTTTTTCGCAACGCCACGTGACTTCCTTAGGAACTTCTAAGCGTGCGGAATGACCCTTATTCCGCACGCTACAGCGTGTGGAATGGGTATCATTCTATAGTGACTGTAGAAAAAATTAATTCTGATTTAGGAGAGAGGAGAGTTTCAAATATAACTTCATAGCGAATTTGGAAATGAATATGAAATTCAGTTCAAATTTAAAGACAAATAATTACATTGTGTTGGAAATATTATTATGAAATATTTCATCCTCAAAGAATTTTTATATCAAATATTTCGAATAAAAAACTCTTGGGATTTAAAAAAAAAATAAATTAAATTGTAGCCAGTAAAAACGGTTGTAAAACCTGCAAAAAGTTAATCACTAAATTATTCACATTACGGTCTAGACAAAAAAGTATAGACTGTTCATAAAGTACAGTCTAGAAAAAAAAAACACTTTACTGAACGCGTAAACCTTGACATCGATGTCTACTCGAGTGGGACGATTGTGCATTGTTTTACTTTCTTCCAAAACAATTGTTCATTTTGAATTCATTCACTAACTGCAGATTTTAAGGTGCGCCATGCTTTTGTTCCACTTGAAAATTTGAGTTGTAACGAATTTTTACTAATATCTACAATTTAAATTAATTGATTAATTACTTTTTGAGCGAATGGAGCCAAATATGATTTTATAAATAAACAATTTAAATAATCCTAATAATACAATGCATATATTTTTTTGTTATTATTTAATAAGAGCCAAGAGCCCAAAGCAAACATTTGTTCAAAAAAAATTTTTTTCCAAACCAGTGGATCTCAAGCAGTATCTAATCTTGGAATTTATTGATAGGCTTACTTGACTCTTAAAGAAGACAAGTGAAAATTACGATGCTTGAAATTTATTGTTCAGTGTTCAACACGGCTGAAACAAATATTTTAATGAATAATTAACAATTGTTATTGTTTGTACAACTCAATACTATAGTGATAAATAAATTTTACAACTGTTTAATGATTACCATTGCAATCGTACGAGATAGTCAATATATTTTTCTAAATACATTAGTACAAAATAATTTCACAGATTATCAACTAATTTTTCTGTGATTAAAATAAATTTCTATAGCGTATAGTTTGAGAATGTATAAATTGAAAATATAAATGATTGAAGAGCTGTTCGTTGACCCAATAAAAAGGTAATCAAGCACAAAATTGAATTTTTTACATATTCATTGATAAATGCTGCAACTAAAATTTATGACATCAGAGATTATCTTCTGTAGACAATTGGATATCATATTTAACATTGAAAGTTATTTGAACTCGTGCCAATTTTGCAAATATGAACAAAATATTTTCTTTCTACTCTCAAATTATATTTGCAAAAAATCATATCCTTCTGGAAAAATTACGATATTGCAAAAATTCAAATTCTCTAGTAATTTCAGTGTGATGTGCACATTTGAAACTATAGACAATTCTTTTTTGGTAATTTCTATTATTAAATTACATCATCATCAGATTATTCTGATAGTTTCCGAGATACTCTAATTTGTTTATAACTTTTCAATAAATAATTTCTGCAACAGCGCAATTCTCTAAAATTGATGTTACTTTGCAAGTAAAAACCTATAATTCAAGACCAGGAAGAACAAATTAGGTCAAGTTGTCGATACATTTCTCCACCTCCGATTATATAATAAATAAATATAAATAAATAACTATTGGCGGTCAGACCCGTTTGATCTGCAAAATTGTATTCATTCATTTATTATAATATAACATGTATACATTGTGCATGTGTTCCCCAGTGTTTTTTTTTTGGTCAATGCACTAAAACAGTAATTTTTGTCTTCAACCGGTGGTGCTTCGCACCCAAAGAACGAGCGGGTTTCGCTAATTTCATACATGCACACGATATGGTGATGTGCACATAATAAACTTCTGCAACTTCTTTATACCCTATTTCATGAATCAAACTTGTCATTAGACACATATCAGACGGTAAATAATCATTTTTCATTAGCAACTTCGCTCAACATTTCGCGAATGCGTGTAAACCTTCAAAATGGCTTAAGATTGCTTGATCATCAAAGCACTATAAGTATAAAAAGCTGATTTTTCTATATGTTATTAATCGATAGTAAATGCATACTATTTAATTTTTTGAGAAAGATATAATGTGTAGTTTTTGTGTAATAATTTTTTAAAAGTGGATATTTAACATGTAGTCAATAGGGAATCTCGCGTATAAGAATATTTTCCATACAATTTAATCCTACTGCTAATGATAAACATACAAAAAATTGTGATTTATATTAATTCTCGTAAGAATGTAAAAACTATAAAAAAGTATTCTCACGTGTAGTTTCGTAGATATTCTAATCTAAATAAATGAAAATGCACGAAAATATTTGCCGCCCATACTTGAAAACAAACGACATTAGATACAATCAAATCAGTTTTTCGATGCCTAGGGGTTAAAATTTAATAGAGATCACATTTTCTTGCTAAACCAAGTATCTCTAAATTAGGATTTTAAGTTAATTATTACAATTAAATTAAAGTTAGAGTTGAAATATATTTATCTATAAATAGTGTTGAATGACAAATATTATATATAGTCACAAATTTTATTGTGAATAAATTATTATTACAGGGTATGGTGCAAAAATTTTTTTTACAAACTCGTACGATCACAAAATCTCTCACAGTTACTCTAACGGCTCATGTGCCTTATATACCCTACTCCAACAATGGGCCAACATTCAAATGTCTGACAGTTGAACAACAATGAACCAGCGTTCAAATGTCCGACAACCGAACATCTAGCAACCATAGACTGACATTGATATGCCTGACAATTAAACACCGATTAGATTGTTGGTCAATGCTAACTAGGATTCATAGTCACAGCAAATTATTAAATAGAACAATAATTCCAATAAACATTAATGTGAACTAATTTCTTAAGACTCTTCACATTCGTGACAATATTATATAAAAAAACATAAGAATTAGGAAATATGTGACGATACTAGTCCCTACCGTTCGTCCCTAAAAAGGGTGAATTCCCAGAAACCCGCACATTTATAATATTTTTGTGAAAACATTTCTAGTGCTCGCGCCGTGAACATAACCTAAAAACCATAGTGGATTAAAACATTTTGTGAAAGAAGATTAACTTATTTACGTAATACCATTCACTGAGTTAAACAGTGTGAATTAAGTGTTAAACTAACTATTAATACCATAATTAAGTATTTAAATAAGTTAAAGTTATAATTGTTGGACATCTGTCAGATTTGACAGATAAAGGCGCCATTGCGCAGAAACCAAGATGGCGGCGATATGAGTATGTTTCAATTTTGTAATAAGAGATGGCGCTGACGACACTTAATTGTTCTACGGTCATAAAGGCGCGATGGATTCAATAGGGTAGGCTTGCATTTCAAATTAAATCCAAGAGTTGCTTAATACTTGAGGTATGCAATTTTCTGAGTCTTTGGTATCAGATAATGGAAGCACCTTCTTTGTGAAGCGCCTACGCTATCTACTTCCAATAAGACTATTGAATATAAATTAGATTTTTCAGAATTATTTCATGTGGACTGGTTGGTAGCTGTTGGCAGCATTGTTGGGTTTGAATTAGCACCTTCTTCGCAAAGCGCTTGTTCAACAATGAAATCACCCAGGGTCTAGAATAGGCTGTTCTATTCCTAATAGGGGAATAGGGAAACCCAAGTGTGACTGATAATAGGAATTGGTAAGGGCTTTTTTTACTAAAAAAGCCCTTACCAATTCCTGTTCTATTCCTTTTCTAAATTATTTTTGAAAAGTTTCAAATTCTTTTAAAAACGCCATCTTCCTTAATGACCTTAATACCACTTTCCATTTGTAGAATAATTGTTTATGATAAATAAATCTGTTGTAATTATTGTTTGGTTTAGGATTTATTTTTTTGCATTTGTTTAAATTAGATTGATGAGTCAATTTGTTGTAATTGTCGTTTCGTTTGATCAAATTAAATTCCTAAAACTCATTCTGTGGTTTCTTTTTGGGGAAAATATTTTCACATTTCAGAACCGGACTTCCATTGATAAAAGTTCCAATGTTTTGCTTCTTTTTGATTAAAAAGATCCTGGCGCCCGAGCATATAAAACCTCATGTGAGTAAGTGAGGTGGAAAAAATTGAGTAATGTATAAAATGTAAGTCAATTTAAAATCTTGCATTGTTGCCTTTTTAGTACATTACAAATATTTTTCACAAATCAGTATTTTCAATAAATTAAATAAATATGCCATCAAGTATTCGAATTCGAGGCAATGGATATAAATGATTTATAAATCAGACTTTTAAATTCATGTATCATATTCAAACTCCTCAGTTCTTTTTGCTCTTGAAGATGGCTAAGATGTAACCGAAACTGTCGAACTGATTATTATACTTACATTCATTATTCCATTCAGCTTCAACAATATTAGCTAAGTTTAAGTTATTAATCTCCATAAATACCAATCAATTTCCTAATGGTAAAGGATTATTTAGGTTTTTCTGTCGCTATTTACTAGCCTATTATTGTTCATATTGAGGAATTTTATGCACAACATATTTTAATTTTAGACCCTGAAACTGCTTCCCAGGTAAAAATGCCATTATATCATAATGTTGGCTTTAGGCACTCTACTTTAGGCGAGCTGATAGCTCTACCGATTAGACTATCATGCAACTTAGCTGCCACTTGTGTGTTGAGGATGATAGCGCTGGAACGCATAAATAATAATGCTAAAATTGTTTAGTTTACGCATCGTTTACGATGTTTAATCAACCAAGTTTGAATATGGCTCGTGGTTCAAATTGCTGGAAGTAGTTCATAATTTAGGTTTTTTTTATATCTTGTGAATATATAAGGGCTGTTCCATGTATTGCTATAACAAAAGTACAGAATTTGAAGGATATCTTGCCAAGGCTCGATCTCCAAATTATTATCAGATTATCACCAATCCGTAAACTGTATTTACTGACCTTAATACTCAAATAACTATTTCAAATTTAACGTACCTACTCGAAGAATTGAATAGATGATAAATGTAACTTTTTTTATATTCATTTAATATGTCACTTGTCAGTTTACTAAGGTTTGATTTTACTTTTACACTCCTTACGTAACCTTATTCTGGACATAAAAACAAAGGTGATAATTGCTGTACCTATAGAAGTCATACTCATTTATATGGAGTTCATTGAAGAATTGTAAAATCAACCGTAGTTGTTATATTCTTTTTGAGCCAGCCTATATAAATCATAAAAGATAAAAATATTAATATTATACGATTACCGCTTTGAAATTACAATATTTCTCATTAAAAGCAATAATTATTAGAAAATGCAATTTAAACAGCATATATTTAATATGCTTATTAGGTTTATAATTACTCACTTTCATGGTTATAAAAATGGAACGATTTTGTATTATCACTTGTGCTAATTTTTTCTATCATGACCCTATTGAAATGTAGCAACTTTTTGCGTAAACATTGCAGCACGATTATTTTAAAATTGAAAACTTGTAGCTATTTTCGACAGTGACATCATGGTAGAATTCACCGAGTAGTCGTATGTGACTTTGAAAAAGTCCGTGATAGTGTGTGTGTGTTATGCAGACTATTGGATGGCTGCTGGCCTTCATTTAGACTTATGTTTCTGTGAAACTATAAAATTGTGTATATGATTAGTTGCTTGATATTTAAGTTAAGGACGATTTGTGGTTTGCTATGAAAATTGTGTGCGAATTATTGGGTTGCAAAATTTTTGCAATAGAAATATTTATAGCTTATTTAAATAGAACATCTAGGAGCTGCTATCTTATTTAATAGCTATATCTAAAGTGAAAGATTAAATGATCTAAATATAAACTAATCTAAATTTCATATCAAACATAACTTGCTGCCAACATAGAAAAACGATTTGAAAAACATTACTAATACGTAAAATATTTGACACATATATTTGGCTCATTTTAATTTTTAAAAAGCCGATTCTTCTCATTTATCTAATGAAGAACACTAATGAAAGTCTGCAGTGAGTGATTGAAATGTTTTTTCATTAAATTCAGTTTCATTACCGCAAAACTCTAAGCACATTTACGTTTTTCTCTTTCTCGACGTTGATTCTTTTGAAGCGGAAATTCTTTTTAATCCCTTATTATCACGAAACTTGAAAGAAAATTACGTACTTGACGATGTTATTAAAATTATGATCACTTAATGAGAGCTAGGGTGGAATCAGTAGCTACAAATTTAGTATATGTTCCACTGAAACAAGTACAGTATCCAAACAAAAGTTAGTTTCATGTATAATTTAGCTTTGATATTCATACTAAAACTAATTATGTACTCTTATGATTGAAATCCTTAAATAATAATCCATAAATTGTAATAGTAGAAACCTAATTACATCAAAAATTTATTTAATAAGCTAGTTTATCATAATAAATATGTTTCGGATTAACCTAAATTCCAATAATTTACATTTTACCGACCATATGTGCATGTAACATTTTTCATTGCATTGCCAAGAAGCGAACTCATTTTATTTTTTTCTTTCGAAATATAAACAAACTGAAATCAAGCTTATTTCAAGACATGATCTACAAAAATAGGTCCAGCACGTTGCTATTTCTTTTCCAGATCGGTTTTGTTTGTTTTTCTTTCTTAAAAGTGTGTGTTGCGAACGATGTTCTTTTTTATAGATATTTATAAGCTGCAGTGATTGTTAATACAATAAGTTCAAGAAACTGGTTTTGTATACAAGATGGTAATGAATTTTTTCCAATCGGCATGATTATTGATGGTAAAATGAGCCCATTTCTTCAACAAAATCAGTATCACCAACCTAACTATCACAGAAAAAAAGGTAATAAATTTGTTAATTATTTTAATAAACGAACAATACACATCATTATGGATTTATAAATCTAAAGTTGCATCAGATGTTCTAAGAAAAATAGTTACAAGTGCTTAATAAACAAATTAATATGCATCTCAATAAAATTTTATTACTTAATTATAGTATATAAAAGAGAGTTTCGGAGTTTTTGCAATAATGTTTACTTTGTGAGTACTTGACAAAAGCCAAATAAAATCGCATAAAAGGTCAATTGTTGTATTGGATCAGCAAGTCTATTTTTAAATTTGACACTTACTGAAAGTATTTTTACGAGGCTATTGTTATTTTTATACAAATTTTCCATTAATTTCAACATTTTATTCAACAAAAATAATAAAAATAAATGTTGGAGAAATTAAGAGTCAATACAAAATTTATATATCTAAGTGATGAGTGATAAATTCACGTTAGTTAATTATGGTGAATAATCATGCAACAATTATTTTTGTTCTTAGAAATAAAATTATTTAATAAATCAAAAATTCATATAGGTACTATCATATGTAAGAAAAAATATCATAAGACAAGTTTTTATCAATTTTGTGCTCTTATTTTTTATGAAATTTTATATGTGGTCCTATCAAGAATAAGACAGATTACATTTCATTGTATTGAGTATTCACTCAGCACTATTTGAAGAACGAGGCCGAAATGTCAAATGTCACATAACAAAGTATCGCAATCATGCATTGTTAACTCTCAAATTGCATTCAAAATAGATTACGTAGTCAAAATGAATCTTAATTCAAATGTAAATCGAATTCACTTTTTTCTGAAACATATCAGATGTACTTGACACTTTTATAGCTTTGTCAGGCTGTTAATTTTGTTTATAAAAAAAGGATTAACGTGTTTTACGAGGAAAACATTTTAAATTCCAATCGCTGTAGACACGAGTAGTGTTTCGACGCAAACTTTACAAATAAGTGAAAATTATTAGAATTGAATTATTTAGACAAATGTTTGATCTTCACAAGTGAATATCTTTAGCTTAAAGTTATTTCTCACAGAAATATGAAATATTATTGATAATTTATGAATGTCATGGTAATAATAATGGCCCATCATTATACATTCAGTCAGTACAAACTTTAATGTACTTTATTTATTGAGAACCATTCATTTCTGCCTTCAACAGAGAAAATGAAATAAATTTTGCATGGAGAATAATAGGTAATTAGTAGATCAGTTTGACTTAAATGGATGTACAAAACGACTTTAGAACAGGGCAATATAAAATAATGTATATTACTTTCTATTTTTGCAAAGTCGTTAATACGCCTACAAAACGTTCAAGATTAAATCTGGTTTTGAAGATGTCCACCTTGAATTTTTCAACAGAAACAGATATTGATTTAATTTTGGAAATATTTAAATAAAAATTCAAAAATATTATTTTTCTTATAATTCAAAGTATTAACAATGAAAACGATAAGATATTGAAATTTAGTTCTTCCATCACAATTAAAAATATAGATTATCGACAGTAATACAAACAATTTTGTTCTTAATTGTTTTTATCAATAATTCTGCAAAGTTGCTTTTTAGGGCTCCATGGCCAAATGTCAAAATGGGATAATTTCGTCATGTCCGTTGGTCCGTTTGTCACAGCCGTATTATTTAGAGACTATTAGCACCATATAGATAGATGAAATTTGGATGGAAGGTGTTTCCTATGTAATGAAATCGCAAAAAAAGACAATTGAGGATGGCACACCATAAAAGTGCCTAAGGGATGAAAACAAAAAAAATCAGAGCACATAATCGTGTGGGGGATATCATAAGATTGGTCTCTAAAAAAAAAAAAAAGAAATTTCCAGGTGACTTTTTTATTTAAGACAGTAGTCGGTGAGATATGTGCTTCTAACGTCGTGAAAAGTGTATCCATCTCTTTTAACTTTTCAATTATACTCGTACAATATAAAATTCTGATAAAAATTGAGGCAGTAGAACTTGAATAACATTTAACTCCTACATTCCTGGCTTCTTCTGTATTGTAAACCCTCGCTATATAGTAAAGGATCCGTTATAGGTGTCGACCGATGTAACAGAATGAAACTTATTTTTTATGAAATAGAATACGTCAACAAAAGTAACGTTGATGAGTTGCCTAAAAAAAATCTGTTCAATGTTATGTTTAATTAAAAATTCAATAATCAATTTTTTCCATATCTTCACCGATCATGTAACCAAAAAAATTTAACATTAATTGAAAGTATAAAGTCTATTGGGACTTACAGGATCCGTTGGCGGCGCTGTTAACAAAAACAATATGGCCGTCAGTAGGTAGAAATTAACATTGCACGTATAGACGTGACGTATTATTTTTGACGTTTCCAGAAAATGTGAATGATTTTGTCAGCTAAATTGCATGATATATTGAAGCTTTTTCAATTGATGGCCAGTTTGCAAAATATTGTCGAAGCTGAACAGCTAATAAACGCAAAATTAGTGATAATATACGGAACGACTGAGCTGTCATATGTAAAATTAGTTAGAGATGTGACCAAATTGAAATACAAGTGAATAAATGTCAATCCTACATGAAATTGATCAATAATTTAATTCACCAATAAGATTTTTTTGATAAATAAATTGTAAAATGCAAAATTATTTTTCACATTGCACTAACCTGAAAAAATGTGCGAAATTAGTTACGAATCTGATTGAATTTCTAATGCTTATTCAATTAGAGTTTTGGAGAAATAGTATATTGTGTGGCTAGGGACGAAACAAGACGATTTCAGCTGAGGGTGAGAGTTGCTTGCCCGAGCGAAGCGAGGGCTGGCATCACTCTCGGCTGAAATCGTGTTTTGTCCCGTGCCACACACTGTATTTTTCATAATATCTGCATTGAAACTTTTCAAATCACAAATTTGACTAACAAAGTAAATATTTTTCTTTTGATTTTGCAGGTAACAAGTCGACAGTAGCTACTTGTTCATTATCAATAAGATGTTGTTTTTTTTATCGTATTAATACTTTTTTTTCTTGAAACTAATCCTCTTTTTAATTTAATTTACAGTTACGAATTCAACAACTGTCAAATTAACTGAGGTTATATGATTTTCATTTAGAGATTGACAATGAACAAATGCGACTCTGCCAAGGATAAAACGATGTGAGAAACAAATTCAGAAAACTCGCATATGTCTGAAATTGTCTTGTTTCGACTGACAAAACAGGCGTTGAAACGCGTTGTTTCAATGCAGGTATTATGAAAATACTTTTATTATCAATTAACGAAAGTTGAAAATGCAGCATTCCACATAAAACTCTACCTAGAGATCAGAAACCATTTTTTCGATGCAAAGACTTTGAGTTTTCTTTCTGTAACTCGAGAAAATCAAAATCGAAACTTTCCTCTTCTCTGTCATTAATATAGCACTTCCAATATTTAAGCTTTCAATTTTATGGAATTTAGGATTCTTTTAGATTAGCAGGATATTTTTCAATTTTTGTTTTCATTCTGCGCTTTGACATTTCTACCTAATGCACGCCATTATTTTTAGTACACTACAAAACCGTGATGACGCATTCTATTCTGTAACTCCCAATAGAATATGCAAACTAGGGTTGCTTACCTTTTTCTGTCCAAAGCTATATAGTAGGCCGGATTTAAATAGGTGAATCTAAAATGGTACAGAAAAATTTATGTTTGCATATTCTACAGGCTATGAAGATATGGAAAAAAATAATTATTCAATTTTTAAATTAACATAACCTTGTTTTTCTTTAGGCAACTCATCAACGTTACTTTTGTTAACATATTTTAATGCATAAAAAATAGATTTAATTTGTTACTTGATAGGTACTACTGCCCATAACACTTTAATTTAGTTTGGCGGGAATGATCTCTTAGTTCCCGAGGAAATCACAGCTCACATTTATTTCTTGCTATTAATTATATTACTGGCTCATCTTATCTTGCTTTTACCAATAAGATTAGCGTAATCGCTATAGTATATACATCATCAACGAATAATTCAACACAGTGATATATAAAATACAATACGATCGCTCAGATATATCAATTACAAGTTTCCAGGAAAATAATATCGATAACATCTATAAATACATCGTTTTTTGGAAATCGTTATGATGAAGACTGTCAATGCACATAGCAATTTATTGTTAACGGTAAACACATTCAAGACTATGAATACCAAATTCGATTATAACAATCTTTAAAGTACATAACAACCATAAAGATCATAATGACTTGAGCTCTGAACAGACCAATAAATTTATTCATTAGATAGTGCTGGAATTTGATAAGTTGTTTGAAAAATACAAATGATACACTTTTTTATTGCTCACAATTTTTTTGCGATACGTTTTTATACTCATGTTATTTTCAATCATGAACACATCTATTAGATTCTCATCAACACCTACATAAATTGGAACATGCAAATGTCAAAACGTCAAAACTCCATGGGTGGCGACAACAGGATGAAATAAGGGGCCAATGTCTAAAAATATTTGTAATACATACATTAAGTATGTGTACGATGTTTATTCTTTCATACTGTTTAAACATTGAAACGTGCTTTAGGTTAAATTAAGAAATACATTATTCGACTTTTGTTTTTAAGATTTCTCATTTCTCAGAATATGAATCAACTATTTTATGAATCATTCAAAATATCCCAATAATGTCTTTATTCAATACTAGCTGTCACCCGTGACTCTGCCTGCATATAAATGAACTTTTTGAAATCAATGAAAAACTATATAATGAATTCCTGCAGCACCCGGACTAACCTGCGATAGCTCTAAGCTTTAGATATTTCCTGTTGTTTTAATTCAATTGAATTTCTTTTGAAAATATAATAATTGCATACAGCACCCTAAAAAACGTGAGCCTCGTCCGCGGTAGCTTTTTGAAATCAATGGAAAAAAAATAATAAAAATTAACTGCAGCACTTGAGCAATCGGTTGTCCAGTGGTACAGAGCCGAACATATTGACTTTTTATCATCAAAATATGATAATAGTCGGACAGAAAACATTTTACCAAACAAACGTATGAGTGTTACCCTTAGGAATGAAATTTCGAAAAGTCCTGTGTTAATGGTACTTTATATCATTATAGGAATATAGTATCAAAATTCCAGAACTTCAGGCTCAGCGATTTGGTCTGTGCGCTGCCTCTCAAATAATAATTATTTAATAAAAACTACTTTTGATTTTAAATTCTGTATATTTATTGAAAACCTTGACGTTTCGATCCTTTGACCAAGGATCTTCTTCAGAAAACAATGATACAAAATAAAACAAGGTAAGTAACTAGATATTAAAAATATACAGAATACTAGATGTGATAACGTGGATATCACACCTAAACAAAAAGAATAAAATCCTCTGGCATTCTTCGTAGCGCTACGCTGTCTTGTTGAAATGTCGTGTATTTTGTGATTTGGGATGTGTGCGGAGGTCATATTCCTTTGTTTGGCGTTTTCACGTGGTTTTCCTCAAGCCTTGGGTAAATGCCTTAGGATTTTATTATTTTTGTTCAGATGTGATATCCACGTTATCACATCTAGTATTCTGTATATTTTTAGTATCTAGTTACTTGCCTTGTTCTATTTTGTATCATTGTTTTCTGAAGAAGCTTCTTGGTCAAAGGATCGAAACGTCAAAGTTTCCAATAAATATACAGAATTTAATATCAAAAGTCGTTTTTATTGAATAAAATTCTGAAAAATGTATGGATTATTAATTAGATAAACAAAATCCAAACTATGAATTTTCTAACCTACACTGCAGCGCGAGTCGTACTTTGATGATACTATGTCGAAAACTTTTACGCAAGCACTATCAAGAACAAGTCTCAACGCAATCGAATGAACGATACGCGAACAAACAGCCATTCGATACGACTCGCATGTCACTTATCGTACGTTTATAAACTACTCAAAATAATTAAAGGGTCAAGTGTCCTTTCGTCTGCTCGATTTGAACTTATTGCACTACAATCTTGAGCATCTGGTTGATTATTATTATGACTGTCAAATACGTAGAGTGTCAACGGATAAAGGTTCTGTGTTTCAATATTCAAACTCTTAATAAAGTTCAAACCTCATCTGAAATATATACCATTGCTAGAAAACTTGACCCTTTAATTATTTTTAGTAGTTTATTACCATTTCTGAAATATATTAGCAAGTACCATCAACAAATGTACACAGTTTCAATCCAATCGGATTAATGATACGCGAACAAACGAATACGACTCGTGCGCCACTCATTATACGTTGATAATACTATGTCAGAAATTTTCATGCAAAGACCAACAACAATTATAAAAAGTTTCAACTCCATCGATCCAACCGTTATTTTTTTCTCACTAATATTAAACAGTTTATCTGATTTTAGAAATACAGAAGTACCAAAAAATTATAGCAAGGGTCAGAATTGTATTACTTAATATTATTTTCGTGATAAAAAATTGGCAGTGATAACGCCGGCATTTAATTTTGAATAACTAGAAAATTTATCGCTCTATTACCTGCGTTCTGATTCTAAAAATACTCGTGACTTCAAAAAATTTAAAAATCTCTATGTATCATTTGAACTGTTGGACTTTAACCATTAAATATAAATGTTACAATCGCAAATAAAAGTACTCACATCTGCTTTCAAAAAAAGGAACATGATTTTTTTATTTTATTTTTGGCAATGGTCTGTTGGATTTAGTGGCAATATTAATTAACGATCCGTTTTTACATTTGGGCGAAGACAATAAGATCTTTTGATGTAGACTCTCAATTGGTTGGAATGCAAAAAGATACTAAATAAATAAGAGGCGCCAAATCTATTTCGATCCATTAATTTTAGTTATAAATGAGCCATGATATAAAAATTTATTGTAATGCTTTTCGGAAATATTATATAATTTTCTGATTCAGGCAACCTTGTGAACATAGCAGTGAATAGAGTAGTATAAGAAATTATCATATTTTGTTCATTCTACTCTATACAAAATCATTTTGAAGATTTCTGACTTGAGCTTCTCGTACATTCTGAAAAAATATATTTATTCATTTTACAAGAAGTATTTTGTCATTTCTTTATATTATGAAACATACCAAACTTCTGCAGATTGAAATTTCCAAAGTACACAATATAGTAATCGATCAAAATTGAAACTAATTACTGTTGGAATAGTTAACGGAGAAGTTTCTGTATGATAGATAGAATCTTAAGTTATAAGATTTTCAAAAAGAAAAGATCTAGAGAAGTTGGACGTCTGCACGCAATACTTTAGAAGCAATTCAGTATGAGTTTGAAATCTGTTCTATAATATATAAAATTGTAATCTTTTTCAGAGAACACAAAGTATATTATATAAATTATAGAACTATATATCCAGCATATATATTCTCATTTTTATCAATTTGACAAAATTTAATATATATTATAATAAAAAGAATATTGAAATTATTCTTACCTTGCAATTGTTGAATGGTCGCCTGATACTCGGCCAACTTCTCATCCACATAATCCTGGCTTTGATTAGCTATAATATCTGCAGTGGAGGGTCCATCGTGTTCGTCGGGTTCGTAACGGTACCCCACATTTCCTCCAGGAATAGGATTAGGTTCCAGTGGAACCCCAACAAGATATCCATGTTCATGGTACATGGGACTTGGTGGCATATGGTGTAACGGAGAAGGAGGGATAGGGGGCGCCTGATGAGGATTTGGGGTATGACGGAATGGAACTGGTGGAGGAGTGGAGTACCCTTCGTAAGGGGATACACCCCGAAAGTAGTCTGGTGAGGCTGGGTGCATGTGCATCGGAGTTGGTGACGGCTAAAACATAAATAAAGTTGAATGAGTAAATGGATTAAAATTCAACCTATAGGCTACGTGCATGAAGTCTACTAGCGCCTCTAGCGGGCAATGGAGAACGATTGAACTCCATTTTATCATTGTTTCATACCTATAATTTTTTAAATGTACTTATACTATTTAATTCAGCTGTGTGCGTATGATATAACTTAAGATAAGAGGTACGTTGAAATTATTTATTTTGAGTATTTTTTTCTTCAATTACAACGTACCTATTATAGAGAAAACGTCTTAATTTGTCCAAAGCGACAGGATAACCTCAAATTATGACGTCGATGATCTTGCTGATCGGGTTTGTATTTATCAAACACTGTATCCCTTTTACCGAGGAAGCATTGAAGAAAAGCGTGATATTAATTTTGCCATATTAAACATGTTGAAGAATATGTTGCGGACAATATTAACAACAAAATTACTGCGAAATGCATCTGACAAACTTCTATCACTGAAACATCTTACAAATTAGAGATAGAGGTAAATTCATGAATCCCAAATCGATGATGAATATTTCTAATTTCACAATTGAATTACAAACATATTTGTTATATAGATCAATAATGCAAGACAGACAATACTCTATTTACCGCTTTGATTCACTTCACTCGTTTTCTTATGTTATAACTGGGTACATGAAATCTATGAAACTATATTTCACTTGAATCATCCTTAACACAACAGCCTGAAACAGAACATGATTTATATGCAATCATTTTCACTTTTAAACTACAATGCTCAATGACAGCTCAATGACGTATTCTGAGAAATGGAGTTCGATGTTTACAATTGTGCTCACCATGAGCGCTCGCATCGATATTTGTTCAAACTCCGCCCCCTTGCACATAGCCTATAGCATATACCTATAAATATATATACCAACGACTTGGACCTGAGAGCGTACGGGGTCTTTTATCTCTTTTCTTCTGCAAGTCTGAACTGCGCATGGTCACACTTTGAAATAAGTCTTAATTTAGAAAATAAATTTTACTCCTAATCATCCCGAACACAATCTTTCAAGCATCAGCCAATGAAACTCAAGACTGTGACCATGCGCAGTTTAGACTTGCAGAAGAAAAGAGATAAAAGATACCGTATGGAGACGCTTTCTTGTTAAGATAGGGGGTCAGCAGTATATATATTTATTGGCGACTAAAATTAACTCGTAGCCCTCTAGCGGCAACCATTTGAACCTTCCAAAACGGTAATGTTTATGAAGCGTCATAAGACGTAGTAGTAGTGTTTTGCTTTATTTGTGTCATATCTTATGATTTTGATTCTTTTTTAATTGTTAGTTTCGTTCCTTAATTTTTCCAGATCTAATATTCCTAATAAAACCAGACTTTTTCAAAACTAATTTCCCTTTCTAATCTTTATTCCTAACCTCTCATTTTCTCTGATACTCTCAAATAACTACCATTATAGATCCTGCTAAACCAAAAATAAGCAATGCAAGCTGTTGTGTGTACGATTCTCATTCGAGGGCGGCTAAGAATCGAAATCATGGCTTTCTGCGAGAAGGCGAAAGAAAAATTTTTATTAACAATAATCTAGGGACGATTCAGAACTTGTGGATAAAAGGAAAGCATGGATCTTAAAAATACGAACTGGCAAACCAGTTACAAAACACATGAGAATATGCAGTTTACATTTGTTGCATTCAAGTAACTGAAGAGTTCTCTTGATACTAGCCGGAGAACATAACCCCCAAACACATCCATCTTTATCTGCAAATATATGAATCATGAAAGAATAATCCATAAAACAGAGTACATAACGTTGAAATATAATCTTGAAATTTACCAGAATTATAAAATACAACCCCCTTCACATTCAAACAAAGTCTCAAATTCCTTTCAAATATAGCATCCAATACATACAAATCGAATGCAACGTCAAACACATTACCGTTTAGAGCCGCCATGTTTGTATTATAGCAGCGCCGCCATCGGTAATTTTAGTCGCCAATAAGTATATGGCCTATAGCTAAATATCACAGTAAATCCTTTGCTAAATAGTTTCTTCTTAGTGGAAATGGAAAATGACAATTTGAGGTACGGAGAATGTATCAAGCGGTGGCGCCTCCAACAGTGGATCTTTAGTAATAGGGATCATTTATATAAGTGTGACACCATTACGAAATCTAGAAATAATGTAGTCCACTTATCAAAGAATGTAAGCCGTGTGAATAAAATAGTATATTATATAACGAGGGACTTAAGTGCTTGATTTAATCCTGAGGGTGGAGTTTATTGCACGAGACGCAGTCGAGGTCAATACTCACCTGAGGGATTAAAGGCACTTAAGTCATGTGTTATCTACGCTATTTTTCGCACTACCGTATTATATTGAATCACAATAGTCTAAAGTAGATTAATTAATCTTACAATTTTGACAACTACAAACTTGATACAAAAATTTTGAGTAAATTCACCATAGAAACAAGACTGGCTACAGCAGTTGTTCAATAAATAAGCTTGCTGTCAAAAAGATGAGTGAGAAAATTGATATTGATAAGGCTGCGGAAGAGGTAACTGTAAAATGATTTTGCCAAAAGTCTAGAAAATTTACGAACAACAATACGATGCATTTGTGAAATTGTGTGAATTGCAATAATGCTAATATAAATTAAGAATGAAGGTTTGAATTCTACTGACAAAATTCAATTTGACATTTAGGTAAGTACTTTGATTATTTAGTTGTCATAGAAAAATTTGTTTATTTTACTTTAGTCCCTTGGGATTCTGGATCATTTTAGATCCCGGAGGGACTAAACTCAAACTTAAGTCCCTGAAATGAGGGATTAAATTCGTTGTTTACTCCTGGGAGTGCGAAAATTTTTTAACTAACTGCTGAATAGGTGACTATTGTAAATAAAGAAAATTAGCTATTTTTATAGATATTGAGAAAAATTGCATTTTTCACAAATTGTTGTTTGTTTTTTAGGAGTAAATTGTATATCAAGTTTATTTATTCTTCCGTGCAGAGTGTAATAAAATTATTTAAAACATCAAAGGTCAAGTTTGCAGAGCCATACAGTTCTGTTTACACCACCTCGAACAGATTGTAATACAAATTCACTAAAACAATATACACATGAAAAGTGATTCAAGCGCTAAAATTGGCACGAAAACTCTAAAAACCAAACTAATTTTAATTATGTTTAGATGATGAACAATTTTCATTGCGTAGGTCATGAACTATGAGATTGATCATTTTGGCAGCGAGTTATACACATTCATCAAATTAATAGCTGCATTTGAAGTAAGTAAATTCAGTTCACATTTTGACCAATCAGAGCCTTGGACCGTACTTAACTAGAATGGAATATAGATTTTCAAAATGCAACAATTTCTACTTGTATATTATAACTGTTTCCCATTTTTAATTGCATGTTTTGAAAAACTTGAGAAAATTTGTGATATATCACTTAACACTACTTACTGTGCTAATACCAACTTGTCGTGCATTCTCTTAACTAATCCAAATAATTTTAATTAATTCATCAAAAATATTTATTAGGAACAGAAATGTATACAAAATTGGGAATAAGATATAATCATTAAATTTTAGAGTAAATATTGGCGATTTCCAAATTGTGAAACAAGTGGTAAAATAATGATGAAAACCACATAAGTGTAACTCATTTTCTGTGCAGAATTATTAGCTTGTCTGATCATTCTTCCACCACCAACCAGGACACGTTTATCATCTTCATCATCATCATCAGTATTGAAAAAATTTCCTTTTGGTTTGTTTTCCAGTTTTTTTTTTATTGGGAATTTGTTTTTTCCAGTGTGAAATTTCGACCAATGAATCGCATTTCGAACGTTTTCAAAAATATCTGACATACTCATGGCGTTTTCAAGTTCTTCACTATTTGCACCTTTGGAATAAAAATATTTTATTTATCTACAATCGTTAGTGTCAACTTTTACATAATTTCCAGTATAACAATTGGCTACTATAAGAAACTGTGCAAAATGAGTTAACGTTGCACGCTTTTATTGCACAATTTCAGTACAATAAATTACTACTATCTATTTAAAAGAAACGTTACATATGAAATGTATCTCAGAATCAAAAGATTGAAATCCATGTGAGTTAGAGAACAATCATCTGCTTTCCAAGATCTAATTTAGCTCTTTGAATGACCTGTAAGATTAAAATACATCAAACTGGTAGTGAAAAGAGCCACTTTTATATTTAAGACTTATTCATAACTTAATAAAACTTTATCTGTTCTAGAATTTCACTTTCTGACACTTGGTCTAAAAATATCAGCATTTTGAGACGGAATTGAATCGTTTGGTTGGAAGTGCTTATTTATCTACAATTTGTTATTCAGTGATTCGTGAATCATTGGATAAAAATACGAAACGAAAATCGTTTGATCTTTAATATATGCCTATATTTCATTGATAAATATTATTAATAGTTTTTTAATTAGTGTGTAAAATGTGTTCACCAAAATGATAAATCTAAATATATTTCCATTCATCAAAAAGTATAATTTTAGAACCTGTCAATTTGATTGCTGACTCATTGAAAAGGAAATTCAATATTCAATATGCATTAGAAATTAAATAAAGAGTTAGACATAATAAAAATAATGTATCAAATTATACTTTATTGTTAAACCATTTTTGTTGATTATTTGTTATCTAAAGATACTGAAACAAGAGAAAAAATTCAAACTGGTATGATATTAGTCACAAGAACTATGTTATCAATCAAAATATTGTCACGAATATGATATATCATATCAAAAATTAATATTTATAAAACAATAATTAGGCCGGTGGTCTCTTACGGCAGCGAAACGTGGACTCTCACCAAAGCCAACAAAATAGCACTGAACTATTTCGAAAGACGAGTACTTAGGCATACAGGGTGTATCTCACTGATCTCTATATAACACTGGATTGGGTTTAGACCGTATTCTGGCATCTGAAAGCGGCCCCGGTTGAACGGCGGCCTTGACAGTAAAACTGAGGTTTTGTGTCATATTCGGCGGCAAATTCAAAACACTTATAGAAGACACTCGATGAAATTCAAAGTATAATGCAAGTAAGATGAAGAAATTATTCTCAATATATATTAAAATACATACATTAATAATCAACAAAAGTTAAAAATTGTTATAATAGTTGAAATATTTATTAATAGTTAAAAATATTTGTGAACTTTTTAGTGTCAGTGTTTCAACTATTTTTTAAACATTGTAGTTTAGTATTATTTAATCCGTTCAATAGTTTTATGAATTTTTGTTACCTAAAATTTAAAACTATGAATTTACCTATATGAATAAATGAAATGCATTTCTGCGATAATATTGCCTATTCAAAACTAATAATTTTAAATATCTACTACACATGATAGGAAAATAATAATACATTTAATAATCAAGATTTTATTGTTCGTAAGTAAGCACAAATTTGCAGTCCAGCGATTAATTTTGTGAGCAAGATATTTTATATTAAATATGATATATTACTCAAATTTGTTATCATAACTTTGTAACATTGCCCAACAATATGATTTTATTATTCATGATATTTTCAATTTAATCTAAAATTGAAAATCAAATCGTTGGATTACTTTAACATAATGAATTGATGTATCCTTCTAGGTCTCCATAAAAGCTGTAAAAAGTAATACTTCACTGAAAATAGGAATAAGTTATATCTTCAAACTTTTTCAGTTGAATTTTTCTAATAAAATAAAACAACAATATTATGTATTAATATATCTACATTTAAATAAATGAACAAAATTTATTCAGTATAAAATTGCGTCCCAACACCATACTGAACTGTCACCAATTGACACAGAACCTCAGTTTTTGCCAAGATGGCGACGCTCAATTGGGGCCGCATTCCAGCGGCCTAAACCCAATCCAGTGTTTATTAGAGATCAGTGGTGTATCGATATTTGGCGTACTAATCATGGATCAAAAAGAATTTTTTCAAAATTAATAAAATTAACAGTACTTAGCAGAACATGAGAATTTTAAGTACCACTGTTTTTCATCTTCATATCCGAAAATATAAACACAATTTCATGTAATGTTCATGAACGTAGTCTATTTTAATAAATTTAAGGTAATTAATCTTAAGAGTAGCCATCAAACCACTGTCCCGAAACCTTTTATTTACTTAAACCCTTTTTTTAAATAAAGAATTTCAAAAAAATTTTTTTTGATCCATGATTAGTACGCCAAATACTATATACCACTAAAGTTTGTTACATAGGTATAGATACACCCTGTATATATGTTCCAGTTCAAGAGAATGATAATTTATGGAGAATTAGAACTAACAATGAACTTAAAACGTTATAATGCGGAGCTGGACTTGTGGCATTCATAAGGAGAAACAGACTGAGGTGGTTAGGCCATCTAGAAAGGATGCAGGATGACGAAACGACGAAAACAATATACAAGGCAACTTAGACTTAGATGATTTGATGACATACTAAATGATATAAGAATGATGAAAATAGAAAACTGGAAGCAGAAGATTAAGGATCGAGTAAGATGGAGGAGTATATTAGGCAAGTGTTCTTGAGGGGCCGTAATGCCAAGATGATGATGGTATATTATGAGTTATTAAAGTTTATTTCACTCAGGCCCGAAATATCCACCTCCCAATAAATTTATTTCGTGAATAATAACTATAGCAACAATTGTCTGCACAATTGTTACCATAGTTATTATTCACCAAATAAATTTATTAGGAGGTGGATATCTCGGGCCTTATGCCCGTACTTATAGTCTAAGAGCTGGCTACAAAAATGTGAACTGATCGAATATAGTGGCGATTTTTCTGATAAGATTCCTAAGACGTCAACTAAGCAAGAGGCCAACTTGCAGAAGTCATATTTGCTGCAATCAAGCAGGGGGGGGGGGGGGTTAAACGTGCAATTTTTACCTCAAAAAAGAATGATCAAATATAGTTCTGCAAATTGGTATACAATTACATTTCTTGCTAATATGATTGAAAAAAATGTTCCCAGAAATGTAAGTGGTAAACTAACTTCTTCCAGAAGCGATAAAGCGGTATCGAAAGAGTTGAAATCAGCCAACCTAAAATATAGTTCTGCAACTTTGAGTATATCAAGATAACAATACAAAAAATTCACATTCTCACAGCTCAATTTGCAGAAGCCAAAACTGACGATAAGTGATTAAAAAAATTATTTAAAGCCGTGCGCACGAGTTTTCCTAACTCTATTGATCCTTAACGATGCGATTCTTTTTAAACTGATAAATAATCAAATATAGTACTGCAAATCGTTTTCTTGGCATGTCAAAGTTATGGTAAAAATGTGATCTGATTTGCAGAAATCAAAAGTAAAGATAACCAAATAGATCAGCCATTGATTATCGATTTTGTAACTGTTATTAACTATCCGAGCAAATATCATCGGTTTCAAGTACCTTTGGAATACTAATTATGTGACCCTAGATCTAGAATAATAATTGATTTGAAAAGAATCTCAAACTAAGTATAATTGTCGGCAATCCCATGATCCATGTTTCATGGAGTGTTTGATTCAGAAAGAAATTTTGTACAATGGTATCTTTAGGTAACTGAGTCAAATATATGTCAAAAACAAGAAGCCTCAAGTATCGACTGTAGGATAGATCAGGGGTCGGCAACCTGCGGCCCGCGGGCCGCATGCGGCCCTTTGCAACTTTTTGTGCGGCCCGCCAAAGCACCAATATTTATTTCTAATAATATTTATACTTGTATATGATATAAAAGCACTATTCAAGTTACATTTCACATTTCAATGTGCGGCCCGCATAAAAAATTTAAATGTGAAAATGGCCCTCCGTTCGAAAAAGGTTGCCGACCCTTGGGATAGATTATCAAGTGAGTATCTATTGTGATTTCGCCTCGACTTGGCCAAGTAATATTCAAGAACGAGATTGAGTTTCGACTATAAGTACGGGCATTAGTTATTTATTCAATAATTTATTGTAATTATGATCCAAATTAGCATTCACCAACAATTTTGAAAATGTTCAATTGTCAAACATTTGAATGTCAGCTCATTGCTGCGGGATGTTCGGTTGCCAGACATATGAATACTAGCTCATTATTACAAGATGTTCAATTGTCAGATATTTGAATGCTAGCTCATTGTTGGAAAAGAGTATATAAAGCCTCGTGGGCTGGTGAGAGGGAGAATAATCATTCAATAAAAGTGACGGTCAGTACTTTAGCCTGTAATATTATTTAATAATATAATAATATTTGTGACAATATTTCCTCGAAAAATTATTTTTTATGGAAACGTAGTTTATATGTTACAAAAGGATATAAAATCACTTGTTTCTTCATTTTCTGTGCTAAATATTTTATATTGCGCAGTCCGATACGTAACGATTGAGAAACTGTTTTATTTTATAAATAACATAATTCTCCAACGTCTATTTAAAATTTAATTCTTATTATAGAGAATTTTATGGATAGTTATAAAATAATCATACGGTATTTTCTCAATGATTAATTATCATTTCCACGGAGACTGCTGGCAGAGAGTATTTTATTTCAACATATTATTGAGAATATTTGGTTACCTTTGGCAAAATAAGGGATCCTTTTTTTGATAGAACAACTTTCAGGGCACTGGCAACTAACAAGAACCAAAGTATCTGACTGTTTAGTATGTTCTAAGACGTATTTCACACTTTGGACGACATCTGAGAAAGGATTGGATATTTCTGATAGATTTCCACCCATTACAACCATCAGATAACCATTGCACTAATAAAAAGTAAATTTCAGTATATAAATATTATTTTTCTATGTTCAGCGAATTCTGTGAAAAAGTTCAACTTAGAAAAAAGCTAATTTCTAAGTTAAACCTTTTTTTACAAAATACAAAATACATTTGATCGCGACTCCGACTGCTGCTTCAAATTTTCCAAAGTCAATTTAACTAAGTCGAATAACGGTTTGCTCTCAATCTGGCCCAAAACTGAAGGATCTACCCTGTTTTCTTCTTGAAATAATGACCGGGACATTTTATCTATAATTTTAAAGGAATATAAAATACTGATTTCAAAGTTGCTGCAGTTGCACCAACATATAGAAATTGACCAAAATTTAAATTAAACTTAAAGAGTGATACTGCGGGTACAGCTAGTATAACAGAAGTAATAGTCATTCGGTATATGATATATATTTTTTTTGTAAGTTTGGTGCAACTAAAAATTGATCCTACCACGAGAATTGAAGAAGTTTCCGAGAAAGAGATCTCGAATTTTCGAAAATACATCAAAAGCTGTAATTATATCATTCGCATTGCTTTGTACAAATTTTTCTCGCTCTGCAGGCAATTTAGAAATTTTTAAGTTTGATTCTGTTGGAATTTCGTTATTTTCAATATTATTATTGCCAGTTGCACTTTCTGCTTTACATGTTCCACTATCTTCTCCTAAAAATCCTAAAACTATAAAAGACATCAAATTTGAAATATTGAAATGAAATATAAATTTTTTTAACTGTTATCGTCTTTATCGAAAGTAGATCTATCTTCATTTAATGAGTCCAAAGGATTGAACGCTTCAATTACAGGAAAATCTCTATAATAATTCTTGAATTTCAATTGCGGTAAATCATTGCTAGATTTTTTTACTCTGTGTAATGGATCTAAATTTTTTAATATTTTAAAAGGATTTCCGAAAGAGTCATCTAATTCATCCTCGTTATTGCTTTCTTTTTGATTATTGATTTCTGGCGATTTTAAAACAGAATATCTATAAATTTCTATTCCTTGTAATTTGTTGTCGGGGCTACTGAATTTATTTTCAACTGAAGATGTTACTTTTGTATCAGAAGTAGAAACCATTGCTGTGAAATATTAAAAATTTTAATTATACTTAACTACAGAGATTAATCACTCAAAAATTGACAGACTCGCGACAGCACAGTCAAAAATTAAAATCTGAATGTAAAAATACCTGTAACCATGTGTTTCACATTTTCGGCCCATTCCATTAATTCCGCCAAATATTTATTAAAAACCATTTCGCAATTAGAAGATTTAGGATTCACGGAAAATAAATTTTCGAAGGCGCGAGGTATATTATCTGATGACTTGACATTTCCCTGAATCGGAAACTTCAAAAAAGATATCCCTTTATCGTTCACATCTTGGGACAAATCCACGTTTGGTTTAGTGAAGAATATTACCACATTCTTCTTAGTAAAATCTGGATTTTTATTACCTGAATGTAATATAAATTTGGTTAGTTGATAAATATTCTATACTGGGGGAAAAATTGAACTGAAAAATATATGTTATGGTCTTATTTTTGCTTTTTATCAATTTATTAGAGAAATTATGTGTTCCAAATTGTTATTTCATGAAATATGAATGGATACTATCATATTTCAAAGGATATTTTGGTGATTAAGAAATTTTATTACCAAAGTTTGGATTCAGCTTCATCCAACTTTGTTTTTTCTCTTCCAGCAGTAAAATTAATGGTTACTAATTTTCAATATCATTTGATGATGGCTACTCCAGAATCGATTTTATAAGAATCCTTTGACTTTGAAGCAAAGAGACACAAGAACAATTTTTTCAAACACAAAGGATACTAGAATGATATATTCGTAACAAAATAATAGCAAAAATAATTTTACAATTGAATATCCAGAGATTTGTTTAATCGCTGATCAATTAAGTAACCGGTAGATAATTTTATTATATTCATTAGTGATTTTAGACTTCTATTTAAAGAACTGGCTTCACCAGGTATATCATTAAATAACAAATCATTAACAATTCGTCGTTTAGATTACTTTTATTGGGTTTTTATTTGATTTAATAATGGAGTCAGTTCTTAAAAATAAAAACTTAAAATCATTTAATGTCCGACTAGTTTATTATTGTTGTTCAGGGCAATTACGTAACAAATAATACCCAGGGCATTATTTTCAAAAATAACAGACAAATTTCCTAGTTACAGCAAGAAACTAGAATAATTTCTCTGACAGAAAACACAATGACAGGACATACATTGCTAAAAATTTTGATTGGAATAGAACAAAAGTCGGACATTAAACATTGAAGGCACCACGGGAGTTGAACAGACAATAATGCCTACGGTCAACGTACACACCTCGGGCCAGAGGCCCTCGGAAAGTACGCAGTTGTCCTCAGGCATTATTTTCCTTTTAACACCCTTGATACCTCAATTAAATAACAGAATATCTGTCAATTGCATTATTTGCCAGCGTTTAATTGAACCCCTGAAAAAAAAATTTATTGTTAGAGAAGTAAGGCTGAGGAAGCTTCAAGAGCCATTTGACAGGATGCATTAAATACTGTATATTATTCTGTATTTCATTGCAAAGAAGAATGTTCCATGACATACACAAAATAAAGTTACAATACAATACACAATATTTTATTTATATCACGGTATATTTTCCTCTGCATTGAAATGCAGCATTTAATGCGCCGTGTCGAACAACCCTAAGATGTACTAATCTGTTCCAAAAGAGTGTAAAGCTAATTTCAGACGATACAGAAATCTGAACAGAATTAAAGTCTATTCCAGTTAAGAACGGTCCAAGGGCTCTTATGGGACTAGGATGTTAGCCTTCTGATTGGTCAAAATGCGAACCAATTTTACACAATTCACTTACAGTAATTGCAGGATGTATTACAATCTTTCTGAAATTGAATTCAAGAAATAAAGACAATAAATATAGTCACATATTTCCTGAGTAGGTACTTTGATGCTTCAAACCGCACAAATTTATTTATGAGTAGCTGTTATCTGTGGCTTAGCCTGCCTATGAAGATACTTTTTGAAGTCAACGAAAAGAATATAAATATAATGAATGGCAGCAGCACCTGGAAAAACAGCAGGTGCCACCCGCAGTAGTCCTGTGCTCCCGATATTTCCTTTTGTTTCAATTTATAGTCAATCAATCCAATTGAGTTTCTCTTAGAAATATAATAATTGACTATAGTACCCAGACAAACTTATCTATTCGAGATCAATGAGAATAAAAGCTAACTGCAGTAACCGGGGAAACCGTATCTAGGCTCTTCCTGCAGTACCTTTTTGAAAACCCAAAAAATATAATAATTGACTGCAGCAGTAACCCGTAGCTATTTTTTGTTGTTTTATTATAGGGCCAATCGATTGAATTGACTTTCTCAGAGAAATATAATAATAGCACAGATTTTTCACACGGAAGTATTGGACTGTCCCAATTTAACTCCTTAGTGAAAGAAATTCAAAATCTCCGTTTTTAGTGGTTATCTACGACATTTTAGTGTAAAAATTTTAGTCCTTCAGTTCCAGCGATTTGATCTGTCCGTTGTCTGTCAAATAATAAGTATTTCGAAGTATATAAAGACAAAAATAATTACTACGAATTTTCTAAACTGCTAAAAATATTTACAAGGTAGCGCGATTCTTACTTAGCCTGAAACTCTTACGTAAGTACTAACAACTGTTCAAAGTTTCAGCTCAATCAAATTAGCAATGCAGGAACAAACAATTATTCTATGCGACTCGCGCGCCACCTACTGTACGTTGATATTACTAATGTCAGAAATCTTCACGCAATTGCCAGCAGCAACTCCAAAAGTTTCAATTAAATCAGATGAACGATACATGAACGAACAATTTAGTTGAACTAAGTTTACTTCCTATGGCTACATTTATTCTAGCAACTACGATCATAGTGTATAAGCTTGGTTTAACAAAATAACTGTACAAAGTTTCAACTCAATCGGATGAACAATGTGCGAATGAATGAATACGGCTCGTACGTCACTTATTGTATGTTTCTACTCAATCAATTCAGTAGTTTCAGAGATTAGCTCGGACAAACAAACAGACAGACAGACAGACAAACATTTAAAAAAAAAAAACATATTTGAGTTTTGGTTTCCTGCAAATAACCATATGAAAGCGTCTTTATCAATTTAATTTATATGTATGATGAACGACATACAGTTGATGCTTCTGACAGATAACTAAGTACGATTTTTGTGCTTAAATAAAATTGGTCCGCATTTTGGTCAATCAAAAAGCTTAAATCGCAGTCTCAAAAAAGCCCTCAGACCGTTCTTGACTAGAATATACTATAGTTTAAATGTACACATACATACTGCAAAGATGAAGATGAAGCAGAATCACCTGTTCATCTTCTGTTTAAATTTCGTTTCAGTTTTACATTAGTTGAATAGATTTTGACTTATTTCTGTTAGAAATTTAAGGCGAATGCTCATTTTGACAGTATAAAAATAGTTGTCAGCCATCCCAAAGTATTTTCTAAATTAATTAATTGATGTATATATCCTCCAAACTCTTAATAAGAAATTCAGTATGTTTTGAAACATACTAAAAAACAATAAATTCAAAATTCTAAAGATGTCTGACGCAAAAATTTGCTCTCTGTTGGGATGGGATAGTTCATCTTTGTATTCTCTTATCACTCAAAATTTATCAATAGAATTTCAATTCTGTTCACATTATAAAGAAACAATAATGATCTGCAGCCACCACCAAAACCGACCAAAACTATAAAAAACTGTACAAATTATGATTGATTGATTTCTTACTGATTTCAGTCTTTTCTTGACAGAGTATAACATTGCAGACAACAGAAAATAATAGTAAAACCAACATTGTTAATCATCAGTGCACCATTTTGACAGCGCCAGGAATAGAATGCAAAAATAAATTGTTTGTAGACAAAACAGTTTTTTCCTCCGCCCACTCAACAGAATGCATAGAAATGATCTCAGTCACCTGATGAATGAACATTTAAAGATTTTGGCTATATAAATTCGCCTAATGACTGCAGTTTTGAACGGTCGTCTTTACGTAGGTTGGACTAAAATTAAATATGACACATTTTTAACTAGATTCCGATTATAGGCTGTCCTACTTTAAAACTGTTCTGCACATTTATCAAAAGATAATTATTTATAGAAATAAATATCTAGGAAAAAATTCTATTACAATATCCTTGAACTGCATCTGTATTCAAAATGTTGTAATTTTTGTTCTAAAATTCCATTCAATTTTATGTAATTTATACCTACAGTTCATTCAGTAAGAGTTTGCAATAGGGGGCGTGGAAAAGCCAGTTCGATTCACAATAATTAAGAAAGCTAAACTACTCTGGTAATCGTTTTAATTATCTCTTAGTCAAATGCAATAAATCAGTAGTTTTCGTAAAGAAAAACAAATCTGTACTATTCCAATATTTCCCTTTCTGGACGGTCCGGGAAAGAAAAAATTATTGTTATATCAACTTATAAGATTTATAACTTGCACAAAATTTTTGCATAAGATTTCCACCGAATAACCTGTGAAAATATATTTGCTGAAAAATACATTCAAAGAAAATCTAGTTATCAACAAGTAAAGTGTTATTAATTCATAAAATATTAATAATAATGTGCATAGCAGATGACATAATTGCTAGAAATGCATTTTGTGTCTGTTAAATAAATTTAAACTTACTGTATGTGGCGATGGCGGTCTGTAGGGCCTAGCCCCTTGGGGATGGCCTCCGGGAAAGGCGACTGGCCACCTAGGTCTCGGGCACGGTATATAAGGCAATCTAGCAGCAAACATAGGCAACCCAGGTGAACCAGGAGGCGGTAAACGCGGTGGTGGACTCGCGCCATACGGAGACGCCGGGCGGAAATGCGGAGGTAATGGGGACCATGGCGGTGTGCCGCGGCCGCCGCCACCACCGCCAGGACCGCCTGGGGGACCGCTGGATGACATCGTTGTCGGTTAAAGGGGCATTACGGAACGGGAGACCTGAAACAAAAATAAATAATGAGAATATAAATAAAAGAATAACAAGAAAAAATGAAAGACAAGAATTTAATGTGAACTAATGATTTGATGAGAGGTTATGTGCTGATCACATTAGGTATTTCATACAAAACCTGCAAAGACATATTTAGAATATAGAAATAATTTATGTCAAATTTGATATGAACTATTTCATCGAAAATAATATTTTTGGGATTCCAAACTGGAAAACGCTTGTAACAATTGTTTCTACGTGACAGGTTACTTGAATTTTACACAAACAATGCTGTAAAGTTTAGTTACAGTGCGTAAAAAATTCGGAAAGCACTGGCCTTTTACAAATTTCTAAATAATTGTGTAAATATAAAATAAAGAAATTCATGTAAAAAAAACCAAGAAGTCTAGAATACAGGAGACTCAACGATAGTGGTGGGAGTGAGGCAAAAAAGAGGTGTAGCAAATCTTAAACTGCTGGCTGCGCTGCGCAACCAAAGCAGCGTTTCTCTAGCGCTGGTATATCTATTTGACGTAACGTGTGCGAGTAAGAAACAATGATAATTGCGAGTGGTAGAAGGCGCTCGTGCAACCATATTTTGCCTCAACTCGATACTCGATGCAGCTTAGGGCGTTGAGTCTCCTGTATTCTAGACTTCTTGAAAAAAACGTTACTTTATAAATATTAATTTTTTTAGTTTCAACTTTGACAGCTGTCGCTATGAAACTATTGCCAACGTCAAGTGTCCTTAACACAATTACCACAGATCTTAACCTTAAAATCAACGAATTAACAAATGTTGTTCACTGACATATTCATATTTCTACCAAAAAATGTAATACAAATCTCGTGCGTTAAATGTTTTACAGTGCTCTAGCTCTAGCTAATTAGATATTCCCGCTTCGCGGTCCTTTCTCAAAGCTATCGCGCTGTAAAATATTACATTGACGCACTCGATTGTAAATAACTATTTTTCACGGCCTCTTCTGAACTTGGTTGTTTAAGCATTACAAACGATGCGTGAACTAAAAGTTTTCACGTTTATTTAATTGATGCATCTCAACGGTACCAATTAACATACGCATGGCATCCAAGCTGTGTATTTAATACAAACTTAGTTTTCTGTGCATTCTTATTGATAGCAATATGTACAGCATCTGTCACCGAGCTATTTGTTAAATTATTTGTAAAGACTCTGTTGACTTGTTCTGTGTAATGTGTTTTAGATTCATTTTGAAAGTTACTTCTTCGTATTATAGGAAAAAAGCAGCATGAGAGTGAGCAAGCAATAAAATATTTGATCAATAGTTTTCCTCATGAAATAATGCTTTAATTACCACTGTAGTTGCAGAAATTACCATTACATACTCTTAACAGAAGCAGTATTTGGTGGAGGTGCTATAAATTTAGATTTTTCTGAATTAACTGTGCATTTTATTAAATTCTAAAATGAATCTTGTGCTCTAATTGAGACATTTTGTATGTTGTATTTATAAAGTATTTTCGAAAATTCATTCACAGTTACGTTCCTAAAACCTATTACATCATCAGGTGAAGGAAAAACACAATTAAAACATAATGACGCAGCGGCTATTAGGAGCAGTGAAACACGTTCAACTAAATATATGATCACTTTAGATCTGAACCATTCTCTTTAATGTGATTCAAAATGTCTGGTCGTTGAATATGTCTATTAGAAATTAGTAAGATGTGAAGCAAACAGACATTTGCAAAATATGTCAGAATCAAACTAAAAACAATATGTTGTGGGAACATGATACACTCCTTTTAAAAATTAATTTAGAACTTTGTTAATAATAGATTATGAATAATAGAAGCTTCTATAGTAAGTAAAAACGAACAATAATAGTGAAAAATATACTAGGATTTGATAGAAACATATTTTGAAACTGATTTTAGAAACGAAAATGTTTGATACATTAGTCACTACAAAAAACAGAAAAGTAGCCACTCGACTTTCAGGCTTCGTGGCTACTTTTCTGGAATAACTAACCACATTTCACATTAGTGCAATACAACGTTTTATAGAACACCTCTCTTAGAACGATTTAAAGCGTTTTCTCACTGAGTGACTAATGTTAGATATTATTTATCTGAAAGGACCATCGATGTTGCATAAAAACAATTATTATGTTATGAATGATTCCTACAGGTAGTGCAAACATTTTTTATTATATTATTTCAACAATTAGTTTTAGGCAAACAATCACAAAAATGTTTCTCAAAATATTAAAACTGTTCTGATATCCAAAGAACAATCCTTTACGTTTTAGATTTATTCTTGCTTCAATAATGGCCAGTAAGATATATATTCATCGAACTGGTGATGTTCGAAGCTAACGATTCTGTTAATAAGAAACAACTTCAAAGGGAGAGTCAATAAAAAATTAATGACTTTTGTAATTGTCAGTTGTAAAACAATTTTACAATAACATCAATATCATGCATCCAGGATCGCTTTTCAGTTAGTTTACGTATAAAAAATTAGTTTACGGGCTGGAAAAACTCATTTTATACCTACAATATAGGAGATAACGCAGAAAGTATCAGTGTTAAGAATATAATTATTACGTTAATTAACATCTGGAACATTCAAGATAAACTGTAGAAACTTCTCGAAATGCGATAGAACATTCCCAAGCTACCGCAGGAAAACAAAGATTTATATAAAAGACAGCTATCGTGCAGTGGAGGTCGAAATGTAAACAAGTCAGAGGTCAAAATAGATTAAATATTCCTATATTGTGTATATAATAACTAACTAGTATTCTGAATGTAGAACTTATTAGAAAATTTCAACATAAAATGAAGAAAGCCCTTCAAGCTTAGTCTTATTCAAAGAAATATGTGGAATGTGATTTAGTCAAATTTTTGTTAATTGTTCGTAAATACCTTACTTTCACAGATTTATACAACGTCAACACTAAAATGTGATTAGGATTACATTCAGTAGATACATTGCTAAATGTATAATAATTGATTCAGACTTACTTCAATAAAAAATTAAGTTTCTCCAAAATTTGGAGCTAGTTCATCTATAAAATTTCTTAAAACATTGTTCACATAAGAACAATAAAGAATATACATGAATTCAGTTTGAAATATGAATCATTGTATTAAAATCTTATAATGGAGAGTGAAAAATCCCTTTTTAAATAATTTTGATCCAATATATTTGCGTCTGCATATTGGAAAAGTTGAAACAATGGTAGAGACAATCTCAGTGCCGGCTTGTAGCTAAAATTAGTGGTGGTGCTGCTCCAGAATTTTTTTTGCCTTTGTTTTAGAATTGTGTAAAAGGAAACAAACATGTATAAATTGACGTTAAGCTTAAGGATTTATTATAGAGAAACAACTAAAAAAAGGTCTCATTATATTAAATGTTATCGATATTATAGTGTCCATACGCGAGCCGCCACTGGACAATTTACTTGGGACAATATGAACAACGTTTAGCAGAAATCGAGGAACAGATCTATGAGTATGACCAATAAATAGTACTAGAAACAATATAAGAAATACAAGTTCAGTATGCAAGCAGAAAAATTAGCAGTACAGTTATATCTAGGGGCAGCAAAGTATACTACGAACAATACAAACAATTCTAGATACCGTACACGATTTAAGTGACTGCATAGGAAGCAATATATCGTGATTTTATTTCAAATTAAAAAATCCGCTGAAGCCACACAGTACTTCCCCGACCAGAAATTTCATGATCAGTTTCATCGCTGTTTCAAAAATTTAGAGTGTCGCATCAATTAATTGCATATTTCAAAGTGAAAGCTGTCATTTTTAAAGTGACAAATGTCATTGTCAAAGTGACAGCTGTCATTGTTAAAGTGACAGATGGTGGATATTTTTTAGTCTTTACATAAAATAAGTATTTTTGAAAATTAAGAGTCCTTTTCTAGGTTGTCGAGGTCTTTAATCCATTGGAACATACAGTTTCGACATTTGATCGCCTGATTTGAAAATGGTAACGTGAATTCCACTAATTATTTATTTTTGATATTTACTGAGCTCATCTTTCCGAGAGCTCAAAATTGATACCAAACTAGACATTATTCAAATGATTTGTGAAAGAAACAATTGATTTGATTTTTTTCGTTGAGCCTTTTAAACATCTATTAGTCTAATTTCTGTTTGTTAAATCGCATCATCTTTTTCCAACTTCAAATCTTGATAAAGCTATATTCCCTTGAGTATCAAATAATAACTGTCAACAAATAATTACTGTTTAATAAAACACACTTTTTCAACCAGATAATAATAGTGTTTATAATGTTCTTCACTTCAGTTCTTTTCTTTCTAATAGCTGTAATACAGATTATAGGTACAACACCATCAACGTTCACGCATCTCAATTATCACGTCCCGAGCAAAGCACTCGTCATTTAGACAAATTAGAGTTCAGTTCCCTATAATTAATAACTCCGGCTGGATGAGTCTCTAATTGCTATTGGGCGCAAGTCAAAGCCACTGTTAATTCTATTTCTGTTCGCTTTTGAGAGCTTCGTATTTATCGACAGTTTAAATACAGCGGCCAACACCAGAATTTCAACATGCATTGGATAGTTCGGTAGATGTTTACGTATGAGGATTACATGAGTTATTTTATGGTATGAAGATGGGCTGGAGCTGTCAATAACGATCTGATTTTTACGAGAGATTATAAAATTTAGTAGCAGTAAGAAAAGATAAGCAGACAGCAATTCAAATCCAAAATTATAATCGGTAATTTTTAAGACATAAATGTTGAAATATGCATATTTTGTACTAGAAGAGAATTTTATTAATTTTTATCAGCTTTTAGTAGTTATAATATTGAAGCCTATTCTGTGATTTCTGTAGTTGTATTGTAGCGAACTTTCTGCATCAGAATCTACAATCATTCAAAAGAAAATTCTAAAGATATAAACGGATGTGTATCCCCACTCCAGGGGCCTATTGCATAATAAAATACAAGTTAATACTATTAGTGAAAATGCACGTAAAAACGCTAATAATATTAACTTGTATTTTATTATGCAACAGGCCCCAGGTCAATTGATAAATAACGTACGTTGTGAAATAAATATTGTAGGTGTATATAAATATTAGCTTAATTATTTGCTATCAAGTGCCCTAAAATTGTCATTGTTACTTAAAATTATCTGGATATTATTCATAACTAGAAAAACACTTTTTGACTGGCTGCTAACAGCCAGATAAATTTTACCAGCGATAAAAAAAAAATAGCTCCAAGTTTTAAATCAGAGCCAAACCCAGCTCCAAAAACGTTCAAATGTTGATAGAATTCAAAAAGAAATTATATGTGCTTAAAACAGCAGGATAGGAATGAAGCTCATCAAAATAGACTCGAGAGTCAAAGAAGTAGAGTATTTTTATCATGATTAGAAATGTATAGTCCGTGAGACAGGGCATACATTTTTCGTTGATTACCGCTCACTTGAAACTTTGTGAGTGGCTTCATTGTGATGAGTCCGACAACTTTTTCATTTGGCAAAATTCTGGATTTGGGGGCGTTTTTCAGCGAGGGCTAATTAATTAAAAAAATATTACCGTCATATTGATCTTTACACTAATCGAAAGATTTTTTGATGATAAAATGAAAAAAAAAATATTGTCCGACATGAATATTGGGGCTAGCGGTGAGTCCGACAAACCGCACTTGTCATATGTACCAACATACTGAGAAACGCCCCCATATCTAGAATTTTGCCAAATGAAAAAGTTGTCGGACTCATCACAATGAAGCCACTCACAAAGTTTCAAGTGAGCGGTAATCAACAAAAAATTTATGCTCTGTATCCACAGACTAGTAGTATTATTAATTTTTAAAAAAATCATAGACGCTAATATAACAAAAAAACATTAAATATAGCTGGAAAAAGAAAATTGATCTAAATTCAAAGTATCTAAGCGCTCAGTAATAAAAGTGTCTTCTTTGAGCTTCCACCAGATTCGTGACACTTTTTTTCTGTACTATGCTTATTTCGAATCATCCTATCATTCACTCCTACAGAAAATAATATTTTTTCATAACTGAAGAGGGGAACGCCCAAGTGTGGAAATTAATATCAGGATGAATGAGTTTCCGAAAAAAACTTGGGTCTTATGAGATAGAATGACACATTTGCCATTGTATTGGTTACTATCGCAATAAAAATTGAAAGATATGATCAAAAAAACTAACAGATTATAAATTGAATATTTATAATTATTTGGTCAAAACTTGAATAAAGATCTGGATTAGTAAAAAATATATATTAATATTAAATCTAGTTGCATTCTCTACATCTATAGCTATCTAGACTTGCATTTTTTGTTTTAAGTTGTGTCAAGTTTTTTTTTTTTTGTAGTAGGCACCTTAAAAGCAGATTAAGCTTTAATAATAAAAATTATGAATTGAATGTTGTACCCAGCAAAGTATTTTGAATTAAAGGTTACCAGGAAAGATCTAGGATATTAGAAATAGATAATATTGCTCTCTTTTTTAATACTTTTCGCTATTTTATTATATTTTGAAACGACCAGCTTCGGCAATTTAATTAATTCAACAACATCTCTCGACTTGATGAAGTAAATTAAATTGTCGAAACCAGCCGTTTCATAATATAATAAAATAACGAAAATTATAAAAAAAGAGTCAAGTTTAAGACGCTATTTCTAACATCCTGGACCCTTCCTGGGTAACCTTCAATTCATAAAAATGAGTTTACTCCACATGTGTTCAATCTAACAGACAAAAATGTATTGAAAAAATCTGACGTGGATATCACGTGACTCACTTGTACATAATTGGATATATATGATCAAACACAACATCTCATCATTCCACGGCTAGTCGGTTGCTATGGAAACAGTATGTCATCATTCTTATGTCACAACATTCCTTAATACTGATTTCCAGGATTCTACTGCTAGCAGTTCTGAATTTATGCGCAAAATTCCAAGATCGTCAAGTATAGTGCACTTTCGACTCAGTCGATCTCAATGAAAATATGATATGAGCATCTAGACAGTACTATCATCTTGAATATTGTATTCTAATATTCTACGTTCAATCGTTTTGGATTTATGCGGCAAATTAAAAAATGTTTCGAGTAAACTGCACTCCCGGCTCAGTCGATCACAATCATAATGCAAGGTGTACAACTAGATGCTATAAAAGTGCTTAATACGAAATCTCAATATTCTGCGACTGATTATTTTAAATTTATGAGAAAAATTCAAAAATTCTGTAATATTAAGTGCACTTCCGGCTTAGTCGATTGGGACGAAAATAAGAGATGATCATTTGGATGCTACAGCAATTTCAAATACTGAATTCTAGTATCCTACGGCTAATCATTTTAGATTTATGCGGAAAATTCAAAAAACGTATCAGATAAAGTGCACTTCCAGTACAGACGATTGCAACCATAATGCGAGGTGCACATCAAGATCCTAGATCCTATATCAGTCTTTTTTACAAAATTTCAGCATTATACGTTTAACGAATCCTGAGATTTGCGAGTTACGCACATACACACATACATACGTACATACGTACCGACATCAAGCCAAAAATAGTCAAAATGGATTCAGGGATGCTCAAAACGGATATATCCATCAAAATCTCGATATGTGAATTTTGTCGGTTTCACAATATTTCCTTGTACTTTTAGACCGTCAGATAGTCGTAGATTTCAGTACCTTATTTTGTTTTTCATGCCTTCAAGAGATTTGATAAGGATGTATATTTGGAGTTCAATAATGCTGGAATTAAAGGTGGACCGTGTGACCAACATAATGAAAATTAATTTTAAATTTGTATGAAAAAGCATATTCTGATCCAATTTTGTCGCTTTTGTCATGCTTACGAAATGAAATTCAGGGAAAAATATTTTGACATGTAACAGAACAAAATTAAAAAATTGACAACAGATTCATTGCCTACCTTATCATTTCAATTAAACAGATTTGCGAGTTACGAACGCACGAACGCACATACGTACCGACATCAAGCCAAAAATAGTCAAAATGGATTCAGGGATGTTCAAAACAGATATTTCCATCAAAATTTCGATAGGTGAATTTTGTCGGTTTCACAATACTTCCTTGTACTTAGTACAAGTAAGTAAAAAGGAATTAAAGAAATATATTGATCTAAAACCGAACATACAATTTGAAAATATGACTATTATAGGAAAAATTTTAAAAGAAAAGCGAAAAATTGGAAGCAGATGTGAAACAAGAAACATAAAAACATGCTTAGAAAAACTTGTTTCATTATTAGAAAATCTATTAAAATGATATTCTCTATATAGACCGTCAGATAGTCGTACATTTGAGTGCCCCATTTTGTTTTCTCTGCCTTCAAAAGTTTTGATAAGTATGTATATTTGGAGTATAATAATGCCAGAATTAAAGCTGGATCGTGTGGCCAACATAATAATAATTAATTTTAAATTTTTATAGAAAAAAACCTGTTTTGATCCAATTTTCTTGTTTCTGCCATGCTTACGAAATGAAATTTAGGGAAAAAAGAGTCAGCGAAAAATGATAGGCAGAAGTGATCCACTTGGCCAAGGGTTTGTAATGAGGGCTCGATCATGCAAAAATTTGCGAAATAAGTTTTTTGAATTGTATGAATATGCAGCAGATATTTTGGCGGATAATCATACCAATGTTTTCTGTACATCATTCCAAAGGGAAAAATATTCGAAATAAATTTATGAAAAAAATTAAGTAACATTAAGTGCACAGGTGAATTTTGTCGGTTTCACAATACTTATTTGTTACTTTGTACAAGTAAGTAAAAAAACAATAATAAAGCACAAATAAAGACTAAAAATGTAAATTTTTCCCATAATTTGAAAATTTTTGAGATTGCATTTTCATTCTACTTCAAATGTTTTTTTTTTACTCTTACATTTGTCCATTCCGTTGCAACAAAAAATGTGCAAAAGTACTAAGTAAAGGTCCAAACATTCATGTCTATCTGCCAGGAACATTCTTTTTTCAGAAAAATTAAATACTTTCCTGGCGTTACGTTTAAGCAAGGACTAGGAGACAATTTCCTCTCCGTTATAAATAGACAAAACTTTTCGTATGTCGCTAAAATACAACAGCGAACATAAATATAACCTCAGTAGGTCAGACTATCTTGTCGGGCCGTCCAGGGACTTACATTTCATCCCCTGCCTTATTGTTAACCTAATTACAACCCTTGATTGAATCTTGATCGATAGGCACGTGGCTTCTCTTCCGCGTTCGTCAGATGATTTATTGACAGGAATGACGTTGATGTTATTTTGTTTGTATTAATAATACATAAAGCCATAAATCCATGCATAGAACAATAATAATGTCAAAATTTATTTATTAGTTATCCAATGCAAGCAACATGAATTTCTAGGTTAGAGAAATTTATTGGTAGTACAGGATGTTCGAACTGTTCGAGATAAAAAAGGAAAATAAATGTTTTATAAGCATAATATTCTAGTTCAAAACGAAGTTAAAGATCAAAAAGTTTTGGATATTCCTTCTACAAATATAATAATAATTAATAATAATGAATATCAATCACGCCTTTTACCCAAGAAGGGTGTGGCAAACACTTATAGTGCACTTGATAGATTTATTGATATTTCCTAAACCGTAAAATGCGGGTACCAGTCATCAAGTATAAATAGAAGTAATATAAATGTTGCGGTGTGAGAAATGGGAAATATAAACGAACTTGCACGAGAAGAATCATAATTGTGGCTAAAACAAAAGAGAATTGCTCAGGAAGAAGTAACCTTATTCGAGGGATCTTCATCTTCTACTCCTTCACCAGTAATTAAACTACGTCTCAGATCGCTAATGAAAACATGAAAATTCAAGTATTAAATCGATATTTTTTCTGATTATTAACTTTAAGTCTCAGGTGATGGTCGTGATTATTATATTAGCAGAAAAAACTTGTTAGGAACGGTGCCTAAATAAGCGAAGCTGCACTCACAATAAATGTTTTGCCAAGATTTCCTGCATCGTTTCAAGGTGCATCTATCATTTGTCATGTTTCATCATTTAAGATAAACAAACATTATTTTGACGTCATTTAAAGTGATTACATACCATTATTTAATAGGAAATTCCATGCATGATTCATGCAACTTGAAGAAACTAAAATAGATGCTTTTAGGGCTTTTTAGTCGGTAGATTAAATGTGAAATGCTATTATTGTCGTTAAAAAGAACTATTAAATTCTTAAAGATTATCGTACGATTTTTAAAAAGTTATTTTTTTTTGGCACAATTATTATACAAACGATGCTTGATGATTAATGACATGTTCACTGTCAAACTTACTTTTATTATATTCGACAGTTTGACATTTATTTTTGAAGCTCTTAAGATCTAAAGAATAATAATTTATTTTTACTTCACACTAAACTTCATTTCACATCTCGGCGAATAATCATAAAAGTCAGTCGAATAAAAAGCTTATTCCTACGCCCTTCACATTGGTGTGTGGGAGTTCGATAAGAAAATATTTTTGCATTTTACACTTGAATTCGCAAAGTTCAATGACTCAATTCGCGCTGCCGCCATATGTTGCCCTGTGTGAATTTGGCTCTGTCTGTATTTGTGTTTTTGAATCTATTCTATTACTAATGTAATATTGGCGGAACCGATTGAATTCTATATTTAATTCATATAATCGCTGCCAAAAATAATTTGTTACTTAAAAAAATTTATACTGAAACAATTACCCTCCAATATTGTTGCAATATAATAAACAGAAGTTTATTTTACATTTGGAACAAAAGAAGTTCATCTAAATATATTTATCTAAAGTTTAACTTGTAAATATTGTTGAATATTAAGGACAGTAAGTACAGTTTACCGATTAGGGATAATAATTTGCAACCCGAGCCTTGGTAAGATTTCCAAATATGATGCGAAACCGGTACAACATGCTTGCGGTTCAAATTATTTTTCAATTTGTAGTAAAAACATTACTGTTTACTGTACCCAAATTATCCAAAAATTTTAACCCATTTAGTATAACGTGCGTTAATTATAATAATAAATACTCAGCCAATGACCTCCTTAAATAAATAATATAGCCTATTTATTTTATAGTACACACAACTATTTTCTAATGTAAACATTTATAAACACAAATTTCAAAATAACAAACTGCAGTTATCTCGGAATAACTTCTAAAAGAGTTTATTCACATTTAGGCCCACAATTTTGGCTGGAATTTGTGACTTCTAAAAATAATGTTGTTTTGTTTTTCTTAAACAATACGCAGACAACTATAATTCACGTTCAATGAGAACTGTCTGATTTTGGCAGGATCAACATTACGTTATATTGTATCATGTTTTCTGTGAAAATATTGCAGTTAAACTCTAATAAAACTGACTGTTCCACTTAGAATTCGTATTTTGAGCTTTTAAGAATTGTTTATAAATACTACCACTGAAAATTAGTTACAGCTATATCATCCGCAGATACCAAAGAATATCGATATTGTATCCAAACTTTTGCCAATATAGAAGTGCTGTGGTTTGTGTGCTTCACATACACAAAGACGAGATTTACGGTCAAATAGTGTTAACTAGCTCCTCCTACCAAAAGCTAAAAAGTTTATTACTATGCATTTTAGTAATAATTTAGAGTTGAGAGAATGTAATATTGGAAAGAATGTGTTTCAAAGAATGCAAATGGTTTGAATATGTGGAACAAATATCAAATACATTTTGAAGAGTATTGTCACAAATATGAAATATTTATAGTAATTAGTTCACAAAATTATTTATTGGAATTCGTTGTAACTGTAATCCTAGTTAGTATTGACAAGGTCGATGTTCAATTGTCGGACATGATTAACAGGCTATGGTCACTAGATGTTCGGTGGTTGCCAGGTAACAACTGTTAGATATTTGAATGTTGGCCTATTGTCGGCTTAGGTATGTAAGAGCGTGAGCTAGGATAGGAATTCATTCAGTCAGTGATTCAATACGAGTAACAGTGAGTGATATTGTGAACATACGAGTATATAAGATAAATACTGGCACTGTAACCTGTGATAATAAATCATTCAAAATTAAATTTGTTACAGTATTATGTGAGAGAAATTGAGATGATTGATATGATTGTTGGTTTGTTGCAAGTGAGAAAGTTAACAAGTGAGAAGGACTAATTAACTGATAGTTAAATGTTAATTTCGGTTTCGTGCCAACTACCAGCAATAACGTAACATAACGCATATAAAAAAAATTCAACAATATTTATTACATTTTTCATTTTCTGATAAATTTAAAAATTTATAATAAACAAGATAAACAAATTTCAAATACTTATATGACGTAATCTTGTTGAGTATAATTATGTAAGAAATGCTCCAGAAAGCAGAAAAAAAATATATAGACGAATTATTTAATCATTTTTGTTTTTTTTTTTTTTTTTTCAATGGAAACGGAAGTTAAAAAAAATTAGTTAACAATAACTTCATTTTTACTTGTACTAAGTACAAGAAAGTATTGTGAAACATACAAAATTCACCTATCGAGATTTTGATGGATATATTTTGACTATTTTCGGCTTGATGTCGGTACCTACGTATGTTTGTTCGTGCGTAACTTGCAAATCTCAAAACTGGTTGAACGTATAATGATGAAATTTTGTATTTAACACTGTTATAGGGTCTAGTTGTACATCTCGCATTATGGTTCCAATCGTCTGTACCGGAAGTACACTTTACTTGAAACTTTCTTCGAATTTTTCTAATAAATCCAAAATAGTTAGCCTCAGGATACTGAAATTCAGTATTTGAAATTGCTATGGCACCTAAATGGTTATCTTTTATTTTTGTACCAATCGGCTGAGCTGGAAGTACACTTTATAAAACAGACTTTTCGAATTTGCCGCATAAATTCAAAACAATGAGTCGTAGAATATTTAAATTCTGTATTAAGCACTTCTGTAACATCAAGCTGTACACTTCGCATTATGATTGCAATCGTCTGTACCGAAAGTGCAATTTCTTTAATTTTCCGCATAAATCCAAGACGATTTAACGTAGAATGTTAGAATTCAGTATTTAAGACGATAGCTTCGTTTCAATGCTCATATTCTATTTTCATTGAGATCGACTGAGCTGGAAGTGCACTTTACTTGACAGTCTTTTGGAATTTTTCGCATAAATTCGTAACGATCAACCGTAGAGTATTGAAATTTAGTATTTCAGTCTGCTGTAGCATCTGAATAATTACCTTCTGTTCTTATAATAATAGACTGAACCGGAAGTGCACTTCAGTTTTTTTTTTGCGCATAAATGTCAGCCGTAGAATTCTGGAAATCAGTATTTAGGAATGTTGTAGCATGTAGCATAAAAAAGATGACCTACTGTTTCCAATGCAACCGACTAGACCATAAGCGCACTTTACTTGACAGATTTTTAGAATATTTTTGATAAATCCAAAACGATCAGCCGTGGAACGATGATATTTTGTGTTTGATTATCGCATTATTATATGCAAAAAATATCCAATGATGTTCAAGTAAGTCACGTAATGTCAACTTTATATTAAGTTAAATTTAATTTTCAAGTGACACCAGTAATAATTCGAATTTTCAAATTGTTATTTAATACTATAAAAAAAAATGTTTTATGAGCTTTAACAGCCGGTGCTCGTGCTGTAGCGACCGCGCGGAGCCCTTTTTTCAACATTAAATTAAAATTATAAATAATACAGATAGAACTCCGTGAGGTGCGACTTTTTTATTAGAAATTTTCTCTTCTTTGGGATTTTTTTTTTAGATTTCCAGTTTCCACTGTCCCTTATAGTTTTTGAGTTATTGTCTATAATTTTATGTTAATAACAATTGCATTTTTTGTTGGCGAAAAAATTTCAAATCGAAAGAGCTATTGCTCATACTTTTTGAACCCCTAGAACTATTTCTTACCGAAAACTCACTTCTCGACTAGACTAAATATTTTTTGAGTAGTTGGCGTGATTTTTATGTGTCAATTTTTTATAAATTTGTTTATATATGACACTTATGGATTTGAATAGAATTTTACCATAATTTCGATTATTAGGCCCCTTAAAACCTTCAAATTGAAAATATTTTCCATGATCGCTATGAAAAGTTGACGCACGACAAAGCAGTTTATTGCTCGTTCAGTATATTATTATGGATACAAACAGAATAAATGCTGATCAAATTTGTATTTCGTGACGTTTAATGAAGCAATAAATATCAATAAATGTAATTATTCGAGTTAATTAGATAACTGAAGAAATAAAAATGAGTGTATTATGATTTCTACGATTGCAGTATTCGCCTTTAGCTCACGATTCATCATTTTTGATCGAGCGACAAAACATAGCTTTGCGCTTTAAATACATGAATATTTCGATGCCGCCTTATTTCGTGTACTCAAATGTTTTTTAAATATATATTCCAATAGTTATATGGATACTATTGTAATTTGTTGTGACTACATCATCATAATGATCAAATACTACCACGACATGTGATCATTTTCAGGTCGATTAATTTCTTTATTTGTATAGAAAAAATTATCTGGCGTCAGGTGCAAAAATATAAAAAATAAATAGTTTCGTCCCACTGAATGCCGTTTCGTCGCGACCACGACATCCACGTCACATCCACGTTGGTCTGCAGAATCAAAGATATTTTTACGCGACCACGTGATTGCGAAAAATCTCTCTTATTTAGACGCAACTTCAGTATAAATTCCCAATACAGTGCTTCATATTTAATTATAAATATTGCGAAATAATAAACGTCATTATTTCAAAACGAAACATTAAATTTTATGGAAATGACATCCTCTGTTTTGTTGTAATACTTCAATATTTATTTTTTATAGAAATAAAATATATACGTTATTTTAATATTATTGTTCTGAATAAGATCTGTTATGATCAATTAATCATTATCTTTACCGCCCGGTCGATAAAATGAACAGCTTTTATTAACATAATAAACAGTACAAAAAAAAACGTTACTTGAACCATAAACTAAATGTTTCATCAGTTTTTGGTTTGAGAATTTTTTTTTCTGTTTTATTGTTTTTATTCAAACTATTCTCTCATTACATATCACACCGACCGAGTGTTATGAATTAAATTAATGAGTAGACAAAATGAGGAGTAATTATTTCTAGCACAATAAAAAACAAATTCAAACACTCGATTTGGGGTTAAAACAGATAAAAACTATCATATCACATATTTAAAATACTTAAGCTCATCTAAACAAATTGGCTTTATAATCATTATATATAAATAATTTCAGTCGCGTAGTTAGTTATTCACAATTTTTTTTTTCAACTTTTCCATTGTCAGAATTTTACATTAAAGAAAAACAGAAATTTCATTATTCATACTGGTAGTGATTTATAAAAAAATTATATATAAAATATTGATCTAGATTTAGAATGATGAAACGAATGAAGCAAAATTAGGCACCACGTGCTCAATACTTAAAATTCAAAATAAAAAACTAAGAAAACTTTTCTCGAAAACACTGCTTCAACATTGGAAAAACTCAAACTTATTTATTTAATTTTTGAAATTTATTTGATAACTTTTTGATAACATCCCCTAATTTAAAGAAATCTAGCATCTAGCCCTGAATTCAACACAAACCAAAATACATCCTTCTTTCTTTTTCACGTCATATATCCAACCCCTGCGGAGAGGGCACACAATAATTACCGATTGCAATAATTGGGGATCGACGCCGTGGCGATGGTAATCGCAAACACGAAACTTGGCACTAGGAAAGTTCACTGAAACTGAAGGAAGTCTATGAAGAAGACGTGAGCAAAGCCGGCTACCCCTTCCAACAGAAGGTAAAATTAGAATTTGGCAGGCGCTAAGATATGATGGCGAGATTTAAAAACTACAGCTGAGAAGGAACAGATCCACAGTGGAAATATTAATATATCAAAAAAGAAGAATACTTTAATATAAAGAAGCTTTCATTGGGACATATTTACAACTGTGGCACAACCAAAGACATAGAGCAATGTATATTATCATTCTTTATTTTATTTCTTATGCTATCGTTTGGATGTTTGGAAGATGAAGGGTTGAAACTGGTTTTATATTTTTATAATAAATAGTATTACGTAAACTTTCTACCAGCGTTTGGTTCATTATTGTATGATTATTCTTTTGGGAGATATAAGCTCTCAAAGTGTAAGAATTCTTTTATTTTTTTTGTTTTATTTTCACGTATTTGAGAGTTAGAAATTGATTTTATAATAATAGTAAATGAGCTTATAAAAGCTTTCTATCAAAATTTTACTTTCATGTAGAAATAGATGGAAATAGTTATTTGTTGACAACTTGTTGCAATATCAAAATGGACTACTTTTGCATATAGCGCAGTGTTACAATATGGCATCTTATTTAAGCGATAGAAGAAAGAAATATGTTTGTAAACAACGGTCAATAATAAAAATTAAAAAACTATGGTCCATATTCTCACCTCTTAAAATCGCACTACTTCCTAAAAATTTATGCACTTTCTCTTACCATTTCATATTTTCATACAGCGCTATCACATTCTATTGAAATTTTTGCTGAAGTAGCGCTTTCTTTAGAGGGGAAAATACGGACCTATAGCTTTCAAAACAAACTTCGACCTTTGAATAATTTTTCTCATAGGTATTTTCAATATTGGATGTCACATTCACAAGTTAATCGCTCTGAATATTAAAAGTGAGCTGCAAGTTATATGTTTATCTATTGAATCTGAAAATCTAATAATATATTCGTAAGTTTTCAAATTTTGTAGCTTGATACACAAAATTATTCCAAATAAAATATTCTAATTCATAATGAATGCTAAAAACTTCTTCAATACTTCCAGGCTCACGAATCTGCAACACTGGTTGCATAAAAACAGACGTATCATTAAATGTTATTTCCCACAAAAAACTCATCCTCCCATTAAATTAGATATCATCTTACTTTAATAGAATTATTAAAATCTATATTAGTTGAACAAAAAATGAAGTGTGTTATTCTACTATTTGTAATTACTTGTTGGTACTTACTTCAAAGTAAAAATCTCTGTTTAAATTGATTTTAAACTTTTGTATATCAAAATCATTTTAAGGTAATGCACAATATGTGAAAACAAGAACTTGGATACCGAATACAAATTACGACGAACCAAAAAATTGGTTAGGACATCAGTTACCGTGTGAAGGAAGCAAAATAATATTTCCAGAAGAATTAAATGCTGCTATATATCTGCCAGATAATATAAAAGTCAAAGAAATTGAACTTCCGAATGAAGGAGAGTTGATAATCAAACCGGAAGGAAGTATAGAAATTACTGGGGAAGATGATTCGAGATGCGATCGCAAAGGTACGAGAAAGATGCAGTTATTGTTGAAAAAATAAAATCACATATTTTTATGGCATTAAAAATTTTATTAGAGAATCAGTTGCAAGGAGCTTGTATCAGACAATACCTATTCAATTTTTTTAATTTTATACTTTTTAAGAACATTAAGCTATAAGTGCCAATTCACAATGTGCGTAAACATAAGGAGTACGTAAAAACATAAACGTAATAAATTATGTATGTTCACAGTGGTCGTACGTAAAATATTAAAATAAAATGTTTTTTTCATTTTACGTTGGTACAAATTAGGGTTATTGATGTATTGTGTTGGTTTCTCTGACTGTCATTTTCAAATACTCTGTTCATTTCGATTCTGTTTCTTGTTTAACGTTTTTCTTTGGTTTCATTTTTATTAGTTTGGAGTTTAGTTTGTTTTATTTTATTGTATGATGTCTGAAAAAAATCTTGCGAATGTTTCATTATTATTGAAACTGCGTTATAAAAGTCGCTAGCGAGAGAAATATTAAGACGAGGAAGAAATTGTTGAATTTTTTATTAATAATTCTATGTCAATCATATTTAAAGCATGTTTCGATCCAGGGTGTTGTCAACTTTTAGATGAAAACATGTGTTTAAAGTTGACGCATGCGCTATTAGTTGTTTCGTACATAAACATAACATAAAGTTGAATTTATCTCAACTTTACGTTTTCATTACGTTGCTCTTATGTCAATACGTAAACGTAAGAAATACGTAAGAGCATTGTGAACGCGGGCATTGAAATACAGTAGTTCAACTTTGTGTTTATGTTTACGGTTACGTACTCCTTACGTTTACGGACATTGTGAATTGGCACTAACTTGCATATCTTTTTGAAGTGAGATCTTTCTGAGAAGCATCAAGTATACATTTTTTTTTTGAGCAGTGGATGTAGCGTGTCATGCTTACGAGCAGATAGATCCGAGCAAGTCGAGGTGTGTGGTGTAATCTGCAGTATGTAATTTTGTTTTTTGTTAGCACGAACGTTAAAGTTAAATTCAAAATTAAAAATATATTTCGTGTAATTAATTGAAGTTAAATTCAAAATTGAAAATATATTTCGTGTAATTAGTTTAGAGCTGCTGGCACAGTTACTATAAAATTTAGAACTGAACACGGCATAAAATTATATATTAAAAAAGAAAAAGCTAAACACTTAATAATAAATGGACTCAAACAAAAATCAAAGTCAACCGCCATAGATGTTTTCACTTCGGCTTTTTGCAGTTGACGCGCCTCGTACGCGTATAACGCGTAAAGATACACATAATTACCATCACAAATTTTATTTTTGTTGCCTTATTTTGATATTTATTGACTAAAGTTTTGTAGCCGATAGTTTTATCAGGTGAAATGAAGACAAGCCTAGTTGCAGCTCGAACCTAAAAAAGAAATTGAAAAAACATAATGAAATCACCTATTAGAAAAAAGCAATTCTTCAGAAAACGAAAGCGTCAGGCAAAAGTTTCTAGTTGAAGAGAGTTGGAAATTATTTAAAAAAATTAGAAGATTAAAATGCATTATATATAAATATTATACGATACAAGCTTCTTGAATTCATTATTAATTTCTTTATGACCATTCTTATCGACTTGTGAAAATATTTCACATCAATTGATGTGATGATATATTTGATTGGGAAATATTAAAATTTTAGAAGTGCAATTCAAAAAGCTGAATATCGAGCCATGGCTGAAACCATCAAATTGGAAAACAGATAAATCACAAAATATAGCAACTCCTCACGTAGAAAGAGTTCCTTGTATCTATGACAACGTAGTTTTTCCAAACAAATCAAGTTTTTGGGTTCAATACCCTGAAATAGCAATTTCTATCAACAGTTTTTCAATTGGAGGCGAGTCCCTGACAAATGCAAAACTACAAAATTTCTTATTATCTGAAGCAGGAGACAGGCAATTCAGAAATTTTGATTATCAATATCGAACGGATATAATAAATGTTGAAGAAAAAAAATGTTATGATAAAAGTGGCTGTTTATGCCACCAAAGTGATTTCATTGAAAAAGCAGTATGCAAAAATTTGCAACAAGTTTGCAGGGTTACTCATTGTTTGAATCCTGTTAAACCTAATGGACACTGTTGTAAATTTTGTGGTATTTCTTTGCAGTCACAAAATGTGAGCAATATTTAATTTGTCTTCTTTTAGGAGCCAATTTAAAACTAAAATTTGATAAAAATAACTTCAACTTGATCAATTTTAGGAGTAACATTTTAGCACATCTAAATATTTATGGGTACAATGATATAAATACTCATGTTAGTAAAGTTTGGTATGAAGATGATACTTATATTCAAATAGTAATTATAGAAAAAGATTTCAAATACAACGGCGACAGTATAAGTGCAGCTCAAGATCTTCATAAGCTTTTTATATCAAGTAAGACTTAGAACAATAATCATTCGATTTTATTTTAATAATTTGTTAGAGTAAATAAATTGTTCATTACATTGCCCATTAAAAAATGAAGACGAACTTTTTTTATATATTCTTCATAAAAGTGGAGCAAAATAATAGAAATCAGTACTTTTCCCACCTGTCAATAGAAACTCAAATATTTTGAACATTGAATATCAATTGTTTATTTGTATGATAATAACCAACTATGAAATATTTTAGATGAAATCATTAATTTGTAGACTAACACTGTTTTACTTTCAGATCCAAAACAATATAACCTCCGAAAATCTGAACTGTTTATTTCGGGCCCAGAATACTGGCCAGGCCAACAACTTAAAAGAACAGTTGCAATTGTTCTTGGTTCCCTCTTTTTTGTTTTAGTTAGTCTGATAATAATTTACATAAAATATGAAACAGAAGGAGGAAAGAAAATCAACTCACCTTTCAGTCTCCCAAATTTAAGAAATTTCAGGCCATTCATTTTTGTAAGATTTGAAAATAAAGGTGATGGAGACGGCTTGGAATTCCGAAATCGATCTGTTGCTAGTTCACTGTTTAATTTAGAAAGAGCATTTGATAATCCTCTGTATGACGAACCAATTCCAACTACAAGTCAAATTAAAGTTTCAGATGAAAGAATAGTGAGTATATTCGTTCATGAACTAAACACAGAAGTTACTCTTTAAAAGATATCCTCAATATTTGCAATAATTATCATTTATTGATCCCAATTCAATGTTAATATTTTTCTTAAAGTATGTAGCATGCATAAATAACAAATAGTCACTAACAAACTTGTCAAAACAATTAACTCTTGTCTTGTTTGAAAAATAAGGTGTCTCTCTCTAGCGGATTTTGAGTAAGTTTTAAAATTTTGGCGCTTTTTAGATTGAAGATACGGCAGAAAAATCCCATACTGATTTTCAGAATCCTTTATACAGTGATTTAAAAGAAAAAGTGTATAAAGATGATATAGAACTAGAAGAATAAATGAAATATTTCTTCGTGTGGCTTTATTTAACACTTGTTTGTGTATGTATACAAAAATGTTTAATATACAATTGTGTGAAATTATAATATACTTTATCAATTAACAACTGATGGCTCTATACATCTTTAGAATTGTTACGCTGTACCATTAAAAATTCTAAAATATACAATAATCATAATTATAATTTCATCTCTTCTCGTGAACTTAATTGTAAAATATAAAATTATGCAAAAGTGTACTCATACATTCTAGTTAATATTTATAATTGACTTTAATTTATTGCTTTATCTAAAATCACGAATAGAAGCATTGATAGATTCAAAAACACTTCCAAAAATATATTTTTCGACTCTTTAATTGTAATTTACTTCGAAATGGGATTGCATTCAAAAGCAAAACAACAATCAAGCCAGAACAAAATTTATTTGCATACAGCTGTTACACTTTATAACAACATCTATCAATACCACTTACATACTGATACTATACATACGGTACTAACATACCACATACATACTGATATCAAGAATGTTATTTAGTTGATTTATGATAAATTTAAACAATCATTCAAACAAATTTTTTAGTTGTATTCATTTGTGTATTTAGAGCGCAAAGTTGTTTTATCGTTCGATCATATATGCTTAAAGAGCGACAAAAATGTTTTTTGCTCATGATACACACAATATTTTTTCTATGGTTTTCCAATTAATTTAAGTAATTACATTCATTAAGAATCATTTACTTGTCAAACGTCAAGAGAAAAATTGAAGTTTAACAAGCAAGTTTGTATCCATGGTATTATGCTGAAAGAACAACGTAATATTTTGCTGCGCGTTTGTTAGCTCCTCGAAAAACGATAACTTTGCATTGAGACATTAGAACGAGAACGTCAACTTTTCATAGTAACTACATAATAGTAATTCATGCAACAAGAGAGTAAAGTTGAGCATTATAATATGAAGTCAAGTATTTGGTGACGAGGCTTACCGACTCATTAAAATTGTTGGCCGAATGTCATAATGCTTGCTTACACTCGTATTGCATACAAGATTTTTTCTATGATCCTTAACTCCCATATTTTAACAATCATTGAGCCCACAGCACAGGTTGATATTTAGATTGAACAAATGGATCAGTGAGAGTAGTTGAAAACAAATTTACAGAAATTCAACTGTTACGCGTTTAAGTGGTCATAAAATTGGACTTGAAAAAGACTCACTTTTCGCATCATTTGCAATGCACAAAGTACCTACTTTACGCACGGTTGTAGAAAAATGTTTATTTTGTTACGAGGAATTTTTCTTGTGCGATAAAGAAGGGTATTCTGTAACTCAATCGATAAGTTATTTCAGATGATTATCTATTTTATACAATGAAACTTATAACAATGGGATCTTTCACTATTTTCTTCGGGAAAGTTTTATTTGAACCAATAATTGAAGAATTGGCTCAACTTTCTAAAACTTTATAGTCCTTGAAATATATATATTTTAAAATCAACATATTTCAAATTTATTGTTGTCGTCACTATTGTAAACGATTCAACTGCTGCGGTTGATTAAAATTAGAACCACACAACTGTCATTATGATGAACGAAAATATATATTTTGTTATTATTTGTGCTTGTTCTTGTTTTTGTTTTGAAAATAGAATTAGAATATGAAAAATGGACTTCAATAATCTTCTGGAAAGACCAAGTACGACTACATCAGATGCTATCTTAGGTTGATAGCTGTCCATATGTGAATTGCACTTTTATCGTATGTATAGTTTATTCAAACTAAAATACCTCTTGCTTTGAGAAATTTTATTCTCTATTTATAGAAATTGATGAAATAGAATAACTATACAGGTGTCCCAGTTTTTAACGGCATAACTTCAACAATGAATTAAATACCCAAAAAAAAGGTGACAAGAGAAAATATTCGAAAATGCTTAATTCCATAGATTTTTACGTTTTTCTTCACATCTTGTTAAGATAATTATAATAATAAGAAAACCGTGAAAATCTCTGGAATTAAGCATTTCCAAACATTTTCTCAAATGAACTTCCAATATTATTTTTAGACTTTCCATCCATTGTTAAAGTTGCACCGTTTAAAACTCACAGCACACTTATATATTGAATTGCATTCGAGCACAATAATAAATATATGATAATAAGTAAATGTTCATATTTTCTTGCAGCGATTATACATTTCTACAATTGTGACGTCATATTGAATACAGCGTATTGTTTTTATCGAAATTATGAGTGAAAAGTTCAATATATCATTTATTTTTTGTATAAAAATAAAATAAAAGTCTATAATAAATCATAAAAAATAGATGAGAATGATTTAACCCTAGTGTGATATGAATAATATTGAAAGTTAGAAGAAAATCAGTCTTGTATCACACTGTTCAAAAATTTATTTTTATATTTTGTTGACCAGTTTATTTGCTTTTGCAAATAATTTCCACCCTGACATTATTGATAAGCTATTAGCAGAAAACGTTACAAACTGCAACTGAAAGAAGCATATTCTCAAAATTTAGTTATTGGGAAAGATTTTTTCACATTTTCCCTGCCCTTCCTAGGGAGCATATCTTACAGAGTCAGCAATTTCTTTAAAAATTATAGCATAAAAATAGTTTTCAAACCATTAAGTAATTTGAAAAGGGAGCTTTGCAAGAAAATTGATACTCAAATTTTGACACATAAGTCTGGGGTTTAAATTAAACTGTGCTAGCTGTAACGCAGCTTACATTGGTCAGACAGAGAGGAAATTCATAACTAGGTTTAAAGAACATGAACGCTATCTACGACTCGCGTGCAGAAATTCAAGTTTCGCTGAACATTTACTTGATACAGGACATGATTTTAATATTACTAAAGATTTCGAAATTTTACATATACATATATATGGTTCAACTTTAGACTTTTTGGAAATCAAAAGATTTATTAAAAATAATAAATTTTTATGTCTAAACGATCAAACAAATTTAACAACATCAAAATTACACAATGTATTAATCTAGTTTTTACTTTTCAAAAATTTTGTCAATTTGTTTTTCATTGACATATTTTGATTATTTCAAGAATTTTTTTAGATATACACTTCTATTTTCTGCGAATTCATTTATATTTTATTCTATTTATAAAAGTAATACGTTTAACCATTTATCTACGTTAAAACTTTGAACCATATTTTGAATTCTGTAGTTATATAGTGTGAGTATAATCATTAAATTACATTTGAATTTGTGTTCCAAATTAGAATTTTAAGTTTTCATGTGTCTTCTTCTTATTGTCTCCCGGTTCTGAAGATGGCTACTCAGTAGTCGAAACCGGTCAGCAAAATATAAAAATAAATTTTTGAACTGTGTGATACAAGACTTTGATTTTCTTGTAGCTTTCAATATAAAAAATTGAAGTTTTTTTTTTGGAAAGATCCCTTAAAATTGATTACAGAATACGGGTATCTAGTTTATGAAACTGAAATAGTAAATAAATATTTTTAGTTTTAACAATTCAAATGTCAGTTGTTCTAGATTAAAAAGACTTTTCTACTTATAAAAGGTAAGTATTAATGAATCAATATTATATACAGTTAAATGAATATGTAATATTTTTAGAGATTACTTTTTACTTCCTCTAAGCAATTAAATAATAATAAAAAAAAACAAAAACAACAAATACTAATTATGCCCGGTTTCATGATCGAGAGTTGAATTAACCTGGTTCAAAGATTAAACTGACGGCGAGTTTACCAATAAATTAGGTTTTGATTTATTTTAATTGGCCAGTAATGATACAATGATATTGTTACCAGGAAAATCACTCATTCAAACCGAATTAATTTAACTTGCGATCCTGAAATCGGCCATTATCGTTTCTAAAATGGCAGCAGAATATTTCAACTTTTGCTTAGTTACTTTTAAATATTTCTACATAACAATTTCCCACTAAAATATCAACTTCTGAAATTATAAGCTTTTAATATTTTAAAGTCCATAATAATACGAAAAATGGAGAAATTAAATAATAGATATTTTAGAGTAAAAATATTTTCTAATAAAAGTATAAATATTACACTGCGGATAAAATATACAATAACGCACAGTTTTATAAAGGACAGATACATTTTTTTCCTCAGTAAATAAAATTTACTCCATTATTTAGAAGTCATAAGGAAAGAAAAATTGATTAGAATTTGTTAAATAAAATAAATTTACTTGGTCTTTTATAAAACCGGCCATAAGTTAATTTTAAATAAATAATCTTAAAAGCAATAACATCGTAAATCATATAAAATTAGGAATAATTTGGATATACCACCGTAAGGCACATATCAAAATAGAAATAATTTCCAACAACGAAATAATCCGGAAAAATAAATTTTTCACATATTTCACTTTTATAAAAGGCAGAACATTCAAAAGTAATGAATAATTTTCTCAGGTGCTCAGGTCCCTGTAAGCAGCCACATAGATAAAGACAAATAAATATTCAAAATATTTAATTAAAAACGAATGAATTTTTTGGTCAAATCTACAGAGGAAGCTGATGTACATATAAAAAGAGGATGATTTAACTGGTAATAACTATATGAATATACACTAGTGAAATCGAATTGTATTACAAATAGTGAAGTAGTACCTAATTTCCTATTTTTAACGTTTTTTGGAAATCGGGGATCGTGAACGAGAGCGCGAACGTGACCGAGATTTCGACCGAGAACTTCGTTTAGGTCTGTTTGCAGTCTCTTCTCCCCAGTCAGTTAAATCATATTTCGACAAGTCGCCGTCATCATCGTCTTCCTCTTCTTCTTCATCGTATTCTCTACCACCTTTTTTATCATCACCTTTACGACTATCATCACTATCTGATGCACCACCATTCCTTTTACTTTTCTTTTTTCGCCTACCAAATTCGTCATATTCATCATCAGAGTCGGCTCTTTCTTTATATTCAACAACACCGCGGTCATTGTAGCCTCCGCCAAAGCCCGTACGCTCTTCAACTTCACCAAATTTTGGTGCATTGCAGACATTACACTGCTGTCTTCTAGCCCAGTTTACATTACCGCATTTGTTGCACTGCCAATCATCTGCACTAAACAGTCCTCGGCTCTTTTCAGCTGCCGCCTTTCCAATTTCATGTCCAAGTTTCTTCTTTTTAGAGGATTGGCCTTTTTCTTTATTGCATCTGTTACAAGAGGTTCTCCTAGCGAAATTTATGTTACCACAATCATTACACGTCCAATCTCCTTCACTTGCCCGAAAAGTCGGTGATATTTCTGTTTCTGCCATCACTGCAATGCAATGCAGTTTTCAAAGTATCAAAGATTTATACGCAGATTTGAATTAGTTTTAAGGTTTGTCATTATTTAAAATTTAAAAAAAACAGCTGCTTCAATATTAAATACAGAAAATGACTAACGCCCCATTACTTTCTTTTCTGTATAAATTTTTAGTTACACTATATTATTATAGCATAAAATAAATATTGACGTGCAAACTACTTACCGACTGAACAGTGATATCTATTTCTCAATTTTTTGTATTAAAAGTTAGTACGGTAAAACTTTCTGTTATTTAAAAGCATTTCAAACATTGAAGTATGAATGATTATACATCACATCAAAAATCAAACATTTGTTGCAAATGCATTCTTGTATTTAAATACCAGTTTTCCATTTTAAAAGTTTCTAAGGAATTCAATGACAAATCCGAAGTTATTTACAACCATTGATCCAGTGATAATAACATGAAGTTGGCTACTTTTTTTTCACTCGGAGGTTTTATTGATTTCAACCCAAATTCTATGATTTTGTAGTACAAAAAAAACAAATATAATAATTTCTATTCGAAATTATATATTTCACTTGCTTGTTTGCTTAATTGCGTAATTAATTTTGTATAAAATATAATATTAAGTGATGGTCACAGTAGCTCATTGCACGGTTTTACTGGGATAAGTCAAAATGGCATCGGACATTAAGTCCGCTGCTGCCATCTAACAACCATTTTGCCTAATAATGACGTAGATAAAATTATTGGAAGTCGTTTGTATGTGACGGTATATATTAAGTAAATTGTACTAGTTTGTCACATTTACTGATAAAACTACGCGTTGTTAGGGTGTGAATAGAAGGGAAGTGTTAAATTTTAGATTTTACTCTTTTAGTGGTTGTAAAATACTGTAAAAACGACGGTTACGGCTACGACAGGTATCGGCTCTACAATGGCAGCCAGCGATTCTGCAGGAGATGACTCCTTATATCCTATAGCTGTCTTAATAGACGAGCTTAAAAACGAGGATGTTCAGGTAAAACTCCACAAAAAATATATTTGATAGGATGAGTTAAAATCATCTGAATTTTTAATATTATATGTTAGCGATAAAAAAGAATATTTTTTTCTTAATCACTGATCAAAGATTATATATTTTGTTTGTTTTGTATAATATACGAACTGAACTGTGAAATTTATTTTTAGCTCCGACTGAATTCTATAAAAAAGCTATCAACTATAGCTTTAGCCTTGGGTGTAGAACGTACAAGAGCAGAATTAATTCCGTTTCTAACAGAAACAATTTACGATGAAGATGAAGTCCTTTTGGCTCTTGCTGAACAACTGGGCAATTTTACAACTCTAGTCGGAGGTCCAGAACATGCTTTTTGTCTTTTACCTCCTTTGGAAAGTTTGGCTACCGTTGAAGAGACCGTGGTTCGTGACAAGGCTGTAGAATCTTTAAGAAATGTTGCTCAACAACACAGCCCAGCAGATTTGGAAACACATTTCGTTCCTTTGGTTCAAAGATTAGCAGCTGGCGATTGGTTTACTTCTCGTACCAGCGCTTGCGGTCTTTTTGCAGTAAGAATAATTTAATAATTTGTTGAAACACCTGCATTATTGTTCTTTTTTTAATAGGTTTGCTATCCGCGAGTATCTGCGGCTGTAAAAGCGGATCTTCGCGCTCATTTTCGTGCTTTGTGTCAAGATGATACTCCAATGGTTCGCCGTGCAGCGGCCTCCAAACTTGGCGAACTAGCAAAAGTCGTTGAGGTTGAATATTTGAAGACCGATTTAATTCCCATGTTTGTTAACTTGGCCCAAGATGAACAGGCAAGTTCCGTACGTTAAACCTTTCATTTCATTTCGGTTTTATTTTTATTTTCTTAGATGCTTCAGGTTGAACTAACCTCGAACACGCTAGGAGTTTTTGATTTTTTAACACTTTCACAGCTTCAAGCTTCATAAAATTACACGCTTAACATTAGTGCATGTAGTACAAATAAAATCAATAATGTACACATGCATTTTTAGATTGCTGATTTTTGTTGAATAAATTAAAGGCAGTGAAAGTGTTATGTGAGCAGCGGCTGCAAGTAACACAATAACAACAGAAATGTCAAGATAATCAAATCGTTTTTATGTTTAGGACTCTGTACGGCTGTTAGCCGTTGAAGCTTGTGTTAGTATTGCTTCTTTGCTCCAACAAGAAGATGTTGAACAGCTTGTTATGCCTACATTACGTCAGTGCGCAGGTAAGAATATCAATTGATTATTGTGTACTCAATTGTACAAAAAAATAGCAATCTATTTTAGAATTATTTTTTTTATCTTAAGGTGATACTTCATGGCGAGTGCGCTATATGGTGGCTGATAAATTCACGGAGCTGCAACGCGCTGTAGGTCCCGAAATCACTCGTACCGACTTGGTGCCAGCCTTCCAAAATTTGCTAAAAGATACAGAAGCTGAGGTACGAGCTGCAGCCGCTAACAAAGTCAAAGATTTCTGTCAGGCCTTAGACAAAGCACACCAAGAGAATATCATTATGACTTCAATACTCCCTTACGTAAAGGTAAGAACAGTTTATTATCATTATTTCTTCCGAAAAAGATTTTTGACGTGAATACGACTTGTACTCATCTGCTATTATTTTTTTATTTAGGAGCTAGTGGGAGATCTAAATCAGCACGTAAAATCAGCCCTTGCTTCAGTAATAATGGGCTTAAGTCCAATTCTTGGCCGACATAATACAATTGAACATCTCTTACCTTTGTTCTTATTACAACTGAAAGATGAATGCCCCGAAGTTCGTTTAAATATCATTTCAAATTTGGACTGCGTAAATGAAGTTATTGGAATACAACAGTTATCACAATCACTTTTACCAGCTATTGTCGAATTAGCTGAGGATTCAAAATGGCGTGTCAGGTAAGTACATAACTATATATGTGCGAAATAGAATGCTATAAGTATGAATTTATTTAGGTATGCGATTATCGAATATATGCCGTTATTGGCTGGTCAGCTCGGTCAAGAATTCTTTGATGAAAAACTAAATGCTTTATGTATGACTTGGTTAGTTGATCACGTTTTTGCAATTAGAGAAGCTGCGACTTTGAATCTAAAGAAATTGGTTGATCAGTTCGGTGCAGAATGGGCTGAAAATACTGTCATTCCAAAAGTCCTCGCCATGTCACGTGATCAGAATTATTTACACCGTATGACTTGTCTTTTTTGTATAAATGTTCTTGCCGAAGCTTGTGGACCAGATATTACTACGAGATTATTACTACCAACAGTTTTAAGTATGGCAAATGACAACGTCGCAAATGTTAGGTTTAATGTTGCCAAAACGCTGCAAAAAATTGGCCCACAGTTAGATCATGCTGTTATTCAACCACAAGTCAAACCTGTATTGGATAAATTAAATATTGATCCGGATGTTGATGTAAAATATTTCGCGTCAGAGGCCATCGCCGGTATTGCAGGTAAATTGATCATTTAATTTATATTTAACGAGTGCTTTTCTAAACCTAGTTCAATTTGAATTGTAGGAAAATTATGCATTATATATTTGTTTTATTATTATTATTTCTTTATTTCAATTCATTTTGACGTAGAACTACGATTTTCCGAGGGTATAGAAGAAATAATGAACCAAACATTAATACAAAGCTTATATTAGTCTGATTTATCACCAAAATAGTTTCAATCCTTGAATTCTTATAAGAAGAATTCTGTCTGCATTTTCCAAAATAATGACAGCACAATAAAGAACCTAAAGCTTATGTAAATATTGTGTAGTATGTACCATTTATCGTAAAAACCAAAGCTTGAATGTACGACAGCACTCTTCTTCAGCGTGCAAGGCACATGCTGTTGCTGTACACAGTAGTTCTCAAACTAGATTTCGGCCCTATATGAGGTATTTAGTGTATTCTTCTCGATAGTCCTGAGCTCAGGTTTGATCCCATAGGCGCGAGCAGCGCCACTATAATTTAGGGAAATTTTTCTAAAGTGTGGACACCACATACCTACTAGCGGTGTGCCGAATATCCGTATCCGAGACTTTTTAGCGGGTCCTTAACGGGTCAAATTACTTTTTATATCCTAAAATCATATATTTGACACATCAATATTGGAGAAATTAATTATTTAAATATTTATTAGAGTGAGTTGGAAGGTAATTCATCTTTATGATGAGATCAAACCAATCTTCTTGATATGTTAAAGGAAATAATCATCAAATGAGCTTACAACAAAATAATTGCTTTTCCAGGAAATTTAAAAGCAATTCAATGTTATAATTGAAATAATGTAATTATAAATTGACCTTCAAGAAGAATAACTTAGCAACTTTGTCCCCCAAAAGTCTATTACGATGTGTATAATAGATAATTCCTGCTGTACTGAAAAACTGCTTGGTCCAAGATCACTCGTATAGGCGTCGACTGAGAATGGAAGCTGAGATCCGTATCCGTATTCGCGGATCTAGACACTAATAATCCGTATCCAGATATACATTTTTAACGATCTCTAATGCCTATGTCACACCAAACAGTGACCATGTATGGCCGTGAGTGACTTCACTCATGAAACAAAAGAACACATTTTCTCTGATTAAATATATTCAAATAAAAACAATAATTCAAAATGAAAAAGTGAAATGAGTAGCATGAAGCTAGTTGTATTTTTTTCGTCAGTGAACACTGATGAAAATTAGAGGATCCGCTATTTTCATGAGTGATGGGTGCGTTCTATTGTTTCATGAGTGGCCACGCATGATCGCTCATGGACACTGCTTGGTGTGACATAGGCATTACTTGTACACATTGACTAGACACTGAAATTAACATTAGACGGAATCTATTGCAATTACAATTATTTTAGGTGATTATTTAGATGCTACAATAGTCTTAATAAACGGAAAGCTGGCTACATAAAAATATAAGGTATAGGAGCATAAAATATTTATAGCTAAAAAGGTTAGTTAGTTAGTTATGAAGATTGAGACCGAGTTGGACGGACAAAAAGAATAAATTTCACAAGAAAAAAAATTATAAAGCTCAGAGATAAAAATTATAGAAATGTAAAGTATTTGTTGCTACGAAATGCGAAAAATTATTGGCAGATGATTTTAGTGGAAGAGAAAGGGCTGGCAGACTGCAACAAAGAGGCATTGAATAGCTATGTGCTAAATGGCAGTGAAAAAAACGAAAGATTACATCGAAGCAGACTGTGATGAAGAAAGCGGTTTCGATCGCGATTAATGAATTTTATTGCTTCTATTAGATTCTCTTTATGCAGTCTTTCTCTTAATATTTTTCACATATGCTTTCGTGGTACTCTGTCAAATGCAAATGTTGTATATAATTTGCTATCCTGGTTCATAGTTTTTTCTGATTGTGTATATTAGAGCTGCGAGTTTGGAACAATTTGATGATCCGACCCGCCCGAAACCCGTCAAGTCTTTATCCTACCCTCCCGATACCCGCCCCAAGTTAATCTAACCCGCCCGATATTCACCCTAAGCTAGTCCAACCCAAAATGAGTCAACCCGAAATAACCCGACCCGAACAGGCCCTACCCTATTCAACCCTACCCGACCCGGCCCCACATGCCGGACTTGATCCGATTTTGACAGTTTAAATTGTATTTTATTCAGCTGTATTCGTAGTTGGTTTCATATTAATTTCATCACGATAGAAACTGGCTTCCAAAGAAAGAAAATAAATTCCTCAACGGAACATATTCAAACAATAATATCATTCAATACTTATCTGATATTGTGTTATATTATCAATAAATAATTGAATTTGTCGCACGGAATTTCCAAGAATTTCTATAGTAGCAAATTTTAAAACGAATGTATCGTTCGGTTCCTTCTAACATGTTCTTTATTTCTATTCCGAACGAAATCTTTTGGAAATTGTAATCCTTTTCATTACCTACTTATTTGATAGCTCATATTTGGATACTTCTTATTTGTATTTATTTAATCTCAATCCTCTTATAAATTTTCCCAAATAACTGTTTCAGTTTATTGCTGATTCTCGAAGACACAGAATTATTGGAAGATGTATAATCCTTAGCATTTCATACGGATATAAATTTGTCTATATTTATTAATTCACAAGTGATGTCCTTTTTTCTGTAAAACTAGCCTTAAGGAGGTTCTTCTACGGGTAAAGAAAAATAGATTGAGTTTTAAAAACTAATATTCGAAATAGAGGCTATCCATAAGAATGCATTGAATGAAAAATGTTATGCAAAAACTAAACCGGCCCGGCCCGATCCAACCAGAACCAACCTAACTCGACCCAACCCGAACTAGCCTGATTCGAAATCTTCAACCCGGCCCGACCCGTATCCGACAATCTTCAACTCGAACCGATCCGAATCCGAAATGACGTAGATTGGACAACCCGAAAATAGTTCGGTTCGGGTTCGGGTGAAATCTCGCAGCTCTAGTGTATATGTGATCTTGCGTAGTGTTCTCTCCTAAACCCACTTTGTGCTCTTTTCATTGTTGAATCCACTTCTTCTCTTAGCTTATTTTCTATAATAGATACATATATTTTATATATACATAACAGTGATATCCTTCTGTGATTGTTGCAATTCCTACTGTTTTTTTTTTTATGAATGGGAAATATCACCGTCTTTTCCCCATCTTTGATGATTTTCTCAATTTTCCAAATCCTTTTCAGCATCTCAAGCAAAATCTGTTCTTTTTCTGCAACCATATATTTAAGTTCTGGCCGTATTAAATCATGTCCTGGCGCCTTGCCGTTTCTCAGTTTTTTAAGTAATATTTTAATTTCCTTTGTTATGTCTTCTGTCTTGTTTTCCTCTCTAGTGCTTCTTCCTTGCTAGTTTTCCTCTTCTTCATTTTCATTCCTAGTATGTCTTTCTTCAAACAAATCTGCGACGTGTTCTTTCCATCTCTCCATAACTTCTTTATTTTTCTCTATATATGTCCATGTCTATGTTTAAGTTGTTTTAGTACTGTTTGGTTTCCCTTTTTAAAGTTTTTAATCGTGGAATTGTATAATCTGTTTATTATAGAACCAGTTTCAACTCTTGTTGTCAATTGATGCAACGAAAAAATGTGTCATATTTTGAAAGCATAGGGCCAGTTTCACCAACGTTTGTTAAATTTATCCAATGGTTATTTTATACGAAAACTATTGTTGATACAATTGTAACTATGTTGATTATTGTGTTGTTTTTGTTGGAAATCGAAGACAAATAACTTATTACGAACTTGAACTATCTTCTACTACTTGAAATCAAAGAGTTCACCTTTGTTAGATTCGAAAGAAGTCAAGGAATCAAGTAAAAATTGGATGAATTTGTCGGTTGTTCTCCTCTTGAACCATCTTCTATCTTTTAGAATCAGTCTACCTTTATAGTTATTTGGAATCCTGATCCGAAAATTCAATTCCTAAAGGATGTTAGATCCTAAAGAAGTCAAGAAATCGAATGATTTTGGGACGGACCAAGTGTGAGCAATGTAAACATTGGATGAGTTTGTCGGTTTGTTGGTTGTTCACCCCTTGATCTATCATACATTGTTTGGAATCAAACAGTTTACCTTTGTGGTTGTTTGGAATCCTGACCCGGAAATTCAATTCCTAAACGATGTTAGATCCGGAAGTAGTCAAGGAATCGAATGATTTTAGGAAAGATCTAGTGTGGACAGTGTAAAAAATTAGATGAGTTTGTCAATTGTTTGCTTTTTGAACCATCTTTTACCTTTTAGAATCAAACAATTCACCTTTGTGGTCATTTGGAATCCAATGGTTATTTTATACGAAAACTATTGTTGATACAATTGTAACTATAGTTACTAACTCAAAATAATCGCTAGATAAATTTAAGTGAGTTTGGAGAAACCGGACCTTAATCTCCAAAAATAATGATCGTAAAATAATAACTTAATGCATGAAGTCAATTTGAATTCTTCATCTTCCAAATCTTAACGTAGTACTACGTCTTAGGTTGTGGCACAATTGTTATTGTGTTTCTAGATTTTTTTAAATTTTTTGACTTTGTTACAACAAATTATTTTTTCGAAAAAAATCGCGGACAGAATGCATAACACCAACTCTTGGTGACTATGTACGTTAAATCAATGTAGATTAGAAAAGCATTTATGGAGTATCTGTAGTTTTTTGTCTCAAATTAAGAATGAAACCTTTTGGAATAATATTTTGTTGCAGCTTTAGGTTGAACATGTTCAAATTGGAGTACCAACAGTATGCTAATCAATAATCATACAAACATTTATAAACATCAGACCTAATAACTAATAAAACAAACATAATGGTAGTTATCTGTCCTGTATTTGATTGTGCTGAAATTATGAAATAAATCAATTGTATAAAAATATTAGGCTGTCATATAGTAACACTAGTATTATAAAGTTAATATTATTTACCATTTGAGGATAATTATATGCTGTTATTTTACGTTTAATTTAAAACACGACTTTTTTTATAAGCAACAAATTATACTCTGTGAACTGTTTGTGCAGATGTTTTATTAATATACAATTTTTAAAAATATATTTTTGTTTTATTTCCCCTTAACTATTCCTCCTTTAAATTTAATAATAAATATCGTTATCTATTTCTTCTATCGAAGTCTTGGTGCTTAAAGTTTGATTTTTCGAACGATTTAAGAATTGCAAAGTACTTTCTGTACTAGATAAAGATGCTCTGCTGTCCTGAAAATTGAAGTATTATTTTTAATAAATTTAATTTGGGCTAAATCAATACAGCCATAATTTCTGAAGCAGGTTTTCCTGAAACTAGCCATCCTGGGGATACACCAAAAGGATCTCCCAATATAACCGCGTTTCTATACGATGTATATAGGTATCTGCTGATTATTGTCAAGACAACCTGTAAAAATATATGTATAAAATAGTTGTGAAACGCCGTGCTTTCGAGAATTGATGAGTAAACATGTGAAACAGAGAACTTCGTCGATAGATACACAAGTGATGCGGTTGTGTGTGTGAGCAGAGTGCGTATGCAATTATCGGATGAATGCTCCGCTCACTGGCAAACCCATAAACAAAAAGCTCAAAATTTCACGCAGTCCCTAAGAACAGTTGAGATGTTTACACATCAATGTCATTGGTATAATAAATTACATGTAATGATAAAATAAAATATGAGAGGATGATAAAACATAAAAAGCTGTTTTCAATTGCTTGACGAAGAATTTCGACGCATCCAATATTGTAAACAGACTCTCCTTGAAGTTTTTCCCAAGAATCCTGGTATTGAAATTGTTGTAGCGGATCGTGGAAACATTGTTTTTCATAATCAATTTTACAACAGCTCCAAGGGACAGCAGTTACATAAACGTGATCACCATTCATTCGATAACTGAAATAAATAATATGAATGAAACAACAAACCCGATATCTCTTTCTTATTTCGGAAATATGACTTTTTGTCTTTTAAGAAACCTGATTTTGTAGTCTTAGTGACATACTTTTTGCCAATATGTTCGCTGGAACTAGTTAGATGCCAAGTCGAGATCCACGAAATTTCATGCCAATCTGTATATTTTTTTGAACCACAACATTGTAGTCTGTATTGCAAAGAATCAATAATCCGTTTCCAGTTTGAATCCTTCAAATATCGTTTCATTCCTCGAATCATACTATGATGCATTGACCGAATGATGTGATTCGATACTCCTGATGCCATCGTCCCAATTATCATCACATTAACAATGGAACTGAGGCCAGAAAGGGTCCATATTCGGAGGAGATAACGAGAATTTTTCCTTTAAAAAGTTTTATTGCAAAATTGACATTAATACAAAATAATATTAGGTATTACTTGTAAGCTTCTGCATGACATTTTCTGCATACAAAAATTCCTGATAAATAATATATCGCTAGTTGAGTCGCCAACATTCCAATAACTGTAAAAATCAGTCTCATAACTGCTTTTTCTGAGTGCAAATTAGGAGCAACACCGAAAGATATGTAAATACTATTTAATATTAAAATCGAACTGAATAAAGTTTCTATTAAACTGATAATCGTATAAGCCCATGCCAATTTATCCCTTGCCTCATCAGATAACTTAATTACACCAAAAGTAATATTCAACATTTTTTAAATTGTACAAATAATAAAATATGTCAAAAAAAAGTGAGTAATATGAAGTAGTGTACTAACAGTTGCTGGTTGCTATGACGGCTAAAGTAATCAATGAATAAATAAATAAGCAATTCAAGAATGATTTCGTGAATTTTCTTTGAAAATGGAGTCAAAAGAAGCAAATCCAGCGGAAACTCAATCTCTTCGTTCTCAAGAAAAAGAAGATGACGGCGATGAATCGTCATCCATCGATTCTTTGGACTCCGAAGGAGAGGCTCGAAAATTAGGTACATATCTATCTACTAAAATTATTATAAGATATTTGAAATAATTTTTATCTACAATCGTAGAAACAGTAACAGTTCTTTAAAATTTTCAATGAAGAAAGTAGGCTTTCATGAAAAATAGTGCAAAAAATATTTTACTGCATGATTTCAGTAGGAGGGTCCATGAGTATTTGAAATATCCGGAGATATAACACTAAAGTCACTATTGAACATTTTGAGCTTGATATTCATACTTTCACGAGCATTTATGTCAACTTCAACTACAACAGTTCAATCAACGACATTAACAATATCGTTTCCTTAGCAACTAGTAACCGTCAAAGTGACATTTATAAAATAGAAAATATTCATGACAAACTAACTATATTTTACGAAAATTATAGTCTATCTCAGTTAAGTACAGTCCAAAAGCTCTTATGGGACTTTTATTTAAGCTTTCTGATTGCCTGAAGAATTCACTCACAGGCCGGATCTAGAACAAGCTTTCTAAAAATAAATTCAATCAATGAAAACAAGAAATATATATACATATTTTCTGAATAGATACAAAAGCCCATATTCTCACCTCTTGAAAAAGCGCTTTTTTCGGTGCACTGTCTTCCTTCATTTAATTGTTTTCATTATAGTGCTATCCTTATTTATTCCAATTTTTGTTCAAGTAGCGCTTGAACAAGAGGAAAGAATACAGACCTTTAAACAGCACAAATTTTTGATGATAGATCAACGACTATGGCACGCCGTTTTGCTATTTAATGACAACAATCTATTCCAGTTAAATTCAAAATATACATTATTATTATCTTGCAAGATAATTTACTTCATTGAATTTTTATGTCTGAATTAAAATTATGTATATAATAAAAATTCAGAATTATTATTATCTTGCAAGATAATTTAATTCATTGAATTTTTATGTCTGAATTAAAATTATGTATATAATAAAAATTCAGAATTATTATTATCTTGCAAGATAATTTTAATGCGTCAAATTTTTATGATTGAATTAAAATTAAGTACATAATGGAAATTCGGAATTATTATTATCTCGCAAGATAATTTGAATTCCTTGAGTTTTTTTGATTGAATTAAAATTATGTACATAATGGAAATTCAGAATTATTATTATCTTGCAAGACCATTTTAATGCATTGAAATTTATGATTGAATTAAAATTTTGTACATAATGGAAATTCAGAATGATTATTATCTTGCAAGATAATTTTGAACCATTGAATTTTTATGATTGAATATAAATTGAATTAAAATTATGTACATAATTTTAATTCAATCATAGAAAGTCAATTGATTAAAATTATCTTGCAATGTAATAATAATTCTGAATTGTTATTATGTACATAATTTTAATTCAATCATAAAAATTCAATTAATCAAAATTATCCTGCAGGATAATAAGAATGCCGAATTCCCATTATGTACATAATTTTAATTCAATTGTAAAAATTCATTGTATTAGAATTATCTTGCAAGATAATAATTCTGAATTTTCATTATGTATATAATTTTAATTCAATCATAAAAAATCAATGAATTTAAATTATCCTGCAATATAATAAGAATTCTGAATTTCTATTATGTACATAATTTTAATTCAATGCATTGAAATTATCTTGCAAGATAATAATAACTCTGTATTTTCATTATGAACATAATTTAAATTCAATCATAAAAATTCAATGCATTAAAATTATCTTGCAAGATAATAATAATTCTGAATTTTCATTATGTTCATAGTTTTAATTCAATCATAAAAATTCAATGTATTAAAATTATCTTGCAAGATAATAATAATTCTGAATTTCCATTATGCACATAATTTTAACTGAATCAAAAAAAATTCAATGAATTAAAATTATCCTGCAAGATAATAAGAATTCCTAATTTCCATTATGTACATAATTTTAATTCAATCATTAAAATTCAACGCATTAAAATTATCTTGCAAGATAATAATAATTCTGAATTTTCATTATGTACATAATTTTGATTCAATTATAAAAATTCAATGAATTAAATTATCTTGCAGGATAAAGAAAATGTATAATTCAAATTTAAGTGGGATAAATTTTTGCTATCAATAGCAAAACGGCGTGCCATACCGTTTTGCTATTCAATGGCAACAATTTATTCTTTAATTTTTATGTCTGAATTAAAATTCAGAATTATTATTATCTTGCAAGATAATTTTAATGCGTCCAATTTTTATGATTGAATTAAAATTATGTACATAATGGAAATTCGGAATTATTATTATCTCGCAAGATAATTTCAATACATTGAATTTTTATGATCAAATTAAAATTATGTACATAATTATAATGCAGCATAGACACTATTTAGCAAAATTATATGGAACCGTTGATTTTTTATGATTGAATTAAAATTATGTACATAATGAAAATTCAGAATTATTATTATCTTGCAAGATAATATTAATGCATTTAATTTTTATGATTGAATGTAAGTTATATACAAAATGGAAATTGGGAATTCTTATTATCTTGCCGGATAATTTTAATTCACTGAATTTTTATGATTGAATTAAAATTATGTACAAAATGGAAATTCGGAATTCTTATTATCTTGCAGGATAATTTTAATTCTTTGAATTTTCTTGATTGAATTAAAATTATGTACATCATGGAAATTCAGAATTATCATTATCTTGCAAGATAATTTCAATCCACTGAATTTTTATGATTGAATATAAATTGAATGTATTAAAATTATCTTGCAAGATAATAATAATTCTGAATTTCCATTATGTACATAATTTTAGTTCAATCATAAAAATTCAATAAATTAAAATTATCTTGCAAGATAATAATAATTCTGAATTTTCATTATATACATAATTTTAATTCAATTATAAAAATTCAATGAATTAAATTATCTTGCAGGATAAAGAAAATGTATAATTCAAATTTAAGTGGGATAAATTTTTGCTATCAATAGCAAAACGGCGTGCCATACCGTTTTGCTATTCAATGGCAACAATTTATTCTTTAATTTTTATGTCTGAATTAAAATTCAGAATTATTATTATCTTGCAAGATAATTTTAATGCGTCCAATTTTTATGATTGAATTAAAATTATGTACATAATGGAAATTCGGAATTATTATTATCTCGCAAGATAATTTCAATACATTGAATTTTTATGATTTAATTAAAATTATGTACATAATTATAATGCAGCATAGAGACTATTTAGCAAAATTATATGGAACCGTTGATTTTTTATGATTGAATTAAAATTATGTACATAATGAAAATTCAGAATTATTATTATCTTGCAAGATAATATTAATGCATTTAATTTTTATGATTGAATTTAAATTATATACAAAATGGAAATTGGGAATTCTTATTATCTTGCCAGGTAATTTTAATTCACTGAATTTTTATGGTTGAATTAAAATTATGTACAAAATGGAAATTCGGAATTCTTATTATCTTGCAGGATAATTTTAATTTTTTGAATTTTCTTGATTGAATTAAAATTATGTACATCATGGAAATTCAGAATTATCATTATCTTGCAAGATAATTTCAATCCACTGAATTTTTATGATTGAATATAAATTGAATGTATTAAAATTATCTTGCAAGATAATAATAATTCTGAATTTCCATTATGTACATAATTTTAGTTCAATCATAAAAATTCAATAAATAAAAATTATCTTGCAAGATAATAATAATTCTAAATTTGCATTATGTACATAATTTCAGTTCAATCATAAAAATTCAATGAATTAAAATTATCTTGCAAGATAATAAAAATGTATAGTTCAAATTTAACTATAATAAATTGTTGCTATTAAATAGCAAAACTGCGTGCCATAAATGACTGACTAGATTCAACTGACAGATGGCCAATACGATTTTTATGCTAATGCAAAATTGATTCGCATTCGGAATAAATTGTGGTATGATCGAAGAAATACGGGACACTTTGAAAAATTGATAAATTAATTCTTCGCATCAGAATGCAGCATTTAATACATTGTGTCAAATGGCCCTAAGAAATGTTTTTAAAGGACCTCGGAGCATGTTCTTTATCCAAATGTATGTTTTTACAGCTAAAAAAGCCCTAGCGGCACAGGAGGAAGTGGTAGAAGCTGGTCCTCCAGTTCCTGAACTAACTGAAGAAGAATTAGATCTTCTTTATTCATATATAAGAAGAATGACCACATTATATGATCTACAAGAAGAAGATTGGAATGATTACTGTGAAACTATAACAAAAAAATTCTTCATGGATACCAGCCAACTTGCTTTGAGTGTATATTTTATTGATGACAACTTAAAATGTTCATTAGGTTTTCCAAGTGAACCTGTTAATGATCTAACATATTTTTTACGAAAACCGTTCGAGATATTCACTCCAGAAAATTTCCATGACAATATTAATTTTGGTACCATTAACGAAAATATAGAAGGATCTTTGTTAAAAGTAGTTGAAAATATATATGCTCCAATATTTTTTAACATCACATCTTGGCCTGAAAGTAAAAACTAAGATTTATAATCAATTAAAATACTGAAGTAATTTTATTTAGGTGTTCGAAGTGATTTTTGTACACATCTTCACAAATTTCTTGCGGAACTAACAGATTTGCATTATAAATTATTGGGATTAACTGTAATTTATATACCACATGAAGGAGTAAATTTGTCTGTGGATGATGCAGCTAAAGACAGAGATTTGATTAAAAGATTGGAAGGAGTTGTAGTGCATTGGACCAAACAAATCAAAATGTGTTTAGGCGATCAAAAACAATCTGCACCAAAAGAACTGCTACGCCCTGAAGATGAATACGAATTTTGGGTTTATCGATGTAAGATTAAATAGAAAATCTTCAAAATGATCTAACAGTCAATATATTAAATATTAAATAAATTGTTAAAAATCAAAAATCGTTCTACAAAATTACAAATTCTGAATAAAGCAGCAACTGTAGATACGTGTTTCATCTATAGTTGTTGGCCTATTCAGGATGATGGTATAAAAATCGACTCTTGAATTTGTCATTTTGTGAAACAATCAGGTTTTGATTTTTAACAATTCAATAAATTCTGTTTCACGGACATTTTTCTTCAATCTTTTATTATTTTTAGTTGAAAACTTATCTGGACTTGGACATCAATTACAAAATAAACATTTAAAAAGAATTTGTGATATATTAAAAGCAAGTCACTCAAGTTATATATCACAATTTCTTACTCTGGTTGAAGAAATTGATCAAAATATGGTTGAAGCAAAATCAAACATAGAATTCTTACAAGTTCTAATGAAACCTTGTCGAGAATTACGCGAAAGCGATTCTCCAGAAGAAATACCAGACAAAATTCCAGAACTTTTAAATTTAATTAGAATAATTTGGATTCACAGTCCTTATTATAATACAAAAGAAAAAATCACCACGATTTGCAGAGCACTTATTAATGAAGTTATTATTTATTGTACAAAATATATCAACTTTTCTGAAATATTTGAGGGATGCACTAGAAATGGTATAAAAACGCTTGAACAGTGCATTGAATGTTGCATTAATTACAAGTATATTTATGATTTGGTAAGATTTGTTTTATGTCTTGATTTATAAACAATTAAACAATCGTTTCACTAGATGGCAGAAGCACATACAGAACTTGGTCCAACCCCATGGTCCCTTTCAAGTTTAATATTCAATCATTTGGATTCGTTTGTACAAAGATGTTACGATATGATTGAAGTATGCGAATGTATGATTACTTTTGGTCGTATTGATGAAACTGAAGACATTCCTAGGTCTCTTTTTGGTACTGCTAAAGGTCAAGCATTTGAGCAAATGTGTGATAGAATTGAAGTCATGTTTTCTGAAAGTCTACAATGTATAGAAGCGGTAAAACCTATCAAAATATAAATATTGAACAGTTTATTTATTTTTTTGTGCTTTATTTCAAATCATGTAACTCTTTTTATAGATACAAGATAAAATTTTGGACATCCAAGACCAGACTTGGCTGGACTCAATCAACACATTTCGTAAAAGTATGGATAACATTGAAATCATTCTCACGAATTTGATTCATTGCGTTTTTGAACAAGTTGCTCATGTTGAAGAGGGCATAGAAGCTTTTGCAGCTTTATATAATTACGCAAAAAGGGAATCTTTGGAGCCTATATTCAACAAAAAAATTAGATATGTGTGTTGTGGAAAGAAAACTGAAATTCTTTTTTTAACTGAATTTTTTGTAGATTTACAAAATGTTTGCTGATGAAATTGATGCTGTCAAGATGGAACTAGTTAACGAGGGGCATGAATGCTATTCAATGATGCCTTATTACGCAGGAAGAGCCTGGATCGCATATTTGAAATTAAATCGTCTCAATAATCTAAAAAACGTAAAACTGTCAAATACTTTTATATTCTTACACCAACGAACATTTCAACGATTTTTTCATGTGTAAACATTTATACCAGCGGTAGGGTAGAGTGAATTGAGTATTTTGCTCCGTCCACCATACAAGAGTATTTGGAATTAAACTCAGAAATGGCAACAGCTCACAGTATTAGTTGTGGTGGCGGTTAATAAGTTATAACTATGTTAACCTTGCAAAAAAGTGCTATACTGCTATATTAGTGGAGTTCCTGGAGCAATAAAAACATGAAAACCTCGAGCTCCAGTTACAGTGGATGAAATTAAAAAATTCAAAATGGAATGTATAGCTAATAATATATGTAAAAATGTGATCTTGATTTGAAAAAAAAATTATTGATGATTGTAACAACTTAAATAGTATAATACATATTAGGCTGTAGAACATTTTTGTACATCCAAATTAAGTTAATGCATTCATTTATATGAAGATAGTAATAGAGAAGAAGAAGTAAATCAAGAAAAATTGAATGAAAAAGAAAATTATTGATAAAACATTAGTTCAAATGAAATATATCAAAATTTCCAAAGTTCATCATCACAATAATAATTTATTTACAAAATATTACTTTCTATGAACTCTATAGATAGTGATGGAGTGAACTTAATGCTCGTCACAATGTTGTGATTTGTATGGTTCGCTACGTCAGCCTAAACGCTCCAAAATAATGAGGAACATTCTAGAACATTCCAAAACTTCATAAAATGTTCCAGAATTCTTGAGAACGGCTCACAATGACATACAATCCCCAGGACGTCTCAGAACGCTTTAGAACGTACCAAATCACTCTAAGACATTCCAGGACACATCGGTATGTTATACAATGTTTCAAAATGCTATAGAATGTTCTAAAAATGGTGTAATCAGGCCATTTTTAGACCCTTTGGTCTTTTCAGATCAATTTTTGTTTTAATTTTAATACATCACTACAATTTGTAGTTTGTTTGTAAACTATTTATTTAAATTCTGTTAACACCTGTTGGTAAGAAGTTAATAATTTTTACTTATGTATGACAAATTGTAAAACAATTGTACTTGCAGCTGAAGATGGACAAATTAAGTCCGAAACGTCCTTTATTGTAAAAAAATAAACACATATTAATATCGGATCCCTGATGGCCTCCTTTTTTATGAGATAATTTATATAATTCTCAGAAATATATTTTTGGGTGAATTGTACGGGCTACAAAATTTATTGAAATCTGGATGCACGTTTTGTTATAATGAACCATTCTGGAGCATTTTGAAATATATTGAGTCACTGTATAACGTTCTGGAATGTTCTTGCGTGTTTTGGGGTGTTTTGGAAGATTTTATAGCAATTTGAAACGTCCTGAAATATTCTGAAACAATTTATAACGTTTTGGAGTAGTCTGGGACAAATACTACAGCATTTAAGAACATCCTATAGTATTTTGACACATTGTATAACATCCCGATGTGTCCTGGAATGTCTTAGACTAGAGTGATTTGGTACGTTCTAAAGCGTTCTGAGACGTCCTGAGGATTGTATTTCATTGTGAGCCGTTCTCAAGAATTCTGGAACATTTTATGAAGTTTGGGAATGTTCTAGAATGTTCCTCATTATTTTGGAGCGTTTTGGAACATTCTTAAGGCTGGTTTATGATGGATTTAATTTACAAATTTAGATTCTCTCAATTATAAATCTAGCCAATCGTAAACATTGGTTGACATGTCAAAAGTTTAAAATTGTCAATTGTCACAGAAAATGAATTCAAATCATGAATATGGTGGAGGAGCATCCATATTCATATGATAAAAGTAATAGATCTAACCGAAATTCGATTATTTGTGCAAAAAAATTGTTTTGCCGCTGTAAAATGGTTACTCAAAAAGGGTTATATTTCAAAAAAATAAAGAGAACGGGGATTTAAAACTATAAATCTAAATTTCTGAATGTAAATTCCTAAATTAAATCCATCATAAACCAGCCTTTAAGCATATATAAATACTATCACATTCTGGAATGTTCCACAATGTATTGGAGCAGTCTGAAATATTGTATGAATGTATGGTGTTCTAAAGCGCTCTCAACTATTTTAAAACATTTTATAACATTTTGGAGTATTCTTAAAAATTTTGCTATGTTTTAGAACATTCTAAAGTATTTTAAATCATTGTGTAACATTCTAAGGTGCTCTAAAATGTTTCAGAGTATTTTGGTACGTTCTGTAACACTATATGATGTTCTCTAAAGCGTTCTGAAGTATTTTATAACGTTGTAAAACAGTCTGGAGTATTCTCAAGCATTCTGGAGCTTCTTAAGACATTCTAAAGCATATGAAATCACTGTATAACATTCTGCAATTTTTAAGAGTGTTTTGGAACGTTCTGGAAGATTTTATGGCATTCGAAGACGTTCTCAAATATTCTGGAACATTTCATAACGTTTTGCAGTTTCCCAGAACAGATTCTGTAGCATTTAAGAACTCCGTTTTTTTGAAAATCTTAATAAAAAGGACACCTAGCGAACCGGTTTCCGTGGCGCTAAATAACATTTCAAACATATCTTGGTAAACCCGTGGCATCGATCATTTTGAGCACGTCCTGAAATTGGCAAGACTCGTTAAGCACGGGTTGAAGCTAGCTTCAATAATTTTCAACATAATTACTTGACATTTCTCTCAGAATTTTTTTTTTAAATAGATTTTTGCTGTCTCAATTTGTGTTTGTGAAAAAAATATAGTATGTAACTTGTTTTATAAACTTTTTAGACACGCGATTCTCGAAACACTCGCTTCGCTCGTGTCTAGACAGACGTTTACATTCTGACAAGCATAAGGAATCCCATCGGATAAGTTTGGTTTTCATACGTTTTGAGATCGGCAGACTAGCGCCATGATACAATTATCCCTATCATACCATTTGTAAGAGAAAGATAGATACAATTCGATCAGACTATTTATTTCTCTAGAAAAAAAATCCCAAGAGGCTGCTTACGTTTGTCAGAGTATATGAAACATGTTACATAATATACTATTAGTTGTACATTGCAGCTACCGCTACCGTTCTCCGTTCCACGTTTTACTAACTGTTTAAGGTCTCTACGACCCGTGATCCACTCAGGTATCTTTGGAAGATATTCTTCTATGTATGTTCAGGTTAAATTGAACGTATGCATACAGAAAAATGTTATTTAAAATTAATTTATATGCTCAAATATAATATTTTTTTGTTTTTTGTTCAAATAATAAAAAAAAAAACAAAAGCACAAAAAAATTTTTGATAAACATTGTAGTTTATATGTAGTATGAAAAACAAAATCTCACCTCAACCATATAAATTCATTCACTGTAACAAAAGTCCGAGGTCTAAACTTCTAGGCACTCCACTATATGTTCTATTTTCTAATCTCATATGCACTAACTAGATTTTTTTCACTCAGAAACAAGACGTGAAGCTAGACATTAGTTTTGTTTGGCCACAGTCGAATCATTTTAGGGTCGAGTTCCATTCGTCTACTATCGCAAATACTTAATTCACTCTATAAATATCAAAACGGTTGATACTAAAGAAAAAATTTTATAATTATTTTTTCGAAAAGTCAATAAATGTGGAATAAAATTCATTCCTTTTCAAACCCTAAAGATGAAACTAAGGGTACTTTTCAAAATCTTATTAGTAAAGGTGTGAAGAAGGATCCAAAGTTTATATAAGCTTTTTCGGATATCAAAAAAAAGGTCTCCAGATAAATTCAGCATGGTTGGACTCTTTTTGAAATTAAACTCTTATTTTACTGAGTTAATGCTCTTCATCTAACCTTAGCCTACATGAGTCAATTTTCAAAAGTAGTTTCCATGATATGCTTCCTAATTTGGTGTGCTTCTGCCCCTGTCAGTACTGTTCGTTGGTGTAATAAATACATCAAGTTTTTTTATCAACAAAATAATTTTATTTTCTTCATATTTTTAAGGCTCTAGATGAAGCAGTTTATATTCCATACAATCAAATGAAAGATTATGTTTACGATAAATACAATAAAATGGTAAAAACTATTAACGATTTCATAAAAAAGCTTTATGATGAATGGGTCGCAACTTTAGACTACGACATAGCCAAATATTTAAATCGATCTCTGATTACTAGAAGTAGTTTACATCCGGGATTACTTGAATGTAATATTCACAGGTATTTATCTAAATGAGTTCAATTCCAATTCAAGTGATAAATAATTTTTCTTATTGTTTCATAGAAAATTACTTCCCATGTGTTATGAAGGACAATACTGGGAATATCTCAAATACGAAATCCCGTTCGCTATGAAAAGTGTGTACTTAAAAAAAGATGCTTACAAAATGATTTACGAAAAAGTTTTAACTGTTGTTATGGATTACAATAGAATAGTTTCGGCTCTGTCTGATGAAGAACGATTATTATTCAGACCGCTAATCGGAAATGTTGACAAAAAAATTATTCCTGGCATTCATGCACTTACTTGGAATTCAGAAGTATCTGATGAGTATATTGCAGAATGCTGCACTGTCACCACGGATGTAAAAACATTACAAAACAAATATTATTAAAAAATTTAAATGCTTTTAATTTTAGCTTCAAGAATTTTTAGATGACTACAAAAAATGCAACAATCAAATTGTAAAAATTTGTGAGAAAATTTGCAATTTCCCATTTTTAATAATTCCAACAGGTCGTGTTTTCGAATTGAATGAATTATCCCAATATGTAGAGGATTATATCATAAGAGCATCACGGAATCTTGGTGATATGTACCAAGAAATTCTGAAATATCTTATTGTAGTATTCGAAGGATTTGAAAAAGAAATGAATAATGTATTTTTACAATTTAGTTTAATTTTTGTCTCTATGAAACATTTTTGTAGATGATAGAAGCTTGGGATAAATATATCAAGAATTTTGATTTACTTATGGAACAAGCAATAAGAATTGCAATTAAAAATTCTATGGAGAACGCTAAACAAGCTCTTCATGGAGATACCACTGCAGGGCCAAGTCCTTTATTAAAAGTTGAAGCAGATTTAGTGAATAATCGGGTAATTATAATTTTTACACAATTTCCCTTATTCTCTTGTACTGCACTCGTTATATATATATGCTTTCTAGATTGATTTTGAGCCTTCAATCAACGACATTGCTAAATTAGTTGCAAGTATAAGACCCCAACTTATTCGAGCAGTAAGGCCATATAGGCGACTGTCTGATAAATTTAAAGTTTATGGTGATCGCCCAGATCCATTTGATCTTGTCATCGAAAAAGATAAAGACTGTTCCGAACTACAATCTGTTCTCAATAATGGTTTGTAATTTGTAAATGTAAAGCCAAGAATTTATTTGACAGATATTTTCAGAGGTAATGGTGAATATATCATTGATGCACAACTACATAAAAATTTGGGAACCTTTTCGAGATCTTTGGGAAGTCGATAAAGATAGATTTATCGGAAGATATGAAAAACAGAGTCCTGATGCAGCAACTTTTGATGCTAATATTGGACGATATACTGAAGTTGCTAATAATGTCCAACAACAAGAGTCGATTTCAATTGTCCATTTCATATTAGTAAATGCCAGTCCATTAAAAAAATCCATTGTGGATCATTGCGTTTTATGGCAACAGAAATTGTGTCAATTGTTACTGCTAATGACTGATGATAAAGTCAATAAAGTATATCAGTATATCGAACAGAATTCAACCAAGTACGTGCTACTGTGGCAATTAGATAAAGAATTTTTGGTGATTATTTATTTTTCTAGAATTCAACATGTTCCTGAAAACTTACAAGAGATGCAGGATGCTATGATCCTTTACGAAACTCTAGTAGAAGAAGCAGAGACTAGAAGCCAAGAATTTGATTTAATCAATGACCAATTTTTAACTCTTGATAAATATGAAGTTGAGGTTCCAATAGAATTACGTCGCTTAGGCTCCGGAATTCCAGAAAAATGGCAAGAATATCTTGAAATCCTTCAACAAGCAGAAAAAATGATTACTTTCACAAAAGATACATTCAAGGCTTCCCTACTGGAACAATCGAACGAACTGAAGAAAAACGCTGCTAATCTTCTGGATATTTTTATTCATACTGGACCGTTTACATCAAATTGGCCGGCTAAAACTGCTCTCGCTAATTTAGCAGAAATGAGGCAGAAATTAGTGGAATTAAGAGAGCAAGAAGCTCAACTAAAGAAAGATTTACAGATCTTCAATATCAGTCAGCCTGATTCACCAGATTTGGCTAAACTTGAGAAGGTAAGATAATTTAAGTTTTGGCATTATTAAAAAATGCATTGAATCTGATAAAATATTAATTGTGCAAAATTAGCCGCACACTCTGAAATTTATGACTAAACTATAACTTTTCATCTGCAAAAGCTTTTCGAGGAAAAAGACCAATGACAGGTATGTATTTATAAAAATGTTAGTACGATAATGATGTAAATCCAATTACTCTTGTAATATTGGGTGCTTGAAAAGGGCTCGTATCGTTGGATTTCGGCGTCTTAGACGAATAATTTCGTGATGCCCCTTTGTAACACGAGCAATTCATAAAATTTTTATATCGAGAATTAAATAAGTAGTATAGTTACAAAATTGCGCGAGAAATTCTTTCGCCGTTTTTTGTGCGGTAAAATTATTCTTTGAGGAACGAAGACTGAAATAAATATAAAATAATAAATCACTCGATTTTTTTCCAGTTCTCTCCTTTGAGTACATTCCAGTAGGCGATCGCAACGATTCGCTCACGACCGCAGTTTTTGCCTTTCCACTAACATATGATTGTTGTGGCTGGTGTTTCAAGTAGAATGATGCGAGTGTCTGTTGAATGTCAAATAAACTGACAATTCGTGGTTAAGATCGAAAAATAAATCATTAATAAGATTAAACTAACTTGTAGCAAAAAAAATATAAGAATCGAATGAATCCAATATTACTGTGTAAATTAATCTCTCATAAATAATAAATAATGATGATGAGAGACCGTGAAATTATCTGTCATATTAATAAATAAAAAATCTTGATTCAATCTACATAATTTAGAATCAAAATCACAAATTGAAAAGATTCCTTTTCAATTAATTCAGATTTCTTTGTGATTTCTGCAAAAATGAGCGCATCAACGACCGCTTCGACCGATCTTTCAATCACGGGCGTTGTGAGCTTGAAGCGGTCGCGGTTAATGACGTAAAGGCCTTTAGACCGTCAGATAGTCGAAGATTTGAGTGCCCCATTTTGTTTTCTCTGCCTTCAAGAGTTTTGATAAGTATGTATATTTAGAGTATAATAATGCCAAAATTAAAGCTGGACCGTGTGGCCAACATAATAATAATTAATTTTAAATTTTCATGAAAAATCCTGTTTTGATCCAATTTTCTCGTTTCTGCCATGCTTACGAAATGAAATTTAAGGAAAAAAGATTCAGCGAAAAACGATAGGCAGAAGTGATCCACTTGGCCAAGGGTTTGGAATGACATAAGCGTTGCGGTCGCCTAGTGGAACGTACCCTTTGTGTCAGTCCGGGAAGTAGCGTTGCATTTTAGAAGTTTTTACGTCGATCGATTGTTATCTTTTTCGATAGATAATAAATGAACCAAGAGTCAGCTGACGCATCCACGGTGTATAAAGATGTGAGAGGCTGCGGAAAAAATTAAAAAATAAATTAATAGTACGCCGACTGAGACTTTTTTTTATAAACAATTGACAACATGATGAGTTAAAAAAAATCGTTAGCTGTACCGTGGAGAGGGTATTATACGTCAGCTGCTCGCATGAATCTGTAAGAGAAAAATAAGTCACTTAAAATAATAGTACGCTGAATGAAATTTTGCAAGGTGATGGTCTACATGATGGCAAACACGAAAACAGCAATTAGCTGCATATGCAATTGTTGCGAAAATATACAGTGTGTCCACATTTCGAAGTAGCATCAAACTATAGGAGATACGATCTCGGTTGAAAGAGATTTTTTATCCGCGATTAAGATGCGATCTCAAATATAATTTTGTTTTTTGAAAACTTGCTATAGGTCACTAGATAATGTCGAAAAACTGATTTTGGTCGATCTTTTCTTTTGTAAATAATTCTCAAACTTTTGTAATTCGGAAAAAGTTTCAGGTGAAAAAGATCAATATTATTATTACCCAGCCAGTGGAGTACGTATATCTTTTTCTAGGGCATATTTTTGAAATACGATACAAAGTTATAATTTTTTGAACTGAATTAATACCAGAGAATAACTTTAAAAAAACTACATATTCTCTTCTGATTATAATAATATGAAACAATTTTCTTGTTCTGATATAACATGAGAAATCTTACAATTTCTGTATTTTTTGTTGATTATAACTACAATTAAAGCAATAATTCATGAATAATCTCAAATGTTTTCCATTGTTTCATGCTATTTTAAAATATGTAGTAGCGTAATTTATTGCATTAATTAAAATTTATCAACAAAAATATAGAAATTGTAGAATTTATCATTTTGTACCAACACAAAGAAAATAAATTTAATATCATTGGAATCAGAAAAAAATATTTAATTCTTTGACATTATTTTTAGATATCAGTTCAATTCAAAAAATCATAATTTTGTGTCGTATTTCAAGAATATGCACCAGTAAAACATATTTACGTACGCCACGGGCACCTGATTTTTTTTCTGATTTGAGAAAGTTTAGGAATAATTTACAAAAGAAAAGTTCAGTTTTTCGTCATTATCTAGTAATCTATGTCAACTTTTCAAAAACAAAAATATCTTTTTGCACGATTGGGTGTTTTCATGTGTTTACCGAACCTCTATTTGAGGTAGTATGTTGATTTTACCAGCAATCTGTGGTTACTATGGTTATGCTGACTTACCGCCCATGGGCAAAGGCGGTAAGTAAAAATTTGTGAATTTTCACAAAAAAATATTCATTTACTTGTCTTTATTTGTAATTGAATATTCACAATAAAATGTCAAACTTGACAGCTGACAGTGAATAAACAATCATCAGTAGTAACTCAATTTGGAAAAGAAAATTCGGATCCATATTTTTGGTAGCTTTTCCAATCGTGCTAAAAGTTTTGTAAGCATCACGGTCAATAAGTACAGTACCGATTTCGTATGTATAATAATTGGAAACCTCATCAAGGCTCGGCCTCCAAACTATTATTCTCAATCGGTAAACTGTACTTAGTGACCTTAATACTTAAATGACTATTGAGATCGTCTTATTCAATCGAGATCGTATCTCCTATAGTTTCCGAGATCCCATGGTGGCATCTCGAAATGAGGACATACTGTATATTTTTGCCAATTACAACCGCAGCTGATTGTTATTGTCGTGATCCTCATTATGTAAACAATCACCTAGTTAAATTTTAATCAGCGTACTGTTATTTTAATTGATGCATTTTTTCTCACAAATCCATACGAGCAGCTGACGTATAGTCTCCTCTCCATGGTGCACTTGATGATTTTTTTTCAACCAAGTTGTCAACTGTTTATGAAAAAAGTTTAAGTTGGCGTACTATTACTTTATTTTTTATTTAATCCGACCATCAGCTGCTCCAGTAACGGTAGATGTGAGTGTGAGAGGCCATGAAAGTGGTAAAAAAAAATAAATAATTTTTTTTTTACCACTTTCACGGCCTCTCACGCTCACACCCACCGTTACTGGAGCAGCTGATGGTCGGTTTACTGATTAGTAGTCCAGGATCAACTATCAATATCAAAATCAGCCGGCTTTACTATGACTTTTTTATTTGCAACGCTACCTCCCGGACTATCACGAGATTCGCTATTTCCACAGAGTTTTTAGTACAAAGCACACTAGACCTACAAGGGTCTATCAATTTTGTGATTACAATTCGTCGAGCTGAAAACTAATAGTCTAAGAGCTGGCTACATAAAAAACCCTGTTATCGCTACATGGCTAATTCCTTTTGTAAAATAATCTTTTTGTGCAGCCAAGTTCGAATCGTCTTGTCTGCCAGCGCGAATCCGTGGCTTTTGAACCTTTTGAACTTGATATTTTAATTCAAATTGCCAAGAAATTTTCTGTCAATTTTGACGAAAACAATGCTATTCACAATATCGTTTCCTTAGTTACCAATTACTGCCGTCAAACTGACATTCACAGAAAAAGTATTCATGAAAAATTCACTATATTTTACAGAAATTGGGACGATCGAAGATAAAACATTGTAAGACATACGTGTGAAAATTCTCTAATGCACTCATGTGCACTTAATCTAAGAGCTGGCTACATAAAAAAGCTTGTCATCGCTACATGGCTGATTCCTATTATGAAAGAATCCTTTTGTGTAGGCAAGTTAAAATCGTCTTGCTAGCGGGATCCCGTGGCTTAATAGTGCGAGTGGCCGGTGAAATAAGTGAAATTACGATATCAAATTTTCCTTAAGATACATGCATTATTATGAAAATAATTTCTATTTATTCTTGAGAAAAAGTGTTAATTGTAGGCTTTATGCTTGTGGCTGAAGTGCTGGCAGTTAGCGCAGAATCAGAGTGGAATTTTAAATGAAAAAATTATCACATATATGCATGCTGATTGATCAAATGTTATTATATATTAGAATAGCCATATACAAAATGGCAAGCAAAAAATCATGGCTAAAACCAAGGCAGACAGATATTAGAAGTGCGCTTGTGCTAGAGCGTTTACACCCAAACACAGAATATTTTCTTTTTCATCATTTTATTCTCTTGATGTTCGCCAAATAAATATGATGCTCAGAAGTGACGCTTGATAAATTTTACGTGCTACTTCACAGATGTGAAATTTTTCTTCTGTAAATGTCAGTTTGACGGCAGTAGTAGCTGGTAGCTAGGGAAACGATGTTATGAATGGCATTGTTTTCGTCAAAATTGACAGAGTTTTTTTTGGCAATTTGAATTAAAATATCAAGTTCAAAATGTCCAAACGCCACGGATTCGCGCTGGCAGACAAGACAATTTGAACTTGGCTACACAAAAAGATCGTTCCACAAAAGAAATTGGCCATGTAGCGATAACACGGTTTTTTATGTAGCCAGCTCTCCGTCTATAATTTTTGTGGAACCGTAAACGTTTTTCTCGCAGCTCGGTTTTCAAGCGGTCGACTAACGATAAATATGCATCTACATTCATCGAATATCAGCTTCGCTTGTCTATAAGCTGTGATTCGTCTCACACGATATCAGATTTTGTACTTGATTGATAAATAGCTATTTTCCTGTCAAGTTATGTAATAAATAAATGAATACAATTGTTTTTTAGGATTTAGCTGCTTTGGAATTAGTATGGGAACTGACAGATCAATGGGATGAAGCGTGGGAAAAATACAAATATGGAGAATTTTGGAAAATAGAAACAGAAGAAATGGAAATAACAGCACAAACATTGTTCCGAAAATTGACACGACTTGCTCGAGAATTAAAAGACAGGAAGTACGTTCTAAATTTTCAAAGTTATAACGAAAAGATCTAGTGGCTTCATTTTTATATTTCTCATTGAATTGAATAAAATTTTCTTAAAAACTAGATTCCCGGACCTGACGCAGAAATATAGAATCAGAAAAGTTTATAGAGATGCGTATTGGATCATGTTTTCAATAATAAATCAACTCTGAAAACGAAAACTATGTTAATTTTATATCAAATCTAAGAATGTATTTCATGAATGATCAAACTTCGACTAATGACAAATCCTCTATTAAATTAAATTTTATATAATAATATTTGATCTTATTTAAAAATTAAATTTTAATTATTGGTTTTTCCTTGTTGGATTAACCGAATGTCCGCACAAACCGGATAAGCGGGTCTCTACTGTATTTATTTTTCATATATCTATTTTTCCCTCTAGTTGGACAATCGTAGAAGATACTAGAAAAAGAGTAGATGCTTTTAGAAGAACCCTTCCTCTTATAGCGGATTTGAAAAATTCGGCTATGAGAACTCGGCACTGGAGTAGAGTTAAAGATGTAATGACTGTAGATTTTGATGAAAACTCTCCAGAATTCAGACTTGAAACAATTATTGAAATGAGAATGCAAGATTATGCTGAGGATATAAATGAAATCTCTAATGCTGCAACAATGGAATTGCAAATAGAAACTGGGTTGAAGAACATCAGTGATACTTGGGCCGAAATGACGTTTGAAATAGTTCCTTATAAGGATGAAGGAATATATAGGTATATTTAATATAGATAGAACAAATATGTATGTAACAATTTCAATTTCAGGATTAAGTCAGTGGATGATGCGTTTGCAACTCTAGAAGAGAATATGGTTATTTTATCAACAATGAAAAGTACAAGATTTGTTGAACCTTTCGCAAAAGAAGTTGATTATTGGGAGAGAACTTTGTCGTACATAATGGAAACTTTTGAAAATGCTTTGCAAGTTCAACGACAGTGGCTGTATCTTGAGGTAATTTATTTTTTATAATATGATTGAAGGTATGAAATAATCGATTTATTATAGAACATATTTTTTGGAGAAGATATAAGGAAACAGCTACCAAAAGAAAGTGCCAATTTTGATGGAATAACAAAACAATGGAGAGATATTACTTCAGAAATGTTCAACGCAAAAACTGCTTTAAAGGCAGTAACCTATCGTCCAAGTCCCTACTTATTTAACAAACTCAATCTTATGAACAATAAATTAGAAATAATACAAAGAGAACTGGAGAAATATCTTGAAACTAAGCGTCACGTTTTCCCAAGATTCTATTTCATTTCAAATGATGATATGCTGGAAATTTTAGGCAATGCCAAAAAACCAGAAGCAGTTCAACCGCATTTGAAAAAACTTTTTGATAATATAAATAAGATAAAATTACAAAAGAATAAGGATACTGGAAAAACTGAGGCCGCAGGAATGTTTTCAGAAGATGGGGAATACATTGAATTTTGTACTCCTTCAATAGTAGAAGGCCCTGCTGAATCCTGGCTTTCGGGAATCGAAAAATCAATGAGAGTAGCATTAAAGTCTCTTTTAAAACCTTGTAGGCAAGCATTGAGGAAAAATCTTAAAACTAGAGATAAATGGTTGGTATTATGGTGCGGTCAACTTTGTAACACATCTAGCACAGTAATATAAAATTTATATAAATTATTTCCTGCTCTTAATTTGTATTTTAAATAGATGCAATGGACCACAGATTGCACTAGAACATTAATGCAGTGTAAAATAATAGAAATGAGATCTCCACTGAAAAAATTACGAAAGAAGCAGAAACATGTTCTTGCTATGCTATCAGATATGTCAAGAAGAGATCTCCCAAAAATTCAAAGACTTAAAGTCAATGCTTTGAGTATTATTGAGATACATGCCAAAGATGTTATTGATAAAATGTATAAAGCAAGTGTGTATATAATTTATATTTTCAAATATTAGTGTGTTAAAAATATAATCATAGGTTGTATGGATGTATCTGCATTTGAATGGTTTTCTCAACTTCGTTTTTATTGGGATAGAGATTTGGATGATTGTATTATTAGACAAACTAATACTTGTTTCCGGTATGGTTATGAATATAATGGTAATTCTGGAAGGCTTGTTATTACCCCTTTAACTGACAGGTACCTAATTTTATTCTACTCAAAAATAAAGAGTTTGGTTTGTATTATTTTGTAAAATTCTTCCTATAATTTCCTAGATGTTACATAACTCTGACTACTGCCCTCCATTTGAACCGCGGTGGAAGTCCAAAAGGTCCTGCCGGTACTGGCAAAACTGAAACAGTAAAAGATTTAGGTAAAGCAATGGGAATGTGGGTAATAGTCAATAATTGCTCCGAGGGTCTTGACTACAAAAGTATGGGCAAACAATTTTCCGGATTATCGCAAACTGGAGCTTGGGGCTGCTTTGATGAATTCAACAGAATTAATATTGAAGTGTTGTCAGTAGTAGCACAACAAATTCTTTCTGTATTATCCGCGGTTGCTCAGAAGCTGAAACGGTTTGCTTTTGAGGGACAAGAAATCAATTTAGTTCTTTCAGTTGGAATTTTTATTACTATGAATCCTGGTTACGCAGGCAGAACTGAACTACCTGATAATTTGAAGAGTATGTTTCGACCTATTTCAATGATTGTACCAGATAGTGTTATTATCGCAGAGAATATTTTGTTTAGTGACGGATTTCAGTTGACAAAAATTTTAGCTAAAAAGGTAAGGCTATCATCAATTTGCTATACCTACTTTAATTATTTAATAATATCAACTGATTGAAGGTCTTCACCCTATATCAATTATCCATGCAACAGTTGAGCAAACAAGACCATTATGATTTTGGTTTACGTTCGATGGTAGCACTTCTCCGTTACGGAGGTCGTAAAAGAAGAGCTTACCCCAACATTCCAGAAGAAGAAATATTGTATCTAGCGATGCGAGACATGAATATTGCTAAATTAACAGCCGATGATCTTCCTCTTTTCAATGGAATCATGTCAGACATCTTCCCGGGTGTACAAATACCAACAATCGATTATGAAGAATTCAATACCGCCATTGAGGACGAGTTTAAAGGCCGGGGACTACAACCACTTAAAAGTGCCATAACTAAAGTTATTCAACTTTATGAAACAAAAAATTCAAGACATTCTGTTATGATTCTCGGGAAAACATGCACTGCTAAAACAGTCACTTGGAGTGTTCTAAAAGGAGCAATGGGAAGATTGAAGAAGAGTAAGGTAGCAGGGTTTGAATATGTTCAAGAATATCCATTGAATCCTAAATCTCTTTCTTTGGGAGAATTATATGGAGAGTATAACTTAGCTACTGGCGAGTGGTTGGATGGAGTTTTGTCTTCAGTTATGAGAAAAACTTGTGCTGGTAAGTTGAAAATAAATACATTCACACAAAAAAAAAGAATTATTCCATATAGTCCGCGGTACAGAGCCCCTTTCTGTTGATTATTAACACTCTTTTGAAACTTTGTGAGTGGCTTCCAACAACTTTTTTATCTGAGAAAATCTTTGAAACTGCTGCATTTTCCATTGGAATAGCCTAAAAAGACGTCGATTTTATAATTTATTCTTGATCAATAACATCACTCTCTTTTATAGTTCAATCGTAAGATAATAATAGCAAAATCACACACAATATTTTGTCCGACAAAAATATTGCGGCGTTCAGCGTAACCCCCATCTCCAATATGTCAAAATTACAAGTTTTGTTAGATTATTAACATTCTGTTGGAATTCTCAGTACTATCAAACAAACATTAGTGAAGTTGAGTGGTGATGTTGTCTGATAAAATTTCTGCTGCATATTTTCAGTCCGAAGTTCTGAAAATGTCAATTCTATGAGTTTGGTTTGCTGATTAACACTTGTCGGACAAAAATCATACATATAGGCAGAGTCGGAACTAAAGCGTGGCGCAAACTTCTAGGGGGCGCAAAATTTTATGAACCGCATTAAAAAATTATTTGTATTCAAATTTAACAAATGTTTTATGACGGGATTTGGGTGAGAAAGCTTCTACCGTTATACTATCTGCTACCCATCTCATTAAGGTCAACTATATAATTTTACTTGAGTTTATATTGGTTATTGAAGAAATACATTGCTCTATCAGCAAATAGCCTAGCTTCTGCATTTCGTGCCGAATGCCGAACCACTCGCTACGCTTGATTTGTTAAAGAAGAATATATTTTTGACTTGACATTTCATCTATTGTTCAAAATCAATTTATTCTGGTATTTTCTGCAAGTAAGTATATTTTAATATCGTGGCATCATTTCTTTCCAAAATAGAATATTTTTATTAAACCAGATAACAGTATGTCACCCAAAAAACCGTCAGGTGCTTAATTTCTGTAAATAAAACAGAAAATTGTCCAGCGGGCTGACCAAATGGATCGAAGAGATTATAATAGGAGAAGTATTGTAATCTTGATTCTTTGACAGATCGAGATTTTGATGAATCTTCACATTTTAAGCCCTCAAACTCAAAAGAGATAGTTTAAAAAAAAAGTCGGTCTGGCTATCGGTCTGTCGGTTCGTCTATATGGAAGCACGATAACTTGAGGACACAAATTTTCGAATTATATTTCATTACTAAGTTCTTCATCAAAAAGCTAGGTTCAAGTTCATAATGAGCTTTTTTCAACCAGTGCTACCAAAACTTTATTGCAGAAACTTTTTAGTTTTTTGCGTTTATTTCAGAAACGGTAGTATTTATCATCAAATATGAAATACCATAAATTGATCCTCAAATAATTTGGCATAACATTTACCTGAAACATTTTTCGGAATGAACCATTCGTCACTATTAAAGTTTTTAATAATTATAAAATTTGTTATATTCTTCTGAAGAAAAGAAATAACGAGAATTATGATATGAAATTAGAATGATTATCACTCATATTTAGACATCACATGCAAACGTTCGTCTACTATTTTTTTTTTTGTATCAAATTAAAGCTCTGGCGGAGATAATTCTAGTAAAAGTGTCAAAGAGGATGTTTGAGCGATTGTCAATTGTTTCTTTCAGAAATTATTTAGATGATGTCGAGTTTGGTATCAATTTAAAGTCCTCTGGAGGATAAAATTAGTAGATATCAAGAACAAATAACTAGTGGAACTCAAGTTACTATCTTCAAATTACACTTCCGGCGATCAAATGTTGAAAATGTATGTTCCAATGAACTGAAGATTTCGAAAAACTAGAAAACGATTCTTTATTTTCAAAAATACTTATTTTTTTTTGTAGGACTAAAGTATAACTGCCATCTGTCACTTTGACAATGGCAGTTATCACTTTGACAATGACAGTTGTCACTTTGACAATGACAGCTGTCACTTTGACAATGACAGATGTCATTTTGACAATAATAGCAATCACTTTTACAATGACAGCTGTCACTTTGACAATGACAGCTGCCACTTTGAAATATGCAATCAATTGATTAATTACGATATAAGTAATATTTGATGTACCTGATTGATTATAATTTTGTTTTCACTGTCACCACTTGGATTGAAGAATTTACATATTTTTTTTTGTGTTATATCCTTTTTGCTTTATATTCATAATAATTCTCTACACAAAAATAGGGGCGCAATTTTATGATTCGCCACGGGCGGCCAATACCCTAGTTCCGGCTCTGCATATAGGTGAGTATATTTCTTGATCAAACAATAATATATTGTCCGACAAAAATAGTGCGCCGTTCTGCCAGTCCGAAAATAAAAAAATAAGAAGTAGCATTTTCTGTGTTTGTATGCGCACAATATTGAATCTACCTTTCAACCAAATTTTGTACATCTATTTGTGAGATCAAAAAATAATAATCTCTAAATTTCTACGTCTTTATTTCTATAACTTGGTCCATAGCGATTTTTCATTCCCAAAATTTTTTCTCATATTTCCTCCACAATATAGTGCAACATATGAAAAAAGGAGATAAAGGAATATATTGATGTAAAACTGTGTAAAAAATATCATTGTTATAAAGAAAATTTTCAAAGGAAAGCGGAAAATTGGAATCAGATGTGGAACAAGAAACATAAAAATATGCTTAGAAAAAATTGTTTCAACATTAGAAAACCTATCGAAATGATATTTTCCATACGATTCTAAAATATTGATATCTCAAAAATTTCTAAGAATAATGGAAAAATTTGAATTTAAGTTTTTATAATTTATATAAAAGAATACATGCTTCGGAAGAAACTAATTTTTAAAGCAAATATTCAATTTAATCAGTATCAGATTCATCCGTTGATGAATTTTCACTATCTGCACGAAAGTCATATTCATTGTCTTCAGTAGTGCTACTGTCATCCTTATCCTCATTACTATCTGAGTCTGTAATTAAATCTAAAATATATATTCAAATGAAGTGAACTTTATTTATGAACTAATAACGAGATCACATACGGTCCGAATCACCGATCTCGATGACACTTGCAGATATGTTTCAAATATGAAAAATTTGGTAGGCGTAGGTATAGAGACTATTGGTTATTCTTTCTACCTTCTATGGTATTACATTGGAGAATATCACGGTACTTATCTTTAGAGATCGATTTCAACATATCATTAGTTATTTGCGAAATAACTTTTTTGAATTTTTTATGAATATGCAGCAGATATTTTGTTGGACAATCATACCAATGCTTTCTGCATATCATTCCAAAGGGAAAAACATTTGAAATAAATGAGTGTTAATCAGCAAACTAAACTGACATCAGAGCTTCGGACTGAAAATATGCAGCAGAAGTTTTATCGGACAATATCACCACTCAACTTCACTAATGTTTATTTGATAGTACTGAGAATTCCAACAGAATGTTAATAATCTAACAAAACTTGTAATTTTGACATGCTGGAGATGGGGGTTACGCCGAACGCCGCAATATTTTTGTCGGACAAAATATTGTGTGTGATTTTGCTATTATTATCTTACGATTGAACTATAAAAGAGAGTGATGTTATTGATCAAGAATAAATCATAAAATCGACGTCTGTTTAGGTCATTCGATGGAGAATGCAGCAGTTTCAAAGATTTTCGCAGATAAAAAAGTTGTCGGACTCATCAAAATGAAGCCACTCACAAAGTTTCAAAAGAGTGTCAATAATCCGGAGAAAGGGGTTCTGTACCGCGTCTAATATTAATTAATATAGATGAGAACCCCGATCAAAAGTGGATACTTTTCGATGGACCAGTTGATGCTGTTTGGATTGAAAATATGAATAGTGTCATGGACGACAATAAAGTTTTAACTCTGATAAATAGTGAGCGAATAACAATGCCTGAGCAAGTCTCACTTTTATTTGAAGTTGGAGATCTTACTGTAGCTTCTCCTGCAACTGTTAGTCGTTGTGGTATGGTCTACAATGATTATAAGGACTGGGGATGGAGGCCTTACGTTACTTCATGGATTGAGAGACAAAAGAACAAGCAATTTCAGGAAATTGTAATATTTTACAAAGTTTTGGAAGTAAAAGAAAATTAAAATTTTTATTTGTAGATGAAAGATTATTTTGATAGATATTTATCATCTGTTCTTGATTTTAAAAGACTACAATGTGAAGAGCCAGTACCGATTTGTGAACTGAATTCTGTTATTTCTTTATGCAAACTTTTGGAATGTTTTGCGACAAAAGCAAATGGAATGGATCCAAATGATCAAGATACTTTTGAGAGCATGGGGAAGATGTGGTTCTTATTTAGGTTATCATTATTAGCTTTAGGAACAAAAAAAATAAATTTTAATAAAATTCTTAATATTTTTAGTTTGATTTGGTCAGTATGTGCAACAGTAAACGAAGCAGGGCGAAAAAAAATAGATGTCTTCATACGCGAGAAAGAAGGAGTATTTCCACTAAAAGATACAATATTCGAATATTTTATAGATGCCCGCAACAGGGTTTTTATTTCCTGGGAAGATAAACTTCCTAAAACTTGGCAGTATGATCCAGCAGCTCCTTTCTACAAAATAACAGTTCCTACTGTAGATACTATCCGATATGAATGTATAGTAGGTACCTTATTGGCAGCAGGGTATCCTTGTCTCATGACGGGGCCAGTAGGGACCGGGAAGACATCTACAGCGCAAACAGTTGTTTCATCTTTAGATCCTATGGCTTATACTGTTCTTGCTATTAATATGTCAGCACAAACCACTTCCAATAATGTGCAGGATACTATTGAAAGTCGTGTGGAAAAAAGAACAAAAGGTGTTTATGTACCAATGGGTGGGAAAAAGATGGTTACTCTTCTTGATGATTTAAACATGCCAGCCAAAGACACTTACGGATCACAACCGCCTTTGGAATTACTGAGACAATGGATAGATTATGGATTTTGGTATGATAGACAAAAACAATGGAGAACTTATGTTAAAGTAACTTATTAGAAATCGTGTCGTTTCTAATATTAATATATTTTTTAATTTAAGGACATGTTCTTCTTGGCTGCAATGGGTCCTCCAGGAGGTGGAAGAACTGTGATTTCAGACAGGCTTTTAAGCTGTTTCAATGTCATCAACATGACGTTCCCTGATGAAATCACTGTAACTAGAATATTTGATACAATGCTACATCAGCACATGGCTAATTTCGATGAAGAAGTCAAAAGAACAAGTACTTAATAGATATAAAATACAAAATATGAAAGCGCTGGATTAAATACATTTTTATTTTTAGGTGATAAAATAACTGAAGCTACAATTGATTTATACAATAAAGTTTCGACAAAAATGTTACCAACACCAGCTAAAATTCATTACTTGTTTAATTTAAGAGATATATCAAAAATTTTTCAAGGAATGTTAAGGAGTAACAGAGATTCTCAATCCAGTAAACAAGCTTTACTTAGACTGTGGATTCATGAATGCTACCGCGTATTTTTTGATCGATTAATTGATGACAAGTATTTCCAATATTTTTGAAAATATTGTAACAAAAATTATAATTATTTTATTTTTTTCTAGAGATCGCGATTGGTTCAACAATACAATGAATGACTTTTTGGGTAGTTATTTTGAAGTAACATTGCATTCCATCTGTCCAAATAAAAATATACCTATTTTCGGTCATTTTATGAGTGCTTACAGTACATATGAAGATCTAAATGATTTACCTGCTCTTCGAAAATTTCTAGAAATTCAAATGGAAGAATACAACGCTTCTCCAGGAGTTGTTAGACTCTCCCTAGTTCTTTTTGTTGATGCGATTGTTCATGTTTGTAAAGTAGTACGGGTAGTATCTCAACCAAGAGGAAATATGCTTCTAGTAGGGATAGGCGGAAGCGGAAGACAATCTTTATCTAGAATTGCTTCGTATATTTGTGAATACAATACATTTCAGATTGAAGTGAAGAAGAATTACAAAATACCAGAATTTAAAGAAGACTTAAAACAGTTGTATTTATATACTGGCGTTGAATCGAAAGAAACGGCGTTTTTATTTAATGACACTCAGATTTCTGAGGAGAGTTTCTTGGAAATTGTGAATAACATGTTGAGTACAGGAGAAGTTGCTAATCTTTATAAACCTGATGAATTTGAAGATGTGATTATATATTTCAAATTTATTTAGAAAAATAGTTAATATTTTATTTGTAGATAAAAAGTAAATTATCTGATGCTGCGAAAAGAGCCAACATAATACCAACTACTGAAGCATTATACTCATTTCTAATTGAACGAGTTAGGAAAAATATGCACATCATTTTATGCATGTCTCCTGTAGGAGATAACTTTAGGAATCGACTTCGTCAATATCCAGCTTTAGTTAATTGTACTACAATTGACTGGTTCACAGACTGGCCAAAAGCGGCTTTGTTAGAAGTAGCAAATAAATATTTAGGAGATGTTGATTTTGTTGCAACAATCACTGGAGAAAAGGCTGTAATATTTTTAATAACTATTATTTCCTTTGTACTATAAATAATTTTTTAGGAAAAACGAAAAGAGTCTGTAGTTGTTTCAACTCAGGAAAGATTGAGAGAAGCTACTGCTAGCATATTTTCAATTATACATGATTCAGTAGCAAAATGTTCAAAGAGAATGTTGGATGAAGTAAAAAGACATAATTATGTTACTCCTACCAACTACCTAGAGCTTGTGACTGGATATAAAATGTAAATATATATTTTAGAAATTTATAGCAGGTATTAATTTTTGTTATTATAGTTTGCTGGAAGAAAAACGTTTTGAGTATGCTTCGCAAGCTAATAAACTTCGGAATGGTTTATCAAAAATTGAGACATCTCGAGCTGCCGTCGAAGAAATGAGTGCAGAACTCGAAATCGCTCAGGAACTAGTTATAGAATTTACTCATCAATGTGACGAATACATGGTTATCATTGTTAATCAAACTCATGAAGCTGACGAACAACAAGTAACAAAATTAGAATATTTTTGGTTCTTTCATAAATAATAAATTTATTTGTAGAAACAAGTAACAGCAGATAGTATAAAAATAAAAGAAGATGAAGTTCAATGTATGAAACTAGCAGCTGCTGCTCAAGCAGATTTAGATTTAGCAATGCCAGCTCTAGACGAAGCTTTGAGAGCCCTAGATGCTCTAAATAAGAAAGATATAGCTGAAGTTAGATCTTACGGACGACCTCCTCAAAAAGTTAAAATGGTCATGGAAGCTGTTATGATTTTGAAAGGAGTTGATACTTCTTGGGAGGAAGCAAAACGACAACTAGCCGATAATAATTTCTTACAAGGCCTAAGAGATTTTGATAGGAATCATGTTTCAGATAAAACTTTAAGAAAAATTGCCACTTATACTACTAATGATGAATTTCAACCGGATAAGGTTGGTATTGTTTCATTTGCAGCTAAATCTCTTTGTATGTGGGTGAGAGCCATTGAAAAATATGCTAAAGTCTACAGGTATTCGGGATATAAAAACTAATCAACAGATTTAAAAAAAAAATATGTTTTGTAGAATCGTGGCTCCAAAGCAAGAAAGACTTGAAACGGCAATGAGAACTTTAAAAGAAAAGCAAGAACAATTAGCAGCAGCTCAAAGAAAATTAGAAGAAATCAACAGAACTTTGCAACGATTGAAAGAGGAATACGAACTGAAACTTAAAGAAAAAGAAGAATTACAGAAGAAGGTACATACATATGAATCTATTACACTAGTTTACAGTACATCTGCTGCCGGAAAAATATTAGCTGTTGCTGAGTGAATATGTTATCCCTATTTTAAATATGTAAGCAGATATTTTTTTTATCAGCTCTAGTTTTTGAGTTTCAGCTATATTTCAAAACAGAAAAAACATGTGTTTACATGGAAAAAATTCATTAAAGATTGAATTAATCATTGAGTTCTGGAAAACTTTGCTTTAGAGCTCTTCTCTTATGTGTAGGATTAGGAAAATAGCGTATCAGAGACCAGCAATTGTCAGACATCATCCCAGAAACCTTGATAACGTTCTTCCATCACGTGTAAATCCTTATGCTTACGCTTTCATTGCTCCTTGCTCATATCTCCTAAATTTTCCGGAAACCTGTCCAGGTGACTATGGAGAAAGTGCAGTTCTATGCTCATATTGCACCCCATATCTTTTAATTGTAAGAATAGATCTTCAACAAGTTCAATATAATTTTCTGATTTCGTATTTCCGAGAAAGTTCTGCATCACAGAGACAAAAGCTGGCAAAGTCCTTAATTTAAGCAAAGTCAAAGAATTTTTGAATTAAGTATCTCTCGTTAGTTGTCTCATTTAGGGGCCATCAAAAATATTTGCTCTAATCTTTTCAATAGTGAGCTGAGGATTTTTTTTGCAAACGTAAGAAAAGCAGTCCCCGTCTCCATTTAGTGATTTAATAAACTGATTTATGATGCGCAGTTTTATATGCAATGGTGGTAGAATAATTTTGTAACTTGGATACTGACATTTAGCTCGAGTTTTAGCGTTTATGCCGTTTATGTTCACACTACAAAATAACAGTAACCGAGATAATTTCGGGGTTCTCGCCAAATGGTTGGTGTTCCAAATTTGAAAGCACTTCTTTTACCACTTTTCCATAATTCTTGAATATTCAACACTAGATTTACAAACACAATCAGGAGCCCAAGATTTGTCATTTTTATCCAAGAGCATCCCAAAATACAGAAAATAGGTGTTTTCAACCAACTCTGATGAACTTTTCTACAATCCTTGAACACATATTCTCCGCATGTGTAGCAAAAATGATTTGGATTGTTTAAACAACGTCTTCTTGAACTACTCATGTCACAAAAACTCCAGATATCAATCTTAACACAGTGAAATAAGCACGTTATCGACGAAAAAATACGCAGGAATCATAAAAATCAAAAACAAACGAACTAGAGCTGTACAAAAAAAATTTAAATCATCTTTGACAAAAACAAGTCATGAGTGAATATTATCAACCGTAAAATTCACAGCAACAGACAGATAGTTGAATTTTGTAAACTAGTGTTATTGCTATCTAACGAAATTATTAAATGAATTCAGGCAGAGCTCCTACGGTTAAAGCTCGAAAGAGCTGCACTTTTGGTGGAATGTTTGGCAGGCGAAAGAGATCGCTGGGAGCAAACTGTGCAGACTCTTGATGAACAATTTGCTAATCTACCAGGAGATTGTCTTTTAGCAACAGCCTTTGTTTCATATCTTGGTCCCTTCACTTCAAACTATAGAGAAGATCTTCTTGGACTGTGGATGAAAGAAGTATACTATTGCGTTTCTTTTAAATTCATGATTTAAAATTGTTAATTAATATTTAAGGTGCAAGAGCAGGATGTACCTCACACCGCAGATTACAGTATAATTACCTTCTTGAGCGATCCATTACGAATAAGAGAATGGAACGCTGCAGGTCTTCCATCCGATGGTTTCAGTACAGAAAATGGTATAATTGTAGTCAGATGCACTAGATGGCCGCTTGTTATAGACCCACAATGTCAGGCTCAAAAATGGATCAAACAAATGGAAAAAGGAATAAAAGTAATCGATTTTGGAATGACACACTTCATGAAAATAATTGAAAAGGCTGTGCAATTTGGGGGCGCTGTTCTACTGCAAAATATTTTAGAAGATATGGATCCAGCTTTGGGACCAATTCTTCAAAAGTCTTTAATACGCCAAGGGGGACAATTGTTAATTAAACTAGGGGATAAGATGATTGAATATAATAACAAATTTAAATTTTATATCACCACTAAACTAAGCAATCCTCACTATCCTCCAGAAATTTCAACAAAAACTACAGTTGTCAATATGGCCGTTAAAGAAAAAGGTTTAGAAGATCAACTATTGGGTATTGTAGTGCGAAAAGAACAAGCTCAACTTGAAGAACAAAAAAATAAATTAGTAACAACAATTGCTACCGGAAAAAGAACTTTGATTCGTCTTGAGGATGAACTCCTTCGATTGTTGAATGAAACTAGAGGTTCTTTATTAGATGATGAAGAGCTAGTGAACACTCTGAAGACTTCAAAGGACACTTCAGAAGCTGTAAAAATTAGTCTTAAAGTCTCTGAAGTGACGGAAGTTGAGATTGATGAAGCTCGTGAGGGGTACAGGCCTTGTGCTAAAAGGGCCGCGATTCTTTTCTTCGTACTTTACGATATGTCCAGAATAGATCCTATGTATCAGTTTTCTCTGGATTCTTATATTCTTCTTTTTATTTCTTCAATAGAAAAGAGTCCGCGATCTACTGTTTTAGAAAATCGTATCACAATCCTGAATGAATTTCATACTTACGCAACTTATAAGTAAATAGAGTTAATATCTATTCAATCTAAAATTATAACAATTTTGTCTGTAGGTACATATGTAGAGGTTTGTTTGAGAATCATAAATTGTTATTCTCTTTTCATATGTGTATCAAAATATTGGACGCCCAAGGGAAAATTTTGGCACATGAATACGACTTTTTACTAAAAGGAGGAGTCGTTTTAGATCGAGAGGACCAATTGGATAATCCATGTTCGAGTAAGTACAATATTTTTTCTTAATAATTTGCATACTTTCAAATAATTTATGTTCTAGACTGGTTAAATGATGTAGGATGGGACAATATTACTGAATTAGATAAACTTCAAGGTTTTCATGGAGTAGTAGATACGTTTGAACAGTACCCCAGAGATTGGCAGCAATGGTATGTAAATACGAATCCTGAAGATCTTCCTCTAATCGGTATGTAAATCACCTATTAAAAGTATTTGAACTCCTTCAATGGATAATATTTCAGGCGAGTGGGAAGAAATATGCAACGAGTTTCAACGTCTTCTATTTATTCGATCTTTGCGTCAAGATCGCTTATCTTACTGCGTTTCTCAATTTATTATGAATAATCTAGGGCCTCAATTTGTAGAACCTCCTGTTCTAGATATCCGTGCAGTTCTTGAAGAATCTTTGCCTCAAACACCTCTAATATTTGTCTTGTCTCCTGGAGTAGATCCGACTACTTCTCTTATACAATTAGCTGAGACTAGTGACATGTACGAAAGATTTAATTCTCTTTCATTAGGACAAGGGCAAGCTCCAATCGCCACAAGAATGATAGAACATGGAGTCAGAGAAGGGCAATGGATATTTTTAGCAAACTGTCATTTGTCTCTCAGTTGGATGCCAGCGCTGGATAAAATTGTTGAGACTATACAAACGAGTAAAAAAATTCATCCAGATTTTAGATTATGGTTGTCTTCCAGCCCTCATCCTGATTTTCCGATTTCTATTTTACAAGCTGGAATTAAAATGACAACCGAACCACCAAAAGTTTGTCATTCAATCAGATTTCTTCTTCAATTTCATCTTTAAATCATAATTTTTTTAGGGAATAAAAGCAAATTTGAAACGTCTTTATCGACTGGTAACAGAAGAACAGTTCAATGCTTGCAAAGAAAAAGAAAAATACAAAAAATTATTATTCTCTTTGTGTTATTTCCATGCTGTCTTGTTAGAACGTAAAAAATTTCAACAACTTGGGTGGAATATTGTTTACAGTTTCAACGATTCCGATTTTGAGGTACTTTTTCGAGATACAGTATTTTTCTCCTATAAATTATGAATTTTAGGTATCAGAATGTTTATTGACAATTTACTTGGATGAATATAAAGAAACTCCATGGGACGCTTTGAAATATTTAATCGCCGGTGTCAATTACGGTGGACACGTGACTGATGACTGGGATAGGAGACTTTTAACGACTTATATAAATCAGTATTTCTGTGATGAAGCTTTGAACACTCCATACTATAGATTATGTAGTTTATCAACATATTTTATCCCTAAAGATGGCAGTCTCACTACTTACTTCGAATATATAAATATTTTACCTAACGTAGATCATCCAGAAGCATTTGGTCAGCACTCAAATGCTGATATAACTTCATTAATTACTGAAGCACGATGTCTGTGCGAAACTTTAATGTCTCTCCAAGTTCAGTCTGCAGGAGGTCAGCAGGAAACAAAAGAAGAAAAGGTTACTCAACTTGCAGCAGATGTTCTAACTAAAATACCACAGCCTATTGATTATGAAGCAACTTATAAAAATATTGGAGCTGTTAAACAACCACTAGATGTTGTGTTGCTGCAAGAAATTAGCCGATATAATATACTTTTAGAATCTATTTTCACGTCTCTTGAAGAATTACAAAAAAGTATCAAGGGTCTTGTTGTTATGTCGGCGGAATTGGAGGATATTTTTATTTGCATGTACGAAGGCAGGGTACCAGCCAACTGGCTGAAAGGTATTAAATACAGTTTGGAGAAGAATTTATTAATATGATTATTAAAATTTCAGCATATCCCTCTTTGAAACTATTGGGATCTTGGACTAGAGATTTAATATTAAGAGTAGAACATTTCACGACTTGGGCAGAAACAGTCAGAGCTCCGCTATTATTCTGGCTAGCTGCTTATACATTTCCCACGGGATTTTTAACAGCTGTCCTTCAAGTATTTCAAACATATTTTTTTATTTCCTGAACAACATTATATAATATTTTTTAGACAGCTGCTAGAAACACCCAAGTTCCTATTGATCAATTAAGTTGGGAGTTCGACATATTAAACTATGATGAAAATTTGATTAATGATAAACCTGAAATAGGGGTATATGTAAGAGGATTATTTTTAGAAGGAGCTGGTTGGGATAAAAAACTTGGATGTCTTATTGAGGCACAGCCCATGCAGCTTGTTTATACGATGCCTCTAATTAATTTCAAACCGATGGAAAATGTAAAAAAGCGAACAAAAGGTACGACCGAAATTATTTTACTTTGCTGGGAACAATAAAATTAGTTTTTAAGATCTTAATATTATTAATCACTATACATTGTTCAATGACTATTACTAACATTTAATGATTGATGCAGAAATAGTGTAAGAATTCATTGCGAGTAGTTGGACTCTCAAAGTTAGAAAGCTCTATCACTATAAACAGTCACTGATAGCGCAGTTGTCAGAGACAAATTCAAACCAAAATCTCTCATAAAATGTGATATCGCTGAAACTAGGTTTCTAGGTACTTTTTTGGGTGTAGAAAACGATAAAAAAATCTTTGCTGCTCTAAAGTGCATGCTAAGTTCAAAATCTCGAAAACAAAATCGAAAATTTTTATATCGAAAAAAATAATAGAGTTTGATAGAAACAATATGAATATTCTTTGTGAATGAGTACCCAGGGTTTTTTTGGGATGCTGATTAATAATTTGATATATATATATATAATCATTTCTCTTAAATCCTTGCGGGTGTCGAGTATTGTTTTTTCTTTTATTTCTACATATCGTTTTTTGTGAAGTTGAACCAATCTTTTCTGTTTAGTGCTTTAGTTTTCGCTTCTTGTTTGCTGCTGTTTCTCTTTTCTAGTACTCTGTCGATTACACCGTCCCATTACATTCTTGGTTTTCCTATTTTCTTTTTTCCTTGTGTTTTGCATTTCCATATTTTTTTCACTGGGTGTTGTTCTGGCATTCTTATTAGATGCCCGTACCATTGCAACTATTTTTTTCAATCTTTTTTATCGCTGACTTAATTTCCAAGTTCTCTCTTATATGTCGCTCCTGATTTTGTCCATTTTTGTTACACCCTCTACTCTTCTTAAAAATTTCATCTCAGTTGCCTGAATTTTGCTTTCCTGTCTTGTATTTGTTACCCATGTTTCGCTTCCAAACAATAAGACAGGTTGGAATATGGTTTTATAAATATTCATTTTTGTTTTCTTCTCTATTTGTTTATTGCTTAGGATAGTTTTGTTCATGGCATGGAAGCATTTATTTGCTTGTTGTATTCTGTTATTGATATCTTCATCATATATGCCATTCCTCTCGAGAATACATCCTAGATATTTGAAATTGTTCACCTGTTCTAATTCCTCCCCCTCCAACTGTATGTGGATTTCCTTAGTATCATTAGAAATAGTCATAATTTTGGTTTTTTGCGTGTTTATTTTCATGTGCACTTTTTCTAGTTCATTCTTCCAGATATTCAGATTTGTCTGTAGGTCTTTTTCTGTTCTCCCAAATATGGCTAGATCATCCGCAAATGCACATTCGGTTATAGTTATTGGATTTAAATTCAGATGGCTTATATGTACTGCTTTTATTTGGGTTTTTATTCTCTTTATTATTTCGTCCATAAGTGTAATAAATAATAATGGGCTCAGCGAACCGCCTTGCCTAACTCCCGTTTTAGTCACGAATTCATCAGATGTATAGTTTCCCGTTCTTACCTAATTTCGAGTATTTTTGTAAACACTTTTGATTGCTTTTATCAGTTCCACATTTATATCTCTGCTTTCCAGTATCTGTCATGGTATGTTTCGTGGCACCATGTCAAACGCTTTTTGTAGGTCTACAAAACAGATATGTAATGTCTGATTATGTCTTATGACTCTTTCTATTATCTTCTTTATTGAGAAAATATGATCATGAATGCTACGCCCTTTCATAAATCCGCTTTGTGACATTTCTAGCTTACCTTCTAATTCTTTTCTTAGTCTTTGTTCTAAGATAATTTCATAAACTTTGGAGGCTACGCATAATAACGAAATTCCTCTGTAATTTGAACACTGCCGATTGTCTCCTTTCTAGTATAGTGGTAATAACCCCTGCAACTTACCAATCTTTTGGTATATTTTGCTGTTTCCAGCATTCAATTATTAGTTCGTGTAGTAGTCTCGTTGCAGTTTCTCCCATATATTTTATTAATTCAGGTTTTATGTTGTCGTGTCCTGGTGCTTTACGAACTTTGTCTAGTGCTGTTTTTCTTCATATACTATTTCTCCTGCTTGTCGTGGTGGAATAGTTTCATCGCTCCTACCATTGCACTTGTTGATTCACTTCTAATAGTTCTTCAAAATATTGTTTTTCTACAGTCACTATAGAATGATACCCATTCCACACGCTGTAGCGTGCGGAATAGGGGTCATTCCGCACGCTTAGAGGTTTCTAAGCAAGTCGCGCGGCGTCGCGAAAAAAGTATTTCATTACTGTCATGATTTTAATTCTTTTTGATCTTCCTATCATTCCTCTTCGAAATATAGTCAATATAGTAATTTTATCAACGTTTGATGAATTAGAATAAGATCAATTAAACAAATTCTTTCTCAGAAAACTTATAAATATTCACGCGTACGTCTCTTACTGTAGAAAAAATAGCATCCGTCACTCGTGCGAAATGATCATACCATGCTCAGGTGATTTCTGCCACTCGACTTCGTCTCGTGGCTGAATTATTCACATTCGCACGGAATGATCTCCATTTCGCACTTGTATCGGAATATACTATTTCTTTATAGTTTTCCTCTATCCGTAGTCCAAAAGTCCTTCCATGATTGTTTTTTGGCTGCGATAACCATCCTTTTAACTTTTGTTCTTTGTATTTTTCTAGCTTATTTATGTCATAGCCTCTCAGACATTCTTTCCATGTTTTTTTTTTGTTTTACCTCCTTCTCGATTTCAGCATTTCACCAGTGACTCTGCTTTTTCTTTACTGATATTCTCTTTGCACCGCATATTTTTCTGCCTGCCTCTTGGAACGTGTTCTTAAATACCTCCTATAACTCCTCAATATTTTTTGTATTTGTTATCACCGTTTTTGAAATAAGATTTTCAAAATTAAGAATGGCGGATACAATATGTCGGCAATTTGGAACGTACCAAAAATTTTCAATCTATATTTTAAAATTCAATTTATATATTTTGAAAGTGTGAACAGGTGATATGAACATGGTTTTTCTGCTTACTAGATCATTATATATTAATGGAGTAAGAATTAAAATGGTGTATTCAATATGGAGGTTTTTAAAATGAGTGAGAATTTGTCAACAAATGAACAAAAGAATAAGATGTATTTCAAAAAACAATTGAAAAATTGATAGAAATTCTGTTTCAAACTTGTACTTACTGTCTTCTTATTATTCTGCATCGCTGTCTTGCTCTAGCACTGAAATTTTACAAATCTACAAACATCACCTAGTCAACAAGAATCACATATTGCAGAACACAGTAAGATTGTTTGTTTACAATTACAAGCTCTCCCACATCTTTTTTTGAAATAATTGCAAAAAATCAAATCCAAAAGAGATTTCGAACTTGGCAGTTTTGTCATTTTGACAGGACTGGATATCTTTGAGTTAGAATCGTCCATTTTCCAATCAATGTTTGCTTACAACCTGAATGCGTAATCAAAAAATAAATAATATATTTTGAAGCTCAGGATTTCAACTTTAATTTTTTCTTTGTTAATAATTTTTTGAAGCTCAACTTCAAGTTGCAGGAATAAGAATAAGCAAAGAACATGCATTTTCTTATATATTTCTTATATTGAAGATTACTCAAACATATCAAGTTGTATCGATTTCTGAATTATCACACATTATGAAGTGTATTTTCAACTTCATTTAAAAAAGCAGATATAATAATCTCTGATTCATATAAATTAATAAAAACCGTTTTGAAAATGAAAATGTTGTCGAATGAATGCTACGAAAGAAAATTATTATTTTAAAACAGGAGTTTTATTAAACAGAGACAATGTTCATCATTTTAATTATTTTTATATTAAAAGTGGAAGTAAAGTGATGATAAATGTACAAGGATTCAATTTTTTTATGCCTCTAATAGTCAGTGAGAATTTTAGAAATTTTAACTTCCGGTCGAATTTTCTATGAGAGAAAAAAAAATTATTGGAAACTAATGTCTTCCTCAGAAAGCACTTTAAGATGTTTTTTGGTTTTGCATATATTTTAGATAAAGAAACTTTAATTTTTACTCGAACGCCTCGCCTGGTTATTTGTATTCAGCGGCTTGACGCGTGTGGAGTTTTCGAGTTCGCTCTCGTATTTTTAATAATTTTTTATACTGATGCAGTTTTTTTTTTCATATAACTTATAATATAGCTTTGAGTGAAATTTCTGCTCTTTCGGGTGGTACTATTAGGTTTTCGATTTTTCTATTTTATTTTTCGAGATATAGGGCAAAAACAAAATTTTCGATTTTGTTTTCGAGATTATGAACTTAGCATACACTTTATAGTTGCCAAGATTTCTCTATCTTCTTCTACACTCAAAAAATTACCAACGAGCCAAATTTCAGCTATATCACATTTTATGAAAGGTCAAAATCTCTTACAACTGGACTCTGAGCAGTGTGTTTAAGTTTAATTTTACTATTTGGTTAGGAGTATTTATTATTTGTAATTTTATTATAGGAATGTATATATGTCCTTGTTACTACTTCCCAATTCGATCTGGAGTTCAAGGAAGACCTGCATTTGTTGTAGCTGTTGATTTAAAATGTACAGAAAATTCTGATTATTGGATCAAACGTGGCACTGCTCTCTTATTAAGTTTAGCAAATTGATTGTTTCAAGTTTAATTTAATGAATTAACTTATTTATATTTATAAAAAAGGTTCATTCAATAATAATTAAAAGTTTCGTTATTTTGAATTTATTTAAAGAATATACAATTGACACATAGGCACTCCAATCACACATCTCTCCTTTTACAAACGAAAAAAAATAACAAATATTCTGATAATAAAACCACAACTGACAAAATGAGCTGCATTAAAATAAGTACAAAATGGTGGAACAAAACTTAGTTACATAAAACGAAATAAAACAGTGTTATCAAGTTGTAGTTTTATATCAACGATGAATTCGGCAAGATATTTTGATTGTTTGTATTGTAAGTACAAAGATAAATAAAAATGACAAAAATAAATCACTGTGATGTGTTATAATACTTGACGGCTTTCATATAACGTAATTATTGACACACTTATCAAGTTAAAACAGTCAGGAATTATTCAAATATATATTTAAACTGACAAAGTGGTAAGTTACATATTTGTTGAGAATTGTAGAAGAAAATGCCAGTTTAAAATTGATCTACCTATATTCTGGAGTATTAAAAATAAACTCTGTTAAATAAAAATAAATCAGGAAAAATTAAGTACTCATTGTGAGCACCGAAAAATAATTACTGAAAATAAAATTCAACTAATTTTACAGCCACGGATTTCACTTAAGATATTCGTTTCATGATTAAAATTAGCTTAGATCAAAATTTGATCGAAAATTGGATCTAATCATTAGATCTCACAAGGTAGAAAATATTTCATAAAAATAAACTCACTAGTATTTTTTCTATAAATCAGCTAACTGAAATATACAATAAGTATCAACATAAAAATATCTAAAAAGTGTGCAACCGGTCACACTATTGATAAAAATATTAAAAAAATTAAACTATTCCGGCATCTTTTGCCATTCCGTAGAAAATAGAATTTTTATTTTGTAACAAGTTATTTGGGGAATCGAATTCAACTATTTGACCTTTATCTAAAACAATGACTCGATCTGAGTCAAGAATTGTGTTTAATCGATGTGCAATTGTTAAAACTGTACAGTCTGAAAATTCTGTTCGGATTGTTCTTTGTATTAAATCATCTGTTTCCAAATCTACAGCTGCTGTTGCTTCATCCAAAATGAGAACTTTAGTTTTTCTCAATAAAGCACGACCTAAACAGATTAGCTGTCTTTGTCCAACGGATAAGTTTTCGCCGCCCTCTGTTACTTCGTGATTAAGTCCAGCCGGTAACCCTATTCAAAAACATACAGATATTTCGTTCAAATTTTGTGAATCCTCTACAATGATTACAATTTATAAAAAATATATTTTTACCTTTAACGAAGGCTTTTAAATGAGCATGTTCTAAGGCCCTCCACACTTCTTCATCTGAGTGAGTATCAAATGGATCTAAGTTAATTCTCAATGTTCCAGAGAATAAAACGGCATCTTGAGGAATAATGGTCAGTCGTGATCTCAATGCATGCAGACCCAGCACCGCAATATTTATTTTATCAATTTCTATAGCTCCATTTGCAGCCTCAATGATTCTACAAATAAATAGTAGTGAAAATGCTGAAAAAATTAATAAAAATCTGTAATACCTGAACAGTGCTAAAGTTAAACTGGATTTTCCAGCTCCGGTACGACCAACAATACCGACTTTTTCTCCCCCTTTTACAGAAAAGTTTACACCTTTCAAAACAAGATCTAATCCAGGTCTGTAGCGTACTGCATAGTTTTTAAATTCTACTGCTCCATTTTCTGGCCAGGAATTGGAGATATTTTGGTTTGGAATCACCCATGGAGCTTCCTAAAAAATTTTTTTTTTTCAATTGGTATTTAATTCTTAATATTCGTATATTGTTATAGAGCAAGATCTCAGGCCCGCCAGACGTTACTTATTTTCTGAGAAACAAAATGTGTGGAATAGAGTAGTGTTAGTATGTACTTTGATCATACGCATACTTGCTAGTTTGTGTCGATGGCCAATTTACAGATATGAGGTGCTAGCAGTACGTTAAGACATTACTCATTTTTCTTGAGGTCTTGAGTGCTAATTTTGATGTATGTTTCAGAGAGTATTGTTAAAAATTGATAAACAACACTGCTAGATACTTTCCATGGGTGATAATTTCTGCTAGACTCTTTAAAGCTCACAAAGAATAACGTGATCTTGCTTATAGTCTGAGTGCTAATTTTTATATATGACACTCAGAGTACAATTTCAATACTTTTTGTCAACAGCTAGATCAATCGTAGGGCTAAACATCCCCCAGACACAATTAAAATATCGCTGTGAGTACAAGCGCGAGGTTACTATTTGTAGGCTTGATAGTAAGTGAAGTATCTATGGGCATCCAATTCTTCCTTGGTCTGGCTGTTTATAAAAAGTATTGAAATTGCTCACTGAGTGTCATATATAAAAACACTGATCTGCAACGAAATCCTCCTTCAAATAAAAATATGATAAATATGAAGAGCTTAACATGCTCAATCTAGATCTGCTCTCCGTTATTTTCTACCACGTATATCTTTTTTTTAATTTTTTTTTTCAAATACCTCGAAATTCTGTATTTTTTGTGAGTCATTCTTGCACTGGGTCTGAACAAAAATTTATCAAAGCCATGAATAAGGGCGGTGAAGGCTTTCAATACTCCAAAATAAAATTTCCTCGAATCAGCGATGCGAAATTGTAAGAGGGTCTCTTTGTAAGTCCCCAAATACGAGAGCTTATGAAAGACTTAAATTTTAAAATTAAACTGACTGAAGCTGAAAAAACGGCATAGACCGCTTTCGTAGAAGTCTATCATGATTTTCTTGGAAACAAAAAAAAATGAAAACTACAAGGAAATCATCCAAGAACTTCTGTCTTCTTATAAAACTTTAAAATGCAACATGTTACTTGAAATTCATTTTTTAGATTCTCACTTAGATTTGTTTCCTGAAAATCTTGGAGCGGTATCTGATGAACACGGTTAAAGATTTCATCAAGATATATCGCACATTTAGAGGCGCTTCAACAAAAAATGGTCAGAAGCAATGCTTGCCGATTTTTGTTGGTCGATTTGTCGTGAAACTCCATTAGAAAATATGAAAAGAAAATAAACTACTAATGCCCGGTTTTATAAAGGGCAGAGTATTTTACTTCCAGAGTAAATAAAATTTACTCTGTTAGATGACAATCGATTATTTGACAGCAATGATTTTGTTGTAATAAGGAAGCTCAAACTGATTAGAATTTGTTAAATTAAATAAATTTACTTTAGAATTAAATTTACTTGGTCTTTTATAAAACCGGCCATAAGTGAAATGATATAAACAATAAGTAATTACATTGTCTTATAGCATTTTAATGATCTTAATATGATTATATCTAATATTTTGTCCTAATTATCAAAACGATGACTCATTTTTCGAACAAAGAATTGTTTTCTTTAAAAATTCCTTCACAAAAATTATATACGTGATACATATTTTTTAAAACCAAGTTTCTGTTGGAAAGTTATTTTTTGCGAGCATTAAAGCGTTTAGCAGGAATTACTGCCGATGGGAGTTGTCTGGCAATGTTGATTATCAATTTTCAACAATATTCTCTAGAACATATATAAAAATCAACAATCAGACTTTAAACAAATGTACATTTTTAAATATTGAATGTATCATACAGAAAAAGTTCTTCAATTTTAATGTACATTAAAATGTACATGGAAAAATAGAACGAGTTCTATTTCCTTCAATGTTTTTGTCCATGATTTTAGTTCGTGGAATAGCCGCATCAGTAGATTGTCACTAGTAGTAAACTTTTTCACCATATATCTATAAATATTGGCAACTGAAATTACCATTGGCGGCAGCACTGTGCTTACAAAATGGTGGATCAAAAGTGGCTTACGGCAAGTTTGTAATCTGTTTACAATGTGAATACGTTGATATTCAGCAAAGAAATATTCATATTTCGTTGAATGTTTCAATTCAATTTCAATTGTGCGAGAAAGTATTGACTTTCTTCTTTTATAACATTTAGTTTTTTCTTTTAAAATCTTTTTATTTATATATGAATTTTAGTTGTAACTGGAAGACTGAATGAGGTTATGAAATTCATAGCTTCAAAGAAAATAATATTATAGGGAAGTATTTATGACATTTTTGTATTGTACATTTCAGCTTTCAGCTTTTCCTGTACGAATTTTTCTAATCCGCATAGCTTGTTTATGAAAGTCTCAAAATTTATTTACCACCGACACTTTCCTTTTCCCCTTTTAGGAAATTTATGGAAACTCAAATCAACAATTCAACTAAATTTGGAATGACATATATAAACAACAATTTTTAACGCATCTTCGTTTAGATTCCATATTTTGAATAAAATCTTGAGAAAGACTAATTTCAGTATAGCAATGAGGTTATGTAATTTAACAATAAAGTCGAAAGCTAAGTATTTTTCACTGAATTAATTGCAACAAATCCAATATGAACTATTGTAGTATAAAATTTCATGTAAACAACCTCAAAAAAGCTATAAAATATTGCTAACAAAGCCATTAACATAACATATGATCATATGGAAATTAAGGTTGAATCCATTTTACAATATAGTTCCGCTTATAACCCCTAGGTGGCTACGGGTTAGTTTCAGTTACCAATATATACTGCTGACCTTAACAAGGAAGCGTCTCCGTACGGTATCTTTTATCTCTTTTCTTCTGCAAGTCTAAACTGCGCATGGTCACAGTCTTGAATTTCATTGGCTGATGCTTGAAAGATTGTGTTCGGGATGATTCGGAGTCAAAGTTATTTTCTAAATTAAGACTTAGTTCAAAGTGTTTTGGAGTTTCAAGATACAAACAAAAATATAAATTAGAATAAACATATTTACTCGAAATTTGCCGTCTTTGACAAGAAAAATCATTGGAAATGTCAAAGTTAATCACTGTTTAAATTAATCTGTGTTTATTTTTCTTTCTGAATACGCGTGATAATGTTTAATTATGTCTATGACAAATAAAACGGTGAATATTTTGTTTTTATTTTTTTTGAAATTTGTAATTTTCGTGCCCATCCCACTTTAATGGCGCGAATCCCGAATCATTCCGAACACTAGCTCTTATGTATCAGCCAATGAAAATCGAGACTGTGACCATGCGCAGTTTAGACTTGCAGAAGAAAAGAGATAAAAGACCCCGTACGCTGTCAGGTCCAAGTCGTTGGTATATATATTTATAGGTATATGTTTTTCACCTAAACTAAACAGCTGCTTGCATAATTATCAAAAATTGTTTGCTTCACAACGTATTCTTTATGCAGAGGCCACACTAATGTCTAATGCCGTTAAGTAAGGCGTTATGTGACAATTGACATATTGTCATTGACAATGTGTTCATTTTTGAATAACGCCTTAATAAATGACATTATACGTAAGTGTGGCCCCAGCATTATACGAAAGAAATATGTCGTCTTGGACTTAAAGATTAAATTAAAACATAGGAAACATAAGTAGAATTTTCTTCAAACGTCAGATTTCAGTAGTCAAACATTAAGAGAATTGAATACCCTATATCACCTAAAATACCTAAACTCCCCAAGAAAATATACATTAATGCTCCATTCCCAGCGCGAAATTTGGTGTAATTCCAAATACGAAATTTCAACTGTTGAAATTTGTCCGTTCACAGCCTGAAATTTAGACACCGAAATTAGTGACTAGCGACAGTTGTAGGCTTAATTTCAAAGTAGATTTGAAGCTTAATGCTCCATTCACAGCGCGAAATTTGGTGAAATTCCAAATACGGAATTTCAACTGTTGAAATTTGTCCGTTTACAGCCTGAAATTTAGACACCAAAATTAGTGACTAGCGTCAGCTGTAGGCTTAATTTCGAAGTAGTTTTGAAGCTTGAATCAGCCATTTTGTTTGTGTATTTTGTTCATATATGTAATATATGTATTACATATATGATTTTGTTTATATTCAAATTGATATTATAAATATGATAACTGGGCAAGAATTATTACATTCAATTTCTTGTTATCCTTCTTTATGATAGGGGAGATATAAATTTTAAAAATTATCGTGTGGAAACCACTAAAATTTAGAAATCTTCAAGTACTGCCTCCAATCAAGATAACTTATTTGAAAAAGATAAAAATTAACCACAAACAAAAATCGTACACAAATAATCAAACATCAAATGAAATAAGAGTTCATTCAAAACACATTTTCTTCTTCATTATTTTTGTAGAACGCAACCTAAATTACAAGAAAAGTTTGGAGCTTGCAATGTTTGGTCAAAGTGGAATTTGTATGCACCAAATTTCAGCGCTGTGAACGCTACTACGGCTTTCCCATATACCAAGCTTTACGAATTTCGCCGAATTTCAGGCTGTGGATGGGACATAAATCAGCCATTTATATTGCTTGTGTATTTTGTTTATATTCAAATTGATATTATAAATATGATAACTGAGGAAGAATTATTACATTTGATTTCTTGTTATCCTTCTTTATAATAGGAGAAATATATATTTTAAGAATTATCGTGCGGAAAGCACTAAAAATTAGAAATCTTCAAGTACTGCCTCCAATCAAGATAACTTATTTGAAAAAGATAAAAATTAAACACAAACAAAAATCGTAAACAAATAATCAAACGTCAAATGAAATAAGAGTTCATTCAAAATACATATTCTTCTTCATTATTTTTGTAGAACGCAACCTGAATTACAAGAAAAGTTTGGAGCTTGCAAGGTCTGGTCAAAGTGGAATTTGTATGCACCAAATTTCAGCGCTGTGAACATTAGTACGGCTTTTCCATATACCAAGCTTTACGAATTTCGACGAATTTCAAGCTGTGAATGGGACTTAACATTGGCCTGTGTGTCATACAGGAAAAAGCTGTTCAATCTGTAAAAAATAATGTACATTTTTATGTACATAAAACTGTACATTAAAATTGAATGTGTCACATGGGCTTAACACTATTCTAATCCACAAATTTTGTTTCTCAGAAAATAAGTAAGGTCTGGCGGGTCTGGGATCTTGGACTATTATCAAAATCTAATTTAAATAAAATGTAAATAAAACAAATTTATTAATAAAATCTAATTTAATTGAAATATAGATACCTGTTCTGTTTCACCATATTCTTTGATTCTTTCGACCGCAACAATATTAGTTTCCACATCAGAAGTCATTCTTACAAGCCAGTTCAATGTTTGTGTAATCTTTCAAAGAAATAATTTATTAATTTGTGATTAAAATAAGAAAAAATATTAATAACGAACCTGTAAGGCGTAACTGACAGACAATCCAACTAAACCAGGGTTCATTGTATCTTTGTTTAGAACAGCAAATAAAGCCGCAAAGAAAATGATTAAATTTCCAACCATTTCCAATCTTACAGCCAGCCATCTATTCGCAATTATACTCGGATAGAAACAAACTTGATTGAAATCGACTTTGGCTTCTGATTCACTGATAAATCTTTTCTGAACACCATATGCCCTAATAGTTTGTGTACCTGTTACACTTTCTCCAAAATGGGAGTAAATTGGTGATCTTGATACGGATTCCAGACGTTTGAGTTGTCTGGAAGTAGCTACGTAAAACCGTTGAATGAAGTAGTAAATAAAACCAATTGGAATAATTACAGAAACGAAGATAGGTGTTGAAAAACTTATCACAAATAACGTTGCGACGACCTGAAAAAATTGCTTATGTACCCAATTTTATGGCTGTTGAAAAAAGTCTACACTATTAAACAATTACATAGTTGCAGAAAATTTTCTAGAAAAAAGTGTTTCAGTACAAGAATTGGCAAATAAAGCCTGTTTTTCGATGTAGAATTAAATATAAAAAACATTGCCGAAATAAAATGTAAAGATCTTGAAAAGCGTGTAAATTAAAGAAAATTCAGGATACCTATCACTGTAAATTCTCATTGGCACGAGTGTAGATAGATAAAAACTTAATTCTCACGTGATAATTGCATATGCTTAAAGATTTTATGCTAAAAAATCTCATTTCTATTCCTGGTGAAGAATATTTCAACAATTTCTTTACATAAATTACGTTCCCTATATCTATTAAATTACTGAACCAACTTGATTATGTATAAGGCATGAAATTTACAGCAACTATGTCTTTGAACATAGCAGTTTGTAGACTGGTTTCATGCAACTTTTGTTCTAAATAATTGTATGAAATGAACAAAAGGCAGCCACAATGAAACATTCAGAATAAACCTATGAAACCACATGCGACATACATCAAAAGAGAGTCCTAAAAACAGCAAATGCTAGGACAAAATATACGGAACACAATTATATGATCAGATAATTTTTGAAGCAGAATATAAATATTAGGTGCTCTTATTCGTACAGCCAAAACGCACTAAATTCAGTTCTAATTAGCTAAAAGAGGGTTAAATTTTGCAGTAACATAAACAAGATTTAAAAACACTAAAAGGGATTTTAAATTGATTGGAATCTAAATTCTGAAGCATTCGTTGGCAATACCATCACGATAAAAATTAAACAAAATTTCTACAAATGCAGAACACTCATTCTGAGTAGAGTGAAATATATGTGAATATGATATTGAAAATTTGAGATGTGAATGTAAGTTTAAATTTTATTTCATGATGATGATTTTGTTATAGGCCCTGCACAAACTGGAAGTATTTTTGAGTAGTAATTATTCACAATTTGAATTAGATCCATTTGTAGACAGGAATTCTAAGTTAATGTTTTAAAACTCAATCATGTAAATGTAAAATATAACTCAATAAGAACGGGAAGTAACGGACCTATCATTAATTAAAATTCTTTCACTTCTGAATACAGAATGATTTCTTAACTCCATGACAAATATGATGGAAGATGGTACAATAATTATAAAATAATATGAACAAATCTTTGAAGAATTAATTCATATTAATGAAGTTCTACGATTATTTTGGATGAAACAATTGCATCAAAATAAGCATGAAAGAAGCAATATGTGGAAACATAAAAGGTGTTCAAAAAGCACAATGGCGCAAATGGGATCCAAGGTATATTCGTTTATTTTTTGATTTGATAGGCTCGTTACTCTCCTTTTTGAATTTAAAGCATTAAGAATATCACTGATATTATTTTAAAGAAGAAATTATACAGCCAGTGAGAGCAGAGTCATAATAGTAAGATCGCAACGAATATAATACCTCGAAACAACAGTAAATGGTATCTGAAATCTGCTGCGGTAAGCCAGTATCCAAAACATCAATATCTTTGGAGAACCGTGAGAGGATTCGGCCTTGGGGTGTGATGTCGAAAAAGACAAGGGGAGCTCGCAACATACCAGCGAGCATTGTGATGTGCATAGCTCTAGCCGCGAACCAGCAGCCCAACTGAGGCGCTAAGTCGCAGAAGAATGACGTGAAAGCTGAAACCACCAATATAGCTATAACACCCCGCTATATTATAGCATACAGCGCAAAGGCAGCAAGATTATTTACAATCATATTTTACATTTTTTAAAGTATTTGTAGAATAAATTTTGCTTGCAGTCTCAAAATATAGAGAATCGAGAATAAATTTAGTTTGTTTTACAGTGGCCAAAATTCTTTTAATAATAGAAACTCGTACAAAAATAAACTATAGTTAAAAAAAAGTTATAATAAAAATAGTTTATTTGGATACTTTAATGTTTTAAGGTGGTTATCTTCAAATAAATAAGAATGGCAATATCCTAATGCCAATTCATTTATTAATTGTATTACTGAAAGATGGAATCTTCTCATCTTCAATTTATGATGAAAGGTTTAAAAAGCTTTTTCAAAATTATTATTTTACGTTGAGTTTCAAGTTTTATGTATCTTGGAATTCAAGTTAAGAACGGTCCAAAGCTCTGAAAGGATTACGATTTAAGCTTTCTGATTGGCCGAATTGCAAACACTCACATTACATACAGGATTTAAAACAAGCTTTCTGAAAATAAGTTTAGGAATAAAAGCAACAAATATTCACATATGGTCCCCTGGGCGAAAGTTGGTTGGAGGCCTATCAGTGAAAAGAGAACATTTTTTGAAATTTATTGAGTATTGAATTCTTCTTTCCTTCTATATATATGCAAATAATGAAGGCTTATGTTTCAATTTAAATAACATCATTGATAAAAAAATAGTAGATTGTTTAACAAGTAGAGAAAAGTGCGAGTTTACTAGTGAGTGTAAATATTTCTATTTACGAGCAAGAGCAACGAGCGAGTAGATTAAAATTACACGAACAAAGTAATATCGCTTTTCTTACGTGTTGAACACGCTATTTTTTGGTACACTTGATGGAAAAACTTGAGTGGAAGACGCCAAGAATAGAAATAATTTTCTACAGAAATACTAACCAAGGCTGTGCTCCTTGCAAGAACGTATTAACGGATTTGACAACTGCTAAATAAAAGCATAGTAGCAAATAAAAAATATTAAAAATTAATTTGTGAGAAGCGAAATTCTGGATGCAGCTAAAGAAGCGACTTTACATTTGTTTCCGATGAAATCGAGAGAATTTTTGTTTTCTTATATGTTTAACCTGTAATTTTTTCTTAATTAGGTCAAAGCTGTCGTTTGGGCGCGTTTCATAGAGTATTTTTTGTTGCTTATTAGAAAACTGGCACTTTTCTTTACTGATATCTACATATTAAACCTAATGTTTTCCATCAAGTATACAAAAAACTAATTTCATTTTTTGAAAATATTATGAACTTATTTTTTCACTGATTTATTATTTAAATATGTTCTATAATTTTAAAACTTTTCGCCTCGCAATATTATCGATTACATCTTAAAAACGCAACTCCCTTAAAATATAATTATTTATGCTCAATATCGCAGGAATGTTGAGGCATTTTATGGTCATTGAAGTTTGCAATAGGTTTTTGACTAATTTTAATTTTGAAACCGATCTTTCCGCAGTGCAATTAATAATAATCAAAATTATTTCCACATTGGGAAATGCATCCTGCACTTTTTTTCCCATGTTCCACTTAAATACGTCCGTTTCACTTCATGCCGATCTAATTTGCAATCCATTGCATCTTTTTCATTATATTCATACACGTAATAATTCACGAAGTGATAAATAGTGCACAATGTGCAATAAAAAAAAACTATCTATCTGAAATATGGCGTCATCTACGAAATATCAAGTGACTAATTATCACGAATCCAATATTGTGTTAAGCATCAATTATTCAAACTTGTATCGGTTATTGCGCATAAATAAAATGAACCTGATGAATGAATAAATAATATTCTGTTATCTAATAAATGTAAGAAATCAAAATGTGTTTGTACCAGGAGGTATCCAAATCGCACAAGAATGAAATTTTCACATCTTATAATAACAACATATTTTTATAAATAGAATTGTTTCATATTTTATCTGTACTTGGTGAGAGCTCCTTCCTGATAGGTGCCCTTGGACTGCAGTCCACTCTGCCCCCGGCCCTGGACAGCTGATAGATAGCCAAGTACGATTTTTGTGCTATTGTAATATGAGTTTGCATTTCGATCAATCAGAAGGCTTAAATCGTAGTCTCATAAAAGCCTTGAACCATTTTTAACTGAATGGACTATAGAGATTCTCAAATAAGGGATAAGTTACTAAGCTGCTGTGAGCGGATTGATTGTCCGACATTATTGGGATACTTTCTGTTTCATCTAAAAGTTGGACCATGTGATATCCCATTTGATGTTGCCACAGTGAATTGACAATTTATATTTTCAATTTAATTCAACTGAAATAATATGAAAATTGATACAAATTTATTGTGAGCATCAATTCAAATAAAAGATGCGGCATACTGAAAACATTGAAATGACTAAACAATTTAAATAAGTGATGATTTAAAAGACAAATTACAAATTAATTAAATTTAAGTGAAAGAAATGTTCCTTAATGGCGGCTTTGTCTAATCCCTAATTTGAGGATCTCTGCCAAGAATCTTTTTATTCTATCATCTAAGAAATATTTTGGCAAAATGTAATAATAAAAAATCAAACCCTTTCCGCACCTAAACCATTTTCATTTTTAAAACCGGTATTAAGTGCAGTGCTTTTGCAGCATCTGTGCCTCACCAAAGCTTATATCCACTATTCTAAGCATGCTTTCGCAGATGAAAATGCAGTTCTAACATAATGTCACGTTAAAAAGACAGTACCATACTTCTACTTTTTGCTAAATTTAAAAAGACATCAAAAAATGAATGTCTCTTTCTTATATAATTACAACTAATGCTCAAGGTTCTTGCCATAAGTGTTCAGATGCACTACTTTTGAAAAAGTGCTCTGTCTAAATACTTTGGTCAAGCTCAATCAGACAGCAGTAGAATTGTCTCAACCTTTTTATAACAGTTTTGAACATCAGTTGTAACTGATATCTGCATAAATTTAGCATTACAATTTTCATTAAGGGTTTATTTTGGTTGAAATGTGTATATTTCGTGAAGAATTTAGAAAAACTAGTTTTTTAGCAAAAAGTAAACACGAAATTAATAAAAAATAATATACTTTTGGATGTCTATTTTTTCAAACTGTTAAATTCATCCAGTGAAGTAATTAACTAATAGATTATATTTTATTAGATGACTATGTTCCTCTGAATGCTTGAACTAATTTTCCTAAACGTCTTTGATAAAAACATATTTTCGGCCTGCTCTATATGTAATAAAATTTCCTTCTTCTGATTGAAGAGTAATAAGTAAAAATATTTTACTGCTCTTGATGAATTTGTTGAAGATACAGACAATACAGAATTATTTACAATACAATAACAATTTCAATACGAATTATTGACTTAATATAGAGAATGTCGAATTGTTACCAAATAATTGTGTCCCATACATGAAAAATATGTTGAAATGATATTAATTAAAATAATATGAATACTTCAAACGTACCCTAAAGAAGCAAAGAATGGCAAAGCCAATCTGATGGGGTAAGCTCGTATCAATTATGTTTACATCACTGCTAAACCGACTAAGAATTCTGCCGACTGGTGTCGTATCAAAAAATGAATTTGGAGATTTTAATATAGAAATCAGACAAATTGTGTGCATTTTTTTCGCTGCGCTTAAACCTCCCAAGAAAATTGCCAAATTCGAAAAAAACATAGAAGTCACTGAAAATAAACACGTCATTAAACTAACTGTATTATTTGTGCTAAACAATTAGATGTGCTTGCGAACACAGTTGCAAAAGAGTAAGTCACATGTGGTATGCTTTTTCTGTTTTTCTTATTATTCATTTTGGCTGCTTTAGTTCCTCTGCTGAGCAATACGATAGTAAGACGAAAATAATACGTTTATAGTGTAATAGTGCACGCGTATCATTCATGGATCAAAAATTAAACTGGTCAAAATTGGCTACCGACAAAAAACGTAAGTCTGAGCATAAAATTATTTAGGAAAACTTGATAAAATTGAATGATTTCTTAATGAATCCTCGAAATTCTCGAAATAAACTAGTAAAGCAGGCATTTCATAAATACTTTCAAGTCAAGACATACGTTTTTTTTCGCATTTTGCAAAAAAATGATTTCAATATACCTTCAACCGTCGCATTTATAAGAAAATAAAATTCAAGAAATGAACTCTATTTTGTAATAAAACTTCATTGTGCGAAGTAAAGAATTCAAATAAAAAATAAAATTATTCCTGACAGTCATTAAAATAGCAAAAATTAATTAAAATCATAGCTACAATTTACATCGGCATGACTTAGTAATTTTATATTTGGCAAATTTTTAATGAAGGTATATTGCATGATAATATGTTATAAATATTTTGAATTTTTTAAAATAATTTTTAGTTCCAATAATTATTTTTGTTCAAATATATCGCTCAATATTTTGTTCAAAATATTAGAAAATAGAAAAGACAAAATTTGAAACGCAATACTCGTGTAGACGTATTTTTGGTGGATTATATCGGAAAAAATGTATTTAGAGACTTATTGAAATCGTATTACAAAAATTTGCATGTCATAGAATTAAAAAAATAATATTATAGGTATGTAAAGAATTCAAATATGAATAAATATACGATAAAGTATTCCAAAGCTCATTTGCTACATTAATTCTACAATATTCTCAACAATTTTCGACTTTTAATGAAAGAATACGAAACATACACTACGTAAAGTGGGTTTATCAATTCCATTATAAATTCGGATAATGTTTGTTTGATCAAAATATTATGCTGAAAATTGAACAAAAATTACTGATTGAAACTAAAATATTCTTAGTTCTAATATAGTGTGTTGAGAGTGTCAATACCGCAAAGAAACACGTAGTCCAGCCTCGTAACGTCATTGGTAGCACACTGTCTACCGTGTCGACGTCCTTGGCAAAACGGTTCAGGATGCGGCCCACGGGTGTAATATCAAAGAAACTGGTGGACGGTGCGCGTAGCACGTTCAATAGCAGCTGGTCGTGCATGAGCTTCGCCCCCGTCAGCGTACCCACGTACAGAGTCAGCGACGAAAAGAACACTGATACGGCTGCACAATACATGGAGATGCGAACATATCGAATCAGTTAAAACATACACAAAATTCTTTCATAAATTTTAACTGTTCAAAGTAATAAAACAGTTTTCAAAATTAAAGGGAATTTTTCTTTAGAAATCAAATATTATTTGGAATATTAATGAAGTTAATAAATATTATAGAAGATATAAAAAAGTATGAACTTCACGAAATTCGTACGTTTGAAGTGAAACTTCTTTAATATATTAAGACTACAGTTGAAGTACTATTTTTATGATGAAAATTAAAATCATATTGTATGCCTCAATACAAGTTACCTCATCGCTAGAATGCTATGAACGTATTTACTATGGAGTGTATAGAAGGAGGATTATCCCTAATGAATTATACTTTCAAAAAGTAGTTGAATTTTGTAGACAAATATATAGAATATCCGACGTGACGCTGATTGATTCAAGTAGAATATTGAATAATTGCTATAAAATATTTTTAATACTGTTCAACTCAAAAAAATATTTGTTTTCCTCTTATTGATTATCTTGAATCTAATAAATTAGTTTAGATTCAATAAATGAGTAGAATAGAGCAAAAATAGCTGAGATGTCCTGGAAAGTTTGAGTACTCCTAATTACGAAGCCCAACATGCGTATTGCTGCATTGCAAGTGTCTCGAATATGAATTATATAAGTCAATTTACTGTCAAATTTCACTTTCTAGATCTAATATTAGTTCAATGCGCGATATTGTTACATCTAGTATTGGATAATCGTAAGTCAATAGAGAGATCTTCCTAATGTATGACAATAAGAAGCATTTTTTAGTATTTAGATGTAAATTGTTGTTTGAGCACCACTGGCTTAGACTATTCACGTAAGTTTGTAACAAGGGATAGACGTTGATGGAGTTGACAGGATAATAGTAGCTTATGTTACAAGTATATAATCTCAGACTTTCAAGGACGAGTCAATAAAGTCCGATTATGTACGAATTGCATACAAAATTTTATGTTCAACTGCATTGTAGATTTTTATTGTTCTTAGTTCTTAGGCCCGAGATATCCACCATCTAATAAATTTATTTGGTGATAAATAACTATGGTAACAATTGTGCAGACAACTGTTGCCATAGTTATTATTTACCAAATAAATTTATTAGGAGGTGGATATCTCGGGCTTTAGAATGACAATTATATTTGACACGTGAATAGAAGAATCGTAGTGTGTGAACAACATTTATTTTTATTGCTGTGGTTATTATTGCTATTGTTTATCAATTTCATAAGATATTTGTCAGATGAATTCAATATTTGTTGAAGATGGAAGTATCGAAAAGCATTAAAAAAAATTGCAGCAAAAGCAAAAGAATCTCTTTTGCCCGAGAAATCGAAAGATTTGTATCAATCAACATATGAATATTTTGGAATCTTGCGAAGATGCTATCTTAGCGTACTTCAATATGGTGGAACTACAACGACTTGACATTGACATTGACTTGATTTTTACTGTCAATGTGCCACACAAATTGGACATGTTTCCAGTTGATATTTGTAATAGGGACATGATATGGACTAGGTCAGGTTATCCTTCTATTACAATAAGATCTATGATAAATATTGATTGGACACATGTCCAACTTGCATGGCAAATTGACAGTAGAAATCAAGTAAATGTCAATGTCAAGTCGTTGTAGTTCCAGCTCATCTGGTCAATTTTAAAAGCTCTACTCTTTGGACTAAATATTCAATGCTGCGATCCACAATAAAATTGAAAGAGGGTGTAGACATAAGTACTTTTCCTAGTGTCATTGCTTTTTTGAAACGGAAAGGAGACGGATACAAATCCAAAAAGTTTTTGTCACTATCAAAAGAAAATGTCGAAGATTTTCTGAACAGAGCCGATGATGAGCATCATTTACTGAATAAGGTATACATATTATTATCTAATTTTGTATTTAATACCTATGCTAAATAATTTAAATTTTTGGGTTGTTCTTTAGGGTGGTCCTTGAAGAATTTTTTTTTCGATTTTTTTTTCTCCTAGTCGATGAATCGAAAGCTTATGATGAATAAGCAAATTCGGTCAAGTTTCATCGAAAAATATTAATATTAACCTGTACTCCAAGACGGTCGAATTTTGAATGGGAATTAACATGGGTTTTACCTACTTACGGGTATCACAAGGGATAACTCTGTTAGTTCTCATTATTTTGACCCCAACATGATTCATATAAGAGCTCTGACATCGCTGAATCCAAATCTAATCGTAAAAAAAGAATTACAAGACATGAAAACGGTTGAAAATGCTGTCTTTGTGGAATGACTAACAATCATATACTTTAAAGCAGAATTTAAAAAGTGCTAAAAATTCGAATCTACATCGGAATGTCTAATTTTTACAATATTTTGATCATTTTTTTTTGTTGTAATTGTTTCTCAACGCCATATTCATATTCAGCATCAAAAAAACCGAAAAGTTGAAAACACCTTAAAAATGGAGAAAACGAGTGTTTTTCCACAATGACAGCATTTTTGACAGTTATCGTGTGTCGTAATCCTTTTTTACAATTAGATTTGGATTCAGCGATGTCAAATTTTTCACAAAAGCCATTTTGAGGTCAAAATAGTGGGAACTAACAGAATTATAGCTTGCGATATCCGCAAGTAGGTGAAACCCATGTTAATTTCCATTTAAACTTTGACCGTCTTGGGGCACGGGTTAACGTTATTATTTTTCGATGAAACTTGGCCGAATTTTCTTTTTCATCATAAGCTTCTGATTCATCAACTGGGAGAAAAAAAGTTCGAAAAGATTTTTTTTAAGGACCACCCTATTGTTCTTATATTTGGAGTTGCGGGGGCACGTCGGCGTCAGGAACTTGCTTCTCTATTAATAGAAAATGTTGAAGATTGCAGAACACATTTCCTAGTGAAACTTGTCGATATTAAAACAAAGACTGATAGATATTTTTTCATATTACCTAAATTTAATTGAAACTATCAGAAAATATGTATCGCTTCGACCCCAAAAAGTTACTTATAACAGATTTTTTGTCAATTTTATCAAAGGAAAATATACTGTACAACCAGTGGATGTGCACGAAATTGCATCAGTACCATCCAAAGTTGTAAAATTCCTCAATTTAGAAATCCGCAACTCTTATACGGGACTTTGCTTTAGACGCACATCAACAAATCTATTGCCTAACGCAGGAGTAACTATGGATGGTATAAAGAGACATGGCGGATGGCGTTCTTCGGCTGTAGCTGAGGGCTACGTAGATGACTTGTTATAACAAATAATCATAATTGTGTAATTAATATCAATTATAATAATGATAAGCCTTAAATAATGCATTGTAGTGTCAATTTCAAATTTAATAAATATTGTCAGTTTGTTTTGAGTTTGTTGCTATGACTACTCATAAAGTAAAAAGTACTTGGCCAAAAAAGTAGGTGTTTTCAGACGCTAAACACTGTCAAAAATTATGTATTTTCGAGGCGGTCAAACATAAAAAGATTTTAGATCGTCAGAAGAGCAATTTGTCACAGCTTGGAAAGTCTGTGACATCCTTAATAAATAACAAAAAAAGAAAAGAACCTAAGTTGGTTCCTTGAGGAACGCCGGAGGAAGGACAAAATTTAAATGAATCAGAGCCTTGAAAATTGACAAACATTTGACGTTGATGAAGGTAAGAAATTAAAAGTGATATGAGAGAGAAGGACAAAGAGAAGGACTCTAATTTGTTGATCAATATCCCGTGGTCAATTCTGTCAAATTCCTTTGCAAAATCAGTATAAATACAATCTACTTGGCCCTTAACATAAAGTATAGAAGAGGCCTTATGAGTGAAGCATATCAAGTTTGAAACAATCGACTTCTTTTTCATAAAGCCATTGTATTTGATTTTATCGAATATTTTGCTGAAGTTTGACAACATAGCGAAAATTTCTAGTAATTCTAGTCATTTTCCACAAGTCTGGAAATGTTTGATGCTAAAGTTAAGAATACGAAATAAGGCATCTGAAATAGAGTAGGCGCAGTCCTTGATCAAGAGACCAGGAACCAAATCCGGACCACAAGAAAGAGTAGGTTTAAAAGTTTTAATCGCAGATTCATTATCTTTCACAGGAATAGAGTGAAGTGTGATGAATTCATGGGAAAAAGAATCTGCAGTGATAGAACGGGACCGGAAGAAGTAGTATAAACAGAATGGAAAAAAGTGGCGGTCTGCTGGAGTTGAAAACGAATACTCCTCAAAATTTTTGGGATTTGTTTTGATCCCTTCTTTTGTACACTCCATAGTATTTACGCTTCAAGTTTAGTGTCGTAGATCTATTCTAATTATTTTTTTATAGACAATAGATTCAAAGTGGATGTTATGTAATCAATCATATATTAATAAAAATTTAATTTAAACTTTTACTGTCAAGAAAGCTTAGATTTAAGAAATCGCTAAAATTCTTATTTATTTTCACGAATTATTGTAGAATAGATTTGATAAACTTGTTATATTTCACGAATTACATACGAATAATTTCAATATACCTCTGCTGTATCAGAGTTTGCTACTGTATTAGGATTATGTATATGAACAGATATATTGCAAGTGCAGATATACTTGCCATTTATATACATTACTTTTATATTTGGCGCCAATTCGCACCACGTAACCCTCATTTCTGACCAAAGGTAACATTCCAATTTTACTCTTAAGTTCTGTTACGCGCACTGATTTAAAAGAAGTTTCACTTCAAAAATTATAAGTCAATATTTCATGGAGTCCATTATAAGTTAGCAAGTTATTATTTATCATTAAACAATTTCATGCAACCCAAAAATTATTTTGTTAAATTAAACAAATTACGAAAAAAGTTCCACAATGAGTGAATACCAACAAAAGTTGTATTATATTTATTGATTAGTCTGAAATTTCTACTCAAATTTAACTGAATTTATTAAAATCAAAAAATATTTTTTGTCAATATTTATAGGCGGAAATTTTACAAAAAATTAAGAATACATCTTCTTTATTCTTTTATTTATATTACTTTGCAGTAACAGTTAAAATTAATTGCTGATGAATTTTGTGAAGTTTTAAGCATTTGCTCGCAGAGTTTATTTTATATTTCCAAAATAATCAAAATCAAATAATTAAAACAAACCAAAAGTTTATGTATTAACTGTAAATTAATATAATTAGTTAACTAGAAAGCAACAGAAAAAGCAGCATCAAAGCATAAAGCACAATAAAGTCTTCAGGAAAATATGTAACACCACATTAAAACATTTTCTATAATTTCACATTTTTTACGATACTCATGATCAACAAAAGCCGATGTTTACATAAAAAAAAAGTAATAATTTTACCATAAAACTCATTTGAATCATGGAAGTTAATAATCTTGGTAGAATGTTGTCCACTGTGTCAATATCAGAAGAAAATCTGTTGAGCATGCGCCCGACTGGTGTTACATCAAAAATGGATAGAGGGAAACGTAAAGTTTGATATAATATGGTTTTGTGGGTCGCTATAGATGATCTTATGCAACCGAGAGCACTTATTATGGAGAAAATGAAAATAGATAGAGCTGAAAGAATATTTAAATAATTTTAAAAGAGTTCTAGTGTAATGATTTTCATTCATATAAAGGCTCATTGAGAAAAAAATCTCTAATTGAAATTATACAATCAGTGAAATTAGCTCCATCAACTATTGTTTGATCTGTGAGCCTGTATAGTGTAAAAACTGATTTAAATTTTAGATTATTTGCTTTATATTTTCCTTAATCGGTAACATATGGGATATTATAATTTGTTTTAATGTAGATTTCTTATCTCACAACACTGATTAGTACTCAAGCTATTGTTAATTTTTCAGTTAGTTTTTTTTTTTTGCATTAAACACAAAATGTTCTCATCTTTCGATTACGCAATGATTTTACAACTAACATGCTAAATTTTTCTGCTAAAAACCAAAAGCCGGCCAAACATTTTGTGTTATTATTATTTACGTAATATTTCAGCTGAAAAAGAGCTTATGATTTTAACTAAAAAGGGCAAATAAAAACAATTACGCAAATAATAGAGTTCAAAATCATGCAAAATTTTTGTGATCACTTACCTTGGCCGATTCCTAGGGCTCCGTACACTCCGAGGTACATGTCTCGTTTTGAAGTATCGACTGTTCCGTTGACATACATGTTTTTATCGTCAGCCCAGACAGACAACCACAAGTTGCTTCCGATACTGAAACCTTGGAAAACCATATTTAAAATTATTGTTGCCGCCGATAAAGTGATCCCAATTGATTTTAAGTAGTGTTTATATACTGCCCATTTAACCTGAAAACAGAAAACATATTTATTTCGTTTTTTTTCAGTATATTTAAATTTTAAATGTAAAATGATGGAATATAACATGCAGTAGTCACTTGGTGACAAAAAGTACTAAAACTTCCAAGTAATTATACAGCGCCTTGTATTTTGTTTTGTTTTGTTTTGCGGATTTTCAAATTTTAGGGTATCAACTTCAAATATTAAAAAGGAATAGATGTGCTTTCATATCAACGAGCCCTGAATTTTAGAATTTATTACTGGCCCATTTATTGAAAATTAGTAATTGAAATAATTCATGTATATATTTTTAAAGTTGCTGATAACGAATCTAAAGTTGGAATTTCAAAATACGCGATTTCACCTCTAATATGGCCGATAAATACATAGAACCTTGTTCTCGGAAATTCTCATATTTTAGAACATGCGACATATCTTAACAAAAAAAAAATTTGCTTTTACCCCTAAAACTGAAAAATTAACAATTAACGAAGTACTTGGAATAAATTATTGAAATCTATATTCACGCATGTCCAACGACTTAAGAAATATATATGAATATCAAATAAGTAAAAAATTATAATTATTTCTTTATAATTGGAAATATTGTGAGATTTTTCCGCCAGACGAACAATATCGGAATTCGCTAAAACGAAACGCGCTTCTTCTTTTGGTCATATTTCTTCTGCAATTAAGGCTAAAACCATCCCAGAAAAGAATTTTTACGATATTTTGATATTCTTCTAGGTCAGGCTGATCGAAACAGTACAAACGATCTCAGTTATTCTATGTTCATCTTACGAAGATGCGCCAATTAAAAAAAAAAAATGTTAAAAACGAACGTGATTTTAAATTATTTTTTTCCAATTCAGAATTTACAGGAACCAAAAAAAACGCCACTTTTTTGTGTAGAAAATCCCTTCAGTATTTTTAATCGTGCAGATATCAAAATTTGCCGAAAGAGATTTTCAAGCTAGTGTTATCTATATATAACGTCAAGAGAAAACTTCCGGCCTCCTTTTTAAGCATATTGCATGCACGAAGGAATGTAAGATTTGACATATTTGAAGTTCATACGTAAAGAGAAAGTTTTCGATCCTCTTTTTAAGCATATAGCATGCTCAGAGGAATGTAAGATTTGGCATACTCAAAGTTTGTATGGAGAATAAGTGCAGAAAGTGAAAATTATATACAGGATGTCCCTTTTAAATTTTACGTTAAGAGAAAACTTTGTACCGCGCACACAAAGGAATGTGAGATTACGTATACTCGAAGTTTATATAGAGAACGAATGCAGAAAGCTGAAATTATATCAAGAATGCAGAAAGCTAAAATTTCATACAAAATGTCTCATTTTAATCCTACGTGAAGAGAAAACATTGCAACGCGCGCACGAAGGAATATGAAGTTTGGCATACTTGAAGTTCATATTGAAAAGGAGTACAGAAAGCTGAAATTATATACAAGATGCTCTATTTTAATTTTACTTGAAGAGAAAACTTTTTACCGTGCTCACGAAAGAATGTGAGATTTAACATACCTAAAGTTTATATGGAGTAGGAATGCAGTAATCTAAAAGTATATACAGAGTATCCCATACGAATTTACCGCCGAAGACAATATAATTTTTTGTTGGAATATATCGAGAAATATGCACCGAATGAAAAAATGTCTGAAGTATGAGTTTAATGATTTTCCCTCCCTCCGAGAGGCGGGGTTAGGGAAAATCCTTCCAAAATCTTGAATGGAAACGACTATTTTTTATTTCAGATTCGGATAGAGCGTCGAATACGAAGATAATTTTACCTGAAACCCCCAACCCCCGGGGATGGAGGGTTGAATTCAATAACGTTCAAATTCAACAATATAATGAATTAAGGCTCATTCAGAGTCACGAAATCTGCGACTTGAAACTACAAATTCAATCTTGTGCAATGCCCCTGTGCAAGAAATTCAATCATAGCGTTCACACTTCCGAAATTGCAAAAGCAATCAACACGATTTTGCCGATGCTGCCATCTATTGCGCTATTAGAAATTTTTATTTATTTAAGGTGGAATCATTTAGATAAATCAGAATAATGGTACTATTTGGATTTTCTAAATTCCACAAAGTTTTGCGACTTGATGTATAATTAGGAATTTTACAAATCATTTAATGAAGAATATGTTTTTCGAAAAATATTCTAATTTACTGTTAGGGTAAATATAATAAGAAAAAAGAGATGATAATTTTACTTTTGATGAAATTGTAGCACATATTTTATTTATCTATTTCCAAATCAGAGAATATTGGAGTTTAATATTTGTCTTCTGTGAACCAAAAATATTGAAAAAATTTATTTTTCCTACATTCTGGAAGGATTATAGAAATTTGTAACTAGCAAAAAACTTTATATTTCGCATATCACTATAAATATTCACAAATTTATAGAAATATGTTATCCATCTGTCAATTTATATTTCTTTGCGTTCTGATAGGTGCAATCAGTGACAGTCGCTCTGCACAAGATTGAAAAGTTTGGAGTATGCATACTTTTCGTTTGAAACAGATTCGTTGCACGAAACCAACTAGACCAAACATAAATGATAAAATATCATATATATTTGTTCATCAGAATGAAAGATGTGTGCAGTTTTTATTTTGCTCACCGCAGCAGTCAAATAAGCTACAATTGGAACATTATCAATGAATATGGGATATGAAGAAATTAAAAAAAAAATATATATATTTAAGGAACTACAGAGTTTTGATGAGTTTGACAAACTTCAAAGTTATAATTTTGAATTGAACTTTCAGAAAAAAAATAGTGAAAGATCTCATTAATAATGCAATGTGCGCATTTACATAATTATCCGAAAAATAGGGTAAACGTGATCTAAGTTTAATCAACATCTATTGGGTACACTAGTAATGTGCAATAATCTTTGCCCACCAACTAACATAATATTTTATTTAAAAAAAATCTTTGCAAACTTACACTGCCGGTTTCAGTTTTTTCAACTTCAATTAATTTTTCTCCTACGGCAGGTTTCCGAATATCATCCTTTTCAGAAATTCTTCTCCTTAAACTATTAGATTTGTCGCCGCTGTCAGAAGACATTTGTCTTGTTAAAGAGCCATTCATTGATGGTCGATCTACTGTGGATCCAGTTTCAGAAACACTTTCTGAAACACGAGATCTATGACGTGCTAATTTTTGACGAATTTCTTCTGCTCCTATCGTGTCGCTGAGTGTATTCTTCATTTCTTCCAATTCTAGAATGATAAATTTTGTATCAAAACATTCTATTGTGTAATTAATAGTAGCAAAATATTCTTACGTTCTTCTACTTCATCCTCTGCAACTTCTTGAAGATGCTGAATCAAAAACTCGGCGAAAGCACCTTTTTTATCTAATAGTTCTCTATAAGTGCCCATTTCAGAAACTTCTCCATCTTTAAGTACAACAATATTATCAACTTCTGGAAGATAAGTTATGCCGTGTGTAACAAGTACTCTGGTTTTCTTTTGTAATATTCCGTTTGGTCCAACAACTTTTTCAAAAATATGTTTTCCAACATGACTGTCAACAGCGCTAAGAGGATCATCCAAAAAGTAAATTTCAGCGTTGTTGTAGACTGCTCTTGCTAAACTAACTCTCTGTTTCTGTCCTCCAGATAAATTAATGCCTTTTTCTCCAATTTCGGTTTGATCCCCACCTGGTAGCATATCCAAATCTTGTTTTAAACAGCAAGCTTCAATAATTTTATCGTATAATCTTTTGTCTAATGTTTTTCCAAACAGAATATTATCTTGTAAAGTAGCATTTTGGATCCAAGCTTGTTGCGAAACATAAGCAATTGACCCGATTGTGTTGACACGCCCATTTTGTTTTTCCATTTCTCCCAAAAACGCGCTTAGCAAGCTAGATTTTCCAGTTCCTACGCTGCCAACAACAGCTGTAAGACCTCCTTTTGAGAAGCGAAGGTTTATGTTTCTAAGGATTGGATCTTCACCCCACGAAAATGTTCCGTTTTCAATCACTAAAGGATCTTCTGTAACATAATATTTATATGAATGACAAACAATTCAATATAATACTTGCAACTTACTTTCTGATGGATCATGAGAAACATTATCTGGATTCAGTTCTTCAGCATTCATAAATTTGTTGATTCTTTGAACTGATACACTGGCCTAAAGGATACATTGATTAGATTTAGTTTCAAATAAAGCGTACTTAAATTCCATCCAAGATCAAAATTATTTTTAAATGATGAAAAAAGTATCAGATTATATTTAATTTTTCATCAAATGTTTATAATATGAACAATCAATTTTAAGAATTGATTTGTTCCTAATCTTAGACAGAATTATTTGTTTTTTAAGTTTAAATCAGTAATTAATAATGAATTTATTACAAGCAAAGCTTGAAAATTTAAATTTAATATGTTACTGGTATGTTAGATGTTTGATAAAATTATATTATTCTTACTTGAACCATGTTGGAGATCATCATAGGTAACATACTGAGAGGGAACCTTAATATGTTGAACAAAGAGAGAGATACAAAGGCCTTCTTAGCATCAAGTACATGGGTCTCGTCCACCAGCACATACGTTGCGAATGATACTAGTGATACCTAAGATCATGCATAGACAAAAAAAGAGATAGATATGTGCGCCACACCGTGATAATGATTTTTATACATAATATGCCAAAAAACAGAATATCAGAAATTTCTTCCATATAGAAAATAAATTAGATAGACAGTCTAACATTATTTTGTTGCAAAAACAGTGTCAATTGATTGTTTCTTCAGGTGTTTTCAGACATAAAATGTACATGGTATAATGTTAAGTGTCTTGCATTGAACCGTGAATGTGTGAAAAAGAAACCTAGAACCAGATACTTAATCTTGGTCGGTCTATACCTCAATCATAAAAACGATTAACATGGGTAGCATAGACATTGGCATTCGGATAATACCAAACAATGTGAGCGATACGAACGCTTTCTGCGGTGTCAAAATGTGATCATCATCGGTGCATACATAAACAGCAAATGTGAGCAGAGATACCTATACATCATATAAAATATAATGAAAATTTAAATTTCGACTATTAAAATACCATTGAAGAATACAAAAATTAAAATTTTTCGGGGTTATACCACGAGTGCTTAGAAATTGAAGCTGCTACTGACTTTGACGTTTCTAATTTACAATACAAACAAAACAGGTTTTTCTGTTTGTGTTGTCAAAATTGTTGGCAGGTGGAGATTCCATTTTGTTACAACGTGGATTTTCCGCTGTAATTTTTTGATATCACTTCTCTTATAGAAAAATTTATATATGAGTGAAATATTCAAAAATATTATATACAATGTTCAGTGAATGTTTGTAGTATTCATCGAAGTGAATTTTAAACTGATTTACACAAGCACAAAAGTTCTAGATACGTCCATATTTCTAACAGATCAATTTAAATCATTTTCTACAATTCATATTGTATGACAAACAATCGAAAATATCTGCTACGATAATAACATTCTTTTAAAATGTGGTAATGGCTTTCTTCCTTAATCAATCGCAAAATCGGATCAGATTTTGTATAATTTTTTTTCAGCATGGCTTTGAAAATCATAAATTTGTACAATTTTGCTAAATTCATCCATGAAGTTACTAATAAAAAAACTCACAGGTGGATGTAATCCACGCCAATTTTACAAAAACCTTCGACAAAGTAAATCATCAGTTTCTTCTTCATACGTTGAACGAAATAAGTTCCGTATCTATTCAATGCAAAAACAATGGCTGGTACCACAAGCTCTGTTTTAAGCCTGTATGACACGCTCAATTTTTTCGTACAATTTCTATGTCAATGTTTTTTGTAATCAATTTTTCTGTATTCTTTTATGAACTAAATCATTGAAAGCAAGAAATCCTGTATGCAACGTATCTCAATTTTTTGTTGCATGCGCATGCGTACTTTATTTTTGTTTTCTGAAAATCATACCGACAATCTGTAGCTGTCAAACATTTAATGTCAAAAATAGGTTATGTGGAGGAAATTGATATCCTGGTTCTAGTTCTAGTTGCAGCTACCAATTTAATTATGAAAAATTTACGAAAATTCTGGAAACATCCATTTAGCAATTTTAGATAATTTCTGAACGAATTTATATTAACAACTCTTCATTCAACATTGTTAAAATACCATCGTTCGCTTCTCTACGTTGTAGCCAGTTTCTGCTCCATTTATTTCTTTTTTTGCATTGATTTTGTTTCATTTTGTTTTAAATGATACGAATGCATTTTTTATTTCTGCCTACCATTGACAGCGCATATAGTGCGCATATTATCTGCGCAATTAATTGACGAAAACATTGAACAAAATAGGGCGAGTTCTATTATTTCATTGAACGAAAAATTGAATAAATTATTGAACATTTTAACCTGTTTGCAACAGTCAATTTTTTCACAAACAAAACATTGAACTGAAAAATGTATGAAAAATTGAGCGTGTCATACGGGCTTTAGGCTATACTAGCAGTGTTATTTTAAGAAAAGTTTCAAGGTAGTATAAATATTTCAAGCTATTTTAAAGCCCTGTTCAGACGTGGACTCACACAAGACTCACTTGAGAATTTGAGTCTTAAGAAGAAGTTTTTTAAAGGAGCAAAATATTTTAGTGTCTACGCCGTTCACACGTGTAGCTTGTTTGTTGCTTCAAAATGTATCTCTTCTTCCACTTTTGAAATAAAATCCTTTGAAAATTTATTTATTCCATTGATTTTTTTGTACTGGATTATTCAAATAGAATTCATATTAAATTATTGAGAAAATTATTCTATTTATAATATGATGAAAAAATGTTTCTGAATGATTAGAGTTTGAATATCACTAATTAAATTCTCAAAAAATTCTTAAAAGATTGTAAATATTCTGTCCTTAATTCTTTTATAGTAAATAAAGACTCTCTCTACCCTTTATTTTCAACCCAGTCTCTTTTTTTGGATTGTTCTCAAACTCGTTTCCAAATCAGCAATAATTAAAGAAAGAAATGTATTTGCTATACTTGCCTTTTGCACATTCCAAATACGATAAAAAGAGTTAAATGATGCAAATAACAATAAAAACTAAAGACATAGATTACCACAAAGTTATCAATGAGATGAGGACTCGAAATAGCGGCGCCACTATTTAACAAGCGACTTAAATTTTACCTCCTCTTCTTAAAGACTCAAATTTTTAAGTGGGTCTTGTTTGAGGCCACGTCTGAACAGGGCTTAATGGAAAATATACAAATAAATTTTGTAGACATATGTGTTTTCTGTAATTTGTATCTGAAGATTAATTTCTAAAGTATTTGGAAAAATTATAATAGATCATTTTGATGTAGGCGGCGTTACTGTCGAGGTTAGGAATTGAAACATAACCTAACTTTTTGAGTTTTTTTATTTTGAATCTTTTTTTCATAAAATCATTATGCTTTATAACTGTTGTGTGCCTCAGTGTTTATCTGTTCCTAGCAAACACAAAAATCTCATATTCCAAGAATTTTCTGCAGATAAAACTCTTATTAAAAGATGGTTAATATCTATAAAGTCGATGAAAAAGCCGTCAAAATACACGAAAATATGTTCAAAACATTTTCTACCAAGTGATTATACCGTTACTAGTATGGGTAAATCTCAATATTAATGCGTAGAGACCGGATTTCTGTGTTATTGCACATTTTGCTTGCTTGAGTTCAGCGCCTTGTAAACCAAGTATTTATCCCATTCATGACCTAGAGATTATATCCTTTAAATTTTATTTTGGACCAAATTGCACATTTCGGACTTTTTGAGCTTAATTTTTTGAATTATTGATTTATTTTTTAAGTATTATATTTCATATGTCAAAGAAAATTTTAGAAAATAATTTTTTTTTTGCAATTTTTGTTTTTTAATTATTTTTTGCCTAAATTTTTACCAATATATGAAATATTTCACATTGTAGTACGGATAAAATTGTGTTCATCAAAGTGTACCTACTTCCATTTATACAATGTTAGTCAAATTCTGCATGTATTGATGCATAAATGGATTACTGCATATTAGGTTTATAGAACGAATGTTTTGGCACGTTTTAAAGTTTTTTAATGCACGTTTTTGCATCTTTTGAGTTTTTTACTGCACGTTTTTGTTTTTTTACTGCACAAAAATCCGATCTCTAACTTAATGAGGAATATAATTTTTCTAATTGTGTAAATGTATTTTCTCCGACTGAAAAATAACGGAAATATCTGGCATTCTTGATTATTTAAATAGAGAATTGGAGATGAATATGTTCTAGCAGATAGAAAATTTTGGAAGATAAAAATGTTCATCTTAATATACCTTCTTTCAAGAGAAGTCAACAGCTACCTGAACAAGATATTGCAAAAACTAGAGCCATTGCAAATTGGAGAATGATAAAAACTTTAATTGGACGGTTTATGTGATAGAATTCCTAAATACATGTAATAGTATACAAATGTTACATGATAATTGACTTCAAAAGATCTATTGTGAACACTTCGTGAAAAAAAATAATTTTTTGTCAGTTTTCATTTGTCGAATGAATATTTATTCAAGCAATTTTTTTTCAGTAGAATTTTAATAAGATCTTAAGCGGTGCGTTATATAAATAAATATAATTTATATTCAAATAAATGACATTTATGGCATTATGTAGAACGCCAAAGGAACCAATTCTTGGATCCTTATTTTTTTTCAAATTGTTTATCCGTGAATGATTTAAAACTTTTTCGTATGTGAAATATCAAATTATGACTAAGATTAACTACAACAAGATCTTAATTTAAAATAATTAGTCTACTGCTAATCATCTTCATTTCAATATTAATAAGTGTTAAATTATTAATTGTTTAGGTAGAAAAAAATGTCCAATGATTTATTTTGAAACATGTTGAAATAGTGAAGATTCAATTATTTGCTTTTTGACAAGTAATATTAAATGATTGATAAATTCACGTAATAGCGTCCCTGCTTTTATTCTGCTTTCCACTTCAAATTCCAAAAATATTTTGTGTTTCAGATATATATTTCAGTTTATAGGTTTAAATGAAATTGAATATAATTCAGTAATTTGAATTCTTGCTCGATAATATATGATAAGAGCATTAGATTATATTCAAGAAAACTTTTGTAAAAAATTATTTTAGATAAAACATCATTATTGACCTAGATTTAAGTAATCTAACTAGTTGACTGAATTTAAATTCAAAATTCTGTGTAATAGGCGCACAATAATAAAGATTTAATTTTTATATAAAAGTGGCAATAACAATTTACCAACGTCTTCAGCAATTTAATTTCTATATAAATTTGTGATTTAAGGTGAGTATATTCTAAACAAATTATAAAGAATTACGGTTTTTCTAACATGTGAGTTTTCTTGGACTACATACCATTAAACTCTCCTGTAAATAACATGTGCCATTTGTATTGAAATTGGTTTTTTAGCTGATCTTGCCGATTTGAAAAATAAGTTTAATTTATCTTCTAAGGATAAGTCATCATAAAATCTAGATTCTGGATTTATTAAAATTACATTGCTCTAAAGGTCGAATAACCTGTATAATATGTTAATCTACACTTGTTTTTCTTTATTATTTTGTGATTGGGACATAGCCCTATTGAATAATAAACCATTATTATTAATATGGACTACATAGAACAATTTTTAATATTAAACAAATTGTGACGGAATAGAATTATAAAAGAAAAAAAAAATACATATCACTATAAACACTAACTGAATAGTTTATAGAAATTGGTACCATCTGTAGTCGAAACGTTATATTTCAATAAAGTAAACCTTATTCAAATAAAACAATTTATCTATTATGTACTTTGAAAAATGTTTCTTTATTGGTACTATTAAATTTGAATGTCATAAAAAGTAGATAAATCAAAATTAAAATAGAAATAAATCGAGATCTGATCTATATTTGATGTCTGTTTAGTTTTGTTAAATAATAGAATCGTTTTAACTTACCAGGAAAGGGGCACATGACCAGATGAATGAAGTAGCAGCATTCATATAAGCCGCTTGCTTCAAAACTTTAATTTCTTTATTTCTGATCTTCAAAATCTGCGCCTCAAAACTTGGTTCCCATGCATACAGCTTTAAAACTTTAATTCCACTCAATACTTCATTCATTAATTTTACTCTTTCATCTTTATTTTTCATTTGTCTAATTTGGAGATCTTTTACTTTTTTTGCAATGTACCCATTAATCGGAATAAGAAAAACCATTACTGCTAAGCCGGCAAGAACTGACGCCCCAAGAGTTTCCCATAAAAAGAAAAGCGCAAGAGCAATTTGCAAAGGTGCACTCCAAATCATATTCAAATATGCGATCAATTCCATAAATCTTTGGGCATCTACTGACATCAAATTGACTATTTCTCCTACTGTACTGTCTTTTCGAGCACTGTTTGATAAACACATTGCTTTTCGATATATTGCTGATATTAAAGCAGTTCTAATACGCATACCAACGAGGAACATTCGATTAAAATATTGGGAAAGAATTAAAGTTTGTACTACCGCTGTTATTAACATTATTAGCGCATATAAGTAACCTTTCCACAACGGTTGGTCGCCATCGATAAACGAAATTAATAAGCTGAAAATTGTTATTCATTAATAATAAAGAATATTTGAAGAACATTAATCTTATGTAGTGATGTAGAAATGCGTTCAAAATTATAAAACACATTACATTAAATAGAAAGATCTTCAAAAATACGTCACGACATAAGTATAAAAAAAGCTTACCTCAAAATCTGTGGACTGACAAACGTAAGTGAATCTTGTATAAGTTTCAAAAACGCTCCAAACAAAAAGGTGGGCCCAAATGCATAGCAAAGGGCGGGTAAAATCGATGCCTGTTTCTTTTTCTTTTGATTTTGGAAATCCACCCGACCAGAATCGGTTTTGAATGTGGCTTGTACGGGAGTACTTAAAGAAAAATATTAAGATTAATATTTTGTTTGGTACGAATAGAGGAAAAAAAGGCATGCTTCAAAAGTACACATAGCGTACCTTTCCAAATATACACAATACGTCCTTGCCGCGTGAGACATACAAGTTAGTGACATAATTTGCACTGTGCAGTACAAAAAAAGTAATATTAGACAAACAAAACATGGTGATTAAACAAAAGCACAACGTGGATGTTTAGTATGGAAAATCATATTTCAAAATTGATTTTTCAACTATTTTGAGCAAATATAATTCAAATAAATCATATTTGAAGATTTATAGCGCTGTTACTCGAAAAATAGTTATTCATTTCTTTAAGAGCCGTGTGACACAATGCATTAAATGCTTTTGCATTTTAATGTTGAATTTTAATGCAAAGGAAAATGCAACATGTCATACAAAAATTTTGTGCATTGAACTCTGAATTTTATGTATGACACTAAAATGCAGAGAAAAGTGCAGAATGTAATACATCAATACGAGAAATGCATGATTTCAGGACAATGAGATATAATTGTTCGCCAATCATCAGAATATCAAATTTTGATAGAACTATTCAAATTAAAACAAAAAAGCTTGATATTGTTTTTGCTTTAAAGTTTAAAATAATTGAAATCAAGACACTTTTAGTAAAAATTATTAAATAAATTCAGTATAACTTTATTTAGCGTTAATTGTGACTCAAGTATACACGCTTGTGCGGTGATATATAAAATTTTTTGTACTAAAAAAAAGTAAAAGTTCGGTACGGTTACAAAACTGATAACATCAGTCCCGCAATACCATACTTTTTATATAAAAAATGATATATCAAAATTATTGACTACAAAATAATTTTCAATCGTGATCTTCCAAAAAAAGACTTGCATTTATTTTCATTAGATAAAGGACAGCTGATTCGTCCGCCATTTTGGAGCCCACTGTCAGTTGTTTGCCGTTTACCGATGTAAATAAAATAATTGCAAATTACAGGCTGTTCTGGGCCCAGTTATATTATTCATTTAAGATACGGGTTCTGATTCTACAGATGAGTAATTTTTATTTCTCAATACATTATTTGAATGTGGAGAAATAAACTCCGAGCTACTTAACCTGGATTTAAATTTCGAGTTTAACTGTTCGATTGTAAGAGGCTAAGTGCATTATTCAAAGTAAATGTCAGCATTATTGCAAAAATCTTTGTCCTTCAGTAATATTCTTGATAATTTGCTACTGAATTTTCATAATTTCCCGAATTTTTGCAGTATTGCAAATTTGTTAGAGCACTACACTATTGTGAGAGGTTTGGGGACTAGGAATTTTGAAATTTCAAACAAAAATGAAACAACCAGCTACAATTCCAAATGAGCTAACAGAAAAAATACAAGAAGCAAGTAATTGTGCTTCATTCGATTTGAACTGTTTTTTTAAATTTTTATTGTATTTTCTATGATTACCTTAACTCATATCTTATAAAAAAAAACTTACCTAGGTACCTATTTGTTTAAATCTTCATATTATCTACTTTAACTTCATAATTTGAATATTAAACATTTACAGATTTTGTGTAGAAAATTAATGCAAGCAGATAAATTTTTAAAAGAACAAGATGCACAACTGCCTGCTATTTTAATCTTGTTATTACTCATCTAGAAACCTACATAATTTACACAAAATCATAAAAATAAGGATATTAAACGTTTCACAGACTTGTCAGTGGGCTCCAAGATGGCGGATGAATCAGCTATGCTTATCTAGTGCTGTACTTTTCATTCATAATTTCGATAAAAGCAATTTGCGCTATTCAAATTAACGTTACAATTGTGGAAAATGAAAAGTAACGACAAGCGAATAGGAATATATATTTTATAAATTTTATATAGTTATTTAGATTCTTAAATGTATTCTAAAATACAGTTCGATTTTGTAGTAGGATGTCCAAAGTAATTATTCCATTCTATCTGATAAAATGGCAAAAAAAATATTTAAAGCAAGTAGTATTGTGAATGGGCAAACTATCCGAGCAACAGCGTGTGCGCAGTTTGCTTATCGCCAGCTGTCAACTTAAAATTGCATTTGATATAGGGATTTAAAGTTATGCTATCAGCGCCACTGTGAGTAAAATTCGAAGCTCGAGAAGAGATATTGCGCGAGGTTATTGCATTGTGTACAAGTGGAAACAAAGTGATTTACGATGAATTTGCTGTATTTAAAAGTTGTACATCAATAGAAATTATAATGTTACAGATTATTATTGTTCTGAATTTGATTCTTCACTTTCATAATACATTTATTCAGATAAATAATTCAATGAATAATAGCGGAATAATTAAGGGTCTGAGATTTTCCTTGATAGAATATTTCCGCTATATTAAAATTAAAATTCCAGAGTACCTAGCTTACGAAGGAGCAGAAGTTTTTAATGCTGGACATAATTATTTGTGGCACTTCACGTGCCAACCCAGATTTAAATATAAAATTGTATGATTTATGTTTGCAAATTTTTGTATTGCAGTCATCGCCACACAAAATTGAAGAAATACTTATATAAAAGGAATCACTCTTTTTCCAATTTTGAAAGAATCAATTCATACTTTTTTTTTGCTTATAAATTCAAAATCATTTTTATTCTTCACTTTAACCTTACTCTCCAGTTTAGGAAATAGGAGAAAACTTAAGCTTAAATCCCGTTTTTTCAAGAACTACAACCAGGTACACAACATTTTGTAGTTAACATAATTATTCAAATCAAATATTCAAATAATAAAGCTTAAATTCTTAATAAATTCAGTTGAAAGAGATAAAAGAATGTAACTGACGTTTAACGAATATCTCTTATTGAGCTTCTAAAATTTGCCACCAGACTGCGTAGCGCTTAGCTGGAAATCTCTATAACGGCTTGGTATCTTCAGAAGATTATTGGAGCCTGTTTCTTTGAATTCTAATTCATTTTACAAAACAATAATAAAACCAAACACTAATGATAACAAAATATACATATTTCTTCATTAGAATGACATGTGTGTAGTTCATATTTTGCCCATTCCAGCGTCAAATAGACTACAGTTGGAACGTCATCAATTAATTTAAAATATTAAATTTAAAAATAAAAAATGTATTTAAGAGATTTGAATTTTGATGAGTTTGACAAACTCTAAAATATCATTTTGAATTGAACTTTCAAAATATAAAAAATATTGGAAGGCTTCGTTCTAATCAAAATTAATCCAAAAAATAATATTTCTTGAAAGTATTACTTTAAAGATAAATTTTTTACATTAATAATTAATTTTTCGTTCTCAAGTTATATTTAGGGCTGTTTTTTCAGTTTTTACTATCGTCGTTGTACTTTATCCGTTGGTTAATATCTATGATAACAATAATTGTGTCAACAATCGTTACAATGCATATTGATCAACAGATAAAGTTGACCGGAAATGAACAAACTGCTCTTTAATCAGCTTATTTGAAAAAACATAATCAAATATTTTTATGAGTAAAAAACGTGTGATTTATCTAAAAACATATTTCATTTACAGCATAATGTAATCTTTTAAATGAAAGTAATAATAATGAATTATGTAGTTTTTATCTTACCTCCCACATTTTTCGACTGTTCTCCGCCAATATTTGTCAAATAATGGAACAACTTCGGGAGCACAATCTTCTGGGTTCATGGACCACAAATTGCTTGTTTCTAAAGGATTCCTGAAGCCGGTCCATGCTAATTTATCAAACCAAGCAAACAATAATTTAGACAAAAAGCTGCTGCCCTCCTCTGGACAAGGATTCTACAAAAATTATTATTTAAAAACAAAGCACATATTTTGGTGAGAAAATACTCACGTCTATTTTAGGGTACTTGGTAATTCTTGGCGGCTGATCGGCAAAACAATTTAAGAAAAAGATTAAAATTATAAGGGAGTAGTATATCATGTAGCTTGTAAATGGATAATCAGCCTCTTCAATGTCGCCTCTATTTAACCGCAAAATTTCGGAGCGAAACTGTACAGCACCAAAAAGGACTAACAATAACCAAAATAAAAACAGTAGTCCAGATGTACGTAGACCATGTTTTTTATTGTATAATAAAAATACTGCTGTTAAAGCCTGAAAAAAAAACATTCTAGTCAGTATCAGTTTATAAATTGGAAGAAAAATATAGTGTAACTCTGATTGTATATAAACTAGCATTTGATATTTTAATGGTCATAATGACTATTTATAAAAACTAAATTATATAAAATTACGTGAATTTAAGCATTCTGATTGGCCAAAATGCCAACCAATGTTGCACTAGCACAAAAATCCTACTTATAGTTCATGTCAGTTAAGGGCTCTAATTTAAACCTTCTGACTGACGAAAATATAAACAATTCACACATGAATTATGCTGGATTTAAAACAAGCTTTCGTGAAAATTCAGTGAATAAAAGCAACAAATATATTCATACGTTACCTGAATAAACAATTTTGAACATTTAAACCAGAAATTTATTTATTATAATTGATGAATGACTGAGGTAATACAACTGACAGATAGTCAAGTACGATTTTTGTGTTAATTTAAAATTGATTCACATTTCTGCCAATCAGAAGGCTTAAATCTTAGTCCCATAAGAATCCTTGGACCGTTCTTAACTGAAATGTACTATAGTTTTGCGTTTTATCTATCAGTCGCATTAATTATCAGACGTTCATTATTCATTATAAATAAATTTGCTCGTAAATTTGTGTAGTTTACCGATTCTGTATATTTCCAGGTAATATGTGAATATATATTTGTTGCTTTTATTTATTGAATTCATTTATTTTACAGAAATTCATTTGCAGAAAAAGTCCTGCATTTAATATATGTGAATCGTATTTGCATTTTGGTCAAACAGAAGGCTTAAATCGTAATTCCATAAGAGCCTTGAACTGTTGTTGACTGAAATAGACTATAATCTCGACTATAGTTCATCAACCTGAATAATATTAATTTATTGTACTAGTGTGTAATGTGATATATTAGTCATGATAGAAAATGTTTTGCCACGACGCCTGAAAGGCGAGTACCTACTTTTATCGAGTTACTAATTTATTTCGGATTATTTTTTGACACTGACAAGATATTTGAATGCTATTAGTGAAACATAGAAATTAGCAAGTAACCATTACATGGTTTTAATGGTACTTCCTGTTACCCGTTATTTGTCTACTTTTCTCTCACTGAGTGACCTATAATATAATAGAAATTTATGCAACAAGAGTGTAAAGTATCTGGTGACGAGGCTTGGCAGAGTGTCATGATGCTTGTTTACACTCGTATTAATAATTTTCTACGACACTCAACTTCCATATTTTGACAATAAGCAAACAGAAAGAGCCAAAACACAAGATGAAATTCAGATTTAACAAATATCCAAACAAATGTATCAGCGACAACTTTGTAGAGAATTCTAGGGTTTTTTCTCCACATTTTGTCGTTGCCAACCTTTGAATTTGGCATTATCTTTGTTTACCTCCAACCTTTTTTGCGGCTAAGGTTGTTTGATTCTAAAATGTGTTTGCTCTTGAGCTTGTCATGGTTTCATATTATAAAATGGTCTACAGAAACTTGCAAGAAACAATACAAAAATTAATGACAGTAAAATGACTACTAATATTTAGGTTGGTACTATTAAATTCTTTACCAGGGAGTACTTTCTTCACAATAAATTGATAGGAATCTTCATGTGTGTAAAAACGAACCAACATTTTTCTGCTTGACAATAAATTCACAAAGAAATTCAAGAACAATTTCATGAATATCTTCATCAACAAATTAGATCGTGTAAAACAGGCATGAGATGCGAAATAGTTATTTAAATATTAAGGTCAGTAAGTACAGTTTACCGATTGAGAATAATAGTTTGGAGGCCGAGCCTTGGCGAGGTTTCCAAATATTATACGAAATCGGTACTGTACTTATGACCGTGATGCTTACAAAATTTTTTGCACGATTGGAAGATCCAAAATATTGGTCCGAATTTTCTTTTTCAAATTAAATTACTACTGATGATTTTCAATTCGCTGTCAACTTTGACATTTCATTCTGAATATTCAATTACAAATAAAGATAGATAAATGATTTTTTTTTTTGTGAAAACTCATAATTTTTCACTTTCCGTTTTTGCCCAAGGGCGGTAAGTCAGCATAACCATAGTTTGCTGGTAAAATCAACATACCACCTCAAATAGAAGGCCGGTAAACACATGAAAACGCCCAATCGTGCAAAAAAACTTTTATGCATTGTTCACGATGCGTAAAATAACTATTTTACGCACGGTCGTAGAAAAAATAGAATAGCAGCAGTTCATAGACAAAATTCATGTTTAGTACAAAACTAAAGTGGTGTGACGATTCGAGTACTCGAATATATCAAGTATTGAAATTTCGGAGTCCGAACACATGAACCCAAGTACTGTATTCGAATACATTTTATGCGAGTGCAGGCATTAGTGACGGCTCGTGACTTATGTATCTTGGAGGACGCAGAGGCGAAAATGTATTCTAATATCGAATAAAAGTAATAAAACCGAATAAAAGTAACCAAAATCGCACAAAATATTACTCATTACTTGTTAAGGCAGACTAAGCATAGTCCACGAGCTAAGCATATCACAAATTTTCCAACAATCTCTGTCGCGATGCATGATGACCGCTGTATCGATCTTGGGCAGAATATATAGAGCCTTTACAGCTTATTTTCATGTCATACAGTTCACAAGTTGAATTAAATTGATCGCAACGGTAATTTGCTTCTGTCATGAATTTTTTTAAATTTGACAGGGAGGGTGGCATTCCAGAGTTTTCCCGCACCAACCGCCATGACCCATGTTTCATGAAGTGTTTGATTCAGGCAGAAATTTTGTACAATAGTATTTTTGGGTAAAGTAAGTAAATGAGTGTTTGCCTGACCTATCTGGGTGTAAAAAAATATTTCCCAAAAAAAGTTTTTGATCCAGAAGCCGACAACTAGGTACTATTCGAAAGTTGAGTCTTTTTTACATAACAAAATAAATAAGGCAGATACTTTTGAATGGGTTCATGTTAAACCAAAATACCCCAAAATTGTATTTTCAAAAATTAAAAAGGAGTGATTAATTTACGCTGAAATTTTTGAAGCATCTTAATTAGATCTATTATGCGCAATACCTGGCGTACCCAGGTAGGTCAGGCAAACACTCATTTACCTATACATCTTTCCTAAAGATATTATTGTACAAAATTTCTTTCTGAATCAAACACTTCATGAAAAGAAACATGGGTCATGTCATGAGCTCTTGGACTATATTGCTTTTTACCCAAGAACATACTTAATTAGTATTCGGATTCAATTATTAGGAATTGTGTGACGTTACAGTACAGGGCAAGTAATATGAAGTGACACATAATGAAGTTGAAGTGATATGACTTGTGTCGCCGAAAATAATGATTCATTACTTAATAAATAAATAATAATATGGACTTTGGAATATATTTGTGTAAATTTACTACTCTACTCATATTATCTATTACTTATTCATATTCAAGTTTCAATAACGGTTTAATAATAAAAATATCTGTCATTGTATAAATTTCATTATCAATTAATTATTTTTTTTTAAATTTTAGTCTGATACTTGAGTACAGATACTCTTTGTTTCACTAGTAGGAGTTTACTAGATTCTGAAAATAGTTGAATAAATACATCACTAGATATTACTGAGGCCCTGTTGCATAGTCTTTGGTTCATCCTAAGCGTAGCTTATTTACTCAAGTAACGATTGTTGAAACAATTGTTGTTGAGGTAATTGACGGTTATTGAGCTAATCGGGTTTTGAAATCGGTATTTCAGTGCTTGGTTTATCTTAAACGAAGTTCAATTACAACTTAGTAACAATTGTTCCAACAATAATTACTATGAAAATTGAGCTATATTTGAGGTAAACCCTGGTCTGAAATACTGGACGAAGGACCAGTATTTCAGTCCTTGATTTATCTAAAGCAAAGCCCAATTATCTCAATAACAAAATTGTTCTAACAATCATTCTTATGAAATTTAAGCTACGTTTAAGTTAAACTAAGGACTGAAATACTGGGCCTAAGGGCCGGTTATCTCGGTTTATCTTAAGCGAAGCCTAATTACCTTAGTAACAATTGTTCTAACAATCATTACTATAAAAATTAAGCTATGTTTAAGGTGAATCATAGTCTATAATACTGTACCTAATTCGATATAATTTAAAAATTCATTAATATATACATAACGACTAAATTTCGAGACTTATTTCTAGTTCAAAGAAAAATCATAAGCAAATGGAAATCTGATAAATCTTATATTAGAAATTATAGAAATTCAGTTTCAAGATATAGGTTGTTACTCTGTACATTAATAAATATAATAATAGGATACTTACAAATGTAAGAATTTTGATTAAAGGCGAATATATATCAACATTCTGCACTGGTTTTGCTTCTGAGGAAGATCTGAACGCGGTAACAATATCACAAATTGTTAATATTATAAGAGCAGCAGTCAATACACTTTTTGCTACATTTAAAAAGTTCCACGGAATGTCTCTTTTTTTGCTATTTAAAATGTAGAACACTTCTAAAGCACTGAAAATCCACAAAAACATACACGGCACCCAAACTAACACTGTCTTCTCAAAACACGGAGTAATATCTGGATCTGTAGTATTCCATGAAAGATCATAGTCCTGAAATTTCATAAAAATTATTATGTTTCTCTAAATAAAAAAGTATAACAGAAAATAGCTACAAGCTAAATATAGGTAACAGAAAATGGGAAATAAACAGGAATTCCTTCGATATTTGATGGAGCATTTAAAAGAAAATTGTGTTTGATTTTTAAATATTTTCTGCAGAATTTTTCTATTATATAATGTAAAAACTATTGAGTTGTACTAAAGCATTTAATCCTGAACTGGAACTGTCAAATTCTTTATTTAAATTTCACAAAAATTGAGTAGATATGCTTTATTTCTTGCACATAAAACAAACGATTCAACAGTAATTCAAGGAATATATGAAAATTTGCAAACAATCAATGTAAATTATTAAAATACTCACCCAAAATTTCGAGCCGCAAAACACATCCATCGTACTGTTCGCCATTTCGGCGACTCATAGAAAAATGTGCTACTAAGGTTTGCGCAATGCTACCAAATCTGTACAAATTAACAATAAAACTGGGTTAATGCATTGTTCAAACAAATAATATAAAATAAGCAAAACCAATTTAACAGTGAAATATGAAGCCCACGTTGCCAAATTTAATTTATTAATATTAATTATCAAGCTTTTAGTATCACATATTTACTGCAAAATACCAACTACAGTAATAAGAATGTTTCTTTTTGTAATAGTACATTTTTCTCTCGGTTTTTCATGAATAATTTAGTCGATAAGAATAAATGCGAATACTGACATTTAAAGACAAAGAACTGTTTTTGGTAATACTGATATACTTTCAATTATTTATTACAAGTTTTAAAAACATCTCAAGATAATTTTTCTAACTAAAGTCGTATTTAATGTTATTTATATTACATAACATGAAAAACATTTTATCCAACCTTGCTAACCGGAACAAAAGTAATCAACAAAAGCTTATCCACCGCGGGAACAAACTGACAACCGCTTTCCGTTGTTGCACAATGATGTGAAATGTCAAATTATTTTGTTTGAAAGAGGAAAAATTAATTGCTTGTGTAAAATGTCACACAAGAGAAGTTTGTTGGATGTGGATCCCAGTATAGTTGAACGTAATTTAATGATAACTGTAAGTTTTTCAATATTTTATTTGCGAAGTAAAATTTGAGGTTAAGTTTAATTACATGTGATCAGAGCCGGCTTGAGATATCTTTTGTTTGTAGAATACTCAAGATGATGATCTACAACATCTGTTTCCAGTTTCTAAAGACGAAATTCCATCGAAATTAGTAAAACCAATACCAGGTAAGAAAATATTTTTTTTATATTTATTCACCAAAATTGTTTTATTTCTCACATCCGGCAATTTGCTAGAAGAACGTAATTTCTTTCTTTAAAACATTTATTCAAGGTTAATTTTTATTTTCTTCACCGCGTTTTTTGTGTTCATAAACCGGATTCTCGAGGAACCGCTAACTTTGATCATAATACTAATATTAGGTAAAAAAAAATACCTGCATACCTTCAAAAAATTTGAAACATATTCCTTTAATTTCAAATTTAATCATCTTATCTGGAAGAGATATTCCCGTAATATAGAAAAAGCCTTGACTAAAATTTACTGTTCCACAACTTTCTGATACAATTTAATTGGAATGGCTACATTTAAATTTTAAAAATGATTGAACGTTTTAAATGCAATGTGTAAGAATAAATGATGGAGCAACGACAGCTTACAATTTTTCTCTAGAAGCAATAAAAAAATTATACCTAGGATATATTAGCTATTGATTTCACCTTATTATAATTTATTTAATCCAAATTCTCGGCTGACTTGGCACTCACTTGTTTCATACAAAAACCACATGCACACTACACGAACGCCTTCTCGATACTAAATTACTAAAAACTAATGTTACCGTCAACACACACACACACACACACACTTACTGAATTCATATCACTAATGAGATATTAGGTTTCGCTTTAAATCCGCAAATCATATTTTCTTGTCATGTTTACTACGAAATGATAAAAAAAAGAATTTTAAGATTAAATGATAAATATGAGGGCTCATTTATATATTTAAATATTCGAATCCACATAATTTAAATTTATTGTTGTGTGGAGCATGCAATTGCTACAAATTTTGAAATTACTAACCTTGGCCTCAATTTTTATTTTCTAACTGTTTTGCTAGCACTGTTGAGCATCAGTCAATTGTTTTTGATTGAAGAGAATGTGAGACAATTGATGCGCGATATCTAACGTCAGTTATCTTGATAATTATTGATAAGTGAATTTTTCATCTTATATAGCCTTATACTAACAATTAGTTAATGATTCATTATCGCAGGTTTTGATTCTTTAATTTTTATTATTTAAAAATGAACTGAAACAACATTTAAAAATCGGTCAAGTGCGTGTTGGACCACGCACAGTGATGGATCTCGTAGTGGGGAAGAACATTTACCGTTCCATAGTATTTTTCAAAGATACTGTGAAAAACAGAATTAATTATGCGGTCGCTAAACTCAAAAAATTTCGTGTTATCGAAAATATCCCATATTTCAAAAACTACACGACATATTTCACTCAAATCAATTTTCATTGAATTTTCCATTGTATAGTTGAAAACTTTTAACGACTTTACCAACTATTGACTGTAATAAAAAGGTGTCTCGAAACTTTTTAAAACGATACCTCACACGCTTATATGCACTAAAAAATTTTTCCCATTTCTCAGTTACAAATGAAAAACAGTTTTCCAAGTTTCGTTCATATAGTGCCAATAGTCTCCAAGTTAAATAGCTTTGACATACGAACATTCGGACAGGATGAAAATATAAGGGTTTTGTTTTTGCTATTTGGCTACAGAATCCTAAAAAGCGACAAAGATGGCAATGATTCATTACCTAAATATGTGATATTTAGCTACCATTTGTGTTTGGTTCTATTTTTGTTTCTAAAATAGAATTGGGATATGAGAAAACGGGTTCCAACAATCTTTTGAAGATACCAAGCAGTATTATATCGAATACAATTTTAGGTTGACAGTTGGCTATATGCTAATTTTTTACCAACATTGCGTGCTTGCTATTGCACTTCTCGCTGTCCAAGCTAAAATACCACTTTGAGAAATTTTATGCCCTATTAATTTATTCACTTGTGACGTCATATTGAATACTGCAAATCGTTTTCATCAAAGCTATGAATGAAAAGTTTTCTTTTTATCAAATTTCTGAAAATTAGTAAGCTCAATTCATAAAAAATAATCAGTTTTTCTTTTTGAAAACCCCAATATAGATTATTCCTGGTTTGAACAATATATGTTCCAATCGTACAATAAAATGAAAATATTGTGTAGTAGTTTACGGAATCCGTTCGTTTGAAGTGGAACCTCTATAATAAATAAAATTTTTAATTGAAAGTATTAATCCGTGAGACAGGGCATACATTTTTCGTTGATTACCGATCACTTGAAACTTCGTGAGTGACTTCATTGTGATGAGTCCGACAGCTTCCACATTTGATGAAATTCTTGATTTGGGGGCGTTTTTCAGCGACAGCTAATTGAACATGTCAATTTCATGAAGTCTTGAAAATGTATTACCGTCATATTAATGTTTACACTAATCGAAAGATTTTTTGATTATAAAATGAAAAATAGTATTGTCCGATATAAATATTGGCGGCCAGCGGTGAGTCCGACAAGCCGCACTTGTCACAAGTACTTTGGTATGAAAACGGATTACTGCTAGTCTGAGACTTTGAGAACGTGTTCAATAATTTTTTTCTAAAATTTGGTTGTTTGTCCGAAAAATTTTCGGGTGCGTTTTCTCAGTCCGACACTGAAAACGTGTCAGGATTATAACAGTTCCTTCATCAATGACCGCTCATCCCTATGTTTTTTATTTTCCATTCAAATAGTGTCTAGAACATTATTGTATACATGTCCGACAATTTAAGTGGGGCAATACTTCAGAAAAAGCAAAAATATGTGGTATGAATGCGGCTGCGTTCATAGGAAATAGGCATTATACATAATATGTAATGTATATCAAATCAGTATGATTATTGATTATGAATAATGAAAAAAGGCTTGTGCACCAATATATTAATATTATTTTGGAATCAAATGTGTGATACAAAGTCAGTATACTGTGATAATCACCTCAAATATCATTCAAATTCACCTTCACTTGTGATATCTATATATTAATACGTCAAGAACAAACTTTCGACCTCTTTTTAAGCATATTGCATGCACGGAGGAGTGTGAGATTTGGCATACTCAAAATTCATATGGAGAAGATGTGCAGAAATCTAATCTATATATTAATACGTGATAAGGAGGTTTTGTATCCTTTGATATTTGGCATACTTGAAGTTTATATGATCCAGTGCAAAAAGCTGAACGTATATACAGGTGTCCCATTTTAATTTTATGTCGTGAAGAGACAACTTTGTACCGCGCACACGAGGTGATGTAAAACTTGGTTTCGTTGAAATCTGTGTATAGAATGTGAGATATGGCATACTTGAAGTATATCTGGAGAAATATGCACCGAATGGGAAAATGGCTGGAGAAAGATTTCAAAGATTTCTCTTCCCTTTCTATAGTTGGGAGAGAAAGTCACTTTAAAATCTTGAATGGGAACCACTTATCCTAATTTTAGATTCGGATGGAGCATCGAATACCAATTTAATTCTACTTGGAACCCCCGGGGATAGGAGATTGAAGTGAGTAACATTCTAACTTAGCGACATAATAATATATTTCTCTTTCTATTTTGTACTTTACTTTTTTTCAATTATTCTGTTAATGAATTATTCATTACTAGCTTATAAACAACGTCTATTTCTTATCTCTTGATATTAAATACGTCAAAAACTGAGTTATATATGTGCGAGCGTTTTCTTGTCGGACTGACGATAAGAACCTACATTTCTGTCGGACAATATGTTTTTTTGGACAGATAATATGTGTTCAAATTATGACTGTTTTGGTCCGACAAGCGGTCATTGATGAAGGAACTGTTATAATCCTGACACGTTTTCAGTGTCGGAGTGAGAAAACAACCCCGAAAATTTGTCGGACAAAATGACCAAATTTTAGAATAAAAAAAATTGAACACTCCCTCAAAGTCTCAGACTAGCGGTAATCCGTTTTCATACCAACGTACTTGTGACAAGTGCGACTTGTCGGACTCACGGCTGGCTCCCAATATTCATGTCGGACAATATTATTTTTCATTTTATAATCAAAAAATCTTTCGATTAGAGTGAACATCAATATGACGGTAATACATTTTCAAGACTTCATGAAATTGACATGTTCAATTAGCTCTCGCTGAAAAACGCCCCCAAATCAAGAATTTCGTCAAATGTGAAAGCTGTCGGACTCATCACAATGAAGTCACTCACGAAGTTTCAAGTGAGCGGTAATCAACGAAAAATTTATGCCCTGTCTCACGGACTAGTACTTATATTAACGAATTTTTGTGAAATACATTTTTTGTATTTTCTATATTTCTCGTGTTGTACAGTTTTCCATAAAAGCCTACTTTTCACGTTGAAAATGAAGTAAAAAAAGTGTTACTTCTTGTCCGATCATAAAGAAACGAAGTTTTATTTCAAGAATGTATTTCTCAAACAAATTTAAATTGAAATTATATATTTGTTTCGCATTTTTAGATGACATTAATTCACTATCATAAAATTGATAACACAATGACTGGCAAATATAAAACGTGATTTACGCATGCCGTTTTAATTTTTTATTTCTTTATAAAAAATTTCATATCTTAAAACTGTTCTACTATTCCAAAAAAATTTTTTTAGGACTTCTAAATTTAGTGACACTAAACTAGCAGTAAACATTTATAAATGTTTCTCAGCCCTTGTCTTCTACCGTACTATTTTTTCGTAACAGTGTTTTTAAGAAATACTTTCTGTAATTCTTTTTGAGGCTATTTTCTATATATATATATATATGCTCTAGGTCTAGATACTTATACATTGAAAGCATTTTTTTCTATTTAATGGTTCATTTCTTTTTTGAATAAATGCAGAATAAATAAAGTAGAATTTGAATCGCGTAGTATAATTTTGAGCCTATCGCAAATAGCGTTCCTACAAGGACATCACTAAACATAATTATAGAAGGAGATAAATGTATTGTAGGTACTTGAATCTTGATTTAACATTATGCAATAGTTTTAATCATCGTACCTTTTTTGTAGAAAAAGTTTTTCTTAGTAGTTGCTATCATAATTTATAAGTAAGCTTTATAATTTGTTTGTGTAAAAAGTGAGAAAACATATTTTTACCGGCTTTCATGGTAAAAACAATCTAAAATAAAAACATTTAATATTGTGCAAGAACCAGTTTCTGTATATTTTGAATTTAAAAATATATTTTCATAAAAACTGCATAAATTGCAATAGTTGTTGATGAGGTTTTTTATCCTTGGTAAATATATTGTTTGTACTTCTTGTCCCTCATTACTCTATCGAATTACTGTAGCAAATCGAATATGAATTTTTCTGTAATATGTATATATTGTCACAAATTCTATTGTAATTAATTTATAATCACAGGTTGCAGTACAAATATTTATTTTCTAAACACGTATGAACACGAAATCGCTCACAGTTACTTGTACTGAATGAATCCTCTCTTCTAGTTCACGCTTTTATTTACCTAAACCAACAATGGGTCAACATTCAATTGTCTAACAGTTGATGCCTGGCAACCACCGAACATCTAATAGCCATAGGCTGTCAATCACATCCGACAATTGGTCAATACTAACTAGGATTACGGTTAACAATAAATTTATATATATATATATATATATATATATATATATATATATATATATATATATATATATATATATATATATATATAATATATATATATATATATATATATATATATATATATATATATATATATATATATATATATATATATATATATATAATTAAAACAGTTCTTTAATTTCTAGTTTAACATAAAATTCTACTAATCATGGCTAAATATTTACTCAATGATGTATTTTTGAACGAACAAATATTAGAGACTAAAAGTTATTATTAGTTTGAATTTGACTAATAATATAAGAAAATTTTAATACAAATTGATCAAATATATGTTCAGATTTTCATGTATCTAATTTCAACGCTTATGATCACATCAAAATGGAGTTATAAAGGAAATAATTATTAATGTCTATTTTCTAGACATTGGCACACGAACAATGCTGTAATTTTTCAAATCTTAACCACAAACTTTTTTTTTTGCAGCTGTTATAGCTACGAATAAATGTTTGTAGTATTTTTTTAAAATCCAATCAAGCCTTGTCATCAAATAATATTTATATCAATTAGTTATTATCAATTCTGGTAGTCAATGAAAAATTTCAAACTGTGTTAAGATTGAAAGTATACAAAATTATACTTTATGTTAGTTCAAGGTAAAATCACTCTAAGAACTGTGAATCAGCATTTTTGGGGCAATGTTCTTGAGCGTTTTTAATATTTAAAAAAAAATATCTGATATGTTTTCCCAGAAAAAATAATTTTTGCTGAATTTTTTTTTCAGTATATTTCAGAAGAAAAGTTTGGGCCTGTAGACTTTCAAAGAAAAAAAAAACAATATTTGATTTATTTGGAACATTTTCAAACTTATTTTTCGTTTCATTCAATTTTTTTGTGTGAAATAGGTACGCTATTGCAAAACTGTAACGAAATCTTATTTTTTTCTAGTACAAAAAGTGAATGTCACCTCAGCGCATAAACGAGTTCTCTTAGTTCCAATGATCGCCAAATAAAATTGTTCAGTTATATATATATAATCACAAATTTTATTATGATTCTATAATAATAGAGGCTACAGTACACTTATCTATTTTACAATTTGTCGCACAACAAAATCGTTGACCGTCACTTTTATTGATTATTCGTAATAATGAGCTACTATTCAAATGCCTGACAATGAACATTCTTTATATTGTTGGCGAATGCTAACTTGGATCTTAATTACAATTAATTATTGAATAAATATCGAACCCAAATAACTTGAGATATTCATTGTTTATTTTATGTTTTCCCTGATAAAGCTAATCATAATATTCAATATCTCACCACCCTTCGCTGATTAACAAATTAAATAAAGCTTACCTCCACTGGCCTCAACACCAGCAATAAGCTAGCATTCAAATATTTGACAATCGAATATCCCACAACAATGAGCTAGCATTCAAATGTCTGACAATTGAATACCTTGCAACCCTATGCAATTCCCTATCTCAATTGTATAACAAAAGTGAAGCCAAAAGTGTAATATTGTTAGAGAGAGAAGGTAACTGAGAGATAGGCAGAGGCGGGCCCATGTTTGTGTGAAAGTAAATGACGAGTTTCGCTCTATTTAGTATTTTCATGTAGAAATATATTGTAAAATAGGAAGAAAATGTTTTGTGTCAAATTGTAATAGTAGGTACAGAACTTATAAAGAGAAATATTGTCTTTTTTCTATACCCAAAAATGATATTTTATTAAATTAAGTGGCGCAACAACATAACACGATAGAATAGAATATTGGAAATTACAGATTACGTTTGTGAAAAACATTTCAGAGAGGAGGATATTATAAAAGAATGGTCGTCTAGAGATGTAAAATGGAATAGAAATTATTTTGTAATTATAATAGCAGATCTACTGACAATTCTATGTTAGAAATTGAAAGGTTATATCAATGTTTTAAATTATTAAACGTATCTAACCTAGACTTTTAGTGAAAAATTCAACTTCGAGGAAACTTCTTGTCAATAAATTTATTAATTCATAAAACTTATAGATTTACACAGAATTGCAACATTAATTTTTTCTATTTTCATCAATATATAGAAGTTATTGAGAATACAATTGTCAAAAGTGAGCGAAGCAAGTGTTCTTGTTAGCCCTGTGACATATTAGAATAGTTTTTTTATTTCTCCTGTGCTACTTTCGGAAAATTGAAATTAACAATAGTATATTGTGCAACAAATGCAATAAGTTATCGATTGCCCACGAGAGCTCAAGTGAGTAACTGACAACACCGCACGAGTTGCAGATACTATTTTTTATTACGTTGCGGGTAAGCACTATTTTGCGCTTGTTTTTTTTCGGGCGGTAAATTATACTTGGCGCACGCAAAAGCCAGAGAGCCATTTACCGCTCGGAGAAATATGTGCAAAATAGTACTTATCCTGCATGAGTAATAAAAACTATGTTTAAAGTAATTACTAATAGAATAGAGTCAAGTAATAAATTTTTATTGCGCAGTTTAATTTAATAACTTATTTTTACACCAGATATTGTCAAAAACTGTTACTTTTTGTGAGATCGTGGATGTATATTATATTTTTGCAAAATTTTTCGTTCATGTTCAACAAACAAAAATTTTTTGCAGAGCAGCATTTTCCACTTGTACCTTTCTTCTAGTGAATAAGGAATTGTTTGTGTATATTTTTTCAATTTTATCACGCCCATTGTAATATAAAATATTCATCAAATTATTTATGTGCCTATTATAATTCATAATCAGAAAACTCGCGTCCAAAGAAACGTTTATAAAACATGTTTCATCATAATATTCATTGCAGGTTTTAATGAATAGAAATGCTAATTTTCCTTTATTTTTGTGTTCCATTTAACAAATAATGTAGTATTTAACGTAATGAAAATAAGAAATCTATCTGGCAATTGTATTTTATTGAAAATAATTGAAATATAATCTTATTTCTGCATATGACGCACGCAAAGCTGGGCCCGCTCTCGCTATCTCTCTCTCAGCTGCCACATTACATTTTAGGCTTCACGTTTTCCAACTGAGTGTCTGCTCCTCTTTTATTCTCCTTCGTGCTTGCAACCATGAGCTCATATATGTAATACTCCTATATTGCTAGTTGGATATGCGGAACCGGCGAAAACATTACGGCTCAGACAATTATATGTCTATCTCTTTTTACTCTACCACGAACCTTGTGAGCATGCCTGAGAATTGAGCAACTTCGTGCAATTGGGGCAAGCCATGTGCAAGTGTCATCCATCTTTGGAAACAACCTTTCAAACATCGATCGAAGCCGCGACGCTTGCGCACAACGAGTTTTGCTGTCGCACTTTCTCCGTGATACCTCCACTTATGGGGACTAGCAATATAGGAGTATTACATATATGCATGAGCTAGCATTAAAATGTCTGACAATTCGCGAATGGCAAAATGAGAACTACTCAAAGTCGTATTGCGCTTGAAACGCCATTTGAGCTAATGTTATTTTAATCGGTTGTTATTTGTAAGCAGTGAGCTTTTGTTATATTTTTTCTATTTCACGTTTTTATTCACTACTTCAGTATATGAGTATTAATCAAAATCAGTCTTTTTGGAGACTACTTTTCTATTTACATCAGTTTCATTCTAACCTCTTTTGCGCTTTCATATTTACTATCTATTTATTTCAATTTTCTGACCTTAAAATGAGTTTTCCTTCAAGAATAATGAATAATATGAACTTAAATATTTAAATCATTCTTTCGATGACAGGTGGAGACTATTTCCCAAGAGCATGGTTACTTTTCTGCAAATAAACACATTTTGAAACGTCCATGCACAAAATTGGAATAATGGCAACGAAATTTAATCTTTGAACTTACCACTGTGTCAATAAAAATCACCTTGAGTAATACAATAACAAAATATGAAGGTCTGGAAAACTGCGGTTTTAACATGCAAACAAGCTTGTCTAAAAATGACCGTACGACTTATATCCGACATCTTAGTTGATAACAGCGCCGCCATCGGTAACTTTACTCGCGAATAGAACATTATCCAGATTGTTTTCGAATGCTAAACTTGGATCGCAGTTACAGTATATAAACAAACTTAAGATATTTCTGATTATTTTTACCATCCAAATTTCGACCAATAGAATTGCACCATTCGACGTCACGTGGTACAACCTACACGGTTTTCAAGTGGAAATTTTTTGGAAATTTTGTCTGTTGGTTATATATACAAAACAAAGAACATTCAGCTGCGTTGATTCAGCATCTGTCAAACTGACAGACAGATTGAATATGAAAATGAGCAGATTCGGAGTCGAGTCTCTGGAATCTATTGATGAATTTGGATGGGAAAAATAATCTTCCGAATACCATTCGTGATTAAATTTAATCTGGCAAAATTTTTAGATTGTTACCAGAGCTTGCTACCAATTTATTTCGTGATATTGATCAAAAATCACTCGCCTGACAGCTCGTGATTTTTCTGTCAATATCACTCAATAAATTGCTAAGCAACAAGCTCTCGTAACAATCTAAAAATTTTTCCGGTAAAATTTAACCACTTATGATATTATATATGACAATACAAACTCTTGATAAATGTGGATTGTTAGGTAGTCAGGATTTTTAGTAGTTTTTTTGATTTTACAAAATCTCCATGCATTTTTTCCAATGAATTGTATAAATAAATCTCAAATCTTAGTTATTTGATTATTTTTTGATATGATATTTATTTTGGTGAAACTGTCGATGTACTACTTCACCTCCGATTTTGATGAAACTTGGTGAAAATATTTGTTTTAGCATTATAAATATGGGAAAAATAATAATTATTGGCGGTCAGGCTCGGTTGAGCTTGAAAATTATATTTATGAATTCATATTAATATAACATATATACATTGTTCATGTGTGTAAGCTACTAGCTCATCCCAAGGCAAATGAAATTTTGTCAGTGGCACTAAAACAGTGGTTTATATTTTCAACTAGCGGTACTACGCACCCAACTAACAAGCAGGCTTCGCCCACTCTGACCAAGCACGACGTAGAATATTGAGTCCGAGACAATGATGGAGAATGCACCAAACTCTTCCAGCCTTATTCATAGTAAGACACATAAAACCAGGTTTAGACTTGGTTTACTAGACCTAGTTTAAATCTAGTCTAAATAAGTCAATTCATAAAGATATTTAAACCAGTCAGTAACAAAACTGAGTTTAAGTCAGATTTAAGAATTCTGATTCATAGGCTTTGCATTGACATTTGACAGTTATTATTCACTAGGATTATCATATTTGCTGATTTTATGAATAAACGATTGGTCAGTACAATAAAATAGATATACGAACCAAAATTAATACTCGCTTTGAAAGATATTGATAAATATAAAACTGAAAGAGGAGATGGAGCATAGAAATAATTTTAGACACAGTAGCTGCAAATTTTCAGTTTCTGAAGATAAATAAACGGAATATTGATTATGATATGGATTATAATTTAACAGAACGAGAACTTGACTACAGATAGAGCAAATTAGTCCCGAAAAAATAGGTTATAGAGTCGAAGAAATCTTAGATAAAAACCCTTACTAATACATAATGAATAATCATTCAAATAACAAGATGTGAAAATAGATCCTAATCTTGATAACAATAATTATAATAATTGTCTTAGTGAAAAAGCAGAAGATCTTATGAGATAATTTTATGGTTTTTAATGTACTATTGATTGTTCCATTATTATGATCAGTGAAAAGAATTGTTTGCTTATTTGATTTAGTTCAATTCATAGTAATTTTTGCTGATTTGATTGAGAACGAAGAAATATGATCATATCTATTGATTATTCTATTATCGTAATCAACCAAACTTATAACTTTTTCATTTATGTAGGAACTGAAGGAATCTTTGTTGAATTCTTTGTTGTAATCAAAAAAAACGAATCATCATCGTGAAGAAGATGATGAATAATTGATAGTTCTAGGAATTATTATTTTGAGTATTATTATTATTTATGAATAAATTATTATCCATCTCCATATCATTTTCTCATTTGAGATATATTTGATCTTGTCAAGTATTTAATTATAATAATTCAAATCAGGATCTACATGCAAATGCCACATAAAGATCTTCTATTTCTTGATATGCTGCAATTGTGTATATTACATTCAAATAGAGTGAATTTTATGTTTTATACGAAATATTTTCCAGAATTTATTTTTGCTTCTTCCTATTTTAATGAAGCTATGACATAATTCAACACAGTGAATATCTGTAACAACAATAATCATCTTCACAGGATCTAATAAAAATTAATACCTATACACTTTTATGATAACATGTCACTTCAGTTTTTTATTTTTGACAGATACGTTAGGTTTAAAACATATTTAAACTAGGGTGTGAGTAGGTTTAAATATTTAAACCTGGTTTAAACCGCATCTATGAATAAGAGTTGAAACGGATCTTAAGATAAACCACGTTTAAACCCAGTTTATTCAACTATGAATAAGGCTGGTAATGTTGGGTTTGATCTGTCGTCTTTGCCTCGGACTCAAGATGCCAGGTCACAGCGGGCAAAGCCCGCTCGTTAGTTGGGTGTAAAGTATTGCCGGTTGAAATCAAAACAATTGTTTTAATGCTACGAACAGAATTTCATTTCAATGTAATAATAATTATAATTATAATAATAATAATAATAATAATACTTGATAAAAACAACTTTTGACTTTGAATTCTGTATATTTATTTGAAACTTTGACGTTTTGATCCTTTGACCAAGGATCTTCTTCAGAAAACAATGATACAAAATGAAACAAGGCAAGTAACTAGATACTAAAAATATACAGAATGCTAGATGTGATAACGTGGATATCACACTAAACAAAAAGAATAAAATCCTCTGGCATTCACCCAAGGCTTGAGGAAAACCACGTGAAAACCTCAAACTTGGTACAGCTCCGCACACATCCCAAATCCCAAAATACATGACATTTCAACAAGACAGAATATATACAGAACTACACCAATTAAAACATAGTCATTATATATGTGTGTTATTGATTACAGAAAGCCAAACATTTGATAATTCAAAATCATCAGTATGGTTAAAGTTTAAATATCTCAATTGCTTCAGCTCGTCTGTCAACGTTGACTTTCCCACAGGTACAAGGGATCTTATAAATGCCCGAAGATTGTAGGAGAATCATGTCCTTTACAGGTCTCGCTCCGGTAATGAAAATCAAGCAGTTCATGAGACCTGTAAAGGACGTGATTCCCCTACAATCTTTGGGCATTTATAAGATCCCTTATACCTGTGGGAAAGTCTACGTTGGACAGACGAGCTGAACTGTGAACACTCGCATTGCTGAACATAGGAGATGCATATGATTAAACCATCCAAATAATCTTCTATAGCTGATCATGGCATCGAGTTTTTGCAGGACATCAAGTTAGAAGAAACAATAATAGTCGCAAGATGCTCATCGATTCATGGTAGATTGGTCAGAGAAGCAATTGAGATACTTAAACATCCAAATTACTTTAACCATACTGATGGTTTTGAATCATCAAATGTTTGGCTTTCTGTAATCAATAACACACATATATAATGACTATGTTTCAATTGGTGTAGTTCTGTGTATATTTTGGATTATAAAGTACACTGAAGACTATTTGACACTGCAGTTGTGAGCCAAACCAATAGCAAAGAGTAGCGCTACGCTGTCTTGTTGAAATACCGTGTATTTTGTGATTTGGGATGTGTGCAGAGCTGTACCAAGTAGGACATATTCCTCTGTTTGGGGTTTTCACGTGGTTTTCCTCAAGCCTTGGGTGAATGCCAGAGGATTTTATTCTTTTTGTTTAGGTGTGATATCCACGTTATCACATCTAGTATTCTGCATATTTTTAGTATCTAGTTACTTGCCTTGTTTTATTTTGTATCATTGTTTTCTGAAGAAGATCATTCGTCAAAGGATCGAAACGTCAAAGTTTCAAATAAATATACAGAATTTAAAGTCAAAAGTCGTTTTTATTAAATAAAATTCTGAAAAATGTATAGATTATAATAATATTTCATTTTAGGTCCGCTGAATACATAAAATCATATTTTGAATAATTTGATTTTTTTTTGTTTCATAGCTTTAAAAAAATATATATTTTCCAATTTTAGTGCTAGACACACAGGTAAAATATTCTAAAAGTCATACAAAAAAGTTCAACACCTTATGATAAACGTTACAAAAATGTTAATACTGTTGAATGTCATATTCACTACTCAATATTATCAATAATTTTATCATGACAGAAGTAAGAAAAATAAATAAGATACTTTACATATTTTTGACGTGATACTCAAAAATATGTAAATAAATAGAAATACGTAAAAATGAAAGTGAACATTCAATGCAAATGTTCAAATTAGTAAATAATTGATCATCCATTTTGTTTGAATACAAGAATCATTATTTATTATGTAGTAATACACATGTTTGCACATTTTATAAATATACGAGTATAAACAGTGTGCTATTTAAATGAATTTGAATAAAATTGTTACGAGTTGGATTACAGCTTTGTTTCTTTTATCTCTGTGATTTTTAATAGGATCCTGTTGTTAATATTATTACTAATGAAAGTATACATACATATCATGTTCATCTGTATGATTATGCAAATAAATTAATATAATGGATTTTCATTACAATATTTTGAAGAATATGAGACTATACTTGATTCCATTTTAAGATAAAGAATGTTGTTTTGCAAGTATAAATAAATATCTTATGAATATATTATGACTCAAAGTATTGTTCCGCCGATATTAATCATACAGGTAATTATTGATTTTCTGAATGTCTTTTATTAATTTCAAGAGGCATTAAAAAGGTCATTTATTTCACACTTAATGACATTAATTTATTTTCAGACACTTATTGAAAATTAAACTTTTTTTATTTCATCATTAGTACCTCTTTTATCTTCGTAAATATTTAATGATAACATGGAGAAATAAATACCTTAAAATACCTGAAGTGTATTGTCATTTTCTTGATGTTGTAGTAAATAGAAAAAGTACAAACTTTCCATGCTCTTTCTTTGTAATGAAAAAAGAATAGACTATTGCAAGTCATTTAAAAAACAAGTCCACGAATTGTTTGAGAGAAACTCTTGCCAAAAAATTTAGTGACATACTCGTTAGTTTAAAAAGTTCATTTACTTAAATTTTGGCAGTAATTTCAGTAAACAAACTGTTATAGAACAGCATTTACACCAGGGATTCACGTACATAATTCATAGTAAAGTTATGATTCACCTGTTAACAATAATATTAACGTATTGTTCTTTTCTTAGAACAAATTTTTAATTTCACCTGAATCCAGAATAATAAATTATTACACTTCAGTGCTAAAAATATTTCATAATTTTTGTTTTTGTAAATATTTTCACAGAAACATAAAAAAAATTGATGTCTCAATACATACTTTAATTTTATTTCAATTCGATTTACCGCACCACGGTATGTAGTCTATTTAATTTTATTCCTAAAAACAGTGAATTATTGCATAATCAACTAACGTAAACTTATCACTTATTTATTATTTTATAGATATGATAAATTCATCATACTTGAGTTGAAAATAAAAATTATGTAATAATTCATGCTACTTATACGGGATATTCCAGGAGTCATTCAAAAATATTAGTTTTTTTGCTCACGTTTCAAGTTTATATTATTTTTTTATGATTTAATGTGAATCCTGATGAGGTGATAAATAAAGCCAGTTATGTCGACTACGGTAAATTAACAATAGAGTTTTTTTGTTGTAAATTTAAAACTGTTGTTATCAGTAACAAATTACTATTAAACTGACAGTTGAGAAATGTAAACAAAACATTTTCTTAAAGAAATTGTTATTGGTGTGAAAATATTCTTTATTGTTCAGGATTCTGCGTGAAGACGCGATCAATCGAAAATGAGAAAATTTTCCTCAACATCTGCCAAACTGACGCCATACCAGCTCCGGATGACATCTCCGAAGCTCAGCTTATGGAAATTCTGCAATCAGAAACTCCATCCGAATTCCGTGTACCGTTGAGCATCGGCGAAGCACGTTCAGAAATTGATAAATCGGGAAATTCTGCCACTGCTTATGATATCGCCATAAATCCATCTTTCTTCAAGAAGATTGAAAACACTAAACTATTCAAACAATTCTTTTTAACAGTGGTTTTTGAAGGAATTCAAGATAAATATAGTGTTACTATAAATACTGAAGATTTTACGATTTTAAAGAATCGGAAGGCGATGGGAAATCTACAAATGCATAGAATACAACAAAGAGAAGTTAATAGGAAAATGGGAGTTAAAGAAAAAAAATTGATTGAAGAAATTGATGAAGTTTCGACTCCACTGGATACAGAAATTAAAAAACCTACTTCAAAAATTAAGGAAATCGATGATAACTTGAAAGAACCTCCATTTAGACTCTCAAGAATAATTAATGATGAAAATAAACAATTTTTTATTGGAGATTTCTATGTTCCAGATATTGTAAGTTATGTATTCATATAGACTGTACAGAAATGCGGAGCACTAAATACAAGATAAGCTTTAAGAAAGCTAAATTTAATTGAAAACATTTTTTTAAATCTGTTTTTAAATGTAAAAGTGTACCATTTTTTTCTGAAACTTTCAACGCCTTGTTAAACTACTATGTTTCACATTTCTGTGCATATTTTGTTCATAAATTTTTATGTAGAGTGATAGAAAACTAGTTAAAGTACTCTCTGAATATAAGGAAGGTATGTCTTGGCTTCAAATAATTTTGAAATGTTAATCCAAACGTATAATAGGACAGTCGATTACGTCAAACTTGCCCTGACAGAAGATACGTATAATTCTTTTTCTACAGACGTCAAAAAATGATGACATTTGTACATTAATATTAGTATGCGAAAGGACAACGTGCACGAAGTATTTATGATAAACAATTGCACTAATTTTTGTATTTCAATATGATTTTAATATTTTTATCAATTTTGCATGCAACTCGTGCGCGAAATTTCTTTGGTGCTTTCGAATGATTTGTGTCTCGGCTGCCGTCTCGACAAAAAACTATCATTCTCAAGCACCAAAGTATAATTTGGCACACTAAATACATACGTAATTATTTTCATATTGGTAGTTTTTTCATCACTTAAGATGATTACGATACGTGCCAAAACTTAGCAGAAGTACATATTAAAAAAGTCCACTTCCGGTATTCGCCCGTATTCTGTAAAGCCCGCCGCACACGAGGCAATTTTCCATGCAATTTTGTTCACTTAATTTGCAGCAAGTTTTCTTGCGCACTGGGCCACTTTGAGGTACACTTAGTGTGACACTTATTCTCGCATCACACGATGCAAGCTGCGCCACTCATTCTAACACTAGAACGTAGACTTGGTAGATTTTCACATTACAAGTATGGATGTTGCCGAAACTAATCGTCGGAGGAAAGCAGGAGCATTTGCTGCAGTTATAGCTTGCGAATTACGAGACAGAAAAAAAGAAGAAAAAACTTTGGTCAAGAGAGTGATTTTTGAGAAGGAATCAAGGCCGCAGAGTTTTCAACATTTTTTTTGACGAGCTAGTAGGGTGTATACCAAACGTGAAAAACCTGGAAATGTCAGGGAATTTAGATAAACTGGAAATGTCATGGAATCGTCAGGGAATCTCTGATATTTGTCTGGAAAAAATACATCATAGGATATTTATGCATTATTACTCATAAAAGTATATTTTCACTCTTTAAGATACTAGGGCCATCTGTGCAAATCTATAAGTCTTCCAGGGGCCTATTGCATAATAAAATACAAGTTAATACTATTGGTGAAAATGCACGATAAAACGCTAATAGTATTAACTTGTATTTTATTATGCAACAGGCCCCAGATCTCTAAATTCATGAAAAAAAAATTTATTAAAGTACATTTACTTTTGTCGATTAATGTAAATTCGTTCATGATATCAAGTTCGTTGCGATTTTGTTTTTAATTCACAGATTTATAGGGTTCACACAGAACTGCAACATTAATCTGTGATTATATGTAAGCTTGTATCAAACTTTTGTTTTTTACTGTCTGGAATTTTATTGAAAATAACCTGGAAGTCAGGGAATTTTCATTAAATTTTTTGGTATACACCCTGAGCTAGGGTACGTAAACATTACCTAATGTCCACTAGCCTTAATTTTTACTTATTTGTATCTTAAAACACCACAAAACACAATGTACTAATGAGGCACAGCATGCGACATACAACTCAGTGATGTAATCACGTGATTTCGTCGTCTGCTATGATTGGCTGTGGACAGCAGTCAGTGGCGCAGCAAGTGCGAAAAATAGCACCGAACCTATCTTGAAAAACAAGTCTCGTGGTAAGTCTAGTACCCCGCATCGCACCAAATTTCTTGCATTGGAGCAAGCGTGGCACCCAGTGCAGCGCCAAGTGAACAAAATTGCTTGAAAAATTGCATCGTGTGCGGCGAGCTTAACACTATCATTAATTTATTATCATCGATAAGATTTTTGACAAATAGAAACAATTGTTACAGTCACTTTTTCATTTTTTTTGTCAGTGCTACCTATGTTTATTGGTTAAAATAGATAATAATCGATAAAATTTTATCGATTGAGTTACAGAATAGCTTCAATTATTGGCAGTTTCTTAAACAACAAAAGGCTGAAATTTGTGCCAATCGGTAAAAGATGTGTAGCACATGGATAAAAATATGTGCTGCAATCCCTCATTTTGAGTTAAATAATTAGCACTTCGAAGCTGCTGTCGCTTAGTGGTATTAGTCTTGAAACTCTTATTGAATGTTTTTGTACGAATGAAAATGAACTATGAAATTTTGCAGAAGTCTGTGTTGAACTGAACATTGTTTAAATTGCAAAAAATGTTTTAATGCTCTATTTTTGCATCGAAAATGCAAAATCTTTGCAGACTGCTAATACCTCATTACCGCTAGTAATAATGTTTTACACCAAGCATTAAGTTTGCTACTATGTAAGAGCTATGGAACTTCGTATTTTCCTTATGGCCGGTTTTATAAAAGACCAAAATAAATTTACTCTCAAAATAAATTTATTCTACTTAACAAATTCTAATCGTTTTGAATTTCTTTATGACAACAGAATATCGTTGCTGTCAAAAAATCGACTGTCATTTAACAGAGTAAATTTTATTTACTCTGATAGTAAATTACTCTGCTCTTTATAAAACCGGGCATTAGTACATTCATGTTTTTCCTTCTAATATATTTAAAAAATCTACTGAAGCTCTACAAATTAGACAAAAGCACGGCAAAGCAATTTTACTTATTTGTATATATTTGCAACCTGTTTTATTAAACGTACCATTGAGTTTTCTTTTTCTTCTCAACGTTACCATTTTTAATACAAATAAATTGCAAAATAATTACAAAAAAAATTTTATCATCCAACTTAATCGATTTCGGTTTGTTAGGTCACTATCAGAAGTAACTTCTGATGGTGGTCTAATAAACCGAAATCGATTATGTTGCTTAATAAAACATTTGTGAAATTCATAACGAGTGTTATGCTCGCTTTACAAGGTTATAAATATACATATCATTTTAAAAATCTTCTCGTTCAATTATATCTGACTGTGTAAAGCTACAGAATTTGACAGAATGACATTGTTTGATACTGTAATGTTTATTGCTTGAAGAAATATAGTTTGTGATTAAATAAAAGTCACTATTTAATAATTTATGTTCGACTGCATCATAATCATGTAGTTTATGGTTGCATTTAGTGACCATAATGTGCCACTTAATTGGACTAGGACTTTTACTTTATATAATTGGACGGTACTGTCATTGTCAAAAAATGTTACACGAATAGATTTTTCTACTAACATAAAATAAATCCTAATAATTAAATCAACATATTATTTATTATGGTAATGAATACTTATAACACAATTGGTATTATCGCGAATATTCAGATCCGAAGATAAATTCTTATTGTTACAAAAACATTTTGCTCTCAATGTTTGTGATTCTTGCTGCCAATACTCCTACGCTTTCTGAAGTATCTATTTATTTTTTTCTATCATATTTATTCTTTTCTACACTTTCTGAAATATCCATTTATTCTTTTCTATCGTATTTAATCTCTTCTACACTTTCTGAAGTATCTATTTCTTCTATTAAATTGTATTTAATATTTTTGACATCTGCAAACAAACAGTAAAAAACAATTGTAACAATAGCAACACTAGCAAAGCACACCAAGTTATAATTACCGAATTTTTGTATAGAGAAATTAAGAAATATTTTTAGAAGATATCCTGCGTCTTTAGAGCAGTCGAACATTAAGCTTTGTATGTAATTCGTACATAAACAAACTTTATAGACTAGCCAGCGGCTCGTCCAATAAAGTTCTATATTATATACTAATTACATAAATAGCTATTAAATTGAAATAAAAGTTTTATTCTTCTTATGTCACTAATAACACTATATTTATTTATTTGTCACTTAATTCTAACTTAAACAAACTCGCAGATATTTATATTTCACTATTTATATACACTGTTTCCTTCACTGTTCGATATTCACTGTTCTAGTTCCATTTCACCAGTACTACTCTTATTACTACTGTCCTGTCTTTTGCTTGGCCTTATATAGAGAAATATCGATTTCTCGAATGTTCAATTTCTCGACTCTTTCCATTTCTAGAATATTACTAGAGGCTTCCATTGGGAGGGGTGATGTGCTGCGACGAGCTTCTCCCACTCTCGCATGTCACAATACGAAGTTGGCCAATAGAAAAATAGAGGATAAAATAGAAAAATAGAGCGTGTTCCAAGGACAACAAATACTCTAGAGTCTAGACCTAGACAAAGCAAGTAGTTGTTTGTTTTGAAGCTGGCAGAACAGAAAGAGAGGTACAAGGATATAGATATGTTTGATTTACTTCAGTATTGTCTCACTAGATGTCAGCTATGTAATTTTTTTATTAAATACGTTTTTCATGAGTATATTACATTAATATCATCTTTTTATTCAATTATTCAAATTTATATACATACACATGCAAAGATATTGATCCCTCTTTAACATATTGGAACTTACACCAATACGCTGCAAAGCTCGGACCATTTTGATAGATTACAACAAAAATAATGCTCTAATAGTCCGAGATCCCACAGTAAAATATTCACGTTCATCTGTTTTTTGATTGAAATACATTTTTTATGGATAATTATTGATAGAGGAATACGGTTTTGCAGGGTTGCCTATCAAAATATGGCCGCAAGTATTTTTTATTGAATTTTATGTAGCTCATTTTTTTTAAACAATTATGTTCATTTATTTTTTGGAAATTATATGATTTATTTGAAAGAGACGTACATAAAGGACCTAAAAAGTTAGGGTTGCCACCTCTCACTTGGCCGCAACCTCTTGGCAGCCAGGTATAAACAGGTACATGAATGAAGGAAAAAACTTTTCAGAACTCATTTTCAAATAAATATGTTTTATTGGGTATAAGTTCTGTAATTTATTAGAAACACAACGTTTCAACAGCAAAGTGCTGCCTTTTTCAAGTGAAAAGAAATATAAATATTTATATTTAAAAATGAGCTAAATAAAATTCAATAAAAAATACTTGCGGTCATATTTTGATAGGCCATCCTGCAAAATCATATTCCTCTATCAATAATTATCCATAAAAAAATGTATTTCAATCAAAAAACAGATGAACGTAGAAATCTGTTTTGGGATGTCGGACTATAAAAATTGTGAAATTAGTAAAACTACTTCATATAATTTATAATTTGATATTTTCTATGTAATGCTGGGGCCACATTTACGTCTAATGTCATTAATTGAGGCGTTATTCAATAATGAACACATTGTCAATGACAATATGTCAATTGTCACATAACGCCTTACTTAACGGCATTAGACATAAGTGTGGCCCCTGCATTATAGTTATACTTATTATCTAACTGAATGATGATGCATATTTTTAAAACTCAATATTTGTTTATAGTGATTTCAATTGATAGATGTTCATAGTGATATCTTGTGATAAATATTTGAAGTAGATCAAACATATCTCTATCCGTGTACCTCTCTTTCTGTCCTGCCAATTTTAAATGTTGTTATATGTCATCCTTGGCGTGTCTAATTTGTTAAGGTCATTTTCATTAAATTTTGGTGATATCTAGGGACTTTGGAGTTCGTAGTTGCTGCCTTGTGTAAATTACGTTTAGCATATAATTTCATTCTTATCAGGATCATCAGGATTTTAAGCAGCTGTCAGTGTGTTATGTGTCAATGTTAAAATCATCATAGAGGGTTTTTTGTTTCTGTGTAAAACTATTATACAGAGTGATCAAAAATGATTGTCCGTGCCGCTTTGTTCTGATTTTTTCTTTGCCGCCTGCTTGAGATAGTGAGCTTCAATTGACATATGACAGTTCCTCCGAAAACACTATTCTAACCTAATAATTTGGTAGAATAATAATAAATTCTCAATAATCAGTCAATAATACAGCTATTTACTTACTTTTTTGTTTATTGAATCAGATTATGGATGAATCCGTCATAAAATATGCAAAATATACGCCATTGTGTTCTTGAAATGTCGGTAACGTAGTTTTCCAAATAAATAAATTTATACTAACTTTATTCCATGAAGATAGTTTTGATCATAATGCGAACTTTTGCCTGTCACCTGTCAGACAATCATTATTGATCACTCTGTATAAAATGTGGAATCAAGAAAATACCTCGAAATTGATAATGTTGTTTGAACAACAAACAAATCTTTATCAAGTGTGATAAATTTACACAAAACCAAAACACTAATGAAGTTGGTCGTTGCTTAAAGTCCAAAGTATTGCCACCACAAATATTATTAGCTGTTGCTGTCATGCTATCAAATATTCTTAGAATATTTCATCGTGTAATGTACTGATATAAATTATTGAATATAACAAGAAATACATGTAAAATTGTATGTGGAAATATGATCGTGTAAATCGGGCATTACAGACCTCTAAATGTACATTATGTTTCTATCAATATTATTTCCATTGAATCAAAATTCTCAGTCTTTAACATTTAATTATTCTGCTTACCATTCTGGAATTTAGACAATGAATTTTATTCATTGTAAAGAAATCGACATTTATTATTTTAAATACACTCTTTAGAATAACTTGCCCTAAACAAGTTGCAAGAGCATTTACGTAAAAAACCACGACACTTTTTCACAATCTTAATTCCAGTATTTTTTCAAAAAATTCATGAGGTTACATATTGCAAGATAGCAAATAATTATACCGTCATTAGTCGATAAACCAAGCTTTCTGCCCGATTTGCAAAACTTTTACTTTTTTTTCTTCCGATTTTGCACTTATTTCACTGTTGCAAACGAGGTAGCAAATTATTGGAAACATTGTAAATAAGAACATCTATATTTGCATCCATAATTGGAAACTTTTGTAATTCTTCCGAAACGTATTATAAGAAGAAAAAAAAAGATTGAACAAGAGGCTACAAATTTGAGCAATTCCTAGAAACATTCAACTCGTTCGCTTTTCGTGTTTGCAAAACTTTTGGAGTTTTTGTTGAAAAGTTATGATATATTTTTCTCGGTAAAAATAGTTATTTATGTATCTAGTGCGCGAAATTATACTTTGGTGCTTGAAAATAAATCATTCGAAAGCTCCAAAGAAATTTCGTGCACGTGTAGCATACAACATTTTTACTACAGAAGTCAAAAAATTTAAAAAATATATTAAAATCATATTAAAATTCAAAAATCAGTAGAATTCTTTTTCTTGAGAACGTGCACAAAGTACTTTGTGCACGTTGTCAAGATAAAATCAGTGCACGAAATACTTTGTACCCGTTGTCATGATAAACAACTCCAATCCGACATTTCGTATACAAATATTGATGTACAAATGTCATGATTTTTTGAGGTTTGTAGAAAAAAAATATTTCCATTTGGTTTACTAAGAATACGTTCCAATAGGCGACCGCAACGTTCATATCGCCTCAATAATCGTTCCACAAGACGATCAAAATTTCAAAAATCAAAAAACTGTAATCTCAGCACACATTCAATATGAAAGACGGTGGCAGCTTTGCCTTATTCCTTCATTTGAGGATCCTTAAGTTTTACAAAGTAACTGTGTGGCTTGTTGCAGCTTTTGGAACTATAAAAAATTTGCGAACAGATTTGTTGTAAGAGACATTGTGAAGACAGGTTTCCTTGTATATGTTCTTTATGTTCAAGAAGTACGTACGTCTATTCATTTCACTTTTTCTATTATTTTGTATGTGATTTTTCTATTATTTTATTACTCAGGTATCTACCAAAGATATATCGCTAGACGTGGGAGAAGATAGAATAATTCTAGAATCTAGAAAAAGAGGATATATGGCAGACTTTTTTGTTCCACAGTTGATAGAACAGAAAAAGGTTGAAGCAAAATTAAACAAAAATAATGGAGTAAGTATACAATAAAAAAATCAAATAATTTTTAAATAATTTAATTCAATTTTCAGATTTTAACAATAACAATGCCAATTGTGCCATCATAATATAGATTTGTTTCAAGCTTGTTATATTTACATAAAAGTTTTTCATTCATATTCTATTTAGTGTAATAAAAATGCGTTATAATTAATATGCGGCCTTATAAATTTATTGTTATAACTTTAATATCACAGATAATGTGATTCTTGTTCTAAACCTAACATAACATGCAGTTGTGGAAATTGAGTCGAATTAAGTTAGTTGTTTTAGAAATATTTATAATAATTTGCGTATTAACGATATTGTTCTAAAAATACTAGCGGAGTATTTTTCGTTTAAAGCAACTTCTTAGAATTACATTTGGCTTTTGACTAAAGGCTGATTAATAGAACTGGATTAAAATGTTTACATTAAAGTTTCAAACCGAATTATATTAAAGCTGCAAACATGTTTGAATAGTTTAGAGCTAGGAAAACTGGTTTTTTAATGTGTAATTTTAGCTCTCGTTAGAGAGATTTCGATAGTCGATATTACGAAGCGTTTTCACGCTCTGCTCACGCATACAATCACAGCACTTGTCTTTAGGCGACGTATGCAACCTCATATTTTCACACACCAATTATTTTTGTAAAAATCGCGTCACACACATGTTTTAACCAGTCTACTTTCGATCATGCGTTAAATAAATAATTTTTTCAGTAATTCGTTTCAAAACTTCATTGTAAAAGCAATGTACTAAATGCAAAGTAATAAATAGAATAAGGAAGATCAGTTTGTTCTGATTGTCTAATGATATGTATAAATATAACGACTAAATTAAATCTCTGTATAAAACGTTGGTCTTTCGATTCTAAGTATTCTAAAAACGTTGGGCAAGAAATACAAAGTATTAAATCCTATTAGCGCATAGGTGAAATACTTGCAACACAATTCCACAAAAGTCTTATGTTTATTGTGAATTGTATTCTCAGATTTCTTTAAATCGTCGACATTTTGTCGTAACAACGCACATACAAAATTATAAGAAACTGATTTTGCAATAGCTCGAGTAGCTACAATGCAACAAAAACCAAGAATGGTTCTTATTATTGTTTGGCCCATCATGACGTAAGAAGGCCATATTATTGTATACGGTGGAATGAGCTCAGGTGGATTCATGTGGCCCAACTGGTAATTTGTCCAAGCTCCGATATGGACGCCCACACAGACGGAAACTACCATTGTTGTATCACCCCTATGCACACAAAATACATTCAAATAATTTAATAATTTATTATTAATAATAGTAGTGGATTTTTTCTACTGACATTATTTGAGTGACATAAAGCTAAAGAAACTGACTTGATCCTCTCTTACTTTTTGAAGACTGTCTTCAATGATGATGAAATTAAATCATTTCTGAAGCTACCCGCTAGGGGATACGTAGGTCGAGAGTCTAGAAAATAATGTCAAAGAGCTGTTTATACGAATTAAAAAGAAAAAAAAAACATTGGGAAGACTGGTCATGTGAACCGCATTAATAACTTCTGATGTTTGATGATTTTTTTTCTATTGACTTGCTAAATAACAGAATCTCAGCCTACTGATTTTCATACTTACTTACTTAATCAACTGCTACCAGCTTCTGCCAGTGTCGAGTTTTGAATTTTTATTCTACTATTTTGTTTCTCCACTTCTTTCTGTCTCGAGATAGTTGATTCGCTTCTGACCATTCTAGTCCCATCTTCTTAATGTGGCTACCAATTTCATCATTCCATTTTCGTCTTGGTCTGCCTCTACCCTTCTTCTTTAGTCGTCCCATTTTCCATATTTTCTTTGCCAATCTATTTATTGGCATTCTATTAAGGTGTCCAAACCAACGTAGTGAGTTTTCTCTTATTTTCTGTTCCACTGACTTCACTCCTAATTGTTTCCTTATTTTTTCACTTCGTACTTTATCTGTCAATTTCACACCTGCTATTTTTCTTAATATTTTCATCTCGGCCGCCTGGAGTCTTCCTTTTTGTTTTTTCGACAGTGCCCATGTTTCTGAGTTATATGTCAGGGTCGGCACGAACAGTGAGTTGTATATTCTAATTTTTGTTCTTGATGACAGTTCTTTTTTGTTGAATGTTTGTTTATTCAAGGCGAAGTATAGTTTTGTTGTGTTTTTAATCCTATCTTCTAGTTCTGCATCTATTTTTCCATCCTCAGTTATAATGGCTCCTAGATATTTGAACTCTTTTACTTGCGTGATTTCCTTTTGTTCTATTCTTATATTGACTTTCTGTGGATTTCTTGATATTGTCATTGTATTAGTCTTATTGATATTTATATCTAGATTTCTTTCTTTTAGTTCTTTATTCCATATCTGTATCTTGATATTTAGGTCTTCTTCTGATTTTGCCAAAATGACAATGTCGTCTGCAAATGCTAATTGGTTCAATGCAACTTTTTCCAAGTTATAGTATCCCCATATTGTTTGTTTTGTTTTGGTTTCGATTTCGCATTTCTTAATTATCTCATCCATTACTATATTAAATAGATATGGACTTAGTGTTCCCCCTTGTCGGACTCCTATGGTTGTTCTGAAGATTTCTGAGGCTTTATTTTTTGTGCGAACGTAGTTGAGTGTACTACTGTAGAGACTTTTTATGTTTCTTATTAATATTTTATTAACTTTCTTTTTGTTTAGTGCTTCCCATACATCTTCTCTTTCTATAGAATCAAATGCTTTAGATATGTCGATGAAGCAAAGAAATATTGTTTCATTATTTTCTATTGTTCTCTCTATTAGTTGTTTGATTATATGTGTGGCATCAGTAGTTCCTCTTCCTGTTCTGAACCCATTTTGGGCTTCCTCCATATCTGGTTCTATTTCTTTCTTCAGTCTTTCTGTTAGTATACTTTCATAAATCTTGCTAGGGGCACTTAGTAGGGATATGCCTCTGTAATTTCCGCATTCTTTCGCGTCACCTTTTTTGAATAACGGTAAAATTATTGCTATTTTCCATTCCTCTGGAGTTTCATTTTCTTCTTGGATTTTCCTCAAAAGATCTAATAGAATTATGTTCCCCGTGTCGCCCATGAATCTCAGCATTTCCGTTGTTATTCCGTCGTGTCCAGGTGCTTTTCCTAGTTTGAGCTTTTTCATTGCTTTTTCCAATTCCTCCATTGTTATTTGTTCGTTTGCGCTTTCTTCGCTCTGTTGGTTTCCTAGGTTTTTCTTTTCTTGTTTATTACTTCCCGCGTCATTATTTCCTAACAATTCTTCAAAGTATTCTCGCCACCTTTGCATTATTTCTTTTTCTTTAGTTAATAGTTGGCCTGTTTTGTTTCTGATGTAATGTGATTCGTTGTTGTTTTTTCTCCTAGTATTTTTAAGAACTCTGTAGAAAAGTTTCTGGTTTCCCTTAAAATTTTCTTCCATTCTCTGCCCAAATAATAATGTCAAAGAGCTGTTTATACGAATTAAAAAGAAAAAAAAAACATTGGGAAGACTGGTCATGTGAACCGCATTAATAACTTCTGATGTTTGATGATTTTTTTTCTATTGACTTGCTAAATAACAGAATCTCAGCCTACTGATTTTCATAATGATTGTTAAATAGTTAAATTTTCCTGAACTAGATATTAATGTTTAAGGACCAGTTTTCGTAATTTTAACTCTCTCATCTTAAATAAATATAAGATGCGGGGTGTGCACCTTTCATTTTATGAACGATTTTCTTGTTCTGTTCTAGCCGCTATTTTTCAAAGTTACACAGATTCTGTTATTGCAATCGTAGTGATCATGAAAAAAGATTGAAAGGGTAAGGGAATTGTCAATTTGTGATTATAAATTGAAGAAATGGGAGTCAGTTTTGGTCTTGTAACATTTAAAGATGGGTTGCCATCTCTAAAGTTGATTACAATATGTAATAGCCTGCTGTAAATATGTTATTATTAACTGTATCGTATGTGAAGTTTTTTCAATCCTGTAAAGCTATTTGTACGAATTTTCCTCAATGGTGTTAAAGAAGCGTTCTTTTAGCACTGATTTCAACTTTGGGAATAGAAAAAAAGTTGCAGGGAGTAAATTTTGGACAGTAAGAAGACTCGGAATGACAATCATCTGATTTTTGGCATAAAACTGGAGAATCAAGGAAATTGAGAGTTTGTAAACAATGCCAATTCAAATAAGGAGCATAATGTAACATTTAAAGATGGATTGCCATCTCTAAAATTGATTACAATATGTGACAGCCTGCTATAAACATGTTATTATTAACCGCATCATATGCGAGTTTTTTACAATCCTGGATAGCTTTTTGTAGTGTATACAGCGACGAATTTTACTCAGTGTCATCAATAGTGTTGGAGAGCCTTTTTTTTAGCATTGATTTCAACTTTGGGAATAAAAAAAAATTGCAGGGAATAAATTTTGAATAGTAAGGAAGCTCGGAAGGACAATCATCTGATTTTTGGCACAAATCTGGCGGATTAATTTATTGCGCTTATGTTTAGCGCTACACGTTCGCACTGAGAGCTTCAGTGTCAGTATAAATTCCACGAGTTGTGGCTGTGCCGAGGAAAATATGAGTTTGTTGAAGAGAAAAATTTCAATCATCATAATATACTCTAAAGAATAGAACGGTGAAAAAAATTTCCTCTTGAATATCAAACTATCCAATTTGTTTATGAAAAAAATATAAACAAATGGCTTGAAAAAATTTGGGACACGGTTTTAAATGCCTTTGTTAGACATAAAACCGGCAATACAATTACATACACAAAAAAAATCAACAACGTTTACAGATTTTTCATTTATTGTTAGTTTTCAAAATTCATAAAAAACAAGATAAATTACTTTTGAATACTTTTATGACGTAACGTTGTTGAGTGTACAAGTAAGAAAGGCTCCAAAAAGCAAAAAAAAATTATAGACGAATTATTTAAAGATTTTTTCTTGCTTTCAATGAAAACGGAGGTTCGAAAACAATTTGTTAGCTAACAATAGCCTCACTTTTATAGAAAAAAAAAAAAAATTCTAACGAAACTTTATTCTTTCTAGTTTCAAGATGACGCCATAATTTTTTGTTATTATATAATTGTTATTTAATACTAAAAAAATAAAATATTTCATGTGCTGTATTCTCTCAACAGCTGGTGCGCTTGTGCTATAACCAGTGGCATAACTATACCATGTGAGGCCTGTGGCAAATTATTTTGATGGGGCCCTCCCAGTAAAAATCGTTGAATATCTAATAAATTTAATTTTGAAGACCATATTATGTTTATACATATTTATAATGAAATAACTATTTAATTTTGATAAGATATTTATCAATAAAAGTCTTTTTCCCAAGCTTTCTGTTCCGTAAAATATCTATAACATCATCAAAGTTTGAAGATCGGAAGATCGGACCATAGAATTTCCAATAGACAGAATTGCCAAGTAACGTAGCCTGTCTTGCCCATAGAGTGTCTTGAATAAGTTTTTATTAATTTTAGTTTCGGAAATGATCGTTCAGCACTAGCTGTAGTCACAGAAATTGTAACAAATAACATTAATGCAGTACATACTTCAGGAAAGCAGCACGATATAAAATGATTTTTATTATTAATAAATCATTAAGTTCTCTAATACACGAAGACTTTTCTATTTCGTCTCTAAAAGTGGACCAAAAACTGAGAATTCCTCTGGCAAATGATGCAGACATGTTTTTTTATATATATCAACAAATTCCAGAGCTTTTTTAATAGATCAGTGTCATTTAGAATTTACATAGTGGCAGATTGCAAAACACTGAAATTGGAAACAATTTCATTCATGGCAGGAAACGCGATTTCAATTGATTAATAATGATGTCCAATACTCGATAAAATATGTTCACTTTGAACAAACTTTCCAGATCTTGGGGATGCTCATCTTCGCAAAGTTTGTCAAAATGACGTTTTACCTTTCACTGACGAGTTTAAGAAAATTCAGGGTTGATAGATCATTTCTCTGCTACACTATTTGTTTCCATTTTTAAATTTACAATTTCATGTCGATACCTTTCCAATTTTTCTAGACAAATTTTCGAACGTTTTGAGGCATTTGAAAAATCGGAGGCTTTAGACTGAAGTGCTTTAGAGGTTGCATTGATAGTTTGCAGAATTTTGCAATAAAAAACCAATAACATAATAAAATTTTAGTTCTCGATCTTCTTTTTGAGTGAAATAGCTTCATTTCTTTCATCTGATTTGCAATTTAACAGAATTGTTTTCGTTCGACAAAAAATAAAGCAACCAATGGATGTGTTATAAAATTGAATTTTAATTTGAATTTGTTCTGAATACGTTGAAACCTTAATGATTAGTTTGTATTTGTCCTCATTAGTTGTGTCTTGTGTCTCACTTTAATTGATTTTAAGTACTTGAAAAATATTATAATTTTATTAAAAAAGTTAGGTCATCCTCTTGGGCAGGGGCCCTCTCGGATCGAGGGCTCGTGGCATTCTGCCAGCCCTGCCGCCCTATAGTTACGCCACTGGCGTGGAATCCTATTTTCAACATTAAATTAAAATCATAAACAATGCAGATACAGATTAGGGAGTGAGACCTTTTCATTGGAAATTTTCTCCCCTTTGAGCATCTTTTTTTCGATTTCCTCTATCCCTCATAGTTTTTGAGTTATTGCAAGAAAACTAGGAGACTTTTTTTGTTAATAGCAATTGCAATTTTTGATAGCGAAAAAAGTCCTGAAAACATCTCCTTTTGAATGTTATTCCGAATCGAATGAGCTATTGCTCATAAGTTTTGGACTCTTGGAACTATTTTTCTCAGAAAACTCACTTCTCGACTAGACTATTAGAGCAGTGCGAGGAGTTGGAACAGCAAACTAGTAAGAGAAAAAAAGAGGCTTTATCGAAAATGTGGTATCTTAGGAGACATGAATGTAGTCATCTACATCTTTTACAAGAGATAAATTCAACAAATCCTGAAGCTATTTCAGAATGGACAGCGAAAATTTCAATTATTTGTTAGCTCTGGTCAGAGAACAGATTATCAAGCAGAATATAACAGAATAACTCCAAAATTTTATCTGAATACAGGGTTCTCGTCCTCACAATCACACTGAAGCGCCAGAGTTTGCAGCAGTCTCTGTCTGTTGCACTTGAATTGTGAACTCGTATCTCTCTCTGCAGTGGCGTGACGTATTGCAAGCAAATCTTCACAAGCGCGCCATTCTTCACTCCATGCCGGGAATTATGTCAAGTTTAATTCCTTCGCGTCCTACACGTTCAATTATGGAATGGAATGAAGGAATATCATTCCAAAACCAAGACCCACCGTATAGCCGTAGCAAAACGAATAACGACCAAAGAAACATGATTCTTTTGAATCATGTTAACTTCGATCACATTGACTACGAATCAAAGACCGAAGAAAAACGGCTTTAGTCGCGGCCGCAAGTGTTTGAGCTGCTTTTCGTTATTCAGACTCATGTTTACTTTTGAATATTCTACGAACAATATTTGTAAATAATAAATTACAGTAAAATTATAAGAAAAATTGTATAAATAAAGATAGCTAAAAGTAGTTAGTTTTTTAAACTACACCTAGCTTTTAAAGACTGAATAATAAATCATAAGCAGAGTAAAATTTCCATTAGATCAAAATCCTTATCTTTATGTCACCTCATAAGAACGTAAATACTAATAGGTCATATTTTTGTAGCTTTGTAAATGAATAATTAACTATTTCTTGACAATTTGTGACTCAGGTGATATATTCTTTTATTTAGTATATAATTAATGAGGCACTCACCTAGTAGGGGTCCATTTATCACTACTTGGATAATATACTATCATAAGTATAGATGCCACCAACAAAATAATTGGTGATAATGAGTTTGTTAGCAGATAATTATCTAATTTATCTACCAGAGGTACTAATGGTATCATTAGAATTACAGCCAAAATCAATCCTACAACGATATCCTGAAAAAAGAGATTAAATAACTGACAAATAGTCACTTTAGTATTATCTAGTAAATCTCAAGAGCCATGAAAACCTTTTGTTGTAAGGTTTACTTTCATTGTAAATTCAACAATGTGATAAAAAAGAAAATGACGGACAGAATTAGGGGTGCTAGCGAGCTGATGTTAACCAGCAACGATATTTTTCTGATTAACAATTTTCTTGACTCGGGAAGCCTCGTCACTTAATCTAATCTTAATGCTCGAGTTAACAAAGTTGCACAAATAAATATTTTTAGATTGGACCATTTAAAAAAATTAAAATGTCAAAATAATATGTGAATACTCTAGCTTACTTACTAAGACAGTATGCATCCCCAAGTACAGTCTACTCATGCAAATAACAGTGCACCAGACTATTGCACATAGTAGTCCGACAGTGGAATTGTATTGATATCGGTCAATTGTATATAAAAATACTGAAAATGGTATAGAAACTGCTACCATCGCATGAGTGGATGGCATTCCGTATTCTAAAGACCATTTACTTTGAAGTCTTACACAAGGCGGACCTGGCCGTGGCCATCGGACAATATCTTTGATGCCTTGCCCTGAAAAACATATAATTAGTATATCATGTAGCAAATCTCTTGGGGTACAAGTTTTTTAAGCAAGAGCAAAGCGAGTGTAAAATTAATGCGTATCTAAAGAGTTTATAAAACAAATTATATTATTCAATTTTTTCACAAACGCAAATTGAGACAGTACAAATTAATTTTGTTCAACGTCAGAAGGCATGCAACGGACCAATCGAATACATTTTGCCGCAACAATGAATTAACTTTTAAATATCTAGCAACTGATTGTTCTTAAACGCCAATTTAGATAATAATTACAACAGATTTAGTGCAAACAATTAAATGCCTTTAAATATTCTATATTTATGACTATAATTAAAAAAATTATAACTAAAATTCAGAAAAAAATGTAACATATTAATTTTTTTGATTAAAATTAGGTCCTGTGGAGAAAAATAGATAACTGAAAAATGTTTAAGCATAATGGAATTTTATGTTAGATGAAGCAACTGTTGGAAAATGAAGATATTATCTCAAAAGATAATTTTTTTAGTGTTAATTGATGAGTAATATATTTCAGGTGTTCTCAAAATTTTAATGCACATAAATACGACAAGAATATAATATTTAAAAATTATTTTATGTGTTCACGTCAAATTATGAATAATATTCCAATAAAACAAATATTGGAAGACCATAAAAAGCAATCATGCAGTATTAACGATATTATTAAAACTCCAAGGACTTATTTTATGAATATCGCTTACCGATGTACATGACCACAGTCCAGACTAGAACAACTCTTCTTCCAACAGCTCCATCCACATTCCAAAACCAAAATGGAATGAATGAGGCATAGAAGACTTCATCTCCCAACGCAGTTCCCAATGTGAATAAATAATACCAGAATTTATTTGTGATTTCATACCCTTTTTTAAAATTTCGTCTTGGAGTACAGTTAACATTTTCAAAATTCCCTTGACAAGACTCTTTCGGTAACTTGACACCGAAGAATTTCTGAATATTGGCAACTAAAATAGGTTCCTTTAAATAATTTATGGAATTCATTTTAATTATTACTGATTTCTAGATAAATAAAAATAGCACATAATTTGTAACACTTCTAAAACGATATTACTACACAATCAGATCTGCATTGCGGGTATTAGGCGACTATTATCAAAAAGTGTACACATGTTTATCAGGTGACAGTTCATTGTTCACATGCAGTTTAGTTCGGTTTAAAAGAAGATTGAGCTTAAGTCTAATTTTATTTTAATTTTTATCAAAATTTCTACAGCGTTCAATTTGTATTTTATAATTTAACCAAAATATATTCAGTACAAAATGTTATTTGGAAGTTTTTTTAATAATAGTTTAATAAACATATAACAGATGTCACTAGGTAATAGAAAGTGGTAAACTTTCAAATTTAACAAAGATTTTATTAATTTATTCTCATTTAAATATTCCATTGTTGATTGTAATAATTGTTAACAATAATATAACTGATATATTTCCTTCTATTACTATAAATTATATTTTGTTTCTGTTTGTTTTCTCAAATTTACAATGTATTTTTAATACTAATAAAATATGATTGGAATCAATTGAAATTATTTCAGTAATTATCAATAAATTGAACGATTTTTGTTAATTTCAAGTTTCGTTTCCAAATTATTTTGGCGGGCGATCTCCAGCGTTTATCCTTTGTTTAAAAAGTTTGAATGAGCTTCTTCACTCACTTCATAAATGTCAAAGAGCAAATCGTGTTTTATTTTACATAAGATGTGTGAAAATACTCATAAAACTGTATATTGAAATTAAAAATTATCAAAATACCACACCCTGCACTTGGTTTTAGTTCATTTCCATGCCACTGATGACTTCCAGAGATCCGGCGTCTTTTATTTACACCAATAGAATTTGAGTATTACCAAGCATGGTGGGGTAGTCGCCATTTCCACTACTAATCGTGCGCGGTTCAGTCTGTCTAAGTTTGACTGTATAGTGAGTTTACCGACATTGTTCACATTTCGTGTGTGTTTTTAAAGGAATATTCAATCAATTGGTGAGTTTTTTAGCATCTTATCAATTAAACCTAGTTTGAATAATCTAAATGTGAATTTTGACAGATTTTTGAGTACTTTGAAAGTGTATTTCAAACGGTTACATGTCAAAAATCACTTGCCGGCCGGTACTTGAATCAAATTACCAGTTTTATTTAAATTTTAGAAGGCTAAACTTGTTACTTTTCATGAATTTTGACAGTTTTAGAGTAAATAATGATTTTTTTAATAGTTATTTGGTAGTTTGACATTTAATGAATGGAATGCTAAAAGAAAAGCGTTACCAAAAGAATGTGTCATCAGATTGTTGAACAAAAGAATAACGTATCCAAAAGTTTTAAATTTGAAATTAGGAATGATCTCAAAAACTAAAGAAATATTTCATATTGAAAATAGCATATGGTTATATTGTAGTATAAATATATGTTGGGATAGTACTGTTCCGCGTATTTTATAAGGGACGGTTGCAGCTGTCTCAACCACAAGGCTAAGGGTGTTGTCCCACATGTTTCGTCGCAATAAACTCAAGACTTTTTCAGGTTGTATTTCAACACATCAAATAGCAATTAGAGTATCATACGAAGCTAATATTATTTTAAAATATTAATTAAGAATATCCAGGAAATCTCGTGATCGCTTTACAATGGTTCTCAAAGTTTGTGTGCATTGTTGATTCAACAAAGGAACAATCAAATAATCAAATCTCTTGATTCTTATTTGATTAATCTTTTGTTACAATGTCGAGGAGGGCAGCATTATGGCGGCAAACTGGTTAGACAAGACAAGACAGTTAAATTTCAATCACTATCGATTATTAAAATGTGAAACATATAAGCAACTTTTTCAAAGTTTCTAGTGTGATGAGTCATTGCTTTGATATGTCGGAGTAATTCAAATTACATTTGCTGGTGGAATAAATTGTTGAATTGAAGTTAAAAATTTATTTATGGTTTCAGAGAACGTTGACATGAAATTTCATTATGCTGGCTATAATGACAAGCGTTTTAGAATACACTGTAAAAATAATTTGTTAATTTAAATTTATTGTTACATTCCTCATTTTTTGTAAAAACATAATAGTTAATCTTTATCAATTATTTTGGATGATTTGTTTTTGTTCTGATCCAACATTCAATTAAGTGACTTTTTCCACTTTATAAATGAGATTTTATTATTCTATTCATCAAGTTTTTTTCTGTTGTTTATGAATTTCCTGTCCCCTGTTTATCTTTATTTTTAGATCTATAGCTAACGAAGCTGCATTATTGACATTTAAAAACTCACAAAAAACAGACTGGAATGTTTTTATTAAAACAGGAAGCTGCTTAAAGATTATAGAAAAATAAAATGACTAACGAAGCATTTTTATTCAGCTTGTATATCTTGTTTTAGTTAAAATTCATACTTCGTCGACATTTCAGCGTCTTCTTTTGCGTACAATGACAAAAGATATTTGAAGGATCGTCGAATGTCATTTGTCTTTTAAACAAAAGAAGTCTTGTTTTGAGTGCCTTGGTTTGTAAATAAATGAAAAATAACTATTAAAAAGAAATATTGATGAGAGCCTGCAAAATAATTACTGCAAATGTGTCTTTTTGTGGAGTAAATATAAAATCTGAATTGCAAATGTGAAAATTATGGTTTTTCAACAACATAACAAGATTATTGCCATAGGCGGCGACATGAGAATTTCAACTTCTGTACTTTTATCTAAATGCGCACATTTTACAGAATAAATATAGCTCTAGATTTTTAGAACAGTGTGATCATAATTGGCCGTGCCGTTTCGTTTTGATTTTTTTTACCGTGTCACTGTGATAGTGATTAAGATTGACGGATCATCCTAACCTAACAATTGTAATTAATGACAGTTTGATTTGAGCAATTACCTAAGTACAGTTTTTTACTTACTCTTTTATTCCTAAGAGCAAAATATGATCAATATATGTACATACATACTGACTTTATTCCGTGGGAGATAATTTTGATCATAATAAGAACCTTTGCAAGTCACGTGACGATCAATCATTCATGAATAGAAACACCCAATGCATAAAAATAATTTATTGAAAATTTGTGCTACTTGATTTGAAACTATTTTCTAATCACATTGTCAAATATTTGATTACGTGTTCCTAACCTTACTGTTTAATATTTCAATGCAAATAACGATATTCTCATAAGGTATAAGATTTTATAATAAATAAAACTTAAAATCATTGTTCAAATATTACAAACAAGTATATAAATATTTTTTTCGCACTCCCGGGAGTAAACAACGAATTTAATCCCTCATTTCAGGGACTTAAGTTTGAGTTTAGTCCCTCCGGGATCTAAAATGATCAAGAATCCCAAGGGACTAAAGTAAAATAAACAAATTTTTCTATGACAACTAAATAATCAAAGTACTTACCTAAATGTCAAATTGAATTTTATTATTAGAATTCAAACCTTCATTCTTAATTTGTATTAGCATTATTGCAATTCACACAATTTCACAAATGCATCGTATTGTTGTTCGTAAATTTTCTAGACTTTTGGCAAAATCATTTTACAGTTACCTCTTCCGCAGCCTTATCAATATCAATTTTCTCACTCATCTTTTTAACAGCAAGCTTATTTATTGAACAACTGCTGTAGCCAGTCTTGTTTCTATGGTGAATTTACTCAACATTTTTGTATCAAGTTTGTAGTTGTCAAAATTGTAAGATTAATTAATCTACTTTAGACTATTGTGATTCAATATAATACGGTAGTGCGAAAAATAGCGTAGATAACACATGACTTAAGTGCCTTTAATCCCTCAGGTGAGTATTGCCCTCGACTGCGTCTCGTGCAATAAACTTCACCCTCAGGATTAAATCAAGCACTTAAGTCCCTCGTTATATAATATACTATTTTTGGTATCCCAAACCGTAAAACGTTTTTTACAATTGTTTCTACGCAACGATTAACTTGATTTTTACACAATATTGTAAAAATCGGAAAGCATTGGCTTTTGACAGCTGTCACTCGGAAACTATTGCCAATGTCAAGTGACTTCAACACAATTCCCCCAGATTTTAATCTTAGAATCAACCTATTATTCTATTTAGGAATTTTATTCATTGAAATATACATATTGTCTACCAAAAAATTCAATACAAACTTTGTGCGTTATGTATTTCACAGAGCTCTAGCTAATGAGAAACTCCTGTTTCGTGGTCGTTTCTCAGACGAAGCTATCGCGCTGTAAAATACTGTTTTAACGCACTCGATTGTAAATAACTATTAAAATTCAGTTCTTTTGATCAACCGTCATTTAAAAATTGAGTAAACAACATTTTAAGATAACAAAATGTTATGCTTTATGCAATCAAGTATTAATAAATAATCCAAAACGACAATGATTTAAATTCAGTCCCTGTTTTTTATGGTTTTTCAATAACTCAGGTTACAAATTATAACACGCACGATGAAAGTAAAAGTAATATTATTATTCGGAATTAAATATATGCATCGAACATTCAGGCCAGCCCTTAAATAGGATCAGTAGCTTGGTGGGGGTAGATAGTTGAACATATCTTTCAACACTAAGTTTCATTCTTTAAAGAGCTAATTTTGCTGCGCGTCTCTAATCGCAACGTGCGACAAAGTTCTTTGTCGCTCGCTCAGAATAGTTTCGGTATATATACGAGCGGATTTTTTTTTTGTCATCTTCCGAAGCAATGATTTCAATTAATCTATTTATTGAAATATATTCAGAGAGCCTTAGACAAGATGCTGTGTATTTTATTTCGTCCCTTGTTTCAACATTTATGATCGAGCGACAAAAAATAATTCTGCGCTCTAATGTACAGCCTTGGATTACCACGGGTCACACTAGGCACACTATAGGAACTTGAAAAATAAAACTAATTCTATATTTATATAAAGCATAGAGAAATTTCTGCACATATGCATACTTGAGGCTGACAATACCAGTCTTCCGAGTAGCTGAATCCGGTCCTGATTTTTCATTCTTGTCATATACACAAAAGTGAACTGTTTTCGTATCGATATTGAATTATATATTTAGGTATGCTTTAGACGCTAGAATTATGTTCAGAGTCATTTTATGATATGATATATTTGCAAACTAGACTTGAAAATGAAATTGTTTTTTTGTGGCGGCAGCCGAGACACAAATCGTTGGGAAGCACTAAAAAAAATTGGCGCACGAGTTGCATACAACATTTTTTTTACAGACGTCAAAAAATTATTTAAATCATATTAAAATACAAGAATTATTGCACGAAATACTTCATGCACGTTGTTATGATAAACAACTCCAATGCGACATTTTGCCTACTAATATTGATGTACAAATGTCATCATTTTTTGACGTCTGTAGAAAAAAGTTTTTTTTAATGCACGAGCGGCTTAGTTAAAAACTAAAGCGAAACAAGTGATTTTGAAAACTTCGTGAGTGCATTAGAGACTTTTTGCACGTGTGCCGTATATTGTTTTATCTTCCATCGACCCAATTTCCGTTAAACAGTCAATTATATATAGTGTAGTCATCTGGTATCTACAAGTACTCAAACTTCCAACTAATTCTATAGCGCTTTGCAATTTTGTTTCTTAAACTCTGTTATCAACTTCAAATATTCAAAAGGAATTGATTGAGATTTTACTCCTAATATGGCCGATGGCTAGTTCTTATTTTTGGACATGAACTTTATTATTCTAACAAGAAGAATTATTGCTTTAACCTCTAACAGGGTGAACAATTACCCCAAAAATTAAAGAATTAAAAAATTGACAATTAACGAAGTACTTGCAATAAATTAATGAAAATGTTTCTGGGGACGCCGATCACGAATGAGAAGTCAAAAATTAGAAAAAAAATCTGTTTTAGTGTCAATATAGCTGATTTAAAAGGTTGTAATATACATTTTTATGAAACACTGTTATAATTTTTTCCAAGTTCCAAGAGGGCTGTTGGGAATAATATTTATTCTGGTTGTCTCAAAGCAGATGGAAAGTTTATTCAAAAATAATTTTTATCGCATTCGTGAGCGTCATTGATTATTCATTTCAATATCTCGAATGTTCAATTATAAACAACCTACGTACTCCTGAACCTGACCTAGGATAAATATATTTCTCACTGTAAGGTTAGTGTCTCTGAAAATCCCACACATAAATGAATCAGCTAAGATTCACTGTATTTTCTCATTTCTATAGCAATGAATAACAGTGCACATGTTTTTCTAAAGAAAAATTCCTGAGGTGGCAAGTTTTGATTGGACCATCTTTAAAAAAAGATAATCTAACTACCTGAAGTTGACGGTCCTTTGAATCTTCTCAAGTCTTCACGAATATTCGAGGATGGACAGAATGATTTATTTTTGAACGGAACTGTTTGTAGGAGGGCATAAATCTGAAGCTTCTTTGTTGATTTTATGATCGTAAAATGTTTAATCGATACGTTACAATTTACGGCGTAATATATTTGGAACATATATTTATTCAGATAATTATTTTTTTTCTATCCAAAAAATATTGCCCAGAACAATTTAAATGAGCTTCTTATCTATTCATTTTAATTCTTATTTATTTTTTAAATCTTGTTTAGTTCATCTTGACTCATAAAAATTATATATAGTTATCATGGTGTCAATGTCAATTTTTAATCATTACTAAATACATTTTGAATATTGAATGGTTGTCCATAAATTATAATACTCCATCCTTGTGTTAGTGAAACAAAAATCTAGATTTTATTACGTCTTTTAGGGTATTGGGCGAATAACCTGAGTAAGATGTTTCAATCGTTTAGTCTTCCACCTACCCTACGGTCCACGTCTCCTGTTACTTGATGAAATAGTCTTACGTAAACTTGGTTGATCATTACTAATTTATTTATTGTTCAGCTGAACTGAGTTTATTTGTCGATAATTGTTATTATATTTATTGAAAATTAACTCGATTTAAATTGAAATCAAGATATATTTTAATCGAATAACCGGTCCTAGGAGTTGAATTATACAGATATGTTTGGTGGATGATATATAAAATGTGAAATTGAAACATTGTTTCTACATTTTATTCTCTTGGTAATAAAATAGCTATAACCATAGGTTCCGTCCCTTGTACTGGTAACCTAATATCCCGTCCCCCGATAAGACTCAGCCATTGTAACGTTCCACTATCGACGTGGAGGAATGTCTTGAGGCTACCCGACATTCTTAAACATAAATATATAGACCACCAACAACCGTAAAGATATAGATAGCAGTTATAGTTTCTAATAGCGATACCGTTTTGACATTTTTGACCTATTGTTACGTGAAATTTTCTAATAAAATTTTAGTGCAGCTACTAAAATTATAGTGCAGGTATAACTTCATATTTATATGTTCCAAAAATTGCTATTTTTCTTTTTCAATTTTAGATGATTCAATCCTGATAATCAGTGCATCATATCTCACATAATATTTGAGGCATACTATAATAATTATGAATAATAAAAGTGCAATATCATTCCTATATATATATATATATCGGTCTATCAAACTCTTCCTATATTATAGTCATCTCATTCAATATATCTATAATGACACTGACAACGCTAGCTGTCGCTGTATATTAAATTCTAAAATTTATCGTCTTGTTCTTTCAACTTCTCTCTTGTAGTGACTGTTCATTTCAAGTAAAAAGAGTTGATTAATAGACTGGATTGGAATTGTGACAACTAGCATTTGTTTCAATAATACACATTGTTTTACACTGTCAGCTGTCTGTCATGAAATTAAAATTAAGATTGGTGCCCCAAATACACATAGAACGCGAATGAGATATACTGAAATTAAGTTTGTCATAGTTCATTATTATTAGGGAGAATGTTGACTGCTTTTCAAAAGGTAGTGTAAAGAGGAGATTATTAATGCTGAAATAAAGCAGTAAACCATAATTAAAGTTCGGTTTAGAATGAGAGAGAGTATTAAATCAATATTTGAAAGAGTGTTCTTGAATTTTGTAAGCTATGCGGCAAATAATTTTACAAAAAAAATTAGATGGCCCTAGAATGACCTCTCAAACAATAGAAACACTGCTATAAACTTTCTGATAGTTCCTTTTGGACCGTTACTTGCACGTAGATAGGATTTTTCGGTAATATTTGCGTTATCAAAAATAAACAACCTTTTTCTCGCAATTTGCAGCTTATCATCATCTCTACCAACTATAAAATTTAATCGAGGGCTGGAATCTGTTCATTGTAATAAAACGAATGAACTTTTCTTCGAGTTGCACCCGCCATTAAATCATTCAATCTAGAAGAGTTTGTCCTCCCTCCCTCCCTGGATGGTATTGGCTCATGAACTTGGCCACCAATTTCTCTTTCTCGTACAATACAAAAAAATGTAATTCTTGATACCTCTGTAGAGCACAATAGGGAATATGCATGAAATTTAAATTTGGTTCAAATATTTTTTTTCCGAATTTATATTGGCCGGACTTTTGTACTAAACTATCATTTTGGTATTTAATATCTTTTTAAAAATTAAAATTAATGAATAAAAATGCAAATTAAGCGCGGGAAATTCAGAGTTCTAAAACGCAACACCATTGGTTAAAACGAAATGTGACGTCAAATACTATGCCAACAAGTGCGCAGGCTTTTGATTAGAAAACATAGTAATAACGTGTGTATTGTAAATTCATTTATTGTTTAAGTGTAATTTTAGCATCCAAATGAGATTATAAATCATTTAAGACAAAGTGGTTTTGTAAAATCACAAGAGGATAATCTGCCAAGAATAGATCTATTTATGATATCGTCTTATTTTCTTTCAAATCCAAATTTTTTGTCCGCTGAAGTAAAATGAGTGAACACTGCAAAGTAATTATTCAATAGTAACACATTATGTACGCTATTTTAATAAATACAATCCGAAATATGATGAGCAGTAAACATAACCTATAATTTTTGTTTATTTCAAAACGAGCAAATGTTAAACGAAGCTGCATACATACACTGTATTTTATTGCTAAAACTAATCACATATAATGTTATTCATGATCTGTCAAATTTATTATGATACTTCATCTCTTCTCATAACCTTACATCATTTCTTACGTATTTTAAAACCTGTCTGGATTGGAAAAAAGACTTTACCAGGTACATTTCTGATAGTATTTTGCATTCAGGTACAATGCAATACTTATAAATTGACTTTTGAGCTTTTTTAATACTGAAATAAGCTGAGAACGAAAACACCTGTAGTAAAGAATGGACTGTAATTTCACTGGACATGTTATTTGACGTCATCCATAGAGCGCGCGAAAATGGCAGCGTTTAAACAGTTCAAAATTCTCAATTTTGAATATTTTTTTAAGCTTGATTACAGCACTTTTAAACATAATTTATATTTTTTACTATGTCATAACGACGTAATCAATGAATTAAAAATATAAAATAAATTCATGGATATGCCCTATTCCATAAGGTCTTTAAATTTTTTGCCAATTGCCGATGACGAAGAGCGTCATGCAAATTTCATTATTAACTTTTCATTAAATGTTAACGCATAAATCTTTACAGGCTTTGCCGGAGGAAATCTTTCCATTTTAAATATTTTTAGTTATTGGATAATATTGCCACAAATTTTATTGTGAGTAATTTATTAACACAGGTTACAGTGTAATCTTCACTTTACAAACTCGTATGTTCACAATATCGCGCACAGTTACTCGTACTGAATCACTGAATTAATCAATGACTCGCCTAGCTTACGCTCTTATATACCAATGCCGACAATGGGCCAGCTTTTAATTGTCTAACAGTTGTTGCCTGGCAACCACCGAACATCTAGTGACCATAGCCTGTCAATCATGTCCGACAATTGAACATCGATCTTGTCAATACTAACTAGGTTTACAGTTACAGCGAATTCAAATAAATAATTATAGGACCTAATTTCCTAATTACTACAAATATTTCATATTTGTGATAATGTTGTTGTAGCTGACTGGAATAGTGAATTTAAGTAATTAAAATCTGGGAGTTCAGTCAATTTATTTATTTTTTTCTCTCTCCTAACTCGAATGTTTGGCTACATCTTCTCTTAAAGATGGCTAAGGTGTAGCCGAAACAGTCGAGCTAGGAAAGAAAAAAATTTAATAAATTGACTGAACTCCCAGATTTTGACATTTTGTTCACTTACATTTTTAGTTATCATAGTTTAATCTCAGTGGCATGCGGTGACTTTCTGTGATTGGTGTGCACAATCGGTGGTGAGGAAGGGGATATATACATGGCCAACAATACAGCTCATTTTTCACGCAACAACCGCAGCAATCCATTTTAAATTTTTCATATATTTCAATTTGGAAATGTCGCACGGACTGCTGGCCTTTAATTTTGATATTTTGAATGAGTTTTATGTCTGGCGTTGGTCTTGTTTTCATAATTTCATTTTTTGTCTCGACATCACGACGCGAAAAAGGATTTTCCAGTAGATCACAAATGATAGATTTATTTTCATTTGTCATTCTATAAATGATAATTTTAGGAAGATAAATAATTTAAGAAACGTATAAAATAAGTGTTTACCTAATATTGTTGTCTTATATAACAAATAACAATATTTCAACTATTTTAACAAGTTATAAAAGGCATTTAAAAAAAGAACACAGCTAGACGTTGAATATTCAGCTCCCGGTGCAGAAAGTCTGTCTGCACGCAGCGAGAGAGAACGAGCGATAGGAGATCTGCTAATTTCGGTATGCTTTTTCTCTGTCAGACTCTATTCCTTCACTTTCCTAATACTGACTATGCCAAACAGACCTCGCTAGCCGTGCAGCGAGAAATTCTGCACGTCAAGCGTCTACATTCGTTTCAAATATATAGCAGAATGGTCTGCGAGGCGCGCCCGTATTTCTGGTTGCATAAATAGATAAAATACGCTCTTTCTCTGATTTTATAATGAAAATTTGTGAATAAACCATTATATTAATTTTATTTACGTAATTTCTAATATTTTCATAGGGTGTGCAGTGCACACCCTGCACATATGGACTGCACGCCACTGTTTAATCTCTTCCTCGCTCTTCTAGTACGAATATCACAGATTAGCAAGGTTAGACTGGTAATGATAAACTGAAGTTCCCTCTGTCCTATCAATATTTTTATTTATTAATTCGGTGTCAGCTGATATGATTTTCTGAAAATTTTATTACGTCTAATGACATAACTTAAGAAGAGTTCCATTATTCATTTATCGTAATTGGGTAACTTACTAAATTTCGGATTACTTATGTACATAGATAACTCGTAGATAACCATATGAACAAAATCATCCAACAAGAGCTCCAAATATTAGCAGACCAACACAATAATAGGAAAATAGTTTCCATCTCACATTGGAATAAAAGGTCATAAGGCAGCAGATTCAGCAGCCAGGGAAATCACAGTCACTGAAAAAATAACAGACGCCAATTTCAAGCGGTGACTATAAAAATTATATGAAACAACAAATACAATACAACTTGAAAATGGAATGGAGAAACACATATGATAATAAATTAATAGAAATTAAAGAAGATACAGAGCCCTGGCCAACAATGAAAACCAGAAGAAACCAAATCATCCTAACAAGAAAAAGAGATTAAGAATAGGATATACAAAATTGACCCACAGTCACATTATAAACAAAGAACAACAACACAAATATACAAGTTGTAATACAAATTTAACCGTTAAACATATAATAGAAGAATGCTCCCAATACAAAAACGAGAGAACCATACACTAAATGCCACAAAATATCAAGGAAGCTCTTGCGAAAAACAAAAATACTGCCTAAAAACTGCTAAGGAACATCAATATTCACTGTAAAGTATAATATATTAATAATTATAATCACTTTATTAAATAATAATGTAGAAACACAAATGTACCGAGGTTGAATAATCTAGTAGTTTGAAAAACGTTACCTAATCTCGGAAAATAAGCTGAGAATTTGTTCTACCAAATTAGATATTTTCGATTATCCCTGAGCGAACAATTATTGGCGTGCCATTGTAATGTCTCGTGACAGATTGATTTATTATTCTCTCATTTTGAAACGAAATATATTAATTATTGAGGAATAAATTGTTCCCAGAAAAAAATTAGCATTTTTATTTCAATACTGTCATAAAACATAATTTTTCTATAGACGTTAAAAAATGATAGACATCAATATTAGTATGCGAAATGTCGCATTGGAATTGTTTATCATGACAACGTACATGAAGTATTTCGCGTACTAATTTTGTCTTGACGACTCCACTAATTTTTGTATTTTAATATTTTTCTATAATTTTTTGATGCCTGTAGAAAAAATGTTGTATGCAACTCGTGCGCGAAATTTCTTTGGTGCTTGATAATGATTCATTTTCATGCACCAAAGTATAATTTTGCGCACTTATTTATTCTTCGCTCTTGCCATGAAAAGTTGGATACTAACATTTTTGTAGAATACTCCTGAGAATACTTATAATAACTTTAATCAATATAAGCACTACAGGTAGCATAGTTTGTTATTATTCAATTTTGTATTTGCGGTGGAGATAGGAATGCTGTTGCCGTATTTACTTCAAGTAAGATTAGTAATTCATCAAGAATATCCGTTTATTTTCACTTTTATAGTAATATCTTACAATGTAGTGAAAATATTGCTTTTTTTAAAGTTATTTCAGAAACGTTTTTTCGATCATATTTAGATTTTTGGTTTTCCCACTTTACTGTTCAATCTCCTTGAATTACATACATAACAATATATTAGTCATCAATCGTATAATGTAAGCAATATTACAAAATGATGAAGCTTGAAACACGATTCAAAGATGAGTGCTGCAATTTTTTGACATGAATCAAATACTAAAATTTATTTGTCAAGGGCCGTGCTTGAAGTAGGTACTTCACGCACTGTAAACGAGCTTACTACTATTGGTTTAAGATCCGTCATAGATGTCGACCTACACCAATCAAGTAACCTAATAAAATTTATTTCCCATGAAATAGAATATGTTAACAAAAGTAACTTTGATGAGTTGCCTAGAGAAATTTGCAATCAAAAAAATGTAGCACCAATTGAAAGTATAAAGCCTATGAAATATGCAAACATAGGGTTGCTTACCTTTTTCTGTTCGAGGCTGTATAATTTCCAGATTTAAATAAATGAATCTCAAGTGATATGGAAAAAGGTAAGCAAACCTAGATTTGCATATTTTACAGGCTTTATACTTTAATCAGCGTTAAATTCCTTTTGTTACAAGATCGGTGAAGATGAGAAAAAAAATAATTATTGAATTTTTAATTAAACATAACCTTGAACAGATTTCTTTAGGCAACTCATCAACGTTACTTTTGTTAACATATTTAATTATTGCATAAAAAATAAATTTCATTCGGTGTAGGTCGACACCTATAACGGATCCTGTACTATAATTAAAGTTTGAACGCTAAGTGGTTGAAATTTTGTGAATTCATGCTTGTAGCATCTTTCATTGATACATTTATTTATTAACTTATGATCGAGGCCTCCTTGCTTTGCTGTGTACTTGATAATCATTATAGAAATGTGGAAGAATCGTAGAAAAATCATGTTTGCAATAAGAGTGTAAGCAAGCTTTATGAGATTCGGCCAACAATTTCAGTGACTCGGCAACCCTCGTTCCTAAATACTTGATCTCATGTCATAATGCTCAACTTTACACTCTTGTTGCATATATTACGATAATGTTTATTGCTTCCTAATTGCTTATAATTAAAATAAAGATCACTGTTTAATAATTTAAAATGAAATAAGAGTTTTATCCTTCTGAATATCACTAACAACACTATATTATTTATTAATTACTTAATACTAACTTAAACAAAGTCGCAGATATTTATATTTAACTATTTATATTCTCTGTTTGATATTCACTGCTCTAGCTTCACCATAAAACGACTCTCAAATAGTTTGCTTGCGTTCATGTATAGAAATATCCCTCTCTCGAATGTTCTACCACATTTCTGGAATATTGCTATAGGCTTCCATCGAGAGAGGTGATGTGATGCGGCGCGGCGCGACTCAACGAGGACGAAAGGCTCCGCTCATACAAGGTCACCTTTACGAGCTTCCACACTCTTGCACGTTACATTACTATTTTCTACGGCCGTGCGTTAAGTAAGAATTTTTCGTGTCCTAATTTTACCTCCGTTTGAAACAACCTTGTGTGCAATTCGGCCAACAATTTTAGTGATTCAACCATAGAAAAATTATTATCCAATATTTATTTAGATGTTATTCCAAATCAAAATATTAAAATTAGATTTCATTTAAAAAAAAAAATCCATGGTAACTAAATAAGATGAAATGAACGTCAACTTTTCGTTCTCGTGAAGATACAGCTTATAGGTATAAGAAGTTATGTCTGTAAATAACAAGAATTAACAAAGGGAGAGAATGTAATCAATTTTAAATGTTGGTGAGTGATCCTGCAGAAAACAACTGGTGATAATTTAGTCTTCCAAAAATTGGTAGCTGTTAAATAGTGGGAATTTTTAAGTTGAATATCTATTGCATCTATATGCTTCGTGAAAAATTATAGTAGAACCGCCTGACTTCCTAATCGGAGGGTTTGACCAGACTCAGCATTGAGTCTTCCATCGTTCTGAAAAAGCCTGTATTAAATAGTTTTTCTTTGAAATGTAAGATGTAGTACTTTTGAATATCTGTTTTTGAATTAGTTGAAACAAAATTAAAGTTAGTCCAAATTTATCAGTGTTACTGTATAGATAAATTTACTAAAATGTGGAGAGCTTGGAGTGAAGAAACTGAAGTTCTAAATGAAGACGAAGCAACTGAAATTTGCAAAAGAAACCAAAAGCATTTTCCGAGTAAATCAAAAGAAATAATTTTGAATGTGTGTCATACTTTGGAAGAAAAAGGCGAGGACTTTCCGATACTGCACATTTAACAAAAGTGCAACATTTTTAAAATGACGGGATACATAAAATATTCCGATACGTCTTTGTTTTTCTATCTGTTTTATATTGGGATAATACTGTACTAATGATGTGATAAATGCCCTGCCTATAAGTCAACTCACTATAATTTTGCGAGAAGTATATAAGGCAAGTAGATAGTGATAGAAAATCGTGACTGATCGTTTACCGTCTGCAAGTATTTATGTATATAATAAAGCTTGTCAAACCACTTTTAAAGTTTGCATGCATCCACGTGATGTTGGGCAAAATTGAAGGAAAAAATAATTACTTACTGTCTGTAAACAATACAAATAATAACTTTAGTTTATAAAAATGGACGGGGGAAGTTTCAGACGTTTATGATGTGCACATCCATATCATTTAAAGATGTGAAAAATTATCATAACTTCTGCAATTTTCCTCTTCAATTTTTTCATGAACAGAAATGGTAAACGATCAGTCATAGTTTCTATAGCGTATATATTTGAAGAATTTTAGTTGAAACTCTTCCTTCTTAATACGGTCCTGTCAGAAGTGTACAAATTCTCTCGAAACAAATGAATATATTTCCAATTTCGTCTGTAAAACTTCTTCGTTTAAAATTTAAAATCCAATTTATTCAAACGCAAACGACTGATTATTTGATGGACGTCTTTTCCCTGCCTCAGAAGTTTTACCAACTTTTAGTAAAATGCAAAAATATCCCATCAACGATTGCTGCATTTGTCTTTTCAGTTCGTTGCGTTAATTGTAGGAGAAACTTTTTCATGACTTTTTCTTTCATCGAATAAGTTCTTTGATTTGTAGGAAATGAGCTAGTGAAATGTCTTGGGAGTGAATGTGCACATTATGGAGACACAAAATTTAACGGGAAGGTTAGATGAGAATGTTTTGGGGATTGATTCATTCATAAATGCTTGCACGACTTTCGGTAATAATTGTACGAAATTGTTGTACAAAATTCAGCTCTTGGATCATTTATCGTTTTACTTACATTGGACTAGAATGCTTATTTACCATAACAACTGATAACAATTTTATTGTCCATTGATAGTTTTACCAATGGCTCAATTCAAGGTCAAATATGTTGCTATCAAAGTATCATTAATCAAAAACATCGTGGCATGGCTGATGACCCGCCGCAGCACCCGTACAGCAGCAGCTGATAGCGTTGTAAACCGAACAGAGAACGCGGAATAGTTGAGTGACCTTTCAAAGCTGCAACGACTTTGTACACGGTGCTGTGAAGGGGACTCCGTTGCGAAATACTAAACACCATGTGACTTATTGTATTTCGTAAACTTAATTATAGGAGAATGGAAATTTCGATGTGTGTGTTGCTCCAAGAACAAGGAGTAACCTTAGGTCTATAGCTTTTGTTTCTTTTCAAGTGTTTATTCTTGTGGAGGCTTGAATATGAACCGTACAGGTTGAGTTTAAAATTGAATTGAAGAGACATCGAATTAAAAACATCATGTTTTAAAAAGTGGAGAGAGATTTTGTAAACTTGAATGTAACTCATTTCTAGAGCAATTCATCCTTTGTCAGGTCGTTTCAAAACCGTAATCTAAAGCCATTAATATTTTAAACTCTAGACAAATTTCGATCCATTCTCCATGAACATAACAACCAACTCCCACATTCACATTTACCTGTAAGTAACTTATTATATGACTCATCGTTGCTTGCTTGGATACCTACTTCCGGTCAAGCAGGGCACCTCCACTTCAAACGAATCACGTGGTCAATGACTAACGACGTGGCTCGACTCCATGGTTCTTGTGCGTGTGTTCGTTTCTGTTTTGTTTTTTTGGTTGAGATTGTTTTTTGTTTTGTTGAGCGTGTTTTGTTTACTACGGTTGGGAGAGGTGTAATTACCTGTTGCGTAGATGAGTTTGAGGAATTTTTATCTCTTGAAACTTTAAAAGACTGAACTTTCAAAACAAAGTATACTTACCTTTTAAATATTTGTAATATTTTCATTTCGACAATTTAGCATTGTAGTAATGCTCCAAAATTATTTAAACTTTTGATCTCATGAAATACAAAGAACATTTCTACTTTTAATTGCAAATTACTAACAAAGAAGTGTAAAGCAATGAAAGATTAGTCATGGATCGTCTTTTTGCTCAAAAAATTGTTTTACTGTAACGTTATTTATTTTAATTTAGGAAGCAAAAGTTACTAAACACTACTATTTACTTTTATGATTTATTAAAATAATAAATTAGATAACTAATACTATTTCTAATGAATAATTCTAATTTAAACTGAAGATTATTACACTACACTATAATTTAACTTCAATTATTTTTGTCAATATTGATTTATTTTAAATAACACAATTTATTTCAACCACTAGCAGTCCATATTATAAGGTCTTTGAGCCAAAATCAATAATGCTTCTCGTTGAGTCAGCCACTTATATATACCGTGGGTCTCTCGCCACTACGTTTTTCCCGCAAACGTCCAGGCTTTTCTAGAAAGCGCTAGAAGATACCAGCAATTTTCTAGAAAACAAATATATTCGCTTCTATTTCTTGATGTAAAATATTTCCACAATAATTCTAAGCACCAGTAAAGCCGAAATGACTAATTTATAGACTTAAATTCGTTACAATAATTATAGAATTTCAATATTCACCACCCTGATCTGAATTTAATAGACTTCTGAACAAGTCGTACTTGGATCCGTCGAATTTTATGATCCCCAGTGTTTTTCGTACGTACAGATACACATAAAATTACAATATAAATTTTTAAACTTGATATAATGAGAAAAAAATTCAAAATCAATTAAATTTCAAAGAATCACTGCGTTGCAAAAATTTTTTTTTTGTAGATTAGAATTGATCTGTCATTCAGGATTTAAAAGAAAAATAAATAGTTGTGATGATGTACGGGCAATGACCGATAACTCATGCATCGCTCGCACGGAGTTGCTTGGTTGCATCCAGAACAGTCAAGAATGCTCTGCTAGAATTTTTTTCGAATGATTCCAGATTCTGTTGACGAAAGTTCGTTACTATACATTCCAACAAAACTCGTTTTTTCATAAAAATCATAAATGGCGGGACTATATTTCTGGACGTTATTACTCATAACAAAGAACAAATTTGCACTTTTCGTTCACATACATGAATGAATAATTAATCAATTTTAGAAGCTTCCACTTTGAGGTCCATTATATTTTAATAAGAATTTTGGGAATAATATTAATCTGGGTATTTACGATGTGTTGATTAGATTTATGGGAATTTGAGTTTATCATGAATGCTGAATATATTATCTTATGGTGTTATATTACAGTTGTATGTATTATGTAGGTACAATTTGTGGTATGTGTAATTTCTGCACATGTCAGGCACATGTGCCATGTTGACATATGATAACTCACGTGATCATAAACACAAACATATGTATACTTGATCCATATAATTCTTTTGTATGTATATACTCTAGTTACAAAGTTATAATATATAAAGATGAATATTATCCAAGTATAAACTAAATATGCCTTTTTTATTTTCTATAAACATAACATGGAGTAGGATAAATAAATATTCTAAACTGAGAATGAATATTCTTAAATGTGTCTGAAGAGAGATATGTATGTAGTGATATTTAAGATGAACAGACTCAAATGAAGCATTTAATTTATGAAGTTAAGCCTGTTTTACATTTGTCAATTTCTCTATCAATTCTAAGTACTTGAAATGGTTGAATAAATTGTACAAAGTTTACAAAATATGCAAACCGTTCGTTAATTTTATTTTCAATTCAAGCTGCGGATTACCAATATTAGACGATTTAAACAGTGTTACCAACATGCATGTATATACGAACGCGACGCTTTCCCTCTTCAAACTTCACGGAAATCAAACATACTTCATATTATTATTGTTATTTTTTAGATGAAAAATAACGCAATTTTATAAATATAATTTAATCTTATGCCCGCTTTACACGGTTATAAATATACTAATTTTACAAAATCTTGTTCAATTATATTTGACCGTGTAAAGCGACAGAATTTTACATTGTTCGGAATAGAGCATGTTCTTATTTTTAAGGCCATTTTCATCAAATTTTGGTGATATCTAGAGATCTAGTTCGTAATTGCTGCCTTGTGTGAATCACATTTAGCATTCAACTTCATTATTATTATGGTTCAAGCAGCTGTCAATGTTAATATCATAATAGAAGGTTTTTTGTTTTACATTGAAATTGATAATGTTGTATGAACAACAATCAAATCTTTATCACAAATGAAGTTAGTCGTTCTTTCAAGTCCAAAGTATTGTCACCACAATTATATTAGCTGCCGCTATAATGCTGTCAAAAATTCTGAGAATATTGGCTTGTTTAAAGTGCGGATATAAATTGTTCAATATGACAAGAAAACATGTAAAATTGTATGTAAGAATATGATCGTGTGAAATAGGCATTAGATTATTTAGAAAAATCGAACGAAAGTGCTACGAATGTAAGTTCATAGCGATTTTGTTCATACAAATTTATAAATTTATAAAACATAGATTTAAACAAAATTGCAACAAAATCCACTCATTTTCAATATTGTTTTATTTGAATCATTATAAATGATCGGTATTTTTGACAGCAGAGATAATTTTATTTTAACAAAGATTTATGACTGATGCTAGGCAACCCTGTATAAACATTTCCCACCCAAGAGATGGAAATATCGCTTTCGACCCGTGAGCTAATCATTGCAGTTGGAAATTACATACTTCCCAACCTCCAAAAGGTTAGGAATCGCCATATTACTATAATGATTGTGAATAAATTACCTTTATTCACAATCATTATAGTAATATGGCAATTCCTAACCTTTTGGAGGTTGGAAAGTATGTAATTTCCAACTGCAATGACTATCTCACGGGTCGGAAGCGATACTTCCATCTCTTGGGGGGGAAATGTTTATGCAGGGTTGCCTAGCATCAGTCATAAATCTTTGTTGGAGTAAAATAATCCGTGCTGTCAGAAATACCGATCATATTATCTAATATAAGTAATAATAAGTAATATTGAAAAGAAGTGGATTTATGTTGCAATTCTGTGAAAATCTATGTCTTATAAATTCATCAGTTTGTAAATTATGAACAGAATCGCTATAAACTTACATCCGTAGCACTTTCGTTCGATTCGGGGCAACTGTATAGCTCGATTTCACTGTTATAACTTATTGATATCTGCACTAATCACAATTTCAATGGATACACGTATAAATAGCTTGATGTATGAATCATAAATCCAAAAAATGTCAAATTAATTAAATTTTTCAAAATATTCCTGTTTTCATAGACTACTACATCAATTTAATTTGTTGAAATAAAAACGAAATTGGATCAATTATTTCTCGAAAAATTAGGGATAATTGTGAATAAAATAGTATACATACTTCGGTGAGAATTTCATATCAGCCTCGAGCTATATCTGATCCTCGAGGCTTCGCCTCTCGGTCATATAATAAGCTCTCGGCTGTAATGAAATACTTTCCACCTCAGATGTAATATACTATTATTCACAATCAATAGAGTAATATGACAATTCCTAACCTTTTGGAGGTTGGGAAGTATGTAATTTCCAACTGCAATGACTGGCTCACGGGTCGGAAGCGATACTTCCATCTCTTGGGTGGGAAATGTTTATGCAGGGTTGCCTAGCATCAGTCATAAATTTTTGTTGCAGTAAAATAATTCGTGATGTCAAAAATACCGATTATATAATTTAATGATCCAAATAAAACAATTAATATTGAAAGAAGCGGATTTATGTTGCAATTCTGTGTACATCTATGTCTTATAAATTCATAAATTTGCAAATTATGAACAAAATCGCTATGAACTCACATCCGTAGCACTTTCGTTCGATTCGGGGCAAGTATATAGCTCCGTTTCACTGTTATAACTTATTGATATCTGCACTTATCATAATTTCAATGGATACACGTATAAATAACTTGATTCATAAATCATAAATCCTACAAATGTCAAATTAAATTTTTCAAAATATTCTTGTTTTCACAGACTACTACATCAATTTACTTTGTTGAAAAAAGGACGAAATTGGATCAATTATTTCTCGGAGAATTAGAGATGATTGTGGATAAAATAGTATACATACTTCGGTGAGGATTTCATATCAGCTTCGAGCTATATCTGATCCTCGAGGCTTCGCCTCTCGGTCATATAATGAGCTCTCGACTGTATTGAAATACTTTCCATCTGAGATGTAATATACTATTAATATCTATACCAGCTGTTTTCAACAAAATATTTTGAAATTTAATCAATTTCGGCTTGATTGTTTTCGAAAAGGGCTAATTGCAATCAAAGTAGGTTTAGGTATATAGTTTCTGAATCAAGTAATAACATTTCTACTGTACTTACTTTCAAGCTATAATCCTTTATTCTTTTGGAAAAACGAGCAGATTGTATGTTTTGGCTATTCTATCTTCTAATTATAAAAATTGTTTGGAATTTCCATTTTAAAGAAAAAACTAACGAATAAATTCATATTTATTTATTTTATTTACGGTACCACTTCAAACGATAGTACGTCGTAAAACACTCATAAAAATCACAATATTCTTACCATTAAGCTCTACTAGTGCCCTCCCAGAGAAGTTATACTGTAATTATTTCTTTCTAAAACGACATACATATTTTTTTTTGGCGATAGGACGATTTCCAGATAAAAATCGATCTGTTAATCTGTGTATTGAGACGATGGAAGTGGCAAAGGAACCAAAATAACTTCATCAACAGAATTACGTTTATTCAAAGACACAGGACGTTTCGGCGCCGCAACGGCCAGCCATCATCAGTTTGAAAAATGTAAATTTGAAATTTAATTACATTGTAAGATAAATGACTATGTTGTAGAAAAAACCATGTTAAATTTGGAGTTTTGGAGGCAAAAATAAAAAACTTAATAATTTAGGGCACAATGTGCCGTGCTTGTCAAAACGGCCATCTGTGTGTTTATATATGCATAATCTTCCACGATAGCAACTCTTGTTTGATCAATCGAGTTAAAATTTGATATATGGGTGACCTCTAGAGTAAACAACGAAGTCCTTTCTATAGGCAGAAGACCGACTCTCTTTCGTTTATATGCGATGGTCTGGAATAGCTCTACAATCTTTTGAGAGGTTGCTAGATTTTTCTTGAATAATCCAGAAATTAATTGAGGAAATCTGTCACATTACCTTTCAATTTAGTATTCAAAGGCAATTTTCGTGGTTATATCGAATCACATTTGCTGAAACTGTTGCTTTTTCTTCCAGTAGATCTTCTTCGAAGGAAATTGTCATACTACAATGAATAGTGTCGCATATATTCTGGAGCACAGCTCTACTAATTTTTTATTTTTTTGTTAAATTGGTTATTATGATTTGATCTACCTCTAATAATCAAGCAAAGATTGAATATTTTGGCAAATACTCTCAATCATACCATAACGGACCTCCCTAATTAAAATCGGGAATATTTCCAGAATAATTCTAAGCGGTCTCTCGAAAGGCGGTAGAACAGGTAGAAAAGTCCCTACTTATATAATCATAAAATCAAGCCAATATCTGTTGAAAAATATATTTTCATCTTCATAATGCATTGAAAACTGAAAACTGATATACTGAAATAACTCCATAAATTTCTAATTTTTTCCCGAATAGGGAACAACTACTCCATTCGTTGTATACTTGCTGGCTACTAGCTTACTGTGTGTACAATTAAACAGTTTCCAAATAATGTGGTATTATTTTATATTTATTTTGGTTACTGTGACATTTTTATTAATGCTATATTTCATGTGAAAATTGTATATGTGAATATTTAATATTTTCTAAGAGGTATGAGCTTCACATCTGGCAGACTTTGAGAATACTTTGTGAGGGGATAACACCCACATGTGCAAAAACCTCAGAGCAGAAACAGAAACACCACATTTTTAAATTTAGTATAGTAGCGAATTTCACTAATGGCGGTACGAGCTACAAGCAACAAACACATTTGTTACTGAGAATAGCATCATTTAATTTTTATATATTTTTTCTCTAGTGAGAAATTGTGGCTGTGAACAGTAATTTGGGAACAACAAGGTTAATTGATTCAATTTAAAGTTGCTTTGTGTTCCAATAAAACTCGAATTTAGGTTTGTACGGGCTTTTTCAAATATATCAATTGCAGATATCGATTAATTAATAATGAATTCGGGCGATGAGAGCTCTAAGGGTTGTTCGACACAGTAAATAAAATTTTACATTTTGAAACAAAAAAAATGCATTATGACACATACTGTGTATTGCAATCTGATCTGTATTTTACTTCAATACATCACGGCAAACGAAACACTTATTTATAGCCTATTCTAGATACAATTAGAGCTTAGTATGATTCTTTATTTCAAATTGCATATTAAGAAGTTGGAGAGTAGGAAGAGATTAGTGAATGTGAAAAAAAAAATGCAAATTCAACGTTGATGATTGTATTTAACATTATAATTAGGACATTTATGATTATATTAGATGAAATTTTAAAAATATATGAAAATTTAATTTTATTCCATTTCTTTCATTAATAAATGATGTCATTCTTGTTGCATATTGTAAAATATTTCGGATTATAAATTAAATAACAGAAAATGTCCGGATACAATAAAATTTTTGGTCAAACTATCAATGTACTACTTAACTCCGATTTTCATGAAACTTGGTGAAAAGATTTGTTTTAACATTGCAAATATGAGAAAAATAATAACTATTGTAATGCTAAAACCCGGCTAAAACAAATCCTTTCATTTCCAATTGCCGGACAATAAATTGCATTATACATTTCATATTTCTAATGAACTGACAATCGAAACAACCTGATATCTATTAAAATATACAATTTCAAATATTGAATATGGCTTTAAGCAATTGAAAATTGAATCACGATAGATTGTATTCTACTTTTTTCTAGAAACAATAGTTCGTAGAGTGAAAGTAGACGTATTAAAAAAAAAACAGGATTTACAAATTAAAAACAATGCGTAGTAAAACATTAGCTTGCTAAAATATAATCTAAAATTATATGCTGTGCTTACATTGCGTAATGCTATCTCCTACAATCAGCATTAAAGTTAGACGCGCATTTATAAAATATATATTGTGTAGCTTTATTATTTGAGGAAGTTGGTGATGATCTTGTGACTCTACGCTTCGATACTAGGCATAAATTTTACATGTACACATATTATCCTAAAATTTTATACATATTTACACTATCATATTTTTAATACTCTATATGTTAATTCATTTTCATTTGTACAATAATCAAAAGAACAGAATTTTCATGAAATATTTTGTGTATATTAAAATCAAAGTGTTTGTTATATTCATCATTTTTCAACGGGTGCCTCAGGCGCCTTATAATTAACTAGTCCATGTATAAGCGTAAAATGAGATGATCATTGCCATCAGTAGAAGAATGAACTTTTCCGTCAAAAAAATGAGAGCTAATCAATTTTAATCTACTGAAAAAGTATGCTTATAATCCTATTATATTCTTTTTAATATAAATAACACACAAAATTATTATTATATAAATTATAGAGCGTTTTTAGCATGTTTGTAGTTTGAGAGAATTCGTGGCAACAGCGCAAGTGATTTGCTTTGTACATTACAAGGGTAGTTCGGAAAGTTCTCGACTGGAAGCATAAATGTCGCTAGTATGATCAAGTAAAAATTTTCAGATGACGTTGTGCAAAGTTTCAGACTTGTATGTTCAACAGATTTGATGTAGCAGTGACGATAAGTAAACGATTTTTATCTTATGAAATAAATAAAGTTGAAGTTCGTGCTGTGAAAAAAATCTCTTAATTTTCCACGGTTGAAAAATTGGCAGCTGAATTTAAACGTTGGCGTATGTCAATTTAGGATGATGATACTCAAAAATCGTCGTGATCGACGAAATCGTCGCGAAAATCTACAAAACCATACTAGACGATCGTCGATTGAAAGTTCGAGAAATTGCTGAGGCTGCTAACATCTCAATAGACTGCGTTCACCATATTTTTTTATGTGATGTTTTGGGTATGCGGAAACTGACTACTTGCTGGGTGCCGCATCTATTAACAATCGATCAATAACACATTTGTATGAAACTTTTCTCAAGAGTGTCTAGATATATTTGAACACAATCTTACTGAGTTTCTTCGATGTTTCATCACTGTAGATGAATCCTGGATTCATCTCTACACGCCAAAGATGAAGCAGCAGTCTTAACAATGAATTGGAGCAGGGCAAAAGGCACTTATAAAAAGCCGGAAAAGCCATGACAACGGTTTTCTTGGATTCTCATGGTGTAGTGCTTGTAGACTGCTCAGAAAATGTCATAACTGTGAGTGGAGCCTACTACTTTTTATTACTGTACAAATTGAATAATGCAATCAAAGTTAAAAGTCCCCATCTGGCAAAAGAGGTGCAATTTCACCATGATAATGCACTTGCGCAATAGTCTCCCGTCAAAACTCGAGGAACTTCGATTCCAAGTGCTTCCACATGCCCTGTATTCACCAGATTTTATTTCTAGTGATTTATTTTGAGTCCAGCTTGTATGAAGAGGTCAACGCTGAGACAAACGCTCATTTTGCAGATTTGTTGCGTTTTATTATTATTATATTGTGATGTTGGAAATTTATTAATTTGGAAGGAGATTATATCAAAAAATAAAAATTACTCGAAAATCTTGCCTTTTCTTTATTAGGCCGAGAACTTTTCGAACTACTCTTGTATGATGTTAGTAGTCTTTGTGTGTATAGCTACAGGCGTTAAATTCTACTAAAGAGATGTTGGAATTTATTTAATTTAAAAAATTATGCTTCGAGTGTTACTTTTACTGGAATTTCAACTGTTTTTTTATTTGTTTTTGACAATACCAGTAACGGTCGCGAGTGCAGATAAGTCGTTCTCCAAATAAAAAAATATATTGGAAGTATGTACTCTGCTCCTGAGCTAATATTTCAGTTGAAAAACAAGTCACCAAAATTTCAGATATTTCAAGTTTTTAACAGCTTTTACAAATGCTAGAGCTCATAAAAAAGTTTTGTTCAGTTTTTGAAAAGATAAACAATAATATCATCCTGACTTGTTTTTAAATCATAAATTTTTGGTACATAAAACTGTACAGAGTTGTTTTAAAACAAAATTTGACATTAAAATTTGGATAAAAAAATGTATTTAAATTCAAAATACATTTCGAATTTATCAAGTGTTTTGTGAGTTACATGTATTTTTCTGTTCGAATTTATATGTGAAATGTTAAATTTGTATACCTAATGTATAATGTAAATGAAGTTAATACATCCTTAACAAAGTAATTTTAATATTTTTTACTTGCACCGTCATATAAGAAGACAATTTAATTTTTTTATCTACGACGGTGCGCTAATAGGTGATTTGCCCACTAATTTGCGTGTCATTATGAATTTCTGTAAGAGAAATAATAAAAATAGAAATTCTATCAAATTTTAAATTTCTTTTATTATATTCTATAAGCATTTACGACAAGATAGGGACAAGATTTTCACAATTGGATATGTTTATTTTCTTCATAACAAACAAATAGTTGCCATAACAATAAATAAAATGCAACTTGTTCAAGCTATGAATTTCACATGTTTTTCAAATGTCTAACATGAAATAAAAAAATCCAATCCAGCAGCAATTAAGGCCGTCGTAGATAAAATATTGAATGATACACATTTGATATAGCTAGTGTAATGAAACTTGAGTGATATAAAAACACTCGGCTAATTGCCTCGTGATTTAACATCACACACGTTGCGTTACAACGGCTATATCAAACTTGTATCATTAATATCTATAATTCCACGAGAACATCAGAAAAAAGTCTAAAAAAACTACTGTACAATCTTGCTACTATTATAAATATGTACCACCATTTTTTGCACGATCTTACTATTTTAAAAATGGTTACTGGCTTCCTTAAGTTGTATGATCTCGAAATATTTAATTACTTTGGCTTATTCAGAAACTATAAAGTAGAATTCATAATAAAAATTATTTTCAATAATTTATACATTCTTCCAGAATTTAATTATAAATAAATAGTTCTGAAGAAATATGTTGACGATTTTAGCTATGTTCAACAATTTTAATACACACATTCAATTTACAGTAGAAGTTGAGATGGAAAATTGTTTACCTTTCCTGGCTATGTCACTTATCAGGAAGTTGAGAGTAATATTACCACCAAATGGTTCAAAAAGTCTTCTGGTAGCACCAGGTACCTCAATTTTAGATTAAACCTTTCTATACGCTATGTCAGTAGCGTTGTGCGTGGCGCGAGCGCCGTCCTGGTGGCGACACTTGGCATTTATTTACTACTATATTTAAAATCGTGACAATCAACAAATTTTGACGTATTGATGTAATTTGCAAAAATGGCACTCAGAATTAGCAGAAAGTTTGTTACAATGACAGTAGTACTTAGATGCGGTTCTCAAGAAGTTGATTTATCTATATTTAGATCCACAAGTTTGAGCAAAGGGAAAAAATTGGTACAAAGTTTTCATGTCAACGACGAAGAAGAAATTAAAATTACGGGAGTTATTTTGCGCGAAACGCCTGGCACATTTAGTGATGGAACAAATCCGAATTTGTATAATGTATTGGTCGAGATATGTGTGAATTATTATAAGTGTAAATATAGTTTTCTACTTGACATTATAATACGTACGTTCGGGTGTACTTTTTGTATGTTCTGTTTAATTATTGTCTGAATATTGAATCGATAAACAATATTAATTTTTCCTGTGATTTTACATAACTTCATCTGATATTTACGAGTTATTTTTATAAATTGAAAATAATCTGTGTGACTATCATAAAAACTTCTTGAGTTGGTGTGTTTTGAATTCTTCAGAAGGAATCAGCATCATTCATGCCTGATGATTTAATATTTGCTTGCCAGATACGAGTTATCCGAAAGCATCATTCATTTAAATAAGTGAAAATTCATTAATAAGGATTCATTCATGATATTTTGTCTTCAATTTATAATCGATGATAATATTGTTGAAATATAATTTCAATAATTTAATATTGATCCTGTACAAATATTATACAATTTAAAAAACACCAACTGCTCATTTCTAAAGTTTGCTAATACAAGAATAAGTCTGTGTTTTTTTACATGAATGCTGTAAAAATTTATTAAAACAGGTAAATTCAGGTCGAAAAGTTGTTGGTATTAGTTGCAATTGCAATATAAATTAACACAAAAAGTATCTGCTTCAAGACTGACCAGCTAATGATTTGGAATCGTCCAGCACAATTGGATTAATTTCATAAGAGTGCAAAGATTGATAGTATGTACTATTGCATAGAAGCAAACTGAGGAGATAACTTTTTCACAGTTTCTTACGCCCATTCGCGATTCGGAAATAAATAAAATTTCAGTTCATCATTGCGCAATTGTGTGTGCAAACATTCAGAAACACAAAAATTTAAATCTTGTCTTGATTTCCACTTTGTCAAAGGATTTTCCATATTTATTTGCCTCAAAAATTCAGTTTGGCTTTATGCTCTTCTATATTTGTTTTGACAGCTCCAGTCAGTATTAGTAAAGAGCCTATAACTTCCACCGCATGGAGTCGCGTTCGTCGCTACTGACATAGCGTATAAATTAATTAATCTGTGTGGCAAAAAAAAATTTCACAAGAGCACTTAATCTAACATTAACTGAGGTAAGCAATACTTAATTTACTACGTACGAATAATTTCCCGTTAGGCATCATTAATGGGGTAAAAAGTCAAATCAACAACAAATTCAAGTGATAATAATGTCAATCGACAAAGCACTTTTGAAAGAAAAAATATAATAAAATATAGATTATTTCATTCAAAATAAGAAAGTTGATTTGGTATACCCGGAAGTGTCGCCACTTTAAAAAAAATTTAGATTAACTCGGATTTATCTTGAGGGCCATGTGCAAAGTTTCAGATTTTTAACTATATCAGCTCTCAAGATATTGATCATATCGATAGATGAGCATCTTGAAAAAATACTCTGTATAGAGAGCACTAGTAGCAATATCAGGAACTGAAGATAGTAGTTGGTTTATTCTCTAAAATAGAGTACAAACCTCGTAAAAACCATAGATTTAATTTAATCTTAAGGATACCATGTAATGATTGCGAGGCACATTACACTGAACAAAATAAATTTTATGGATGAACACAAACGCAACTAAAAAAGGAAAACGAGATGTTCCAAAATGTACGCTAATAGGTCATTGCATCTTCTCTGGTCATTTATTCAATTTCGATGAGGCACGTATCCTACATAATGAAACTAATTTAAATTGAAGACCAGCACTGAAAATGTTATACATAAAATGAGATAGATGTTATATTAATAAAAAATCAAACATCTTGGTTTTTAGCATTGTAATATACTAAATTGTTCATCAGCTCACAATAATAGTAAATATGTAGCACTCCTGAAAATGATCCAGGGGGGACCGAAACTAAAAAAAAAAATCTTAAAAGCTTTGCCTGAATTTCCAAAATTTGATATCCACATTCAAAGTACCAATCAGAAATAACAACCACATTTATTTTATTTAAATCTGAATATCGACACTACCTGAATATTTTATGACCTATATTTGTTTCAAAAACATGGATTCTATATCATATATTTTGACTAAACGAACTTTCCTAATATTCTTTTACATCGTCAAAAATTATTTAAAATACAAGATATTTTGATTGGAATTTACTTTAATCTTTGAGCATAAATTCTAATGGCTTTTATTATTACTTTTTGGACATCATTTGATTTATTTGGTAAAATTATTATCCAAATCTTGGAAGTTGTTTTTGGTGCTTAGCTTCCTCAATTTCAGATTGCTTCCTGTTAATTTTGAGTATTTCCCTTTTTCATAATTTTTATTTCTTGACTCATGATGTGAATAACAAATTCCAATGTTTTGTGTTTTTGTTGGGACTGTACTTATGTTTTATTTGAACCGGAAATTATGTTTGTGTTGGAGAATAACAATGCAATTTTTTTAGAGTTACTAATCATATTCGATTTTCTTTCATACTGTTTGTATAAATATTTTTTTTGTTGTACACACAGGTAAAAAAACACGTTTCGAAGTAAACGTTGCATGTCCTTTACAAGTTGTACGTATGACTTTTTGACACTATCCGCAAAATAAGAATAGTTAATAATCATAGATGTTAATCACCACAAAACTAAAGACACAATTAGCTCGTTAACTCTGCCATATGAATTCTACGAAATATGATTAGCATTTTATGAAAATGTTTTTTAAAAAAGTTTCTATTTTTGTTTCCTAACTTCTGTTCAAAATGCCATTTGCCGCTTCGTAATTCTGGCAACACGTTTCCCTCCTTAATTCTTGTACAAAATGCTATTCTGGTTTTTTTAGTGCTACTATATTCTCTGTAATTTTTCTACGGAATGATTCTCAGCCTTTTATAATTCGTGCATCAAAGTGCTCTTCTCTGATGTACTTTTTGAGTGAAATATTACAATGATCTTTGTTAGAGCCGTTTGATACGGTGTATTTAATGCTGCAATTTATTCAGCATTGAAAAATGTTCTTCGTTTCAAATAAGAATGTTGCAGTTTATCATGATGACAATCAAACTGTAAAATTATTATTCAGATGCTATATTTCAGCGTTCAGTCTCCTGTAGCTCTCTTCAGAAACAGTTTCACGATTATTATTTGAGTTTATCCTTAATGTAATTAGCAACTCAGTTGCATCTGTATGTATTTATATCAACGAATGCTGTTCCCAGCAGGATCCAAACGAATACGAAGCAAAGATCATTTTATCGTTCACCGTTCTTTTAGCAGACAGACAGTTTAGTACAGAGCAACAACTTTGTTTTAATTAGCGAATAACGGAATCGAAACCGTATACTTTTTAATAGCGGGTTGTAAAATTAATTGAAATTTAATGAAAAGACACATAAACCACTAAAAATAATTGCTGCCATATTTTTTGATTGATGCAAACTGATAAGTACATATGAAGTCATTCATTTTCCTACTGTGATGTTTTGAAAAGCAAATATTTGAAGTATTATTACATTCTTTATTCACTAATTTCTTTCACCTGACTCACTAATTTATCTTGACCGTCTCCAGTAAACTGCGCATTTTCTTCGTTTAGGTTAAGAGCTCTTTATCTGCTCTTGAAATATTCCAGATTTCTGGCTTGACCGATTCATACAAAAGTAGCAGATAACCATTCTGATACAACATCAAGTTCAAATACTGAATTTCAACATCCTACGGTTGATTATTCTGGATTTATTAAAAAAAATCGAAAAATGTTTCATGTAAAGTGCACTTCCGGTACAGACGATTGGAACGATAATGCGAGGTGCACAACTAGACTCTATACCAGTCTTAAATACAAAATTTCAACATTATACGTTCAACCAGTTTTGAGATTTGCGAATTACGAACGAACATACGTACTGACATCAAGCCGAAAATAGTCAAAATGGACTCAGGGATACTCAAAACGGATATTTCCATCAAAATCTCGTTAGGTGAATTTTCTTGGTTTCACAAACTTCCTTGTACTTAGTACAAGTAAGTAAAAAGGATTTAATATTTTGCATTTCAAAATTCAATGTACAATTCACTTTACTTTTTGCTCTTATTTTAATTTTTTTGAAGTAAGTACGTTTTACCCAACTTAAAATATAGCTTGATATATTATACATAAATCAATACTATTTTACAAGTCCCATTTGATTAGGAATTTAAATTAATGTTTCCATGGTGATAAATATTAGAATCTCGACTATCATCTATCTTGTTTTCAGAAATTTAAAAGCAACTGTCGGAATATTATAATTATGTAATTATTCTTGGAAGAAAAAATATTTGTCATTTTATTATCGACGCCAAATATAGCTCAACAAACGTTCTTATCAGTACTTTTCTCTTTAAGCAAATAATTTATTTGTTCAGTGCAATCTTCTAACAATAAGATTTGGAATTTCCTTATCTTGTTGCTAATTTTGAGAATTTTGATCATTCTTCTCATGGGAATACAGATTCCATAAAATTAACTTTATTTGCACATCTAGGGGGTAACATGAAAACTGATCCATTGGCAACTGAAAGCAGCAAAAATGTTTTGTGGTCACATTGCGCCTCAAATTATTGTCAATTATACTGACAAATTACAGTATCAATTATAGTAACAAATCGCTTGTCAATGGGAATTTATCTGTGTAAATTTACAAGACCATTTCATCACGATAAATTGCCTTTGCCATAAAGAAACAATACACAGTTTTAATATCAACAAACAATCTGTTCTCAAAAATGTCAGAATTTAATCATTTTGGAAATGCATTTTTTGCGGAAATTTGTAATGAAATAGCAAACAAGAAGTCAGAAAATACAAAAAAAAATATCGAAAGAGTTTATAAAGACGACAATTTAGTGCATTTTGCAATAAAATAGGTTAGTAGTTGCAGCCAACATCATTTATACGAACACCACTGGCGACTTTAATTTTATCATAATTTTTTCTTCCAAACATTGTTTACCTTCAAGTCGAGTCATCTGCTCAGTTGAAATCACTCGAGTTACGCTCTCGTGATTTAATCAGACAGATGACTCTGAGGATGTTGCTAGGTGAACAATGTTTCCAAGAAAAATTTATTGATAAAATTACAGTCTTTTGTAATATTACATACAAAAATATTTTGGATTAATTGTATAAAATTTGTTATTGTTCATATAAATTGATCAATAATATTTAATACAACAAGATATGTTGCTAATATCGCGCAAAAAATGAATTTCGGGAACGACCTCGAAGGAGGACTGTACGATAGATGCATAGCACTCGTTTTGTACTTTCTACTTTTTCTACCATGAAGTAAATACTAAATAATTTTAGCCGTGAATTATTTTTAAATTTTTGTAATCATTGTATAATTTTTTTTGATGATATGTTTATGTTCAACTGCAAATGATATTTAATTATGATGATTGTTTTGATAAAAAAAGATCAATTCAACAAAAGGCTATTTTAATTGATGTAAAATCAAATCTGTTTGTCCATGAACTGAATTTTATATCCTCATATTGTGTGGATATGACTAATATACTCGCACATTACGCTTAGACATTATATTCGCCAATATACCTTCTATTTTGTATGATCTACAAATATTGTGGTCTGTAAGAACTTCTGACAATTTTGTGGGAAAAGAAACCCTAGCTTAATGACAATCGTTGAATAATCCTAACAGTTTTCAAAACCACCGTGCTAGAAAATAAATCGCCGTGGAAGGTAGAGGTTGATTAACTTGAAAACAGCTTGCCAGTCAACAACTGAGAGACATTTGAATGTTGGCCCATTGTAGGCTTAGGTATATAAGAGCGTGAGCTAGGAGAGGAATTCATTCATTCAGTGATTCAGTACGAGTAACTGTGAGCGAAATAATGATCAAACGAGTTTATAAAGTAAACATTTACACTGTAACCTGTGTTAATAAATCATTTTCGATAAAATTGTGACAACATTTCTTCCAACAAGTAACCAAAATTTTTGGGGCTTATATTTTCAGGTATTGAGTAATTAATTTTACTTTCTTTTTTCAACCTTAGCATATGTTTGAACTTGAATTTAACAATTTTTTTTTCACTTCTAAAGATGAGCAAGATGTGTACGAAACTGTGGAATATGAAATAAATAAATAAAAAAATTGTCGACTGCATTCCCTCAATTATTCTTACATTTAGAGACGGCTGGTTCTAAAAAGCGCAGGGGCACGTGCTCACTCAATCGCCCGTTAATAAATGAAAAGAAATAAATATGTCATTCACCATTCGGTGAATCCACCTTCTGTTCGCTCAAACAGTCAAACCTTCTTTGCGCATGTCAAGTGCCGCGTCGAGCTGTAGACGTGCGCAGAGGAATAATTTGAAATGCACCTACGTACGAGTTGATTCGATTATCTCCTGTTAACTATTCAACACACGATTACATGCTAGATTTGGGGCACTGAACAGCGTCTTTCTTAGTATCTTTTAAACTTTATACAGAGTGATCAAAACTGATTGACTGTGCCGCCTTGTTTTGATATTTTCTTTGCCGCCTGCTTGAGATAGTGAGCATCAAATGACGGATAACAGTTCCTCTGAAAACACTAAACCTAAAAATGTGGCAGAATAATAATAAATTTTCAATAATCATTCAATAATACAGCTATTTTCTTACTTTCTTGTTTCTTGAATCAGATTATAGATGAATCCGTCATAAAATATGCAAAATATACGCCACTGTGTTCTTGGATTGTCGGTAACGTAGTTATCAAAATAAATAAATTTATACTAACTTTATTCCATGAAAATAATTTTGATCATAATGCGAACTTTTGAGTCACGTGACAGACAGTCATTATTGATCACTCTGTATAAAAGTGTGTTTGTTAATTTATTTCCGTAATTTTCGTCGCGTTTTGAATTCCAAGACGTGAAGTAACGTTTTTTGTTTGTTTATTATTGATGATAAAGCCAGTGGAAGTTAATTGTGTGCAAAATATTTTAAGCATTTTTTCTCCTGCCCACCCTCTTTCAAAACTCACGAGCTACCATAGTCGGCATCAGCAATTATATCTAATAATTTTTAAAGCTCAAAAATCTCTTATAAAATTTTTATTTGTGGGAACATTTTGATGAAAACTATACTTTATCTTTTCGTTTTCCCTACTGACAATTTAAGAGTCACTTTTTTTCGCTGCACCTGATTTACCTAATTTGGCTCCTGATTTAGAATGAATTTTGGTTTCATGTGAAAATAACTGTCTTACCATAATTCATGAATATTACAGGAATTTTGCAAGCTTTCACTGATGGTACGATAACGCTAACATAAGAAATGGATTTCATGGCGCATGTTCACTAAATAAAGTTGACTTATTCGTCAATTTCAGTACGCATGTGCACGATTTGTTTGTCATGTTAGCGTTAACGTATCATTAGCGGAGGTTTGGATAAAATCTCTTTTTCTATGGCTATTTCTAAATTGTATGGTTTATTAATCGCAAAGAATGCGCTAACTAAGCGTTCATGAATTTCAGCTCTACTAATAAATAAACACGTGGCTGCAGAGTTTTGTAAATAAACTTTGTGTTTATGGCATTGTGCACATATTATTCGAACAATTCAAATGCTACCTTGCACTCTATGCTTATTTGCTGTGTGTTTAATAATCACAAAAATATGGAAATTGAGGGTAGTAGTAACACGTGTCTAGCATTGCAATATTTGGATCAGGGAGGTAGTAAATAGAAGATAGACTATAGAACATAGACGATAGAAGATAGACGATAGACGATAGAAGATAGACAGATATGGAAACGAGGGCAGAGACAGGAGATAGACTATAGAAGATAGACGATAGAATATAAACGATTGACGATAAAAGATAGACGATAGAAGATAATTGGAGACGGAGGTAGAGACGAATGATAGTAGATAATCGATAAAATATGGAAGATAGAAGTTAGACGATTGGAGATAGACGATAGAAGATAGAAGATGGATAATAGACGGAGACGAAGGAGGAGACCGGAGATAGACCATAGAAGATAGACGATAGAAGATAAACGATAGAAGGTAGAAGATAGAAGATAGACGATAGATGATAGGCAATAGAAGATAGACGGAGACGGAGACGAAGGCGGAGACAGGAGATAGAAGATAGACGATATACGATAAAAGATAGACGATAGACGATAGACGATTGACGATATAAGATAGACGGATATGGAGACGAAGACGGAGACAGAAGATTTTAAAATATAGACGAGAGATGATAGACGATAGAAGATACACGATAGAAAGATAGACGATAGAAGATAAACGGAGACGGAAATAGAGACGAACGAAGACGGAGACAGGAGATAGAAGATGGACGATAAAATATAGAAGTTAGACGATAAAAGATAGACGATAGGAGATAGACGATAGATGGCAGACGGAACGAAGACGGAGACAGCAGATAGACCACAGAAGATGACGATAAAAGATAGATGCAGGCGAAGACGGAGACAGGAGATAGATCATAGAAGATAGAAGATAGAAGATAGGCGATAGGAGATGGAAGATAGACGATAGACGATAAATGATAGACTATAGAAGATAGACGATAGAAGATAGACAATAGAAGATATACGATAAAAGATAGACAATAGAAGTTAGACGAAGACAAAGACAAAGAAGCAGACAGGAAATAGAAGATAGACGATAGAAGATAGATATTTTTTCAATTTTTGAATATTTTATCACAAAATAAAGTGAAATTTATTAATATTAAATAGTTCATACAAAAAATATCTCAAATAATTTATTAGTTTAATTTATTTATTGCGCATTTAAAGTTATAGCACAATATGAAATATACGTGTTTATAACACAGGAATTCAGTGTTGTACTAAAAACTTACGAATTTGTTTCTAACGAATTGAATTTTCATTCAAATATATTAATAAATCGCTTTTTAAATCGCCGTATAACTTTGTTCGTTGAATAATATTTATGGAAACAATCAGACCGAGCGCTTGTGACACTATAAAGAGAAGCTTTCAGTCGATTTTGCAAATTGCTTTAAATCTGTGTAAGGAAAAATCACACATAATTTAAATTGGGACAACAAATTTCCTGTCTCGGTAAGTCTTAATTATCTCTTTTTCTTTGTGGTTGGTTATCTGAGTCCTGTGCATTTTAAAAATCAAAACAATTAATTATGAAAATAATCGCGTCGGCAGTCGATAAGACAAACTGCGGCAACAAACAAGTAACACAGGGCCAATGTTCTATCTGTCCGCTCAGCGTCCGCAACATTGACCATACCGTAAACAAACGAATGTTGATAGCTTAGACAGTGACGTAGACAAAGGAATTTTATGAGGAAGAATAACGAACAAGGCAGGACTGTAAGGAAGGTTATAGGTATTAAATGTTGGCATTATAGTTTGTTCTTAGAAACAATTTGTCGTATTAATTTTTATCTTTTGAAGGCAAACTATGTATCTTGAAGATCAGAAGGACTGGTTGTAGAAACACTCATTGTCAGAAATATTATGAAGATATTTCCAATAACCAAGGTTTTTAGTTGAGTAAAGTATTGTGAGATTTCAAAAATATGAAGTAGATCCTAACAAAATCAAGAATATGACGTCATTGCACCCAGCAAGTCTAAAGCATTCTCAGAATGTTTTATATCTAATTTTCTGAATGCTCTAATTCTCTCATTTATAGATACGTCAATAATCCTTTCAATCATATTCCTCGTAATCTCGAAAAACACTTGAGTATCGATCTGCATTTTTTTTTAGTTGCTTTAAGCGTTTTTGAGTAACAGATGGCAGTTTTTTCATAGCAAGTACCCTAATTTATCTACATTATTTCAAATACATAGTGTTTCCCATTATATGAAAAAATATTCTTCATACGGTTGTCAAAAAGATTGAATTACCAATTTTCTTCCTCACGGCTTTTCGCAACCATCATTGCATTAAGTTAGTTCCCTATTTTTTCAATTATTTTTCATCTGATGACAATATTTGTCTTTGGCTCGCAGAATTTATTTTTCGGAAAAGTAGCCCCCATTATTCGATCATTATAGTAATTAGGGTATCAAGGGTGTTGAAGGACAATAATAATTTTCCGAGGGTCCCTGGCCCGAAGTGTGTATGTTGACCGAGAACATCATCGTCCGTTCGACTCCCGTGGTGCCTTCAATGTTTAATGTCCGATTAATATTCTATTTCAATCGAAATTTTTAGCAATGTCCTGTCATTGTGATTTCTGTCAAAAATATTTTCCTAGTTACTTGCTGTAACTAGGGAACGTGATATGCTTGTTTGCTATTTTCCAAAATAATGCCCTTGAGCATTATTTTGAAAAATAATGCCCTCTGGTATTGTTTGTTACGTAATTAACCTGGAAACAGGATTATTATGACAACAATAATAAAATAAATAAAGAAGTTGGACAATAAATAATATACTCGACTAATCAGTGCTTGAAAGTGATCAAAAAACTAGGGTATATTTTATTATTTTTCATATAAGATCGAAAAGGAATTAAAATTCAAAATATTTATATATTCCAACAAGTCTGTCATAATGTCAAAACATCAATTTATAATATATGTCAACAACATTGAATTTCTTCGTATCTTCGTGCAGTTTTTTGTTTTGTTTATGAAATATTTCTGGGAATTTATTATTTAGGTTTGACATGGTGCAATTAATTTCTTTTACATTGTTTTTCTTCTGGGAAGAAGCGACTCGTCAAACAATTCTATTGCAATTTTCATGACGCCCTTGACTGACTGACTATCAGCAATTTGCTGACTGGAAGAATGTGATCTCTTGCTGATTCAGCAGAGATGAGCAGAAGAATAGCGATGGTTTGTGTGTTTCGATGCGATTGCAAAGTTATTGTTCTGAACACATTGAACAAAAGTCATTTTGTTGCAACTTTGCCTTTGAGATAATGTTTTTAGAGCACACTTACGATGTAAGATTTTCAAATGAAATTGGTTAATTTAAATTTGAAATATAGTTTGTTGAAATCAGCGATTACTCATGAAATCCTCATTACTGTTAATCCACGGTATTATTCATCCTGGTAGCACATTTATTTTCGAAGCTCTTTTTGTGTAAGTGAATATTTTGTAATTTCAGAAGCTTACTTACAAAAAAGATATTAAATTTGTTCTAAAAAGCAAAAAGAATGTTTTTGTAGAATGTATACCAAATGTTTCAATTATTATTTATGTTTAAAGTCAAATAAAAGAAAATGGAACATTGAGCGACCTTTCTTTATGTCTGCTACGTGCATGGAGGATAGAACTGGAGGCTTTGGGTTAGGCCATTGTTGAGTTCATAATCTTATGCCAAGGACAAACTACCGACGAAGGTGGAAGTGTATTATTTTCTCTTTTCTATACCGTTTATTCTACTGACTTGTTGAAATGTAGGTTTGTAAGCTTCAAACAAATTCATAAATTTCTATTTTTATTTATATTTGAATCATATCTGAAAATTACTTCCAAAATTATTTTGATATAGTAAAACATTGAAATTTTTATTGGGCTAGCTAGCCATTCGCCCTTCAGGTGTCGTGGAAATATTTTGTGAATAATATATCACATTCCACACTAGTACAATAAATGATAAATTATTATTTATCACATTATAAATATTCATTTATTATACCATAAGTAGTTGAAGTATTATCGATTATTTTTGTGGTGCTATCACGAATGTTTATTGTGCTTGCGTTTGAATATCACGAGTGTGCAGCACGAGTGGTATTCACAAGCACAATAAATATGAGTGATTGCACCACAAAAATAGTCTATAATACTTTAACTACAAATGGTATATGGAGGACTATTCCAGGAGTCAAACCATTTTTTCAAATAAGTTTTCTATGAATCTAGTAACAACTCACGTAATTTTCATAGACACGAGTAAACAAACTTCTGTCAAACTAAAAAATTTGAATTTCTTGCATTTTCTTTGACGAGTGATAGAGAAATATATTGCGTCTTGATATGGAATCTAGTTCAGAAAGGTTTGGTGATAGATCAGAAGATAAAATTGATGAAGATATTCAGAAAAATATTCCATTAAATACGAAGAAAGCACAAATTGGAGGTATCCACATCTTTGAGTAAAATACTCACTCTGACCACTAGTGTAATACCCGATGGTATTTCTACACGTCCAAATATGCACCGTTTCTATGGCGATTTAGCATTGTTAACCTTGTTATAAGTACTACGAATGGAATAGTCAAAATTACTCACAATCACATCTATAAAATATAGGTCATATTTTTTTGTAAAAAATCCTCAAAAAAAAAATTATAAAAGGATGAAAATCTCTGAACTTTCTTGTATACAAAAAAGATCCGCTGTGGCCACACAGTACTTCTCCGACCGTAAATTTCATGGCCAGTTTCATCACTGTTTCAGAAATTTAGAGTGTCGTATCAATTAATTGCATACCTATTTCATAGTGAAAACTGTCATTGTCAAAGTGACAACTGTCATTGTCAAAATTAGTGGACTACCCTAAGGTTTGAACCTCGGAATCCGGATCCACTGAACGGATTTTTATAAAACCTTCTGGAATGTGTTTTTAACACTAAATTCTAAAATGTTTACCCATCAATTTTGCCGATCTCAACTTTTTTATTATTAAAATGAGTAATTATCAATTTTTCTGAGTTTTCATTAATTTTTAAACTAGAGTTTTCTTGCGTTTAAATTTATATTCTACATAGAACATACTAGTATGAACTTGTCCTTGAGGCCTCAAGGGACTTCAGCTAAAAATGTTTTTTTCTATGTTGACTGAAATCTGAAAATGCTGAAATAAATTGATATTACCAGTTACTTCCAAACAAATAATGAATCCATCATTAAACCAGTAGCCCGACATGAACAAAACTCTGTACAAATATTGCGGAAGAATAAGGATGGTCACGAAATGAAAATCAAATATCAATATATAATTGTTTATAAGTTATCGATTTGGAATAAGATAATACTAGTTGGAATTATGAGTCGCACTGCCTTCTTCGAAACAGAAAAATATTTTATCACAAAACCAGTAGTCCTATAATTATGAAATTTCGTTTGAATATCAAGAAATAATAGTAGTAACTGTAAAATAATATTTAGTTGTCAATAAATTTCCGTTCATAAATTATAGAAATATAATCTTTAAATACCAATATACTTTTGAGTCGCATTGGCTCATCCGAAACAAATAATCAGTTCCTCCCGAAATCAATGGTCCCTGATCGATTAAAATTTGATTCAATATTAAGGAAGCATACAAGTTATTGCGTAATAAAATTAATTCAACAGTCGGTTTCTGTTCAAAATTTATTGGCATGGAATCAGTAACTGCCAACAGTTTGATAAGTTGCATGCCTTTAAAACAATCAGTCAATTTATTGCTCGACTATTGGTTCGAAATCAATAAGACTTTGTATGAATATCAAGGAAGCATTAAAGTTATTGTCAAATCAAATTAGTCCGAGAAACTGTTTTTGTTTAAGATTTATTGACATGGAGTCTGTAGCGGCCAATAGTTTGACTTTTAATGCAGTCAGTCAATTTTTTTCTCGACTAGTTGTCCTAAATCACTAAAACTTCATATGTTACATCAGTTACTTCCATAACAAACAATAAATTCATTATTGAACCAGTGGCCCCACAGAAACGAGAGGGAAGAATGAGAGTGACCACAAAATAAAATGAAGTATCAATATATTTATGTTAATGAGTTATCAATTTGGAATCTGAAAACCCCAAATATAAGTCGCACTGCCTCCTTCGAAACAAAACAAAATTTTATTACAAAATCAGTGATCCTATAATTATGAAACTTTGTATAAATATTAAGAAAGAATAACAGTGAGTGTGAAATAATATTTAGTTGTCAATAAATTTTTGTTAATGAATTATAGACATAGAATCTGGAAATATCAGTAGACTTATGAGTCGAATTGGCTCTTTCGGAACAAATAATCAGTTCTTCTCTCAATCAATGGCCCTAAATCAATAAAACTTTGTACGAATATAAATGAAGCATAGCGGTTATCTTAGAATAAAATTTATCTGACAAACTAATTTTGTTCAAGAGTTATTGATATGGGATCACTAACTGCCAATAGGTAATAAGTTGAGCAAATCGCCTTATCAACAACTTTTTTTATTGTAAATATGTCAATTTTAGTTTAAAAATTATAAATGAATATTAAAGTTACTCTATAAATATCATTTATTGAATATGAGATCAAAATCTTTATTGCAAAATTTTGTTCATCATTTTTTTCTCATTTTTCAATTAATTGTTGTTATGAAGATCGGAAAATTTTGAAAGGTAAACTTTTTTATTCAAGCTTTTAGCAATGCAATCGAAAAGGTTTCATGAAAGTCCTTCCAGTGGAACCGGGCTCCGAGGTTTTTACATTTTTATGTGTAACGTTACTCCACATAGGCTCGGTTTCACCATAGTCAGTTAAATTTATCTAGAGGTTATTTAGAGTTAGTAACTATAGTTTCGTATAGAATAACCTCTGGATAAATTTAACTGGCTTTAGTGAAACTGGCCCTAAGTGTGTAACGAACTGAATTGCTGTTAAAAATGTTAAAAAATTTCTCTTATAATGAAGATCCGCGCATTGAATAGGAGGAATCATTTGTAAGCAGTCAGAAGCTGCGATATTTTGAAATTATGGCAATGACGAGCACTAGTAACGAGTGTAATAAACAAAAATATTAGTATTTACTTTACAATCTTTATATGCAATTAAGAAGAATTTAGAACAGAGTGTAAAGTAAAGTGTGCAAAGAAATAGGGTCAAGTAAATCAACAGTCGGTTAAATTTGGAAAGAAAACAACAAAATACTCGAAAATATTGAACGACTTAATTTGAATACTAAAGAAAATCAGTAAATAATGAACTTGACCAAAGAATTCTGAAATGGTTTTCGCAGCAGAGACTTATGTAGCGCTTCTGGAATTTTCTATAATGCTACAGAACTGTAAACCTGAACAAAATCGCAACAATTTTTGTTGCCAAATACATTTAGTGTCATTTGACATCAAGAAATGATATGATTTTGTTCAGATTTACAGTTCTGTAGTGTTGTAGAAAATTCCAGAATCGCGCCATTAACAATATAACCATTTGTGGATATATGATATTACTATAAGCATTGAACCTTATTTTATCAGAATCAAGTAGATTTATTATCCTCTCGGATATTACGAACATCGGTTTTAACCAACCGTTTTCGGCGGTCTCTACTCTCTTGAGGCTCGTTATAAACGAATTCGACTTATTTTTGGAAATGAAGAGTTCTTTTCTAGAATTTCGGGGTCTTTAATTCATTGGAACATACAATTTCAACATTTGATCGCCGGAAGTGTTTCATTGAAGATGGTAACGTGGATCCCACTACTTAATTATTTATTTTTGATATCTACTATGCTTATCTCGCCGAGAGCTTAAAATTGATACCTAACTAGACATCATTTAAATAATTTGTGAAATAAACAATTGACAATCGTTTAAAAATCCTTTTTGACACTTCAACTAGAATACAAGAGCTTCAATATGGTACCAAACACGATAGAGCCAAATTACCTATTTTAACCCTGGAAGTGCACACTGGGGCTTAAGAAACCCCATGCTCCAATTTTTATCTTGTGCACAAGCACAATGTTGATATAGTACGATGTAACCACCTCGTAAAAGTTCAGCAATGTCTTCAGTATGTGCTATATTTATGAATTTGTTTGCGTTTGGGTCTCTGAGACCCCAGTGTGACTGTTTGCGTTAGATTTATTGGCATAGCTATTTTGGAATTCAAAGATCCTTCTGCATTGATAAATGATGAACTTGAACCTGAAATTCATGAAAGATCTTATATTTAATGCAGTGAACAAGAAAAACTCGGAAAATATGTACTTTTTATGCATTGGCCGTTTTTTCAATGATCTGTGCTCTTAAGGACTCAATGCTTTGTTACTTCTTTTATTATTGTACTAAAAAGATTTCATATCATGAAAATCAATCAAAACAACATCCAATTATCAGAGAAACTACGTTTTCGTTTGGGGTTTGCGTTGGATTTATTGACATAGCTAAAAGTTCTTTATTATACTCTCTATTTTGACATTTCAGCAGGAAATGACAACTTTGGAGTTCAAAGACCCCTCTGCTTTGATAAATGATGAATTTGAACGTGAAATTCATGAAAGATCCTATATTTTATGCATATAACAAAAAAAATTGAAAAATATGTACTTTCTATGCATTGTCTTTCTTTCTAAATAAACTGTGCTCTTAATGCTTTCTCACTTCTTTCATTATTATCTTGAATAGTCTACATTATCATGAAATTCAGCCAAAACAACATCCATAATTCTTAGAGAACTACGCATTTTCGTTAGGGGTTTCTGTGACCCCAGTGTGACACTTATGCAACTACAAACTAAGTTTGCATGTCCAGGGTTAAGAAAACAATTGACGAACGTTTGCATGTGATATCAAAATATGAGTGATAATAATTCTAACTCCACATTATGATTCTTATTATTCCTTTGGTTCAGAAATATGTATCGAATTTTATAATAATTTAAATTTTGATAATAACAAATGAACCCCTGATAATTTTGAAAAATGCTTCTTGTGAATGTCGTGGAAAATTATTCAAGGATTAGTTTTAATCATTTCATATTACTCTACCGTTTATGAAATAAACGCTAAAAATTAAAAAGTTCCACTAATACAGTTGTGGTACCACTGGTTGAAAAAAGTTCATCTACGAACTTGAACCTAACTTATTGATGAAAAACTTGAATATAAAATTTTCAGTCGAAAATTCGTACGCGTTCTCAAGACAGACCTATAGACGACTTTTTTTAAATTATGTTTTTCGGGTTCAGTAGGTTCTAAAACGTGAGTATTCATCAAAATCTCGAACTGTCAAAACATCACAATTACAATATTTCCTCTATTATATTATAGGTCTGAAAAATAAAAACCAAATAAATTGTTGTAAAATGTGTAAAATAAATCAGTTTAATACTTATTACTAATTTATTTATCTGATAAATATATAGCTTTTATTAAACAAACAAATCTACATTTAAAAAACTTCGCCTACTTGTAAATTGAGCGTTTATTTATTTATTTTAGTTCAAATTTAGTTCAGGTGTACAGGTCTTCAACTTCAAGTGCCTAAATAAATAAAGATTCGAATGTTTCACATATTATTAAGCTGAAATATCTACATACTTAAATTAGTACGGCTAATTTATTGCGTTTATTATGTAAATAAAATATGGAAAATTTATGGCAGCATGTATATACTCACGCATTTTGTTAGCAATTAGTTATAATATATATTACAATTTACACTTTTTATCTTCATATCTCTAAATAGTTAGTCTATTTTTCCGCTTCGGTAATTCTGAAATGATATCTTGTAGAAAATAGTATACTATTATGTAATACGAACGATTTCAGTAACAACAATCGAAGGATATATTCCCTATGGGAATATTTTTTCAATCAACAAAAATATTTGAAAAATCTGAAAGTGAGGAATATTTTGAAGAGATTCAGGAATGTTTTTCAATCATAGCTTCGTTTTTATCTGTAGAGTGCATTGACATTGGCCGTCCAAACATATATTTAAATAAAATTATCTATTTTCAAATTATCAGTATTATTTGAACTGAGTTCTTAAGAACTGATTAACTCCTATCTAAATAACATCAATTTAAATCATAATTTAAACTTCCTTTAACATCACTTTTATCAGAAAACAAACAAATATTTATTTACACTTTTGGTTTGTTCTTCATGGGAATTTTCCTGTAATTTATTTGTCAATTTTCTGGTCGAAATAAAAGAAATATTTGCGGGCTCGGCAATCGGATTATCTCAGATGCATCTTGTATCACATTCCACAGTTGTTACGTCATTGAGACCTCTTGCTGTGCAAAAAATACCACGCTACCCAACAATACCATCATGTAACACTTGTTATTTTAGAATACCAGTTTCATGCTAAATGTTGTCATCTTTTCAACCGTATTCCCTAATTCACTCAGCCAAAATGTTGAAAGTTTTTTTTAATAATTGCGGAAAATTATTATTTGCAATTTTCTTCTCAACTCTTATTCAATTAAATCTGGGATTAAAAATGTTCAAAAAAGTTTGCTTGATGCAAAAAACAACAGTTATTTTTAGTTACCTGCAACATTCAATATTTGCCTTAATCAAAAACTGCCCCGCGGTTTTTGTTCTATGATCAAGTAGAGCCCCAGCCTTTGAGGTAAAATTAACTTGGTGTTCGACGCTCTATCGGAATCTGAAATGAAAAATAGTAGCTCCCATTCAAGAATTTAAAAGAGACTTCGTACCCTTTCCCCCAACCCTCAGAAGAGGTGAAGAAATCATTGAAATTTTACTTTGGACATTTTCTCATTCGGTGCATATTTCTCGATATATTCCAGCGAAAAATAATATCGTATTCAGCGGTCAATTGAAATGAGACACCTATATTTAATTTTAGCTTTCTGCACTCCTCTATATAAACTTCAAATATGCCAAACCTCACATTCCTTCGTGCGAGTGATATGGTCTTCACATGAAATTGAAATGGGGCACCTGTATATAAGTTTAGCTTTCTGCAATCTTCATATAAATTTCGAGTATGCCAAACTTTACATTCCTTGGTCTGCGCGGTACAAAGTTTTCTCTTCACGTAAAATTAAAATGGGTCAGTCTGTACATAATTTTAGCACATTGCACTCCTTCTCCGTATAAGCTTCAACATACCTTCGTGCGCGCAATATGCTTAAAAATGGTTACAAACTTCACTCTTCACGTATTGATATATATATTAAAATGGGACACCTGTATATAATTTCTGCTCTCTGTATTTCTTCTTCATATAGACTTTAAGTATGCCGAATCTCACATTCCTTCGTGCATGTAATATGCTTCAAATTTAATATAATACTAGTATGGATTCAAAATAGTAATCACGCTCCTACCTCATTGAGTGCAAATTTTGGTTTTTCGTGTATCCAACCCTGATTGTTATATCCTCTCGAATATTTTTTTGATTGGTTGAAACATTTGTCTTCTTACAAATGGAGTGTATCACTCACAAATTGGCAAATCGCGTGACGGGCTTTAATAACAAAGAAAATAGGGTTGTTAGCATCTTCTCAATTTTCTGACAAGTTTCACAGTTTGAGTACAAAAACTTCACAATTTCAATTTGTAAAACTTGTCTGAAGTCTGCCGGTTTAATTACAGAAATTGCATCTTTTTTATTTGTTCTGAACAAGCTGTCCAGACAAGATTATCTCAAAATGAGCCATTTATAATTGCCTTTTCTCAATTCATTACTCTTCAAATTACTCTGTAAACTTATAATTTTTCCACGAAATTTCATCTTCAGTTTGCAAATTAGAAAACTGATAATTTTTTGTTCAACATTCCTGGAGTTATAATGAAACAAATTTCGTTGAGTTCGCATTTTGGAGATAAGAATGAAATATAGCGAGAGATAAAATTATACAGCGTGTGCCTCAGAAGGATGCTGAAAAAATTGATTTACGAGGGCAAAGCTGTTGATTCTGTAAATATAAGGGTGGCTCGGATATTTTCTTAGGGTGTAAATAGTGCTTTCTATAGTACACTTATTTACTTTTAGAATTCTATTTATAACTAATAAAAATACCAAATGTGCTTTGGAAGTTATACGATATTTAAGTAGAGCCTATTTTTTTTTTTTTGTATCTTCATTTTCCTTATTTGAAAGTTTTAAAGAAAATAATATTAATGTGATTATAATATACATGTATATATTATTCCAGTAAGAGATATGATACGATGTTTAAAAATTGACGGATGTCAAAAACGATATTATTTTCAAGAAATTAAATTGCATGAAATGTATTTGAAATTTCTTTGCCTGTTGATACTAAAGCAGAAATCTGGAAATGAAAATCTATTTAGAATCAAATTTTATATTTAGAAATCATCACTTGATGTTACAGCACAACTTTTGTTCGAGATAATAGATAAATTATAGCGTTTTTATTGATGATCATATTACCATGAATTAATGTGTTTTTTTTTCTCCCAGAGCCTACAATAATATTTACATCATGTTATTGTTTACTACATGTATAGAATGATCAAAAATGATTGTCCGTGCCGCTTTGTTCTGATTTTTTCTTTGCCGCCTGCTTGAGATAGTGACCTTCAAGTGACAGATGACAGTTCCTCTGAAAACCCTATTCTAACCTAATAATTTGGTAGAATAATAATAAATTCTCAATAATCAGTCAATAATACAGCTATTAACTTACTTTTTAGTTTATTGAATCAGATTATGGATGAATCCGTCATAAAATATGCAAAATATGCGCCATTGTGTTCTTGAAATGTCGGTAACGTAGTTTTCAAAATAAATAAATTTATACTAATTTTATTCCATGAAGATAGTTTTGATCATAATGCGATCTTTTGCCTGTCACCTGTCAGGCAATCATTATTCATCACTCTGTAGAACGAAGTCATTGTATTAGAATAATGATAAAATCATCACTGTACTAGTTCAATAATAAACCAAAGATGAAATCATTAAAAAAAAAAATTTACTGCTGCGCCTTCCCGGTAGTCGTATGCTATAATATTTAACTTTCTCATGAAAATAATTATTATAGTTGCAAGTTTCTTGTAATTTGTCTCATATCACTTCTCTATTGCGTTTTGAAAAATCTGCTGTGGCCACACAGTACTTTTCCGATCATAAATTTAATGGCCAGTTTCATTGCTGTTTCTTAAATTTAGAGTGTCGCATCAATTAATTACATATTTCAATGTGATAGCTGTCATTGCAAAAGTGATAGCTGTCATCAAAGTGACAGCTGTCATTGTCAAATGGGCAGCTGACATTGTTAAAGTGACAGTTGTCATTGTTAAAGTGACAGATGGCGGATATTTTTTAGTCTTTACTTGAAATAATATTTTTGAAAATGAAGAGTCCTTTTCTAGATTTTCGAGGTCTTATATTTTGTCCAATTCTGCATTAATAAATACAGTATACCCTCAAAGGTTACATTTTATCTTTACAAAATTTTTTTAAATCCAAATTTTTTGCAATAAAAACATCGTCGTTTTGGTAGTTTCTTCTAAGAATACACTTTTCCAATAGTTTTCCAACGCTTCGATTGTTAAATACAGCTGTTGGCATGAAATGAAGATTTATATCGGACTGAATTAATGAATATTTGAATATAAAGAGAAATATAACGCATCGAATTTTTTTGAAAAATTGAAAATCAAGTAAATAAGTTTATGCTATCAACTTACCCTTGCATGTGTTCAAAACAATTCTAAGAAATTAATCATTTCTATTGAATATACCAGGAAGGATCAATTTAATCATGATTAACTATCCCCACTAACATTTAATTGAATGACGGATGAAATATAGGTTATTATTTTGTAAGCAAAAAATATAACCGAGCAAATAAAAATACTATCAGTCACTTTTAGTCCGGGAGGCAGCGTTGCAAATTTGCTAGTGATTTTAGAAAAGACGGTAACGTAGATTCCACAGATTATTTTATATTTCTACTAAGTCTATCTCCCCGAGAGCTTTAAATTGATACCAAACTAGATATAATTTGAATAACTTGTAAGAAAACAATTGACAATCGTTGAAGCATCCTTTCTAATACTTCTGTTAGAATTAATCCCGCAGGAGTTTTGATTGGATACCAAACATGATAACTAGAAAGTTCCATCAATTAAGTTATGGTACCACTGGTTGAAAAGAACTCATTCACGAAATTGAACCCAACTTTTTAATAAAAAAAACTTGAATATAAAATTTCAGTCAAAAATTCCTACGCATTCTCAAGTTATCGTGCGTTCAGACAAACCGCAGACAGACCGACCATCTTTTTACTTGTACTTGTACTAAGTACCAGAAAGTATTGTGAAACCGACCAAATTCATATATCGAGATTTTGATGGATATATCCGTTTTGAGCATCCCTGAATTCATTTTGACTATTTTTGGCTTGATGTCGGTACGTATGTACGTATGTATGTGTGTATGTGCGTAACTCGCAAATCTCAGAATTCGTCAAACGTATAAAGCTGAAATTTTGTATAAAAGACTGGAATAGGATCTATGATCTTGATGTGCACCTCGCATTATGGTTGCAATCGTCTGTACTGGAAGTGCACTTTACCTGATACTTTTTTTGAATTTTCCGCATAAATCTAGAATGATTAGCCGTAGGATACTGGAATTCAGTATTTGAAATTGATGTAGCATCCAAATGATCATCTCCTATTTTCGTCCCAATCGACTAAGCCGGAAGTGCACTTCATATTACAGACTTTTCGAATTTTTCTCATAAATTTAATATAATCAGTTGCAGAATATTGAGATTTCGTATTGAGCACTTTTATAGCATCTAGTTGTACACATTGCATTATGATTGTGATCGGCTAAGCCGGGAGTGCAGTTTACTCGAAACATTTTTTAATTTTCCGCATAAATCCAAAACGATTGAATGTAGAATATTAGAATACAGTATTCAAGATGATAGTACTGTCTAGATGCTCATATTCTATTTCATTGAGATCGACTGAGTCGAAAGTGCACTATACTTGACGATCTTGGAATTTTGCGCATAAATTCAGAATTGTAAGTCGTAGAATCCTGGAAATCAGTATTTAGGAATGTTGTGACATAAGAATGATGACATACTGTTTTCATAGCAACCGACGAGCCGTGGAATGATGAGATGTTGTGTTTGATTATATATATCCAATGATGTACAAGTAAGTCACGTGATGTCCACGTCAGATTTTTTAAAATTGTCAAAAAATCATCATCACAACCTCATCTATTTTATATAGGTTAGGGAAATAAAAATTTGTGAATCCCTGTACTTCAGTAGAAAAACTTAGATAAATTGTGCCGAAATTCCTAAAATATCTACAGGATGAAGAATGCATCACAAATCGGCAAGAATGTCAAGTAAGCAGTTTATTATCTACTTGTCGCCAACTTTAAAAAAAGTACATTCCTCAAAATTCTTTCTCTCTTCTCATTTTTATCACATGGGTGTCGATTGAAGAATACATTTAAAAAAAGGCGAAGAAGAGTTCTCATATAACAATTCATGCCCTCTTAAAAAGAAGTCTCTGCGCCACTGTACTATAAATATAAGACAGGTTCGTTTCCCAGCCGTACGTTCAAATTTTATCGCTGAAATGTTTATAGTTTGTCATTTCACCCTGCACCACTTATCTGAAAATAGATCCGACGCCTCTGACTTCGCACCCTTCTTTATACTTTCTTGAGCTTAATCGATCCATCATGGAATTAAAATTAATGTTGACTTACTAATTTTTAGTATTTAATGTTGTACAGATTGAATGATAGCCAAGCTGATTTAAATGTTTACAAAGGATTGTTTGATCAATTTAATTTGATTACTTGTTGGATTACAATACTGATTCAATAAGATTTAGTAACGGCATTTTGATACGGATTTTTAGAATTATCAATTACACAAGCTTAACTGGTACAATATTCGTTTAAACGATCAATTGTATTTGAAAATAATATATCAAGGACATTTCCACTGGAAAACACGCTACATTATATATCTTTATGAGAATGCTAAGCTGCGTTCGCTAATCACATGAATGAATATAAATGTAAATTTTAAAATTCAATGTTTGTATGAATTGGTTTGAAATACACAGTACTCCAGTTCAAAAGCTAAGAAAGAATCCGCTGTGGCCACACAGTACTTCCTTGACCCTAAATTTCATAGCCAGTTTCATCACTGTTTCAGAAATTCAGGGTGTCACATCAATTAATTGCATATTTCAAAGTGAAAACTGTCATTGCCAAAGTGACAGCTGTCATTGTTGAAGTGACAGATGGCGGTTATATTTTAGTCCTTACAAAAAATAAATATTTTTGATAATGAAGAATCCTTTTTTAAATTTTCGGGGTCTATAATTCATTGGAACATATAGTTTCGACATTTGATCAGCGGAAGTGTAATTTGAAGATGGTAACGTGAATTTCACTACCTAATTATAATTTTTTAAATCTACTAAACTTATCTCTCCTAGAGCTTAAAATTGATACTAAACTAGACATCATTTAAATGATTTGTGAAAGAAACAATTGGAAATCATTTTAATATCCTTTTTGACACTTCTGCTAGAATGATCTTTGATATCAAACACGATAGAGCCAAATTATTTATTTTAATAAAACAATTGACGAACGTTTGCATGTGATGTCAAAATATGAGTGAAAATTATTCTAACTTCTCATTATGATTCTCATCATTTCTTTGGCTCAGAAAAATATAACGAATTTTATAATAAATTCAATTTTGATAACTAAAAAGTTCCATCAATAAAGTTTTGGTACCACTGGTTGAATAAAGCTGATATACAAATTTGAACTTAGCTTTTTGATGAAAAACTTGAGTATAAAGTTTCAATCGAAAATTTTTACGTGTTCTCAAGTTATTGTGCTTCCGGACAGACCGACAGATCGACTTATTAAAAACAATCTGTCGTGGACATCACGTGACTTACTTGTACATCATTGGATATATATAATCAAACAGAAAATCTCATCGTTCCAAGGCTAATTGTTTTTGATTTATCATCTGTCAAGTAAAATGCGCTTTTAGCTTAGTCGGTTGCTTCGGTAACAGTAGGTCATCATTCTCATGCTACAACATTCCTAAATACTGATTTCCAAGATTCTACGGCTCACAGTTCTGAATTTATACGCAAAATTGAAAAATAAATTCCAACTGAAGTGCACTTTCGGTTATTATTATTGTTATGAAAATAGTAGGCAAACATTTAGATGCTACAGCAGACTGAAGTACCAAATTTTAATATTCTACAGATGATCGTTCTGAATTTATGCGAAAAATTCCAAAAGATTGTCAAGTATAGTGCACTGCCGGCTCAATCGATCTCGATGAAAATTGGATATGCGCATCTAGACAGGACTATCATCTTGAATACTGTATTCTAATATTCTACGTTCAATCGTTTTGGATTTATGCGGAAAATTCAAAAAATGTTTCGAGTAAACTGCACTTCCGGTTCAGCCGATCGCAATTATAATGCAAGATGTACAACTAGTTATTATAGAAGTGCTTAATACAAAATTTCAATATTCTACGTCCGATTGTTTTGAATTTATGAAGAAAATTCGAAAAGTCTGTCATATAAAGTGCACTTCCGGCTGAGCCGATTGGTACGAAAATAGGAGATGACCATTTAAATGCTACAGCAATTTCAAATGCTGAATTTCAACATCCTACGGTTGATCATTCTGGATTTATCAGAGAAATTCGAAAAAAGTTTCAAGTAAAGCGCACTTCCGGTACAGACGATTGGAACCATAATGCGAGGTGCACAACTAGACCATCTTAAATACAAAATTTCAACATTATACGTTGTACCAGTTTTTAAATTTGCGAGTTATGCACGCACGAGTGCACGCACGCACGAACATACGTACCGCAAAAAATAGTCAAAATGGATTCAGGGATGCCCAAAACGGATATTTCCATCAAAATCACGATAGATGAATTTTGTCGGTTTCACAATACTTTCTTGTACTTAGTACAAGTAAGTAATTATGGCTGGTACCACAAGCTCTGTTTTTGGCTATACTAACAGTGTTATTTTAAGAAGAGTTTTAAGGCAATATACATATTTCAAGCTATTTTAAAGGAAAATATTCAAATAAATTTTGTAGACATATGTGTTTTCCGTAATTTGTATCTGAAGATTATTTTCTAAAGTATTTGGGAAGATTCTAGTTGGTTAAAACACATCTTGACACAACGCTCTTAGTAGCGCCAAAAACAGAGCTCGTGGTACCAGCCTATGTTTTTGAAAACTGTCATCAAAAATGAACATTTACATAGCAACTAGAAATATGCGAAATGATTGGTTTGTTCATAGGACGTGAAATATTTCGCAGTCAGGATGCGAAATATTTCGCATTCTGCTATAAAATAAACTGTATTGGTATTATAGCAACATTTAAAATCACATTGATTGACTCGGAATGTCAAAATTTTCTTTTCACATTTTTAATAATTTTGAGACTTGTTTTTCAAAAAAATGTTGTTTGAGACTCGATTGCGAAGTTCTTTTGCAGTCTGTCTATAATCAAAAATAACTATTTTTGGGTGTATTTAGGTTTAAAACGAGAAGATTCATCAAATCTTGGAGCTGTCAAAAAATTACGATTCCAATACTTCCCCTATTATCGAAAATTGTTTCAAAAACGTTCTATTGTGCATTCAAAATGATTTCTTGTTGCGTTATTCAGGCAATATTTTATAAAAAAGAGCTTCCTTAAGTTCAAAAAAATGCAGTGAAGATTATCAGAGAGAATTGAACGAGGTTTGTTATTTGTTAATGATATAGTTTTTAGGAAATTTATTAATTTATTTATCATACTAACTGTTACCAGCGGCATCGCAGCATTAAAGATGTTCCTTTTGAAATAAATGAAAAAATATAAGATAATTAACTATATAAATAAGTAAACAAAATTGTCAAGACAACAAAAATAAAAATACAAATAGTAACTAGATTAGTTTAAAATATCCAATCCTAGGATCGTAGAGCTCCGCCTGTGGTTGATGATTTAATGTCCACAGGTCTTCAGGAAATAATAATGAAGGTCTAAATAGGGAAAATTGTCAACTCCTTGTCGTTTTTGCTCTTCTTTTTTTGGTTTGGAGTATAACTGAACCATCCACAGATCTTCAGGAGGTGGTGATGAAGCAACTGTTGCAAGTAGATTCTTAGATGAGAATAACTTGAAATTATGAACAAATGATTGGTAGCCATGATCGATTAAGTTCATAACCGGTATTCAAATTCAAATTATTCGGGGATTTTTTGATTTCAATTGTTTCTTTTATAAGCCTCTTGAATCAATTGTTCTCTTTAGCCAGAAGCTTCGTATTTTTGAAGTCAATGCCATGTAATTCTTGAATGGCATGCTCAGCCACTGCAGATTTTTCTGCATGCTTCAATTTTATATGACGAGAATGCTCTTTCAATCTTGTTTCTACAGTCCTCTTGTATATACTTGGATACTGTAGAGAAAATCTGTCTTTTACATTACCAACAAGATTTCGAATTTTTTCAACTGGAAGTGTATGAAATGGGACGAATCCCCTTTTGGATATATTATTCTAGAAAGAAAATAATCTATTCACCTCGTTAATCCGTGATTTCGACCATGTTCTTGATAAAATGTTGACAAAAGGATCCAAGCAAGTAACGAAGAATTTCGAGGAATTTCTTCCTTCCAAAGGGACTAAACCATTCACCATAGAATTTGCCACGTTGATGACAAAACTTCTTTTCTAACTTTACAATAGATAGTGAACCTGACTTGGTTCACCGAAATATTATTCCCATCCACTAGTGGAAGCAATATAGAGCAACACCTCGAACTACGTGCTGTCTTGTGAGCTCGACGAATATAACTCGTTTATATTCAATTGACTAAACCACATTTCCAATAAGTATTTTGAGTTACCGATTGCAACTGATTTGTTTACTTGGCTTTATCTTTCAAGTAACCTCGGTTAGTTACTAGAACATTGTTTATTTAATGTTTTTTGTCGATAAGTTGATCCAAATAATCAAAATAAATCTTCCCTTCACCGGCCTCAACAATCGTCTTCATGAAAGCGTTTTGCCGTGAAAATTCAAGTACAATACCGCAATCATTGGAAAAAATATCGACAGTATAATTTTTATATCCCGCCATATCGCCAAAACATTAATAAAAGTGCAATGGTATAGATTAGTACCAATAAGCAAAATTATTTACCAGTCTTATCAACCAACAAACAATTTACTTTAGAAATATGAATCACTTATGCCATATCAAATATTATATCCTGTATTCAAGTTGTCGAATAATCAAATTCAAGTTGAGTGACTAACTCTGCATTCCATCATTTCGTTTGTCTATTGCCGGTTGTTCATGTGAATCATTTGTTCTTTGTATTTTCGAAGTGAATGTTCTTGCTTCAATTGTGGTAGTCAGTCATACACAGAGTAACTGATTTAAATATTTGACCTTGCAGTGATTGTGCGTGACTTTATTGAACTGATAAGTGATACTAAAAACAACTTTATAAAAATTGATTGCTGCGGCTGAAATAACATCTTTTGTAAGTAGACAAACAAGAGTTATTTATACACCAAGAGAAGAAAGTTAGTTATTTTTGTCTAGCGCGATCATTTATCGTTTTATTCGAAATGTAAGCAAGGGATTGAGAAATGAAACTTTTATTTGACTAGTTTATAATGGTAATTTATGCAACAAGTGTGTAAACTTGAGCATTATAAAATAGAGCCATTTATTTTGGAATAAGGCTTGCAGAGCTACGGGAATTACCCAAATGTCATAATTGCTTGTTAACGCACGTGTTGCATTTTTCATATTTTGATAAAAATCAAGCATACAACAATTAAGTCATTAGATAAAATAAAGTCAGCCCAAATATCATGGAAGTGTCACTTGTGATTGCATTTCCACATTAAAATACAAAAATACATTGTAACTTGTCATTTATTATTCGAAATCTGCTATATTTTTTGATATATTGAAATGATTGACAAATAGCTAATGCAGTTATTGTCATCTGACGCAATTCGTGTTATATGTACATTGTTGTTGAATTTGCACTTATTACACCCACAGCGCGTGTATTATGCCTGAAAAATATTTTTAATTCATAATTATGCTATTTTCTCTCAGTGTTACAGAATAATTCACACTTATTTATGAAGTGAGTTAATTACTGTACCATAAGACTAGTTTTTCGTTGTTATGTGTTATATGATACTACATCAAGTAATGATACTCTTGTGTGTTGTTGCGGTCAAGCATGTCTGGAACACTAGCTCCTAGCAGCTGTGTAGAGTAACTTCACCCAAGTTCAGTCTGTTCTTATAATTTTACCTGAGACCTCAACATATCTTCAAATTCCGACCAGGTGTGGGAGATTGAATTCGGAGAAATATTTGTAGACTTAAGAAAATAAGATAACGATCTTAACAGAGTTCAAAGATGATTTAAATGGTTTTAGGCTTCATGAATGAATTCTTTTAACCTCTAATAGAAATGAAGTTAAAAATTGTTTGCCTTTATTTCGAATATTATGCAATACATAATATATTTTTAACTAAAAAGGCTTCATTCGAAATCCAGATTTACCAAAACTGTTTTTTTGAATAAAGCGTCAACTGAATATTAAAATATCTTCTGTCTTCTATCGCTTGAGTTGAGTTGAGGGAAATACAGAAAATGTTCTATTGTTACATACAAGCAATGCTCACAGATCCGCTTGCTTGATTGGAATAATTATTCTTTTTTTAATTTATTGATGAATTTTAAGATTTTGATCTAATCAAAGAATATATCCTGGCAATGTTTTTTCAAAATATTTTTTGTTTGTTTTTCAGTTGTGTCGTGTGTGGTTAGTGGTGTAAATAATGGGTGGAAGGCAGTCGAAGCGATCGGTGGATATAACGACGACGCCGAAGAAAGGCGAGGGCGATGGAGGGCCTATGGACGGCGAACCTGTGGGCAAAATGGAAAAGATTGCTGATCCAGACACCCTTAAAGCCGCTACCAATGGATCCGTGATACACGCGCAGGAAAATGGGGATGATGCTTCTACTGCAGAAGTTACGGTAAGTCCAATATATATTTTGAATTGCGTGTTTCATTATCAAATGGAAATTCAATATAATTAATAGAGCCCTTAAAATTGTGCTCTGCACAAAATTTAACTTCGCTAATACTAGTAATAAAATATAATTAGTTGAATAGCAATATGTCGATATATTCCCATCCTTTTATTTTTATACTTTTAACACAGAGAAAATACTCGATGAGTTAATTTAAATTGAACAGTTTCTTACACTGGAAAAAAAAGTTTTTTGTTAATAACATTTGCGTATGCTCTTGCTTTGGTTTTATATCTTGCACAACCTAATGTTGTCGCCGTTTTATGTATCTATTTTATTCGTATCGCTTTTTGTTCCATCCTCATGTATCCAAATGTAATTATTATTTGTCAAAATTAGTAATTTTTTTAAGTATATAAATGCAGAGTAATCTTCAGGGTATACATACTCCACCTATTTTTAATTATTAAATTAAATTTACTTTCCCTGGACTTTAAAAATTACAGTTTACACGTGAGATCATAGATATCATTTTAATAATTGTATAAAGTAATGTTTATACTTCGGTTTATACTCTAATTACTAATTACAATGAATTAATTAGGCATTATTATCTTTTCTAAAATAATTGTGTGTGCGATAGAGGGAGAGCAAGACATTTATTTCTAAATATGCTTTTTTATTCAGTAATTGATCGTAGATAAGTAAAAAAAGTCTTTTCGTTATGAGATGTGTATACGCTTTTTCTTTTTACCCTCTTAGGGCCAATTTCATCAATGCTAGTTAAATTTATCCAAAGGTTATTTTATACGAAAAGTATTTTTAATACAATTGTAACCATAGTTACTAACTCAAAATAACCCCTTGATAAATTTAACTGAATTTGGTGAAACCGGACCTTAGACTTAGCAATTAGAATTTAAGATAATTGACTTGCTCAAATATAATTTGACAAAAAACTGGCGACTGTCAAGGTCCCTTCAGACAGTATTGCTTATTTTCCTAGGAGATAAACTTATCGCTTTCATTATTTAATGAAAGAAAGAAAATTTGACTTTTAAAAGCAAAAAATTAATAGAATTGCTTAGCTTCATTATATGAAAGAAATTTTATTTCTTCTATTGGGAAGGAAAGAATTGAAAAAATTAGTTTGAGTGTAGTGTGCTTGTATGACTTAGCTGATATCGTCCAAAATTTATTTCTAGATCAAACCTTCCTTACTTTCCCAAATAAAAAATAAATTAAGACGATAAGGGAGACAAAATTTTGCCTTGCATCAAAAGTCATTGTCAAAACTGAATGGTTGTGTCATGCCGTATAATTTTTAAAATATATAATTGTTGTTTTATTGTGAGAGAACTTGAAAAAATTACAAAATGAAGACGGAGATTGCGAATTAATCTTTATTAAGTTAATAAATTTATAATTAATTATTTGAATAAGATAAGAAAGCGATTGATCGCAAATTCCTTCTAGGAATTTCGTTTCATGCACAATTCTTATAACTTAAATTAAATGTAGCACTTTTTTCGATTTCTGATTCACCTACATAATATTTGTAAATAAAGATCTATTGCAACTGTAACAAAATTAATTTCTTGTAACGAATATATTATCCATTGATTGAATCTGTGATTTAACATTCTCACGAGGATGATAAACCTCAATAAATCAAACCTCGATAAGTCGAAAACCTCTACAACTTGTTTTCTTTCCTTCAAACCTCAATACCTCCTTGTAAACTAGGGGCCCTTAACAGAAAATCTGGCGCGATTTGTTCCCGTCTGCCAATTTTGATTTTTTAGTTGATTGAGGCCATTTCCAAGTTTACCACGTGGATACTTCACTTTATTTAGAAATTGTAATAGAATCAGCAGTCTTCGAACAATTTCTTATTCCGCAAACACAAAGCTTCGCATATTGCGTGCCAAAATGCGAAAAAAATTCGGCTCAAAGAACATTTGATTCCTGCCTGCCAACGCATCATAGAGTTATTTTTATTGCTAAAGTTGGGAATAAAAAGTGACAGACATTTTTTGCCTATGTTATGCGATTCCTAAAAGTTGTATAATTTTTTTTTCCATTGAATAATCAGTTTCCGTCTGCCAATGAAATTTAAATGTATAAATTTCCAAATAAGGTTTCATATGAAGTATCCTCGTGGAAAACTTGGGAATGGTCTCAATCAACTAAAAATCAGAAAATACGGGCCTCTACTATATCTGAGCCCTCGATAAATAGAAATATTCTGTATTCCCCTAGAAGATATTTCTGTACATAACTTCCCTCTATAACTTGAAATAATTAAATATATTTGACCTCTGTATCTTGAACAAATCAATGTTTGATTTTTCTACCGCTTCAGCCCAATTTTTTTTCCTGGATTCTAAGGATTACTGATTTTTACCACTGATCTCAACACGTGTTTATGTTTACCAGATGTCCTATTATTTCATTTGGGATATTTATTGATATTGCAATTGCTGTGGCTTTAGTCTTAAATATCGAAAGATAATGAACAGAATCAGTTTGGCTCTAATTACGAGAGAATAGAATCTAAACCTCTGCTAGTCGAAAATGTACTTACAAAAACCTTTTTAAGTCAAAACCCTTTGAGTTGAAACCTCTATAACTTGAATTTTTAGCGCATTTTTTGGAAAAAAGCGCTATTATATTCACTTTGGCTGTCTGGCTGACTGGCGTGACGCTGAGCTCTCAGCAACTATACTATTTGCAGACTTGAAATTGGTAGTAAATAAAAGCTGCTGTTTCGTAGGTTTGCACAAATTGCTTTAATTCAAGCTCAGTGATTGTGGAAGATTAAATTATTCAATTACTTGTTTCAAGTGAAACAATGCCCATAGATATATATGACATTAGGAACATGGCAACTAAAATTTATTAAAGTAGATAAAAATTTAGTTACAACTTTCGCTGCGAGTGTCACTATCATTATGTACAGTTGTCAAATCTGTCCAGGATTCATTCAATGACTTGTTTGACGCGAATTTGAAGCTTATTAGAATGAATTATCATTATTGGATGAAAATTGGTTTACTTCTGGTGTATTTTTTTAATATAGCTTTGATAAAGATCAAATTATTATTTTAAGGTACAGCACTTGACCTCCCGTCAATCAATAACTAAACAATGAAGATTAAAAGGTTTTTTTGAGTTTGTACATGCATAAATTATGTACCTATCAAATAGTCAACTTGAAACTAGAACTAAATGGAAGCTGCTGTTTCGTAAGTTTGCCCAAACTGCTTGATTTCAAGCTCAGTAATTGTGGGAGATGGTAATTTGCGAAATCTCTGAAGTAACAAGCATTCATGAGCTGTCAAAAATGCGCTTTCATCATCTAGATGATTCTTCAATTTTTCTCTGTCTCCCTTGAAGTTCGAATTACTGAGGTTCTACTGTATTTAATAAAGTACGCATGAGATAGGTTAGGAACTCTCTATCGCCTTTTCGGCCTTCCGGGTATTTAAGGCATGAAATTCTAATTTTATTTCAGCATTAAAAGTAAAGTTTATTCTCCATTGGGTTATGCCGCCTATGCCACTACTGATTCGATGCATTGAAAGAAGATTTTTTAATTGATAGATACGTTACTCAAAAAATATGATGGCAGAAATTTATTAGATATGGTAGTTTTGACTGCGATTGGTTGTGGCCTTAACTTTTTATTAATTGCAATGCTAATTTACATTTGTTTTCCTTGTTGACATAATTACCTTGGAGATCTACGTATCATAAAGTGCATTACTGTTTATTTAAACGAGACTTGATTAAGTATTCAATAAATTTTGTATTTAATAAATGATCGTAAAAACTTTTGCAATCTTGGGCATAATATATTACACGGCAAGGAATTATCGATCTAACCTCAAGATTGTGCGAAGGAATCCAGGGATACAAGGAACTAATTAATAATGAATTTGCTGCTAAATCCTACTTCAATATTTTTATGTTGATATGCAATGAAAAAAATCGTGACTTGAATATTTGCTGGGCTCTTGATTTGTCAATTAAACAAAAATAAGTCGGCTGAATTTTAATCTTTGTCACACTTGACAGTTGCTAATACTATGATGCTGGTCGTCCAACGACGAAACTTTCTCGATAAAACTGTAAAAATCGTCAGTTTTCTCTCTCATGCTCATACATAAGTAGTACATAATTGAAAGGAAGAAACAAGACAAAATCAATGTATATAAATCTCGTAGACATCTCGCACTGTGCTCATGACGACGGGCAGTCATCTAGCAAAGGACAAAGATCTCTTAACAAGATCCTTCGATACCGACTGTATATTTTGTAGCTAAATAACAAATCTCCCGATATGTACATTTGATTACTTCGTTCAGTAGAACAAGAAAATATATATTGTAATGTTTATTGCTTAAAGAAATAGTTTATAATAAAATAAAAATCACTGTTTGATAATTGAAAATGAAATAAAAGTTTTCAGCCGGATATCATTAACAACACTGTATTATTTATTTATCACTTACTACTATCTTAAACAAAGTCGCAGAAATTTATATTTAACTATTTATATACACTATTCACTTCACTGTTTGATATTCACTGCTCTAGATTCACCATTACACTACAGTCAAGTCGTTTGCTTGCCTTTATGTATATAAATATCCATTTCTCGAATGTTCTACCACATTTCTGGAATATTGCTAGAGGCTTCCATCGGAAGGGGAGATGTGATGCGGTGCGGCACGATGCAAGAAGGACGAAAGGCTCCGCCTAGGCGCGATCAAGTCCAAGCCTACTCCACTTTTATGAACCTCCACACTCTCGCACGTTACAATATGTTGCTATTTTTCATAGCTCAATAATCCATTGCATCATTTTATGCCCAAAGTTTAAATTTAGAAATTCAAGAAGCAATAATATCCCCAGAAAACTAGAGATATCACTTGTAATCCGTTTTCTAGCTTACGAGATTTGAAGATTGAGTTGAATAAAATGTGGCAAAATTATTTTACAAACCTGGATGACTTCATTCATATTTGATTTCAAGAAAGAGGTAGTAAGATATATATTAATAATAAAAAATTCATATGCTAGTATTGAGTAAAACATTTTTTTTCGTAATATGAACACAAGAATTATTGAATGTTTTCAAACTCTAAACTAAATGCTACATTTATTTTATTTTTTCTTAGTATCCTTTTTGGGGTTTTTGTTTGCCACAATGTGTCATTTATGATTCATCTCACTGCAAAAATTATCTGGTTACATACTTCACAGCATTTCCGCGAAAAGAAAAAACAAAATGACATAATTATAATATTAATTTTAATTCAATGTGTAACAAACTTTTATTTATTACATTAATTAAATGAATAACAATAACAAAACTACAAATAATAATGAAAAGAATACACTAAATAACTAAAAATTGGATAATTGCAAATTGACAAATAATGAAATATCAAGCACTCGCGATGGTGACGGGGAAGAACACTCTCACACAACTGACTTTTTTTTCCACACGTCACTGATCAAAACAATAACACCGTACCGCACCGCTCTATCAAACCATCATAGCCGCGGGACCACCCAAAGATGCTGACGGTATCACTTTGTTGATAAAACATTTGTCACACACTCCCCCTAGAATTCGCATCTACGACCTCGGATGTGAACTCTGGATTTTCCTTGGTCTGCCACGTTTCCTCTTCGGGTTCACTGGGTCAGTTACTTCGGCACATGTATATGGTGCAATGTCACTTGTGTTTACACGTCCAACAGGCTCGTCGGGATTCGATATTTCCGAAGTCTCATACGATGTTGGTGAAATGCTGCGCAATATTAGATATGGACCATCTCGTTTTGGCACAAATTTTGAGGTGACGCCTTTCGCTGCATCACTCAGAACATGCGTTGTGATGACTTTATCGCCATGTGAATAAATTGGGGCAGGCCGATGATGTTTGTCATTTATCATCATGTCAATTTCTTTTCTTGGCGCGGCCATCAGGTAAGGAGGTATTGCGATAGGCACTTGGTTCACTGGTATCTTGATGTAGTGCTCAGCAATTTCTGTTGCTTCTGTTCGCGTCTTGAAAATGTTTTCATGGCTCTGAAGTAGATTATTGAATTGTAAGCGTTGAGCGTCGTCGAGATTGATACCTTCTGTAGAACGTAGTGTCACTGAAGCTGCATAAATTTTATTCGTTTGATAACCAAAGCGTTCATTTTTGACGTATTTATGCTGAATATGAGGAGTATCTCTGAAATACCAAGTTTGGCTAGAAATATCCAACACTATTTCTGCTTCTGAGATGAAATCAACTCCTAAGAGTGTGCAATTATCTCCAGAATCTGGCAAAACAACCATTTTCGTGTACACTTTGCGATCTATTATGCTAATAGGTATTGTTGCTATTAGAACTTTTCGTGTTGTACAATGTCCATCAGCTAGATTGAGAGATAACGTCTCTTCTTCGAAAGAAATTCTGTCTTTCAGTTTGTCGTACAGGTTACGACCCATAACGCTGCGCGATGCGCCTGTGTCGGCGAATGCAACACCTTGCATTTCAAAAATGTTGATACCCAATAATGGTCTTCCGATTTCTTCGGTGTGTTGTATAGTTTCTATTCCATAAAAGTCGGCTGAAGCAACATTTTGTGTTGAAGATTTTGCAGCGCTTCTACAATTTGGACATTGCGACTTAATTACACCTGGTGTGTTGCAACCGTAGCAAACAAGAGCTGGTTTAGCCATTGTTGTAGATACAGCTGTAGCAGTCGATGTCGTTTGAATAGAAGTAGGATTGCATTCCTTTTTCTTCTTCCTGCAGTCAGATTCTACGTGACCAAAAACTTTGCAAAAAGTGCAACGCGGTCGTGTCTTCTTTGCGATATTCACATATTTGTCTGTTTTGATTTTATCACTATCACTTACTAATGATGTTTCACGTTCAGAGTTTTCAATGTCTTTTGCACGTTCCAATAATATTTGAAATGTAGAGACATCATTTCTCGGTAGTCTCTTACGCAACTTCCGATTCAAAAGTCCATAAACAATGTCAATTTGAGCCCGTTCCGGCAATTGATACGGCAATTGAGCGATAAGAGCGCGAAAATTGCAGACGTACAGTTCACACGATTCACCGTCACTTTGCTCGCGGGCAAATATTTCGCGGTACACCAAATGTGGCGGTAATTTTCGAGAGAACGCGTCGCGTAACGCGGTTACTGCACTATCCCAAGTTTGGATACTGTCTTTTACTCCTCTCCACCATGTAGCTGCAGTTTCTTCTAAAAGCATGGAAATACCACGTAGTGCATTAGCGTCGCTAATGTTTGTACAATCTTTGTACGTCAAGATTGCATCTAAAAAAGCGTCAACATCAGAAATTTTGTTGCCGTTGAATCGCGAAGTACACTTCGAAAAATTTCCTGTATGTTGTGACGTCACTGAGCTTTGAGAATGTTCATTGTCACTCACTTGTGTTAGCGAACTTTTAGTTAATTGTGAAATAAGCATTTGTAGTTGTTCATTTGTCATTGTTATTGCTTGTAAAGAAGTATCACTTTCGGTACTTTCTCTAGGCTTTAGTTTTGGAGGCATTTTGTATTATTTGCGCGGAACACGGACACAACGATGTCGCGAAACTTTCCAGCAAAACACTTGACTAAACAAAAAACCGAACTATGCAATAATTATTTGATTATTTTTGTGAATTCGGCTATTAGTTGGGCGCCATTTATGTAACAAACTTTTATTTATTACATTAATTAAATGAATAACAATAACAAAACTACAAATAATAATGAAAAGAATACACTAAATAACTAAAAATTGGATAATTGCAAATTGACAAATAATGAAATATCAAGCACTCGCGATGGTGACGGGGAAGAACACTCTCACACAACTGACTTTTTTTTCCACACGTCACTGATCAAAACAATAACACCGTACCGCACCGCTCTATCAAACCATCATAGCCGCGGGACCACCCAAAGATGCTGACGGTATCACTTTGTTGATAAAACATTTGTCACAAATGTCTATAGAAGGTTCTTTATTCACAATGTAGAATTTTTCATTTTATTCAGTACAATGCAAATATATGAATAAATATAGATAAAAAGTTCATACATGCACATACGGATACACATGTATATTGAAATAATATCCGGAGATATGGATATTAGTTCTAGTGACCATTAAGACACATATTGAATCAGTATTATTGCGTTTAATAAACAAACATACCCAAAATTATAACTTGTAATTCAGATAGCCAAAAATATTTAAATTAAATCAACCAAGCGGAAGAAATTAAGTCACAAAATTTATTTTGTTTGTACCGCAAATGCAAAAAGGAAAGAATATAGTTGAATATAGTTATATAGGACCTGGTTTTGGCAAAATCGATCCGTTGGCGAATTTAAATCAACCAACAGGTGCAAAAGACATCTGCCAACCAGTCCACAGACTGATAAATTGAAAATTTGGTAAGGATATTTTCGGAAACATTTTAAATATCGCTGGTTTAGTGGTCCTGTGCCACCAACACCTGCAGTAAAATAAAATAAATAAATATCATAAGTTTGATGTGTGAAAATATTATCCTACGTGAATTTCTGTGTTGAAAGAATATATACAGAGTGATCAATAATGATTGTCTGTCACGTGACCAGCAGAAGTTCGCATTATGATCAAAACTGTCTTCATGGAATAAAGTTGGTATAAATTTATTTATTTTGATAACTACGTTACCGACATTTCAAGAACACAGTGGCGTATATTTTGCCTATTTTATGACGGATTTATCCATAATCTGATTCAAAAAACAAGGAAGTCAGTAAATAACTGTATTATTGAATGATTATTGAAAATTTATTATTATTCTACCAAATTTTAGGTTAGATGTCGATTCTGTATTTTTCAGCATGGAGAATAAAATTATACTTTCATTCACTTTAATATTTAAAAAAAATCGATATATTTAATTTATTTACTATAATTTTTGTGTAAGCCGACTCAAAAAATGATATAGAATTACAAGTTTTAATGCAAAACAAACTATCTTTTAATAGATAATTTCCTTTGTTTAGTATAGATTTTAGTAAAGTGGCAAGGTTATAAAAACTATAACAACTCTAGAAAATAACAGTGTTCGTATTTATCTCTATTAAATGGTAGCTAGTACTGTTTTATCCTTTATTTCTAGAGTTACCGGTTGTATAATTTCTGTTGTTGCGTGACAGGCTGTAATTTCGTTCTCACCCAGTATACATATGAATTTAGACAAATAGATCTATCGGGTGCTTGGCGGACTGTACTGCACTGTGCATTGTACTCAAAGAAAGCATTGATTTTTTTCGAATAAAATAATTTTTCAGCCGATAAATGATAAAAAAAAATATGACAGTAACAATAAATTTACTCTTTAGATAGAGAAATAATATGCGCACTTACTGATTTAAGTATTGCTCGATTAGAATTGCGAGTTATACATCATCATAAGATTTTCTTGATTACAATGGTGATCAATTTAAAACTAATGCACAAGTTCCTAATGTTATACGTTTATAAATGTATTAAAATTCATCTATCTAATGTATTCCTCATCATAATGCGATAATAGTTATTTATGTAACAAGTACAAAATTCAATATTTTACTAGGCACAGTTTTTACAAGTTATGGGCAAACGAACGTAACGAGATTTGAGGACAACTAGACAGGAAAAGCGTATTTTAAAATTTCCGTTGACATTCACAAAAATCAATAGGAAGTGCCTCAGAGTGCTTTTTGTTGATACTACCCATTTTATGTCATTTTATAATTGAATTGTCGAAATTTATTAATAGAAAATGTGATATCTCACTTTTTCAAATAAAGGTATCTCATTTACTTTAAAAGGTGATTATTTACAAAATTTAATAATATTGATTTCGTCAAAACTATGGTCTCTAATTTTTGTATCACAATTAAAATCTGCTTGCCAGCCATTCATGATAGAATGCACCCAATAATTTTTTGTGTAAACCAACAAGATAACATTAATTTTCTAGACCTCCAATCAAAATAAAGTCTTTTTACTAAATTATAAGGAATTTGAACTCTAAAACTTTAATTTATGTACGTGTACATACATTATAGATAAAATTTATGTATATACATTATAATATTTATCTGTAATATGACAACATATTTATTTTAATCGTTTTTTGCTTGTCAGCAGTATTGGCTTGATTTAAATCATGATTTGACACAGCGTGATTTTTTAAAATAAATCATTGATTTGCATAATTTTCTTAGAACAAAATCACGATCATCATCAAGTGATTATTTGAAATATTTTATTGAAAATTTAATTTTTCAAGAAATATTCTTCAGGTTTTCAGTGAAGCATTGTACCTATGAGCTTTAAATTCGTTTATTTTATATTCGTCCTATAAATTCAAATGCTTAATAATAATCCATATCTAAATTTGTTTTCTTTTAAAGGTATTTGGCATACATATGAATGATTAAATATTGGTTAATTTTATCCCATCCTGTGATACAATTTTAAGAAATTCGATTTATTTTTGATGTCCACTAAGCTTATCTCCCCGAAAGCTTAAAATTGATACTCAACTATACATCATTCAAATTAATGATTTGTAAAAAAATTAAATGACAATCTTTTAAATATCTTCTTTGACACTATTACTAGAATTATCTACACATGAGCTTTAATTTGATACCAAACACGATAGAGCCAAATAAACTTGTTTAAAAAAAAACAATTGACTAACGTTTGCGTGTGATGTCAAAATATGAGTGATAGTAATTCCAATTCCACATTAAGATTCTCATTATTTCTTTGGTTCAGAAAAATATATCGAATTTTATAATAGGGAATTTTTGCAAGCCTCCGCTATTGATACGATAACGCTAACGTTAAAAATATTTTTTTTGAAAATGCTAGCTTGAATGATAGTGTATTTACAAGAAACTACAAAGGTTAGCAAACATCAATAACATAACAGTGAATTTATTCATCAAATCAGCTTGCAAAAACTCCCTAATAATTTAAATTTTGATAATACAAATGAAGTTGAACCGCTGATAATTTTGAAAAATATTTCTGATGAATGTTGTTGTTGTGCCAAATAATTCAAAGATTAGTTTTAGTTATCTCTTTTATGTAAGTTTTCGAGTTGGAAAAGCCGAAAATAATTTTGTTGAATAGATGAATAATAGGAATATTGGCTTTGAAAGTATTTATTAATTACGATGAAATGACTACGTTTCGGCCAAAGGGGTTTAGGCCATTTTCAAGTCTAATCTTACATCAGGTACAATCCAGGTCGGAAGAATTGAGTCGAAAGATTGTTAAAATTTAAAACATGACTGAAGTAATTATTTCAGTGAGTTGAAAGCAATGGCCTAAACCTTTTTGGCCGAAACTTAGTCATTTCATCGTAATTATAATAAATACTTTCAAAGCCAATATTCCTATTATTCATCTATTTAACAAAATCATATTTTATGATAAATACTACCGTTTATAAAATAAACACAAAGAACTAAAAAGTTCCATCAATAAAGTTTTGGCACCATTGGTTGAAAAAAGCTCATTTACGAATTGGATCCTAGCTTTTTGATGAAAAACTTGAATATAAAATTTCAGTCGAAAATTCGTACGAGTTCTCAAGTTATCGTGATTCCAGATAGACCGACTTTTTTTTTTAAATTTAATTTTTCGGGTTAAGTAGGGTCTAAAATGTGAAGATCCATCAAAATCTAGAACTGTCAAAAAATCACGATTACTATACCTACTTCCCCTATTATATTATAGGTCAGATTCCCTATCCCCGCTCTCCGCGACTAGCTTTGTTTGCCATTGTGGATAGATCCAGATCAGTAAGGAAAGCTTTACTTTCGGGGACACTTATAGATTTGATGTAGGAAATTCGTTACATGTGCACTAAATTATGGCAATTAAGATTTTTATTTTGGTAGGAGATTAATTTTGCCGGTATAAAAATATTAGTCCACTGAAGTGGTATTTTGACAAGTAACAGTGTCATGATGAAATAAATCACTATGTAAATAAAACACTAAAACAGTTAAAAAAAAAATTATTTCCTTCTTCTGCCAGCTCTGGACTTAACTTACACATTCTAAACAATGCGTGGTTGCTTCGAAATTTTATAGTTTTCTATCAGTTTATGTTGGTAGCTTTGTGCATATCTGTCTACGATCCATTTGTCTAGTTATTTATAAAGTTTAAATTATGAAATTTGAGAGTCGTAGAAAACAGTCAGAGTTCTCAATAGAACACAAACACTATTATTTAAAAATAATTAGAAATTGAAATTTATTTATTGAACAAAATACACTTTTCACTATATAGTCATAACTATTTTAAACTTAATAATAATTTTTGTTGAATATTTATGTTTCATCAAATTTATTTTAGCTTGACTTGCTTAATTTCCTCACTAAATGACACGGTCCTTTATATAAAGAAGAGGCTCTTATTTGTTTACTATCTGCAAGGCCTGGAAGTGTTCTACCGCATCACGAGAGACTGCTAGATTCATCTCGAATATTCCAGACGATAATTGAAGAAATTCGTTACAATCTTGCTACAGCACGTTTGTAAACAAATGTTATAATATTCGGTCAACAATTTTCGTGATTTGGCAAGCCTCATCACGGAATACTTGGATTCATGTCATAATGCTCAAATATATATAAATATTGCATAAATTACCCGTAAGGATGTAGATCATACAATTTTTCTTCCTTGATACTAAATTTACTATTTAATTTTCATGTTGTCATTCAAGGAATAAATTTTCCCTATTCATATAATTTGATCTCATTTGAAAATTTTAAGCATTTTAAATTTTAAAAGCTTCCTAATGTCCTCTTCAGTGTTTTTTCAACCCCTACTGTTTTTGTTTTCAATCGTATTTTTTGCTTCAATCTTGGACGGTTCTATGGATGAGAACGTCCATTGTCTTGTTTCCATACGCTTAGATGTTCATTCGGTGTTTTTTTTCTTTTGACTGTGTTGCTTTTTTGTTCATTAAAAGGCAGCTTCACTAGGTACTCATCACCAGTTTCAAGCTTGGCTTGTAGGTAGTTAATTAGAGGAGAATAAACATAAATAGCAAGGAGATTCAAGTAATAAACAAAATTAAAGTATAGTAGGAGTTACGTCAAGAGAGATTTACTTCTATGAGATACGTTTGTGATTCGATAAGGGAATTTCGCATCCGTTCAAATAAACCTAGTACAAGACTTGTAATCTTATAATCATCTAATAAAAATATAAAATAAAATATAAATCAATTACATTATTACCCATTTCTGGATGTGGCACACCCAGATTATGCTTTGTGCGGCTATAGCATTAATGTGTACAGAGTTACGTATTTGACTTAGATACATAATGCATCATATTCAAACAGTTATAGATATGTAATAGTATATTACTCGATGAGCCTATTCTGAAGGCATTTTCCAAAAGAATGAAGTTTAGAACGGGAAACATGTGTATTTTATAGACTAGGGACCCGGCTGTCAATTTAAGTATTAGTAACTTTTTGATTTTTCAGTTGATTGAGGCCATTTCCAAGTTTCTCATGTGGATGCTTCACTTTATTTGGAAATTGTAAGAGAATCAGCAGTCTTTGAACAATTTCTTATTTTGCGAACACCAAGCCTCGCACATTGCGTGCCAAAATGCGGAAAAAATTGGGCTCAAGGAACAATTGATTTCTGTCTGTCAACGCATCATAGAGTTATTTTTATTACATAAGTTAAGAACAGATTGGCAGTCGGGAACAAATCGCGCCAGTTTTTCTGTTATATATAAAAATTATTTATCTATTATTCATGAAACTATTTCATAACAGTTCCGGATCTGTGTTAATAAAGGTCATATTCTGTTTCTATTTCTGTAATGTTTTTATTGTTTTTGTTCCAGTAGTGCTGTAACTGCATCAGCTTGATGACATTTTTTTATATGACTATTCACTTTAATAAAAACTTGAACAAGAAAACCAGTAGTTAGTCGTAAACCAGTTACAAATACGTTTTACAAATTGTACTGAAAGAATATGTGCTGTAACTTTAGATTACTACACAATTAACCGTGTAATTTTTTCAGAATATATGTGCTAACTTTTTGCTATGCATGATATAAAATGAAATCATGATTAAAACTTGAGCACAGACCGTTAAAAGAGGAAATAGAGTTTTCTATGTTTAAGTTTATTTTTTACATAAGTGTTAAAAGCACAAGTTTTAAAACATCGTTTCTTGAATAATAAATGATTTTTTTTTTTGACAAATATAATACGACAAACAAATGAATTATTGATTTTGAAATACATAATGATATTTGAAATTCTAAAATCGTTTTTCCACGTCGCCTCGTGGGCTATAAAAAAATTATGGGTACATTCGAATTCAGTTGAAATATTGTCTTCGAATTCTTGAAGCGTTTAGTCTATATTTATTACTATACTTTTTCCTTGATGTTACCACAAAAAAAGTTGTGAATTATTGCAAACAATGCGTAAACTGAGCATTTATACCATATGAATGCTTGGAAATCGTGTTTCGTAACCTTTCGTAAACCAAAATATGGAATTTTGCGGGCCGTAGAAAAAATCTTCTATGCAACTCGTGTGTACATACCAAAAACAAGAGTTTATGACATTCGGACAATAATTTTCGTGACTTGTAGGCTTACATACTTGCAGCATATGTAACTATTCAGAAAAATGAAATTATTTCCTATTGAAATAATGTGTGATTCAACTTTTTCGCATATTGTCCAACATTATTTTCTTATCGGTCATCAAACGAAATGGACTCATGTGTTACACGCATCAAACAGGAAAAAATCATCCTAAATTTCATGATTCCATTAAATTTATCACATTGAGATAATGTTTAATCAAATCAACATAGAGTATGACCTTTGTGGTATTCAAAAAATTTTATCACAAAATAATAGAAATTAAATTATAGCTAAATTTAGATTTGACATTTGACTTCAATTTTCCTGATATGTAAATTATTCATAAATTATTCATCAAGCTCAAATTCAATCGGTTCTTAAATTTATTAATTCATTATTATCTTATAGGCTAATTCTTTTCAACTTTTAATTATAATCGGTTAGCTTTAATGGTTGTTTATTAACTATAGTTGATGTCATATAAATCGACAGATAAAGTCAAAAAAACTGACTCAAAATCTATTCACATACAATTTATTACAAATCTGACAAGGAAAGCGTTTAAAATGTGGCAGACAATTATAGTGCATTCGGTGATTGATATTTCATCAGCCGTAGGATGCGGCTACCAGTTGTGAAGCTACGGGTACTCTTAGTTTCTGTGTACGCCACAGAGTATATTATTGTAATGTTTATTGCTTGAAGAATCAGTTTGTAATTGAATAAAAATCACTATTTAATAATTTGAGATGAAATAAAAGTTTTAATCTTCTGAATATCACTAACAACACTATACTATTTATTTATCACTTAATACTAACTTAAACAAAGTCGCAGATATTTATATTTAACTATTTATATACACTGTTTACTTCACTGTTTGATAATCACTGTTCTAGTTCACCATTACACACTACTCTATCTCAAGTCTTTGGCTTGCCTTTGTATATAGAAATATCTAATTCTCGAATGTTCTACTTATGGAGTGTATACAAGGAGAGATAACTTGGGGTTAAAAGAAATGAGCTAATTTTGGATGCAAATAATGGTGGCGCTGTTCATAAGTTGACTTTTACGCGCCAATTTTGAAAGTTACCATAGAAAGCTGGAATTGGCAGTTATATTTATTCATCAGATCCAAAGAACCAATAGAAGGGAAAAAAAAATTGTAAGGAATGTACATACTCTATGTGAACAAATTAATTTATTTTTTAGAGAATATATAAACATTTCACATAAAACTATAATCTATAATATTCAAAGCGAAATCAACATAATAAATTAATATATCATTAAACATTCGTCAAAACTTTGATAATTTTTTATACATTTTACTTTTATTTTTATTTTCCTCATTTGTTTTATTCAATATTTTTGCCAAAAAATGGCCTCTAATAGTTATACCACAACATTTACCCATTCTACATTATCTTTTGTATTTGCAACTAATTTTTTCTCAAGTAAGAAACCAAGTTAACCAACAGAACTTTATTTTGCCGCTTTTTTCCGTTAGTCTGAAGATAGTTTAAAGTATTCAACTTCAAAATGTAACTTACGATCAGCGCCACCTTTAATTGCGTACAAAATTGAACCGTATTTTGAACGTCACACCCATTAAAGAGCGCTCTCCTTCTTCTGAAATATTGCTAGAGGTTTCCATCGGGAGGGGTGATGTGATGCGACGCGGCGCGTCGCAAAGAGGACGAAAGGCTCCGCCCATGCAAAGTCATCTTTACGAGCCTCCTCACTCTCGCACGTTACATTATAATTCAGTGAAAATTTTACTGACTTTTTGTCATTTGAAGGATAATTTATAGCAAACTGAAGTCAGTTTTAGACTACATTTTTTTTTATGCATTAAAAAAATTCTGAAAAATGTACAAAAATATTAAAAAAATAAGGCATTAATAAGTACTGCAATGAAATAATCTGTGCATACATTTTACTGATAAAATTCTGTATCATATATCACATGTTACTGAGAACAATATTTTATTTATTACACTGATTTATTCAAATATTCACAACAACAACTATAAAAATTCCTCCAATCAGGGCGCCAATTATCTATAAAATACAGCTCAATTAAAAACAAATTTTAATCAATTCTTCATCAAGGCCTAGTAAGTGAACAACATGTCATAGGATATCAAAAGAATGAGGAAATGCAAGACATGTAAACGCTTTTTCATCTATCCTTATCAAACATCCGGTTCAAACGATTATCTGTCTCTCTTCGTTTCTACTTCCGTTGTTAGAGTTTTTGTCAATATGCGCAGTTATTAAGGTGCTGATAATATATGAATGATAAGCAGGTTAAAAATAGATTTAATAATTTTTTTATCATATTGTTTATATCATTCAAAAAGTCATTTCAAATTGTGTCTCATATAATGAGTAATGTTTTTATTGTTATGATGTATGACTAGAAAAATGTATTGCTTTTAAGGAAATAGGTTTTGACCTATTTAGGAAAGAAGTTTTTATGGTGAGCACGAGAATATCCATTTTTATGGAAATTTATCTCAGTTTATTTGAATAACACCGAAAAAGATTAGAAAATTATGATAATGAATGTATTATGATTTTTTTAGAAAGGTGTAGTTTTTCTTGAGCATTCGAAGTGCAAATAAAACTCAGTATGATTTTCACTGAATTATAATATACTGTAAAAGTACCCGTGACTTGACGATTGGTGTCCGCATTGTTCCTTACTTCAATTTGTACGGGTTCCAACTTTTAGTTTTTTTTTAAAGCCAATAGTTAACTTAAAAATTGATCAATTTGTTCTAAAAGTTACACCTGTATGGTTATTGAACTACGAAGTCCTCTAAAACTGACATTCTCAAAACGCTGCCAACGTAGCAAGTACGTAGTGCAGATTGCAGGCGTATTAAAAGTAGTCATATTATGACAATTTGAAGGTATTTCAATATGTCCATAGTTTCTCAAGATGCCAGCATCTGTGTGATAATCAATTACATCTCGTTCAGAATTCTTCTATTTGCATCAAAATAAATTCTTCCCCATTATTGTTAAATGTTACACCAGTTAAACGGGTGGCAAACACAATTGATTGGTATGCGCCAACGACGTGGTGACATCTGTTAGAAATTTCGGGGAACTCACTAGGAATTTCTAGAAGCTTCGAGAAACTTGGGACTAAGTCGAATGAGGAATAATAGTTATTGGTAGTTCGGATATGAAGCGCGGAAGATTGAGTAAATAAGTGAATTAGTCGAAATAAATAAAAAGCAGCGGGAATAAATACCAGATAAATAGTAAATAAGTGTAGTGTTAGTGTCTAGTTTCAGCGTCGATTATAAGTAGAGATATTTATCAGTGGATATTTCAGTAATATTGTAGCTTCAAGTAGAAATAAATTTATAAATCCACGAACGCGCCAAGCTCAGTTTCAGTGCTACTTCTTCTCTGTTTGATTTCATGCTTTATTAATCAATGTCATCTTCATTGTCTTATTTGTTTGTTGTGCATCAAGTTGATAACATCGTACTTCAAATATTTTTAAACAATCAACTAATAATCACTTAGAAAATCGATAATCAATCAATAAAGATGTCATTTAACAGCTGCGGGCACACATGACACTAACCTGATAATATCTCCTAAGATTTTGGTGGAAATTGCGTCTTAGAAAAACAAAAGAATATGATTGAAGGTCATGAAATCATTATACAAATCAGGCATTCCAAAACGTTTAAACCGCGACGAAAATCGCACACTAGGGAGTGGAACAAACATACAAATATTCGCATTATGGTTAATTCAGCGTACTAGGTTGAAAAATCATTCCAATGAGAGACCCTGAAGACTTGGTTTTATGTGTGTTGAATGCTAAGCAAGGCACATATTCTTCGATTGCCTATTGTTTTGTTATCGCTTCCGTTTTGTTTTCGATTTCATTTGTTCTTGAAGCCATATCGGAATATTTAGGAAGAAACGCATTTTAGAAACTGAATAAATAATTATGTCATTGTATACCGACGTCTACAACAAATATTTTATAGTACAGGCGTGCCAGAATTTATTTAGAAGTTTAATCTGATTTTCATTTGTTCCTGACAAAGCATAGTAGGTTTTTCATCCCTTAATATCAAAGATACGAAAAATGTGCGAGAACCAAAATATTTAGGACTAAAGTCCCGTTCAAAAAACGAAACTAGTAGTCAGTTAAGTTAAGGCTACAAACAACAAACAATTAGAGAAGAGAAAAAAGAGATGGATATATTTTCTTTTTAATTTGTTTGACATTTGACTTCATATTTTCAAAAGAACCTTTAATTTTGAGCACTGTGGACGCTGTTTTTAAAACTCAATAAAAATTAACTACAAACACTAGCTACTGATTTTGTAATGTGAAGATTTAAATTTTTGTGGCGTCGTGGGAAATAAATAAATACATCAAGAATGATTCGCCTCTTCATTCTTCTAATAATTATGCAGTCTAGAACTCTGTTCTTCTGAAATAAGATTATTTCAGATAGTATCAGCGAAAAACTACATTCTTATCGAAAAAATATTAATTGACTGTCATTAGCATGTTTTGCAAGTTTTTAAACTTCCCTTTTTACGACTTATTTACCCGCCTGTTTACATACAAATTCTCACTCAAATATTTAACCTCTTAATCCTCGTATATTTACTCCATGGTCGTGTGACCTTGGAAGAATCCTCACTGGTTGGTTGATGAAACAAGTCCCGCATGCAACACTCCCTGCAACACCCCCTGAACCGGCTCTGGTAGCGTTAAATGACCAGCAAGTAATCGGGCAACAGCTGGTGCATCTGTTGATGTTGATGCTCCTATATTTTGAGATAAATATCACACATGTTCTGAGAGAAAAACTCCAATTTCACCAAAAAATCGATGCCTTTTATTCTAAAGCGTCAAGTTCTCAAATTCCAAAACAAGAAGTCCAAAGTATATCAACTTAACCAAATTGGTTTGAAAAGAGCAACAGAACAGTGACAGGATGACAACACTCTCCATTCATAAACAAATTTGTTATCTAGCTAATGACGTGGCAGCTTGTGTGGCTTAAAAACTTCACCACAGAGTTCGTTCTGTGGTTCTTTGTGCTTTACATCGGCTACTTAGCACTACGGCTCCACGGGACGCTGCCAAGAATTACCGAGAAAAAGAAAAACAAGACATGAAAGTATAAATTATGTTGAAGGAATAAGTTCATAAATACGAAAAAAATGATGGCAACTATGTTTTTTGGAGGTACAAGCATTATTATTCCCAAAAATTTCATTTCAGAGCTCTGCGATAATAAATTCTACTCGTAGGTTAGAAATACAATACTTTTATCTCAGTTCAAAGAAAATCATGAAAAGTGAACAAATATGTTGATTCCGAAGATATAATAGTTTCATGAAAGATATTTTATAGAAATAAAATGAACATTTATCGTATTTTCCGCATACAAATTTTTATAGAAATAAAACTGGAAAAAGTGTTCAATTTATCAACAAGATAAAAGAGTTTTTTTGTCCTTGCTCAACAGAAGATGGGAGTCATCATCTGTGAATGCAATCATTCTGTTAAATTATGTGTAGCAATGTGATTTACGACATTATATTTCAAAAATGGAATATTCCACATACTGTTCATTCCATACAAAATATTAATGTCCCAATGGGAACACAATATTTACTCTCTCAATAAAACAACACAAATAAATAAAATAAATATATTGTTATCAATGTTTTAAATTATGGCAATTCAGTAAATAGTTTCAATATTTCTTTTTACTCCACAGTTTTGGTATCATCTGGACCATTTTCAGAAATGAAAAGAATTTGTTAGTTTAAAATTGAACTGCTTATGTTCAATAACAATATAAAAACACATTGAGTTTATTTTGATTCCTGAAGATGGTCCACAATAATTATTATTTTTTTAATTATTATTTTTATTAGAGAGATCAACTGGATCAAATGTTATACGATGAGGCAGAAAATATTCCGTTCTTACCCACTTTAGGCATGCGCATACATTGTATCGGTGCTAAAGTTACGCTGAAATTGCAACTGTGGAAATATGACCAACGGTTGTCACAGACACGAAGCGCGTTAAAATTTTATTCATTTATTTAAAGAACTTTTTATTTTCTGGGATAAAAAGTAACCTAAACGGTGCCCCAGGATATAAACCATCATTATATCAAGTTTCATTAAAATCCGTCAAGTATATACCGGGTGATGCGTACACAAAATAAAATTTCCCTTCAGATTTATTATATTATAAATAGATTATTCATTTTTAATTTGATAATCCATCATAAAAATCCAACAACATGACTTTGGAGTTTCGATCACTTCCAAATAGATGACTTAAAATCGTTCAATTTGCTCCATACGAGTGGACACTCGTATGTGCTCCATGGCGCCAATGACGTGAAACAGATTCTGCCGAAAAAATATTTCCTTCTCTCCTCCCCTTAGGAATGCACATACGTTGTATTGTTCCTCTTAGTTATGCTGAAACTGCTACTGATGCACGGAAAAAAATGAATTATACTAAATAAAGATTGATGTTCAATAAGCAGTGTTATGATCACTAATTATTAAACTTTTAAGCAATAATATCTTTGTTTTGACAATCAATTCACAATAATCATTGTTTAAATACTCAAATTTAAAGTTTATATGCAAAAAACTGGTATTATAAACATTAAAAATTACAATGTGCTTGTTGAAAAAATGGAATTGTAATAATTATTGAGTAAAAACTCAATCTTTATCGTTTAGGAAGTAAAAATTCATAGTCTGAAAGCTAAAATATTCAAAGACAAATCATAAAATTTGTAAGTCAAACTAAACTTTTTAATATATTATATATAATGAAAATATACATGTACAGATCTCATATTTCATGTAGAATGAATATTAAGTTATACTATTTCAATATTAAATAATGAATTCTCAAGTGTACTTAATATAAAAAGAATTATTAAATTTTATCAATGAGGTCCATGAAAATCTACTTAAGTGAAATAGTAAATTTTATATACAATACTAAATTCACTTTCTACTTATTATAATCATCAGCTTGTAAAAAGTATATTTCGAGCTCAACAATTTTATCATTTGCATTATAATTTTTCATGTTTGAAACCTGATTCTCTGTCCCTTTCCTCGAATGCGCTTAGAGCCCATAGGATTTGTAGTCTATTATTAGCTACAAGCCTCTAAAGTTTGCAGTGAAAGTGCCACCAAGTGAATTGCTAAGTGGTTATCTCTAAGAAAAATTAACAGAATAGGTAAGTGATGTATAGCATTAAAATATTAATTATTTACATTAATATCAATAAAGGTCCAGTTGTATAAAGCATTGTTAAGGTTAATTACATTGTCAAATATTTGATCACGTGTTTCTAGCCCTACTTGCCGACTTTTTGATATTAATCATATTTTTATCCATAATTCCATAATAAATAAAACAACAAGTAGTTCGAACTTCTATCAACGAATTGATAAATCATACCTCAAAAGTTTAACAAATTGAGATGTTGCTAACGTCCGATTAGTAGGATGTAAGTATTGTAAGTTGACATTTGCACGAGATGAAGGAAGTTCATGATCTTATAACATAATTTATCTAAGAAAATTCGGTTAGATTGATAATATCCTGCAACAATAATTAAGTTTTCTATGAAAATTATCTGTAATTTGAGCTCCGGGAGTTTCATAGAATCTTTTTCAGACTCTAAATTATTTATTTATTGCTTTATCTATAATTTCAACAGTGTGTCAATTTATTTTTCTAATGTGAGATATCCGTTTTGTGTGATACTTGATTTATGCCATAATTATTCTATTTCTAGACTACACATATCCCTGAAGAATGCAACAATATCAACAATGTGAGCGAAACGTCGGTTTTTGTGTGAAAAAAGTTTTAAACTGTGACTGACTTCCAATTATCGTTTTCATTCATCACCCATCCAGTCGATCATCGCTTTGATATTATTTTATAGTAATAATTGTTTTTTATTTTTATTTTTTTATTTTACTTCTGTACTGTAAATGTTAAAGTATATTATTTCCTTAAATAAATTACCACTCTTGAAACAAAAGCTGTGATTATATTATTTATTTATTTCAGTTGACGAATTACTACTTATCGAACGAATTATTAAGCTTTATTATAGCATATTTCATGTTTACAAAAATGCAAGGTAAGAAAAAAAATCGATTAATTTCTTCGAAATTCAATTATGAATAATTGGTTCTTCGATTTTAATTCTGTGTATTTTTTTTTCATTCCAGTTTGACGTTTCGATCCTTGAACGGATAATCATCATCAAAAATAATAATACAAAAATAAACAAAGCAAAAATCTGGATAGTAAAAGATCTACAGAAGCCTTGACATGAAAACGTGGACTCTACATTTACAACAAAAATAATCAATAATCTCCTGCAATTCATCCAAGTTTTGGGTAAAACCATGTGAGGATACCTCAAACAAAGGGAAAAATAATTCTAGTCACAATGATATTTGTCAAGACTAATATTATAGATTCCTCTGCTTGAGGCTCTCTAGTGTTGTTTTTCCTCAAACCTTGAATGAATGCCAGAAGTTTATTGTTCTTTTTGTCCTAGATGTATAATCTACGTTTTCATCTGATCTGCTGTATATTTTTCATTATCTTGATACTTGCCGTGTTTCCTTTTTATCATCATTTTCTGATGGTGACTCTTTGTTATAAGATCGAAATGTCAAACTGAAATGAAAAAAAAAATACAATATTGCATCCAAAAACCAATTATTAATAAAAAAATATTTGTTGATATTTAAAAAAATGGAAATTCAAACTTTGGTAAATATACTGTACAAGTAAATATTTTACTGAAAGAATTGCTAGTTTTTATTGTTTGAAATGAAGAATATTTGAAACCAAGATAGGAATATTTACTATTATATATATTCAAAAAATAATGTTGATACGTGAAATTCTATAAATGAGATAGGAGATTTTTAGTGTTTGAAACATTAAAATTTAAAGGTTAAGAGTTATTATTTACAATAGTCCCTGTTACATACTATATACTTCTATATGGAATTATATGTATAGAAATGGAAAATTTTATCATTTGGAACTTTAAAATTTGTATCTTGACTCTGTATTATTTTTCTTCAGAAATAATACATTTTAGTGGATCAAGGATATATTTTACCACTTTTCACTTTGTAATAAGTGACAAATTTCGAGGCAGGTTCCGGGTTACTATTCAAAACATCAAAAACTAGTAGAAATCTTACTAAATGTTGACATTTACTTTTTTCCGTGTGGGATACGCTCTATGGCTGACGTAGACACGAAACGAGCTACGATTTTATTTATTTATTATAGAAACCTTTTCATTTCCCTAAGTTATGATCCAAAATATGAGCTGTCACTTTCAAGTTTCATTGAAATCAGTCTAATACTTTTCGCATAATGCGTGCACAAAATGATAATTCTCTACTTTAACTTTATCATACAGAGTGTAACAGAAATGAATATATTGAGTTTAACCAGTAATAGAACTCGCCAAGAGCAACAATATTTCTTCATATTTTTCTTCCGAATTCTCAACTTTCTTTTAACATTGTTAACACAACCTCTCCCCTTCTCCCTCATAATTTAACGAGTCTTTCAGATACATCCATAATTGTTGTGTCTAGTAGCAGTAACAATGGAACAATTCAAATAAATTCTGGAAAAAAATCAATTGATAGTTATCAGAAAAGTTTGAACCTATGAAAATGTCAATTTTTGTTTATATCGATTTCGTAGGCAGTTTAGGAAATTAGCCCAGCGAATTTATTTGGTACGCTTTTCGAATTGTCACGTTTCACTAAAAATAAAATTATTGTGGTTACGTTGAAATATTCTATGTTAATATTTTGTCTACTCTTACATGATTATGAAAATACTATGAGGTATTTAGAACTTATTGTTTTTCTCAAACGCAAAACAGCAGATGAGCTGAATGAAATAAATTAAAACACTTGATACTTCACACTCAGGTCGTTTCAATAATGTGTGTCCCGTGAATTGATCTGTTAAACAAATAAAACGTACGTAATATTGCTTCTAATACTTCAGAAATCATTCAATTCACTTACCAAATTTAGTTAGATTACATTTGTAGGCTATGTTTCATGTTATATAGAAAGAGCTCTTAGAATTCTCAATTAAATTATCCACTAAATTCATTATTTTAGAATTGAATTCCATTTAATATTACACCGTTTTCTTTATATAAATCCATGAATGATTTTCTCTTTATGTTTGAGAATAACAGTTAGTTTATTCGTCGCTCATAGATGGCAGCACAGATTTTGACTATCTTCTCCAGCTGTTTCTGTGAAAGTGCAGTGCACTTGTACAGACAGTCTGATTTCTAACAAATGTTCCAACTATCTAAAAAATACGTGAAATCCTTAAAAAGAAAACAATTTATTTGACAATGAGATATAAATATATAACCAATAAATGTTGATCTCAGAGACAAATTTAACCTATTTTATACCATATGCAAGAATAGAATCACTGAGGTAAGCGAAAATCTTATTGTATTGCCACAATATGAAAAATATTCTTTCAGTTTCAAATGAATGGTTCAAAATAACATGATACTCATTTTAATCGACAGCTGCCATTCTCCTACAAGTAAAAAACATAGGCACACTGTGAAATTTTTCATAAAACTTTGAAGAATTTTTACTCGATATCCAGAGGATTTACAGGAAAAAAGTAATTGAGAGTTCTATTACTGATTCAAATCAATTTACTTATTTCTGCTACATCCTGTATTATAGATTACTCTAAAAACTAATTAAATTTACTGAATTGGAAACCATGGAAATTATTTGGAAATCTCGAAGATTTCGTCAAAAGAGTATAAATTTTCTGACAAAATTGAAAAATGCATGACGAATAAAGCGTAAATAAAATGGACGGTCAAGGCAATCTATTCTGCCAATAAACTTTCATCCATAAATCAATACTGGAATTTTCTGATTCTGATAAGAAATGTTTGTTTGAGAACATAAAATATTTCTTAACTGATATGTCTTCCAGTACTTTTATTCAAGAATAATACACTTATCAAGATTCCGTTTTTCCGTTTGTTGCAAAAGTATTTAGGTCAGTCGTAGAAGTGTGCAAATATGTAAGAATAACACACGGAAAACAATGGGTTGTCTAATGCAGAATAATAATCAACACAAGCATACTAATTTACACAATGTGTCTGGTTTTTGTTTCATTATAAGATTCACTCATTTGTCATTTCCCATTAATTAGCGATGATTACTGAGCACGCGATTTTTTTTCTTTCAAGATGTACGAATGTGACACATAGTTTTCTTAGATAATTCAAAACATCTGTTCTTGTTATTAGAATATATACGCCAAAATTTTAAAATTAAAACCGTGGAAAAAGAATATTTTATTATTATTTAAAATTAGAATTGCCGTGCTAACAACATTTTTATTGTGATTACGCTTCTGTATACATATGAAATATGTACGTGCGGGTTGATTGTCCTTTGGCAGGAGACGTTTTCTCAAGGATTTTGCGAGGAAAGTGAGAAGAATGTAAAAAGGCTGGCGACCAATAATTGTAGTTATTAACGCTAAGAGAATTACCACACCACTCCTCTCAGCTGCATGAAAACTTCCAACTTCTTTCTTTTCTCATTTATTGCAAATTATAAACTTATATCCAACAACAGCCATTTATATTTTTTTCTCTCTTCCTGCATGGAAAGTAACCATATTAAATTATTGAAACAACCAACGTTATCGGTGAAGATTATCTTAGAAAGATTTCCAATCTTATGAAAGAGTTAATCTACGAGCAAAGCAACTAAAGGTACTGAATCTATTTGCTTTCAACGGTTGAATTGTTCACAGGATGATTTATTAACTTTATGTTAGAGTTTGACAGTGAAAAGCATTAGCAAAGAGAAGTAACTAAAACTCTCTTTGACAACGAAGTTGCGAACCTTGAAAGATTTAACTATAATCATCAGACCTAATACAAGATAAGTTCAAAATATCCACTATTGTCTTAAGCTCAAATTTGAAAAGGACAAATCAAAATTTATGTGAAAGACGTATATTGTATCGCAAATAATTCTGTGAAAAATGATTTTTTTCCAGAATCTAGAAAACCTGTTGATATAAACAATACTTTTTACCACAGCCCCGTGGTTATTCAGTATTATTAATTCCACCACTGTATTTTTGGAACTATTATGAAGTATAGAGAGTCACTGACACATTTCAGAGCAATCCTGTAGTGGAACTACAACGACTTGACATTGACATTGACTTGATTTTCACTATCAATGTGCCACACAAATTGGACATGTTTCCAGTTAATATTTGTAATAGGGACAAGATAGGGACTAGGTCAGGTTATCCTTCTATTAAAATAAGATCTATGATAAATATTAACTGGACACATGTCCAACTTGCATGGCAAATTGACAGTAGAAATCAAGTCAATGTCAATGTCAAGTCGTTGTAGTTCCAGCCTTGGTCAAGATATCGTAACGAAACTCAACTCGTTCGGGGGTTTTCACTTAAGGCTACAATAATATAACTGAAAATATCCACTAATAAATACTGCTACTCATAATCGACGCTGAATTAGACACTAACACGTCGCTGATTTATTATTTTGACTATTTAGTGCACTTTTTTATTTTCAATTTTACGCACTTCGTATCTGAACTATCAACAATATGAACCTAGGCTCGACCTATTCCGGGTTTAAATATCTCCGCCTAGAATTTCTCGAAGCTTCCAGAGAGTTCTAGTGATCTCCAGAAATTCTACCAGACGTCATCAAGTCCTTGCCGTTGTTTGATTCATTTGCGTTTACTTGTCACCCGGTTATCCGGCATGTCGGATGGAAATCTGTCCTGTTGGAGCTCTGTTCGTTACAATATTTTTGCACTCTCGTAAATTTGAAACTCTATAACTCTACCAATTAGTCTGAAATTGATCGTAGAATTTCATTTTGAAAATACTCCACTTGCTGATGTTGAAAACACTACAGACCTATGCACTTAATAATTCAGTTGGGTTTTTGAGACCTCCAAGACCTCCAACATGAGAAAAGAATGTAAATAGTGGAAATCAAGGAATTCAGTTAATTATAATTTGTCGTTTCTAACTCCAAAGCTTCGGCTACACTTCAGCCATGTTCAGGAGCGAAAAGAATTTTTAATTTATACATGTATTTTAAAAGCTAAATACCACATAATAGCGAGAAAGTTTTGATTTTTCAAATTGCCACATCCGCCGACTACTATGGAAGATGCTGATTAATTGAGGTGTAGTCGAAACTGCAGAGTTGGTAAAGAAAAAAAAATATATATATATAATGAGCTTGTTTCGGTGATTCTCAATTCCTACATATGTATTTAAATTAGAATGCAGAAATATAAATTCCGTAACTTTTATTTTTCCAAAAAATGTTTAATGAAGCCAAGAATAATTTATAAAGTTCTGATTACGTCACTAACACTCGATCGTAAGAATGTAAGATAAAGTTAATACGTATGTCGATTTTCGACAAATTTCCATTATTTTTCCTTAGTAAAACTTCAATAATAAACTAAACCTAAATACAACTCAAATGTCAACAAACTAATTGATGGGAAGAATTAAGCCCATTCAACTAATTATTAGCAGAAAATGTGTGATCTACTACAGTCGTACACTGGACGACTGCAGTGATAATTACGTCATGAATGGCGCCTATTTCGAATTAAATATTCAACAAAACATGATAATTTTTTAATTCACCTAACTTTTATGGGGAATATGTAATTTTCAAAAGTTTTCAATTCGAATTGAATTCTCTTATTTTTACTATTTCCATTTACTAATCCAGTCAGCTTCAATCATTATCTCCAATGATAAAAGAAGTTCTCCAGATGCCGACATACTTTGTGAATGGTATATAGAAATCAAGGTTTCGCACGGGGCTGGAGGTGGATCAAAGAATATATAATTATTTTTAATATTATGATATTTATAACATACTAGCAATTACCCGCTGCTCCGCCTGCGTATAGTCAATATTTTTTGTTGCTATATTTTAAGGCATTGTGCATGTATCGATTTATTTATTAATTGCAACAAGAAGTATGAAGAATAAAAATTCGTAAAAAATAAAACGCATAAAAAGAGATATACTTACATATTATAAAATAGCATATTACACTACAAAGGCCGAAATTTCAACTTTTGACCCGTGTAGTGTATATGATTTTTCTTTATAGCCCGTCGAAACTACGTTATTAATTTTACTTTTTTTAACTTTAAATGTTGATAAGCATGTTTTTGATGCCTGCCCCGACATTTGCGGCACGAGCGAAGCGACTTCTGCTGGTCGTCGAGTATAAATACGCATGAGAAACTCTTTCTTCCCGCCGTTATAGAGGGCGAGCGTGTACTTCTCACAGGGAATAAATGTCAAACTTTCGTTCCTGCTATTAGGGACGAAAGTACGTACTTTCGACCGAGGTATGGAGAAAACTTGAAGAATCATCTTGATGATCGAAGTACATTTTTTTATGCTCTTCATATTGCAATTTATTTCAGAAATTAATATCTTCCACAATCAATGAGCATAAAATCAAGTAGTTAGGGTAAACCTACGGAATATCAGCTTTCATTTAGTTCCAGTTATAAGTCTGTAAGTGCTGTAGTTGCTGAGAGCTCAGCGTCACGCCAGCCAGACAGCCAAAGTGAATAAAACAGCAACAACGTATTTTTTTCTAAAAGAGCGTTAAAAATTTAGCGCACGAAAAAATCATTAGCTCGTTATCACTTACTAATAGAGTTGGCTTGATTCAAATCATGATTAATTTAAAAAAATCTGTGTTTTTCTAATTTTTTTCCATTTAAATTTCTAATGAATACCATTTTTGTAATGATAGTTTAGTTGGTTTTTGATATTTTGGTCGAAGAAAACATATGATAAAATTTGGAAAATTGTTTTTGACGAATGTCACTTCTGACAATTCATTAGTTTTTATTTTTATCAAATAAGACACACACTTCATTTTATATATACAGGGTGTAACAGACCACTCGAATTGTAATTTCCCTCTTTTTTGAAGATAGAGAGCGAATCAGAATTAATCAATTATTTAAATAAATGCGATATGATTGACTCTTTATCTCCAATAAGAAATACTGGGCATCTTACAGCGAAAAATAGAGAGTTTGTTACAGACTGTATGTCAAGATATAAAGATGATCCACGGAAATCTCCTTTTCAAATATTCATTTTCCAACAGACTCGGTAAATACCAAGTTGCACAAGTTCCAAAAAGTTGGCATTCTGTTGGATACCACACTGAGAAAAATGTTGTTTTGAGTCAAATGATTTTCTGTTTTCTCAACTGCGCGGCGTACTTGGATACGGCGAAATGCGCAAGGATGCTAACTCAATTCCTCAGCGCATTTGAAAGGTTCATAACAGCAATTCCGTAAGGAATTGGGATATGTCATTGGGAGTTCATTCTAATACTTACTAATTTCATTTGATTGCTATTATAATTCAATACATTAAAAAAATATTTGATACAAATAAAAAAATATTTTCGGGTAAAATGATTTACTTTTCTGGCAATAAAAAGAATTGTTCATTTAATATTTTCTCCAATTTCCTTCAATTCGTGTTCGATCGATTAAATATTAAAAAGTGTTGAGAGAGAATATAAGAGTGTTGAGAGAAACATGTAACTAATTATTTCAACTGTTGTTAGCTTTGAATTAGATGCGGAAGCATTTGAAGTAAAATCGAATATATTCAAGAAAATAGAATCATTTCATAGAAAGAATCACAATAACCGTATCCTGAATTTCATACTAAATTCCAAAAAGTATTTCTTATTATTAATTTATAGGATTGGGTTATTGATATTATTATTCAATCATGTTCAGATAAACTTTTTTATTACAAAATACGGAACATGAATCTATACATTTATACATAAATGTCATCCAATTATTGATGATTAATTTTTTCTATACGGATATATGGTGTATACTAATTTTATATTCATTAACATTAGCAAGAGCAAAATATTCTTTATAGTAATATGAAAAGCATCAGATGAAATTAATTGATGGTAGCGTGCCTGGGCGGTTTTTTTCCAATACTTCATGATTTCTGGAAAAGTATTGTTGTATTCCAGCCTAGCAAAGAATCTTTTATTTCATCTGTAACGAATAAAGAATAGATAATATAAGCAGATGGATTTATTCGCATTTTCCATCTGAAATACACGATCTGACAGAATAATACTTGCCTGAAAGTTCTATTTGGACTTTTCTTGAGGCGTTCGATTGGCTGATGGACCCTGTATCGTTGTGATTTGATAGAAAATTAATTTCCAAGTCCGCCTTGTATTTTAGTGTGGGTATTGTCTTCGCTATCCCTTTTTCATAATACACAATTCTCATTATCCTTATTGTTGCTATTTGCATCAGACATCTAGAATTGTTATATATTATATAAATATTGTTACTATATTATTACAGGAATAATAAAACAGTGTCACTTAAATTTCCATTATTATTGGCTGGGTTTCCGAAAGAAATTGACTGTGTAGGACAATCCTCATTAGCTGCATCTTTCTGAAATACATTTTTCTATTTAGAAGTAAATTCCAGCCAGTCATCAATAATCGGAATCAATTGTTTAATAGACGAATTATCTAGGAGCTTCAGTCTATTGTTGATGATTTTTGATCCTGAAATGCAATCACTGATTCAACTATTCAATAATTTCACATAAATTCAAATGATTGAATACAGTACGATAAATTACCTTTAAAAGTAGTTATGAGCTCCCATATTCTATTCCATCAAAATCTCTCGCATTTCTTCATCTGTTATTCCACTATTTTGTAAAACATTATCAAGCACTGGTCCAATGCGTTTTCGATAACAGCTCAAAACTCAATGAACTCTCCAAAAATAAAGTAAAACGGTAAATATTCTTCTAGAAAACTTGAGGGTAGGGTGGACAAATTTTTGTTCTGTGATTGTTTGGAACAGAGGTCCTCAAACTCCTCCACGCTCCACCAAATCTTAAGATCCAAAATATGAATTGATCGTTGAATATAAACATCTTTGATTATAATTTTATATAATTTACCCACATTCTGAATATTTCAATGTAATCAAAATAAACAATAGCGGGTCGATTACCGGACAAGTCTGAACCGCTATCGGGGGCCAGATTGGTGTTCTCGCGGGCTGGTGTTGGAGGTCCCTGGTTTATAACACAGGCTGTGAAAGGGACAAACAGATGTGCGCCAAGAATTTCAAGTAATAAAACCCAAAGTACAGATAAATTTAATATTTTGTTCAACAAGGCTTAGTCCACTCAAAAAAACAAAAAATGCTAAATGGCTAACGTTAATTGATTCATTTAAGTGAACACATCAGATTCTCTCACAAACTTTGGATAAATCAACCTAATGATCTTAAATGGATGCAATTTTTATTTTAATCTGAAATAAATAGATTTTAAATGAACAAGAAATGCTAAGAGACCAAATTTTTCTTCAAATAAATTGGCTTATGTATTCATGTATCGGAAAAAAATTGGATCAGTTCTTTAAATCTAATTGATATTACGTCAACAAGCATTTTTAAGAAATCTGTTATAAACAGATTCATTATTTTATTATTATTCACCATTTTCATAAATTATAACATGGATAAATAAATTATACTAGAGAAATTATATCAATTACACTTATTGAAACTCATAATATATATTTTTTTCCATTTTAATTGTTACTATGAATCAAGAGATTACTTGAGAAAATATTCCAAAAATTTTTTAAGCTTACAATGAATTTAAAAAAAAATCAATTCAAATATAGAAATTCTCATGTCAATCATTGAAGGGTTATTCATTTTACTATATATTCTGTTGCATCAATAAATAGATTCGTTTATCCAACTTAAATTAAATCCGCTCAACTTCACGAGATATTTAACTACAATTCCTTCACGCAGTTGGTTTTAAGGATGCTGAACGGTTACACTGATTCCGATAGACTCGCGTGAACCATGATTCTATAGACTCGACTCCGAGTTTGTCAATTCCGCGCGGAGTTGTCATAATTTCATAAATTTCTCTCAGTGCATATTATTCAACATGATTCACAAAACTCTTAACTTTTCAAGACTCCTGATGGAAAAATACGTTGTACATATGCTAGTTTATTTTGTAATTGCTTCAAAATTCAACATCTCGCACTTAGACAGGATTTAGTACTTGAAGTAGATCCAAAAACATGATATTTTATTAGATACTGTCAGAAACAACGTGATTCAAACTTCTCTTCTTAAATCTCCTGATCTCTTGAATCCTTGATCCCTCTTGAAGCTATCTATCTGCTCCAGTTTCCTTCGTCCGTGAAACGTGGAGTGCGTGATCGTGAAAGTCCAAAGCGCGTGACAACGTGAGCATGACCTCTATGATGACATATCCAAGCTATAAATAGGAAGTACTCTTGCTTTTGAAATGACTACCACAGAATGTTTGGATGTGTATAGTGTATATGTAAAAGCAGTTGTTCGTTATTATTGAGTAGGTTAGTGCCCCGTACAAGGTCAACATTGTCACCATGCACCGGTTCTTAGTGCGGTGGGTTGCCACTAGGAGCGGTCATGGCGCTAATGGAACTTGCCTCGAAGTACAAAACAAAAAGTTCTTATTTGAATTTTATTGTTTCTTTGTGGTTTTATTAAAAACCTTACTTGATTTTAACATGTCTTCTATCGATTACAGAGTTTTTATCAAGAAATTCATAAACGGAACTGGTTTTTAAAAGGTTATTATTTGGGGATCTTAATGCTATACGTCTTTATTTAAATTATTATACAGTTATCTTGAAAACCCTATTTGATGAACGATAAGCATTTCAATGAATTAAATGCACTTTGGAATTACAGGTCTCCTGTAAAGAATTCAGTCATAAAATAAAGTAATGAAACAAATTCCCCAAAAAGTAAAACATCTCCATCTACTGGAATCGAAGCAATAAACCATGACCCTTCTTCCATAAAACCAAGATAAAAACGTTTTCTGCCCGAAAAAAAAGACATTTACCTTCTAATAAAACAGAAGGCAAAATTCTCAGGACAACATCGAGTAAGCGATAAATATTTCAATAATGCAGAACCCGCCAGCAGCCGTATTGTGTTGGGAGTATTTGTATATCTGATCTCATCCTTAGCACAGTAGACTCTGTCGCCTGGCGTTTGTCATTTGTCGGATGTAGACGTATTATTATTCAACAGTCGAACGACGTAGACACAACCATTGCTGTTGAAGTTGGTAGTTCTGTTAGGAACACGTGTAAATCCGGAAATGTACATTGGACGACAGCTAGCAAATTGTTAAAATAAGACAATAAGATTGGGCAGCAGAATTTGTGAATCGATTGCTATATATAAGCTTTATAAATAAATTCAGATGTATTAAAACTATCTTATTGATTTTGCAATTGCAGTATGACTTATTTCTATTTCTTTGAATGCTATTTTTCACATTTTCTGTGCCATTACGTTTATAACAAATGCAAACACTATAACGAACACATCTCGTAACAGATTTTATCCAAATGTCAATTTGACATATAATAATGAAATTAAAAAATGTAATCGTCATCCATGATTCACAATTTTAATTTTTTGCTTATCCGCAGGGAATTAATATTCATTTACTCCCTGTCAACAGAGAATTGATGATAATTGTTTCCATGGTTTGGAATTGAGAACTTTCGAAGCAGAATTTTAGTTGTTTGTGTTACTTCATTGAGATAGGACTCGTAGATCCTCATTACAAAATGGATTATTATATGGAATTGAATTGTTTTCCAAGGAAAGACGATTTATAGAATTCTTAAGAATCGTTTATAAATGCAGATCTAATTGTTAATATATTCTATTTTTATTATTTCCAATGAGCTTATCAGATGGTGATAATTATCAAAATTCGAGTTGTTTTTCTCCGCAAGTATTCTTTATTCTTCGAGTTTCCCTCTTTTCAATAAAACGTTTCTTTGTGCCTTCTTCTGTGTCCTTTTCTTTGTTTGAACACGGAACTTTGCCCGTGTTAAACGTTATAACTTATCGATCTAGCCATTATAAGATTTGAAATGTCAACTTATGTCGCTCTCCACTTCAAAGAAAGATATATATTTTCTTGACGGTTTTATCCTTATTGTCAGATGTCGAATCTTGCTTCTCTATTAAATTCTTGTCACAAAAATAATTTATCGGAGAATTCTTGGTCTGAATTTATCTTGTGACAGTTTGATTCTCAGAAAATATTAAGCTTATCTAATTTTGTGAGTTTTATCAGTTTCAACTTGGTGGTTGGAATTTAAACTTTGTTGTGGGAAATAGATTAACAGCTGGCATAAACTGAGATAAAAATTTATGGATAACCAATAGATATTATTGAGAATTGGGCTGTATTTTAAATTCAATTCTTGTGTCTCTCGTCCAATAACACTTGTTCCCAAAACTTTCAGTTCATAGAAATAGTCACATAGGTCATAGACAGTAGCAAATTTTTATTAATATTAGTTTTTATAATACCAGCATTGAAACAGTGTGTTTCAGCGTCTGTTTTGTCAGTCGAAACAAGAAAATTACAGACAAATGCGAATGTAGCCCTGTTTCTGCCCTAGGGAAGAAACAAGCTTGTTTCTGCCCGCTGAATTTGTTTCTTACATCGTTTTATCCCTGGATAGAGTCGCATTTGTTCATTGTCAATCTCTAAATGAAAATCATATGACCTCAGGTTATTTGACACTTGTTGTATTCGTAACTGTAAATTACATTAAAAAGACGATGAGTTCCAAGAAAAAAGTATTAATGCAACAATTTCAAGTATACCACAAAATCTTATTGATAAAGCTTCTTTCGACTTGTTACCTGCAAAATCAAATCAAAAAAATTTGCTTCGTTATGACAAATTTGTAATGTGGAAAGTTTCAATGCAGGTAATATGAAAAATGCAGTATGTGGCACGGGACAAAACATGATTTCAGCCGAGGGTGACACAGCCCTCGCTTCGCTCGGGCAAGTAACATTCATCTTCAGCTGAAATCGTCTTGTTTCGTCCTTAGCCACACAATATACTATTACATTAATAGTAACGATGACATAGTAGATCATAAACTTATGTTGAAACGTATTTTTATTATACATCTAGCTTAAATTTTAGAACAATAGTATATTGTGTGGCTAGGGACAAAACAAGACGATTTCAGCTGAGGGTGAGCGTTGCTTGCCCGAGCGAAGCGAGGGCCAGCATTACCCTCGGCTGAAATCGTGTTTTGTCCCGTGCTACACACTGTATTTTTCATAATACCTGCATTGAAACTTTCCACATTACAAATTTGTCATAACAAAGTAAATATTTTTCTTTTGATTTTGCAGGTAACAAGTCGGGAGTAGCTGCTTGTGCTTCATCAATAAGATGTTTTGGTGTACTTAAAATTGTCGTATTAATACTTTTTTTCTTGGAACTAATCGTCTTTTTACTTTAATTTACAGTTCCGAATACAACAACAGTCAAATTAACTAAGGTTATATGATTTTCATCTAGAGATTGACAATGAACAAATGCGACTCTGCCAAGGATAAAAAGATGTAAAAAAGTAATTCAGCGGGCAGAAACAAGCTTGTTTCTCCCCTCGGGCAGAAACAAGCCTGTTCCTGCCCGGCTACACTCGCATTTGTCTGCAATTGTCTTGTTTCGACTGACAAAACAGGCGTTGAAACGCGTTGTTTCAATGCAGGTATTATGAAAAATTAATTGTGTGGGAAACTATTTGCACTTTCCGTTGAACTACTTCTTTCAGGGTGTTGATAAATACATGTTAAAAATTTATAGATTTTACGGATGATTCAAATCAGATCGAATTTTACTAATAAACTTATATACGGAAACGCAACGGGCGGCCTCGATTTCGGCACCAAACTACCTGAATCTTTAATCCCCTACTCGAATTCGGCACTATGCTAGGGATTAGGACTTATAGCTCAATCGTTCTACCTGAGTGAGATTTTCTGGACACAGGTGTGATATCAAAGTCTTGCATAGAAATGAATCATTTATCTTGAACGACCAGGCGGAATTACATAATATTTTTAATTTTCAACTCCTCGTGTAGGGCTTCTCTGATTAGCTTGTTTAGTTGTAGGCAAGACTTAGTACACTATTATATCAGTATTTAACATAACTGAAATTATGAATGAATTAGATTTTGTGAAACTTACAGTGCGTGTTTTTTTTTTATATAATTTTACAATATGTATAATAATTTGTTTTCATTTGATGCAAGAAAAAGTGTTTTATTTGTTCTATAGTCTACCCATCGTTCATTTCAAAAAATATGACTTAAATTCTTCAATTTAAGACTCATACTTTTTTAAATGTTCGATGGCCAAACTATACATATTTGTATGTTTTTGTAATTATGTAGTTATGTATGCATAAATAAGTTTTTCTTTTTAATAATAATATTTTCAAACCAATCTTTTTTCTGAAGTTTCATTAAATATTATTTGCAGCATTGTTTTTAATACAAATTAATTCTGAAATCAATATAGAAACTTATAAATCAAAATCTTGCAGGTTGATTATTTAAAAATTGACAGTGGGGAGTTCATGTGCGCCCCGCGCTAATCGGATTAGCGTTGGTGCCGAGTTCATGTGCGCCCCGCGCTAAAAGGATTAGCGTTGGTGCCGAGTTCATGTTCTTGGTGCCGAGTTCGTGTACGCCCAACGCAACATATAGGCTACAGATTCTTGGGAGATTAAATATCTTATCTTAATTTGGGCGGCCTCGATCTCGGCACCAAACTACCTGGATCTCTAATCCCCTATTCGAACTCGGCACTATGCTATGGAGTAGGATTTTTGACTCAATCGTTCTACCTGAGTGAGATTTTCTGGACACATGCGATTTTATATTAATAATAAACCAGACTCAAATTTAGCCGTACTTTTAAATAAATCAAATCACACGTGTGACATCAACAACTCAAAAAATAATTTGTTTCCATTTGATGCAAAAAATTCCAATGTCAAAAATACCTAAAAAAATTAAATATTTTAGTTTGATCTATACATATTTATATGTTTTTGTAATAATGTAGGTATGTACGGACAATGAATAAATAAGTCTTTTTTTAATCATTTTTTTTTTCTGAAGTTTCATCAAATATTTGCAGTATTATTTTTGATACAAATTAATTTTAAAATAAAATATAGAGACTTATAAAACCAAACATAGCAGGTTCATCGTGTTTTTTTTTTTGTTAAATTGACAGTGCCGAGTTCGCGTGCGCCCCGCGCCAATCGGATTAGCATTGGTGCCGAGTTCATGTTTGGTGCCGAGTTCGTGTACGCCCCTTAATTTTGGTTGGCTGTAATCTTTCACTTCAGTAATTAGAATTTTTTCCAATTACAAAATACAGCATTTCATTTTGCATTTTAATGTAAAAAAAAAAATTAAAGAATCGTCTTGATGATCAAAACGCATTTTTGGCAGCTCCTGAATGCTTATTAGTTGAAATCAAGCAGTTTGGGTAAACCTATGAAACAGCAGCTTTCATTTAGTACTAATTAAAAGGATCTTTTAGTCTGTATTGTTTGGTTACTGATTGACGGGAGGTCATGTGCTGCACTATCAAAATTATATTATAAAAAACCTTGAAAATTAGGTGCAGTTACCTCCAAAATTACAGATTTAGGAAAATGAGTAACTGGTGGTCATGTACTGGCCTAAATTGATCATAAAACAAAAGTTTATGTTACCTCTGAGGATCGCTCCTAGAATCTTAGATCATAAATAATATCTAGATGGAAGAAACTGCGAACGGTTACGACGGAAAGAGATGGAAGACATATTGTAAGAAAGCTGGAGAAATGAACTGCGCAAGCGTGACAATAATCAAATTTCGGTTTGTCAATTCCTCAAAACTAACGCATGATGTAATAAGTTCTTATTTCTGTAAAAAATATTTAAATTCATTTGCCTTTTTCTAGTTGCAAAGTGCATCTTCTTAACATTACTTTTTAAATAGCAAATTAAATTCGATAGACATGCGTAGTTCGTTTCACTTCATTCTTCTTGCATTATATTTTATCTCTTTGTCCCTTTAACGTAACCTATATTCTCCTCTCTTTCTGTCATAACCGTTCGCAAAGATGTATTGTGTGATATATACTGCTATTGTACGCAGTAGCTGTCAAACAAACCATTTGAAAGTTTAGACTACATTTCACACTATTTCAGTCTAACATTGAGGATTTCAATACACCCTTCGAGGTGGTTTCCTCTCAACTTCAGTCTCAGAGGCGCGCGCAGCGCGATTGCGGTAATAGACAGGGATGTTTTTCAAAGCCGCGAGCGTAGCGAGCTAACCTACAGCTATTTATATACGTACACAATTATTCATACATCGAATTTTGTGCCACACATTTGAAACAAAAACCATGTTTTAGTGCCACTGACAAAACTTCTGCTTGCTTGTCGCCATATAACAATTTTTTTTGTGGTTTGTAGCGTCTATTTTAGGAACGTACCAATTCTGATACTAACATCGAAAACCGCATGTCAATATCTTGTGTAACTTGCGAGTGATTGAGATAAATAGTTTCTGCCTTAAAATGGGTACTAACTCATATCTGATCGAAATTTAAGGTATGAAATCTAATTTATGACACGTTGCTCATTCCGAGCAGACATTTTCAGATTTTTATTATGCGTAGTTCAGCAGTAATTACTTTTTGAATTTTTATTCATTTGTTTTCCTAAAGCTGGGTGTATGAATAATAAAATCAAGCAGCTTGTGCAAACCTACGAAACAGCAGCTTTCATTTAGCACCAGTTTCAGGTCTGTAAGTACTGTAGTTCCTGAGAACTCAGCGTCACGCCAGCCAGCTAGACAGCCAAAGCGAATATAATAGCGTATTTATTGAAATCTGATTTTGGGAATGTTTGAATACATTTTTCTCTACATTGAAATGCTTTTATGTGGAATTGTAATGCAAATAAATATTTCATCTATTTGAAGTCCATTTGTATGCAAATATTCTTTCTCTTAACCCTTTCTGTCAAAGACTGCAAGTTAAATAGGAGAAAATCCGATTCGTCTAAATTAGATCCCACTACATCAACACAGAGCCAAGCTAGATTTCAATTTAAGTCGTCAGTTCAATCAACCTTTCCTTAGCAACGGTCGGATTTCTGAAGCGGAACTCAAATATAAGTAAACAGGTATACGTTATCCCTTTCCGGGAAAAAGACCAAGAAACCTAAAGTAATTACCTTCACTACTTTAACCTACCAACCTTAAAGCCCCTGTTTAATATAGCATTGAGGAATCAGAATATATAAGATAATGACAAGGTACTTCAAAGAGTTGTGTTCGTATATTATTATCCTGTTTCTTTAAAGAAAGAGGGGTAAAATAAACAATAATAATTTATGCAATAAGTGTGTAAACTTAGGCATTATGGTCAAGCATTTTGAGGCGAGGCACTTTCATATCTTGATTATTATCAGGCACACAGCTGGCAATACTAGATTTTATAATTAACCTAACAAATACATCAACTGTTACTAACATGAATACACAGAAAAAAACAGATTCAGGTTGCGAAACTTGATTGTCACACTTTTATTCCGTTTATTTATTGTTTGCGAAGTGTAAATCATCAATATAAGAGTTACATAAAAATTACTGAAACAAAAATAAGTTGATGAATTTATAACAATTTATTATGAAACAGGCAAGGGTCTACCCTAAACAGAATAAATTGGCAAGAGATTTACGGGACCAAAAACTTTGGTGATTTTTGATGTAGATTATTACTGCAAAGTACCACCGAACAAATCGTATTGAATAATGTAATTTTCCTATACTAAAGAACGTACTGTTTCCCTTTCTTGTTACATTTTCTTCGCCTTTCTCGAAGGATATATATAAGGCATGATGTTAGAAGATTAGGTCGACTTTGATTGGTTGTCGTCACCCCCTCTCCTAAAGTGTGTGTGCGAGTGTGTGTTTGCACTTCCGTAAATGCGTTTAGCTGGATCCAAACCGGAAGTAATGGTGTCGCGGACCTGAAACTGTAAACTGTACTTACAGGAAGTGATATTGCATTACGGTCACGAGAGGAAAGGAGAGGTGAAAAGGTTAAATTTGTGTAAAGTCTAAAGCCTTTAAGGGACTGCAAATGGTGCTTTAGAGGGGAATGCTAAGTTTGTTCTCGATTTCGCAAAGTGTATTAGGATCTTACTGCCTATTTTATATTGCATCGTTTGTAGGGATTTGTCAAAGCGCTGGTGAAAGTAGTTTTCTCACATCGAACAAACAAAATAATTTAATCATTTTTCTTTTCACATTCTGATAAACTTCGGTCATTAACCATTTATAATTTTCAGGAAAAAGAAGATAAACCAGAGATTATAGAAAACGGTGTCTCGGATTCGGAAGAAAAAGACAAAGATTCCGCCAAAACTCCTGGTTCAGGAGATGCTCCAGCGACGGACGCTACTCCTGCGGAAGTAGAAACACCAGCAGCTGAATCAACTTCAGAGGAATCCACTTCCGCCGAAAAGAAGAAAGACAAGAAAGAGAAACCCAAGAAGAAGTGGTCTTTCCGAAGCATTTCCTTTAGCAAGAAAGATAAGAGCAAACCATCAAAGGATTCTGACAAGAATGGAGATGTTAAAGAACTGCCAGAAGAGGTAAGTCAAAATTCCACTTTTTATTAATTCATGAAAAGTTATATTAGTAGTGACAACTGTGATGATTCATAAGTGGATTTTTCGAAGTTTTCGCAGAAGTTTAACTAATTGTACTTGCAAATAAGACAAGAATGTAAGAACTACATCCAGTTATCAAAGTTTACTTCTGAAGTTGTTCCTCCATCGTATAATTCTGTACTGAAAAGAAAACGGGCAGTTCTAATTCGCTAACAATTATAAAGTTCTAGAAACTGATAACTTAAACTAGGAAGTTTCTTTTTCTAATAAACTCAACTTTATGGCAAAGATTTATGTATTAGCATTTTGATATCAAAGGACGAAATTCCAATCTTGTTCAGATAAAGTCTCTGATTTTACAAAACTAATAATAGTTTTATTAATTAATAGTATATTTTCGATTAAGCGTATAATAAAGATTATTCTTCAAAAGAATAGGGTTTGAAATAAGAGCCAAAGACAAGTGATATAAGTAAACATCCGCAAGCCATTATACACAATCAAGTGAATACTTTATGTACAACTATTTTAAATTTGAAATGTATTCCGAAACTATTAAAATTTGACATTCCATTCAAAGAACAAAATTCATTATTATATAACTGAATCAAATGAAATAAACTTCAAAACTTCCCGCGAAAATACAGGCTATAATAATAATTCAAGAAGTTATGCCCAGAATACACGAGGCTAGTTTTTCAAGCTAGAATAGCAAACCAGTGCTACTAAGCTAGAAAGCTAATAATTTTAGGTTTGTGTAGACAGAACTAGCTTCGTTTTTAAGCTAGCAAGTTAGTGTAGTTTTTTCAGCTTCTAGCAAGCTAGTAGCACCCCCCACAATTTACTATCTTGGCTGTGTTTACTATCCTCAGCTGGGCGGCAAGATCTCGGCACCAAATTACCTGCATCTTTAACTCCCTACTCGAATTCGTCACTATATTATGGATTAGGACCAGAGCTGGGATGAGTACTCAAAAAAAGTACTGAAATACTAAGTACTAAGTACTTTCAGAAAAATACTTACAGTATAAGTACCAGTATTACTTAAAGTACTTTTCTCAAGGTACTTAAGTACTAAGTATAAGTACTTTATATCATAATATAACATACCTCAGTCCTTAATAGGGGTACTAGATATACAATCATTAGTTACAAATTACAAGTGATATCTCCAAGTGGCATAATTTTAAATTACAAGAATAAAATCATTTATTCCGGGAAGCAGCACCTGCTCTATGCTGAATTCATAAAACTAAAGTTTATTGAAAGAATCAGTAGAGAAATCAATTTCTAATAGTATTATAGTTATTATTTGCTTTCAAAAGTGATGACTGATAAGTTTTCACAAATTTTATCACTTAAGGCACGAAGTTCTGGTGAATTAATTATTCCGAAAAAAAAAATGCGTTCTATGGGTGCTGATGAAGTGTATTATATTTTTTGAACTGCCTTACGGTAGGATAATCATTTCGCATTTCTGAATCTGTTCGTTTGTGTACTAAATATTCTAGTAATTCCAATTCAAATTTGGTCACTGATTATTTGTTCGTATCTATCGTTTTCTTGGTTTCGATTTTATCTTCGCCATAAAAGTCGAAAAAGTCATCAGAGCTGATAAAATCGTTGGTTTTGCGAAGTATTGAGGCAATAAATGTTGATTTTGTAGGTTTGATAGTGAGAAATTAGAATTTATACTCTATGCAGGTCATCTCTGAAGGTCTGCTACTTTAAATATTTTGTTTCTTTTTCAATATAAAAAAATAAATGTACCAATTCTCTACAGAAGAATAATTTGAGTCGTCTAATTCCAAAACCCTCAGTCAAATTATTTTTTTTTTGTTTTTTTGTTTTTTTTCCAATATTTGTGAAGTTGTCTATCTGATGTATTCCCTACTGAGTTCCAAAAGTGGCTCAGTAAATGGTATAGGAAAAAAAGTGGTTACTCTCAATTCTGGCCAAGTCAGTGGAATTCAAATCCGTCCAAATCGTATGCCAACTGAACTAACTGAAGGAACTAAATGATCTTCAGTTACACGCTAACTTGCTTTTGCTTCCGTTTATCGGACGAATATGAATATCATCAAATAAGACATAAATCAGTTTATCATTGTTTTCTAAAAAGTAGATCAAACTGACTTACCCGGATTTGTAACTAAACGACTCATATATCTCCTTATCAAATTTTCCTCGTTCTTAAACTATAAATTGGGTATAAAATCCATCTGTATGATAAATGAGAAGGTATAATAAAAAAAAAAATATAATAAAATACATTGTTTGGAAATAATTCTCTGTTCACTCACTTGGATATGATAGTAAAAGGTTATCCTACAATATTTGATTGTAAAATATGAAATTGTCTGCTGACTCTTATCATGGAGTCCATTTGGCCCAAATGCAATAAGTTTCAACCTGCATTTATTAGTGAAAACTGTGCTATTTATAATACTTCAAGTACTTTTAGAATACTTTAAGTATTTATAAATACTTACAGTACATCTAAAGTACTTAAAGTACTATTGAGTACTTAAAATATTTTTGAGTACTTACAGTACTTTTAGAATATTTAAAGTACTTTTTTTACTTACAGTATTAAGTACATATAAATTTTTACTTGAGTACCAGTAATAAGTACCACTTGGAAAAAGTACTTCAAGTGAAGTACTTCAAGTACACAATTTACTTTAAGTAATACTGTAAGTATTTTTATTGTAAGTATTACCCAGCTCTGATTAGGACTAATGAATTAATCGTTTTGCCTGAGTGAGATTATCCAGATACATGCGATTTTATATAAATTTAAAACCATACTTAAATTTAGCCATACATTTGAACACTCATAGATTGGATCCAACATGAGGAGTTCAGTGCACCCTTCTCGGTTGTTTCGGGCTCAAGTTCTATCCCTTAGGCGCGCGTAGCGCAATTCGGTAATATTTAGGGATGTTTTTCAAAAGCACGAACGTAGCGAGCTAGCCTACAATCATTGTTATAGACTGTATTTCAGCCCCACATAAGTGATTCCAAAGTTGTACTCACTTATAAAACCAAATCTTGCAGGGTGATCGTGAGTTTATTTAAAATTGACAGTGCCGAGTTCATGTGCGCCCCGCGCTAATCGACTTAGCATCGATGCCGAGTTCATGTTCTTGGTGCCGAGTTCGTGTACGCCCAAAAAACTAATACATAATCGGCCAGTGGTGACGTATTTTGTAATTTTTTTTAGTGTTCCGGGGATCTCGTGTGTTTTGTTTTTGTTTAAATAAGTTCAAAAATGCCGAAATTGAGTTATGTTAATTTAAAATTCGTTCAATTGTATATAAATATAAATAACACTAATAATAATAAATTATATAATATAATACTCATAAATAATAAATTATATAATATTAAGATCGGAATACTTAGCTTGCTATCCCAGCTTGAAAAACTAGCCTCGTGTATTCCGGGCATTATTACTGAGAAAAATTTGAGTTAGCAAAGGTAAAGAACCTAATTAATTTTAATAACAATGGTGAGGGACTAGAAAAAAAACTGGTAATAATTGGGTCTACTTTTTATTATTAATAATGGCAATGTGAATCAAATCGTATGCTATCTACGCTAGTAAAAAGCTCTTAATCCGCTTAAAAAATGTGGTCCCACCCAAAAATATGCTCATTTGCCCCAAACGAGTACTTCTGCGTCCTGCGTCTGACCAATATTCAGGTATTTCTATGGTTAATATGAAGAATTATAGATAAGGTTCTTCATTCACAAAAAGAATATAGCTCAACAAGAAACAAAACTGAAAATAAACATCAAGGTTTAAGCTCACACAAAGAATTTAGATAAAGAAAAAGTCCTTACGGTACATATTCTGCATTTACTGGGAATTAATCCTTTGGTGCATTTGGTCATTTTAATTTTTTACCTGTTTTTAAGCGCTAGCATAGATGTTCAATGTGATAAGAAATTCATACCTGGGCTGGCACCACATCGAGTCGACATTGACATATTCCGATCATGTCTTGATCTCCCAATCTTTGTCATAATTATCTAGATCTTATTTTTTAGAAGAATAACCTGACCTAGTTCCTATCATGTCCCTATTACAAATATAAACTGGAAATATGTTTTTACTGTAAAAATCAAGTCAATGTCAATGTGCCACACAAATTGGACATATTTCCAGTTAATATTTGTAATAGGAACATGATAGGGACTAGGTCAGGTTATCCTTCTATTAAAATAAGATCTATGATAAATATTAACTGGAGACATGTCCAACTTGCATGGCAAATTGACATTGACTCGAATTTTACTGTCAATGTGCCACACAAATTTGACATGTTTTCAGTTAATATTTATAATAAGGAAATGATAGGGACTAGGTCAGGTTATCCTTTTATTAAAATTAGATCTATGATAAATATTAACTGGACACATGTCCAATTTGCATGGCAATTTGACAGTAGGAATCAAGTCAATGTCAATGTCAAGTCGTTGTAGTTTCAGCCCTGTGGTGGAACTACAACGACTTGACATTGATATTGACTTGCATTTTACTGTCAATGTGCTACAAAAATTCGACATATTTCCAGTTAATATTTGTAATAGGGACATGATAGGGACTAGATCAGATTATCCTTCTATTAAAATAAGATCTATGATAAATATTAACTGGACACATGTCCAACTTGCATAGCAAATTGACAGTAGAAATCAAGTCAATGTCAATGTCAAGTGGTTGTAGTTCCAGCTCAGAACTTGATTTCTACTGTCAATTTGCCATGCAAATTGGACATGTGTCCAGTTGATATTTATCATAGATCTTATTTTAATAGAAGGATAACCTGACCTACTCCCTATCATGTCCCTATTACAAATATCAATTGAAAACATGTTCAATTTGTGTGACACATTGACAGTAAAAATCAAGTCAATTTCATTGTCAAGTCGTTGTAGTTCCACCAATGAGCTGGAACCACGAGTCGACATTGACATATTCCAATCTTGTCTTGATCTCCCAATCCTTGTCATTATTATCTAGATCTATTTTTTTTAGGAGAATTACGTGATCTAGTCCCTATCATGTCCCTATGATAAATATGAACTGAAAACATGTCCAACTTGCATGGCAAATTGACAGTAAAAATCAAGTCAATTTGTCATGCAAGTTGAACATGTGTCAAGTTTATATTTGTCATAGATACAAATATTGACTGGAAACATGTCCAATTTGTGTGTCACATTGACAGTAAAAATCAAGTCAATGTCAAGGTCAAGTCGTTGTAGTCCAACAACAGGTCTGATACAGTAGGCAATGGCCCGAGAACTAGTGCGTGATGGACAACATTAATTCTCGAAGCTAGATAACATAGATAGTACGTAATATTTACTTGATACAAGTTTAAAAGTCATTCTTTATTGCACGAATGGCAAGAATAAATAAGCAAAGTTAGTGCTTTTGGAAGCCCCATGAGTTCAATAGAGACTGTATACAGTTATACACCATACACGATTGGTTTACAACGTTTTATTTTCGATCGGGCTATTTCTCCCAAAAAAAAATTCTTCTGGAATATTCTTTTCTCCCACAATTGCCACTTTTGACGACTATTATTAGTGACTAAGCGATATGCTCAGAGATTTATCAAACCTTTTTGATCCATATGATTATCCCAGGTAAATCAGCGCACTTATGCCCCGTCCAAGTAAACGATATTGCTAATAAACTTAAATTAAAGCCGTCGTTAATATTGACGAAGATTAAAACTAAAATATCAAATTAAAAATGTTTGAAACTGTGAATAATGGGTAGCATTAGGTATCTATATACATGTACTCACACAACAAACTGTGGATAATATGTATTTAATATATGAGTGTAGAAAGTAATTATTTAATGCACGAGCGGCTTGGTTAAAAATATGAGCGAAGTGAGTGTTTTTGAAAGCTGCGTGAGTTCATCAGAAATTTTTTACTCATGTTTTTTTACAAGTTTTATCTTCAATCATCATAATTTTGCTAAAATATAATCAATTTTTTATTTATTTTTGTTAATATTACTTTGATGGCTACTATTGGTAATGATATTGTGAATTGATCTATTGTCATTGAAGCTGTAATAAATGTGCTTGGAAATTTGAAACCTCAAAATCGGCATCTGTTCACTCGAGATAAGAGACTGTAGTGTCCAGCAATTTTTAGTTTTTGGTTTATTTTTCTTGGTCTGTACTTGGCCAGAGACACTAGGATACTACCGTGTCTCTTGATTGAAATATCAAGTTCAAAATATCCAAAACTGATTTTAGTATTGTTGATAAGCACAGTTTTACCTAGAAGTCTACTTTTTACATTGAAAATGATGTAAGAAACTATTAATTTTGATGCAATCGTACATACACTTTTTCTACGGCCGTGCGTAAGCTGGATAATGTAGGAGTGAAGTAAGGCTTTTTCACGCCTCATTTGTATTACTATATAAAACGGTTAAATTTCTATGGTTCATTTGTTTGGATCTAAATCTAAATGTCAACTTATGCTTTTGTGTGTGCTCAATAAATTATCTAAATATGGAAGTTAAGGACAGTAGCAAAAATCTTGTATGTAATATGAGTGTAAAATTGAGCATTATGACATTCGACCAACAATTTTAGTGATTCGGCAAGCCTCGTCACTAAATACTTGACCTTGTGTCATAATGCTCAACTTTACACTCTTGTTGTATAAATTATTATTACATAGGTATCGCTGCTATATTTTACGTATGGACGTAAAAGAAAATATCCCTTGACGTCATGAAAATTAGATTAAGAGAATTTAAACACAAATATAGCAGGAAAAGAACGTTGGTCGGTATTATCACCTCTTGTTCAAGCATTGCTCAAACAAAAATTGTATTGAATGAAGATTGCGTTATTGTGGAAACAATGAAATAAATATGACTTCTTCAAGAGTTGAGAATACGGGACATTGTCTTTTCTTGAATTTATTTTATTCGATTTAGTCACCAAAGTAACAATGCTACCGTTTGCTCGCTTCAAAAATGGTCATATATGATCCATAGCAGCATAGGGCTACGATTTGATCCTTTTACTAAGCTTTCTGTCAATTGCATCGACTGTAAATCGTTCACTAATTATTATAGATAAATTTGTGCAGTTTGATGATTCAAGTTTGTTGTTTCTATTCAGGTAATCTATACAGATGAATAAAATTGAAGTATATGCTCGTGATTTCAAAATAAATTTAAGTGAAAACTGCTATTTAAACGATGCCCAATCATAAATGACCGTTTTTAGAGTTTTTGTCTGTCTGGAAGTTTGTCTTGTATTCTAAATTTAATTATTCGTGTATATACCCTACATTATTCGCTTATTATATAAGATATTATTCTTTGACCGCATTAGTTTTGCCAAATTTTTTCTCTGAATAAATAGATCCATATAGAATTCTTAAGTTTTTTCTGACTTTTGGTTCAGCTTTATAGCTTATATTCGTTTAAAATAATACGAGCAAATAACGGAAACGTGATTGTCAATCTCAACCATGACGATTCATCTACTTGCGATTTTGAACCTTATATTACTTTCACCCACTGACAAAATCCCTTTGATTTTGGATGTCAGATATTCGTTTAGGACGAATACTTGTACAGGAAGAACGGTAAAACGGAAACTGACAAAGACAAGAGACAAAACGTGCGATGGTTCACTGCACCCAAAGTAGCTTTATCTCTCTCATACACCTGTAATTATCCTTTTTATCTACCATACTAAATTTCAGAGTAGTTTGATGTAAACAATGATTTTCCGCTATATACTAAAATTATGATAATTTTGGTTTACTGTTTTTGATCAGAATTTGTCGACCAAATCGAGTTTTAAACTCATGTTTTAAAGCTGTCATTAAGGCATTATTCACAAATCGTAAAAAAAGTCGTCGTGCTATAAGAATCAACGTGAGTAATAAAAGAAGAATAAATAGAAACGGTAATTTTAGCCTGATAACATTTTCTGAATTTCATGCTTCGCCTCAAGGTAAATTTTTAGGTTTGCTCAACTTAATACGAATCATATAGAAACCGAAATTTATTCTCGATTCAAATGAAGACTCACTACATTGTACAATTTCTTTGATTTTAACGGTAAGAAATTTGAAATTGCTGCTCTAGTAATATACAAATATTCTTTAACTTGGTTTCAATTCTTGAAATATTTTTCACCTCAAGTGAAGGCTTTTATTCCTTTAAACTTTGTAATCTCCTGACTTCAAATTGCATTTAAACAAAAATCGCTAACTTCTTTCCCTTGATGCATACACAGTGGTAAATTAATCACAAAGATTGAACTGTTCATTTTCTAGAAGAAGAATTGCATATATAAAAATTGCCTATCGCCTTATAGAAATTAGTGTTTCTCTGTTTTTTTTTTCATCTATAATGCAGGATTTTTTGTAACTGAAATTTGGAATTTAATACCTCCAAAATTGGATGAAAGCAAGATGGATATTATATAATATCCTTGCGAATTCATAACTGTCATCAAATCAGAACTTTAATAATTTCTCGCGGTTACCCTTCATAACCCAAATAATCATCACGTCCAGAACCTTCTTCAAACAAATGAACATCATCCCTGTGATCATTTCCAGCCAATCAGCGTGTAATAACAGTCACCCTTCATCTGTTTTGTTTGTGGGAACCCTTGTAGGACGTTATTGGCGTCGTCTGGCAGGTTCACCTTCATTTGTCTCCACTAGTGTCCACCTTCACAGGCTGTGTGATTTAGATTTGCAATTACGATGCAGGGTTCATATATTGCTATATAATACGTGGGAAGTTATATTTTCTAGAGCTTTTTTTATGTTGGTATTTGTGTGAAGCTACGATCACTCTACTATGTAATTGCAAAATTTAATTAGTCTGTAATTAAGTTTTTAATGGAAATGGATTATCATGATGTTTTTATCTATAACTTAATTTGAGCCAAAAGTGTTTTCATTACGTCTGATTTATTAATTTTGTCAGAAGAGCGCTAATTTATAGTTTTTATAATTAAGCAGCGTGTTTCCGCTAATATAAACACTTATGTCGCCTTATTTCCTTATGATTCCAAGCTTTTTAAAAGATTTAATTACATTTTAAAACATGGTTAAGTAGACGACTGATTTCTGTTTGAATAATTAAATTTCTTTTGATCCACAGTTATCTTTGTTCTAAGGTCAGTGAAAAAAATAAAAAATTACGAAACTCATTGGAACTATTGACTTTTCCATGAGATTGAATGAGTTTTCATTAACTTTAATTGAACCTCAACTTGAAGTGAAAGAAGCTGTGCGAATGGAGTGTGGAAAATTGAACAGTAAAGTTTACAGATTTGGGAGGTGAATTCAATCAGGATAACAAGGACTAAATAATTCATACGATGTTGAATTCTGACGTTTAATCGACTTACAGTCATGTAATTGCAGTTCTAACGTTTTTCAATTGAATTTATTTCTGTTCTCTGTATTTTCGGAAGTAAATGATCGGAAAATTGTATAATACTTTCGTATTAAATCTGAATCAATGAATTCGTGATTAATGCGAAACTTTTGGAAATTTTCTATAAACACTAATTCTGAATTAAAAATAAATTATATAATCAATTGGTTCATATTTTTCCATGATTATGAATATCTGAAATTCCAGTGTTTAATTTTCTATGCTATCTCTGCAATTCGTAACGATTGCACATATTGTCAAAATGAATAGAAACGCAGTCATGCGATCGCTAAATATGAAAACGTTTTCCGCTCGTGCTTAATCGCTTTGCATACGTATTAGTTTGAAAATTTAACCTCTCCATAAACCTTACTACATACATCGTGAAAATATGACGGTTTCACTGCACACGACTCATTTTGAAATCTGCGCCTAGAAGGATTAGTAACAATGATATCATATTTGAAGTTTTATTGCAGATTGCACTTAGGATAATAACATTTTCTGAGAATAATTTGATTATATTTTGAAAGGGATTACGTGGTTTCTTTTCACATTCAAAAAAGTTTTAAGATTATTTTTGCTTCTGCACAAACTTGGGTGAACTTAATAATGGAATATTCTCACGTTTCAGAGTAAAGAATTTCTGTGCAAAAAAAAATACGGGACAAAAATAGAATTTTAAAATATTAAATGACGGAACAAAAAGTTTTGATGGAGTTAATTAGAAAGAAGCATCAGATACAGTTCAATTCAAGCCTGGTTAGATTATATATTTTTAGTTAAATATGAAAAAAAGTCATGAAAAAGAAAAACAATGTATATTTTCAATTAAATGACAGGATCTGTTCTTGACTCGTGCTATAATATTAAAAAAAAATGTTTTTGTAAAACTAAGAGCACCTTTTTCTGATGATTGAACTATAGATAAAAACTTTCGCAGCAATGAACTCAATGAATATAAATTATATTGAATGCTTTTATTTAAGACATCCTGCTGGTGGCGCCACCGCTTGACTTATTTTTCATAATGCACTGCAAGTTTGGAATATTACCTTAAGAAATAGACCACGTGACGAATAGTTGATTACGATTTTCGTGCTAATGTAAAGTTGATTGGCAATTTGACCATTTAGAAAACTGAAATTAGAGACTATGTAAGCCAGGGCCAATTTTCAACGTTTCGATAAAAAACAGATAAACTATATTCATGGATACACTGAATACACAACTTGAGCTTCGAAAATTATCTGAACATACAGCTATAGTCTTAATATGTTATGTTTCAACTGTGTATATTCAAGTGTTTTATGCCTTAAATTCTATTATTTTTATTGTGATGCAATTAGAAAAAACGGAAATTCATTTATTTCTTATCTGTTGCGAACTGCATGCCTTTCAGTATTAGGATTTAAATCACTTCTATTTTACGGTACAAAGGTATGCAAAATGTTGTCACGGGAAAACCCTTTTTTTTTTTAAATATAATTGGAGATGTCCGAGGGGTAAACCACTTTGCCTCGAAGCGTACAAAAATTTTACAAAGTGACAGATTTTCAGTATATATCAAGAGATTTTACAGATTGTCACCATAATAAAAAAGATTTCTCAGATTTTATCGGTTTTATATGGGACTTCTGAAATTTTATACAAGATTTTTGAGATTTTAATGATTTTACAAAGAGTTTAAGGATCATCAAGAATATTTTCTGATTTTCAAATGAAATATTATCTCTTCAATTCATTTTGCAACATTTAATTAAATTTATGATAATGTTATCGATGAGGAGTGTCAGCTCCAATGCTCCAAAATGGATGAAATTATAGGAGAAACTTCTACTAGACATGGAGATAATGGGAAAAAATTATGACAAATGGAGGGATCAGGCTCGTGTGAACTTGAAATCACTCATATTGGGCTGAAACTCAGTCTATAAAGAAGTGTTCTTATGTGACAATAATTGTAGGTTAGCTCGCTACGCTCACGTTTCCGTGAAATATTCCTTAATATTATCGAATTGCGCTGCGCGCCCTGTGGAATAAATCTTGAGCTTGAGACAGCCGAGAAGGGTGCACTGAACCGTAATCCAGTCTATAATGCCTTGATCACACGTAACGAGTACAGTGGCGAGACAGTGCTCTAGGCCGAGTACTCGGTAGGTGTGAACACATTACCGAGTACTCGGCCGAGCGCTCGGCCTAGCGAAAGGGCGAGACAGTAACTCGACCCTGTTTCTATTTACTAGGCCGAGTGCTCACTCTCGCATTGACTCGCCAGCCTACTCGGCAGGTCTCTCAAGCTGTTTTCTGCAAAGAATATTGCTATGATGAAAAATAACATGGCTAATAAGTGGGACTTTGAGACGACCATTCTAACTGCAATTCTCCAAAAAGAGTGTTTGTAGCACCAAGGCCAGATCTCCTCAAAATCCATGGTCTTATCCATATACGTTTCTCTTCTCCCAACAACTCGCTCAATTCTTCCAATATGAGCGGTATGAGTAGTTAAATACATGATTTAACTATTATTCTTCGATTCATCTTTGCGCAGCTTAGTGAACTCATACTCAAAAAAGCGCACGAAACTGACTGACTGACTCGCTGCATCTTGTTTACACGTAGCGAGTACAAAAGTACGTGTGAACACTCACTCGCTCCAATTACTGTCTCGGCCTAGTGACAATTTACTGTCTCGCCACTGTACTCGTTACGTGTAATCAACGCATAAGTATTTACGTGTAACAATTGTTATAGGTTAGCTTGTTACGCTCGCGCTTTCGAAAACACCCCTGAATATTACAGAATTGCCGTGAGCGCGCCTATGGGACAGAACTTGAGCCCAAGAAGAGTGAATTGATCTCTTCATTTTAGGCCGAAATCCAGTGTGTAAATAAATGTTCCTGTGTATAGCCTGTATAGAGCAAACTGGAAGGATGACTGACTTACTAATTGGAAGGCCGCACCACCATATCAGGGAGAGTCTGTATCTGCTAGTAAGAGATGTACTTATAGGAAAATTTTGCAATTAAAGTGAATATTATGTACCGCTACAATAAGTACAAAAAGTTAGCTATATAAAAGAAGTGCAAACAAAAAATATCATCAACTACGATTTGTTTTCTGAATTTGAAAAGTTTTCACTTGAGAGAACTGTCTATGAAAAATGTGGATACCGTGGAATGAAAATTTTATTGTTACATCACTGACTTTATCTTGCATTTTGTGGAAGGAAAATCAAGAAAATAGTAATTTTCCAGTACAACTCTGGTTTTTTCTCCTTTTTATACCTACAAAATTTTGTGGTATTTGCTCGATAACTGCCCGCTGTGATGCCCGTCTCACCATCCTTTCAGTTATACACGCAATAACAATAGTTATATGTTAGTTCGCTACGCTCGCGATTTCGAAAGACATCATTAAATATTACCAAATTGCGCCTCGCAATTCTGGATTTCGGTCCAGCATGAGGAGTTCAGTGCACCCTTCTTGGCTGTCTCAGGTTCAAGCTCTGTACCTTAGGCGCACGGAGTGCAATTCGATGATATTCAGGGATATTGTACAGATTTTATGAAGATTTTACAGATTTTTTGAAGATTATACAGATTTTATGAAGATTTCATAGATTTTATTAGGATTTATAAGATTCTTGCGATTTAAGAACAAATTGTAAAGATTGTTGAAGGAATTCACAGGGATTTTCAGCAAGGTGTACAGAGATTTTACTAGTGGTTTACCCCTCGGAGTTGTCACTATGACCGAAAAGCGTGCATCCATCAATAACCTTTTCATCTTTCTTATCAAGGGATAAATTTTCCCTCCTCAAAAAGGCATGCAGTATAAAATCGGAGGACCTCAACTGTCACCATTTCCCAGTTTATGCAGGTATATGAACCATAAGCGAAGAGATGGGAAAAATAAATTAAAACTATCAAATAGTTATCTAAGTGTTCCGTACTGAATACACGACATATCTAATTACAATCTGAATTTTCAAGTTCGATACTAAGTAAATAGATTTGAAATTAATTATATACAGAATAATAAAATCTTTGCTTTGAAGTTTCTTTTAGCATTATTTCTTTTAAGTTGTTGATTCGTATCTACTCTGGCACGCTAAACAAAAATTGAGCAATTATAGTAACTGTCACCGGGACTTATAAAATTTTTAATACAATTCATATTTCCTGAGAATAAATCATCAAAAATTAAAGCTTTTGTTTTCAAATGCACCGTAGTGCACTTCCGTTCTTAACATCGTCACTCGATTGCGAAATATGTTAAATTAGGGTGGTTTTGTTTAGCGATAATAATTAGATTCCTGCTATTGAAGGCGTGGAAAGAATGAAATGGCTTCCTGTATGTCCTGCGCATTTTTACATTCACTAGGAAAGGTTAGTTAGCGAAACTTGCTTATGTGTGTATTTGCGCGTCCCCTTGTAGGGTGAAAACATACTGTATAGTGCATTTGATAGTAAGGGTGGATAAAGCCTAAATTGCGCCGCTATAGGGACGAATATTGGCTGAAAATGTGATTTGCGTAGAGCCGCAGGCAACGTGAAATGCGAAGTATAGAGCAAAGCCAGTTTCACAAGATGTAAAATGTCCCATTGAGATTACATCATGCCTATAAAATTTATGTTACAATCGAAATAAAATACTGTGAAAATAATACTTGGTAACCCAATTTACACTAACACCTAATAGAAAAAAAAAGATATTAATTCATAGAATTTTAAAGTTGAAAATGTATTTACATTCTTTAATAAATTAATATTATCAATATTATTTGCAATTAACCTATTTCAATAAATATTACCATGAGGCTTCGTGAGGGCCGTTTTACATGATGCATTAAATGCTGCATTTTGCTTTGCACTTTGATGCAAAATAAAATGCACCGTGTCATACATAAAATTTTGTGCATTGAGCTCTGATTTCATGTATGACATGGTGCATTTTCTTTTTTTTTGGATTTAAATGCAAAGATGTAGCATTTAATTTCAAAAAATACGCTCATTATCAATTTAGTATTTGTTCCAAGGAAAATGAATAAAAATGAGTTTTAATGATCTATACATTCTTTCAGAATTATATCATAATAAATAGACTTTTTTGGTTTTAATTCTGTATATTTTATTTTATTTTTGACGTTTCGACTTTCTTTCTTCTTCTGATGAAGACTTTCGGTTAGAGAGACGAAACGTCAAAAATAAAATAAAATATACAGAATTAAAACCAAAAAAGTCTATTTATTAAAAATGAGTTTTGGCAACACTAACCCCAATATCTACAAATCTGTTTTATCGCTTTTGTTGATGGCACTATTCCACGCGAAGACTAGCTCTCCTGTGTGTAGGTGTTTTGCACGCGGTCCAGCATCAATGCCGGGATGCTGTCTCCATGGTTACCGTCTGTGCCTTGCCGCTCGCGTCTGTTATCGATTTGAACCCCCGTATCCTGGTCCCGGTACAGAATGAAGTGCATACAATATCACAGAGGACAGAACAGTACTTGAAATTATTTCGCGATGTGGCTTCATCCAGCGTTGATATCTCCCATAATTTTCCCAGTACGAAAATTGTTATAATTGCTACAGGAAATAATTATTTGCATTCTGGGGAAGAAAGTAGAACATTGTTGCTCTAAATGTCCTATTAGAGGGAAATTAAGTATTTTAAAGTGTACAAATAATTGTCCAACATTTAAAAGGATCATCATATATTTTGTGCAACTTAAATAATTTTATTTAATAAATAATTCTTTTCAGTCTCAAAGGCCAAAAATAACCATAGCACTCTCTTTCAAAATTTAATTAGGCTTTAATCCAAATGGAAATTGAAAATACTCCAAACTTCTTTATTATTAAAGATAAAACAAATTATAAAAAATTAAATTGTACATACTTTTACCCCTACATAATTTAACAAGTCGTTCAGATGCTTCTATAATTACTGAATCCAGTAGCAGTAATAATGGATCAATTGATTTTGACAAATCGCAAAAAAACTATACCTGTGAAAATGTGTACCTTTTTTGCTCATAGTCATTTCGTTGGCAGTTTAGGACTAGCCCAGCGAATTTATTTGGAACGCATTACTTTTGTTGGCTATGATTTTTGTTCTATAAGAAAAGAAGCTTTCAGGATGATGTCAATATTTTCAATTAATTCTTTCATTAAATTCATTATTTTAGAATTGAATTCTATTGACAATTTCACCGTTTTCTGTTAATGATGAATGAATAGTTGGCAGCACAGATTTTAACAGTTTTCCCCAGCTGTTCTCTGTTGATTTCAGATCTATCTCACTACATATGCAAAAATAGAATTACTAAGATAAGCTAAGATCTCAATGTATTGCCAAAATACAAATATTCTTTCAGTTCCAAATGAATGATTTATATGATTACGGTGGCACAAAGTTACAAAATACTCATTTTAATCGATCGCTGCCATTCTTTCAACAAATGCAAACATTCAGTTCGAACCATAGGTGCATTGTGAAATTTTTGATAAAACAAATTTTAGTCGACACCCAGAAGACTTACAGGAAAAGTTATTAAGAAAAATTGTTATACTTTACGAATTTTATTACTGGTTAAAATTAAAGTACTTATTTCTGTTACATCCTGTATATTGCAATAATACTTTGTTCTTTAAAATACTGCTGATATCATCTTTTGAAAAACAGAAGAAAGCTCGTAAATAGCAAGAAAACGCTTTTTTGTACCAAGTGTATAAACTTGAAGTTTATGACATAAGGCCAAGTATTTTGCGACGAGACTCATCCTCATAAGCTCCAAAAAGTTGGCATTTAGATCTTATTAATATCTCAACTAATTGATCGGTGACAAATTGTGCACACACCAAATGAATTCACAAAAAAACAATTTAGGCTACGCAATTTAGCTACTACGAGTGTATTAATGGAGATAGCGCTAGGATGCGGAAAGAAAGTAAAAAACTGAACACACTTAGTTCACGCATCGTTTGGGATGTGTAAGTCATCAAATTTAGAGGCGTATAGTAAAAAGTTGTTTGTTTTATTCCCAAATATCTGAGAACAAAATCTTAATTTAATCCTGATGTATTGAATTCAGTAAAACATTTACCTGAAATATTTTTCTAAATTATTAACGGTTCATTTGTTATAATTTAAATTTGAATTATTATAAAATTCATTATATTTCTCTAAACAAAATAATGAGCATCATAATGTGAAATTAGAATTATTATTAATCATACTGCACATCACATGCAAACGTTCGTCAATTGTTCCATCAAAATAATTTGGTTCTATCGTGTTTGGTATCAAATTGAAGCTCTTTCGGGAATAATTCTCGTAATAGTGTCAAAATAATATTTAAACGATTGTCAATTTTTTTTTCTACATGTCATTTAAATAATGTCTAGTTGGGTATTCAAAGGTCTTGGGGAGATAAGCTTAGTGAAAGTATAAAGTAAATAATCAGTTACCATCTTTGAATTCCATTTCCGGCGATTAAATATCAGAGTTGTATGTTCTAATGAATAAAGAACACAACAATCGTGAAAAGGACTTTATTCTCAAAAATACTTATTTTATGTAAGGCTTTAAATATAACCGCCATATGTCACTTTTAAAATGACAGCTGTCATTTGGCAACGATTGCTGTCACTTTGACAATGACAGCTGTCACTTTGACAATGGCAGCTGTCACTTTGACAATGACAGCTGTCACTTTGACAACGACAGCTGTTACTTTGAAATATGCAACTAATTGATGCGGTACTCTACATTTATAAAATAGCGATAAAACTGGCCATGAAATTTATGGTCGGAGAAGTACTGTGATGGCTACAGCAGATTGTTCCATTTTATTGTGATTTCCATATTCATATAATGAGAGAAAAAACTTTCATGCCCTTGTTTTCTCATAATGTTTATTTCAAATGATCACTTTGTACGATTCTATGCTTTTTAACCAAATTTATGGTAAGAAATTTTGAAATTAAAGTTCGATTTTTGCTTTAAAAACACTTCGAGGGTGGCAAGTGGTGCGATAACAGCTCATAATGCCTTGCATTATTGATTAAACGGGTAAAATCTGTTGTGCGTCCCTTTTCGTGCGTTCAATTTGTCCACAATGAGGCAAATTGCTGTCTGTTGGGCCCCAGGCGCCATTAATAAAGGTGCCGTGCTCTCTAGCAGTGCCAGACAGAGAAATAAGTCCTTATATCACTCCACTCATGACACGAATGGAAAAAGTTGAAGTCAACCATCATTCATTTTCTTTTATTTTAAATGAACAATTGCCTAGCATTGCAGTGATTTATTCTATTGTTTGTGGTATATATTTCAACTAGGATCAAGGGACGAATTTAAATCAAAAAGCCATTTGAACTGAGTTCACAATTTATCATGGAAAGTTTTAGCAAAAGCTTGCAGAGACAAATTCAGTAGACTGAATTTTATTAGTATGATTTATTCAAATAAACAGAAAATATTACATTATTTTTCTTTTGCCACCTGTAAACTTGGTGATCTACACATTGTAAATAATGTGTAAATTAAGCTCTCACGTATCCCAGCTCTACCACCATATAAACGTAATTCCGTAATTTGAATTTAGTCTTTCTTTGAACTTATGCTAGGAACACTGTGCACAACACCTGTCACCGGTCATTCTATTGGGTTATTTGTTGAATAAATATCAACTCCCCTATTGTGTACTTAATTGCCAAAATATGTGAGATTTTATAATGTTTTGAGGTCAAGTTCTCACATTTGTTACAGAAATTACTATTTAATTATTGTTGATTTCTTTTTCCCACAATTTTGAGACAAACAAATGTGCGTAATTTTCTAAATAATAAGAAATGTGAAGGACAATCGTATTTTAGTCTTCGAATTATTGTTAAATATTCAAATTGTTAATGCATAGATTTTCACTATATTTTATTATGTTAATAGGTTTGTCTCTACTGTAAACGACAGGTAATATTTTTCAAGTAAATTTAATAGTTTTATGTGAAAAATGATCAAGTGACAAGTAGCTTCCCTTGTCCCTAAAGGCCGATAAAACATGCTGGCGGTTTGGCAGCACAATCTATATTAAGTACAGTCACGTGTGAAAGATATTTCAATCGATAGTTCACTTCTAAATATTTATAACACAAATGCTATTTTGAAAGATTTTCAGCTCACTGAAAATTTGTTTCAATAGTATAAAGAAATATGAAGTACAAATTATAAATGTGAACTCAAATGCAATTATGCCAGAAAATCATTTTATCCAAAAAAATGGTAATTTGTCATAAAATTACAGCAGCGACAACATGCGCTTTTATACAACAATGTGGAATAATGGGAAGAATTGGGTACATATTTAAAGTTAACCTCATACAGTTGTAAATGGAGGGAATTTATATTACAAATAATTGCTTAATAATGAAGTCTTTTGTAGCATTGTTAAGCATGCTAGTAACACAATTTCGTCCATTGTCTAGGTACTTTGTATATTAATGCAGTTATACAGGTTCATAAGAAAATGTGACAGAAAATCATTTAATAATGCGGTGCTATAATATTATATACTAATCTCGAAAATGAGAATTTTGTTTCAAAATTAATATATGGAGAGCCTACTAACTATTTTTAGTTCAGTTATTTAATGTTGTTATCTTTGTATGAAATTTTACAGGCTATTAGAGAAAAGAAAATTCATTGAAAAGGCATAAAATAGACCCGTATGTTTGACAACGTTTTCTATGGCTGTGTAATAAATACTTTGACAAAACTGTCTAAAAATATATATATTGCATAATAAATAAAATTGGTATTGTATATATGTTTCACTAAACAATACCACATAGTTGCTCTTTTGTGATGCTATGCTACTTACAATTCTTAGAAAAGGTATCCAGTAACTTTAAATTTATTGCTTAATAAATTTGCTTCTCCTTTTTTCAATTTGAAATCAAACTTTTCTAAAATTGGTATTTGTCATGAAACTTGAGAGGTTTTCGTACATAACGAAGTGACGAATTACATAAAATTGATTCATATAAAACTACATTATCCCAATTTTTTACGTTTCCTATCGCAACAACTACATCTGCACTTTCATATTAAAAGGCCTATATTATGGAACACAAAATATGGATAGCTAATAAGCAATGAGGGCTCGCGTATAGCTACTGTGAAAGTGCAGCACATTTGATTTCCACTTGATGTTATCAATAACATTTAATATAATTGATTTCTTATTATACATGTTTGTTTCTTTTTATACAATTTTGTAACACTTGCTAGAAATTTTCGGGAGCAGCATCCTCTAATTTTAACGAGTCGCCCCTGATTATAAGTATGGATAATATGAATCGGATAGAATTAGCCCATATACAAGCTAAAATCAAGAAAATTGATGACTTGAAATATTTTTTTTGTTTGTTAGTTTATAATGTGGCAAATAACATATCTCATTTGTCCGCGGCTACGTTGTCAGACAAGACTGTCAAAAAAATCGTCAAAAACTGCCAAAAACTGTTTTTTGCGTTCTACAAAAAACTATGCATCTGGCGAAAAAAAGTGATCGGTTAAAAAAAGTGCGCAATAAAAAGACGAATCAAATGAGTTCTCCTGAACCCTGATCAGTCCAGTAGCTTTTGGATTAATTGCAAAAAATGTCATTGTTGGCCATTTTTTCGAAAATTCATTAACTTATTAATGCCCGATTTCATGACCGAGAGTTAAATGAACCTGGGTTTAAATAACGAGGAGTTGACCAATAAACTGGGTATAATTTCATTTAATTTATTTGATTGGCCAATGATGACACAAAAAATGCTGAAATTGATATTGTTACCAAGGAAATGAGCCATTTAAACCGGATTAATTTAACTCGAGATCGTGGAATCGGCCATAAGAGTTGAAATTTTGAGGGAATGTGGGTTCAGTAGCTTCCAAAAGTCGCATCAAATTTCAAGAAGATCTACTGTGAACTTTTCGAAAAGTGTTGGAAACCAAAAGAAGGTCTCCGATAAACGGCCATAAAAATTTGTTAGTCAACATAGACTAATTTTACAGATTGCATTTTCTTTGTCAAGAGCTACTCTACAACGTATTTCATTCTTTTGTGTTATCAATTTTATATATTTTATCATTCAAATTACAATTTTTATCAATCGAAAATTATCATATTTACGTTACTATTCGCTTTTTTTAAATTTTAATTTGATTAATAATTAGTAGTCCGGTCCTGGTCTCACAAGGGAAGACAAATCTAAGTCAAATGTTTATATTTATATATTTATATACTTATATAGCATTCCGACCACCTCACAGATCTATGATCTAAGCTTCGCAACGTGATGGCCTATCGAGCATGTTTTTCTTCTTCTTGGTCATTATTAAAGTAACCGCATTTTTGAAGTAATCGCCTAGAAAGATATTTTGTAGAAGTTTGAGAGCAAATTGGGGGGTGAAATATTGTAAACATGAAAAAATTGTAGGAATGCTTTCATCAAAACTTGATTTCAATTTCAATGAATTTTTATGAATTAAACAGTACGGTAACTTGTATTTCGGTATTTTACAGGAAACTGTTATGGGCAACTCGTACAACTATGCGCTGACTTGTCTATATTGTGTTCTCTTTCTATCGTGTAGCGCAAATCTATATTGTCTTATTTTTTTTTTTTTTGTATGACGCAAATATGTACGAAAGTAAAAAAAGAATTGAAATATGCACCACTTGAAGATGTACAAAGAAACCGATTTTTCGAACCGCCATTACTCGATTGATTTTAATCAAAAATGGATGAATATTTAAATTTTCAAAGCTTTATCTTTTAGGATATGTAAGGTAATCCGACGCACTCCCTACCACACCTCTGAGTGAAAAAAATGTTAAACTTCGACAACTTGTACCGGATGCAAAAAAAAAATCGTGGACTCAACTAACAACCCAGGAAATCAAGTTCATTCATTTTTCTTTAAATTGCGTAAAAAATCTAATATCTGCGACGATTTGGTCTAAAGTTATCACTGATCTCTATATAACACTAGATTAAGTTTAGACCGTATTCTGGCATCTGAAAGCGGCCCCGGTTGAACGGCGACCTTGACAGTAAAACTGAGGTTTTGTGACACGGTTCAGCGGCAAATTCAAAATACTTAAAAGAGATACTCGATGAGATTCGAAGCATAATACAAGTTAGATGATGAAATTATTTTCAATATACGTCAATATGCACACATTAATAATCAATAATAATTAAAAGTATCTAAAAATTGTTATAATAGTTAAAATATTTAAAAATATTCATTAATAGCTCAAAATATTTGTCAACTTTTTAGTATAAGTATTTAAACTATTTTAGCTCTGAATTATCAAATTCATTGAATAGTTTTAAGATTTTTGTTATAAATCTAAACAATAAATAAATCGTATTGAGAATTGTGTGACTATTTAAACATTTTTTTTTTTTTTGTTTTGCAGTTAACGCTATAGTTTTTGTATAGTTCGTTGAAAATAGTCGGAACAACATCATTTTCCAGAGTCGTGTATCTTTTCTATTTCTAAGTTTGGCAAACCCATTTGTTCGAGCCATTTTTAGAACGATTGTTCATCGGATGGAAATCTTGAATTAAAAATAAGTAATGTTTACTTATTTCAGTCTTAACGACAGTTACTTCAGGTTATTTCGTTGTACTTACTTGTGCAGTGTTAAATTTCTCGATGAATCGGGTTTCTTTCCGCAAAACATGCACTCGATCATCATGTTTGATAAATAAAATACGTAAAATACCATCAAACCAAACAGCTAAATTGTAAATATCGCGGCCCAACGTCTGTCACAAAACCTCAGTTTTTGCCAAGATGGCGACGCTCAATTGGGGATACATCTCAGCGGCCTAAATCCAATCCAGTGTTATTATAGAGATCAGTGAAAGTTATGTATTAAACAAGAAAAAATACATTTTCAACTCATAACATACAATAGCAGTAACACGGAACGCAATACACAACACACAGCACACGTTGTGCAAAATCCGACTGACAACCTTCTCATGAAGCATATTGGGTAATGCTAATGTCTACGATTGAATGAAATATTCTTTGGTGCATCATACGAGTTGTCGAAATGACATAATTTGAACGGCGAGACAGCACAGTGATAGAGTGCCAGCCTCTGGACGCAGAGAAGTCATGAAATTTTTCACGGCTTTTCTGGGTCGGTATTCACTCTCGTCACTTTCCCAAGTTAAGAATCTAATTAACTTGGCAATAGTGAAGCTAATTGTTGTAACATGCACCGGTTGACTGGCAACACACATGCCAGGAAGGTAAAAACGTGGCAAGTAAAGTGAGAAAAGTCAACCTAGGGACATAACAGGTTCAAATATAAAGGAATATTTTGTACACTCCAATTTCCAATTCCAGGAATTTTGAGTAAAATTCAGGTGATATTCCCAAACTAATTTTCTCCATGTTACATTTCTAAGACCATTGTTCCAAAATTAATTTAAAGTTACGTTAGGAGATATTGTGCCGCGGTCGGGAACGATTTCAGGCGAGTAATTGGACGATTTCCTAGAGAGGATAAAACAAGAAACTCCTGGAGCAACGAAAGCCTCTGTCACACGAAACAACAAAGTTGTTCATTGAGGGGAAAATGAAAGTTTCTTAGTTCAGGAATTTTTATTGAAAAGTTTTGTGGGTTCATCCCTCCTAAATTACTATCATAGTGAGTTTTTGTGTTTTTAGAGTAAGCATTGAAATCTATAAGTCTTTAGAAAATAATTTATAACCTGTTTTGATCGTAGAAATTGTATTTTAGCTAAAAAAAAAAAGTAAACTATCAATGTTTTTCACTATTAAAAGTTAGTCGTCTCAAAATTATAATTGCGTAACAAAAATTTTCGGAAACGTATAAGATTTAAATTTAAATTAAAAAAAATTAATTTGGAATATTTTATGTTTTTGTCCGTTACTTTTTCATAAAAATCTTTAAGTTATAATTTCCGGTATGGTGGAAAGCGGGTTTATTGCTCCACATATTGGGACATCACTTGACCAAGAGGTCGCAAGTTTGAATTCAATGGCCGTTAATCTATGATATGTCGTAAAATTAAAAATGCAGTTACTTGCATCATCACACTTATAAACCTTGAAATATGTACAATGGCACGAGATTCCGATCGACAGTACGGCAGCTCGGTTATACCGTTTAGAAATACCTAAACCCAGTAAACCAACCAAGAGTTGTTACGCCACTAATTATCATTATGCTTATAACAATTCCAATACGTTTTTTCTACAGACGTCAAAAAATGATGACATTTGTACATCAATATTAGTATACGAAATGTCACATTGGAGCTGTTTAACATGATAACGGGCAAGAAGTATTTCGTGTACTGATTTTATCTTGACAACGTTCACGAAATACTTTGTGCACGTTGTCAAGAAAACAAATTCTACTAATTTTTGTATTTCAATATGATTTCAATATTTTTTTTATAGTTTTTTGACGACTGTAAAAAAAATGTTGTATGCAACTCGTGCACGAAATTTCTTTGGTGCTTTCGATTGATTTGTGTCTCGGCTATCGCCTCGACAAAAAACTTTCATTCTAAAGTATCAAAGTATAATTTCGCGCACTAGATACATAAATAACTATTCTCATATCCGTGAAATATTTTGTCCATTCATAATGAAGTCATATCAATCGCTATTTAAACTAACGTCACTAATTTTTGCATCACCAATAATATCTGCCATTTATGATAAAATATCATTATTTGTCAACCAACAAGATAACACTAATTTCCACTATAAATCTTTTCTCAATGCATCGAATTTAGTTGTGGATTAAACCTTTCAAAAAATAAATCAAAACATTTAATTGAAACTGAAAACTTTCTCCCGCTTGTGTCAGTCGGAAAATGTGAGTGATTAATTTCCAAATTGAATTATATTCAACTAACTAGAAGTGTCTGATGATCTTTATTTCAATTAAGTGTCGAGCTCGCAATGAATTTTTTAAACTTCTTGGATTAGGCGATCGGGGATAGCTAACAAGTCTAACGTGCTCTGAAATAAAACTAAGATCCCGTTTTCCGGCTGGATTATCCCGAATGGTTGAACACATCCCGAAGGATAGTCCTGAATTATTTACAAGAAACAGGACACATGGTGTTAAGGGATAGGATTATATATGAGAATAGAAGGCTGTGCCAATGAAGTTTTTGAAAGTTTAATCACAAACTCAAATTTACTGGAAGAAAGATTCTTAGTATAAACGAGTAGTAAAAAAGTTACAAACATGTCAATTTGAAAGAGACTTTAAGAAATATATGGTCAATGTGTCATTCGATTCGGAATTACAAAAATGTTGACAAAATGCTAATGAAAATTTCTATTATTATAAGTTTCTCACAGGCTCTTGCTTATTTATGAAGATCTTAGTAATTTTCTGAGAGCATAGAGAAATTCAAAAATAGTTTTTTTCTCTGCTTCAGTTACTTACAGATTAATTTTGATCTTTAATATACTAAAACAAGAAGAATTGGAAAAATTATTGAGATTATTTAGAAAGCACAATTTTTTTTCAATGTAGCAGAAGAATTGGTCGTTTTTAGAAAAAATTGTTTATCGAAGTTGTTCGACAATTATTGTCAATGCCAAATTGAAATGCGTCCATATTGAAACTATATTTTCTCGTAAGAAATATTTTTATGGCATAACTGTATTAGGGCGGGGGCGTCTAGAATTCTTTTAATTGAGGGTGGCAGTGTCCAGTGACTCGTCCAGAATGTATTTAAGAGTCAGATAGCTTACTATTCCACCCCACACACTACTACCTACCGCCTTGCGTCTTGGCACCCGCATTCACCATCATTTTGCGATAATTCGAAGGGTTGCACCCTAGCCCAATGCCCTGATAATAGAAGGGAGGCATGCTTTCTCGAAAATGTGTCATGTGATGGAAAAAAATTCTGTCTTCGAACGACAGAAGCGGTATTACAATTATGCTGGTCGCAATTCGTATTATAATATTCAAATTATGCTCCCAAATAATTTGGATGATTGTATAATTCATTATTTATGTGTTCTTTAACAGACAGACATATATTTAAATAAATATTATTATTCAAATTGTAACTGTATCCAATTATTTTTATCGTTGAATAATAATTTGAATTTGTTATGATAATTTTGAAATGACAGTCACAAATTATCATATTGTCCAAAATCTAGTTCTCTAACTAAATTAATTGTTGCATTTGACTATTCTTCAATTTCTTTTTTTTTATATATTAACATCCGCTGGATATTTGACTAGCAATTTCTTTTCAAGTGTGGTATTATTATTCCCTTAGCTGCAATAAAACCAATTCACATCATATACATGGTGAATTTATAGTTCTGTTTATATCTTTCCCGACAGAATGTGTTCTGTAATGCGTCTTTCCAAAAATATAAAACGCACTTATAGGTATTTATTTTTCCTAGCTTGTTTTTCCATCAATAGTTACAATAACAAACACTGTTGTGACATTTACATATTTTTGTGTCCAAGGATCTTATTTTATCGTAAATAATAAAATTACAATTGTAAATTGTTACACTTTACATATTTATTTCTAAAACACACGTTAAGATATTACACATTATGATATTTTTTGTTTGAAAGAAAATTGTTAACATTTTGATATTCTGTTTATTATTCACATTTTAATTCGTATTGATTGTGCTTTTTTTCTTCCATTCTATTCTAAATTTTATGACGGAAGGGCCCTTGTATGGTGTAGACTGTAGACAAAGCCAATGCAAATTTGAAATTCAAATTTAAATTGTAAATAAAATTTTGTCAGTAGAAAGCTATATTTTTTTCTGTTGAGTGAATTTTATTTGTGTATCCTAATGGACAAATACTTTAAAAAATACTTTGAATATATTTCGAAACGAGAAGGTAAATTTATATTTGGTATGTAATACTGAGCAATTTCTTGATTCACGCATTTTTTTTCTTAAATATATTTTGTATTCAGTTTGGTAGATCGAATTCCTTAATTGTAATTACTAAAGCTGTTACAGATTTATTGAACACGAGCTGAAGCTAGGCTTAAACCATTTTTGACATTCCTATTAAAATAGTTTTCAATTGTTTTTGTAATGTGTCTTTTTGATGAAATCGCAATTATTATGCAAATTTTTCCTTAAATATTCTGTTTCCTGTTCGTATTTGTTTTCCATTAAATTATATGTAACAATTTATTTCTTTATATCAACTTCGTGCGTATTTAGTAGCAGAGTAATGTTTGTATAATTTTTTTGCTTTTTCCGCTCCGAAGGTCTGTTCAGTGTCCATTCATTCGATGGCTGATGTGGTATACCGGAAATTCTTCACATATTTGACTTCATTCATGTTTATATTAACGAACGGTTGGGCAGACCTAGTTTGGAAACGAAATGCAAACTAAATTTTGTATTCTGTGTGCTACAACTGCTGAAAAATAAGGACTCCAATTTTAGCACAGCATACTGCCCTAAAATCAAATAAAATGTTTCAAACTTTCTTTTAAATTCAATCACGTGAGAAGAAATTTGTTGGCGAACAAAGAAACAATCTTTAGTTTTTGTTTTTATAGTTTGAAATGATAAGAAAATATTAAAGTGTGAGAAATGACTGATGGAACTAGACTTATAGTTGTATTTTTCTGAAGATTACAAAAATCTTTTATTCAAAAGCTGATTAACAAACTCAACTTTGCTCACACAAAAGATATAAGAAAAATGTTTATTTATCATGTTATTTCCTTCATCTCACAATTTATCTCTTCTTCCACATATTTATCATACTCTCAGCATATTATTATCTTCAAAATAAACTACATATTTCAATATAATCCATACTATTTGCACAAATTTAAATACAATAGAATGGATTCTTGAAAATATCTTCGCCATATCTTGACATATAGATGACTTTGCATGCAAGCACGTTGTGTAGGTAGCCGCCGTGCAGGCGCCGTAGTAAAACCGGTATGAAGTGCCATCTAGCAGAGAAAATAAGAATTAACTATGGGTGTGGTGAAAACAGTAATGAATGAGTCATAGGGAACTGCTGGAAAAAGGCGCGCAGACAAAAAGAAGTGATTAATTGTAGTTATATACAATATTTCAAAAATTAACACAATCTTCATTATTCTCAAGAATTCTAATATACTTTCCTTGTTTTTGAAAGTACTTGAAAATAGCTGAACGAAATCAATATAATTAAATATAAAGAAGAAAATACAATAAACTATGTTTTGTATTTATTTTCATGACAAAACACGATTCTGTTGAAGATTTTCAAAGAACGACGAACTAGTACTTACGGAGGAATTGAATTTTGTTGAGGGTCTCTCTCAATTTATTGTCTGACATTTCAATTATATTATGATTTTCTGTTCGTTTGTGTGACGCGCGATGGTATATCAATTAATTTCGTTAATTCCGTAAAATCTAATCGTTCTTGACTTTTTTTTATCTGGTATTTCCGATGTATACTTTATGAGAATCTTTTGGGCTTCGTAAAGTATCTCAAACTTAATTTCTATTAGGCTGGTAACGGGTAAGAGCTTTACTTGACTACTGTAATTTTTATCTATTTAGAGCTGATTTTTTCATCATCGGGTAGTATCTATAGTCATAATTGTGTAAACAATTATAATTATAGATATTATGCGACAGATAAAGTTGTCTAAGGATTGAGAAACCGGCCCTTAATACAATTAATTAATATGAATTCACTTCATTAATGGGTTATTAATGAAAATATCTCAAGAATTCTTTCAATTTTGGAATTGAAAAATAGATTATAAGGTTTTTAAGAAAACTTTTCCAAACAAAATTACTCGAAAACTGGCATTGAATCTAACATTGTACAAAACAAGAATATTTATAAGATATTTGATATCTATAATCATGCAATAATCTTGACGGTTTTCGAAAGCACGTTGCTTGGTGAGCAGCCCAATGTCGAAAGTTAATCTAAGATGGACGTACAATGGTCAAAAAAAATTTTTATATGGTTCTAACTAGATTATATAATCGAAATGAGTTTGTGAAATATAGCTACTAAATGTATAATTAGCAAAATTGTAATCACAAAATAACTCAAATAATTTTGATTATTTAGGATGTTACTTGGTAACAACCTGACACCACGTAAGTGTACTGTTAACTTGAAAGCAATATGCTTGAGAAAACTGTCAAAATTTTGAGTATTCAACAGTGATAAAAAGCTATTTAATAAGAATTTTTTAATTGATCTTACGTAATAATGGCTGATACTACGAGCTCTGTTTTTTTTCATTTATGACCAATATTTAGGAGCAATGTGTCAAAGCAATTAAAATTTATCTTTTACTTACAATTTTCATCTGAATATTTGCCATTCGAATAATTTGGAATATTTATATTACCTTAAAATTCTCCTTAAAACAATACTCTTAGTATAGCAAAAAACCGAGCTTGTATCAGTTCATTTATCGAAATAAAATAATCAATAATAAATATATAAATAAATGTATAATGTATAAAATATATAAATAAATGTATAATTAGAAAAATTCCAATTAGATATACATGAGGTTTGACAAATTAGTTGCTTTTCGATTCGTAAATAGAGGGATTTATTGACTCACGAGAAATTTTTGTTAGGATTCCATTTTCCGTTTCAGGATTACTATAGTAGATTCTAGTTTTATCATCAAATACAATTTTATAACTAAATCAACTGGATTTGCATGAAATCTGCTTAGAAAGTCAAAATCTGTCAAAATTTATGAAAATTCGTGAGAATGTATTTAATAGTGTACTAAAAAAATTGAAGAATCATCTTGATGATCAAAGCACATTTATTGCAGCTCATGAATGTTTGATAGTTCAGAGATTACACAAATTACTATTCCCTACAATCACTGAGCTTAAAATCAAGCAGTTTGGGCAAACCTGCGACACAGCAGTTTTCATTTAGTATCAAACTCAAAAGGACCTTTTAGTCTATATTTTTTAGTAATTGACTGACGGGAGATCATGTGCTATACCCTAAAAAAATAATTTGATCCTTATCAAAGCTATTTAGAAAAAAAAATCCTTGAAATTGGGTGCAATTATCTCCAAAACTGTAGATTTAAGAAAATGAATGGTCATGTACTGATCCAAATTGATTATGAAACAAAAGTTCAATTCATTCTTATACTAACACCGAAAACCGCATGTCAATATCTTGTATAACTCGCGAAATATTAGTGTTGTCAAGCTTCACTCTTACAGTGAAATATTTGATATCAATAGTAATAATATTTTTCTACAGTCACTATGGAATGATACTCATTCCACACGCTGTAGCGTGCGGAATGAGGGTCATTCCGCACGCTCAGGGATTCCTAAGAAAGCCGCGTGGCGTCGCGAAAAAACTGCTTCATTACTGTCATTATTTTAATTCTCCCTGATTATTTTTTCATTCTTCTTCAAAATGAAGTCAATATGAGTAATTTTATCAACATTTTTGATGAATTGGAATGAGATCAATGAAGCAATTTTTTTCTCAGAAAACGGTATATTTTGATTATAGATATTCACGCGGACATCTTTGACTGCAGAAAAAATAACATCCGTCACTCGTGCGAATCGATCATACTATGCTCATGTGAATTCTGCCACTCGACTTCGTCTCGTGGCTCAATTATTCACATTCGCATGGAATGATCTCCATTCCGCACTTGTATCGGAATATACTATTTTATAAAATTTTCTTTTATTGTTACAATTATTATACAGTGTGCAAATCAAAAAGCGGGCCATAGGCATTTAACATGGGAAATTAGTATTTCCGTTCGCATTGCTTCCCAAATATGTTGAATAGATAAAAATAATTCCAATATAACATTTAGGAAATTCAATTCTTAATCTAAATCAGTAATCACATTCTATTTTAAAGGTTTATTTGCCGAAATATTCGTGCTTAATATTTTATAAATATTGCTCATTTGTAGGGATAGCCATGGAATTGAAATGAAATTACAAACAATGAATGCTTACTAATTTTTGGGACAATTAAAACTGCATTCATTTGTTTGTAATTTTGTTTCAATTTCAAGGCTATCACTACAAATGAACAATATTTATAAAATCTTAAACACGAATATTTCGGTAAATAAACCTGTAAAATATAATATGATTACTTATCTAGATGTAGAATTTGATCTTCTGAATGCTATATTTGAGGTTTTTTATCTAAGATAGTTTGGGAACCAATACAAATGAAAATATTGATTTTGATGTCAATACTATCGTCATTAATTTTTCACCATTAATTTATACCACAATTTTTTCTTGTGGAACTAATAAGATGACACTTTAATTTCCTCTATGAATCTCTTTTCAACGTATCCGCATTAACAGTGGCATCAGCAGTACACTTCATTGCGAATGAACATTTAGATTTATCAAAGTTTACCTGTAAATAATGACATTAATATTTGTAAATTTCATTTCTTGAAAATTGATTTCGGATGTATTCACTCTTGAAACTTTGTCAACAAGAATTTCAGTATTAAGTAAAATTAGCCAATTGACTCATTGTTAGATTTTCACATAAATGTTTACTGCCTGACTACAATTTTCGTTATTTATAAATTTATTTCTTCAAAAGTATTACTGCTACTGCTACCACCATCAATAAACACGCGGCTGTTAAATTGCGTAGCTTGAATTTAACTTTTCTGTCAATTTATGATAGCAGCAACTTTAATTCATTCAACTATACAAACTGCCAAATTCTCGGAAAGAGTTTTGTGCTTTTTACAGTATTGGTTTCAATAAGTGTCAAAATACAGAAGTCGATGATTTCGGAAAAAAAATTGAGAAGAAATTAGAAACACTTTTTTGTGGACATTTGTCTTTGATCCATTGCTTAGCACCGTATTTTAAATCTTGTACGCAATACGAGTCTAACTCTCATAACGACATTCGATCAACAATCGATCAAATATTTGTTTGTCGTAATGCTCAACTTTACGCTCTTTTTCTATAATATTGTATCAAAATTTAGTTGTGATAAATTATTTGTTTGGCAATTAATGTAATGTTGTTTTTAAATTATGAGCATTTGAAAATTGCTAATTGTTTTGATTTCTTGCCAAAAGAACCGCTGATAGTTCTAGCTGTTCATTCATTGATAATCGGACGTTGAAATGTAGTTAAGGATGTTGGAATTTGAGTGAAGGAAACGTAAATTATTTTCTTGTCCTGATTAGCTGTTTAAATTAGTTTATATATGTTTAGGAAACAGTTGAACACCGTGCGTATGCCAAGATTTAAATAAATATATTTTTTATGCTATTTTCGGTTTGAACTGATGCAAATTGAAGATTTTAATGAGTTTTTGGATGCTGCAGCACTTTTATTATCTACTATTTAATTTCGCATAAAAAAAAGATTTAAAAAAGTATTTGCATTTATTATTTATTACTTTCCAATAAAATATATAATTAAATGTTTTACAATTGGCTAATTTTCATATAAATGGAAAAGATAATTCATTTTTTGAATTGAATGTATAAATTTGGAGGATTTTGCAATTTAATTTGATTTTTTTATAGCAACTATTAAACAAATCATTTAGGGATGTAAGGGTAATGATCTAAATGCATAAAACGGCTTCAAGATTCGATTAATACAGGATGATCTGTGAGCTCTGTTACACATTTTAGCAGATGAAAAGCTGCAGTGGAACCACAACGAATTAACATTGACATTGACTTGATAATTAAAGTCAATTTACAATGGAAGCTGGACATGTTCCGATTAGAATTTTTCATAGAGACTTGACTGACACCAAATAAGGTTATTATTCTATAAAAATAAAATCTAGATCAACATTAAAAATTGGTGGTTCAAGAAGAGAACAATGATTGGGATCAAACATTATACTATTCAAATTTATAATGTCTGAATAGAAAAATATCTGGTGTTATTATATTTTTTAACGTTAGTTTTCTAATTATCCGCCATTGGACGTCCTTGTTTCTTGAAATGCGTCTTCAGGAATTGCGTTGATCTAAATATGCCAACTGCGTACATATGTTATGATGTATATGTAAAATAAAACATAAACAGCAATAGAAAATGGACCATCTCTCTCTCTCTCTTTTACACGTTTCGTATTTTTCTTGGATGCACGTGAACTGCGCTGCACATTCAATTGTTTATTTTGGGCAGCCAAAATTCGGGACTATCAACAAGGACATTAGTTTCCAGTAATTCTGAATTGTATTTTAGATTCTGGCCGGGTATTTCATGTTTGTAAAACTGTTAGAAAGTCATTGTTTATGTTTGAATAATAAATTAGGTACTTATTTTTAAAAGTATGCATGAATACGAAAATATGTTTTGAATCGAAAATTGGAAATTTATCAAGGTAGAGAATTTAACTTTGAAACTATTTTGCTAGTTCCAATAGAGTAGCTAGACTGATCGAGATAACGCTATTTGTTGTTGAAATGATGTATGTTAAAGATAATGAGATTTTCTTATCTGGATCATAGTTTGAATTTATGGCAAAATTACATAATTGCTGGCTGTGTTGGAATTCTATTTTTAGTTTCTAGCAAATAAATTTTTAGTAGGATATATTTTTGGAATAAATATTTGAAGAAGGGCGTATAAAATAAATCAATATAGTTTCAATCAATTGGATGATAAAATATAATATTATTTTTATTACTGATTCGATTCTTCAAGCAATGCCAACTGGATTGTATACCATATATCTTTTGTTAAAATTTGAATTTTTGTATTCATTAATTTGATCATTTTGTTGTAGAAACAAAACTCACTTTGAAATATTACTCATTTTGTAGGTTTCCAAATGACATGCTTCTAATTTTAATTCTAGAATTATTTTGGAAAATGCTCAAACTATAAAAGAGAAATGTCCATTCTTCTCAAAATATTCCCAAATTTAAAATTATGTATCTTCCTAATTTTGGGATGTAGATTACGCAAAAGAAGCTAGGAGTAATATTTAAATTTTTCAATATATCGACAATTTAGAATGAGCACTTTTTTCTAGTAAATTGTATAAAAAATACTAGAATGTAAAAGAATTAAGTTGATCTGATGGAAACATTAAAAACACCGGTTTGAAATCTGCTGTGTAGATTTTCTGTACAAGCATTAAGAGAAAATTACGCCATTTCTCTTTGCTGACTACGTTTAATTGTTACTCCTAATTTGGGATTATCTCTTGTCTGCTTGAAATGTTGTTTTCGTTTTATTTCTCTGAGTATCTACATTCGTACATTCCACGTTTTCCCCACCGTGACTTGAATTATTGAATTTAACCATTTTTTTTTTGTATGTACCTCACTTTGACACTAAAACGATAACAGAGAGAAATTCTATCAACGAAAACGCGCTGCCACCATTTTATCATGTGACAAAATTTTGAAATGATAAGCCAGTGAGATCGAGTTTTAAGTACGGATTGGATGTTAAGATGGAATAAATAAATATACAGCCATTTTTAAAATCCATAAAAATTTCTAGACTTGTTCCAAAAAAATATTATTTTTTTTTGTTTCAAGCTGAAGTAATTTTTGTAAAAAAACATATTGTTCAATTCACAACAATTATATGCAATAATGAAATTGACCTTCACTGCATCTTAATCAATTTGACAAATTGATTTGTCTTCATTGTTGATCAGTTACAAACAGCAGTTTTTTTTCTTCATCAATTGATTTACAGTTTGAGATCACATTTAAGAACGTTCCCTAGGAATTTATCCTCAAGAAATGTCAAGCCAGTAATAATAATTATATCAGACATATAATAAATCTTCTTCAACGTAAGGAAAAAAGAAGCGGGTTGTGTCTGCGTTGCGTGTACGGTCAGATGACATGAATATTTGCAATGTTCGCTAATAGTCCAGGAGCCGACCGCACCTTATCTTCCCTGATCGAATTTACGGCCAAATTGTATATGAGTCGATAGGGAATATAGTGGTTCATAGGATGCCAGACTATAAATCCAGGATCCAGTCCTAAATGTCGAAAAAATATATATTTTATTCATATTGTACTTGATTAGTTCGTCATTTTAATTTCGAAATATTGTTGACTGTACTTAGCAATGACCTAGCATAACATTTAGCAAGTCTATTGGCGCGTTCCATTTTTATATTTCTATATTGTTTTATGTATCCTACGCAATGGGCGTCCCCGAAACTTCAGTAATACGACACAAACGGTGATGTCTCAAGGAAAGCTTTAAATAGTTTGTCCTACCTCAACTATTTCATATATTCGAGATTTTTCCATGATCTAGATGCTACATTCTTCAGAGATTTTATGAAAATGTGCTTCTCAAACGAGTCACACGTACTTGTTATACAGTTACAATAATATGAAGATATCAGTGATATAGATTAAAATAAACTGATTAATAAAGTGTTTCAAATAAGAAGAATTTTTTTCTACAGCCGGGAATAATACACTAGTAAAAAAATATAATACAAATATTTACTTTCAAGGGGGTATTATTTTATAAGACCATTTTACTTGATTCGTACTGAGATTTGAGGTTTACCGAAATGGTCTACGAGAAAAAAAAAGTTTGCAGACCTCTGAATGATCGCCTCAAACTTTGGTTGCAATCTATTTTGTCTAATATCAGTGTCAACTGTCAATTATTCACTCAAAAGGTGTACAATAAACCATATGGTGTCCACATCAGATTTTTTTGTTATTGTCATTTTTTCATTAATTAGAATTAACAGTGTTCAATTTATTGATTAACAGTTGATATGTAAAGTGTGTTTTGTTTATTTAGTAATAAACAACCAATGAATTTTACCGTTAGAATATGACTACCTACATGTTAAAAGCATTTAAATAATAGGTATTGTTTTCTGTTTAACAACATTTGGCTTATAACTAATTATACTAACTGTCTTATTAGTTTTTAAAATATTCAACAGGATGCATGATTAAAAATTGTAACTTGATACATTGTTTTGTATAATACTTCCTTTTTATAAGTCTAACAAAAACTAATGCCAAGATTGTTTTATATTTCATAATTATTTGCATTATTTCAAATGAATATTCTCTGAAATGATTGGTATCGAAATAAATTTGATTTATTTTGCGGACTATTACCAACTAATGAAGATTCAGATATTCAAGGAATTTATGCACCAATATATAAGCGTAGTCAAGTGGGTTGTACTTATGACTTATTTTCATTGCCCCTTCCGCTAATTCAATTAACAAAAATTCAATGCCATTATTTTATTGAACGAAGGTCTTTTATCTTGAGATAATGCGCTGTAAGATTAAGTTCTGTTGAACTCCCAAAAGTATTTTTTGGTTTTTGGATTCTGCTCAAAGAAATAGTTTCTTCCGCTGGTATGAAAATACGTGCGGACGATTTAATTTTAGCGTTTAATACAAAATCAAATTGCATCATGAATCTCGAATCATTTTTTGCTTGTGACGTCAGCAAATGGGATTTTGACATGCAATTTTAAAATGCGTACCTTCGCAGGACCGTAAACTTGCAGTGAATTTTATGTTTCCAAATTATTATTATGGAATTATTAAATAGAAGTAGTGGATAATGGTGACTGTTAGATGATATGAAGAAAACGAAATGTGGGAATTCAGTCAAGAGTTTTATTTTAATCTACTCTACAGTTTCGGTCCCACCTGGACCATCCTCAGGAGTGAATAAAATTAATGTGTGTATGTGTCGACATCTGTGTGTAATAATAAGTTAACTTTTATTTAACTTATTATTACACACAGATGTCAACACATACACACATTAATTTTATTCACTCCTGAGGATGGTCCAGGTGGGACCGAAACTGTAGAGTAGATTGAAATAAAACTCTTGACTGAATTCGGAATTATTAAAGTTAAAATACAGTTAGTGCCAAATCTGAATCACTGCTCTTTATTATATGACCGGTTTCGACCACTTAGTAATCATCTTCAAATGTAACCGGAGTGTCTACGATATAAAATGGAACAAATGGAACCCAAAAAGGTTAAAAGTAGGAAGTATTCACACAATAAATTTACAAGGTACACAAACCATTATCTTCAGGTTTCTATTATCGACTAGGGTGCAGCCTCGAGTATTGACGATAAAAATAATCAAAAATATTACTCGTATTTCCTGATCAGTGTGATAAAAAAATTAAAATCAGAACCGAGCCACGAACTGTCCGCAATCTCAATTTTAAACATAGATTTCTCTGTGCCGTCTATTTCTTGTAATGGAAGAATTTAAATTTTTATGGAAATTATAAAATTTAATATTCAATGCCTGCGGTAGCACAATTTCCAATTTTGATACAGAAAAACTAATTTTCATTGCGACTTTATCCCTGAGGAACATGTTGTTGATATTTTGTCATGCATATGGTCTTATAACTCTAGTTTTTATACAGACGGCTGCAGAATGACATTTAAATGAAGAACTCATTCTCCACCACCAAGAAAAAAAAATCACGATAAGTCAAGCAAAATGTATGCCAATTAATATTATTTATATACAGTTTAAACTACCGAATCGCGACAAAAGAGCATATCGTAATAATCTATCACAAACCTATTTTATATGACTGATCCTTGAGTATTTTTAATTCAATTTCTTATACTGATACTTGAAAGTAGTTATTAAATAGTAGGATTTCAATTTATGAGTTGAAATTGAACAGCATATTGTCACAAATTTGATTATAAATAATTTATAATGAAAGGTTGCAGTACAAATATTCACTTTATACACTTGTATGATCACTACTTCGCTTACAGTTACTATTACTGGAATGACTGAATCACTGAATGACTAAATTCCTTTCCTAGCTCACGCTCTTATATACCTAAGCCGACAATGGGCCAACATTCAATTATCTAACAGTTGATGCCTGGCAACCACCGAACATCTAGTAAACGTAGGCTGTCTATCATGTCCGACAATTGAAAATCAATTTGGTCAATGCTAACTAGGTTTACAGTTACAGCGAATTTAAACTAATAATTATGTGAGATAATTATTTAAAATATTCCACATTGACACTATGTTCAATAAAAATATAGAGACATATTGAGTTTATTGCAATTAAAAATAAACAGTTTTTTTAAGTCGAAAAATATACATAAAATTTTGTAACGACTAACCGCTATGGAACTATGGAAGTCCAAGATCAACGTGAAAATTATCCAATTGTTGAATAATTGTTTCAAATGGTTATTTTTCTTTTTATTAGAATACTTCATACCACTTTCATTGAAAATTATAAATTTAATGAATTTTGAAGGTACCCTTTTTAATAAAAAGAAATTATTTCGGTATTTAGTAAAGCTCTAGGAGTCCTCTTTCCTTTAAATTCAGTTTTAAATATTTTCTTGAGAATGGTACGCAAGTAAATCCAACTACAGGATAAAATGACAAAAAAATTATAAATATCTAAAGTTTCAAAAATCTTCACTATATTAAAGAATAATAAAAAAGTTTAAAATTGTTTTCGTGGCAAAAGAAGGACAATTAATAAAAAGTTAGAAAAGTATTTGAGGACATTCCGGTTGCTTGCCCATTCCCATGTGCTGTAATTTGATTCCGGTGGAATAGACCTCAACCAATCGTGGTTTGCTATGCGCCAAGCTCATAAGACTAAAAATCCGGAACGCAAAACAAACATAGGACATTTTGTTGCATTCTTAGAGCTGTGAACAGCAAAAATGCAGACGACTGCAATTAGAAATCTAAATCTGTAAAGGTGTGAATATTATAATTTTTATGAGTGAGTTATTAACTGGAAAATTTAAACATATAAATACGGGAACTAATTTTATTGGAATCGGAATATTCACATTAAATTATATTTATTAGATTCTCTTCGGCAGTCATTGACCCAGACAAACAGACATAAAACTGCAATTAATCATAATAATTGGATGGATGACATTTTTTTTCATTGTAAAATGTTTGAAAGTATTTTTTTTCTCCCTTTGATTTTTTTGTGAAATGACAAATTGTTGGCCAATCATCAACAAATTAAAAAAATTGGTTTGTGAATGTACAATTATTTGGGATACGAGTCGCTGCTGTATGTTTTTGAGAGTTGAATCATCGAATCTTGAATGAAAAGGCGAAAAAAATGAAATTTTTGGTTATTGATTTTCTTTCGAATGTTGTTTGTTCCATATATACTCTACTAAGTATTCGCCGTCTCTGACTATAACATTGGTTGTCTCCCAGGAAGTCGACAACTTTTTAATAGTTCGCATGATGTTCCAACTAAAACAGACCCTGTAAATGTCCTTCCTTCCAGATGGCATCGTTGAGGACAGTTTATCTTAGCATCTATGTGTGAATCAAATTTTTTAATAATGCGGTGGTAAGACTGTTCAGAATTAGTGGAGGCCGTTGGAGACATTGAAAGAGGCGTTGCAATGTTGCATGTACATACATGTTCAAGTACAGTCTTGCAGTATGTAAAGTAGATAACTGGTCTTCTATAGAGTGGTATGATGTGTAGACTGTACATCAGCGGATGCCAAAATGTGAGAAATAGAATTACCAACATTTGGCTCAGTTTTGCGCGAGAAATATTTCACCGTAATACATGAGACATCCACCTACTTCCTACAAGTAAAAACTTTTAAAATTTGGCGTATTTTGAGAATATTATTCTACCATGAGGAATTAAAAATATACCGGATGTTCAAGTGAAATTATAAACAAATGTATTTATATTGCGATTAGATTTTTCATTTCTAAAATAGGATTCCAAAATGCACAATATTTCCAGTAAACTTTTAATGTCAAATTTAAATTTCTTAAACAATTTTATTAGTTTGTCAGAAGCCTTAGGATAATTGTGTTGGCAAAACGTGTCTTAAATCAGTGTAGTGTATCCTTGCAAAAGTTTGAGATCTGCTGTTCATGCATCTGGTATGCTGCATAGGGTGTCGTAGTGGTATAAATACTTCGTTTCTTGTAAAGACTGTTCAGTCCACAACGTGAGTCAGTACTAGTCAGTGTAAATCACACCACACTACATCATCTTAACACCACAGACACACCTAGTGCAGTAGTTCACCTGAACATCTTCTACGGCGATGGAACAACAGGTAACGAACCAAAGCGCAGAAAGTGGCTGGTTCGGGGTGTACACACTTTGGACCTGGTTACTTAGTTTCCTCACATCTACGAAAAGACACTTTACCCTGTACCTGGGCCAAATATTGCCATCCAAAAATCATACGGTACTTATTTATTATTTTTCTTCTGTACGTTTATCGTTAATTTGTTCGTGATGGATTGGAAATTATCGGAAATTTTGATTGTGTCGTTAAGTGGAACTCTTTTATAATGATGCCATAAAAATCGATTGAAAACCAAAACTTTATTGGATATTTATTGACTTCAATATTTTTCAAATTAACTACGAATTTTTACAAAAACCATCTGCAGAGCTGAACAAAAAGTAGTAATTTATTGAAGTTTTCATTGATTAAACTTTTGCAGTTGAGGAACCATATGAGATATTGCAATTTTCTGTAGAATTCTAAATCCATATTTTTTTCTTAATTTTTTTTTTCTATAATGTTTGCTACAGTATCAACATGTTGACAATAAATTATATTAGTGAAACATCGATTCTAAAATATTAACATCTTTATCAATTGTTATCTATTTTATTGCAAGACTTTCTAAAATTGAAATTGATATTTTAATAGTAACAATAAATATCAATAATAAAAATCGAAAAATAGTAAAACAAATGGTTCATAGCAAAATTGAATGAAAGAAATGTTTGTAGATCAATTATTTAATTGATATTTGATTAGATATTTCGTTTCCATAGGAAAAGATTATTTTAGCTAAATTACTTGAAACAGAAGAATGATTTTTCTTTTGGAATATTCCAATTACAAATTTCAAAATTTCTTCAAAATAGAATAATTTTAGAAATTTTAGTTTATGCGTGCCCGTTTTATTTAAAAATACTTTTTCTCAAACAAACCGTTGGACTTCGTAACAAAAAATAATTCTTCAGTTTTATTTATACTTGAAAGAAGCCAAAACCAGAATTTAGAATTTCGCAATAAATACCGATCCAATAATTCTAAACAAATCGTTTTTCTTAAACTTTGAGTCAGTTAATTTTAATCTGATTTGATTTAAAAAAATATATCTAAGAGTTAGGGCTCTTTCAAAACAAGTAAAAACTTTTATTACAACTTTTTTTTGTTCAATTGAAAATTAATTTTTTTGCTCTTTTTAACGTAATCAGGGAAGTACTGTACATAAATTTTCTCGAAAAATTGAATTAATTTTCATTATAAACGAGTTCTGCTACAAAAAAATCGCTTGGCTGTATAGAATACAGGGAGCTGGTTGAACTAATCGTCTATGTCCTTAAAACTGACTAACACCAAAATACTTACTAACTAATGTAGTTCAGCTTTTACATTAGTGTTAGATCAGTGGTACTAAATACATCTACGCATCAAATTGCTCTATGTATTTAGGCGGTAACTGCACATCAATCAGAACAACAATTTTAGAAACATAGAGTGCCTAATCATATTAAAAGTCTGTGTGAACTAAATTTATGTAACTAATAAACGCAAAAATAACTTCGGAGGTCGATCAACTTGAGATGATTCTAAATGTTTGCAACTTATTTCAATCAGGCTTGAAGAAGCGGAAGATGACTCAACGTCAGAAGACGCGAAAAATGCGTTTTGAAAATATCTGAGACTAAAATAGAACTCAATTACCAAACATGCAAAACAAAATATTTGAATCAAGAACAATCTAGATATATGCGTCTCGAAAGAATTGTAAGAGGCGTCGAGAAATGCGTGCAACATTCGAAGAATTTTTAATGTGTTGTTTTAAATTTCTGACGAAATTATTTGCTTTTATTACAAGAGATCATGTATTTTACGATTCATTAATACTTTATTAATACAAACATCAAAAATATTTATCTAAGCTTCTCCAGCTGAAGGAGAAATAACTGTCTTCTTCCTTGAAAAAAAAAATAATAATAACAATTTTACAACTAATTTTCTGACTGGCTTTACAAAATGGATTTAAAAATATAAATCTAGAAAAAATATTCGACATTAAGGGCCATTTGACACGGTGCATTAAATGCTGCATATCATACATAAAATCAAAATTTTGTGTATGACAAGGTGCACTTTTCTTTGCATCAGAATGCAAAGCAAAATGCAGCATTTAATGCATTGTGTCAAACGGCCCTAAGGCTCAGTTAAAAAATCCAATACTTTTACTGTTTTTGATGTAAAACCCTTACCAATCATTAAATCATATTTACATAATTTTTTTACAGATTTCCGCCATTGGATTATTTTGATACAGTATAAAGATTATAATTTATATGTATAATTTACTATCCAGGTTATAAATAGCAGAAAATTAGAAAACTCGCTGTAAATTCTGAACTGTTCTTTTTACATAAAATATCCGTTTCAAGAAATGCTTAAACCGTCATTCAAATGAAGTATGTTTTAAAACAGCTGCTTTTTCATAAGCATTTTCTATATTTGCACTAAAGCCATAAAATAGCCAATTAAAAAATTATTTCTGCAGCTATAAAATCGCAATCAATCCCGTCATTTAAAAACGCCGGTAACATAAACTTCATGGCATCCTCTGGTTGGCTGGCAGGTTGGGTGTGTCTCCGCCGACTTCTTGTAGGTCGTTTTCTTCTAAGTACCGGGTTATATTTATTCTGCGACCACGCGGTAATTCAAGTTCAAGCTACAAACGCAAACCTGAAGCCGTTGAGTGTCGTGATGGCGATGTCTGATGTCGTTTTGCTGCCAAAAATAAACTAGATACATGCGTGCCATGGTTTTTTATTTTCCGTTGAATTTTTTGAGTAAATATAGCTGGGATAACGAAATGTGACACAACCCAGTGAAGCAGAAACTATTTTAAATATACAGAACAAACTTTTAAGATATTTAAACTTGGAATGAAATCGAATTTGTACGAATATTCAGAGCTATAATTAAATGTATCTATTTTTTTTCTTTGTGCTAGCATAGCTGACAGCAAAAATTATTTGATTAATTTCTTACTGTAGTACTATTTAGGTTTATATTCTCTAATATTAGTTTCGTATTTCTAAACTATACTCAAGAATTCTTTAATATGTCAGTTTAATTATTAGAAAACGGATTCTCTGAACATGCAGATCTTAGAATGAATGAAAGGTATCTGAATATGTTCATTTTCAAATAACTTTAAAAACAGAACTAATAAGGCTTCAAAAAAAATTGGGCGTTCAGTTTATAATATATAATTATTTGTTAACCAAAAGAAGAAAATAAAACATTAATTTTCAAGATTCTGTATCACAAATATCTAGAATAAATAGGCACTACTGGTTCCTAAATTTTTTCTAGGGAAAGAAATTATATCTTAACGTACTTTAATTCAGGAAACAATAATTTTCGTTTTGACAGGATCATAGAAACAAACATTTTATAGTTGAAGAAACAGAAACGTTCAAAAAAAATATATATTCTGATTTATTTTTGGTTAGACCCTTTGAAAATATCTTTAAAATAATTATAGAATCCAGTAATCTCTGGATATAATTTTCAGTCGAACATATGTGCAAATCTTTCAAAAATCGTAATAAATATTTATAAATTGATAGGAGTGGGTATGTTTTCGGAATGCGTTAGACATTGAACATAAAAATTAGATATGCTGTAGATTTTGGTAACAGCTCTCAAAATAAATCAAGGTGATATATCGTTAATGACGCCTGAAATATAATTTATATAACCCTTGAAAAATAAGTTAGATACTTGCAATGTCAGATATTTTTGCATCAGACTCATATTTCGCAAAACATTGCTAATTCCAGTATTTTCCACCAACTATACTAGTAAACAGTTTAATAAAAATTGACTGCAAAACAAGATAAATAAAACAAGAATTCAATACAGACAGTTCAATAGCCGCAAAATCAAATGAATTAAAAATAGACTTAATTCAATTTATTGCTTTTTTTAATTATTCATTATTAGAAAAAAATTGTGTCGTAAATTATCTGTTCTTGTGGAATGTAATTTGAAAATGTAAATCATTCTTAGAGAGAATTGTTCATTTAAGAGCAGCAAATTTATCTCAAGCAGTAAAATTTTATATGATCTGTGAATTCTATTGATACTTAATTATTTTCTGAGAAAAGTAATTAGAATTATTATTATTGATCGGATATTTGTCATTATTGATCATACTCATTAAATATTTTCTATCTTGGAAATAAATAGAACCCAAGGCCTTTATAGGTATTTTTTCTTAAAAAAAAAATCAACAATAAATTATTCATTAAATGAAGAAAGAGAAATAAAAGCGCTTGCAAAATAAGAATGAATGAAGTTATAGTTATTTTGTTAATCAAAATTGGGTGACCGGTGTTATGATTAAATATCAATTATTTTATCCATACAATTTTTCGTGCATCTGTTATCGTTGCTGTAAAAATGAAAAAATATAATCTTAGTAGTAAAGTTTAATCAACGACAGAAATTAAGCTCTATTTTCAGCACCTATTTCAAAATTTACTATTACGTAGTAGCAAAATAATTGAAATGAAATTATAATATGCGAGTTTCCCGTGCCTGTTGAATTCAGTGAGAGCGTCTGTCATATTTTTTAAAAGAATTAATTATCTGTGATGGGTGTGGATCACAAACTGGATGAAACGCATTCAATAGACTGTAGTGTCTGTTCATCGTCTGGGACTGCTGCGCCAATTAAATGATTGGTCTGGCGTATCGTTCATTGCTCTAGTCACAAAACACACAAGTACAGCTAATCGTATTTGCCTTTGTGTATGACTACTGAATCCACTCGACAAGCATCCTGTTGTTAACTCTCATTTAATGAATTTTAATATATCTCTTACTATAAAATAGATTATTTTTACTAAGGGTGTGTTTTTGTTGCAGGGTGCTGAAGAATCTGCAACCTCTCCATCTGTTGAGGAATCCAAAGCTTCTCCAGCTGAAGGAGAAACTCCAAAAACACCAGACACAGCACCAGTCACAAATGGAGACACGACACCAGCAGAAGAAACTTCTCCAAAAGTAGAAGAAGCAGCTTCGGTTGAATTAGCTGCAGCTCCTGCCGAAGCAACCAAAGCTGATGAAGCTAAACCAGTAGAAGAGAAAATTCCAGAACCAGTTAAAGAAACTCCAGTTGAAGCTGCTCCTGCATCTACACCAGTTGTGGTGGCATCATCTGCAGAAGCAGTATCAACGCTTGCCGCAGAACCTTCACCATCGGCTGAAGATCCCGCCAAGGTGATTGAATCTGAAGCACTCAAGGAAGAACCTGAACCTGTTGAACCAGAATCTGTTCCTGCTATCATCGCAAAGGTCTCCGAGCCCGAACCAGCAGCAGCTCCTGAACAAGCGACGGTTCCTGAAACAACTGCTTCTACTCAAGAGGAAAGCAAGGAAGAAGTAAAAGAGGTGCGTAATGAAGAAATCCCGCCGCCTTTACCTTCCTCTCTTCCTCCTAATCCGGTGACGGTCTTCGCTGAGTCTACCATGGCTGATGCTTTGCCCACTGATCAGTTGCCCGGTTCCGATATACAGGCACAGGCACCAGCAGCTGTCGCAGAGTCCGTGGTGGAGAAGGCGCCCGAACCCGAATCAGCGCCTGCTTCCGCCCCCGAGCCCGTCACTGTCTCCGAGTCCGCCCCTGCTCCTAAACCTGTATCTGAACCTGAATCTGTCACACTTGCACCTGCACAAGCAGACACGCCCGCTGCTAATACACAGCCACAATCACCTACACCAGTAGTAGATGCCCCCGCCCCCACCCCTGTCGTTGAATCACCCACGAAATCAGAACCCGCGGTCGTAACACCGCCACCACCAGCACCTGAGCCCGTTCAGGAGCCGATCGTAGTAAAAGCTCCTGAAGTGGCTCCTGTCGCTGTTACTCCTCCATCCCCTCTGCCCCTTTCGCCTGAAACAGTCCCAACCCCCGAACCAAAATCGGAACCCGCGCCAGTTCCCGTATCTAAATCACCAGTAACGCCACCACCGTCGCCGCCTGCTTCCGTTGTTGCTGAAATAGCTGCACCAGCATCACCTGTAGCTGAGCCGCCTGCACTGGTAGAGGCGGCAGCGGTGGCTTCGGTAGAATCTTCCCCGGTTAAAGTGGCAGAGTCCGCGTCTCCTCCCGAATCTTTGTCGCTGCCGGAACCGATTGCGAACGCTGACTCGGTGGCAGATTTATCTTCGGAAGCGGCATCTGCGTGCGAATCTTTGCCTGCGCCGCCCGAGCTTTTGCCTGAACCCGAGCCAGCGTCAATCGACTCCAGCACGCAACCGGATTCATTACCTCCTTTGCCCGCTGACCTCGTACCCGCCCCTCCAGCGCCACTTCAGAACGGCGACGCAGCGCCCACATCCGTCGCAGATGCGCCGCCCGCCGCCGCCGCCACCGCGCCTACGCCCGCACCACTCAAACAGGTGAATACTGACTTGACTGCCCCAAACAGATGACCCGTCCTTTTACGTACCATTTCGTGATCCAAGCAAACAAGTCGAATAAATATCAAATCACAATATTATTCATTAATTTGTTTAAAAAAAATCACTGGTACCTACTTGTTATATGAACTTATTTGACTTACTTGCTTCTCGTTTTTGTTATGAATTAAATATAGTGCTTTACGTTTATATTAATCTTTTAGGTCTTGTGACTGGTTCGTCCCTTGTTATGCTGTGCTAATATATTTTTTTAGTAACATGTTGTCTCGTACTAATCAGGCCTCCTTGAATTGTTACTAATCATACTCATATGTATCGAATTGCTGATTGCGAATCAAAAACAACCACATCTCACAATGTAATGCGAGGCGGAACGGCGCCGTCTCGTGCAACCGAAAAACCAATAATCAGATCAGATCAGATCATTGTTAGTGATATCCGATGCTACAAACTGCAATATGATGCTTCTATTTATGTGTAATGTCTACACGACCTTATAATATTCTATTCAAGCGTAGCCAAATGGCCTTGCTTTTGTTTCGCTTCATTTTTGTATTTCATACGCTTTAACTGCACCATTCAAATTAATAATAACTCATTTACCAATATTCCTAATGTTAGTAATTGGAACCAAAATTATTTATTAAAAATTTTGTTTACTCAATTTGGTTTATTCATATTGCGCTCAAAGGCTGCTACACTCCGTCAAATAAACTTTTATTGTGAAAAACATTTAAAAAACTGAAACCTTGAAATCATGAATTTCGGTTTAGTTGTTCACCATCGTTTACAATGCGGATTTTTTTTCCGCTCATTAAATGATTTCAGTCTTTGTGCGTCGCATTATAAGAAAGATCAGTAAACTTTGCATGTATTTTTGAGAATATTTGAGCGCTACTGTAACATAGTCTTTATTGTCACAATAATTTATTAGTGTTTGAATATGCTTCGAAAGTTTATTGTTCCAGCTCGAAAAAACTAATAGCAAGAAAGTCCAAATTAGCAATTAATTTTTGTTTGCAATTCAATTCATTTGAAATCTCGAACAAATTGATAATAGGACATGAGCTTTTATAATAATTAGCTACGCCATTCTATTTGCATGTGCTGCTTTCTTACAGATTCCATCTTCTGAAATTGAAACGTCAGCTACCGAAAGTATCAATGAAGAAAGGTTAACAGAAGAAAAGAAAGTGGTAGGTACTTGCACTAACGCTTGAAGCAATTGCACTAAAGCTGAATAGCTTTTTTTGCATTTTTTATTGATTAATTCATCACTAATTTGTTATGATGTTTTGTTTTGCAGGAAGCGAGCCCCACACCGGTGGTTGCTGAAGAATAATAGTCTCCTGCACTTAAGAATAAAGTTAATGAACGCTGTTTTAAATATAAAAAGTTAACATTTTGAAGGATCATTCCTGGCAGATTATATTTGACCAACAATCAAAAGGAAACTGCCATTTAAATTATGAAACAAAAAATCAATTGACATTGTCCGTTGCGCAAAATTCAATAAAATCTGTTTAGAATAAAAGATAAGTAATACTCAAGATGTTTAAAAATTGTCATATTACTGTGGAGAAATGGACGATTTTTTTATGTGTCGTGTTCTGGCGACTTTTTTAATAAACGTATACAATTGTAATATAGTCTAGTGTGTAAGAGTAGCTTTAGAGGGAGCTTTTATAAGCAGTTTTTTCTATAAATTTACCATCGCAATTTTGAACATAATTTTCACACCCAAAAATATTTTCTGAAAAATGTTTTTTGTACTGATTTTTACAAATCAATCGAACAGAACCAAATCAAATGAAGTAAAATAGAATCATGCAACTGTGTTACAATGAATTTAAAATGGACACTATACAATTATCTTATTTAGTCGGCTTCCCTAGCATTAGTCTACATATCCACATCAAACTAACCAGCTCCGTTGTAGATAGCGACTTAGTGGATCGTCAGTGAATCGGTCAAGTTGGATTCAGAATCAGATCAACGTCATTCTCATACTCACTCTTCTCGTCTCGATATTCGATATTGTAACGAATTAATATTAAACTCTGTGTCAATGAATACATTTTATAAAGGATTTTTACTCCGGGAATTTTTAAAGTGTGTTATGGAATGATGTATTATTGCTATAATATTATTGATATTTATCCGTTCATCATTTATAATAAAATATACAAAGTGTTATCACTTATAAATAAAAAATAAATTCCTATTATCTATATAATGGTATTTAACTGTTCAAGTGAACTGCGTTAGGCAGCTCAGTTTAGTAGAAGAAAATGCCAACTGCATTGATTGCAGCGGATCGAAATAAATGGTTAATGAGAAAATATAACTAATTATTAATGAATGTATAAATGGAAATTCTAGTTGGTAAGCGTCCTTCGAGAAACTTTGTACATTACTACAACGAAATTTAATTTTAATGTATTCGGTGTATCAAAATTTAACAATGTTATAGCGATATGATTAAGTAGGTAGTAGTAAATTGAAAGAAAAGGAAGTAGTGGAGGTGAATTGGTTTTGATGTGCGAGATTTTGTTTTTAAAGTGATGTGAACTTGGTTCAAGCGATGCACTTTCTCTGTGAGGCCTTTGGGTGTCTCATGAACCAAAAAAATTAATATTAATTAGAATCAATGTAACAATTTTCAAGTTCACTAGACATCCTTTCGGGCTGTGGATGTTTGAATACGAGTTTATATCTATATTATTATGTACGTGTGAATGTGTTTATAAATATACTTAGGATGTTTCCTAAATTTTCTTGCATTTTTTTTACCTTATCCACAAATTCTTTAAATTAAATTTGTTTAGGGAGAAAGGATGAACGAGTGTATACATGACAAGGTGAAGGGTGAGTGTTAATGATTAATTTTTAATAAATTTGTCATAGAACCAATAATTTATTGAATACATTCTACATAATCAATTTTTAAATTCCTCTAAACATTTTTCGGCGTTATTTATGAATCTCTTTAGTTCATTGATATTCATTTCAAAGTCAATCTTGTCTTTCTTAACAATATCTTCCTGATCAATGTGCTTGGTAGAAAAATGCATTTGTAATAATGGATCTCGAATAGATGATAAAGATGAACTACCTAACACCCACTTTAATTTCCAATCAAAATCTGTAACAACTGGGTAATCCATTTTAGCCATACATTCATTTGTAACAGCTCGTTGAATTTCTGGTTTCCTCAATTCATAACTTTTTAATATACATTCAGCTTTCTCACTACCTAATTCGTATAGTTTTTCATTTATATTGTATGAAGAATTCGAGACGAGATTCCTGTAGACATCCTGCACAAATTTTGCCGCGATTTTGTAATCTTCTAAGGACCAATCGATCTCACCGTTGATGTTGTTGAGAGGTGTACCAATTTTTCCCACCAAATTATCTATGCAGTTGTGCAAAAACTGAAATATTTAGTAACAGAATAAATTAGAATGACCGAATAATATACTGTACCTCATTCAGTTGTTCTATAGTAGATATTCCCAGAAGAACTGATATTCCAACACTAGTCATTTTTGTTGGTTAGTAGCAATTTGACGATCTGTCAATCTGACAAATGTAATAAATTAACTAGTTCATGGATGGATGGCAGCACATACCTAGATAAATTGAATTTGTGATTGAATTTCCACATAAATTTAAAAAAAAACTTTGCAATTTATTTTATATAAAGTTATTGACAAATATTTGGAGTCAAAATGGCCTTTAATTCCGTGCATTTTATTCTGCCTAGTGACTTTATCAATAACTTTACATTATCTTCTTTCAATAATGAATCAATTCAAACATAGAATGTTTATTGATCTAATATAAAATAATAATATTTCCAATTTTAAATTAAAATTATAGTTTTTATTATGGTTCTTTTGTCGTATGCAGTTGGTAGTACGGTGTAAATATCTCCGCCATTTCGCAGATGTCATGTAACTTTTAAAGCGTGTTTTGTAAAATTAGATTTAGGAAATTTTATGGTTTTCTTTTTGCTGATGGTAATCGTTTAAACGAATGCTAGCATGGCAGAATATCTAGCTTCAATTTTCGGTACTGAAAAGGATAAGTAAGTCTAATTTAAATATATTGTTTAGAAGTCACCGGTATAGTGGTTATGTTTCAGAGTAAACTGTTCCTTCTACTTTAAAATTGGAGCTTGTCGACACGGAGACAGATGTTCTCGTATACATAATAAACCCACATTTTCTCAAACATGTTTACTACAAAATTTATACGTGAATCCACAGAATTCAGCTAAGAGCGCCGATGGAAGCCATCGTAAGTTATCTTAAATTATTTAGTAAAATAGAATATTTATTAAATTTCTTTTTGTAGTGGTTGCTAATGTTTCTGACGAAGAAATGCAAGAGCATTACGACAACTTCTTTGAAGATGTATTTGTAGAATGCGAAGATAAGTACGGTGAAATTGAAGAGATGAATGTTTGTGATAACTTAGGAGATCACCTAGTAGGCAATGTTTATATAAAAGTAAGATTATTTAATGATTGATATAGAATAGGTATTTTATATAGATAAATTCCAGTTTCGCCGTGAAGAAGATGCAGAGCGAGCTGTAAACGATTTGAATAATCGTTGGTTTGGTGGTCGCCCAGTTTATGCTGAATTATCACCGGTAACGGATTTTCGTGAAGCTTGCTGCAGACAGTACGAGATGGGAGAATGCACTCGATCTGGCTTTTGCAATTTCATGCACTTGAAACCTATTTCGCGGGAACTTCGCAGGTTAAACCCTTTTTTTGTTTTTGAAGTTTATTTTCAATATTAATCCTTCATTTGTTTCAGATATTTATATTCCCGCCGCAAAGGAGGCCGTGGAGGTGGCGGTAGTATTGGTGGTGGAGGCGGCGGCGGAGGAGGAGGAGGAGGTGGTGGCGGCGGTGGTGGCGGAGGAGGAGGTGGACGTCGCAGCAGATCTCGCTCGCGATCTAGAGGTCCTCGTGGACGTCGTTCACGCTCCAGAGGACGCCGCTCCCGTTCTAGGGAATTTAAAGGCGAAGGGCGAAGCCGTGAAGGCCGTTCTGGCAGATACTGACTGCAAGGACATTTATTTTTTCTACAGGAAATTTTACACTTATTTTATTAATTAAAATTGAAAATGCATAGAATCTGTTATGAATTTCAATTTGTAAAAAGTTCTGCAAAAAGTGGAAGTCATTTACTGCTTATTATTTAATATTGATCAAATAAGTTGTAATTTGTAATGAATTATTCTGAATGTTTTGATGATTTACATACATAAGTCGATAATAAATATGCATAAGTATTCTGGTAAAATAATATGTTACAATAAATTCTTTGAATATGTAGTAGTCTTGTAATTGTGATTTTTAATACAGAGTTCGATAATTATTTGAGTTAACGTTAATGTTTCATACTGCAAAATTAATTTTCAATTGTTCCAAACTTTCTAGCTGCTACCATCTGTTCAGCATTCTGGAATGTAGTTATGGAAGGAAAATTTATGTAAAACAGGATCTTCCTTGTGGAGAATGAGGAGAAACTAATTATTTTTAACATTTTTCAATGAATCTTAATCTAATGATCAGGTGCATCATTGTTTCTTTGGAATCACTTGAATAAAAAATCTGATATGGACACCGCATGACTTATTTGTACACCTTTTGACAATAATATTAGGTAAAATTTGTTGTAATCAAAATTTGAGGTGATCATTTAGATGCTATAATTCTTTAAAACGCTTTAGCAGTCTCAAATACTAAATTTTATCATTCTATGGCCAATAATTTCGAATTTATGCAAAAAATTTGAAAAGATTGTCGAATCATGTCTACTTCTGGCTCAGTAGATTGCTATGAAAATATACATACTAAATTTCATGATTCTACAAGTGATCGCTCTGGATTTATGCGAAAAATTCTAAAATCTATTCAGCATTTTAGCAATCATAATACGAGGTGAGATGTAAAATTAGATGCTGTAGAAGTGCTTACTACGTATATGAGTTTAAGCACCTAAATTTATGTATTCACTTCAAATATTAAATGATAATTCACTATCGTCTAAAACTAATTTGACCTAACGGTTTTAAGACCATTTAGCACTCGATTTGTATCATATTTAATGATAGATATGAATTCAATAAGCATTAATGCGAGCAAAAACGGTGAACATAATTTTGAACAAATGAATTACGATTTGAAATACGCGGGTATGCACCATGAATATTTCTTTAAAAATCGGTAAGACCCGTATTATACTCTGGAATAATTGTGGATCATCTGGAATCTATTTGGAACTATATTCTGTATTATTTAGATGAACATATAGATGATATTGAAAATATAATTTATTTTGTAGTTAATAAACTTGCCACAAGATGACAGCATCTAGCACTTTTTACTTGTAAAATACAAGTATTGTGAAACCGACAAAATTCACCTATCGAGATATAGATGGAAATATCTGTTTTGAGCATCCCTGAATCCATTTTGACTATTTTTAATACAAAATTTCAACATTATTCGTTTAACCAGTTTTGAGATTTGCGAGTTACGAACGAACGCACGAACATACGTACCGACATCAAGCCGAAAACAGTCAAAATGGATTCGGGGATGCTCAAAATGGATATATCCATCAAAATCTCGATAGGTGAATTTTGTCGGTTTCACAATACTTTCTTGTATTTAGTACAAGTGCAATCGAAGACGTATAACACGTTAAGGGTTGAAAAATTAAGGGTTGCACTGGTTTTATAATAAATTATAATAGATAACCTCCTTAGTAACGTTTGTTTCATCATTATACGATTATTAGTTCAAAAGATATCAGCTTTTAGAGTTAATGCTTCATTTAACCCCCTATATTGGCAAGGGTTGGAATATTTAGGGCCTGACACATGACATTCAAATCAACGCTTATTACATTATTCTACGATTTTTATTTTCGGGGATACAAGCCTTCAAAGATTTTACAAACATCCAACCCCGTATAATACCAGGGTTGCAACTGATTTCAAAATAAATTTCAACGTTTGGTTCATCATTCTACGGTTATAATTTTAGGGTTGAATGATCAAGAATTGAAACTGGTTTCATAGTAAATAGCACTACACTGGCTCTCTTTAATTTTTTTGTTCAATATTATAAGTTTATTATTTTAGAAGATATTAGCTGTCAATCCCCTATACTATCAGGGTTGGAAGATCAAGGGTTAAAGTAAGCTTCCCGTCAATCTTTGGTTCATTACTATACGGTTACTATTTTAAGAGATATCAGCTTTCAAAGTTATTGCTTTAGTTAAGCCTCTATATTGACATGGGGTTGAAAATTAAGAGCAGCAATTAATTTTGTAATAAATGCTATTACATTGATTTAAATTACCGTTTATTTCACTATTTCACTATTTTTATTTTAAAGGATATAAGCTTTCAAAGTTGTTGCAAATATTTAACCCCCTATACTAACAGGGTTTGTTAGTGAAGTACCGCAACTGAAAAATAAATAGTCCTATCTAAGCTTTCTTTTAACGTTTAGTATATTGTTCCATGATTATTATTTTAGGAGATACAAGTTTTCAAAGGTTCTCGGAATGACGCATTCTATTTGACAGATTTTTAGAATTTTTTGATGAATTCAAAACGATAAGCCGTGAAAAAAATAAGATTTTGTATTTGATTATCATATGCTAACAAATCCAACAAATCAAAATGTATATAAAAATATATTTGATTGGCAGGTCAACACCAGTTATTCTATTGCATACCTCTATAGCGGGAGCTCAATCAGACTCGTCAGACTTAACCGGCGATCGACGCGTAGCTTGCGGGCATTGTATTTATCTAAATAACTCTTGAATCACTATCTGAATAATTAATATATACCAATTATTCTTATCAGAATTCAATGAAGAGTATATTATCGATCAAAAATCATTCATAAATTATTAAATAAGCTGAGAAAATTCCTTTTTATTTATGTCAACACCAATATATCTGAATACATATTAGTTTCCGTTGCTTGTCAGAGATGGCAGCACCTAGCACGTTTTAGAATTGAATTTTTCAAATGGCAGAAAATAGCGACTATTTGGCATATTTATTTATACCAGAGTATTTCAAATATCCAATTCCAATTAGAATTGATATTTTTGAGCGATTGCAATAGCAAAAATGAATCTATTCAAAAATAAATTTTTGGTAGCATTCATTGACAGATGCTGCCTCTTGCGGAAAATTTTTGAATCTTACTCCTGATTCAGTGAAAAAAAATATTTTTTAATAGATTGAATGAAAAAATGAAAATATAAACTTGATTTTAATAATATATTTACGTTTTAACAATACAAATTGAATTTCCAATTATAATTACATCAAAAATAAAAAATACAAGTTATTATTGAGTTTAATTTATTTTGCTAACTATTTAACAATACATTTATTTTCCTAACTACTTCTGAAAATAATTAGAATAGGTTTTAAAAATAAAACGACTGTAAATTTTGTGAGAATGACTTTATTTTGGGAATTAGGAAAGGGTACAAAGGTTCGAAGATTAATTGTTGATTACTCGATGCTGTTGTGATGTTGGAAGTCTTGTTCGCGATGCTGTTACGTTGTTGTAAGCCTTGTTCGCCCCCTAGCAATGACTAAGGGGAAAAAGACGAACTCTTCTCCGAGAATTCTCCCTTTGGGTCTAGGGAAACCCCAGCAAAACCTAGACCAGAGAAGTGGCTTCTTCGCTCGCTGCAACTGAAAAAACAAAATAATTATTACAAGTCGGAAAATTTAAAAAGAAATTGAACTCACTCGAACTTTGCAAGCGGCGGGCAAAATTAATCAGTTGGCTTCCTTGAAGTTGAGTTGAATCTGTGGCCTGGAACAGTTGCTACTGATGTGTTGATCTTCTGCAGTTACTGGAGGACTTCTTGAACGGCTGCTGGGCTCTGGTTCTGTTGCTGCTGAAAGACTTCTTGGAAGGTTATTAGGCTCTGGTTCTGCTGATGCTGGAAGACTTCTTGGATGGCTGCTGGGCTTTGGTTCTGCTGCTGGGCTCTGATTTTGCTGCTGGGTTCTGATTCTGCTGCTTGGTTCTAATTCTGTTGCTGCGCTCTAATTTTGCTGCTGGGCTCTGATTTTACTGCTGGTTCTGGTGCTGGGCTCTTATTCTGCTTCTGCGGTCTGATTCTGCTACTGGGTTCTGGTTCCGCTGCTGGATGATCTAAACACATAAAAAATACAAATAAATTAATAAATTGAAGATAAGTAATTTACGTGTTTAGCAGTAGTTAGAAACAGTTACATAATGAGTAATATTATATTACCTAGCTGATGATGCGGTGATGTTATGAAGATCTACGGCCGGCGACCTGAAACAGAAACTTAAAACAAATTTTGGTGAATCACATTCAACAAAACAAATATTGATAGTTGATTTTGGCTGCTGGGCTCATCCTCAGCTCCTCCCACGATGTCCATTCCCTCGTTGTCCACCTCATCAGCTGGGCTCATCCTCAGCAAATGATCTGAAAAAATACAAATTAATTAGGAATTTGCGAAAAAGCAATACAAAATAGCTGGAAGAAAAATAGATTAGAACCTGAAAAGCAAAGTTTATTAGTCAACTTACGTCCTTGTCTTGATTTGTTGGAGGTGGTAATGATGAAATGAAGAAACTGAAAGGGAACTTTTTTTGATTAGTTGCATACATTCAACATTCGTTCAACATTCAAACGTGTTTTGTGTGTTGGTTTGTTTGTGGCGCGCCTATTCAACGGATCTAATTTTTTGTTCTAAGAGCTAGCTACGCGATGAGTGACTGCTGCCATACTACTTCGCGATTTTATTTTAAAAGTGCTCAGATATATTATGCTACTGTTTGACTCTACTTTACTACCCCATTGAGTGCCTGAGCGCTCAGACACCCAAGCACCGGTGTGCTCGTCGTTTGCAAAAGAAAAAAATACGTTGTTTGAATACGTGGCCAATGCATATTCCGAGGCCCGCGATACCGCCTAATTACGCGATATGGTAACCTTAAGTATCGGTCTCAGCTAATGTTGTTTCTTGAACTTAATCAAGGACCCCCGCCAGTTACCATATTTTCCGACTTCCGATAGGTACATATCGAGAGTATGCCGTTACTCCCTAGTTAGTTCGCTCGTTCGCCCTAGAACTCATTGCAAACCCACGCGGTGGTGTTCACCAGGGGGGGTGCCTCTCGTAGCGGTACCTACGTGTGCACCGATTCCCACGTTGGACCTTTCATTACAGGCCTTTGCAGAAAAACCAAGACATTTGATTTATTTATTACATAATAAAAGCAAAGACTAACATCGCAAATACATGCACCTAACGTACACGCAATGCGGAACAAAATCATCCCAATTTACATATTTAAATAAACAAAATTTTGATCTCTACGTTAATAAGCAAAATTCACAACCCCAAATATACCACAGAGCACTGTTAAAATAGTTTTTAAACGCAGTTTACGAGAGCAAAGACGACGCAAATGCAGCTTCTACGACAGCCGCGACAGCAGTGAACTACACGAAACGAAACAACAAGCTTCAGAAATAAATTATACGAGTTAAGAAGTATATTACGTTTTCCAATGTGTTAAAAAGAGATAAATATGCTAAAAGGAACTAGTATTATCAAAAATCAAACAGAAGTTCTGACGTGTTGCAACCATCATTAGTACTTGATTGAATTAACTTGCTTCGACGCAGTAATTGAAAAAGAATGTTTAGAATAAAAATTTTAAAATATTGAAATAAAATTATTTAAAATATTGTGAAATTGTTGTAAATACAATAAATTATTATTATTAATAATTGTTCAAACATTAAAATAAATAATAAAGCAGAATTTGAGAAAAAAAATGTAAGCAAATTTTTTAGTGCAAAAATATTGCAAAATATTCATTAAATATTGTATCAATATTATTATAAACAAATATAAATTGTTATTATTCAAATAACAAATTCAAATATTAATACAGTATAGCTACAATGAGTTAAAAAGAGATAGAAATACTTCTACTACGTCACACACCAGACAAGCTGAAACAATCGAAAGAATTATCTCTGATTTTGGTACTGCATTTTAATAAAAATACAAAATTTTAAAATTATATTTCAAAAACTCAATATATTGTAAAAAATGATTCACAAATTATATTCGAATAGTTATTTATCTATATCCAGAGGCGGCTCTAGCCTACTTACCGCTGGGGTCCAAAGATATATAAATTGTGCCCCCTCCCCCACCTGCCTCTCTTCATCGTACTTTTCTTCTTTATAGATTTCAATACCAATCCACAATCCATAATTTTAATCACAATCTACAATCCACAGTTCGAATTCCAATCCACAATTTTAATCCCAATCCACAATCCACAATTTGAATATCAATCCACAATTTTAATCCCAATCTACAATTTCAATCCCAATCCACAATCCACAAATTTAATCCCAATTCACAATTTCAATCTCAATCCACAATCCACAAATTCAATCCCAATTCCCAATCCACAATCCTCAATTAGAATCCACAATATCAATCTCAATCCGCAATCCACAATCCGTAATCCACAATTTTGATCCCAATCCACAATCCACAATTTTAGTCCTAATCCACAATCCACAAATTCAATCCCATTACACAGTTTCAATCCCAACCCACAATCCACAATTTTAATCCCGATCCCAATTAAAAATTCACAATCCCAATCCCAATCCAAAATCCAAAATCCAGAAACCCAATCTCAATCCAAAATCCACAATCCCAATCCCAATTCAAAATCCACAATTGCCGATCTAAAATTCACAATTTTACCCAATCCCAATTAAAAATCCACAATCACAATCCCAATCCAAAATACACAATTTTAATTTCAATCCCAATTCACAACCCACAATTTCAATCCCAATCCAAAATCTACAATCCACAATTCCAATCCCAATCCAAAATCCATAGCCCCAATCCCAATCGAAAATCCACAATCCCAATCCCAATCCCAATCCCAATCCCAATCCAAAATCCAGAAAACCAATTCCGATTCCAAAATCCTAATCCAAAATATACACTTTTAATTTCAGTCCCAATTCACAACCCACAATTTAAATCCCAATCCAAAATCTACAATCCACAACTCCAATCCCAATCCAAAATCCATAGCCCCAATCCCAATCGAAAATCCACAATCCCAATCCCAATCCCAATCCCAATCTCAATCCAAAATCCAGAAAACCAATTCCGATTCCAAAATCCTAAACCCAATCCAAAATCCACAATTCCTGATCCAAAATCCACAATTTTAATCCCAATCCAAAATAGAATGGTGGATCATGGATTGTGGATTGTTGATTGTGGATTGTTCATTGTGGATTAGCTCTTATAAAATATTTTGTTGAAGAAGTTGGTCTTATTTTTAAAGAATTATGTTCGGGGCTCAACTGCCGTATTCAAGGACATGGCGCCGGGGTGCCGTGCACCCCTTGTATCCCCGCTTAAGACGCCTCTGCTGACAGTTCAGTTTCAAAAATATTTCTGTAGATTTTATCTAAACTGTTAAATGTATATGAATTTGAACAGTAGCTTAGTGAATTATATTCATGAGCATTGAAGATGTGATGATTTCTAATTGATAAAAAGTTATTTTGAATTATTTATATTTTTGACAATTATAATAATTTTAGATAATCGATACGCGAATTGATTCACAGTCACTCGCATTCATAGTGCTGGCAAGCTATTTTCAAGAATAGTTATTTGTATAACAAATACAAAAAATGCTAGATTTTGCATAATTCTAATGGCTGCATCTCTCACGTTTGAAATAATCAAATCTTTAATTCAATCACTTATGCTTTAGAACTGTACAAGGAAGATACTGGAAAACGCAGATTTTTGCTCATATATTTTATTCTATATTATAAATGAATTTCGAATGAAAAAGAAGCACCTGTACTTTATTCCTGTTAGAACTAATTGTATATCGATTGAATTAATTAATCAGTCGGCAGCCGTTCGTCAATGGGCATAGTGCTAAAATAAACTATCTGAGTTTTACTAAAAATTTATTCACGATACTTATGTATCAAGTACTTTTTTTTTTTTAATCAAATGTAGTAGATATGGAACTAATTATTGATCAGTGATTGTTGAGTGCATAAAATTCTGTCCTTAGAAGCATTTTAATACGGAGCAAAAGGTATGTTGATAGAAAATCAGAAAATTACCTATAAAAAATTCATCACTCTTTCTATTGTTTGTTTTCGTGAATTAGGATCATTAATCCTGAACTCGTTATTGTTTATTACTGATAATAAACATATAATATCTCAAATATTATTGTCATTATGAGAACAATATAAAGAGTCAATAATCTGATCATTATTTTGAAAGTCTGTTTTAAATTCATAGAATCCTAAATTCAAATATTTCAGAAGGTATATTTGAAAATTAATAATCACGGGGCTTGAAAAGAGAGCTCACAATATCTACAGTGGATCTAATTCAACCATTCCCATTTCGAATAATTCATAATTAGTTGATGTCTATTATTATTTTTTAATTACATGAAAAAAATACAAAGTTTGTGATTGTGTTACAAAATCGGAATGAGCCTTGTTTTACTCATGTGAAAATTTTCTTTTTATAAATATAATTTCATGCAACAAGAGTTGAAAAAATTGTTGACCAAATGTTTTATGTTTATACCTGTATTTCATGTAAGATTATTTTTACGGGCTCAATTAGTAAGTTTCGAAACAAATTGAAAATACATTTTACAGGATGATAACTAAAGACTTCACAAATAATCCAGTAAATGGGCCTGTGAATTGTTATATCTGTATGGAATCGTAGAAAAACTACATTAAAGTTATGCAACTTGATTGCCATGTATTGATGTTAGTAACGCTAATATATGAAAACTGAATAAAATAATATAGGAGAAGATACCTGCTGAATTTTTTTTGAGGTGCAATTTGGAACCGCAGGATGAAGCCCGAGGGCTTTAAAGCCCTGGATGTAAAATAGCTTTCTTTTTTAATTACAGAATATATAATTGCAATTTTTGCAAAGAGAGTGTAAACTTAGCATTATATCATGGGGTCAAGTATTTGAGGACGAAAATTGCCAAGACACTAAAACTGTTGTTTATGTGATAAGTTCTACCAAAATTCATTTTTTATTATAGCAGTCAGCTGGATGAATACTATTATTATCATGACGTAGTGAATTTAGTTCATGCAATTTGACAGCTCCGTGTGAATATATTTACTTCACTCATCGTTTACGTATTGGCCATAGAGGAATAATATTTTTTGCTGCATTATGATAAATTTTACTCTAGGTCATGAAAAAAACATTCTTATGTAATTCTTATGATCAATTAAATTCTAAATACATGAAGTTCTGTTTGTGCGATAATATTATATCTCTTATGTTGGGGCCACACTTACGTATAATGTCATTAATTGAGGCGTTATTCAATAATGAACACATTGTCAATGACAATATGTCAATTGTCTTATAACGCCTTAAGGCTTGTTTATAATGCAGGGGCCACACTAATGTCTAATGCCGTTAAGTAAGGCGTTATGTGACAATTGACATATTGTCATTGACAATATGTTCATTATTGAATAACGCCTTAATTAATGGCATTCGACGTAAGTGTGGCCCCAGCATAATGGATGTAAACTTAATCTGTTAACTTATGATGCAAGATGTATGATGTTATTTTCAACAGCCTGGTTCATAATCAAACGTCAAAGTTGTCAGAAATAGATCTAGAGAATGATTTTCAAAATCGATTGACAGTAAAACAATTCTGTTTTCAATAATTCTGTTTAAATATAATGCTGGGGCCACACTTACATCGAATGTCATTAATTAAGGCGTTATTCAATAATGAACATATTGTCAATGACAATATGTCAATTGTCACATAGCGCCTTACTTAACGGCATTAGACATTAGTGTGGCCCCTGCATAAGACAATTATTATAGAGAAGGAGTTACCATGATATGTATTTTCATTTCATGTCATTTCTTAATTGGTATTTTTAATTCATGAGCTATGTATTTCCATGAGTTCTTATTACATATTTTATTTTTATAGTCCACGTTACATTTGTCATGTATAGGCATGCGGAAATTTTTCTACAAGTCAAATTAACTTTATATCAGAATCACTCATTTCAAACAGCAGTACAAACTTCGTAATCTGAAGACGAAATGTCAGTGTCAAATATGTCTATTGAAATACAACAATAAATGCAACGCATACACGTGATACAATGCTCGCTCGCTTTTGGTTGGGAATAAGCTGTATGATGTTAGACTTAAAAGTTGGTGAACTTTACGGTTACAGCATGAGTTAACATCATATTTCATGTCATTATGAACGTCAACGTGAAAATGCATATAGCTTAATTTTAAAGACTACAGAATAAATCACCGGTTACATCCATTATAAACCAGCCTTTACTTAACGGCACTAGATATTAGTGTGGCCCCAGCATTACCATTGAATAGTTATTTATGATATAAGTGTTAAAAATGTAATTTTGTTTTGTGACAAGGGAAGTTTGGGACACGACGCGCAACGGAGTGGCTCAACCTTTGGAACAAAGTAAAATCACTTTTAACACGTATATCATACACTATTTTTTATACAAACTCTATTGATAGTAATAATAATGCGAAATTAGTAGAAATTTATACAAATATGACATATCAGATGAACTGTCATTCAATAGCAACCATGTATTCCATGATAGCAGCCAATGTTTCGTTGTTATTTACACAGTTTGACAGGATTGGAATATATTTTTAATCAAATGGATAGTTGAGAAAATGAGTTAATTCCAGCTGGAATTGATGAAGCAGTTACTAAATCTGTTCATAATCTTTTATCTTCGAAGTCGAGACAGCAGTACGAGATCGCCTATAGACGTTTTTTAAATGGTGCGAAGATAAAAATATTTTCGGTAAATATTACGGGACTGTTTTTTGACGTACTTTGAGGACAAGTTCAAGCTGTGAAAATCGTCAACGTTATGATCGAATTATTCTATATATTAAAAACTATGTTGAAAATGAAGAACAATCGAGATATAAGCAAACATATATCAGTATTAAAAGTGAATCACTTTTAACACGTCGCTAATGGTAATCTGTTAAAAATAATGAAAATTTCATAAATTGTTATTTTTAATACGCTAAGCAACCATTAAAAGTCGTACTTTTAATAGTGTTTGTCTAAAAAAGATATTTTTTTATCTCGATTTCTGTAATCATTCTATCACAAGAGTTAGAATATTTTTAAACACTACAAATCTAATTCTGATAATGGAATAATGTGTTTCATATTATTGATAAGCAGTCCATGCTTGTGCTATGCATAGGGTTACATTTTTGTGCAATTAGACTTTTATATAAGTGGTTCCAAGCAGTGGTAGATCCAAGAGGGGAGGATTAAAAGAGAAATTAAATTATTGAATGCGCTCTCGTAATTACTCAATACCTACATTCACCATGAATAAACTTCTTTTTAATCTAGCTGGTATGGATTTCCAGTACCTTGAAGAAATGTTAATTCGCCCTCTCAGGCGTATTTTCTGGATCCGTTTCTGGTTCTGAATGCTTGTACATGGATGATATTGAAAGAAAAATAATTCATTTCATTAAATTTTTTTGTGAAATTGTTAGTGATGTATTGAAGACCTTAATAACTCAAAAGTGTATCAAAATTGGTACTGTTTGAAATGAGAGTGCTCAAATTTCATTTCCCTAGTGTTTTCGCGCACTGTTTGTTCGACCCTTGAACTGGACGCTGATGGAGCTTACGCCATATCCGGACCGTAGGCCCTTGTTGCAAGGATAACGACCCCTGTGTTACATTCGGAATATTATCTCTCCTAAGCAGTCAGTACTCTTGGTCGCATGATAATACTATACGCCGTAAATGTCGATTTGTGATATTATCAAAATGGTCAGTGCGGTCCTGCTGCAGATATATTTAATCCCATAGGAGATCTGCAAAAAAATTAAAATCATGGAGAAGTTGAATTAATTAAAGTATTATTAATGATTTCGGACATTGGGTTTTAATAAGCAAAATCATAGTTCCCTAGTAATTTTTGGAATAGGTATGTGAATCAAGAAAAGACGAGATAATTATATTTCATTAAATAGTATACAAAGTGTGTTCAAAAAGTAACGGAAATTTTGTAATTTTAATGAACTCTGAATATGTCAAAAAAATTATATACACAGATTTATTCAATAAAATTTTCTGTCACTTCAGATTATAATTAGGTAATTTAATTTTAATAATATTTCGACATATACAATGTCAAACAAAATAAAAAAATCGACAACAGATTATCATTGCCTATTTTATAATTTCAAATTCTGAAAGTCTGTTATATGTTATACATATAAACTGCACTTCCGGCTCAACCGATTGATACGAAAATAGTAGATAACTATTTTAATGCTACAACAAATTCATACACTAAATTTCAATATGCTATGGCTGATCATTCTGGATTTATATAAAAAAATAAAAAAAAGCTTCAAGTAAAGTGCACTTCTGGCCTGGCCGATTCATACAAAAATAGCAGATAATCATTCTGATACAACATCAAGTTCAAATACTGAATTTCAACATCCTACGGTTGATCATTCTGGATTTATTAGAAAAATTCGAAAAAAGTTTTAAGTAAAGTGCACTTCCGGTACAGACGATTGGAACCAGTTTTGAGATTTGCGAGTTACGAACGCATGAACATACGTAGCAACATCAAGCCGAAAATAGTCAAAATGGATTCAGGGATGCTCAAAACGGATATTTCCATCAAAATTTCGATAGGTGAATTTTGTCGGTTTCACAATACTTCGTTGTACTTAGTACAAGTAAGTAGAAAGACAGCAAGAAAGCGAGAGCATAAATTGAAATTTAGACAGTGGTCATTCCCATCCAAGAGCACACCCCTTATTATGTTATTTGACTTCAGTCATCGCATTGAATGACTTAAATCAAATTACTGTCATGAGTAAATTTCACAAGTAATTAACGTTTGTAGAACTATTTCTGATCTGATATATTCAGCAAGATCAATAGATCGTTGACAGGTCTTCTTCCTAGTTTTACCTTCCTAAATTCACAGGATATGGACGATGTTCACAAAATGGCAAAAGCTGATATTGTCTAGTCCAGCGATGGAAAACCAATGACACGCTTCGAAATCATTTAGACATGACACTAATTATGGAATTTGGGTATTCGCCTTATCGAAACAAATTTTTTTGTATACATTTAAGGCCATAGTAACAAATTTCATTGTGAACGAGGCTATCAGTGCTAGAACGGCAACAGGTTGCAGATAAAGAGTTTTGAGTTAATAGTATTTGGTACTTTTTCCCCATTGGCCATTAAATCAAGATTCTTTGATTTAAAATCATGACCTCATCAATTTTTTTTTAGAAAATATTACGCGTAGAATAATAATTGTTTGCCATTCGGGGCTTAGGCAAGTCACAACAAAAATTATTTGATATTTCATTATAAAACCGAAAAAGAGCACTACCTTTTTTTTTGTTTTTCACGGTATCCTTTTACTGAACTTAAAATATTACTTTTAAACTGAGTTAATAAAGTTGATCTCTTCCAAATTGATAATACGAATAGCCATTATAAATATGACATCAGCAGTGCGATATACTCGTGTGAGATAAATTTTTATTCGGTAGCCTGCAGCATTATTCTTGCTAGACTTCAAATAATTCTATAATTCTTTTTCGTTTATTTTTCATCGTGTCTAAACCCTGTTTTATCTTCCTCTTGGAACAGGATCCAGTCATTTTATAAAGAACGATATAACACTAGAAAGATATATTATTCTATTACGATCGCACTGATGTTTTTTGAAATTTGTTTATTTCCACGTGTTTATAGTTATATTATTATTTTTCAATAAAATTGTGCTATAAAAATAATTGATATTCATGATGCATTGACAATGTGCAAACGAAAACATAAATCAGAGATGTATTTGCAGTTTTTTGAATGTAATATTAAATAATATATTACAGAAGACAAACAATTCTACTATGTATATATTCGGATGCGAGCCATGTATTTTATCAAATAGTCTACTATTTATCTAATGAGATAAGAATGATTTGTATTTCTGAAATTATTGAGAATTCTTATTTTTCCCTTAGCACTTTGAAACAATCAGAAAAAAACTAATTCTTTTCTTTTAGTGTATCATAATAGCTTTTATAAATCAATAAAAATTGTTAGTTTATTAATTAATATTTATTTTTGTTTCAGTTTTGGAATCATAGTGAAGAGAATGAATCATTGATTTCCGGATTTTTCAATTCTAAAGGTGAGTAAATTTCATTTATTACCAAATGTCACTGAATTCCATCCTGCTTTGCAATAAAAATCACAGTAAAATAAATGGAACATACAGTGATATGAAATATAATTCGATTTATAGTTGCTGTTAAAAATTCAAAGTGGTAGGTTGTGTTGTGTGGTTTATTATCAACTGAACTACATTTATATTTTGTCTTAAAAGCTAGTGACATCACAACAGCTCACTCAGTAACAAAAACAGTTGTCAGCACTTCCTCTTAATCTAAGATCAATTAATAAGACAAATAAAGCTAAGTACGTGACTGTAACTATAACAAACAAATAACTGAGTAAGCCGCCGTAAAATCGCCAATACATCAGTTTTTAACACTCCCACTTATTTAGATTTTACTTCTAAATTACATCAAAAACAAAACATTCAAAATAAATTCAATCTTTCAAGCAAATTATTTAATATTATTTTTGAAAGGGGCTTGGTGAAAATATCTGCGAGTTGATCACTTGAATTCACAAAACTAACGGAAATATTGCCTTTTTCACACTCATCCCGCACAAAATGCACTTTTACATCGATATGTTTTGTTCTGCTGTGGAGCTGATGTGCCTGGGTCAGCTTTATGGCGGACTGGTTGTCAACTTTGATGTCCATCGTTGAAACTTTGACGTCCAATTCCTGTAGAAAGGATTTCAACCACAATGCTTCCTTTGCACCAAGAGCAAGCGCAATATACTCTGCTTCGGTTGTTGATTGAGCTACAACAGTTTGCTTTTGACTTTTCCAGGTGACGGGGGCATTTGCTAATACAAATACGTAACCACTGGTCGACTTACGTGTATCTACGCATCCTGCGTAATCAGCATCTGTGTAGCCAGTAACTTTGATTTCTGATGACTTGGAGTATACAATTTTATAAAACATTGTTTGCTTTAAATAGCGTAAAATTCGTTTAACGGCTATCCAATGTTCCTGATTCCAATTATTTAAAAATCGGCTCACTTGATTTACCGCAAAAGATATATCTGGGCGGCTAGAAGTGGCTAGGAAAATTAGGGATCCAACAGCCTCTCGATATGGCTGTCTCAAAATACATTCAGTCTCCTTAGTTGCAGAAGTTAGCCGTATACTTGGTTCTGCTGGAGTAGCTAGACCTTTCGCGTCATTCATTTTATATTTAATCAAAAGTTTTCTTATATATGCTTGCTGATGAATGGTTACTGTTCCTTCAGACTTATTTTGCTCAATCTGAAGTCCTACAAATTGTAGATTTTCATTATCCAAATTTACCGTTATTTTAAACATTTGTTGCAAAATATTTATTAAATCGGTAATCACACTTTCTGATTTAGAAATTAAGAGTCCATCGTCCACATAAATAGCCAAATAAACTTCAACGTTTTCAGAATGACCAATGAACACGCACTGATCACTTTTTAATTGCTTAAAATCATATTGTTTCAGAAAACTTACAAATTTTTGGTTCCAGCATCTGGGTGACTGTTTAAGTCCATACAAACTTCTGTTTAATTTGCACACAAAATTTGATTTTTCTTCATTCACAAATCCATTTGGTTGCTTCATATACACATTTTCTGTTAAATCTCCATACAGGAATGCTGTTTTCACATCAAAATTAGCGATTTGTAAGTCTTTCTCTGCAGCTAACGCTAGTAAGATACGGATGGAATCATAACGCACTACCGGAGCAAATGTTTCTTGATAGTCCACACCTTTTTGTTGCGTAAAACCGCGTGCAACAAGACGTGCTTTGTACCGAACCGAATTACCATCTACATCAGTTTTTATGCGATAAACCCATTTATTGTCTATCACTCGCGAATTTTCCGGTAACTTCACAAGAGTCCACGTATTATTAATTTTTAGCGCATTCATCTCTTCTTGCATGGCTTGTTGCCATTTGTTTGACTCTTCACATTTTATGGCATTTTCATAACAGTCTGGCTCAAATAAAGAACAGTAGATAGCAGATGCATCGTAATAATCCGGACGACGAATCTGTGTTCTATCCCGTAATTGTTTTGGCTCAATGTTTCTGTTATTTTCAATGTCAGTGTCAGTGTCAGTGTCAGCTTCAAAGTCTTCATCATCTTCAACATTTATTTGGTCTGTTTCTGTGTCTTCATCGCTTGTAGTTTGGACTTCACTCTCTGCATTTTCTTCTGGTTGCTCTTCTTGTTCATTATTTTCATAATTTCCAAAACTCAAAGTAACCATCTGTTGTTCAATTTCGAAAGACTCCATTTCATTGAAATTCACATTGCAGCTAATTTCGATTTTTCTCTTTTCTGGATCCCATAATCTATAATTTGTTGAATAACCGTCATATCCGACAAATAGCAATTTTCTAGATTTTGGATCCCATTTCTTGCGAAACTGAGCAGGAATTGACATGTATGCCACGCTTCCAAAGATTCTTATGTATTTCATTTCTGGTTTGCGTCCAAACCATTTCTCATACGGAGTCATATCCTCTACTTGATTCGAAGCTGTTCTGTTGAGGACATAGACAGCAGTGTTCACTGCTTCAGACCATAATTCTTTTGGTACATTCTTACTTATTAACATCGTTCGAGCGCTTTCAACAATTGTCCTCATTTCACGCTCGGACCGACCATTTTGCTGAGGTGTATACGGTGCTGAACACTCATGTGTTATACCCTCTTTCTTTAAGAGTTCTTCAAATTCTTTGTTCATATATTCACCTTTTCCTCTGTCGCTTCTCAATATTTTAATTTTATTTCCTGTTTGATTTTCAATTAGCGCTTTAAATTCAATAAATTTTCCGATTACATCAAACTTGTGTTTCAAGAAATAAACTGTCCGATAACCACTGCAATCATCTTTGAATAGTACAAAGTATCTAGATCCGCTAGGTGATGCAATATTCATTGGACCACATACATCTGTATGTATCATTTCACCTGGCCTCTCAGATCTATCTCTAACTGAGCTTCTATGTGTTTTTCGTGCTTGCTTACCAAATTGACACTGTTCACAGAAGAATTTTTCGTTATCAACAATATGCAGATTGTTGACCATTTTATTGTCAGCTGTCTTCTTTATTGTGTTGCAATTAACATGGCCAAGCCGATCATGCCATAATTTCATAGAGCATTTGCTGCTTAAGTTGCACTCTGGTGGAATTTTTACCCGAAAGTTCATCACCCACAAATTGTCATTTCGCGTACCGATGCACGACACTTTTCCAGTACGATCGCGAAATTCACAACGGTTTTTGTATGAATGATAAGTGAAATTTCTGTCTGTCATTACTCCCACTGAAAATAAACTTCTGCTAAGTTCTGGAATATACAGAACATCATACATGGTCCTATCATTCCATTTTCCATCAACACAAGCTTGAATCTCAATTATTCCAGTTCCAGTTGCAGCTATCGTTTTATTATTAGCAATCTTGACATAGATTGGTTTGTCAATCGGTTTTAATTCTGTAAACCATCTTCTTTCACTGGTCATATGGACACTTGCACCTGAATCACAAATCCAGTCAGATTCTTTCATATTCGAGCTTGATGAATATAATGAAGAAATGTCGCAAATATAGGCGGAGTTGTGACCATTAGATCCTCCTTTATTCTTCTCTAGATCTGCAATCCTTTTTCTGCACTCACGTGCCCAATGTCCTTTTCTTTTACAATAATTGCACGTAGTATTTTTCTTCATTTCTTTTATACTTTTCTTCTTCTTGAAACTAGTGCTTTCCAATTTACTTTGTAGAGCTTTCACTTCTAAAGCAAGGCGAGACGTTTCAGAATCGTCATTCATCATTCTTGTCTCTTCTTTCAACAATCTTGCAGTTAAATTTTCAAAATTTTGCTGCTCATGGGAAACAGAATCCCAAGCTGTTCGAAAATTATTGAATCTTGGCGGTAAACTATTTATTACTTTCGAACATATCGCACTGTTACTAATGTTTTCATCAACATCTTTCAATTGTTTCACAAGTAACTCAATTGCTGAAATGTGCTCTGCTATTTTTGCATTTTCTGACATCTTATACTCATAGAATCGCTGCCACAGAAGTTCCTTTGAAATCTCTGTTTTCTGCTCATGTATAGAAATCAGTCTTGCCCACATTTTTGCTGCATTGTCGCAATTTATCAAATATTGAATTTGATCCTGAGTTATTGTAGTTAACAATATAACTTGCGCCCTGGAATTTTTCGAATCCCATGTTCTCCACTCTGTTGATGCTCTATCAGCAGGTTCACACTCTGTTCCATTAACAACACTCAAAAGTTTTTCCGCTTTCAACACGATTTGGATGCTAAATTTCCAAAGTTGAAAATTTGAGCCATCAAATTTAGGAATGTTCCCGAAATCGAACTTTGTCGTCATTGCCATCGCGAACTCAAAAAATGAACACGGACTCGAACCGGAACCGACAATCACGAACACTAAACCACGGACTCGAACCGACACAACCTATTCAACAGTTTTACACGACTCGAACGCGAATTAACCCTTACGCACCTGGGCCCATAACCTGTTAAAAATTCAAAGTGGTAGGTTGTGTTGTGTGGTTTATTATCAACTGAACTACATTTATATTTTGTCTTAAAAGCTAGTGACATCACAACAGCTCACTCAGTAACAAAAACAGTTGTCAGCACTTCCTCTTAATCTAAGATCAATTAATAAGACAAATAAAGCTAAGTACGTGACTGTAACTATAACAAACAAATAACTGAGTAAGCCGCCGTAAAATCGCCAATACATCAGTTTTTAACAGTTGCATATATCTAGTTGTATGATAAATCAGAATGCTGAATTTTTGCAATATATTTGCAGTTGTTTCATATTTATAATATTTAAATACTGCATTGTATAATTCAACTCTTTATCATCAAATTTGTCAAATTTATGAATTACTAGCTGACCCGGCGTACTTCGTAGCGCCACAGAATTGATAAATTCAGATTGTAAGATACTTGAGCCTACCTTTTATATCAGGACCATATAATCCGGAAATGATAAGGAATTAAGGACATGTCGAACTGTGAAAAGATCTTCCTTTGTGAGAAATCAATCGAAATAGGAGACTTTTGTATTTGGCCGAGACTTTGCATTTCCACTGAATGTCTTTCGAGCTTATATTACTTTCTTTTTCGTTAATTTATCACAGAGTATACATTAAATATATGAGTTTTACATGATTATATAGAAGAAATTATTATATTGGACATAACTTGTATATTCAAATATGAACCTAACCAAAATGTAACAATGAAATGAATATGCATATGCTGGGAATAATCCAAGTTTACCAAACTCGCTTCGTTCATATGGCGGTTTACTGTTGAGCGACGTCGCTTTGTTCGCACGGCTGCTTGCCTTTAACTGAGTTTGCAACGCTCGCACGGCGTCTTAACGTTGACCGAGCACGCTTCGCTCGCACGGCATCTTACCGTTGACCAATCTCGTTCCGCTCGCACGACATTCTCCAGTTGACCAAGGTCACTTCGCTTGCACGGTAGCTTATAGTCAACCAAGCTCGTTTCACTCGCACGGCAGCTTGCCGTTAACTGAGCTCTTTTCGCTCGCACAGCAGCTTGGTATTGACCGAGCTCGCATTGCTCACACGACAGCTTACAGTTATCCGAGCTTGTTTTGCTCGCACAGCGGTCTACTGTTGAGTCAGTGCCGTAACTAGCCTTTTATGCGCCCGGTGCGAGCTTCTATAACTGCGCCTTTGAAAAATTTCTACTTCATTTACTTGCAGGAAGAATATATTATATTATCATTTCTGCGCCCCTCTAGGGTCTGCGCCCTGTGCCTGACCACCGCTGGCACCGCCCTAGTTACGGCACTGCTGTTGACCGAGCTCGATTTGCTCGTACAGTGGTTTACCGTTGATCGAGCTTGCTTCGCTGGCACCGCAGCTTACCGTTAACCGAGTTCGCATCACTAGTAAATCGTTTTAACGTTGACGGAGCTCGCTTCGCTTGCATGGCGACCTATTTTTGACCAAGCTCGTTTCGCTCGCATGGCGAAAAAAAGCAGCCGATAGGACCTTCAATTTCCAAATTTATTTCTAGATCCTATCGGCTGCTTCTGTTTGTTCTACCCTTGGGAAAATCTTATAAGCTGAATGAGTTTTCATGATATCATCAAACATCTGTTCTATACAAAATGTATGAGATAATGATATTTCTTCTTCCGATTTTTGAATACTTATTCTGCTGTTTTGGACGGAGATAAATCCAAGAAATAAAAGATTATGGAAATCGATCGACCCGTTCTTGGTTTATGAATGGTTGTAAGTAACCCGACTTTGTTTTATATAATACTGATATCAATCTAATTTTCGATATGAACTTAGATGAAGTAATAAATTATAGTTAATTATTTGTGTATTGATATACATTCTTTCCAACAAAGCAGAAAAATTTATTGAAAAAAAAAAACTCATTATATAGATTTTTTGTACCACGAACCGCCTCGTACGTCCCCAGAACACTCTATCAAAGTTTCACCACAATCTGATCAATGGTTTCGGAATGCATAAGGTACAAACATACAAACATTGATTTTTATTTATATAGAAGATATATAGAAGATAGATGAACTGCTGTTCAAAAAAATTATTCGTAATTTGATCCTATTCGCTTGATGACAATAAAAGAACAGTTAAATATAATTAATTCAAGGCGGATTCTTTTAAAAAGACATAGCTCCAGAAGCGAAATACGAAATGTTGAAATATTATCCATGAAAAACTTTCATGTTCAACCTGTTTTTAATACTAAACTTCGAGAGTTTCTTAAGTAAAGTGAGATAGAATTAAAAAAAAACGAATTCCTTGCAAATTAACGGTGTTAGATGGTAATGGAACTTTCAGATTTAGAACATTTTTATTATCTGACCTATTTCTAATCATATTTATCTAAGATTGTAATCGGAAGTTTGTACTCCAAAAACTTAGGCATTTGAAATTTATTAAAAATAATAATTTTTTAAAACCTTGAATATTGCCACATTTATAATAGGGGCGGCCACGATCTCGGCACGAAACTAACCTTAAAACCTCTACTCGATCTGGGCACTATGCTATGGATCAGGACGAATGACTTTCTCGCGGTACTACATATTTTCTATTTACATTCTTTTACCTACTTCTTTCAATAAAATGTGTTACAAATCGATAGGAAATAGTATATATCGATACAAGTGCAGAATGGAGATCATTTCATGCGAATGTGAATAGTTCAGCCACGAGACGAATTCGAGTGGCAGAGTTCACATGAGCATGGTATGATCGATTCGCACGAGTGACGGATGTTATTTTTTCTACAGTCAAATGAGTCCACGTGAATATCTATAATCAAAATATACCGTTTCCTGAGAAAGAATTTGCTTCATTGATCTCATTCCAATTCATCAAATGTTGATAAAATTACTCATATTGACTCCATTTTGAAGAGGAATGGAAAGAAAATCAAGGAGAATCAAAATTATGACAGTAATGAAACAGTTTTTTCGCGGTTTTCTTAGGAATCCCTGAGTGTGCGGAATGATCCCTATTCCGCACGCTACAGTGTGATTTTTTGACAGTTCGATATTTTGATGAATCTTCACGTTTTAGACCTTACTGAACCCGAAAAACATAATTTCAAAAAAAGTTGGTCTGTCGGTTTGTGTGGAAGCACGATAACTTGAGAACGTGTACGAGTTTTTGACTGAAATTTTATATTTAAGTTTTTTCATCAAAAAGTTAGGTTCAAGTTGTAAATGAGCTTTTTTCAACCAGTAATACTAAAACTTTACTGATGGAACATTTGAGTTTTTTGCGTTAATCTTATGAATGGTAGCATTCATTCACATGCAAATATTCGTCAATTTTTCTAAAAATAGGTAATTTGGCTGTATCGTCTTTGGTATCAAATTATAACTCTTGTAAAGATAATTCTAATAGAAGTGTCAAAAAGAATGTTCATACGATTGTCAATTGTTTCTTTCACAAATCATTTGAATGTCTAGTTTGGTATCAATTTCAAGCTCTCGGGGGGATTAGCTTAGTAGATATCAAAAATAAATAATTAAAGACCCCGAAAATCTACAAAAGAACTCTTCATTTTCAAAAATACCTATTATATGTTAGGATTAAAATATAACCGCCATCTGTCACTAACAATAAAAACACTTTGACAATGACAGTTGTTACTTTGACAATGACAGCCGTCACTTTGAGAATGACAGCTGTCACTTTAACAATGATAGCTTGCACTTTGAAATATAAAATTAATTGATGCGACTTTCTAAATTTCTAAGACAGCGATGAAACTGGCCATGAAATTTATGGTTGGAGAAGTACTGTGACAACCACAGCAGTTTTATATTTTAATTTAAATTCAAATTTAGGGATATACTGTGATATTTCGTACCCGAAACAGTTTAAGATTGAAATATATTAATGATATTTTGTTACTAGTTACACTGTGTGTATATAGTGGAAGTATTTTATATTTGTTGTAGTATATTGCTGTATTCGTAATATTTCAATTTGTTTGTAAGGTTGGGGAAGTCGCTTTTGTCAGACTTGATCGTATATAATTCTGAATTCTATGATCTGGACATTGATTTAAGAGTTCAAATGTGATTGAGTGTTGTATGTGCGGTATATTTCAGGCTTTACTTTCTTTATTATATATTTATGAGTAAAGTTTGTTTGTTCCATTCTGGCTCTTCTTTTTTGAATTTAGTCTCTTCTTTTATTTAGGTTCGCCTATTTTGCAGTGTCTGCTTTAATGTTTTTCAGTTTGTTTTCGGCAGTGTTGTTCCATATGTCTTCTCACTGTTTTTTTTTTCATTTTTATGTTAGTTATAGAGATGATATCTCAAATTAGAATAGGAATGATTGGATTTTTATTTAAGGTTGTTCAATTTATCGTGTTTATAATAAATATAAATAAACATATTTGTGAGAGTATTTTTCCAAAATTAAATACACAGAGCTTGACTATAGCACATATTTGCATAAAATAGATATGACAACAATCAACACCTCTGTAATATAAAATGTTTCATTGTGTTTGGTTATTTGAACAACTATGTCATCGTTATGTATACTGCAGCACTTTGAAATATCCACATATCGTTGATGAACACTTCAGAATTTCATTTATTGAAATAGACAGTTTTCCGGGAATTCATTTTTGTACGCAATGTTGTCAAGCTCTCACATCGTTGATATCAGACAGAATTTGCGATATCCCAATGACATTTTATAACACTTTCGAATCAATATCCACAAAAAACTAAAAACAGGACTTCACGTTTTTTTTTTTTTGACTCTTCATACATTGTAGTGCACAATATTTATTTTTTGATTTTCTGTTGTTGATTTGTTACCGGAATATTCGTGAAATTTTGCTACCTCCGACAGATAGAGTCACAAAGATTGAAAATTCATATATCTGAAACTAGATGTCAGATTTTTTGTTTTTGATTTTCCTATTATTCATGTGGCCAATGATATTTTACAACGTACTAAAAATTGATTTTCGTTTAGTTGGTAGAATAATATAATCGCAAAATTTCGATGTATATTATTGAGCTCATTAGAGCTCAACCAGCTATATAAGTACATTATTAAATTAGTGTACTGAGTACGCTATATTTCACAAGAATATTTCTTAGAACAGGAGTCGAAGGAGAGTCCTTCTGATTGAAAAGATATTTTATTGGAAATAATATGATACTTTGTTATAATAAACATAAAAACTTATTACTATAGCTGAAAAGAATAAAAGTGAATAAATATAACGAATTTAGCTAATTTGAAAAATGATGAGTGACCTTAAAGAAGAAAACTGGTGTGAATGTAATATGTTTGTTAAAAATGATATCCGTGTAAATTAGTATATTCTACAACAAGTATTGGAATATGCCATTCCAATACATGTTGTAGACTATACTTTCTTTAAAAATGTTGTCGAAACTCACCAATAATTCAGAAGAAACTTTTAAAATTATGAAACGTCAAACGTTGAGCCAGAAAAGAATATCTGAATAGTACTCCCTGATCTGAATTGTTGAGACGTAACCATAGTTACCATAATAAAAGCTTCTGATTCGTCGAAATGATTCTACACGGTTACAGAATATTATTCTTACATGACGTGTGAAATGTCACCTGTTCCAAAATAATTTTTGGTTATGGAATATTCAAATTCCATTTCACGAGTGTGGAATACGCCATTCCAAACATGTTGTAGACTATACTTTCTCTAACAAGGTTTTGGAAACTCACCAATATTTCAGAGGAAACTTAAAAAATTATTAAATGTCAAACGTCAAATCCAGATATGAATACTTGAATTGTTAGGAAGTAACCATGGTAGTAGCCAAACTAACAGCTTCTGATTCGTCGAAATGATTCAAAAGGCTTGCAGAATGTCAATATGATTTTTGTGATCAATTCTGCGATAGTACAATTTTTATGAGTCCAATCACTGAATTGGAAGTTGAAGAATCAATAAAATCTCTAAAATGTAGTTTAACTACCGGTTATGATAATACACCTTCCATTCTGATAAAACGATGTGCATCCAGTGTTTCTGAACCGTTATGTTTAATTTTTAATAATTCAATCTGTTCTGGCAAGTTCCCCTCTCAATTTAAACAGTCCGTAATAACCCCTGTATTTAAAAAAGGTGACCATGAATTAGTGGAGAACTATAGGCCTATATCCTTATTATGTGTTTTCTCAAAGATCTTTGAAAAACTTATTTACAAAAGACTGTGGCACCATATTCAGAGGAACAATATATTGTCTGATAGTCAACATGGATTTGTGAAAAATAAATCAACCATCAGTGCTGTAATTAGCATAGTTGAAAATATAATGATAAAATTAGACCAAAATATGACGGTTTTTGGTATTTCAAGTGACTTATCGAAAGCATTTGACAATGTAAATCATAATGTGCTTCTGCAAAAACTTGAACATTATGGTGTCCGTGGTATTGCCCTTTCACTTATTGCATCATATCTGAATGGGAGAACTCAAGCAGTGAAGATCAATTCCAATGTGGGTGATACTAATGTGACCCACTATTCCACATGGGGAAAAATAACATCAGGTGTTCCACAAGGCTCTGTATTGGGCCCTCTCCTATTCCTAATTTATATAAATGATCTACCCAAATGTATTGACTGTGATGTATCCGTTATGTATGCTGATGATGCTTATTTTATTTTAAGTTGTCCTAAAAATGAATCCAGTCTAATATATGGCAGAATAAATAATACAATTTCCAATATTAAGAAATGGTGTGACTGCAATTATCTAGCCATTAATTTGGATAAAACAAATATAATTCAATTTTACCTTAACATCAAAAGTAAAGTTGAAACCACTGCTGCTAATGCGCTAGTCAAAAAAACTAGTTGTATAAAATGTTTAGGGATGTACTTTGATCATGACTTGAAAAACAATACTCATATTGACAATGTCCTGTTGAAATTGAACAGAGCTTGTTATTGTTTAAGAGTATTATCACACCAATTGGATGTACCTTCTTTACTAAATGTATATTATAGTTATTTTCATTCGTTGTTAACTTATGGTATTATAGTGTGGGGTGGATCACCCAGAATATCCGAAATTTTTGTTGTACAGAAGAGAGCACTCAGAATTATATATAAATTAAAATCAGTATGTTCATGTCGTGGTAAATTTAAATATCTAAATCTATTGACTGTTCAATCTTTGTATATATATGAAGTGATAAAATATGTATTTGATAATTTAAGCAAATTTGATCTCATTCAATCTAATTATAACACCAGACAAACAAATATATTAGAAATACCATGTCATAGAACAGCTGCGATTGAAAAAAGTGTATATTTCATGGGCATAAAATTTTTCAATAGTCTTCCTCAACATTTCAAAACAATGCCAATCAAGCGAGCGCTGTCACAAATCAAACAAATTTTGAAACAAAAGGAATATTATTCTATAAGTGATTTTTTCGATGATTGTAAAAAAAATAAATTTAATATATTGTAAACATGAAAAGGAATGTATGATCTAGTTGTAAATATTTGTCATGTACTACTCACATTTTTGTTGTGTATTAACTTAATATGTATAACTGTGTAAATAGCATGGTGGAAGATCAGCTTGCTGAACCTGCTAGTTAATCTGTATTTATATGTATTTATATGGATTATCAATATATCAATATATCAATATATCAATCATTCTAAACGGCATACGGAATCATTCTAAACGATTTTTTGAAATGTCATTCGTTCCAACTTAATTTTTGGTTATGGAATATGCAAATTCCAAAACAGTGTTGGAGAATAGTTATTTTTGTATTAAGTGTGCGAAGTGATTGTTTTTTTTTGTTGCACGTGAGAATGTCAATTTTAACCGAGACCATAAGGTCGAGGTAACAAATTCATTCGAAAGCGCAACAAAATACAATCATTTCGCACACGTAGTACAAACAATATTTTTCCGCCAAATGTCAAAAAATAATAGATCAACAATAATTATTATTTCATTCAGTAAAATGTAGGAAAAAAGTACAAACTATAATTAATTTGCAGTCACTAGGGTATTGTCACCAAAAGTATGCGCAATTGTTGTTTGATAAATAAAGAACTGTCAACAATTAATTTTTATATTCAAAAATAAGTAGTTTTGTGTACAAATTCATATTTCTTTTTTGTTAAATACCTGTTTGTTTCTATTCTTGTAGCATTACTAAACTGAATTATATTAGATTAGGTGTGCAAAGATAGAATTTATTTTTTCACTAGTGAAAAAATATGCTTATTTATCACGAACTTTGCGTATCCATAACAATACAAAAATATCATGTTTTTTTGACAGCTTGCGAAAAAAGTATTTTTTCAACTACTTGCAATATGAGCAGCTTTATATGTATTTGAAATTATATGAAGATGCATCTGTATTTAGGAAACTATAGTTAAGAATATTTAAAAGAAAGCAATATTTGTACAAAACTCTTGTAAAATTGTTATTTTCTAAATAAACACCCAGGAACGAAATTACAGTTTTAATTTTTCTACCGTTGCGACAAAGCTACTTGCGTGCTATTGGAAGAAAGCTGTAAAAGAAAAACGCTAAACTTAAAAGTCATACTTTTATTTCGATTAACAACGTTGATAAAACTACTAATCATATTACAAGCTACATTGCAATGTAGCCACATAAACACGATGTAATATCCTAATAACTCATCTCCAGCCGTCGTTCGTAGCCGAATATTAAATATGTGTTTGGTTTACACTGACCAAGAGTTGGTAAAACATGAACGTTTGCCATTTCCAAGTTCATGAAAACGCTGATCGTACGCATGCCACAATATTTAGAGCCCATAAAATATGACCAACTAGTCAGACAGACGAACGAAAATATGCACCTTGTTGTTGTAAATTCATGGTAATAGAAGGATTTAAATAGAGCTATTTACATATTTCGCAACACGTAACAATCGAAGAATGCACTCACGAGTTTTAAATTAGCTAAAGAAAGTAGAATGGCGAGTACATAACTTTCAGCAGTAATTCTGTGCAGGGTGAATCATACAGAATAAATTTATTTTGATTATTTATTTGCTTATAGAGAAGACTTAATCCTTTTTTTTCGAGTTTACAAGGTTATTTTTCTCACACTTCCCTCAATCGATAAATAAAATTTTGTTGAGTACATATAAATTAAGTAATAACTTTATTTTTCAAAAGTAATTTATTCATTTTATCGATTTGAGCTTCTTAGGCCATCATCAGAAGAGTTATAATATGATGGCCTAAAAACCCGAAATCGATTAAGTGAATAATTTAGATTTTGTGAAACATACAAGTGTTTCTTGAAAATAATTTTTACGTTCCATCAAATGCCTATAGCCAAAGTGTTTCATTTTATTGATAACGTACTTTTGACAAGCATCCCTGACTAGTCCCAAATTGCGCTATGGGATCAAACTTGAGCCCGAGACAATCAAGAAGGATGAACCAAATTCCTCATGTTGGGCCAAAATGTAATTTATTTCAGAGCATGGGTAACTTTCGCGCAAGCGCACAAAATAAAGCTGTTATTGAAAAATACGAAGGTTAGTAAGTAAGATATCCTAAAATTTTGACATTATCCAACACCCAATTTGAGATTCATCAAGTTTATTAGATCCTGATTCATATTGCTTTTTTGTCGTGTTTCGAGGTATCAAATATTAGTTCCAGAAGAATTTTCCATAATTGTTTTTTTCAAACGAATATTTGCATTTGAAATTTCAGTTTATTATTTCCTGCACAAAAAGTAAGCACCCTGTATATCTTGTTATGTATGTATTGTCATGTCGTTCAGCATTATGTATTATACATGACACGTCGTTCGAACATAATGTAACATTTTAACGTAGAAAATTTTCGTTGTTGGTCGCCTATCGCTAGTCGTTTGTAAACTAACTGACTATACAACCGGCAGCATAGTTTCGCGTCTTCTGTTTCCATAGTTACCTATCGAGTTAATTTTTATTCATGACAAGAGATTGAACTTACTTCAGAGAATACTAGTTAGGCATGATGAATAATTATATATGACAAACACGCGTCTTTGTACATTGTACGGAAACAAAGAAGGTCTCACACTATTCAAACTGCCCTAATTTTGTAATAAATGGTTTTATAATGTCATAGAAATCCTTGCTCAACGATATAATGATGTACATTAAAGTTTGATAGGCATATCATTATATACAGAAGTTTAGAGGATTATATTTGCTTCCAACATTATTAATTATTTAGAGTTCCAGTAACTTGACTGAAATACATATTATAGGATATTTCATAGACATTTTGATACGTTTTCTCAAATCTTTCTCATTGTTAAAAAATTCCTCTTGAAATAATGGCTACATAAGTGCAAGAACTTAATTCCTTATTGAAATGCCAATTGAAGTCAATTTACGATGGATTGTACTGGATGACACAACGAATCGCTGTCAAAGTTAATTTTTGTATTCACTATTAATTTCTGCTACTTATGATAAAATACCAATTCTTCTTTTTCGTGTGATATATCTGTTAGCCAGCAAGATAACTCACTAATTTTTATTATCAATGCATCGATATTGGTAGTGGCATAGGTAGTATCAATTCAGTTTGGAAAGAGTTCCTAATTTCTTTCGGTCGAATGTTCGTTTTCTCAGGTGTCTTTTTGTTCGCTGGTATCTCTTCGATATGTTATGAGAGTGCAAGTATCATTTCATAGAAGATATTAGATGAAAAGTTAGACAGACTAGGCGCTACATCTGCTGTTTAATTCATGTATGTAAAGAGTGATTCGTATTTTCATCAATTAAGTAATTTATTGTCAATAATGGTCGTCAGTTGTTCTTTTATACTGTCTCTTCTGAAAATAATTTTCATAAAAGAACAAGATCGTATTTGGGAAAATCAACTTGGTTCAGAAAATATACAAAGCTTTCAGTGCACGAATTACTTTTGCACTAGACTAACTGGTTTCCAATATCTTGAAGACTTTGGCATGGTGTTTGGATTAGCCGATTTTATGAGATAAAATTTTATAAATGCAGACATAATTTTAGGGAATAAAATCGCAATCAATTAGGTTTTGTTGGATGAAAGTTTTTTGCAATTTGTCCAACATTACTTTTTTATTGCTTTATAAAAGATATGTTTTCATTTGCTGAAATCTGTAGCAGGTACCTTCCAAATTTATAGAATCTATATAATTGGAGAACCAAACTTATTAATTATTATTTTCTGCTATATCTCACAAATTTAATTAATCTTCAACCCTCTCATGGCAATTTGAATGAAATTTTTGGAACCGAAGGATTTTTGCTGCCAACCAATTTGCATCAACATGAAAAGCCCCTAGAATCATAAAACCTGTATTGTACCTAGTTTCCAAATAAAAAATTCCAATCAGGAAATTCCACCCTCCCATTTTTGTTTATACTTTGTTAACTCGGGTTATCGTATAATAAAGCAGCAAATGTCGTGGCAATGATTGTTTTTGATTGGATGTGAAATATGGAAAAACTGTAATAATTAAAACTTTTGTGTCAGAAAATCGGTAGAATGACAGGTCTTCTATGCTTGATTAAGGAATGCTTGTAAATTTTAATATATCAAACAATTAAGATTTTGTTCGATAAATTTCATTTCCAAACATATTTGAAATACAATAGAGAATATTGCGTGAAAATTTATTAATATTTCAATCAAGTGTTAAAAATTTGATTCAAAAATATTGAAATAATAAAACTTTTCCTCAAATTGTGAGGATTTAAAATTAAGGTACGTACGTAAGACCTTGATGCCTGTCAATCTATCCGCCTGTAAGGCAATTTTCTATGCAATTTTGTTCATTTAATTTATAGCAAGTTTTCTTGCGCACAGGGTTGCTTTGAACTGCATCAAACGATGCAAACTGCGCCACTCATTCTGATTCTAGAACGTAGACTTAGTAGACTTGTTTATTAAAAATATGGATGTTGCCGAAAATAATTGTCGGCGGAGAGCAGGAGCATTTGCTGCAGTTATAGCTTGAGAATAAATTAGAATTACGAGACAGAGAAAAGAGAAGAAAAAATTTTGGTCAAGAAAGTGGCTTTTGAGGAGTTCTCAACATATTGTTTGACGAGCTAGGCAGTAGCGTGCAGTCCATATGTGCAGGGTGTGCACTGCACACCCTATGAAAATATTAGAAATTACGTAAATAAAATTAATATAATGGTTTATTGAATACTTCATTTTGTTTCACAAATTTTCATTATAAAATCAGTGAAAGAGCGTATTTTATTTATTTATGCAACCAGAAATACGGGCGCGCCTCGCGGGCCACTCTGCTATATATTTGAAACAAATGTCGACGCTTGAGGTGCAGATTTCTCTCCTGCACGCCGAGCGAGGTCTGTTTAGCATAGTCAGTATTAGAAAAGTGAAGGAATAGAGTCTGACAGAGAGAAAGCATACCAAAATTAGCGATCTCCTATCGGTCATTCTCTCTCGCTGGGTGAAGGCAGACTTTCTGCACCTGGAGCTGAATATTCAACGTTTAGCTGTGTTCTTTTTCAAACGCCTTCTATAAGTTTGTTTTAAAATAGTTGAAATATTGTTATTTGTTATTCAAGACAACAATATTAAGTAAACACTTATTTTATACGTTTCTTAAATTATTTATATTTGTGAAATTATCATTTGTAGAATGACACCTGAAAATAGATGTATAATTTGTGATCTACTGGAAAATCCTTTTTCACGTCGTGGTGTCGAAACGAAAAATGAAATTATGAAAACAAGATCAACGCCAGACATAAAACTCACTCAAAATATAAAAATTAAAGGCCAGCAGTCGGACTGTGCGACATTTCCAAACTAAAGTATATGAAAAATTTAAATGGATTGATGATTGTTGCGAGAAGAATAAGCTGTATTGTTGGCCATGTATATATCCCCTTTCTCACCACCGTCTGTGCACACCTATCACAGAAAGTCACCGCATGCCACTGGAGCTAGGGTACGTAAACATAACCTAATTTCCACTAGCCATAATTTTTACTTATTTGTATCTCAAAACACCAAAAAAGGCAATGCACAAATGCGGTACAGCGTGCTGATGCGACAAACAACTTAGTGATGTAGTCACGTGATTTCGTCGACTGCTCTGATTGGCTGTGGACAGTAGCCAGCGGCGCAGCAAGTGCGAAAAATAGCACCGGATCTATCTTGTAAAACAAGTCTCGTGGTTAGTCTAGTACTCCGCAGCGGACCAAATTTCTAGCATCGGAGCAAGCGTGGCAGCCAGCGCGGCTCCAAGTGAACAAAATTGCTTGAAAAATTGCATCGTATGCAGCGAGCATAAGTCAGTTGATTTTATGAAAGTTTTGATGTTATCGATATGCAGTTTGATGTGCATTTAAACACGTAAAAGTTCAATTTCTGTAAATTCATGTTTGTAACACCTTTCATTGGTCCATTTATTCAAATATTTGTTGAGTGTAAATGACAACTTGTGAGCTGGCTCCCTTGCTGGTGGCTCAATGAATGTCAAGATATGGAAGTTGAGCGCCGTAGAAAAAATCTCGTTGTAGTACGAATGTAAACAAGCATTATGACATTTGGTCACCAAATACATACGTTTATACTCCTTTTGTATTCATTACATCTTAGTTCCAATATAAACGTTTGGCAGTGGGGTTTTGTAACCTGAATTTATATTTTCTGTAAATTTATGTTGAAACCTATAATCGATCCATTTGTTATATTATTTCAAAAGTCAAAATATCAATTTGTGCTTTGCTAAGTGCTTAAAAACTATCAAAATATGGAAATTGAGTACCGTAGAGAAAATATTGTATCCGACACGAATCTAAGCAAGCATTATGACATTTAGACAACAATTTTTGTGACTCAAAAATTCTAGTTTCGAATTACTTGTTCCTATATCATAATGCTTAAGGTTGCTTAAATTACAACTTTATGTATTTAAATAGTGATTCATTTAGGATTATTCACCCAGCGCACCGAAAGTTATAACAAAATTTAGATTTGTGTTATACTAAAATAAATAATATGAACATGTAAATTAGATGCTACTTAAAATCACTTGTAATCAGATTCCGTGTTTATCTCACAGAGACGAACGTATATACCTACCATCAAGTTACAATTTTAAATCCACTGTCTTTGATACGAATACCTGATTTTCATTTTAACAAATTTCATATCGTAATTTAATGATACTTAGGTTTACAGAAATGGAGCTCTGTGGAGCTTCAAGCTTTAGGCCCTTGAAAAATTGAATAAGTCTTTGATTTCACAAAATTTTCAGGTATGATGGTTGACATATATTTTAATGCATTTTTTAATTGTACGGTAGAATAATTTTTCAATGCTTTTGTGGTTTATTAGAATAAAATGGGCATTTTTGGTGAACTTCTTCATTTAACCTTTATTTAAAACCATATTTTCAATACATAATAATTCGAAAACTGAACATACAATATTTGAAAAAAAAAAAAATGAGTTCAGTGTGTGATAAACTCATGAACAGTAAACTAAAAGTTCAGATTTTTATCTTCACATTGTTCTAAATGTTTTTAAATAAAATAAATGTTTTTTCTTTTGTGTCAATCAAAAGACATCAAAATAGTATGTAAAAATTATTGTATCTTCCCCTTATTCTCAAAATTTTTGATATTTTTTGTCATTGATAAAAAATTTGAAGATTACACAGAAAATAGAGTGATATGTATTTAGCAGATATTCGTCTTCGAGAATTTGATAATTATTATGTTAACTGAATATTCATAGGATATGGAAAAATGGTTGTATGTTATTGAGGAGCTTTCGAAGCTCTTGATTCCGCACAAAAATTCAACTTATGTCAAACAGGGACAAATCGTTTGCTCTACAGTACCAACGGTATTACAAATTCAGCATTAGTAAACAATTTTAATGAGCGTACAAATCGTAGCCAAAAATTGTTAATTGTTTCAAATTGATAAAAACTCTTAATTGGAGCACATTTATGAGGACTTAATTGAATAGCTCATATTCATATATAGACTCAATAGTTCGTTGGTCTTGTGTCTTTGTGGTTGAGAGAAAATTTCTTCGATCAGCGAATTTGTAGTTATTAATTAAAATGGCAACCTTTGTCGACAGGACATCTCAAGAGAGTTGACAAAAATAATTCATCCCTTAATGTTTCATCCATTTAAGATATAAGCAACAGATGAAAATTTAAGAAAAATCTGTCACAGAATGACTCCATGAACACTTTATAGAGGCCAGTTTTTACTGAGATGCATATTATATTCTCCCTTACAATCTTTCTAATTAATTAAATCTAGAAATAAATATGCTTTTTTCCAAATTTTAATTCGATAAATGATAATAAAATAAGACCATTTTAACAGAAATTAAAACTTAAATTGCAATGACTTCGCAATAAATAGATAAAATTCTATGATTTCGTGCATATTTAGTCTTATTTGAATTGCAGCTTCTGCTAACGTTCCGACCGCAAGCAACAGATTCGGCAAAAAATATTTTGTGAAATATTCAGGCTATAATATAATTAAAAAATATTACCTCTACGGCCTTGGTACACAAATTCCTATTTCATATTTCATCTTTTATCAATTGATTCTTTTGTTTCTTACTATTTGAAATTTAGATTCAAGTAAAACTAGATTGGATTATTATTAGGACAAAAAAAAATTTCATTTTCATAAAATTATCTAACTGCGTTTTATCTAGCTCTATTCGAAAAATATATTCTCATAAAGTAACACAACAGTATCATAAATTGAAATATAAATTTTCAATCTACGGAAATGGCTTTATTTTATTTATTTCAAATTTGATAAACTCAGAAATTGAAAATAGAATTTCAGATGTAGTAAATATGAATAAATATATTCGTGAATATTTCAGGATTAGTTTATAAACTAGTTATCTTTCTCAAGTGCTCTGTGCTTGAGAACTCAGAACCAAATCAATTTGGGATAAAACTTCTATGCACGAAATATCTATTGAGTGGGTAGGTTTTTTTCCCAAAAGGTTAACCCCAAGAGACATTTGTACAAAAAGCCAGTTAATCTAGCAGCGTCGTCCGACCAGTCGTGGTTGTGCTGAAAAGATAAAAAAGAGCATCGTAATTTGATACCTGTAAATAGACGGTTTTTTCGATCGATTTTCCAGCTTTTATTTTGAGTAATTTAAGACCACGAGTTTAACTTCAGATGGAGCAACGACTTTTGAAGTCGATCAACTTTGTTTTTATCCCCGAACTGTTAACTTTTTTAATTATGTCAAGATAATTTTCGACACAATCTGCCTTAAGAACCAGTGAATTCATTTGGAAATTTGCAGAATCTTATTAACTTTACTTTGAACAGAAATATAACCCATTTCTTCTCAAAGAAGAGATCAAACGAGTGGACAAGCATGAATGAAAAATTAATTTATTCTTAAAAATGAAAGACTGCTTATCTTACCAGGTAATAGACAAAATTTAGAATTCTAGTAGCCAGTTTGTCAGTCTGTCAGAATTTTTATAAGCAATTAATCATTAATTATTGCATGATTGATTATCCGTCATAATTAATATGAACTCATTGTAGCAAATATGTTCGATTGCACTGCGTAGACTTGTAATATAAGTTGTTTATTTTAAGCCCTACTTAAGTACATAAATATTAGCTTGTATTGCCGCAGTCAATTTTTTGGACAATTTAGTTAAGCTGGGTTTGAAAAATGGCAATAAATTTGTTAGTAATAAATGATACAGTAGACTGTATGAACATTTCAATATACTGAAATATCACCAGATTATGTTTTTCAAATATCAATTGTGATATATTCATTGTTCAAAAATTGTAGATGATGAATAATTTGTAACGTTTCTGTATCGTCATTTGATTAGAATTTGAATAACGATATATAAAAAATACGAAAATGAATTGGAAAGTTGAATCATAAGCCTATATAAACAAATAAATTTTCAAATTGAAATTCACCTGAAGATTACACTGGTCAACAATTTACGACTATAGAATTTTCCAAGAATATTGGTGTCAATTTCAATTTATTTTGATGTGATGATTCCATATATCATACTAAATCTTCCTTGGCAGCTCTAGTTTTTGAGATATTTAAATTCTTCATATTCATTAACATTTAGGAAGTAGATTTTTTTCCCTGCTTTACCTAGCACATCTGTTAATTTAATAGTGAGTCTTACAATGACTACGGAGAGGAGACCTTGTATCTACGAACGATCCAGACAGTTTCTGTTCTATTTGTGGTAAATATACCTTAATACAATATCGTGAATACATTACAAATAAAAAAAACCTTTGGACTCCAAAAATGCGGCTATCGAGAGAGTCACTAGTTATTGGTAATCAAAATGTGATGAATCCACATTTAGAGAATCGAGATCGAATTATATTACCACCGCTTCATAATGAATTCGGCATTAGGAAACAATTTATTAAGGCCCTTAACAAAGATGGTGAATGTTCTGCTTACCTATCAAATCTCCTTAGCTAAGTACAGAAAAATTGAAAGTAGGTATTCTCGATGATCCACAAATTAGACTGTTGATTAGAAATCCAAAATTTTGTTGAGCACATATGAGCTCGGAAAGAGGACATGGAATTAATTCGTTTTTAAAGTCCAAAAATCAGAAAACTATTTACAATTAATACTGGACATGTTGTCAAATCTAAGAGATTTTGGATGTAACAAGAACGTTGAAGTTCATCATTTACATTCTCATTAGGATCGATTTCCTAAGACTCTTGGAGATTTTAGTGAGGAACAGGATGAAAGATTTTATCAAGATACGAGTTATGGGAGAACGATACCAAGGATGGTGGGACACTTATATAATGGCATATTATTGCTGGAATCTTTATCGGGACCTTGAGCAAGCTTCTTATTCCAGAAAGTCCTATAAAAGACAATATTGCATGGATTCAAATCAACTTAAGTGTGTAAAAGTATACATTTTCGTGAGAATTTATAGCATGTATATAATTCAAAAACAAGAGCTGCTAGAAAAAAACTAGTGCTAGTTTTGAAATCAGCACCCTCAATTTAACCAAAAACGATCAACAGAAAATTTTTCTTTGTTGACCAGTATTATATTTCAATATGTGTACAATCTATTACAACAATAACTTAGGAATCCAAGCAATTCGACATATAATAATGAAATGAAGAAATATCAACGACATCTATGTTCTACAATTATAATTTTTTCCTCTCAGCAGGGAAATATTGATCATTTATGCCCTGTTAACAGGGAATTGATGATAAATGTTTTCATGGTGTGGAATTGAGAACTTTCGAAGCAGCCAGCTCAGTAATAGGATACTTTCCGTGCACGTGTTACAAAAACATATTTGAAAAATGAAAGAATAAAATATTTATTTAAAATCAAGTACATTAATAGATATTTAAGATACAATTGTGAACAGTTATTCTTCGACCAACCTAATTTACCTAAAACAATTATACTATATGAATATTTTCTCTTTTGTAAATGTTATTTTGACGGCTACTATTGGTAACTAAGGAAACGATATTAAGAGTTGAACTGTTTTTATTCAAGTTGAATAAATGTACTTGGAAATTTGAATTGAAATATCATGTTTGAAATGTTTAAAAGTGATTTTAGTACTGTAGATGAGATTCAAAAATTCCACCCGATGTTTAAAATACTGATGATTGCAACTAGTGGACTCTCTCACTGAAATCTTGCACTGAGAGTGTTTAAAAAAACTTTTATTATACAGTTTTCCATGTGAGCCTACTTTCTACATTGAAAATTATGTGAAAAATTGTCACTTTTTTACCATCGTAGATAGATTAATATTTTACATTGCGATAGTATTGTTTGAGTAACGATCGCGAAACGCACGTGACTTGTACAAATTGTTTGGTAAACAATATAAATATTTCAATAAATGAAGAATAATGTCAAAAAATATGATTAAGATCCTATCACTTGGTACTGTCACATTCAAAATTACTTTAGGGACCTATATTTCTTCATTTTATTTGCATTCTGCTTTGATTATTGGTAATTTGAGTTATGTATTTCTAATTTTTTTGGTGACATTGTGTTCGTTATGATTACGGAAGTAGCACGGATGTAAAATCCAGCTATTATATCATTAGACATATTTATTAATTAGATATTGAGAACATTGATTTTAAGGTAGAGAATTTGAGCTGTTGGTTGTCAAGATTGTCAGTCAAAACATAACAGAAAGTATCTATAAATTCTTTCTTGTATATTTATTACAATAAATATTACGTGAATTGACGTTTCTTTGCATAAACTTCTATTAATGGAAAGGAGAACTTCTGGGATGCAGTCTGTGGATATTTATTTTATTTTTCTATTTCTACTAGTTTAAATTTCCAGTCAAAAAGTACATATTTCCATAAACTTCTATATTTTATGTATAATTTATTATTTAGATATTTGTAAAAAGCCATTCAAATTTTTCACGTATTGTAAACATATTTTCAAGATTTTTGGGACTGTGACGCCAAAAGATACAAGTAACAGTGTAAGAACGAGCCGCTTGTTATAATTTTATCCGTTGATGATAACTTCCACTTTTTGTAAAAATATCAATGAACAATTTGAAACCACTGGATCACTCAAGACCTTTTTACAAAGAAATATTTAAATCATTCAACTGGATCCTACATCAAGTTTTATCAAGCTCCTATTTTGGAAACGTTAATTAGGAATACTTAATTTGTCATGTGACTGTTGGTCACATCGAGATTTTACTTGAAATTACATTTTTTTTTTCTCAGAAAAGTTAGTTGTCAGGAACTGTTACCAGTCTGATAGAAATTAGGTTTGAGTTTGAGAAAATACATACTTAAAAATAGACAACAGGAATTTATATTGAGAGTATTTGAATTTAGAAATTATGATCCTAATGTAAACACTGGATATGCAATTGATCATTCAAAATAATTCAAAAATACGACACTCATTATAATGGAGAGAATGATAATTTGTAACTGTATATTGAAGGTGGAAAGATTATTGACAATTATATTGACAGTGAATAATTTAAACATTTTGGGAAAGTATCAAATGAAATGTATAATTGGATGTGGATACTTAGAATTTAATGGACTCGGTAAAGCGGGGTGTTAATTCTAATTAATAATGACGTATTTGAGTCCCATTCAAATTAATCGATTTATAAATAACGCAATTCAAATGAGTTTCAATTTACGGAGAGAATCCTTCGTATTCAGGTGATTTCTATAGAATGTCATTATTCCATTCCCAATTTAAAATTTTTATACTTGTTTCTTACAAAATTTTATATTACTAATGTGTTTGACAACTGGAAATCATAACTTTCAATTTTCAAACAATTTTGTTGATATTTCATTCTGCCCAAAGAAATCTTAGAAAAATATTCGAGACAAAAATGTGTTTCTTGCTTTTGCGTAGATAAACTATATCTCGGTCAGTAGTTCCTGACCAAGAACTGAAATAGTAATTTCTGAAGATATACTAGAAAGTTAGAAAAATTTTCAATTTGAATTCAGGAGCATTTTTTTGCTTCAAGTGATTCTTTATTGAATACATTATAAATATCCAGTTTAAAAATAATCATTTCACTGAAACTGAAAATTGTATGTATTAACTATCGATTAGTAACATACAAAAAAAACAGCTTTTCATCCTCACATTATTCTAATGACCGACCTTGATCCTTGATCCTGATGGATTTGTGGGAGTATCGGGCTTTGAGCCCCCACTTCCCTTATCGGATTATTTTGGACGGTTTGCTATAAATTTTGCAACTATTATGCAACGCCTTCTTGGCGCTATTTCCCTAATTAACTAGCTAATTTCAACGGTTAAGGATTAGTTTCGGCCGTTTATGACGTAATGGTTCATCTATGTCGTAGTTGGCCAGCCTTTTCACGCTGGCATTTGGGTGTTCCGGTAGTTTCCCGTAAAACTTATCCGAAATTTTCTAATTGATGGGATTTTGATATCATCATGGAGTTGCTGGTTTGTCATGAACCTAGATGCATATGTGGTCATCTTGAGGACTTATTCTGCAGTATTTTCGGTGTATCTCCACACTGAGATACCGTATGTTATGACTGATCGGATGATCGATTTATAAATCGTTATTTTATTTGTTAGCGATAGTGCGCTTCGTCGGTTCAGCATCGGATATAGTGCTTCAATGAGTAAATTTGATTTTCGAATGTTTACGTTTACATGTGGAGCCTACGTCATGTCCCGATCCATCGTAAGACCCAGATATTTATTGGATCTTTGCCACGAAATGATACTGTTGAACATTTTGATGTTGCCTTCGGGTTCTAGAGGTTGTTTCGTAAATAAGACCGCAGCACATTTTCTGCATTCATGTGGACTCTCCACTTTCTGAACCATTCTTCGAGTTTGTTAACCGCTGTTTGGAGTCGCTGCGTGATGATTGCAGTACTTCTGGATCTGTATAATAAAGCATTGTGCAAGCGTTGTGCCTGCTGTTTGATTAGGCATGTCTCTGCAGAATATATTGAAAATAACTGGCGATAGTGATAGTACAGCTCTTTGAGGTAAGCCAGCGGCTACGTTTTTTGTCGAGGATTTTACCTCATTTATCTTCACTCTGAATTTTCTATGAGTGATAAATGAGTGGATTGTTCGTATCAGAGCAGGATTTACTCCAGTTTCTCGCAGCTTGTGGATGAGGCCCTGGTGCCACACTTTATCAAAAGCTTTGGCTACTACCAGGAACACAGCGCCTGTAGCTTGTCGATGATTGAAGCCTTCCGTGGCATATTCAACAATTCGTAGATGCTGATGATTCGTAGAGTGTTCCTGCCGAAGGCCATATTGGTGCTTAGGTATGATGTCGAGCTTCTCGATTTCATCGTTCATCATACTTAGAATTATTTTCTCTAAGACTTTTCCTACAGTGCAGAGTAAATAATTATAACACTAAAACTAAAAGTAAAATTGTATGTATTAACTATCGATGATTAACATACAAAAAAACTGCTATTCATCCTTACTTGTTCTAATGATCGTACAACCTTTACAAATATTTCACTCTGATCTGCTAAGAAGTTTGCACGATTATGTCACTTCTCGTCCCAATATACATTGTTGACCGCTCAACTATTTATATAACAGGTATATAATGTAGAACAGTATAAAACTAATTATAGTTGCTGAGCCAAAATCATTGTTCGACTGCTATATCAAATTCATTCCAAATTGTAAATACAGTTTAAATGGTCTGTCAATCGGAGCCATGCTTTTCATATTTCGCATCAGCTCTCATTAGGTGACGATATTCTCTTCGCGTGAGTAGATTCGTGATGCAAATCAATTTGAAAAAAAAAGAGATTTGCTTTCGTGAGTGATTCGGCTCTCGGCTTTTTTTTTCGCTTTGCAGTCTTGCACATTCAATATATATACATAGAATTGAGATTTCGAAAATATTTGGAATTTAGTAGGGGCATTCTTAAAATTGTGACGGAAGAAGGAAGTGAAGACGAGAGATGTGAGAAATGCTTCTTAAGTTATCTGTTCGTGTTACATATGCAAAGTAAACAATTTTAGAACGTCCCGGTGATGTATGTTTCTTGTTTGCTTTTTGTCGAGGAGAAAAATTGCAATGTTGTTAGATTTCTTTTTTCGATTCTGACGAACCAAATTTATGTAAAACGCATAAAAGTTTAAACGTCCTGTTAGCAAACTTTGAAATGTGAAAAGTTTGCGTTGGAAAAGCATTTTTAACTCCGTGACTTTAATAGTGAAATTTCTCTGTGCTATTTGCCAATACAAACTGCTTGATGATTTTCACGTTAAATGAAACTTAAACTGAACATCACTTTTGCCGTCTTTATGCACTTATGTTCACGTAGGTAATCTGCGCTCATATTATAACGCGGCATAATACTTTGCTGCCAAACGAAAGCAGAAACAAATTTATTCAAAACTCAAAACTCTTTGGCTCTTTCGGCTGTTTATAATTTTGTAAGCCCTTGCTTTGTCGTATGAATGACTTACGTAATGAATGTTATTTTCAAGCTTTGCATAATTTCTCATGTGATCTTTGCGTTAATTTATCACGAGCTATCAGTTTTGTAGTTTAATAACTTTCACATTCTCAACTGAGCCCCGTCCAAACTTTAGTGGTATAATAAGCTAGAAGATATAAGATACGCTTGAACCTGATTGAGTTGTTTTAATAATAATCGTTACTAAGTTTAATGGGCTATGTTTAGGAAAGATCAAAGACTATCTGACTGGACCTTAGTGTAACGTGCGAAAGTGTCATAATCCGACTCTGTTGTCTCGGCGGAGCCTTCCATCTCTTTGCGTCGCGCCGCTCTATACAAGCGAACACTCAAGTAGTTACTGGAATGATGTAGAAATTTCTAGATGTATGGATATCCGTATATATATGGGCGAACTTTGTAGTTGAAGTTTAATAGTAGTGAGTGAGAAATTAATTGTATTGTGTTTGCTTTAGTTGCAACAAATAATAAAAATTTTATTTTCTCATCATTCATTAAATAGTGACTTTTATTTTAATAATAAACAATTCCTTCCAGTGCAATCAACATTACATTAGGACGAATTTGGTTTACTTCGATAAAAAATAAATAAATTAGCGCATAAGTTTATTTGTACTTTATATTTCAGAATTTGAATTTATTGATATAATTTCCTGAGTGAAATTTTAACGTAAGCTAGTCCTTAACTTACGGATTGTTTGCGATGTGCAAGCAGCCATTTTGATGATGAGGCTTTTCGAGTTTCTATAATTGTTGGTCGAATGTAATAATGTTTGTTTACACTCGTAAATGATATTTGGACTTTGCAAACAACCTAAGTAATGGGCCGAAGTCTGAAATGCACAAAGTGAGGAGTTTCTAATTGATTCTTAATTTCCGTCTTCCATATTTTAGGAGCCAAAAACATTGCAAAAAGCACAGAGCACTATTTGCGAGTGTGAGAATTTGAGCCAAATCAATGCTATTTTCAATATAATTTCGCAAAAAACGTCAATCACTTCTTTTACTTGGTATGAGTTTGGCAGACACTTCAAATGTACATTCATAGATTGATTGATATTTCTTCAAGCCGTGGAGTGCTTTTACCACTGAAACCCTCAGTTTTTGTAGAGCGTACGCCATAGAGTATATAATTCAGAGAAAATTTTAACGACATTCAACCTCACGACCTTTGGATTACAAAGCTAATATATTTGCACTGAGCTATGTATACTCATCATTTTGGAAATAAATTGAATGCAGATTACACAACTTAAAAGCAATACGTGTATTGATGACTTGCACTTATTTGACACATCGTTTGTGACGCGTGAAAAACTAACTTTACGCAATAAAAAAAAAAAATATTCTATCGTCTTTTGAATAACTGGTATTTGGTACTGATTTTAGTGAAATACGGTCCTCATTACTCTTTGTGAATGGTGAAATTGAATTTTCTTGATTTATGATCCAGATAGGCGTTCTCAACACAAAAACGACATAATATTCGTGAAATTCCAAAACACGAGTTGACATTTCAGTAGAAGCAAATAACCATTCTTCATTCAAAAATTCACTGTCAATGTACCTGCTATTTACAATCATTAAGTCTTTATTAATAACAGCTGATATTTGGAAAATGACATCAAGCATCGCACTTTGCACAGCTACCCATTTTTATTACTAGTCATCCCTCAATTATAAGAGTCATCGATGGAGAAATATATTTAGGGAAGGGAGCTTCTTTTACTTTCGTTCTATTCATATGATGCGGTTATATTTCCTGTATTTATTAATGATTCTCTAAAAACAAATTTTGTTTGTTATAATGTTATCTGCTGTATGGAATTTAAAATGCAATTTACTGGTTGAAAGTATGGGGAGATAATTGATTTTTCATGTTCGCTATGTCAACCTTTATTCGTATATTTCGAGCATGGAATATACATCCACCAAAAATACAGTACGTTATTTCCATTTTTGATATTTCAGAGATTGTGTTTACTGAGTTCGAATATAACAAAATATTAATCGAAATACGATATTCCAATACAATCGTATCATATTGTTACTGTTACGTTTTGAATTATGGTTTTGTTTGTTTTAAATTTGTAAGGATAAGCAAAAGTAATGTGCAATTTTATTATTATTATGAAACATTTCGATTTCGATATAATTTATATCGGATATCTTGCGTATTTGTGATTTTATTCTGTTGGAGTGTTACGGCTAATTACATAAATCCGGTTGATATTAATAATAATTATTGACAAATATTGATAACTATTCAAACATCTGACAGAAATGTTAAACCAATCTATACATTGCATTAAATGACGATGGTAACCGCGCTTTATGGCTTAGGAATTAGTAATCAATTTATTGAAGTTTATCAGGTAAAACGCGTGATAATATTTTTATTTTATTTCATTTCCGAGTTTAATAATTACAAAAAAAAATAAGTCATTCACATTGAGCTGGACACAAGATATCGAGTGCAGGCATTTGTTAGGAGTGTTTTGAAAGTTAAAACGATGAGATTAACGCACGAAAAGAGAATAATTGCGATCAATCTCACCGTAATTACTTTCAAAAACATCCCCAGCATATTCTGCGGTAACAAATATTGTACATAAATGCAACGTAACGAGCTCTTTCACCGAAATTATCTACATATACCACTGATTAATGAGAATTATTATTAACATTATGAACATATCACTTCAATCGGATGATTTGGTTACTTCTAATGGTACTTGGCATACCATTAGTTATGATTATCGAGACTTTGATTTCTAATCAAAGTTAATCTCGTCAAGAAAGTAATGTTTTTGAAAAAGCGGCCCTGCTATTTCATTGTGAAACTCGAGGGTTTGGCTATCGATGCGGGTCGGAAAGTTAGTTTAATTTTGATCGAAAAATGTCGGTAATTTTAGAATACTCATTTCTCCATTTATGTTCGGCATGCGTTCATCTTAAGGGATATATTTGTGTCAAATTGTAGGCTATTTCACGCACTGTCTAGGGGAGAATATTCTCCTGTTGAGGGTTGCAGCCCTGCTTCTCTAAACTTGATGCCCTAGCGTATGCTAGGGTAGAGCTAACGACGCGTTTTGATTAAAACTAGATGCACACTACCCCACAGACATCGCGGATTTGGATTTTACACTTGGGACGAGTTTTAGGGGGAATTAACAGACGGATTCATTTTTCATTTGGAATGTTTTTATTTTCAACCCCTGATGTCTATCAACGGGAATAATATTGCTTCGAGGGATTTAATAACACTACATCAATTGGAGTACGAGCTGTTCGAATTAATTTAAGTGTTAATATTTTCTTGTCACAATTTCGGTGATATTAACAAGACTTGCACATGAAAAAATATATTGAAACTAGCTATTACCCGCGGTTCCATCCGCGCAGCATATAATTAACTGCCGATCAAACAATGTGCTTCGGATATTTCTAATTTTTTCAAATTCAATCAATTCAATTGACTTTCTCTTGAAAATACAATAATTGACTACAGCATCTTGGTGAACAGCGGATGGAACTCGCGGTAATTTTTTGAAATCAATGGAAAAAAAGTTGAATACAGCATCCGGGCGAACTGAGGTTCTACCCGCGGCAACTTCTTGGAATTAATGGGAATTGAATTAATGTTCTATACATTTCTCAGAGTTTTATTTAATAAAAACTACTTTTAATTTTAAATTCTGTATATTAATTTGAAACTTTGACGTTTTGATCCTTTGACTAAGGATCTTCTTCAGAAAATAAAATAAAATAATTTATTGATTGCAACACCAGAGCAAACATTGACATTAAAAGCAATGTACTTTTGAAGAAAATTAATATAATTCAAGTCTCTGACATCAAAGACAGAAGGAATTCCGGGTATTGTTTTATCTCTCTTTATTCTTTGAGCCACTTCAATTCAAGCGTGCCGAAAAAATAATATTGTGGTATTTTTTTTCCATATTGTTCTCCTAACTCCTGAATTTCATGCCTCTACGAGCATAAACATAATATTTTCATATAAACTCCCCTTAATTTGGCTCTGTTACAAAACTCTTTCTTAGCTGACCTCTTCTCTCCACATACCACCCACCTACCAATTTTCAGCTTAATCAGTCAAACAGATTTTGAGATATCATGTTGAATCAGTGAGTGGTATTTCGCTTTCATAGTAAAATGGCTGATATACAAGAAATTCATGTTATATTATATTTATATTCATTATAATTTGATGCCTGAGCTAATCTTAATAAAACAAATCAAATAATACAGAATTGTTGCTATTATTATTAGATTTTCTTTTGAATCATTAAAACCTAGTTTAGAGGAATTTGCATGTATAGAATACAGATCCCATCATTTCTCATTGTGTTTATTATTTTTCTGGGAATAAACAAAAGTTCACCAACATGATTTTAATTTATGCTTTATATTTATAGAAAACATTGTTTTCCCGAAAACTTGATAAATTTTACTGTTTACAATTCAAAACTTTGAGCTCCTAATGTTGTGTTTCTATTAAATTTGGTTATTATTCAACGGAGCAATCTCGAACTTAGCTCTTGAGAATATTTATTTATTTATCTTCAAACGAACGATGTGATAAATTGTCCAAAACTCATATTTTATTTACTGGCGTATTAACTCCTAATATCATATTTTCCGAGAATTAATTTCAGCTTTCAACTCCTCCGATAAATTACAAATAGAATTAATCGATTGAAAAGCCTTAATGATTCTATAGAGGGTTGACGTTTCCAATTTTACAATTGGTTGCGAAGTCCTAAGTAATTTTGGTAAATTGAATTTTTTTTGTTGTTGAGCCGCATAGATTCTTCCATATCGGATGACAATATTTATCCGCTCCACTACGAGGTTGGATATGTACTATTCACTTTCCCGTAGTAGTAGAATGCCAGTAGTATATATAATGACAAGTGTAGATATTTTTTGTTCAGTTGATATAGAAAAATTCATAAACTTTTTCTATTCGTTATTTGGATCTGAAACTGGAATAGCCACAGGCGTTTGCTGCATTAATTCGTGTTCTCTATACAGAGAATTCTTTTGTTTAATAGAATATAATAGAAAGCGATAGATAGAGCTTTGTGGATATTCATAGATTTATCATTGTTCGATATTCACATTACTGCAGAATCTAGAATTTGTTACAAAGATCAAACTATGCTCATCAATAATATCAGAAGCTGTATCAAAATGTATTGGAACATCTATAATAGTACTGTTGTTTGTGAGAGCTTATATTTAATACATAGAAGTACCATTCTGTAACTTACTGTAACGCACACAAAGTTAGAATTCAATTATTAAAGTTGGAGATTACACATTTCGAAACAATTTGTTTTTTGGGAGTTTGTTTCAAGAATTATTTGATAAATATGTGAAAGCGGTTCACTTTGTATGTAAACAAATGTTTCATAATTGAATCAATAGATTGACGTATTTCTTATTTAATCTATTGATAAACTAAAATTTCTACATTTTTTTTGGATGAAATCTATGCCTTCTTTTGGTGAACAAAGAAAACATTCATATTCACTTCAGTTTTATAGTTCTTTCCTATCCGCCTTATTTTTTGATATTTTCGGTCTTTTGAGACATAATAGCCCGTTAATCGTAAACAATATGACCGATAACTGAACAAGTCAAGCACATGGTTGCTGGATGCTTTATCGAATAATTTATATTATTGAATTGAAATAATTACAGTTTCATTATCTAACAAAATGAATTCGATTCATATTCATGTGTAGAGCAGTAGCATAATATATGTTCGTCCGCTTGGAGAATAAAAATTTTTCAGCATATCGTTAACAACATTTCTGTTTCCAAAGCCAATTTTATGTGTCACCATAATTATCTCGACTTTTGATTACAAATCATCAAAGGCTTGTAACTTTAATGAAGACGAATCGAATTTATGTTCATACAATATTTTTTGTTATGGTATCAGCTTTGATCATTCAAAGTATGTCATAAAACTAATAAATTATCCTGAGGCTTCTTTGATTTGGAAAAAGTTATGTAATTTTATAGTAACCATCTGCGATATAGTAGAAACTTTTCCAGAAATAATGAATACTAAGCTAGGATTACACAAGATGTGAATCATGTCAATGATGAAAAAACAATTCTCTTCAGGTTTTCAGAAATTTTCTTTGATCATTGCGATGTTCAGCTTGATATGTGTAATCTTAATTTTTCCTTCAAGATTTGCTACTGACGAAGAAAAGTTGTACATTTCACATTTCGAAATTAAAATACAGGATGAATCAAGAAGTTTCGGTATGGATTCAGATAGAAATATTTGGAAATACATATGACCGATAGCTTTTGAATTATTGAAGAAAATTGATGGGTGATCATTGAATTATATCTGTGAAAAATATAGAGAAGATTAAACTCAAATAATTCAAACTTCTTATTTTTATGAACCGGAAAATGTACCTATATTGCTTGACTTTTGTCTGACGATTCCGGGAAGCCGAGTTTGATCCCAGATGGAGTCAAAATCGTAATAGATTCTTATAGTTCAAAAGTCCTTCCTGTTGGGCACTCTCCACTAATATTAATATGTATTTGTAGATAAAGGCTGGTAGCCTTACTCAGTGCAAATATCAATTCACCGAATCATAGATCATGATCTGTATATCACATCTAAAAATCTGACGTGGACATCACGTGAATTACTTGTACATCATTGGATATATATAATCAAACACAACATCTCATCATTCCACGGCTAGTCGGTTGCTATGGAAACAGTATGTTACAACATTCCTAAATACTGATTTCCAGGATTCTACGGCTAACAGTTTTGAATTTATGCGCAAAATTCCAAGATCGTCAAGTATAGTGCACTTTCGACTCAGTCGATCTCAATGAAAATAGGATATGAACATCTAGATAGTACTATCATCTTGAATACTGTATTCTAATATTCTACGTTCAATCGTTTTGGATTTATGCGGAAAATTAAAAAATGTTTCGAGTAAACTGCACTCCCGGCTTAGCCGATCACAATCATAATGCAAGATGTACAACTAGATGCTATAAAAGTGCTTAATACGAAATCTCAATATTCTGCGACTGATCATTTTAAATTTATGAGAAAAATTCGAAATGTCTGTAATATGAAGTGCACTTCCGGCTTATTTGATTGGGACGAGAATAGGAGATGATCATTTGGATACTACAACAATTTCAAATACTGAATTCCAGTATCCTACGGCTAGTCATCCTAGATTTATGCGGAGAATTCAAAAAAAGGATCAGGTAAAATGCACTTCCAGTACAGACGATTGCAACCATAATGCGAGGTGCACATCAAGATCCTAAATCCTATACTAGTCTTTTATACAAAATTTCAGCATTATACGTTTGACGAATTCTGAGATTTTACATACACACCTACATGCATACGACATGAAGCCAAACCTAGTCTAAATGGATTCAAGGATGCTCAAAACGGATATATCCATCAAAATCTTGATATTTGAATTTTGTCGGTCTCACAATATTTCCTTGTACTTTTAGACCGTCAAATATTTGTAGATTTCAGTGCCTCATTTTATTTTTCATGCCTTCAAGAGGTTTGATAAGTATGTATATTTGAAGTTCAATAATGCTGAAATTATAGACAGACCGTGTGACCAACATAATGAAAATTAATTTTAAATTTGTATGAAAAAGCATGTTTTGTTCCATGTTTTGTTCCAATTTTGTAGCTTTTGTCATGCTTACGAAATTAAATATAGGGAAAAATATTTTGACATTTAGAATGTCAAATAAAATTGAAAAATTGACAACAGATTGTCATTGCATACCTCAGTGGCGTGCAGTCCATATGTGCACTGCACACCCTATGAAAATATTAGAAATTACGTAGATAAAATTTATATAATGGTTTATTGAATACTTCATTTTGTCCCACAAATTTTCATTATAAAATCAGAGAAAGAACGTATTTCATCTATTTATGCAACCAGAAATACGGGCGCGCCTTGCGGGCCACTCTTCTATATATTTGAAACGAATGTCGACGCTTGAGGTGCAGAATTTCTCGCTGCACGGCGAGCGAGGTCTGTTTAGCATAGTCGGTATTAGGAAAGTGAAGGAATAGAGTCTGACAGAGAAAAAGCATACCGATATTAGCAGATCTCCTATCGCTCGTTCTCTCTCGCTGGGTGCAGGCAGACTTTCTGCACCGGTAGCTGTATATTCAACGTTTCTGTGTTCTCTTTTTGAACGCCTCTTATAAGTTTCTTATAATAGTTGAAATATTGTTATTTGTTATTTAAGACAACAATATTAGGTGAACACTTATTTTATACGTTTCTTGAATTATTTATTTTCCAAAAATTATCATTTGTAGAATGACAACTGAAAATGAATCTATCATTTGTGATCTACTGAAAAATCCTTTTTCACGTCGTGATGTCGAAACGAATAATGAAATTATGAAAACAAGACCAACGCCAGACATAAAACTCACTCAAAATATCAAAATTAAAGGCCAGCAGTCCGTGCAACATTTTCAAATTAAAATATATAAAAAATTTAAATGGATTGCTGGTTGTTGCGAGAAAAATAAGCTGTATTGTTGGCCATATATATAGCCCCTTCCTCACCACCGACTGTGCACACCTATCACAGAAAGTCACCGCACGCCACTGGCCTACCTTATCATTTCAATTAAACTAATTGTTTATACCGCAAATTCTGAATGTCTGTTATACTCATAAACTGCATTTCCGGCTTGGCTGATTGATACAAAAATAGTAGATACTATTTTGATGCTACAACAAGTTCAAACACTGAATTTCAATATGCTATGGCTGATAATTCTAGATTTATGGAAAAAATTCAAAAAAAGTTTCAAATAAAGTGCATTTCTGGCTTGGTCGATTCAAACAAAAATAGCAGATGACCATTCTGAAACAACATCAAGTCCAAATACTGAATTTCAATATCCTACGGTTGATCATTCTGGATTTATTAGAAAAATTCGAAAAAAATTTCAAGTAAAGTACACTTTCAGTACAGAAGATTGGAACCATAATGCGAGGTGCACAACTAGACCCTATATCAGTCTTGAATACAAAATTTCGACATTATACGTTCGACCAGTTTTGAGATTTGCGAGTTACGAACGAACGCACGAACGCACATACGTATCGACATCAAGCCGAAAATAGTCAAAATGGATTCAGGGATGCTCAAAACGGATATTTCCATCAAAATCTCGATATGTGAATTTTGTCGGTTTCACAATACTTTCTTGTACTTAGTACAAGTAAGTAAAAATAGGTGAAGGCTTTATTGATTGAATTATTCTATGTGTAGCGATTAGTTTTTTCAATTTTGCTAATTAAGGAGGCTCATCTCTAACTCCTGGAAGTCCTGTGCACATTTTTCTACCTCGAAAAAAGTTTTGCGCATACTCCACCATTGTAAAAGATTAATAAATTAGATATTTTTGCATTTTTTCACTTTCTGTTGGTCATGCGTTGTGAATACATTTAAAATAATCTGAAGGAAATACAATTTCTCTCCAAAATATTCTACTGTATCTCGATTATTCATCAGATAATATTATACTATACAGTGATTACTCGGTGAATTATGATAGCTTAATTGAATGTTTTTCATTGATCCTTCGTTCAAATTTCTATTAGTAATTTCATGGTGTTCTCTTGAACAAAGAATTTTGCGCATTTGTTTCTAATTATATCTGTTGATTGAATATTATTCATTAAAGTAATTCGACATTTAGAACTATGTAAAGATGAAAATCTAAAATTCTAGTATGTTGTTTACGGGTATCTCATACACTGAACTGATTTTTTTTTAAAATATTGGACATCTGACTTTCGAATAATAGTTTATTGAAAATGTAGTTTTCAATACATAGTAAATGGGAGAACTTGTCGAAAATGCCCATTTTATTGAAATTTAAACACAATTGCTAAAGATAAAATTAAAAAACCGTCATTTATTTAAATCATTTTTCGTAGAAAATATTGAAACATTGAAAGAGTATTCTGAAAGGGAGTTTTGTAGCTATTTCAAATCAAATGATCGAAAATGCACGGAAATATATGTCAGCCATACTTGAAAACTATTGGCATATCTTATCTAGCGATATTGGATGCACTGAAATCAGGAGCGTATCTTAATATTTGTGGGCCTAGAGGTTGAAGTTCAACAGGTGCCCTATTTTTTGTTCAACTGAGAATCCAAATTAGACTATGGAATTCATTATTGATAAGATAAATATCAGACTTGAAAATTTATTTATGGCATAGTGCTTTGAAAAACATAAGAATTGAAGCGATATTATTAACAAAAACCTGAGAGCAAACAAAATTCATGATAAAATAGAATAGATTGAAGTAAATGTACCATTACCTATTTGAATTGATGACAATGGCTGGTACCACGAGCTCTGTTTTTGGCGGTATTAGGAACGTTGTCAAGCTGTGTTTTAACGCAATTAGAATTTTCCCAAATACTTTAGAAAATAATCTTCAGAAACAAATTACAGAAAACACATTTATCTACTAAATTTATTTGAATATTTTCTATTAAAATAGCTTGAAATATTTATATTGTCTTAAAACTTTTCTTACAATAACACTGCTAGTATAGCCAAGAACAGAGCTTGTGATACCAGCCAATGTATTCAAAATTGAGATTTGAAGGTTTGAAGAGACAGCCCTGCATCGGAAAAATACCGAAACTCACGTAAAAGTACTGAAATTAGAAGACGCGTATTTATTATTCTAAGTTTATAGATAATGATGTGAATTCGATTTGATTTATTCAAAATCAAGTAATTGATTTACATGTTCATATTTTCTATTTTACCATGACTTTCAGGATACTGGGCGACTAACCTTAAATGGTGAGCCGAATGAATGACTTCAAAATGTTCAAACTGATCTCAAATTTGTTTTTCATTTGAACTAAAATAAATTACAGTTTGTTGTTTCTTGTACGTTTTGATAAGATGAGCAAAAATAATTTCCACAATAAAGTGTTTTGTTTGCCAAATATTTATGCTGGAAAATGACATGTGGCAGTGGCATGTGTAGGTGAAGGGCTGTAAAAACTTCATGTTGAGAGAAACGATAAGGATTTCAAGCTGTCACTAAAAAAATCATAAAGTGAAGCTCTACATCCATCACAATAAAAATAATACATCTGTACGGCGTCAGAATGAAATTTTCTAATGTACTGATTGTAAAATCAGTTAATATTTGATGGACAATCACAACAAGCTGCTGATTAATAATTACATTATGAAATCACTAATCCCTAAAATTTCCAATCTATTCTTTTTGTAACAGTCAAAGAACGATGGAAATCTGGAAAAACTAGGAATGTTGTTGGAAATTACCAAAAAATGGTCAACAAATCAGTAACGTAAGGCAAAAGAATAGCTGAACAGGCTTAATTAATATTGAAAATTGGATAATGAAAATATATATGTATATAAAATTGTTTAATAGAAATTCCAACTTTCATTGAAAGATCTATAAAAACGACCGTTATTTTTATTTACTATTATTCATTGTTTGGATAGCAAAATGACAATAAAATATTACAGAATAAAATTGTGAGAAATTTAATCTTTAACAGAATTGTCTGTATATATTTTCAGCGTGGGTTTTGAAATAAAGCAGATAAATTGAATTCCATCTTTTTCAAGACAGCGGAATACGCATACTCTCTTCAAGGTGGAAAAATATGCTCTGTCAATATTTTGGCAGATTGCCTTTTTTTTATTTCCCTGTTAATGGAGTATATTAACTCACCGACTACACCGTTTCAGTTTATCAAATGTCTCAGGGGCTTTCCGGAATAGTTATTTAAGTATTAAGGTCAGTAAGTACAGTTTACCGATTGAGAATAATAGTTTGGAGGCCGAGCCTTGGAGAGGTTTCCAAATATTATACGAAATCGGTACTGTACTTATTGACCGTGATGCTTACAAAATTTTTTGCACGATTAGAAGATTCAAAATATGGGTCCAAATTTTCTTTTTCAAATTAGATTAATACTGATGATTGCTTATTCGCTGTCAGTTGTCAAGTTTGACATTTTATTCTGAATATTCAATTACAAATGAAGATAAATAAATGAATATTTTTTTGTGAAAATTCACAATTTTTTACTTACCGCCTTTGCCCATGGGTGGTAAGTTAGTATAACCATAGAAACCACAGTTTGCCGGTAAAATCAGCATACCACCTCAAATAGAGGGCCGGTAAACACATGAAAATGCCCAATCGTGCAAAAATAATTTGTGGGAATGTTTATGGTTATGATTTTAGATATTCCACTGATACCTATAAAAAAGAAATTGAATAGGTACTCTATTATGAGATAGATAATTAAATCTTAAGTATGTCTAACAAATGCTTAAGTGGAGGAATAGGGTTGTTTAACGTGCTTAGATTACGAGTTAAATGTGATAAATGTAATCTGGTAGGCTAATCATCGTTTCATCTGTTAATTTGCTGCCGTCATCAGGTAAACTGATCCTATTGTGTTACGACCATCCAATAGTGCTATCAGTTCCACCACAGAAGGGTTACTTAACCTAATAACAGTGGTGAGTTCACAGATGTTCAATTATGTTATCATATGCCTCCATTTTCTGCATTTTCGTATTGTTCAAAATATATGACACACAAATAATAATTTTCATGATCATATTAAAACTAGTTCGTAAAGAATTTTTTCTGTAGTAAAAACATGGTATTGCGGGCTTGTTGTTATTACCATGGCAACTGTACGGAATCTTACTTTTTTTGCTAGTACAAAAAGAAATTGTCATCTTTGCGCATGAGCGAGTTTGCTCGAATTTCACTAATCGCTGGATATAATTAGTTTAAATTAATTCAGCATTTAGAGGATGTTACAGATAGCAAAATCAATGAGCTATGTTGCTCTGTTTAGAAACAAATAAAAAATTCTATGATTTTGAACTCTTTCGTGAAAATCGCCTAGAAAACGAGTGCCACTCGGCCAAAAGTGTTTTCTGGCCTCATTCTGAATTGCATCCTCAGCAAACAACTGATTCGATCAAATAGATTATCTTTATGGCCCTAATACTTTTACCTTTACTTAAAAGAAACAATAATTCAGAAGAAAAAATATTGTCGCACTCTAGCTTGTACACCTCCCCAAAATCAAGTCTTCAAGAACAGAAAAGTATTTTGCCATATTCTGTATTATAATTGCGTTATGTTCTTGAAGAATGGCAAATAAGCGTTGAATGATCTGAATTTTGAGTAGGCAGTAGTTTTATGTGATGCTAGTTGAATAATTTAGAGCACAAAGTTTTGCTATGATTGATTTTGTCATTTGTCAATATTCAAACGTCGTGAATTCTATTCAAATTTGATCATTGTACGACTGTAGTATCTAAATCGGCCATCAAATATCCAAATTTGAGTTAAACGATAAATCATTTGAATTGTTTTGTGGCTCTCTCTGTGAAATGAAGTCTGTATATATCATACCATTTAGTAAAACAAACATTCATTTTTTAAATTGATAATAAATAAGGGAAGTATACCTACTTTATAATATGGGCGATATTTGAAGAACATGCAGTTGTAAAACAACTTGATTTAAAACGGCTCAAGACAATAATATTTTCATTGTCTGTTGGCATCGTAGAGGTTATGGCTGGAAGCACACTGTTGTGTCTTTACGACTTTTGAACCCACTTATAATTCTCCTACCACACTGCATGTCCCGTCTTTAATAAACAATCATTCCTTGAATTTTAATATCAGTACTCCAAGTGAAAACAAATTATGATGATTATATTCTTCTCACGTTTCTCTGCGCCTATTCTTCGTAACATCTTATTATTTTGAACAAATATTAAAATCAACTTCCAGCTCACACAATTATTAACTGTCGCTTTTTTCTTATGTCTCAGTAAAGTGTTCTTGAATACCCAATATAATAAATTGATAGCAGAGATTAATATAGGAACAATGGGACAGTTATTGAAATAACCTCCTACTAAATATTATTTTCAGTCATCACTTACCTATCTTTGTCTGTTCCAAGAAATATGTTCTGTCATTTTCCGATAACAAGTTAATTCAAACTTCCTTAAATTTAATTAATTTTAATGTTGACTAGCAGAACACTGCCTTTTTTTACACATAAGGTAAACTGACTTCAAGATTTGGTTGAAAAGGCTGCAATATCGTAAGATGGAAGTATTGCTCTATATTTATGAATGATGGAACTTCGCCATAATCTATTTTCGCTATAAAATTCATATTACGATAGTAAAAGTTTTAGTACCACTGTCCTATATTTAAATTAGCCTATATATTCTCAGGGTAGAATAATCGGGGGACTTCAACAATAATATTAAATATTATATGACATTTGAATATTTGAACGGTGACTTTAATTGAAGCCATAAAGTGGATCGGAGAAAATTGAAGTTTTTGCTCTTCTGATTATAATATTGAAGGAGAATAAGAGAAAAATATGTACACTTATACGGCATTAGAGTATAATTACTAAATGCGAAGCTTGATTAGATTGGAAATATAAAATGTAAGAAATAAATTTTGTTTTTAATTTTTAGTTGCGTTGAGTATTGTGTATCAAATATAGCTGAATAACGAAACAAAATAAAATCTTTTTAAAAATAATCCTTCCATAGTAACAATCCAACTTGAAATAAAATAATAAGGAGCTTATCATTATTATAATAATAGTTTATTTTATGTAAAGGATGTGAAATTAATGATATTCTTAAGATGGGCGGTGGACACCTGCGCCAGATCAGGTGTAAATTTCTTATCACATTGGACATCTACGCCAGCGCTTAAAGACAGATAAAAAAAAATGACCAATTGCGCCAAAGGATTAATTCCCAGTAAACGCAGAACATGTAGCACAAGGGCTTTCCCATTATCTTAGATTTAATTCACAAACCAATTGAATTTGCTTGAATTTTCTTAAATTCAATTTTGTAATTACTTTTAAATTGTGCGGACACTTGTCTGAAATTCGAAACTGCAACAGTAAAAGTTAAAAGTAAGAATGGAAAGAAAAAGACTTCAAGTCTTACCTATCACAAAAATTCTTATGATACATAGCTGAGTATATGATGTGTTTTAAATTTTTCATATATTGAATAAAGTGAGAATGAAATCTGAATACTAATAAAATTCAATACAGCCTTTCCTAGAACACTTCGCATTAATCCCAGATATACCTAGAATAATGGTCAAGTGCAGCGGTTCTTGTTTGGTGCAAATGTCCATATTTTTGGGGAGGATTAAATTTATAACCGGACCAAGAGCTTATCACTGGCGCAGATGTCATACGACTCTCAAGATATAGTTAGATGCCTATGAAGCAAAAATTATATTTTACTAGAGGAATGACAATATTTTGGGACTTTGAACCATCGTTACTCATGACAATTCTTTATTTAAAACTGGAACGATATTTGTATTTTGATAATTAATTGAAATATCAGCTCACCTCTGTGATTCTATTTTTGCATAATTCGAAAGCTAGGTTAGATTTGCCGAACAACGTCTCTGGAATAAACCATCTGAAGGATGAGTCATATCTATATCTCACTGTCATGTCAATTGATTTCTATTTCTGGATTTTACGTATTTTTTCAGATAGGCAGTACAGGCAGTACGTTTCTTACAAAATAAAATATCTACAAATTCATTACACTTTCACATAATAGCTGAGATAGCAGTCGAAATATGTGCTGCCATCTGTGTGCGTTGAAGACAAACTGTTATTCTCAAACATTAAGAGATCATTCAACAAATTATTTGAAGAAAACGGTAATATATTGATTGGAATTCAATCATAAAATAATTAATTAAGTGAATTTAATTGAAAATATTATCACAATTCTGAAATTTCCTATTCTTGTACATAGGACAGAATATACATAAACTACAAATAATAATCTATACATTTTTCAGAATTTTATTGATTAAAAACGACTTTTGATTTTAAATTCTGTATATTTATTTGAAACTTTGATGTTTCGATCCTTTGACCAAGGATCTTCTTCAGAAAACAATTTAAAATAAATTTGATAAATGGATTACCTGCTTTCTGAATTATTAGATGCAATATTACGTATATTTTGTTTAGCACCTTTTGCAGATCAATTCACGAGGACTACAGAATTGAAACGACCTGAATATGAAGTTTGTAATAAGTATGATAAAAAATATGTAGTTTTGGTTCTCAGCCAGTGATGCTTCGCATCTAATTAACGGGTGGGCTTCACTTGCTCTGATCAAGCTCAACGTGTCATGCCGATTTCAAACCTAACCTTAATTTATTTACGAGACCAGAAAAGCCGAAGAGGAAATTGTTGAGTACTTAAGAGGACATAACATCCAATTTTGAATTAAACTTTATTGCGTTGTATTTGTAAAAAATAGTGGTAAAAAAGTATGGTAGTAAAAAAGTATGATGGTAAAAATGGAGTGGTAAAAGTTGAATGGTAAAAGTGGAGTGGTAAAACTAGACCCCAATAGTATTTTCATCATTATGTATGAGTAAACAAGCTTTTGACGTGGAATACATTTACCTAATCACAATAATTTTATTTATAGTGAAAAATGCAGTTCGGAAAGTGTTCCAAATAAATTCGCTGGGCTAATTGGGCTATTTGCATAAAGGTGACAGATATAAGGATCTGAATAGCAGTAGGCTATATAGAACTAAGACTTCTTGTTGCTGTATTGATTATTAATATTTTTTCGTCAACCACTTGAATATGACACTATTATTTCAGTCTTTTTTTATAATAAAAGTGTGCCATTGCGGAGCTTGTATCACTAATATGGCAACTGTACTGAAATCTTACTTTTTTCCTGGTATAAAAAGTAAAAGTCATCTCAATGTATGAACTAGTTTGCATGAATTTCATTATTCGACACTATCATGAGAATGATACTTCAGTATGCCTGTTATATCGTTGACGCTTGATTTCATGACCGGGAGTTAAATTAGCCTGACTCAAAGTGACGGGGAGCTAAGCAATAAACTAGATTTGATTTATTTAGCTTAGTAGACTGGCCAGTAATAACATAATAACACAAAAAATAGAGAAATTAATATCGTTATCATTAAAATAAGCCATTCACTGATTTATTCAATTCGAGATCCTGAAACCTGTCACTAGAGACTGAAAACGAGGTATATCTGTCATAGAAAAGTTTTTGAACTCATATGGTTATTTGCTTTCATAGATTGAATGTATAAGAAAACATGTTTTATTATTTTGAAGTTTTAATATGTTATCTTAAAACTATTGTAATTCACTTTTAGAAGTTTGAGTACCTCTGCTGCCAAACAAATTCTGCACCCTTTACAAAGCTCTTCGATCAGCGATGCGCATAAACTCACCCTCAATGCACCCAAGACATACAAATATGTACACCCCCAGAAACACACACAACCGCACAAAGTATGCATCTCTTGTGGCATCCACGATTCTCCCTGGTGTTTGATCTCCATCAGCAGGGTTCGAGCCCCTCCAGTTTTATTTGTAATAAAGCGATGTAAGGTATAAGGAATACACTTGAAACTGGAAGTAGAAAGAAATATTTTGGTTTGTGGTAATTGAAATATAGTAATGGAATATAGGGATGGAAAGATATTCGAGATTTGTTTAAAGATGATAGACTAGGTTGTGAGGGTAAATATTTTGATAAAGAGGGGAAGATGAGTATAGAAATTGCGTCCAGAAAATTACGGTTTGATTATTTTCATTATTGGGTTTCAGACGGACATGAAGATGTTTGATAAATATTATTTTAGAGCTTGAATTAATTTTCATTTATGAAAATGTGAACTAAATTCAATAAATCAGTTTGTTCGCTGTGGGAGCCTACCGTTATTCATAATTTCCACCTTTGGCTTAACAACAGTAATTGATAGTAATTCAAGGCACAAGGATGTAGTTGAGCATTATGACATGATGATATATATTTGATGACGAAGCTTGCCAAGTTACTAAAATGGTATGTCTTATGTTTGTTTACATTAGTATTGCATACAAGATTCTCTCTACGGTCTTCAATTTCCATATTTTAACAATTATTGAGCTCACAGCCAGGAAGCTCAAAGCACAAATTGACATTTAGATTCAACAAATATCCGATCTAATGGATCAGTGAGAGTGGGTAGAGACATGGATTCTCTTAGATTCAAGTGCTACGCATTTGAATAATTATAAGACTAGGACACCAAAAAGACTCACTTTACGCACGGTCATCAAAAAAAGTTTTTATTCAATAGAAAATAGGAGTTGTCTCTTCTCAATTAAATTCAAGCATTCGAAAAATTCAAAGCATTCAATGCATTAACGCATTATAGATTAGATTATCATTGACTAAGGTAATACGGAAAATAGTATATTATGTAACAAGGACCGAACGATTGTCATTTTTGTCCAGGATAAATTTGGCTGCACTCGGAGAAGACGAGGATAAAGTACGAAGTGAAGCTGAGGGCAAAACCTAAGGCGTATCCTCGTGCAGCCAAATTTGTCCGTGAGAATAATGACAGTTGTTCAGTGTCCGTGTTGCATATGATACTTTTTGTAACAAGTGCATCAAAGTATCCCCATAACTGAGCTGTTCAAATAAATTTAGATGTATTGAAACTATCTTATCAGTTTGACAAACAAATTTCTGTAATTGCGACCACATCACAGTAAACTAATTCAATGAAACATAACTTACATGATTTATTTTATTAATTGATATTTTTCACATTTTCTGTGCTATTCCGTTCACAATCAATGCACATACTATAACGAACACCTCCTGTAATACAAATTTCTTTCAAATATTAATTTGACATATCCCAATGAAATAGAAAAATCCAACGGCATCCATGATCCACAATTTATTTTCATTTTTATCCAGCGGACATTAATATCCATTAATTCCCTGTCAACTGAGAGTTGATGAAAATTGTTACCATGATTTGGAATTGAGAACTTTCGGAGCAGAATTTAGCTCAGTAATAGAGTATTTTCGGTGCACGTTACAAAAAACTTTTTTGAGAGAATGGTACAAATACACCCGTTTGTTTATTCACTTGCTGCACCAAGTGACTCGTCTATTTTCTTCTTTGAACAACGACATATTATCTTTTGCAACTTAATGTTCTAAAGTAGAATTCACTATATTTTTCTTTGTGATTTACTAATTTATTTAAAATATTAGCTAGACAAAAATTGCAAGATTTAATTCGCACCAAAAATGTTCACTGTCACTTTACAACCAATACAATATTTTTACTAGTCTTCTCACTATCGCATATGAAACCTTCGGAAGCATCTTTTTTTTTTTCATTAGTTTGATTAACTAATTCCTTCTTCGACATTGTATTATGTACTTGACGGCAATAAAAAAAATTTGCTCTCATCAGTAGGAGCACATATAGCTATTTGAATATGTACTAGATCCGTCTTTTCACACTCTAACAACTTTTTAGAAGAAATGCAACGCAATATTCTATATTTTTATTCCTTTGAGCTGATTTTTCAAGTTAAAAATTATTAATTTTTTTCAACACTTTTATGTTTCATTTCGAATAAAACATGAAAGGATGCATATATGCTCAAGTTAAATGGTGCGTTACTGTTGCTAAAATGCGTATTTTATGCTTTCATAACGAATATGACAAAGAAAATCGAGCGGAGAATATTTACGTGTATGAATTTTGGAACAATGGGAAAATAGAGATAAAGATGACGGTACAGCGAAAATCGGACAGATGAGATAAATCAGATAAAAAAAGGGAATGAAAACTCAGAATATATAAGACACTGTAATTTTGGGAAATAATTCCAAAAAAATAATCACTCATAATTTCATGCTTTCTTGGAATTTTCCCTGCTCCAAATTGCATGAAAAAAATTTCTCATTGTGGCTTACAAGCCTTCAATTATTTTTTCAATAATAAAGGAATCAATCCTATGTTATAATTTGCAATTTTACATCATTTCAAGTTGAGGCTTCCTTACATATACCATATTATTCTTTTATCTGATCTGATTTGATCCGAGAAATAAACATGGAAGATCGTAGGTTAATTTTGAATCATTTATGTTTTATCAAATAATGAGTGATAACTATTTAAGATAATAAGCTTTTTAAACATGAGAAACAGTATCCAGCACTTTTTGAGTTTCTATTTGCATGTACCGCAATATCATCGATGTGTTTATTTTTATTCCAGCATCTGATAGCACCTCCTTGTGTTTGTACGATTGCTTAGCATCTTATTGACATTCTTAAAATACAATTATTAATATGTTGCTGTGGTATTTTATCCCACAGTATAGGTCATACTTCTGCTAGTTGTTTTGGAATTGTGGGATGGGAAACATGATTATCTAGCTGTTCCTGAAGCAAATCCCTAACATTTTCTATGGATTTAAGTCTGGAGAAAATGGTGGAAGTGTGAGATGGCTGATATGCAGTTCATTTAGACTTCTAGAGTCTGCAGCACTATTCTCGTTCGGTGCGGACAAGCATTATCATCCAAGAACATAAAATTTTGAGGTTCAATGAAGTCGCCACTGCTCATAACATATTCGAAGATTATCTCGTCTCTACCATCAAACATAATATGTAGGTCGGTACGCCAGCCTTAGCAGGTACCTCCTCAAACCATAAAACCTCAATTTTGGGATGGCCCTGTACATTGTCCACGACGTCGGTGAGCACAAGTTCTTAAAATCGATTTTAACAGCCGGTATGAAGTCAAACCAGTCTCTTACAATTGGTTTCTCACCATATGATTACTCACCAGGAGCCCTGTAGCATTATGAAGATCTTGCTGCAGTTGCCACACAGTTGCAAAAGGCTGTCTCCTTGTATTATAAGATTTTGATCCTGTCGCACTTTCGTAATGCAGCTGAATTCACTACCAGGCCTTTCAACATTATATTATACGCACACAGCTGAATCAAATAATATTAATACATTTAAAAAATCATAGGTATGAAACAATGATAAAATAGGAGTTCAATCGTTCTCCATTGCCCGCTAGAGGCGCTAGTAGACTTCATGCACGTAGCCTATATTAGCAAAAACTAGTCAATTTTTACGTGAATCGATTTTCTTTTGATTAATCGTTAATACATATTTAAGAGAATAATAGTTTTTTTATTCTATCCCTATTCACTTTTGAGTAGCTTATAGACTTGACTGTTTTACTTATCATCTTCGTTATGAAAAAGTTTAACAATCATAATTCTTTTATTTGTTATATGGCCAGTTGCACCACCGTCATTTGACTCTAAGTGGAGTTTACTATCTATGCCAACTATTGTATGCACAATTGTTGCCACGGTTATTATTCCTCCCTTAGAGTTAAGTGACGGTGGTGCAACTGGCCAATAATCGCTTTACAAAAATCGTAAAGTATTAGGTCGCAAGAGAGGTATTCAATTTCAAAAAAATATTTTTGCATTTTAACTGGCACTATGTGAATATATTTCAATAAATATAATATTTGAATAATCTAGTACCTACTGTAAGTTCAACAGTTGAAATAGACATATTAGAAACAGCATGTGCGCTGACGCCACAAACAGAAATTCGAGATTTTTCAACTTTCGGCGCCATGCTCTAAGCTTTCATCAGAGTGTGAAGTTGCAAAAGTAGATCGATTCTCTTAGTTTATCGACGCCGCTCAGGAAATAATGCTTAATCTGTTAAATAGTATTTCTGAAATCTTTCATTTTTTTTTGTTCTTACAGGTCAGTTTATTCCTTTTATTTTCAGGTTGGCCTTATATCTTTTCAAATAGTATTCCATAAGCGACTTTGTCGTCCTATTTTCTTCTTTTCTTTGCCTTTATCAATATGATTTTTCTGGTACGTATACTAAAATCGAATTTGAATATATTACAAATATTCTTTATGGTACAGTAATTTCATTCTAAAAAAAAAGAGGTTACCTAGAAAGTCTACCGGGAGCTTCAAAAATAAGTAATTTAATAGATATCGATGTGCTCTTTCCGAATTTCGACTTTGCAATGTCGTATCTTTGCCGCTTGCGCCGTTTATATTGAAAAAATGGCGCCTAAAAAACAGTTTTTGACAATATCTCCTTTCCGACTTATTTCATGATAAAAGCATTCATATACAAAATGAAACTAGAGGAAATTTCCTACAATATATGTGATAGTCTTTTTTTTTTAGTAGAATCAATAGTTTTGGAGTACGAGCACTGCAAACCATTATACATCTACGCCAACCCGTGATATTTAATTTTAACTAAAATTTGTGAATTATAGAATTGAATTGAATCTAAAAACTATCTAAAAATGAATATTTTACTATGCGTTGAAAAACTCATTCTCCGCAGATATAAAGTAATGCGTCGCCTTTGTGTCGGGCGTCCTTCTTTACCCTCAGAGCATCGTTCGCATTTATAGAACCTTGGCTTCTGATGAAGTAAATTGTTGAAAACGATATAATAATGAGAGGTTGATCGCTGCAACTGCGACCCACACCCAACTACATTTTGCGGTGCTCGTACGCCAAAACTATTGATTTTACGAAAGAAAAAAGTTATCACAGGAATTGTTTAAAATTTTTCCTAGTCTCATTTGGTATATGAATATTTTCGTCGTGAAATGAGTCGGAAAGGAAATATTGTCAAAAAACTGCTTTTGGATGCCATTTTTCCAATCTGATGGCGCGAGCGGCAAAGATACGAGGGGACAAAGTCGAAATTCGGAAACAGTACATCGAAATCTATAAAATTATCTATTTTCAAAGCTCCCGGACTACTTTCCAGAAAAAACTACCAAATGACTGTACTATTGCAATCAAAAATTATTCATTAAATCAAGATTTCTGTAGGTTTTCGAAGCTACTCTATTATTTTTACTAATTAGAAGACTTTGGCTCAACCTGTGAAGTTTGTCTAACGAAGAAGAAAAGTAATAACAAAAATTCATGAAGCCTTGTAGCTAGTCAATGGAATTATTTTAAAGCAGCTACACGGATAAATTAATTCTTAAATCCGATGCATCTTTTCTATTTTGAGGAAAATGTGCTTATTCCTTCATCTTGAAAAGAGCTTAAGTCTATTCGCTTTTTATTTTCGGTTGATCCAGCGTTTAAAATGCGTTAGAACAATTCTGTAAGAAATCTGATTTTCTACAATTTTTATTTGCAGCATTTTGTTTTATCTCGATTATTTGAGGAATTATAGTATTAAACATTAAATTTCAGAGCTTATTTGGGTCGTTTATTATTGATCTTTTGTTGGGAATTATTGTTGGTAATTTCATAGTGTAATATTAAATGAACAGCTTCGTGTATTTGTTGTTCAATTTCTGATGTTAATTAAGCTTGCATGAGGCCGCCATTACTGGTATTGTTCACTGTATGGAGAGTTGAAAGAGTACACTGAAAATTGATGCCAAATTCAACTTTTGTCAACTGTCAGCTAACACTCGAACTTTGTAATAGGACTTCCAAAAAGAAGTATCATCATATAGAGCGTATTGTAAAAGTGGAACTCCATGTCGCATTCTATGAGTATTACAGCCACAGTCATAAGAGAACTGCCGCTACTCCTGCAGCCCACAGAAGAAAGGGTAGTTTATATCGTTCAGTTTTTTTTTCTAATTTGCTTATAGTGTATACAATTATTATTTCATTTTAAAAATACACGAAACTGCTGATTATAGGTCCATTCACAATGAGGTCGTTCTGTTGATGCCACTACCAATGTCGATGCATTGAAAAAAGAATTATGGAGAAAATTAGTGCTATTTTTTTGATTGACAGATGTCACATAAAAACGATTGATGATATGATATTTTAGCATGAATGGCAGAAATTATTAGTGGAATGAAAATTATTTACAATTACGATTAATTTGACAGCGATAGGGAATGGCATCGGCAGTACGATCTCATTGTGAATGGCCTTTATGAATCATTCGTTAATTCTTATATTTAGCCACCTATGAGAAATTATATTTGTTAAATTAATCGGACAACGATAGAAAGCTAGAAAAACTGGCCATGTGATCGGCAAATTGCTAAATATTGTATAAAAAAAGGTTCCGAAGATAGCTTCGTATGCCTTATCAATAATAAAATTTATTAATAAGTACATAAATGTACACTATAGCAAAACTAACTTTCATCGGAATATCAAAAATAATTAGTCCAGTTCAGCTTTCAAAGTCCGACCTATCAATTTTTCACTGTGTAACGGATATATAAATAACATAAATATTAATCACGCATTTCATCCGATAGGGGTGTGGTAGACGCTTATAGTGCTCTGGGTAGATTGATTGATATTTCTTCGGCTATAATTATTGAATTATCGGAATGCTGTGAATAAGAATTGTTGGATAATTCTCTATAGCACTGTCGCGATATATTTTCAATGTTGGATCAATGTAAATAGAAAAAAAGCGGAAAACTGGATTCAACCTTGCATCAAGATGTTGTATTACGCACACCTCTAGTAGAATAATGTACTCCAGAGTTAGAGATGTCTCAATTTTTGGCAGATTTCTTGTTTTTTAGTTTCTATCGACTTAATTATTGTCTTCTTAATTTCAAGCTTCTAGACTGACAATTTCTTTGATTAAAAGAGACATATATTACCTGTCGTTCTGATACCAAAAGAGAACCCATTACTCGATGATATATTCATAAACTTTGATGCTCTTAAATATCTTGAGGTGTAATCTTACGTATCTCCTAGTCGCACTATTATGACAGAGGTAGAAAACTGATATAAGAATAACTGACATATCTATTCCTACTAGCAATATGAGTTTTAAATTTAATATTCGTACAAAATATCAGAAAACTCTGTATGCGATAGCATAGCACAATGAACATTGTATAAAATTCTCATAAGCTCAGCTGCATTTCGTTTTGCAAGTCACAAACTAATTTCTCTTACATTATAAGAAAAAGAACGTAAAATGAGAATGGAAAATAAACACGACATTTCGTATGGTGGAGTAGAGTCAGAAAGAAGAAGCAGTGGTATTATTACATGTCAGAATACGGTGGTATTATACTCAAGGGAAGTAGGTGAAGAAATGGAAGGATAGACACCACAAAACTTTTTTTCTTATTGTAGAAACGGATTCAGGGGAAATCATTGTTTGAAAAATAATTATTTTCCTCTTTTTTGATTTTGATTGATGGTTCTAGTATATTAATAATCAATTATAAAGCATAAATCACTTTACCTTCAATTGAGAATTCGGACATAGTCCACGTAATGCTGATCCGACAGAAATCAATTGTATGAACATGAACAGTCTCTTTTAACGTTTGCCATGCTACCTGACAACGTCCAAAATTTTAGAAATTTGATGGTTTTGGAGTTAAGAATAGCCATCAAAAGTTCTGTATTGACTCGATCTCAGCAATTCCTCAAACAATAAATTCTTAAAGAAAGCTCTACGATGCCAAAAGACAGAATCAGTCATATTTTTTATACCGTCTCTCTTCACGCATTCAGGACCTCTTGAAACATTGAAGGAGATAAATCATTCCAAGAGATTGTTTTCATAGTAAAACTAACACGGCTCTGTTTTTATTACTTCAAGGCATGGAGCTCCTGAAACGACTTTGTGTAGAAAATATCAAATTATGATTTATACTATAGTTGAACTGTTCAAGATTTAAAAAACTGTAACATATACAGCTCTTGCTTATATTCTGAGTACATCCCTGACTTTTCCAAAGCAAAATATTCCATTAAACAATTTAACCTCTGGAGAAGGTACAGAAATCACAACGATATGGTATAAAAACCGGAGCTGATATTACTTCATTTAATCCCTGCGGACAACAACATATTTTTGCTCTTAAAGAACACAAAAAGTATTCTAAAATTTAAGATAAATATTTTAATTCTGTGAGTTTCTGAAATAAGCGCTTTTGATTATTGCTTTGAAGTTTTGTTTATGAACAGATGGTGTTCTTAAGGCAACGAAATTAGTAGCTTATTTTACTGAATGTAAATTTGAACTTCAGAGGTTGTTAAGGAAGACAGTTTATGTTTTCATAATCGGATAGTATTATTACTCTGCATATATAATGAGACTCATGTAATTCAACCCTTATTGAGATATTATGGCTCTAACGACTATTTAGTGGACACTACAAACTTTAGGTCAAGTATATACTGTAATAATATTCTAATCTTAATCCAAATTCTGTGTACGAGGATATGAGGTTATACAAGCAATAGAGGATGATATGATAGTTATTTTATAAACTCCGTAAGATGAGAACAAATCCTATCACGAGAAATTTTTTTTTCATATAAAAAGTAAAGAATAACCCTTCAAGAGAGATATCCATCAGATTGTCTGATGAATAGTTTGTTATAAATTAATCTGTATATTATCATAAATTAGTCTCTAAATATTTTCAGTAATCACACCGAGCAGTAAAATTCACTCACCATCATACTGCTACCACCCAAAATCTGTACTCGTAGCTCCCACAGAAACCAAATCTGGATTGGGAGCGGTGATAGATTAGGATTGTCATCTGGTCTAGTCAACAGGTTAAGAAACGTGTTAATTTTTGCTACTGCGAATTCAAATACGTGCAATAGCTCGTTGAACTCGTTATGACGTCTAAAAAAATGTGCAAAAATTTTAAGCCTGCACATAGACAATTGCAAAAGTTATAAGCAATTGAAGATTCAAAAGAGAAGGGGTCTACTTTTTTTGTAAATTACTCGAAAACTATTTGTGCTATAAGAATTTTTCAATCAGATTCTTACAACCATAATAAATCTTATTGTGAAACTTTGACTCTAATCTAATTTTTTATTTTGAAACAAAGAAACAGTTTTGAACTATTGAGACATCTTTCTGCATATATGTAAGTAAACTCTTCAAAACTAACCACATTGGCAGGGAATTCATTTCAGAGGACTGTTTTTCTCAACAAAATTATTGAATAAAACAAAAACTTATAATTTTTTTTGAATTACCAGTATCATAAAATAAACTTATTCATGAATGAATTACATTGTGTAGTCATCGTGGTATAATTTCTAATAATGAAGGAGCAATCACAAATCAGGAGAATGTTATTCTATGAAGTCCGGAAGTTTGGTTAACCGACAAAACTTCACACTAGTTGCAATACGTCTGACACCGAATTCAATCGTTATTATTTGCCATGAGAACTAATTCTTTCGTTAGCTGGTGGATGAAAATAAAATGTCTATAACAATTCAATTTTAAACAGAAATAGTGCAAGCCGGAATATTTTATTTATAATGGGTAATAAACAATTCAAAAAAATATTAATGATGTTATCAAGTATTTGGGTAATTCTGAAACATAAATATGATTTGACATAGACAGCTTCAATTTTCTACCATCAGAGAGCACTACAATCAGTTCCTGTGACGAATTGATAAAACAAATTTGACAGGATTTTAAAAATGGGCCATAGGACTGCTTGACAGATTCAGTGATAAAGGTTGAATTGTATTCTAGAATACTGAAGTAATTAGGGTAAGGCCCTCAGGAGTGAGTTACTCACTTAATCACCATTTGCTGTATCACTGCTGATGATGAGTCTTTGAGACTCGAAACGTTCGAAATAAAAAATATAATATGCCATTTATTGGGTTCCTGAGGGCCTCACCCTGATTACTTTAATCATCTTTGGATCCTCCATACTGTTTTTATTCAAAAATACATCAAAATATAGAAATGTATTTGATAGCTATTAACTTGAAATATATTTAACTTGAAATGCATTTGATAGCTATTGAAGTATGACTAGCGATTGTTGTAATAGCGCAAATTCACTATACTGAGAATATGTTAGAACAGGACAAAGAAAAGGATGTAAAAAAATCATTATTTGAAAAAAAATATGAAATCAAGATTCTTGTTGATAGAATCATGATATTTTTGTTTTTTGACATGGAAAATGCGTCAAGTGTTTCAGGGATTTCGGATCAAAGCATGTTTAAAAAACTTACATAATTTCCTTATACAATATTTGTTCATTTTTAATTCTAAATTAAAATTTGTTCATGCCATAATTTAATTTACTTTCTATTTTCTAGTATGATTTTTTATTTTTGATAGAATATGTATGTTTCTTGTTTCAAATTTCCTTATTATAAGCTATTTAATTCATTTTCTACTGCAACGTATCTCTCCAAAAAAAAATATTTTGATTAATATCGATGATTTTTTTGACGGTATACCTAAATTGAACCTTCCAGTATTTTTTTCGAAACACTCAAATTAAGAAGTTTTCGAAATGAATAACTCAAATATTAAAATTAGTTTAGTCTATTATTTTAGCCTGTCGATATTGCAGCTGAGTATAGTATTGACTTCTCGACTGCAAATTATCAAACAAACATCGTGTAAAATCCGATTAATTAATAATGCGACCACAACGAAATTGCATCACAAGGTCTTGCCGGGTTCGCCACTAACAATAACGACTCCGGTGTACCACAACAGTTTGGGTTTGGCGAACTGGTAACATAGATCGTGAATAACCGATTGACCGCATCACAATTCCCTGCCCCTAATCTACCGGTCCATACCCACACCACTACTAATTAATATAAATTTTTCACGTTCCTGTCCATACTAAATTTTTAGCTTGTGTTGACAACATTTGCACGCTGGAATATTCAATTAGAACAACGAAATGTGATTATTGGGGGATGATATTTGTAATTTGTTGATTCGAGATCGTGAATGGATGCGAAGAATGCTTTCATTTGAATAATCATTGAAACTTCACTTAGAAGAGGATCAAATCACGATCAATCATAAACTAGGCTTGCTTTCTGGTTTTGATTTTTAAGATTCAAATAATTTAATGCATAATTACTACCTATTTATTAAAGTCGAAGGATAAGATTCAAAATATGTAAATATAAATTCAGTTAGAGAAAATATATTATTAGCGGGGCAATATCAATATGAATATTCCATTAAAATTATATTATATAAAAAAAGTTTCTGTTTTCATTTCCGCATCTTTACCCTGTTGTTTGCTGGAGGCTATTTTATTAGGGATAATAATTCGATGCTTCAATTACATGTTATGTGGGCAAAAGATCAAAGTTTCCAACTAGTTTCTCTATATCACTCCAAAATTCGATATTTCCTGTGTGTATTGGCTTCCTATTACGTTATTTTTCTATTATTACCTAATTGCATTCTGTGAGCAAGACTGTAAGCTATATGAATCATTAGTGTTCAATTTCGGTACACATACCCTGAAACGTTTTGATTATCATCAAAAGCGTTATACGGTTCATGCTGATTAACTGCGTAACCATCGATTGACTATATTTTTATCTATCTATCTTTTGATGAAGTTAGTACAGTACATTTGTCAGAAACAGATGATTCAATATATAATCTATTATACGAGGGAACTAGAATGATTATCTACCTATAGCCACATAACAGATGATATTCGGTAATTATATTCCGAGTGCAGTGATTCTGATCGAGTAAATTGAGCATGTTTGGCCTATTTAACAAACTCTGCTTAGTGAATGCTTGAATATATAACAATTTGATAAAATTATACATCACATCCTAAATTATTCTGTACTCAAACTGTTAACACGAAATATTCTAATCTCCTATAATAACTATTGACGGAATTAACAAAATTTGAATTTATGGTTATGTTTGTTAAGCTGACATCAGAAACGATTAAGTTGTCTCCAAACTTCGAATTAAGTTGTCAATTGAATAGAACAAATTTAGTAACTGTAAGATGCATCTACAAACAAATAATCCCATAATTTATTTTGATATTGGGCTACAATTTCATTTCGTACCTTGTTACTTAACAAAGTTATGTAAGAAATAAACTGGAAAATGAAATGTTCAATTTATATTAAGTTAATTATATACAAGACATTTTTATAAAACATAAATGAGACACTTGAGAAGTCAATAAGAAATCATCGTCAATGAATGCCTAGATGAGGGTGCAAGATCCAATTCAATTCTTCGATAAAATACTGAAAAACTAAGGGCATCTTCGCCAACTGCCTACCAAGTTTTTATAGCTCTGCTAATTTATTTTGCAGTTCTGTGCAAATTCACAAGTCTTACAGATTTAAAAATCCATAAGAAACTGATAAGAACGCATCGACTTTTATTGAATAATGTTAATTTGCTTATAAGGATGACAAGTTCATTGCGATTTTGTTCAAAATTTACGGATTCATGATTTCATAAGACTTATAGATTCATATAGAGTTGCAATATTAATCAATATTCAAAAAATAGATATAAAATTTTATTCTTCAATTTTTAAAAGGAGAGTAATGCTGAAAGGAGACATTTTAAATGCTGGTTATATCTAATTTAAATTTAGGACTTTTCGGTGCCTTGAATCGGTCACCATCATCAGCTTTTAAAGTTGAAATAATAAAAAAACATTTTGTTATTTGATGTAATAAAATACTGGTTCCAATAAATAAATAAATAAAATAATGTGAGTCAGAATAACTAAAGCGAATCAAGATGAATCAATCTTAATTCATCTTGACTCGCTTCAGTTATTCTGACTCACATTATGTTTTATTGCATTAAATAACAAAATAGTTTTTCATTATTTCAATTTGAAAAGCTAATGATTTGAGGCACTGAGATGTCCTGAATTTGAATTAAATATAACCAGCGTTTAACATGACTATAATAATAAGTCACTTACAATGATTGAAATTTATTCTTCAATGCATGAGCGGATCAGTTAATAAAAATACTGAACCAGTCAAAATAAACGAAAAAAAGTACACTAATGCTATAAATTGAATACCACAGATGAAAATTCTTTGGAAATCGATGAGGATCTAACTGATATAGTTCTCTCCTCAGAGCATTCAACACAAATTGAGTAAGAAGAGAAAGAAGAAAGCGAATAGGAAGAAACGAATGATCATGTAGAATTTGATGATGAGTAATGTAATTTTCTTACTGCTACAATTTTCATTATATCAATAGAATATTGTCCCCTTAAATTATCTCGATCGGAATATATCGTGAAATATTCCTTAGAGGAGACCATGTTAAAAAAAATCGCCGAGTTCACTACTTAAGGAGTCATCACGATTTCAGACTGTAGATATGCACAAATTTTCGCATCATCTCTTGAGTCGTGTAGTCGGTGCTTTTTTTTCAACGTGGTTTCTCCCGAGTACTCTACGATATATTTTGATCCAGGAAATTTTATGGGACAATATTTTAATAATATAAAGAAAATTGTAGCAGCAAGGAAATTACATTATTCATCATCAAATTCTACATGATCAATCGTTTCTTCCTCAATTTGTGTTGAATGTTCTAAGAAGAGAGATGTATCATTCAGATACTCATCGGTTGCGAATGAATCTTCATCAGTCGCATTTGATTCAGCATTAGTGCAAGAGTAGTCTTGAAAATAATTTGCACAAACTGGTGAACAAAACAATTCAACTTTTCTGCACCAACAATTGTTCGTTCAGCCTTTCTTGCAATTATAAAAAATGGTATCCATTAGTTTCTCTGGAGAAGATGAAAGTAAAATCTGGATGACTCCAAACTATTATTCATCAATTTCCAGGCCCAGTTTTCAGGATTGAGTCCATTGTTAAGCCACATTTGTGCTTGGTAGAACACACGTATAGTATTTAAGTGCATGAGTCACAAAAACCAATATTTCGATATTTTTAGCGCATTTCTTAGAAAAAATGGAAGAATCATCTAGATGATGGAAGCGCATTTTTGACAGCTCATGAATGCTTGTTATTTCAGAGATTTCGCAAATTACCATCTCTTACAATTACTGAGCTTGAAATCAAGCAGTTTGGGCAAACTTACGAAACAGCAGCTTCCATTTAGTACTAGTTTCAAGTTGACTATTTAATAGGTACATAATTTATACATGTACCAACTCAAAAATACCTTTTAATCTTCATTGTTTAGTTATTGACTGACAGGAGGTCAAGTGCTGTAGCTTAAAATGATAATTTGATCTTTATCAAAGCTTTATAAAAAAAATACACCCAAAGTGAACAAATTTTCATCCAATAATAATAATTCATTTTAATAAGCTTCAAATTCGCGTCAAACAAGTCATTGAATGAATCCCGGACAGATTTGACAACTGTACATAATAATAGTGACACCCGCGGCGAAAGTTGTAACTAAATTTTCATCTACTTTAATAAATTTTAGTTGCCATATCCCTAATGTCATAGATATCTATGGACATTGTTTCACTTGAAACAAGTAATTGAATAATTCAATTTTCCACAATCACTGAGCTTGAATTAAAGCAATTTGTGCAAGCCTAAAAAACAGCAGCTTTTATTTAGTACCAGTTTCAAGTCTGTAAATAGTATAGTTGCTGAGAACTCAGCGTCACGCCAGCCAGCCAGCCAGCCAGCCAGCCAGCCAGCCAGCCAGACAGCCAAAGTGAATATAATAGCGCTTTTTTCGGAAAAATGCGCTAAAAAGCGCTATTATATTCACTTTGGCTGTCTGGCTGGCTGGCTGGCTGGCGTGACGCTGAGTTCTTAGCAACTATACTATTTATAGACTTGAAACTGGTATTAAATAAAAGCTGCTGTTTCGTAGGTTTGCACAAATTGCTTTAATTCAAGCTCAGTGATTGTGGAAGATTAAATTATTCAATTACTTGTTTCAAGTGAAACAATGCCCATAGATATATATGACATTAGGGATATGGCAACTAAAATTTATTAAAGTAGATAAACATTTAGTTACAACTTTCGCCGCGGGTGTCACTATTATTATGTACAGTTGTCAAATCTGTCCGGGATTCATTCAATGACTTGTTTGACGCGAATTTGAAGCTTATCAGAATGAATTATTATTATTGGATGAAAGTTTGTTTACTTTTGGTGTATTTTTTTTATATAGCTTTGATAAAGATCAAATTATCATTTTAAGGTACAGCACTTGACTTCCCGTCAGTCAATAACTAAACAATGAAGATTAAAAGGTATTTTTGGGTTTGTACATGCATAAATTATGTACCTATCAAATAGTCAACTTGAAACTAGTACTAAATGGAAGCTGCTGTTTCGTAAGTTTGCCCAAACTACTTGATTTCAAGCTCAGTAATTGTGAGAGATGGTAATTTGCGAGATCTCTGAAGTAACAAGCATTCATGAGCTGTCAAAAATGCGCTTTCATCATCTAGATGATTCTTCTATTTTTTCTCCAAATGGATGGCCCTGATGCATATTGGCCACTTATGAGTTCATATTCTTTTTTTCTAGGTTTGAAATCGCAATAACTCGAGACCGGTGCTTCGAAAAGACATCTTTTGACATTGACATCTTTTTTGTTGAGAATTTTACGATCTACAAGCTTTTCATCATTTATTTTCCGATGGCTCTCGCTTTTTCAAAGATATACGCATAAAACGAAAATTTGTGACCTTTGACTTCAGATAAAAAACAACGCATCGATTGAGACTTTTAAAATAGCATTTGGGAAAAATGAAGTCAAGTTTCGTGATTGCAAAGCATTTAAACCTTAGGAGATCTAATAGAGCCTAGTCCAAAAAAGTAAAAGAATTTTCTCTTAGTACCAATATATTGTATCGCTAAGCATTGGCTTTTTTCAAGTTATTGTGCTCCAACATCTAGTCCGCCGATAAACATATCGATGATATTGTATTGGTATTGAGAGAAATCCTTTTCAGTCAGGAAGTGCTATGAATGCTTACAATTAATTGAACCTGGCATCTGTTAGATTTCACAACGTTTTAACGAGATTTGTTTTTATTTATACAAGAATTGATTTATATGGTTTTCCTCTTACATGAATACATACTTATGTATATAACAAAATAATCGACAAGCCTATTAAGATAACTATCCTTTATTCTCAAAGGAAGTTTTTGATCAAAAATTCGTAGGAGTATGATTTTTAGTAATGCCTTGATTATTCTCTTACAGTTTAGAATTGTTGTTTGTTTCTTAGCGAAAAAGGAAAATTCAAAGAAAGGTTATGTAAAATTTGAATAATTTTTGTGTGAGAGGGATCTAGTTGCTATGAGAATAAATTTCCGTATGTGAGGAGTGGAAAAGGAATGATAGGCATTAGGCAGACACTATATTAAGCAAATTTATAGTCATATTGAATTAAATCTCGACTATTTTGTTACGATTACAGTATTTGGATACAATTATTGCATTATCTCAATTAATTATGTATTCTATTCAAAAGCATCCTCATATCTTCCTGCTTCACTATTCAAATAGAAACTTCGCAACAAAAATCTGATAACATATCAAGCTGACGATGGAAACAAGTGAGATTTAATTTCAAGATCCATTAAAAAAACGTTACATTCGATTAGGACGCAACAAAGAGTCGACGGCTTCTACCAGCCACATTCGATACAGCATCTGTACTTTTTGCACTATCTGTAGTAGTGGATAGCAACATTACATATATGTCGTGTCAGTGTGTATGTGTGAATCGAGTGAGATAGTATTTGTGTTTGATTAATATAGGTGAGCATTGCATTGTGGCTAGAAGCAGAGAGTTTGATTTTATTTTTGGTGAAAATAATTTTTCAATTTTGTGTGAAGTGCTTTTGTCCTGAAATGGTGCTCCTAGCTAGCTTTGTAATTAATTTGAAAAACCTAAATCAATTATTTGTGAGTAATGACTTTATATCCAATTATACTAGTTAAATTTTCATCCGCGATCCTTCACAGCGGGCGATGAAATGTTTTCCCATATAGTTTTGTTCGCCAAAATAATCTTTTAATTCTATTTCCGGAGTAACTTTTGTGAATTATATATTCTAGTGAGCTGAGATTCTATAATTTTACGTTCGATGACTTTGAAGTTTCTCGAAGTCAATTGGGATCTTATTGTACATTAGAGATGTACCGGATCGTTAAAATTGTATATCCGCGGATACGGATACAATGTTTAATTTTTGGTATATAGATGTGCCAAATATGTAATTTTAGGCAATGAAAAGTAATAGCTACAAACTTTTGTATCTGGATCTATAGAGGCTCCGAAGCTTTTGCCTCATGATAATTCCTGCTCTGAAGCAGGCCTATTGGTGATATAATTAGCTTTATTATTAATGATAGTAGTGTTGACGTGTTGTGAGTAAGACGTGTTTTTTTTTAGGTGGCCGATAATCACCTCGTTTTTCGGGACTTATCGCTATTGTAAAAAACGCAAATTTATACCAAGTGTAGGGACGAATGAACTGTGTTTAAAGTGAAGTGAAATTTGTTCATAAAAATACAAGTGCACATTTAAACTTTAATAATAATAGTGAAAGATTGGGATTCGACCTTGGCTGCTAGAGCTATCGTGCTTGGTGCTCAGTGCATCGTAGTGCTAATTGATTGTCATAAACAAATTCAGTGGCGTACTTAAATAAAGTGCTATAAATCTTTTCTAAATAAATCAAAGTGAATATAATTTTAAGTGAATTTAATTATAAGCGAATATAGGATATGCATAAAAGACAAAAAAGAGAGGAAGATTCAGTATATGAAGAAATATTTCACCAGAGTAAAAAAGTTTTGAGATCTCCAGAACAGAGAAGGAAAGAAGAAGAAGCAGAGAATAAATACGAGAATAGTGATAAAACGGAAGAAAACAAAAAAGATATAGGAAATATGGACGAACTTAAGGAAATGATGGAAAAAATGATGACAAAAATGGATAAAAATATGGAAGAAATAAAGCGAGACATAAAAGTGCTTAAAACGGAAATGGAAAGAAAGGAAAAAGCCTGGAGTAAAGAAAAAGAAAAATTGATAGCTAGAATAGAAACATTAGAGGATAAACAAGAGAAGGATGAGAAACAGAAGAAGAAAAACAATATAATAATTAAAGGATTAAAAAATGCTCAGGAACCGGAAGAAGAGGTTAAAAAATTGCTAGAGGGAAAACTGCAAATAAAAGTAGAAGTTAAAAAAATAATAAATCTAAGAAATGAGATCATATTAGCAGAAATGGTAAACTGGGAAGAAAAATACAAGGTAATGGCAGCAAAGAATAAATTAAAAAGCACCAACATTTACATTGAAAATGATCTGACTTGGGATGAAAGGAAAATACAAAAAGAGATAAGAAGTATAGCGAGAACAGAAAAAGACAAAGGGAAAAACGTGAAAATTGGATACCAAAAATTAATAATAAATGGGGAAGTGTATATCTGGGACAAGGGAGAAAATGGGGTCACTTTGAAATGGAAAGAAGTGGCCTCAAAAAACGGATAGAAAATAAGGCATTAAAGGAAGAACCAAGGAAGACGGACCAGCAATTGAACAGGATAATGAGTATAGGAACATGGAACATTAAAAGTCTAAATGGAAGAGAGGAAGAGTTAATAGATGAACTAGAGAAAGCAAAAGTGAAGATATTAGCTATCACAGAGACAAAAAAAAAAGGAAAAGGAACAAGAAAGATGAGAAATGGACACAAATTAATATATAGTGGAGTCGGAGAAAATGTAAGAGCAAAAGCGGGAGTTGGTTGTATAATTGATAGAGAACTGGAACAGTCACTGAAAGAATGGGAATGCGTGAACGAAAGGATAATGACGGTTAAATTGGAAGAGAAAGATAACTTCATAGCAAATATAATGATAGTGTATGGACCAAATGAAGATGAAAACAAAGCAAACAAAGATGAGTTCTGGGATATTTTACAATTAGAATATGAGAAACTAAAAGAACCAATATACATAATGGGCGACTTCAACGCGAGAGTAGGGAATCGAAACGAGGGATTAGAAGAAATAATGGGGACACATGGAGAAAAAGTCAAAAATAATAATGGCAATAGGCTTATAGATTGTTGCCTTATAAACGAGCTACAAATTTTAAATACGTTTTACGAACATAAGGAGATACATAAATTCACGAGAGAAGTAAAGAGTAGGAACGAGAGATCCTTGATCGATTATATTTTAACAAACAAGAACCAAAGGAAAAGAATAAATGACGTAAGAGTGCTAAGAGGTTGTGAAATCGGAAGTGATCACTTCTTGACGGTAGCAAAAGTAAAAGTAGGGAAGAAAGAGGTACAACAAAAACAGGAAACATCAAAAAATAAAAATAAAATATTAAAGCTAAAAGTAGACAAACTGAAAGACGAACAGACAAGAAAGAATTATCAAGATATCATAAAGGAATTAATAAGCAATACTCCACAACAAGAAACAAACAATGTAGAAGAAATATGGAATTATTTCAAAAATATAATAAAAGAAGCAACCAAAATAGCCTGTGGTACAATCAGCGACGAAAGCAACAGGAAACGAACAAATTGGTGGAATGAAGAAATTAAAGACAACATTAAGAAGAAGAAACTGATATGGAAGAAATATTTGAAAACAGGGAACGATAGTGACTACGAAGAGTACAAGAAACAAAGGAGATTAGTTAAAGAAAGTGTTAAAAAAGCTAAAGTAAAAGCATGGGAATCATTTGGAAAGACACTAGAACAAAATTTCAACGAAAACCAAAAACTATTTTATAGAACCTTAAAGAGAAGTAAAAGAGAAAAAGTAACAATTAAAAGCCTGAAAGATAAACAAGGAAATATATTGACAGAGGATAGTGAAATAATGACAAGATGGAGAGAACATTTTAAAGACCTACTAGTAAGTGACGAAAGTACTAATGAAACAGAGAGTGAGGAGACCCCACAAGCAGAAAGTATAAATGAAAGCACAGAGATGATAACTGAAGCCGAGTTAATTGGAGTACTTAAAAAACTGAAGAATGGCAAAGCACCGGGACATGACTGTATGAAGGCCGAGCAATTGAAGTATATGGGCGAAGAAGGAGAAAGATTATTGCTGCTTATATTAAACATAATCTGGAAAACAGGGAAAATACCTTCAGACTGGGAGAAAGCAGTAATATTTCCCATACATAAAAAAGGAGACAGTAAAAATTGTGAGAATTATAGGGGCATATCACTTTTATGCACAACAGCGAAAATTTACGAAGCAATACTCGAAAACAAGCTTAGAGCTGCGATAGAAACAACAATGGAAAAATCGCAAAGTGGGTTTAGGAGGGGACATTCGACACAAGACCACATATTCACTATAAGGAACTTGATAGAAAATACAATGAAAACGGACAAAAAACTGTATATCACATTTATAGACCTGGAAAAAGCGTTCGACCGAGTACCGAGGACTAAGTTGTGGAATATATTGAGAGGAAGAAAAATAGGAGAACAGTTATTAACAGCAATAAAAAGCATATACGAAACAACATCCAACTACATAAGAACCGGCAACGCAACATCAGAAGAGTTTAAAACATCCCAAGGATTAAGACAAGGTGGAGCTTTAAGCCCATTGCTATTTATTGTATTTCTAGACCAAATAATGAAGAATATTAAGCATAAAATAAAAAAGGTAGAGGTTGGACATTACAAGTTGAAAAGGATCTCATTATCAGAATGCGCGTTCGCAGATGACTTAGCAGTGATGGCAAAGAGCGAAGAAGATATGAAACGTAATTTAGAAATATGGAACGAAGAGCTAAGGAAACATAATATGAAGATAAATGTAGAAAAAACGAAAGTAATGGTCATATCAAAAGAGAATGTAAGGATAAACATAATACTGAATGAGAAAGAAATAGAGCAAGTAGAAACATTCAAATACTTAGGGGCAGCAATAAATAATAAAGGAAGCTTAGAGCAGGAAATAAATACGAGAATCCAGCAAGCAAATAGGAATTTTCATGCAATCAATAAAATAATACTGAAAAATAAACATATAACGAAAAGGACAAAAATGACTCTATTCAAAACAGTGCACAGGCCTATATTAATATATGGTAGTGAATCATGGTTGATGAATAAGAGAATAAGAAGCAAAATACAGGCGGCGGAAATGAAATATTTAAGAAGAGTGGAAGGAGTCACGATAATGGATAAAATAAAGAATGAAGATATAAGAAGAAGAGTACAAATAGAGAGCATTCATAATGTCATAGAAAAGAAACAGTTGGCGTGGTATGGTCACCTTTTAAGAATGCCCGAAGATAAACAAACAAAAGCAGTGTGGAATGCAAGAATACAAAACAAGAAGAAAAGGGGAAGACCAAAACAGACATGGGAAAATAATATAGAAGAGATATTAACAAAAAACAACATTAGCGGCCAAGAAGCAAAGAAGTTAGCAAGGGACAGAAAAAAATGGAAAGAGATAATCAACAAGATAGAATAGTAATCAAATAATTGAAACAAGAACAATCTCGACACCCGAAAGGGTATTAAGAGATTTAAAAAGTTTATAATAATAATAATAATAATTAATGAACGTCTTTTGTAAATTTTCTCATCAAAATGGAATAGAGCTGCATATAATTGGTACAGATAATATGAAACAATAAATCAAGCAACTATATCGATCTTTACTTTTTTTGTTTTGTTATTATTTTTCTTCACAAAGAGAAGGCAAATGTTGAACGAAGCTTATTTGTTATTTACTAAAATATCACATTACATTTATATCCGATCAATTGTCAAACTGCTCAATCTTTGAGATTGCAAAACCTTTACACAAATAAATTTGCTCGCAAATAAATTAAATTTTGTGAAAAGTATTAGAACGTAGGTACTTCAATATGATTGATATTGTGAACTTTTCTTTGTGAAGTGAAATTGTACATTTTGGAGAGAAAACTTTTCTGTCAACCGATTACGATTTGTGCTGTTGTGGGTGATATTATTTCACGATTGTTGAAATATTTGTTACTTTGAATTTACGAAAAGTTAGGAGGTATGAACCTTCCACCATTCATCACATACGTGTGTAGTTTTTAAACATTTTGAAATTCAAATGTTTATAAAGCATGCTAATGAAGTAAAATTACCACATGCATGATGTAGAATAACAAGTTTCATGTTTTTGTTTATGTTAATATGTTTTTTTGTGTTGAATCCGTGATTTTCATCTGGAACTCTGATGAAAAGAGATACTTTTAGAAGCTCTTGACTCAAGTACAGATTGATTTATGAAGAATGGACACTAGAAATATAATATATAATATTTGGAATGACGTATTTCACACTTGTGGACCGTATTTCTGGCTTTCGGCTCGAATTGAAAACTTTACGTTCGGTTGGAGTAAGAGCCATTTCAATACTTGTTGTAGAATATAATATTCTTACATCATTAGTATTAAGTAGTTGAGTAGTGGTTGACGACCTTATACTGGTACTGACTGTTATTATGGTTGAAGTGCTGGTAATATCATAATCGTGCGGTTCTCAATTGCCTTCCCCAAAATTTTCAAATGCCTGACAGTCGACAATGGCAATTGGTTCAACTTTACTTACATTTGTTGTATTTTTCCATTCAGAGACATGACGTAAATTATGTGTAGCTCTATGAAACTTTGACACTCTAGTAGGCGAAGTTGACGACATTATGTAATGTAATATAAAATACAATCTTAAATATAAAATAATTATTCAGAATGATGACATCATGTTCAACCATAAATACAATCACCTCAACTCAACTGATAGTCAGAGCCAGTATATGCTCGATATACTTCATTTCCTCAAAAAATGCAACTCAACACGGTGACGTAGAAAAATCTTCACTGACTCCCGTTTTGTAGTTAACTCTGCAAAATTTTATTGGGCCGAATTCAGTTCTCTTCACTACTTGAAGAAGTACCACTAAAATGTCATAAATAAAGACACCTATGCTGCACTAATTGAATAAGAAAAAAATGCTTCAATGACATAATTAGCCAATAAAATCCGAAAAAACTTATCTTTATTTTATAGAATTATTCAACTTTGAAATGGGAAAACCAGCTTTCAGTTAAATCAGATAATAAATAATTTCTGAACGTATTAATTATGTTTGTATGATTTGGAACCCTATTATCATCATATAATTAGCACACTATCCAAATAGTTACTGTCTGAGGATAACTATTATTATGGTTAGCGTTCTTCCAACGCAAGACGTTGCAGTCTCTCTATATAGTTTGCCGATAATTTTGTAGCTTTGAAATTCAAGATTCCAGTCGCACCTGCTGCTGTGAAGATGTTTGTCTTCAATTAAAGACGACAAGGAAGGAAAACGAGCTATACGATTGCTTAGCAGGATCCCAATATAACGCGTTGTAATCTATATTAAACAAGTAATTTTCATCCTGGAATTAATATTATCATAACAGAATGAAGGAATGTACAATTAGTTTTTTTGTTATAAGAAAATTTGAAGGTGCTAAAATATTTTGGAGTAAGAATAACAGGTAGAAATTACTAGAGAATAATCCTAATTCTTGAGCTGTGAGTGCGGATGGCCGAGCGTGTTTGTTCACCTATACATGCTGTGACGTCACTCGACCAAGAGGTCGCAGGTTCGAATCCACTCACCGACAATGTGTGATTTGTCCTAAAAATAAAAATTGCAGTTACTTGCATCAACACACTCGGGTGCTACAGGTTGCCAGCCTATACACCTTAAAATATGTAGCAATGGCACGAAATTCTGATCGGCAGTACGGCGGTGTTATACCGCGGCTCGGTGATACCGATTAGAAAGGCCCAGGCTCTTACAAGGGCTGTTGCGCCAATGATGATGATGATGAAAATATTTTGGAGTAAGAATAACAGGTAGAAATTACTAGAGAATAATCCTAATTCTTGAGCTCTGAAAATTTTGGCGCGCTGTACATAAATTTATTATAAAGTGGTATTCAACATCTTGCTGGAGATCAAAATCAAAACAATGTTAAGATTCATCAAGATGATATTTTATTTTTTATAAACATTAAAGAACTTTGAATTGACTACATCATGTATCCAGAGCAGTGGTGGATCCACAACGAATTATCATTAATATTGATAGGGACCTAATCAGCTTATCCTTCTATAAAAATGAGATCCAGATCAAGATAACAAGGACTGGGGACTCAAGACTAGATGTGATTGTTAATGTCGATTTAATGTGGTACCACCACAAGGCTGATCGATTCGATTATTCAGAAAAAGGGCTGATAATTTATTACGAGTATCCATAGCCATGTTTGCATGTTGATAATTTGACAAATAGGATAGGGAAGTGCAAGAGTGATAAATCACTTGAATCAATTAACCTTCCAGATCTTTGTTTACATATTTGACTTTCTTGTTTCTATTAAATTCAATAAGAAATTGTATTGATGAATGTTTGTTGGAACTAATTGATTAATAAGGAAATCATACTGATCTAGAAACAAAATTGATAAAATGATTTTTCTGATCAGAAGATAGATTAACAAGATGTAAAAATCTGATCTATCAATTAATCAGTTCAATCAAACGATCAGATTTTTACTCACTTATACAAAGTAAAAGTAAGTAGGTATTGTGAAACTGACAAAATTCAAATTTCAAGATTTTGATAGAAATATCAGTTTTGAATATACCTGAATCAGTTTTGACTATTTTCGGCTTGATGTCGGTACGTATGTATGTATGTATGTGCGTTCGTAACTCACAAATCTCAAAACCCGTTGAACGTATGATGTAGAAATTTTGTACTTGAGACTGGTCCAGGGTCTACTTGTGCACCTTGCATGATTGCAATCGTCTGTACTGGAAGTGCACTTTACTTGAGTTTTTGTTCTAAATTTTCCGCATAAATCCTGGATGATTGATCGTTAGATACTGAAATTCAGTATTTGAAATTGCTGTGGTATCCAAATGGTTATCTCCTATCTTTGGACCAATCGGCTGAACCAGAAGTTGCACTTTATGTAATAGACTTTTTGAATTTTTCGCATAAATTCAAAGCAATCAGTCGTGGAGTATTGAAATTTTGTATTAAGCACTTCTATAACATCTAGTTGTACACCTCGCATTATGATTGCAATCGTCTTTCATAAATTCAGATCTACCAGCCGTAGAATCTTGAAAATCAGTACCTATTTGGGAATCTGTTAGGAATGTTGTAGCATAACAATGATAACCTACTGTTTCCAAAGCAACCGACTAGGCCGAAAGTGCATTTTACTTGACAGATTCTTATGTTTCTTTAGATAAATTCGAAACGATTAGCCATGAAACAACTGTGTGTGATTATCATGTAAAAATATATCCGATGAAGTACAAATAAGTCACGTGATGTCCACTTGAGATTTTTTGGTTGATAATAGAAATGTGCATGATCCTTAGAAATATATGTCCGCGAATATACATACGAATACGGATTATTGGTGTCTAGATCCACGAATATGGATATGGACCTCAACTTTCGTTTATGGCCGGCGTCGGAGCGTGTGATCTTGAACCGAGAAGTTTTTCAGTGCAGTAGGAATGATTAATGATTCACATCGAAATAGACTTTTGGGAGACAAAGTTGCCAGGTTACTCTTTTGAAGTACAATTTACAATAACTCAATTTCAATAATGATATTTAGTTATTCTGAAATTTTCTGGAAAAGTGATTATTTTATATGATGTAAATATTTTTGGTACTCATTTCTATAGGTGCATTACAAAGATTAGAGGTTTGATCTCATTATAAAGATAATTTAACTCATTTCTTATAACTTATTATTCATATCCTTAATTTTTGCAGTATAAATATATGAATCTAAGAAGTAAAAAATATTTTGTATTTCTTTGCTACCTATCTAAGATCCGTTAAAGATCCGCTGAAAAGTCACGGATACCAATACAAATCTTTTTTCTTCTCGGATATTTGCGGATACGGACATGAATATCTGACCCGTCACTAGTCAATAATCACGATTTTGTTAACTTTTCGGTGTTGATATTGAACGTTAATAGTTAGAACCTAAAACTGAAAACAAACAGTTGATTTGCAGAATCCCGGTCATTATCCGATTGATGAAGTTATTTGAGGAAGGAGGAACTGGCCCTCAATATTCGAAATAGTTTTTAAATTAGATAGAATAATTTAGTTCTAGAAACTAATACTGATCGGTATTTCCAAATTAGATGAATTCAATTTATCTACGATTGAATAGGAAGTGACAATTTTTCATATCAGTAAAATTTTTATTGCACACTATTGATACAGAATTTCAATGAGAGAGTTCATCAGTATTTAAATATCTGGAGCATATTTTAGAATTCATCTACAACACTTTAATCTTTTTGGACATTTTAAACTTGATATTTGATATTTTCATCCAAATACAGAAGTATTGATGTCAACTGTGATGAGAACAGTTCAATTCATAATATCGATTCCTTATAATAATGGTCAAAGCAACATTTAGAAAACAAAAAATATTTTATATAATTGACTGCTTTACGAAAATTAGGACGATCGAAGATCAAATATTGTAAGCGTTGAACGGTACTGGTGCAAAGTAGCATGAAGATAAGAGAGAGAGAGAGAGAGAGAGAGAGAGAGAGAGAGAGAGATCGTAAGTCACGCATGCGTATGTCGTTTAAGTATACCTATAAGTATAACTATGCTTTCCCTCGTATCGTACTATTTTCGTGTGTCGTATTTTTTTGCGCAAGTATATGTGGTCAACTCAAAGTTACTCTGTCATTTTGATTTTGTCAATATAGCCGTTATTTGTTTATGAATCTGTTTATGTACTATGCATATTTAATGTTGTGATGTTGATTACGCAGTCAAAAATAACCCGTAAATATAAATAATTATTCAGATAATTGCAGTTTATTTCCCAATTATTACAAAATAAACAATATGCCGATGTATTCATAATTAACTATGTTTTGGTACATAATTATTAACCTGTTTGAGGTGAATTCGTACTTCATGATGAATATAAAATTCAGTGCTGCCTATATTTTGACACACAAATTATACAGCATTAAAAGTTTTAGGACTGAAAAATGAAATGAACACAATCATTCACACTTGTTGTAATTATGTCTAAATGTCAACTTTTGCGGTGGGCTTCTTCATTGTGTGCTCAATAATTGTCCAAATATTGAAGCTGAGAGTCGAAAAGTTAATCTTGTTTACAATACGAGAGTGACATTTGGTCAACAGTTTAAGTGACTCTGCAACTCTCGTCACCAAATTCTTGACCTCAGATATCGAAGTTCGACTTATACTTTTATTACATAAATTACTATTTTTCTATTAGTGTGCTACAAAGAAGGTTGGCTAGAATTTTTATAGAATACACTTCTTCGGGCTTATGAATGCTTGCGATTGTGTTTATAATGGACCTCTTAATATTGAAGACATATTTAAACAATCAAAATGATAAGGACGGTTTATCGTTAAAGATTTAATGTCGGTCTAGTATATTATTGTTGTCATAATAATACTGATTCCAGGGTAATCACGTTTCAAATAATACCCGAGGGCGTTATTTTCCAAAATAATGTCCGAGGGCATTATTTCTACCAATAACAATCACGTTCCCTAGTTACAGCAAGTAACTAGAGTTATTTCTTTGACAGAGATCACAATGATAGGACATATATTGCTGAGATTTTTGATTGAAATAGTACATTATTTGGACATTAAACATTGAAGGCATCACAGGAGTTGGACGGTCAACGTACACACCTCGGGCCAGAGGCCCTCGGAAAGTACACTGTTGACCTCAGGCATCATTGTCTTTTTAACATCCTCGATATCTTAATTACTATTGCAACCATTTACAAATATTGAACTTATTGTTTAGTGATTTGTTTTTCCCTTTTTGTGACATCGCCTTTGTTTTTTCTCAAAAGATTTTATTCCAAGGAATTTGATCTCTACCTTGCTTGAAGTGTCATTGAAAAATTTTTTTATAAAACTAAAATAAAGTTATACAAAATATCTTTTCTAATATTTTGCTCTTTGATGTGAAATTGAAACATCTTGATGAAAAATAATAACGCATTTAAAAAAATTAGTTTATAGGTAAATTGTTAATTCTATACCATGCTAAGCAACGTGAATGTATAATCGTGTTTTATCACAGTTGCGCTTGTGATACTCATAGCATCACATTTACGTGTTATGTACGTACACACGTTAAAACGATTATGTGTGTTTTCCATCACCATCGAACATCAAATTGTGTGGCTATGTTTCTCATCGCCGTCCACTGGGAAGGATACAAAAAGGAATTTTTTCAACCCATGCAATGTAAAATTGCAATTTAAAATTCAGGATAGGAAACTAATCTTCATAATGGAATTCTTCACAAGTATTTACTGTTAATATATAAATATGAAGCTGGGATATACTGTTGTAATATACAGGATGCTCCACTGATGCTTATGCTTTTTGTAATCAGGAATATAAACTACAAATACTACGGATATAAATGTATTGACTATACTACTAACTGTCAAGTACAAAAAAATCTGAGAAACCAGTATTTGGGAATTGTAACAAGAAAATATTGAAGCATTTATTCCACCTGCTAGATCAAATTGAATCTCAAGATTTTTTTGCAACATCTTATGAAATATAACAATATCTGACATATTTTGTTATTATTTTACATTTGTATCACAAAATTCAGGTACAAATTATTCTTCATTTGTAAATTTTCCATTGGACGCCCATTTGATCCGATAAAGATTAAAATGATTACGAACCACTGCGACAGTGTGATATCGGGAGGTCATAAGCACGTTTGTTGCTTTACCCCAATATAAATTTGCCCCAAAATTACGGATCAGTTGCGATTTGTATCCAACAGTGATCTGTTGATTGATTTTTCGAATTCCCAGCTTTGTAAGCGAATCAATGTCGTGCTTTGCATAATGAAATTGTGAAGCAAATTGTGGAAAGCTGGCGTTTATTTATACGTGAAAAGTTAGAGCTATTGTCCTAGCAAAATCAAATTGATTTACGTTTGAGATAAGAAGTTTTTATATTATTCAAATAATTTATATTATATTTAATATATATTGCGTTACAGTACAAGGTTAGTAAGCGCAATATTACAGAAAAGTGTTATAGAATTCATTTACTTTCTCCATAGAAATTGGTTGATTTGAAGGATTGGAATAAATCATAGCCGTTGTATATATGGATGAAAAAATTCAATTAAACTCCTGAGGAAACATTGATGTCAATTCCTTTCTATACATTGTTATGGTCTGCAAAAACACAGTTTTCAACCCATTGTGACAATAATGAAAATATGTTATCACATGGTAACGAAAAAAGTCAGATATTAGAATTATCACCTCGGGTGACTGGTCAATTCTATTCCGATCCTTCAAACCAACCAATTTCCAAAATGTCACAAGGTAGGATCAACTTTAAAATTTTATGTCTCCATAGAGAAATAAAGTACACATTTTACTATCCCAAGAGTACATTTTACGTTCCTTTTCAACTATTAAAATTCAGACAAAAGATCTTTTGATTCGACGGATTTCAATTGTTGGTAATGGATTAAGAAATATCGCATTATTATCGGAATAAAGATTGTAATTATTATAATTATGGATGATTATTCGTATAATAAAAATATTGAAGAATTTATATTCATCTTATTATTATTTGTGCATATACATAATATTCACCTTTCGAATAAATATTTAGCTCTCTGATCTATAAATATAGCTGTAAAAACATCCAGAAAAAATGGCTTTTCTTGATAAAACTGTCAAAATTTTCTTAGTGATCATTCAGAGACTTCGTTCACTATAGTTTTCAAAGTGACTTGAATAAGGCTGATCCTTCACGCTCTTAACTGAAACGCTTTCTACATAGTTTGTGCAAATAGTAATAATAATGCAACAATTATTTTTGACAAATGTAAGTTGTGAATTTTGCCAGAATTTGGCTATGATAAATGAATTGAATAATAATCGGCTCACATCTTTAGAAATATGAGATGAACCAAAAATTGAAGAGGAATACACTAGAGTCTCTCATAACGAGTTTGTTCGTTGAGCGAAACAATTTTCTCTAAATTAATCAATGTGAAATACAGTAATGCGTTCTACACCGAGAGAAAAAAACTCTTAGTTTGTTATTTGCAACAAATCGCAACTGATCCATATACTCATAAGTTTTTAAGGAACGTATATTATTATTTATGAGTTTATGACACACAATTACCAATTCTATTACTAGAAAGCTTTTTCCACAGACAACTTTTACCTTACCTCCAAAATCCCGCCCAGAGTCACCTACACCATTGCTAAACTTCGCGTATGTAATCCAAATAAATTCTATATTTATCATAACGGATACTGCCATAAGTTCGATGCAGAAGTAATATGTGACATATGCAACAAAAATGAACCAGACAACCTGAACCATTTCCTACTGTCTTGCCCAATTTACTCTGCTTCTAGGTCGGCATACCTGGAAAAATATATAGCCACAGTAGCAGACCCGAACATTAGCACCCTACTTGGAGAGATATCAAACGGAAAAATGTTCGACATCTTCAACTTCATGAACAACTCCCTAAAAATCCGTGCATTCATAATTAATGTGTAGTAAAGCCAATGAAATGTAATCTATATCAATCACTTTTGCAAAGAAATGTATTTTTTCTCCAAGCAAAATAAAGCTATTATTATTATTATTATTATTACTAGAAAGCTGCTTAGAAATATTTGTTTGTGAAAATGTGCCCATTATCATTAAAAAAAAGTTAGGAGAAATGTGTGATCACAAGCGACAATGATGTATTAATAGGACAATACTAAGACTGATGACGCACTGGCGCGGAAAGCCAGCGCATAAGTGAAAAACTTATAAGAGAACTCTCCCGTTTTTCACGTCACACGTTATGTGAAATTTCGTTAAGCGAGATATTTTTTCACCATTTGTTTTGCCCTTCACGCGAAAATTTCGCTAAGAGGGGTGCTCGTTATGACCGTATTCATTATATTCCTCTATTCACTATTAGTTACTCTGGTAATTGAAAGCTAGAGTAAATTTACGAAAGCTATAATAACAAAGACAATGAAGAAGAGGAGATCCAGCAATGCGGGAACATCAACAAGCACAGAAGAACAGAGAATATAACAGAAGAAGAGATGAAACTAGCATTAAATAGGCTAAGAAACGGAGAAGCTCCGGGACACGATAGAATAAGATCAGAACAACTTAAATACATGGGGCCAGCAGGAGAGCAAATACTATTAGTGATGCTGAATAGAATCTGGACAATAGGAAAAATCCCTAAAGATTGGGAAAAGGCAGTGATTTTCCCCATTCATAAAAAAGGAGACAATAGAAATTGTAACAATTAAAGAAGGATATCACTAATATTTACGACAGCAAAAGTATATGAAGCCATACTAGAAAAGAAACTAAGACAAGAGGTGGAATCAAAAATGGAAAGGTCACAAAGCGGATTCAGGAAAGGACATTGCACACAAGACCACATATACACAATTAGGAGGCTTATAGAAAAAATTCTGATACAAGAAAGCAAGCTCTATATTACGTTTGTCGATCTAGAAAAAGCTTTTGATCGAGTACCACGGAAACAAATGTGGAAAATACTGGGAGAAAGACAAATAAACATAAAACTACTAAACGCCATAAAAAGCGTGTATAGAGAAACAACAAATTACATAAGAACGGGTAACGAAATATCAGGAGAATTCAACACCACGCAGGGTTTAAGACAAGGAGGGGCATTAAGCCCATTATTATTTATTGTCTTCTTAGATAATATATTGGAGCAAATAAAAGATAAAACGAAGAAAGTAGACATTGGACATTACCAGTTGACCGTAATTAAAATAGCAGAGTGTGCATTTGCAGACGATCTAGCAGTCCTGGTTAAGAATGAGGAAGATATGAAATATAATTGAAATGTTTGGAACGAGGAATTGAGAAAACACAACATGAACATAGATGTCAAAAAAACAAAAGTAATGGTGATATCGAAAGAGGACATTATCATTAATATACAGCTAAATGGATGCGAAGTAGGGCAAGTAGAAGACTGTACGTATCTAGGAGCAACAATAAATAATAAAAAAAATATGGAACCAGAAATCAACAAAATAATACAAGCAGCTAGCAGAAACTACTATGCACTCAACAAAGCGGTACTAGGAAATAAGCTAGTATCCGAGAATACAAAAATGACACTGTACAAAACTTACACATACGGAAGTAAGTCGTGGATACTCGAGCAGAGACTGAAAAGTAAAGTACAAGCATCAGAAATACTTAAGAAGAGTTGAAGGTGTTACAAGGATAGACAGAATGAGAAACGAACGAATAAGAGATAATTTAGAAATAGAGAGCATACATAAGACCATAGAAAAGAAACAAGTTTCATGGTATGGTCATTTAGTCAGAATGCCAGAGGAAAATCAGACGAAGCAAGTTTGGAAAGCAAGAACCACAAGAAAGAAAAAAAGAGGAAGACCAAAGAAGACATGGGAAAAAAACATAAATGAAATTCTACACAGAAACAGCATCAGCTGGCAAGAAGCGAAGAGAATAGCACAAAATAGACAAGAGTGGAAAGAACTGACCAATAACCTAAAGTGGAAATAATTACAATCTAGATACCCGAAAGGGTATAAATAGATTTAAAAAGATTAATAATAATAATAATAATAATAAATGTGCTCATACGATATTTATTTCAAACTTTAGCGTTGACACTGATTTTTCGATTTTATGGTATCTAAGGACCAGTTTACCATTATAACCTATATTTCAAGCGCTATTTGAAAAAAAAAATATCGAATTGAAATAAGTTCATGTCATATTTGATTTTTTATATGATATTGTTCCATCAGGCAACGCTTGAATTTGAAAGTCAGCGATATGAGTGTCCATTATTCTCTTGATTGATCGCAGTTAAAAAATTAGCAACGGATGAATAAATATATCTGTACAATGAAGGAAATTGACTTACATTATTATTTAATGCAAACATGATATATGGTTGAGACTTGGAAGATTAAATGAATTGAATATTTCAGAATGAAATAATCTGAAGATAACAGCTACAATACTTTCAATAGTTTTCAGTGTCTCTTTTTTTCGGGAATTTGAATGGTTCAATCAGGGGCGTCTCGAGCGGGGGTGCAAGGGGTGCACGGCACCCCGGCGCCAAGGCCTTGAGGGCGGCAGCTGGACCCCGGAAATAATTATTTTTCACTGAATACTCATTTCATCAACAAAATATTTTATTAGGACTAATAAAATAATTTTGAACATGAAAATTTTGAAGAATGACTAAAAATCAAAATTAATTATAAGGCAAAATATATACTCCACCTATTTTGATTTACCACGAATTAGGAGAAAAAATAATAACCCTTATACCCTATTCAAATACAATTTATTTTGACTTCGGTCCAAATTCCAACAAGATATATTTTTGTCGCAATTGATATCCTTCTCAGAATTTCATTTTCACTTCCAAGAGCTTGACAGTTGATTTGACAAAAGGGGTGCCTTCGAGGTGGATAAGTAACTGTTTCATTCTGAAATTTTAATTTTTCTATGAATCTAAATTCATCTTTCTCATTAATATTTGAAAATGGCTCATTTGTTGTCTTGATTTTGAATGAGTTTAAACGAAATATTACTTATACTCTGTGACATCAGTGATTTAATATTTGTGACTTGCTGGCCTGTGAATTGGAGTTTACTTGAGGTAAGTCGATATATTTTTTTTTTCTATGAAACTACACACTATAAAAATGAAAGAATTTCATTCTGTATCAAATCCAATATGATATTTTATCTGAAGTTGTATTTTGCACATATATAGAGTTATAGGTAATCAATTAATTATTATTAATTATTTCAAACCTTCTGAGATGAACAAATAATTCTATAAATCAGAAAAAAAAAAATCGCTACAATTTTTAACGATTTAATATTGAATATTCTGATTAATATGTACATAAAATACAATTTTGGAATCCGGAAGATCGCTGTATTTGGCTTCGCGTCGTACACCGAACATTTTCACTTATATCAAAATTCAGTATTTTATGTATTCGCTAAGCTTAACAAAACAATATTTTGATACATTGAATAATAAAATTTTGTTTCGTTTTTAATCTATTTCTTTGTTGTACGTAGATGACCGATGAAAAAAAAAACATTTTGGACATCAATCCAGAAAGCGAAAATTGGAAAAAGAAAAAAACGTAAAAAAATGTACAGACTTTCGAATTTTCGAGGTAGAGTTCAATAATTAAATGAGAAGTTATGTATATTATGGTTTCAATTTTTGCTCATGTCTGTAACTCTTATCTTTGTTGATGTGAAAAAAATTTGGTAAAATATTGTAATTTATATATATCATATTGCTCATTATTTTTTCAAAATTCGATGATTATTATTATTGCGTTAAGATAATACCCATTTGTATATATTTGAATTTATGAGTCGGGAACTAGATTTTTCAAAAATAATATACATAGTATAGGATTTAAGTATAACCATCGAATACAATGAAATATTGAGACTCGAATTGATTTATTCCATCAATCCACTTCACGAAAACCTTCTATTTGCAACATATATTCGTAAAAATATGAACGGGGCATAAGTGCGCTGATTTAACTGGGTTAATTCTATGGATCCAAAAGATTGGATAAATCTCTGAGCATATCTCCGCTGGTATCTCGCTGATTTGAAAAAAACCAAAAATGAGGGAAAATTTGAAATCTTTGTTTTCCTTATTCAATCCCAAGGGTCAACTCTGACCAAGCTCGACACGGAATCTTGAGTAATACGTATTATGTAATACAATATGCGCACTGTATCAGTGGCTACAGTGATTTTTATTTTCAAGGGGTAGCTTCGCACCCAATCGCCCGCTCTGATCAAGCTCAATGCGGTAATTTGTAAAAAAATCAGTGAAATGTACAAAAAAATGAAAATATCTACTCCTGGCTCAACTATACTGTGAATATATGTATAAAAAAAAGCTCTGTCTGATTACATTTTTCCCCCATTATGTACTTTTGCCACTTAGCATTACGTAATCGAAGAAATGTGACTTAATTTCAAGACACAAACTCTACAACTTGAATTTTCTATGTATGCTTATTTGTGTAACTTAAATTTGATATTGAATCTTACACAACTGTTCAAAGAGGTGCAGCGCAGATAGGCTAGGAGATTATCGCGATCGTTTAGATGGACAGCGCACTTCTGCCATTCTTATCAGGTAAAGGATTATCATCGGCGCAGTTTGGATACACCCAAAAAGATATATCATCAAGTAATGTTGCAGATTCCATACAAGGCACATTTCAGGAGAATCAAAGAATAAATTGGATACATACTATAACTTATATTCAATCAATTATACTTTTTACTCCGATATCCGTAACATTAATTCTCCAAATATGCACGTTTGCTTGGAATAGATTTTTTTAAGCTAAAATTGATATTTACAAATGTTATGGCTCATTATTTCGAATGCGTATACCAATATTTTCTACCTTATATACCTTGCAATGTAATATGATGTATATTATTTCTTGTATTTCTGCGATTATTGTTGAGGCTCTACAGAGAAATTGTATATCCACTTAGGAGTGAATGATATTTAATCTTGAGTACTTGTAGCCCTTAAGCTTCGCGTGAAGATTTCAAGTTGCATCTCTTCCTTGATATATAATACTCAATTTTTGACCTACCTCTCTCAGGGTTACATTTAGTTCAGAGTTGAGACATTTCAAGTGACTTCAATATTCATAACGAAATTTCATGTTTCTAGAGATGTAATCCACCAATCCGAGGTTAACTCGCTTTTGTGCAATCCACCCTTGGAAAGTGAAGTTTTCAGATACTATTTAGCAAATTTCGATTGCTCCTCTAATTAAATATGTCTAAAACTGTCAGATAGCTGCAGAAAGAGAATTGTCATTCTCTTTCTTGAAGAAAATATTTGAATTCAATTTATATTATCGGAGAAAAGATAAGATTCTTTTGAAAATTGTTAATTGCTTGGGAAATATTGGAGAATTCATTGAATGGATGGATCCATCCAGAAAGTTATGAAGTTGAATAATCTTAATACAGATACTGTGAGTTTGGCATAAAAGTTTTGTGTTCTCAGTTTTTGCGAAGAATCATAGCAAATGAACGGAAATAAGCTACATTGTCAGATCACGTATCTGCTGGAGCAGGTTCAAGTTGTAATTTTGAAGTTTTCAACCTTTTCTTTTTGTCACAAAGCTTCGGTAATTTCGAATATTAAAAAATTAAACAAGTCATGAATATTTAAAAATGTTTTGGCGGACATTCTGAAAGTGCTTTCACAGTTCACTGATTGTTATCTAAATGTAACACATTTTTACTCTTAACAATTTTACTTCAATTTGCAATGTGATATTGAGCAAAAAAATCTATATGTATGAATTGTTTGAAAATTTATAATAAATTTACTTTGGAAGAGAAAAAAAATACAACAGCATTCATGCCTTAAAAAATCATGTGTTTTAATTGTGGCAATATAAATATACATTACTCGAAAAAACTATTGATTTGGAATTTTTACGAACACTATCAAAAAGTAATCATATAAAGTGTAACAATTTTATTGTACCTACTAGAGAGTATTGTAATTATTTGTGCTTCATAAAATAAAAAGCCCATTATTCAATGAATTTTTAGTGAATTAATTCAGTTGTCGCTATCATTCGTAGGATTTTGCTTTGGCTTCTTTGGATGATGTTTGAATTCGATTTTCTTGAGCAGTCCCATAGCTGGATGCCGTATGTCCAGTGTGATGATATCAAGGAGGTTAGAATAGAAAGGAGGGAGCATGAGGTTATAGTTCAGACGAGGGGAGTGTAACCTAGTAGGAACGGACGAGTACCACTTTTGGTTCCGATTAGGGAGGGGATAGACGTCAGTTTTCAAACAAAAGTACACTTATCCTTGACATATAAGCGATAATTTGGAATGGGAGAAGTGGCTTCACTTGTGCATCCACTAGCTCTCTCCTTTATATTCTTACCTCCATGGTTGATATTCATCCTAGGAGCCATTACATTCTCTTAATTTCAATGTCTATTTATATGTCTTTTCCATATGAGGTTTTCTATTCATTTGCATGGTCAAATACGTCACATTTTCTTTACTTTCTGATCTTTTTCAATTGCGACAGGAGAGGCTATATTTTTCTTGCTTATGATTGTGATGAGAGTGGTTTTGTCTCCATTGATTTTGATTCGCCAGTTTTTAGTCTAATCTTAGATTAGAATGTATCTTGTAGTTTTGAAGAGGCTATGGTCCGTGAGTAGCGAGGATTGCCGTGTTGCAGTTAGTACATTTTCTGCACTGGGTAAGTTGGCAGTGTAAATTTGGTACAGGAATGGAACTAGAACAGTACCTTGAAGGAAACCTGCTTTTATTGGATGTACTTTGGATAAGACATCTTAATGGAAGTATTGCTCACTTAGATAAGATCAAATAATAATGAAGTATTTATGTGGGAATACCAAACTTTGTCAAATGCCTGGCTTATATCAATGAAGGCTGTGGTGCTTAGGCTGCTTTCTATCTCGTTAGCTTTTCGGTGGACTTGTTAAATAGCTGAGTCCGAATCCTAATTGATGAAGTAACGCTTGCCCTGTCAATTATCGGTTTCAGGTGTATACCTAAGATAAAATTTTCCAGTAGCTTTGAGAGTGGTGAGAGTAACGGGATTGGTCAATAAGATGTAGTCTCGTGTCGGGGTTGACTAGGCATGTGAATAAGTATGATTTGTCCAAATTTCCATTGTATTGAGAAGTATGTGATCCTTGTAAATATTTTTTAGTATCACAGGATTTTTTTTAGTATTTCTTCTAGGTTTTTTTATTGATTGGGTCTTATCTAGGAGCTTTTTTGTTGTTAAGTCTTTCAATTTTATCTAGAATCTTTAGAGGGCTGATGTATTTAACTGGGGTTGTAGACAGGAAGTCGGACAGTTTTCTATGTATTCTTCGTTTGCATTTGGTTGAGGAGGATGAGGCGGAAAGATTTTTGCAAGTTATTCTACAAAGATTCCAGCTTTTTAACTTCCTCTTCTAGCCTTTGTACCATCTGTTCTTCGTTCTTTTATCTGCTCTGTATTTTATTACCCTTTTATTGTATCTTTTTATTATGATTCCCTGCAATTGGATTTTATTGGGAGTAAAATTATTATTATTATCATTATTATTATTATGGGTAACATGGATTTAGTTGGACGATTTATGTTTTTGGTTGCAAGGTTTGTTTTTCTTTGCATATTTTGTTCAGTTTGCTTTTGTCATTAGAATGCTGCATTTGTTACCATTGTATATTTCTTTTTAGTATTAAGACTCTAGAGAAGTTGTATGCGGGGTTTCTACTTGTATCGATTACTTCTGGAGGAGTAGGGTGCCATGCTGCTTGTTGGATTAAGTTGAAAGTAGCTTCTACAATTTGGTCTACATTATCGTCTGGTGATTTCAGTGCTATTTTTACTGTATAATAATAATATTAATAATAATAATACTGTAACGGATTGTTATACTTTCCTCGAGTTTTCATTTACAGCAACTCTCAAGATATCAAATGATTTGTTTATTTGTTTAATTGTACATACATGGTGATCTAAATAATTGACCGTGCCGCTTGGATTTGATTTTTCTTTGACGCATTGGTGTAATAGTGACTATATTGACTTATTATTCCAACCTGATGAACGAATTGAAATCAGGTTAATTTAAAAAATAATAATCATGTATTCATTTCTTTACTCATACTTTTATTCCTAAGAGCAAGGTATGATCAAATGTGTATCACAAAGTTCAGAAAATAAGATTCAAATAAAATATTTACAGTACATAATTATATGTTACTAACTTTATTCCGTAGAGGATAATTTTGATTATAATACGAGCTTAGACAAGTCATAAGACGGTCAGTTATTTATGATCACGCTTTATTTTGCAATTCATATATAACTATAAATCCTTGATGACATAATGCAACTAATAATCATATGATACAAAAACTGTTTCAGTATTTGTAAGCTTGTACTAATACGTCATTTTCATACAAAAAAGTAGAATATCAATAAATAATGATATTTATGATGGAAAATTTATTCAAAATTGAAAATCCTACAATATTATCTGCAAAATTTCCATATATATCATATTTTGTATCGAGAAATATTAACTAGTGCATAAATTCACGATGACGTTGACTTTTTGGATATAAATTTTGTTTATTGAAATATTCTCGATCAATATTGTACTACAAAGTTTTGTAGACATTAATTCTTCCAACAAAATTTGAAAAATTCCTAAAGTTTTGTGCTTTCGTTTCAAATAAAGAATTAAATGGTTCTGCCAACAAAGCACATAATAAATATTCTTTGAAGAGTCTTGGACAATGTTTTCAAGACTTTTGTAGTGAACTTGAGACAGGTACAAGTAAATTTGAAAATAATGTGTTTGGCCATAGTCGTCGCATGTGGGCATAAGTAATTTACAGCTTATATAATATAAATTCATAATTTTAGACTCAATTGGAAGCTGTTCTGGTTATTCAAATTGTAATCTTGAATTGTCTGCCAAAATAAGCAGACATTGTGACGTATATAATGTGGTAATATTCAAGTATGGTCAAATTTGAATTCCATCTGTCTAGTACATTATAATTCAATAAAAATTATCAATCGTCTCTCGAAATCTTTCTCGTCGTCATTCGATTCAAAGCAAACTTTAAATCGAATATATCACTTATCATTGTCTTCAAGATTATTTTTAGCAACTTTATTAAATGTATTTGACGTTTTATGAGATTTGTTTGAGAAACATCCAACAAGCTCAGAATACGATTACATCTTTCTATTTTTGGTCACGTGTGCGAAGTTGATGAATCGAATTAAGATTTAACTAGAGATTTTTTGACATATACGGAATTAATACAATACAATACAATATTTGTGGTCGCGCGTGTAAGATTGATAAATCAAATTAAGTCCAAAATGTCGAACGTCATTTGTGTATCTAATTTGATAGTCAATAATTGCATTTTGAAAAGTTGTATATCAATAGATTATTGTAAATATTTTGATTTTGCAAATACTCTTCGATCATGGATGAATAATTTTGATTTTTAGTTTTCTCAAGCATGTTGCTTTCAGGTTAACTGCTTTTATCGTGACGTCAGGCTTTTACAAATCAAGAAGCTTAAGAACTCTGTAAATTATCTCTTAATTATCGTTGATCTAAGGATATCATCGTTGAGAGAATTATTAATTGCTAAACAACCAATATATCAAACTTCATGTGTGTCTTTTTTGAATTTTACTAATCGTACATTTAATAGTCGTAGTTTGATAAAAAGCCCCAAATACATCATCAAATTGAAGCAGTAAAAAAGATTCCTGCTGAATAAATCTTACTCATTGACAGTTGTCTCAAGATCTTGTTTCTAGTTCAGCCGCTCTCTGCCTCCACTGCCAGACTGTTACTTAACAACGAGTTTCTAAAACTGTGAAAATTATTAATGATTATCAACAGCTGAATAATATTCTAGTTGTTTATGTGTTTTGTAACCTAAAATTCTTACATTATTCCAATGTTTAATTAGATTTTTATCTTTCATTCAGTGGTACTCTTCATAATCAGCTGAAGATGTTTGATCGTGCCGTCTAAATATATTTTTCATCAATCTATCTGCAAAAAAAAGCCTATTTCATATATTCGACTGATTATTTTGGGAATGGTTGTTCTGTAATTTCAAAATACATCCCACAAAATTTCCGGGCTCTCCGTTAATGCTTTTCTGAGTATAAAAGTTGGTTTCTACCAAATGAAAATTGCTATTATTTGGTTGACTGTGCAACAACAGTTCTTTGATTTATCACCAGAGGGCTCGGCACTCCAATACCTAGGTTTTGTGTGCTGCTATAGGTTAGGGGGTCATATTTCCTAGACACATGGTTTACAGTCGGATAGCTTCTTAACAATAGAGTATTCACGTGTTTCACATAATACCTGTCCTTCTGTCGTCGAGTTTTAGTTATTTGTGTCTTAAATAAGGCTTTGAGTTGGTTTCTGAGAGAACTTGATATCAATTGAAATATGACCACTGTAAGAATCTTCTACTAAGTAGATAAATAGTTCATACAATAATTACTTGATTGATGTCCCAAATCAATTTGAATGTTCTACTATTTCGGCAAAACTTGAACAAGGGGACAAGAATTTTATCCACGGACTTCTGGTAACATGAGAATCGGCACCGTTGGTTCCTTGAATTCGTCAGGTCTCTGGATACAATTTTTCATCTAACAGAAAAAGGTACCTCATTGATATTTTCAACTTCTTTGAAGCCACGGTGCCGGGGGTTGTGACAAAGTGGGACTCAACACCGTGAATTTTTGTTGTTTTGCCCATAAAAATACATGTTCCAGTGTAATTTTCAAGTGTCTAATGGCCAGTTGCACCACCGTCGCTAAACTTTAAGTGGAGATTAATATCTATGGCAACTATTGTATGGACAATTGTGACTATGGTTATTATTCCTCCCTTGAAGTTAAGTGACGGTGGTGCAACTGGCCATAAGATAAAAAAGCTGTTTGTGCGCTCCATTTCCATAATGAATAATCAACATTAAATGCTTTTGGCAAAATTAAAAATGGCAGCGTTGACTTTTAAGGGTGATGTTTTTCAAACGAATGGTTCAAAATACGTAAAAATCGTCTAATGATTCAAGGTAGCATTTCTGAGCGGGCTCTTGGACTATATATCATTGTATACTATTTAGTTTCAATTATCAGTATTTTAAACATCTGGAGGGTATTTTGAGACTGAAGTGTCTATGCTAGTTTTCAAAAGCAAGAAAAATAGCTCATGGTTTTTCACAACATCCAGCATGTAGCCACCCACCGAAAGTATCAGTGACGTTATTTTCTATTACGCAACTCGTATGGTGGCCATCAATCCTTGTGCAAGAAAACCATACACGAAACAAACATCGTGTAAGGTGGGCTTCATTTTCTGTGTCCATTTAAAAAAATATGTATTCTGGACGTTCTAAATTACTTGCATTGTGAATCAATGTATATAATAACCATATAGTATAGCAATAAAGTTGATTAAACTAATAGCAATTTGATTAAAAATAGTAAGCAATTACACTACAATATTTTCTCTTCTATTCAATTCAATTTCTGGGTCCTTCAAATTGTTTGAAAAAAATATCAGTTTAGCGTAGGGGAGAGTGGAGTAATTGGGAACAGTTAACTTCCAACGCTCGAAAGTGATAGAAAAAAGTCACAAATTGAATCAAACCGCATCGCAACATAAACTTTGCTGATTTATATACTCATAAGAAACAAATAAATCCTCAAAAATCCAAGTTTCATTGGAAATATCAACAAAAGCAGAAAACAATGCCGTTCCTTTTTACCCGATACCTTATGGGGTAATTGGGATCGTCTCGCGGGGGAAATGAGAGCGGTATGGGGTAATTAGGTAATTTGTATGGTACATAGTACACACGTAACTTTTACTAGTCTCACCGATAGTACATTGTTCATATGCCCAGAGTTTACAAATGGCGTACATGATCAAATCTTCTGTCGGTGGGGATTCATACTTTTCGTTGCATGTTATGCAAAAAAGTCGTCGTCTTTTTTATTTTCTCATAAATCCTTATCCTCGTGGCCTCTTTTGTGTGGTTTTAATGTTCTTTTCTGATTTTCTTGTTGAAAGTTTTTCTTCTCTAGCTTTCCTATAGTTCCCAATTAATTACCCACCTGACGACGTTCCCAATTGCCCGAAGTAGTAAATAAAAATCAAAATGGCCATCATCCTCAATATTATTTTTGGTGAGCTTCAAATCATGTGGTGTTTGAGAACAGGTAATACGTGCATGATAGTATCGAAATATGGTATCTTTGAACTCAAAAATATGATATTCACATCAATTGCAATATGAGATAGAAATTATAACAAAACTACAAAACAAATTGTTCGACTCATCCTGTCAACATGCGTGTGACCTTTCACTCTCATTTTTGCGTACGTAATATGAGGCGCTGGGTGGGTCCGTTGAACAGATGCGGAATGGTGTAGCGCGGCGGGAAGTATTACTTATCTAGCTGCTCCCAATTATCCACTATTCTCAATTGGGCATAGCGGAGTTGCTCCACCAGACCTCAGGTAACTATAATCTCATAGCTGAGTTGCTCATCCACCGATAACTGCAGGGATTAAAACAATTCTGGGAACTTGGTGGATATGTTTAGGTCATAAATGATAACGCATCATATATCATTCTGTACAGGGATATTTTATTTACAATGTATTTTGCTCACAAAACATTAGACACGAGTTTGTTATTCTGTACATAGAACCTTTAGCACAGGCCCATATTTCGGGAGGAAACCGAGCTTCTTCACTAATATAACTTTCTAGCACATAATCACAAAACTGTATTAAATTGGAATTATTCAAAGGAACATTGCCGAATATCGGAATCGCCTACTTTCTCTGGACTTAAAAACTGGATACCAAAAAACTATTTTAAATATTGGCTGCCAAAGAACTATGTTCTTCATACACTTAATGCTTGAATTTTCCGGAGCCAAGCTTGGCCTAAATGAAATCTTCGCCCAATGATTTTAACACTCGGTCATTGCGAACAGCATTATGAATTGCACTTTCAAAATCAATAGCTATTTGCCAAATTAAGTTCCATACATTTTTTTGTGAGAGCTTTCTGGTAGTAAACAAAGCACAAGCGGTATTAGGATTAAAAGTGAAGGTGGAGGAACTCAGCTATAAGTTTATCCTTCCAACCTTACGGTCGAAGATTAGAACAGGTAAAAGTGGAGGAACTCCGGTACTCCGTGTCAATTACCCCACTTTCCCCTAATTTTTTAAATAAATTCGAATCTTCAGTTGTCAATAACAGTCATAATTTGTAAAAACTGTAATCGAAGAAAAATGTAGTGTACGACACGAGTAAAATCACAAATTTCACATTTGTACGAATCCAGCAGTCTACTCCGTCTCGTACTGGAACTCTCACACCTACTGTGAGATGAGTGATTTTTTGTATTATTTCAGTGTTGTCATCGCAAGCATTATACAGATCACATTGCCTATGAAATTATGAAAGTGACAATAAATCTCTATTAAAAACTAGACTCGAATAGTTTTCAAGATGTATGAAACAGAATAATCAATTATTGAATTAAAAAGCATAATATTAAGTTATAAAATTATTAGCAAACGAAATACTGGAAGAATATAATTTCTTTGATTGTAAACTTTCAAAAATACTTCTTTCCATATTGATCGGTGGAAAAGACATTTTACATATAAAAATCAAGATAAAAGTGTTTCTTCGTCACCATTCAAACTAAATTTGTCCACATTCACATTATTTTCACTAAATAATTTCCAGGAATTACTTCTAAATATATCATTTTTCTCGACTGCTATCGACAGTTGACGGCAAAGGCGTAGTGCATCAAACATCAAGTTCATGAAGAGATGTATTGCTTTCAGTACTAATTGTACTGAAAATTATCTAATCTTTCAAAAGGCTGGAAATAAAGCTTACAAGTTCCTCGAAGTTGAACTTTTATATTTTTCACATAGAAGGAATATTTGATGGATAAATATTAACACGGTAGTTTTATTGGAAATTTTCAATAACTAACTATATTTTCATGATATATTTTGACGTTTCTCTAATTTATTTAGTTTGACTGATTTCTCACAAATTTTATAATAAATAATTGATTTACACAGGTTACACTGCCAGTATTTATTTTATATACTCGTATGCTCACAATATTACTCACTGTTACTCGTACTGAATCACTGAATGCTGACTTCCTCTCCTAGCTCGCGCTCTTATATACCTAAGCCGACAATGGGCCAACATTCAATTGTCTAACAGTTGTTGCTTGGCAACTACTGAGTATCTAGTGACCTACAGCCTGTCAATCATGTCCAACAATTGAACAACGACCCTGTCAATACTCACTAGGATTACAGTTACAGCGAATCCAAATAAATAATTATGTGACCTAATTACTACAAATATTTTATATCTGTGACAATATGAATATACAGAAAAGTTACTTTCACGACGGCTAAAACGAGTGAAAAAGGAGCCATCATATTTACAAGTTGTTTATGTAATGAAGACGAAATCATTAAGTGGAAACTTTGGATTGAAAATATTGATAATAAACTAAAATTGCGAATTAATAATGGTATTTCAAATATAATTGAGGTAAATCATTAGTTTTTGCTGTTCTATAATAAATAGAACATGAGAGAATGAAACCAACGTTTCAAAAATAGTTGGAAATATATCGATTGTTAATGCAAAAATAACGGTACAATATTGAAGAGAAGAAGCAATTGCACAGTTACTCTCTTGGTTGACCTTTGGCTCACATCGATAATAACATTTCTACGACCATTATCAAATAGTTTACATGCGTTATTTTCATAAAGGTGAAATTTTATAGAAAAAAATATCAATATCATGATAAATCAAATGAGCTTCGGTGTGCAAATTACAAAAATATTAAAATATATAATATATTTCCCCAACGCAATTGGAGTTTGTTACAGATTTATAGCTTCATTTAACAAAACATTGTGATAATTAATTTATTAATATATCATCATTACTAATCCATTTTGAAATTGATTGAACATGGCTGCTAATTTGCACAATGAAATAAATACATCCATTGATTGAATTCTGAGCCAAATGACCAGTTCAATCCAATTGAAATAAGGTTTTGAAAAAAAACAAATTTTATTGTAAATAATTTTTTCAACTCAGGTTACAGTGTGAATATTCATTTTGCAAACTCGTATAATCACTATATCGCTTACAGTTACTGAATTACTAAATGCCTTCCTCTCCTAGCTCACGCTCTTATATACCTCAGCCGACAATGGGCCAACATTCAATTGTCTAACAGTTGATGCCGGGCAGCCTAGTAACCGTAGGCTGTCAATCACGTCTGACAATTGAACATCGACTTGGTCAATACTAACTAGGATTACAGTTATAGCGAATTCAGATAAATAATTATGTGAACTAATCACTTAAAATATTTCACATTTGTGACAATATCAATTGTCACATAACACCTTGATTAATAGCATTAGACGCAAATATGGCCCCTGCATTATAAATAACGAAACACGTGTCCACAGTTGCTGCTCTAGTAAGCACGATGATTTGAAATTCGACTCTTGAATTTATAATTTTGTGAAACAATCAGGTTTTGATTATCAATTTATCAAATTCTGTTTCACGGACATTTCTTAGTATAAAATAGCTTGCTCACTTTTTATGCTAGACATCTCATTCATAAATTCTTTCTTATATTCTCAGTTTTATACTAGAACAGTTTATTCTAATTCATATAAAGGTATGTGAAACTCCAAGATCGGATTTCTATAGATTTGAGGGTCCTTTGAACACAAAGTAGAATTTAAAAGTTTTTTAAAAGACGTAATCATCCGGAAAAACTCAGCTACTTCTGTTTTCACGCTACTTTGCATTGTGTCAACATAATGTTATGTTATGTGATTTGATGTGACATGTATAACGAGCAAAACATGTACGTAATAATGTTCTTTAATGTAAACACTTTTATATTTTTCATTTTGAGCTGTTAGTTTAATATGCACACCGCATATACGTATGCAGATCTCATTTATTCATTGCGGAAAATTTCCAGCGATATTTACCCACTAAAATGAAAAACAACAATGATTTGGCGAGAAATGAATTTGTTTACCGGAAGTGATGCCATATTAGTTTTTACAATTGCCGCATTATGAAATTAGAGTTGCTAAATTTTTGATATAAACAGATACAATTGAAGTATAGAGATTTGTTTGAAATCCATCGAAACATTTTTGTTTATTACCATAAGATATAAATTCTACTCTGTGATAGGTATAGCAAATTATTGAGGATAGCTCAGTTTTTATCAATATTGAGAACTGAGCTCAGTTCCAAATATTTTCTCAAACCCGAGTTTGAACAGATGATACTTAAGAAAAAACAGTGAGTGCTTACTATATAATCACTCGCGCTGTGGTGTGTAAGTGTATTTTGAGTTTGACATTAGCGAGCCTAGACCAAGTAATACAAAATCAAAGTGCTACATAGATCTCATTTTACTCTACTCCCGATATAAATGTTTAAACGTCAAAAGGACGCTTATTTTCAATATTGATTGGAACACTGAATTTAAAGTTTCTTGCAAAATGCTGAACTTGATCATCTATCTATCATACTAAGCGATAATTTAGCAGCCATTTAGATTATCCTATGTACCAGAACACAATACAATCATGATCTCCAACATAAAATTAGTTGTCTATAATTAAACCTTACATAAAATTGTCCAGATTCTTAACAGATCAGTCAGTCTACAGTAAAATGATCCTTATTCTCCTGGCTTTATATATCACAACTCCTTTTGGGTGATCGAGGGGTGAAGGGTTACATGTACAACTGACGTGTGGGAACGCAAAGTTGGCGTACGCTTCGTCAACCATGCATATCTTTACTAATACATCCGTATCCCATACACAGATACACAGAAGCTGCCATTTTCTGCACACGAAATTATACGAGTATTAGATACTACATAGCTAACTCAATTCTGAGGGATACAATACAAGCATATTCAAAACGAATTGTGACATGGAGATGCAAATTAAATCAACGAATTTCTCTCAACAATCCCAAATAAGCCACGAATTTTGCTATAGTGTCTTACTCTAATACACCTCCAAGTTAAAGTACAATAATTTGATGAATGTCATATTTTTTTCCTCAATGAATCAATAATACTATTGAAATAAGCAAAATCTAAATTTCTATGACTAACTTGGGAGGTTTTTTTTTAAATCGTATTATTGTACACAGCCTATTTTCGTCCAGCCGCTAAAGACGATGTGAATCCGTAAAAAGTATATCATTTGATGATCATATTTTTTTTTATGTATTTGCGAGCTATTTAAATTTTACACTTGATCCATTCAATTGCCCACATCAGACGAATTTCATAAAAGACTCATATAAATCTTCAACTATAAAGTTTGGAGAGGATGGGGCTTGAGTTCGGTTAAATCAGTGGCGTAGCTATTCAAGCAAATCTTTAGCTGTTCAAACAAAATAATAATCATAAAAACAGTAAATGACATATTTTAGAGTTATAGAATATTACTAAATGAAACAAATTATTTGTGATTATAGTTCATTCCAGTTGAAAACGGTCCAAGAGCTCTTATGGAACCACCATTTAAGCCTTCTCATTGGCCAAAATACAAACAAATTCTGCTTAATTGATAAAAGGCCTAAATTGTAGTTTCTCAAGAGGCTTTGGGCCGTTCTTGACTAAAATGAATTTCAGTTTTCTCATAAGTATAGAACAGATAATAGTAGCTCTCACCTGCCGGCGCTATTAGTAACTTGTTCAGAGTGAACTATATTTTGAAGTACTATTTATGGATATCGATGTTTACCTCTAAAAATTGTTGAATTTCAGATGGAAATGTCCTAAAGTGTAATTAATTGGCAATCTTAACAATTATATTTGATTGTGTTGAAATATTCATAATTCAATTCACACTGTATCTGTACCTACATCCACCAAATTAATTAATAATTACTTCAGGTGATGAGAGTTCAGAATGTTGGCAGATCTCAACAAGATTGAAAAAAATCAATAATAATTTTTTTGTAAATCATTGATCAGGTAATAGTCCCAGTGAATCTATTTTGCCTATTTTGGAGAGTAGAGAGGATGGGAATGAATTGGAACTATAATTTCACTACTTTTGAGACAATAAATCTATAGTAATTAACATGATGGAAAAAGATAATAATTTGTGGATCAATTCTCTGGATTGATTTTTTTTTTTTTCGCAAGGGGTCCACTAAAGTTGTATAATAAGCACCTTCAATATTCCTATTTTTCACCTAATATTTGATAGGGATTATTCCTGGCGAATTCCAGTTACAATAACTATAAAGGAATGCTCTTCAGCTTTTCTGGGTTGGACTGGTCTTTAGTCTCAGCGAGTAATGTTGTAGAACTTTTTATCTCATGCATCTTTACTCTACTATCATTCATCACCAGATTCTGGATTTTATCATTGTTTTCTGGAGTAGTTGCCTCAAGAGGCCGTTCAGATTGTTCAGCGTCACTTGTGCTCATTAAAAATTTTGAAACCAGCTTAAACTGTTTTGAACAAAAGTATAGATTCTCTATGATGTTTATTGAGCTTTTGTTTCATAATAAGTAATGTTTCGTAAAATAACGAAAATATCTTTCATCCATTTTCTAAATATTATTTGATTGGTACGGCCGGAACAAAAATTAAATACAGAATAATAAACCATAAGAATTGAAATTTACTGTGATTACTTCCAAAAGATGCTATTAACTGCGAATGACTTCGATACGCACACGTGGTGTCATCATTTTGAGTTAGCTTGGTCTGTTTATAATTTTTAGCCGGCAGCCAGTATAATAATTTCATATTCATCTAAGCGAGAATAATTGAATTTACTGCCTATGTTAAATGTTATTTTTAGATGAAACAGTCCTATCTCTTTGAGTTTCACGTACTCATTTATTAATGATGCATTAAGTCATGACATACAGAAATACAGACTATACTCTGTAGATACATAAAGACGAAAAGTCTTATTTTCGAAGTTTCATGAAAGTAGCTACTCAGTTCAATATAGAGACAGGGACATAGATGAATGATTGAAAGAATCAAATCTTGGTTTGTATAAGACTCAAGAACTTGGAGATATAAGTAAAATAAGAGCCCTAAAGAGAAACTGAAAGAAAAAAACAACATATTCCAGGAATATAAAGAAATACTTATTTACTATTTTTTTTTGTAAATAAATATATAGGAAAGACAAATTGTTTTGTTTGTAATTTGAAAGTTATCATTTTTTGACGTGAAAGAAAAAGAAAAAGAGAATTAAAAAAATCCGTTATGTTGCAGTCACAATGCACACGACAAACTATTATTCTTATACTGTCATATACAATTTATTACATTTATTTTCACCTTGTTTCAAGAAACGCGGTAAATGTATTTTGAAACATTACATTTTATTATCATTGAAACAGTGGATGAATGTTACATGCACCTCAACAAAGAGTTCAATTTCAAATAAACACAGAATTGAATCTTGTCACTTTATCAATTAAACTTTCAATCTCTCTACAAGACATACGAAAATCAAATGTTCTTGGAATGGAATAACTTTGTTTCTCCATTTTTACAACGTAAACATTTCAATTTCAATTTTTCTTGTTAAGAAATTGGAATTTGTTTACTGTTTTCATCATAAAAACGACTTCGGAATTCTGCCCTATAATAAGAGTAAATAACAATTTCCTTGTTTGTATCAAACAAATTTATCTTGTTTACAAAAAAAACAATGTTATTACATTAATAAATTCCGAAAATAAGTTATTGATCCATCCAATACTGTTTTTCGAGTTTAGAAATACAATCTAAATAAAAAAACTGACCAAGTGCAAGTACGACTCCCGTATCTGATAGGGTTACCACTTGCCACCCGGATTTCATTCCAGACCGAATTTTTTCTAAAGAACAATAATTAATTTCCAAAAACTGCGCCTAGCTGAGAAAAATTTAAAAACTTGCAGTAGTTCTGTGTTGCAAATAATAAGTGGAATAATATTGATTCGAATTTTCTCCTCAAACTCCAAAATCTGGATCTTCCCTTAAGAATCAGGTATTCTATTCTTATTTGACTAAACTTTCCAAATCAATAATATCAACCAGGGTACCAAATACTTGGTATTCAATTTTGAATTAATAATTATTGAATACTTTAAAATCATAATAATTTACATGGTTTAAAAATAATTAATTATTAATATAGCACACATGGACGATGTCCGCAGAAACGGGTATTGATTTTATGAAACTTGCTCATCAGTTTATTTTTTCAAGATTCTGTAACCAAATGACAAAAATAAGTTCTTACTATCTCGTCCTGTCCGTTTGTCTGTCAGCCCGTCGGCCGTATGTTACAACCAATTTACTTGGAGAATATCAGCTACATGGATAAAATTTTGGAAGAAGTTTTCCATGAACTTCGTCAGATATAATTACAGACTCATTCTGTAACATATCTATTAGTTTTTAATATCCTGCAAATTTTGTCCAATGTAAGAATACTCCATCATTTTTTGACATCTTGCATGAAATTGATGATATTATTTGTTTATTATTTTAAAGATATATTAATAATTGACAGATAAACTTATTCGACTCATCCGACGAAGCTCATATTTTTAAACTACTTTTCAATTTCAGTTTTGAACTGAGATTCATAAGGCACAAACTATCGTAACTACAAGAAAGAAACATTGTATTTAAAAAAAAATGAAAAATAGTCACCACCCATAAATACATATACAATATTTCTGTGATGTAAAAGTTCTCTGATATCAATTAACTTTCAACGATCTCTTGATAATACAATAGATTCTCTTGTGGACGAAAAGTAATTTATGACTAAATGAAAAGACTTCTTTATGTCTACCAAGTTTTTTTTAATATTCTTTGGTTCTATCAGATGGTAGAAGTTTTTCGATAGGTTTCATACTCCGCTGCGTAGTAATTGACTCTTCAGAGTTTAAATAGAGTTGCCGAAATATAATTTCACCGCGAAGAAATTTATTTCATGTTTTATCTCTTGGTCGTTTATATTTCAGGCTGACGACAAATTACTTTGCCAAGTCTCCACTTCTTATAAATGTTAAATAGGGTCATTTCAAAGGAAAACAAATTTTTTACATCTACCTAAAATATTTATTATTCCGTCATTTGGACAAAGCTCAAATTATTCAAGCATTTCTTGATCTAATATTATCTTTTACGCTAATTCATTGATAATAATAGAAAATGCTTAATTTTTTGACAAATATAAGAGTGCCGAAAAACCGATGGCTATCACATGTTTTTAGAAGTATTTGCTAGTTGAATGGATCTCGATGCCACAGGGACGGGTTGTCTATTTCTTTATTAATGCAAGATCAAGTGTTTATTTCGGAGTGCTTATGATAGATGTATTGATGTGGTAGTGAATGTCAGTCAATATATGCAAAATTTCGTTGAAAAATATTTTTCGAGAAGAAATATATATATCTAAGAGTTTTGTGAGCTTTTCTTAAAAGTGAGTTTCAAAAGAGCTTCTTTTTGTTGATCTCTCTTGGAATATCTCTTTTCTGCTTTTGTAGAAACCTTTTTTAATGTAAAACATCTATTGGCAGTAAAGTTAAACTATTTGTCGCGGCGGCAAGACGCTCTCGTGACGTCACACCGAAAGAAAATTTTCTTATTGATGATAATCAGCGTGACAAATCTTCTATTGTTTTTTTTTTTCAATTTTTTGTCACTTATGACAGTTCAGTTTCTAAAACATCTTTTGATTATATTATAGTATATTGTACAACAAGTGCGATAAGTTGTCGATTGCCCACGAGAGCGAAGTGGACAATTGACAATACCGCGCGAGTTGCAGATACTATTTCTAATTACGAATGCGAGATAAGTACTATTCTGCGCTTTTTTTTCCGAGCGATAAATGGTTTGCGTGCGACAAGTTTACTTGTCGCACTCAAATTATACTTGGCGCACTCAAAAGTCAAAGAACCATTCACCGCCCGAAAAAACGTGCGCAGAATAGTACTTATTCTGCATGAGTAATAAAAGATATATTGCACCTACGTGAACTTTAGCAATAGTTTACTGTATTATATCAATAAGCAAATAAGTTGTGATGTATTTCATGATCAAACTAGCAAATTTCATCAAATATGTTACTTCACGTGAATAAAAAAAATCCAATGACATCTGCACTTTAAGATTCTGGTCCATCTGATGGAGAATAACGCTTATTCATCTGAAATCGCGTTAAATATACATCTGAAAAGCCTGTGGTGAGTGTTTGTGACGAAAATGTCGTAGGAAATGAAAATTTTGTAGCAGCCGAAGAAATTGAAGCTGCAAATACATTTCTTTCATTCATAGTAAATAAAAAAAAATGTGCCAGTTAAAAACTAACCGCGTTAGGAATGGATCTTTTTTAGGAGTGCAAAAACTGTCAACGAGAAAAAAGATACATTGACGTGCAGAAAAATGACGGAAATGATTTGTAGTATAAATCAATAACAGATGCATATGCACTCCATGATAGTTTTTGATGTTTATTTATTAGATATATGAATATTCACTAAAATGTATCACATCTGTCGGGCGTCTCATGACGTTCTTCGCCGGAATCATTTTTATTTACTTCGACACTATCCTTTATTTTACACAATGTGAGCGATACTATTTTCCATAATACATAACGCATACCTACTCAGATTTTGCATATAAAAATTACTAGCACGGCAAAAATAGAAAAAAGCCATATACCAATTTTCAAGAATATATTTTAATACAAACATCTTTTGTGTACCTCAAATTTTTGATTAAAACATGGCATAGTCTTTGAAAATCAATGTCTTGAAGTATATGTCAATTTTCCTCAAAAAACTGATTGGAATTTCAATTTTTGACAATTATTCGATTTGATAATGAAATAGATGAATGAATATCAATCACGTCTCTACTCGATACAGGTGTAGTAGACACTTGGAATCGAAAGTATGAATTAAAAAAACATTTTTTCGTATAATTCATACTTCTTGGTGATTTCTGCAAGCATGAACGCGATGACCACTTAGATCCACCTTCCAATCACGAGTGTTGTGAGCTTGAAGCTGTTGCTGTTGATATAGGCATCTATCACGTATTGATCTTGAGCGAATAGACCGCAATCGTCTTGTGGAACGATTATTGAAGCGACATGAACGGTCGCCTAGTGGAACGTACCCTTTAATAACATCAGTTGCTGTAGATAGTAAACTCAAGATCGTGGATATCCTAATATCGCGGGTCTCATTTTTGGAGTTTGCGTGCTACATTATAAGATATAATTAAAGTTCAATGAAAACATCAGGAAATTATTAGTACAATACTTGAGAGTTAGCAGATGTTGTGAACGTTCTTATTTTCAGGACATAAAATTGTAGTACTTCTTGCATGGCCTTATGGAAATGTCTCGTATCCTGTACACGCATCAATTTAGACAATCTTCCATAAAAAGTTAGAATGAAAAATTTAAAATTACGTACATGAAATACCTCCCGATATTTTTTATCTTTATGATCAACTAAGCGCTGTTTGCCGCTCGGATCACGAACTAAAATTTTTTATCTTTATTTATAACAACAAGCATAAACTATAAAATACAAAGTATAATCGTAAAGTTATTCATCGTACTATGTGTACATATGTGTAGTATAGGAAAATGTGTACTTTTCTTGCAGAACTATGAGCATATGTTTATGTTACAATATCATGTAATATTAAATTGTCAAATCTTGAAGCACAGTATTACTTTTTGATATTTGAGTGAACTGAAATAATTCATAAAGATTTTGTTACTTTGTAGAGAAAAAATACAATAATCTTCGACTTTCTGTCAAATTGTGAGAATTTTAGATATTTACAGAATACAAAAAAAATTTCAGTTACGAATCATACTCATCAAAAGTAAAGAGTTATAATTTGAAAATTCGATTCTTTCTATGGTAAACTGTGCTATCAGTAATTACACACAAATACAACATTAATTTTAGGTTTTCCTCTTTGTCTTAATTCTGATTCCATTGCCTTGAAATCAGCTCTATAATATTATAGAAGCTGTAATTTCTGAACTGAAGACATAACGCTGTTTGTTTTAATAATAACAGATGGATCAACAATAGTTTGAGATTTTGACGTGAGACAGAGCGAGCTTCGCAAATGTCAGATTTGCAGCTAGCTTAAATCATTCAAACGTTGTGCAAGACGTCATTACACTTGAACTCTGTGAATTCTACTATAAATGATTTGTTATTTACATGAAATTTCTCTTTATTGGGGTTTCAGAATATTGTAAGTACATTACCAACTGAAGTTACTAATTTCTTGAAATTGACCAAATATTGTACGTCATGGTACATTCTTTGATTCGATCATTTAGAGATAATTTTTATAGTTTCTAAAGCATGTTGCTTCGTAATATGTACAATTTGTGAAATTCATATTAAACAAATATGGCGTTTGAAATCTTGGTTACCAAACAATCAAAACAAAAATCAAATTTTTTGGATACATATCATTTGAATATATGTGGATGAATGATCTTTATAACTATTTTATTTTCTTATTTATGCTTATATTTCACACATATCTGGAAGATATCCTCTTTGCAAGACCCCATGATATTCTTTGTGAAAGTTACTCAACTGCCTCAATAAAAACCGTTGAAAAACAGCAAACAGTCTTTTTTGATGTCTCATTTATCCGTTTGAATGAAACAGGAAATTCAACAATAAAAACATGGTAATTTCTCCTCTTATGTTCTCTGGCAACTTCCTCTGAAATTGCCATTAACCACGTTTGTTGTTAAGTCGAATTCCGGCGAACCGCGCAGCAATTTCTCGCATGGTAAAAATAACTTAGCATAAAAAGTGTAAAATATGAAATTTAGTTACTGGGCAAAGGCTGCAAGTACTGTAATCATATTTCTTATTCTCAACGTAACAAAAACATTTAAACTTTAAAATTAAGTTTGTTAACTTTTGTACCTGAAGAATATCCTTTAAATGTAAAAGATGTCACAAGCGAGTTGAGATAGAAAAACTTTTAACAATACTGCAAATTTGCTTGTGCGAAATTGTTTTAGATATTTCTGCTCTTTTTATATAAAATAAACAAAACAGTAAATGCTCCTTGATCCAGGACCGTACTAAAATCTTTTCAAATTCCAAGCATGAAGAAGGAGTGAATATTTTATTCAATATAGACATATACTGCCCTTGGATCCGTAATTGAATTCCATGCACCATTTGCATCATTTTCTCCTCAATAACAGATCGCTTGAACCATCCTCTTTCACAAATAAATATGTTTTTAGGCGATCATAACAAAAAAGTTGTTTCTATGGCTCCTTTTGCGCCCGTGAAGTTTCACTTTTTGGTACAAATCTGTCATATTTTACTTTTTGGGACTGATCTGTCAAATATTACTTTTTGGGACTGATATGTCAAAAAATACTTCATAAACACTTCATACCTACCTATATGGGCAGCTTGATGAACTCTTTAATGAACAATTTTTGCCTAAATACATATTATATTCTCCCGTCAACCTTCATAGTTCGTGCAATTCAAGAAATTGAAACGCATTTTTTACAAATGTCACTTTGATTAGAAGACAATAAAATAAAACAATTTCAACTGTAACTAAGATTTACAATTGCAATGTTTTAGAAATAAATAGATAAAATTTTGTAATTTTGAATTATTTCGTGATGATCGCCTAAAAAACGTTGTGTGCACCTCGGCCTACAGTTCTTTTTTGGTCTCACCTGAATTGCAGCCTCAGCTGCGCTTCGGCCGCAAACAACAGATTCGACCAAAAAAGATAACCTTTACGGCCTTGATACACAAATAACTATTTTAGGCGATCATAACAAAAAAGATGTTTTTATGGCTCCCTTTGCGGCCGTGAAGTTTTACTTTTTGGTACATATCTGTCAAATTTTACTTTTTGGGATTGATCTGTCAAATATTACTTTTTTGGGACTGAACTGTCAAATACTACTTCATAAACACTTCATACATACCTATATCGGCTGCTTGATGAACTCTTTAAGATACAGTTTTTGCCGAAATACATATTATATTCTTCCGTCAATCTTAATAGTTCGTGCAATTCAAGAAATTGATACACATTTTTTACAAATGTCACTTTGACAGAAGACAATAAAATTAAACAATTTCAACAGCAGCTTAGATTCACAATTGCAATGTTTTTGTGGTTTTGAATTATATCGTGATGATCGCCTGAAAACGTTGTGTGCACCTCGGTCTACAGTTCTTTTTTGGTCTCACCTGAATTGCAGCCTCAGCTGCGCTTCGGCCGCAAACAACAGATTCGACCAAAAAAGATAACCTTTACGGCCTTGATACACAAATAACTATTTATTGGGATATAAGTTCTGTACATTAATTAGAAACACAACGTTTTGACAGCAGAGTGCTGCCTTTTTCAAGTGTAAAGAAATATAAATATAATAAACAAAATTGTCAAGATAACAAAAATAAAAGTACAAATAGTAACTAGATAAGTTTAAAATATATTAACTCCCAGGATCGTAGAGCTCTGCCTGTGATTGATGACTCAATATCCACAGGTCTTCAGGAGATAATAATGAAGGTCTAAATAGGGAAATTGTCAACTCCTTGTGGTTCTAGATTAATCCGGCTCTATTCTTTTTGGTTTGGCGCATAACTGAACCATCCACAGATCTCCAGGAGGTGGTGATGAAGTAACTCTTGCAAGTAGATTCGTCATCAAACCACCATCCTGCTCATAAATTTTGTACTATTAAAACTTTATATCAGAGAGCCTCTTCATTATGTCATCCAAGTAAACTATCTGATGAAATAAAATTTTTGGATGATGTTTTCTTGAAGAATGGATATAATAGAACACAGATTAAGAAAGCATTTAGACAGAAGAATTCTACGCCATCTGTTCAAGATCCAAATAATGAAAAAATATTTGCTACGTTACTTTACGTAGCCAATACAACAAATAAAATTGGAAGGCTTTTACATAAATATGACATTAAAACTTCATACACTTCCAGTTCAAAAATTCGAAATCTTATTGGTAATTTTAAAGACAGATTTCCCTTACAGTATCCAGGTATATACAAGATTCCTTGTCAATGTGGCAAAGTATATATTGGACAAACCAAGAGGACTGTAGAAATAAGATTGAAAGAGCATTCTCGTCATATAAGATTGAACCGTCCAGAAAAATCTGCAGTGGCTTAGCATGCTATTCAAGAATTACATGGCATTGACTTCAAGAATACGAAGCTTCTGGTTAAAGAGAACAATTGATTCAAGAGGCTCTTGAAGATCTGTGGATGGTTCAGTTATGCGCCAAACCAAAAAGAGTAGAGCCAGCAGATTGACCTAGAACCACAAGGAGTTGACAATTTCCCTATTTAGACCTTCATTATTATCTCCTGAACACCTGTGGATATTGAATCATCAATCACAGGCAGAGCTCTACGATCCTAGGAGTTAATATATTTTAAACTTATCTAGCAAATATTTGTACTTTTATTTTTGTTGTCTTGACAATTTTGTTTATTATATTTATATTTCTTTACACTTGAAAAAGGCAGCACTTTGCTGTCGAAACGTTGTGTTTCTAATTAATGTACAGAACTTATATCCCAATAAAACATATTTATTCAGAAAATGAGTTCTGAAAAGTTTTTTCCTTCATCCTATTTAACGTTACTGATAACATTTCTATGAACAAGTAATGAATAAAGACATTTATTAAATGATGGAAATTCATTTATTGTATCCTTAACTCATAATGTAATACCAGTACAAATTGTGAACATATAATTCCGTAAGGTTTGGTTAGAATATCTTATTAATATAATTTTTTCAATATCGATTCCTTTCATTTCATTGGAGATCGATTCATTTAATTTTTTTCTCTTTTTAACATATAATCCAATGCATTAAGGGTAATCCTGTGTATTTGCCGAGTATTTGCTTATGAGAGAAAAATTTTTCGCTTGACAAAATTCATAATTTCCATTGGTTTTTAATAAATTAACACTCATTGAACAAATAACTATTCTCTTTCAAGTCTTACTAAACCCTTTCTAATATCTGTGTCCATTAAAAATCTTTGGAAATCGTTACGTAAAAGATTTAACGCTGGTTGCATGGAGCCTCTAAGATTGCGTCGTCTAGACTTCATCATTTTCAGTCTATTAAGTAAAACGTCCTGATCCGTATAGAGATTGAAATTATTGAAATACTATGAAATCTTTCAAAAATATGATGAACCTAAAAGTGTTCTTCAAAACTTATCATTTTGATTAAATGAATAGTTTTTGCCTACTTCTTTTGGAAGAAGATCAGTTTGCTTCTATTTCAAAAAAGTACCGGCTTTCTGTTGAAGCCTGTCCAAAAGGACTAGGAAAATTATAATATTAGGACGTTTCCATCTACGACCTTTTACAGATAAAATTTACATAATACTAATCAAATAGATTTTTTTTTGTAGTATGGATAGCTTAGTAAAATCATATTAATATGATCTGAAATCTGCTTGAAAAATTTATGAATCTATAATCTAGCAATCTAGGAAAAATGATTAGAGCGTACGATAGGTCTACGAAAGTGTGATGAGGTTAATGTCAAACATGAATGTAAGGAAAATTGATTAACTCTTAAAAATTATACATTACAACGGAAACTGACATCTGTTAGCTGTTATCGTAATTCACTATTATCAATTTTTTTTGTACCTAGCTTATGAATATTACATGAATAAGATTATGGGTAATGATCAACCAAAGATAAATGGATAATTTTGATAATAATAAAAGTTCAGCTATTTTCTGCAAAGTGACCAAAAAGTCTATTTCAGTAAAAATAGCTGTTTCACATAAATTTGGAATTGTTTCTATACAATAAATGACAATTACGATGATCAATATTTGTATATCACAAGTCCTCAATCGACATACAAAATTTTATATTGGAGAAACTCTTGGTTCAGCTATAGATCAATAATTAGTATATTCAGAGATTACTAGAATTATAAGAGTATATCTATCGTGAAATTGGATTTGAAATAAATCTTTGTCGAATTATTTTGTGTAACGAAAGTTGAGGAGTGCAATTGGATCGTTATACTCGGTCAAAAAAAATAAAAAGTTATGTGATTGAAGTTGGCGCGAGAAATTGACAATATCTTATATGTAGAAAAAGTACAGATACAATTTTTTTTTCTTATATACTGTGACGAATTTTTTGTCAAATTTAAAAGCGTTGTCGTAGAAGTGTAGCAACGCTACCGAATCTTCCTTTATATACAGTATCGTAGTTGCTTGAGTGCACATTCATATATAGGTTACATACATACATTAATTAAATATAGATTTTTAAATCAGGTTCCTAGAAATAGATTCAAAATATTATCGGGATAGATGCAAGTTGAAATTTATAAAACTCCCAAATTCATCCTTAACTTTTATTGGAACTATCATTTATATAAAAATTCCGATTTAGGTTTTTCTGTTGAATTAATTTTTCTATCACAATTTTTACTATATTCACAGGTCCAAACCAACTTTGCAACGGAATCGCCTATCTAGCATGCTTTCCCTCTTCTCGGTTATCGTTACAATATTCGTGTACATCGCGTCGCTCGTGCATTAGAGAAACATGTGTGCGACATATGTCTCCTCCTCTAAATAACAATTTTTCGAAATCACGTGTCTACGCTACTCTCCTGCAGTTTAGTCTATTACTCTAATTATGATTTTTTCCTCTTTAAAAATTGATTTGAAACTTACGCACTTTGTTTCACTTGCACGTTTTTTCTATTCTTGGTCAATGTTATAATACTCAGGCATTTTGCTTTGTATGTGTGTTCGAGAAACATGCCTGCGTCATATTTTCCTTCCCTTTAGCTCCAATATCTACTCTTGTAAAAAGTTGATGTATAACTTGTTTTAAAATCCATTAAACTGTCGATGATGGGCCTTACGTCCAAAATGGATGAAACTTTGTGCAGAAATCATCTGTAAAATTATAAATATGAGAAAAATCATGGCAAGTGAGGAGAACCTCAATTATTTATTAAATACAATAGATTTCAACCCAACATTGAGGAGTTTTGTTTCCTTTCCCATAGAGGCACTATAGGCGCGTGCAGCGCGATTGCTGTAATATTTAGGTTTTTTTCAAAGCCGCAAGCGTAGCGAGCTAATCTACAACTATTGTTATACTTGAAAAAACTTTGGATGCCCTAGAAATCAATGTACTTATTATTGAAACTATTTCAATTCTTGGATGAGCTTGAAATCATAAAACGTATAACAATGCGCGCGTCGTCTATGGGACTATACTTGAGAGGAAACCACCTCGAAGGATGATCTAAATTCCTTAATGTTGGGCTGAAATCCATTGTATTGAATAGATAGCTTTCAAAACAGATATTGGTTCTAGGATCATCTAAAGATTTCCCCACTTGCCACTATTTTTCCCATAATTGTAATTTTTGCACAAAGTTTCATCCATTTTGAATGTAAGGCCCATCAGCGACAGTTAGACCTTGAAATAAACTATGCATGTGTGCGCACTACCTCAACACAACTCCCCGTTTATTATTGCTATCTTGTTCATAGCTCCGTTTTACTCTGCAATTTATCTCAACATTCTACTTAACACCATGACATTCGGCCAACAATTTTTATACAGCCTGCTCTCCACGATGCTACGGACGCTCTCACCTATATTTGAGACAAGTAAGTTCGATGGTTGGTGCAGCGTATGATTCTGCTGTACGGTGAATCGAATGTTTGATCCAATACATATAATACAATACATATGGTACAAAAGTCTGTGCACTTGCAGCAATGGACGCAGAGATGATAATGATGTTGCTATTGCTGATGATGCTGTTGTATTGTCCTGCAATGTACCACTTGGAAAAGTCGTACTGGGAAGCGGGGAATGTTTTCTCTAAATAAACGTAGAGAACGGTAAGTTGATTGAGATTGAGATATCAGAATATGGTTATCAATGAAAATGAATGCTTCTAAAATATAAAATAATAATATGAAATATTAATAAAACAAGATGAACCTTGACACGAGAATCCCCCTTCCCATCCAAGTCTCTTCCTTCATATGAATGACTCGTGTAGCCGTTACCAACGAACATTTTTCTTCAAACATTGAAGACATCCCTTTGATTCAGTGCAAGAATACTGACATTGGCCGGAATATGGCCAAATGCGAACATTCGATACTCGCCATTGGACACTTGTAGGTTTGAACAACGGCCACACGATATGACAAACCAACAAACGTCCCATGTTGGAAGGTGTTCGTAGCATTGTGCAGAACAGGCCTAACTGAGCAAGCCTGTCACTTGGCCTCAAATCATAATGCTCAGCTTCATACTCTTGCTGCATAAATTATAATTTTGTGTTATTATGCCATTAATTTGCCTCATAGGAGTATTTATCAACGGTTCACAAAATTTAGATAAACTTCATTCCACATATATCGATTTTCTTATTCGTATTGCTAAAATCAGACGACGCTCGAAGCGTGATTATCAGAATATTGAGCTATAGCTTATTGAACAAATAAAATCTGCGTTAGCCATTACGGCAATTTAAAGATCCTTCCCTGGCTGGAAAATACTTAAAACTTATATTAGATATGAATATTCCTATAAAAATAGTATTTTTTTACTACTTTACGGGAATTAGTTGAAATTTTATAAAACCTCATCAGAATTTTTTACATTCTTGATTTTCAATTAAGCCGAATAGTTTGTACACGTCACACGAATTATCGATTACTTCAGTATTCCACGCATTCTTTAAATTTTTGGGTTCGTACCATTTCTGCGTTAATATGATAATTTCTCAGTGATGCTAACACATATTTGTGAAAAGATTTAGGGTTGTTCTGTTTCAACAAAAAAAGGCCAAACATGTATTGCACTCTTTTTTGCGTTCTATGCGTTACCTGTTTTAAAGTTGCACATGAAGCGAGACGAGGCAAAATATAGGATATCTTGTTTTTATCTCGAAATTTTATATCTGTTATTAATCCCGATCTCGTACTCGCACTGATGTCTGGTAATTCCATCTTTTTATTTGCGCGAGATCTCGAATAACAAATACGCTTGCACAAAGCTGAAATTGTTCTCTTTGTGTATTGTTTGTAGTGAGTTACACTTAATGGATTAATGTTTATACTAGAAGATACATATACATGTCAACAACAATTTTTCTCCCTGTCTGTTTTACGTCAATAAATTTGCAATAAATTTTCTGCATCAATATGAAGATAGTTCATTGCCAAATAGTTGTGCACCAATAATTAGGAGTGGTTACAGAAAAAATAATTGTCAAAGAGATTTTCTTGCCTCGCTGTGCAGTGAGTAGCTTGGTTTTGCAAGGATTTTGCGATATCTTCAAGAGTTTCCGAGATAATTGAGTTTGAAGTTTTCACACTTTTATCTTTCAAGATTTGATTGAACTGCGAAAATTTGCATTATTGATAAATGATATTAGATATTAATAATCATGAGTTCCTAAGCTGGTGGTGAATAAAATATTCATGTCCACTTTTCCTTTTCAATACCGTCTAGCCAAATTGAATCAACCCCTTTCAATCATTTTCTATTTTCTACTCTTTTATAAATCGCGTAAATTGAATATAAAATGACTATCTCCCTTGTCTATTTGTTCTGTTTGGCTCGTGTCTAAATCTCCTTTGAAATAGATGAAGCATCCACGCCATATGGCATACGAATAGAAAGCTAAATGGCAGCTGCTAGATAACGCGTCCCGGGTTGGAATCTCGAAATGAAATATTGAAGGCCCTTTAGAACCGATTATCTACTGGCCAACGTGATGGATCGTCAAAAAATAAAACGCATATGGCAAGAAATCATCATACATATCTTGAAAGTTTGAGGATGATGTATAAAGTATATCACGATATCAATATATAAGAAAAGGACAAAAAAGATCATTTTGATTTTGGAATGTTCATTTATAATAAATTTAAGAGCATATAAGAATACATTGGAAAATATATGTGTATGATTTTTCAGAAGTTTATACTGAAATCAGGGAGATAAACTGTACTCTAAATAAGGTGCAACCGGCTGCAGCAGAAAATCATATAGAAAATGTTCTTCTCAATGAGATTTTCTATTTAATTCATATGACCAGGAATTTTCAAAATAAAATATCATCTTATAATTCAGATCAAAATAATACAAATTTTTGTATATTTAAGTTTTCTCTTTTGCGAATTTTCGTCCGTATTAATGTGTAGTGTTTATCTCTGAAATTAGAGCCAATTCAAAAAATATGATGAATAGATTTTCAAATCTTTTGCGGCGAAAACACTGTTCTTCGGTGTAATATTTTATATTGGGAACCAATCAATACTTTTTTTACAAATTTGAGTGAAGTTACATACTCTAGTGTAAAAAATATATGTCAATTTCTTATAATTTGTAGCACACGTATCTGTTGAGCTCTAAGTAGTGCGTTGCATCGGATATGTTTTTCGGAAAAGCCTCATAAAACTATGATAAGAAAGCAGAACAGTATACCGAGCCAAAAAGTTAAAATTCGATAAGAAACTAAGAAGTTTTCATAAAAAATTCAATATTAATAATATTCAATTCCTTATTTATCTTTCGACGCAGCGTCACATACATTTCATTTTTTATTATATATTTATATACATTACATCTTCTTATATTTTCATATTTTTATATCTTATATTGAAAAAATTGTTAGCATTTTCAAAAATTTTCATATTTAATTTTTATATAAAAAATATCTTTACGCAATTATGTACTTTCAGCGAATGCCTGATGATGGCTATATAGCCGAAATCGATCGCACCACGTAACTTGAAATAAAAAACATTTCAACAAAGTATACATCATTTACTCAATACCTACCTTCCATAAGAAGTCTCATTGAAAATTATCAGATTTAGGTTAGTAATGAGGAATAATAAATAGGAATAGTGAGCTAGGAGTTGAGTAATCAGAGTAGAAGATGTCAGGAACTGGAGTTCATTGCACTAATTTTTACAGAAAATCAAGAATAAATCAATAAATGAAACATAACATTTACTGAAATTTTGGAAAGGATATATCGAATATCAACAATAATTCTTGGAAATTGGAATATAGATTTTGTGGAAATAATTTCATTCATGCCAAAATCACGTAGTATTTGATTTGTACTGTGTTAAATCTCAAATAATCGATTTGATAACATTACTCAATTATTTTGTTTGGAATATCTCTAATTGAATGCATACATAAACAATCAACATAAAACGTGCGCTAATAGCATTTTGTCTCCACCGCAATAGTTTAATAAAATTATAATCCAATATAGCGTTACCGATTGGTATAATGGAGTCGACAAAATAAATAAATTTTACCAGAATAAATGCAGTGCATTGTTTGTATACTGATTCACCATATTGGAGTTTTAATATATCAAACAGAAATGCAAAGTGTCATATATATGCATTTGAATGAATTCAATAATTTTGTTTATTGAAACTTTATTTAAGGTAAAATGGCATGTGAATATCCGAAATGATTTCAACCGAGAATGCGAATATTAAATCTTCGCAATCACTTTTATAAGGTTAGGTCTCTGGAAAGTAATGAGTGGAACCCTACAATATGATCAAACCGTTAGGTAAATTTATTACAAATCGGTTGAATTTATCAACTTAAAATTTGGAACAGATATAAAGCTGATATTAAGTTTGGATCAATATCTCAATAATACTGTCGACGGCCAAGAAGATAATTGTGTATAAGAGTAATACTCGAAGATTCGGATGAGTTATTTACCTAAATTTGATTGTACAAGAATCATTTTAAAGTTTCTTTGTAAGTCTCCTTAACTAATTCCCAAGAGTAGGCCATTCAAAATAATAAATATAATGATCTATACATGCTTTTAGAATTATATCATAAGAGATAGATTATTTGGTTTTAATTCTGTATATTTATTTTTACTTTTGACGTTTCGACTCTCTAACCGAAAGTCTTCTTCTGAAGAAGACTTTCGGTTAGAGAGTCGAAACGTCAAAAATAAAAATAAATATACAGAATTAAAACCAAAAAACTATATTTATTATATTAAATATAATTTGAAGTGGGCATAAAATAGAACATAGCGACAACAGTCAAAAATTTTGAAGTACATACTGATAGAGCAGCACAAACAAATCTCTTGTCTTGCTTGTTTTAGAGTTTGGCACACATTTATCAGTTTTATCCATAAGTGGTGGATTCACGTTTCTAATTCACACACTGAAAATAACTATTTTCGTCCAGAAGAATTTTTAACTGTTTATAATAAACTTATAACTCTTTATTACATGAGCTTAGCCCAACTTCAATTTTCATCGTACAATAAATAACAAATTTTCAATTCATCGAATGGAAATAATGAAAATGTGCAAACAGTATAAATACATAAATATAGTAGACCGCGGTACAGAGCCCCTTTATCCGGATTATCAACACTCTTTTGAAACTTTGTGAGTGGCTTCATTCTGATGAGTCCGACAACTTTTTTATCTGCGAAAATCTTTGAAACTGCTGCATTTTCCATCGAACAGCCTGTGGAACAGCGTAAAAAGACGTCGATTTCATGATTTATTCTTGATCAACAACATTACTCTCATTTATAGTTTGATCGTAAGATAATAATAGCAAAAACACACTCAATATTTTGCCCGACAAAAATATTGCGGCGTTCGGCGTAACCCCCATCTCCAACATGTCAAAATTACAAGTTTTGCTAGATTATTAACATTCTGATGGAATTTTCAGTACTATCAAATAAACATTAGTGAAGTTGAGTGGTGATATTGTTCGATGAAATTTCTGCTGCATATTTTCAGTCCGAAGCTCTGAAAATATCAATTATATGAGTTTGATTTGCTAATTAACACTTGTGGCACAAAAATCATACATATATGTAAGTATATTTCTTGATCAAACAATATATTGTTCGACAAAAATTCTGCGCTGTCTTGCCAGTCCGAAAATTAAGGATAAGAAGTAGCGTTTTCTGTGTTTGAATGCGCACAATATTGAATCTACCTTTCAACCAAATTTTGTACATCTATTTGTGAGATCAAAAAATAATATTCTCTAAATTTTTACGTCTTCATTTCTATAACTTGGTCCATAGCGATTTTTCATCCGGAAAAATTTTTCTCATATTTTCTCCACAATATAGTGCAACATGTAAAAAAAGGAATCAAAGAAATATATTGATGTGAAACTGAACACACAATTTGAAAATAACATTATCATAGAGAAAATTTTCAAAGAAAAGCGGAAAATTGGAATCAGATGTGAAACAAGAAATATAAAAATATGCATAGAAACAATTGTTTCAACATTAGAAAACCTATCGAAATGATATTTTCCATACGATTCTAAAATATTGATATCTCAAAAAATTCCAAGAATAATGGAAAAATTTGGAATTAAATTTTTATAATTTATATAAAAGAATACATGCTTTGGGAGAAAATAATTTTTAGAGCAAATATTCAATTTAATCAGTATCAGATTCATCCGTTGATGAATTTTCACCATCTGCACGAAAGTAACATTCATTGTCTGTCATCCTCATCTCCAATATTATCTGAGTCTGTAATAAAATCTAAAATATATATTTAAATGAAGTGAACTATATTTATAAACTAATAACGAGATCACATGGGGTCCGATTAACCAATCTCGATGACACTTGCAGATATGTTTCAAATATGAAAAAGATGGTAAGCGTAGATATAGAGACTATTGCCAGGTAGAAGAAGATTATTCTTTCCTTCTTCTATGGTATTACATTGGAGAATATCACAGTACTTATCCTTAGAGATCGATTTCAACATATAATTAGTGAGAATTTGCAAAATAAGTTTTTTGAATTTTTTGTGGAAATGCAGCAGATATTTTGTCGGACAATCATACCAATGTTTCCTGTACATCATTCCAAAGGAAAAACATTTGAAATGAATGAGTGTTAATCAGCAAATTAAACTCATAAAATTGACATTTTCAGAGCTTCGGACTGAAAATAGGCAGCAGAAATTTTATCGGACAATATCACCACTCAACTTCACTAATGTTTATTTGATAGTACTGAAAATTCTAACAGAATGTTAATAATCTAACAAAACTTATAATTTTGACATGTTGGAGATGGGGGTTAGCCGAACGCCGCAATATTTTTGTCGGCCTGAGTATTGTGTGTGTATTTGCTATTATTATCTTACGATCAAACTATGAAAGAGAGTGATGTTATTGATCAAGAATAAATCATGAAATCGATGTCTTTTTAGGCTGTTCGATGGAAAATGCAGCAGTTTCAAAGATTTTCGCAGATAAAAAAGTTGTCGGACTCATCAAAATGAAGCCACTCACAAAGTTTTAAAAGAGTGTTAATAATCCGGAGAAAGGGGCTCTGTACCGCGGTCTATAGTTGTTATAGATATAGATATATTTTAAAGTTCAATTATAAAAGAGACAAGCTATTCTTTTCTTTACTTTAATTATAATGAACTCTGTGGAGTAGGTACTATCCACGAAAAATCAAGAGTACCCGTTAACTGCGCTTCACAGCTATGAAAATATATCAATCAATCTACTAACTGCACAATAATGCACGTACTTATAGCCAATACTTCGCTCGATTTCAGACTTGAGAATTGCTCAAGTATGCGAATATTATCAGTAGTTGTTACTTGGCTACGGAGTAATACTTTGCGTTTGCTTGACTCCAGCTTTACTTGAGTCTACTACAAGACTACCTTGAGTCGTGCTCAAGTATTCGTATCAATTATTTTTGACATTTGTATTTCCAATATGGATATATGTCGTAGAGGTATACTTACTTACTAAAACTTACTTTTCCAATCAAATTCTTCAAAAATAGATCAAATTCAGTAGACAAGTTGGGAATATCTCGCAAAAACTGTCATGAACGTCAAACATATCGATCAAATATATTTCAAAAACAAGAAATCTCAAGCTTCGCCAAGAACTCACGAATTATCAACATAGGCTGTGCAAATGGGCGTAGTTTTAACAAATATCGATGCGAGCGCTCATGATGAGCACCATTGTAAACCGTAAACTTCATTTCTCAGAATACGTCATTGAACATTGTAGTTCAAAAAGGGAAATAATTGCATATAAAACATATAAAAACGATTGTTGTGTTTCAATCTGTTGTGTTAAGGATGATTCAAGTAGAATATAGTTTAATAGATTTCCTGTACGGAGTTATAAAATCAAAAAAACAAGCGAAGTGAATCAAAGCGGTGAATAGAGTATTATCTGTCTTTCATTATTAATCTATATAACGAAGATGTTTGTAATTCAATTGTGAAATTAGAAAAAATCATCATCGATTTGGGACTCAAGAATTCACCTCCTTCTCTAATTTTTCAAGTGTTTCAGTGATAGAAGCTTGTCGGATGCACGTCGCAATAATTTTATTGTTAATATTGCCAGCAACATATTCTTCAACATGTTTAATACGGCCAAAAGCTAATTCCACGCTTTTCTTCAATGCTTCCTCGGTAAAAGAGATACAGTGTTTGATACATTCAAGCCCGGTCCACAAGATCATCGACGCCATAATTTGAGGTTATCTTGTCAATTTGAACGAATTAAGAAGTTTTATTTAATAGATACGTCATAATTAAGGGAAAAATACCCAAAATAAATAATTTCAACGTACCTTTTATGCTATGCAAGTTATAATATACGCACACAGCTGAATTAAATAATATTAGTACATTTAAAAAATTGTGGGTATGAAACAATGATAAAATAGGAGTTCAATCGTTCTCCATTGCTCGCTAGCGCGCTAGTAGACTTCATGCACATAGCCTATAGGATAGATTATCAAGTAAATATCTATGATGACTTTGCCTCGACTTGGCCAGATAATATACTCAAGAACGAGATTGAGTTTCGACTATTAGTACGGGCATAAGTGTTTCGTTCACCCTTATCGAGTGAGAAGAGTGATTGGTATTCATTTATTAATTCATTTGAATTTGGCTATAAAGCATAATAGTTATTTATGATTTAAGTGTTAAAAGTGTCATTTTATTTTGTGACAAGGGAAGTTTGGAACACGACGCGCAGTGGAGTGGCGCAACCTTTGGAATAATATAAAATCACTTTTAACACGTATATCATACCCAATTTTTCATACAAACACTATTGAAAGTGATGATAATGCGAAACTAGTAAAAATTTGTACAAATATGTCTCATCAGATGAACTGTCATTTATATACGCTATGTCAGTAGCGTTGTGCGCGGCGCGAGCGCCGTCTTAGTGGTGACATTTGGCATTAATTTACTAATATATTTAAAATCGTGACAATCAACAAATTTTGACGTATTCATGTAATTTGCAAAACGGGCACTCAGAATTAGCAGAAATTTTGTTACGATGACAGTAGTAATCCGATGAGGGTCTCAAGAAGTTGATTTATCTATATTTAGATCTAAAAGTTTGAGCAAAAGGAAAAAATTGGTACAAAGTTTTCATGTCAGTGACGAAGGAGAAATTAAAAATAACGAAGAAGATAGTAAAACTACGGGAGTTACTTTGCGCAAAACATAGTTTTCTACTTGACATGATAATACGTACGTTCAGGTGTACTTTTTGTATGCTATGTTTGATTATTGTGTGAATATTGAATCGATAATAGTTATTTACATAATTAGTTATGAAAAGTGCCATATTGTTTGACGAAACGTAATATTTGCCAAAACGAGCGTAGCGAGTTTTGCAAATTACGTGAGTAAACGATTTCGGTAAATACTATGAGACTGTTTTTTTGGCGTACTTTAAGGAGAAGTCCAAGTTGTGGAAATCGTCAACGTTATGGTCGAATTACTCTACAATGTTAGAAACTATGTATATATATATTAGTGTTAAACGTGCATCATTTTTAACACGTCGCTAATGACAACGTGTTAAAAGTAATTACAATGTCATGAATTGTTATTTTTAATACGCTAAACAACCATTAAAAGTCGTACTTTTAAAAGTGTTTGTATGAAAATATATTTTTGGTTGTAGCCCAGTTCCAAAAATTCTAAATATCATCCCTGCACATGTATTACGAGAAAATAAACTTTTCTACTCAAGCTCAAATTGGCAGAGCAAAAGCAAAAAACAGTTTGAATGATGAAAAGAAATGAATTTTGTGTTTTATAAAAAACGTTTAGGTACTTCTAAGTATTTTATCTTTTTCAAGAAGTTGTCAGACGGAAATTTAAATAAATGAGATAAGTTTTTCAGCACTTAGCGATTCATTTTCGCAGAGAGATATACACTGCGTCTGAAACTCATGGCTTGAAATAAAGTAATTGTATACTGTTGATATTGTCTCATACTATACCTGGCTCGCTGTATACGTGAAGTTATGAGATATATTCGTGTTATTTCAAAGGAATCAGATGGTAGTAACTCTCATATATGTTTTAAAAGAATTCTAATCGGAAGTTGAAGGACCATTACAAAACGTCAACAAAGCAACAAATTTTCTCAAAGAAAAATAAATTATCGCTAACTCTTAAACTAATACAAACATAAAAGTCCTGCTGTATCCCTCAAATGAGGTCAGCAATATTTTTTTTTACTCTACAGTTTGAGCAGCATATGTTCAATAAAAATATAGAATCATATTGAATTTTTTTCAAGTATGAAAATATGTACAAAAATAGACAAAACCGCTATGGAACAATTCGATCTGGCGCTGGATAACATTTAGGTCACAATTTATCAGGACAGGCTGAAGTAAACAAGATTATGTGATTAAATAAATTTAATTTTATAATCCTGTTACTCTAGAAATTGTCAATACACAAAGCTCGTTAATTTTGTCTCTCATTCCCTGACGATCATCAAAAACATCATGGTACTTTGCGTTGTTCTAGAAAGTTTGAATTTGATATGCGACACGAAAAGGCTCATGCTCATTACATCGATCTTTTTTACACTACTTTTGGGAGAAAGCCTCCCCAAGGTACTCCGACAACCTCATTGATGATATCGTTCTGGTATTGAGAGAAAACCCTTCTTCTCAAGAGGCATTATGAATACTTACAATGAAATTGATCTTGAGTATCATAATATTCTATTTGTACACGATTATGGCATGTAGTGTCTTGTGTTTCACAAGCATTGTTTTTGATAGGATTTACATTGTCAAATATTTTTTTACATCCTATGTATGAGCAAATTAGCGTCCCATTAAGAGTTTCAGAATATATCTTTTGGAACAAAAATAAGTCGAAAATATTAATTGATCTTATCATGTTCTACCTAATCGTAAATATCACTTTGATCAGCGTCAGTCAGGCTTTCTGCAAGGTCATTATTGGTTGTACTATCAATCCAATTGTTCTACGAGTTTAGTATATTCGCATTAACATAAGTAGATTTTGTTTGGAATAATGTAGACATGAGATAATCCTTGAAAATTTATTTTTTCAATAAAATAGGCCCTAAATTTTGTGCAATTGATTGCATTTATTCATAAAATCATATGAAAACTTCGACTAATGTCCTGCTTCATTTTAAAAATATTCATGCATAAATAACTCCCACCTTTGACCTCATCAATCATCCTGACGTTGGCAGCAGTGGAGGGTTGCAGACACCCTTCCATACACTTCCATAATGTATACGTCACAAAATTTCTCGTATTATCGCACTGCATTTATTGCGGATATATATTTTTTGTCGTTTAAAAGATCCTATCTTGCTTCGCTCATACAATGAACGAACGGGAATATTTAATATGAAAAATATAATTTCTGAATGCTCCGCCGCAAATCATAATTTGGATGTTATTATAAAACTGAAAATTATCTATGCTTGACACTGACTCTAATACTGCTTCCAATTGAATTTAATTGAATTCATTTCGCTTTAAAAAAAAAAACCCAAAGGTATGGTGAGATAGAAACTAAAAGAATCTTCAACTTATTGAAATGAAAAAATTAATATCTTCAGAATGTTTCCTCTTGATAATATTATTCTTGAGGACTCGCATCAATTCCTGCAGTGTTCTATGGTAAATAAAGTAATCAATCAATCGAACAAAACTAAAAATTGAATGATGAGTACCTAAGTTTGACAAATGACTGTAACAGAAATCGCTATTCTGATGTCTGTTATAGCTCAGGATAGAACAAATGAGTGGAAAACCCACTGGATTATATAATGAAAATCGTACAAAACATGTTTTCCGGAACGGTGATGAACTTTTATTACAGTGTAATTGTCTTCCCTTGATGATAACAGAAGAGGGAGTGTTTGAAACAGAGCCACTCAACAAGTGGCACGCATATTTATTAATTCAAGACAAAGTTAGAGTTTTGTTATTTAAGGGCATGAAATAATTCCACCTAACTTTGTTAGCTTCTTAAATGAATTCTGAAATGTTTACACGAAATATTAAAAGCTAGAGACTGTTTAAGTACTAAAATGAAATTTGAGAAAATTGTGTGTGGTCTGCATTTAGTTAGAGTGAAACTACACTGCTCGTTATAGAGGAAAAAAAATTCAATATGAAGTAAATCCATAGTTTTTCTTTCCTTAGGCCGTATGTTCGATCTAAATTTACAATTCATCAAAAATAAGAAATGATTGAAAGGAAACGTCTATATGAAGCGCGCAGTTTGTTGTCATATTGTACTCCTTTTCTTGTTTAGGATACGTACAACAACATTATCACTTCTTACATAATAATGATTTTTGGAAACAATATTTACATCAAAATCTTTATAAACCTTATCGTAGATTATTTTGCAGAAACGTGCCCTACTCCAAGGTTTTCAGACAGTTTTTAACTTCTCTTGATAGTTTTTTTTTCTTATCGCAACAACCCTATTATGATTTATAGTATATACTAGGATAGTTGAATTCTTTTGTATGAAATATATTAGGATGTTTCCAATTAGCATCATAAATTCAATATAAAAAATAAATTGAATTTCTATTACTTCAAAAAATTTATATTTGTCATTTTTGGGAGTGGTATAGGAAAAAATTCAATTCTCTTCTTCAATAATTTTCATTGAACAGCTTTATAACTTAAATTCTGCCTGTAATATTTTTGTAACACGATCCGAATAAAGTACTTACATATTCTTGACTTTTATATTTGAGTTCGTATGGAGTCCCCGACATTTGTTCAACTTCTGTTGGCGTACGACGAACTTTATAAAACATATACATCGACATTTCAAATTGAATGATCCGAACATATGAATATCAAAAACACAAGCATGAGTTCTGTTGTTTCTTCAAAACATTATCGATAGTTGCATGTTTTCTAACCATTAAATTTCAATTTTATAAGAATGCATGAAGAAATACAGAGCTGAGTTGATAGCAGCTGACGGCATTAGTGTTTTGTTTCTATATTACAGATATTTTTTAGTCTTTTATCTCAACAAGTTTTTTAAACATTTATTTCATAGCCCCTAATGGAAAAATAATATTTTTTCAATATTCATAAATCAAAATCAATTGCATTTACAATTGTTTGAATATAAATTATGTATCGAATTAGAAAAAATAAAATAATTGGGCAGCTCACTATATAACTACTATATAAGTCTTATTCACTTTGCTATTATTTTACTTTTCTGATACTTTTATAAAAGTTAATGGATTGATTGAAACGTTGGTTTCTTCTACCTTTCGCGAAATTTGCATCTGTTTTGCACTTCATTTGACATCAAAATACATTCAACATATATCTATAAAATGCTATGAGATTTGTACTTGATTATAAACAATCATAGAGCTGACAATGAATTGATGTCTCATTTTGCATACATAACAACGATAGCTTAGAACGAATGTTTCCAAAGACTACTATACTCTGTTTTATAAAACAGTATATTGATTTTGCATATTTCAAGAGCCCATCCCAACGTTTAACACCAAAAGTAAAGTTCTGAAGATTACTGAAACAATAATATGCTTATAAAACTACTACCAATCCAAGATTTATATTTTTTTGCACCTGAATGAAGTATTATTTCGTTTATTTGTTTTAAACTCTCATAGTTGTGAAATCTTATGCTTCTCAAATTATATAATATATATGAATTCAGCTTTTATGTTTTATTCTTTGGCGTATAACTCTCCGCTTGTTTATTTTTATTTATTTTATACCTAATTGCACAAATCTTTGAAGGAAAACCATTAAACTCCTGTTTCTCATTTTGAAATTCCTGGCGGAATTCAATTCCGACGAGGCAGCTCCTTTACGTGAACCGTTCATCTAGTTTTATTCGTTTACAGGGTAACCAAAAGATGATAGACAGGTAGCCCATAATTCGTTAACATCAGGGAAGTAATAAGTAATTTTTAATGCATAGAAATTCCAATTTCACCAGAATTGATTTTAATTTAGATCTTTTGAATAAGATACTTTTTAGGCTATCATAACAAAAAAGTTGTTTCTATGGCTCCTTTTGCGGCCGTGAAGTTTCACTTTTTGGTACAAATCTGTCAAATTTTACTTTTTGGGACTGATCTGTCAATTATTACTTTTTGGGACTGATCTGTCAAAAACTACTTCATAAACACTTCATACCTACCTTGATGAACTCTGTAAAAAACAGTTTTTGCCGAAATACATATTATATTCTTCCGTCAACCTTCATAGTTCGTGCAATTCAAGAAATTCATACGCATTTTGTACAAATGTCACTTTGATTAGAAGATAATAAAATAAAACAATTTCAACGGTAACTAAGATTGACAATTGCAATGCTTTAGAAATAAATGGATGAAATTTTGTACTTTTGAATTATTTCGTGATGATCGCCTAAAAAACGTTGTGTGCACCTCGGCCTACAGTTCTTTTTTGGTCTCACCTGAATTGCAGCCTCAGCTACGCTTCGGCCGCAAACAACAGATTCGACCAAAAAAGATAACCTTTATGGCCTTGATACACAAATAACTATTTTGTATCAAATATATAAGATACGAAATCTGGGCTCATGCAAAATTAATCTTTATTTCATTAAATTTTGACCTCTAGAATAAGGGTGTTCATGCAAATTATCAGAAAACCCTGATTCATTTCAAATTTGAAGAGTGAAATTAATGTCAAAGTAGCTGTCATTTTCTAACTCATGCGCATTTGTCGTATTTATTCAATTTTTAGAAGGAAATATAACGTAAAGTTGAAAGTTGGCTAACTTCGTAACGGACGTAGTTGAATGAAAATATAGTTGAAATGTAAATGCACTTTCATGAACATGTTTACTGATTTTTTTATCTCAACTTTTTCAAATTAAAATGTAATTAAAATCAAATGAAAATTAGTTTCACGTGAACTCAACTTCAGATTAAGATAACTTTTTCAAACTGGGAAAATTTCAGGAAATAAATAAGCGCTTTTCAAGAGGAATCCATTTCACTTTCATTGTTTGAAGTGATTTTCCAACAAGTTCACGACAAAATTGTTTTTCAGAGTACATAAGCACTAAGATACATTATTCCACTTCCACATAACTAGAACTTACAAGTTTTATAATTTCAGATCATTTATAGCTAGTTCCATTTCAAGTTAACATGTAAGTTTTTGGTTGATTTTGCCCCAGAGTAATATATATTGGTTGGCCGAGTAGGGATAAGTAACTTGCGATGGTCTGGGCATGAGGAAATAATATCGAATTAATGGGTTTTGAAGAGCTGGTTGTGAGTGACTAGATATGTTTGTTAGTATGCTGCCTGCAAGAAAATGTATTTTTAATTTCTCTCAGTGGATTCTTTCCAGTTTGAGTTCATTATGATTGATTTAATAATCCAGAAAAGACATACCATGTAATTTGAAGTTATTCAACTTTGACAAAAATTGCTCTTCCAAAAGTTATTTCTATTTGAGATTTTTACCATGAGTTTTTCGTCCCTTTTTTTTGATAGTAGATAAATACAAACGTTGGACTCACTTGAAAATTCTATATTTTATCAGTCACAATACTCACCACAATGTTGGTCATTAAGAAATTCGATCTTTCGATCAATAATCTTTAGTCCAAATCTGATGATGATCAAAGGACCGAAGCGACTTTTGACTAACATTCTGATGAGTATTTGATATATTTACTGGTGTGCATGGTTTGCTACATTAAATTTTGTCTTCCAACAATCTTTAAATTAAACATCATCTCAACCCCTTTACTCTCTGATGAATTCACGGAAGGTATGATATTTTATGTGAAATATAACTTGGATTTGGAATCCTGTTCATGGTTATTTATGGTCGAGATCATATCATATTTCTCACAAAAATAAGTATTGATACATAATTTTGCTATATACAATATGATTAAAATAAGTAGTAATTGGAAAATATTGTTTGTTCCAAATTTTCAATCACCCTGTATATTGGTTCCTATGTAAGTGTGTACCCGGCCTGAAGACACGTACAGAATGACTGTAATGCTATTTATATTTACAGCACTTTAAAACAGGTCGAAATACAATTATCGTTCAGCCATGGCGTGAAAGTTAATGCACCACCTTTGAAGAAAGTCTAGAGAGAATTTTCTATCCAACTCCGACATTCGAATTCTTAACAAAATTAGTTTACTGGAAAACTAAAATGAATATACCATCTTCTCTTAAAAGAATCAAATATTGAAATAATGAGCTCCAGGTTACACATATTTTATTTTAAATTCTTCTCTACAGTTCTTAAGAAATCTATCTCATTGAGCTTTAGGAGAGTAAGTATGTTTTTACTTATACATAATAGATAGTACAAAATTTTAATTAGAATCGTATTTAATGAGCGATAGTGTTTGAGATCTATAACAATTCCCAATTTAATTATAAAACTTTGAGTTTTTTACTACTTGTACTAAGTACAAGAAAGTATTGTGGAATCGAAAAAATTCACCTATCGAGATTTTGATGGAAATATCCGTTTTGAGCATCGTGCGTTCGTAACTCGCAAATCACAAAACTGGTTGAACGTATAATGTTGAAATTTTGTATTTAAGACTGGTATAGGGTCTAATTGTGCACATCGCATTATAATTCTAATCGTCTGTACCGGAAGTGTACCTTACTTGAAACTTTTTCGAATTTTTCTAATAAATCCAGAATGATCAACCGTAGGATGTTAAAATTCAGTATTTGAACTTCATGTTGTATCAGAATGATTATCTGCTATTTTTGTATGAGTCGGCCAGGAGCGCACTTTACTTCAAGCTTTTTTTAAATTTTTTGCTTAAATCTAGAATGATCAGCCATAGCATATTGAAATTTAGTGTTTGAACTTGTTGTAGCATCAAAACAGTTCCCTACTATTTTTGTATCAATCGGCTGAGCCGTAAGTGCAGTTTATATGCATAACAGATATTCAGAATTTGCCGTATAAAACAATCAGTTCAATTGAAATGATAATCTGTTGTCAATTTTTTGATTTTGTTTGACATTTGTCATGTCAAAATATTATTAAAACTATATTAATTATAATCTAAAGTGATAGAAAACTTTACTGAATAAAGTGTATATATTGTAACGTGCGAGAGTGGGGAAGCTCGAATGGGTGAAGCCTTTCGTCCTCGTTATGTCGCGCCGCGTCGCATCACATCACTCCTCCCGATGGAAGCCTCTAGCAATATTCGAGAAGTAGAAAATTCCAGAAGTAGAACATTTGAGAAATAGGTATCTTTATATAGAGGCAAGTCAAAGACTTGAAGGTGGTAATAGTGACGCTAGAGCAGTGAATATCAAGAAGTGAAGTAATCAGTGTATTCAAATAGTTGAATATAAATATCTGCGACTTTGTTTGAGTTAGTTTTAAGTGATAAATAAATAATATAGTGTTATTAGTGACATCAGAAGAATAAAACTTTTATTTCATTTTAAATTATTGAAGAGTGACTTTTATTTAATCACAAACTATTTGATCAAGCAATAAACACCACAATATCAAATGATGTACAAGCATCTAGGTTACGTGATGTTCACGTCAAACTTTTTCAGTCCAATATTAGAAAAGGCTGATACGATTATTATGCCAATATGAGAGAGGTTTGGAAATAATAAATATAATAACTACAGACTCATTGCAACTTTTTAATTAATAAACAAAACCATTCCATGCTGTGGATTATATAGGTTATACCCAAAGTTTATTTTATTGCTACAAATATTTACGTTTTTCAATCCAAGCTAAATATCCAATCAATGTAAAATGATTAGTACGAATATTATTTACTATTTACTCTATTTGATGATATTTATTGAATTCTTTGTTGCTACAACTTTTGCCCACAATATTTTTTGCTTTGTTTGTTATATCAGTAAAGCAAATAAAGTCACTTAACGCTCTCGAATTTTCAATAAATTATAGAATTAATAAACTTCGATTTTAAAATCTTTCCTGAAGCTTCCCAATTACCATCTTGCAATGTTCGATTTGCGATTAAATCACATATTGCAAGTGAAAATCAATTGTTAATTGGTGATATAAATATGAAAATTATTATGTTTTGCTGAGTATTCAACCCGAAATATTAAAATAAAATGCTCATTCAGATAAGCGCCATTCATAACGTAACTATCACTACAATAGTCCAGTTTTATAGTTGACCACACATATTCTTATTAATAATCAATTGGGTATGGTTAATCAGTTTGTTGAATTTTGAATTGTAGTTAGGCTATATTAATTATAAAAATATTAGCACCCATGAAAACATAAATATTCAATTTCTTATGGAATATTGGATTACAGAGTCGGATAAAAAGTAGCAATTTGATATAGAAAACATGGACTAAGGCTGTCAGAAAGCAGATTATGGAAATTTACCTGAAATCGACACATTTATGAGATATGAATGAATATTTTATTGGGTTTTATAACATAATTATTTTCACTTTGTTTTTTTCTTGTACAGAACATTTTTCACCGACATTATGACTGAAAAAATATCCGCTGTGGCCACTACAGTACTTCCTTAACCATAAAATTCATGGCCAGTTTCATCGCTGTTTCAGAAAATAGTGTCGCATCAATTAATTGCATATACAAAAGTGAAAGTTGTCATTGTCAAAGTTTCAACTGACATTGTCAAAGCGACAGCTGTCAATGTTAAAGTGACAGATAGCGGTTATTTTTTAGTCCCTACATAAATAAGTATTTTTGAAAATGAAGACCCTTTTTCTAGATTTTTGGGGTCTTTAATCCATTGGAACATATGGTTTAGACATTTGATCGCCGGCAGTATAATTTAAAGATGGTAACGTGGATTCCACTACTTGATTATTCATTTTTACTGACAGCTGACAATCTTCCAAATATCCTCTTTGACATGTCTACTAGAATTATCTCCACAAGAGCTTTAATTTGATACCGAACACGATAGAGCCAAATTACTTATTTAAATAAAAACAAATGACGGATGTTTGCATGTGATGTCAAAATATGAGTGATGATAATTCTAACTCCACATTATGATTCTCATTATTTATTTGGCTCAGAAAAATATAACGAATTTCATAAAAAAATGTTTTGTGTAAATTTTGTGCCAAAGTATTCAAGAATTAGTTTTAGTTATTTCGTATTTAAAGATAAATATAACCATTTATGGAATAAACGCAAAAAATCTAAAAAGTTCCATTCATAAAGTATTGATACCACTGGTTGAAAAAAGCTTTTCTACGAACTTGAACTTAGCTTTTTCATGAAAAACTTAAATATAAAATTTCAGTCAAAAATTCATACACGTTCTCAAGTTATCGTACTTTAAGACAGACCGACAGACCGACCTTTTTTAAAATTATGTTTTTCGGGCTCAGTAGGGTCTGAAACGTGAAGATTCATCAAAATCTTGTATTGTCAAAAAATCACTATTACAATACTTCTTCTATTCGGGGATGTAAAAACTATTATATGATATAAATATTAATACATATAAAAAATACTACCCACTGCAAATCAATCGACATTCGTATACACTTTATTTCAGCAATTTCAGCATGCACATACCTTCATCAACATTCATACAACTGAGTGATAGTGACGTCATCACGACTTTATAAATTATTCTTGGCTTTATGAAGAGTAAAATAAAAGCTCCGGTATTGATAATTTTGGGTTCTGGATAACATATCTAAGAATTAGAAAACATCGGAACTAGCCCATTCTGGAAAGAGTAGATATTGGGTTGAAAATCCAATAGAGGAAGTCCAGTCAATAATAATACACAAACATGGAATATTTCAAATAACTTATAAGTTCACACTAATGTTTATTTAAGTTTGTCATTTATTTAATTATTTATTAATAATTAAAGTTGGTATTGGGAACATCCTAGAAAATTTTTCTGTCAGTTGTCAGATATTTGAATGATAGTTCAATGTCGCAAAATGAAAATTGTTACATAATAGTGCAAGACTGACCCAACTGGTCTATTATAAAGCAATGATGCCACTTCTGATTGGTTAGAATGCTCTAAAACATCCAAAAATAGTATATGAACCGATATTCAGGCGGGAGTGAGAAATGGAAATATCTACTAATGACGTTAAAAGTGGAAGCGAGAGATTTTGGCCTGAAATTACATTATGCGACAGTTTATCGAGTAAAAATTTACTGCAATCTGTGTGAGAGTTGTCAAATCACAATGAAGTGACAATATTTACAATTTCTTTAATGGCTGCCAATACAGTTATTATTCACATGATGTTTAAGATAAATTGAAGTTAAACATGCTTGAAAAATATTTGCTCAATTTATATACTTTGACAGAAATTACACCCTCCGACCATCTTGGTGGATGGCGAGAGACTTGTAATTTGTGTCAATGTTTATAAATTGAGCTAATATTTGTCAAGCATGTTTAACCTCAATTTATCTCATGCATCATATGAATAATAACTATATTGTCATCATTTGAAGAAGAAATTGCAAATATATTTTGTGCTAATGGTCATTTAGTTTCACTCGACACTCACAACTTTATAGTTATTATAGGTATTTAGGTCAATAAGTGAAGTTTACTGATTGAGGATAATAGTTCGGAGGCCGAGCCTTGGCGAGGTTTCCAAATATTATGTAAAATTAACTTTATGCAAATAGTTTCTGGTCAAAGTACTATTTTTATTACTTACCGTTACACTGAAATATAAATTGACGATCTAAATAAATTTGTTTTCGAAGAGATTGTGATGATATAGTTTGAGGGTCACTCTACCTGCTCTAAAATTGTTTGCATCAAGTTGGTTATCTAACTATTCGAATTCAATATTTTACAATGATAAATATGGGGCAATATGGAAACATCAGCAAATACGAAAACATAATGTTGAAATTTTAATACATTTTATCAAATACCAACATTTAACTGCATAACGAGAATATTTTGTTTTATTTGAATTGTAAAATGACTGTTTTAGTATGTAAATGAATAAAATTGTAGCGAATTCCATGTGATAATTGGAATATTTCCCTAAGAGGATAGAGTTTCCATGCAATTTTGATTCGTATAATCTATTTTAACTATTATCAATAATATAATATATTCACAAACTGCCAAATTGGATTTGACAATAAATGATTTTTCAGATGAAATGAGATGTATTACATAATATTTATTAATGTATATTTTTCGTCCGAATGTTATTCAACAAGAGCTGGAAATTTTCAACATTGAATGCTGTAAGCAAATGCTATCCAAAAATTGGATAAATATTTAATCAAAAATTTTAACATGTTTCACGAATGGTTTCAAAAATAAGGGGCTTCAGATTTCAAACGAATATTTTTGGAATACGCCATCTCGATACGTACTAAATTATGTGTTAAAGTTTTTACTTCACGCTTTGCATAGATGCAAAATAAGCGTTTTCACGTTTTAGCTTTACTAATCTTTAAACGCGTATCAAAAAATCTTGCTGTGTCCTCCATAATTATCGAAATATGGAAGTTGAGGGCCGTGGAAAAAATCTTGTATGTCATAAAAGCATAAACAAGCATTATGACATTTGGCCAACAATTTGAGTGACTTGGTAAGCCTCCTCATGAAAAAATTAGCCCCATGTCTTAATATTCAATTTGAAACTCTTGCTGCATAATTTATTATATGAGACTCTTACATATTATAAAGTAATATGTAATATTATTTATATTTAGAAAATAGTTGGCAAACTTTGGCTAAACGAGACATTTCATTTGTTATTTCCCTGTCTCTCTACTCGGAAGTAACCTGCGTACAACACCAATTGAAGTCTCTCGGGAATTTTCCAAACTACGGTCGCATCCAGAATATTAAGCGACAGTTTTATTTCTCTGATCTTTGACATCCCTCCTGAATTTGATCCACGTTTTTATTTAAATATCCCTAAGTTTCGCTTGAATTATGTAGCTAAAAAACTCTCTAAAGTCCGGAGAACAAAAACATGTCGTTTTTGTTTTATTCACACGTCTTATGATATTGTTTTGGGCTTGTCTACTTGACAGTTGTTACTATGGAGATATTAGAAGCACCAACAGGGAGCACTAGGTAGTCATTTTCTTGTTTTAGTTGCTAAGAAACTTGCATTGTCGGAGATGGGGATTATGCTTAAAGTTCTTGTCTAGTGTCAAATGTTCTCATAACTTGGATTAAAGTAATAAATGTTCTTTGAATAATACTATGATGGAATTATACAGATAAGCTTATTTCTGAAGGAAAAAGTAGCAAAAACAAAAGATTTAATTTATCAATAAAATAAATTATTTGTCGAAAAAATATTTTTATTTGAATATTAAGGACCTACATTGCAATTGGTTGTGCAATGTAATAATTTAGGATCTTAATTACACTATCTCAAATAACAGATCAACAACTTTTTCTGAGATGAAGGAGGAAATTTCAGTTTTCAAATGTACATTGTATATCTGAGGTTATATTATCTGTCATTGATAAAAAAACTCATGTTGTGGAGCTTTTTCCAGACGATACACTTTCTCTACATAAGATTCTATACAGGCTGCTCCATGTATGAAGAAAAATTTTTTTTTGAATATAAGAAGAAATTTGCTATACTCACTTATTTCATCTTATTATTTAGGAATAGATTTGGTTGGCTTCCTACATTTTCTTAACAAATTGATTGCAATGTTCATATGACATAACGTTCATTTGACCCTCATCTAAGTCCGATTCGTCAGTCGGTCAAAAAAATGCACCATGTACTTAAATACGGTTGATCAAACATTACCGTATCACGCCCGAGCGCACTTTATTCTTTGACACTCGGTCCAGTCCGATTCAAAATTTTTACTTTTTGACAGTGATGGTGAAGTGTCGGCAGACTATCACCTATTTTTTTTAAAGTGGAAATGGAATCTTTAAACATTGTATCTCTGTAACCCCGTCAGAATATTGAAACAAACTGAAACAGCTATTGAACAAACTTACGTCCCTAGAAAACTAGTATTAAAAACGGATGAGGTATGGGCAAGTGTGAAATCTATATTAACGAGTCGTGACATAGCTAACATCCGGTCGACGAACGAATCGGATACGATATCCTTCACCGATATGCTACTGGCGCGTGCTTTAATCAGCGAGGCCGTATCTTTTATTCTTATTTTTCAAAGGGTACTTTTTGTGTAATGTCACTGTGTTGACAGTTCAGTCTCGAGAATATTCTGGCTGATTCTGTCAAATGTGTTTTATGTATGGGGATTTAACAATTGTTTAGTGTATTATATATAGAAGCGAATGATTTGTGATGCAATTCAATCAGATTGATAGTATTTTGAAGAATTATATAGTTTTGAATTGAAAATTTTTGGATGGGTTGAATCATAATTAGTTCGCGACACCGACATGCTAATGAAAAAGAGTGCTCCATGAAAAAATCACTGTTATCTCATAGTTTTAATTCTTCACTTTTGTCAACAGTCCTCTATGACTGCCAATTTTTTTTATGGTAGGCTAGAAGATAGCGACCCAAAGCTATGACTGATCGTTTACCGTTCACAAGTGATGTCTGATGATGACCGTACTGGTTGAAACTGGTTACAATTTTTGAAAAATATAGTGATATTAACTAAGTTACTTGTGTTTTATTATTATTTATATGTCTAAAAGTGAATTGGATCAGTATTGATTTATAAAATAAGTCCAATTGTGCTACTTTTAATATTTGCACGCATGTATGAGATAGTATTTGATAAGAAAAAGCTTGTGTACTGTCTGCAAACAGCACAGATTACAAGTTTGGTTCATATCGTGCTCATGTCAAGCTGGAATTATTTTTTACATCTTCAAATAATATAATCATGTGCACAACGTCAACATCTGCTACATCCTGTGAATCTGTTTTAATGAATCAAATCTGTCGTTTGTATTGTTTATCAATAGTAAATAAATATTTTGTCTACCAACTCCGCTCTGCATGCATGCAAACATTGAAAAGAGACTTAATTGGGCTTATTTTATACATGAATATTAATCCATTTCACTTGCACTCGGCAAACGACCGCCTATGATTTTCTGTCACTATCTACTAAGCTATGAAACAAGTATGGCTTTGGAGTGAGATCTCTCAATATGGAGTCTTCTTGTGTATATGCAAGCTTCCTTCTGCTTACCAAGAGACTCGTAAATCTCATTTTTTCCATCAAAATTGTAAATAAATTGTGCTCCGAAGTCTTTTAGTAGTTCAAAATACTCGGATTTCAATGTTTTAATTTGATTTGCTTATTTCTAAATATTTGCATAATGAAACTGTCTGCTTAGATTTAAAAAAAAAATTGTTATGTTACAGTTTAAAAATTATGCTCATCTACAATTGCTTGAAAAGTGACAGTTTCATACACTATTTCCAATGTGAAAAGTAGGCTTTTATGAGAAACTGTGTGGGCAAAGTTCAAATTGACACTTTTATTGCAAGGCGAGGGTGGAACCCAAGGCGTATCTTTGTGCAACCAAGTTCATCCATGACAATTACTTAGCTTTTAAAATGAATTTGGATGTTTGAAAATGTTTTATTGTTTTGGCAAACAAACTTTTGCAATTGCAATTAAATTTACAGCAAGCCAATACTACGAAACATAATTTGAATGATTTATTTTATTGAATGATTTTTTCTACATTTTCTTTGCTATTACGTTTACAGCAAATGCGCATACTATACGAACACATCTTATAATATGCATTTTTTTCTAAATGATAATTTGACATGTGACAATGTAATTAAAAAATACCAAAGGTATCCATGATCTACAATTATCATTTTTTCCGTCTTCCAAGGAAATTAATATTCATTAGATCCCTGTTTTCATGGTTTGCAATTGAAAACTTCTGAAGCAAAATTCAATACTTTCGATGCAGATGTTACAAAAAAAAATTCTCATTGAAAGGTTCATTTTGGCTCAAAATCTGTGTATTTTATTTATTTTTTCTTATTTGAGACTCTATTCAAAAGTCTTCTTTTAGATAGAAAGCTGGAACGTCAAAAATAAGCAAAATATGCAGATTTTGAACAGAAAAACCTTTCAATCATTTAATTCTGAAGAAGAAATATAGATTATTGAAGTACCTACTTTTTATTTATTAGTATAATTAATAGTTCAGTGCAAATGTTCTGGCTTTGTAATCTGAAGCCTAAATTTGATTAAAAAGTCAGTACTTTTCACGGCTTGGGGAGTATCAATCAATCTATCAATATGCACTAAAATAGTGTCTACCAAACCTGTCCCGATTCAAAAGACGTAATTGATGTTTACTCAATCATTTTGTTTATTTCAGCTTGAGAAAAACTAGTTTACAATAGTTACTTAAATCATAAAGCTAAAAGTAGTAGATTTTCTGCGACGGCTGTAAATCTAATTTTGGGTTGTATTATGAGTATTGTAATCATCAATTTTATGATTGAACACTTATTTGAATGGCACCACGAGAATCATACTAATCGTAATGATTGCGGAATTTCTAGTAATATTTATTGCTTTGAATATGATGAAACTTTTCGATTTCAAAAAGAAATAATAAAATGAGCAACAAATAAATTCTCATCAAATCTGATTTTAAATAAGTTTCAAGAGTAAATCAATTCATTGCTGAATGAACGAAAAAATTACATAAAGTTATAGAATCATATTCAAACACCCGTAGCAACATTTTTCAGCCAGACTATTTTTGATGTCAAATGGTAGGAGAAATATAGTACTACAAAAATCAATATCGTTTTGCTTGAACTTTTTTAGATTTTTCCATTCTTTGATTCCTATTGTGGTGAAATTATTATATTAGTCGTCCGAGATGGAAACCTCTTCAATCAATTGAATCCATCATTGGGAGAAATTGAGTCTTTTATAAATGCTTTCATAAATGGTGAATCTTTCTCAATCAATCATATTTTTTGGTTTAATTGACGTATGTATATTCAATCTTTTGTACATGTAAATGGATCTATGAATATTATATGATATATTTTTTTTACAGATATATTTCTGGAGTAACATCCTGTTTTAAAGTTCGAGTTTAAATAGTGAGATTCATAAGTCTTCTCGCATGTCTATATTATTCTTCATTCTTTATGTCGGTACTCTGTTCACCGCCGCACCACTCACGTATTCTTCATAAATTTTCATTTTTTTTACTGAAGGTGCAAAGGCGCTATTATCAAGAGATGTTAATGGCAAAGAAGAATTTCTTTTGACATTGATCCAAACGCAAACTTCACCTCAAAATCTTTATTGTCTCCTGCTGAAAGATTTATATGCAGAAAAAGTTATAATAGTTAATTATATTGAGGGAAAATTTTTACAAAAATTGATTAGGAGTGGTGGATGTTATGAACTATTATAAATTCTAACACACATGGTTTGAATTCTTCATGTTTAGAATAGAAGCACTGATTATAATTTTCGAATATAATCATAGTTCAATGATCCGAACTGCTAGTGGGTTAATGATTACTCTGGTTTTTCATGAGTCAACTTTATGAATGAATAAAACATGTTTTCCTGTCCAAATGGGTATAATAATGACAAATTTATGGAGCTGTCAGCGTCCAAACATCAAGTTGGAATAATCAAAACAAATTACATTTTTTCAGTGAAGTGTATGGTGATGAAAGTTGTAGCTGTTTAATAATAAATTGCAGAAAAATGACAATGGCGTCATGATTTATTCCTCACTTCAGAGATGGCGTAAGTAGCGCTTTTCGGAAGTGCGGTATGTGACCGGAAATGCGGTGAGCGGCGCGCCGCGGTGATAATTTAAAACTTGTTTCATAAATCACGAAGAGTGGCACCAGTGCACTGCGAATTTTGACTTATTGAGATAGTTCGCATTGTGAAGTTCTTGAAATATGCACATCTCGTCTTCTTACCACTGTGTCTTCATTTGTGGAATGATTTGTCTCCGCATAATTTCGCATCAAATTTAAGAACTCAATTTATCACACATTTTAATAAACTCAACTTTGAGATAGTAGACATCTTCAACATGTTTTCCTGAATTCATTAAACAGGAAATAGATCTTAATTTTAAGTAGGTGAACAGGGTGGTTTACATATGGAAATGCGCTACCTAAAAGTGCACACATTCCAGCTCTACCATCAAATAAACGTCAGTTTCCATTAATTATGTTGGACTTTGAACACTGCTTCTCATTTATAGATTTATAAGATTTGAATGTTAACTTGAGTTCTGTGCTCCTATTTTATGCAAGCTAAATAATGGACAAAATATGGAAGTCAAGAAAAATACACGTAGGTAAACAACTATTATGATATTCGGACAGCAACTCTCGAAATAAACAAACGTTGCATGAAATACTCCTATTTCTCAATTTGTCGTCTTCTTTTAACAGAATTTAAAATGGGTTCTTGGAAATTTTGTCTGACAGTTTAGTTGTGTAAGAATCAACAAGAATCTAACTAAAATTTATGCAAAAGTGTTTCAGTACATCCCACTGAGTTTTTAGTAGATTTTGTAGGGTCTTGAGTTGTTACATTTTCCAAACTTAATTCAGTAGCTATAGAAGAATGTATAAGAGAATGATTTTAATCTGTGTGGTCATGAACGAACGGGAAAATAAAAATATATTGGCTCTTGTATTACAAAAAAAAAGTTCAAATTCATTTTATACAGTAGGGAAATTCCATTAAATGATCGAAACCTAATTTTACTTACCAAATGATACGATTCTTCTAATTCTGCAAAATAGACATTCGTAGCCGTAATCAATCCTCTTTTCAATAAAATATCTTTCCGCTAGTCATTTCCACATATTAAAATATAATATTTTTAGCGCTCGCTCCTGAGAAGTGAAATGGTGGGTTCTTGTGATGAAAAGAACTTTCTTATAAGCTAGTTTCATTTGACATTTGCAGTCTGTTTTAAACGACAGTTGGCCCAGATGGGCATTATAAATATTTTGCTTCTTGAACAATAATTTGTCCCCCTGAACAATAATAAAGCAAACAAAAAATAAAAATCTGATTGCCGTGGTCCACACGAGAGAGGGATCCATCCGGTGTGTGCCGAGTAGCCAAGTGGACCAGTCCAGATTTGCAATGATATATTCTCGTAATATTTTCATTTTTAGCTCATTTTTTGGAAAAAAGCGCTATTATATTCACTTTGGCTGTCTGGCTGGCTGGCTGGCTGGCGTGACGCTGAGTTCTCAGCAACTATACTATTTATAGACTTGAAACTGGTACTAAATAAAAGCTGCTATTTCGTAGGTTTGCACAAATTGCTCTAATTCAAGCTCAGTGATTGTGGAAGAATAAATTATTCAATTACTTGTTTCAAGTGGAACAATGCCCATAGATATATATGACATTAGGGATATGGCAACCAAAATTTATTAAAGTAGATAAAAATTTAATCACAACTTTTGCCGCGGCTGTCACTATTATTATGTACAGTTGTAAAATCTGTCCGGGACTCATTCAATGACTTGTTTGACGCGAATTTGAAGCTTATTAGAATGAATTATTATTATTGGATGAAAATTTGTTTACTTTTGGTGTATTTTTTTTATATAGCTTTGATAAAGATCAAATAATCATTTTAAGGTACAGCACTTGACTTCCCATCAGTCAATAACTGAACAATGAAGATTAAAAGATATTTTTGAGTTTGTACATGCATAAATTATGTACCTATCAAATAGTCAACTTGAAACTAGTACTAAATGGAAGCTGCTGTTTCGTAAGTTTGCCCAAACTGCTTGATTTCAAGCCCAGTAATTGTGAGAGATGGTAATTTGCGAAATCTCTGGAGTGACAAGCATCTATGAGCTGTCAAAAATGCGCTTTCATCATCTAGATGATTCTTCCATTTTTTCACAAACAGTCGATAAAGTTTATTCTTTTTTAATTCTAAAAGTCTGACATCATAGCTTTTTCATTCGAGGGAATGGTATTCATCTTTTTTTGTGCAAGCTGTCCATGAGAAAAAAGTACTCAAGTCACTAGTAGACTAGTACAAATAATTATAGTAGTTCGTCGTAAACCATTATTTCTAGATAGAAACTGAACTCTGTTAAATGAGTACCTATTTAAAACAACAATTATTATTTAAATGCTTAGATTCATGAAATTATTTGTCTTTAACTCCCATTACTGCTTTTTACTATATTCCTCGTACATTTTTTGAAATTCCTGTGGTAAGAGTACAGAGCTACTTATTGCAATATAAAATATTCTTGGTATACGTAAAATGTTTTATGATGAATATAAAACAGCCAACTATAAAAATCATCTTAACTTTTCAGTGCTACGGTATATTTTATATAATTTATTATCTCTGTTTAACTGTAAAAATCAATTATGGGCTCTATCCCTGAGGCAATTTTCTTTTGTAATAATGAAATCTCAATGAAGGAAAAAACTTTTTAGAACTCATTTTATTAATAAATATGTTTTATTGGGTGATTAGTTCTGTATTAATTAATTTGGAGCACAACATTTCGACAGCAAAGTGCTGCTTTTTTCAAGTGTAAAGAAATATGAAAGTGAATGAACAAAATTGCAAGACAACAAAAATAAAAGTACAAATAGTAACTAGATTAGTTTAAAATATTAACTCCTAGGATCGTAGAGCTCTGCCTGTGGTTGATGATGTGGTCTTCAGTAGATAATAATAAAGGTCCAAATAGGGAAATTTGTCAGCTCCTTGTGGTTCTAGGTCAATTTGGCTCTACTCTTTTTGGTTTGGCGCATAACTGAACCATCCACAGATCTTCAGGAGGTGGTGATGGAGTAACTCTTGCAAGTAGATTCGTAGATAAAAATAACTTGAAATTATGAACAAATGATTGGTAGCCATGATCGATTAAGCTCATAACGGGTACTAAAATTCAAATTATTTGGTGATTTTTTTTTATTTCAATTGCTTCTCTTATAAGCCTCTTGAACCAATTGTTCTCTTTAGCCAGAAGCTTCGTATTCTTGAAGTCAATGCCATGTAATTCTTGAATAGCATGCTCAGCCACTGCAGATTTATCTGGATGGTTCAATCTTATATGACGAGAACGCTCTTCCAATCTTGTTTCTACAGTCCTCTTGGTGTGTCCAATATATACTTTGCCACATTGACAAGGAATCTTGTATTTATTTGGATACTGTAGAGGAAATCTGTTTTCAACATTACCAATAAGATTTTGAATTCTTAAACTGGAAGTGTATGAAGTTTTTATGTCATATTTATGTAAAAGTCTTCCAATATTATCCGTTATATTATCTACGTAAGGCAACGTAACAAATATTTCCTTATTATTTGGATTTTGAACAGGAGGCGTAGAATTCTTCTGTCTAAGTGCTTCCTTGATCTGTGTTCTATCATATCCATTCTTCAAGGAAATATCTTCCAAAAATTTTAAATATCAGATAGTTTACTTTATTTATTGCGAAGCAGAAACCTAAAAGAAGCGGTACCCGCCGTTGTGATGCGGGTTGCATGTGATGCTTTAAAAAGGCAAAAACTAGCTACTATAAATTCAAATTAGAGAAAATAATGATGAAAAAGACATAAAAATATCTCAAGTTATCGTTTGAATTTTTAACAATAATTTTATACTTCCTGAATATGAAACTGAATTCAATAAGTATTTGACTTCTTATTGAACAAAAATTGGGAATAGGCTATAGTATCTGATAAAGTAATATTAAAAGAGAAGCTCATCTTTGGTAGGCTATCTTTGAAATTATCAAATTGCAAACAACTCTATAAGAGCAATGGATCGTCCCCAACTTGAAAGTATAAGCTACCTGGATTACGTCACTAATGGTGCAGATGATTATTTATTAATTAGGAATTATCTACATGAATAGATAATAAGATTACGAAGTATTGTATGACAGCAATATGTTGCGAGACGACAGCTGTGCTGACGATTCTACAAGACGAACGTGTAACACTAATCTAGGTAAAACGGATTGGATAGATTAGTTTGTTGAGCGATATATTTGTTCTTAAATCCCTGTTTATTCTGACACTTGCAAAAGTAAATTTAAAATATTTGAGAGTTCAATAGTCCTATTTTACAGATGTGTACAAAAAAGTGAAACTTTACGGCCACAAAAGTGATCATAGAATCATCTTTTTTGTTATGATCACCTAGAAAATATTTTAGGACTCATAAAATCGCCAGACTCCAGTCTACATCTATATCGTCCATCGATCTTTTATTTTTGTCCGGAAATCTTGCATTTTTTGTACTATTATTATTATTATTATTCTTATAAATGTTTGCTGAAATGCTTGATTTGCTAGCTAAATTCAAAATTAAAAACCCATTGAATACAAAAAAATTGATGTTCTGAACATCTGAGGGTCCATTGCATAAAAGTATGTACAAGTTATAATCTACAGATGCTTTCCCTCACAAATTTATCGAATTCTGGGTGACAGACGTTGCGTAATTGGAAATTACAGAGTTTTAAGTCATAATATGTACAATTTTACTCTTCACAACGCGTGTAGCCCAAGATTTTACTATGAAAGAAAGTATTGGTAAATTGTAAGTTGTATTTTCAAACAATAGGCTCCTGATGTACTCTATTTTATTGTAAATAAAAATGTCACGGATGGATATCAACTTAATCCAAGTATTATAATAATACCACACATTATTCTAGGGATAAATTATATCCACAGCACACAGCATCCCAACAATGTACGATATATAACTCGCTATATCTCTTTAAATTTAAAGTTTTGCGAACTCGTGGATGACATGCGAACTACATATATAGTGCTCCTACTACATATCCACTCTACGTTTTGTTTGGTTGTGTTAGTAAGGCAGATGTTCTTTTTCAGGTTGCCATGGCAACCAGACGGAGGCTGCAGACGCTACACGTGACCATCGCATAAGATACGAACATAAAAGGCACGCACGAAGACGCACACACACTATCATAAAGACGCATAGGAACGCAAATCAGGTAGATTGAGGGTGCTGCCGTCTACAAGAGAATGACAGCGATATATCAAGAGGTGAGTACTTTGAACTGAATCCTTATTTTATTTATGTTATTTAGACAAATTACAGCTTGTTTAGAGAATATCTGCAAAAGAAAAATCATACCATCAAATATGTAATAAATTTTATATTTAAATAGTGACTGCTTGAGAGAAGTACGTCTAAACGACAGTTATTGAACATAAAAGTGTAAAAAGTTATTCTTTAATTCACGAGTGGCTTGCTAACCGATAAAGGCGTAGTATTTTTGGAAGCTCCGTGAACGCATTAAAGACATTTTATATGTGTGTCTTTCTGCGGTCTATCTTCAAACGTCCCAAGTTTCGTAATGTAGAATCAATTATTTTTCAGAAATATTTTTCTCTTCAAGTATGACTCTGATAGCTAATGATAAATGTAACTTTGACGACTACTATTGGTAACTAAGGAAACGATATTATGAATTGAACAGATTTCTTTGGAGTTGACATGAATCTTCTTGAGAATTTTATCAAAATAACAAGCTTGAAATATCAGAAAATAAGTTTAGTTTGTAGATAAGTTCAAAAATATTCCCCAGGATGTTTAAAATATTGATAACTGGAACTAATGGACTCTTTAACAGAAATCGTGAATTTTTCACTGCATAGTTTTCTATAAAAACCTACTTTTCCCATTTAAAATGATGTGAAAAATTGTTATTTTTCATACGATCGTAGATAAAGAAGTTTTTAATCACTTGATTACATTAGCGTGAAGATGATAAATATTCAAATTTTCACGGCTAGAAATGAAAATATAATTCAAATGGATTTTGAATGATTAAATTAGTTTTGTTTTGGATTTGAATTTAAGTAATTTTCTTATATTGTGAAGCATAACATACGTGTGCATATTTTATATTTATGCGTGCTTGCGAAAGTACAAGAGGAGCAAAAATGAAACTAGAGCTTGTTAAAGACAGGGATACATGGGTTCGTTTCTTATTCGACCAGTAGAGTCTCCAGGGAGTTTTCAATCTTTAAGAAAATAATATAAGAGCGAGTTTTGCTAATGCATATCATTTCATTTTCAATTGTATAAAATTTCAGTTTATTAATAATATAAAAACACGATTTCAAAATGTTATTTTAATTTTGCAGACTATATAAAATTTATTCCAGATCATTTGACTACAGTTTTATATACAGAAATAATTTTTTATTTGGGATTTGACGTCATAATTAGGAAAATATTCTTGTTTTTCAACTGTATTTTGATGAATTTTACCTCAATTTTATAATCTTTCATATGGGCTTATATCCAGGCTTATATACATTTTGAATTCAAGTTTTAGATTCTCCTTTTAGGTGGTAAATTTTTCTATGGTAGCGCCAATTATCATCTTTTCAAAATCCAAATTATCGATTTAATGAAGAAAATCATAATTTTCAATCAAAAATTAGTGAAAATATCATATTTTAATGAAGGAAAATATATGTTTTATTTGGAAAAGTTCTGTATATAAAAATGATTAGAAACACAACGTTTCAACAACAAAGTGCTGCTTTTTTCAATTGTAAAAGTATAATAAATAAATGAACAAAAATTATCAAGACAACAAAAATTCAAAAGGTGACTAGATAAAATATTAATTTCTAGAATCGTAGAGCTCTGCATGTGGTTTAGCATATAATTCAATATCCACGGGTCTTCAGGAGATAAAAATGAAAGTCTAAATAGGAAAATAGTCAACTCCTTGTGGTTCTAGGTCAATCTGGCTCTACTTTTTTTGGTTTGGCACGTAACTGAACTATTCACAGATATTCAGGAGGTGGTGTTGAAGTAACTCTTGCAAGTAGATTCATAGATAAAAATAACTTGAAATTATGAACAAATTACAATCGTGTTTACCAGTTAGCTAAACCACAGGCAGAGCTCTACGACCCTAGGCCGCTAATATTTCATCTAGTCACCTTTTGTATTTTTGTTGTCGTGACAATTTTCGTTTATTTATTTATTATACTTTTATACTTGAAAAGGCAGCACTTTGCTGTTGAAACGTTGTGTTTCTAATCATTTTTATATACAGAACTTTTCCAAATAAAATATATTTATATCATATTTTGATATATAATACTATTAGATTCAGTTATATCGCTAACTGGTAATTAATATCATATTTTGTTCTCAGAATTTGACATTCGGGATGACAATAATTATTTATGTATATAGTGCATGAAATATTGTTCTTTGGTGCTTGAGAATGAAAGCTTTTTGACAGCCAAGACACAAATCATTGGAAAGCACCAAAGAAATTTCGCGCTCGAGTTGCATACAATATTTTTCCTACAGACGTCAAAAAAATATTGAAAAAAATATTGAAATACAAAACTTAGTGGAGTTGTTTGTCAGGCCAACGTGCACATTGTCAAAATAAAATTAGTGCGCGAAATACTACGTGCATGTTGTCATGATACAAATTCAACTCCAATGCAACATATTGATGTAGAAATGTCACCATTTCTTGACGTCTGTCGAAAAAATGTATTTTTGTACGATTATATCGGTCATGGACGGTACAAATTTTTGAGAATATTACGTAATTCCCATTCGAAAATGTCGAGATTCTTATTTGATTCGGAACAGTTGTATATTTTGACACTATAAAATTTTGCTGAGAATCATGAATTCATTGGTCTATCACAGTCATGTTTTGGAGTTTGAAGAATTGTAAAAGTATATAAAAATCAGAATCGTGTGTTAATCGCATATGTTATCAATAGGCACGAATCTAATTGAAGATATTGCTCAAACAAAATTGTTAGTAAGAGATAAAAATATAATTTCGAATACTCTTTCTATTTATGACTTCATTGCTGAAAGAGAATATCTCAAATATATTTTATAGCTCGTTCTCACCATATATCAAAGGGCAGTTTCTTTTGTGTATTGGTTAATTATAGTTTTTTTTAATAAATGATGATATCAATATGAGAATATTTGAAATTCCAATTAGTTCTTAGTTTGACAAAATATATGGAAAGAAATGCCTTCATATAATAACAATCAGAATGTTTAGTACCAGTGATAAATCTGGAATCACACATTCTAATAATACTTTGCCGAGCGTATGAATTTCCGCATCAATTATAATTTTCGTTAAAATTAATTGTCGGGAATTATTAATGGACATATTTTGAAAGATATTTTGACACATAATAATGCTAATGTAAACTGACAGCTGTTAAAGCTGCGTGAGTTCTCATCGATATATAAATATTAAAACATTATCTCGTCTTTTATCGGCATATTCTATACGTTAAAATGCGTGAAAATAAGATTGGAATAACAAAAGATTTTATCATTATTAACACGTATGGTGTACAGGAAAACATTTTCAACACTGGAATTTATTGATTTAACTGCTGGCAGAGAGAATCCGTAATAATTAATTTTTGTGCGTGAAAACGAATTGAATTAAAATCACACTCATATGATCTCTTTAGAAACAAAATCAATTGCTAGGCAGCCAAGATATCAGAACTTATATTTGTTTAATATTAGTTTCACTAATTGTACATTAAATAATTGTATTTCAATGGATGATACCCAATAATATATTCTTATGTCGGGGCTGTAGAAATATTTTCCTGCTAAATATCCTACGATCGTTGATAAATACTCAAAATTTTGTCAAATTGCTTGATCGGTAGTGTTCGTGTTGAGGTCAAGCTTGGAAAATATTTTAAATCGTAAAAATTCAGATTTCAGATTTTTTCTTGTGTATACACACAATTATTCAAATTTCAACTTACTAGATCATCTGGAAGTGGTTAGGTTTATGATATATATGTTAGTCAGTCAGTGATAAAAATGTCGATTTTTGGATGTTAATATCCATGTATCCATGAAATTTGTGGTTCTAGTTAAAATAAGCCAAATTTCATATGTTTATGTTGACTAGATTTTGAGTTATTAAGGGGTCAAAAGTAGCTTCAAATTGTTCGTTTGGTATAACTGCATCGCCAGTTTCTTTTTACTTAGTTGGAATGCTTTGGGCTTGGGCTTGACACGCTACCGCGTGTCTAGATTCAAATAATCTAAAACTGATATGATGAATTGAAAGTTAGATTATTTCGCGAGACATTTTCCAAATTTGAGAACGTAACATGATATTCAAATATTTTGGTACTATTTTATTTATAGGAGTTCGAAAGATTTTCTTCATTTCATCTAAATCACAAAATTTATACCTTACTCCAACTCGCTGCACGTTATCTCTTTTATGAATGCAGACAACGTGGTGTATCTGTAGTCTAGGAGTGGACAAATCTACACATAGACAAAAATCACAGGCGTCGATAACGTAAAGGTTAAGAGGATAAAATTGAAATACAGCTGAAGCAAAAAATGTATACATAATCTAACGAAAAATTGAGTGTGCTCAATGATTGTTAAAATATAGAAGTCAAGAAATCTTGTGTGCAATACGAGTGTAACCAAGCATTATAACATTCGATCAAATACTTAGCCTCATATTATAATATTCAACTTAACGCTTTTGTTGCATAAATTACTATTAGAAATGTGTTAGTAATGCCGTAATATTTCAATAGGATTATCTTTCTAAAGACCTTCAATTTTGTATTGTATATTATAAACGGCCTGAGTTGTTGAAAGGTCAGTTAAAGGTATGATTTTTGTTAAAAGCGTCACAATATATTCAAATTTTTCTTCGAATTATTGCTAACATTGTAAATATTATGAGAATTTGAATTACTTAAACTAATCGCACTTCTATCCCTTGCGTCATAAGAGTCGCTTATTTGTTTAATATCGCATAAAAATTCAAAAGGCAAATGATACATTAACATTGCTGTAATTACTCCGAACGCAAAATTTTTTGTTTGAGCGGGGCTTGAAAATTGAGGTACAGAAATGTGACCGACCATAAATGACCTAATTACATAATAAACATCAACAACATCTGTGGGTTGAAGGGTAAATTTGCATGTGATATTATCATTCGAAATTTTTTCTATCACATTACCTGCAACTTAAATGAAATTATCAGGTGTAAGATCTAGATAAAGGATATTATTAACGAAATTATCATGTTCAAAATTTATTAACATGAATAACAATTGTGTTCTTTTCCCTTAAACGGCGCCCATGGTCCAAACCAACACGTACAGATTTTGATAGTCTCGAGATGAAAGATGATCGGCGAATCTCCGAGTCCGCAGCAGACAGAATAATAACCCACCGCACGTGTTGTTCTCCAAGGCGAGTGATACTTTTATTTTTTGGGAAAAAGAGGCAGCTGCACGCGTCGACACTCTTAAAGCCCTCAAGCTTTGATTCATTTTTTATCCGTTTCAAAAATAAAGTAACTATAAAACTTATAACAGTGGTGAATATATACATTTGATATCCATAAAAAACGAAGGCAATTTCTTAAAAATAAAGCAGATTTTTCTGAGTATCGAAAGAAGGATTAAGGAGGTCAATACAGAACGTACTTACTGTTTTAAGCGTAAAAAAGGTCGCTATCGTATGCACTTTGGCTGTCTGGCTGGCTGGCTGTCTGGCGTGACGCTGAGTTCTCAGCAACTACAGCACTTACAGACTTGAAACTGGTATTAAATGGAAGCTGCCGCTTAGTGAATTTGCGCATAACTGCTTGATTTTTTGTTCATACATCCAGTTTTTGGTGAAAAATTGAATTAGAATTCAAAAGATAAGAACTATGTATAATTGGAATCTAAAAATTGCTGCACAGAATGAGTAACATGTGGGTAATTATTTTTATACCTTTAATTCCGAACTGATATGGGTTAGTATCTATTTTCTGGTAGAAACTATTTATCTCAATATCTTACGAGTTACACAAAATATTGACATGCGGTTTTCGATGTTGGAATCAGAATGAATAAACTTCCATTTTTAAGATCAGTTTAGGCCAGTATATGACCCGTTACTCATTTTCTCAAATCTATAGTTTTGGAAGTAATTGCACCAAATTTTCAGGGCTTAGCACATGATCTCTCTTCAGTCAATATTGAACAATAGAGACTGAATAATCCTTTTGAGTTTGTACGTGAACAAATTATGTATAAAATAGTTACAACTTGAAACTGGTACTAAATAAAAAGCTGCTGTTTCGTAGGTTTGCCCAAACTGCTTGATTTTAGGCTCTGAACTGATAAACATTCATAAGCTGCCAAAAATGCGCTTTGATCATCAAGATGATTCTTAGATTTTTTAAATTATACTACTTTAAATCGAGAGATGATAGCAGTTGAGGCTGTCCGATTTTATACCATATGCCTTTTTGTGGATGGAAAAAATCACCCATGATAAGATGAAAGGTTATTGACCGATGCGCGTTTTCCGATCACAGTGCAAACTCCAATAATATTTTTAGAGCATTTTTGCAAAAAAGATAACGTTATTATATTCACTTCGGCTGTCTGGCTAGATGACGTGACGCTGAGTTCTCAGCAACCACAGCTCTTACATACATAATATAAGTTGCTGTTTCGTAGGTTTGTACAAATAGCTTGATTTTTTTATTATTACATCCAATTTTGGGTGAAAAATCGAATGAAAATTCAAGAGGTAATTAGTGCTGAACTATGCATAAACATAGTTGAAACCTGAAAATGGCTGCACAAAATGGGCAACATGTCAGTAATTGAATTTTATACCTCAAATTTCAAACTGATATGGGTTAGTACCTGTTTTAGGGAAGAAACTATTTATCTCAATATGTCGCGAGTTACACAAGATAATGAAATGTGGTTTCCGATGTTAGTATCAGAATGAATTAAACTTTCATTTTTGTAATCGATTCAGGCCAGTACATGACCACCCGTTACTAATTTTCTTAAATCTATAGTTTTGGAGTTAATTGCACCAAATTTTCAGGATTTTTTTTTAATATAACTTTAATAAAGAAGAAATTCTCATTTGAGGGGACAGTATATGATCTCCCGTCAGTCAATAACTGAGCAATAAAGACTAAAAGATCCTTTTGAGTTTGTACATGCACAAGTTATGGATAAAATAGTCACAACTTGAAACTGGTACCAAATGAAAACTGCTGTTTCGTTGATTTACCCAAACTGCCTAATTTGAGGCTCAGTGAATGTAGGAGATGGTAATTTGCGAAATCTCTAAGCTAACAAATATTCATGAACTGCCAAAAATGCGCTTTGATCATCAAGATGATTCTTTAATTTTAATTTTAATTTTAGATTTTGAATTTTGGAACAACATTTTGCATGCCTTTGTAATATGGAATGGTTTGAAGTGATTTAAAGCCAACTACTGAAAGGCATGCAAATCGTAACTGACCGAGAGGCTGCAACTGTCGCGTAAACTTGTGAAAAAAGAACTGTGAAATCCCGTGATTTCAAATTGTATGTCAACGAAAAGATTTCAGTTCTAAAACTCTTGTGAAGAAATTAGCATGTATCCCTCGTTAGCACAAGGGTGAGAAATTTTAGGGAAACTTTGCACAAATTTGAAACTAAATAGACTCGATAACTCATATTACATAATTCCATAATTCATCACTCTTGTGCTGAAAGAGGAATGCATGTCAATTTTTTCACAAATGTTCCATGACTGAAATATAAATTCATTTCGTTGGCATGCAATTTGAAAACACGTTGCAGCCTTTTGGACCATCGTGAATTGCATGCCTTTCAGTGCATGCCTTCCAGAACTAAGCTTTATATCATGCAACAGACATTTTATTTAAGGAGCAAATTCCAAATCATTCAAGAATATGGAAGATAATATTCCACTTGGTACTCGATTATCAGGCATAATTCTTAAAAAAATTACATAGATCTAAAAGTGACAAATACTTAACATCATTTGAAAAAAAAATTACCGTAATAAGCGCTTCTTGCACTTTCTCCTATCATAGAGCTATGTTACTCAGGTGATTTAACCGTAAACATTAACTTAATGAGAATCACTTTCCATCATATTATGTCTGATTGCTGACGTACTTGTTAAAGATGCATTTAATTCTTCAAGGAGGAAGGAGAATGAAAATAAAAAAAATTTATTGATTGATTGAATTCTGAAAGTAGCCCACAGGATAAGTTTTCATGGAAAATTAATCAAAAATTAAAACTAATTCTGGGCAAACTCCAATGCAATATTAATCTGAGTATTATGAAATATTTCAAACTTTATCGGTACTGTATTAATTGTGTCAGGTTGTATTTATGGAATATTACTAGGAATCATTTCAAATTAGTTTTCACATGATTTTTATCCAATTTATTCCAATTATCTACGAGGCCTCGAATTTGTAACAATAATTTTGTATTATTTGTCAATGGTTGCAATATGAATTGAATCTGTTCATTAAACAAAATTCAATATAAAAATTAGATTTGTCGTATTTCTAGATAACTACTAGTCCCAATTTGAATTGTTTTGAGAATTGTTATCCTCCGTGAATCAGATAAACTATTTCTGAAATACCGATTCTTGAGTATGTAAGTACAAATAAGCATAATCTATGGAAATTAAAGATGTTAAGATGACAGCTAGAAAAGTTTTGGGAAAGTAGCTGTGGCAAAAAGCTGGATGGACAGTTGCCCAAATCGAACTTTAAAGCTAGTATGTCGTTAAGTAATATTTCATCGAAAAATAGTATCAAAAACAACTGAGGAAATTCTGTATGTAGAGTTCATGTTACCAATCTAGTGACAAATATTTTGCAGCCCCTAATTCTATTATCAAGAGATTCTATTATATCGTGTTGTTGCCGATAAAAAATGTTGAATGTCCAGCACGATAGATAGCAGTGGGTGTTGTTACATTAATGTTTAATTTACATTTTTATCGTGGATATAAAATATCTCCCTTTTGTTTGTGGTCTGTATGTCATTTCTAGATCCATGACATTTTCCAATTTGTCATAATATCTCTGATGCAATGTGAAAATAAGCGCGATCGGCTTCCACTATAAAACCGGAAACGAAAGAGAAATACGAGAAAGAATTAGTCTTCCCTCTCTTCTAATGGGATTATAGACATTATTGGTTTTTGCTGAATAAATGTCCGTTCCATCGATGGCTTTATTTACGATTATTATTTATAATAATTCCAATAATCCCATTAGAGGATTAGTATATACTTTTATTGAACAATATTAACTCATCATGAAGCATATGATCGATTTTAAATTATATTTTATTTATGAGTTTAGATTCACCTATTTAAACCTGACAATTATATAACCTTGAACAGAAGAAGGCGAGCAACCCTATGTTTGCATCTTCATACTTTCAATTAGTGTTGATTTTTTTTGTTCACAAGATTGGTGAAGAATCAATAATTGAATTTTTAACTGAACAGATTTCTTTAGGCAATTCTTCAACATTACTTTCGTTAACATATTTTATTTCATGAAAAATAAATTTCATTTGGTTACTTTGATCGGTGCAGGTCGACACCTTAAACAGATCTAGTAGCAGATTTATTGTTTCATAGTTGAGACGAAGCCAAGACTCAGGTATTCTGACAAAACAAAGTATCAGAACTGTGCATTATATGCTTTGAATATTGCAGATGTTTGGAAGGGGCGACAATTAAATTTCTATTTGAGTTGAAAAACTTCGAAAATATTAAAAATGAATGGTGTGAGATGTGTAAAAATGTAACAGAAGTAGTTGAAAAAAATTAGCGATACAAAAAGAAGAGAAAAGTGAAACAGCAGGAATTAAATGAATACAGTTAAACGAATTACAAGATGAAGATGAATATGAAGAAAAATAGGATAACATTGGAGTGGATTCATACAAGGGAAGTCAACGATTGATGCAAACACACATTAAAGTAAATAATAGAATAAGCATGAAATGCTGAAATAAATATCGAGATGCTCTTCATAGATATTTAACAACGTTCGATTTATTTAAATGAGAAAATGTTGGATGAGATAATTCAAAGGAGAAAAAAATTTATTGTAACTAAACGAAGATAAAACAAAGATCACGCAATACAAAAACAAAAACAAGAAAGGAAAATGAGAATGGGAGAATATGAATTTGGAGAAGTGCACTTAATTATAAATAAAATAGATAAGCAGAAGAGATTGAAGAAGAAACATGTAACAAAGACAATTAAAAAAAGAATGTCAACTAGAACAATAACTTAGGCTGCACGAAATAATGATAAGGTACAATCAAACACAATGAGGACGAAGCGAATACACTATGATAATAAAAACAAGGAAGAGGAATAATTCAAAATAATGAAGAGAAAAATACAAATAACAATATTAAGACCAACTAAGACAGATGACAAAGACTGTTGGGTACGTATGAACAATAAAATACTAGAAGAAATAGAAGAAAAAAACAGTACTTAGAAAGAGAGGAGATATCCTTATTTTACTTGTTGATAATTTTATATCGTTTGCTAATACAATAAATCCTTTTTAGAGAGAAATCTGTTGTCTATCATTCAGAGCACTTTCATATTTATATATATATTATATATATATATATATATATATATATATATATATATATATATATATATATATATATATATATATATATATATATATATATATATATATATATATATATATATATACAAACTTCGATTGAATGACATGGCTAACTTCTTAATTATAAGAGCTACGATCAGTCAAATTAAAACTTCTGTGTATAGGCTACATGCATGAAGTCTATTAGCGCCTCTAGCGGGCAATGGAGAACGATTGTACTTCCATTTCACCATTGTTTCATATCTATAATTTTTTAAATATACTAATATTATTTGATTCAGCTGTGTGCATATAATATAACTTGCATAGCATAAAAGGTACGTTGTAATTATTTATTTTGAGTATTTTTTTCTTTAATTATAACGTACCTATTAGAGAAAACGTCTTAATTCGTCCAAATTGACAGGATAACCTCAAATTATGACGCCGATGATCTTGCGGATCGGGTTTGTATGTATCAAACACTGTATCCTTCTTACCGAGGAAGCAATGAAGAAAGGCGTGAAATTAGTTTTGCCATATTAAACATGTTGAAGAATATGTTGCTGACAATATTATTGCGAAGTTCATCCGACAAACTTCTATCACTGAAACACCTTACAAATTAGAGATAGAGGTAAATTCATGAATTCCAAATCAATGATGAATTTTTCTAATTTTACAATTGAATTGCAAACATCTCTGTTATATAGATTAATAATGAAAGACAGATAATACTCTATTTACCGCTTTGATCCGCTTCATTCGTTTTTATATGTTATAACGGCGTACATGAAATCTATGAAACTATATTCCACTTGAAGCATCTTTAGCACAACTGCCTGGAATAGAACAAGCGTTTTCCTATGTTTTATATGCAATTATTTTCACTTTTAAACTGAGATGCTCAATGACAGCTCAATGACGTATTCTAAAAAATGGAGTTCGATGCTTACAATGGTGCTCACCATGAGCGCTCGCATCGATATTTGTTCAAACTCCGCCCCTTTGCACATAGCCTATAGTCGAGATTTTTTTTTGCTCACGTAATATCTTCCATAGGTTACATGATGACGCAAAAATAATTGATTACTGTCAATTTGTTTGTTTGTTATCTTAGTTTACTAGAGAAAACCATCCAAGATTTTTTCGGTAGCACGTTTTCGGAAAATTACATAAATTCTAGATTTTAAATAGGTTGCATACTTAATTTCATTCTACATCAACTGTAGATTCTATATCACTCTCCAACATTGTTATTAGAGCATTCTCTTATTTTAGAATTTTTTGTTTTTTGATTGACTATTCGTATATCATTAACAATTTGGACGTCCAGTTGGAATATTTCCCTTTTTTCCAATAATTCTTAATAATCTTATGTTTTAAAAATATACAATACAATTTTTTATATGTTGTTATTCATTATTTTATCCAAGTATCAGATGGAAACGCTTCTTCTCTAAGTAATTAGCATAGTATTGTGCAATTTAATTACAGCTATCGTCTATTGTGTCTTCTCTATGGGATCCCATTTATTGGAAGCCATATTTAAATGTCGATACAACATCACTTGTAGGAGATGGAGGCCATCGAACGGTCAGTGCAATTAAAATAGTAGCCTTAGCAATAGCAACGCCCAATACCCATTTAACTCTGTGCCAAGTATCTAGCATGTTCAGTCTCTCTAAACATCTGTAAAATAGATTCTACACCCAGACTAGACGGTGTTGGTTCGTGCTACTGTAGATGTGATACAATTCTTAGCTTAAACAAGTTATATAATCAGAAGCAGAGAATCTCAAAATGTTTCAAAACTCAATTTATTCCAAGATGACAATGTACTGTAGACTCTGTAAATAAAATATTTCAAATGTCGAATGCAGAATTTTGTAATGACAAAAGTTATGAAATTTCGTTTATAGAGATACTTTATATGTGGTATAAGTTTTACAATTGATTCAAACTGGACATTGTTATGACAGTTCAACTATGAAGACTAGGTATTGAATTTCTTCTTGTCTGAAAGGTATTCTTGTGATTTTCGTGTTTCTATTGTATTTCTTCTCAAAGTTGTACTCTGTATTTTGATTGACAGTTTTATTTAATTTTTACCATTTTTGTACAATTCATATTTGATACTAGATTCCAGTTTTGCTTCTCTCATATCTCATCTGTCGATAAACGTAAATTTTACTATTATCTTATGCATTTTGAAGGCCGCTGGTTGTTAGCTGTAATAACAGTGGTCCATCCAGCGTGCAGTGAGCCTGAAGCCTTGCAGGCTTGCGTAAAACCGATGATCCTCGGGCAGCATGATAGCATTCGAACATCGTTGATAATTAAAATAAGATCGTATAGTAAACAGGGATATACAAAAGTCTCAAGCACTTGTTCACCAGTTTTCGTTGTCTGTTAAAACTTCTATAACAATACGGAATTGATTCTGTAACGATATTAAATTTTAACGAGACTTAAAAAACAATATGATTCTGCAAAAAAGTACAATACCTTGTTAAAAGTTGGAGGATTGTTTTGAAACTATATTCAATTATTTTCGATTGGAATTTGTTGCAGCAATCATATTTTGGGACGAGTGATAGTAGAATTCTGTACTTGAGACAATGAAATTCAAATATCATAGTATAATGAGATTTGAAAACAACTCAATTACGCTCTACATCCTGATAAAATATTTTTTGAATATTTGAAGTAAGTTTAACGTAACTCCGAAGTGGCAATCTATTAAAAATCTTAGTGTATACATTTACGGGTACATCCAAGTAGAGGAGAAAATCATACCTCTTCTCCCTTAATGTGTAATAGTTACATTATTGTGCACCCGTTGTACGATTTGGTCATATTACTGTATCCATATTCATTCGATCTAGTTTTCATCTCAATATCATTATAAATACGGTCATAAATCACTACAAAAAGTATCGTGAGTAAAACTGGAATTGATTTATCGTGTTAGATATCTATGAGTTCGACCACCAGGTAATAACTATGTTCCATATGCTGATAAAAAATTGATATGGAAATTAGCTCTCACATTATCACTAAAAAGTACTGAAACATGTTCTGTGTAGGCGTCTGCAGAATTGATTGATTTGAGAGTACTGAAAAAACTCCAACATATTTTTATGGAAGGCTGTCAATTCCAATTACATTTTCAAACAATACTGACATTTATTACTCGATACGTAGTCTGGAGTTGATTTGTTTCTGGAATTCCAAGATAGGTATCATGGTTCAAGAAAATATAAAAACTTTGATAAATTGTTCATTCTATGGATAAGCTTTTATTCGTATTTGTAAATAAATCATGTACAATCTATTCCACCAAAAACAAAGCACAATGGATAAATAATGAATATTCGTTCGATTTTATTCAACGAGAAATGAGTTTGGTTGGATTCAAATTATTATTTTAGTTTGCTTATAAGCTAAATCTAACCAAAAAGCCAAATTTCCACCTAGAAATCCTTTTTATGATATCTTTGGAGACTCGCATCCTCCAACTTCGAGGGATCTGTAGATTCTTTAATTTCCTCGTTGTTTGTACGCGTAAATCCAGGCTGCATATCTGATTCCAACTTTCTAGAATTACGAAAAGTACCCTGAAGATTTGATGTAAATGATCAGTAAATAAGTAACGGAATCAATAATCGCTGCACTTTATGAAATTCTGGAATAGTAGCTCTAGAACAATTTGAGACGTAAGTATATGTATTTATTAGTGCTGTTAAAAACCGGAATAAAATGGAACCGGTTCCACGGTACCCGGGTACCCGGTTATCGAGTCCAAATTCGATTCCGGTTCGAATCTCGATTCCGGTCCGAATCTCGATTTTGGTTCGAGTCTCGATTCTGATCCGAGCTTCGATTCCGGTTCGAATCTCGGTTCCGATTCGAATCTTGATTCCGGTTCGAATCTTAATACCGAAAACCTTTTTTGGCAAATATCATTTCTCTACTGCGTTTAAGTTACAAATACCTTCTGGGCTTTTAGTTGAGCGTTATATTTTATTATAGTGACTCGTCCCGGAACAAACAGAGCATTTAGAATTTTTAAGAATTATATTTTATGCATTACAGTTGCCACTCATAACTAAGTTCATTTATTTTTACTTTTATTCTATCGGTGACAATGCAGACTTTGAAACATGAATGAACGTAAAATTCTGAACATCAAAGAGGATTGCAAATTATCCCGAATATCAAATATTCCCATTTTCCAAGAGGTCCTATCTTTCTATTACTTAATTGAACAACACAATGGCATTAAAATGAACTGAAAGAGGCTGAAAATGGTAGTATGCCATGTGCTCTTGATCCGGCCATAAAAGTAATCTAACCCAAAACTAGAAATACCGAGCGGCATCATGGGTAATCTTTGATACTAAACTACCTAATTTTGTCAATGCAATCAATTATTATTGTCATAATATCTCCAAATTTTCTTCGATTATAAAATTTATTCCATGTATAGTAAATAACTACATTATACACTATATATTTTTGTCTAAAATGTTGAAATATTTCGCACAAAATATTGAATACAAGTGATAGTTCATATGTTCAGTGAATGATTCGAAAGACCAAAATTATAGTCTTCATAACTTAAAACCAGTATAGGTGAAAGAAAATTGATTATATATAAAAAAAAAGAAAAAATGCCCTCAATCGGTTCGTTTCGAATCTACTAACTCGAAACAGAAGATCGGTTAGGTACAGAACACATTATTTTTCAATGGATACTGAAAATAACTGTGTCTAAAATCAGAATTTCTCTTCTCGGTTCTGGAATCGAGTCGAAGTGAACTGGGAATCGAAATCAGAATCTAAAACCGATTCTGGAATTGGAACCGAAAACCGATTCTGGAATCGGAATCGAAAACTGATTCTGGAATCGGAACCGGATTCGGAACCGAGAACCGGTTAGTTGCACATTCAAATAACCGGGTACCCGGTTCTTACAAAAACCGATATCGAATAGTACCGATACCGGTTCTCACCACTATTCTTTATCACATTGTAGCGAAAACCTTCAAACCTTGAACCGTTCTATGCCTATTCTTGAATGAATTTTTGCGCTCTTTCTCAGACTATACTTACGAATGGATTTTTGTGAAATTTCTTTTATTCGATACATTTTTATCTGAGGAAGATTTTTGGAGGAGTCCTGCTTTTTCCGCAAGTACATAAGATAGCCAAGAAAGAAAATAAAAAATGGGATATTTCTGCCCTATTTGTCCCAATGTCTCTTTTATTCTCATATTTCAAATAGATGTTCTATAACAATTCGGATCTGTGAATATTTTGCTGATTTTTTATTGAATGTGCAGGATTCACATTTTTATGATTAGTTTAGTACCTATATTGAATTCTTGAGTGAATAATTAGGGATGCATACCAAATTTTGGAGAACTTTTTTATAGTATTATTTTGTTAATATCTGTCAGTATCATAAATTGGAGATACGCAAATATCACAGCAGTTGGTAATGAAAATTTCTAGACTATTTTGAAAGGGAACTCACTAATGAAATACAAAGCATGACAAAAGGTGAAATAATTATATGATCGATTAAGAATATAGTGGTCAATAGTGTCAGACTTCATAAATCCAGAATCCTGTCCTAAGTGTCGGAAAAAAGATCATTTCCGTTAATTTTTTCAGGAGGTAACTTCATTGATAGAACTAACGATTGAAAATAGTATCAATCGATAGCGGAGGTCAATTATTTTGAGGCAAAATCAGGATGCTAGCCTTTGTTCTGTCCGGGACAGTAAAATAAGTAACAATCGTAAGTTCAATCAGGAAAGTTGAATATGAAAATGGGTTATACTTACCGCCCTTCTGGACTAAACAGAAGGTGGGACCCTGGCATTTTTTAAAGTTCTATCAAGGAAGTTGACCCCGAAATAATTGATCGGCAATAGCTTTTTTTGATACTCAGGACATGATTCTAAATCAATAATGTCTGGCATCCTATATTTTCGATCGACTCATATAGAATTTGGCAGTAAGTTCGATCAGGGAACATGAAGTTATAAGCGTTATCTAATATGCACCACCTGGAGGCTGCGCGATCTGAATTTGCACATCATCTGAATATGCGTAAACATTTGTTTCACGATAGATTCTAATTTGTTGCTCCTAAAAAGATTGCATATTTCAGGAAAAAAAAAATCAGAAAGCTGGTTATGTGCCATAGTGTAGGCCCGCACATTAGTATAGTAATCATTTTGAATGTTTTTTTTTTTTTACACGAGAATATTTGAAATGATAGCACAAGCTGCCTCTAAGACAGGGTGAAATATGAATGTATAAGCCAAGTAAAATATGCGAGTATAGATTATTTATTTATAACACGAAGAATACGTGAGTTTTTTAACCCCTGCTTCAAATTGCAATTGAAAATGATCTTGTTGAAAAATTATTTCTGATAGAAAGTAGTGCTGTTAAAAACCGGAATAAAATGGAACCGGTTCCACGGTTCCAAAACTAACCGGGTACCCGGGTACCCGGTTATCGAGTCCAAATTCGATTCCGATTCGAGTCTCGATTCCGGTCCGAATCTCGATTCCGGTTCGAATCTCGACTCCGGTTCGAATCTCGATTCCGGTCCGAATCTCGATTCCGGTTCGAGTCTCTATTTCGGTTCGAATCTCGATTTTGATCCGAATCTCGATTCCGGTCCGAATCTGGGTTCCGATTCGAATCTCGATTCCGGTTCTTAATACCGAAAACCTTTCTTGGCAAATATCATTTCTCTACTGCGTTTAAGTTACAAATACCTTCTGGGCTTTTAGTTGAGCGTTTTATTTTATTATACTGACTCGTCCCAGAACAAACAGAACATTTAGAATTTTTAAGAATTATATTTTGTACATTATAGTTGCCACACATAACTACATTTACTTATTTCTACTTTACTCCTATCGGTGACACTGCAGACTTTGAAACATGAATGAACGTAAAGTTCTGAACATCAAAGAGGATTGCAAATTATCCCGAATATCAAATATTACTATTTTCTAAGAGATCCTATCTTTCTATTAGTTTATTGAGCAAAACAATTACATTGAAATGAACTGAAAGAGGCTAAAAATGGTAGTATGCCATCTGCTCATAATCCGGCCATAAAATTAATCTTACCCAAAACTAGAAATAGCAAGCGGCATCATGGGTAGTCTTTGATACTAAAACTACCTGATTTTGTCAATACACTCAATTATTATTGTCATAATATCTCTAAATTTTCATCACACTTTGTCGTCGATTATAAAATTAAATAACTACATTATACACTATATATTTTTGTTTAAGATGTTGAAATATTTCACACATACTGAATACTGATAGTTCATATGTTCAATGACTGATTCGAAAGGCTAAAATTAGTCTTCATAACATAAAACCAGTATAGGTGACGCAAATTAATTATATGTGAAAAAAAAAGAAAAAAATGCCTTTTTTCGGTTCGTTTCGAATCTACTAATTCGAAACAGTGCATCGGTTAGGTACAGAACACATTATTTTTCAATGGATACTGAAAATAACTGTCTAAAATCTGAATTTCTCTTCTCGGTTCTGGGATCGAGTCGAAGTGAACTGGGAATCGAAAACAGAATCGGAAACCGATTCTGGAATTGGAGCTGAAAACCGATTCTGGAATCGAAGGAAACGGAATCGAAGGAATCGGAATCGAAAACCGATTCTGGAATCGGAATCGAAGACCGGTTCTGGAATCGGAACCGGACTCGGAACCGAGAACCAGTTAGTTGCATATTCAAATAACCGGGTACCCGGTTCTTACAAAAACCGGTATCGAATAGTACCGATACCGGTTCCCACCACTAATAGAAAGGCTATCCAGCTATCTTACTGCGAAGCTCTAGGGTTTAGGCAAACAAAAAAAGGCAAAATGCTAGTCTCATATTAAAAATGTTAAGGTGCGTCCACACTATGCCGATCGGCCTGCGTCCACATTACACTGCTAGTCAGTACAGATAATAATTGCTTCTTGCAATACATCTTAAAACAGAAATAGAAGATTTTGGGTTCGTCCAAGTCTAAAGAGTCGGAATAAATTTAGTGCAAGTGATTTGATGAAAGATCTGATTTTGAACGGTGTTGATGATTTGAACTTGAAATATCGATGCTATGTGGGGTTTCGGAATTTCTTTCGGATGACTAGAATTGATTTCGAAATTTTGATACACTGGATCGCTCCTTCTATTGCTCAAAAAGACACTCCATTCAGACTAGCGAACGGGATTGTACCGAAGAAGCGTCCACACTGTAGTTATTGGTTCGGCTTCCTTTGATCGAAACCGCGAACTGTCGGGTTAGGATGCCGATCGGCCCCGAACCAAAACCGACGATCACGTCCACACTACGTCGGCTTTGCCGAACGGCAATGCCGATCGGCATAGTGTGGACCTCAGGATTTATCAAAGTTACGAGAGTTCAAAATTATGTCGAATCGCTTCAAGATAAGGCAGCCCGTACTGAAATTGTGTTACCAGATGTAAAATATATTTTTTTGAAAACTGTCACTAAAAGTGAACATTTACAAGGCAACTAGATACATGCGAAATGATTGTTTTGTTTACAGGACGCGAAATACTTTGCAACCAGGATGCGAAATATTTGGATAAATTGTATTGGTATAATAGCAACATTAAAAGTGACATTGATTGATACGAAATTTCAAAATTTTCTTTATACATTCTCATTAATTTTGAGACGTGGTTTTCGAAAAAACGTTGTTTGATACTTGATTGCGAAATTCTTTTGCATTCTCGAATAATATTTTTGCTCGCTTTGCTCATAAAAAAATCTTTTATTCTCAAATGCAAGAATGACATTTCGCAATCTAAAATCAAAAATAACTATTTCCTACAAACGTCAAAAAATGATGACATTTGTACATCAATATTAGTATGCAAAATGTCGCATTGGAGTTGTTTATCGTATATAATATCACAAGGGACTGTAATTTTATCAATAATTTTTTCTTGAAAACATTGATTACCTAGCAACATCGTGAGAGTCATCTGTCCGATTAAATCACGAGAGCGTAGCTCGAGGGATTTTATCTAAGCAGATGACTCGAAGGATGTTGCTTAAAGGTAATCAATGTTTAAAAGAAAAATTTATGATAAAATAAAAGTCGCGAGTGGTATTTGTGGAGAATATTTCTCGAATGAAATTGCTACTATAAATACCTATTAAATAATGTTAGTTGCAACTACTAACCTTTTTTATTGGAAAATGCACTAAATTGCCTCCATATACTCTTATATTTTTAGACTTTTTGTTTTCAATTTCAATACTTTCGGCGAAAAATGCATTTCCAATACGATTAAATTTTGACATTTCCGAGAACTGATTGTTTGTTTATATTAGAACTGTGTATTGTTTCTGCATGACAAAGACAATTTATCGCAACAAATCGCTTGCCAACGGGAATTTACCGAGGTAACGGGAATTTTCAGAGGTAAATTCCCGTTGGCAAGGAATTTATTATTATAATTGTCATTGTAACTATGCAAAATTTGTCAGTATAATTGACATAAGTGAAATAATCATGACAATGAGCACGAATTATTTCGTGCACAGATTTTATCTTATCAATGTGCACGAAGTACTTCGAAGATACAAGAAAAAAAACTCCATTAGTTTTTGTATTTTAATATGATTTTAATACTTTTTTATTAATTTTCTGACGTCTGTAGAAAAAATATATTCAACTCGTGCTCAAAATTTCATTGGGGCTCTTGGATGATTTGTATCTCGGCTACCGCCTCGATAAAAAACTTTTGTTCTCAAACGCCAAAGTATTATTTCGTGTACCAGATACATGAACAGCTATTTCTATTTTGCTTTGAAAAAGCTACGTTTAGGAATCGGTCAATTGAGAATTCATTTAAGACAAAATCATACAATCACTTCTTATATACTGTAGTTATTCTTAATCACCATAAAATAATATTTTGTAGTATTTCTTGTATTTTCAATATTGGAAGAATTAAGGCTGGTCTATGATGGACTTAATTTAGGAATTTACATTTAGAAATTTGGATTCATAGTTGTAGATCCTCATTCTCGTACATTTTTTGGAATATAACCTAAAATTGACTTTTCAAGTAGCCATTTCAGATCGCCAAAATTATCTTATTAGCACAAATGATTCAAATGATTGAGTTTCGGTTTGATTTATTACTTTTATCACATAAATATTGGAGCTTTTCCGCCATATTCATGATTTAAATATGTTTTTTGTGACAGTTGTCAATTTGGAATTTCTGACATGTTAAACAATGTCTACGATTGGATGGATTTATAATTGAGGAAATCTAAATTTTCAAATTAAGTTCATCATACACCAGCTATTAGTGAAATTCGATGGTTTTTAAAAAGAATCGCTCCAACGTACTTTTTTTTACATGGTTTTCGTAAATATGTAATTAGCTGACAGGTTATGATTATTTGGTAGTCATCTTCATAGAGATTTGAGATTAGTAATGATTGTCTCAATAAATTGAGATCAATGTCTGCTATATTTTGTACATCCTTGTTACCTGTTCATATTCTCCTCTGAACAAGATTCACTAAAATCAGTGAGGGGACAAGACTAATATTAGTCAAATTTCACGCCTTGAGACAACCAATATCTTCACTAGTTCGTTCTTCGACACTTTAATATCCACAATCTTGATTGTGAAACATAAAGCTGTTGCCTCGGGCAACATCGTGATCATAACCGTTCAACAGTTTGATGAACAGTTAAAAGCAAGTGCTTAGAAGGATAGACCAAAAGTAGATCAGGAAAGTCGCCGAAGGTCTGGAAAAGTGATCGATTCTGTAGTTAGAACATGATTGCTAGGAAAATTGCTAGTTAGTAAGTACTGGTATTATGTGGTACTAGATTAAAATTGAACCATTAGTATGCTTTTATGTTGTCCTATCATATTTTAAGGGAGGCAAAATGTATCTTGGTAATTTTCTGGATATTAGCTTCCATCGAGGGAAAGAGAAACCATCTGTAGATCTTTCATGAAGAAATTTTATCTCTAATTAATATAAACACTTCTTGCCGAAGATATTTTTCTCTCGTCTTAATCACTACTTTGAAACTCATCTGCCCATCCTATTGTTCTTTGAGCTCTGATATTTATTTCTATGAAAAAATATTTTGCCTCGCTCGTACGTTCGTATAAGTGTGCCTGCATTATATTTCCTCTCTTCTCAATCTTAAAAAAATACATACAAATATAGCCAAAAATTTTGTATATCTTCAGGCTATCGTGGAGAAATAATGTCCGTAGAATAGAACACTTTTTTACTTCCTTACAGACGTCGCTGACATAAGAAAATTGTGTTTGAAACTCCAGACCAGTTGCTAAGTGAGACAGAAAAAGCACAAATTTGTAACATTACAGTAAAAAATAAATCAAATACTTATATAGTATTAAAGTAGTCAACGATATCGCGATTCTGAAACTCTTCTTCGATTCTGTAATATTACACTTATCTATGAAATATTATTATGCTCATATAATGTGAACAGTATTCATGACATTGGATTATTTTATTGAGGTATGGAAGAATTGTAATGACCGTCATTTCATAAGAATTTCAAATACGATATTTGAAATTATTGCCCCTATTTGCAATGTATCAATGTTTCAAGAAAGATTCAAACTAAGACAAAAACTGGTATTTAATCTAAACTAGAAGATCAAATGCCTTAAGTAAATTCAGTATGGTAGTTCGGAAGTTTATAGCTCAAGGTTTTTGTTTCAAAACTTTCTAATCACACTACCTTAAAAACTAACTAAGCTCTAGAGATCCCGATTATAACTACTTGAACGTATAAACTTTTTGTCGAGATTAATTCGTTAACCACTTCCGGTAATGATGGCGCAGCCCAAGCCGCACAGATTGCCGTTTCCGGGTGCTGAAAAGTACATCAAAGCTACAAACGCCAGATTCAACTTCATCTGTTAATTTTGCCTAGTGTTCTCTGCTCTTTTACTTGTGTTGATGTTTCGCTCCCATTCGCTTTAATTTATTGTTTATACTCGGCCTGACAAACATGTATTGTTGACATTTTCTCTTGCGTTTCCGTTTCGCCCAGTCAAAATTTTTCAATATTCGTTGGAGACATGTGCTCGTTTAGTTTCAGACTCATAAGGTATGTTTCGAACGGAAAGGTCGGATAAAATATTTATGGAGAAAATTATTATTGTTTTGGCAATAAAATAACAGAGTTATTAATGGTAGAATAGCTATTTAGTTATTTATGTATGTATCAAAAGTATGAATGGGAAATATCAACATAGTGAGCTTTCAAACAGACAGATTTGTAACTGAATTATTAATTCTGTAATTAGAGCAGAAGTTTAATGAATATAAAACTTTGTTTTCAACACAGTCGTTTGGATTGAGGTTTTGGAAATAAATTGAACTCATTACAATTTCAAGTTTTATAAGTACAGTAGATGTATTTAAAAGTTAAAGTGATATTATTCTCCTGGATTCTTACGATAAAACATATTATTCAAGAGAAGATACAGAATCACATCCAAGATATAATCAAGAAGTTGAAAAATTTGGCATAAAATTGTGGCAGAGTTAACACGTTTGTGAGTTTGATTGTACAAAATCGTGGCTAGGAACAATCAATATTATTAAAGCTAAGGATGAGTGGGTGTCCACTCGAAGCGTCGTAAATTAATCAAATATGAATCAATGGACTACAATACCTTCTTTTATGATCAGCACACATTCCTAAGTTTTTCCAACTGTTTCAAAAAAATAAATTCCAATAATTTTTCCTTCAGGAGCATTTCTTATCGTTTTTCTTTTTCTTTGCCAACTCTTTTCCTTTCCACGTTTAGCTTAATTGATTTAGTTATATAATCATAACAATAAGTCATGCATTGAGAAGAATATATTACATCATTCAAGTGGTTGAAACTATAAACGGTAAGGTCTTGCCACTTTAGTGGCATTGCTGAATGAATCCACAATTTATTCTTGAGCTAATCGATACAGTTCTCTTTCTGCGAGATACAGTTTCAGCTCTAAATTAGAAAAGTGAATTTGTGACTGCTGTTCAAGTCAAAATAATTCCCATTCACCCTGAATTACTCTCTTAATAAAACCCTCTAAATCTCTCTTTCGAATCCAAACGTAATTTTAAACAAATGTCTTATTATTACGAATTCCAAAAGAAAGGGAAAACTCAATCTACACTTGGGAAACTTTGTTCGGTGATTCAAATACCTGCGGTTTTCCATTCTTCATCACGATAGCAAATTCTTGGTTTTCAGCGTTTAAAATGTTCCCTGCTGAGTAGTTTTAGGGAACGGTTGGTAAATACATCAAGTACTGTTGTACAATTGGATTTTTTTATTCTGTACACCTGACAAAGAGGGCTAAAAGAGGGACAATGTGATCAATGTGTAAACTTTGCTCTTAAATTGATGAAAGTGCATTCTAACAAACCAGTAGAAGAGGATGGCCTGGAAATGTGGGTCAAATGAGTTCTATAGTTTGAAAATTTGGAAGCACTTACCCAAATTATATAATCTTTAGGACATTTTGATGCAAAACCTAACGAATATCAAGTTATTATATAATTTTTTTGTAATATGTGTAGTTTTATCTGTCATTAAATAATGAACTCCCAATAAAAATCATATAGCTGGCCCTCAGATTAAATTTTTCCAAATGTATTCTTCCAAATATATGTTTCACATGCTCAAACCAATGCAACGAATTTGTTTCTGTACATTAATTTGACGAATAATCAATTCATTTTATAATGTCGAGTGTCTCTAAGATGACGTCAAAAGACTGTCTCAATGAATTAGAATAGATCCTGTGAATCATCATAATAAATGAATATTGTTATATTCCTACTACTTGATAACATATTAATTAAAGTGAGATGAAGATGAAGAAAATGATTTGATCCTGTCTCTTACTTCTGAAAGACTGTCTTCAACGATGACGACATGGAATCACTTTTCTGATTTTCCGCTAGGTGGTACATTTGTCAAAAGTATCTAAAACGACGTCGAGAAGCTGTCTCTATGAATTAGAGTTGTATCCTAAGGTAGTGTAATGTTGAGTGATGAGAGAATTGGCAAAAAAATTCAAACAAGAGAATCTGCTGGTTGTAAGGTTTAAATATGCGTTAGGGATGTATCCACGGAATATTGTTATTTCAAGAGATGCGAAATTGTGTGTATGTACAGAAAGTAATTGCTGTGGAAATGAGATTTCGCGTGGTGTTTGCAGGTATAGTCCGCTAGGTGATACATGTGTCAAGAGTCTCTAAAATGACGTCGAAAAGCTGTCTATGAATTAGAATTGAATCTTGGGGTAGTATAATGTTGAGTGATGAGATAAGTGGCAGAAAGGATTCAGACAAGAGAATCTGCTGGTTGTAAAGTTCAAAGATGCGTTAGGGACGTATCCACGAAATGTTGTTTCAAGGAATGCAAAATTGTGTGCATGTACAGAGAATAGTTGCTGCGGAAATGAGATTTGCGCGTGATGTTTGCGGGTAAAGTAGGAAAGAACAAATACGGAATGAATCTGAGTATGAAGAATTTGATTTTGGAAAGACTGCGTAGTTGAAAAAGTGGGAGGAAAAGCTGGTTTGGCTTGTGCATAAAGACAAGATGTTCAATGGGAATTTGAAAAAAAAAATGTGATGTTGAAGGTGAAGGCTTGCGTGGACATCCTTGTGTAGGTGGATGGATATTATTAATACAACTCTGTGAAAGTGCAATGAATTTGCGCAGACTATCCGATTTTTAAGAAATGTTGGGCATGGGCCACGTTCGTCACTGCCTACGGCCTCGCGGTTCGAGGGGCCTCGTGCCTCAAGTCTCAAGCTGATATGAGTGATTTATTTGAAAATTCTGGTCTCCCATATGATTTTACAGAATTCAAAAATATGCCAAACGAGCAAACAATAAAAAACTTTTGAGATTTACACACAGTCCTGCGACTGGATGAAAGTAGTGACTTCCAATCTTACGAATTGTAGGAAGAATTACAAACTATGATTATAAATGTACTTCATTAAAGATATGAAAGAATTGCTTCAATACATAATACAATATAACTTGAATGAAGATCCAAATATTTACATTTTCTATCGAATTTTGTTATTGTTGATAATCTTTTATTCTCATTTTTAAAACAGTAATGTTTTGTCAGTTGAGTTTCTAAGACATTTTTATTAAATGTATTGGACAACATGTTCCTTACAAATTTTAATTATCTTTTTTCATTCAGAAGATACAGCAACAAACATTGTTCTACTACAATATTCGATTTTAGAAATATTATTGAGTACTGAATTTTAATCGATCATATTTGTATTTCTGAAGATCGTCTGATGAAACTTTCCATCGCGTTACATCTAAATATGTAGATGACAATACTTTGCATACATTATGATTATCTCAATTGAGTCGAAAGGTCCAGCAACAAACTCTGAACGTTATTTTTATTCATCAGGTGTAATGGTATCTGTATTTTTTAAGATATTCCAATCATAATTCTTATTACATTAGAATGAATCGTGCAGAATACGATATTTTTTATAGACTTCAATTATCTCAATTCGTTTAGGAGATACAGAGTCAAACAGTGTGTGCTTCTGATTCGGATATTCTCTCTTCCGTCCGTTACTCAACTAATACAGCATTGTTATGATATTTATAACAACAAAAATTATTAGAATCGATTCTTGTTGATATATTTTATCTCAGAATATATAAATTTCAGGATATTTAGATATCACATTTTAGAAATTAAGCAATATTTGTGATTTTAGAAAGAGCAAATAAAAAAAAGCTTTCAAGATTTATATACAGACCTGCAAGTGGGTGAAAGTAGGAACTTTCAACCTCACGAATTGTATGAAGAATTACAAACTATGATCCTGAATGTATCAGACTCCATTAAAGATGTGAAAAAATTGTTTTAGTACATAATGGAAAATAACTTGGAAGAAATTTACCCAAACATTCGATTTTGTTAACAATACCACCGAAAGGAACTTTTCAAAATTAAAGCTAATAAAAAATTGTTTGAGAAGTACGATGGGTCAGTAAAGACTCTCAGCTTTGACAGTTTTATCTATTGAAGTATATATAGCATCTAAGCTGAATTATGGTACAATCATTAAGAAGTTTAATGAAGCTAAAAGCAAGAAATTTCTGTTTCTTTAATTTTAGTCTAAGAATATAGTTTAGTTTGCAGTGTCTACACTATTATAATGTTAGTAGTAGAAAACTTTGTTCCAACTGTTTCTTAGTTTATATCATTGCTTCTTGGGCCATCAGATGGCCAGAATTTAATATTCTTTCAGTTTCAAATGAATGATTGATATGACTACAAAATAGCTACAAATACACATTTTAATCAATAGCTGTCATTCTTCCAACAAATGATAAACATTCATTCCGAACCATAGGCGGGGCATTTTGACAATGTTTTGATGAATTTTACTTGATATCCAGAGGACTTACAGGAACGAGTTAATTAGAAAAACTGTTATACTCACTGATCTGAATATAACACTGGATTGGGTTTAGGTCGCTGGAATGCGGCCCCAGTTGAATGTCGCCATCTTGGTAAAAATGAGGTTCTGTGTTCAATTGGTGACATATGTTGGTGACAGTTCAGTATGGTGTTGGGACGCAATTTTTAAATCATGGTGTTCAAATGCATGTTCTGCGGAAATAAAGCCGATTCATCAAGAAATTTGACGCTGCACAAGTAAGTTATGATAACAAATTTGAGTAATATATCAAATTTAATATAAAATATCTTGCTCACAAAATTAATCGCTGGACTGCAAATTTGTGCTTACTTACGAACAATAAAATCTTGATTATTAAATGTATTATTATTCTCCTATCATGTGTAGTAGATATTTAAAATTATTAGTTTTGAATAGGCAATATTATCGCAGAAAAGCACTTCATTTATTCATATAGGTAAATTCATAGTTTTAAATTTTAGGTAACAAAAATTTATAAAACTATTGAACGGATTAAATAATACTAAACTACAATGTTTAAAAAATGGTTAAAACACTGACACTAAAAAGTTCACAAATATTTTTAATTATTAATAAATATTTCAACTATTATAACAGTTTTTAACTTTTGTTGATTATTAATGTATGTATTTTAATACAGAGTGATCGAAAATGATTGTCCGTGCCGCTTTGTTCTGATTTTTTCTTTGCCGCCTGCTTGAGATAGTGATCTTCAAGTGACAGATGACAGTTCCTCTGAAAACATTGTTCTAACCTAATAATTTGGTAGAATAATAATAAATTCTCAATAATCAGTCAATAATACAGCTATTTACTTACTTTTTTGTTTATTAAATCAGATTATGGATGAATCCATCATAGAATATGCGAAATATACGCCATTGTGTTCTTGAAATGTCGGTAATGTAGTTTTCAAAATAAATAAATTTATACTAACTTTATTCCATGAAGATAGTTCTGATCATTATGCGAACTTTTGCCCGTCACCTGTCAGACAATCATTATTGATCACTCTGTATATATTGAGAATAATTTCTTCATCTTACTTGCATTATACTTTGAATTTCATCGAGTGTCTTCTATAAGTGTTTTGAATTTGCCGCCGAATAGGAACACAAAGCCTCAATTTTACTATCAAGGCCGCCGTTCAACCGGGGCCGCTTTCAGATGTCAGAATACGGTCTAAACCCAATCCAGTGTTATATAGAGATCAGTGGTTATACTTGACTAATTCTGTAATTGGATAAAATCAATGTTCTCATTACTGTCACATATTTATTATTTGATGGAATGTAAAGATTCATGAGTATTAACTTTCTTGTTTGCCAAGTTCCTGTGTCGAATCAGTTCTCCGAAATGTTCTTCAAAATTTATAGCTTTTTTCCAAGGGATCATTTTCATAGCAATGTTGTAAATGTAACACGCGAGTTATTTAAATTCAACATGTTTTTATGACAGCGCTTAAACTGTGCGAACTTTCACATTCAAACTGTCAATCAGTCCAAAATTTTTGATGAATATTATAGTGTAAGCTCAAAGATGAAGGTAGCAATTGCTGCTGAATTTTAGTTTTATCATATTGTTAACAATCTATCAGTAATAGCAAGCGCGCTAGAGCAGCAAGTAGAAACTATAACACATTCTTAACTCTACGAAAAATACGACGAATCAATTGGTCAGTTTTTTATCACCATTCTATCAATATCACCATGGAAATGATACTATAGAATCTACAAAATTCAGTCCGAAAAATCTATTTTTTCTTAAGACCAATACATTCAATTGCAACGAAATAAATTCAGTTGGATACCATTCAGATGTTGACAATAATTTTGGATCGCATTGTTCATTATATAATTAAAATTTAATATTTTAATTCAAATCCCTACTTTCGCAATCACCTACTGGAATTCACGGTAATAACTCCAATTATCCAACCTGAAGTTCTTATTTTCTTCATCAATAATACCTGCAAGAATTGAATAGCAATAAATGTCAGAAAAGCACTCTCATGAGCAATTATAATCCTTCTGGAAGAAAATTATCTAGCAGAAATATTCTCATCTGTCATTGACCAGTCAAAAGTAATTCTCGAAATGATCTATTCCTTTCTAACTTCCTTAGTGCAATTTCCTCACTAAGCTACTTTGCAAAACTTCAACAAGCTGATCCAATTGATCGGTGGAGTGATCAGTGTTGATGCAGCTTTAGTAAGCTTGAGCTTAGACTGCGAGTGGTTTATTTAAGTGAATTGAATTAAATGGACAGCTACTGGGAGATACGTTGTTTGTTTTTGTTGGTATGCGATCTACTTGAATTTTATTACGTTGTCTAATTTAACGAGATGGGCCTTTTAATAAATGAAATGTAAATTGCTGATAGCAAACAACGATTTTTAAGAACGACTGTCCAAATATAAGATGATGCAGAGATAATTAAATTATCCACAAGCGCCGATATTAATTTTTTTCTCCTAAATAATCTCTTATATATTATGTGATCATTCGATTATCAACCTGAATTTGGAAATGAGATATCATTTATCTGAAAAGTTTTTTGATGCTTCGAAATTTCGGAATTATTATGTGCCATACAGATCATGCTGTAATATATATTTGTCAATATTAAAAAACCAAACGGAGCTATGCACGTATTCGTACTTTTTTTTGACGGCGTCTATGAGAAGAATTCAAATTGCCATGAAAATTTGATAACACAGGTAATCACTGAAATAAGGAAGAATATAGAATTGCTAAGCTAATTATTCACATGACTTTCGCATAAATAATTCAATCTATCGTCGAATGGATTAAAATAATGAAATAGACTGTATGGTTAATTAGTTTTACGAGTATATTAAAACTAAAATATTGATATTTGCTATTCATTTCGTTAATTAGTATCACAACCTAGTGCAGTTTAATTAAAATTATAATCAATAGAATGAAATAATGCATTCAAAATTTTATTGGTATATTTAAATTCAGTCAGGATAATTTCTGCGAGATATTGAAGTATGAATTTTATATGAATTTTATATAGGTAATGAGTGTACATCAACGATCATTCGAATAATAGTAACATTGCTCTCTATTCGAATCCATTCACTTGTGATATTTTCCGTATTTTTTTTTCTCGTAGAAGTTTTATTCTGAAAATGCAAGGCTGGTTATATCATCTAACCTTCAGCATGTTTTCTGCTATCATGATCAAAAATTGATAGGATGTAACGTCACAAGTGGAACTAGTCGACAAGCGTCTGTCCCAAGATAGTATTTCTGATTTAGGAACAATGTTATGAATATCTAAAACGTCGACAATCTTGGAAAGCCATGTAGCAGCTTTACCACAGTTTGCTAACGTGCTCCATAAAAATAGAAATTGTGGAATAACGACGTACGTGGAAAATTTATTATTTATTGATACTGATCTTATCGATACTTGGAACATGACTCACAAATTATTTTCAAATATGAAGTATCAATATTTCTTATGGAGACATCAAACATCTTTATAATAAAAGTATGAAATGAGCCAAAGTATAAGTTTATAATATTATCATTAGTGACTGTATGTCAATTAGAAAAAAAGTATACCGGTTGTTCAATTCAAATGGCCCACTATTGCTATATCGAGGGCTATAACACATACGAATTTGGTTGAATTGACAAACAATTTCTATATTATAAGATTAGTTGATTTAGCGATAGAAGACTCTTTTTTGACCAGTGGCTCTCAAAATACCAGTACAACTTCCTTATTTCAGATTAGTAACCACTTTTTAATCAGTTATTCAGTTTTTTTAACAACGATATAAAATTTTTACACACTTACATAACTAGAAAATAAGGCAGAAGGCAAATTGATTTTAACTTCATAAAAATTATTGAAAAATATCTATGTTCTGATTGTGTCTGATACATAATGTAAGATACAAATTTGAATGTAGCAATAAGAAAAATCCGTTGTTGCCACCACGTTAGGTACTTCCCTGACCATACATTCCATGGCCAGTTTCATTGCTGTTTCAGAAATTTAGTGCTGCATCAATTAATTGCATATTTCAAAGTGAAAGCTGCTATTTTTAAATTGACAACTGTCATTGTCAAAGTGACAACTGTCATTGTCAAAGTGACAGCTGTCATTGTTAAAGTGACAGATAGCGGTTATTTTTTAGACCTTACATAAATTAAGGGGCGGCCTCGATCTCGGCACCTAACTACCTGGATATTTAATCTCTTGCTCAAACTCGGCACTATGCTATGGATTATGATTTGTGACTCAATCGTTCTGTCTGAGTAAGATTTTCTGGACACATGCAATTTTATATTAATAGTAAACCAAACTCAAATTTAGCCGTACTTTTGAACGAATCTAATCACACGTGTGACATCAACAACTCAAAAGTCCTGCATATCGTAAATAAAATAATTTGTTTTCATTTGATGCAAGAAATTCCAATGTCAAAAATACCAACAAAAATTAAATATTCTAGTTTGTTCTATACATATTTGGCTGTTTTTGTAATAGTGTAGGTATGTACGAACAGATGTATAAATAAGGCTTTTTTTCAATGTTTTTTTTTTCTCAAGTTCAATTAAATATTATTTGCAGTATTATTTTTGATACAAATTAATTTTAAAATAAAATATAGAGACTTATAAAACCAAATCTAGCAGGTAGATCGTGGCTTTATTCAAAAATTGACAGTGCCGAGTTCGTGTACGCCCCGCGCTAATCGGATTAGCATTGGTGCCGAGTTCATATTCTCGGTGCCGAGTTCGTGTACGCCCAAATTGAGTATTTTTGAAAATGAAGAGTCCTTTTCTAGATTTTCGGGGTCTTTAATTCATTGGAACAAACAATTTCGACATTTGATGGCCGGAAGTGTGATTTGAGGATAGTAACATGGGTTTCACCACTTAATTATTTATTTTGATATCTACTAAGTATATTTCCTCGAGAGCCTAAAATTGATACTAAACTAGACATCAATTAAATGATTTGTGAAAGAAACAATAGAGAATCGTTAAAATGTTGTCTTTGACACTTCTACTAGAATGATTTCCACAAAAGCTTTAATTTGATACTAAACACGATAGAGCCAAATAATTTATTTCAAAAAAACAATTGATGAACGTTTGCATGAGATATCAAAATAAGAGTGATAATAATTCTAGCTAAACATCATGATACTGACTATTTCTTTGGTTCAGAAAAATGTGCCAAATTTTACAATAGTTTAAATTTTGATAATAACGAATAATTATTCTAGTTTTAGTTATTTCATATTTTATGAAAAATACTACTGCTCATAAAATCAATTTACAAAACTAAAAAATTATTATTATTTCTAATAATAGTTATTTGGATGAAAAACTTGAATATATGTGCTTCCACACAGACCGACAGAACGATTTTTTTTAAAATTATCTTTTGCGGATTCAGTAGGGTCTAGAGCGTGAAGATTCATCAAAATCTCGGACTGTCAAAGAATCACGATTACAATACTTCCCCTATTGTCGAGAAAGTTAAAACGAAATTAAAAAAAAAGTTGGACGAATAATGGAGAGTTCAAACTGACAACAGACTACGGCCAATAGAAAAAGAAACCCAACAATGGAAAGGCCTAGAAGACAGGAAAAATCGAACCATAATAACCAGTCTATAAGTAGGACACAGTCGACCCGCACATCTTATAAAAAACACAACCAGAAATTAGCGATACAGACAACACGCAAATAACAATACAACATGTTATATAATGTAACATACAAAGGCAACAACATTAATAGAAGCGTTGACAAATGAAATTGAGCCAATAACAAATGCAATAGAGTATCTAAGAGATATTAATTCATTCAACAAAATATCAACTGCTAGCATATGCAAGCATACAATGTACCGAGGCATTAGTAGCCATAGGCTGGAAAGTTAACAATGAAATAAAAATAAAAGAACCTATAAAAATCAACTATGGCAGCAAAGGTACTTGAAGTTGACTTGCGTAAGTTCAGGAATTCATAAGTAATCAGTAGTAAGCCTTTGGTGATAGAACTCAAGTGGTAAAATTCAAGCGGTAAAAACTAGAGTTATAAAATTTGAACAAGCAACTAGCCTCGTACGTATGCTTGAGGATTCATTTATTATCTCTAATAATAGTTATTTGAGTATTAAGGTCAGTAAGTATAGTTTACCGATTGAGAATAATAGTTTGAAGGCCGAGCCTGTGCGAGGTGAACAATTATTATGCGAAATCAGTACTGTACTTATTGACTGTGATGCTTACAAAATTTTTTGCACGAGTGGAAAATTTACCTAAAATATGGATCCGAATTATCATTTTCAAATTGAGTTACTACTGGTAATTGTTTATTTGCTGCCAGCTGTCAAGTTTAATATTTTATTCTGAATTTTCAATTACAAATAGAGATAAATAAATTAATATTCTTCTGTGAGAATCCACAATTTTTTACTTACTGCCTTTGCCCATGGGCGGTAAGTCAGCATAACCATAGTAACCACAGTTTTCTGGTAAAATCCACATACCACCTCAAATATAGGGCCGGTAAACACATGAAAACGCCTAATCGTGCAAAAATTATATTGTATATAACTACTGGTTTCATATTCTGTTGAAACAAGTATAATTCGGAAAAAAATAATACACATCTCCTAGCCTCAAAAGTTTAACGTTTAAGGTTTCAAATGGTAACTTTCACCAATTGAGTACTAAGATTCTACAGCTTCAGTTGCAAGACTTTATCACTTACTATCTTATCAACTTTACTACTTCAAGTTTTCAGGAATACTACTAAAATTGTTACCCGTACCACTTAAATTGCTACCCTTATCACTTAGTTTTTCCAGTGTACTCTCAAGTTGAAGTTCCACGAAGTCAATCTTTGCTATATTCCTCTATTCAAACACATTTTTTCTTCTTGATTATTCACATTCATGATTTTTTCAATTTGAAATAAATCTCGTACGTAATGAGTCATCAATTATTATATCCATCCGCTTACACAGAGTTTTACTACGCATTTATTCTTATATAAGTGTGAATATAACTGCTTAATAAATATGATTTGATGATGAGAATAGAGCTACAGCTTATGGTTACATTGCATACAGTGTAACTAGCTGTTTCTTGTAATTCAACCCCATATGTTCTCCACAACCGAAGTACATGCACTGCACACGCCACAATATCGTTCTATTCTCATAAAGACCATTCTGTCCATAATTATGACATCGTATATGCTAGATTATCTCCCAAGGAAGACATTAAGAAAACGGCGTCAACAAGAATATCGTTGTTGAGAATATTTGGTGAGTCACAGCGGTAAACATGGTAGATGGTGGGGCGCGAAGAAAAGGAAACACTTGTCGGACAACACAAACACCTCGTTTCCGGAAACGAACGGACTTCTCGCTTCACTGAGACACTTAAACAGGCTTCCTCACTTTAACCGACTCCCATAAGATTAAATCAACATGGTTCACTAACCTTATTTTAGCGGTTGGTAGGAAAAGTCACACAATATTTGAATTAATTATAGAATTTTACGAACACAATCACTCGAAGAAAGATGTCTTGAATCTTCCTCTCGATTTTCCAAATAAACTTTTAGAGACGAAATCACATCACTATGAATGAATGAACCTATTGGAGATTTGGTTGGAAGAATATCTGATATGTGGGGCGGTAAATGAAAAATAAAACAGCGAAGATTATTTTTTCAAATCTACTATCAGAAATATCAGGGATACAAAATATGACATATGGAAAATAGAACTTATAATTTGAATTTTTCGTGGTCAGTTTAAGATGAAGAATGCGTGCATAATATACTATATTTTGTTTCGAAATACCATCATGGACAAATGGTTTTAATACATTTTACAGATGTTAATAATAATAAAATTTGTTTGATATTTTGATTGGAATGTTGGATAAACATATGAAAGGCGATGTAGGTATATTGATGAAAATTCTTATGACTAAAACATCTGTTATGAAGGTAACACCGGAAATTTTAGAAAAAAATTAATATCCATTGGAGACTGTGTCGCTCGGGTATTCTGATATTATTTTATGATTATTTAGTAATAAACACACAACTATTTTTAATGGCATTTATTGATTAACCTTTCTTTCATTCATCAACATAACATAACCTCTCTTCCAGTGTTTCCAACTAACTAACAAAATACATTCTTACTTATTTCTGTCACAGAGACCTAATCTGTTTCATGTACAATATTGGAATCTAGTTTTGATAGATGCGTATAAATATCAAGTTAGTATAAATGACGTTTTCAGTTGAAAGAGTCTCTGTAGTTGGTATTTGATGGAATATAGTTGAATTAATAAATTTTAAAAATGAGCACTTGATTTTCTCACAATTTCAATCAAAAAGTAATAGTCCAAGAGCTGACGACAAATTTAGGGAACGTATTTTAGGCAAGTTGAAACAACAAGAAAATAATATTTTATTAATTGGTGAATCTAGAATCTTGCGTCTGGCAGAGGTTTGGCGGTTATTTCGCTACTGTGCAACTTATGACATTTGCAAAAAAGTGAATCAAAAAAATATGTTTTAGGCAACTTGAAATTTTTCTCATCTTTAATTTTAGCATCTAATTAACCCAAAAATAAAAACCCCAGACTACTTTGAGGGTTTTAAAGTACAACCTGACCCCCATGAATATATACAATAATCATATCTCAAAAATATACTTCAGGCAATCTGAAACTTTTATAGCATGTTCATTACATAATAATAAAAATTATGTGTAAATCACCAGACGAATTGAACGGTTTTTAATGATTCCCTGACGCGAATAAAGATTTAAAATGAGTGTGACGTAAAAGTCTCATGTGTAGCCATAAGTGCGAGAAATGGTTTATCAAGAGCTACCGTAAGCTGATAAGGGCCTGGCTCCTCGGGCTGTGATTGGTTGCTAAGAGACCATGTGACTCATCGAGTTTACCGTTCAGATCGGACTCTACCTAAACAATAGAGTATTTTGGAGTGGTGAATTTTTTTAGAAAAATCAACAAATATAGAATGAATTGGTAATCACTTTTTTAATGAGAATGTATCATAAGAATCTTTTGGAAAAGAAGACTTTTCAATTAAAATATTTTGTATCTTAACTTTACTTTAAACTTTTTTTGAATTTTCTGCATAAATCCAGAATGGTTAGTCGTAGGTCACTGGAATTCAGTATTTGAAATTGCTGTAGCATTTTAATAGCCATCTTCGATTTTTGTACCAATCGGCTAAGCCAGGAGTGCACTTTATATAACAGACTTTTCGCATAAATTCAGAACAATCAGTCGTGGAATATTGAAATTTCGTTTCAGGCATTTCTATAGCATTTAGTTATGCACCTTGTACATATTATGATTGCAATCGTCTGTGCCGGAAATGCAGCACTTTGCTCGATTTTTTTTTTGAATTTTCCGCATAAATCCCGAATGTAGAGTGTTGGAGTTCAGTATTTAAGACGATTTTACCGTCTGAATGCTCATATCCAATTTTCATTGAGATCGACTAAGCCTGAAGTGCACTTTACCTGATAGCCTTTTAGAATTCCTCGCATAAATGATCAGCCGTAGAGTATTGAATTTTTTTATTTCAGTCTGCTGTAGCATCTAAATGATTGCCTACTATTCTCATGACAATCGACTCTACCGGAAGCGCACTTCAGCTGAATTTTTTTTTATATTTTGCGCATAAATTCAATTCTGTCAGCCGTAGAGTCTTGGAAATCAGTATTTAGGAATATTATAGCATAAGAATGATGATCTTCTGTTTCCAAAGCAAAAAAAATTCAGAATGCCCAAAGTATATTTTTGAGATATGATTATTAAATATATTCATGTGGGTCAGGTTGTACTTTAAAACCCTTAAAATAGTCTGGGGTTTTTATTTTTGGGTTAATAAGATGCTAAAATTGAAGATGAGAAAAATTTCAAGTTGCCTAGAACATATTTTTTTGATTCATTTTTTTGCAAATGTTATAGGTTGCACAGTAGCAAAATAATCGCCAACCCTCTGCCAGACGCAAGTTTCTGGATTCACCAATTGATAAAATATTATTTTCTTATTGTTTCAACATGCCTAAAATACGTTCTCCAAATTCATCATCAGCTCTCCGACTATAACGATTGTGTCGTCCTCCCGAATATAATCAAACAATAAATTTTTAATAAACAGAAAAATTATTTATACACTTCAGAATCTGTGTAGTAGGGTGAATTAGACACACTAATTTGCTCATTAACAATTTTTTTCTTTGAGTTTTCTGCTTTTCTGATCTCCAAATTCTCTTAAAGGTTGAATACATGCCCCTTGTTGGCCGAGAAAGTTCGACCACTTTGACTACTATATTTATTCTTTTATATTATATATCTTTCTATTTTTGGATATCCGATTCAAATTCTCCCCAGATTTGGTTTATTTTATTTAGATATTGTGTTTTCCTAAATTATAAAGAACTTTTTGTTTAATACCCGGAATATTTAAAAAATGCTTTTTGGGACTATACATTCAGGATTAAAATTATTCTAAAAATACAGTTGAGGAGACAAGATGTGTATTAATGAAACACGATGATACCGTCGAGGGAGTCTGTTGACTGTATTCTGAGGTAATTTTCGAAACATGAGTCGTACATCATCAAATTAGTAGTTAACAGAGCTAAGCCACAAACTTTCTTGAGAGAACTGGCATTCAAATTTACTTTTGTGATATGTGTACTGAAAATACACTAATATTGAACAGTTTTCAGTTTCGAAAGCTTTCAATTCGAAACCATGGAACAATTATCACTGATTCTCTGTTGACAGAGAAATAATCATTTATTATACCATAAGTAGTTGGAATATTATCGATTATTTTTGTGATGCTATCACGAATGTTTAGTGTGCTTGCGTTTGAATACCAAGACTGTGCAGCACGAATGGTATTCACAAGCACAATAAACATGAGTGATTGCACCACAAAAATAGTCTATAATACTTTAACTACAAATGGTATATGGAGGACTATTCCAGGAGTCAAACCATTTTTTCAAATAAGTTTTCTATGAATCTAGTAACAACTCACGTAATTTTCATAGGAACGAGTAAACAAACTTCTCTCAAACTGAAAAATTAGAATTTCTTGCATCTTCTTTGACGAATAATAGAGAAATATATTGCGTCTTGAAATGGAATCTAGTTCAGAAAGATTTGGTGATAGATCAGAAGATGAAATTGATGTAGATATTCAGAAAAATATTCCATTAAATACGAAGAAAGCACAAATTGGAGGTATCCACATCTTTGAGTAAAATACTCACTCTGACCACTAGTGTAATACCCCACCCGATGGTATTTCTACACGTCCAAATACCTACTGATATGCGCCGTTTATATGGCGATTTACCATTGTCTACATTTTTTTAAATACTACGAATGGAATAGTCATCATTATCTCCCAGCTGAGAGAAAAAAAATGATAATTGTAAATCATGGATGCCGTTGGTATTTTTCATTTCATTGTTATCTACCAAGTTGACATTTGGAAAAAAAATTATATTGTGGGATGTAATCGTTGAAGAGTTTGCATTTGCTGTAAACGTGATAGCCCAAAAAAATGTGGAAAACAGAATGTGATATCAATCGTTAGAATTGGTCCTGTAAGCTATGTTTCGTAGCATGAGTTTACTAGAAATGTGATTACAATTGCAAGAATTTGTTTGTAGAATTGATTAAATAGATTTAAACATTCAAATATCTTCCGAAATGGAATGCTTTAGTGCACTTGTTACAAAAAGTTTTATATGCAACAAAGGCACTGAATGACTGTCATCATTTTCACGGGTGAATTTGGCTGCAGGAAGCTAGGCCTTGAACGCCGCCCTCGCCTTCGTCGAGTACAGCCGGCTTCATCCTAGGTAATATTGACGGTCGTTCCCCTGGTCGTTCCGTCCTTGTTGCATGATATACTATTATTCAACTGAAACTTAATTTAATTTATATTTATGTAGTTTATTTATCGAACCCTATGAAATTTTCTACAAATATATAGAGAGTCTTTATTTTTATACAGAGTATTGGTGAAGAAATGAATGTAGTTTGAATTTGTATCACCGATGAAAAAGAGTTTGTGTTTTTGATCAAACCTCCGTAAAATTCTACTGAAAATTGAGCTTAGAATCAAATGATCACTCGGCTTTTTTCATCATTGTATTCTTTGTAGCTTTCTAAATGAATTATTGTTGTTAAATTATCTCACACAAAAACGTGGGTCTATTTTCTTAATCACGCAGTCGACAATATATCAGATAAAACATACGATAAATTATTGAGCTATATTATTTTAATTAAACTATATCTTGATGTTAAAAAAAGTTCAAATTTGTAATCATTATCCTTGGTTACAATAATATCGTTTGTCAGTGGTGTTTCGCAGAGTACAACTTGATTATGCAATAATATCCAATGTGATTACAGCGCAGCTGAAGAAAATTGAGCTATGTCATTGATTTATTTATTGATGAGTAGTACATGGAAGAACATTCTTCTTCATTAGATGAAGTCCAATGTTGTACAATTATTCATCAATACTTCCTACATAACTAAAAATTTCTCAAGCGAGTTAAATATGAAAAAAAAAATAACATCGCAGACTTAAAAAATTTGCATCTGTTCTCAAGTATTTAGTTATAGGATTCTAAAGTGCACTAAATCTACATATTTTCTTTCTTGTACAAGAAATTCACTCATGGTTACAAAAATTGATGAAATTTGGTGTAATGAATAATAGGAGCGGAGCATGAATTTGTGAGGCCCTGGACTAACACTTTTTGAGGCACTCAATTTAATTAATCAAACTAATTGCTATTTTGTCAAGAAACTGGATCTATAATGATGTACACGGTATAGGAGAAAAATTAAGACAATCAAACATTTTATCAATTCAATAAGATTCAAGTGGTGGAACCACAACGAATTGACATTGATATTAACTTGATAATCATAGTCAATTTAAAATGGAAGCTGGACATATCATGTCCGGACTAAAATTCATTATAGGGATTTGATAGGGACTAAATAAAATTATTTCTCTATTGAAATAAGATTTAGATCAAAATGACAAGGATTGGGTTTTCAAGACGAGATGGAATTATATGGATTCGATGTGGTATCACCACAGGGCTGCCAGCCTAATGGAATTTTCTATCTTATATTCTAACTCACACTATTATCTATTGTCTTCAATTAGGACTGCAGTCAAAAAAGCTCATATATAGATCCGTCTATGCCTGATACAGTGTGCATCAAATATTTCGAAAAAATTTCTTAACGTTATCCGAATCTTAAGACAGTAAATTGAACAGAAAAAGATAATGTAAATCTCAAAATACTGAAATCATGTAGATTACCTACAGGATTCAACTTCATATTCCTGATTTCATAAATCCGTCGTTAAGCATAACAATACCCAAAATCACAGAAGGCAAAATAAATTCTGACCTACAGGCACTTAGGTACGAAATTTCTTGCACTTATTGAGTAAGAAGCAATTGATCTTATACATATTTATGTTGTAAATTTGTATTTGACAAAATGCATTCCAATTATGACTATTATAGAATTGTATAGCTAGATGTTTGGTCCTTTTCTTCATAATTTCGAGGTCCATACTGTAATATTTTAGTTTTTCTCATCTATAGATCCAATGTCCAACTAGTTCATTATAGTCGGAGAGCTGATGACGAATTTGGAGAACATATTTTAGGCAAGTTGAAACAACAAGAAAATAATATTCTATTAACTGGTGAATCTAGAAACTTGCGTCTGGCAGAGAGTTGGCGGTTATTTCGCTACAGTGCAACCTATAATATTTGCAAAAAAATGAATCAAAAAAATATGTTTTAGGCAACTTGAAATTTTTCTCATCTTCAATTTTAGCATCTAATTAACCCAAAAATAAAAACCCCAGACTATTTTGAGGGTTTTAAAGTACAACCTGACTCCCATGAATATATTTAATAATCATATCTCAAAAATATACTTTAGGCATTCTGAAATTTTTTTGCTTTGGAAACAGAAGATCATCATTCTCATGCTACAATATTCCTAAATACTGATTTCCAAGACTCTACAGCTGACAGAATTGAATTTATGTGCAAAATAAGAAAAAAAATCAGCTGAAGTGCGCTTCCGATAGATTCGATTATTATGAGAATAGTAGGCAAACTGAAATACAAAATTTCAATACTCTACGGCTAATCATTTCGAATTTATGCAAGGAATTCTAAAAGGCTATCAGGTAAAGTGCACTTCAGGCTTAGTCGATCTCAATGAAAATTGGATATGAGCATTCAGACGGTAAAATCGTCTTAAATACTGAACTCCAACACTCTACATTCGGGATTTATGCGGAAAATTCAAAAAAAAAATCGAGCAAAGTGCTGCATTTCCGGCACAGACAATTGCAATCATAATACGAGGTGCATAACTAAATGCTATAGAAATTCCTGAAACGAAATTTCAATATTCCACGACTGATTGTTCTGAATTTATGCGAAAAGTCTGTTATATAAAGTGCACTCCTGGCTTAGCCGATTGGTACAAAAATCGAAGATGACTATTAAAATGCTACAGCAATTTCAAATACTGAATTCCAGTGACCTACGACTAACCATTCTGGATTTATGCAGAAAATTCAAAAAAAGTTTCAAGTAAAGTTAAGATACAAAATATTTTAATTGAAAAGTCTTCTTTTCCAAAAGATTCTTATGATACATTCTCATTGAAAAAGTGATTAACAATTCATTCTATATTTGTTGATTTTTCTAAAAAAATTCACCACTCCAAAATACTTTATTGTTTAGGTAGAGTCCGATCTGAACGGTAAACTCGAGTCACATGGTCTCTTAGCAACCAATCACAGCCCGAGGAGCCAGGCCCTTATCAGCTTACGGTAGCTCTTGATAAACCATTTCTCGCACTTATGGCTACTTTTACGTCACACTCATTTTAAATCTTTATTCGCGTCATAAAAATTTCAGATTGCCTGAAGTATATTTTTGAGATAGGATTATTGTATATATTCATGGGGATCAGGTTGTACTTTAAAACCCTCAAAATAGTCTGGGGTTTTTATTTTTGGGTTAATTAGATGCTAAAATCAAAGATCAGAAAAATTTCAAGTTGCCTAAAACATATTTTTTTGATTCACTTTTTTGCAAATGTCATAAGTTGCATAGTAGCGAAATAACCGCCAAACCTCTGCCAAACGCAAGATTCTAGATTCACCAATTAATAAAATATTATTTTCTTGTTGTTTCAACTTGCCTAAAATACGTTCCCTAAATTTGTTGTCAGCTCTTGAACTATTATTGTTGTCATAATAATACTGTTTTCAGGATAATTACGTAAATACCCGAAGACATTATTTTTCGGGATAATGCTCGAGGGCATAATTTTTCAGAATAATACTCAAGGGCATTATTTTGCAAAATGACAATATAGTTACAGCAAGTAACTAGAATAATTTCTCTGACAGAAATCACAATGACAGAACATACATTGCTTAAAATTTGGACTGAAATAGTACATTAGTCGGACATTTAACATTGAAGGCACCACGGGAGTTGGTGGGACGATAATGTCTACGGTCAACGTACAAACCTCGGGCACGAGGCTCTCGGGAAAATCACTTTTGACTTCAGGTATTATTGTTCTTGATCACTATAACTTCACTTTCATGGATCTAAAAAAAAATTTTATTCTCATGTATGGTCAAATGGAATCCTGTTATAATGTTTTCATCAAAAAATTACTCAAAAACAGGTTTCCATGATTACCCAGGACGTATTGTTTTCAGTCTCTTAACTCTTTTTTTTGTAGTGGATTTCCCAAGGGCATAATAATCATGTATCTAAAAATGAAGTTGAAAATTGATTTAACGTGAATCTGTTTTATGACAATCGTCGTCTGAGGAACTGTCGTCAGATTCCTTGACATTAATATGCGATCCGACGTTTATGTACCTCTTGTCTTTTATGACATATTCAATGCAGTGTTTCCTTTGTGATTGTCCTATTATGTACGTTTTTGTTCTTATATCTTCAAATAATCAGAGTATATTTCTTTAAATTCATCTCGCGAAGCTGCGATCAAGACATTTGACAAAAACAATCGATTATTTAATAATGAGGTAATATATCGTTTTTACGGTCACTCTGCACTTAATCTTTTTCAAATCGTAAACAAAGCGTTAACGCATCTAAGCTCTACTAACATATAAAAGCGAGACAGCTAAGTTTCGTAATCTTAATTTTTCTGTGCTTTTATTGGCGGTCCTGTGCAAAATGTAGATTATTGGTAAATTCTAAATATCAATTTTTGCTATGTGCTCTCTTGCTATGAGTTTATTAAATGTCGAAATGTGGCTGTAAGAGATATAGAACAAATCTTATATTCAATCAATAACTCTGGTGAGCTTAAGCATTATGATATATGGACAACAATACTTAATATCAAAACACTCAAGTTTGCATTTTTTTTGGATAATAGTTTGAAATATTCCATATATTTTTTGTACATGTGATTTCTCATTCTTAGTTTGATCATGGTGCAAATGCATTTGTGTCGTTTCCAAAGTAGTTTTGTATGTATCTTGAAGATTGAAACAAATTTCCTAATTTGTATTTGCAATTAAAGTGAATTAATGTTTATAGTACACCATGCTTCAAGGGGTATTATAAATTATAGTAAACAGTCGGATAAACATTTCATGATGGCAAATATAAACAATTTTGAATGAAATTAATTACACCAATTTGGTGATTAATTCAAGTCCTAACTTTCTAGTTTGCGAACTTGTATGCGATTATATGACACTATTTATACTGCTGACAGTTTTCATAACGGCTTACGAAGTTCAATGCTTTATTTGAAAGTTTTGCTACCACTGTTTAATAAACGGAAAAAGAACAGTGAAGTGTAAAAAGGAGAAGAAAGAAAGAGAGAAAACACTTCAAGTCAAGCTACTGGTGCTGTAAACATAACATAATGTTCATATAAATGTACATGGGCGTCGAGATCTGGAAAATCGCATCACTGTTGGAAAAGAATATATTTATACGAGAATACAGTAAATAGTTATGTGAATGAATTATAACATATTCCTATTATAATTCTTATTTATCTCCAACGAATTCAATAATATGAGATATTTGGTTGATTCAGAATTCAGTGGAATTTTTGTTTAATTACTAGAAACACTTTTAAAAACAGTATTCACAATGGAACAGAGGTGCTTTAGTATCAAATATATCATACCGGAAACTCGAGGAGCCTCTATGCAAACAGAAACAGAAAACAAGCAAAAGCCTTGCATGCAAGTTAAAGGTTTTAACGGGCAAGAAATCTACAAGACAAAGAAATCGCCGAAATAATAAGAAAAACAAGAAGATTTGGTCACTAATAGTGGAGGCTATTTTCTAGAGGAATAAAGCATAGAATAAGAGCCAGAGATGAATGTGAAAGATTATTTGAATTTCCATTTTGAAAAGACATTACCATATATTGTTTCCATGGTGAATAAATGAGATAAAGTGAACGGCATACTTTCTATTTTTGAAAACTGTCATTAAAAATGAACATTTACATGACAACTAGGAACACGCGAAACGAATATTTTTTGTCTACAGGACGCGAAAAACTTTGCATCCAGGATGCGAAATATTCCACATCCTGCAATGAAATACGCTGTTGTTATTATCACGGAAACATTGATTGATTCGAAATGTAAAAATTTTCTCTTTACATTTTTATTAATTTTGAGACATGATTTTCTTAGAAACATTGTTTGATACTTGACTGCGAAATGATCTCAAATGATTTTCTTGTCCGCTACGTTCACAAAAAAACCTTTCAAAAATGACATTTCGCAATCTTGAATCAAAAATAACTATTGAAATACAAGCTATAGCTATTATACAATCAAACAGTTTTTTATAGAAAGAACATATTGGAGAAAAATAAAGAAACGATTTAATTAATGATTATGGCGAATGGCGCAGAAAAAAATTGATAGTTATATGGTCTGGATCCTGATATTCTAGTGTTTACTAACACTTATGTCTATTTCAGCTGAATATGGTCCAAGGACTATAATTCGAGACATCTAATTGGTCGAAATGCGCACTATTTCACATTAATACAAAAGTCGTTTGTGTCTATCTGTGAATAGTTCATCAATAATCATAGATTTATCCATGCAGGTTGAAGACTGAAATTGGTATATATTTAGATAATATTTCCATTAACATTTCAACTTTTCTCAGAAAGCACACTTTGAGTCCTAAATTTGATGTCAGTAAATCGTGTTCGTATTTCGGCCAATCTTAATGCTCAAGCCGTAATCCAATAAGAGCCTTGAACTGTTTTCAGTTGGAATAGACTAAGGCCCAATTGCATAAAGCATAAAAGCAAATATTTAATTACGTATTTATGATCTTACTTTTTGACGTTTCAATGCAAATAATGTTATTTTTATGCATGATTTTATAAAAGATACAACTTGAAATTGTTATTCGAATGTTACACACGAGTAAATAATTATAGAGCAAGATCCATGGCCCGCTAGACGTTACTTATTTTCTGAGAAACAAAATCTGTGGAATAGAATAGAGTTAATATGTACTTTGATCGTATGCATACTTGCTAGCTTGGGCCGATGGCCAATCTACAGATGCCAAGTGCTAGGGATATGTTTAAACTTTTCTTAAAGTCTGAATGCTGATTTTTATTATGTTTTGAGAAATATTTTTAAAAATTAATCAACATTGCCAGACATTTTCCATCGACGGTAATTTATGCTTGATGCTTTAAAACACGCAAAAACATTGTATTCCCACTTTCTTATTTTAATATATGATACTCAGAGAGCTATTTCAATACTTTTTATAAACATCCAGACTAATCGTAGGAGCCAAACATCCCCCAAACACAATTAAAATGTCGCTGTGCGCATGAGCGCGTGCGTGATAACTAGATGGCTTTATAACGCAGCTTCATTCTACTTTTATTGTATAAGTGTAATGAAAGTCACATCAGAGTTATTAAAAAAACACAGTTTAATAGCTCGGCCATCATTTTTTTCATACTCTGCAAATATTTTTATTTTTCTCACACACGTTGTAACTGAAATGGCAGTTGTGTCGAACAGATACGACAAAATACATTATGCTGAACACATACACTAAGTAGATTATATTAGACCGTAAGTAAAAAAGAGAGAGTTAGATGCTCATAGATATTTCGTACAAATAACGACCTCGCGCTCATACACACGAAGACATTTTAATCTTGCCTGGAGGATGTTTGGTCTCTACGAATCGTCTGGCTATTTACAGAAAAGTATTGAAATGATTTCCTGAGTATCATATATGAAAATTAGGATTCAGACTATAATTGAGATTACTTTATTTTTTGTGAGCATTTAAGCGTCTAGCAGAAATTACCGCCGATGGAAAGTGTATGGCAGTGTTGATTATTAATTTTTATCAATATTCTCTAAAACATACACAAAAATCAGCACTCAAACAAAGTGGGTGATGTTTTAATGTAGATACTTCTAGGACCTGGAATCTGTAAATTGGCCGACGCCCCAAGCTAGTAAGTATGCATACGATCAATGTACATACTAACGCTACTCTGTTCCATGCATTTTATTCCTTAGAAAATAAGTAACGTCTGGCGGGGCTGAGATCTTGGACTATCAGTTCATTCAATGTAACATCATTAAAAAATTGAGCTAACAACATGTTAACAATGCTTTATGCAACTAGACCCATAGTTATCTAGAAGAACGCCAACAAACATCGGAATTTCGATTATGTGTACCACATGAAACAAATGTTAATATACAATTACTTGATAACGACGATAATGAAGCACAGCCAGTCTATATTAGATGCAACATCATTAAAAAATTGAGCTAACAACATGTTAACAATGCTTTATGCAACTGAGCTCATAGTTATCTTGAAGAACGCCAACAAACACCGGATTTTCGATTATGTATACCACATGAAACAAATGTTAATATATAATTACTTGATAACGACGATAACGAAGCTCGGCTAGACTATATTACGCTGCGCTGTTAATCATAATAGGTATGAGATGAAACGCAATTAATTCAATAATATCCTGATTTGGTTTATACGTTAGCATAATTCTGAAAGATTCCTCTTTCTTAGAAGATGTTATCTTGAAGGTAATATACCTTTTTCTACGCCTCTGTTAGGACAAACACAGCTATCAGCAAAAGTAAACCCGTCACGAAGTGTGTGGCATCAAAGGTACCTTGGAGCAACTCAGGTTGGCGGGTGAAGCGGAAAGTTCCAGTTGACCGGAGCAAAAGCCGTTAGCGAGCACGTGCTAGACAACAAACTAACAGGGAATCGAAGGTTGTTAAAATAGACATATCTACATCCGATTCGATAGCTTTAATTAGCTAGGATTTGAGTATAGGTTTGATTGAATAATTAATTTCATGATTATCTTTTCCGGAGATGATAGAAGAAAACTGTGATAGGAAATATAAATATAATAGCAAGGAAAAGACAGTCTTTTTTTATAGCCGACAGTCTAGTAACTGTAGACCATTTACCATCTAATGTAAGGATGGATTGAATACAAATTTAAATATTCTTTTTTTCTAATTTTTCTTTTCAAATATACGCTTGCAATTTTAAAAATTGTTACCACATTCAATATTTTAAGCAAAAATTAGACTCCTTTAATTTCAATCTGCTATAATTTATCAGGACTGAATTGTTTATATACATAACTATTCATTTATATGGATCACTTTCAGTTGTTGGGAAAATACAAAACAATTGTTTATTCCATTTCAATTCAGTCCATCTGTCATTTATCAGGAAAAAAATCTGTTGAATTGTTCACACAAATGTAAATAAATTATACGCTTGCAATATTTATTTATTTTATGAAGCAGAATATCCACGGATGAAATTATTCACATAGATTAATTTGGACATACAAATTTCAACACATTAATTGTATCTGTAAGCTTCAGAGCATACAATTTTGAAAAAATTAAAATTGTGGGATACCTCAGCTTGATAAATACGTGATCCTTGTTCCAAATATATCCAGATATCGACTCATATAGTTATTGGATATAATTTATTATACTAGTAATTTGCATTCATAGCTCATACAAAAAACGGTGACTTCATAATCCTAAGATCGTTTGATCGATACCAGCTTCTGAGCAAAATTTAGTTTAATTTTGACTGATTTATAATAAACGATTTGTAACTGCCCTCCACGGCTCAGGAAATATCAATCAATTCATCAATGTTCACTAAAATAATGTCCGTCATTCCCAAATCGGGTAGAAGGCGTGATTAATATTTATTATTTATTTTATATGGGTAATTTGGGTTGAATGTGAACCATTAGCTCCCATTGTTGTCAAGTTTTTGTAACCCGGGAATAACACTCAGAAATAATATCAAAAGTGCTGATTACTTTTGACTTATACCCATTAATTTTTATTATACACGAGGCAGTTACATACTGTGGCGTTAAGTAGATTCGTCACATATGTATACACAACTCTATATTTCTTTGTTCTTCCATTATCATCACCCAGGAGATGAGAAAGCAGTAACAAAACAACAACACTAATCACATTAGCCAACTAGACTCGCATCCAGATCCAAAACAGCGGGAGTTACTCCCAAATTTACTACTAATGCCTTTGTTCTGTTCCTTTCTGTTCTGCGGGGCAGTGTCGGATTTTCCTCTTTTATACCTATAAAAAGAATTTGTTAAGTTCAATTACTTCTTCCTCAATTTAGAAAAATTCTAAATATTGCGAAGTACGATGCAAATTTTTAGATGAAATTCATCTTCAACTGTTTCAACATAAATTCATTATGTGTATAGCTCACAAAGCAATAATATTGACCATCTTGTAGCTACTAATTTATATCAATATAATACGTATACATTGTGCATGTGTATGCGATACTAGCGACTCCCTGGTAAAATTGAATTTTGTCAGTGGCACTGGAACAGTGGTTTTTGCTTTCAATCGATGGTGCTTCGCACCCAACTAATGGGCGGATAACGCCCGCTCTGCCCAAACAAGACGTGGAATCTTGAGTATCGCACACACATACACGCTCCGCACAATGTATACATTTTTTAATCAAATCAATTAAAAGATATGGTTTTCAAGGACAATCCAGTGTGACCGCCAATAGTTATTGTATTATTCGTAATGCTAGAACAAAATCGGAGTTGGAGTGGTACACCGACAGTTTGACCGTAGTTTGAAGCTATCATAGTACGAGTAGAGTGAATCTAGACCATTTTTAATTGACAAAATCAAATGCGGTTGCTATGGATGATAGTTTATATATAATCATTATACATTATGGAACAAAAATTTCTCTTCACCACTATAAAGATATTACTGCAGATTTTCATATAAGTACCAATATCAGTCATAAACCTATTGTTGGAAGACATCTTATTTCGTGGATTTCAGAAAATACTTCATGGAATGATTTTCAAAAATCGACTAATTGGGCTAGCGAAATAGTCCAGATTTTTTACACAAACCATGTTTTCACATTGTTCATTCTGATCGAATTCTCATTTGGTACGAAAAAATTATCAGCATAATGGATCAATAAATGTCTAAACGTTATTAAGAAACGACGAGTTACAACATCCAAGTAGATTTCCAATAAATTTCGAGAAGATTTCTCTAATTCTTTGAATTGAATGGTCATTATGAATAAAACAAAGAAACATCATTATGATCGAGAAACAAAATAATTATCGGAAGAATGAAAGCATGCTGGCTCATCTCGACCCATGAAGTTTCGCGTACAAATATCAGCGGAAAAAATTCTTGATTTCACTTTTTAAAACAAGGATACGTTACTTTAGTATAATAAATTATTCACAACAGGGCAAGTAGTGACTGAAAAATAATATTGGAAAGCTCAGAGAAATATTCTTCAAAAACACCAAGGGAATGTATCCCAGGAGATACTGTTTATGTAGAATAACGCGCTCGCTAACAAGGCGATAATAGCTCTGCAAAATATTCACAAATCAAGCTTTGAATTAATAAATCATTCCTATATTACTCTAATTCAACCACATCGAACTAATATTTACTCCTTAGCCTAGAAAATCAGACATGTCAGACCATTCGCAGTGATTGGCTCCGTAGTAGGGAAGAATATTCGACATTTCATAATATATCTCGAAGGCACTGTGGAAAACAGAATAAGCTAAAAAAAATAGCGTGTAGATAACCAAAAATATTTCATATTTCATGATTGAGTAAAAATGTAGGTATTGTAGTCCACTTGATTTTATTGAAATTGACTATTAAATTCGAACGTTTCGGATGCGCACTCATCCATCTTCAGTTTTCTTATAAATGTTGTTACAATCGTATTACATTGTTGTATGAAGTATAGTTGTACAGATTAACTTCTAATATTCATTGAAATACAATATGAAATTAACAATTTTCTCAAAAACCACAAAAATGTGTGAATGTAACTTTGAGACGACCACCAACCAAGGTGGCTGGTGATAGAATCATCCATCCATAATAATGTAATACGATTGTAACAACATTTATAAGAAAGCTGAAGATGAATGGGTGCGCATTCGGAACGTTCGAACTTTAATGGTCAATTTTAATAAAATCAAGTGGACTGTAACACCTGAATTTTTCCTTCAATCTGCATCAAAATCATATTTGATGACATAATTTATTGAAACCAATTTTCAGTAAAAGTGTTATCTAAGCTCTACCACCTCAATTTTCCAGAATTTTCCACCAAGCAGTTGAAAATGTAAAGGGGAAGGACACAGTGCTAACGACTTCAGAAACGCATATCTCACCAACTATTGATTTAATTGAAAAGTCATCTCAGGATTTCTTTCTCACTTTTTAAGACCTATTTAGCAAGACATCACACGGCTATGCGTACTCTAATATTTGTTTTCATCCCTCAGTTACTTGTATTGTGCGCCATAGTTTTTGCCGTGATTTCACTACCCAATCGTATAGCGCGGTTCATGGAAAATACCTTCTTTACAAATTTCATTTATATAATGCCAATAGTCTCCAAGTAAAATGGTTGTGACATACCTACAGACAGACAGAGTGACGTGACGAAATTATAAGTGTTCCGCTTTTGCCATTCTGCTACGACATCCGAATTCCTCCACGAAATCTCAGGTAGTTATAATCCCATATCCCAATTCCTCCACAACATCTCTTCCAAGGGATGAAGGACGCATCCGAATTCCTCCATGAAGCCTCAGGTAGCTATACTCCAAGCTCGCTAGTAAAATGAAACTTTGTCAGTGGCAGTAAAAAAGTGGTTTTGTTTTCAACCGGCGGTGCTTCGCACCAAAACGAAGGGATGGGCTTTGCCTGCTTCAACCAAGCTCGACATGTGGAATCTCGCGTAACTTGCAACAGTGGTTTTGTTTTCAACCGACGGCGCTTTGCACCAAAACGAACGAGCAAGCTGCACCCACTCTGACCGAGCTCGATATATGGGATTTAGCGTGCTCTAAACATCTGTTGGATCAAAAGAAGTTATCAATTTGTCCCTTATATTTGTTTGTTTGAGAGTTACTGTTAACCCTACTAACCCTGCTAACAGCTGCAAAGGTGAAGATGGAGGAACTCGACTATGGAATTATAGTTCTAACCTTATGATTAGCCCTAGGATTAAAACAGGTAAAAGTGGAGGAATTCGGACGCGTCGCTGAAAAAGACTGGATTATAAACAATATGAATATTAATTACACCTTTTTTGTGATACGGATGTGATAGACACTTTTGTAGATTAATTGATATTTCCTGAACCGTGGAGTGCGGTTATTAGTAATGAAGCCACAGGTGCATTTTTAGTTTTTGTGGAGAGTACTCCACAGAGTATATGATAATTTGTCCGAAACTGGGTTAAGAAACTAAAACAGATAATTATTTTCATGGGTCTAGAATTACATTGGAACCGCTGTATCAAGAAGATAGTACGTACATAAAAACTTATACCATAAATAATCAAAATCCTACGTCTCAGCTTCTCCATTTTTTCCTGTTCGAAGAAATATTAAGTTGTCTCATCTCATTTATGAAATCATCTATTTGATCGTTTAAATACTTCTCTCCTACGGGAGCTTGTTAAAATATCAAGACGTTAAATTAGAAATGATGAATCTCCTTGCATCTTCAAGGACAAATTCCGTTACATCCACCAATGAAATTATTTTCAGCTTGTAATAGTGAGATATATTTCATATTGTCAGGATTTGCAATGAATTCTTCTATTATCATGTTTTGTTGATTTTTATATGAAACTGTGCCATAAATGTTTTATTCATTTTTATTCCAGACACTTACAATATGTTTTTGTATTCTAAAACTCATAATGCCTTCTTAACAAGATTCCTCATGTCTATACTTCGTCGCACATTAAGTCGTGACTCCTGAATCCGATACTGTTTCTAAACATTCTACGTTATATCACAGCCCTCAGTGCTTCTGCCGTAAGTACATACAGTATGTGCTACTCCATAGATAATTCATGATAATTAGATTACAAACGCCAAAGTGGCCAGAGAGCTATAGCATGATTGTTAACTACAAAAATTTTATTGGAGGATAAATTTAATGGCTTCTATCTCATAGCATTTCTTCCTGGGAAAGACATAAAACTCAAATAATTTCAGTGAAAATGGCTCAGAGAATAATCTGCCATGTTCTCTCCCAATTAAAATTGAAATTAGCACGTATATTCGGGGAGATTGAGCTCGATCAAAACTGATGAAAAATCCTGGCTGGAATGAAATGTTTTTATCGACTAATCCTGATTAACAGGCTGCAATAAGCACAAAAAAAACGCATCCATTTTCAAAGGAACACTTCGGAATCAAGTCATCAATTTTCCAGAAAAATCAATCTGCTTGAATCGGCACCAAACTTTGCATATTAATTGAAATGCGATAACTGATTGCACCAATGGAAATTCAAGACTCGATATTTGCAATTGAAATTATTCACGATTTTTATTGTTGGAGAACTTATCTCCTATTGCTTGAAAATTCTTCGGGAAATTCAAATAGAGACCAAAGTAGACATCATGAAATATTTTAATATATAGCTCACTGAATAAAATAGTTTTACGAAACAAGAGTACTGTATAATTTTATTTCATTTGTTTCTGCATATATTTTTATCATTACTCTATGAAGAATATCAACTGTTTCTTTTCTTTTTTAACCAATTAGATAGTGACAATAATTTATTTCTCACAGTTGGCATTCTCGATTATGGTTTTTTATGTATTTCATTTAGCTCATCCTAGCTAAAGTCAAGTCCAATTTGATAGATTCCTGAATAACCAGAATAAGTACATGTAACTTGAACATTATACGCAGAAATTGGACAGAAGCTGGGCTATCTTGCAACTCTGACTGAACAACTTCACTAAACTCTTTTTTAAACTTATTAGGATACATTCGGGTTTGAGAACACTGATGGTAGAAATGGATCCTAAGCTTGGATAACTGTAGTTTTGCGGACAGACTTATGATACTCGATTTCTCTCTCTCTCGCATAACTTGTGGTTTGTGTGATTTTATTATTTCTTTACTTGTAAGTCTAATGGGTTAAACATGACTTCATGTATCCCATCCGGCCGTTTTTTGCCAGTGGATACTATTTTTCTGGCACGTCCAAATTCCTCCACTTCTACCAGTTGTAATCCTCAACGGTAAGGCTGGCATAATAATCCCATAGCCGAATTTCTCTACCTTCACCATTGTAGCTGTTAGTAGCTCTCAAAGAAACGAATATAAGGGACAAATTGAAAACTTCTTTAGACCTAATAGAAGATTTTTAGCGCACGCTATATTTCACACGTTGAGCTCGCTCAGAGCGGGCAGAGCCCGCCAGTTAGCTTTGGTGCGAGGCACCGCCGGTTAAAAAAAACCACTGCTTCAGTGCCACTGACAAAGCTTAATTTTACTAGTGTGGAGGAATTCAGATATAGGATTATAGCTACCTGAAGCTTCGTGGAGGAGTTCGGACGCGTCCTATTTTTCCCTGGCTTATTAATTTTAGGTTGGGTTAGGTTAGGAATTATTACTAAGGGGCTGAGAAAAAATAGTCAGAGAATATCAGCTGGAGTTTAATGAGCCCCAATCAAATTGGTGCTTTATTACACACTGCAATTTTTCTGAGAACATCTAGAATATTATCCTATGCGAAAGACAAAACACCCGTTATAAAAGTATCAGCTGCCCTTCTCCGCCCATAAATTCTGGCTAATCCAAAAAAGTTGTAAGCTATATTGATGAATTTATTTTATATTTTTAATTCACTGTTTATATCGTTATAACATAGTAAAAAGTATAAACTATGTTTAAAAGTGCTGTAATCAAGTTTAAAAAAATAATTAAAAAATCGAGAATAATCTTGAGCTGTTTAAACGCCGCCATTTTCACGCGCTCTATTGATGACGTCAAATACCATGTCCAGTGACATTACAGTCCATTGTTTACTACAGGTGTTTTCGTTCTCAACTTATTTCAGCATTAAAAAAGGTCAAAAGTCAGTTTATTAGTACTGGATTGCGCCTGAATGCAAAAATTATCAGAAATGTACCTGATAAAGTCTTTTTTCCAATCCAGACAGGTTTTAAAATACGTCAGAAATGATGTAAGGTTATCAAAAGAGATGAATTATCATAATAAATTTGACAGATCATTAATAACATTATGTGACTTGGTCAACGTCTTCCACAGATGCAGGTTGTGGCACTTGACAAATGGAAAAAACTTTTTTTTTCCGCTATTTTATTAAACTCGACATTACATTTCAATGTACATTTTTAATTTTTCACAATATAAGTTCTTTTCGCTTCTGAAGATGGCTGAGGTACAGCCGAAACTGTAAAGTAGGAAAGAAGTTAAAACAGAAATATTGACTGAATTCCCAAGACTTTTTACTCACTCAAATTCACTCATCCAGTCAGCTTCATCTAATTTATCTATTATGTGATGGGTTTGAGCAATAAAATACAGTGTATGTATTCGGCTTCTTTTAACATTTGCTCGTTTTAAAATAGACAAAAATTATAGGTCATGTTCACTGCTCATCATACTTCGGATTGTATTTATTAAAATAGCATACATAATGTGTCATTATTGAATATATACTTTGCAGTGTTCACTCTTTTCACTTCAGCGAACGTAAAATTTGAATTTGAAAAAAAATAAGACGACATCATGAATAGATCTATTCTTGACAGATTATCCGATTGTGCTTTTACAAAACCACTGTCTTAAATGATTTATAATCTCACAAGGATTCTCAAATTACACCTAAAAAATAAATGAATTTACAACACATACGTTATTACTATGTTTACTGATCAAAAGCCTGCGATGCCATACAAATGTAAACAGTGCGCACTTGTTGGCATAGTATTTGACTTCACATTTCGCTGTAACCAATGGTGTTGCGTTTTAGAAATTTGAATTTTCCTTGCTAAATTTGCACTTTTATTTATTAATTTCAAACAATTGAAAAGATATTAATTACCAAAATGATGGTTTAGTAAAAATGTCCAGCCAATAAAAATTCGAAATAAAAATGATCAGGTACTTGATTTTATCAGAATAAATTACTTTGTCAAGTGCTGATATTTGCTTCTGGTTTTTTGTGTTTATATGAATAAAAATGGAAATTCTTATTCTCTGCTGTTCATATGAGTATTGAATGACGATATTAATCTAATAACAAATTAGAGAATCTGTTGTGGCCACATAGTACTCTGCCGACCAATAATTTTATGGCTAGTTTTATTGCTGTTTCATAAATTGAGTGTCGTATCAATTAATGGCATATTTAGAAGTAACAGCAGCCAAATAGCGGTTATATAAAATAACTATCTTATTTTACAATGGCCATAAGGCCTATAAGTATATCCAGTTGCTTTAAATGATCCCAAACTGACCATAATCTGGTTCGTGAGAAGACAGCTTACGATCAAAAAATTATTTATTTTATATTTCTACTTGAGTATTTCTCCGAGAGCTTTAAATTGATACCAAACTAGATTTCATTTGAATAATTTGCGAAAAATAATTGACAATCGTTTCAATATTATTTTTAACACTTCCACGACTAATAATTTCAATAAATGTTCCAGGTAAATGTTGTTCCAAATTATTCAAGACTCAATTTCAATCATCTTATATTTTGTGATGAATACTACCTGTATAAAATAAACGCAAGAAACTGAAAAGTTCCATCAATAAAGTTTAGTGTTTGAGAAAACTCATTTATGAACTCAAAACTAGCTTTTTAATGAAAAGCTTGAATGTAAAATTTTATTCGAGAACTCGTACGTGCTCTCAAGTTATCGTGCTTCCAGACCGACTCTTTTTCAAATAATGTTTTTGGGGTTAGTAGAGTCTAAATCGTGTACACGAATCAAAATCTCGAGCAAACATCACGATCACGATCACAAATCTTCCCCTTATATATATAGACCGAGGAAGTTGAAAGCAAGAATATTCTGTGCGGGGTATAAATAAATATTTTTCTTGATAGATATCGATAGAAAAAGATATATCATCTCTCTAATATAGATTTATTTTGCAAGCAAATATTGAAATTACGATTTCAATTCTGGAACTCTAGTAGGGAGCGATTAAAAAAGCATTGTTATAGTACAAAACAATTTAGAGTAACTGCAATATACAATACAGGTCTATCCAAACAGTACACATTTCTCTGGTGTATTCCCCTATCATGTTTGCCTGAAAGCGGCAATTACAAAAAAGCGTGAGGAGAAAATATGAGCATCGCGTTCGATTCCGCCTTCTAATTTTACAACACGTTTCAATTCTACAAAACCAACAATATCAGGGCAGCATCGGACACGGAAATTTTTAGAGATAAACGTGAAGATTTTTCTGGATTGATTCAATTGACAGAATAAATATCTGCTCCAATCACTTCAAAATCGTTCATCTACAAATATAATATAATCGTGCCTGAAATCAAATTGGTATAAACTCAAGCGGCTCTAATACTCCTCTTCTTAAACATACATCCGTCTTCCAGACTCGAAGAAACTTTTTCTTATGGAATCACTTATATTTCAGTCGACAACTTCTTTAAGTGATTAAGACTTAAATAACATACATGTATTCAAACCTCGGACATTCACCAAATTTTTATCAACAATTTTTTTTCACATGTATCATTTTTTGAAAGTTTCTTACTTGACATTTGTAACACATCACGAAACCGACTCATTTCAATTTTTCCAGCCCTACTTTTCCCATATTTCTATATACGATGGGTTTCGCATTAGAGTACAACCACAAACACCACATAAAATTTCTTTTCTACAGCAGTCACTTGCCAAACATACCGTAGAATAATAAACCCTAATTGTCTTTGTTTATTATTATAAAATCCGTGAGATATTATATTCTGGAAAAATGAGGTTCAGTACTCTTATCACGATTTGCTTTTGAAATACTAGTTTTTAAAGTATGCTGCTCCACGAATTCATGCCTTTTCTCAAATATCCCTCTTGAAAGTGGAGTGATCCGGTTGCACAGCTTTCATTATAAGAGTAGCTCAATCATCTTAGTAACAACTGTTCCAAAAATCGTTTCTTAGGTAATTAAGCTACGCTTTGGATAATCTGACGACTGTGCAACCGGGACATGGTTGAATTCTTTATACGCTTACAATGGAAGAGACACATTTCATTTAATCTTCTATAACACATTCCAAATATTATATTTCATTTTGCATTCGATGTCTTGTATTACACCCAAACATACCACGTGAGAATTTCATTCCCATAGCAGTTGCTGTTAGTTGAATTTACATTTCCATACATCCATAGAGTCACGAATACTTCATCCTATCCATCACTTCTTGTAATAGGAAGAATCTATGTGAACGTTCATAACGCATCGAAACATTTCAGCCAGCAGATACTTTCCTTTCTTGAGAATATTTGAATCGAAAAACTTCAGCATTGTTTTGTTATTATAAATTTTAGTTTTGAGAAGTGTGAGATTGACTGTATGGAAATAAACAATTCAAATTGGTTATATTAGATTTTGTATAAAGCAGCACGAACGTAAAGAGAATTAATCGATTTCATTCAAGGTTTATTGATGCTTTTGTAGTACTGATTCATCATGCACAAACTAATAAGAAATCTATTGTCAAAATCTGTCCAGATATTTGTTTCAGTGAGTGACTGAGAATGTGGAGGAAAACAGTAAATAATGATTAGTGAAAAGCTCATCCATAACAAGAAAAGTTGAACGAAATAGATATAAATTAAGGTATTTGTTTTTGTTGAGGTTTCCGGATTCCTTAGCCGCGTCCTAAGCCGGTCCTGCAGGATCAAAAGGGTACAAAACCATTCACGGACATCCTCGCATAAATCTATCGCATCACATTTGGTTTTAATTAGCTTTTGTTTCGAACGAAAACAATCAAATGTCGCCATCGAATGCGAGTACCCACCGAACAAACGACAATAGAACATGTCCGGAAAATTGAGGATGCATATATCGTACGATGGTTTTTCCGAATAGGGACCTGTGCTGGAAATTAATATCCCACATGAATTCCCTTCTTTCATTATTTTCTATTTTTGACCGAAATAATAAAGGAAGAATTGAATTTTTACTGCAATATCAATACTCCTATAATATTGAAATACGTGCCAAGAATCAAATACTAGAATTTTAGATTGTATTGCAAAATAATCTCAGACAACAATTTTATTTAGATACAAGAATCATGTTTGCTTATGTCTTTTTTGGGGTATTAACTTACAGAATCTGAAAGAATCTTAATATCTGATTCAAATCTAATCCTGGCTACAAATTGTGTCAACGGAATTGCAGAATATTCTGAATCAATGAAAATTGAAAGATAATGAGAGAAAACTTGATTTTCACAGATATAAAATAATCTGAATCATTTGTTGAATACATTTTACACAACAAATAAGTGAACATTCGTTCACAAATGGATAACACGAGAGAATATTTGTAATAATCTATGAAGAACAATAAGAATCAACAAAGCAATATATAGAGAATAAATTCGCAAAGGAATTATTTAAGGTATAACAAACATTTGGAAAGGATCTTTGTTTATATCACTTCAAAAATAATTTCACATTCCATCAAAATGGCATGAAACCTACGCGAATAAGATTCTCTCGATCCATGATATGAAAATGTAAAGTTATTCAAAGCAAAATACATTGGAATGTTAATTTCTGAACAGAAGTGTGGAATTTTATTCTATTTCAGGATTAGGAGAAAATATTATACCCTCTTGGATGCTGAAATGAGTTATTTTTAGCTTCATACTGTCATCAAGGATTAATATCTTCAGTGAGGAAAGTTCTGTCGTTTATTGCATGGCTACCAGAAGTCCAAATCAGATCCTAGGACATCTTTACGTCTTATTTTGGAACTTGTGCATCCGTTCATTTGTCTGTCTGATACAATAATACTAAAACGCGATGTTGATCATAAATCGTTATCGAGATTCTGCGTCATCCTGTTTTATATGGTATTGTGTGTTTTGTTGAAGAAATTGTTCGGGAGTTATATTCAGGTGCAGATTCTATTGAAAGGAGTATAGTAGTCAGTGAAATAGATATCACAAAATAATTGTGATAAAATATATTCTGTGGAACATTTGATTATAAAAATTCTGAAACATTCATTTATTTGTTCCACAAAATTTCGAATCTAAGAATCGGTTTTGATACTATCATCTAAAATCGGAGAGCAACTGTATACACGTGTTTCGTCCTTATTTGGACTCGTCAGTCTGCAGTCCATCTATCCTTATGAGTTTATACACTTTGGGATCCAAGCCCTGACTATCTTGGGTTCTTGGCAATACTGTACTGCCGATTCTTAGATTCGAAATTTTGTGGAACAAATAAATGAATGTTTCAGAATTCTTATATACTAGTCGGGATAACATGGAGCGTAGTTAACGTCACCCCATACAAAGGTATATCTCCGGAGTATACTATATAAACAGTTCTCCTTTTCATACCAATACTGCTAAAAAAGAAAGTGTTACATGAACTTAACAAGCAAGATAAAGCTCTACAAAACAATTATCCGTCCTCAACTGCTGTATGCAGCTCCAACGTGGACCGCGGTAAATATGAACAAACTGCAAATAACGCAAAAATGAAATCCTGCGAATTATCACGAACCGAATACAGCAATCTACAGAGAAACAGAAGCTCCAACAATCAATTCAGTCTCACGAAAGCCAGCTACAAAATATTTTGTCGCGATGGAAAACTCAACTCTAGCGTGAACAATGTGTGACGAGACTTTGACATCGAAATACAAGTACCTAAAGAAGCGTCTTCCTCACCACATGAATGAACTCAAGAAGATTGTGACCTCCGCCAGAGTGAATGAACGATAAACAGAAATGATATAGTGAAAGAAATACAATATAATTTTGAAAAAGTTTGGGCCAAAGGTCTGCAGCAATATTGACACAATTTTTTTTCAATGTATGTAGACTTGCTTGTAGTCTGCTACAAAACGGTAATTTACTTGATTGCGCCAAAATGATATTTTCAAAATATTGATGATTGATCATCCAATTATTTGAAAGCAGTCCAGGTTTGTAGCTGGTCTCAAATCTCTTAAATCTATATCCTGTAGTCCCCAGAAAAATGTACGCACATTTGTATGTGAATTATAAGCTAAAGTAGTCGGACGACAGTTTCGAAGACAATTCAGAACAAAAATTGATCTCTATCAGCTATGCTATAGTTCCTAGATTTTTGGATCAATTCTAATACCTTTTGGATGGTTCGTGAACATATTTTCAGTAATTTGAGGCTCTATTCTAACTTGTTGAGACAGCTCCATGTCTCCATGTCAATGTCGTCATGACTTAATTACATATATGGAGACTTGAATATTGTATGTTGCTGCAAACAATGTGATCTACAATTTATGTTGGTAGTGTTGGTAGTAGACGATGCTTCAAGATTATTTATTTTTCTGATTTATTATCATCCATAGTATGTACGTAAATTTGGTTTTATTGTTATTATTTGATGATATACAAGTATCAAAAACTAACATCAAGCTAAAGAAACTGATTTAATCTTGTCTCTTACTTCTAGAAAACTGTCTTCAATGATGACGGCAATAAATCATTTCTCTCGTTCTCCGCTAGGTCAAGAAGCTGACTCTACGAATTAGAATTAAACCCCTGATAAACTTGAGTTGATTCGTTTCGTCTTCCGCAAAAATTACAGCTATTGCATTCTTTTTATCATTAAGAACCGCTTATTACAGTAGTTCCTGACGTGGGGCACAAGGGGGCATTTTGACTGTTTAGGGGGGCAGTTCGATTGCTCGGGGGCAATGAAAAAAATTTTACTTTTCCAGAATCTTAATTAAATCACATGATAGTTCTTAGTCGCTTCTCAGGCGAAAAACAGTCTATAAGACGAACTTTCAATTCTCCAGATGTTTTTTCTTCTTGCATATAATTATAAATATCAACAATCACTTCACGTGTTTGAGAGCTTAAATTTTTGTTATTTTTTAACATGCTTTTAAATTACATATAGTGGGCTGATTACAGCATTGTTTTTCTATTGTATCTTCTTGAGCATCAACTTAAGAATGAGACAGTTAGCAAATATTGTCGCTCATCTAAAAAATTATCGGCTGATTTAAAAGGAAGATCGTCTGATTTGAATGAAATCTTCTAACTTGGTTGATGCAGCCAATGTTAGTTGATTTATCTCATATTTCAAATATGCAATACCAAGAAGAACTAGCAGAAATGCAGAATGACGAGTCAGTCAAAACATTATTCAATATAAAAGGATTGATGCCATGGTTTTTTGAAAAAACCAAAATTAAATATTCAAGTACAACAGAATGTGCGAGTAAACTGTTATTACCGTTTCCTTCTTCATACTTACCTGAATGCGGATTTAGTTCCAAAACTAATTTGTTGCTTAGAAAAATAAATCGGTGCGTTATTAAAACAGAACGGAGAGATCTGGAACTGAAGATAACAAAATCGGAACCTTATATAAGGTTGGGACACACTGATTAGTATATAAAAAATTGCAGCGAAAATAATACTAGATCATGGATAAACATAAAATTGACAACTGATGTTTTATTTGACACACATAATACCTTATTTGTATTTAATAGCTAGAAACGCATCTTTTAAAATCTTCTGTTTGACTATTATGCTTTCTTCAAAAAATGCAAAAATACTACATGTTTATTCCATCATTTAACATCAAAAACTTGGTTCTTAAGATAACAGAAACAATAATTTGCTCAGAAATGTAAAAACATCTCAGGTGACCTGTTTTATTTTACCACCGAATCCATTTTATTCTATTTTTATTTATTTCTGTCTTTCTCAGATTTTATTCACAATGGTTATGTTTGTTTGTTGATTGACTGACAATAACAGTTTTTGTCTGATTGACTGCTAGATTCTATTCTCTGATTTATTGGAGAGAATCCTATTTTCTATTTCCAATTCGAATTTTCTTATGATTATGGCACTGTTTTCGTAAGTGTCAAATTGCTTCTTGAAATATAAGACATGTAAATAAATGAATGATGAATATCATTTGGATGTACTATGTGTGAGCGAATTGCAAGGGAAATATTTTTGTGAAAAAGATATAAATAGCATTTATTGTTTGTGGTCGAATTTGAGCATAAATGGGAATTCTGGTGAGTGAAAAATGAAATTAGAAGTTTTGGTTTCTCTTTACCAACTATCCGCTGATGGTGATGGAATATGCTAAACTTTTGTGTGATTTGGGAGAGGAATTTTTAGTTTGTGATGAGTTGAATGGTTGAATAGGTGTGGAAAGGAGTACGTCTGATATTGTCCTTGGTAGATTTGGTGATTGTTGAGTGAATAATGTAGGTGAGAATAAAATAAATGAGTTGTATAATGTATGAGAAACGATTGAAAAGTGTAGTTGTTGATAAAAGAATAGAGCAAACTGTATTGAATACAAATATCACTAACTGTGGAGAGTGACGTCAAGTATAAATTAAAGCAAATGGAAAGGTCACTAAGTTGGATGGTAAATGAAATGTTGTAGTATGGAGGTTAAAGAGTGTTATACTGATTAGTTCTTTTGTTAAGACTTTGTTTGAAAGATTGTGGGGCTCCTCAATGGAAAGAGGCTGTTATTCGTCCTTTATCTAAAGACAAAGGCAGTTCGGCCGAATGTATCAATGATCTAACGATAAGTTTTCTGAGTGTGGTAAGGAAGTTGTGAGGGATAATTCTTATTAACAAGATACAAGCCTTATTAATATCTAAGATGATGGATGTGCAAAAAAGATTCCTTCCTAAGAGAAGATGTAATGGTGAATTATATTTTCCTCGTATGATTTTTGAAAAATCATTTGAGAAGAACACAAAGATGTTCTGTGACTTTCTTGATCTTAGAAAAATATAAAAGTATACTTTGAGATGAATTGTGGAATAAGCTTCTTGAGTACGGTGGGAATTTATTAAGTACGATTTGTGCGCTATGTTAAACTGCTGTTTGGACTGATGGAAGATTAATGTTGGTGTGTTTAATTTGTGTATAATGACTGGTAGATGGGGTGCATATTTATGGAAGTATTCCTACTTTAGCGTACGATGATGTTGTTTTGGTTGGAGATGAAGAACAACTGAAAAGAATGATTGATAGAATACAAGTATTGGGAAAAAATCAATCTTATTTTAAGTGTTGATTAATGTAAAGAGAGTAACGGTGACTGATTGCGATGTTTTAGTGAATGTTGTGAAAATGGAACAAAGGAATGAGTTAGAATATCTGGATAGTATAAAATTAAATGATTGAATTCAAAATAGAAGTTGTGGCATTTCTCCGTGATTGGATTTGTACATGGATGTGTTGATAGATGGAGTACATATTGGTAAAAGTGTAGAACCTGTTTTAGCGTATACAGATAATGTTGTTGTTTGAGGTGAAAATGAAGAACAATTTAGAAGAATTATTAACAGAATGCATGAAGTTTGGAAAGAAAAATAAATCTTATTTTGAATGTTAATAAATGTAGAATTCTGGTGTTTGGGGGAAGTAATTGATGAGTGTTTACAATGTTCTGGCGAATGTCGTGAAATTGGAACAAGTAAATGAGTTTGAATATCTGGGTAGTATAATGTCGAATAATGGAAGAATTGGTAAGAAGATTGGAAGAAGAGTGTTGGTAATAAGATTTTCGATGCTTTAGGGACTTTTGCTTGGAATATGTCTGTTCCAAAGATTGCTTGGTATGACCGCAGAGATATGAACAGTAAATGACTTCTGTGGAAATAAGATTTTAGTTGTTGTTTGTGGATATACTACAGCAGATAGAATGCGGAATGAATGAAAAATCAAATATTGATTTAGAATTTGGTAAGAAAAGTGAGCTCCAGTTACTTAAATTGTTTTGGGCATGTGTAATGAATGTCGAATATAACTGACATTGGTGATAGTGTAAGATTGCGTGTACGTTCTGTTTATAGGGAGATGGATATGATTGTTGTCTCAAAGTGGAATATCTGCTGCTTTCAACTTGATACCAGATATATATTCTTCATAATATTTTCCCTCTAATAAAATGAAAGATAACTCCAGAAGTTATCAAATATTTCAAAGTAAGATGAATCTCTTACGTTTGAATTAAAATCACTCGTAAAGACAGGTAGCCGACAACCGAAACACCCCAAGCTTAATCTGGACGATGTCAAACAACCACGGAGTAGTCACATTCCTCTTAAATGCAGGATTACTTGAGGAACAAGTGTCACCCTACTCTACTGAAAACAGGGCTGTAACGCGTAAAATTTGTCATATTGGAATCAAGTTTCACTTTTATAGGAATAATATAATGCAATCCGATAAGAAATTTTTGTGAAGAAAATTCAGTATATATTTGTCTGATCATTATGATAATGTTTCAACTCTGTTAAAATGTATATTTAAATATTCTGGATGTATATTCTGGAGAAAACATTTCAGTAAGGTGAATTATACTGTTTCAATTTTATGTTATATGAAACATCACTAAGTATTTGCTGTATAGATAACAAAATATTCATCCGACAGATCTACTACTTTATATTCAAGAACTATTTTTTTTCAAACTGAAGAAATGCGTTAGCTGTGAGATTGTTTCTATGTAGATGTTGACTATCATCTGCAAGCGGTTTGATCAATACTGGAGGAATATTCTCTGCCTGAAGGTATTATTCCAAACATGAAAGTTATATGGAATCCTAGAATGTTTACAGAACGATATGAGGCAAGAAATAACGTATGAGCAAGTGGTTCTACTTAGCATTATTGCCTCTTATTGTATTGTTTAAGTCGGTTCAAGGAGAATTCTGTGTGCTTATAGTCAGCTAATGCGCTTGTTTTGACAGCTTGAATTTTTTTAGCTATTTTTGAAAGTGCAGACGACAAACAACGGTACGGCGTACTGGAAGAAATTGATGCAGCCATGATACAATAGTAATAAGCACTAATGTTTCTCATGAGTATTTTGCGAAGTGGTATTTATTTCAGAAAAATTGAGTTAAATCTGAAATAAATTATGTAATTATAGTTCGCAGCATTTATTGGAGGATTTATTTGGCAATGATCAATAGGACAGTGCTCCCTATAGTATTTGGCAAGCTATTACGGTTCATCGGTAGTTAATTACCTCCTACCACTTCAACCTTTGACCCTTGCAGTGACCTTCCAAACATTTCCAATAGCAACCCTAACCTTGTCATTCTATCAATTTGAATAATTTCAAAACCTTCTCTGTATTTCTCCCTCTTCTTGCAGAAGGGTCTACCTTCCTGAGGAAAAAGTTTTTCCTCTCGCCCTAACATTCTTCTTTCTTGTCTTTCACTCTTCGAATTTTACCTCTTAGTATTTATCCAGTAACGAGAGAGCGTCAACTCAAGATTTATTTTGCAATAACGGCTTCAAAGCACTAAAGACGCCACATGTACAGTTAGGGAAAGAGATAGTTCGGTTAGACCATGTTAGAGGTGATGTAATTATTCCCTAGGAAAGAGGATGTGATTAGAGAATATAAAACTGAGGGTTGAAGATACACACTTGCAGAAATTGGGGTCTGATGAGAAAATAATTATTATTTATTGATGACTAGCGGAAGGACTATCATTTGGGGATATTCTTTCTTTTGTGAAGTAATAAAATATAATAAGGAATCGTTAATATTTTTTGTGGTCTGAACAAATTCAAATATGATTATGTGCTAGTAATACAATCGTTATCAGATCTTCTGACATCACAATTATTTATTCTAACCTCAGGTAATATTTCTAAGGACTGAATTTATTAATGAATGAATATATTCATCAAATTGAAAATCTTAGTAGTTCTCGACGAATGCAGTTATTGGAAATAGGAGATTTAATTTCAATTTTTTTTTGAGTCCTGGACTCCTACTTAAGACGGCTCTGAGTATGAAAGTTGCGTGTATTCAGAGGTTGTAAACAGTTCCTCATGTCGAAAATAAGGTAAATATCCAGGTGATCCAAATTAATTCAACTCACGTTTATATGAGTGAGGGTCAGTTACATACTTTAATTTCATGAATCTTGAATACATACTATTTCTTCAATTCCTATTGTTTGTATTTTATACTATCATGATGCATCATTCCATTGAAATAACGAATTGAATCTGCTTGAAAACCGAATGATTGGGTGAAAGTGACGCGTTAAATTGTAATGGAATAACAACACACGGTACGAATCAGACGGACAGGTGAAAAACTGTAAAATGGACGAAATGCGCTGCTGAAACGTTCGCCAGAAAGGATGACCCAAATGTAAATCGATTGCTTCAGCCTGGCAACAACGTGGTGTAAACACTAACCACTGTAGTACACGACGCACAAATAGAATGCGAAATGGTACAGAATAAAACTACAATTCAATTTCAACAAGATTTCCAACACTGCTCTATTTACTTTCTCTAAGGTAAATAGTGAAGTTTTATCAGGTAAATACTCAAAATGATTTATTTATTGATCATTCTCTATTCATGCTACGAATATTGGGTTTGAATTTCACGTGAAGCATTGGTGCTTATGTCAAACGAACAGAAACAGAGGATGATATCAAGAGAATTACATAATTTTTTTCTACAAATTATTTTATAAACTTTCAAATTCAAAAGTTCATGGTATTTGAATCTCATTCATCAAGTAGCCTTATAATTGAAGGTGTATTTGCAACTATATATAGTAAAAATATAAATTCGTCAGTTTTCGCCAATTCCTTCGGAGAAGATTCACAGAAAGCATGGGCAATAACAGGGTACTGGAAATAAGAGATCACGGATTCAAGGGCGAATAAAACTACCCAAGCTATTAGAATAATTACCATAAATAATGAGCAAATATCCGGAAATGTCCAGTTTTAGAGCTTTAGCGATTCCAATGTTTTATTTTTGTCATATACAACTCATATTTTCAACAATACAATAAAATCACAGTGGCATATTACAATGAAAAGCATTCAATTATAAATTCTTATGCTACAACATTCCCAAATACTGATTTCCAGGATTCTACGGCTAACAGCTCTGAATTTATGCACAAAATTCCAAGATCGTCAAGTATAGTGCACTTTCGGCTCAGTCGATCTCAATGAAAATAGGATATGAGCATTTTGACAGTACTATTATCTTGAATACTGTATTCTAATATTCCATGTTCAATCGTTTTGGATTTATGCGGAAAATTAAAAAATGTTTTGAGTAAACTGCACTTCCGGCTTAGCCGATCACAATCATAATGCAAGGTGTACAACTAGATGCTATAAAAGTGCTTAATACGAAATCTCAATATTCTGCGACTGATTATTTTAAATTTATGAGAAAACTTCGAATAGTCTGTAATATGAAGTGCACTTCCGGCTTAGTCGATTGGGACACGAGAATAGGAGATGTTCATTTGGATGCTACAGCAATTTCAAATACTGAATTCCAGTATCCTACGACTAATTATTCTAGATTTGTGCGAAGAATTCAAAAAAAAGTATGAGGTAAAGTGCACTTCCAGTACAGACGATTGCACCATAATGCGAAGTGCACATCAAGATCCTAGATTCTGTACTAGTCTTTTATACAATATTTCAGCATTATACGTTTGACGAATTCTGAGATTTGCGAGTTGCGCATATACACACATACATACGTACATAAGTACCGACATCAAGCCATAAATAGTCAAAATAGACTCAGAGATGTTCAAAACGGATATATCCATCAAAATCACGATATGTGAATTTGGTCGGTTTTACAAAATTTCCTTGTACTTTTAGACCGTCAGATAGTCGTAGATTTCAGTGCCTCATTTTGTTTTTCATGCCTTCAAGTGGTTTGATAAGTATGTATATTTGGAGTTCAATAATGCTGAAATTAAAGCTGAACCGTGTGACCAACATAATGAAAATTAATTCTAAATTTGTATGAAAAAGCATGTTCTGATCCAATTTTGTCGCTTTTGTCATGCTTACGAAATGAAATTCAGGAAAAAATATTTTGATATGTAGAATGTCAAACAAAATATAAAAATTGACAACAGATTATCATTGCCTACTATATCATTTCAATTGAACTGATTGTTTTATACGGCAAATTCTGAATGTCTGTTATACTCATAAACTGCACTTCCGGCTTGGCTGAATGATACAAAAATAGTAGATAACTATTTTGATGCTACAAGTTCAAACACTAAATTTAAGTATGCTATGGCTGATCATACTAGATTTATGCAAAAAATTCTAAAAAAGTTTTGAATAAAGTACACTTCTGGCTTGGCCGATTCATACAAAAATAGCATATAACCATGCTGATACAACATCAAGTACAAATACTGAATTTCTACATCCTACGGTTGATCGTTCTGGATTTATTAGAAAAATTCGAAAAAAGTTTGAAGTAAGGTACACTTTCGGTACAGACGTTTGGAACCATAATGCGAGGTGTACAACTAGACCCTATACCAGTCTTAAATACAAAATTTCAACATTCTACGCTCAACCAGTTTTGAGATTTGCGAGTTACGCACGCACGCACGCATGCCCGAACGAACATACGTACCGACATCAAGTCAAAAATAGTCAAAATGAATTCAGGGATGCTCAAAACGGATATTTCCATTAAAATCTCGGTAGGTGAATTTTGTCGGTTTCACAATACTTCCTTGTACTTAGTACAAGTAAGTAAAAATGTTCAAAATGCCCATAACATTCTAATCTTTGTCTTATGGATTTCGATTTTATTGCGAATTGTTTTGCAGCTACATTATAATAATAATAATCCTTTGATGTAATTTGTCGATGTTATAAACTGAATTTTTCAAATTACCCTAAAAATAAAAATCCAGATTTAAATCGGGTGAGCTCGATGTCTACCTATCAATCCACCAATCATCATAAAAATTATTTGAAATTTGCCTCACATTTTGAGTGAAATGGTGCAATGTTCCATCGTGCATGGACCACATTCTTTGTTTTATGGCTAGTGGAGTATTTTATAATAATTCTGGCAATACATTTTGTAGAAAATCTTTCTGAAGATTATAAATTAAACGTAAGTTTTTTGAAAAACCTTTCATCTTATTATCCATTACATACTACCTTGGAGAAATTTATTCATAATACTCTATTGATGTTTCTGTTCAACCTTGCAGACAAGAAGTGAGGTGTAATTAGTTCATCACCAATAATACCTGATCATACATTCAGACTGAAATGATTTTAATGCCTACTTCGAAAGAAACCGTGAGGATTTTCCTCCGATTAGAGATGTGTGTTGTGGAAATCTGTTTTTCTATTTCTATTAAACTCGGCTTCGTCAGTAAATAATACCAATGATGTGGGTCGTGGGGTGAGGAGTAATTGTACATTATTGCAAAAACCATTCACAATATTCTACTCTAAGTTGTGAACTATGTGGTAATAAATTGTGAATTCGCTGAAAATTATAAGGATGCAATAATTGTTGCTCATGTAAGATATTTCATACTTGTGAACTATGAACACGTAATGTAGGGGAAATTCTTCTTGTACTTGTATAAGGATTTTAATATACGCTATTCAAAATATCTTCTTTCATCTGGAATGTCGAAACTCTTCTAGATCTTCCTCTGTCACCGAATTAATCTTAAAGTTACTAAATTCTCTTAGACGACGATCAATTGACATGAAGAATGCTCTATTTGAAATCCTCCGATTTAGAAAATTCTCTTTGTATGAACGTCTAGCTCTTACCAAATCACCATGATGAGCACGACCGAACATTAAATTTATATCTGCTAATTCGAAGGAAGTAGAATTATTCATGATAAAATTATGTTTGTATAGTGTTGATACGAGACTCGAGGTCAATATTGGTCAAAAAATCGAGACAAGATCATAGAATTGATTTCAAGTCAAAAGTCGAGACCGAGACGAGACCAGAGTCGAAACCGAGACGAGACCAGAGTCGAGACGAGACCAGAGTCGAGTCTCGGCGAGCGTCTCGCAAGACTCTCGACGAAACTTGTGTCATAATCACTCAAAATTGATTTTTAGGTCAAATTCAATAACTTCTTCTGGAAGCAATCTTATAGAGCAAGTAGGTAAATACCTACAAACTGCAGTAATAACAATTGAATCAAGATGTTAACTGATGGCTAAATTTCCGATTGGGACAATAATTTCTTCTACCGCTCTTTCAGAATACTTACTTCAATTCCTCTATAACTAAATTTTTTCGTCAATTGTTTCTTCAAAGTGAATCATTTGGTTCTATCATGTTTGGTATCAAATTAAATAATTCTAGTAGAAGTTTGAAATACTGGAATAGAATATTTAAACGATTGTAAATTGTTTTTCCACAAGTTACCTAAATGGTGTCTAGTTTGGTATCAATCTAAAGCTCTCGGGAAGATAGGTACATAAATCGACTCCTATAAGATTCCTGGTTATATTCCTGTATGTCACCTAATTTAACCAAAATTATATAAGATCAATACTATTCTCTCATGAATTTCAGTAATTTGAACCATATAGCTTGTTATTTACAGTCAATAACATAACCTCGTTTGGAAATTCGGTATTTCTTCAGCCACCTCTGAATTTGGTGGTTTACACATCGCAAACAATGCATGAGCATGCAGGCATCTCAGATCAATTCATATGAACTCTCTCTCAATCTGAATTTAGTTTTTATGAACTTATATTGAGAATCATAGAAGAAATTTCGTGCGGCGTGAAACACATGTGCGAACTAGCACTATTAAATTAGGAAAATATTTTCTGTAACTCAGCGATTCTTGACTTGAAATATGTAGCCTTAACCTCATCATAATGCTTAAGTTCATAAATTCCACACTATCATTTCTTTATTATATCGAGTTCACAAGGCTCCAAGGATCCTATTCTAATTCATAGAAACAGCTTGGAGACAGATCTCAGTCTCTATGTCAATGTTGTTATTTCATAGTTACATTTATTGGGACTTGAATATTGTATGTCGGTGCAAACAATATGATCGACAACTTTATGCCGGCAGTTAAATTGAGAACGATGTTTGAAATCAGATTCAACTCATGTTTAATCATTCTCCTGATTTATTATTAGTTAAAATAGTATAATTTTATTCTATTGTTACTATGTTATGACATATGAATCTAAAATCTGACATCGAGCTGAGGAAACTTACTTGACCCTGTCTGTTACTTCTGGAAGACTGTCTTCAACGATGATGACACTGAATCACTTTTCTAATTGTACGATAGATTGTACATGTGCCGAGAGTCTATAAAATGAGGGCAAAAGATGTTTACATTGGAATAAAACCCCAGAGCAACTGTTGGTATTCCAAATTCGAAGTAGGCTGTACGCTAAGTTTATCCAACACACAAGCGCGTTGTACGTGATCTCGAGATCATAACTCCCAGAGCTGCTCAGCAAGGTGGGATTAATTATTGTGCAATGCGCGAAATTGAGAAAAAACATTATTTGGCGCGTAGTGTTTTTGTAGTTCTAAACGGTTGTGAAGTGAGCCAGAAGCTAACATCTGGGGGTTCATGACCAGGTTTTGAAGAATAATGTTGCGCATTAAACTCGAGACCGAGACAGGACTGACCTACTCGAGACCAGGACGAGACTAAGACGAGACTGAGTTAGGCGAGACCCTCACGTGACCAAGACGAGACTCACTGGAATCTCGTCTCGTCTCGTCTCGTGGCAACTCTATGTTTGTAGCAAACAATAACAAGTATTATGACAAATGATATGAAATAGATGACTATCTTCAATTGTCTCTCATTGTAAACAGCCACAATGACTTTATTGTAATATTAATTGTATGAAGTATATATAACAGAAATAGAATATCAAAATCGCTGTAGTTCTAAAATTAGGCATTCGTAGATTTATGTTAATATGATTTTTTTATTGTTTTGAGATGTTTCATTCATCTCCAAATCCTTGACCTGTATTTTTTTAATATATAGAATATATGAATTCATGACATATCGGTCGAACTTTCCCTCTCTTCTGATAGACATCCTGACGACTTCATGGAAAGAGCGAATTTTCAGTATCTCATTTCCGTCATCAGGCTTTATAGGTAAAAGTTGCATCATTAAAGTTGTCTTTGCAAGAAAATAACTATCAACCAGTGTAAGATGTTTGATGGTATAAGTTAGATACTAAAAACCACTTTCTAGATGCAGTTGTTCGCAAATGATAAAGAAAGATTGATCGATGTATTAGAAAACTAAATTATTTGCTTATATTCCTTGTGAATATCATCCAAGTGTCCTATCACAAAAGAGAAGTAACTCTATCACACTCATGATTATCTTAATAGTGGTAGTAACAATTTATAAGTTGGCAGCGATCGAGGACGAATATTTTAATTTTTATTGTAAAGACATAGACTCTTGCTTTATTACAGATTTGCAGAGAATTCAACAGCTGTTTCGCTGTAGGTTTCATCTATGCTGGACGTGGATTCATTTATAATTTATATTGTACTCCTGTCATGTTGGTGCTGCGGCATGTCGATCATTCGGGATATTGATACGGACGTGGAATTGTTAAAGCTATGGGCATTGTAGAATGTACTGAGGAAGTAGGTATCAAACCATTGCTTTGGACACAAAACAGTAGCTGAGGACAGGAAACAATACGTATGTAATATTGTAACAAAACCGACTGTTATTTTGATCATTTATTAGATCAAAGGAAATTATTTCACGTTGAAATAATTTCTGGTGTCCAAATAGAGCTGGAATTTTGTAATTTGATCATTTGCTCCCTAACTTGAATGCCAGTAGATATATTAAAAATCTATCATTATTATCTGAAAGAGAAAAACAGTATTGAAACTTCCGAATATTTTTTCTACCGAGCCAAAACAAATGATAATAATATTTTGTATAGAAGCGCACAAGTTAATGAATTCTCATAATTTTTCATAAACTCATAGATTTGTCAGACTTATGAATTTATAGTGAAGCAACATAAACTTTGTTGGAGAAAATAATTCATCTGCTCGAAGATTTGCTACTATACGGCTCGTGAGCAATTCTTAATTTCATGTTAAAGTGAGTCTTTTGTTTGGATCTGTCTATACATTACTCATTTTTTTTCTAGTAAATACTATCTAACTAGATCGGAACACTTTTATCTTGTTTTCAAGTAAAGAACTGCGAATAGCTACTACAACATTTTCGTATAGAGATCATATATCAGGTTTTCCAGTGAAAAATCTACGAAATGTTTCGAGACGTAGAAGCAAACCTTCTTATAAGTAGTAAAGTAGTGTAAAGACGTTAAGAGAAGCAATAATTCACTTTACAGAATTTACACTGCCAAAATCACGCTAGCTGTGTTATTCACGGCACTGAACAGACTTTTGTTTGTCTTCCCCTTTTTGGAAGCATCTCAGTTCCCAGTAACACGAAACATCTGAAATGCACTTTTCATGTAGGAGAGATGGTGTAGTTTTCATTAGTCAAACGAACGTTTCTGTTGGAGTTTAAGAATAATTTTCCACGTCTGGATTATTTCCAGCGGAAAATACATTATGAATGGAAGTTTTCTTGCCATTGTTCACGCAAGTGCCTTGGAGAGTTGTGTGTTGTTTTTATTTGCGTACCAAACAGAAGAGCGAAGCTATGTTGGAAGAGTGAAGCTATGAAGGAAAAATGAATCAGCTAGGAGAACAGACGATTCGAGTCTTTACAATTCGTTCACTCTTATTTTGATAGGTTTGCAGACATTTATGGGCTTCTTCCAAGTACAGAATAAGGAAATCCAACTTATTTCCTTGAAAGGTTTTGCTTTTATGTCTTACTTTAGTGCATGAGTGACTTAATAGTCCATACTCTACTTACTTGGCTATAAAGTTTTCTTTGTATGAATATTTGTTTGTATAAAATATATGTAGTATATTGAACAAAATTTCAATTACTACTTTATATTTATATAATTCCATGCATTGATTTTCTCGACTCTAACGCTAAATAATATTTAAAGGATCTCAAAAAGGTATGAAGTTGATAATGATATGTTAGTCACAGCATGGAGTGAGCTTTTGATATTTGTTCCAAAATAGTTATGGTGAAAGTATGAATTCTGGAAACAATCGTACATAAATGAATACTAGTTAGCGTAATCAGAAACCTTTAGACTCAAGAGATATTCATAAAGCATATTTTATAATATACTTTATTATATACTATAATATCGGAGCTCAGGAATTGAGCGAGGGTGATTGGACCTCAAATCTGCAGCAAATACTTTAGAATCAAAAATCGAATAGTCCACCTTCATTTTTACTTATTTGTACAAAGTAAAACGAAGTATTGTGAAACCAACAAAATTAGCATTTCGAGATTTTGATGGAAATATCCGTTTTGAGCATCCCTGAATTTATTTTGAATCTCAAATCCGTCAAACGTTTAAAGATGAAATTTTGTATTCTACACTGATATAGGGTCTTGCTGTACACTTCGCATTATGATTGCAATTGTCTGTACCGGAAGAGCACTTGAATTGTAACTTTTTTTTTTAAATTTTCTTCTTAATCTGGAATGATTATCCGTAGGATACTGAAATTCAGTATTTGGAATTACTGTAGCATCTGAATTATAATCTTCTATTTTTGTATTAATTTGCTGAGCTGGAAGTGCACTTTATATAAAAGAATTTTTGAATTCTAAAACAATCAGTCCTAGAACATTGAAATTTTGTATTGAGCACTTTTGTAACATCTAGCTGTGCAACTCGTTTTATAATTATAACCGTATGTATTGGAAATGCAATGTTAGAATTCAGTATTTACGACGGTAATTTCGTCTAGATGCTCATATCCTACATATTTTCATTGAGATCGACTGAGCCGGAAGTGCACTTTACTTGACAGTCTTTTGGAATTTTCCGCATAAATTCGAAACGATTGGCTGTAGAATATTGAAATTTATTATTTCAGTCTGCTGTAGCATCCGAACGATTGCCTATCATTCTCATAACAATATAGACAGATCCGGAATTGCAGTTCAGTTAGAATTTTGGAGATCAGTATTCAGGAATGTTGTAGCATAAGAATGATGACTTACTGTTTAGCAACCGACTAGGCCAAAAGCGCACTTTAATTGACAGATTTTTGGAATTTTTGGATAAATCTAAAACTATTAGCAGTGGAACGATAGAATTTTGTGTTTGATTATCGTGTTATTATTTGTAAAAAAATATATCCAATGATGTACAAGTAAATCACGGGATGTCCACGTCTAATTTTTAGCGCATTTTTAGCGCATTTTTCCGAAAAAAGCGCTATTATATCCACTTTGGCTGGCTGGCTGGCTGGCTGGCTGGCGTGACGCTGAGATCTCAGCAACTATACTATTTACAGACTTGAAACTGGTACTAAATGAAAGCTGCTGTTTCGTAGGCTTGCACAAATTGCTTTAATTCAAGCTCAGTGATTGTGGAAAATTGAATTATTCAATTACTTGTTTCAAGTGGAACAATGTCCATAGATATCTATGACATTAGGGATATGGCAACTAAAATTTATTAAAGTAGATAAAAATTTAGTTTCAACTTTCGCCGCGGGTGTCACTATTATTATGTACAGTTGTCAAATCTGTCCGGGATTCATTCAATGACTTGTTTGACGCGAATTTGAAGCTTATTAGAATGAATTATTATTATTGGATGAAAATTTGTTCACTTTTGGTGTATTTTTTTTATATAGCTTTGATAAAGATCAAATTATCATTTTAAGCTACAGCACTTGACCTCCTGTCAGTCAATAACTAAACAATGAAGATTAAAAGGTATTTTTGAGTTTGTACATGTATAAATTATGTACCTATCGAACAGTCAACTTGAAACTAGTACTAAATGGAAGCTGCTGTTTCGTAAGTTTGCCCAAACTGCTTGATTTCAAGCTCAGTAATTGTAAGAGATGGTAATTTGCGAAATCTCTGAAGTAACAAGCATTCATGAGCTGTCAAAAATGCGCTTCCATCATCTAGATGATTCTTCCATTTTTTGGAAAAAAGCGCTATTATATTCACTTTGGCTGTCTGGCTGGCTGGCTGGCGTGTCGCTGAGTTCTCAGCAACTATACTATCTACAGACTTGAAACTGGTACTAAATAAAAGCTGCTATTTCGTAGGTTTGCACAAATTGCTTTAATTCTACGTACAAGTACTAGCAAAAAATATTGCCTATTTCCTAAGTATTTTTTCAAATACTTCGAAATTACTTCAATAACCCACAAGAATCCTTTAAATACTTTTTGAAATTGAAACCCATGTTCATCAGCTAGTGTAGAAGTATGCAGAGCGTATTATATATTAAAGAACCAAAAAAATCTATCTAGGTAATGGAAATGAAATAAATAATCCATTTTCTGCCACTACTATTCCTCTCCCTCTATATGTAAGAGCACTATTCAAAATAAAAATCAATTTAATATCGAATAATGCAAAATAAAAATTCACGTCTTACGTACAAACATATTTAAATTAGAACATTTATTATTTACTTTACCCAGCATTTGGGAAAAGAAACACACATCCATATTTCATATATTATATCATAATATTCTATATTTTAGTACTTATAACATAAGTTAGATAATTTGAGCATTATATAATATAAATTCAAGAGGTTGAACTGTATGAGCTCAACTGAACGTTTGTTATTGATTCTTGGATGAAAGGTAGTGTATTTATAGTGCAATTTCTCATGAATGATTTCAAGTATGTTATTCGGTTTAGTTATCAATTGAATTTGCACAGCTATCAAATGCCATTTGCAACTGATTTTTCCACCAATTTGCAGCTATTTTTGAACTGCTAGATTTTAATCGTTGTTCGATTATTGAAACAAATATGGTTACCAATAGTTTTTCCATCAAATATCCATTGGTAATTCGATTAGCAAATCCAGGAGGTAAAGAAAGGGTGCTTTTTTCACCCTGACACTCTTGTAGCAGCACATCAGCAGGATTATTGTATGAATGTTTATTTCTAATAATGATTTGAGAATCATTTACCTTTCTTCTAAACTAGCTTTTTCAAAAAGCTTCATAAAAGAATAAACTTTTTAAAGTTAAGAATTATCAGATATTATCAAACTTTCAATCACAGCATGTGCAGAAAAAATTCAAGCAACTAATTTATTAACAACAAATCTAATCATTGTTTGGAAGAGAAATTAACTTCTTTTACTTGCTATAATCACAGAAAGGCTAATTATGGTTCAAATGAGGATATAGTCAATAAAGAAAGAAGCATTTTGAAGCAAACAGTCCTTTATAATAATTTCAATTTGAACAATATTGATCAGCCAATTTGTGCGAAAAGATATGGGTCAGATATAAAAAACACTTCCAACGATGATTTACATGTAGAAAAACAGAAATCTATTCGTATCAGTCAACCTTGTTTAGACAATGATGATCATGAAATCGGGCAATCATTTAGAAATTACAAGGTTGACATTGCATTGAAATCCATAACTAGTATCAAAATAGATATAATTATGCAAAGAATGTGATAAAACATATCTACTAGATCAATCTACGACTTACAAGTTCAACTGCAATTCATATAATCGTAATTATAGAGCAAGATCCCAGGCCAGCCAGACCTTATTTTCTGAGAAACAAAATGTGTGGAATAGAGTAGTGTTAATATGTACTTTGATCATACGCATACTAGCTAGTTTGTGGCGACGGCCAATTTACAGTGCTAGTGGTACGTTAAGACATTACTCACTTTTCTCAATGTTTTGAGCGCTGATTTTGAAGTATGTATTGTTGAAAATTGATAATCAACACTGCAAGACACTTTCCATCGGTGGTAATTTCTGCTAGACTCTTTGAAGCTCACAAAGAATAGCGTGATCTTGCTTATAGTTTGAGTGCTAATTTTTATATATGACACTCAGGGTACAATTTCAATACTTTTTGTTAACAGCTAGATTAATCGTAGGGCTAAACATCCGCCAGACACATCTAAAATATTACTGTGAGTAAAAGCGCGAGGTCACTATTTGTAGGTTTGATAGTAAGTGAAGTATCTATGGGCGTCCAACTCTTCCTTGGTCTGGCTATTTATAAAAAGTCTTGAAATTGCTCTCTGAGTATTATATATAAAAATTAGGACTCAGACTATATGTAAGATAACGATATTTTTTTGCGAGCTTTAAAGCATTCAGCAGAAATGACTGTCGATGAGAAGTGTCTGGCAGTTGTGATTATCAATTTTTAATAATATTCTCTAGAACATACATAAAAATCAGCACTCAGACTTCAAGGAAAGTGAGTATTGTTTTGATGTACCTATAACACCTCGTATCTATAAATTGGCCGTCGGCACAAACTAGTAAATATGTGTATGATCAAAGTACCGACTAACACTATTCTAATCCATAAATTTTGTTTCTCAGAAAATAAGTAAGGTCTGGCGGGTCTGGGATCTTGGACTATTATTGGTTATGAATTAAGTAGAAACTTTACGTAGTTATTGAATTGAATAAGATAGTTTTTGATTTTGCTGAGAGCCTGGTAATCAAAAGATCTTCCAGCTCCAATAATTATCTGTTTCTCGATGATCAGACGAATTCAAATATTATTCAAATATTTGATACTTACACTTGATTTGCCGTCTTTTGGCACTTACGTGATTTTTTGGATTTTTTCGGGTATTGGGCATAGACGCTGACGTAAGTTGGAAGATTTTTGAATATGTACATCTTTCTGAATTTAATACATCTGTACTTATGTCTCATCAGTTTTGTATAGTTTTCCTGTGTGAGTATTTGTGATCTTCATGTTTTGTGAAAACAAAAACGTTTCATGAGGAATAATGATATTTTCAATTATCACTTCTCACGCTATCTCTGTACCGAAAAATTATTTCACAAATATCAATAATAGTAATTCACGCAACAAGAATTTAAAATTGAGCATCACGACATCGACATGAGGCCAAATATTTGATGATGACTCTTCTCGAGTCAAAAATTTTTTTGAACGTTCATCATAATTCTTTTTCAACCTTGTCTTGCATACAGGATTGTTTCTACAGCCCTAAATTTCTATATTTTGACAATTATCAATTACATAACAAAGAAATTTGGAGCAGAAGTTTACATTTAGACTTGACAAATATCCAAGAAATAGGAAGCGTTATGCGTTCAAATAGTGTTAAAACTGAGATGCCAAAACACCTTACATAACGCGCGGCCGTGGAAAACAGTTTATACAATATCAAGTTCAATGATTGAAACATTCACTCTTCAATCAGATTTGAGACTTCTTTTCCAAACCCTCCAGAAATAATTTCTTTTGAACACTCAAATATACTTATAAATACTATCAAATTATGATCTCAAATATAAAAATTTGATAGAGAGGAATATTCTAATTTTTGCTCAATAAGTTTTTGTAGAAGTTGATAAACAAGTAATCGATAGATATTCATGTCAAAATATTTGTTATGTCAATGTCGATATAAGAATTATATAATGTATTCCGAGACGTAGAGCAACTATCTTGTCAATAGGTCAATAATGTTATTCTTCTCGTAGACATAATATAATATTTTCATTACTAAGAATGTTTATTTAGAGTTCAGAGGAGTCTCAAGTACAGGAGGAGAAATAGCAAGAAGTAATATCTCAAAAAGACCATTATGATTAATAGCTCGGTGTATAAATAGAAAATTTTCTACTAGAAAGAACAAAATAAATCTCTTGGAAAAAATTATGGTGGCAATCCTACAGAAATTTAGTAGTGTATATATTTCTTTGAGAGAAATAGCATTCATGCTTATTCAAATTTAGAGTGGCAAAACTGGCTTCCACGAATGTTTTATGCGAGATCCGCATTGCATTTTAAAACACGAATTCACAAATTCCTGAAATATTTGCGACAGTGGGGTAGCCGTCAACGATAGAGATGATTATTAATTGGTTTTCTCTCCACTTTCGCCCTAATGCACAAGAACGTAATTGCGAATTTTCCTTATTTCTTCAACCAACATTGCTTTGTGTTTGTTTCAGCGAACAAAAATGGATGCGGAAATTTTAACCCACTTTAGACCTCTAAAAACATTTCAAACTTATTTTCTATAGAAGCTAACAAATGATATGATAGAAGGAATTGTTTATGAAACAAATATGCCCAAAGGAAACTTTGGAGAGAATGTAATTGACAGTAGTGCTGGAAGCCTAACATAAGTTACTTCTGTTTCTTATAATTTATAAATTATGTATTCCATCTTCATGTATTCCTATGTTATATCAATTGAAGCCTATGAAATTTTTAGAATCTCAATACTAGATGATAACTAAATAATATTGCTGATTTCCAAATAGAATTAAATATTTTTTTAAATGAGAAATACTGACGTAGTCACGAGAAGAATAGAACTATTAAACTATTACTAAAATTCGAAGATTCTGTGACATTAGAAGTACAAATATTGTTATTCTACCTGTAAATAAGTATCGATTGCACTACTTGGGTCCGTATATTGGTTTTCCTACCCAGCATCGCCCATTGAATCGATATTCAGAGCCGGATTCGTTCAACTACCCGGATATTGGCTATTAAAATACCCCATTCTACAGCTATTCATTATTATCAAACAAGAGGCGATTTTCTCAAAATTCTAGTACTGTGGCCTTTTGGCCTATCTTACCCTTTGTATAAACTCCTTTGACAGGCCTATAGAGTCCAGAATTTTCCTCAGATCTAAATTTTTCAAAAATTTGGAGTGTAGTTCTTCTGCTCCTAGAAGATCATGTCCATTGGCAATAAATACCTCATCAGAGTGACATACCGCGTGTTCAGGGGTTTCAGCCTCTTCGCCGCAACCTCTGCATAGTGATTCTTGTTTTAGTCCCAATGTATTTATTTTTATTTTCATTGCACAGTGTCTTGTTATGAGTCCTGGTCATACTCTGCCATTTAGTCTACTCATAGAGAGCAGGCTATCTGTCCTTTGCTTGGATGGTTCATCCAGGAATAGTCTTGCTTGCCACTGACCTGGTGACTATGTCCAATAAATTCTATGCCAATGCTGAAGCAATGTCTTAATATCATGATTGATTCTTTCTATACAAATACCGCAAACATATTCTGGCCCTAAACCCATTCGCTGCTGCGCAGAGCATAACGCTCTAGCCAGAAGCGGCGCTGATGTTTTGATAAAATCTGCTGTTTGTGGAGTGAGTCCTAGTTGTTGATGCTCAATTTGACCATATGAATTGTTTTTTGTTTTTCAAGGGTCTTGTCACACATGCGTGACATGCGCACTTAGCCACGTATTTGACGTGCAGTGCGCACTGACACGCATGTGTGACCTGTGACGTAACGTTTTCAGGGAGTATAATAATATTAAAATTATGTTTGAAGCAAAATAATACATATATATTTCTAGAGTCAGTCACAAATAAGACTTAGAAACAAGAACGATGCTTCCAATACTGATAGAAACCCATAGAAAAAATAATAAATGTAAGATTCTAAATATCAACTAACTTATTCCTACTTCATCGTCGTCACTGAAATCCTCCATCAGCAGTTGTTATAACTCATCCTATGACAATCTTTTTCGATTTTTCAACGTTATTATGCGTTCACTTGTCCCTGAAGGACCTGCCTTATTATCTCCCATGATTCACAGGCAAAAAACCACAGAACTGGGAACGGCAACTATTTTCTAAAGTATGGGTGCTGTACTACACGCTAAACAAAATACATCCACTGAGCAGCAACGCTTATGAATATCTAGCAAATTGAAGTAGAGAAAAAATGTGTCACCTATGAGTGCCATGCGCACCTTACTTGGAACCGCTCCGTCACTCATGCGTGCCATGAGCAGAGAATGGGTTAAGGGTAATTCTGGTTCGTCTTCAGCTAGGCGGTCAGCTACTTGGTTTCCTTCAATCTCTGAATACCCGAGTACCCATATTACCTTGAATTTATCCCTCACTCCTAGAGTAATGAGTCCATGAATACAGTCTAGAACAAGTCTAGACTCTACTTCGAAAGACTCTTACGCTTTTAAAGTAGTCAGATAGTCTCTAACTAAGAGGATTCTTCCATAGTTATTGCGTTCTCCAATAGTAGCTGTACACTGATCGAAATCGCATACAGTTTGGTTTGAAATATCATCGCACTTGTTCCGAGTACAACCGACTGATCGTGTATCAGTCCTTTTGTTCCATGTATTCCTGCCCGTATGTATGTATGCACAATAATGTCACTTTTTGTACCGAATTACATATTTGGTCCCAATTGTCCCTTGCGTAAATCTCTGTCCTGTAGATCTTGTTAATAGTATGCTTAATATTAATCCGGACAGAAATCATTTGTAAAATGGGATGCTTGTGCATCTCCGCAAAATTTTTAGAATGTCCTTCTCTGCATTTTTCCTCTTTCGAGTAAACTTTCATTCTATATGCACTACAAAGTGCTCTCGCTTTCACACCCAAGTGTAGTGGACGTGAACTCAGCAGTTTCCATCGCAGCCGTCGGTGTTGTTGACATAGCGCCTGTGATTCCTAAACAGGCTAACCTTTGCACCATATTTAATGTATCTTGACAATGTTTTGTCAATAATCTGTTCTGTCAGGCAGTATAGAGTAAATCCATTGTATCATTGATGTTGATAGACCCAAATTTTTTCAATCACTCGCCTGCAGGCCTTCAAGAATCTTATGGCTTCATTTGTAACTTATCCTGTGTAAAGTTTGAATGTGAGTTCTTTATCTAGGATGTCTCTCAGATATTTCACTTCTTCTTTCATCAGTATTCTTTTATAATAGTCCGGTTGAGTTTCGTTTTCTTGTAATTAGTAGGATTTTTGCAGGGTTTACTGCCAATCCCTCTTTGTCGCAACATTTTCAACAAAATTCAAGGCTTCCTACATCGTTTCCGATTTGGTTTTATGGAATTTTCCTACTACTAGTATTATCATATTGTCCGCATAGCCGATGGTAACGTATTCTGTTTCGTTTAGTCCTTGTAAAAGTTCATCTATCACTAGACACCACAGGAATGGAAAAAGGACCTCTCCCTGCGGACATCTCCATGGGGCCCAAAACTTCCACAGTCTGGTTAGTGGAAGAGGCGTTGATTTCTCTTTATTACAGGGTGTTAGAGATTCTGTTGGATGTATCTCTCTCTTAGCAGCTGCCTTGCCTATGTACTTAAAGGATGTGTTATCAAACGCTCCTTCCATATCCAGAAATGCCCCAAGAGCAACTTCTTTGTCTTTAATGGTTTATTCCGCCCGTCTTCTTTTGGCGATTTGAATGTTAGAAATTTGTTTTTTGCCGAATTACTTTAGAAGTACTACTTTATTGGCAGTTTACCACAGCAAAAAATGAAGATTCACTATCTTGCATAGATTCATAGACTCGATTACGCCTCGTTCATGGAACTCTAGCCGCGTCAGTAAATCTTCTATTTTTTTTGCCTAGTTGAACGAATAACTATTACTGCTCATTCAATCATTTTTATTTACTTGAACAAAGTAAAAATAAGTATTGCGAAACCGATTATTATTTCATGATTTTGAAGGAAATATCCGTTTTGAGCACCCGTAGATCCATTTTAACTATTTTCGGCATGATATCGGTACGTATGTATATATGTATGTATGTGCACTCTTTCGTTACTCTCAAAACCCGTCAAACGAATAGATTTGAAATTTTGTATTCAAGACTGGTCTAAGATCTAATAATGCATCTTGCGTTATGGTTGCAATCGTATGCACCAGGAGTGCACTATGTTTGAAACTTTTTTTGAATTTTTCATATGAATCCAAAATTATTGGCCGTAAGGTATTGAGATTCAGGATTTGAAATTTTTGTAGCAACTCAATAGTATCTTCTAATTTTGTACCAATAGGCTGAGCTGGAAGTGCACTTCATATAACAGACTTTTAGAACATCTAGATGTGCATCTCGCATTATGATTGCAATCGACAATCGTCTGTACCGGAAGTGTATTTTACTCAAATTTACTGAATTTTTCGCATGAATTCAAAACGGTTGAATGTAAAATATTGGAATTCAGTATTTAAGGCAATTGAACCATCTAGATGATCATATCCTACATTTATTGAGATCGACTGAACCGGAAGTGCACTTTACTTGACAGTCTTTTGGAACTTTTTGCATAAATTCGAAATGATCGGTCGTAGAATATTCAAATTTAGTATTTCAGTCTGCTGTAACATCTGAATGATTGCTTATTTTTATAACAATTAAATGAGCCGGAAATGCACTTCAGTTAGATTTTTTTATAAATTCTGCGCATAATTTCAGAACTGCCAGCCGAAGAAACTTGAAAATCAGAATTTAGGGATGTGGTAGCGTGAGAATGATGATCTTTTGTTTCTAAGCACATTTTACTTGACAGATTTTTAGAATTTTTTGGACAAATCCAAGACGATTGGCCATGGAACGATGAGATTTTAAAGAATATATATTCGATAATGTACAAATGAGTGACGTTATGTACACGTCAGATTTTTCTAGAGCTAACCAGTAACCGGATAACTGGTTCTAATCTTATTTCTATTTGGTTTTAACAGCACTAATTGGAAGAATAAGAATAAATAGTTATATAGGTGTGAATTGGGCCAGAAGAATGTAGTATAAAAATTTTTGAAGAGATATATGCGGAATGAAATCGTTTGTGGATTCTATCTCTTATTGAGAAACAATAAATAAAAAACTCATCTTTGCCCAGCTTTGTATTCAAAAGCAATATTATTTTTGATTGTTACTCGTATTTTCATATGTTCATTCCGATTGCTTCCTATATGAACCGTCATCATGATTTTGCTAGGAATATTATCTTAATTACTGTTGGAATATGCAAACCGGAAAATGCAGCACAGCATCAGATGCAATATGACACATCTTGAACATCTTGCAACTATTATTGCGAAAATGTCACCAATTATTATAGTTCAGAGAAGTTTGTGGCTTCCTACACCAAACCTCCACAAGATATCGCTAAAAACGATTCATTTGCAACTATATAATCTCATTCTCTAAAGAATAAACTTCAGAAAATTGTTAGAGTATGATTGCAATTTCGATTTTATTCAGCTGATATACAGGATGTATCTATACCTATGTAACAAACTTTAATGGTATATGAAAAGGAAAAAAACTTCTGGAATGCAGTCAATGGAATTTATTTTTATTTCTCGATTTCGACTAGTTTCTCCTCAGGAACTATAAATTATGATATAAGTGATTAATAAGTTAAAAATAATTACAATTTGTTCAACTGTGAGCTACTTACATGAAAAATTTTGTTTCTAATCAAATTCAGTGAAAACATTAATTAATAATAAAATGAATGAGAGGTGTATGTAGATAATATTCCACATGGAGTTATGGTGTAAAAAACTTAACATTTGTAAACATGAAAATATTTTAAATGTAGTCAAAGTTCAAATTAACTAAAAAGTGTCTTCCGTTTCACGAAAACCGTTAGAACATCATTTTTATACTAGTGGAAACCTGTATACCAGTTTTTTTTTATGTAAAAAAGAAGAACCAAGTACCCCAAGAGACCAATTAGAGTGTTGCACTAATATTTGAATTATATTTAATCAAGTCTTTGTTTTATTATATTTAAGTAGGTTATTGTAAATTTGATTCAAATTCATTGTGTCCGTTTTTACATTAATATTGTTTTTATCTGCAATCATGTGTAGCATCTCTAATGTCAATCTCTTATTTAACCCATTCGAGACGGCTAGCGGGTAACGCGCGTCAAGCACTCAGCCGGGCGCGGGAAAATTGCACATGTTATCACTAGTAGCGTATTCGCTCAGTGCGCGATAGCAGCGCCATTTGATGTATGAACTAAAGGAGGATATTTAGCGTATATGTACATTGTGATCTAACGAGATAAAACGTTATATTTTGGTATCAATAAAAGTATATACGGATATTCTAAGCAAGTGAAAAGTTTTATTCATTTTTATTATACGTTTCTTATAAGTTCAGCTGACATTAAAGTAAGTAAGATCAATGAAAAAATAGATTGAAACTCAATGAAAGTTTGGTTGAGTAATGGCATAATATATAAAAACGATCATAAAATAATAATATGGAATGAAAACGTATAGAATGAATAAAATAGTCATTCCTTAACTAATGTTGCAGTTCTGTGTCAAGTTCTAAATCAGTAAAACTCGTAGATTTATAATTTATGAACAAAATCGCAATGGGTTTGTCATCCTCATGAATCGATGCGTTTTTAACCATTTCTTATGGATTTATAGATCTGTAGAATTATTGAATTTTCACAGAATTGCAATATGAATTGTAATATATTTGTGAAATCAAATTGACAAATTCAAAATATCCAAAATTGATTAAAGTATTGTAGGTGGGCTTTAAAATATCCTCGAGATGTTTAAAATACTAATAAATCCTACTGATGGACTTTCGGTCATAGCGTTCTCCTCGCCGCACAACCTACGTCCATTATTATTAGTTCATTTACTCATGAATATTAGTTCATTCCGAATATTCAGTTCATCCACAAATAATCTTTATATTTTTTGTAATAACTTTATCAATAATCATTATCTTATTTATAGTTTTCCTTCATAGTACATTATTACTTTTGTTCAAACATTTTTCTCATTGTATATTATAGTTTGGAAAATGAATATAAGAGTTCCTAAGATTGTTATAATGGATCAAAATAAAAACCTCATTACCTTTACACACTATTTTCTCCGAAAAATCACAACGTACATGTACGTCTCCAGTGTCGAAACAGAGAAACGTAGATGTACGGCACTCGTCTATTTCTAAGGACGTTGGCAACGTACATTCACGGTCTTTGTTCAGTAATTGAGATTGTGTCGTCGTACATATACGATGGTCGGCTTATATGGACATCTTCATAGAAAACGCGTACGACGTACGATTGAGCAATGTAAGACTGTAAGCGTAATAGTACGGCACTAGGCCGCCAATGTAGATAACGGATAACGTATATGTACGGTCTTCGTCCCGAAAGGGTTAAGTTTTGTTCAAAATCCATTATTTTTGTTTCGTTGAAGTTGAACTTGTGATTTAACTCTTTTGCATGTCCCACTACTGCACATTTTGCTGTCGTCATATTTATTTTGCCCTGACAATTTTTGTTATGCTCATTCAATCTCGTCGATAATAGTATATTCTACAATTAGTATTGGAATGGCCTGTATTCTGAACGAGCGAAAAGTTTGTAAATCGAGCCGAAGGCGAGGATTACAGTTCGCGAGTGTGGAATACGCCATTCCAAACATGTTGTAGACTATACTTTCTCTAACAAGGTTTTGGAAACTCACAAATATTTCAGAGGAAACTTAAAAAATTATTAAATGTCAAACGTCAAATCCAGATATGAATACTTGAATTGTTAGGAAGTAACCATGGTAGTAGCCAAACTAACAGCTTCTGATTCGTCGAAATGATTCAAAAGGCTTACGGAATCATTCTAAACGGCATACGGAATCATTCTAAACGATTTCTTGGAATGTCATTCGTTCCAACTTGTTTTTTGGTTATGGAATATGCAAATTCCAAAACAGTGTTGGAGAAATATCTTTTTGTTTGTTTGTCCTGTATATGTGGCATCGCAATCCTCACATGGTATTTTATATATTAAATTTGATTGGTGGCTTTTATTTATTTTGGGTTTCAAGTTACTGAACAATTACTCTACAGTTTCTGTTTGCTTGAAACCTATCCGTATTTTAAATTTATTTTCAAACAACTCTCGTAATTTTCCAGCAACGCCATCTATGTAAATTAATGAGCAGTAGGTGATGTCTTCTTTCTCCACTTGTCTAGCGTTGTTTTTAGAATTCTGACATTTATTTATTAAGCTGTTAATTAACCCACGAGGATATTTATTTAGTAGTAGCAATAAAATCAAACAATTTTTAGTTGATTTTAACTTTGACTACATTTAAAATATTTTCATGTTTACAAATGTTAAGTTTTTTACACCATAACTCCATGTGGAATATTATCTACATACACCTTTCATTTATTTTATTATTAATTAATGTTTCCACCGAATTTTATTAGAAACAAAATTTTTCATGTAAGTAGCTCACAGTTGAACAAATTGTAATTATTTTTAACTTATTAATCACTTATATCATAATTTATAGTTTCTGAGGATGACACAAGTGGTGTCGAAACTAGTCGAAATCGAAAAATAAAAATAAATTCCATTGACTGCATTCCAGAAGTTTTTTCCTTCTCATCAAATTCCCAGTCAAGAAGTACATAGTTTAATGGTATATATTATTTGGCGTACTAATCAGGATTAAAAAAGAATTTTCCTGAAATTCTTCATTTTAAAAAAGGGTTTAAGTAAATGAAAGGTTTTGGACACTGGTTTGATGGCTACTCTTAAGATTAATCACCTTAAATTTAGTAAAATAGACTACATCTACGTAGATGAACATTACATGAAATTGTGTTTATATTTTCGGATATGAATATGAAAAACAGTGGTAACTAAAATTCTCATGTTCTGCTAAGTACTGTTAATTTTATTAATTTTGAAAGAATTATTTTTGATTCATGATTAGTACGCCAAATACTATATAGCAATAAGGTTTGTTACATAGATATATATACACCCTGTATAACAGCAATTAATGTAATCCAGAGATCTTTATTCAATGTACGTCTTTCGCCAAATGAATATTTACAATTTCTGTTTTTCCCCCAATTTGAGAAATTTCTTACTCATAACAAACTGATACCAAAATGCATCTATTACACACCGGAGATTCTCGTAATCTTCTACTCGTAATTTTTCCTACAAACTTCTCATTCGGTCCAGAAATCTTAACTATTTATTCACTTAAAAGTTCCAGATTGGAATTTATAGTTGCTCAAAATTTCTTCTAATTAACCTCAAAATGAAGTTAGCTGTATTATTTTGAAAACTCTGCAGATATTTTTTTCTTCCTTTCCACAAAGCATTCAACAACTGCATTGTAGATAAAAACGTGAAAATACTCGAAAAAACGTTCAGTACGGTCATAATTTTCTAAAAAGGATTTCTCAGCATGTAAATAAAGCAACGTTGTTTCCAAATGAGTTGGTAACAGAAGATAACACCTTCAGATGGGAGAAAAACTCAATTTTATTCCGTGTCATTGTCAACAAACTCTCGTGATGCGTATCCAACAATATATACTGCGATTCATTTTGCAACGGCAGTCAAAAAAAAAAACAAATTTTCATTCAGTGACTGTTGAAAATTAATTATGATGAATTGTACATTCGTATGGATTTTCCAATATATATATATATAGACTACTCATCTCTATTTCAGGATCATTAGATTGTCTTTCAATATTATATTGGTGTTTTGGATAGAAATAGTGTATTCTGTAGTATATAGAAACAAAGATTCAAATGATCTCGATAAAAAAATATATTCATCCCACAAATAGATGATCACAAAATCTACGGCATGCCCATATATTTTTATTTTCCTATGAATTTCTACATTGTACATGCATTAAAAAAATACAGCATCCACAATATAATGAGTTGTCGTTATATTTTGCGCTTTATCTGTTTCAATTTCTCTGACGCCCAATCTGCATTTAAATTTCACGTCGGTATATACCTCCAATTGTCTCCACTCCATCTGCCAACATTTGTTAAAATAACACCCTTATTCAAATCACGCGTGACAATTAACTTGTGATAGGCGACAGCTGATGTCACTTCATGGCATTCCCCCTTCAAAGACTGCTTACTCTGCAGGATGTTCTCATCTCTTTACCTGCTACTCTTGTTCTGGCTTCAAGCTTTGCTAACTCTTCGTGATGTCGTTCGTGCAGTTGACAGAGATGCTCACCGGGCAGGGGAAATTTTTCATGATTAGTTCCGTAAATTGGGAGACAAGGGCAGAAGTAATTAATGGATACGTGTTTGCGAGAAAAAGAGAACTTGTAGACAAATTAGTTTCGTTGAACAAGACAAGGATACTATGAAACAGCAATTTGTTGTACAAGTAGCTAATGCAAATAAATGTGTGCCCTAGTGCATCGGAAGGTAATGGCACTATTAATTGGCTTGAAAGCAGTTTCGGCACTAACAAAGCTTTTAGATAAATTAATCGGTGAGATAGGCCCATAACCTCCCACTCATCACAAAAAAAGTAGAGAATACCATCACTTGAAGTATATTACAAAAGATATTTTAATTTTATTATTAATAAATTTAATAATAACAAGACACTACCATATAAAAGTGAATAAAAATTAAGTTCATTGAAAGAGTTCCAAAAATATATTGAAAAAGCATGGTTGTAAAATCGAATGGATCACAGAAATTCTAGTTTGAAAACAACCGTAGACTTCGTATCGCCTGGGGAGTTTCGCCTATAGAAGTAAAGCTGGAATGCCCTAGCTTTTAGTTTACGCATTGTTTGCGATGTTAAAACCAGAAATTATAGAAAATGTAGAGAAAATATAATATCCAATAAATATTAAAAAAAAACACTATATCTGATTGTAACTCTACACTTAACAATAATAGTGCAACTAATATTCATTTCTACGAATATTTATATCATTCTGATTTACATTGACCATCTGCGAAGTTCTATTCATTCTGACGTCTTAGGTAGGCAGAGAAAGGGGTCTCTTCTGTTTACCTGCGTTGGCCTATAACAGATATACCGCCTTTCGAGTAGCTGCTAGAACTAACTTGAAGTACTCCAGACTTTAATTGGGGGAATCCGTTACAGTTTCATGGATTCGGGAACTATATCTTCGCGAATTCTCAAATTAATTTCGCATAAATGAATTGACATGCTTGTCCAATGTCATGTGAGTAAATTTCACTGATGGATTGAGACACTTTGGGGCTCTTAAGCACAGAATTTGATGGGACCCTGAGCTGGTGAGAATATATGAAATGAGACCACTAAAGTCAAAAGCCTCTGAAGCTTAGGGGTTAATGCACGCGCCTTGTGTGCCTGATTAATAATTGGTTAGCATCCACAGCTTTAAATCTCTTACACCACAGCTTTAGTCAGAAAATGATAAAACATTCGGAGGGAAGATTATATTTATCGTGATTATAATTACGTCGAGAACACGAAGACGTATTTCGTCATCAGTATATTATTATTCCTATATCTTAATTCAGCTGAATGCAATACTTTTTTATTCAATCGCTGTTCAGTCTAAAATTAATCATTTATTGTGAGACAATAGATCGAATTATTGTATCTATTGTAATTTTAAGTTTTGAGCTGTGAAAGAAAACTAAAAAGTAATGTTCTATTCACTATATTAATCATGCATCCTCTCTCAATCAGTACTCATTTTCAATTAATTTGAATCATTGTTTCTATCAAATACTTATAATTCATTTCGAGGTACATATGGAATAGTAAGCATTATTATTTTGAGTTGGAACACCATTATTGTGTAAAGGGAGTCAAAAACTACATTTTGTGTTAAGAATACTATTTCTATACTCTTATTTAGTAAGTACTAGGGCCGCGTCTGTAAAACTGAATTTGAGGCCAAGATAACCGTGAAGAATTAACTAAAATCCTCTGGTTGGGCCGAAATCTAATCTATGAACAATTGTTGTTGAATAACAATGATTCCAATCTAGTCTTTCATAATCGCGCTCGAGAAAATAACCCTAAATAGTTTCGAATTATATTGCGCGCGTCTGTGGAACTGAATTGGAGCCCGAGGAGAATGGTGCACTAAACTCCTCATATTGGGTCCAGATTCAATCTATGCAAAAGTCTTCATGTTAGTTGGGGAGTCGGTCACACGGTCATACATTATATTCCCTGATCGGACTTACGGCTAGTGTTTTATCAAGACAAGAAATCTTGTCTTGTCCTGATCATCAAGACAAAAAAATAAAAATGTCTTGTCTTTCTCATTTCTTGGCGACTCATTTCTTGTCTTGATATTGCTTGATCCTGAAATTTTGGGGGAATCCTCTTTCACTATCGCTTTATTTACTCCGAACGCTCAAGTTGAGCGTTAGTGTCTAAATGACATTTTTTTCGACACTTAGGACAGGATCCTGGATTTGTAAAATCTGACATCCTATTGATCACTATATTCTCGATCGACTGTATTCAATTTGGCCGTAATTCCGATCAAGCAAGATAAGATGTGGTTGGCTCCTGGACTATGCGTAGCAATGAGAGTCGGTCGATTTGGTCCCCCAAATTGAGATATTTGTGCCAAAAGCAAGCTCCCGATTTATTTCAGTATACTTTAGCTAGCTCCACTAACTATATATCTAGCACCTTATCATTACCAGAAATATTAAGGGTTACATTCGGAAGAGGCCAAGTTGACACCAGCTCGTTAAAGTCAAATATTTCATATGAAAAGCATGCTCCAAATACTTCAAATCTAGTCCGGTTATTCACTCTGCGCCAAATCAACTTTAGAATATGATCGCGACACACATCATATCTTTATAGATTTTAAAAACGCATACGACAGCATCAACAAAACCTATCTTTTCGAAATCCTGGAAACCTTTAGCATTCCAAAACAATTAACAGACCTCATAAAAGAAACGTTGACAGGAGTAGTATGTAAAGTAAAAATACAAGGTGAACTATCGCGATCTTTTAACATTGAAAAAGAAGTGAGACAGGGGGACATATTATCCTGTGTGTTATTCAATCTAGTCCTTGAAAGATGCGTAAGAAATGCAAATATAAATACCGGAGGAAGTATAATAAATAAATCAACTCAAATACTGGCGTACGCCGATGATATAGACATCATCGGAAGATCAAGAAGAGACGTTGAAAACATTTTCAAGAGCCTGAAAAAAGAAGCAAAGAAGGTTGGCCACTAATGATGATGAGTCCAGTTAGCTCGATTGAAATTGAAGCTAGCACCATCACCCTTTTTATTTTAGGGAATTTTCAAAAGTATAATCCTACCTTTCCTCTTCTTCTTCCAAAATCATAGTTTGTTGTTGCTAGCTCCACTTACCATATAACTGGCTCTTAATTATTACCAGAAATTCGACACCAGTTCCCCAAAGTCAAATATTTCATATGAAAAGCATAATACAGTTACTTCTAATCTAGCACTTCATAAAAACGTTTCTGAATTGCGCTGTGCGCGCCTGTGGGATTGAACTTGAGCCCGAGATCACCAAGTAGGATGCATTTAACTCCTCATATTGGGCCGAAATTCATTTCATGCTCTCATTTGCAGCACACATACATGTCGTTCTTTAGTTTTTTGTCATAATTCAGTCAAGAAGCTGTTGTCAGTTGCCATGTCAGAGAATTTTGAAGTACATTTGTGCTGCCATTATTGATATCGTGTCGCATATATGTTATATGAATATTTCAAATCGACCTTTGTTTGAGAGCTACTGCTTACAACATGTGCGACTTGCGCGAAAGGGAGCACGAGGAGTGTTTTAAATCCGAACGTGAACCATTATTTGTACTATTTGAAATATAAATTGTATCAATTTTATTTTATAAAACATTGGACTCGATATCATACGTACCAATGTAAACGTAGCATGATTCCCAATTATTTGTACTGTAGAAGCATTCTCTAATATCTAGCAGGATTATTCTGGAATAATTGAGTCTTGACGCTGGAATAAGCAGTCCAAAATATCTGTGGTGCAACAAAGACGTTTAAATATTGGTATTTGTGTTACAAATTTGTGTCAAGAATAGGTACTTTCAGCTTCATTGTCGAAATGGCAAAACTGTTGATACAACGAAATATTTGGATTATAGGTAAGTGAATTCCATATAAGAAATACAGCATTTTACATAACTAATATGGTTCGTAAAAATGGAGTTATATTTTCCGAAAGAACGTTAATTTTTTGTTGACAACTCTCCTTACTGTTCGTTATTTAGTGTCGTGTTAAATATTTGCAGATTATTATTATACCGTGGCTTGTGGCTTATAAGCGATGGTATCAACATCAAAATTAGTATATTGCATGATTCATTTTTATTTCTCCCAATATAAACTTCAACTTCAAATTTAATATCAAATATATGAAACCGCAACACTATAATCTTATATACTAAAAGGCATAAGATACACTTTCAGTTAGCCACGGCTACAGCCTAAACGAGAGCTCTGATTAACATGATTTTTTTTTTATAAATTTGATATTTTTGACGAGCAGTGCCTTTTGGGGGTCTCAATTTTTTCAGTCTCATAGGTTTCGTGTAAAAAATCAAAAACCGTCAAAAATTCCTCCTGAACATAGTAGGCATGTACAAATAATTGTTGAACATCGACGACATCTGTCAGCTTTGACGTTTAGGTTTCAATATTATTTTATTGAATAATGCAGAATGAGAAAGATTTTCACAAATTTATGTATTAATACATCTATAACAAACATGAGCAAATCACTTGTGATACATTTTGAGCTAATATTATGCTTAAATATTGAAATTACAATTTTTTTGACATTTCAATAAATTCAGTATTGCCAACTTATTTCCCGAGCGAAGAATGTACATGCGTACTCGCTTTTACGTAAAAATAGTAGCCATGTACAAATAATTGTTGAACATCGATGACATCTGTCAGCTTTGACGTTCAAGTTTCAATATTATTTCATTGAATATTGCAGAATGAGAAAGATTTTTACAAAGTAATGTATTGATCCATCTATAACAAACATAAGCAAATCACTTGTGATACATTTTGAGCTAATATTATGCTTGAATATTAAAATTATTATTTTTTTGACATTTCAATGAATTCAGTATTGCCAACTTATTTCTCAAACGAAGAATGTACATGCGTACTCGCTTTTACGCAAAATTTCAATTCCAGTTTTCAACAATGTACACATCTAATAAATAGAAAGTAAGTAGTTTAATTGAATAATATTAACAAAATGACAATTTTATGTAATATTTTTCAGGCTATGCTCAAACATTTTTTGAAATAAAGTAATATGTCACGATATTCATGCATTTTTGACGCAAAAAATCGAAGCGAATGAATTTAACAATTCTACACATTTTATCACTTTTTTAAGCGATAATTCAACACAGACTCACCCTTATTTGAAATCTAACTAAGGAAAAACAAAATCTTGACAGTTACAAATAAGTCGAAATTCAAAATAGAAAATTACCGTGCATGACCAAGAGAAGTGACCACGTAAATTTTGTGGTCGGTTGGTCAGTGAACATAAAACGAACCGGTCACATTGAACTGAGCATTCAGCAGAAAATAGCTGACCATGTTCACTGACCAGAAGTCGGCTGAATGCGCCCATTATCTTGAAGATATTGTTATTGTTCGGCGGTGGAAGGACGAAGAACAGAAATACACAACTTTTTTATTTAATCATGATGAATGAAGTGATATTTATTCACACAAAGTACAAAAATAACATTCGTAAAAACAGTGGCTGGTACCACGAGCTCTATTTTTGGCAGTACTAGGACTGTTGTCAGAATTTTTCTAGAAACTTCAGAAAATAATTTCCAGATACAAATTACAGAAAACACATATGTCTCCAAAATGTATCCACATATTTTCCATTAAAATAGCTTGAAATATTAATATTGTCTTAAAACTCTTCTTAATATATCACTGCTAGCATAGCCAAAAACAGAGTTTGTGGTACCAGCCAATAAGGTTCGTGCACCTACGTCACAAACATGGCGCTCATCAGCTGATTGTAGGGCAAAAATTGTTAACTCTACATATAAGTGTGTTATTCTGACCTCTTTCTGTTTATTACATAAACATAATCGTGCACATACATTATGACCCTTTTTTAGCCTACGACTACGTTGTCTTGATCGCCTAAATCGATTATTTTTGACGGCACTTGGAAATGGTTTTATTGGACATTTTTTGTACTTTTCGGTTTTAAAAATTTACTAGGAATCCAATCCGGATGCGTTTCGCAAACATCATAAAATGGTTTGTCTATTAATAAAATGTGACGAAAGTACATATTATGTTCAATGCATATATTATGCCTTGAACAAACTCTCGCGTTTTTTTGAATTTGATACTTTATAAATCTTCTCGTCCAATGACATTTAACCAAGTCTGTTGCCTACGTTTTTTTCGTTCGTCCTCTCTTTCTCGTCTGTCACTTATAGCTGTATCCGATGAAAACTTATAGACGGGCATATTAATAATGATATTAATAGTGACGGGCATATTAATAATTTATAAATGTCTTGAAAATAGAATTTATCCTGCTTACCAGAAAATGTAGTTACATACATTAGATAAAATTAGATATAAACCTACAGAAAGAAATACAAATGACTACTTCAGGATTACTTTTTGAGTTGTTTTGTTTTGGTACGCAATATGCTGTGTGCCACACAATCATCTGTTCAACGCCATGTTGTGACGTAGGCTGCACGAACCTTATATGGATGCTTCTCGTGTCGTGCACGTTTCTACCGGATCGATAACTGCTCGCGACTGTGCCCGAACGCGAACATCGTGAGCACGAGCGTCATTCGTTATGCGCAGTCGTACTCGTCTTACGCACTAAGTGGTGTGATTGCAAATTTAAATTTAGATATTTACTTTTCATATGAAATCAAGTAACAGCAGTTATTATTCTCATAGATGCTATCGACTTTGCAAAATTCTCTTGTAGGTACTTTTTCTCAGTTTTACTGTAGAAACTTTGTGCGTATATTCAAATTACAGATCCTGACATGCTTCTATCAAAGTAAGATTTACAAAATTCTGAGCTAAAAACAAAAAAAAAATGCATTATGTCACTGTGTCAATCAATTTGGGTTGAATGGACAAATGAATATATTTTTGCCAGTATATGAAACGGTGCTGCCATCTAATTTTCTAAATAGAGAGTACACGCAGCAAACTTCATATTGCTATAAACACGTGTTGATTAATCTATTGCTCAACAGCAGCTTGGTTTTGATCGTGTTTTGATATAACTTCTTAAGTATCCATTGTGCATAATTGCTTTAGTATTACATTTCTCATTCCAGTTTACAGCGTTCCACACATATCATACCAAGTAAGTATTTCAACTGAATAGTTATATTAAAATGACCGTATGAGATGTTTGTGAGGTTATGTTAGGTTCCTTTTATCCTCAAAATCTCTTCGAATAAAGTAATATATAAATTTTTTAGCATTAAAAGTTAATTGTTCTGTCTTTTTCTCAAATTGAGATATAAAAGAAAGATAATCTTAGAAGTTGATGAAGCACGTGGACCATGATTTCTAAGCGCAATATTATTTTAATCAAACAAAAGACTATGCAGTTGTTCAAGTTTTAAGTCTCAAAATTTTTATATGAAGCCATCATGTGGCTTTAAGATTAATGGAAAAACGGGTGATTAAGAAAAATCGATCAGCAAGCTTATAACAATTGATTACATCAATTTACACTTTTTCGATACATTTTCATTAATTTAGAAGTAACATTAATCCACACTTTTTTGATACATTTTCATTTATTTTCATATATATTCTTTACACTTTTTCGATACATTTTCATTGATTTAGAAGTTACATTAATTTACACTTTTTCGATACATTTTCATCGACACATTTTCATCGATTTATAAGTATATCAATTGATAATGTAGCAATATTATTCATGAACAACTCCAAATCTCCTAGCAATTTTTAATTCCATTAAGCCCACTTTCTGAGAGACACAGTAGTTTTTTTGCACGACTGGGTGTTTCCATGTGTTTATTGGCCCCCTATTTGAGGTGGTATGTTGATTTTACCAGCAAACTGTAGTAACTATGGTAATGCTGACATATCACCCATGTGCAAAGGCGATAAATAAGAGATTGTGGATTTTCACAAAAAATATTCTTTTATTCATTGATTCAATTGAATATTCACAATAGAATGTCAAACTTGACTGCTGACAGCAAATAAACAGTCACCAGTAGTAGCTCAATTTGAGAAAGAAAGTTCAATTCATTTTGAGTCGATCTTCCAATCGTGCAAAAAAATTTGTAAGCATCACGGTCAATAAGTACAGTATCGATTTTGCATAATATTTGGAAAACTCGTCATGGCTCGGCCTCCAAACTATTATTTTTACTAAAATATATCAAATTTTTACTAAAATATATAAAATCAAAACCTGATAAGTTTCACAAAATTATTATTTTTACTGTAAGCCATACTTACTGGCCTAAATACTTAAATAATTATTTGTTAATCATAAGACGTCATGTAAGTATCAAATTGATATTTACTCGTACAAAGTTTTGAGATTTTCGTGGAAATATCCGTTGTGAGCATCTCTGAATCCATTTTGACTATTTTCGGCTTGATGTCGGTATGTATGAGCGTTCGTAGCTCACAAATCTCAAAACTCTTCGAACGTATAATGTTGAAATTTTGTATTTAAGACTGGCCTAGAGTTTAGTTGTGCACCTCGCATTATGGTTGCAATCATATGTACCGGAAGTGCACTATACCTAAAACTTTTTTTTGAATTTTCAGTATAAATCCAGAATGATCAGGCGTCAGATACTGAAATTTAGTATTTGAGATTGATGTAGCATTTCAATGGTTATCTTTCATTTTTGTACCAATCGACTAAGCCAGAAGTGAACTTTATCTAATAGACTTTTTGAATTTTCAGCATAAATTCAAAACTGTCAGTCATAGGATAGTAAAATTCCGTATCAAGCACTTCTGTAACATCTTGTTGTGCACCTCGCGTTATGATTGCAATCGTCTGTAGCGGAAGTGCACTTTACTCAAAACATTTATTGAGTTTTTTGCATAAATTCAAACCGATTGAACGTAGAATGTTAGAATTCAGTATTCAAGACGATAGTACTATCTAGATGCTTATATCCTATTTTTATTCAGGTCGACTGAGCCGGAAGTGCACTTTACGTGACAGTCTTTTGGAATTTTCCGCATAAATTCCAAACGATCTGCTGCAGAGTATTGAACTTCAGTATTTCAGTCTATTGTAGCATCTGAATGATTGTATACTATTTTCATAATTATCAACTGATTCGGGCGTGCACTTCAGCTGATTTTTTCAGTATTTAGGAATGTTGTAGCATAAGAATTAGTAACAACCGACTGGGCCGAAAGCGCACTTCACAAAATTTTGAGAATTTTTTCAATAAATCCAAAAAGCTTAGCCGGAGAACGATGGAATTTTGTATTTGATTATCATATTATTCATGCAAAAAATATATCTAATGATGTACAAATGAGTCACGTGATGTCCACTTCAGTTTTTTTTTAAATTGGAACGGAGCAATGTTTGATATCATGTTCGTTGCTTGTACCCATTATTTATCACATACTTTCTTATTTTCATGAAGTTTCTCAAATTTTGATAGCATTGTTGTTGTTAGTGAACGCTGAAAATAATAGTGCGCGTGCGTATTCTCACCACGTATTTTGCACTGATTTTCTTATAGTGTACAATAAAATTGTTATACACATAAATGTGAATTTTTATACATGTTCATTTGAAGTTGTGCTCTGTCATTCGTCAATAAAACTCTCTAATCTTTTTTTATGTCATAATATCAGCATTAAAAACGTATACATCATTATTTGATATGTAAATTCAATTTACTATCGTTCATTTGATAGTTTAGGTAGACTTATGCTTATTTTTATCCAGATTCTGAATTTCATTTCTGGTAATAAAATTATATTTTATGAGTTAATGGTTCTACTTAAAATTAATAATTTTCTCCAAGCAAATCAATCATACTTCATGTTCTCGTTAAACAATGTTTCTATTCAAATTTGAAATTTATTATATTCTGTTTGGATTGAGATATTATTTTTGAAAACATTGAACAATAATTGAACTTAGAAATATTTTCATAGTAGATTTCCAAAAATTATAAGCAATTTCTTGCAATATTCATTGGATTTTTTTCCAGAGAAATATTTATATTATTTCTTCATGTACGGTTTTTTGTTGTACAGTATTTGTTCTAAGCTCAAAGTGCATTATTTTTGATAAAACATCGTTCAGTCTTACCATAAATAATTTTTTATGTAACTTCTATGATGGTTTTGGTATATTCATACTGTATTTCTCCAAATTTGGAAGAACATTTGGTTATTGCAAATTTTGTTGTTGTTGTACTCATTAATTTCCCATTCGAGAATTCTGGTTCACACCGGAACTATATTGTTTTAGACAGAGACAATTGTTCAAGTTCTACCTTGAGAATGATTGTTACTTAGGCTCATTTCTAGCATTGATTTTTAACTGGATGCTTGATACCATTGAAACATTTATTCATACAAGTTGATTGTCTTCAGTCACTGATCTGAATATAACACTGGATTGGGTTTAGGTCGCTGGAATGCGGCCCCAATTGAATGTCGCCATCTTGGCAAAAATGAGGTTCTGTGTTCAATTGGTGACATATGTTGGTGACAGTTCAGTATGGTGTTGGGACGCAATTTTTAAATCATGGTGTTCAAATGCATGTTCTGCGGAAATAAAGCCGATTCATCAAGAAATTTGACGCTGCACAAGTAAGTTATGATAACAAATTTGAGTAATATATCAAATTTAATATAAAATATCTTGCTCACAAAATTAATCGCTGGACTGCAAATTTGTGCTTACTTACGAACAATAAAATCTTGATTATTAAATGTATTATTATTCTCCTATCATGTGTAGTAGATATTTAAAATTATTAGTTTTGAATAGGCAATATTATCGCGGAAATGCACTTCATTTATTCATATAAGTAAATTCATAGTTTTAAATTTTAGGTAACAAAAATTTATAAAACTATTGAACGGATTAAATAATACTAAACTACAATGTTTAAAAAATAGTTGAAACACTGACACTAAAAAGTTCACAAATATTTTCAACTATTAATAAATATTTCAACTATTATAACAATTTTTAACTTTTGTTGATTATTAATGTATGTATTTTAATATATATTGAGAATAATTTCTTCATCTTACTTGCATTATACTTTGAATTTCATCGAGTGTCTTCTATAAGTGTTTTGAATTTGCCGCCGAATAGGAACACAAAGCCTCAATTTTACTGTCAAGGCCGCCGTTCAACCGGGGCCGCTTTCAGATGCCAGAATACGGTCTAAATCCAATCCAGTGTTATATAGAGATCAGTGCCTTCAGTTGAATTTAAACGACGATGATAAAATCAAACATGAATTGAATGAATGAATAATGTCACATATTTGATATTCACTTTCATTTAATAATCATTCTCCAATAAGAGTTTGGATGATATGAGATGAGAAAAATGCAAATACTTTATATTAAAAAACGGCAAAATTTTGTCACAGCATATCACGTATAAGGAGTTTTTGGCTTGAACTTTGAAATGTGAGATTTTCTATGGTAATGTTTTTCATGAATTGTACATTAAACTTTTTCACATTGAAATTTATTTTTCTATATTGGAACCTTCAAGATGTAGTTGCTTATTGTACAAATACTCTGATGATTATTGTTATATATTAGACAAGTATTATCATATCTATTTATTCAATGGATTCATTATCTTCTAGATATTTTTTGCTCAAAAATATTTATTCCACGGTGAAAAGGAGCGTACTTTTAAGGAGTGACATCTCCTGATTTTCCATAAATATATCTCTAAAACAAGATCTTCCGTATTGATTGTAAGTAATAATACGAATATATCGTATTCACTAGGAAGCAGTAAGTAGTTTTATTTTCATTTATTCATATATTCTTAGATTTAGCGTATATTGTATATTTTTATTCCGTATAATTATTAATCAATTATTCAATCAAAATTTAGAAGGATGCCTTCAAAAGATCGCGTTAAACGTACTAAAAAGCAACAAAAATATGAAGAAAGAAAACAGGAGACTCAAAAGAATACTTCGGAGGAGAATGTTTCTGAGACTGGCAACATCAAGCTAGCAGAACAAAATTCTAAGACTGGCAATACTGATTCAGGAGAACAAGATATTGTGATAACAGGGCAAAGTGGAATACAATATAATATAACAAATGCAGATTTGAATTTAATACTCCATCCGCAAGGTTATTTAGAAGACATTCATATGGATTTTTTCTTCTCTTTGATACGGTCAAATTCAGAGTTGAGACCACAGTGCATTGCATATATATATACTCCCGATCGCATCGTACCTATACTCCAAGGGACAGAGCATATTCAGATTCTATTTCTACGTAATTTTGGCCCTCATGGTGTTGGCCATTGGATCGCTGCTCATTATGATGGAATAAACGTATATTTATATGATAGTTTGAATTCTATGTCAATACATACCGATGCTAAAATATATTTAAATCGCCTTTTTCCCTTCAAACCACAAATTCAAATGATAAAAGTTCAGCATCAAACAAACGCATATGACTGTGGATTATTTGCAATAGCTTTCTGCACCAGCATACTTTGCAATCGGAATCCTGGATTGGAGATATACGATACTGACCAACTTAGACCACATTTGATAGAAATGTTCAGAACTCGCCGTATATTACACTTTCCTTCAAATTGTCGTGAAGTACAAATGAGTCAAAATTATCGAAGAGAAAGCTTTGAAGGAATAGAGATAGAGAAATCCAAACGTTCGAGACAATCAAGTCAGTACAAAAACAAAAGAACCGATGTAGAAGCTGAAGAATCAAGGATGAAACGCTTAGGTCAATCAAATCGTTATAAGCGGAAAAAGAGTGAAATAGAAAAGAAGCAAATAGATACAAATAAATTAGCTACAAGAGGTATAGGACAAGTCATTGAGCCACAATACTTGGGAAATATGAACGTAATTTGTCTGTTCTGTCTTTCAAGAAATTTCATTTTCGAAAAGCCAATGGATAAAAAATTCACTCATTGTTGCCGTAAAGGAAAATTAGATGCAACAAAATGGATAGATTACCCGGAATATTTGAGGAGCTTAATGACCGAAAATACACCAGACAGCAGAAATTTTAAGCAAAACATAAGACAATTTAACAGTGCACTTGCATTTGCATCTATGGGTGCACGCTTGGCTATTCCACCTGGTAAAGGACCTTTCACATATCGCATACATGGTCAGATATATCATAGCACAACCTCTCTATATCCTAAAGATGGTGTTAACGAGAGCTATGCTCAATTATATATAATTGATACAAATACTGCGCTATCAAAAAGAATGAGTAACGAATGTAATGCAAAATGTAAGCCGAATATAATGAAAGAACTAGATGCCATAATTCGTCATGTGAGTCCTTATTATACCGCGTTCAAAATGTTGAAGGAAGTGGAAGAATTAGAAAGAGCCAAAGCCGAGCAGAATAATCAAAGTATGCCAGAAATCAACTTGTGGTTGATTAACGAGAGAAGTAAGGATAAACGAAGATACAACATCCCCACAAGTAATGAAGTAGCTGTAGTCTTCACTTCAAATGATGGAGAGCCACCAGTAAAACGTGATATCTGTATCCATCCACGAGGTAAACATAGTATCAGAATAGAGCAGTTTAGTGCAAACTGCGACCCGATGGTTTATCCATTATTATTTCCTCGGGGTGAATCTGGTTGGGAAATAAGTTTGAAGCAGAAGGATGGTATAAAGCGTCAAACAATGTTGCAATTCTATATGAATAAATTATCAGATCGTGGTTATTTTAATCCATGCCTAGAAGCTGGGAAGCTCACCCAACAGTATGTTGTAGATGCTTATGTTAAAATAGAAGCGGAAAGGTTGACATATATACGGATGAACCAACCTACATTCAGAGTGGAGTTGTATACTGGACTGATGGATCACATCAATAATTCAGCTGCTCAGGAAGGCGCAAAGCCAGGAATCATGATAATATTGCCCTCATCGTTCCAAGGAGGAAGCCGTTTCATGCAAAAAATGTACCAAAATGCGATGGCAATTGTTCGGGAATATGGTAGACCGGATCTTTTCATAACAGTAACATGCAATCCAAAATGGCGAGAGATAACAGAAAATCTTAAGGAAGGACAAACTGCATCTGATAGACCAGATTTAGTTTCAAGGGTATTTCAAGGGAAAATTAAAAGCATGCTTAATGAATTTTTGCATGAAAATATTTTTGGGAAAGTTGTAGCTTATATTTACGTGATCGAGTTTCAAAAGCGAGGCTTACCGCATATGCATCTTTTATTAACACTGGCAGAGGAGGATAAAATACGTAATAAAGATGACATCGACTCAATAGTTTGTGCCGAAATTCCAAATGAAGATCACGAACCGATATTGTATCAAATTGTGAAGTCTCATATGATTCACGGACCTTGTGGCGATCATAACAAAAACTCACCGTGTATGAGCGACAGTAAATGTTCTAAGAACTATCCGAAGAGTTTTCGAGAAGAGACCATCGAGAATGTGAATGGATATCCACTGTACAGACGGCGAAATAATAATTCGAATATAGAGATTTGCTGGCCAAATGGAGCACTAAAGTACACAGTAGATAACAAATGGATTGTACCCTATAATCCATATTTAAGTAAAAAATACCGGACGCATATTAATATTGAAATTTGCTCTTCAGTCAAAAGTATCAAATATATTTGTGACTACCTTTGCAAAGGACATGATTGTGCAAGCATTAAGCTCGGACAGCAAGACAAAAGTAAGAATTTTAACTGGGACGAAATAAAAGGTTACGAAGATACAAGGTATGTGTCACCACCTGAATGCATGTGGAGGATGTTAGAATATCCGCTACACGGATTTTCACATGCTATTTTTCAACTTGCGGTGCATTTGAAACATCAACAAGCTGTTGTATTTAAACAAGGACAAGAAAAGCGTGCCATTGAACGTGCAGCTAACAGGGATACAACTTTGACAGCATGGTTTAAATTGAATCAGAGTGATATACAATCCAGAAAACATAGATATATGGACATCCCGATGCATTACGTATTCACAAAGGATAATATTTGGAGAACAAGAAAGAGGGAAATTAAACCCCCTATTGGAAGAATGATTTCGGTAAGTCCAAAAGATATTGAACGGTTTCACTTAAGACTCATCTTAATCCACGCAACTGGAGCAACATGCTTTGAAGATTTACGTACTGTTGACGGAAATTTATATAATACTTTTCAAGAAGCGGCTCGAGCAAAAGGACTACTTGCGAATGACTTGGAATGTGAAAACTGTCTTGAAGAGGCGGCTCTTGTTGAATTTCCACAAAAATTAAGAGAATTATTCTCTTATTTAATTTGTTTCCATACGTCAATCAATGTAGTTTTATTGTGGGAAAAATTCAAAGATTATTTAATGGAGGATTATTTGAAGAAATTCAATCAACAGGTAGCAGAGAATAAATGTTTAATGGATATACAACATATTCTATCGGTACACGGATTCCATTTGAAAGATTTTGGATTGCCAGAACCATCTGATGAGCATGATACTGCGAATGACATAGACGATACTATTGATAGAAATGCGGAACAAAGTGAAGCTAATAGGAATATTGAAATGTTTAACGCACAGCAAAAGCAAATATATCAATATATTCTAAGTGCGGTGAACGATCCACATAATGTAGAACGATATTGTTTCGTTGATGGTCCAGGAGGAACAGGAAAAACATTTTTATATAATACAATTATCAGCACTCTGCGAGGGAACGGATTGAAGACTATTGCAATAGCTTGGACTGGAATTGCTGCAACATTATTGAAAGGAGGACAGACTGTACATTCGGTTTTCAAGCTACCAGTACCCATAAACGAGACAAGCGTCTGTAAAATTAAAGCCAATTCGAGTATTGGCAGATTTATCCGCAGCACATCGTTAATTCTTTGGGATGAAGTGACCATGGCTCCGTGTCATGCATTGAAAGCGATAGACACAATTCTACAAGATCTAATGAATAATACTATACCATTTGGTGGCAAAGTTCTTGTATTAGGGGGAGATTTTAGACAGTGTCTACCCATTGTGAAGTACACCAATCATAGAACAGCAATTATTGAAGTCTCCATGTTTCGAAGTCATCTATGGTCGCTATTCAAGAAGTTCTCTTTGAAACAGAATATGCGAGTTAACAAAAATGAAATAGAATTCTCCAAATTCCTTCTCGAGGTAGGAAATGGTATGAACGAAATTGTGAAAATTCCGGCTAAATGTGTAATACGTGATAGTCTACAGAATGAAATTTTTGGACCCGATTTGATAATGCCGAATAATATATACAAGTTTGTTAACAGAGCAATTTTAGCGCCAAAGAATGAAGACACAATGAAATTGAATGAACTGGTTTTACATAAAATTGTTGGTGATACCAAAATTTACTATAGCGCAGATACAGCCGTTTGTGAAGAGAATAATAAACTGGATTATCCCATAGAGGTATTGAATAAAGAAACTCCCATAGGAATGCCACCACACAAATTATCATTGAAAGTTGGAGCTATAGTAATGTTGTTACGGAATATGAATCCAAAACGCGGCTTGTGCAACGGTACTCGTCTAATTGTCAAAGATATGAAAAATAATTACCTGGATTTGGAAGTAGTAACAGGTCAAAATGCGAAAGATCGTATTTTCTTGCCAAGAATAGATTTGGTACCAACTGACTCGAATTTACCCTTTATCTTGAAACGACGTCAATTTCCGATACGATTGGCGTTTTCTATGACAATCAATAAATCTCAAGGACAGACTTTTGATTTTGTTGGGATAAATTTGGAAAAACATGTATTTACACATGGACAGCTTTACGTAGCAATGTCCCGCGTGAGATCCTTTGAGAATTTGAAAATAAAATTGTCCGCCATAGATATCGACCAAAATACTGGAGATGGAACTGTCAAAAATATAGTATTCAAAGAAATATTAGGTGACTAATCGGGAGATATGCATTAATTGAAGACACTTTTTGGGAACGATATGTAATATCACTTTAATAATATAAACTTATTTGATTTGGTTCTTACAAATATCTGGAAAAATATCTCAAGCGGATTTAGACAGAGTAATCAAGCATGTCATCATATCCTAGGACATTGTGAAACGGTGCGAGGTATCGCCCTCGAAAACTGAACCTCATGTCTCTAGGACTTGATGTTGGAACAATGAGTTAGATACAATTGAATGGAGTCACTATTTTGAGAAAACTAAGAAAGATATCTTCCGCAAGCAGAACCAGACAAATATCTTGCAACTCTTAGGCACGGTGTAGCATATCGTATAAAATTTATATTTGTTTTCGGGAAAAACACAGCTGATCTAGACTACATTCTAGGAATATTCACAATGATACCTAATAGGAATTTAAGATAGGGCATGCAACATAAGTATCATCATATCCTAGAACATTTTGGAACGGTGCGAGGTATTGCCCTCGAAAACTGAACCTCATGTCCCTAGGACTCAACGTGTGGAACATTAAATTATTTTGGAAGGGATACGTCTGATTGGAGTCAAAATTTTGGAAATACTACGAGGAATATTATCATATCTTAGGACATTTTGGAACGGTGCGAGGTATTGCCCTCGAAAACTGAACCTTATGTCCCTAAGACTCAACGTTTGGAACATTTAATTATTTTGGAAGGAATACGTCTGATTGGAGTCACTATTTTGGAAATACTACGAGGAATATTATCATATCCTAGGACATTTTGGAACGGTGCGAGGTATCGCCCTCGAAAACTGAACCTTATGTCTCTAGGACTCAACGGAAAATGGGATTATTTCGGGAGAAGTTCGATTGATTGGAGTCACTTCTCGAGCATTCTAGAACGGTGCAAGGTATCGCCCTCGAAAACTGAACTTTATGTCTCTAAAATTTATTGTATAGAAGAACAATAAATATGGAAGAACAAATTAAATATATATGAGAAGAACTGATCATATAGTAAGATTACTGAATTTCCCTGTATGTCTCTTTTATCCAAAAATCCTTTGACTCCTATCCTCTCCTGGCAAGAGATATGCTTCTACCTTCACGTGGTTCTTGCTGAACATATGTGTAGTTAGATGCACATATGACTGAAAGAAGCATAATCTTGTATCTATCGAATGCAAACATTTCAAACAATTGACAGTACATATGATTCCGGAAAAAATTGACTGGAAGAAATCAAATTACAAATATAAATAAATATGATTATCTGGAATAAGTTCTGCATAGAAATAATCAGGATTATAACGTTCCAACAGCAAAGTGCTGCCTTTTTCAGGTCGAATAATGATGTATCCATTTTCATTCCATTTGGAAACAAATCAACTTTAATAAGCAAATTGATCATGATAAATATCCGTCCAATGAATTTATTAACAGACAGTGGAGTTTTGATACAGGAATTAATTCAACTTTACTATTCCACTTTAAGATACATGAAATGAATGGTGATTATACTATTGTTCATGAGATAAAATATTTGAATAATTATCACAAAATATTCAATTAAGTGATGGCACGGTCTTGTGGGTCAATCAATTTCAAACTGCATTTTCTATTTCTTTCTTTTTGAATCTTTATTCCTTTTTCTTCTTATATTTTCAACTATCTTAAACTCATATCTAAGATCTAAATGCTCTCCTAATCTGTAATAAACATCATTTTATTGCACATGTGAATTCTCACTCATTAGTATTCTCAATTTACTCATAAATTCTTGCTAAATAATTCATGGAATAATATTGGAAACTGTTGATAAGACAGGGTGAAATCGTAAGCAGAGAAAAGTGCGGGAATATAATATAAGCAGTGGGAATTAGTGAGTTTAAATCATAATCGATATTGAAAGTTGCCAAGATGATAAGAAAATCATGATTGAATACAAATCTACGAGCGAAGCAGATTACGTGAGTTCAATTTACATTCGAGATTGATCTTGTCAGAAAAGAATTCTTGTCAGAGACGCGATACATGTATGGAGCTGCCTAGAGTTTCTGAAATTCGTGGAGGAGTTAAAATCAATGATTTTTCTTTAGATAAATACATGAAATGACATTGGAAATTGTCTATGAAAAAGAGTGAAATCACGAATAGAGGAAAGTACAGAAATATAATATGGAGCAGAAGGATTCTGTAGGTTGAAATTATAATCGGAACTAATTTTATCAAGAAATTATTTTTGCCGGAGGCGGTTCACATATGGAGCTGCGAAGCCTAGCGCTTAGACCCGCGAAGCGGGTCTAAACGCTAGTTCTGAACTAAAATTCAACATGAAATCTATGTTCTATTGTTCAAATACAAAGACTTAGTCTATTCGCAAACTACAGTGTTAGCAATATTATGTAAATCTTGCAAAATTAATACTTTTGGTATAATGGATCCATTGTTATTAATGTATTATTATTATTAATCTTGAGATCTTTTGCTGACTTAATATGGCCTACTTATTTTATTTAATTAATATGCATACATAGATTTTTGTATTAATAATATCATCCATCATCTTTTATCTAGCTGCCATCATTTGTATGTTAAGAATACACCTAGATCCTAGCAAGATACGAAGTGCACACACGACATCGTGAATAAAGCTGTATTTTCAAGTGAAATATCGAACTTGTAGACTGTATATACAGGGCAATTTTTGAAGCCCGAGTGAAATACATCAAGAATTGATCAGCTATTTCCATTAAATAAATTTTTTTTATTTCCAATAAATATCAATATAATTACTTATTATCCATGGATCGGATTTTTTAGTTTGTTATCAAAATATGCGAAGACTAGTGCTTTGATATCGCAATAAGTACGATCGTCACTTTAAATAATCGAAGTTGTAGATAATCAAGTGTTTCTATTTTATCAATTAATTCAAAATGTTCCATCAAGTATCGACTATACAAGCTTTTTCATTTATAAGAAGAATTTATTTAGGAGAGCAATAATATCAATTCTTTATTCGGGATTCAAACACATAGTCCAAATATTTCAGTTTTATTCTGAGATAAAAAGTTAATTATCATAATATGCTGATTATAATGAATTGCGTATTTCATGAATTCATCAATATATGAAATTATTAGGGAAATATAGTATTCGACTCTCTTTGAACGATCATGTCGCAAACTGCTGTTATGGCTGTTGAAACCAGCTCTTAATATAATAATATAATATTATTCACAATCAAAAAATTCTAAATTATCTGGATATCTGCAATACTCGGAATTCAATTCCAATGCCGATTCAATTATCACTCAAAACTGGTCGTGTTCAATTTAACGGAAATTTCTGTTAATTATTAACAAAGATATGCGAGTGTGGAACAACGGCGAATCGCATTTAAAGCGATCAAATTCGCATTAGCCCTGTTTCATTCTATTTATAACAATTGCTAGTTGCAGTTTACCTCCACACATTGCTGCGAATTGGCACACAAAAGGATCATTTGGGTCCTTGATTATTCTTCTATAAAATGAGCTCCTTGTAATTGAAATCATGAATTTTTGTATAAGTATCTTAACGATATTGTGATTCAACGTTCCTTTTTGTTGAATCCATTGTATTCTCACTGAGTGATCTAAGAGAAGAGAAAATATAACTATAGATCATAATTAGAAATATCTCATAAATTGATACAGTTTAGCTAATTTATTATTCCTGAGTCGTTAAAAATTATAGTGAAATTTTTTTTCTGAATTATTCAATCACATGTTTATTTCAGGAAGTTTGGAATAGTTTGTTAGCATGAGATAGCCAGTTCCAGTAAAATAACTGACGCATCAAATTGATATTTAATTATATATTAATCTCCAAATTACTAGTAGTTTGAAGATACTTTTTGTACTAACAACTTATTGAAATCCAAAAATGGACTACTTTCGCATGTAGTGTAGTGTTAAAATATAGAGTCTTATTGAAGTGATAGAAGAAGAACTTTGTTTGCCGATAACTTAATAGATTTTTAGGATTCTATATTTTTTAAATATTGTGAAGCTCTTTAATCGGAGTATTTAAGGGCAAACTCAGATTTATTCGAATTTATAGCATTAGGCTTCTTATTCTACTTCTGCCACTAGACTTTTATGGTACAGGAATTTTTCTTACTTTTTTTTCGTAAGACTTATATTGAACATTTCCTTATTACCTCCTGGGATTCTAACTTAAGTGGTTCCAGAAATGTAACCAATAACAAAAGTCTACTAAAATTCTGAAGAACCATGACAAAAAAAACTAGTGAAAATTTGTTGATTGTTATTTTTCATGAATTTTTGAATTTAGCTAAGAAAGAATAATTTTTTTTTCTCTGAAATACCTGCTTGAAAATTTCGCAGTTAGTAGTAAATAATAAACTATTTTTAGAAAAAAATGTTTAATTGACGATTTCAGTGTATGACCTTAGGACAGACCTATTGTTAAAAATTATTTTTTTCATGAAAAAGCACTTCAAACAGCCTTGGTTTTTTTTCAAAAAATGAAGTTCTCATCGGTCTATTACAATTTTTCTAGCTGACAATTTTTGTTAATTAATTTCTAGCAGACCATTTGTTATAAGCTATTTTCTCATGAAAGTGCATTTCATAACAATCCCTTGATTTTTTTTTTAATAAAGTTTAGATCTCTTCTATCTATTAAATCTTGTCTGCCTGACAAAAACTTTATTAGAATGAAAAAGTTTTTTGTGTACTTTTTGTTGTATTTATAACATTTGTACTATATTTACCATTTTGATGAAAAAAGTATTCCAGTATATGTATGGGATCTACAATATTAACTAGAATTGTAATAAATTGAAAAATGTAGTCGCAGCACCTAAAAATTGAAGTTTGTCAGTGTGAGAAACATTTTTTAGCTGACACACCAATTTTTATGCATGAAATAGATGTTGAACCTGCTGTCAGGAGAAAATTGAGGTGATGTTTTGAAACGACTGTGTGAAAGCCTATTCTTAAAAGAATTAAAAAAGTCGCGGCGCTTTAGAATGAAGTCTGGCATATTAGAAATCAATATTCTGATGAAAAACTTATTCGAGAATAAAGAAGGGATCTACAATAATAATTTAGAATTGTTAAGAAAATCTCTAGTTAGCAACGATTGTACCACATTTTTTCATTGAAAAGTGTGGTCGCAGCTCTTAAACAACTAGTCTGACAAAGAAAAAGCAGTTTTTTCGCTAACAGATCAATTTTTATGCATAAAATAGATGTCGAATTTTCTTTCAGAAAAAAATTAAGGTAGTGTTTTGACAAGGCCCTTGTGGTTTTGAAAAAAAAAGCCTGTCACGGCGCTCAGAAATGAAATCTGATGTGGTTGAAACTTCAGTTGTTTTTTTTTTTAACGAGGTGCTTTGAAACGCCTATGATTGATCTTGATGCATTGATGCTGCGCATTCAAAATTAAGTCTGACAAATTTACTAACAAAAATTGTCAGCCAGACAAGTTGTAATAGAAAGAAGAGATCTTAGAATTCATTAATAAAAAAAAGCAAGCAGATGTTATGAAGTGCATTTTCATGAGGAAAAATTTTTTTTATAAAAGGTCTGTCAGAAGCTAATTAACTAAAATTATCAGTCAGACAATATTTTCCAAAAGAATTTCAATATTTACTACAAATTGTATAAATTTCAGATAGGTGTTTAATAGCAAAAATTATTATTTTGTAGCTAAATTCAGAAATTCATTAAAAATATTTTTTACAACCATGTTTTTCAGTCATTCTCAATTTATAATTTTAGGTGCTCGATGGGGTAGCTTTTTTGTTATGGGAGCTTACACAAAGTTACTTTGCGATAATATCATGCCTGAGTAGGTGAAAATTATAAAGTATGCAACAATATTGTATCCTGAGTTATCAAATAAATAAGGGAAACATGGCGCTGGTCAATACTAATCTTCTCAGTCATGGATTATATATCATTTCATCTACTACTAAGAATTAGATCCCATCAAAAATTTGATGTTTACATTGTTAAATCATCCTGACAGATATGTCACTTTCTTCGTTATTTATTCAGTAATTTCACAAGTATAACCAGGCCGATATAAGACTTCTTTTTGAAGTTTAATATCGAATATTGTGGTTTTAAAATTATTGAAAAATAAATAAGAGAGACTCAATTATTACACATTCAGAGACAACGAAAAAATTTTCAACACGTACAGCACATTTCTCTGCGTAAAATTTATTTAAAATGCCCAATTCGGATTAGAAAGCAGTAAGTTCCATTCTCAGTCTTTGTTACTAATAATTGACCATTTTGAAGCAAGAGGTGGTGTGAAAAACAATTGGAAACGAAGAAATAGACATCTTTTAAACTATAGACAGGATATTACAGATATTTCATACTTGGGACAAAGTCGAAACTAGAAATTCAGCCAAGGCAGTAAATAGGATTTTCTGCCGTATTGAATAAAATTTTAGCTTTAAATGTTATAACATCACCTTTGTGACTTTGAATATATTATCGTAGGCATCATACAGATCGTACCGCTTAACAAAATCTCTATACGGGAACAAAGTTTTAGAACTGTCATAGTTCACGCTTCGGATGTAGCGAACCTTTTTTAGTTTTAGTGAAATAACCGAAAAGCGACGAATAAATCTTTGTTAAACTTAAATTCAAATAAGTTGCGAAGTTTGTAGACTTGAATCTATTCTATTTCATAATAAGTTGAAGATAAAATCCGAATCTCTTTTTAGAAAATATATTTTTAATGAAAATAGTCTTTTTGACGATCGATTGTAAAACAATGAGTCGAATGCAGCTTCCTTTATTAGCTAAAGAACTTCACAAATTACCATAGAAATGTGTACTATCTCTTTCTTATTCGTTACTCTAACATACATGTGTCTTGATTCATGATATTTTAGTAAAGCTTCTTTAAGTGAATAAGAAGGAGATGGACTATATTTTCATGGTAAGTAGTGAAGTTTTTTGAGTTAATGAAGGAAACTGAATTCGGTCCAACGTATTCAACTAAAAACAAAAACTACAATTCATAAAAAATATAAAATTTTAGAATATACAATTGGGATGTTTGTTTCAGCCAAAATTAATTAAGATTTCAGGAGATTCTCTTTAAATTCTGTGTATTATGGCTCTACCGTGTCTAAATCCGATACTGTAATTTCTGATACTATTCGAAATAGCAATAAATGATTTATAAATATAAGCTACAGAATCTTGATTGACAGGCGTAATGAATATTGAAATCAACTACATTTGAAGTCTCCTATCTAAATATTATATGCAGCACATAGAGCATGCTAAGTAGCTAGAAAATGAAGAGAACATATTCGCTTGAATATCTAGATTATTCTCTGCTCTGCTCTCTTCCATAACGTCCGCAGTCTTTCTGCAAGACATGTTTTCACCCTTAGAAATTCAAATGCAATGTATCTTCATTCATCATTTTAAAACAAGGGTGATATCACAGGCTTTATGTACGTTTCACACGCGATTTTCTTTCGTTATCAATCAAAACAATGCTTAGGTCTTATCACTTCACTTTATCAAAGCTGTTCACCTTTTATTCAATCGTATGATTATTATTATTATTATTTCTACAATAACTGAATGTCCGGAATATGTTACAGTTGGTTTTCTGAAGAGAAAAATGAGGACAAATGTAATTTTTCACGTGTAATCACGGCTTGCTACACTCAAATATTTTGACAATTTAATATATTCTGTAATATTTCAACGTCATCTATAAAATTGTATTTTTTGTTGTAAAACAGTAAATCAATGTTAGAGTTTTGACAAATTTCTAAATTTGCGGTATCATACACCAGCAAATAAATGATAAATCAAACGAATATATTTCATACACAATTATCAATTATTGTTTCCCACGGTGGCAGAATTGAGAATAATTTTCCGAGCTATTTTCAATCACATTCTCCTATACGAGCTGCAGTGGGACTTTTCTATCGATGCGTTGGACTTGCTCTATCAACTCAGTACAAAATATTATAAATGTATTTCAGCATCAAGAAAAAGTCAAAATTATTCTCCTTTTTCTGTTCATGACAAGGCTTTGAAATAAGCAAACACCAAAGATGTATTCAAATTTAGTGACATACTAATTCCAGCAACTTAAGAATCATATGACTCTTTATCTTATTTAAAAAAAAATGGGTCCTTATTGGTTTCAAGCTGTAGATCACGAAAAACCTTAGATCCGTCGCTGACCAGACTGTATCTTAACATTTCCTAACTTCTACGAGTGAGAGACAACAAGTATATGGCTGATAGATTTTTTTGTGAATTTTAGATTGAAATATTTACAGAACTGCACATCAGAATACTGTATGTATAACTTGCACATAATTTATGAGAATTGATCGATATAAATCAAACTTTACTAGGTTTTTATCAATTCGATCTCTGGTCTACCTCTTTGTTCGGTACAAAATTTGGAATTGATTATAAATTAACTTCCCGATTAGCTATTGAGACTTGGAACTTTCAATATAGCTCAAAATTGAATGATAAAGCAATAATAATCCATTTTCTTATCCACCTGTTTGTCAATTAGCTTGTTATCAAAATTTCAATCTTCTCTAGGTAGCTAGTTCGTTCAAACTTCCAGGCAAGCTCAGTTCCCGATGACAATATGATGCTCAATTGTTTGTAGCTCGCTTTGATCCCTGCAAATATAAATATAATAGCAGGTAAGCAATTGGGTTGTCATGAAAATAAAGTTGTGATTTTATATTATTTTTTCAGTAGATAATATCAAACTATAAGTGTAAAAACTATTCTTATAATTTATAAATGACTATATTTACTACAATTAATATTTAAAATTCAATAAATCTATATAAATAAAAATCAATGTTTGTATGTTTGTACCTTATGCGTTCCGAAACCATCGATCAGATTGTGGTGAAACTTTGATAGAGTGTTCTGGGGACGTACGAGATGGTTCGTGGCACAAAAAATCTATATATAAATGAGTTTTTTTTTAATGAATTTTTCTGCTTTGGTGGGAAGAATGTATAATATCAATAATTTAATACACAAATAATTAACTATTATTATTACTCCATCAAAGTTTATATGGAAATTTGGATTGATGTCTGTATTATATAAAAAAAAGTCGAGTCACTTACACCATTCATAAATCAAGAACGGCTTGACCGATTCTCATGATCTTTGATTTTTTGGATTTGTCTTCGTCCAGAATAGCAGAATAAGTATTAAAAAATCGGAAGAAAAAATATCATTCTCTCATACATTTTGTATAAAACATATTTTTTGATGATATCATGAGAACTTATTTATCGTATTCAGCTTATAAGATTTGCCCCAGGGTGGAATAAACAAAAGCAGCCGATAGGACCTGAAAATGAATTTGGAAATTTCAGGTTCTATCAGTTCCTTTTTTTGCCATGCGAGCGAAACGAGCTTGGTCAAAAATAGGTCGCCGTGCAAGCGAAGCAAATTCCGTCAACGTTGAAATGCCTTACTAGAGATGCGAACTCGGTTAACGGTAAGCTGCGGTGCCAGCGAAGCAAGCTCGATCAACGGTAAACCACCGTACGAGCAAATCGAGCTCGGTTAACAGCAGACCGCTATGCGAGCAAAACGAGCTCGGACAACTGTAAGCTGCCGTGTGAGCGAAGCGAGTTCGGTCAATGCCAAGCTACTGTGCGAGCGAAAAGAGCTCAGTAAACGGCAAGCTACCGTGCGAGTGAAATGAGCTCGGTTGACTATAAGCTACCGTGCGAGTGAAGTGAGCTCGATCAACTGTACAATGTCGTGCGAGCGGAACGAGATTGGTCAACGGTAAGATTCCGTGCGAGCGAAGCGTGCTCAGTCAACATTAAGACGCTGTGCGAGCGTTGCAAACTCAGTTAGAGGCAAGCAGCCGTGCGAACGAAGAGACTTAGCTCAACAGTAAACCGCCATATGAACGAAGCGAGTTTGGTAAACTTGGATTATTCCCAGCACATGCATATTCATTTCATTGTTACATTTTGGTTAGGTTCATATTCAAATAGGCAAGTTAGGTCCAATATAATATTTACTCCTATATAATCACTTGAATAAGCATGTCATGTGAGATTCATACATTCACTGTATAATCTTCAATAAATCGACAAAAAAGAAAGTAATATAAACCCAGAAGACATTCAGTGGAACTGCAAAGTCTCGGCCGAATACAAAAATCTCCTATTTCGATTGATTTCCTACATAAGAAGATCTTTTCACGGTTTGACATAACCTTACTATTTCCGGGTTATGAGGTCCTGATATGAAAGGTAGGCTCAAGTACCTTGCAATCTGAATTTATCAATTCTGTGGCGTTACGAAGTACGCCGGGTCAGCTAGTTTTGAATAAATGAAAGACGCGTTAAAACGCTTTCTAATTGATCCGACATTTACGTGACGTCACTTCAGTAGTAAGCAATCCAGCAGTTATATACTTAAGTGAAGTTTCCTTGTATATCGTCAATTTTTTATTGGAAAAACTATTTCAATATAAGCAATGTGTCTCAAAGATAATTTCACAAAAGCTAATTCAAGTAATATACCAGAAGCTAATCCATTTATGATTTATGAATACATGGTGGTGTATGAAAAATTCAATATTCTGGAAATACGAGGTATCTAGTTATCAATGTGAGCAGTTTTTTGAAATTATTTTCTCAGTATGCAAATGCTGTTACATCTTTTTGTACAAATCCAGTCGAGAATCATTTTGTGATAATGCTATAGGCTATGCGTGTATTCAACGCGAATATAAAACTTGTATTGTGAAAGGAAGAATCATTCCAGGATATCTATTCTATAATTTTCATGACTTTCCACCTACTTGAGGTGATATATTAATAACGTTATAACGTCATATCACCTTCCACCGTTGAAGCATCTGAAGGTACTCGTTCTAGTCGTACTTGCTTTAGTTTCTGGTTATATTCATTTATGTTGATACACCATATAAGTACCTATAGTTTGGAAATTTGTCAGATAAAATAAATATGAACAATATAATAATTACTCATATTTTGCAGTATTCATCAATGAGAATTAAAATATGGCTGCGTAGTATTAACAGTTATTTGAATTTGACCTACTACATTCTTAACGTAAATAAGATTTCAAATTGATATTTGTTTACAATTATTATGAATTTTCATCTTATGGTGGGTTCATACACAAGAATTTTGTGTACTTCAGCCCACAACTAAATATCAAATCCATCTCAAAATAAAATATGAAACACCATAACCTCAAACGTCAAAACATCACTGGTGATACGATTCTATCAACACCTCTTTGCTTACAAAAATTTTATTAGGACATTTTTTTTGGGTGTTAGGATAAAAATGAACAAAACAACCTCTATATAGTTTCTTTCTGATATAATTCTTGCAATAACGTTCAGTAATTACTCTGAGTAAATAGGAAATCTTTGCCCTGAGCACCGAAATGACGTCACATGTTCATCGATTGCGCTCGGGCGTTTACGACAATTTCCGATCCATTCAAAATTTGAGGCTTTTAATTTATTAATAAAAAATATAATGTTTATCAGAAAATTGTGTGAAAAATAATCAGAATACAAAATTTTATAAACTTTCATATGGTATTATTACTTTATATACGTGATAGAACTCAATTGTGCTTGTGACGTACTGGCGGGCATGATGCGCGCTTTGTCAGCTTATAGTGACAGCGTGATGGAGGACTTGGGTCATTATTTGGGCTCTGTACATTTAGCTCTGATGGCACAACTGATGCATCACGGAGCACAAATTATATTTTCATATGAAATTCTTAGTTTTTAACGGACGAAGACTGAGAAGTCAATTAATTCTAATTCTGTGAGGAATGTATAAACATTGTGTTTTTGTTAAATTCTTGTCCTTTTGGACCTTTTTCGATTGTAGGAATCAAGGCACTGAGAGAAAAATGCATACGCTCACAAAGTAGATCCTCCTTCAGACTGCATGTTTCCATCAACCATATCTTTACTTTCCTCACCCTTGTACATTTCCCCAAGCGGGCTGTATTGCAAACTTGGGGTTTTATTGCAGCTTTTAAAGGCTTTCATCATATAAATATTGTCTTATAATATTGTACAAAGGATCCGGTAGTAATCTCTGCGCTGTTTGGGGTAGCAGGATGCTCCAGTAGGTGGGAGAGGGGAATAGCATCCGCGGCGTCTGTGGTCGGAAGCAGCGCATAGCACACGCGCAAGACAGTATGTGTTCCGCCAAACTAGGATACGGATAACCACATCAAAAGCGATTGACAGATAGATATGCCGTACTGCGCAATGTATCTGTTGTAATTTAGCAGAAGACAATCGCAATAACAACGAGAATAATGAAATGAGAAGTTGTAGGAAATTTAAAAAAAATTGCAATTGGAATACAAAATGATAGATTGATTCTGTTCACCATATCAATTGTTGATTAGTGTTATCATCAATAAAAATATAGCGATACAGTTTGTACATTTGTAGAAAATATCTACAGGCTTTTTAGACCCATGGTATTGATGTGATGACGATATTTCGGTATTTCACTCTATCTAGTGCCTTTCTCTTTCAGTTAAAATTGGTAAGACTATATTCTTCTACCTTTCTTGTGGTACACCTCTACTTCTTCTCGTTGTTATACCTCTCCAAACATAATTTTGACTATTCTGTCTTTAGGCATTTTCATTATATGCCCTATATTCAAGGTAGTATGTTGTTTTTATCATACAAGCTGTGGTTGCCATATTCATGATGACTTACCGCCCATGGGCAGTGACGGTAAAAAATGGTGGATGTCCATAGAAAATATCTATTGCTATAACAGGCGAAAGAACAATTATCGCAATTTTTGTTGGAATGGGATTGGAGCTTTTAATACCATCAGCAACTACTAAATTTTTATTGATATTTGAACACATCGAATTCGATAATGCTGAGTGGATCTCCCAATCGTGTCAAAAAAATTGTGAGCACTACGGTCACTGAATACCTTTGTACCGATTTCGCATAATATTATCCTTAATTGGTAAACTGTACTTACTGACCTTAATCCTTCGCTCATTATTGTTTGTAACACAGCCTCATGTAGTTTGGCAGTTGCATCTAAATTTTCTAAATTATCCACAAGCTAATGACAAATTACTATTATCCCTTTGTATAATGGAATCCATACTGTTCAAGATAGTTGTATTTGATTTAAGTAAATCGATAAAATATGAATAAAATTGTGCTGAATATTTAATAATAATAATAATATATAAATTTCCATCAAATCAGCCGATATTGGATTGCCATAAAAAATTAAATACAATATTGGAGTATACATGGATTAAAAATTAATAAAACAATAATCAGATATCATCTTAATGCTATTCAGGTTATAGTAACTTTTTTTTAATTTTTGATAATGTCTCCTCATTTTCAAATTGATCAGGTATTTTGTTATTCATTTTAGTGCCCAGCCCATGTCGATAGGATTATCATGCTGTACTAACCTTACTCTACTCCCAGGTTGTATACATTTTTCCCATCTCCGGGTACCATAATTATGGATGTTCTTATGAATTTTAAATATATTATGACTTTTTCTCTGATAACTAGGATGATGTGATACAGATATATACCTACATAGCAGAACCAATATTTTCTCTCTAGCCCTTGCAGGAACATATTTTTCATAATACCTGCATTGAAACAATTCGTTTCAACGCCTGTTTTGTCAGTCGAAATAAGACAATTTCAGCCCTAGGGGAGAAACAGGCTTGTTTCTGCCCGCTAAATTTGTTTCTCACATCGTTTTATCCCTGACAGAGTCGAATTTGTTCATTGTCAATCTCTAAATGAAAATCATATAACCTTAGTTAATTTGACAGTTGTTGTATTCGTAACTGTAAATTAAATTGAGAAGAGGATTAGTTTCAAGAAAAAAAAGTATTAATACGATAATTTCAAGTTCACCACAATATCTTATTGATAAAGCACAAGCAGCTACTTTCGACTTGTTACCTGCAAAATAAAAAAAAAAATATTTACTTTGTTATGTCAAATTTGTAATATGAAAAGATTCAATGCAGGTATTATGAAAAATACAGTGTGTGGCACGGGACAAAACACGATTTCAGCCAAAGGTGATGCAAGCCTTCGCTTCGCTCGAGCAAGCTACTCTCACCCTCAGCTGAAATCATCTTGTTTTGTCCCCAGCCACACAATATACTATTAATGAGAATATATTTCTTATTGTGAATTTTTGTTATAGCAAGATGAGAAGGATCCCATAAATTATTATCGTTACATAATAATGGATAAAATTTTGCATACTAGAAAATCTTTGAAGTAGAGATCTTAGTTTGATTAAATAACACAGGGATGACAGAATATTGCATAGCTCATCAATATGGGGCTCTTGAATCAAATATATAAACCTAATACTTTTTTAGAGTGACTTGACTCGAATTTTGTTTTGTTGGAGGAAATATTTTTTCAGAACCCAAGTGCTGCCTTTTTCAAGTGTAAAATGTATAATAAATGAACAAAAATTATGAAAACAACAGAAATATACAAATAGTGACTAGATAAGTTTAAAATATTAATTCCTAGTTTCGAAGAGTCCTGTTTGTGGTTCAACTTATAATTCAATGTTCACAACTCCTCAGGAGATAAAAATGAAGATCTAAATAGGATAATTGTCAATTTCTCGTGGCTCTAGGTCAATTTTGACAATTTTCGTTTACTATACATTTTGCACTTGGAAAAGAAAGCACTTTACTGTTGAAACGTTGTGTCTTCAATTATTTTCATACAGAATTTTCACCCAATAATTGTTATTTGCTTAACTAGGCAAAAAAAATAGAAGATTTACTGACGCGGCTAGATAAGGCAGTAAATCTTCATTTTTTGCCAGGTTGAACACATAATTTTTTTGCCGATTGTTTATATTTGATTAATTTAATGAATAATTTCAATATTTTTGGAAAATGTCGTCATGTTGCTATGTATTTGTTGATTGGTTGCCAAGTTGTAATGCGTATGTTGGACGGTTGCTGTGGCAGTAAAAGTGTCACTTTACAAACTGTAAACTGTCAATAAAGTCGTACTTTTAAAGTCAATTGGCAAAAATAGTATATCACAATACAAGTGAAGAAACTATGAGTTTTGCTCACGCAGGTTGCAGTTTTGTGCACGAGGCGCTAGCCGAGTGTGCAAAGGCACACAAGTAAGCGAGTTCGTTTCTTCACGAGTGCTGTATAGCGTTTTGTTCAATCCTATTATTGAAACATTCATTAAAAAATTATAATCTATCACACTTCTTGAACAAAGATCATGTATAAAGTATAAAGTAGCATGGGCGGCGGATGCGTTGTTATGGATCATGTAAATATAAACATCCGCAACTGTCAAAAATATTAAAATTGTTTTGTCCTGATATTTTTACAAATATAAATTGTGACACTAAAATGGAACAAGATAGTAATAAAATTGTGCGAGGAAAAACATTAACAAAGAAGAGAAAACAAGTAATAGAAATAGCACTCAAGTCGATATTACAAAAATTACTACGATAACTACAGAGTCTCATCAGTTTTCAGTTGCTGGTATATCTTGTTTAAGTAACGCAATTTTCAATAATTATAAATTTCATTTTCATATCAATAAATACATGTAATAAAGTGTTTTGTAGTTTATTCTTTATTTCGTTATAAAAGAGTGAGTGGACGATAGTAATTACACTCACTACTTTCGCCCACCCGTTGTCATAGGAATCACTGTAGTTGACAAAACAAATAGTTTCAAGATTGCTATCCAAGTAAAAAATAACATGTTTCAATAATAGGATTGAACAAAACATATTTATTAAAATTTTGTTTTGTCTTGTGATATCTTTTTTAAATAGAGAGGAGTTTGGTGAGTCTTCTTATTTGTGGCGAGCTCAATGAAATTTTTTTTTGAACCTAAAAAATTCAGCATTTTTTAAAGATGTTGCATCATGGAAAATGTTATTGAAAAATCACTATATTCGTTTTTTAGCGCATTTTTTTGGAAAAATTGCTATTATATTCACTTTGGCTGTCTGGCTGGCTGGCTGGCTGGCTGGCTGGCGTGACGCTGAGTTCTCATCAACTATACTATTTACAGACTTGAAACTGGTACTAAATAAAAGCTGCTGTTTCGTAGGTTTGCACAAATCGCTTTAATTCAAGATCAGTGATTGTGGCAGATTAAATTATTCAATTAAGGTACGGTCACATAGCTTATGTTGTGTTATGTCTTTGTTATGTCATTATGTTGAGACCTATTAAAACTTATGAAACATGTCACATAGGTTATGTCATGTTCGTAATGTCATTTGACATAACACAACAGTTGATTTCAACTCAACTTTCGGACGCTGTGTTATGTCTGCGCCGGCGCAGTTGAGGATTATCATTTTTTGACATTTCATATAACCTCAAAAGACGAAGGAAAATTTATTAATTACATTAGTAGAAAGTAATTCTAGATCTTATATATTATTATAAACATGTTGTGAGAGAGAAAATACATGAGAGCGTTTATAAAATTATAAATAATCTCGTTATTGAAAATATGTAGTTCTAAAATCCCACACATGATGGCTTCAAGTCTTTGTGTCTGTTGACATAACACAACATACAAACATAACACAGACATAACATGACATAAGCTATGTGACCTTAGCTTTACTTGTTTCAAGTGAAACAATGCCCATAGATATATATGACATTAGGGATATGGCAACTAAAATTTATTAAAGTAGATAAAAATTTAGTTACAACTTTAGCCGCGGATGTCACTATTATTATGTACAGTTGTCAAATCTGTCCGGGATTCATTCAATGACTTTTTTGACGCGAATTTCAAGTTTATTAGAATGAATTATTATTATTGAATGGAAATTTGTTTATTTTTGGTGTTTTTTTTTTATATAGCTTTGATAAAGATCAAATTATCATTTAATAAGTAAACAATGAAGATTAAAAGGTATTTTTGAGTTTGTACATGCATAAATTATGTACCTATCAAATAGTCAACTTGAAACTAGTACTAAATAGAAGCTGCTGTTTTGTAAGTTTGCCCAAACTGCTTGATTTCAAGCTCAGTAATTGTGAGAGATGGTAATTTGCGAAATCTCTGAAGTAACAAGCATTCATGAGCTTTCAAAAATGCGCTGTCATCATCTAGATGATTCTTCCATTTTTTTTTTTGTTTTGCACTGTGTGATTTGCTCTAGCTCGTGAGATCCCAATAGAATGGGATCGATTCGCACTTTGCAGCTATGTTCACGAGCATTGACGAACGATGCGGACTTAGCAGATGCGGCTTTCCTCTAAGCCACACATTTAGATCGTTCGTGTGAATTCAGACAAATTCGAATTCGCAGCTTTCCGTAGCTTTCCACTCCTAATGGACGGGAAGCCTGAGTAAACTTTCTGATTGTTTTTTGTTTGAAAATTGTACAAAAAACTGTTGTATCCATATTCACAGTTAGATTTGATAAAGCAAACAGATGCGATAAATTGTTAATTACTTCTGATATTGCATTACTAGAATAATCATCACTACTCATATTTATATTGTTTATGTAAAAAGTAAACAATATAGGGTCAAGTATTGATCCTTGAGAAACGCCATTATGTAATTGTTTTCAAATTTGATTTTTGATTTTTGTAGAAAATTGCGTTCATTCAAATAAGTCACGATCGTTTTATCAAGCCTTCTAATCCGCAAATTTGTGTTGCTCACAATATTAATTTTAATAACGACTACTTTTGTAGACTACGTATATAAATGTGCTGTTATATGAAACGCGAGATTATGCTCTGATAGGAAATAGACTTCATGTATATGCCGTACAGAAAACATGTGAACAAACATTATATTTTGTTCAATTTGGAAGTTATATCATCTTTTCCAAAAGAATAAAGGGATATGAGGGCTAGCCCACAAATGTTTTGTAATGTACTGCAAATTCTGAATTTTTATTTTCTTTCCGATAGCAGAAGAACCACTTAAGAATTCCAAATTGTGAAAGACAATTTTATTTGGTCAAAATATCTTGTAGGATTCATTTTGAGCATAATTCTGGCGCAGCTGACTGGTTGCGCAGAATTATTACTGATCCCTTGTACATTCGCGTTTCGTGTATCCTTTATTTCTTTATTTTTTTCGTATAGAGTTACTTGAGAATTTGGATTGGAAATTATGAATACTTTAGATATAGATAACAATTAGAAATGAAGATCACCTTATCGATGATGATATTGTTGAAATTAAGTGAAAACAAATTACCATCTACATTATCAAAATATCGGATAAATAAAATTGAAATTATTTGAGAATAATCTCGGAAAAACTGCTCAAATTTCATAAAAATTCACTTTTTGTAATGATATTTCAGAAAAAAAAATTCTAAAATAATCCGATCGGAATAATTCATTTGCTGTAACAATATTTTATAGTTACTACAAACATAACGTACAAATGAATGTGTATATTTTTTTTGTATAAAAATAAGCTTATATATAATCGAAATAAAAATATCACGCTCAGTTCTAATATTGACAATGAAAATTTATGGTCAATTCATGTATGTTCGCTGAAAAAATTGAATCAATAATGAATTGTGTGAATTAGTTATGTTTGATTTATAAGCATAAAAGTTTACTCTTGAATATTTGAAATACTGAACTAAAGCAAAAATCGAATAATGATAAACAAATTTTTACCAGCACGTTTTAAAAAGTGAACAGATGGCTTAGTTTTTTTTTGTATTGTTCAAGGATCCCGAAAAGCTTTCAGTTCTAAAGTAACTTAAACTCACAGAAACAGATTTCTGCAATTTAATATCTGTTAAATAATTGAGACACATTGATTTTTATAATAATGGGTAATATAGTGATTATTAGTTATTTACATAATTAGTTATGAAAAGTGCCATATTGTTTGACTCACGTAATTTACAAAACTCGCTACGCTCGTTTTGGCAAATATTACGTTTCGTCAAACAATATGGCTTTTCATAACGTATTCTGTACAAAATTTTATCTAATTCCGTCAGAATAATTTTATCTATATTTTTGAATGAGAACATCTCGCACGTTACATCACAAAATTCAGATGACTGTGATTCATGACCATCTTTTGTTACTACAGAAACAAGAGTGCACTGAAATAAACAAATATTGAAATTTCACAAAACGTCAAAATAATTTTTAAAAATGTACTCAAGCAGTGATATCCTGTGTGATATAGTACCCTTTGATATTAATGACTCTGCCAATGTTGCATACTGTAAATGATAAATCATTCTTTTAGTCGTACGCAGATAAGTATAATTGATTAGCTCTGAAACATGGCCAGTTATGTAAAGTCATTACGTAACTACTTTACGCAGCTGTTGCATGACAGTCAGGGAGTACCGGGAGAGAGCACTCAATGTTAAAAATTATGCGCATGTAAATAGTTGCGCCCCTTGCTACCTGAGGTCTCTGATAGCTATGTTACCATGGCTCCCAATCAATGACGTCATTGCTCCCAATCTAAATTTATTTTTTGAGGTACTATAAATTGAAAGACGTCAATATTTTTTTCAAACAAAAATACATATATTATAAATGTTTGTACATGTAAACCAATCTCATTGACAATATATATATAAAAATATCAGGTTTTGAGATAAAAAGTTACTTTATGCATAAAGTGTGATCCAATTGTAATGAACAAATTCGCAGTTATAAAGTTCATTTAAAATTTCTATTAAAAACGTTACAAATCAATAACTTTGTATAATGTATTTTTGTAAAATATCTTCACTAACTGCGTGGATCATACCTTAAAATAAAATCACTTTTTACAGTATTGCAATACTTTGAATAGGTACCAAACTCAAAATTAAATAAAGTCATTTCATGCATTAGGTTTGACCCAGCTCTGTAGTTATTTGGTAAATTAGTAATTTGAACTAAAAAGCCATGAATCAATTACTTTAAAGTGTCTATTTTCAAAAAAATTTTTTTTAATTACTGTGAGTCATACTTCATGTTGAAATTACTTTTTACAGTATTTCAACTCCATTGTGAACAGGACTAAAGAAATACTGTATACAAATGTTCAGAAGAATTTAAAGTTATTCTAATACACAATATCAAAATCAATAGCCATATTCTCAAAGGAGTTCATACTAACCAACAATTCTGGATTAGTGAATTCTCTTCTATTTTAATTCAATCTTGAATCACTTATGGTGATATGACGGCAGTAGATATGAACTAGAATGAGTTTTAATAACAAAACTGAAAATATTAGGACCAAAATCACTAATCCAAGATTGTAGACTAGTTCAAATGATTTTGAGATTTGTGATTAATTGAAGAAATCAATGGAAAAAATAGAAAAATATTTTAGAAGTATTATTATAGAATAATCACTGAGTTCTTCAAATATACTTTGAGCTAAAGTGACGTTTTGCATAGTTTTCACTTCACCTGAACATAAATTCATCTTACTGTCTAAACTGAGTCAATTTTACTGTATTTGAGATTGTTTCTCCACAAATATTTGTTTTTTCTTCATTCCACTTATTGAAGCTTCTTCGGCTGTCTGAATTCTAAAGTAATATCAAGACTGAAGAATATTACTTCTTGGTTCCATATGATATAGAAATATTGGAGCATGTTCCATTACAAATAATAATTTTCAGTTCTGGCACCGTGTAAATATTGCAGCTGAAAAATTTTCATCCATCCCAAATGCTTCTTGTTTACTATTCGAAATTCCAGGTATTTGTGAGGTCCAGAAAATCATCTAGTCCAATATTTGTTATTATGCTCGAACTACATCATGTGTGTATTAATGCATTTGCACTAATAGAAACTCCAGGCCGCGGAATGGAACCAGTGGAGACGTACCTAGAATAATTATGATTTATAATAAATTAACAGAAAAATATTAAACAGACTTACAATTTACTTGCGGTACTTGCTTTTCAAAGTCTTTCTGTAACGTTCAACTGCAAGTCGTTGTATGGGATCCAAAACAGCTAGAGGACGGCTGTCTTGTCCAGTTAAGTATCTATTTGTTCGCTTACACCAAACAAAAATAGAGAACTTAACGGTGAACAAAACAAACGTCTTCGAAATATCGTGGATCCCACAAGTTAGTCTTGTTAAGTCAGTATTAGAAGTCACGAAGTCCACAGTCCGTTTCAGTACACGTCTTTCATGTCCAAGTCGAGGTAAAAGTCCAAAAGTCTTATCCATGACTACTTTTACATAATACATGAACATAGTTCTAGGTCTTGTCAGTCCGTTCACAGTCAGTTCTTGTCGTTGTATCAGGTCATGTTCCGGTAAGGTCTCAGTAGATAGTAAAAGTCCAGTGCAAGTGTCACACAATCTAGCGTCTGTCAGTTGAAAATTTGGAAAATTTCTTTTTTTTTTGGTGCCGGAAATCTTATCATCGGTTGACCAGTGTAAAGAAAACAATCCGGCACGGAACAACATTTCTTCGAAATTGACATCTACAAAAATTATGAACATCATTTATATTATATTATCATTATATAGTATCAAATTTGCATTGTACTCACCACAATTTTATGTATGAATCATAGAAATGAGAGCTTACCTTTTTTAATCGATTCACAATCTCAAAATTATAAAAAATAAATAGTAATAACGCAAGTAAAACTCTTAATTATCTGTATTGACAATTATAAACAATTTTATTTACTTAAATCGACATTTGCTCAAATTTTTTCAATGGTAACTAAGATTCAAGATTCAAATAAAATTGAAAAATAGTTGCGCCCCTTCCCGCAAGATAGTAGTAGCTATGCGCCAAATTCTTCCATTTGAGTGATCTCTCCCGGTACTCCCTGATGACAGTTATGAAAAATGGGACGTTGCATAACGTCAGAAATTGATGTAAAATTTGACTTTTCATAACGGAATTGGATAAAATAATTTGTATTGAAATTATGTGATTTGTGCCACTGTCCGATATTTTATCGGCTTGATGCATGAATATATCATATTTCCATGAGATCTAATTAATTACTCAATACGGTACAATTCAAAATGATGTGTTAGGATGTCGATTGTTTCAACATATTCTTCAGTTGTGAAATGTGCAGATTCCAAAACAGTTTAGCAAAAAATATTTCAATGTGTATGTGCTAAGAAGCTTGTTAATCATGGCTCATTAGAAATCACGTAGACTCAATTGTAAAATCTATAATAAATAGAATACATTTTAATATATTTTTTTTTTTCTCAGGTCCTGAAAAATGAAAAAACCGGCAGATATCAGAGGTCAGTAATAGATTGATATTTTTTTTTTATAACCACAAAATCAAATTTATGCAATTTATCATTTTCATGGTAGTGTTGTGATATAACCGCACTATAAGCGTGGCATGTGTGGTGTTTAATTTGAACAACATAACTTTATGATCGCACTCCAGTGCGAACGCTTCTGCATTTCAGCTGTCATTCTGTCTGATATATTGTATATTGTATTTAATTATTCTAAAATTTTGACTATGAGAACTTGTGTCAGAGCGATGATTTCACTTCAATTCAATAGAGAGAGCATGCAGCAGTGCAAATGGCAGCGATTTGAAGGCCCAAAAATACAACGACTTCATTTGTCAGTTTCTCAACACTACGCTATCTACGCCACCATCAGAATGATACTTTACATATTCATAGCTTTGAAAATATTCAAATATTATGGTTGAAAGGGTGAGATATGTTGCTAGTACATAAAATGACAGTAAGTCGAATTGTATTTTTAAGTATCAAATCTTGACCGTAGATGTTATATCTAGATAATTTTTTAAGCTCGAATATACAGAGTAATAATATGGATTGGTTTTGTTGCCTCGTTCTGATTTTTTATTTGCCTCATTCTAGGATTCACTTATCCCTAAATCCTCAAATATTGAATTTGAATCTCCTGTGAAGTAAACAGTGAATTTATTCAACAGTCAAATATATTTCAGACTGATTACATATTTTTTTTCTTACTATCCAGTTGTTCATTGCCATTTTTTTAGCTATTATTATGAATTAAATTGGAAATATGAAGTCCATATCTAAAAAATAGAGCGTAAATCCTCTGGGATTCACTCAATGCTTGAGGAAAACCCACGAGAAATTACCTCAAACAAAGAAATCTATAATATGAATCTTGACAAATGTCATTGTGGAAAATAAGGAAGTAGAAAAATATTGAGATAACATATGAAGATATGAGATTCTGTTTCTATAAGCAAACCAGAGCACAATTCTAAAATCCAAAATATTATTGAAATTTTATCTAAAATGTACTGAAAAATAAATTATAAATGTACACAAAACATACCAGTTGTAAGAATATAGACAATTTTTTCACTAATCAGGTATGTCTTTCATGAAATATAGGAAGCCGAACATTTGCTTATTCAAAACCATCTGTATTGTTGAAATTATTTGAATCTCTAGTTATCTGCAAATTTTCTATTCTCCCATCTGTTTATCTCTTTTTTTAAATTTGAATTACATAGATACTTATATCAGTTGTTTTCTGATGTTGACTTGTAGGTAAATGGTCGAAACGTCAAAACTCAAATAAAATATGCAGAATTTATAATCAAAAAGCTATTAATTCATAATTTTATTCTGGAAAAATATATGGAAAAACTCATGAATATTTGATGACCGTATATTTCTGAAAAGCAAAGAAATTGAGGAATATTGCAAAGCATAGATAATCAATTTATTTACAATTGGTCGTTGAGATGGAGGCGCTTGTGAATGCATCTAAATTAAAGAATAATTGACAGCATATGATTATTCAATGTGTATACAGAGTACTTCAATTATCATTAATAATACAAATATCAGTTTCGGGGAGCTCTTGATTTTATTGAATTCTGAGATGTTGCTTCATCGGTATGAAGATAATAGTCTGAGGCCCGAAATATCCACCTCCCATTAAATTTATTTGGTGAATAATAACCATGGCAACAATCGTCTGCACAATTGTTGCCGTTATTCACCAAATAAGTTTATTAGGAGGTGGATATCTCGGGCCTAAGATCCGTTATAAGTGTCGATCTGCACCGATCAAGTATCAATTGAAACTTATTTTTTATGAAATAAAATATGTAAACAAAAGTAAAGTTGATGAGTTGCCCAAAGAAATTTGTTCAGGGCTATATTTATTTAAAAATTCAATAATTATTCCTCTTTTCCATATCTTCATCGATCTTGTAACCAAAACAACTTGACACTAATTGGGAGATCAAGACCTATAGAATATGTAGACATAGTGTAGCTTACCAAACATATTTTTTGGACTACCCTGATACGTTATTTCTTCCAAGTTGATCAAAAATAATCAATTTGGTTCCACCATGGATTTTTGTTTGAAAAGTGACGTTTATTTGTGTATATTTTATAGTTTTTGATAATTGGGAAACTCAGAATATAAATTCCATGAAGATAATGAAAACCATTAGTCAATTCTTCATAATTTGACTCTTCTTTCTATTTGTATGAGGAGCATTGACTTCAAATTTGGAATAATTATGAACTTAGTCTGTCCGAAGATATTTCTTGATAGGTCAAAACCCTCAGGTCCAAAAAAACATTAGCCTCTTTACAGAAATAAACATTCAATTTCAACCATAAATTATAAGACAAATCTTTCGATTTATTGAATAAAAAAGCTTTTCGATGAATTTTCCGTTATTTATAAAAACAAAATACATTAGAACCTGCTCGCTCGTCCTTGGGGATTTGAATATATCCGTTGCGCTACAAGCTAAGAGTGAAGGGGACAGGCCGTCCCTGCACGAAGCAAACATTTTCATTTTCTATTTTAAAATTGTACTGGAGCGTGTTTGATACCCCTAAACATAGCTTCCCTATTGACAAAGACAGATATATTACCATGCTGTAACAGCTCCTGGAATCAAAATTAATTGCGAGCTATATGAAAATGACTTTATTTATTTTTAATTGGAGTAATTATAAAAGTTAGATTTGAAATATTCTCCCCTGCTTTGATGAATTAGATGCACTTCTCTGCCATATTATTCATTGTAATGTTGCTTGGTAACAACTTGACGTTGAAAACCGAGGACGGTAAATCCAAGACCCCTCTTACACGGGTATACAGCGGTAAACCCACTGATCTGTATAAAAACTGGATAGGGCATTCAAGTTAAATAACCCATGAGCCGGTGAAACAGATATGCAAGAGAAATGGACACCAGTTTGGCGTTTTTCTTAAAACAACGATCCTTTGAGCTCTTTTATTCTTGAGAACAGAACAAATATGGCATCAACATAGTGCTGTTTTTGTCCGAAATTTGATTAATAAGATATGAGGTGTGAACAGGAGCATAATCGTTATGTAAAAGCCATGAAGTGTTCTCTACAAAAAATTCGGATATATTTTACTAATTTCTGTATTATGCAAACGACGGTACTCTTATAAGTAGTACTCATTGATCGTTTGATCTTGTGGCAAGGACTTTTGGTGCACTTTGCCGTTGAAATCGAATAACACAGTGAGCATAATCTTCATCTTAGCCTGCAATTGTCGTGCTACTTTCGGCCTTGACGATTCAGAATGCCTCTATCGGGACAATTGAAACTTAATTTAGAGGTTTTATCCATAGACTCATATTTCGTCACTTGTTATGACAGTTTCAGTAGTTATTGACTTCATTTAGCGTCCCCTAAGCAACAGTCATTCGTTCTGTTCAAAATTTTGTTCAAAATTTACAAGTTTTGGAACATTTTTGCTGTCACAAGTTTCATACCCAAGACACGCGAAGAAATTTCATGCTATGAGCCAAGTAATACGCTAACATCTTCAGCGACATCTCTGATTGTGATTAGATAATTTATTTTACTTTTTCCATGTTTTCATCGGTTGCTGATGTTTTGGAACGACCAGGGCTTTCTTCATCTCCAACATCTCTACAGCTTTCTCGAAATTCCTTATATCACACGTAAGCCCCAATTTTACTAATGAAAGACTTACCAAAAGCGATATTCAATAATCCTGCAACTTTGCTGCACTTTATTTCATTCTTATTGCAGAACTTAATGCAAATTCTTAGATCCATTTTATAGATAAATGAATTATCGTACATTCATCATAACTGAGAGCAGACTAAAAATCCAGTTTGACTAACAATGTACAGATAATTTTCAGACATTTAACCTATGAAACGAGAGGGTCGCGTTAATCGGACTAGTACAATGAGCAAAGTTACAAAATTGTCATAATTTTTTGAACACACCTCGTATTCAAACTTGATAAAGAAGGAAAAAAATGTCTGTCTCTCTGTACGAGAAAATGTCTTCTTAAATTAACAGGGAAGTTTAGCTTCCAGCATTTCCGATCTAACAACCCTATAACCGTGAGATACAATCGCTTAGTGTAAAAAGAAGTAAGCTTCTAAATCGCAACGATTACTCGCGGAGGCAAGCTAATGCCCCAACGATCAAACGACTGAAACCCTAAAGTGAATAGTTCAAGGCGATTACAAACCAAATAATTTATGCGATAGTTGAGAACTAAAACGAGCGATTCCATCTCACTATTTTGAAGCAACATGCTTCAGGAAACTCAAAATTATGAGCATTCGTCAATAATTGGAGAATACTCAGGAATAATTGTTTCCATTGCTCCAACCTGATAATTTATGGCGTTGGACATTTTGTTTACTTAAAAATTGATAATGTTTCTAAGAAGATTTTTAACCCTGGACATGCACACTTCATTTGTAGTTGCATAAGTGTCACACTGGAGTCTCAGAAACCCCAAACGAAAACGTAGTTTTTCTAAGAATTGAATGTTGTTCTGAATAATTTTCATGATACGTAATCTATTCAGGATAATCATGGAAGGAGTAAGAGAAGATTGAGTTCTTTAAGAGCACAATTTATTGAGAAAAAGGACAATGCATAAAAAGTAGAAAATTTTTCGAATTTTTCTTATTCAATGCATAAAATAGATCTTTGAGTTCTGAAGGAGTCATTTCCTGCTGAAATGTCAAAATGGTGAATAATAGAGAGTTTTCAGCTATGCCAATAAATCTAGCGCAAAATCCTAAACGAAAACGTAGTTTCTCTGAGAAATTGATGTTTTTGATCAATTTTCATGATATGTAATCCATTCAGGATGATAGTGAATGAAGAGAGAAAGCATTGACTTTTTTGAGAGCATAGTTTATTGAAAAGAAGGACAATGCATAAAAAGTACATATTTTTCGATTTTCTCTTGTCCAATGCATAAAATATAAGATCTTTCATGAATTTCGAGTTCAAGTTCATCATTTATCAACGCAGAAGGGTCTTTCATTTCCAAAGTAGTCATTTTCTGCTGAAATGTCAAAATGAAGAATAATAAAGAGCTTACAGCTATAGCAATAAATCTAACGCAAACAGTCACACTGGGGTCTCAGAGACCCAAACACAAACAAATTCATAAATTATGACCCAATTACTTCAGCTACCATCAAAATACATATAGCACATACTGAAGACATTACTAAACTAATTGTACGAGGTGGTCACATCGTACTATATTGACTTTGTGCTTGTACACAAGATAAAAATTGGAGCATGGGGTCTCTGAGACCCCAGTGTGCACTTCCAGGGTTAATAATGATATCCTTAGGTCTTTGATTTTAACGAGATGATTTTGATAGTTTTCGAAAGTTAGTTGCTAGATATCAGTCTAACATTGCGCGAATAATCTATCAATCTATCTATTCGAGAACAGCATACTTGATAAAACTGTCAAAATTATAAGTATTCATCAATGATCGTATATTTGGCATGAGAGTCTATTCAGTACGAGTCTCTTTAGTTTTGCATATAAAAATGGAAGAAAACAGTAGATGGAGCTCAATGACTTTATTGTTTCTCGAAGTATTTTCCATGAGCGTTAATGCAGTTTTGTATGTGCTCGAACCAACTTTAGAGACAGCTATTCCACTCGTTCGTTGGTACCCAGTAATTGCATTTATGAAGACGTCGACTGTTTCTTCCGCCGACTGAAATCTTTGACCACGCAATCCATCCCTGGTACCACATCGAGTCGACATTGACATTTTTCCATCTCGTCTTGAACTCCAATCCTCTTCATTATTATCTAGATCTTATATTTATAGAAGGATAACTTGAGCTAGTCCCTGTCATGTCCCTATGATAAATACTAATCGGAAATATATTCAACTACCATGGTCAATTGACAATAAAAATCAAGTAAATGTCAATGTCAAGTCTTTGTAGGTCCACCACATTTTTGACTTCTAGAAAAGTGAAAAAATCGTCAGGACTAAGGTCAGGATTGAAAGAAAGAATCTAATAATGCGATGTTTTGTTACTCTAAAAATTCAGTAGTCTTGCAAGTTATATATAAACTTGCATTGTCTTGTTGGCGATTAGGGTTGGTTTTTCAAAGCTCAGGAATTACGTCCGGCAAATAAATGGTTGTATATCAATCGGCAGTAATAATTCTTCGATCTTGCAAAGAAATTGCTTCTGTATGATCTGCTTTTGAGACAAATATCACGGCCATCTTTTTCGAGAACGGATTAATTTTATCGGATCTTCTTCATCTTGGAACATCCAAACAGACGACTGGTGTTCATTTCTGGGTTCATATAAGTAAATCCACAATTCATCATCTCTGACGATGTTGTACACATTTTTGAAGTTGCCGGCGTTGAATCAATCTGGAGTTTTTAAGATGACCTTAGTTTCTTTCTGTTCTTCAGTCAAGAGATGAGGTATTCAACAGAAAACTGGTTTTTTTACACACAGTTCTTAATGCAATTTTTTTTAATTGGGGTCTTTAAAATGGCTGATAAGACCTTAATCTTGCAATATGTCACATGTGGATCTCCGTTGATAAGCTTGTGTAATGCATGGCATTGATGCTTTCTTGAGTGACTTCCGTTTCTGGAAGACCTGTCTTTGGCTCGTTGCTAAGTCTTATTCGTTCACGTTTGGATTCTCCATACCACCAAGAAATTATTGACTGATGTGATACTTCATTACCGGAAACAGAAACCAATTCGGAAGGCATTCTTGTTGAGATAATTACCTTCCATATTTGTAAAAAAAATATCGCATGAAATTTTGTATTTAGCTTAACTAAATGTGGAGGTTAATTTTTTCTTTTGACATTTGATTGATGACGCCATCTGTGAGCCAGTATACAAAACTAAAATGACGGCCCTCGAAATTTGGGATGATCTTTTAAAATATATGTAACTATCAATTTACAATTATGATGCAGTCATTTCTACTGCTGGAGAGGTATTTCCACATATGCTTTCAGGAACTCATTATTACTTTTCAAGATTTGATATAGAATAGATGAAGCAACACTTTTTCTATCACTCCTTGCTAATTTCACCGTGAAGATGTGATCTAGATCCTTCAAGAATATCTTCGTTCAAAATATTTATTCATTTATTTCTGTCAACTTTGCTGATTTTGAATGCGGTTTGGCTTTTGTAAATATTTCTAAATGCATTTTTTTGTGAACTGTTGCGCGAGATTTCGTATTTGTTTAAGTATGATAATGTTGTCCGATTTCAAGCGATTTTTTTCTCTTACAAAAATGTATTTGTTGTACTACCAATTTATTTGTTTCCTGCCAATAATATTGATCATCGTTCAATATTGATGCAACATCGCTCGCAGTACGTGTTTCGTTCAAGTCATTTTCTGGTGCGACAAAATCTCATAAATATTTCCCATGGCACGCTCCTATTATAAAGAGTTTTTTTTTTCGATTTATCATCTGGAATAATTCCATAAATTTCATCGTTACTTTCCATTCAAGTGAAAAATTAAACATTTTCTTTGATTTTTGAGCTCTAATAACGCTGCTTTCAGTGTGACCTTGAATTGATTCGTTGATTTTGCATACATGATCACAAATGACCGAATTGATTGTATTCAGAGCTTACCAGAAGTTCTTGATCTCTTGAAAATGTAATTCCTGAGTAGTATGAAATATTAATTACTGATGAATTGTATCATTCAATCGTATATAATAAATGTGGAACTTTATTTCGTCTTTTGAAAAATAGTCCTCATTATACTCTCATTGAATGATATGCTCTCATCATTCTTATTATTCGATTATTTTGTGATAATATTTTGTACGATGAATACTTCAGTTCTCGAAAATTTATAAATGGGTCTTATCAAGTACAATACATTCTTCTGCGCTCATTTAGATCAGAGATGGCGGATCTTCATTGATTAACGTACCGCTTTCCATAAAAAATCTTCAAAGCGGCCATGTCGTGTCCTCAAAAAATCTTGATTTAGTGGTCAATGGGGAGAAAAAAAACTAAATACCATTATCTTAGAACTCTTTATTTGCAACTTATTGTTTCAGCACCAGTAATGAACTTTGTTGCTATCGCCATGAATGTAGACAAAAAATAAATTGTTTTAATTAGATACCTCAATTACTTAAAGATTGTGGTGCCATTAGTTCACCATTACTGATTCAGATGATAAGAAATAGTAGTTCATAGTGGTTGAACTATTTGCTTCCTAAGTCTGTTTATTTTTGAGTTATTGTATCCAGTTATGATAAAACTAGCCATTTTCCTATATATTATAGCACCCTGCACCCTATAGCATACAGTTACACCGTCAGCACGTTTCACCTCCCTCTACACTGATCCTGCTTCCCTCACAGGTCCTGCGGGCATTAAGGATTCAAAACGGGCCAAAGACAGAACACGGAACATTGCAACTCTGCACAGCCACCCTATTTCACTTGCATTCTCTCACCCCAAGAGTAGTTGAGTTTTCATTCCACGGGATCAGAAACGTGATGTGATCTGATGGATCGGTTAACTGTTGCGCTGAAGGGGTTGTTAGGGAGGAAATTGCGGAGCAAGGAGAAAGAGTACGGAACAATAGGAAGGGTGATATAGGGGCGATAGCAGAGTGATCATTCACAGAACAGAATGGAAATTGTCACTCTAAGTGTGATTTAATGATATGTGAAATGAAAACGGGGCTGTTTAAGGCGGAAATAGTGCAATTAATATGGAAATAGCAGGTTGCTTGAATAAACAGGGAATCAAGAACTTTGAATGCTCAAGTTTATCTCTTCACTCTTTCATGATTTAAAAATGTATTTGGCGATTATTATGCTTTAGTTCATAGAAAGTTTGCTACTTTGGAAACAAAAATAGAATCAAGGTATTATTGGATATATATCTTTTGATCAAGAAATGTTGATAATAACTCTATTCATGCAATAAAAATATTGAATATTCAATATTTCATACCTTTTTCAAAATTGAATTATAATGAATATATTGTAATTATAAATTGAGTTTTGATGTTTTGATCCTTCAACCAAGAATAATCATCAGAAAACAACTGCTCCAATTATGAACAAGGCAAGTATCTACTCAATAAAAAAAAATAGAGAAAACTAGATGTCAAAACTTGTCTTCTTCATCTAAGGTGGAACAAAAATTCTCTGGCATTCACTCAAGTTTTAAAGAAAACCCACTTAAAAGAACCTTAAACATAGGCGTCAATAATATAACATTTGATAAATATCATTTGGAAAATTGAAGAAATAAAAAAAATCGAAATAGCGTATGGATATTTGAAGTTAAGTTTTCGTGGCCGAATCAGGGTACAGTTTCATAACCAAATATGTTATTGAAATTCTCCCAAATCTTGTTACGCAAGATAATTACACACCACATATTCATGTGAGTGTGAGACAAAGGATATGGACATTGTTAAGAATACTTCAAATACATAGTTTTAAACTTCCAACTCATTTATAATTTGGTCCCACCATCCTACTCAGATTTGATTGTATAATTCCTGAATAAACCATTCCAATTACGATGATCCAGATTGAAATATCTCCGTACTCCGGGTGCTCAGTTGTGTCGCGTAGTCAATCAGCTAATCTAAAAATAGATTACCGCTAGTTACCCGATTGAGTACCTACCCAGTTACTATTTGGTGGCCATTTTCACATACAAGTGCAGTATACGCTATCTACATACTTGTGCAGTATTTTTTTTCGATTTGTTTGCGTTGTTCAACTGAAGCTTAAAACGCGATTTGCTCGACGTGAAATAAATACGGTAGGCGATAGCCTATCAGCGAACTACCGCGGCTTGTTTGTTGACAAAAACTTGGAGAGATTAAAATTTTATGTGGAATAACAGAAATTCGCGTTCAGATTGAATATAAATTGCTTATATTATGAGGTTTTCATTGTGAATTCAAATTAAAATTGTTACATATGTAGAGAAAATTGTTTCGTAGGATATTTCCATTCGTTATGTTATCATACAAATGAAGAAGATAAGATTGAAATATTTGTGTGTCTTTGTGATGCCTCTAAAAAATACTCAGTAAATATTCAAATCTTTGGAAATGTTCGACTATACAGTTATTGGCTAGTTGCATCACTGTCTCTTGAATACATTGCCATTAGTCTCATTATTTCATTACGTTATTTTTTGTCTAGTAGGCTAATAGAAAGTGACAGAAAATCATAGCTAATCGTTCACCATCTGCAAATGAATTGAATTAGTATTCAAATTAAAAACAGGTCCAATAAGACCACTTTTGAGACCTGCTGCATGCATGAGCAGAAGGCAAAATTGGTGGAAGAAACTAATAAAATCTACCATATCTACAAACAATGAGTAACACATTTGGTTCAAGAAAAAGGAAAGTACATAGCTGCAAATGTGTCGTGCGCACAAAATGAGATTAAGCTTTACATTTTTCGGTAATATAGTAATATTTATATGTAAACGACTACAACCTGTTCCTTTTTATGAATCATTTGTTCTCTTGCAGACGATTATATTTTTAATTTTTTTTCACCAATTTTGCTTTATGTCTCGTGCATGTGTGTGAGTGAACCTTGATGGTGACAGTTGGGGCACTCCGATTTTATACCGCATGCCTTTTTGAGGGTTGAAATTTTACCCCTAGACAAGAGAGATAAAATGGTTATTAACCGATACCCTCTTACTGGTTGTAGAGCAAATTCCAATTATATGTTTTGAAAAAAAAATGTATTTCCTTGATAACATTTTGCATGCCTTTGTAACGTACTATAAAAGTCCAGTCAACAAGTTGAGAAACGTATTATTTTTTGCTACTGCAAATTGAAATACGTGCGATAGCTCATTGAGCTCGCTATGACGTCTAAAATGATGTGTCATAAACAATTGAAGATTTCAAAGAAAGGAGTCTACTTTTTGGAAAATTACTCTGAAACTATTGGTGATAAAGTAATTTTACAAACAAATTCTTATAGAGGAGAAAATTCCTGAGAGAAACAATTGCTTCATTTAATAACAAATTCCCAAAAAAAAAAAAAATCTGATAGTATTGTTTTGTTCCAAGTGTCTGGATGGCACAGCAATTTTTTCAAATTTTCAAATTAATATTCCATACATATAAAAATAGTTTTTGTAATTAATGATTGGTTTCAAGGCAGCATAACGGCACCGCGGTCACCGCGCGGAATCCTTTTTTCAACATCAAATGAAAAGTATTAACAATAGAGGTCAAGTATAAGGAATCAACATTTTCTCTTGGAAATTTCCCCCTTTTCAAGAATCTGTTCATGAAATTCCTGTAGCACCTATAGCTTTCGAATAATTTTTGAAAAAGTAGAGCCCTTTTCTTTGGAATATTCAATTATTTATAACTTTTGCAATTGTTTATGTGCGGGCTTGAAATTTTTGCACATTTCTCTAGACGTCATAATTAGTCCAAGAGCTATCGCACGTATTTTAATTCGCAGTAGCAGAAATTACCACGTTTTTAAACTTGTTGACTGGACCTATTAGTTAAATGTGATTTAAAGTCTGGTACTGGAAGGCATGCAATTCGCAATACACCAAAAGACTCGAACAGTCGCGTAAAATTGTGAAAGAAAAATGTAGAATTCCGTGTTTTCGTATTGCATGCCAATAATAGGAATGGAAGTCTTAGCTATAAAACCCTTCTAAAAACTAGACACATCATGTACAAATGTAAAACTAATTAACCAGGATTACTCTTATGCCAACGACGGGTTCATGCCAATTTTTCCACAAGAGTTTTCTCCCATTTTTTCCATTGCCATGCAATTTGAAAACACGAAATTTCTCTTCTACAGCTATTGGTCTGTTGCGCATTGCATACCTTCCAGTACAAGGCTTTAAAACAAAATTAGAGTTCAAATATTATAAATCTGCGAACACTTTCAACTATTTTACGTTACAAAGACATGCAAAATGTTGTCACAGAAAAACAATTTTTTTTTTCAATTTGTACTATAACCGGAGTGCGTGCATCGATCAATATTTCTTATCAAGGGGGAAATTATCAACCCTTAAAAAGACATCCGGTATAAAATCGAAGAGCTCCACCTATCACCAGCTTCAAGTCTATTATTTTATCCATGCAGACTGTAAACGATCAGTTATAATTTTCTGCCATTATCTACTAGCCTGTAGTACATGAGCGCAATTGGCAATAAACGGACAAAATGTGTTGCCATAAAAAACATTGAGTTTGTAGGTTGTGAATTCAAGTGATTTTATATAATAAGGTTATAACAACAATAGCTGCATTCAAGTTGATTTTCATATTTCAACTGAATGTCAGAAAATATGGCATTCAATAGATCTTTCGAGAAATTAATTCATCCATTGTTAGTTTGAAATTCAGAAACTCTATTAATTATAGGTAAATAATCATGGAATATTATTATACCTAGATGAAGATCTGCAAATAACAATCAGTGAGAAGTAAAAATATAAAAATATAAGATGATTAAATTGATTCCAGGGAGTCATTCTTCATCAGTATATATCTTCAAATATAGATGCATGTTCCTTTGAACAAACTTATTTGCACTTAGCCAAATAACAAAACATCGTCAATGCTTTGAAAACTTTATGTCCCTATTTGTAGTTACTGCTTTGATTTAGATTCGTGAATGATATGGAATAATTTGGCTTCAATCTCATTGCAGATACACCAAATAATACTTAACTTGAAGTACTCTGCTGAGTTCAGCAGCCATCAAGTTGTTGTGAATCCTTGTTCCTGTACGTGACTTATTCAGCTATTCCTAAAGCTTTGAAACATAAAATTTAGGGGAGTCATTATTGAATGTCAAATAATGGTATATAAAACAAATTAGTTCCTGCTGAAAACCTACATAAACCTGAAAAAAGTATGTAAAGAACTGTCTTCAAACTGAAAAACAATAATCTGAGGATCTGATTCATATGCTATAGGTATCGTTATCAAAACAAAAAATCTCATTATTAGGTTGTCAAAAATGTTTCATATATCTCAAAATTCTAATTAAAATGATCACAGAAATAAATCGGAAATTATGAATTCTTTAAACTGTTAATTTATTGGATTCCTCACATTTTTTATAGAAGTCAATCACAAACAGTTTAGACATTTCCTCCTTTTTTAATATCCTGCAGAAGTGCCAAAGGAATTGCTCGTCCCCTATTAGAGAGCAATTTTTTTGTAAACTAGCCTCGAATAACTGAGTTTCCTAAAAAGTATCTTCTGAGAGAAGTATTTTTTTACAGTCACTATAAAATGATAATTATTATTATTCCGCATACTCAGAAGTTCCTAAGAAAGCCGTGTGGCGTCGCGAAATAACTATTTCATTGCTTTATATAATGCATAATTTAATTTCTTTTTGATTTTCTCATCATTTCTCTTCAAAATGAAATCAATATGAGGATAAATAAACATTCTCGAAACATTTATAACAACAAAGATATAATCACTTTTATGAATGAGTGATAAGACGGAATTTTCTTTGGCAGAGAAGAACTGTTCCATCGGTGAGCCTATTTTATGAGTATTTGAAGAAATTTTTGATATTTCCTGCAATCTTGAAGGTATCAACTCGAAAAGTATTTTTTTCTTCACCTTCTGAAGTAATGGAACTCAACATTAAATCTCTCCTCTTTATTTTGCATCAAATCAAAAAGTGGAATGTTACCAAAATGATCGTAGTTGATAGAATAGTTGTGGTACTGCCCTAGTTTGAGGTTATCATGTAATTAGGTCCACTGAATCATGCATGTTATTTAAAAATCTCTGCTTGTGTGCAAAAACAGTAATTCAGTCTGCCAAATTAGATGGGGTGAATTTACAGCGCAATTTGTACTTGCAGAAATTGGCTATTAATTTACCAAGCAACAATAAATTCCACTTTAAACATTACGTGCTAATAGAATTCTATCGGCTAATGAAAAATAATTAGCTTCTTACTAAAGATAAAATATTTTAAAGTACTACCCTTAACATTAACTACTAGTTGCACTAACTCTTACAACATAGAGGTGTTACTATCGGCGAAAATCGATAACAGATTATTTAATTCTAGTCGTAAATCTTTAGAATTACCGGCTTTGGACTAACTAAATGGTTAGGATCGAGCACGGAGGATAATGGTGTTAAATTTTAAAGATAAGTTTTAAACAAACAGTGCTGATGCAATACAAGCCCGTTGTAGTTTTAAACAGTAGAAATATCGGTTGAATGTCAACAATCACTTGCATAACTCTGCAAAGTATTTTATTTAATTTCAGTTCCTATACAAATTCCAAAGATATATTTGAAAATTTTCAACTGATTCTATCATATTTATACATTCATATAACGTATCAAACAGACCTATACAAACATCAAAGACCCGGATGGGAAGTGATTCAGCATTGAACGCTATCTAAGCTCGCCAAGCCCGCCACTATAAGAAAAATTATAGGTATAATACAAAATTCTCAATAGAAGTGTTCTAGTTGTGTGACATTATTAGATAGAATTTTAAATTGTCGGGTAGGGTCTTAATTACGAAACGCCAAATGGTGAGTCTAGAAGCTTGACCATTGAATTACCTGAGCACAAGATGATGGATAACTAAACTTACATTATGGCATTAAGAGTTCTTTTCATTCTCTTTGGCAAAAAGCAAAGTGCTGCAGTGTAATAATTATAATGAATTTATGCAAAAATTATACACATTCCTCCGAGATCTGATGCTTTCAAAAAACTGGGCAGCCGTTCGTCGAATTCATAAAACAATAACTTAATCCAATAAATATCTCTTTGTTCTGAGCCTGAATATTCTCATCTACGTAAATTGGAATTGTAGCTATTAATTCTAAATAATATATGATCTCTCGCAGCTGTTAGATTCTTGTTCAACCCAAATTTCGAGATCTGAGAAGCACTTTGTTGCTTCACATATAAATTTGCTTCGCGAAATTAATATACAATGGAGTTGGAAAGATGTAAAACGAAAGACGCTGAATAAACTGATAACTGTTCGTAATTAAGAACTGTTTGGTATTGGCAGCGACCACTTCCTTCTGGAAGCCAAAATGAAATAGAAGTAACAAAAATTCACAAGCTCAAGGAGGAATTAGTCAAGGAAAAGTAAAATGAACTAGTACAAGAAGAAATAATAAAACAAGGAGAATATAGAAACTGGGATGTAGAAACAATATGGAAAACTCTTAAAAATATATTGAGTGAAGCAGCAAAAAACAGTTGTGGTATCTACAAAAACAGCCAAAACAGAGAGCAAACAGAGTGGTGGAGCCGAGAAATGAAAAAAGAAATTAAAATAAAGAAGCAAAAATTGAAAATATACCTCTGTAATGAAACGCAGGAAAACTATGAAAAGTAAAAAGAACAGAGGAAAAGGACGAAAGAATTAATATAAAATGATAAGCAACAAGAATGGGTAGATTTCGGAATATGTATAAATAATAACTACAAGGAAGAAAAGAAACTCTTCCATAGAGTAGCGAAGAACAGCCTATTAAACAACTGAAAGACAAAAATGGAACAATACTGAGAAACATTACAAACAAACTGAAAATATGGAGAGAACATTTTGAAGAATTACTAGAACCGCAAGAACTAACCATAAGCAATGCGTACAATAGCGACCATGTACCAGAACAAAATCCAGAAGTTACAAATACAGAAATCAGCATCGAAGAAGTTACAATTGCTATTGGGAAAATTAGAGATAGGAAAAGCAGCTGGGTACGATGAGATAAATCCAGAGCAGCTAAAATACATGGGAGAGGAAGGAACAAAAATGCTGCACACTTTAGTAAACAAAATTTGGGAAGGAGAACAGACACCTGCAGACTGGAGAAAAACGATCATACTGCCAATATACAAAAAAGGAGACAGCCGCAATTGTTGCAATTATCGAGGGATCTTACTCCTATGCACAGCAGTAAAAGTGTACGGAACGAAACTTGAAAGTAAACTAAGAAAGTTAGTTGAAGACAAGATTGGGGATACTCAAAGCGGATTTAGAAAAGGCCACAGCACCCAAGACCATGTTTTTATAATCCGACAGATAACAGAAAAAACACTAAGACACAACAAAGAAATCTTCGCATGTTTCATAGACCTTGAAAAAGCTTTTGATAAAGTTAACAGAGAATTATTGTGGGAAATATCAAAAAGGAAAAATATAGGACAGAGGCTACTAGAAGGAGTCCAAAATATATATATGGAGAACATAAACTATGTGAGAACCGCTAACTTATTATCAGAAGAATTCAAAGCAGGTGGAGGATTAAGACAAGGAGGAACTCTAAGTCCTTTATTGTTCATACTATACATGGATGAAATTAACATTGAAGCAAACAAAGGAACGATAGAAACTGCCATAGGATATTCAATTAAAGCAAATAAAAATAGCAGAGTGCATTTTTGCAGACGACATGGTAATTTTTGCGAATACAGAGAAAAAACTGCAAAAGAACTTGAAGATATGGAACGAAGAACTACTCAGAGCAAATATGAAAATAAATGCTAGCAAAATGAAGGTAATGATAAAAGCCAAAGAAAAAAAAACAACTGAAAATACAAATAGATAATAAAAATATACAAGTCCAAAGCTCTAGATATCTAGGAAGTATAATCGAAAATGAAGGAGGGTACGAAGATGAAATAAATAGCTGAATACAGGCAACAGTAGGAACTTATCATTCAATTAGCAAGGCACTATTAAAGCACAAAACAGTGAACAAAAGAATGAAGCTGACCATCTACAAAACAATAGTTCTACCAATACTGTTTTACAGTTCAGAAACTTGGGTATTAAATAAAAAACAACAAAGTAAAATCACAACGATGGAAATTAGATGTCTTAGAGCTATAGTGGGGGTAACGAAACTGGATAAAATTAGAAATGAAAATATTAGAGAGAGATTGGAAGTACAGTCAGTAATGAAGAAGATAGAGCAGAAACAATTGGGATGGTATGGACATCTAATTCGACTCGAGGATAAAAGAAAAGTAAAAGAAATATGGAAAGCAAGAACAATAGGGAAAAGAAACCGCGGCAGGCCACGGAAAACATGGGACGATGTGCTACAAGATATAATAATCAAAAAGAAAATAACAACCAGAAGAGCACACGAGCTAGCAAGGAACCGGAATGAATAGAGAAAATTCATAGAAGACATTTGAGCGAAGTAACCTCGACACCCAGTGGGTAAAAGAAAAACAGATTATATGTATTGATATTGATAGAAATGTATAAAAAATGAATTCCGATGTAAATGTTCAAGTGAATGACTTAAGAGAGGCCATCCGCTTCCATAAATAATTCGTCGATTCCGTAGAGAAATTAGTGTTTATGCTGGAATAAATTTTTTCTACGATCACTATAGAAAACAACATATTTCTCATACAAAACAAAACTAGAAAACTTACAATTTCACACAACTGTGCGAAAAGTCGTGAGAAATCATTTCTCACACCAGTTTGACCAACTTATATATTAATAATTCATTTTGAATATTCTGTAGGTGATATATATGATATATTTAGCAAGATTATTGATAAATATCGCGGACTTGATATAAATCTATGTTTGCTCTTTTATAAGCCACATTTAAATAACAAAATTGCACTAAGTTCTGTTGGAATTATTTTCTTATTCTTGTAATATATATTCCGAAGGTTGGTAACACTACGAATCACAACTGTCAAATTGAAGCAGACAAAACACGTTCCATCACATTCATGTAATTATTGTATCATAACCAAAATTAGATATCCACAAATATCATTACTGCAGTTGGAAAATGGTTAGTGACGAAGGTTTAGAAAACAAGCTACCCCAGATCACAGATAACTCTAACTAATGAACCAATCAGAAGGTCGCTTGGTGAGAATGAGCCAATCAGATACAATCTCTCCGTAGTTTGCAACAATTAGATTACACAACAATGAAATGTCAATCAACTGATAGAAAATATATCAATAATGATCCAAATCATAACTAAAATTAATATCACAATAAATAAGCAGAGCAAACAATTAAAATGCCTAAATTATTTTATATTTGTGAAAATAGATTCAAAATCTCAGTTATACGAATGATTTACCTACATATTTCATTAAAAATTGTGATCGTAGAAAAAGTATAGTGTACAACACGTAGAGAATCACCTATTTCACACTTGTGTGATTCCAGCACTCGACTCCGTCTCATGCTGAAAATAACACAACTCGTGTGAAATAGGTAATTTTCTATACTTGTTGTACAATATACTATTAGAACTTTTGATTCTGTACCAAAAGTAGTAAACAACGCAGAAATGCACACGTATCGACATTCTGCTCCAATCATTTTAATTATTTCTGATTATTTTGATAAGTGCATTCCACATCGTTTTGTGTTTGAAAATTCTTTTATTTCTTGGTATACAGCCCAAATAAAGAGTAACGTTAAATAGAAGGCTCACTTTCATGAACTGTACAAAAAGCACAGTAACTCTGAATATTTTAACAAATTTAAATTCTACAGATCTGTAGACTAAATCTGAAATCAAGCTTGCTTACTCCAATTATATTAGTACAACATCTGGAATAAATATGGAGTCTGATCCTAAACTATTCTGGTCTTTCGTAAAATCAAAGAGAAATGATAACTCCATAGTCAACATAATGCCGAGCAATGATATTCGTTATTCTTCTAATAATAATATTTTATCAAATAATGAAATTTATTTCAAATGCGTATCTGAAGAAGAAGTTTCAGTTGCAATTTTGAATTAATCAATGTCTTTTGGTCCTGACTTAATTCCTCCTTTCATAATCAAAGATTGTACACATCCTTTTAAAGTAGCTTTATGTCAAATTATTAACTTGTCGCTGAAAACAAATACATTTCCCGATATTTAGAAACAAGCTGGAATTACTCCCTTCCACAAGCATGGTGACAAATCCGACATTGCAAACTATAGACCAATTTTTGACAGTATCATTCTTGAAATAGTCCAAGATCCCAGACCCGCCAGACGTTACTTATTTTTTGAGAAACAAAATGTGTGGATTAGAGTAGTGTTAGTCGGTACAATCATCATACGCATACTTACTAGTTTGTGCCGACGGTCAATTTATAGATACGAGATGCTAGAGACATTACTTACTTTTCTTAAAGTCTGAATGCTGATTTTTATGTATGGTCTAGAGAGTATTGTTGAAAATAGATAATCAACACTGCCAGACATTTCCCATCGGCAGTAATTCCTGCTAAACGCTTGAAAGCTCGCAAAAAATTACGCAGCCTTATATATAGTTTTTATATTTGATACTCAGGGAACAATTGCAATACTTTTTGTGAACAGCCACACCAAGGGCAAGTTGGATGCCCATAGGCACTTCGCTCACTACCAAGCTCACAAATAGTAACCCTGCGCTTTTACTCACAGCGATATTTTAATTGTGTCTAGGGGATGTCTAGCCCTACGATTGATCTGGCTGTTAACAAAAAGTATTGAAATTGTTCCCTGAGTATCATATAAATATTAGCACTCAGACTATGAGCAAGATTACGCTATTCTTTGCGAGCTTCAAAGAGTCTAGCAAAAATTACCACCGATGGAAAGTGTCTAGCAGTGTTGATTATCAATTTTTAACAATATTCTCTAGACCATACAAAAAAATCAGCACTCAAGACTTCAAGAAAAGTGAGTAATGTTTTAACGTACCTCTAGCATCTCATATCTGTGAATTGGCCGTCGGCACGAACTAGCAAGTACGCGTATGATCAAAGTACATACTAACACTACTCTATTCCATACATTTTATTTCTCAGAAAATAAGTAACGTCTGGCGGGTCTGGGATCTTGCTCTACTATCTACAGGCAAGTCCATAATTTGTTGTCTTCTTCGCAATATGGCTTTCTGCAGCATCGATCCACAGCTACTAACCTATGTTATTTCACTAAATCTATCTGTAATTCTCTTGATCAAAGTAATCAAGTGGATGTTATGTATACCAACTTCTCTGAAGCCTTCAGAAATTATTTTTATTTGACTTATTCATATCTCTCATACATCTGATATCTTCATACTTAGAAGACAGACCACTTTCTGTTAATTACAACGGGCATGCTTCCACCCCTTTCGTTGCTACCTCTGGGATACCGCAAGGATCGAATTCAGATCCCTTGTTGCTCCTACTTTTTAAAAACGATCTTCCATTAGATATCACTGATACCAGTAACAATATACCTATTTATACTGATGACGTGAAAATATTTCGTTCCATTTTTAGCCTCAGTGCCTGTATCTCTTCAAGACGATTTGAATAAATTAGCAAATTGGTGCAGTATTAACCATCTTGATCCCAACATCTCCAAAAATGCAGGATCATGTCCTTATCCAGAAAACTATTCATTATTGACTTTGTTTACATCATTAAAAATATAGGTTTGACTTGCTGTTCGGAGTTCAAAGACTTTGGTATCATTTTTGTTCTCAAGTTCGATTTTACTTTGCAATTCGAGACTATAGTTGCCAAGCCGCACAGAATGTTAGGCTTTATAATCCGTCATTCTCGCAATTTCACCACGATCGAATCTATTATAGTTCTCTATTATGCGTTTGTGCGGTTTAATTTAGAATATTGCTCAGTAGTATGGAATCCATCTCATGACAAAAATATCACCTTAATTGAAAGTGTTCAAAGAAAATTTCGCCGCTATTTGTATTATAAGGAAAATCAAATATATCCAGATTCAGACGTTAGCAATGATTTTCTACATCTTTATTCGAAATTTGTTGAATTATCACTTTGTTGAAACAATTTACAGTTGATTCACTTCTACAATATCTTACACAATCTTACACAATCTTATTGATGATTTTCTGGCCTTAAGTAAAATCAATTCTCAGGATTCTTCATTTTTCTCCAAAAATACCTATACTTTCTAATCTCCCACAGCACATACTAACATCCTTAAACATTAACCTGTGCATCTTTTGTACTCTCTCTTCAATGATATTATAGAATCTAGAATTGATATATTCAATATCTCCTTTTCTCATAATAGGAAGTTTCCAGAAACCACCACATCCAGTGCTCAATAACTTGTTAAATATCTAAGTTTCTATTTTCACGCTTAAGTTTAGCATTATTCGGATTTCAAACTCGTTTTGTATTCATTTTCTGTTTTAAAATTACACCATATGGCCTAACCCCTTTCTTAGTCTTCGAAATACGAACATATTCTCGACGCACCCTGCTACACTCAATGACCCAAAAACCTTATTATACATAAAATCTAGTTTTGAGTAAATAACCCGAATCGCTTCCAAGGTCAAACTCTAAAGAAAGCATGTACTGCACACATTTATATAATTTTGCGCTGCAGGCCAAGTAGGCCCATGGCTTCTGTTATGTTTTTTACGGTCCTGTGCTAATCCTTAGTGACTAAGTCCTTTTTCACCGCGTTATACCACCTCTCATTTGGTCTTCTCCTTCTTTTCTTTTTCACAACACCTCCGTCTAACATCTTTCTTACTACTCTGTCCTCTGGTGGTCTCAGCACATGCCCTAGCCACCGTAACCTTTGTACTTTAGCCACACTATTTCAGGCTCACCATAGAGTTCCATAAGCTTGGTATTAGTTCGTCTCAACCACACATCACCCTCTTTTCTACCACCATAAATCTTCCTCAAAATTTGTCTCTCCCACACTTCTAGTTTATTTTGTATAGTCTTGTTTAGCACCCACATTCCACTACCGTACAGTACCACTGGTCTTATAATGGTTTTATACAACCGCTTTTTTGCACTTCTTGACACATTTTTTGATTTTGATAGTTTCTGTTTCCTTTCGTTATCCTTGTTATAATATCCCGCTCCTCGCTATTGTTGTTTCTTACCGTAACACTCATGTAAACAAAGTTTTTAACTTCCTCGAATGCGTAAGTTTTACCTCCTCCAACTTGTATTTTAAGAGAATCTTTTTGTGTTTCTTGATGATTCGACTCTATCTCCATGTATTTGGTTTAGTCCTCGTTTATTTTTTATCCTATTGCTTCTGCTGTGTAGACTAAACGTTAGTTCTGTTTTTGTTCTAGTTATTAACATTTTGTCGTCTGCAAACGCTAAACATTGGTGTTTTAGTTGACAAATGGTTCCTTTTGTGTAGATTCTGCTTTTCTTTATAGCCCACTCTAGCGCCAAGTTAAATAGGACGTGTGATACTGGTTTTCCTTGCCTTAGTCCTTTGTTTACATCGATGTTCTCTGATGTTTCTCCATCCACCAGGATTCTGCATTTTGTCCCTTCATGGGTCATCTTAATTAATCTTATCAATTTTTTGGGTATCCCTAGTTCTGCGAGTGCTTCATACAGTTTATGATTATTTAATGTGTCATATGCTTGTTTGAAATCTATAAACAACATTTGCAGGCTCAGATTGTGTTCATAACTATTCGCTATAGTTTGTTTCAGTGCAAATATTTGATCCATAGTTGATCTGTTCCGTCCGAAACCAGCTTGATATCCTCCTAAGGTATTGTCCGCTTGTTTCTGTATTCTCTTTTTTAAGCATCCAGCTAAAATTTTGTACGCCACGTCTAATAGTGCTATACCTTTGTAATTCTCGCATTTCAGTCTGTCCCCCTTTTTATAAATTGGACATATTAGTGCTACTTCGTCTCCTACATTTTTGTATATCTCTGATGTTATTCCGTTTATTCCCGGGCTTTTATTATTTTTCAATTGGTTCAGTATTTCTCGAATTTCATTTATGCCTGGTGGGTTTTGTTCTATACTATTCCCTTCTTGTTGAGTTATTTCGGTTTCATTTGTAGTTCTCATAGCCAGTATCCCGTCATTCAGCATTTTCCTGCAATATTCTTCCTATACATGTAGTTTGTCCTTTGCTGTTACTAGTTCTCCCTCTTTATTTTCACAGAACACTAGTGGCGGTTGATACCCCGTTCTTTGTTTCTTGGCCTCCTGATAAAAATTTCTCAACTTCTTGTTTTTAAAATCTTCTTCTAATATTATAATTTTTTCTTCCATCATTTTCCTTATCTTTTATCTACATAATTGTTTTGTTCGTCTTTTATGCATGTTGTATTTCGGTTTATTTTCATTTGAATTATTTTGTAGTAGGTTTCTTTTAGCCATATCCCTCTTTCTAATAACACTTTTGCATTCTTCGTCGAACCATTCTTTATTTTTGTCCCTCACATTTTTGCGCAGCATCTGTTCTGAGACTGTTAATATTGCTCTTTCCAATTTATTCCATTTTATATCTTCCCTTCCCTCTGAAACTTGCTCTGCTAGCTCTAGCTCCTTCGACAGTAGACTTTGAAGCTGCTCTCTACTTTCTTCTGTTTCATTACTATTTTTACAAGAAAATGATCTGTGTCTGGTACTGCACCTCTTTTGCTTATGATATTTTTAATTTGTTTCGCATACTTACTCTCTATTAATACATGTTCTATTTGATTACATGTACGCCTATCAGGTGATATCCATGTTCGTTTATATATATCATTTCTTTCGAAATGTACGCTCATATTGTTGGTTACTGCAAAATCAATCAACTTTTGTCCGTTCTCATTTGTTTCATCAAGTTTGCTATGTGCACCTATTGTAGTCTTGTACATTTCCTCTTTTCCTAGTTTTGCATTGAGATCTCCAATAACTATTTTCAAGACATATTTTAGTATCAAATTTATTATTCTCTCAAGCTCTCCATAAAATTTATCTTTTTCTTCTTCGTCCTTCTTGTTTGTTGGTGCATGTACATTTATAATACTGATTTTTCAGTACACTCCTCTTAGTCGTATTGTACATATTCGTTCGGCCACTGATTCGAATTTTATAACTTTCTGCTTCAATTTTTTTTTCATCATAAAACCTGTGCCAAAATATTTGGTGTCGTTTCTACAGCTGAGAAATATAATATCATCTACTGCTATTATGTCGTTTGATATTTGCTTTGTTTCTTGAAGTGCCACATTTGCGTCACTTTAAAGTCGAACTTTGAAATGTTTAGTTTATGTGTTCCGAAAGACACATAAAGCATTCTTCTAACAATACTTCGCTTATTGTATTGAGCTATTTCAGTAGGTTGAAAGATGTTATATATGTGGAAAAAACCCCAATGGGTATGATGAAACTCTAAATTATTCCTCTTAAGCAGAATCAATTAGATTCGTTTTCTGCACCAAAATACTCCAAAATTTCTCCTTCGCAATAATTGTCTTGCTCCTAATTTAGATTTCCGAGCTACAAAGCCAGATTGGACGAGGTTGATAGAGTATAGGAGTAAACCTATTCTATCAGCGACATTCTCTTCTGCCGAGATCCCGCTCCTACTCACTATATCATATTTTATGAATGTTACACACCTAGTATCCACGCAATCATTCACATAGAATTGACTTTAGAATCAGAATATTCTATCCCCTATATTTACCAATTTTGAAATTCTACTTTTTTTTTTTGTCAGGGTACCTATTTTTATTATATTTGTTCCGTACGAGGTTCAATATTAAAATATGTTATTCTTGCTACAATATTCTCAATAACAAGTCTATTTCTTTGATAATTCAATTCAAAATTTTGAATAAAATGAGTTTCGTGTAACTTAAGCTTATGGTCAACTTTAAGAAAGTAGTAAATATAATGTCTGTATTCAAACTTTGATTAGTTGACAGTACAACAACCACCTTAGGGTATAATTTGGAATATCCATTCGGAATGTTGCACAATGTGCCAAAAGTAAAATGCAGCTCTTGAAGTCTCTTGCACATTGCAAGCTATACTTATTCACCATTTCGTGTTCACTTGATAACAATGTTTAAAATTTGTTTCAGGACACTTATAGCTCTTTGTTCACAAGTCTGTTAAATGGAAAGTCGAACTTTCCTACAAGATCTCATTATTTTCATTTCCATAAATATTGACAGCTAAATTGCATTACTTCACCATTGTGGAATGAACTAAGCTCTTTCAACCCATTAGGTGATTCGTCTTAACGAAATACCATCCTCTCCACTCCCTCTATCTCAGTATAAATGGATTGTCTTTGTGAAGATTGGAGCGATTTCTTTGATCTTTTGATCTCAAATTCTTTAGAAGCAAATTGGCTAGAAAAAACTGATAAAAAATACATTACACAAGAGGAAGTTTTTGGAGATGACGTCATTACCGTAAATTGATGTACCTTGAGGTATTTTGTTTTATTTATGACAGCCAATATGGCAACGAGTATATATTTAAAAGTTTCTACTCTGAAAATCGTTCAATTTTATGGTTACAAATTAGAAATACCTTTTCATATCTTGTTTTGGAAGTATAATATAAATAGTCGCAGATTTGTTGTAATAGTGATTCCTTCTCCTTTCTTTGCCAATATTATCATCATCAGGTTTGATTTCTTAATTGAAATGAATCCTACACATATCTTAATTAGACAAAGTAAGAAGCTAATTATTTTTGAAATCAACAGATATACCGGAACTGTATTTTCTTTGTCGTAACATAACTAGATAAATTATTTATTTCTTATTCATATTTTTTTAGAGCAAGATTCCAGAAATTGAACTAGAATTTCTTCAATAACATATGTTATCCTCTAGGCAATTATTCTGGTGAATTTAATATAGATTTTTTTAATAGAGACAATTCTATTTTCAAAAACAAATGATATGACAAGGAAACAAAACAAGTTTGTCCACTTGTCATCGTGTTTCCATTTCGTTTTTGATTAACTGAAACAGTTTCTGTAGTCGACACCTGGTGGAACACATTTGAACTAAAAAAATATATATAATATGAAGATATTGAATAAATTCTTTCATTTTCAATAATCGTACCCTAAATTTCTCGTCAATTCCTACTTGAATACCTTCAATTTCTTCATTAATTTCCCTTTAGACTAAATTTGCTTGAGGTACTCTAATTTCACATTCTAGAGTTGAAATTATTCTAATAATCGTAGTAGCTGTCGCGCCTGTGTTTTATGGGATTCATGCAAATTTTGCGTCACTTTGATCAATTATTTGCGTAATATGATAATCGAATATCTGGTATTGAAACTTTTATTACATGAATAGAGCCCATCATATTTTTTTCCCTTGTTTGGTTGTAATTACTCTATTGAGATAACTAAAATCCATCAAAAATTGTTTAACATCGTTAGAATGATTCTAGCTCATGATGATGGAGCAAAATTATCTGTTGATCTGAATAAGATGATAAATTTTGTTTTCGAAAAATGTTACTAAGAATTTGGTTCTTTTTGATACCTTCAACAAGATTAAAGATTCACTCACGACAATAAGGTCGTACTGCCTATGCCACTACCGATCGCTGTCAAAACTATTATCACTAATTTGTTTTTATCATCATTGATTCCTAATAATAAAATATTATCAATAATTTATTTTGTGTGACATACTTATCAACATTAATTTTCTATATAATTCTTATTGCAATGTTTCGAATTGGTAGTGGCATCGGTAGTATGGCCTCATCGTGATCAGATCTTAAACTAACAAGGAACAAAACCAAAAATTAACATTCCATAATATTTAGTATGGGAAACAAAACGATAGCAGATGATCATTGAACGTGCAGTTCATATTATTAAAACGATTCGAACATAAACCACCAGAAGATAGAAAATAAGTATTTTCGTATCTCCTATAATCTCCACCACCTTGAAGTGGGCTTCTTTATAGGAAACAGAGGAGATGGTGCACCTTTTTTATATTTTTCATGAGCCGACTTCAAAGTGTCGAAAATCATAGGAGATTGAAAAATACCTACTTTCTACTTTTTAGTGGTTTTAGTTGATATAGGCTTATATCTTCTTAAACCAAATAGAATTTTTTTTTTGTCGTATAAGTGTAGGAACAAGACATAATAAAGTGATCAAATATAGTTGAAGATTGTAGAAGGTATGACGATGAGAATTGAAGAACTCGGTCATTTTGCTATACATTCCATCATCAGATCTTGACCAGATTTAAATATCAGTTTCTCCTTTCCATCGTAAGGAGAATAATCAGAATCGGTTGGCATGGTATAGAAATATTTATTTGTCATGCACATGCTCACGCAAAGTCAAGAGTTTGATAATTTTTCCATGGAACAAATGATCAGATACTGACTAAATTTTGAAGAAACCACTTTTACCGTCTTTCTAATAAAAGGGAAATTATCGAAATCGGTTTACGAATTATCGCTGACCATACATTTTTTAAGCCGGTTAAAAAAAACAGAATATAGTTTGCAAGCGAGTTTTTTTGCTTTAAGCTACGAGTATATACGTTTTTCGCGGTAGCTTTGTACTATAGATATTTTTTTCTCTTTTATTCTAGAGTTAACCGATTCAATTGACTTTTTTTCAATAAAAATATGATAATTGTCGCTGAGAATACGATTTCTTATACAGACGTATAGGAGTGCTGCCCTTAGGGCTGGCATTTCTAAGAATCTTCTTTTGTAATCCATTGCACAGAGACTTTCGGAAAGAACTATTGAGTATAATAAAAATAAGTTTATATGGTTCATTGATATTGAAAAGACTGTCGACCGAATTAAAAGACACCAAATCTGGGAAATACTGGAAAAAAGAAAAGTAAATAGAGATCTAATAGCTGCAATAAAAAGTATGTATAAATGTACAAGGAATGTAGTGAGAGTCGGAAATAAAATAACAACGGAATTTGAGACAACACAAGGTGTAAAACAAGGAGGAAATTTGAGCCCGATATTATTTGATCTAGTAATGGACGAAGCTATAAAAAACGCAAAATTAAGAGTCCACAGAGTTACTTTTGGCCATCTAAATCTAAGTGAAACATTTATAACGGAATATGCGTTTGCCGATGATGTGGCCATATTTGCTACAAATGAGAAATCACTTCAGGAAAACTTGGAAATATGGAATGAGGAATTAATTAAACTGAATATGAAGATTAATACCAGTAAAACAGAAGTGATAGTAATATCGAAAGAGGAAATAAATACTAATTCACACTTAAACGGAAATAGAATACAACAGGTAGAGAATTTCAAATATTTGGGAAGTATTATTGAGAGTAGTGGAGGACTTGAAGAGGAAATTAATAGCAGAAACCAGAACGCGACCAGATTATTATACTCTTTGAATAAGACCATACTAAGTAATAAAAATATCTCCAAGAAAACAAAAATGATAGTATACAGAACAGTATTTCTGCCAGCTCTGATACATGGAAGTGAGACATGGGTTCTAAATACTAGACAAAAAAGTAAAATCCAGGCGACGGAAATGAAGTATCTTCGAAAAGTTGAAGGGGTTACCAAACGAGACAGGATTAGAAATGACGACATAAGAGAAGAACTTAATACGAAGTCTGTACTTAAATTAATAGAAGAAAGGCAGCTACAGTGGTTTGGATACGTAGTGAGAATGACGGGCGACAGACCAGTAAAAGCAACATGGAAAACTAGGACCACCGGAAAAAGAAAAAGAGGAAGACCGCCGAAAAGACGGGATGATAACATTGCGGATATATTGAAGACTAAAAACATAACAATAAAACAAGAACAAAATTTGGCAAGAAACAGAGAAGATTGGAAGAAACTGGTGAAAAACGAATGAACTTTCAACCTCGACACCCATAGGGTACAAGAGGATTTCGACTATGATGATGATGATGATGATGCACAGAGACATAAAAAAAATCTGAATCACTTATTCAGTTATTATTCAAGATAAGCATTCACATTGCAGTGCGAGTCGTACTATATCCTTGGGTACTATGTCAGGAATTTTTACCTAATCGCCAAGAACAACTGTTTCAAGTCTCAACTCAATCGGATGAACGTTGCGAAAACGAAGTTCTCCGATGCGGCTCATGCCACTACAGTACGGTAATATTACTATGTCAGAAACTCTCGAGCATATGGTAACAATAACTTATAAGGTTTCAACTCAATCGATTCAACGATACGCGAACGAACAAAAATGACTCGTGCACGATTTATTGTACATTGATACCAGCAATAACTCGATCGGATGAACAATGCATTCACAAACAGATACGATTTGTGCACGATTTATTGCACATTGATAGTATTGTCAGAAATTCTTACGCAAGTGCTAACAACTACTTCAGAAAGCTTCAGCTCAATCGATTCAGCCGTTTTGAAGATTAGTTTGTACAAACAGACATACATAAAGACAAACAAATAGGTAGACAAAAATATCCTGCAAATAACCATATGATATTAAGAAAGGATCTTTATTGCGAAATCGCCAACAGACAATTCAATTGTTTTTCTATTCATAAATATAGATTTCATACAAACATGCTATTAAAAAATTTATTTTTCGAGGATAAATCAGGCCAAATTTGTCAAAATAACCTGCTTTTCAGGCTTTCTAACAAGAAATATAGAAGACTGAGGTATTTTCAAAGCTCATACAAATATAAGCTTAAAAGCTCAAATCTTCTTCAAAAATTGGTTGCGGCTAATATTCTCATTGATACAATAAAATTTAATTCCCAATTGTACAAACACTGATGAAAGCATGTAGTTCTTAGAAAATGTTCACTAGCTTCTAGCGCTTCCGGGTGGAACAAATTGTACAAAAACTGAAGAAAGGACGTAATTCTTGGATAATGTTCGCTGTGGCATTTAGTTCAAGAAACTAAACACTCTCGAGCGCTTCTGGTTGGAGCAAAATTTTTAGAGATTCTTTCTGTTGTGAAAGTTTCATTATTTGCGCATAACTCAAAAGGATTAGGTTTAAGACGATCTTGTTACTTCACTACTATAGCAGATTTCTTATCGTTAAGCAATTTCGACGTGTTTCTATAATCAAAATTGGCCAAATTGAAACTGTTTGAAGCAGCTCTATTTTTCAGCCTGAAAAGGTTATTTTCATTTTAATAATATAACACGAACTGTAATTTCAAGAAAAAAACCATACTCATTCCCATGGGAAATATTACTCTCTATTAATTGCAGTGGATCACATCTATCTCAAGGATCGCATCCAAATGACATGAACAAATGATAATATTCTGAAATGCTGTAAGCTTCAGTATTGAATAACGTATGGACGATTGTAAAAATGGAAGTAGAAAGTAATATTTTTGATTTGCACGGTTTTCCTCTATCATGAAATGTTATCAAAAACAAACAAATATAATTTTAGCATATATTTCTGCAAATAGGTCAACTTTGAGTATGAATATGAAGAAATGAAATATTTTGAAATCTGTATGCATATACACTTAGATACAATGACCATCAAAAAACTGTGGTATTTGATTTTTTTATACAGCCACTGAAGTACAGTCACTTGGTGGCACAAAGCACCCAATCTAAATCGACTGCAGCGTGAGTAGTAGACAAAATAAGCATTATTATGGGCTGATATTGTGTGTACAGTATTATCAAAATATGGACCATCATAGTTGTTGTGTCCTTAATTGCAAGAATACGAGTAGAAATATCAGAGTGAATGTAAATTTAATTTTTTCCCAACCGCGAATTGGAAAGTTTAAACATAGAAAAAAATGGATTCTCGAAATGAAAAGCAAAAATTAAGTAATACATAACCCAACTTCAAGGGCTGTTTGAGACATTGGATTAAATAATATATTTTGCTTTGCATCTTGACTCTCCATTTTGATGTATGACATAACAGGTTGCCTTTTTTTTTGCTTCAAAATAGAGAATCAAAATGCAAATTAAATGCAGAGTTTGATGCACCGTGTCAAACGGCCCTTATACCTATTCATCAAGCATTTATCTACAAATAAAATCTAAGTCCTCCTAAATACCACAGACCTAAATACAGAATTTTAAAAATACCTAATGCAATTCAACTTGCGTACAATGATGTTTAATAAGGAGCCCGAGTAACTGATGTTTGCCTTATTATCTTGCATGTTATTAAATGACTTATTCCAAGAAAAAATTATTCTTTCACATCTCTGACATGTTCTGCAGCTACCAGTAGCTTTCCCTTCTGCATTGTCTGAAGTTGGAATTAAATAACTATGATCATATTATGGCTGAAAATTGTTAAAACTCTTCCAATAAACTATATCATTATTCAGTATTTTATATTACTCACTTTTATAGTTCCAGAAATTTTTAGATCAATTTTGAATATGCTTTTGGTACTCTCTCAATTTTTGATGTATAACCTAACCTTAACATAGGCAAAATAATATACATAATATGCCTAATTGTTATTTTTGTATTAAGTGTGCGAAATGATTGTTTTTTTTATTGCGCGTGAGAATGTAAATTTTAACCGAGACCGTAAGATCGAGGTAACAAATTCATTCGAAAGCGCAACAAAAAATTCAATCACTTCGCCCACGAAATACGAACAATATTTTTTCGCCAACTTTTAAAAAATAATAGATCAACAGTAATTATTGTTTTATTCAGTATAATGTAGGAAAAAAGTACAAAATAAAATTGATTTGCAGTTACCTGGGTATTATAACTAAAAGAATGCGCAATTGTTGTTTGATAAATGAAGAACTGTCAACAATTAATTTTTATATTCAAACATAAGTGGTTTTGACCTGTTTGTTTCTATCCTTGTAGCATTACTAAACTGAATTATATTAGATTAGGTGTGCAAAAATAGAATTTATTTTTCCGCTAGTGAAAAAATCACGAACTTTGCGTATCCATAACAATACAAAAATATCATATTTTTTTGACAGTTGGCGAGAAAAACATTTTTGATACCTTCTTCTTCCGAACAATAGTAGTTACTTTATCAGCTCTTCGATTTTGATAGCTTGCAAAATTTACTGACTTGAAAAAAAATTTTATTCATTTATATTCACTAATATCGATGATGTTACATACTAACAAGCCCGGAAAAATGTCCGTTATAGAGGGCAATGTCAGCACGCACTCAGCGTATACCGTCTTGTGACTTCTGTTTTGAGGATTCGTTATGGAAAAAAATCATTCTATATGGTCGCTAAAATCAGAATTTTATAACTCTTAATTTCACTCCTATTCAGGCCGATAGAATAAAAGTATAATAGATAGCAATATTGTGCTTGTTTTCGACTTTTTTTCGCAAGTACTTATATTTTAAGACTTGAAATTTATATCCTTACGAGAAAATTTATTGCTTTTACTTTTAACGGAATGAGAAGCGTCTCTAATGTCAAGATATGAACAATTAACGAAGTACTGAGAATAAATTAATGAAGCATGTGCCTGCCAAAACTTTTCAACCAGATTTATACGTAATAGCAGTATTTGAAATCACTAATGTATTTTATCCTGTATTATTTTACATATATTTGTTTTACCAAACAGGAATGTTTTTTTCCATGGATAAATATTTGTTATATAATAAAATACAATTTGAGAAAATGAGTTTCAAAAACATTTGTGGTTTCGAATCAATAAATAATGACTGCAATTTGAATTTATTTTGTAATGACTTTCGAGTAATTTTTTTTTACTATAATACATTAATACCTACATGAATATGCGATTTCACTTTTATAATTAAATTTGTTGATATAAGAAACTAAACAGAGAGAAACAAATACTAGTACATTTGTATTTTCTGTAATATGTATCTACTTTCACATACAGGTGTCTGAGAAATAATAATTGAGGATCCTCTTTATGAGAACAATATTTTTTGTTATTTGTCGACACTATTGCAGGGGGCTAATTAGTATCTATGAATCTATAGCAGAATATTAGTTATCCAGAGACAATTAACAGAGAAACTCTAAAAGGGAACTATGTATATATCTGTTATTATCGATTCTAATTTTCTATGTCGGCTTGTCGGCATAAGAGCTGTTCGATGTAATAATACTGTATTGAAAATGTTTTCTGAAGATTATGACATAGGTAAAATACCTATGTGCTTTAATATCCCATTCCTTGATATATCACTGAATATGTAATGAATTTTTCACGTTTGATTCTAGAAAAATTCACATAACATTCTGGAAGCATTCCAAAATCTTTCTTTCGGCACACACTAGTTCGCTCCTGCGGTCAATTTATCCTTTTAATCGTATGCTAGTTCGCTCCGATGATCGTATACTAGTTCGCTCTCGTCAGATAAGGAGATTAAAGTAATTCTTTGCCTTTTCGTTTGTTTCGGTGCGAAGCATCGCCAGTTGAAAACAATACCACTGTTCCAAGTTACACGAGATTCCATATGTCAAGCTCGGTCAGAGCGGGCAAAGCCCGTTCATTTGTTTGGATGCAAAGCACCGCCGGTTGGAAATAGGAACATTACTGCCCTGATAGTTATGGTTTTCATTATGTTCAACCACAGTTTCACTCAAATTTAAAGTTTTAATGTACTAATAATAAACACAAACATGAGTACTCACCTCTATTGCATATTATCGGTAGGTAATTATCGGCTTTTCTGAAAACTGCATCGGAAAGGAACTCACCTATGACCCTTTTCACAAAAGAGATTAAAAATTGAACGCGGGAGCGAACTAGTATGCGCCCCTTTCTTCACTTATATGGATTTGCTAACCAAGGTATTTCAAACTGGCCTCTGAGAGCATGAGCGTGTGTCAGTTGATAATAATTGAGGAAGCCAAAGTCAATGGGAATTAATACAGAGTTACGTGAATATTGTGGCGGGTATATTGAGACTTTTAGCTTTATAATTCTCTAGATATGTACTAATATTTGATTAGATTTTACCCAATACATGCCATAAAATTAAAAGGAATCATGATTATTAGTATTATTCATAATCACAATAAGAAATAAGAAAAAAAAATGGACCTAGTGATTGTTGTCCTGGATATCATGAGTTATTGAAAAGCATTCACTTAGGTATGTCTAGATAAACGTCAGAACAAAGTCGAACTTCAAAATTACGAATAATAATAAAACATGGTGATGATACTAATTGGTAACAAAGAAATAGATATTTATATATGATGTGAACACCAAAAAAAACATCTAAAATTTCAGAATACGAATTTTATCGAAAAATGACGGGAATAATTATTGACGCAAGAGGTCTCAATTAATGAAAATTGATCAACCCAACAGCATCTATTCAGGATGCAAAACTTAGACTTAGACCATGGATGCATTATGTATATGAATACCAGAAAAGCCCCATAATTCATGAAATGTGGTTCCTATCGGAGAATATCCTTAGCCAATTTCGACACAGAACTAATCTTCCATAAGAATATACTTTTGATAATGCAGAAGCTTGGAAAAAAACACAGGCATAATAAATGCATGTTCGCATATGAATATAATAAAAGAACTCATTATTAGAGAAATATCGATTTTGTTGAAAGAACATCAAGAGTAATAATTATTATTGCTGATGCAGAATTCTATGTTTTGTTCCACTTGAATATATAGAATCTTGGGAAAAAAATTGACTACATTGATGCATTTTCCCTAACATTTGACTATTGAAACTTATTTATGTAATTATACCATTCAGTTGAGAATTATACATATTTAGATTTTAAACCGTGAATTAATTCATAAATCGCAGACATTTAAAGAAAATCTCAGCCATGGTATGAAATTCGGCACTTCATTAAAGGTACTTCATTTCAAAAATCAAAATACACTTCAAAAATAAAGAAAAATAATTTCGGACATTCAAATGAACAAATTATCATTTGAAATTTCGTCCATAAAATTTCTAAAAATACAAACAGGTCATTAAAGAGTAGTCTTGTTTAAAAAATAATATTTTTTTAATAGCGATGTTTACTTTTTTGTCACGATTCAAAACAATTTTTGTTTTACGGGATGTAGAAATCTAATCTTTTGTTTTATGTGTTGAAAGCCAAGGGTCAGGTTGAAAAATTTAATGTGGAGAGAAATAAAATTGTTTATTAGTTTTTGTCTGAGTGGAACTTCGTCTAGAGTTAATTTATTAGGGTCAGAGGGCTAAAAAAATCTGAAACCCTTAAACTACAAAAAAATTTAGTTAGTACTTGAGATAGTATGTGACAACATTTTGAAGAGTATTTTGATTGAAATATAGAAGAATCTCGTTGATATTATACGGGAATAAGTCATTTCCAATTAAATTGGTTAACAAATAACAAGAAATCAAAAAAAAAGCTACACGATTATTGATGCAACAAATATGTGATTTTTGAGAATTATGATATGAGGCCAAAAATTTCGGGATGAGTATTGCAGAGTCATACAGATTACACCGGCCCACAAAAAAACAAAAGTGGTCTGTACTTTTGACCGAACCTACCTATGTTTATATATTTTGACGCGCTGAATCCGAATCTGAAGTCAGTTTTGCCCATACACCCTCCAAATTTAGAGTAGTTTGCAAACAACCATAAAAATCGACGAAAATTAGCAGTTTTGGTGAGAGAAAAATTCACGGAGCTATAGACCAAGTATGATTTTTTTGTATTTTGGTCCGCTGAATCCAAATCTGAAGCTTATACAATAATAAGCCATTTAAAATCTAAGTAAACTGCGCAAAAACCCTGAAAATTGCAAAAAATTGCAAAAATTGAAGATTAGAGAATTATTTTCATCACAACAACATCAATTTTTTTAAATTTCAAGATTTTTTGCTATTTATTTAGATTTTCAAAGATATATGAGCCAAAAAAGCTCGAGATTCAGATTCAACGGATCTAACTAGGTACATAAAAATCAGGATTGATCTATCAATCTAGCTCTATAGAATTTATTTTATCACAATAACTGCAATTTTCAGGGATTTTTCTACAATTTACTTAAATTTTAAAAGGCTTATGGTTGAATAAACTTCAGATTTGGATTTAGCGGACGAAAATACATACAAATCATGATCTATAAACTTTTTTCTCACCAAAACTGCAAATTTTTGGCGATTTTTATGGTTTTTTGCAATTGACTAAATTTTGAGGGAGTACGGGCAAAACTGACTTCAGATTCGGATTCAGCGCGTCGAAATACATAAAGATAGATAGGGCTAGTCAAAAGTACAGACTACTTTTTTTTTGTGGGCCGGTGTTATTACCCATATGTCATGAAGATTGTTCATATATGTGCTACATACAATGAATTTATATAGTGGACAAGAAACGTCACCATAGTCCCAAGTACCGCTACCTCTCTCCTCAGTGGCTCTCGAATAATTTTACATTATTTTTGCTTGCGATTCTCAAATCGTTTTTCTAAAAAGTAACTTTATGTTTACTTTCCATAATTGCAATTGAATCATAAACTTAAATAATTATTTCGGGGAAATATTTAGACAGATGAAATAAATTGGAAAAAATATAATTTTCCAGGAAGTATAGCTTAATAATTTCAACATTGCATGGAGTTGATTACTTTTACATATCACAAAAATAGTTATTTATGTATTAAGGATGTTGGAATATAGCATAAATATGAAAGTTAATCGTTCAACCCTAATTATGTTTTCTTAAGAAATGGATTTACTTTAGATGTTTATTACTTCCAAATGAAAGATTTATAGTTTTGGGACGTGAGTATGCTGTGAGAATAAAACCACTGAATGTTAGTATAATAAACAGACTGATTGATGATTTGGGGTGACTTTAAGTTTTCATTCTAAGTAAAGAGTAGTTATGAATAGGAGTACAGACATATCTTCCAAGACTGTTCAATAAAGAAGTGTTTTGGTTTGAATTGATTTATGTCCATTATCATTATCATCTGATATACCTCAATATCCAATAAAGGACAAAAATAATTCATTTTATTATGACTGAGTCAGAGCTTTGCGCGCCAAAAAGACTTAGGAAGCACTATTTACCAAGATGCATATTACATTTGGCCGTCAACTTTCCTAGTTATCGCTATTCTAGAATAGAAATAAATACATATTCCAAATATCTAATTAATAAACAACAGTGATATTAAATAATTCCAATTTTTAAATCTATGTTTGAAAATTGTGAATGTGATAACTTGGAGAAAGATTAATTAAATTTCATCATATTCGTTGAAGATTGATGACGAATTTGAAATAGAATTAGAAGAATCGATTATATATAATTTTCTTTATTTCATATATGTCATTTATCACCCCGATAGTACACATAATTACTATGATAGAGTCGAATGAGTCTTAGCGAACGTAAAGTGTTTGCGTACGTATAAGTTTAACTTCTCGTCCACAAATGAATATGTGAAATTCCTCTTTGTGTAGAGGCATTTGTCCTAGTACGTACGTTAATTGGGCTGTACTTTGATAATTACTAGCCACGTCACTGGCTTCTAAATCAAGCATGCGCAGTTAAAAGCCAAAGAGATAGATAGGATAGAGCCACTGAATTAAAAGAAAATATCATTTATTGGGTACAAACTATTATATTTTAGACAATAAGTACTTCCATATTTCGACAATTAATAAGCACACAATGAGAGGGCACAGGGCACATGTTGATATTTAGACTTGACAGATAACCTGAAAGATAAATCTATGACAGGTGTTGTGAATTCAGAGAAAAACTAAATTTAGATCAATTGTCACGCGTTAACGTCTTTATGTAGTAGTAAACTGGGAAGCGTGAACGCTCAATTTACGCATTGTTTGTACTATGTTAAACTGATATGCTTTGAGGTGGCCGTAGTTTATGCAACAAGACTACGAGCATCATGCATCATGACTTGAAAATTGTTGACCGAATACATATTGCTTGTTCACACCTGTAATGCATTTTCTACGGTAATAGTAACTTTTGAAATAAATCGGAAACACATAACACAGCACAAGTCGACATTTAGACTCTCTATGAGCGTATGGATAAAAAAATATTAATCAATTTATTCTTCAACTCTCAATTATTCTGGAATAAATTATATGAAATCTCGTGATTTGAATATTCAGTGCGACGAAAAAACAAAAATAAGTTTTCAGATTACATAAAGTATTTCATGTAACCAACGACCCAAGTAGAAAAGTTTTAAAAATAATAACTTCAGGTGTTCATGAATGAACATTACTCATCTACTTCATCCAGATTTATTAACAAAGTGAACTTTTAATAATTTGATGCAACAGTGCTAATAAAATAAAAAATGGATATTTTTGAGAACATTATTTTCGTGAAAAATTCTCCTGGTGGTAAACTGGCCATATGTCTCTAGAAAAAAGTTTTTGACGCTCTTGAACTCGAAATTTGAAAATTTAAATATTTATGGCCTTAATCTGCGGCATAAATCTTGACTCAAAGAGGCCATAAGATGAAACATACATTTTCAGTGATGTTTAGGTAAACACATAGAATAATATTGAATTGTTGATCCTTTATTGATTTGATGAACGATTTTTAGTGAACTGATGACTTGTATGTAATACACAATACTAGGCAGAGAATGAAAGTTTATCAAATAATTAATGAATTCGTCAAGTATTTTCATCACATTCCATCAATAAGCAATCATTATCATCAGATTATCAATTGAATAGATTTTTATAATTCCTTACAATAATTGTAACCTAAATCTGGGCTACAATTCCGATTTCAAAAATCAATTAGAGAGTATTTATTTGAAACGGTGAATAGGAAAAATATTTATTGATTTTTCGAGTCCTAATTTTTTATGCTACAAAAGATAATTAATCATGTAGATAATTCAAATTTGAATACTCACTCTTGACTTCGAAGATTACTGATTAAATGAACTCTTTTCAATTCATTGTTACCGGAAGATAATTAATCATAAATAAAAATAGAATAAGATGAGCAATTAAATTCAAAGTGGCTGACCTCTAAAGTCAAAGAGATGACAGTCAAAAATGCATATAAATTTTATTCATACTAACGTTGTTACACATATCAATATTAGGCTGTTAAAATACTCATCTAAATAGGTTATGGACTATGGTTCAAATGACACATATATAACCTATATAGATTGATGGCCTATTGCTCAAATATTCAAGCCAGCTGAACAAAAAATTGAACTAAAAATTATAATAGTCACCAAGATGAAGTGAATAAGAGATGATTCTTTCAAAAAATCGATAATCTGATTGGCTGCGTATTTAAATATTTATTCGCCAGAGTGTGCTCACATTCACTATAATTTCTAATAATGCTGGCTTCACTTTTTATGAATCAGCACCGTATATCTCGACAGGATAATGTATCTCAACAAAGTCCTCCCACCATGAACAATACTTTATACTTTGATTCAATGGACTATTGATTCAGAATTCATATTGCAATGCCGATTTCAAAATTAAAATGTACCGTATTTATTTAGAATTGTAAATGGAAGAAAGATGTAATTAGTTTATCAGAGTAGAGTTTTCCCGATCCAGAAAGCAATTATTTACGTGAGTAGTTTGAATTGTACAATATTCATTCAAATTCAACAGAGATTTTGCTTCAATGGATAATTTTAAATGGATTGTTGCTGCGAGATGGGAAATATTAATATTTAAAATTTTCAAGATTTTATCAGTAACTGTTTTCTATCAAAGTAGTAACTGGGTAAAATAAAGTAGGTACCGCGATATATTATAGCCCAATCAAATTAGGATTTCACCTCAGAATGAGAGATGATGAGCTGGCTGAAAACTTGTGCAAACATTTATTCCAGCATTGCAAAAGCTTTTTCGAAAGTCTCCTGAAATCTCCTGCTTCGTCTTTAGGTATTCAAGATCAAAGATCGCAGAAATCGGTTTTTTGCAAATATCTCTATATCTATACCTCCAATAATGCTGACATTTATCACAAAAATTGTAGATAGTAAAATTTGCAACAAATTTTGTCTTAAACATTTTTTTATGCGCTTTGAAATAGAGCACAAAGAATGCGCAGCGCTCAGCCTCACATACTGTAATGCAAGGTCAACCGTGAGTTCCAGTAGATAATACCTCGTACAAAGTCAGTAGATCTGTAAAATACCCTTATTATGAATAATTTGTATTATTTAGTGGTCAATACATTATATTTAATAACATTTTACATCTATATAATATATTTTTCCAATAATACTCCTACATTGTGTAATTGAAGCTCATCAAGTGAAATACTTATGATATCTCTTAATTTAGAAAAACAACAAATTACATAAGAACTGGTAACGAGATATCAGGAGAATTCAACTCCACGCAGGGTTTAAAACAAGAAAGATCATGAAGCCCATTACAATTTATTATTTTCTAAGATAAAATACTGAAGCAAATAAAAGATAAAACGAAGAAAGTAGACATTGGACACTACCAGTTGACCGTAACTGAAAATCCTGGCTAAGAATGAGGAAAATATGAAATATAATTCAAATGTATGGAACGAAGAATTGAGAAAGCACAACATGAACATAAATGTTAAAAAAACAAGAGTAATGATGATATCGAAAGAGGACATAATAACTAATATACAGCTAAACGGATGCGAAATAGAATAAGTAGAAGACTATATATATCTAGGAGTAACAATAGATAATGAAGGAAGTATGGAACCAGAAATTACCAAAAGAATATAAGCAGCTAGCAAAAACTGCTATGCACTAAACAAAGCGGTACTAGGAAATAAACAAGTATCCAAGAATACAAAAATGACACTATACAAAACTGAATACCGACCAACTTTAATATACGGAAGTGAGTCGTGGATACTCCAGCAGAGACTAAAAATTCAAGTACAAGCATCGGAAATCCGATACTTAAGAAGAGTTGGAGAAGTTATAAGGATAGACAGAATAAGAAACGAACTAGTAAGAGATAATCTAGAAATAGAGAACATACATAAGACCATAGCCCGTGAGGGGTTGCTGGTCCCCCAGGTGGCGGATAGGGGCACGCCCATCAGATATGACGGGCATCGAGGAAATAAAATACTCGAGGCGGACCAAAACCAGCACTGCTGCCTTGCAGTGAGGAGTTGAATCTTTAAAGGCTAAAGGACGAGAACCTTAAACAAATCTTCCGGCCCTCCAGGTTGGAGGTTAGGCGTAGGGCCAACGACCCTACCCTGGAAAAAGAACCTAGTTGCGAAGAATTCAGTAAAACTAACCGGACTGTCTCAAAGGAAACGACCAAGGCTACGGAACAAGGATAAGAACACACGGATAAAATTTGGTACCTGGAATGTACGCTACAGGCGGGAAACATGGCTAGCTTAGCTGAAGAAATCGAGAAATATAACATAGAGATATTGGCTATACAGGAAATGCGATGGAAAGGAAAAGGAACAATACAAAAGGAAAACTTCACTCTTTACTACTCTGGAAATGAAGAAAAACAAGGCGGGCAAGGAGTAGGATTTATTATATCCAAAAGAGTTAAAAATTCAGTTCTGGCATTCTGGCCCGTAAACGAACGGATATGCACCATAAGAGTAAAAGGCAGGTTTTGCAACATGACATTCATCAATATATACGCGCCAACCGAAGATGCTGAGGACGGCATAACTGACGAGTTCTACGATGATTTATAAAATGTATGCGATACAACACCAAAACACGACATGATCATAACATTAGGAGACTTCAACGCGAAATTTGGCAAGGAAGATGTATACTTTGACGTAATAGGAAAACATAGCCTCCACGAATTAACTAGTAACAATGGATTAAAAGCCATACAATATGCGTCTATGAACAACTTAAAGGTGATGAGTACATCATTTCAGAGGAAAAACATTCATAAAGGCACTTGGAAGATTCCTGGCACCAATAGAGCCAACCAAATTGACCACATAATGGTGAATAGAAGATGGGCGACTAACATTGAGAATGTTCGAGCCTACCGGGGAGCAAACTCAGACTCGGATCACTTCTTAGTGGGAGAAAACTTGAAGCAAAAAATATCACTCATAGTAAACAGAAAATCAGCCAAGAGAGTTAGATGGATCACAGACAACCTCAGTGACGCGGACACTACAAAAATATCAAAGCGAAGTAACTCAAAGTCTCCAAGAAATTCCTCCTTCAAATGACATCGAAAAGGAATGGACACACATAAAAGAAACGGTAATCACATCAGCTCAAAATGTGATAGGAGTAAAGAAAATAGAGAGAAACAATGAATGGTATGATCAAGAATGTCGAACAGCAGTAGAAGCAAAAAAAAGAGCCAGGCTGAAATGTATTCAAAGAAACACAAGAGCCAACCAGAAAGAATACAACAACAAAAGAGACTTAGCAGCTAGGATATGCCGAAAGAAAAAAAGGGAAGCATTGAAAAAGAAAATAGATGAAATAGAGGAGCATCATCATAAAAATGAGAGCAGGAAATTCTATAGAAAAATCAAGGAACAAACGCAAGATTTCAAACCAAAAACGAACGCCTGTAAAGACAGCAATGGTTAAACGCTGACAGAAAAGCACGATATTTTGAAAAGATGGAAAGAATATTTCGATAATTTATTGTCAAACCAGGTAGATGATGCAGAAGAAATACTAGTGCACACCGCAGAATCTGAAGATATATTACCCAGTTACCAGGAAGTGTGCGACGTTATTACATGCTTAAAAAACCATAAAGCACCAGGGATCGACAATATAACAGCTGAGCTGTTGAAAAACGGCGAAGATATCACATATCAGATATTACATCATCTAATCATTTTAATTTGGGAGCAAAGTGCTATCCGGCATTATTTATAACAGACTGGTACCCGTCGCAGAGGAACTGCTAGGAGAATACCAATGTAGGTTCCGCCCAAATCGCTCGACCATCGATCAAATTTTTGCTGTCAGACAGGTCCAAGAGAAAGCTTACGAACACAACATACATCTATATAATCTGTACATAGACTTCAAACAAGCTTTTGATAGTGTCAATCGAAATAAAATGCTCAACGATCTTTTACTGCTGGGCATCCCAAAAAAGCTGGTCCAACTCGTGAATATGACCATGACCGGCTCCAAGGCGATCGTAAGAGTTGACAATGAATACACAGACAGCTTAAACATCACATCGGGAGTAAGTCAAGGCGACGCACTATCCTCCATACTTTTTGATCTAGTTTTAGAAGCAGTCATTAGAAAATTAGATGTGACTGGCTACATCGGTACGAAGAGCTTACAAATATTCGCAAACGCGGACGATATAGCAATAATAAGCAGGCGCAAGAATGAACTTGAGAAGACTGTGAGCAACCTTAAAAATGAAGCAATCCCAAAAAGTCTCCGAATAAATGAAGGAAAGACAAAATACATGGAAATATCGAAAGGAGCAATCAACAGAGAAAATTTTGAATGTCAAAACTATGAATTCGAGCACGTAGAAAAATTCTCTTATTTGGGGGCCCAAATGAATCAATCAAACTCTATCAATAGCGAAATTCAGGCAAGAGTTATCAGTGGAAACCGTTGCTATTTCGCCTACAGAGAGCTAATGAAATCGAGAGCTCTAAGCAGAAAGTCTAAATTGAAAGTATATAAAAGTATTATCAGGCCTGTAGTTACGTACGGCTGTGAAGCGTGGACCTTGACCACGAAAGATGAGCTGCTCTTGAGAACTTTCGAACGGAAAATTCCCAGACAAATTTTTGGACCAATACAAAACGAAGATGGAACATGGCGATCAAGAATGAATTTTGAGCTAGACAACCTGATAGAGAGCGCAGACATTGTAAAATTCATTAAAAGCCGAAGACTGTCTTGGGCAGGGCATGTAATGAGGATGGATGAAAGTAGAGCACCAAGAAGAATCCTTGAGTGGAAACCAGTGGGTAGAAGAAACAGAGGAAGGCCGAGGAGAAGATGGATCGATGAAGTGGAATGCGACCTGAAAACAATGAGAATTAAAGGATGGAAGAATTTGAGTAGAAACAGGACAGAATGGAAGAAAATTACTGAAAAGACGAAAACCCACAGTGGGCTATAACGTCATTAAATGAATGAACATAAGACCATAGAAAAAAAAAGTTCCATGGTATGGTCACTTAGTCAGAATGCCAGAGGAAAATCAGACGAAACAAGTTTAGAAAGCAAGAACCACAAGAAAGAAAAAAAGAGGAAGACCAAAAAAGACCTGAGAAAAATCCATAAATGAAAATCTACACAGAAACAGCAATAGCTGGCAAGAAGCAAAGAGAATAGCACAAAATAGACAAGAGTGGAATAAACTGATTTAAAGTGAAAATAATTACAATCTAGACATCCGAAATGGTAAAAATAGATTTAAAAAGATCAATAATAATAATATCTTACTTTAATATTAATGCTGTTAATATGAATTACACAGCATTGTTTGCTTATTACATTGACCACAAGTTAAAGTGCATTGCAACCTTGATTTTTTGCACCCGCAGTGTGCATAGAACCATTCTCACAGTTGCAAAATATTGTTTTCAGCAATTCATTTAGAATCGATGGTAATATTGTTGTCTTTGGATTAATTCCACAGCACTCAACCCCATTCTTGAATTACAGTGTGTATGGCTGAGCGCTGCGCATTCTCCGCGCTCTATTTAAAAAACGGCTGAGCGCATGAAGAAACGTTCAAGGCAAAAATTTTTTGCAAATTTTATGCTCCAAAATTATTGTAATAAATGTCAACATTATTAAAGTCATAGAAACCTAGATATCAGCAAAAAATCTATTTTTGCGACATTTAACCTCGAATAACTTAAGACGCAGAGACGAGATTTCATGATTTTTTTGAGACAATTTCTAGAATGCCAAACAAATGTTTGTACAAGTTTTCAGCTTATTATCTCTTATTCCGAGGTGGAATCCTAATTTGACTGGGTTATTAAGCTTGTCCAATTTTTTTTTGAAATACAAAGAAACATGCAACTTGTCGGTTATTATCTAGAATTTGATATATTGTCTGACACATTGAAATAGTTGACAAATATTTGGGGTCAAATTGGCCACCAATTCGCGGTACTGTATCAAATGTAGTAACAATATATCAAAGATATCTTGCATTTGTTCGTAGAGAGAAATTCATGGCAGACTGTGATTAGGTATCAGTTTCATATCGCTTTGAGCACAAACAAACGAGCAACTTGGCACAAAAGCCTCCAGCATGCAGGGGTGAACTAACCCAAAGGAAATAGTAATTTACATATCAATACATTGATAGTAATGATACAGTACAACCAGTAAATTGATTCCTGATTACTAACGTTTTGATGAAAATAGAAATAGATCTCTAAAAATTTTCTATGCTTTCTAAGCACAGTAATAATTAATTGAAACAGAAGAGAATATTGATACTCAAATCTTATATTTACAATAAGATATGGCAACAATTGAGCATGGTAATTAAGATAAATTCTGTGGTTGCTTCTGGGTCCACATGGGAATGTAATAAACTGATCTGATTTGATTTAAGAGAGATACATGGAAAATCGTAGTATAATATTGGGCTATTCACATTATTTGAAGAATCTAAATAGAATTGTTAGAAACATAAACCTCAAACATGGAAAAGGATAAACTGCACTTTGCCCAGCACTAGGACTGTATCGAAGCCGATTTTCTGATTATTTTCTTTGAGGTAGAGTGCATATACCGGAGGAAAGTATAAACATAGAACAACGAGCATCGGTCGTCTCATTTTCAATTTTCCATATAGTTTCTATGCTTTTCCAGTGTGCTCTTTTGTTTCATCTGCCTTCATTCTGTTATATTCATACAAGCTTGTCTGTTTTTCCTATTCGAAAACTTTTTCACATGCAATGATCTAATTACAACATCAACCAATGCATTATTTCACTTTGAATTTCTTTATCAAAGCCTATATTCCATCATTTTTTTCATTCATATGCGTGAACCAAAGCAACGAATCTATTAATTCTCTTCAAATTGAATTGTTTTGAATATTGCATTTTTCATATAATAATTTATCCCACATTCGATGTTTTTTGTGTGGTATATCAAACAAAATTTTTGTGATGTTCATTGTTGAGGTAATTCCCATTTTTTAAGCCTTTCCTGGAGCTTTTGGTATATACATTCTACATGGGAGAAATTTCTGCAGCTTTGCAAAAGTGGTTATTGTAATATCCAAGGAAACTGACCCAAAACTGCTGTCTTCAATGAGATTTCTTCCTTGGAGAATCCGCTAAGAATTTCGATCCTCCTGTATCAGGACATAGTTACCAGTTTCCCAGAACTTGCTCGCCTTCAGTGCTGTTCTGAACTTCAAAGTGTGACGGAGACTCGTTATCAAATTATGGAATGAGCGATGCGTGGCACAGCGCCTCAGGCAAGGAACCCACCCTCAGAATAGCGCCACTGTTTCCGCAGCCACCGCCCCCAAAGTCACAACCCGTCGCTGATAACATAACCTCACACAACCGATTCGAGTAAATTCTCTCGCCGACAGAACACAGATTCGATTTGCTTTTGTTCTGTAAGAGCACAAGATAAAAATACCATGTCTTGTTTTTATTTGGAGCGTCATTGTTTTTGATTGAGTTAGTAACTTCTGGTAACAAATACAGCTTCTTTTTGCTGTCTTCTTGCTTTTAAAATGTGGAAAAAGAATTCAATGCATCTGCATTTCGCAAGAGGGATCAAAGTTATCCTGGTTTGAATGTGAGAATTTTTAATTCATAATAGAATATTCAATGTTGAAACAAAACATAAATATACAAAATCAGAAAGTCTCCTTAATCTTAAGCAATTTAGAAAAGAAACTAAGTATGTATCTCTATGACATTTTTCCAGTTATAAGGCCCAATAAAATATTATTGATATTTTAAATTATCACTTTGGCCTATATTCAAAAAATCAAGCAGCAAAAGTGATCTTCATGTCGAATTTTCTGTACACGATAACTTGAGAACGCGTATAGTACATGACAAATTATTTTAGCATGGCTTTAGGAAATCCTCACAGTAAGGGGGCTATCAGCAGCTAATAAATTTTCTTTTTTCTGGGCTGTACTAAAATTATTTTGACTTTTATTTCAATATTAGCTTGAATTTAAAAAAATGTCACAGTTTAAGTATTGACACAAATTTTAGAATTGAAATATATATAAAATAATTACCAAATACTTTTTTCTTACATCTAAATATTATGTTCTAGGAAAAATACAGAAATTTACTTAAAAGAAAAATATTCTTAATACCACCCTTTTTCACAGGTAAACAGACTTCATGCTGTATCGCGGTTTACCATGCTATTAGCGAAGTAAACTCATGCTAAAATAAATTGACCTGTACTATACGAATTTTCGAATCGACTGGAGTTTTATTCTCAAGTTTTTCATCAAAAAACTAGGTTCAAGTTCGTAGATGAGTATTTTGCAACCAGTGGTACCAAAGCTTTTATGATGGAATTCTTTAATTTTTCGCGTTTATTTTATAAACGGTAGTATTTATCATAAAATTAGAAATAACTCAAACTAATCCCTCAACGATTTGGCACAATATTCATACTGAAGATTTTTCCAAATTATTAACAGTTCATTTGTTATTATCAAAGTTTAAATTAGTATAAAATTCGTAATAATAAATAATGAAATAAAATAAAGCAATAATGAGAATCATAATGTGAAATTGGAATTATTAACACTCATATTTTGATATCACATGCAAGCAATTGTTAATTGTTTTTTCAAAAATAAGTAATTCGGCCATATCGTATTTGGTATCAAATTGTAGCTCTTGTGGAGATAATTCTAGTAGAATTGTCAAACAGGATATTTTAACGATTGTCAATTGTTTCTTTCACTAATCATTTAAATGATGTCTGGTTTGGTATCAATTTCAAGGTCTCAGAGTGATAAGCTTAGTAGATATCAAAAATGAATAATTAAGAAGTGGAATCCACGTCACCATCTTCAAATTACACTTCCAACGATCAAATGTTGAAACTGTATGTTCCAATGAATTAAACACTTCAAAAATCTAGAAAAGGAGTCTTTATTTCCAAAAATAATTATTTTATGTAATGCAGGGGCTACACTTATGTCTAATGCCGTTAAGTGAGGCGTTATGTGACAATTGACATATTGTCATTGACAATGTGTTCATTATTGAATAACGCCTCAATTGATGACATTAGACGTAAATGTGGCCCCAGCATAAGGACTAAAAAATAACTGTCATCTGTCACTTTAACAACGAAAGTGGTCACTTTGACAATGACAGCTGTCAATATGACAATAACAGCTTTTACTTTGGAATTCGCAATTAATTGTTGCGACACTCTCAATTTCTGAAAAAGCAATGCTACGAGGCTAAAGCGGAATTGTCTCTACAAAATCTCAAAAATTGGTATATTTTGTAACTTTTGACGTAGTGAGGTCGCTGGATATACATATTGAGTACATGTCGAATTACAGGAAAAAATATTCTAATAAACACCGATTTTCATTTTTCTAATGTTCTGGACAAACAGAACAATATTGAAATTTCCGCTCAAGACTCTTGATGCCAAGTTTATCAAGATGTTATATAATGAGAATTAAAATATTTTTTCTCAATTTATGATTTTTTGGATTTTGAAGCCAGTTTTTCAGTTTTTGGATCAACTTGAACGTGACTTAATTTTCATAGTGATGATTGTTTGAACAATTATTGCCAAGGGGATTAAGTTTCGTTCGAGAAAAACCTAGGACTAAAGTATGGCTTAAGATGGCGCATTTTACTTTCCATCAAAGTTCAGCATTAAAATGCAGAGAAAAATGCAGTATTTAATGCATGGTGTCAAACGATTCTTATAGTAAAGCGCAAAATACTGTTCCACAATTTCCAAAATGTTTGTAACATTTAGGCTCGGTTGCATGGTCTCTGGTTCATCTCAAACGTAGATTGATTACCTAGGTAACGATTTTTGAAACAATTGTTGCCAAGGTCATCAAGTTATGCTTTGGAGTTTAGGATGAACCAAAGACCGTACTACCGGAATTTTATCATTTTGTCTGCGGCAAAGCATTCTGTCGCATCTTACTGTAAGTAACGTGCATAAAATATCTTTAACATGTAAAATAGTACTTTCATTTTGAAATGATTTTGTGAAACAAGATTTTGTGCAAAATGTTAAATTACGAAAATATTGACATGAAGATCCATTTATCAAAAGGATACGCCATGTTTCAATGTTTTTACTTACTTGCAAAAATTACAAGTATTGTGAAATCGACAGAATTCACGTTTCGAGATTTTGATGGAAATATCCGTTTTGAGCATCCCTTAATCCATTTTGATTATTTTCGGCTTGACGTCGGTTGTATGTATGTGTGTATATGCGTTCATAGCTCACAAATCACATGACCCATCGATATAATGTTGAAATTTTGTATTCAAAACTGGTCTAGGATCTAGTTGTATACCTCGTATTATGGTTGCAATCGTCTGTACCGGAAGTGCACTTTAATCGAAACTTCTTTCAATTTTCCGCATGAATCCAGAATGATCAGCTGTAGGATACTGATATTCAGTAATTGAGATTGCTGTAGCGTTTGAATGGTTATCTTCTATTTTTGTACTAATCGACTGAGCCGGAAGTGCACTTTATATAACAGACTCTTCGAAGTTTTCGTATAAATTTGAAACAATCAGTCGTAGAATATTGAATTTTCGTATTAAGCACTTCTTCAACATCTAATCGTGCATTTTGCATTATGATTGCAATCGTCTGTACCGAATGTGCACTTTACTCGAAATATTTTTTGAACTTTCCGCATAAATCCAAAACGTTTGAATCTAGAATGTTAGAATATTTAGGACGATTGTACCATCTAGAGGCTCATATCCTATTTTAATTGAATCGAGTGAGCCGGAAGTGCACTTTACTTGACAATCTTTCAGAATTTCTCGCATAAATTCGAAACGATCCGTAGAGTATTGAAATTTAGTATTTAAGTGTGCTGTGGCATCTGAATGATTGCCTACTATTCTCATAACAACCGACTGAGCAAGAAGTGCAATTCAGTTGGATTTAAAAAAAAAATTCACATGAATTCGAAGCTGATAGTCGTAGAATCTGGGAAATCAGTACATATTTAGGAATGTTATAGCATAAGAATGATGACCTATTGTTTCCAAAGCAACCAACTGGGCCGAAAGCGCACTTCACTTGACATATTTTTAGAATTGTTTGAATGAATCCAAAACGATTAGCCTGGAGCGATGAGATTTTGTGTTTGATATCATATTATTATATGCAAAAAATGTATCCAATGATGTACAAACAAGTGACATGATGTCTACGTCAGATTTTTTTTATGTAACTGCCTTCCTTCTTCCGCTTGACTTGAGCCTGATGATGACCTAGTCCTAAACGGTCATTTGATATAATGAGAAAAAATAAAAATAAATTCAATGGAAACATTATTAAATTTCATATTTAAAATGTTTTAGATACTTCCGAGTAAAGATATCTGACGTGAACATCACGTGACTCACTTGTACGTCATTGGGTATATATATAATACGATATGATTTTGTGTTTGATCATATAAATCATTGGATATATATAATCTAACACAAAATCTCATGGTTCCACAGTTAATCGTTTTTGATTTACCCAAGAGATTCTAAAAATCTGTCAAGTAAAATGCGCTTTCAGCCAAGTCGGTTGCTATGGAAACAGTAGGCCATTATTCTTATATTACAACATTCCTAAATACTGATTTCCAAAATTCTAAGACTGCCGACAAATCTGAATTTATGCACAAAATTAAAAAATAAATTCCTATCGAAGTGCACTTCCGGTTCAGTCTATTGTTATGAAAATAGTAGGCAATCATTCAGATGCTAGAGCAGACTGAAATTTTGATATTCTACACCTGATCGTTTCGAATCTATGTGAAAAATTCCAAAAGACTGTCAAGTAAAGTGCACTTCCGGCTCAGTGGATCTCAATAAAAATTGGATATGAGCATCTAGACGATATAATCGTCCTAAATACTAAATTCTAACAATCTACGTTCAATCGTTTTGGATCAATGCGGAAAATTCAAAAAATGTTTTGAATAAAGTGCTCTTCCGGCTTAGTTGATAGCAATCATAAAGCAAGCTGTACAACTAGATATTATAAAAGTGCCTAATACAAAATTTAAATATTTTTTGACTGATTGCTCAGAATTTATGCGGAAAATTTAAAAAGTCTGTCATATAAAGTGTACTTCGGGCTCAGCTGATTGTTATAAAAATAGAAGATGACCATTTAGACGCTACAGCAATTTTAAATGCTGTATTTCAGTATCCTATGGTTGATCATTCTGAATTTATGCAGAAAATTAAAAAAAAGTTTCAAGTAAAGTGCACTTCCAGTTTAGCCGATCACAATCATAATGCAAGATGTACAACAAGATGTTATAAAAGTTCTTCATACGAAATTTTAATATGCTATGGCAAATCATTCTGTATTTATGCAAAAAATAAAAAAAAAGTTTCAAGTAAAGTGCACTTCTAGCCTAGCTGATTCTTACAAAAATAGCAGATAACTATTCTGATACAACATCTAGTTCAAATACTGAATTTCAACATTCTACGGTTGATCGTTCTGGATTTATTAGAAAAATTCGAAATAAGTTTCAAGTAAAGTGCGCTTCCGGTACAGACGATTGGAACCATAATGCGGGGTGCACAATTAGACCCTATATTAGTCTTAAATACAAAATTTCAACATTATACGTTCAACCAGTTTTGAGATTTGCGAGTTACGCACGAACGCACGCACATTCGAACGCATGCACACACGTACGAACATACGTACCGGCATCAAGCCAAAAATAGTCAAAATGGATTCAGGGATGCTCAAAACGGATATTTCAATCAAAATATCGGTAGATGAATTTTGTTGGTTTCACAATACTTGTTACTTTGTACAAGTAAGTAAAAAGGTCATGAAAACTCGACTTTTCAGAAAGAAATAGTATATTCCGATACAAGTGCGGAATGTGAACAATTCAGCCACGAGACGATGTTAATTTTTCTACAGTCAAAGATGTCCGCGTGATTATCTATAATCAAAATATACCGTTTTCTGAGAAAGAATTTGCTTCATTGATCTCATTCCAATTCATCAAATGTTGATAAAATTACTCATATTGACTCCATTTTGAAGAGGAATGAAAAGAAAATCAAGAAGAATCAAAATAATGAAACAGTTTTTTCGCGACGCCACGCGGCTTTCTAAGGAACCTCTGAGCGTGCGGAATGACCCCTATTCCGCACGCTACAGCATGTGGAATGGGTATCATTCTATAGTGACTGTAGAAAAAATATGTTTTGTCCAATTTTATAGACCATTCTTTGATATACCTTCCAAATGAGAGATAGCAGTTATCTAAAAGTTTAATACTGTTGATTATATCCCGAATATCGTTTCTTCCAACTAAAATAGACTACGTGATCCGTAATATTCCAAAATATCAATAAATACTCAAGTGAGAGGACCACATACACAGAATTATTGAATAATTTTTTGCATTGTTAAATTAGTCAGAATTTCATGTATAGAAAATCAAAATATTATGATTTCTCGATCCACCTCTGGAAAGACTGAAGTTAGACATACTTATTTGAGGACGGGAAATAGCTCTTGTGGTATCTCGAACTGTAAAACGCTTCTTACAATTGTCTCTACACGATAAGTTACCAATACAAAGTTTTGAACTTTAGTTACAGTGCGAAAATAATTGGGAAAACACTGGCCTTTTACAAACATCCAAATAATAATTGAATAGATATAAAATGGAGAAATTCATGTGACACAATGTTACTATTCGGATTTCTATTTTGACATTGGAAGCTGTCCAATTTTGTCTTAACTACTAGTCCAATAGATTGGTATTTTTTAGACAGTTAAGAGAATCATATAGCGAGTCACTATTATGAAAGTCATAGTCGATCAAAATTTATAATATTTTTATCATTACAATTATACATTTCTCTTCCTCAATGAATAATTCTGTTTCCATTATATAATTTCAGAAAAAAAATTCTCTGCTGTCTGAATTAACTGTGTTCGCCTTCCAGCTTTATACCACAATGTGAACAAACGCATAGTAGTCAAGTTTCGTAATGTAAATACGATTTTTCTGTGAATTAATTTGGATAGTGCTGTGCATAATAAATATAGCCAATCTATTCATCATGTTACTGTGACGCCAACTTGTGCTCTGTGCTCCCTCTCTGTGTGCTTAATGATTGTCAAAATATGGATGTTGATGGAAGTAGAAAAACTTGTATGCAACGCGGTTGTAAACAAGTAAGTATCGTAACATTTCGACAACTTGTTTAATAAATTTTTATTGAACAAGATTTCTGTAAAAATATCCCCTTGTGTAGTGAAATATAGTAAAAAAACTGTGTGACAATTTATTTCCCTTATAACTATCGAGTAGATGTCTGCACTAAAAACAAACCTCTCTAGTTCCAAACCAGCTTACAATGCAAATTCCAGTGTCAATAAACCAGGCTAATCCCTAGTCCAAACAATTGTTTCATTTGTTTAATTTAGACAACAAATAAACATCCGCTTCCAATCGAGAGAATCGAAGCATCGCATATTTTCACTTCTCTCGTTACTGTCAATTATTGACTCTAACTAAAATCTAGTAGGCCTTCTTCTGGTTCTCACCAACCGTAATTTAATTAGACGAACAAATGACGCTTGCCATCTGGTAGACACAGATCCCGTGGTGGAAATAAATGTCCTCGCTGAAATATATTCTGCTTCAGCCGATGAAATGCTGTGGGGAATCTGCCAATAACAAGTTTCAAACATGCTGAAAATTTTATAAGGCGGAACGGTGTTCTGCAATGATTTTTTAGACGCCTTCCCGCAGGGATGATTTCATCTTTTTTAGTTTTGGAGAATATGTTCACTATAATACTGGGATATTTTGAATTTTTCAGTGAAAAATATAACCGTTGTTTCAAAAAGGGGATTTAGCATTCATATTCTATATTTGCAGTCGATAGAAATAACTGTAGTAGTGGTCTTATTCAAACTATTCTAAACTCTGCTTTTTTTATGAGTTTGTCTAACTAAATATTGCAAGAATAAGATGTAAGATATTTATTTCAAATAATGGCTCTCCTAATACTCGATTCTTCAATAAAACACATAATTATTCTAGAATATGAAACATATCCATTTTATAAGGATGTAATACAATATTTTACAAAAGTGCAAACAGTTTTCTTAACTTTAAAGTAATAGCGCTAAATCGATAGTTATGTCAGTGGCATCAAAAACTATAGCTCTTGCAATTAAAAGAAAAAAAAACTACTGTCTTATTACTATTGACAAATCTTCATTTCTCTGGTATCGCCATCTGTTGAAAAATATTTAACTATTGGGATTGTTCTGCACTTCTACATGATTCCTACCTTTGAAACTTCACTGAGTACTTCAGACAAACATATTTTAATGCATCATCTAGCAGTAACTACTTTCTATCCATCTAGATCAAATGCATTCAATAGGTCCATGTTTGTTCTACAGGAAAATTATCACAATTCAAAAATTTTTGGAAAAAGAAGTAAGTAGCCTTCTTAGGAACTGATGCAATTTTGTATATTTCAATTATTTAACTGAATTGCTGCAGAGAAATTTATACAAAATTATTGAATTTCTAGTTGATAAAACGCAAGTGTGGGCCAAAAAAGAATCTAGATGATGAAAGCGCATTTTTGACAGCTTATGAATGCTTGTTACTTCAGAGATTTCGCAAATTACCATCTCTCACAATTACTGAGCTTGAAATCAAGTAGTTTGGGCAAACTTATGAAACAGCAGCTTCCATTTAGTACTAGTTTCAAGTTGACTATTTGTTAGGTACATAATTTATGCACGTACAAATTCAAAACTACCTTTGAATTTTCATTGTTTAGTTATTGACTGACGGGAGGTCATGTGCTGTACCTTAAAATGATAATTTGATCTTTATCAAAGCTATATAAAAAAAATACACTAAAAGTAAACAAATTTTCATCCAATGATAATAATTCATTCTAATGAGCTTTAAATTCGCGTCAAACAAGTCACTGAATGGATCCCGGACAGATTTGACAACTGTACATAATAATAGTGACAGCCGCGGCGAAAGTTGTGACTGAATTTTTATCTACTTTAATAAATTTTAGCTGCGATATCCCTAATGTCTATGGGCATTGTTTCACTTGAAACAAGCAATTGAATAATTCAATCTTCCACAATCACTGAGCTTGAATTTAAGCAATTTGTGCAAACCTACGAAAAAGCAGCTTTTATTTAGTACCAGTTTCAAGTCTGTAAACATTATAGTTGCTGTTGTCACGCCAGCCAGCCAGCCAGCCAGATAGCCAAAGTGAATATGACAGCGCTTTTTGATAAAAAATGGAAGAATCATCTAGATGATCAGAGCGCATTTTTGACAGCTCATGAATGCTTGTTATCTCAGAGATTTCGCAAATTACGATCTCTCACAATTACTGAGCTTGGAATCAAGCAGTTTTGGCAATCTTACGAAACAGCAGCTTCCATTTAGTACTAGTTTCAAGTTGACAGTTTGATAGGTACATAATTTATGCATGTACAAACTCAAAAATACCTTTTATTCTTCATTGTTTGGTTATTGACTGACAGGAGGTCAAGTGCTGTACCTTAAAATTAAAATTTGCTCTTTATCAAAGCTATATAAAAAAATACACCAAAATTAAACAAATTTTCAACCAATAATAGTGATTCATTCTAATAGGCTTCAAATTTGCGTCAAACAAGTCATTGAATGAATCTCGGACAGATTTGACAACTGTACATAATAATAGTGACACCTTCGGCTAAAGTTGTAACTAAATTTTTATCTACTTTAATAAATTTTAGCTGCGATATCCCTAATGTCTATGGGCATTGTTTCACTTGAAACAAGCAATTGAATAATTCAATCTTCCACAATCACTGAGCTTGAATTTAAGCAATTTGTGCAAACCTACGAAAAAGCAGCTTTTATTTAGTACCAGTTTCAAGTCTGTAAACATTATAGTTGCTGTTGTCACGCCAGCCAGCCAGCCAGCCAGATAGCCAAAGTGAATATGACAGCGCTTTTTGATAAAAAATGGAAGAATCATCTAGATGATCAGAGCGCATTTTTGACAGCTCATGAATGCTTGTTATCTCAGAGATTTCGCAAATTACGATCTCTCACAATTACTGAGCTTGGAATCAAGCAGTTTTGGCAATCTTACGAAACAGCAGCTTCCATTTAGTACTAGTTTCAAGTTGACAGTTTGATAGGTACATAATTTATGCATGTACAAACTCAAAAATACCTTTTATTCTTCATTGTTTGGTTATTGACTGACAGGAGGTCAAGTGCTGTACCTTAAAATTAAAATTTGCTCTTTATCAAAGCTATATAAAAAAATACACCAAAATTAAACAAATTTTCAACCAATAATAGTGATTCATTCTAATAGGCTTCAAATTTGCGTCAAACAAGTCATTGAATGAATCTCGGACAGATTTGACAACTGTACATAATAATAGTGACACCTTCGGCTAAAGTTGTAACTAAATTTTTATCTACTTTAATAAATTTTAGTTGCCATATCTCTAATGTCATATATATCCATGGGCATTGTTTCACTTGAAACAAGTAATTGAATAATTTAATCTTCCACAATCACTGAGCTTGAATTAAAGCAATTTGTGCAAACCTACGAAACAGCAGCGGTTATTTAGTACCAGTTTCAAGTCTGTAAACAGTATAGCTGAGAACTCAGCGTCACGCCAGCCAGCCAGCCAACCAGCCAGCCAGCCAGCCAGACAGGCAGACAGCCAGCCAGACAGCCAAAGTGAATATAATAGCGCTTTTTTCGGAAAATTGCGCTAAAAATGTGCTAAAAACTTACATTTATCGAATTTTATGCTAAGTGAAAACGTTCGTTTCTAAGAAGTCAAAGGTTGAGGAATTTCCACCTGGTACACATATACAAAATATTCTCGACAATAATAATAAATAAAATATGATTTCCGATGGTAGCAGATTGGAAAAGTGTGCAAGTTTTCGCCACATAATTCACTTGTTCGCTAAGGCACTGAAGGTATGAATTGTGAATAAATAACCTATTTTTGCGCAACAGCGTATAAGAATTTCCGCTGTATATTAATAATAAATTTTATTTCTATTTAGCGAAATTCGCGCTCTTGCGCTGCATCGCATTTATCACTGTCAGATGTGTGTGAACAAAAGGCGATAGCGATACTGCCAAAAGGGTGAACGAGAGCATCTAGTAGACAAGAATATTAAATAAGCCATAGGGAATTCTAATCCAAGATGAATGAGCTATATATAAAGTTTTGTTTTGATGAATTCTTATTACTTCGAAATAAATTTTTATTTTTATTCTACTTGCGTACTTGATAATAGTTGCCTCAATGTAAGCACGAGGCACGAGATTCAATTATTTAATAGATTTGTTGGAAGAGCTCTGATCTATTCATTCAAATATAAAATACAAACATTGTAATCAAAAGAGGAGTACAATGTTGATCATTCTGCTTTGAAAATTACTCAACACTAAATTAAAATGAATAGATATACTCAAATGAAAAATCAGATACTTCCTATCATTACAAAAAAACATTATTTTTTCTTCTATTATATCTTGATAAGTATTAATCTTTTGAGCTTCTTGATATTATTTTTAGAACTAATCAAATTCTTTAAAAATTACCTAAAGTAATCTCCTATTGTAACAAATATTTGGGTGCCAATCTATGAAATCAAATTCAGAGATTTCAGAAATCCATTTTCTATTTCAACAATTTTGAAAATATCATTTCATACGCATCAATCATTTTATCAATTAAAAGTTGGATATTGCAATTAAATTACTTATTTTCCAATGTCACAAATGTCAATTTCATCAGGCCAATTGAAAACAGTAGATAATAACTAGAGTTCAAAATATAGTATAAGAGGATTGAAATTTGCACTTCAATGTTATAACGAAACTTGACTCGTTCGTGGGTTTAATGATTTATTTTTACGTAAGGGCTATTTGATGCGATGCATCAAATGCTGTATTTTCTCTGCATTGAAATACTGCATTTTGATGCACAAAAAAATTGATGTCATACATAAGATCAGAATTCAATGCACAAAATTTTGTGTATGACACGATGAACTATTTTTCTTTGCATCAAAATGAAAAGCAAAATGGAGCATTAATGCATTGTGTCAAACGGCCCTAAAACTACAAAAATATCCACTTCTTAATAGAGCAAGATTCCAGACCTGCCAGACCGTACTTATTTTCTGAGGAACAAAATATATGCGATAGAGTAGTGCAAGTATGTAGTTTGATCGTGCGCATACCTGCTAACTTGAACTGACGGCCAATTTACAAATACCAGGTGCTAGAGGTACGTTGAAACATCACTTATTGTTCTTGAAGTCTGAGTGCTAATTTTTATAACGTTTAGTCAGCTGAAGTCTACTCTGTAGGATCCCTGTTCGTTACAATATTTTTTAAAACTATTACTTTGACTGAAAGTGAAGCTATACCTACATAGTGATCTGTTTTCTCTGTGATAAAATTCTTAACAATGGACGCTAATTCAATAATAAGAAGACATTAAATAAAATTTCAGGATATATTGTAATCTACAAAATGCTGATTGATTATTCTAATAGGAAAAAATTATTTGTCCTGGCTTGTTTTGTCTCTGTTTTCATCCGAATGTAATAAGTTCAGTGCTGGCTTTAAAGGAACGATGTTGGATAAACAGTTCAGGGTTTCAGATTCAGAGAGGCGTCAACGTATATCCCGAGTTTAATAATTCAGGCTGGTTTCCAAAGCAGTAATGAGGTCTTACACGAGATTTGAAAATTGAATTTTTTTTTCAGTATGAGAGTATACAAGTTATATGGTCATGTTTTTGCAGAAACTATTCCAAATTATTGTTTATTATCACGACCGTGTTAAATTAAAGATTCACAAAGTATTGGCTTGACAATATTATGAGTGAGGGTATATTAGAATTTATTTTTTTTGGAATTTGCTATTTAGGATGTTAACGAAAAATCAAGTAAAACTAAGATAATATTTGATATCATTAGAATGGATAAACGATGTTTTCAGAATGTAACGACAATCTAGTGCGCTTGGGACACCAAATCAGAGCCATTCTTATAGAACAAGCTTCCAGGCTCGCCAGACGTTACTTATTTTCTGAGAAACAAAATATGTGGAATAGATTAGTATTCGTATGTACTTTGATCATACGAATATTTGCTAGTTTGTGCCGACGGCCAATTTATAGAGAGGTACGTTAAGACATTACTCACTTTTCCTAAAGTCTGATTTTTATGTATGTTTCAGAGAATATTGTTAAAAATTAATAATCAACACTGCTAGACACTTTCCACCAGTGGTAATCTCTGCTAGACTCTTTAAAGCTCGCAAAGAATATCGTAATCTTATTCATAGTCTGAGTGCTAATTTTTATATTTGATACTCAGGCAACAATTTAAATACTTTTTGTGAACAGCCAGAACAATCGTAGGGCTAAACATCCCCCAGACACAATTAAAATTTCGCTGTGAGTATAAGCGCGAAGTCACTATTTGTACGCCTGATAGTAAGCGAAATATCTATGAGCATCCAACTATCCCTCGGTCTGGCTGTTCACAAAAAAAATTGAAATCGCTCCCTGAGTATCATATATAAAAATTAGGACTCAGGTCATAATTAATATTACGTTATTTTCTGCGAGCTTTAAAGCGTCCATCAATTTTCAACAATATTTTCTAAAACATTCATAAAAATCAGCACTCAGATTTTAAGAAAGTAATGTTTTAACGTACCTCTAACACCTCGTATCTATAAATTGGCCATCGGCACAAACCAGCAAATATGCGTATGATAAAAGACCCGACTAACACTACTTTAATCCACACATTTTTTTTCTCAGAAAATAAGTAACTTCTGGCGGGTCTGGGATCTTGTACTATCATAGAACATCTAATTTTGTATTCATGACTACTTTCAATTTGTTACAAAGCACTCTATGACTATTTTTGAGTTTTGTTTCTACCCAAACTGCAAAATTTTTTTGGTCACCCAGTGCATGTTGACTTCAGTTTTTCATGACTGTTTCTATGAAATCATATAGTCGAATATATTCAAATGAGTTTTGATTCTACACTCGATTTTTCTTCATTTTCTTCGTATATTGTCCCTAAATTCAAAATCACATGATATATGAGTCTGTAAATTTTGTAAATAAGTAAAATGAGCTCCAGCAAAATAGATCGATAATTTACAATTTATTCAAGTATTTGTAATAAAATGTATATACAGAAGTTGGATATTTGAAGAGAATTCTCAGACAAATACAGTGGCGTAGCGTGATGGGGGGCGTAAGGGGCGGCCCGCTCCGGGCGGCACACTTAGAGGGCGGCAAAATTTCACAGTGAATACTAATAATATCCTGTAAATATTTCAATCATTTCATATTTTCAAAATAGATTCTAGAATCAGCAAGAATTTCCAAGCAATGTAAACAGGTCATAAATTATCAATGATCTCTATGTAACACTGGATTGGGTTTAGGGCGTATTCTGGCATCTGAAAGCAGGCCCAGTTGAACGGCGACCTTGACAGTGAAATTGAGGTTTTGTGACACGATTCAGCGGCAAATTCAAAATATTTAAAGGATATACTCGATGAGATTCGGAGCATAATACAAGTTAGATGATGAAATTATTCTCAATATACGTCAATATGCACACATTAATAATCAATAATAGTTGAAAGTATTTAAAAATTGTTATAATAGCTAAAATATTCAAAAATATTCATTAATAGTTCAAAATATTTGTTAACTTTTTAGTATCAGTATTTTAACTATTTTTCAAACTTTTCAACTCTGAATTATCAAATTCATTGAATAGTTTTACGATTTTTGTTATAAATCTAAACAATAAATAAATCGTATTGAGAATTGTGTGACTATTTGAACATTTTTTTTTGGTTTGGCAGTCAACGCAATAGTTTTTGTATAGTTCGTTGAAAATAGTCGGAACAGCATCATTTTCCAGAGTCGTGTATCTTTTATTTTGTTTTAGCGCGGACGCAACAAAATTTTGAGAACATAACCTCATGTTTTTGGCTATTTCTAAGTTTTTTGGCAAACCCATTTGTTCGAGCCATTTTTAGAACGATTGTTCATCGGATGGAAATCTTGAAAATATTCACATCATAGCATAGCAATAAAAATAAGTAATGTCTACTTATTACAGTCATAACGACAGTTACTTCAGGTTATTTCGTTGTACTTTCTTGTGCAGTGTTGAATTTCTCGATTAATCGGATTTCTTTCCGCAAAACATGCACTCGATCATCATGTTTGATAAATAAAATACCGTCAAACCAAACAGCTAAATTTTGAATATTGCGGCCCAACGCGGTACTGACCTGTCACAAAACCTCAAATTTTGCCAAGATGGCGGCGCTCAATTGGGGACGCATCTCAGCGGCCTAAATCCAACCCAGTGTTATTATAGAGATCAATGTAAATTATTCTTCAATAAAAATATAAATATGATCAGTACCGTTCTATTTCTAATTGGAAATCGATTTGTGTTTTTTATTCAATTCGTTGATAACTTGATCTTGTCGGTCGACAAGGCATAATAATAAGTGCTTTATACCTGTTATAACTGGCATACGTGTAATACGTGTAAGAGTTTTTGTAACGAATGTGATTATTATATTATACAACATATTTATATATATATATATATATATATATATATATATATATATATATATATATATATATATATATATATATATATATATATATATATATATATATATATATATATATATATATATATTGTACCTTTTCCTATTTCCAAGGTGGCAGTAGGAAATTAAAAAAGGTAATGTTTCTTCACTATTTGGTAGCAAAAACTTAATGTACTGCTGATTGACACTAAATTTGAGTAATGGAATATCCTACCTTGAAAGTGAAGACCCAGGCTAGCTATTAATAAGGGCACCAGAAATATTTTACCTGAAAAATAGGAAATGGGCGCCACTCCCAGGAAATGATCAAAGGAGAAAAAGGTACTATTCTGGGAGACAATAGCGACAGCAAAAAAGAAATAAAGCATAGACGTCGAAATCAATTATAAATAAAATTATTATTAAATTAAAGCAAAGAATTCCAAAAATTATAATTCAAAAAATTTGTAACTTACGAAAATGATTGAAGCTATTATACAAAAACAAAATCTCACTGCAACAGCCAAAAGGGAACTGGAGAGCACGTCACAGACGTTCAAAATTACGTTACAAAAACTAGCTAAATATCCTCTTCAGGCGGAACTCAAGACTAGTATCGGCAGAGAAGATAGATGTCGAATTGGTAGCCACAAAAACAACGTCAGACAAGAACGTTCCCTGAATTAAGTAAAGTTGATCTTGCGTCTTATAGGGCTTTGATAAATACCCAGCGGTCCTTGAAGGTGTTAAGGTTGGCCGTGCGCTTGGTCGTCAACTTCGGGAGATATTAATGTTCTTCTTAATTTCGTAGACGTGTTGATGTTTTTCTTAACTTGAAGTTGGTCAAAAACTAGTCTCAAGTGGCCACAGGTCCCTAAGATTCCTAGCAGTTTACACTGAAAACAAACAACCCAACCAGTATCCAATTCAACTGAAACAGGAGGTTCCTACAAAAAAAATTGGAGAGCTCTCTTCAAACGTGAAGCGTTAAACTTGAATGAATAAATTTAGATTCAAATTAAAAAAAAAACAGATAAACTGTAAATTTAGTAAAAGTTAAATAAAATAATCAGTAAGTTATTTATTTGTCTGATTTTAAATAGTGCACTAAAAATTTACAAAGTAAAAAAACTACGCTGAGCATTAAAGAGAAGAAAAAACACAGAAAATACAAAGTCTAGCAGGACAAGAAAAAGGATTTATTAGCGTCGAGTCGATAAATTTACGAACGTGGTTCGTTACTAAAAAATTGGATCAATCTTCACAAACTCGTAGGATTTTCCAGCTTAAAAACGGGAACTAAAGCCCACAACAAAATATTTTAAGCTTTGGAAACAAAAAACTACTAAAACAACGTAAGAAACTAAACTACGAGTTGTTGAATGACAAATCCGCAACGCGTTGGATCCAAAATATAGTTAAATTATGTATTATCAACCACTTTCACTAATCATTCATACAGCACACATACTTAGGTGAGGAAAGGTAAAGGGAGGAACGAAGATAGCCACAAATCTCGTAGGTTTTATTACTTCGAGTGTATATATAAAATTTTAAAAAAAATAAATTTAGAACAAAAATATTAATTTTGTAAAAAGTTTCAAGATAGTAGAAAGGTGCTGAACACAAAAAACTAACAAATAATAAAGGATGAAAGAAATAAATTTGGAAAACAAAAGGTTAACCACGCGGGTCGCCTCAAACGAAATCACTAGAAAAATAATACTAAATTTGGAATACGTGAACAAAATAATAAACGAAATACTTACAAAATCATAACACTGATTTTAATTAAATAAAATAATCACCAAATTTAGAACAACAAGAAAAATCACAAGACTACTCAAAAACAAACGTCTGCAACAACAGCTCGGAAGCAAGAGAGCGAGGAAGAAGCAGACGCGTCGACTCCCCAAGAGAGCGCTTCAATCAAGTGTCGGACGAACGTACTATTTTACAAATTAGTGCGAATCTGCTACATAGATGGCGACATGGGTATGCAATGGGAAAACAATTGTACAAAAAAAAAGACGTCAGACGAAATTTTTGTAACACTGCCCCTCCACGAAAAAGGAATTTTTCTTGAAAAGAAAAATTTCTAAGAATAGGGACGAAATAGGAGGTAGCAAATTATAAGTAGGGGTCGATTTGGGACGTAACGAAATATGGGTAAAAAGAATTTTAAGAAAATGTAAAATATTTTGTAACAAAACTATTGATTTGAAGAATTATCATCATCAGAAGGATGAGGCTTTAGGTCTTTTATGTGCCAACGTCCTAAGTCGCGGCCATTTAGGTCGTGAAGTTGATAAACTAATTTAGAAATTTTCTTGTGTATTACACAAGGAATGTATTTAGGAGCTAAAGAGGCAGAGAAATGTTTGGTAGCATCAGAAAGTACGTAATTACGTTTCCAAACTGAATCACCTACAAAGAATTCTAAAGAACGTCTACGAAGGTTATAGCGTTTAGCGGAGCGGTCATATGAAGATATAATTTTCTTCTGAACTAGTTGGAAATTAGTATGCAATTCTTTAAATGAATTAGCATAAGTAGCTGGAGTATCGGATAAAATGGTATCAGGTGGAGTGGAGTAAAAAGTTCCGGATAAGGGTACGTGACGGCCAAAGTTAAGATATGCTGGAGTAAAACCAGTAACTTCGTGAACAGAAGTACGTATTGCTTGACCAATTTGGGGTAAATTTACATCCCAAGCGCGGTGGTTGTCTTTAATAAAGGATCGAATAGCGGTTTTAATGATTCTATTGGTGCGTTCTACAAAATTTACTTGCGGGTGGTATTTAGCATTGTACCAAAGTTTTGGAACTTGATATTTTTTCAGCAAACGACGAAACTCGTCACAATTGAACTGAGTACCATTATCACAAATTACAATTTGAGGGACTCCAAAGAGAAGAAAGACATCACGTTCTAGAATAGTAGTAATACTTCTAGAAGTAGCTTGACGAAGTGGAAATAATAAAGGAAATTTTGAAAACCAATCTGATACTACTAATAAATGCATATTCCCATGTGATGATCGAGGAAAAGGACCCATTAAATCAATGGCGATGGCCTGCCAAGGATAGTTAATTTTCTTAGGCTCTCCCATATGGCCTAAAGAAGGTAATTGAGAAGGTTTTTGAGATAAACAAATTTTACATTGCGTTACAAATCGGTGTACGGAACGTCTCATACCGGGCCAATAGTATGTTTCGGAAAGACGACGAAGGGTTTTAAATACGCCAAAATGACCAGAAGTAGTAGCAGAGTGAGCTTCTTTGAGAATTTCATCCCTTAGATCTGAGGGAACGACTGTTTTCCATGGAGATAAATTAACAGCACGGTTCTGCGGAACAAGTTTATAAATTGTCTGGTCCTCTACACGCCATCCTGGATAATCAGAAGGAGAAGCAAGAATTGAAGTACGAAGATTTATATACCATGGATCTGAGTTATCGGCTGGTACAAATAAAGTTGAAATTGTTAATGGAGCACGTGAAAGAGCATCTGGGACAGTATTTAGTTTTCCAGGTCTATGTAAAAGTTGAAAATCAAACTGTTGAAGCTTAACAGCCCAACGAGCAAGTTTACCTGTGGGATCCTGCATTCTCATAAGCCATAATAGTGAATGATGGTCAGTAATAACAGTAAAAGAAGTACCTTCGACATAAGGACGAAATTTGGTAATAGCGAAAAGAACGGCTAAACATTCGCGTTCAGTAACTGAGTAATTACGTTCAGTGCGCGTAAGAGTACGACTTGCATAAGCAATGGCATGTTCTTCGCCAGAGGAATCTTGAGATAATACAGTGGCTATGCCGTAATTTGAAGCATCAGTTTGAATGGTAAATGGTTTTGTAAAATCTGGACTAGCCAAAACAGGTGAAGAAGTGAGTGAAGATTTTAATTTATCAAAAGCTTGAAGAGCTTCTTGATTCCAAGTAACAATATTAGATTTGCGTTTTCCTTTAGTTAAAGCAGTGATAGGGGCTGAAAGACATGAAAATTGAGGTACAAAACGCCGATACCAGGAAGCTAAACCTAAAAATCGTTTAATTTCCGTAACTGTTCGTGGTAAAGGGTAGTTATTAATGGCGGCAACCTTGTCTGGGTCGGTACGTAATCCTTGTTTGTCAACTACGAAGCCAAGATAATTTAAAGAGGGTTTACAAAATTCACATTTTCCAAAATTGATAGTAAGACCTGCATTTTTAAGTCGATTAAGAATATCAAAGAGCACTGACAAGTGTTCTTCGAAGGTGGAAGTACAAATTATAATGTCGTCCAAGTAAACGAAAACAGACTTATGTAAAAGTGGACCAAGAACGGCATCCATTAATCTTTGCAAGGCTTGAGGAGCATTTGTAAGACCGAAAGCGGTTCGCGTGAACTCAAATAAACCTCGATTTGGCACAGTGAAGGCGGTTTTTTCACAAGAAGCGTCATCAAGTGGAATTTGCCAGAAAGCGCTTTTTAAATCAATTGAAGACAAATAGTTAGCATCGCGTAATCGATCCAAGATGTCATTGACTAAAGGTAAAGGATAAGCATCCTTTTTGGTAACTGAATTAAGTTTACGGCCATCAAAACAAAAACGGGGCTCTCCAGATTTTTTCTTTACGATTAGAACGGGGGACGACCAAGCACTTTTTGAAGGACGTACTACACCGAGTGCAAGCATTTTATCTAATTCTTGATGCAAGATGGACAACATAGCTGGGGAGACAGAATGATATCGTTGTTTAATAGGAGTGGCATCGCCAGTATCAATTGAATACGTAAGACAATGAGTGCGTCCAAGAGGTTTTGAGCCAAGTTCTTTGAAAGAATCTATGACTACTTGTAGAGCAGCAGTTTGAGAAGTAGTTAATTCGGTAGAATCATGTAGTGAACTAAAAGCATTAATAGTCGGCCTAGAATTCCATAAATTATCTTTGAAATTGACATGAATATTAAAAGTTTGCCAGAAATCGGTACCTAATATGACAGATTGTTCAAGAGCAGGAACTATTAAAAAGTCTATATAATGAGTGACTGAATCTGCAGTGATAGGAACGGTAACTTTTCCATTGACTTGTTGAGAAGCACCATCTGCAGTAGTTACAGTAGGTTCTTTAGAAGGTAAAAGGGGTATATTATTAGCAGAAAGTAAAGAAATGCCTTTATTTCCTAGTACAGAAACGTTAGCACCCGAATCTAATAGAGCGACAACAGGAGTTTTTCCGAAAAGAATTTTAACAAAAGGTCGCGAGTCTAAATTAGGATGATGAATAATAGGTGAAATGGTAGGACTTTTACAGAATTTAGCTACAGTTTTCAGCCAGTCATTCCAAGCTGAAGGGTCAGTCTTAATAAAAGATCGTGTGCGTCGGCGACTGAAACAACGCGATCCTATTCGTTTTTTTGAACAATGTGGGCATGTAAAACGAGTGACATTTTTATAACCGCAACTATAACAATGCTTATTATGAGGCTTTGGGCATTGAGGCGCTAAATGATTTGGATCATCACAATTAAAACACTTACGAGTATTTTGATTTTTAGAAGGCGTCGTGTGCACAGTATTCACACGAGAAGAAGATGCAACGGGACGTTGGTAAGCTAATTCTGGCTCTAGTAATTTATTTGTACGAGAAGGTGGAGGTTTAAACTTTTCAACCCTATGTTCTGTGTTTTCTTTGAGTTTACAAACACTAATAAGATGTTCGATGGTAGGAGATTGCAAAACGGCGATATCCTGCTGAAAGCGAGGCTGTAAATTTCGTAAAACCAAAGTTAGAAAAGATTTTGCATCTGGTTTAATTTGTAAGCGGCTACACAAAGATTTCAAAACAGCAACAAAAAGTTCGGTTTTTTCATCAATACCCTGAGTACGAGATTGTATTTCTTGCCAAAGTTCGAATTCATAATCTGATGGAAGAAAAGCTTGTTTTAAGCGATAACATAAATCATCCCATGATTGAATATCATCTCGAATTGCACGAAACCAAATTAAAGCAGGTCCAGTAAATAGTTCGCTAGCATGTTTAGGTAAATTAGCTAAAGAAACACCTCGAGAAGTAGCTAGTTCAGTTACACGTTCTAAAAAAGAGTTAACACTGCCGGTACCATCGAATTTTAAATTCCATTTATAGACGTCAGGAACTGAAGAATAAGTAGGTTGTAAATTATTTGTTAACAGTGAAACGACTGGAGATGGAACAGTCAAATTAAAAATAGGTTGTCGTAGAGATAGATGTTGTGATGGTGCATTTAAAGGTTGTGAAAAACCGTAAGAAGAATAATTTGGGGTGTCAATCAAAGTTTGATGTTCTACTGGGGTCGGTGGTGTAGAATTTGGTAAGGATACGTATTGATTATTGAAAGAGATAAGATCGGCTTCAGCCAAAGGAGCTTGTAATCGCGAAAAGTTGTCGAGCTGTGTTCGCAAATCAGCTATAAGAGCTAATAGGTTTGGACAAGGTTGAACTGAATTTAAACGTAAAACGCGATTGTAAAGGTAATCTAATCGCAACGAAATAGCACGAGAATTATCATTATTGATTTGGGCTATCTTACCACGTAAATCCAGTAGCTTCTGTTGACATGTCGCGTTTTCAGTGGCTGGTATATAATTGTGTGGTATAGGAGATGGATTCCCATTTATTCCTTCAACTTGCAGCAATCCTCTCAATATAGGTTTTAAATCCACCGACAAATTATTGATTTCAACACCTCGGTTTCCTAGTTCATATAACAACTCATCCTCTGATAGGTATTCGATGCATTCGGGCTTCATCTTGGTATGTACCTCAGAAAAGTTTATTTGATTAGTAATGGCACAAAAAGGAGTTGTAGAGGTATCTTGCATATGCTAGAGGAAAAATAGTAATGATAGAAAGAAAAGAGTAGAAGGATTTCAGGATGAATATTTCCAGTTTTCTTTTCGATGTCAAAGTTTGTGCAACCAATTGGAGAAGCAAAAAAGTATTTATTTGAATTGCAACAAAATTCAAGGCTGAACAAAATTAAGGGCCCCACGTTCGGACGTCAGTGTACCTTTTCCTATTTCCAAGGTGGCAGTAGGAAATTAAAAAAGGTAATGTTTCTTCACTATTTGGTAGCAAAAACTTAATGTACTGCTGATTGACACTAAATTTGAGTAATGGAATATCCTACCTTGAAAGTGAAGACCCAGGCTAGCTATTAATAAGGGCACCAGAAATATTTTACCTGAAAAATAGGAAATGGGCGCCACTCCCAGGAAATGATCAAAGGAGAAAAAGGTACTATTCTGGGAGACAATAGCGACAGCAAAAAAGAAATAAAGCATAGACGTCGAAATCAATTATAAATAAAATTATTATTAAATTAAAGCAAAGAATTCCAAAAATTATAATTCAAAAAATTTGTAACTTACGAAAATGATTGAAGCTATTATACAAAAACAAAATCTCACTGCAACAGCCAAAAGGGAACTGGAGAGCACGTCACAGACGTTCAAAATTACGTTACAAAAACTAGCTAAATATCCTCTTCAGGCGGAACTCAAGACTAGTATCGGCAGAGAAGATAGATGTCGAATTGGTAGCCACAAAAACAACGTCAGACAAGAACGTTCCCTGAATTAAGTAAAGTTGATCTTGCGTCTTATAGGGCTTTGATAAATACCCAGCGGTCCTTGAAGGTGTTAAGGTTGGCCGTGCGCTTGGTCGTCAACTTCGGGAGATATTAATGTTCTTCTTAATTTCGTAGACGTGTTGATGTTTTTCTTAACTTGAAGTTGGTCAAAAACTAGTCTCAAGTGGCCACAGGTCCCTAAGATTCCTAGCAGTTTACACTGAAAACAAACAACCCAACCAGTATCCAATTCAACTGAAACAGGAGGTTCCTACAAAAAAAATTGGAGAGCTCTCTTCAAACGTGAAGCGTTAAACTTGAATGAATAAATTTAGATTCAAATTAAAAAAAAAACAGATAAACTGTAAATTTAGTAAAAGTTAAATAAAATAATCAGTAAGTTATTTATTTGTCTGATTTTAAATAGTGCACTAAAAATTTACAAAGTAAAAAAACTACGCTGAGCATTAAAGAGAAGAAAAAACACAGAAAATACAAAGTCTAGCAGGACAAGAAAAAGGATTTATTAGCGTCGAGTCGATAAATTTACGAACGTGGTTCGTTACTAAAAAATTGGATCAATCTTCACAAACTCGTAGGATTTTCCAGCTTAAAAACGGGAACTAAAGCCCACAACAAAATATTTTAAGCTTTGGAAACAAAAAACTACTAAAACAACGTAAGAAACTAAACTACGAGTTGTTGAATGACAAATCCGCAACGCGTTGGATCCAAAATATAGTTAAATTATGTATTATCAACCACTTTCACTAATCATTCATACAGCACACATACTTAGGTGAGGAAAGGTAAAGGGAGGAACGAAGATAGCCACAAATCTCGTAGGTTTTATTACTTCGAGTGTATATATAAAATTTTAAAAAAAATAAATTTAGAACAAAAATATTAATTTTGTAAAAAGTTTCAAGATAGTAGAAAGGTGCTGAACACAAAAAACTAACAAATAATAAAGGATGAAAGAAATAAATTTGGAAAACAAAAGGTTAACCACGCGGGTCGCCTCAAACGAAATCACTAGAAAAATAATACTAAATTTGGAATACGTGAACAAAATAATAAACGAAATACTTACAAAATCATAACACTGATTTTAATTAAATAAAATAATCACCAAATTTAGAACAACAAGAAAAATCACAAGACTACTCAAAAACAAACGTCTGCAACAACAGCTCGGAAGCAAGAGAGCGAGGAAGAAGCAGACGCGTCGACTCCCCAAGAGAGCGCTTCAATCAAGTGTCGGACGAACGTACTATTTTACAAATTAGTGCGAATCTGCTACATAGATGGCGACATGGGTATGCAATGGGAAAACAATTGTACAAAAAAAAAGACGTCAGACGAAATTTTTGTAACAATATATATATATATATATATATATATATATATATATATATATATATATATATATACCTAGATAAGAGGGCGGAAAAATTTTCTTCCGCCCCGGGCGGCTGATACCCACGCTACGCCACTGGACAAATATAATAAAGCTTTTAATAAAAATAAAACATGTAACTATCAACTCAAAGATTAGAAGCTATATGAATATGCGAAAAGAATAAAATTTATGTTTCATTCGCTATAAAAATAATAAAGGTGACTATTTCAGACTTCAAGCATAAAAATGCATCATTCCATGTTCTGCCCACATTATGCCTTCGCCATTTTCAAGTCATATTTAAAATGCTTTGAGCCAGGTAACACAAAGCGAATTCGAGAAGCTATTTAGCCCTACGGGAATCAGCTCGATGATTGACATTTTTATTACGAACCTAGAAAAAATATTTATAATTTCATACTTCGCATCATTGCAAAATATTCCTGTAATACTTTTCTTTTAATAATAATAACCAAGATATCGTGGTGTTTAAATCAGAGCAACAAAACAGTATCTGTATCCGTTGTTGGACCTTCGGTTGATGAGAGTCTCAAGGTAGAAAACAAGAAACGTTTGTAACGAAGGGAAAACACGTAAACAATTGAACGCACACCGCAGGCGATGCTATCCACAACCCAATAACACTCTAAACGTACGCGTTTTATTTTCAGACTTATTGAAGAATACAAGCGACGCTAACAGAATTTTTGTTTGTGTTGCAAAATGCTCTGGGAGAAAATTGGAATATTATGTAGGACGTGATTGAAAATGTCATTCTTATTTGTTTTTATAAATTAATTGTTTTTTAATAAATATGTTTTATTTCGATAAGTTCTGTACATAAAGACGATTAGAAACACAACGTTTCGACAGCAAAGTGCTGCCTTTTTCAAGTGTAAAGAAATAATTGTTTTTTGTAATAGAATAATACCTACACATCCTTACATATTTTTTGGTGCATTTTTGCAAAAAAAAATACGCTATTATATGCACTTTGGCTGTCTGGCTGGTTGGCTGTCTTGCTGGCTGGTGTGACGCTGAGTTCTCAGCAACTACAGCACTTACAGACTAGAAACTAGTACTAAATGAAAGCTGCTGTTTTATCATCATCATCAGTGGCGCTACAACTTGTTACAAGTCTTGGCCTCTTCAAGGATCTTCCTCCATTCTAATCTGGACTTTACTGTGGACTTCTAGTTTGAGATTCCCTGTCTTCTAATGTCGTCAATTATTAGCTCCATGTATCTTATTTTGGGCCTTTCTCTACTTATTGGTTCTATAAATTTTTGTCGCGTGATATGATTTGGCATTGCTTTGTCTTCCATTCGCTCGACATGGCCTATCCATCTCAATCTCTCGATCTCTGCTTAATTTTTTTATTCATGCACCCAGTTTTGGGTGAAGCATTAAATAAGAATCCGAAAGGTAATAACTGCTGACCTATGCATAGTTGAAATATGCAAATTGCTGCACAGAATGAGCGACATGTTAGTAATTAAATTTTATACCCTAAATTTCGAACTGATATGAATAAGTACCCATTTTATGATAGAAATTATTTATCTCAATATCTCATGAGTTACATAAGAAATTCGAATGCGGTTTTCGGCGTTAGTATCAGTATGATCAATTTAGGCCAGTACATGACCATCCATTACTCATCTTAAATCTATTGTTTTGGAAGTAATTGCACCTAATTTTCAGGATTTTTCTCCCAAATAACTTTGATATAGATCAAATTATTTTTCCAGGGTATAGCACATGACCTCTCGTCAGTGAATTACTGGAAAATAAAGACTAAAAAGTTCTTTTGAGTTTGTACATGCACAAGTTATATATAGAATATAGTCCAGTCAAAATAGACATTCACCCTTGCATAAATTCCCAAGAAGCTGAAAATTGACATGAACGTCAAGGATATCATTATAATGAAGTTGTGAAAAGTCCCCAACGATCCCCTGTGTGCAAAAAATTTTATGCGAGGTCAAAGTTCGCAAAAATAGGTTTTTTGAATTTTTTAGCGGAACGGTCAGTTTTATGATATAAATAGCCCGAACACAAATTGTAGATCTTTCAATTCTCTACAAAAATGGTCTTCACTTCTTTTTTCCTAAGATCTACCATTTCTGAGAAAAGCCATTCTTAAGTTATATTCCCCATGATATGCACACGTTTCCACGCCACCTATGAGTAAGTGTGCTTGGCGCATATTTTTCAATGTGGTTTTCCCGGTAGGCCTACTTTACGGTCTCCTTATTGAAGTTTAATATAATATTAGTTCTTCTCATTCAACTTCTTCTTCATCTTCATCTTCCTGAGTTGACGTAAATTGTTCAAATAGCGATTCAACAATTGTTTTATCGTTGATGTAAGGATTCTCTTCTGTTGAAGATTTAGTATTTAAATACGACTGGCTTTGACAGCTGGTGCATGCTGGTGAACAAAGTCAGCTTAATTCTTTGCAGCCGAATTTCGAATTACTCCCCTTTGTGCAGTTATAAAAAATAGTATTAAGGAGCTTTTCTGGTGCAGATGGAAGTAGAGTGTGGATTGATTTCAATATATTATTTATTAGCTTCCAACCCCATTCTTTTGGGTCCAGTTGATTTGCAAGCCACACTCGAAGCTGCTAATATACTTGATAAAAATGTTGATGAGCAGAAGCCGAGGTTGGAGGAAGACAAGCTGATTGAACACGTTTTTTATAACGTGTATGTTTTGCAAAAGATTCGTAACGTAATTTATATATGCAAGTAATTTAAAGTAAGTAATAGAGGGACACTGTACGTTGACAATCGAACAGCAGACAGATGCTGCTTAAGGCCACATTTTCATCACTGGCGCAACAGCCCTTGTAAGGGCCTAGGCCTTTCTAATAGGTATCACCGAGCCGCGGTATAGCACCGCCGTACTACCGATCAGAATTTCGTGCCATTGCTACATATTTCAAGGTGTATATGTAGGCAACCTGTAGTATCCGAATGTGATGATGCAAGTAGCTGCATTTTTTATTTTTACGACAAATCACCCATTGTCGGTGAGTGGATTCGAACATGCGACCTCTTGGTTGAGTGACGTCACAGCATGTATAGATGAACAAACACGCTCGGCCATTCGCACACATGGTTACATAAAATGAGGGACTGGGTTTCTTTTCATTTCATATTCTTAGAATTGTCATTCAATATCAATGTACGAGTACTAGTTACGCGGACCAACAGTTTGACCTACATTATACGTCCATAATTCACATAGGCAGCGTAGTCATGCATATTATTAAGAATATAACTCTAGAATGGCTTTTTCTCAGAAATGGTAAGTCTCAAGAAAAAAGGGATTGAGACTATTTTTGTAGAGAATTGAAAGATCTACAATTCTTATTTCAACTACTTTTATCATAAAATCAACCGTTTCACATAAAAACCCGGAATACCCGTTTTTGTGGAATTTGATCTCGTATAAAAATTTTTGCACACATGGGATCGATGGGGACTTTCCACCACTTCATTATAATTGTATTTCTAACGATCATGTCGATTTTCAGCTTCTTGGGAATTTATGCAAGGGTACCCCTATTTTTGAGACTAACTTGACTGGACTAATAGTCACAATTTGAAACTGATAGGTACTTTGATACTATTAGTCCAGACGGCATATCGAAAAATAGGGATAAATTAGGAAAAAATGCGAACTTGATGAAACTTTGGTATATTGTTTTTGATCACCTAATAGTGTTATATGTATATTTTCTGACCAAAATTTCAAGAAGCAATTTCCAGGGGAAGGAAAGAACTACGAAATTTTGGCACTTTTTTCAGTTTTCGCCCTGTAACTTTTTCCCCTTCATTCCTACGCCTTAGATTATCAAGTTTAATTTCGTAGAATATTAAATTTTCGATAAGTTTTATTCTAAAATCTTGTTTGTAGACCCACTAAGTTCCAAGATACAGCACTTTAAAAAGTGAAAAATTTCTTAAAATCTAAAAAAACATTAAAAATGGGGGTTTTCGCTGGATATCTTTTATTTTTAGAATTTTTTCATGGTGAAATCAATCAATAACCCATCCCTCACCCTGCCTACCTATATCTGGCGGCACGGTAGTGTCCCCACCAAGACTAGTCAAATGAAGCGCAAGAGCACTACATACCTTTCTCGAAGAGCTTCGTCGTTTTTTTGAACCCTCATAATTTGGATTTGGATTATACCTACCAGATAAACAAAATTCTCGGGATACAATGTCAATAGTGGACTTATTGAACATATAAAGTTTCAATTGCATAGTTCTTATTCTTTAAATTTTATTGACATCTGAAAAAACCCCGATTCTGTCACTGACTCGCTCACTGATGATTATCAAAGTTCTTGGGTTACTTCCTGAAGTCCTAGAATGCTGAAATTTGGTATGTAAGCTAGTATTAGTACACAAGCAACAACAAAATTCTGACTATTGACATCATATCCCGAGAATTTTGTTTCTCTGGTATAATCCAAACCCAAGTTATGAGGGTTCAAAAAAACGACGAAGCTCTTCGAGAAAGGTAGGTAGTGCTGTTGCGCTTTGCTTGGCTTGTCTTGGAGAGGGCAGTATCGTGCCTCCAGATATGGTGGCATAGGTAGGCAGGGTAAGGGATGGGTTGTTGACTGATTTCTACGTCAGAATTAAGCTAGGTATCATAATACCATAAATAATGTTGATAAATAAAAGATATTTAGCGAAAACCGCCATTTTTCATGTTTTTTTAGATTTTCAGGAATTTTTCACTTTTTTGAAGTGCTGTATCTTGGAACTTAGTAGGTCTATAAACAAGTTCCACGTATCAAATTAATCGGAAATTCGATGCTCTACAAAGTTGAACTCAATGATCTAAGGCGTAGGAATGGAGGGGAAAAGTTACAGGGCAAAAACTAAAAAAGTGCCAAAATTTCGTAGTTTTTTTCTCCTCCTGAAAATTGCTTCGCGAAATTTTGGTCGGAAACATGGAAATAACACTATTGGGTCATCAAAAACAACATACCAAAGTTTCATTAAGTTCGCATTTTTTCCGACCCCAAAGTACATGTCGACTGGACTATATGTGGAAGCTGCTGTTTCGCAAGTTTTCCCAAAGCTTGATTTTAAGTTCAGTGATTGTGGGGGATAGTAATTTGTGTAATCTCTGAGTTAACAAACATTTATGAGCTGCAAAAAATGCGCTTTGATCATCAAGATGATTCTTTAATGGATCAATCTCATTGCATCTTTACTCTGTGCAAAAAATTTTTTTCCAATATAAAGTTCGGATCTCCTTGTAAAGTCACATCTGCCACAAATCATGTCGATATCATTCGAATATTAAATCATCTCTTTAATCAAAACAAAGCAATATTCCATTGCTTAAATTTTACTACAATTTTAATTTTTTTATATTTTGACTGCAATAAATGCTCCATTATCAAGATCTTCAAGAATAGATCCAATTCCAGCACTGCTCTAGCGAAATTGTTAGCTCGCAATCCTGTGGAATGGTTTCATTTATGTTTACGTTTCTACTGCATAAATTTGTTTCGCGCTTGATTTATTGTTGAACTAATGCAAAGTTTTATGCAGAAACTGCATTTTGTTTGTCCATAATTGCTTTAATCTGTATATATTATGAAACGTATATCCGTATCTTGCAACCAACCACACTTGCGGATTATGCTTATCGTGCTAAATGTATACTGGATTTCTTTTTATGGAAAGTAAATCATGTATAAAAATAATACAGACAAATAATGCTTTGTAGGCTCGTTTGGATGCAGTCAAGAATAAGATGTTACATTTTTTTGTTCAAATATACCTACTATATATAGAAAAATTCATGAAAAAGCTGACATTCTCAGATTAAATGCTGATAGTGTATCATATTATTGAATATAGAAAACAGTTATTTGTGTTAACTTCAGAAACTTGCGGTTGGGGCTATGCGAATTGATCGAAACACATTAATGCGTTCTCTTCAAATATACCATTTCTTCTACAAGTAAATGAAATCTGAATTTCTAACTAGTAAGTAAATTCTTCGGCTTTTGAGATATTTTATTCCAGTAAATGTGAAAGAAAGCACAATTTTCAGGATATGCAATCTTTGATTTATCCATCAATTTATGTTATTGGATCAGTGCAATAATTATCCCATAATTATAATAGTAATACAATGATTACTTCATACATTGGTAGCCTAATTTTAATATTATTGTACGTTTGTAGGATTGATATTTGAATTTATTGAAGTGAAAAATATATCTATTCTAGATGATAAGCATAAGCAGCTCCTTATTCTTAATATCAATGACAAAATTTCACCACCTTTCATCAGAATAAAAAACAGAATACCTTTTTTCATTTAATCAGCGCTCCTGTCCGCTGCGCGATCTAAAACTCCAGACTTTGCAGCAAGATGGCAAGATACCTTATTGGTAGAACTATCTTCTTAGCAGAATCACTTCTCTTCAACGGAGCCTACCTTAAAGCATTGCTCTAAGATTCAAGCCCCTCGCTTCGCTCGTTCATTCGTAAAAACCTGTCTTTGTTCCTATAATCATTGATTTAAAACTCACGCAGCTCGTTTCGCTCGCTCGTTTATTTCTCCTCGGCCATTGCTGCAATACTTACGCATTTCACTTTGCTCGGGCGTTCGAGAAATAGAACTTTTCCATGTCATTGCTTCAGAGCTCACGCATTTCGCCTCGCTCCTGCGCTTGTAAAAATATGTCTGTGTCCTAAATCATTGATCAGATTCATTGTTGCAAAACATATAAAATTGCTGTTGTATGCAAACCGAAAAGGCTGATTCAGAGTAAGATTTTCAAGAGTCGTGATTTTCTTTTGCTGACTTCATTGAAAGCGATGCTACAGCTGAGCGCCAAAGTGCGCAGTGACGTCACATCAATATGGCGGTTTTTCGTGACGTTTTTAATCGTCATTCATTTTGAAATCGTACTTGTTGATCACAACATTTTGATGGAAATGAGTTCAGAGTTCATTTTCGAAATTTAAAGAAATTGTGGAGGACTCTATTCAGAACTAGTGTTGCCACGAGACGAGACGAGACGAGACTTCAGTGAGTCTCGTCTCGGTCTCGAGCTGGTCTCGCCTAGCTCAGTCTCGTCTCGGTCTCGCCCTGGTCTCGAGTAGGTCAGTCTCGTCTCGGTCTCGAGTCTCGACGAGAGTCTCGCCTGATTTTTCAAAATTACATTTTCTTACATGCGGAAATCAATTTGTTTCACTTGATTATTATTTGTTATGGATTCTACTCAAAAAATGTATTTGTATGTTTGGTGCGCAAAGTTATGTTTCATAGCTTGCTCATAAACCCCAGACGTAAGCTTCTAGCTCATTTCACAATCGTTAAGAACCACAAAAACACTACGCTACAAATAAAGTCTCTTAAATTTTGCGCATTACACAATTATTCCCACCTTGCTAAGCAACTTTGGAAGTTATGATCACATGATCAACGTACAATGCGCTTGCGTACAGTCTATGTCAAATTTACAATACCGACAGTCGCTCTGGGGCTCAGTTCTAATTTGTGAAGACTATCTTTTCACGTCTTTCCATAGACTCTTGACACATGTACCACCTATCGGACAATTAGAGAAGTAATTCAATGTCATCTTTGTTGAAAACAGTCTTCTAGAAGTAAGAGACAGAGTCAAGTCAGTTTCCTTAGCTCGTATGTCATAAAATAGTAATAATAGGAAAAAATTATACAATCATAATCAATAATGAATCAGGAAGATGATTAAACATGAATTGAATCTGATTTTAAACATCGTTCTTAACTAATTGTTAGCATAAACTTGTCGATCATTTTGTTTGCACCAACATACAATATTCAAGTCCCTATAAATGTAACTATGATATGACAACATTGATATAGAGACTGCGATCTGTCTCCAAGATGTCTCTATGAATTAGAACAGGACTTCTGGAGCCACGAGAATTCGAGATAATAAAAAGATAATAGTTTTATGTAACAATTGTTTAAACCTAAGCATTATGACGAGGTTGGAGTTACATATTTCAAGTCAAGAATCGCTGAGTTACAGAAAATATTTTTTACGACCATTATAGAACATCAACATTCTAATATTGATTTTAATTACGAAACGATTCAATTCTATCATACTGTGTTAGAATATTCATTCCAACACAAGTATTACACGTTTATGGCATTTATAAAATACAAAAAAATGCTATCTTATTAATTCATATCTATTCTAGAACTGATATAGTTGCTATAATTCAGTTTGAAATGATGAAAATTCAATTTTCAAATAAGAATACACAGTGACATGTCGGTAATACAGATTCCAAATAATATTGAGGTTATGTCATTGTTGACTTATATTGTATTTTATATTTGATATTTTATCGAGCTGCATCTATTCATCAATTATAACAACTAGTAGGAATATCAAATCAACTTAAGTTAAATAATAACTTCAGGAGTTTTGGTTGTGTCTATGTTTCAAGGTTCGTAATTTTCTGTTTCCCTGTAAATTGCTGAATTTATGGTAGGAGAGAAAGTATGGTCTGAAAAATGTCTGAAATGGCTATTCAGCACTCGTGAATTCATCACACTCGTTCATGGCTCATGCTATAAACTTTTGGAACTCATGTTGAATAAGCTTTATTCCAAACTTGTTGCAGAATATACTATTCCGAATTGAATAATGCTAGTTTGCACATGTGTTTTTTCAAGCCACATGATATTTCTTCTACGATTCTCATTATGAATTCATAAACTAAATTCAGGTTACTAAAGCGATCATATGAATTAATGGTAGGTCTGAGAGGCTTACATGCTCAGTTTACACATTGTTTGCGATGTGTAAACGACCAAATTCAGAGGTGGATGAAGAAAACTCTCAATTTTCAAATGAGGTTATGTTATTGACTGTGACTAACGAGCTATATGGTTCAAATTACTAAGAATTTATGAATGAATAGAATTGATTTTCTCTTCCTATGGCCCAGTCTGATATAATTTTGAATTAAATTAGATGAGATACAGGAATATAACTACGAATCATATAAGAGTCGATTCATGTAACGTATTTCCAGTGAAAATCAATTAAAGTATTATAATATTTTCTTCCATTATGAAAATACTTTTTGAGAGATTGAATGTGTTGTGCTAGTATTGGGATTCGTCCTGTTGCACAATCTCATCATATGAAATCTGCTGCGGGCGCTCAGTACTTTATTGGATTTGACTTGAAAATTAATTTAAAGTGATTATAATATAAGTCTCGTCGAGAGTCTCGCGAGACTCTCGCCGAGACTCAACTCTAGTCTCGTCTCGGTCTCGACTTTCAGCTCGAGACCCATTCTGTGGTCTCGTCTCGACTTTTTGAAGCGAGACGAGACGAGACCGAGACTGGTCTCGAGTCTCGTGGCAACACTATTCAGAACGTCTTTTGTATTTAGTTATATGTTAAAAAAAGTAGAAGTAGTGAGGGGATCAAGAGTGTCAATTCTCTGGAGGAATATTTTTTAAACCAGTTTTACAAAAACTCATGAAAACTATTTTAATTAAAAAAAAATCTGACGTGAACATCACGTGACTCATTTGTACATCATTGGATATATATATATATATATATATATATATATATATATATATATATATATATATATATATATATATATATATATATATATATATATTTATATATATATAATACGAATTGATTTTGTGTTTTATTATATATATCATTGGATATATGTGATCAAAAACAGAATCTCATCGTTCCACAGTTAATCGTTTTGGATTTACCCAAGAGATTCTAAGAATCTGTCAAGTAAAATGCGCTTTCAGTCAAGTCGGTTGCTATGGAAACAGTAGGCCATTATTCTCATATTACAACATTCCTAAATACTGATTTCCAAAATTCTGTGCTCTTCCGGTTTAGTCGATAGCAATCATAATGCAGGGTATATAACTAAATATTATAAAAGTGCCTAATACAAAACCTAAATATTCTACGACTGATTGTTTAGAATTCATGCGGAAAATTCAAAATAGAAGATGACCATTGAGATGCCACAGCAATTTCAAATGCTAAATTCCAATATCCTACGGCGGATCATTCTGGATTTATGCGGAAAATTAAAATAAAGTCTAAAGTAAAGTGCTCTTCCGGTCTAGCCGATCGCAATCATAATGCAAGATGAACAATAAGATGTCATAGAAGTTCTTTATACAAAATTTCAATATGCTATGGCGGATCATACTATATTTATGCAAAAAAATTTAAAAAAATGTTCGAAGTAAAGTGCACTTCTAACAAAAAAAACAAATAACCATTCTGATACAACATCAAGTTCAAATACTGAATTTCAACATCATTCTGGATTTATTAGAGAAATTCGAAAAAAGTTTCAAGTATAAAGTGCACTTCCGGTACAGACGATTGAAACCATAATGCGAGGTGCACAATTAGGCCCTATACCAGTCTTAAATACAAAATTTCAACATAATACGTTCGACCAGTTTTGAGATTTGCGAGCTACGCACGTACGAACATACGTACCGACATCAAGCCAAAAATAGTCAAAATGGATTCAGGGATGCTCAAAACGGATATTTTCATCAAAATCTTGATAGGTGAATTTTGTCGGTTTCACAATACTTACTTGTTACTTTGTACAAGTAAGTAAAAATGTGTCAGTTACGTCACTTGGTAGATTAATTGATATTTCCTGAGCCATATAGTGCAGTTTTCAGTCGTCCTACTACGGGTATCCTTAGTTTTTGTAGATGATGCGTTACAGAGTATATTATGATTCAGTAAAAATTCCACTGACTTTTTGTCCGTCGGTGGGATCCGACCCCACGACCTCCGGAATAGAAAGCTAGCGTAGTTTCACTGAGTTATGAGTTACACGCCTGCTTTAATGAATAGATAAAAATCATAGAATAAGGACTTTTCATATTCTGAAAGCTAGCGAAACTCTCAAATAATGTATTCTATTTTGTTATCATCCTCAGGTATTTGAGATCACGAGTTAACAGGTGATACATTCTAACAAAACGAATAGCTAATGTATTTTAATTTATATAAATTCAAATTTTGACTTGAATGGAAGTTAAATTGATTTGAAAGACTTCCATTCATTTATCAATAGTTAAATATTTTAGTATTTCATTATCAGGCAATTTTTTTTAGTTCTCCGTTTCAGTTATGTCAGATAATGTAATATATCCACAATTTCAAAATGTAAAAAATAATATCAACGAATTAAGCTGAAAGTTTTATGAGATCTATAAATCGCTTGTAATACAATAAAATATTCAAATTGCTTTATTCTCTCTCACATTCACTGAATAATTCTCTAATTCAAGCTTTTCAGTTTTATGTCGACTCATAATCAGGTCTATTTCTGATCTTGAAAACCATTTAGCCCAATCAAAAATACATATCATTTTATTGATTTTATCATATTTTGAGTTCTTGATGTGTAATAATTTCATTCATTTTCTCACTGCTCAGCTTCAAAATTTCTCTCTGTACCAAACTTCCAGAGCAATCATTATTTGTTTAGTTAGTAGATACATCACGAATATCAGATTGTTTTTTGTCATGAAGAAATATAGGTATTGTTGCTCAAGAAAATTTAGTATTTCAAACCTTCTTTTGATTCTATTGAATATTTCTTGCCAACTTCATATTGCCTTGGAATAAAATGTCTCAAATTTCCAGTATCACTTCATTTAATTCCGTTATCGGTGAAACAGGCAATAACAACGAGAAATCATTCGTATTTCATAAATATGAGAATGTGTGTTTACAACTCAAATCTACTTCTGTAACCATTTAGTTGAAAGCAACTTATTGAGAAATAAAATGCCTTCTCTGTTTCTTTGTATGTATTTATATATGTATGTATGTATGTATGTAAGAATATATTGGAATCTGAAATGAAATTAATGCAGACTGACTTGATGGCATTCAGTGCTTTGAAATTTATCTTAGTATGGATTCGCTATTAAATCTACCAACCCTTAACTCATACATATATTGCTAAAAAAAAAAAAATTAAAAACAAATACTGCTTTCGTTATTCGTTTTTCATTTATTTAAGTGGTACACCTCTAAAGATGTTGAGCATCTCTGCTTTTCCAATAACAATACTGTTCTAGAGCTTTCAGAGGACTAAGCGAGATATTAGCCGTTGTAATCATTTATATACCGGAGCGCTAAAGCGAAGTCCGGATCCATACTCCGGGTTCCATTCTCTGGTTTCCATATTGCGGGTGCGGTGCACTTATTCAGATAAGTGGCATTGGCTGTTGTGGATTCCAGACTTTATTTTGCGGTCTGTTTGTATTTACATAATGCGTTGCTATTAAATTGCAATCTTTACAATCTGAGGATAAAATTCAGTGGAAAAGGAGGAATATTATTCATAAAAATGGGCTTTTATTATGCCGAGTCCATAAAAGAAGCTCAGGTTTATGTTCGGAATAATAGATTTTGCATATTTTAATAACAAATAATAAATGTTACGATAGAATTTCCAAATAACATATTATATATGTATAATCTACAAATATATAGGATGATGTAATAGAGGATATTGACATTTGGGTATACGTAATACTCAATAAGACAAACAAGATTCTTGTCAAGAAAAGCTAGGACTATCTTGATATTAATTTTCTTGATCCATAGATAATTAATTTTCAAATCATTGAGAATCCAAATTAAGGAGTCGATTTTTATTATTCCAGCTTGAAAATCAATCGATTCTCAAAAGTGTGACAGTTAGCGCATCTGGAAACTTCCAATTCGTGTGAAATAGTAGTCTCATTTTATATCGATCTATCGATTCTATGGATGAAATTTCAATCCCAAATCTTTGGGTAAGTACATATTTTCAAATTTATAAGCAATCTGCTGTAAGAGATAATTACTTTGAAACTATTATTTTCATTCTAAGTTTGCAAGTAATTATTCATGATCAACAGAATTTAGTTTTGTGCAACATTTTTAAAAGGAAAATAGGGCAGACGAGCTCATTAAAATTTTGCTCATCAAAAGTACGGGAAATGGAATAAAATAGGTTCCTAGTTGCAATTTAGGTTAATAAATATAACCAATTTAACATAACACAAGTACAGAATGCTGGAATTAATTACAGTAGACAATCCAGAGAATTAAATTTATTAATTTTACTGCTGGCTAGTGCAAAATGACAATCGCAACACAAGCAGCAGCTTAACAACTTAGAATAAAGGTACACTAATACATTGCAATATCTCGCGGGCTGTAATATTTGCTTTCTGTCAGAGAACAAACAGAAACACATTTAATTGCGTTTATTTTTCATCATTTAAATCTGGTGTTGTCTGCCACAATCTTACGCGCGCAGCTCCGCAGCACAAACATAGATGATAAACACGATAGAAGGAGAAAGGAAATAAGGCCCTGCACAAAAGGGACAAAGATAAATGTAGGAAAGCTTAAAGTTAGCTTCTTGTTATTTTAAATTAATTTTTGTAATGAAATGGGAGTGATACTTCACAAAGCGAAAGTTGGTTTTATAAGGAACGTGCAAAATTAGCTTTCATGATTAACTTTAACTTTGTTATTTGAAAAACTGTCGAATATTTTCGTGTAAAATTGATTGGATATTCATTTTTAATCTTACCGTGAATATGTAAGTGTAATCAATGGTTGTTCAGTATCAGAGACTTTTTGCAATCTTTAGAGAAAAAATTTCTGGCAGGAATTTGTTAATCATTTCTGTAAAAATTTGAAATCTTCTGAACAGTTTTCATATTCAATCAAACTTTTGGAGCGGCTCAAATGTAAAATATGAACTGTATTGTAGAAAAGTTTGCACAATTCTTTCGTGATGTGGGAGTATCAAATGAATATTATACAACTTCTTCGTCATAGTAAGTACAGTTTAATCACAGTCAGAATAGACCAAATGGCCCCAAGCAGGCAACTCAATTTATACATTAAAATACAGGATTTAAGAGAAGCTTCCTTAGAATTGATTTAATAAATAAAAATATATAACAAATGTATTCATATTGTGACGTGCGAGAGTGAGGGGGGAGCCCGTAAAGACGACGTAGTATGGGGAGCAGCTTCTTGTCGTCTCTTACGCCGCACCGCGTCGCAGCACATCACCCCTCCCAATGGAAGCCTTTAGTGATCTCTAGAAATGGAAAGAGTCGAGAAATGGAAAATTTGAGAAAACAATATTTCTTTATATAAGGCCAAGCGAAAGACGTGTAGTACAGTACAGTAGTAAGAATAGTACTGGTGAAATAAATAATGAACAGTGACAAGTAAAGTGAACAGTGCATATAAATAGTGAAATATAATTATCTGTGACCTTGTTTAAATTAGAATTAAGTGATTAATATATAAATATAGTGTTATTAGTGACATAAGAAGAATAAAACTTTTATTTCATTTAGATTATTAAATAGTGACTTTTATTTAATTACAAACTGATTCTTCAAGCAATAAACATTACAATATGGTACCTGTTTAATAATAAATTTGTCTTCAAATTGTACGGAAACCATAACTGACAGATTATGCGATTTACAGACAGCCGAGTACGATTTTTGTGCTATTCTGAAACCGAATAGAATATGATTTAATCGACTGAAATTTTGCAATAATTCAATTATTCAAACATCCAAAGAAAGAATTAAAAACCATATTAACAAAATTGCACAGGGCTAAATTACTTTATTTACAATCATTTTACTTTTTGCAACTTTTTATTGTTTTCCAGTTGATTTTTGTTCATAGAAATAAGAACGTGCTGCTTGGCATTATTTTCTTTTGTCCTGTAATTATTTATAGTATTGAGGTACTGTTTTAATTATATTATTTTTGAATTTATTGGATTGTTACATCTACTTTTACGATTCCTTGAATTTGTCTTCTCTGTAATCTCACTGGTAGTCTGAAGTCTTATTCATACCATCAATATGTCAATAAATATCTACAATCAGTCTTATTTTCGTCCTACGGTTCACATTTCAAATAATTTTACTGTATTCGAAGATATTTTCTATGTTTTGGTACATGAATATATTTCTTTTCGGTAACTGCGGTGAGCTTTTTTTATTTTCCCATCTTTATTTCCCAATCGTACCTCCTTTATTTATTTTCTCCGTATAAAAGATTCCTCTTGCTCTCCCTCAGATACCCACTCGTCCATTTCTAAGTTACTGATACGCCGCATTTTTCAAAAAAGAATCTGTAACCTGAAAGGCAATTTTCGTAGTCGTTTTCTTCGTCGTTCCCCATCAATATTTGATACTTATGCGTTGCCGCAACATTCACTTTCGTAATTTTCGCAGATAATCGAGTGATGAAGGCCATTCATTCAGTATTTGCATAGTAGGAGGTGTGGGCTCCAGTTTCGTTATAAGAAATTGGACTGATTTCTTCTAGCTCCATCCCTCAGGATCAAGTTCGTTTCCTAATCACTGCTGTATTTGCAGATATATCTACACACTTTAGAATTCAATTGTGACTGCTTGAACTGATAGTTTGCTGGCAACTGTTCCACAAAAGAACAGATTAAGATTTTCTTCCAATCCCTTGGAATACTCCAATAAATGACTGGAATGAAAATCTATTTTTTTGTAATGCTCACACTGAGAGTGCACTATTTCTGAACTGCTTTCAGCTTCGAAAGCTATTAGTTCCAAACTATAGAAACTATTAATTCCCTGTTGATAGAGCTTTTCTCCCTGTTGGGAATAAAAAAATGATAACTGTTGATCATTGATTCCTTTGACATTTTTCATTTTATTATTATCTGTGAAATTGTATGTAATGTGTTCGTTATAATGTTTGTATTTGCTGTAAACGTGATAGCACAGGGAATGAGAAAAACAGAATGTAGTATAAATCAACAAAATAAATCATAAAAGCTATGTTCCGTAGTATTAGTTTGCTTATAATATGATCACAATTCCAAAAATTGGTTTGTAGAATCATTCAAACAGTTTCAAACATTCAAATAGTACAGTAATGGAGTACTTGAGTGCACTTGTTACAAAAAATATCGTATGCAACACTGACACTGAACGACCCTCATTAATGTCAGTGGTTAAGTTGGGCTTTGTCCTCGCCTTCGTCGAGTGCAGCTAACTTCTCACTTCACCCTGGACAATAGTAACTGATGTTTGGTCTTCGTAGCATATTATACTAATAATTACAAGCTAGATTTTAATACACTATAACTCGTAAGCCATGCTATGATATGACGTGTGGTGATTATTTTCATAGATTTTTTTCTTTCTCCTCATAAATCTTACCGTAAATTTTCAGTTGATTTATTGTTTGACGGTGGAAAACATGAAGAATCATCAAAATCTACTTTCCCTAAAAACGAGTGTGTAGTTATATAAATAGAAATATAACTTAACACTTCAAATTGAAATTAATTTTGTTGCGTACATTGGGCTTCGGTTTCATCGGTCATCGGTTTTCAGGAACCAGGCTTTCCCTGGAAAGTAAATAGATACGCTAATGGATTTTGACGATTGAAAATAAATACTGTGTACCTGCAATCACTATTAATGCTAATTCCATAAACCTGTGATACCTGGCTGTTTCAAGAAATGGAAACAACCATAAATAGGGAACGAGTTTCTCTCAATTGAAGCAATTAAAAATACTTAGGAAAAACAGCATTTGAGGTAATTATATTTAGATTGATATACATATAAGCATTCTCCATGTAACTATATCATATTTGAAGTAATATAGTCAATATTGTTTCAAATATTTGCTCATTCACCGTATCAACTGATCACAGGCATTTATGAAATTCCATTATATTTCAATTCATCTATTTATTTTTTAAATATCAGAACAAACATTTAATAAATTTTCATCAACGTAAACAGAGCAAATCAAACGAATAATCACTTTGTTTCTATCTCAAATATTGCTATCTACTCTTCCATTAAAACTTTGCAATACAACAATATAACTTCGAAAATCATTTGATTTAGTTTGTAATTCAATTTATGAAAGCTTCTTTTCCTATCAGCGTAAAATTTAATTAATTCATGTTCCTGAAAATCAATAAAGGAATACATAGATAGAAACTGGACCAATGAGTAAAAAGAATTATTCGTAAGGGGATGATTCTAGATAATTAATACATAACTTCTTACAAGGTGGTCAGCCAAATTAAAAGATTAATATCATGCTTGAGTTATAGCATGGAGATAAAATATGGCGGATATATTTGCTGAAGTAATATTCTTTTTGTACTTGAGACATGGCTGACCAAACAAAATACGAACGGTACAAGGAGCAAAAGAAGTGTGGACATAAATCTTCATTTTAGGTCATACGCGCTTAAGGAATTTTATTTCGCAAGGCAAAATGAATAAAGAATTACGAAAAATCCAGCATAAAATGAGAAATGCACTTATACTGTTTCCAGATTTCAGTCGGAGGCTGTATTCTAATAACAAGCATAAAAAAAGTTGTATTCTATCGAATAAGGTATTCAAAACTTACAAATGGAACTTTTTTCCATTATTCAGGTCTATTTAGTGATAAAAAAAACTGAAATGGATAATAGCTCAAACCTTGCAGATTTGTCTGTTTATTCAAATTTCTGTCTGTCAGTCATTTAAAAATTGTACGCTTCCTAATTTTTAAATGTCTGCACCGAGTGCACGCGCTCAGAACCAACCCTAAACTATCAACTTTTTCCATCTTACATGTGGAGCTAAAGCTCTAAAGAAAACTTTTTGATATGTTATACTTTAAGAATCACTGGAACATGCTCTAGAATATTCTGACAAATCATGTACTGTTAATAATATATTTTTGGCAAATATAAAAAGCGTCAATAGAAGGATAAAAAAACTATGCTCATCTTTCACTTGACCGCTATTTGTGAAGTGCTCCTCCATTTTTAGTTTGAGAATAACTCGTATCCAGCAGCCTCAAGAATAGAAAAAAATCTAGATATAGATATTAGTATTACTTTGATCTCAGTCGGATTATTTTAGGGTCGAGTTTCAAGTAGTGTACATATAAATTACAAAATCCAACGAATTTTTCAATACATAATTTTACAAGCCACAATTCTCATGATGACCAATTATCTCGAAAAATCGATGATCATCGAGATAATTGCGAGAAATTAAAATTTATTCCCTTTCAACATTGAAACTTTACATTCATCAACATTCAAAAAAGTTTTATATCCTTACTAACTTAATTAATTTTGAATAAACTTTCATTCTTGCCTTTTTATTTTGAAATAAATAGATGACTAAATATATATAACTGATCAGAAAATTCAACGCATGAATTACCATGCTCAAGATTCAACTGGCATGATGTTTATGACAATTTATTCGATAGTAAAAATCTTCTCCATAATCAACTTATAATCTGATTTTTTTACTCCCCCAACCTATATACATGATAATCCATTGGTCTATACTTTTTTTAAACTCGCATATTTCAAATATTATTGAGATATTTCAAAATATTTTCTAAAAAAAGTTCATGAACCATTAAATTACCCACATTTTTGCCGTATAAGATTTTCCACAGGCTGCTCCATTCTCGCGCAATGATAATATAATTATCAATGGAACACCCTATATATTGCTGAATATTTTAAAATATACATATTTCATTTCTCTTCAAGAAAGTTCTGATTTGTTATAGTCTAGAAATGATTAGTACAGGAATTATTCATGTAAAATAAATATGAAATTGTTTCATTTTCGCACAATGATATGCAATTTTATATTTATATACATGAATAATTCCTGTGCTAATCATTTTAAAACTATAACAAATCGAAACTTTTCGTAAGAGAAATGAAATGTCTTCAAGAGCAACAATATATAGGGAAAATTTTATACAGCTAAAATGTGGGTAATGAATTGCTAAAAAAACTTTATTCAAGAAATATTTCGGTAATATTTGAAATAATCAAGATTAAAGAAAAGTACAAACCGAAGAATCACCCGGTATAATAAGGGAAGTATTGTAATCGTGATTTTTTGACAGTTCAAGATTTTAATGAATCTTCACCCTACTAAAACCGAAAAATCTAATTTAAAAAGAAGTCTGTTTGTTTGTCGGTCTATATGTCGATCTGTCTGGGTGGAAGCACTGTAACTTGAGAACGCGTACGAATCTCCGGCTGAAATTTTATATTTGAGTTTTTCATCAAAAAGCTAGGTTCAAGTTCATAAATGAGCTTTTTTCAACGGTACCAAAACTTTATTGATGAAACTTTTTAGTTTTTCACATTTGTTTTATAAACGGTAGTATCTATCATAAAATATGAAATATCTAAAATTGATCCTCAGATAATTTGGCACAACATTTACCTGAAACAATTTTCAAAACTATCAGCAGTTCATTCGTCTTTATTCATTCGAATTATTATGAAAAAATTCATATTTTTCTAAAGCAAAGAAATCATAATGTGAAAATAGAATTATTATCAATCTTATTTGAACATCACATGCAAACGTTCGTCAGTTGTTTCGTTTTTATTAATTATTTGGTTTTATCGTGTTTGGTATCAAATTAAAGATCTTGCGAGGATAATTCCAGCAGAAATGTCAAAGAGGGGATATTGAAACGATTGTCAATAGTTTATTCCACAAATTATTCAAATGAATTCTAGTTTGGTATCAACTTAAAGCTCTAATACACTTTCGGCGATTAAATGGCGAAACTGTATGTTCTAATGAATTCAAGATCCCAAAAATCTAAAAATGGGTTCTTCATTTTCAAAAATATCTATTTTATGCTATATAATTGATAAATTTTGAAGGACCCAGGAGATATGTTGAATGAATTTTTTTAGGTACAGTAGTCCAGCTATTATTTATTGTTGTAATTAGGATGTTTCGGATGGTAGCCCACCCATCATCAGCTACAATAATTTATATGAATTCAATTAAACTAAATAAAAAAAAAAAATTCAATAAAATACAAGGATCAGAATACAGTGGATATAGAAATATTTTATGCAGGAACTAAAATACACTCATAGATAAAAATATTGCATATTTTTTTATAGTCATTATTCTTTCCAAAAATCTATCTGTTGTATTTTCATGTTTTTCATCGTTAAATGGAGTGTTTCACATAAACTACAATTCATTTTAGAAATGAAAAAACTTAGACGTGGCTTTTTTGGCCAAATAAGTAATTTATTGGACTATAATTTACTCATAACACTCCAGCCAAATAATCAATAAATATACAGAATTTAAACCAAAAGATCCTATTCACTTTGAGAAAAAATTTAACAATGACAGCTGTCACTTTGAAATATGCAATTAATTGATGCGACTCTAAATTTCTGCATAATGTTAGTAAAACAGTTATTTTGTGAAAGAGTACAATGATTTTGCATTTCAATTAGACTCTCTTTTCAGGTACCTACATCGATTCCTTGCTTGCGTCCTAGGATATTCAGTAATTTCTTGAAGAGGTATTTATCTTTTCATTCTTGGTGTATCAGCATAACTCTACAAAGTCACGGTAAGTTTTAGACTCTTCCAAAAAAATTCTTTATCCTTTGACAACTTCTGATATTTTTATTTAAAAAAAATTAGTTCAGTCATACCATCAAATTTTCATTGACTGCTTAGCTATCTTCATATATGTAGTTTGCAGTCAAGAAAATGTTGTTTTCACAGCCAATGCAAAAAAAATATTGTTCTGGTAACAAACCTATTCATGAATTTTTGATCCAAATAATTTTTTCCTATAACCGTAATTTTGAATAAATTTAGTAGGCCGGTGGTTGCGGTCATTTTAAGCCCTACCTGAAGTTGCCACTAACCTATTAAATATCTACTGGAGCTAGTTTCAATAATTTTTCACTATAGTATTTCACATTTCCCTCAGAATACGTTTTTTTTTCAAACTAATTGTCAAAAATCATCAGAGATTTGAAATCATTGATTTCTCAATCTTCAATAGTCTATGCTGTTCGTATTTCTGGAAAAAGATTTTATTTATAAATTTTTAGTTGATTACTTATAATTTCCAATATGAAATTCCGTCTAAAATTTTTCAAATCCAATTCCACTTTGAGGGTTGGAATTTTACTTCTAATTCAAATGAGACTATCCTCGATGTATAGCCTATTTGATAAAAAGAACATCATGCCATCCTTATTTCACTTTTAGGGATAGAATTTTTCTTTCAAATCACAATAGAACCACCCGCAATGTATAGCATTTGCAATGAAAAATTAAGAAATTCGGTTCACAATCAGCGAAAATATCGTGTAACATAAACTGAAAAATCGTTATTTCTCCCTTATTCTACTCTTTGCTCTCTTCAATTAATATGGAACCACCCTAATGTACTCTTTTTTCAAATAATATCATCAAAATCAGTTCATGTTGTAAAGGATTATCGTTGAATGTTCACAAGAAAATGTATTGTAACGTTATTTATTTTAATTTAGGGAGTAAAAGTTACTAAACACCACTATTTACTTTTATGATTTATTAAAATAATAAATTAGATAACTAACAATATTTCTAATAAATAATTCTAATTTAAACTAAAGAATATTACACTACACTATAACTTAACTCTAATTATTTATGATTTATTTTAAATAACACAATTTATATCAAACACTAGCAGTCTATATTATAAGGTCTTTGAGCCAAAATCAATAATCTCCTCGTTGAGTCAGTCACATAATATATATTATGTGTTTCTCCCCACTATGTTTTTCCAGCAAACGTCCAGGCTTTTCTAGGAAACGCTAGAAGCTACCAGCAATTTTTTAGAAAACAAATATATTCGCTTCTATTTCTTGATGTAAAATATTTCCACAATAATTCTAAGCACCAGTAAAGCCGAAATGACTAATTTATAGACTTAAATTCGTTACAGTATATAGACTAACTAAAAACCTCATCCTTTTTTGATGATATAACTATTAAAAATAAAATTATTAGCACAATACTTGAATTTGATGGCAATAAATCAGATTTACTACTAGCTTTGATTGATCCCAGCTGTGAAACGTCATCCGCGGGTTAATTTTGATAGTCGCGATTACCAGTGTCAAAAGATGAATTAATTATGAGGGAAGAACTGTACTACCTAATATAAATAGAGTATGAAAGGCATATGTATGAATTACTTTTTATGCTAGGGACAGTTATAGCATTTAAGTTTACTTGAGGAAAAATAAATACAACTCAAAATTTTTCAAGGGCCCGTTTTCCAAATTCGTGTAGAATTAAATAAGGTCTCAATTCCTACATCCACATATTACATATTAGGTAATTTGTAGAACAGGTTATCACATATGTGGTTGTACACATGAGGAAGACAATCTTGATAATTCCAAGATGTAGTAAATATACTCTTAAGGTTGGTTTAAAGAAACAAAACTTGTTTCTGTGCCAAGAGGTAAGGTCAATGCCACGTTTACCTCAACGTTCAACCGTAGTCCAACGATCGTCTGTTGTTTCTTGAGGAGAATTGATGCTCATGTGTTTTCATTTCTAGAGAATATTCTTCGTCATTTCAACGGATTTGGAAATTTCTTTTGTTTCACCCACATTCGTATGAAAATGGAAACTATGTCAAACAACAGACAATATGAAAATTTATGACGAAATTGAAATACTTCTACAATATTCTTTTCAAATAAAATACCAAATATCAAATACATTCGAGAGTTCCATGTGGATTGTCATTCAATATCCAAAATAAATTGCAGGAATCAGTTTTGAATTATTGTAGAATTTAATTGACATTCCTGAAAGTTATTTGAATTGAAAATTTTAATCACAGTTTGCCTAAATTCCGACCAATAAATATTGCCAAACTATCATGATGTAGAAATAATTGTAAAATATTTTCATCATTCTCGTAATCTAATACGAATGAAATCTCAATTATTTGTATTCTGAAAATCCGATTTTCAAAACAATTTGAGCTAATGCTTGGATTAGTGAGTCTGTCCTAATTTTGACAGTTTATTCATCAAACCATATTCTTATCTTGATTCATGATTTGGTATTAGATTCAAAGTCCCAGATTGGAACTAGTTTGCTAATTAAAAATCAAATTACTATTTAAGTTAAATAATTCCGAAAATCTGGATAGGAAGTAACAACGTGGAATAATTCTTTCCTACATCACCTTCAATTTATTTACAGTTTCATCCTGTTCCAAATATAACCCAAAAGATATTTGTTTTGGAAGATATTTTTTAGCTTTTAGTAGAATGTATTTTCTCGAAATTGAATGGTGGAATATTCAAGTGAACTTGGACAATCTTAATCACAGAAAAAAATTTTTTACCATTGATAATCATCCATGAATATCTTTCTGTGACTATTATTTGGAATACTATTTTAGAATGATCTACTATAATTTATACTTCTTATTTATATTTGAATGGTCACATTAAATATTTTTAAATGAAGAGATGTGAATATGTTTTGTTAAATACAATACAACATCCATAATTTCGAAAGAATATTAAATTTTTGTGGCGTCAATCGAGTTCCCACAGTTTTTTCTCAAATTATTATTACTATTTCTTATTATGTGAACGTCTTTATGAAATATGAATTATACATCAGATTACGAAACGTTTTGTTCTATAATGCAAGTAGGAATATGAAGAAATTTTATTGTGCATATTTGAAGAGTAATTTCTATTAAACTACAGCCACTGTGTAATTTAAGACAATATCTGAGACAACAATGTACATAATAGCGCGATATTGAACTAAAACAATACACTTCTCACATTACATAACAATGAAACATAATACGAACGGTTCGTAATTGCTTCCAGCACGGAAATAATAACAGCGAACACTTGGTGTCGATTTTTTCTGCTCTATGATAGATTAGTTTTCAAAAAACTAATATAGGATATTAAAACTTCCTGTCTTTGAGTCTGAAACGAAAAAAGAAAACATAATTCCACACTTCCTTTTTCTGTTTGAAGAAATCCTACAAATTTAGATAATTGCAAAAATTTCTAAATAATTATTTTCATGTTAAAATGAAGATACAGTTTGATTCACAATGGAGATTTTAAGAGTTCAAATTCAAATGAATCTAAAAATAGATTATCTTATTAATTAATACAATTTATAATTGAATTCATTAGTGCTCAAATTTATTTTACTTCTCTTTTTGTATGCAGGAGGCCAATAGAATATTAGATCAATCCTTGGCGTTTATAATACAATACACAATGTTATAGCTACCTACTTATGAGCGCCTCTAAAACTATTGTAAACCATCCAAGAATGAAAGAACAATGGTCGACGTGCTCAGTCGATAATAGAATTTGAAATCAAGTTTTGTCTCTGAATCACTCTTACCAATATCTACCGCTCATTGTGTTTTCAAATGTAAGCATGTACTTACATTTCCACTGATTGTCTTTCCTTCCTGCAAGTTTTTTTTTGTGCTCGGAGGAAATATTCATTATGTAGACAAGGTTTCCATAGTTAATTTTATAAATTAGATATGAAACGTATTGAAGCACTGTGCTTCAAAATAATCTTCAAACTCCAAAAATTTCACAACAATCTACAATTAATATTCTATACATTTCTTCAGAATTGTTTTTCTTGTGTAATGTGTAGACTCTTAGTAAAAGGGTTGAAAGGTCAAAAACAAATCAATATATATAATTTAATTAAAAAAAAACCTTCACTCAACAATTTTCGTCAAATTCTGATCTTGGAAGGTTCTGGATGAGCATCAATTTTATGTTGTATAGATGTCGCGCCGCACCGGTCAATTAGCGCCTCTATGTTAAAGCAAAGCAGCAATATGCAGACTGCTTGTCTCTTTTCTTCATATTATTCTTGTGTATAGTGCGCTCAATTAACAGTTTTTTTTTTATCTGACTTACCTATTTACTGTGTAGTAATCTATCTGATGTATTCAGTATTCACTAAATTCATCAGTCCCTGAAGAGAAATTAACAAAATTGTAACTGAAATATGGTTAACATCTATTATTTCTGTCTTCATCATATATGTACATATTTACCACTAGCTGTCATCTATATAATAAATCACTGCAGTAAGCAGGTTAACCACGAATATTGCCTGCGGTAGCCCTGTTCTTTCGATATTTCCATTGTTTTATTTTAGAGTTTAGAGGAAGTTAATTTGATCGGCTAACACTAGTGCAGCAGTTTTTATATTTTCAATGATTTCAAAAATTACCGCGTGTAGAGCCCCGTTCTTCTGGGAGCTGTAATCAATTCAAATAACTATCTCTTAAAAATATGATAATTGATTACAGCTCCCAGAAGAACGGGGCTCTACACGCGGTAATATTTGAAATCATTGAAAATATAAAAACTCACTGCTGCACTAGGGTTAGCCGATCAAATTAACTTCCTCATAAAAATATAATAATAGTGGCACATAACAAGATTTTCTGAACAAAAGTATTGAAGTGTCTCCCATAGAGAAGGAATTTCAAGAAATCCTTTAATAGCGGTTCTGTATATCATTATAGTAATGCAGTGTCAAAATACGAGATATTATGTCTAGCGGTTCGGTCTGTACGCTATCTTTCAAATAAGATTGTTCAGATAAACGAATTCAGAGCTACAGGAAGACAAAAAAATTAACTTTCCAAAATACTAAGAAATATTTATTCTGCAGCGCTAGTTATACTCTGTTAATACTATGTCAGGAATTTTTACGCAAGCGCCAACAATAATTATCCAAAATTTCGACGCAATCGGATGAATGATGCGCGAACAAACAGGTATTCGATACGACTCGTATGCCATTTATTGTGCGTTAATATTACTATCTCAGAAATCTTTAAGCAAGCGCCATCAACAAATGTGGATAGTTTCAACTCAATCAATCGGATGAACGATGCGCGAACAAACAAAAAAGACTTCTGCACCACTTTTTACATGTTGATAAGAATACGTTCATACTGGAGGAGACTTTGACTGATTCGTCACTCTGCAGAATACGGCCATTATCGGCCGAACAACCAAAAGTAACAGAGAATGGAATTCGGAAGAAGTATTTACAATTGGACCGACCTACTCGGCTGAACTCTGCCGAGCTCTATCAATTGCCTACTTCGAACCAAATCCGACTGATCGGTTTATTTATCCCATGCTTCACAGCCATCTGAGTCCCAATACTTTCAAAGTGCCAGTTTGACAGAAGGCAAAGAAATCCAAGTCGAATACTTTGGCTCAGTTTCTTACTTTGAAGACCAAGAAAGTTGCACACTTGGAGCAAATAAAAAAGACATCCACGTCATCTAATGAGGTACAAGCTGAAGACTATCATTTCTTGATGAGTCTGCTGACTCATTTTCGGGCAATCTCTGCACAGAGAAAGCCTCCCAAAATTTGGTTGGTTTCTTCAACAATTGAAGGAATAATGTATGGTATTCACCGAATACCTCCATCTCAAGAAAAATATCATTTATCCATTCTCTACGCCCGAAAAACTTGTACTTCAAATGTGGATTTAGGAAATAGGTCGAAAACATCGAGTCTATGTAAACACTTCTGTCGGTAGAATCCGCAGATTCGGCAGAATTGGCATTCGTCCGTAATCGGCCGACTTAAAAATCGGGTCAAGTATGAGAAACTTCTACGCAAGTACCAACAACAACTGTACAAAGCTTCAACTCAATCGATTTAGCCGTTTCGGTAATTATCCCAAACCATCCAACAGACAGACAAAAATTTGAGAACGCGTGTTATGGTTATGGTATCCTGCAAATAACCATTTGAGATTGAGAACAAGTATTTTGATAGATACTCAAATTTTATTTATATATATAGATATTTATATTCATATCTTCTGAACCCTGCAAGATATCGGAATGTAACATACACGGAAATTCAAGTTAATCTCTGAAATTATCATTGCAATCTCTTGAGCCGTTACAATAGTATATTGTACAACAAGTATAGAAAATTACCTATTTCACACGAGGTGTGTAATTTTCAGCACGAGACGGGTCGAGTGCTGGAATCACACAAGTGTGAAATAGGTGATTCTATACGTGTTGTACACTATACTTTTTCTACGATCATAATTTTTAATGAAATATGTAGGTAAATCATTCGTATAACTGAGATTTTGAATCTATTTTCACAAATGTAAAATAACTTAGGCAACATAATTGTTTGCTCTGCTCATTTATTGTGATATTAATTTTAGTTATGATTTGGAACATTATTGATATATTTTCTATCAGTTGATTGACATTTCATTGTTGTATAATCTAATTGTTGCAAACTACGGAAAGATTGTATCTGATTGGCTCACTCTCACCAGACGACCTTCTGATTGGTTCATTAGTTAGAGTTTTTTGTGATCTGGGGTAGCGTGTTTTCTAAATCTTCGTCACTAACCATTTTCCAACTGCAGCAATGATATTTATGGATATCTAATTTTGGTTATGATACAATAATTACATACATAATTTCTCGATTTCAACAGAATGTGATGGAACGTGTTTTGTCTGCTTCAATTTGACAGTTGTGATTCGTAGTGTTACCAACCTTCGGAATATATATTACAAGAATGAGAAAATAATTCCAACAGAACTTAGTGCAATTTTGTTATTTAAATGTGGCTTATAAAAGAGCATACAGAGATTTATATCAAGTCCGCGATATTTATCAATAATCTTGCTAAATATATCATATATATCACCTAAAGAATATTCAGAATGAATTATTAATATATAAGTTGGTCAAACTGGTGTGAGAAATGATTTCTCACGACTTTTCGCACAGTTGTGTGAAATTGTAAGTTTTCTAGTTGTGTTTTGTATGAGAAATATGTTGTTTTCTATAGTGATCGTAGAAAAAGCATTTTAGAGACACACTTTCAGATAGACAGTCAGAAAAAAATCAAAAACGATCATTTATGATTGAGTATCGTTCAAATAGCAGGTTCTCTTTTAAATATTTGCATTCATTCTGTAATCACAGGCAGACACTTCAATTTTATTTATCAGAAGCTAGATTTGAAGATAAAGCTCCATTTTTATTCTCATATTGGCATGTTTTTTCACATTAGAATGCTCTTAGCATCAGCAGCGGAGACAGAACACGAAGATAAATAAATTTTGTCCACGGAGATATGGAGATAAGCATTTTATCAGATATAAAATCTGTTTTCTGCTATGCTATTCCTATGAATAAAATTCAACATCGCAAAGATATTTATGCACGAGTAGCTCACATATTTTTTTTAACAATATCTGAAGCTATTCTGTTACATAAAATTCTATGTAGACCAATTTTCAAGTTTTACTTTATTAAATATGATATATTTTAAATAAAACTTTGAGTATAAATTTTTTGCATAGAAATCTTGGGATTAAAAATGTTTTGTTTATCACTATAGTCAATTTCACTTAATAATGGCCCAAAAGGTTTCATAGGACTACGATTGAAGTCTTCTGATTTACCGAAATGCGAACCTACTTTACATTAGTACAAAAGCATGCTTGGCTATCTGTCATTTGCATCAACTGCCAGTCGTGCATTATCATAAATGAATTTATGCATTTCGATTCGAATATGTATTTGCTCAGGTAATATGTGAATATATTTAATATTTTTGTTCTTTGAATTCATTTGCAGAAGACTTGTTTTGAATCCTGCATTTACTATAAGCGAATCGTATTGCATTCAGGCCACGGCTGGCTTGAATCGTATTCCCATAAGAGCCCTTGCACCATTTTTAATTGGAATAGAATATAGTTTAATATTCAATTTACTTTTATTCATTGCTCACGCTGACGCAATTTTTCATGACAAGATAAACTTCCATAAATCATATTAGAGCACATGATCTATTCTCTAACATCGATGCAATTTTGAACTTATCGTGAAATCAGGTGGTCTGTTTGAATGTATGTCTGTAAGATACGGCGCAATCTAGAGATCATAACAATGAAATCATAGTAAACAATTGCATGAGTAAACAATTGTTTGGAGACAATCAGTATGTTTGCTTTTCTGGATTCATTACAGATTTGATACACTCCCGCTTATTTTCACTTAATCCGTTTATGTTATATGCTGACATCCGCATATTTCTGTCTTTTATTTTTATTTCTCCTAGATAACTTCATAAGACATAAAACTTCCAGGCACTATCAGATAGTATAAATTTTTGCTTAAATCTATATTTTTTCCTGAAATCTATCTAATTACATACCTCAAACTTCCAAAATAGCTTCAAAGTCTGTATATCTCACAAAATTAATTAAAATGACATATTTCAATCCAAAAGTTAATGAAAAATATTGTTTTTGATGGAAAACTATTCTGTTCATCTCTCATCACAAATGTTAATTTAAAATTAAATTGCAATCTACATACATAACAAATTAAATTTTAATCTAAATAAACAATTCATTTTATTATTTGAATGAAACATGACTGAAATAAAAATAATTCTTGATAAGTGAAGTTAATAGTTCATTTTATTTACTCTCTGATATTGAAATAATTGAAATTTTTATCGATGAAAAAAATCATTATTCTCTCTACTTCATCAGAAAAGTGTTTTGTACAATAAGGGTGGAAATGTTTATTAATATCGCACAAGGACGAATTTGCTGGTTGATTTTTCTCCCAAATATTAGTCTGCAAAAGGTATATATCCATTCGAATTGTACAGTCCATTTTCAAATTTTTGTGATAAAGATGCGTAGTAGTAAGATATTGGCGAGTAATGACAAGAAAAAAAACGACTACGAAGAATAGCTGTTACAGGCTGCAGGTATTTTTTTTTTGCAGGAAACAAGTGACTCATGATTATATATAAGGAGTAACGCTAGGAGAAGACTAGAGGACTGAAAAATTTACCGTAGCTTTCGGAAAAAAATATTTTTGTACCAAAATGTAGAAATCGGATTTTATAAAAAGAGAAGCAATTTGAATGTGTTTAATTTTAACTATTCAAATTAAAGTTTGTATAAGAGACAGAATCGATGCGCTTAACATGTGAACCTTGAAATGAAAAATAAGATTTCTGAAACATTCAGTTCATCCAACTTTCAATTAATTATGACAGAAGTAGAGAATGTAGAGTATTTTGTCCTCTTAAGTTTTCAAATCTTAGGTTTTTTCGGATGTTGGTAATCACGGAAAAAAAGATTTATGATAATATTTTCAAGATGATGGAAAATGAAAACGTTCGAGTCACGCCAATTTGTATTTTGACTCATTTAATCACTAGTAATGTGCTACTTTTTTTAGATTGATTAACCCTATAAATGCGACGCAATAATTACACTATTGTTCACAAAGAATAAGTTAAATTTTGTATTAATGTGACAACTTTGCAACGAGTACGCATATTTTCTAGTATACCAAGTATTAAAAAATAGTTCAAGGCAAAATAATTCTTGTTTATTTTATTTGTGAGAATATTTCATCCATATTTTGTTTATGAGATTTCCTAAAATATAACGCATTTCCACGTTCCAAGCTTTTATAATAGTATACATGGAAATAATTATCTCTAAAATGTTTATTTTAACAAAATATGTGTTAAGGGAATACAATTATAAAATAAACGAGCTCTCTCTACTATATTTTTTGTGAATTTTTCATAAGAGTTCATTGTGAAATTTATATTCATGTGAATATAAACTTTTTATTTATAATGGTTTTGACGCCGTTTTGTAGTTTGAAAAGAGAAATATTTTTTGAGTTATATACATCATTTAGGCTCCGTGATTTTATTCATTTTTATTTTTTTCATGAGAGAAGATAATCTACAATCAACTTTTCGGCGTGTGAATATCAAGCTTTGTATACAAAATTCTAAGCAGATTTTGAAACTTTCAGTACAGTTTTGCTTCAAATTCTGTAATTCATAAACTCAACGATTAGCACAGCAATCACTGAATCCATATATGGAAGAATAAACATAGATGTAAAACTATTCTCATTTAGTTTGTAGGAAGAAGTTTACCTGATAAATATACGTGCTGCAATTTTACACTTCCGTCGCTTTTCTTTATTTAAAGTTTCAAGTGACATATGACATGCTGCACTGAATATTGAATTTCATCCTAAATTTTGAAACAAAACAAAACCAAAATCAGATTTCAATGCATAATATTTCTGCATTTTTCTTAGCATTAAAATTAAGAACAAAGTGCAGAATTTAATGCATCAACGGTCCGTAGAAATTGTAAAGGAAGTACTATTGTGGCCAGCTAAAATTAAGGTGATAACCACTTTTTAAAAAGCCTGTAGTTCAAAAACTATGCACTTCCGATATGAGTTTATTAGCTAAAATTGATGTTGTAATGTTTATTGCTTCCAAATTGCTTGAAATTAAATAAAAGATACTATTTTAATAATTTAAAATGAAATAACAGTTTTATTCTTCTGAATATCACTAACACACTAACAACACTGTATTATTCATTTATCACTTAATACTAACTCAAACAAAGTCGCAGATATTTATTTTTAACTATTTATATATACTGTTCACTTCACTGTCTGATATTCACTGCTCTAGCTTAACTATTACACTACTACACTACTTTTGCTTGCCCTTATATATAGAAATATCCATTTCTCGGAAGTTCTACCACATTCTGGAATATTGCTAGAGGCTTCCATCGGGAGGGATGATGTGATGCGGCGCGGCGCGACGCAAAGAGGACTAAAGGTTCCACTCATGCAAAGTCATCTTCACGAGCCTCCCCACTCTCGCACGTTACAATATACATTGCATTTCCTAAGTATTCCATAATTTTGTAACTTATCAACATCCTGTGGAATTATATATAATCCAGAATAATTAGCCGTAGAATACTGAAATTCAGTATTTGAGATTGTTGCAGCATTTAAATGGTTAACTTTTATTTTTGTACCAATCGGCTGAGCCGGTACTTTATATAATAGACTTTTCGAATTTTCCGCATAAATTCGAAACAATCAGTCGTAGAATATTGAAATTTTGTATTGAGAACTTCTGTAACATCTAGCTGTGCACCTCCCATCATGATTGCAATCGCCTGACTAGAAGTGCACTTTACTCGAAACATTTTTTGAATTTTCCGCTTAAATCCAAAACGATTGAACTTAGAATGTTAGAATTCAGTATTTGAGACAACAGTACCGTCTAGATGCTCATATTCTATTTTCATTGAGATCGACTGAGTCGGAAGTCATTTTACTTGATAGTCTTTTGGAATTTTTCGCATAAATTCAAAAAGATTGGTTGTAGAGTATTGAAATTTGGTATTTCAGTCTTCTGTGGCATCTGAATGATTGCCTATTATTATCATAACAGTAGACTGAACCGGCAGTGCATTTCAGTTGGAATTTTTTTTTTAATTTTGCGCATAAATTCAGAACTGTTGGTTGTAGAATCTTGAAAATCAGTAATTAATAATGTTGTAGCATAAGAATGATTACTTACTGTTTTCATTGCAACTGACTGGGCCGAAAGCGCACTCTACTTGACAGATTTTTAGAATGTTTTGGATATATCCAAAACGATTAGCCGTGGAACGATGAGGTTTTGTATTTGATTATCGTATTATTATTTGCAAAACATATATCCAATGATGTACAAGTAAGTCACGTGATGTCCACGTTGGATTTTTTATTTTGTTACAGGATTCGTACCATGTTATCTAAATAAATTATTATACTTCAACCTGAATCTCGGGGCCGCTCAATTTTTGCAAGGTATTCAATTTTTCATTCAACAATCAATATTAAATATTTGGTAAAATACAATTTTTGTAATTTATTTTGAAATTGAGGGTGCAAGAGGAAAGAATAAACTATTTTCAGCACTAACAGAGCACTCAAGTATAACAATATTTCTTCATAACTTTTTTTTCTGGACTAGCTGGATATCGAGTTAAATTTCATTAAAGTTCCATCACAAATTTCACTGCACGGCTATATTTGGATTTGAATGTTTGATATTTGTAACTGACCGGTAGTAGTCATATTATTTATTCATTTAAACTGTAAAAATATTTATATCCTGGCAATACATTGGGATCTTAGATTACCGTCTCTGAAATCTGAGATCAACTATGTGATTTATTAGTAAAATAATTTTAATTCAGAGTTTTCTCTAATTCTTTTAGATAGGTAGTACATTCCTCACAGCAATTTGTCTTCGAATTCATTGCACTTACACAGATCTCAGCTGGAGAGGGCTGTCAAAATCTGTGCTGCCAAATGTAAATGTTAAATTCTCAAATATTTGAAGGAAGTTATTCAATGATTAATTCAAAGAAAACGGTGGCATATGGAACGCAAATAATTTCTAGAATAATGAGTATAGTGAATTTGATTAGAAATATTGCCAAAATTTTGAGAGCTTCTTGTAGTTCAGAAAACACAAATGTGAGTGGAATTAATTTTTATCTGAAATATTAGATGCAATATTACGTACGTTTCATTTGTTCAATAGGACAATTCACGAAGGCATACATTATTGAAGCGACCCAAATATGAAATTTGTGATAAGTATGAGAAAGAACGTGTTAATTATTCAAATATTTTCTTCCCTTCTTCTGCTCTATTTTTAAATCGATTTATTTGACAATTATTCCAGTTTTTGTTCTCTTAAACTCTCAATCTGCTAATCTGCGTTTCAGAGAAACAGTAAGTTCCGAATTACATTATTTTCATCATTTAGCAAAGACAGACATTTTTTGCAAGTTTAAGCATTCGTGATAATTATTATTTTTTTTTCTAGTAATTATTGAAGCACCTGAACAAGCCATTCAGGTCAATTTATGAGAAGATGAAAATGCAAAAAAAAAAAATGTTTCTAGAAAAAAGTTATCAAGAGATATTGTTGCTCTCAACGAATTCTATAACTAGTTGAATTTATTGTATTCATTTATGTTATACCCTGTATATATTATTTAGTCAGAAAAAATGTTTTGTCTTCAAATTGTTAATACACAACTCTAGAATCATTTCATATTTTTCAAAACAGTTTTTAGATCGTATCTAAAAAAATTTCAGACTATTTTATTGTATCATTTTCAGAATAGTTTTTATTTTCAACTAGCTTAGTGGTTGTGGTTCTACTAGAAAAGATAGATTGCAAAATATATTGATGTACTAAGAATGTAATAGGGAATAAATGTAGTTAAAAGGGTAGAAATTGGTCGGTTTCGTTGGTTACAATGCGATACGCAGAGATAAAGTCAAATGAATAACTTTTAAAAAAAAGTGTGTTAGAAAACGATGGTGAAGATTGCGTGCACACCAAGTGTGTAAGTGGAAGGATAAAATTGTTGGTCTGTAGCGTGAGAGAAATTTTTTGAATAGGGACAAATTTGGTATCTTAAGAATATTCTTTGGAAGTAATAGAAAATTTTGGTACATTCTTAGTTGTTGAATGATGCATGGTAGGTACAGAAGATACAGGGATTAGCGTATGCAATTTTTTTTCTTAACTTAGTAATTTTCAGACATCACTCTCTGATTTTAAGTTGCACCTAAGAGACTAATATGGCAATACATATGGCAGTATATAATCATGATTAGACTTAATGTATAAAAGTTCTTTTTTTCGAGGCATGTTTTATATGCACGTATTTATTTATGAATTCTAACGTGATTCTTCCTTATGTTATGTCGAGATGTGAAAATCAAAAAACTAGAAGTTGACTTTAAAAAAATAGTAGGAATCCTATTTCGAAGGGATCTAAGAAAACATTTAAGCATGTGGATTTTAGTAGTTATTTATTTTTAGCAACATATTCTGGATGTTCAATAACACAAAGTGAATTCCTACTTCAGAAAATATTTTTCTACAATTATCTTAAATATCAATTTTGTGTATTACGAGCTACTCTATAACAAACTAGAAAAATATGAACATTTTCGTGATCACTTGTACACCTGACAGAAAATCAATATTTAACACAATGAATAAAACATTAATAACGAAACAAGTGGAGCATGTTCACTAGAAAACAATAAAATTTAGTCATTTGTTTCATCCTTCATCCTGTCCATAGAAAATAGAATAACAGCCCTCTTTTTTATGATTATTCATCCCTATAGAATCCACAGATCATCCAGCCTATTATATCTAAAAATCGATGCTTCGCAGTAGTCCCCCTGATTATAATTCATCTCAGATAGCCGCGTCAACAGATGCACACGTTGGCAACGTAGCTCGGTCCAAGTGAAAAAACAAACAACGGTCGAGTGTCTGTCGCGCGCGTGGTTCTAAATATTGTAGGGGATTATAGCACTTAAAGACGACAGTTTTAAAGAGAAAATAGCGAGAAATGAAACGGCTTAGTGCTGTGGCTTGTGCTCGGCTCACGACTTAGTGGCGCTGGGTGTACGTACGTGATTTGTGTATGTGTAAGTTTGTTTATAAGTTGGTTGTGGGCGCTGTTGCTAGTCTCTATTTTGCGGAACTTTATGCTGAAATGCTTTTAAGTTTTATTTTACAGTTTTTACTTTATGAATAACCAACAATTTGGGAAACACTTTTATATTTGTCTTAAGGATTTAAGGACGAGTTTGCTAATCCAAACTATGTACTATTTTGCTATTAAAATGATTGCATGCAAAATTTCGAGTACTCTTTTCTGAATTATTAAAAATTCAAAACCCAAATGTTTTACAAAAATACAAAAGGAGTCGGATCTTACTCCATTATCCTGAACGGGGCGGCAAATGTGTACAGTGGGATTTTTCAATGGTCATTTTATGGTATCCAATTCATGCTTATCAAGCTTTAAATCTGGATAGAGTTATTCGTAAATTTCCAAAAATTTTATCCTTCAAGTTGGACAATATCTATTCAGAAAGATTATAAATGTAGATGAAGCGAAAATGAGCTGGCAAAAAATGATTGCTAGTTGAATATTAAATGAGATTTATACAAACCTCATTATGAGGAGGTTTATATGTATGTATATAGCAAGATTATACACTGCTCCATCCGATATTTTGCGAAGCTAAAAAACAATCAAGGAAAATTGGGCAGATACATTTTGGTCTCACAAGTGTTACGTTCCAGTAACTGCCATTCCCAACGCTAATTTTGAAATTTTCCAACAACCTTCCCATCCTCTAGATCTAATTCCCAGGGATTATTATTCTTTTGATAAGCTGAGAAATCATTTACCGAGACTTTATTTTCATGGCGACGGAAGTGTATATCTGCAGAAAATAAGCTTTTTTTTCTTTGTTGAACTCTAACTTTCTTGTACGTGTAGAAAGATATTTCGTCGTGCAGTAGAACAACAGTTTCTTAACATTGTTAGGTTCCTGTCCTTTCAAAAATCATTTAGAGGCACTCAAAGCAAGATTCCAACTATAACGAAGGATGAGAAAATACTTCTACAAATTCAATCAACATTCTGCAAAAAAATAGCTTGCTGTGCGATCCAGACAAAACTGTTTTTCGCCTATAGCAGACATCTTTGATGATTATAGCACTATGAGAAATATGAATAACTTGCTTGTTGACAGAACAAACTATCATAAGTGCAACAGATTTCTGAGTTTATTTGGGTTACTTCTATCATACAAACGATTTATTGTTTCTAATTGCTTCTTTTTCGCATTTTTATAGTAATTAATCTGTTTTATTCCTAATTTCACTGATAGCATTTTTTAATTTTTAGCGCATTTTTAGCGCATTTTTTGGAAAAAACCGCTATTACATTCACTTTGGCTATCTGGCTGGCTGACTGGCTGGCGTGACGCTGAGTTCTCAGCAACTATACTATTTACAAACTTGAAACTGGTACTAAATAAAAGCTGCTGTTTCGTAGGTTTGCACAAATTGCTTTAATTCAAGCTCAGTGATTGTGGAAGATTGAATTATTCAATTACTGGTTTCAAGTGAAACAATGCCCATAGATGTATATGACATTAGGGACATGGCAACTAAAATTTATCAAAGTAGATAAAAATTTAGTAACAACTTTCGCCGCGGGTGTCACTATTATTATGTACAGTTGTTAAATCTGTCCGCGGGATTCATTCAATGACTTATTTGACGCGAATTTGAAGCTTATTAGAATGAATTATTATTATTGGATGAAAATTTGTTTACTTTTGGTGTATTTTTTTTTATATAGCTTTGATAAAGTTCAAACTATCATTTTAAGGTACAGCACTTGATCTCCCGTCAGTCAATAACTAAACAATGAAGATTAAAAGGTATTTTTGAGTTTGTACATGCATAAATTATGTACCTATCAAATAGTCAACTTGAAACTAGTACTAAATGAAAGCTGCTGTTCCGTAAGTTTACCCAAACTGCTTGATTTCAACCTCAGTAACTGTGAGAGATGGTAATTTGCGAAATCTCTGAAGTAACAAGCATTCATGAACTGTCAAAAATGCGCTTTCAGCATCTAGATGATTCGTCCATTTTTTTGCCTCATTCCATTAGATTCATATATCTTCTTCTATCCTCTTCTATCTTCTTCTATCTTCTCCTATATATATAAAGGAATTAACTGATTGACTGACTGACTTAGACTAGGGACTTGAAATTTTGCACAGAGACTCCTGTTATAACGTAGACGAGCACTAAAAAAAAATTTGAAATTTAACCCTCAAAGGGGTAAAGAGAAGGTTCAAATTTTGATATATCGATCAAGGATTAGTCTAAACCGATAATTCAGAAAGCTTGGAATTTCGAACAGAGGTTCTGTTATAACTCTAAGCCCACCTAGTCTTCTATATCATCGTATATTGTAACGTGTGGGCACACCCATAATGTTGCTTAGAAAATTAAAACCGCCCAAACTTTGAAATAGTAGTAGGCTACAAATTGAAGCTTTGCATCGTAATATAGTAGAGCCAACTATTATAACCGGGTCGGTTCAAGGAAAAATTGTATTTACTTCGCGTATCTCTTTGATTCAAAATGATCTCGCTTTTACATTCAAGAGACTGCAGTTTTTCCTGAAAGTATGCTTCGCTATTATGTACAGGAGCAAACTTTTGAATTCGCAGGAGTTCACTTGAGATAGGATTGTTTCTCCCATAGCTAATTTTTCGTAGTGCTGTGCTCGCGTGTGAACTCACTCCATAGCCTAATTATACACCGCTCTCTGAAATAGTGAAGAGCATCGTTTATATAAAGAAATATTATACAAAAAATATCTCAATTCTTTAATTTTCTTTCCAACCTCCAATTACTGTTTTAAAATTCTGAGTTTTTACTTCCCCGACCTATAAAATAGTGGAAGTATTGAACGTTTTAGACCCTACTGAACCTAAAAAACATTGATTGGAAAAAGGCGGTCTGTCTGTGTGCAAGCACTATAACTTGTACGAATTTTCGATTAAAATTTCATATTTGAGTTTTTCATGAAAAAGCTAAGTTTGTAAATGGAGCTTTTTAATTGTTTGCATTTATTTTATGTAAGGTAGTATCTATCATAAAATATAGAATAACTAAAATTCATCCTCAAATAATTTGGCACAACATTTACCTGAAAATTTTTTCAAAATTATCAGCGACTCATTTGTTATTATTGGGAATTATAAAATTCGTTATCCTTTTCTGGAGCAAAGAAATAAGTGGAATCATAATGTGAAATTAGAAATATTATCACTCATGTTTGGACATCATATGCAAATGTTCGTCAATTGTTTTTTTAAAATAAGTATTTGGGCTCTATCGTTTTTGATATCAAATTAAAGTTCTTGCTTGGACAATAATTCTAGTGAAAGTAACAAAGATGATATTTGAACAATTGTCAATTGTTTCTTCTACAAATTATTCTAATGATGTCTAGTTTGATATCAATTTATTCGAAAAGATAAGCTTATCAGTGGAATCCACGTTACCATCTTTAAATTACTGTAGACGCGAAAAATCTAGAAAAAGACCCTTTATTTTCAAAAATACTTAGTTTATGTAAGGACTGAAATATAATCGCCATCTGCCACTTAAATAATGACAGCTGTCACTTTGGCGATGACAGCTGTCACTTTGACAATGACAGCTGCTACTTTGACAATAACAGCTGTCACTTGGACAATGCCAGCTGTCACTTTGAAATATGCAATTATGTTGAATCCTTTTTTCAAGCGTATTAATTTGATATGTCTGCTGTAAATATAAAAAATATAACAGAAACAGCACAATAAACTGTCAATTGTGGACAATATGAGCGATTGTTTGGTAAATTAGGCACAAAGTTAAACTTTACTATCCTTTTTTTGTGACACACTATGCTTCTATTCGTATGCTTGGCTTCGTATTAAGAACGCTCATGATTATTGCTTTATTATTCCTTAACTGAGAAAATCAAATTACACCACTCAAGTGGTTGAATTTACAAGTGGTAAAGTCTTACCACTCAAGTGGTATATCTCAAGTGAAGAGAAACGGAGTTGGCCACCCCTAATATAAATTATTAGTTTGAAAACTATTTTCTATATTCAAATTTTGTACAAACATTGTACGATATAGATTATCACATGGGTGACAAGATTTTACTATTCAAGCTGCAAGACTTCATCACTTGCCATCACAGCGCCCTTACCAATTTGAATGGTTAGGAATACCACTGAAATTGCTCTCCGTACTTCTTAAATTCCTATCCTAACCACTTATTTTTCTCAGTGTTCGAGTTTATACTGGAATATTGTCATATTTTAATTAATTAATACCAATATTGATGAACCTTGCTGCCTAGCTTTTGTTAATTTTCAATACCCAACATAGCCATCAGGTTCACTTACACTTTTTAACTCCCTACTGACCGAGTTCATTTCCAGTGATCCACTCTTTATATAACGCCTGTGTATTTTATACAGCTTGAAATTTTGAAGACTTTACCTTTTTCCAGAATTTTTATCAATCCAGTAATTCTTCGAAAGTACTGTAATCCTTTCCAAATCGCTATTATAATTTAGTGCGATAATGTGTGTCATAAATATGTGTACCTCACTATCCGCTTTTGGAGTGTTTGAATTGTAAATAAATAAATGAATGAATAAATAAACATATTACTGTCCTATTAGCTAACTTATATTATTTACTAGTACAGCAATATAATTAAAACATTAAACTAGTAATTCAATGACTGCATTCTATATGTAGTAAACAGTAGCATGTAAATATTATTGCACAGTTGAGGAAAATTACTATTTGTTTCATTAGTACAAAAAATGCATTTTCTCGAGACAAGTAGAAAGATTGTTGGATGACGCGGAGCAGAAACATTTTTCTGGTACGAAGCCAACTACCGTGCTAAAAGTATTAATATAGGATGATAGCGCAGCAATTTTTTTAATTAAAAAATGATTTATAATTGAAATGTAATTTTTCTTTTAACTCTACTATTGGGCCTTTTTTAATAGATCAAAAAGAATAACTAATTTGCAACGACGAGCCGATATTGAGGTTCTTAGTCTTGGACCTCCGGTCGGTGGTTGCAAATTATTATTTTTTATTGACTAAAAAAAATATCTTGTTTTTATTCAAATAAGCCTACTATGTTTTTGAAGCACTATTGATAATGCTATTCATTTTCATACAGACTAATCATTTTTACTTCTGAGAATGGTTCAGATGGACTAATCAAAACACCTGCAATATGAATTATTGATCTTATTCAAAATAATTCTATTTAGTAATTTCTGAGGCTCAACTAAACTTGATTATGCTCTTATATGACATTTACTTTTTGTACGTGGAAAAATTGTAATATCCAAGCTATAAAAGAGTCTCAATAGTAGGCTTTTTATACAAAAAAGTTGAAATAATTGTGTCATATTCAAAAAGTTGACGAAAATGGTAATTCATGCAACAAGGATGTAAAGCTGAGCATTTTGATATAAGGCCAAGTATTTGGTGACAAAAATTGCCTAGTCACTGAAATTGTTGGCTGAGTATCATAATGCTTATTTACACTCGAATTGCATACAAGATTTTCTGTACGGTCTTCAACTTCCATATTTTGACAGTTATTGAGTATACAGAACACTTGTTCATATCAATAAATATTTGAACAAATGGATTAGTAAGGGCTGCTACAGATATGAATTCATAAAAATTTAACTGCCAGATGTTCAAATGGTGGTACAACTGGAATACAAACATTAATTTGACGCAAAATCATTAAAAAAATATCTTCAGCTTGATAACTGAATCTATACAGGCAACAGTCGATACCAGCTGTTATTAATTTATATATGGAAATTTAAAATATTCCATTGCATATTATTATTTTGAATTACAATAACATTCTGTCATCAACAAATATTTAGCTTACTATAGTAAAAATAATAGTTACAAAATTTATTCGTACGGTTTAAATATCATTTCTTGAATAAATGATGACCATAAAATCATTGATTCGCAATAATTTAAAGACCATTTTGTTATAATTTCTTCTTGATAAAATTTTTTATTTCAAGGCAAGTTAAATAATTAAATATTATGCTTTTTTTGCATGAATATTCAAAATTTTACAGACTTTGTGATAAAGTTAAGTTTATAAAAAATTAGAGCAGACATAATACAGATACTTAAGGCTTAATTAATCAATTATGTAGTCACTTTGAAATTTATAAATTTTTTGTCCTGCTTTTTACCAGATTCATTTATGTTAAACGGTATTGAGCTTCGAAAATAATAAAACTTCAACAATTAATCATCGCCAACATTTACAGAATATCAGAGGGAAAAGTTTTCGTCCAAAATAAACAATTATGATAATAATAACATAGTAAAAAACTGTTTCAGAGGAAAATACATATAATGTTTTTGTTATATGAAATAAACATCATTTATGCAGTTTATTCATTAATATTTTTTGCATAAATGTTATTCCTCTCGCTGGCAGCAGCAAACTTTCCAAATTAATAAAAATATTTTTCAGCAATCTCTATAAATTTTAAACTCGAAAATTCATTCAATCATGAAAAATTCCTCTGTGACAGACGCACGAACAAACAGACAAGCGATGTTCTTATGGTTTTACTTATCTTGTACTTCTTTCTAACAGTTGTACATTACCTCGAATTTTCTTGCAAATCTAGCTGTTAAAGACAGTAACATAAAAATCGATTATCCTTAAGACAGTGTTAGAAGGTCAAAGGGCCACCATCTGCCCCATAACAAAGTTTCGTAATATCAGTTGGGCTCTTAGCGTCATGAGCATTCGTGCCTATGGTCCTTCTCGGTCTTTCTTAGTGGTGGGGGTTATGACAAAGACAAATCGGACCCGTCCGCCCTCGATGTAGCCGCATAACAATCGTTATTATCATGTACTTAGTAGCCTAATAACTGGCGAACGCCTACGTTAAACATTCGCCGAACGCTCTTATACGAATACAGTGGGGACCAGGGTTACGGACGTTTTGCTAATCAGATCCGGCGCAACCGGAAGCTGTTGCTAAATACGCTTACAGAGAAGGATTATAACTATTTTTGGCACGGGGCTTTGAGAGTATTAGGATAATTTTGTTGATAAGGTTGAAGACGCTTTATAGTTAGTTATTAATACTTTAGATGAATTTGAAGCATAGAAGAATAAGATTCATGATTCATATGATTGTTTTGGCTAATGGTTCAAGTGAAACGATGCAAGTATCTGTTGAATGTCAAATAAAACTAACAATACGTGGTTAAGATCGAAAGATAAATCATTAATAAGATTGAACTAACCTGCAGAAAAAAGGATATATGAATGAAATGAATTCAAAATGCTTGTGTGTATTAGTCTCTCAAAGATCCGGTTGTAGAATCTAAGCTTATTTACAGTTTAGTTGATCCGAACTTATTCACTATGGTCACAATTGCTGAAATAATTGTTACCATAGGAAATAAACCCAATTTAACCAAACTGTGGATGACCTTGGATTGTACAACCAGGCCATAATAATGATTAATGATAATGAGAGACCGTGAAATTATGTATCATATTGACAAATAAGACAATTTTTGATCAATCGATATAATTTTAAGTCTAAAATACAAATTGTGAAGACACCTTCTCAATTAGCTCAAATTTCTTCTTGATTTTTGCTAAAATAAACGCAACGGCCTCTTCGACCTTCCTCTCAATAGCGAGCGCTGTGATCATCCATGACGCGTTGAGTTTGAACGCAAAGACCGCAACCGTCTTGTGGAACGGTTATTGAGGCTACATGAGTTACGGTCGCCCAGTGCAACGTATCCTTAGAATGATTCCGGAAGTGATAATTATGGAGTGCCTTTTGTGCAAATATTTTATAAAATCTCCGAAGAAAAAAGAGAGGAAGTAAAACAGAATGCATTCTAATAATCAAACTGAAAAATTTAATAAATAAATACGCAATAATTTGGAAACATAGGTTATTTCAAATAATTTTTGTAGGACTAGTGATCTCTACCCATTATCGTGTGGAACAGTGCTTTTTTTTTGTTAAGAATACACTCACCTTTCTTGTGCTGTCTTTGTCCTATGATTAGTAATAAATAAAGTATCACCGCCCAGTAGACAGTATCCTAGAGTAGGACAGAGAAATCCTACCATTTTATTTGTAGGACGACGTAGCCATTGAACTATGCATATATTCAATAAAACATACTAATAAAATCAACCTGTTATTAATAAATTTCATGTAGTTGTTACAAGTTCGGAGAGAGGGACCCTTTGATCCAAACCATCTTTTTTGTAGGACGTTTTTTTTGTTTCATGTCAAATTATCTCAAGATTAAATTAAAAAACAACTTGTAATGAAATTTAGACAATCATCGTGATAACATGTTCCTTATCAATCCATAATTTTATCTCCCATTATCGAAAGTTTTTATAGAGAGAAAAGTTGAGCATCTCGTCAGAATGAAGCTATTCGTGAGGTTCCAGCTTGATAGTAATCATAAAAAAAAAGGGCGATGCACTGTGGACTAATAGAATATAAATATTCATAAACTATGGAACGATAGTAGATATAGCGATTATTGATTTTTATTCTGTTAAATTTGTGCTTGCATGTAACTATTTTAAATCAACAGTTAAATATCTCATGAAGCTTTTCAATTTCCACTAGATTTTTCCTTCGATTGATGAGGTACACTGCTTCAACAGAAGTTTCTAGTATATTAAGGATTTCTGCAATAATGCCATATTTGCACGATACTCTAATTTCCTGATACGGAGCCCTGTATACGGATATTTTGATGGAAAGCACTAATAATCAAGTAAACAAACCATTGTGCAACATAGACAAAGCTGTGTCTGCTATGTTCCTTCTAAGTTTACAGTTGAATGGCTTCTTGGCTTCCTTGCACTTTGCATTTAACGCCTGCAGAGTATTCACTTCAACAAAATACCATCAATTATCAATTGTGTAATATATCTGTCAACCAGCAAGATGACACACTAAATCTTCTTTCAATACATCGGTATTGGCAGTGGCATCCGCAGTACAACCTTATTGTGAATGAATCTAACCATATAAAGTAAAAAAGGAAATTATCCATTGACGATTATGCTGACATCATCAAAATAGTTTAAGTGTTTTAACTTCAAGAAAAATATTATCTATTTCTTTTTGTGCTGAGTTAAGGTCTTCACTTTCTATTATTTAATTTCGTTACAGTCATACTGATACAAAATGTAACTTTAAACACAATTCAAGTAAATATCCTACTTCTAATATTTTCGAGATCAATGCCCTTTAAAAACGTATCAAAACTTTTGAAATTAATTCTGAAGAAACACTTTCACTTCATCTCTGAAGTAGAAGGATGCGAGACAGCAATATATTTAAAGATAAACTTTTCATCCCTAGTTCGACTAGTTCTATCTCATCTGCTCGCGACATACGTTGTTATTTCACGCCGTAGGGCATGTAGGGTTTTTGAGGGATGAGAGGGCACATATTCCGTGCTTGTCTCGTGCCGAGAAGGGTGCCAACCAAATCGACAGGGGAAAATGCAACAGGACTTGAGGCTAAAGCCAACTTAACAGGATGCACATTCAATTCTATTAAAATTTTGGTTCTATTTTTCTATCACTTGGTTCTTCAAATTGTCATGAGCTACATTCTGCGATCTTCATACTGAATTTTCCTCTTTGATATTAATTTTGAGTATTAAAAATAGAAAATGATAATTAATGAGTCAGATCTAATCCGTAGAGCTAGATTCACATTTTCTTACAGCAATTTAGCAATTACTTTCTTAACTAGACGCACCCATGGAAAAAACGGAGAGAAGTATCGTGCGAAAGCTCCATCTTTGTTATTTTTGATACGTTTTTGTTAAATTTATGATCCACAGCGTTTTCAACAGAAGGACAATGTGGCTTTTGACGAGACTAACAAGGCTCCGTTTGAAATTCTCCGTGTTTGGAAATCTAGGATGCCAAAAAATTTTTTTAAAATGGTTGTTGAATCTTCTGAATATACATCGTGTAACATCATCCGGACTAACAGTCTGTCTGACATAGCGCCTGCAGAATGCGAATATCTTGCTCAGCACCCGCTGTAGAGAACAGTGGCGCACGTGACCAGGGGTTGGGACAATTAGCCTCAATGCAGTAATGTTAGAATGTTAAGATCGGATTCCCCAGCCTTGTTATCTACGTCAAAAAGGCCGAGAGGAAATGAAGTGGGTTATCTTCTAATGTTATTAAATATTTTTATAGCTTCTGACTCATTCGAGTACACAGGAAGGATGTTATTGTGGTATCGTTGATCCTAAAATTGGATTTGTTCTCACGGATATTGCTTTTAAATCCTAATATGTGCATTGGAAGCTGTGCATATACAGCGGAATTGTATTTTTCACTGTATCTCACCAAAGTGTCAAGAATTTAACTTTATGCATAATTATTTCATGTTTGGAATGTATTAACAGTACGAGACTACGATTCAAGTCTTCTGATTGGCCAAAATGCGAACATGATTTACTCACAGTAAATGCAGGATATAAAACAATAGGCTGTCTGGAAATGAATTCAAGAAATAAAAGCAACAAATATATCCACATATAACCTGAATAAATACAAATTTAATTCTTTGAACTGCACAGGTCTATTTTTGATGGTTGATGAAGGACTGACAGATAGTCAAGTACGATTGTTCTAATGTAAAATTGGATCGTTTTTCGACCAATTAATAGGCTTAAATCGCAGCACCAACTGAAGCATTAGACCTAGACCGTTCTGAATTGGGATTGTAGGTGCTATTCAAGCAGATCATTTTGAAATGACATATTGTCAAGAATGTAGATCATTGAAATCATAGTAACTGAATATTCATAAATTAGCAGAGAACTTTTTATCCTCATGGACGAATTGACATCAATCAACAAAAGTTGATGCATTTTCATCCATCTCTTATGGATTGATAGATCTATAAGGTTTATTAATTTACACATAATTGCAACATGAAATACAGAGCATCGTAAATAATTGACCATGCCTCCTCGTTCTGATTTTTTCTTTGCTTCGTCTTTGTCATTGTGACTATGATTGATGGATCATTCCAACCTATCATCTCTAATAAATGATAGTTTATTTCGAAAACTCAACAAATAATGCAATTCTTCACTTACTCCTTTATTTGGAGGAGTAAGATAAGGTCAAACAATTAATCGATAAGTTCGAAAAATGAGATGTAAATGAAATATATTGTATTGTACTTACTATTTATGATACGAACTGTTTCATATCACGTGACGGTCAATCATTTATGATCACCTATAGAAAGGTGTGATTGATATTTTTTTAAATGTTTTTACTTGTAAGACTTGTGAAACCGACAGAATTACCTATCGAGATTTTGATAAAAATATCCGTTTTGAGCATCCATGAATTTATTTTGACTATTTTTGGCTTGATGTCGGTACGTATGTTCGTGCATTCGTACGTGCGTGCGTGCGTTCGTACGTGCATGCGTTCGTTCGTGCGTAGCTCGAACATCTCAAAACTGGTTGAACGTATAATGTTGAAATTTTGTATTTAAGACTGGTATAGGGTCTAGTTGTGCACCTCGCATTATGGTTCCAATCGTCTGTACCGGAAGTGCACTTTACTTAAAACTTTTTTCGAATTTCTCTACACTGAGAGAAATTTATGAAATTATGACAACTCCGCGCGGAATTGACAAACTCGGAGTCGAGTCTATAGAATCATGGTTCACGCGAGTCTATCGGAATCAGTGTAACCGTTCAGCATCCTTAAAACCAACTGCGTGAAGGAATTGTAGTTAAATATCTCGTGAAGTTGAACGGATTTAATTTAAGTTGGATAAACGAATCTATTTATTGATGCAACAAAATATTTAGTAAAATGAATAACCCTTCAATGATTGACATGAAAATTTCTATATCTGAATTGATTTTTTTTAAATTCATTGTAAGCTTGAAAAATTCTTGGAATATTTTTTCAAGTAATCTCTTGATTCATAGTAACAATTAAGATGAAAAAATATATATTATGAGATCAATAAGTGTAATTGATATAATTTCTCTAGTATAATTTATTTATCCATGTTATAATTTATGAAAATGGTGAATAATAATAAAATAATGAATCTGTTTATAACAGATTTCTTAAAAATGCTTGTTGACGTAATATCAATTAGATTTAAAGAACTGATCCAAATTTTTTTCCGATACATGAATACATAAGCCAATTTATTAAAGAAAAATTTGGTCTCTTAGCATTCCTTGTTCATTTAAAATCTATTTATTTCAGATTAAAATAAAAATTGCATCTATTTAAGATCATTAGGTTGATTTATCCAAAATTTGTGAGAGAATCTGATGTGTTCACTTTAATGAATCAATTAACTTTAGCCATTTAGCATTTTTTGTTTTTTTGAGTGGACTAAGCCTTGTTGAACAAAATATTAAATTTGTCTGTACTTTGGGTTTTATTACTTGAAATTCTTGGCGCACATCTGTTTGTCCCTTTCACAGCCTGTGTTATAAACCAGGGGCTTCCAACACCAGCCCGCGAGAACACCAATCTGGCCCCCGATAGCGGTTCAGACTTGTCCGGTAATCGACCCGTTATTGTTTATTTTGATTACATTGAGAGATTCAGAATGTGGGTAAATTATATAAAATTATAATCAAAGATGTTTATATTCAACGATCAATTCATATTTTGGATCTTAAGATTTGGTGGAGCGTGGAGGAGTTTGAGGACCTCTGTTCCAAACAATCACAAAACAAAAATTTGTCCACCCTACCCTCAAGTTTTCAAGAAGAATATTTACCGTTTTACTTTATTTTGGAGAGTTCATTTAGTTTTGAGCTGTTATCGAAAACGCATTGAACCAGTGCTTGATACTGTTTTACAAAATAGTGGAATAACAGATGGAGAAATGCGAGAGATTTTGATGGAATAGAATATTGGAGCTCATAACTACTTTTAAAGGTAATTTATCGTACTGTATTCAATCATTTGAATTTATGTGAAATTATTGAATAACTGAATCAGTGATTGCATTTCAGGATCAAAAATCATCAACAATAGACTGAAGCTCCTAGATAATTCGTCTATTAAACAATTGATTCCGATTATTTACTTCTAAATAGAAAAATGTATTTCAGAAAGATGCAGCTTATGAGGATTGTCCTACACAGTCAATTTCTTTCGGAAACCCAGCCAATAATAATGGAAATTTAAGTGACACTGTTTTATTATTCCTGTAATAATAAAGTAACAATATTTATATAACATATAACAATTCTAGATGTCTGATGCAAATAGCAACAATAAGGATAATGAGAATTGTGTATTATGAAAAAGGGATAGCGAAGACACACTAAAATACAAGGCGGACTTGGAAATGAATTTTCTATCAAATCACAACGATACAGGGTCCATCAGCGGGTACTCAACCAATCGAACGCCTCAAGAAAAGTCCAAATAGAACTTTCAGGCAAGTATTATTCTGTCAGATCGTGTATTTCAGATGGAAAATGCAAATAAATCTATCTGCTTATATTATCTATTCTTTATTCGTTACAGATGAAATAAAAGATTCTTTGCTAGGCTGGAATACAACAATACTTTTCCAGAAATCATGAAGTATTGGAAAAAACCGCCCAGGCACGCTACCATCAATTAATTTCATCTGATGCTTTTCATATTACTATAAAGAATATTTTGCTCTTGCTAATGTTAATGAATATAAAATTAGTATACACCATATATCCCTATAGAAAAAATTAATCATCAATAATTGGATGACATTTATGTATAAATGTATAGATTCATGTTCCGTATTTTATAATAAAAGAGTTTATCTGAACATTATTGAATAATAATATCAATAACCCAATCCTATGAATTAATAATGAGAAATACTTTTCGGAATTTAGTATGAAATTCAGAAAACGGCTATTGTGATTCTTTCGATGAAATGATTCTATTTTCTTGAATATACTCGATTTTACTTCAAATGCTTCCGCATCTAATTTAAAGCTAACAACAGTTGAAATAATTAGTTACATGTTTCTCTCCACACTTTTTAATATTTAATCGATCGAACACGAATTGAAGGAAATTAGAGAAAATATTAAATGAACAATTCTTTTTATTGCCAGAAAAGTAAATCATTTTACCCGAAAATATTTTTTTATTTGTATCAAATATTTTTTTAATGTATTGAATTATAATAGCAATCAAATGAAATTAGTAAGTATTAGAATGAACTCCCAATGACATATCCCAATTCCTTACGGAATTGCTGTTATGAACCTTTCAAATGCGCTGAGGAATTGAGTTAGCACCCTTGCGCATTTCGCCGTATCCAAGTACGCCGCGCAGTTGAGAAAACAGAAAATCATTTGACTCAAAACAACATTTTTCTCAGTGTAATAGATCCAGAATGATCAACTGTAGGATGTTGAAATTCAGGAAGAGCACTTTACTTAAAACTTCTTTGAATTTTTTGCATAAATATAGAATGATCCGCCATAGCATATTGAAATTTCGTATAAAGAACTTCTAGAACATCTAATTGTACATCTTGCATTATGATTGTGATCGGCTAAACCAGAAGTGCACTTTACTTTAGACTTTTTTTCAATTTTGCGCATAAATCCAGAATGATCAGCCGCAGGATACTGGAATTTAGTATTTGGAATTGCTGTAACATCTCAATGGTCATCTTCTATTTTTGTAACAATCGGCTGAGCCGGAAGTGCACTTTATATGACAGACTTTTTGAATTTTCCGCATAAATTCTAAACAATCAGTCGTAGAATATTTAAATTTTGTATTAGGTACTTTTATAATATCTAGTTGTACATCTTGCATTATGATTGCTATCGACTAAGCCGGAAGAGCACTTATAATTCAAACATTTTTAGAATTTTCCGCATAAATCCAAAACGATTGAACACAGATTGTTAGAATTCAGTATTTAGGACGATTATACCGTCTAGATGCTCATATCCCATTTTTATTGGGATCCACCAAGTCGGAAGTGCACTTTACTTGATAGCCTTTTGGAATTTTTCGTATAAATTCGAAACGATCAGGTGTAGAATATTGAAATTTGGTATTTCATTCTGCTGTAGCATCTGAATGATTGTCTACTATTTTAATAACAATAGACTGAACCGGAAGTGCCCTTCAGTAGACATTTATTTTCTAATTTTGCCCATAAATTCAGATCTGTTGGTAGTCGTAGAATTTTGGAAATCAGTATTAAGGAATGTTGTAGTATAAGAATAATGACCTACTGTTTCCATAGCAACCGACTTGGCTGAAAGGGCATTTTACTTGACAGATTCTTAGAATCTCTAGGGTAAATTCAAAACGATTATCTGTGGAACGATGGGATTTTGTGTTTGATTTTATATATCCAATGATATATATGATCAAACACAAAGTGACATTGTATCATCATATATATATATATATATATATATATATATATATATATATATATATATATATATATATATATATATATATATATATATATATATATATATATCCAATGATGTACAAGTAAGTCACGTGATGTTCACGTCAGATTTTTTAACAGTTGTAGATATTGCAGCATTTATTTCTGAATTCGAGTGAATGCGTGAAAGCAATGTTCTTAGCTCTCAATAATCTAAAATTGATCTTCTGGATGTATTTAATGTATCAATAAGTTGAACAGCTAGTCTCCAATTTGAAAGCTAGCAACCTTTTAATTAAACCACAGTAATTTAACGTATTATTAGTGGATCAAGAAATCGTACATTTCAGTCTGTAATTTTAGATTTTTTCATTATGATTACATCGTATGATGACTTATTCCAATGCTTTGACTTTTTTATTTCAGATTGCTGGTATTTAAAAATTCATTTCAGTCTTCAAGCTTATCTCTGTCTGACATCTATCATAATTATATTATAACGAGCGCTTTTCCCTATCCTTATTAAGTTGTAAAGATAATCACATATGCCATAAAATGTATTATCTGATAAGTTCATAAATTCACAAGAAATCTATATAAAAAAGTTGAATACTAGCTACCAATGGATTGGAAGGTATACAGACTTTGACGCATTTCATTGTTTGTAATTTTCCGTGTTCGTAATTCTAGTATGTCGAATTAAGATTGTATATAAAATATGCTGATCAAATACTAGTTATCAGCAAATATTTCATGTTTAGAAATCTGCACCAATGTATAAGTCCCAGTGATAACGGAATATAGTTTAGGTATCTAATTTTGTTCTATAACCAATCTTCTTGATATGGGTAATAAGTATCAGGATTTGACAAATAAAATACGATACACTTCCTATATAAGGACATTATAAGTCCAGTATGGTGGACAACCCAAGATGGCTAGTCACCTTTTTCTCCACAACCCTTTAGAATGGGGATCAAATGAAAGAGCTTGATAAATAGAATGACGTCAAAATACTATAAATTACGTGGTGTCACTTTAAGCCCAGTGGGTATCGATCCTATCAGGAGTTCAGTTTTTGACTGTTTTAAAAAAATTGTTTCAAGAAGCATTTCAAGGTTATAAATGCTCCAAATTACTTTTAAGAAAAATCTCCAAGTGAGAATTACAGAGAATACCATTTCTTATAATATTGGTTTCAAATATTTTGATTTGAAAAATTTGAAATATTTTTAATGCATTGAGACTCTCCTTGAAACAAAGCTTTTGAATGAGCGAGAATCAAAGTTCGTAATATCAGTCGACGGACGACTCAAAATGGTAAATCAACTTTTAAAATTCACTTTCTCTGTCTGGGACAAATTTTTCAATCTAAATATCCGCTAGCTGTGATCAAGCTTAAATTTTAAAATTTTGCACACCCATATAGTCCACTGACAATGCAATAAATTATAGAAACAAAGCTTTTTAACGCAGGTTTTTGGTTGAGGAATCAGCATATAAGAAAGGATCGTAAGAAGAAATTACGTCATATCAGTGCAGGCGCATCGATACGGTCAGATATACCTATACTCCCGTAGGCTGCGCATATAAACGAGTAATACGGAGTGCGCGCATGCGATCTGTTAGAAAAGAAACTGCATTCATATGCCGATTGTGGAAAATTGCACATACGTAGTATTTCATTTGATATTTCATTCAGTTTGCAGATTCTATTATTGTGTTAGTTGTATCTAGAATAGAGGCTCAAAAACTAATTCATACCTATATTGAAAATATAAATAAATCAAATACAAATTAAGATATTCACTCCTTCATCAATTTGTTGAACAATCTATACAATATTCAGAATTTATACGATGTTTTGTTTCATTTGAAACAGGGAAATGGGAGATAGAGAGCAAGAGAGCAAGAGTTATTCTACAACTATACTCTTACCGACACATTTGTTTTTCATCATACATCGTTCCAAATTCAATATGGGGGAAACCCTAAGATGATAGATTCTCTTTTCCTATAAAATCTGCTCGACAAATATATCAAATGAAAGGGTTTGACCAATAAAATACGATAAACTATGTAGCGTAATTCCAAATCTGATATAGCGGACACCCTAAAATCAATCTAACATTTTTTTCATAGCCCTTTGCATCATGGGTTTTAAAGTAGAAGAGTGTAACAAGTAAAATACGAAAAGCTATGCTCTGTCATTTTCAACCCAATGTGGCGAGCACTCCAAAGTTTAAAAAATTGTAGATTTCATTACATTTTGATAGAAAGGAAAATGAGCGTTATCAAAAATAATAATTCGCACAGCGAAAAGCCCTTAAATTCTCAACACAATAACAGCCATGGATATTCATAATATGCAGTAACAATAAAATGAATTATAAACATAAATGAATAAATAATCGTTAATTAAATACATATCTCATATCTAAATAATAAATTTTGAATTAATACCAATCCCAATATTACAATGGTATTGAGCTCTGAATTTTTAAACATCCATTTGCTTTGGTTTAACGCTTCGACTGCACAAAGCTGATAAATTTGAAGTCTTTATCAGAGTGCACAAAATCATTAGATTCTCAGTGCAAAAACCATTGTGCAGTATAAAGCCATAGTTAGTTGTCTAGGTTAAAGAGAATAGAATTATCGCTGGAGATCAGAATAAAGATAACAGTATTAAGTTACTAAATGCATTTCCATTTCACGTTTAAATGAAGCTGTACTTTAAATGGTACTTCTCTTATTGCTATAAATTATCTATACCTGAAATGATCAGAAAATATTTCAGTGTTTCAAAAATACATATTTTATCAATGCGACAAATAGTGTACCTCTGGAAAATGTATTTCTTCAAGGATTATTCAAATTTCATACTCAATCTCAGAGAATTTTTGTCTACTTCAGGCAGTAAAAAAATATGACAAATTCTCAAAACTTTTTAATTCGTCGTATAAACTGTTTGGAAACTAATCGCAATCTCTTTGTCGACGACATCATGACTTACAGGAACTCCGATTTTGTGGATTGTTGCAGAGGATATCACTTATGTTGGTACAAGTAGATATAAATTCAACTCACGTGCTTCGAATATTTCCGTGATGCTCAACATCTGTCAAAAAACTGTCATCAAGGTAAAAAAATTGTCTCGAGCCGATCTCTTTCTTTCAGACTTTATGTGTCGGGACTCTGAAATAACATTAGAAAGCAGATTCAACCAATTGAAATAGGACTCCTGAAATATATAGAGACTCATATCATCAAAATTTAAGAAGATATGAGTTCCATATGGAATGCTGAGACTATTTAGAGATGTTCGAATCAAATCTTTGATCCTTCAGCAATCAATGGTAACATATTTTCATCAGAAGTTGGTGAATCTCCATCAAATACATTGGGCCGAATTCAGCTCTTGTTACTACTTGAAGAAACTTCACCCAAAAATCATGAATACATAATTACGTTAGACTAATTGAATGAGGAAAAGATTTGCTATATTTCAGTGAAGTTTAATTAAATAGAACTGAATTTCGGCCTACTGTGTCGATAGCTCTTTTGACCTATACTTGAAGAAAACCATATGTATAATTCTTTGGAAGAAGTCATCATTTTCTTGTTATATAAATATGATTGAAGGTGAGAAAATTTAATTGCATTGCACAGGTTGTTAAAAACATGTAGATTTACAATATTAGAAGTAATTAAAAAGTAAAATAGAATTATTTCATATAAGTTTGAAATAAAGTTCTGTACAAATTATATAAATGAGTTGACGTAAAGAAATATCATGTTGGCTAAATCTCCACTATTTGTCATCTACTTGACTGTATTAGCTTTTAGCTTAAATAAAAATAACATCAATTTCTCCAATTTCAAATTTCCTTGCTTCAAAACTATTTATTCTTTAGTAGCAGATTTCCAATTTGAATAAGTAATTTATGTAACAAGAATGAAAAGCTGAGCATTGTAACATGAGGCCAAGTATTTTGCGACAACGCAAAGGACTCCAGAGCAAAAGTTGACATTCAGATTGAACAATGGATCAGTGAGAAACGAAAGTGTCTCACAGGAAGTACAAAAACTTTTTCAAAACATTGAAATAAGAGAGCCCAGAGAGAGTAATAAGAAAAATCAGACCAAATCTAAGACCACCATAATCTCAGTCATATTCTTGACCCTGTACGAGTACTTATAGTCCAGTCAATTCAGGTTTTATCTACCAAATGAATGGTACTGGTTTTTTTGCAGGGATATATCCGTTTTGACATAAACAATATGTGTGCAAAAATTATATTGTCAAGTCATGGTGCTTCAGAAGATATCGAAGACCAAAGATCAAAAACTCAGTTTTTGACCAGTTTTTCGCAAATATTTCATTGTCAAACAATCGTAGGACATTTGGAGTCATAAGTAAAAATAATGTATACATTTTTCTCTACGAAAAATATTATATGATTTATTTGCATATCTTTAACCGTAAATGAGATACCATGCGTACAACGCAACCATGCACTCTTTTCCACATTACCACTGGGGTAGGATGCAAGGCTAAATAGACATAAAGTTATGATCTGAATGCTACAATTGCTTCAAATACTAAATTCAGAGATTCTACATCTGATCGTTTTTGATTTGAGCAAAAAATTCGAGAAACTGTCACGTAAGCAACACTTTGGGTGAGGCCGACCGCAATCATAATGCGAAATGAACAACTAGATGTTATAGAAGTACACAATTTCAATATTCTACGGCTGATTGTTTTGAATTAATGAGAAAAATTTGAGAAGACTGTTATATAAAGTGCACTTCCGGTTCAGCCAATTGACACAGAAATAGAGGATAACCATCAAATACTGAATTTCAAAATCCCACGGCAAGCTATTTTGGATTGATACGAAAAATTAAAAGAATATTTCAGGTAAAGTGCAACTTCAATGCGAGGTGCACAGTATGACCTCAGAATAGTCGTAAATACAGATTTTCAACATTATACGTTCGACGGATCTCGATATTTGAGAGTTACATACATACATACGTACTCACGTACATCAAAATGAATTTAGGGATGCTCAAAAAAGATATTCTTATAAAAAAAGTGTATAAATGTATCACAACTTTGCAGCCAAGTATATTTTAAATTGTCGATATATTAGCAATACTTTCCATTAAAAACGTTAGGTCTCACTTTTACGCGCAATGAGCTCAAATGCTTCACGACCTTTAGAAAATGAGATATTTGCGCAAAACTGGTCAAAAACAGGGTTTTTGATCTTTGGATTTTGATATCTCCTGAATCACTTTGTTTTGACAATATGACTTTTGCACTTTTATTGTACATGCCAAAACAAAGATACTTCCGCAAAAAAGACCAGTACCATTTATTCGGTAGATAGAATGAAATAATTCCATGCAAACTATTCCCAATGTTTTTGCTATGCATTATGAAGTTCAAGAGAAATGAGTGGTTTGAAGAAAGTAAAGTAGCAAAATATGCTGATATTCGAGAGAAAATATATACCAGCTAGGATCTTGCAGTCTGGTAACCTTTTTGTGTCTTCCATGTGGTCTTGGTCTTGTGCACTTAAATATCAAAATTGTTAGGATCAAGCCCGACATCCAGATTGCTCATCACTACTTAGAAGTCATCAATAATCTGATAATTAAGCCTAATACAGTGATATAAATAATAAAAATCTGACATAGACATTACGTGACTTACTTGTACATCATTGAATATATACAGGGTGTAACAGAAATAAGTACAATAATTTCAACCTGCAATAGATCTCTTGAAGCCTGACAATTTTTCTTGATAACTTTTTTCTGTAAGTCTCCTGGATATCGGGTGAAAATTCATGAAAGTTTGGTCAAAAATTTCATAGTGCGCCTATGGTTGGAACTGCATGTTTCTCATTTGTTGGAAGAATGACAGCTGTCGGTTCAAATGATTATTTTGAAACTTTAAACCATCATAGCCTTATCAATCATTCATTTGAAACTGAAAGAATAACAGTATTTCAATAATACACTGATATTCGCTCACCTCGATAATTCTATTTTTGTATATGTTGCAAGAAAGATCTTTATCTCTAAAACCAACAATTTGGTATATTGGTCGTATTTATATGTTATTGTTTAGAAATTTTATTTTTATTTAGGAATTTCACGTATATTTTCAAATAGTGGTACATTTCTTGAACATTAGATTGTCAGCACGAGTTCATTACACTTGGATCAGCTGATTTGAATAATCTGAATACAGCCTGTAACACAGTTAGAATATGGGTCAGATTGTGCTGCCATCTACGATCAACTTAAAAAGTAGTTGCTGCTCTCAGCTTACTTCATTACTATTGGCTCTCAAACATAAAGAGAAAATCATTCAACGATTTATTTAAAGTGAACGGTGAAAATATGAAATGGAATGCAATTCTAAACTAATTAATTTAATGAATAATTTAACTGAAAATATTCCCGCAAAAATTGTAAGAGCTTATTCTTGGAAAACAGAAAACCTAACCTACAAATGTATCACACTGAGTTTGGTAATTGATTTTAAATATTTTTTAAAATATGAGATACAATATTCTATTTGTTCAACAGATCAATTCACGAGGCATACTTCATTGAAACGACCTGACTGTGAGTTTGTAATAATATGAGAAAAAACTAATTCACAGCTGCTTCATTTATAAATTAATGTATTTTATTCATTTCATCTGGTGTTTTACGTTCCAGGTGAAAGATAAGTTCTCAATATTTCATAGTATTCTCATCATTATGTATAAGGGCACAATATTTTGACATTAAATACATGAGCATAACCACAATAATTCAACTTTTAGTGAAAAATGACATTTCTGAAATCGTTCCAAATAAATTCGCCGAACTAATCCTACACTGCCTGCGAAATCGCAGATAGAAGAGCTTGACATTTTCACAGGTTTTAACTTTTGTGACAATAATAATTAGACATTTTTTTCCAAAATTTATTTGAAGGAATTGATCTGGAATTGATAGCTCACATATGTCGAAATCAATTGTTTCGTTGTAACCAGGGTTGTAACTGCTACTGGATCCGATAATTATGCACCTGAACGACTCGTTAAATTACAGGGGTTAAAAAATGCTAAAAAAAGATGAGAATTCGAGAAAAAGTTATTGAGAAAAATTGTTATGCTTGACGGGCTCTATCACTGGTTAAAATTAATGTACTTATTTCTGTTACACCCTGTATAATCAAACACAACATCTCATCATTCCACAGCTGGTCGGTTGCTATGGAAACAGTAGATTATCATTCTTATGCTACAACATTCCTAAATACTGATTTCCAGGATTCTACGGCTAACAGTTCTGAATTTATGCGCAGAATTCCAAGATCGTCAAGTATAGTGCACTTTCGGCGCAGCCGATCTCAATGAAAATAGGATATGAGCATCTAGACCGTACTATCACCTTGAATACTGTATTCTAATATTCTACGTTCAATCGTTTTGTATTTATGCGGAAAATTAGAAAATGTTTCGAGTAAACTGCACTTCCGGCTTAGTCGATCACAATCATAATGCAAGGTGTACAACTATGCTATAAAAGTGCCTAATACGAAATCTCAATATTGTGCGACTGATTATTTCAAATTTATGAGAAAAATTCGAAAAGTCTGTAGTATGAAGTGCACTTCCGGCTTAGACGATTGAGACGAAAATAGAAAATGCCACAGCAATTTCAAGTACTGAATTCCAGTATCCTATGGCTAAACATTCTAGATTTATACGGAAAACTCAAAAAAAGTATCAGGTAAAGTGCACTTCTGGCTAGGCCGATTCACACAAAAATAGCAGATAACCATTTCGATACAACATCATGTTCAAATACTGAATTTCAACATCATACACGGTTGATCATTCTGGATTTATTAGAAAAATTCGGAAAAAAGGTTCAAGTAAAGTGCACTTCCGGTACAGACGATTGGAACTATAATGCGAGGTGCACAACTAGATCCTATACTAGTCTTAAATACAAAATTTCAAAATTATACGTACAATCAGTTTTAAGATTAGCGAGTTACGAACGAACGCACATACGTACCGACATCAAGCCGAAAATAATCAAAATGGATTCAGGAATGCTCAAAACGGATATTTCCATCAAAATCTCGTTAGGTGAATTTCGTCGGTTTCATAATACTTCCTTGTACTGAGTACAAATAAGTAAAAAGTACCTGATGTATCATTCAACATCATGCACTTTCACGTTAATGTATTTCTTCATCCCGATCAATTTTAAATATCTAAAATTTAAATCGCAATAATTATCACCATGAAAAACTACACTAGATTTTTTGATTTATAATCTTGCAAATCTACATTCAGATATTTTTGCTCGGTCTTTACAATATAATATTATTTTCTAAGAGTGAATTATGTTTTCATAAAGCATAAGGAATTATGAGAATTGACTTGATTTGAAATGAAAAGTCCGGTTCAGCCAACGAACACTGTATTTAATGGAGATCCTAGGACAACGCATTTCTGAATCCTGCTCAATTTTATATATAAAAAGTTTGATTTGTCTTTCCAAGCTTTTTCATTCCTTTGCTTCAAAGAAGCCTTGTTAAAAAAAAATTGTCTCGTAAATTGATATTTTTATTTTTCTGTACAACAAAATTAAGTTCTCTCAACATGAGAAACGACTTTTTTTACAATGAATTGAATATATATTTTTTTAATTTATTCCAGTCAATATACATTCATGTTGGCGCCTACAAGATATCATGTATTCTTTCTAGAATTAACTGGTTTCCACCTTTATCCTTTTTAATGCTTGCAACTTAAATAATAATGACCTATTAATTTCTTCATAATGGCTAGAGAGTGCTTTCACAATATTGTTAAATCATGTAGTAGACAATTTAATTTCCATTAGTAGTGATCTACAAATTCTAGAAATTCGTAGGAAGTGATTACACTTTAATCAGTAATAGGTACAAATCCTGTTTTAGAATCCATTATATTAAGTTGCCAAGTGGAAATGGGATCATTTGAGTGTTTAAAAAGAGTAAATATTTGCTTAATGGAAAAGTTCTAGTGTAGTCGATAATAAATGACTTTACTAAAAGTTAAAATGTAAATTCTGATAGATTTATGTTCAAATATTTGCCCATGTCTAGGTAAAAATCTCAAACAAATGATAAATGCTCAAATTGTTATAATATTTGCATATATTCCTTATGAAGCATCAAAATATGTTGTCTGAAGACTAAAAATCTGACGGAATTTCTCATCAAAGCTGTCTTTCAAAAAAAAACAACTTAAATGTAAAATTTAAGGGAGTATGCAGGCTATTGATAATGAACAAATTATCTGGTTGAAGTGATGAATTTTGGAGGACTTATCAAACCATTGGGTTCATTTAATAATCTTATTGTTAGTATTTGGCTCCGCAGGTTTCTAATGGACGTCACAGGCACTCACTAGAGATGTTTTAATGTAACAAATATTAGGGTGGTTACATTTTCTTTTCAAGTTTCATTCTCATTGTCGTAACTTTCTAAAAAATCCCTAACAAGTGCTGGTAGTGCTGAGCTTGAAACTCGTGAATCCAAATCTTGTAACTAAACGTAAGAGATCGAACTCAGCTGTATTGGACATCATGAACAATAACCGGTTAATGTGATAATATTGATTTTTTCAGTATTCTGACCGAACTTCAGGTATTCATAAATTCTTGGTGTTTTTTACTAAGAATTTAATTTATCAAATCCCCCATAACATAATCAAGCATGAGAGCAGCTATGTTTTTCAGCACACTGTAGCCTTCAGACTTCAAATTGCACTATAAAAAATTCTATGCTTTTATCTTCCTTGATGTTCCCGTTATTATTCGAAAGTCATCAAAGTTGTGGAGGAGACGAAAGAATTACCTTGGCACAGATTGATTGCTTATTGAATTTTGGCTTAAGGCTCTTGCCAGTCTTATTTCAAAAGATGGCATGATTCTCATGAATGCATTATTACATTTGTGTCGGATTTCATTGGAATTGTTTTCATATATCCGAAATTCAATAAGATTTGTCTTTGTGTGGTCACGTGTGCGAAATTAGCAAATCAAATTAAAATTACACAGAGAACAGTCTTAGTAACCAAGATGTCATCCCCAATGTGTATCAAATTTCATTTTTACTAATTATACATTCAATATATCATTTAGTTAGGTCAGTAAAAAATTTGATATCATATTATCAATAAAAAATATTACTTTCCACGACTGTATCATACTGAAATTAGTACCTTCTGCAGTAGAGTTGAGCATTAAAAAATGCAAGAAGAGTGATACAAAGTCGGACAAGTATAAATACAATATAATTTTCAGTTATTTTGTCGGATAATGGGATTGGTGCAATCACACCTGGAATTTTTTATGATTAAGTGAATTATAAATGAGCAGACTTATAGCGTGTAACAGAGAAAAAAATTATGAAGAAATGTTCTCCATTACATTTCAAATTGAAAAACTCACTTTACTTGGTAAAGGATAACATATTTATAGAGTTTCAGATGAAATAGTTATGTATTCACCTACTTATTAACAATTACTTATAATTCGAGCCACGCTTTTTAAAATTACAGTTTCTGTCTAATTTTTGTTCGACCGCTTTGTGAAATAATACTGAACCATATTTAATTGATTTAGCTTCTATAAAAACTTATTTCAATCATACGAATAGATATTTCTACTTTTTATCTCTCAACATTCTAGAATGCTTATCAATAGAAAGAACTTTATACTCAAAATATGTAAAATGGTCTCTTTTCAATTCAATACACATAAGACTAGAATAGTGAAATAACTTCAAACATTTATAAAAACATTGTTTCGGTCTGCAATCCAGTCTTCGGTTACATTTCCAATCTCCTTATTGGAAATAAATTTATTGTGTTTTCTTAATTAGGGTAAAGCTGTCATCTGAGCGCGTGTCATAGTGTGTTTTTTGTTTGTTATATTTTTTGCCAATTAGAAAAGTGTTGCCAATTGGTAGAATGGCACTTTTCTTGAATGATTTCTACATATTAAACCTGATGTTTTCCATCGAGTATACAGAAAACGCTTTTTATTTGCATTTTCTTTAAATGACTTAAAGAAGGCTGACTCAAAGACCTTACACAATAAATTTGCTCTGTTGATACCACTGCAAATCACTACTAAGACTATTGTTTCAAATTTTTGTATCACCATAAATTTCTGCCATCAATAATAAATATCATTATTTTTATTTTTATTTGTACAAAGTACAAAGAAGTATTGTGAAACGGACAAAACTCACATATCGAGATTTTGATGGATAGATCTGTTTTGGGCATCCCTGAATCCATTTTGACTATTTTCGGCTTGTTTTCGGTACGTATGTGCGTAACTCGCTAATTTCAAAACCCTTCAAACGTATAATGCTGAAATTTTAGAACATTTTTTGAATTTTCCGCATAAATCCAGAATGATTGGCTGTAGGATATTCAGTTTCTGAAATTGCTGTAGCATTTGAATGGTCATCTTCTATTTTTGTTCCATTCGGCTGAGCCGGCAATGCACTTAATATAATAGACTTTTCGAATTTTCCGCATAAATTCAAAACAATCAGTCGTAGAATATTGAAATTTCGTATTAAGCGCTTCTGTAACATCTGGTTGTGCATCTCGCATTATGATTGCAATTGTCAGTACCTAAAGTGCACTTTGCTCGAAATATTTTTTGAATTTTCTGCATAAATCCAAAACGGTTGAATGTAGAATGTTGGAATTCAGTATTTAAGACGATTGTACCATCTAAATGCTAATATCCTATTTTCATCGAAAAGAAGTGAACTTTACTTGACAGTCTTTAAGAATTCCTCGCATAGATTTGAAACGATCAACCGTAGAATATTGAAATTTAGTATTTCAACCTGCTGTAGCATCTGAATGCCTAATATTCTCATAACAATCGACTGTACCGGAAGTGCAATTCAGTTGACTTTTTCTTTTATTTTCGCGTTTAAGTTCAGAACTGTTAGCCGTAGAATCTTAGAAATCAGTATTTAGGAATGTTGTAGCATAAGAAAGATGACTTACTATTTTCATAGGAACCGACTGGGTTGAAAGCGCATTTTACTTGACAAATTTTAATTTTTTTTTTTTGGGTAAATCCAGATCTATTAGCCGTGGAATAATGCGATTTTGTGTTTGATTATCATATCATTATATGCAAAAAAAATATTCAATGATATACAAGTAAGTCACGTGATGTCCACGTCAGATTCTTTTTTGTGTGAAATATCTGACAACCAATAAGAAATACACAAACGTTTTCACTTCAAATCTTCTTTCAATTTATCAGATTAGTAGTGGCATTGGCAGTGCGATCTTTTTATGTGTGGAACTTTAAAATTAGAATTAAGAAGAAACTCACAAAATCTGTCATTCAGTGTCATTGAGATTTTTTAATCAAATATCAAACTTTCTTCCTAAATTTACATTTTTTTGTTATCAGTTTATAGTTTGATGTTTTGATCATTTTTCCTATGTACAGAAAGATCAAAACTTTGTTATTTGCCATGTGTAGAATATGAAATTTTGACAGACAAGATATGCTCTAAGGATGAGATTTGATAATCTTAATTCATCCTATACCAAGAGGAGTTGATGATCAGTGATTACTTGAAGTAATTAGATGTACAGTTCCGTACGTATCCTAATGTGGGAACCATTTTTTAAAAAATCTATAAGAAATTTGCAGCTCTTCAATAATACCATCGCATCTCCAGTCTTTCATGACATTATATGAACACTTCTTTTCTGAAATTATTTCTATAATCAAAGTGAAGTTTCAATGCAGATTTTGTTTCGTATTATAAGCCCTGACATTGATTCTATGAAAATTTAATATTTATATAGTTATAAAATCAATGACTCCAAGAATGGCGCTTTTAACTTCTTAAAAAGTGTTACATTGTATTACTTCATCTAACTGAATTCTCAATAAACTCACCTTTATTTTCTGCATTTGTGACCGATAGATGGTGTTGTTTGTAGTTTTTGCTACAGCGCACCTTTTATCGTAATGAGTTTATACACTCTGGGATCCAAGTCTTGATTATCTTGGGCTTGGCTATACTGTACTAAGGAGTCCTAATAAGGACGAAACATATGTCTACAGTTGCATCCCCGATCTAAGAAGATAGTGGCTTCAGCCCCGACTCTTAGATTTGAATTTTCTATGGAAAACAATTCTTTTTTAGAATTATTCATTTTTTGAATGTTCCATAGCACAGCACTTCACATATTTCACAGTTTTTGTGTTAAATTTTTGTTTATGTGATTTCTTCTTCGCCTTCATTTATTCCAATTTTTTTGAAAGGGTGCTTTTTGTAAAGATGTAAATACAGATCATATTTTTTTTCAGAACATCGGTAATAATCATTTCATCAAATTTTCATTCACTTTTTGAGTCCCGGTCCAATACTATTTGTAACAGTCGGTAGCTCTTCTGTTTTGTGTTCAAGATTTTTGCTCCAAAGAAACAAATATATTTTTTCAACCATTTGAACTATAAGCAAAATCAATAATAAATATCAATCACGCATTCCACCCGATATAGGTGGGACAACACTATTTTAGTAAATATTGATGGATTCATTGATATTTGCCAAGCAGTGAATTGCGATTCGCCCCAACTTTTATCAATCAGTTCTTACTACTGTCTTTTTTTACTACTAATTCTTGTTACCGCCATATTTTTCTCGACTAACTTTTTTTACCACAAACATATTTACCAACGTATTCTTTTTACCACCATTTTTTTCACCATCTCCATCACTGCTTTGTGTGCCAGTGTGTGTTCAACCAGCAATGCTTCGCACCTAACCAGCAATGCTTCGCACGGGCTCCGCTTGCTCTGACCAAGCTCAACGTGTCATGCTGATTTCAAACCTAACCTTAATTTATTCACAAGACCAGAACAGACGAAAAGGAAATTGTTGAGTATTTAAGAGGACATAGCATACAATTTTGAATTAAACTCTATTGTAATGTATTTGTTAAAATAGTGGTAAAGTATATAAGTGGTTAGAAAGCATGGTAGTAAGAAAGTATGATGGTAAAAAACAATGGTAGTGAAGAGTGAAAATGGAATGGTAAAAGTGAGCCCCTATATAGTGAGTTGCGCTTACCAGTCGTCAAGCCAAGCTTTTGTGAAGAATACGCCACAGATTGAATTATAATTCTGAAAAAATCATATTAACTTTTTGTTCGGAAATGAATCAACCTCACAAAGCTAACATATCCGTAATGAGCTATGAATACTCATTCATATTATTTACTTATCATTTCATATTATTGTGATAGTAAAATGAAAATAATATAGTGGAATAAATAATTATTATAAAATATTCATATGAAAAGAACAGTTCAAGAGAAGCGAACGTAAGCGGTACAAAAAGAAAAAGATAACTGCCATTATCTGTAGGTGGTAAATTCAACCTGGAGTTTTCTAGTACATGAAATATATGGTTCATGGCTATTACCTTTGTTATTATGAGGGCAGTTATACTATCGTTAATTTGTTCTTGTCTATCAGTTATTTTCATAGATATTTTCTGTGTATTATTTATTTCTCTACTTTACGGTCTGTTACATGAAAGTATAAAAAGGTATATATATCAAAAATACCGAATTTATAAGATTTGGTTGATGCGCGCAACACGAACAAAAATTTGACAGATATTAAATAGTCAATATTTATTCCTAATACTTTAGAATTCAAACGAACAAGTGATGTATGGCTATCCTGGCTTGTACACATCCTATCTATATCAAGTAATGAATTTCTGAACATTTAATATCAGAATTATCAAAATACAGCCGCCAGTCTATTAAATGAGGGCCTATGTGCAATGAAGAAGTGTGGGATATGATATATTAGTCATGAAAGATAAAGTTTGGCCATGGCGCTTGAAAGGCGAATGGCTACTTTTCCTGAGTGACTATGTGACTAACCATATTTCGCACGAGTGTACTTATTGTTCCCCATGATTTCTCTATTTCTCTCTCACTAAGTGACTAGTGCTGGATATTATTCATTTCAAAGGAACAAACTTAGTTTGAATCGGCTTTGAATAAAAAAATATTCCCCTATCCAATAGGACATTGTTTTATTTGGATTGCTTCTTTCTGCATTTTTTATGTTACGTTGTTCAAACGTTATCATCAAAATAAAAAAGAAACAAAGGACCGAATTCAGCTCTCTTCATTATCTCAAGATGCTTCACTAAAATCTCATAGATTGAGTCGAATATATGTTGACATAATTGAATAAGATGAAAACAGAAGACATTTCCATAGTAATTAGTAAAGCTACTCTAGGAAATGAAGAGATCTGAATTCAGATCAGTACGTTTTTCATAAAAAAATAATTATTCCCGTTGCTTATTGTTTTGTTTAGTATCAGACTTTATTGTTAGAACATCAAGTGAATATTAAGGGCAGAAAACGGGAAAATATTAAAACCATCTTTCGGATAGAATATATTTTCTAAAACCTTTATATATATAGTTATAGTTCCCATTGTATATTTGCCTGTGAACCGATCTCCCTGTAGATTTCCACATTGTACTCCATACACTCTACATGTACATTTCCTGCAGTAACGAACTACACTTGGCGTGCGCTTTATAGTGTAGTAGAATTAGATCAGAAGTTGCCAAACAATCACGGATGAATACATTATTTAACAGTTAAATTTCACACTATTTATGGTGACCTACAATTTTCATTGTTCTCTTACAGATATGAGAAAAGTTCATTAGATAATTAAGACAAGAAACAAAGGAGAATAAAATAAGTGCGGTACAAATAATTTGACAAATTATATATTTTCGAGAATAGAAAAGATAGGAATCTAGTGCCAACAGTGGTGGCGGTATCTTTTCTTCAAACTTTTAAGTCTATTGAAGAATATTTTAATTATTTATTATACGTGAAGGAAAGGAAGTGATAAATACAGTTATATTCAATCTTCACGTGGTTTAAACCTTATTGATTAACTGAACAAAATTCTCTAAATGTGCTCATGGAAGTAAATATAGTAGATAGTCTCATGCAGATATACGTTTTCACTGGTACAAGGCGGTAGGTAGGGTTTAAAGAAGACATCAGCAATAAAGTATGTCGGAACTTGGGTGGACAAATGCCATGTAACAAATGTTCCTTTTATACCTTTAGTAAGAGGAAGATAGATACTATTAGGTCAGATTATTCCTATCTTCAGAACAAAAATTCTCAAGGGACAAGTTATGCTTGTTTGAGTATAACAATATAGCACATTTTCTTGGTACGTATATGATCCTGGATTTTATGCATGTCGCTGTATAAAATACCTTATAATTATTTTACCACAAAACTTCGGTAGAATCTGAATAGCATAAAATAATTATAACATCTCAATTACAAGAAATCAATTTGAACTTCTTAGTGTGCAATACAATCATAATAAATATAAAATGTGAAACATGGTAGATGGAAGAATATTGTTTATGGATTTGATTTTTTTAATAATTCTATTGATCTCAGATTGGCATACTTTGGAAATTCTGAAAAATTTGTACCATGAACAATTCGACCAAAAAAGATTATAACAAAAAAAAAGATGATTTTAAGGCCCGTTTTGTGGTCGTGAAGCTCCATTTTTCTCTACACATCTGTCAAATATTACTTGTGGGTATTTTACTTGTGAATTAGATTTAGTGACTCTCGACTCTTTTTGCTTGCACTTTAACTCTACCAAAAAAGATTATCCCTATGACAATGATGCACAAATAGATTCAAGTGAAAGAGCAGCCTAGGCTGAACCTAGCCATTGACTTCAGTAAATAAATTTTCTATAATTATTATTATTTTTGATAATCTGTACACTTTATTTTTATTTTTAGTATCTAGTTACTTGCCTAGTTTTATTTTTATATCATTGTTTTCTGAAGAAGATCCTTGGTCAAAGGATCGAAACGTCAAAGTTTCAAATAAAATATACAAAATTTTAAATCAAAAGAGATTTTTTATTATTATTTTTATCACAACAATTGTTAAGTAAATCTTCTCACAAGCAGAATATCGTAGAAATTAGATCAAACTGCATATATTTTATCAAAAAGCACATTCAGGCACTGTAGTTTCTTTTTATTCTGATGCCCCACAAAATTGTCCTAATTTTATTTCATCATTAGCGGAGTTAAATTATTTGGTCAATAATAGGAAATCAATTCTTCGTAAATATATAATGATAGCAATAAATTATACCGATATAAAATTTCTACTTAAGGAAAATATCATTCATTCAGTTTGAAAGATCCTAAATTGCACAAGCAATCATCAGTTTATATTACAATGATACTTCTTTGCTATTGTTTGAATCAGTACAACAGATTGAGTGATATCACGGACAATCATCCGTTTCACGCGGTTACTAATTAATATAGGATCCAATAATGATCAAATCAACATGAAAAACTGAATAAATATGATCAACTCAAATAATCATCTGTTTTACACACAAATGCTATAATTAATAACATATACAACAACAACAGAATTCTTATGTTAATTATGACTATAGCACTTTGAAACTGAATCAAACCAATTAATAAAAATTTTATTCAAAATAATTATCAGAGATAATCAAGAACAATCCAATATTATTCAATCAACTTTTTGACTTTCATCTTAATTTCGCAGATTCAGTATTCATTTGTGGAGCTTGGACTTTACCATGGGCCAGTACAGTGGAACATTTTAGGAAAAATATAATTTATTGATAACTGTCATCTCATTAAAACAATATGAATATTATTAGAACGGAGTGTGATTTATAGAACTAAGGATAAAGTCCAACATATTGGAAGAAACCATTCAACGTAATGGAATTCAAGTGATTGCTAGTCTAGGTAGCGCGAATTAGACTTCTCTACGTAGTTGATGGTTACAAGTAGCGTAGATCAATGATCCTAGAATTTAAAAAAAAAAGCGCACATAAATCAGTCTGATAGCAGCTCAGGATAACACAAAAGCAGATCATTCACGTGACTTGATGACTATTTGTGATAGAGCAGGCCTGAAATTATTACTGAACTGGAAAAAACTGAAAGTTTCATTTAGATTTGGTGACTCTTCCGGCAACATAAGCATCCCCTTTATTGGATAGCGGCTCTAGGCAGCACAAATCAAGAATTCTTTGCTGATGCTTGGGGAACTTCTACACTTAATCATGTTGTCTAATAGCTATTTTTCTCAGCTGTTATAAAAAAGGGCTCTTCCCAGTCTGCACTCAGGGACAGCGCATGACTTCAAGATTATTTTACCTAGGTAACTCTTTTGACGTTGACCAAAAGGACGCAAGCGTATTTGCTGTTTCTGAGCGACCCAGGCCTAATTATTTACAATATTCACATAAAATTTTGAATTCAAGCTTGCTAATTTTGTTGGCCACTATTTTGTAATTTACCCTTCAACTTTGGAATTCAATTCAAATTTTAGTAGTAAAGAAACTTGAATTGCGTAACAGTTATCTTATGAGAAGGAGGAAATTATAATGGTCAAACTAATCACAAGAATCAGTCCTTCACAAATATAAGGACAACGGTCAGGATGGTCTACGAACTTTCTTAACATATTTATGGAATCACAAAAGTAGGAGCTTACCCAAATGAAGAATATGAATGAACACAATGGAATAATCGAAGATCCAATGCGTCAATATGGGGGCTGTAATTTTAGTTTTGCATTCTGGCCTACAGGTTGCGCCACCAATCAAATGTCGAACAAAAGAAAACCACCTCCATATTTAGGTAAGCTAAATCCAAAGTTTCTGTTTTCGGTAATGAAGTATCATATTAATCGATAGTTTCTCGTTGGTATGGAGAATTCAAACGTGGACGAATGAATCTAAGCGACAAGCCAAGAATAGGTTCGGGAGAACGGCAGTCACTTAGGAAAACGTCAATGCCGTGCACAAGCTCATCAACAATGATCGACATGTGATATATCCCGAGATTGAGACATCGTAGGACATTACAAAGACCTTAATTAAAAAAAAAAAATGCATATAGAATATGTAAAAATTAGTTTCCCGTTGGATATCTCATCTGTTGACCGAAGAACAGACAAAAGCTAAGGTCGATTGGTGTCAAAAATTCTAGGCCGATTCAACGCATGCAACTCCAAAAAGGTGTACAGCATTGTCAATGATGATGAATTTTGAATTTATTCAAATGAATCCGAGAATAAATGCCAGTCGTCTGGATGTTCCAAAACGAAGAAATGCAAAAAAGTCGTCCATTTTAAAAGTGTGTCCAAAAAGATGGTCGCGTCATTCGTCTCAAAAGCAGATCATATAACAACAATTCCTCTATAAGATCGAAGAACTATTACTGCCGATTGGTTTACAAGCATTTGTTTACTGGAAGTAATTGCTGAGCTTCGAGAAACCAACCCTGAACGACGAAACATGCAAGCTCGCACACCGCTCGCAAAACTACTGAATTTTTGAAGCAGCAAAACGTCAAATTGTTAAACTATCCTCCTTGTAGTCTTGACTTATGTTTCAACGATTTTTCATCTCATCAAATATCGAAAACCGACTTTCAGTTGCCGGAAGAAGCAGCTGACACCTTCATAAAAGCAATTCTGTCAATACTAGCAAACGAGTGGAATAACTGCTTCTAAATTTGGTACAAGCGAATTCAAATCTATCAACAGTTTTTTTTCATTACCATTATGTCAAACTGAAAAGACAGCCCTTTTGGCAGTAGAATGAAATTAGGTATAACTTTGAGAATATTATAGAGAGAACAAGAGCTGATCAGAGTATATGTATTCATCGAAGTCAGTGAACAGCTATTTGATACAAAATTTCATCGACTAGTGACTAGTGGAAACAATAATGTTTTCACTGAATCCATAAATTTTGAATTATGAACAAATTTTGCTACAAAACTGTTTCTTTGAATTTAAATATCCTAATTAATTCCTTACTGACCTATAGGTCATTCAGATTATTATTAGATCTATACATTGCTTTTTGTCAATAAATGTTATCACACATTGTAAAAATTCTGGCGGCAAGAAGTTTGAGAATCTCTTTTGTGATGCACATGCTATTGGAGGGTGAACTCTGCACTTGTTCCCACGTGTTTTGCCACGTGCACTTTAGCACCACTGACCGGTTCAGAACTAACCCCATCCCCAATTCCATCCCATGGGACTATACTATAATACATTTGTTATCTGGGTTCAAGCACTGAGGTTAGATTCTCATGATGCTTGTTTGAAAAATTCACATGATAACATTCAGACACAACAGTGAAATATAGAGGGTGTATTAGGAGGAATAATCAATATTTTAGGTGGCGGTACGCGGTTGAATAGACCAATCTAGTATCTAAAAATTGTTATTGTTCTTGTTGCTGCTGTAATTGTGATGTTTTTGTACAATTTTATTTTATTAACAAGTATTGTTTTCTCTTCTCGAATTTCAGATTTTTAACATACTGTTTTTAATGAAAAATTAACCTCTCCTAATTCAAAATGAAGTTAATCTTTATGTGGTCGCTTGTTTATGAATAATGTCTAACAATTATTCACTCAATTCATCTGTCAATAATGTAGAGCTGTATTGTTCCACTAACTACAAATACAAATTAATTTGTAATAATGATGTACCTACTCCGATAGATTGTTAGAATGATCAATTATTTATTTGATTTCAGAAAACGATGTTTATTTCGATATAACTACATCATCAATCAAACTATAAATTCGGTAATTTGGTTAATTACTAGAATCACGCAATAATTATTGAGAATTAGAAACATGGATCATATTTTCCAGGATTTCATTTTAAATATACTAAGAGAAAAAATCCTCATCCAGGTGATTCTCTGCATATATATTTTTACATAAATCCTCCACGTCTCGGTAGTCACGTACTGCGTTCATCAGAATACAAGATAAATCTAATAGAGCTCTTCATTCAATATGTATTCTGAAAAAAAAATTCCTTATGTTCTAAGTAGTTTCCGAACACATTGACTTTTTTTTCTTTCCACTTTCTAAAATTCATCAATCACTCCTCTTCAGGAATATTTCTCAGATGACAGCTTTCTACCTCGTGAGTCCTTTATTGTCAAATTATTTATTTTAACCAAAATCTGAAGCATTGCAGCCGCCATATGCGAAGATATGTAACCATTATAACATAATCACTTTCTTTTAAACTCTGCTAAGCACTTAAGGAGAATAAATTCAGTGTACCTTACAATAACTGTGTTACGATTCGGCTTGATAGCATTTATCAGGCCCGTACTTCTGCAGAATACTGCACATTTTTTAAGACATGCATAATAGGTACATAATTTTCGTCTCTTATTATTTGTAACATTTAAGTAATAGGAATCAGAGAATTTGGTCAAATAATATAATTTCTCTCTCATTCCTAGATTGAGGACTGGATTTCCTGATCCGTTTCACTGTTCTAATTCAACTTAGTTATGTGTAATGTGCCACAGTACCCAACACAGCATCCAGCGGCGTAGCTAGCTTAGGAACCTTCAGCGGAGCCAAGCAAGCAAAACAGCAGCGAAACAAGCGTCATGTGACGCAAGCTTAATAGTTGCCCTTATTCTATAATACATTCATTAATTTCTTATTGACCGATAAGATTTTTGACAAACAAGAACAACTGTTAGAAGCAGATATTGAGAATTTTAGACAGCAGTACCAAATGGTCATGAAATCGATTGAGATATAGAATAGTCCCGAGTAATCAGATTGAAAAGCAAATCTTGAATAGTGCAGAATCTTTGATACTTGTATTCACATAGAATTGATAGGTATTCATATAAATATTTATCGAACTATGAGACTTCATTGCAAATAACTTAAGATTCAAGTTTTGTAGTGGAGTAATGAGGAATTCTCAAGAAATTTCTGCAGATGCTGTGGTAAGTCTGAAATTTTTATAAGAGTTTTATAAGACATCCAAGTTCTTCTGCGTTTCTATGAGCCTTTCAATAACCAGGAGTTTCATGAGACTTACAAAATTTGCATGGAACTTTTAGTTTTATCCTTCTATATAAGAAGTGTAGTAAGAATGTTCATTAAGTCTTCTTTGAGACGTCCACAACTTTTTCAATCTTTGTACTCTTTCCGTAAACTATCGATCTCTTACATTTATTAGAAGATTCTTTCTGCTTTGACCTCTATTCACATAATTTCTTTCTAACAATAGTCGACAATTCCACTGCAAGAAATTTATGAGTGAGATAGTTAAATTATTAAAAAACGGTTGTGTCAGTGATAGATGCACGATAGAAACGAAGTGTATAATGATAAATTCATTCTCTCTCTCTTCTTTTCTTTCACTTTCCCTCCTCAAATGAAACCGAACATTTAATAAACTCAAAATATCTAATAAAATATTGAACAAATAAATGAAAGAGTTGATAGTCATATCCATTTTGATATAAGTATCTGTTTTTTTTTAATATGAATAATTTTTCCAGTATAATTGACACGATTATATTTGACTATTAGGTTTGTGCTCGTATGTACTGTACTCAAATAGAGAACATGCGCGCATTCCTATCAACACGTTTAAAAATGCAACCTGCGAGATTATAGGTATATGTGACCGCATTAATGCGCCTGCGATGATTTGACGTTTTTCTATGCTGACTCTCCATCCCGAAGTCAGTATTAAAAACCTTAATTTAAAAAATGTACTTCAGAAAAAGTCACATTCTTCCCCAAAATGTGTATTTAAGGGAGCTCAGCACTCCTTGTGAAGTTTCGCCGCTCCTGAACGGATCTTTCTACATCCTATTTTTTGGAGAGAATCACTCTGCATTTCTGGTTTTAAATGTTATTCGCTATATTAATCCATTTTTTTCTATCTCTTGTTTTCTTCTTCCATTTTCAGATATTCTACTTTTTTATCTTTGATGATCTTAGTCTTCCTCTTTTTCTCCTTCCCCCTGGGTTCCGTTCTTGGATTGACATTATTGTGTCTCGTTCTACAGTTCTCCATACGTGTACGAGCCATTTCATGTTTTTTGTTTGCTTTCTTCACTATGTCTTCTCCTTCTACTACCTCTTCTATTTCGTTATTTATTCTTGATCTTTATTTGTTTTCTGATACTTTTTCTGGCCCTAGTATAGTTCTCATGACTTTTCTTTCTAATATTCTTGAATCTTCGTCTTTTTTTCATATAGAGTGCTATTGGTCTTATTGTCGTTCTATATATTTTCATTTTTGTTATTTTCGGCAATGTTTTACTCTCCAATAATTTTTTATATGCGTAGAAAACTCTGTTCGTATTTACAATCTTCACTTCTATTCCTGCTTTTCTTTTCTTTTCATTTGTTATTGTGACACCTAGATATTTGAATCCAGTTATTTGTTCAAAAATATTTCTTTTAATCTTTATAACTTTATCCTCTGTTATTTTCCTGAATTTTATTATTTTTCTCTTATTGATATTCATTTCTGATCCTATGTAATTACTTTTGTTATTATTTCTTGTAAAATTTTTCGTTATGATCACTTTACCGTCAGCTAATACTATTATTTGTCCTGCTTTTGTTCTCAATATTTCTTTTTCTATGTTCCGTAGCACATATTCTGATGCTAAATTAAATAGTGTGGCTAATAGTGTATCTTCTTGTTTCACTCCTTTGTTTATTACAAATTTTTCTGTTCCTCCTTTCTGTGTTATGATACCAATTTTTGTTTCTTATTGTCATTGCTATTAGTCTTTTCAGCTTTTGTGATATTTCTAGTTATATTAAAGTAGTCATCAGTTCTCCTTTTTGGATTGAATCAAACACTTCTTCGAAATCCACAAACAATATATCTGTATCCATGTTATATTCTATGGTTCTTTCAATGATTTGTTTTACTATATGTTTGATGTTCGTTGCTGATTTTCCTTTGATGAAACCGCATTGATACAGTCCGACTGTAGTTGTTTTTGCATTTGCTAACCTTCATTTGATTATTGTAGACAGGATTTTGTGTTCAGCAGTGTGATTTCTCTAAGATTCTGACGTTATTTTTGATGAACCATGACAATCTGTCCCATTTCTCACTATTCTGGTATTTTCTCCTTCCTCCATAATCCAAATATTTGTAGTTGTAATTGTTTAATCCTCATGTTTTATGAATTCTATGTCTTTTTTAAGGGTCTTCCTATTGTAACGGTTTTTTAATATATCCTCCATTTCCCTAAAATGTATTGAAAAAAATATAGTAATTGTACCAATCTTCTTCGTTCTGACAAATAGTGTGTATAACACACTTATCATATAAAATATAATATAGTTCAATAAATTTTTATACAGAGTGATCAAAAATGATTGTCCGTGCCGCCTTGTTCTCATTTTTTCTTTGCCGCCTGCTTGAGATAGTGAGCTTTAAATGACAGATGACAGTTCCTCTGAAAACATTATTCTAACCTAATAATTTGGTTGAATAATAATAAATTCTCAATAATCAGTCAATAATATAGCTATTTACTTAATTTTTTGTTGATGGATGAATCCGTCATAAAATATGCAAAATATACGCCATTGTGTTCTTGACATGTCGGTAACGTAGTTATCAAAATAAATAAATTTATACTAACTTTATTCCATGAAGATACTTTTGATCATAATGCGAACTTTTGCCTGTCACCTGTCAGACAATCATTATTAATCACTCTGTACTTAGGGCGAGTTTCACCAAAGCCAGTTAAATATATCCAGAGGTTGTTTTATACGAAAACTATTGTTGATACAATTGTAGCTATAGTTACTAACTCAAAATAATCTCTAGATAAATTTAACTGACTTTGGTGAAACCGGACTTTAGGTGTATAATAATTCAATTATATTGTAATGTTTATTACTCAAAAAGTATTTTGTTATAATTAAAATAGAAGTCACTATTTAATAATTGAAAATTGAATAAAAGCTTTGTTCTTCCGGATTTTACTAAACAATACTATATCATTTATTTATCACTCACTACTATGTTAAACAAAGCCGCAGATATTTATATTCAACTATTTATATACACTGATCACTTCACTGTTTAATATTCACTGCTCTAAATTCAACATAACACTATCCCTTCAAGTCGTTTACTTGCGTTTATATAAGAAAACCCATGTTGCTAGATTGTTCCATCGTGCGGGGCAGTGTGATGCGGTGCGGTGCGATAGAATGAGGATGAAAGGCTCTGCTCAGACAAGGTCAGGTCCAATCCGACCCCCCTTCTACGAATTTATATTCTATCGCACGTTACAATATTATATGTTATACGATGAGTGTATTATATGGAGATAAACTATTTTCAGAGCTCAAAACAATATACCGATTACAAGCGAGTCAAATACAATAACTTTAATTTTTTCCCTCAAATATGCATATGATTTGAAATTTTTTGGAGATATTACATTCAAAAGAGCATGATAAATTGTAAACTGGTGATAATATTATCTATTGATCAAGAAACAAGAATATTATTCCAAATAGTAGCATAAGGAGTATTTGTATCTATTCCAGCATAGAAACATAATGTATCTATATTCAAACAGTCTAAATGAAAGTAACTAACCACTAATACATGAAACACTACATCCATATTCTAATGGACCTCTGGCTATCTGTGTTATTGAAACTTACAATTCTGTTGATTGATTTTGATTGCAACAAAGTACATAAAACAAACATTTGAATTTCATATTAGCAAACAAATGAACATTTAACATTTGTGTGAATCCTGAATAATTTCAATTAAATGACAATATCCAATTTCAAATAATAATTGTTAATGAATTCATTATTTACTGATTAATTAATCCAGTTCTACTATTACATTCACACTCACCAAATCTGTAATACAATATGTATTACTGCCCTACATTGAAGCATAAAGCCTGTTTTACAGTATACTTATTTTCCTCAGATTCCATTTGGTCATTTCTATGAGATCAGACATATTATTTTATTTTTTTAAGTAGGATTATTGTAACAGTTGTTACGATAGATTTTATCACCCAGGAAAACTTATTCGTAGGTGGAAAGACAGAATCTCAATCTGAATACTCAAGACTATAAAGTAAAATGTATTTTTCGAAGATCACCCCTAAAGTTTATGATTTTTAAATGCAGTTTATTCCAATTAAATTACTAATAATTTACACTTATATCTACACAAATCAATAAAATTGTAGCTGTTGTCTGTGATTTCCCAATAAGGTATTTTTCTCAATCACATTTGTAGGATATCAAAATTCAGACTTGGGTTTCTCAAATCTTTTTTTGTTTGTCTGTCTGGCTATTCGTGTGTCCGGGCTAATCTCCGAAACGGCGGAATCGATTGAGTTGAACCATTTTTTATTGATAATAGCACTTGTGTTAAGATTAACGTATAAAAAATGACGCGCAGGTTACATTTGTTCGTTCGCGTATCGTTCATCCACTTGAGTTAGAACTTTCTACAGGTATTGTTAGTACTTATGTGAAAGATTTTGATATAGTAATATAATCGTACAATGTGTTGCCCGCGAATCTTATCTGATAGCTTTTTGTTCGCGCATCGTTCATCCAATTAAGTTAAAACTTTGAGCAAGTTGTTTGTGGCACTTAAGTGACATAGTACCAACAAAGTACGACTTGCGCACTTGATTAACTTACCTTACCTATTATTTGAAAGGCAACACACAGACAAAATGACTTGGACTATTGCTCGGAAATTTTGATACTGAAATCCTATAATGACAGAGAACTACTGAAAGAAAAAATTTGAGATGTTATCCATAAGGTGGTGAATTGAGACACTTTAATACGTTTATATGAAAAATTATATTCTCTGCGACTATTATTTTATTTCTATGAGAAAGTCATTGAAGAGCCCTCACTCGGCCTATATAAGGTACAGCGTCGCTCAGTCGATAGGTCACAGAATAAATCGAAAGATCAGAAAATAAACAAAATTACGAAACAGATCGGTATAAATTATTAAAGTTATATAAAAACATATTTCATAATTATATTAGGCGCACTGTCATAGAAAAATCATTATTCCATACAATCCTGCATTTTTTTATATATACAGAGTGTGTTGTTATTCATAAATCTGTGACATGTTTCTGTGAGAGCACAAGCATGTATCGAAATATAACATTTTTACACCGTAACATGGCAAAGGCTACAAAAAATTATAATTCTGTGCATAATGTTATTCAGAGTTTGATTATTTTGAGCCTTAACTTCAATGTTTTTGAACTACGTTTGGATAACTTTGTTTTTATCGATAATAATCAATGAAATTATTTGAAGCTCTATAAATAAGTATACGGTTTAGTTAAAGGTGAATAATGTATGTAATATAAAAAAGCACAAATTCTCAATAACGTTTAACAATATAGCTTGACAAAAATAATACATTGTGATACAGTCTCGAATAGAAGATAATCTGTTTGATTATGTACTACATTATACATAAAAATGAAATTCCAATGAATGGAAATATTAAATATTCATTCTAATGAGCCGATTTGACAATTGTATCGTGATAAGTAATGGTACTAGGTGTGGTAACAATTAATAAAATATTATTAATGGATATTGAACATTGATGACCAAACCCATAAAAAAGATTAAATTTGGTGTTAATCTTTTTTATTTTGTTTACAAATTGATGCTATTAACGTTTAAAATTAGCCGGTAATTATTTTACGATTTACCAGGTCTAATATCTATTCCAGAAAAACTCATTGACATAGTTTATATTATCACAATTTACATATTGATTAATTAGCAATTAATTAATAATTAGTTAATTAAAGAAGAGGTCATATGGATGTTTTTACAATTATTTCAAATTTGACTATTGTAGCTAAAGTTTAATGAATAAACAATGAACGCATTCATATTTAAATTACGCAATTGAACTTTCTCTTATATTTTCTCGATTTTTTATTTATTTGCTTGTCAGTTCCCTCACTGATGAGCCAAATCTCTATCATTAGCTCAGAAAATGTTCCTGATTTAGTATTTTTGTTTTTATTACTTCTTTTCCAGAATATAGCTCATGCATGGTTGTAAGAATTATTATTAATATCACTCAAATATTGTAAAACTTTGTTATAATTCGTGTTAATCTATTTTTGATTTGGATTGTTGTTTAACAAGTTTGAGCAAATTTTCACAAAACGTGGTCTATTCAAGAACCCTACTGCAACCTTTTGACATATCGCACCCTTTGAATTAAATCCTCTGACAGCAGTCCTGTCGGTCAAACTTTGTCTTGGATTTTATTCTAAATTAAACTTTTAAAGTGTTGAAATACAGTTGAATCATGATTTTTTTTTAAAACAAAAAAATAATGTACTACGAATCATGGATTTATTGATCACAGCGACCCTATGGTGTGAATATTGACTTTTTACATTCGTCAATCATGGTAACAACTAAACAAATCATCTGTATTTGTGATAAAATTTAAGAGAGTCCAAAGAGTGAAAAATATATCAGGAGAGGAAGGTATTGTTTTTGAAAATAAAAACTTAAAAACTTCGCACTGTTCTCGTAATTTATTTAATTACTGATCAGATTCGGCCACTTAGTGACCATTTTCAGAGTAATACCTGAAAGACTACACTACATGAACAGAAGTACAAAGGTAAAGATTGGATTGAAATCATTACAAAAATTCTTCTTCAATCGATCACCAATTCAATATAAAATGTACATATAAAAAAAAAATGGAAGAATCATCTAGATGATGAAAGCGCATTTTTGACTGCTCATGAATGCTTGTTACTTCAGAGATTTCGCAAATTATCATCTCTCACAGTTACTGAGCTTGAAATTAAGCAGTTTGGGAAAACTTACGAAGCAGCAGCTTCCATTTAGTACTAGTTTCAAGTTGACTATTTGATAGGTACATAATTTATGCATGTACAAACTCAAAAATACCTTTTAATCTTCATTGTTTAGTTATTGACTGATGGGCAGTCGAGTGCTGTACCTTAAAATGATAATTTGATCTTTATCAAAGCTATTAAAAAAAATACATCAGAAGTAAACAAATTTTCAACCAATAATAATAATTCATTTCAATAACCTTCAAATTCGCGTCAAACAAGTCATTGAATGAATCCCGGATAGATTTGACAACTGTACATAATAATAGTGACACCGGCGGCTGAAGTGGTAACTAAATTCTTATCTACTTTAATTAATTTTAGTTGCCATATCCCTAATGTTATATATATCTATGGGCATTGTTTCATTTGAAACAAGTAATTGAATAATTTAATCTTCCACAATCACTGAGCTTGAGTTAAAGCAATTTGTGCAAACCTACGAAACACCAGCTTTTATTTAGTACCAGTTTCAAATCTGTAAATAGTTCAGTTACTGAGAGCTCAGCGTCACACCAGCCAGCCAGCCAGCCAGCCAGACAGCCAAAGTGAATATAATAGCGCTTTTTTCTAAAAAATGCGCTAAAAATGCAGATAAATATATATGTATAAATAAATAATAAAAAAGTAGACACTTACACATGAAAAAATTTGTTGTGGCTGTCGCAGTACATCCTCGACCATGAATTTCATGGCCAATTTCATAGCTGTTTCAAAAGTTTAGAGTGTCGCACCAATTAATTGCATAATTCAAAGTGACAGCTGTCATTGTCAAAGTGACAGCTGTCATTAGTAGTCATAAAGTAGCAGATAGCGGTTATATTTTAGTCCTTATACATAAAATAAGTAGTTTTTGAAATGAAAGCTGATAACTTTCAAAATTTCTAGATAAATGTTGTGCCAAATTATTCGAGGTTCAATTCTAGTTATTCCATATTTTATGATGAATACTACCGTTTATAAAAAAATGGAAAAATAAAAAAGCTCTATCAATAAAGTTTTGATACCACTGGCTGGAAAAAGTTCAACTAGCTTTTTGATGAAAAATTTAAATGTGGAATTTCAGTCGAAAATTCATACGCGTTCTCAAATTATCGTGCTTTCAGACAGACCGACAGACTGTCCGTCTAAAAAAAGTCAAGTCTGTCCTACTAGCTTTTTTTAGAATTTTTTTTTTGGTTTCAGTACGGTTTGAAGAGTAAAAATCCATCAATATCTTGAATTTGAAAAAAATACTTCTCCTATTACATAGATCGGGGAAGTAAAAACTGAAAAGGCTGAAACGAGGGTGAAAATAATTCAAAACCAAAAAAGACAACAGTATTTAAATTAATTTGGTTTTTAAGACAGGTGGCACTCTTGGTGCTAACATCTTTTATGATTTCCAGACCCTCCAAAAAATTCAGGTCTCTACCTTTTTGTTTAATATGCAATATTTCAATTCTATTGTTGATATTAAATTCGTTGTTTTAGTCCTGATATATGTAGATGTTTATGTATTGAACAGTGTTTCATTGTAATTCATGTAATTAGTCTGTAATTTGATGTATTCTTGGAGAGTTATTGGTCTGTTCTTTTCTTGGACGGTCCATCTAGAAAGAACCTTGCCTGGTGAGTGTACCAATAGATCTTGTTCAATTCTTCCTGTATAGATACCGCAAAAAATTCTGGTCCAGCAAATGGCAATTATGCTCCGTCCTTAGCTAGGCGGCGAGCTACCGAGTTCTCTTCAATCTCTGGATCTCCAGGTATAGTCCAGTCAGCATGTCGAAAAATAGGGACAAATTAGGAAAAAATACGAACTTGATGAAACTTTGGTATATTGTTTTTGATCACCTAATAGTGTTATTAATAATAATATGTATATTTTCCGACCAAAATGAAGCGCAAGAGCACTATATACCTTTCTCGAAGAGCTTCGTCGTTTTTTTGAACCTTCATAACTTGGATTTGGATTATACCTACCAGATAAACAAATTTTTCGGAATATAATGTCAATAGTGGACTTATTGAACATATAAAGTTTCAATGGCATAGTTCTTATACTTCAAATTTTATTGACATCTGAAAAAACCCCGATTTCATCACTGACTCGCTCATTGATGATTATCAAAATTCTTGGGTTACTTCTTGAAGTCCTAGAATGCTGAAATTTGGTATGTAAGCTAGTATTAGTACACAAACAACAACAAAATTCTAAAGCTTGAAACTTCTACTCCCAATCACTTATACTAGGGGATTGAAATTTGTATGAGACCTCCACAAATCTTGATGCTAGAGGTCTGAATATTGATATAGAGACTCCTTGTTATGAATCATAGTAAAATAAAAACTTACTAAAAGTGGAATCCCATCAAAAACATTTTCATGTAAAATGTTGCCAAGGCGAAGCCATATGGTTCACACTGTCAAAGAGTTATTAGATCCCATGTAGAGCCAAGCTTCTAACTCTACACGCTCTAATTCCACAAGCCATAACTTCACAATTCTACACCTCAGTCAAATATGCGACTTGGCCATTTCGATACATTCACATGGGCATAAAGTGAGAAATTTATTCACTATTCATTAGTTTTCTGTTATACAATAGTCCTGGTAGTTCCCTTCTAAATGAGTGGTGGCAAGACAGGTAAATGGACAAGGAGGCTTGTAGAATTAGAGCGGGTAGGATTAGAGACTTGGCTCTCAATCTGACAATTTTTTGACAGTGCGAGCCATATGGTCTCGTCTTGGCAACATATTTCTTAAAAATATTTCTGGTGGGACTCCACTTCTTTTAGTAAGTTTTCATTTTACTATTATTTATAACAAGTAGTCCCTATATCAATTTTCAGAGCTCTTGCATCAAAATTTGCGGAAGTCTCGTACAAATTTCCTTCCCCTAGTTTAAGGGATTGGAGGGTGAATGTTCCAATTTTCAGAATTTTTTTGTTGTTTGTGTACCAATACTAGCTTACATACCAAATTTCAGCATTCTAGGACTTCAGGAAGTAACCTAAGAATTCTGATGATCATCAGTGAGCGAGTCAGTGACGAAATCGGTTTTTTTTTTATTTATCAATAAAATTTAAAGTATAAGAAGTATGCAATTGAAACTTTATGGCTGGTTCCACGAGCTTTATTTTTGGCGATACTAGGAGGACTGTGTCAAGATGTGTTTTGACTCAATTAAAATTTTCCTAAATACTTTGAAAAGTAATCTTCAAATACAAATTACGGAAAACACATATTTCTACAAAATTCATTTGAATATACATAGCTAGTATAGCCTAAAACAGAGCTTGTGGTATCAGCCAACTATGCAATTGAAACTTTATATGTTTAATAAGTCCACTATTGACATCATATCCCCAGAATTTTGTTTATCTGGTATAATCCAAATCCAAGTTATGAGGGTTCAGAAAAACGACGAAGCTCTTCGAGAAAGGTAGGTAGTGCTGTTGCGCTTTGCTTGGCTTGTCTTGACGAGGACACTACCGTGCCTCCAGATATGGTGGCATAGGTAGGCAGGGTAAGGAATGGGTTGTTGACTGATTTCTACGTCAGAATGAAACTAGGTACCATAATACCATAAATAATGTTGAAAAATCAAAGATATTAGAGAAAACCGCCATTTTTCATGTTTTTTAGATTTTCAGGAATTTTTCAGTTTTTTGAAGTGCTGTATTTTGCAACTTAGTGGGTCTACAAACAAGTTTTACGTATCAAGTTGAACTTGATAATCTAAGGCGTAGGAATGGAGGGGAAAAAGTTACAGGGCAAAAACTGAAAAAAGTGCCAAAATTTCATGGTTTTACCCTCTCCCTGAAAATTGCTTCGCGAAATTTTGGTCGGAAAACATGGAAATAACACTATTGGATGATCAGAAACAACATACCAAAGTTTCATTAAGTTCGCATTTTTTCCGACCTCAAAGTACATGTCGACTGGACTAGTACACATATTAACTTTAATTTATTCCTCACTGCTCGAGTATTGAGTCTATGAATCCAATCTAGAATTAGAAGACTCTAATGCTTTTAAAGCGACCTGACTATTTGCAGCTATAAAGATTCTCCTTTTACTATAGTTCGTCTTGAAATACTGTCGTATTGGTCCAAAGTCCAACCAAATGGTCCTTATATTCCACATATTTAAGCCTAGGTTTCATTGATGGTTTTAAAACTGTCCGTGCATATCACAATACTATTTTTGTTTACCAAATATTTTATGCGCCTCGAATCATTTGCAGAAATTTCTATCCTGTAGATTTTGTCAATGGTGTGTTCAATATTAGGCATCATTTGCAGAATGAGATCCTGGTCTTCATCTATATTTTTTCTCTTCCAATTGAATTTTCGTTCTACATGTTCTGCCAAATTCTCTTGCTTTTAATCAAATGTATTGCCACAGTCGGTATTGTCGACATAGTTTTGTGATTCCTAAGCAAGCTAAACTTTGCACTTTGCTTAATGTATCTTGACAGTGCTTTGTCAATATTTTCTGCCATCAGGCAATACTGGTTTGACCACTACTGAATAAATCCAGTGAGTAACTGATATCGCTAAACTACTGTTTTATCCAAACTTTATCTTCCGGCTCTCAAGACATTTATGGCTTTCTTCGTCGGTTTTTTTTTGAATGTGGTTCGATTGAAAGTCTTTTATGTAGGATTACACTTAGATATTTGACTTCTCCCATCGTGATTATTTCTAGTGTCGAGCATAGCTTAAACACTATTTCCTTGTTTATATCCGCCTGTCAATCTTTTGGGTGTCGTACTAATATCTTTTGATCGCTCTGCTCGATCCTGAGGAAATTTGACAACCATATACGCTTGAAATATGAAATGAATCGATCGAATAGTTCCTGAGATATCATCAGAAACTGATTTTCATTTCACTCGGTCAACTCAAAGATATAAGATGTTTGACACGTATATAAATTAAGCGGTAGTCTGAAACTATTGGTAGGGACACACTGACGCACTCGCCTAATGTCTTTTTTTTATTAAGATAACGTCTTCAGTCCGGATATTTTCGTTTTCTTGTGAATTCTAGGGTCTACTCACAGTTTCTGTCTGTCACACCATTTTTCAATTGAATTCAGGGCTCTCTGCATCATTCCTGGTATATATATATATAATTTTACATAACTTTCCTGTCATTAATATTGTCACATCGTCTGAATAGCCGATGGTTGTATGTCCTTAGAAGTTCGTCCACCACTCGGTTGCAAAATCTTTGATTTACTGTTTCAACAATCGTTTCCTAATCAATTAGGCTACACTTAAGATGAAGCAAAGATTGTGCAATCTGGGCCAAACCATCTCAGAAGCAAAGAGAGTGAGAGAACTCCTTCTTATACACATTCCTGTGAAGCCTGTACTTCTTCTGTCTCTTTGATGGAGAAGACGTAGATCTTCCTTTGCTTCATCATGTTAGAGATTCATTTACATTTGGCTAACAGCTGCATTGTCTATGGGTTTGAAAGAAGTCTTGTAAAACACTCCAAGAACAACTTCGATAATAATACTTTCAGTTTGGCGAACAGCCTCGCATGAGTCCATTTCGCACCATTTTACACTTATTGTTATGTGTGAAGCGGTATTCCGAAAATGCCTCTCGTTTAGTCTTTCAAGCAGTTTAAGAAAGAAAGATATCAAGCTAATTGGCCTAAAAGATTTCGCCTCGGCGTAAGTCTCTTTTCCTGGTTTAGCTTTGAATATTATTTTCATTTTTACCATATGGTTGGTATATATACCAGTGCCCAGCTGGTCCTAAGCATGATACATACAATAAATGTTCTGGAGATTTGAATGGAAGAAAAGTTTAATGTATGAACGATAAATAAATCCAAATTCAAATTTAGCAATTGACTGTTCATTATATCGTCACCTTTAGCTCGGAAATTGCTTCCGATTTATTAGCAGAATCAAGAAAATTCAACAAATTCCTGGAAGATGAAAATTCAAATAGTAAATCGCACTATTCCGGTCATTATTGTCTGAAGCGAAATTTTGTCAGAACATATGAAACGTGACATTTTGTCAAATACCACCACTACGCTCAATAGCAACATGTTTGCTTTTACTATTAAAAACTCGAGATGAATTGTAAGTCTTATTGAAAAATTAAATCCTGCGATCTCGTTGGGACGTAGCACATGAATATATTTAATAGAAATGAATCAATTTCTGTAATGCGGTTTCTGGAAAATCCATTTAAGCTGAACTCAATACTCGGTAAAAGTTATGATTGATGTCCATACTTTATTTAAAATTCATGTTTAGGTGTCGTGTATATTACTGTAAACGAATGATAAAATATTTTAAATTATCTGTACAGTTGAAATTGATAGACGCTGCTATTATTCATACATTTTTGACAGCCATTATTCGAATCGATAAATTTTTTGAATTACAGTTTAATAATTCATGAAGATATCTCCAGCACTGAAAACAAGGTATATATTGTCATGACATATATGCTAACAAATTGGAGGCATTCGTACCCAATAATCGAAAATTGAGCTAAAGATAAAAATACATATTTAATAGAAATCACACGTTCAATCAAATTATAATTCAAAATTTAAGTCACATTTTGTAGGAAACTTATCTCAATATAGCGTTTATCTCGAATTTATGATATGGTTTTTATGGGTGACAAAATATTTTTTCTAAGAAATTGTATCCAATAGTACAAAAGTTATTGCTATACATCTATTTCGATGGAACATCCTGTATTTTTTTGTATCTAGCAATCAAATTTTGAATCAAGTTGCGTGCTCATCCATCCTAAACCAGACTTGATCATTATTGCAGCAGAAGTATAATTTATTCCATCCAAGAACAACCATTTAAAGTTAAAAAACCTCTCAAAATCTTTGCTGCAGATGATCCACTCTTTTATTTGTCCCTAAAATAAAAACTCCATGATTGTATCGCCATTTACACGATATCTCCATAAGAGCACGAGGCAAAAACCGAAAAATAAAACAAAAACTCGAGCCCCAATGTTTCCGAAACGACGGGCAGGTGTTCGAGAGAATAAACCAATATCAGCCTTATAGTTCGGCGTTTTACAGTCTGGGTAATCTTTCCTAGGGTGCAAACTTCACCGAATGCATTAGTTTTTAGAAATTTGAAACACATGGGCCTGATAATTAGGTTTTGGAACGGCTGCAGTGCAGATTTCGTAGCGTGCGTGTGGGGCATGTTCAAACTGAACAAGAAATGTATGGTAGAAAGAGATGGGAAGCTTCATACATCAAAGTCTGGATGATGGATCTACCAAATTTTATCAAGCGCAATGCAGTTTTCAATTTGTTGCATTCATTTTTAATGCACATGCGCATGTTGTTTAAAATAAGGCGAGAAGGATTTATATTTGCTTTGCTAGTTTCCAACGGTATTAAATTTTCACACGGAAAATCACATACTTATTTTCGCTATATTTAATAAACAAACACTGCATCGCATTATATTTTAAAATAGTCGGATTGGATGTTTTTATCCAAGTAGTATTAAAGCTACTGGATTAATCGATGGTGAGAGATTCAGAAAAATTGGAGATTATCAACGATAATATTCGAAGAAATGGAAACATAAATCAATAATATATCAAGATATATTAGCATTTATTCCCAAGATAAGTTTGAAGCGTTGATTCTACAAGGATGTTAGATTTTTTGGATATTTTTTTGTATCGACCCGCTTAACTACATATGATGGTACTCAGTTAAGACAAGAAAAAAAACACTATACAATGGCTAGATCTCATTCGTCACGGATTTCGTTAATTCAGTTCAAAACGTAACAATCAATTTCTAAAAAACTATAGGAACTAAAGACATTTTTCATTGCGACATGTCGATAAACAACTTGCCTACTAAAACGTGAAACTTTGAAATTTTATCACGTGACCAATGAAAGGCTGTTGTTGACCAAACGACGCTGTGACGTCATTACGCATGTTGAGAATCAATGCATAAGAGATAGGAACTGTGGATTAATTCGACTTGAAATAGAATCAGACACAAAATAAGCTCTGATAGGTTTATAAAAGGACAGTGTTAATGGCTGCCGCCTTTTTCTCGAGTAGTGAATTTTTCAACGAAAATTTTGGTCTATGTCACGGGTCTTCATTTTGATATTATAACGTCTATTACTGTGTGCTAGTAAAGTAGTATATATTAATATAAACTCACAGAGAAACTACATTTAGATTACGGAACACAACTGCCACGCAAAACTAGGATACAAAAAACGCTTATACCATTTTTATTGGATATTTATGTTAACTTTAACTTTAAAAGTTCAATTATCAATACCTACCTATCGGTTACTCATCTACCAATAGAAACCGTCAAAATTGCATTCACAAAAGTAAAATATGCTTGAGAAATTGAATATATTTTATGATAATTAAGACGATCTGAGATAAAACGTCTAAGGACATATGTGTAAAAAGTCTCTAATGCATTCAAAAACATTTTCAAGAATACTCGCTTCGCTCGTATTTTCAACCAAATCGCTCATGCATTATGAACAACTTTTTATAAGTGTGTCCTCTGTTACTATCTATTCCCCCAATTTAATTTGTTTCTTCTTATTTTCAACTCTTGGTCTGGCGTAAAATAGTTCCAAATATTCTGTGAATAAATTACTACTGTCTGAAGAACTTGAATATAACTTATAACACAAAGATAAATGGATTTACAGATGGACAAATATCAGGAGTTGCAGAGTCGTTTTCACCCACTCATGTAAGATTACATGTCGAACTCGGTTAGAGCGGGTAAAGCCCGTCCGTTCGTTTTGGTGCAAAGTACCGCCACCGTCGATTGAAAACGAAACCAATGTTTCAAGATGCGCAAGATTTCCCGTCGAGCTTGGTCTTTCCACCCCTGCTGCACTCAAACCTGCCCTTTCCTTTTCATAAGTACCTAAAAAGAGTTCTGTGCCGAGATGGGATATCTCGAGAAGGTTAGAAAATATTAATTCGGATGATAAGATTATCATATGACCCTATTATCACTTCAAAATTCAGAATATTCATGAAATGTTAAATTTTATTGGGTTCCTGCAGCAGTACAAAACTGTCCGAGACTGTCCGGAGTCTGCGCAGTTTGATTTTAGGTGTTCCAGCAGCAGTTGTGTCAAATCCCTGACTGGAAAGTTTACTTTTCCAACAGTCCATGGACCAGTTTGCTGATAGTCAGAACAGTTTCCTGACTATCCACAAATTATAAATCCCCGCATGGGCATTGTTATCAACTTTGCGAAGTAAAGTCTCGAAATTTTCGCAAATCTATATTAAATATGAGTGATAGTAAGTTTAGTAGTGTTTACGAAATTACATCGTCTTCATTAAGTGAATCTGACGATGATAATTTTGGAGAACTTTTACAAGAAAGAATAGACCCTAAAAACCAGAATTACTTGAATTTAATTAAAAATGGAAGTATTAGATGATGCTGACTGTTACGTGAAATGAAGAAAACGATGTTTGGGAATTCAGTTTATTATTTATATCCTACTCTGCAGTTTCGGTCCCACCTGGACCATCTTCAGGAGTGAATAGAATTAGTGTCTGTGTATGTTGTCCTCTGTAGTGTTACATAAATATTTTGTTTTCTTTTATAAGTCGATGTAATAAAAATGAGAAAATACAAACATGTTTTTAGTCAAAAATAAAAGAATAAATAAATGTACATATAAAAAAAAAATTAAAATATGAAAACTAAGCGTGGCTAAGTACCTAGCCTCTGGCTTTCATAATGTTCAGTTGTTGCCACACTTAGTTATCATATTTTACAATTTTTTTATATATACATGTATTTATTCTTTCATTTTTGACTAAAAACATGTTTGTTTTTCCTCATTTTTATTACATCGACTTATAAAAGAAAACAAAATATTTATGTAACACTACAGATGATAACATACACAAACACTAATTCTATTCATTCCCGAAGATGGTCCAGGTGGGACCGAAACTGTAGAGTAGGATAGAAATAATAAACATGTGACTGAATTCCCAAACATCGTTTTTTTCATTAATTAAAAATTTTAATGATGTGGAGCTCATTGAGCACTTTAGAGTAAGTAAAAATGTAATGGAATCTGTTGTGAACAAATAATCACTGACTAGTTTGAAATCAGCCATAGCTCGCGCATGTGTGCAAAAAATTAGTACGGGACTGTCAGTACCTACTCAGGGATTTTTTGTAGGAACAAACCTGGAAGGGATTTCACTTCTTTCAGAATTAATCCTTCGGTGCAGGTGGTTATTTTTATCTCTACCTGCTTCAAGCGTCAGATGGCAAGTATAATAAAAGAAATCATACCTGGTCCAGTGGAGTTAGCAATCGGCCCTGTTTTTACCAGATTCAAAGATAAATCAGTCCAATTATATTTCTTTATGATTTTGTTTGCATCTATTTAAGTGTGGAGAGCAATGAATGCATAATTTATACCAATGCAATTTTTAATAGATGTCTTCGATTACTCGATATATTTTCCTGGTTCTAAAAAATCAGATTTTCATGGCTCAAAATTCTGCTTTATGAATAAATAAACTGCAAAACTATACTCACATTGACTCATGTTGATTTAAGGATTGACTCATTCTTTTTTGAAAATATTGGAGTGAATTTCTGTGAAAAACAGGAAAGACTGAAATTATTCAATCTAAATAACAGTTTATTGTAGAAAAATTCAACTTTGAAAACCATTCAATTTTAACTATCGGGCCTTTTATATTAATAATTTTTCACAGCGAATGAAAACATGCTCCACTCTTAACTAAATAATGCTTCCCAAGCTATCAAATTAAAAACAATTATAGTGCATTCGAATAAACAGAATTATCAGCACGTCAGTATTAATTTTTCTGAATTAATTATTTTTATAGTATCGTTTTGTTAGACAGACAATGAAATTATAACAACACGCTAGGATAAAATTTTAATTAATTAATTTTTACTCAAGGGGTTACACCGCTTTTAGCTGATATTGTAGTTTTAACATTGCGCGGGTAGATGAGATAGGGACGGCTTGTTTCGAAGCTTTATCGGTATTTAAAATATTACATTTATATAAAATATCCATCGCACATTTTAATACACCCTCAATTAATTAAATTTGGGTTCATATTTAATCGATGATAGTTTTGTTATTGCAAATGACTTGAAAGAGATTCTTATAATATCTACCCGGCTACGAAAAAAATATTTTTATCAAAGTAGATAAATTTTTCACAATGAATCCGCACTAGATTATTTCGCAGTCTAGACGAGTTTTGTGGACTTCAATTATTGTCATGGAGCAGCCAAAATTTTGATCGCATTTCTCAAGCTTGTTTTGCTGTATGACAGTTTTTAAATCTCTGATTGTTTTCTTATAGACTTCTTTTGTTACTGTGGAGCCTCTTCCATGCTTTCAATTAGTAAGGTACTTCCTGTATCTCAAAAAACCGTCACCTCTAGATTTCCTTATGAATTTTATGTTATTGCTTTTTTGGCAGTGAAGATCTGCTATTGACCCAGTGATCCTATTGAACACAATATTCGAAAAATGTTCATTGTCGATGGCAAAAGACCACAGAATCTCCTCACATATTTGATATCGACACAATTTTTGTATAGTATATAGTATAATACGTTTATATGAAAATACAATTGATTCAAAAGACTTTTATCATCCACCAAGCTGTTGACAATTTTATACAAAAATATAACTTCGTGTTTTAAACGTCTGGTTTGCAATGATTCAGGATCGAATTCTTCGAGTAGAATTTGGTATCCAACTCTAGGCCATGCATGAAATTATCTAAAATAAATAGACCTACAGAATTTGTTTTTGAATACTTTCAATATTTATTTATCAGATATTGCTGAATAACATAACCTTGTCTTTTGCTATCGCGAAGTCTTGTAAAAAGAGTAGTTATTTCCAAATAACTCAGGCAAAAATGAGTAAACCTATTTCTGATCACGAATTTCATTCGAACTTGACTGCTTCTATCCCAAGGAAAAAATCTCGAGGACTTAGCAAAAGTTCTGCAGATAAACATTTTGAGCAATCAATAATTTTTTTTAATAAAATCAAGAGTGGTTAATTCTTCGTTTGAAAATTTTGGTTGTAATAATAATCAATTTGTTTTATTTTCAGATTATGGATAGCGAATCAAATTCAATGCAGGAATAGCAACCTACGCACGTTGGATTACAGTCCAGAATCCGGATACTGCAAACTAGGTGAGTGCTTATTGTAATAATATTAGTTCATTCTAAATACGTTTGACGTCTATACGTTAATGTAGATATATCTATTGATAACATTTATAGTGGAAGGAATTACAAAAAAAAAGATGAAAATTATTCACGGAAAATCCATATTCTTTTTTAAATTTATGTCATAAAACAAGAATCAGAAGTTTCCTTTTCTACCTCATCTAACTTAGTTATTAGCGGAAAGGTTTTGAAATTAGCAGATTTAAATATTCACAGCCATCATAGAACATCATTATGAAACTCATATGATTGTGAGAGAGAAACAAATGCATTATCAGAAAATCTTGGTCTGATTAGTCTCATTCAGACAAAACTACTTATAAGACCGCTCCAAAAAGATATATTTTCAGTATTTTGCCTACTTGCTCAAAATACATTCCCAGGTCATTTTTTATTATAGAGTCCTCCACATTTTTTCGAAAATTTCGAAAATGAACTGCAAGTGCATTATAGTAATTTTTGCACGATTGGGCGTTTTCATGTGTTTACCGGCCCTCTATTTGAGGTGGTATGTTGACTTTACCAGCAAACTGTGGTTACTATGGTTATGGTGACTTACCGCCCATGTGCAAAGGCGGGAACTAAGAAATTGTGATTTTTCACAAGAAAATATTCATTCATTTATCTTTATTTATAATTAAATATGCAGAATAAAATGTCAAACTTGACAGCTGACAGCGAAAAAACAATCATCAGTAGTAATTTAATTTGAAAACGAAAATTCGGACCCATATTCTGGCTCTTCCAATCGTGCAAAAAACTCGTAAGCATCACGGTCAATGAGTACAATATGGATTTCGTATAATATTTGGAAACCAAGACTCGGCCTCCAAACTATTATTGAGGTCAACAGTGTATTTTCCGAGGGCCTCTGGCCCGAGGTGTATACGTTGACCGTAGGCATTATTGTCTGTTCAACTCCCGTGGTGCCCTCAATGTTTAATATCTGACTTTTGTTGTATTTCAATCAAAATTTTCAGCAATGTATGTCCTGTCATTGTGACTTCTGTCAGAGGTATTACTCTAGTTACTTGCTGTAACTAGGAAACTTGTTTATTATTTTTCAAAATAATGCCCTCGGGCATTATTTTGGAACATAATGCTCTCGGGTATTATTTGTTATGTAATTACCCCAAAATCAGTGTTATTATAACAACATTAATAAACTAGTCGGACATTAAATAATCTATTGGCACTGATTTTTTCGAGAAGGTAAATCGTTGTGATCAGCAAGCACGATTTCAAAATGAACGACATTTGAATAGGTCACGAAAAACCGCCATGTTGCTATGACGTCACTCTGCACGCTGGCGCTTATCTGTAGCATTGTTTTCAATAGTCGGCAAAATAAAATTTCGGTTCTAAAGAAAATAAGACGGCAAATTAGTATTATATTGTATCTGGGTGTGATAGCAGCAGTCATCACTAACCAAATAAGTTGTTCATAAATTAATGTCTCAACAAAGGAGATATAAAAATAGAGGTTACAAAAAATTTTACGTGATACCGTGAGTTCTACTTCCCACTTATCTTGTTGTGAAGACCATATAAATGTGATTACATATTCTTAATAGTTTTAATAATTCCAGTCTGAAACAAAATACCTTTCATGTGCTTATTATGTTTCCATCAAAGTACTGTGAGATCCAAAAAAAAATTCAACTATATGAAACTCTCAAAACAAGTATCAGAAAACGAACTGAACATCCATTAAGATACATTGTTATTTATTATTTTGTATGCATTTGAAATATTAGGTTAATTTCTTGTAACATTACACAAATGCAAATTTAAACAATCAAAATGGTATTCCCCAAATTTCATCAAATAAACATTGAATTATTATTAATGTCTTTGACGAAACAAGGTCAAATGCTAAGTTAACAAAACTTTCATATGCTAAAACTGGATATTCAATAGGACGTTCCAGTTATCCTATATAACGTGTTAAAATTAATTAATTACTAAGACAATATTTAACTACACTTTGCAAACAAAAATAGACGTTATACTGTCAAGAGAAAGGTCCATGATAAAGATTTACCTTTGAACTTTGACAACACTCGAGTCAGCTGCGTTAAAAAACACTTTTCAATAAAAAGTCGGCAACCATTAATTCGTAAATCTATGGCAAATTATCCTACTGTTCCTTTACGAACACATCGAAACTCATTTTGTGTCTGATTATATTCTAAATCGAATCTATCGACGGTAGCTATCTCTCTATGCACTAATTTGAGATCGCCAGCATGCGTGATGACGTTACAGCGGCGTTTGGCCAATAACAGCGTCTCGTCGGTCCTGTGACAAAATTTGAATTTTTTTTTTTTTGTATGTTGTGCGTTAACAAAGCAGAAGAAGAAAAAAGATGTTAAATTATAGATTATAAACCTTACGTTAAGACACAAAAGGTTACATTTTTCTTTTCTATTTAACTATATTTATTGCATTAAAAAAAAAGTGAATTATGACGTTCGATCAGGTAGGTGAAATGCAGAAGATATGTCCTTCTTCTGACAAATACTTCCTGCTGAATTGAGTTACTCCGAATGTACAATGAAAGAGAAGAGGAAAAAATATTCGGAAAGATGTCTTGTAGACTTCTCTCCGCGAGAAATCAGGAAACCATCATACAGAATGTTTTTGATTTCTGTAATATTGCTAAAAGAAAAAACTCGGTCCCCAAACTTGCAACCTCTAAAATCTGCTGATCAACATATTATTGTGTCATTAATTAGCCAAAAATTGGTGGAACAGACTTGCGAATTCATGTTTCTAATGCAACATACAATTTTTCTATTGACTCGGTTTATAAGATCCAAATTCGAATCTTGCTTTTGCTCTAATACCACTTAGAAATATGAAGATACCACAAAAAATCAATTTGTTAGAAAATTCTTAATAATTGGCACCCAATATTGTAATTTTACAGAAAAAATTTAAAACTTCAGTTGAATAGAGTACAATCATACCCCTGTAAAAAAAATCTCTTTAGATTAATGAAGAGAAATTTTCTTCTGGAAAATTTCGCTGATATTATGTACTGAAACCGCATCTGTACTTCCTTTAATGGAAAGTAAATATGGGGCTTCTCATAGAGTACATAACAGTTGACATACAATTACACTAAGAGGTACAAATAATAACAAGGGTGATAAGGAGTGTGCACAAACTATTGCAATTCCCTGCAGCATACGAAGCATCCAGTATAAACACAGTTCCTTGATATAATACCAAAATCTTAGCTATAAATTCAATTCAAATATTCTATAAAAGTAAATGCAAATTGTTTCAAATAGTTTTCATTTTATTGAAACATATATTTGAAAAAGTTTGTATTGCATCAGGGTATAAGAAAAAATATATAAATTCTGTTAAATTCAATAGCAATTCCGATTTTGCATTTAATTGGATCATTTATTTATATTATATCAGATTTATATATCAGAAAACTGTAACATTTCTATTTAGTTCATGAAAAATTATAATCATTGAAATTGAAATTGAATTTCACTTATATATTCTTATGCCATACATTCACTGGGAAAACCTATTCATCGATTCATATTATATTATTTGATTGAATTATAGAGGATTCCTGAAAATCTGTCAAGTAAAATGCGCTTTCAGCCAAGTCGGTTGCTATGGAAACAGTAGGCCATTATTCTTATACTACAACATTCCTAAATACTGATTTCCAAAATTCTACGACCACCAACAGATCAGAATTTATGCGCAAAATTAAAAAATAAATTCCTACTGAAGTGCACTTCCGGTTCAGTCTATTGTTATTAGAATAGTAGGCAATCATTCAGATGCTACAGCAGACTGAAATATCAAATTTCAATATTCTACACCTGATCGTTTCGAATTTATGCGAAAAGTTCCAAAAGACTGTCAAGTAAAGTGCACTTCCGGCTCGGTGGATCTCAATAAGAATAGGATATGAGCATTTAGACGGTATAGTCGTCCTAAATACTTAATTCTTACAATCTACGTTTAATCGCTTTGGATTTATGCGCAAAATTCAAAAAATGTTTCGAATAAAGTGCTCTTCCGGCTTAGTCGATAGCAATCATAATGCAAAGTTATACAACTAGATATTATGAAAGTGCCTAATACAAAATTTGAATATTCTACGACTGATAGTTTAGAATTTATGCGGAGAATTCAAGAGATCTGTCATATAAAGTGCACTTCCGGCTCAGCCGATTGTGACAAAAATAAGAGATGACCATTTACATGCTACATCAATTTCATATGCTGAATTCCAGTATCCTATGGATAATCATTCTGAATTTATGCGGAAAATTTAAAAAAAATTTCAAGTAAAGTGCACTTCTGATTTAGCCGATCGCAATCATGATGCAAGATGCACAATAAGATATTATAGAAGTTCTTTATACGAAATTTCAATATGCTATGTCGGATCATTCTATATTTATGCAAAAAATTTGAAAAAAGTTTCAAGTAAAGTGCATTTCTGGCCTAGCCGATTCTCACAAAAATAGCAGATAACCATTTTGATACAACATCAAATTCAAATACTGAATTTCAACATCCTACGGTTGATCACTCTGGATTTATTGGAGAAATTCGAAAAAGTTTGGAGTAAAGTGCACATCCGGTACAGACGATTGGAACCATAATGCGAGGTGCACAACTAGACCCTATACCAGTCTGAAATACAAAATTTCAACATTATACGTTCAACCAGTTTTAAGATTTGCGAGTTACGCACGCACATACGTAACGACATCAAGCCAAAAATAGTCAAAATGAATTCAGGAATGCTCAAAACGGATATTTCCATCAAAATCTCGATAGGTGAATTTTGTCGGTTTCACAATACTTTCTTGTACTTGGTACAAGTAAGTAAAAGTGAGTTTTTCCCAGATTAAAATGCCATTTCAAGAAAATCGAATCAAATTTTCAATTATCTCGCCTTGCTCTAATATGGAAGTTCTTCTAGTTCATATAAATTGAAATAACATGAATTATATGTCCCCAAATTTAACTTCAATAATAATTTGAAAGTGCAGAAAGATTTTACTGTAAATGTCTATATTTGGATTTGAAAGTAACAGTTTGAAATAGTGAAATTTTATTCTACATCTGTCAAAAACCACGCTAATATACTAAAAACTTTTTCATGATAAAGTATTAAAGTGGTGCTACTGCAAAGAATGCAAAAACTTGCCGATATTTTAAAACCTTAAACAGAGATTTGAATATTTGAATTCTCAAAGTGCTTGATCATGATAAATTCTTTCAACTTATAAATACTGCAATAGTAAGTAATTGATTCGTTTTTTGAATGATTATAAAATTGTAGGAGATCTTGAATTTTTCAGAGAGTCTTAATTACGGCTATATAAAACACATAATTTTGCATTTTCATATCACATAAATTAAGTAAACTCAATTTTTAAGAATATTTTATCCCTCAAATATTTTTTATCTGTAGAATGTTTTTTTTTGCATTTATGGGGACTAATTTGTGTATTGATGAATCGCAAATCTATAGGAGCTAATACTATCGGTTGCAATGTAACATAATTTTTTTTTTGTATTGAGTAAATCATCAACTTGTCCATTACGTTGAGTATAGGTACGGTCACATAGCTTATGTTATGTTATGACTGTGTTATGTCATTATGTTGGGACCTATTAAAACTTATGAATAATGTCACATAGGTTATGTTATGTTCGTAATGTCATTTGACATAACACAACAGTTGATTTCAGCTCAACTTTCGGACGCTGTGTTATGTCTGCGCTGGCGCAGTTGACGGTTATCATTCTTTGACATTTCATCTAACCTCAAAAGATGCAGGAAAATTTATAAATTACATTAGTAGAAAGTAATCCTGAATCCTATTCATAATTATAAAAATTACAAGAATTATAAACATGTTGTGAGAAAGAAAATACATAAGAGCGTTTATAAAATTATAAATAATCTCGTTATTGAAAATATGTAGTTCCAAAGTCCTACACATGATGGCTTCAAGTCTTTGTATCTGTTGACATAACATAACATACAAACATAACACAGACATGACATGACATAAGCTATGTGACCTTAGCTTATCACAGCGTAAAACCATTCGAGAATAGGGTTAATAGGCGGAAAAGCTTGAAAACTACTATCCTAGCCCTGGACGCACACAAAAATGTGCAATTTTAAATAATAATTCTGAAATTAGGGCTCCGTAGCCAAATGACGCAAACGGAGTCCTTATAATTCTGTCCTTTCGTCTATCCGCATGTCACAGTCATTTTACTAGGAGACTATTTGCACTATGAAGATAAGATTTAAAAGGAAGGTGTTTTCTATAAGCCACTATAAAACGGTGTATTGAAATGACGAAAAAAAAATTAGAATTGGTACACAAAATCAGTAACAGAGGCAATGAAAAATATAATCTTTGCATACAAGCGTGTGAAGTATCGTTAGATAGTTCTTTAAAAATAATGGAAGAAGAAGTTTCGGAATAACTTTTTTATTTAGTCAATAGTTAATGGAATATCCGCTTCTATAGTCCTGAAAAGTGTGTCCCTTTCCCTCTTACTTTTCAACCATTCAGTAAAATATTCTAAAAAAAATACAAATGAATGAATTTTACACTACTCATTTACCAACAGAGAGAAATCGTTTTTTATGTTGCCTACGTTGTTATTAAAAGTAATAAAAAATTTTTTCACGGTGGTCCTGTGATTGAAAACCCAACTGAACTCAGTAATGACTCTATTCCAAAAGACATACGCAAATATGTAGTCGTAATAATAGTATACACGGTCCATTACAAATTAAGGAAAACATATAATGATGCAGCTCTATACATACTGTTAGGTACTCACGTACTAGGGTATTATCATTAAAAACCTGATATTTTTTTTTGTCCTGTTTCAAAAAATAACATTTCAATAATATTTTTTCTACTTCGACCATCAATTATATTGAGTTATTTTCTCACAATGAAATTGAAAATCTAGAAGAAGGAGACATTTTGTACGATTTTTGAAGAGCATAATCTCGCCAAATATTGGTAAGAAAGTAATTTCTAAACTTTTTTATCTTTTTTCCAGACCTATCTAACGATACTATACACACTTATGTGCACTGGAATTATTTTTTTATCTCTCAGTTACTTGTAGGGTATGTCCCCCCTAATTTTGTTCTTCTTTATTATATAGGGTGTAACAGAAATAATTACATTGATTTCAACCAGTGATAAAACTCGTCAAGCATAACAATTTTTCTTTACAACTTTTTCTCGAATTCCCATCTTTTTTCAGCATTTTTTACTCCCTACAATTTAACGAGTTATTCAGATCCATAAACATTGAATCCAGTAGCAGTTACAATGAGAAAATTGATTTTGACATGTGAGTTATCAATTCCGTCAAATAAATTCTGGAAAAAAAAATAGATTATTAATTATTGTCACAAAAGTTTAAGCCTGTGAAAATGTCTAGCTTTTCAGTCAACAATTTCGCGAGCAGTTTAGGATAAGCTCAGCGAATTTATCATTTTTCACTAAATATTGAATTATTGTGGTTATGGTAATGTATTGAATGTTAAAATATTGTGCACATATACATTATGATGACAATACTATGAGATATTCCGAACTTATCGTTTATCTAAACAGCAGATGTGAAATATATTAATTTATAAATGAAGCACCTGTGAATTAGTTTTTTCTCATATTATTACAAACTTCACACTCAGGTCGTTTCAATAAACTATGCCCCGTGAATTGATCTGCTGAACAGATGAAATACTGTATATTATATTTCAGAAAATATTCAAAATCAATTACCAAATTCAGTTTGATACATTTATAGGTTATATTTTTTGTTCTTTGAGAATAGAAGCTTTAAGAATCTATGTAGCAATATTTTCAATAGAATTATTATTGAATTGCATTCTATTTAATATTCCATCGTTTTCTTTGAATAAATCCTTGAATGATTTTCTCTTCATGTTTGAGAACCCAGCGATAATGAAGTAAGTTAAGAACAGCAAATTTTTTAAGCTGCTAATAGATGGCAGCACAGTTTGGCACAGATTCTGACTGTATTTAGACTATTTAAATCAGCTGATTCAAGTGCAATGAACTTGTGCAGACAATCTAATGTTTAAGAAATGTACTATCTGAAAATATAAATACGACTAATAAACCAATTTGTTAATTTCAGAGACAAATTTAGTCTTTCTTTCAACATATGCAAAAGTAGAGTTATCGAGGTGAGCGAGTATCAATGTAATGCGAAAATACTAGTATTCTTTCGGTTTCAAATGAATGATCGACAATGTTGCAAAATATTCATTCCAATCGACAATTGTCATTCTTTCAACAGATGAGAGACATTCAGTCCGAACCATAGACGCACTATGAAATTAGGAGGTAAATCACAAACAAGAAAAATTTCTCTGTGTAACGTCTTTCTTCACATTTTATTTAATTAATAGCGTCGACTGGTTTCGGATATTAAAAAATCCATCATCAAGGACCGGTAAAGAAAACTACAAACAACAATGAATATAAATTATACAAAAAACAGATTAACAGGCGTTAGTCAATTCAGAAATACAAATAATCAAAAATAGTGGACAAAGTTCAATAAATGTAGAATATCAATAAATTAAAGTAAAATGCGTTCACATGATATAAAATCTGTAGCAAATAAAAATAGTCACATATTGAAAGTATAATTAAACAAGTAAATTGCAAAAAATGAATAAATTTTTTTTTATAAAAACGATCAACAAACAAAAGCAAAGGGTGAAACTTACTGAAAGTAACAGAAGCTACAAGATGAAAAACCAAAATGACAAAATATCCAGAAACAGGAGACCCATGTGGTGAAAAGATAACCTTCACCAAGAACAACACTGCAACATGACCAGACTGTGACTGACCGGAAACGTAAAAACAAAAATTGTCAAAAATATTCAAATCACAATATTGAGGAGAGGGGATACTTGCTCTGCCATTTGATCATTTAGGGATATTTCTTGTTTGAACAATTTTCTTATTTCAATATTCTCTAGGGTGTTCAAAATTTTACTTTTATTTTTAAAGTGCAAGATTTCGAAATTATCAGGATTAAAATTATGTCTTGTATCCAAAATATGTTCCGCAAAGTTTGAATGTCCTCGATTAAGTCTAATTACATTTAAATGTTCTTGATATCTAACACGGAAAGACCTTCCTGTTTGACCTACGTAGGCTAAATTGCAATCCCCACAAACCAATTTGTAAACTCCACATTTGTCCAAAGGATCAATTTTGTCAACTTTTTTACAAAGCTCTTTTTTAATACTGTTGAGTGGCCTATGAACACAATTAATATTCAAATTATATTTACGAAAAATGTTGTTGATTTTATAGTTGATATTCCCTACAAACGGGAGGCTGACATACAGTCTTCTGTTTTCTGACGAATTTGAATCAGTAGTGAAAGCCGAGGCAACTCGGAGCTTATTTTCTTTTTTAGATATAAGTTTGTGTATTAACCGTGGTTCAAAGTTGTTCTTAACTGCTATCTGTTTGATAATTTTAATTTCATTTAAGATTTCAGATTTCTCTGAAGGTAGAGTCAACATTCTGTGTATGTGGGAGTTGAAAGCTGCTAGCTTGTGTTGGAAACAATGAAAAGAATTAGAATTAATTGAGTCACTCGTTTGTGTGAGTTTTCTGAAAATACTAAATTTAACTTTGTTGTCAGATCTTTTAATGTTTATGTCCAAGAAATTTATACTTTTATTCTGTTCCATTTCTAAAGTGAATTTTATATTATTATGTAAATTATTGATAGTGTTATGGAATATGTCTAATTCAGAACTAGTCCCTGTCCAAAGTACTAAAACATCGTCAACATATCTGAACCAAAAACTGACGTTTGAAGTATCCACAGAACTGTCTGAGAAAAGACTTTTCATGAACAATTCAGCCAATGTTGGCGCAAGTGGTGAACCCATAGCGAGTCCATCCATTTGTCTAAAGAATTTATCATTGAATTTGAAATAATTTTGACTCACATACAACTCAAACAGGCTGTAGAATTGGGTACAAAAATCATCTGGCCAGTTGCAGTCAGTTATTAGCGATTTCATTAATAATTTAACGTCCGCAAGTGGTACGTTAGTAAAAAGATTAGTAACATCAAACGACACAAGGGAGCAATCGTCTGGCAATCTCATATTTTTTAACCTATTTTATATCTAAACTTGGTGGTTTACACTTCATGCATCCCAGCTCTATCCTTATATAAACACATAGCAGTTAAGGTTTTTAATCCATATTTAGTTTTTTTGTAAATTTATGTTGGTTTCACTGTACACAATACATGTAATCGATCTATTGTTAGGTTATTTGTAAAATCTAAATGTCATATATACTCTGTGTGTTTGATTGTGTGCTTGAAAATCACGTTTGTAGGTAGACAAGCATTATGATATTATTATTACTATTACCTCGTCATACAGAAAGCAATAATAATCTAATTCGAATCATGCAGAAGTTTGTTGTGAATGTTTCGGAAGAAATAGCGCTTTCTCATTCAGCCTTCTCGACTATAATTGGATCTAAGAGATATTTTGTTGAATAAAAATACATTATCCAGTTTGATCATCGTGATAAATTTCCAACTTTGTTATACAGAGTGATCAATAATGACTGTCTGTCACGTGACTAGCAAAAGTTCGCATTATGATCGAAACTATCTTCATGGTATCAAATTAGTATAAATTTAATTATTTTGATAACTACGTTACCGACATTTCAAGAACACAGTGGCGTATATTATGCATATTTTATGACGGATTTATCCATAATGTGATTCAAAAAATAAGAAAAGTGAATAGCTGTATTATTGAATGATTATTGAAAATTTATTATCATTCTACCAAATTTTTAGGTTAGAATAGTGTTTTCAGAGGAATTGTCATCTGTCACTTGAAGCTCACTATCTCAAGCAGGCGGCAAAGATAAAATTAGAACAAGGCGGCACGGACAATCATTTTTGATCACTCTGAAATTCACATTAAGCGGGAATAAGCTAATTTCCATCAGTGTAAAAAAAATTATGACTGTATGCAGTTACGAGTAAGTCGCAGGTCTCTTTATTCCTTCAGGCTAGCTGTTCTTTCTTCTCTTAAAAAAAAAAGTTCATTTATAGTCGATTACTGATAATGAAAAATTGTTCTAGAACAGAGTTCGTTTCAACATAAATATGTTGGCAAATACACAAAAATAAAATATTGATTAAAATATCTTTTGAAAAATTCTATGGACAAGTAATGTGATACTTTCAAACTAAAACTTGATATTTTATTTCATGCTTTATTATTTGCAACAAATATGCACAAAGAATAAATTTTCTTTGATATTCATTCGTTCTTGACTATATTGTTATAAATACGATACAGAACGAGCAAAATGTGAATAATAACGTATATCTCACAAGCGTATTTATTAAAAATTTATTATTGTCAATTGCGTCGCTCCTTTGAAGTAATTATTTTGCTTTTATACAAATTCATGTCGCGAATTTGAAAATACAGTTTTTCTGTTTTTGTCTCCAACTTACATTCTCAGCACTTCTGGAAATAGTTTTTTGATATCATAATAAAAATAAAACTAAAATTGAATCGAAAATAAGTTCTGTTCTGATCCTTGAGAAGTCGACAGTACCAAGAATGGGCATTGGATATTCTAGCGTGAAAAATCCGTTAATTTTGTAGAATATGAAGAGAATATGGAAACATAAGTAATGTAAAATATTAGTTCTATACTCTGCGGCTTGGTGAAACTTCATATTTGCAGCTTCTAAACGTCAAAATGTGTCAAAAAAAGGTCATTTTCGATCAATTTTTTCAGTGTTAACCTCCTTGATAGAAGTCAAGTACTTTAAGACAGAACCAGTGCCACCTTCTTTTCTGTCCGAAGCAGGAAGAAAAACAACAATCGTAAGTTTGATCGAAGAAGCATACCATTATCAAAACCTACAGGATAGAAATTTCTACAAGGGATGATTGGGAGCAAATACACAAACCGGTAGATAAAAATGACATCGTCATCTACACAGACGGCTCTAAGACCATCAATGGAACCGGAGCAGGAATACATGGAGCAAAAGGACTGAGACACAACCAGTCGGTTGGACTCGGAACAAATACGACAGTATTTCAAGCCGAACTGTACGCGATCGCGATCAGTGTACAGCTACTATTGAAGAGGAACTATATTAATAGGAAAATCTCCATAGTTACATATAGCCAAACCGTTTTAAAAGCGTTAGAGGCTTCAGAAATAAGATCTGGACTTGTCCTAGGTTATATTCAAAGACTCAATACTCTTGGAGCGAGGAATAAATTAAAGTTAATATGGGTACCAGGGCATTCAGAGATTGAAGGAAACCAGGTAGCCGACCGCCTAGCCAAGGACGGGACAAATCTGCCCTTCATCGGGCCAGAACCTGCTTGCGGAATTTCTACGGAAAGAGTCAAACAGGAATTGAAAACGATGCTCCAGCAATGGCATAAAATCTACTGTATACAATCACCAGGGCAGAGACAAGCAAGGCTCTTTCTGGATGAACCATCCAAGTAAAGGACAGACAGTCTACTTACCATGAGTATGAATAATGTCAGGCAAATAACAGGACTAATAACTGGACACTGTGCAATGAATAAACACCTACATACTTTGGGATTGAAACAAGAACCAATATGCAGAGGTTGTGGAGAAGAGGAGTAAACTCCTGTACACGTAATATGTCACTGCGAAGCGTTCATTGCCAGCAGACATAGTCTTCTAGGAGCGGAAAAACTGCCCTCGAAGAACTTGAAAGAGTTAAATCTGAAGAAAATCCTGGACTTCGTTAGACAGATGGGACTCCTATCGGAGGAGTGAAACACAGAGGGTACGATAGGCCAAAAGGCCGCAGTACAGGGACTATGAGACACCACCTCATGTCACTAATAATAAAATAATAAGTCACACTTAGGGGTGGTAGCCGCTGTCCTGGACAGATCAGGAGGTAGCAACCTGCTTTTTTACTCACTTGTACTAAGTACAAGGAAGTATTGTGAAACCGACAAACTTCATTTATCGAGATTTTGATGGAAATATCCGTTTTGACCATCCTTGAATCCATTTTGACTATTTTTGACTTGATGTCGGTACGTTCGTGCGTGCGTGCTTAACTCGCAAATCTCAAAACTGGTTAAACGTATAATGTTGAAATTTTGTATTTAAGACTGGCTTAGGGTCTAGCTGTGCACCTCGCATTATTGTTCCAATTGTCTGTACCGGAAGTGCACTTTACTTGAAACTTTTTCCAATTTTTCTGATAAATCCAGAATGATCAACCGTAGGATATTTAAATTCAGCATTTGAAATTGCTTTGGCATTCAAATGGTCATTTTCTATTTTCGTATCAATCGGCTCCGCCGGAAGTGCACTTTATATGACAGACTTTTCAAATTTTCTTCATAAATTCAAAACAATCGGTCGCAGAATATTGAAATTTCCTATTAGGTACTTTTATAACATCTAGTTGTACATCTTGCATTAAAATTGCGATCGGCTGAACCGTAAGTGCAGTTTACTCGAAACATTTCTTGAATTTTCCGCATAAATCCAAAACGATTGAACGTAGAATATTAGAGTTCAGTATTCAAGACGATAGTACCGAATATATGCTCATATCCTATTTTTATTGAGATCGACTGAGCCGGCAGCGCCCACTACACTTGACAATCTTTTGGTATTTTCCGCATAAATACAGAACGATTACCTGTAGAATATTAAAATTTGGTATTTCAGTCTGCTGTAGCATCTAAATGATTGCCTACTATTTTCATAACAATAATAATAACCGGAAGTGCACTTCAGTTGGAATTTATTTTTTAATTTTGCGTATAAATTCAGAACTGTGAACCGTAGAATCTTGGAAATCAGTATTTAGGAATGTTGTAGCATGAGAATGATGACCTACTGTTTCCATAGCAACCGACTAGGATAAAAGCGCATTTCACTTGACAGATTTTTCGAATTTTTTGGATAAATCAAAAACAATTAGCCGTGGAATTATGAGATTTTCTGTTTGATTATATATATCCAATGATGTACAAGTAAGTCACGTGATGTCCACGTCAGATTTTTTTTCAAAGTAGTTAATCTTCTTGATCGATTGGAACTAGTTTCGGTCGTGAGTTATTCTATCAGGAAAGTTGACTCTGAAAAACTTGACTGAAAATAACTTTTTTTTCGACACTCAGGACAGGATTCTAAATTTGCAAGATGTAGCACCCTATTAACCACTATATTTCCGATCGTTTCATATACAATTTAGCCCTAGTTTCGATCAGGGAATATAAAATGTGGCCGGCTTTCCGTCTATTAGGATACTTTTCGTGGATCCAGAATATTAAAACTCAGTATACAGGCTGTAATTCGCGTACATCTGACGATAAAATTTGAAATTCTGTAATCTTCCTTCTCCAGTCCTTCAAAATGAAGTAGATTGCAAGATTATATAAGTATAATAATGAATAATCTCTAAATGGAAACAGACTCCGAGCAAAAGGAAACAAGATTATACATTAAAAACTGAAATCTCACAAAAAATTCATGCAAAAAAGGACGAGTTTCAATAGTAAAACATTATTAGATTCAATACTCGTATAAACAAGGCCAATTAATTGTAAATACCCATAGGGCTTTCTGAAGAGAAGTGTTCTCTTTTAGTTTCAATACAATATTGTCGATGTGGATATCGGAGGATTTGATGTTGAGGAGAGCCTTGGAAAGGCATTTAACCAGCAGCGGATTGATATTGAATCATCAACATCAATATTTCTCTTTTTGTTCTTCAACAGGTTGCGCATAATTTTCAAGTCCTCCGATAATCACATCGATGATCTTGTATTGGACTGAGAGAGAGCACTTCTCAATTTGACTTGATTCTTTTAGAACTCACAGCGTTCTAATGGTGGGACTAAGACACTTATAAAATCATAGTTTCCGAAAATTGTCTAGAAAGCTCTCATTAGAATTTTTTTATACTTAAGATAAGCATCCTTAAACGGTATGTGAGTCATTAATCTCAAAAACAAAAATACAAAAATTATCACGGAAACCACTTCAAACTCTTATTAATTCGAGCAAATGTTACGCTGAGTAGTAAATTTTTGTTTGAAATGATTTTCTTTGTAACCTATATTTTAATATACTATTTCATGAAAATTTTAGTAGGAATCGATTTCCTTCCATGCTTTTATTCATATAACATGAAGTGGCTCAAACGATATTTACGAAATTATCGGGAAAGAACTCATTTTATTAGTAAGGTGAGTTTGATTAAAAATAGAACAAATTTTTCACGTTTATGTATATTTTACGACAGGTAATAGTGTTCTGTATTAAAATGTATCAAAATTATTAAGGTTTGGTATCCAAATGTAGGTCAATTTTGATGACTATTTTCTTAGAAATCGGTAAATTCTTATCTTTATAGACTTCAAACCAAATATTATAATTATCGTATTATCAACTTCAACTTTTATGAGGTGGTCTTTATAATATTTTTATATTAGGATCGCCAACTTTAGGCACGAAACATTCTCAAAAAATAATTTTCAGACTGAATCTTGCTGGAGAAGATATTTTTCAAACATATTCTTCATAATGATGAAACTTCATCTAGTATCTGAGCTCCAATTGAGTACGAGTAAATAATAAATTAATGAACTGTGTCTGTATAGGTTCTATGAGAAGTGTTGTTGTAACGAATTTCTTAAGCAAAACCTAGAAATGTTAACGCAAAAGTCTACGAGTAATTCAAAATATTCCAGACTTTATCAGATGCCTGAACGCGGATGATGTATAATGAGCACATGATTCATTTATACCCGACAATTGATAATAATAAAAACCAATGGAATAATAAGCGAAAATTAGTAGAAACAAGTACTTTGATGTAGTGGAGCTGAATTTAAAGTGTATTTATTAATTTACTTCAGTTATTTAGGTTTGCAAATTTTGCATACTCACTTATTCCTCTGCTCAATAGATAAATATAATTTTCATTCATCCTAAAACTGATTTTCTCGAAATTTGGAACCCAATAAACGTTATATTATGATGCAGAATTGAAAGAGCGTCTTGAATCACTCACTTGCAGTCATTTAATATCTTACAAAAAGTAATAATAACTAAATCACAATACTTATTTCAGTTAGGTATAGCGTTACAGTGATAGATTTCTTTTCGTCCGGTTACAGAAACGTTCATCAAATTCAATCACCTGTCGAGATGATAATATTGAATCGAACCAAATGAGTTTCTATGCAATTGTTCCAAAAATATTATTCATCTTGACAAATTATTGAATTTGATGACGATTAACATATCGTTTGACATCAGAAATTCCACATGACAACCAATTCAAATCGATAGCACATAATGACAGAGTCTCCTTAAGTGAAAAGTATTTCTTAATATAGGATGTACGTTACTGCCCTCCTATCATAATATATTTTTCCTACAAACGTCAAAAAATGATGACATTTGTACATCAATATTGGTATGCGAAATGTCGCATTGGAGTTGTTTATCTTGACAGCGTGCACAAAGTATTTTGCGCACTAGAGCGAAAAATATTTTGTGCACGACGAAAGTGATCACATTTTTAAAATAAATTGGAATAGATGAAACAAATCGCTTTATTTAAATATTATGAAAACGCATTAACTATTATCATTATTGCTATACATATTGAAATTAATAGTGCAACCGCTACATGTCCCTATATATATTCCACTTGTAGAAGCATCCAAACATTCTTTGACAATCTTATTCTCACATATTCCATTTTTCATGTTCTTGGTTATAGTACATTGTGCTGGTGGGGCATTAGTACTAGTGGAAATATGTGAAGATGAATTTTCAGTTTCACAACCCGAATTTTTTTTTGATATTTTCATTTTATTTTCTGTGGAATCTTCAATATACCCTTCGACAACATTGGAGGATTTCCATCCTCCATGGCGCTTCAGACAGCTTATGTCTGCTCCTGCATCTGCGAGGAGTGTCGCAGATGTCCTCCTGAAACAGTGGCCGGTGTAGGCTTTGGCATTTGTATCTTGCGATCATTGACGAAACTGAACCAATGGTGTTAACTCCAACTACTTAGGTGTAACATCTATCTTTTTGGTATCTTAAGAATAAACGTTTATTTGTAGTATGAATAGGACGAAGGGTCAGATACTTCCGATATAATTTGATGTGATTGAGATCTGTCACTGTGAATGTTCGTGAAACATTGGTCTTGGTATAGGGTATTTTGACTATTAATACGCGACCAGCATCCTCTACATCATCAATTGTCAACTTCATAAGTTCATCCCGACGACACGCCCCGGAAATGCCCATAATCAGCAAAACCTTAAAAAAATCTTATGATTTCAATGTTAATTACAGAAAAATCGAAAAAATTACCTTCATCAATAAGTAGTCATCATTATTTGCTTCTGATATGAACTGATTTACTTGTTCCCTCGTTAAAACTATTGACTTCTTTGCCTGATATCCTACAGATTTTTTCTTTAAATACGGCACTAACTTCGAAAATTTTGTCACATTGATGTTTTCTTCAATGTCGAGAGTAGATTTCAACATAGAGTATAGTGACCACAGTGTAGAAGACTTGACTGATTTGAATTTATCCTCAAAATAAGCGAAAAGAAAGTTTTCATTTACTCTTGATACATTTTTGATCGAACACCAATCCTTAAATTGTTTGTATGCATTTTCATATTGTATTCTTGATTTTTCGGGTGATAGGTTAGCAATTGCATTATCTGCTACTTCGTTAATATCTTCTGCCATTTCCAACATTTACATCGATTGAAAATAGGTTTTCTAAAAGTGACGCTGACCAAATTTGTTTAGAAAAATTTAACTGACATATGCGAGCATTAGTTAAATTTTGTTTGCGTAGTTACAGAACAACAGACTAGATTGCCATAGAATAAATCTTAATTTTTGTATTTTACTATGATTTTAATGATTTTTTTCCACCATTTTTTGACGTCTGTAGAAAAAATGTTGTATGTAACACGCGCGCGAAATTTCTTTGGTGGCAAATAATGCATACATTAACTGTTGATGCATTCTAACTCTATCAATAAATAAACTCGTGATAGTGAAGCTTCGTAACCATAATTTAATTTCTCCATGAGTTCATGCTGATAGCATTGTACGCGACACCCGTCACTTTGTTATGTTATTTGTAAAGTCTAACTGTCAACTTGTGATATGTGCTTTGTGCTTTTTCGCTGTTGATAGCTGGAAATTAATTATAGTTTGAAAAAACTGAAAATACGCTTCAATGATAAATCAAACTTAAAAGTTAAAAATAGTTTTTAATATAAAAATAAAGTGATAACGAGAAAATTTATGTTACTGTAAAGAAACGCCGGGTACTTTGTTACATATTTTTAGACTAATTCATTCAGAAATCGTATCAATTTTACCAATAAAGCGTGTTTTTTAATTTTTCCAAACTATAATTTATGTTTAATTTTTTAAGCCCGCGTCACACAACGTTTTTTCACTGCTGGATTGCTTGCTTGGTTACGCTGATGGATTTCTAGCTGGCTGCGCCGCTGGACGTTGTGATAGGTGTTATGCGATATTGGCTTCGCACGATGCTAGGTTGGATAAGCAATCTTTTTGATACGCGTACGATGCCAGAAATTATCGTTCAAATGTCAAGAAAAATGGAGACGGTTCAGCAGAAAATTCTCGCTAATGACAAAAGATTATGACTGCGTCTTTAATAATTAAAAAAATTGTTGGCAGAACAAGCATCGACAATCACTAATCAGAACGTTTATGAAGCATGTTATGGTTTTTGCACAAAAACAAAAAGCATTTATAAATAAAAAATAATACAAAATGTGGGATATAACACATAAACGGAGAAAATTTCCGTATTTTCTGATATCTACATTTCCTGATTATAATATTTATATCAAAACTTTCAAATTCACTATCGTGGGTCCAAAGTCCCTTAATTGCTTTTTCAGTAGACTCAACCCATACGTTTTCATTGTTCAAATCATTGGCACACACAAAACATGGTGAAATTATTCAGAACGAAATGGAGCTGCCAAAACTTAAATAAAACCAACAGCTGTCAATTCACCAGAAATTCAATTCATCCAGGATCTTTTTTGTACATGTTTCCAGAAGTCTTAAGAAATAACGAAGAATAAATGTGACATTATTTTAAAATTAAATGTCAACGTCACTTTTTATACTCACGTGACTAGGAGCTAGCTATCTATTGGTCACCGTTCGGATCCATCAGATAAACAAGCATGAAAAATAGCACACGTTCTATCACGAAAACCATGTACAGCAGTGACTGTTATTTTCTATCACAGAAACAAGCATGGTAGCCAGCACAACTCCGTGCTGGAAAACCACCAGTGAAACAAGCGTCGTGTGACGCGGGCTTTAGTTTTAGTACAGTCATTTGGTTCTAAAAAAAAGGTTACCTGGAAAGCCTACCGAAAGTTTTGAAAATGGATAATTTTATGGATTACGATGTGCTCTTGCCGAATTTCAACTTTGCCACCTCGTATCTTTGCCGCTCGCGCCGCTATATTGAAAAAAAGGCGCCTAAAAGCAGATATTTGACAATATCTCTTTTCCGACTTATTTCACGATAAAAGCATCTATATATAAAATGCAACTGGAAAAATTTTCCTACAATTTAAGTAATAATCTTTTTCTTTCGTAAAATCAATAGTTTTGGTGTACGATCGCCGTCATACATCTACGTCAACCCATGATATTTGGTTTTTATTGAAATTTGTGAGTTATAAAATTATCTTGAATCTAAAAACTATACTACAAATAAATATTTTACCATGCGTTGAAAAACCGTCGTCCGCAATTATATAGGAATGCATCACCTTTGTGTCAGGCGCCTTTTTCCCCCTTTACAGTGTCCATGGCTTCTAAAGAAGTAAATTGTTTCATTTGTGCTAATCCATTGCATAAAAATGAAGTGATTGAAGTGAAAGAAAAAAGAATGAAGACTTTTCGTAAGTCAAGTATTAAAAGAAAGGACAACAAGGATAAACTTTTGGTGGTACTGAGATCGATAGTGGTTCAGGTTCACGATGTATGTTGAAAACGATAAAATCGCTGCATCTTTGCTTAGAGGAAGCTATATCACGACTTTTCATCCACAATTACGATCTAGGCACCCAACTACACTTTGCGGCGCTCGTATGCCAAAACTATTGATTTTTTCTAGTTTTATTTTAAATAACAATCATTATAGTAATATGGCAATTCCTAACCTTTTGGAGGTTGGGAAGTATGTAATTTCCAACTGCAATGACTAGCTCACGGATCGGAAGCGATTCTTCCATCTCTTGGGTGGGAAATGTTTATGCAGGTTTGCCTAGCATCAGTCATAAATCTTTGTTGGAGTAAAATAATCCGTCCTATCAGAAATACCGATCATATAGTCTAATGATCTAAAAAAACAATTAATATTGAAAAGAAGCGGATTTATGTTGCAATTATGTGTAAATCTATGTCTTATAAATTCATAAATTTGTAAATTATGTACAAAATCGCTATGAACTCACATACGTAGTATTTTCGTTCGATTTGGGGCAAGTGTATAGCTCCATTTCACTGTTATAACTCATTGATATCTGCACTTATCACAATTTCAATGGATACACGTATAATCAACTTGATTCATAAATCATAAATCCTATAAATGTCAAATTAATAAAATTCTTCAAAACATTCTTGTTTTCATAGACTACTACATCAATTTACTTTGCTGAAAAAAGAACGAAATTGGTTCAATTGTTTCTCGGAAAATTAGGAATGATTGTGAACAAAATAGTATACATACTTCGGTGAGGACTTCATATCACCCTCGAGCTGTATCTGATCCTCGAGGTCTCGCCTTTCGGTCATATAATAAACTCTCGGCTATAATGAAATACTTCCCACCTCAGATAAAATATACTATTTTATCGATAAATAAATTGGAAAGGAAATATTGTCAAAAACCTGCCTTTAGGCGTCATTTTTCCAATATACGATGTGGCAAAGTTAAAATTCGAAAAGAGCACACCGAAATCTATACCCATTTTCAAAACTTTCCAGATAAAATCACCAAATGACTAGTGTTGTCACTAGACGAGGCGAGACGAGACTTCAGCGAGTCTCGTCTCGGTCTCGTTGTGGTCTCGCCTAGCTCAGTCTCGTCTCGATCTCGAGTCTCGACGAGAGTCTCGGCATGATTTTTAAAAATCACATATTCTTACATGCGGGAATCAATTTGTTCCACCTGATTATTATTTGCTATTAATTCTACCAGAAATATGTATTTGTGATTGGTGCGCTAAGTTATGTTCCATAGCTTGGTCATAAATACCCAGACGTAAGTTTCTGGCTCACTTCACAATCATTAAGAATCACAAAAACACGGCGCTACAAATAATATGTCTTTCAAATTTCGCACATTACACAATTATTCCCTCCTTGCTGAGCAGCTCTGGGAATTATGATCATGTGATCACGCACAACACGCTTGCGTGTTGGATAAACTCAGCTTACAGCCTATGTCGAATTCGCAATAACAACAGTCGCTCTGGGGTCTAATTATAATTAAACAATCTTTTGACATCATTTCATAGACTCTCGACACATGTACCACCTACCGGACAATTAGAAAAGTGATTCAATGTCATTATACAAGCTTAGTTCATCATCATCGTTGAAGACAGTCTTCCAGAAGTAAGAGACAGGGTCAAATCAGTTTCCTTAGCTTGGTGTCAGATTTGGCATTCCTATGTCATGAAATAGTAACAAAAGAATACAATTATACTATTAAAATTAATAATAAATCAGGAGAATGATTAAACATAAATTGAATCTGATTTCAAGCATCATTCTTAATTAGCTGCCAGCATAAATCTGTCGATCATATTGTTTGCATCAACATACAATATTCAAGTCCCTATAAATGTAACTATGACATAACAACATTGACATAGAGACTGCGATTTGTCTCCATGAATTATAATCACAAAGATTTGATATAATAAATAGGTAATAGTCTTATCCAACAGTGTAAACTTGAGCATTATGACTAGGTTAGGGCTACATATTTTGAGTCAAGAATCACGGAGTTATTCTCCGAATTCTATAATGCTAGTTTGCACATGTGTTTTACGCCACACAATATTTCTTATATGATTCTCAATATAAATTCATATAAATTCGGGTTACGACAGCGTTAATATGAATTGATGGTAGTTTACGTATTGTTTGCAATGTGTAAACCACCACTCAGAGATGGATGAAGAAATATCATATAAAATCCGCTGCGGGTACACAGTACTTCCCTAACCATAAATTTCATGGCCAGTTTCATTACTGTCCTCACATAAAATAAGTATTCTTGAGAATGAAAGTGAAGAGTTTTTCTAGATTTTCTGCGTCGTTAGTTCATTGGAAAATACATTTTTGACATTTGGTTACCGAAAGTATAATTTGAAGATAGTAACATGAGTCCTCTGATTATTTATTTTATATCTTTCAAAGTCTATCTCCCTGAGAGCTCTAGATTGAAATCAAACTAGACATCATTGAAATAATTGTGAAAATCAACTGACAATCGTTTAAATATCCTATTTCACATTTCTACTAGAATTATTCTCGCAGAAGCTTTAATTTGATACCAAACATGATAGAACCAAATGATTTACTTTGGAAAAACAATTGACGAAGAAAAATTCTCATATGGGCTGAATATAAAGTAAATAGAAAAAATGATTGTCTTAATCGGAAACTTAGCCATCAATTCAACTATTATAACTGCAGTTCGTCGATATTTATCTACTTGTTCTATAAGATTGCTTTCAGAAGAAGTTTTTCGGATTTGACTTGAAATTTAATTTAAAGTGATTATGATACAAGTCTCGTCTCGGTCTCGACTTTTTGAAGCGAGACGAGACGAGACCGAGACTGGTCTCGAGTCTCGTGGTAACACTACAAATGACTACGATATTCTATAAAAGCGTGTCTTTTTAGTTCTGTAAACTATTATTTATTCTTTGTGACAATAGCTTGAAACAATGAGATGAACCCAATATCCCACTTCGAACTAACTATAAGAAGTTCTGCAACTTCAGTATGGTAGCCGTTTCTTACGCTATCTCTCCGGAAGCGAATTGTTAATCCTGATGATACTGATCAGAATAATGGGACAAACCTGATAAATTATTGTACTGTCGTCAGTCCTTGAGAAGAGTGCGAAATTTCAATTTAACCTGACGTTTTGAAGTGGGTAAGAATCATGTTCAAAGACTTCGTTACATAGATAGATAAATAGTTAGATACCGATGAAGCTAATAGAAGTGTGTTGAAAAAATCCTAGGTGAATGTTTTATAACATTCAGACAAAAATTTTCGTGACTTGGTTAACCTCGTTCTCAAATAATTAGCCTCTTGTTATTATGTTAAGTTGTTGCATAAATTACAATTAAAACATGCTGTATTATTTAGTATTCTGCAGTTACTCTGCTGCCTGTGTTCAAATAAAGTTATTGAAATGTTATCAAATCACGTTATCCACAAGTATTTAGTTCAGTAAGAGCATAAATAGATAAGTATGCAAATTTAAGTTATAGCTCCTAGTTTATGACAGAAAATTATTAGGAATAATAATAATATGAACACTTAACAAAGCAAAACTGCCGCAGTTAACCTATATGTAAAATTTCACTTGAGTGCTAGAATTGTCGTTTTTCTCACGCAATACAGGATGAAAATAAACAAGAAATGAAATGAACATGCCATGCGCAATTTTACAATAATATAAATAGAACTTATTTCTCATCTTAGAACTTATCTTAAAAGCATTGCACTCAGATGATATTGCAATAGTTACTTCAAACTACAAGCCCCGTCTCAGATCATTTGGTTAGACCAACAGGAATATGTTTTTATAGGAAATTTTCGTATATTGAGCAATATTCTGATGAACAAAAAGAGGACAGTTCTGAACATTTCTTAATATAACTTTTTCGACTATTGACCCCCTGATAATTCTTGACATAATGTCAACTAATATCTAGCAATCATTTAGTGTGAAATTTCGATCAGCAAGGGATCTAGACAATAAGACTTTTGTTTTAAAAGTGGTATATAATTATGCAGTATACAATCTTTCACGATTCCAGCCTTATGAGAAATGGCATCATATTGTTATGAAAGATACAATTAAAATTTTTCAAAGAAATATATTCAATTTCTGGTTTTGAATTCTTTTAAAAGATATTACTGTATCTATCATCGTTAACGATATCGTCTACAAAGTGTAATTTCTCCACCTTTTTAGTTGACATAAACTCTCAAAATTATCAGGGAGGTCGGAAAAAAAGTTTTTTTCGAAGGCACTCATTGTGATAGACTCCTTGAGCCCTTACGATTTGGTTTCGGTTGTCACGAAGACAAAAAATCACTCTAACTACATTATTCTATATTACGGAGCTCCTTCAGGATTATTTCAACTGTATTTTCATTTTCATAAGTCGTCTCTTGAAACTCATTTGACTTTTTCTGGATATTACAAACATCAAAATTTGAAAGCAAATGAGAATTATTCATCCAAACGGCAATTTCAAGTTGTATTCATTATAGTATCATATATAAAAAATATTATTTGTATTTAAATGTCAAAAAATTAGAATAAAAGCACGTTTTCAATGATTTGTTGTGTTTACTCTTCAAGATATTTTCAACTTTTTTATTTGATATCCACTTTCCATAAACAAATATTGTAGTAAAGTCTCGCAGGCATAATTTCTTTTTTCATATCAAGTGTGTATATATTTACTTTACAAGAAATACCACAAATCTCTAGAGACAAATGTAGAAATTATCAACCAATTTAAAAAAATATAAATGTGTGCATTGACCGACAATAGTTTGCAAGAAAAGAAATGGAACATCTGCAATTGTTTTCCAAGTTGCATTATGTCAAAAGAAATTTTGAATAATGGGAATGGAAAATCTGTGTATCAAAAACTTTCTAATATCGTTACATTGAAGTATAGAGTGCTTCATAAAATATTTAATGATGCTTCTTTCCATTTTCTTCATCTGAATTCATGACACAATAATATGTACTTCAACATATCACGTAATCTTCAATTATTTAAGAAAAAGTTTCGAACCGCTTGTATAGTACAGTAACGTGAGGTGCGAAATTATTATTTAGAAGTGCTGTTAAAAGGTAAAATAGTTATTCCCTTCTAATCGCTAGACTGAAAAAACTGAAGTTCAAATTGAACTATCGATATTTAATTTATTGATTTGTAAATAAAAATTAAATAATCTAGAAGATGAAAGCACATTTTTGACAGCTCATGAATGCTTGTTACTTCAAAGATTTCGCAAACTATCATCTCTCACAATTACTGAGCTTGAAATCAAGCAGTTTGGGCAAACTTACGAAATAGTAGCTTCCATTTAGTACTAGTTTCAAGTTGACTATTTGATAGGTACATGATTTATGCATGTATACAAACTCAAAAATACCTTTTAATCTTCATTGTTTAGTTATTGACTGACGGAAATTCGCTCCAAACAAGTCATTGAATGAATCCCGGACAGATTTAACAGCTGTACATAATAATAGTGACACCTGCGGCGAAAGTTGTAACTAAATTTTTAACTACTTTAATAAATTTTAGTTGCCATATCCCTAATATCATATATCTATAAGCATTGTTTCACTTGAAACAAGTAATTGAATAATTTAATCTTCCACAATCACTGAGCTTGAATTGAAGTAATTTGTGCAAACCTACGAAACAGCAGCTTTTATTTACTACCAGTTTCAAGTCTGTAAATAGTATAGTGGCTGAGAACTCAGTGTCACGCCAGTCAGCCAGCCAGAGAGCCAAAGTGAATATAATAGCGCTTTTTTCCAAAAAATGGAAGAATCATCTAGATGATGAAAGCGCATTTTTGACAGCTCATGAATGCTTGTTACTTCAGAGATTTCGCAAATTACTATCTCTCACAATTACTGAGCTTGAAATCAAGCAGTTTGGGCAAACTCACGAAACAGCAGCTTCCATTTAGTACTAGTTTCAAGTTGACTATTTGATAGGTACATAATTTATGCATGTACAAACTCAAAAATACCTTTTAATCTTCATTGCTTGGTTATTGACTGACGGGAGGTCAAGTGCTGTACCTTAAAATGATAATTTGATCTTTATCAAAGCTATATATAAAAAAAATACACCAATAGTAAACAAATTTCCATCCAATAATAATAATTCATCCCAATAAGCTTCAAATTTGCGTCAAACAAGTCATCGAATGAATCCCGGACAGATTTGACAACTGTTCATAATAATAGTGACACCCGCGGCGAAAGTTGTAACTAAATTTTCATCTACTTTAATAAATTTTAGTTGCCATATCCCTAATGTCTATATATTTATGGGCATTGTTTCACTTAAAATAAGTAATTGAATAATTCAATCTTCCACAATCACTGAGCTTGAATTAAAGCAATTTGTGCAAACCTACGAAACAGCTGCTTTTATTTAGTACCAGTTTCAAGTCTGTAAATAGTATAGTTGCTGAGAACTCAGCGTTACGCCAGCCAGCCAGCCAGCCAGCCAGCCAGACAGCCAAAGTGAATATAACAGCGCTATTTTCCAAAAAATGGAAGAATCATCTAGATGATGAAAGCGCATTTTTGACAGCTCATGAATGCTTGTTACTTCAGAGATTTCGCAAATTATCATCTCTCACAATTACTGAGTTTAAAATCGAGCAGTTTGGGCAAACTTACGAAACAGTAGCTTCTATTTAGTACTAGTTTCAAGTTGACTATTTGATAGGTACATAATTTATGCATCTACAAACTCAAAAATACTTTCTAATCTTCATTGTTTAGTTATTGACTGATGGGAGGTCAAGTGCTGTACCTTAAAATGATAATTTGATCTTTATCAAAGCTATATAAAAAAAAAATACACGCAAAAGTTAACAAATTTCCATCCAATAATAATAATTTATCCCAATAAGCTTCAAATTCGCGTCAAGCAAGTCATTGAATGAATTCCGGACAGATTTAACAGCTGTACATAATAATAGTGACACCCGCGGCGAGAGTTGTAACTAAATTTTTATCTACTTTAATAAATTTTAGTTGCCATATCCCTAATGTCATATATATCTATGGGCATTGTTTCACTTGAAACAAGTAATTGAATAATTTAATCTTCCACAATCACTGAGCTTGAATTAAAGCAATTTGTGCAAACCTACGAAACAGCAGCTTTTATTTACTACCAGTTTCAAGTCTGTAAATAGTACAGTTGCTAAGAGCTCAGTGTCACGCCAGCCAGCCAGCCAGACAGCCAAAGTGAATATAATAGCGCTTTTTTCCAAGAAATGCGCTAAAAAGGAATACTGCATTAATAGACCCAATCAATTATTGGCTCCAGGTACAAGAAAAAATCGTAACTCCAAAATTCACCATCAATTTATTTATTGTATGAGATCACTTACTTAGCAGATATTTTTCTGTAACACAATCATTATCTTATTATCGATCGATAAGGTTCTTAACAAATGTGAACAATCGTAATAAACAAATATCTAGAATTTCTGTCAGTGCTATGTATGTTCATTACTATTTTCCACAATTACTGAGCTTAAAATCAAGCAGTTTGGATAAACCTATGAAACAGCTGCTTTCATTTAGTACCAGTTGCAAGTATGTAAGTGCTGTAGTTGCTGATAACCAGCGTTACGCCAGCCGGCCAGATAGTCAAAGTGAAATAATTGCGTATTTTTTTCCGGAAATACGGTAAAAATTGGAATTATTATATTTCATTCCAAACAAAAACTAGGCGTATCCCATTGCAAAAATGGGCTCTCTGTATAAAAAAACTTAAATTAGTATTTGCGTGAAGTGAAAATAAAATGATATAGAAATTTTTGTACTTAGCGACTCTCAAGTATCGTTGAATGATACTAGAGAGTAAACTAGGATAATATGAAATCCAATAATTGATGAAGAACATAGTTAAGACATGAGTCTCATCTCGATAAAACTTTCAATTCATATTTTGAATTCGAAAACAGCAATATACACTGAATAAAAATAAATAACTTGGAGAAAATCAACGAGAGAAAACCCTCAACGATTTGTTCCTACTTAACCTCATTCAGGGCGACACTTTTCCTTATTTATCGTCGTACAACGCACACTCACTCACACTATCGTACCTAAAAACGAAGAAGAAATAGATCACACAACACTCGTGCAGATATCTGAACATTTTAAGGGTATAAAAGTATAGGAATGATATGTTGAATGTAACAGGATGTTGCGATGGGCAACGAACGCCACTGAGGTGTTGGTGTCCATGTGTTGGGCTAAAAGTCACTCTGACACGACTTCCGCTGCCCTGGAAATTTGTTGATGCCTTGGGGACTGGCAGGAAACTGGCCTTCGGCACGCAGAGACGGCTCAGGGGTTGGTTTCTTTGGAACAAAGCGAAAATTGAATGCTAAACTTTGGAAATTAGTGATGATATTGTTTGTTTGGGTATAACGTGACCGCAAAGTCCGGGCATTCAGACCAATTACGGTCCCCAAACTTTACAACAATTTTTACTTTTGACAAATTAGAATGACAAACAAAGTTGAGTCAAACTGTATTGTGTAATAGTGTATTAGGGTATTGTATGTAGAAATGAAACGGTAGTACCCAAGTGTGAAGGATTTTAATTTTAATCAAGTAGAATCTAGGAATATTAATGTTATGTCTTCCTTCACATTCAAAGTTAAATAGATTCAATGATGACCGGTTGCGACCATTATTATAGTCATCTTCAGGACTAGTTCGTGGAGTTAGAAGTATCGTGAATTTTTTAATTTAATTTAAATTGAACAATAAAAGTCGATGCGTTTTTATTACTATTTTAATTGATTTAGAGATCTGTCACTTCATTGATGTAAAATATTCATTCATAGAAATCATGCCATCTCAAATGCATTTGACTCGAACTTCATCTAACATTCAACAAGTAATCAATCCTTATCAGTTAAAATTTTTTGATTTGAATATATCTCTTTCACCTTGTCCATATTTATGATTCTGATCATTTTAGCTCGTTCATCCTCTCCACTCAGAAATCTTCTGATATCCAACAACTCGTCAAACAAGCAATTGTTCACCCTAAATTTCTCCAACATGTGATTTTCTTTTGGTATATGTTCGAGTGAATAAAAAGTCTCCTAGAGTATTTAATGATTTGAAATTAGACTATTTTTCTCATCAAGAAAGTTGAAGGCAAGAAATTAATTATATGTTAAGTACTTTTGTTTCATAAACAAAACTATAAAAGATTAAAACAATGGATTCTAATCTTGTGTAAACATATTTAAATTTCTTTTCCCATTATTACATTTTTATGTTTTGTGCAATGAATGACCTTATTTCAAATCTAAGATGATTATAATGTGCATGCAACGTTCACCTTTTTTTTTAGTTCAAATGTATAATATATTTTTTTATTGGGAGCTCCATGAGTATATTAGACATTTTTTACAAGTGTTTTTTACAATATTTAATCTTTGATTTCGAAAAATATATTAAATTTTTTGACAAATACTTATATTTTTCTTGTGAATTTCACTTTAACAGCTATTATTGATAACAAATGACACAATATTGTGAATTGATCTGTTGACACACATGTTCTTGAAAGTTTTAACTAAAATTTCATTTTCAATATGTTTAAAAGTGACTTGAGTACAGTTGATGAGTCCCATGCCCTCTCCCCAGTTACCATACTAATTAGACCACTGATGAAGCCTCCAACTGGGATCTTTTATTGCACAGTCTCTCCTAAATGCCTATTTTTCATATTGATAATGATGTAAAAACTGTCACTGTACGAACGTAGATAAATAATTTTTTCTACAGGCGTCAAAATATGATGACATTTGTACATCTATATTAGTATGCAAAATATCACATTCAATTATTGCTATTTAGAATTAAAGCACCAAGAAAATTTCGCGCTCGAGTTGAATACAACAACTTTTTTTTTACAGATGTACTTCGTGCACTGATTTAATCTTGACAACGTGCACGAAATACTGCGTGCACATTGTCAAGATAAGCAACTCCATTAATTTATGTATTTTAATATATTTTTTATAAATTTTTGACGTCAAAAAATTGTTATATTCAACCCGTGCGCGAAATTGTTTTGGTGCTTTAATTCTTAAGCAATTATTGAATAATATTGGAGGAGATATAAGTAATTGCAACTAGACTGCAGCGGAATCAACCTGTAGCAAAAATGATAGATATATGAAAAGAATGAATCCTACATAAACAAATTTCTTATAATGATGAGTGACAAACTTCTATCATACCTACAAACAATAAAACCTTTAATCAATCAACATAATTTAGAATCGAAAGTATAAATTCGAAAGACACTTTTCACTAACTCCAATTTTTTTGGTGATTCCTGCGGCAATGAACCTCGTGGATCAATTCCACACACTTCTTGATCGTGGACGTTGTGAACCTGAAACAGTCGTGATCAATGACGTCATCTATGACAACGTCCTCAATTGTCTTGTAAAACGATGATGGGGTGTTATAAGCATTGCGATCACCTAGAATACGTTCCATTAGGCGACCGCAACGCTCATGATTTCTCAATAATCGTTAAATTTTATTAACAACTAGCAGTTTCCCACAGCTTCGCCCGCGTATAATGGTACTTTTTGAAATCAATTAAAAAAAGAATCCTGCAGTACCCGGGCAAACCAAGGGCTTCATTCTGCACTATCGATATTTTTTGTTGCTCTATTTTGTCAGTCTCTGAGAATTTTTACTCAAACCGGCTTTGGCACGACATATTCGTCATGACACTCGTTAGATGGCAGTAATAATTCATTAGATATGAATTCATATTCATATCTTTTGAATCCTGTAAGATATTGATATGAAACATACACGAAAATTTAAGTTCTAATTTCTGTTTGAAACCCTAAAATTTTCTTCGAAATCTAGTAAGCCGTTTCGAAGCCAATTCGAGACAAACTTTCAGACCGACAGTCAGACAAAAATTCTAAAAATGGTCATTTAAATAGTAGGTCTCACTCAAATTTTTGCATTTATCTTGAAATCACAGACATACACTTCAATTTTATTTATCTGTATGGATTTATTTTTCGATCTAAACCCCGAATTGTCAGATTATTAAGCATTTAAGATACACTCGCATTGTTCCACTTAAAGCTCCAACCAGAGCAATCGTTCGATATCGAAAAAATTGAATACAAAAAATGTTTTTTTAACTACTAGTCTATAGGTCTATACCAAGAATGGTCATCTTTTGCGTACATAAAATCTATTTCTCATCTTGAAAGTATGTTGCAATCAACTTAAAACTTCAAATTTCAACACTTGAGTTTTACCATTCAATGATAAGACTTTATCACTCATACTTCTTACCACTTGAATCATGCAATTTAGTTTTCTCAGTGTAGTTTGTCGAACAAGTTGAGAACTCTTAGACTTTAAAACTCTTTTAACAGCCACTCTCTTGAACACGCAGTTTTCTTAATTTTTTTCTGCACGCATTCTAATTAATTCGCAATATACAACTGATTTTCTCCGTCGATTATTCCCGGAAACATCCATATTTGTGATAAGCAAGTCCACGTTTTAGAGTCACAGTAAGTGAAGCAGCTTGCTTCGTGTGCTGCGAAAACAAGTGTCACACCAAGCGCAAATTAAGTGAACAAAATTGCTCGAAAAATTGCTTAGGGTACGGCAGGCTTAAGCCTGTTAGTATGATAAGAAACCTTAAAATTATCATTTATTTCAAAATCCTATCTTTCACCTTTAATCTCAGACATCATCAACATTACAACCAGAGTGATAATTTGTTAGTGAAATCGCCCAGTGGAATGTATTCCTACTATTCTTAGTGAAAGGTACCTATTCCGAAAAAAACGACAGCAAACAATTTATGCTTCTATCTTATTTTGGAAAATAATATAACAAGTTTTTAATGTTTATTATTATAATGCAATTACTTACATATATGTTTCACCGAATGCATTTCTTATTCAAACTTTAATATGTTGGTAATGGACCATATGATGTCAGTGATGTCATATTTCTCCGGTAAGCTTTAATTCCTTGGATTTTGGGGAGATCGGGAGATGATGCTTTGTTGAAGTTGAATTTCTATGTCAACTTGTACCATTCAACGTTTGCTTAGATGTTCAACGCTAGGAAGTGAGATCCATTGATTGAAAAGCAAGAGGTGCCCATGCGCAGTGTATTCAATAAGACATATGCTGAAGCACTCTGCTTCCAACTCTTCGAAAGATATTATAGTTTTGTTTATTTCCTCTTTACTACCTTTGATTAATAGCAATCTTATCCTTGGAATACCATAACTATCTTATTAAGGTATTTTTTAACTGTGTGATTTTGAACACATCAGTGTTTTCTTTCTATATTTCCTTTCTTCGTTTGTAACAAAGATTAATACGGGATAACGTGCAAACTCTTATATTTCACAGATCCATAAATTCATAATATACTTGATGAAGGAACATGGATGCATGATTATAATTCTTACATATGAGTAATTGATTCATTGCAACTCTATCAATAATGATGAATGAAAATTAATTCAATGTCAAATAAGCTAGTTAACCGAATTTAAAATTTGTCTTTGTCTACCATGTTAAAAAATTTTAAGAACCGTATCACTCAATTGGTATAAATTTAAAGATTGACGTCGATTCTTTGAAAGAACAACCCAATCTTTCTATGAGATTCTCGAAAAATAATAAAAGCACTTCAGAGCACTTTTCATGCTATTCATATTTTATATATTTGTTTCTTTATTTATTCATTATCATTCTCGCTAGTTGGCTTGGGGTCTACAAATCTTCATCACTACAATAATTAATTAAAGCTAGGCAATAATCCCAAGATTAGAAATTTGTCTCATTTACTCCTTTCTCGAGCCTTGCTTGCTCAATAAGTCTGTTTCCTTTCGTGAACTCTTTCGTAAAAGCTTAAATATTTCCTAATTTCTTTCTCATTGTATCCACTTAATATAATATTCAACAGCTCACTTCTCTTTTAATGTCATTATTTAAAGCAAACAATTTTCATTTTGAGATGGTAAATTTCAATTTAACCAATTATTTCTGATAGAACCAACTAACAAATTGAATAGTTAATAAAATATCCAAATGTTTTGAAAAAAAATTTCTCCTTAATGCGTCTCTTGTCGTTTCATCCTAACCTATTTTGTTATACAACACAAACGCATACCTCTCTATACCTAATATATCATATTGGTGTTCTGAAAATTTGTCACGTAGACAGAAAAAAATTCGTTTCCATAAAACGTGTCACATCCTTGTTGCAACTTACACATTTAATAATTCATTGTTTCACAAAGAACTTCAAAAGTGTGGAAAGAAAATGGTTTCATATTTTAGTGGAAAAATAGGGCAATAGTTTCAGTGATATACTGGACTGTGAACGGATTTGATTTCATCTTTAATTTTTTTTTCACGAACGGATATCTAAGTGGTTGATAGAAGACACTATTGTTATTTTTTTTTCAGTTAGCACAATTCAGTTATTTTTGTTAGATGGGAAAAAAGAAAAAGTAACTTGAAAACGTACCTCACTGTCTCATTCATGCTTCGTATGATCCTTATCATTTGTCATTTCTGTTTGACAGTTTAACCTAGAAATTGTTACTTTGTTGTATCAGTATCTGAACGTGAAACGCTGGCAAAAAGAGTAATCAGATATTTCAAGCTATTATTGATTTATTCAGGTCTTGCATGCCTAATAAGAAAAGATAATTTCAGTATTAGCTGTTTCTAGTTGAGAAAAATCCAATGGCTCTAATAAGGCTGAGATTTTAGCTTCTAATTGACCGAAATGCATACCAATTATAAATTAGCCCAAAAATCGTACTTGAATATCTGACAGTTATTGTGTGTGGTAATCGCACCCCACGGTTTAGGAGATATCGATGAACGAATAGGACAAGATTTGAAGAGGCACGAAATTAAGGAGAGAAATTGTCTCATTTCTTGTCTTGCTTAGCAAAACAAGCGAAGAAATCACTGAGAAAGGCAAGACAATTTTTTTATATGAAATGTGAGATTCTGACAGTTCTATACATTTCTCTAATTCGATTTTTGATCAAAAAGTACTTTTACCTTTGAAAATGAAGATATTCACCAAGGCTTACCGCAAACCCCCTCCTTCACCTGCGGTCAATCCAATTCAGTGTCTTATGTTTTGTTAAGAGACCTGGTTTATTCTTCCAAATCAATTTTTAATTAAAAATTGTAGTTATCGTTGATGAAAAGTTCGGATCTCTGGAATGAAATCTTCTAATTAATTTTATTCTTTCACACCAACTGAACCCACATCTTTCGAATCCTTCCATTCAAATACTAACTGGAAATCAAAATTAATGATTAAACAAACCTTATTCAAATTCTCGCGCTGTAATTATCTGCGTCCTATTTATTAAATTTTCCCCCTTCAATATGAATAGTCCCTATTTGACGTATTTGCTGATTTTATATTAATTACTGAAGATACGAATCTACTAAGCTTCTATAAATTATGTGTATTTGATTTATTATGCTACAGGAGCCTGTTGCATAATAAAATACAAGATAATATTATTAGCATTTTTACATGTATTTTTACCAATAATATTAACTTGTATTTTATTATGCAACGGGCCCCAGATAATTAAGTGTGAAATTATCATGAATCTCCAATTATTAATGAAGACTAACTATTAATAGAAACAAGATACTTCTCGCATACATATTTGCATATATTATGTATCTATTGTATAAGGAAAGCATAGAAATAAGACGGAAATTTCAAGAGTCGTTATAAATATTCCAGAAGGAGAAAATATAGCTATAATGATACTAAATACTGGTCAATAGGAATCAATTTAAATAAGCTACGTGATTGATTGATTTAATAATAAGTTCCAAAAACTCAAATTTATCATTTTAAACATATATTCACGAAAAGTCGAAAACGTTATTGCCCTTACTTTGATGTCTGGTGTCTCGCCGGCGTCTCTAGTTGCCTCCAAATTTACAAGTTTGTGATTATTTCTCTAATATTTTATGCTATATTCAAACATATATTCCTTCACATAAATTGATCTCATCGTACAAAATGAACTGAAATTAGTCCACATTAATAAATACATCACATTTCTAATAATTAAATTAGGAATAACAGTATAAAGCTCCATGCTCATAAAGCTCAAAACCGAGTTTTGCGTAATCCGTTCACATTTCAAATCTTATAAATATGCAAACATGTGCTGTAAAAAACTGGAAAAATATCATAATTCTGAATAAAAAACACTACAAATTTCACCTCTGAAAATGCAGAAGTCACCTTTGACACATAGAATTTAATTACAATAGTGAAAAGAAGAAGAATAACTAGAAACACGAATTTAAATAAATTTAATTAAGTATACAGGACAGAGTAGAAGTTTCTTTGCAGGAAAATTCATTCCTATGCAACAATGGACTCTAAAGTTAACGTGAACTGCCAACTGCCATTGTGGTTGTTATTTGTTGAATGCAATTACTTGACTGGTGCATTGATGAATGTACCGTTGCATACGAAATTTGTTGATGAGATACAATGTAGTTATACTGCCCTGCTACGTGAAATCAGATTCTGCTCACCTGAATAACAATTCTAATAAAGTTTTCTCCAAAAGCCCATGTATTTCATTTATTGCTTACAGCTAATTTGATTTTCCTTAATTTATCCGCAGATTTTTTTGCCTTTCTGAAACAAAAGTATTGACATTTCTATATTTAGTTGAATTCGACCAGTAATATTTTTTTTTCCAAATATTCGATACATATTTCCGAAATTAGAATTATGCTTTTTTTTCATTTGTGCTCTGTATATTTATTTTATTTTTTGACGTTTCGGTGCTTTCATCGAAAGTCTTTATCAGGAAAGCAATGATATAAAAATGAACAAGGAAAATATTCAGATAATTGAAGAATATACAAAAGACTGAAAAGAAAACGTCGATTCCACATTTAATTCAAAAAGAGCAAAAATCCTCTGGCATTCACCCAAGGTCTGAGAAAAAACCACTTGAAAAACAACATAGATATTGCAGCGATCCAAGAAACAAGACAAATGGAAAATGAGATAATGAACTGTAAAGAATGCATGAAATAGTGGTACAGAGAGCGAATACTTTCGAACTGGCTTTATGGTCAAAGTAGACGTAAAAAACACAATATTAGACTTTAAACAAATATCAGAGAGAATATGTATACTTAGAATGAGAGGAACATATAGAAAACTAACTCTAGTAAATGTCCACGCATCAACTAATGAGAAAAGAGAAGAAGAAAAAAGTATGTTCTACAAAAACCTAGCAATAACCTGGAGGCAAATCCGAAGATATGACAGCAAAATACTATTGGAAGATTTAAACGCAAAAATTGGTAGGGAAGAAATGTACAAACAAATAACGGGAGGAAAAAGTAAACACCTAATGTCAAATGAAAACGGAATGAAACTATTAGAATTGGCTGAAGAACATGAATTGAAAATTATGAGTACTAGCTTTCAAAGGAAAGAAATATATAAAGGCATCTGGGTATCACTGGACGGTATTTCTGCTAACAGAGAAAAAATATGCGAACATAATTAAAAACGTGATAACTCGAAGAGGCGCAGAGGCAGACACCGACCATCTGATGGTTGCAATAGAAACTGAGCAGAAACTTCTAAATAACAACCTCAATAAACTGAAGATCAAGAATTGTTATGATATGCTACAAATACAAGACGAAAAAATGCAAAATGGGTTCCAAGAACAAATAGACACGTATTTAAAAGACTTCATAAAAACACAATAAAGATAGAATGGAATGGACAAGTTTTGAGAAGAATATATGTAAAACATCGGATAAAACGCTAAGCAGAATGCGAAAGAAAAAGAAAAAGTGTGGTTAAACGAAGAGTGCAAAGATGCAATGGTCAACAAAGCAAAAGCTAGAGTCAGGGAACGTCAAAACCCAAATATAAAAAATTAAATGTTATATGACCTAGAGAAAAAAAAAACACTTCAAAAAGATGTGCAGGCAGAAAAAAAGAGCAAGAATGGAGAAACGGCTAGAACACATTGTAAACAATTATAGAAATAAATCTATTAGAAATTTCTACCAAGAGGTGATGAGGGAAAAAGAGGAGTATAAACCCAAAACAATATTCTGCAAGAATAAAAAAGAAGGACTTCCGGATGGGTTGAACAGGTGGGCTGAATATTTCTCGGAACTTCTAAGCGATGAATAAGGGAAGCAACAGATCAAAATGGCAGATAACACAAGAGACCAAGTAGAAAATAACAGTGCAATAGAGCCACCAAAGATGATTTATAAATATGGAGAAAAGAAAATTCAAAAACAAATGTATGGTATATATAGGAGACAGAAATATTACCGGTATGGAAAGAAGCTCTAATAAATCCAATATTCAAAAAGATGACAAAGAAAACTGTAACAATTATAGAGGTATTGCGTTGCTGGACGTAGCATATAAAATCTCAGCCATCATAATAACAGGTCAACCATAGATCAGATTTTCACAATAAAACAAATAATTTCAAACAGCTATGAACACAAGTTGCCTCTTCATATCTTGTTCGGGGATTTCAAACAAGCATACGACTCAGTCAGTCACAGAAAACTGTATGAAATTCTAACAATATTCAAAGTACTAGAAAGGATAATCAGATTGATCAAAATGACATTAGAGGATATTCGCTGTGAAATAAGTATCAACAACAAGATCTCCAAAAGTTTCACAGTTAGAAAAGACCTAAGACAAGATGATCCTATGTCCCCAATTTTCTTCAACTTGGTTCTAGAATGGACTGCTAGACAAAGTGGGATGAATAGTAAAGGCATAGTTAGTCGACAAAAAAATCAGACTTAAGCCTACGCAGATGATATTGCAATAATAACCAGAATAAAAGACGAGCTTGAAAACGTGCTCAAAAATTTAGTACGCATAGCAGCGTCGGCAGGACTCAGAATAAATGAAGATAAGACAAAATATATGCACATAAGAGGACATCAAAAAAATAAAATTGAAACTTTTAAAGTAAGAGATGGCAAATTCTGAAATTTGAAAAAGTTAACAAATTTAATTATTTGGGAGTAGTAATAACAAACAACAATGATGAGGATATAGAAATTCAAGCAAGAATCATAAAGAAAAGTAGATGTGTAGGATCACTAACAAAAATTTGGCAGTCCTCAAAAACAGTAACGAAAAGTGCAAAGTAAGAATATATAAAACTATAATAAGATCAACAGTGCTCTACGGATGCGAGGTGTGGGTTTTAAATGAAAAAAGTCAAAAAAGACTAATAATTTGGGAGAGAAAAGTGCTAAGAAGAATTTTTGGTGGTAAGAAAGTGGACAGTATAATGGTGCGCAGAGCAAACTCAGAAGTTGCGGAATTGTTCGGGGAGCCTAATATAACAGGTATTATAAGGACACAAAGACTAAGGTGGTTAGGACATTTAGTAAGACTACCGGAAGACAGACCGGTATAACTAGTGTACAAGAGTGAAGTAGGGACCAAGAATAGAAGAGGACGACCAAAAGGAAGTTGGATAGATGCTGTACAAAAAGATACTGTCCGCGCAAGATAACTTGGCAGTCCTGGGGTGTAAACTTTTAGGGATGATATAAGTAAAATCAACAAAAACCATAGGCGTGCCCAAAAAAATTGTATTTTCATAGAACATACAAATACATGAATAATAATAAATTGTACTTGTTATTGGTGATTGGAAAATCCAATCCAAATCTCTGTCATTTCTATACTTGTTCAGGGGAATGTTATGAAGTCTATAAATTTTTACTTATCAATAGGTACTTTTTTTTCTCATTAGCTTTAAGATTTTATATCTCTTCTGGGATTATCTAATTTGTTTGTGTGAAGGGCACTGAAAATCATCTTGCAGAATGTTAATTTGAAATTTTTGTAACAAAATTATTTGTACGTTTCATGTTTTAGCGTAAAAAAATATTTTCACATGAAATTTTTTTTATTGTCTACACCAATGGACAGACAGATTCAAATGTACCTCATTGATCATTCATGATGCATTCTCTCTGCTGCCCTATCCCTCTAACCCCCAAGTTTAGCAATAAATGGTTGTAAAAGTAGGACTCACTATTTTGCGTAGTGCGTTACTTGAGCAAAAGTTTAAGTTTGACACAGCGCATCGTAAGCATAATGAATCGCATTACATTCTTTCTGACTGCCAAGTTATCTTGCGCGAACAGTACATGGTATCTCAATATAAAGAATTGGAAAAAGAAGGCGCTAAACTGTAATCAATGGAAGAGTATTACTCATCAAGCCATAGACCTGCCAGGTATAGAGAGCTGGAATATTATTAAGTCTTGGCAAAAATCATTGTGTGATATATTAATTAATTTTTTCTTCTCTTTTAATTTTCACAATGAAAATCTTAGAGATTTATATTATCGATTCCTTTGTTTGAGGTCCTTCCACGTGGCTTTTCCTCAAACTTTGTTTTTCGTACTAAATATGAAACCCACATTTTCACATTCAGTATTCTGTTTAATTCTTAATTATTCAGCTTCTTGTTTATTTTTGTGTCATTGTTTTTCTGATGAAGACCCTTGGTAAATGGGTCGAAACGTCAAAAAATAAATAGATATACAAAATTCAAATTCTCAAAAATCCATTTATTTGAGAAATAATTGTTTCAAATGAACTTTCACGGGTATGCAGCAGTGTTGAGTGCTAACTTACTTCTTGCGAACCGTACCTAGGGTAAGAATTCAGTCTTGATCAGACTTCATATGATTTGTCCGGATTCCATCCGGAATCTTATTGCAGATCGGATTTTCCTCAGAGCCGTAATTTCATGACTACCTAGAATTTTACAGCGCTATTTGTAATAGAGAGAAGACAAAGGCCACAGTGAACACTGTGCCGTCACCGAAAACGTGAGACTGAAACATGTTTCATAATAAATAGTACCTTATAAAAATTCTATTAAAGTTTACAAAGTGTGAGAGATTCTCATTGTCAGGATTAGAAGATATTGGATTGGAGCTGAGTTCAACAAAATGCACTATATAAACTAGTATCTGATTCTCGTGATAAAGCAATGAAAATGGAGTTGATAAATGGCATGCAAAGATATAAATCTGCAACAATGTCATCTACTATAGTGCAGCTGAAGTGGCAGATAATATTTCTTCAAACATGCCACCAATTTTTTAAAGGTCACTTTACAGTATCCTGTATTTCTTAAAATGTAAAATTGAAACTTATATTATAATAAATGGTACTAAATAATCTTTCTATTAGCGTTTTGTTATTTATTTTACGATAATTATTTTAGGTTATATAGATAAAAATATATAGGATTTCGCCTGATTATTGATCATCATACTACCTTAAATGAAAGTTAATAGAAAAAGGATTTGTCTTAGTGGTCTTATAATAAATTGGACTACGTGAGCTCTCTATGAGAGTTCAATTCATTTTTTCACAATTATTAGTTTAGTAGGAGATATAAGCATTCAAAGTGAAAAATGTATAGCAGATGTTCATCACATCATTTCACCCTCTACATCTAAACCACGTAGTCATATGTCAAAAGGCTTTTCAAAGGCAGTGTGATGCAGCCGGCTATATAAAATATTTCAATTCTAGATAAATCAAATAATATTCTATCAAGTCTCAGTCTCAATGCCGAAAACTAGATTTTTTTTTGGATATTAATTTTTATCCTCTCATGACCGGAGTTTGAATATCAGTCCTTGATTAACCTCAGTATCCGAGCTCCTAATCATACTAACATTAAGTGAATTCGTGAATTCTTTACCAATAGGATTAGTTGGAAAAATCGTTCCAAATTCTCACAAATGCAGGCTGTAACAGAAATAAGTACACTAATTTCCACCAGTAATAGAACTCGTCAGGTATAACAAATTTCCTCTATAACTTCTTCCTGTCAATCCTCTGGATATCGAGCAGAAATTCATCAAAAATTTATTAAAAATTTTACAGTGCGCCTGTAGTTCGAAATGAATGTTTGAGACTTGTTGAACCATCGTAGTAAAGTCAATCATTCATTTGAAGCTGAAAGAATATTAATATAGTGGCAATACATCGATATTTTCGCTTATCTCAGTAATTCTGTTTTTGCATATGTTATAAGATAGGTTAAATTTGTCTCTGAGATCAACAATTTGACTTATTACTCATATTTATATCTCACCACTGATCTCTAATATAACACTGGATTGGATTTAGGCCGCTGGAATGCGGCCCCAATTGAGCGTCGCCATCTTGGCAAAAACTGAGGGTTTGTGTCAGATCAATACCGCGTTGTGCCGCGATATTTGAAATTCAGCTGTTTGGTTTGCCGGTATTTTATCTATCAAACATGATGATCGAGTGCATGTTTTGCGGAAAGAAGCCCGATTCATCGAGAAATGTGACAATGCACAAGTAAGTACAACAAAAGAACCTGAAGTAACTGTCGTTATGACTGAAATAAGTAAACATTACTTATTTTTATTGCTATGCTATGATGTGAATATTTTCAAGACTTCCATCCGATGAACAATCTTTCTGAAAATGGCTCGAACAAATGGGTTTGCCAAACTTAGAAATAGCCAAAAACATGAGATTATGTTCTCAAAATTTTGTTGCATCCGCGAAAAGATACACGACTCTGGAAAATGATGTTGTTCCGACTATTTCAACGAACTATACAAAAACTATAGCGTTAAGTGCAAAACCAAAAAAAAATGTTCAAATAGTCACACATTTATAACAAAAATCGTGAAACTATTCAATGAATTTGATAATTCAGAGCTAAAATGTTCAAAAAATAGTTAAAATACTGATACTAGAAAGTTAACAAATATTTTGAGCTATTAATGAATATTATTGAATATTTTAACTATTATAATAATTTTCAAATATTTTTAACTATTATTGATTATTAATGTATGCATATTTATTTATTTATTTATTTATTTACCATAATTATCCAACAGGGAGAACCCCAATTACAGAATAATTTAAATGAAACAGATTTGATAATCTTAATGTCAATTATACAATTAGTAGACTCTACATTTGGTACAGAAGTACAAGAAATAAAGATAAAAATAATAATATATACATATATGTTAAATGCATACCCTGCTAATAAAAACAGTCATTCAGTCACCTAAAATTGATCTACTTCTACAAATTACTACAGTAAATTATTCACATCAAATTTAAATTTTGACAGACTATCAGCTAAATCAATATCAGAACAATAAATGTTGAAAGTATTACACAAAGAAATTATAGGCGAATTTAGATGATAATTTGTTCTAGCAAAATCACATTTAAATGTATTGAATATCCTTGTATTACAGGGTCGTACGAAAAAATTTAATTGAGCCAAAATTTCAGGCGAATCAACGAGATTATTCACCACCTTGTAAATGAATATTAATTGTTGTTTGGTCCGTCGAATTTCCAGTGAACTAGTATTGAATAAGTTGAGCAGAGTATCATAATTACAGTCCGGCCAAATTTTATTTGTACGGAAGAAACAATGTTTGTAAAACTTTTTCTGAACATTTTCTATTAGAAAAATTTGATTATTATAGTGTGGAGACCAAATTAATGAGCCGTACTCAAGTTTGCTACGAACTAACATGTTGAATAAAGTTTTTAGGCTTGAGATATTTCTGAATTCATAGGTTATTCTCAAAACAAATCCAGATAGTCTGTATGACGAACTTACTATATCTGAAATATGAGGAGAAAATGTAAAATACTGATCGAAAGTTATTCCAAGATCTTTTTTAGATAATTTTCGTTGTAAGATGTTGTTTTCCATATCGTAAGCATATTGAATTGAACTTAATTTTTTGGTAAAAGTAACCACCTCACATTTATTCAGATTGAAATACAGTTTATTCTCTACTGACCATTCGTAAATACTGTCAAGGTCTCCCTGTAAAGCAAGACAATCTTCATTATTAGATATCCTCGAAAATAACTTGAAGTCATCCGCAAACAACAAGCATCTGGAAAAGGATACACATTCGACCATGTCATTGATGAATAATATAAACAGCAGAGGGCCTAAAACTGAGCCTTGAGGAACTCCAGACTTAGCAGTATACTCAGAAGAGCGAAAGCCATCAATAAAAATATACTGTTTTCTATTACAAAGATAAGAACAAATCAAGTTCAAGAAATTTTCAGCGAATCCAATTCGTTCTAATTTTATGAGCAAAATTTTGTGACAGACTCTGTCAAACGCTTTTGCAAAATCTGTATAAATACAGTCGACTTGTTCTCTATTCACTAGAGCATCGGAAACATACTGGGTAAATGTCATTAGATTTGTAACAGTAGATCTACCAGAAACAAAACCATGCTGAAAGGGACTGATTAACTGGCTGAACTGACATTGAATCGATTTGAATATGATATATTCAAAGATTTTAGCCAAAGAACTCAAACAAGATATAGGTCGATAATTTTTAAATTGGTCTCTCTCTCCTGACTTGAAAATTGGCCTTATCTTAGCAGTTTTAAACTGTTCTGGAAAAGTCCGCAACTTCAATGATAGATTGAACAAGTAACAAAGTGGGGTAGCCAATATTTCAGAACAGCCCTTAACAATGAATATTGGAACGTTATCTGGACCAACGGACTTTGTATTCTTCTGTGCTTTTATTGCATTTAAAACCTCATTAATTGATATTTCATCCATAGTAATATGCTCACCGGTTGGCTTAAAATAGTTTGTGGAATAATTATTATTTAATCATCGTTTAAGAAAACACTTTGAAAAAAATTTGCGAAGCCTTCTGCTATCTTAGAACCACCTATGTGTTCTACATCATTCATGAACATTGTCGAAGGTACACCAGCATTCATACGCTTGCTGTTGACGAAAGACCAAAAATCGTTAGGATTATTGTCTGAAATAATATTATTCTCCAACTGAGCTAGATAGTTCTTGTGAAGCTCATCCGAAAGCATTCTACATTTTGTCCTAAAACTTCTAAATTGTGCTAGATAAAAAGAAAAACCAGTATTTTTGAACAGTTTATGATAATGTGCTTTAAGTTTAAGTGAATTAATGAGTACACCATTAAACCAAACAGGATATTTACTTTTGCGTCTTTGTATTTTCGGGACACTCAAATCGAATATATTGTACAATATATCATAAAAAGTTTTGACAGCTAAATCAACATCATGGCATTCATTTATCCACTCCCATTGTTCACTTGAAAGTAGACGGTATAGTATTTCATAGTTACCTTTCTTAAACTGATAGTAAGTATCAGGCTTATTGCATAATTTGATATTACAATTTGTCTGTATACAAAATTCAATAACCAAAGAGGGGTGATGTTTGTCTTCAGACACCATTGACTCCATACTTTTAGAAACTTCACAATTTAAATTAGAGACAACAACATCTAAAAGGTGCCCATGGGTATTCAATACATTATTGTTTTGCTCAGCATTAAGGATACCCAAAAAACTTATGAACTGCTCTACTTTTGCATCACAGAGGCTATTATCAATATAATATTTACTGAGATTGGATATGTTAATATCACCTATAATCAAAATTTTTGATGAAAACACAGAAGGAAGATCTAAAATAGCTTGAAAAAAATGTTCATATGCGAAAACTGGTGCATCTGGAGGTATGTAGACTGAAATTAGATACAGGAGCATATTGTTTATAACCATTTTGACACATACACATTCCACACTGTCAGCACTGCAAATAAATTTCATATTTATTGGATTTAGCAAAGTTTGTGCAGCTATCATAACGCCCCCACCACGGTTCTTGCCCGTCTTTTGAGGATTCCTATCCGTGCGAAATTTCAGGTAATTGTCAGCAAATAGCTCCGAGTCAAAAATATTGCTTTTAAGCCATGTCTCTGTTAGGACAATCACATCAAAATTTGACAGTTGTACATTTTTGTTGAACTCGGATATTTTGGTATTGAGTCCGCGGACATTTTGGTAGTACACAGCGATGTTTTTGTTAGAGTTTATTAGTTTTTTGATTTTTCGAGCCGTGGAGTGCCCTTGATATACTTTATAGTGAAGTTGTTTGTACCATCGGAATTTAACCTCTTGAGCTCTTCCCGTAAAAGAAAAAGATGCTCTCGCTGTTTGGGTGTTTTATCATTTATGATTGAAATAGATGAATATGCTGGCAATACTTTCAGCTTATTGAAGTTCTTAAATATAATTTTGGTGTATTTAACATCATTAAATATTAGTTTAAGCAGACGTGGTTTGTTTTCAAGCTTCTTGCCTAGCCTGAAGAATTCAAAACTACAGTCGGACAAATCCGGCAATATTGACGTATATTGAGAATAATTTCATCATCTAACTTGCATTATACTTTGAATTTCATCGAGTGTCTTCTATAAGTGTTTTAAATTTGCCGCCGAATAGTGACACAAAACCTCAGTTTTACTGTCAAGGCCGCCGTTCAACCGGGGCCGCTTTCAGATGCCAGAATACGGTCTAAACCGAATCCAGTGTTATATTAGAGATCAGTGTATCTCACTGTCAAGTAAATTAATTTTTATTTAGGGTTTTCATGTATTTTCTCAGTTAATTATTCCTCAAAAATCAGATTGTAAGCACAAATTTATTGCACTGAGCACTACTGGAGAAATCAGTCTGAAATCAGGCAAAATATGTGCTGCCATCTATGAGCGGCGAATAAAATAACGGTTATTCTGAATCATTAAGAGAAAATCAATCAACGATTAAAGAAAATGATGGAATATCAATAGAAATTCAGCTAATAATTTCATTGAAAATATTGGTATAATTCTAAAAGCTTCTATTCTGGAACATAACCTGCAAATGTAATCAACTAAATTTTGTAAGTGAAATGAATGTTTTCTGAAATATCAGATGCGATATTACGTACCATTTATTTGTTTAGCAGATCAATTCACAGGGCATGCATTATTAAAATGACCCGAGTGTGAAGTTTGTAATAATATGAAAAAAACTAGTATTCTTGCATTTTCCTATCAGGTGCTTAGTTTATCAATTAATTTATTTTATTCATCTCATCTGCTGTTTCTCGTTTTAGATAAACAATAAATCCTAAGTACTTCACAGTATTTTTAGCATTATGTATGAGTAGACAAGATTTTGACAAGGAATACTTTAACATATCCACAATAGTTTAATTTTTAACGAAAAATTACAATTCGGAAAGCTTTCCAAATAAATTCGTTAGACTAATCATAAACTGCCTGAATTGCTATTAGCAAAGGTAGATATTTTCACAGGTTCGGGCTTTTCTGATAATTATTAATCGATTTTTTTACCAGAATTTATTTGAACAAGTTGTCAAGTCACATATTTCAAAATCAATTATTCCATTCATACTCCTGGATTCAATACTTGCAGCAGAAACTTGGGGAGGTAAAAATGCTAAAAAATTAAGAATTCGGAAAACAGGTATTAAGATATATTGTTGCTCTCGGTGACTTATACTACTGGTTAAATCCAATGTATTCATTTCTGTTACACCCTGTATTATGTCTAAATCATTTAATATGTCACAGTCCTTTGCTAGCGTGATACATATTTCTGACCAATCAGCATTTGGTGTCCGTAGAAATGAAAGTGTCGCTGACAGGCGCTTCGTTGGCGAGCAAATGAATACCAACGTTAGTTTAACCTCTATGATAATTATTTCTTCTTAAACATTAGTAGAATTTCATTCTGTAATTTGTTATTCAAAATCCAACAATAATTCCTTTGAATTTTTCAGGTATAAAACATTGAATCTTTGTCCATTTTTGCTTATATGAATATGTATAAAAAACGATTAGAGTAAATGATCTTTGATGGTATTGTTTTGCTTCCAAAACTATGTCTTGTAGGTATTCAATAAACCAATATGTAAATTAGAAGCTTGTTTAGGAGAACAATTTCCAGATATTCATTCTTTGAATTAAAACTGGTTCTCCGAAAAATGGGACGTCCGCCGGTCAGTTCGATCACGCGTACCTATGAAGTCGTGCTGTCAATAGGGGGGCTCTTCTAATCCCACCCTTCAGTTTAATCACGAAAGGGGGTGGGTCTAAATTATAAAATCTGGTCAATCTGTTAAGATTTTTGTTATTCGCATTGGCAATAGTGCATGTTTTGGTGTAAAAACGGCCCTAAGCTGTCAATTTTACACAACTTTAAATAAGTGCGTACCGCACCGCCGAATACCCGAACTTTAAAATTTACACAAACATGGTCATCATATTCTTAGATCAGTGACGGCTTATGTTAATCCCTCCACAGCAAGATCGTGGTCGAACTGTAGGGTCGAATTAACACCATTTTATTTTCGGTGGTCGAACTGACCGACTCCCGAAAAATCCACTCACCAGTAATTGAATCTGTATTTGTATTAATTTTCGGAATGCATTTGATTCATGAAATCAATTTTTGGTATAAATATGATTGTTATTTGCGCTATTAATACATGAATGTGCTAACAACAATTGCTGTTATTTTGTTGACAAATATAAACTAATAACAAACTGTTTATGTGCATGTTGAACATGTATTCGAATTGTCGACATTCTACCTCCTATTGATGAAATTATTTGTGATAGATTATTGCATTATTCAATTTATATATTCATAATGCATGCACATCGTAATACAATGATATTTGAAAAACAAAAAGTAAATACTCCACACAATGAAACAAAATATCAATAAAACGAAATTATAATTATTTAAAAGTACACTTTTTCATTATAACCTCCCGAATCTTTATTAATTATATCATGACTAAAATTAATATTTGTTTGATTACTTGTTGAACAATTTTCTGGAGGTCACTCTTGGCATTTTCTGTCATTAATTTTGTTGTTCTACATTTCATATTTGTATTATAGTCTCATACTATTTTTATTTCCAGTAAGAGACTACACAGACATCTAGGAATAATCTAAATGATCAAACTTTTTGGGAGAGAAGCAGTTTCCGTTATTAATTATTGCTGGGTGTTACCAAGAAAGCAATGGTGAAAACAATATTTAAAATTACGACAAAAATGATTCGTTACCGAGCTAATAATTACTAATATCAATTATTTTAAATGATTTCTCCTGCTTGCTTTTCCTACAACCCTTGTTGTTCATATATGCAGGTAACAAAGGCAGAGTCAGTCAACTGTCAAACAGGAACATCGTTTATTTCGTATTAATCAACATTAAGCTCTTATTCATCGTTCCTAAAATATTTACCTGAACATTTCCAAGATAAAATTATAAAACGCTTTATCCTACATTTATCTAAACAAAACTGTCTTCTAAGCTTAAATAGTAAATCTTGTTAACAAGGCTCATCCAATCTGTAGATAAGGAGTGTTAGAATTAAGAATTATCTTTATGTAGAACTCATGTTTTTGGTTAATGCGCAGATAAAAATGTTAGCCAGGTATGAAATCCGTTAAAAGGTTGACAATATTTTCATCACCATTACTGTGAAGTTTTTACCGAATTAGTAAAAATAATGTTATATTGGAAATAATAGTCAAACATGAAAAATATCGAACAAAAATAAAATATATTACAAATATTATTCATAAAAATTATGTTGTAGTATTTTTCAACAAAAACTGTTCTGTTCAAATATTTTTTATAGAAATGTAGATGAAACTATCTATTTCATGATAACTAACTGAAAAAAATATTGTTTTTTTTCAAGACAGTTTGAAAATTTGGTCTGAAAATCTATATTTCAGACGGTTCACATGAAAAGTACCTAAGCAATTTACAGTCAGGTAATAGTTATTTAAGTATTAAGATCAGTAAGTACAGTTTACCGATTGAGAATGATAGTTTGGAGGCCGAGCCTTGGCGAGGTTTCCAAATATTATACGAAATCGGTACTGTACTTATTGACCGTGATGCTTACAAAATTTTTTGCACGATTGGAACATCCAAAATATTCATCCGAATTATCTTTTTCAAATTGAATCACTTCTGATGATTGTTTTTTCGCTGCCAGCTGTCAAGTTTGACATTCTATCCTGATTTTTCAATTACAAATAGAGATAAATAAATTAATATTTTTTTGTGAAAATCCACAATTTTTTACTTACCGCCTTTGCCCATGGGCGGTAAGCCAGCATAACCATAGTAACCACAGTTTGCCGGTAAAATCAACATACCACCTCAAATAGAGGGCCGGTAAACACATGAAAACGCTCAATCGTGCAAAAATGTTATTTTCTCAACCTTGAAACGTGATTAATCTTAAGTTTAATAAAAATTTATCTATCGTTTTCTAATTATTTGATTCAATAACCAAATACATCAAAACACACTAGCTGTATAATCGGACGTTTGTGAAGCGCGTGCTTTTTCATGTGGAAATAAATAATTGTTGGTCTATCTGTCATTGTAAAATAGACAGCGCGAAGTATTTATTCCACAAATTTTTAATTCTATGATAAAAATTTGTTTCCAAAGAATTAAAATGATTCTTTTCAGAATCTAATATTAATTAAAACCTATACTTCTTGCCCTTCTTGGTAGGACGACCGAGAAAGCACTTTTGTTAGAGAGACGGATCTACGAGAAACCGGTGCTAATATGCTCTCGTGATTCTCGTGATTAAAATATGCGTTTTATTTTTAATCTCCTGAACAGTGAAATGCACGTTACCATTCCTTATACCCGACAAGTCACTTTATTTTTTACACATAATGTTGAAAAATATGGTTACAGTTAGTAAAAAACCGAAAAACAATGCCTTGTCTCAAATATCTAAATAATAATGCATAAAATACATAAATATGGAAACACGTCAATATACACTGTATTTACCGCGATAATTATTGAAAAAAATCTTTAAATCAGCAATTTTCTTAGTTGCACTTTTCAAAAAATCCGTTAGGGGCAGTAGCTCCGAAGAAATTAGAGTTTTCAGATTATTCTCTAATTTCTAGGAAGTTACAGTTTGTTTGAACCTCCCTTACTGAAAATATCTAGTTGTTCTCCATCCTCGGCTGATGCAAACTTTATTTTATTATATTATGCCTGAAAAGCTGATGATGGAGTAAATTGAACCTCGAAACGTCCAAATAAAAAGACAATATCAATTATGAAAAAATAAATATTTTCATACAAATCCCTTGATCTCTCAAGGCCTTCAACTTTTCCATTATACTTCAACAACCGGAGACAATGTGTACATACACAGCGCAAAAATAGTTTTGTAAACATGTGCTGCCGTCTGCATTCATGTAAATGAGAAAAAACGTTTCTCCAAACTGATATACGCATAATGTGGAATCGATCACCTGAAATACAACTATGCAAACATATGAAAGATTCAACAGTTGAAAATAAAATAGCTAGAGTCAAGCTGTATCGAGTCGTGCCGTCAGCTCCATCCAAAAAGTGAATCTTTGTTTGATGAGGTTAAAAACGATGATTTTTTAATGAACATGAAATTCGCTCTATCAAAGGCTCTTGATTGCAAGCTTATTCGCGTCAAGTCCAGAGAAGAAAGAAAAGGTATCAAATTGTTTCAAGAACTAGAATTGCAGCAAATATTTCTTTAGTAGTATACATTGGAATTAAGCGATGCATTCATGGAAGCAAAAGATTGGAAGTTTCAGTTGATAGCTTGTTCTAAAAATCACACTAAATTTCATAGTGAAAATGTTGCTGTTGACTCAAAAAAGTAAGCATGTATTTTTTGTAACTCTATCTGACTGTCGTTTTGATTCAAAGAGTGCCACAATTGATAACAGCTAGTATGAAAAGGCACTGATTCAAAACTAAGAATGATATTTCCTGGACACTCTGTAACGACCCGCTATTTTCGATACTTTTCAGATCCAAATAATATATCATTCCATACACAAGATCAAACATCTAGGAGCCGACTGCATTTACGACCAAATTGTATATCAATCGATTAAGTATTTAGTGATCAAGACGATGCCAGGCTTTATAAATGCAGGGTCTTGTCCTAAGTATCGAAAAAAAGACCAATTCTGGTCAAGCTTTTTGACGCAACTTCCTTAATAGAACTTACAATTGAAACTAGTAACTAATCGAAAACCAGGATGTCACTCCTTGTCCTGTCCAGGAGGGCGGCAGCCACCCTTAAATGTAACACATTTTCATATTAAGCTTCACTGATCGAGCTAACAATTAAAATTTTCTGACCACAAAAAGAAACAAGGTACCACTTCTCTATCTGTCCGGGAGGGCGGCAGCCTCATTTGAAATTATTCGATTTTCAGGTCCCAATTTCGAACGAAGCTGTACTTCTCTCATCAAATGTAGGATTATTTTTTCTAATTGTAGCTTGAGTCTTCCTGAACACGAGAATACCAAAATGCTGCCTCCCACTCTGTCCGGAAGGGCGGCAGCCACTCTTTAGGGGCATACACGATTAGCGCGGAACGCACATGAACTCGGCACTGTCATTTTTCAAATGAACCCTGCAATATTTGATTTTATAAGTGAATTCAACTCTGGAATCACTCATGTTAGGCTGAAATACAGTATTTAACAATTATTGCAGGCTAGCTCGCTACGTTCGCGCTTTTGAAAACATCCCTGAATATTACCAAATTACGCTGCGCTCGCCTGTGGGACAGAACTTGAGCCCAAGATAGCTAAGAAGGGTGCACTGAACTCCTCATGTTGAGTCGAAATCCAGTCTATAAATAAATGTTCAAATGTACGGTTGAATTTGAATCTGGTTTATTATTAATATAACCATCAGGTTCAAATCCCGAATTTCATCAAATAAAAAATTATTAATATAAAATGGCATGTGTCCAGAGAATCTTACTCAGGTAGAAAGTTTTTAGTCCTAATTCATGGTATAGTGCCGAGTTCGAGTAGGAGATTGAAGATCCAGGTAATTTGATGCCGAGATCTAGGCCGCCCCTCTTTAGATCTCAGTTTTGAAAGCAGCTGTACTTTTCTCATCGAATGTACGATTCTTCTCTATAAATTGTAGCTCGAGCCTTTCTGAACACGAAAAAACGGAAGTGCTGAATCTCGCCCTTTCTGGGAGGACTGCAGCACGGCGGACTCTATACCAGGCGGGAGTGTGACCCCCACTACCACACAGCATTCGCATGACGTCAGTAGGCTGGTTTTTACACAGTTTCATGCGATGTAATAGTATTAAATTTGTATTTTAGAACTATAATGTTTATACAGAATGATTATTGACTTACTAACAACAATAATAATAACGATAATTCTCTTGTCTCTGAATATAGTTTTAGAGTAAAACGCTGTAATGCGATAAATGTAACTCAAAATAACAGTTCGCTATCAATGCTTTCATTAACATATATTTTATCAAGTTGCAAAATCACCCACTTGTCCTCTTCTTTTGTAAGTCTATTTGCAATTACTCTTAAGAAATGATCATTTCCTATTTAAGAACTTGAAGATATATGAAAAGAAGCTGTAAGTAGTGTTTCATCAAGACAAGATTTCTTGTCTTGATGACCATTTCTTGTCTTGTCTTGATTTTCAAGAACACCCAGTTAAGCGTTAGTGTCTACCCTTTATCCTTCCTGTCAGTCATGTTATGAATCGATTCTAGCAATGTTTTCCAAGATTGCCACCAATAGAAATAAATAAAAAGTCCATCATTTTCATGTTTTAATCAGTATCTGTAATTATTATTGTTATATGATATAGCAATGTTGCTAAGAATTAACAACTTTCTTAGAGCATTGGGGATTCTACTAATACATTTCTCTTCTACATAAACGATTTAATCACCGGAGACTGACGACTTATGCTTTCGATATGTATCGAATATTTGTTTTGAAAACCATAGTCACCGATACTTTTTACTAGCCCGAATAGGTTTAAATTTGTAAATGAGCTTTTTCAACTTGAAAATTAAGAAAAATTTCAGAAATACCTATATTGTAAGCCGCCATCTGTCACCATAACAATAACAGCTGTCATGTAGACAATGACAGACGTCACTTCGACAATGACAGCTGTCACTTTGAAAAGGACGCTGTCACTTTTACAATGACGCTGTCACTTTGAACTGTCAGTTTGATAATGACAAATGTCACTTTGAAAGTTGGTATGATACTCCTTAATTAATGTAACAGTGATGAAACTGGCCGTGAAATTTGTTGTCGGGAAAAAACTGTGATGATCACAGCAGATTTAAATTTTTCAATAATAGAATAATAAATGTGCAGATTTGAATATTTAATTGTCAAGATATCAAGATTTCTTGACAAGAAGTCTTGATTCTTGATAGTACGTTCTTGTCTTGTCTTGGAAATTAGAAAACACTTCTTGTCTTGGTCTTGTCTTGATTTCAAGACAAGATCAAGACTATTTCTTGATTCTTGTGAAACACTAGCTGTAAGTTGCTGCAAATATTTAGGATGTGATTGCATATCAATCATGTAAGACCAAATAATAATTTTTGAAGTGTAGCGCTTTTGATTTGAGAAAAGGAGACTTATTTGTTCACACAAGTACAATAATTGCCCAATTCTCTCTTCACCGCCTTCGTTCTCAGACATCATTATTCAAATTCTAAATAATAGAATAAGAATTGACAAAATCAGTTTCATTTAACATACATCCTGAAATATCTCTCAATTTGGATAATGTATCAAGTTCATTTGTAGATAATGGAGTGTTATTATGCTGTAATTCACTCAAACATACCAGTTTATTTTTAAAGAAATACTTTGGGCTCAAGTTTCTATCTATTTCAATATGAAAAGAACGACTTACTGCTTTGGAATATTTAAATAATGAGAAAGTCCAGGAAAGATTGTTTGAAACTGATTAGGTTTCAAATGCGGTTTATCGTAATGAAAAGTCCTAATTTCTCCTGGATAATTGTATGTATTTGTATAGCTAGTTACAATGCAAAAAAATTCAAATGTAGTTACATTTTCTTCTGTACTATCATAATTGCTTTTACAAGCTGAGACACAACATTTGCGAGGTATGTTTAAATTGAATAATATGTATATATTTAGGTAGGTATTCAAAATATTAGAAGAAAATCTACTTCGTATCACGAAGTCATTAAGTCTACTACTAACGCTGGCTCGCTCACAGAGCCTACTGACGTCACGCTCCCCTCCATCACACTCCCGTCTGGTAAATAGAGATCGCCGTGGCTGCAGTCATCTTTAAGTGTAACGCATTTTTATATACGACCTCTCTCTCATTGAACTTACGATTTTTTTTCAATTTGAAGGTTGAACCTTCTTGAATACAAGAAAATCGGGATACATTCGATGAAAAGAGTATAACTGCGTTCAAAATTGGGACCTAAAAATCGGATAGACTTTAAAAGTGGCTGTTATCCTCACGGACAGGGTAAGAGGCAGCATTTCGGTATTCTCGTATTCAGGAAAGCTCAAGCTATAATCAGAAAAAATAATCGTACATCCGATGAAAGAGGTTTAGCTGCGCTCAAAATTGGCACCTGCAAATCGAATAATTTCAAATGTGGCTGCCGCCTTCCCGAATAGGTAGAGAAGCGGTACCTTGGTTTTCTTGTAGTCAGAAAGGTTCGAGCTTCAATTTGAAAAAATAATAATCATTAGCTTGATGAGGGAAGCTTAATACAAAAATGGCTACACTTATGGGTGACTGCAGTCCTCCTGGACAATACGAGCATAGACCGTTTGAGCACGGCGGTCAAATTTTTAATCCGTATAGCACGGTCTTCCGTAATCTCTATGTACCACTTGAGCACGGCGGAAGCTTAACAGATTATTGGGTGAACCATAAACAAAAATAGTAAATAAAATGTAGAATCTTTAGTGTACAATGCAGATAGCCGAAATGAACCAATCACGTAAGAATAATGAGAAAAAAAACACCCAAATTGGACTATTTTTGTGAATGAATAATGTAGGGGTAAGTATATTAATTGGCACCAAAATATAACATTCTCATTGATATTCATTCATTATTATTATTCACTATTACATATTTATTTGACCAACATTAAATCTTTAAAACGGAAAGAATATGATAATAATAGAATTAAACAGAAAAAGGAATATAACAAGAACTGATTTTGTGGGCATGGACCGTATGAGCGCGGCGGTCAAATTTTTAATCCGTATAGCAGAGTCTGCCGTAATCCCTATGTACCATTTGAGCACGGCGGAAGCTTAACAGATTATTGGATTAACCATAAACAAAGATAGTAAGTAAAATGTAAAATCTTCAATGTACAATGCAGATAGCCAAAATGAACCAATCACGTAAGAATAATGAGAAAAAAACACTCCAATTGGACAATTTTTTGAATGAAGTGTATAAATTGACACCAAAATATAACATTCACATTAGTATTCATTAATTAAAATGTAAATATGTATATATGACGAGTTTTCAATAAAATGAATTATGTTGGTTGTCAAAAGGTGTAAATATTTGTAAATATGTTATATTTTTTCCACCTATATAGTTTTTATCAGTCGTTATTTGCTTATAATAAAATGAAACGAATTGTTATCCAAGTTCGTTTATTATATTAACTCACAATTTTTGGCATTTAGAGAAAGTACATTTATTTGGGATCAAAAGATTAAAGTAATAAACTTGGCTCAAACGGTATACAGGGATAAAGAGAAAAATGCTCAAAAGGTCTATGGGATTAGGACAAAACTGACCGCCGCGCGCAAACGGTATATCTCCGATTTTGTAAAAGCTATTAGTTATGATTTTTTGAAAAAATAGTATACTCATGTAAATGATGACGAGTTTTTAATAAAATGAATTGATAGGTGTAGTAAAATGGAAATATGTATATATGAGGAGTTTTTAATAAAATACATTATGTTAGTTGTAAGAAAGTGTAAATATGTTATATTTTTTCTACCTATATAGTTTTTATCAGTCTTTATTTGTTCATGATAAAATAAAATGAATTGTAAACAATTAATTTTCGTTGGGATATCAGTTCCGTAAATTAATTAGCAACACAACGTTATCCAAGTTCGTTTATTATATTATTAACTCACAATTTTTGGCATTTAGACAAGATACATTTATTTGAGATTGAAAGATTTAAGTAATAAACTTGGCTCAAACGGTATATAAGGATTGAAAGAAAAATGCTCAAATGGTCTATGGGATTAGGACAAAACTGACCGCCGCGCTCAAACAGTATATCCCCGACAAGACAGGGGATGGCATCCTGACTTATTCTTAAAGTACTTGGAACTCACTATCGATTGGTACTAGTTTCAATCGTAAGTTCTATCAGTTTAAGCAGATATCACTTTAGGTGCCTCAATGGTCCAGCGTATTAAGACAGCCAACAGCAATCTCAATCTCTATTGTTTGATTTCTACAATCATGTGCTCGATTTCCATCCAGAGTCTGGATGATTTTATTCGTATCTTTGATAGATCCATCAAAAATTTGTGTAAAAATTTTTATAAAACAAATAACGAGGTATCAATAATATTATTCTTATTATTAAATGGTACTTCTTAGACCTAAACAGAGAAATTATTGCAATGAAAAAAAAATCTTCAGCACTGTTTTTGAATTTGTCTATTCTATAATCAAAATAATATTGGAACTGTTAGTTTGGTTACTATAGTTACTTCCCAACAATTCAGGTATTCATTTCAGGCTTTGAGTTTGCCGTTTCATAATTTTAAAAGTTTCTTTTGAAATATTGGTGAGTTTCCAAAATCTTGTTAGAGAAAGTATAGATTACAACATGTTTGGAATGACGAATTCCACACTCGCAAACCGTAGTCCTCGCCTTCGGGCTCGGATTACAAATTTCCGCTCGCTTTGAATAAGGGCCATTCCAATACTTGTTGTAGAATATACTATTATAAATAAATTTCACATTTAAATATAACTTTTTAACTTGGTTTCAGGATTTTAACTTATTGAGCAATGACTGAATTCCACATACTTTGAGACTTATTTGATTTTGAAATCAATATATTAGTCAGGATCAAGAACATTAATGATTTTCAAAGAGTAAAATTGCCAAAACTTTGTTTTTAGATAAAAATTGAACCAGCAGAAAATCAGATTTACTGTCTTCTCTGAATTCCTATAGTCTCAACTTCGTGACACCTAAGAAATGTCAGCCGCAGTCTTGACCGTATTTTCTGAACTTGAGACCAACGACTAGATTTTTCCTGAAGAATCAGAATATCAATCCTCTTTTTATCGGACTTTTAATTTCCAGCTCCCGGAAATCCTTGCCGCATTTCAAAATCTGCTAATTCTTTGCCTAATTAGACAAATTAATAGAAAAAAGAACATTGCAGTGAATGAATTATTTTATTCTGCATTACTGTAATGAACGGTAACACTGATAGCTAAAATAGTTATTGTATACTTTTAACTATTTCTAAGAGCCTGTTTTGGAATATTGCAGTTCCTGAGTATTTATAAAATCAGAAAAGACCATAAAAGAGCGACGCTTTTAAAGCTCAACAGAAGAGAATAATGCAGCCATGACAAAGTAGTTAAAAGCACTCATGAAAAATTAGCCTTGTGAGTGTTTTAGAAAATGGTATCAACGTGTAATTGAGTACAAGGCACACCAAGGAAATGAAATTATATTTAAGTAAAATCATTTATTCATAGAATTTATTGATCACAGTCTGTCTTTATCACTTTGAACATCTTCTCTCATATAGATTGTTCTAAATTGATTTTAAAATAGGAATCTGATTACTGAAGATATTCTGAAAAGAAAATTACATCAGCTCCCAGTGATATTCGATATTCAAGACACTCCAAGACTTTTCGGCTTTAATATATTTTCTAGCTTCAACCAGTGTGTATATTTTATAAGCCATAAAAAGACGTTAAGTGAAAAAGAAAATCTGTCGTGCGCTAAAGCACCGTAAACGCATGTCATCTTATTGGAGAAACGGATTACCTAAAACATCAATTCCTGCGACCAAGTTCAGCAGGGTGCAGGTGGTATTAACGCGGTTATGAAAGCGGGATTACTGCTGGTCCGGTTTTATAGTGCGGTAACTTTAAGTAGCTTCCCTGCGAGCACACGAACGTGAGCTCAAAACTTGACATTTTGACATTGCCGGAGTATGAAGTCGAATTTTCTGCAATTCTGCAGATAAAATTAGAAAGTTTTATAACTATGAAAGTTTCACTAGCTGTAAATGAAAAAGGTGCAAATGAACGACTTTAGTTTTACAAGGGCTTTATTTTCATCCCTCGTAATTAAAGTTTGATAGAATAGAAAGATAGAATTAATATAAGAAAAGAATAACTTTACATTTATTGACATCAATGAAGCTCTAATTTCATCCATTTTAACAATAATGAAAGTTTTCCGATTTAAATGTGTTGAATTTGATGAAGGGCTCAAGTTCTACCAGAAAAAGTTCTGTATGTATTTTGTTCTATAATATCTATAAAAACTTGTAGATCAAAAATACTTGCTTCGCTCGTGATTAAAGATCTATTCATAAAAACATGTTACATGATATGCTATCAGGTTGAGTTTCATGTTTTGTATTATAAACAACTGAAATTTGAAATATTCCTCGTTAACTCTGAAACCAGAAACTTGTTCGTTTTATGCCCGTATAAAAATAGTAAAACTTTTTAATAGACTTTAAAATACTTCATAAAAATATCATTAAGTCACTTTATACAAACTTTAAAATTTAAATAACAAATTTATGTTTATGATCATAATACTCCTTAAAATTTTATGTTTACCTCCGTCCCTGAAATTTGAAACTGAGGGTCTTGCAGGTGCCCAACTACTTCTTGGAGCTGCGGATTACACACCACGGGGTTATTAACTATTCTTGGGAAAGTTCGTTTGAATTTGTGGTTACTTTGTGCAATGCCATATTCAAGCTAATTGTAAGAATGTTTGAAGTTAAATCTTTCTCGAAGAATAATTTAATCTCGCAAAGTCCCAAAGTGATAATAATTCCGAAGATTTTAATTTATAAAGTTGCGAATCTCTTGTAGTTCAGTAAGATTACTAAGGTTTTCAATAAATATTAGTGAAAATAGAACATATTTTTCATTAGTATTTATTTGGTAAAATTATTTAGACGAAGGACTCTTATTTAATAAAAAATAACCATTCAAAAATCAACGAACAAAGCGTAAATTTAATCACTCAATTAAATTAATTTCTCCAAAAAAATCTACAATTCACCTGGCTTACCAAAAACACAGCCTGCATACTGAAGCACAGACCAAATTATATATTAAATAATTTGGTCTGTGCTGAAGCTTTGAAATTTAATACAAAGATGAAAGTAAAATATTTATCCATTCTACGAAAACAATGTTCACATAGACATTTACCAAACAGAGAACAATTCTGTAGCACGTATATTTAAGCATACATTGCCTTGGATAGATCCATTGTAGCTGTACAGAATCCTGCGTATCATGTAGTTGATGGACAAATATTAATTAATTAATACGACGATTAATTACTGTGAGATGTACACCGCAATCTCAGTGAGGAACGGAATGAACTCTGTCGAAATGAGGAATGACGGGAAGAGAACCCCGCTGCATTCTCAAAGCAGAGACTCTCAAAATTCATTAATAGAAATTTATCTCAGAAAATTCCGAATAAATTAACTATGGGCATATTATTGGAAAAGACAGTGAGGCTAGAAGAAATAATCGTAATTAACTTGCGCGACGAGGATTTTGTTCTGTTTTCTGCCAGTCCCAATTTGACATAAAGTTTTTATTGTTCATCTGGTGATAATCTTATACATAAATCTTTTCTACGATCTTGCGTAAAGTGTGTTTTTCGTTTTTTTTCTTATTTCACGCATTCCAGAGCAAGCACCTCTACCACAATCAATACACGCGAGGCTCTTGAATTGAGTAACTTGATTTTTTTTTTTTGTTACTTCAAGCGGTGCTTCATGCATTTGTGCTTCTTGCAGTTTTATTGGCTCTTTTTGGATCAAAATGTGGAAATCGATGCTATTAAATTAAAATTAGGAACATATTGAAAAATCATCACTTTGTTTACATCAATCATATGTTGCAATTCTGTATTATTCTATAAGTTAAATCTTATAAATGCATAAATCCATAAATAAATTGCAATGAACTTGTTATTTTTATGGACAAATTAACTTTAATTAGTGAACGTCAATTCGTTTATCGGTTTCTTATGGATTTACATATCTATAAGATTCATGGATTTGCACAGAATTGCAACAATAGACTCGTTATTTGGGTTATGTGTAAAGATTATCAAATAGTACTGACTTATGTATCACAGATTTATTTGTTAAACTACTATCTAGGACCGTAGAAATACTTTGGCCACTGTGGTCGTGGTATTCTCCAATCTTATAACCATAGAAGGTAGAATGATCTTTTCTACTTGATGATAGCATATTTTCTGCTGCACGTAACGAAAGATTTGTAGTCCAGACAAAATAGACATTTGCATTAATTCCCGGCAAGCTGGATTTTTGTATATCACTACAGATGCTATATCAAAAGTCGCTGTTGGTCCCGCTTGTGCATTGTTTTTTATCCGATGTCAAAGGTCACAAATCTTTATTTCTTGCGTATATCTCTGAAATGATAAGAGCTATTGGAAAAATGGACAGGAAAAAGTTTGTAGATCGTAAAATTCTCTACAATAAAGGTACCAATACTTTTTCTCCTACGAAGCACCGTTCTCGATATATCGCAATTTCAGACCGTAGGTATGCACACATTTCCACACTACCCTTGATGTAGTGTACTCGGCGTTTTTTTCCAACGTGTTTTCTCTAGTAGGAATACTTCACGATATATTTTGATCCAGGAAATTTATTGGGACAATATTTTAATAATGTGATGAAAATTGTAGCAGCAATAAAATTACATTATTCATCATCAAATCCTACATGATAACTCGTTTCCTCTTCGCTCTCTTGCTCAATTTGTGAAGATTACTCTAAGATGAGAGCTCCTGATCGATTTAGAAAGATTCTTCATCTGTTGCATTTGATTCAGTATTAGTGCAAGAGTGACCTTGACAATTGGTACAGACTGGTGAACCAAACAATTCAACTTTACTGCTCAACACAATTGTTCGTGCAGCCTTTATTGCAGTTAAAAAAAAATTGTATTCAGCAGTTTCTCTGGATCAGATGTAAGTAAAGTATGGATTGGCTCCAAACTATTATTCATCATTCATTACACCAATCTTCAGGATTCAGTTCATTGTTCAACCATACTTGCACTTGGTAGAATACACGAAACAAGTGTTGATAAGCAGAAGCAGATGGAGGAAGACAAGATAACTGCACTTTTTTATTTCACCTTCAGTCAAAGATTCACTGCAAATTAAGCAAACTTCTGACATTTTCATAAAATTTTGTAACGGCACAGTTTCAAAATGAAAATTCTATCTACAAACACGTCTATTCACTACGAAAAACCGTTTAAAACTGACTGGACTGTTGATGTTATTCAAGGCCAACCAACTAATGGAATTAGGGATGGTCGTTATGTCACTCAATCATATATTTTCCACGTATAGTATTTGAGTGCATGAATTACAAAAACGAATATTCCAATATTTTTCTTTTCAAATGATACAAACATATTAGTGCATACTCGTATTTTCTAGGCTTGAAATCGCGATTACTCGATAACAGCGCTTCGTAGGAAAAAAAGTATTTACACTTTTTTTGTAAATAGTCTCACATTCTATGAATTTTTGCTCACCCATTTTTTCGGTAGCTTTCACTATTCCAGAGATATACACAAAAAACGACAATTTATGACCTTTAACCTCGGATAAAAAAGTCTATGGGGACTTTTGACATAGTATTTGTGATGACGTATTCAAGACCTATACAAAAATTCAGCTTGTTGGGAATCAATGCAAACTCAGCACTTTTTTTCAACTTTTTTGTCTGTGCTATTTCAAAGTGAAATTTTGGAACAATTTGGAAAATAGAAAATTGACCTAGAAGAATAAATTTCTCAGAGATAGCTTGAAATCTGTACGCTATAAGAAACAAATTTCATACAAAAACTGTAACTAATGTGATTATGCACATTTTAGATTTATTACATGTTTTCTAGCATGAAGATTAACTGAAAAATACCACTCTAAGGATGAGTAATTATTTCATTCTCCGAATGAAAATAAAAAATAAAAAATCTTTTCAATATATGATTTTTTGGAAAAATTATCACCTTTCCTACTGAAATTATTATTATAATGGTTGGTTTATTTGCAAATAGATCATATAGGCTATGTGCAAGGAGTTTGAACAAATATCGATGCGAGTGCTCATGGTGAGCACAATTGTAGACATCGAACTCCATTTCTCAGAATACGTCATTGAGCTGTCATTGAGCATTGTAGTTTAAAAGTGAAAATAATTGCATATAGAACATGGGAAAACGTTTGTTCTGTTTCAGGCTGTTGTGTTAAGGATGATTCAAGTGAAATATAGTTTCATAGATTTCATGTACCCAGTTATAACATAAAAAAACGAGTGAAGTGAATCAAAGCGGTAAATAGAGTATTGTCTGTCTTTCATTATTAATCTACATAACAAATATGTTTGTAATTCAATTGTGAAATTAGAAATATTCATCATCGATTTGGGATTCATGAATTGACCACTATCTCTAATTTGTAAGATGTTTCAGTGATAGAAGTTTGTCAGATGCACTTCGCAATAATTTTGTTGTTAATATTGTCAGCAACATATTTTTCAACATGTTTAATATGGCAAAACTAATTTCAGGCTTTTCTTCAATGCTTCTTCGGTAAAAGGGATACAGCGTTTGATAAATACAAACCCGATCTGCAAGATCATCGGCGTCATAATTTGAGGTTATCCTGTCAATTTGGACGAATTAAGACGTTTTCTCTATAATAGGTACGTCATAATTAGAGAAAAAAATACTGAAAATAAATAATTTCAACGTACCTTCTATGCTATGCAAGTTATATTATACGCACACAGCTGAATTATATAATATCAGTACATATAAAAAATTATAGGTATGAAACAATGATAAAATGGAGTTCAATCGTTCTCCATTGCCCGCTAGAGGCGCTAGTAGACTTCATGCACGTAGCCTATACGCTAATAATAGTAATTAATTATTTTCAATTTAAAAATTTCATTAAGAATTGTAATGTGGAAAAAACTGTTTCTAAACATCATTTTATGTTTCAACATAATTTTTCCAATTTTACGGTTTTCCTTAGTAATTTTCCTATGCAATAATGATATTTACAAATTGTATGTGTAGTTTTACATAAAGATTTTCTTATTGACTTTTTTTTCATGTTGAACTAATACGGACGAAATTTTCAGAGTGTCGCGTCGCCGGACTGAAAATATGTGGCTTGAATTCTGTCGGACAAAATCACCGTTCAACTTTACTAGTATTTATTTAACAATGCTGATAAATTCGACCGAATGTTAATAACCAAACAAAATTTGTATTTTTGACATGTTGGGAATGAGGGTTACGCCGAATGCTTCAGAATTTTTGTCGAACACAATGTTATTTGTATTTTCCTTTCATAATCTTACAGTTAAGTCATAAAAGAAAGTGATGTTAATAATCTAGGATGAATCATAAAATCGACGATTAAATTTTATTGCACACTTTTAATGCACGGTTTCGGTGAAAGAGTTCATGCGTTCCAATTATCAGTATTTAGACATTTGGAGGCTGGGGAATATTTTGAAACTTATCTGCAACACTAAAATCACTTTTAGCTTGTCATCCGAGCCAAAGGCAAGGATTACGGTTCACGAGTGTAGAATACATCATTCCAAATACGTTGTAGACTAGACTTTCTCTAACAAAATTTTTGAAACCCACCAATATTTAAGAAGAAACTTTAAATATTATGATACGTCAAACACAAAACTATACCTAAATTTTAAAAAAATGCACCGCGTCATACATAAAAGCAAAATGCAATACACCATATTTTGTGTATCACAACGTTCATTTTTCTCTGCATATCAAAAGGGAGAAGCAAAATACAAAGCAAACAGTGTATCAAACGAGCCTTAGCTGTATTCTTATAAAAATATTATATAACTGAAAAAAATCTCTTTGAATTTTCATAATCAATAGTTTTTCATCTTAGGGATACACACCAAATTTTGTGAAGTTATTTCAAAATGTCAAATTTAGATGACTTACAAATACTAGTTGTAAAGTTGTAAATTTTGAATATACAACACTTGTCTTTCGCTCGAGCTCAAAACTTCGTCCTTCTGATGAATAGCTTCAATTATACGCTCACTAAATGATCATAAATACAAATGATTCAATTTAGCATATAAGTTTTGACTTGAAGATCAAGATAATACATAATGGATAGTAAATTTTTTCAGCTATTAAATAATTGTTATGATTAGTATAAGGGCTGCCATCATTAACGTTTTCATAATAATTATAGTCAGACTCATTAGCTAGCCGTAGGCATTTTCACAAATAATTACTATTTTCCTCTAGGTATCCATGGATGGAACAGGAATTCCAAATCAAATATGAAATTAATAATAAAGCTAGAAACTCTTGAACAAATTCATACTAAGTAATTCAAAAATGATGAAATAAACTTTGCCAATTTCAGATTTGCTTAGTACGTAATAAAATTTCAAAAATATCCTCAAGCTTGCACCATCGCATATGATTTTCTTTAAAATACATTTCATGTTGAACATTAAAACTAAACTATGCAAATTTTTGTATTTGACTCAATATTTTGATTCATTACCGAGCTCCAAATTCTACCGTCACGAACCATGTCGATGAATATTATACATCGTGTAGTAATTTATTAGAAATACAGAACCACAGGTCTGAGTGATTTCAGCTGGAAGATTACTAAATTGGACTAACTAACGACGCGATGCAGAATATCATTTTGGACTATTGGATAATCATATTTATTTTCACAATATCTTGATCTGATTACTGCCTATGCACGTTAAGAATGGTCCATGGCCCAGCATCCTGACCGATTATCTGTCAATAAAAATAAACTTCATAAATACAAACAGCAACAAATATTTTCACAGACTAATAGTTAAATTAACCGACAGATAGATGGGTACGATCTAAAATAATATATTCTCATTATTCTACCTATGTGATCAAAAATATTTATTTATTTGATGGTTTGTTTAATAAAACAACTATAGTTAATTATGTTAGTCAAGTAAAATTAAACTTTTACCTCAAAAAATGTCCGATCAATCTTAATTTCTCTGAAGATCTTTATTTGGACGATCTGATAAGATTCTATGAAGTATCGAGCTGAATTTTTTTCTTTTTCAGAAGATCAATAGCGGGGTTTATAAGGAGCATATAAATTTATTTTCCGAGTAAATAAAATTCGCTCCATTAATGTCTGGCTTTGTGAAGAACAGATAAATTCATTTTCCAAATAAATAAAATTTACTCCAACAAATGATAATCGATCATTTGAAAGCAATGATTCTATTTTCATAAAGTAATTGAAACTGATCAGAACTTATTGTATGGAATAGATTTTCTCTGGAAGTAAATTTACTTGGCAAAGATTTGTTACTTACTTCTACAAAGTAAAAGTATTGTGAAACTGGCAAAATTCATATATCGATATTTTGATGGAAATATCCGTTTTGAGCATCCCTGAATCCATTTTGACTATTTTCGGCTTGATGTCGGTACGTATGTGCGTAACTCGGAATTCTCAAAACTTGTCAAACGTATAATGCTGAATTTTTTTATTTAAGACTGGTCTAGGATCTAGTTGTAGAAATTTTTTAGATATATTATTATAATATTATAATTATAATAAATCTGAGATTTGCTTTGATCGAGTGTTTCGAGTGTGATTTCGAACAAAGTACATCGGTAGAGCAGCACATATTGGGGTGTTCCGAAAAATCGCCCGAACATCTAAGGCGAGACATTTAAATCTCGCGCCGCGCACATGGCCGCGCGAGTGCCGACGTTTCAGTTCCTGCAACCATCTCCAAAATTTGTAACCCTAAAATCTTTCCACGACCAATATTTAGCTCGACGTCATCACCACAGTTCCGGAGCCCCAGTGGTTCAGCTAAGTGGGCTGTTGTATTTTGTTTGTTTGAACTATTTTTTATGGCATTTCTAAAGCCAGTTAGAAATAAAGTCACTTATATTTGGCGCTCACGATTTCATATTTTTATAGTTAATTTTGTTACCTGTCAAACGCAGTTAGATCGTTAGATCCTGTGTGTATTTAGGACTTTGACACTGACGTATAGGCGCCGTATGGTTGGTTAAAACTTTGTTTGTTTGCAAAAATAGCAAAAACTTCACTTAATTTTCAGTAGTAGACTCAATCATTATATATTCATTTTTCGTTATTTTTGAATCCAATTGTTCATGGTCGATTTGTTGAATAATTTTGCATTCAATTGAAGTCACTTGGTTGAATTTAATTGTTTGTTGCTTCATTATTTTGGTGGAAAATTTGGAGCCCTACCGTTCCTCATTCTGTGCTCATCTATCACAGGCTTCGTTTGAAGGGTGTATTTTTATGGTAAGTGTTATGCTTGCCAGGTCGATCACTTGGTGGGCACAGGAGGTCATTGTGCGGTCACGTTGTCCCTTATTTCATCATCCAACCCAATACTTCACTTTCCAGGCATTTTCGTGGTTGTGTGCCGTGTAGACGAAGTTAAAATAACGTGGTACCCCGAGTAATGTCCGAACTCAATTTAAAAGCCTCAAAATACTGACAAATACCCTAAGCAAGAATCATAATCTACGTATTTAACTCTGTTGTTTTGTCTTAGTCGAGTAAAATCGCTACCCCAAGTTTTTTAAGTAACAAAATTGGCGCCCAGTTTGATTTCATTATGAATTAATAAGTTTAATATAAAACTTTAATATACCTGTTTCTGAGGAAACAAATCTTCAAGTTTCATAGCACCTTCGTTCAACTTGGTGAGTATATTGCTCCATTTCACTTTTATAACTTTTTAATATCTTTACTACTCACAATTCCGGTGAATACACATATGAATAGCTTGATTCATAAATTCAGTGAATATTAAATTAATTAAATTATTCAGAACACATTTGTTTTCACAGACTACTACATTAACTAACTTTGGTATAAAAGGAATGAGATTAAATCAGATTTTTTTTAATGAACAGGAATGATCGTGAATAAAATAATATACATACTAGGGTGAGAATTTTATCACAACTTTAAGGTACTCGTATATCTGACACTTGAAGCTTCGCCTTTCGGTCATATAATAAGCCCTCGACTGTAATATAATAGTTCCAACCTTAGATAAAATACTACTTTTTAACAAATTTCGGTCGAACTGTCGATGTACTACTTCACCTTCGATTCCCGTTGAATTTTTTTCTGACAATGTATTCTCTAAGCACGTTTTTTTTTTTGTTACACCAAAATTAAATATTAGAGAGAATGCCTTCGCTGAAGATAAGATAACGCTAACGTAAGATACGAATTTCTCTGTGGATGTTTAAAGAATAATGTTAGCTTAAATTCCTAACGAAATATTGGACATTAATAACGTTATAATGAACTTATTTGTCGATTGTAGGAGACACTCAAGAGAAGGTATCTGTCTGAAATCTATCTTTTATCCGAGCCTTTTAAAGTGGAGTAATTGGCCTCCAAATTTGAGTTTTTTCTTTTCACATACATTCATGCTTTTAACTGAATGAAGGATCCATCGGGGATCTATTCAGAGACTCATCGGTCAATTCCAAAATGAAAAAACTCAAATTCTGACAACTAGCAGACGATAAAAACCTATAGTTTTTGTTTTTAAGTACAGTACCGATTACTTACTGCCCTTAATACTTGAATAGCTATTATGTGACATCACCTTTTCGACTATTGATTGTCTAGGTCTAATGTCAGCTGATGTTCAACAATCATCTGTGGTGAAACTTTTTGATCAGCAATAATAATCATCATCATTTTGTTGGAAGATACATTTGACATTGTTCAGACTAATGTTTTTATTAGTGTTCACCTGATCATCTAATGATGATCGGAAGATCGGAATGATTTGTGCCGAACATTGTGATGAGTATTGTGACTAATTTAGTGCAGAGCACGGTTTGCTGCACTGAAATATGCCTTGTATCAATATTATTTCAACACCAATACTCTCACGATTCAATGCAAGACATGATATTGTGCATTGTGATGAAGTGAACCGTCACAAGAGTTTGTTTTGGCAATCCGAACAAACCAGGGTAGTAATTATGCCAGTTTTATTTCCCCAAAGTACGGTTGAGCAGTATTTACAATCACAAGTATTATTTTCTTCGAACGAGCACCAGATGAGCATCACTATGACCGTATTCTCCAAATTATCGTGAGTTCCGTAAATTTTATTTAATCGTCACTCCTGAGATTGTCGTGAGCTTTCCTAAATTTGATTGTGCACTTGGTTAACATCAGCGTGATCTAGTCTACCTAACCTGATGATCAGGAACTTCTACAAGCAACCTCTATTGTAATTTTGCAAGTTTTCCGGATTGCGAATTTCCATCTGAGCCGATTTTGGTGGAACTCATCACCTATCTGAGTACATCCTCATCGGCTCGACCTGATAGTGCACTTACCGATGTTTGTTATGATTTTGCGAGTCACAGCCACAGGAAACAGAGCTGCCAAGAACTACCCTTCGTGCTACTTATGAGCTATCCAAGCGAACAGTTTGTTTATATTTTGTAATTACTGGTCATCGCATACCGCCTACCGTTGTAAATCGTCTACAAATAAGAACACCATTTGTGACCGTATACGGTATAATTCCTGTTCACCGCTAACAATTTACTAGCGTCAAAAGCAATACAAACGCTTTTTGTTTACTACCGTCAAAAATAATATGACCAGTCATCGAATACTGTTTACAAACGTTTGAGGTCCCCGTTTACCGTATTCTTCCGTTTACAATCACCGTGTGTTGCTTACTACCGTCCATTGGTTGTTGCTTACAACAATCACAATATTCCATTGCGAAGTTATGCATCGATTATACTTACCTGTTCACATTGATAAATTTGTATCATTACCTCCGTGGAAATGGAATAGCTTATGCCTATTTACCAGTAAAACGCTTTTCCTCTTCAATCTGCTATCCGATCGTTTGGCACCCGAGCACAGCTTCTCTCAACTCTTGTACTGTATCTGTAAAGTACGATGAATTCCGGAAATTTTGATATATTCAATTCCAAATGGGATTAGCTAGACCAAAATATTTTGAAAAAATCTGCTGTGGCCACACAGTATCCCCGACTATAAATTTCATGACCAATTTCATCGCTGTTTCATAAATTCAGAGTGTCGCATCAATTAATTGCATTTTTTAGAGTGACAGCTGCCACTTTGACAATATTAAAGTGACAGATGGCGGTTATATATTAGTCCTCTCATAGAATGAATATTTTTGAAAATAAATATCCCTCTTCTGGTTTTAGACGTCTTTTATGCATTGAAACATACAATTTTGACATTTGATTACCAGAAGTGTAATTTAAAGATTGTAACGTGGATTTCACTGATTATTTATTTTATATTCCTACTGCAGTGTATTCCAGTTAAGAACGGTACAATGCTCCTTATGGCAACTACGATTTGAGTCTTCTCATTGGACATCAAAATAAAGAAGCTGTCTTTCACAAAATGTTTTTAACGATGACAACATTGAATCACTTCTCCAATCATCCACAAGGTGGAACATGTGTCGAGAGTCTCCAAAATGACGTCAAGAATCTGTCTCTATGAATTAGGAATAAACTCCCTACTGCTCAAAACTGTATGTTTCAGCTATAAGTTTATTAGCGAAATTTAATCCTTTTTACATTCCCTATCCCTACATTCTCTATTTCGTCAACATCCTGACACAATTCTATGCAGCATATAATTTTTTATCATCAAGATATATTAAAAAAGAGTTTGACTCTCGATTCCCACGGTATACTTGAATAATATAAAAATTTAAAAATCAAATGAATTGCAGATTCAGACTGAATTATCTGTAATTTATTAAGTGAAAAATTTGCAGATTTGTTTATTTCCAGCATTTTATTTATTTACACAGTTTTAATTTTTAACTTGTGAATTACTGTAAAATACACACATTCATTTAAGCCTCATGTATTTTTTAATTATTTTCATTAAAATATTTTCCAAATAATACATCAAATCAGAGATAAAAATATTTTTATACATTCTGGCAATGCTTCAAATGAAATATGATATAGATAGAAATAAAATAACACTCTTTTTCCAATTTCATTACTAGATAATATTATCATCATAATATTTATCCAATTACTTTTCGTTCCACTTTTCTTTATATATTTTGAATTTGAACGTGAAGCTTTCAAGTACCACTGTAATAAATCTATCCTTGTTCGATTCCTTTAAAGAGAGTCGCAGTGGTTTTACATAAAGGGCGGAAAAGCCTAATCTAAAAAATAAATTGAGGAAACACTCCCAAAAGAAATTACCAGTCGAACGCTCCGTCAAAGTACAACCAACGACAAAAATACAACTTTGCATAAAACCAGCCTCAGGCAACACAAAATATTCTATCCCAGAATTTGCTCAAATTTTCTAAGCATTTTAAATTGGGTTAACAATATTTACCGATGTCTCTTTCGAAAAAAATAAAAATATCAATCACGCCTTCTATCCGATACGTGTGTGGCAGACACTTATAGTGCTCTTAGTTGATATTTCCTTATAGCCGTGACAATGATGACAGTCATTTAGTGTTCGTGTTGCGTACAATACTTTCTCCAACACTGTTTTGGAATTTGCATATTCCATAACCAAAAATTATGTTGGAACGAATGACATTCCAAAAAACTGTTTGGAATGATTCCGTATACCGTTTAAAATGATTCTGTATACCTTTAGAATCATTTCGACGAATCAGAAGCTGTTAGTTTGGCTACTACCATGGTTACCTCCTAACAATTTAAGTATTCATATCTGGATTTGACGCTTGACATTTAATAATTTTTTTAAGTTTCTTCTGAAATATTGGTGAATTTCCAAAACCTTGTTAGAGAAAGTATAGTCTACAACATGTTTGGAATTGCGTATTCCACACTCGCGAACCGTAACAAACTTTTCGCTCGTTCAGAATATAGACCATTCCAAAAATTATTGTAGAATATACTATTTTGTGACAAGTGCATCGAAGCTCTCCATTTCCAAGCTTTTTGACTAAATTTAATTGTATGGAAACTATCTTATCGATTTTACATACAATTTTTACTTGTACAAAGTAACAAATAAGTATTGTGAAACCGACAAAACTCACCTATCGATATTTTGATGCAAATATTCGTTTTGAGCATCCCCGAATCCATTTTGACTATTTTTGGCTTGATGTCGGTACGTATGTTCGTACGTGCGTGCGTGCGTAACTCGCAGATCTCAAAACTGGTTGAACGTATAATGTTGAAATTTTGTATTTAAGACTGGTATAGGGTCTATTGATGTACCTCGCATTATGGTTCCAATTGTCTGTACCGGAAGTGCACTTTACTTGAAACTTTTTTCGAATTTTTCTAATAATTCCAGAATGATCAACCATGGGATGTTGAAATTTAGTATTCGAATTTATATCAGAATGGTTATCTGCTATTTTTGTATGAATCGGTCAAGCCAGAAGTGCACTTTACTTGAAACTTTTTTTGCATAAATATAGAATGATCCGTCATAGCATATTGAAATTTCGTATAAAAGAACTTCTATAATATCTTATTGTACATCTTGCATTATGATTGCGAACGGCTAAGCCGGAAGTGCACTTTACTTAAGACTATTTTTAATTTTCCGCATAAATCCAGAATGATCAGCCGTAGGATACTGGAATTCAGCATTTGAAATTACTGTAGCATCTAAATGGTCATCTTTTATTTTTGTAACAATCGACTGAGCCGGAAGTGCACTTTATATGACAGACTTTTTGAATTTTCCGCATAAATTCTAAACAATCAGTCGTAAAATATTTCAATTTTGTATTAGGCACTTCTATAATATCTAGTTGTACACCTTGCATTATGATTGCTATCGACTAAGCCGGAAGAGCACTTTATTCGGAACATTTTTTGAATTTTCCGCATAAATCCAAAACCATTGAACGTAGATTATTAGAATTCAGTATTTAGGATGATTATATCGTCTAGATGCTCATACCCTATTTTAATTAAGATCCACCGATCCGTAAGTGCACTTTACTTGACAGTCTTATGGAATTTTTCGCATAAATTCGAAACGATCAGGTGTAAAATATTGAAATTTTGGTATTTCAGTCTGCTGTAGCATCTGAAGGACTGCCTACTATTTTCATAACAATAGACTGAACCGGAAGTGCACTTCAGTAGAAATTTATTTTTTAATTTTGCGCATTAATTCAGATCTGTTGGTAGTCGTAGAATTTTGGAAATCAGTATTCAGGAATGTTGTAGTATAAGAATAATGGCCTACTGTTTCCATAGCAACCGACTTGGCTGAAAGCGCATTTTACTTGACAGATTCTTAGAATCTCTTGGATAAATCCAAAACGATTAACTGTGGAACGATGAAATTTTGTGTTTGATTATATATATATCCAATGATGTACAAGTAAGTCACGTGATGTTCACGTCAGATTTTTCTAATTGTGATGTGATCACATTTACGGTAAGCTAATACAACAAAACATAACTTACATGACTTATTTTATTGATTGATATTTTTCACATTTTCTGTACTATGCCGTTTACAGTAAATGCAAATACTATAACGAATACATCCGCATACTACAAATTTCTTTCAATTGTCCTTCTGCAGAGGGAAATAATATCCCTGTCTACAGGAAATTAATGAAAATTGTTTCCATGGTTTGGAATTGAGAATTTTCGAGGTAGAATTCAGTTCAGTTTAGTTGGATTAATTCCTTATATATTATTTTGAATTAGGACTTTCAATATACTGTCAAATTCGTAATCTTGGAATATGATACATTTTATGTTTCACGTTAAAATATACTCGCGGTATACCACAGTGCACACAAGTAAAATAAATTATTATTTCAGCATTTTCTTTACAGAAATTGTCATATTTTGGTACATAAATAACTTTGGAATTTGAAGGCCATAAATGTCTAGGATTTTATTATTTTTCTCAATAGATTCAACATCAATTTTAGCACATTTCAGTATCTAGAATCTGAGTGAAATTGAAAACTTTTGGGGCGAAAATATCTTACCTGGGGTAACAAAAGGCATCTGTCTTTGCGCCCACCCTTATTTTAAAAGGGATGTCAGGTAACAAGTCATTTGGTTCAAAAGAACAGCGGTGTGGCGAGCTGTTATACCAACCATCATGACGTGTCAAAAAGTTCAAATTTACGGTTTGGAACAACTTTTGTCCATTATAAGGTGAAGTTTTTTAATGTCTTTTTGTACAACAAATATTTGATTTCATTTTAATTTGATTCAAAAGTAATTGAGGTATTCAAGTAGGTATTGAAATAGACTTGCAAAAAAAAGTCAATACTTCTTTATACAAATGCATAAATAAAAGTTGCAAAAATGAAAAAGAAAGCTCAATTGTATGTTTTTTACTCCGATTATAATTCTCGTAACCTAGAGACCGATGAAAGCTGCTTTGAAAATTCTCGTTGCTTCGTGCGGTCTTGTAATTGTATGAAATTAATTTCTACCCTAGGATTAATAAAAATATTAATTAATTCAAGCCAAAGGGATGAGGATAAAGGCTTTTCGTTGTAATCAAGGAAAATGTGTGTTTGGTAGTAGGTTACTGTGCTGTATAGGATTAAAAGCTCGGTATAACAAGACTGTCGTCCTTCTTAATGTACAATCCTCCCCAAAAGCAATCCTTGCATCATTTACGTCCTTTATCCGTGCATCAGAATAATTAAAATCTCTAGTGATAAAACTCATATCATACAAGGCGGAGCTTTGCCTTGTTATCTACGAGAAAACAAACCATACATCTGTCCTTGTTACTCTGCAGCTGCTTGCCAGGTAAAGTTTTTATTGGCATCTTCGTCAGGTAAACTAACGTATTCGACTGCAGCGCGTCGGTCACGCGTGGCAGAAAACGGTACGAATGAACAATCGCGCCGCGCGCGCTCATTCTGATTCGAAACGTTTGTGAGTGAGGACTTGCCGAACCTGGTTTGTTGATAGACGCTATTTCCGATATACAACTATTCAAAACTTTCATAAAAGTGATTGTTTATGATCCGAACTGTTTTATAAGTGACATAAAGTGAACGCTCAGTGGATATTATGGGAGAATAAAGTGATTTTGAAAACAGACGGTCTAAACAAATTAACTATTAAAAGTTTTGGTGTTTTGTGTGAACAGTGTGTGACACCTTGGATTATTTATGCCAAGAATGACAATATACGTGTTTGTTTGAAGTGTTATTGGTGCAATTTTGGGATTGTGTGAACGTTTGGTGCAGTTACAACAATGGAAAAAATGGTTTTGGTGCCCGCTTTCGTCGTTATATGTAAGTATTTTATTTTAAATCGTCCTTTCGAGACTAAAAATATTTTCTTTAACAAGATTACAATGTGGAAATATGCGTTTTTGCCTGACTGACTTTTAGAAGGCTTCTGATGATTTTAGATTGTCAATAAAACTTCACAAAAGTTTCAACCGTTTTCACTGTCAGAAGACTTGACCAGTGGTGTATAACGAAAAACCTTTTGGGAACAGATGTTCCCTTCTTTCACATTTTTGACAAAATAATTCCCAATACGGAAAAAGAAATTCAAACAATTCGACTGCTTGTTTCCCTTGGAAGACATGTGAATCAATATAGTATTCCGTTTTTAAGACTTTTCTTTTATCTTGATGGTACAAACGTGCAAGAGTTTTTCAAGTTTTGCAATGCGAAGTTTCAGTTCTAATAATAGAGTTTCTAAACGATATTAGGAGGGTTGAATTCGTTGGGTAGGTTGTTCAGGAGGTACTCGAGCAGTTGGATTTTCCGTTAAGTCGGTAAGCTGCATGCTGGGCGGGCTTTATTATACAGGTGTTCCAACTACAGCTTATGATGCTCCTTTCGTATTTTCTTTAAAGTTTGTCTTAAACTAGAACTGTTTCCTACAATTGTTACGAATTTTCTTAAATATATACAAGGCATATTTTACAGTAGCTCTAGAACTAATTGTTTTTATGCTCTGTTACTAATTTGGTGAAAATTTTAGAACATTTAACTGCTAGCCGATTTTGTTTGAAAAATTAATTTGTTTTAAAAAGATATAATTGGAGAGGCAGCATATTTTTCATTCAACTTGAAGGATTAAAGATATTTGATGTTTGGCATATTGTGTAATATGCATTTGAAATATTAATCTCGTCTGCACATCTTCGAATACTTCACAATGTACCTTGTATGTAATTAATTAAAAATAAAACAGTTTCTTAATCAGGGTTGGCTCATCTTGTTCTTTTCTTATTCTTTCAGAAAATTCTAGACAAGAACTATTATTATATAGGGCGTAACATAAATAAATACATTGAATTTAATAGAACTTGTTGAGAGCAACAATATTTCTTAATAAGTTTTTCGAATTCTCAATTTTCTAGCATTTTTACCTCTCCATAATTTAACGAGTCGTTCAGGTGCTTTCATAATTAATTATTAGATCTAATAGCAGTAACAATGGAAGAATTGATTTTGATAAAGTTGTCAACTCCTTCAAATAACTTATTCATATTGTGAGTATATTATTATTACATTGAATATGTATTAATTTGAAATTTATGTAACTTTTCATTGTAGTATTCCGGTTCTATAGTATAATGGCTACTCAGTAGTCGAAACCGGTAAGCCAAATAAAAATATTTTGAACAGTGTGATTAATCTTCAATATCATCACTATAGTTAAATAGCGTTTTCGCAGGCAGTTTAGGATTAGCCCAGCAAATTTATTTGGAGCTCTTTTTCAATTGTCATTCTTTCACTGAAAAATTGAATTATTGTGATTATTCCATGTGAAAAACTCATACACATGAAAATAATTTAATATATTTAGAACTTATGGTTTATCTGGAACGTAAAACAGGAGCTGAGATGAATGGGATAAATGAATTTATAAATGAAGCACCTGATGAGAAGAAGCATGTGCACTAGTCTCTTATCATATTATTACATACCTCACACTCGGGTCGTCTTAATGTGTGCACCATGAAACAATCAAAACGTACTTAATATTGCATCTAATATTTCAGAGAACATTTAATGCACTCACCTAATTTATTTTGATTACAACTTGTAGGCTATGTTTTCTATTGTAAAAGAATAGGAGCTTTCTGATTTGTGGCAATATTTTTAATTGAATTATTCACAAATTTCATTATTTTAGAACTGAATTCTATTATATATTCCACCGTTTTCTTTGAATGAATCGCTGCCGATGTTTGAGAATAGCAGTTAGTTTGCAGCACATATTTTGACTGTTTTCTCCAGTTTCTAGTCTTTAAGAAATTTACTTACTATCAGAATAAATCAGGGTTGGCAGAAATCATTATTTAAATTGGAAAATCAAAAATCGTAGTTTTTTTTTCAATTAACCAATATTTTTTCTAATTTTATTGATTATTTCCAATTTTCAGAGATCCTATTCAATTATTAATTTGTGATTAGTACTTTTAAAACATAACTAGTTCACGGATATAAAATAATCGTAATAACTAGATTTTTTGGATTAAATTCTGTATATTCATTTATATTATATGATTTTTTCTGATAAAGACTTCCGGATAGAGAGTCGAATCGTCAAAAAAATATAAATAAATATACAGAATTTAATCCAAAAAATCTATTTATTATGATTTGATTCTGAAAAAAAATGTATAGATCATCTAAAATAAACGTATTCACAGCTTAGGATTCCAATATTTTACCAAAAATTACAAAAATGTCCTTGGAGAATTGAAATTTCACTCCGCCATATTAAGTAATCAATCGATTTGAATCGTTATATTGTTCTGTAATAGAAATATAACTGAGTTAACAAAACTTAGGTACAGAAACAAAATTTGAATCAATAATTTATTTTGGAAAAATCATACTGATTTAAATCAAGCCAACCCTACAAAAAATACATGAGATTACTAAATAGAAATCAATTTACTTGACAGTGAGATATAATTCTGATTAATAAATCAAATGTAATCTATCTTACAACGTATGCAACAATAGAATTATACCAAAGTAAGCGAAAATGCGGTTTCAAATGAGATTTCAAATGAATGATTGATATAGCAACTCGTATAGCTATGATTGTTCAAAGTTACAAAATACGCCTTTCAATCGACAGTTGTCATTTTCCAACAAATAGCAAACATTCAGTTTGAACCATAGGCGCACTGTAAATTATTTGACAAAACTTTGATGAATTCTTATTTGATATCAAGCAGGTTTATAGGAAAAAATTGTGAAGAGAAATTGTTATACTTGACGAGTTATATTACTGATTAAAATTAATATATGTACTTATTTCTGGTATACCACAGATCTTCCTTGAGACCCCTGGAAAAAATCCTGTAGAATTATGAATGCTTACTCATTTGTATCATTTTTTAGTATCTTATATTGATGATAGTTGTTTGTCCAGCTAGGCTGAGATAAGTTCATTTAGGGACAAAATCCAGTCTATGAATTCAATCAAGGTGAATACATGTCGATTATGATTAATTCAACACTAGTTTCGGGATTTTTAATACTTATTCAAATATCATCGCGAGCATCGTAATAATCATATTGCTAATAAAATTTTTATACGAAAATAAAAACATAACTGCCAAATCTCGCCCCTTGCATACCGTGAGAGCAATTTAAAATTTGATAAATAAATTAAAAACAACAAAAAATAGAATTATATTCAAGCGTCAATGTTCGGTCAATGTGAAACTGTTTCTGTAGCAACATTTTTTCTGCCTAGGCTGTAAAAAAATCGATTGTTCATTAATGATTACAACATTACAGTAAATACAAGAATAGCCATCAATGATTTCTATTATTAGATGCACTTTTTTTGTTTCCATAGAACAAAATCAAATTGAATTATTCAATAAGATAACTTTTGTTGTTCGCAAATGTTATTATTGGTTCAAGGTTGCACACTATACTTTATCAATTAGTGTTTCCATAGATCTAATGTCAACACATGACAAATCAACGAGAAAGCAAGAAGAAGAACAGGATTTCTTTTTGTAAGAGTAAAGCAAAACTAGAAATTATCATTGTGAAACTTTATCTGGGATCCCTCAATCTCTCAGTTATTGAAATCAGATTTTTTACCTGTGTTGATTAGTGTTCTTTTAAGCAATGACTGTGCTGAAGCTTGAATTACCACGTAAAGTTTTTTCTCCATTATATTTGATTTAGTTATCATCAAAAAGAACTTCCGATATAATTTTAAATATGAAGTAGTCATACATAAACCTTAAGTATTTGATTGGCGTATAATAATTTTTCAATCGAATAATTACAGCAGTAGCCTTCAGCTCGTGCTCTGAATTTTATCCTTTGAAAAATTGAATTTTGTGGATTTCAAAATATCAATTTATTGAATTTTCTTGTCAATAAGATGAATATTATTGCACAATCATAAAATACTTGGGAAGACGTTTGTAGCGTGGATCTTATATAATAAATAAAACAATATTTAAAGATTCATCGATATATTTTCTTATAATACTGTTGTCAGCCTCATAAATGACTTATTTAGAACGCAAATTATAAAACAAATTATCACTCTTTACAATTATTTTGACAATTTTTTAATTATGAAACTGCTTGCCCTGATTACTTATTTTTAATTTAAAATTCCCTTCCTGAATGAATGAACCGTTACCAATTTTCCTTTCGGAAAACCAATTTTAATTTTCTTTTTGGCGTTATCATTTATAACGGAAAATATGCAAATGGCCTTGAAATAAACCGTACTTTTTAAAATTTCATTAAAGGCACTAAAATATGGATCATGAACCTAATTAAACTCAGAAATTAATGATAATATTGAAATCGATAAGTAGTTATATAATCAAGATTTGAATAAAATTATTGTGAGCCTAATATTTGTTATAAAATTTGAAAAAGTTTATCTCCAAAATATCTTCGATTGGATTGAAATCATGTTCAGCGTTCAGCAGTAGTCAGTTGTCAGAGTTACATAAAATATTTGTGACATGAGAGAATATTTTGCTCTCCGCCTGTGCTGAACTTATGATTAAATCAGGTTACCGTAGCGCAGTTGGCTAACGCATAAAATCATATTTTGAGTTCCGTGTGTTCACTTCAATATTTTTTATTTGGAATATGTCAATATGGAAGCTACTTCATGTGGACTTTTAGGAACCTACACAAATATTTAAATTTTTGGGAGTTGCGATCAATAGGAAGGAAAAATAAGTGCGTTTGTTTTTCAAATTTATCAAAAATAGGCCAAGAGAATTTTGTAGCAGCCTAAGATATTAAAATTGCAAACGCATTTCTTCCATCCATAGTTTTCAATTGATACATATTTTATTGATCAAAATAACTTGAGTATAAAAAAAAATCATGGATTATTGCTTCATAATAGGCAAAATTCTCGCGAAATTTAATAACACTAATCTGTCGCACAAAATTTCTACTTTTTTCAATACTAGTTACCCTATTTTCATTTGGAAGCACACTGTATTTTGATTTTATTATGGTTACTCTCCCCAAAGTCCTATGGCAGTTAAATCTCAGCTGTTGCCTTATAAACATTTAAATATAATGGTACAATTTGCACGACACAATGTCAGGTATTTTCAGCTCCCCCATTTTTATTCCGGTAGATTGATTAGATAAGGCGCAGCCGTTGACGGAAATGGATTGACGAGTTGAACACCCGTTCTCGGCAGATCTAATATTAATTCTATGCGTAAAAGAGACGAATTGCGTTGTACGATTTCGTTATGAATAGCATTTCCTCTTGACATATAACCCAAGTCGGATAAATATTTAAAAGTGAATAGGTTGTAATTATTAATAAAAATTCTGCAATCGAAGTGGATACGTAATAATTTATTCATATAATCGATCATAATTCATCCATTTAATTATTATTATTTACGGTTTTGTTATCAACGAGTTATCAAGTAAATGTCCAGAATGCTGAAAATTATTTTTGGTAACACGTACGGTGCTTTTTAGATCTATTTTTTGGAGGAGATCACTCTCCAATTCTGGTTTAAGATATTATTGTTTTCTCTTTCCATTTTGTTATTCCCACTGTTTTTATATCTTCTCCTACTTTCTTTATCCATGGTGCTCTTGGTCTTCCTCTTTTACTTCTGGGCTCCATTCTAGGATTGACTTTATTGTGTCTTATTTTCTAGCTCGCCGTACGTGTCCGAACCATTTTGTTTCATTTTTATTTTCTTCATTATTTCTCCTTCTAATTCCCTTTCTATTTTGTGATTCATTCTTGGTCTATATTTGTTTTCTGATAATTTGTATTGTTCTCATGATTGTTTTTCATTACACTTAGTATTCTTCGTCTTTTCTGTCATTGTCATTGTTTTAGCAGCTATTGACTTTATTTTATTTTTTTTATATATTCTTGTTTTTTACTTTCCAACAGTTTTTTATTTGCGTAGAAAGCTTTGTTTGTTGTTGCTATCTTCTCTTTCTACCTCGCTTCCTACTATATCTTTCCAAAAATATATTTTTCAATCTTCATTTTTTATCCTCTCTTGTCCTGAATTCAATTATTTTTGTCTCATTGATATTTATTTTTTATCCCATGTTATTACTTCTCCGACTGACTAGTAGCAGTAAATAATTTTAGCAAGATTGGAATTTGTGGCCAAAGTAATAAGTAACTCTAAATTTCAGTCCACTTTTCTAACTTTAATTGCCAACCCCTACGTCATATATCTATGGATTCATAAGGCTCGGAATCGCATAAGCGGTTGACTGAATTATGGAACATGTACAATAAAATTGCTACATCGACCGTTTGAACATCTATAAACGATGATAATTCCTCAATTTCGCGAGCATACCGTAATTTTACACATGTACATATAAATAAAAAATTGATTTTAAATTTTAATTCACCGATATCCACCCGAGATGACATAAACAAATGAATTTCGAAAATATGATATTTTGAACCGTTCTAATTGGCGTTTAAGACCTCCGGTCGTCATGTCATTCATTCATCATCGTTCTCAACAAAATTTTATCAGAATTTAGCGTAATATCATTAAATTATTGTTCATGTTAATAAGAATAAAAATAAATTGGCTTTGAGAACCGACCGGCTTTCTTGATATTCCTGTAATCTCTATGAACAAAGCTCATTAATTTTTATCACAAATTCTCTTCAATTTATTACGTACTCAAGTATCTTATCAGTCAATTATTGTTTCTATTTTATTCCCATAATGGAACGAAACCTTCTCAGTTATGTTTTAGATGCAATTATCTAGAATTAGGTAAAAGGTACAATCGATATCAAATATCTTTAATTAATTTTCAATATGCTTCCAATTTCTCAGGATTATGCAACGAATCAATTTATTACATAATCAATATTCATTGATGCTGCTATGCTCACTTTATAATTTACACTGTAATATTCTACTCCAAGATGCTTCGGGTATTGAAATTTGCATTATTTATTGGATTAGCTTTGTATCGGAGGATATGCGGTTAATTTATCATAATTTGTCATCAGTCATGTCAAGAATTCAAGACATTTTGATACTAGAAAGCAAACATTTCGTGGTAATTTGATTGATTTGGCACAAATCTTGAGATGTTCATTTGTCGAAGCATACATGATTTATTATTGTTTTTACTTTAAGTATTGTGAAACCGACAAAATTCATATATCGAGATTTTGATGGATATATCCGTTTTGAGCATCCCTGAATCCATTTTGACTATTTTTGGCTTGATGTCGGTACGTATGTGCGTTCGTGCGTAACTCGCAATTCCCAAAACTGGTTGAACGTATAATGTTGAAATTTTGTATTTAAGACTGGTATAGGGTCTAGTTGTGCACCTCGCATTATGGTTCCAGTCGTCTTTACCGGAAGTGCACTTTACTTGAAACTTTTTTCAAATTTTTCTAATAAATCCAGAATGATCAACCGTAGGATGCTGAAATTCAGTATTTGAAATTGATGTTGTATCAGAATGGTTATCTGCTATTTTTGTAAGAATCGGCAAGGCCAGAAGTGCACTTTACCTGAAACTTCTTTTGAATTTTTTGCATAAATATAGAATGATCCGCCATAGCATATTGAAATTTCGTATAAAGAACTTCTATAACATTTTATTGTACATCTTGCATTATGATTGCAATCGGCTGAACAGGAAGTGCACTTTACTTGAAACTTTTTTCCGCATAAATTCAAAATGATCAGCCATAGAATACTGAAATTCAGCATTTGAAATTGCTGTAGCATCTAAATGGTCATCTTCTATTTTTGTAACAATCGGCTGAGCCGGAAATGCACTTTATATGATAGACTTTTTTAATTTTCAGCATAAATTCTAAACAATCAATCGTACAATATTTAAATTTTGTATTAGGCACTTTTATAATATCTAGTTGTACACCTTGCATTATGATTGCTATCGATTAAGCCGGAAGAGCACTTTATACGAAAATTTTTTTGAATTTGCTGCATAAATCCAAAACGACTGAACGTAGATTGTTAGAATTCAGTATTTAGGACGATTATACCGTCTAGATGCTCATATCCTATTTGTATTGAGATCCACCTAGCCGGAAGTGCACTTTACTTGACAGTCTTTTGGAATTTTTCGCATAAATTCGAAACGATCAAGTGTAGAATATTGAAATTTGGTATTTCAGTCTACTGTAGCATCTGAATGATTGCTTACTATTTTTGTGCACTTCGGTAGGAATTTATTTTTTAATTTTGCGCATAAATTCAGATCTGTTTGTAGTCGTAGAATTTTGAAAATCAGTATTTAGGAATGTTGTAGTTTAAGAATAATGGCCTACTGTTTCCATAGCAACCGACTTGGCTGAAAGCGCAATTTACTTGACAGATTTTTAGAATCTCTTGATGGGTAAATCAAAAATGATGAGATGATATCCAATGATATATAATTATGATCAAACACAAAATCACATCGTATCATTTATATATATATATATATATATATATATATATATATATATATATATATATATATATATAAAAAGTGAAATCAATATTTATTTATTAAATTGTCAAAAAAGATTTAATGACTGAGCTGCCAGAAAGCTCCTCGAAGTGTTTTGAAATTTGAACTCTCAAGAGTAAATTTACCTCCAGTAATGTTTGCAAACTTGTTTATTTAATTCAAAAACGGCATGTCGAATGACCCGAGGCTGATATCCCGTTTTTATTATCCGTGACAAATCAACAAAGGAAATTGGCTTAAATATAAAACTGCAGAACTGGCGTTTCGCGACTTCAAACCGCCTTTCAAAAATAGATTTGTTTTAGTGTCTTCCGGTGAAATTTATTAATGCGGACCTAATTTTAACCAAGTACTTGAAACTTCGCCGTGGTACTACATTATTCATTTCTGTAAAAGCGTCGAGGGTAACACTTTAATAATTTCTGGATTTATTTCTTTATCGTTATTACAGCTAAAAAAAAGACATTTTTTCTAAGATGATCGTTACAAGAAGCTATGATTTCAATGCTGCATTTTGATTATGCGATAGAGTGGGGAAATGAAACAAGATAAATTTCATCATAGTTTTGTAAAGATTAATTGTTTGGTCTACCTTAACTGATTTCAACCATATATGTACACCATAATATGTCAGTTATTACCCGCTAATTGAGAATCTATCTTATTTTCAAATATGTTCGCTAAACTGATCTTAAATAGAAAATATTTTCTTGCATTTCGAATTTTCGGGTTCTTATTTTTTTGGTCGTTCTTATCCTGATACTATCTACAAGAAATTAATTACTCCGCTAATCAGTCTATCATAATCAATAACCTTTTTTATCTTAATGAAAGTCATGACAACACATTCTGTATACAGAAAAATCGAAGAAAAATACTCGGAAAAATAGAAGTGTTGCCATTAATTTCTTGAGCAATCGTTAATAAAATTACAGGAAACCTGTGACTTTTTACTAGTAGTTTTTAAAAAATGTTATGACTTCCATTTCTTTTGTTTATTCAACAGCAATTAACTTTAATCTGAATTGCAATCTGTAAATAAAATCTGCTTTGCATTTTTGTTATATATTCGTGTTGTAACTATAAGCCAGAAAATTAAATGTCTCTCTGAAACTAATAACCGTTTGTTTTGTATTTTATTGTAAATTTTATTACCTGTAGTGTAATATGGAGCATTATTCCGCTGAGCACAATGTTTGAATATTAAAGTTTGAATCTCGAGATTTATTAACTTCCAGAGTTAATATAACTGCATAATAAACAGCAAGAAATACGCTTCTTGAGACGTTTTGTGGCGAAAGATAAATCCACATTTTTTCATAAAATCGCTCTGCATTGCATTCTAATATTAACAAATAATAAATTTTTATCTTATGAAGAGAAATGCGAGACGTATTTTTTATTCTCCTTTTAGAATAAATCTATTAAAAAATGAGAACAGTTACTCAAAATAGGATTTGTATATGTAGTTTGGATTATATTTTATTTTGTACGAATTCATGGAATATTTTATTATTTTTGTATGAAGCCTACAAATATTCCGTATCGACTGTGAAAGTTCGAAATTTCGATTTTAATTATTGAAATGCATATGCGTTTCCTACAGAATATAGGTACTATATAGTGACACCAGTCACAGTATTTTTAGTGGAAAACATATTGTTATGCTCGATGAAATATTTATATCTACAAAAAGCATAAATATGTCACATTTATGTCTACACTTCCAGGTCTGAAATGCGACTAAAATTATCATCTGAATGACATTTTGGCTATGCAATATATTCTGGTATGGAAATATCATCAAACAATTTTGTTATTTCATGTTCGAATTTTCAAAATACATTTTTTATGACTGTATCTAAACCAACATGATAACTACAACAGATCAACATTTACGAATTCAAATATTACTGATTATTGAATCCATATGGAACTTTGTATTATTGTAGCTGCTGCAAAACAAAAATTAATTATCACATATTAAAACAGAAATTTAATTTCGCTTTGAAACCGGTTCATCTGTTTTATTATGAGTTTGTCTTCTGATCAAATTTCTTGTCATACATAATATATTGGGATATAATTTTAGTGCATTTTGATGTAGTTTATGTAGGGTTTCGATATTAATCACTGCAGTATCCTGAGCTTGATCGCGGTTCTCGCTGAGATTAGTCAACAATAGAACCAATTAATTGACTCCCTGTTCGTAAATGCATAATTTAAACAAAGCACCTTATTCATAATATCATATCTCAATTTATCAATCGAAGCTTTTCCCATATAATATCGACAATATAAATAAGAATAATTTATGATTAAACTCAAAATGGAAGGAAAAGAGAAAATTCTGGCGCCTCTGGCACAAATGCAATTAATATAATAAACCAAATATTTGTAAATATCTTTCCACAGGTATTAAATGTACTTTGTCGAACAAAATTTAATTTGTTTGAGCCGTAATTAATATGTGATTGCATTATCAATAATTAATTATTTTATTGTGTAACTGTATTCTCTTGTTTATTAATAGAGTGATTATAACACAAGGACAAAAGGTATTATATATTCAAGATAACCTACAATAAACATGAGAAATAACTGTCTACTACATATCTGTAGATTGCTTCCTGTTTTCCAATTAATCATAGACATAACAGTATATTGTGCAATGTTTTTTTGTACCCCCTTTTTGTGGACTTATTCATCAAGTTATTTGAATTCAAAAACTCTAAAAGAACGGAATGTTCAATTTACTGTGCAAGTTTAATTTAATTAAACTATGCCCTTTCTCACCCTTTCGATTCACCCTTAATTTAGCTTAGAATGTGTCCCAAAGGACATCACATTTCGGCAACAATGACAGTTAATCATAGGCCTTATTAGTACACCCAGCAGATGATCTTGAATTCAAAGGTTGAAATTCTGGTTAGATCTTCCACGAAATAATTTCATAAATCCGGTTTATTTATTCATCTCATAAACTTAATTCTACAGCCTTATTGAGTACATTGACATTTTGTTCTATAAAAGGTTGTCAATTGTTTTTTATGTTTCAAACTTTTCTCAGATCCGTTGATATCAAATTTTTTATTGTTCAATTTTTTGTTCTAGGAATTGCCTAGCAAATATCAAAATAAGAAAAAACTGTTAGGGTTTTCTTTTAGTCAAGTTACTAAATTTCAAGATGAGATATGTATGAAAAATTTTTGCCCTTAGCTGATAAAGGCAGAAGGAAGAAGACAAACGAACGGACGTACCTAATGCTTGACAATCAGATCAACGGGGAGAACGCTTTACGTCCCTAATTCCGCAAATAAATTTATGCAAATTTATTGCGCAGACAGGGTGTAAAAGCATGAAAGTCAACGGGGAATATTAACTTGGCTTAATGCATTTAATGTGTTACTTTTCTTACGAATGTCACGAATATACACTGAAGAGAAATTTCTATTCTAAAGACTACAATTTCTTCTTTCATAGGGCAGGAAATTGAGAGAATTGGTAACGTTTTTCCAATACAAATGAACTATTATGCTTCCAGCTTTACGGTATTGAGAACGGTTTGAATCAGGAAATATTTAAAATCGATTGGCAAATAGTAATTTATGCAACAACAGTGTGAAATTGAACATTATGACATGAGGCCAAGTATTTAGCGTGATAACTCTAGCCGATTCACCAAAATTGTTGGTCGAATTATTTTTTACGGCATTCCGTTTCAATATTTTGACAATTATTAGGCACAAGCACAAGGTGACACTCAGATTTTAAAAATGTCCAAACAAATGGATTAATGAGAGAGGCTACAAACATGCATTCACAGAAAAATTCCCACTATTTTAAATAGTGAAAACATTTACACATATTTTACGCACGACCGTAGAAAACAGTCTTTTTTTTTGTATCACACCTAATCATTACTTTCCAATTTGCGTTGGTGAGCTTTCAAAATAATTGAAGTGACAATGAAATTCTCTGTGTGAATCTATGATGGAAAATCTTGATGCAATACTGGAATGTTCCAAAAATTCAATATTGGGAATCTAATAGGTCTTACTGGCTAAATAAATTATGAAAACTTATAAAATAAATGTAGGAACTTTTATAATTTAAACATGTTGCACCGTCGCGCTCGTACTCTGTAGTATATAGTTTTGTGTGAATTTATATGAGTATGTATGTAAGAATAATGGAGTATTAGGCAGGGTTGCTAAGAAACTTTTTTTTAATTCTCAAATAAAACATGCGTTTCTTTCTTTTCAGACAGTTTTTTCTTTTGTTTTAAACATGTTTTTCATTCCAAACACTTGTTAACTTTGAATTTCAAACTTGAACGCAAAGATGTTTTGTTAGTTAAGTTCTTCGAATAATCAAGTAGCCCGAACAATTTTGTTGTTATAGTTTGAAATTATCTACTTTTGTAGTTGTAGTTGTAGTTTCTCTTTCACTTTCTGTTGTGATAAGCTTTATGCTTGTTTTCAATAAATGATGCATATTCGTGCATTTATTTCTAAGCAGAATACGCTCAAAATATGAAATAATTGATAAAAAATAATGATAAATAATATTAATGTTAAGGTAAAGTGTTTTACAAAAATATCAAATTCCCTTAACCTTGAACAAGTTTGAAGAGCCCAATATCTATTTTAAGAACTAAGTTTCCGTCATCAATCGCAGGCTGCAGTTTTCCTCAAGAGATTTGCTCCACACCATGTAGGCTAGGAGTTCTAGTGTGTTTTTCATCGAAGATAATGTAAATTGTTTCAGTTATTTTATATATACTGTGACGAATTAGGCCCCAGAATCCGTCACTGTTGCACATCCTAGAGCCTTCTGCTACCGTCAATAACTTTTAAGCACATCAAAATTTAATTCATCTCTTGCACATCCTGTAAATTTCAAATTCAGTAATTCTGCTTCAACATACAACACCGCTTACCGTTAGTTCACCAGTCTTCAACTGCTTTAAATACGTTTTAATATATTTTACATGTGGAGGAATAAGGTTAGGGTTTAAAAACACCTGAAATTAAAAGCAATTGATATCGTATGATGTGTATTTATGTCTTGTGTCTTACCGTAAAAAAATCTGAATGTAATCCACCGTTGTCCTGTAAATATGTTATATATTGTATATTTTTGTTGTTTGACGTTCTGCGTGACCTTTGACTATACACAAACTAGATCCGACACTTGACAGTTTCTATATTACCGACCGATTAAATATTTAGGACAATTTGAACGTTAAGGAAATAAAATCAGGAAAGGATGTATCTATTGGAGAGTAATAGGAAATTTATTATTGTAATGAAATTTGTATTTGTAAAATTACTTCTTCTTTTTTCTGTATGTCTTCTTTACATTATTATTGTTAGCGCTAATATGGATTTAGTTTAAAAACATGTTAAGTAAGGTTTCATTAAAATTTGGGTATAAATAAGGCCTTCTGGCCGACTTAAGTCACTTCTTTGTAAGTTAGTTCTCCGAGCCATCTTCCAAAGTCTATATACTGTGTTTACCGTTCGACGTCCGTTCGAAGTTTCCGTGCTAAGTCCGTTAATGCGTTTATCAAAGCAAAGTTGTAAGTTTGATTATTTTGTTTATTTTTTCCAAGTTCGTAAAAGGAACTTAGTTTATTTTTTCAATTGTTTTGCTGTTTTTGCACTTAAAATATTTTTGCTATTTGCAAGATACAACTTAGAGTCATTTTGTTTAACTTCCACCGTCCGCTCCGCGAACGTTGGATTAACGTAGAAGCACCGCTGAAGAAGTCTTCGTGATTTCGAAGCGTTTGATTGATTTAACGTAGAAGCACTGCTGGAGAAGTCTTCGTGATTTCGAAGCGTTTGATTATTCAACGTAGAAGCACCGCTAAAGAAGTCTTCGTGATTTCGAAGTGTTTGCTTATTTAACGTTGAAGCACCGCTGAAGAAGTCTTCGTGATTTTGAAGCGTTTGCTTATTTAACGTAGAAGCACCGCTGAAGAAGTCTTCGTGATTTCGAAGCGTTTGATTATTTAACGTAGAAGCACCGCTGAAGGAGTCTTCGTGATTTCGAAGCGTTTGATTAATTGAACGTAGAAGCACTGCTGGAGAAATCACCTGGTGTATCGAACCGCCTTAACGTAGAATCACTACGAGGGAGCAAGTTTGGTTCCACTCGCATAGAACGAGTAGTAAAGTTGATCCACCGTTCGGGAAGTCGCTTCGCGATTCCGCGAATGTTGATTGTCTTGGGCAATCGCCGCATCGTCGTCGTCAGCCTTCAGCCCAGCGATCTCAGTGCAAATCCCTGCAATATATATATGTGTGTACGACAGTTCTATTTTTGTGTGTAAATAAATATCATAGTTATATTTAAATCCTGAATATTATTCCCAAAAACATCCTGACCCTCTCCTTTGAGCTACTCAGCCGTCAACCGTCAGAAACTGCGTCACCGACCGTATTGGCGCCCGAGTATATCGTTGGCAGTTTTAACGGCGACGCCAGAATTAACCACCCCGCCATCAGCGAGGTTATCGTTACAATACCTAAATAGTATTGAATACAGTGTTTGAAAGATGTATGAAATACTACAAATTGATTTAAACATGTTTAAAACATCTGTTTATGATCAAAATGTTCAAAACATAGCAAAGCTGGTAGAGAATAATATGTTCTTCAGACATTCAGTTTTGAACAGGTATATTGAACTAATAAACAGGTCTTAATCCAGGTAGCTGTTCCTAGGTAGCACGATTGAGACCTGTTTTTTGGAAGTTTATATGGGTTTCATTTCAGTTATGAAATATTGAATATAACTAAATTTATCAAACATAAATTTTATGATATTCTTTTTTTAATATCTGCGGTTATAAAATAGTGACAACATTTATAACTATAGATACAAGGGTGAAGAAACTAGTCCTTAGTGACGTAACATGGATAAGAAAATATGTAAGCATTTTCAAATGAAAAGTATTTAATTTATTATAAATAAGTGTTTATAAATATCTTCACTGGTCATGTGGTAAGTTTGTAATGTTGTGTTTGCCTTAGTTATTTACTTATTGTGTTTTAATTAACAGCTGATGATGGACGATAATGTAATCGTTCGAAACGTCCAAATATATAAAAAGACCATGAAATAAAGGATCATTTTCAATGTTTTTTGGAAAATTGCCTTTTATTGATCGCCTTACGTCTCCTGAAACTTATTCATAATTCAATTCAAGGATCTACAACGTTTTTAAATATTTGAGTGAGCAAAAAGTCTTGGGAATTCAGTCAATATTTCTGTTTTAATTTCTTTCCTACTTCACAGTTTCGGCTGTACCTCAGCCATCTTCAGAGTTGACTAAGTCAACGGCTTCCATAGATGCAGGTTGTGGCATTTGACAAATGGAAAAAAAACTTCCGATATTTTACCAACTCGATATCACATTTCAATGTACATTTTTAATTTCTCACAATATAGTTCTTTTCACTTCTGAAGATGGCTGAGGTACAGCCGAAACTGTAAAGTAGGAAAGAAATTAAAACAGAAATATTGACTGAATTCCCAAGACTTTTTACTCACTCAAATTCACTCATCCAGTCAGCTTCATCAGTTCTTAAATATATTTAATTTATATTCCATAGATTTATTCAGAAAATTTATATACATTTATACTTAATACTTGAAATGACATCCTATTAAATTTCTAAGAAAAGTTAATCTTCAAAAAGATTCAGTCCAAGCAGTTGAGATGTGTCCAACACTCATTAATATGGATCGGATTTAGCTGATGCCAGCTTGCACGATCAAGACTTTTGACGGAATAAGTACGTTATGAGTTCGGAATTCACTCAACTGCGCCAGTGAAAAGCTCTTAATACAGTCATAAATTTATTCCTACCCAAAAATATGGACATTTGCACCAAACGAGGATCTCTTCACTCGACCGCTATTCCAGGTACTACGGAGGTTAATACAAAGGGTACTAGGATAGGCTGTTTTAAGTATCAACACTTTATTTAAGAGCAAATTAAAACACATCATATACCTACTCACATATGTGTCGCATAAATTTGTGCAATAAATTTCGGAAAAAAGAGCAAGATATTTATGTAGGTATATCACACATATTATCTAGTTGAATTTAAGCAAAATGTGTACCATCTATATCTACCTGAAGTACGAAAATATTTGCTAATATCTGATCTTTTTTACTTCACGTGATTTTCGCAAGAATAAATTATATTTCTTATTATATTTTATTTTTATTTGAGCCATAAATATTTCCTTGATTTTTTCTTTGCTTTATTGACGAGGCAATATTATATCGGCATATGGACAGTGTCACCACTTTTTATAAAAAGTAAGAAGTGCTCTAAATGATGATTATCAATTCACGAAATAATAAGCGTATCCGTCGAAGAGATACATCCCCTTAAAACGTTCCTAACGTATGTAAAATGTTGAAACTCACAAATATAATTTTCCTAATTTAGATAGTTTCTCCTAAAATTGGCAATTCTGTTAAATATTTGAATTGAATCATTCATTCATTGTTGCTTAAAAAGTATAGCGTACAATTCGTTCAAAAATCTGTTTCTATATAATTTGATTTCTCAAGAAAATTAGAAAACTCTTGTATTTGTTCAACAAATAGTTGAAATGAAAATTATTCATTCAAAGCTTGCCTTCATGATATTCATATTTCTGGAGCAAACATAATTCCATTTTTTATCTTTGTTACTCATTCAGGAACATCTTACCAACTTCAAGTAATAAGACAAAGATAATATTTAATTTAAAAATGTACACAATCATCTGAATAATCATCCAAGGAAATGAATTCTTTCCTGTTGCATGATAGAGCAATTTTCAGAGTTCGTTATCGGGATAAAACTGCAGAAAAATCGCTTCTTGAACGGTTTGTTTGGGCGTTAAACTGCAAACTAGTAACGGAGCATCTTACAAACTTTTCTTATTTGCATTTCTATTCGGAAATAGGAGAGAGAAAAGAGCAATTTCCGGTGGAGAATACCGGAGACAGTCATGTACGCGAAGTTTAAGCTTCGTTTGGGTCTTGTTCTTCGCGTGCTCGCCTCTGGAACAGGGTCAATTGGTTTTTATCGAGAAATCAGCTCCAATTCATCATAAAAGCGACGAATTAAACTGCCTTATCCGCGACTTAATAATGTCTTTAGTTTCAGAAGTTTTGTCGTGAGAGTGCACACGCGATCAACGAAAACCTTACATAGATTTTTTCGCCTTTCTAAACTTTGGCACACATTTATTTAAAAGAAAATTATCGTTTTCACCTCCATCCATTAGAAGAGATCATATTTTACAATTGAGACGATCAAAATATTCGCGTATTGGGCGGGTTAGAGGAAGAAATTCTTTGTAAACCATTCAAAAGGTTTTTATACCCTGAGAAAACTATTTTATTTCCGACTTGAGAATACCCTGATTTAGCCGATTTGTCTTCATCATTGGTTAATTTCATCATCAGGAATTGATTATCTATGTATGTTTGGAGACGAATCTCATTTGTAAGGAGTTAAATTTGGAATGTAAGAGCGCTGGTTTAATGTTGAGTTTCTCAAATGATTTAAGACAATACTTCAACTATTTATGCTTGGTATCATCTGTCAAGTGTTCCAGTCTCGCAGCATTACGAAATTATTGCAATCAATCGCCATCTCACTATTCTTAAACACCATAAATTTATTAACATCCAAAATGAAATTTAAAATCATTTTTAACGTCTTTTCAACTATACTACATTTGCATCAAGTCATTCAAAACAACAAACATATATAAATGAAGTAATAATCAGAAACATTTCCAATTTCTATGAATGAGGAAATAACCTGAATCTTGTTCCCCGATATATCATAAATTTTAGCATCAGAATTTATGTGTGCTGATCGGATTTCGAAGATTACACAAAGTTATCGATTTCAATTATCGTTTTAAATTATTGAAAAATTGAGATATGCTCCGAAAAGCACTGAGCTTATGGAGGAAGCGAGAATATAAATTATTCCAAACAATAGATGGCTGCACAGTCCAGAGGGATTTGTAGAGGGATTTTGTACTTTGATGCCGGAGGTTTGTAAACATTGTTATAAAATTCGTGAACAAATCGGTGCAATTCGAAGTCTGGAAGTGTAATTTGTAGAGAGTTCAAATATAGAAATATGATGCTGATAAGATAATTCACTTTTGATTGAAGTAACTTCTATAACTTCATAATGTTATATGCAAAATATCAGATATATAGATAAATATAATAGCAGAGAAGATTAAATTCAATGTTTTATTTACTTTGTTCTTCCACGTTATTCATTTTTCAATGAAATAGTCGATTGTTGTTTTTTTATTATATTAATATTTATGTTTAGCAAATACAAATATCAAATATTTATTGATGCATGAGATACTTTTGTACTGTTTAAAATAGTCGCATTTTCATGTTGTATGTATTGAGTTTTTCTAGTAGAAGTTTTGTAAATACAATCAAATTAAAATTGGAACGTTAAGAAAACTGTTGGTTCAAAATCTATAAAATGTTTCATATATTTTGTTATTTCATTTGAACAAGAGAAAATACTCAATTCCTCAAGAGAATAATCATCTTCATAAAAACTATTCTGCGTGAAGACTAGTCGAGTCTGGAATAAAAAATAGTGATTCTCATTCAAGATTCTAAAGTGACTTGGAGAGAAAGAAAGAATTATTATTCTTTTACTTCAAACATTTTCTCATTCGATGCATATTTCTCAAAATATTCCAGAGGAAAATAATATTGTATTAAGATAGGACGTCCTGTATATAATTTCAGCTTTCTATACTCTTTCTATATGAACTTCAAGTATGCCAAATCTCACATTCATTTGTGCGCGCGGTGCACAGTTTTCTTTTCCCGTGAAGTTGAAATAGGATACTCTTTATATAATTTTAGCTTTTTGCATTTCTTCTTCATACATGCTGTGACGAATTATGTCCCAAAAGTCCATCAAAATTAATTCACATCTTGCGACGAAGTCTTCGTGATTTCGCAATGTTTGATTGTTTTAACGTAGAATCACCGTTGAGGGGGTCATCATTGGCCAGTTTGGATTCACAAGCGTCGAAGATAAGTTAATCCTTCGTTTGGGATACCGCTTCACGATTTGTTTGTTCTAAAGTTTCTCGTCATCTGCGACCGCCTGGGTCCGTACTGCGACCACTGGTGTCAAGTGTCATGTACAGCCGTCTCGTCACCGTCAGCCAAGATATCTCCGTGCAAGTTCCTGCAAAATATATGTTGTATGTTCATCGTCGTCGTATTTATGTGTGAATAAATCTTATTGTGACACCTACCTCCTAATGATTATTTTGACAACCTTAACCCTTCCCTTCTGAGCTATCCAGTCGTCTGATTTAGAAATTTTCTTGAAAATGTGTACAAAGTTTTCTATTTCCGTAAAAATATATAATTAAAATGGGACAACCTGTATAGAATTTTCACTTTCTGCCCTCCTTCTCCAAATAAACCTCAAGTGTGCAAAATTTCACATTCCTTCGTGCATGCAATATGCTTGAAAAGTTTTCTCTGCACCTATTAATATATTGAATAAAATGGGACACCTGTACGTAATTTTTGCTTTCAGCACTTCTTCTTCATATGAACTTTAAGTATGCCAAATCTAACATTCTTTCGTGCATATGCTATGCTTAAAAAACGGACGGGAAGTTCTGTCTTCACGTATTTATAGATTACAATTGTAAGTATGTTAAATGGTTTTTAATGTAAAAGAATGTGCATTAACTGTGGTTCTTGCAGCAAATAGAAGAAACCTGCGTGATGATAGAGTACTGCAAATCAGCGTATAAACTATCTCAGAAATATTAGAACAGTTTGATTTTCTTATCAATACTAATTTTTTCTCTTCTAAAATTAATAATAAATCATAGTTTATATTCAAAAATATACAAACTGGAAACGTGACCTAATACTAATTTCATTCATTTTACGAAATATCAACTATTGGTTAATCAAAACAAGTAAGAAAATCAAGTGGGTTGGGAAGTGTGTGGTTTCAATTTAAAGGTAATAAATATTCTGAAAGATATAATAGCATAGCGTCTACTTTCCAACTCTTTGGAAATTTTTAATAGCTCCGCAAACTGCAGATAGAACAAAAATCAAAACTTAGTGAAAGTTTGTTCTACACCGCATTTGAGCAATCTGTTCGCTGTAAAAAAGTATATGATGCGATTTATTTCCAAACTGTCATTAAAAACTTTGCTTACTTCTTCCGAAACTTATTTTATTGTCAATTAATTGTTGTAGTTCTTTCCATTAAATATGCTAATTCTTTCCTTATTATTTTAAAGATGGTAATTGATATACTGCATTGCAGTAATCATAGATTTGGTATTTTATTTTTAAGGCTTTGGTCATTTGATTTTTTTCTTATGAATTATTTTACTTAATTTGTGAGCTAGGTAAACGAACGATACACGCAATAAAAGATATTAAATATTCAAGCATCATTAGAAATAAAACGATTAGGTAAACTGGTGGTATTAACTAATTTACAAAGAAAGTATTTAGAAAGCAATATAGAATCAATAAATTATTTAATGTCTCATGACGTGAATACAAACATGAACTTTCTTCATACAGATAAAGATAAAATTTGGCGACATAGTTTTGCCTTTTCCCCTCGAAACTATTTTATTGATTATTCACAACACTTAATAATCAATGGATTAAAGAATTTTGGATGGTCTGGAAATTTTAAAACTGCGTAACTACTGACACCGTTGAGCTAGGACAAAAACATCTGTACCAGGTGTTGATTGGTGGATTTATATGAGATTAAATTTGAAAAACAATGAATTCCAACATAATTTTAACCTACACTTGCCAAAAACTAGAAATAAAAGATTTGGTGGAAAAAAAGCATCAGCAAAATTTCAAAGTGTCTATCTCAGTATTCTATGTGACAACAACCAGCATGATTGTAACGTTTTTTTCTATTTTTGTGGAATGCTTCGAACTAGAATATTCTCTCGGCTAAAGTGAAAATGCAATCTCAACCTACAAATTCTGAAGTGCCTTTAGGTTATTTATACTCCCAAGAATCCAAATAAAAGTAGTAACCTCTCAACATAGAAATATCTTTGCATCTTTTTGTAGTTTTAACAAGGGCAAAACAAATAGATGACTTGCATGAATGTGTCACTGAATCTAAATTCATATTTATGACTGAAAATTTTAGCTAAATGGATCATAATGAATGTCATTTTAAAATACATGTTTCAAATTTGTTTTCTTGCACTTGCACCTCCAATTGAAAGTTGAATAATTAATTTCATCTTTGATCAACTGATCACTTGTAAAAGCTAATTTAACACAAAAAAAAAAAATGGGTCGTGTAAATAATGTAGGTACTAATATTTGGCGTGAGAAATAATGTGTAATCAAGTTCTATCAAGAGTTTACTTTATGAAACTGTATTCATAAAATTAGAATAGAGTGCCGAAGTCTTGCAATTTCATCTCTTTTAATTAATTTCCCAGCATAACTTGATGAGTTTTTTTTTATTTCAATATAATCACCTGCCCGGAAACAGAAGTACTGTCATCGTGCTGAAATTTTTTCTCCAAAAACAACGGTTATATCTTTTTCCAGTTTCCCTTACACGATTCAGACGATTTCTGAAGTGGTTTAGGTCTGTTACCTAATCTCAGAGCCGGAACTAGGGTATTGGCCGCCCGTGGCGAATCATAAAATTGCGCCCCTATTTTTGTATAGAGTATTATTATGAATATTAGGCAAAAAAGATATAATACAAAAAATGAATCAAAAATCGATCTCATAATACAAAAAAAAAACTGCTGTGGCCACACGGTACTTCCCGACCATAAAGTCCCTGCCCAGTTTCATCACTGTTTCAGAAATTTAGGGTGTCGCATCAATTAATTGCATATTTCAAAGTGGCATCTGTCATTGTCAAAGTGACATCTGTCATTGTCAAAGTGACATCTGTCATTGTCAAAGTGACAGCTGTCATTGTCAAAGAGATAACTGTCAATGTTAAAGTGACAGATGGCAGTTATATTTTAGTCCTATTTAAAATAAGTATTCTTGAAAATAAATAGTTCTTTTCTAGATTTTCGGAGTCTCCAGTTCATTGGAACATACAGTTTTGACATTTGATCGCCGGAAGTATAATTCAAAGATGGTAACGTGAATTCCACCAATTAATATTCATTCTTGATATCTACTAATTTTATCTTCCCGAGAGCTTTAAATTGATATCAAACTAGATATCATTTGAATAATTTGTAGAAGAAACAATTGATGATCGTTTAAATATCCTCTTTAAAACTTCCACTACAATTACATATCTCCGCAAGAGCTTTAATTTGATACCAAACACGATAGAGCTAAATTACCTAATTTAAAGGAACAATTGACGAATGTTTGCATGTGATGTCCGAATATGAGTGATAATAATTCTTATTTCACATTATGATTCTCATTATTTATTTGCTTCAGAAAAACAACGAATTTCATGAAAATTTAAATTTTGATAATGATAAATGGACCGCTGATAATTTCGAAAAATGTTCCGGGTGAATGTTGTGCCAAATTATTCGAGCATCAATTCTAGTCATTTTATATCCTATGATAAATACTATCATTTTTAAAATAAACGCAAAAAATTAAAAGGTTCCGTCAATGAAGTTTTGGTACCACTGGTTGAAAAAAACTCATCTACGAACTTTATCTTAGCTTTTTGATGAAAAACTTGAATATAAAATTTTGTTCGGGCATTCGTACGCATTCTCAAGTTATCGTGCTTCCACACAGACGAACCGACAGACAGACCCACTTTTTTCAAGCTATGTCTTTTGGGTTCAGTAGGGTCTAAAACCAGAATTAATTAATTTTGAACAATAGATGAAAAGTTAAAAGATAAATATATATTCTTCTTTAACAAATCAAGCGTCGCGGGTGGCTCGGCATTCCTAACACAATGCACTAAATGCAGAAGCTAGACTATTTGCTGATAGAGCAGTGTACATCTCCAATAACCAATTAACACATGTAAAGTTTTATAGTTGACCTTAAGATGAGATGGGTAGCAGGTAATATAACGGTATAAACTTTCTCAACCAAAACCCGTCATAAAATATTTCTTAAATTTGAATTTAAATGATTTGTTTAATGCAGTTCATAGGGTTTTGCGCCCCCTAGAAGTCTGCGCCCATGGCAGGGGCCACCTTCGCCACGCCCTAGTTCTGGCTCTGCCTAATCTATGTACAATCTTACACCATAGCAGGCACAGAATTAAATCAATCTCATCAAAATTTAGAATATGAGCATATTTTTATCGTGGTTCGATCCAATTAGATTATGCTTAAAATTAAACAATAGTATATTATTATACGAGCATATAATGAAGGCTATTATTCACGAAGGTTAAGTTTATGTCACGAGCGTAGCAAGTGGCATAATTAACCTGAGTGAATCATAGCTTATTATATGTGAGTAGAATACTATACTTTGTCCACGACTACTATTGACTTTAATTCCATAATTTTTTTTCAAACAAGTTTTTAATTGTTTCTAATTTCTTACCTTCATTGCAAGATATTTTTCATCACAGGCTTGAATAAGAAATTTGTAATTTTTTTCGGAAGGAAATGTATTAGCTTTTTTCGGACGAAAGCCCTGAGATCTCCGTTTTGAAAGTGACCGCAGTTTTGCCTAGTCTTCTATATCGACTCCTTGATTTATATTAAGCGTACTCCTATGCACAGAGCAAAGTGTCCATAATATGGATGATTCATATTTTGCAGCTAATTCCGTAAAATATGCCAGTAAAACTGACCCTGAAAATGAATTGATTTTCTTGGTCGCCCTTCAATTCATAAAGGTATTGTACACAAGAATGTAAAGATTTCGGAATTTCTCAGGCAATAAATTCAGGGAGGTGACTTTTGCAGCTTCTGTTATCTCCGGTGTAGTACAAGTACACAATATCTCTTTCTCACTATCAATTTTCATTCTTTACGTATTCTGGATCGAAATTATGACGTTTTCAAATTGACAACAATTTATGCTTCGCTTGTCATGTCATATCAATGGCTTACTTGATATAGTATATTTAATGTCAAATTTTTTCTTCAAGAGCATTAGAAATTAGATTAAAGTAATATTTTAACAATATTTTTGTGATTTGTATAAAGTGAGCTAATCAAAGTGCATGGTTATTGCCTAGACGTACTGAAAAATGCTTGCCAGATTCATAGTATATACCGCGTGCCCTAGGAATTCTATACCCGTGAATAATGATTATTCACTGCTATTATTCACTCTGTGAAAAATGACTATCGTTTTGCTTCAGAAAACTCATTTATAAGGTATATATTATAAGGTAGTCGTGGACAAATACTATACTGATTCTTGTATTTAAAGCATAACATCCATAATACTAATTTATTTACACATTTAGAGAGCCAATATTTTCCCTATAATAGACATTCATAATTTATCAATACCTGCATAATATACAGTATACCGGAGCAGAGGCATTACAAGTTAATAAATATTTAATTCTTAATTAAAGCTGTTTTGAATTGAGTAAAGCTCAGACTGAGAAAATCCAAGTGTTGAAAATGATTTTCATGAGTTGTCGTTGATCTATGCCCGTACTTATAGTCGAAACTCAATCTCATTCTTGAGTATTACTTGGCCAAGTCGAGGCGAAGTCACCAAAGATACTCACTTGATAATGTATCCTATAGTCGATACTTGGCGAAGCTTGAGATTTCTTGTTTTTGACATATATTTGATTGATATGTTTGACGTTCATGACAGTATTTGCGAAATATTCCTAGTTTGCTTACTGAATTTGATCTATTTTTGGATAATTTGATTGGAAAGGTAAGTTTCAGTGAGTATGTATACCTCTATGGCATATATCCATGTTGGAAACACAAATGTCAAGAATAACTGACACGAATACTTGAGTACAACTCAAGGTAGCCTTGCAGTAGACTCAAGTAAAGCCGGAGTCAAGCAAACGCGAAGTATTACTCCGTAGCCAAGTAACGACTATTGGTAATATTCGCATACTTGAGCAATTCTCAAGTCTGAGATCGAGCGAAGTATTGACTATAAGTACAGGCACTATTGATTTCAGAATATCAGAAATTATTTGAATTACAACACATTGATATGAAATTTGGTTTACAAAGGAAGTTTCGACGGTCACATCGAACCACACTTCTTGGAGATTGAGACCCTGTAGTTTCTTGATTCTGCTTGGGCCACGAATTTTTATAGACATTGAGTTGGTTGTACTTTTTCAAGTGTCAGAAGCTCTGTTCCTCAAAGCTTCTTTAAAGTTCTAGTTGGCTTCCAGAAATTCCACCAGGTATCACTACGTCCTTGGCGCATATGACGCAATTGCGTTTGGCATACCGCGATGGAAGTCTAATCTGTAGAGTTTCTGTTCGTTACAATAATAAACAAAAAATGGAAGAATCATCTAGATGATGAAAGCGCATTTTTGACAGCTCATGAATGCTTGTTACTTCAGAGATTTCGCAAATTACCATCTCTCACAATCACTGAGCTTGCATTTAGTACTAGTTTCAAGTTGACTATTTCATAGGTACATAATTTACAAACTCAAAAATACCTTTTATCTTCATTGTGCAGTTATTGACTGACGGGAGGTCAGGTGCTGTACTTCAAAATGATAATTTGATCTTTATCAAAACTATTTAAAAAAAAAATACACCAAACGTAGACAAATTTTCATCCAATAATAATAATTCATTCTAATAAGCTTCAAATTCGCGTCAAACAAGTCATCGAATGAATCCCGGACAGATTTGACAACTGTACATAATGATAGTGATACCCCCGGCTAAAGTTGTAACTAAATTTTTATCTACTTTAATGAATTTTAGTTGCCATATCCCTAATGTCATATATATCTATGGGCATTGTTTCACTTGAAACAAGTAATTGAATAATTTAATCTTCCACAATCACTGAGCTTGAGTTAAAGCAATTTGTGCAAACTTACGAAACTGTAGCTTTTATTTAGTACCAGTTTCAAATCTGTAAATAGTATAGTTGCTGAGAACTCAGCGTCACGCCAGCCAGCCAGACAGCCAAAGTGGATATAATAGCGCTTTCTTCCAAAAAATGCGCTAAAAAATAATAACGCTATTATATGCACTTTGGCTGTCTGCGGCTGGCGTGACGCTGAGATCTCAGCAACTACAGCACTTACAGACTTGAAACAGGTACTAAACGAAAGATGCTGTTCTAAAGGTTTGTACAAACTGCTAGATTTTCTTATGTATATACCCAGTTTTCGGTAAAAATTGAAATAAGAATTCAAAAGGTAATTACTGCTGAACTGTGCATAATTGAAATCTGGAAATTGCTGCACAGAATGAGCAACATGTCAGTAATTGAATTTTATATTCTAAATTTCGAACCGATATAGGTTAGTACCCATTTTAGAGTAGAAACCATTTATTCCAATATCTCGCGAGTTACACAAGATATTGCTATGCGGTTTCCGATGTTATTCGATCAACTTAGGCCAGTACATGACCACCCGTTACTTATTTTCTTGAATCTGTAGCTTTGGAGGTAACTTTCAGGTTTTTTTTTTTAATATAGCTTTGATAAAGATCAAATTATTATTTTAAGGTACAGCACATGACCTTCCGTCTGTCAATAACTGAACAATAAAGATTGAAAGGTATTTTTGAGTTTGTACGTGCACAAATTATGTACCTATCAAAAAGTCAACTTGAAACTGGTACTAAATGAAAGCTGCTTCATTTCAAGCTCACTGATTGTGGGAGATGGTAATTTGCGAAATCTCTGTAGTAACAAGCATTAAATGCGCTTTCATCATCAAGATGACCATAAGTATTCCGAAACCGACAAAATCCATATTTCGAGATTTTGATGGAAATAACCGTTTTGAGCATCCCTGAATCCATTTTGACTATTTTCGGCTTAATGTTTTCCGAATTCGTTATTCTTGTATATGTTAAACCTCAAATTCATCTCATTAATAGTTTTGTCATCAGTTATTACAAATTCAAATAAATGACATTTATAGAAAATGTCAAGTGATTGTGTATTCGCAAAGTGAGAAATGTACAATTTTCGTATAATAGAAAATATTTCAATTTTCAATTTTTTTATAGATATTAGGTTGGGTTTGGCTTGTGTAGGCGCAGTTTCATCATAAAAATGAAGAGAACAAATAATATGTGTCCTTTGTTACATGATCTAGACTTTAGAATCTTACATCTCCAAGTCGCCGTCGATACGATTTCATCCACGAATTACATTTTGCATACCCAGAACAATTTTTAATGTGCACTTTTCAAAAGGTTTGTACTTCTTTCTGACGATATGTGATGTAAATAGTACAAATTATCTTCCGTAACAATTTTGAACGACAGTCACTTTGACATACCTATTCTAAAACAACACCTTTTTGTAGCTTCTTTTCTGCCTTTCCAATCTTCCATAATTAACTCAGTTCAGCCACAATCTTTTATAATATCAATTATCCGTTTATTATCATAAACTACTAGTAATGAATACTGGAAATACATATTAATAATATTGCTTCACGTTAACTGTACGGAACTGTCCATACTGTAATATTTTCATTGAGATCGACTGAGCCAGAAATGCACTTTACATGACAGTCCTTTCGAATTTTTCCAGAAGTAAGTAGAGTATTGAAATTTAGTATTTCAGTCTGCTGTAGCATCTGAATGACTGCCTACTTTTCTCATAACAATCGACTGAACCAGAAGTGCACTTTTTTTTAAATTTTGCGCATAAATTCAGGATTGTTTGTTAAACAATCTTGGATACCAGTATTTAAGAATGTTGTAGCATAAGAATGATGATTTCCTGTTTCCATAGTAATCGACTCTGCCGAAAGCGCACTTTACTTGACAGATTATTATTTTTTTTTTTGGATAAATCCAAAACGATTAGCCGTGGAAATATGAGATTTTGTATTTGATTATCGTATTATTATATGCAAAAATATATCCCATGATGTACAAGTAAGTCACGTTATGTCCACTTCAGATTTTTATCAATTAGAGTTCAAGTAATTTATCTGTTAATTATACTTGAATTTCCATTATTTTCATCAATTTTCTTTAATAGAAGAATTATGGAAGTAAAAGGAGTTTGTTTTGAAAATAGTGTATTCAAAATACTAATAAACTAAATTATTCAAAGCTGAACCCCAATAAAATGTTATAACGGTCAGACCCTTAGCTTTGAGGCATATTTAGTAGCATAGATAAAATTTGACGATTCATTAAATTGGCATTTTATGATTAAATTTGTGGAATTAGTACCACTAATAAAAATAACATTCGAATTTAATTCTTTTTTTATTAACTATATCAACGTCACAGTCATGTTGATATATAAGCTCTTCATATTTTATAATTTGAACTTATAATTATTCAGTATATTCATTTTAAATTGTGTGATCCAGAAAAGTTTTTCTTGAACAAGAATCTATCAAAAGGTGAATAATTGATCACAAGTAGTGAACCTGAAGAAAAGTAATTGAATTATTCTTCAGGATGTAGGTTGAACCCGAAACCTTTCATCTGCTATACAATCTTGTCTCTAAATGCAAAGGAAGCTACAGTTTGTTGCATATACAGATGTAGCTTTCTTGTACCCTATAACTTCAACAACACGTGTGTGCACACAATCTTTTACCCTTTCTGCTCTTGCATCAATCACATTTTCACTTTCAGCATTTGATCTCTTGTGTAACAAACACTGTTACTCAGAATGAGAATAACAATTCTAAAAATGATAAAATTAGTTGTACGAAAAGTTCTCAGCATCAAAATAAAGAAAAAAAACGAATAATAATTTCACAGCGTTCCTCAGTGAATATTATCTTGTTCCTCGGCAGTACGAGAAATGAGAATAGGAAAACGAAAGTCTAATACAAAATCAAATTGATCTGTATTGAAAGTAATCAAAGTTTACGTAATCTAAATGAGATAAGTTTGGAATTCAAATCTGGTAAATCATCCGCGTCTTGAGAATATAAAATCAATTTTTATGGAACGTAGTAAAACCACAACAAGCCGAGAAAAGCTATCAGAAAACCACAATTGTTTGGTTTTGAGATTGAAATGTCAATCACGCACGTCCTACCACTCAAATTTGCAGTGAGAGCGTAATCCAAATATTATTATAATTTCGGGATGGGCGTGGTTAAAACAATACATATGCAACGTTGCGGAATATATTCATAAATACCAGGCTCTTGCTCATCCCTGCCGTTTACCCGTTTCACTTAGCAACGGCGTTTGCAAATTACATAGGCGAAACAAGAAAAGATGGCCATTAAAATCTAATCATGCTGCTTCAACTTTTACCATATTTCAAAACGGAGCACAAAGTCACTTTTGACAAATTGTATAAAAGAACATTTGGAACAATGTAACAAATTTTATTCTGTAGCCAGACGGTTCACGCTATACTTATTGGTTCGACATATGCCGAACAGAATTAATTGACAATAATGATTCATATTATATTGTTGGAAGAGCGGAGAGCAATATACTTTTTATTTTACCCCAATATAACTGTTATTTGCAACTTAGTATCAAAATATAAACAATTACTTCTTGCATTAAAGAAACTGACGTATAATTACACTGACAACGAAAGAAGAGATTTTTTGCATACTACCGCTAAAGTGGCGTTTAGGCTAACGTAACAAAATAATTTTTGGGTTGATGCATGCTGTAATTGAGAAATAATTGTAATCTTAAAGTTCTCTGTGCGTACGTTACAATTTAACAGCGTTACTCAGCAAGCATGAGCAAAAAAATTTGTTTTTATATTTTCGTTTATCTAGCTACGGAAGAAAAGAAACAAACGGAATTTTCATTTGCCACTTCCTTTAATTTTCTCATAACACTTTTCAACTGTTATTTGCATTCTTATCTCGGGCACTATAGCTTTTCATGAATATCTTCTCAGCTATTGTGAAACATTTTCTGAATGAATGATACATAAGTTCAACCACGCTGATCTAACCTTACTTTTTTCAAATACGTTGACTTCGTCGAAACGTCTGATTTATTTTTCTACTTATACATTATGGGCTTTTTTCTAATTCGTAAAGACAGCTTGGTAACAGGTCTCAGTCCCTTCGTCAATGTCAACATTTATAGGGACTTTAATATTGTATGTCGGTGCTAACAATACCATCTACAAATTCATATTGATAACAAGTAAGAACGATGCTTGAAATTGAATTAAACTCATGATTATTCATCTTTCTGATTAATTATTAATCATAGTAATCAAATGTCAAAAAGTGACTTCAAGATGAAGAAACTGACTTGATCCTGTCTCTTACTTCTGGAAAACGATAACGACATTGAATCACTTCTCCAATCGTCCGCTAGGTGATACATGTGCTAAGAGTCCCTAAAAAGTCATCAAGAAATTGTCTCTACGAATTAGAATTGATCTTTATGTCTCATCTAATTCTAAGTCGAAATTTCATCTTTATGGAGATTCGATACTTATTCATTTTTGTTTGTGTTGAAAACGACTGTATAACGTTTCAACAGATCAAATTTTTAATGAAAAATATCCTTCTGGCTTTTATTATTCTATCACTTTGAGTGATATACAAAACGAGATTTCTTGGCTTACTTCAGTAATTTTTTATCTAATCTTGTTAAACAAGACTAGCGAAACTTGCTAATATCTTGTTGTCTGCCACGTCTCATCGAAAATCCTGTTTTTTATTTTCCCGATTATATAAAAGTTCACATTTTAGACCCTACTGGACCCATAAAACATGATTTTGAAGAGAGTCAGTCTGTCGGAAACGAGGTCGGAAAGAATGATAACTTGAGAATGCGTACGAATTTTCGAGTGAGATTTTATATTTAAGTTTCTTATTGAAATGCTAGGTTTAAGTTCAATAATGAGCTTATTTCAACCAGTGGTACCATAACTTTACTGATGGAACTTTTTAGTTTTTTGCATTTATTTTATAAACGGTATTATTAACATAAAAAATTGATCCCCGATTAATTCAGAACAACATTCATCCGAAACGTTTACTAAAATTATTAGCGATTCGTTTGTTATTATATTGAAATAATGAGAATGATGATATGAAATTGTTTCTCCATAAAAAGCAATTTGGTTCTATCGTGTATGATTTCAAATCCAAAATAATCAAAATAATTCTAGTGGAAGTGTCAAAAAGGATATTAAAACGATTGTCAATTGTTTTTTTGCCAGTTATTTAAATGATGTCTACTTTGGTATGAATATAAAGATCTCGAGGATATAAGCTTGATAAAAATTTAAAGTAAATAATCAATTGCCGTCTTTAAATTACACTCCCGGCGATTAAATGTCAGGACTGGAATAAGGATCCCAAAAATATGGAGAAGGGCTGTTTATTTTAAAAAATATTTATTTTATGTGAAGCCTTGAATATAACCGCTTTCTGTCACTTTAATAATGACAGCAGTCACTTAAACAATGATAGCTGTTACTTTTTCAATGATAGCTGTCATTTTGATATCATCGTCGAACATTAGCTGCCACATTCTAGAAAAAAATCGATTCAATCTACAAGTTTTGGTTAACAGATTGAATACATTTTCATGTGTAAACTATCAAAATTGGTATGGAAATCACTGATTCAATACCTAAATGGCTTTCAAAATCAGGCTCTTAACGTTTAAATTCATAGCAGACAGATAGAAAAGAATAGCGGTGTCAATCTGTAGAAACATTTTTGATTAACCGAACTTGCTTCATTCTGAATTCTAGTAAACCAAAATGAAAATCAGACAACTTTTCTACCAAGTAAACACTTTTCCGTTGAACAGAATAACGAATCAACGCCAGCTGATTTGTTGCTTCTCAAAAGATGGCGGGATATTACAAACTTCTATAAGCGAATTTGTTATGTCAGTGGTCTCAAACAGGTGGTGCATGTACTTGATCACTAAAAATACCGAACAGAAGTACTAGATTACAACTGACTGTCGAATGGAAGTAATATACTCGTATTACTTTGTTCGATAAATATATTTTGTAGAATGATTGAATTATAACAATAATATGTGTTACTCAAGTATGGGAATGCTCGAGATCATAGGACTCTAGATGCGTTTAACGCAAAGTGCAAATCATCAAACAGAACTATGAGAGGAAGAGAAAGAGAGTATGAGTCACGCATGCGCATGATGCTATAGACGACGAAAAGCCACACTTCCCTTGTAGCATTTCACATGCATCGCTTATATCGAGATCTATATATTTTTTTTGCGTGGATATTATTATGTGAAAAAATCATCGTTGTTTTGTCGACGTAATAGGTACTAGTTTCGTGAAATATTCGAGCGTAAGATTTGTTTTACGATTAAACATTACTTGACTTAAAACTTTATTTTATAGAAAGAGGTTGAACATGGTTGATGATCATCTAAACGACCAATATACAAACTCAGATTTGACAATGATTACAAATTTTTTATATTGTCACTACCGCTTTCATTCATCTCTTACAATATTCTACGTCATTTAATCAATTCGTTATTTGAAGTATTACTTTTAACCGTGTGGGACAACCCACAAATATATATATTTTTCAATTTGATGTACATGTATGAATAATATGGGTCTGATACAGTTTTTCCTGGCTTGATAAATTGTTTTTATTATTATAAGTATATATTTTTTTTGTCTTTCATTATTTTGAATTAATCTTATTATTTTTTTTGATATTGTTGCTGGCTTCACCTTATTTTATTCTGGTTCGGAAGAGTCCTACGGTACATATCTACCTTAGTACCTTCTATACTTTTGTTTTCTAATGTGACAATTTAATTTATTGATTTTACCATCTAATATAATTCTTACTCTATTGTACTGTACTGAGAATGCTGAATTGCACCACTTAATTGGTGAAGTCTTAACACTTGAGTAGTCAAACTAGAGTGATAAGTCTCAAGTGGCAAAAACCGAAATTGTCAGTCGATCGCGACACATTTTTAAGATGAAAAAATATATCTTTTCATAATACCGGCATTGAAACAACGCGTTTCAACGCCTGTTTTGTCAGTCGAAACAAGACAATTTCAGACAAATGCAAGTGTACCCGGATAGAAATAAGCCTGTTTCTGCCCTAGAGGAAAAACAAGCTTGTTTCTGCCCGCTAAATTTGTTCTTTACATCGTTTTATCCCTGGCAGAGTCGCATTTGTTCATTGTCAATCTCTAAATGAGAATCATATAACTTTAGTTAATTTGACAGTTTGTTGTTGTATTCGTAATTGTAAATTAGATTAAAAAGACGATTAGTTTCAAGAAAAAAAGTATTAATACGACAATTTCAAGTACACCACAACATCTTATTGATAAAGCACTAACAGTTACTCTCGACTTGTTACTTGCAAAATCAAATGAAAAATATTTACTTTGTTATGACAAATTCGTAGTATGGAAAGTTTCAATGCAGATATTATGAAAAATACAGTTTGTGGCACGGGACAAAACACGATTTCAGCCGAGGGTGATACCAGCACTCGCTTCGCTCGGGCAAGCAACAGTCACCCTCAGCTGAAATCTTCTTGTTTCGTCCCTAGCCACACAATATACTATGTGTACACAAAAGATGGTCATTTCTACTAAATACTATTAGATAAAAAACTATTTTTCGTTTCAAATTTTGTACAATTATTGAGTATGGGATGATAAAGTTGAAAATACATTTCCCAATCTCAAAATTTGATTTTTGACGTCTTATTTGTTTTACAATTTGAAGTGGTACTGGTTACCACCAAAGTGATCAGTTTTTACCATTTAAGCTGCAAAAACCTACCACTTACAATCACATCAACCTTGCCACTTCAGATTTTTAGGGATATAATTTTTGCTACTAGTACCACTTACTTTTCTCAGTGTGCCTTAAATAATAACAATTTTCATCATATTATCATTGCTTCTAATGCTTTTACATAATCCCAGTTCCAGAAGCAGAAATACTAGCGTATTGTATTATGTACTAGATGTAAACATAAACCAAGAATTATTGTGCTCGTCTTGTCTTGGCTTCTTGCTAGACAACTTCTTGTTTTCTTTTTACAATAAGAGATTCCTAAAATACTAATCACCGTCAATAGATAAATAATAATTTGCGCACTGTTTATATAAATTCAGTAAGATATTCTAGATTTTGCACAATGGTGCCAAATCAGTCCATTGTTCTGTGCAATGTGAATTGAAGTGCAGGAACTACTAGATTACCTCGAATAATAATCCTATTTGCAGACTGACTGCACACACAATCACTGAGTATTCGCGCCAAATCGTTCAAGTGAGATAATATACTTTGGCGCCTGAATTCGTAATAATTCTTTTCGAGAAACCTTCTTTCACTTTTTTATGTTCAAATAGTGATTCAATAGACTGACTGAATAGAATGATAAGTACTTCAATTTGAAGTTAGCTTGGCGAAAATTGAAATTATTTCAGTTGAAAACCTGTTATTGCGATAATAGGATTCCTCTTGAAAGAAAAGTCTCAATTAGAGAGATAAGAAGCATCCGTCTGCTCTGTCTGACCATCGTATTTTTCATACAATATCTATAATCAAGTAGATCAGGACAAATGTACATCCAGAACTTATTACCCAAAATTAGCTTTCCAAGTTCACGGAGTTCATTCCGCTTGGTATTAATCATCCTGTACATCTAGAGGGAGCGGTGAAAATAAAATAATTAGTTTTGTTACAGAAGAGACAGAGCATAATCTAGATTATAAAGAAAAATATTGTGAACTTAATTCCATAAATAAATAATATATAAGAATGAAAAATACATGAATGATTGTCGTGCAAATGATAAAATATTAGCGCTAGCAATTTCCACAATAAATCAGCGGAAATATCGCTTTTGTTCAATTTGTCGCGCTACTGTTCGTATCCAGATTCATTGCAGTTTTATCCTCACGTTATGTCCTCAAAATTGCGGTACAATTAAATTATAAACTTGTAACAATATAACTGGACGAATGTGACCGATTACACAAATTCAAATTAGGACTTTATGCAAACTACGACGTTAAAGGCGACGCAGGAAATACGTAAAACGCATACCTACGTAATAAATATAAAAATGTGAACAGCTCTTTCCGACAAAATATTCAAAATGACGCAGCTGTGTACGAGAATTTTCATTCGCGCCATCTACTGGCTGACAGTTATGGTAACAACATTAAAAAAAATCGATTTATGTACAATATTTTGAGCTTATTCTACATTCACAGATTTTTATGTCGAACAGTGGCTCTCAACAGGACAATTGTTCAGTATGCATAACATAACAAAAATTCCATAATATTTCTATAATGCCATAAAAAGTTGAATGAACATCTACTTCCGTTTTCAGTAAAGACCGTAATTAAAAAAGATTTAGGAGCCAACATTTCGCTGTCAAATCAGATATATGATGACATTTATTTTATAACTGTATTACTCAACTTCTAGAATGAAATATCTGAAAACTCGAATAACAAAAATTATAATTAAAATTCCTGTCCTTTCAATCTTTCTTGTTCCGTTCGTGAATAAGAGCATGTATTTTAATATTCAATGACTAAAACAGAAAAATAAAAGTTACTCGAATAAATACGAATGCAAAAGGCAAAGAAATACTTTTCATGCATCATTGCGTTTGATGCATTTTCCTTGTCTTCTCTTCTCTGTCTGTGTCTCGTATCAAATATCGATTTGGGAATATAAGAGATATTCCTATTTTGACAACTATGTTTCACCAAAAAATATATCAATCGTAAATCGAGGTTTGGTGGTCATGCTCCATAAAATACGCGATATAGCGAGATATTGCAATATCCCAAGTCTATATTTTGTTTCTATTCGTTTTCAGGAAATATGGCAGCTTACATGTTTGTATTCACATCAGGGTTAAATGGAATCTCAACTTCGCATCATTGAAAAACGAATTGAATGCCAATATCTATCAGCATCAAAAATTAATTAAGTCACTCACTGAACTTTGAATAAATTCAAGATGATTTCGCATTCGATCCAGTAAAACAAAGCAAAAATCTCATTTCCACAGATTTCATACATTTTGTAGGTAATATTCTTGAGGTTCAAGATAAAAAATAGTCATCATAATGATGCAGCTAATATTTATTTTTAGAAATATTAATGTCACCAAAACTCTGACTGTTCGATGTATCCTGTGACTTCTCTGAATTAACGACGCTGTCTTTTATATAGACAGAGAGCAGGGTCTCGTTTGTTCATTTCAATGAGAGGCTGCTAGAATTATCTCGAATATTCCTTACTTTGATTAAGGAAATTTGTAACAATATATTGATGTAAGTATAGCGTGTATAGAGCTAACTGGAAGGATGGTGAGACAGGAATTACAACGGTCAGTTACCGAGCAAATACTACAAAATGGTAATGGTAATGATATAACAATAATTATTAAACACATTTCTCACAGAAAATTTTTTCAAGTGATTTTTCAAATTCACAAATAAATCGTAACTAATGATATTTTGGTTTCAATTCCTTTCATATAACGAAATACAGATCACTCCGATTTGGGGATTTGTACTTATTGTAAAAGTGCAAATATTCACACTAATTACATTTCTTACTAGGCGGTGCGGCCTTCCAATTCATAAGTCAGTCATCCTTCCAGTTAGCTCTATAAACGCTATACAAGGAATTCGTTATATACCTACTTTATGTAATAAAACGAGTGAGCATGTACTTGAAACTTTGGCCTTTCTAGGACTGTCGTGCCACAGAACAACCTAATCTATACACTCGATTTCATGTCACCAACCCTCTAATGCACCTTTTATTTGAAACTCTCTTCTTTTTCTTTTAATGTCTCCGTTAATTCTACCATTTTTCGAAATTGCACACTCAACTACATGCTTCGTTTCGCACCATTTATTAAAGCTATCGCAATTGGTTTGTTATCCCTAAAGAACAGATTTATCAACATTTGAAACAAAATTCATATCTATCTGACTTCTCATGCTCTCACTTCTCCTAAAATCTACACCTTACGAGTTGACAAAAACCTTAAGAAAAAAAAAACGATTTATGAACTATAAACATGCACCGAGATATACTGTAATGGATTTCTTCAGTTAAAAGTCTGGTGTGTTTCGAGATAATTCCCGCAGCCACTCGAACGGCTGTAGTACTGTTCTTGACCAACGCAGCAGGTGAGCAAACGAGATCTCAACCTCTTCCTATCTATTTGAGAGGTCACAGAATAAATCAAACAGCCAGAGAATACTTACGGGCTGGTCAGTATGAATTTCAGTAATATAAATATTCTTAGAAATAAATATTAGTCGCATTGTTATAGTTAAGTAAAGTAGTAAATAGTACTAACATCAATACTAATCCAGTAATAATGATCTATTCAAATTTGCGTAGGCTTGTACGGTGTTTTTCTTTGAATGCTAGAATGCCAATTATCTATTTAAAGAGTACGAGGTGAACATTTCCTAGTAGAATGTCTCCCTGGAGATATTTGTGGAACATACGATAACTTTCAGTTTCGAGACCTCTGAATCTATTCAAACTATGTTCCATATTCCGGATAGTTTTAACCGTATTCACAATAACAAAACAACGGTGACATGAGCGAGCTGCGGCATAATGCAGTATCCATCACCACTATGCGATATGCGGTTAGTTTCACTGACATGGTCGGTTACTTCGTTGCTCTCGGTTATTCACGGTTAGAGTTCGCTGTTGCTTCTTTGTCCACTTACTCTCTAATGCTGTTCATTATGGCTCGCTGGATGGACTTTAACCTGGTTATTAATGGCCGACACGGTACATGTATTTACGTTTTGTGGAGCATAAGTAGTTTTATTCTAACTCTTGAATTCGTTAAGCTGATGTAATTAATTAAATGTGGCTGCCATAGATGCTATGAGCCAATAGTACTAAGTAGATAAGATTTATTGCAATCCATCTGCAATTCAATTTGAATAAGGTTTATCCTACATAGTAGTGCTCTAATGAAGACTCTCAAGAACGGTAACTACATCACAGTCTAGTTCTATATTACATATCATTGGCAAATTTGGTGGATACGAACTAATATGATTACTAGAAAATAATTTTGAATCAATTTGGGTTCAACGCTGTCTGATTAGAATTTTCATCTTCGGTCAGCTACATTTGTTAGTCACTATCTGTAAGTATAACAAATAAAGCTAATCAAGTACCTAATGGCAATTGGGAGTAGAAAATCCAGTCTTCATAAAAGACAAGCTTTTAATGATATAGCAACAATAATGGATACATATGCGAATAATAACAAACTTCACAAAGTTATAACTTATTATTTGGTTTATTAAACTGTAATAGCTTTAATAATAATCGTAAACATAAAGTTATTTCGCTATACAAGATTCAACAACAAAAACTATCATCTTTCAAGTTATCACCTTCATCTACAATTATTGTTTTTGTTCATTAGAAGTCTGGAATATTCGAGATAACTCTAACAGCTTCTCGAAGGTCTGTAGAACTATTTCAGGCAACAGGTAAACAAGGGAGACCCTTTCCTCGGCCTATTTAAGGGATCACGTTGAATAGTAAATCGAACAATCGGATTGTAAACAAAAGCACGAAGCAGGTCAATATAAATTTTGATGATATAAATAGTTCTCGAAATAAATATTAGTTGCAATTAAGATTACCAGGAAGGATTCAGGATATTAGAAATAACGTCTTAAACTTACCCTCTTTTTGCATTCTTTTTATTTTATGACCGTTTTCGACAACTTACTTGACTTCATCAGGTCGAGAAGCTACAAAAAATTGAAAAAATAATTGAATGTGCATAAAACACGAATACAGCGTTATTACAGTGTACAGTAATTTATAGTTATAGTGCACTGTTAGTACTTTGCTCCATTTAGTGAATTTTATTTTTTATTTATTATTGAATGATAGCGTTTGTGATCTTTATGACACTTCTTGTAAAAACTCATTGTGAAACAAAATATTTCATTGGCTGGAAAAATATTATTCAAGTCATATTCACAAATTGGTTTTTCGTAAAATCCCTTCAATCAATGTAATTGATGACTTAATCTAGAGTTACTGGAAAATATTCATGGTGCAACTAATCGCATTAAAAATGATATTGAATATCCAATCGAAGATTCGTTGATATCAGTCAAATTTTTTCCACTGAAAGCAGATATTCAAAAGCTATATTATATAATGTCATATGAAGCGAATCGCGAGGATTTTCCCACCGTAAATCGTATCTTTTTTCGTTTATTTACTAAATTATTTTTAGAATACAATATGGTCCTTCTCTGTTTTTTTTATTTTTATTTTTTCATCGAAAATTGGATCCAAAATAATAACTTGAGTTTTTGTCAAACCCTACAAAACTACTTATGTAGTTTCTCAGATATGATTTTTTGAAAATTTCGTAATATTGTAACGTTATTTATTTTAATTTAAGGAGCAAAAGTTACTTAACACCACTATTTATCTTTATGATTAATTGAAATAATGAATTAGATAACTAACACTATTTCTAATAGATAATTCTAATTTAAATGAAAGATTATCACACTACACTATAACTTAACTTTAAATATTTATGTCAATACCACTAGCAGTCCATATTGTAAAGTCTCTCAGCCAAAATCAATGATATATCTCGTTGAGTCAGCCACTGATATATACCGTGGGTCTCTCCCCACTACGTTTTTCCCGCAAACGTCCAGACTTTTCTAGAAAGCGCTAGAAGGTACCAGCAATTTTCTAGAAAACAAATATATTCGCTTCTATTTCTTGATGTAAAATATTTCCACAATAATTCTAAGCACCAGTAAAGCCGAAATGACTAATTTATAAATTTAAATTCGTTACAATATTTGAAATTTTGTGATGACTAATCAATTTCCAGTTACCCAACTGCTAATCAGAGATGCTTATATTTGAACACGTGATGCGCGCGCTTTGTGCGCACGGTCTTTCATATATAACTATAACCCGTCCAAGCACGATTATTACATGTTTTGAATAATTTTACTTCCATTGTATCAAGCAGAATGTCGTTTTTCCTCTGTACATCCTATTTCAACATCTAAATGTGTTTTAAAATAGATTAAGGCACAAAAATAGATATATAACATTTATAAAGTATTGTTCATATTCGCTTGGTGTTACTATACACAATTACAGCAACTGTGACGTCACTTTGAATACCGCTAATTGTTTTTATCAAAATTATGAACAAAAAGTGTCACGTATTCAATTTTTCTCTGTATAAAAATGTTTAAAATTACTAAATTCATCAAAATTATTGGAAATTGATACAAGTTTCTCTCTTTTTATTTTTTTTGAAAGATCCCAATTGAAATACATGGCGAAGCATAGATTGATCCCGGAGTTTGTACATTCCATGAAGTAATCAATGGTGGCTATTCAATAGCAGAATAGAATCGTCACACTGGATGTATTTTCAACCTGAAAGACACAAAAATCGTTTCCTAATGCCAACACCATATCGTCTGTACGAATTTCGGGCTAATACTGCAGAAATGGTCGATGTGCATTTGCATGATCTCGAACGAATGTCGGTTGCTCATATTTCGTAGTTTGCAGCTTTACGTTACCAATGGACGAGAAGCCTAATTCTTTGACAGAACTAACTGTGTCTATTATCTTCGTTAAAAAAAAAAAGCATTACCAGACAGTAAACGTCACGAAATCACATCAATGTAATAACTATCGATAGATTAATCTGTTTAAAAAAATGACAAATGACAAAATATTACGTATTTGTAGTTGCGAAGTAGTTTTTATTTCGGTAGAAATATTTTTGTCAAAAAATTATGACATTTGTACATCAATATTAGTATGCGATTTGTCGCATTGGAGTTGTTTATCAAGACAACAGGCACGAAATATTTCGCGCACTGATTTTATCTTGACAACGTGCACAAAACATTTCGTGCACGTTGTCAAGACTAATTTTTGTATTTTATTATAGTTTAATATTTTTTAAATAATTTTTTGACGTCTGTAGAAAAAATGTTTTATGCAATTCGTGCACGAATTTTTCTGGAGCTTTCGAATGACTTCCATTCTCAAGCATCAAAGTACAATTTCGCGCACTATAAATACATAAATAACTAATTAATGGAATTGCATGAGCTAGACAGTTGAATTCGTCTAAAGCTATGATAATTATTCACAATGTTTTTTTTATCTAATACTTGAGGAATATAAACGATAATTGGCTAATAATCGGCTTTCTGACTTTGTCTAACTTGAATTCATGAATATCTGGATTATTGAAAAATCATTATTGAAATATTCTCCAGGGAAATGATTAATAAATCGTTTTGAAAAGCTTTCAAAATGTGAAGCATGGAATACTTTTTGATAAACTGAATTTAATTAAAAAATTGTTTATTTTAACTTTTTGTTTCGGTCTGGAAATTGTTTGAGCGTTTTCGCACTTTTTATTTAAAACTATAAATTACCGACACTTGTGGCATATTTTCATTTTCTGGGCTAAGACGTGAATTTATATCTTGCAGCTTTCAGCCTTCAGCTTTTAGTTTTGAATTTAATTTACATTAGCATTTCACATTTCAAATGTAGGGCGATCTTAAGAGCATGAACCTGAGCGGCTGATGTTTTTTCTTTTACATTATGGCTTCAAGAGTGCATTACTTGAAAGAATTATATGAAGCACAATTATCGTAATATAGGTATGTAAAACATGCATTTAATTGAAAACAGAAGATTGAATTTTCGACTTCTATTTGCTTTTACTTTAAACCTAACCTCAAGAAAGAATCTCTTATTAGAAATTACGTATTTAAATATGACTCTATAATCATTTGTTTGGAATTATTGATTCTAAGAAATGCTTTATCACTGAACTATTTTTGGTGATATTACTTCATCACTTTGTTTGATATATCTGCAACAAATACGAAAAATAAGAAATATGTGGACTTCTCCTGGTATTATAAATTCAGTTCATGATGTGAAATATTACCCGAAGTTCAAAGTTAATTTTCAGTGTTCAGATTTCTGTTCTATCGCGAGACTTGACTTAATTAATTTAGTTGTCAAATTAAAGTGGTAAGTTTGTCAGTAGGTCAGAAATTCTGGGATATTTATATAAATTCCTACGCTGTCTGTGGGTTATGTCAAGCAGGTAATCAAGAAGTTAATACAACTAGAAAATGGCAGGATTACACTAAACCTTAGGATGAACATGTAACAAAGAGCTCGACTTTGATATGAAATATGTCTCAGCGTATTTTATCTCTCTGTTTTTACGCACGTTTGATTGCCGTCAGTTTCCCCCGGAAGTAATTTTACTATTTTACCATCTGTACTTTATCCCGAGAATGAGTTTTCAGTTTTATGACAAGTTTGAAATGACAACTTCGTCGTACATTTATGCGTCTGTAGGAACGTTTAGTCTAGTTATAAACTGGAGAATATACTTGCTTCATGCTTGACAGAGCCTTCGTAAAATACAAAGTTGTTGATTGTGTTGTTGCGACGAACGAATTCTTCGCTTGTCTTGCAATATTTTAATATAGAAATGCGCCTTCTATTTTATAGTGTAGTAAAAACAGGTAATTCATCCCTTCGAGGGTTGCTAAGATGCTGAGCTGTTTGTCAACAGTATTTTCCGATACTTCGTAGTCTTTCACGAAAACTATCCATGAAGAATAGTCCCTGATAAAGTCGTTTATCTGAATTAGATTGTACGAATTTCACGAATACTCCAAATATTTTTTTTTCCTCATCTTTATAAAATGTTCACAAACACTAGCTTTTCTGAATAGCGCGAAGTTGGATCAACTACCTTAACTTTATTTTCATATCATCGCTGTACAAATATTTTGTCCTTATTATAAATATCATTATTTGTTTCAAAAACTTTCCGCCCCCGCTACGTTACGCCTCTGAATATATGTCCTTGAATCTCGCTAACTACCTGTTTTGTTTTAAATTCTATTAGTCATGTTTCGATTAATAATTTAATTATTGCAAAACGTGATGGTAATGGAACTAACAGAATTTTCATGTTCAGTGATTCATAAATGAACAAATATATCACAAAAATTTAATTTGTTCTACTGTATCAGAAGCATGAATGTATATCAATTATGAATAAAGCATAACTAATACATACATTCAAATGAAATTGGCATGAACCACTAAAATGAATTGTATGAATCTTGAACTATCTATTCAAATAAAATATTTAAGAATCAAAAGTTGCCCCCCAAAAATCTACGTTCCATTTAATTGTGTCGTCAGGCAACGATCCCCTTTATTTTTCCCTTCATAAAGTGTGAATTCTGATGTGCACTTGTTAAAAATGTGAAAAACGTAGTTGTCAGGGATAAAAAAACTGACATCTGTTGTCACAGGACTCAGGATTGCTTCCAGTTCGTGCATTTTCGCATCTTCTCGTCCTAGATCGGATCTGTTGTTTGCAGTGTGCTTGGAATTAATTCCAGATGGTACTTTTTTTGTCGTGCGTTCGTTGTCATGCTGTCGAGCACCCTCTAGCCAAGCAGGGAGTTTGACGCTCATGTCGAAAAAAGTTGCATTTTAATTTTCTTTGCTGTTTTTTCAATAATTTATTTTTATGTTTATACATAAGCTTGACGCGTCTCAATTTGAGAAATACAGAGTTCTATTGCTTTTATCGCGAAGCGTTAAAAAAATTGAGCAGACTAATAGAAAGAATGAATTTCTGTATAAACTTACTGTGACTAAAAAAAAATTAAATGAAGACATGATTTATTGGGAAGCATGTAGTATTTTGTTCAAATCAGGAAAGTTTTTTTTGCAACAATTCGAATTAATTACGTAACATAAAAAGAGGTGTTTTTGAGATCGAATTTTTCTCTTGAAAAAAAAAAATCTGTTTTGTATTCGACGCGTTTGTATTTTAATATATGTTTATGTTAGTCAAAGAAGGCTTAACCGATTTGGACAGTTTCAACTGTATTCTATTGAACTAGTTTTAGAGGTGGTCCCATTTTAATTTTATTACGACAAAACTAGTGAATTCCCAACCTGCCGCGATAAATGCAGAATCCTGGATGTCGTCAATGGGATCTTTCACTTGAAAAAAAATTTTTTTTTCCGAAAGATGTATTCAAAATAAGAACTTAAAAGTTTGTCAAACTCACCAAAATTCTGTAGATCCTCGAATATATTTTTTTGAAAATCTCATCATATTTAAAATTTTGTGATGACGTATCAATTGCCAGTTACCTAACAGTAACTGCCAATCAGAGCTGCCTACTTCAGAACACGTTGTTTCACATATATCTATAGACCATCCAATATTAATTTTAGTTCCATCTTATTAGGCAGAATGAAATATTTCTTTTGTACATCATACTTTGACGTCCAAATGTATTTTAAAATAAATTAAGGTACCAAAATAGATATATAAAATATATAAAAGATTGTTCATATTCGCTTGGTGTTACTATACACAATTCTAGCAGCTGTGACGTCACTTTGGATACCGCGAATAGTTTTTATCACAATTATGAATGAAAAGTGTCACGTAATCAAATTTTTTCTGTATGAAGTTTTTTGAAATTACTAAATCTATCATAATAGTAGGAAATATATAAAAGTTTTCTTTTTCGACAGACCCCATCCATTAAAGATTAAAAATCAGACGTGAATTCCTTTTTTTTGGTGAATCAAATATCGCTTGAGGTACTCGTATTGTCGAATTTAGTGTATGTTTGTTAATGAATAATCAAATAAGTATTGGCCAAAATCCGGAAAGAGCAATATAAAAAATCAATATCAAACATCAAGTGATGAATAACTTACCCTGGAATTTCAATCACTAAAAGTGGAATATATTATTAAACATTCGAATCAAAATGTAGAAAGAATCAGATAACGTTTTGGAAAAATTGTCGAGTAATCCATCATAATCATGTACCTAACTCAGATTATAAAAATTTTGCTGCCACACTCTCATTTTCCATTTTAATTACAGAAAAAAGTCTTTCACACATTTTCTACTCAAGATAAAAATAAAAAATTAAAACTGGTAATTCCACAAAGTTTTCGATTTGCGGCAAAAAGTCGGTCGCTGCTGGAATATCTACAGGTGTCCTTCTGTCACTTTGGTTCTGTCGCCCTCTATTAAGGGTTGATAACGTTTATAGGCTATTAACGCACGTGTACTGATTCACTTAATGCCGCTGGTGGAACATGCAGGAACGCAACAAAAAGTGAATAAAATTTTAACAATTTTTTTTTGTATATTCATGAACAAATTATACCTTAATGATGTGAATTGTTTGTGGAACCAAATTTCAATATTTCAGAAATATCTTATGTACATAATTCTTCAAATTGAAAAATAAATTCCTACTGAAGTGCACTTCCGGTTCAGTCTATTGTTTTGGAAATATTAGGCAATCATTCAGATGCTACAACAGACTGAAATACCAAAATTTCAATATTCTAGACCTGATCGTTTCGAATTTATGCGAAAAATTCCAAAAGACTGTTCAGTAAAGTGCACTTCCGGTTTGGTGGATCTCAATAAAAATAGGATATGAGCATCTAGACGGTATAATCGTCCTAAATACTGAATTCTAACAATCTACGTTCAATGGTTTTGGATTTATGCGGAAAATTCAAAAAATATTTCGAATATAGTACTCTTCCAGCTTAGTCGATAGCAATCATAATACAAGGTGTATAACTAGATATTATGGAAGTACCTAATACAAGATTTGAATGTTTTACGACTGATTGCTTAGAATTTATGCGGAAAATTCAAAAAGTCTGTCATATAAAGTGCACTTTCGGCTCAGCCGATTGTTACAAAAATAGAAGATGACCATTTAGATGCTACAGCAATTTCAGATGACAAATTCCAGTATCCTATGGCTGATCATTCTGAATTTATGCGGAAAATTAAAAACAAGTTTCAAGTAAAGTGCACTTCCGGCTTAGCCGATCACAATCATAATGCAAGATGTACAATAAGATGTTGAATTTCTTTATACGAAATTTCAATATGCTATGGCGAATCATTCTATATTTATACAGAAAATTCAAAAAAAGTTTCAAGGGAAGCGCACTTCTGGCTTGGCCGATTCATACAAAAATAGCGATGACCATTCTGATGCAACATTAAGTTAAAATACTGAATTTCAACATCCCACGGTTGATCATTCTGGATTTATTAGAAATATTCGAAAAAAGTTTCAAGTAAAGTGCATTTCCGGTACAGACGATTGGAACCATTATGCGAGGTGCACAACTAGACCCTATACCAGTCTTAAATACAAAATTTCAACATTATACGTTCAACCAGTTTTGAGATTTGCGAGTTACGCACGCACGTACGTACGGACGCACGAACATACGAACCGACATCAAGCCAAAAGTAGTCAAAATGGATTCAGGGATGCTCAAAACGGATATTTCCATCAAAATATTGATAGGTGAATTTTGTCGGTTCCACAATACTTACTTGTTACTTTGTACAAGTAAGTAAAAAATCTGACGTGGACATCACGTGTCTAACTTGTACATAATTTTGCATATAATAATACGTTAATCAAACAAAAAATTCCATCGTTCCACGGGTAATCGTTCTCGATTTATTCAAAGAATTTCAAAAATCTGTCAGGTAAAGTGCGCTTATGGCCCAGTTTGTTACTTTGGAAACAGTGAATCATCATTCTTATGCTACAACATTCTTAAAAACTGATTTTCAAGATTCTACGGTTGTTTCAAATTTATGCGCAAAATTAAAAAGAAAGATTCATCTGAAGTGCACTTTTGGTTCAGTCTATTGTTATGAGAATAAAAGGCAATCATTCAGATGCTACAGCAGACTGAAATACTGAATATCAATACTTTACAGCCAATCGTTTCGAATTTATGCGAGAAATTCACTTCCGGCTTAGTCGATCTCAATGAAAATAGGATATTTGCATCTAGATGGTACTCAAATACTGAATTCCAATATTCTACGTTCAATCGTTTTGGATTTATGCGAAAAATTCAAGAAATGTCTTGAGTAAACTGCACTTCCGGCTTAGCCGATCGCAATCATAACACAAGATGTACAACTAGATATTATAAAAGTGCTTTATACGAAATTTCAATATTCTATGACTGATTGTTCTGAATTATGCGGAAAATTCGAACAGTCTATTATATAAAGTGCACTTCCGGCTCAGCCGATCGGTACAAAAATTGAAGATAACCATTTTGATGCTACAACAAGTTCAAATACTAAATTTCAACATCCTACGGCTAATTATTTTGGATTTATACGAAAAATTCAAAAAAAGTTTCAAGTGAATTGCACTTCCGGTATAGACGATTGCAACCATAATGCGAGGTGCTCAACTAGACCCCATACCAGTCTTGGATACAAAATTTCAGCATTATACCTTTGACAGGTTTTGATATTTGCGAGCTACGAACATACGCACATGCGTACCGACATCAAGCCGAAAATAGTCAAAATGGATATTCCCATGAATATCTCGATGTGTGAATTTTGTCGGTTTCACAATATTTTAACGTTGTACAAGTAAGTAAAAATTATTATCGAAAACTACTATTCATTTAATTTCACGAAAAGAGTGTATAAACAAGAACTTTTACCCTCTAGAGTACTAGAATTAGAGAGCAAAATAGAGTTATTAATAGATCTGGAAAGACAGTTCTGAAATGCTAGCTTGGCGTGTTCGTTAATAATTTAACTTAATTCGTCAGATGTTTTATAACAGTCATCATGTAATATTACCATCCCAACTGTAATATGCATTATATCTCCTCTGGTTTATTCAGTATATCATAGCGTTTCATAATTGCTTCTACTCTGAAAGATTCAGCCCCTATAATAGACAACAGGTTCAACAGTCTGAATCCTCAATAATTCATCTATTCTAAAACTGTCCATTCCAATTTGCTATCAGTATTAGCCGAATCAATAATGATAGTCCCTCTTGACGTAATGAATAAATGGTAATACCTGAATTACGATGAGAAATGATCGTTGGTAGACAAAAAATTGTAAATTCCATTAATCAAAATTTCAGGTCGATCTCGCAATTTTACCCTGTCATATTAATTAAACATTCCCTAACGTTGCAGCTCATTCTGCGGCTAAATTATCTGCTAATGTAATAGTTCCATCGTCACAAAATAAATTAAAATCGATGCCGAAAAGCAATTAGAATAGTGGAACATGATAATTTTATAATTTTAAGATTGATTTTAACAGCAAACTCTTCCGTTGTGGATCATATCAGTTCAACAAAAACTATATTTAGAAACATTAAAAGCTTTTGACAAGAAAATTTAATTGATTTTATCACTTATCCCTTAAGAATAAATAATAAATAGTTGTTTTCAAAGAAGTTCGTTTCCAATCTCATTAGATCATCAAATTGAATTTTATTCTTTATTAGATAGTTGGTCGGATGGAGGTTCATGTTACGTTATTTCCTTGTTCTTTTATTTATTTATTCATCTATTTACAATTACTTAGGGAATACATGAACATGTATACACGGCATTTATTCATTCGTAAAGTCCTTCAAAGGACAGTCCGAACTACAAAGACTTTTACCTTGTAGCCAATATTTTTTGCATTACTCAGGATTCGAATTGATAGCTTCAGTGTTCGTAATGTATATATTCTGCTATCTTGAACAACCAAGCAGCAAAAAAAGCATCCAATCACATTTCTGTAAGTAGAAAGATATTCTTCGACTTCAAGTCTCATCAACATTGTAATAGACTGCGAGATGGTGACAGTTGGCGTTCTCCGATTTCATACCACATGCCTTTTTGAGCGTTGAAACTATACCCATTGATAAGAAAGATGAAAAGTTTATTAATCGATGCACGCTTGCCAGTCATAGTGCAAACTCTAATTGAATATTTTTTTTAAAGTGGGTTTTTACGTGACATCTGCATGCCTTTATAACCTGAAATATTTATTCTATCTATTTCCTGAAATATTTACTCTCCGATCGTTTGATTTATTCTGTTACCTCTCAAGTAAATGATGTTTTGTTTTATATAGACAGAGAAAGAGGTCTTTTTTACCATCAGCCTGGAACCGTTTGCCTTTCAAGAGGCTACTAGAATTATGTCGAAGTATTTCAGACGTTAATTGAGAAAATCTATTACAATTATACCACGTTTGACATTGTGGAACATTTATCGATACTGTGGTATCTCTACAAAGTGGACCGTCTAAGCTTGACTGAATGGATCCTACAATCCTCTGATTTTCTATATTACAGTAAGCCAATACTGTGATAATGCAATTTTGCAAGTCAGTGGAATCTAAGGCATCTGATAATGCGGTATATCGTCACTGGCATCTCACTGAGTGAATTGTTAGAATTTCGGCATTTCTATGGCATCAGTTGACTCTGTGATCTGATAAATTAAATCTTGCAAGTTTATACTGTAGCAAATTATGGATATGACATCTTGACATATGATGAAATGACACATTGGCACTTGGGAAGACTTTACAGCTCATGCCGTTCAAAATTTTTGTTTATATTGAGGCAAAACAAATTCCTGATGTATAGATTTCAATTGAAATCATATTTTGTAGGATTATACATTTGACTAGTGAACTGTATAATACCAATGGCAACAATCTCCATTGTAAATATCATCCGATCGACCGGTTTTTTGTTCGCTTTTATATTCAAACGTATTGAATATCACAGTTTTATTTTCAATTTATGTGCAAATAAAATGAGAAAAACTTTCGATTCATCATCGAAGCATCTGCACATCTATGTATAGATACAGATAGGTAATTTGAAATATCTTGATTTCCCCAGCCTCCTAGATACAAAACAAAACAAAAAACAAAAGCTAGTCAAACAATACGGCATGAGAAGTACAAAAATCATCACACCAATACAATGCGCATTTCTCTCTGTGAGTTTTCATTCTTTCATTACCTAGCGTTGTACAAATGGACTCTGCAATAAAACACACATCGAAGTACGTCATGTCCGCCATTTGCTTTATACGAGTGAATAACAACCGCGAAGTTTGCATGGTGCATGCAATAGCCAAGATAGAGGATGAAAGATTTCATTAGAGTGATTCTGAAACTTTTTCTTTTTTGTTCTCATTCTCATTGCATGGGAAAACTTAACCATTTACTACGCGATAATTATCTTACTGAAAAAATTGCGAAGAAATGTTTTATATCAACGAATTTGTGATAAACAAGAATCGGAGATTTCATGAGCTGTTTGTAATCGGTTTGATTATTCAAAATGAGCAGAAAAATTGCTAAAAATGTGATTTGCCCCTATCTGGATTGTTGATCAATTAATTTGTTCTAACTGAAATACTGGAATTAACAAACTCAATTTCTATCTTCAAATTTTGCTGAAAATTTTTATGATTTGGTAGTCACGTGCTACCTTCATCAGAAATTCTGTATTCTGATAAAGACAGCACGTGACTGACGAAAGGTGAAAGATTTAAAAAAATATATGTACACAGAACATCATCTACATAAAACCTTTTGATGAATACAGAAAAAATGCTTTAGTTTCAGTCATAAATGTTTTAATAATCAATCCACTCTGAGTGGATTGATTATTAAAATATTCATAACTACAACCAAAGCATTTTTTCTGCACTTGTTACAATACTACAGTCAAGAACAAAATATATTTTTCATAAAGCCTCTTATTAATATTCATTCCAAAAGTGATTTTTTTCTTATTCCTTAAAACTCTCTTAGATTTTCCTGATTCTCATTTTACAATATCCTCAGATTATCTGTATCATGAATTTCTAAGCCATATCGCAGAATATTTTTCTTGCACGATATTTTCTGTTAGTATAAAATAAACCAAAAATTCTGGAGAATCAAAAAAGATTCTAAGAATTGCATTATGCCTTAGATTTCTCTTAGAAAATTTGATCACTCGAAATTTCAGATTATACGTTGGTACTATTGGTACTTAAAATTACCATCGGCGGCAGCACTAGACTTACAAAATGGTAGATCAAAAGTGGCTTACGGCAAGTTTGTAATTTGTTTACAATATTCATATTTCATTGAATTATTTAATTCAAATTCAATTGTGCGGAGAAGTATTGACTTTCTTCTTTCATAATGTGCAGTTTTTTCTTTGGAAATCTCATTTATTTAAGGCTTATAGTTGTAACTAGCAAACTGCGTGAGGTTAGAAAATAATTTACGACATTTTTGTATTGTACATTTCTCAAACTAAATTATTATTTGTAAATTCGATAATGAATGAACAATTCTAGATGATATTTTTCAGGTATTTAAAAGCTTCTCATACATCCAGAAACTTTTTTGAAGGCTAAGAAATTTTATGTGGAATTCGAAAAGTAAGCGCTTTACACATCGCAAAAATGCGTAAAATGAGTCTTCTTCGCATCTCATTTTTTTGGCTGACCTTTTGAACGTAGCTGTTTTTCTGTGAATTCAGTCTTACTGTAATTGTGACTGATCCGTTAGTTCGTATATTTGTTGCGTCTAAATGTCAACTTGTGCTTTGCGTTTTTTTGCTGTGGGCTCAATAAATGTTAGAATTTAAAATATGAAATTTGAACGGTGGAAAAATTATTGTATGCAATATGAATGTCACTTGGCAAGCCTCGTCACCAAATACTTGGCCTCATGTAATAATGCTCAACTTTACATTCTTCTTGAATAAATTACTGTTTTGATGATATCTGAAGTTTTTAAGTATAGGAGATTTTATATAGTTGAAAATTGAATGGAACTTGATCATTTTTAATTTAATACCTAAAAACCGTAAAGTACAAATAATTAGGTGAATATTAGACGATTAGAAGGTTTTTTGATGCACTTATATTCTGAATCATTTCTCAAGTCAATATTTTGATTATTATAAATATTTAATGCGTTCAATCGTTGCCACATTTCAGTCCTACAATCACCAAGACGTTTGCGGCCAAGCTTCGTGATCTAAATTTAGTTTGTTAGAGAATCCAAAGTGAGGAAATTATAAAAGTGAATGGTTTTCAGAAATAAAAACTCCAAAACGTCTTCGATTCACACTGTTCTCTTCATTAATTTGATTACTGACCGGTTCAGGCCACTTGGTGGCCGTCTTTAGAGTGGTACCGGTGAAAACATATAGTCTTTCATGCTCTCACCGTTGCCGCTCTGAAGATGGCCACCAAGTGACCAAAACCAGTCAGTAATTAAATCATTTACGAGAACAGTGTGAATTGAAGATGTTTTGCAGTTTTTATTCCTAAAAACCTTTTCCTTCTCTACTGTTAAAATTAGTTTCTCTATGAATTCATGTTAGTAGCAGTGTATACAATATCGATAACAAATCCATTTGTAAGGTTATTCATAAAATTTAAATAGGAACTTGTGCTATGTGCTTCATTATCACTGAGTGCTAAATAATGAGGTGTTCCATAATTTTTTTTTTTGTAAAGATTGATTGAAAGTAACTATTTTAAAGTTAGACTTATCGAAATTCTATGTTATTTATATATTTTTTTCTGGATCTCATCATATCTCAAATTTATTGGTGTCGTCAGTACATAATATGATGTCTAGTTATATCAAATGCAATTTTAGATTGACAGCTGACCGTCTGCTTTTTTTTGCTGACATCCTATCATATTAATAACTTATTCAAATAAAAATACCACTCGCTTTAAAATAATATAATAATCTGTGGAATGGAATAACTATTCCAAACATTCAATCACAATGTACGTAATTATTGAATTGAATTTGGACACAAAAAAAATCTGACGTGAACATCACGTGACTTACTTGTACTTCATTGGATATATATATAATACGATGTGATTTTGTGTTTGATCATATATATATATATCATTGGATATATATAATCAAACACAAAATCTCATCGTTCCACAGTTAATCGTTTTGGATTTACCCAAGAGATTCTAAGAATCTGTCAAGCAAAATGCGCTTTCAGCCAAGTCGGTTGCTATGGAAACAATAGGCCATTATTCTTATACTACAACATTCCTTAATACTGATTTCCAAAATTCTACGACTACCATCAGATCTGAATTTATGCGCAAAATTAAAAAATAAATTCCTACTGAAGTGCACTTTCGGTTCAGTCTATTGTTATGAAAATAGTAGGCAATCATTCAGATGCTACAGCAGACTGAAATACCAAATTTCAATATTCCACACCTGATCGTTTCGAATTTATGCGAGAAATTCCAAAAGACTGTCAAGTAAAGTGCACTTCTGGCTTGGTGGATCTCAATAAAAATAGGATATGAGCATCTAGACGGTATAATCGCCCTAAATACTGAATTCTAACAATCTACGTTCAATCATTTTGGATTTATGCGGAAAATTCAAAAAATGTTTCGAATAAAGTGCTCTTTCGGCTTAGTCGATAGCAATCATAATGCAAGGTTTACAACTAGATATTATAAAAGTGCCTAATACGAAATTTGAATATTCTACGACTGATCGTTTAGAATTTATGCGGAAAATTCAAAAAGTCTGTCATATAAAATGCACTTCCGGCTCAGCCGATTGTTAAAAAAATAGAAGATGACCATTAAGATGCTACAGCACTTTCAAATGCTAAATTCCAGTATCCTATGGCTGATCATTCTGAATTTATGCGGAAAATTTAAAAAAAGTTTCAAGTAAAGTACATTTCCGATTGAGCCGATCGCAATCATAATGCAAGATGTACAATAAGATGTTATAATAGTTATTTGTGTATCAAGGCCGTAAAGGTTATCTTTTTTGGTCGAATCTGTTGTTTGCGGCCGAAGCGTAGCTGAGGCTGCAATTCAGGTGAGATCAAAAAAGAACTGTAGGCCGAGGTGCACACAACGTTTTTCAGGCGATCATTACGAAATAATTCAAAATCACATCATTTTATCTATTTATTTTTAAAACATTGCAATTGTAAATCTTAGTTGCCGTTGAAATTGTTTTATTTTATTGTCTTCCATCAAGTTGACACTTGACAAAAAATGCGTATTTATTTTTTGGATTGCAAGAACTACAGAGGTTGGCGGAAGAATATATGTACTATTTAAGCGAAAACTGTTTCTTAAAGAGTTCATCAAGCTGCCCATATAGGTAAATATACAGTGTTTATGAAATATTTTTCGACAGATCGGTCCCAAAAAGTAATATTTGACAGATCAGTCCCAAAAAGTAAAATTTGACAGATCAGTCCCAAAAAGTGGAATTTCACGGCCGCAAAAGAAGCCATAAAAACACCTTTTTTGTCATGATCGCCTAAAAAAGTTCTTTATACGAAATTTCAATATGCTATGGCGGATCATTCTAGATTTATGCAAAAAATTTAAAAGAAGTTTCAAGTTAGGTGCACTTCTGGCTTGGCCGATTCATACAAAAATAGCAGATGACCATTCTGATACAACATCGAGTTCAAATACTGAATTTCAACATTCTACGGTTGATCATTCTGGATTTATTAGACAAATTCGAAAAAAGTTTCAAGTAAAGTGCACTTCCGGTACAGACGATTGGAACCATAATGCGTGGTGCACAACTAGACCCTATACCAGTCTGAAATAAAAAATTTCAACATTCTACGTTCAACCAGTTTTGAGATTTGCGAGTTACGCACGAACGCACGCACGCACGCACGAACATACGTACCGTCATCAAGCCCAAAATAGTCAAAATGGATTCAGGGATGCTCAAAACGGATATTTCCATCAAAATCTCGATAGGTGAATTTTTTCGGTTCCACAATACTTTCTTGTTCTTAGTACAAGTATGTAATAAATTTGTAACAATATGAGATATGATGGGATAGTAGCGTTAAGGAATAAAAAAACGCCAGGAGTAGTCCTTTTCTTGACGTTTCATTTGACATTAAAAAGTCGATCGGTCTCAGCTCTTTAGAGAGCCATCTTCAGGATCGAAGAGACAGCAAAATATATAACTAACTTATACATAGTTTGTATTTTAAAATTGTATATGGTCAACATATGGATCAACAGCAGCAATGAGAGAACGAAGGTTGAAAATCAACTATATGAGATATGTTTAATGTTTATATCGCTTGCTGTGATTTTTCTGCATTTGTAAAGTCACATTGAAAACCACGAATTCTTTCTATAACTATTATGAATGCGAAGTTTTATTATATATTCAAATATAACATTTTTGCTTAAAAATGTTGAAAATTAGCAAGTCTATTATGATTACTGGAAATAAATGAAAATTTAATTTTTTCAAAGCTCCTCTGTCAAAATATGGAAGCTAAAGGTCGTATAAAAAGCATGTGTACTTGATCTCTTGTTATAATGCTCAAGTTTATATATTGCTTGCATGAATTATGAATTAGTTTTATACAATTTGCCCGATTTTTCCATCAATACAAGTGAAGTAAGCTTTTCTATAATATTATAAATAATTGCTCATGTGTTTTATCGTAATTACTTCTTTGAAATTACAAATGTTTTTAAAATTATTTGTTTTCAATAAGAATTATGTAGCTATTAAATATGGGAAAATAGACGAACATATTTTAGCTCGAAATTTTGTATCACTTCAATAAGCAAAAAAAATCTATTTAATGTACATGCTGAAGAAATATAATTTTCTAATTTTTCAATTGTCTAATATATTTTTTTTCTGTTTTAGGTAAGTTTCCTGTCCTAATTTCATAGATAAATCAAATCTTTTGGGGTGGTAAGTGAATAACTTGGATATTTTCCTACATTTTTCAAAATTGTTGAAAAATATCATCTAAATGTATTGTACAAAATGATGCTACGGCAGAAGTTGAGCTAGGATAATATTGTTTGAGAATCACTGCGCTAGTACTTAGTTTTTATTCTTTGTCAAGATTTTTCTCTCCGGTATAGGTAGTCGTGTAGTTGATAGGTATTGCTTTCACGTTAAGAATCGCTAACGTTGACGTTACGTCAATACGTTTCCTATTTGCATCTATGTTCTTCCGGCATGTAGGTAAGGTACTTTGGGTAAATGGAACGACTGGGAGTTCATGATTTGGAATAAATGGAAGAAATAGGATATTAAATAGAGCCTTATATGAAAAGCGCACTTTGCAGTAACCTCTATTCAAGGTAATACCCGACATGAAATATATTCAGAAAGCACCAATGCTAACTAGCTTTATGCAAAATATTCCCAAGCTCAATACCCAACTTTAAACATTTTTTATAATTATATTATTTAGAAACTCTGTATGTTGTCAATCGAAATTTATTATTTATTTTGCCTGATCTATTGAACAATTAACGGTTGGAATCTCAATAAATTATAGTTCACTAAAAATCTTGATCTTCGTAAAGTTTTAAGATAAACAATTTGGTGGGGTTGACACTATTTGGAACGTGGGTGCATTTCGCACGGGATGAAACGGAAAAATCTCTTTAAAAACTATATATCGATTTGAAAACTTCATGTTTCTATATTCATTATCGTCCTCGGCAGGAACGATATTCCTGCAAAAAATGTTTATTAAAGTAATATCTTTGTACAAACGTGCAAAATGATTCGTTCCGTATTCTCATAAAACAAAGGCTGTATCTTTTTATGATCGAATTTTCACGAAACCCAAACATGCTACAAAAGAAAAACGCCCTAAAAACATACTTTTAATAAACAAGAGAAGCTTGAAAATTTTACCCCATTTTAATGAGAAAGAAAAAGAATAAACTCAATGAGGAAAAGCACAGTTCTTAATCATCCGCCATTTTTTTTTACGAATCAGGATGTACAAATTCTAAAGATCAAAGGTAGTTGAATGCTTGTGTTTTTGTTTTTCTATACATTTTTTTTTTTTGAATAATTTCACCAAATGGACCGTGCCAGAAATTCTTGGATGTTAGATGTTTTTATCATTAATGGAAATTATAAATAATTTGAATATGGAATACAACTACTTTGATGTCATCTTGCGTAGACGGTATGCCCGTCTGTTTGAACTATGTAACAAAATGATCTAATAGGTTTCTAGGTCGCTTTCAGCATGAAAATATCCTTCTGGAATTCTTTATGGATAGGTATTTCATTTGGTAAGTGTAGAATGTAGACTATATTCCACGAGGATATAGTTTTGTAACACTAGCCAAAAGGCAAGGTTGTGTAATAATTATTTGCAAGTCAAACACTATGATTTATGGATATTGAATGTAGCTCCAGCATTCGACCAATTTTTTCTTTCTCAATTTGTGAGGTAGAAAAAAAGACGTTGACTGAATTTCTGAATTAAATTCGATATTCATATCTACTATTTAAGTCAGTATTATATTGTCCTTAAATCATTTCACTTTTGGAGTCATTTATTTTAAAATTATATATATCCTTGAAAAGGATCATGCCACGTTTTCAATTAAGATAAGCTGTCCTGAAATTCTGTAAATGATGATAATGTAATGTACTAATCGCACCCTCAGTTACACGATAAGCAACCTTTTTTATTTCAAGTTCGACATATAATTCATCTGTATTCGAACTGTTATTTAATTGGTACGGAACCTTCATGGCTTTCAATTAGAGATGCTCAATCAAATAACTGTTAACAACACAAAACACACCCTGCATATAATTCGAAAAATATTGCAGTGTTCAAATCAATCTTCTCGAAACCGATTCACCGTATATTTGAATTACTGTTAGATTGGAACTTCAGTTTCAATTTTAGTTGACGAAATTGAAATTGCATTGTTGAATATGTCAAGTGTTCGTATTATTTGCATTGTGTCCAGTAGTGCATGCATCTCCATCTGATATGAAACAAGTTTTGTTGATTAATTACAGTCCATTGTCCGGAAGAAGGGTAGTTTCTTTTTTGAACATTGAACATGTGTACACAATTGTTGAACCACTCGTTATTTGAAGTAGTTTTTGTCTGGAAGTATATAATTTTTAACGAGTGTAGTGCTCCTACTGGATACAAGCAGATATAACAGGTACATCTGTAATTTCCAGGTGGTTTTCATTTGCACAATAATCGTTGAGTATATTTTTATTTATATATTTTCTGAATCGTGATTTTTATTGTAGGGAACGTATTATATGATATATTTCTGTTAGGTTTTCCGTTCATTGGGAGCAGAAAGCTGCAAATTGCGAAATGACGAATTCAGGCGAACGCCATTCGTATGAAATCGTGCTAATGCCATCGTCCATTGCTGCCGATATGGCACTGATACTCGGAAAAGATTTGTGTGACAATTCTGATGCAGAATTATGCACTGATAAAAGACATATTACGCTACATTCTTGAGAAAATTTCTTCTTGGCTTGAAAAATTCACATTTTTTTAAAAAAAGGATCAACTAGATACTAGAAGAATGGCTTAGTTGGTACATTACGATAAATGTGATTGAAAAATCAATCTGTCTGTTGTTTTTTCGATTTTGCACTGTGTGATTCGCACTAATTGAAAATCCCAACAAAATACATACGAACACTGACGAACGTTACGTGCGAATTCGGACGAGTTCGATTACGCAGCTTTCCTCAACTTCCGCTTCCATTGTACGGAAAGCCTTATTCTACTATTTCAATGAAGGGCATAATTATAATATTGTAATGTTTATTAAAATATAAGTCACAATTTCATCATAAACACTCAATTTATTTCTTAGTCACTTTTATTAAATCTCAACTGCAAAGCCACCAGTATTTATTTTCAACAACTTATTTATTTATCACGCTCTGAATATTCACTCTATTTCACTATTCACTGTTCCTCAGTCAGGTTGTTCGCCCTTATATATACGGAAACCAAACATCTAGAAATTTCTACGTTATTCTCAAATGTCGCTTGGCACGACGTAAAGAGATAGCAGGCTCCGCCCAGACAACAGGGACGGATTCATGACACTTTCGCACGTACAAATTTTTTTGCGAATTTCAAATAAATTAGAATACAGTTCTTGTTTCAAGAGTTTTTCTAGGACAAGATGCAAACCGTATAAATAAAATTTTGTTGGTGGAAAGGATGGCTAGTTGGCTCAACATTATAAGAAATATAACAACGATAAATATGACAGATAAAAACAAAAAAGACAAGACTAATTTGTCTTGTGTTTCAGAAACACAACAAGCTTAGATAAAATGGTAAAAAAAAAAATTCGGAACACCTGAATATTTGACAAAAAATTCTTCAGCAATCAATATTTCATCATAAGTCTAAATCGGATGGTTCGTCAATTTTGAGACTCTTCAGAACAGTTTAACCAAGCCTCAGATGATCGGACATGTGCGCCGAAGTTACTATCTCATTGAGTTGATAAATGGCATACAGAGATATAATCTACAGGAGGGCCATCCATCGTTGTAGAGCCGGAGTGACAAGTTTAATAAGAAGTAAAGGACACTTTAAAATGGCCTTTTAATGGGTCCGTGGGAAGAATTCATAATTCCAAACGCCTTAATGTTTCAGAAAAAGAACAAATTAAAGATTTTTGGACCATAATTCCAAGTCGGAATACATGTTTCGTTTTCATTGCAATTTTTTAATACAGTCTTAACAAAACCTCAAATGATCGGACAAAATATTTCAAACGCAGTCTCTTCAACTTCAAATCAATTAAGAAAGATGTAATGTGATTTGGTATTGTGATGTTTATTGCTCAGAAATTGCTTATAATTGAAATAAAAATCATTATTTAATAATTAATAATGAAATAAAAGTTTTATTTTTCTGGATGTCACTAAACAACACTATATTATTTATTTATCACTTACTACTATCTTAAACAAAGTCGCAGATATTTATTTTCAACTATTTATATACACTGGCCACTTCACTGTTTGATATTCACTGCTCTAGATTTACCATTACACTACATTCTCAAGTCGTTTGCTTGCCTTTATATATAGAAATATCCATTTCTCGAATGTTCTACCACATTTCTGGAATATTGCTAGAGGTTTCCATCGGGTGAGGTGATGTGATGCGGGGTGGCGTAATGCAAGGAGGACGAAAGGCTCCGCCCAGGAAAGATCAAGTCCAAGCCTACTCCACTTTTACGAACCTCCACACTCTCGTACGTTACAGTATCTGGTTCTTGTCATTTGCATTTTGCTCCGCATTTGTCGAAGCCTATCGTCTGTGTATAAAGTCAGCAGCAAGATCATGTCTGTACTTCCACCTCTTCAAGCAAATTCAATCAAAGATCTTCGGTAGATTCAGAGCTGAATTATTAATATGCTGTTATTCGATAGTAAATACAGATGTGTAGTTTTTGTGTAATAATTTTTTTAAAGTAGATATTTAACATGTAGTCAATAGGAATCCTTGTATTAAACACATATTTTTCATACAATCTAACTGCAAGTGCTGGATAAAAAACAAAAATTCTATACTAATCGATTCTCACAAATCAAGTAGAAATTATTTGAAAAGTATTCTGATGTGCATTTTTGTGAATTATTCCATGAAAATATCTGCAGCCATACTTAAATGACATATCCTACTCGTGGAAATTTGGCAACAGCGGATGCAATCGACTTATCCACGTCTTTCGCTCTAAGGCATGAATTCCAAATTAAAATTCAAATTGGAGTTTGAAATTCATTATTAATAAGGTTAAAATCAAAATTCAAATATATTCATTTATATATTATATAGAAAAAACATAAGAAATGAGTAAATATTATTCATAAAAACGTATATACTACATAACAAAATTTCTGATAAAATAAAATAAATTTTTAGGCATGTAATATGTAGTTTCATTCAAATTCGAGACAGTAGGTTTAAAATTGAAACTTGGTGGTATGTAAATTCGGTTCTGGGTTACATGAACACTGCATACTAGTACGCTGCTCTTATCAAATTAAATACATTGTTACCAGATCTGTTTTAAGCCAAATAATATTCAAGTCAGAAGACATTTATTATTGTTAGTAAATTTATGTTATTAATTTCATGTTCATACTTTTGATTTTGGTTGAAGAGCAAGTGTATTCCATTATGACGTATAAAGTTATGATAAATCGCTCATATCCATTTAGAAAATTAATATATAATTAATTAACTTGAATTAAAATATTTTCAAGTGCCTTTTTCATTGTTACAAAAAACCCAATAATACCCAAATAAACTTACTCCTGTTTTAAAGCAACAACAAATCAATTAGTATAAATACCTATTGGTTCAAATCATTTCGTAACTAATAAACATTTTATTTGATATTGGAAGGGTATTTTTTTGCGAAACTATTCCCGGAATAGTTGTTTTTCGGATCAAAATACAAAACTGAGGATTGATTTTTGCACAATGTGTTTCTGGCGAAATTAACTCTCGCCACAATGTATTCGGCTGTTATTACCTGCCTCATGTTGAGTTTTTCGCATGAAATTTTTCTGTTTGCTGAAAATCTATTCTGAACTTCCAAAAACTGATTGAAATCGAAACTAAATACACACTGGAACAATTACTAGTTGCAGACAAAGATATAGTGTATCGATTTATCAAAGTGATGTCTGGCATATTTTCAAATTAATTTCCCAGAATGCACTACAAATTAGAGCGGAATTGGAGTGAGATTGAAAAATTTATTGACCTATTTTTACTTGCGAAGTGATTGGTGTTATTTGCAATTTTTCATTTCCTTCAACAGTGATAAATACGAGTATATGTCATTGCGTAGGAAGTGTTATATTAACTGAACTGTATTTGATCTAATTATGGAATTGTCGATAAATCAGAAGAGCATTCAGATATTTCTGTACTTCACGTATGTAGGAGTATACAATTAGTAAATTGAACAAGCTTGTTGATTTTTCAGTAGCACTGCATATTTTAGTTCAATTTGAAAGCAATTGCAGACCTGGGTGCAAATCTAGAAGTTGTACTATAATTATTTATGTAGCATCAATTGATTAATTGCAAAAAAAGGCAGAATTTTGTTGTAATTTTTCGACCTAACATCACACTTCCACTAGAATTATGTAATACCCGGAATTATAAAAAAGCATGATAATTTGCATATTACATATTTTAACTTTTCTAGAACCTGTCAATTCTATTTGAATTATAAAGTGTGAACATCAGGAACAAATAAAATCATGTCATTTTGGAAGAAAATGCTCATCAAAACATAATAATGTTTCAGATAATTAATTTCGATTAAATATACCAAAAAACATCCCTAATGAATAATCAATGACATTTGTGTTTTGTCAAGTAAATGTGGAAACGAAATCACCAAAAATAAATGAATAATGATCAAACAAAACAAATGCCGTCTACTTTAGTCGTTTTGCTCCTTGATCTTAGTTGTTTGTAAATCCTGCTTATCTAGGATCAAGATAGCAGTGAAAGCAACTTTTGCGTGAAAAATGCAGCACGAATCCTCCACTGGCTGGGGATTTCTTTTATTTGCACGCTGATTTGTATGCAGCCCGGTTGATTGATTGCTTCGTTTCGCTTGATTGTTCGCCCGAGTACATTTTGCGCCCACGATTCTCGTCGATTCTCACCCTTGGGAACACCACTATTTAGAACCAAATCGATCAAATTCAAATTGGCAGAAGTATATAGACTACATTCTGTATTGCCTGCTCTCTTTACGAAGATGAAAACTGAATTGATGCCACTCTTTAACATATTTTTTTCAGGTGAGATGTTTTCATCCAAAAATAATATTGTTGGTTGGTTGGGATATGATTTTTGACAATTTCCAATAATACCTTCGGGGAACGATAAATTCTGCGTATAGCACAAAAGAAATTTTCAGTATGGCTCTTCATTTTGCAAGATATTCAAACACAATAACAATTTGAACAATAAATATTTCACGGCAGATATTCTGGATGGTATCCTTCACTATTCAAGGAAGTTTAGATTGAAAGAATAATTGTTATTCGGTTATTATTTTTTAATGTAGATATCTATGAATATTCTCGGAAAAAAGTTTTTACACTCTCGACTTGCCAACGTACTTAATTTAAGCCTATCGGATGTACTGTCACGCTATTGACGTTATATTATCGAATAACTCACTTGCGGCCTCTTTTTTCTTCAAATTTCATTATACCTCCAATTCTGTAAGAATAAAAAAATGAGGGATCAAAAAAACCACACTGTCGACATACCAACTTTTTAGATTTCCACTTAGTCGACAAATAGTTTTGCGTAGAATTGTCACTCAATCGTCAATTTGAGTCCAATTGTATCTATGTCTATATTTCATTTGGCGAATTTTCACTTTGGCAATGTAACATTCGACCGAATTTATAAACTGTTTTGATTTCTATATTACCACATGAAATTATTCACAGAATCTTGTTTATTTTGATGGTTTAATAAGAGAATATGGAAATTATCAGATTTCAGTCAAATAAAACATGAAATAATGCTTTACTGTTGAACTCAAATATAGTGATATCAGTTCATGACGTTTTCTTAATACAAATGAAACTTTATATCAAATTATGAATTATTCTACAAGTTTTCGTCGTTCAATCTGTTCGAATAAATATTATAGAATAATAGTGCTAGGAAAAAAATCTATCAATCAAAATCGCAAACAATTACGCTCTAATTACTAGAAATTAGTTGCTACCCGAGGCTTCGCCCGCATATAGATTCACTTTTTGTAGTTAGTGAAATAAATATATACTAGTAATCGCCCAGTGGTCGAAATTCGATCGTAATTCATTATATTGGTGAGTTTGAACTTCATTGAATACAAATTTCCATCCGGGGGGAGGGAGGGGGTTTCAGGTAAAATTAACTTGATATTCGACGCTCTTTCTGAATCTAAAATAAAAAATAGTGCTTCCCATTCATGTCGTCAAACTTCTACTTCAGACATTTTTTCATTCGGAGCCAAGTTTTCTATTCACGTAAAATGAAAATGGGATAGCCTGTTTATAATTTCAGCTTTCTGCACTCCTTCTTCATATAAACTTCAAGGATGCCAAATTTCACATTCCTTTGTACGCGAAATATGCTTAAAAAGGGGTACGAAGCTTTCTCTTCATGTATTGATATATAGATTTAAATGGAATATTCTGTATATAATTTTCGCTTTCTGCTTTTCTTCTCCAAATAAATTTTAAGCTTGCCAAATCTCCTATTCCTTCGTGCATGCAATATGCTTAAATGGGAAGGAAAGTTTTTCCTTCGTGTATTAATATATAGATTGAAATAGGACCCCTGTTTATAATTTTAATTTTCTGCACACAAACTTTAAGTCAAATCTCACATTCCTTCGTGCATGCAATATGATTGAAAAGGGCTGGGAAGTTTTCTCTTTACGCATTAATATTGTGACAAATTATGTCCCTGCTCGGGCGCCATTTTTGCAAAGTGCAACTTAGAGTCATTTCATTCAACTTTCGCCGTTCGCTCCGCGAACGTTGGATTAATTTAACGTAGAATCATTGCTGGCGAAGATTTGGTTGGCTTCACAGTGTTTGAATAATTTAACGTAGAAGCACCGCTGGCGAAGTCTTGGTTGACTTCACAGTGTTTGAATAATTTAACGTAGAAGCACCGCTGGCGAAGTCCTTGTTGACTTCGCAGTGTTCGAATAATCTAACGCTGGAGGAGTCATTGCTGACTTCACAATGTTTGAAATATTTAACGTAGCATCACTGCTTGAGGGGTCACTTGGTGGCTCCACAGTATTGAAACAGTTTAACGTATAATCGCTGCTGGGGAACAAGTTTGGTTCCACCCGCATAGAACGAGTTATGAAGTTGATCCACGGTTCGGGAAGTCGCTTCGCGATTCCGCGAATGTTGATTGTCTTGGACAGTCGCCACAACGTCGTCATCAGCCTTCAGCCAAACAATCTAAGTGCAAATCTCTGCAATTTTTATGTTTAAATATATGTCATAGTAATACTTACATCCTGAATATTATTCCTAAAAAACACCCTGACCCTTTTCTCTGAGCTACTCAGCCGTCGACCTTTAGAAACTGCGTCACCGACCGCATTGGCGCCTGAGTATACCGTCGGTAGTTTCAACAGCGACGCCAGAATTGATAGCCCCGTCATTAGCGAGATTATCGTTTCAAAATTGGCGCCCGAGCAGGGATATATTAAATTGGGACAAGATTTGATTTTAGTTTTGTGCACTCCTCCATATAAACTTGAAATATGCCAAATCTTACATTCCTTCTTACATGCAATATGTCCAAAGAGGAAATGGAAAGTTTTCTCTTTATGTATTAATATATAGATTTGACTGTAGAATCAAGGAAACGTGCGAGCTGAACCCGCGGTATCCCTATACTACCAATATATTTTGTTTTTTATTTTAGGATTAATCGATCCACTCAACTTTTTCTTGGTAATACAATAATAAAATTGACTGCAATAGCCTGGGGAAGCTGCGTGCGCTGTCCGGGATAACCCTATATATTTCTTGTTGTTTTCTTTCAGAATCAGCAGATTCAATTGTCTGTCTTATTTTTGGAGTCATTATTCATAAGAGAAGTTTATAATCAATTGCGATGAAGAATATGTAAAATATGAAAAATTCTTGAAAAATTGAACGTACAATATTCACGTATTAATACCAATTTATTGCAGATGATAAAATTATAATTTGAAAACTTTCTGACGAATCAACATTTATTGGTTCTTGACTTTTATCGGATAAAGAACGCATCAAAACCACATGAAAATACTGTGGGCTACTTTCCGGCTCATAAACTATATTTATGCAAAAAGTCTTGTCGATCCGCTAATCCGTTGCTGCGTGAAAGAAGGACAGGCCAAGAAACATGCTTCCACATTTATAATAGCAAAGGAATATCAATTCATCATCGAGTTGAAAACTCAAATTTGGACGAATGGACTAAATAGGATATGAAATTGTTGTTTCAAATCCAAAATTCTATTTCATTTGAATAATACATTATAAATATTGAAATGAATATTATTCTTAAAGCTTTTCTAAGTAAAATTCTGGCAGGAAAAGTCAATTTATTTTTGTTACTCTCGTATCAATATGGAACGCGACGTCAAACATGAAAATGCATTTAATAATACTAATAATATTCAGATGTGAACTGTTATGATGGAATGCTGAATTTCACTTAATATCTAAGAATTCATAAGTATGGTCGCATTTCTATAAATAATTGGTCAGTATCCGTAAAACATTTGTGATGTTTATACTAAATTGTATTTCTAGTCAATAAGAATTAATTTTTTCGTAAAATGTTTGCTTCTTCATCGACAAAAATAAAACAAATGATGGATTGGCTGGAAAATGACGATATTTGTAGGCTCTGGTTATTAGTTGAGTTAGGTAAAGCAGCAACAACCTTTTCACGCTCCAAATGCTGGGTGCTTTTGGTTCAAGCCTTATAAAGTATCAGTACTCTTTGTTTGATCCAGATAGAACAAATGAATAAATATATTTTCTTCAACTCCAGACATTATTTCAGACTTTGTTTTGACTATTCCTTCCGTGGTCATAAAATTACCGTTAGTTAATAACCGGATAAATATTGACTGTAAATGCAGGTAAAAGGATAATTTATTCAAACAGTTCTCCATAAGTCATGGTTTGTCACCAGTCCTGTTCGAGTCAAATTTTAAATTACGCGCTCAGCTGAGCGGAAGACGCCCCGGAAGTATCAGAGACAATCGGTTCTAACTCGATGCATCCGGCAATGAGTGCCGGCACTCCCGCGAGATCGCGAATGCTGATTTTAAACCAATATTATCAACCATGCGCGTAGAACATTGTTAGTTCAATTTTGATACTAATTATAGATAGTTTACATATGTAGATTTGTGTAAACGCAGTTTAACGTGGTTATGTTTGAACTAAAAGCTTTGATTACAGTTAAGTTCAATCGTTTCAATTAATACTCCACAGAGAATTGTTCGATTTAACTCACTGTTTTTGTTTTTAATGTTTGTTTGTTAGTATAACAATCGAAGAACGGCGAGCTCTAGTTCCATTATTTATTGATGCAGAAGAACATACGGTATTCATTTTAATAACACATTATTATTTATTCATTTTGATAGATCGCTACACTGTAAAAAATTATTGTCTAGCGGACTATCGCGTCTAAAAGATAAATAGAAGTGCATTTAAAACATTAAACAGTCATTTATCTTGTAACTTTGAAGCATTTATCCTTTACTGCTTTGTACTTCTGTTTCATCAAAATCTGGATGACGATCCTTTGATTATTGATGCATTTCAAATACACTAGTGCATGGGCGTTTCGTCAAAGTTGTACCAATTTTTTGTTCCATACAACAATTAGTCCCCGTCTGCCATTGACAATTAGAATTATAAATTTCCGAATAAAATTTTTATATGAAGTATCCATGTGAAGAACTTGGCCTCAATCAACTAAAAAATCAAAAAGTCACTAATACTCAAATTGGCAATAATGCTTTGGTACCACTTGCGCTTAACAGAAGATGAACAGATTATTGCATAAAGCATGAAAATAATAAGTAAAATATAAAATTTTCAAACTAGAGTACAGGTAGCCGAAATAAACCAATCACGTAAAAGTAAGTAAAGAGAAGAAACAACACCAATTACAATACTATCGCAATTGGACATTGTAGGCGTAAGTCAATTGACACCACAATATAACAATCTCATTACAATTGTTTGCTGCCACACATTTGTTATGATGAAGGCTATGTTAAGTTCAATGATTACTCATTTAGAAGAAGATTATTGGCTTCCGCCATATTCGTAGACGTCTTGCACGTCTTCAACAGAACAAACAACAAATTGTTGTAAACAGTGGTGAATTTACACATTTTCTAAGAACAGGCTGTTCAATTTTGACCGCCCTTGCCTCTACAGTTGTCTATTTCTAAATTATTATTACAATCCAACAATTTAGTTGTAATTTTTGAAGAAACAAAGGGAGAATTCATCGAAAAGATGTCTTGTAGACTATGCAAGACATCCGAAAATTATTGAAGATTTTTCTTATATGAAAGAAAATTCTGTCTTCAAATTTATCGCCCCTAAAGTTTGCCGCTTCTAAAATCTGCCGTCCTAGGCCCAAGCTCACTCAACCTGGTGATAAATTCGCCCCTGGTTGTGAATCATTTCAATCACTTCAATTCCCCTTATAATTCTCATCCAAATAGTTTTTTTTTTGTCGGTAATGGAAGACGTTCAATTACATATTTGACGAATTTTTTCGAAGCAGTTTTGCACGATAAAATAAAATATATCGTTTTCCAAGTTCGTTTGGTATTTTAATTACGATTTCTGGCATTCAGAGATTAAATATTTATTTAAGATTGGAAGATTGAAGTAATACTCTGGGTGCAAGTGGTATAGCATGTAGAGAGCTAACTGGAAGGATGATGGGACGGGCATCACAGCGGGCAGTTACCACAAAATTTTGCTGGCATAAAATCTAGAAAAACCAAAGTTGTACTGAAAAATTATCATTTTCTTGGTTAAATTTCCACAAAATCCAAGATAAAATCAGTGATATAATGATAATTATCATAAAACAGATAAAGTCATACTTATACAAACAACATATTTAATATTATAAACTTGTACTCATTGTAGCGGTACATATATTCATACCAAATGCAATTTTTTTTTTAACTATATCTCGAACTAGACACCCCCCTGCTGTGGCGATGCGGCCTTCTAATTAGTAAGCCAGTCATCCTTCCAGTTAGCTCTATACACGCTATACATAGGTATTAAGGGAAAAATGTTCATTTAACTTTAGGAATTAGGGCAAAACTGACCGCGGAGGTCTAGTGGTAATTATCCGATCCGATTGACCACTTTTCTAAACTATTAGCGGTCAAAAATCCATCATGTCGTCTACCTCCAAAGATACAAATATTTCCAATTTAAACCATGTTGACAATGAGCAACTCTCTCGTAATACCTAGCAACAGAATGAAAGATAAGTGAGATGATATTCAATGTTCATATACTCGTGTACTTAATATGACCCAAATATAAATATTTTATCTTGTGGACGTGGCATTTTATCGAATTGTCTCAATTTTAACATGCCGCTTGGTCATTTCAGCTCTCTGTAGTTCAATTGTTTTTTACTTTTTCTATTGCTTGATGACCCGACAAAGTTGCCCATATAAACCAAGTTGAATTGAGTAGCAGCCCTTACTTATATTAGAGAATATATCAGTTATAAGCTCGAATCCCACGTATGTCATCGTAATTTCGATATTGTGATACATCGACATGTCTTGTGCAGATATCGACAGCTGTATCTGCATAGATACCACAATCTATAGATTGCTGACCCCATGCTAAAGCTTAGAAGCCAATTGAACGAAATATGGAACTGAGGATTACAATGGAAACTTACATGAGAATGTAGCAGACTGAAATGAAAAATTTGGATATCATTTTGATTGAGATGTGAATAATATAAAAGCAAAAATCAGGTGATCAAGGAATACTTGTAAAGAAGTATAGAATGCACTACAGAGCTTCAGTTGAGAGTGTTCATCCGTAACTAATATATTCTTGCCAATAAATCTGATCATTCCAAAAAATTTCACAGGTATGTGTGGGGAAAAAAATTGTTTCCATTTATTGTGGAAAATTTAATATATATTTCAATTCTGGAAATTTATTTCATACTCAAATTAAAATTCTATACATTTTTGACAAAACGCATTCAAACGATAGTTTAATCTAGTCACTGAAGCTTTGCAATTTTAAATCGTACATTGTCACAAAATATAGATGTTCAATTAGTGAATTTCAATTTTATCCAGCAGAAATCCATAAACCGCAGTTCCAACTCAGTTACATTTATTCTATTCGAAATTGCAACCATTTAGAAAAATCACCCAACTTTGTTTTCACGTACCATTGAATTACGGTGCGGCTTTATATTGGTAATAAAGTCAAAATATGGTTATTTGTTTTATTTATTTATCTTTTGGACGAGAAAACTAGTGCCTTTCAGTCCCGCAAACAACGATTCGATCACAGATGGGAATGAAGTCTACATTCTAAACGAATGCTTTAAAAATTCCTCTTGGTGGTGCATTCTGTTTGCATGAGAGCTTATTGAAATATATTCTCATTATTTACTGTTGTCAATTCGGTTTGATCATTAAAGATTGAAGGAAAGAATTGCTGGAATAAGGACAGACTTGTTAATATATGTATAACAAAATTGTAGGTGGGACAAATTTTTTTATCTAGAATTACGTTGTTTTAAGCTGTAAATAATGCAACTCTGAAAGCTCATGTGTCCCAAAATAGCGAAATTTTATATGATTCTGTCTAAATGTCTTCTTAATACTCGCTCTATAAATCGTATTCCCTATTCTCGATGAAAGATTTATATAAATTGAAAAGAATGTTCGGTAATTATTTCATGCGCAAGATTTCGGCTGCAAAAGAAATTACAATTTGGGTAAGTTTAATCTGAAAATCTGCAGTCAATTCAACTTTCCTTTTGACATCATTCATTCAAAATTACACAATCTTTTATCTGCCTGTACAATGTAATTTATTCCTTCTCTGCTTCATTGCTTCTTCCTTATTAGCCCTTTGTCCGTACTGTTCTGTTCTTAGGATTTAAAAGATTTCACTTTTTCGAATGATTTGCCGTGATATAGACCTGAACCTCCGACAAAAAAGATAGGTTCTGAATTATCGATCTCGAAGAGCAAAAAGCTATTCAATATTGTTAGCTTGGTTATAGAGAAGTTTAGTTTAGTATAATAGTAATAAATTGCAAAACTTTTGTTCGGAATTTGACTGGTGGCTGTCATTTTTTTGTGTGAATATTTACGCCAGCTGTCACGAATGTTTTTGGCGTTATTGAACATCGACGAACGAAAGATGCTGAATGATAAATTTCTCCTTTAAAATTCTGCAGACTCAGTCAACAACTTATTTGCATATTCAGTTTCAAATGTTTTCATGCATCCAACTATTGAAATTCAGTATTCATTCTTCTAGAAAAACTGATTAATGAATATTCAGCAAACTAAAGAATACTATCAGTATTATGGTTTTTTTTTAATATTTAGTTTTTGACTTGCTAATTTACATTTTGACAACATCTTCTTGATTTCTTAAATATTTTCTATGATAGATAATACCATGCAAAGCAACAGTTTAAAGCCAATTTTGAACTACAACGGATTAAATTTGATTAGGATAGAAATTGAACCAACAAGAACACTCGATTAGAAACGTCCTTTTGATAAAACTTTCAGGTTTACAACATCGATCGAAATTTAAAATCCCCATTACTAAAAGTAGGTAACAAGCTTAGGTAAAGTTGGAACTAGTTAAAATACTTCGTTAGAATGGAGATTGGCGCTCCATTCGATTATATTGTACCCTAATTAATTATTCACTTTTGTTTAACGACTCCGTCGACTTTCCTCGAAACGAGGAAATATTTGGAAGGAATTAACTGCTAAATATTTATATTCATCCTGGAGTACTTCTACACCGCAAGGGTTGAGGATCCGCAACCCTTGGTCTTTTGTAAGGAAATTGCTGAACATTACAAAGTTCTGTCATGGAATTTTTCATTAATAAATACTTTATCGTTGGTTTTTCTCATTTTTAATTCATTAATTTGGTTCACCCATTTTTTGAAGTTGAATTATGAACATCAAAAATACGAGATTGGATGAAGTTATGGAGATAATTGTCACATCCAGATTTGTTGTAAAATTTGTCAGAATGGATACTTTAATTGAAATGAAAGTTGATATATTATTATCTAATTTCGTTATTCGGCAAAATATTTCTGTATAAATAATTGTGCATCAAGCCAAGTAAGATACATGGTTATTTGCAGATACCAAAACCTAATCATACGTTTTTCAAATTTTTATCTGTCTGCTTGTTTTGGCCAATCTTCGAAACGGCTGAATCTATTGACAACTTTCTATAGTTGCTGGTACTTGCATAAAAATTTCTGACATAGTATTATCAACGTACAATAAGTGGAAAACGAGTCATATTTATTTGTTTGCGCATCGTTGATCCGATTGAGTTGAAACTATGTACATTTGTTTAGGATACTTGCTTAAAGATTTCTGACATAGTATCAGTAACATACAATAAGTGGCACACGAATCGTATTTACTCGTTCGCGTATCGTTCATCCAAATGAATTGAAAATTGAAACTTTGTACAGTTGTTGTTGGTTCCTTGCTCAAGTCTTTGGCATGGTATATTCGCGTGCGAGTCGTATTGGATAGCAGTTTATTTGCACATCGTTCATCCGATTGAGTTGAAGTTTTGAAGAGTTGTTGGCGCTTGCGTGAAAGTTCCTAACAATACCATCAAAGTACGACTCGCGCTGCAGTCTCAACTAATATCTCAATAGAAAATTCATAGTCGATTTTTTTTGTTTCTATGTGGTTCCAGAATCGTTCATCAAAATATTTATTGTTTGAAAAACGACACACAGGCCGAACTATTGGACCCAAAGCTCCAGAATTTTGACACTACATTTCTATAATGACAAAAAACAATTAATACAGTATTCTTTGAAATTCCATCTTTAAGGAAGACCACTCCAATACGTTTTTGTGGAAATCATGTTGTCTGCGACTATTATCATATTTTTATGAGAAAGTCAATTGGATCGCTTGATTATAGAATAAAACAGCAAGAAATATCTATAACACAGGACTAGCGGTTGTCCCAGCGCTGCAATCAATTTTTACTTACTTGTACAAAGTACAAGGAAGTATTGTGAAACCGACAAAATTCGCCTATCGAGATTTTGATGGAAATATCCGTTTTGAGCATTCCTGAATCCATTTTGACTATTTTTGGCTTGATGTCGATACGTATGTTCGTGCGTGCGTGCGTTCGTAACTCGCAAATCTCAAAACTCGTTGAACGTATAATGTTGACATTTTGTATTTAAGACTGGTATAGGGTCTAGTTGTGCACCTCGCATTATGGTTCCAATCGTCTGTACTAGAAGTGCACTTTACTTGAAACTTTTTTCGAATTTTTCTAATAAATCCAGAACGATCAACCGTAGGATGTTGGAATTCAGTAATTGAACTTGATGTTGTATCAGAATGGTTATCTGCTATTTTTGTATGAATCGGCTAAGCCAGAAGTGCACTTTAATAAAACTTTTTTTCAATTTTTTGCATAAGTCTAGAATGATTAGCCATAGCATATTGAAATTTAGTGTTTGATCTTGTATGTTACCGCAGTTGGAGCCCCTGTTTTGCCGGGTACTGTAGTTATTCATTATATTTCCAAGAGAAAGTCAATTGCTTTGATTTGCTCTGAACTAAATCAACAAAAAATATCGAAAGCACAGGGCTATCGCAGCAAAGTCCGCGGTTAGCCTGAGTGCTGCAGTCAATTTTTTTTTTTTTTCATTGATTCCAAAATGTACATCTATTATACGGGCAGTATTTTTTGCCTTATTCGAAATTCCTCTGCTCATATAATAACAGCACAAATTTCATACCAAAATGTGTGCTGCTACTCCTGTTGAGTCTTTCAAAATACTTTTCAGCAGATGAAAGATGGTGATTCTGAGACGTTGTTGAAATATTAAGGTCAAAAGTGTCGAAATACTAAAACAGAAGCATTTAGACAACAAATTATGAGTTCTGAGAGCTTTTTCAGTAGATTAAGTTTATTTTTAGGTGGGAAATTTTTACGGTAATTCGCAAATGCGCTTCCAGAGTCAGATCATTTTTCAAATTTTCCGTACCTACACTGTAGAATATGAACAACTTGAAAAAGTTAACATTAGAATTTCTTGTGGAAATACAAGCTTTCATGTAAAGAATTATTGCTGAAAATTAATTTGCTAAAGAATAAATACTCTACGGCTATAAAAAAAAAATGTGCATCAAAAAACTATATCCCTGTAAATAATGAATAAAATTTATTGCTTAATAGGTTGCCTTGAAAATTTGACCTTATTATGATAGCTCTCCAATTTTAATTTATTTTTTGTTAACCTTTTATTCGCTCACCTCACATACGTAAACATCACAATATTAATTCATTAATACGCCCTCAGTTGAAATTAAAGAAAAAATCCGCTCGGAGCTTAACAGAAAAAACTCAAACATTGACTTCCAGTCATCAGAAAACCGCTGGCTTTTTAATTATCGTTATAAAGGTTTTCAACCGAATTCAAATTACTGAGTTTGGCCCAACAATGTAACTAAATACAAGCAGACTGGCACAGCTTGAAATAAAATGATTGTGGTTATTAACGCGCTATCTGAATAAATGATAAGTGTTATCAGCCAAACCAGGTGCATATGTGCTCACGCGAAGGCCGTAACAGATTTTTTTCCCCAATTTAGCTTCTACATCCTGCAAGGTTGAAAATTTATCCTTCATCAATTTTTTGTTTCATGTTTGATTTTCCTTTTGTCTTGTTTGGATTGTGTGGAAATTTATTAATAGGACATGAAAAATTTAAATTGTTGCACAAATTGGGCGCCCCAATTTTAAACAATTAGTATATCGTGTAATTTTTCCTCAATTTACAAGAATTACTATGCTATATTGAAGTACCACAGTTCTAATCTCAAAATTTTATTGTTGTATTAAACTTATTCAACTATTTGAAAATTGGTGGCAAGTTTTAAGTAAAATGCTTAATCAAGAAGCTTAGAGTCTTCACAGAAAAATGATACTAATATTTTCGACCTGTAATATTTTGAAATATTTATTTATTTATTGATAAACCACTCAACAGGATCAAATGATCCCAATTACTGAGGGTTAGAAAACAAAAATACAAATATCTACAATTAAGGACACAAGTAGCGTAATTAGGTATAAATATCACAAAAAAAAAAAAACATAATTTGTTGCTTAAAACAATTGTGATAATACATTCTTAAAACTAACAAAGTTATGGTTAAATATGTCTATTTCAAAACGAGAGGCAATTTCATTGTAAATTGAACATAATCTTCTAATAGGTGCCTTGGTTTCATAATTTGTTCTCACCATCGTTAATTGAAAAGTAACAAATTTACTCCTACAAGTATGTCGTGGTACACTTATAGATATACAACTTAAGCTAGAACAATCATCAATTAGGTGATGAATAATTTTGAACAAATATATACATGACTGTATAGTACGCCTGTTTTCAAGTGTAGTGATATTAAATTCATTAAGAGTGTTAGTATAACTATAAGTATATATATCAAAATCACTTGAAAACTTGCGGGAACAATATCGAATGAATTTTCTTTGCACCCATTCTATTTCCATAGCGTATTTTTCATAGATAGGATTCCATACAACGACGCAATATTCTAGTTTTGAACGAACGAATGCATAGTACAAAGACAAAGCATATATGACAATGCACTACAAAAATCATTAATAATTCATCAAAATTATTTTGTTATTAGCTTATTGCACTTTTTAAATGGAAATACAATTTATTTTTCATTGCATTATAACCTTATATACAGTATCATTAAATGACCGTAAATATGATATTAACAATATTTATTGATGGCCTGTATAGTAATATTTTGTAGTTTTAAAACTGTATAATTTTATGGTTATGTCCCTAATAAATCACTATCAGGAGGTAAGCTATTTATGAACAGAAAAATTTATATTCTTTAATTGCACTCAAAATATTGGATATAAGTCTAGCGTTTCCAATAAAATGCTTCAATGTTACAAATTTACGTAAGACTGTTCAATCAGTTTGAGATGCCTGAAAGTGTATTTTTAAATCTTTGTTTATTAGTGATTCTATCTTATTACTTCCCACATGGATTTTTGTTTTGCTCCATAACTCCTTTTCAGAAAAAAAATATATTCGGAGGTTATCAAGAAACCCAACAGAATACAATTATTTCGAGATGATCGCCTGAAAAACATTGTTTACACCTCTGCCCAAAGTTTTGTTTTGTCTCACCTGAATCGGACACAACAGATTCGAACAAAATAGTATATTATGCTTTAAGGACCGAACGACTGTCATTTTTGTCCAGGATAAATTTAGCTGCATTCGGTGAGGACGAGGGCAAAGCCCGAGGCAGAGGCGTGAGCGAAGTACGAGGCAAAACTCAAGGCGTAGCTCCGTGCAGCCAAATTTGTCCGTGACAATAATGACAGTCGTTCAGTGTCCGTGTTGCATACGATACTTTTTGTAACAAGTGCACCGAAGTACCCCCATTACTAAGCTTTTTAAATAAATTTGGATGTATTGAAACTATCTTATCGATTTGACAAACAGATTTTTGCAAATGCAATCACATTACAGTAAACTAATACAATGAAACATAAGTTACATGATTTATTTTATTGATTTATATTTTTCACATTTTCTGTGCTATCTCGTTCACAATAAAAACATATTCTATAATACAAATTTCTTTCAAATATCAATTTGACATATATCAATGAAATAAAAAAATCCAACGGCATCATGATCCATGATCTACAATTTCATTTTTACCCAGCGGACATTAATATTCATTAATTCCCAGTCAACAGAGAATTAATGAAAATTGTTACCATGGTTTGGAATTGAGAACTTTCGAAGCAGAAGTCAGCTCAGTAATAGGGTACTTTTGCTGTACGTGTTACAAAAAAGATTTATTTCACGGTCTTGATTAACAAATTACTATCATGGATAACGTACACAAATACAAAATATAAAATTGGAGCACATTGAGGTTGAGGTCCGCTAGCAAAATTAGGCATATAAAGTAAGAAATGCATTCATTATTTCTGGAGTAGATCTTCCGTTGATTGTCCGAATGATCCATAATGAGAAATGTTGTTATACATTTGTATAAATACATTATTTTTTGCTGTTTCCTTTGCAACTACATAATGCACTAAAGGTTTTAGTAGCGCTGATAGAAGGAAAAACAATTTATAAGTGAATTATAAAGTAAATGACTTATAAAAATAAAAAACTCCGCAAGCTTTTACATTAACATCCGTAAAACACAAATTTAAACAATTTTTATGCTCGCACTTTTCCGACAAAGAAGTCGTGTTCTTTCTGAAAAAATGTAATTACATTCAATGTTTGCTGAAGCCAAGACTCGGATATGCACTGCTGCCAACTTTGTTTCAATACTTCTCTTTTCTATTACAGAATGCATGATTAAGTCTAGAACAAAATGCGAGAAGAGCGAAAAACGAAAAACCCAGGAGGAAAACTGTGTTAACAAGTCTTTGTATTGAAGATAAAACATTGAGACATTTTATTTAGTTACTTAATTCTTTCTGTTTCCACAGCAGTGTGATCAAATGAAAACGAAATAGTAGATAATTGTATTCTTTTAGTTATCTCTTGAATATAAAAGTTTTTTCGGGATTTGTAACAAATTGTTAAAATCATGAAAATTAAATATTTCTTATACAACTTATAATATCCAAAAAGTACAGGATGCCAGATTATATTTTGATGTCTGTATTTATATCACACTAGATTTTTTTTAAAGTACTGGAGCCAATCAAATGACATTCGATATAGTTGTAAACCATGCTAGCACTCAAACATTTCTAAAAAAAGTTGTCAAAAAAGCTGGCTTGTGAGAAAACGTTATTGAAATAGAAATAATATATTATACATGAAAGGAGAGAAGTAAATCATTTTTCCTGAAATACAGTTTTAAGCCAGAGGACAAACCAATAACTAAGGGGCGTTGCTTAAAATAGTAATGTTATTAGAAGTAAAAAGTAGGTATTTTAGATGCAGTCCGCACTTATTAATAAGGATCCCATGTAGCTGCTTCCAGCTAGCACTTTTAGAACTTTTGGCGGAGTTAGCACGTTATGAGAGGAATCTATCGTTATTTTGTGTTAAGCCTCAAAACAAAAGAAAATTTTACTATTATTTCAATTTTTATCAAGTCAAAATAGCATTCTAAAAAAAGGATAATGTGCTCAATAGTTTTCTGGGAAACTAATAATTATTGTTACATCTATGTAAAAAATCTCATTTATTGAATGTACGAAGCTTCATGCAAGGGTCATTTTTGTATTATTCATAATAATGTTATCAATAAGATGGCATTCAGATTATACTGAAGTTTAGTATTGCTTATATGAAACAGAAAATAATGATAATTCAACCTAAACTTGAAGAATCTCAAGAAATGTGCATATGAATCTATTTTGGTATGAGTTGAGAATATAGCCTAAATAAATTAAACAATACTCGAATATTAAATTCGTAAAATCCTGCTATCAATATCAACTGCAAACAATATTTTATATTGTAAGAAACCTGAAACTTTGTACAAAAGTGGCAAATTTTGTTTATAAAATCTAGTTATTCATCCCTAAAATTTTCTTCCGTATCCCAGCTCCGCTTCGGCGATGAAAAAATTGTTCGCAGATGAAATAGTGGACACGACAGAATTTAATATCCACGCAACAGTCCCTGGATGAAACATTATGGTTTTCAACATCCACGAGCCTTTGAAAAATGCTCAACGTACTTTCAAAGCACATGCTACTAAATAGACCAGAAGCTCTCGGCTTTGTATCTAGAGACATTAGTGTTATTAGCTTTCTGCCATTATTGTCATGTTTTTTGTTATCTGCAGTGTGACTCTCTGTTTTGTCTGTAATTGAGCTTCTAGATTTGGTTCGTTGATAGTTCGGGTGATTTGGGTGGACACGAATGAACAATTAGCAACTATTATATGAGGGGTATTTCATGGCCATTCAATAAAACAGTGATTGTAAATGCGTTTCTTGTTGGAGATGCTTGAGATAACTAAACGTTTTGATCCTCCCAATCAAGTTCCAGTAATCTATAGAATATTTATATGATGGAATTTGAACTCATAGCTTCTGCATTCGGATTTCAAATACGTCGTTATCTTATATATTATATAGACCATTATTGTTTCAGTAATAGAAACCAAAATATTTTCAACAGTTCATGATAAAATATCTATGCATGTTCACGCTGCCTCTGAATGATTGCCCCGATTTAGGAAACTGAAGAGTCTATATATTCTTCTAGAAGTCATGCATGTATTAGAATATATTACATCAGCATACATTCAATATGGCGGAAGATTAATATAAATACTGTTAGCAAAAAATTATCACTAAGCAAATAAATGAATAGAAGGGTTATTACGTTTCAATTTTTTCAAATAAGGTAATGTTTGGGTAAATTCAAATATTAGGTACTTAATATGGAATATTGATAAGTGTGTGTATTACTGGGTAAATGAGATTAGGACTAATTGTGTTATAAATACTAAATTGATTCATTAATTGGATGCTGATATTAATTACATATATTTATATAATAATTTGTACACATTATAAATTTGAGGCATTAATAGTAGGATAAATATTAATCAGTCCTTTCAATTGATAATAAATTAAACCGGAAATATTCTACAAATCACTGATGTCAAATTGTCGATTTCAAGATGAGAGCAAAACATTTGCAATGGAGGTCGATAATGTTGATTTAATAGAAGTACTTCTGGAAGATAAGACGCTAATTCATGGGTCGATTACTTAACTATAATAGGATTTACGTGAGAAAAGCATTTAAATGTGATGACGTTAAGCTCAATGTTTACATTGTACTTCGGCTTTCATGAGTTCAGAGCTTAAACTCAGTTTTTGGATTGAAAAGTTTTTTATGGTTCAAATTCTATATATTTAATTTATTTTTCACGTTATGACTCTATCTATTTTTGTATCATTGTTTTTCTGATGAAGATTCTTAAACAGATATTCGAAAGTTCAAAAATAAATCAAATATAACAGAAGTACCTTCCAATTATTATTTAATTCTGAAAAAAATTTAATAATCATCAGTTTCTCTGATTAAGAGTTGCTTAATTCTGGTAATTTGACATTTTTAGTGTAATATTGATTTCATTCGTAAATATTGCACATGTGAACACAAATAGGAATTTATTATTATATTAAAAAGTTTTCCCTGAATAACAATTTTCTCGGCTAGTAATGGGTAAAATATTTTTGTCACATGAAATCTGACAGAACTGATGCTGAGTACGAAAGTGAGAGTTGAAAACTTACTGCGCGGAACATAAACTGTCACACATCAAGTAATGTGTATGTTACAAAGATTGTGAGATAACAAATTTTCAGTCACATTTGACCTATATATAATCTGGTGAGAGTTTTAATATTATCCTATTGCTATTCTACCAACTGTTGTTTTTGAAGAAATCATTCATAAGCACCTATATTTTGCCGTACGTAACAGTGTTTTTATTCACCAGCATGATTTTATCTGGTAGATCAACTACCACAAATTTAATGAATTTCTCTGAGTTTACTGTGAACTCATTACATGATAACAAACAGATAAATGTGGTATTGATTTCACCAAAGCTTTTGACAAAGTTTACCAAGGCGTATTACTTCAAAAGCTTCATGATGAATTCTACTACAATTCATTCAACTCTAAACATTATGTTGCCACTTCTGGATTACCTCAAGGCTCGAACTTAGGTTCCATGTTGTTTCTTCTTTTTGTCAATGACATAGCGAATGTAATTGTGAGAACTGCAATGTGACATTGATAATGTTGTAGTTTGATCTGAGTCTAATCTATTATTTAATTATGGTAAATGTAAAATTATGACATATTCTGTAAAGCAGTCATCCAATCTGCATCAATACAAGATGTATGTGATCTCGAAGGGGCTACTGAATTCAACAATCTGGGCATGCTTTTTAATAACTCCTTGATAAAAGTGTGCAATAGAAATTTTGGATTTGTCATCCAAAATACGCGGTCTTTCCACAGTCTGCAAACGTTGATATCTTTATATAACTATTGCAAAGTTTAAGCTTGATTACTTTTTGCAGGTTCGGAGTCCTATCTATGACAAACATTGATTCAATTGAGGCAGTTCAAAGAAATTCTCCAAGATATTGCTATTTTAAGAGATGTAGATCATATCCATCATTTAATGAGTTACAACAACTGTCTCATTGGGTTCGGTGTTTTGTCCTTGGACGACCGTAGGACAAATCAGTCCTGTCTATATTTGTACAAATAAATCAATAATATGTTGAACAATCCTATTACCTTGAGCCATCTTAACTTCCATGTGCCGAGATCACGCGCTAACTTCATACTCTCCTACGCTATTCCAAAGACAAACAGATCTGCATCTAATTCACTTTAGGAACTATCAATATATATTTAATGACCAATATCTAAGATTGAAGAAAGCCGTGATAAATTATTTCTTGCATCTTTAGCCATTTATAATGTTTCGCCTACTTGACAATTCTTTTGTTGTATACATTTGCAACATTCTATTTGTATCAATTCAATTGTAATGTTCATTGCTTGAAAATTACTTATAATTAAAATAAAAGTCACTATTCAATAATTTCAAATGAGATAAAAGTTTTATTCTTCTTGATATCACTAACACTATATTATTTATTTATCACTTAATACTAACTTGAACAAAACTGCAGATGGAGAAAACGAAATGTGGGAGTTCAGTCAAGAGTTTTATTTTAATCTACTCCACAGTTTCGGTCCCACCTGGACCATCTTCAGGAGTGAATAAAATTAAAGTGTGTATGTGTCGGCATTTGTGTGTGATAATAAGTTAAATAAAAGTCGAAGTGATAAAAATAAGGAAAACAACCATGTTTTCGGTCACAAATTTTAAAATAAAATATTTAAAATATTTAAAAAACTGTGCTTGGCAACTGCTTATATTTAGACTGCAGATATTTATTTTCAACTATTTATATACACTGACCACTTCACTATTTGATATTCACTGCACCAGATTCACCATTACACTACACTCAAATCGTTTGCTTGCGTTGATATACAGAAATATCCATTTCTCGAATGTTCTACCACATTTCTGGAATATTGTTAGAGGCTTCCATCGGCGGGGTGATGTGGTGCGGTACGGCGCGAAACAACTAGGACGAAAGGCTCCGCCCATCAAGGTTACTTTTGCGAGCCTCCACACTCTCGCACGTTACAATATTCATAATTGGGTTTTCTCAACCTGTAGAGTAAACTATCAATTAATGAATAATGCATACAATGAAATCATGAATTTATCTATCTTGACCAAATTCTTTAAACTTTAACTAACTTCCACCAGGATTTCATTCCAGTCAGTATTATCACTAGAGAACCGTAATTACGTAGTACTTTGAAGTATGTAATGTTATCTGGAATAAAAAACTTCTAAAGAGCATCGTCAAAAGAACAGAAATATAATTATGTTGGATAAAATGATTGACGCTGACTGGATATGTGAATAATGTAAGAGATATATTCTCGGGATTTCAGTCAATTTAATTTTATTTCTTTTCTGCTTTACAGTTTCGGCTGCACCTCAGCCATCCTCAAAAGCGAAATGAATTATTGTTTAAAAAATTGAAGTTATACATTTGTTTAAATTTATATTAATATTCGCTTTTGAGGATGGCTGAGGTGCAGCCGAAACTGTGAAGCAGAAAAGAAATAAAATTAAATTGACTGAAATCCCAAGAATATATCTCTTACATTATATAATTATATGTTCAAAATTATGTTTTTATCAACGATTGTATTCGCATTAAAAACATACGGGCGGGCTCAGCCCGCTCTGGACAAGCTCGACGTGGAGAATCTAGCGTACGCTAAATATCTTCTGTTGGATCAAAAGAACTATCGTTCAAACCTTACGGTCGAGGATTAAAACAGGTAAAATTGGAGGAGCTAGGACATGCCAAGTCTAGCAGCGCTGCTACCTGAAACCATTGCCATTCCATTTATTGTTAGTCGAACTCGTGTGGGGGTGTGGGGTAAATCCGATTATAAGGACGAAGACGGCAATGCGTAAAAGACGTACTATAAGCTCACTCAATTAGCTACGACGCACGGGGAGAGTCCGATGAGCGATCATGTAATCGCCGTGATATGTAACTTGACTATTATCACTAACGGATAGCATCAACAAGATGTCTAGCAGCACACTGCTATGACGGTAAAAACGAATTGTGTGCTTTGAGTGAGAAATATATGAACTGTTTAACAATAAATTGTTAATGAAACTACTTCCAGAGCACCGCAGATGTCATGTGTCTAAGTAATCCTTAAATAGATCTACGTGACACCCCACAAAAAAAAAAATATTTAATTGAGATTTTTTTTTAAATCAAATTTCTAATCTTCTATTAACTGGACTTTTAATTCAAGATTCTTAGCAGTGATATTTTCAATAAAACAAATTTAATTACTATTTGCATTTTAAAATCATATTCATTTTTAGAACTACCTTTATATGCATAATTAAAATTGTATAAGAAAACACCCCATTGCATAGCTATCGTATTATTAGACTGTAGTTACATTTTCTCATTTTTTGTTCTTTGTCAGGTGAAAATTACAGCCCTAGAAAATTAGTTTAAGTTAATTGTTATTACACTGGCCATAATTATGATTACATTTCGCGTTACAATGAAATAATTGACAATTTAATCTCCATCTCTAAAATGTAACTAATTCACTTCAGCAGAATAACGAAACAGACTCGCCACGCTTTCCCATTTTAATAACTGAGATATTTTATAATTTTGGCTTTAATGATACGAACTTTATTCGCTTATTGATCGAATTACTTACTTATATCATGTATTTGCTTGTAGTTATTCTTTGTTATTGCGCTGTATTTAAATTTTCTGACGCTAAACGCTTGTAAAAGAAAAATAGAAATAACAATAAGTAATCGTCAACTTTGGCTGTTTTAAAAAATTAAGTATATAATAATTTTTAATATTTTTGCAACCCCATTCACCTTAGAATCGATAATACTGAGAAAAATGGTTATTTTCTTAGTTATGTATAATATAACAAAATTATTCTGAAACACCCGCTGAAATTCAATTAAGAACTTCAAGAATAATGTTAGCCTATCTGATAGCATATAGCGTGACCAGTAAATTATAAATTTGTATATACTTAACAAAAACTTGTTTTTGTTCTGCTAATTTCTGAGTTTTGAATATCAAGTAGAAACAGCTATCGCACACCACGCATGCCATAAAAATAAAAATTAATATTTACAATTCATTAGTTTTTGCTTGTCAGCAAATAAAACTCTGGAATATTTGAAAAACGCATTAGTGAATATAAACTACAGTTTGTGAGCTCTGTACTGAGCACGTTTATCAAATACAGTATTCTATTTTCGAGGATGTAAATAATTGTTATATTGCTGTAAAGTGTAAATTGTTCATTAATATGTCGATTCAATCAGCTGCATTTGTTTTGTTTACTCTGCAATACATTCAGTACATCTCCATTCTCAGTCCTATATACAACAATTTTGTTTCAATAATACGAAAAAGCTCGATAATGCATTCTAATGTAATACAAAACAATCGACTCCAAAAACAACTGGAATATGTTTTACATATCCTTGTTGTAACTGTAATAAATATAATGAAGTACGTACATGTCTTATTTTAGTAATTCAGAGGACGAGTTAAAAGTATATATTTTCAGGCTGAAAAAGCGAAACAGATAAACCGTAGCTTATGGCTCTAAAAAGTTATAAATCCGGTAATAAAAATCTCTTTTCTGTAACAAGTTTATCCGTAACGGTAGAGCAGGCCTTGAAATATAGATAAACCCTTGAAATATAGCGCCATCTTTGTCTTACTTTGCCCTTCGTATTGGATTATAATTTATCAGTATTTTAGTAACCACTTCGAAATTACCCAGTGCAGAGCTGAGCAGGTTTTAATAACTGCTTATGTTTTTGGTTTCACATGAGAAGCCCTAAGCACGCCAACCAGTGGCGTACGAAGCATTTCTTTCATAATTAAATTGAGGATGTCGGTCCTGCAGTCAACCCTTTAGTTCGCTCACGAGTTATAAAATCCGGTCATTCTGTTTAAATGGTTGGATTAACGCCAATTTATTTCGGTGGTCGAACTGTCCGTCCTCGAAAATTGATTACTTGTTATCAAATTTAAAGTTTCCGTAATGGAAATAATTATGTTTGCAAATATTGGAATGCAAACACAAAAAATATAAAATGAAATTTGCAGTTTTCGGTAATATTTTTCAAATTGTAAAATGTCCGATTGATATTCTGTCGGTTGAAGATAGAAATCTCAAAATGATTTGGTTCATAGCAGGAATATACGAGGAAAGATTCAAAAGTAATCTAAAAAAAGGATTTTAATATATCTTATTGATCTCCATTAATTAGTTAAGAGTAATTGAGACAAAATATTACTTATCAGTATAGTACAGGTCAATTTAATTTAGCATGACTTTACTTGCTAATAGCATGGTAAACCGCGGCACAGCATGAGTTCTATTTACCTTTTAAAAAGGGTGGTATTAAGAATATTTTTCTTTCAAGTAAATTTCTGTATTTTTCCTAGAACATGATATTTAGAAGTAGGAAAAAAGTATTTGGTAATTACTTTATATATATTTCAATTTAAAAATTTGAATTAACTCCTAAACTGTAACTTTATTTTAAGTTCAAGCTAATATTAAAATTGAAGTCAAAATAATTTCAGTACAACCCAGGAAAAAGAAAATTTATTAGTAGCTTATAGCCCCCTTACTGTGAAGATTTCCTAAAGCCATGCTAAAATAATTTGTCCTGTACTATACATAAATGAATAATATTTCCGCAGAAACAATACCGTTCGTTTTGGGCACGGCCGGTTTGGGTGTAACTTTATAAAGTAGGCCAGGGGCCAGCAGGAACTAATAACTTGGCCAGCACCCAGCGCTTACTTCTTCCGTGTTCAGTCTGCCGCAAGTTCAAGTTAAATTTTTTTTTGTGAACATGACCACAAAATTATATTAACTATTTACAATTATCGTGTTTGCTTGTTGAATTGAAACTATTTGTTGAACAGTTTAAAAACCATTTCGAGTTTACAAGCTATAATCTATTCAAGATTAGAAATAATATTATTTGGATAATATTGCGTGATCAATTTTGAGAATAGATTATTCTTGTGTGGTCTTTATCCTATATTAGTCATTACAAAATTGATTTGACCTGTATATACAAACGCAAAAACAACAATATATCTTGAATTAGATTTTACTTCAAAAGCATTTTTATTTATATCAATAAATTGAACATATCTGTTGATAGACAAATATATTGATGAACACATACTAGAATTAGGAACTGTCTGTCATGTAAATGGATAAATTTTGAATAAGTCATATTTATTAGATATCTTTGTTGAAAGCAAAGTAATTACATTGATCTATCGGACTATGGCGGCTCGCATATAGGCACTGTGAAACTGCAGCACCCTCTATTTCCACTTGATGTTATTGATGACATTGATGTAATGATTATTTATGAATTGTTGGTAGTCATAAAATGTGCTTTCGGAATTTAATTATTTTGAAAAAAACAGATACCAGACTATTTTATAAATGTACACCTATTCAAGGTTACCTACTTTTAGTGAAATTATTTTCTGATTGCCGTTTTCGTGTAAACGCCGCTTTACTCTAATTCGATTAACCTGATTGGAAACTAATGGCACAATTTTCACGTAAACAAGCCCCCGACTATAATTCGGGTGAAATTCGGTGATTTCTTTGTTCAATTCAGTGATTTATTTGTTGAGGAGTATTGTCAAAATCGAATTCTAATACCTACTAATGAAACGCGCGGTGGTTTCTTGACCGCCTATAACGACATATAAATTACAAAATCAATGTTGCTTCTCTGAGATTGAATGATTGAAATCCCTTTTTTGAATTATTCATTAATACTTTTTTTTTATCTTTTATACTCTTAATTTCGGATTCAATTAATTTATTTTTTGAAGATTGGCTTAGATAAGATTATATTCAATTAATGTCCTCTAAAGGGCAAGATATTTGAGATTGGAAGGTAATTTCAGAAAATAGATTGTGGAACAAGTTTAAAGTAAAAATTTATTCTACTAGTGCCTCAATTCGGACCTGGTGTTCAAGCAGTGCAGTTCAATAGAAGAAATTATAATATACAGAGTGTACAATAATAATTTTTCCTTCACTTTTTACCATTCAATTTTCACCATTCAAGTGGTAAGACTTTACCACTCATTCTTTCAACAACTTCATTGGGGTCGTATGCCATCTGCACCAGTGATAAGCTCTTCATTCGGGCATACATTTAATCCTACCCGAAAATGTGGACATTTGCACCAAACGAGAGCCCCTGCATTTGATTGCTATTCTAGTTAATTCTAAGGTTCATACGAAAGGTTCTAGACAAGACTGTTTTGTATTCCAATTATATTTCAATATTATTTTCACTTTATTTAATATAAGAGCAAATTAAAACACATATACTCACCTATGTGCCACACGAATTTTTGCAATAGTTAAGACTGAAAGTCTTTTGCTTCGTTAACACGATTGTCTGTTCTCATTCTTTTAGCTTTACCTGTTGCAGCTTCGAATTTCAGACACTTTAAGCAAATTTCATTTGTTTCTTAATTAGGATAAAAGGAAAGCCCTTGTGATACATATTCTTCGTTTATTGGGAATTAATACCTTGGTGCAATTGGTCAATCTTATTTTTTCCCGGTTTTATGCGTCGGAATAGATATCCAATGTGATAAGAAATTTATACCTGATCTGGCGCAGTTGACAATCGTCCTTCATTAGTGCAGGCTAGTTTTCTTAGTGTAGTTATATTGGAATTGAAAGTCTATTGCCAGTTGATAATAGGTAATTCTTTATGTTATAACAAACAAGGTCATAATAAAATCCTGTCAAAATTTTGCCAACTTTTCTATCTAATTCAGTATCTGAGATCTTGTGGAGCTTTTAAACACCATAACCCTCAAAAAAAAGTTGAAAGCAGATAGCTGGTGCGAGTACCAATTACTTTTTTTCTACTTTCTTGATTTAGGCTTCTCGTCCATTGACAGCAGAAAGCTGTAAACTGCGCAATGACGAAATCTTGCAAATGCTTCTCGTACGAAATCATGTGAATATCCATCGTCCATTGCTGCAGTATTCACCCAGAATTCGTAGAGACGATACGGCATTGCCATTCCAAAACAATTTATGTGATGTTTCTGATAAAGAATTTATAGCATTGGAATTATTACCTTTAATACCTTGACGTAATATCACACATACAATTTCGGAGAACACTGGAAATGTGGGTCAATCTTATTTATATTAAAAGAAAGTAGCTTATTGAATTTTTTTATTTGTGACCAAATTGATGACCAGCATTTTCTACATCTTTGAGAAATTCTCTACTAAACTTGAAAAATTCAGCAATTTAGCGACGATTTCATCCGAAGAACTGTTGTACTAGGTAAATGTTATTGAAAAATCATTCTTATTCACTTTTCTTGGTTTTGCAATGTGATTTGCCTTAACTCGTAAGTAAAATCCCAACAGAAAGGAGTCGGTTCGCATTTCGCAGCTGTACTCACGAGCATTGACGAACGATGAGGGCCTAATGGACGCGGCTTCCCTCTGAATCACACGTTTGGATCGCTTGTGCGAATTCAGATGAACTAGATTTCGCAACTTTTCGTAGCTTTCCGCTCCTAATGGACGCTAAGCCCAATCTGTCGTTTAACGCATTGGTTTCATGACCAATTTTAATTCGTATTTGTACTGTCTTAAACTGCGTTTGTAGAAAAAGTACAGTATGTGACATGTTCCATAAATGCTTGTATTTAGAAGAATTCTGATTGAAGAGACGTTTGTAAAACATGTTAATATGTCATATTCCTGTTAAGTCAGGAGAAGTGTTGGAAGTAATCATTAATTGAATAGAAATTCTGTGGCGCCCTATAATTGAATCAGAATTTTATTAATCCTCACACAACATAAATTTAGCAAAGTTTCGATAATTTTTTGCTAATTAAGCATTTGATCCCCATGTACTTATACGATTTAAATACAGCAAAATAAAATGTCAGTGAAATTTTCGTACAATTCTGGTATAATTGCTAATTAAAGAGAAAAATTATTACAAAAAGCATGTGCATACAAATTTTAATTAAAAAAACTAATTAAAATCGTGTTAGTTGGTAAAAACTACCAATTCTTTCTATAGTGTGCTTTTGTGGCAAAAATGAGGGTTTTATTTCAATTCAGCAGTTTTTAATTCGCCAGTGGCGTGCAAAAAGCCCTCGGTGGGGCACGTACGTGAAGATGGATGCAAGCGACGTGTGGTGTCGGTGGTGGCGGCGGTCAGGCACCGCTACATGACCCCAGCAGCCCGACCTCCTGCCTCTGGGGCCCTCCTGTGTCTATCTCACACACATGGAGTGTGTAACCTCGATTCCAGTGACAAAAACATTTAATTTTTCTTTCTTTCGCGTTACACGATTTTTGGACCATTGAAAAAAATGAAAGATATAGCTCTGGTAGGTTTGAAAAAGCGTTATTTGTTACTAGACGCGAAAAACTCATCCTACATTAATAATTTTTCACGCTTTTTCCATTGCACATAGTAACGTCAACATATTTTTCTCATTCGTTGAAAAATAATTTCTCTGGCTTATATATATAATTAATGGCTCGCCAATATCGTGTATTTTTAATCTTCGCAATCCTCTACTTAATGTCCCATAATCAAGAATATATAGCAATCGAGTTATCCGATGTCTGGCTTCTGCGTGAAAATATACTCTCTTAAACATAATGAATAAAACATGAATATTTTTGTTTGAGGTACTGTTCAAAATGAAGCGGGTGAGCTCTTACGTGGGGAAAATATTTTTTCAGAAGATAAAACCCTTCTCTGTTGCAATTTATCTTTTGTTTCTATAAATAGGCTTGGATACGTATCTGTTTCTTTCGCATCGCTTTTTTTTATGTAATTTTTAGCGTCTGCCAGAAAGAAGGTATTTTGATATAGGTATTCTACTCAGCCTTCTTTACTTTTGAGTAACGGGTAATTTGAAAGATACTCTCGAAGAAATGTGGGCAGAAAATTGGATAAAATGTAAATACGTAAACAAAAGATCAAAGAGATTTCCTTGCATAGTTCTGAAATTTAATGAAAAAATTGATCTTGATATATATGAAAATATACTCTAAATATATTTCATGTTACAAGTATTCATGAAGTAGGTCAAGATTTTATTACATGCTGTACTGAGTATCAGTCAGTAGATTTTCACTATTCGAAAATATCGACTGTGGCATGCATAAATCGATTGAACTATCAAAATTTTGTTGAATAAACTATTGAATCCGGTTGCTGCAACTCCACGATTGAACTATTCATCAGATTCTCGCACACTTCTTCTATTCAGGTCGCGGATCCAATTTTCTAATTCTGAGTAATTGTGTACATTCAACGTTTTCAAGAGGGAGACATAAAGTTGCCTCACGTGCTTCCAACTGCACGCAGTCGTTTCAAAGTGTACAGAGCAATCTAACTGTTTTGGACAGCAAAATGACATTAAGCCTCCCGTACCATGAATGCACAATGTACCACAACATCCAACTTGGCAGCCATCTTTGTACCGCGAGATCATTATAACAGTACCGCAACATCAATTCCTACCTGTACACTTGATCGGACTACCGGTCTCAAGCCCGGAGGCAACGAATTTTGAATTTTTATCTTAATTAAGTGGATCACATTTTTTACAACTCCTCAAAATGGTTTATTATCATGTCTACGCTGTAAAATTTAATTAGTAAATAACTAGTTTAGAAAACAAGATTGAGATTTTGAGAACAAATAAATTTTTACAGATAATTGATCCATTGAGAAAACATTTTTTTTAATTGGAACTAGCTACGAGACAGGTGTACAATTTCTTAAATATTGGTTCAACGTATCAGCCCGGACGCAGCATAATTATATCCATTTTTAAGAGATAGTGCTGCCATCGTCAGTGGTACTAGAACAGTGTTTTTTTTTCCAATGCAACTGTAGAAGTATGGAAATTGGCTGTCTACCCTCTCATTTTTAATAAACATCCCTGAGCAGTACCAGAAAGTGCTGCGCGCGCCTGCGGGATCAAACTTGAACCCGAGACTATCAAGGATGTTGCATTAGACACCTCATGCTGAATTGAAATCCAGTTTATTTGACTACTTCATGATGCTATTCATATAAGCTCTTTTATTCTAAACAGTTGGAAAATTTCCCAATGTGAACAAACCAACAATCCGCGGTACCTTCAACATAGTTCTTCACAAGTGCCTTCCATTCGACGTTTGTTATACTGAAATCAATTCAACATTCTTAACTATATTACGTCCTCTGGAGACCGATCTGTTTAGAAGAAAAATGTTTAAAATCAAATAGGATAGGATTACATAGGAACGAACGAGCGAAGTGAAGTACGCAATTAGTGAATAATTCATCTGGAGAATAAACTGCCCTAAAAGTGATCTCGGCAGGAATTTTGGCATCTTAATGCGAAGCCCTGAGTTTCTGATCAATGAAGTTTTTTAATTGTTAATAATATCAACATTTCTGAAAATTTTCAATGATTATTTCACTCATGTCAATTATACTGACAAATTTTGCATAGTTACAATGACAATTATAATAATAAATTCCTTGCCAACGGGAATTTACCGAGGTAAATTCCCGTTACCTCGGTAAATGCCCGTTGGCAAGCGATTTATCGCGATGAATTGCCTTTGTCATGGAGAAATAATACACAGTTCTATTATAAACAAACAATCAGTTCTCGAAAATGTCAAAATTAAATCGTTTTGGAAATACATTTTTCGCCGAAAGTAATGAAATTGAAAACAAAAAGTTAAAAAATACATGAGTATATGGAGACAATTTAGTGCATTTTTCAATAAAAAAGATTAGTAGTTGCAACTAACATTATTTAATAGGTACTTATAGTAGCAATTTCATTCGAGAAATATTTTCCACAAATATCACTCGCGACTTTAATTTGATCATAAATTTTTCTTTCAAACATTGATTACCTTTTATGCAACATCCTTCGAGCCATCTGCTCAGATGAAATCCCTCGAGCTACGCTCTCGTGATTTAATCGGACAGATGACTCTCACGATGTTGCTAGGTAATCAATGTTTTCAAGAAAAATTTATTGATAAAATTACAGTCCCTTGTGATATTATATACGAAAATATTTGATATCGTTGAAAATTATCATCTGAAAATCAAATAGTTATATTATATCAAGAGAACTTGAAATAGTTCAAGTTTATCCTTGAATTATTTTGAATACTTATGTAGTAATCTATTATTGATCCAGAGAATTCTCAGAATGAATTTAATGTTGTCTGCACGACTTGGAAGTATAATTCGAAAACAATTGATCAACCTGTCTATGGGTCATTGATCGTCATTATTCTTCCATTTACTATAAATAGTTTTTGGCTCTATACATATTCAGAATCATATCTATTAAAAGGTGAAATTTAATATGTAAAATGGGATAATAAAATAAGTATATAAACGCGTGAGTGGTAGTAATAGTCGGAAAACAGATAGTACTGAATACTAGTGAAACTGACTGTGATAAGAGTAAAAAATGAAAAAATCGTGGGTTGTATGGTTGACGAATAAACGTTGAAGTATGGAGGTGAAAAAGTGTTTGACTGGTTAGTCTATTTAATTGAACTCTGTTTGAAACGTTGTGTGGCTCCTGATGATTAAAAAAGGACTATTATTTGTCCTTCATTGAAAGACAAAATGAACGAATTTACCAATTTTCGACCTATAAATTTACCGAGTGTGGTAGGGAGATTATTAAAGAAAATTTGATTGCATAAAATGCGAGCCTCGTCAATTTCTAGGATAAATAATGTGCAAGGAGGATCGCATGCAAGAATGTTAGATTATCGAGAAATTTAACATTTCGAGCACATTTTCACAGACCTATAGGCTACGTGCATGAAGTCTACTAGCGCCTCTAGCGGGCAATGGAGAACGATTGAACTCCATTTCATCATTGTTTCATACCTATAATTTTTTAAATGTACTAATATTATTCAATTCAGCTGTGTGCGTATAATATAACTTGCATAGCATAAAAGGTACGTTGAAATTATTTATTTGGAGTATTTTTTTCTTCAATTATAACGTACCTATTATGGAGAGATCGTCTTAATTCGTCCAAATTGATAGGTTAACCTCAAATTATGACGCGGATGATCTTGCAGATCGGGTTTGTATTTATCAAACACTGTATCCCTTCTACCGAGGAAGCATTGAAGAAAAGCGTGAAATTAGTTTTGCCATATTAAACATGTTGCTGACAATATTAACAACAAAATTATTGCGAAGTGCATCTGACAAACTTTTATTACTGAAACATCTTACAAATTAGAGATAAGGTAAATTCATGAATCCCAAATCGATGATGAATATTTCTAATTTCACAATTGAACTACAAACATATTTGTTATATATATTAATAATGGAAGACAGACAATACTCTATTTACCGCTTTGATTCACTTCACTCGTTTTTTTATGTTATAACTGGATACATGAAATCTATGAAACTATATTTCACTTGAATCATCCTTAACACAACAGCCTGAAACAGAACAAACGTTTTCCCATGTTTTATATGCAATTATTTTCACTTTTAAACTACAATGCTCAATGACAGCTCATTGACGTATTCTGAGAAATGGAGTTCAATGGTTACAATGGTGCTCATCATGAGCGCTCGCATCGATATTTGTTCAAACGCCGCCCCCTTGCACATAGCCTATAGCTTCGATCATTTTAAGGAGCGATTGCCAACTGCACCAAACCAGGTATGAATTTATTTGCCATCTTCAACAGTGCTTAACAACAAGTAAAAATAAAAATGACCAACTGCACCAAGGGATTAATTCTCAAGGAAAACAGAGCATGTACGGAGTAAAAGTGTTTTGGTAAATTGTAACTTTACGTTTTATAAACCTATAAATTGCGAGGCTGTGGAATTATGTAGAGGTGTATGGTTAGGTTAGGTTTTTTAATGTAATAACTTTGACAATTCTCAACAAAAAAATTAGGCCCCGTAGGGCTCATGCTGAATGCTGCAAGCACTTGTTCGCAATGTTTTGAAATGACTACGTTTAGTGATGCCACAAAAAGAAAGAAAAATCCTGTTTTTCGAAAACTGTCATTAAAAGTGAACATTTACAAGGCAACTAGAAACATGCGAAATGATTGCTTTGTTTACAGGACGCGAAATACATCGCAGCCAGAATGCAAAATATTTATGTAAACTGTATTGGTATCATAGAAACATTAAAAGTGTCATTGATTCGAAATGTCAAAATTTTCTTTTTACATTTTTATCAATTTTGAGACGTAGTTTTCGAAAAAACGTTGTTTGATCTCAAAAAATCTTTTATTTTCAAATGCAGAAGTGACATTTCGCAATCTAGAATCAAAAATAATTATTTAGTTTTATTTAATTTGCTGGTAATGCCTACTTTTATAAATCAATCGTTCAAAAAAAAAAGCTTCCCTAGAATCATTTGTATTATACTACTGCCTAATTGGTACACTTTTGGTGCAAATAAGCATACTTTTTTACTGGTCGTATGCCATCTGCGCCAGTGGAATGTTCTTAATCCGATCATAACTTTAATCTTACCCAAAAATATGGACATTTGCACCAAACAAAGGCTGCTGCAACTTTTTAGCCAATACGGCAAGTTCTTGGAAGACTGTTTTAAATTTCAATAATTCCTTGTTTTTATTTTCATTTTATCACAGTTAAAAACATTTTAGTACAATAATGTGAAGACAAAACGTGTGGTACTTCCTTCAAGGAACATAAGAAAGAATATAGCTCAACAAAAAAACAAAACTGAAATAAATTATCCAGGCTCACATTCACAACTTATAAATAATCAAAAATGAATCTTGCCAAATATCATATAGATATTAGAGTGTTCTGCGTTTACTGGGAATTGATCCTTTAGTGCAGTTGGTCTTTTTTATTTTTACTTGGTTTTAGGCGTTGGCGGAGATGTCCAATGTGATATTCAATGTATACCTGATCTAGTTCAGTTGGCAGTCGCCAGTTTTAAGCAAGATCTGAAGTTGAGACAGGCGTATCAAATGGATTGAAGCTTGCTTCAATTATTTTTGACATTTCTTTTAGAATAGTTTTATTGTAAATTGATTTGTACTGTCTGATTCCGTGTTTATAAGAAAAGGTATTGCATGTTACTTGTTTTATGAATGCTTCAAATACGTGTTACTCTTATCACTCTCTTCGCTCGTGAATCTAAAAATCATTTGCAAAGGGAGACTATACTATTTTACAGCTAATTTTCAACAAAAAATAATTTTAAAAAGGATGAGTAAAAAGGTACAGGATCTAACACTATCAAGAATTTGAAGCGAAAAAAAAATTACATCTCAAATCTCGGTATATATTCCTAATATTTGCTGAGTACATCAGTTATAAAAATGAGAGTTATAAGTATTCTTGTATTCATTGCTCAGTTGAAATACGCTAGCACTGTAATCCAATGATGGTGAGATCGATCTTAGATTCGGGTAAATGCCGTTATGATTTTTACTGGCGTACTCTCCACGAAAGCTGAAAGTACCCGTGTCTTGAGAACTGGTAACCATACCCCACGATTTGAGAAATATCAATCAATCTATACCAATGTGCCCCAAAATATTATTTGCCACACCTGTATCCGATAGAAGGCGTGATTGATATTAATTGATTTAAGAATGAAAATTTTTCTCACGGCTATTTGTAAGATAATGCGAACTTCATGCGTTAGCACTAATTACAAGCTAATTTATTGTGGATATAATTAAACTTCGACCAAATACCGATTATTAGATATGCTGATTTATTACAAGTTAACTTGATTTTTATTTTTTTTTTATTATTTTTTCCGCCTTATTGAAGGTATACAATCAGGCTGATAAATTCTTGATTAATTACTTTCAAAGGAAAAATAGGAAAATTATTTATAATAGTGTAAAAATTTATGTGGTGTGGACAGTTACTGCTGTCAATTTCATTCTAATAGTCATTTGCATGGATAATGATATGAAATCAGGCCAGAAGAATCATAATTATTAAACATAACAATAGCTAATGTTGTGATAAATGTAAATTATTGGAAGAATTTGATTAATATTGATATATGCTGCTTCATTATGTATACGAATTCAAAACCATACTACTAAATGAATGAATAACTATTTCTCTATAAACCGTCATTCTAGAAAAATATTAAATATATGATATCTATTATCTTTTCATTCATTTTGATTTGAAAAACTTTTCTTTTATCTCCAAACAGTATTTTTTGCAAGTTGATTCAATTCAAAAAATCATTTTACTTTTCTTAAAAATTATTTCCTATGCTTTTGACATCAGCAAAATTGTCACATTGAAAATATTTTACGTGTTCAAAATCCCAAAATTTTACTTTCCGTGTTCTTGTTGGAGGTAGAGAAAGCTCACCGTTTAACCTTGTCGTACCACAAATTTTATGATGCCGAGTTTCCTGAGAAAGTATAGTGAAGTTTGGGTATTAAATGCGAGGGCGAATATCACCCTGGAGGTTACAGTTACACGAGTTTTTCTCCACACTGGGGGAGTTTCTCACAATGATTATGCATAAAGCCACCCAACTGCCAAGTCACTAGTTCACCATTCTTGTACTAGCTGTGCTAACATGTGAATGTTTGCATCGTTGTTTACTTCAACCAGATAAAGTTTACACTTTATTGTTACATACACTGTTATATTCCTTACAAAATTTGCTGTTGCGGAATTGAATTTTGTAGTTTATTGATTTCTTGTTGACGATAATGTCGTATCCCTCAAAATAAGCATAAACCAGAATCATTTGTTCACTAGTATAAACGATGTAATGTGATTTTTATTTCTTCAACGACTACTGAACCACAGCTGAAGTATTAAACTTCATAGATAATTGCCCTGAATCAGTCACTTTGCTCATAAATCAGTTTTTTTTCGGCTCTTTTCTTTGAATAGCTACCATTAGAGAAAAAAGTAGTTCGTTTCTCCTCGAAAATAATATTTCATGAATGAAGTTATCAAATTATGAGAATTCAGTCATAGGTTTTAATATTTCTTTCCACTCTACAATTTCTATCTCAACTGGACCATCTTCACACTTACCTACAAATGGAATCGAAACTGAAGAGTGGAAAAAAAATTGAAGATTTTAACTGAATTCTCATAATTAAAAACATATCATATTTCCTTCAAGTTTTGTCTTCTTATTGAATACTGAGATATATTTTCGATAGGATGCTATTGAAATATCTATCTAATCGTGTACATCTTGTCGGGGAATAGTTGTGCTAAAATTTGATCGGAAGTTAGTATAAAACAGTTGCTATACGTGTAAAGTGCTCAGCTCAAAGTGTAAACATCAATCCGGAAATTATCTCGTCAGTCTCATGTTTCACATTAAATTATTAGCGCGAAATTAGTGTGTACCTTCTAAGAATAATCCGGTTTATTAAAGTAATCAACCTAAGACTTCCATCTTTAGCATCCTTTGGTAAACTCATCAATTCATGAGGGAAACTATTACCAATTTTCAAACTTAAGTTTGAGGACTTGTTAAATCGTGTATTATAGAAATTTTCATTCATAAAAACATATATTTTGTACTTGTTACAGCTATCCTGTCGTAGCTTGAGAAACCGGTGATCTGTAAAGATTGATTAAATTTTGTGTGCTCCTACAATTCTAAAAATAATTTAGATTTTCCTAGGGTTTGCAATATATATCCTTTTTCTGTTATCTACTATAAAAATAAACCAAGAATCTAATCGAAATGAATTTTCACGCTTGACAGCAATTGGTTGTCCTTTTTATTTTATTCAATATGCAAATTATTCTGGTACAAACATTCGGAAATCTTAATTGAATCAATTTTTCCGCATGCTTCAACTAATCTCCAATTTAAATTCTATTATTGTTTATTAAATTGTTGGAAATTGAAATGCTAATCTAAAATAAATATAAACAGCAATTTGGGAGTGAAAGGAAATTTAATCTAGTGGAACCATGTACTTGTACATACATACATCCTGAGACTTGATTCTAAACGACTTTGATGACATTTAAGGGCGCCGTAGACCGTTAAATGATTACTTTTACCAGAACCGGAATTGGGCTGAAACACATCAACTATATTATCTCTCGATTTTTATTTCTACATTCTATTCCCGTTAAGAATATGGTAATAGCCTGATTCTCATTTTCAGAAAGTTCGTTTTAAACCCTGAATGAAATGTGAGTAGATCATGTTTGCAATTCGACCAGTCAAAAATCGTTCTTAACGGGCGAATATACTGTTCCCTTTTAGTACGGGATCCGTTGTAGATGTTGACCTGTAACGATCAAATAACCGAATGAAATTTATTTTTTATGCAATAAAACATGTTTGCAAAAATAACGTTGATGAGTTGCCTAAAGAAATCTGTTCAAGGTTATGTCCAATTGCGAATTCAATAATCATTTTTTTCATACATTGATCTTGTTATCAAGGAAATGTAACGTTGATTGAAAGTATAGAGACTATAGCATATGCAAACATAGGATTGCTCACCTTTTTCTGTACCACTCTAGATTCACCTATTCAAACCTGGTAACTAAGTACATAGCCTTGAACAGAAGAAGGATAGCAGCCCTATGTTCGCATATTCTATATATAGGCTTAATACTTGCAATCAGTGTTAAATTTTTTTTTTTTATGCAAGATCGGTTAAGTTTTGGTAAAAAATTAATTATTGAACTTTCAACCTTGAACAGATTTTTTGGGCAGTTCATCAACGTTGCTTCTGTTGACATATTTGATTTCATAAAAAATAAATTAATGAATTACATATACTTAAATGAGGTTGGTACAAACTTCAAACAAACATTAAATTGTCAATCAGTATACACCGAATAAATCTATCCATTTGATTCTATCCGTATACAAGCACCTTTATTCAAGTACACATCAGGCCTTCACGCGATCAATTACCCTTAATTTCTATCACATATATCTACAAATACTTATCGCAAAATTTGGTTGGCGTGGATCTCATTCATCATACAACTAGCAATCACTACTCGCTGGATACACATATCCAAACACCTCTTTTGTTTCATCCTCAATTTACACTAACTCTTTTATTCCCACTCAAAAAAAATTATCTTGACTAACGAACCAACAGTTACATTCATCCACCTACACACAGGACGTACACACAATTTTTCTTCTCAATTTCACCCCAAATTTTTCAACCGCATTATTCCTAATTTTTCATTTCGATTCAACCACACAAACGATAGAAATCTATATTTTTCTCATGTAAACCCAATTATTATTATTTTCAACAAAACACTAACCGATTTTCTACTTGAAATTCTAGATAAAGCAATTCCTGGTGAATTTTTCCAATGGAGGTATCCCTTCACGTGTTGATTTTAGGAAACAATACATACTAAGAAAACTAAGTGGTAAATATAGCAACTTGAGTTGTACGGGTAGCAATTTTAATGGTATCCCTAATAACTTGAAGTGATAAGATTGATAAGTGGTAAAGTTTGGCAACTTGAATAGTGAAATATTACCACTGAAGTGATAGCCGGTACCACTTGAAGAAGTGCAGGAATAACAATCTCTTCAAAAGCATATTGCTTTATAGTCTGATCTGTCTGTATCTGTGATCTAGTCAACAAGATAAAAAATGTGTAATTCTTGCTACTGAGAATTAAAATACGTGCGATAGCTCGTTGAACTCGTTAAGGCCTCTAGATGAATGTGCAAAAATCTTGAACCCGCGCATAAACGATTGCATATGTTATAAACAATTGAAGATTTCAAAGAAAAAGGATTTACCTTTTTTTGAATATTACTCGAAAACTATTGGTGCTAGAAGAATTTTACAGACGGATCCTTCAAGAGAAGGAAATTTCAAGAAAAAATATTGACTTCTGGAACTTGACTTTTATTGTCAATACAATTTGATGCTTCATTTGATAACAATTTTTTTTCCGACGGTATTTTTTTCTTCCAAGTTTCTAGATCACACAGGAATTTTTCAAATTTTAAAATTAATATTTAATACATGTATAAATATAATTATAATTAGCGCCAGTTTCAAGGCAGCGTAACGGCAATGCGCTCTCCGCACGGAATCCTATTTTCAACATCAAATAAATAGTTATTTGTGTATCAAGGCCGTAAAGGTTATCTTTTTGGTCAAATCTGTTGTTTGCGGACGAAGCGCAGCTGAGGCTGCAATTCAGATGAGACCGAAAAATAACTGCAGGCCGAGGTGCACACAACGTTTTTTAGGCGATCATCACGAAATAATTCAAAATCACAAAATTTTATCTATTTGTTTCTAAAGCATTGCAATTATTAATCTTAGTTGCCGTTGAAATTGTTTTATTTTATTGTCTTCTATCAAAGTGACATTTGTAAAAAATGCGTATCAATTTCTTGAATTGCACGAACTATTAAGGTTGACGGAGGAATATAATATGTATTTCGGCGAAAACTGTATCTTAAAGAGTTTATCAAGCAGCCCATATAGGTAGGTTTGAAGTGTTCATGAAATAGTTTTTGACAGATCAGTTCCAAAAAGAAGTATTTGACAGAACAGTCCCAAAAAGTAAAATTTGACAGATGTGTTCCAAAAAGTAAAACTTCACGGCCGCAATATGAGCCATAGAAATACCTTTTTTTGTTATGATCGCCTAAAAAAGTATTAACAATAAAGATGAAGTTCCGGGAGTCGACATTCTTCTTGAAAAAATGTAGCCTCCTTTTTTTTGGAATCTTCAATTGTTCATAGCTTTTGCAATTGTCTATGTGTGAGTTTGAGATTCTTGCACATTCTTCTAGACGCCATAACGAGCTATCGCATGTATTTTAACTCGCAGTAGCAAGAATTAACACATTTTTTAACTTGTTCACTAGACTATTAAAAAAAGTCTTTACATAATGTGGTGATCAACAAAAAGGAACAACTCATAAGCAACCCTATATTTTGTGTGATTGTGTGGTATATTTTATTTTTTTTTTTGTAGATGGAATGCAAAATTTATGATAAGCGAGTTCAAGTCGTAGCTCGCTATTTATCGATCTCATGAACATAATCAAAAATCACGTAATGTTCTTAATGAGGTTAACATGAATCATAACTAACATTTATCCTGCAGTCAATCTACGTTAGATACCTCTATCCAGACATGATTTCTTTCTGGATCAGACCAAATATTTTGCAGTGCGAGTAATCCTTTTTTTTTTCGCAAAATTGTTCTTGATTAGTATTTTTCAAATTAATATTTGTTGTTTCTTTCATGGTTTCATCTATAAATCACGTCAATTCTTTCTATTCGGAAACTTTTTTATCATTGAGAGCCAACAATGATATCTATCTATCTATCTACTTACTCACTGGTTGCTTCCATATGCATCCATATTCAAATTCAGTCCCTTTTTTGTCATTCTTTTTATATTGGTTATCGCAAATACACAAATCATTAGATCCCCTGAATTTTAGAACCGAAAATTCCGTGTAATGTCACTATAATGATGATCGAAATGTTTCCCGGTAAAATATTTTCGTTCCGTGTCTGAAACCTTACATTGTATAAATTCTCGTGGCAAAAATCGTTAGTGTGAAAATTGCGCGTATTGATATCCCATTATTTATAGCATAGATGCTAAAATACGTTCTGGATTGTAGTGTGTTATCGTTCGAAAGAAATAAACCGGCTTCAAAGTGGGAATTCTAAGCTTAAAGCTTCAATGTGTACGATTTATTGATAGTTTATGAGCTTTTTGAATTGGTATCCTCGTTTCAATGCTCATGTTAGAAACTAATAATCAAGCTTTTATTACGTCTAGTTTGGACGATAAAAGGCTTTGATCACTTGAAAATCATTTCAGGAAATGTATTATGCATGAATTCGTCGTATTATTTCCTTGAATTGTGGTTTTGTGCTGTGTATTTTAATAATCTCACTTCATAACCTCGATAGGAATAGTCTAATGATGAAGAACACTAATATAAATATAATAATTTTTTCATAAAAGTAATGCTTTTGCGGGACTGTTGTTATCATGGCAATTGTTATGAAACTCTACTGTTTTTCCATGTACAAAAAATGAAATTTTGAAACGATGGTTTAATCATTCGGAGAGCATCATTTCCTATTTTGCTGTGTAATTTGATGAGCGAATGAAATACGGGATGATATTTTTACAATCCTTTTTTTGATATCTTTTATTGTACATTCGTTCAACATGCAGTGGCGGCTTGTAGCTAAAATTTGTGGGGGTGCAGCTCCAGAAAGTTTTAAGCCTTTGTTTTAAAATTGTGCGGAAGAACTCATTATATAAAATGTTATCCGTTATATAATTCCATCTTGCATCACTTGGAACTTGAACCAAAATCTTTCAACCAGCAGATATTTTTTTATTTTCTTTGTCAATTTTCCTATCATAACACATGACAGCACTAAAAAAATCCTTCTCCCCTTCTCGCATACAAAAACTTTACATTTACTAATTTAAGTGCATCATCTTGTTTTTTGTTGATCACCTGCATTTCGCTGTACCCTAAGCGGGTTAGTTGTCAAATATGTTGAGCTCCATTTACACAAGCTTATCCGTTGTTTTCCGCACAGCTTTAGCGCCCTTCTGCCCAACTTTTTTCAAAGTTGTTTATATAGTGCTACGCAAACACCACGTTTCAAACCTTCACGCTCTTTGATTTGCTTTGCGCCAATTTTCCTTTGTTCTAACTCCCTCTGTTGCTGCTTCCTTTTTCTACTTTTTCTAGATTTTGTGATTTTAAAAACAATTTACAAATAACGCCTCTAAACGCTGTTAGCAGTGACTGTTTTGTGATTTGGAAAAAGCGTGAATAAGGGAAGATCTAATTAGAAAAAGTAAGGTTCAGGATGCTGTAATAGCATGGATAAAAATTAATTAAGTAATTTTTAATGTACCACTTGAATCGTTTTAATTACTCCAGTTCATTAAAACTTCTGAATTGAATGTCGTGGTTTACTAATTATTTTTTTTTCTGTTTTAGGTAAGTACCGGCAGTTTCCCTAAAACGACATCTCATTGGTAATGGCGAAGCAAAATTATATTCAAGGTTGGTGTATCAATAGCAAAATGTAAGAAACAATATGTACAACAGTGAAAAGATAGTTTGAATAATTTGAAACACTCTTGCGGCCGTAGAACACTCCTTAAAATACTCTTTTTAAAATTTTTAATTTCGGAGCTAGTAGAACAGACAATTGAGAATACCTTTCTAGAATCTATTGTTTCAAATTGCGATGCAGAATTCTCGGAACTAGTTTCTGAAAAGGAAAAACAATGTTAAGCATCTCTTTAGACTCTGCTAATCACAACAATTTGTTGAAATTTCTGGAAGCATTGCAAAATTCTGACTTGCATTGGTTTTATTCTAGTTATGTCCAACCCTTTGACAATATATCTCTGTAATAGGATTCAAACCCCGTTTGTGCGGCGCAAATTCAGTGCACGTACAGCTCAATTGTGGCAACTGTAAAGTGGAATCCAGAAATCAAAGTTTCAGAATTACCAAGCAACTTTGATATTCGCTGTCTGCTGCCTCTATTCTGTGTCCACGTCTGTTGCAGTATAGCGCAGTTTCTGTGCTATATTTTAGCTAACTAGATTAGGCGGCCATGATCCATGTCACATGGCAGTTGTTTTATACATAAAGCCCTCTGGTGAAAGCACAAATTCATACAATACCCAATAATTTCTCATTGTGAGAGTACATTACAATATATGTTCGCATTAGAAGTATGAATTTAAGCTGTCTACTCGCAGTTGCTACAATTTATGACATCACTCTAGTAGATTCAAAAAGACCAATTTAAAATATGCTAAAAGTGGATATTTATCGGTATATCAAGCAAAAAACATATTTCTATTTTGTTTCAAATATATCTCTTATATTCAATAACAACAAAACCAATAAACATATTTCAAACATTTTAATTATCATTTCTGCTAAATATCCTATATTTACACATCGTAATTATTGTTGTAATTAGTATTTGGTATTTCATTACAATAGTTAAAATCTAATTATGTAAAAAAGGTAATCAATAGACTACACTCGTTAATCACTATAACCTTTATTGACTTTTTCAATCCATACATGTGTTCCAACTAATTATTAACGAATCCACCCAGCAAAAATGTTATAGAGCACGTCATATATCTTGCGACAATGTGACATTGTGTTGTTGTCCTCCTTAATACGGTTCTGGTGACATCTATGTGTAATGTTAGTGACAAGTGTATTCAGGACTAGGGAGTATAGGAGGAGATGGTGATGATTTGGGAGGGGTGATGGAAAAAATATGTATATAGTTAGTTCACTGCGAAAAATCGTTCTGGAGAATTTTGCTTAAATAATCAAAGCATTTGGGCTAGCTGCCAAAGAAAATCTCTATTTTATGACGAAAAATTGGAATTTATCTGCCACTTATTTGCGATAATAGGTAGTTTTGTGTGAATTCGGAACATTCTTGATACTTTTTACGTTTATTCTCACATTTTAAAATTTTAGATGCAGAATTTCAATAAAATCAATATAATTTGCAGAATGTAATATCATGTTCTTTGTTTCTCATCTTTTTTTAATTGAGAATAATATAATACCCACAATATAACGTTCACAGCTTTTCCGCATTTTTCCTTTTTCATTTTTGTTGCATACAAAGTTTATATGATCCAACATAAACCAATTGCTTTTCTCCGCGAGTAAACATGAAAAGTAGGATTTCACCAACGCTTTACAATCAGGTAAATGCTCCTTTTCGAACCGACACAAGAAAAGTATTACTATAGGAATAAATTTACAAATTTTATTTTTGAATGTAATCTTACAACTTCATATGTTATGTATTTCGTTACAGCTATTAAAGCTCAGCAAATCTAATTTTTCACGACCACTATTAGAAATATATATGCCCTACCAATCACAACTATCATTTCTCACAACTGTGAGTTAGTTGTGAGTAATAATTTCTCATATCGATGTGAGTATGTGACCAATCAGTATATTGAACTGATATCAAATATATTCGATTAAATTGTTTTCATGATTTAAATTCTGTATATTTATATCTATTTTTGACGTTTTGGCTGAGGAAATATCAAGCAATTTATCAAGTGCACTATAAGTGCCTGCCACACGTATATCGGGTGAAAAGCGTGATTGATACTTATCTATTTTATTGAATTTTTCAACAAAGTGAGTAATAATTATTATTCGGCGATTCCCAACTCGGCACATATACAGGTAGTCTCTGCTAATGACTCCCCAACTCGGCACATACGAGTATCTCAGGTACCTGCAATGATACCCAATTCGGCACACTTGCAGGTAGTCTGGGCATTCTAATGTTTTTAAATGAAATAAAATCAAATTTATAGTTTCTTTTTTATAATCATACAAAATCTGACATACAATAATACAAAATCTGACATACAATAATACAAAATCTGACATACAATAATACAAAATCAAAAAATAAGTAGGTTGCATCATTCAATAAAAATAATAATTTCAGCGTGATCGTGGATTAATCTTTTTGTCGTTATTACTCGATCTCTGGACTCACTCATAATATGGAAAAATGCTTTGCACTTTCGATTAACACACCGCTACTTCACTTCACCAGATAAAAATTTTCGATTTGATTTACTGAATTTATGTTGTTCTACAATCAATAGTGTTTTTCCACGTTGGTTAGCTATAGTTGGCGAATTGATTTCTTTGATGTTGTTGATTGAACTGTTAGCTTGATAATAATAGATAGCTACCGAACAAAACATTTTAATTTATATTTTTCTTAGGTGTTAAACCGATAATAGGGATGGGTTTTTCTGCAAACACTTGTTTAAGATGTGCCGAGTTGGTTATAAGGATTAGCACCAACCCTTGACGGATGTCCCATCGGGAGATTAAATGTGCCGAGTTGGGGTGTGCCCATTATTTTTATCACATCTTATTCAATATGAATGTTTCTATTATCTATCATTTACAAATTATTTATCTATTCCTTTGGTCGATTCTATGTCTTTAATCAAAGAGGTCATATAAAAATATAACATACGTGTAGAATCATCAGTTTCAACCTCGTGTGGAATGGGAATAAAATCTCTACGCTGTTGTACAACAAACTAATCCACCAGGAAAATATAGGCGGGAGTGCAACTTCCATTTATTGAAATTTTTTCTTATTGCAATGATCAAAGGTTTGCTAGCTAAGCTTGCACATCCTAGAATAGTACCAGCTTGCGCTGCACTTTTCTGTGGCACCGAATTTGAGCCCGGGACTATCAAGAAGGGTGCACTAAGCATCTCGAATTCGTGAAACTATAAACAACAAGCTTGTATGAAAATTATCGGGTTAATTTTTAAGTACGAATTGTATTTAGGGAGAATATTTCTCCATTGTCATAAAATAAGTTTCAAATTTATCAAAATGACATAAACTGCCTCCAATACTGTTTTAAGATTTTATTGCATTTTTTGGTTTAGTTCTCATTATTTATTTTCATTGATTTTGTCTCCTCCAATTGCACCAAACCGATTCATTTTGACGACTTTTGACAAATAATTAGGAAAAAATGGAGTTACTACTGACTTTGACATTTCTTATTTACAATACAAACAAAACATGTTTTATTTGCGTGTGTTGTCAAAAAAGTGGAAATTTCACGTTGTCCAGACTACGTGGAGTTTCCGCTGTAATTTTTTGATAACTCTAGTCTTATGGGAGAATTCATACATGAGTAGAATATTTATGTTTTTCAAGCAAGTACTCATTTCTCAAATTATTTTGGTTGATATTTTCAATCTATTTCGTATTGATATCTCAGGCAAGGATGTTCGAACTGTAGTAGAATACGGAAATTTGTGTTAATTTCTTTATCTTTGTTTACCTTATAAATTTATTCATATAAGTACATAAATGTCGAGGAAAAATAAAATAATAACTACTTTTACCTTATTTGCATTTAAAAATCATAAATAATGAAATGCAAGTTTTTAATCCAGTTCTTGGCGCGTTTATCTGAAAAATGGAAAGAAATGGATATGTTTATCGCACACATTAATAATTTCTACTGTACACGATAACATTACTTGTCAATTTGAATGTAATAGTAATTAAAGAAAATACTCATTTTCTATTCTCCTACCAGACAGATTTTTTTCCGATTTTGGGAGCCTAGTAGTTGGTACTATCCGTGAGCATAATATGTTTGGTGTTAATCTTGAAGGCCAAAGTTGAATTTCAAGTCAGGTTAAAATCCAGATTTTTCCTCATAGAGTAATCCAAAATTTTAGGTCTTTCTCATACATTTGTAACAGTATTTTTACTAGATGTATTTTATTTCATCCTTCTTGTCCATTCATTATCATCAATAAGTTGAGATCATTACGGAATTCTCAATTATTCCACAATTTTGGTCAAGTTGTTTGTTTTCAAGTTTTGATAGTTCATTCATGGAAAAGTTTTATATTCTGCTCCTTCATTTATTTCGGTGAATAATTTGAGGCTCTGTATATGCTATATATGAATCAAAAGATCTACAATTATTGTGAATCAGCTTTTTTGAGTATCGATTAAGATCAGTATAAGCAAGTGGTCCTGCCGACCTATCCATTTAGAATTTTAGGTTTTTATCTCGTTCGAACAAGAAGTAATCGAAATTTGGGGTCAACCACAATAAGCTATTTTTTATGTGTCAAATTGTCAAATGATTACGCGTGCACGCACTAAAATTAACACGCATTTTGTCAGTAGCGTCCATAGCAGTCGGTTGTGGCATATGACAAAATCAGATGCTCTTAAAAATTAATGTATAACATACAAACTACACAATTCTTTTCATATTATCATTTTTTCTGCAGTATGTTGGATTCTGAAGGCTGATTTCTCCATCTTCATTCGACTCAATCTTTAGATTGATATCTATGGCAATGATTGGTAAATTAACAATCTATTTGTGTATTCCAATTTAGATCGGCCCAAGGTTCTTAAGGGACTACGATTAAGTCTTCTAATTAGCCGAAATGCGATTCATTCATATTGAATGCAGAAATTGAAACAAGCTTTCTGAAGATGAATTCAGAAAATGAAAGCAAAAAATCTATTCACATGTCAACTTTGGAACTTCAAAATATACAAATTTATTTATGACCGTCGATGCAAGTGGCAGCTAGCCACATACAATTTTTGTGCTAATGTAAAATCGGTTCTCATTTTGGTCAATCAGAAAGCTCAAATCGAAGCCTTAAAGCAATCTTAGACTCCAAATTTAAAGTAGATAAACATTAAGTCTCACCTTTTGGTTGCTAAGCATGCTTGATCACAATAGATGGATCTGATTGGATTCTAAGCTTGTCAAAAAATTTATATTGCATTAATTGTTGAAATAATTATATATTTGAAGCAGTAACATTTCCTGCGACACCCTTGGGCCCTTCCTCGCATCACTGGCCTCCATCCTCAGCCCTCAATCTCCTCAGCGTGCGGTTCTCACGGATTCTATTGTTGTCTACGACGTGCTGGGTGAACATGCGCCATGACACTTCCTTTCTCGTCTTAAGCTCAGATATGTGACGTAAATACATACATACAACCTGTATGCACATTCTATAGAATAGTGTATGGTGTTTATTGTATACTGACACTACACCGCTATTCAAATTCGGACACAGAGCGAAGCTTTGAGACTGTAAATTATAACTTCTTCCATAGAGGAATGCAACAATGAAGAAGTTCTACAAACATATCAGTAGAAATAAAGTGGTTGTTACTGTGGATGAATACTTGAAATGAACAAATATTCTTAATGAGATACTGGAAAGTATATTGCAATACAAGTTTTGAAAGGCTCTCTTTGTTGACTTTTACCATTTTTAAACGAATGTACTACTCTGTTCCAAAAGGATACAAAAGGTGGGCCAATTACACAGTTTTTTCCATTTACAAGATACTTTTTAATAATACAAGAACCAATTTTGAACACTTTGAGTTCATCATTTCCTCCCAAATTCATTATTAGGGGACAAAGAATAAGGTAATCTACAAACCGTGTATTACATTTTTTACTATGATATCGTTAAGATACAGAAATGTACATAATTTTCTTAGAAACTGATTACATAATAATGGACATAGCAACAAGAATGATATCTAGTAAAAGCCGGAAGAGAATTCCGTAATAAGAAAAAAATCTCATTGTAATATTTTCAACAAAAATCCCTTTTCTGTATACAAAGCTGGAATAAATCTACAAGAGGCTAACCCGCTCGCAAAATACAATTTTAAAATGAAAGTGGATGATGCTTGTTGATCAGACTACCACGATTCAAAAGAAATATTTACGGAAATCACATGGGACTTCTACCTTTCTTCTTCCAGATCATGGTTCAGTAATAGTTTGAGGACTTCTGCTCTCTCCACGTTTGAATCAGCATCAACGGTTCGAGATCTCCCCGAAGAGTTACCTTCAAATGGCGTTTTTATTCTTGTGCACTCGACGCTCGTTTTTCAATAGCATTGTTGGTTCTATCTTTGTTGAACTTGTTAAAAGGAGATGATGTTGTCTTTGTCGGACGCAATAATTGAGGAAATAATTCGTAGGGAAATTGGGTGGGAAATCGACGATGGATCATCAATTGTATGACAAGGAACTGAAGGCAGAATTAACTGAATGAATGAAATGGAAATTGGACGACAGGTGTTGAAGTACACTATTGTTAAACGAAGTTATTGGGGGATAAACATGATCACTATGCTGTCCGATTATGATTCATGAAAAACTATCTAAATTTTTTTGAATTAAATGATGGAACTATCCATGAAAATATTCTGCAATTTTTGCTGAATACAGTATGCAATGACATATTTTGAAAAGTGTATTCAAGGAGAAATCGTACATGTACTAGACTGGCGCTCATATATTTTCGATTCCTTTTTCCAGATGGCATCACATATAACATGAAATCGAAACAAATTGTACTAGTTTATTGCTATTCTTTACTGTTCAATGAAACTAGATTTAAATTTGAACTGAGGTCAGTTTGTATAGGACCGCACCCAAAAGAGTTTGAATTTGATAGATTCCCAGACAATATTTACTTAATGATAGACTTCCAATGTTACGCAATTATATCGGAATCTGCGTAACTGTTAAGATCTGGTTTCTCAGGCTTCATTATAAGATCTGATCTACATTTTAAGAGAATTTTAAAAGCCTATGTGACTCGAATTTCCTGTTTGGAATAACTAATTGTGTGAAATGGAATTCAGGGCACTTAATGAAGCCATTTTTTTTCTTCAATTGGTTTATATAAATTTTGCTTTCAAACACTCAAAATAGCATAAAGTCAATATAAAATTTCAAATGCTGTCTATATTTTGTTGAATAATCATTAATAAATGGGATTATTTGGAGTCGAGGATTTCCTAAATCTCTGCAAATTATCGTCAATGCAGTTAATAGTTTAGCATTATTTCCAGAACGGAAATAGGATTAAAATCACATATATAACATGAATTTGGAGTTACACCATACAAAAAAAATTGCTTTGTACAGTTTTATATATTTGAAAAAAGATATCTGAAAGCTTCAGCGAAACAACAAATTCAAATGTAATAAAAAAGTAATTACGATCCGCAATATTCGAAACAACTCAATTTATATGAGTTGTTCAATATACAGATTGAAGATATCGACGTTCTGATGAGGCAATGCCTAGAGAGTGCGATTTGAGAATCTCGAATCTTGGAGTCCGGAACAATGTTCATCCGCAAAAATATTTTTCTGAGACGCTCGTGGCTGCAATGAATCCTGAAAAAAGTTTTTATTGGACCGAAAGTTGAATGATAGAAGAAGATATTCGTGTCATGAAAATGGCATGTCACCGTTTATCTCAGAGAAAAAGTAAAATAAAGTTTTTTATCATAGCCTATCCCACAGCTTTCAAGTTTCTCTACGCTGCAGCCTCCTTGACAAAATTTCCACAACAATAAATTCAAATATCTGCCCATATCTATCTGTTCTCAATACGGCTCTGCCTTTCGAGTTTTTAGTAAGCAAGTCACGGTTGTGCAGATTCGTCTTACGTTTTCGAATCGAGTGACCGAATCAGGTTTCTCTGTCATCCTGAAACTGAAATGCTCGTGTTTGTGCCACAAAGAAGCAACTCCACGTCTTTACTTCTCCAAACTGACGTTAGTGCCTGTCTCAGAGCATTTACCTACCGTACCTCTTGATATTTTACCAACACTGCTGGAAATGTTACATTGTGTTCAGGATTGTCTCTGAAACACCTCAGAATATATCATTTCAGCGATTTTTATTCTAGATAGGTTTGTATTTTCAGTTTCTCTTTCTTGAAATAATTGTCTTGAATAAATTTGTTTCCGTAGAACAAATGTTTAAAATTTTGGCAACGTTCATACTTTATTTAAATTCTGTTCTCATACTAGCCTTGTTTATAATCAGGAAGCGAGCTAATTTTTGAGCAAATTTCATTTATCTATGGAGGTACTTCTTTCCCATCCTAGAACATTTAGATAAAATTCCCTGGGAATATTGGCAAATATACATCATTCTGGCTTTACGACCCTTCAAGAGCACCTGCCTCCATCAGTTTTTCTGATCTTTCCTTTTGTTCCTCCAATTTCGTATATCTTCATTCTCTTTACGTCACTTAAAATATCATTGAACCATCCTAATTTCGGCCTTTCTGCTAATCTTATACCCTGTGGAGCTCTCTCTCCTTCATACTGTAACGGATCTTCTTAATTAACGTCTGGAATACTTGGAGATAATTTTAGCAGCCTCTCGGAAGGCCGACGCAAGGTAAAATACCCGTCCTTCTGTCTATATAAAGGACTCGTCACTTGAGAAGTCGCAGAATAAGTCAAACGGTCGGAGAGTGAACAGAACTTCGTAGTGATATAAATATTTTTGGAGATAAATATTTGTTGCATTATTATTCTTATTGACTGTAGAGTAATAAAATTCTGAAAATTGTGGTTTGTTTTTATATCGAACCCTTAAAACATTACAATACGTTCTATTTGCTTCGACTACTACAAATATAATTTATTGTATATTGCTTTAGTTCGATATTTATTCTTATTCTCGTGCGGAACAATTTAAAGATCCTTGATTTGTTTTGCTGAATGTCCATATTTCGCTGATCGTATGATACAACAAGTTGGATTGTTTCGTGTATGCTAATTTTCGTCTTCTTTCTTGATGATTCCTTGGTTGTCAGTAAGGATTTCTCTTTTCAGCGATCTTGAACACCTTGATCCATCTTCTATATTTGATTTAATTTCGGTCTCCAATTTACCTGTAGATGAATATATTGAGCCCAGGTATTTAAATTGATTCTAAATTATAGTGTAACGAATTTCTTTAATCAAAGTCTGAAATATTTCGATATAATTCTAGAAAGATGGTAGAGCTGTAAGGAAATTGGCCCCTCTCTCTGCCTGTACAAAGAACTGCGTCGGTTACTTGAGGGCTCGCAAGATAAATCAAACATTACAATAGTTACTAACCATCATTGTTTCCATGTGGTGAACTTTTTCAGTATAGCTCCACTATCAATTTCTAGTAATATATCCGCAATCTCATCTCTGCTGTTTGCTATCATGATATCATCCGCAAAGGCCTATATAAACATCCTTCATTTATTCAACAAAAATTATTAGGTGTAAGTCCAATGTTTATTTTACTAAACATGAAGTTTACGTTTGGGACGTTTCGGATGATACTCATCCATTTTCAGCCAAAAAATCTACAAATAAATGTGAAAGATGAGTTACCTAAAAACGAAAATGGGATGAACTGATGTCAGAATACAAGGCGCTAATATTCACCTTAAAATATGTAGTACAGCAGTTTCTACACAATGTTGAGAGTGCAACATTCACAAACCTGACCACCCCGATTTATAACCCTATTACTGTATTAACTTTTCATCTACTGCTGTTTAACATGTACTCCATATTGTATTCTGTCATCCTTTCATCCTATTTTCGTTTCTATATAACTCATATTTCATATTTGATAGTAGTATTTTTGGCTGAAGATGGATGGATATCATCCGGAACGTCCCTAACGTAAATTTCATGTTTAGTAAACTAAACATTAGACTTACACCTGAAAATTTTTCATTAAATCAATTCTTCAGTATTATATTCAGTTATATTTTCAAAATTTGTGACATTTTTTCCAGAACTAGATTGAAAAGTAGCGATAACCGGCCGTACATTGCTTCTTATTCGAAATTATTCTGAAAACTGTCCTTTAATTGCCACCTTCCCAATTGTATCATGTGAAATAATTGTATTAATTTTATAATATTTTCGAGGTACTTTTAGCGCATTTTTTGGAAAAAAGCGCTATTATATTCACTTTGGCTGTCTGGTTGGCTGGCTGGCTGGCGTGACGCTGAGTTCTCAGCAACTATACTATTTACAGACTTGAAACTGGTACTAAATAAAAGCTGCTGTTTCGTAGGTTTGCACAAATTGCTTTAATTTAAGCTCAGTGATTGTGGAAGATTAAATTATTCAATTACTTGTTTCAAGTGAAACAATGCCCATAGATCTATATGACATTAGGGATATGGCAACTAAAATTTATTAAAGTCGATAAAAATTTAGTTACAACTTTCGCCGCGAGTGTCACTATTATTATGTACAGCTGTCAAATCTGTCCGGGATTCATTCAATGACTTGTTTGACGCGAATTTGAAGCTTATTAGAATGAATTATTATTATTGGATGAAAATTTGTTTACTTTTGGTGTATTTTTTTTTATATAGCTTTGATAAAGAACAAATTATCATTTTGAGGTACAGCACTTGACCGCCCGTCAGTCAATAACTTAACAATGAAGATTAACAGGTTTTTTTGAGTTTGTACATGCATAAACTATGTACCTATCAAATAGTCAACTTGAAACTAGTACTAAATGGAAGCTGCTGTTTCGTAAGTTTGCCCAAACTGCTTGATTTCAAGCTCAGTAACTGTGAGAGATGGTAATTTGCGAAATCTCTGAAGTAACAAGCATTCATGAGCTGTCAAAAATGCGCTTTCATCAACTAGATGATTCTACCATTTTTTATTCGTTTATCGGATCTGATGCATTATGTTCTTCTCAATTGCGTCGAACGCTTGTTTGAAATCGATACACGTAGTTTAATAATGTATCGGTCGTTTTTTTTGCCAACTACCCTCGCAACCGCACTGACAAGGTGTTTTTTAAGTACTTTATTCCCATCATGGAACATTAATTTTCTTTCAAAAAAATTGAAGTCTCAATCTTCCAATTGACCTGATGTAAATGGAAATAGTATTCGCCTAGTGTAGAAATGGTTATTATTATCCATATTTTACAATTTTTATTATACGAAAAATTATTCGAAGGTCCAATTTCCAACTGTAACGTGTGTACTTCAATTTTTCTTGACCGATAGGTATGAGATATGTTTATAGTCCCTGTAATTTTCAATTGGGTGGTTTACGTAGGATTTAGTACCTGTATTAGTACACTTATGATCAGTTTAATATGCTGTTTAACAACATACAAATTGGTGGCGACCGACTGATTTATATTTTCTGGTATGTTTGCTTCGAATTACCCTTTAATTATAATTAATTACCGACTCTTGATTCAAAAGAATACAATATTTTTTTATTGATAAATTGATCACATACTGAAAACATCAGTTCTAAATTATATATCATTCAAGTCACAAAGGCATTAGGTACAACTCCACGAACTTTAGTTACTATTTGATTATGAAAGTGTTAGTTCGTCTTCGTTTATTTCTGATAGACTTCTCCAACAACTCATTTTGTTCTTTCTGTGTGCCCTAGTTTGCTCACCAGGCAAGTACCTCATGAAAAGTGCATTTTTCAGAATAAACTCGATCTTTTGTACAAATTTAACTCTTTGTTATTCAGTGCATACCATTTGGTCGTTAGTACAGCGTCAACTGGCAGCCATGACTAGAAAACGATAATCCTGCGTAATTCGTGTAAAAGAGTAACAGTAACTTTACCCCTTAGTTTAAAAATTTAACCTTCCAAGTTTCAGTGCAATTATTCACAGTAGGTGAAGTTAATGAGTGCAATATGACGAAAAATTTATTTACAAAAAAGTAATAATTTTAAGTTGAAATCAGCAGAAATATTGGAAAATGGTTCAGATAAATTTGTGCACATCTGTCTGCAAATTACTTCTAATTAATATTCCATCATTTTGTTGTTCTGTATTTATAACAAAATGTAGGAAAAATTTTCATTATAAATATATTCTATGATATTTTGAAATACATGGAAAGTTAACATTTATCAACAAAATTTCCAATGATGTGTGCATAATAGTCATTAGATATAATCTCATTAATAAAATTATGTTTCATTTACCATTCTTCGATGTTTGGTCGAATAATTTTCCACATTTCAACGATATCCTAAATAAAAGATAGAATATTCATTAAAAAATTAATCTTCATTTGAATTGTGCTTTTAAAAATATGGCACTTAATTGTCTTTTTAATCAGAATCATTCTGCGTTTTTCTACATTAAAACTTAATTACGTTTTTTACGGTACGTCGTTATTTTGAAACGACTGATATAAAATTTTGGTAACGAGAAGAAAAGTTTATTTCATGTTTTATTTCACACGAAAAGTACCTATCGTAAATTTAAATAAAAAATAGTTCATTAAAATGAAAACAAATATTCATGACCTATATTGAGTGTTAACTTACGACCGCCTTCAATATGTGGAATTATACGATTGTTATTCCTGAAGTTTGCCATTTTTTTGTCAGTTGTTAGACATTTGAATGATAGTTCACTGTCGCAAAATGTTATTGTTTCGTTATAAGGAAAGATTGATCCCATTGGTCCGCTATGACACTGTTTTTATTCTAATTACTAGAATTTTCTAGAACATTAAGCGATGCCTATATAAAATTACATTAGGCGGGAGTAAGGAAACTGAAAAAAGTCTAGTAATAGCGAAAAAAGTGGAACCAAACAATTTTGGCGCAAAATAATAAATTACTATAACATATTAATATTTCATATTCGAATTAACAGATTTCCAAACTTAGTTCTTATAAAATTTATATCTGGAGCTTTTTTTTAACAATTATCGTCAAAAATCATACCATGTTCAAGAATAATTCACTACAATTTACACCCCAAATATAAAGAGAAAAACTATATAAAATGTCTAATCACTCATGCATTATACTTGCTTCATCATATTTTATTTGAAATTATTCAACACTCGTGAATATGATTACCGATTGTTTGTTTATAATTATTTTCTAAAATTAAAACAAATGTTCAAAATTCAGTGAGATGAGAAATTTTTGTTTGAATAATTAATCATTTAATTCCCGCTTAGCTACATTATTATCATTTCATTCAAATAAAATTATTTATTGGCTTAAATTTTTGATCCAACTGTTTATTTAGTTTTCCCTGAATAGAAATATTTTACGTTTCAATAATTATATACTATATTGATACTTGTCAGTATTTACGAATTAAATATTTTCAGACATAATAAATAATGCAAAGAATTGACATTGATACATTTTCTAACGTTTAAAGCATCAGTTTTGTTGTGGTGTTAGCTGAGAGGCTTTGAGAACAATATATTCTGCAACAAATTTGAAATGAACAAGCCGTAGGTGAGTCTGACAGATTCACGAGTGCTGAATCGCCATTTCAAACATGTTTCAGACTATATACTTTCTATACGACCATGAATTCGGCTATTTACAGGGAAACAAAAAATTATTAACTGTGAAATATAGAAACAACAAAATCTTCTGAAGTTAAAAGTTTAATTTAAGTTGATTTGCCATTTTCACTAATTATTTTAATTGATGAATAGATGCGGTCCGATAATTCCAAATTCAAATGTAAAATATCACACATAGAGCTAGATCCCAGGTCCGCCAGACGTTACTTATTTTCTGAGAAACAAAATGTGTGGAATAGAGTAGTGTTAGTATGTTCTTTCATCGTATGCATATTTGCTAGCTTGGACCGACGGCCAATTTACAGATACCAGGTTCTAGAAATACGTTAAAACATACTCATTTTTCTTAAAGTCTGAATGCTACTTTTAATGTATGTTTTAGAAAATATTGTTTAAAATTGGTAATCAACACTGCCCGACACTTTCCATCGGCGGTTATTCCTGCTAGACGCTTGCAAAAGTAACGTAATCTCAATCATAATCTGAGTCTTAGGTTTTATATATGATACTCAGGAAATAATTAGAGTACTTTTTGTAAACAGCCAGACATATCATAGGGGCCAAACATCCTCCAGACACAATTAAAAGGTCATAGATATTTCGCTTACTATCAAGCGTACAAATAATGACTTCGCGCTCATACTCACAGCGACATTTTAATTTAGGAGGAAAAGTGAGTAATGTTTTAACGTACCTCTAGCACCTGGTATCTGTAAATTGGTCGTCGACCCAAGCTAGCAAGTATGCATACGATGAAAAGACATACTAGCACTACTCTATTTCACACATTTTGTTTCTTAGAAAATATGTAACGTCTGGCGGGCCTGCGATCTTGGACTAACAAGTCAGCAAAGGTGCAGCCTCAATATTATCTGAAATCTGTATTATCGACATATTTCTGAGACATATGCCTACTTTCATTTAAAAATTAAATTTTCTGCATTTAAGTATTATATTTTTTGTTTTAAATTAAACTAAAATAACTGCATCAGTTATTAGAATAAGTATAAATCAATAAGATAACATTTTCAATAATCCATCAATACCATAAATGCATAAAAAATAACTCTTATTATGCTCATTCCAACCCTTTTATTAGAATTGATATTCTTATTCATTATGATTGAATTGAATAATTTCGAATAAAAAATTCATATTGGAATGTTGATATTCTACAAAGTAATCAAAAATGATTGTCCGTGCCGCCTTATTCAGATTTTTTCTTTGCCGCCTGCTTGAGATAGTGAGCTTCAAGTGACAGATGACAGTTCCCCTGAAAACACTATTCCAATCTAAAGGTAGAATGATAATAAGTTTTTAATAATCATTCAATAATACAGCCATTCACTTACTTCCTTGTTTTTTTGAACCCGATTATGGATAAATCTATCATAAAATATGCAAAATATACGCAACTGTGTTCTTCAAATGTCGGTAACGTAATTATCAGAATAAATAAATTCATACTAACTTTATTTCATGAAGATAGTTTTGATCATAATGCGAACTTTTGCTAGTCACGTGACAGACAGTCATTATTGATCACTCTGTATAATGATCGTGAAATTACTGAATTCTCGTATTTGTATTAAATCCACATCACGATGTAGAGTGAAAAGCGTGGCGTCCACAATAGAAAAATTCAAATTTTTCACACTTGCTGTGCTAACGCCTCTTTCTATGTATAAAAAAAATAAGAGACTGCGACAATTTCTTATTGTCATAATAGATAATTTTTATTTCATTTCTGTTAAAGCTCCAAGTTTTTAGAATAGTCAAATGAGATATTTGTTAAAATACACTGACAGATTGGCAGTTGGAATGAAATAACACTAACACTTGATATGTTGCCATGAAAACATGTTGCTATTGGACATCACATCTTGCCACATTTACTACGCTTATAATACCATCACAGAATGCTTACCAGAAGCGACAGTCAAACGAAGAGGCCTAATCGAGTATTTTTGCGAAACTTCGTTGATGTTCATTGCATTTATCATCTAAATCCATGTGCTTGTGGTACGTTCCATTAACAAACAATTTCGTCATGAACTCAAACTGAGAAAGCTATGAAATAAGTGTAGCAATTCAAGTGATGTAAGTAGCAATTTTGGTGGTATGCCGTAGCACTCAAGTTGTTAAGAAAACAACTAAAAATTTTATCTGTACCACTTAAATTGCTACCCTTACCACTTGGTTTCCCCAGTGCATGCTTTTTCCATTATTATTTTAGTTTAGTTATTTTTGAAAAGGCAATTTGATGTGATCTGCTGTTATTTGTTAACTGAAAGCTCTGCTTATTCTAGCATAAAAGTAATAATTTCAAAAATTCTGTTGGTACTTTGATACTATCTGTCGAAATTTTTGTTGGCACAAATGCTTTATTGTTCAACAACATTTCGAGAAAATGGGACAACCATGTAATCCAAATTTCATAAACACACAGGACAATCATCGTTGAGTTAGAAAAAACATGCGACACAAATTTTGAGGATTGATGTGAAAATCGCCTGAAAATGTTTCACAATAATGTAAAATGACTTCATGTATATAAAAAAAAACTACATTGGAATAGTTGACGGTATATAAATATAGCGGTCGGTCGTTGCAAAACTTTTACTTACTTGTATCAAGTACTAGTATTGTGGAACCGACAAAATTCACTTATCGAGATTTTAATGGAAATATCCGTTTTGAGCATCCCTGCATCCATTTTGGCTATTTTCGACTTGATATCGGTACGTGTGTACGTGCGTTCGTAACTCGCAAATCTCAAAACTGGTTGAACGTATAATGTTGAAATTTTGTATTTAAGACTGGTACAGGGTCTAGTTGTGCACCTCGCATTATGGTTCCAATCGTCTGTACCGGAAGTGCACTTTACTTGAAGCTTTTTTCGAATTTTTCTAATAAATCCAGAATGATCAACTGTAAAATGTTGAAATTCAGTAATTGAAATTGATGTTGTATTAGAATGGTTATATGCTATTTTTGTATGAATCGGCCAAGCCAGAAGTGCACTTTACTTGAAATTTTTTTTAAATTTTTTGCATAAATCTAGTATGATCAGCCATAGCATATTGAAATTTAGTGTTTGAACTTGTTGTAGCATCAAAATAGTTATCTACTATTTTTGTATCAATCGACTGAGTCGGAAGTGCAGTTTATATGTATAACAGACATTCAGAATTTGACGTATGAAACAATCAGTGTAATTGAAATAATAAGATAGGCAATGATAATCTGCTGTCAATTTTTTTATTTTGTTTAACATTGTACATGTCAAAATATTATTAAAATTATATCAATTATAATCTGAAACTTTATTGAATAAATTTGTGTATATATCAAATGATGTACAAGTAAGTCACGTAATGTTCACGTCAGATTTTTTCTTATACTTTCCGACTTTAATAAAACTGTTTAGTTTTTATTGAAGTATACTAAAGAATTATATTACCTACATATATGGTGCTTATTTTCATGTATGCGTAGCAGCAAAAGACATTGCGGCTCTCTATCATGCTCAATCTACAAAAATTGGCCCTTCATAGAATATTATATTAGAATCTTTCGGTATTTTAGTATTCATCAGAGATTCTTCTCAAAATTGCCATTAGAAGTGTACCCACTGAAAATTATGTCAATCAAACTGGAAAACTCCTGAACTAATATAAATTTCTCAACATTTTTGATGTCATAATTCGTCTGCAAGGTAAAATAATGAAATTAAAGCAAAATTTGAAAAGATGTCAAGACGTTAAGAATATTCAAGTGTTATTAATCTAATAATCCAGCATCTCGGTCTAATTGAAATTTATATGAAGTAAAATAGCTTCAGCCCCGATGATTCCTCAAAGTTTTAACACAATATAAAATGAACATCTAATGAAAAATTTCGTTCGAAGTTTTAGGTAATTACACCCGTTCTAATAGGTTGCAATATCCGTATATTTGGAGCAGCGGTATGAGAAACGCAAACTGAATTATTTAACACTTAGTACCATCGGTGTGAACTTTTTGACCCCATTCGCAAACGGGAATAGCTGGAAAATATCGCAAACAAAAACGGTTTATTATTATTGCAACACGATATTTTTTTAGGCTGAAATATTGGCGCTATAACAAACGAAAATGGACTTGATATGAATGCACAAAGGAAATATCTGCAGTATATATTTAGAATCATTCATAAACCAAATCTTAACAAGGCATAATATATATCTTTAGTATGATGAGAAATCACAGATAATTAGGAAAAAATATAGTGATAATAATACTAATATAATCACTGGAGGTAGCGAATATAGTCAAACAGTGCTTTGCGAAGAGTATGCTGGATTTTATTTTCTGCCCTGGCAATTCTGTATGGTTATAAATACATATGTAATAATAAAAATAATAATTGTATATTTGTTTCACGAAATTTTTGAAACAAATTTTTGTTATATATTTATAGCTCACAAATTTTCAAATTCGATTATTCAACATCATACAAAAATAAACAAACTGCGAGTGGGAATCAAATCCACGCCTCCAGTAGTCGAACGGTAGTGATTGCTTGAGCGATTTTCAAGGTTGTACGATCATTTTTGAATAGATATTTCCTTTAATATTATGGCTTCTAAAGAAGATGCAGGCAAGCATGTTTTACAATATAACCAAGTTTATATTAATAGCTTAAAAATAGATATTGAAATTTCAAGGGGCTCCTTATGTACCTTATGTCTCGTGCAGTCTTCATTTTGACCACATGTCGATCATGTTATCCTAGAGTAATTTGCATCTTGAGTTCGAAAGTATACTAATTTCATCTAAGCAGGCTTCAACTTGGATGCGAAAAGGAGTATTAATAGTTTTTTATGAATCACGTAGCCTACTTTTATTTCTATCTACTCAAATAAAATTTCCCTTTCTCTTAACAATGAATGCAAAATCCATTTAGCTTCCAAAATCGAACAATAGTTTTATTTGTAAGATTTCCGAATAAAAGTAAGAATTCTATCAACCGAAACATTTCAATTGTGACTCTAACTCCTACTACAGGGTTTATTTAAAAACGGTTGTAGTATCTTCCGATTTAAAATGCATTTCTTCCACTACACAAAAGAAAAACCTTTAGCTCAGAGTTGGAATACAAATGTACCAACACTCCCTTACTCCCGCCACCTGCAGGTGTAGTGGTGCTAGAATCGAAAGAATTGGATTTTAACACGGCTGGATCGTAGCGCATGTTTACGATTTTGATAGAAATCGGAAACTGGGGGACGAAGCAGGAATGTTTGACTTCTCTTTAAAGCTCGCATTCAACGGTAACGCGAATATATAAAATAGTATATATGTAGGTCTCTCATCCGAACGCATTATTATTGAAAACCTCTGATATTCTTATCTAAAAATAAAGAGCGCACATTGCCAATCATACATAAAAAACACTTAAACTTTAATATTGAATCAATAATCAGTAATTCTTCCCATTCGAAAACTTACTTACGTGCTAATAATCCTCTTCCGGATTATTCCTTTTAAGCTTGAATCACATACTTTTTTCGGCTAGATTTCAGTCCAAGTTTCGTCCGAGAAGCTTCAAGCAAATTCTAGCATAATGTAAATCAGGAAATGTTTAATTCTCGTACTTAAATATGTCATAGAAACATACATCTGCTCTATTTTTCTATTCGAGTTCTGTCTAGATTCGGGAACAAAAGTGCACTTTTGTATATTACCAGTTTTTATAATTTTGTCTCGTTTCCATAGCAACTAACCTCAAACTGTCATATTACCGTATTTTTAGCGCATTTTTAGCGCATTTTTTTGAAAAAAGCGCTATTATATTCACTTTGGCTGACTGGCTGGCTGGCCGGCTGGCTGGCTGGCGTGATGCTGAGTTCTCAGCAACTATACTATTTACAGACTTGAAACTGGTACTAAATAAAAGCTACTGTTTCGTAGGTTTGCACAAATTGCTTTAATTCAAGCTCAGTGATTGTGGAAGATTGAATTATTCAATTACTTGTTTCAAGTGAAACAATGCCCATAGATATATATGACATTAGGGAAATGGCAACTAAAATTTATTAAAGTAGATAAAAATTTAGTTAGAACTTTAGCCGCGGGAGTCACTATTATTATGTACAGTTGTCAAATCTGTCCGGGATTCATTCAATGACTTGTTTGACGCGAATTTGAAGCTTATTAGAATGAATTATTATTATTTGTTGAAAATTTGTCCGCTTTTGGTGTATTTTTTTTTATATAGCTTTGATAAAGATCAAATTATCATTTTAAGGTACAGCACTTGACCTCCCGTCAGTCAATAACTGAACAATTAATAGATTAAAAGGTATTTTTGAGTTTGTACATGCATAAATTATGTACCTATCAAATAGTCAACTTGAAACTAGTACTAAATGGAAGCTGCTGCTTCGTAAGTTTGCCCAAGCTAATTAATTTCAAGCTCAGTAATTGTGAGAGATGGTAATTTGCGAAATCTCTGAAGTAACAAGCATTCATGAGCTGTCAAAAATTCGCTTTCATCATCTAGATGATTCTTCCATTTTTTTTAAAGTTGCCGAAAGTATAGTTTTTTGAGAAAAGCTGAAATTATTTGACTGGTTTTGGAATTAAATTAGAAAATCAAATGAAACTCAAATGAAACTAAAAATAGAATTCCAGCCGAAAAAAGTATAATGTAATTCAAGCGTTCACGCCATCATTCATCCACAGATTCTTCCACATATATCGTCCGAACTTTTCTACATTCGTTTTATATAACAAAACCAACAGAACTTTCTATCAAACTTTTTCGAATATTATATTCTTCACACATTTATTTATTCTGAATTCGATCTTGTCTTGTGTATCTACGAACAAAACGTGGAAATCTTATTTCAAGAGCAGTCATACGCTGTGTTTTAGGGCTCCGTAGCCAAATGACAAAAACGAAACCCTTTTAATCTCGTCATGTCCGTCTTGCCGTATTTCACAACCATTTTACTTGGAAACTATTGGCATTATATAAATGAAATTTATGAGGTAGGTATTTTCTATTAACCGCTAAGCATTTAAGCAATGGTGTAGCAAAATTACAAAAAAAAAACTAAGGTGACATAATATACAAGTAACTGAGGGTTAAAAACAATTCGTGTGCACATAGTCGTATGGATTTTCGATAGATAGGTCAATAAATCAATAATTGCTGAGGTAGAATTTATTATACTCTTATTTTGACATCACATGCAAACTTTCGTCAATTGTTTTTTTTTTTTTTTTTAATAATTAATTGGCTCTATCGTGCTTGGTATCAAATTGAAGATCATTTGTATTAGTAGAAGTATCAAAGAAGATATTTAAACGATTGTCAATTGTTTCTTCCACAAATCATTCAAATGATGTCCAGTTTGATATCAATTTCAAGATCTCGGGGAGATAAGCTTAGTAGATATCAAAAATAAATAATCAAGTATAATGAAATCCACGTCATCATTTTCAAATTAAACTTCTGGCGATCAAATGTCGAAACTGTAGATTCAAATGAATTGAAGACTCCGAAAATCTAGTAAAAATCTCTTTGTTTTCAAAAATACTTATTTTATATGAGGACTAGTAAATCATCGCCATCTGTCACTCTAACAATGACAGCTGTCACTTTGACAATGACAGTTATCACTTTGACAATGACAGCTTTCACTTTGAAATATGCAATTAATTGCTGCGATACTCTAAATTTCTGAGACAGCGATGAAACTGAACATGAAATTAATGATCGGGAAAGTACTGTGTGGCCACAGCGGATTTTTTTTCTTAGCGACCGCAGATATAACTTTGTATATCACAGTGTCTTTCAGAAATACTATGAAAAGATGAACATGAAGGCCAAATTTTATCTGTAATGGCAAAACTAATTGTCGAATTTCTTCTTACCGAGACATGAAAAACTTATGCCTGGCATCTTCTAGAAGTTAGTTATACCTCGCTTTCTTGTCCATAGTGAAATAGTTTAACAGCGGAGGAGGCAAAGAGAGCTTTCTCAGATATTTTCGTCAGATTATTTTGCGCATATAAATATTTTATTCACCAACAACAGCAAATATTCTGACGCTCATCTTGTTGAGATATCTCTAGGAATATATTCCTAAAACGTCAACGAGTGTATATACCATGTTGATGTGCACGATATTAAACAATAACACACTCGAAGCTGTGTAAAACTAGAGTTGTTGGTCCACAAACGCTCGAAGATGCAACCAGATGAAATATTCTCACAAAATTGTTCTGCTTTGGAATAGTATTGAAGAATATTGAATTACAAGAGGATTAAATCATATAAAGGTTGATACAAAAGTATGAAATCAACCTATATTCAACTGTGCATAGCATGAACATCTAGTAGCATATCATGAAGAAGAAATTCCGATCACATCCAACATCCCAGAGATTTGGACTCGTCTTCAAAAAATAAACGTAGTGAGAATGATTTGTCTTAATAGCATAACGCTGGTCTAAATCCAATTATAAAAAATTGGAATTTAATATAATTGAGACAATTCCTGAAGTTATTATTAATTCTTCTTGCCATACTATATTATACATGTAGTTATAACTCTTAAGCGGCAGTAAAAATTATATTGAAGAATATTACAAACATTGCAATTGAAACTGTTAAAAAAAGATAAGAATTCCAATTCCTCTACAACTTCTAATTGTTTTCACTTTCTCAGATGTCAAAATTTATTCTTTTGTTACCTAGCGAACGTTTTGTGAAGGAACGCCTTTTCAAACACTATAAAATTTTAAGAAGCTGAGTGCGAAAGTTAGTCAAATCTTAAATGGGTAGGTTCCTTTAAATATAAACTTGGAAAGTTTTTAGAATAGTCATCTACTTCATTTATTCATCTATCGCATAGATAGAGATTATTCCAAAGAATTAATTACATTTTGGACTTCTCCCACTAAAATGGTAATTTAAATTTAGAGTAGTTGAATAACTTCTGAATAAGTTTGGAAACAGAATTTCGGAAATAATAGTCAAATTAAATATTTAGTCTTCAAGGAGTTTTCCAACTGCATCGAGCTAATCAAAATGCATATTGTTCATCTCAAATATTCGTTTGTTTAGAATTCTTGGCCGACGTGCAACTGTACCTTAGCGAGCGCAAGTTGTTATTATTCATTGTCAAATTAACCATTTTCATTTGTGCTTGATGCAAAATTCAATTCACTTCAACAACAACACAGAATGGATGAAATGCGCCTAGCTATAGAATTTAAAATGGAACACAATAATGTACAGAATATGTGTTTCATCTTTTGAAAGTCTGCAAGAAAGAGAAAAGAAGTAGGACGTATAAGAATGAAGAAGACAGACCTAGAAATGGCAAATATTTTAATAAGAAATGAATAAATGAAGTACAGTCCTCTATGGAATTGTATCAATTTGCTTACAAACTGGAATATCTCATCAGCATCAATTGCAGGAAACAATCTACTCCAGACCTGGACTGGCACTTCGGAAAGCATTCAACCAGAAAAATAACCTCCGTTGTCTTAAGGTTGAACGCCTACTACCACGAAAGTCATAATAAAATCTATTTAATTTCTCAACTAAAATCAGAAATGTGGACATGTAAATTAATAACTTGAATTTAGATGTCATTTAAGATAACTTATGAATGAATTTATCTCATTGTTTATTTACTAAAAACATTCAATAAATGTCTTTTGACTTGTGTATTTTTTCGCAAGAAAAGAGCTGGCAACAGTGCAGCTAACCCAGGCACATGTTTGTTGTCATTTAAAATGTTCTTTTAACTGTCATTCATAAATTGAAGAAATGAATAATAAAACACATCTCAATTTAGACATAACGGAAGATTCGGAAAAGGATAAATTATAACATGGAATAAAAGTGCAAGTGATTTTATGAAGAAAAAACATTTAAAATGTAGGAACTCCGATACAAAATCCGGAAGATTCGGAAAAGGATAAATTATAACATGGAATAAAAGTGCAAGTGATTTTATGAAGAAAAAACATTTAAAATGTAGGAACTCCGATACAAAATCAAAAATGGATGAATTAAACAAAAATGTGCAATAATTATATTTCAAGTATTGTTTGTTCTCTATTACAGATTTTATATTATTTTCCTACACGCCCAAACAGAATATTATTATTCTTTTTATTTAATTTTTCATGACACTACTTAATTTATTGAATAAAAACAGATCTTAAGTATTTAATACATTTGATAGTTTTTTATTACCTACAAAATCACATTTTTGTGCGCATAATAAACTTGAGTATGTAACTATGAAAAACTAAACTCTTTAAAATAAGCAATAACGCTAGGATTTGAATACTCGCGCGATTTTCATCCAACGTCGCCAAGCTTCCAATTTCAATATGGCTGACAAATATTCTCGTGAATCTCTGATCATTTAGATTAAAATATCTATAAAACTGCACGTCAGAATTTCTTGTTATAGTTTTGAGGTGATCTACAAGAATGGCAAATATAAATAACAGTTTTTTATATTTCTCTATCCAAAATTGTGGTTGAATAAGATGAAAAATGTGCGTTTCACAGAGCATAAGAGATGAGTCCCCATTGAATACATGTTAAATACACAGTTTAAAAAAATTTATTACACAAAAACTATACGTCAGATATTTATCATAAAATTAGATCAGATGTATTCTATTCGATTGAAATATACAAAAAAAAAACAGCCTTTTATATCCACTTTGCTCTAATGATCGTACTACTTTAATAATATCGTCTATTGCTCTATTGAAAGTCAACTGCACATAGAACACTCTTACGAGCTTTCAACAACTCTTTAAGAGATCCCACCTCTGTCGTGACCGATTCCATCAGAAATTAAGAATTCGAATATATTTTATGCGACATTGTTTCCAAAAGTCTCCTGTATATATTTTTATAAGAAACAAACTGTGTAGAATAGAGTAGTGTTAGTATGTACTTTGATCATACGCATACTTGCTAGCTTGGGCCGAAGGCCAATTTACAGATACCAGGTGCTAGAGATACGTTAAAAAATTACTCACTTTTCTTCAAGTCTGAATGCTGATTTTTAAATATGTTTCAGACGATATTGTTAAGAATTGATAATTAACACTGTCAGACACTTCCCATTAGTGGTAATTGCTGCCAGACGCTTTAAAGCTCGCAAGAAATAGTATAAGCTCACTTATAGTCTGAGTCCTAATTTTTATATATGATACTCAGGGAACAATATCAATATTTTTTGTAAACAACCAAACCAAGGGAGAGTTGAATGCTCATAGATACTCATAACAACATTTTAATTGTGTCTGGGGGATGTTTGACCCATACGATTGGTCTGGCTGCTCACAAAAAGAATTGGAATTGTTTCCTGAGTATCATATATAAAAATTAGGACTCAGACTATAAGTAAGATTACGTTATTTTTTGCGAGCTTCAAAGTGTCCTGCAGAAATTACCGCCGATGGGAAGTGTCTAGTGATTATCAATTTTTGACAATAAGAAAAGTGAGTAATTTTTTAGTTTCACCTGAATTGCAGCCTCAGCTGACGCTTCCGCCGCAAACAACAGATTCGATCAAGGCTCACCTTTACGGCCTTAATACACAAATTACAATTTCCTGCTTCTTTATCTTTTCACATTAGTTCCATTTAGGTTGATAACAATGATCCATTCTCCTAGCACATATTACTGTTTAATTTTAATTAATTTGCAGTGTTTTCTGTGTTTTGACAGATAAAATGTCACCGAACATTGTTTGGTAATCAATGAACGTGGTAAATCATATTATTTTAATATCAAAATAGCGGTGTATATTTTCCGCATTTCCTTTCTCGAAAATGGACGTTTCAGCCTCCATTTCTATTTGAAATGCAAATTGGATTTTCTTACATTTTAAACAGTTGTTTTCTTGTGACTTTTAAACAAAGGAAAACTACAAAAGGAATTATTTCCGCAGCCCTAATGATTTATGGAAGATTGGAAATCGAACTATTAGTACTAACTTTAATTAAAATTTCACTAATGAATGAGAAGTCATCTCCTTTGAAAAGTTCAATGCATTTTAATTTGAAATATCGCGCAAATCGGATTTTCTGTGGAATCTCCTCTTCTTTATTTTCTACCTAATTCATTAGATGTATACTCTTAAGTAGATGAGATTCCAAAAATAAAATTTAAGGTACAGTGATGAGAGAGAAGAATGGAATAATTTTAATCCCGAAATAAATATTTTTCAATATTATTTTTAAAACCAGTTTGCATGGAAAATATTTTCATATTAAAACATATTTATTTCCAGTCGACTATCATTTTCTTCGATTGGAATGGGCCTAAAAATATAATAGCAACTGACAATGTTTCCAAATAATACAAAATACAATTTATTTCATATGAATAAGAGATGTTCTCGACAAAAATATTTTTAATTGGATTCTTCCCCGAACACAGATACCTACACAAAAGCTCCCTCAACAAATAATGCAATTATGTCGAGAAAATATCTTCATATTCCTCCATCAAATTTTTGTGATTCCATGTTGTGCATGAATATTCGATACAAAAAACATCAGATTTTATTTTTATTCATTCCCGTAGAGATATTTCCATTCTGATAGTCTACATTCTTCCATTTTTCAAATATATTTCATGAGAAATGTTTTGGTGCGTCCCAGAATTACATGTATAGGAAAGGGAATTTAGTATGTCAGGAACAAGAGAGCCTCAGATAGAGTTTTATTTCTGCCCTCTTGGGAAATTTTCACCAGGAAATGATTATAAACCTGGAAATAAATTTAATAAATTTAAAAGAGTGAAAGTTAGGTGATCGTGTGTTTCCACCCGCTCTGAGAAATAGAAATAACGAAGTTTGCAAACGGGCGTTTAAGCACTTTTCAAGCAACGGTAATCTTATTTTGACGAAACGCTTTTATCTTATAATTTCGGAAATTGGAAATAAAGTTTGGCAGTTATATTTTGCATGAATTATATTTGTATATAGAGAACTTTGATTTGATGCACTAAATCAAATGATATAAATGATACAATGTTTAAGTTAGATTGCATTTAGACCATTGAGAAAACTGAAGTGCTAAACTGTATTTTCAACTTGAATGAGCTGTTATAAAAAATATGTATATTTCTTTCAGATCAGCTCAATACTTCTTTCTTTTCAGCTAGCCTTTGAAATTTATGAAATCGTGGTTCTCACAGAATAATATAATAGTGTAGGTTTCATATATAGAGTTGGTAATAAATTTCAAAGCTACGAATTATATTTTAGGTGCTCCTGTATCTCTCTTTGTGTTAAACGTGTGAAATTTTCATTATAATGTCTGAAATTTCTTTCTTTGTAGTTTCATTTATTGTTTCCTCTTGGACAATTTCTGAACAAGTCGAGTATAAATCTTGCAAATTTTCATTCAATTCTCCATTTCCTCTGAGCAAAATACTGCAGTACCCTCAAAATTGAGTCTGGGATGATGATATATTTATTTAAGATTCTGTCTGTGAATTCTCGACACGGTTTTTTACGTTTCCGTATGTTGCGTTATTTCGTGAATTTTACATATGCTCCAACTTCATCATCATACAAAATGTAGCAGTGATAAGCAGCCATGATCAAAAGGTAGGAACAGAGAGGATATAGTGACTCTGATGGAACAAAGAGAGAGATTAGAACGCTTCTGTCGATCAATTACTAAACTTTGGTTTCAGCATTCAACTGCAGTAGTTAAAAGTTCGTTTGTGCTTTACGGTACGTTAAGTTAGGAAAAGGAAGTAGATCGGTTTGTGTTCGATAGCAGGAGAGTGACAATCGCTATTCTTTGATACTGTGCTGCGTTAATTAAATCTCGACTACTTTGAGATTTTTTGCTATTCAGATTATAGAATATCAAGCATCCTATCCTCTGTTATTAGTTTGTAATCACGTTTTCGAAAGCGGTTCTAACGGTATTCATTAAATTCAAAAATTAAGGTTTTTTGGGCCTTAAAATCGGGTTGTGAAGGTTCAATCTTTAGGAAAAATTGCTCCCATTTTTTTCATAGCAAAAAGGGGCTTATGCAAAATAGATGATATGCGTATAGTAGACGAGTAAAAGATAGTAGGTTCGATCTCAAAGTCATAGCTTCCATAATTGTTGAGAATAAATCAGAATGTTGATATCTAATGAATAAATTTTTAATCATATAATTTGACAGATGAATTTCAATAAGAAGGAATTATTTATATTCTCTGAGAAGGAATTATAAAATATGGATATTGGATAGTGTTGTGAATCCATGAACTTGGAAAATTTATGAACACATATATTCATATAAATCATCATTAGTTATATATCAAAGCGATGATCGACTATAGATAGATGATGAATAAAAACAATGATTGGAAGAAGTCAATCAACAATTTAAAATTTTATTCACACATAAACCGACGTTTCGGCAACACCGAGATATGTGTGGTCTAGAAATGAAAATAAAAATGAGCTAAAATATTCATGGCATAATTACTTGAATTTATTTGATGCCATGATTATTTTAACTCATTTCTATTTTTGTTTTTAGACCACACATATCCTTGAAGAACGCAGTGGTGTTGCCGAAACGTCGGTTTTTGTACCTATGAATAAATTTTAAATTATTGATTTACTTTGAATAATAATTGATTATAATTCAATTCTGAAAATCGTATATAGATCATATAAATCTTTTTAAAAGGAGGGTAGTATGATGCATATTTAATATTCATTCTTTACCAGAAACCCCTGCCCAAACACATCTCTTTTGCTTCATACACCTTTATAAGGCTAATCATACAAGCTCGTTGATTCTTCCCACATGCAATCTTCCATCTCCAATTTGACCCACATATATTTTTTCCAGAAAACATTCAACCGATATTCGTCCCACATGCTCAAACTAACGTAACTAACTCAGTCTCACTCTTAAAACCACATTTTCTTAATATTACATTTTTCATACACCAATTTATGCCGCATTTTATCTCCACTACCAAAAATTAATGCAGATACAAGTACTCCATTATTTACACTTAATACGTAGTGTCTTACAACAAACAGATACTATTCTTCCAATTTTCCTGTCATTTCCTCCTTCACATCACATTACACTATCCAAAAATACTATAATGTTTCTAGGGTTCGAAATAACAAAATTTCTATTATTTCTATTTTTGAAAAATGAATAAAAAATTGTTTATTGTATCAAGTATAATATCGAAAATACACTATGAAACCTGCCGCACACGAAGCAATTATTCAAGCAATTTTGTTCTCTTAATTTGCAGCAAGTTTCCTCGCCCTCTGGGCCACTTCGAGCTGCGCTTGGTGTGAGACTTATTCTCGCAGCACACGATGCAAGCTGCGCCACTCATTCTGACTCTAGAACGTAGACTTGATAGACTTGTTTATTATAAATGGATGTTCCCGGAAACAATCGTCCGAGGAGAGCAGGAGCATTTGCTGCAGTTACCTATAGCTTGCGAATCAATTAGAATTACAAGACAGAGAGAAAGAACAAACTTTGGTCAATAGAGTGGCTTTTGAGGAGGAATCAAGGCCGCGTAGTTCTCAACATGTTTGACGATCTTACCGCGTACAGACACGGCTCATTCTTGTATGCTTCTACTTCTGTTTCTTCCTATTTCACTCCTTTTCCATTAGCTATTATTTCTACTGATTTGTACCTCAAAAAACTACAAAACAAAATGAAGCGCAGCGTGCTAATGCGACTTCCAACTCAGTGATTGGCTGCGGGTAGCAGCCAGCAGCGCAGCAAGTGCGAAAAATACCACCGGATCTATTTTGTATAACAAGTCTCGTGGCAAGTCTAGCCCCCAGCTGGGAACTAAGTTTCTAGCATCGGAGCAAGCGTGACAGCAAGCGCGGCTCCAAATGAACAAAATTGCTTGAAAAATTGCAAGCTTATCTGTTTATTACTCTACAGTTGGTATAAACTATGTAACTAATATTCATTTCCAGATACATTTTTAATATTACTAAAATTCATATTGACCAGCTCCGCAGTTCTATTAACTCTGATCTATTGATTTATTCTGTGTCCTCAAGTAAATGTCGCGGTCCTTTATACAGGCAAAAAGCAAAGTTCCTTTTGTTTACCCGCCTTGTCCTTTTCCACAGACGCAGCTGTATTTCTATTGTTTACTTTAATCATGGCAATTTCCAGGTATCAAATTCCTCAAATTTCTCGCACTAAAGTACGAATCCTGTAACTTAATTATAAAATACTAGGAGTTTACAAGGCGCTCGTTGAAGAGTGATGGGTCGTCAGTCAAATGGAAGATATGTTTAGCACATAATAACGAACATAAAATACCTTATATATAAATAATGATGTTTTAGGTGAGAAATATTGATGAAATGGTTATCTGCATAAAAGATTAAAGATATGAAAATTTGAACTTCAGCCGAACGCGATTCGAACTTGGTACCTGTCGAACCATAAAACAACGCTCTACTTCTGAGACGTAGACTGTTGTAATAATTTGTTGCTATAACTGACTAATATCTATATATCTATCTTAGAGCGTTACGGAGTCAGTGAATTCACATTTTACATATATACTTGCCGTCTTCCTCTGTTCTTTTTGAAATATTTTCTAAAATCTGATCCTTCAACCTACCCCGAGCCAAATTAAGAATAAATGAAAGTGCTGATATATTATATTTCAAAATATGAATACTTGTAATGATCTTAGTGTAGCTCAAGTAGGAATTCAGGAGCTGGAAATAGATCTAAATAATTCCTCACATCTATCTGGAGCTGAGCTTTGTCGACCAAGTTCCGTTCATAATATCTATCTGGATTATGGCTGTCAGCAACTCTTGGTACGTACCTCTTATCGGGTCATATGTGAACTTGCGTATGTGTTGCAAAATTAATGTGCGAAACTACTTCGCAATCTTCAGTTTTTGATTTACTTTTAGTGCAGTAAAATTTAAATGGCTTTTTAATGGTTGATAACAATGTTAGTAATTACTGTAGTTGAATATTACTGTTATTAATGTCAGTTATACTTGCAATTACTTCGCTCTGAGCTGATTAAATGCATTGCAATGTAGATTTCACTTCCAAACTGCATATGATTCTTGATAGATAAGTTTCAAGATGGAGTAACAACTAACTAGAGTATGGTTGGCCGTGGCGGGGATAGGACAAATGAAGTGCCCATTAGCTTACAGTGAAGTAAGCTGTGCCTCTGTTAATGTAACAACACACAGTCGCATGAAAACAATAGCCAGGGCCATTATCTTCCAAACAATAGAAGGCTACTGTTGTTGTTTTCTTCGCGATGTACTCTTTCACTCTGTTATTTTTGTCGCGGCAAAACACTTCCAAGAACGACATTAATACTTTTCCGCATTTTCCGATAAATTACCTCTTTATTCTTTCAAGTAGTTATAAACGATTGTCCTAGTCTTGTTATTACTGTTATTAGAATGACATTGTATCACACCTATTGATGAACTTGACTTTCAAACAACTTTTGAAAACATTGTGATGAACTTCCTTCATATTGTCTGGAATATTTGAAATAACTCTAGCAGTCTCTCGAAAGGCTGTAAAACTGTTCAAGGTCATCACATCCGATCGTTTCATTGGCCAGATCATGAGATTCCTCGGCATACCATAAAACGCCGCCATTTCATGATTTGGCCTGTCATATCACGATATACCTAATAGAAAATAGAGAAAATCGACGAAAGCAACCTATTAGTCGATATTCCCAGTCAATCACTAGGCACATCGTAAACTAGTTTAATTTTAACTCAAGATTCCACTTCGAGCTCGTTCACAGCGGGTGGAGCCCGCTTATTAATTGGGTTGGAAACTAAATCCACTCTTTTAGAGTCACTGACAAAATTGAATTGTCATTAGTCTTGGTAGCACTACCAAAAATATGCTCGAATATCAATCTTTATTGCCATTTGTCAAATAATACTTTGATAACAGTATCCAGATTCACTTCCTTTGGTGCACTGCATTTGTATCTTACTAGCTTTTATCACGCAGGATTCCATCCGCTTATTAAAATGGGAAAATACGATCCGGTCATGTACCACCAGGACCGGTGATACGGAAATCGACTATATCCGGCTTTCGAAATTTTCCATTATCTCAATTTGACTATGTTAACACTTTAATTAAATAACAGTTACTAATGTTCGAAAACCAAATATGTTATTTTTCTTCTATGGAAACTTCTAGAAGCTTGTATTGATTTGGTAATGAACTATTCAGTTACAGAAGAAAAGACTATGAAGGAATAAATGTAAAAGACAAAATACTGTTTGTTATATCACGAAGCTAATGGAGTTTAAATATTTAGTGTATAATTTCTTCTTCGTTGTGTTTGCGTTCCGTTCCAGTGAAAACTTAAAAATTTATTGGCAGAATCGAGATCTTCTAGCTTTGAATGAATCAATTGATGCTCTAGCTTTTTTATTTGAGTTCAGCCCTCCTTACTTTTTGAGAATTGTATGATTTGCTACAAATTGCTGATAGACCGAGCGCTCGTGACAGAAAAAAGAATAATTTTTTACAGGCTGCCATTTATAAGCTAGATACTCACAGCTGCAAACACAAGATATTTGCATTTTAAACTTCCCACTAGGTGTCAATACATATTGAAAAATAAACTTTAATGAACAACAGGCTGCATTTCTTAGAACGTAATGCAAGTTTTCGAAATCGACTTGAAGAGATAAATTTTCACTGAGCTACGCAATAAATTATCTTAGTATAAAGACTTTACTTTTGGACTCATGTAGACCATCTGGCAATAAACTTTCAGACAATTTTGCGAACTTGCCTGATGTTCAAAAAAATGGCAGACTGTAAAAAGTTATTCAAAGAAGCTATTTTTTGTCGCTAATCACAATCGATTTTTCAATATTCATTGATACTAGCTGTAAGTATCTACCCTATAAATGGCAGCCTGTGAAAAATTGTTTTTTTTTTCCTGTCACAAGCGCCCGGTGTCTGATTTGAGTTGAATAGAAATCGATTAATTGGTGATGCTATCAACAGAATCTTTTATATTTACCTAACTAAAAAATGAATGCTAAATTGATTACGCTATTAGTATCCAAACTTTTTATTTGTGTTAGAATCCAGTGTGCCCTAGAACTTCTGTTTGGTGTATTATTATTTACAGTACTTTTTGATCACAACACTAAGATAAGAATAATGTGAATTGTAATGCTCTGGGTGCACAAATGCAAATTAATTTTGTATGTTCGTAATTGTGGGCAAATGTAGCAAAACAATGGCATATCTTCTGGTTGGGATAACAATTTGTGCAGGAGCTCAACGCTGATCACATAGAATCGCACTGTGTATTTAGATTGTAAATTAGTGGTCCTGTATGCATGTACTAATTTCGCTGCAATTATCCTGCTAATTACATTTAAATTCCTGCTTGGAATGCGATCAAATATTTTCTCCCAACTCCTACCACCCTTGACAAATACCACCAACGTCTGAAGTAACAACATTAACTAGGTAATCCTGTCAAATTTGATTGGATAATATGGATGATTCCAAAAGATTGGGATGTCTACTTCCCTCCAAAATAAGGTTCGTGTTGTGTATGTTACTAAATCGTTTTGGGATAAAGTTTCAACGATTTTAAGACATATTCAGGACGATTGAATGATCGTACTAGTGCACTATCACCGCCCACTTGGTCGACCCATCGGAATCCTATTGACTTTTATCTGTTGGGTTATTGGAAGACAATCCAATTGACAACGAACAACAACTTTAAGAGAAAATAAAAGATAGAATTATTATTGGAAGATATGCAATAGTTCGAAGTAATCGAGAATACAATCCATGATGCGAAGATTAAATTTATAGTACGTCGTTCAAACATTTTCAATATCTATATAATTTTTGTTACTTACTTGAAACTTTGCAACTTTATTGAACCCTCAGAATAATTCAAGTTCGTAGTACAAATGTTTGAGTTATAAGTTCGAATCGTATGTGAGGTGTATACTGTTTGTATTTTCAGCTTGTTGAGATGAAACAATTTCGCGCGAAGTATTGACATAGTCCCATCTCGTCCTGAACTCCTAATCCTTCTCATCATTATCTAGATCTTATTTTTATAGAAAGATAACCTGCTCTATTCTCTGTTAAGTCTGTATGGTGAATACTAATCGGCATGGTAAATTAACAATAATTATCGAATCAATGTCAATATCGAGTCGTTGTAGTTCCACAAATGATGTTCTTAATCGTGGTAGGAATATTTAAGAGCAAGATTCCAGGCCATAGGTTATTATTTGTAATCACAGCGACATTCTAATTTTGTCTGGAGGATATTTGACCCCTACGATTGGTCTGGCTGTTAACAAAAAGTATTGAAAATGTTCCCTGAGTATCATATATAAAAATTAGGACTCAGAATATAAGTAATATTACGTTATTTTTCTGCGAGCTTTGAAGCATCTAACAGAAATTACTGTTGATAGGAAGTGGTTGGTAGTGTTGATTATTAATTTTACACAATATTCTCTAAAACATACATAAAAATTAGTATTCAGACTTTAAGAAAAGCTAGTAATGTTTTGACGTATCTCTAGCACTTGGTATTTGTGAATTGGCCGTCGGCCCAAGCTAGCAAGTATGTATTCGATCAAAGTACATACTAACACTACTGTATCCCACACATTCTAATCCTCAGAAAATAAATAACGGCTGGCGGGCCTGGGATATCTTGGACTATTTATCATTAGCATATTGATATAAAAAATATTTTGATACGTAATTCTCTTAGTTATTTGCTGATTAACCCCAAAAAATTCTCGTGATCATTCTTATTGTAACAGATTTTCTCAATTAACGTCTGTCACATAATTATTTATTTATTCACTAACAAAATAATACACGTCACTTATAATTAAATAAAACAAAAAATAAATCTGAATAATATTGAAACAAACAAACTAAATAGTAACATTTATAAAACGTTGTTAGTAATCAACTGACTGCCGACCGGTGTAGTACTTCTAAACGTGGTGGGGAGGAAAAAGCTCCCTCCATCTAGGGTCGAAAATTGAAACTCGTTACACGTCTAAAATTCTTGAAAATAATTCTAGTAGCCTCTCAAAAGGCTTTTTTAGGCCTATAGAAAAACCACATCGTTTACATCGTTTACATTTTTGAAAATAAATATTAGTTGCATTATTATTGCTAGGTGCAGAGAAATAAATATATAGTTATCATGTTTTTTTTTAATATTAATTTTTAATAATTAATTCAGATATTAATTTATCATTGACCGTTGTCGAACAAGGAATAGTATAAAATTACTGCTATTTATTTTCACTATGAATAATATTTCTGTATATGATAATTGGTAATGGCATCGGCAGTACGGCCTCATTGTAAATAAACCTCCAGATTTCTGGACTAAAAGTGAATAAATCATACATATATATATATAAATCATGATTGAAATTTACAGTTTAAATTATTAACCTTGATAAACTTTTAGTTTGTATTGGCCTTTGACAAGTAAAAAGTTGTGAAAATCAACATTGATACAAAAAATAATGTAAATAACAGAAGATTTCTGAACTAGTAGAAAAAAAATAGGTGAAACTTTGTGTTCCAGAAAGCGAAATTCTCAAGTGAATTTTATGCACGCTAATGATACATATTAAATGCGAAATTTCAAAATTAATTTGAAAGTTGATTTCTCTGTACATTTTGAAACAAAGTTTTAATTAGAAAAACAAATTGCAGCAAAATTTAGAGCAACACAAATTCTTACTTGCATAAGTATCTAGAAATTGTTTTGCATAACTTGGAAATTATAAAATCTGTTATTCATTCATCATGTTTCAAATTTTGATAATTTTTCTTGTTTCTTGGAGAAATAATTATGACAGAAATAAGACAGGAATAATAAGTTAATCACAAAAGGCTATCATTCTTATATGTTTTATAGATTGGAACACAAATCGCGTAGGGCAACTTTTTGTTACTATTGCTTTAACTTATTTTTTCTGCTGAAGCTTTTATTTCTTCACTTTTCTATTAAAATAATGAACAATTTCTACTCTGAGATTTTTTTTGGTTTTCATAAACTATTTTATCCAATCAGAAATACCGGTACATAAATTTTAAGCAACAAAAATAGAACAAAAATCGTTGTAAATACACAAGAGTAAACAATTGCAAACAAAGCCCTATTTGACGAAATGAAAAAAAATATCGTCACTCTTTAGACCGACTGCATAAAATATTGTCAAATATTTGATTACGTGTTTCTAACCTTACTTTTTGACCTATCAATGCAAATTTCAATATTTTTATATGTTTCTATGATAAAATCAACTTAAAATTGTTACGAATAATTAAATCATCTTAAATTTTTTTTTTTAACAACATGCTTGCAACGTTTCATGCAATTTGATCTTTGTCCAATGCTTTTAATTCCTTTAATTGTCCATAACACTACCTAATTTCATTTTAATAACTTCAGTTGGAGGCTCCTCATATATTTTGCTTGAAGTAGTATTAGAACATATAATGTGAGGAAAATAAATAATCTCATTACTTTTATTTCTGGTTATAAAAAATGTGAAAATAAAAATACACGTAGAGCGTGGAATATTTTAAACACATCAACATATAAATAATTAGTACTAAAATGTTAAAAATATTATGGTTTTAGTAATTTAGGTTAACATTTGGAGAGTGCAATTTAACATTATGAACATGGTATCCATTAGTATTCCATAAAAATATAGGCTTCGGGTGTTTACAAATGAAATAATGGATGCAATCCGGAATGTCATAGAATACATTAATTTACGAATTAAATTTATAATGGAAAGAAATATAATCAATTCATTAGAAAGAATAACAAATATTTAATTTGTAATCGATTAATACGTGGTCTTCTGCGTTCCACGGGGCTCAATTCTAATTCGTAGAGACAGTTTCTTAACATCATTTTATAGACTCTCGATACTTGTACCACCTAGCGGACAATTGGAGAAGTTTAGATTTCAATCTGCTAAAAAATGGCCTCTTTTGTTCACTTATTAAACGATATACTATTATTTATGAATGTTTCAATAATTTTGTTATATTTTCTATTGCTATATTCATGATTGGGATATCTTTTTTCATAATAAATATTTTTACAGGAGTACCTTTCTGGAAGTTGAATTTATAGGAGTAATAAAGCTATTATCCTGACTGTTGTTTTATTTTATTAAAGAAATATATCGTTTCTCTAGAACTATTAAAAGTTAAGCAAACACCCATTGTTTTAGAATCGCAATAAAATCATTGGCAGTAAATAACTACTGATATAAATCCAAAATTCTTTTGGTCTACACTTTTTATATTCTTGACCCAACAAATCCGCCTAAAATAACCGGAAGATATGAGCTACACTTAATAAAACAAAAACCGGAACTCCTACCTCGTTGACGACACTTTTCCGGAATTCCTCTCACGCATAAATCATTGAGAACAATGTTTTGGAATCATTTTTCTGGCACGTTTGAGTGGTTAACTGTTCGGGTGAACTTTTGTTTTCAGCAAACAGAACAGATTTACTTTAGGAAGTTCCGCGGAATGTGAAAATATCTCTGAGTGCTATTTTTTATTCAAGAGTAATGATCTCTCGCCACTTTAACAAGACAACGAAAGATCGAACCCTTCTCAATGAAACGGACACACGAGCGACCATCTAGATTCTTGAAATTTTCAGTTTCCATTATCGGACCAACTGCCTACTTATCTACCTACATCAATTTGGCTAAAAAGGAATCAACAGATTAAATCAATATATACATTGAAGATCTTTTTCCATTTAATATCCAACCAGCAAAGTTGTAGATACTAATGACGTGATTTGTTAAAAAGGTGTGATATATCTCGATCCTAAAAAAAAAAAGATCTACCATTTAGTAATCAATTAGCATTGGTCTAAACTCTAAACAAAGGAGTTTTGATGATCTTGAATCAATGTCAGTTGAAGACACAGCCTCGCTATTCCAAAACATATGTTACTTAAAAAGAGTTATTCTAATTTTAGCCTCCGTAGAAATAAACAAAACCAAAAAGTGTTTTTTAAACCATGTTAAATTCCCCTAATTCTTCGCTTGGCTATTCCCATTCCATTTGAAAATTAAATTCTGTTTGGATATTCAGACTCTTGGGATTTCAATGCTTTCAATTTGAAAATACAGTTTATTGATGCGGGAAATACAATACAATTATATTCAAAGTGAGTTAAATTGGCAATGTAACGAAATAGGTATTTGCAGTTGAGGGAAAATTTTACAAACCACATAACAAAGTGTTAATGTATAGAGGTTGAAAAGTTCGTTTGCACTCTGAGGAAGTTGCAGGGCTATCGATCCGAACGTGGTACTTATCATTGCACATACATCATTAGGAAGAAGTATCTTCCAGCATAAGGCTGGAATTCATTTCCATAATAAACTGTAACTAGAAGACGATATATCTCCAAGGACTCGTCATTTTTGAATTTATAATGTACAAGATGCAGAATTCTATGCCATTATTGTTAATATTGATTTTTCTCAGACATTCATGATTCAGTTACTCATTTTCGTGAATTTATTAATGGCTAATTGCTACCACTAACACATTGACACCTTAAAATTTGATTATTCGTTGAATTAACAAAAGCGTGACATCAGTAAAATATATTATTTTGCCTTATTTTTCTTTAATTAATATGAAAAATTTCAAAATTCGTTGGTGCAACTGACCATACTTCTCCTTTTGGAAAATATAATAGGAAATTTTTATTGATGTTAGAATATATATTTTATTATTGAACGATTGGGTTATGTGTTGCTCTTAAAAAAATATAATAAATCTAACTATATTATGAATAATTTCTCTTCAAAAGGAACAAGCAATAGCAAAAAGATTCAAATCATCAAAATATAGGAAAATATGATCAGAAATCAAAATTCAGAGTACTGTTCCAAATAAAATAAGCTCTGAAAATTTTATTGAATATATTTCTTTTATATGTTGATGAATTTCTTTGTTCTTTTCCTTTTAATAGGGTAAATTGACGGCACAATAAAAAAAAAAAAAACAATAAAGAGCTTAATGATGGAAGATGGCATTTCTGTAGAAAAATAGCTTGTTACTCGTTAAAGAAATTGAAAAAACTTGACGTGAACATCACGTGACTTACTTGTACATCATTTGATATATACACAAATTTATTCAATAAAGTTTTCTGTCACTCCAGATTATAATTAATATAATTTTAATAATATTTTGACATGTAAAATGTCAAACAAAATCAAAAAATTGACAACAAATTATCATTGCCTACCTTATCATTTCAATTATCATTTCAATTAAATTGATTATTTTATACGCCAAACTCTGAATGTCTGTTATACTTATAAACTGCACTTCCGGCTCAGCCGATTGTTACAAAAATAGTAGATAACTATTTTGATGCTACAACAAGTTCAAACACTGAATTTCAATATGCCATGGCTAATCATCCTAGATTTATGCAAAAATTTAAAAAAAAGTTTCAAGTAAAGTGCACTTCTGGCTTGACCGATTCATACAAAAATAGCAGATAACCATTCTGATATTAGATCAAGTTCAAATACTAAATTTCAACATCCTACGTTTGATCATTCTGGATTTATTAGAGAAATTCGCAAAAAGTTTCAAGTAAAGTGCACTTCCGGTACAGACGATTGGAACCATAATGTGAGGTGCACAACTAGACCCTATACCAGTCTTAAATACAAAATTTCAACATTATACGTTCGACCAGTTTTGAGATTTTCGAGTAACGAACGAACGCACGCACGAACGTACCGACATCAAGCCGAAAATAGTCTAAATAGATTCAGGGATGCTCAAAACGGATATTTCCATCAAAATTTTGATAGGTGAATTTTGTCGGTCTCACAATACTTTCTTGTACTTAGTACAAGTAAGTAAACAGCTTATGTTGCTGCTGCGCACAGTAACTTCCAATTAGAGTGGGCTTTGGCCCAACATACCTTTCTTGGTTATCTTGGGCTCAAGTTTGATTCCACTAGCGTATGTAATTCGGTTCTAATCAGAAAGATTCAAGCGTAGCAAACTAACCTACAATTCTAATAATAGAAAAAAAGCGCTGTTTTAGTAACACTGACAAACTTTATCTCATCTGCAAGTTAATAGTAGCGCCATTTCTTGGAGATTATGTTCATTATTTAAAGCCCCGATACCAGGATGAAGTTCAATTTGCACATTCATTTCCAATTTTTGCATTTACTCCCAATTTTCTTCTGTTATTCTTCCATTCTTGGCAACATTCACAACATAATTTCATCTTGCGTAACCATAAATATGCTAAATAGGTACGATGATAAATGTAAATAGAAACATTGGGACTGTGGTATTTTCTCAATTATCGATATTATATACAGGGTGTTAAAAAAGGGGTGAAAAAAACTTATGGCATATAAATTTCAACGTACTAATTCACAATCAAAGAGAGTTCTTTCAAAATTCACAAAATTATGGGGGTGCTTCAAGAAGAGTACATTTCTAGTGCCACTGGTCGACATGAAATTTTCAATGAAGCTAACAAATTTTAGCCACGTAATTAATGTTGAATAATAAATTAATTACTTTCATTCTGGCGTTTTGTAATAAAACCTACACTGTCACTGATCATAATTGAGTAGTTGAACATTGGTGTGGTTTCTTTATAAAAGTAATTAAACATGCTTTCTTATTCCAATATTAAAATGGTCAATATGATTTCTATGTATAGTCGTGCTCGAGCGCGGCGTCTTCATGAAGAAGCCTATCCAAACCACGCATTGCTTCATCCAGAAATTTTTCAAAAATTTTCCAACGACTAAGGGATACTGGTTCATTACATAAACGTTTTGCCGATAGTAGACGGCCGAGGACAATAGTTACAGAATAAAATTAATTAATTTGTTATTCAACATTAATCATGAGGTTAAAATACTCATTTACTAGCTTCATTGAAAATTTCGTGTCGATCAGTGGCACTAGAAATATAATGTAGCCACCATTCGTCCTTCAAGGATGCCCAAACTCAAAGAATGTTCATAGTATGTTTAATTAGGATGCATCGGTACGCACCGATATTTATAAAAAAGTATCGACGATACCGATACTGATACCGATACGGATAGTGAAAGGTTCAAAATGTGTAAAAAGTTGTGGGTTTATATTAGAATCAGACGCTTTTGATTACGTAGCTAATATACGTATTTAGTGAAATTAAATAATAAAACGCGGCATCTCCTGAGCTTAGATAAATCATGCCGCGTTTACATGGATGGCGCGTTCACACATTGATTTATTCATGTATCGATGTATCAGCAAATTAATATCGCCGATTCCGATATATCGGTATCGGATGCATCGGATTCCAGGTGCCTCAAAACGTTGAAGAAATGTAAATGATTATCCATCGAATGACTAAAAGCCAATATTTTAACTAATAATCCAATATCCAATTGTTAGTCAACTTTATATGAAGTTTCTCCTTTTGATTATGTAAAAATTCATACACAGATAGTGAAAAATAATTTATAATTGAAAGAAACCAATGTCAATAAAAAACTCTGATATATCAAGAATCCTATATCAAACTTTATGTAAAAACTGTTTCACATAAAATTCATCTTGACTCACTGAAATACATGCTAATGATTTCTGGAACATTGAAGCTCAACAAAAACAATTGACAAAAATTGATTAGTCTGCTGCTCTTGCTGCACAGTTTATTCAAAAAAAAGAAGGTAAAGCCAGAGTTAAAAACTTTTGTTTTACAACTCTTGAAACAAAGAATAGATCGCATATTCACGTTCCAAAACTGTCAAAGTGTTATTGGAGATATCACCTGAATTATTGCAGGTATCTATGATCCTGTATTGCAAAACAATACATAAATCTGTTATTCCTAAAGAATTTATGGTGAACCTACCCTGTCCTTATTTATAGATGGTATCTTTTCATGTCTTCGTAGCACGAAAATATATCTAGTCAATGTTATTTTGAATTAAATGCATGCCTACTTTATGAAGTTATTACATCTTGCTCGCAGATCCATTTCGTATAATATAAGCTTTTATATTCGATATAAATTATCGTTATGGTTCCTACATGTATTAGACTATGACTACAAGAGGCGCACTCATATTTTTCACATGAGGATCTTCATATTTTTATAAATTACTTTTGGAATAAAATTAATTATAGGACAATGAGAAATTATAATATTGTGATAAATGTAGTTCATGTTTTCGTCAACTAAGGATATATATATTATTTAATATCTTTTCTAAGATATCACTTCGAGCTTGGAGATATCCAAGAAAAATCAAATTTATGCGTGACTGAATTTTTAATTTTTAATTTATTAATCATAACATAAATACAAAGTGAAACAAACACTTCTTGTATCCATTGAACCATGAAGTAAGAATTTTTAATGAGGTCATATTTCTTGGAAGAATATTATTAATTATAATTAATTTGCATATTTTTCTATTTCGAAGTGATAAAATAAATGCTACATATTTTGGCATATTAATGAAGCCATATAAAATGTGTATAGAATTTTTTTTCAAGTTTTAGGCAGATGTCGTTTGCTTGAATAATTTTTCTTTCAGGATATATTATGAAGTCAATTACAAACTCTCATTTCACTTAAAATTTTCTTTTTCCCTATCTCTCACTCCCTGTTACATCTCTGGTGGACATCTTAAAATCATATTCTCCATTTACTGCTTCGCAAAACATAAATCTAAAACGGAAATATTTATAAGTTAAATTACTCAGATACTAAAAGATATTATTATTAATGGCTTTATGTTGATTTTGTTTTGAAGAAGAGATAACGGAGGATTGTTTTGATTATTGATTAATTTTCAGAAAAAAATAATTGAATTTCGATGTAGGTCACGGCAAATAGGAGCATTTGACAAATTGCCAAATTTCAAGGGCGGGTCTTAACCACAATCAAAAAGGAACATAAATTATGCTACAGGATTTGTTCCTATTTAGGGAACTGTGCAAAGTTTGAAATACTAAATTGATCCACTTATATTTGATATATGGTCCGCCATAATTAGAAAACTCTCACAATGATTTGTTTGGTCAAAAATAGTTTGCGTTTTCGTATTTGTATACAATATTTAAAATTCATTACACAATTTACTTTTGAAACTGTAACATAAAATTAAATAATTCCAAAGAATAACGGTCGCCGAACTAAAATAGAGTTTTGTTGAAAAATCTCATTTTGCTGGAATTTGTCATTTGTCATTTCTACGACAAAATATTACAAACAATCCGCAATTTATAGTAGTTAAACTACCAAGCAATTTCGCTATTAGTCACAATAACGAAAATAATGAAAATTCTCCATTTTTATTTGCCTCTTTGCTCGCCGTGGCATCTCCTAATGTTCTTTTTTTTTTTCAGGTGAGTACCTTCAAATATTTATCCACTTCCAAGGAGTAAAGAAACAAAGAGGAGCAAACTGACAATCGACAATGGGGTCAGGTATCGTAGAACGAAAATCGATCAGCCCAAGATCAGCCCTTGTTTGAAAAACATCAAATCCGTTAATTAATCAGATAATAATTGGATAGGCGACTAATTAATTTTAATTATTCTGCCGAATAAGGAATTACGCGAATATTCTCAAGTATTCGTTTTGTTGATCCACAGGAGTTTCTTAAATAAGCAGAAACCTATTATTTTGTCTTAATTAAGTTTGAAGTCTCAAAATCTAAACTTTCACGGTAATATAAAATTTTACAATAATCTTTATAGTTTCGACTTTTTATGAAAATTTGGTGCGCATGTTGGTGAAAGAATATACTAACTGCGATAGTTATTGATAAAATATAAGAATTTGAGAAAAATTTTGATGCTGGTAAATGTGAAGCTTTGATATTTGAGATGGGTGAACGTTAAACAGTGACAGATTGCAATTTTTTGTGAGTGGTGTGAAAGTAAAACAAGTGAAGAATTTTGTATATATGGGTAGTGTTATTTCGAGTGATAGGAAGCTTGATAAGGAGATTGAAAAAAGAGTATCGATTGGTGTAAGATACTGTGTGATGGAATAATAATAAAAAAAAATTAATTATAGAAAAAACAGCAACATTTGAAGCTGTCAGTTCGTACATTTACTAATTCATTCATTCTTACCTTTAAAATTAAATGAATATTCAGTTTCTGCCTTACTTACTTGCGGAGCTCGGGCGCCAGATTTTTTTATTTGAAAAAGAAACAAAACATTGGAACTTTCAATCTTGAGGTGTCCGGTGCTGGAAGGTAAAAATATTTTCCCCGAAGTGACACGATATAATGAATTTTATGCATTCAATTTAAATAAAGTCAAAAGGAAAAAATTTAAATGAAACATTACTTATAACGATTAAAACGAATCAGTTTAAGGAGGCTTAAGGATCAATCAAAGGCAATTTTCCAAAAAAATTTGAAAATGGTCCTTCATTCCATGGTCTTTTTATATTTGGACGTTTCGAAAGATTATATCCAAATATATAAAATATAAAAAGACCATGAAATAAAGGAACATTTTCAAATTGTTTTGGAAAATTGCCTTTGATTGATCCTAAAGCCTCCTTAAACTGATTCATAATTTAATCCAAGGATCCACAATTTTTTTTCTTCAATTACTTATAACATATTGACTATCAACACGATTATTATAATACGTAAATTGATTTTTGAGAGAGAAGGCGGTTGAATAAATTTAACTATTTTAATAGTTATTTGTGTATCAAGGCCGTAAAGGATATCTTTTTTGGTCGAATCTGTTGTTTGCGGCCGAAGCATAGCTGAGGCTGCAATTCAGGTGAGACCAAAAAAGAACTGTAGGCCGAGGTGCACACAACGTTTTTTAGGCGATCATTACGAAATAATTCAAAATCACATCATTTTATCTATTTATTTCTAAAACATTGCAATTGTAAACCTTAGTTGACGTTGAAATTGTTTTATTTTATTGTCTTCTATCAAATTGACATTTAACAAAAAATGCGTATTTATTTTCTGAATTGCAAGAACTATAGAGGTTGACGGAAGAATATATGTACAGTGGTGGCTCATATTATTAGAGCCACTAGCTGAAATATAGATTTCCTCAATCAAGCTGCTCTATTCAATGTCAAAACTCATTTCTAACTGTTTTTTTCTATCATCATTATAAAATAGCTATATCTGCAGATTCCTAAACTTTACTTGGCAACACTGTGAATGCGCCATCTATTGCATAGATGCCATTTAATCATAGATAATGAGCCTGTGAGTCAGAGGACGTTCTCCAGCCGCGTTGTTTGGGTAAGTATTTTTGAAGTTTTTTGATGTGTAGGCCTAGAATAACTTTTTTTGTATGATTATATATTCAAAAATTATATTTTGAATGGTCATGATCTCAAATAATCACGTTTTTGAATTTTTATGTTTTTTTTTTTTTGCAGCGTATATTTTCAGAATGGGAAAAGTCAAAGATCTTTCCCCAAGAAAAGTTTCCGAAATTAAAACTTTATTGCAGCATACAGAACATTCACAAAGGAAAATTGCATCCATTAGCAATGTATCGCGGGCATCAGTCGACCGCATTAAAAAAAACTTGATGCAAATATCACGTTGGCTCCACAACGTGTTAACAGGTGCGGCCGGAAAAAGATCACCACACCACGTGACATGAGGAAAATCAGGGAAATTTGTGTAGAAAACAGAAAGGCCCCTCGTAAGCTTCTTACAAAGTTAGTTCAAGATGCTGGCGTTAACATCTCTTTAGGCACAGTTCGTCGACGTGTTAAGGACTTGGGCTTCACCTGTCGCCGGCCAGCTAAAAAACCTCTCTTGACTCCAGCGATGATGAAAAAGCGCCTCAAATGGGCAAGAGAACACAGAAACTGGACTGCCGATGACTGGAATAAAGTGAGTAGGAAATAGTTGATACTTAATGTTCCGTACATTACTTTGTTGTACAATCTCTAACTGTAGTGCAATGGAATGAATATTTCACAGGTTTGCTTCTCTGATGAGTCATCCGTACAGATTCTAATGGACAAGTCCGAATTCGTCAGAAGAAGACCGGATGAAAAATTCAGAGAGGACTGCATCGTTCGACGAGTAAAGCATCTCCTCAGCATCATGGTGTGGTCTGTGATCAGCAGTCAAGGCACGGGACGACTTTATATTGTAGAGAGCACCATGCGGCAGGATCAATATATCAAGGTGCTTGAAACCAAGATGCTGCCCCAGGTCCAAGAATGGTTCCCAAATGGCGGATTTACCTTCATGCACGACTCTGCACCCTGCCATAAAGCAAAAAAGGTGACGAAATTCCTTGCGGATAAGGAAATTCAGGTTCTGGACTGGCCTGGATATTCTCCAGATCTCAACCCTATTGAGAACCTCTGGGAGCTGATGAAGAGGGGAATTTCCAGGGAACACATCACTTGCAAGCGTCAATTGATAGAACGTTTAATAGAAACGTGGCACAGGGATGAATCCATGAAAAAAAATTGCTCGAAATGCATTTCGAGCATGCCCAGGAGGATTCAAGCTGTAATTGATGCAAAGGGTGGTGTCACCAAGTATTGATATTTTCCAATCTCTTATTATTTTTTCATAATATTAGTTAAAATTTAGGCATAATTATGATAAATTATCCATATGTAAATAAAATATTCCTATCAAAATATTCATATTCTAGTTTTATTTGAACCTAAACACAAAAAAGGCCATTTTTCTAGTGTGGCTCTAATAATATGAGCCACCACTGTTCTATTTAAGCGAAAACTGTTTCTTAAAGAGTTCATCAAGCTGCCCATATAGGTAAATATAAAGTGTTTATGAAATATTTTTTGACAAATCAGTCCCAAAAAGAAATATTTGACAGATTAGTCCCAAAAAGTAAAATTTGACAGATCAGTCCCAAAAAGTGAAACTTCACGGCCGCAAAAGAAGCCATAAAAACACCTTTTTTGTCATGATCGCCTAAAAAAATAATTAACAAAAAAATAACAGCTTATTCTTAGCCCTAGGTGATTCCATTGTTGAACAAGCGCTTTAAGGAAGGTGCTAATTCAAACCAAACAACGTAAACAACCAGTCCACATTACATATAATATAACATAAGATGGCTACTCTATAGCCGAAATCGGTTAACAAAATATATTTTTGATACAAGACTTGGATTTTCCTCTAATAATCTAATTCAAATTGGACAATGTAGCGCTCACAAAGAGATGCTTCCATCATCTGACGCCACAGACTTCTAAAAGTGAAGAGTGCATACTTAAAGTATTTTTGCAACACTTGAATTCAATTCAAGCATATCAATTGAATGCAGCGAGAATTCACGACTATAGCACTAACAAATGTTACCAGCGCCATCTCTTATTACAGAAATAGAATTAACCATTGCCAATGCTATCTGTGATAGTAACGCTTCTGCGCAGTGGCGCCTCTAGGTATGAAAGGTATGAAATTTGACAGATGTTCAATAATCACTACTATAACTCATTTAGAACACTTAATTTTGGCATTAATAGTTATTCTAATACCTATTTAACACTTTGACACAGATTAAAGTATATCACGTAAGTTAGTTCATCTTCTTCCACTAATTGTTTTAACCCATTATTGTTTGTAGGTTATGATCATAGAAATATTATAAATGTTTGGGTTTCAAGGAATGTATTATTGAGTTAAATATACTATCTGCACTTGAACCTTCATTAATGTATGATAGTAAATGCTGAGCGTGGCTAAAGAAGCATAACGTAGAATGACTGCTGTGGAAATGAGATTTTTGCATGGTTTTGTGCGGGTATACTAGAAGAGACCGAATGCGAAATAAATTGGTGTATGAAACTTGTAATATTTGAGAAATTATGTCTGAAAGAGTAAGAATAAATTAGTTGATTTCATTTGGACATGTAGTCGAATTAAGAATAAAATCAATATTTAAGCCACAATTAGTCGCAAAATCAAATTTTCAATTGCAATATAAAAGGTGTCTAATAAAATTAGCAGATCAAATTTGCATCTTAAAGTTGTGCTCGTCATTTGATAAAATTAATAGTTAAGGTATTTGAAATTTGGAATTCAAGATGTATTCCCAAAATAAAATGTGAAGAAATAAGACAACCTTAATTATGAAGGAGGTGTAGGAATCGAAGTCTAATTGCCAAACGTGACTTTTTTTTCGATCCGCTATTGTTTATGTATATACAAGTTAATGTTTAGCCTACAGTTCCGTTTTATCGATTCGGGTCATTCAATTTACGGAAAATAATTTAAGTTGAACTGAAAGCTCTCCCAAAATCCAGATAATATTTTTCTTTAATATAGTAGTAATCTTTTTATAGTAATGTTATGTATCACAATAGCTCTCAAATATTTTCAAAACTTCAGAACTGTTTTATTCCGGTAATAAAATGAATTTAGTGCTAGAGAAAATCCATTGAGAAAATTGTGCTAAGATATATTTGAAATCAAAGAGTGTTTTTTTTTTGTCGAATAAAAAAATTTTGTTTTGGCGAAATCGCTACAGAAATAAATAAAAATCTTTTAATGTCGGTCGATAAACGTTTACAAAAAGATACACTTTCAGAACTCTGTTTGGAGGAAAAAGCATAATGGATTGTTTTCATATAGATGTGAGTTGGAAATATAGAAAATAAAACCACTCTATCTTGGCATCAGAATGATAAAATCCTGCACTTTTTTAATGCCGGAACAGGGTTAATATTTAAACGATTTTTAGTGATATATTTTTTGGAATCAACATCAACATAGAAAACAGGATAAAAATAAATTATTATCGACGATAATTCATTTTCATTTAATATTCAAATCGTTTAAGTTGGTTCAGATGAATGAACTGTTGATGGGAATTTAATTTTCACGAATACCATTTACTATTCAAGTCAGCTTCGATAATTATATCCTTTTTAGATATGCTATGTCTCATGAGACTATATTAATACAGAAATTGATTTTTTTTGAGTTATTGCACAAAATTCGTATCATTGGTCGTTAAATCTGTTCCGATTGGTTATAATTTACGTCCATCAATTTGAAATCAGCGCATGTTGAAATCTCTTCCTGGCATATCTCACAGACCTGCGATTAAAAACCAACATTCCCTGGTGTGTCCGTTTGAAATGATTCTCTGTAGTCCATGTATCATTCGCGTTTCAGTATTTCAGGCTCGTCCAGCGGCCGCAACACCATAAATCACTTACCCGGGGCGGAAGTGCTACCCCGGCTCTGATTACATACACCCTCGTCCGTCGAAATACGGCCCTGTTCTAATTATCGACATGTGATTTGCAAGATATGAATAAGGACTATATTCGGAGATGTGGGCGACTGCTATGACATCTGTCGGAGCTATTTTTACTCACTTGACAGTTGAAATGCATTCTATTTTCGAGTGTTTTTGTCAGTGGCTACAGGCTACTTGATACTGCATTTCAAACTGACAGGATGTGACGTCAGAAGAGTGGAGCACACATGACGATTTGATTTGGATGCTCTCTCAGCGAAATCCGATTGGGCGAGTATTCTACATTTTACGAATTCGTAGTCTAAAATCGATAACAGCATATACAGCAAATATTAATCCGCATAATTCAATTATTTCTATCCTAACAGCATGAATAATAGTTATTTGGGGACTCCTTCTCGAACCCCTTAAGAGACAAAATAAATGTATAAATAATATTTTCACGGCCGTTTTTCTCGGAACTGAAAACAACGGCTCCGTAATACTGTCGACCACAAAGGAGTCGACAAAAAATTACTTTTGTTTGTGGCCGTCACTGCGAAATCCAAACATTTTTTCTGAATACGGTTTGCGTACATCTCGGAACAGAGATTAATTCTCTCCAGACCGAAAAAACTCAAATCTATTTTGTTCGGACCTTGACATATGTTTCTACGACAGAAAATCATATTATTCACTCTTTCAGGAATAATGTACATTTTCACTCTCGTGAGGTTACCGTTGAAAAATTACTAATCACACATTATCAGCTGTTCTGCAAAGAAGCTTTATTTCCCTCTCCCAGTAGATGAAAATAAAAATTATTTCCAGTAGAATAGAATAGTGTAAATAAGTGTAAGCAAAATGTTGAATCGAATGTTCAATTTCCTAATGAGTGTTTCAGAAACGTTAACAGGATGTATTTAATGTTGTATTTCATTCCGCAAAATATTATGCATTGTAATCTGATTTTTTGAATGTCAGGTTGCAGTGTTACACTCATTGAAATGGTGCATTAAAATACGGGACAAAATGCAGCATTTGATGCATCGAATACTATTTTCTCTGTTTCAACTTCTATTCACATTACATTGTATGTAGCTTAAACAGTGAAATAAATTTGCATCGGTAATTCATAAAACAAATCATTCCAGATGTTATCCAAAAACATAACTACTGAAATTAATGCTTCAGTTGGAATTATTTATAACATGCGTTCCACAATTTCAAATTTGCAATTCTAGCAACACTTTTCTTATTAGAAGTTGCGTCTTGAGTCCTATTTATATTAAAATGTAATACGTACAAAATTGTTGTAGTGCAATAAAGCCTTGTACCTACCTATATACACTTTAATTCAGTTATAAAATGTAAATTTGAGTCTACTTACATATACGGAGCGTACCAAAACTATTTTGGTCTTTGAAATTATAATTCTAGGAAATTTGCATTTCATTACATCTCAGAGAAGCTTATTTATTTATTACACGGAAGAGATTTGAGACAAAATCCTCAAAATTATAATTGCGAATGTACATAATTAAAAAGCTGTCTTGTTGAAAAACTACATCATGAAATAAAAATAGAAACTGAATTCTTCTAACTACTCTGTTCATTTCTAAAATTCCATATTTCAGTGATTCAGTATGAAATCCTATTTATCTTCACTTATCTGGCTGTTTACCTTTCTATTTTCCATTTCCATAGCAATGGAACAAAATTTTGACGTATATAGTTACATGTCAAGTAACTTGACGCATCTGTGATACGGTACTCATAAATAGTCACTAAACTAAGTTTTTACTGTTCTTATTTCTTTAATTTGTAAATCTTTCTAGTCTTGCCATTACGGTTACCAAACACGTGATTTACTTGTACATCATTGGATATATTTTTTGCATACCATAATACCATAATTAAACACAAAATTCCATTGTTCCACGGCTAATCGTTTTGAATTTATCCAAAAAATTCTAAAAATCTGTCGAGTAAAGTGCGCTTTCGATCCAATCGGTTGCTTTGTAAACAGTAGGTCATCATTCTTATGCTACAACATTCCTAAATACTGAATTCCAAGATTATACGGCAAGTAGTTCTGAATTTATGCGCAAAATTAGAAAAAAATTAAACTGAATGCACTTCTGGTTCAGTCTATTGCTATGAGAATAGTAGGCAATCATTCATATGCTACAGTGGACTGAAATACTTAATTTCAATGCTCTACAACCAATCATTTCGAATTTATGCGCAAAACTCCAAAAGACTGTCAAGTAAAGTGCACTTCAGGCTCACTTGATCACAATGAAAATAGGATAATTAAAGTGCACTTTCGGCTCAGCCGATTGGTACAAAAATAGAAGATAATCATTAAAATGCTACAGAAATCTCAAATACTGAATTTCAGTATCCTACGACTAATCATTCTGGATTTATACGGAAAATTCACTTCCGGTACAGACGATTGCAACCATAATGCGAGGTGCACAACTAGACTCTAGACCACTATTAAATACAATATTTCAACATTATACGTTCGACGGGTTTTGAGATGTGCGAATTAAAAACATACGTACCGAAATCAAGCCGAAAATAGTCAAAATGGATGAAGGGATGCTAAATCAAATATTCATTACTTGAATTGAACGTTTCAGAAAAATATAAAACAGTGGAAGACTGCACGTCCTCGATTTAAAAGATCCGAGGATGAGATGTGGAACTAGTAATTCACGATTTCAGTCTCTTGACCGATTTTAAATTGAAATTGATTCTGCTTGATAAAAGCTAAACAAAGTTTCAAAAGTTGGCGCAGATATTGTGGTAAATATAATTAAAACGATCTAAGATTGTGAAAAGTATGTCATTATTATTTGGTCTTATTTTACGGCATTAAAATTGGATATACGCGACAATATTCTTTGTAGATGCTTTCAAAGGAGCATCTAAGAACGGTTGACCTCATTTATTTTATTTTGCTTCTTTCTGTTAAAATATTGTAGAATCTTGCCTACTTCTTTCAATTAGGATACTTATCACAAGAAGTGTAGGAAGTAAAGCTTCGTTTTCACCGTTCACCTTTGTGACATTTTTCCGTATATAATTCCACATCAATAATTTTATTATATTTTGTGTCCATATTAAGTTCAACATTCGTTTACTGATTGAATTCATTTCAAACAGTTTAAAATATAGAAACTCTTCCCATTTCTGAAGATGATCCACGTGGGACCGAACTCTTGACCGAATTCCCGAATTCCAATACATTTATTAAAAGAATGTATTGAAGAAAATGGATACTTATTTTTAATTTTCCGTTAAAGCTTTTGAAGTCAGTTTTTGATAAAAGTCTAAGGTAATGGAATTTTACATTTGATGTTACAGAGAATTAAGATTCTTGTATGTTTTTCTAAATATTAATTTCAGTCTTAATGTAGGCAAAATCTTAAATATTTTTCCGTTTAAAATGGAATTCGCAGCTTAAAATGATTCCTGTACATTTTGTGAAATATTCTGCGAAAGAATATGAATGGTCTTAAGAAAATGAGATTATATTTTGAATATTTAATATCTAATTCTTTTCAAAGTGAATAAGTTCACATTTATGTCGTATCAAATGTTAGATTTCTTATATGATTTAGGTACTAAAAGTTTGAAGAGGGTGCTGCGAAAATGTTACTTATTTTGCAAAATCTAGCAAATACATTATATTCAAAACCACTATATAATTTTTAATAGATTTACGTTTCTGGAACTAAGCACGCGATTATCGGCATGTTTTATGTTAACTATTTCCTAATGAACACTGACAAGAAATCTGACGTGAACATCACGTGACTTACTTGTACATCATTGGATATATATCTACATATATATAATACGATGTGATTTTGTGTTTGATCATATATATCATTTGATATATATATAATCAAACACAAAATGTCATCGTTCCACAGTTAATCGTTTTGGATTTATCCAAGAAATTCTAAAAATCTGTCAAGTAAAATGCGCTTTCAGCCAAGTCGGTTGCTATGGAAACAGTAGGCCATTATTCTTATACTACAACATTCCTAAATACTGATTGCCAAAATTCTACGACCACCAACAGATCTGAATTTATGCGCAAAATTAAAAAATAAATTCCTACTGAAGTGCACTTCCGGTTCAGTCTATTGTTATGAAAATAGTAGGCAATCATTCAGATGCTACCGCAGACTGAAATATCAAATTTCAATATTCTACACCTGATCGTTACGAATTTATGCGAAAAATTCCAAAAGACCGTCAAGTAAAGTGCACTTCCGGCTCGGTGGATCTCAATAAAAATAGGATATGATCATCTAGACGGTAAGATCGTCCTAAATACTGAATTCTAACAATCTACGTTCAATCGTTTTGGATTTATGCGGAAAATTCAAAAAATGTTTCGAATAAAGTGCTATTCCGGCTTAGTCGATAGCAATCATAATGCAAGCTGTACAACTAGATATTATAAAAGTGCCTAATACAAAATTTGAATATTCTACGACTGATTGTTTAGAATTCATGCGGAAAATTCAAAAAGTCTGTCATATAAAGTGCACTTCCCGCTCAGCCGATTGTTACAAAAATAGAAGAGGACCATTAAGATGCTACAGCAATTTCAATTGCTAAATTCCAGTATCCTATGGCTTATCATTCTGAATTTATGCGGAAAATTTAAAAAAAGTTTCAAGTAAAGTGCACTTCCGGTTTAGCTGATCGCAATCATAATGCAAGATGTACAATTACATGTTATAGAAGGTCTTTATACGAAATTTCAATATGCCATGTCGGATCATTCTATATTTATGCAAAAAATTCAAAAAAAGTTTCAAGTAAAGTGCACTTCTGGCCTGGTCGATTCCTACAAAAATAACAGATAACCATTCTGATACAACATCAAGTTCAAATACTGAATTTCAACATTCTACGATTGACCATTCTGGATTTATTAGAAAAATTGGAAAAAAGTTTTAAGTAAAGTGCACTTCCGGTACAGACGATTGGAACCATAATGCGAGGTGCACAACTAGACCCTACACCAGTCTTAAATACAAAATTTCAACATTATACGTTCAACCAGTTTTGAGATTTGCGAGTTACGCACGCACGAACATACGTACCGACATCAAGCCCAAAATAGTCAAAATGGATTCAGGGATGCTCAAAACGGATATTTCCATCAAAATCTGGATAGATGAATTTTGTCCGTTCCACAATACTTCCTTGTACTTGGTACAAGTAAGTATAAACCAAGGCAGGAGTTTTGAAGGAGGTTAATTCTGAGTTTATCAGTTGTAATTAGAAGTGGGTCCATTAGCCCTAATTTTGAATCTATATCAAAGCCTTCTTAAAATTGATACAATTTCGTCAATTTTTCATTCAAATGTCAAACGATTAAGAATGATATTAATTAATCATCATTAACCGCAGCGCATTGCTCAATAACATTTGTCGGTTCCATTACACAGTTATTATTACTTTCCCGGCCCTCAAAATCAATGAAAGAAAAAGAAATTAATCTTACAGATTTCAGAATAAGTTGATTTTTTTACGTTTGTGTAATCGTCCATAGTAGCAACTGTGCGATCAATCGAGTCAAAATTGCTCATACGAGCATAATTTCATCATGATTGTGGTTGGAATCGATTCACCCTCAAGTACCACACTCAACACTGATTCCTTGATTTTATACATAGCTGATATAATTTTGAATTATTGATTTGAAGTTTGATATACAAAGAAAATTTTGATGATCCTTTTCTACACGCTGCGATCCTGTAGTTTCTGAGACATTTCGAATCACGGTGTCTTTTTACTTACTTGTACTAAGTACAAGGAAATATTAAGAAACCGACAAAATTCACTATTGAAATTTTGATGGAAATATCCGTTTTGAGCATTCCTGAATCCATTTTGACTATTTTTGGCTTGATGTCGGTACGTATGTGCGTGCGTTCGTGAGTTCGTTCGTAACTCGCAAATCTCAAAACTGGTTGAACATATAATGTTGAAATTTTGTATTTAAGACTGGTGTAGGGTCAAGTTGTGCACCTCGCATTATAGTTCTAATCGTCTGTACCGGAAGTGCACTTTACTTGAAACTTTTTTCGAATTTTTCTAATAAATCCAGAATGATCAACCGTAGGATGTTGAAATTCAGTATTTGAACTTGATGTTGTATCAGAATGGTTATCTGCTATTTTTGTATAAATCGGCCAAGCCAGAAGTGCACTTTACTTGAAACTTTTTTCAAAATTTTTGCATAAATCTAGAATAATCAGCCATAGCATATTGAAATTTAGTGTTTGAACTTGTTGTAGCATCAAAATAGTTATCTACTATTTTTGTATCAATCGGTTGAGCCGGAAGTGCAGTTTACATGTATAACAGACATTCAGAATTTGCCGTATAAAACAATCAGTTTAATTGAAATGATAAGGTAGGCAATGATAATCTGTTGTCAATTTTTTGATTTTGTTTGACATTGTACGTGTCAAAATATTATTAAAATTATATTAATTATAATCTGAATTGACAGAAAACTTTATTGAAAGTCAGGTGATGTTCACGTCAGATTTTTTGTCTGTAAATATGATTCTCGTGAAGAGATGCTTCAAAATAAACTCTTGTTACATGATTGTGGCGTTACTGTGATGAATCAAATATTGATGTGCTCATAGCAATCACTACATCAACTAATTCTGTTGAAAATAAACTCATTCAATATCAAGTATGGAACAAAATAGACACGCAATATTCTGTGATAAATTTACGAGCTGGTTCAATACAGCATCATACATTTTCCAGTAATTATTTGCAATAAACGAATTTGCGATGTGGTCTAAATACACGCATGGCTTATTGAGATATAAGCATTTCAAAAACGAATCAATACATAATAACAAACAAAAGTTGTCAATTTTGTTACCGTTTTCTGGTTTAAAATATAATTGCCGAGAACTTTTTTTTATTGTTATCTGCATTGAACATTTAATCTCATATCCTTTCATATTTTTAATAAATATGTTTTATTCAAGAATTACATGGCATTGACTTTAAGAATACAAAGCTCCTGGCTAACGAGAACAATGGTTTCAAGAGGTTAATAAGAGAAATCATCTAATAATTTGAATTTGAATACTGGTTATGAACTCAATCGATCGTGGTTACCAGTCATTTGTTTATAATCTCAAGTTATTTTTATCTATGAATCTACTTGCAAGAGTTACTTCAACACCAGAACACCACCTCCTGAAGTTCTGTGGATGGTTCAGTTATGTGCCAAATCATAAAGAGTAGAGCCAGATTGACCTAGAACCACAAGGAGTTGACTGTTTCCCTATTCAGACCTTCATTTTTATCTCCTGAAGATTCGTGGACATTGAATTATATGCTGAACCACAGGCAGAGCTCTACGATGCTAGGAGTTAATATTTTATCTAGTCATCTTTTGTATTTTTGTTGTCTTGACAATTTTTGTTCATTTATTTATTATACTTTTACACTTGAAAAAGGCAGCACTTTGCTGTTGAAACGTTGTGTTTCTAATCATTTTTTATATACAGAACTTTTCTAAATGAAACATATTCATTAAAAAATGAGCTCTGAAAAGTTTTTTCCTCTTAATAATTGATAATTATAACAAAAGAGTGATTCTGTTTAATTATGGTTGTGACATTCAGGCCGACGAAAGATTTCGAAATTCTACTATAAGAGTGTTCTTAAGTTTTTTAATTTGCGGGATGCTGAGTGAACCTCCAATATTTTTTGCAATATTCAATAAATTATAGTACAGACACTTGGTGCTATATTTGTGCCTATTATTTGTTAAATTTTGTGCTCTTGGTTTGTGCTAAATATTAACTTTTAGTCCCACGTCAGATTCCCAATATCGAGTATTAGTTATTATAAGCGTAAATTAATAGCACAAACTTTGGGATTCAAGCAAAAACTTAGCACTCACTACTCAGTAAATTATTCATCAATTCCATGTATTAACTGATGTGGCATACATGACAATTTAAGAATGAATAAAGTGATTTAAGATCAAGAGTTTTGCAGATGGTGCGAAATAAGAAATATGTACACAAGGCGTAAGACAAATCACTGTACTGCCGAAAACCATGAGATGCACGGACAATACGAATGCTTTAGTTGAACACGAGAAACGGATATTAACGTCTCGAAAATTATTTATAGCAGTTTGTGTTCTGTAACGTTTATTTGACATCGTTAAAGTTAATACTTGCGGGACAGCCACGTTCTGTAGTGGTAATGGCTGTCGTAAAGTCCGAGTTACTTGTTGACCGGATCGACTGCAGCTAGCTCTGATTTTTCCCCAATCGACACAAACCAATTTGTTCTCTAACTATCCAAACTTTATTTTCTTTCAGTACATAAACTATTTTAAAACTTAATTGACACTGGTAGCTTTATAACCTATAATACATGGACGTATAGTTTTACTTTTTCAATAAACTTTTAGACTTTCCGAATGGTTGTACTCCAAAATGACAGCATGAACATCGCGCCATTAATTTAATCTTACTTTAACCACTCATACATTACACTTGTTTCATGATTTACAGGATTTTCTGCAGAAGATATACATACATTTTTTTACATATGGAATTTTGAAAAACATACTACGCTCCAACATTATACAAGAATTAAATACAGATTCATTTAGAAGAACAATTAATAAATATCATAAAACACCTTTATGTTCGACTGCATCATAATCATGTAGTTTATGGTTGCATTCAGTGCCCATAATGTGGCAATTAATTGGACTAGGACTTTTACTTTATATAATTGGACGGAACTGTCACTGTCAAAAAATTATCATATATAATACCACAAGAGCTTCGAAATTATCGGATATTTCTCGATAGGTTCGTTGCAAACAAATGAACGTGTCAAGTTTTCTAGGTTAAAAAATCAAGAGCGCGTAGCGCGAGTGATTTTTCTGGAAAACTTGACAAGTTGATTTGTTTGCAGGGAACCTTGAGAGAAATATCAGATTAATTTCGGAGTTCGAGTAGTATTCGGGAGATTATTTTTTCCATCCAAATTCATCAATATATTCCAGAGACTTGACTCCGAATCTGCTCATTTTTACATTCAATCTGTCTGTCAGTTTGACAGATGCTGAATCAACGCGGCTGAATATTCTTTGTTTTGTATATATAACCAACAGACAAAATTTCCAAAAAATTTCCACTTGAAAACCGTGTTGGTTGTACCACGTGACGTCGAATGGTGCAATTCTATTGGTCGAAATTTTGATGGTAAAAATAATCATATATAATATCATAAGTGGTTAAATTTTACCGGAAAAATTTTTAGATTGTCAAGAGAGCTTGTTGCTTAGCAATTTATTGAGTGATATTGACAGAAAAATCACGAGCTGTCAAGCGAGTGATTTTTGATCAATATCACGAAATAAATTGGTAGCAAGCTCTCGTAACAATCTAAAAATTTTGCCAGGTTAAATTTAATCACGAATGGTATTCGGAAGATTATTTTTCCCATCCAAATTCATCAATATATTCCAGAGACTCGACTCTGAATCTGCTCATTTTCACATTCAATCTGTCTGTCAGTTTGACACAGGGAGTACTGTTTGACAGAAGCTGAATCAACGCGGCTGAATATTCTTTGTTTTGTATATATAACCAACAGACAAAATTTCCAAAAAATTTTCACTTGAAAACCGTGTTTGTTGTACCACGTGACGTCGAATGGTGCAATTCTATTGGTCGAAATTTGGATGGTAAAAATAATCACAGAAATATATTTTTTTTATTGACATGAAATAAATTCAAACAATAAAATCAACATATCATTTATTATTGTAATGAATACTTATAACACAATTAGTATTGTCGCGAATATTCAGACCCGAAGATGAATTCTTCTTGTTACAAAAACATTTTTCTCAATATTTGTGATTCTTTGGCACTTGCTGCATACAGTTCTACGCTTTCTGAAGTATTCATTTATTCTTTTTTATCGTATTTATTCTTCTCTACTCTTTCTGAATTATCCATTTATTCTTTTCTATTGTATTTAATCTCTTCTACACTTTCTAAAGTACTAATTTCTTCTATTAAATTGTATTTAATATTTTTGACATCTGCAAACAAACAGCAAAAACAATTGTAACAATAACAACACTAGCAAAGCACACCAAGTTATGCTTACCGAATTTTTGAATAGGGAAATCAAGGAATACTTTCAGAAGATATCCTGCGTCTTTAGAGCAGTCGAACATAAAGCTTTGTATGTAATTCGTACATAAACAAACTTTATAGACTCGCCTTCCTTATTAGACTCGCTCGTGCTGCTCGCTCGTCCATAACCAGCGGCTCGTCCAATAAAGTTCTATATTATATACTAATTACATAAATAGCTATTATAGAGCCAGTAAGCAATACACAAGCAGTAGTTCACAACAAGAACTTGAAAGTAATTGCCTAGAAATACAATTTCACCTACGGCGTCAGTGTGTTTTAGATATCATATCGAGTTCGTATATTGTGTATTTAGGTGATACAATAATATATTACCTAATCGTATTTCAAAATATTATGCAATTATCTTTGTTGCAAACGGAAACAATGTAAAATTTATGAAGAATTAATATGACTGAAGTGGATTTGTTCGTTGAACATCAGTCGTAGAACGTTTAAATGAATTAAACTTTTTACGAGAAAATTAATCAAATTATTAATAGAGGATAATTTAGATATGTGAAATTTGGAGTGACTCGAACATTTCATGATTTATTTATGACTAATCAAATCGGTATAGAATAACTTGAAATTTTTATGTTTAACATTAATGCGGAATATAGAAGCTTGATATTTATAGCGATTCGCAGTCAGCTAAATTTCATAGCTGCAGTAAATTTTTCGTTCAGTTATTTTATAATAATCTAGATCACAATGTGACCGTATTCCAGAGACAAAGTATCACGCCAACGTCATTTCTTGCAGCATTTCCGGCGGTGACGTCAGCAGAGATCGGGATTTTCTCGCGCTTCGTTTCTCAGAACACTGACTATTAAATATCAAAGTTGAGTCTAAAAATGAAGCCAAGACACTGTGAAATTGATGTGTGAAGTTATTCTTTCCGAGTTAATGGATTTCACTTTGTTCAACGTGATTTTCTGCCATTCCGTGTGAATGAACATAAGAGAATTATTAAGGTGTTTTTGTTAGAGGTATTTAATATGCAATTTTGCTAACCGACGATAAATTTTCATGTCACCGGAGATTATAATCTTTGGAGGACTGGTGCAAATATTAGAAATGCTAAACTTTGTCTTGATCTAGAAGATTCATTACCGTGCTACCTAAAATGTTGGACATTGATTTGTGTTACCGGTATAGTTCTCCAATTCACATAAAATATGATCCTTGAATAAACTTTATAATGTAATCCCTTATTTCTGACGTTCTTGAAAATAAGTTTTTTCAAAATCATGACAAAATAATTATATTTTAATCGCATTATGTTGCACGTAGTGAAATCATACGAATGTAAAAGGTTCACCTATTGGATATTATATGTTTTTAAATATAAAATAGATGAAAATAAACAAAATTAATCCAATTTTATTTCTTTAATTTGCAAGCTCTATCAATAGCATTCATGTTTTGGACACTCATCATTTACATGTCCTCCGTGACTACGAATGCAGGAACGAATTTGATGAACGCAGTTTTTGGTCACTTTGTGAAATAAATCCGCATTAATTTCACGAATGCAGCGCTGTATGTTGGTTTACAAGTCCTCTACTATCTGTGGTTCACTCGCATAGACCAATGACTTTTGTAACCACATGAAGAAAAATATATTGATTTTAAACCATAGCTTTTTGAATTTCTCGCATAACGAGAAATGAATGTTTCAGGAAACTTTGTTTTTAATAAGTCAAGGGTTTCATCATGTCCTGTTGGAAAAAGTTGCCATCCAGATCCATTTCTTTCAACTGAGGTCACAAAAAAAATCCCTTATCATCGTTCGATACCTTTTACTGCAACCATATTCCCTTCTAGTCCGTGAGACAAGGCATACATTTTTCGTTGATTACCGCTCAATTGAAACTTTGTGAATGGCTTCATTGTGATGAGTCCGACAACTTCTACATTTGGCAAAACTCTAGATTTGGGGGTGTTTTTCAGCGAGTGCTAATTAAACAGGTCAATTTCAAAATGCCTTGAACAAACATTACCGTCATATTGATCTTTACACTAATCGAAAGATATTTAATTATCCCTTGCTGAAAAACGCCCCCAAATCTAGAATTTTGCCAAATGTAAAAGTTGAAGCCACTCACAAAGTTCCAAGTGAGCGGTAATCAACGAAAAATTTATGCCCTTTCTCACGGACTATTCCTTATTTTGGAAAAATAAGGTCCAATAATGCCACAATGTCATAACTATACAAGACAGTGACTTTTCCAAATGTAAAGTCTTCTCAAGGATCTCATGTAAATTATGTTCACACAAAAACATCAATTTTGCTTTTTACATAACCGTTTAGCCAAAAATAAGATTCGTCAGAAAACAGGATTTTTATAAAAAAATCCGCTGTAGCCAGCGCAGTATTTCCCCGAACATAAATTTCATGGCAAGTTTTATCGCAATTTCAGAAATTTAGAAGATCACATCAATTAATTGCATATTTCAAAGAGAAAGCTGTCATTGTAAAAGTGACAGCTGTCATTGACAAAATGACAACTGTCATTGTTAAAGTGACAGATGGCGGTTATTTTTTAGTCCTTAGTTAAAATAAGTATTTTTGAAAATGAAGAAGAGTCTTTTGAGGTCTTTAATTTATTGGAACTACTTAATTTATTTTTGATCTCCCCAAGAGCTTAAAATTGATACCAAACTAGACAACATTTAGATGATTTCTGAAAGAAACAATTGACAATCGTTTACAAGAGCTTTAATTTGATACCATACACGAAAGAAAAAAATTACTCATACTAAAAAAACAATTGACGAACGTTTACATGTGATGTCAAAATATGAGTGATAATAATTCTAACGCCACATTATGATTCTTATTATTTCTTTGGCTCAGAAACATATAACGAATTTTATAATAATTTAAATTTTGGTAATAATAAATGAACCGCTGATAATTTTGGAAAATGTTTCGTATGCCAAATCATTCAAGAATTAGTTTTAGTTATTTCATATTTTATTATAAATACTTTCAATTATAAAATGAGCACAAAAAACTAAAATGTTCCATCTATAAAATTTTAGTACCACTGTTCGAAAAAAGTTTATTTGCGAACTTGATCCTAGCTTTTTGATGGAAAACTTGAATATAAAATTTTAGTCGAAAATTCGTACGCGTTCTCAGGTTATAGTGCTTTCAGACAGACCGACTTTCTTTTAAATTATGTTTTTTGGGTTCAGTAGAGCCTAAAACGTGAAGAATAATCAAAATCTCCAACTGTCAAACAATTACGACTACAATACTTCCCTTATAATATTAAAGGTCGGGGAAGTAAAAATCAAGATCATTTTCAAGTTTCTTCTGGGCCTAATTGCTAAACAAACGACGCTTTATTTCTTGGGTCAGCACGATCTTATACGAAGGGTGTACTGTAAACCTAAATCGTTCCTCAAAATTTGACAAGTTGTCATTCTTGAGAGTCCAACTTCTTGAAATGACAATTTGCATTTGCTTCCTCTGCTTTTACAACAGCAATGTTGTCTTGATTTCTTGCATTTCGTTGGTCGCTGTGATGTTTTTTATCGCATAAAGTTAATTCAGTTTCAAAGTTTTTCACGATTCGATGAAATGCAAACACCGTAGAAAGATTATTTGTTCCAAAATTTTCACGTAACAAGCAACGATTTGGATGATAGAAGTTTTGAATAATAAAGAGACGTTCCATCATGATGAAATGGCAGACTTTGTTCAACACTAACTGTCGAGAAATAATACTTTTATGTTTCAAATATGGCCGCCGTGATATTCTGAAAACATCTTAGCTATTGGGAAACCCTTTATAAGAATTATGGGCCTCAACATAAAGTACTGACAGCTTTGAAACTTCAGTCGCAGCTGTAAATCTGCTACTTCCCTGTCTAATTTGATAAATTAGTAGAACAAAATTTAGTTATGCCTTGCACTGAATAGATACAGAAGTTGCAGTGAGCAAAGGTCGTTTCCGTGATTATTCGACTAGCTTTTTCTAAACATTCCCAGTCAAAATACACATTTCATATTTAAGAATCTCTATTCTGGTTTGTTTAAGCATTTTATACATTTCCGGTGCGATACATTAGTCTTTTTTTGGTTGTTTATGAATACCGCGCAAAAAGCTTTATTTCTTCTAGAAGACTGGTTTCCATTCAAGTATTTTCATTTTGTGGAGAACAATTTAAAAGCTTCCGAAAGTTTAACTAATTTTCCGGGGTTGAAAATGTTGAAAACTAATTTTTCACTAAAGTTTTGGTCTTCGGTTAATCAATCATCAAAGGGTTTTTGAACGATATCGCTTTCATTGAGTACCAAATAAGTTTTGGCTGAAAACAACGATAATTACTTCCAGCAGCGACACCGATGTTCTTGTATTAAGCTTAATCTTATTAGAAGAACGTGTCTGACAACAGCATCTCGGGAAATGCGATGTGGCTGGCGTATTGTTTGCGGCGTTGTCAATGGAAAAGAGTAAGCAATTTGGAAATTCCACAACGTACGGATAATTTGGAGTCACAAAGGTGGGACTGATTGCGAGGAGTGCGTGCTGTGTCTACAAGAAGCATATTACGTTCCCATAGATATGATGCTAATTTTCTACACAGGTTTGTGGTTTATTAGACATTATTGTGATTCACATTAGCATTGTGAGTTTGTCTTCGACATGAGTGAGGTGAACATCTAATTTACGTTTCATTTATTCTCAAAACAAAAATAATAAACATTATCTTGTACATACTGACTATGTTGGTTATTTTCGTACATTATAATGAACATATACATTACTGGAAAACAAATTTCTCATAACCTGCGGGTAACTTTACCAAGCAATGACAATGATAATGAAGGAAAATTACATAGTATTTTCTATTTTAATCAACTATTATTCAGACTCTTAATGCTGAGCTGCACAAATAAGCTTAGAAATTTTTGAACATCAAAACCGTTCTCAGTAATATTTTCAAGGATGTATCATTTTTCCCTGGAAAAAGAATTTATAAATGTCGTATGTTTCAACAGTATCAAATAATCCAAAAATTCAATTGCTGAAGGCAAGCATTATCAGCTTTCCAATTTAGAAACTCTGTTCTTTGCAATTTTTCAACAATGCTTGTGCCATGCTGCAAATTTTTTGAAATAAGAATACCGTTGAATGTTCCAGGTCTATGTACATCTGATATTCTCGTGGAAATGAAAGTATAGCGTTTGTACTCTTTCATTTCTGGAATATGGAGAATTTGTATAAGTAATACTTTCCATGTTCATGCTAATTATTTTGTAGATCAGATCAGGAAAGTAAATATAAATTCCTTTGTACTGTTGAGAAAAAATCCAATAAACTGTGTAGTTTACAGCCATCAAAGAAAGAACTCCTCAAATTACGAGCAACATGCACTGGTCTAATTTTCGTGCAGCTAATCTGCGATAATCAGTTTTCATATTTGTTTGCAACAGCAAGGTAGTTTTGCGGGATATTTTTAGGATTAGCTACTTCTGTATTGTGACATGCATTAAATTTTTTCCTGAATTCAATTGAAGAGCTACTGCAAAGAGCTTTTATATACATTAATGTACAACATCTTATCAAATAAGTTAACATTATCAATACTACCAGTTTTATTGATGTTTCAAATTTGCGTATAATTTTCACCGAATTGCGTGCTGCAATTAAGTATTCTTTCTATATAATAATAGGCAGACTTCTGAAGCGATTGAACGAGTGAATTATAAAAGAGGTTGTCACTCAAACACATGTATGTACCATGTTATCTCGTGATTTGAATAAACCAGATTCAAATAGAATGCAACTCACAGCCATCCTCATATTTGTTCGCAGAAAGCAATGGTAATTTCTTGTGGATATTTTTAGGATTCAGCTTTATTGTTTGTTGTTATTCCGTATGTGTCGAAGTTCTTGACGGCAGCTGGCGCCTATTGTTCCATCACGTAACCGATTGCACAGTCGATACATTTCTGAGTGTATTGTGAACGTTCCCATAGAAATTGACACATGAGTGGAAAATGAAATTGTCAGTTCTCGCGTGAAGTCGCCGTTCAGCCCGAAGCTCAAGCTTCAACAGAGCTTTGTAAGCTCGAATGTATGACTTGACTAGACACTCACACATATTGCACGCTTTTCGTTGCATCGTAAACTTTTAGTTCCAACTTGCTCGGAAAATTAGCAACGGAGAATTTAATAAAACGCTTCTCTAATCTTAAGAAAGAATATAACTTCTTGTCAAAGTTAAGCTCGTCTTAGCTTCCACACGAGCACACCTCCGAATAAATTTTATAACGTCACGACTACTTCTAAACCTTGATCAATCAACTTTGTTGTAAAAGATTCTATTTTTTTTTAATTGTGGCATTTGAAATGACTTTTAATGAAAATTGGCTACTGTCGATTCAATGTTTTTTTTCCCATTTCGTGATGGCACTTCACATTACCTTTAAAGTAAATTGCTAGCTATTTTCATGAAGAATACTCAAGTAGCTATATAATCCTATAGGTGGGATCATTTGGTAGTGAGAAAACAAAAGAATAAAGCTTCTCAAAGAAAACTTTACATTTGCATCAGCTTATTTTGATCGGCTTTACTCACTACTAAGAATAAATCTTTATCGTCACTAGCGGTTCTCAATGAAATCAATATAGGCAATAAATACAATAATTGTTTTAAATTGACAAATTCTTAGATAGATAATAAGTTATTATTGTTTTCTGCGAGGTATTCACAAATATATACTCCAATGTTATGACAGAAATATATTTTTTTATCAGTGGTAGAATATAAGAGATATAGAAGTATTTCTCGTGGTAATGCATATGTCCCTATCCGAATGTTTAGGGGAAGAAGACAGTTATGAGGTTATGTTTTCGCGTTTGCGTTAAGTTTATATGAAAAGCTATTCGACTCTAATGCATTCCACGTGTTTACGAAGTCGTGATAGAGGACATCTTGCCTTGGAGATTTGGTTACCGTCACGTGACCGTTCATGGATATCTAGATTTTGCGCCAACATTTCTCCTTTCAACCCTGGATTTACGTGTCCACCCTACCAGTATTTCTAACAAATGGAAAACGAGGGAAACTCACCCATATCATGTCAGTATTTAGAGGATTTTTTTTACAAATCTGCTGAATTATTGTTATCCAAAACCTATAAAAATATTTTCATGTTCTAAAATGCGTTTTAAATTTCAATTCCATGAGGAAGATATTGTATGTTCATTTCTAGTTGCTGCTAACTTCGCGGCTGTCAATTGCTGGAAGCGCTAATTAGGAGGTATTCCATTTCAGTGCACTCCACCTTAATATATTTGATTAGATTGAAATATAACTTTCGGCTATGCATATTAGAGCACCTCCGATTTGAATTTGACATCTTGTTATATTTCGGAGCTCTAATTGATGTAGACATAATTATTGAATTATTATTGAGACCGTACCAAAAATTTGAAAACAATGGGGAAAAACTACTGTGGCCACACAGTACTTCTCCGATCATTTTTATAGCCGATTTCATCGCTGTTTAAAAAATGTAGATTGTCGCATCAATTAATTGCAAATTTTTAGAGTGACAGCTGTCGTTTTCACAGTTACAGTTGTCATTGTTAAAGTGACGGTTATATTTATTTTAAGGCCTCACATAAAATAAATATTTTTGAAAATGGAACCCTTTTTCAAGTTTTTGGGATCTTTATTCATTAAAACCCGCGGTTCTGATATCTAATCGCCGTGAGTGTAATTTATAAATATTAACTAAATTATTTACTTTACACTTTTTCCAAGCTTATCTCCCCGAAAGCTTTAAATTTTTACCGAGATTTATACTAAATCAGACATCATTTAAATAACTTAAAAAAAACAATTGACAATCGTTCAAATATCCTTTTTCGCCAACTGTCAAAAAAACATGATATTTTTGTATTGTTATGGATACGCAAAGTTCGTGATTTTTTCACTAATAAAAAAAATTGAACATATTTTTGCACACCTAATCTAATATAAATCAGTATAGTAATGCTACAAGGATAGAAACAAACAGGTATTTAAAAAAAAGAAATATGAGTTTGTACACAAAACTACTTATTTTTGAATATAATAATTAATTGTTGACAGTTCTTTATTTATCAAACAATAATTGCGCATACTTTTGGTTACAATACCCAGGTGACTGCAAATTAATTATAGTTTGTACTTTTTTCCTACATTTTACTGAATAAAACAATAATTATTGTTGATCTATTATTTTTTGACATTTGGCGAAAAAATATTGTTTGTATTTCGTGTGCGAAGTGATTGTATTTTGTTGCGCTTTCGAATTAATTTGTTACCTCGATCTTACGGTCTTGGTTAAAAATGACATTCTCACGCGCACCAAAAAAAACAATCACATCGCACACTTGATACAAAAATAACTATTTCAACTCTTCTATTAGAATTGTTCCCGCAGGAGTTTTAATTTGATATCATACACAATAGAACTAAATTAACCCAGTCAAATTATGATTTCACCTAGGAATGGGATACAATATGCTAGAAATTTATACAAACCTCTATTTTGGTATTCTAAAAGTTGTTTCAAAAGTCTTATGAAATCTCGTGTCTGCGTCTAAAAATATTTAAGGTTAATGGTCGCAAAATCGGTTTTTTGCAAATATCTCGGTTTCTATGGCTCCAATAATGTTGACATTTATTACATAATTGTAGAACATAAAATTTGCAACGAATTCTGTCTTGAACATTTTTTCATGTGCTCAACCGTTTTTGAAATAGAGCTAGGAGAATACGCAGCGCTCAGCCACACATACTGTAATTCAAGAATGGGGTTGTCTGCTGTAATTTTAAAAAATGTTTGGGATGATTGATGTTCCAAATTATTTGAGGATCAATTATTTTATATTTCATGATAAATATTACCGTTTATAACATAATCGCAAAAAACTAAAAAGTTTCATCAGTAAAGCTCTGATACCACTGGTTGGTTCATCGCATCTTGCTTATTGAAATCAAAGTCCTTGGGACTTGGGGCCGATTTTTCAATCCTCGGATAGAACTCGTATAACGTTATCAAAGATATAATTATCATTACTGAAACAATAATTATTATACCGGAGACAAATCATATTGAAATTCAATTCAATCAACCCTCAATCGTCCAATGATTTTGTTAGTCCCATTTGTTACTCGTATTTTGAACAAAATCGCAGCGAACGAATTGACATTAATGCTTTTTCATTCATTTCTTATGAAGACATGGATTTGCACAGAATTGCAACATTAGTTACAATTCTAGTCCAGTAAAAATGACCTCATTATTTCGAGAGAGTAAATGATCTCATGAACCCTTGAAGAAAGCAAATGAATGATCTCTATCATAATTTATTTTCATTGAAATTTTTTTTTCCAAAAGTTGTGCGTCTTAATCTATTATTTTGCGGGTGTATAATTCGAAATCAGTGGAAAGAGTATGTAAACTTCAACATTATAACATGATGCCAATATTTGGAAGCGAGACATGTCGAACTACGAAAATTACGGTCCAAATGTCTTGCTGCTTGTTTATACAATGATAATCTAATGATACTGTTTACTGTACTATCAACATGAATTCACAGAAAAACTAAATTTCGGTGACTGATACGCTTGCATATGATGATGAAGCTGAGATTTAACGCTTAGTTTACGCATTACTTGTAATGAGCAAACCATCTAGTAAAGAGGTGGCCGTCGAAAAGCTTAATTATTTTCCTGTGCTGTTTGAATTTCAAATAAGTTATTTTATTAGATTTCTTCTGCATTTGATTCTCCTTTACAACTTCGAGCTTTAATTATTTAGTCTGTTTTCTCTAATTACTGTGAGAATCATATTTTCCTCCACTCGTGAGAAATATTTTCTATACTGCAGCTGATAGTCAGTAATATTCATTTACAATTTCTTCCTTATGCCATGTTAAAATCACATACATTATTAATTATTTGCTCAAGACTTATGAGTATATTGATGTTTATTTATGTTGTATTTTCAGTTTATGCTGTAAGGTTAAATATAATATTGATTTTTTTATTGTTTGAATACTAAAGTAAATCTACAAAAAAGTGTCATTTTTATTCTAGAGTAAGTATGTAGAATTTTTTATAAGGACTCTTCTGTTTAATCACAATTGTAGTACATAAATAATTTTACTAATATTGTTTGTTTTTTGTTACAGGTAAGTTCCCAGTTATCAAATTGATTCAGATTTTCAAGGTGGTGAGTGGATTAAATCAATTTTACTTTGTTTGTTACTAATGAGGAATTATAACTTCAAAAGTTTATGTATACTTACTTCGATCAACTTGTGACGTCTTATTCATCATTTTCATATCAAAATACTTTCTGGAAGCAGAAACAATTTCTAAATTCCTACTCTAAAATGTTCAGGAGTACCAATTTTGGCAGATATTCAATTCCCGTGCATAACTTTTATGTTTGGCGCCTCTGTGTACACGGCTTTTAAAATTGATGGATATTCACACAGATACAAAATTCAGAATTAATGTAAAATGTATTTTACAATGTCAGAACAAAAAAACTAATTGGTTTTCTCTGTCCGCGAAAGAGATCGACCTATATCCATGAATATCTTCCGCATTAACAGTCAACAGTCCTTGATTTCAGCTGAAAAACCTTGACTTTATAATTTTTTGTTTTGTGGAGCATTTCTCTTGTTTATAGAAACAGTTGGCGAGAAAAATGACGTATTCAAATGTTGTTTTTCTGCTCGTGAGAAAACTTCGGGATACAATTTGAAAACAATATGGGTAGATTTTTTCCTGTCAGACTAGGATGTTGAAAGTAAAAAGTGGAAAATATACAGCTTGCTATAAAAATAGTTCAAACGCCTTGCGTTCTGCTGAAGCAGAAAAACCTGAAGTTTAAAAATAGCCCGCTGTAAATAATGTACAACCTGTTTCAGTGAGAATTTTACTTTAAACTATTCTAAATTGTCCACCATTTCTCTCTGAAATGATCTAAATGTTAAATTCATGATTCCTTCAAAGATTAATGCCTCCATACATATTCTACAAAGTAATTTGCATTATTTTTTTTCTCACATATTATGGTGTGTTTATGCACAAAAAAGCTATGTGAAGAATTGTATCCAGAATAATCTCAAGCATAACGATGAGAGTTGTTCATGCAATTAAACGTAAGCGTAAGTGTAGTAATAAGAACAGGAACGTAATTATTATTATCAACAATAAATTACAAACCATTATGGTAACTTTGATTGGACCTATTTCGCTTTCACGCTTTCAGTTCATAATATTTCGTTCGTTTACATGCGTCACTCAACTCATTGCCACTTTCGGCGTCGACCTAACTACCGAAGCCAAAACCAGACAATTTTTCAAGCAATATTGTTCGCTTGGAGTCGCGCTGGCTGCCACGCTGGCTCCGATGCTAGAAACTTTGCTCGCCGCTTGGTGCTGTGCTTGCCACACGACTTGTTTTACAAGATCCGGTGCTATTTTCCACACTTGCTTCGCTATTAGCTGATATCCATGGCCAATCAAAACGGTTATCGAAATCACGTGACTACATCAACATCAGCTTTATGTCGCATTTACCACACCACACTGACTTATACTTCGTGAGATTTTGAGAAATAGTCAGTTTGAAGGCTTGCATATTCGGTTATTTATAACTAAGCATTTGATATTGACGATTTTCTACAAGTAACTAGACGTCGCAGCGAGCTCAATCAAAAAATGAAAACACCTTATTATATTTTAAATCAATTGATGCATTACAAATATACTTCAAATGTTAACAGTCAAAGTAAGTGGTAAGGATGATAATTTAAGTTGTACGTGAGCAATTTAAATGTTATCCGTAACAGCTTGAAGTGGTAAAGTAATTGGTAGTGTTGCAACTTTAATTATTAGAATCTAACCACTTAATTTCGTTTGTTACAATTTATAATTGTAAAATGAAAAGACGTCAAACGTCAAAATTTTGATGTTAGGAAATGTATTTTTATCTTAATTGAACTGTATGTGTCTGTGAAAAATAGTCTATACCAAGTGTAGTCATCTTTTGCGTACATAAGATCTACTTTCCATCTCAAAAATATGTCGCAACCAACTGGCAACTTCGATTTTCACCACTTGATCTTCACCACTTATACTTCCAAACACTTGAGTGGCGCAATTCAGTTTTGGCCTTAAAACCTTTTCAGCAGCCACTCTCTTGAACAAAGTTTTCTCTATTTTCTTTCTGCCCGTATTCTAATTAATCCGCAAGCTATAACTGCACTTTTCCGACGATTATTTCCAAAAATATCCATAGTAATAAGCAAATCCACGTTCTAGAGTGACTACAAGTGGCGCAGCTTGCTTCGTGTGCTACAGAAACTATTGTCACACCAAGCGCAGCTCAAAGCGGCCCAGAGCGCAAGAAAACTTGCTGCAAATCAAGTGAACAAAATTGTTTAGAAAATTGCCTTGTGTACGGAGGGAGGGCTTAACAGTCAATACTAAAATATTTTAAAATTCCTGTTAAAATTGAGTAGGCTGTATATAAAATAAAATACCTTTATTATTTTCATTATTGACGTTAAGCATTACGCCTGACAGTTAATATCCATAACCTAAGTTTAATTTCTCTGCAAATTCATGCTGGTAACATTGTGTACTAAATATCACTTTGTGCTCTGTGCTCTCTTATTGTGTGCCAAATAATCATCAAAATATAGGAGCTAAGGGTCGTAGAATAGATATTATGTAAGCAAGCATGATAACTTCCAGACAAAAATATTGGAAATTTTGTGACAAAATTCTGCTGTCAAAGGATTAAGCTTTCATATTATCAGTATGCACTAGCAAAATGCCACATCGCCAGTCCTCAGGATATAATCCTAGATCCATAAGAGTATCAGCCAACCCAGGACTATTTTAATCATTTATCATTCATTATCAGAAACTCTGCAAATCTTAGTTCCCTGCCTGGCCATTGGCGCTGCAGTCGCGCCCATTTATCAACGGTCGCTAACTTAGATAGTGAAACGGTAACGTTCTTATCTTCCTCTTTGTCTGTAATACAGAATTTCCAATAACTGTATCTTTCTCTTTGTAGAGAAAACAGTCACTTAATCACTGTTGCCTTGATAACGTCGAGTTTGTTTATAACAATTGAAGCGGTGACTCACGCTTTATATTGTTTGAGATTACGAGATCCGAGCAAAAGTTTGCAGCTATTCAAATTGATTCCGCAAAAAGTGGAATTAGTTTTCATTAGAGAAGTTTTTAATTATTCTCTTAATCAAAAGATAGTCATTTGCTACGTTTTTAGCAGTTTTTCATTTAAAAACAACTTTTTATTCATGTAATATTTTATAATATCAATTTATTGCTTTCTGAAGTGTACCTGGTCCAGAATTGAAAACCGAAATTAGATATCTCTATAGCTGTCTGAGTTACAGCATTTTTCTTTGTTATACAATCGTTCTTGTCATTCTGATTCTAGTCTGCACTTTTAGTTTAATTTTTGATATTATCTATTCAGAAAATTCACTTTACTACAGTAAACATGCTATTTATAAAGTAATACATTATGTTGTCATACCTGCAATTAAATTTCTTTCCTCTAATTGTTTTCTAAGCTACTGTCCAACCACAATGTGTTGATATCTTCATAACTTCACACCTTATCACTCTGAGAAATGGCTAACCCTTTTATTAATTACAAAGTGCACGCAAACTGGAGATTTTTTAATGCTGAAATATAATCAGTAATGTTGGTATTTATTGTGCTGCTTTTTTAGCGCTTCATTTGCTGAAAGCTGCAAAGAACAAAGGAGAAATAAAATAATAAATTGTTTGTCCAATATTTTTTGTTTGGAAATTAATTAGCATTGTGTTCTGCTGTTTTTCAATTTAATTAAACAAATACAAAGTTAATCTTAGATGTTTGTTTATTTGTTCTAATTATGCATAATCAGCTTAAAACGAAAAAAAATTAGTTTTTTGCAGTTATTCCCAGAATAGGAATATAGAAATAGCACTGAATTATTTTCTGCTGCACTTAAATTCCATACAACATACAATTTGTTTTTCTGTGTAAAATAAAAACCTAACTGGGAATTATTTTTATCAGTTTATATGAGCACATTCATGTTGATTTGAAATTTAAAATCAGCTACTAAGCTGTTGACTCCTACAATCTTTCGAGTCCAATGAAATCTATAAAATCAAAACATACTCGTTTATTTGGATCCAAACAATTCAGTGTTCACAAAAAATAGATTTCATAATTTCAAAACAAAGAAATTAATTTTTGTGGCAACATACAGTACGTGTTTGTAAATGCTGCTGTGAAATTGGGTTAATGTATGTTGATGTTTGTTTAATCATAGTTAAATAATTTTACTGTAGGTAAATAAGTACTGTGACTTAGTGTATGCAGTCCTTTTGAGTGTAAAATAAACCTTTAATTACCCAGAGGTAAATTTGTCTCTTATCAAATGTAATAGCTGTGTTTTCTTTTTTGAGAACAAGTTTATTCACCTTGTAGTTCTTTTTCCAATATTCTTGCAGAAGAAAAAAATAAATGGAGCTAATATGCAACGCATCGCTTATTTGGGAGATTCAGTTTGAAGAATTCACGCTTATGGTTATGCTTACAAAGAGAGTTTAAAATCTATTGACAAAAAATATCTTCTCCTACCAATTCAACTCCTCTACAATACGTACTTAGTTTTGCACCTATACATCCAGGAAAAAAGTGGGTGAAATTTTCAAGCAATATAAAAAATATAATTATCTAGGAATAGGTTATTCTCAACCCTTTATCCTACAAATAAACTTTGTTCACTATTTCATCAGTTTAATAAAAGTGTAAAGGAAATAAAGGTGTTAAAAAACCAAAATGTTCTCTGAATAAATCTTTATTCTGTCATCTGTTTCGACCACTTAGTGGTCATCTTCAATCGTAACCGGGGAAATTACGATATAAAATAAAACAAATATAATATAAAAATGGTCAGAAGTAGAAACTACGTGAACAATAAATTTACAGAGAACAGAAACCAGAAGATTACAGTTCGAAAATTGCCTGAATGTTAAAACATAAAAATAACTTAGTACTCAAGCGCAATAGAAGATTGATTTCTACTATACCTGAAGATATATCGCTTTGAAATAATAATTTACTTGACGAGCAAATAGTATGAATACTTCTCTTATCTAAATATATAAAAAAAGCCGACGACGGAGCCTAGCATGCCAGAATTCAGACACATATTGTAAATCAAGCTTTAGAGTGCAACCAAATGTAAATATATTTGAAAAATCCGGGGAATAAATCAGATCCCCCCGAAGCTGCTATCCTGTCCACATTCCTTGAGGATCACAAAAAAATTACCCTCTACCTGATGTTGAGCTCCGAAGTCTATAAACTACGAGTGTTCTGGACTGGCCACCATTTTAAAAACAAACTTTTTTATTTTAACGCCACATAAAAAACTTAACTCTCCAAAACCGAATTGAGGACAACTACACACAGAGACGGAACGTGAATTCCTGGATTCAGCAAATATTCGTGAAATTTCGATGTTCTGTCGCTAGCAGCACAATATTTTCAGCTCAAAAAATCCTGAAATTATGACAGAAAAAAACATATTGCGGAATAAGCTTCATTTTCTGATGAAATCTTGAAAAGAGCCATAGAATCACCTAAAAACTACATTAGATAATGCGTGATACAAGATTTTTTCTTCTTGCTCTTCATTTGTTTTGTGTTAACGTATTACGAATATTCATATATTAGTCATTCTGTATAATGAATGATTGTCACATTTTGTGAATTATATTATTTTTATTTTGTTTTGTAATAAGTTAAGAGCACTTACATGCTCGGTGAAATTAACTACTGGTTTTGTTGAGGAATGCTTTTCTGACCTTTCGTGGTTGAAACGAATGTAATGTCTACGTCTGCTTTCGTAATTATTTTAGAGCAGCACATGTTTCCACAACGTTTTTATTATTTACAGTTATAAGTTTACTAAGCTGACCGTCCAGCTACAACTATATTTACTCACGAAACAGAAAATGCTACATTGTGTCAGCAGAAAAATACGGTTTTCCAGGGGCGGATCCACTTAGGGAATAATAGACTTCGTTTTAATTTGAGGATATTCTTGCTTGAATCTAATGTGAAAAACAAATAAGTAAAATGGCAGTTGTAATGAGTTGTATAATTTGATAATTCATATTGAAACTATCTTATCGATTTTACAAACAAATTTTTTCAATTGCAATCACGTTTACAGTAAACCAATACTAAGAAACATAACTTACATGACTTATTTTATTGATTGATATTGTTCATATTTTCTGTGCTATTACAGCAAATCAAACACTATAACGAACATATCTCATAATACATTTTTTCCAAATGTCAATTTGACTTATAGCAATGGTATTAAAAAATGCTAACGGCACCCATGATCCACAATTATTATTTTTAGCGCATTTTTCCGAAAAAAGCGCTATTATATTCACTTTGGCTGGCTGGCTGGCTGGCTGGCGTGACGCTGAGATCTCAGCAACTATACTATTTACAGACTTGAAACTGGTACTAAATAAAAGCTGCTGTTTCGTAGGCTTGCACAAATTGCTTTAATTCAAGCTCAGTGATTGTGGAAAATTGAATTATTCAATTACTTGTTTCAAGTGAAACAATGTCCATAGATATCTATGACATTAGGGATATGGCAGCTAAAATTTATTAAAGTAGATAAAAATTTAGTTACAACTTTCGCCGCGGGTGTCACTATTATTATGTACAGTTGTCAAATCTGTCCGGGATTCATTCAATGACTTGTTTGACGCGAATTTGAGGCTTATTAGAATGAATTATTATTATTGAATGAAAATTTGTTCACTTTTGGTGTATTTTTTTTTTATATAGCTTTGATAAAGATCAAATTATCATTTTAAGCTACAGCACTTGACCTCCTGTCAGTCAATAACAAAACAATGAAGATTAAAAGGTATTTTTGAGTTTGTACATGTATAAATTATGTACCTATCAAATAGTCAACTTGAAACTAGTATTAAATGGAAGCTGCTGTTTCGTAAGTTTGCCCAAACTGCTTGATTTCAAGCTCAGTAATTGTAAGAGATGGTAATTTGCGAAATCTCTGAAATAACAAGCATTCATGAGCTGTCAAAAATGCGCTTCCATCATCTAGATGATTCTTCCATTTTTTCCCTCCGCAGAGAATTAATATCCATTCATTTTGAAAATAGGGCTTGAGAGGGTCAGGTTTTGAAATTTTGACCCTTGCCGACCTCTAATCTGTTTATAATACTTCGGAAATTAAAAAAAAGTAATTGTATAAAGATTTTGAACGGTGATACAAGTAAATAACACAATGAAGAAGCTAAAGGCTTCAGTTGAAATTCAAGTAAGAAGAACTCAAGTTTACCTTAATTGCTTCTGTTTGAAAATTTAGAGGGCGGGAAGGTATTTACGGAATGATATATTATTGTCTAAAACCATTACCTCAGCCATATATTAATGACGTAGGTGTGTCTGCTTGAAAATTCAATTCCCGATAAGGGCCTCCCAAAATATAATTAATTTTCAGTGAAAAATATATTTTAGGAAAGAACTCATAAATTTCAATGCTCAGCCTTCTGACGACCCGGTAAAAGCCTAAATTTTTTGTAATGCAACCGCCGAAAGGGTTAATTGGATTATACAACGAAACACGTATTTTTTGCTCTAAAAATACTTGCTAAAAACAGTAATCTTTTACTGCGCTCGCATATCATTTCCTGCAAAATAAACCAACGCGACTTATTTATTTATTTATTCCATCACAGCACACAGAAGAGAAACAGGATTCAAATGTAGAAAAAGCGCTCCTCTTGAAGGGTCGTCCAAATAAATTTTGCGAGCAATTCAGTGCTGTAACTTCCTAGGGAGTTTTAAATATTAACACTACATATATTTGTCTTACTGGAGCAGGAAACTCGACCTAAAGCTCCCGAAGGCAACCGAATATAGTCGAGGGAGATGTTTGATACAACCGAATCATCCTGGAATAGTTTACGATATTTCAAAGAGAATTTCAAAGGTAAAAACAGCAAAAAAAGTTGGACACCGAGAACAATTTAGATACCCCAAAATAATTTTAGAGTTTATAAAAGCAGAACTCCATTAATATCAATACAAAACACGGTGAAAAATTGGGAACAATTTTACAGAATAATTCGAAGCAAAATATTGTGACACAATTTTTGTTTTATGAGGACAATAAATAAATTCTGGATCATTTGGAGCTTCGTATATTTTTCAACCAAAATTTAATCAATAATTTGTAAAATTGGACGGGAAGTCGGTAAGATTTTCACTGAATTATAATTTTCCATAAAGCCAATAGAATTCAGAATTTATGTTATTCTTCAAACTACATACTGAAACTTTCTTCTGGTTGTATCCGATTCAAATTGGTGAATTTAAAGTATAGGTAGGTCATCGAAAAACAGTTTTGATAATTTATTCAAATGAATCTCAAATCAAAAGAATCTAGGAAATACAACAACAGAGATTTCTATCATGGGTGTGGTAACCAACGGCTAAAGTCAACTCAAGTGATGCATCTCAAAAAATCAAAACTTTCTTCTATAACATACATACATACATATTATATGCTTGTTTCCATTAGCTCAGCATCCGAGAGCTGCAGCCTTGATTGTAGCGCACTCTAGTTGAAATCATTCCAAGCTTCAAGGACTCAATTGTTTTTGTCTGTTTACCTACTCAAGTAATTCTGATTTAAGGAAACCAGGGACCGAACTCGACCAAATATCAATATTTATAATAGCGATACGTCGGTTATATCAACAATTTCAATTTAATTTATATCTAATCCACCCTATTTATCAGGGATAAGCACTAGAGACCCCATATATTTCAATTAAAGGGGGATAAATGTTTATCGCAACTTGTTACGTGCTTTTGAGATTGATTATATGCATTTTTTTTCGTATAAATTAAAATATAAGAGATGTAGGTAAACTTGTCTTGTTTTTTACACTAGAATTCAAAGCTGTAGCTAAAAATGGGGATTTCCATTTAAGAAATTTGTGTTTTTCAACATTTTATCTCTCAAATTTTGGAGTCACTTTATACACACCTTTATTATATCTATGAAAATCATTGACATCTTGACAAACCTTACTTTATTGTGAGCACATATGCAAAAAATCAAATTTTTTCAACGATGTGAATTCGAAATATTAGTTTCTTAGTAGCTGCATGCATCTGTCAAAAAATAAATTTAAATGCAATTATTTCAGAAACTGTTTAAAATAAAGCCATAGTTCCTTCGAAATACTCCTATTAAAAAATAGAAGAAAATTCAAAAATATAATAAATTACAGGGTATTCTTTTTAAAATAAGAAAGTTGATGTCAACTTTCGGTGTAACCGGAGGTGACGCCATTTTGAAAATATTTCAGATCAACTCGGTTTTATTATCAGTTCTCAAGATATCAATAGACGAGCATCTCAAAGAAACACCCTCTATAGAGTCGTGAGTGCAGTTTTTCGTACAATCAGTTCACTAAAGTAAATATTGTATTTGTAATAAATAATCAAATATAAGAATATGGATATAAATATGTATATCAATCATGCATTCTACTCGGTACGAGTGTGACGGACACTTATATAGTTCGTTTCAGGGTTTGAGAGAGTCATAAATCAATATTTGCAAGAATAGTATTGAACGAAACTCACCTCCCGAGCAATACGAACGCTGCTATAAATGTTCCAATAATCCAAACAAAGACCTAGATAGAATTTATTTATTCTCATTGGGTGACTTACTAAGTTTTGGATTATATTCTTGTAGCATCAACTTAATAATTGCTTAAATAACTTGACCTGACCTCAAAAAATTGACTGAGAACAGAAACGTTTACTAAATTCAATTTGAATAATCTATACATTTTTCAGAATGTTATTTAATAAAAACAACTTTTTATTTTAAATTCTGTATATTTATTTGAAACTTTGACGTTTCGATCTTTTGACCAAGGATCTTTTTCAGAAAACAATGATGCAAAATAAAACAAGGTAAGTAACTAGATACTAAAAATATACAGAATACTAGATGTGATAACGTGGATATCACACCTAAACAAAAATAATAATGCCCTCTGGCATTCACCCAAGGTTTGAGGAAAACCACGTGAAAACCCCAAACAGAGGAATATGTATGGTACAGCTCCGCACACATCCCAAATCACAAAATACACGACATTTCAACAAAACAGCGTAGCGCTACTCTTTGCTGTTGGTTTGGCTCACAACTGCAGTGTCAAATAGTCTTCAGTGTACCTTATAATCCAAAATATACACAGAACTACACCAACTAAAACATAGTCATTATATATGTGTGTTATTGATTGCAGAAAGCCAAACATTTGATAATTCAAAACCATCAGTATGGTTAAAGTTATTAGGATGTTTAAGTATCTCAATTGTTTCTCTGACCAATCTACCATGAATCGATGAGCATCTTGCAACTATTCTTGTTTCTTCAAACTTGATGTCATGCAAAAACTCGATGACATGATCAGCTACAGAAGATTTATTTGGATGGTTTAATCTTATGGATCTCCTATGTTCAGCAATGCGAGTGTTCACAGTTCGGCCCGTCTGTCCAACGTAGACTTTCCCACAGGTCTTAGATCTTATAAATGTCCGAAGATTGTAGGGGAATCACGTCCTTTACAAGTCTCATGAACTGCTTGATTTTCATTACCGGAGCAAAGGAAACTTTGAAATTATATCTTGACAAGATCCTTCCGATCTTCTCTGAAACATTGCTCACATAAGGTAAAGAAACATAATTTTTACTCACGCTAGTATCCTCAACAGTAGTATTGGTAGACTTGGGTCGAAGAGCCTTTTTAATGGAGTGATAACTGAAGCCATTTTTCTGGAAAATCACTTCTAGATTATTAATTTCATTATCAAGTTCATCAGGATGACAAATATCATTAGCCTTTCGGAATAAGCATTTGATTGTTCCGTACTTTTGTGAAGGATGGTGATGTGAATCAGCATGAATATATTGATTCGTGTGTGTAGGCTTTCTATAAACAGTATGCAAAAGTCTACCATCATTGGTTCGTTTTAAATTCACATCAAGAAATGGTAAGGAGCCATTATTTTCGATTTCTGATATAAATTTGATATTCTCATGGATATTATTCAAATGGTTCAAAAAACCATTCAAACAAAAATGTCGTGTATTTTGTAATTTGGGATGTGTGCGGAGCTGTACCATACATATTCCTCTGTTTGGGGTTTTCACGTGGTTTTCCTCAAGCCTTGGGTGAATGCCAAAGGATTTTATTATTTTTGTTTAGGTGTGATATCCACGTGATCACATCTAGTATTCTGTATATTTTTAGTATCTAGTTACTTGCCTTTTTTTATTTTGTATCATTGTTTTCTGAAGAAGATCCTTGGTCAAAGGATCGAAACGTCAAAGTTTCAAATAAATATACAGAATTTAAAATCAAAAATAGTTTTTATTAAATTCAATTTTGTCAACTATCTCTGAACAGAAAATCATTGGAATGTGACGGACTGATTTATTATTCTCTCTCTCATTCTGAAACGAACTATAGTGCACTTGGTAGATTGATTGATATTTACTCAGTCTTGCGTGGTTGTCGGGTATTCTAGTTTTTGTGGAGAATGCGCCACAGAGCTCATTCTAATTTAGTGAAAATCTTACTGACTTTTTGCCCATCGCTGGGATTCGATCCCGCGATCTTCGGATCGCAAAGCCAGCATTTTTACACTGAACTATTAATTTTATAAGTACATGCGTATATTGGTAGATAACACGCTATTCTCTCAAATAGGGCTTGCACAAAGTTTAAAATTCCACTCTCGATCATCCAAGTTCATTGATACATCCTATTCATGAACTTCCTCATACAACAAACTAAAAAAAAAAGTCGTCCTTGCAATTATTCACTTCAATTTGTTCCACATAATCATATTTTCTTTAGAATCATTGCATTCGACACTCATTTCTTGTACCGAAACTATTGCAGCATTCATTTTCCAATGTTATATTTTCCATATTAATTAATTTCGCATCCGATATACTTTCGTTCACTGACAATGTTAATAACATATTGTCCTCAAATCGTATAAGAATAAAACTTGCCGAGTGCAAATATACGTGTTAAATTATATTGCCGAAACAGGCAAATGATAAAAAAGCCAATTTGTGTGGGTGGTCGCAGAGAAAGTTGATTAACATTCACGCTTTACTTGCGTTGTTATTTGTGAACTGAGAAGAAATTAGAAATTCAGGCTTTAGTTTATACAGAGCTTGTAAATCAAATAAAAACATAAAGAACTTTAAGAGAAATTCAAGAGTAATTGTGCTATATTTTCATTTAAACGTATAATCTATTCATAGTCAGCAAGATGGAATATCTATTTTATCTATTCGTAAATCACAAAGATCAGAACGTCTTCAGAAATTTAATTGTGAAATATTAGATCTAAGAAGTATTTCATATTGTGTTGTGCGGTATTTCTTTTCAATTCTCATTTTGTATACAATTCCCATGAGAATCTTTTTAAGTTGCTTCTGCGCGGCATTTTTAAGTGACAAAACTATAAAGTAGAAAATTCTCCATCTTTTGTGTAAAGAAAATCACAAGGCTGTACCCTGAACGCTCGGATAAACTCCATAAAAGCGAATTTGTGCTGAAATACTTCACAATAAAACGCAGGTATCCACCCTCACAATAGAAACTTTGACAAAAGTTTTTAGCCGCACAAAATTTCCAAAAAATATATTTATATCGAAATATTTCTTAAAGCTGTTCTTTAAATAAAAATATCTATAATATTCAATCCTGAAAAGTACAAAGACATGTTTTTCTATCCACAATTCAAATTTAAATTGGTTCCGGAAATAGATTGAATACCTATTGAAAAATTTTTTTGGAGGAATTTTCGGAAAATTAAGTATTGGAATTATCATATTTTCTATTCACTTGGAGGACGTTTATTCACTCACCCGTATTGAGCAATATTTTAAGTAACAAAAGGAGGAAAATTCTAAGCATTTCCTAATGTGGCCATAAACAGAAAAATAAATAGAAAATTATTTCAGCGTTACATTACTTTTCTCATCAAGTCTCAATATAGTGTCAACTGATGTTAAGAAAATCATCTAGATTCTAGAGTATAATCGCAGCTAATTTTTAGGAGACGAACATGTAGCCCTAGAACAATTCTTGCGGGCTATGATTAAAATTATAACTGGGCAAAACTTACATACAACTAATCTGCTAAACAGTGTGCATACGAATTTTCCCAACTTGGTGAAAAGAACAAGAAGTAAGGCAGCAACTGAAATGCAAATCCAAGAAAAAAACGTCAGATCAACTTCTCGAAAAGTTCTAAATACACAATTACCTGCTAGAATATTAAATGTATCATCAAGCTTTTAGCCCGTTTCAGGGTACAGTCAACGTTGTAAGATTTTTAATTAGATACCTGATGATAACATACAAAAAGTCTCTAAGGGAGGAAATTTGTAACCTGCCCGAACGAATAATTCAATTTAAAGTGGTTATATAAAAGAAAACCCTTGTGATCTTCTACCTTCCATCTTATATCTCGTAGCAAGGGAATTTAGACCCTAAGAGACACATAAATAAAAGTGATACCATCAAATTTTTCAGGACATATGATGCAAGACAGGGATTCTTAACGTATGTTCGTTGGGACCCGAATTTTTCAGCAATGAAATATACGATTGTACCAAACCTTCAATAAATCACAGGTCCTTACAGAAAATTTTTTACTCTCTACTAGCCTAGAACGTGCCTTTATTGCTGTGCCCTTTGTATCAAAATACAGTTTTTTCTATCTCTTGTTTGACAACGGTTTACAACACATTAAACATTAAAAAACTGCCAAACTTAAATATCTAATTTCAAACTTCATAATAAAAGAGATGGCAAAAAAAAAAATAAAGCGTTAGTAATGTGAATGTCAATACATAATTATTAAATAAAGTTTAAATACTAATCCTAAATAAAATAGTAAGTTCACTACGGCTGAGAACTTCATTATCGACCAGCGCCCTGTCTCCGTCAGTTTATTCGTATATCAGAATTTAAATTAGACGCTAGGTCAATAACCATTTTCTCAGTTCAAAGATAGACATATCTTATCCATTTATAAGGAATTATTCTCTGTCAAATATTCAAAAACAAGTTACTTCAACTACAAACTTCATTTGAAACAACATAAATGCGTCTGGAGAAGTTAATTAAAACTTGAAATTACATTCTAAATAAAAATAAAACCTAATAAATGAAAAACAGGATTGGTAGTAAACGTTGTAGAGAAAAATAAAGTTAAAACAAATGCTACAATATTAGAGGAGTTATCCCTGCAGGGCGCCCTTTAAACGTGTTTAAATTTATTACGGACGAAATAACATGTGACGAAATCTCAGCAGATAAGGAAAGAAGATTTACAGAACACGCGATAAATCTCAATTCCTGAACGATAAAGTCGAAACAAAAACACGAAAGAAGAAGAAGTACAAACCATAAAACAGGCAACCCCATCCTAAAGCATTCGTACAAACTTATTAGAATGCGAGAATTCATGCAAAAGTCATGCTCATCCATCCGTTTCTCGAATGCTAGAAATAAAGAAATTTTATCTCCTGAATGAAATTTTCAATAAAATTCCAAGCTCGTTTCAGTTTCAACCACAGGAAGTTCAGTTCAAACGTTAATAGCTGAATATTAAAATGCTGAGGAGCCACTCTTCATGAGAACTTCATAAAATCCAACTAGCTTGAATTAAAAATCCGCACATCCAGCAGAAACTATTGAAATGGACCAATTTCACCCTGCAGCCAATGAAAAAGCCTTAAGAACACTAGTATATCTATTATACAAATAAGAAATAATAATATTAAACATTTAATTCAATGAGCATATAATATGCAAGCTATTTTTCATGAACCAAAAGTCAGTTTTTAATTATATAAATAAAACAATACGTACGCGTCGAATACAGAACTTCCTCCTTTTTTAAAGTCGGTTGAAAATTCAATCAAATTCGATAATTTATCTAGATTCTAGATTTATTGTATGTATAAATTAAGTATCTAATTAAATTTGTTGGAAAGAATAAAACCTATTGTTACCAACTAAATTGATTGGTAACTAAATCAAAATAATGTAACTCAAGAAATTAATGCTAAAAAATTAGTCCAGGCAAAATAGACATTCCAGTTTGCATTAATTCCCAACAAGCTGGAGTTTTGTTTATGTCTTGAATACGTCATTATAAATGCTATGCCAAAAGTCCTCATCGATTCCGCTTGTGCGTTGTTTTTTATCTTATGACAAAAGTCACAAATCTTCATTTATTACGTATATCTCTGAAACGATGAGAGCTACTGAAAAAATGGACAAGAGAAAATTTGTAGATCGTGAAATTCTCTACAACAAAAGGTGTCAATATTTTTTTTCCTACGAAACACTGTTCTCGAGTTATCACGATTTCAGACCATAGGTATGCACATATTTCCGCAACAGCTCTGAAGTAGTGTATTCGGCGCTTTTTTTTACGTGGTTTCCCCAGTAGTAGTACTTCACGATATAGTTTGATCCAGTAAATCTAGTGGGACAATATTTTATTAATATAATGAAAATTGTAACAGCAAGGAAATTACATTATTCATCATCAAATTGTACATCAAAGTCTACATGATCATTCGTTTCTTTTTTTTCGCTCTCTCGTTCCTCTTCTTGCTCAATTTGTCTTGACTGCTCTAAGAGAGATATATCAGTTAGATCCTCGTCGATTTCGGCAGGTTCTTCATCTGTTGCATTTGATTTAGCATTAGTGCAAAAGTGGCCTTGACAATTGGCACAGACTGGTAAACAAAATAATATAACTTTTCTGCTCAACACAATTGTTCGTGCAGCCTTTACTGCAATTACAAAAAATTGTATTCAGCAATTTCTCTGGAGCAGGTAGAAGTAAAATCTGGATTGGCTCCAGAATATTATTCATCATTCCAGAGACCTAGTCTTCAGGATTCAGTTCATTGTCCAATCAACTGTTGATATTAAGCAGAAACAGATATAGGAGGAATACAAGATAACTGCACTTTTCTATTTCACCTTCAGTCAAAGATTCACTACAAATGAAGCAAACTTTTGACATTTTTATAAAATTTTGTAACGGCGCAGTTAGAAATTAAAATATCATCTATAAACACGTCCATTTGCCACGAAAAACCGTTTAAAACTGACTGAACTGTTGATGGTACTCAAGGCCAACCGACTAATGGAATTAGAGACGGTCGTTGTTTCACTCAATCGTATATTTTCCACGTATAGTATTTGAACCCATGAATCACAAAAACCAATATTCTAATATCTCTCTGTCCAAATGATGCATACTGGCCCCATATAAGTGCGTACTCGTATTTACTATGTTTGAAATCACAATAACTCAAGAACGGTGCTTTGTAAGAAAAAATGTGCTGACAACTTTTTTGTAGAGAATTTCACGTTCTATAAATTCTTCCTCACTCATTTTTCCGATAGCTCTCACTATTTCAGAGATATACGCAAAAAGCGAAAATTTGTGACTATTGACCTCGGATAACAAACAACGCACAAGCAGGATCGATGGGGACTTTTGACATAGTATTTGTAATGACGTATTGAAGACCTGTACAAAAATCCAGCTTGTTGGGAATCAATGCAAACTCAGCACTTTTTTTTGTCTTAATTTGTCTGGACTGAAGTATAATGTCTAATTTTATACACTTGTTGTATAAATTGCTATTAAATATGACAACTTTAAAAGAGGATAACATATGCTTCAAACATTCTAAAATTATTTTTTTCCTAAGATTTAAGTTGTCATGCTTCATGTGCGTACATACATACATATAAATCATGCCTTCTTCTCAAGATGATGTATAAGGGTAAAATATTTTTTGTGCCTCTTATGAATGCAGGTGTTGTCGATGTATCTATTAAATCCTCTGCAAGTTATTCCTGCTTATAATAAACATCTTCTATTCTAAAGTGGGAAACAATAAGGATGCTGCATTATTATCTTTCTAGAACAACCTATCAATTATCTCCATAGTTCCTATTCTCATCTAAAATAAGATCTATGTTTCTCTATCTCGTTACTCGTTTGTGGCTCATTATAAAAACATTGGCGTGTCAAATTGATTGGTCTGATGTTAGAGTCAGGTACTAGTCAGACCGCCACGAAATTAACTTCAGATGGATCGTGTATAATTACAGGGATATGTATGGACAGCGCGAAATTTTGTTGTTATTATATGGAAGTAGAGTTGGTTTTTGGTATGAATTATTGTTGGTCAACATGCTCCAGCTCTGCTACTAGATAATTGTTGGTTTGGTGCTCTTATTACGGATCTAATGAATTCCTAACGTAATCAATTTGTTGAAGTATTCTTATCACTTCCTATTGTAGGTTTGCTTACCGGGGAACATTCTTTATATTATGTTCATTTGAATTTTGGAGTACGTTTCTCATCATCTCTTAATTACACCCCAATTTGAACAAATTTTGCCTCAACATTAAATCTAAAGATCCCTTCATATCAGAAATAAAAATCAGTTCTTAGAATATCATTTCTGTAGTAAATCAATTCTTTCTGCTAGATAACAATCAATAAATCGAGTACAGAAGTTTTCCATTTGGCATTTGTGTTCAACGTTATTATTTCTTTGAACGAATCTTTAGTAATTTTTTCTTTTGAAAACTTTTAAGGGCAGACCCGTCTTTGAAAAGCTCTGCTCCACATAGCAATTCCATTTAATTGATGTGAAAAAAGTGTTCCAGCAAACCTTTAAACTCTTCTAGTAACAAACTGTTATACTAAATTAAAAATTTCACAGCTGTTGTTATTTTTGAATTTTGATGATTTTAGCTACTGCAGAAGAAGACAAGCAGTTTTGAAAGTATGCTAAAAAGTTTGCGACTTCTTGTGCATCTCTATAGTCTAAAATACGAAACAGATTCCCATGCCTTGTCTTTGAGGTACTAGCAATTGTGATCAACAAAGTTGGTCAGAAAATTGTTTACTTTATACTAAAAGACTTCGATCGTTCTTCTTTCATAGATTTTTCTGGTCGATAGATATTCACTGGGACCAGTGCCTCAAACACTCATCAGAATATAGTAACCGCAAAAAAATTTAACACTTGTTGGGATAGTCAAAAATATTGTTACAAATTGATAATTTACACTGCTAGACACTAGTAATTTCTGCACTATTTAAAGTTCGCAAAAATAATGTAATCTTATTTTCAATCTGAGTCCTAATTTTTGTATATGATATTCAGGGAACAATTGCAATACTTTTTGTAAACAGCCAGACCAATCGTAGGGGGCCAAACATTCCCCAGACACAATTAAAATCTCGCTGTGAATATGACCACGAGGTCATCATTTGTACGCTTGATATATAGTAAGCGAAGTATCTATGAGCATTCAACTCTTATTTGGTCTGGCTGTTCACAAAAAGTATTGAAATTGTTGTTGTGAGATAACGTTATATTTTGCGAGCTTTGAAGCGTCCAACCGGAATTATCACCGATGCGAAGTGTCTGGGTAGTGTTGATTATCAATTTTTAACAATATTCCGTAAAACATACATGAAAATCAGCACTCAGACTTTAATAAAAGTGAGTAATGTTTTAACGTACCTCTAGCACATCGTATCTCTAGACTGGCCGTCGGCCCAAGCTAGCAAGTATGCGTATGATCAAAGTACATATTAACACTACTTTAATCCACACATTTTGTTTCTCAGAAAATAAGTATCGTCTGGACTATTAGTAGGAATGATTCTTACGGTTATTTCTGTTGATAATAAATAATTATTTAGTAAAGAACTAAAGCATACTATCTTATAAAACAGATGCAAATTTTTTTTATCATTTCATACTCAAAGTTATAGTCAACATGAAGAAATAATAATTATGAAATAAGCCATCTTCCTACTTAATTCATTGCGTTAATTGGAGAGATATAACTCTGAAAATGTCTGGCAATATGGAAGAAAGTCGTCTATTCTTCCTTAGTAAACACTAAGTACTGTTTTCAAAAGTATGAAGCAGGTGTTAAAAAGTCCTTTTAAAATGTAAATGCAGCACGCGCTTGTTGGAGTTTATTTTCGACATTAAGCCTTGTTTAATTTCCAGAAGGGTAGCTAGCAAACTTAACCAAAACCAATAGAACCGTTAAGTCTTTGTTAACAACCTACGTAGAGGGGAGAACAAGCTGTATTAAAATGCTGGGAAATATATTCATACGTTTGCTGGGGGAATAAATAAACAAATATCTTGCTAAGCTGCTACTATGTATTTCATTTTCATCAACTATATCAAACAGTGGGAGAATGAACCACAAACTTCGTACGATTATACCCGTGGTTTATCAACGAGATCCAAATCTCAGTATTAATTTGTTTTATTAATTAAATACTCAAATGTATTCACCATTTTGCTCAAACAAGAAAACTACGACAGTGGAAACTATGTGAGTAATGCATATATGAATTTGATTTCAGTTTCCAACTTATGGACAAAGCACAATTTAATAAATTACTACTAGATATGAATACTAATTTTATTGTGATATTAAATTTGAAACTAGCAAACTTTTTCTTATTTACGCTTTACAACATTGCGTATTATTTTCTACGGCATGATGGTAATTAACGTACAAAATTTGGTTGCAATACGCGGTTGAGAATAAATATCGTATATAATTATATTTTATTTACTGCACATGTTAAGTTCTAAAAGCATTGTGATTTTATTTTTTTGTTATAATGTCTAAAATTTATGAGAAATAGCTGCAAGAGAGATGTGCCAAGAGGCTGTAGCTAAGAGAAATGTTTTGCATTAAGGACTGTTGGTAGTATCGATCTTGAAGGCTGATGGATTAATTGTGACATTCATAATTGATTGAGTTGCGTCTCAATACTCGAGATTAATCTGACAAATTTATATGAAGATTTATATTCATAACTGATTTATGTCGATCGGTGAATGATGAAGATGCATCATTTAACATCAAAAGCTCTTTAAGTAAATTTGTGCTTATAAGTTTGGAAACTGCTTCGAAAATTATAGCTAATATCACGCATGCTGTGAACTGTTTAAATTATGTAACCAAACTTATGACACAATTCTACATTGTCCCAAAAACTTAACTCTGTTGACCACTATCATGTTCCCCCGTCAGTTGCACGAGTCCGGGTAAATCCGGAAACATCCAAAAACAAATCAAACTCAGAAACTCCGGGCCATGTGTACTTGAAAACTTGACAGCGTAGGGGTTCCTGACAGGTAGGCCTGGCAACATCGCACCGTTGGTTGTGCTACCCATGCTGGGTGAATCACCGCCTGCTGCGACCCAAACAGGGTGAGAGAACGTTGTTTTGTTTGGAAGATGAATTTTGAGTTGAAACTGTATAGTAGGCCGTACACACACGCTGGGTTACAAGTGGGATATGTCGAATTGAATCAAGAGAAATTTGAGGCACTTAAAACGAATTCTTAGAAAGAAATTTGAGATTTTTTGGCAGATTGCTTCAAAAGATTACTAAGAAGTGGGCTTGGAATTTTAATGGCTTATTAAATATTTGCTTGAGGCAATATTTCTTGGCGCTGATTAAAAAATGAATTTGTATAAATTCTCTTTGTTGATTGAATCAAAACATTTAGTTTGAGAAATGCTCATCAATTCTCGGAATAAAAATTAATATATTTATTATCCTCAATGCACCCCTGCATTCTTCTCGAAGCTAATCCTGAATCTAAGACTGTTTTTTTCAACATAGCGTGCAGTCACGAATCGGAGACTGATGTTTTGCTCTCGATTAAGGTATTTTTTTATTGTTATTTTTCTTGAATCAGGGATGTTCGTGTTTTACGAATGCAGGTTTAGTCTTTTTCGGGTAATAATGGACCACAATCTTTCGTTTTTGTATTTTTTATTAAATTCTGTGTAGAATTTATAGACCCTTGAAGAAATAAAATTTTAAATGAATCCAGAACCTCAAAGGATTGTGCGCTTTATACCACAAAGATTCAGGTGATGCAAGTTTTATTGGAACGGGCTTCAGATCTTCTAACACGTTTCCATTTTAAATTGAAGCAATGAGTAGATGCGATAGGCATATAATTTTGATCACAAAGGCATAATTCTTAGATATTTTAAAATAAAATAAGTCATTATAAAGTAAAGTTTAACTACAGTATTATATTCAAAGTTTTATGTTTTGTTCATTTAAATAATTATAATTAATATGCACTGATATTCCCAACTTTGTCCTTATCTTTACTCGTTATTTTAACTATACTTTATTTTGTGAAACAGGGTACTCAGACAGTCAAGATGCTATTTCCGGCTAATTTTCATCTAGGGTTCGGATTATTGTGGTCGAATTCTAGGAAGACAGAGTTCTAAAATTGGCAGATTTTTGTGAAAAATAATTTAGGAATGGAATTATTATTATTAGGACTTCGTAACATAACAGATCTAAAATGTTTACTCATTTAGTCGATTTTTACTTGAACGCATGAAATTGCAAGCCCATAACTATAGTCCAGGAACCAAAAAGATTTGAAAGAGGTTTCAAATATTTGTTCACTTGTTTCTATCCTTACTTTTCAACATCCAAGTACATATTATGGATATTTTCATGTATAAATCTTTAACATATACAACTTGAAATTGTTCAAATGTTACAAAAAAATAAATCATTCTCACGATGTATTTTTTTCCCGTCATTTAGAAATTAAGTAAACAACATGTTAGCTGACAGAATGTTAATTATTTTTATACGTCTGGCCCTTAGTCTTCAGATAATTAAAAATAAATGTCTATTTATAAAACTGAAGAAATTTCAACATTAAAGTAATGCACTAATTAGAACTAAAAATTTATCTAAACATAATGCTATATTTATTTGAAATTTACTTAAACGCACTGCCATATTTATTTCACACCGTGTTTATTTTCACTGATACTCGTTCGAAACGCCATTGGTTTTATTTATTATCAATTACCTGAATGTTTCATTACTATAGGTATATCCTCTTCTAGAAATTTGAACAATTTTTAAATCATGACGCTACAAGCGACTCGGTAGTAAAATGAATAGAAGCTTTGTGAGTGTCACTGGAACAGTGGTTGTTTTTCGATAAATTGATTTTAGGCTAGCTCGCTTTGCTCGTATTTCCAAACAACATCCTTGAATAATTCTGAATTGTGCTGCGCGCGCCTGTGAGACCGAACTTGAGCCTGAGACAATTATATCGGGCCAAAATTTAGTTGGTTTGAAAGCTACGCTTACAATAACATGACTTCCGCGCGAGCGCGTAAAAAGAGCGTCTATTCTAAACCAACTTTTTAAGAAATTCAAATTTTTTGGTACAATATTTTATTAGACAATTTTCGTTACATTATGTCTCGATTGAATTCAATATTGCTGCACTAGTAATATTAATAATTTTTCTTTTGTATGTAATACGTGTGTAAACAAGCATTATGGGTACGTAAAATAATGATTAATGCAAAAATTCATTGAAACATGTTTGCCTAAAGCCCCTTGTATGTCAAATTTTTATGCTTAAAGCAGCTGCGGCAAATAAAACAGATGAATCATAATAAAAACAATGATATGAGGTATATACAGGCCGGAGGCGATGCGATCTTACCCGTCAAACAACGAGAAATTGAATTCGGATTCTCTGCTGCCGATATTACGTTTTCGGATCACAGCAGCATAGCATACTTGCTTGAATAAAATTGTGCTTTCCCTTCAATTTTATTGCAACATTGTGATACATATCTCCAACAACGAATCATGAATTGCGAATCTAATATTTTGCTTCATGTTCTTGTTTTCGATTTGAATACGGCCGCAGGGCCATATCAGAATATCTCATTTACTTGCTTGACATTTTCAAGCATCAATATTCAGAGAAAATAATATAAATAGTCTTTTATTCCAATACTCTTTGAAAATATGAGAATTATTATGTTATTCACGAATTTTTTAACGGTATAATACTGTGCAATGATTGCGACCAATTTATTATTCTAAATAAGCAATGAAATAATAAAATTATATTTTTCATAGAATATTGTTCTTGTTAATGTCATAGAATCAAAGAAATAGTTGAAAAATCAAAACCCAATTGTTTTGCAAAATTTCAAATTCAGGAGTCGGTTTTTATTTTTACACCTTATCCTGGTTAGAGCGGCAACTGTAGACACGTGTTTCGTCCTTGTGAGGACTCTTCAGTACAGTATAACCAAGATAATCGGACATGTGAACTGCAGAACAATGAAAATTAAGTTGATACCTAGCATACAGAAATAGTGTAAAAACTGACTCCAGAATTTGTAATTTTGTGAAACATCAGGTTTTCATTTTTTAACTATTCATCAAATTCTGTTTCACGGCCATTTCCAAAAGTCACTGGATTCCTTCAAAGGTAGAACATCTTTGAAAAAATTTAAATGAACGATACCATTTGATACTAATCTCCAATATTGATGCTTATTTTGTTTTCCTAGTGAATCCTTCTGAAAATTTCATATTTGGCGCAATATTTCTCTTCCTGCCGGAAGTGAACTTAAAACAGGGCCATTTGGTACGTTTATCGGCTCTATTAAATCGTTTCGTGCTTGTTTCGGCAACATCTGCCGCAAAAATCTCTGCAGTGGTCACTTTGATCACATGTGTTCGAAATGCAGTATTTCATGGATCGAAATATTTTAGAATGCGGCTCAGATACCCAACATACAGTTGAAAATTAATTTTCTTCACGTTGGTACAAAGTAACGGCTACAGAAGCTGCAGGCAGAAAATACTTGCGCTCAAAAAACACAGAGCGGATGGTAGTCAGTAGCGTGGTGAAAATTATTTCAAATGGGGACTTTCAAATTTTAAAATACTCAATATATCAATTAGAGCTAATTTTGAATCGATTTTTTGTACTTTTTCATCACTTATGTACAGAGTGATCAAGAGTGATTGACTGTGCCGCCTTGTTCTGATTTTTTCTTTGTCGAATGCTTGAAATAGTGAAATGCAAGTGACAGATGATAGTTCCTCTGAAAACTCCATTCTAACCTGACAGTTTGAAAATTTATAATTAATTTTCAATAATCACTCAATAATCTAGTTATTCACTTACTTTTTTGTTTCTTGAAACAGATTATGGATTAAATTTGTGTCATAAAATTCAAAATGTATATAAAATATGCAAAATGCCCACATGATTATCACGTTAAATGTCACTGTGTTCTTTTAATGTTGGTAACGTAGCTATCAAAATAAATGAATTTATATTAACTTTATTCTGTGAAGATAGTTTTGATCATAATGCGAACTTTTGCAAGTCACGTGACGGCCAGTCATTTTTGATCTTTCTGTATTTGTCACAGATCTTATTCATATTTTGTGCTAAAATATTGATTGAAAATTGTACTTCAAGCTCTCCCTATTGACAAAATTTCCTATTCTGTCTAAATATTTGAGATTACCAGTTGCTTTTATTTGAAAGAATTTTAAAACAGTAATTCATCTGAAAATTGTCCTAATTGTTTGAATACTAATGAAGTATCGATCTTGGTAGGCAGAAAACTTAGAATAATATATTACTTCATCAAAAGAGAGAAGAATGTGACTTTTTCAAGCTGCAATTTGAAGTCAGGGCGCTGAAGAAAAATGACATTCTTTCAATTTCTTTCTGAGTCTCAATAATAATTGCCTTAATACCTAATAATCTATAATTTTAGATTACTCACATATTCCAAATATATTTTCAAATTATTGTTGACAGCGTTCAATTAAAAATATATTTAGAATATGTCTGATACATATTGGAATTGTCAGAATTTTGAAATTCAATGCCTAAACATCCTTTCAAATTCAATAGCTCGATTGAGAAATGTTTTGTAATGCAGAAAAATCAATTTTTCTCACTCAGGATGTCCCTGAATTTTATAAATAAATTTAAAATTCAACGGTTTTGTATGAGGGAATAGTAAATTTTTATCTACTATCGCTTTCGTTGCAAATTACAGAAAATAACAAAAATTGATTTGATCTTTTTGTAGAGCATAAAATTATGTACATTGCGAAAGCATATTATCCTCTACAATCAATAACTTGGGCATGAGAGTCTCTGGAAGACTGGAAGTTGACACAAATTCTTGGTGCATTCAGCTAGCTCAATTCTAATTCGATAATAGTCTATATAAATGTATGAAAGAAGTTATAATTTGAATAATAATATGCTCTACTATTGGTTAGTCATTAGGGAGTTCAGTTTTCAAATATATTGAGATCAGAATCATTTTAGCAACAATAATTGGAGAACCACCAATAATATCCACAGCAGACGTGGTTTTTGAAGTAATCAACTCTACAATGCAAATGAATTATGATTAATTTCAAGTTTACCTGTATTTTTATTTTTATTAAGCAAAATCTGCGCTGAAACCCTGTAAATTGTATTAGAAGTCTGAAATTTTGAAGAAGTAACTTCAGATTACTCCCATGCCCAAACCATTAAGCGTAGATGTATGATATTTGTGACATTTACGTACATAATTTCATGTTCTATCGAAAAATTTCATCCGTTTCCACTATCAATTCCATTTTCTACAGCGGAAGCAAATTTCTTGAAGTAAATGTGAGGATATTTTCCGTTAAACGAAATGTTGGTGATTATTTGAAAAATCTAATTTTTTTCGTTTTGATGTTGGCATGTACACGAAATTTCAAAATTATTTATTTTTTTGATATTACAGAATTCTTATTATGTGGAAATTTATAGAAAAAAAAAATCATACAGCTATAAGCCAGTCATCACTTATTTATATCACTGCGATTTATTGGTTCACTGTTAGTTGAGATAAATAATATACATAATTCGTTTTAGGGCCGGTTTCACCAACGTCAGTTAAGGTTATTTTATTTTACCATTGTTGATACAATTTTTATCACATAGTTACCAACTGAAAGTATGCCTCTAGATGAATTTAACTGACGTTGGTGAAACTGGACTTCATTTGGGTCCTTCTGATTGAGGTGTAAAAAATAAAATGAAAATCATTTAAATTTCGTGTGAAAAAATCTCGTGTAAGCCCTCATTATGTTAGTAGCGTATGAATTATACATAATTTCCTTTGCAAGCTTTAGAAATAATATTTCTGTAATTCTGCAAACAGTAATTATTTGTTCACACACAATAACAATGTAAAATAATATTTTGTAACAACAACGTTACATAAATTCATTTAGATCATAGGATAAAACAATTTTTTTCATGGTACGAAACTTCGAAAGCGAAACCTTTAGTATTTTTCAGGTATAATTGCAATTTGTATACTTTTCTTCCTGCAAAACATCTCATATTTTAAATTTTAACAATAGCAAGGAAACGTTTGTCCAGTCCCCATTGTCGACGACTATGAAGTGTGTTGACCCATCTCATCTTGACAACGTTGGTCGCTACCTCATTCGCTGAGACCCCCCCTCTTTCCAATGATGCAGTGTTGCCACAAGATGAAGAAACGACATTATTAAGATCGTTAATCGAAGAGTTCTAATTTAAAATTTAAATTTTGTTGCTAAGCATAAAATATATTTAGAATTTGTAACCTGTTCTAGGAAAAATGCCTGTAGAAGTTAATTCAGTCACAAATAGATTTATTGCTGCTAAAAGTGTAGTAATCAAGATTATTTTTCGGAGAAACTAGTAATTATTAAAACCGCTGTATAATAATGATATTATTAGAAAAAAATCTGATTCATGCAATTTTTTTTTATTAGTAATAGTCCTTACTTTTTTCCAAGAATAGTGATTGTTTTTAATAATTCTCATTAGATTATCAATTTTTTTTTTTTAATTAGTTGTACGAGAATTTAAATTATTTGTTTAGCATCAAATTCTGCTTCCAAAAAGATGTTACCGGCTGCATTTATATAATAAATAGATGAATTGTTTACAAATATAATTAATTATCAATATGACATTGATAATTTTGAACCAATTCTAATGATAATTATAAATTAAATTCAGAGAGTACAAGGTAAAAATTTTGTTTTGTGAAATAGTTATCACATTCAATTATATTTTTTCTATTTTCATGTTGACCTGATTGCAAACAAATATGATATATTCATTTATTATTTTGATTCCTAATAATTATGCTGTAACATCGAGAAGATTTTTTTGATATACATTTCTGGTACCCAAATTCTTTATAATTTATATTTCGTGCATTAAATTCAACCAATTTTACATATTTTTGTATCAAGAAATAAGATTTTTCTAATTTCTATTGAAGCAAAAAAATCCTGTTATTTTTACCGCCATTTATGTTTATAAACTGTACTTTATGCACTTTTTAGTGCACTATAAATCTTTTCTTTCTACAGTATGTAAACAATCTTCGCTGTTGCTTGGCTTCTTACGGGGCATTTAAATTTCTTGCCATCGCAGCTGGCAGGTGTTTCTTCAACGTGGCAACACTGCTGTTTTTTGTCGTTCGCGGCAACCGGTTGGCGGTACTTGCCCCCCTTTCGTTTCTTCCTTCAAGTTTGCTGACCGCTCGTCGCCTAACGCACCGTTGGAGTCTCCGAACACTTGCATGGTTTCTGATGTGTATTGGGCAACCATCTGGAAATTTTGCCATGATTCTTGGCGAATTGGATCCATTTAAAGGTTAATTAAGGTTTCTGAGAATTTGGATGAGATTGGCTTCCAAGAAATTGAGGAAAATTGTAGATTTGTCTCACTGATGTTCATTATTTACTTACTTGGCTTTGTTAGGGCACTCAAATCCAATTTGCTTCAAGATGGCTAACTTTACATCTCAATTTCTTCTTCCCACACGCAATGGGTTTATTTTACCTTCGTTAATGTTGTTTGGAGACAATTTATACTTCTTTATATAAGCTTTCTTATTAAATTTTAACAACCTCAAAAATCTTATTTGTTCGTATAATGATTATCAGATTACACATCTCAAAAATAGTTAATCTTCGTATCTTTTGATGAGCACAAACCTAAATCTGTTGATCCAATCTTTCCCATCTATCTAAAATACTTTAGATTTATCGTTGTATAAATATATAATCCCAATAAGTTAAATTTTGGTTGGATATCTGAAAAGTTGTTCCAGAATGCTGATTTTATAACTTTTACTTTAGTCTAGTTTCTCATTTATTGAATTGATGATAGAGAATTTAAAAGGATGTTTCATTCAAGATTCGTGTTACGCACATTTTTGTGGCGTAACAGTTTCTTGCTTATTACAAAAAAAAAGGTATTTAGAAAACATTTTAATAAAATATTTCTTTTTCAGTAACTTGTGGATGATTAGTTGATGAAACATCGAAAAAGCGTCAAATGTAATGACACATAAAGGAATCATGGAAGTTTTTGTTAAGAATTGGTGTAATCGTCAATCATAATTAGTTGAAAATTCCAACAAACCGTTAATTTGCAGGAATAAAAAGCTGTTGAAAACACTCATGGTCTTATCTGTCTTGCGTGTGTAACAATTGTTTTTGTTATGTAGAAACCTCAACAATCAAATTGCAAGCATTTCCGTAATGATACAAGAAAGACAACTCAAGTTAAAAACTTTGTATGCTGACTTTCTTTCCCTAATTACAGTCAACATCCGGTGAAACAACCGACATTCTAACCTTCAGAAAGTCCAAAGAGGACAGGCACAACTTCTAACCTTTCTAGTGTTTAGACATGCGTTTCTTCCCCAAATGGAAAAATCTTTTCGAAGGCGCCGTCATCAGCAAACCCTAGTCTATAATTTTTAGTAATTTCGTTAGGGCGGACCGTAGAAAGCCCATCAGCATGGGATTAGTTCCTGAAATAGCCGCACACGATTACATTTTTAAATTGCTAATTAACTCCAGGTAAAGAACAACGCTTAGATCGCCTCATTTTTTTTTCAAGTTAATGAGATGAGCTAAAAACACTTTGTTCTTTGACTTGGCAGGCTTGTGGATTTTCAATACCATGCATCGGTTCACAAACGATAAATAATGTTTGGTTTGATGCCTCATCGAACGCACTATTGACTTTTTAAAACTATTATTCACTTGTTTGTTTTAAACTCATAAATACATAAACTATCCATTGTTTTGTTTTATACTACGCTACAAATTACCATAACAATAAACATCAATTGTTTTTATTATTTCCTCTATTATGATTTGCACTTACATCTCGCTGAAGCATTTAAATTGTAAAAATATGTTATGAGCTGCAATATTCTTTATGATCAAGTCCTTATTATCCTATTCAAGCATATAATAATATTCATATTGTGCCACTCTATTACTAATATAATAATACAATTATTATTGCACTAATTCAATTATACAGATACAAGTTACCTAGTAAATTAAAAGATGATATCATTAGGTAACTATTTACATGACTTGCTCAAATATCGGCCATATTGCCTATAACTGACAGTTTATTGTGTTGTTTTCCTCATATTTGAAAACTTGAGAAACAATGACTAATTACTTAATACGTAATCATGAACAATAATTAAATAGAGACGTTATGTTTCAATATTCCTTGAAACATAACGTCTTGCTTTAATTATTAATTAAAAAGCTCAACTTTTCCCTAATGAAGAGGAATTATAAATATTTTTTCCTACGACCGTGCATAAAATAATTATTTTTCATGTCCCATTCTTATCAATATTTAAACGCGTAACAGTTGAATTTCTGAGATTTTATGTTTGTAGCAACTCTCACTAATTCTTAATTCGTACGCTTGCTGTGTGCTCAATAATTATTAAAGTATAGAAATTGAGGGCCGTAGAAAAAATCTTGTATGCAATACGAGTGTAAATAAGCATTACGACATTTGGTCAACAGTTTTAATACTTCGCCTCATGTCATAATGCTCAACTTAACACTCTTGTTACATAAATTACTATTATGAATAACATTCCCATAACGAGCCTTTACCAAAAAATTTGAATATTGAACAGAAATATCAGTTTCAATCTTTTACCCATTCATAAAAACCCTGAAGTCCGATTTCAGATCTCTAAATTATTGAGTATTTCAGTGAATCAATAAAATTATTGAATAATCATGTAACACTCATTGTGAGTTAATGAATCAATAGTTGCTCCTTTGCTAGTGAATCAATAAACAGTTTAGTGCAATCCAACTCGAATTATTTAAATTATTTTCCAACATCATTCATCATACTAACAAAAATTATTTCAGTTAACAACTAAAAAAAGAACAAGTATTATTTAGTTGCTATTTTTTTGCTTATATTTGAATATACAGGGTGTTTTACAACTTCGGGTACATAAGTTAAGGGTTTCCAGTAAAAAAATTTGTTGCCGCTGCCACTGAATGGATGGTTATGTAAAACTTTATAATAAAATACAATGTCTATTATTAAATAACTGCTAATAATTGAATTGCGTTATGAGTAAGTTAATATAATTTTATTCTGTTCGTAGTAGACTGGCAGATGTGTTTCTTTGATGAATGAAATATGTTTACCTGACTTGGTAAAAAAGTTGGTGATTTATTTTAAAAATGGGTGACGCGAACGGATTTAACAATAATGAATTAATGGGCATATGACATAGTGCTAGCATAATATGGAAAGCATGGCGGTATCCTGGACATCGTAAGTTTCAAGCAATTTCTATAATAATAATCATAAATTCGAATTGCATGTGATGGACTTATTTTTACGTATCAATATCCTTGAAACATGATCAACTATTATCAATTGTAAATTAGTTATACGTAAAAAGAAAAGGGAGAAAATCTGTCAAGAATATTTTTTTTTTTATAAAAATAATCATTCGCTAGTGTTATGTAACTTAAATAAAATCAATAAACTATCAGAAATATTACTTTGGTAAATTATCTCAAAACCGTGTTGTATTATGAGATGCATCTGTATAATATATTCATAACATCTTGTGAAATATTAAGTATATCCTTTCTAATAATGTCTAGGGTTTTATTATTCTCGATGTGGTACAACCTAGAGTGCATTTTCTTAATACCATTATCGTGTTCTCATTTTCTATGCACATACTAAAGAGATAAAAAATCCATTTCACTGATTTAAACTTGGAATAAAAAGCCGTAAAAATCGGAGCTTTAAATGCAGCTAATTTCATTTATTGCTTCATCAGATGAATATTCAAATCCTGCACTGCATTCTCAAGCGATAGTTCAATCCAAAACACAAAAAATATCTCGGTCTGAATGCCTCTCTGTAAAATCAATATGCTAAGGCTTTAGATGACACAAGTTTAATCATAAGAAATCGATGAATCCAGAGTAACTTCAGTGTGGAAAAAAGCGAAAAAGAATAATAAAAGAAAAAGTTATAAAAAGTTGTGAGTACGTTCATAGGATATACTGAGCTAGAGGAAAATAAGAGCTAGTGTTACCGTTTGAACAGATGGAAGATTAGCAGAATCAGACCTGGAAAATGGAAGAAAGAATCATTATGCATTGATGGAAACAAACATCAAAGATAAAAAAGACCAGAGACGTGCTATTGTTGAAACCACTGCCCTGATGAAGAATAATTAATGCAGGCATTGTTTTCAAGATGTATTAAGATATTCTAAAATACTACTAGATGAAGAAGCCAACGTACTGTTATAAGAATTTCACATGAGATTTATTTAATTTCACTAAATTCATCCAGCTTTTGAGCTTGAAAGTTTGATTTGAATTCGCATTGCTATCAAAAATTAAATCGGAGTCATAATACATGAACAAAAAATATTCTTCCTTTACCACTAAGAAGATTGGAGAGAGGAAGAACCATCAGTGACGAACGCTATGCTGGAAGACCTCTATTACTGTTTCAACCTCAGAAAAAAATTGGTGCTGTACATAAAATGATTTTGAATAATGAATAGATTGGCTGGAACATGTAGCAGAAACTGAGTACTATTTTGGAAAATTTTCCTCGCATTGTCAATTTTTATTGACAGCTTAATGTCTGAACGCCGACCAAAATCAATTAAAAGTGACAACATCCAAATTGTGAATTTTGAAAGAGAATAAACTTGGGTTCATAATTATAAACGAGGAATTAAGTAAAAGTCAAAAACAACCCAAGAATTCGCGTACAGAAAACAGTAGAAGAAGCTTAAGTTTTACGCGAAGCATTTTATATACACTGATCTGTATAAGTAACTAGATAGGGCATGATTCTAATTATGTGAAGATAATTGGAACGATCGCTATTGTGAGGAAAATGGACATCCAACTACAGCACCCTCAAACATAATAATATGTCACACGTAGTTTGCGAATAGTTTGTTGAGCTATGATTTTCAATAAATTACCGGGTGAATAATGCCTTATTCAGTTATTTATGCAAATTAGTACTTCAAATAAGATTAGACAGAAAAAATTACTTTGTAGTTATATAGAAGCAGAAAGAGTAGAGCAAACAAAGCTTTAATCAAAAGTAAATTTAAAATGTGTAAAATCTGCTGTAAAATCCTTTTGTTTCGAGCTAATTAAGTAATTACCGAAGAATTCAATTTTGTTATTTCTCTTTTTGAATACAGTTCGTATGTGTTCCAGAGTTAATTAAAGAAAATCGTATCGAAGTATTCGTATTGTTATTATTAATTGCATTCTGTGCAGTTCGCAAACCACTATTCGTAAACCGGTTCGTAGTGGTTCACCTTAACCACGTACAAACTCTCAACATAACATACACGTTTACCAAGAGTGGAGCTATGAAATCGAGAACTGCGTACGTGATCTTTTGCGATGCTTTTTTACAGCGTAACTTGAAACTTGGTGTAAAATAAACACCCACATGTTATGAGTAACTCAAGTCGACAAAGTGAACAAAGAAATGATAAATCTTGAACTTTTCTAAATCGAATGGGACAGGATACTTTCTCTTACGAAACGATAGGCGTTTCTCATATCAAGAAGTAGATCACTTGAGTACCAATAAAGAATTAAGACAGTTAGCTACTGAGCAGATATAACTATATAGAAGTAATGTATATCATAGAAAATAAGAGAATTTGTTATGGTCATGATCGTTCTCACAGTCTTAAATTGCATCGGCAGATCTTATATTCAAAGTCTAATATAATAATAATGTTGTAATTTTCTGAAATATGATTATCGAGCAAGAAAAAGCTCCAGAATACACTTAAATTTAACTTAATTCCTTCCTGCCAGAAAATTCTCGTGAAACCCTTTTGAAAATATTTGCATATATTATTACGTCAATTTCCCAAAACCAATCTAATTATTTCTGTAATCTGATTATACGTCACGCTATTTCAACTCACGATATAGTCAAGTAACCTATGAAACTATTAGCATCACCGGCAATTGTTCGGAAGTCTTTTGTTTCTAAATTACTGGGCGACAAAACAATGACGGTATGACGCTGTTGGAACGAAAGCGACGATAAAATGACAAATGACTACCAAAGGGAATCATGGCTGCTACAAGAAAGAGATCTCGATTCTTGACTTCTGAGTTCAGTTCTTGTGCTCGAGTTCTTGATGGGAGGAGTTGACCGCACCCAGAAGTCGAGGTTCATAAGAAACTAAAGCTTCATGTAGACAAACACTTTGAGTAACGGTATACGCAGAAATGAGAACGATTTGAATTTTTTTTTTAAGGATACAATACGTATTAATGAAAATACCTTTTTCATCACAATGTTATAATGTCTTCACAACAGGAATATATAATCTATTCCAAGTTCAAAATAACAGAATACATGAAAAAAGACAAGGCTAACACCAAGTGCTCTGTTAGTGCCTTGCAAAACCCAAGAAAGTTATAATATTAAAACAACTAGTCCAAAGGACACAAGATAATTTACATGAACTCATAGAACAATAAGGTAAAAAGATAACAATGATGTTGACTTCATTTCATCTGGAAATAGAGGGCAACGAAAACGCAGACATAGCAGCAAAAGAAATCAACGAGGGCCAGCAAGGAGCGGATATAAACATCCTACTAGACTAGATGACTCTATATCAGTTATGAAAGAGGAAATAGGAGGAAAATTAAAAAACAAATGCAATCAAACTACAAACAACAAATAGAAACAATCACATAATCAATTGAAAAATGGTCAACACTAGCACAAACATACAATTCAACACTGTCTGGAAAAACACAACAAAATCTTGGCGACCCATGCAACACCATAACAACAGTAGATCATTTTATTGCACAATGTAACAAGTACACACACAAAAGACTAATAATGAACATATCAAATAATCTGAAAAATAGCTCTGAAAAACAAAAAATACACAACAAAAAACAAATTAAATCAGCTGAAACGTATAAAACTATAAAAAAATGTGAAACCTTGATGTATTGGAGGAAAAAATGATCTAAGGCCCGTGTGACACACTCAATTTTGATGTATATTATTATTTTGTACATTGAACAGTTTCTGCCTATATGACAATGCACTATGCAAGTCAATATATATTTAAATTTTTTTAAGGAGTTAAGATATTTTCAAATCTAAGGGTTGATGTAATATAGGATAATCAATTCTTTTAATATTTGACTACAGAAATGTGACATTTAAAGTATATTCTGCTTATATTAAAGATTTTTGTTGCCTATATTTTAAATCGAACTCTAGTCCAAAACGAAATATTTGTTTAGCATAGTATGAAGCAAAGAACACGTTGTAAACAAACAAACAATTGTTGATAGATTGTGAAAGCATCTGTTTAGTTTAACTAAAAAAGATTACTACCAGGGACAATCTACTGGTGCGATTATTCCAAGTTCAATTTCTAATGCCCGTGTGTGTCACATGGGCTTTGATTATTGAACCTTAATTTGTTTATTTTAGTTTTGATTTATCATATAGTACTTATTCTTCTAATTATTGGTAACTTTTTAATTTGAAGAGCTGATTACAATTACAGATTTTGAGAAAATTAGTAGCATACTGTTTTACGTGCTGTATTAAATAAATGCTGCTTGTCATATGAGAAACAAAACAAATAACTTTTTTCACTGCTGACACTTCGACTTGAATAATTTAAATTAGTACCGATGTGAAGTTGACATTCACATGAAGTGTATAATAATTAATTAGAAAATTAAAATGCGTATGACCTTTATTATCTGATTTGTGTTAAAACAAATACGTAAGATTGAAAATTCTTGATTCTAGTTCATAAAATTTCAAACGGTACAAAAATATCGACCCAGTGCGCTTCAGACCACATACATTAAAGTGTTCCGTAGTTAGGCAGAACTTTTACCGATTCATATTATTTCTCAAAGACACTGTAAAAACAAAGTTATTTCTGTGATCACTAAGTTGAAAGCCATATTTTAAAAACTACAACACATATCTTATCAAATCCAGTTTCAGTTGAAAATATTTTTTATGTTCTACCAATTTTTATTTTTTCAGAATTTTTCTCCGTTTAGTTGAAAAGTTACAAGGGAGAGGACACATTTCTGACTACTTTGGAAGCGAATATTGATTTTTTTTAATTTTTAAGGCTTATCTAACGATACCTCACTTGGTTATGTGTATTTAGATTTTTAGCGCATTTTTCAGAAAAAAGCGCTATTATATTCACTTTGGCTGGCTGGCTGGCTGGCTGGCGTGACGCTGAGATCTCAGCAACTATACTATTTACAGAGTTGAAACTGGTACTAAATAAAAGCTGCTATTTCGTAGGTTTGCACAAATTGCTTTAATTCAAGCTCAGTGATTGTGGGAGATCAAATTATTCAATTACTTGTTTCAAGTGAAACAATGCCTATATATGACATTAGGGACATGGCAACTAAAATTTATTAGAGTAGATAAAAATTTAGTTACAACTTTCGCCGCGGGTGTCACTATTATTATGTACAGTTGTCAAATCTGTCCGGGCTTCATTCAATGACTTGTTTGACGCGAATTTGAAGCTTATTAGAATGAATTATTATTATTGGATGAAAATTTATTTACTTTTGGTGTATTTCTTTTATATAGCTTTGATAAAGATCAAATTATCATTTTAAGGTACAGCACTCGACCTCCTGTCAATCAATAACTAAACAATGAAGATTAAAAGGTATTTCTGAGTTTGTACATGCATAAATTATGTATCTATCAAATAGTCAACTTGAAACTAGTACTAAATGGAAGCTGCTGTTTCGTAAGTTTGCCCAAGCTGCTTGATTTCAAGCTCAGTAATTGTGAGAGATGGTAATTTAAGAAATCTCTAAAGTAACAAGCATTCATGAGCTGTCAAAAATGCGCTTTCATCATCTAGATGATTCTTCCATTTTTTTTCATCCATCATTAACCTGTACGGTGTGGTAACCCTAATTGATTTGTTTTTTAATTTCACCATACCATTGTAGAGGGGCTTATTCAAAACACATTCCTACCAAATTTCATCATATCGTGTGCCAATAGTTTCCAAGTAAAATGGCTGTGACATACGGACCGATGGACAAGCAGATATGATGTTATTATACGGAACCCTAAAAATCAAGATCAAGTGTTTTCTTATCTGATACCAATAGGAACAGCAGCGCTACTTAATTTGTAGGTTTTTGATAACCATTGAGTTGTTCTGTATTAAAACATTCACATCATTCGAAAGAAATGAAAAAACTGAAGCAACGATGGACGACGTATATAGTCATGAAAGAAGATTACATTAATATATAGATAAGCTTCATTCTAAAGAATCAGATAATTTTTATTTTTATAAGGACTTTTAAACCACTTTTTATTTTCTTAGCACTTTCTAACACGACGAACAATTAACTTTACAGTTTCAAAGAAATAAATTGTGGAGTTGCTTGAACTGAACGACGAATTGAAAACATCAGTCATAACTTCATCTTTAGTTTATAAAAAAATATAATTTGAAATATTCTGGCAAAAATTAGGCAACCAGATTTGTTTAAAATTCAAATATATTTGTCAGTGAATGGAGAAACATGATAAGAATCTTTCAATTTTATGAGTGTATTTCATTAATTTTAGGTAGATTCTTGTGTAAAATATTCTGTCAACAATTTTGAATAGAACCTTCATTTGTTCTAAAAGCGGACACATCATACTGGTTTGTCTTACAGCTCCTGAATAACATTTAATGTATCAAGAATAATACTGCCATACAAATCTGTTGAAATGTTGGGTACTTTCAGAGAGTCTTTGCAGTATTGTAAACATCTTTTGTCAGTGAGAACAATTTTGTGTGAGATTTCACATCGTGTCAGAGATTCAAATGAAATATTTTGACTTCATATGAAAACAATAATTAATTACCGCAAGCATTATTTCATCTGTTATAAGCTTTAGAAACGAGCGTAATATCAGGAGAATGTAACCAATCATCGACCAAGACTCGTTAAGAAATTAACAGTCAATGCTAGCGCTACGCACGGAAATCTGGAGCTGGGTAGCTTTTCCAATTGATGAATCACAATTAAATTGGAACGTTGGCACGAGTCAGATGAAATAAAAATAATTCAGAGAACTGACCAATCGGAACGGTTGATATAGTCATGGTTGGCTGCTGGAGCTTGGAGTTGTTATAATTTTTATACAGTAAATGGCAGTTTTTTGTGAAAGGAGAGAGAGAACTGAGCTAATGACTAAGTGCAAAAATCGGAGAGCTAATAAAATTTGATATCTTAGTCAGCTCATGACGTCTAAATGTCGAACTCGAAACAAAAAATACGATGATAAATTCATCAATGTGAGCAAATAACTCACTTTCAGGTTGTTCTGCAAATACGAATAATAGCGAATTTATTAAAATGAACGGATATGAGACGAATATTTATTTTGCAGACTCGGTTGTTATTATTCTGATGGTATTGAAAACGTAGAGCATCGTTGAATTGCAAAGAGATTATGGATATTTCCTTTTAAAAAAGTGCTCGGAAATCTTAAATTTTCTTTATCAGGCCGAGAACTTTTCGAATTACTCTCGTAAATGTTTGAATATTACCTTTTCCATAAATTCAGAATAGTAACTAATGCTATAAAAAACTTCCTTTTAGAACTTCTTTTCAGTATCTAATCTATCAAAATGATCCTGATCAATCAAAATTATCTATAAAATAGTTGCTATGAGGAAAGCAATATATATAAAAGCTTCTTGGGGATGCATTTATTAAAAATTCCAGAAACTTTAGTTTCCATGTTACAAACACTCCATGAAAATACTAATTTATAAATATAAAAGTTGGAGAATGTTACAGAGCAAACTAAGTCTGAAACTTTGCACCTTAATGTAGCATTTCTGCTCGGGCTTATTATATTCCGAATTCGTTATTCACCGATAAAAGTCCTCATGAAATGTACATCAGTGTACAATAGTCCTCACTGCAGTGCCTTTCATCTTTATTTAGTTCGCGATAAAAACTCAACTTATAATTCGTTTTTGATGGGAAAAGTACGCATACGTAATAACTTTAAAATTAGATTTTACCCCATTTAAAAGCAGATAATGTTGGTTTCCTATCTTCAACTAATAATACAACCATTACGTAAGTAGTGTTTCTAACTTTCCTTCAAACTTTTAGCTTTATTTTCAAAACTATTTTATATATTTAAATCTGATGAGAACTGAATCGAGGTCTAATGGTCTGAAGAATATGTGAATGCTGCGCAAAGTTTTAAAGTTTATATCTTCCTTGAGTTTAACTTTATTGTTGGAAGTTAATGATGAATATCTTTTTTTGCAGCTAGAATGTTTTATTTCTTTCATCGTACATAACACTTACTTGCATTCATCTATTGTGTGGATTTAAACTTTGAATTTATTGAACCTAATAACGAAACTAACTGAAGAACTAAAGTCTGTAGATAATGTACAAGTATATCGGGGTCAAAACTTTTTCGTTATTGAATTCTCACAGCAGGAAATTTTTAATAGGATGAAGTTTTAATAATGGAGTCGTAAATATTATACTTTTTCTAATTTTGCTAGATTTGACGATGCTTTGTTTTTAGAAGTAAAATATTGATTACAAAATGCTTCAAAGTAGCAAATATAATCTCAAATATTTTATCAAATTGATTAATTTTTGGTTTTTATTCTTATTTAAGAGCAATAATGTAACAAACTAATAGTAATTCAAAATGAGAATAACTACTCATGATTACTTTGTAGTTTTGGAATCACTGACATTTACGATAGAATCTTCTTTCTCTCAATGGGATAATAACATAAAATGATAATAATTCTCAGGAAGCAGTTTACAGTTTCCATATTGTGTACAAATTAACTGAGAAACGACTCTTTAATGTCTTTAATGTGAATATAATGTTGAGAATTTGTTTTCTTAGGGTTGGTATCTGCTCTCAAATAATCCCCAGGAGAAGTAATACAATAAAAAACAGAATGGCTCTGTCTGCAATTATTTTGATCAGATTTGAATATTAAAATTGTATGCTTTCATAAGCTATTGTTTGAGATTATGAAATAAAATGTGATAATATAAATACAAAGGTTCTTCCATTGTTTTTTATGAGTTATAAAACATTTGCTTACAGATTTAGGGAGATGTTAAACAAAAACAGTCATCGCAAATTTAATAAACGCTGGAAATGTTGAGATTATTGTTTGTTCTCATCTGTGTATCACATTGTTATAAAAAATAATATAAAACGGGAAATAATCATGAATTATTATCAATGTAAAAAAAATCTTGATTAATTAAAAAAATCAAAGATTATTTATACAATCTACCAACAGCGTCTTTGTGATGTAAGCACATTGAATAATACAATCGTGCAAAAATATACTTTAAAATGACACCATGAGCTCGATTATTACTTTCTGATCCATTTACAATCCATGCAAATAAAAATAATCTCAATATTTCAAGTTTTTAGTGAGATAGAAAAGTTTTCGTCGATGGGGAATAAATCAATCATTCTCCTGATTGATATTTGATCGTTATTCAATTGTTATGTGTTTTCCAAACACGTTCTACTTTAAATCCTGACAGCAACATTAAAGCATTCTTCTTTTTTCAAATTAGTGATATTAAGATATTTGTTATTATCCATCTAATCCTTTAAATCTAGAATTATTAAACACTGAGAACATCCTTACAAATGATTGTAATTTTTTCTTGTAATTCAGGTGCAAATAATTGTCGTGTGGTTGAGTGTAATTGAGGCTTGAGAAAAATAAAAAAGATGCTCGCAGGAAAAACATAAACGAGATTGTTCTTTTGTTCATGTTTTATCATGCGATTCGTGTTTACTTTTGTACGTTTTTCGATAATCGCTCACCGATTGTCTTGTTTTTGTGAATTAGGTCTTCGTATGTCTCCATATTTACTTCTAGATAAAAGAAACCAATTGCCTAGAAGAGCTTTTTACCGATTATTAAAAAACTAGAATAATAATGATATCTAGATTGCCATTGAACACAGAAATTATTCATAACTGTTCATTTCAAATTATTCTCATTTAAAATAAAACAACGGTTGATAGATCTATTCTGGCAGTATAAAAATATGTTGTAATAAAAGCTTTTAAAAAGTTTTTAATACTTATATTTGGATGATTTAATAATGTCCCATAAGAATTATTTCATGAAATTAATCAATTTTTTTATTTATAGGTTTTCTGCTAACAATGGCTCGTTGTGAAGACAGCAAAGATACTCGGGAAGGAGAAGACGTAACACTAGAATGTCGTTTTAACCCGCAACAAGCTAGATCCACAGAATCACTCACATATTGGTGGGCCAGAACCAACAAACAAATGCACGATAATGTCGCTATTGGAGAAATTCCACTCGACAACAATTATAAGTAAGTATACCGATTCTGTCATTTATATATTGAATATTACATTTAAAGGCATTTAAGGCTGGTTTATGTAAGCTGTACCTTTACGCATTTGTCTTAATCATAAAATTATACTTTTCATTAAACTTGGTACGGTTCATGTATTTCTTAGTGTGAGCCAATAAAGAGTAGGCCGATAAAAATACGAGATCGACATGTCAATATCTATCAGATTATATCAGTTGCACATCTCTTTCTGTAATCATATTAATTTTTAATTTAATTGTCAATTTATATTTCAACATTCAACCCTTTAAACCTGACTTTAAATACAACTTACATACACAGAGGTTATAACGAGTGACACTTATCGCGGAGACAGTCGATGTAAACCGATCGTATACGAACATAAGCACGTCTGATTGGTCAGAGTTAGCATTATGCCTCAGAAATTAAAAAAATTTCATATTCAGGGTCACAGCTTAATGCAAGATAGCTGCGTGTCAGCACTAGTACCGTAATACGTAATTCCATATGTTTGAAAATCTAATAATGCTAATGTTAAAGTAAATGCATAAAGTTACAGCATACATAAATCAACCTGTATAGTAATTAAGGTATCAAGGGAGTTAAAAGGACAATAATGCCTGAGGTCAACAGTGTACTTTGGCCCGAGGTGTGTACATTGACCGTAGGCATTATCTTCCGTTCAACTCCCGTGGTGCCTTCAATGTTTAATGACCGACTAATGTACTATTTCAATGAATATTTTTAGCAATATATGTCCTGTCATTGTGATTTCTGTCAGAACAATTATTCGAGTTACTTGCTGTAACTAGAGAAAATGCTATTCTTGTCTGTTATGTTTCAAAATAATGCCCTTGGGTATTATTTTGATGAATAATGCCCTCCGGTATTATTTGTTACGTAATTACTCTGGAATCAGTATTATCATGACAAGTATAATAAACTAGTCGAACATTGAAAAATTATGGGGTTCAGTTATAAAAAATATAGTGCGCCAAATTAAAATAAATTTATCATATAACTGAAATGATTCATAGAATAAAATCTATATTGAAATTATTAGTTCTACTTCAATATGCTAGTTAATTTCGTGAAAAGTACTACAAAAAGAAAAAATATCATAATGAGCTCTTTTGTTTATATAACCTTGTGCTCTACATATCGTGCAACGCTCGCACGATGTTGCTAGCACTGCTAACTCCACTAACTCATTCCCTCACGCATGGACAATTTAAAGTGTCATTATATATTTCTTATTTATATTACAGTTATTTTCGAGTGAATGTTCGGACGAACATGACACTGCGAAGTTTTAAATATACTCTTTATCTCCTTTACCAAATAAATGCTTCATAAAATAACATTATTTTACTCTTCTGTAACTGTTTTCATTTTCTATCGTTTTGAAATTAGAATATTTGTTCCAAATCTTTTCTGTTAATATGCAAATTATAAATGAAATTAAAACAAAATTCACTAATCAAAAAAGCATCATTCTTCTCCACCACTAAGAATTATTTTCTCGTCACAACTCTTAAAGATTTAGCATCTTGGTTTTTCACAGTAATATTTAAACTATGTTGAAAATAAATTACAAATTATAATTACGGCAACTCAAGAAAGAGCAAAGCGCAAACAAATTTCGAACTTTTTATAATTTAAGCTTTGTAATAAAACCAGAACACTTTGGAAACTTAAAAAGAAAAGATTCAACTTAACCTATAACTTTCCGGACAAAAACTAGTACGTTTGTTTAGCTTCTAAAAACGTGAGAGGATCTGGCAATATTTCACAAAGTTTTTATCTCTCAAATAAATGCTGTCTTTAGAGTTTATGTCAATCATTAAAATATAGCTGCATGATAGTAAAAACCTCATCGCCATAATGCGGTAGCCATCTTGAGGAAATACAAGAATTTATTTATAGTTGTGTTCATTTGAAACCGGTTCTTGATTTTTAAATCTATTTGATACGCCATATTAACAGTTAGCTACTAGCATTTAAAGCGGACATAAACTGAGAAATTCTATTCGATAAATAAATTATCAGTTCTTATACTTTAATGGTTTGTTTGGAAAAATTTAATTTTATCCGGGTGACAGTTTATCCATTGGAAGGACATGTTTTTACAGATTTTCCAATTAATTTTTATGCTATGAATATGTATCAATTCATTAAAATTTTAATGTGTTTCGCCCTCATACATTTTAAAAACAAATTTTACGGCCGTTGGTGTACATGATTTTGCAAACATTTTTTTAAAAATTTGAATTGTTTTTTATTCACTAGTTCCCATCGCTGTTTAAAAGCTATTTTTCACAAAGGAAATAAAATCGCGGTCATGAATAATTTAACATAAATTTATTTCGTCGTGATGATGTTTATAAGAGTAAATATGATAACCTATAAAAATTTATTTAAATTACATTCGAAAAAACTACAGCGGAAATTTGTCAATTGTTTAGCAAGAGAAAAATTCTCTCTGAGGCAGATTAATGCAGATGATTGTTAAAAAAAAAATTCTTACGGTCGTGCGTAAAGTGGGAACTTTACGCTTCACAATATTGCGTCTCAGCTTTATCACCATTTATGCCCGATTTCATGACCGGTAGTTTAATTAACCTGGGTTAAAGTGACTGGGAGCTAATCAATAAACTAAATTTCAATTTATTTGATTGGCCGGTAATGACACAAAAAATGAAGAAATTGATTTTGTTATCAAAGGAATAAGCCATTAAAACCGGATTAATTCAACTCGAGATTTTGAAATCGGTCATTAAACGCGTACAATGATTTCTAGGTCGTAGTTCTTGGTCCCAAACTAATTCTGGTACAGCATACATCAAATAAAATTTATAGCAGATTACGTAAATATAAATTAGGACAGTTCCTCAAATAATAAAATGATTAATTCAACATACGTCTGTATACCACCAGTCTTTTCAAAAACATCGAAATAAAAACGTCCATAGAAAGCAATTCTATTGTTAGTACCAACTTTGCAAACAAAAATAAAAACGAATCCGCCCAGTAACAATTACAATTAAAATCCCTTGTGTAACAAACAAGTCAAAATTTTCAGCCATCAAACTGCAGTCTATTCACATTTCAACATTCAAACAGGAATTAGATTCAACAGAAAATGCTTTTAAAACCCATCAGAATTCTGTTAATGCGTATAGTGGACAATAATGCGATGTGTGAGTGGCTGATACACACCGACAAACACACTCAAATATCCTGGATATGAACGTATAGAAATGTCCGTAAACGCACAAAGATATAATGCGTTTTGTGTTCGCATCGCCCGTTCAAGTCTCGTATTCATTCTTCGCGCGGGTTTTTGTACTTTCTTTTTTAGCTCCCGACCGGGATTCGCAAATTATTGTGGAGAATTATAACTGAGATTCGAGGGTTTATACGAGCTTCCAGTGTAAATGCGCACTTATAATCTACGGATATATTGGACTGAATATCATGAAGAGTTGAGGTCAAAAATTTGTAACCAGTTTTGAAATGAATAAATTATTTACGAATGCAATAATTTCAATTAGGGAATAATTGAATTCAATTATTTCAAGAGAGAGTTTTAAGTGATACATTTTTTGTAGAAAAATTTTTATTGTTCCGTGTGTTCAGATCACCTTTTTCAAAAGAAAAGTGAAATGCAATATTTCTACTATTTTTCTGCACATAAAAATACACACATTACGCATTAAACAATGATTAAACAATGATTAAAACCCTGTTTTTACTATTAAATATCCTGAATGCACATAACTTCAAAGACTTCAAGATTACTATTCGTTTATTCGTTCTATCACATCTTCCTTAGCTCCTCTTTATGACACCAGATTTAGTATCGATAATGAGAACGAACCAGTCTACAATTGCCGCCTAATTAAAATAATGCTATGTCATAACCAAAAATTGAATTTGATTTGAATAAACATATATTATTTAATCGAAGCTTTTTAACGTAGGCTTCGAGATCGGGAGTCAGTATATAAAAAAACCGACTGTTACAAGACGCCATACGAATGGAGACGCATCGAAGCAGCCACGTATACCTAGATTCTCGTAGGCTGCGTTTATAAACGTGTTAGAGAATAGACTGCATTCGTATGCCATACAGTAAACATGTACACATACGTAATATTTTATTTTATTTGTATTTTAAGTGCTTGTTTAGAAATGTGCGTGCACGCATAGCAAAACATTGCAGAATCGCACACGTAAATAACGGTCAGTTGATGATGTCAACCAATGGAAGAGAATCAAATCAAGATGTAAAAGAGAATCAAGCCACATGTCCAGAGATATACATAGAAAAATTAAACACATTTTGGAATGATTTTTGATATTCATCTTCAAGCTACAATTAGAAATTATTTTTGATGTTCATCTCTGGACATGTTGTGACGTGTTCCTTTCTTGACATCTTGATTTGATGTTTTTTAGACCCTATCATACCTAAAAAATATAATTTAAAAAAAAATCGGTCTGAAAACACGATAACTTTAGAACGTGCACGAATTTTTGACTGAAATTTCAATTTTATGTTCAAGTTTTTTAATGAAAAGCTACGTTCAAGCTCGTAAATGAGTTTTTTCAACCAGTGGTACCAAAATTTTATCATAAAAAAATAAATATCTAAAATAGATCCTTGAATAATTTGACACAACACTTACCTGAGACATTTTTCGGAATTATTAGCGGTTCATTTGTTATTATCAAAATTTGAGTTATCATAAAATTCTTTATATTTTTCTCATATTTTTTTCGCTCGTCAATTGTTTTTTCAAAGTAGGTTATTTGGTTCTATCTATAATTCTAGTAAAAGTGTCCAAAGTGATATTTAAACGATCGCCAACTGTTTTAATTTTTATAAGTTATTGAAATGATGTCTAGTTTGGTATCCATTTAAAGCTTTGTAGAAATCTAAAATAAACTATTTTTTCGATTGTCAATTGTTTTTTACAACTTAACCAGATTATGCTAAGTTTGAGATCAACTAAAGCAATTGGACATAAAACTTATAATCATATTAAAATATAATATTAATTTCATATAACCGCCATCTATCACTTTGACAATGACAGCTGTCACTTTGGAATATGCAATTGATTGATATAAAATTCCAAATTTATCAAATAGTAGGTAATGAAACTATCCATGTAATTCGTGGTTAGAAAGGTACTGTGGTGGTCACAGCAGATTTTTTATTATGCGTGTATGCACATTCTGAGACAAGTGCTTAATCTTAGAACTTCATAATTGTCAGTCATTGCAAATTGTTATAATTTTTGACTTTAAAAAAACTTGTACATATACTGTCTAATTTTAAACATACAAATTCTTTTGTAAGTACATTTTACATTATTTAATTGAATTTTTATCAGCATCACAATTATGTAAATCAGTAGCACTTCTGAGGATGGTCCAGGTGGGATCGAAATTGTAGAATAAAGTAAAAAGAATTCCCTTATTTCAGTATCTTCATACATATGTATGTTAAATATAAAGATATATATATATATTTTAATTTTTTATTTGCAATTTTTAATTTATTGGATGCTTTGTTTCATTTGGAAGAGGGAAGTAAAAGAATAGGAGAAAATGATTCTATCATTATACATTTTATGCTGTGTTCACACTGTATGTATATTTGCTGTACGTGTTGTACGGAGAAACGTGGAACTAAAAAATCATATGAAAATGGCTTCGCCGCTATTTTGATCGCACAAAAGCAAGGTCACGAACTATATGCTGCTCATTTCAACTGACAGTTGTTTGTAGGTTAGCGTTAGTCTTATTCCTGGTTTTATTTGATACATTTCTTATATTTTCTATTTGTTTTTATTTTCTTCTTTTTTTAACTTTCCGCTTTTTTATACTTTTTAAAATTATTGCAGTAGTCGCTGCAATAACCATATAATCAGAGCTTGAACTCATTTTCAAAAATTTTATAATTATTTAAAGTTTCGGTAGTCAAAAATGAGTGTGACATAAATATGTATAAACAAATTTCTGTAAAACTTAAACAGTCAATTCAGGTTATGTCAACTGTTTGTAAACCACGGAAGAAGAAAACGAAGAAGATTTCGTATGATTTTTTGTTGTACCAGTGTGAACACATTTGTATATTTTTCATCTCACAAATTTGTTCTCTTCTTTTGCGTACAACACATACAACAAATATACATATAGTGTGAACACGGCATTATACAAGAAGTGTAAGAAGCTTCACCAGTAAATCCGCTTTTTTTTTTATTCTATAACAAATATTGTTCGTCTTGATGTATTTATTTGGCATGCAGTACTGATTTTATTTACTCCTTTTTGCAACAGACGTTTCTGATAATACTATATTAATTACGAACTGAAAAGACTGACGTTATTGCAATCTTTTTTAATCGCAGAATCGTACACAGTGGAACCTCCATTTATTTAGGATAATGACAGCAAGGAAGGTGTACGAAAAATAAAAAATCTGGGATAACAGAATTATTATTTTTAATGAATTGATTAAAAAGTTATTCAACGTAATTAGAACTTAATCAATAAAACCCAGTCAATTTCTTTTGTCTTATATATTTCGTCAATATTTGCCGAAAATATGATGTATCATAATTGACAATAATATTATTTTTCTTTAATTTTTCATCATAAGAAGGAATAAGTGCAGTAATATATATTTATTTTGGTCGGATTCAATAAAAATTTGTTGATGTAAACAGATCAGACCGATATTTGCACTTATAGTTTTTTTTCTTATACAAGGCATAATTACAGAGCAAAATAGTACTTGGGAGATACCATTTTCAATATTTTATTTAGAATCGAACTGCTAAAATATACAGACTGTCCCATGACAGACAAATTTAGATATTTTTAAGCGGAGGAAAAAAATTACTCCTCCTGTTAGACTAGATTTATTTTAGTGAGTTTTTAACTCAATTTTTTTGTATTTTCGATATTCCTGCAAATAACAGCTATACGATGAAATATCACACGTAGTATATACTACACATATTATCTTCTATTATGTACATACACATTATAACTATGTAAAAATAGAGCATTGAAAAGAAAATGGAGATCCGGAGCTCGGATAATTGGATCTCGAGATAATCGAACCCTGGATAATAGAAGTTCCACTCTAGTTTAAATTTTAAGAATAGACATAACTCGAAAAGTTATTTCAGAAGATAGTTATTCTAACTATTCATATAATATCATAATAGTTGAGATTTTTTAAAGCAGTTTATCAAGATTTCTCAACTGGAAGTATATTTTACGAGTGTTGAAGGATAAATAGATCTCAAATTTATTTTTATTCCAAGTGCTGATAAATTCTTCTTACCTGGAGTCATTTTTTACATTCCAAGCAATTTTTCCTAATTACCTCTTCCGTATTTTCAACAAATAATGCACTTACTTTACCATTAACGATGTTTTATAGGATGCAACCGCCATCTTGAATCTTAAATAGATGAATTTATGGATCTTGATAGCAAATAAAAATAGAGGAATATTTAACCTTGTTTCAAAAAATCTGGAGCACAGTCATTGGAGAAGTAGATCTAGCTTCAACGAATAATTCTGAAGCTACGTATCTCGTGTATAAATCTCTAATTTGTGCTGGAATAGATTGTTTTCAATTTATTTATTATTAAAATAATGTTTCATCCTAAGCTGATCTCCGCACAAGCAGCTGAACGTGGATGCCCATAAATTTTTGAATTTCCATCCTTTAACGACAATAGAATCGAGAAAACGTATCTTCCTTCTAATAAATTTTCCACGACGTGTGATATCGCTTCACATAAAAAGTTAATTATGTGTAGAATCCCGCAAAAAAGGATTCACTGAGATTAATAAATATTTAATACGATAGCAAAGTGATGTAGGGTCGGCACTTAGAATTTATCTTCTAAGTACTAGTTTAATCATCCAAATACTAATTAGCGAGGAGGAAACGATGGAATAGTAATTAGCAAGGAATAATTAAACGGCAAGGTGTTACAACTCTTAGGGGCTCAGTAGTTCCTCTCCAGCATTATCGATCGCCTAATTATGAGAGATGACAGTTATCAAAAATTAATTCGCCTACCTTGTTTACAGGATCGTACTGAGCAAGATATCAATGAAATTTTTACTGCCTGTAATTATTGCAAGGCCTAATACCCATAAGCCCCAACTTTTTAAAAGTTCAATTAAAAACTGAAAATTTTCAGGAAATAATTGAGTTTTCTTTGAATATTTACAAATTATTGCTTTTTCAGTTGAACTGTGAGCTGTTGCCAGCGTAACTTAGAGTTTTGCTTCCATTAAATGTATTTGAACATGTCTTGAAATCAATGGAAGCAAACATGATATATAATTGTTCCATATTTCATGTTATTAATTTGAAATACACATCGAATCGATTAAAAAATGCTCTATTTTACTTTTTAAATATAACTAAGTTTCTTTTGAAATTTTGTACCTTTACGGCCCTGACTTAAACTCACGCATATTGTGCGTTAATAATTCATTCGGTGAAATCTATTCCCCTACCATCTCCTACCTGTAAGACAACAAAGTTCGCACGGATCATCATATCGTAATACTTACGTGTCTATTAGCTTTGACATACATTCATTGCAAATACACGCAGTAGGCACTGTTCAGCTCTCTTGCAGACTAATGCTTTCGCCTTTGATCCTTTAATCAGCAGGAGAATAACATTCACCGCCATTCAAATCAATAGGAGTTGGTGAATTATTAATGTAACCTCATTCGATTTTTGTGCGATTGTGTTAGACAAGATTTGATTATAAGGGACGATTGAAAAAAGTTAATTACTATATTTATGACTAATTTTAAAATCATTTGAATTATATAGCTGTGCGCAAAATAATATTTTACCTATAAAAATCCGCAGAAAATAAGACATTAGATGTCACGTGGGCTAAAAACATAACATATGGTTGGTTCCTACTATCCTTACTCTGGGGAGCTTTACTTGAAATGTCACTTTGCTATAGGGGCGAGAAAAATAGATCAAAGATTTTTGAAAGATTTTTTTACAAAATTCAGAATCTAGTGTCTTTTAGATACTTGAAAAAAGCAGATTTATGAGGACATAAATTGGTTAAATTTATTTCTGTATAAATCATCAAGCATTTTAATAAAACTCAGCCTCTAAAAAATGTCAGGCGAGGAATTCCGCACCGTATTCGATCCGTTAGTGGTTAATTGACCGAATGTTGTGTGCTACGGCTCGATCATCTAGACGCCACACTTGTCCGTAGCTCGTCCGTAGCCCGTCCGTTTTTAATACCATTTTCCTAGGGACGTTAGTTTTTTCAACAGCTGTTTCAGTTTGTTTCACTATTTTGACGGAATCACGCAGATACAATCTTTAAAAATATCATTTCCACTATCGTATTTTGACATATATACTTCTAATTGTCCGTTAAAAAGTAAATTTTTTGAATCGGACTCGACCGAGTTTCGGTTAATCGAGTGCGAACAATCATATTTGTGTACATGTGCAATTTTTTGACCGTGTGATGGCCAACACTCGGCTAAATGACGGATTGGATACGGTGCGGTATTGTGTGATCAGACCTTAAGTAGTTGCGGCTCACCTTTCTTTTTATACTTATACAATACATAATTATCTGGCTTAATGTCAGTAACCATTTCCCAATTTATGAAAGAGGTACTAAAATCTTTGTATGAACTGTACGTTTCACAGTTCCAGCGGTATGGTATTTGACTGATATATACATGCGCACATAGGAAGCTGCGAGGAAGAGAGAGCTCTGTCGCTCTTGCAGTGCCATCCCCAGCGTGATGGTGGGAGATAGTTTTTTTTAACTCCGCGCATGTTTCAAATTCAAGTTTTAGAATAAATTTTCTTCAACACTGTTTTAGAATTTACATATTCCATAACCAAAAATTATGTTGGAGTAGGGCACATTCCACACTTATGTAAGAATATTTATTCTGTTACCGTGTAGAATAATTTCGACGAATCAGAAGCTGTTAGTTTTGGTGACTATGGTTACGTGTCAACAATTCTATTATTTTTATCTGGTTTTACGTTTGACATTTCATAATTTTCAAAGTTTCTTCTGAAATACTGGTGAGTTTCCAAAACCTTGTTAAAGAAAGTATAGTCTACAACATGTATTGAAATGGCGTATTCCACACTCGCGAATCGTAATCCTCGCCTTTCGCTCGTGTGGAATTAGGGCCATTCCAATACTTGTTGTAGAATATACTATTCCTTTTATCCTTTTACATAATTTTAAAACAAAGGCTAAAAATTTTCTGGAGATCATTGAATGCATTTATTTATGTTTGTAGCAGAAATATTTGGATGAACAAAGTACAAAAAAATAGAAGATGTTACATTAAAAGAATTCTGGATTGAAATTAGTAAAATAGAGAACTTTCAAGAAAAGCATATCATGTCAGAGATGAATATCCAACAATTGAAGGAGTAATCTAATGTACAAACAAATAAAACCCAGATAACACATTGCACCAAAGAGACTGAGACAGACAACGACAAAACTAAAGCAGCGGAGCAAAATTAATTCATCAAATTATTATGAACGGTATTATAGAAACGTCATCAATTCCACAATATCTTCTAAACAAAAAACAGTCATCAAATTGATTGCTTGTTTTAGATGCGGCAGATAACAAATATTGACTGACAAGCGGTAAGAGGAATTACAGACTGTGCTAAAAAGACGATGAAACAAATAGATATTTCATAGCATAATAAAGAGAAGTTGATAGATTTGGGTTTTATCCCTACGTATATATTCGATTTTGTAAAAAACATCTGAAAACTAAACTGTAGGTACAGTAAACACATATAAATGTGTTTTTTACATTACTTATTATTATAAACAACATCGATAAGAACTTAATTTATATATAAAAAGATAAAGAATCTAAATGCTGCATAGAAATACATATTGTGAGTTTTTCGTGATATGTTTAGCTAAATACCTCTGAAATTATTGATATCATGAAACAAGAGTGTTTACAAAACCTCAAACAACAGTAAACAATCAAATAGACTTTTTTATGTACGGAACGGTACAACACAAAAAACTACAAATATTATACTAGTAACAAAAAATACCGCTGCTTCGAAAGAGATATTCATCAATAAATATGTATTCACAAACGATTGGAGAAACAATTGTTATTTGTTTTTTTTTTTACTTTTTGACCCCTTCTACTAATTGGAATCTGTCTGAAATAATCATTCCATTGAAATTTTAATGAGATTTCTAAATTTTGTTGAATCAAAATTCATACCTACATACAAAGGCATAGAATACATTGCCACCTGAAACAATATAATTTTTTTTTTTCATTCACTTGTAATCGGAGGACCCCGAAATCGACTTCGTTATTTTAAAATTTTAGCGTGTTTTTTAAATACAGTGGAATTTATTTTTCCTTCTGCATAAAAAGTATAAGCTGACAGCAAAATAATTAATTGCCAAGTCTGGAATAATAATTTTTTGTCATTTTTCTTCCTAATTCAATAGCACCCGCAACAATGTTTAAAATAGTTGAGAACTTTTAATTAATTTTTAATCTATTATGTAGGTTTCTGGTGTTATTTTTCCGAAAGTTTTACCAGCTACATTAATTACAATTTCAGTGGGAATTTGCGGAATTCTATTTTTTATAAATTAATGCCTGCAATTGCATAAAGTAATTAACACTTCTTCTAAGTCGACAGTGTCTTGTTTTTGTTGTCCTAGATACTCGTTGCTCGTCTTTCCTACTGATGAACTAAACTCCAGTCTTGGGCTTAATTATTATAATTATATTAGCTGCTGTACACAGCAAGGTGCGCTCTTAATATGAACCAGTGTTTCTCAAACTATAAGGACGTGGAGAACTTCGCATAGCTGAGATTTGAGGTGAATTAACAAGTATTTGTTGAACAACATAACTAAGTATGTGAATATTATTAATTTAGGGAAGAATCTTATTATGCAGATGTCTGGAAAGTTGTACGGTAGTCTCATTCCAGAAAAAAATATTTTGGTTGTTTAATACATATTAAAATTCTTAACAAAGCTCTTTGGCTCATAAAATGGTTGAAGTAGCTGCATATTTGGCTTGTAACTTACGAATTTCGTTACATGATGAATTCGCATGCACCACCGTATTACATTCAGATAGTGATTTTTTTAATTTCAGAAGAGGAACAGTTGCAAAAAAATTGATTGCTCTAAAAAAATGAATACAATGTTTTTTTTTATGAAATAGGCAATTATATGATTTTCTTGTACAGATTCTATAAATTATAAGCAGTAATGAATTTAATCAGAAATTCTTATGCATATCAGACTTACTTACTTTCCAAATAATTTGAATATTATCTTAAATAACGTAGATAATAATTTTAGAAATGGTTTATTCGAAACTTGTAGTCAAAATTAAGATTAAGTAAATTAAAATCATTCACAACCACTTTGACTCTACCATCTTCATATGAGTAAGTTCATTTTTTTTTATAATATGGTTGAAGCTGACTGGATTAGTAAATGTAAGTAGTGGAAGTCAATTAAATATTTTTTTCTTTTACAACTCGACAGGTTCGGTTTCACCTTAGCCATCTTTCACTTTTGAAGATGACCAAGATGTAACCGAAACTTTCGAGTAAGGAAAGAAACATTTATAATATAATTGACTAAATTCCCTTATTTCCACTATTCACGTAGTTTTTTTAATTAAAAGAAAGTATACGTTAGTCTCATTTCTCGCACTTATGTTAATAGTTATTTCACTTCTCAAACATCAATATTTTTTTGCTGAATATGGTACATCAGGGCACCAAGCAATGCGCATGCGAATAAAGTTCCGACTGAAAGTTTGCACCAAAGTTAATCATTTATGTGGCGTGAATTGTGCTGACTTCAAAGTTGATTTAAATGTAGTTCAAATCTATGAAATTAGCGTAAAATTATTAAAATCAATGATATAGCTATGCAGAGTTTAAATCAAATTTTAAGCTATATGTCCATACTTTGAAACTGGTCTCAAGATGATACCACTATAACTTTACACTGCTTGTATTTATCATTCCCTAGAGACAAAAGAAGCCTCGAACAGTGTTATGCTGAAGACACTTATTGTAGAACCTGTTGTAAATTTTTACACGTAAGGAATTAACAGGGGCTTCAAAATGTTTAACCAAATTATCAACAAATGTGGTTGCAATATTCCTCCTTAATATCGAAATGCATAAACTTTAACTAATTTTTTAGTATTTCTTTGTAGGATTGGCGCTAGTGAATCTTGGTTTGAGAATCACTTAACTGACACAAATTCAGATCTTCAGTCTCCTTTAAAAGCCTCATCACGCGTATGGGGAGCCAATTAGCGATTCATTAGTGTGTGTTGTTGGTTATTGGGACGAAATAAATTTCCTCTAGCCTGCAGCTATACCAGCGAGTATTGTTTTTGTGAGGAAACACTTGGAAGGGACCCTATTACTATTACTTCGAGATACAATAGGCTTGCAAGTAGCAAATTGCTTTTGACGTCACGGATGTGTATGCTTGAAACACTACAAAGCCAGCATATCAATATTAAACAAATTATTAAATTGAACTATTCTTTTATTGTACTTTAATTTTAAGTTTATTTGGCTAATCCATTCTTGAAGAAGCAGAGTTTACCTCCATCCATTTTTTGATGGGAAAACTTCTGAAAATATATTAGGGTTAAAATTCTGAAAAAATACTCGAATAGGTGCTGCAATAAATCTTACTTAATGGGCATTTGTTATAGTGGACATCTTTCTTAAAAAAGGACATTTTCTAAAGTGTCTCTGCTATATTTCATCGTTCTCTTAATCGGACATTAATGGTTCCTCGGATGTACGCGCGAAACGAGAATAAAAACGAAAACGGTAAACGAACTCTTGTGGAAAATATGATAACCGGATTGAGAAAACAATGGTTTGCAATAGAATAAATCTTAGTATAATGTCGAGGAGACATATATTTTTGGTCAGAAATATTATTGTCTTTGGTATCTTATGAATGTGTATTAAGAAGTTTCTGTATTATAACTGATTGTTGCTGGACAAATATAACAAATATTTTGCTGTTTTTGAAGAAGCAAGGTAAATATCATGATAAAAAACCTATGGTCGGGCGCTCACCGTATTGAGTCTTCCGATAGTTTCAACAAACAAGTCAAATAATATTTAAACCCTTCTACGACATGTAAGGAGATATTTTTCGATAATGTTTGAAGCTGCTATAATTTTCCTGTAAAGTAAACCTGTTCCTATAACATAACTATTCTTTCTGAATTTCAGTTGCTGTATTTCGGTAATAAGTACAGGAACTAATAAATTTGCAAAAATATCTCGAAATTTACGAATCATTCATTTTAAGATTCTTGACACAAGCCCTGTCAAAAGGTGCTCACAAACTATGATACTAAAATATTTATTCCTTGGAGTACCAAACATTGCCCCTCCAGAATTCACATCTAAATATTTAATGAGTTTAGCGTGTTGAGCTATAAGTGGGTTAGAAATATTGATAACTGTGCCAAATTTCAGCTTGATAGTTCCATATATTCTAGATTTTGACTTTGAAAGATGCCCATACACTACTGTAGTATTTATTGGGGTCTAAGAATAAAACCAATCCATATTTATGATTGAAATATATTTATTTTTGGAAAATAAAAGAAGTATTCACAGTATATATTAAACAAAATTGCAAATAACTGAATTAATAAATAAAACCCAAGCATTTACTATTGAATTTATTTTTGAAAAATTATTTACATATACCCCACTCTATGATGTAATTATGAACTAAACAGAACTGGCTCAGAATTATCATCGTTTGTCAATGTTACTCATATTTGGTTTACTGTTTTATAGTCCTCCGCTCTGGCCACTCGTGCAATTCTAGAATGTGCTCAATTTATTCTAGATACAGCGTAGAAAATTTGTAATACTACAATTACTCCGAGATTTCAATTCAAAAAACGGAATTCTAAGAATGAAAAACTTGAAAATTGCTCTGTTACTCTTCTCATTTTGTATTTTCCCTCTTTCCAGGCTAGATTACCGTCCAGAAGTAGGCCGATATGACCTGATGATCTCAAACGCTAGTTACGATCGGGATAACGGCCGATTTGAGTGCAGAGTGAAAGCAGGAGGAAGTGGCGCTTCCTTGCACTCTCAAAGTTACTCACTCACCGTCCTCACAGCGCCGCATCAACCCCAAGTCACCCCCGGAACCCGAGTGACAGCCACTGAGGGCAGAAGACAAGAACTGGCCTGCTCAAGTGTTGGGGGAAGCCCTGATCCTTTAATTCGGTGGTACAGAGAAGGTAAGATTACCCTTTTATTTCTCATCCGATTATGGTCTTTGTATTCTGTACCCTTCTTCAGCTAATTTCATAGCTTTACCAAACTTTCGTGGTGATTTTCGGCAGATTATGAACTCAGTATCAAACTGCAATTGAAAAAAACAATTAAAAATGTTTTCTAAATCTAAAACGAATAAATTTAGATCTCATTTATGCGCATTTACATAAAAAAAAAACATGTACAAAAATTGAATAATTGTTATTTTGCACAATCTTGTAAATTTTTGGTTATGTTCTACTTTTCTCTAAGGTAATTATTTTTTGATTATTTTATTGTTCATTGTGTAAATATTTGCACGCTGTTTAATAGTATATATTCTATTGTTCTTTTTGTTGCCCTATAGGCACTGATGAAGGTTTAATAAAAACCGAAACGTTTGCAATGTGAAGAGATGTTTCAATAATTCTTTATCCTTCATTTTCATCCATCATCCGATGATCTTTTGAAATATATAATTTTTACTGGATATGACTATTTTCTAAAGTTATTTGTAACCTCAAGAAACATTTTGAGACTTATAACTACTTGTTTCCAACAGGAATCAAATGAAACACATGATAATATTTTATAAAAAATATAGCATTTTATCGTGTCCTGTATTTTTTATCTAATAATACACGCGTTATTTGTCATTATTTTCCGATATTAGGGTTTTAGAGGAACATACACGTCATACTGGCCAAACTATTTGGTAACGAGTACACGAAATAAAACTGGCAATAATAATAAAATTTCCGGAATGTATCATCAATGTTATATAAAAGTAACGTATCTCTTCTCGTATCCTATGAAACGTATCTAATTTCTCGATTGAAAAGCAAAGAATGATTCTCTGGAACTGTTTGTCTTTGAAGAATAAGTCTTTTCTTTCAAAGGGAAATACAAATGACTTTTGAAATCGATTCGGGAGGTAGAACAGCAGCGAGACTCGCAGCAATTTGCAAATAATTCCATGTGGGCTGAAGTTTTCACCGAGGAATCCCCTAGTGGGCATCCCTTACGCGATGGTGGTCAACAGTAGAACTACTCAGCTCTAGAGCAGAGCAGCTGCAAGCGGTGAATTTGCATGTCCGCTAATCAAACTTCTCTGGGTCTATCTATGCCGTGTGCAATTCTGCTTCACGCACGATTCAATGTTAATGTAATGAAAATATAATTAGAAATGATCTACATAATTGAAACATTATTGTTGCATGCCGGGACGCCTGTCTGCTGTTTGGAATTAGTTATCACTATTGTCACTCTGTTTGAAACACCAACAGGACATTCAAAGCAGTAATAGACATCGATTAATTTTGCAGGAGTAAAGTATATTAGATTTAATTAATTTATGCTTCATTCATCAAAAGCATTCCAAAGATATTATTTGAATTTTCAACCAATCAGTGAGATTGAATTGAAAAGTTCCTGGAATGATGATGGAAACGAAATAACCCCGATATTTTTCAATTCGATGTTTGTCCATGGTATTTATTCAGTTCAATGTTCTTTCGAACCCTTCAAACTATTTACAACATAAATCACTTTCTTATTGCAACAAAATCACTTACTTATCATGAATATTTTAAATTTTGGTCAGAGGAGACCGAATCGGGCAAATAGAATATAATGATGAATTTTTGCTTTACAACTGAGATAATAAAACAATAACTTTTTAGCTATTTCTGAACTCTTTTCCTATTTTTCGGATTCGCTAATGATTAAAAGGTTTTCACTCTTTCAACTATATTTTCTATTCTGGTATATCTTGGAGAATCCTTTCATCATTTGAAGTCTGTTAAATTTCTTCTAAATATCTCCTAACATCTAATTGAATATAAGACTCGAATGCGTTTTTGCTGAGTTAAGTAATGCGGTATTTATTTTGCAAAAATCATTTTTGAGATCAATTAGTTATGTAATATATAAATTTTCCGCTCTGAAAATCCTTGCTTCTCACTCTTTTGCACTTATTAAGTTTTTAATTTTTTTTCGTTGCTTGGATGATTTTTTCAACCATAAAATACTAAAAACTATCAATTATAGTAAAGTGAAATTTAATAACGAAACCAAATCTGAAATAAACTTTATAATTTCGTGATTATAACTTAAAGTAGATAATCTAATTTTCATTGGTATCGTCTCATAGCTTCAAGTGTCCATTAAAATTTCCGTTCGATAATGTGCGCAAAATTGCGTTTTAAACTTCTATGAGAAGTTTAACAAAGCAAATACAAAAAGAAGAACTTTCAGTGATGTGTTTCACCACATTGTAATTAAAATTTAATTAGGGTACAAGTATTTGAACAGTATCTTAATCTAAGCGCACTTATGAATATTATCTGCTCCATCTGGTCGCTATTGCGAACGTATTTTTGGTCGTAGGAAAGCTTACTTGCTCGGTTATTATTTTACATGACAGCATTCCCAGACCATAGACAACAAATAGTAGGTATTATTTGAGAACAAATATTCTGAAGTCATTATGAATCCCTCTCAAGAAACTTAACAAGTACTTATATTCTACAAGCTAAAAAATGGTAAGATTCAGCTATAAATATTACTGTTTTCATAACGTAACAAAAAGAGAAATACTAGAAGCTTGTATCAATGGTGTACTTAGTATCCAACCGATTTGAATGTAAAATAGATTCAAAAATTACTATTGAATACGTGAATACTATAGACAGAGTTTTTTCGGACTACATTAATAAACTCTATTCAATTTAATTGGCGATATTGATGCAAATAGTTATTCATGTATCTAATGTGCAAGATTATACTTTGGTGCTTGAGAATGAAAGTTTTCTGTGCACGAGTTGCATACAGAAATTTTTCTACAGACGTCAAAAAATTATTAAAAAAATATTAAAATCATATTAAAATACAAAAATAAGTGGAGTTCTTCTTCTTGACAACATTCACGAAATATTTCGTGTATGTTGTCTATATAAAATCAGTGCACGAAATACTTCATGTCCGTTGTCATGATAAACAACTCCAATGCGACATTTCGCATACAAATATTGATGTACAAATGTCATTATTTTTTGATGTCTGTAGAAAAAAGATATGTATACAATAAAAATAATAGGTCATTCTTAATTTTGGGAAAAAATGAGAAGTGAACTTCAATTTTGCAATGTTCAATCAAATCTTCATTTATAACAGCTTTCATGACAAAATTTCGAAATTACATTGTAATATACTTAAGATTCGGAATAAAAACACCAACATTACTATTAAAAAATAAATCTAAACGAAAGTTTATTAAATAAAGCATAGCACTAACATTACACCATAACTATTTATTTTTGTGCACTTGACAATAACTTTGTAAGTAATATTTATTTCCAGAATTATATTTACTTGTTCCGTAGTTTTGTTTACTCTCCGACCGTTCAATTTTCTTTCTCGACTAAACGACGTAATCCTTTATATAGGCCAAGGAAAGTGTCTAGAGTTATCTCGAATGTTCCAGACTTCTAATTGAGGAAATTCGTACAATATGCTACATACTATATCAAATATAAATATTCACCTCGTGCTTGTCATATTATCTCCACTTTTCACTCATATTCTCTCAACAATAAAGCTCCCTTCATACCCTAATTTCCTTGAAGACCCACCTGTCGAATCTGTTTCAATCCGCAAAATAAATTACCAAGATTGCTATAAAAAGATTTTACCGCCCTGCAATTTTCTGCACAATAGAAGCCCAATAATCCTAACCTCTTGTCACTGTAATTTTGTCAATCACTCACAGTTGTTCATGGAACAGAGCCGAACATGTTTGGCATCTATGAAGCTTTAATTCCTTACAAAATGAAATAAAATAAAATAAATAGATATCATCACGCTTTCTGCCCGATACGGATGTGGCAGACACTTATAGTGCATTTGATAATCAACTAATATTTTCTCAGCCATAGAGTGATTTAAAATAATCTTGAATAATGAGCCCTATCATTACCAAACTAATATTCTGAAATTTCTTTTCGGGAATAATTTATTATAGTCCGTGAGACAGGGCATATATTTTTCGTTGATTACCGCTCACTTGAAACTTTGTGAGTGGCTTCATTGTGATCAGTCCGACAACTTTTTCGTTTGGCAAATTTTTAGATTTGGAGGCGTTTTTCAGCGAGGGCTAATTAATTGAAAAAATATTACCGTCTTATTGATCTTTACACCAATCGAAAGATTTTTTGATTATAAAATGAAAAAAATATATTGTCCGACATGAACATTGGGGCTAGCGGTGAGTCCGACAAGCCGCACTTGTCACAAGTACCAACATACTTACCATAAGTATCAACATACTTATGACAAATGCAGCTTGTCGGACTCACCCCTAGCCCCAATATTCATGTCGGACAATTTTTTTTTTTCGTTTTATTATAAAAAAATCTTTCGATTAGTGTAAAGATCAATAAGACGGTAATATTTTTTCAATCAATTAGCCCCCGCTAAAAAATGCCCCCAAATCTAGAATTTTGCCAAATGAAAAAGTTGTCGGACTCATCACAATGAAGTCACTCACAAAGTTTCAAGTGAGCGGTAATCAACGAAAAATTTATGTGCCATCTCACGGAATATTATTAATATCCAAAAAATGTCCTTGTTTAGTAGAGGACTAGATATTATAGAAAGGTCATGATTAGCTTTATCAGCTGGTAGTCTATAAGAAGGTCTAGATTTCAGATTTTCCAACTTTTGTTCACTATAATGAAAAAAATCTGTAGAATATGATCTAGTAATACTCGATAAATTTTTATTGGGGTTTCTATTGTGTGGAAAATTGAATGGCGATCAAATCTCTTTATGAAAATCTTGGTAAATTATGTCGCGGAGACTACCTGATTTCTGGTGAAATATAAGTCCTTCAAATCTTAAATATACTTGAATCTACTTCCCTCTAGAAATCCCTATAAGAAGAGGTTGATTAACTTAATAGGATTGAGTATAAATTCCAGAAAGAGATTTAGCAAGGTGTTTAAAAGATCACTGATTTTATTATTCATGACAATTATTCTTGAATCTTTCTCTAAACCTTTTGGTTCCTTCATGGACAATACCCACAAATCTATAGTGAAATGGTCGAAGGTTATATCATAGCGTGTGGAAATTAAGTAGGTCATACAGAGCCGTGGACTTCCATGTAAGAACATTGTTAACAATAGAATGTAGAGTTTGTTGTCGCCATTAAATTAGTTACCCTGTGGTTAACAACAAACTACTGTTGATGTATAGCAACCTTTTATTAAATCTCAATTACAAATATGTAATTTGAAAGCCATATTTTGATTACAAGTTCTAATTTTGGTCTAAGTTCGCAGAACGATCGATAAATTTAAGTTTAGAGTTCGGTGAATGTGCAATGAATGTGGCTTCACATGTTGAACACAAATATTACTTAAAAGTTGGTATAATTGTTCTAAACTATGTACAGTAGTTATTTGATTTCTAGTAAGAGAAATAGGCTATTCAAATTTGAAATAACAGATCAGACGAGGAAGACACGTAAATCAGCCTCGCAGAAATGACAAATACGAATCCAATACACATATCTTGAGTGCAATGATCCTACTCGAATAGGTTTAACACAACATCTACGTTTTATTAAAAAATATATGTAACAAAAAGTATCTGATGTATTTGATCCTTCAGAAATAAAATATTGCTATAATAATAAACAAAATAACCCAAGTACAATAATTCTTCAACACAAGATACTAAAATGTAAATATATGTTTATTACTTATTCATCTCTCTGTAAAGCCATATCCGATGATTTATGTATGTGTCAAATTTCAACAACTCGCTCAAGATATGAGAAATTTCGCGCAAATGTAGGTCATATTCTAACTCCTACGGAAGTCGGTGCTATTAAAATTTAATAACTGAGTATGGCCACATGACTTCCCGTAAAAATAATAGTTACTACAATTTTGCACTTGGTATATTTGTGAAGTTTTAATAACAGTACTAAACTGAATTTCATATGGATCAAAATATCTATTTGATATCTGATGTTTCTTTTAACAGCGGAAGCTCATAATTTTGGGTTTACATGCCTCGGCACACAAGCTAAAATAACCGAGATTAAAATCAGTTTGTTAAATTTTGTGGGTGAGCTAGTTATTCGGTATGATTAATGATTGACATTGTCCAGGACAGGACTTGAAATATTAAACGCAGATTATAATGGGGTCATTTCCACATCAACAAAAAGCTGCTGCTTTTGAACATTTATGTCGGACTTCTGTTGCCAGTTTTTATCATAATGTCGAATAAAATTATTCTATTTATTCAAATGTACAAAGATGAAATGACAATAGAAACAAATATTTCATTTCTCATAGTAGTTATTTCATATTTGAAGGTCTTTTAAAACTATTTATTTCATACAATGTTTTCCCAACTCCTGGAGATCATTTTCTTCATGCTCTTCAAAATAGCTTTTTACAGCCTCAATCGCTCCTTTTTTCGATCAAAATCAATTACTAGCCATAAATATTTCATGTTTTAAGCTGAGTTTATAAGACGTTTAATTTTTAATGTTCATTGATCTACGTTTAATACATTCAGTCAGATTCTCAAAAGAAGTTGACCTAATCTACAATTTGGATTCTAATCTGAGACTTTAATGTAATGTTCATGTCATATTTGACTTTCTAGTTCAAATATGATATTGTTTAGTTAAGGGACACCCAAAATTGAAGGGAAAGCGGTGCAAAACATAAATAGATGATAGATGATAGATGAATTAAATAAAAATATCATTCACGCGTTTTACCCGATACGGGCGTGGCAGACACTTTCAGTGCGCTTGATAGATCGGTTGATATTTCCTCAGCAGTAGGATGCGGTTACCAGTTATGTGTATTCTGAAGAGTACGCAACAGATTAGATTATAGTTCAATGAAAATCTTATTCACTGTTTGTCCATCGGTGGGGTTCGATCTCGCGACCTCCGGTTTACAGCTAGCATATTAGCTATGAATTATTAATATAATAATCACATTACATTCTAAAATAGGTAATTATGAATCAGATTTGGTTTCTCAAAACAATTTGAGCTTATCTAAAGTCTGGAATTAGTTATTCTTTTCCTAGTTTTAACATTTTATTCACCAAAATATATTCTGATCTTTATCTATCTCTTATTTACTCTGATGCATGACTTGTGATTCAAAGCCCTAGATTAGAATAGAATTCATTGATCGTAAATTGTGGATTAGCCTAAGCTCTTTCGAGAATCCAGCTGTTGGTATTAGTGTTCAAAAATCAATATTAAAATGTTTTCACTTGAATACATTATTTTAAGATACATTTTTGAACATTAAACACTAAATAATAATTATTGAGAATATTATAAATCTTCTTTTGAAGATAGAAGGAAATTAGATGCAGGCAAATAATGGAGAACTGTGAGAACGGAAGGATTTGATATTTAAGATTTTTTTAAAATAACATATTGATTGGCAGAGTTCGTGTCATCGTTTTCTGGACATTTCGGTTCTTTTTTTGTGAAACCTCTCCAATTTGGATGCATTATTAAGGTTAAACGCCTACCACCACGAAAGTCATAATAAAATCTATTTTTTTTCTCAACTAAAATAAGAAATGTGAACATGTAAATTAATAACATAAATTTAGTTGTTACTTGAGATAACTTATAAATGGATTCATCTCATTGTTTATTTACTAACAACATTAAATAAATGTCTTTTGATTGTGTATTTTTTCGCAAGAAAAGAGCTAGCAACAGTGCAGCTAACCCAAGCACATGTTTGTTGTCATTTAAAGTATTTTTTTAAGTGTCATTCATAAATTGATGAAATGAATAATAAAACAAGAAAAGTACAAGTGATTTTATGAAGAAAAAACATTTAAAATGTAGGAACTCCGATACAAAATCAAAAATAGATGAATTAAACAATAATTACTTTTATGTTCGACTGCATCATAATCCTGTAGTTTATGGTTGAATTTAGTGCTCATAATATGCCACTTAATTGGACTAGGACTTTTGCTTTATATAATTGGACGGAACTGTCATTGTCAAAAAAAATTTATTCTTTTCTATCGTATTTATTCTTTTCTACATATTCTGAAGTATCCATTTATTCTTTTCTATTGTATTTAATCTCTTCTACACTTTCTGAAGTATCTATTTCTTCTATTAAACTGTATTTAATATTTTTTACATCTGCAAATAAACAGTAAAAAACAATTGTAACAATAGCAACATTAGCAAAGCACACCAAGTTACTTATCGAATTTTTGTATAGGGAAATTAAGAAATATTTTTAGATGATATTCTGCGTTCTTAGAGCAGTCGAACATAAAGCTTTGTATGTAATTCGTACATAAACAAACTTTATAGACTCGCCTTCCTTATTAGACTCGCTCGCGCTGCTCGCTCGTCCATAACCAGCGGCTCGTCCAATAAAGTTCTATATTATATACTAATTACATAAATAGCTATTTAAGTATTGTTTGCTCTCTATTACAGATTTTATATTATTCTCCTACATGCACAAACAAAATATTATTATTGTTGGTATTCTTTTTATTTTATTTTTCATGACAATACTTAATTTATTGAATGAAAACTAATTTTAAGTATTTATTGCATTTGATAATTTTTCATTATCTACAAAATCACCTTATAAACTGATTACATTTTTGTGCGCATATTAAACTTGAGTATTTAACTAAGAAAAACTAAACTCGTTAAAATAAGCAATAACGCTAGGATTTGAATACTCGCGCGTTTTTTATCCGACGTCGCCAAGCTTCCAATTTCAATATGGCTGACAAATATTTTCGTGAATCTCTGATCATTTAGATAAAAATATCTACAAAACTGCACGTCAGAATTTCTCGTTATAGTTTTGAGGTGATCTACGAGAATTGGCGAATATAAATAACAGTTTTTTATATTTCTCTAGTCAAAATTGTGGTTGAATAAGATGAAAAATATGCGTTTCACAGAGCATAAGAGATGAGTCCCCATTGACTACATGTTAAAATACACAGTTTAAAAACATTTATTACACAAAAACTATACGTCAGATCTTTCTCAAAAAATTAGATTAGATGTATTTTATTCGATTGAAATATACAAAAAAAGAACAGCTCTTCATATCCACCTTGCTTTAATGATCGTACTACCTTAAAAGAAGATTTGTAGTAAAAAGGATCTAAATTAATGGTGACAAAAATTAGTGACAATAGTTTTAACAGCGATTGGTAGTGGCATCGGCGCGGCGATACGACCTCATTGGGAATGGATCTTTCTTGGTTCTAAATAATCTCTTAGCCAAATTCTTTTGCCGCCACAAAAAACTCTAACCCTCACTTTAACAGATGACTCCTATTCTGCGAAATTTCTCATTCTGGTTTGTTATTTCTATACAGAATATCAAGGATATTACAAATGTCCGATAGATAGATTGTTTCACTTCAATTACTCACTGATGTTATTGATAGATCATATTAAAGAGCTCCAAACTCTGTGATAAAAAGTAGCAAATGAAAATAATAAAAAAAAAATTACAACGGACCAGTAAAGTGTAAATTTGATATTTTTTTGCTTCAAATTGAATTTTTATGGGTCAATACGATTATTACAGTTTCTATGAATCGATCGTTTCAAGTGCTTATATCATATTGTAATGGATTTAATAAGTTAGAATGAATTTTCTAGGCCTATATAAAGGACGCGACGTTTACTTGAGAGGTCACAATTAATCAAACAGTGGGAGAGTAGCTAAAACTACGAGCAGGTTAATATTTGCTGATATAAATATTACTAGAAATGAATAATAGCAGAATTTTTATCATAAGTGTGGATAAATAAATATATATAATGTATTTTTCAAGCTTGGCTTTATTAAATAAATTTCAATTTGTATTTATTTTTAAATAATAGTGTTTTGATTGTTATTTCGAATCCTAAGAACATTACAATATCTTGGAAAAAGAAACAATAACATGATGCTTGTACAAAACTTGTCAGAATTATGTTTTTAGGCCCGAGTGCAAGAACAGTTCGATCAAAATTAACATCATTACTCAACTACTCAGGATATCATTTGACAGTTAAAATCGATAAAATGTTTATGTAATGAAAGTACTGGCACTTAGGTCTTATAATGTTTTAATTTTTTTGCATGATTGTTACAAGTTTCCAAAGAATTCAACAAAATCTGTTTCCATTATTCGTACCTTCTTAAATAATTGTTGACTGCTCATAACAATGTCTCATCTTTCCTCAATTCTATTCCACTGTTCTTACTAACGTTATATCCTAATAATGAATGTAAAGATTAGAAGGTCTACTGCTACCTACTCCAGTTTATGTTAATGGTGAGAAACACACCAGTTTATTTTTGCGTTAAAAACAGGAAAAAGTCTCTTTTTATTGCTCAAATTGAAACAGTGTAGAAGTGCGAAATAGGACATTCCGAGTGAAACTTAATTGTGTAAGTTGTTGAGTTTCACACTTGAAGAGTGCAGTTTGTCGTACACTTCGCAATTTGTGAAATTATTTAAACGACTACGTGATATTTACCTTTTCAAATGAATTCAAACTGCAGTTGCTGTGCCCACGAATGCCTTTCTAAATTATGTTAATCTCGTGTTGCCCAACCAATTTTTTCAAGAGATCTGAATTCTCTTTATTAATTTCAAATGCGTGGAGCACGATTTCTCTCAAAATACACGAATTTCAGCAGAAAACTGTTTCAATAAAAGCGAAAATATATAATACTCGTATTAGCAGTCAGGAAAGCAAATAGAATTGAGAAAGACATCGATTATTGGGAGAAAATTTTGAAACCAGTAGCTCTCAACAACCTACTTGGACAGGCATTAAAAAAAATTATATTTGGAAAAACATAACATTTTATTAAAGCATAAAGAATAATGATTTGAGTAAATAAATAAATAATTACTAAGCAACAGCAGTTATGATATTAGTCTTTACGAATAACCTAACTAATGAATCGGTGACAAGTGTTGTAAACCACCAAGTTTATAAATATTTTTTTGATGTTTTTCTTGTTCTTGTAAGTTCTAGTTATTTTTGGAATTTAATACCATTGGAGTAATAAAGGAGTTATCTGATTCTTTTATTTGATGACACGTGACACATCAAAAATTATTGAAGATTTGGCTCATAATAGCAACAGTTGATTTCATATGAAAATATATCATGACCGAATCGCATGACAGTCGATACTTAGCAATGATAAATAATAAAAACTGATATCTGACAAGAATTTGAATAAATGATTCCGAAAAACTAGTATATATCTCAATTTTCTCCAATCTGAAAGTTATGGAAATACATTGTACGTTAACATATTCAGGGAACACCTCCATATCCGATATCAGACATAAAACATCACGAAAACTATCAAAACATCGAAAAAATACTGAATAAATGATCATCTCTTCCAATAACATATGTTGAGAAGTTGTTTATTTCTAATGTAATTCCTACTTTTATTTTCTTTTCGAACACCTACACACAACAAACAAAACACTGTCTTCTTTGTTTGTATATCTTATTCTTCAATGCCTCCTGTGACATAGTTTCGACTTTTCAGGGCAGTCTGTAGTATTTGCAAAAGATATTAAGAGTTATTAAAATCCCGGTAAATAAACGAAAACGGAGTCACGTAGACATTATCCTGGGATTGCAAAATCTTGTAATAGAGAATATTAAGTCCCAAAGGAAGAGAACTAGTTAGTAATTGTTGAAATTAAATCCGAACTATTTGCTGAATGAGAAAACTTTGGTTGGTATTAAAAAATTGCTCAGAGAATTGGGAATATGGTCACATTTTCTTTTTTTTTTTTTGGTAGAGTGATATGTGTCATGTGCTGTCGAATTTATCACAGAAGAAAAATTTGTCGCAGATAAATAATTTATTGAAGCATGATCCTCTCTACAAGTCTACTTGATTCTCAGCTCCCATTCTATTATTTAGAATGATTCAACAAACTTACAATGTAAGCCATTCTTCACGAAAATGAATAAGGCAAGTTTTATAATTTAATTAGAATTGAGTTCTTCAAAGAAATACCTTATAAAACCAAAACGAGTTTCATAAAGTTGACATTAAAGAATCGAAGAATACTTTTTTTAAAAAGGAAGATGTTAGTTAATGAAGCAAATCTGTCAGTGAAGAAGGAAGAATTAAGATATAATGTAGTTATAATGTCATAACTATAATTATTTATACATTTAGAAACAGTGTAATCTTCATAAAAACAAAATAACGTTTTGATTGTTAATTCCAAGATGAACAAGTGAGAATAAAACAAATGACTGAAGTTTTTAAGCCCGCGTATTCCAGAAGCATTTATAATTAGGTTCTTTCTTGCATCGCCTTAATGAAAGAAGAATCACGAAACAAAAGATTACTTTACAGGGAAAAATATCCATGGGAACAAACTCCAAGACAATAAACCTACAACAATTGGAGTGTATTTTACATAAATAGATGAATCATAAATATACAGTTGTGTGTCTGAAGGGAACCACACAAGAATTAATTATCCCACGTGATTACGTACTTCCTTCAAGTGTTAACGCACCTTGAGCACGACAGGGTCGCAATAGTCCAAACGGAAATAGGAAAAAAATTAAAAATCGGGCTCATCCTTCCCAAAAAAAAAAAAGAAATTGTGAAGTTGCAGGTAGTAGATTCTTTTCAAATTGAATTAATTATACATTTATATCAGTCTTAGAACTTAATAAGATCTTCGGAAACTATTACTGTTTTTTTGTGAGAAAAACTAAATGCTATGGAACTTCATATTATACGGATATCGGTTGAGAAGATATTATTTTATATTTTGTCAACTGATATGACAAAATTTCAAGTCTATTTGATGAGAGATAAGAAATTGAATTACATTCTATTTGGATATGCCGATAAAAGCTTCTTATATTCCGTGTTCCATTATTCTTTCATTCGTTTTTTAAAAATTACGGCATGCAGTTGGCTGCTCCGTAAATATTACAAACTCTAATTATTAATTAAATTCAAATTTCACAAGCCTATAATTGTCGATCAAATTAGGTTCAATTATTTTTGGAACCAAGGTTAAAAAATTGTCTTTATTAAATTGAAATAGTGAAATGAATTCTATGATTGACATTGAAAAACCATTTTGCAAGTATCTATTAGACTGCGAAGTAATTTGGAATTAAACAAATAACGAACTGAAACAATGGTCAATAAATAATTAGTGCGTAGTAATCAATAAATACACCTTTCTCTTATTTACCAATCCAAACTAGAATAATGAATGTTATATTTTTTTCAGTTGTATTTGTCGAATGCAGACAATATGAAAACTTTATTAGACTTTTGTTGAAGAAATGAAATCTCAGATATAATGCATACAAACTGCCACAAATATGAAATATCTTAAGTTATTAGTTTCCTCTAATGTTTGTCTAAATTTGTTTTTTTTATAATAATTAATTGTGATTACGATCCAAGTTAGCATTCGCTAACGTTCTAGATTTCTAGAGAATCTTCAATTGTCAGACATTTAAATGCTAGCTCATGGTTGCAAAATGTAATTGTTGCGATTGGTACGCTGGACGACTGACGGTATTCTGATTGGCTAGAATATTCGTGATTGTTGGAAAAAAGTATATAAGCCCACACCCGGAAAAAATAATGTATCAATACAAGTGACGGCTGGCGATTTTGTTATGGTGCGACGAATTGTAGAATAAAGTTGTGTACATGTAAAGTAATAATTCACAATAAAATTTGTGACAAAAAAAAACTCGCTTTCACGTCATCCACATACATGATTCAATATTATATTCAATCTCTTACAAATCAGATTTGCATGTGATATTTCATCCTCAACTTTTTCAACATACATACATCAACATCTCCTTTAACAATCTTTTATTCAATATACCACATGCCCTAATCGAAACAATTGACCCATTCTAATGTTTTCAATGATTTTTTTGAAAGAACACGGCATTGAAATAACCGGCAAGAAAATATTAGATGAATCTTTTAGCTGAAGAAAGTAACCTGTAAACTTAAATAACACAAAAGAACTCTAATTTGAACTCCGTGTGGATTCAATATTCCAAACAATATTATTCCCGAGGTACTATTTGCAAAATTAAGAAAAATAATTTTGGTTGAACTTGTTGGTATTTCTGGACAGAATAGTAACGTAATTTTCTTTTATAAACTTCCAGTGATCGAAAGAGAGAAATTGATTAGATACTCCCATTAATAGTTACTACATTAATCAAGACCTCTATGATAACTTATTATTATTAACTCAATTACAAATTTGAAAAGTAATTGGTGGAATTGAAAAATATAATAAATCAATTTCTATTCCCCATATTCTACCAAATATGTAAGATTTAGAAATCAAAGTTTGTCTCATCAATTTCAATTTATTTTCAAGTTTTCAAAAGTTTAATTTTTTATTATTGTTTGGATTCAATTGCGTTAAAAGTTTTAAGTTTGGTTTGCCCTTAATTCGAAGAGATCTATAAAAAATTATAATGAGAATATAGATGACTTTCATTGATCTGGTTTACTATTACCTAGTACTTCCTATGAGAGGGAGATGATAATCCTAGGTTAGAAACGTGTGATTAAAATATTTGACGATGTGATTTAAGTTAACACTGCTTTCATACATCAATGCAGGCACAGTACTCCATTATAAGTACTCAATCTTACATCCATTGACGCATACATATGGAACATAAATTGACTGAGATATTTTAAGTAATATATGTTTTTATCATATTATCAAAACGAAGTTGAATGATTTATTGATAGCTTTGATAATATTGTATTTATTTCCAGGAACGACGTACCCCTTGGAAGCAGCTCTAAAAAATGGTGGATCAAGAGATCAAGCCACCGTAGCAACACTTGTAATCACTCCAGGTCGCGAAGATGATGGCGCTTCTTTCAGATGTGTCGTGAGAAATCGAGCCATGCCTGAAGGAACCAAATTAGAAACCATGGTAACACTCTCCGTTAACTGTAAGTGTTCTTTTAATTTTGTCACATTTATAAAAAAAAATTCACACCTAATGTACTTTCTAATCTTAACACTTTAATGATTCCACAAAAAGATATACAACAAAATTTTGCTCTACTTTGAATTGGAAATTACCTGTATTCAAATTAGTTATCGGATTTCGCTAGAATTTTTTATCTTGAAAGATGCATTATTAATATGAAATTATAAACTGATTGGAAATCTTTGCCTCAGAGGTTTATTTTTATATATTAGTTAGTTCTCTTACAAAAGATGATTAATCTAGGAATATTTATTTTAAGACAGATTCTAAAACAAATTTAATTTTTTTAAGATGAAGTAGTAAATAATTATATTTGACATCATGATTCTAATACTCAGACTGATTGGAATTTATTGAATATTTATTGAATAGGATACTTGTTTTTTTTATAAAACCGGCCATAAATCAGGGTAAATTAAAAAAAAAAATTGTATTTACTTTGCGATACAATATCGTTCAGAGCTGTGACATAAATAGCTTCTGTATAAATATTATTATAAGCAATATATTTTAAACAAAAGGATCGATAGTTCTAATGTTTCATACAGGATTCATAAGATATGTACCGAAAAATTTATTTTTATTCTTTTTTGCAAAAGAATCTATTGTTATTATCAGAAAATGTAATTTAGGATAACTTACATTTTGATTAAAACAATACAGTGAATTCCCTGACTCATGAAAAATATTTTCATTGCAGGATATCCATTTCTATTCATACAGACTGTTAAATATTTTATGAGCTATTTCCTGCAGAATTCAAGATGAGATTTTTAATAATTTGTTTATCAGCATAAACTAAATTAACCTACTTCCAAAAATAAAATTATGAAAAATAATTGCTTAATCAAATCCGCATATGAAATACGAGTTGAAAAATATAACGACTAGAAAATTAAGATAATATTTACTGTTTCAGAGGAAGCGTATATCATCAAATGTCATATCAAAATAAAACAAATTTTCTAATGAACTATGGAATATGTAAACTTACAACGTAAACAGTGATTTTACTTGCGGAAAGATCGGTAAAACAGGCTACTATATTATGAACTGAATCATGCGAGCTTTGTGAACTCTACTAAATTTAGATTTCATCTTTTTTGTTCTTACCAGATGGCTACACAGACTGTCAGTCTTCGCTGTTTTTGCTAGCAGTATTTACGTTTAATATCTTCATAGAGCTAATTTGTTTTCGTTACTAAAAATATGTTCCATCGTATGGTTTTTATCAGCTTTATGATTGAATAAAGCAGAATTTTCGATGGATTTTAGTCATTAATCGTTTTTAGTTTTTTCCGTTTGGAATTGAAATGAAATGATGGAATGAGATTTTTGATCGAATTTTAAATTGCCGGCCGACATGAAACGAAAAGGAAATGTTTGGTTAAAAACTATATAGTGCATTGCAGTTTGTAACTAAATCTGAAATTGCAATCTTACAAAAAATCTACATAAAATATTACCATGATATGAAACTTTAATTAGGATCTAGTTTGACATCGAGTTCTATTTTCCACAGCAGTAACTCTCAAATAACAATTAAAACTTAACTTTTGATTGAACATCATGATTCTGAAAACAAATGACTGAAGGAATTAATATAGAAGTATTTCTATTCCGAATCCCAATCCTTTAATTTACTGTCATTTCTACAATAAAATCAAATAAGAAATGCTTCAATTTATTTATTTATTTTAATTTAATATTAGAGTATTCACACTTTGATTTATCTATTCTGGCCAAATTTGTAGCTGCAAAATATCAGGATACAGAACAATATTTTTTAGTGCATTTTTAGCGCATTTTTTCGAAAAAAGCGCTATTATATTCACTTTGGCTGCCTGGCTGGCTGGCTGGCTGGCTGGCTGGCTGGCTGGCATGACGCTGAGTTCTCAGCAACTATACTATTTACAGACTTGAAACTGGTACTAAATAAAAGCTACTGTTTCGTAGGTTTGCACAAATTGCTTTAATTCAAGCTCAGTGATTGTGGAAGATTGAATTATTCAATTACTTGTTTCAAGTGAAACAATGCCCATGGATATATATGACATTAGGGATATGACAACTAAAATTTATTAAAGTAGATAAAAATTTAGTTACTACTTTAGCCGGGGTGTCACTATTATTATGTACAGTTGTCAAATCTGTCCGAGATTCATTTAATGACTTGTTTGACGCAAATTTGAAGCTTATTAGAATGAATCACTATTATTGGTTAAAAATTTGTTTAATTTTGGTGTATTTTTTTTATATATAGCTTTGATAAAGAGCAAATTTTAATTTTAAGGTACAGCACTTGACCTCCCGTCAGTCAATAACTAAACAATGAAGATTAAAAGGTATTTTGGAGTTTGTACATGCATAAATTATGTACCTATCAAATAGTCAACTTGAAACTAGTACTAAATGGAAGCTGCTGTTCCGTAAGTTTGCCCAAACTGCTTGATTTCAAGCTCAGTAATTATGGGAGATGGTAATTTGCGAAATCTCTGAAGTAGCAAGCATTCATGAGCTGTCAAAAATGCGCTTTCATCATCTAGATGATTCTTCCATTTTTTTTTCATCCGTTTGAATGGTGCACTTTGATCTCAACTACAATCTGAGAGAAAAAAGTATTGCTTCCACTCTATTAGTTGCACAAATAACTACTGGCAATTCTGTAATACAGTCTGATTTCAAATAAACCAACTATTATCTAATTCAAGAAATGTCATCCCATTTCTATAAACATTTTTATATAACCCACTGATTTGGATTGATGTTTTCTGTCTTAATTTTGACAATTTATTCATCAAAACATATTCTAATATATACCTATTACCTAAAAGGTGGCTTGAAAAGTCCGTGCAAAGTCAAAGAAGAGCGCTTCAAGACCATCTTCAGTTAGCATCGTTTATATCACTTACTACTTGAATCATGCAAGTTGATTGATTTCCAGAAAATGAACAAAAGAGAATTTCGTATGAAGATGAAACATAACTTCCTGAAAGGTAAATCGCCTCAGGACATTAAAGAGAAAATTGATAAACATTATAACTGTCCGCAAAATAGGTCCCTTTATTGCTCATAGTTGACTAAAAACGAAATCGTGTGACATGTGCCAAGAACAGTTTGCAATTGTCTAAGCGAAATCTACTGTAATTAAGTATCGTTTCATCACTGTGGGCAACTTATCCTGAAATCAAAGATCAGTTCAAAATCGGTGTCCAGCAGTGAGTCTGCACCAAAATAAGAACAAAAACTGTTTCTCCTGCCACCAAGGCTACGACGACTGTCTTACAGAAAAAAAGTAAATCTATTACAGATGCATATTAAAATCGTTGTCGAGTTGCAAGAGAAATATTCACGATTGGCTCACAAAAAAGTCCCTTTCCATCACGACAATGCACCAGCTCACTCTTCTGGAATTGATGGAGTTAGAATTCCAACTCTTTCCGCATTTTCCTTACTCTCCAGATTTAACTTTGTCGGACTACTATACCTGTTCTCCAATATGAAAACAAGACTGGCAGGAAATAATGTGATTGCGGAACTGAATGCTTATTTTGCGGAGTTCTCTTATTCTCAAGGGATCAACAGACTGATGCAGATTAAACGAAACGTTTAAGCCTAAAAGAAGACTACTGAGAACTAAAAATAGTTCATCCCACAAAATTTTTGCACGAAATATTCAAGCCACCTTCATATTTATGCTGATATGTAACGTGCAACCAGAAAAGTACCAGATCAATATATTAACAATATTAATCCATAATTGTTGATTAGGTAAAGTTTTCGTTCTTCCTGTATAATATGTGCACAAAATATTTTATACTATTTGAAGGATGTTTTGTTGCAAACTAATTAATAACAGTGACAACTCATGTAAAATTAAACAAAAACCCACATTCCACATACTTATTCAAACAAAAGAAATTTCAAATCGGCACGGAATTGATTATCGTGCTGTCAAAAAGGAAATTATATGCGGAACGTGTGAAATTCACTTGTTTAATTTTTTCCAGAGATTTAAATTGTTTCCGTTTTTTTTTTCTCACGTTCATATTGAATTAGTGAATAGTTTATTCTAAAGTAGTTTGCGTGCAAAACTTTAACGAGAAGAAAATTTTCTTATTGAATTTGTTTTAATTATCATAATCAGGAAGCTAAATAATGTATTTAGAAGGAAAATTCTAACACTAACACTTTTTAACCTATTTTCTGTAGAAGTTTATCAAATAAAAGTTTATCCATGATATTTTATGATTAATTATAATTGATGAACGTTTTTTTTTTTAATTGATGTTTTATAAAACATTTTAAATCAGTACCTGAATTTCTGCTTCAAGATGCAGTGAAACTTTTTTCGACTCTATTCTCTTTAGTGACCCTCGCAGAATCGGGCTCGTTATAAAGAAGTTTTGCACTATGTAGAAATTGCCAAGTAGGGCGAATTTATTTTTCCTATCAAACTTATAAACGAACTTGAATGATTCTCAGAACGAGTTAACTTATATAAAGTTTGATTCAGCAAATCAGATTCTGAAAATACCATAAAATGTGAAGTAAATCCGAAATTCTTATTTGAATTTCGTGAAAAATTGAGCTAAATGTTCAACTAGGAACAAAAAAATGTTTCATTTAATTTATGTTGAATTATTAAGAATTATCCAAAGATCTGGCATTAATTCTCTTTGATATCAAAACAAATCATGATATATGCACATGTTGTGGTTGAATTCATCATCTGCAGTAGTTTATTTTTCAATTTGTCAATCAGTAAATTGGTTATTCAAGGGATTATTACAAAATTTTTAGCTTCCAAATCCAATCTATAGTTTAAAGTTGATTACGTCTACACCACAGTAGCTGAATCACTCTACGTTAATTCAATTGGAAATATAAATTGTACTTCTATATCCCAATTGATTTGTTTGTCGATGGCTCTATTGCAAAAGACATATTTAGTGATCAGTGCTTATATTAAAAACTATGATGTACAAATGAAATTTCTAATGAAACATATTATTATAGTAATAATATAACTGTTTGAATTTTACTTATTTATGGCCCTATTAGGCTCGGTATTGAAAATCATCAAATATAAATTACTTTCTCTTTTTTTTGTCTTATAAATAATAAAAATTTAATGATAGTTTATCTTATTCGAAAATAGCAGTCGTTTAGCTAAAAGAAAATGAAATTATTCGGCTTATTTGGAAATATGCTAGATGCTGCCATCTCTACTAACTAATGGATTTAGTATTTATCCCGCATGAGTAATAAAAAATAATAAATAGTTCAAAATTAATATCAAAGAAACTATTAGGTTTTGGTGTAAAAAGACAGCTTTCATTTTCTACCACCAGAAAACACTACAATCACTTTCCATGGCGAATAATCGTTAGTGTGGTTGACCAAAATTTTTGGCAGCATCTGCTGTTAACGTGTAGATACTTCATCCTCAAAAAAATGTAAAAAAGATTAATAACATCGCTTTTTCGAAGCGCCTGTCTATCAGACGAAACATAACATAAACTGAGAGTTCACTATGTTGCAAAATCATTGATGCATATTGTGTTTATTCTTGTTTCAATCTCTCTCGTTCTTTAAATCAAAATTCACAATTGCGATGTCCTAGGGCCGTTTGATACGTTGCATTAAACTCTGCATTTTGATGCAAAGACAAATGCACCGTGTCATACGCAAAATTTTATCCATTGAATTCTGATTTTATGTTTGACACGGTGCATTTTTCTTTTGCATCAAAATGCAGCATTTAATACATCGTGTCAAACGGCCCTTAAAAATGAATAGATAAAATTTTAAAAGTTCAGTTTTTTACTTAAATTTCCACGCAAATATGTAAAATAATCACTTGATTTAAATCGATATTTAAAACAAATGATTTAAATCAGACTATAATTCTGTTTGTGTTTCATGAACTAAACAGACAATATATTTAAATAAAAAAATGTGTGCTTAGAGTAAAGTGAAACAATTTTTAACAATTTTTGTTGTCTTGAAAAAACTCTGATCAGCACCCTTAAACTGAAGACCTCAATAAATGAAATTAAAGGAGTCACATTACTTTTCAAATTTCATTATTATTTTTTTTATTAGGGCCTTAGTATTAATGATAATGCTGCACACAAAAATAAATCATATATACATGCATCCTCAGTCATGTCAAATCTCCGCCAAAAATTTATTTGTTTATTTGTTACCAAATTAGGTACTTATTCATTGCTTAGAACTTGAAGCAATCCTCATTTCAAAAGATGTAGCTCATATTTTTATTATCTTGAAACAAAACCAAAAATCTCTTAATCCAATTTTTGCGAGATTCTGGGTATAAAGTTGATAAAGGAAAGTTTAAAAAATGTTTGCTATATATTCACAAAGCCAAAGTTTACGGTTGGGTTAAAATATTTCATTGTTCGACCCTTGTGAAGAATATTTAATGGGATGCCCATACTTTGAACTAATTAATCAAAGCAAGTACCGTCTAACAAGCATAACGACACTTATAATATATTCAAATATTCATACACACGTTCAGGCAGAAGTTCCCAAACTTATTTCAGTTTGAATTTTTTGTGACCTGATGCATATTTCATTAAACACTGTCCAGAACAGCAATTAACTTCTCTCAACCACGTTTGCCCTTAGATATTTAAATTCGCGTACATGGACAACAAATGACAAAAATGATAGAGATATAGAATGAATGGCTATATATCTAAACAAAAAAGATAAAGTTTATAAATGCAGCATCATTTTTCGAACTGTTTAATGAAGAACTCGGGAACATTGTGTCATTTTCGTTAATTTTTCGGATGTCCGCCGTTTTACGGTTTACAAGATAAGATTTGTAGCAGTATTTTTCATAGAATTGTCTGCTCACTTTTGTCATTGAAATATGATCTGATTTTAGATCAAATATTTCATTTTAATAACTCAATCTTTTTTATATCTTTATTCAAACATTCAGAGCCATTCTGTGACTTGATTGATTTTCATATTTATATTATTCATTTATATTATAAAATACCCGAAAAAAAAACGTAATCTTCATCACGAATTGCTTAAAACAGTTGGCCGAGTTCAGTTCTTTCCACTCCTTAAAGACGCTTCTCTAAGATATCATACATAAAAATAAATGTATGAAAGAATAACTGAAAAATGATAGAAGTCATTTTCTTGGTAATAAGTGAAATGAAGGAAGCTGAATTCGACCCAATATGTTTTTTTTTAGTAATCGCTTTACCTGGACAAAATGACTTAAGATCAGGATTTGCCGGTAACATATATAATTTGAAATAACTATTTGCATTATTTGTTGTTATTTATCGAAAATCTTATCGATCGATAAGAAATTAATTATTCTGTCGAAGTAATCGGAGAGTTGTGTTTGAAAGAGTTGATTTCTAATTGTTATTTCATTATGCGGAAGTTTGTTTATTCTGCGGTAATTTGATATTCTCTTTTCTAAAATCTTACTTCTGCGAAGCTACAAAGGAATATAGTTGAGGTTAATAGTTTAAAAGGATTTCCCTAACTTAAATGGAAGCAATACAAATTTCGTTACAAGGATATTAGCACTCCGATTCGCCTACTTCCACTATTAAACTTCAAGTACTTCTAACACAGGTCAACTTGGTTGCGATTACAGTTCACTTCCGTTTCCGATATCGATGAAGTTACTTCACCTCATTACTTCAACGGATAAACGTTTCAAATATCTTTTTCAATTCATTTTATCCTTTATATTTTCATTATCTCAAATAAACAATAAGTACTTGAAAATGTATTAAAGCACTAAGTCTTTCTATTCCAGTTAATGGAATTTAAGAGGTTGTGTCCCGTTTTCATTCAGCACCTTTTAGCACTACATTATTACGATAATAAAACCTCGAGTTGCCTGCATAATCTAACGATCTTTTTGTGTTTACAGATTTCCCACGAGTCGATGTAGGACCGGAGAATCCCCTAAGAGTAGAACGAGATTCTACTGCTAGTCTTCAGTGCAACGTTGATTCCAAACCAAAAGTCTCTTCTGTGAAGTGGACACGAAATGGACGATACATCAGCAATTTGAACAATCATGTTCTTCATCGTGTGAGCCTACAAGATGCGGGAAAATACACCTGCAGTGCGGACAACGGGCTCGGCAAAGTTGGAGAAAGAGAAATTACTCTAGATGTTTTATACGGACCTATTGTAACTTTAGAATCAAAAACAAAAGAAGCTGAAGAAGGAGAGCACGTGAGCATTAAATGTAATGTGAGTTCAAATCCCATGCCAACTAGCATTGAATGGTTAAAAGAAGGAAAACCTGATTTCCGACAATCAGGAGATACTTTACGATTAAGTCACGTACAAGCTGAACACTCTGGTACTTACGTTTGCCGTGCTGCTAATATTATTACCCCTAGTTCTTCTCCAATTAAACGCTCTGAAAAAGTGGGAAATTCTTCTATTGCTCTTTTGATACGTCACCGCCCTGGTAAAGCTAGAATCACACCTGAAAAACCAATTGCTATAGAAGGATCAGGAGTAACTTTAACTTGTACTGCTACTCCTCCTGGTTGGCCAGCCCCTCAATACAGATGGTTCAAAGTTGGTACTCAAGATGGTCCTCAAACTGTATTAGCTACAGGGACAAAATACACCATTCCAAACGCTCATTTAGGTAGTGAAGGAATTTATAATTGTCAAGCTACTAATGAACTCGGTCATGGAGAAATGTCTTCCATTAGTTTAGAAGTTCACCAGCCTCCAAGATTCATCCAGAAACTTGCTCCATTAGAAACCAAAAGAGTAGGAGAATCCAATTTCCAAGTATCTTGTCAAGCAAAGGGAAAACCAAAACCAAATATCAAATGGTTGAAGAATGGAGAAGAAATTACAGCAGATTTAAATTTATATGAAGTCAAAACTGATTTGTCTGAAAGTAGTAATGGTGTTATTACCTTAATGAGCACTTTGAAATTTTCTGGATCGAAAAGAAATGGCAATAAATTGTTGCCTGATGACCGAGGAATATACACTTGTATGTTTGAGAACCAAGTTAAGAAAGCCGAGTCTTCCATGCATCTTAGAATTGAACGTAAGTCATTATATAATCCAAAGCTTACTTTCTTTATTTATTATATAATATAATTTCAGATGAACCAATTGTTCTCCACCAATACGACAAAGTTGCCTACGATCTGTATGAAACTGCAGAAGTGTTATGCAAAATCCAAGCATACCCCAAACCCGAATTCAAATGGTTTTTCGAAACTTCAAACTCTCCAATCCAAATGTCTTCAGAAGGTCATTACGAAATTAGCACCAGCTCCGACGATAACGACATTTATACAAGCATCCTAAAAGTTTCTAACATCAAAAATCATGATTACGGCGAATACAATTGTCAAGTTGTGAATAATTTAGGAACAATTGAAGCAAAGATCCTTTTGCAACCTAAAGGACCTCCAGAAAGACCTAGAGAACTTCGAGCAGAGAGAATTGGACACAACCATGTCGCGCTTACTTGGGTGCCCGGTTTTAACGGGGGAATTGTTGACACAAAATTCTTTATTAGTTACAGAAAAGTGCCCACTAATGATGATGTCATAGTGGAAGGATGTGGAATTGTTCCCAAAACACAAGAATGGTCGGAAGTTGATTGCCAGCAAAAAATACCGTGCAATGTCAGCCATTTGGAACAACATCAAAGCTACGTTTTCAAGGTAAACACTCTTATATATTACTGTTGCTCGATTTTTAATGTGTTTATCATTCGCGGTATAATAATTCTTATTGTTTATTTTTCAGGTGAAAGCTTTGAACACAAAAGGAAAAAGCGATAACTCAGAAGAATACACTTCCATCACAAAAGTAGACAAAATTCCAATTCCTCATCGCGTTGCGTACGATCCATCCACAAGAGGTCTTTCCATCAATATTCCACCGACTTGTCTTGCTTTAAATGCGGTTGTAGAAGCAATGACGAATGAAAATATGCCTATTCCAACCTGGCAATACGTTACAACCTTGCCACTTCAAATTTCTGGAGCTGGTGCGTCGTACAAAGAAATAGTTCTAGATAATATTGGGCCTTCAAGAAGCTACAAAGCCTCAGGAAGATCTCTAGCTGATGATGAACCAATTGGGGTTTCTGATGACTTCAATGTTAAAGTTAGAGTCAAGTTTTGCCTAAGAGCCCACCACGAACATTGCGGAGAATACGTTATTGCTGAATGTAAGTTCAATTTATAAATTTAAATAACAGTTTATGTAATAATTATTTTATTTTCAGTGGGAACAACAATTAAAGACGTAGCATCAATAGCAACACCAACTTTGATTGCAATTATTGTCTCCTGCATAGTTTTCATTTTGTTTGTTTCTCTTCTGTTGATGTTTTGTCGCTGTAAGAAAAATCAAACAAAGAAAAATGCAGCAAAAGAATATGAAATGGATGCTACTCGTCCAACTATTGTCACTCAGCAATCTCAAGCCCCTCCTCCATATTACGCCACAACTGGAATGGAAAACAAAGCTCTGGAACATTCTATGGACTTGGCACTTGCAATGGAAGATCCCAAGAACCCTGTTTATGCCACTCAAAATGGATATGGATACCATGTGCCGAATTCCAATATACAAGGGCATCCTGGACATCAGAATATTAACGGTGAATGTAAGTTGTATATTATTTGGAATTAACAACAGAATCTGTAATATAATTGTCTTTAGGGGTGAATATGGGTTATTTGGAGAACAGCTATTCCAATTCTAATAACGGTGGAAGCGTCAACTCCCAAGATTCTTTGTGGCAGATGAAGATGGCAGCGGCCGCCAACAACTCCGTCAACCAGATTCCTCCGCATCACATGAACGTAGAACGTCAGAATTCGTATGGTTATGACCCCATAACCCACGGCGGATATGGTGCTGTAGACGATTATGCTCCTTATCCTCATATTACAACGCAAAGCAACCACGGTGACGAATATATGCGCAACAGTAACAATCCCTCAAGGCAGGAATACTGCAGTGACCCCTATGCAGCTGTACATAAACCGAAAAAGCGTATAGAACAACATATTGGTGAGTTTTACTATGCTAGTTAAAAATTATGCTTCTAATTGTAAGCAGTAATAGATTTATAAGAGTGTAGAATTCACCGTTTGGCGTTTTACACTATTCACGATTTTATATTGTGTATTTTTAAAGTTCTCAATTGTGTATATATTGTACAGAGACGCGAAAGCAATGTTGTAATATTTTTCATTCATTTGATACATAAACATATCAAAAACACTAGTGATTCTAATTTTGATATCATTTATTTTGGATTTCATTCATGCACTTTAATTTAAATCATATTTTCAATTACTTTTTTTATCTTTAATATTTGTTGCAAGTTTTTCCAACAAAACAGTCAATTGCAGTTATGGTGATTGTAAAATAATATAAAGAGTAATAATAAAATAAAAGATACAGGACGCCCTATAGAATTTCTCACTTTTTCTTTAATAGGCGAAATTTTGCTCAAAACGGCGGTGAAGTGAAAAATGAAGAATTTAAAAAAAATCTTTTCCAGTTTTAGCTCGCTGTACTTTCGGTTATTATTTATATCAATTTTTGGATACAAAATCTGGGGCTCAATTCTAATTCGTAGAGACAGTTGCTTAACTTCATTTTAGAAATTCTTGACATGTGCTTCCTAGCGGACAATTGGAGAAGTGATTCAATGTCTTTATCGCTGAAGACATTCTTTCAGAAGTAAGAGATCAAGTAGCATTAGTTTATTTACCTCGATGTCACTTTTTGACATCTATATGTCATTAAATAATAATAAATAGAATAAAATATAACTAATATCAATAATAATGAATTAGACAAGTAAATAATCATGAATTGAATTCGATTTCCAGCATTGTCTCTACTTCTTAAGTTGTTACCAACATAAATATGTAGATGATTTTGTTTGCACCAACATACAATATTCAAGTCGCAATAAATATAACTATGTCATGACGACATTGACTTAAAAACTCGGATCTGTCCTCAAGCTGTCTCTATGAATTAGAATAGGACCCCTATTCTAAGTTTCGAAACGATTTTCTAGCCAAGAGGCGAATTTAAAAAAATATTCTTGAAGACATTACAAGTATTTACATACAATCGTAAAAGTTAAGTGATAGAATTTCAAATTTAAAGTAACCACCTAGTGATATTAAAATACGATAAAACGCTCAATTAACGCATCATTACCGCCAGGTTGAGGTGGCTGTAAAAAATATATGTTCACTTCCGTCAATTCTCCCAAACTGAAAATATAATGTCTCTTATTAAAAAAAAATAACAATCATCAGAAGTGAAAAGAAACTACTATAATTCAAAAACTTAATGTGATATGGTTGGATGAGTTGGATTATTTTTTGCACTTATAATAATTTCTATAAGTTGTGTTTATTATTTTGCTTTTATTTATTTTTTCGCTTCCTATTTTTCTTTAGATTCTCCATATCATGATGTAAGCGGCCTACCAGATCCTTATTTAGAGCAAATGGACGACGAAAAACCACCGCAACACATGTCTCTCAGTTACGAAGAAAGTCTCGAAAGCGGTTACTCCACACCCAATTCGCGAACACGACGAGTTATTCGCGAAATCATCGTCTAACACATTTACACGATTTATTCACTCTTAATCGAAGTTCACTGACACCGTACCTGAGGGACTTTTCTTTCATGATCATCATCAACATCACTAAGTGTTTTTTTGTCATTCGTACATCGAAAAACTGCATTTATTTGTTACTGCCATGTGTGTATGAAAAAAATATGTGTGAAGTGACTCAATGTTGTGATAAAAATGGACGAAAAATATTTTTAAGATTTTAACGAATTATTTTATGATATTGTGTTAGTATATTGTTGATGAAATGTTATCATGTTTGTTGTTGTGACTTATTCTGCCAATTATTATGTGCCATTTAAATTTTAAATATAGTTTTTATAGAAAAATACATCTAGACTCCTCGCTCAAATCATGCCGTGATTTAGAATTGCTTTTAAATCAGTTTTCTCGACAAAAAGCCATAAAAAATTTAAACGTCTTTGTAATGCACTTTTCTATCATTCAGAGAATAATGCTGATTGATATTCATCACTGCTTAAATGTCATATTTAAACAAGTATCAATGAAGGCAGCAACTTCTAAAATTGAATCCTGGTTGCACAGTCCTTACTTAATTTAATTATCTAAGTAACAATTGTTTCTAAAATAAATGAACTACGCTAGGAATAAACCGAAGACTGTGCAACTGGGCCTAAAGACCGGTTGTACAATCAAAGCTAATCCACAGTTTTGTTGTATTTACTATGGTTACAATTGCTGAAATAATTGTTGCCATAGGAAATAAACTCAGTCTAAACTGTAGATAAGCTTGAGTTATATTTTTGAAGCTTTGTGTAGAATTAAATTAATCCATTTGTGTATCGTAATTGGAAATGAACAGATATTCTAAGTACCAAAAATTAATTAAAAACTACGTTTGATTTTAAATTCTGTATATTTATTTGAAACTTAGTTTTCTGAAGAAGATCCTTGGTCAAAAAAAAAAAATAATTATTATAATGTATAATATTTCTGATTTGATTTGTATTTCTAAAGAATATAATTTGATAAATGTGACGAATCATTTTTTAAAATAAGATGCTCCAAAATCGATTCAGCTAAGTTTGCCAGTTGCTGCCCCCATTGACAAAATATTCTGAAAATCTTTTTCTTCGATAGATCATTACATTGCATCTGAAACTAGAATATAATCAATTAATTGCTCATATGTGACAGTTCCCTTGAAGACTGCAAACTATATTTAAAAATTATAGCGTTTTGGCACTGCAAGTCATATTATAAAACAATCCATTTTTCCTGGTGTAAAATGAATTGTTTTATTCAATACTGCCATTTCCAGCATGGTTACATTTCATATATTTCAATTGGTATGAAATGTGGGTTCGGCAAATTTTTGCCATGGCAATAAGCATCGATTTTCAATTTGCAATAATTTAGAACTCATTTTGTTGTGTTAAGTTGTTGTATATGTAAGTTTAATGTTTTTTTTTCAAACATATCATGAATTAATATCTTCCCCCTAATCTTAACAGTGTTTACCTTAAATGATTTAGATGTAAACACTGTTTTATTTGCCCAAAATTATTAATACATTACTCTTAGTGAAATTTGTATTGTTAATATTTGAGTACTGTAGTAATGATTTGTATGTTTGTGCCAAATTGTATACAGGAAGAATCTAATACATGATATGTTTAATTGTACTTAATATTTTGTACTTATGTGTGAGGAATTTTCTACTTTTATACTACCAAGTTATTTTAATACTCAATATTCATGTTTTTGAAAGGAATAGTTGCTCCAAAAACTGAAAATTAAGTATTTTCTTTTTAATGCTCAAGGATTTTGTATTTTGAGGGTCACCCACCGCTTGGAATTCGAAAATTTTAAATTGTGATCTCAGAAGAGTTTTTATTTTTATTAAATGTTTCGACTGCACAAAGACTACAGTACGGCTATAATAAAAACTTAAATTATTTTACATATTTTAATTTAGAAAATGAATTGTATTATCTTTGTAAATATGAGAAATTGCAAGATGTTTATCTTAAGATATAGTAATTATTGTAATGTACTTGTTAGAAGGCACTCTTATTTTTATTATTTTGTATATACAAATTGATGGATTTTTAATGTATTTGACTCTTTGTAAATAAGTGTATGTTTTAAGGAAAAAAAATAAAATATATATTTAAAATCTAATAAACTTCTACAAATTATTTCGAATTTTTTTCTCGATATGATTAATTTTGAAAATAATGAGAATACACGCATGTAGTTCCAAAAGTTGCCGCAAGGGGGCAGCATCTGTCAATAAGACCAATTAGCAATTATTTCATGTCATGAATTTTGTGTGCATGAAAAACCTAAACATTGTATTAGGAGAGCAGGAACAAGAAGATTACTTCTAAGTGATTAATTAGCGATTTTTTCAGAAACTAAAGGCTAAAGAGAAAAATGTTTCAAATAGAACTTGCATAAATTTCAACGCCCTACAAGATTGATTTGAGAAGTTTTCCCCTAAGGCTCATAGTTTCCGAGAACAAGCACCCTACTACCCTTAAATTGAATGTTGAAGGAAAATTCTATACACCTTTCTGACAGCCCTTGTGCAGCTGCATACGGTGATGTAATTAAATTTCTCATAAGGGCTATAGTTCAAGAATAAATCAAGAAAAACACTTTCCGAAAACTCGATATTACTCCTTCAATTTCTGCTCTCTTGATAATATTTTTGGATTTTTCAAACATCGCTTCAAGCTGATCAATCTTTTCGTCTTCGAAAAATCCAAAAATAGTATTAAGGGAGCAGAAGCAGGAAGAGCAAATTCGAAGGTTTTCGGAAAGTGTTTTTCTTGATTTACTTATGAACTATAGCCCTTAGGAAAAATTTAATTATATCATCGCACGCGGCTTTGAAAGGACTATCAAAAAGGTATTTGTAATTTCCTTCTTACTTTCGAATTAAGGGCTATGATATATGATTTCTAGGAAACTATGAGCCTTACAAAAAAATATTGCAAATAAAACTTGTAGGGCGTTGAAAGTTATGTAAGTTTTGAAACATTTACTCTAAACCCACTGGTTCGCGAGTTAATCGTTAATTAATTTCTTGAAGTACTTCATCAATTTCTGTTACCCTAATACCTCTTTTGAATTTTTTGACGATACAAAATTCACTCAACAAGCGATATTGTAAGAACAAATTTTATCAATTTGTTTTTGGCGGGAAAAATTGATTGGTAAAAATTGCTCCTTCAATTCATGTTATCCGGATACAATTTTGACAGATTCTTAAACATTTTTACAAAACGTCGCATTTTTTGGGTTGGTGAAGCGCTCTCTGGTGGCGCATTTATGAACTAATTTCAGTACTTTTTATTGGAAATAAATTCAAAATGAAACAGTATAATTTTTACTAATAGATTTATTCTTTCTTTCAATAAATATAATACGTAATAAAATGGATAACAATAAATTCATTATTTTACAAAAATTATAATAATATATATTTTTATAACAAAATTTGATCCAGATATACTTTTAATACAAAAATATAGTAATAATAACATTTCAGTGCCTTTATAACATTTAAAACTCTATTCTACCCTAACTAATAAATAATTATTACATATTTTTATTGATAAATTATGAATTTAAACATTTCTTTATACAATTTTCGTTAGACATAATTTGAGGACTCGCGGTTAGTTTTTAAATAAACTAGTACCCTAATAATATATCAAGATATAAGTTTCATAAGACATGATTTTAGGGCATGCGTGCTTGTTGAACAATGAACAATTGACCGAAAATGTTTTATGAAACGTGTATCTTATACAATTTTTTCTATTTGGGTTCATATATGTCTAAGAATAATAAATTTTATATTTTGAAAAGATCAATAAAGAATATTCAATTTTTATTTGACTCTTTTAGTCACAGAGATTTGACAGAAAAGTAATTCGTATGAACAAACATATCAAAATAACAAATAGATTATCTAGCAACGTAGCTACCAACTTGATAAAAATGAGGTTTAAGTTTTATAAAGAGGCACTTTATGATACCCAAACGAGTTTCATAAAGTACACTTTGTGTCACCTAAATAGAAAAAAATGTTATGAAACGTGCATCTTATATAATTTTTTACAAATGAGTTATTACATATTGAAAAATAACAAATATTTAAATTTTTTCAAATATGAATTAGGAATATTCTATTTTTCATGACTGTTGGCAACACAGAGACTTGATTTGCACTTAGTTTTATTCCTTGGGGTCGGTATTTCAGTCTGGTTTATCTTAAGCTTAGTAACAATTTCCTAGCAATGATTATTTTTACAAATAAATCATGGACTAAAATACTGGACCTGGAAAAATATTTCAATTTTGAGACATAAAAATATCAATTTTCAAGCAACTTTGTTTAAACAAATAGAAATTAGGTCTGAGTTCTTTAAAGAGACATTATAAGAAATTCAAACAAGTTTCTTGAAGTACAAATTATAGATCTCATCTCCCAAACAGAATAATACTATTCTGACAAAATATGTATATTAATAAAAAAAAAACAAAAACATGTATTACATAACTTGAAGCAAATCAATTATTTTTGCGTAAACCAGAGGTTTCAAACTGTACAAAGAGGGATTGAAGTTTATATTGAAATATCATGAGCTACCAATTATTATTGGTGTACGAGTTAAAGACTAAATACGCTAACAGTCAGTTAGAAATAATATTTACTATAAATTAAGGCTATATTTTTTTTTTTAATTATTACTGTGTTACATGTTAATTTAAGTACTGCAAACTGCTCATATTGTGATGTTGCTCTGAGAAATGCTGAAATATATTATACTACTGATTCTAATTGTTAGCCCCACAAGCAGCCGATTGTGCTCGTTTTAGCAAAAGCAAAAATGACTCTAATTCGTGGTCTGTCTAGCCGAGACCCGCATGGTCGCCTAATTACACGAGTACGGTTGCCGACTAAGCGTCATCTCGAGAAGTCGGAGTCTTCATGGCATCACTGAAGAACAATATCCACACATAACGTGTGATATTGCTTGTTCAGTAATCCCAGCAAGATCCGGACCGTCGCCGACAAAATGCGCGTTCCGTACATTCCCGAACGACACCGGCATATAGTCATAAGGATTCCGTCTGCTCCGTCGTTTAGGAGGGGGGTGTCCTCAGAGCTATATGGTCGAGTACCGAATAAAAGTCCAACGATGGCCCAAGTTACGACACAAGGACATTAATAATTAGAAAAAAAAAGAATTAAAACCAAGACAATTGTTTAATAACCCCAAAGAAAAGCAAAACGGAATATTCAAAACGGATTGTATCACGCCCGAGAGCCTAAGCGCCCAAAAACTATGATGCGCGAATTTTAAACCCCAAACTAATTCAAAATAATTTTGATCTCTACGTTAACACGATCTTTTACAAAACTCAAATATATTTGCAGCACCCTCAGAAACAACATAAAACCGCGGTAATAATTACGGAATAAAAACACAAGATATAACACAGTAATTCAAATAATTCCTTAAATTAATTAGAATTATCTATTCATGCCTTAAATGTTTTCTGAACAAATATTTGACTTAAACATGAATGAATAATTTGGAAACTTGAATTAATATTGGTTCGTCATGCAGATTTTCTTTTCATTACATTATTATTTACAACATAATAGCAATTCACATTAAGCCCGAAAAAACTGCTATTCTAAATGAAATTCCTAAGTGCAGTGCTGCTTCGCATCAACGGCTTCCTGATGATTGCAAGGGATCTTCAAAATCTGTAAACAAAAAATATTTTATTAATTTATTCGCATAATAAAATTGATAGTAAATCTAATCTGGATTAATAACACAGGCTTAAGAAATACGTAAAAGTATTGTGAGCACAGGCATTGAAATACAGTAGTTCATATTTACGAATTCCTTATTATTTCTTGCCGTAATTGAAGTTTTCAATTATTCGTTAACTACGGAATAAATTAAAAGACTCACTTTTTGGCCTTGGAAGTGGTGAACTTTTCAGGAACAGAATATAACTACTGTTAACTAGATTCCCTTCCGTATCCATTCCAAATTCATTTTGTTGAGAGACTGATCCAAATCCAGGTACAATAAAGGCCACTTCAGTAGAACTGACTTCGTTGAGACTCCAAATCAAGTTTCCAACTTGAAAGACAGCTGCGACTTCAATTAACCGAGTGTAGTTGTATTTTCACCTCTTCCAAAGCGGTACTTTCTTCAATTCTTCAAATGGATAAGTGGTGAACGTCCTAGGTGAAATTAACAAACCTCTTGAAGAATTTGATAAACAAAGACTGCTGTAAGAAAAATTTAATCCATTATTTATATGAAAACACTAATTGTCAACTTGAGATATGAATATTTAAATCAATTTCGTACAATTTTAAAGAAATAAACATCTTTTTCCACATTTCTTGTTATTTGAATACAGCTATGTATAGTGCATTTACTGACTTATATCATTTGAAATATAATTTACAACTAAGCAGAAGTTAAGGATAGTTAGTACTCAAATAGTTTTATTTGATAATTATTTTCTTTCATAATACAACACAAACACGTAAACGATGTTCTGTCATATGCGGGCTATCTTATTGATCTGAGATTAATGACAAAAGTCTATAAGATCAAAGCAAAACCCTCTAGGCTGATATTTTGTAAAATTTAGTTCTTTTTTCAAATTATTTTATTGTCAATACTATAAGCTAATCATCTGTTAATGGCTTGCTATGGTGTGAAATACATCACCATTATGTCATAGCTGTCATCAAATTAAGATGACCAAAAATGTAATACGTAATTTAAATTCTATTTAGGCTCGAGATATCCACCTCCTAATAAATTTATTTGGTGAATATCTCATGCCTTAGTGTACAAGAAGCCTCCAAACATTTTTTTCTGTTAAATATCCACGAAACAATTTTTCAACCCTAAATTTAGGAGGAACGCTCCTAAGGTGGCTACACTGACAAATAAACATAATCGCTATTATCTAGGCATAGGAGAGGAATCTTAAACTGAAGAAATTGAATATGGCACGCAATTTTTTTATTATTCTTGAATTTTTGATTGAATCAAACAAATATATTTTAATAAAAACGACCTTTGATTTTAAATTCTGTATATTTATTTGAAACTTTGACGTTTCGATCCTTTGACTGAGGTTTTCTGAAGAAGATCCTTGGTCAAAGGATCGAAACATCAAAGTTTCAAATAAATATACAGAATTTAAAATCGAAAGTCGTTTTTATTAAATAAAATTCTGAAAAATGTATAGATTATCAAGTATATTCTATATTATAGTTAATTAATTATCTATTACAATGATTTTTTACCTAAAAGTCACGACCTAAAAGTGGGTCATGGAACATATTTCTTGTGACGCACACACAAAATAATGAGTACTACACACACTTTATTTTTCAAACCAAAGTTAACAAATATTATAGATGAAAATATTTTTCTTATGGTCGAAGAGAAAAATATATTTCTCTAATTATGGTCTAAAAAATGATAATGAAAATATTCGACTTTTTTTTGGGTCGTGGTATGAGCATATTTCTTCAATTTGGGTTGCGGATTTAAATATTTGAAAATAGTACTTTTTTACACTCACAGAGAGAAATAAAAGTTGCAAAAAATGAATCATTTATTTTATTTTTAGTACCTAATTCAAGTTTTTGATTCTTTCATATGATAATAGGTTCAGCATATTCTTATACTAACTGATAAATATAAATTCCTGTTTCAAAAAGTATATACAGGGTGTTCAACTTAAGTGGCGCACCATTACTATCTCGAGAAGTATAAGAGCTACGAAGTTGGTTAAATTAGCAAACAATTTCCATTTTATATGACTACTCTAATGAACGAAACAAGATTTATTTTAGACCAATGGCTCTCAAAATACGGGGTGCTACTTTCTTATTTTAAATTGGGATCTTTTTTTTTATTTGCTTATTCGATTCAGTATTTTTTTCTGAAATCAACGATATATTATTTTCATAGCCTTGCATAACAAAAACATGAGAAAAACGCAATTAAGTATTATGGTAATTTAATTTTTATCTGATTGTTACAAGAGTGCTATGTTGGAAAACAATTTGATATTTTGTTTCATGAAGGAAACGATGTATGGGAAATCAGTCAAAGAGTTCATTATTCCTATCCTACTCTACAGTTTCGGTCTCACCGAATTCCCATACATCGTTTCCTTCATTAAACAATTAAACATAATAATCAGCATCATCTACTACTTCCATTTTGTTTCATATAATTTGCTGTCTACTGTCAATATTATTCCGTATACCTCCAGTGATAAAATGAATTTTACTCACGAAGAAAAGCTTGTCAATCTATACATTTTTCAAAATTTTATCGAATAAAAACGATTTTTGATTTTAAATTCTGTATAATTATTTGAAACTTTGACGTTTCGATCCTTTGACCAAGGATCTTCTTCAGAAAACAATGATATAAAATAAAACAAGGCAAGTAACTAGATACTAGAATAGTTATTTTTGTATCAAGTGTGCGAAGTGATTGTTTTTTTTGTTGCGCGTGAGAATGTCAATTTTACCCGAGACCGTAAGGTCGAGGTGACAAATTCATTCGAAAGCGCAACAAAATACAATCACTTCGCACACGTAATACAAACAATATTTTTTCGCTAAATGTCAAAAAATAATAGATCAACAATAATTATTGTTTTATTCAGTAAAATGTAAGAGAAAAGTACAAACTATAATTAATTTGCAGTCACCTGGGTATTGTCACTAAAAGTATGCGCAATTGTTGTTTGATAAATAAAGAACTGTCAACAAATAATTTTTATATTCAAAAATAAGTAGTTTTGTGTACAAATTCATATTTCTTTTTTGTTAAATACCTGTTTGTTTCTATCCTTGTAGCATTACTAAACTGAATTATATTAGATTAGGTGTGCAAAAATAGAATTATATTAGATTAGATGTGCAAAAATAGAATTTACTTTAGTGAAAAAATCACGAACTTTGCGTATCCATAACAATACAAAAATATCATGTTTTTTTTTGACAGTTGGCGAAATAGTATATTATATAACGAGGAACTTAGTGCTTGATTTAATCTTGAGGGTGGAGTTCATTGCACTAGACGCAGTCGAGGGCAATACTCACCTGAAGGATTAAAGGCACGTAAGTTATGCTTTACCTAAGCTATTTTTCGCACTACCGTATTATATTGAATCACAGTAGTCTAAAAGCAGATTAATTGATCTTACAATTTTGACAACTACAAACTTGATACAAAAATGTTGAGTGAATTCACCATAGTAACAAAGCTGGCTACAGCAGTTGTTCAATAAATAAGCTTGCTGTCAAAAAGATGAGTGAGAAAATTGATATTGATAAGGCTGCGGAAGAGGTAATTGTAAAATGATTTTGCCAAAAGTCTAGAAAATTTACGAACAACAATACGTTGCATTTGTGAAATTGTGTGAATTGCAATAATGCTAATACAAATTAAGAATAAAGGTTTGAATTCTAATGACAAAATTCAATTTGACATTTAGGTAAGTACTTTGATTATTTAGTTGTCATAGAAAAATTTGTTTATTTTACTTTAGTCCCTTGGGATTCTTGATCATTTTAGATCCTAAGGGACTAAACTCAAACTTAAGTCCCTGAAATGAGGGGTTAAATTCGTGGTTTACTCCCGGGAGTGCGAAAAATATATTTGGTATACTCGGACAAGTCAAATGAGTCCCATCGGATAAGTTCGGTAATCGTATGATTCAAGATCGGCTAAGATAGGAAACTGACGTCGTCAGCGGCGTACGCATTTTATTCTCAAATGTTTTAAATTTATTGGAGAATACTTTATCTATTGAATATGTTCATATATATAAGAAAAATAATAATAATAAAATAGAATAAAAATCAAAAGATAAAAGCAAGAATTGTCATAAAAGATATTTGTTATCGTAATTAATAATTTATAATGTTATTGACAACATATCATTACCGTTACAATCACCAGCAACTATCGGAGTCATCGGTATCATCACTGGAATCCTCTAAAGCATTCAAATTATTTCCCTCACATATTATAATCTTGTTGAAGATTAGGATTATTAATCTAAAATTTGAGTCCTGTTTCTTGAAAATTATAAGGTAACGCAGACTTGAATAGATTCTTTGCATTTAACATGGTACATGTTGTGTTCTTGAAAGCGTTTATATATTTCTTTTCGTTTATCTATGCATTGTTTATCAAAGTCAGCACATTTTATAGAATAGATTTATGATTTGTCATGATTGAATTAATTATATCAAAAATCAATAACCACGATAAAACAGTCTATTAAATATAAATAATTTTTAAGAAAAATATTTGTACTCCGATAATGTTTGCTTTACATACGAAATGTACATAATGTCTTAAATCAACAAGTGAAAAGAAAGAAGCGTTTAATTCAGTTATATTCAATCTTCGCGTGGCTCAAACCTTATTGATTAGCCAAACAAAATTACTAAGTGCGCTCATGGAAGCGAATGAACAAAATATTTTCACGCAGACATACGTTTCTTACTGGTACAAGGCGGTAGGTAGAAATTGAAGAGGGCATCAGCAATAGAGTATGTCTTAGCTTGGAAAGACAAACGTCATGCAACAACTGTTTCTTTCATAGTATTAGTAAGAGAGAGATAGATACAGTTAGGTCAGGCTATTTCTATCTCCAGAAGATAAATTCTCAAGCGACAGGTTAGGCTTGTCCGAGTATATCATTGTTTTCTGAAGATCCTTGGTCAAAGGATCGAAACGTCAAAGTTTCAAATAAATATACAGAATTTAAAATCAAAAGTCGTTTTTAAAAGCTTAATATGTTTGAAGTGTTCATTTTGTGTTTAAAAAATACTCGTGCTGCAGTAAATACGTATAGGGAACGATATCCCGAGCGACAAATTCCTGATCACTTGGGTTAACTAGGCTTGTATAACATATCTAACAGTTTATTATATCATATTATTTTATACTTCCGTACTTATAATGTGCTGAAATATTTTTCAGAAGTGATCATTACCATTTTCAAATATTATGGATGAGTATTTTCGTTTTGTACTTAAAGTTGAATACTTTTCAGGGTGGCCAGTATTTGAGCTTCTTCAAATTCCCGGTTTTTTCCCGGTTTTCCCGGTTAATAATGTCGTTTTTCCCGGTCAATTTTAAATCATTTCTGTACCACAATTGTCATGATTTAGGTTCAATTCCTTGCGAACACGTGTATTAAAAATATATAAATATAATATCAATCATTTTACAAAATTTATATATATATATATATATATATATATATATATATATATATATATATATATATATATATATATATATATATATATATATATATATATATATATATATATATATATATATATATATATATATATATATATATATATATATATATATATATATATATATATATATATATATATATATATATATATATATATATATATATATATATATATATATATATATATATATATATATATATATATATATATATATATGTATATATACATACATATAGAGAGAGGAAAATCTTGCGTATTTGTTGGCGGAACTGACGCCAAATAAAGGTAGTAAAAAGGCAGATTCAGGTAAATTTTTAAGTGAATTACACTTCTAGTCGGGTAAACGGAGTAAATACAGGTGAACATCGAAACTAATATTTCTATAACGTTGAAAATAAGATCAATTCGGTATAGATCAGACTTGATTTGGTAAAAACTAAGTTACAAAAATTTTTATTTCCAATTTTTGAAAAAATTCCCGATGTTGACGGAAATTCCCGGTTTCTTCCCGGTTTTTCCCGGTTGTTCTAATTTCCTGGTTATTTCCCGGTTTTCCCGGTTTCCCGGTCCGCTGGCCACCCTGCTTTTGCCCTATTTTCAAGAAGACTTGAGTATAAGTCTGAAGTATTACAAAAGTACTTGAATACAAAAAGTATTAAAGTATTGCCCAGCTTTGTAGAGAAATAGGATAATAATAACAGAGTATTTTTTGTACTATCCAAAATTTGAAAATCAAAAAACAGTTTTGAATAGTTTCTTTAGCTCAAGAATAATTCATTTTAAGCAAATCAATTAATTCAACTACTCTAATTCAGTATAAGAGTTAAGAGGGGTACAGGAAAAGGATAATAAGCATTACGTATTTTTGTTCACATTGAAAATTCAAAATCAGGATAGCAAATAGGAAAATTCAATTAGAATCATCCCTAATCATTAATATACCTTAGGAATCATTAAATTAAGAAAACCAATTTAAATTCTGGTCACATATGGAAAAAAAGATGGAATAGAATATGAATAACTTTATGTGGTACTAAATTATAAACTTACCATTATGATTATTCCATACGTCGCCTTTTTCTGCAATTCCACATTTGTTTTAGCTGTCCTGAAACTTCCTGTCATCGTGCAGCAACCAATAGTTTCTTGCCATCCTTGTGAGATTTCCTCATTCTGAACATCCTGAAATACAGAGAAATAATTTAAAATGTAGAAATTAAAAATATTTCATTAATTTGATAAGGACTGTGCTACTTCAACTGGATCAATTTATTTTAATAATGTTTCAATTAACTAATGTAGAATTAAATAACAGTATGTATTCAAATCTAAATAAAAATCCTACCTATGTATTCTGCAGTCTTCTCATTTCCAACTTCGATTTTTCATGTGATTTAACAATAATTATCTCGATGTTCTCAAATCTGAGACAGAATAAATCAACTTTTTGAAATGTACCTATGTTATGTTATGAACGTCTTACATAATTCAATTTAAATCCCATTACTGCATTATATAATCAAACCAAAAAAATTCTTGGAATTTGCTTTCTAAACATATTTAATAAAAATTCAAATTTAGAGACACAAAAAATCGTTATTAATTGTCATTATTTGCTCTACTTCTACAAAAATAACCACAATTTGTCTAAATGTTTATTAGAACAAGCAATTAATAATAGTAAATTAATAGAAGATATGAGAACTCAATTACCTTGAATTATTCCCATTGATACCCAGAATTTTTGCTTCAGATTCGATTCACTTTTCTTCAGCTCTTCTCCATTTGTAGGGAACACCTGCGAAGGAATCTCAGTGTATCCTCTTCAAATTCATTTTGTCGACATTGACAATGCAGGCTACTACGGCTGTACTTTGAGACAAATATTTTTATTTGAGAATTATTCCCAGTACGAACGCAACACAGACACGTAAGTGAAATTATACCACATGCCGCCATTTTCATAAATATACCCCTCCGCGGGTAGGGCGGCCGAATAATTACGAAGCAAACCGAAGACTAACGATATCGGTGGTTTTCGGTTCATATCGGCTATATTCGTTTGTAAATTTAGCGCGAAATGAGTTTACCCCTTTGCGAAACCTATACATTCGCCATTTTTTGCTGCTCCTGGTAATTTTAGTTGTGAATTGTCACTATATACCTCTTTTCCTAAATACTTCTAATTTGCATGCGAAAACTCTTGAAACTAACTTCTCATTCGATTGAACTCTACTTCAAAAATTGAATTTAATACGAAATAATCTTACTCCGATGATAACTCTTTGTGCTTTGTCATAATTCATTCTTGAACACACAACAAAAATCCAAGAACTGACGAAACCGGTGACATTTTAGTTTGCTTCATCTTCCTATATATAATATTTGTAATAAATATATTCTCATAATCCAGTTTGCGTAGATACATATTTTTAATTATTACCTGTAGATAACAATAGCTTTCTATATGAAAAATAAATTATTTATTTTGACAGACCTGGAACATTCTTGAATACTTTCAATTTCTATATTAGAAAGCAGATGCTTTGAAACTTATTTTCCATTTGATTAATTTGTGAAGAAAATAAAGGAATTATTTGATTGGTTATATTTGATGGATACTTTATACATTAAGCTAATACTAAAACTAAATGAGAATTAACTTGACCAAATAATCTTTTATTAATAAGACATCCTCAAGAACTCGTTGTGGGTACTTGTTGAGTATCCATCATTTGTAATTCCAATCTTCTATGTCGCCTCATATTTGACAAAACACCATCCAGAGATGTAGTTTTCTTCTTGGCGCTTCCTTTTAAAGTGCTTTCACCTTCTCTTCGAACAGGTAACTTTGGAGAGCTCATTTCGTCCATAAAATCGAAATCAGATTTCTCTTCTGCTAAAGTTTCTTCCTCTTTAATTGGAGTGACAGGCATATTTGTTGGAGTTGGTGGTCTATAGCCCGGACTTTGCCACTTCAATTCTGGTAATTTACCCTCATCTAAAATAGCGTACAAGCGCTCAACTTGTTCAGGCGACGGTTCAAAAACTCCTGTTTTTTGTTCACTTTCATCGTCTGAGCATTGTATATTCCAGTTAGCGTCTTCCATTTCTAGAAAAATGTCTTTCAGGTAGAAGTTTGTTTACAGACACAAAATCCTAACCTCACTTATAAAAGTCAGTTTGCAGTGTCGCCACAGTAGCAGTAGAACAAAAGTGGCAGCATTGGAAATTAGTAAGCAAAACTTATCACAGATGGCAGCACATCACTCATACGTGCACTCATATCAATGTAGCCAACCAGATGAATCCAATACTCTATATGTTTCACTAAAAAAATTGTAGGGGGTGGAAAATTTTAGTTTTGCTACAATTCTGTTAAAAAAATTTGTTACTCCTAATTCACAATGGGCGTAAGCATAAGAAGTACATAAGAAATACATAAGACATAAAGTTGAACGTGCGATTTTTATGGCCGTGTTCACAATGGCTCTTACGTATTTCTTATGCTTACGTAGTGCATAACAGCTGCATAAGAAAGTTGAAATTATCTCAACTTTACGTATTTCTTACGCATATATTTTCTTAATGCGCATGTCCAATATATTTTTACAGAAACAGACAATAAATGTGTCAAATGATTGAAAATAAACTTGTTTTTGTGGTTAGGAATATTTATAATCTCTATTTTAATAACAATACTAAACGAATTTCGTCTTCCAAAAAAGACATTTAATTGCAAACATGTGCAGAAACAAAAGTAATGCCCTAAACTAAGAGCTTTAATATAAAAAACAAAACCAAAAGCAATGAAAAATATTTTCAAATATAAAATTAGAAAAAAAGGAGTCTTTAAGAAAGCTGTTTTGATAAAATAATCTAATCAAAACTAAAATAAAGCAAAGCGTTGTTTAGGACAAGTGATTTAAATTGTGACAAATACTAAAAACTAAAAGTACCTATATTTTATAACCAACTCAGGCCGCAATATTCCTATAAAATAATTTTTATGCTTTGCTTATGCTATGCTCATTGTGAACACGCATAAGATTTTCATAAGAATTATGTTATGTACTTCTTATGCTACGCACATTGTGAATTAGGGCTTATAGTCTTATAAATTAGTAAATTAAAACGATATCGCTACGAACTTGCTATCTTATGATTTATCATGTAGACTACATAAAGAGCACGAGCTTCACGTGAAAAATGACTACCCAGAGTAAAAGGACATATCAAATGCAGTTGTCCGCAATACTTTAAAAAAACTCTAAAGAGTAATTTAATTATGACATTGTTACTTGTCATCTAGAGAAGAGTGTAATTTAATCGGTGCATCATTTTAACGGTAGTACTTTATATGTAGAACTCATAAATTCGAAACGAAAATGGGGACTAGAAAATCTTGGTATAATGCATGAATTTCGGTCCAACACAAGTAGTCTATCCTTAAGACTTAAGGTCAAATAATTGTGAATTTTGAATTTACATTTTGGTTCAATACGCTTGGCTAATCTTGACAGCTCGGAACACGCGTGCCATCTAGCGGCGAGTAGAATAAACTCTTAGGTAAGAGCAGGGGTAAGAGATATGATAACGAAAATGAAATGTTAGTTTTGATTTGAAAACATCGAGTGTATATATAGAAGAAAAATGTTGATATTAATCTGTGGATTTGAAGAAGTTAAATTTGATTGCTAACGCCAAAGGAGTTTGCCCAAAAGGAATTATTTGTGTTCAAAATCGATCGCCTGAAGATTCCAAATTGTACGTATGTTCTTTGATAAACTTTTCGTCTTGTTATCCTATTATTAAATACTACCATGGAAAAATTAATTCAAAAGGAATAAATTGGTTTATAGTTTTCATGTTGGTAATTTCGAAGACATAATTTGCGATGCATGTGGAAAAATCATTGGAGTTGTATTACGCGAAACTCCAGGCGTTTACATTGGAAAGAACAAACCAGAAAACGTACAATCCAGTTGCGAATATACATACTTTTTTCAATAGTATTGTGAATAATAGCAGAAACTCATTTTTTGTTGTGTTGAATTGTATAACTCGATTTATGGAATTTCTTATTGTTTTTTGGATAATTTATCGTATGGATTAATGAAGATCGAATAATTAAAATTGCCAATTGTAACTGTGAGATAGAAAAAGGATATTGCAAGCACGCTGCAGCAATTTGTATCTATGTGGACATAGAAAATACGTGCTCTAAAGCGGATACACCGATAATATGGAATCGTCCCCCTCAAAAGCAACTTGCTAATGCGGTATGCAAAGGCTGCAAAGTTAATAATCGTTTTCCAATTGCAAAACGAGACACTGTCTCTAAAACAAGAAAGAAATTATAATGACAAGTATAACTTGAATGTTGTTACAAAAAGTACCTATATTAAATCAAAATTTATATGAAAAACATGAAAGAATATACATTATACCAATAATTATATATATTTATGTCATCAACAATTGAATATTTCAATACTTAATCAACTCGATGAACCGAAATAGCCCATATTTTTTGTGATCTTTTTTTCCATTTTCCATTTGGACAAGAGTAAAAAATCAAGTCACGATTTTCATTTTGGGTGTTTTGACAACCAGGTACGCAACAATTACGACTTATCCTTTATTTTTTCCACTTATGGTTTATCAACACACTTGAAACAATTAAATTATTTAATAAAATACATCTACTTTCGCCAGCTTGCAGCGTGACAGCGAATACGTCAAACTTCGTTTATAACCTACGAGTTTCTAAAATCTGCTGCATCGAGGCGCTACTTACTACATTAGCCAAGCGTATAGCAAATGCAATATTACCAAAAAGTGTCAGTTTCTCATAGCTGAATTTTTGAGAGAAGCTTGGCTTTGACCTTTTCACTCCCTTTTGGAACTATAGCTTGTTTCTACAATTAAATTAACCACTCCTGTCGAAATTAGGGCTTCCAGTAGCAATCTGTAAATAATAAAATGACTTGAAATTGTGTATGGAAAACCAATTCGATTTTCAAAACGATGACTTTTAAACAGTGGCGTAGCGTGAGTATCAGTCGCCCGGGGCGGAATAAAATTTTGCCGCCCTCTTATTTAAGTATTCCTATTTAAGACCTTAATATACAGCAATTCTGAAGGATTTTTGGCAAGAACAGTCACGTTATTGTGTATTGCACAGTTTACAAATGGAAAAACTTTATAGTCTTCAAGAAAATTCACGAATAAAAATTACCTGCTCACTTCACGCCAGCAGGCCATACATGGATTTTTGATAAGAATACAAATATAACTTGTTAGTGCTTTGTTAGTGCCTTTTTCTGCTTCTTATAGTTTTTTGATTCGTGTACTCTAACTGACATTAAAAATGTTTTGACTTGGTCTGCTAACTTCACGCCAGCAGTTTATTGTTCTCATATTTAGCTATGAAAGTTGGCAATAAAAAAATATTTTATTTGGCCTGCCAACTTCACACTACTCGGCCAAGAAAATATTTAATTTGAAAAATATAAATTATATAGCTCGTTATTACTTTTTTAGTGCCGGTTACTGCTGTATATAGCTTTTAAATTCGACTACACATTTTGGAGAAATAAAATAAAAATTTCCTTTCATACTGACTTGATACGGATAGGTTCAAGATCGGTTGCTTGACTTACATAAACAATGTGAAATCTATATGAAATTTCAATCAGATTCTTAAATATTGGTAATAAATTTTCTATTGAAAATTCTATATTCAAGTGTAATTTATAATTCAAAGGATAGCGATATGCTTATTCTTATTCAAAATAAAATAAATAGTTATTTATGTATCTAGTGCGCGAAATTATACTTTGGTGCTTGAGAATGAAAGTTCCAAAGAAATTTTGTGCACGTGTAGCATACAACATTTTTTCTACAGACGTCAAAAAACTAAAAAAATATATTAAAATCATATTAAAATACAAAAATTAGTAGAATTATTTTTCTTGACAACGTGCACAAAGTATGTCAAGATAAAATCAGTGCACGAAATACTTCGTGCCCGTTGTCATGATAAACAACTCCAAAGCGACATTTCGTATACTAATATTGATGTACAAATGTCATGATTTTTTGACGTTTGTAGAAAAATAAAATTTCTTATTTGATTGGACGTAGTTTGTCCTTTAGCGGCTTAAGACTTTAAAAACTACAATTTGTACTTGTAGATCTTTGAAGCTCTAATTTTTTAGCTATAGGTACAGGGGTGGTCATTAAAATCTAAGTGATAAAACTTTTTTTTACGCAGCCCTATAAGATATTAGCGAACTCGAATCCATAATATTCAGTAATATACCTATGTCTCATACGTGAAATGAGCAGGTTATTTTTATTCGTGAATTTCCTTAAAGACTATAAAGTTTTTTTCAAAAATTTTGAAAGCAGTGAATAGCACTAACGAAGCACTAATGTATATGAAATTATCTACGTTTCTCAATGTTGGCCTGCCTACTTCACGCAGCCGTATGCCACTTACATCGATAGAACAGGTATAGAATACTTATTATTATACCTTGTCGATTGACAAGATCAAGTTATCGACTTTCAATTAGTAATAGAACGATAGGTACTGGTTATATTTATATTTTTATTGAAGAATAATTTATGACCTATTTTCGTTCCTTGGAAATTTTTGCAGATTAAAGAATCAATTTTGAAAATATGAAATAATTGAAATATTTACAGGATATTATTATTATTCATTGTAAAATTTTGTCGCCCCCTAAGTGTGCCGCACGGGGCGGACCGCCCCCCGCCCCCGTGACGCTACCCCACTGCTTTTAAATAATAATAAATGAGATAAAACTATCCCCCTGTATCGATTTTATTATAAAACAAGAATTGCAATAATTATTAGAATTGGCACAAAAATCCATCCAACGTACATATGAAAAAATGCAATATATTCTCTATATTTTAAAAAATTGGAATAGATTTTAGAAAACCAAAATCTGCTACTGGTATTTCCTAACCGAAAACCACTGCCAGAAGATATGAAAAAACCTTGCAATAATCTAAAAAACTGTAAGACCAATGCATGTTACTGTAAAAGAATATAATGTTGCAAGTATACCACTTTGTTGCTATGATTTCAAGGACTGTTTTAATATAAATTATTAAGATGTTATCAATTGAAATACCTTTGTATTGTGATATCTTCTTCTGTTATTTCTTATTTCACTTTTATAACTTTAACATCGTAATTGATGAAATCAATTGATAATAATAAAAGCTGTTATCAAAACAATCTTAAGAAAAAAAATACAGATGAAGAATTAGTATTATTTATGTTTCATTTCAAGCATCGTTAAATTATAAAATATTTACTATAGGAAAAAACTGTTTTTATATAAATTGTAGAAAATTAAATAATTAATTATATAGGGCTTCTAAGGCTTTTTCTTGAACTTAATGGTTCAGAGAATATATGATGGATAGTTTACAATGCAAAGAGGCTGCAGCAGTGCGTGAGAAGAAAAGAAATATCAATAATTTAAGGTGAGTCGCGGCTACTTTCGTTACTAAAAACGCTCGTAATAAATAATTGAAAAACAATCTTCAATCTTGTATGCTATATGTTATTACTTTTCTAATTTATCCATCCACATATTGGAAAACAAAAAATGTATTGCCTGCCTAATGTACAATAGCTAAACCTTATTTCTGTAACAACCTGTAATAGCTGAATTTGAAAAATCCCGTTCCTCAATTATTTTTTCACTCTCTAGGATATTGGAGGAAATAATTTTTTGTCTGTTTTAATATTCTATCTCCCTTCAATATTGCTCAGAAAATATATGATACTTTGAAAAATGGCCTTTACTTTCCTCTGTTTGTATAAACCACATATTTCCAAAATCAAATAAAATTTACTGTTTACTCTCATACTTTTCAAATCACAATCCATTGTTTGTATTTTAAATATGATTCAATATTCATCTGGGGCAATATTTACTATATAAAGAAAAGGAGAGTTTTTAAATAAATCAAAAATTTTTAAAATGTCAACAGAGGATTAGATTTTATGTGTATTCTCATGAAGTTCTCTAGGGAAAATTCTGTAGTAGAGTATTAAACCACAATCGCTTTGTTTGATATAGCCACCGTTTTCCGGCAGCCTCGGAAAATTCCGGAAGATAACAGTGAAACTTTTAGATTCATGTAGTTATTCATTTGAAAATACAGAGATATTTGTAAGCTTTAAAGGACCTAGAAGATAGCTGTAATGGGGTCCTTCACGTTTTTTTTCTTTTTTTAATATATACGTTTCATAAATTTCTTAAAATTATAATTTGTAGGGACTTTATAAGGCTTTGATTGTATGTTTCTTTCAAAAAGAAATAAATAAATAAATGTGGAAATAGACTTTGAAGATCATTTTAATTATTACTCCTTTCTCTGCTTTCTCATTGATCTCCCCAAACAAATTTTTCAAGAATTAGATCAATTTATTCTCTCCAGATAGCGCCCCGAGGTAAGTGTGGAGCATCTGTCCAGTTTTGCTGTCACCAAAATATGAATTGAAGTTTAAAGTTGAAACATGAATTATAAGCTGGTAAAAAATTACGATTTCGCGCCGCAATGCATCTTTTGAATTGAACAAAGTGAATAACTGGACCAGAGGAACTCCGAAAGGCAGAACCAGATAAAAAGTGTCATCGTGTATTGCTCCAAGCTTCAAATTGAGGGCAGCCCTATCCAAAATAACACTTCAGAATAAAATTTCTATCACTCTGCTTTACGCTATCTCGCAAATAGCTATCAGGAAAGGTAAATACGGAAATGTGATAGATATTCTGAATACGCCTAGAGCAACTATCAGTGAAGGGGATGCATGTGTTAACAGGGGAGTTTCTCAATTCAAATAATATATTCTAGATTATTTTCAGTTTTCATAATCCATTCAGGCTTGCTCCATACGAAAAAATCACATTCCGTTCTCATTGTATTTATATTAATTTATTGAGGCATCAATTATGAATGAATTAGATTGTTCCCAAAATGAATCACCGTACTGATCTAAACTCTACAAATAAATAATCAATTTGTGGAATAATCCGCTGGCGCCCAAGAAAACCCTTTACAAATAAATGACAGTTATAGACCGCGGTACAGAACCCCTTTCTCCGGATTATTAACACTCTTCTGAAACTTTGTGAGTGGCCTCATTGCGATGAGTCCGACAACTTTTTTATCTGCGAAAATCTTTGAAACTGCTGCATTTTCCATCGAACAGCCTAAAAAGACGTCGATTCTATGATTTATTCTTGATCAATAACATCACTCTCTTTTATAGTTTAATCGTAAGATAATAATAGCAAAAACACACACAATACTTTGTCCGACAAAAATATTGCGGCGTTCGGCGTAACCCCCATCTCCAACATGTCAAAATTACAAGTTTTGTTAGATTATTAACACTCTGTTGGAATTCTCAGTACTATCAAATAAACATTAGTGAAGTTGAGTGGTGATATTGTCCGATAAGATTTCTGCTGCATATTTTCAGTCCGAAGCTCTGAAAATGGTTTGCTGAATAACACTCATTTATTTCAAATGTTTTTCCCTTTGGAATGATGTACAGAAAACATTGGTATAATTGTCCGACAAAATATCTGCTGCATATTCAAAAAAATTGTTTGAAGAGAATCTAGCAGAAATAACAGAAAAGTATCCGGATAAGCAAGTTATTATCGGAGGTGATTTCAATGCTAAAGTAGGAAAGGGAAATCAAGCTGAGTTTGAACTAGTTGAAAACACAGAACTAGCTGCAGTACGAGAAACCAAGGATAGTAGAACTGATAGAAAAGGGAAAGACCTATTAAAGGTAATGGAGTCTGGGGGCTTCTACTTAATTAATGGAAGATCTATCGATGACAACCCAGCTAATTTCACATATGTAGGTCCTAGGGGAAAGAGCATTATTGATCTTATTTGGACGAATATCAACGCAATATCATATGTAGATAACTTTTCAGTTTGCAATGAAATTTTCTACTCTGACCACTTTATCTGCTCTCTCTCCCTTAATGCTACTACTAACGCAACGGATAATCAAATCAGACCCAGCAACAAAAGATATTACAAACTAAAGCACGCGTGGGATAGCAGCAAAGCAACGAGATATGTTCAATTACTTGAAGAACAAGAAGTCCTCAACCCTCCCGATACAGATGTCGACTCGCAGTACAATCATATCCTACAGGCGATAAATACGGTATCAGAAGAAACAAAAATTATAAACAAAATTACTTGTTACACAGACTCACATAACAAAATATTTCACAAGCCATGGTTCGATAAAACTTGCAAAGAACTAAAAAAGAAGGTTAAAGTATGTCTTAAACAATGCAAAACATCCAGCTTTGCAGATGCAGATACAAAAGCATTTATTCTTACAAAAAAACAATACAAACTGCAAATTAGGAAAACTAAAAAAGCTTACTCTACAAACATAAAAAACAAACTTAATAACAATAAAGATCAAGTAGAATTCTGGAACATCGTCAAAACACTAAATAGAAAACCTTCTAAAGAAAACCCAATACCAATGGAACAATGGTATCAGCATTTCAAATCATGGTACAATATGAAGTTACCCTACAGAGTATTATTTCTAGATGCAAGACATCCCTATCTGGACTCTGAAATCTCTTTGAGTGAATTAAACATCGCAATAAACCGTTTAAAATTAAATAAAACTCCCGGAGTGGACAATATAACAAATGAGCAACTAAAACTCTTACCTGAAAAATGGAAAAAGTATCTACAAACGATGTTCAATAATTTCTTAAACACTGCAAAAATACCTAAAAAAATAATGAATATAAAACTTTGTCTCATACATAAAAAAGGTGATATAAATGACACTAATAACTATAGAGCCCTAGCTATGTGCAACAACATTATTAAACTTTTCACATCCATACTAAACCAAAGATTACTCACATGGACTGAAAATCACAATTTACTACCGGAAGCCCAATCAGGATTCAGACAGAAAAGGTCCTGTGTAGACAATATCTTTGTATTAAATGCGTTAATACAGACACAAACCTTAAGTAACAAAAATGGATTTTATGCTCTGTTCGTAGACTACCAAAAAGCTTTTGACACTGTATGTCATAAACAACTATGGCAAAAACTATATGAAAAAGGAATTAGTGGGAAAATTGTGCGTACATTGGAAAACATGTACGAAAATGGAACTATGACAATTGACATACAAGGATGTACAACAGAGCCCATTGCTATTACGAAAGGAGTCTTGCAAGGGGAATGTACCAGTCCTTTATTGTTTGCATTATACATAGCAGATCTCGAAGAACACCTAAGATCAAGAGGACTAGAAGGACTGTACATCAATCACACTACAGACATCCTATCTCTACAATATGCAGACGATATTGTTATCTTTGCCAAAACACCTATAGACCTGACGAAGAAACTGAAAGCTTTAGAAGACTATAGTAATCAAATTAAACTGAAAATAAACGCTAGTAAAACAAAAATTATACATTTCCATCTAGGAAGACCACCTGCTAGTAGGCGACGCTTTTACTTCCAGGACGAAGAGATAACTCAAGTTAAGAAATACACATATTTGGGAGTAACAGTCACAACACCTGGGTCATATAATGTCAACCTAGAGGAGGTTCTAAATAAAACAAACAGAGCTTCTGGAGCTGTTAAAAATACACTCAAAAAGTCAGGCGTTTTCAGCTACAACGCTTTAAATCAACTATATAAAACTGTAATCACACCTTCCTTATTGTATGGCGCCGAAGTCTGGGCGGGCGGCCTCGATCTCGGCACCAAACTACCTGGATCTTTAATCCCCTACTCGAACTCGGCACTACGCTATGGATTAGGATTTGTGGCTTAATCGTTCTGTCTGAGTGAGATTTTCTGGACACATGCGATTTTATATTAATAATAAACCAGACTCAAATTTAGCCGTACTTTTGAACGAATCTAATCACACGTGTGACATCAACAACTTAAAAGTCCTGCATATCGTAGATAAAATAATTTGTCTCCATTTGATGCAAGAAATTCTAATGTCAAAAATACCAAAAAAAAAATAAATGTTTTAGGGTCAGTTTTACCAAAGCTAGTTAAATTTATCCAAAGGTTATTTTATACGAAAAGTATTGTTGATACAATTTATAACCATAGTTACTGACTCAAAATAAACCCTTGATAAATTTAACTGAGTTTGGTGAAACCGGACCTCAGTGTGTTCTATACATATTTGATTGTTTTTGTAATAATGTAGGTATGTACGGACATATGTATAAATAAGTCTTTTTTTAACAATTTTTTTTTTCTGAAGTTTCATTAAATATTATTTGCAGTATTATTTTAATACAAATTAATTTCAAAATAAAATATAGAGACTTATAAAACCAAATCTTGCAGGTAGATCGTGGCTTTATTTAAAAATTGACAGTGCCGAGTTCGTGTGCGCCCAGCGCTAATCGGATTAGCATTGGTGCCGAGTTCATGTTCTTGGTGCCGAGTTCGTGTACGCCCGTCTGGGCATTAAACCTATTTGATGCGCTCGAAAAAGGTCAATTGCACTTCTTTAAGTCCTTCTGGGGCTGGGGCAAAAAAACAGCCAATTACATAGTAAGACACGAGTCAAACCAACGAAAACTAGAAATAGAAGTAATCAAAAAAATCCTCAATCTATGGTACAAAATATTAACGATGCAAGATAACAGATATGTCAAAATAGTATTTAAAATTACTAAATGTACACACGATTGAAACTATTGATATTAAGAGGAAAAGAAAATATAACTGGTGCACCAGACTTACCGAGATACTACATAAGATCGACTACGACTGGCTTTGGGATAGGCAAGATCCCATAGCAGTGAAGCAAGAGATAAATAATATAATAAACGAGTATACTGACCTCTATTCCCGTGAAGATGCACTAAGAATTGAAGGTTCTACATACAACCTAATCTACAAACAATACCGGCATGAAAGAACAAACTCATAGAATTGACATTTTCAGAGCTTCGGACTGAAAATATGCAGCAGAAATCTTATCGGACAATATCACCACTCAACTTCACTAATGTTTATTTGATAGTACTGAGAATTCCAACAGAGTGTTAATAATCTAACAAAACTTGTAATTTTGACATGTTGGAGATGGGGGTTACGCCGAACGCCGCAATATTTTTGTCGGACAAAGTATTGTGTATGTTTTTGCTATTATTATCTTACGATTAAACTATAAAAGAGAGTGATGTTATTGATCAAGAATAAATCATAGAATCGACGTCTTTTTAGGCTGTTCGATGGAAAATGCAGCAGTTTCAAAGATTTTCGCAGATAAAAAAGTTGTCGGACTCATCGCAATGAGGCCACTCACAAAGTTTCAAAAGAGTGTTAATAATCCGGAGAAAGGGGTTCTGTACCGCGGTCTATTAAAAGTTGCTTCAATAATAAATTTAATATAATTTTTTTAATTAATTTGTTTCAGTCTTAAACTGCATATAACATTTTTCTTCTATCGCTTGAATTTTGCAACTAAACAAACAGCATTGATTTTTTGGACTAGTACAAAAAGTAGATACTTAGTTCGTATCTCCTAGCTACTAGTTGATCTAAAGATCAATATTCAATTAAATATTAATTTTATGCGTCAATCATTTTAGTGGGGCTGTCTATCTCATGTTGGTAATTATTGTCAATTATTTTAAGCCTCCTGAAATAAATATGTGAATATTTAATTCAGAAAAGAAAATAGCACCACAATTTTTAACGATTTAATAAAAAAGTGCGATAGAAGAAAAAATATAATGTTTAATACATACAAAAAATAGGATTTTGAGATTCGTAAGATCGCTGTACTTCGTTTGTTCCTGATCCCATTTTTTGTACTTTTTAAACAAATAACTTTTCAAGTTGTTGACTGCTTGATCTATTGTCTTAATCTACCAAAGTACTTGAGATTAAATTTATTCAATTTATGTGCTGATTTGATCATTGTTGGATTTATTATTATCATTCTTGTAAAACGGATAATTGTTCCATTATCCGCATTATTGTAATAGACTAAACTGTATTTGATTGAATATCGTTTAATCTGATCTACTGACTTAATCAGCAACAAAGAGATATCATTGAAATATAAATTGATGATTGCTCAATCTCTGCTGAATTTTGATTAAATTGTAATAATGAAAGATGAAGATACTTCGTGTTAAAAACAAGAATAAAATATAGTGTTACTATTTTTACTTATTTTTCATTTTAGTTCTCAAAAGATATTTTTTTATTTCAATTTTACTCTAGAAGTGACTGAATATTATTTTAGTTGTTTTCCTTTCAAAGAGAATAATAATATAATTATTTTGTAGGATAAAATGAATATATATTTATTCTTTGAGTTTCTAAAATTTGTGACATCAGTAGTTTGTTTTAACATTTCCTTATTTCAAATATTTATAAATAAATGGATTATACATGTTTAACTACATATAAAACGTCCTTTTTCGAATTATTTTTTGGCTGTACAGATACTCTTTTCACATATGAATTTGATGTCACTCAAGGTTGTAGGTAGCTTTATATATTCCGCTTTGCTCTGACAGAAGAATAAGACTATTCAATTCTGAGATGCTAAAATTTAAAAATCAATTAAAAGATCCTTTTAAGGACGATAATTTTATATGGTTGATTAAGGGTTGATTGTGTGTCAGTGTTGAGTATATGAATGTTTTGTTGAAAAATAAATAGTTTTGTTATGGATAAGAATAGATTTGACTAGGCAAATAAGTGAAAACAGAAAAAATCAAAAAAATTGTAATACTCATCTGTTGACTGTTACCAATGAAACAACATAATAGTCCAAGATCCCAGACCCGACAGACCTTACTTATTTTCTGAGAAATAAAATTTGTGGACTAAAATAGTATAAGTCAGTACTTTGATCATACGCATATTTGCTAGTTTGTGCCGACGGCCAATTTATAGATACGAGGTGTTATGGGTACATTGAGACATTACTCACTTTTCTTAAAGTCTGAGGGCTGATTTATATGTATGTTCTGGAGCGCATTGTTGAAAATTGATGATCAACACTACCTGACACTTCCCATCGGCAGTAATACCTGCTAAACGCTTCAAAGCTCGCAGAAAAATAACGTTATCTTACTTATAGTCTGAGTCCTAATTTTTATATATAATACTCAGTGAGCAATTTCAATACTTTTTATAAATAGCCAGACTAAGGAAGAGTTGGATGCCCATAGATACTTCACTTACTATCAAGCCTACAAATAGTGACTTCGCGCTTTTACTCACAGCGATATTTTAATTGTGCCTGGGGGATGTTCAACCCTACGATTAATCTAGTTATTAACAAAAAGTATTGAAATTGTACCCAGAGTATCATATATAAAAATTAGCACTCAGACTATAAGCAAGATCACGTTATTCTTTGTGAGCTTTGAAGAGTCTTGCAGAAATTACCACCGATGCAAAGTGTCTAGCAGTGTTGATTATCAATTTTTAACAATACTCTCTGGAACATATATCAAAATCAGCACTCAAGACATTAAAAAAAATGAGTAATGTCTTAACGTACCGCTAGCACCTCGTATCTGTAAATTGGCCGTCGCCACAAACTGGCAAGTATGCGTATGATCAAAGTACATACTAACACTACTCTATTCCACACATTTTGTTTCTCAGAAAATAAGTAACGTCTGGCGGCTCTGAGATCTTGCTCTATAATGATTTATTAATAAATATTCAGCTAAAAAAAAAAAGAAAATTCAAGGTAAGAGAGCGTTAGTAATTTAAAAATAAATAAGATTACCGACAAAATAAGATATTGAATATTACTTTATAGATAGAAAATCGAAAATTTATTGGCATATTTAATTGGAGACTTCAAACTAAGATTCCAAAAAGATGTCGAAATCTTTCTATTAAAGATAATCGGCCATATGATTAAAGTTTTAGTTAGTAGTTATTATTTTCGCCGCATCAAGTTCCTTTTTATCAAAATTCAATCTGAATATTAATGACGTGAAAAAAAATCTCATAATTTTTGATTTTTTTCTTTCTTCATGCATGGGTACATTCAAAAATATAATTTATGATTTTATAATTAATTGGTACAATTTTCGTGAATCGGCAAGCCTCGTCTCGAAATACCTGTCCCCATGTCATAATACTTAAGTTTACACATTTGTAATGTCAATTAGCATTATTTTAATATCAAAATAAGGCGATATACTTTTTGCATGTTATATTTATAGTTTTATTAATAGTATTGGTAATTTCTCTTCCGTTATATTTTATTGTTAACGGTAATGTATCAACATTTTGAAACATGTGATTACTTTCTTAATCGAAAAATTCCGTGTAAAAACCTATTTATAGTCATCAAAGAAAATTGCATGAAAATAAGGTAATATGTAGACCTTGCTTTGACCTTGATTCTTGATATTTTTGTGTGATAACATATATTTACAATATCTTACCATAATATCATTATTAGTGGATAATCAAATAAAATATTGAAGAAAAGAAAATACTGATATAGTTTTCTTACATGGTTTTGCAGTATAATAAAGTAGACTCAAATGAGTCATGATATTTATTGCCAGATGTCTTGTACCACCCTTTCGAAATCTCTGTGAGTTATTGTTCATTAAATTACTAATTTATATTCATAAATTAACAATTCATACTGAATTTAATTAAATGAATGTATGTGAATATGCTGAAAGTATTTTATGAACTACAATCTCAATTTTCATCGCTCTCCTTGTTTCTGGAAACTCTGGAAGCTCTTCCAGGCAATGGAAAAGATCCAGAGAAGAGAAGCCAGGCATCGCATGCAAATGAGTATTCCCTCTGCTATCTCATCTACCTTTCAACCCTTCATACTTACAAATGAGAATGTTTTTAATTAAAAAATAATGAAAAATTATAAGTTCTTTAGTGCTGGTATTAAAGTTGGTAAAATATAAGACTATTTTATCACCGTTAATGAATATCCTCAAATTGCTGAAACAGAATCGTACTCACAAAAATTTGAAAGCCAACATTCATAGAGCCCTAAAAAAATGTGGAAATAATCATAAATGTCATCACAGCGAAGATTACTCCAATGAAAAAATAATATGCATGTCCAAAAAAAATTAGGTGGTTAAAATTTGTAGAAATTATAATAATAATTCTATGTATCCAGTTTTATGTTGGACACATATTTATTCTTTATCATATATAGTTATTTCATTCATGGCCGATTTTATAAAAGATCAGTAAATTTATTTTTATTTCAAATGTTTTTATGTTGAGCTTCTTTATGACAACAGAATAAATGCTGTTAAAGAATCGACTGTCACCTAATAGAGTAAACTCTATTAACTCGGAAAATAAATTAATCTGTCCTATATAAAACCGGACATCCTGAAATAATCACGACATTTAAGGCATATAAATTATGATGTTGTTTTCACGGAGAGATTTTATAAGCAATATGATTGTGTGATCTGTGCGAACCTTTAGGTCTTATAGGTTTATTAATTTATAAATTAAGGACAACGCTGCAATGAATTAGATATCCTTATGGACGGATTTTCATTAATCAACAAAGTAGGCATTGGAATATTACTTATGTACATAATTAGATTAAGGAAAATTAATTTGGAAAATGATTGGAATGACAAATACATTACTGGCTTCTAACATTAAAACGTTCTTTGCTAGTGTCACGAATAACATCTATTTTTATTTCGTGAATAAATTATCACAAACAAAGAATTCGATGAATAATTTAACAAACGTTTCTATTTTGATATAATCTAAATATAAAGCGATGTAAAACATTAGCGCTGCATTCGATTTTAAATGAGCACATTATGGCTTTGTATCTTACATTCGAACTACTTGGAGATGCAAGTTGGAAATCTTTATCTATTTCAATGTAAATTAAATAATCTTAGTATTAGACGGCATTCAAACAGATCTTGTCAGAGGAAATTTGAGAATTTACATATTTTAAAACGTAGTTTGGAATTGCTTACTGGAGTGTTAAGTTGAATAAAATTATTTAGCTCAAATTTCGTTCTAAATGAACCTTTCCTTGCTCCTAGTTATTGTTATCTCCAACAATAAGATTTTGATGGAGGGATTTTAAGTATAAAACTAGACACTCTTAGCTCTGAATCTCTTATTTTGGGACTCCTGGAAGATGCTGAACTGAAATTTTTATAATTCCCAACATATAGTAATTAAGGTATCAAGGGTGTTAAAAGGACAATAATGCCTGAAGTCAACAGTGTACTTTCCGAGGGCCTCTGGCCCGAGGTGTGTACGTTGATCATGGGCATTATTGTCTGTTCAACTCCCGTGGTGCCTTCAATGTTTCATGTCCGATTTTTGTTGTATTTCAATCAAAATTTTTAGCCATGTATGTCCTGTCATTGTGATTTCTGTCAGAGAAATTACTCTAGTTACTTGCTGTAACTAGGAAATCCTCGGGCATTATTTTGAAATATAATGCCCTCGGGTATTATTTGTTACGTAATTACCCTGAAAATAATGTTATTATGATAACAATAATAAACTAGTCGGGCATTGAATCTATTTTTGGACATTTGTGCGAATTTAATGAATCAAATTAACATTACACAGCTTTTAGAGCTGTTTCCAACTACTAAGCAACCAAGATAACAAACGTCATGACTGCCTAATTTGAATTTTACTAATTTTTTATTAAAAAGTTGTATATCAATACATAATTGCGAATATATTACTGAGTTAGATCAGTCAAAAGATTTTCTTGACGAACATGCTTCGATCATTGATAAATATGTATAATTCTCAAAGTTTCATCAAGCATTGCCTTCAGGCAACATTATTCGAAACTGTCAAGATTATTTCGTAATTATGGTTGATAAAAATTATTGTGAAATGAAAATATTTTTATTAATCAGATTCAAGAGTTTGTACTCATTTTTATCTGAGAAAAGCTTGAGAATAAAATACCAATTTAATACATCAACACTAAAAGTAAAGGATGCGTATAGTAAGGCTTTATCGCGTCTCAGTTTTACCACTATTTGAACTAGTAGGAGTTACATTTCGGTGAATTCATGTTTGTAGCACCTTTCAATAATCTATTTATTTGGATATCTGTTAAATCTGAATGGAACCTTGTGTTTTAGGTAGTGTCCGACCACAGATCAGATTTTGGCCGAAGCTGAAAGCTGAAACCGATTGTTTGACCCTAGCCTTGACCTTCGGTTGTTTAACATAAGTAAAAAATTCTATAATACTGTATAAAAACCTTTATATCGATGCATGATAATAGTGATAAAAGAAGTAATCAGTAAAATTTATGTATTTATTTCTTTATTGTTTGAAATGAATCACCGACCGATCCAATCCTCCCGCTACTATTTTCATTGGCTGTCTCGGCACGCATATCATGCCCTTTGTAGGTACAAGATCAGCAGCTGATAAAAAACTTTGGCTTCGGCCAAACATTAGGCTGATTTTTGGCCGAAATTAAAAGTGTGGTCGAAAATGGAGATTTTCGCTGTCAGAATGGTTAATCTACAACTGTGTCAGTCATAGCAATGAAGATACCATAATCTGGAAATAAGATTATTTTATTTTCAAATACCTCTCTGTTCAGCCTCAAAGCTCAATTCATTATCTTGATTTTAATCTGAATGAGACCTAATTCAGCTTATTCATACGATTTTAATTGTGTTGGTTGAAAAAATCATTTCATTCCTACACCCTGCGAAAAACAGGAGAGAAGATAAAATTACAACAAAAGTGGAATAAAGGAGCAGCGAAATACGCGCGCCAACGTATTGCAAAATTGCGTCGCATATTCGCGTCCCTTTTTCACGCGTCTTGACTGCGAACTTCAAAATGACGGGTATCTAGAAGATGAATATTGTGCTGGTGATATAAATATACGAGTATATTCTCTGTTTTGGTATTATAATAACGCATAAAGGCACGCACAGTGTGTTCCATTATTTTACACTTTTTGGTAACATTAGATATACATTTGATTTAGGAGACCATTTTTTCTCGATTAGAATTGAAACCTACACGTTGTACGACTTATATACATATATTTTTTTATAGAAGTGTTGAAATCTTTTTGAATTATTTTTTTTTATCCAGAGATTGTCATTTACAAATGATAGAGCTCATTATCATGATGATCAATTCAAAGCTACTAATTTAATTCACTATCCATTATAACGTGATTAGTATTATTTTTTTGTGTTCCTGCAATAATTATTGTTGATGTCATGATGATAATTCATATGTAACAAGTGTGTGAGTTTGAACATTATGACATAATAACAATGTAAAAGAGCCCAAAGAATGAAAAAAATTACAGGAGAGAAGGAGATGGTTTTTAGAAATAAAAACTCTAAGGGACAGTTTCACCAACGCTAGTTAAATTTATCCAAAGGTTATTTTATACGAAAAGTATTGTTGATACAATTGTAACCATAGTTACTGACTCAAAATAACTCCTTGATAAATTTAACTGAGTTTGGTGAAACCGGACCTAAGACGTCTCCAATTCACACAGTTCTCATAATTTTATTAATTACCAACCGGCTTCGGCCATTTAGTGGCCATCTTCAAGAAGATGAAAAATACAGGAAGCTGCTGAAGTGAGGGTGAAAAAGCCTAAAAACTAAGGATATCGGAGAAAATGAAAAAAAAAAACCAGCCAACAAAATGAAAAAATGATGTCCCGCTTAATTTTAAGCTTTTTCACCCTCGCTTCGCCAGTACCACCTTGAAGATGGCCATCAAGAGGCCGAAATTGGTCGGTTAATTAAATAAAATTATGTGAACAGTGTGAATACTTTTGTAGTTTTTATTTCTGAAAATCATCCTCTTCTTTCCTGTAATTATGACATAAAGTCAACTTTTACTAGACAAAGTTTTCCGAATATCATAATATATAGCACAAGTTGACACTGATACTACAAAGATAACTCGACAAATGAACCGGTGACAGGTGCTGTGTACATTTATACCAATATAAATATAAATTAGGTTAGGAAATATAATTGTCAATCGATTATACGGTCGCATCTCGGAGAAAAAATATTAATTTCTACCTTGACCTTTAAAAATTGTTTTAGTGAGTTCAATAATCCCTCTTCTATCTATTATGAGTATAGCTCAGTTTTGACCATTCATAAATCCATTAAATCCCATCAAATTTACATTTGTAGCAACACAAAATTATTTTCATAATTCGCTTTAATATCCCGGAATAACTCCAAATATTTTTGTTATGGATTCAAATTGATCGAAAAATTTATTCAAATGTAATTATCCTTAAAGCGAGTGATTAAAATTGCAAATTTAAAATATGGAGAATGAATAGATATCTATTTATAGATATATCTGAATTTGGGTTCAATAGTTGAAATGTGTTAGATGAATAAAATTTGCATAAAATTTTAATTTATTGTGATATTGAATATCATTAATTAACTTTTATTATTAACTTGTCACAATTCTATGGGTGGAAATATGAGATAAGGAATCATCAATATTAAATTATGGATTGAAATATTATTGAAAAAACTAACTTTTTGAATCACTACGTTTTCCAATCGCACTGAAATGTATAAAATAATTCTGGAATCCTCTACCAGCCTAAAATTAGAAACGTGGAGCCTTTTCAGTCTTCGTGTAAATGTAAAAATGTAAATTGTGTTCCTTGATGCATCAGTTTTGCTATAAGAGATAGATGTGCAGAACCCAAGCACTGTCCCAAGCTTTCGATCCCACTGTCACCATGAAATGAAAAAGCGCGCAACCTGTCCACTATACAGGACTTAGTACACTTGCCTGCGTGCTATCATATTTATATTCATAAGTAAACTATAAACAATTGAATATTATTTTGTCATCAGAAGCTTTTCTGGGAGTTACAATGCACTAGTTAGCTGAGAAGTGGCTGAAATTTCGATTTCAAGATTACAGCCAAGCAGACAGACAAAAAAATAAGTTAATATTGCATTGCCATTCCGTTCTAAGCTATATTTTAAGTTTCAAATAGATTGTAGAATTGTAGAATTTGTACTAAAAAGACAAAGAGATAGACAAGAAGGCGAGTTTATAAAAACGTGATAACAGTGAATTCTGAATTATAAAGAATAATTTATGGATTTAATTTACAGTAGCCGCCCTTTTAACCGAAATAAAGAGGATGGAATCATTCGGAACAATGTTTCCTTTCGGATAATAAAATTATATATGCGTGAAATGAATAAAAGACATAGAGGAGACTGAGGAGGGCTGTGACAATTTTTACTTCAACCAACATATCTCAGTTAAGAAACATTCTACATCTATGAACTGTATGAATCAATGTAGCTCTATCCATACTGTTTAAGAAACAATCATCAAAATTAATGAAAGTATTAAGGTATCTGAGACTACTCCCCTTGTCACATCTCTTTTAGTACCAAGGTAAGTTGTGATAGATACCAAGGTAAGCTGTGACACCTATGTATTTAGAGTCCAATGATTTCCAAACTGGTCCACGTGGATTCCCTGGAGTCCACAAGAGACTCGATGGGGTTCTACGTTGGCAGGAAAAATGATTGCGGGTACACAAGTTGTAAATGGGGGTCCACAAAAAGTGATTTGGGGTTCACCGAAACCAGTAAAATTTAGAAAGTGATCTATGAGAAAAAAGTATGGAAACCTCTGATTTAGACTGTTTGGTGGATAAAAAGTACTATTATATTGACATTCAAGGCACTGAGCCCACTTATCTTTTGATTTGATACTGGCAAAGAGCTCAAGGCAACACAAGCAAAAACAATTATTTTCTGCATCTTCTTCATCTTCATTCCCTTGATAATTAACTTTACTTTTCTTATTGGTCTTCTTCTTTATTTTTCAGGCTTCTTCATTTTCTCACTTGAAACGCTTTTTCACATTCTTTATCTTTCTACTGGCTTCTATAGCAGCAATTTCATCTTTGGTAGATGTGTCAGAAAGCACAGCAGATTCAATCTTGCGTTTATTCGGTTGTTTTTCTTTTCTTGGCGGAGCTTTTGGCGACGGCCCAAGTGATTCTGGCCTGATCACATTAGAATTATTGGTAAGAGAAATACGAGCTGTAGACGTAAGGGCAATGGGCTTTTTGGTGTTATAGCTCAAAGAAGATGGACTGCTAGAAGATGTCATGCTCTGATCTGTAGACATACTTGGAGTACGGTTTTTTGCTTCTATATTAAAATTGTGACCTAAAAATGGGGGTAAACACATACCAGATCACAAACGGCATGTCCGGTAGCTCAGTCGTAACAGTTTAAGGGTGGTGGGTATGTTTGACCTCGTTTTCATGACACTTTTAAATTAAGGCACTCCTGTAAATAAATCTGAAAGAGGGCGCCATGCCATTTAAGGTGGATCGGGAAATTGCAAAAAAAGGAGTCTAAACTCATAATGTCTGGAGTAAATTAATTTAATTAGTGTATTTAATATAAACATATATGTAAAGATAGTGAATATAAGGTATATGTAATGGTGAGCAGCAGTTCAATATAACAATAACATTTCTCATACATAATCAATAATAATCACGACGGAGATCTCCTGGTCAATAAACCGCTTGACAAAAAAATTTACCATAACCCATGTCGCTTCGATTCTTGAATAGCGGAACCCTGACAGACAAAATTACAAGAAACAACCCAAACGATATTGGTTTTGACAAGTATGTGTCTATTCAAAAAACGAACAGCGAAATCATGGAAAAAGTTACCATATATTGAATTTTCGATAGAGTAAAATAATAATAATAATAGATAAACCATAACAAAGTACCTTGGTATGATGTCGGGGTCGAGAAAATTGTAGCACTAGGTTGATAATAAGGGGGGGGCAGAGTATGATGACCGTTGGTTCGGCGTAGAGAGTATTCGCGAGGCATGCGATACAGAAGTTGGATGTCGGATTTGCAGCGTGGAGGTGAGCCTGTGGCGAAGACGTTGATCCCCCAATAACAGGGTGGCTTGGCACGGTGGAGCCCTTCAAAAGGACCCTTCGATACGGAATGCCCGTACGAAGCAAAAAAAAATGTTTCGATTGTACAGCGGGAGTATTTACGAAATCCCCAACATGGGCTAGTAATGTCCGTAGGTAAATTCGCTATCGAATACGAAGCACTACTTCAGATAAAATCTACCACTGTACGCCACTGGACACGTCACAATGTAAGTCTTGATCAAAACCGACTGTCCCGCACTTTCTACCAAATCTTACCTCTAGTATCGAAAAATATTAATTAAATTAAACAATAATCTTTAGTTGAAATATTGAGCTGCTACTGCCATCCATTTATAAAATAGTGAAACAACAAAAATATTATATACACCGGATTAGGATATTTTGGGAACATGATGAAGAGGTGTGAAATCAGATTCATTTATGGAGTTAATTACTGGAACTAAATAACATTTGATACTTTAAATTGTTACAAAATCTCTGACAGCAATGTCATCGTTTTCAACAATACCATAGTTGGATTTGGATTGAGAGTTCTTTCTTCTGGGTTTTCCTCAATTTCACGCTCAGTGACTTGATTAGGCATGAAATAGTGACTTCTTCAAAAGCCATTTCATAAGTTTCGACACTAGTCATACCCCTATAAGTCTTTTGTATATATTTATTTGGCATCCTGATGCAAAGAAATAGCAATTCAGCATGCAATATCATACCACAAAACATGATAAGAATCTTGCCAGAAAAATAAACAAACATAGGAGAGCTGTGACAAGCTGTCATAACTCTTCTAGATGCAAAAAATTGTAAACCGGTCAGAATAATAATTTGTAATTTCGAAATAAGTTGCCCACACAAAGAAATAATATCACGCTATGAAACTTGAAAAACCATATTTTCCAAGAAATCGACTATGCTTCAATTCTCCCAGGTCTCCCCTACATATATTAGTATATTAAGCCAAGTAAGATATTGTATGAGAACTACAGTTTTGAATAACTAAAGTTAAGTAGTACCTTAAACTTCCTTGAACTCATCTCTGAGAATGTTTCTCATGCCATATTCATATTTTGTAATCATTGTTAAGTGTTCATAAATACAGGGATATTATTGTTGAATATTTGTTTTAATTATTTTATCAAAAGACTAACAATGAGCTGAACCTACTAAAATCAACAAAATACTTCTTTCAGAACTTAATTTCATCAAATTTTTATGAATTGAACAGTGCGGTAGCTTGTTTACTTCGGTATATTGGAAGAAATTGTTACGGATAATTTTGATTGAGCAAGTGTGTTCTAATTCAAAGTAAAAAAGTTGTATGTCGTATTTTGAGAGCCACTGGTCTAGAAAATCTTGTATCGCTGTATAAATTAGTCTTGTTAATCTAACCAACTTCGTATCTATTATATGTAGTTCTCGAGATAGCAATGGTGCGCCATTTGAATTGAATACCTGTATATCAAATACCAGATCACAATCTTGATTACTATGGCGCGTAGGCCACCAAAGTCTTGAAATTCACCGTTTTCAAAAATAATTTTCATCATTTTCCTCCCAAATTTAGACTCGGTCGACATAAAAACCCGACTACTTATATGTCTGCCCCAACGACCCCGAACTTTTGGTGAAATCCATTCCCAACTAGATGTTTCCGGTATCAAGCGTGAGTATGTGCGATTGCGGGCGCTAGAAAATATCTAGCGAATTCGGGTTTCTTGCATTTTGACGAATATAAGTGCTGATAATATTTTGAGGTAGGTCCCATTGACGAGCCCAAAATGGTGTTATTTGAGGGTTTTATTGAGGCAAATGCCTTATATGTAATTTTTAGTGAATTGTGCCTCTCTTAATTTCCTTTAGAATGATGTACCACACATAAAATAATCTCATATTTTTTTTTTATCAAATCAGTTTCAGCATCAAATTCTCGTGTTAAAATGATGGCGTCGAAGTACCAATCCTGGAAAGCACTGACAGGCTGTTTTTTTGCGGATTTTACGTATATTTTTTATGATAAATTCGATGTACTATCGCTTTGACTTGTATGATCAATCTTTGATAAAAATCGTTTGAAATGAAGGCTGCGAGCATGAATAATCAAGAACATCTTTGTTATTGTAATGCTAAAGCGGAGAGACATATTTTACACGTCTTTACAAAATACACGTTGTTCCAGCAATCTCATGAATCTAATCGGCCACATTAGCTCCAACACGTCACATCCAGGCTTACATAGTAATCTCAGTTATTATGTTCACTAGCCACATAGGTTGAAAGTGGATCAGCCCTCCCAGTGGGTAATAGCAATGTTGTTGCAAATGTTTAAGCTGTCAAAACTCAACCGAGATATCTGCTGTCATCTTTGTCAATACGTACTGTCCAAACAAGGACCCGAGAAGGAAGTTAGTCGCTTTGGGATCACTTTAGCAATCCTTGTTTAGCCTTTGTCATGTTCTATTTGCAGGAAATGAGAAGATAATATACCAACGTCATGTTAGTTATTGTTTTGGTTCCGATGCTCTAGGAGTGATTTAAAGCATGTAAATTATACTAATATATCTACTTGTATCTAGTACAGCGTTAGCCTTTGCTTCTTTAGTACAAAACTTCGTCATCAAGAGCACGGAAATATCAATATACAAGGTGACTCTGAAGATCAGACATTATTGAGATTGGATTGAGCTCTAAATTTCAACATTGAGCGCTATAATTTTGAGGCAAAAAATAACAAAGCTTTTTTATTTTTGCAAATTTTTCCTGCGCCTGTACGTACAATTTAGAATTTTTGTAATCACTAGCTCAGAACATCGACTTATAATAACTCTGATACTATGGTTGCTCGCAATAAATAATGTTCATCATTAGTTACTCAGTCAGAGAATAATAGAGAAGTAACGGAAAACACCATAACAACCATTTCATGATTGCTTTGTAGTTTGTAGCATATGTATAATAATGAACAAACATATGAAAGCGTTTTGAGACGTGTTAAGAGATGTTTTCGATGTAATGTATTAAACTAGTGTTAAATGTAATTAGTTACGTAAGAAAACTCTTCTTGAGTGACTAACATATCACATTCCACAGTGGTACAATAAATTATTATTATTGTGTGGAAATACAGAGGGCTGTTACAATTTTGAGCTTCTAACGATATTGTATTGTAACAAAATACAAATATGATCTTTGATTTGCAGTTAATTATTTATGTGTTCTCCCTACGATGACTCCCACACTTAAAATTTTTTGATTGCTGTCTCGGCCAGAAATTAATTATATTTCTGGAGGCAACACATAAAGTTGTGTATATTTGTACTAATTTTGAATTTTGAACAATGTAATTTTGTAATGAAACATTAAAGTGTACTTTTGTTGTCAGTAAATTTATTTACGTTAGCACGTATGGTTCGAGTTTTTTTTGGATCGCTGGTTCAAGCTGTGCTCATGTAAAACTAATTTACATTACGTTTTAATTTTTACGCAGACGACGTAGCTGTACTAGGAGCTTCTGAAAACAATATTTCACATAATATACATAGAGTTACAGAAGAAAAAAAAGTCAATGCTGACAAAACAAAAGCTATGGCAGGGAAATCTAATGAAAATATAAATATTAGCATCGATGGAATTTAAGTGCATTGTCATACTCCATTATAAAGCTTTAATAAATATTGCACCCCGGTTTTATTTCTGTCCTAGTTTTGGTTATTAGTGTGATCGATTTAATCGACACCAATTTGGTATCACGAAATATATGATATTTCTCAGTAATCTTGCGATACTTGGGCCTCAAATTATAGCATCAAATAGATTTTGTCTTCATCTATCCTTGTATAGTCGTAGATTTCCTATTAACCCTTTGAATATGTTTAATAAGCCCCTAGACAGGAATATTTTTAAGTATCCTGCCTCGACCCTCATCAACGCAATTACCCTTATACCTTAACTCTCCTACTACACGCACTTCACGGACTGTCATCACGATCGTAGATTGTTTCAAGCGTGAACGATTCTCAGCTGTCCATGATTGCAACGTTAGAACGTAGCTTGTGCATAATTGATCACTACTCAATCCGACGTTTAGCGTCTGAGAGGAATTCCATGTTGTAATCCAGCCCTGGAGACTTGACAGAGGGGGATTAGGGAGTTTATAGAACAGAAGAAAAGAATTGGAAACTGAGTAACTTTCATGTAATTCAGCCAAGAACAGGATCATACTTTAAAATTATCGATCAAGATGCAGTTTTCTAAAATTAATAGAGCAACGTAATTGAAGAAAATATTTGACGAATAATTATACTGACCATCTTCAGCGAATAATGCAATTTTTTTCCGACAAGCCCATTTTAGCTTGAGATGAAATTGATAATTTCCATGATTCACATTACTAGTCGCAAAAAAGTCCACATGTTGTTGGGAATAGTATATTCTATAAACAAGTGTTGGAATAGCCTGTAATCCAACTGAGCGAGAAGTTTGTTTGTTCACGAGTGTGGAATGCGCCATTCCAAATATGTTGTAGAATGTCGACTATTCTTTCTCTAACGAGAATTTGGAGATTCAACAAGAATTCAGAAGAATCTTTTAAAATTTAAAGACGTCAAACCAAAAGCTAAAAATGGATATCTGAATTGTTGAGACGTAAACATAGTTACAAAGCTAACAGCTTTTGATTCGTCGAAAATAATGATGGAATGACTCTAAGCAATATACGGAATCTTTTCTAAATTATGGAATGTGCACAATCCAAAACAATGCTAGAAAATAGTATATTCTACAATAAGTATTGGAATGGCCTGTATTCTGAACGAGCGAAAAGTTTGTAATCCGAACCGAAGGCGAGGATTACGGTTCGCGAGTGTGGAATACGCCATTCCAAACGTATTGTAGACTATACTTTCTCTAACAAGGTTTTGGAAACTTACCAATAGTTCAGAGGAAGCTTAAAAAGTTATTAAATGTCAAACGTAAATCCAGATATGAATACTTGAATTGTTAGGAAGTAACCATGGTAGTAGCCAAACTAACAGCTTCTGATTCGTCGAAATGATTCTAATGTCATACAGAATCATTCTAAACGGCATACATAATCATTCTAAACGATTTTCCGGAATGTCATTTGTTCCAACATAATTTTTGGTTATGGAATATGCAAATTCCAAAACAGTGTTGGAGAAAAATAATTCCAATATCGATTACTTTGAAAACTTGAGCTTAAAGTATGAATGAAACACTACCAAAACTGTTTGAGAATATTCTGCTGTATGTAAAAGATATTTTTCTGATACTGCATATAAAAGATGTTGGTTAAAACGTGATGATCCTGTATCATGATCTCTGGATCAGCAGATCTTGATCCTCTGGATTTTTATTTTTGGGGCCATTTGAATGCATTGATGATCAAAATGCATTCCAGATGCAGACTACTAAAATTGCAACAGAGTTTTGAGAATAACGCAGAAACATATCGCAGTGCAATTACTTCCGTCAAGCATGTACCCACTATTTCCTTTATTCAACGGGCCACATTATTTGTTGTTATGAACGTTGACAATTTGGATTAATTCTTGAATAAATAATACATTCTACAATTCTTTAAAATATTATTATTTGATTGATTCAAATTATGAAAATTTATGCTTGTGAACATTGCAAAACATATTTTTTCTTGCCTATTTTGTACCAGAGTGTGACAACCACTAAGTTTTTATCTGTCCGATTCATGATTACTACATCCGATACTATACCAACGAATTCTGTTACACAAGTTCAGTGTTACCCTGTATATTATTTATGTATTCCAAATCTGTACTTTATTAGTCTGCAAATTACAGGACTATGACAGAACTAGGTGATCTATAGATCCTAAAATGAAGCACAGCATGCAATAAACTCGCAGCTTTAAGTAAACAACTTGACATGGTTCTGTTTGAACCTATTGCGACATCTTTGGGATTTTAAATGCCGTTGGTACTGGAAATGGCTCATTAGCTTGGACAACTGTAGTGTCGCACGCAGACATATGATTTTCGATTTATTTCAGTTGAGCGGGCAAGACCACTAATTGCTAAATTTTTGACGCCGACATGGACGGCATTCATTGTTTTCTGGTTTCTCAAGTCATCTCAGGATTTAATAACGGCAAACATATAGAAAGTGGTGATGTAGTACATCACTTGTTTCAGAGGCTGTTTTGGGACAGGTATTTAAACGATTATCCTTAAATTAAGTGGTTTAAGAGTAGCAAAAATTGCGTGGACTAAGCGTATCTCACATTTCTTCTTTGCTATCATATAAATGCATGATAGTCAGTTTCATAAACTAAGCTCAATTTTTCTGTAAGTTTATCACATATCAATTTATTCGATTATCTATCGAGTCTAAATGTCAATTTGTGCCAGGTCATCCTTCTAATAAGTTCCACAATATGAAAGTTGACGATCGTAGAAAAAGTCTTGTATATTTGATCTCATGTCTTAATTCTTGGGTTGATTTTTCTGTTGCACGTATTTTTCATCACGCTGCGCAACTGTTCAATGTTGGCTTTTGTGATCGCCTAACAACTGCCATTTTCTCACACAAATAAGGTTTGACATTCAATTGTTTCCTGTCAAGAGCATTCATTGGGATTTTTCGATTTAGTTTCGATGACTCTTCATCACATTTCTTTGCTTCTTCCAATGGGTTAACAACTTTCAACTCTTCTCCCTTAGGATCGCTTAGTATAGCACTACGCATTCGAATAACAACACAGACATGTTACCGACCATTTCTTGGCCTCTTGCAGCTATATTTACCTACCTTATGAATCATTTGTGGCGTCAAGATGGTTAATATATCATGTCAATTTCCAAAAATCGAACTTAGTTACATCCTTCGTCACTTTTAGTTCTATGTACATGTAAATTTTTAGGTCAATCATAGCGTTAGCAACATATTCACGTTTGAAGTTGATTGCAATAAAGCTACGCTTAGTACGCTTGCTGTACTTCCTGCGCTTGGATAACAAATATAATTGTAAGATTGTGGGTTCCTTTCTTAATAATCCGAATGCGGAACCTTAAGAAATATGATGAAAACACAGGTCTCACATTGGATAATTTGCAGTTGACCCTGATTCGCGTCAAATCAGCAAATTTCAAGATTTTCTATTATCATCTCAAGACATGATGGATACATCTATTACCTATTTGGAATCGAGGATAGCATTTGAAATACCTCTGTGGATTTATTCGTTTCAAAAAGATAATTTTGAAGTATACCTTTAAACTTTAAGGTCATAGTTCTTTTTCCAGATCTCCTTCAGTGAATTTTTATTCAGTTTTATTGTATCATAAATAATGAATAATTCTGGAATGAAATAAGCCTAATTGAACTACCAAAAACTGAAATCAACTTCAATAAAAGTTCCATTCATCAACGTCCCTTTCGTAATTACAAAACTAACAAAGACCAAAGGCTCCAATTTTTAATTAAACCAGTAAATCAGTCCTTTGCAACAGAGAAATTTTTGTTAGAAATTCCACAACATGATCACATTGCATCTCTATTGCGTCCTCTACATCGAGGAAGGCGGTGCTCACCACGTTTCCTTTAATTAAACGATGAGAGGTGCCCCTACCCCTACTCCTACATGCCACGGCGGCCATTGTTATATATCATCAGCGTCGTAAGCAGCGAAATTTCCTCGCCCAAATTCGATTATCTTACGCCGTAATCGAAAAGTGGAAGAAGAAGATACAACATTAAGTGCATCACCTTGTCCAGAAGAAATTGTTCGCGAAATTGTTGAGATAGAGTCTGTAGCAAATACGTTTTTTGCACGAAAGGTTTCGGTCGCGAGAAGTTGTCTGTAGGATCAAGATATTACAAAGTAAATTCTTAGGCATCGTTAGCTCATGTGAGATTATAAATACTGACCACTCCAGTGATACTAATACTGTCCTAAATAAAAAAAACATGCTCTAGTTTCTTGCCAAAGCGCAAATTTATGGATAAAACATTAATATTCTTATTTGATTATGCTGTACACAGTTTATTATTGAAGGTAAATTACAATATTTGTTCATTTCGACGATTTTTTGCAGCATAATTTTATCTTACGTAACAGCAACTGATTCTATTGAATTTTGTGGTATGTAATGTCTATGTTAAAATTGAGCTACATTAATGCGATAATGTAGTCGGAGATTTCGTCAAAGGATCATGGATTTGTCAGTCACGTCGTGAAGGGTAATTTGTCGAATATTGCATTCCGCATTACATCACAAAGCATATCTTTATGCTAAAATAGTTACTTTGATTTCCACGGGATGTCTGAGCAAATTGTTGAGCATAGAAATTCAATCAAGTAATGGATGACATATTCTAAGAAATCAGCAGTACGAGTTTCCTCTAATTAAAAAAATATTCAAATCCTGATTACAAGGTGAAAGAAGAACTCATTAAAAGATAAAACGGCTGATGGCCGTGGAACAAAATACCTGTGAACCAGATATTTCGAAAAGGAAAGACGGAAAATTTCTTCTTACCTCGTTGACGAACCTTCAGTTTGCAGGAGGAGGTAATATTAGCCAAGTTTGTAACACGGCCGCGTTAACAAGACTCTAGAAACATTTACGCTCCTTATTTCTATACAACGAAACTATCAAGGTGCCGTTATAACACCGACATGCAAATGAGATTATTCAATCTTTGAAAATGATTTGGTAAGAGAATAGCACTAAACGTGGGATAAATCTTTATGAGATTGCAATTTTTGCTTCACAAGCAGAATCAATAAAATATAGTGCATCAGAAACTACTTACTTGTCACGAGTCACAAAAACAGTGATAACCGGAATAAGAAATTGATATATTTTGCAAGATTTTGAATTAATAGTAGTGGGGCATCTCACGAGAAGTAGGAAGGCCAATTTCATCGGATCCCACGGGCACCCTACCTGAAATTTCAGTACTCTTAGATTAGAATCATTGCTACCAAATTCAATCATAAAATGTATGATGAATGAATGGTTTATTGACCTGAGGAAGTTAGTATTTGTTCACAGGATGGGCTTTACGTCTTGAACCGCATAGTCTAAAAGTAAATATTAAGTTTTTGTTTATCAAAAATAGAATCTTTGTAGCAACAATTAGTTGACTTTTTTCAATCTGTGAAATTAGATGTTGAAAATGGTCAAATTACGGGAAAATCTTCACAAAATTAATTTTTCTGGATCCTAATGAGATCTTGAATAGTTATTATCAAAAATAGTAGCTTACAGAATTCTCTACAGAGAATATCTGTAGTTTTCTTGTAGTATTTGCAGTTTTCATGATGAAGAGTGAATAAAGTGCGTAACTACAAGGCGAGTGGAACTCGACCCCCAAATGATCGGACAATAACCAAAATAATGTCTAGATCTAGGTTTTTCGGCGTCTCTGAATAAAAGTTTGAAGTTATTCTCAATGTAATAAAACGAGGAGAAGGAGGCCCTAAGAGATCCAGATATAAACAGGAAATATGTTTTTAATATTCCACCATTATATGTAGTACATGGACGTTTCGAGATATTATTTGTCTTCTGCCGTCAGCTCTAGTCTCAATGATAAAACGTGAAATAAGTTAACATTTAAAAAATAGCTAATAGCTAAGATATATTTTGAATATATTTTGATAGTGCACAGCAATTCGTGAACACCAAATATGAATTCCAGGATCCATTAGCTGGAACCTCCGCTCAAGGCAAAGTTACACCATAGCAGATAGTGAAAAACTGAAAAAAGAACTGTCCAAAGATTCCAGAGTTGCGCAGAAAATTTATCAAAAATTTCTATAACGTTTTACAAATCTCTACATACAATCACAAATATTGAGTGACCAAGCTCCGTTTCCACCACCTAATAGTTATCAAAGTATACTATATATGGAACATTTTTACAAAAGTTTAGCTCTGTATGTTAATTGGAAAAAAATACGAGTTGAAAGCTTAGGTTTGGTTCTGGGTGCGTGTGCTCGGCGGTAAGCACCGTGGCGAGCATTTAAAAATAATTGGGAAGGTAATTGAAAGCTGCACGATTTTATAATTAGTGACAGAAAGTGATAAAAACTGATCTTAATTGGCATTATGGTTATTCTCGTAATCTGCCAAATTGGAGTTTTCATTTGCTATCTTTCTTTATTAACTCACAAAACAAGACGTGAATAATATGTGAACACGGCCACCTGACAAAAGCAAACGAAGTTGGTGTTCTATATGTTTTATGATAGATGATTTTTCTCACGATAAATACTATTACAGAGTATAATATTTTCTGCTAATGATAATAAATGAAGTAAATATATGAATTCAATAAATTATAATCATCCTTAGCGTTTAAACGCTACCATTTCAAGCCGATTGGACACAGACCCAGTATATGTTAATATCCTTCACCTATTTCCTTTAAAATATATGAAGATTTAGTACGGTGACGTTAATTAATTGAATTTTGTGAGTTTTTAACAAGGCAAGATTTCGAAAGTTTACCTTCTGGATGAAATCATTTCAATTCCAAACGTTTGTTTAGATCTTTCATGACACCAAAGTCTCGGTCATTATAGTCCAAGATCCCAGACCCGCCAGATCTTACTTATTTTCTGAGAAACATAATTTGTGGATTAGAATAGTGTTAGTCGGTACTTTGATCATACGCATATTTGCTAGTTTGTGCCGACGGCCAATTTATAGATACGAGGTGTTATAGGTACATCAAGAAAATATTCACTTTTCTTGAAGTCTGAGTGCTGATTTTTATGTATGTTCGAGAGAATATTGTTGAAAATTGATAATCAACACTGCCAGACACTTCCCGTCGGCAGTAATTCCTGCTAAACGCTTTAAAGCTCGCAAAAAATATCCTTATCTCACTTATAGACTTGGTCCTAATTTTTATATATGATACTCAGTGAGCAATTTCAATACTTTTTATAAACAGCCAGACCAAGGAAGAGTTGGATGCCCATAGATACTCCACTTACTATCATGCCTACAAATAGTGACCTCGCGCTTTTACTCACAGCGATATTTTAGATGTGTCTGGGGGATGTTTAGCCCTACGATTAATCTAGCTGTTAACAAAAACTATTGAAATTGTACCCTGAGTGTCATATATAAAAATTAGCACTTAGACTATAAGCAAGACCACGTTATTCTTTGTGAGCTTTGAAGAGTCTAGCAGAAATTACCACCGATGGAAAGGGTCTAGCAGTGTTAATTATCAATTTTTAACAATATTTTCTGAAACATACATCAAAATCAGCATTCATACCTTAAGAAAAGTGAGTAATGTCTTAACGTACCACTAGCACCTCGTATCTGTAAATTGGCCGTCGCCACAAACTAGCTAGTATGCGTATGATCAAAGTACATACTAACACTACTCTATTCCACACATTTTGTTTCTCAGACACGTCTGGCGGGCCTGGAATCTTGCTCTATTAGGGCAAGAAGGGATGCTCTATCTATCTATTTGATGTCACTTATTATTATATCATTCTAACAATCTGAATCAATAATAGATCTTAATAGTTCAATTCAATAATACAGTTCTACTCTTTTATTCTCAAAAAAATATATAACCAGAATATTTATCAAATTGTATAGAGAACAAACTGAATGTATTTCGAGCAACATGATTTTTTTTTTCGAATCGTCAGCTAAGTGCTCAGAAATCAGCATTAAAAGAAGAAAAGTCGGCAGTAAAGTAGCCCATTATTATATGATTTCTGTTGCTTGGTTGCATAAACAAAGATGCCAGATGTACAGTGTTACCATTATTGCCGTTCGATATAATTGATATTTTCTTCCTTCTTATTACTATCTTATAATATTTTATATTAAATTAATTACATTTCTGAATATTTCATTTCATTTTAATTTATATTTTATCAATTTGTTGCGTTAATTCATCAAAAAATTGTTAAATGCTGACACTTTTCCAGAAATAAAAATGCATGTTCTTTCTTATAGTTCACGATTTAAAAAAAAATTTAAACCTCGGCGGTGTAATTTCTTTTCCATCATTCATTTGGTTTATTTACCTCGGCCTATCGACCTCGACAACTAAATTCCACATTCGTGATAAGAAAATCAACTCACTGCCTTGATACATAAATAACTATTATGTTCGACTGCATCATAATCAGGCTAGCGAAACGAGAATATGATTTGAATTTATCATATTATTCTCTTGCCATCTATACGCGGTCCCATGGAACTATTAGAGATTTATGATCAAGTGATTTCATTTTTGAATTTTTGAATTGTTTGGCTTGAATTTGTTTCAAAGTGAGCTGCAAAGAGTCCTAAGTGTCAATTATGGTGGTAAGTGATTTTGAATGTCACACGAATAAATAAGATGTTAGTATACAATTTGTGTACTTTTAGTACCGTTGCCTTGCTTGTTTAGGAGAAAATGTCAGTTCATTCTTACATTGTATTCCTCAATGAAAAATGGTCTGGAATTTGAATCACTCTTTTGTAGCAGATTACCGTCAAAATCAAGACAAACTTGAAAAACAGGAACAAAATGTCAGATTGATGATCCTTCATAAGAAAAAACAGATAGATATATATACATATGGACATCAAAAAAATTACTCAAATTTTGAAGTATGGATTTCATCGAGAAACGCCAAGAGCAATTCTCGCCGCAGAGCGTCTCAATTTATGAAAATTCATGAACGAAGCAGCATCTATTCAGGGTACCAGAAAAATCCCATAAAATATGAAACTTAATTTATATCTGAAAATGTGTAGAACTCATTTCAACACAAAATTCTAACTTCTATGAGAATACACTTTTGATAATGCAGGAACTTGGAGAGAAACATACGAATAATAAATCCGTATTCACCAAATGAATACCATAGGAATTCTTGAATTATGGATTTTATCGAAAAAACACCTACACTAGTTTGCGACGCAGAATGTCATGTTTTACAAGAACTGCATCGTAATACAATATCGCGATTTCATTTTCTCTATGTATAAAACACGAGATTAAAAGTGAATCCTCAACAGACAGACAGGTGGACATCATTTTTGTGATTTCATAAAATGAACTATATTTATATATAGTTTTTTAAATAATGTAATTGAATTATTCCCAGATGCAAGACTATTTACTATTGTATATAAATGTTGAAATATGAAAATATTATCATTACTCCAAATTCTGTGATTGAATTTAATTTATTTTTACTCGTATTTATTCAATTTGTGATTTGTGATTCTAGTTATCATGATTCAATTCATATTTCTCATATTTGAATCATGGAAACTTCTTCTATTAAATTGTATTTAATATTTTTGACATCTGCAAATAGACAGTAAAAACAATTGTAACAATAGCAACACTTGCAAAGCACACCAAGGTATACTTACCGAATTTTTGATTAGGGAATCAAGAAATATTTTTAGAAGATACCCTGCGTCTTTAGAGCAGTCGAACGTAAAGCTTTGTATGTAATTCGTACATAAACAAACTTTATAGACTCCCCTTCCTTATTAGATTCGCTAGCGCTGCTCGCTCGTCCGTAACCAGCGGCTCACCCAATAAAGTTCTATATTATATACTAATTACATAAATAGCTAATTCTGGTATCCCAAACTGTAAAACGCTTGTTACAATATTGTTTCTACGCGACGATTAATTTGATTTTCAATTATACAATAATGTTGTAAGAAATTCGGAAAACACTTTTATAATAAATATAAAATGAAGAAATTTATGTAACAAAACGTTACTTTACAGAATATTTGAAGTGATGAATATAGAAAATGTAAAAATATTGATTATTACCGTTGCAGCTTTGACAGCTGTCACTGTGAATCTATAGCCAACGTCAAGTGACTTCAACACAATTCCTCTGAATCTTAATCTTAGAATCAACGTCTTCTATTGGGAAATGTTTTTTATTGATATATACATATTGTCTACAGAAAAATTTAAGATATATCTCGTGCGTTATGTATTTTACAGCGCTTTAGCTAATAAGAAACTCCCGCTTCGCGGTCATTCCTCAAACGAAGCTATCGTGCAATAAAATACTACTTTGATGCACTCAATTGTGAATAACTATTGATCATAATACAAACTATTACGAGGCCCGTAATGTGACGGCCAGTTATTTTCGATCATCATTCAAATCTAAGAGTTTCAAAAAAAATCTACGATCATTTTTGTTATATTAAGTACTTTTCAATCCATCTTAGTACTCACTTTATTTTTTGCTTCATATATTTGTATAAATGATGAATTGATAATAAAGGTTTTATCAACAATTTAAAAATCCATTTTTGATATTGACATTTATTTTTATTAGTTACCAAAGTTCTCAGTTTCATATCGAATCTCAAAGCACTCTATTATATGAGAATTGAGTTAATTACTAACTTTCCTTTTATTATTAACTCACACTATATAAATTAATTACTGCTTAATTCATCTAGTGCGATGTACAAGAGATGTTGCACAGAGCAGAACTGAATTATCAGGTCTTGAAATATGGCTTGAAACACATTCATGGGAATTATTTTCTTCAGATAGTAATTTAACTTCTTTCCACAGAGGTATTATCAAATTCCTCTGTTCGAGAAAAATTAAATTTACGACATCTTCCAAAAAGTTTTCACATTAAAGTATAACCCAATTCAGGAGTGCTACAGCCCCAAAGCACTGTAAAATTGATGGCTATTTTATTGAGAATTCTCTACCAAACCTCTCTTTATATTTTTTTGCATCAACTTACTTTTCTCTTATTGTCGCTCATGAATTTAAATTTCATATTGAAAGCAAGAAAATCGTGCATTCATATCGAGGAAATTTATTTTTTAATTTTTACTTTACGATTGAAATTCGCGGAAGGAAATTTTAATTTAATTATTGAAAAGAGAATAAAGTTTAGAAAAACATGGAATATTGAATATCACATTTCTTGGGACTTTTGGAGATGCCTACAAGAAAACTTGATTGAATACAAAATGAATACGCGGGCTACAAGGTCATTTTAATACCGTAAAAAGCAAAAATTATGTTCAGGCTTCTTTGAATAAGTTTTGAACTTATAAAATTCATTCTAGAGCAATTTTTTCATATGTTCATTACTATCTATAAAACATACGCTACAGTGCTGTTATTGAATTGAAAATAACAATAATGTTGATGTTCCATTCAGATTTAATTGGGAAATGTTCATTCAAAAGTCATTCAATTTCAAGGACTATTAGTGTTACACTGCATTACAAATAAATCAATTCTAGTTTATTTGAAATTTCACATAAAGTGTCTAATAGGTCAAATCTGGTACGTGTACTTTTTTTTGAAAAAAAAGTTCAAAGCTTCACTATTCGACCAAAATATCTAGATTTTTTTTTCAATTGCTATACCAAGATAAAAAATTACATGTATGTTTGTGGATATATAATGAATTCTTATGACAATCTTAATATAAGATTGCCTCTCTCTACTAAGCGCACTTTAAGTATCTGCCACATCCGTATCGGGTGAAAGGCGTGAATGATATTTATCATTTCCTCTATCTACTAACCTGAAAAGAGACCTTAAAAGGATGTATTATGTAATATCCTGTTCCAAAAGAGTGCAAAAAGAGATGTGGGCCATTCCTAAGATTGCTTCTTATTTACAAGAAAACTTCTGATTTTGAAGTTTTTTTCGACAGTACAGGAACTAATCTAAGACTCCAAATTAATAGATTCTTTTCATGTTTTAGAACACTTCTAATATCATAATTCTGCCACACATTTTTTTACTATTCTTAAATAAGTTTTTCAAACTGCAATAATTTGCGATTTATCTTCCACGTTATTAAAAAACCAACTAGATATCTCGTAACACTTTTGCTTCATTCTCGGGTAAGTTATTCTGCATATGATCGTATCCGGATTTGTTCTGGTTCTGTAACAACGATGCAAATTATTCCCATGTTATCTTTTGTTTTGATGTGAAATACATGTGGCATAGTGGCACATTGGATTTGAATTTGAATCAAGTACTGGAATGAAATGTAAATCACGTAATGGTGCAGAGGGTGAATTGCAAATGGACCACTTTTACTGGTGTTGCTCTAATTTACACGCTTTGACTCTTTGTGCTGATATAGGCTTTGTAATTCGATTTTTCAAGCGCCAAGGGTATCAGGCACTTATTGATTTGCGAGATTTGAGCGGGAAAAATGTATACGAATTAAAATGTCAAGGCACCAGAAGTATTGATACTCTTTTTTGTTTCATTTGTGAAGAATCTTTCGATCGATCTCGCGATGGACAGTTTATTTGAAATTGTGTAACAGAATACAGTAGATTATTGATTTCCTTGGAAGAATTCCTTTAATTTGTCACACCCTAATTTCAACATTAATACTGTTTCTTAAATACTCAATTAGATCGTTACTTACAACTGCTTCTCACTTTTTGATCGTGATGGCTTCCATAAAATCTTTTCAGGCAAACTGACTTCCTTTTTCGGCCATTTCCTGTTTTGGAAGTAGCCCAAATTGCTGGATGTTAAAACAATCAAATAGGGTGCAAGTATCACTTAACCAATGAATACTGTCGAATAAAAATTGGTTATAGGTGCTCTATAACCAATTTCAATAATGCATTATCACTAAACCAAAAAAACAGTACTTCGATTTACTAGTTTTTTTAATGCTTATCATCCTATAAAATCGTAGAATACCCCCAAGACATTCAGTATTCGCAGTAATAGCGACATGCACGGTATTCACAAGTACAGTTCTCGCTAAATCAAGAAAAACGATCAAAGTCGCGTTTTTGATCTTTCCTGATCGTTAATCGATTCAACATATATAATAAATCAATTTTGTACTTAAATCTTGCAAAAATTGCTCGAGGAAATAAGAACAGAGCTATATTTGATAAAAATCAAGTTATTGTCGAAATTTATTGCATTTATTGATCATTCTTTCGATAGTTTTGATATAATGGTGAATGATTTTACATTTTAGTTGTTGAACACTTCATTTCAAGGCTTGAGCACTTTACCTATCTAGTCTCATCGAATCATTTTTCAGTAAATGCCTTGTCTGGATCCTCACGGGGGTTGCGGAAATAGGGAGGAAATTAGCGTACCCGCACCGGCTGCCTAGTAATTTCTTCACGAAATGTCATTACCGGAAGTGGTAACGGAAGAGGATGCGCCATATTGCGCGCTGCTACCATGTCTTAGTCGTTATATAAAAAAACATTTTATAATGTACCAGGAGAACAGATTTTTTAAATTGAATGCAGTCTGGAAGTATCGCGGAAAATGTGTTGGTGGATAGAAATATGAGAGATATTCCAGGATTTATAAACGAGAAGATGGGTTTATAAATATACAACAAAACTATTCTTGAGACCTGAGGAATTCAATCTTTTATATCGAGGTATTGGTAATCTCTTCTGGATTTATTTAATTTAAACAGACACTTCAATAATTCATAAATTCTTTTCTGATATGAGAAAAACCGGTAAAGTGCGGATGTGATTCACGCACCGACGGTTTCATATATTCAGTAAAATGAAGATACATTAAATATGATGTGAAGTGAAACTTGAGTATTTTGGACCTAAATCATCGAAGGTAAGTTAAGCACTCATAATTTTCAAACATATTTATTTAGCTTCACTTTGTTTATTTGTCACGATCTCTGTTCCAAATCTTGCGACAGCTCTTTCAACTACTTTTACAAGACTGATTCTTATGAAACTTTGCACACACATCAAGTTTCCCTAACAATATGATATTATGATAATTTCGACTTGATAACGACGGTCTAATGATGGAGTCGGGAAATGAACTGTGGAACTCTTCAACGGTTACTAGCAAGTCCTACGAGTTTGAGTTCATTTGTTTTGTTTTGACGAATGTTCTATAAAATATACTTGGTGATGAGGATCTGATGATGGAGTCAAAAGGTGGACAGTGGAATTCTGCAATGGTTACCAGTAACTCCTTCGAGAAGGGCAATGTATTGAGGAACTTGATTGTGAGAAATTGACAGGTAAGAGAGTTGGAAGGGTTTGTATAATGATTCGAGCCAAAAATCAAACTAAAAACTAGAATAGATAGGTGATTAAAATTTTGAATTAAACGGATCTACTTCAAATCATCACCTGTACCAAAAACTAAAGTGTGAGTAGGACACAAACCTGGACCTTCTTAAGATCTTGACGTCAGATGAGAAATCGTGTTATACTGGCAGTGTTGTCTTCTCGTGTCGGATGCCAAGGGGCACATTATTTTACTGCGTCAGCGAAATAAGTAATAATCTGGGTCTTTTAACAAACTAAGATAGAAACGTAGGGCGCATTCAAAATATATCTTCTGGTGAGTTTGGAAACACTTTTTTATTCGACAATTCGTTCTTATTCGATTATACAGCTGTTTAATTTTTTCTTTCAAGTTTTTAGTTTGATTCTTAACTCGAATCATTAGGTGAACTCCACATCCTTTTCAATTCTCTCATTGCATCTTTGTTGAAAGCCAAATAAACTTAAGCTCGTAGGGGTTACTAGTAACAGTTGAAAAGTTCCACTGTCCACCTCCCGACTCCATCATTAGACCTACGTTACCAAGTTGAAATGATCATGATGTCGTATTGTCACGGAAACTCAATGAGATAAACAAAGATTCATAAGAATTGCTTTTGTAGATGTGAATAGAGATTTGAAACAAAGACAGTAACAAATATATGGAGTGACAATGAATTAAACCGTTTAAATCTTTGTTTTTGTTACAGCTGATGATTCAAAATAAAATTGTTCATCTCTTTTTTCTTTACGCTATTTAGATATGTCTCAAACGATGCAAATGAAAAAAGGGAATTGTCGAGTCACTTATCTCTATTTCCTTATTAAATAGCAAAATATTGTTCGAATAGTCTCAAAGTAATAGCACAAAATTTACAGGGCTGTTCTTTAAATTTCTGTAATGCTACGAAAATGAATATGTACATCAATGTTTCTAGATTCGATGAACTGAAACAATTTCACTATTAATATCCAACTAGTTTAATATTATTGTCATAATAATACTGATTCCAAGGTAATTACGTAATAAATAATGCCCGAGTGCATCATTTTGGAATATAACAAACAAGAATATCACGTTTTCTAGTTACAGTAAGTAACTAGAGTAATTTCTCTGACAGAAATCACAATGACACGAAATACAATGCTAAAAATTTTGATTGAAATAGTATACTAGTCGAACATTAAACACCAAACCACCACAGGAGTTGAACGGACGATAATGCCTACGGTCAACGTACATACTTCGGGCAAGAAGCCGTCGGAGAGTACACTGTTGACCTCAGGCATTATTGTCCTTTTAACACCCTTGATACCTTAATTACCAAATTATCAGGCTAATCTCATTATCTGGTTATTTTTATTATTATTGTCAGGTGTACTATAATATTTATTTGAGAAAATTGAGCCAATTATTCATATGCAAATTGTATCAAAATTGAAACCTTTTTGAATTGTTAGAAGTAGCTTTGTTATATGAACGAATACAGAATGATTTATTTGTGTTCATGATTAAATCAAAAAAAATATGCTATATTTTGATTCTTTTTTTGTCGATATGATGCATGTTTGCCGTGAAAATGCACTATGGATTCGAAGGCGTCGAGAGATTAAAAAGGTTGGAAAATACTGTTCTGCAATGGTAAAATTTCTCTTAATTTCATTTAACTGGAAACAATTCTTTCTGTATCCAACTTAATTGAGCTTACCGTTCACAACAAGCTTTTGAATCGCTTATCTTAACTTTCGCAGCCTCCTATATAAATAACCCGACCTAAATTACCTTTTACATCTACTCAGAAACCTTTCCGTCCTCGGACATCAAAGTGTAGCGAGATCAAAGTAGGTAATGAAACGTTTTCGAAGCCAAGTTCGAAGATCCAATTTTTCATTCTTATCCAAATACGGAGCATCTAATGAACAGGAAAATACAGTCTTCCATAAATAAACAACATTTCTGATTCATTATAGACAATCCATTATTACAAGATACCAAAAATACTAGTTTCAAGGTGGTAAAAGAAAACGAAAAACTCAGCTTCAGTATACTGTAAAAGTTGATCATAACAAAAAAAATTATTTTACAATGAATTCGTAAGAACTAATTACTCAATAGAACACAAATTGTTTGAAACTTTATACAGTTAATACATAATCCAAAGCTCACTTCTAGAATGACAAAATTTTCAGCGAAGTTAGTAATCATTGAGATAATGCACGAGGATTGCCTTGCAAAAACCTGATCTGATTTCAATAATTCTTTTGTTTCTGATACATATTTTGTACAGTTACTGAAGCACAACATTCAATGAATTCGCAAATTCAAGCCTCATTTTATCTTTGGAATCATAAACTTGGACAACTGTAGCTTCGCAAGTAGAATTTCGCTTTCCGATTTCTCTTTGTTGCCTAAAAGCGATTCAAGTCGAACAGTGGGTGAGTTTATAACATGCCACCAATTCCCAAATTTTCAACGTGGTCATTAATGACTATTCTTGTATTTTCGACCCTTGAGTTATAGGGAACTTTCGGACAACAAGGTTCTAAGCCCACCTACATTGTTTCTATTATCACGCTCACGCATATCCATTCCAAGCGAGTCCACTATCCTTATTATATACATTCCTGATTATGACAATAGTTTTCTTGATGTGGGTAAAAGACCGTCAGATAGTCGTAGATTTGAGTGCCCCATTTTGTTTTCTCTGCCTTCAACAGTTTTGATAAGTATGTATGTATAATTGGAGTATAATAATGCCAAAATTAAAGCTGGACCGTGTGGCTGACATAATAATAATTAATTTTAAATTTTTATAAAAAAACCCGTTTTGATCCATTTTCTCATTTCTGCCATGCTTACGAAATGAAATTTAGGGAAAAAAGAGTCAGCGAAAAACGATAGGCAGAAGTGATCCATTTGGCCAAGGGTTCGGAATGAGGGCTCGATTATGCAAAGAAATGATATCAATTGTTCACGTTCTTCTCGTTCCTGCCGTTTGGCCATATGAAAGTTGTTATCATAAGTATCTCGTAAAAACTAATGGCATAAGTTTTTCGAATGACCAAGTCAAGATATGCACGAAAACACTCAGACTTTCGCAAGATGTTTTCGTACATATCTTGACTTGGTCATTCGAAAAACTCATGTCATTCGTTTTTACAAGATATTTATCATATCAACTTTCATATGACCAAACGGCAGAAACGAGAAGAACGTGAACAACTGATATAATTTTTTTGCGTAATCGAGCCCTCATTCCAAACCCTTGGCCAAGTGGATCACTTCTGCCTATCGTTTTTCGCTGACTCTTTTTTCCCTAAATTTCATTTCGTCTTTTTTCAAATAAACATCACATAAAAATTCAGTTGATAATATGTTAGTTGACAGCTCTTCAATTATTTTTATGCAACTGGCCTTGATTCTATCATAGAACCGATTAGCCTCGTACTCATATGATCCTCCATTTTTTTACAGCTTAAATTTTTATTTACCAGCTTGATGAGTTTTGCGCGGCGCCGGCGTCGAGATAGCTGTGACATTTCTGAAAGTTCTATAAATTCATTTATGTCTTCATACTAACTGAGTTATATTGACTTAATTACGTGAAATTCGTGTTAATCAGTGAGGGAACTATTAGCATAATACCACTACACTTGCATCTAACGCCATTAATTAACGCGTTATTTAGCAATAAGCACATTGCCAACGACACTGTGTTTTTTTGTGACATAACGCCTTAATTGACGGCATTAGCAACAAAATCATATATGGAAAGAATGACAATAAAGCTACGCTCGTTGTTCACGCTGCGTTTTGATAAACTTCGCTGTTCCTACTATTTTTTACCGCTTCGTATAGCTATTTACATTGATCAAGCCGTTTTTTTTTTTGGAAAATCATTTTACAAGGGACGTAGTCTTATGTTTACTTACTCCTAAGTAACTTCAGGTCCCGAATATTTTTTTTTCCAAATTTTTACTGAATTAAGGTAGCGGATTAACTCTTTTTCTCGCTAATATAATGGTATCTATTGAGCGGTACAACTGAAAGAAAAAAATATGCCCTATCTAAAAAAGTTTGAGCAGAAATCGTTCTTCAAAATTTTCGGTTAAATATATTTTTATACTTCGACTTAAAGCGTATAACGCTAAAAAAAGACTTAGATACAGCCTATTCAATTGCTTCAATGTGATAATATTTATAATATTCAAGAACAAAATTCTATTTATTCAACATAATCTCCTTCAAGACTTACACATTTAGCAGAAAGTTCATAAAATAATTTTAAGCTATTAAAAAAAAAAAGACCATTGTCTTGGTCTGCAAACCACTCCTCAATGGCATATATTGCTTCATCATTTGCCGAAAGTCTTTTACTTTTCAAATGTTTTTTCAGTTTTGGGAACAGATAATAGTCTGACGGTGCTAAATCTGGAGAAAAGGGCGGGTGGTCAATCAATTCATAACCAATTTAATCTACTTTTTGAAGCGCGATCAAAGACTTGTGAGCAGGAGCTTTGTCTTGCAAAAAAAGAACATCTTTGGTGAGTTTTTCGCGGCGTTTGCCCACAATTTTCTCATGTAGTTTAGTTAGCAGAATAATATGTTCTCGTGATATTTCTACTTTGATCTAGATAATCTATCAGAATTATCCCATTTCTGTCCCAGAAAACTGAAGCAAGAACTTTGCCGGCCGATTTTTGAACACGGAATTTTTGGACCATCTGATCTCCCTCTTTTAAATTCCGCAACTCAGTTTTTGATAGTATAAGGGGCAAACACCATCCAAGGTTTTTATCATATCAACAAAAATTTCTTCACCTGACAATCCTTCCAGAAATGAATATTTTATAACTAATCTAAGCTCGATTTTTTCAAATTCTATCTTTTTCTGAGACATGCTGTATTCAAAAATTCACAAATCTATCACCATTCCACTTATGATTGTCAAACTTTGACAACTTATTCATAGAACATGATAGTTGTAACTACAGCAACCATATGCACTTCTCTTTGCGAGAAATTTCTCACTCTAACTAGATATCAATACCCCCTCGTATTTTGACACTTCCAAAATTGAGCCCGGTTTCTTTTTTTCCTTTCCATAATATAAGATCTATAATTGATATTTTGATATTTATCTGAATTCATGAATTTTTATTTTTTTACTTCTGCATTCATCACCTTACCAACATTTCCATGGAAACAGATAAACATTCTATTTACCTTTCAATTAGTCCAATCAGCTTATAAATCATTTTGGAAAGTAGAGATACGCCAGATTTCCCAGTTCTCACCAATTTTACAGAATTAACTTAAATATTAAGTTATAATGGAAACTTCGAAATACGGGAGAACTTTTAATGCGATTATAAATGCGTTATGATTGGAGCTTGTAAGCTGTTACGCCTGTAAGTTTGTCTTATGAGATGGGAATATACTGCGTGTCCTATGTAGAAGTTGTCCATCATGAAATATTAACTATTGCAAATGAAACGATTTTGCAGAAAACCTTACACTTCACAAAATTTAGATGATACAGTTTTTCTAAACGATCCATACTCGAAGTATTAGATACTAAGCTGTACTATTTTAGCTACAGTGTCTATTTATCTATCAGTCTGTTTTTCGAAAACCTTGTAAGTAAATATAAAACTAGAATTTTATTTCACAGTGCAAAAAGATTGGAAACGAAAAATAGATACAAACAACATTGTTGACAGTGCCTTACTCTTTCCCACCCACTAATTCCAAATATCATTTGAATAAATAGTATATTGTGTGGCTAGGGACGAAACAAGACGATTTCAGCTGAGGGTGAGTGTTGCTTGCCCGAGCGAAGCGAGGGCCGGCATCACCTCTGCTGAAATCGTGTTTTGTCCCGTGCCACACACTGTATTTTTCATAATACCTGCATTGAAACCTTCCATATCACAAATTTGTCATAAGAAAGTAGTTTTTTTTTTTTAACTGGCCAGGTAACAAGTCGAGAGTAGCTGCTTGTGCCTTATCAATAAGATGTTGTGGTGTACTTGAAAGTGTCGTATTAATACTTTTTTTCTTGAAACTAATCATCTTTCCAATTTGATATACAGTTATGAATACAACGACTTTCAAATTAACTGAGGTTATATGATTTTCATTTGGAGATTGACAATGAACAAATGCGACTCTGTCAGGGATAAAACGATGTAAGAAATAGATTCAGCGGGCTTGTTTTTGCCCGGTTACACTCGCATTTGTCTGAAATTGTCTTATTTCGACTGACAAAACAGGCGTTGAAACGCATTGTTTCAATGCAGGTATTATGAAACAAATATTAATTTCTCGCTTTTGATGTATAATATATTGTAAAATAGCGAGGAAGACAATTTTAATTAGAACGAACTTGATTTTACAGCACCTTGCAATACATTCATTGTAGGTACAGTCTTGCAGTGATAAGTTTGAAAATTTAAAAAAAGGCTTCATAGGCAAAAATTTTATAACCTATTCCTGCCAATTCTAAAGTGGATTATTCATTCAAGAACAAGATTTTTATATGTTTTGTGATAGAGATTCGCAATTTTGAGAAGTGCAAATAAAACTATTCTCTAAACAGACAATTTCTCTGTAAATTCTTGTTGTCTTAGTTCAACGTAAGAATAAACTTCTATTCGTATGTCAAAGAACTAAATTGCTTATGTATGTACATTGTACAGCATACCCTCTGCTTTTTGTATGGAAAACATACTTTCTGTAGTATTTCAGTTCATGTTGTAATTCAACTTTGAAATTTTCCTGATTTTATAAAAATGTCAGTATGTGTTAAGAATAAAAATTGCTTGCATTATTAAATGAAATTTCTCTCTCACAAACAGTTTTTACGTATAATTGCACGATGTGCAAAGATCGTGTGGATGCAATAATTATATATGTATTAAAATTATCTTGTGTTTTATAATATGACACTTAAATATTTGATGAAAGTATAATTTAGGCTATATTATACGGAGTTGAAGTTAAGAATACTAATTGATTCTCAAATTTCTAGTTTTGTGCCACGAACTAGCTGTTTCAGAAGCGATATTTTAAGGATTATTTTAAGAAAATAACAATGTTTCAAATTCAAATAAATGTTGTGGACAACTGTATTGTCTTTAACATGTTTCTGGAGATTTTTAAAGTAATTTGGAGTAATTTTTCACAAGGGATTGTAATTCTATCTATAAATTTATCATGAAACATTTTTTACCTAGCAACATCGTGAGAGTCATCTGTCCGACTGAATCACGAGAGCGTAGCTCGAAGAATTTGATCTGAGCAGATGACTCGAAGGATGTTGCTTAAAGGTAAACAATGTTTACAAGAAAAATTTATGATAAATTTGAAGTCGCGAGTGGTATTTGTGGAGAATATTTCTCAAATGAAATTGCTATTATAAATGCCTATTTAATAATGTTGATAAAGTATAAAATATCTTCTTATTCGGTTAATTTTTTTTTATTTTTATATTTTTTTCAACTGCCACCTAACGCACTAGACGCTTGACAAGTTTTGCTGAGCAGTGGATTTGAGAATTCAAAAAGCAAAATTAAGTTAGGAAAAGGATATTGAATACGGATTCATGTTGTATTTGAGAAGTAATCTGGAATGGATTTGTACTATCTCAATTTAAGTTTGTAGAGAAGTAAAGAACATGTTTTGTCCAAAAAGCTCTTCAGAAAATTGAATTTCTGGAAGCTCATGCTTATGATTGGAAAACTTGTGTCTTAAGAGAGGTTCACAAGTGATATTTGTAGTTTGCAGGATTGGAATGAGCTCAATAAAAAAATATGGTACCTTGAATATGCACTAGAGTTCCTATTCAACTAAAATCGTAGTTTGCATATATCAATAGTCATGCTTCCAGTTCCTTGTATATCTATTAATGTTTGTTCAATCATTAATAATCCAAGATTTTGAATCACGCTTAATTACTGTCTTATCAATTTGTGCACAGCAAATTTGGACAACAAAACATTTTGTCCCCTTGAGAGGAAAAAGGACACAATCTATCATATAACAAGGACAAAGCGTTGAGGGTAATTAACGTCGAGGACAATTACAGATGTTTCCAGCGGCAACTTGAGTCCTTTCTTCCTTCCCCTTCGCCAGGATATAACAACAACTTGATAATGAAATGTTCGGAAAAGTACAGGGACAATACAGTTTCAATTAGGGAGCATAGTTTTGTGATCAAGAATAGTTTGCTGTTGTATAACATTCAGTTGTCTTGAAAAGATTTAAATAACTAAAAGTATTTGTTGGTCATACAGTAAAAGAAAGGATACTCCTAGAGCTGGATGATCGAAACAAAGCATCTTGGTCCAAGGTCAAAAGAGTAATTTAGAATTCTAATTTGCCACTTGGTTTGAATACCAAATGCGAATTTTTTGCTATATATTTCCTATCGAATTAAGAATGAGAAGTGGAAAACTCAATTTATGCCCAAGAGAATTGTAGATGGTGCGGAATCTGTAATTTGTATGCATAATTTCCCAAGAAGGCGTACCCCACGTAAGTAAGGTAATATGTTACGTGAATTGAAATGACATTTTCTGATAACAAGCTATTTTATATTCAAGTTTGATACAATTTTCTATTTCTTCATTAAAATCAAAATTGAATTTTGAGTTTGTAGTATGGATTGCTTTTTTTCAATTGGAACCAAATAGACGAACAAAAATGGAGATATTTTGATCATTTTGCAAAAAAAGGACAAATGATCTTGAAGCAACTGGATATGACATTTTATCGTGCATAATCCCGCGCACAAAAATTATAGCTACAAATTTTCATCAACTGTTAAACTGTCAACAAACAAATTTTGATTTAGATTTGCATTTCATGGAGAGAAAATTAAATGCAAAGCAAAAACTTGTTCACGATTTGTAGGATAAACAAATTTATGTCAAAAATAAATCATATTCGTGCAAGGATCATTGCTTTTGAATATTAGAGAATCAATTCTGGGAATGAAGGTGATTTCTAAAATGCAGTGGTACAAAAATTGTTATGTTGATAAACCACCTATAAAATAGCAATCAATGCATTGCATCGCTATTTCCAAAAAAAGCAAGAATTTATTCAAAAGGAATCATTTCCAGAACGTAGATCTTGCTATTGAATATTTGTTATAGGATTTTTAAAATAATTGATGTTCAATACGAAGCAATAGGAGATGTGAGAGTTCTACAATTCTGAGTCATGATGTCTGGAACATTTTTTTATCAATAAATATTAGAAGGCAATGAGCAGACAGGGATTTGCTGATTTTAATAGCTGATGCACAATTGCAAAGACATCTGGGAAAAATGGATTAGATTATATAGTTCTTGTTGATAACTGAACACTCCTTGAGTTATTGAGTTTAGTTTCTATTCTAAAATTTGTTATTTGAGTACTATTTTCGGAGTAATGATTTCGAAAGGTGAACCTAAAAATTTTACATTTGATTATCAACTGATTCTTAATCTCCTGAAATTTGTTCATTTCATTACTTCTATCATACAACAATCATTGAGATTCCAGATAATCAAATTGACATCAATTTGTCATTTACTCAGGGATATTCAATTACAAGAATGCTTTTCCTGATTAATTTTACCAGCTTTTATTTACAAATTGGGGTGAAATTCCGTAAGTTTAATTGGAATTGTGCGTGCGAACAAAACACTAATATCTTTTTTTCAGTGAGCAACTACTGATGTCGAAATAATTATTTCCGTTATTTGGATCTAATGTCCTGTATCACGACGTTCTTAGATACTTTGGAATTGTATAAAGGGAATAAAACCATGCGTCCGCATCAATTAATTGATTAATCAAATAAAATTTTCAGGTCGTCAGAGCGAAATAGATTTCTGCATGATTTGATAATTGCTAATGCTAATGTAATAAATATCGCCTCAATTTACCTACAATATTTTTTCTTAAGATATTTAAAAATATATTGGACGAGACAAGAATCATTCGTATTTATTGTATTCCATTATATTTACTTACAATATCCAGACCGTACATTATCTTGTATTCTACGAGGTTAGTGAAAATGCTAGGTACTTGAATTCGACAATGTTCAATAGAATTACCCATGAAGTCTTTTCCTAGAAATGTAATATCTATTGATGTCTGGCACCTGACCTGATTTTTAATCTCCAAGGAGCAGTGAAATCGTATCACACAAATTCGATCAGAACAAAAACAAAAAACAATATCTAGAATTGGTTTCAGTCTGAGAGGGGAACATTAGCTTCAAATTTTATTACAAAAGAAATAAATTTATGTATTTCGACGAAGATATTGTTCAATTTTTATTACTTGGTTTCAGAGATATGAACGGTATATTGGAAATCAATATTTTTGGATATAGTCTGCTTGATTTTTTCACGTACTATTTTGATTTGTTTGGCATGAAACTACTAAAGTAAATACCGAACGCACTATAGCTAAGGCCGTACATGTTATACATAAACTAAATGCATTTAGTCAGCAGCGTCCATAATAGTCGGTTGTGACATAAGACAAAATGAAAATTGCTCGTTTTCAATTTTAAACATCAGACTTTTTGAATGTTTCATATTGATTTCCAAAATTCTTTTCGCTCTTGGAGATGGTTAAGGTGTAGGCGAAACAGTTGAGCTCGGAAAAAAAAAATAAATTTGACTGAATTCCCAGATTTTGTTTACTATCACTTACTATTCCAGTCAGCTTCAACAAGATTATTCATTATTTATTCTAGATTATTGGCATCACCAACTCTTATAGTTCAGTTGTAAAATGATAAGAAGACAAAAATATTCAGTATGACACCCCTCCTCTCCCTCAAAATTATGAATATCGTTAGATTATTAACACTCGTTTGAATTTTTTAGCATTGTTGAATAAATATTAGTGAGGTTGAATGGTAGTATTGTCCGACAAAATGTATGCCGCATATTTTCACTCCCACATTCTGAAAATGTCAATTTCACTAGATTGGTTTGCTGATTGACACTCATTTAATTTCTTTTTTTCTTTGGAATAATGTACATAGCACATTGGTATGATTGTCCGACAAAATTTTGGCTGGATATCCATAGAAAATTTCAAGGACATATTTTAACTTTTTCATATTTGAAACATATCTGTAAGCTTCATCAAGATTGATGCTGATTAATATTGTATCGAACAGTGACTTCTACCTCGATTAAACGGGTGACATACGCAATAGAGTTGTTGGCTGACCAACACAACTGACTGATATATGTCAAGGTCGTGGCTACGTGAGACTGGAATGAAAGTTTCTTGAAGAATCGAGAAGCAATAGTCGGATATATATAAACCGGAAACAATGCTTAGCAAAGGGTAGTGAATTGGAGTAATAGTCTGAGCGACTAGAAATAATAATGATCGGCTACAGAGCCCGCAAAGATAAATTAGAAGAGGACAACAAGTTGAAATAAATGGAAAGATTGTAAAATAAATAGAGAAACAGTTGAAAATAAATAAGAAGCTGTGGAAAACAACGTACTGCTAAATCCTAAAGATGGATTGTGCAACTGAAATTGTGCATGAGAAGGGTGCAGTAAAATTCTTATTGCACAGTTCCTCACAAAGGTCTAATCTTTACATTGAAAATAATGTGAAAAAACTTTCTTTTTTTATACGATCGTAGATAAAAGATCAATATTTTCGATTGGTATGAAAAATTACATACCGAAAATGAATATTAAAATTATGAAACAAATTTTCCAAAGCATTTTTGCATGTTTCTTGTTTAATTGTTTAATTGTCTTTAGAAAATGCCCTGTAAAATAATAGTATTTTCAAATTGTTCGTATAGTTTTACATAAGGAATAATTTTACTTGTTTTTTCTTTCAATGCTTCATTATTGTGGAGAAAGCATGGAAAAAATTTAAACAATAAAAAAATAGTTTTGAAGTGAAGCCATAAAATTCTGGGGAATATCCTTATTTCTTTTTACAATAAATGTAGCAAATATGGTAAATTTTGCAAAATTTATCTTGAGAAATAGTCTTTGATTCACTCTATTAGTGCGCATTCAAACAGAAAACGCTACTCTCTATCTTTTTATTCTTGGATTAGCAATCCAACGAACTTTTATTATTATCAGCAATATATAATTTGATCAAGAAACATGCTTAGCTTTTTTTCCAAGTGTCAATAACAGTTCGTGAGACAAGGCATAAATTTTTCGTTAATTACCGCTCACTTGAAACTTTGTGAGTGGCTTCATTGTGATGAGTCCGACAACTTTTTCATTTGGCAAAATTCTAGATTTGAGAGCATTTTTCAGAAAGGGCTAATTAATTGAAAAAATACTACCGTCATATTGATCTTAACACTAATCGAAAGATTTTTTGATTATAAAATGAAGAGAAAGTATTGTCCGACATGAATATTGGGGCTAACGGTGAATCCGACAAGTCGCACTTGTCATAAGTATCAACATACTTTCCATAAGTACCAACATACTTATGACAAGTGCGGCTTGTCGGACTCACCGCTAGCCCCAATATTCATGTCAGACAATATTTTGATTTCCATTGTATAATCAAAAAATCTTTCGATTAATGTAAAGATCAATATGACGGTAATATTTTTTCAATTAATTAGCCCTCGCTGAGAAACGCCCCCAAATCTAGAATTTTGTCAAATGAAAAAGTTGTCGGGCTCATCACAATGAAGCCACTCACAAAATTTCAAGTGAGCGGTAATCAACGAAAAATGTATGCCCTGTCTCACGGACTATAAGCCAAGCAATCTCGTAAAATTGACATTTTCAAAGCGTCGAATTGAAAATAAAGAGCATAAATTTTGTCGAACAATATTCATTCTTACTAATATTCATTTAATAGTACTGACAACTCAGACGAGTATAAATAATCCAACGAATTTTGATTCTGACAAGTTGAGGGTGTGGGTTATGCTGAATGCCGCCATATTTCTATCGGAAAAATGTTTTTTGTGTCTTTTCTTTCATTATTCTACAATTGAACTATGAAAAAAGTATTGTTAATAATCTAGAATAAATCATAAGGTCAACGACTTTTCCAGATAAAAAAGTTGCGAGACTTATCAAAATGAAGCCATACACAAAGTTTTAGACGAGTGTTAATAATTTGAACAAAACGGCTCTGTACTGGGGACTATTTGTGATATGTCGAAAAACAAAAGGCGCACACATTGGAAGGAAGTGGTTATTATATTTTCTCGCTTGTGTGAAAGTTTACTCTTCGGTATGTTCCTTTCAAAGCAAGGAAGAATACAAAAAAGACTGATAGTGAAATATGGATTCATCTAAGAAATATGTTTTTGTCTTTCGTCATTTATAACTTCTCCAAATTCTCTTAACAAGCGAACTCTCAATTTGTCATATTTTTTGCAGTCTTATACAAAATGAATAATGAATGGGCTCATATTTTTTTCTTGGCAGGAATATCTATGCCTTCTTCTTAAACGTTTGAATGGCCTACATTTTTAACCAAATTGGGGAGTCATAAATTTTGAGCGAGCTTATTTATTACTTTCTCGTAAACATACATTCTCTATTATTTTATTATGCATTAATTCCATTTATATACCATAAATGTTAGACATGAAGTAGATTTACATAATATTATAAATAAATTTACGTGATTAGTCTAACTGAGCTGTCGTTATCCAACAGAGATAGTAATAGTGTAACAAAATGCCTGTTCATCTATTTTTGTCCATTATTTTCACGTGAAAGTATGTAAAGTATTATAAAGTATACTAGTATTTAAAAAAAATAAAACAGTGGATCAAATCTTTTATTCTAACTATTTATTTACTATAACTTTTTTTTGAAGCTTTTTTATATCAAAATACTTGTTACTTGATAGCGGTCAATAATAAGTTTTTATTCACCCTCTGAGCTTAAGGCAATTATATATTCATCGCTCTTAAGTCGATTACTGTGGGTATAAATAATAATAATTGTCTGTACCAACCTTTGAAGAACGTCTAAAAATATTAATTAGTATGTGTATAATCAATAAGGAATTATCAAAAGGAGAATTGAAGCTTTGATTTTCGTTGTTCAAATACAATGGGAGCTGTTTCCATTAATTAATATCCGAATCTTACAGTTCCTTCGTGCAAAAACATCAATAGTCGATACGAGGGTGCTTTCCACCACTGCCTACAATATCGGTGTCATTTATTTCGCATGGTTACTCTTTGTCATAAAAACGAGCCTGGACGCATGCTACAAAACCCAAATACGGTGTAACACAACCTTTTTATCAAGTCGAAATAAACATATCAATCGTAGAATTTTTGTTTGATAATGAGTAATTGTGGAAAAAAGCAATTGGTAGTATCCTCAAATTTTCTTGCAGCTCTCAAAATAATAAGTTCTTGATAATTCAATATGATCTTTGATTTGAGGTACAATCAAAATACAGACAGACGTTACAGCGGAACTAAATAAGAGATCATTCAAAGTACGACAATTTCAAAAAACCTCTTGTTTACACATAACAATTCACAGATTACAAAAACTCCCGAGATAAGTAATTGGTTATGTAATATACTATATGATTTCAGTAGAAAATCTGTGTCTGAAGGGTATATGTTATCAAGCATCCTGGCTCTGATGAACGTTCTGATATCGCTTATCGCATTATCCCGAAAGTTAGATTTCCTCAGAGGCCTCACCAATGGGTACCAGGAGACTGGTTAGGTGATTCAGAGTTGGATTAAGGTGGAATATAACTAAAATTTACTGAATCTGATATGCTCTAATTAAATTTTGAAATTCAGATTTGTGTATGATGGTATATGTTTGCGATAATTGGTGGAAACTCTAACCATATAAATTCGGAGACTATTCCCTTATAACTTGCTACCCTACTACGATAATATAATTTTGAAACCAAATCTCTAGCTTTGGAAATTGGAATCAATAAGCCAAATTGTCGAGGTTTGCTCAATAATCAGTCTTGATTTCTATTTATTAATTTCAAAGTCCATAACTGCTGAATATGAATAATAATAAAAGATTCTTTATTGTTGAGTTAACAAAATGAAATTAAATCTGAGCAAAAGAGAAAAGAAAATTGATTTTAGGTTTTGCTTCAATTACAGGCCTTATTTAAGAGCAATCATTGAAATTTTCATTGTTTATTGAAGTTTCAGCATAATTTCTGACTTATATCAATTCAAAACATTTTCTAAAAAATTTCTTCAAATGATACCCTAAAATCAACTGATGTAAGGTCATATTTAAAAAATATAACATACCTGTTGATGGTGAACATTGATGTAACATGAAATTCATTGCTGTGTTGTTACACTTACACCTTACACAAATAAAAATAATATTAAAATATAGAGAAACCAGAAATAAAATGCACTACTCATTGACAACGCTTGTCAATGAATCACGAGAGACACCGGCTAGAACCAACACAAACATGTTAAACAAAGTATCCTCAAGCGGAAGCACAGATACAAAATTAATGTGGAATAGTCATTTAATGTAGAAATCACACAACTGAATTGAGATTTATAAAAACAATAAATTGGGTCTTGTATTAATTTGAATCTTGGACCATTTTGATATTTTTAGAATAAAGTTCATTTTAAGAACGGAAATTTGAATTCTGAATTCAAAATTGATCAGTATGAAAGTTTGATAATAATTAGAAATTTTGTGCAACTGGAATGATTTTTAGACTAGTTGAGAAAAATATTATCGTTTGCTTTGAGCTAACAATTTTCAATAAATAGTTGAAATCAACAAGATTTATTGGAAGAATTTTTTGAATAAAATGATAAATTATTTAATGGAGGGAAAATACAATAGAATATAACTGTTTTGTTAGGTTCATTGTTCTGCCTTTTCTTATTTCAATTTCATCCGTCAAAATTTAGAAATTCATATGAAGATATGAACTGGTCAATTAATTACTCAATATTGGTGTAAGAAGTATAGTCAGCTGGTAATTGATGATTATATATTTTCAACTAATTCCTTCTTACTTTAACGTACCTCATGTAGAACTCAATAACATATATCTTACAAATATTTTCCGTGGAATGGAAAAGATACATTTTTCATCGGTTTTCTGAAACAGAGTATTCTGGAATTTAGTATTTTATGGACTATTGTTGCTTTCCAAATAAAGTAGGTTCGCGACTATCGGCACGGCACCGGATCACGGAAGTAAAATAATGTAAAGAAACTCGAAAAAATTTAGCTGCTTCGTTTCATAGTTTGTTTTCATTTATTTGTAAATTTTCAAAAAATTGTAAAGCATGATTAAATAACATTATATAGAATTATTGGATGATTAGTCATTTTTTGCATATTTTTTTAATTAATTTCAAAAATAATCGGTAGAAATTTTGGATACTGGATTATTCAGGTGAAATATTCTGATAACTGGATTATAAAGAAATAAGTTTGGGTTACGCTGAACTTTTGGATTGGAAAACTAAATTTTTTGATAGAATATTTGATTCCTATGAAATATTAGTCATGGCTCAGTGCAAATCCGGAGGTCTTGGGATCAAGTCCCATCATCAGACAAAAAAACAGTATGATTTTCACTAAATTATACATATAATTATGCTCTGTAGCGTACTCCCCCTAAATCTAGGAGTACTCGTAGTTTGACGACTGGTAACTGCACTCTACGGCTGAGAAAATATCAATCAGTCTACCAAGTGCACTATAAGTGTCTGCCACATCCGTATGCCCCATCAGGCGTGATTGATATTTATTATTATTATATTTTTCATTCCTTAATAGTCTCTATATTTTCGTTGAGAGCTACATCTAAATACGAAATGCGTCTAAACGCACAGATGAAATGATGAAATAAAATAAAATAGTAAATAATATTCTATACGTGAATTTTGAAAGAACACAAACTAACAATCTATGTCAAATCATCATCACAAATCATATCAACTATGCAGGACTATCCAAAATTTAAAAAAATAAGGCAAATTATTTCATCCGCTATTTTCCAATTGTTTCTTTTCGAAATATTTGAATCATCAATTCTCAGGACATGTTCAGACGTAAACACTTTGAAGACACTCAGGATTCCAAAACTTTACAGAAAGTGCAATTTGTGTGCTTGTCAAATGGATGTGCCACTCTTTTTACCATGCTAATATTAGTTTGTTGTTGTTGTTGTTGTATGTGCCAAATCTTGTGATCTAGTTTTAAATCACTTTCCATGATACAATACTGCCTAAATTTTGTTTACATAGTTGATGCTAGCGGTAATACAATCTACTATACTTTTAATATAATAATTTATTCAAAACGGCCGCCACTCTACAGCCATCTTGATATGGTTATCAGATGGGAGGGTTTGACAAGTAGAAAACTATAAGGTGACTGAGGTTCAAGCAGAATAATGTTAACAATACTTTCAAGTAGAATTTGAAAGGATTTCATTAGAAACCAAATATATTAAGACTAAAAAGTACAAAATACAATAATATAAGAGGAAAATTTGAAGACCACGCTTATATTAAAATGCACTAGAAATAAAAAAAATATTTTTACCTGATCCTACATGAATAAAAAAAGATTGCAAAGATTACGTCAATATATTTTGCACTAGGCTTTTATGCTTGCAAAACCAGGAAAAAAGTTATGGACTTCTTATTAGTGTTGCATTGGAGTGTCTACATTTTCACTGATTATTTCACTCATGTCAATTATACTGACAAATTTTGCATAGTAACAATGACAATTATAATAATAAATTCCTTGCCAACGGGAATTTACCTCTGAAAATTCCCGTTACATCGGTAAATTCCCGTTGGCAAGCGATTTATTGCGATAAATTGCCTTTGTCATGGAGAAACAATACACAGTTCTAATATAAACGAACAATCTGTTCTCGGAAATGTCAAAATTTAATCGTATTGGAAATGCATTTTTCGCCGAAAATAATGAAATTGAAAACAAAAAGTTGAAAAATACAAGAGTATATGGAGGCAATTTAGTGCATTTTTCAATAAAAAAGGTTAGTAGTTGCAACTAACATTATTTAATAGATACTTATAGTAGCAATTTCATTCGAGAAATATTCTCCACAAATACCACTCGCGACTTTAATTTTATCATAAATTTTTCTTTCAAACATTGATTACCTTTAAGCAACATCCTTCGAGTCATCTGCTCAGATGAAATCCCTCGAGCTACGCTCTCGTGATTTAATCGGAGAGATGACTCTCACGATGTTGCTAGGTAATCAATGTTTTCAAAAAAAATTTATTGATAGAATTACAGTCCCTTGTGATATTATATACGATAACTTCATGTTGATTTTCTATACTTTTGGCTTTTGTCAGAGCGACATTTGTGTATAAGTTTGGTTTGAAAATTGATGTGATATAATTTTGCATCATTCATGTGTTTTTTATCGTATTAAAATGTGCGACTGGCAAAAAGTAACTTCACCCGTGATAATCATGATGGTCGTTTAGTGTTCGTGTTTTATAGAACACTTCTTGTAACTAGTGCACCGAGGTACTCCGTTACTGAACTTTTCAAATTTATTCAACCGTTTGAAATTATTCTATCAATTTTGAGAACAAATTACAATTGCAAACACATTATCAGCGAACTAAAATACTAGAAAACATAACTTACATAATTCATTTTATTGATTGATATTACATTCAGTTTTCCACATTCTCTGTGCCATCACCTTTACAGCAAGTGCAAACTCTGTAACGACACACATTCCATATTATATTTTTTTTTCCAAATGTTAGCTTGACACATAAAAATAGAATGAAAAAATACTAACGGCATCCATGATCCACAATTATCAGTTTTTCCCTTTCAGCAGAAAAATAATATTGAATGGTTTAGAGTTCAGAGCTTTCGAAGCTGGAAACAGTTCAGTAATAGGGTACTTCCGGTGCACGTGTTACAAAAAATATTTCAAAGTTCATAAAAATATCAAATAATACATGAATTTTTCATTTCAAATTAATTACATGAGTGCTGTCGTGCAAATTAGAATAGTAGTACCAATGTATAGATAATTTTTTCCAGGATTCAATATTAAAAGTGGAAGAAGACATATGTTTGGAAACAACAATCAACCTACACGTGTCAACAGCCGACAAAAAATAATGTTGCTTCCAAATACTTCTTCTTGGAACTCAAAATCCTGAGTGTGTCCACGTTTGAACTAGGGCTTTTCAAATCTCAACTTCAAATCTTTTTTCATAATGAAAAATGATTTGAGTGAGTTTTTTTCATTTTATAGAGATATTAACACATTTATACCAAATTTTTCCACTAGTTTTCATTTAGGAAAGATATTCCTTTAATACTTCAAAACAATGATATTCATAGTTTTTGAATAATGATTTGATAAAGCTCTACAAATATTGTTTCAAATATAAAGCGGTTTTTTCCTGATATATTTTGAGGTATGTTCATAGAGCAAGAGGGTAGAAATCTGCAAATCACATATTATGTGCACAGAAAATTAACAATTTGGAAGAAAATTCTCCAATTTTCTTGAATGGTTTAAATTCAGCTGACTATACTTTTTACTCCATTAGTAGTTTCACGGACGTTTGATCTTACGAAAGTTGATTTGGAATATGAGACGGAACTAGATATCAAATAATCGAAATCTGCGGAAATAAGGAAAGACAGCAGCAAGAATAGGAGGCCATTAGCAACAGACGGTCTCATGGGAATCCTAGGAACGCCTGAGCTTAGAGATTTAGGAACAGAAAATCTCATTTCAAACTCGTCACAAAGATTTTATTTTTATACTTTCTTTCTGTTCTTGTTTCTCGTTCTTCGAAGCATCATAGATTATATAATCATTATCATTATATATAGATTCGTCAAAAAGTATGCCATCAAAAAATCATGAAATTTTCTATACAATATTTTACAAATATACAAACTATATCATAATAATTTACATTATAAAAAAGAGTAACAATTCGTTTGGTTTCAGTTATTTCAAATGCATTAAATTATAAATTGTGCTTTGTGAATGAGCGATATTCGGAAAACAAACGAATTTTACATAATTTCACAAATTACAGAAGTACTCCATACTTGATTCACTGGTATAATTATTTATATACAAAGTATGTGCTGTAGCTGGAGATTCTTAGGGAGTATGATTTACTTTTAAACAGATTTTTATACCTGCATTTTTGCTTTTAACGTCCACTATACATAATATCCATTTAAATATTTTTATAGGCTATTATAATGAAATAAGATTCAGAATCAGACACAAAAATTGGAAAAATATGGTCAAGAATCTCAAAACAATAGAGATACTTGTTATAAAGTTTTGAGCCAGGATTAATAATATAAGAATCTGATAGCTGATAAATAGAGACTGATTCAAGCACTACTGTTATTGCTCGAGCCAATATTAATCAATTGGTTCATCTATATAAGACATCTAAAAAATCGTAACTTTAAGTACGAGCTGAGTACAAAATTTTATGGTCACTTCCTGATCTTTTACTTTGAATTTATTATGATCCATATGTATCGATTAATTTCATTTTGTCCAGAACCTATCAGCTACATTATAAAAAATTCTGAAATTCTGACCAGAATATAACTAAGAGCATAGTTACGCAATAATATTCAATGTTAACTGAGGCAAATTGAGCTTTACCTGATTTTTCATATTTGATAACATAGAGAGTACGTTCCACTAGGCGATCACAACGATTTGCTCACGACCGAAGTTTTTGCCGTTCCACTAATATATGATTTCTGCAGTTGATGCTTCAAGTAGAACAATACAAGTATCTGTTAAATATCAAATAAACTGACAATTCGTGCTTAAAATCGAAAAGTAAATAATTAATAAGATTAAACTAACCTGTAGCTAAAAGGGTATATGAGTGGAATTAATCCAATATGTCTGTGTAAATTAATAGCTTATAAATAATAAATAGTAACAATGAAAGACCGTGAGCTTATATATCATATTTTCTAAATCGCGAGCTTGAAGCGGTCGTGATTAATGACGTAATGTTCCTAAGCCCAAAAACCGCGATCGTCTTGAGGAATGATTACTGAGGTGACATGAACGTTGCGGTCGCCTAGTGGGACGTACCCAAAATCTTCACGGCTGATTTTGGTCATCAGTAAGGCAGGACGCAGTAATTTATTATGTTGTAACATATACCAAGACAAAGAGGAGACTGTAGGAATTTGCCACAATTAGGCAGGAACTCGTCAAAAGATTCTGCAGGAAGGTGGAAAGTATTTTCACAGTATCAAATTCCACATTCCATCACAACATGTTCAATTCATCATTAAATTAAAATAAATAATGTATTTCATTGAAAAATTAAAAATTGTGCAATATTCTTATAATTTCGTTCAATAAAAGTGGATAAATTCCATATGTGATTCTTGAATACTATTTATTATTATACTGAGTGACTGAATGAACTATGAATATTCTCCTTTTCTCGTAGCAACACAATCTGCTTGTGATAAAAATTGTTGCTGAAAAACTAAATTTATGTGCATTTTCCAGCGACATAAATATGGAGTACTTCTAAAATTTGTATTCTGTAAACTTAATATAGTATACAAGTATGTAGGTATCTTAATCTTATTTTCCATCACATTTGTCATACAGTAGTTGGCCAATAACTAACTCCATTTACAAACTCACATTTATCATTCTTCAACTTCTAGACTTTTTGTTTTTGCGTTTATTTTCCAGAAATTATGAATTCTGAGTAAGCGCAAATATCAAGAGTTAATTTCAGTTGTGGCAACACTGGAAACAAGCCTTGGTGATTCTTCTCTTATTATCATAAATAAAATTTTTATTTTTCCTTCCGTTATGTTGTTCGCATTCTTCTTACGTTTTTTTAGGAAGAGTTATAGCATATAAATCTGAGACTGAGAAGTGGATGCTGTATCAAATAAGATAACTGAACAATTATATTTTTCTTCTGAGACCTTAACAAAAAAAGTTTAACATGAAATAATGGGCAAGTTTTAGTTGCACTCAAGAGTACCATACCAACAAAGAAGAGTCAGTGTCAGTAAAAAGCATTTTTCTTAGGGAATTAAGTTGGTCAAATTCGTGGATCATAATCTTGACCACATTTATTTGAATTTTTGGCTTGATTCTCCAAAAATATTGAATTTTCATAAACAGAGCCAGCAGTTAAGAGTAAAGAGGCATTTTGGGCTCCATTGAAGCTGTATTGTTCTCCATTCCCAATTTATTATTAATTAATGGTAATTACACTAAAGAAGGTATCCGAAAATGGAAGAACTCTCAAAAAATTACTTTGGCTATAACATATAATAATCCAAATTATAAGAGGGTGTAAATTGCTATAGTCATCCAAAGAAGTTTAACTTGATGAATTAAGCTATAATCTCGTCACAGTTACCACAACATGAATAAACTCTTTCATACAAAACTGTCTTGCGGCTATTCAATAATTATTTAGACTAACATTGATCACATTAAGAATAATTTATACTACATTTTTATTATTTTGATTTTGAAGTTTTCAGTACGACAATATTTCAACATTTAAGAGTCGATTTACATAGGAGAAATGATTTATGCAGACAAATAGTTATTGGCAATGACTGTAGAAATTACAGTGACAGAATTCTCGAATTCCCGCGTCTGTCGCTTCTCTTTTTGTATCACTGATACTTCATGGAAATTATTCTTCGAGCCATTAAAGCTACGTTTACACTCTCTTTCATTTGCACAATCTACAAAGGATAATCTCTTCGTATAATCGCTGCTTTATTGCCTTTGGTCACAAAAACTGTAAATCTCGTTTCTTGCTCGATTAAATCTGAAGATTTATCATTAATTATTGTTTTCAGAATACAAAACGTGAGAAATTTTTGACAAAAGTGACACATTATGCTATTTCAAGAAAATTTTGTGATTAGGAAAGTTGAATTAAATTAAATTCATTTATCATTATTCTTTGCTTCATTTTGGCAAGAAATAAATGGTGAAGAAAACTGCATTGTGGAGATTCACGAAACATTTCGTGTAAACTTATTACACGAATTTATCTTCGCAAAGTTTTGTTTACAAACAAAGGTACAAAAGTAGCAATATTATAAGGTGAAGACAAGTAATTTGTGTTATGATGATGAAAGTGCAAACGGTAACACAGCTGACGTTTCTCACGATTTGGCAATCCTGCTTCATTAGTAACCACGCGACAACGTGAACGTGAATGTATCGAATACAAACATTTACATCTAACAACTGTACGGTTATACAGCAAATTGCTTAAATTATACTGCATTGCACAAAGCTCACTGCAGTTCTGGAGATCTGGAGCATTAGAAATCTAAATTTGCTAAATCAAGAATAGTCAGACATAATTAAAGGTGAGACGAAGTCAGAAAGTTAATTGCTGAATTCAAATGATTGAAACAAAATTCTGATCCTGAAAGTATGATTGTCTTATATTTGTGATCCAGAGATCAATAAATATTCTAGAAAAACTATTAATTCAGTTGTCGTAAGATATTTTATATTTCGTTATTTTTCTGTTTTCAGAATTGATCATAATAACGTAACGCAACATCAAGCAAAAAATAATCATCTCTCGAGTTCAATTCTAATTCATATTTCTTGACGTCATTCTAGAGACTCCCGACAAATGTACCACCTAGCGGATAACTGAAGAAGTGATTCAATGTCGTCATCGTTGAAGACAGTCTTCTAGAAGTATGACATTCATATGTCATCAAATAGAAACAATAGAACGATATTTAACTAGTTTGATTGATAATAAATTGGAAAAATAAATAATCATGAGCTGAATTGGTTTTCAAGCATCGTCTTCATTAGTTACCAATATAAATTTGTAGATCATATTGTTTCACTAATATATAATGTTCAATTTCTTATAAATGTAACAAAATCATGACATCATTGTCATAGACTGAGACATGTCTCCAAGTTGTCTCTACGAATTAGAATGGGACTCTTGATCTCTCTGCATTTCGTTCTTAACACAATTTTATCGAATGTTGGTATTTTTTAAAAAATTTACTTTGTATTAACTGTTGAGAAAAACATTTTGTATTAATTTTAAATATTTGGTATCAGAAATATGTCAGACTATTCTATTTTACAAGCTTATACTTCTTTGAATATTTGAATATTTTGCGGGTGCACGAGATCTCCCATCCCGCGATCAGATCAATTCCAAATTCCATAGGCGCACATCGCTCGTTCAAATACCCCCTTTCCCTTCGTATTGCATTCTAATCGTTATTTATGGGCTCCGGTGCACTCGTAAATTTACCAACTTCACCGATTGCTATCTGACACCCGGAAATGGGCGGAATGTTGATTCCTGCAGAGTTATATCGCTCACGTTTTCACTTTTATTTGTTCCTGTTTCACTTCGAACTTGTAACCTACAAAACTGCTATAATTCTTAACTTTTGACAGGAGCAAGAAAACAGATTTCACGTCTAATGTGTGAGAGTTCAGGGACAATAGATAAATTGGCCGAAATATTAGTTCTGGAAACTGTATCGGCCTATTTTTGATACATATTTTTTTCTTCAATATAAAAAGCTAATAAATAATAACTTTTGCTTCCGACATTATGGTGAACTATTTTATTACAATTATTGATGTCAACATAAAGTATAAACTATTTCTAGTTATGATAGAATACACTGTCTTTTGTTAATTTTGATACCAATATTACCCATGAAATATGAAATCTGTTAGGGTGCATATAGGTACTCTTAATATTGTTTTTGATCATTCAATTGAGATAACGTTTTTGATAACATGTATTAATAAACTATTACAAATCTTCAAAATAATGATACAGTAAGAAGTAATATGCGCCTATGGTGAACCTTAGATATAAGAAAAATTATCTTTGGTTTTAATGAGTAATCTTACAAACATAACAGTTGTAAAGTGTTCCCTTTGGTCTGAAATTGACACTCTTAGTACATAACAGGTAGGCAACGAGTATACGAACTATACGTACCTATAATGGTTTAGACCCTATTGTACAAGTAGATATAATAAACACTATTCTTAAATCTAACGTGACTGCAGTGGCCGTGTTGCGGTCTGGTCGATTACATTTGGTATTCTGCCAGCGCTGAGCGAATCCAGGGTTCAGGTTTTCCACGTTCCAAATCGATTTGGAAGGTGAAGTCACCGCCAACCCATTGTCCGAGCTCAAATACCGACTGTCATGATTGTTTTACGCTACACGATTCGTCATTCATTTATTATTTATTTTATATTTGGAAGAAAGAGGTACATCTTAGTTTTACACACGCTTAAGTACATCTAGAATATTTATCGCACTCTCTTCCATTTATTCTGTCTAAAAACATTAAAAACATTTTTATTTGTTACATTTAAAACGTCACAACAAGAAATGCAAAGTTATTGGGGATGCTTTCCAGCAGAAAAACAATCAACATGCAGTTTTCAGAGGATTATTGACAGAACTTTTGTTATTCAATTACATTATATACCTAGGTACATACCAAGATTATTTGAAATTTTCAATACAGAATCAAGTAAAATGTCTTGTGGCACAAATAATAATTATTCAAATCGACTTTTCGAGGCTAATTCATTATATTACATCGTTTTTTTTTTTCTGAGGAAATAGTTATTTGAATCTAAGATCTACCAGAAGCGACAATTCCTATCAGCGCTTTTGAGCTACATCACTTTGTTCCAATAACATTGAACATTTAAATTTTCTGGCTAGAGCGGAAAGCTAAAAATATTTATGAAATATTTTCATCATAAAAAAATATCAATTGATAGCAGCTCATATCACATTGTCTTTTCAATACTAATACTGAAGAGAACATGTGTTCGTCAATTCATCACAGAATGAACGAAGAAATTTATCGGAAATTAAACGCATCCCATGCACATGGAGTGCAAAGAACGTTCCAAATAATCAGACACAAAGCATTTTATGACGAATATCAACGGAGTTCCGCGAGAGTACCTGTTTGATAAACTATCTCTCTCTACAACAGAGTTTCTTCGTCTGATTGACGCTTCTCGTAGGTATTATGTGACCAAAGTAATGAACTCAAAAATCGAAAAAATCATAAGATCTAGGATTTGATTAATATCCAAGTGAATATTTAAATATTCATTTGAATTAGTCCTCAAGGACTACTGATGATAAGAACTGAGTTAACTGATGCAAATTAGGTTGCAAATATGGTTATTTTGAACGTGAACAATAAAATTTGAGTTTGGAATAATGGATCCACTAATATTTTGTCGCACAGATTTGTATTTGAGTGTTATAACGACATAACTTCTTCATAATTTAGACGATTGTTTGGTATATTACAAAGGGAATAAAAGAGAATGGTTGAGCCATAGATATAAAATATACTGTAATGGTCAGGAAGGACTAGTATTATGATCAACACGCTTCCCTAATTCGACACAAAAAATTTCTGCAAGAGGTGCCAATTAATGGTGTATTTGAATTGCAAAGAATTCTTGACGCATGTGCCAAAGAATATCGTGCAGCAACTGTTTTAATAAATTGAACAATATCGTGCAGCAACTGTATTAATAAATTGTTGCTGGCTCACTCGTTCAAGGTCATCATTTTGAGCAAATTCTGTTGAATGGTATATTATTTAATATCCAATAGAATAAAACACTGACCTGTATAAATAATAATTGGATAAGGCGTAGAACCAATAATGTGCTGCTGAATTTAGTGATCACTAATGTGAGGAAAGTGACCATCCGACTGCAGCACATCAGACATATTTAATGTGCCAAATGTATTATGTAACATATTTGGTATAAAAGTAGTTTGTTTGGATAAGATTTCCAATAAATTGAAGAGTGAATAACAGTATTCGAGAGAAAAAATACGCTTAACTGAGTGGTTACGTCCCTCACTTTTTCTGCTGAACCAACTTATGAGTCACTTGGCTTCAATAATCTATCTAGTTATTTATACAGATCAGGGGAAATTGATTCCATATAACAGACAAATAATCTTGGGTTCTCTATTCAAATATCAAGTTTTATTGCTCAAATTTGGAGCATCTGTATGAATCTGAAGCTTGAGGTTTGTTTGATTTTTCACTTTGCATGTAATTAAAACTAGACTTCACCGCAAATATCAAAACAAACAGCATTAAACTCTTTTCTTTTTTACTTTGAATCCTCAACATTGATATGTTTTTCTGCTGGAACTTACTCCTTGTTAGTCAGTAGAAGCGCGAAATAAAAACATCATAACATTGCTTCAAAAACTCCGTCGACGTATATGTAATCAACTAAATATCACTGGATCATAAGCGCACCTCTTGCTAGATGTAAAAACATAGATCAAAGTTCGATACAGCGTTTGATGAATGCTATCCAGCAGTTGATAAAAAAGTCAAAAAAGATGTCTGGCTTGGAGGTAATTACTTAATTAGGAGTGATCTGTTTTTTTAGTGAATGAAAAAAATTTCTTGTTTAAACTAAGAGTTTTTACTGTGAAATAATTTGTAATTGACGTCGCAACATAGGATTGTATGCTGTTGTTCGTTTGATCCATTATTGGAGTATTTTGCATTTTCTGATAAACATGAGGTGAAAAATAGATATAGGTCAAAGCAAGTGATTCTAGTGCACTGTTTGATATGATTTTTAAATTTCCATAGCAAATATTGAAGCTGGAAATGCAGCATATTCGTTTTTCAGAAGTCAAAATTGTCAAAACTCATCACTATGATTATAAAAGAATTTATTATACATACTACATTCAAAATTATAGCACGCATTCTTTTAGAAGAGTTTCTTTTAATTAAAGATAATTATTATATTATGCTTAAATAGCGGCTTCCCACGAAAATTCATCATTTACAAATATACCGGGAAAAATACATACTTTTCCGAAAAATGAATAACCATTTAATCAAGAGTACTGATTATTGCGGCAATCTTAGAAGCTTCACTACCGTGTGAAGTTTGTGTTGAGTGCCTGAAGTGTTCCAGCAAAATCGAAAAAATTTAAAAATTTATTGATTATAGAAGATAAGAAGTTATGGTATTTATGGAGAAAGCAGTGGCAAAAACTTTTTTTTATGTAACACATTTTATATATATTATTATTTGACGACTTTTCTGCGCAATTTATTATATCTGCAATAATAAAGAAATCATTCAGTGATTACCATTTTGCTGAAACACTCTGTAAGTACGAATTGAATTTTTTAACGGATCAAAAAAATTAGAACCTACCTTACCCAATATTTTGTAGAGGGTATGTCGACAGCAAAAATTTTTCATTGTCTAACTCTAGAATATGCTCTTCAGATTTAGATATTCCCGAAAATATTGTGAGGAATTTTTAAAATTGTATGCTGGTAATACTGAATTTGTCTATTGTAAACATCAAACAATATTCACTAGAAAGTTTGTATTGCTATCCTGTATTGTGTTGGAACTTGGATAATTTACATATCGAAAAAGCCAGTTCCAAAAATATAAGCACACAGTATCTGGTCCCATGAAGTTTATTTATTCAACTATCAACTGCGGTTGTAAATTGAAATTAGATTTGTAGAAGTATCTTATTGGATTCTATGTTTTTCCACTTGCAATATAAAGAGACGGCTTGAAAACAGTTGCAGCTATGCGTAACTACAATAAATTCATTACAGATTTATAATACCACAGCATAAAGTCAGAGTGTGTAGCGTTCGGACTGTGAAGCAGTCAGACATCTCTAAATTGACAATATTAATAGGTCGAACTTAGTTTAGAGAACGTTTCACATGAAATTATCCACGTACATAAACTAGTTACAAGTTAAACACACGAGTTTAAGTTTTATTCACTCACTCACTCACTAACAAATCAGAAACTAGTAGTAGTAATCCTACTACTAGTTAGGTCCACTCAAAGACTGGAACCAAACTCGGAGGACCTCCGCCGATCGATGTGCTTGAGATAGGTCTCAGAGTATGAGGTTCTTGTACGATCATCGTACCTCAAAGAGGCACGCCGAACATCCAACGCGTCTAAATCAGACGGCGGCCGCCGACACAAACTGCAAAACGCGCACTCCAATGTGTTCTTGAAAGCTTCCCGGAAATCTCGATTGAAGTAAGCGTAAATAATTGGATTCAAAGTTGAATTGAAGTATCCAATCCAGAACACGATGGTCACTACTATATCGGGACAGTAGCACGTCGTGCATAAGCTAGTACTTAGGTACCACAAGAAAAATGGAAGCCAGCATAAGATAAAGGTACCCATTATTATGCCAAGTGTGCGAGCCGCTTTGTGCTCGCGTTTCATTTTTATTATATTTCTTTCTTTGGTCGGAGTGTGATGCAATTCATCATGTAGTGTTAATGTCTTGGAAGAATTTGAGAGCATGTCGCCGTTTGTACCGCAGTTGTTCTTATGCAACAACATAGCATTCCCATGTCGGTTATACAGTTGCTTCTCTTGTCTATTCGCTTCTCGGAAGATTGCCAAGTACGTGAAAATCATAATAGTACACGGCAACCAAAAAGAAATACTGCTACTAATAACTGCATATGGTTTATTAACATTAAACCTGCATACATCTGGATTTTTCTTTCTGAAATCTTGATTCTCATCAGTAGTGTACCATCCCATGAAAATTGGGACGAAGCTTATAATAGCTGAACTGATCCATGTATTGAGGATCATAACAGCAACAACACGTTTTGTCATGCTGATTGGATACTTCAGAGGTCGCACAATAGCGTAGTATCGATCTACGCTGATGCAACAGAGATGAAGAATGGACGCCGTTGAGAAGTACACATCAAGAGAGTTCCACACATCGCACATGAAGTACCCAAACAACCACCTATCAAAGATCTGCACACTGGCGTTGAAGGTCATTGCGAACATAGCCACAAGCATATCCGCGAATGCAAGACTTACAACGAAGTAATTAGTTATTACTCGTAGTTTGCGATGTCTCATGACTGACACAATAACTAGTAGGTTTCCGAAAATGGAAGCTACGATAATACTGCCCATAATAGTAGCTCTAGTAAAAATTAACAATTTTGTGGTCCAGTCTGCTTCTTCGTCCGGCAGAGGCACAGCCGTCGAGTTTGTCGAATTGTATTCCATGTTGCTCTTTTATTTTTACGATTTGAAATAGATCAGAAGAGCATGCTGGGTATCCTCATACTTCTTTTACAATTTGACATTGTATAACCAATCAGTTCTATTCGATACTTGATTTTTTGACACATGTCCATTTTTTCTGGATGACTGAATCGTAGCTGGTCTCATCGCGATCTGCAAGAAATAAATAAAATTATCAGTATTTCAATAATGAGAATATATTTTACAAACAGAATATAGATTCATGAACTACTTGAAGATTCAATACAAATAAATATAGAGCCTAATTTGAAATTTGATAAGATGTCAGCGTGAAATTCAATTAAAATTTTGAAAGAGGATAATTAATTCTCCAAATACATGAACTAATGTCGAATTTAATTGAAAATTTGCCAAAGAAATTAATTCACAAACGCTGTAGAATGAATAAATAGAAAACATTCAGTGACTGATTATCCTCCTATGAAAATGAGAATTTGAATTTGAAGTGACATGCTTACTGCATTGGCCAAATTATTCTACCGTTCATCCTAGCCTATTCATCTTAATCTAATTGAAAATTATGTATTTTGCACAGTCGTCTTAATTTTTCTACTTATGACGTTGTTGACTATGTTTCCCCGAGAAACATCAAAAGAATTGCAGTTATGAGATAACAATTTTGGTTGTCAAATACATATCAAATATAATATTCACACTGAGATGTGTAAATCGATATTCCGATTTTCCAAATATTTCTTTGAATCTCTTTTATTGTGCTCACTGCATCTATATCGGAATGTGTATGTTCCTGCAAACCCTTAAATATTGAGAAATTTTAAGTTTCTCGAGGGTATTTACCAACGATGGGTGGAAAAGTCTGAGAATTAGAATGAATCACTTTTGTCTGTTATAATTTATAAATGATGAATGAAATTTTGAGTCGATTTTTTTATTTTTCTGTATGTAAATAGTGTTTCATCAAGACAAGAAAATGAAAATTTCTTGTCTTGCCCATTTCTTGTCTTGTTTGAAGAATTCTTGATATTTCTTGATCTTGACATTTTGAGGGAATCCTCCTTCACTATCGTATTATTCAGTCCAAACGTTCAAGTTTAGCGTTAGTATCTACCCTTTACCCTCCCTGTCAGTTATGTTATGAAACGATTCTAACAACGTTTCCGAAGATTGCCACCAATAAAAATTATTAGAATGTCTATCGATCTCATGTTTTAATCAGTATTTGCAATTATTATTTGTTATATGATATAGCAATGTTGCCAAGAGTTAACAGCTCGCTTAGAGTATTGAGAGCTCTACTTATACATTTCTACTCTACATGAACGAATTATTCACCGGAAACTGAAGACTTATACTTTCAATACGTATCAATAATTTGTTTTAAAAATCATTGTTACAGATACGTTTTACTTTCCCGACCTATGTATAATTGAGAAAGTATTGATATCGTGATTTTTTGACAGTTCGAGATTTTGATGAGTTTCCAAATTTTAGACCTTACTGAACCCAAAAAACATAAGTTTAAATAAAATCAGTTGGTCTGTCTGTCTGAAAGTATGATAATTTGAGAACTCGCACGAATTTTCGACTGAAATTTTAAATTTGAGTTTATATCAAAAAGCTAGGTTTAAATTTGTAAATGAGCTTTTTCAACTGGAGAATTTAGAAAAAGGCTCTCCATACTTATATTGTAAGGACTAAAATATAGCCCCTATTTGTCACCATAGCAATGACAGCTGTTACTTCGATAATGACGCTGTCACTTTGATAATAACAACTGTCAGTTTGACAATGACAAATGTCACTTTGACAGTTTGTGTGACACTCTAAATTCATGAAACAGTGATGAAACGGCCTTGAAATTTATTTCTGGGAAAAAACTGTGATGGCCACAGCAGATTTTGATATTTTAATAAAAGATTAATAAATATGCGGATTTGAAAGATTGATTATCAAGATATCAAGATTTCTTGACAAGAAGTCTTGTCTTGTCTTGAGAAATAAAAAATACTCTCTGTCTTGGACTTATGTTCATTTCAAGACAAGGTCAAGACCATTTCTTGATTCTTGTGAAATACTATGTGTAAACGTATTTATCGAAGGTAGAGTGAAATGAGATTTTTGTTACAATAGCTTGCTTCGGTCAAACTTGGGGGTGTGCTTGTAATGACAGTTAATAATCATTTTTGATTTGAAGCGCCAGTTCATAATTATCGATGTTTTTTTGTTTTTCGGAAAATCCACACTTCTCCCTTATTTTAAGGAGCATTTTAAAAATACAAAACTTTACAGCATTTGCTTTCGGTTCTCTAAAATATTTATATACACAAGTATTTTCTATTTCATCAAATAATAAAATGGCAACCGATAGATATTCTTAAAGCAAGATATTTTGGAGAGCACTTCTTCCCAAAATTCTTAAGCTATCTACTGATAACATTTGTCTGAAACACTTTTTTAGATTCCTCCAAAAAATGTTTTTATTCGAATTAAATTACAAAATAAAGTTTTTGTATTTGGGTGTCATAAAGGGAGCTCTATGACACTCGTTTGGGTATTGTGAAGTGCCTCTTTATTGAACTTGAATCTCATTTATATCAGGTTGGTAACTGCGTTGTTAGATGACTCAAATGGAAGAAATACTATAAGATACCGGTTCCATTAGACATTTTTGGTCACTTGTATACGTATATAGTATACATAATATACCTATACGCTTAACACCAGCAACAATAATTTTTAACAAAGTAACTAAGCTTGCTGCCATTAAACAAGATAATTAAACAAGAAAAACAAAACACAAATAAACAGACAAGAAGAATGAAACAACTAAATTTGATTTTCAAAATGACCATCATTCGCAGCAACACAAGCCTGGCAACGCGTTTTAATATTAGAAGAGCTTGTCTTGTTCTATATCTTTACTGTTTTAGTCACCAGTTCTTATTCGGTTTTTACTGGTATCTCATATACATAGGTCCTCCTCTTTCAATTTACTTATTCGGATATTCTCTATTCAGTAGTGCTATGACTTCCCGAGCTGTATGAGCCGGTGCTCCATCATGTTGAAACCAAAGTTTTCGTCTGATATTTAGCGGTAAATCAAGAAGCTCTGGCAGAACGTTATTCAAGAAAGTGAATTAATTTTCACCATTCAATCGATTTGGAAGAGTAACTTAGTCCCCGGTACGATTCCAGCCTATACATTTACTGAAAAACGTCGTTGATGCGCACGAACAAATGCTTCGTCTGCAAATAGAATAAATTTTTCGAAACGCGTTTGAAGATTCAAGAAACCAACAATGAAACAACAATCTTGGCTAGAAGTCGTCAGGTCCCAAGGTTTGCACTTTTTGTCTTGAAAATGGATGTTGTTCTTTTAGAACTTGCCAAACTGTCACGTAATTTACATACTATCTATTAGCTATTACTCTTGTGCTTGTCGAAGACTCATCTTCAATAATATCAAAAATAGATTCTTCAAATGCAGGGGTTCGACTGCTTACTAACGATTTGAATATCTTCTACGATAAATTCTACGAGCTTCTTGACGCTTTGCGTCTCTAAAAACCAAACGCATGTTCAAAAGCTCAGCGTTTTGATAATTATGCAATTTTATACACAAATTATGCAAAATGCCCACACAAATGATAAACGTGACAGAAACTTTTCAAAATGAAGCAGTAAATAATTCTTTATTTAAAAAAAAATTTGAACGTACAAGCTAGAAAACACGTGTCTTAAACTTGAAGTACGCGTTTATTATTCGGCTCTTGTTCATTGTCTAATGGCAGCAAGTCTACTCTACTGTAAGTGATTGTTGCAGTGTGTTAAAATTTATCGTGTAATTCAATCGAAAAAAAAGTCTTAGACAAATTTTATTAGTAGATAGATCTAAGATTTTGTAAATGTTTTATTCTCAAAAATCGATCAAGTGGATTTCAAAATATCTTGTTCTAAAATTTGTGATCGGTCACCAGTTTGTTATTTGATAGAACAGAAAATAATTGTAGATACAAATACTTAGAGAACCGAAAGTAAATGCTGAATGTATTCGTATTTTTAAAATATTCCTTGAAATAAGGGAGTAATGACGATTTTTCGGTAGACAAAAATGACCAATAGCTGTACTAAGGCTTCGAATCAAAAATTTTACCAATTAAGAGAAGTGGTTTGTTTAAATAAGTTCTAACTTTGATTTTTTGGTGTTACAACTTAGTATTCACATCCTGTATAATAAGTTGGCAATATCCATAGCACTAATATCAGGTATCAACTAGTTTTTCAATGATTCAATACTATGAGTCAATAAAACAGATCAGGCTCGGTCCCTCTGAGAACACCAGAACAGAAGTCAAGCTCTTCCTGCTCTCGACTATCTCGCCCATAAAAATAAGCTTTATAAAAAATGTGGTTACGGAATGTATATGTCGACCAGATTTTTAAGTATTGCTAAAATGAACTGATATTCCCTTGTGATCGTGACACAATTATTAATTTATATCCGATTGGTTGAAAAACATGAAAAATTGTTGCGATCAGATATTTGGAATCTGTCAGAACTGCCTATTTTCATTCAGTGAAATAGATAATGATAACAAAATAGGCTCAATCAATGGACCAACTTGTGTAATGAGTATTCCGGCTCCTGTATTTACAGATCATTTTTAATATCAATAATGGTTCCACTGCATATCTAATCAATCATTAGACGTTACTATAGGAGCTGAATTTTGAACCTCGAGCTTTTCGATTTCTTGGTCTGTACAGTTCTTAGTCAGAGGTTCTTCTGTTTATAATCTTTTCGCTTTGAGAACTTGAACTAATAATGAATACATAAATAAGTAATGAAGTTCCAATGAAATCAAAGAGTTTATGTTCATTCCTAAGTTGGGTTCTATAAAAAAAGTATTGAAGTTTCAGAAATTCAATCTTATTGGATCTATGTTACTGTATAGAAACTTTAATGTCACCTACTAATAGCAGTTCCGATAGCTATCAGCATCACTAACGTGGTGAACTTATTCCATAACCTTCATCCGAAGTCGAAGCTCCAATGCCAGACAGAAGTTGTAATAAAATTACTCAAGTAGGTTTATCTCGAAAGAATCTTGAAGCTCCTTTCACGAAATTTTGCGAAGTCTGGGATCTGTAAATCTCTCTTGAAGATAGCAGATAGAAATGTTGTATTGGGAACAGATTTACATTCCAGAATTGATTTGCATTTATATGTCTTCAGCGTCGTTTAAAAGAAGGGAATATAAAATGTGAGATTTCTATTTAAGCTGACGAGAAGTGCAGTCGATAATTTGAATAGTATACAGAGTGATTCCAAAAAGCACGGCTTGAAAATATTTCATTAAATTGATAAACGATTCTTTATGGCCCTGAATCAAATGCCTGATACAACCTTTGTTCAATAATAATTTGAAAGAATTCATATCACTTAGCAGAAACAGCCTTCTGCTATCTAAAAAAAAAACAAACAGATAGATTTATGAATCCTCAATACTGTTTAGTTCCTGCAAATAGAACAATTTTGTTCATCCCTCGTTGGCAGATGGACATTTCCTGCTGAATTCTCACGCCGATAAATAATAGAAACAGATGAGGGTAGCGCTGCTGTCAAGCCTGTTGATGATGGTTGATATGTGACATTTCCCTCACACTTCTATTGAAGCTTTTCGAAGCTTAAATGTGAATCTGTTTTTATCTCTCTCAACAGAAAAAAGTAAAAGCTGTTGTAGGCTACGTAAAAGCAAACAACTGGGATTCTGAAGGATTAAGCAGTTGACATGGTGCAGGTGACGATGTGGTGGTTTTGACGATTAAAGGCTTTGGAAGAGGGAAAAGTAATTCTATTTGAATTGTGAAATCACTGGATTTCTTTGAAAACATTTTTCAACTATTAGTTAAAAAATATGAAGTGAAATTTGTGTAGTAGCTTTATCATGAAGGAAAATAGTGAATATATATATATATATATATATATATAAATCCATATAGGTTCAAATAATATGTGTGGAAATCGGGAAAAAGATTTACTTGGTGCTTTAGGGAACTCAAAAATAAATATATGTATGAAGAATGTAATTATGGAGAGTGGGGTCGAAAGAGGAGAAATCATTTAATTATGTAGGCTGGATAATGTTGCATGAATGCCGAATGAAAGATTTATGAACATGAATTATTAAGGGTGAAAGATATAATAATTGTTGATTTGTTGAGTGTGAAAAACATTTCAGGTGGGCAGAGAAATGATATCGCATGATAAGATCATAATTATCATAATTTTGTATGAAGCGAGCCTTTGATAATTCAATTGTTAAATAACTAAATAACGTGAATCCTCTGTATACATGTATGTTACGTATTTATCATCCAAATGAGCACAAATTGTGGATAAACAATGTACTTTTTGAATGTGTATTATCGTAATGCAAAAACGGTTTATCAACTCTGTCAATAACAGACGATATCCAATCGAATTTTTGACATTTATGCCGAGCAATTTATCGAGCAATTCAATTTTGATATTGTTCATTATTGATGAATAATTAAATTGATGGACGTATCTACAACCGATCGTGAACTGCATTGGTATATATCTTTTGGGCTTCAAACAAATGATATTTATTTCAGATTTTATCATGATAAAAGTAATTCAATCAAATTAATTATATTTTTCCGAACAGTAGTACATCAATCAAAATATCGTTTACTATTGTATTTACTGAGTTGCAGCTTACGCCATTAGAAAAGAAACTATCGTTCATTTTAATTTGTCAATCAGAATTTATATATAAATTGTGGTAAAGTCGTCGGATTGTGGATAACAAAGAGGATAAAATAATTAGGTCATCTCCTTTATTGCAAACGTTTCGATATTTATTATATCTTCATCAGTGCCTGAGAGATAGGAAGTAAAACAAAAAAGCTGTCAAAGACAACATGTTCCTTCTACAGTGCAGAAACAACTCAGTTGTTTCTGCACTGTAGAAGGAACATGTTGTCTTTGACAGCTTTTTTGTTTTACTTCCTATCTCTCAGGCACTGATGAAGATATAATAAATATCGAAACGTTTGCAATAAAGGAGATGACCTAATTATTTTATCCTCTTTGTTATCCACAATCCGACGACTTTACCACAATATAACTTTTACTGGATACGATCAACTACAATTTATATATAAACTCATTATTTATGGATAAAGACAGTATCTTGCTGTCTTTTCGGAATGCATCTTATCATAAGAAAAAATAATGATCTATGAACTGAATTTCTAAAAAAGTCATGTACAGCGCCAAGTATCGAACCTGGTACCCGCATGCGTGCAAACAGCTACCCTACTATTAATAAATAATATCAAAATTTCTTGACAAGAAGTCTTGAGCCCTGATAGTACTTTGTTTCTTGTCTTGTTTTAAGAAATAAAAGATAATTTTTGTCCTGTTCTTATTATTATTTCTTGATTCTTGTGAAACACTAGAAGAGAGAATTCGAGAGTACTTCTAAAAATGTCCTGCCGGAAGCATAGATGTAGCTAGTGTGACTATAATACTGTTAATTATAATAAGTGAAAACCGTCGGATGGCGCAGTGCGATGCTTTAGACTTGTATGTTCAGTAGATTTGTTGTAGCAGTGACGATAAGGGAACAATTTTTGTCTGTCTCATGAAATTTAAGTTTGTGCTGCGATGAAGTACTTCGTTTTGAAAGGCTTAAGACCGACAGAAATAAAAACTGAATTAGATCTACATACATTAAAAGAATCTGCTCCTTCATTTTCAACGGTTGAAAAATAGGCAGCTAATATAACGTAGCCGTACATCAATGCATGATGATGAATGCACGGAACGCTCAAAAACTGCCGTGACCGACGAAATTGTCGTGAAAATCCACAATTCTGAACAAAACGATCGTCGACTGAAGGTTCGAAAAATTGATGTGGCTGTAAACGTCTCGAAAGACCGCGCCAACACATTTACGTGATGTTTTGGGTATGTGAAATATAACTACTTGCTGGGTGCCACGTCTATTAACAGTCGATCAATAACGCATTCGTTTAAAAAGTTCTCAAGGATTGGATAATATTGTTGAAGTTGAATATTGAATGTATAATAAGTATATTTATCTATTTTTCCCATTCCTAGCTCGACAATCAGCTGCGCCTATAATAGTCTGCTGTGGCATAATGACAAAATGAAGATTGCTCTTTTTCACTTTTTATAAATCATACTTTCAAATTCATGTATCATATTCAAATTCCACAATTCTGTAAGTTAAGTACGCTTTCGGCCCAGATCATCATTCTTATGCTACAATATTCCTACTAATCTCCAAGATTCTACGACTAACAGCTCCTAATTTATGCGCAATTTGAAAAAAAATTCAATTAAAGTGCACTTCCGGTTCAATCGATTGCTATGAGAATAGCAGGCAATTATTCAGATGCTACATCAAACTGATATACTAAATTAACATACTCTACAGCCGATCATTTCGAATTTATGCGAAAAATTCCAAAAGACTGTCAAATATTCCGGTTCAGCCGATCTTGATGATAATAGAATTTGGGCATCTAAACGGTACTATTGTCTCAAATACTGAATTTTAACATTCTACATTCAACTGTTTTGAATTTATGCGGAAAATTCAAAATATGTTTCGAGTAAAGTGCACTTCCGGTACAGACGATTGCAATCATAATGCGAGGTGTATAATTTGATTTTGAGATTGGCGAGCTACGAACATACGTACGCACATACATACGTACCGACATCAAGCCGAAAATAGTCAAAATAGATTCAGGGATGTTCAAAACGGATATTTCCATCAAAATCTTGATATGTGAATTTTGGCAGTTTCACAATACTTTGTACTTTGTACTTTGTACAGGTAAGTAAAAATAATAAAATTGACTGAATTTTCTGATCATATACTTATATAGGTTGGTATCACAAGTTCTGTTTTTGGCTATAGGCTATGAGCAAAGGAACGGAGTTTGAATAAATATCGATGCGAGCGCTCATCGTGAGCAACATTGAACTCCATTTCTCAGAATACGTCATCGAGCATTGTAGTTTAAAAGTGAAAAAAATTGCATATAAAACTCAGGAAAACGCTTGTTCTGTTTCAGGCTCTTGTGTTGAGGATGATTCAAGTGAAATATAGTTTCATAGATTTCATGTACGCAGTTATAACATAGAAAATCGAGTGAAGTGGATCAAAGCGGTAAATAAAGAATTATCTGTCTTTCATTATTGATCTATTTAACAAAAATGTTTGTAATCCAATTGTGAAATTAGAAAAATTTGTCATCGATTTGGGATTCATGAATTTACCTCTATCTCTAATTTGTAAGGTGTTTCAGTGATAGGAGTTTGTCGGATGCACTTCGCAATAATTTTGTTGTTAATATTGTCAGCAACATATTCTTCAACATGTTCAATATAGCAAAACTAATTTCACGCTTTTCTTCAATGCTTCTTTGGTGAAAGGGATACAGTGTTTCATACATACAATCCCGATCCGCAAGATCATGGGCATCATAATTTGAGTTTATCCTGTCAATTTGGACGAATTAAGACGTTTTCTCTAATAGGTACGTTATAATTGAAGAAAAAAATACTCAAAATTAATAATTTCAATGTTTCTTTTATGCTATGCAAGTTATATTATACGCACACAGCTGAATTAAATAATATTAGTACATTTAAAAAATTATAGGTATGAAACAATAATGGAATTGGAGTTCAATCGTTCTCCATTTCCTGCTAGAGGCGCTAGTAGACTTCATGCACGTAGCCTATACTAACAGTGTTATTTTGAGAAGAGTTTTAGGGCAATATCAATATTTGAAGCTATTTTTATGGAGAATATTCAGATAAATTTTGTAGACATATATGTTTTCTGTAATTTGTGTCTGAAGATTATTTTCTAAATTATGTGGGAAAATTTTGATTGCGTTAAAACACATCTTGACACAACACTCCTAGAACTGCCAAAAATAGAGCTCGTGGTACCAGCCCTGTCTAGACTTATTTGAAAGTAATACCACTGAGTTTCTACGATATGGCATGGCAATAGTTTTCCAGGATTTTTATGGTGTAGTCCTTATAGACTACTTAGAAAAGGACAGAATTATCACTTGACGTACTACTCTTCAATGCTGCAGAAACAGAATGGTGCAATCAAAGTTTGACGTCCTCATCGGGCGAAAATAGTGCTATTACACCATGATAATGCACCTGCGCATAATTCTTACGTTGTTGCTACAAACCTCGAGAAACTTTCATTTCAAGTGCTCCCAAACGCTTCGTTTTTATCAGATATGGCTCCTAGTAATTTTTCCCCCTAATTTGAAGAAATGGCTAGCAAGGCGAAGAATAACTTCGAATGAAGAGATCGAACCTGAGATGAACGCTTATTTTTCGGACTTAAACGTATCTTATTATTCTGATGGTATTAAAGAATTAGACTGAATGTACTGAATTGCGAAGAGAAATGTAAAAATAGAAACAAAATTCTCGGAGATTTTGAGTTTTCTTTAGCAGGCACAGAACTTTTCGAACTACCTTTTGTATACTGGCGAACGAAAATATTGCATGATATATTTATTATATTCACGCAATATGTGTTTTTGAATTGCTCAATATCTTACATTGAAGTGTTTCATGTCCAATAGATTACATTTCGATGCTTTAAAACAGATTTATAGAGTAGTTAATGAAGTTGCCCTATTCAGGCTACAACATTTAATTAGAGAGAGCAGTAATAACGACAATATAGTAATACTTCTAGAATGACACAAATAATTACTTACTGTGAATTTCCCTAGTCCTAGCTATAGTCTGCATCTTTCTAGGTACGCTTCATGGCAAATCTTGAATGGTTTCTTGCGGACATATATTCCATACTTTGTGAGCAATATTTCTCAATTGTGCAATACAGTAAGGAATTGGATTCAATGCTCATATATGTTGCTTCACAATGTTATGTAGGCCTCAAATTTAATATCCTCAAGACACTGAATCACTATACTTGTGGCATATGCAACGGCATCATACAAAAGTTATCGCACTCTATAGCATAAGAACAACATACACTTCAAGTATGTTGCATATGTGTCAGAGCTCCTAAGCTTCTCACAAAACTACAATTTGCAAGAGCCTATGCTAACTGTAATGACCAGCAATAGAGGAAAATTATTGTAACAGATGGAACAAAAATACAATAATTAATAAATTGTTAAAGATCAAAACCTGAGTGTTTCTCAAAGTTATAAATTTAGTAATCGGTTTTTACACCATCTTCCTAAATAGGGAAGCAATTGTAGACATGTGTTTCGGCCTTACTAAAACTCTTCAGAACAGCCTCAGTTAATTGGAATTGTAGCCGCAATGCTAATGAAAATTAACTTGATGACATACAGAAATATTAATCTGCAACAATGAAACAGAATCACGGGCATTTTCTTTACAGTGTTCCTCGGCTGCATTATGGTAGATGGCACTACTGCAGATTAATATCTCTGTATGCTATGTATCAACTCATTTCTCGTTTGATTCCTAATGAGGACGAAACACGTGTCTATAGTCGCTGCCCCATTTAGGACGATGGTGTAACAATCGACTACTGAATTTATAATTTAGTGAAACATACAGGTTTTGATTCTTAACAATTTATTAAATTTTACTTCATGGACATTTTTCAAAGTTCACTTCACAGACTCTGTATCTCTACAATCATTAAAGTCTGATCTGATCGAGTAAACAAAAGGTCTAAGAAATTTCACATTATTGAATTTTCTATAAAACTATCATGATGACAGTTGTACAGGGCTCATTGTGATGATTTGATACATACGCTAAATTATTGGGGAGCATCAGTTTCGATGAATATGATTATTTCTAGCTGAAGCTTAATGCACCAAAGTGGTCTTCAATTAGTCTTGATGTTGTCCCATAGAACTTCAAGAAAGAACATACGATCACGAAGTCCAGCTTCTAATTCAATTACAGAATCAAGAAACCTTGCTCATGAAAAATGGAAATGCAAGACACCGTCAAAAGACTTTTATTGAGCATGCCTAGGAGGTTGCAGACTATCACTTGAGCTAGGAGAGGCCGTATTCAATATTAATTGAAGTGTTGTTATTGCTGCTCTTTCTTATTAAATGAGGTTACTTCAATAATTCTTTTGCAAATATTTTGTGAAATGTGATTAATTGGAATTAATTATATATGGACAATCTAGAATGAGACATTCAGCAATAAAAAATTCATAGAGCGCTGTAGAAAAGGATATAATAATTATAGTATGAAATTTAAAAAAAATATATGCAATATTTCTTTTCATGAGTGTATTTATATCCACAGCCTTATTGTAGGAAACAAAAGTGAGCTCATTAATTTGAAAAAAAAAATCAGAGGAACAACAATATTGTATATTTGATATTTAGAGCGTAAAGTATTGTCCCACGCGGGAGTTCATTATTTTCAGAATTATGACGATCGCGTGGGACAATTTACGCTTGTGATATAAACGCTATTTTTCGAACAAGCAAAAGATTCATTACAAAAATTTGTAAATATCTCCTCTAGTAATTAAGTACTTTCGGTACACGTGTTACGTATAATGTTTTTCACGAAAATTTCTGATCCTTTAGTTCTGCACTATTTTTTATACCTTCACTAGTGTTGGAGTTACTCTAGGATTCCTATTTTGTTGATTTACCCTATGGTATAAACTAGGAGTGAAAGTTCTTCAGCATCTCAAGTATTTTGGGAGTTACTAAACTTTACGTTGGAGAGCTGAAATTGAAATTTGATTTGCTGTTGTTCGTTTTTTTCCTTGAAGACAATTAATGGTGATCTATTGTATCATTGGAACCACAACTCAAAGATAGAGCAAATTCACAATCAACCTAGTCAGACAATAACAAACAATTTACTCAGAATAGTAAATCATTCATCTCTATTAATTCTCTGTTAACACAAATCAACTAACATTAAATCTATTCATTCAACATTGAAGACATAAAGCGTCTTGGAGCCTTTGTTAGTTGAAGCTTTGCAATCTAAGTTCCCACTCACGTCTAACTTAGCGCTTTCATAGTGCTTTTCCAAGTGGAAACCTTGGAGCTTGCTAGGTATGTTATTCGGGGAAGTAGTGGGATTGGTTGACCTCGCAAATTTTCAACCCTGATTGCTTATGATAAATTCAATTCAATGCAATTAATTCAGTGCTGAATTCTGTACTTATATGGTCGAATGGAAATGTGGTGAAATATGGTGAGCTCTAGTACGCGGGGTTTGGAGGTCGGTCCCTGCGGTCAACGACAATCAAGAACATTTGTCTGAACTGTTCTAATATTCATATGCAATTAATGCACTATTGTTTACATTTTATGTTTTTCAATTATCAAGTTGGAATTCTGTTTGAGTCCATAAAGTTTGGTAAAGAGTTTTAAGTACTGAATAAAACTGTTTTACATTAATTATAAATATTGCGTAACTCTGTACTTTATAAACTATTTAACAAAATATATAACAACAAAAACCCAGAATGAAAATTATGAAATATTCGTATATCATTAATAATTAAAATTATATTAATAAGCTCAGTTTATATCACATATAGGTTGTATTATTTTCTGGTAAATCCTTATACGAATTGATTAATTTCGGTTTGATGTACTATCTGTCAAAGTTCGATCATTAAAATGATGGAAGAGATATACAAGTATTATAATATGTATTATATAATTACAAGACTGGATTGACAAATTTCCGAAATGCACAATAACAACAAAATAATTTTGGATAATAGATGAAATTCTAGAAGCAAAAAAAATTGTGTTTTGGTATAGCAAACTGTGAAACGATTGTTACAATAATTGTTTCTACGCGACCGGTAACTTGATTTTTACACATACAATGTGGTAAGGTCTAGTTACAGTGCGCAGAAAGATCGGAAAACATTGGTTTTGTGATCGTTTCTTAAACAAATCTATCACGCTGTGAAATATTACTTTGACGCATTCGATTATAACTATCTCCCAGGTAAATTACTGTGTATTCCGGTTGCAGCTCCTCTAACTGGTTCATGCAATACGAGTGTAAATGAGCATTATGATATGATCAATAATTGTGGTAATTCGGCAAGCCTCTTTACCAAATGCTTGGCTTTATGTTGCAATGCCATTTTTAATTATTATTTCAAGTGTCATATAATTCTAGCCGGCCCAGTGGCTCAGTGCGTCAGCGTACTGTTTACTGCACGACTGTGACGTACGAGTCCAGAGGTTCCTGATTCGATTCATGGTCGGTATGTTTGATTTACCGGAAGATCAAGCACTCAAATCATACTCAAACTCTATCGATTTACCACCAGTACCTATGTCTTGAAGGTAATCCTGGTAGCAAAAGAAATCTCTCTGATGCCGCTCAATTGTTGATGATTTGAGATTGAGGTTTCGAATCTACCAGGATGATTCGTTTACGAAATGAGTACGTATGTTCTTGAGGCCTTGGCCCTCCTAGGGCTGTCGTGCCACATTTTGCACACGTTATTCATGTAAGATTATTTGTTCGATCATATATTTCTATATTATGTTGATTATTAAGCAGACAGAAAGCGTAAGTTGACATTTAGACTCTACATATAAATAACTTGATGAATGGATTGGTAACAAATCTTGTGCACAATGTAATACCATCATGAATGCACAAAAGCAGAAGTTGTATCAGTGCCAGCTAATGCATTTTTTGCGATGTGTGGACTACCAATTTGCGGTTTAAGATTCCAACATCATCTTTCATCCAGAGCTTCTCCAACTTTTAGGTTCCCGGTTAGAATAATGTTTTGAACTGTAAACAAGGTCGTTGCCAAGTGCAACTTTTTTGAACTTTTTCTTACGCCAGTGACTTTCCTTATCGATTATTTTGGCTTCTTTCCATTATATTTGATGATGTTCTGTTCACGCCGTCATTTCGCCCATTTTCGTGTTTTTGTATTCCTTGATCCTGATGTTCAGTGGTCTTTTGTTTTCCCAATATATGATACTCCGCATTCACATGATATTTGGTTGATGCAGTTGTTGGTAACCCATTGGCCCGGTTTGGTGCTATTAAAAATGCTTTTCAAAGTCCTGGTAGAGGGGAAAACTGTGCGGCTGTTGTACTTTTCAGCAATTCTGTCAATTTCTTCTGAAGGGCCTTTTGAGTACGGAATGCTTGAGAATGGACATGCGAATACCTCTTTCTTCTCTTTCTCATTGGTAGTTCTACTCTGAAGCTGTTTATCAGTTTTAACTTATCTAGTACGTCGGTTGTGTTGCACAACCTAACGGCTCTGTCTTATAATGTCCTAGTTATACCTTTCTTCACAGATGTCGAATGGTTGGAATGTTTGTTAAGATATTGTCGCTTGTGTGTCTTCTTCCTATAAAATGCAGTTTGGATATGGTCTTTGTTTCTTTTGACTATGACGTCCAGAAATGGTAGCGAGCCCTGAGATTATCTTTACATTCTGAATTTGATTGTAGGTGTGATGTCGTTCAAATGTTTCAGGAAATTATGTTGTTTATTGTGACCGTTTTCCTATATTATGAAATTGTCGTCTACTTACTTGAACCATAGTTTAGGTCTATCTGCGGCTGTAGTTATTGTATAAATCTCAAATCATTCCATATAGATGTTTGCAATTACTGGTGATATTGGCAGACCAGCGAAGAAACGGTTTTTGACTTGAAAGTATGTTCAATGATCCTGTTGACTGTAGTGTAGTCCTATCCGTTAACGTTTCTTCTTCTTCTAGTCTCTTCCTGAAGATGCTTAGCGATTTACTCAATAAGAAGTTGGTAGATGAACTTTTAACGTCAATGCTAACAAATCTATCCTAAACTGGAAGTTCAACGGTGCTTAGTATCTCCACGAAATATCTTGGGTCCTTTTACCTTGTAGTGGCTGGAGGATGGAATAGGTAGATACTTGTGGATTTTTCATATTGTTCAGTATTACAAGTATAACTCGGTTACAGAGCTAATCTTAATGGAGTAATATAGCTTGTCCTAGTATTTATATCCAATTCCAGGTGAATATATGTATGCATTCGAAAAATTTCATCCCTGCAAAAGCTGCAAACAACTATGCCTTGTTCCACAAATCTCGTACTCTCATGGAAAGTATTTGCCCTCTTATTCAAATATTCCAACTTTATTCTTTATTTTGCTACTGTTCCATAGTTATCCTTCTCAACCGAGAAGAATCGTTGTTCTGTTGTGTTTTGATATGTAAGACCTCGAGATAGGAGTTCATACTTTCAGCTCTTTTTTTATTCTATAACGATTAAGCTTCAAGTATCATAAATATACATATATGCAAACTTAAACCTTGTATTTGCTCAATCGTGTAACCGAGTGCAAATATTATATCGCTGTGTTTATTCCCAGTGCAAGTGGAGAAAGACGTATTTAGTAAAACGACAACTTTGAAACTCAAGCACTGGTATTTATTCGCTAAATTCAACTAATACTTCATCGTACACCACATGAGAGGTGTACAATTCGAGGAGATGATTTTCATGCAATCAGTACTGGAAATTACTCAACACAGAGCATTTATGAGAAAATCACGAATCAATCAATTGATTATACTACTAGGATAAGCTAAAGTAGTTTGGGAGAAGACGATAACTCATCTTTCCTGCTCGAAACCACTTTGAACAGATCGCTTCTCACCAAATACGCAAACTCAATAAATTTTATTTTGAATAAGGTGTTGACCATGCAAAGTTTATTTGTTTAGGTCTCCACTGAATACACTAAAAATTCCAGTTTGAAAACTAGGTTTTACATAGCATCACTGTATGTAAATATGTGATTTCACAACAGTACAAACACAGACATAGGATTTCAGGAGTCCTTCGGTCTAACAAGAAATATTTTTTGAACATTTTCGCGCAATTTCAGCTAGTTTAAACTTCCACAAGAAATATGAGCTAATGAAGAAAATCCTTGATTTAAATATAATATCATAAAATATTTGTTACGGATCTAGATGTGAGAATGGTAGAAAATAATCAATTGGAGTTCAAGATATAAAAATTCAGCATCTCAATTTATGGCACGGTATATGACGCAGAAGACTAAGAAGTTTGAAGAACTGTTTGTACCCAATAAGCCGAGATCTTAGAAACGCAAAACTATCAGCCAAAGACAATATATAAGAAGCGTAATCGTAAGAACGTTTTACAAGAGTTCGAAATTGACTTTGAAGTTTTGGTACTTTTATGGAACTCGAGTTGGAAATATGTAAGCAGAATAGCAAATTTCGGAAATATTTTAAATACTAAATTTCAATGTCGTTTTGAATTTTGAAACAATGCATTTCAATTGTAAAATATATGACCCAATAATTTCTTATTGTCACAAAAATATCAACAATTCAAACATAAATTATAAAAATGTTTGTTGTTTCAAAATAAGCCTTGTAAATATTTATTCAACTATAAATAATGAACAACATATATTCAACGACTAATAACGTTGACAAAGAACTATGATAGAACACAGGTAAATATGTAGTACAAACAACCTATTTATTCAGTTATTAATAATTCAAAACATATTTTTCGCTATAAAATATAAATCTAGAAATGAGTAATTCTTAATGGAAACTACTAAAATAACACAGTGCTTTGAAAAATCGCCAGTGGAATTGAGGACGATTCAATTTGTCAAATCTAAATAGAAACGAACATTTCAGTAATCCATCATTACGCAATACAATTTCAAAACTTAGATGAACGCTTCATTCAATTACTGAATCTGATACTGTTTCATGAGTCCTTTGATATTAAAATGCCGACGCTAAAACCAGACAGTGATGAGGAGTTTAAAGAGTAATACCATAATAGTTAGAAAGAGCTTTGCTAGTAGAACAGATGAACGACTTTTTGTGCTGTTTGTGGCATTTAGTGTTGACAAAGTTCCGGAAACGCGACAGTTGCAGCTTTTGAAAGATTATTATTTAATTTGAACCATTCTTCCCGGAACAAATTATAAGTATACTCCTCTAAAAATAATATCTAGGTTTTGAACAATAAATTCTCTCTTGTGTGAATTTCCTGAAAAATTTATTGAGAAAATGAAATAAAAATATAGTCAAAAAATTCTGCGTGGATGTTATTAAATCACATGCCATTTCAGAACAGGTATGTAAGCCCCAAATTCGTTTTTATAGCTTCAATAAAAACGCCTTTTCACGTTTATGTTATGGTACATGAAAAATTAATTCAGTTCATAAATTTCTGAAGAAAATTGTATTTTACTTCTTTGAGAGCTGAAGAACGTATAAAAAATATTATTTGGACATGGAGTTGTACTAAATATATGAAATGTGTGTATTCATTCACGAAACTTCAAAGTTCAAAGTGGAACGTCTTCAATAAATTCAATTGTGATCCAAAGTAATCTAAAAACCTGTCTCAGTACAAGTTACCGTTTATACTTTAAGACAACTCATCACATCACTGTCACTTTGTAAATGATCTAGAACGATTTGGAAGAAATATCACTTCAAAACATCTGTAACTATTGATAAAAATAGCCTCCAAATAAGATATTCACAATTCTCAATTATTTCAACCTTTACTATTTTATGAAAATTAAGTCCATGATTTGGACACAATTAAACTAATCTGACCTAAAAACATTCAGGTCACTGGTTTTTAGGTATCTTGTTTCTGGTGAGCAAGATTGACTTACTTTCCTTTCTTGAAAAATAGTTTAAAAACGGCTTCTCTTGGATACAGCTGGAAGAAAATGTTTCAACACAAAAAATATAGAAGAAAAGATACTCTACATTTTTTGTTAAGCTGAGATTTCAAGAATTAAATTGCGCTGAAGATAGCTCGAATCATATTCTGTAGTATTCTATGTTAGAGAAATTGAGTAGAGGATAAAAAAATTCACGAAAATGTTAAGTTATTTTATAAGATCAGGCGTGCATTTTAGAATCATCTTTTAATTCCAATCGATCATTGGAATGTTTCAAAGAATTGCGAGAGGACATTTAGAGGTTGACAATTCAAAAACTAAATTCTAAAAGGCGTGGACATATTTGCAAGTCCAGCAGTGGATAGCAAATCATCTGATCCTGAAAAGTTCTTCATACTCTAATTCAAATAATGTCTTGCAAATGCACAAAGAATTGCGACGACGCTTGCGGATGCAGAAAGATCGGATTTCATTTTGTGACAGCGCATAACAAATATTGTGAAAGAACGACGAATAAAATAACGACGGAAACTTGCCATCACAGGTTGTAGGTTCTATTTTAAATAATGTCAAACATCAGCTGTAGGGAACGAGCGCAACTTACAAATTGAAGAGTGCTATCTTCTAGACAAAAAAGAATAGGAATTGAAGAGACTGGTGCAGCTTTCAAGAGAAATTATTTATGTATCAGAAAGAAGAAAATATTCAATAAAACAAAACAACTTGAAATATATGTGGTTAAAAAATATGACTTTAAAAATTTGAATGTTAAAAATTTGAACGTTAAAAATTTGAACGTAATTATTCCTGATTCTGAATTGGGAAATTCCTCTTTTGCATTCGAGAGTGCAAGGTTTTTTTGTAGCAGGCAAAAAAATACAAAAGAATTCCACAATAAAGTATAAAACAACGTTTTTTTGGACACCATGTCTCAAAACTAATAAGAATGTGGAAGAAAAATTTTGACGTTTCGAATTGAACAATTTGACTTTGATTGATTTTTTGATGGCAAACTGTTTATTCTATTGCAGGATGCGAAATTTTTTGAATCATGTAGACAAAAAACAACCATTTCGCGTGTTTTAGTTGTCATGTAAATGTTCAAAAAACCCCTAGCGCCATCTGTTTTTCGAGCATCAGCTTTACATCTGCGAATAAGACAAATTGAAATAGGACGACACCTATGCCTTGAGCTTATCGATTCTGAAGTTGGAAGGATATATATTATGTTAGCGGCTTTCAAAATATGATGCCCTAATATGCCACATATCATTTGGTTTAACCAACATCGTATCTCTTCATGTACAAAAGTATCTTACACAGTGGTCAAAATCAATGTCACTACATACTCAGACAAAAATTAACGAGTACTCGTTGTATTACTAAGCTTGTAACAATTATGTGGCTACGAGTAATTTTCTTTGCCAATTCCCTTCTGTTTGTCTGTTTTTACATTTTTCCGACAGTTCTTTGTCAAATGTATAAACTCCTAGTCGGCGCCTAGCACATTCGCGCAATAATTCAAATAAAAATAGTTCATTAACTACGTTTAAATTTTAGATCCAGAGTGTTATGATGACATAGGACGCAAATAACTCCAATGGCTTTATTAAATATGGCTTCTTGCAAACGAAAGCATATGTGTAACAACAGGTGTCACAATTCCGTCAGATATTTTTAGTGAGATCTAGACAAAGATAGCACTCTTGCAGTGTTTTAATTTTATGCACAATTTGAAATTTCATGAGGTCTGAAGATTATGTGTAGAGATTTAAGTGACAAATCTGATACAAGGTTCTAGTAAATATAGAGGCTTTTCTAGGAAATGTTTGTTTTGAGAATTGGATATACACACAATTTTCGACATCCTACGGTTTTAGCCCATTTTGTTATTTTGGATTTTATTTGACTAAATCATAACATAAAGAGTTGACATGTAATTTTCGAAAAATGGCTTAAAACTGCTTCCAATAATATAAATGTAGGAAATTTGTATATGCTTTCAGTTTATGTTGAAATATTCACTTAAAAAAACCTCTGAAATAAGGAAAGTAAACAAGCTATTTACTGATGCATAATAAAAATAAACAATGTGAGAACGATGGTTGATGTAGTGATTCTCTAAGATATTTATATAAGTAATTTTATCTCATTTTATCAATTCTGTAGATCAGTTCATTGAGCAATAGAAAAAAAAAAAAAAAACGAGTAGAATGATTCTAGCTGATTACAAGACTAGTAGCAGTAATGAAAATTTGATTATCAATCAATACCCTAAGATTCTAAGAGGTTAATATATTGAATTATAAAACTTCATTTGAATCTTGGCCTGAACAGAAAATTCATTGATCCGTAGAATTTGTAAAATATCATTTATATCAAACAATATTCTTATCAGCTTGGAGCAGAACCGTGAAAAAATTATTACGATTGAATATTCACCTCTTAGAGTTCAGAGAAATTAATGATTAATTTTGTACTATAGGCAGAAAAAAAAGACCAATAGATAGGAAGCCGATCAGCAACAAGATGGAGGAGGAACAAGTAGAGCAAATGATTTCCGGTAAAACTATATTAGGATTGGAAGTTTTGCTAGGAATGTGAATCTTGCCGAAACGAAATTTATTCTAAGTGGATAAATTCGTCATGACTTGTACAGAAAATTTTACATGTACTCATGTTCTTAAGCTTTAAGCTGGCACCGTCTTCTCCACATTTTTTGATATTGGAAAAATGTCCGTCATGTATTTAGTACTAGTTTTATCACAGCATAAAAGATTTCCAAATTATTTGGAATTGCTACTTATTATTCGATAAACCGAATATTTTTTGCACTTGTTTACATTTGTAGAATATAATAGTATATTCTACAATAAGTATTGGAATAGCCTATATTCTGAACGAGCGAAAAGTTTGTAATTCGAGCCGGAGGCGAGGGTTACGGTTCGCGAGTGCGGAATACGCCATTCCAAACATGTTGTAGACTATACTTTCTCTAACAAGGTTTTGGAAAATCACCAATATTTCAGAGAAAACTTAAAAAATTATTAAATGTCAAACGTCAAATCCAGATATGAATACTTGAATTGTTAGAAAGTAACCATGGTAGTAGCCAAACTAACAGCTTCTGATTCGTCAAAATGATTCTAAAGGCTTACATAATCATTCTAAACGGCATACGGAATCATTCTAAACGGTTTTTTGGAATGTCATTTGTTCTAACATAATTTTTGGTTATGGAATATGCAAATTCCAAGACAGTGTTGGAGAAAAGTCATTCTACTCCGCTAAATCATTCACTTGTATATATACTCTTGTATGAATTTTTTCTTGCACTTTGATATGAATACCTCATTTTGATCGGATTTTTTTTGCGATGCACGAACTGCATGTCAATGACACTATCAATAATAATTAAATTATTCAGAAATAATAGTTGTAACTTGAATTTATACTTGCACTCTTATTTCAGTAGTTCCCTCACTTCACTTAATTAGAATTAGGGCTATCCTAAGAATTTTGAAGAAATTACCAAAATCTTAGGTTATTTTTAATTGTGATAATATCTTAAATTTATAGTTAATATCTCAAATGCTGATGATATGAGTGCTGCGGTGAGTAAAATTGAAGCTATGCAACTATTATTCGAAAGCACATGTCACGGATGTTTTGTTAATAGTTTTGGGTCTTGTTTCCGTTTCCAAAATGAAATAAGAATATGATAAAACAGATTCTAATAATCTTCCGACGATACCAAGCCGAATTATATTGAACGCAATTCTGATTTATTCGTTGACAAGCTGGCGTTTTGCTTACTTCTAAACAGGTGACGCACGCGCTATTGCATTCATAATTCAAGTTGAGAATACTCTTGCGATAGTTTCGAAACTGTCACGACTACTGTCACTGTGAATACAAGACATGACAGTGTGATAGTTCGCTCTTCTCTCATTGTAGGTACATACGTACAACAATAACAGCAGCTTCAGCTGCAATCAGGTCAGTATCCGCCAGATTATTAGTTATCGCAACTATCACAATAATCTTAACGTGTAGACAGCACAGTCATATGATAGGACTATCGAGGCAATTGTCACGAGAGTTCTTTCATGATAGTACTATTATCGTGAAAACGAGGCTTTGGTTAAAGTAAAAATACCAAGTGCTCTAAGAAATCATTTTACTTATTTAGAATGACTGATGGAGTGAAATAATTATTATGTTAGTGATAGGAAAAAAAAAGTCTAGCTAGAATATTGCACATGTATTTTGATACACATCTGATATACGAAAAGCGAGAAAAGCAATTTCCTTCTTGTTATTTGCCAATACTTGCTCAGCAGCTTCCATAGTACTCGGTTTTATTTGTTTGTATAAAAATGTAAAAAATTAATGAGTCGATTTCAATCATTAGAAATAAAAAGAAGTTTTTCTTGCAAGGACCTCAAAATCTTATTCCTGTGCGCGCAACCTAATCATTTCGTTCAACGTGTCACCGTTACATAGAGTTTCTTCTCTTGTAGCCCTATTTTCAATTTCAACTCATATAAATAGTTCAGCTGAATTTTTGTTTACATTCATGACTTATCTAAGATCAAGATGATCATTTGTTTTTGTTCATACGTATAGATTTGCAGAACCTGTGGGTTTTGACATTAGGTTCTGCGAGTCCATAAACTCTATTACCATAATACCAAAGTGTGCAAAATTACAAATCAATACGAGGGATGACAGTATGTGAAAATCTATTTATTAGATTTTTTCGGTTACACGAGTCGAATTGTGTGAAAGTGTAAAATGAGTTTTTCCTTGATGTTTCTTCAGCTTGATCAATAAATGCTGGGAATAAAATCTAGATTATAGGGAGATTGTATGAGAGTTCCAACATGAGCGATGTGAATAGCAGCCATTAAAACACAAGTTTTGTGAGCTTGAACGTTATTTTAGTGGAACAAAACACATCAGCTCAATTATTCCTTTGTTGTTTGTCGAACTTTTGTTATGAAATTCATATGATATTGGATTGAGATGGTGCGCCTACGTGTTCACGATTTTGGTGGCGGAAGAAGGGACTCGAAATTTTCGATAAGGTGGTGAGCTCCAATACTGCCATCTTATAATTTATATTTCTGACCCTGGATCAAACATCTAGATTTGATTTATCGTGACAATTGGAGAAAGAGTTCATCTAAAACTGGGTTTTTGTTGAATTTGCCTCAGCATTGATTTGTCAGTTGCATTTTCGACAAGCCGATGACACTCCGTGCATTTAACGAGTAAATACTCTTCCCAAATCTTGGTGCAAATCAAACATGTTTGATGTAATATGAGTACGATACGTTAACAGCTTTGCAAATTGAAAATGTAATAAGAGAATAATATCGTATTTTTTTTCACGATCGTTCGACAATGGATCTATTTTATTACAAGTGGTTTATGGAATTTGTATAATAGTCTGCAAGATACCTTCTCCTTTTTCAAAAGACCTTTCTGTTTGCTCTTGTGTGCAATAATATCACAAAAACAGATAAAAAAAAAGTAATCTGAAGCCCTTACTGATCCAGCGGATAATGAAAAGAATATCAAATTTTCTGTCCTATCATTCTGTGTAACTAGCCAAATCTGGTAAGACTCTGTTGATGGAGAGAAAAAAATCTGACAAATATCAAAATGTGAAAGATGTATCTTACAGCCATTGAATTATAAACAATATCAATCAAAAATAATTGATACTCCCATAAATACGTTTGCAGACCAAAATTTATTATTGAATTATATTCTTTTTTCACAAGATTATTCATAACTACAGCTGCCATGCTTCATTTCACCCTACGTCGTCATTTCGATCATTTGATATGACATTCCTCATCCAGAACGTAAACAGCAAGGCAAATGCAAGAAATTAATAAAAGTTCATTTTGCGTGACGCGCGATAAAGACAGAATACTTCACACAAGCGCCAGAAGTCGCCCATCTTACATAATAAATATGGCGCAGATGATACGAAATAACCTAGTTTCTTTTTTCCACGGTTATCTTTGATGACGCTGTAGGCGTGTAGTTTCGCAAGAAATCGGTTAAAAGTCTCACGAAACTTTTCACAAAAGTTGAAGTAAGTTTCCGAATGAAATTATTAAAGTCCTTGTGTCGCGACAAGCAACTACCGTATATTGGCGACAAGAAAGACGAAACTTTCGAAGAAATAACTGCCTTAGTCCAATAGATTTTCTGTTAGAATTCGGAGAAGAATGTGTAGCTTAAAAAAAGCGAGAAGCACGTTTTGTTCGCTTTGTATTTCACACTGATGCAATTTTCACTTGGAAGTTTTAAATCACTACAAATGTGGGATAAAGGAATTTGGAAGAAATTGAAGTTGCTCGTCATTATAGCACCAAGTTAAATTATTTTCTGCTCGTAATAGTTTCATTTCTCCTAAAACTTTTGTGATAAATTTTCTTTGGATTCATATTCAATAATACCATTCCACCCTATATTTGGCAATAATTCAAAATGTTTCTCAACAATAGAAAAATCTGTAAAACATTGTGCGAAATGTTTTTGCTGATCTAATCAAGTGGATAGGTGAACTTATGCTCTAAAAAATTTCTTCCAAGTACATATACATTATCGTTTTGCTCACAAGATAAAAGTAGCGTTCCAGAAACCGTATGCAGAAAATTTTGTCACGAATATGAAATATCTTGAGCTATTTACTTGATTACAATCATATTTATTGTAATATTAATCTAAGTTGTCAATTGGAACATTTGGAAAATGTTCCTGTCAGTAATAATACATGTGAATAACATTTTATTGTTGCAGGATGTAATTGTCGCATTGTATTCTAGTAGTTCGCATTGACATAGTGTGACTTTTGATTGATTGAATGTTGTGGGAAATCAAACTATTGCTATATAAACCAACGTCACACATGAGTAGGGGAACTAGTAGTGGCGCAAAAAGTGGAAAAAATTACGATCTGTGTATAAGTTACGAAATCACAATTTTGTAGCAAATTGGTGTCAGAAGTGGTATCCGGAAGAACTGAGTGTAATGAATTCATGATCCGAACGTGGAAAAGTAGTTAGGTTGCAATGCTGCGAAGTGCCAAAAACTTGTGTTGGAACTGTTTCAAATATCCACGACAAGAAGCATGGCCACCAGTGAAAATGTAAGATCAGCTTAAAGTGTTGATAGAGTTTTTGGAAACGTCGGCAACATACATGTAGAAAAGAATGACTGAATAGATGCAAGCTAAGGAGAAAAATGATTGAGTTCACGCAAGGTATGAAAATAAGCATAACTGAATCAGTAAAAGAGATCGTTGCTTAAGAGAGGCAAACAGTGAAAGAAACCGTAGCGGAGCAGATGTAATCGATAGAGATGGTAATAACTAATCAGTGATAGGTGAAGTCCAAAAGATTGAAGAAAAATTGATGAAGAACTTACAGAAATTAGGTGTGAACCGTGCGGATCGAAAATGATTTGAGGGCGAAATTAGACACGATCATCACCGAAAAACTGCAGAGTCTTAATAGTGACGGTGCAGCTTTACGAATAGGAAGCATGCCAATGTCTACGCCTAAAGAAGTTTCTGTCGATTGCAATCTCAATCTAATGCCGTATGATGGCAAGACATTTTGGGATAAATATTTCGCTCAATTTAAACTGATTTGGAGAAACAATGGTTGGAATAAGAGCAAAGATAAATTGTACTGACTGAAATTTTTCAGTAGACAGTTAGATTATGAAGAGCTGATATTCAAATTTAAGCTGAGCTTCGGGAATAAACACATGGCAGAACAACTACATGAACACCAACTGAATTGTATGCAGCTATACGAAAACGATCTGATGTTCGCGTATGCTGTACAGAGTTTGATCAGAAAAGCTTTTTTGAATTGTCCTAGCTCAGTACAGGACCATGTGATGGTAAGAAAACAGTTGCATCGGTGACGACAAGATTGGTCGAGCTATGCAGGTAGCAAATCCGAGCACTATGAGAGAAGTTCTAACGAAAGCGTCAAGACTGGCAAAGAGAACGATATATTTAAAGCACGTGTAGGCGGAAGAGCTCAAGGTGAGGAGAATCATATCCTTCACAGAAACAAGAGCGATCCGAATTTCGGTTTATAACAACAGCACCGTTATGAGAGAGTTTGAGCAAGTTGGGTTTGTACTGTCACTTAGGAACCTGCAGCAGTTCTTAGGCCGATCATAGAGTGAATAAAGCAATAAAGAAACTTTAGCTATGAATTCAATCACTAAGGCCTAAGATAATAAATTTTCTGAATATAAAGAACGGCTTACTACCTATACCAAATATGTAAATTAGAAAGACTATCGAAAAGTACGGAAACGCATTTACTGGGTTGGCTGTCAAGAGGACATTGAACAATACTGCAAGACTTGTGAACACTGTAAATTAAGACAAAAAAATAGGATGGGTTACTTCGAAGGGCTCAAATGCTAATTTTGAGCAATTTTTATTTATTTTTTGAAATATATATTGTTTACTAGAAAATTCGATACGAATCGTGTTAATAAGAAAGTCCTGCTTCGCGGTTATTCATCAAACAAAGCCATCGCGACGAGAAATAGTACTTAAATACACTTGATTGTGAATAATTATCAGGAAACAGTGAGACTATTATGGAAGGGCAATTATAAGGAGACTCAAACATAAAGTGATCTTATATTTTTGTAGCCGGTTCATTATAGCACTGCAATTCTCATACAGTATCGTAATTTCTGTATAAATAAGTTATTTGTACGAAATGATTCTTGTCTTTACTTTTATTGAGAAATTGGAATTCAATCTGTCTATGAACTAATGAAATATGAATATTAAAAAATGCAAAATGAAGGTTTCATTTTACGTAGTAATATTCTCAATAATTGGATTCCATTCAGTTTATCATGAACATCAAATAGATATTACTAATGATTAGTTATTCCAATAATGGAACAAAGGAAACATATATACTTTTCATTTAAATTATCCTGCGAACTTCATTATATTTAAATTCAATTCAGAACATATAAATTATCACAATCAGAGATGAATGTAACAAATAACAATAAACAATATTTTTTCTATAGACTTCATAAAATGATGACATTTATAATCAGGAAGCGAAATGCCGCATTGGACTTGTTTATCATGACAACGTATATGAAATATTCCGCGCACTAATTTCATCTTGACAACTCTTCCAATTTTTGTATTCCAATATGATTTTAATAATTTTTTTTAATGATTTTTTGACGTTCATGGAAGAAATGTTGTATGCAATTCGTGCGCGTAATTTCTTTGATGCTTTCGAATGATTTGTGTCGTGGCTCCAGCCTTGACAAAATTCTTGAGCACAAAAGTATAATTTCGGGCACTAGATACATAAATTACTCTTATAATAAGCTGAATTATGAATCTACTTGAAAAAATTTTAGAAGTTCTTTCAATGCGTGCCAGGCATTAGCTACTTTCCGATAGGACGTCATTTTGTGTTCTAGCCTCGAATTTGCGAGACGAAATTGAGAACGGCATATCAAGAAATGATGCAATATGAAAAATGCGAGATCTTGCTAAACTTTCGTGTTTTGTGCATAAAAACTCATGAAATGGAAGATTGGGTAATTCAAGCAGTTTCCAGAAATTTTGTTTTACCTCATGTGCAGCACAAGACACGATGTATAATAGTTTTTACATAATCAGCTGCATCTTGAATCCTCTACAGTTTCTATGCATATATTTCTGAAGAACAATAATAGAAACATCTTTTATTATTATCTCTGCCCATGTTATTCTCATGGCTTATTGCTCACTGATTTTTCTACAGAAAATCTTCAGAGACTTGCGGATCTGTAATTAAAAAGAGTGTTGAAAAAAAATTCTTTGCTTCGCATCAGCTTCCATCTGTTGGTTATTGCCTCGGAGTCATCGGATCCATCTTTCGTAGCTTTATAAGTTGATACTAATAGCAACCGTATACTGAAATGTTTCTTTTATACAACATAATAACTATAGCAACAAAAGTTGATACTATATAACAAACTGAGAAAGGGTATTTATAGCTCATATGCTGTAATACGAAATTCGAGTCCTAACGACGGACAAAAAGTAAGTAAGATTTTCACTGAATTATAGTATACTCTTCACAAAAACTAACAGTAACCGTAGCTTAACGACTTGTAACCGCATCCTATGACTGAAGAAATATTAATCAATCTATCAAGTGTAGTACAAGTGTCTGCGACATTCATAGCGGGAGAAAGGTGTGATTGGTATTTATTTTCATAACAACCTACGACTTCTCTATCGTCATGATTCATATTTGTGTAATTTCTTTCAAAAAAAATCATTGATTTCAATCATTTTGATTATTTTCTTATATTTTCTATTAATTCAGTTATATTTCTTTCGAAGAAATAATCGCGATTTGAATTAACTGATCATTGAATATATTCAAGTGGAAATTCAATTCTTTAAAAAGTACTTAAAAGGTTTTTATTGAAACATTGATTTCCCTAGCTGTGAACACGTTTATTTTATATTCGTGCTATGATTTAAAATTAGTGTTTCACAAGAATCAAGAAATAGTCTTGATCTTGTCTTGACAAGACGTACTATCAACAATCAAGACTTCTTGTCAAGAAGTCTTGATATCTTGACAATTAATTATTCAGATCTGCATAATTTATTATTCTATTATTGGAATCTGCTGTGGTCATCACAATTTTTTCCCGACAATAAATTTCATGGCCAGTTTCATCACTGTTTCATGAATTTAGGAGTATCATACCAAATTTCAAAGTGACATTTGTCAATGTCAAACTGACAGTTCAAAGTGACAGCGTCATTTTCAAAGTGACAGCGTCATTTTCAAAGTGACAGCGTCATTTTCAAAGTGACAGCGTCATTTTCGAAGTGACAACTGTCATTGTCGAAGTGACGGCTGTCACTGTCTAAATGACAGTTGTCATTGTTATGGTGACAGATGGCGGCATACAATATAAGTATTCTTGGAAATGGAGAGTCTTTTCCCAGATTTTCCAGTTGAAAAAGCTCATTTACAAATTTAAACTTATTCGGAGGAGTAAGAAGTATCGGTGGCTATGATTTTCAAAACAAATATTTGATACATATCGAAAGCATAAGTCGTCAGTTTCCAGTGATTGAAACGTTTATGTAGAAGAGAAATGTATTGGTAGAATCCCCAATACTATAAGGTCCAGTATTTCAATCCATGGCTTACCTTAAACGTAGCTTAATTTGCATAGTAATTATTGTTAGAACAATTTTTACCAAGGTAATTAAGCTTTGCTTTAGATAAACCGAGGACTGAAATACTGGCCCTAAGAAAGTTGTTAATTCTTAGCAACATTGCTATAAATCATATAACAATAATAATTGCAAATACTGATTAAAACATGAAAATGACAGACTTTTCATTTATTTCTATTGGTGGCAATCATGGAAAACGTTGCTAGAATCGATTCATAACATAACTGACAAGGAGGATGAAGGGTAGACACTAACACTGAACTGAGTGTTCAGATTAGATAGAACAATGGAGAAAGGGACTTCCCCCTAAAAGTCAAGATCAAGAAATATCAAGAATTCTTGAAACAAGACAAGAAATGCGTCGTCAAGAAATGGGCAAGACAAGAAATGGTCATCAAGATAAGGAATCTTGTCTTGATGAAACACTATTTAAAATGCGCAATAATAATCAAAATCTAAACTCTAAAATCTAAAATCACTTTGTACCTACATGCAAGATGGTTGAAGACAAACTGAAGACGTACAAAGTAGGCAACTGGAAAATGAAGGAAATAAAAGTAGCAATACTAGCTTATGTGAATGGTATGGTAGTTTTCGGAGAAAGTGGAAAAGAACTAGAGCATAACATTAAGGTATTAGAGGAAGAGCTAAGGAAATGGAACATGATAATAAATGTAGAGAAAATAAAAACGATGGCAATAAATATCGTAGAAAAACAAAATATAAAACTGCATGGAGAGGAGATAGAAAAAGTGGAGGCATTCAAATATTTAGTTGGGGTAATTAGCAAAAATGGCACGCTAGATCAAGAAATAGAGGAAAGAGTAGCAGCAACAGGAAGATTATTCAACTCACTGGAAACCAGGTTCCTTGATAAAAAAGAGATTTCTAAGCAGACGAAAGTAGAAGTTCTCAAAAAAGTAACAGTTTCTGTATTAACATACGGAAGTGAGTCTTGGACAACACAGAAAAGACATCAAAGCAGGTTATAAAATATAGAGATGCGTTTCCTCAGAAAAATGGACAAAATTAGAAACGACACGTTTAGGAAAAATCTGGGGACAAAATCGGTGAAACATTGCATCCAAGAAGGACAACTCAGATGGGTGGGACATCTGCACAGAATGAATGACGACCGGTTAGCAAAACAAGTTTCCGGAGCGAGAAACCACTTGAAGAGAAAGAGGGGACGACCAGTGAAAAAATAGGAGGAAGAGGTAATAGAGGCAGCAAAGTACCGGGGTATAAGTTGGCCAGAGGCAAAAAAAAGTATGACCAACCGGAAGACGTGGAGATGCATGTGGCGAAGAAATCCGGAAGAATACCTATCGAGTGGCGAAGAAGAATACAGAGAGAACGCCTTACACCGAAATGTAGATAAGCAAAGGATTAAGTAAGTTAAGTGAGCTTTAACTCAAAATGCGCAATAATAATCAAGATCTAAACTAATATTCTTTCGAAAGTACTTGTTATACATCTAAATTATCAAATACTGGTAATTTTTATATTGGGATACAATCTCAAAAAATTTAAAAATCGGAAAGATCAAAGATTCTTGATCTTTTTGTTTGAATTATAATTTGGTTCAACCCTGATCCTCAGCAAAAGCAAAATTATTCACAATATAATCTAACATTAAGTTTTGTGTACAACTCAGACCTAATCGGACTTCATGGGAACGCTTTGCCTTAAACTTCTGCTCATTTGAACAAGCTCTGAATTATATACTAGTTACATTTCGACGATCGCAAACATTCACGCTTCGCCATCATGTGCAATTGTTGTAATTAGAACTAATGCTATGAACGTTAGTGAAGTTCAACAACTGGAAATTAATAATTAGAGCTACGATTGCATGAGCAATCTTCATTTTTTCAATGATGACATAGTGTAATCATATATTCATCAATTTAATTCTTGATTGAAATTATTGTTTACCTATAATATACACTTTGAATTTCACTGTACGAAATCATTGATTACTTTCAACCTTTAGAAGTTTTATTAATGTTATCTAAATTATCTACGGTTGAATTGATCACCCCATTACCTGCTGCTGACCCTGCAAAAGATGATTCTCCCACCTCCAAACGACTGAACAGACCCCTGTACTCTCTGAACAACGTACCCAGTCCCGTGTCTCCAATGGCCTTGTGTTGAGCAATTTATACGATTTTTTTGCTATCAACGATCCGTGTAGTTTCACAGTTGAGCCCTGGAGCTCAAACTCCGGCCCCGGACTCATTGGATTTCTGCGTGCTGTTTTCTATTCCTGGTTCGTTTTCATTTATGTTCGTTTCATGTTCACAAAGTGGAATTGTGTTTATGAGCTATCAGGGCTGTGAATTTTCGTGATTGTGGTTTTAATTGCGTAATGTTTTAGCTGAATCGAAAAAGTTGCTCTATTCGAAAGCTTCACAGAAATGTAGTTTGCTTTCTACGCACAAGTACATAACCAAGTTTATTCCATATTTTACGTTGAAAAGAATCCACTTAAAAAAAAAAAATGCCTAATATCGTTTGCGTTGCATAGAATTTCGATTTGAGGGAGTGATAACGTCTGTCCGTAAGAAAAGGAGAAATACTTATCCAATTTATAACGATTGATTTTTTTGTCGAAACTATTTTCAAATGGAGATATCCTCAATTTCTCTACCGTTTATGTAGTTCCATAATACTCTCTTTCTGGTACATTATTTGATCGGGAAGCTATGAATTGTTATCAATACATAAATCGCAAAAGAGAATATAGAAAGTTCAATTAAAATTTTTCTTGTAACATATTCAACTTTCTGAGACCAGAATATTTCAAACTGGTTGAATAAGTCTACCCGCTATGGTTATTCGAAGTTAAATGGATCTACATCCGCAAGTTCTTCTCCAAGCGAGCTCTTCGAAGAAGAGATTTAGCCGTCGTGCAAAATTAGGTAATTATTTTTGCCTCAAGACGATTTTCAGACCATCAGTTTTACTAGCAATTCCTTGAGAGATTTTTTTATGTATGCTTGGAATTTAGAGCTTTTCAATGTTGATAATTTCATTATATGTATTATCAAATTATCGTCAGGAAAATGGAGAATGCTATTGTTTTTCATAGCTCCGTAGTCTGTCGATTATGCCATGGATTACTGACCCTATAGCTCATATTAAAAAAAATTATATGATAGTAGGTACAATATTATATTTGACCTAATGTCGGATATTCAAGACTATAAACTGTACATAAGTATGCATTTAATGTGTTTATTTCCTAAAGTGCGCTGTTTGGAATCTTGAGAAATTACTTGAACTTTCTACAGGATTTTCTCGAGATTTACAAGACATCATAACGTACTTAGTTTCCTAATTCAAAATTATTATCAACATGTCTCAACTGCTTTTCTTTCAAAACTAAATAATATCTTACATTTATTGCACCCCCTAAGAACTATGGGTTGAACTTTTACGAGATGAATTTAGATGGTCTAATAAATACATGATCAATTAGGTAAAATGACTCAATATAGAAATGATAATTTCTATTATTATTTCAATTCACTTCTTAAATTTTGTACAGGATCTATGAGTTTTTAGCTTATTTACTTTTTGGTGGAGTATTATTTTGCAAATATTTGAGAGACATATGATTGGCTAAGCTCTTTGGCTTAAGACTTGTCTTATTACTATCAAGGATCAGATTTTCTCATGGAGCATCATTGCCAAATCTCCATGTAGAAATTCTAAATCTTGCCAGAATATGGGACAACACAAGTGTTCCGATCCACATTTTGCATATTTATATCTTGTGATATTTGCCAAGAAACTAGCAAAGAAGTGTTTATCGGTTTAGAAAAAAATATTCATTATAATTGAAATAATTCAAATGAAAATTACAAATTTGTTAGCTAACATCTACTCAGTCCAGAACAATAAAATCAGAAAAATAGGTATTCAGACAAATCACTGAGTCGTAAATAAATTTTTTCTTCGCATTTTATAATTATCCGTTTTCTGAACAATATTAAACATGATGAAAAGATCATACTCATCAATATTATATTTGAATGTTTGATTAGGACTCAGTCATTCTAATATTTGTGACACGAGGGACAGAAATTGAATTTTCCGTAGATCCTATCAATAATTATGAAGAGCGTTAACTCTTTTAGTTATAACTAGGACGTGATATATTATTTTTTTGTGTCAAAAGATTGTTTGCTACTACCTCTTGCCTGACAGCGATGAAACATCTAAAACTAGAAAATCTAACATCAAATAATAAAAGCAATCAGACTATCCTTTAAGTAAATTTACTAAATAGATCTTGTCAAAATATTCTGTTTATCAATATCAATTTATAAATTATTCAAATGCTAAAACCGTATGAAAAATCATACCACAATGTCTGAGAATACCATAATTGATCAAGCCTTGTGTCCCTCAGTTGCTTTGCACCTTGGAATATCAATCTTGACTACAAAAAATAGAATATAGTATTAGCAACTTTCAGATTTTTCAGTTGATTGAGGCCATTTCCAAGTTTTCTCCGTGGTTACTTCACTTTATTTGGAAATTGTAGGAGAATTAGCAGTCTTTGAACAATTTCTTATTTTCCAAATACCAAGCCTCGTATATTCCGTCTCAAAATGAAAAAAAAAATTGGACTCAAAAAATAATTGATTCCTGTCTGTCAACGCATCATAGAGTTATTTTTATTGCAAAACTTGAGAGCAAGAAAGCAGCAGACATTTTTCACCTATACTAGTGTATGGATGTCTCGACAAGGTTGTATCAATTTTTTTGTTCCATAGAACAATTAGTCCCTATTTGCCATTGACAATTAGAAGTATGAATTTCCAAATGAAGTTTAATATATTCACGTGGAAAACTTGAGAATGGCCTCAATCAACTAAAAAATCAAAAACCTACTGATACTTAGATTGGCAGACGGGAACAAATTGCGCCAGTTTTTCCGCACAAGACTCGCAATTCTAAATTAATGCACGAAAAAACGATGAAAGAGAAGAAATGTGATCATTTAAATAAAGAAAATTGAATCAATGATTATATCCAGAAAATTAACGGAACATCTAATGAAACTTAAGAATTATAAACTGGAATGAGAACTCTCATCCAAGTATCTGAAATCAAGTATTCAAAATAGATTTGAAAATGGAATTAATGCGAGAATAACCACAGAATCTAAATTATTTCGTGTGCTTGAAGATTCCTTCTTAGACAACCAATAACATTAAACAACGAGTTCTGGTAAGGATTGAACATCATGAGCATCAAAAAACACTTTGAGATCCTGAGCTCTTCCATCAAAAAAATATACTAGACACCTAAAATTAACAAAACAAAGACCAAATGTAGTAGGTAAATCTGAATACGAAATGGATTTCGGCCCAATATGAGGAGTTAAGAGCACCCTTCTCAGCTGTCTCGAGTTCAAGTTTTGTTCCACAGGCGCGCGCAACGCAATTCGATAATATTCAGGAATCGTTTTCGAAAGCGCGAGCGTAACAAGCTAAACCAAATTTATTGTTGCACATGAACACTCATTTATAGACTGAACCTCGGCATAACATGAGAAGTATTTTTCTCGGCTGTTTCGGGCTCAAGTTCTGTCCGACAGTCGCATGCAATGCAATTCGATAATATTCAGAGCTGTTTTTTGAAAACGCGAGCGTAGCAAGCAAGCCTAAACAATTATTCACCAGGAGTAATCTACTTTTAAATAGAATGACGAGGTGTTAATTATTTGCATGACATTTTGAATCAAAATGTGGTTGAAATTTTGTACTATTTTTGGGTTAACAATGATTAGCTTGAAGTCATTTGCTCTAATAGGAGAGCAAGATATAAAATTTCCGTCTATCATTTTACATAAAATGGCGTTCCAATTCTGGTGTTTATTTACTATTTTTAGTGGTATAAAAAGTTTTTGACGTTTAATTAGGGCACATCCCAACTCGGCACATTCAATCTCTCGATGGGACATCAGTCAAGGGTTGCAGGTAATCCTTATGACCAACTCGGCACATCTTAAACAAGTGTTGCAGAAAAACCCATCCATATTATCGGCTTAGAACCTAAGAGAAATATAAATTAAAATGTTTCGTTTAGTAGCTGTCTATTATCAATCTAACGGTTCAATCAACAACATCAAAGAAATCAATTTTCGAGATAGCTAGCTAACTTGGAAAAACACTACTGATTGTAGAGCAACATAAATTCAGTAAATCAAATCGAAAATTTTCATCTGGTGAAGTGAAGTAGCGGTGTATTGATCGAAAGTGCAAAGTATTTTTCCATATTATAAGCGAGTCCAGAGATCGAGTAATAACGACAAAAAGGTTAATCCACGATCACGCCGAAATTATTATTTTTATTGTATGATGCAGCCTACTTATTTTTTGATTTCGTATTATTGTATGTCAAATTTTGTATGATTATAAGAAAGAAACTATAAAATTGTTTTTTTTTTTTTTCAAATATTAGAATGCTCAGTCCTCCTTCTGTTCAGGTACCTGAGTCATTACATTATCATCAGAGACTACCTGCAAGTGTGCCGAGTTGGGTATCACTGCAGGTACCTGAGATACTCGTATGTGCCGAGTTGGGGAGTCATTAGCAGAGACTACCTGTAAATGTGCCGAGTTGGGAATCGCCGTTTAATTATACTATATCTGGTGATAAGTTGAACATGAACTGTTCTGGTACTCGACATCGGGAAACGCAAATAGATTGCAAACTCTAGAAGTAAATATTTTACGGAGATTATCACCAAAACAATGTTAGACCAAGTAAGAAACCAAACCATATGACGAGCTTTGAGTAACATCTGCGAACAACTACTTAATATAAGCCCAAATAAGATGATGTGATTATCGCATGGCAGAAGAAAGTATGTTCAACAAATCTATCTAAGGAAATGAATGAACAATTAACATACGCTTAAAAAAGGTATCAAAGGGAAGCTGGGAAAAAAAAACTGAAAAGCGATATGGAAGTCTCTTCGGCAATATGTTGTCTAACAGCAAGAAAAACTACTAGCGAAGGATGAAAGATGGCGGTGTAATGAAAGATCGCGAATGTTTATATTCAAAAAATATTATCACGAAATATCAAAAATATTATGTAATTTGAGGTATTCTTAACCACAAAATAAAAATCAGGGAGTTGAACAATTTGGAGCTCCAGTTCCATAAAAAAACAGTTAGAAGCTCAAAATAATTTTGTACGTATTAATAATCCACAAAATAGCCCATAACCTTCTTTTGTACTCATTTGGAGCACAGAATATCATTGTTTTTATTTTCATTGAAGGATAACTAGCACATATATTTTGAATTGAAATCTTATTACTATAAAAATAAGTACCTATAGAAGCATTTCATATCACGTTCACGAGATCTTTATTATACAAAGCTTGCTTGTCGAATAAATGCTACATTCCGTTTTATGAACTTTAAACGGCGATATTAAAATGCTCTACATACAGCAATACAATAACTGTGATATTGATCATATAATAAAATCTTGAATATTGAAACAAGAGAGAAAATATGCAAAGGGCCGTACAAAAAATTTAGTTTTCGAGTGATTATGTAAGCAGATGCTTATGTACCTAGTAATTCATATTTCACTTCTATCTTTTCCTTCAATTCAATTAAGTTCTATTTATCTGACAGAATTTGCTACGAATATTTATTGGTTTCCATTGTCTTCCTCATTAGTTATAACAATAGACTACGCATCTCCTTTATCAGAGCCAATATTCAATTCTTGCTGAATTTCAAGATCTACAATTTAAAATTCTTCATGAATATTTCATATCAAAACTGAAAGAATCTTACATATAAACTTTTGCAAAACGACAGAGTTCTGAAGGTATCATAAATTTGAACTAAGCTAAAATAAAACCAAAATGTATCGGCCGAACCATCCGTATAAAATAAATATCTAAGATTGATGCGCATTCCTTCAGAAAGTGCCATATAAATCCATAAAAAATAAACTGAAGCTCTCGACAAAATGAAAAGATCCTATCCCATGAAGCAGACTTACAAAAAAAAAAAGAATTAGTGTTTCAAATCCTTGAGCGGATTTCATATATTTATTACGGTTTTGACATCAATAGCAGTAAGAGACCAAAATAATCATAAATTTTTTATCAAACTTATGAATAAACTTCTTAGGACGAAGATCATGTTTTCACCTTTAATCCTCCATTTCATTCTTGAATCATAAGTTCACATTTTCTTGAGGTTGGGAAGAGTATGCAGCATAAATTAGTCATTTCTAGGATTCTGTCCCTATGTGTGTGATGTTATTGCAAAGGCCTTAGTAATTTATTCCATGCATTTTTTTCTCAATATATACTTGTAAATGTATCCATATTACCTTTTCTAATTCTGATTGCTCAAAGTGCAGAGACTGAAATTCCAAGAAACTTTACAGAAGTCTTATAGTAGCTCAAAGATCTATGAGAAAGTGTAGTAAAATATTATATCTACGTGCCCAAGGCGATATTGAATTATCCAAGATACATTTATTAATGAGAAGAAACTAATACATGATTATTGAATATCAGAATGTCTAAGTAAGAATTAGGCAGCATTGGGGCAAAATGGATCTGATTTCTCCCGAGCTCAAATGTATTTCAGTCAGGAAAATTAACATTTATAATCCATTTGAGCCTTCAACTATAGAATTAGAATATCAATATCTTAAAATAGCTCCATGGGTACCTTTATGACACTAGGAAAGGTATCCATCTAAATAGCGTGCAGTAGAGTTCATCCTTCCGGAAGCATTGAGCAAGACAAGAAATTCTCTTGGATCGATTTCATTGCCGTGATGGTCATGAGCTGTTCCATTATCGTTTAGTTCTGTGTACTTTCCACCAGCCATCCCGGCTTTATTCCGTTCTTATATTTTTATTCCCGATACGGGGTTGTCGGCAGAAAGAATGAATTGAGGCTTTGATTGGCTTCAGCTTGAAAAGAATTTTTGTTTGATTCTTTTGAAGAAGTCTGACGGGACTAAAATCAGGTGAAGAATTGAAATTTAAATTGCATTGTTGTCGGATTTCCCTGGATTTGGCATTCCTATTCTGTGGCGGTATTTATAATTGAATTTGTTTGATGCATTGCAGTGAAAAAATTGATTGAATATAAATAATAATTGAAATATCAATTTCTTTTTATTATGAGCGTATTTCATTTGAATAAAATCATATATTCTATCTCTGTTCATATATATTTTAATCACATTCGACAGAAATGATATTTTAGAATGAAAACTGCGTGCTGTTATTTTTTATTGTAAATTGAACATAGTTTAATTTTTTTAGAATTGGTTGTTATATATGCTTATTTAATGTTTCCGCTCAATCAAACTTTATTATCAAATAGTTCAAGCAACTCACGTGAAAATATCGAGCTTATTTCTGAAAAGATAAAACTCTCAGCTAAAATATTGATTGCCCAGACAATTTTACACCTTTCTATGATACAAATTTTGTACTTTTACTTAGCCTACGACATGGAAGCACAGAATGAACAGCAAATTGATATCAATTAAGGTTTATCCATGAGAAATCATATCGCCTAATTGAATCACATTAATTAACTTATGTTTTTGGACACTCATTAGCTCATAACATGAAAGCCCGTAGCCACTGCCAAGATAAAGATGGAGCCTCATGTAACATTTAGAAATGGGCTGTCACCTCTGAAATTGATCACACAGTATTTGGCAACATGCAGTACACATGTGCTGCTCCTATTATTATTTACAGTATTATATACTCCGCGAGTCACCAGTGAACTATAGAGCCTAGAAAACTCAAGACTAAAATGAAGTCCAAATAAGTATATGTGTGTCTACTCATTGATCATACATCAAAACTGCTGAGCTACTTATACTCAAGATTCATATTCAGATGCTTCAAGATATTCTCTTCCTCAGCAAATTCAAATAATTAGAACTACTCCTTCTATCCATCAATATTCGAAGAATGTTAGATTACATAAAGACTCCATCTTTTGATAGACATACTCCGTTTTCTCATACCGGTGTTAGTTACTATGAAAGCAAAAAAGTAGGTGCGGCATGCTGTAAGAGCTAAGTTTAATGTCAAAACCAAGAAACAAATACTGTTCTGATTTGATACTATTCCACTTTAAGATTGGAAGTATTATTCATAGATTGACAAATCTGAGAAAAAAGGATCTCCAAAAATTCGCTGAACTGATTTTGTTCAATTTATGGTAATGAAACTTCGTGAGTGACTTCATTGTGATGAGTCCGACAGCTCTCACAATTGACAAAATTCTTGATTTGGGAGCGTTTTTCAGCAAGGGCTAATTGAACACGTCAATTTTATGAAGCCTCAAAATTATATTACCGTTATTTTGATATTCACACTAATCGAAAGATTTTTTTATTATTAAATGAAAAATAATAATGTCCGACATGAATATTGGGAACCAGCGGTGAGTCCGACAAGCCACTCTTGTCACAAGTACGTTGGTATGAAAACGGATTACTGCTAGTCTGAGACTTTAAGGACGTGTTCAATAATTTTTTTCCTTCTAAAATTTGGTCATTTTGCCCGATAAATTGTCAGGGGCGTTTTCTCAGTCCGACACTGAAAACGTGTCAGGATTATAACAGCTCCTTCATCGATGACCGCTTGTCGGACCAAAACAGTCATAATTTGAAAGCATATTATCTGTCCAAAAAACATATTGTCCGACAGAAATATTGGTTCTTACCATCAATCCGACAAGAAAACGCTCGCACAAATATAATTCAATTTTTGACGTATCTAGTATCAAGAGATAAGTAATGGACGTTGTTTATAAGCTAATAATGAATAATTCATTAACAAAATAATTGATAAAAAGTAAAGTAGAAAATAGAAAAAGAAATATATTATAATGTCGCTAAGTCAGAACATTACTTACTTTGATCATCCATTTCCAAGGGTTTCCAAGTAGAATGAAATTGGAATTCGATGCTACATCCGAAACTAAAATTAGGATTAGTGGCTCCCATTCAAGATTTTAAAGTGACTTCCTCCCCCTATTGTAGGAAGGGAAGAGAAATCTTTGGCATTTTTTTCCAGTCATTTACCAATTCGGTGCATATTTCTATATACTTCAAATATGCCATATTACACATTCTCCACACAGACTTCAACTAAGCCAAGATTCACATCACCTCGTGTGCGCGGTACAAAGTTTTCTCTTCACGTAAAATTGAAGGACACCTGTATACACTTTCAGCTTTCAGGACTCGATCATATAAACTTCAAATATGCCAGATATCAAATTTTTTCGTGCGTGCAATATGCTTGGAAAGAGAATCAAAGCTTACTCTTCACGTAATAAAATAGAGATCAAAATGGGACACCTGTATATAATTTTCACTTTCTGCACATCATCTCCATATAAATTTTGAGTATGCCAAATCTCACATTCTTCCGTGCATGCAATATGCTTAAAGAGAGGTCGAAAGTTTGCTTTTGACGTATCAATATATAGATATCACAGTTTGAGTTGAATTTGAATGATATTTGAGGAGCTTATCACAGTATACTGACTTTATATCACACATCTGATTCCAAAATAGTATTAATATATTGGAGCACAAGCCTTTTTTTATTATTTATAATCAATTATCATACTGACTTGATATGCATATATGTATTTGCCTATGAACTCAGCCACATTCATACCGCATATTTTTGCTTTTTCTGAAGTATTGCCTCACTTAAATTGTCCGACATGTATACAGTAATGTTCTAGACACTATTCGAATGTAAAGTGAAAAACATAGGGATAAGCGGTCATTGATAAGGGGACTGTTATAATCCTGACACGTTTTCAGTGTCGGACTGAAAAAAACGCCCCCAAAAATTTGTCGGACAAAATGACCAAATTTTGGAAAAAAAATAATTGAACATGTCCTCAAAGTTTCAGACTAGCGGTAATCCGTTTCCATACCAACGTACTTGTGACAAGTGCGGCTTGTCGGACTCACCGCTGGCCCCCAATATTCATGTCGGACAATATTATTTTTCATTTAATAATCAAAAAATCTTTCGATTAGTGTGAATATCAATATAACGGTAATACAATTTTGAGGCTCCATAAAATTGACGTGTTCAATTAGCCCTCGCTGAAAAACGCCCCCAAATCAAGAATTTCGTCAAATATGAAAGCTGTCGGACTCATCACAATAAAGTCACTCACGGAGTTTTAAGTAAGCGGTAATCAACAAAAAATTTATGCCCTGTCTCACGGACTATAAGTCTGTGGACCCCCAAATAAAAATTAAGTGTAAAAATTAATATTAAGAGGCATGATGACATGGCCGAGCATTGGATGAGAGCGTGCAACGAGAACCAAGCCATCAAGAAGTATAGTAATCATTTTCATGATATTGAATGGCTTTCCATGGTAGCTTGCTTAGCTGATATTTTTGGCGTTTAAAATATATCAAATTTGAGCTTAAAAGGGATAGATGACATAATTTATCTTCATTGCTGAAGAAAAAGTCGAAGCTTTATCAAAAAACTTGATTTATGAACAAATCGGTCTCTTCGAAGTAATTTCGATCATTCTCTTGTTCTCTCGTCATTTTCGCCTTCAACTGGCGAAGCTAGGTTGTAAAAGGAGACTCAAGAAGTAATCATTGATCATCTTTGAGCTTAGAAGTCCTTATTCCGAGACTATTTTCCAAGCTAAGAAGACCAATGGGAAAAATGGATTATGGACTCATTTCATGTAAATAAATTAATTGAAATGAGTTGTGATTCGTCTTCAAAAAGAACATCCAACGAATTTGATTGAAAAAATGTATGGCCAAATTCGAAATCAGGAGCTATTATCGCCTCCTACAACATATTTGTGCAAAAAAAAAATTCCACTCTAGCGTATTCAAAAATAAACAGAAAAGTAGACTACAGATTGAGGCAGATTCAACGATCCAAGTAAGCAACACCAACCTAAACATTACAACTTTGGTCGCGAAAAGGCAACACCAGTAAAATCAAATAAACATATGTGAGTTGTATAGACTCATGTGAGTATTGACAATAAAATTATTAAATCAGTTTTTTCTTTGTCCTATCTTAAGGGGTCCGTGGATCATTGCAAGGTGACACTAGGGGTCCGCTCTCCAAAAAGGTTGGAGGTCCCTGCCATAGAGAACTGAACTGAACAGATGCCTTAGTTTGGACCTACTACAGCATTTCCTTGTCACCAATTTTTGTGCATAACTTACTATTGTTACATTTGAGAGCATCCCTAAGAAGAGTTTGTGATGCCTAGCATGATGCTTGCACAAAGCAGAAATGATTGACTGAATAACTGCTGCATTTAAACAATTTCGTAGCAACCCTACCACACGCGACAAAGTTGAACAATCGATACTGCGGAGCTGTCAATAATGTAATGAGGTACAGGACAGGCAATTTAAAAAGCTATTATTGTAAATTATCAGAACATGCATTAATTGAAAATTTCATTTGCTTGTATATTTTATTTGATATCTGACTATTTGAATGAATAGTTTTTTCAGGACGGGTCAGCCACCATATGTTCCTTTATAAAAAATGAAGAAAATATCAAAATATTGATTCCTAGAGCACCTACATTGCACCTGAAAAGCTTTATGATGAATACAATGCGAAGAGTAGTCACATCAACTCGTTGTAAGATAAAATTAGGAATTCAGGATGCATTCGGCAACTGATCAAGTTCTTTGGACAAAAATTGGCTTTGACAAATTTAATGGCTTTTGAAAAGCCCAGAGAAGTTATTTCTCATCTCATATTACGTTACAACATTTTAGAAGCCCATCCTAAAATCGACGTTTGTATATTGAAAGAGAAAACACATGCGCTGCCATGAAACAACTAGCATGAAGTGGAATAGAATTTTTATCACCAGAGTTCACATTGAATATCTCCACGGAACAAGGAATAAGTGATTCGCGTAATTGATTCAATCAATTTTCTTATTCATTGTGGAAACAAGAGAACGGAAATTGCGAGATACAATTAAAATGTCTTGAATCCAGTCTGATTATCTGAAATTCTCTTGAAATTCTTTTTTTAAACTTACATCACGCTGTGATAGGTCCAGAGAGCAAATGTATAAAAACCAAGAATTCGCCGTCAATTTTTCTCTTTTAAAGACTTGAAATCTAAGTGTATGAAGTCATGTCGACAACAAAATCTCATTACAGGAGCAGTAAAAAGTTTAGTGAAGGAAAGAAAACAAACTAAGACAGAATTTGACGTCCACTTACATTAAAGTCTTTGCGCGGCGTTGCCAAGTTGCAGAGATAAGGTCGCAAGTACAAGAACAGGCAATTTAAAGGTTTACAAGGTGCTAAAAGTTGGCCCTTCGTGCAGTAAGGCCAAAGCTTGTTTGTTACTTAATTTATTGCCAAACAGGACACACAGTTCCCAACAACCACTGTACAAGAAGAGTATCTTCTTTTCCATGGGCGGCGAAAAGGATTCTATACCTTTCATGGCTTTATAACACTGCTATATATTTGAAAAAATATTTTTCGAGTAATAATATTGACTTCTATTTTCTAGGATAATATATATTTTCACATTATCAAAAAAAATATGTCATAATGCTTGTTTATCCTCGTACTGAAAACCAGATTTTCTTAACAACTCTAAATAGTACGTCTCGGAATGAATCCCATACACAATTCAGCCCTACTTGATATTTAGGCTTGTCAATGAACCGGACAATATAAATCTACGACAAAATGTTGTACATAGAGCAATGAGTCTTCAAATTCTTTGATATTTTTCTCTTCGATATCATACACTTATGTATTTTGACACTTATCAAGAATCAAAAACACTGCAAAAACTATAGAATATGTTTCAAGTTTGATTGTTAGAATCAATGAATGTAGCATGGACGCTGAACGATCGTAAATATCGTTCTTGCCTTCGTCGAACGCAGCCAACATCACCCTGGACTACAGTGACGGTCATTCGATCCTTGTAGCATAATATTCTTGAAACAGTGACATAGAAGAGATAATTGCTCATATTTTTGATAGAGATTGACGTTTATAAATTTTTGTTTTTATCACAGCCTGTCTATATTCTTATCACATAACGACGAGTATTATTATTATTTGTTCAAACATTGAGGAGTCCGTAAAAGTATAGCATATATACCCGAAGAGAGAATGCTAGATTCTCTCAGCGTTTTTATTTCTCAAATTGTATCTTAGGAAGAATAACATGCTCCTCTTCCTTGATATTTCATTGATCAGGGATAGCTTGTTCAACTACTGGAACATGACTGTTGCAATACAAATGCAACACCAATAGATATCATCTCAGTCCAATTAGAAATTTTGAGTGAACGAACAAAACATTGTAGATATGAAATTACAGCAACTAAATAATCTAGATATAATACCTGGCTCCAGCACTCCCATAACGCTTCCAGCAAATCGTAAATCAAAGCAACTCTAAGTTTGAGCAAGAACTTTCAGTAACCAAATATCATATTTACATTGAATCCAAAGCCCCTAAAGTTGGTTACCTTCCAATATTTGAACAATTATGTCAAAACATCTTCCTCTAACAATAACAAACCCAATAAATTTAGTACATACACTACTTTTACTTCACCACTGAATAATATTTCAAATCATTGTTTACAGTTTAGAATGTTCTCAAAAGTCCATTAGACTAAATCTCGTTTTCATTTGTAATGCAATACAAATTAGGGTAAACAAATGTCTAGCAACGAAGCAGGCAGGGAAATCAAATAACACGAAGTTTCTACAGAATTAGATCTGTGAAATAGTTTACATCATTGAGCATCAAAACAACGCTTCTATTTATGAGTCCTTTGGCATTATGCTCAAATCACAAGTACATTCTTTAAAGCTCAAACTAGTAAAGATTTCAAGGAGTCTCAACAAATAAGCCCTCATTAGAACTTCTTCCTACAAGAGATATATGAAGAGACATCAATAGTGGTGAGACTTCAATAAGTTTTGGGCAGCTCATATGTCCTCCTGTTTAGTAAAAGGCAACGGTCCAAGTATGTCCACGGCAATCTTCTTGTACAGTGTTGGAGTGCTGCATTGAGTGTCGAATCTCCTTCTTTGATTACCTACAGCGTTAGCAATCTTTGCAATATTGTTTGACGTTCTCTCGACAGCCTAGTAAAATCGTTCTTGAACTTTATCAAGACGGTTCTTGATGCCGCACTGTCAGTTACTGCTACCGTAAGTCACCTGCCAATTTCCCATCGAAATCTCCTCATAGTCGGCATAACACGCCTAAGATCCTATTGTATTATCTACGTCGGCCTTGGTGATTGAATTTAAAGCCAATGTTTCCTAGTAAGTAGGCTTGACCGGTTTTCAGTTACATTATGATCGGCTCCAACACTGAATTACCCAGTTGTGTTGTTCGTTCAGTGACAACACATCTTGTTTGAATTCTTTTATTCTAGTGATGTTTATAGGTTTATTCCAGTTCAGTGTCATATTGAGATCAAAGGCGTATATTGTAACTTTGAGAATCATGTCTACTCCGATCTAAACCATATGCTTCTAGCGAGAAAGTACTAGAAAATTTGTCAATGCAACAGCATCTGCCATTCCTATTTTCATCTATCGACAATAAAAATACACTTTCTTTTTTCACATCAGTGTCCAAATGAAGGTCACAACGGATACAGAAAATTGACACCCAGAATGTAATCATCCATAAAGACGAAAATAAATACCTAATTTTTTAGACAATAATTGTGAATTTAAGCTTTTCACGCCGATTGCTGGTATTCTTCTCCTATAACCAATCCTCAGTAAAATTGCTGGTTCTCGGTGCATTCGCTTGAAATTAGTCTTATTTCTGTGAAAACTTATGGATGTACTATGATGACATTCGCGCTAATATCCAGCAGTATTTTACAAGGTACATTCTGTAAGAACTCTTTCACAACTGGATTAGTTCTTATCATTCGTACTTGGAGATTAATCGCCTTGAATCTCTTGATCTTGCAAGCTTTCGTTCTCCATAAGTAGCTTATTTTAGTATTTCGGACGATGTATTCGTTCTACAAACGACATTGCGCTCAGTATGAAAAACTGGCCTATTGCGATTATATAATTTATTTTCACTTTCTCTCAATGACGTTACAGATCGAAACGAAGACAGCTTTTGTTGCCGACTCCTTGTAAAACCCATGGTCCTCTTCACCTTGGGCATTCCCTCATTGTCACGCTACGTCCAACTTATTCTCTTGTCCAATCTTGACGCTCTCGTGGCTGCTTCAATTTCAAGAGCTTTTGTTAGAGCTTTTATCACCGTCTTGGGACTCGCCAGCTCCATAACTCACTCAATTTCGTCGCAACCGATGCCATTCATAAGCTGTCTTACCGCTACATATTCCTGTGTTGACCTGAGACAATTCGCAAAAATTTTCCTGTCCCGACTCTGCACAGCATACGCGAAAATTTCTGACCCTTTTTGTGAAAGATTCCATATATGTTCATATGAAAGTTTTGTCATGTATCTATCTACGAAGCGCAGCTTCAACTAGACTATTAGCTTCTCATATTCTAAGCATTCTTGTTCAGACTTTGTTCTCCAAAGCATTCCAGTTCAATTGCTCTTCTCTCTCCACTTCAGCCAGTATTTTTCTGAAACAGTTCAATTGAAAGATTGAAAATAACATTTACCGTAAGTCATTTTGGCATATATGTCGAAATACTTTCTATTCGTAGAGTTGCACCATCATTATTGAGACAGGTTTTGCAGTTTTTCGGTGACAACTTCACGCATTACTCCGGTAAGTCCATCATCAAATTTCTCTTCAATCTCCTGGATCCTAGACGTAATCTTTTGGTTTTGCCCCGAAAATTCCTTCAATTCTAAAGCAATACCTTCCGTAGTTTCTGTCACTTACTTCGAAATGATTTGTATTTGTTCGGCTACATTCTTTTCACCAATCCAGTCATTTTTTTCCTCATGTCTATATCTGTCTGGCATACCTTCTATGAATTCTTTCACTTGAGCTACGGCCACTTTTAGTTAAGCTGCTGAAGTTTTGACGAGTTTCGTCTCAATTTTACTGACGACAGAACTATACGGAACTATCGATGAAAGATTTATGTTCGCTCATAACTGGTATCTTGGATATTATTCAAGGATACTTGAAGACTGCCAGCTATCTCAGACAAAAGACATGTTTCATCATCTCCAAATATACTTATTTCAACTACAAATACAAGTGGAACATATTCTTTTAGTAACAACAATCATACGGTGTCTCATTTCTAACGCAGACTTTGAATTCTAAATAATTCCTGCAACTAACTGTAATTATTCCAGTGTAAAGAGTTCACGTAACAATCAATGGCAGTTCAATAACTAACAGATGATGGAGTTTTAATGTCTTGAACTGAATTATATAACCCTGGAAGATATTTTGTTTTCACAGAACAGTTCAACTTATTCATTACGCGCTAAGCGATTAAAAGACACTGTCATGATATGACGACTCAAAATCTCGTGTATTATTACTGATCGAATGGTATTGTAACGAGCAGGGCCCCAATAAAGTAGATACCGTCGTAACGCGCTGAGTAGACAGGTGATATATGCAATAGAGTTGCTGTCTAAACCGGCGCAATTTTTGGGAAGATTCGAGAAAACATAGCCGCATCTATATTGAGTCGAATGGGGGACAGTAAGTACGACAGTGAGTGGCTAAGTGAGGGAGTGAGTGATAGAGAGTAACAGTCGGAGCGCGTAGAAATAGTATTGATTTGTTGGTTGGTTACGGAGCGCCCGAAAGTGGACTAGATAAAGTGAACCAGTGGAGATAAATGGAAAGAGTCATAAATAAATAGAGAAATAGTTAAAAATAATCAAACAGCGGTTGAAATGAATAGGAAGACAGTGTTGTTTAAAAATAAAAAAATTACATGTTAGTGATTACTTTAGCGTCAGTTAATAGTGAAATTATTAAGTAGTGGATAATTTTAGTCATGTGAGTGTAGCCTACGGTAAAAATAAATTATTAACCCACAAACGAGTTCAAATTTCGTTACTAACTTGTGTTTTGATTTTGTTAAAAAATTGAAGCTTGTGCTTTCTAGATCACATATTCAAGGAATTTATTTGGATTTTATAGTATGACCATTCAAACATCTTCGATACTACGATACTAGCTCTAACCGTAGTACAAGTAACGTCATTCCTCTTTCAATGATCTTAATCGATTACATTAATCTTTCCAGTTACGTTTCACTTTTTTTGACAAATGAGTTCCTAAGGAAAGAAATATAATGATAATACAACTCTTTGATGTAATGCTATCAGCTTCTGACGCGAAAAGAACGAATGAATGAAACCTATAATATCCTAATTGATTTGCTTTGAAATTCTTTTGAACTCCAGTTTCCAACTAGGAATTAATTAATGCACAATTTCCGTGTTGCTAGTTCAGTTAAGTTTAGATGTTGGAATATGTCGGAACTCTATAATTTGTATTTCCTTTGGACGGATGTAAATAATTAAAAGGTAATTTTTATTTAATGATGATGGTCCAAGCATATTATTGCTAGACCAATTAAATTCATTCACTTTCATCCTCTTTTCCAAACGAAGTAATATAGATTCAATGATATTCAAATACTTCATTTAGTGCTTTGATTAAAGAGATATACAAACTACAATTTGATATCAATATGGCATTCATATAAACAAGAACATATCCATAGATTGGAACTATTATCCAACAATATCAAATTGCAAATTTGCTTGCTTATCATCGACATAAATAATTCATGATATACCCTACAATTGTTCGCGAACTACTCTGAGTGAGCTTATTGGATCAAGCTATAAATGAATACCGACGGAATGAACTTATTCCATTAAGGGTCACTGTTATAATCCTCACATATACATAGCACAAATTTATCTTGAATATAGTAGCTATGGTTTTCAGAATAGTAATGGTATTTTTTCATTCATCATACATACAACTAATCAAAGAGCTTAATTTTGTTTTAATATCACTGAATTTTGAACAGAATTATATTGATCTATATAAGCAGAATTAAATTGAACCAAAAATCATTTCAGTTATATGAAAAAAAGTACGAACTTATCGATTACATCTAGTTATTATCTTTCATTGTGCTCTTTTCCTTCGACTTTCATGAAGATTAAATATATCTCTGCAATTCTTCCCCTTAAGGAATTTCTCTTTCGCTGGACAAAGGCCACAACATTCAAAGGGTAGCCGATTACCTTCTCTCCCGTATGATAGCAGAAGCATCTCTCTTGAATCTCCTGCTCCTTTGATCTCACTTAGCAGGTCCGGTTACCGGTTACAGGCTACAGCACTGTTGGGGATTCCCCCAAAATGAAAATTTTATTGAAGCGACTGGACTCAATACAGCGATATTCGGAGTTCAATAAAGGATGAGAGGATCACGTGACCTGGATATGAAATTAGGTTGGATCAAGTAAAAATATATTTCCAGAAGTATTACTTAGATAAATGTAAATTGAGAAGATATAAATTCTGTTTTGAGGTAGATAGGGAGAATGATATTTCATAAAAAATTGAAGGATTCATGTATTATTCATGCGGCGAGTGATGAATTGGATTCCAGATCTGAATTATATATTATATAAGTAGAAACTTATGATGAAGCTATGAGAAACAGCCTACACAGCATATTAGTGATATAGTAGTATATACGATAAATTCTGCTCATCTCTTGTCTCAAATCATAACCTTGAATCATATAATCGACTCCAACTTCAATTTTACTATAAAAAAATCGCTTTTGAGATATTTGTTTTAAACGATTTCCAGAAAGAGGAGAATAAGAAGAATAAATTCTCCATTTTGTCTCCGTGATATGAACGCAGAATCTGAATAAATTGATATTCATAGCTAACTCATATAAAAACAGATGTACTCCAAGGATATAGCAGAGCGGAAATGAAGTCTCCATGTGATGGATTAGCATACTTCGACGATATTCACTCATTGTCATTGTTACATTAGGGGTGGGAATATAGGCAAGAGATTGTTTTGTTGATATTTTTTTATTATGTATATGATGTTCAATTGTCATTGATGATAACAAAAGCAAGCATATAGTGGAAATATCTTTTGTATTCCACCTGATGATATAAATTTTAATGTATCTATTATTATTATAATTGGGCAATTCAATTTTTCATAGGAATTATGATGACAGTGCTTCTTCAGGTACAAATATAGAATAAATTATCGACTTGGGTAATTATGGCCTTTTTATGTCGAGTTTGGATAGGTTTCTATAACATCTAACTATTTGAGATTTGAGCAGAAGACATATAATCTATTTAATATTTTAAATTGAAGACTTAGCTTGCTTTGCATTAATTCTCACGTTAATATCGTTTACTGTTATTGCCTGTTGACAAACTTTTGGAAACTCCAAATCTTTCATATCCTAGGGACCGCAGAATGCTAATGCTAGATTTCATGAACGAAAATTAAATTAACCTGAGTTGAGTGATGGGCAGTCAATCAATGAATTAGGTTCATTTAATTGGTCAATAGCGACACAAAAATTGAGAATTCAATATTGTTATCGAGGAAATGAGCCATTCAAGAATGAGTTAATTCAACTCAAGCTCTTGAAATCGACTATAAATAAATCGAATAGGGTTATATTTTTATCCGAATAGAATTGAAGATGACTCCAGAAGTACCAAAGTTGTATATATTGCATTTATGGTTATGGATAATTTGTGTACTCATCATATTCAAATTCATTGGCCTCTTCAATAAATTTAGAATTGAAACTACTTACATACACACACACACAAATAAGATAATTTTTTATAATCCAATCTAAATATTCCAACTACTTGAAATTTAATTCAGATAGAGGTTTTTGCAATTCAGAAATCCCTTAATATTTCAGGATTTTATTTCCTTTGAGATATAGAAATACCAATAAGATATTTCCTAAAGACATTTGTGCCGCGGAAAGACAGGTTTCTCTGTGAAACTTGAGTCTTTTCAAGGAACAGTGTTTCTCCGTCTGGCAATAGAAACTGTCAGTCGAAACCGCGTCGTGTTTGAACTACAAGAGGGAATTTTCCTTTTTTGAATGATTGTTTTCCTTGGATTCCTCCACTGTTGTCTTATAGTAGAATCAAATTTATAAATTTCGTATTGGAAGCAAACATTGCAGACGTGTTTTCTGTAGCTATATTTGCGAATAACTTCCCTTAGACATTTCTTTCATCTAAGATTCAATTCTACAACCGTTGCGTTGGTTGAATTTACTTAAGGTTCATACTAACTGTACGATTGGATGAAAAAATAGTTTAAGTAAAATTCAGCAAGCGATAGTGATACTCAGCTCCAGTAGAACATAATACTATTATGAATACATGTTCTTTTTGCTTTGAAATTAGATTTTTCAGGAAACTGTCATTGAAAATGAACATTTACAGATCAACTAGAAACATGAGAAATGATTGTTTTGTTTTCAGGATGAGAAATACTTCGCAGCCAAGATGCGAAGTACCTATTTCGCAGCCAGGATGCGAAGTACCCATTTTGCAGCCAGGATGCGAAATAGTTAGATAAACTGTATTGGTATCATAGCAACACTAAAAGTGACATTTATTGATTCGAAATGGCAAAATTTTCTCTCCACATTTTTATCAATTTTGAGACGTGGTTTTCGAGAGAACGTTGTTTGATACATAATTGCGAAATTCTTTTGCATTTTCGAATAATTTCTTTGTGAGCGTAGAATCAAAAATAACTATTTTAAATACTAGATACGTTGAAGCAAAGTTTGAGACTTTGGGTAAATATTTAGATTCTTGGACTACTTTAGGCATTAATTTCCTTACAAATATGATTGTTACTCAGGTAATTAGCTAAATTTGAAGTGAAAGATAGAAATGACGATCCTCAGATATATAAAAAGGTTTCTGATAGTGTTAATCTTACACCTGGCTATATTTAATATACATATAAATTTCTCTAGCTTGTAGTATATATCTGTGCAAATCTACAAATTTGTGTAGGCCACATATGATGATACTTAAAAACAAATTCATTTCATGATTACTCATTTTATCATTTATTATACATAGTAGTTTAATATTCTTCTATTGTTACTATATGAAGATATACAAATGTCAAAAAATGACAGCACGATGAATAAACTGACTTTATCTTGTCACTCAAGCCACATTTTCATGACGGCGTGGCTGGCGTGGTGTTGAAATATGAACCAATAGCAGCGTAGCTTTCGCCAAACACCACGCTTCGGTATAGCGTGGCTGGCGCGGTGTGCAAAGTTAAATTTTTTCAAGTTTTAACGCCGTGTACGCCGGGGCGCATGCGTAATGCGCATTGTACGTCAGTGTTCAGTGTTTATGTGATTGAGGAGAGGTTGACATGGAAAAGACAGAATTAGGAAATATGGATTTTAATTCAAAATTAATAAATTCTCATAGAGTTAAAAAAGCTTTCCGTATCGGTTGACCTCATTTCATTTATTAAATTGAAGTAATCTCCCTGCTCTCGCCTTCTTTTGGAAATTGACCGTACCCACCAACGCTTTTCTTCGTATTTTAATGATTTATAGTATAAATATAAACATAAAATACGTCTCCTTCGACTTGGCGAAGACATTTTCTATTTTAATTTGAGAACGAAACTGATATGTCGACACCGAGAACGTAACACTTCACACACCGGCATGAAAACAAAATTTTAAAAACACACGCCGTGAGCGCCACGCGCACCACGCCAGCCACGCCATCATGAAAATGAGACTTTACTTCTGGAAGATTGTCGTCAACGACGACCACATTGAATAATTTCTCCAATTGTCAATTAGGTGGCACATGTGTCAAGAGTGTCTAAGGCCGTCTGCACAAGGAGCTACTGAGAAAGAACTGATTAGTGACGCAAATCACTAACCAATTTATTTTGAGTCACTTCCTGTGTAAATAAATGGGACGTCACTTACGACGCTACTGATAGCGGACTCGTCACTAATTCACGAAAACCAGTTTGTAATTAGTCACCTAGTGATTCGAGTTTGCAGTTTTCAAGTGATTCGACAGGATGAACGACCAGAAATTCAACCTTTTGCTTGTGGTGGAAGTGGAACAACGTCAAAATTCATATAATCTGACCAATTTCAAATAACTGTCTTTGGATATTATACAGAATGCTACAAAATCTGAAACTTCAACTTCCTTTGCCAAACAAACGACGGTAAAAATTTCTCTCAAAATATAGGCGAACCTAGAACTATTTCAGCTCGTTCTTCTTCTTCCAATATATACGTCATGATGATTTAATCGTCGCTGGAATTGTCTTCTGAAGTTGACTAAGCTCCACTTGTTGACAGTTTTGCATCTATGACGAAACAGAACAAATTACAAGTTCTGATCGGCGATGAGTAGCTTCGTGTGTTGAGCCTGGTCACTAATGAGTCAGTAACTGGTTGGTCATCCAAGTTATCAACAAGTTAAGCTCCGTGTGTGGACGGCCTGAAATGAAACCAAGAAACTGTCTCTACGAATTAGAATTGAACCCCACATTCTGTAGAATAGTCTTCATTTCGGTTTCTCAGATTGGAAAAGATTAAGGCTAGTTTAAACACTCTTTCCGTCCCTCTGCTAGTTATTAGAAAAGCAAAACAGTAATAAATATAACTTGAGGCCTATTTCAGAGTCAGGAAAAAAAATCACTTAGAATGGGTGCCCTCGGTGAACTAACACATACATTTTTTCTTACTTTTGTGTAATTGATTCCACAGAATATTTGCGTGCATTTTTGTGTGCGACCAGAGCTACGATGGAATTGTTCAGGATTTCTTGTCTTTCAGATCTAGGTTTCAATATTTTACTATGATAACTCTATTTGGAAGTGCAGTAAATGTTGAGCATCATCCTACAGAAAACTTGCCCTCTTTGTAACCAAATCAGTAGTGGCACCACATCGAATCGATCAGAGCTACGATGGAATTGTTCAGGATTTCTCGTCTTTCAGTTCTAGGTTTCAATATTTTACTATGGTAACCCTATTTGAAAGTGCAGTAAATGTTGGGCATCACCCTACAGAAAACTTGCCCTCTTTGTAGCCAAATCAGTAGTGGTACCACATCGGATAGACATTGACCTTATCGCATTTTGTTTGGAGCCCACAATCTTTGTCATCTCAATCCGAATCTTATTTATATAGAAAAAGAACCTGATTTGATCCCTGTCCAGTCCCTATAATAAATTCTGAATGAAAAGATGTTCAGCTTTCGTTGTGATGTGACTATATACTATAATTATCAAGTAAATATCAATGTAAATTGGACGTGTTATTCTTGTAGAACTTAAAACATATCTTTGAGAATCTTGAAGTAAAACCACCATATCACAAACGAATTTCCACCGTGTTTTGAACAATTTAGGTTTGACGGTTTCTTCTCCAAATTGTTCCTGATCTCTCTTATAGTGTACTGTCGAACTCACATTTCCTTTCACTTTCTATTCATTATAACATACTATATTGCATTTGCATTCGCATTGCTAGTCATCATATGAAAAAATCATACAACCGGGTGATAATTTACTTATCATCATAAGTAGCTCGTCCTCCATGCTACTACTAAATATCCTGATTCAAGTGGACTACTTTTATATCTTTGTAATTTGAATAGTGTGATCAATTCTAGTCTGCTGAAGCGAATAGTCCTCTTGAAATATGATACGAAATGTTTCATGGTGGCCGTATAATTTTTTTACTAGACGGGTTCAATTCCAATCATTAATCTATGTGAGTAAATTTCATGAAAAATCATTTTGCACTGTACGTGACCATTTCCATATCGTGAAAATCGAATTTCGCAATACTTGAAACGTTGAAGTTACAGATGTCAAAATTCGATGTGTTCACATCAATCTATCACATTCATTTCAGCCCGTTTAATCCCAATGAATGGCGATTGAAATTGATGAAATAGGCACTTCAAATTATGATTTGACCAATGATTTTGTACCCTCCAGTTAATGCAGAGTTTGAAGGAAACTGTGATGGAATTGAACCAGTCAAAACAAGAGTTGTGTAAAACTTCTCTACTTAATTAAAATTATGATTGAAAGTATTTCTTTCTGAGAGTGTTAGCAAAAGACCAGCCGCAATACGAGTCAGTTTGCTTGAACACTTACTTTTTCACCGTCACAATGCAATGTTACGAACGTAGTCGTATTTACCTCACAAGCTTCGCGAAGCAGACCCATTCAAGAGAAATATTACTTCAATAACTAAATAACCTTTTTCGACAATGGGTTCCATTTTTATATCGGAGGTTATGGTTTTGCTATTAATTGATTGAAATCAATTTCGATCTTTTAATATGAAGCAATAACTCAAATTGAATGAAATATATTTATAATTGTACTCTCCTCTTGCATCAGAGTTCGAAGCTGTGCTAAAAATACAAAAATAATATTCTCGACGCTTATGTAAGACGATATTATTTATAATAAATACATCAACTTTTATTTTATGATGTAGAATTTGGATAACACAGCAATAAAAATAATGAAGTTTTTTAACCACGTTACAATAATTGGTTCTATGAATGTTTCTTTTGTGAATTTTTAACCACGCTATTGTAGAATCTCTTATACAATGGATAATACTATTGCGAATTTGCCTCTCTTCACCGAATGATTGAGTTTCTACAGACGTCAGATGATTTAAAGTCTTTGAAGTTAAAATACGAAGAGGAAAAATTTCTTTTATATGAACATCTTCTTTTCACATTTTGATTTAACTCTTCATTTGATTTGCTACAAAATGAGATCTTGGTTATATATCCTTGGAATCAAAGATTTGAAATTTAAATTGGCCGTAGGAAATTCTTCGCTTCATTTAGCACAATTTAAGAGATAATATGAACTGAATATCATATTCTGACATAATGTAGATATTTCCATCCCACTGTCTACAGCTGAATATATTCCATAAATGATTTCACTCACTCAAATTTCTGGGAACATCATTATTGATTTTTTTTGTGAGAAGGAACCGTTTTTTGTTATCTCCTGCTTAACATCAGTCAAAAATAAATTACTATTTATCAGGAAAGCTGATGGAAACTGCACGTTCTATTCAAACTAACTGTACAATGTACTAAGCACTATCCTGTAATGGGTGCTGCACTTGCTTTAATTTAGAATTTTAATGGATGGAAAAATGCAGAGTGGAACGCTGTATGAAATGCACCGTGTCAAATAGCTCTTGAACTCTTTTTTTTTTTAGTTTTACTTCTAACGTACAAAACTGCATAGCTAGAATACTAACAGTCATAAGTGAAAATAAAAAAATATAATTTCGAAATTGTTTTTTTTTCAGTAGGAATGAAATCAAGAAATTGAGCGAATCGATTTTACATGAATTCAAATGCTTCTCGATACTAAGTAAATAATGAGATTTATGTATTTCTAAGCCATGGAATATATTGTTTTATTCCTTTTGCGTACTTTGAGAATTGGTGAAACTTGAATATCGATCAATTTAATCATAATGAGAAGCAGTTAACGCTAAATAGCTATCAATAATCAATGACTGTAAAATTAATATAATTTCCGCATCAAACTGCGATCTATTGGCATATGAATTGCGCGTTTATTGTCGTATGTATCTCGGGCTTTACAAAGACATTTTAATTGAATCAAATTAGATGTGAGTCTATCGACAAAGTTCTACTCGCGCAAACATTTCCATCAGCAAATCCTGGAGGAAAGTGCAAATTGAACATCTGTTCGCGCATTATACATTCGCGTAGATCCGACTCTAACTTTGAGCTGTTTACAAGCTGCGCTGATTATAAGTACAATTCAATTTGTTTGCTACAGTTCAAAGATTCGGTGATTGCATTAGAAGTGTTACTCTAGAATTGATCTTCATCCAGGAGTTTTTCAACATTATTCCTGTAATAAGTGAAGGGAATAAATGATTCTGAAACGAATGCAAGGAGTTCCAAAATTACATCTTCCGCTTGCATTGCAAACAAGAGTTTATCTGAAACCGTCCTCAAAAATAACACAAAAAATTATTTCAAATTTTTGATGGCTCGTGTCAAAATTTTATTAGTGATTTGGAACTTTAGCAATTTTCTGCACTAGCGCTAGAAATGTCCATTTTCTGAGTTTATTCGAAGTGTCAGAATGTTTATTTTCCGTGCGATTTCCGAGCAAATAGTCGTAAATATGATATGTTCTATATTTCACGAATCATAAGCTTATGTATTTTTAAAAGTTTATTGCTGAAAGTCATCACATTATTTGAATATTCAGGAGTTTCATTCGAAAGGCTCTTTTATCATTGATCCTCTTTCAAATTTGAAAATTCTGTCAACTCACATTTAGAAAGATCTGTGTCAAAATTAGATAGATATCTGCCAAAATTTGGCAGAGGAAGAAAAAAAAACGTAAGTCCAACACTTCCTACAGTGAAAAAATTTAATTAAATTACACAAGTGGTTAAATGTATTAGTGGTAGTATGGTACCATTTGAATGATGGAATTCAAGTAGTGAAAACCCAAGTTGCAAGTCGATCGTGATATATTTTCAGGATAAAAATTGAATTGTATACATAAAATATGTTTCTTCAACCCAAAATTCTGATGATTTATTTATTTTACACTTGCAAGTGGCACCAAGCAATCACTTGAATAATAAGATCTCACCATTTGTGTTACAAGACTTTACCACTTAGTACCACATTGACCTTACTACACCAAGTTATTAGAGAAAGCATTAAAATTGCTATCAGTACCACTCAAATTCCACCACTTGATTCTCTTGGTGTACTAAACGTTTGAGGCATTATTAACAATAGTCATTCGCATAACTAATAATCACAGCAATATTTTCTTCATGAGCTTGACGCTTGACGCACAGTTCAGAAGATTGAGTGCACCAATCAAATTAATTGAAAAATGATGAGAACTTCTGATGATTTGCCTCCAATTGTGTCATGTCATCAAAACAACTTCTTTATTGACAAATTTTGAAGATGATCTTTTAAAATCTCCTTGAAATTTTACACCACAGTAGATTTTCAGTATTTTTGAATTGTTCACTAAGCTTTCAATATAATTGATTCAAGGCAGTTGAATAAAAGAAGAAGAAAATTCGACTGTACTTCACCTAAAAATTACAAAAAGGTAATTCTGTATTTCGAGGTTTGATGCTTCTTCTGAAGAGTTTGTTTTGTCATTTTCTCGGTTATCACTATGGTGTTCATGTATCAGCTTTCCTGTATTTGACTGAATTTTCAAATTGCAAGAATCCTTGTAGATCAAATGCGTTGATTCCGTTTTTAACTTTCACCAAAAGTTTCTTGAAGATGGTAAACTCGGATCTAAAATCTCCAATTTCTAAATACAAAGCGTTAGTTACTCAATGACAAGCAAACATGGCCGTGAATCTCTTTTTAGCGCATTTTTCCGAAAAAAGTGCTATTATATTCACTTTGGCTGTCTGGCTGGCTGGCTGGCTGGCTGGCTGGCTGGCTGGCGTGACGCTGAGATCTCAGCAATTATACTATTTACAGACTTGAAACTGGTACTAAATAAAAGCTACTGTTTCGTAGGTTTGCACAAATTGCTTTAATTCAAGCTCAGTGATTGGGGAAGATTAAATTATTCAATTACTTGTTTCAAGTGAAACAATGCCCATGAATATATATGACATTAGGGATATGGCAACTAAAATTTAATAAAGTAGATAAAAATTTATTTACAACTCTAGCCGACGGTGTCACTATTATTATGTACAGTTGTCAAATCTGTCCGAGATTCATTCAATGACTTGTTTGACGCAAATTTGAAGCTTATTAGAATGAATCACTATATTATTGGTTGAAAATTTGTTTAATTTTGGTGTATTTTTTTTATATAGCTTTGATAAAGAGCAAATTTTAATTTTAAGGTACAGCACTTGACCTCCTGTCAGTCAAAAACTAAACAATGAAGAATAAAAGGTATTTTTGAGTTTGTACATGCATAAATTATGTACCGATCAAACTGTCAACTGTAAACTAGTACTAAATGGAAGCTGCTGTTTCGTAAGTTTGCCCAAACTGCTTGATTTCAAGCTCAGTAATTGTGAGAGAAGGTAATTTGCGAAATCTTTGAAGTAACAAGCAAGCATTCATGAGCTGTCAAAAATGCGCTTTCATCATCTAGATGATTCTTCCATTTTTTCTATAGCTAGGTGAATTACTCCGTCGTACTGCTACTGAACTTATTCGAACAACAATAATTGCTTTAATAAGCTGTTTTACTTCTCGTATGAAAGTAAGTCATTTATGCATTAGGAAATACAATTATTTCTCACTAAGTTTTGAGTCCAAACTATAAACCATATACCGTAATGATATAATAATGTGTTATATTTCACAGCAAAGTTTTCAGTTGCACATGCTCGATTGCAAATAAACTCACAAAACTTTTGCTCCAGTTCTTAAATTAGTCGTTCATGAATACTTTAGACAAAACTTTGTTTCGTCCTACAGAACATAAAAATATCTTCAGTTTAGAAAACAACAGCTGCTTATATCAATAACATAAGAACTGAAAATTTTTAGATGGTCGTTTTTTTAATCTACTGAAATATATTTATGTCTCTCTACTACGTGAAACTTGATAAAATGAATAAAAATTAAATAAACAGGAATGTAAATTTAACAAGAGAAGTTATTTTTAGAAAAAAGCGTGAATACAAACAGGACTGGCTCAAAAGAAAGATGAAAACACAAAAGCGACAACATTCGTAGTAAAATCACATTGTTATCAGAAAGATGCTTATATTTTAAATTTAATTTGAAGTACAATCCGTATAACGACAACAGAATGAAATATTTGACAAATGTTCGCACCGTTGTAAAGGATTATCTTTCTTCTCAGAATTTTGAAATTCTATTTCTCGGATAAGAGCTCAAATATAGTTTTCTAGGGTCATTTGTGAAATGAACGTTTTTCGTATCACTGGTTTAACACTATTTGAACGCGTAGCAGTAAGTTTGAGCTGAATTAAGTTTCTCTGTGAATACATGTTCGTGGCCCCTCTTATTAATCATTTGTTGGGTTTTTTGTTCAAATGTCAACTTATGTACTTGGCTCCCTTGTCATATGCTAAATAATTGTCAGAATATGAAAGTTGATGACTGTATAGAATCTTGTATGCAACGCGAGTATAAACAAGCCTTATGGCATTCGGTCAACTAAATACTTGGCCTGATGTCACAATGCTAAACTTTAAACTCTTATTGCATGAATTACTGTTTCTAGATGGTTGTGTCATTCGTTTTAATAATAGATCATGCGAATAGTGCTGACAATTTGGTGAATCTGGGGTTTAACTCTAATTCGTAGACATATTTTTTTGACATCATTCTAGACTCTCGATACTTGTACAACCAAGTGGATAATTGGAGAATAGATTCAATGTCAATGCTAAAGACAGACTTCGAGAAGTAAGACACAGGATCAAGTCAGTTTCTTCGGCTCGATATCAGCTTTTGACATTTGTTTATTATCAGATAACAACAATAGAATAAAACTGAACTACCACGAATAATAAATGATTGATAAATAATTAGAAGAATTCATAATTATGGATTGAATTTGATTCAAAACATCGTCCCTACTTGTTAATAAAATAACCTTGAAGAAGATCTAGGTTCAAACATTTCCGATTCTGTGAGGTTGGATCCATGCTAAACCTATTAAAATTCCATTCTTATTACAATACCATTTAATTTGAACTGAAGTTTCATTACAAAATATCAGCGAAGTATCGACGCACGCGCATAGTCAGTTCTCAGTATGATAAAATGGATTAATACTGTACCGTTAATTCGATAAGAGCATCTTGATCTAATATGTCTATATTTATATGTCTAAATAGCTGTCATTTCTCAATCCAATGCATGTGAAGTTGATCTATTTATTCCATTAAGGGTACGCTCCACAAAACGACAACAAGGCTCATGTCGCCGTAATAATTGTTTCACAAGACCATCGCCGTTTTATGTGATCAAGATAAATATATTATAGATGATGTCATTAATTTCGACCGCTTCAAGTTCACAGCGTTCGCGATTGGGAGGTGGATTAAAGCGATTGTTGCGTTGATTTTTGCGGAAATCACCAAGAAATTTAAATTAATTGAACAATTATCTCTCCAATTTATAGTTCTGAATCCAAATTATGACGATTGCATCAAAATTTTTTATTTGGCTGTATGACGGTTTCTTATTTGCATCGTTCATTATTTGCGGGAATAATTTCAAAAGACATGTTGGCTTCAATAAATTTATTAATCTTTCTTGCTAAAGGTTAGTATAATCCTTAACATGATTCACTTTTTGAACTCAACCTACGAATTGTCAGTTTATTCAACATTCAAGGAACGTTCCACTAGGCGACCACAAGGCTTATGTCGCTCCATTAATTGTTCCACAAGATGATCACGGTCTTTGCGCTCAGGATTTATACATCATATTCATAACGCCTGCAATTGGAAGATGGGTCAAAGCAATATCTGCGTCCATTTTTCTGAAATCACGAAGAGAATTGTATGAATTGAATAGATGCTTTTCCAATTTGTAATTTCGATTCCAAACTATGTCGATCGATTCATGATTTTTTATTCGTAATATGACATAATTTCACGATATCTCACTTTATCATCATTTATTATTCATGAGAAATTAGCTAACACAGGCTTATTGAATTAATTACATTTATTCATCCTTCTAGCTACATTTTAGTTTAATCTTATGAATGATTTACTCTCTGATCCCAAATACGAATCGACAGTTTATTTGACATTGACTTGAAGCACCAACCACAGTAATCATATGTTGGTAGAACAAGAAAAACTGTGAGCAAATCGTTGCGATTGCCTAAGAGAAACGATGCGTGTGTCTCAAATGTCAAATAAACAAACAATTTGTGGTTAAGATCGAAAATTGAATCATTAATAAGATTGAATCAACCTATAGCAAAAAAGATATATGGATGGAATGAGTCCAATATGCCAGTGTTAATTGAGATCTCATAAATAATAAATAATGAAAGACCGTGGAATCATCTGTCATATTGATAAATGAAGCATTTTGAATCAATTGACATAATTTGTAATCGAAGATGCAAATTGAATGACACCTTTCCAAATAATTCCAATGCTTTGAAAATTGAAATTTGAAATAAATACACGCGTCATAGAAATCACTTGAAAAATATATATATTTTTCATACCACTTTGTATTCCCTCATATCGTGTATGTTCCCGACATGCAAATGAACTATTATTGTCATTATCGTTGTTATTGATAATTCAAATTTAAAGATGATTTCTGAAAAAGGAACGAACAACGACCGCTTCGGCCCTCCTTCTAATCGCGGGCCTTGTGAACTTGAAGCGATCGCGATTGATGACGTCATCGACAATGTATTGATATTGAACGCAAAAACCGTGATTGTCTTGTGGAACGATTATCTTGGCGACATGAGCGTTACGGTCATCTAGTGGAGCGTACCCTTTCTGAAAATTTAATTGAAATGCAAATGCACTTGCGTGAATATGGTAACTCACTTTTGTTACGTCAATTTTTGAACATAGAAATGTGATAAAAATTAGTTCTGCATGAATCCTGCTTTATATTACAATTACTGATATATTAAAAGAATTGAGTTCCTTCCGAAAAACGCAATTTTCTTATGATTCGCACTGACATTCTGAAAGGCAGTTAAATTTGAATAGTGAAATTATCAATTTTAGAGAGAATAGGGCTCCATGCTCAAATATATCGTCGGTCCTAAAAACCATATGAGATTGGCACAAATTGTGAATCGATAAATTCTAAGAGATTAGTAACAGAGTTATTTCATGAATCAGTATTATCAGCAAATGAATCATGGCGAAAAATCATCAAAAAAATAACATTTTATCCATAATACAAAGCAACCATCTATAAGTTTCCCAATTTCATATTAAATCGTAAAGTTTACATTTTGAATTGTAATAGGAATAATGACACGTTTTCAACAGAATGGATTCCTTTTCCGTCAATTTAGAATAATATTTTTTGATGGAAGATTTCAATGTGCTAAGGAAACAGATATTTTTAAAGTGAATACTAGCTCCCTTGAAAATTTACTTCGTCAGGCCTTTAGACAGTTTAAAGTTCTGGCATCAAGCGGGATTTCTTTAAAAAAATCCTACAGAACAGAAAGAGCAGTCAATATTCTCATTTTCCCAACGACGCAGAATGTAGCTGTCAGCGCGAAAAAATTCATTCAAGAATACCATTCATTTGGCATTTCTTTTCCTCCATTAAAAAGATCCCAAGACATCGTTTATCTCTGTCTCTTTCTTTCTTAAGAAATGCTATATCTCTGTCACTGTTGTTGCACATACATGGCGTAGTCGGATGATATTTTAATAATGTACGGAAGATTACGACTGTCCAGAGGCTGTTGAGGAATTCCGCTCATCTGTGCCACAGGCCGACAAGGACGCAGATCGGTATTAAGCAGGAATTTCACACTACAAAGGACACGTCGTCTCTTCACTGACATATGATTATTTTGCGCAGTAGAAGAGGTCAGAACTGAAGAATTTATACTCGACCTTAGCCCTCAATAGTAAATTTCGAGAACGTTATTTAATAAACCGTTTATACATAACGTGCTTGACTTCATAATCAAATTAAAGTGCTCAGCATATATGACCTTCCTTGACAGGGTGATTTATAATAGTTAGAATAAACTGAGTTGACTTGAAGGAAATGTCATTATAAGAAATAAACTCAAGACCAAGTGCTATACTTGGAATATAGGAATTACATGGTATAAGTCAAATTAAACTTGGGTTCTCATGAGGAGTATGAAAATATCACTTGTATTGGGATCTCTATTTCAAAGCTCTCGAAATATGTGTTAGAGTTTTTAACTATTCTTCTTGAGAAAGTTCTAAAAATCACTCTTGTTTCTACATTGAAATTTATTATAGAGTAAGAAAGTGACATAATGAAGATGAGTTAGGGACGCTTGAAATACGTTGATGAATTCGAACATAAGTAGCCTAATTTTGCTATACTGAGCTTTTTGAGCTATGATGAGATGATGGCAGAGACAGAACAATAATCTGCATATATATTATATGCTCTTAATTAACAGGACATACAACGATTTAGTTCGAGAAAATTTCATCAAAAATGAAGCAATACATTTCCGTACACAATTCAAATTATTTGCATCAAACAAATAATGGTTGAATGTTGCATCGAATAATAATTATTATATTTGGCGAGTAGTGGAACATATAGAATAAAATATTTATTCTTAAAGAAATTACCATAAAGAGCTTTAACAATTTCAATTATCTTTTATAGTACGAAAATTCTATATGATGCCTGCATCAGAATTCTCTCGATAAGCCCTCTTCCAAAATTCATCATGTTACCAGCAAATTCAATCTTTTTCGTATCAAAGAGATCGTAATACAAATTAATAAGAACAAAATGAAATTTGATATTCAAAACAAGTTCTCGTTTCAAAAGTTATAAATTCATAAAAGCAAATAATGTGAAGAATACCTGTCATTATATTATGGAAAATTTTCACAACATAGTTACATTATAACTTTGCCCACGTACTTTGCATTGTATTTTAAACTGAAAATCCACAAAAAGTACGGAAATTAATTTCAAAAATCAAACATTGAAGCAAGAGTATGAATATGAATAATCAACACTTTAATTTTCAATATTCTAATAATTCCAAGAGTAATGTCTGTATTCAAACAGGAAAAGCATGAATCTTTCTTCAACACTTCAAATAATTTTCGGCGAAACAGTATTTCTTGTATTTAGTATCGTTGCGTCTAAATAATTCATTACTGGCCCTGGATTTGACGTTTTGAATTTTTACTTACTTGTACTAAGTTCAAGGAAGTATTGTGAAACCGATAAAATTCACTTATCGAGATTTTGCTGAAAATATTCGTTTTGAGCATCCCTGAATCCATTTTGAATATTTTTGGCTTGATGACGGTACGTATGTTCGTTCGTAGGTGCGTGCGTGCGTGCACTCGCAAATCTCAAAACTGGTTGAACGTATAATGTTGAAATTTTGTATTTAAGACTGCTATAGGGTCTAGTTGTGCACCTCGCATTATGGCTACAATCGTCTGTACCGGAAATGCACTTTACTTGAAACTTTTTTCGAATTTTTCTGATGAATCAAGGATAATCAACCGTAGGATGTTGAAATTCAATTGGAATTGCTGTAGCATCCAAATGGTCATCTCTTATTTTCGTATCAATCGGCTTAGCCGGAAGTGCACTTTATATGACAGACTTTTCAAATTCTCTTCATAAATTCAAAACAATCGGTCGTAGAATATTGAAATTTTGTGTTAGGCACTTCTATAACTTCTAGTTGTACATCTTGCATTATGATTGCGATAACATTTCTTGAATTTTCCGCATCAATCCAAAACGATTGAACGTAGAATATAAGAATTCAGTATTCAAGACGACAGTACCATTCTTTAGATGCTCATATCCTATTTTCTTTGAGATCGACTGAGCCGGCAGTGCACTGTACTTGACAATCTTTTGGAATTTTTCGCATAAATTTAAAACGATCATCTGTAGAATATTGAAATTTGGTATTTCAGTCTGCTGTAGCATCTAAATGATTGCCTACTATTTTCATAACAATAATAATAGCCGGAAGTGCACTTCAGTTGGAATTTATTTTTTAATTTTGCGTATAAATTCAGAGCTGTGAGCCGTAGAATCTTGGAAATCAGTATTTAGGAATGTTGTAGCATGAGAATGATGATCTACTGTTTCCATAGCAACCGACTAGGCTAAAATCGCATTTTACTTGACAGATTTTTAGAATTTCTTGGATAAATCAAAAACAATTAGCCGTGGAATGATAAAATTTTCTGTTTGATTATATATATCCAATAATGTACAAGTAAGTCACGCGTGATGTCCACGTCAAATTTTTTCAAATATTGTTGAACAATAGTATCTACAACAAGTATTAAAATGGTATTCACTACAAATGACCGAAAAGTTTGCAAGTCTGGAATACGCCATTCAAACATATTGTTGACCACACTTTCTCTAACACGATCTCGGCAACTCATCAGGAATTCAAGAGAAACATCAAAAATTTTGAAACGTCGAACGCAAAGCCAGAAATCAATAACTGAATTGTTGAGGATTAATCATAATAACCAAATCAACAGAATCTGATTGATCGAAAATTATAATGGTTTGATTCTATACGATTGACAAACGGAATAATTCTAAGCGATATGTTGGAGTGTCACTTGTTTTAACATAATTTTTGATTGTGGAATGTGTAGATTCAAAAAACAGTGTTAGAGAAAGTATGATCTACAACATATTTGGGATAGAGTAGTCCAAAATCACGAAGCGTAGTCCTCGCCTTCGAGTCAGACGATAAAATTTTCGCTCGTTTATTTGTTGTAAAATACATCATTCTGGCACTCATAAACTAAATTCTCTCTTACTGTTACTGTTGAGGAATTCAAATAAATGAGGTGCGTAAAGTTGGCAAACAATTTTAAGCACTAACGAAGTAAACTATACTGTTGGTTAGTGCTTCGTTAGTGCTTCTTAGTGCTTCCAACTTTTTTATAGCAGACCCCTCTACTATGTCATGAATAACGTTCGACTGTTTTTCTGTCAACTTTACGCTAGCTGGCACTTTTAAACGGAAATTGATAAGCTTGATGTCATTGGTTAGTGCTTCGTTAGTGCTTCTTAGTGCTCCCAAATTTTCTACTCTAAATGCCACAGTGACGTCATGAATCACGTTCAATTACTTTGTTGCCAACTTTACACTAGCTGACACTCTTCAACAGAAATTAATGAACTTGATCTTATTGGTTAGTGCTTTGTTAGTGCTTCTTAATGCTTTTAAATTTTTTACTTCGAATGCTACAGTATTGTCATGAATAACGTTCAATTACTTTTCTGCCAACTTTACGCTAGCTGACACTTTTCAACAGAAATTGATAAACTTGATGTCACTGGTTAGTGCTTCGTTAGTGCTTCTTAGTGCTTCCAAATTTTCCACTCTGAATGCTACAGTAGTGTCATGAATAACGTTCAATTACTTTCCTGCCAACTTTATGCTAGCTGACACTTTTCAACAGATATTGATAAACTTGGTGTGATTGGTTAGTGCTTCGTTAGTGCTTCTTAGTGCCTCCAAATTCTCCACTCTGAATGCTACAGTAGTGTCATGAATAACGTTCAATTACTTTTCTGCCAACTTTACGCTAGCTGACACTTTTCAACAGAAATAAATAAACTTGATGTCATTGGTTAGCGCTTCGTTAGTGCTTCTTAATGCTCTTAAATTTTCTACTCTGAATGCCACAGTGACGTCATGAATAACGTTCAATTTCTTTCCTGCCAACTTTACGCTAGCCGCTAGCCTACACTTTTCAACAAAAATTTATATGCTTGGAGTCACAGGTTAAAGCTTCTTTAGTGCCTCTTGGTGCTTCCGATTTTTCTACTTAAAGTGTCATACGCCTAATCACTTTTCTGTCAACTTTACGCTAGCTCATACTTTCAAAATAAATTAATGGGCTAGGTGTCATCGACTAGTGTTTCTTTGGTACTTCTTAGTTCTTCCAAATTCTCCACTTGAAGTGCTATAGTGACGTCGCGAATAACGTTTTGTTACTTTTTCTCCAGCTCCACGCTAGCTGGCACCATTAAATAGAAATTAATGAGCTCAGTAAACAATATTAAGCATACTATACATTGTTGATTGCCATTTTATTAGTGGGTTCTGGTGCCTTCCAAGAAATTCCAACTTAGCACTCAGTGACACCTTAAACAACGGTTTCCTCCTATTATAATAAATAGATTTTTTTTTGTTTCAATTCTATTTTGACGTTTCAATTTTCTATCCTAAAGTCTTCTTCAGAAAAAATGATACAAAAATAAACAATGCAAGAAGGTATCTAGATAATCACTAGAGAGCGGATCCATAAGCATGATGCTCACGCTAAATATTAAAAGCATCAAATAAACTCTCTTAAATGTTCACGAATTGTGCAAAATATGATAATTTGGCACAGTGTTTTTTGCTTATTTTGCTTTTTTCCGATTTTCGTGCTTGAATTGATTTTTTGTGTGCTTATTTCAAGCATTTTTACAATTTTCGGTGTATTCAATTTTTTTCTAACTCAATTCTTCCGTAACACATCGTCGTCATTTCATTAAACATTTCATTTTCATTGTATCGAAAAAAATATCATCTGAAATTTTCCACACTATCATTCTGTCCTATAGTTCAGCTCAGCTACCTGCACAGCTAAGTGCACGCTGGTTAGACAAATATAAAGTTGGCGCCGATATTGCAGAACTCGGGGGTTCCCCGAATCAAATTAAGTATCACGTATATAGCCGATTCAAGAAATCAAGGCTGTTGAGTGTCATCATTATTATATTTTCTGCAATTCAGGTCTCAACGCTCACACAACGTTACACTACACGATTTCGGAAAACATTTTGAGTATTTACATTTTTGAAGCAACAAGTATTGCTATTTTCAGTGTTACTGATTCCGGTCATTAAATCTGCTTGAAGGTGAGTGGTTTATTTCATCCTATTTTACCGCGGGCATACTCGAACTCGGCACCAAGAACATGAACTCGGCACCAATGTTAATCCGATTAGCGCGGGGCGCACACGAATTCGGCACTGTTAATTTTTAAATAAAGCCACGATCTACCTGGAAGATTTGGTTTCATAAGTCTCTTTATTTTATTCAAAACTTAATTTCTATTAAAATACTACTGCAAATAGTACTTAATGAAACTTCAGAAAAAAAATATTATTGAAAAAAATACTTATTTCTTGCCCGTACATATCTACATTATTACAAAAACATATAAATATGTATAGGACAAACTTAAGCATTCAATTTTTCTAAAGTATTTTCTACATTGGATTTTGTTGCATTAAATGGAAAAAAAGTATTTTGTCTACGATACGAAGAACTTTTGAGTTGATGATGTCACACGTGTGATTAGATTCATTTAAAAGTACGGCTGAATTTGAGCCTGGTTTATTATTAATATAAAATGGCATGTGTCCAGAAAATCTCGCTCCGGTGAACGATTGAATCACAAATCCTAATCCATAGCATAGTGCCGAGTTCAAGTAGGGGATTAAAGGTCCAGGTAGTTTCGTGCCAATATCGAGGCCGCCCTTTACCGCAAATAGACCTTTTGAGTTTAATATCGAAGAAGTTAAAAGGTGCACACAATTACGACTCACGACTGTATCAACTCAAAATGTGGAGCTACGTACATTTATAATTTCCAGTTCATGTTACCGTATTTTAGGGTTGAAGTAAGGGGTGGAAAGTGGTTTCATAATAAGTAATACTATTTAAACTTTTTATCCGCATTCAATTTATTGTCTTGTAATTGTTATTCTAGCAGATATAAGCTTCTAGAGTATGTTAGATATTTGCTGTGTCATTCAACTCCTTATACCGATGAAAAAAACATAGTTCTAAGTCTAAACTAGCAAATTGTATTGAATATACCTCTCGCAAAATGATAGTAAAACGATCCATGGGCCGGGCACTCGCCACATCATTAGTACAGGATTATCCCAATATAAAATTGATAAAAAACAGAGACGTATCGGTATATTCTATTCAAACTATGTGTATTTTAAAAAATGTAGGATATAAAAATTTAATTCGAAACCTTTTTTATGAATTTACTAGCTGACCCGGCGTACTTCGTAACGCCACAGAATTGATAAATTCAGATTGCAAGGTACTTGAGCCTACCTCTTATATCAGGACCTTATAACCCTGGAATGATAAGGACATGTCAAACAGTGAAAAGATCTTCTTTTGAAGGGAATCAATCGGAATAGAGGATTTTTGTACTTGGCCGAGACATTGCAGTTCCATTGAATGTCTTTTGAGTTTATATTACTTTCTTTTCAGTTAATTTATTGAAGATCATAAATTAAATATATGAATCTCACATGACGTGCTTAGTCAAGTGATTATTTAGAGGTAATTATTATATTGGACATAACTTGCCTATTTGGGGCATGTGCCAGTAGCGCGCAGCTTATAAAAATAGTCCCCTTTTTGTACCACTAGCGCGCAGTCGGTGTACGTCTAGCGCGCGAGCTACCTGCACTCGCGACCTTTTTTCTGTGCTCAAACAAAAAATGAGAATGCACTTTGTTCTGCAAATCATTTCATTTTTCAATTTGTCAAATAATAGAGGAAAAGAGGATTTCAGCCTTTTTTGAAATTTTTTTTTAACATAATCCAAACTCATAATATACATAGCTATATGGTACGGCCGCATAGGTATGATATGTAATGCAATCGATGAATTATTGAGACTTATATACTCAATTTATGATCAACATTTTCATGTTTTCTCTTTGTTTTTTTCATAGATTATTCTGCAACATTTCCACTCTGTGTTTTTGCGGAGTTGTAACCGCCTTCGCCCACATTCAAAATGTTGTTTTTTTTTTCTCAAATTGTTATTTTTTATGATTTTTTTTTTTAATTTCCTCAATGTTTTTTGTAATATTTTGAGACATTGTTAACAGTTACAAATTAACAAGGGAGGTGGGCGTGGAATGAGAGAATAAGTACAAATAGTAATTGATTGCGTGAAATCTCATTTTGGTTCAAGCTAGAACAAGAATTCAAAAAAGGCTAAAACTCTTCTTTTGTTGTCGTTTGATAAATTAAAAAATAAAAATATTTGCAAAACAAAGGGCATTCTAATTTTTTTTTCTGAGCTCATAAAAAAGGTCGCATGTGCAGGTATACCGCAGGTAGCTCGCGCGCTACTCGCACTGTACCCTAGCGGCTTTGCGCGCTAGTCGACCAACGCCGCCTATTTGAATATGAACTAACCAAAATGAAACAATGAAATGAATATGCATGTGCTGGGAATAATTCAAGTTTACCAAACTCGCTTCGTTCATATGACGGTTTACTGTTGAGCGACGTCGCTTCGTTCGCACGGCTGCTTGCCTTCAACTGAGTCTGCAACGCTCGCACGGCGTCTTAACGTTGACAGAGCACGCTTCGCTCGCTCATTATCTTACCGTGGACCAATCTCGTTACGCTCGCACGACAATTTACAGTTGATCAAGATCATTTCGCTCGCACGGTAGTTTATGGTCAACCGAGCTTATTCCACTTGTACGGCAGCTTGCCGTTAACTGAGTTCCTTTCGTTCGCACAGCAGCTTGGCGTTGGCCATCTTGATTTGCTCGTACGGTGGTTCACCATTTATTCATTCTTTTCGTAGGGTTTGCAAATTTTTGACTTCGTATCTATCTTATTTTGACTTTTTTTTTATTTTTATGCTCGATGAAGATGCCAAGAGAATCGAAAGTTCCGTATGATCTAGTGTTAGATAAGATCAAAGAATATTCTACGGAAGTAAAAGAATCAATAAATAGAAGTTCAGCTAACATTTGGTATCAAATAAGTAGTGATTTTCATAACTTGATTTCTCCAAAGGCTGTATATACTTTTGTGAAACAGAATAAATTGAATTGTTGGCAAGCATTGAGCTTACAAGCTGACATATGTAATACAAAAGTTCAAATTAATGAATATGACTCAGATGAGCAAATGGATATTTCCGATTTCAAAATTGAATCGAATAGATGGGATAGCATAAAGCCAATTGAAAAAGATGGTAAGAAGAGATACCGTCTACAACCTAGATGGACAGATGTTATAAATGATGAGTTGGAATTCCTGGGTTATACTTGTATATGGATTTTCAAAAATCATTACATATCGCCCAATGGTAAACATTATTTAAAATTTACAGTTCAATGCAAGGAATGTACCGCGATGTTAGATGCCTATGGTGATGCGAATCGAATGGATAATAATATAATTATTACATGTAGAATAAGTAATCTGAATGAATTAATGCATACCAACCAAACAAAGAGGCATTTAACGGGCAGAAAACGTTCTGAATTAGGAAATATTCTGCGTGCAGGACAATTAGCAATAAACTGGCGGAGAGAAGAAGCAAATACTAGAATGCAGGGAGACAAGGAGCCTAGGACGTTATATTCATTATCAACATTAAGACAGTGCAAAGCCGAGGCTAGCAATGACACAAAAAATTCAAGCAAATGTCCAATACAAAATTTAGAAGTTCTAAAATATACACAACCATATTCACACTGCATTCATCATTTATCTTACGATAAGTTTGTTTTACATTATTGGACACCAGAGCAACTACACGTATATAATTCATACTGTAAATCCAATATTAGTAGATTGGCAATAGATGCGACGGGTTCCATAACTCGAAGAATTAATCGTCCGTACAATAATATATCTGGACACATATTTTTGTACAGTGCTGTGATACATTTGAATGTACCCAATGGCCAAATACCTGTCTGTCAGATGCTATCAGAGGCTCAAGACACCATAACAATATCTAGCTGGCTGAATTTTTGGATTAAATCTGGAGCACAAAGACCAAAATTGTTGGTGTGTGACCATTCGTGTTAAGTGCTGCATGTTGGGCCATGAATAATATGTATCTGAATAATTACCTAGAGCTGTGCTATGATATTCTCACAGGGAGATCGTATGATTTACCGACAACATATATACGAGTAGATTACGCACACGTGATGGGATTAATCAGTCAATGGCCAAGTATGAAAGAGTATAGGTCGCCTAAGAAGAATTTTTATATGAAAGCGATGAGTCTTCTCATCAGGTCTACTTCAATAGAAGATGCGGAGAATATATTAGAATCTCTATTCATTGTTAGTCATAGTGAATATACCGGGGAGAAAACTGAGTGTGAGTACCACAAGAAAATAGGCATTTTGAACAATGGCAACGTTAGATCCCGCTCCATGATAATAAATAAGAATAAATTCCTTTTCTCACAGACATGTGCGTTTGACTCTATTTTACAGATATTTGTAGCTGCTTTTGCGGATAGTGTTTCATATAATTCCATCTTTGAAACTGATGATGACTCACTGATGATTACTCTTATCAAACAATTCTTGAGTGTTGGCCCAAAAATACAAACATATAAACTGAGAGGAGAAATTTTGGCTAATTTAGATTGTTTCGAAAAACATATCCTAGTAGACGGAACACTAAAAGTAGATTGTACTTCAAATGTTGCAGCCCTAATTCCAAAATTATTGCATCATTATCCATCTGCTATTGAAAAATCGTTTTGCTCTCAAGAAACTTGTTCTCGAATAGCAATGAATCGAAATATCGATATATTGTCAATAAATATCAATATAATCAAACAATCATTCAAGAATATGTCTGACGCTATTTCATCCTGCTTAGAAAAAACCACTAGATGTGTCGTTGGAACACAAAATCAAACATGCGGTAATGAAATCATACACGAGACGAAGATTTGTGATTACATGATTATTGAAACCACTGATTGTGGTCCAACTTTATTACGTGATATACCAATTTTCATCAAACTTCTTGAAAAAACATTTATTCTGAGAGGTTTGTGTAATTACATAGCATCTATTTCAAAATCGATAACTGCTACAGGTCATTATACAGGATATTGTCGCCGTATAGATTCAAGTTGGGAGTTATTTGATGATTTGAAAAATAAAGTATTGCGCATCAGTAACTCTACAGTGGTCAATCCGCATGTTGTATTATATACAATTTGATCTTAACGATTGGGGTGTAATATGAAGTTCTATTTACAGTGAGGTCGCAATATCAATGTTTATGCCGTAGATCACTGCCCATAATGATTTTCAAAATGTTGGTCATCGAAAATAGTATACTCAACAATGGCCTTGGTAGTTGCATCGATAATACAATTTCATTCTAAATAGATCTTCATAATTTTTTTTCAAAAATATAATTTATGTTTTCTGTTAGATAACTACTTGTTTTTATTTTAGTTCTATGTAATAAATCATTTATTCATATATTTCGGATTTTTCCATGATTTTATCCATAGGAATTATTCAGAAGCTAATTGCTCAACTCATCAAAAAAATACGATTTAAGCTCAGAACAATAATACCAATTCCATTTATTTCTATATAAATCCATCAGCTTCATTTCGTTGATGCTTGATATTGTTTGCTCAGCTATAAGCACTAATGAAGCACTAACCAATCATACGGTTTGCTTCCTTTGTGCTGAGGATAATTGCTAACTACATGCACTGGCTCTATTCGTATTGAGTCAAGCTTGAATTCAAAGTGGTGCTAGTCGAAATTTTGAAGTATGAGCAGTTAGAGACTGGGAGGATAATCAAATGTTTTTTGATCACTCAGGTACAATTCACTCATTTGAAACCATAATGCACCACCGTCGATTAACTTCAATATCTATATGGCAACTATTGTATGGACAATGGTTACTACGGTTATTATTCCTCTCTCAAAGCTAAGTGACGGTGGTGCAACTGGCCATTAGTGATGTATTTCATGATTCTCTTCTGTTCTTTGTCACTTTTGATTTATTAAATGTCAGATGTCAGATGTCAGATGTGAATGGCTTCACGATATAGTGAAGCACGCTGTTAATTTATTTGGAGGCACTAGCGGAATACTTACTGAACTAATCACAAAGTTTGTTTCATTAATGCTTGAGATTGTCTGCTAATTTCAGGCCAAAAATATCATCGAACACCATTTTCAACGCCAGCATGACACATAGAGTAAAAATTTTGAAGGTACTATGAAGCACTAACCAATGACACCAACTTTTACAATTACTATTGAAAAGTGTCGGTCAGCATGAAGTTGGCAGGGAAAAGATCAACTTTTATTCATTACACCATTTTGACACTAAGACTAGAAAATTCAGAAGCATTGAGAAGCACTAACGAAGTACTAACCAATGACACCAGGTCTATCAATTTCTATTGGAAAGTGTCAGTTAGCGTGAAGTTGACAGGAAGGTTATTGGAAATTTTCCAGGACGTCACTATAGCACTTCGTGTGGAGAATTTGGAAAAACTAAGAAGTACCAAAGAAACACTAGTCGATGACACCTAGCCCATTAATTTATTTTGAAAGTATGAGCTAGCGTAAAAATTGGAAGCACCAAGAGGCACTAACGAAGCTTTAACCTGTGACTCCAAGCATATAAATTTTTGTTGAAAAGTGTAGGCTAGCGGCTAGCGTAAAGTTGGCAGGAAAGAAATTGAACGTTATTCATGACGTCACTGTGGCATTCAGAGTAGAAAATTCAGGAGCATTGAGAAGCACTAACGAAGCACTAACCAATGACATCAAGTTTATTTATTTCTGTTGAAAAGTGTCAGCTAGCGTAAAGTTGGCAGAAAAGTAATTGAACGTTATTCATGACACTACTGTAGCATTCAGAGTGGAGAATTTGGAGGCACTAAGAAGCACTAACGAAGCACTAACCAATCACACCAAGTTGATCAATTTCTGTTGAAAAGTGTCAGCTAGCATAAAGTTGGCAGGAAAGTAATTGAACGTTATTCATGACACTACTGTGGCATTCAGAGTGGAAAATTTGGAAGCACTAATAAGCACTAACGAAGCACTAACCAATGACATCAAGTTTATCAATTTCTGTTGAAAAGTGTCAGCCAGCGTAAAGTTGGCAGAAAAGTAATTGAACATTATTCATGACAATACTGTAGCATTCAAAGTGAAAAATTTGGAAGCACTAAGAAGCACTAACGAAGCACTAACCAATAAGACCAAGTTCATTAATTTCTGTTGAAGAGTGTCAGCTAGTGTTAAGTTGGCAACAAAGTAATTGAACCTGATTCATGACGTCACTGTGGCATTTAGAGTAGAAAATTTGGGAGCACTAAGAAGCACTTACGAAGCACTAACAAATGACATCAAGCTTATCAATTTCCGTTCAAAAGTGTCTGCTAGCGTAAAGTTGGCAGGAAAACAGTCGAACGTCATTCATGACGTGATAGAGGAGTCTGCTATAAAAAAGTTGGAAGCACTAAGAAGCACTAGCGAAGCACTAACCAACAGTATATTTCATTTCGTTAGTGCTTAAAATTGTTTGCCAACTTTACGCATCTAAATAAATGCTGTATTGATATTTTCACAGCAATATTAAGCAATTTGTTGGCAATCTGAATCTGAGTTTTCTTGAACCTTTCATATGTTATAGCACAGATGTTTGCTATAATAATAAAAATTCATACAGACAGAGAACACAGCATAGTATTTTTGTAGAATGATCACATAGTTATAACGTATCCAAGAGATTTTATATCTTCTGGAATGTGATTTATCGTATGAATAGTGTAAATAACTCTATTCAACACTATTTTGGCATCTGCAACTAAAAATTATGTTGGAATCAGTAAAATTTCAACAGACCGTTTAGAATAGCTCCGCATGTTGATTGGAATCATTCCATAATTATTTTCGACAAATCTGAAGCTGTTCAACCGTTCCTCTAACATTATTTCTGAAACTGCACATTACACAACAAAAAATGATGTTAGAACAAGTATCATTCCGGCAGGCCGTTTGGATTAGTTCCGATTGCCGTTTAGGCTCATTTAAAAACTATTTCCGGCGCATATGTTCAGCCGCAATTTTGCGTTAGAAATTTCCTGTGAGTTTTTTGAAAGTTTCCAAAATATTTTTGGTGAAAGTACAGTACATTTGAAATTGCATTTCCACAAATGTGAATCGTAGTCCTCGCTTTCACTCGTTTGGAACATGGGTCATTCCAAAACTTGTAAAATAATATATTCTCCTATTATATGTGCAATAACTATTCAAATTATTTGTAATTAGACATTATTTTTCTCATGCCCTTTCCTGAACTCAGCTTATTTATATGTGGAAAATGATGCGTAAACTAAGAATATTTCTTATTTTATTTGTTCATGGATCTCGACGCTATCACCATCAATAAAATTCATAGCCTACTTAATTTTTCTGAGAATGAATGAATTGTGTCACATGTCACTGGTTTATCTCTTGGATAATAAATAAAGTCCAAATTTGAACTAGTGCTCTGTGTTTCTTGCTGTTTTTTTTTGCCGAAAGAAAAATCTTATATGTGGCATGGGCATTCAGTGATTCAGTGATTCAATCAGCCTTGTGTCGAACTACTTGGCATCGTATCATAAAACTCAAGTTCTCATTCTTATTGCATAAAGTACTATTACAATATCTAAGCGGAGCTTGGATCAAATTATCATTTAAATATTTCACATGACATTTATCAATTAACACTTATCTCATATAGAATTCAGGTATCTGTACTGCAACGTTATAACTTGAAAAGAAATTGAGACTAATTATTACCTTAGGAAGAACTTGTTTCTTTCGCTGTGAATGCGAATAGGTTCTTCAAGGATCTCACCTAGAAAAAACAAAATAAATTAAAAATTGATTGTAAGCAGAAAAATCTCACACAATTAGTCCAGACAAAATGAACATACAAGTTCGCATTAATTTCCAACAAGCTGCATTTTTGTATAGATCCCAAATACGTCATTAAAAATGCTATGTGGAAAGACCCTATTGATCCCGCTAGTGCATTGTTTTTTATCCGAGGATAAAGGCCACAAATTCTCGTTTTTTGCGTATATCTCTGAAATGATGGGAGCTACCGGAAAAAATTAAGGTGACAAAGTTTATAGATCGTGAGATTCCCTATAAAAAAAGCTATCAATACTTTTTTCCGTACGAAGCCCCGTTCTCAAGTTATCGCGATTTTAGACCGTAGGTATGCACACATTTCCGCACCACTTTTGAGGTAGAGTACAAGGCCCTCATTTTTGACGTGCATGGGTCCGATAGGGACTTTTAACATAGCATTTGTAATGACTGATTCAAGATCTGTACAAAAATCCAACTTGTTGGCAATTAATGCAGACTCAGCATTTTTATTCGTCTATTATGTTCGGGCTAGACTTTTCAATAAGACTTGAAAAATTATCTATTGAATAGATTACAGTAAGAAATCTTTCCGAATATCGAATACTATTTAAAATTTGATTTAATGAACTGAGAATCAATCAGGTTTGTTCAAATCAATAGTTCGAAGCTGTTTTAGGATAAAAATTGTTGCGCATCAATGAACACTACGGCTCTCATTCGCGGAGTTCGAACATTTCATGAAATTCGAGTTTGGTGATAACAATCGACAAAGACAAGCATATTTTGATTGTTCAAACAAAATATTATTAACCAATAATTATAAATATATAGTTCACATTCCTAAAATATAATGATTATGGGTCAAAAAACATCTCAATAAAAACTTTCAGTACCAGAATAGAAAATTCTGAATAAAAAAATCTGATCTTTCTAAAATACTAGCTGTCTAGCCAGAACTGTCAAAATAGTTAAATAAAAATTTGAATCCAGAATTTTCATTTGTTTAAATAAAAAACTAATAATGAAGAAAAAATCTTTTCGGAACTCATTTTTAATAAATATGTTTCATTTGGTGAAGTTCTGTATATAAAAATGATCAGAAACACAACGTTTCAACAGCAAAGAACTGCCTTTCTCAAGAGTAAAAATATGACGTGAACATCACGTGACTTACTTGTACATCATTGAATATATATATATATATATATATATATATATATATATATATATATATATATATATATATATATACATATATATAATACGATGTGATTTTGCGTTTGATCGTATTGAATATGTATAATCAAACACAAAATCTTATTTTGGATTTATTCAAGAGATTCTGAAAATCTGTCAAATAAAATGCGCTTTCAGCCAAGTCGGTTGCTATGGAAACAGTAGGCCATTATTCTTATACTTCAACATTCCTAAATACTAATTTCCAAAATTCTACGACTATCAACAGATCTGATTTTATGCGCAAAATTAGAAAATAAACTCCTACTGAAGTGTACTTCCGGTTCAGTCTATTGTTATGAGAATAGTAGGTAATCATTCAGATGCTACAGCAGACTGAAATACCAAATTTCAATATTCTACACCTGATCGTTTCTAATTTATGCGGAAAATTCCAAAAGACTGTCAAGTAGAGTGCACTACCGGCTTGGTGGATCTCAATAAAAATAGGATATGAGCAACTAGATTGAATAATTGTTGTGAATACTGAATTTTAATAATCTACTTTTAATCGTTTTGGATTTATGCGGAAAATTCAAAAATATTTCGAATAAAGTGCTCTTCGGGTTTAGTCGATAGCAATCATAATGCAGGGTGTACAACTAGATATTATAAAAGTGCCTAATACAAAATTTGAATATTCTACGACTGATTTTTCTGAATTTATACAGAAAATTCAAAAAGTCTGTCATATAAAGTGCACTCCCGACTCAACCGATTATTACAAAAATAGAAGTTGACCATTTAGATGCTACAGCAATTTCAAATGCTAAATTCCAGTACCCTACAGTTGATCATTCTGGATTTATGTGGAAAATTGAAAAAAAGTCTCGAGTAAAGTGTACTTTCGGTTTAACCGATCGCAATCATAATGCAAGATGTACAATGAGATGTTATAGAAGCTTTTTGTACGAAATCTCAATATGCTATGGCGGATCATTCTATATTTATGCTAAAAATTCAAAAAAAGTTTAAAGTAAAGTGCACTTCTGGCCTGGCCAATTCTTACAAAATAGCAGATAGCCATTCTGATACAACATCAAGTTCAAATACTGAATTTTAACATGCTACGGTTGATCATTTTGGATTTATTAGAGAAATTCGAAAAAAGTTTCAAGTAAAGTGCACTTCTGGTACAGACGATTGGAACCATAATCCGAGGTGCATAACTATACCCTATACCAGTCCTAAATACCAAAAATTTCAACATAATATGTTCAATCAGTTTTGAGATTTGCGAGTTACCCACGAACGCACGTAGGAACGTACGTACCGACATCAAGTCAAAAATAGTCGAAATGGATTCAGGGATGCTCAAAACGGATATTTCCATCAAAATCTCGATAGGTGAATTTTGTCGGTTTTACAATATTTACTTGTTACTTTGTACAAGTAAGTAAAAATATAATGAATAAATAACTAAAAATTGTCAAGACAACAAAAATAGAGAAGGTGACTGGACCAAATATCAACTCCTAGGATCGTAGAGCTCTGCCTGTGGTTTAGCATATAATTCAATGTCCACGGGTCTTCAAGAGATAAAAATGAAGGTCTAAATAGGGAAATAGTAAACTCCTTGTGGTTCTAAGTCAATCTGGCTCTACTCTTTATGGTTTGGCACATAACTGAACCATCCACAGATCTTATATTATTTTTATATACAGAACTTCACCAAATGAAACATATTTATTAAGAAACTAATAATTCTTAGAACTTGAAATTGCACAGCGAACTATTTGGAATTTTAGATTTGAACAAATGTATTATTACACGGTTCAAAGCCACCATGTGGAGAATGTTTGACGAAGCAAGTCACATCGTTGTTCCTCAAATTGCAAATGTCTCTTGGACAGAAAATATCAAATCTTGATAATTATAATAATTTTGATGTCACATTGAACTTTCGAATATTAATACGGTACATGATTCTATGCATGCAAGCTCGGGCATTTCTCCTACGCAACAAACCAACAATAACTTTTATTGTTCTGCAGGGTAATATCCTCAGCCCTTTATTGTTCTCAAGATACATTGATGACCTCCCTCTTTCGATTCAGAATACTGATATTTGTTTATTTTCTGACAAAATTTTGCTCTTCTGTACTGCAAGAGACTGTTGATCACACGAATAAATATTGCATGGCAAATGTAATCTCTGCTTAGTTACAAAAGTTTGTGTCTGAATTTCAATACCAGTTATAGTGGTCAATTATAGTGATTATTTGGTTTATTTACTTTCTATGCAACGTGTTTTGTAATTTAAGAATTGTCCAAAAGTCAAATTAATAATAAAATATTGGATATGTTGATCATGCACACATTTATCCCTTGCTTAGCTTTCGTAGTAATTGCTTCAAATTATTCCTTAAAATATCAGAATATCGATTCTTGCACAAATTTTCTTCATCTTTAGAAGTTATATAAAAGTTTGATCCTTTGACAAATCCCTAATCCGAGCTTTCAAAGCTCGGATATCATACATGTTTTTCTAGATGACCCTAAACTTGCTAACACGACCGTAATCCTTGATAATCCCAAACATCAACTCTCATCCTATCTAAATAAACTATTGGAATAACTCGGAACGTGTTATTTTATTTATTTTGTCTGTCTGCTGGTGCAGTGCCAATTAGCAAGCGACTATGTTATTCAAACTCTGTTCTATTTACAAACAACTAAGATTCAATTGTCTTGTCCAATCACAAAACTTGACTATTTCACAGCAAAATACAGGAATTTTTTTGTGATGTTTATTTACAGTATAGTTATTGTGTGTGAACAAAATTTAATTTGGATACGAACAGTGAGTATAGAAATATAATCGCTAAAATGAAACCTTGCTCCAAACCATTTAGCTTTCATTTGACTAGAGCCATTTGTGCCCAGTATATCAAATTCAGTTGAACTACTTCCAATTACTAAGAGAACATCATTGCAGAGGACTAGTTTTGCTACAAAACTACACTCATTTCTATATTATCTAAGTTAAACCATTTGACAGTTTGCAAAATTTGGTTGAAATGCGCCCAGCGATTCAAAATTAATAATTTTGTTTTTCATTACTATAATTTTAAGCTTGTGCTGTAGTTCAACTCACGATAAAATACTTAGAAACTGGAAGGTCCAGTAGATACTTTTCAAAGTTTAAAAGAAACTGTGTCTACTTTCCATGTAGATATTAATACAAAGTTTTGAAAGAATTCCTAATGATGTAAACTTCTAAAATAATAACTGTTTATAAATTACAGGTGAAGAAGTCATGATGGAAAAAACTTCATGAAAAATGTAAGGAGTTTGAACTTTGAAGAGATATTAGAAAAAGTTTTATTAACAAACAAACTGTACGGAAAATGGTATTCAGATTTTGAGATCAACGTATTCTATCTTGAGTGATTACTATCAGTATTCAGTTTTAACAATGATTCAAAGCAACATAAAATTCACACCGTGGTATCGAGCTTCGTGTGAAGCAGGAGCTTCTATATTCGCCCAAAATTTCTACTTCATTCTGAATAACTGTAAAAATACGATTCAACGCCTATTTAATTATAGAATAAACAAATGAAAAATCGAATTGAACGTGAGGAGCACGACCTTATACGCTAGAAATAAAATAGTTACAAATATCCCATGCGTCCCACATTTTGAGGCCAATTTGATCATATCCACACCTCTGACAAAATCATGAATAAAATAGATCGACATATTATCAATTGAATCTATCATCACAGACTTACTCTTCTTTGCTTCGTCTCTTAAAATCAAGCTCTTCGTGGCACTATACTTCATACTCGTTGCATAGATCCAATTATTCGACGGTAGATAAACAAAAAAAACATTTAGGAATCATTGATCAGATCTTCGTTTTGTGGTTGACAATTTTTGCCTTTATTATTTGGTACAAAACGTTGATCCATCAGTCAGACTTAATCAGTCCCATAGCTAGGACACTGTTCTCAAAATTTATTGATCAACCGGTTTCGATTACTGGGTGATCATCTTCAGACTACTAGTGAGAATAATAAAATTAGAGGAAATTAGTTCTCACATCAATGTCCCTCGAAAACAGTTGAAGTATTTAAAGAAGACCTTTACTCAATAATAGAGATTAAAAATTCAGAATTGATGAAAGAGGGAAAAAATTATATGCAAGTTGTAAGTTTCCAGTTTTTCGCGATGTGCCCAATATAAATTTGCTTATAAAATTACTTTTTGGAAATAGAATTTTAGAGCTGTCGTATATAAGAGGTCTCAAGATATCTAAAAATCATCAATTTATTGCCAAACGACTCAAACTTCAGATTTGTGAATTTTTTTTCACGGCAACACACCTCCTACAAGATTGAAAAGTACTATTTCACTCATTGTGAACTGTAAGTAAATTTTGTTCTTCAAGTAGTGAAAAATGAATTCATTCAGCAGCCAATTATACAAAGTTGAAAATGTGTACGGAGAATGAAGACCTAAATCTTCAAAATATCAACAATTACTTCAAGATTCCTAATCTAGAAATTTGAGGATAATATATTCAGCTGCAAAGATCTAAGAGATCTTTTAAAAACGTTCAATTGCACAAATTTGAATTCCATTTTCTGCAAAAAACGTTGTTTTTACGCGACTCCATCCATCCTTCATCCCAAATCGTAGACAACAAAAGGCATTAAGTAAAAACAGCAAAGCGAAGAAGATTACAGGGGAAAAGACTTGAAAGGGTTAACTTCAAATCAAAAACGGATTTCTCCAGTTCTGTCTTCTAGTTGAAAGAACAGGATCGGTTTAAGTGAAACTAATTTCTAATTTTTCAGAGAATCAGTAACATATTTGAAAATTCAGCCGTTTATTATGGTCATTTTAATCCCATACAATATAAGACTGGAAAAAACAAAATGATGATTTGGAAATAATTCAACAAATTAAAATATGATGATGCAGCTCTTCAGATGCGTTCGCAGCCTGTAGAACCAGACAATTAGTTAGTAACGTCTTGGGAATCACACTTTGAAGATATTTAGAGGTCATTGACCATCCAGAGACAATTTCGGGTACAGTTTGTTCATTTTCTGAGTATAGTATTCACTTAGAAGAGAACTTAATAATTAGAACTAAATAAGGACGAGTTTGAAAATAATAATAAAAGGGAAATTGAATGTGGAAAGATAATGTTATTTCGATCTTCCCTATTTCAAGTACAGAAATGGCTAGCCTCAAATATATTGATATAAATTTCCAATTCAGATGGAATAATTTATATAAGGCTCGAAAAACTCAAGATGCGTTGACAAACTCAATAAATCATCAGTCAGATGATCTAAAGCCCGTCGAAAACATAACTTAAAATCTATATGCATTGACGACTGGAAATTACTTGAATAAGTTCAAGGTGCAATTATTTACTTAAGAAATTATTCAAATACTGATTTGTCAACACGTTTTGTTGATTTGGAACTCGGATTTTCAAGCCCAAACCGATTTTTTTCTATGAGTGGCGTTAAAAATTCCCTCAGTTTTTACTGAAACACCAAAAATACGGTCCTGCTACAATAGTTGCAGAACTTTTTGCTGGAACAATACTTCGTCTTGTTTAAGATGAGTCAGAGTAGAGACAAAAACTTATGCTTGATTCTAAAATAAAAGATGCAAAATAAATTGTGCAAGTAATTTCAGCGGATTAGAAATGATTAATGTACGGCCAAATTAACCTAAATTGGAGGAATAATTCTTAGAATTTCAAGATAAATATCTTGGCATCTTCATTTTCCATCAGTTTATAGTCCGTACGTAGTTATTAGCTATTAGCTTGGATATTATTCATTTGATTGATTACATTTTTAAGAGATATCAGCATTTGAATTATTGAACAAATTTACAGGCTGTTTGCAAATTCAGAAACATTATTTGAGTCAAAAATATTTTTCCCTTCTAACTGTCTTAAACTTTCTGTGTTACTTTCCGATTATACAGAGTGATCAATAATGATTCTCTGACAGTTGACAGACAAAAGTTCGCATTATGATCAAAACTATCTTCATAGAATAAAGTTAGTATAAATTTATTTATTTTGAAAACTACGTTACCGACATTTCAAGAACACAATGGCGTATATTTTGCATATTTTATGACGGATTCATCCATAATCTGATTCAATAAACAAAAAACTAAGTGAATAGCTGTATTATTGACTGATTATTGAGAATTTATTATTATTCTACCAAATTATTAGGTTAGAATAGTGTTTTCAGAGGAACTGTCATCTGTCACTTGAAGGTCACTATCTCAAGCAGGCGGCAAAGAAAAAATCAGAACATAGCGGCACGGACAATCATTTTTGATCACTCTGTATTATAACGTAGTATGAAGCAGGGCTCTAATATATTCGTTCCTATTTATTCTAATCGAATATCAAATATGATTTGCGATCATTATTTCAGAAAATATCGGAATTTGCATCTAGAAACGTAATCAATTGAACACTATAATAAATCACATGTGAGCTTTGCTAATTTCGAACAATTCCTACAGATTTCATTCTAGAAAAATCACCAAAAAACATTAAAATGGCAAGGAGATCTATTTTATTTTATTTTCAAGAATCTTTAATCTTTGAAATTTTTGATTAATATGCGTTTTTTCTCATTCAATTGTATAGATCACGAATTCATTTAGTAAAATATATTAGGTTTATTCTTATAAATTCTCAAGTTTCGAGCAAAATTATTTTCCATTCTGCAGTTTAATATATTTTGTTTCTCAAGAATATCAAAAGAATAAGCTGAAGATTAAATATGCAGATGCATAATCTGATTTTATGGACATGTGTCAAAATTGATGAAAGATTTGATTGATTCATGAGCAAAGATGGTAACAATGAAAATATTCAGAAACATTGAAGTACATCAAAGTTATTTTCAATATTATATTACATTCCAATAAATAGAGAACGTATTTTGAATTCTTCGAATAATGTTGAAGATTTCATTTCCAGCTACTGCTCTGACAATTACATAACAATTTTCATAAACTTCAGATTTAAAATCTGAATGAGAGAAAATACAAAAGTAAAGTTCTGCTAGATGAAGAATCAAAGTTTTTGTAATAATATGCTGCTCTATTTCTGTATAGGAACGCATATTATGAAGAATCCAAGAGGCATTAAAAATATATATTGTGACGAACAGAGCCCTTATGAGTTAGTCCTCAATACCTAAACGCCAGATGAACGGGTGTGACACGCAACTGAGTCATATACGCTAAGGACGTAGTGACGTCTGGTGGAATCTCTTAAAACTCAGACAAGGTCAAGTCAGGGTTATTTTGGTCCAGGAACGAAGCGAAAAAATAAAAAATGAAGCAGCAAAATAGTCGAAATAAATAAGAAGTGAAAATAAATAGTGTGTATAGTGATAGTGTTTAATTTTGTGTCGATTGGGTGGAAATATTTTTTGTTGAACTCTGGTTATATTATTACATCCTCAAGTAAGAATAAATTTAGTAAATCCACAAACAAGTTGAGTTTCGTTGAAATATTACAGGATTTTCAATCAAATACTGATTTGCACGATCTCCTGATTACGTAACTTGTGATATTTACTAAAGCTTCCTCAAAGCTTAAGTTCACAAGCTTGGTCCAAGAATTATCTATTGATTTCAACTTTGCCAAACACTAAACTTTGGAAACCAACTACAAACGTTGAGGCGAAACCATACTAGTTTCCTTTGTCTGAAACAAATTTGTTTTAGGTAGACCAGTATTTCTAGAGGATAAATTGGTTGGAGAAGAGGGGTGGGAGTTGAGCAAAAACTTGATATGCAATAATTTCAATTTTCGTCGATTTGGAAAACATATATACATTATTCTAATAAATCACATAAATTACATCACATAATACGAAATAATTGATGATTTATTGAGAATGGTGGAATAACAAAAAAATGCTTATTAATTAAATTATAAAAGTAAAAATGATGCACTCACAAATTTTGTAATAAGAATATGTAAAATTTTGAATATTCCCCTTCCAGCAATTTTCTAAATCCCAGAAATCTATTTGCCACTTTCAACTCAATAATTTCTGAATTCTATAATAAAATATGACATTATGTTTAGCATCCAATCTTTATTTAGTATGGTACCAGCTGAAAGCCCTATAAATAAATGAAACAAAAGGACTGGAAGAGATTTCATTTTGAAATGTATTTTTATGATGTTATTATACGTTTGAATTATAGGATATTTAACACTTCATGAAAAACTCTGCAAAGCTTTAAAAGGAAGATAACGCATTAAATTTCAGGATTATTGTAATAAAATTCATATATTCTCCTGAAATGGTAGATTTATTCTCCTCTGAACCGTATATTTCTCCATTAAAATCTCAAAGGAACCCCTGATTTTTAAATCCCAATATTTCAAGATTTCGCTAAATCAGCATTATACCGTTGACGTCATTGCAAAATGGAGAATTGAAGCCTTGACCTTAATGTGTTCAAAAACTATTTTCGTGGTTCCCTCCTTAAGAGATTTTATCGTTTGTCCCCAGACACATCAGCTTGTTGGCGCTAAGAAATTATCATGATGAGGTATTCTTGCCTACAATTGTTCTTCTAGTTTTCTCTGCTGTTTTCGTGTCATTTAATTTTATTTTTTTGTTTTTATAGTGTGGTTTGATTACTAGAACCTTTTAGTAAGTGTCCAGTTTGTTGTCAGAATTCCAGTATCTTTTCACAACAAATTTGAATCAGAAGAAAGAAATAGGAGGCAGTCCTAATCCACGCCTCGCATTTCAAAATGAATAGTGCAAGTATTATTATGTACGATATTTGTTCGATATTATTTCAATATCATGTCACAAGAAAGTAGGATTATTTCAAAATTAATTGGAAATATCAACAATAAATGAATAAAAATGTTTTTACAATTATTTTTGAATCATCTAGATGAAAGAGGAAATAAAAAGTTAATTTTTCACTCTATACTTTTTCCGTCGCATAAAAATAAATACTCAGTTTATAAATATCCGGTATAATTTGTCGCATTTGACGTAATAACCTCGGATACAAACAAATTAAAAAAATGTACTTGGAAAATCCATTTTTATGACTTGTCAAAGTTAATTCATTTTATTTCCTTTGATAATACTAACTTCCATTACAAGAAAATCATCAAACTACAAGTTGAAAAACTTCTATATGGAAATGTTCGCTCTTGAAATATTTTTTTATCTTATTGCCATTTTGATTGGCTTTGTTATTAGAACTGATGTTGCAAAGAACATCCGCGAATAATGATGGAATCAATTTACATTCGTTTTGAAAATTCTAAACATCGGCAATTTTAACTGACGTATTTCATTTTTAATGATAGTCCCATCAAAGAATATTCTGTATGAGTATATCCAGTAAAAGATAGGTTATTATAAATAAGAATATATCTTATGACTCAGTCATTATAGTTTGTATTGAGCTAGAATGTTTTGCCAAGAATGGTCGTTAATCAGGTTCAATATAATACAAGTAAAATACATACATATTCTTGCATAATAATAATTCTGTTAGATATCACATTAAAAGACATGAAGCTCAGATAGTTCTCAAATTGAGCCATCCGAAGTTCAAAAAGTCTGCAAAAAAAAAAAACAGAGTTATGAGCAAAACATACTTAGTGAGGATCCATGTCTAAAATAAAAAACACTAGAATAATCAGTTTTGCATGTGACTATAAGAAAGAAGGAGTTTGTATAAGGTACAACTATAAAGAGAGAAAATACCCCACTTCACGCTGCTCGCAGACATCTGCGTGAATCTGTGAGTTCCGCTCCATGCTTAGCGTGAGTCTGCGGGAAACCTCGCTCCACATCTAAGGGATGTGAATCTGCGAGACATGCAATCTTTCGCGGAGTGATCTACGAGACCGTTGGAAAAAGAGTTGAAAGCTCACTTGGAACTCAGTCTCCGCCTGCTCACTTAGGATTCAATATGCAAGAAAAGCAGGAGGGCACCGTTGGCAACAGCCCGTTCAACCGGTACTTCGTGGAGAGCAACTCGGCTGATTCCCTCATCACCGCAGCGAGTTTCAGGAATGCTCCATATTAAAGGATAAAAGGATCGCAGCACACCAACTCAATCACTCAACATTAATAGCAACAATTAACTGATATATTATTCAGAATAGCCAACCATGGATAACTCACCGTGAATATCACTATGATCTTTGACACTAGCACTGGAATAAAACACAACTATTCACTCTGAAAGATCAAACAACACTGGAATAAAGAATTATTGAATAAGATTACCGATATGCATGTAATGCTAACATCATTACCAGAATGAAATTATTGTTATTTAATACCTCAAAAAAAGATCCATATCAAATGTTCACATTCCGTATGGTTTTTATCTTATGGTTCACGAGATGTAGTGACTCCAATTCTGGAATGCACTGAGAATCTCTTTCTCATTGTAATTGTTCATCGGGATTCTCAAGAAATTGAGAAAAAAATATAAAAATTGCTCTGCTATGAAACATTTGCCAACAAACATTCGAAATTCAATTCGAAAATGTGAGGAAATATCAGAGAAATTAGCACTGGATAGGAAATGAGCTTGGTCCTGAAAAATCAACTCAACTTTTTGAGCCTGTCAAAATAACACTGGCATCTGGAAAGCTTATTTTTATAATTTATTCCGTGTAAATGCAAAAAGACTTGCAGCTTTGATTGCAGATATAAAAAGGCTTGATTTAATTCCTTGCTTATCTAAAAAACTTGCGAAAATAAATCTTGCGACGTTCTTTAAAAATTGATTGGTAGAGACCAGAAACGAACAGCTACGAAAAGTCATCGACACAGGATTTGCGTCCTTGTCTTGAGGATTGTGATTAAATTAGAGAGACAGTATATGAGGGTGAGGACGAGGACAATTTTTATGGGAGAAGTATAAATGAAGAAGAAATTTATGGAAAAAAGGCAGGAAAATTCAAACCTCACCGCAGCTTTCTAAAAGATTATTTGTGTACAAGGATGTGAAACAGAAATATTATGTTTGAAATAAATCTACTTAATATATGTATAATGAAGACAGAATTAATAGATTTCTCCTTCCGCTAAAATTCTATGATACTCAATGGAGGTTGTGAGAAAAAAAATTGAGATAAAACCACTTGAAAGTATATAAAATTAATTCATGTATAATGAAAACAGATTTTTTTTTTTTTTAATTTATGGGTTTTTCAACTGCTTGGCTATTTACTCCGGAACATTTGTGTTTTACATAGTTATTTGTGATTATAGTTTGTTTACAATATTATTAGATTTTACAGTGAATATTTATGTTTTTCTAGGTATTTTAATACATTCTGGGCAGTACTTTTGTTGTTTGCGAGGGCTTCCTTGATATTTTGTGGTATTTTGTTTATGGCTCTATCGTTACTGTACTGAGGGCATTTTTCTATTATATGTTTAACAGTCAAGTTTGAATTGCAAGTTGTGCATTTATTTTGATCTTTTTTAGTGATTAAGTGGCTGTGGGTCATTTTTGTATGGCCTATCCTTAGTCTTGTTAGGATGATTTGTTCTCTCCTTGCTCCTATTGTTGGCCAGGGTTCTGTATCTTCCTTTATTTCTCTTAATTTGTTATTATGTGTATTTCTTCATTTTGTTTTCCAGTTGTACTGTATTTGTTTTTTTTATATGATTTGTGTCTCTGTTACTTCCTCTGAGATTGTAGCTTCCTTGGCTGCCGCATCTGCTTCCTCATTTCTTTTTATTCCAATGTGGGATGGAATCCATAGGAAAACTATTCTTTTATTAGTGTATTGGTCTGCTAAAGTTTGAAACTCTTGTTGGATAGTTTTGTTCATAAAGTTATTATTGTATGGATTTTGGATGCTTTGGAGGGAGCTTAGTAAATCGAATCATATTACATGAGGTGTTTGTCGGAGAGTTTTTCTTATATATTCCAATGCTTTCATGATGGCGAACTTTTCTGTTGTATATATGCTGCAGAGACTAGGTATCTGGTACTTCTCAGTAACTTCTAGTGTTGTAAAAGCTGCACCTATTTTGTCGTTTAGTTTGGATGCATCTGTGTATATGGCATGGTAATTTGCGTGTTCTTCTAGGATTTGGTGGAAGTTTTGTTTGTATATACTTGGGCTCGTGTTTTCTTTCTCGAATTTAACTAGTTCCAAATTGCATATATGAGGATATATTTTCCATGGTGGTGTGATATGATGTATGTTGGAGGGTGCTATTTTAGGTAATTGGAGGTTGATTTTGGATGTGATACTATGGATATATTTTTGATAGTTCGAGGTTGTTTTATAACTGATTTCTGGATTTGGGGGATTGACGATATGTTGGTAGGTTGGATGGGTATCATTTCCTGCTATACCAGCTGTTTATGTCAGAGTGAGTTGTTGGCGTCTGTGTTCTAGACTATGTTCTCCTGCTTCTATGAGTATGCAAAAACAGAATTATTAGACTTCTTCATCCAGAATTCTACATGATTCTTATCTGACATTTGCAGTTCAATGATTCTTTGGCTGTAAATACCGGGAAAATATGATTCTAGGTACTTTTATTCTCATCTTATCTTTCGAGGGTGTAGTCCTTTATTCCAGGAGTTGACCGCACGTCATCTCTCCTGATCGGACTTACAGCCAAATTGTATTATGGATCTATCAGGAATATAGTGGTCAATAGGATGTCAGACTTTAAGATTTTAGGATCTTGTCCTAATTGTCGAAAAAAAGGCCATTTCCGATAAAAATTTTGAAGGTCAATCTAAAACTAATTTCAATCGACAAAACCCTTGTCCTGTCCGGGACAGGAAAATAGACAACAATCGTAAGTTTGATCAAGGAAATGGAATACAAAAATGAGCTACTCTTAGGGATGTCTGCCGCCCTCTTGGACAAGACAGGGGGTGGCACCCTGTAAAAAAATTAGCCGGAAGCAGCCTTTTTTTCAACATTTTGAACGGGATGCTAGATTCATAAAGTTACTACATATATTCCCGATCGATTCATGTACAATTTGGCCGTAAGTACGATCAGGGAACATGAGACGCGGCCGGCTTCCCGACTTATACAAAAGGAACTTCCTGTGATGGTAGTTCAAGGTCTCTTCTGGGTACATTTGGCTTTTAGTTTCTCCTATCATGTAGTAGACAGATGAGTAAGAAATTAAAGTCACGGTATTGAAATCTAAAGCACTCAGAGACATCTGATATGTCCGTATTGAGATCGGAGTGATTTCTTGCATTCTGCAACCCAGGGCGCTCAGAGCAATATCAACTTCCTCGATCTTTAAAGATCCTGCGGATAGAGCAATATATAGTATCAGGTATGGGCATTATAATGAAAATGGGACTGATAATTATCTCAATATCTGATGTTAATCCTTCTAACAGAAACTGAAGAAGGTGTTCAAGCTTATTGGACAAAAAACGTTCTAAAATCAATCATCAAATAATCTAAACACAAATCATTGTATTGTTAAATATTCTTGTAATTCTTGCAAATTCTTAATGAATTCAAATTGAATTTACAAGAATAGATTCGGAAGTATTTCGCGATAAACGAAAACGATTTGAAAAACTGGTCACCATTTCCAATACGTCGAATAAACAATCGTTTTCCACATTCAGTATTTACTTGAAATGTCATCATTAATAATAATTGCTATTATCCAGAAAGAGATTATTTTCTCATGCACTGTCAGCCTATATTCCGTACCTCTCATCGCATTTGAATTTGGAATGATCTGTATCGTTCGGCATGGCCATGAATACAGAGAAATCTGTCACGTAACTAAGCGGATTTGTGAGCTCCTTCCTGTTAAAGTAAATTTTTGCAGAAGGTACTGAATAAAGCTTGGCGTAATTAAAAAAAAAGCACACAAAGAATAGTTATTTATGTATCTAATGCGTGTAATTATACTTTGGTGCTTGAGAATGAAGGTCTTTTAGCCGAGACACAAATCATTCGAAATTACCAAAAAATGTTATTATCTCACTCAAAAGATCATTTCCTTGGTTTTCGATCCATATTACAGAAAAATTTCAAATATGATAAGATTGGTTTCAACATTTCAAGCTTTGTAAATATGCAGAATAAATGATTTCATTTCGAAATGAGTTTCGTTTTATATATGTAATTTATTGGTAATATATCCATCAGCTTTTATGAGAAGTAAATACCTGCAGCCGTACCGATTTTTGTTTGAATTTTCGAGCTGAGTTAGATGCTCAATTATTCTTCATTATAGAGAAAGGCAATGTTTGCATATTGTTAAAATTCAAGTGCAGATTCAATAGTTATATTACAGTTAATTGGATATTTGCTGAATTTGCTCTTTCTGCAATAAATCATGAACGAATGAATTCAATATTTGTACTAGATGATTAATTAGAATAGGTCAATGCAAATATATATCTGGATGATTTTAGCCAAGTTTTCTGAAAAAAGTTTCTAGAGAAAATGTGGAATGAGAATAATTATGATGCAAGAACAAAGCTCATTATTGAATGATTTGTAAAGAGTTTTATTAAATACACGAAATGCGTAGGCAACCAATTCCATGAGATTTTTTGGATGGAATCATGGATTATTTCCATTAAATAAATAATGTTCCTCCAAATTACAACTGAAAGAATTATCATAAGATATTTGTTGCGAAATGATTGCTGTGATTTGAGTTCTTATATTTTATATCAAAAAAGTACTGACTATATGATAATGAAACTAGCACATTACCAAGTTCGTTGTTCTATTCTAGAAAATCCGTGAATTATGATTTTTTAAGTCATGTATCTATGTTGAATTGATATCGTTGTCAAATTTTAAATGTCATTCTCCCTTAAAATAGAGACGAAGTAATCTTCAGGCTATTATATTACTTGAGTATCCAGAATACACCTATTCTTTGAGCTAATGTATCAAGATATTTGAAACTTGAGGAATATTATAGGATATTTTCTGAACTCAATATCAGCAGAGATAGTTGGAATCTGGGTAATATTTTTAGAAGTTACTATGGAGATAATGTATAATCAGCTGACGGTCTTGAGATTTACCTTTAGAATTGATTATTCAATTTTAGTTTATTCAGGGCCGATTGTTCAATTCATGTTCATCTAAAGTTCAGTTGAATTGAGTTTATTCGCCTACAACGGATACAATTACTAAAATATAGTAGACTAGTATTGATCAGTTGGATATTTGTAGTAGCTACAGTAGATAACAAAATTCTCAACAAAAAAAAAAATCCTTATCTGGCGAATTAAAATTCATGTACACAAGTCTCATTACGTTCAGTAAAGCGGTAATTTTGTCATGTTGTAAGACATTCAAATGTCGCTTTCCATGCAAAATTTATTCACAACGTTTGACATAAAAACAGCGAAAGCGGGCTTTCATTCACCAGACAAGTATAATGCAATTGTAAAGGAGATAGGTGGATTAAAATACTTTGCTATCTTGAAAGCAGGCGGTCGACGGAGTCTAGACGATTTTACAGGCGAAGAACGCAAGACAAAAGTGAAGTGTTGTATTATAGATGAGTGGAACAAAAAAAATCCGCAGTGGATTTATTCCTGTATTTCAATGTAATTTATATTGTCAAAATATGGATACTATATTTCTGATATATTGGTAAACAATGTGAATAGTTCCAGGTTCATATCCAACTAGTTTATGAAAACACAATATTCCGTACATTATTTAAAAAAAAAAAATATATATATATATATATATATATATATATATATATTCATTATTGTCTCTTATTCGCATTTAGATATCCAAATTGAATCTTCAATTTCTTTTTGACGACCTAGAGGAAGCAGATCAATTTCCATAGCTCATACAATCTCACTCTGATATAGTTGACGACTAGTGATCATACTTAGATACAGTTCAAAATATCTATCAATGAAATCACACAATATGTGTGAACCACACCCAGAAATATGTAAAATTCAGAATAGATATTATTCTTCGTAGATGCTCAGAAATACTGGTGTCCTCTTTTGACTTAGTCATAGTTAGGTATAAAGCAAGTCAAACCAACAGATATCTCTCTCCAGATTCTACTCATCTCTTTTGAGGTGGCCATATAGAAATAGCATTGTTTCCTGCAATTTAACACTCAACCTCCGGAACATTTTCACGGTTCTCACAAATTCAAAAGCAAATCGGACAACGTTCAACATATGCTTTGAATTCATGTACAAACCAACAACTTTGGTCGTCGAGAACATTGGAGTGAAGCAAAACGGGTTTAAATTTATGAATGGAATTATTATAATCTAAGGAAAAGTTTTCTGTAAGGACTCTTGGTTAATAAAGGTGGCTCAATTTTCCTTTGAACAATCCACTTTGTTTTATTGATATAGTGGAAGTGGACGAGTTCTGTAAAATTGGAGCGACTATTAAATAAAATATTCTTGAGACTGTTGAAAAAGAAAAAGTATTATTGAACATTTGATGTTACCTACGCATCATTGAGATAACTCAATTGCAGACATTTGTATTTAATCCGGATTCAGTTTTCAGACTATTATTCGGATACAAAGGAATATTATATCGTCCCATATCTTGTATCCCGTGATTGCTTTGCATCTTGATATATACTATATTGGCGTTAGATCAATAATGATACATCTATATCTCTCGGATTTCACTCATAATATACGCTTCGTATCTTTTTCTTTCCTATCATGTATTCAAGTCACTCAAATTCTTTATTCCAAGACAGCTGCAAATAGAACCAAATCTATATTTTCTGCAAAAAGCCAACAGGTCAACATATCTCTGTTAGGTTTAACATCAGATTCTATTTATTTGTCCTATGCGTATTGTCTTAATGTAAAGCAAGCAATGTATAATTGATTGAAATTACATAGGAAAGATACACAAAGAAATCAAAACGCATGATTTATGAGCACTATACTATATTACACATATGGAAAATTAGCTTCATCAAATTACACCTGCTGGATTAATACGAATGGGTTCAGTTAAAGGGAACATTACTATGTAGTGGTGAAATAAATATGTGTTGTGATGCAATGGAAAATCTAGTGAATGATTATTCCATGTTTCCAACGCTATTATTAAAGTTGATATATTGAATATATAAAATTATTGACAAAAAAAAATCTTGAACCATCGTTATGGCATTTTTATATTAACTTTTATTGATTGCGTTCAAATGATTTTAGAGATGAATAGAGATAAATTAGCTGGAATCTAAAATTTTTGACAGTTCAGTAGGAATCACTGCTTTTATTGTGCAATATCATGTCGGGTTGTGCATGGTTAGGCTATACATAGTGATTTATTCAAGCTTGGAGTCTTGTTCAATTTCCTGCCATCACTTCATTCTACGGCTAAAATAAAAGAGTGCAGAGTGTTAACAATTAGAATATGCATCCAAAACTGTTACTGTATTCCATATAGTTCAAAACCTGTTATGACATGAGCATATTATGGCATATTTTGAAAAAAGTTGAACAGAACCCAAGATCGCAGCCCGAAAAATTTCAGGTCTCTATTCAAAAACTTTCTCGAATGAGATTCACGAGGTGGCATTTATCCATATTTTCTGATTTCATGAATTCCTGTAGAAATACATAAAAATCACTACTCACGACCTCGCATAAAACCGGAAACATAGCAAATATCTAACTTTCATCATCAAGTAAGCACTGTGATAAAAATGTCATATTCACTGCAGACAACATTTCACGTAGCGCCCTTAATTTTTTTATGAATTAAAAAGCGCCATAAATCAGATGTGTATCGCCAACTTTGCGACACTAACGCTTCCACCGGCAAAACCGGGAGATGAAATGTTAGCTCATGACATTTGTGCAGACCATTAGGGACTAAACTAGAGCGAACTGATCTTTTGGCCTGCTTTCCTGTTTTCAAAATGCTTCGGTAGACCAGTGGCTTGCAATAGGGATGCAAATTTTTGATTATATTTTGCAAAGTGCCGAGTATTTATACAAACAACATATTACAAATATGTTCACATTGAAAACAAAAATCATTGTTCTGGAATAACACCTAGTTGATGATTTCAATGTTAATAAAATTTATCTTGAGAGCAATTACACTCCAGTAATTTTGACTGCTTTGTCGAGGTTGCCTAAAATCTGGAATTTAATCCAGCTGTTATCCCTTGCAAATTGTCATTATTATAAAGCAGTCAGAAATAGCAGGTTGTCCGAACAGTACAAACAAGATGGTTGCAGGCACACCGTAATTATTCTTGACTAACAAAAGCTGTCAACTACTAAATTATCTGCTCATTTCATGGTAATACCTGATTTATATGATACTTGAACTTTTTAGGAATTTTAGCTTGCATTATTTGCAATAACTTGAATTCTACAAACACTATCTCATCAAAATCTAGAAAAACATTCTTTTATCGTTGATTGATCCATCATCAATTAGGAATCGGTCATGCTATTTGTAATGTTTTTTAATCATGTTCTCTTTTTCTGAGGGAAAGAATTATTTTCCTTGATTTGTCTGTAGTGGGTTTTTGCTATAGACTTGCAAAATAGTTTGTGTAACACCGCAGAGTAGACTATCAAATTAAAGGCAAATGATAGATTGTGTTGTTTGGGGGAGATAGGTTTTTTTTGTTGATATACTACTCCTACGCCCGCTACGGTATATTTTATCGTAACCACTGATTTTTTTGAATTTTGTTTTGAATATTACTTAGGCCCAGTTGCACAGTCTTTGATTCTTCCCAAGGGTAGCTCAATTACTTTAATATCAATTGTTATAACAATCTTTATCTAGGAGAAACTTAATACTGTCAGGCCTCAGATTCACGGAATTTGATATCAACTATAACTTATCATTTCTATGTTGGAAATCGTGTCCTGGTTTCTGTCATTGCATATATTTGATTTCAAGTTTTATTTACCAGCTTACTTAATTTCGATTATATTACACTTAATTTGGAGCTTTGGTTTCTTTTCTAGTACTATGAGATAAATTTTAAGATTACGAAAGGGGCGTATTGCGTGTTTTTTTTTCTTGGAATACGATGAGTAACATTTCTTTTTCGGTGATCGCTATTCTATTTATTATGTAACGGATAGTACCCCTACAGAGTAAACTTTCAAACAACAAGGTTGTTGAACAGGTGGCGGACGCAAATTGAATGATGACTGATATGATTATTAAATACGCTGCACAACAGGCAAAGCCCAATAACAGTGCATGAAAATCACAGGAAAGAACAAAAGAAAGCTCTAAGAGCTCTGGAGGCACTGAAGTAGACAGCAGAAAATTTTACTTGCCTGCAGAGAATTCATTTTTAGAAATAAAAACTTGTACAAGTGCGACCAAGTCACACAGCAGACTACGTATTGACTCTCCAGTCAAAAAAAAAAAAAGAATCTTATGCAGTCGCGCTATAATGTGTAAGCACCAACATTAGCCAGTGATTGCATATAAAAAAATTGAAGATCAGAGAATAAAACATATAGCAATAGCAAGCTAATCCAAAATTTAATAAAACCAAATTTAATTTCTATGGTTACAATTATTTCAGCAATTGTAACCATAGAAATTGAACTTGGTTTTACTAAGCTTTGGATAAGCTTGGACTGTACAACTAGGCCTCACACAGTTTTTACTTATTCAACCATCATCACAACTCATATTGTGAGCTATTGCCAGCGTAGCTTGATGTTTCTCTTCCCTCAAACGCAGTTTTCCAAGTTTGATCTCATCTACTCTTGTAGTAGGTGGGCAGAGCGAAGTGTTTAATGATCTCAATTCAATACCCTACTGTCGGCATAAATATTTTCATATCAAAAAATATTTTGTCTGTTGCTACACACGGATGGAGTAAATACTTCTTTTGATGAATTGATTGAATGAAGAAAAAAGATAAGAGATGACGAACGTTGATCTTCTAAGAGATGAAAGGGATGAAGCAGTGATAATATAGAAAATTAAAACACATTGTTGAATCTGAGTTTACTGCTTGGTCACTTTTGGGGCGATCATCAATCATGGTTAACCTCTTTTTTCAGACACAAAGTTTCAAGTGAAAGTAATTCGTTGTAATTATTATACATAATTATTGTTAACGTTGGTACTGTACCACTGAGGTATTATTAGTGAAATCTGCACAAAAAAATACGTGAAACTCGATGTAGATGAAGCACAGAAATGCTACAAGAAAAAAAGTGGATTTACGTCGCCTTAAACGATAAACGTACCGTACGTGTGTCTAATACTCTTTCTTCACATTATTGTTCAACGTTCAGCACTTTGCGTTGTATAAGAAGTATTCATTTCAACAATAATAATATAGGTACTTACAATATGAGTTGAATCACCTGAAGGATGATCGAAGGATCGGAATGCATAGTGGTCAAAATAGTATTAAGACTTATCGCTTATGATTGAGTTAGAGTTGTGTATGATCCGCTTAGTTAGACCGTGCTTTGATCAATCTTTGTCCCGAATCTCGAATTGACAATTATCTCGACCACATTATTTTCTGACGAGTCTATAAGCGGTAAGATGTAGTAATAATTGTGAATTTGCCATCTTTCTAACATTATATCGTAAATTTTATTCCTGATTTGTTGCATCCGTTCATCAATTTATTTTAAACGCTGCTGTCTTTTCTACACAGAAAATTTAATACAGTGGTTTATAAGTAAGTAGGCCAGAAGGGGTCAGATTTCTTCAGTTTCATCAGCTGGATTTGAAAGCAAACTCTTTAACACTCAAAGTTTTTGATTTATGGGGGCTATTACGCCCAGAAATTACTTTGATATTTTCTGAATCTTCAGCAAGGCTCTACGAGAGTTCCAGAGGGTACTGGAAATAAACTTAATTGGCAATTACGAAGTTTTTGATTGAATATAGGCAATTAAATAGATCTGATAAGTCGGAGTGGTGTCAATATGAACGAATAAAGATAACATATTATTAGTTCCTCCTACAACATACGACTATACAGGGGTGTGAAAGAGTTAGCAATTTTCTAATACAAAACTATCGGACAGGTAAACAAATAATGAAGATATAGAATCTCCGTGGGAATATTATTGTTTTGTACTCAATACGAGTTTACCATTGTTCAGTTCCAGAGAATATCTTTGTTATTCCTAAAATTAACTTGTTGCTATAAAACAGGATTAAATTAATTCTGTAACTTGAAAATACATCGCAACAAATATTTATTGTGAAGTAATAAAACTGTTCAGAATTTCCGTCATCATTTTTATATTTTTATAACAAAATGAAAGCACGCTCAATATCTGCCAATATTCATCAAGTCGCTAATGTTGGATAGAGCGCCTTGAAGCAGTTTTATTTATTTATTTCTCTATTATCAAAGTTATACACAAAATTCAAAGTAACATGTTTGTGTTTCAGAAGATCTAAAACATTTCTGGCTGTGTATAATACTGATGCGTTATGTACTTTATTTTATCATTATTTCTCAAAGAGAGTATATTCAGGAATTAACGTTATATATTGGTATTAGAAACTTATCCTCATTTGTAGCTACTTCCAACTACTATAAGAGTAAAAAGTATAGCTAGTTAAGTTAAAAAATAATCATTTATTATACCATAAGTAATTGAAGTATTATCGATTATTTTTGTGGTGCTATCACGAATGTTTATTGTGCTTGCGTTTGAATACCACGAGTGTGCAGCACGAGTGGTATTCACAAGCACAATAAACATGAGTGATTGCACCACAAAAATAGTCTATAATATTTTGACTACAAATAGTATATGGAGGACTATTCCAGGAGTCAAACCATTTTTTCAAATTAGTTCTCTATGAATCTAGTAACAACTCACGTAATTTTCATAGGAACGAGTAAACAAACTTCTGTCAAACTGAAAAATTAGAATTTCTTGCATTTTCTTTAACGAATAATGGAGAAATATATTGCGTCTTGATATGGAATCTAGTTCAGAAAGATTTGGTGATAGATCAGAAGATAAAATTTATGAAGATATTCAGAAAAATATTCCATTGAATATGAAGAAAGCACAAATTGGAGGTATCCACATCTTTGAGTGAAATATTCACTCTGACCACTAGTGTAATACCCGATGGTATTTCTACACGTCCAAACACCCACTGATATGCGCCGTTTCCATGGCGATTTAGCATTGTTAACATTGTTATAAATACTACGAATGGCATAGTCAATTTTGTTTGACAAGAAAATGATGTTGGCTAGAGACTCGCATTTATTTCTGTCATCCTACTATCTTCATTCCTCAAAATTTTCATAGATTTTTCAATATTCTGTTCAGATACGGAGTAATATTCAACGCACTGGAGTCATAGTGAGGAAAGTAATTATGGACAAAGTGCAATCAATAATAACTATTGTTGTGCATTAGATGTCACTGTCATCTCTCCTCATTTCTCCGGACACTGTCCTCTTTTCCAGAATGTACAGACTCTTGAGCCATGTCCGTAGTTTTTTCTTCCAATTTCAAGAGACTGATTTTCATAGTATTTTTTGGAACTGGAAGATTGTTTTTTCAGTATAATTGATCGTAAACAAGGATTAATAAAATAAATCATATCTCTTGAGCGAACGTCTCGATTTAAAGTGAATCTTCATCACTGATGAGATGATCTATGGAGAGCACTGTTCTTCACTTCTTCGCACTGAGCAATAAGCAGTTGCAAGCTCACAAGATGCACACGAAACACAAAAGAATTAAAAAACTGATGCAAGTAATCCATGTCGGAGATATTAAGAATCATGCTCGCTACGATGATATTTCTATCCAAATTAATTGAGATTACTGTTAATAGCTATCGAATTTATTTCTATTCAAATCTGTCTTATTGAAAGATGCTAGTGGAAAAAGAATACTTATTTCTGAGCTATGAAAATGTATTGCCACTTCTAATAATTTCACAGTTATTGATACTTTTTGGACACTACTTATAATCATAGGTACTTACGGAGCACCAAATGCCATTAGTGTATGAATAATAATCATAATTGTAGAATAGTTTCACAATTGAAGCTTGAGTACAATTTTATAGGAATAAAAGTACAAGTTAAAGTTGTATTTCTAAAGCATTTGAAATAGTATAATCCATTGAGAACATCGAAATTTTTTTATCCGAAGTACAAGCTATGAGAATTGTTTATAAATAAACGACAGGGATATTTTTTTTGCAAAATATTAGGGAAACACTGTTGGCATTGTTTGTCGTGTTTTGATAATGATTCTCATTACCGCAATGATGTAATCTTTGTTTATTGGAGGAATATTCACTGAAGTACGGAATTTATTTTGTAAGGAACTATTACATTGACTATCAGGTATATTCATTGCTATTTCTCCCAATATACAAAAATATCTATTGTTATTACAATTACATTTTATAAAAATTAAGATGACACAAATGGACAAGAAAAATATATGGGCCTGTGACTAGTGTTTCCAGGCTCATCTAGCAAATAATTGAAATTGGTGGTTCAAAAAATCATTCTCAAATACTGAAATTTGGTACATGAAAATAACAAATTTCAAATCGTTGAAAAATATTTATTTGTGTGCAAGAATCAGGGTAGGTGCAGATATAGTACCCCATCAACCACTAAATTCGTTGTTTGAAGTGAAGTATTCAAAAGTTTATTCCGGCATCTTCCGTGTACTCGATGAGGGACGGTCCATTCCATATTACCTCTGTAATATGGTAGATATTGCTGAAAGCGGGATATCTGTTAACACTATCTGAGGCTAACCGGTCGCTAGCGCGATCTAAACTATTTATTACACTAAAATAACCGTCTTATTGACCATACTAGGCTCTAATCCAATTGGAAATCAATGAGACTCATTCCCGAAGCATAAATCTACTTCAATGCTGTCAATAAGAGGCAAGAACCGAAATATTCTATTTCTATTCATTAAAGTTGCTTCGAAATATACAATTGATTGATTCTTGATTCAAATACTCTCGAATAAAGTTCATTTCTTCATTCTTATTTCAAGAAAGACGCTACATATTCCCCAAAGTATATAATGGAGGAACTAATCAAAAAATCTGACGTGAAAATCACGTGACTTACTTGTACATCATTGAAAAATAAATTCTTACTGAAGTGCACTTCCAGTTCAGTCTATTGTTATGAAAATAGTAGGCAATCATTCCGATGCTACAGCAAACTGAAATACCAAATTTCAATATTCTACACCTGATCGTTTCGAATTTATGCAAAAAATTCCAAGAGACTGTCAAGTAAAGTGCACTTCCGGTTTGGTGGATCTCAATAAAAAGAGGATATGAGCATCTAGATCGTCCTAAATACAGAATTCTAATAAAAAAAAAAGTTTCAAGTAAAGTGCATTTCCGGCTTAGCCGATCGCAATCATAATGCAAGATGTACAATAAGATGTTATAGAAGCTTTTTATACGAAATTTCAATATGCTATGACGGATCATTCTATATTTATGCAAAAAATTCAAAAAAAGTTTCACGTAAAGAGCACTTCTGGCCTGGCCAATTCTTACAAAATAGCAGATAAACATTCTGATACATCAAGTTCAAATACTGAATTTCAACATCCTAAGGTTGATCATTCTGGATTTATTAGAAAAATTCGAAAAAAGTTTCAAGTAAAGTGCACTTCTGGTACAGACGATTGGAACCATAATGCGAGGTGCACAATTAGACCCTATGCCAGTCTCAAACAAAAAATTTCAACATTATACGTTTAATCAATTTTGAGATTTGCGATTCACGCATGTATGCACGCACGAACATACATACCGACATCAAGCCAAAAATAGTCAAAATAGATTCAGGGATGCTCAAAACGGATATTTCCATCAAAATCTCGATAAGTGAATTTTGTCGGTTTCACAATACTTACTTGTTACTTAGTACAAGTAAGTAAAAATCACTATACTCAAAGTATTTGCTGAAGACAACAACAATTTTACAAGTTCATGTGGAATTATTGAAAGCTGTATTTTATAGAATGTTGACTGCATCACCTTAAGATCATCGTAGAATTCATCGATATTCAGAAAGTAATTTTTTTTCAACCATTGTTCAAGTTCACGTTTTCACAAATTGAAAAAAAAATGTGACTTTATGATACTCTGAATGCAGGTATTGAATATATGAGAATTCAGTCAAGAATTTTTTTTTTGTACTCCCAAGTTTCGGTCTCATCTGGACTATTCTGAGGAGTAAAGCCATATAAGATTATCTTAATAAAAAATAGAACATTTTTCAAGTCAAAAACCTATGAAGATGGTCCAGGTGAGTCAAAAACTGTTGAATACAATATATAAATAGAATTCCTAACTTAATTCCTATATTTTCAATACTTGCATCACAAATTACTCCAATGTAAGAATAATTTCCAGGGCTTCCATAACTATTATTGTGGATCTAAAAACAACACAATATTGATTATGCATCAAAATTTGAACTATAGTAAAGTTATCATCAATCATACGAAATTGGCTTGTCCTTGGTTAGATAGAAAACCAATGGAAGTGGATCAAGAAAATAATTTAATATTGTTCTATTAAAAGTTTTCAAACGATATTTCCGTCATGGCTGGCATTTAATTGGAAAGTTATGATATCTTTCTTGGTTGACAAGAATCATTATTCATTTTTATTAAATAACTTGTTTAGTTTGAAACATTTGGATATAGGAAAAACTTATAACCAAAATAAAGTGAAACTATGATAAACTCAATTCATATTAAAAGAGTCAAGAAACCAAGGTTGGAATTATTTTACTTATTTATTTGATTATGTGAGATCAATCTGTAAGCAAGTGTATGTAAAATGTATGTAAAAGGAAGTGTCCAGATTCATTTTTGATCAAGGCCCAAAATTTGTTGGTACATTAGGCAATATTTGGGAGACCTCGAACAGTGGGTATTCAATCTAATCTGACGTTGCCTAGTTTTTTGCGCTTAAATTCTGGCTACAGCTTATTTTATCGTTCATCTATTTGCCATTACTTTACCTGCGTTACTAACTACAGAGCTTTCACTCTAACTTGCACTTTACGGTCATTTTCCATCATCGCAATAACTAATTGAAATTGTAACATTCATGACCTTCCCATCCACTCAGTGACCTAAGTATAATCATAGGACGATTCGAAGCACTGTTTCGGGATCAATATTTTGTGTGCGCCACTGGCATCGTGCCCGTGACATATAGATCACGGTGTGTTCGTTCTGAACACCTGCAATTTATAGTTTCCAGTCTGACCCGAATCTACTCTAAGTCCTTTTCAGATTGAGTTCCGGCTGTGGCTAGGTTTATTACTAAAGATGTAGGACTTAACAGGGTGGTTCGAATGCGGAAAGGTTAGAAGTAAGATTTAATTTGCATATGGGGTAGAATTTGATTAATTAAAATTGCCTACTGTGATTGAGACAACATGACAATCACAGGTCGAGTAGAAATATATAGGATGAGAAATTTTTTATGTGAATATTGAATGCCGGCTTAAGGTATCGCGGGGCCAACGGTACGATAGAATTGCGAGACCCCTTGCACAAAAATCAACGTACCACATATGCATATTTAAAACAAAATCAGGCAAATGCATTTTTCAATGGGGGGTCCTATCAAGCGCGGACCTGGGGCACATGCTCCATGTGCCAAATAAATAAACTGACCCTCGATAAATGAGTGAAAAACACAGAATGCAGTTAAAAGATCTCAATCAGAGGTCAAATTTGTACATCTATTTGCAAAAACAGTTTTTTCTTCACTAAAACTGGAAAAGTGAAATTTTCCTGTCAGTGAACGTTTAGTAGAACTCTACTTTTCATGTCAACCAGTAATAAAAATCTCTTATCTGATGTAATCTGATGGGAATACATGATAAACAATAGATAAATTCTAGATCATACCCATCAAGTAATTGCTAAAACAGAATCACAGGAAGCAGAATCCACAAAACATAGACTAAAACAGAATAAATTAGTGAACTCACATTACATTAGACATCTTCAATCGTCAAAAATTGTTATGACTTTTCTGATTGATCTGCAATTGCCTTATGCCTATTTATTATTTTCTATTACAGTATCTTTATAACGAAGTTCAAGGAACCGATTGATTCTTTCGTTATAGAGAGTTTTCGTTGCATGAAGATTTGGCAAAAGACAGTGTAACAATATAAGAACACAAATACACTTTACGTCTTCTTATAAAGATCTCCATTATTCTGTATAGTCCATTATTTTGCCTTGACGTCTTTGGCTAAGCCACTTGATTTGTATTTTCCATGAATTATGTCCATATCTTTAGATGACATGGGATCGTCTTCGTAAAGTACTAAAAATTCGCATGATAACTTAGCTGCGTCAAGTGCTTGTTGAAGAATAGCCTATAGGCTTATGACAATGCATTTCTGTTCCTATTTATTATGACAGTAATAACAAACAACGGAAGATAAGAACACAATTGTTATTCTTAGAAAATGAAAGCCGATAATAAATATATATTAATGTCACAACCAAAAAAAGTACACAGATGTCTGAGCAGAGACGTATTTCTCGTTATAGAGAATGACCATTACGTTATAGAGAGTATTTCAATATATGAGTAAACCAACCAATTTCGAGCAATATCCATGTTAAAGAGTTTTTCGCTGTAAAGAAGTTTGTTATAAAGAGTTTACACGGTATTTCTTAGGCTGTTTCATTGGTTTTTCAATTTGTTGTGAAGCTGTGCTCCTTGCTTAAAACGATCGTCCTATTTTCATTTTTTTTCACTTCGTTTTTTGGAGTTGGCTTTTTATTGTAGCGAATAGGTTCCCTTTGGAGTAGACTTCCATCATCACGTGCCGGGTAGACAAATGATATATGCGATTGAGTTGTCTAAAAAAGCGCAACTGATCAATATGTTTCAAGGACGGATGATGACCGAATAGAAACTGCCGGAAAGGTTCGGGAAAATGTAGCCATAAGTATTCAAACCAAAAAACTGAATCTAATGGGAGACAATAAGTGAGAAGATAAGGGGGAATTAAAGTAAGAGCGCGTAGAAATAATATTGATTGAAAATAAATAAAAAGCGATTGAAATTAATGGAAGACAGAGCTCGGTGTAAAATCAATGAATGTAGTGTAAGTGACTATTTAAAGAGTGAGTTAATAAAAGAAATATTAAGTAGTCGATATTTTCAATAATATGGTAGTAGTCTAATGTAAGAATGAATTACTAACCCACGTAGGAAACTCTAAATTTCTTTAAAATATTATCGATCTTTCACCATTTGTATTCTTGTATTTATGATTCACAGGATGAATTGTTACAGAAATTTCGTCTTACGTCTTTTTTGTACCATTTTTTTTCTCATTCCATACCTATGTCGCCATCTGTCTGGTTCACGCTCTTTCGTTCCTGAGCTGTGATGGCAGACGGGTTTTGTTTTGAGCAGTCCTGTGATTTTTCTAATTTTTCTGGATTTTGTGGTTATTTTATTTTTCTAAAATCAGTATTATGATTTTGTAAGTATTTTATTTATTATTTTTGTTTACGTTATTCCAAATTTAGTATTATTTTTGCAAGTGATTTCGTTTGAGGCGACCTTTTGATTTCCAAATTTATCTCTTTCATCCTTAATTCTTTTTTAGTTTTTTGTGTTCAGAGCCTTTTTACAACCTTGAAACTTTTATAGTAAATTGATATTTTTGTTCTAAATATAATTTTTTTCTAAATTTTATATATACACTCCAAGTAAAAAAAATCTTGGAGATTTGTGGCTATCTTCATTCCTCTCTATACCTTCACTCACCTAAGTATGTTTGATGTACGAATAATTAGTGAAAGTGGTTGATAATACATAATTTAACTATATTTTCGATCCAACGCGTTGCGGATTTGTCATTCAACAACTCGAAGTTTAGTTTCTTACGTTGTTTGTGTAGTTTTTGGTTTCCAAAGCTTAAAATATTTTTTTGTGGGCTTTAGTTTCCGTTTTTAAGCTAGAAAATCCTACGAGTTTGTGAAGATTGATCCAAATTCTTAGTAACGAACCACTTTCGTAAATTTATCGACTCGTCGCTAATAAATCCTGATTCTTGTCCTGCTAGACTTTGTATTTTATTTGTCTTTCTTCTCTTTAATGCTCAGCGTAGTTTTTTTTTTTACTTTGTAAATTTTTAGTGCACAATTTAAAATTAGGCAAATAAATAACTTACTGATTATTTTATTCAACTTTTACTAGATTTACAGTTTATTCGTTTTTCAATTTGAAACTAAATTTATTTATTCAAGTTTAACGCTTCACGTTTAAAGAGAGCTCTCCAATCTTTTTATAGGAACCTCTGTTTCAGTTGGATTGGATACTGGATGGGTTGTTTGTTTTCAGTGTAAACTGCTAGGGATCTTAGGAGCCCGTGGCCACTTGAGACTAGTTTTTGGCCAACTTTACATCAAGAAAAACATTAACACGGAATTAAGAAGAACATTAATACCTTCCAAAGTTGACTACCAGGCGCACGGCCAACCTTAACACCTTCAAGGACCGTTGGGTATTTATCAAAGCCCTATAAGACGCAAGATCATCTTTATTTGATTCAGGGAACGTTATTGTCTGACGTTGTTTTTGTGGCTTCCAATTCGTCATCTATCTTCTCTGCCGATACTAGTCTTGAGTTCCGCCTGAAGAGGATATTTAGCTAGTTTCTGTAACGTAATTTTGAACATCTGTGACGTGCTCTCCAGTTCCTTTTTGGCTGTTGCATTGATTAAATTAATAATAATTTTGTTTATGATTGATTTCGACGTCTATGCTTTATTTCTTTTTTGCTGTCGCTATTGTCTCCTAGAATAGTACCTTTTTCTCCTTGGATCATTTCTTGGGAGTGGCGCCCATTTCCTATTTTTCAGGTAAAATATTTCTAATGCCCTTATTAATAGCTAACCTGGGTCTTCACTTTCAAGGTAGGATATTCCAATACTTAAATTTAGTGTCAATCAGAAGTACATTGAGTTTTTGCTACCAAATAGTGAAGAAACATTACCTTTTTTAATTTCCTACTGCCACCTTGAAAATAGGAAAAGGTACAGAATATACAGTAATTTTTCAGATTCAAAATTATTTGGATGAAGATGTTCGTTATGCAACTAATGGCCAGTCACTTAACTTTAAGGAAGGAATAATAACCGTGGTAACAATTGTGCATACAATAGCTGCCATAAATATTAAATTCTACTTAAAGTCGAGTGATGGTGCTGCAGCTGGCCATAACTTCAATAAATTGTTCCCAATGCTGGAATGTCACTTTGAAATACCAAATTTAAATAGCTTTTTTTGCAGTATAAAATTGTTTTATGTTCAAGGCTTCATTCTTCTGATGAATATGGCCCTCAATATATATATATATATCCGTTCATTAAAAAAATTAGTATTGTCGACCATCTTTTGATTGTTATTATCTGCATACCGTTAGAGTTTCATCCATACCAAACACATCAAGAGCATAAAAAAGCTCATAAAAATCAGCCCCTCATATTGGTTAACAATCTGATGCAGATTCTCCATGCTTTTGAAAACTGAGCTTCAAACTTGTCTCGCTGTGTCAACACTTAACACTTGCCATGTTAATAAAACTGAATCAATAATCGTTTACAGATGGTGGCATTAAAACTGATTATGAGTCGAACAGCGTAAATAGCAACACCGGACGTCGCTCACGCTATTAAGGGTTGGACGCATCACATGCTATCAATATAGTTATTTATGTATCAAGTACCGAAAGTGCATATTTTCAGTACAAGCATGGATAATTGCAGCCCGAGGCAACGCCGAGGTCTGCAATCATGCGAGTGCTGAAAACGCACTTTCTGTACAAGATGCATACAATATTTTTTTTAAAATTGTGTTACTCAAGAAAATTTACACATTATTACCTATACAGTTTTTGATTGACGTAATTTAAATAAAATCAATTCATCGTTTCTAAGGAGACGAAAATTGAAAATGTTTATTGACAACAAGAAAAATAATATTTCTGACAGATGCTTCATGTAATAGTGTAAAAAAAGTAAAAGTTATCGATAAAATTATGAACGAAAAAAGTAATGAAAGTGATTTTGAAGATCCGGGTACTCCACCTGATATTGCAGAGGCTGCTAATGCAGCAACTTTAAATTTACTGCCTTCAAAATCGCGAGAGAAGTAGGAGCATGAATATAAAAAACTCCAAGATTGGTGTATACAAGGAAAAATGAAGAAAGTGTCTGAAAATATTTTACTAGCGTATTTCTCAGCATTAGGTAAAACCTATAAAGCTTCAACACTATGGTCAAAATATTACATGCTGAAGGCAGTTTTAATAGTTCGCGAGAATATAGATATCAGCCGCTTTTCAAAATTAATTACGTTTCTAAAACGCAATTCGGAGGGTTACAAGGCTAAAAAATCTAAAATATTCTCGAAGGAAGAGATAGACAAATTTATGGTGGAAGCGCCCGATGAAGATTATTTATTAATAAAGGTTATCAATCTGTTACTTTTAGATAATACTCTATTAACACCCTTCTCTGTAATAGGTTGTAGCAATAATGGGTATTGCCGGTGCTTGTCGTCGACAAGAATTAATATCTATGACTATAGATGATATTCAAGACTTAGGATCCTTAATAATAGTAAAAGTGCCGGTCACCAAGACTAAAATTGAAAGAGTCTTTACTATCACTGCTCCAGAAGATGCACCATACAATTCTATCGATATTTTCAGAAAATACTTGAGCCTTCGTCCTGGACATACTGGACACCGTCGATTATTTATATTTTATAAAAAATGGAAATGTACCGTACAGCCAGTTGGCTTACACACTATGGGTAAAATACCGACTAAAATTGCTCAATTTCTTAACTCAAAAGATTGTTCGATGTATACAGGTCACTGCTTTAGACGCTGTTCTGCATCTTTTTTAGCAGATTCAGGAGCAAATTTAACAACAATAAAGCGCCACGGGGGATGGAAGTCTTCAGCTGTTGCTGAAGGCTACATTGAAGATTCTATCGAAAATAAAAAAAATATTGCAAATTAAATTTTTTCACGTGAAGATTCAAAGGAATCTACCACTACTAGTTCTAAGCCGCTAGATGTTAACAACTGTATAAACGGAATATTTGGTTCAGAAGTTTCTATGCCATCTGTGTCTGGACTATCTGGACCATTTGTTAATAATTGTTCTAATTGTAATATTAATTTTAAAATTATTGTAAAAAAAATAAGTTTCGAAATATCAACTAGTAATTATTATGCCTAATTAAATCTCACATTCATGTAATTATAATTTCATTAATATACTGTTTGAAAAATTATATACTTAATCTTTGGGCTACCTATTTATTAGTACTAGTACCGAAAAGTAATTATTTTTCAGTACTAGTACCGGAAAGATTGATTTTCTGTTGATGTCTTGGTTACCATAACGTACATATTTTGTTTCAATTTTAAAAAAAATATTTTTTTGTAACACGTACACCGAAAGTACCCTATTACTGAGCTGACTTCTGCTTCGAAAGTTCTCAATTCCAAACCATGGTAACAATTTTCATAAATTCTCGGTTGACTGGGAATTAATGGATACTAATATCCGCTGGATAAAAATGAAATTATAGATCATAGATCATGGATGCCGATGGATTTTTTTATCTCATTGATATATGTCAAATTTATATTTGTAAGAAATTTGTGTTATAGAATGTGAAAGATATCAATCAATAAAATAAATCATGTAAGTTATGTTTCATTGTATTAGTTTACTGTAATGTGATCGCATTTGCAAAAATCTGTTTATTAAATCGATAAGATAGTTTCGATACATCCAAATTTATTTAAAAAGCTTAGTAATGGATTACTTCGGTGTACTTGTTACAAAAAGTATTGTATGCAACACGGATGCTGAACGACTGTTATTATTGTCATGGACAAATTTGGCTGCACGAAGCTACGCCTTGTGCTTTGCCCTCGTCTTCACCGAATGCAGCCAAATTTATTCTGGACAAAAATGACAGTCGTTCGGTCCTTGTAGCATAATATACTATTAATCAAAAAAAGCCAGGAATGTAAATCTATCATTGAAACCGTACATAATATATAATTATTGGTAAATTCCACAATATTGAGAATATTTTTCATGAAAAAATAGGTATATATATTTGGCCCACTTACCCACTTAGTGAAGAACGTTCTATATCATAAATCTTGTCCCATACCTACATTCATATTATGACTTATCTAGCAAAATTCTCATCCAATTTACAACAATACTTCTATCATGTAATAACATGAATGCACTTCCAGATCCTATTTTATAATAAAAATTCAACCAAGGTGTTCAAACTAGAACTATTTTGACTCTACAAAACTGTTTTCTCGTGAATTGTACCACATCTAGTTATAGTTCCAGCTAGCAACTCAAACAATGCAACAGCATTCCACATTTCACATTTGTACGTGATGGAAGATGGAACATATTACACGACCTCCAGCAGTATTTGAGTGTCTGTATCATTTACGTCTACACGGCATTGTTCTCTGGAGTCTGTATATACAATATTCAGATGAATGCACTGCACACGCGACTCTAGGAGGACTGGTTGCCATTTCTTGGACACAAAACATGTAAGAGCATTGTTTATATATGAACAAGTAGATTCATTATTTATTTTTGTTTCTGTAATGGAATATTCATCTAGATTCAACAATTGAAAAATTTTGTTCTTGTTCGCACTAATCTTGTCTTGTCTTGCTTCCTACAAGTGAGCAAGACTAAAAAAGAAGAAGACAATAACAAGTTCGTAAAATACAGATAGATATGCACATAGCTCCTTTATAAGAAGCTTTTCTGATGTTACGATAGATCTCAGTACACAATAAAATAAGGTCTTATTTTGTGGCTAGTACCGAAATATTTTGTAGCCTAAGACCATTACTAATAGACTTTATCTGTCTTCATTCCTAATATCATAAAACTATAGCTATACTCTCAGAAAATACATATTCGTTAATTGTCCATTATACAAGCATGTGTTATCTTTATGGGATGCATGTATATTTACTGTTCCAGATTCTCTCTTGAGATATCTTTGTACCACAAAAACATAATAAATGAATGATAAATGAATGCTTGTTCATATGTTTGAGTGAAGCTCTAAAAATTAAATTAGCCTCTGCCCTGTGTACGGACATGTAATATAATTTCCTTTTGCTTGAACATACGGATGTCAATTACATTGAAGTAATATGAGAGACTGATATAACTGAATAAAAATTACTTTTTTCATTAGATTAATTCAAGGCTGCACAAAATGAATTAAAAGTTAAAAAAGAGGTAATTGTTGGCACATACTAATTTGGAGGAGTATATTTTTCATGGAGTTGTAATTTAGAGTGAAAAAGCAAAGCCTGAGTTATATGATGTACTGAAGAAATTTATTGTATTTTTCTGCAAATGAGAGGTGAATAATTATTAGATCACTACAAAATAATGTATCTCGAGCTGCAGTATTTATGTCTCAGGATAAGATTCATGATGTAATCCATGATTGATTTAAATAAGTGTTTTGAAAAATGATCATTTAGAGTTTTCTAGAAAAAGGAAAATTGTTGAATTTGTTATTATTTAAGATTCAAGGGAACTTTATGTAAAAAAAATATAAAGCATGTTTTTTTCGTCTCAATAATTATTATAGTGCGACCCGGTTGAAGCCTAGTATTGGTTTCGACAAATAATAGCTTCATATTGACTATTGTGAAGCAAGAGCTAGTGAAAAGCACTATTTCAATCAGAAAGAAGAAAATATCATGGAGCAGGGGCTCAAAGTAGTAGTGAATTGAATAAATTTTCACCTCTTATGAGTTAGGAGTAGAAAATAACTGTTTCCAAAGTTTTTCTAGTAACGACTGAGCAAGAAAATCAGAAATATCAAGAATGTTCCATCATAAAATTGGGAAATTGTTTCGTAGAGAACCTTAATTAAGAACTAAATATGCAGCACATGGTTTCCAAGTTCGTAGTGCGTTATCTTCAGAGATTTTTTCATGGAAACTGCCGATAATTGAGATTTGAAGGAGATGCTTCTTCCAAAAGTTTAATAATTCAGAGCAAGAGGAAATAATTAATTTTGTAAGAAAAATGATCACGATTTCTGGGCCCAGCTCAGCCTATGCCAAGTTATTAAATCTGGCCTGATATCGAGATCAGAGCAGGAAATGTGCAGCCAACTCGGAGTCATAAAATAAACGACAGTGGACATGGGCGCCGTAGTTCCAAATTTCTAGAGGCGAACACAAATCAATCTATTATTTGAACAAAAATAATGTATATAATTGATTGAATTCAATCTTTTCCAGAATTTCCGTGTAAAACCTTGATGATACAATTTCTTTTAGATTATTTCAAGGAAATTTTTTGTTCTTGTTAGGTTGTGAACATGTTGACACAATGTCATGTGTTTTGTGATATCTAAACTTTTTCAATTTGATTTTTTGCACAGTTCGCTGATACTATATATTCACACAAAAAACTCAAATTAGAAACTTTAAAAAAATTCACCGACACATAAAATCTAAAAAATGTTCAAATTATTGTTGATCCTTGGATGCATCGTGAGACCGCTAAGTAAATAAAATTCGTAGTTCAAATTAACTAAGTGACCCCAACAAAATTTGAGTATATTTTGTGTGTATATGTGACAATTTCAAAAGATAAGCTTAAAATTGGATTAATTTGAAACTCAAATTTTGGATTCATACGTCTTTATGTGTATTTCTTTATGTAAATTCTTTTCATTCTGTTCGAATTTCGCTAATTCAAACTTTATATTTTGTTCATTCAGCTTTTCCCCGACGCTTTTGTGGATCAACAATCATTCGAAGTTATCTTTTACCACTTTTGTGTCGAAGGTTTCAAAGAAGTTCTAATTTAAGTTATATTCGAAGCTTTTCAAACTTGAATACTTAGTAAACAAAACCAAGCTGGTAAATTCAGTGGTGGAGGTGGTACTAGCTTGCTAGAAGCTGAAAAAATAGGAAATTTAACTTTCCTGATTTGAGAAGCTAGCTTACTAACTTCTTCACTAGTTTTCTAGCTTGAAAACGAAGCTAGTTTTGTCCACACAAACTTAAAATTTCTAGCTTACTAGCACTGGTTTGCTATCCTAGCTTGAGAAACAAGCCTCGTGTATTCCGAGCATTAGAGCCAAGGCCTAGTTGCACAATCTAAGCTTATCTACAGTTCAGTTAAACTAAGTTTATTTCCTATATAGATAGTTACAATTATTTCAGCAATGTAACCCTAATAGATAGAAATAAACGAAGAAAAGACCAAAATAATGATAATTGGAAACAAGGTAAGAAAAAATATAATTGAAATAGGAGAGCTCAAATACGAGCAAGTAGATGAATTTAAATATCTAGGAGTATTGTTAACGAACAAAGGAGATAGAAAAATAGAAATAAATGAAAAAATAGCGGCAACAAATAAAGCTTTCCACGCGAACAGAAAACTTCTAGAAAGTAAAATTACATCGAAAATTACAAAAATGAGAATATATAGAACCATAATAAGACCAAAAACATTATACGCAGCGGAAACAATGTCAATGACAGAAAAGAACAAAGAACAGTTGAAAATAACTGAAAGGAAAATAATAAGAAGAATAATAGGACCCATAAAAATAACAGACATAGAATATAGAATAAGAATGAACCACGAGATTGAACAAGAACTAAATGGAGTAGACATAGTAAAAAGAATAAAACAACAAAGGATAAAATGGCTTGGGCATGTATGAAGAGCCAGCGAGCAATATACAATCAAGTCAATAATGCAGTGGAGCCCTAGAAGCAAAAGAAGAAAGGGAAGACCAAGATCAACGTGGATAAAAGAAGTAGAAGAAGACTTAAGAATAGCGGGAATGACAGATTGGAAACAAAAAACAGAAAATAGGAAAATATGGAGCAACAACTGAAGATAAGCTTAGATTGTACAACCGGGCCTAAGGAACAAAGGAATATCCCGATTACATTAAAGCTTCTGATTGAAAAAAAATGATATATTGAACTGATCAATCCGTTCGCAAGCTACAAAGCTAAAGATAAACATAGGCGTCAAATTAACAACATCAAATCATTTCCGTCGGGAGTTAAAAATAAAGAATTTTTTTTCAAAGAAACAGTGTCTTTCGAGTGAATTGCAGGATTTGTTTTTATTTGTTGATAAGTACTTACTTCTATTTTTGAAAGAATGAGAACACCAACCTGAAACAAATAAAATTTCATGAATAAATTGTAGAACTGAATGAGAATTTTTATTTTATAAGATTAGCACTTCCACTCTTTATTTGAAAATCGAAAGCTTCGATATTTTTTTGAATAGGTATTGAGATTAAATCGAGGATAAATTATTGTGTCGTTGACCAGTGTGTGGGTGGATGGTATAATATAATATGAATGAAGAAGAAGAGTGTGTTTGAATGCAGCTGGCAGATTTACTGTCCCCCTATTTTCTGAAATAATAAAAATTCCTCTGCCACTGGTTATTACAGTCACGTATTGCAAATCTGACCATCTCAATTCCTTGAATATATTCCCTTTGGCTTTACCTGCCCTTTACAATTCCTAATTCGACGTTCATGACATTTGGATTACAAATTCTGCCAAGAGTCCAATATGCTGACATTACCTACGTCATCTTGGTCACATGGGACTGTTTGCAATGATCCCAAGACCCACAAATCTTTATCATCATAGTTGAAATCATTTTGATCTCCGATATAGTGAGCGCAATTTAATATCAGAGAAAAATTTTCTACCGTTTTAACGCGTAATTCAGTGAAAGGATTGAAAATGATTGCACTCCTGTGCATTGGAAAAGAAATAATGTGATTAAATACGCTACAGAAGTGAAATCAAATTTTGTTGCATAGTTAGTTAACTCGAATACATTTTAAACAAATTATCCTAATCAAAAATATACAGAATGGTTAAAAAACATGTTGGAGTTGTGAATTAATCAGAAACATATGTCGAAAGTTACAGATGATGCAGGTTATGAAGGATAAATTTGATTATTATGGACTATGGGAATTGTTCAAGATTCAGATAAGACTTTAACTCATCTACAATTGTTTCATGCTTCTGGGATTGATTTTTTTTTATATTTTGAAATAATATGTTATTGAAGAAGGCATTGTTTCTATGATTCAATTGAATCGAGTGTGATGAATATCAAAATTTTGTGTAGAAATGCACGCTATAATACAAAAAGTTATTGCTGAGAGCAACAAGAGCTAGTAAAGTTGAATAGTCATATATATTTTGAAAACAGAGAAGCATATTTTAAAAAAACTAGTAGCAAAAAACTTAAATGAATCATAAATAGCTTCAGTTTTATATATATATATATATATATATATATATATATATATATATATATATATATATATATATATATATATATATATATATATATATATATATATATATATATATATATATATATATATATATATATATATATATATATATAAAAAAATAGATACATAGTATATTCAGGTATATGCAAACAGTTTCAGAATTAATGTTATCCAAAGAATCTAAAACTGAAACAAACGATATATTTACTCATAATAAACTGAAGTTGAAACATAAAATGTATCTCAATATGATTCGCTGTTACCTATACAAGACGTACTTCATATTGTAACAAAGGAAGTAGAACTCAAATATTCGATTCAACTTTGTTTCGTTCAGCCATACTTATAAGATTATCTTTTGTTCTTCAGAGAATCGAGAGAAGAGACAATCAGTTGACAATCAATACTGTATTTTGTTCCATATTTAAAATTATTAAATCTCCACTAGAATTCAGAACACAAACTAAATAAATAATAAAATTTTCTTCCAAATTCCAATCATCGTTCAATAAAATTTTATGTTAAGATTATAAATCACCTCAATTTCAATCTTATATCTGGAGAATGTTAAAAATTTCAAAGTTAGACGCGAAATTCTCGCAGAAATTTAATCTTGCCTCGTTGCAATAAATCAAACAGTAGATATAGTCTATTGTTTGGCTCCAGTAAAATTTCGAAAGTCTTGTGGTTATCTGAGTATTGATTACGGAAAGTACGGTCCAGGCTAATTAAACTAGGTAACCACTGAAAATATATAGCTTAACTGAACTATATTTTCTAGCGAAGTACTTTCGGAGAAATATAGCTAGATTTTTAGAATTTATGTTGCTTGAATGGAAAAGGTTTCACATGTTGTAAATTTAACTGTATTAATACCAGCACGTTATGAAATAGTAACAGTATCATTCAATATTTTTCTCTGATATCGCATCAGCTTTGTGATAATAATTTCAATGGATTAGAAATCATTTCAATGCGACAATAAATAAATAGAAATAATTTTCAGTTTGTGGCATTTGATGAACGCTACTCCAGCTGAATTCTTTGACAAGTTATAAATCGGAAGCTACTTGAAACAATTTTTCAATGATTATAGATTAGCTTTCTTCACTTTCCAAGATGACTTGCTATAGTTTTTTATGTATCATGGACAAAAATATGTCGCTTATAATCTGAGAATACGCTTTGAAACAAGCAAATAATCGAGACTTCTGCGAAGTGCTCTTTCCCCGAGATACATATATTATTTTTTCGTCAACCTTGCTAGTATAGTCCCCACAGACTTCATCCACCTAATAGTCGTTAAGGGTTTATTGCAGTCACACAAATCCCAACCGCAGTCCTGAAAGATTAGCCCGCAGATAAGAAGTATAGTCGAGCAGCTCAGTATGAACCATATTTATACATAAATATTTAGATCAAGAGTTTTTCAAAGCTTATTATCAGGACTCAATTCAAAATTTAGATGTTTTAATCTTTTGTAATAAGAATTTTTGTAGAAATTTCTTATTCTATAATTAACGTTCGCTGCATGCACCTATTTACCACTTTATTATTGTACTAGCAACCCGTGCCGGTTTCGCACGGGTGGACATTTAAAAATATCCAACATTTTTATACGAATCTTTGAAGCATAGTTTTATAGTATAAGATAATTATTAAGAATAATACCACATATCTTGCTTGAGTTACTCAATTAAAACATAACCTAAGCTGTCAGAATTTCTTGATAAATGCGTAGATCTATGTATAGATAGCATCATCAGTATTTAATTTGATCATTTACGGTAAATAAAAGATTGTATTGCAGCACAGGCAATGCAAGGAATTTTACTGGTCATTTTTTCACATCTTGGGTAAGAATTGAAGTTTTTGTAGGTAACCCTTTTTTTTGAGAGTAAATTATAGCCCATGTTTATAGTGATAATAGGTATGTGATTCTACAGGTGGAAGAATTCTTAAAATCGGTCCCCACGCAAGCGCCAGCAGCAACTATAGAAAGTTTCAATTTAAACGGTTGAACGATGCTCGATCGGACAAATACCGTTAGTGTTACTATGTCAGAACCTTCATTCAACAACCACTATATAAAATTATGACTCGATTGGATGAACGATGTGTGAACGGACAAATACGGCTCGTGTGCCACTTGAGGTATGCTGGTGGTACAATACTGGGAATTTTCTCGAAAGAGCCAACAACAACTGTAGTAAGTTTCAAATCAATCGGATGAACGATGCGTGAACAAACTAATACGGCTCGTGCGCCACGTTGATAATACTACAATAAGAACCCTTGCGAATGTGTTGTGATAAATCTCGTAGGGTTCAGCCTGCGTTTGCAATGTGAGCGGAAAAAATGTAATTATTTACGGCATCACATTAGAAACCTCAAAAATAACAGTATTTCTCCACTATTTAATGGATGTCATTATACATATAAACCTTCCTCTTCAATCACTCTATCTATTAAAAAAAACTGCATGAGTATCCGTTGCGTATTTTTAAAGATTTAAGCATACATAGGGATATGGGGACAGAGAAAGCGACTTTGTTTTATACTATGTAGTGATATTCAATCCTATTGAGCTACTTTGGAGCGAATTAGAAAACAATATTAGAAAAAAAATGTTTCGACGTAGCTAAGCTCCAGTGTCGTTGAATTAATCATGTGATAAAAATAGAAGATAGATTTGTATCACTTCACAAAGAGGAGCAACCACTAATTATAACTGTCAGTGGTTCGGATGTTTCCGATATCAAATCTAAGGATGAGGAAATGGACAATGACAAGTGAATGTCCAAATAATAGTATATTGTGTGGCTAGGGACGAAACAAGACGATTTCAGCTGAAGGTGAGTGTTGCTTGCCCGAGCGAAGCGAGGGTTGGCATCACCCTCGGCTGTAATCGTTTTTTGTTCCGTGCCACACACTTTATTTTTTATAATACCTTCATTCAAACTTTTCGTATCACAAATTTGACATAATAAAGTAAATATTTTTAATAATTCATACATTTTTCAGAATTTTATTGAATAAAAACAAATTTTGATTTTAAATTCTGTATATTTATTCGAAACTTTGACGTTTAGATCCTTTGACCAAGGAAGAAGATCCTTGTAGTTTTTATTTGAAATAAATATTTTTCTTTTGATTTTGCAGGTAACGAGTCGAGAGTAGCAGCTTGTGCTTTATCAATAAGATGTTGTGGTGTACTTGAAATTATCGTATTGATACTTTTTTCTTGGAACCAATCGTCTTTTTAATCTAATTTACAATTACGATTACAACAACTGTCAAATTAACTAAGGATATATGATTCTCATTTAGAGATTGACAATGAACAAATGCGACTCTGCCAGGGATAAAACGATCTAAGAAACGAATTCAGCGGGCAGAAACAAGCTTGTTTCCCATCTAGGGCAGAAACAGGCTTATTTCTGCTGGGCTACACTTGCATTTGTCTAAAATTGTCTTGTTTCAACTGACAAAACAGGCGTTGAAACGCGTTGTTTCAATGCAGGTATTACGAAATTTTTTTTTTTTAGAATGACGTGTGGTTCATAGGTTTCTTGGAGAAATTGCCACTAAAACAAAGGTTAACGGTCTGCAATCAGTAACTCTTAGGTGGTCATGGAAACCTGATAATGCAACATTTTATAAAAAACATAGTCTATTATTAAAGACATGAAATATATCGAATTCTTACTCAAATTTTTTGTTACGGCCCTGGTGCACCTCAGGCTTGTGGTTTTGGCCATTGCGTGACTGCAACAAAACCCTAATAAACCGTTAACGATTATTAGGTAGATTACGTTTGTGTGATGTATAATCACAAATTAATTACCCATTCTTTTTGAATGTCAACTTAAAATTAAACTTCTTGCCCAAAAATGAGTACGTGAGATTGAATTTCAGGTCGTTTCATGTATACGTATGACAAAATTGTTTTTATGATAGGAAACGTGTAAGATGAGCAAATGATATTCTAAGCTCCGGAATCAGCAAATTGTAATGATCAAGAATAGTTGCTATATAGTTTGGAAACCTCGATTATTTCTAGCCGGATTTGGGTGTATACAATAAATTATATTATTATATAATTTTCTTTATCGTTGTGAATATCTGCATGAATCTATATCTCGAATTTGTATTCCACGTAATTCATTTGAATAAATGAATAATTATCAACGTTGGAGCTTGGGAAATTTTCGTGCTCTGTCTAATTGAGTTTTCGGTATAATAAAATCATGTACAAACCGATATTTGCCTTAACCATCGAATATTGGTAGACATACTGATTATTATCGGTTTACATTAACGACTTGCACTTCAGCTGAGTGGTAACCGATGAGTACGTCCTCATCTTCCGAAATTTCCCGCAGCAAATAAATTAACTCAGTTATAATCTCGATGAACGCATATAGAATACAGCCAATATTGCATCGCTATTAATTTTAGATCAATCACGCTACCAGAACTCGCTTAGCATTCTAATTGAAAATTAAGACTCTAAATACATCAAACGGAATATTATGAGCTCAGTTTATTTTCATATTGAATATTATTACCTATCTATTTTTATTTGTGATACGTGATCATGCATATACTACAAAGATTATATAAGAAAATTTTTACTTGATACAGAAACAGAAAGTATGAGAAAACAAAATGATTGTACAAAATGAGCTTGATCATACAATTCAAGACTTATAATGTGATTATAGTCGAATTGTTTTACCGTAGATTGTTTGAAAGTTGTTAACATAAAAAAAAACTAGGGTATTTTTTTTCTGGAGTTAAAATGGAGACGCTAATTATACAATTAATAGTAAGCAATACAATCGAAGGTGTTTATCGAAAATTCCTTTTTTGTACGAATGGAACGATGAAAATATTTTTCACATGCATCATCTTCCAACAGAATGAGCTGCATTAGAGGCTAGAAGTACCTCACCGCACAATAATAAACTACCACTTTTTCACCCGCAGAATGATCGAATAGTACGTTTTTAAAAAAATAAATTCCCACTCAAATATATTCTGAATTCGTGGTTTTGTTATGATATGGGAATATAATCGAATTGAAGAAAAATACTGGACAAATCAGAAAATGATTCAAATCAATGATTAGAAATGGTCACACCAATCCAAATCATGGTTTCATAATTCAAATTAAGCCAGCCCTGCTGATAATTATCAACAAAAAATCATCTTTGAAACAGAAATATACAAAATAATATTTTATGGAATATTCAAAACCAATTTCCTCTGGAATAATTAAAATTTTATACAGGTTTTCCATCAACATTATCATAAATTACAAATAGAATGATGGTCTGAGTTTGATCATATAAGCAAGAATGCAAATCAATATTAGCAAGGCTATTTCTAATTACTCTGATTTCAATTTTAATAGCTATCAATTTGAAATGAATGTTAATAGATAAATAAATTCCAATCTAGTGTCAAATTTTTCTCCTTAAAATTTATTTCGTATTCATCCAATAATCAAATATTTATTTTGGCAGAATGTGTAAAGTAAGAAATAGAATATTTCTTCTGAGTATATAAAATAAGATACGTTATGAATTCAAAACGGTGTTAATTTTCCAATATATCTCATCGGTTTTGACCACATTTGAATTTGATATCAGAATTGAGAATTTCATTACAAAATTCCTGAATATCGATATCCAGAGATATAAACTTCTAGTTGGATGCTGGAGTCTTGACAAAGCGATCATCCATTGTTGCTTTGCTTTGTGACGGAAGCTAATATCGCCCAGAAACATATTAGGATCAGTCAGTTCAAAGAAACAATATGTAATGATTTCTGATATTGAATGGTCCATTTCCAATTCGTCAAATTGTTACTAACGCAAAGATATTCAATTGATTATTTTTACCATCCATATTTCCACCAATAGAATTGCACCATTCGACGTCACGTGGTACAACCTACACGGTTTTCAAGTGGAAATTTTTTGGAAATTTTGTCTGTTGGTTATATATACAAAACAAAGAATATTCAGCCGCGTTGATTCAGCATCTGTCAAACTGACAGACAGATTGAATGTGAAAATGAGCAGATTCAGAGTCGAGTCTCTGGAATATATTGATGAATTTGGATGGGAAAAATAATCTTCCGAATACCATTCGTGATTAAATTTAACCTGGCAAAATTTTTAGATTGTTACCGAGAGCTTGTTACCAATTTATTTCGTGATATTGATCAAAAATCACTCGCTTGACAGCTCGTGATTTTTCTGTCAATATCACTCAATAAATTGCTAAGCAACAAGCTCTCGTAACAATCTAAAAATTTTTCCGGTAAAATTTAACCACTTATGATATTATATATGAAAATTCCTGTTCCAAATCTAATAAATTCTGGGACTGGAAGCGATACAATAAAACAATTTTTCATCACATATTTCGTTTTATTACAATATGAATAAATATTTTATCAACAAAAAGAACTATCAACTACAGTAGTATCAGAAATAAATGAATATGGAGCAATTTATTATCAAGGGAATAATCACGTAAATTAATCAGATGGTGACATTTTGAAATCACTTTTAATTAAAATTACATTTGAACAAAGTGATAAAGTCACGGTTGAAATATTACAAACGTCAGAATGGATTTATTAGATCTACATTGAATTCATCAAAATAATTCCTGGAAAAAAATGGACCAAATTCACTACTTGAAGAAGATACATTGTTAGAATATTAATGTAATGTTTATTGCTTGATGAATCACTCTGTAAATAAATAAAAGTCACTATTTAATAATCTAAATGAAATAAAATCTTTAATTCTTCTTATGTCACTAATAACAGTATATTTATATATTAATCACTTAATTCTAATTTAATCAAGGTCACAGATATTTATATTTCACTATTTATGTACACTCTCACTTCACTGTCACTGTTTATTATTTATTTGCACTGCTACTATTATTACTGTCCTCCTTACACGTCGTTGGCTTGGCCTTATATAGAGAAACACCGTCCTTCTCGAATTTTCGATTTTCGCGACTCTTTCCATTTCCAGGAATTGCTAGGGACTTCCATTGGGAGGGGTGATGCGCTGCGATGTAGCGCGGCGTAAGAGGCGACAAGAAGCCCCTCCCCATACTGCGTCGCATTCACGAGCTCCCCTCTCACTCCCGCACGTCACATTAAGTTACACTCTTCATAAGACATGGTATTAGAGTTTTAAAACAATCCACCATATCAAATACAAATTTCAGTTTTCATTTTGTTAACATTGATTATGTATATTCTATTTTTCATGTGATTGTTGCCCAACAATTTACTAGCGTGTCCGAATTACTCTACTTTTACTTGTTTCATTTCTCGACCGTAGGGTTAGAACATTAGTCACATAATCGAGTTACTTCACTTTCACCTTTGCAGCTGTTAGGATTAGCAAACATACAAATATAACATATAAATATAAGGAATAAATTAAAGACTTCTATTAACTCAACAAGAGGTGCGAAGCACCGTCGGCTTAAAAAAAACCACTGTTTTAGTGCCACTGACAAAGCTATATTTTACTAGTGAGCTCAAAGTATAGCTACCTGAGGCTTCGTGGAGGAATTTGGTTGCGCTTGTGATCCCTGGAAAGAGATATTGTGGAAGAATTCGGATATTGGATTATAGCTACCTGAGGTTTCGTGGAGGAACTCAGATGCGTCCTAATTTACGTTTATTTCTCAAATACCTTGGAATTTGACATACCTGAACGGAGGAGGTATTCTAAACGCAAACTTAAACTAGTTATTTGAAGTACATATTAAAGAACTCAAATAAAAAAAAGCTCCAACTTCCGATTTACTGCCAATAATTCTAGGAATGTTTTTTCATAAGATTCAGCTCTAATTATAATTAGGTCGTACTGCCTACCGACACAACTACCAATACTATTACCATGACGACTGCTACCAGTTTTTGTGCCATTCGAAATGAAATATTGTAGATCTTATATCTGTCAATCTGATTTTGATTTCCACTATAAATCTTCTGTGAATTTCAGCAAAATGATATTCTTCACATCTGTATCAAATTGAAGGATCTATATATTGATACGTGAAAAGAAAATTTTCCATCCTCTTTTGAAGCATATTGCATGCACAAAGCAATGAGAGATCTGTCATAATTAAAGTTCATATGGAGAAGGTGTGCAGAAAGCGGAAATTGTATGTCCCATTTTAATTATATATTAATACGTGAAGAGGAAGCTTTGTTTCCCTTTCTGGGCATATTGCATGCACGAAGAAATGTGAGATTTGACATACTTGAATTTCATATGGAGAAGGTGTGCACAATGTGAAAATTATGTTTTATTTCAATCTATTTTTTAATATACGAGGGAAAAATTTTGTACTCATCTTTAAGCATATTGCGAGCACAAAGGGATGTGAGATTTGGCATTCTCAAAGCTCACATGCACAAGAAGTACAGAAAACTAGAATTATATACAGAGTGTTCTATTTTAGGTTCACGCGAAGAGAAAACTTTGTAATGTGCGCACAAAGGAATGTGAATTTTGGCATACTTGAAGCTTATATGAAGAAAAAGTGCAGGAAGCTAAAATTATATAGACAGTGTTCCATTTTAGGTTCACGTGAAGAAACAACTTTGTACTGTGTGCACGAAGGAAAGTTTATATGGAGGAGTACAGAAAGCTGAAATTATATACATGGTGCTCCATTCCAATTTCAAATGAAGAGAAAACTTTTGTACCGCGCTCACGAAAGATTTGACATACTTGAAGTGTGCAGGAGTGCAGAAAGTTTAAAGTATAAGAGGATGTTCTATTATAATTCACTGCTAAACGAGTTTATCCTTTACTATAATATATCAGGAACATGCACCAAATAGAATTGTCTGAAGTGAAATTTTTTTCTTCCTCCGGAGGGCAGAAAGAATATCTCTCTAAAATCTTGAATGACACTTATTCTTATTTCAGATTCGGATAGAGCGTCGAGTGCTCAAATTTTATGTGAAACCTAGGAGGATGGAGAGTTGAATTCACAAATATAATATAATATAATATAATATATATATATATAATACAATATAATCAATTATGGTCGAATTTCGATCACTGGACGACCCCTAGTAATAAAAAATCATACATAAAATAATTTATCACTCATTCTCGACAGCAATGAATGTTTTGTACTGAAAATGACATTTATTGCAAGATTTTGTAACCAAATCTTGGTTTCTTACCGGTACCAATGTCAATACTCTGTATTGTAAATAGTTTACGGTAATCTCATAGGACAGATATTCCCAAATTTCGGCGCTAGTAATGCGACCTCATTATGCAGAAAGTATCGGTAAGAAATTGAAAAATTTGTTACTATGGTTATATCAACTTTGCAGTAAATACCAGTTTTTGTGCAATAATTATTTAAGTATTAAGGTCAGTAAGTACAATTTACCGATTGATAATAATAGTTTGGAGACCGAGCCTTGGCGAGGTTTCCAAATATTATGCGAAATCGGTACTGTACCTATCGACCGTGATGCGTACAAAATTTTTTGCACGATTGGAAGATCTACCCAAAATATAGATCCTAATATTCTTTCTCATATTGAGATACTACTGATTATTGCTTATTCGCTGCAAGCTGTCAAGTTTGACATTTTATTGCGAATATTCAATTACAAATAACGATAAATAAATGAATATTTTTTTTGTGGAAATTCACAATGTTTCACTTACCGCCTTTGCCCATGGGCGGTAAGTCAGCATAACCATAGTAACCTCAATTTTGTGGTAAAATCAACATACCACCTCAAATAGAAGGCCAATAAACACATGAAAAATTGAAAACGCCCAATTGTGCAAAAAATATTTGATACTGTTATTCTAGCAGTTTCCCGAAAGGCTGTAGAACTGTTACAGGCCATCGCTGGCAATCAAAAGAGACTCTGCTCTCTGCCTATATAAAGGACTACACCGTTTACTTGAGAGGACGCAAAGAACAAATCTTACGGTCGGAGAGTGAACAAAACTACGGGTGGGTCAATATAAATATTCCTAGAAATAAATTTCATAGTGTTCATATCGAAGCCCAATAACATTGCAGTACTATTGGAAACGGGCGAATAGTCATTATCAGTTATGGTATTGTTAATGTCACTAATGACTGGTTTTATAGAAGACCAAATGAATTAATGATGGAATATAAGTCTCATAAAAGTACAGAATTCGAACAAAATCGCAATGAACAAATTCTAATTGGTTTGAGTTTCTGATAGAATCAATTGTCATCTAATAGAGTAAACTTCATTCACTTTGAAAGTTAATCAATCTGTCCTCTATGAAACCGGGAGTAAATGAAATGGAAACATCATTACAACACTCAAATGTGAGGAATTGCACGAAATGTTTACCTCTATAACCACACGATTGCTGTATGCGTGTGCCGTTTTAAATTTTGTCTACAGTAGGAATATTGGAGAGTATACAATACTAAATTATTCATATTAATTATATGCTTGAAATCAAAAGAAAGAGTAGATTGATTTTGTCTATTACTAGGACAATTATTTTGTTTGTTGTGTACTTAAATGTAAACAAGATCCAATTGAACAAATTTACGTCTTTGTATCTGCTGGCGGTCTTCTCAAATATCATAAGTGACAGAAAATTAACAATCCGAGGCTGGAGAAAGCACATGGGAAATACGGTTTGAAATTCAAAACAAACATAAAAAATATGAGACAGTATATGAAAATGTTTATGTAATAAATACATATCATATTAACTCATTTGTGAGGTAAAATATCCTATTGCCTCACTTGAATGATCATAATAATAAGGTTATTATTCCACTGATGTGGGTGAAACTCATGAAACATAATTTTAGGACCACCGTCTAATAAAATATTTTCATCAGAAGATAATTTTGAAATAATTCGACTGGAAGACAAAATTCATAATAAATTTCATCATACTGACACTGACACTCCCTGTGGAGATAATTGAAATATTATAAACATGGTAATATAATTTCTTGATTCCATACAATATTGTAAATAGTATTTGATAATCTGATTAAACAAACATTTTCAAAATTATCAGCATTTAATGAAGGCATCGGCATCGGTAATGCGACCCCATTGGGAGTTTTTAATCATGAGGTAATAAATATTATTCTTTGTATTTCTAAGTGATTCATTTTCCCTCTGTGCTTCCTATCCTCGGGCATTTAATATGTGTAATTGAGTTGTTTTACTAATACTAGTAGAATAAAATAAAAAGAGCAATATTAGTTCTATAAACTTTTTATGATCCATAAAATCTTGATTCAAGCTCCACTCTGCACAAGAAAGAACAAATATTTATATTGCGGGAAGATTTAGTACTTTAGACATTAAATAGTTAAATACCTAAGGATAAAATTTGTAAAAAGTTGAATTCAAATCGCTTGAAGATAAAAGAGGCACATAATATGTTTTGAAGAATTAGTTGGGATGATAAAAAATATGTCCAACAACAAAATGAACTTCTCCAACTCTGGTCATAAGCCTGCTTTATTTTTATTCCCAAGTTCATGAAAAAACCTTATTCATCAACCTCTAACACTCCCAAAGTTCAAGAAAACTCTCTAAATGAAAACAGCATTCAAAAAGGAAATAAGGCAAAGAGAGTGGAAGCATTCTACGGTTCTCGTAAAAACTTTAAGTGATGCAGTGAGCACATTACGCTGTTATTGCCAATATAATTAAATTTAGCGAGTGCAGTTAGCGTCATTAACCACACCTGTAGCAAGAAAAACCGGCGCAAAGGAGGGAGTATTTTACCACTCATGTTTTCATTTTAACTACAAGCGCTAACAAATGTTAGCGAGATGTTCTGCTTGAATTGGGAAGAGAAATTTGCTTCCGGTTTCAAGCAGTGCTGTTTTGAAACAGAGCACAAGATACACAAAAATAGCTTACAAAATTACAAGTTTCAGTTTGAGTTGTGAGGTTTCCTATTTGCGAAATTTACTTTTTCAGGATATTTTTGTGTATACGAATAACATGAACTGTAATTCTGTCCTGTGTGATTTTTGCACATATAATGAACCAATAATTGTGAACTCGAATCATCTGTTTACTTGGAGTTTTTACCTTTACATACTTTGATTGTGACAAAATCATTTTCAAAGCACTTTTGTAAAATAGTAATTCAAGAGTATAAAACTGGAGAATTATTGATATAATTCCTTGTTTAAAAATAAATCTTCATTTCTTTGAAGCTGCAGTATAATCAACAAGAATTAGTTAAACTTGGAAGCACAAAATGTCTTTTTCTCTCTTAAGCTGTAGATTGAGCGTTTCTTCTGCGACATAAATAAAACAACGCTGCTTTCATAATTAGAACAATCGCAATTGTTCTGGGCAGCAACTCAACGCGATATAAATTTAATGAAGACAATAAAACAAGAAAGAAGAGAAGGATTATCTTTGCACAGAGTTCCTAACCAAAACAAGCAAGAGTAAGAACCGCAGGTTCCAGCTTCTTCTTATTCTTGAGTACTTGAGGTTGCTACAACAAATAGCGCTTGTTTTTCATTGTTCCGCCGCTCTTTGTGAGAGTCAAATGTTAAATCGACCAGGCCTTGTTTAATTAGAATTTGCTCAATCAATATAAATTTTGAACATTTAATATTCACACTCGAGGGCTATAATAAAATTTGAATATTGAAGTTGAGGTTCACACCTTCTTTAAAAATTAATTTATTAGAGCTTGAATCGGAATCAAGGTCCAAAAAAATTTATATTCTATTGCACGTAATCCTAGTCGGTTATAAGTGGATTGTTCAAAGTAAGAAGAATGACTCCACAGTAAATTCTCAATAATGAAAATGGGCGTAAGAAGGAAAATGATAAATGCACACTTCTGAAATGGAATGTAGAATGTACAATTGAATAATGTATTTTCTTTACCTGTTAAAGACGGATGTTTAGAGATAACTTACAGTTTATTTGGGGAGCAGGTTCAAATGAACCACAAATATTGACCTAAAAGATCTTCGAAGAATTATGAGTGGAATTGGTAAATCAGGAGGATTGAAAAAATAGTGGTAAGCAATTAAAGTAGACATCAATCACGCGTTCTACCTGATACGGGTGTGGCAGAAATTTATAGAGCACTATTCTTTACATTTCCAACAATGCTATTTCATTCCAATAACAGTAACTGGAAGTCATCATTAAGGATGACGTAAGCTTCTTCAATATTATCTGTTTATATTTACACTTCAAATAAACTGTAAATAACAACAAAGAGAATAAATTGAGAATAACAATTTTTTACTATCAGTTATTGTATCATTCCAGAGGAGAATATAAAAGAAAAACATTTTTATTTGAAAGAACAATAAGTAATAATGATTTAAAAGACGATAAAAATGATTTCTAGCAATGACGTAACGCGAAATGATGCGAGTTTATATGAAAAATTATCTACGTGTGCGTATAAAATGAAAAAAATTATGTCTTATGTCATGTTCAATACAATTCGAGCTGATTATATCCTAATTATTGGTTTAAAAGACAATCCATGTATTAACAATGTATAATTGAAATTTTTATTCAAGAATGCTTAGAATTGATAGAAAAATTGTACATTGGATAGATAATAGAAAATAACAATTTGAATAATAAGTTGTGCAATTATTTATCAATCTTCTATTTAATACTGAGACTTACAACTCATTTATATATTTATTTCTTGAATATATTTTTTCTCTAATTTTACATTATGCTACAGTTTGTCTACTTCCGAATAACTTCTTCAGTTGATAATATCCAATGTGATGGAAAGAGTAGGCCTTAGAGCAGCTATTATATTTTTGGTATCATAATAGTATTATTATTGTAAGACTCTAATAACATGACTTGCTGAAGGTAGATTTATGATACTTTTCTTAGATTATGCTTAGCGATTATTACGTATTGTTTAGTATTTATTAATTGTGAACTATGATTGGCATTCATACAAATCGATATTCGATAAATGTCGAAACAAGTTAGGAAAATATTTCCAATATGGAAACCAGAAATATATTTTTTTTTATCCACAAACGACCGCTTCAACTTCAAGGTTTTAGTGCTGGTACATTATTGTTGAATACATATAGTGCATTTCATGTTATGTAGTAGCTGTGTTCTTGTAAGAACTTTGTTACATTGTTGATATTTTTTTTTTTTATATTGTTAGAGCTTCTTCAATGTCTTGCGAGATTTTGAATTGATTTCTTTTGTACTGATATATAGTACAGGATGTTGATAAATGATGAATTGAGATGACGGTGCTGCATGTTGCAGTCTTTGCACTCTATAAGCTGGCCTATGCGGAGTCTTGATAATATGCTGTGGTGTTTTTTTGATCCATTACTTATCCATGGTTTTATATCTCTTTTGGTTACTCTCAACTCATTGTTTGCTGTGGCTTACCATTATTGATCCCACTTCGAGTGGTTTTTTTTTTTTATCGTAGCTTTGAGATCATCAGCAGTTTTAAATATTGTCAAAATATTTTCTTGTACTGATACTTTGGCTATCTGGTTGGCTCTTTCGTTACCGGGACTTTATTGTTCTTTGTTGACTTTAACACATGAATAAATTCTTGTTGTTTTGTACAAAAGAAGATTTTTCGTACTAGGTACTTAAGATAATAATAGAGCTTAGGTATATGTAAATAGTACGGAATTTTTACATTGATTTGCTGTATTCATCATCAGCTGTAGGCTATTGAATAAACACAAGATTTCCACTGTAATATTTGTCTTGAATATATGTGATGTTTTACTCTGAATGAAGAGTTTAATTACATAACATTTTGCAATATCTAGCTCAAAAAATTTGACGTGGACATCACGTGACTTACTTGAACATCATTGAATATATATGTAATCAAACACAACATCTCATCATTCCATGGCTAATCGGTTGCTATGGAAACAGTATGTCCTCATTCTTATGTCACAACATTCCTAAATACTGATTTCCAGGATTCTACGGCTAAGAATTCTGAATTTATGCACAAAATTCCAAGATCGACAAGTATAGTGCACTTTCGACTCAATCGATCTCATTGAAAATAGGATATGAACATCTAGACAATACTATCATCTGTATTCTAATATTCTACGTTAAATCGTTTTGGATTTATGCGGAAAATTAAAAAATGTTTCGAGTAAACTGCACTTCCGGCCTAGCCGATCACAATCATAATGCAAGGTGTACAACTAGATGCTATAAAAGTGCTTAATACAAGTAAGTAAAAACTAAATTTATCACTAAAAAACAAAAAGCTCCACTAATCGTCGATCCATTCGGATGTCCAGTATCGAGGAATATTTATTGGTAGTAGCCAGCTCGCTTATTTCTTAGAAAATAATTAGTGAAGCCTGGGTCACACATCCTTATTTTACTGCTAGATTGCAGAATATCTGCTAGGTTTAGTAAAACCTTCTACCTGCTAATTTCATGATCTAACACATTTTCCAAGTCTCCTGTTCATTTTATGATCTAGTTATATCACAAAATATGAGACCATATCGATATTTTTTTTTGCAGCGTCAGTGAATTGAAGCGCTGCATATATCATTCTTGAAATTTTTCCAATTTTCTTTTGTTACCTCCCTATCCTCTGAGTGGGCTACAGTTGGGTTTGTATTAAATAATAATAATAATACTGTCCACAATTAACAGTTTATTGGGATTTTTTTTCAATATTCATGTTGATTTAACAATAGATCCCCTTATATGGCCGTCATTTAACTCTACACACTTGAAGATGAAATAGTGTTATTTGGACTGGAACGCTCTGTGTATTTCTGATTCTGCATAGTCTCTAAAAATTGACACATCGTGTTGCACAATCCCCTGAGATATATCATAAAGAATACCTAATTGAAAATATAAAAGAATGTGTAGTTTCTAGATCTCATACGATTCGAAAGTTGAAGGATGGAATTTTTCCAGGGTTCAATTGAACATTCGACAAAGAAAAGCCTATGGGTATTGCTGATTCATAATTTTGATACATTGTCAAATGACGGATACAAAGCAATGAGCTTCATTTTCAAAACATATTACTGTGAAAATAAATATTTTTAAATAGTTTCCAACGTTTCGTCCTCCATCATTTTCACCACCTCACATTCCAGACGTCAAAGTCTCTTATTTACAAAGTTATTTTTTTTATAACATGCTGTATTTCAGGAGAAAATTGAATAGTAGCTGTATCAAATTCTAGTTAATTAAGGTCGTAATACAATAGAATTCTACAAAAACTTCTTAAAATATTTTCTTCAACCAAAAAAATTGATTGGCAAATTGAAAATTTGTTTATTTAATGAAATGCAATCAGGTAATTGAATATCATGCACAAATCATTATCTTTTGCATGACCTTTATTGGTATTATATAATATTAATCTATTTTATATATAACAAGATATAAAAAATCCAATTATGTCCCTTATATGGAGAACTATAGCTACTCAAATATTGCGATACTCATCCACAATCTTATAGAAATAAGTTTCTACAACATAAAAGTGATGAAACAATTAACAAGAATTGTAAAAAGAATTTCTGCTCGTTATAGGCCTTTGGCTTAAAGAAGTTTGCACAAAATGTGTGTTCCAAGTTATGTGAAATTAGATACTGTGCCTAAACGTGAACAATGTGTGATTGTTTTTGCTTAGAGTTTGTGGGTATAAGTAAACCGAGGCTCATTGAACCATTTCAAATTTGGTGGCTGAAAAAAATATTTTACTTTATCGTAGAATACCTTAATTGGATCACAAACAATGCCTCAACTTTGCATTAATGCAGCGCAGCTCAATCAATATATAAACGATTGGCAGTTGAGCTTTGTAGCCTGAATTTAACTTTTTTGCGAGCACCTGTCACTGATCCATTTTGCCGGTTGAGGTGGAAGCCGAATGTCAACTAGCACTTTGTGCTCATTTGCTGTGTGCTAAATAATTGTCAAGAAATGGGAGGTGGAGACAGTAGACAAAAATCATGTTTGCAATATGTATGTGAAAGAGTCCTTATGGCATTCTGACAACAATTTTTGCAACGCCTAGAATATCTTATCTCCTGTCATAATACAGGAGATCTACGCTCTGATTAAAGTTGAAATTGTCAAACGATACTATTATTGATTATGATGCTTTGAACTGTAGACTAACTCCAGACAATTGTGAATAAATCATAAAGTTTATGTTCTGTGCTCGATAAAATATTTCAGTAGAAAAACTGTCACTCCTTAGCCCTCTCTTGAAAAAGAGCAGTTTGAAATCTTTGACATCTGGAGCAAAAAAGTTGAAAAACGGAAACTCCAATGCCAAACACAATCTGTGCTCTGATGATTTAGAGTAAAAAACAGTAATCGGGCGTTTCGAAGTTTTCCGGCTATTTATCAATGACACCAACATTTTCCAAGATGCTCGCGGCCAGGAAGAAGAGTATTACACGTTTGAACATATTTATAATAAAAAACTCTATATGATTCTATACAAGTCAATTATACAATATTCGGATGAAAAGTTTGCTTCCTTCAAAAAGCGTACATAAATAAGTATCATTCAGCTCGCATTCATAACTTTGACCATTCTTCAAGAGGAATAAACCATGTATTTCTTATATAGTCGTATTATCTATTCAAGTTCCATTTTAAAGTAAATTCCTCTTCATTTTTGGATTCAATAGTTCATAGAAGTAAAAAATAACAGGAAGACAAGTAAAAATATGGTTCTTGTGTGGGTGTGTAAAAGTGGAAACAACAACACGATAAATATGGGTTTATTGTATCTTTCATTCGCATGGTTATACACATTCTTCTTTAAATAAGTCTGTTCCTTCTAGAAATATTCTTCTTGCAGATTAGACTCTGAAATAAGATTATAACCTGCGGATGCAGTCACAATGAAAGAGATCATTACAAAAAGATTTTTAGATGTTGTTTCGATCAAAATACATAATATCATAGTCCAATAACCCAAGACTATTTTTGTCGACAGCTTATCAACATCCACATGATCAGTAAATATCTCTAATATAATTAGTTTATAAAACTTTCGTGTACCAAAAATGTTTTGTGTTAAATTAGGATTGGAATTTGACATTCTGATACATTATTTGAGGTCTCTTAAATATCATACGCGACTTCCAAAACTGTTTTCATATTAAATTTTCATTGGAAATGATGGACTCATTAAGCATCATTCATAAAACAAATTAAAACTCACATAAATATATCAAAAAAAAGTATAATGAAAAAATTTCGATGAGATCCATCAGCTAACTTTTTGTACGCAAATAGTAGATATATTTCACATCGATGAGCATAACTAGTTTCGCGAAAATTACAAACTTTGATTTGAACAATTTCCACCGCTATTCAACGAGGAACAATATTGTACTGAATAATCCCACTAGAGAGAAATAAACGAATGAATTATGCTGCTACAAACATCAGTAGCAAGCTGGAATACAGCTCACAACTAACAGGCTCAGGCCTGTTCCCTTCACAAATAAATGCGACGGTTAACCGCTTAATTCCTTTTGAAGTGAAAATGTCAATGAAATATGCATAGCCTCGTCCTTAATACCTTATTTAAATACGTTGCACTTCAGCTATATACTGTTCGAAAAAGCTGCTTTTAGGATTTGGTCTGATTGATCTACAGTCTTGTTTGAGTGATGTGAGCTTTGTGTAGAGTGAAAATAAATTCAAGACCTCAATTCAGTACTTTTCAAACCTGAACAACAGAAAAATTGGAGAGTTAAATTAGTAAAGTTGTGTTTCAGGTTTGATATACAGTAAATAATCAATCAAACTGATTAATCTGTTTGGAATGTGTAGCTATTAGTTTCTGAAGATACATCTCCTTTTCTTTTGAATCGATATTCAGCAATAAATTATTCTTCATATTTTGTAACGTTTGTTCAATAAAATCTTTCATTTCTGTTACACTTAAAGTGGAGAAATAGGTGCACTATAAAATTTTTTTTCCTTATTATTATTTCTCTTATATATTTGATTCAATTAATTTGCTTATTCTCATTTGTTTTTTTATTAAGTTTGTTTATGTAGTGTATTCTTATTATTTTATGTTGTTCTTCAGATGTTCTTTGCTTCCAGGCAGAAGGTTGATCAAATTCTACAATACTTAAATGAGTTCTTATAAAACATTTTCCATCGGAAAAAAAATGTTTTACAAGAAGAGAAAAGAATCATATCTCGAATAAAATAGTAGCCGATATAAACATAGACAACTAAAAAGTAAAGAATAAGTAATTTTCAATCTCCTTTGATTTTTGGTACCTTGAGTGACAATGTCTGAGTATCGGTTTTACTACCCAGAGCAGATTCCTGGAATCGATATTTGAAACCGAATTTTTTCAACTATCTGGATGTCGACTACTCAATTAGATTAAAATCTGTAAATACTCCATCAAATCTAAGTTATTTGTTTTTAACAATACGTTAAGTTGAAAAAGACTTCTTGTCAAAGTGGATTTTGATTTAACCCATAGTAAATGATGATACTCACTAATACACAGTATAATATTTATTTTTGTCCTGTTTAAAATAATTGCCTCCAATTGAAGTAATTTCAGGTGCAGTTTTTTCAATTCGAATCGAATCAACATGACCTCATGAATGAAATCACATCCGCATTTGAAAACGATAAATTAATCAGCGCCGCACCCTTGAAATATTTAAACAAAATATTTTATTAAACATGAAGTTGGCACCTAAGCCAAATTCTCACAACAAAAGTCTATGCATCCGTCATATAAATCATAAACAAAATGTGGACAAAATTCAGAACCACTGCCAATGAAAACACATTTTGTAAATATTTTCAAATGATTTTTTAAATGTCAAAAACAGTTCAAATTAATGAACCATCAAGTCTTTAAAGCACAAAGGAAATAGAACGATCAGGTGATTGAACTACTTACAAAATGCACTTCGTTCAACATGGAAAAGTATAATGAGTGAGTCTAGAGTTGAAAACTGTTCGATGTAATTGTAGTTGTCGAACGTTTCTAGCTTGCAATTACCAAGAAAAGTTGTTGAGAAGTTGATAGAGTTTTCTGTTTGTTTTATTTCAAATAATTTAGTTTCCATCAATATTTGCAGTACTTGTTTTTTTCTAGACTTCAAAATCCAGCTCAAATATCGTACAACAATGATAGTGTGATTATGAATTACGGGAGGCAGCTAGCAGAATGATATCAGGATTCAGGCATGGGTTAAGTAATAGCGTGCGCGTCCGATCGAATAAAAGACTGTCTCCTATGTATTTCGAAAATATTTCAAATGGAGTTTAAAAATTATTTCAGTACATTTAAAAATCAGTTATTCGAGATATAGATGTAAATGTGATACTGCATTTAGGTTCGGTTGTATAATCTGAGTTCCTCAAGAGTTTAGTTGAACCGAGCTTATTTACTATGGTCACAATTGTTGGAATAATCGTAATCATAGCAAATAATAGTAGATTGTTTGACATGCTATTGTTTTGTATACTTGATGGAAAAACTTGAGTGGAAGACGCCAAGAATAGAAATAATTTTCTACAGAAATACTAATCAAGGTTGTGTTCTTGCAAAAACGTACCTAGTAACGGTTTTGACAATGACCAAGTAAAAGCATAGTAACAAATGATAGTATATTATGCTACAAGGACCGAACGACTGTTATTTTTGTCCAGGATAAATTTGGCTGCATTCAGTGAAGACGAGGGCGAAGCACGAGGCAAAAACGAGGGTAAAGCCCAAGGCGTAGCTTTGTGCAGCCAAATTTATCCGTGACAATAATGACAGTCGTTCAGTGTCCGTGTTGCATACAATACTTTTTGTAATACTTGCACCGAAGTACACTAAGTTTTTAAATAAATTTGAATGTATTGAAACTATCTTATCGATTTGACAAACAGATTTTTTCAAATGCAATCACATTACAGTAAACTAATACAATGAAACATAACTTACATGATTTATTTTATTGATTGATATTTTTCACAATCTATGTGCTATCCCGTTCACAATAAATGCACATACTATAACGAACACATTCTATAACACAAATTTCTTTCAAATATCAATTTGGCATATATGAATTGAAATAAAAAAAATCCAACGGCATCCATGATCCATGATCTACAATTTCATTCTTACCCAGCGGATATTGATATCCATTAATTCCCAGTCAACAAAGAATTAATGAAAATTGTTACCATGGTTTGGAGTTGAGAACTTTCGAAGCAGAAGTCATCTCAGTAATAGGGTACTTTCGGTGTACATGTTACAAGAACAATATCAAAAATTAATTTGTCAGAAACGTTAGAAGCTGAAGATTCTCGCGAAATTCTAAAGAAGCGACTTTACATTTGTTTCCGGCCGAATCAAGAAAATTTTTGTTTTCTTATATGTTTGAGCTGTAATTTTTTCTTAATCAGGACAAAACTGTCATTTGGACGCGTGTCAAAGTGCGCTTTTTGTTTGGTATTTTTTATTGCTGATTAGAAAAGTGTTGCTAATTGGTAAAATGGCATTTTTCTTTACTGATTTCTACATATTAAACCTGATGTTTTTCATCAAGTATATAAAAACCTCAGTTTTAATAAGCTGTAGATAAACTTAGATTATACAACCTTGCTTTGGTGATAACAATAAACTCAACAAGACTATAAAAATGAACAATAAACGACGGCAAGTAATATTTTTCTCTCCTTATCACCCGGCGATTCTATTGTTTTGGATCATAAGACAATCAGCTATTTGAAATTATGGATATTGGTGTTGTTAACAAAGTTATAAAACCGAACTGAAACCAAACAAAACCAAAAAGAATAAATCACACAGGACAGCGTTTGAATGATAAATAAACCTCAAAAAGAATAACAGATATGTCTGTTCGTGATAGTGATAATTGCAAATTCACTTGTAGAGAATATAGGAGGATAGAAACAACAGCGTATTTTACTGTGCGATAATCTAGAAATTACTAATGGAATCAAAAACGCTCATATATTCTGCAGGCGAACTGTACGATGAAAGTTTCTGCTGCAAAATTCTAGTTGAAAGATTTGTCAGTAAGAATATCATTATTTTATGCATTCCATTTCAAGGTGATATTTGAACTAATTCACATCACTTTAGTCACTCTTAAACATTTTTAACTTGATAATTTATTTAAACTCTCAAGAAAGTGAATGAATATATCAACTATAACATTTTATCCACCTTATGTATTGTTATAGCATACTTTCAACCTATCGTCGAAGGTTACTGTGCTCTTGTGCGCATGTTCTTGACCTTCAAGATTCTCACACTGTTGACAAATGAGTTCAAGTTGACAGGAAGCCTTGATTATCGCATCGATGCGTTGTCACATTAGCCAATAGAATTTCTAGGAGCTCAATGATGCACACAACAGAAGTATATTATGCGAACGCATTCGCGGTTATAAGACACAAGAGCAAAAAGTCTCTATTGCATTCACGGTCGCTTTCAAGAATACTCGTTCCATACCTATTTTGAACCAAACTACTCTTGCAATACAAGGGTAGTTAAAAAAGTAGCATACATATCGCTAGTATAACCATAATTCTATTATATTGATTGGGTAGAAACCTTAAGATGACGCTGAGCAAAGTTTCAGACTCATGTGTTCAATAGATGTGTTTTAGCAGTGACAATAAATAGACAATTTTTGTGTGTTCAATGAAATCGATTGAATTGAAGGCCGTGCTGCAATCAAGTTTTTCGTTTCAAAAGGAGTTAAGATCAACAGAGATGAAAAAATTTTTAGATTCTACATTAAGAAATTTGCTTCTTTATTTCTGATGGTTATGAAGTTGGCAGATCAATTTGAACGTGGCCGTACGTCAATCCACTATTTTACACTAGATGATCGTCGATCAAAGGTTCGAGAAATTGCTGAGGCTGTAGACGTCTCGATAAACCACGTCCATCATATTTACGTGATGTTTTGGTTATGCAGAGGCTGACTGCTTGCTGGCTGCCACATCTATCGACAATCGATCAGAAACACATTCGCTTGAATATATCTCAAGAGTTGCTAGACTTATTTAAACGCAATCCAACCGAGTTTCTTCAACGTTTCATCACTGTAAATGATTCTTGGATTCATCATTACACACCAGAGACAAAACAACAGTCCAAACATTGGATTGGAATAAATGAAAGTACGCCTAAAATAGTCAAAACAGTTCCATTTGCTGGAAAAGTATTGACAATGGTCTTCTGGGATTCACATGATGTAATAGTCATAGACTACTTGAAAAAGGGCTGAACTATGACTGGGGCCTATTATATTTCATTATTGGACAAATTGAATGATGCGATCAGAGTTGAGCGTCCCAATCTGGCAAAAAGAAAATGCTATTTCATCATGATAATACACAATACACCTGCGCACAAGTCTCGCGTTATTGTGGGCAAAACTCCAGGAGCTTCGATTATAAGTATTTCCACAAGCCCAGTATTCGGCACATTAAACTTCCCGCGGTTTTTTCTCCCAAATTCAAGAAATGACTAGAGGAACGAAAATATACTTCGAATTAAGAGCAAAAATATAGGATTAACGCTGGTTTTGCAGATTTAGACGTATTTTATTATTCTGATGGCTTAAGAGAAATTAAAAAAAAAATAGTCCGGAGATCTCGCGTTTTTTCTCATTAGGCCTTAACTGAAGGTCTACTTACAAATCATGATCTAAGGACTATCTACCGAGAATCTATAAGACTGAGATTATTGTGTAATGAATGAAAATAAGCTATTAAATTGGAAAGAATTCAGGGTGCAATAAATTGACTCAGTTTTTTTCAACTAGATTCAGTCTTCAAATGTTCGATTCATGATTCATATCTGGAATATTCTATCTTGAAAGCCACCTTTAGATTAGGCTAATAACTACTTTTTTATATTACGAATAGGCATATTTTCTTTCATTCAACATTGAAAATGAAATGATTTAATGCAAAATATACGGCGAAGCTATGGAATTCAATTTGTATCACGAAAAATGTATTCACTCTGAGATTGGCATTTTTAGATGAAAGCTACGAGGAAGTGTCTCTCATTTTGAAGAGTGCGGACAATTGAAAAAAGCCTAACTATGACGATTCATAATGTCAGATGTTCTACTTCCAATGTAATAAGAATGATTCGATAATGAAACGAGTACTCATGTACTTGAGATCTTGGTTCAACTAGAGCTGCTGTGCCGTAGAAGAAGAAGAATGTAATAAACATTGAAAATTCTTAGAATGTAATTTGGTATATCATTTATTATTCAATGATCATTTAGATATCCTTCAGCACAACTTTGAACTAAATATTCCAGTCAACAGATAATAGCAATTCATAAAACTATCGAAACGTCAAAAATAAAATTAAATATACAGAATCAAAACCAAAAAAGTCTATTTATTATGATATAACTCTGAAAGTATGTATAGATCATTGAAACTATCTTTCTTTCAAGTGACAATTTCGTCAATATATTCCGCAAACCATTAATTTTTCAGTTGTAGCATCATAAAGACTTTTGTTCAGCACATCAACTTCTATTAATTCCAGAAATTTGGACCCATTCCATCGATGCTCAATATCATAGGGTTTTGAGCGGAGTCCTTTCAAATAGCTCTAAATCAGAAACCATTGATTTTTTAGTTGTATCACCAAGAAGACTTTTGATTTTCCAAATTTGGACATCAAAGTCCAAGCTCAAGGGGTTTCGTGCGGAATAAATGAGGCTTTTATTTCAAACTCCTACAGTTTCACTCCATTTTGTTTGATCACTTTGCCTTAGTATGCATTATTATCTGTCGCTAGTAAATACGGAAAGTGTCAGTGGAGTGCATCACTTGAATTATGCAGTTTGCCTACAAAAATATCTTCTGACACTTTATCTCAAACAACAGTGATTGAATCAAATAAAATAGCACATTCCAATAGGGAGTGAAACATGATAACAAAAACCTAACCAATTCTCAAGTCACACTAGATAATTTTGAACCTAAAAAATTTCCTCGGTAGTGCAACATATGACAAGTACTCAATATTATTATACTGAAATTTCCTCATTCATATTCTCATATGATTTTTATAATTTTCTCATGGCTCGATCTTGTGCTACGCCGTTCTTCTTCATTCAACCAAACTTGTAGCTCTTATAATAGATCTACAGAAATTTTGAAATGTATTTTCTTACATATGCAAAAACAAGACAATATAAGCTCTGAGCTTCAATAAAAAAATATGTAATGGCATAGCTGAAGACTGTTTCGAGAAGTACAAATTGTACGAGTTTTCTCGCTTATAATAGTAATTAAGGTATCAAGGGTGTTAAAAGGACAATTATGCCTGAGGTCAACAGTGTACTTTCAAAGGGCCCACGTTGATCGTAGGCATAATCGTCCGTTCAACTCCAGTGGTGCCTTCAATATTCAATGTCTGACTAATGTACTATTTTAATCAAAAATTTTAGCAATAGAGTCCTGTCGTTGATATTTTTATCGGAGAAATTACTCGAGTTACTTCCTGTAACTAAAGAACGTGATATTCTTGATGGTTAGTTTTTAAAATTATATATATATATATATATATATATATATATATATATATATATATATATATATATATATATATATATATATATATATATATATATATATATATATATGTATATATATATATATATATATATATATATATATATATATATATATATATATATATATATATTATAGAGTGGCTTGGACACTCCAGGTGGGGTTGCGCCGCTTCTACTGAAGCTCTCTAGATCCTTTATTTGAGGGGGATCAGTCCTCATCGCCTTGTTCTAAATTTTCTGACATATTCCTCTCCATGTCTTCATATCTTCTGTTTTCTCCTTCTATTTCTTTATTCCTGCTTTACTCAGATCTGCTTCTAATTCTTGTAGCCATTTCGACCTGGGTCTGCCTCTTCTTCTGTTTCCGCCTGGTTCCCATTGTAGAATTGCCCTTACAGTGTCTTCTTCTCTTTTTCTCCATATGTGTCCTAACCATTTCGCCCTCTGTTGTTTTATTTTCCTTACTTTATCTTCTCCTTGCAGTTCTTGTTCTATTTCATGATTTATTGGTATTTTATATTCGTTTTCTGTCGTTTTTACAAGTCCTGAAATAGTTCTCAATATTTTTCTTCCTACTATTCGTAAATCTTCTTCATCTTTTTTGGTCATTGTCATTGTTTCTGCAGCGTACATTAATATCGGTCTGATTATTGCTTTATATACTTTCAATTTTGTTTTCTTTGTTAGATTTTTATCCTTGAGTAATTTTTTATTTGCGTAAAAGGCTCTGTTAGCTGTAAATATCTTCTCTTGGATTCCTGTTTGCCTGTCTCCTTTATTTGATAGCATAATGCCTAGGAATTTGAATTTATTCACCATCTCAAACTATAGGTTACATATTTTTATATTTCTACTTCCTGATTTCTTTCCTATCCTCATTATTTTCGTTTTGTTCTCATTGATTTTTGAGCCCATTTTGTTTCCTTCTGTTACTTTTTCTTGGACCATTTCTTTCAATATTTTCCTATTTTTTGTTGCCAATACTATATCGTCTGCATATGCTATTATTTGTCCGCCTTTAGTTCTGAGTGTTTCTTTGTTCAAATTCCTCATCACATATTCTAACGCTATGTTGAACAGAGTTGCCGATAGTGTATCTCCTTGTCTTACTCCTTTGTTTATTTCGAATTCCTGAGTTTCTCCTTTTTGTGTTTTAATTGTGCTTGTTGTTCCACTTAATGTCATCAAGATCAATCGTCTTAGTTTAGCTGTTATTCCAAATTTTTCTAGGGCTGTCATGAGTTTTTCTCTTTTGATCGAGTCAAACGCTTGTTTGAAATCAACGAATAATAAATCTATATTCATTTCATATTCGTGTGCTTTTTCTATTATCTGTTTAACTGTATGTATAGCGTCTGTTGTTGATCTGCCTTGCGTGAGTCCGCACTGATACTGTCCAATTATGTTTTCTGTTTCTTTCTGGACTCTTTTTTGTATTAGTGATGACATTATTTCATGAGATCTCGGGTTCGAAACCCGGCGCTGTACAAGACTTTTTCAAAAATTAATTTACTTTCAACCGTCTGGCTTATTACGGATTCGCCAACTAGATTTACATTCAGTATATATATATATATATATATATATATAATATATATATATATATATATATATATATATATATATATATATATATATATATATATATATATAAATATATATATATATATATATATATATATATATATATATATATATATATATATATATATATATATATATATATATATATATATATATATATATATATATATACTTTTGGTTTGTATGTTCTTTTTTGTTCATTTATGTTTTCATATTTCAAAATAATGCCCTTTGTTACGTAATTACCCTGGCATCAGTATCATTATGACAATAATAATAAACAAATCGGACATTGAAGCATTAAATTATTTTTGTATGGATAAAAATTTTTGTTTGATCTCCCTAGCTCAATGAAAACATGATTGAGAAAATGGAAGCTTAATTTTGATAATTATTGATTCATGCAATAAATATGGAGATTTTGATATACAACATAAGGACAAGTATACCAATATATCGATCATGGAAAATTTTGTCTGAATGTCATAATGCTCAGGTTTACACATGTATCACCTAAAAATGTTTTCAAGTCCTCATTATTAAAATTTTGACAACTATATTATTGAATCAAGCCATAAATTGATAATTGTAAAAATTACTCAATACATGAATCGGCGAAAGATGTGACAGTGCAACCAACATGAATTCACATATAAAATACTTTTGAGCTATGAAACAAAAACTACGTGATTTTTTCATAGCAGTTAAGCTGAGATGCGTGAACGCTTGTGTTAAACATTGTTTGCATGTGTGAACCACTAAATTTTCATTGTTGATCGTAGAAATAATATGCTTTCAAACTGATGTATCGCAATACAATTTATTCATTATAAGTTGGGTATTAAAATCTGTGCATAAAAAAGTATATACAACATAAAAAATTGCATCGCCTTCATGAAATATTAATCAGTTACTTTGCAAAAAACTTGAATATTCTCTAACCTTTAATAAAAACCGTAAAAGAAAACTTCTCTAGATATTTGATAAATACTTTGCTATTTACTCTCTTCTTTGAGCGAAGTGAATATCTACAAAACAAAGAATGCATTTTACCACAAGAACTCTAACCTGCAAAAGCATATTTAAATATTGCAGTCGCCGCGTTTGAAATTCACTTCTCTATTCTCTTTTCTTGTATCTAAAATGAACAAAACACAATCTGGGTAGTGAAGGCATCGTTTTTTAGTTGTTGTGTCAACACGGACACCATTCTTTTCTTCTGGAGCACTTCTGCTGCTGCCATCACGACCACATGATTGTTTGTAGAGATTTCAAGCTGTGGTCCTTCACTCTCCTCAAAGAAAGTGTATAAACAAGAATAAGAAGACAGGATTGAATTCAGAAACAGAAGAACTTATTCAGAGAATAATTTGCAATTCTGATTAAAAATGGAAACTTTGTATTGAACATAAAGTTATCATTCTTTTTTCTTCATTCAATACGATCGGAGGATCAGGTGTCCACTTCAAATCCTTGACAGAGCAATTACCGGGTTGAACTTTTTGATTTGCCTCTTCACTCATTGATTTAGAAAAAAAATGCAGAATTTGTTCAAAAGTGAATTATACTTTCAAAACATCGTTATTTGACAGAACAGCATATTTCTAGATCAAGATAAAGAATAAATTATAGCATTTTTGTTGAATCAAATTAACATTCGATTGAAACATTTGATATTCATACAGTTATCTATTCATTTTTTTATTCCTGCAAACAAAAAATTATTGAAATATATATCACAGGTACAGAGAATGCTGTGTGCTCGATAATTGTCCAAATGTATGGATTGAGGGTCGTAAAAAAAAATATTTCAATAGTGACGAGGCTTGCCGAGTCACTAAATATTTTGCCTTATGTCATAATGCTGAATTTAACATTCTTGTTGCATAATAGTAATTCATGCTAGTTTACACTCGTGCGGTATATAATTTTTTTTCTATTGCTTCCATCTTCCATATTTTGACAATTTTTGAGTACACAGCAAGGATATTTGAAGCACAAATTGATTTTAGAAAATCGATCAGTGAAAGGTGCCACAAACATGAGCCTACAGACTGAGTTACAAGAAAATCCACTTTATGCATCGTTTGCGATGTGTAAAGCATCTAATTTAGGCACTGTCATGAAAAATGACCATTTTATTTCCGTAAGACCAAATATATGATTTGAAAATTTTTATTTGGTTACTGATTCGTCTGTTAGAAAATTTCAAACAGTTCCAGTAATTGGAATCTCACGACTTCCCTCTCTTATTGATTCATATCGTTAAAACTTTACACGTCACAAAAAACTGAAATACGTATTAATTTAGAAGACAATAGATTTCTCTTATTTTTCTGAAGCCAGCACTGCCAGCATCTAACCGGAAAAACTCAAAGACGCAATACAAACTTCCTGTGCTTGATTTATGAAATTAACATCCGCTCTACGATGCGTTTACCTGTCTTGGCCCGGGATTCCCCTCTTACGTCTAAATTTGAATTCTGGAAGAGCGGAATCTCTCTCGGTTTCCGTCTAAACCTCCTTCTTCAACGTCTCCTGGCTTTTTAATTAACGGAATTAATTTTCATCGCTCCGTCGGCAACTAATTTTATTCGGATGGATTTTATTTTCCTCCTGAGAGCGAAATGCGGCTTTGGATCGACGAGGTTTATTATTTTTAGGTTGAAAATACGTCTATTGAAGCTCGAGTAATGCCGGGATATTGAGTAACAGAACAAATAAATATAGGATATTTTAAAATAAATAGATTTAGTACAAAAATAAACCGCAATTTCAAGTTTTGATTTTGCAATCATTAGTGCAGAAATAAACAGAGCAATTTTTCAGATGTTCAAAAAGAATTAAGATTTACCGATCAATCACGAAATAAGATGGCATCGAGAAAATGAACTGCTACTGAGCTCAAATCTAAAAACTTCCTACTAATCATGTTTACTCACAAAATCTCGAGTAAAATATTGATTAACTGAACGGAAACTTCACTTCCATGCAAAAAATATCATTTGTATCTGTAATTATTATTATCTATGAATCACTAATTCGAATTTACCGCCGGCCGTAACAATCGATGTTTACATTTCCGATCAGCGTGCTTTTTGTACGACCGGTAACGCGCGAAGTTCAAGGTGTGAGCGTGCCTGCACCAAGACCTGCCAAGGCCGCGTAGATAAGCTATTAATAACATTGGCCGTGGTTTTTTATATCTCGACGCGTTATCGGCAAAGTCGTGAAGGCATTTATGACACCAGGTTTACTTTTGGATCGAAATGCAGCTAGAGGAAGAACTTTGAAAACTGAATGATTTCAAGTATTTTTTCAAGGTTTTTTTTATAGTTGTTTCATAATTTTCTATGTTCCATGGAAATTGAAAAGTAAATATCACACAATATCTCGCTTTTAAAAGACAATCATACGACTTTTTCAGAGATTTCGAAACTTCTCCTCAGTAAAATAGATTTTGTTTTCAAATTGAGTATAGGCTGAATCCGTATATCAATGTAGATAAAATAGATATCAAAATAAATTGTAACATCTGTGAGAAAATCCGCGGAGCATTACAATTTAAAATTGAGAGTAAAGGTGCTTGTGTCCCACAAAAATTTAAATCTACGAATCGGTTTTTAAAACCACCATCTTAGACAGAGTAGCAACTGATGCAGACACGTATTTCGTCCTCATGAGGACTTGTCAGTGCAGTATAGCCAAACGGTAAGGACGAAACAGGTGTCTACAGCTGCTCTCTGGTTTAATGAAGAAGACTATTCACATGCATTGAAGACGGATAAACGGGTGGCAAACGCAACTGAGTCATGGCGCCAAGGGCATGGTGACATCCGGTTGAATTTCTGGAGACTACTGGAATTTTCTAGAGGCTTCGAAAAATTTCAGGCAGGGATATGAAAACCAGGTCCAGGCCGACCCAATAAATATTGCTGGTTAGGATACGGAGCAGGAAAGATTGAGAATAAATAAGTGAACAAGTCGAAATAAATTATAGTACATAAATTAGTTATATTATTATAAAATTCTTAATTCTATGAACATATTGAGTTTCGTCACACTTTCAAGTTGTTGGAACGATTTTCCGATCATTTGACAGCAAACCGCTGAAAATGTTGGTACAATAAATACCTGTAGGTTGTATGGAAACACATTGATGCAGCTTTCAGACTGTGTATGCGTCGGTCAATTTCGATTTGATTTGATGTTTTGTTTAAAGAAACTTTATATGACCTGTCAAGAATCAATTGAAAAATATGGTTTCAAAATCAAGCTAGTTCCAGTAACAGTAATATTTGAAGTTTTATTTACGAATTTATTGATTTTAGTCTCGTGAAGTACTACTCACTTCATAATTAGAACCTTCTAAATAAAAATTTTCAACTAGTTCTGCTTGTCAAGACTCCTAAATCTAGAGAAAGATTCCCAAGATTATGAATTGATTATTCCTGAAATAAAACTTATTTTTTGCACGATTGGGCGTTTTCATGTGTTTACCGGCCCTCTTTTTGAAGTGGTATGTTGATTTTACCGGCAATCTGTGGTTACTTTGGTTATGCTGACTTACCGCCCATGGGCAAAGGCGGTAGTGAAAATTTGTGGATTTTCACAGAAAAATATAATGTATTTATCTTTATTTGTAATTGAAAATTCAAAATAAAATGTCAAACTTGACAGCTGACATCGAATAAACAATCATCAGTTTGAATCAATTTGAAAAAGAGAATTAGGATCAATATTTTGGATCGATCCAATCGTGCAAAAAATTTTGTAAGCATCACGGTCAATTAGTACAGTACCGATTCCGTATAATATTTGGATACCTCGCCAAGGCTCGGCCTCCAAACTATTATTCTCAATCGGTAAACTGTACTTACTGACCTTGATTCTTAAATAACTATTAATAATCTATACATTTTTCAGAATTTTATTTCATAAAAAAGACTTTTGATTTTAAGTTCTGTATATTTATTGGAATCTTTGACGTTTCGATCCTTTGACCAAGGATCTTCATCAGAAGGAGATCCTTTGTCGAAGGACCGAAACGTCAGAATTTCCAATAAATAAACAGAATTTAGAATCAAAAATCGTTTTTATCGAAAATTATTTCAAACAATATCTAGGAATTCATCTGAAAAAAGATGGTGGCAATTTTTTTATCTCAAGGTTCTCCATTATTGAAAATTTATAGCTCTAGATTCAAATCACTCAGTTGAGAGCTGAAAACTTATATTATCTAAGTTGAAAAAGAAAATTCAATACTTCTCATAAAAAAAAAGTGGAATTATGTGAGAGTGTAGCTTTTGACTACCGATTTATGATATATCATGGCAATGTATTCGGTTAGTTGGATTTAATCCTAGATTGCTCATAGTTTTCACTGAGTTATAATTTTTGTATTGGCTATGTGCAAGGGGGGCGGAGTTTGAACAAATATCGATGCGAGCGCTCATGGTGAGCACAATTGTAAACATCGAACTCCATTTTTCAGAATACGTCATTGAGCTGTCATTGAGCATTGTAGTTTAAAAGTGAAAATAATTGCATATAAAAAATGGGAAAACGTTTGTTCTGTTTCAAGCTGTTGTGTTAAGGATGATTCAAGTGATATATAGTTTCATAGATTTCATGTACCCAGTTATAACGTAAAAAAACGAGTGAAGTGAATCAAAGCGGTAAATAGAGTATTGTCTGTCTTTCATTATTAATCTATATAACAAATATGTTTGTAATTCAATTGTGAAATTAGATATATTCATCATCGAATTGGGATTCATGAATTTACCTCTATCTCTAATTTGTAAGATGTATCAGTGATAGAAGTTTGTCAGATGCACTTCGCAATAATTTTGTTGTTAATATTGTCAGCAACATATTCTTTAACATGTTTAATATGGCAAAACTAATTTCACGCTTCTCTTCAAAGCTTCCTCGGTAAAAGGGATACAGTGTTTGATAGATACAAACCCGATCTGCAAGATCATCGGCGTCATAATTTGAGGTTATCCTGTCAATTTGGACGAATTAAGACGTTTTCTCTATAATAGGTACGTTATAATTTAAGAAAAAATACTCAAAATAAATAATTTCAACGTATCTTTTATGCTATGCAAGTTATATTATACGCACACAGCTGAATTAAATAATATTAGTACATTTAAAAAATTATAGGCATGAAACAATGATAAAATGGAGTTAAATCGTTCTCCATTGCCCGCTAGAGGCGCTAGTAGATTCCATGCACGTAGCCTAATGATACAATTTCTCGTTAAAATGTATTATTACGGCATATTCGCGATTTTGTAACTCCATAAATATACTGAGACAGTTCATAAACCATTAAACATTCATATATACGAAAAATTGATTCCCGAAAGCCAGAATTACATAACAATTATTTTTGAAAGAAAGACTTTATACATCTGCTAAATGCATGGGTTGTGAAAATATTATCATGCAATTTGATCCAGTTTCCATATATATTTCTAGAAATCATCAGAAAACTTCTTGTGCTTATTATTATTTTTTTGTCATGCCTCTTGGAACTTATAAGCGATAATCCCCAAATATTATTCTCTATTTCTCAGAATTGAAAAGGAATATCTCTTGAAATCAGGATTTTTGTTATTACTCTTCATATTCTGCTGGGTCAATCACAAGGAATAAATTAATTTCAGCGTACGCACAAAAAAATTCAAGTAATATCGGACATCGGTCACATTGCAATTAACTTATTTGTTATTTCCAGTTCGCCTGCACACAAAGATTTGTTTTTCACGTTAGCGTTAACATATCGTTATCGGAGGCTCACAGCAACTTCTTAATATCAAAATATTTGGATTTTGATTGCATCAATTTTCAAAATATTGCTAGCTTCTAAATGATTGAAAAATAAAAATCTGGACGATCCCGAATACCCTATAAAAGAGGAGAGCATCTGAGAAAAAGAGGACGAATGACAACCCCAGTTTCAACGAACGGCAGATTTTTTAAATTGAATAAGTATAAGAAGGTCCTAACGAATGGCAGAGCGTATACTATACAATTATTGCAATAAACGTAAGGAATAGTCAACGAATATAAGAGTCTATTTCATTCGTAGTATTTATAGCAACGTTAACAATGCCAAATCGCCATAGCAACGGTGCATATCAGTGGGTATTTGGTCACGTAGAAATTCCATCGGGTATTACACTAATGGTTAAAATGAGTATTTCACTCAAAGGTGCGGATACCTTCAATTTGTAATATCGTGCTTTCTTCGTATTTGATGGAATATTTTACTGAATATCTTCATCAATTTCATCTTCTGATTATTCACCAAACCTTTTCGAACCAGTTCCCATATCAAAACGCAGTTTATTTCTCTATTATTCGTCAAAGAAAATGCAAGAAATTTCAATTTTTCAATTTGACAGAAGTTTGTTTACTCGTTCCTATGAAAATTACGTGACTTGTTACTTGATTCATAGGAAACTGATTTGAAAAAATGGTTTTATTCCTGGAATAGTCCTCCATATACCATTTGTAGTTGAAGTATTATGGACTATTTTTGTGATGCAATCACTCATGTTTACTGTGCTTGTGAATACCACTTGTGCTGCACACTCGTGATATTTTAACGCAAGCACAATAAACATTCGTGATAGCACCACAAAAATAATCGATAAATCTTTCACTATTTATGGTATAATAAATGACTATTCCATTCGTAGTATTTATAACAAGGTTAACAATGCTAAATCGCCATAGAAACGGTGCATATAAGTGGGTATTTGGACGTGTAGAAATACCATCGGGTATTACACTAGTGGTCAGAGTGAGTATTTTACTCAAAGATGTGGATACCTCCAATTTGTGCTTTCTTCGTATTTAATGGAATATTTTTCTGAATATCTTCATCAATTTTATTTTCTGATCTATCACCAAACCTTCTGGAACTAGATTCCATATCAAGACGCAATATATTTCTCTATTATTCGTCAAAGAAAATGCAAGAAATTCTAATTTTTCAGTTTGACAGAAGTTTGTTTACTTGTTTCTATGAAAATTAAGTGAGTTGTTTCTAGATTCATAGAAAACTGATTTGAAAAAATGGTTTGACTTCTGGAATAGTCCTCCATATACCATCTGTTGTTAAAGTATTATAGACTATTTTTGTGGTGCTATCACGAATGTTTATTGTGCTTGCGTTTGAATACCACGAGTGCTGATAATAATGAGAATTCTTCACACCTTCAATAAGTGTAGAGAGGTCGTAACGAACGGAGGAGAGAATTCTTTTCAAATGTTATAAGTGTAGGGAGGTCTTAACAAAAAGCAGAGAGATTTTTATTGTTATTAGAAATATCAGCTGAGATAATCACACTTAATAAACAGATATGATTGAAAATACATGTAAAACAAGAAAATTTTGATGAATTTCATATAAAACGATAACAAAATTGATTTTACAAGAAACGTTATTAGCTGTAGATAATTGATCACAAGAAATAAATTAATATGTACTTGGTATCAATGCTTAAAATAAATTGTATGCTATCACTATTGATTTTCACACACTCCTAAAATTGAAGAATAGAAGAAAAATTGGAATATTCATATTGGCAGTATCCAAATTTATGTTCAAATCAGGTAAGCTTTTTCAATCAGACTGGGTGTTGATTCCAGTAATATTACTAGCTTCTAAATTATTGAAAACTTAGGACATGATTTCCAAGTTCTCTATAGGATGATTCAGATTACTCTTTGAAATAGGATCACAAATGGCAATCCTACTCCTGAAAGATGCAAATAGTATGAAATTTAAGTTTAACTTAAGTACTTGATAAAATAAACGATTGAAACTAGTAACAATCGATAGCGGAGATCAAGTACTTTAGGACAAATTTAGAGTGCCGCCCCCTGTCCTGTCCGATAAAGAAAAAGAAATAAAATCGTAAGTTCTATCAGGGAAGTTGATCTCAAAGAAATTGACTTGAATTAGCTTTTTTTCGACATTTGGGACAGGATCCTAGATTTATAAAGTCTGGCACCCTATCAACCACTATATTCCAGATTGATTCGATGCGGTCGGCTTCCTGACCATCGTGAGTTCGATTCGGTTTCTAATTAATACTCATTTTGGGACTATTATAAATCTCTTCCTGTTGTATGAAGGCAGTTCATAATTTATGTTACGTATACTAATTACAGGTCTTTGCTTGGATTAAGCCTTCTCACGGATTCAAATGAATCCTATAGAAATCAGTACAATGTACACAAGATCAAGACCTTGGTTTTTCAATTGCTGTCATGCCTCACATGGTGATGAGTAATTTGAGACATTGTTAGTGAAAATAATGAGTAATTGAATTTTTTTTCCAGCCAGACAACATTCAAGAATAGCCAAATTGAAGAATAATCATTTTGTTGATTCGATAGAAGGAAGTTGAGGATGGAAATTTAGTCAAGGTAAATTTTATACTGCGTTGAATACAATTTTTTTTCTTCGCTTATTGATAGGTATTGTAACACATTTTTGGAATATATTCAAAAACCTTGATTATGGTGTGATTGTTGATCCTACTCTCCAAATACGGCGTCAAATAACTGGCCATTTGTATCTGTTTGGTGAAATTTATCATTTTTTTTTGGTCAATGTCTCAAAATACATGATGGAAAATTTGCATGTTCTGAAGGAACAGTGCCGCTCGCTCAGCACAAAAAGTTTTGTTACATTGTTACAACTATTTTATCGTCATGTTGTTTATCTTCTGCCAGTACAGAATAACTAACTAAAAATCTAGTCGGCAAAAACCACTTTGGGGTTAGCTCTGAAATTAATCAACCAATGAGCATTACCTGCATTTGTGGCCCAGAAAACATAATTTTTCAATCAAGATAACAATATGAGATCAATGATAGAGATTTTCGGCGATGGGTCAATGACAAACAACCCAATTTCACTATTCACTGCATAATGCTAAAATTGTTCAAATAATCAAGATACAACAAAATGCTACAAATGCAAATTGTAGTAGCTTCAATTTCCTACAGAGTTGCTTGAATGTATTCCCAACGTAGAATCAACAGAAATTGAGAAAATGCGCGAACACTCCTCTCGAAGTAGAAAAATATTATTTGGGATTAAGTATGAGTGTCTCTTAAAAGTTGGACTAAACAAAAAAGTTAAAGCAAGTTTTTGGCAGAAATACTCTTTACTGGTTGGACTTTGAACTTTATTTTCAAGAAGAAGTACAACAATGCAGAAGAAACTCTGCGCAATGAGTCAGTCAGGGTTTTGCCATAGCAAAATGTTAAGTTTTAGGAATTATAGGCCAAAAGCTTTGGACAAAAATGCGTACAATTGGAAGAGAAAATATGATAATCAGGTTTTTGAAATAGATATCACAAAATAATTGTGACAAAGTTTATGCTGTGGAACATTTGAATATAAAAATTCTAAAACATTCATTTATTTGCTCCACAAAATTTCAAATCTAAGAATCGGTTTTGACACCATCATCTGTATACACGTGTTTCGTCCTTATGAATAAATAAATGTTCCAGAATTTTTACAATCCGGTTTTTCCTGATTTTAAAAGATGCTCGTCAATTGAAAATATGCGAAGAGGTTCGATCTACTTTTGTCTTCAGAATGTAAGCCTCGTGTGCATAAAACCTAGTCTTGAGTAAACAGCCCTTATTGTTTCTAGTTTCTCAGGCTACAGAAAATACTTGTGTTGCAAATATATTATGAGGTCCAACTCTGGTTGATAAAGTTATCATCTCGTGCAGTGCAGTATTTGCTCTGATTACCTTAACTTGAATTAGCGATTATAACATTCAATGCAATGTTCTGGAGTAGTTGAGAACTTCTATTAATTAGTGAGTTCGTCTGTCATTGAGTTTTGTGAATCTGCTTTGTTTGACATCATATGTGGTGACGGCACGCTGTGTGTGTGTGTGTGGTATGATCCTTTACTTTTTGTTGGTATCCCTAGCTACCTAAGATATCAATGCCATCGGTGTGCACACCTTGACCGGGTGACAGTGGTGTGTTACTGCGGCAAAAGTTGGTGTTACTCAATAAATTGATAAATCAACCAACCTGTGTATGTCTCGTCCAACGTGAGATGAACAGTGCTAGTGACTTAAGGTGGAACATCACCCGGAAATACTAGCTATCTCTGTCTAGTCTAATTTTGTTTTGGAGTAAGTGAGGCTTATGGAAGGTCAGTGATGACGGCGGGATACACAAGAATTCAAATTTGACATTTCAGAAGAAAAACATTTTATAGAGGAATTTACTGAAATTAATGCTCGCATACAAAATCATTTTTCAAAGACATAAGTTTTAATGAAATTATTCATAATGAGAATATGAAATTATGATATAAAAATGTCCCAAAATTCAAGCAAGAACTAATTTTGATAGTAACATGTTTTAAATAAGAAATTATGAGTTTTTTATTGAATCATAAAGGATAAGGTAAAGTAAAAGGTTATCTAATTTTGATAGAAAACTGGTTTCAAATTGAAAATTATGAATTTTTTATTGAACCGTAAAGTATACAGTACAAGGATTATGTATGGAATATTATATAGAGCAAATGATCTCCACGACTTTGTTGGTACATACAGACTCCTGATTACCATGTCGCCTTGACGAGCACCATTAAATGTTTTTGCCTGATGATCAGTTGTTTCTTCAAAGAAGAATTGCTCGATGCTACCTTCAGCCCAAAATGTGCAACTGTAACATCTATTACATTTTCATAGTTGTGTATTGCTACTTGCTCATGATTCTTACCCAATTCCGTAGCACTAGTAGATAAATTACGAACATATGGTATGTTTTCTACTAGGGATCCGGCAGGCAATTTTCGCTTACAGACTAGACCAAAATTTAAAGCTGTTAGTCTATGTTTTCTTTAAAGTATTTATCCTTGATGTATTCACTAAGAAATTAATACTTGTAATTTATTTGAAGGTGAATATCTCGGGCCTTAAAGCAATGCAGATTCGGATCATGTATTATTATTTGTAGAATGACAGATCCCAATAATAATTGATGGACATAAATGAAATATTTTGTCGCTTTCTTGAGAAATGTGATATTGATAACTTGAAATTCTCATCTGTACACTTCCAGCTACCCAGATAGCAATAACGTCCTGAGAATATTCTCTAGTTGTCCTGTGAATGCCCTGGATATTCGAAATATACATGGTATATTCCAACAGCCTATAAATCTTCTGAAAATATCCTATTTTGCTTATTCTTGGAATATTCATAATAAATATACATAGCATATTCCTATATACTATGGATCATCTGAGAATAGTCTATCTAAATTATTCCTAGAATATTTGATACAAATATTCAAAGATTATCACATTTTGTATATTCTTAGTAGAATATATGATAGATATTCATGTTATATTCAATTTTGCTTAGCTTTATAAACTTTATTCATAACTGAAAACGATTGTTGGTGGTGAGGCCAATGGAGACATTTATGATTGTGTTATAACAGGTTAGGATGAAAGAGATGAACGACTTCAATTGTAACCAAAACAAGAATTTAGATTTCAACAAACCCAATATAAAAACAGATCTCAATTGTCGTAAAATTTAATAAGAAAAATTATATCTAACTTTTATTTCCGTACTTTATGTACATTTCTCGTCGGAGAAAAAAAATAAATGGAATGAATTCAACATTTTTGTCCAGTGAATTATTGGGAGCATATAAAAATACTCAAAATTTTTTTTATGCTCCCAAAGTCCTTTGTCTAGTCTTTAATTCTTTCATTTCTGCAAAAACTTAATTTCTTTATTCAAAATAATTTAAGACAGGAAAATTTCACATCTATCTAATTTAAATATGCATGTATTTTATTACTTGATCATTGAAGTATGGCTTAAATAATTAATTGAATCATTGGCACATAAAATTTTCAAATGGATCAGACTAGTTTGAGACATGACTAAATGGAAGTATTTTGAAAATGCGAATCATAAGTCTCGTAGCAATTTAGAAATATTTTTTTTTTAGGTTTGGAAATTTTTCGTGACGTCCAGAGGTCTATTGTCACTCAAACGGTAGTCTTATTCATCATCAAACATTTTGAGAATATTGACGTAAAGTGAAATAGGTGACGTAATTATTTTTAATATTTTTAGTTGGATCGCGAGCTAGATAGATTATTAATTTAACAAATTTACTTGTCAAAATCACTCTTCTTTCGACCAAACAATACTCAGTTGTTTGAAACTAGTTTTCTTTCTTTGCGCATGCCTGTGAAATTTGGAGGTTTGTCAAAATGTTTCTAAATAGCATTCGATAAATAGAAATGATATATATGTCAACTTTTCCCATACATTCCCATTGATTTATAAGTACATCAAATTATAACGCAACATATTTTTTCCATGAATAAGATAAATTTTTTATGAATTTGTACAGCTATGGAGCCCACTGTTTGAGAAAAATGATAGACTTTTGGACGTCATCATGACGTCATATAAGTATTAAATCGACCTTTTATTAGAACAAAGCAATATTCAATATATTTTTATTACTTATATCTATTATTTATCCAATATTTTCATATTTTCATGGAAGTTTATCAAATTTTGATAGTAGTGGAGTATCTCATTCACGCAGTGGAAGAAAATAAATGAATAATGATAAATGAATGCATAAAATTTTCAGACACTATATTCATGACGTGATATTATAAAATGTTTTGGTATGTATGGAATATTTTTGTTAAATCTTGACCTGTAGAAGATGCACAAAGTTATTACAATGCTCTGCCGATTTTAGTGAAAGTTTTACAGTTGAGTTATAAAGATGTGAGTCACCGTGTCGTATTTATCGCAGCCACATGGTATCGGATATTTCTTTGTTTGTGTGAGGATTGGTTCTGAAAAATGTAAGTATTCTATTTTATTTTCATTTTGGCTATTGATTGAACCAACAAATAAAGATTTCTTAAATGCACATTAATATTATTATTTCTTTCTCTTGAATGAATATTCATTTATTTCACTTGGTGTTTGTATGAAACCCTGTAAATATACAAAATGAATGTGTTTCCAGGTATCCGATGGCTCAAATTAAAGAGGAAAATGTGAGCAAATTAATAAGAAGAGTGATGACAAGAATTCTTGCGAATGAATTAGCCATTGGATATAGTTGGCAGGACTATAAAGAGAGCAAAAAATTCAAATTGACTACTGCAATTATTGGTAAAGCATTGTTTTATCATAATTAATATTATCTGTTTCAAATGATTTCTCATTTAGGAATCTGCCAAGAGGAACCATACCGCCAGAAATGTCACAGGGAAACAAATTGAATTAAAAATTGCCAAACGGCTAAGCAAGGCTCCTGAACATATGAAAATTAGAAATCAATAGATCATATAATGTATATCTATACATTTGTATCTTGTTGTTATCTCAAATATGGTTTTATTTTTTTCATATAATATATATCTCTTCTATTCTCGGGAAATTAAGTGCAATACGCAATGTATTTTTACATTTTTGTGAGTTTTATGAGTGTGAATTTTTTTCTCAATTGTACTTATATAAGAATAAATATTTCCTATTAATTGAATTTCTTGTCACAGATATGATTTTATTTCCCAAAAAAATATAGCTTCAATATGGTCATAAACCAGCCCAGAATATTCCAAGAATATATGATTTCAATTATCTCTATAATATTCTCAGCATATATTGAACATTTACTTTATAGAGATTCATAGATTATTCCAGGAATATAACATCATATATTCATAGCATATTTCAGGATGATTCCTGGGATATTTATAGGATATGCAATATCGGGACATGGGAATATTCTATCAATATCCCACAAATATATACCGATAAACATAGGATATTCCAACAATAGCTGAATATTCGAAAAAAATATTCTCTGCTTATTCTTGGAATATTTCTTTGCTATCTGGGATATAGTAGTATTTAGAAATCTTAAAGAGATAAGTTTCACAAAATTAGATTTGAAGATTGATTTTTAATGTATTTATCCAATGAACTTACTGTAACTTTGTAAGTCAGATTTGTCAAATATCCTGAAATCCGAACCATTTTTCTTACTAGTGTGACAAGATCGGTAAAACTACACACAGCCAGAAGCAGATATTCAAAATGGTTTTTGTTACTAAAATCAGCCATAGGTTATTTATTCTCTAATAATACATGATAAAATTAATCTTTGACAGGTCATGTAACACAAAATTTGGATACTAGATAGCGCCACAGAACAAATTAACCAGTAAATAATTATATTCACACTACTAAAAAAAGTAGAGAAGAAATTGAAGAATATTTTCCTAAATTATTATTTTGAAATATACAGCCGCTGAAACTGTGGAAAATATTGTAAAGAATTGCTCATAATTTTTAGATACAATAAATATATTTTTGTTGTTCATTTGACGTTTCTTCATAACAAAATCTATGATTTTAACAAAAAAAAATTAATTTTTCGGAAACTAGGAATCTCACGACTCTCAAAAAAATATATTATCTCCAAGAAATATTTGGCCATGGAATATAATTACTTTTGTCTCAATTACCCTTGCAGGGAATAAAAAAGTGTAAATGGACATCAGAGAAGTACCCAAAATATCGAGAATTTTGAGCCCAAAATTCAGTGGCCGATGTCAAAAAAAATTGATTATTCAAATATATATAATTTTTGAATACAAGACTTTGATTTTCCTCCAATTTTCAATATGAATATTATACTTTTAGAAGTGCACAGAAAGGGTTATAAACGGAATATTAATTAATAAAAATCAACAATTTTCACACAGCACTCTGCAAAATAATGTCATCCATAAGTTTACCAAATTTTGTCCCAAAAAACTGGATAATCTCTGAGAAATTAATATTCTCAGCACTAATTTTTTTTTTCTCGAAATCATCAAGTTCAATTTTAATGAAACTTTTTATATGATAACTGCAAGTATGGCGCCTAGTATATAAATTTTTTCCAGATGAGTTGTTGTCAAAGTCTCTGAGATATAGGATTTGCATGCTAATTTTATACGTTAGCACTAATTTTATACGGATTTATTGCAGACATAATGAAACTTTGACAAATTATCTAATTTTTAATATACACGCCACTGAAAACTTTGTTAATTTATTATAAGAAAGTATTTATCAAACATATTGCTACAAGATTCATCAATTCAAATTTCGCGCTAAAGTAGTTCTTCCGGGTGATGTTTCACCTTAAATATCTTGGAGCTAATATCATCGTTGCTACATTATTTTGTCGGTATTGCCAACCACATATACTGTGTTATTGCGAGCAACGGTGTTGTTCCATATGTGAGTAATTCAGCCAACTCGTGTGTGTCGTGAACATCGATGTTTACTGAAGTACTGGTAGCTCTATATTTGGTTGACTGAATGCCCTATTTGTCAGTCATATATTGCATCCAATCTCTGAAGCAAATGTATTATTTTATATCCGCTCTAGTTTGCCAAAGCTAGGGCTAGATTGCCCCGATGGTTTTGGATTGATATGTGTGATCCTCTGATTATATCACAATGAGCGCTGTTATTCCAACTTATACTATCATAGGAGATGAGAATCACTTCGAATACACTTAAGAAAGTAGAAAGTATCTAGAAGAAAGAGAGGACTTTTGGCAGCTCCAATTGTGCTGCAATTCTTGAGGATTGTGTCAAAAATGCAGCCAAAAGTGCTATTGAATATATTACACATTTTGTCATACCACAAATAAAGTTTTCGACAGGTGATTGTTATATGGGTTGCAAATTGTTACATTTTTGAAATATAATCAGGTACCTAAATGTAAGAAATACTTAAGATAATCAAGATATTTGTTATAATTCACGGTGTTAACAAAAGCAAAAAATGTAATTGGAAGTTCAAAAATTAGTTTTTATACTATTCTCATGAATTTAATAGTTTAACATTATGTTGTAGTAAGAAAATTCTGGCAGAAACTAACTTTTAAATTTTTTTGGAATAAGATGGAGCATCCTTTTAATGTCGCGAATAGTTATTTCTGTATCAAGGACAAAGAGGTATCTATTTTGGCTAAGTCTAAGTTTGCGCGCCGAGGCAAACAAACAGGTGAGGCCTTTAAGGAACACTTCTTGCCGAGCTGTATATTATATTAATACAAAAACAATAAATCAATTAGTATTAGCCAACACTCAAAGCTTGTCGTATTGTTAAACACACGTGGAGATTTGCAGCAATTTGTAATTAAGTACAGAGCAAATAAAATAAATTAAATTGTTTGGATAGTAATCTATTTGAGTAAACACACGCTGTAAATCTAATTCAATGTTTACATAGGATAAGAAATTTGAATAAAATATCTATTAATTGTTTGTTTAACATATTAATCTGTACTAGATTTTAATATGCTATTAAAATGCTAAACACCTACAAAATTAAATTCAATGTTCGCTATTACGGGGCGTAATCATTTGTGATGTGCTGCTCATAAATTATAAAGACAGTAAAATCCAACCTAAAATTTCATTCTAATATGACAGAATTTTGACATAAATGTGAATAAAGAAACATGAATAGCAATACGAATTTATGTGAGAATAAAACGTTTCTATTGATGTGGATTATCTTGATTTGAAATTATTATAACGAAAAAATCTACTGTTTCAAATTTTTCCTAACAGAACAGATATTTTCTATTGACAGCAGTAGTTTTTTCGGTGCTTCAGATGGCACAGGGTTTTGTGCAGAAACATAATCAAAATATAAAAATACAGGCCACTTCCGGTGTTTTTGACAAACCTTCAAACTACATAAGGTTGAACGCGGATATAGGTGAAGGGTAGCGGGCACATTGATAATAACAGTAATCAAAGGCAACCGGTGCGAAAGGACTATTGGGCGCCGCTCTTCCTGGCAAATTAAGAAGTTTATAACAAAAACAAATATGTCGATAATCTAGATTTACGATTTTTTCAGAGAAAATTATAGAAGACTCCCCTGCTGCGGTGTGATCAATCTAACTTGCAAACTGTATCACATACAGATACGCTGAAATGGGCTATGCATATTCCGCCCAAGACCGATACCGTAGCTTTCGCGCAAGAGATAGTGAGAGAGCTTGTGATAGACTCAGCTCGTGGACTTCACTTAGTCCGCCATGGCAAATGGGGAGTGATACTTTACGGATTTTTTTGATTTCATTACTTCTATTGAACTTTAGACTGAACTTTTGCCCCTACGCCCTCTCAGGTACATAAGTCACGAGCCGCCACTGCATATATTCTTATTCATGTCGAATCTTAAGCCTTTGCTGTTTAAAATATTGCCAACATTACTGAAAGAATCCTGAATTAAATGGAATTTCCAAGTTACTCATTCATTTGTCAAGTTGATTCATCATTAAAATATGGAATGGCAAATTTGAACAATATTATTTTCTAAACGTTATTGACGTGTCAAAAAAGTAAATTGATGGAACGTTGAATCAATCTGTTTAATATGTCAAAATAGTTTAGTTGTAATAACAAGAATAATACATAATTAATTTTCAATTAAGACCTTGAGCTCCAAACATTGTATTATTGATGTAAATAAAAGTTGGGACTGATACGCCATTAATGATTTATCCTTTGGTTAGTCATGTCCAGTCGAGAAGCCTATTCACTCAATATGAATAATCCTAAAAGAATAAAATACATGACACACAAAGATGGAATTTATGTGAGTTTTGCCACATATTGTTTCAGCAACTTCAAATATATATAACTTGTTGAATTTAACGACATTAAGCATAGGTATGCTTGATTCAATATTTTCTATTGACAATTTTTTCTGTCCTGGTTATAATTTCAAGTATGTTTGGTGATTTTATTGATTAAATTCCACTTTTCAAAGCATTTTTTTTATGTTCATTTATATTGACAATAGAGACACAATGTGATTGAAGTCACCCAATGTACTCTATTTTTTTCTGTAGTCAGCTTTCGTGTGCTAGCATTGAAGTGAAGTTACACATCAAGTTCAAGAATACGCCTTGCGCAAATAATGTAAACCGTACACAAAAGATACTGCATGTGCATGTCTTCGTAAACATTGAATGTTACTTCAGGAATAGAACCACGTTTCTCAATACTTCAGACAAGTTTTGACAAATAAAATTTGGTTCAAATATTTTTTTTCCGAATTTATATCGGCCGGAATTTTGTACTAAACCATCATTTTGGTATTTAATATCTTTTTGATTGCTTAAAATTAATAAATAAAAATGCAAACTGAGCGCGGGAAATTCAAAGTTTTAAAACGCAACACCATTGGTTAAAACGAAATGTGACGTCAAATACTATGCCAACAAGTGCGCACTGCTTACATTTGTATGACATTGCAGGCTTTTGATTAGAAAACATAGTAATAACTTGTGCGTTGTAAATTCATTTATTGTTCAAGTGTAATTTTAGCACCCTAGTGAGATTATAAATCATTTAAGGCAAAGTGGTTTCGTAAAATTACAAGAGGATAGTCTGCCAAGAATAGATCCATTCATGATGTCGTCTTATTTTCTTTCAAATCCAAATTTTACGTCCGCTGAAGTAAAAAGAGTGAACACTGCAATGTTTTTATTCAAGAATATCACATTATGTACGCTATTTTAATAAATATAATCTGAGATATAATGAGCAGTGAACATAACCTATAATTTTTGTTTATTTTAAAACGATGTTAAACGAAGGCTCATAGATACATTGTTTTTTATTGCTAAAACCAATCACATATAATGTTATTCATGATCTGTCAAATTTATTATGATACTTCATCTCTTCTGATAACCTTACATCATTTCTTACGTATTTTAAAACCTGTCTGGATTGGAAAAAAGACTTTATCAGAATCAGTATTTTGCATTCAGGCACAATGCAATACTTTCAAATTGACTTTTGAGCTATTTTAATACTAAAATAAGCTGAGAACGAGAACATGAAGCCTAAAATGTAATGTGGCAGACGTAAAAGAGATAGCGAAAGCGGGCCAAGCTCTGCATACGTCATATACAAAAATGAGATCACATTTGAATTTTTTTCAATAAAAAACAATTGCCAGATAAATTCAGTATTTTTATTACGTTAAATACTTTATTATTTATTAAATTAAATGCAAAAGTAAGAGAAAATTAACATTTTTATTTATTAAAATCTGCAATGAAGAAGTGCATAATTATGAAACATGTTTTATAAACGTTTCTTTGGATAAGAATTTTCTGATTATGAATATTAACAAAAAACTTAGCACAAAACTCCTAACTTGCGGACATCCGTGATATTTATGGGAAAATTCCGTTCATTTTTATATTCCTTTCTGAAAACAAAGTATTTTGTCTCCAACATCTCATTCATGAAAATTTGTTTTTTTTTTCGATGGATATAAGTCTTCTGAATCCAAGTTTTGCTTTAGATTCAAATTTATTTCTAGCGTTTATGTGTCTTCTACTAAAAATTAAAAATTATTTTAATCGAATAAATGGAAGATGAATTCTATCTACATTTCAATATCTTTCTCTTTTTTGCACAGCCTGGGCTTTTTCAAAGATCCATCCTGTTTTATTAGAGATTTCCTTATTTTTTTAGAGACGCTCAAATATTTCGGGCAATTTGGAAAAATACTCGGACATGCATTTTCTTTTAGTCGGGAATATTTGAATGGTATCTGTAATAATGTGAATGTCACATAACTGAACAATTCCATACTATACTGTATGGTGAATTTGTAAACAGTTATCACATCTCTATTGATTTCAAAACATAAATAGAAATATTTATATTCTTTATTGATAAGAAGTTTTTTTGAAGTTGATTTTTTCACTAAAAGTTTAGATCAGATACGTTCAATAATTTGAAACATTGATATATCCTTTAAATTTAATATAATTTCAAAATAATTTCTTCTCACTTTTACATCTCTAGACGAGCATTTTTTTATGATATCCTCGCCACTTATTTAATAAAATATCATCTTTAGGTGCAGAAAAAAGAGAAAATTTCTCTTTACATGTTCTGAGCCCAGTATCACATTTTATCACAAAACATTTTCTTCCCATTTTACAATATATTTTTCCATGAAAATACTAAATAAACCGAACATAGGCCCGCCTCAACCTATCTCTCAGTTACTTTCTCTCTCTAACAATATTACATTTTTGGCTTCACTTTTGCAACACAGTTGAGATAGGGAATTGCACAGGCGTGCACATAGAGCGCGCAAAAATGGCGGCGTTTAAACAGCTCAAAATTATTCTCAATTTAAACTTGATCACAGCACTTTTAAACATAATTTATATTTTTTACTATGTTATAACGATGTAATCAATGAAATAAAAATATAAAATAAATTCATGAATATACCCTATTACCAATGTGGCAATAGCATATTGTGCAACAAGTGCGGCAAGCTGTCGATTGCTCACGAGAGAGAATTGACATCACCACACGAGTTGCAGATACTATTTACTATTACGAATGTGGGATGAGTACTATTTTGCACTTGTTTTTCCGGGCGGTAAATTATACTTGGCGCACGTAAAAGGCAAAGAGCCATTTACTGTCCGAAAAAGCATGCACAAAAAAGTACTCATCCCGCATGAGTAATGAAAAGAATTATTCGTATATTTTGTCGAGAAGAGTTCGGTTCTTGAACTATATTGTATATAGAATTTTAGATATATTTCCTTGTACTGTCTGAATCATGCAAATTCAACAAGCTATGTAACGTAACATGTTCGTAATTAACGAGTGAATGAATAGTATCAAATGTTATATACAACAGGGTAATAGAAAATTATTCCGAGTGTAAGTAATATTATTGATATTGGTTATACGAAAAACGTTTTTTAAATATATAATTTTATGCAACGAATAAAAATCAAATATGCATGCGGTATATGAACTGTTTATTCAGTCAAAATTCAAATATTTCTAGTTCAAACAAAGCTGATAATTTTGAATTTATGGTATAAATAAAGTTTACTCATAATATTTGCTTATGAATGACTTCATGAAGCCCTCATGGAACAAATTTTGAAGTTATGTGCAACAACATAACAAAAATTTGTATTTTACAAAGAAAAAAGTAACGCTATATTGCTTTACCCATTTTTTCATACAAACCCATCTTCAACGTCATTTACGCCTTCTATTCGATGATATTGATCAATATCAGTTAAATTTGCACACATCAGAAGAAATACACGCCGAAAACAATAGTTAATATTCGAGTAATATTTTGTCGAAGTTTTAAAAAAAAACTATTGGACAATACTAGACAGTCCAGTTCATAGTCAGCGTAAAATATAATATTGGGTACTTACTATTGAAGTGTACAGATCGAGTACAATACCAGACGATTTTGAGCTGCAATAGTAGTTAGTAACATATCCAATCAATGAAATGATGATCATTTACCTGCAAAAGAAATAATAAATTAGCACAAACAAATCTTAAATTATTTTATATACCCAATACGGGTATAACAAATATTTATAATGCACTTTGAGAGATTATATAATATTTTCTAGGCCGTGGGGCATGCCTACTAGTTGTCAAGCCAAAGTTAGGTATTCTTAGGTCTAGTGGAAAGAAATCTACAAAATGTATTATAATTCAGTGAAAATCACACTAAATCTTCAGTTCGAGGTTGGATTTTTAGCCCCCGTATTGATTTGGTCATGAGAAAAAAAAAACAAATATGAAATATTTGGTTTTTCTTATCAATATTTTCTGATAGAATAAATGAACTTGAATTCTCAATATACATTTCCATAAGGAATTCAAGCGATACAATCTCAGAATTAATTACCATTTATAAACTAACCTTGAATTAAATTCGATATTAAAAAGATATTAGAACTTGAACTATTCTCGCGGTATTATCTTTAATTAAGGAACTATTAATATCTGTTTAATTAGTATTTCTGCAACTTAATTTGTTAATAAAAAATGTTTATTACACTTTGTGTTACAGATACGTTGAAATTATGGGAGAAATAATTTTCTTGTGCGATTAAAATAGCATTATAGACTTTTCTGATGTGAGATAAAATGTACATTTCTTCCTCGTGTTATTATTATTTATTGCAGTTGTTTTGCAGTTTTTTTCTCTTACCTAGATTATAATAAAAGAGTAAAAAACTCGTTATGAAATCATTGTGTTCTAATAATTGCTACACGATCTTTTGAAGATATAGTCTTGCAGCAATAATGTTTTCAAAGAGAAAAGAGGAAAATGTGATGGTAGTTCATATCACGAAATATTTCTTGTATATATGAATCATGCAGTTATACCTACTCGTATAATACATGCAACGAAAGGAATATTGATATTCTAGGCCTAATTTGCGAGTGTAGCATATTTTCAGTGATATGTTATTATTACAGGACATCCCATATTTATCCTGTAAATCAGTTTGACAGTAATGTACTCGCAAATCCATTCAATGTCCTTCACTAGCTTATTAACAAGGGATAACAAGGCGCAGTATATTGAAAGGGTTGATATGTGATCACAGAGTTTTCATAATGCATAACTCACTTTGTTATGCTTCTATTTTGGCTGTGTTTTAGTTAGTGTAGCTGTGTAGCGAGCAAATGAAAATAGATGCATTGTATAGCCTCATTTTCGTATATAAACAATGTTGCTCTATGAAAATTGAAATTTTAATTCAAAATAAATATTTTTATTTTTAATGAAGACAAAACAATGGAGACTGCTTCAAAAAATATTAGAGCACTTTTTTATTTGTAATTTTATTAACAATATGAAATTATGTTCGCCCGAATAGAAATTATAATTTGCCCAAATCAAATATTCGAAATGCTCATCTCCGCTTTGTAACAGTTGGAGTAAGTTTTTTTCAGAACTAATAATCTCGCGCACAGAAAAAATTCAACGTGCATAATTTGTAGCCTTATTAACTCAACTCCTATCTTCTGGGTCACTGTTCAATCTTAGCTTATTGCTTTATTTCCAAATAAGAATTTCTACTTGTTGATTATGTCCTAACTGACAGTAAACAAGCCTTGACTGTACAAAATATTCGAGAGAAGATGACATCAAAATACTTCCTTCAATTACGGGACACGTCGTATATCAAATAAGGATGATTTTCTTGCAATTTACTCCCACGAGAACTTCTAACCTAAGTGACAGCTTATCCCAAGAGAAAATTACAAGACAATAACAATTACCCACGTCATAGATATGTGCTCAATGCAGGAGCGCTGGGATTAATAATAAGTTATTTATTTTCTGAACGAGAGTTTAGGTGAAGAGTGCAAGGTTATATTATGTATGACAGTGAATAATGTAGTATGTAATATATTAAATTGATGCACTCGGCGATGACAGCATATACATTCGCTTTTAGTATCTACTTGTTAAGATAACGAACGGTAATTACTGCTGTAATATCGTCGTTGAATAGTGAAATTAATTTGAAAAGCGCACCATATCTAATAGTTATTTTATGGCAGAGTGCAACATATGGTCAGTTTAAGGAATATGTTCCTATCTATGAATGTGTCGTATTGTTTCTTATCTTATTTTCAATTTTAATTTTCACACAAAAAATGATGCTACGTGAGGTCTTGGATATCTATGAAATCTATAAGAATTATTCAAATGTGATGATAGTTTAAATATACAGGTTGTCTCAATTTCGATGGAATAACATGGTTAACTTCTAAAATGTAACATAGCTTATTCTGTCTCCCAAGTTACACTTGATGAGAAGGATTTCAATCAGTTCTGGTGTTCCTCCAAAACAAAGTACTAATAAATAATGAAATGAATGAATTACAAAAACTATTTATTCTTACTATCCTAACTATTAATATTATAAATCTGAATGTGAGTTCGTTTGTTTTTTTTTTTGTTTTTTTTTGCTTGTTACGCTTCCACGCGTATTAAGGACAATCAATTGGTTAATATAGGACATTCAATTTTGAAGTGAAACTTTATTTTGGACGTTTATTGAACGAAAAATTGTAACGAAAAAGAGACTACAGCTTATTGGCCGTCACGGAGCTTGTTGCATCCTCAGACTAATCGTGTTTCAAAACCAGAATATAAATTTTCACTTCTACCGTGTATGAACTCGAGTGGAATAAGCACGGTCAACGATCATATTTTTTTCATAGCAAGCGAGATCGGTTAACTTGAGCTGCCGTGCGAGCGAAACGAGCTTGGTCAACGATGGGCCCCCTTGCGAGCGAAGCGAGCTCAGTTAACGTTAAGTCGTTATTATATTTTTTCTCATAAATTTCAAAAAGTATATTTATATGCGGGCAAAGCCGCGGGTTACTGCTAGTTTGATATAAATGACTTGAACTCATGCTTTTATCAAGCAAATGAAATAATGAATTTGATGATAATTGTAGGTAATAATTTCCTAAATAGTTATATAGTGAAGAATGCGGGAACACGTTATTGAAATTTATTTTTTCATTCATAGCCCAGTCGAATTGGACCAAAAAAAAACAGTGCCCTCCATTAATTCGTAAAAAGCTGAAAATGATTTATTTCACTTTCAGGGGCTGCAAATAACAGTTTGCGATAAGTTTTGACGATGGTTTGACTCTTGAGAGCCCTTAGATCACGAAATTTTGCCACTTTTTCCAGTTTCTGGCTTATTAAATCTAAATAGTGCATTGGACCTAAAATGTCACTCTCGCCAAAATTGAAGACTAAGAAATTCTCCACAAAATGACTTCCTTGAACGATTAGATCTGCCCAGTGGTTTGGATAAAATCTGAAGCTAGAAGTGTCTCTTGCTCATTTTTAAGCTCATGTAACTCGAAAATGGTTATTTCTAGAGGAAAAAGTCAAATTATCAAACTTGTAGAGCATTAGATTTTGTGCACAAAAAGCACCTTACTCCAACATTTGACTTATCCATAAGGATAGAATATAATAGGCAATGTAAAACTACTATTACCACTAGCTTCCTTTCATCCACTTTACTCTCCCTCACTTCTCGCTTGATGGGGAGTCCACATCTTCACCTTCAGTTCATCAGTCATTCCGAATTCAGACGTTAGTTGCAGCTGTAGCATGTAAATGTTGAAAAGTTCTTGTGTTTCATAGACAGTGTTTTCTTATCATGGAGGAAGTTACATGTTTCATACGTAATAGGTAAATGTGTGACCGACGATATGGGAACTATCAAGAAACGGGCTCCTAGTACATTTATTGAAGTCAGTAACAGGAGAAAGGATGGGCATTATCAGTAGCTTCAGGGCCAAAAGTCGGTTTTTGTACACAAAACTTCAAGAAACTGTTTCGATTTTCAATAATCCTACAGCCACTCTAGATCAAGTTGCTGATGCAGGAGCCAAATTAATAGTGAAGCTTTATGCTGGCTCTAAGCCACACGCGTTTACACTTCTTCCAGAAGGCTCTCTCAAAAAACTAGTACAATTTGGCAGATTCGCTTCCAACTGAGGGAGCTGCTCGTCACACTCTCTGAGGATGTATCTTCAAATGCAAGTGTGGAGGGATAACTTCCTTGTTCTGCCGCTGTGGGGCTGGAGGACCACCAAAAATGCCACGGAGTTACCACTAGTACCCTCAGAACTCTTAAGCTACAGGAAAAACTGGACTGAAGGTTCGGTGATATGTGCTAGTTGCAAAAGTCACATGTACCGAATGTTTGTCCAAGGATGGATTTTTACTGCTGGAAACAGCTTCTAACTACAAAGTAATGGACCTTTCGGAAGAAGTCGCGGATCAAGACATTCTCGAAGACGATGAGAACAAGGACTATGAAGAGCTTGTTTTTGAACCTCCTTCTGCCAAGCGACAGAAATGTTATTGGCCTATCTTGGACAACTATGTTAGCTCTAATCTTCTTTCATTAAAGTACCTGTCTGGTACTATGTAATTTTTTTTAGACAATGATAAGTGAATTTTTTTCTTATTATGGCTTTTTTCCAAACCCTCAATAATGAATTTGATGATCAACAGTACTTAGGTATAATATTTACTGGTAGTACCTACTACATTAATTTTTCTGAAAAAAATGCCTTTTCGTAACCATTCCAATATCCTCTTTTTTTTAAATAATTGTGAAGAGATTAATCAGGAAGAATAATAATTATCAATCAGCAATATTTTAACAACTAACTATCACCTTGATGTAGTAGGTAAATAGGTGTAGCAAAGATAAAATAAATTTAATGCAACATATTTAGTTTCCTGGCCAACAGGAAGTGAAAGAGGAGGGATTTTTGTTTCTATCGTCATCAAGAGGCACTTGATAGAAAATGAGTGCATCAAATGTTTTTTGACTTTAAATGTTTGTAGCTGATGATGGCGGGCATCCAAATAAAAGTAATTTCAAGTTTACTGCTGATATATGATCCCTTGCTACGTATCCTGATTGTTGAATAATAATTATTTCCGAAAAATATTATCATCAAGGGCCAGTTTCACCAACGTCACATAATTTTATCTAAAGGTTATTTTGAGTTAGTAACTAAGATAACAATTGTATCAACAATGATGCTCGCATGGAGTAACTCGTAGATAAATTCAAACGACATTGGTGAAAAGACCCTAAAGAGAGCAACATAATTCTGTAACTGAACTGCATATTTGGGACCCCCTGAAGACAAATAGATCACTTTCAGCTTTTAACGAATTGACGAACCAAACTTTAATTTGACTAGTATCAGGCAACATTTGGAGCAAGTCTCGTTTGGATTTCTTTTACAGATAGAATCATTGGCAGTGGTGTATACAAAAAGCTTCCAGGAGCTCACAGTTGCACTACAGTTCTTGTGATACTCATATAAGGGTCAATCTAAAGTGATTTGCTTGACTATTGAAGTGAGACTGCTCCTAACTATTTGGAGACGAGCACGTAACTCTGTATCTTGTCTTGTGATTGGCAAGTGATATGGACTACTGAATATCCACTTCCAAAATGAAATTTTTGTCTAGCACCCAATATCCCACGAGTCTATTTGTATCACAAGCGACATCATATTCTACAAGAATAATTCAATATTTTTCGAAAGCATTCATTAATTTTGTAGGATGTTAATTTATCTTTGAGCGTTCATGGTGTCGCCTTATGAGTGTAATTAATATGGATCCCAAATCACATTATCAAATATTTAATCTCGTGTTTCTATCCTTTCGACATTTGAGTAGATTTTCTAAACATAATAACTCCATGATGAATAAGTATTACTGTTTTTTTTTGCGACTGGATCTTCAAATTTATTCATTCTAAAAATTACAATCAAAAGCACTATTCCATGATAATAGGGTATATTCATGAATCTATTTTCTATTTTTAATCCACTGTTTACATCGTTTTAACATAATAAAAAATATAAATTATGTTTAAAAGTGCTGTAATCAAGTTTAAAAAAATATTTGAAATTTAGAATAATTTTGAGCTGTTTAAACGCCGCCATATACGCGCGCTCTATTGATGACGTCAAATAATATATCCAGTGATATTACAGTTCATTGTTAACTACAGTTGTTTTCGTTCTTAGCTTATTTCAGTATTGAAAAAGCTCAAAAATCAATTTATAAGTACTGTATTGTGCCTAAATGAAAGATACTATCAGAAATATATCTGGTTAAGTTTTTTTCCAATCCAGACAGGTTTAAAATACGTAAGAAATGATATAAAGTATCATAATAAATTTGACAGATCATGAATAACATTATATGTGATTAGTTTTAGCAATAAAATACAATGTATGTATGCGGCTTCGTTTAACATTTGCTTGTTTCAAAATAAACAAAAATTATAGGTTATGTTTACTGCTCATCATACTTTGGATTGTATTTATTGAAATAGCGTACATAATGTGTTATTATTCAATAATTACTTTGCTTTACTCTTAAACTTCAGCGGACGTAAAATTTGGATTTGAAAGAAAATAAGACGACATCATGAATGGATTTATTCTTGGCAGATTATCCGATTTTGCTTTTACTAAACCACTTCGTCTTAAATGGTTTATAATCTCACTAGGATGCTGAAATTACACTTAAACAATAAATGAATCAACAACGCGCAAGTTATTACTATGTTTTCTAATCAAAAGCCTGCAATTCCATATAAATGTAAGCAGTACGCACTTGTTGGCATAGTATTTGACGTCACATTTCGTTTTAACCAAGGATGTTGCGTTTTAGAACTTTGAATTTCCCACTTTTATTTATCAATTTTAAGCAATTAAAAAGATATTAAATACCGAAATGATGGTTCAGTACAAAAGTCCAGCCAATATAAATTCGGAAAAAAAATATTTGAACCAAATTTAAATTTCATGCATATTCCCTATTGGAAAAATCTGCATAGACTAGTTTCCAGTGATCTGAAACTTCAATCATTTTTGTCTAAAATATTTTCTCTGTCTTTGTTATTGAATTGTAAAACGTGCGATAATTACTGATTTTTTATATTTGTTTGAGAAAAAATTAAATCAAATTCTTTTGTAAAAGTTATAGAAGCTGACATTAATTTCTGTTGTGGAAAAAGTGTAAATATTCCTCAATTTTATGTTATTTTGTTCAAGTGAAATGATAAGTATTCAAAAAGTCAAACCTAATTTCAGCAACGCGGCAAAATCTGTGATATTTCAGTTAAAAATCAATCAAAATTATAATCAAATCACGCTTCGTTCTATAAAATGAGTTTAACTTATCAGCGAAACATCAATTCATGAAGTTAATGGAGAAAGAAAATCTGAAGTGCGCTATGAAATAATCGCTTTATTTCTACTCATTTTCTTGCATCAGTCGTTCAAAATATTAATCTAACTGACAGGTAAATGTCCTACATCTAGCGTTTGAAATAGAAACTATATATTTTTAGATTTACATTTTATTTTAGTACATCTCGGTTTCCTAATATTGTTTCCAGGTGGAATGGTTAAATATAGACTCAAAATTATTCTGCAGCACGTAAATCAATTTAGTAATAATCAAAATTTGATAAGAATGTTAGCCAATTTTAATTTCATCTTGATTGAACATACATGAGAGATCGAATTTATGTTGATATTTGATTTATATGAGTGATCCAATTCATTAACAATTATTATGATTTGGAATTTTAGTTTGCTATTGAAAAAGTGGAACAAAAGAACGACAATAGAACGATCCAAGGGCTCTTATTCAAACCTTCTGACTGGCCGAAATCAGCGCAAAAATCATATTTGGCTATCTGTCAGTTGCATCAATTGTCAGTCGTTCATCAATCATCATAAATAAATTTGAGCAGTTCGAAAATCTGAAGTATGTAATATGGGAACTATTTTTGTTGCTCTTATTTCTTGAATTCATTTTCAAAAAGCTTGTTTTGAATCTTGTAATCAATGTGACTGAATCGTGTTGCATGTTGGTCAATCAGAAGGCTTAAATCGTAGTTCCATATGGTCTTGGATTGTTCTAACTGACATAGACTACAGATACTTGAGGACGATAGTACGTTGTCCAATATATACAAGCAAAAAATTTGGAAAAGCTTGACGAAGAAATTATAACATCAGAAATAATTATGGATTCACTTTACAAATAAATGATATGCAAATTGATTTTCAACCTTTTTAACAGACATTGACATTTAAAAATGTTATTGTTTGTTGCTATGTATATGTACTTATTACAAAGCAAGGAATAACCAATTCCGGAAAAATATAACAAGTTCCTTTATTTCATCATATTCTATTTCAGTCTCAAAAGCTTGCATGTAAAATAAAAATCCAAAGCATTTGAATGTTTCACAAGCTTGATTCCCGTAACATTAGGTGTTCTCATAGTTTTTTTATTAAGGTACATTTTTATGATTTTGTATAGCAGATTTTTTTTTACATAATTCAATTGGAGGTTGGGAATAACGCAGTTGAAAGAACAATTGAAAAATCACTAATCTCCAACTTAAAATTTATTATTTAAATGTTCAATTTGCATTTTAGAATATATATAAGAGATATTATGAGAACTGAAGCGAAATATGAATAAGAATCAATAGCGAGGTCTTCCAAGAGTTCGTGAGAATTCAGTTCAACTTTCGAAGAACAGAACTTAATTACCTGAGATTTGAGTAGGGTCTTAATTCTGTTATTCAATTTTTAAATTTGCAACAGAAATTAAAGAAAGTGAAATATAACTCTATTACTATGACTAGAAGAAGTTGACGATCTGGCTGAAGTCAAAGCTGGCTGTTTTATGTGAATAATTGTATGTTACAAAGCGCGCGTGCTCGCTACAATAAAGTGGTTCAGTCATCCAGGTATCGATTGCTGTTACAATTGTTACTCTGGTAATTGAGCTACGCTTAGGATAAACCAGAGCCTGTGAGCAACCGGACCTTAATCTACATATTCTTTTGACTTCGACTGACAAACAAGTTCTCGGTCGTACCCTAATTATAACTTTGAATCCCAACAAATTCTCGATCAAAAAATATATTTTTTCGATGGTCGTGCGTGAAGTAAGTCTTTTTCGCGATTAAGTTCCATCACTATTTGAACGCGTAGCAGTAAAATTTCTGTAAGTTCATGCTTGTTGTAATTCTCACTTATCTATTAGTCCGGATATTTGTTCGATCCAAATGTCAGCTTGTGATCTGAGCTTCCTTGCTCTGTGGTTAATAATTTTTAAGACAATCGTAGACGATAAAGCAGAGTAGGTCAAACACATAGTTGTCGGACGATACTATATTTGGTTTTTGAAGTAAATTATAATATTGAGCAGCTACAATAATGAATATGAATATAATATCATCTCTATTCTACATGTAATAAACAGGAGCACAATGTGAGTATTTTTAGCGCATTTTTAGCGCATTTTTCCGAAAAAAGCGCTATTATATTCACTCTGGCTGTCTGGCTGGCTGGCTGGCTGAATGAATTATTATTATTGGATGAAAATTTGTTCACTTTTGGTGTATTTTTTTCATATAGCTTTGATAAAGATCAAATTATCATTTTAAGCTACAGCACTTGACCTCCTGTCAGTCAATAACTAAACAATGAAGATTAAAAGGTATTTTTGAGTTTGTACATGTATAAATTATGTACCGATTAAATAGTCAACTTGAAACTAGTACTAAATGGAAGCTGCTGTTTCGTAAGTTTGCCCAAACTGCTTGATTTCAAGCTCAGTAATTGTAAGAGATGGTAATTTGCGAAATCTCTGAAGTAACAAGCATTCATGAGCTGTCAAAAATGCGGTTCCATCATCTAGATAATTCTTCAATTTTTTTGAGAAAAGCGCTATTATATTCACTTTGGCTGTCTGGCTGGCTGGCTGGATGGCTGGCTGGCTGGCGTGACGCTGAGTTCTCAGCAACTATACTATTTACAGACTTGAAACTGGTACTAAATAAAAACTACTATTTCGTAGGCTTGCACAAACTGCTTTAATTCAAGCTCAGTGATTGTGGAAGATCAAATTATTCAATTACTTGTTTCAAGTGAAACAATGTTCATAGGTATATATGACATTAGGGATATGGCAACTAAAATTTATTAAAGTAGATAAAAATTTAGTTACAACTTTCGCCGCGGGTGTCACTATTATTATGTACAGTTGTCAAATCTGTCCGGGATTCATTCAATGACTTGTTTGACGCGAATTTGAAGCTTATTAGAATGAATTATTATTATTGGATGAAAATTTGTTCACTTTTGGTGTATTTTTTTCATATAGCTTTGATAAAGATCAAATTATCATTTTAAGCTACAGCACTTGACCTCCTGTCAGTCAATAACTAAACAATGAAGATTAAAAGGTATTTTTGAGTTTGTACATGCATAAATTATATACCTATCAAATAGTCAACTTGAAACTAGTACTAAATGGAAGCTGCTGTACCGTGAGTTTGCCCAAACTGCTTGATTTCAAGCTCAGTAATTGTGAGAGATGGTAATTTAAGAAATCTCTAAAGTTACGAGCATTCATGAGCTGTCATTTTTTTTCATCGGTATACATTCTTATGGAGTTGTATGGTTCATTGAAGAGAATCCTTTCAAATTTTGCAGTGTTACTTGAACAAAATAAATTCTATTCCAATAATGCTCCTTCCCATATCTTGAGATCGATTAAGTATTTATATATATAGAACTTGTAAATCTGTTTCATTAGTGTTTCATCCAGTCGATAACTGAAAGCATAAAACAATATCTACTCGTTCTTTGTTTACAAACGATTTACTCGTGTTTTATTCGTGTGTATATTTCAATTATTTTTTGATAAATAATCATCAGGTATATTAGAGAATGTGTTTCAAAAATAAGCATCAATTTGCGTGTTGGGAGATATTATTTTTACCACAGTATAAATAGAAAACATTTGTGAGACGAGATATTTTATATTCTAAAAATGACGCATTACCTAGTGGAAATAATTACACATTTATTTCCATTATAAAAACAAAACAATAAAAGTATCCATTATAACCTGTTTCTGCTAAATTACATTCGTAAAATTATCGGAATTGGTAATCGTGAAAGAGAAAATGATCGTGAATTGCAATTTTTAATAGCTCCGTTTTGAAAGGAGGATGTTAAGAAAATATTTTACAAATGCAGAAGAGTTATTTTAAGAATATGATGAATGGAATGAGAATGTAAAACAATATTTCATAGCAATGAGGAAAGGTCTTGAATATTTCATACATGCAGTTATTATTGAGATCTCACAATTTGTCATCAGGATGATATAACAGTCAAGATAGTTGGCTCATCATTTTTTCTCAAATTTTTCTCATCAATGGTTGACATTGATATCTGCAAAAAATCTGTCGTGAAAAAATTTACTATTCGGAGCTCCAAGAAAACTGCGAAAATTGTATATTTCAACAAGAATTTTTGATTATTCTCTATATGATCTGATCAAATTTTGAAAACAAAGTAAGTTATAGAGCAAGGATCAGGAACCGATGATTTTGCGGAAAAGAATTGCTCTCATATTGTGGGTGAAGTAGATTGAAAGAAAATAGATATTTATTTGAAACACCGTTAGAGGAATTATAGTTGCTTCTATATCACGCAATTTATATGAATTAAATTGAAATTTGTACAAAAAATGTCTTCAAATTTTTTGTAATGACAAAAATAGGTATTTCTCATCGAAATGACTTCTTGCTTCAGCAAGGTTCTCGATTTCTTTTATAATCCTCAAAATAATATAAAAGGTGATTCATTTAGAGGTACTTTTTTATGAATCTTTCAACCGATGATGTGTGAGTCATGAGAACTTGCTATTGTATTTTTGGTTCAGTATTGTTGGATATTTCATCATGAAAAGACTTAACCTGGCATAATTCCTACAAATCATTCAGATGTATTACGAAAATCGGTGTTCTACGAGAAATGTGTTTCATGTACTTAGAGCTACTTATGGTCCACATACTCAGCCTACTGAACGCTCAATTTGCTATACCATAAAAAAATCTAGTCCTTTTTTCCATTATTAGATGATACGCGACTCAATAAATCACAAAATATAGCGGCGGTAGCTGAGAATAGCCGGCCAGAATGTAACTGTCGAAGACGCCCATATCGCACCATGACAACTGACTTTTTGCTGCTTGAAATTGAAGCCCGTGATTTTGAGAAAATTCAATACCAACAAGCTACTTGCCACACAGCTCGTGAAATCATGACTTTATTGCGAGAACAATTCGATGAACACTTAATTTCACTCTTCACCGGTGGATTGGTCGCCTAGATCGTGTGATATCACATCTCCATATTATTTCTTTGAGACTATTTAAAGTCCAAAGTGTACATAGATGAGCCTGCTACGATTAAGGGATTGGAAGCAAGCTCTACTTGCGTTATTTGCCAAATACCATTCGAAATACTCGGACACGTCATCGAAAATTGGTACTTCAGAATGGACCATGTTCAGGCCAAGATTTGAAAGGAATAATCTCAAAAAAATATGAGTTGAAAGAGTTGAACCTATCCTTGAAAAATTTTAGAAGGCTCAAATTTGGTTTAAAGGATCGGGATGAAATAATTGCAGACTAATTTTATGAGATTTAATTAGATGTTATCAAAACGGATGTTTCGGTCGTCAAAACAATTATCTTCAGTATAAGCTAGAATTCTTGACCAGTCACCCGAGGTAATAGCACGTATTACTGATAAATTTTTTTCCTACATCTCCTTGTAGCTTACATTTTTACCAATGGTTGCTCACTGGTCTGATAATTGTGCTTTGTAAGAATTATCAATGTAAAACATCAACATTTTTGACAGCAGTTTTCTATCATAGATTGAGCTTAAAGTTTTTTTCATGCTGAAGATGGTTGCTTTGTCAACCGAAACGTCCATTTTAATAAACCAAATTTTAACCTTTCAAAACTCAAAAGAATAAATTAAGAGATTGACTCTTTCATATTATGATAAAGAAAACCCGATAAAATTAATTTTTACATAATTTTTTCTTATTTTGAAAAAAGGGATTTCAAATGAACCATCCATTAATAATTATTGACCGTTCAGTTCCGTTATCATCGATAAAATTGAAATGGGCTATGTCCAATTGAAAACATTGAAGTACCAAGATGCAGAATTCAATGGGGCCCTTGAGCTCAAGAAGATCCAAGAACTGCTTGGCACATTTCTGATCAGCTGATTAATTACTGCTAGTTTCTCTCCAATTTCATATCTTATTTCTCTCTCTGTCTCTGTCTACTTAGATGTAAGGTTCAGAACGAAATTATTAGCAACCATACAGTTAGCCTTGTGACATCTTGTGTCCTATAACTGTTTCGATTGATCTTAGAGAATATAGTATTGGCTACATGGTTGCTAAACGCTTATAACAACATCTAAGGCCGGTTTCACTTACGTCAGTGCATTTTAACTGCAGGCCATTTTGAGCTGCTAAATTCAACTAACGTTGGTGAAACTGGCCCTCAATGAAGTAAAAATGTTGAAAATCTAGTTATTCTCAAATTTACTTCTCAGTTTTATGTAATTTTATTAAAACTGACAAACCCATAAGGCCAATCACTTCTTCAATTAATTCACCAGCGTATAAATTAGCATTAATAAATTTGAATACAATTCCATCCATAGTATAAAAAATTCGAAAGATTTAATAACAGAAATCAATAGCTTCAATCAATTAAATAACAAAACATTCAGAATTATATCTTTCGACATCGAAATCTGTATACAAATATACCCACTAATGAAACAATACAACTTTTAGAAACATTACTACATGACAATGATGATTTTCGAAACAAATATAACTTAACCAACATAGATATAAATAACATCATAGAATTATTTAAAATAGTACTTGCTCAAAATTTTTTCACCTTCAACAATCATACTTTTACATTAAACGATGGTTTACCAATGGGTTCCCCAATTAGTGGTCTATTGGCAAACATTTTCATAGATAATTTAGAATCAATAATTTTCACTAATAATTCAGCAAAAAATAACATTTTATTCTGGAAAAGATACATTGATGATATTTTGTGTTTTTGGACGGGAAACAACGACGATTTGAATAATTTTCTAATACACATAAATAGCTTATCCAAAATCAAATTCACTTTAGAAACAAAAACAAATAATAAACTAAATTTTCTTGACTTAACACTAACACACTCTGAACAACAAAAAATCGAATTCAACATATACAGAAAACCTACATCCACAGACATTATTATACCACACAATTCATTTCATAATCCTAAAATCAAGGAAAGCGCTTTTAGATTCATGTTTTATAGATTACTAACCACTCCTCTTTCACCAAAAAATTTTGATACAGAATTTGACACTATCACAACCATTGGACTCAATAACAATTACACTAAAGAATACATGAACATAATATACAATAATACCAACATTATCACACAAAAAATATACAAACACACTAAAACGAATACAAACTATGTCTCCATCCCATATTACAAACACATACACAACACATTAAATCGTACACTACAAAAACATAACATACAACTCACATCTAAATCACACCCAACCCTTGCAAACATTTTTATTAACAATAAACCAAAAATTCATAACACAGAACACAGCGGTATATACAAAATTAATTGCAATGATTGTGATAGCGCCTACATAGGTATGACAACCAGAAAATTTAAAACGAGATATAAAGAACATATAAAAAACAACCCGCCATCAGCCTTCGGTTCTCATCTAAAAACAGAAAATCATTCATCCACAATAGAAAACACTTCCATCCTGCACAAAGAAAGTAACTATAAAAAACTCATACTTCTAGAAAAAATGGAAATATTAAAACATATGAAACTTGAAGATGAAAGAATTTTGAACGAAATAACTATTTCTCCTGAGAATCATATATTCAAAACTTTACCGCCTTTTAATACCCAGCGAACACCACACAACACATAGCTTCCGCTAAAAAAATTTTTCAATGTATTTCATCTTCTTGATCCTGAAGCACGTATTTTCAAGTGCACTCGTCAATTTTAAAATTTAACACATTCTGCAACAACATGATCTATTTATTTTCTGCTGCATAATCAACTGACGGTGAGCTACTTTATTGTATTATTCACAAGCATGCACTTATTCTTTATTTAAATTCAAATTTTGCACATAACCTCATTTTCTAAATTCAGCACATGGTACCATTTCTTCTGTTCTCCTTTCTCAGCATTTTCCTATATATTAATTCCTCTCCTGATTCAACATACGTTCCATATATATTTTTTCAACATTTTTATAACATAAATTAAATTTAAACAAAACTGTTAAATAATATTTTTTCAAAATTTATAAACAATTATATTCTGCACATATTTCAATTAAATGTATATTTCAGCTGTACGGCCTGAGGATGGATTTTATCTGAAATCGATAGCCACAAAGCAAATTTAAAATATAAACGTATGTTTTTTCAACATTGAAATTTTTTACCTTATCTACTGACATACCACCATGGAGACTTTTATACAAAAAATAGATAAAACCTAGTTTAGTTACTTCATGGAATGGAACTATATATGTATTGTAACGTGCTAGAATGGGGAGGCTCGTAATGATAACTTTCGAGAAATTGATATTTCTATATATAAGGGCAAGCAAAAGACATGTGTTTGAGTAGTAGTGTAATAGTGACGTTAGAGCAGTGAATATTAGAAGTGAAGTGATCAGTGTATATAAATAGTTGAATATAAATATCTGCGACTTTGTTCAAGTTAGTGTTAAGTGATAAATAAATAATATAGTGTTATTCAAATTATTGAATAGTGACTTTTATTTAATCACCAACTATATTTCGTCAAGCAATGAACATAACAGTGGTGTCAGGTGTGGGGTCAGAATTTGGAGTAGATAATTCAATTATCTCAACTATTGAAGTTTTCTCTGGAGACGAAACACCAAATTTAAATTTTTCTTCAAAACTCTTAATTTTTACATCCAATTCTTCTTTTAACATTCTACAGTTATCTTCAAATACATCCTCTCATACCTTTGAATTTTCTCTAAAATTCTTCAGTTGCTGTTCAACTTTACTTGTATTTTCCTCCATTTTTCCATGCAGTTCTTCTCTCAGATTTCTAGAATTTCCTTCCAACTTTCCTAGTTCTTCATTTAATTTTGTTTCTAGATCTTCTTTCAAACTTGTAGAAGTTTCTTTAATTTTGTTTCTAAATCTTCTTCTAAACTTATAGAATTTTCTTTCAATTTTGATTCTAAATCTGCTTTCAAACTTGTAGAATTTGCAGATATTTATATTCAACTATTCATATACACTGATCACTTTACTTCTAATATTCACTGCTCTAGCGTCACTATTACACTACTAGTCAAACACACGTCTTTTGCTTGCCCTTATATATAGAAATATCAATTTCTCGAAAGTTCTACTATATTCTAGAGTATTGCTAGAGGCTATATTGGGAGGGGTGATGTGATGCGGCGCGGCGCGACGCAAAGAGGACGAAAGGCTCCGCCCATGCAGTTATCTTTACGAGCCTCCGCACTCTAGCACGTTATAGTATATACATACAATATTACAGAACAAAGATCTAAAGAAGAGCCCTATTGTTCAAGCCATAATATCTGTCCGTTCGTCAGACTATTACAACTCTTCAACCAATACAATACACAGTGCCGGATTGATTCATTCTATAGGATCTTTGGTTGCTAGTTAGAAAAATTATATGGAATGCAGTCGAGATATCCTTAAGTCGGGGTCAAGTGTACCTAATGGATAATCTGACACTAACAATGGGTTTTTGAAGTGAGATACATGAAGCATGTATACTCAAACATTTGTAGATGAATTGAGTTTTTTTACGGCCGAGAGTGAAGGTTCATCACTACAACCAAGTTCATACGAAAATCATTTAGATGATTGCTATTTGAATTCACTTTTCAGCAAGTTCACTCTATGAAGCCAGTTTCAATGAATAAAAGTTCAAATTCGCGGCTTCGTACAATTCAACGGGATTCAATAGCATCCATTTTTTAATGTTAAACAGTCTCTGATACTACTCAAGAAACTAAACGGAGTTGTTCTGAGACAATAACTCAATTGAAAGAAATCAAGTATATAATCAAAATCTGAGTATTTGAATAGTCTTAGTCAAGTGCAGAGAACAGCCAGTGACTTTATCAACTGATGATTTGAAAATTAGAATAAACCGGTCATTCTCAATGAAAAAAAAAGAAAATTGACACATCTTTGCAAGTCATATGTAAAAAGTTTTTAAATCTTTGTTTCTTGAAGACAGAAGATGAATAAAAAACAAATCAAGATACATCAATATAGGAAAAATGACTTTGGACTGCATTATTCAAATAATTAAAAAATATATATATAAAAAGTGAGCTATTGCAATCTCATCAGAGAAAATGATCCATTAGACAAACCAGTTACTGAATACCAAAATTTCAGATATGAAAACGATGAATATTCAGCTAATTATCCAGTTTTGAACACTTTGACGTCAATCTCATGTACGTAGGTACTAATTCCATGGATTGGTGCATTAAATTAAATTTCATTGAAACTCTACATAATTATGTTGAATTTGTGGATTAATATTATTCAGTTCACAGAACACTTTATTTGGTTTCAAAGGTCTTGGTCAGTACCAGTAGTCATAGCTCAATTCGTAAAAATTGAAATCAAACTCAAACAAAATAGAAAATAATAATGTCCCAATCAAAAAAATTGAGAATTCTTTGGATAGAAGCTCGATCATTGCTTATCACAAAGACGTACCAAACAGAAGTAAATAAAAACAACAAAGCCTGAATCTCAAAATTAGAATTTGAGCAATCTGTGGATTGGTTTTTATACTTTTAATTGTTCATCTAGTCATAAGCGAGGTCTAAAAATTTTGCAAACAAGACAATCAGAAATCTAGGTAAGAAATATACATTTTGAATCTGGCTTTCTGACAAACTTTCATTTGAATATTTGAAGCCCTAGAAAACTTAACCACAAAGTTTGGAAGTATTTTGAGTGGTACCTACATGTTCTTCTAACATTGTTCCTGCTTAAGTACCCTATCTACATATTATAATTATTTATTGAAGAGGCGGATGGATATAACCCTTTCGGCAGTTCAAACTTTCAGCGTGCTCAACACTAATCCACATCATCGAAACCCTTGTGGAATTTTCACAAAGTTGTAACAAGTAAGCAAGTCTCCTGTGCATTATAGGCTCTGCGAAAGGATCTGAAAAGTGTTAATTTTCATGGACTTAATACCGCAGGTGCTTCATCTTCCATTAAAAGTTATAGTTGAAGTTTTACAGGAAAATAGCATCTTAATTACGTGCTTTGTTGGAATTTTCAAGCTAGAGCAAATAACGTCTTATATTGAAGTTAATAATATAATATTGTGCAAACTAAAATATAGATACCGAAGACTGATTCCAATATCAAATTTGGAGTGGTTTGTAGACAATTTTACAATTTAGATTTTCAGTATGTAAGGAGAGACTCTCTAAATCGTATAAGATTGAACATATCATAGACAGCTGACAGCTCCATTGAAGGAATTCTCTCCTGAAGCTTAGTAAATATTGTAACTGCAATTATAACACTAAATTCCAAAGAAGGCGTTGGCACTGTGTCAAATCGCACGGTTTCAGTCACGATTGCATGAGTTCTAAACAAATTACGTGTTATTTGAAAGAATTGGAACTGACCATGCAATCATTTCTGATTCAGTCCAAGAATCCCTGTACAATAATAAACAACAAAAAAGACGGTTCAATTGAACTTTGCATCAATTTGAAATATAACAGAAACATCCAGAAATAATATAGTACAAATTTTAATTCTTTTTGCGAACATGTTTGCTCAAATATTCGTTGTTTCTGCCGAATGATTCAAACTGTTTTTTTTTTTTCAAAGGTATTACATTATTTAGACAAAGCACGAATTCATAAGCTTTTTTATTCCACATATAAACAAAGTTGAATTACTCTATTCATATATTTTTTTGGTTGAATTTAATTTTGCATTCATGCGAAATCGACAGACAACATTGATTTGTGCAAACATACATACATACAGATATGTTCTGTAATGGATATTTATATATTTACTATACTTTTCAAAAAAGCTCCCTACAACGTATTTAATCAAGAAGAAGAAAATTATGAACTTATTCATGTATGCTACAATTTAAATATTTTATTCATGACAGAAAATAAGCTTATATCATATCTAAAACAAAAATAAACAAAGTATATAGCATCATGAACAAAACAATTTTTCAATATACCTTCACATGGTTAACAAAAAGAATTAAAATATTTTCAGGTTATAAGATAAAGCTTATGCAAAATATGAGTTTGAAAATGAAAAGAAAATTATATTTTTTTTTCTTCTAGGTTTTTTGTCTACGAAAATTATAATTATCTTTGGTTGAGAATATATTAACAGGAACCGTTGAACGAATAAATATTATCTCTGGACAAGTTTAATGTTTTTTCTAACTGGCCTTACAATTGCAGAAATAGAACATGATAATGTTGATCCAACATTGAATAATGAATTTTTGGAATATTTCAATATTTCTACACTCCTAGAATCAATAATAAGTGAGAATTGAACAAAGCATGATACATTTCCATTGATCGTTTGATATATGGAATATACATTATTCAATCAATGAGAGGGTAACACAGAAATCACAAAAACAGTAACAACCATGTCATAACTATTTGGTAGCTTCTGCTCCACTAATAACATTCAACTGAATTGTCGATATCAAAAAATGGAAGAATCATCTAGATGATGAAAGCGCATTTTTGACAGCTCATGAATGCTTGTTACTTCAGAGATTTCGCAAATTACCATCTCTCACAATTACTGAGCTTGAAATCAAGCAGTTTTGGTAAACTTATGAAACAGCAGCTTCCATATAGTACTAGTTTCAAGTTGACAGTTTGATAGGTACATAATTTATGCATGTACAAACTCAAAAATACCTTTTATTCTTCATTGTTCAGTTATTAACTGACGGGAGGTCAAGTGCTGTACCTTAAAATGATAATTTGATCTTTATCAAAGCTATATAAAAAAAATACACCAAAAGTAAACAAATTTTCATCCAATAATAATAAATCATTCTAATAAGCTTCAAATTCGCGTCAAACAAGTCATTGAATGAATCCCAGACAGATTTGACAACTGTACATAATAATAGTGACACCCCCGACTGAAGTCGTAACTAAATTTTCATCTACTTTAATAAATTTTAGCTGCCATATCCCTAATGTCATATATATCCATGGGCATTGTTTCACTTGAAACAAGTAATTGAATAATTCAATTTTCCACAATCACTCAGCTTGAATTAAAGCAATTTGTGCAAACCTACAAAACAGTAGCTTTTATTTAGTACCAGTTTCAAGTCTGTAAATAGTATAGTTGCTGAGAACTCAGCGTCACGCCAGCCAGCCAGCCAGACAGCCAAAGTGAATATAATAGCGCTTTTTTCGAAAAAATGGAAGAATCATCTAGATGATGAAAGCGCATTTTTGACAGCTCATGAATGCTTGTTACTTTAGAAATTTCGCAAATTACCATCTCTCACAGTTACTGAGTTTGAAATCAAGCAGTTTGGGCAAACTTACGAAACAGCAGCTTCCATTTAGTACTAGTTTCAAGTTGACTACCTGATAGGTACATAATTTATGCATGTATTAACTCAAAAATTCCTTTCAATCTTCATTGTTTAGTTATTGACTGACGGGAGGTCGAGTGCTGTACCTTAAAATGATAATTTGATCTTTATCAAAGCCATATAAAAAAATACATCAAAAGTAAACAAATTTTCATCCAATAATAATAAATCATTCTAATAAGCTTCAAATTCGCGTCAAACAAGTCATTGAATGAATCCCGGACAGATTTGACAACTGTATAATAATAGTGACACCCCCGGCTGAAGTTGTAACTAAATTTTTATCTACTTTAATAAATTCTAGCTGCCATATCCCTAATGTCATATATATCCATGGGCATTGTTTCACTTGAAACAAGTAATTGAATAATTCAATCTTCCACAATCATTCAGCTTGAATTAAAGCAATTTTTGCAAAACTACGAAACAGTAGCTTTTATTTAGTTCCTGTTTCAAGACTGTAAATAGTATAGTTGCTGGGAACCCAGCGTCACGCCAGCCAGCCAGCCAAAGTGAATATAATAGCGCTTTTTTCCAGAAAATGCGCTAAAAATCATTAACATATGAAAACGATTCGAATTATTTCGGTATCATTTTAAGAGAAGTGTTTGATGAGACGTGTGAAATGTGGTTAGTCACTCAAAAAAGTAGCCACCCGCCTTTCAAGTATCATGACTGAACTTTTTCTTTTGTGACTGATATAGCACATACTACATTAGTATAATAAATTACTATGATTGCCTTATAAATGACCTTGACAACAAGAACATTTGCATTGGTCAATTTTTGACAAAAAAGTGACCAATTGATTTCTAGAACATAAGAAATATTTGTAAATTGCTTTTAACTCTAAAAGTTAGATACTGAAAGATCAAAGAATATTTCCAAAAAGTTACGATATTTTTGAAACGTCGTAATATATGATTTGAATATCAGCTGCTATTAATTTCATGTGAAAAAAAAAATAGGTGAGTGTATTCGAGTAAATGCTCGTTTCCAATACCTTCTATTAATTCGTATTCAATCAAAATATGTAATAAGAATGTGCATGTAAATTACAATCAAACTATCAATACAAATATGTCTATGAATACAATTTTGTACTGCAATATAAGAAAAACATAAAGGTGTACCAAATTAGTTGGACGGCCAGCTGTAATAAAATAAAAGATCATACTTTGAATTCACTTATTTGAGAACCGTTATTTTGGACATACGTATTTTAAAATATATTTTGGTACAATGCAATAATAGATGCACACATATTTTAATTGAGTCATTATTGCGATTCAACAATTTAAGCTAGTGAATTTTTCTGTTAGTCCCTCTGTTGGTAAACGCGAAACTATTTGCATGGTGACGTCCTGATAAATTTGACAAATAATAACAGCCCAACGGAGAACAATTATAACATGAAATCACTACAAATTACTTTTGAATGTCATCCATATTATTGATCATAAATGAATAATGCAAATTGTACAATGCATAATGTGGCCTCTCAAATATATTAGACTGGAATGGCTTGAACTTCTAGGTCCAGTATTCAAGTCCTTTGTTTACCTTAAATGTAGCCCAATGATTGTTAGAACAATTATTACTAGAGTAATTAAGCTTCGCTTGAAATCAAACAATTCTGCTATAATTCTTTCATCATAAGAACAAACTTGCACTCTTAGCCTTGAGAATAATAGTAGTGATTAAAATATAATGCACAATGGAAAAGTCGGAGTGCACTAATCAAATTAATGAAAAAAGGATGCTTTCATACGAGTTGCATACTTGAATTTTTACAGGTACTGATTTTTACCAACTCGCGCCTTGACCAAGAAAAATTTGAACTTGAAGTTAGTATTTCATGGTTGGAGTTTAAAAACAATTATCACTTGAATCATGATTTTTAGTTGAAGGAAGTCTACTTTTCATGTATGGAAAAACATACATTCAAATACTGAATTCTATCAATAGTCGTTATAAATGTGTCATTATTGACATCATCCTTGTTTGTGCTCATATATTAAATATCTCTGCAAAATACAATTATGTACTCAATAATGTTTGGACTGTATTGTGCTTACAAAAGTACATAGATTATTTGGAAAATGTCAAATTATAACATTGTGGTTGATATAGATTTCTGGATTATTTGGAAAATGTCGAATTGTTTCATTAATAACAAACAGAAAATTGTGACTGTTAATAAATACATATAAATTATAAAATCTACATTTCAAATTGTGAATATTTCCACTATTGAACTATCGTATCGTTCAAATAAATATCATACCTATGGAATACATTTTTAATTTGTGCTCTAGAAGAGGGTAAATCTTATATTTTGAATATTCTGATTGCTCTAGATCAAAAAATAAGTAATGACAGAATTTGATGCATGGAAATTTCAAAAGCAATAGGTCGAATAATACACATTAGCTGTATTACATCAATTTATTGTTTAGAGATCACAATTATATTGTAAAAAGTTTCGAACAAAATTGTGTTACCTACATTTATAATCTATATTGTTTTTGTGTTAGGGCAGTTACAAAAATAGAACAGCTGTCGATAATAGAATAGTTATAAATGAATTATTATCACATTTGTAGATAAATAACAATTTCATGAAGAATTTATTAGTCAACTTATTGTGAAAACAACAATAATGTACCCAATTGAAAGAATCAACTTCTAAACTAGATATAAGCCTATTGCGTACCTCAATTAATGATAGTGAACATCAATCGCAATCTGGAGGTGGAACTTCACATGCTGGAGTTATTAATGTGTCTTGAGAATCTAATAATTAATCTATCAAATTGATCCTACATCAGTTTGAGATTCCTGCAAACTAATTTTTCAATATCTGAAGGTGGTATGAGGTCTGTCTGAATTTTTTTTTTATTAAGAATTTGAAGGCTGTTCGAGCTTTGCTCCCTAGTGCCTCGGTACATTGTGATTTATATTTGGTATTCACATTGCACTATGTGTGTCATACTTTGTTGTACAAGTGAATGTTAATTTGTTTGATGAATTTTATTAAGTTTTTCTGTGATTTTGTCAATGTTTCCCAAAGCTTCTCTAAGTGTTGATGGAATTTTGTGGATATGTCTTTCTGTGCTGTATTTGATACAGTTTATTTTCATGTGTTCTACTGTGTTTTCTGTGTTCAATGTGTTTCATATTTCAGGTGGAGTTTTTTATAGTATGAGTGTATGTGTGAGGCGATTGTGTCCAATTCTTAGTCTTGTAAGTATTGTTTGTGTTCTTCTGTCTTCGTGTATTGGCCATTCCTTAACTTCTTCAATTTTTCTTAGTTTGTTGTTCGTATTTTTTTCCTATGCATTTTATCACTTTTCTATTACGTTCCTTTTTATCAGAGGTCTTAGGTCGTGTGCTGAGTTAGAAATGTCAAGTTTTTCTTCGTTTATGACTGCTTTTGCTGCATGACCTGCTTTTTCGTTTCCTTTTATATCTTATACAGGACTTGTATATTTTCCTTGGAATTTTTCTGTAAATTTTTCAAACTATTACAATATTTCTACAGTGTTGAAGACACTAGGAAGCGAGAATTGTACGAAACTTGATATATTCTTATGAATTATTAACTATTCAATCTTACTGCATTTTCATCAATTTTTTTTCCCAAATAATTCTTCCCTAGAAATCGATAAAATGTGATTTTCCATTACTGAACTCATTATGTGAACATGAATTGCTTTTTTCGTTGAGAGATTTCTGCCATATTCATAGACATTTGATATTCCACTTCAAGCATGCAAATTTTGACCGTAAAAGCACACCACCAAAGCTACGTAATAGATATATACTAGATTATTCGATAACTTCTCAAATTTTGTTTGTATTAAGGTTCTAGAGTATCACAATAAATTCCTATGAAGTTATACCTCCAAATAAGGATTTATTTACAAAAATTGTATCAAATACGGAATTAAAAGAAGAAGAACAATAACATGATTATGTACTAAGAAATACTAAAAGACAATGATATTTTATGAAAAACCAATACGATAAAAGACAATATTACAATTATTATTACAAAATCTAGACGTTTTCCTACGAAACAACTATCAAATGTATTTGTCAATAGCCAAATTTTCAAAGAAAACGTCAAAACAATCTTTCTTTCACCATATCCTCAAATCCTAATCTCAATCTTTCTCCAACAGATTCTTATTTGATTTTGTTGACATTTGGCAATAGGAAACTATACAAGAAGAAATTTCTTTCAAGTTCCAAAACAAATTCTTTGAAAGATTTTCGCAGCGCAGATTAATCTGGGGGATTTTCTTTTGGAACAGGAGCATTGTACTCATCTCCGATATCAAAGTATCTATCATATTGTATGTATCAAATTGTTGATGTTTCATTCTGTCGACTAAGGTCCGGTTGTACAATCTAAGCCTATCTATAATTTAGTTGAACTGAGCTTATTTACTATGGTTATAATTGCTAAAATAATTGTAACCATAACAAATGAACTCAGTTTGACTAAACTTTTGATGAGCTTTGATTGTACAACAAAGCCTAATTGTCATATCAACTCTTATCTCATATGAATAATAGTAATCGTCTATTTTTCTTCAAGAACAGAAACGTTCTATATTTACTACAAAAATTATGTTTAAGTAACGGACAAACATGAACTTCCTCTGGTAAGACTTTAATCTACGACACAAGCGGTCAGCGGAGAAGATGACTATTTTGATTCGTAGAAAAGCTTTTTGAAGAAATTGTAGGGGCTCTCACAAGCGGACCAGCTCAGAAATGATCTGATGTCATCATCGTCAGAGAGTAAGAGATGCCATATTTTGACATTTGTATGTAATTCAAATGGTGATTGAAAAAAAATTATTGATTGATATTTCTTCAGCCGTAGAGTGCAGTTACCAGTCGTCAAGCTACAGGTACTCTTGGTTTTTGTGGAGAGTATGCCACAGAGTACATTATAGCAATAATAACAATAGGAAGTAATTCAATCACTATGATTATAGTCTATTCCAGTTGAAAACTGTCCAAAGTTCATTACGAAAATACGATTTTACATTGAATCCTTCCAATTGGCCCAAATGCAAATACTATTCAAGAAATAAAATTAAATGAATTAAACAAATATAGAACTTTGAACTGCACAAATTTATTTATGATGATAGATTGACAGTAGATGAGCTGACAGATAGTGGAGAGTACGATTTTTGTAGGTACTAATGTAAAATTGATTCGCGTGATGAAGTATAGTGATTGAATCGCAGATAATGGCTACTTTTCAATTGGATAACCGATTACAAGACTCGCCCTAAGGTCGTGTTCTAATTTTCATCCTTCCGAAGGATAGCCTCCATCATACGCTCATTACATAACATACTATTATCACATCATTTTCAGAATGCTTTCATTATATAAAACATTCTTTAAAAGACGTATGAATAGACAAAGATTTCATGTAGGAAATGTATGATAGTTTCGAAGAAAACAAAGAAAAAATTGTATATCAATAAGAAGAAGATGTTTGAGTTGCTGATCCATCATTCTTGTTTTCAAATACTTCATACTGGAATATAAATTATATTAAATATCTTCAACGTGATTTTGAGTCTTTCATTGAAAAAAATATTCATTAAGGAAAAGTGAAGAACATTGCGTGAATAAAAACAAGAAAAAATTTACTAACGATCACCTCAAAAATATGTACAATTTCAATTGCAATCTGAGTATTAGAAGTTGATGAAAATTAGTCTCACACAAGAGACGATGTTTTTTTGGTTGCATACGCTTGGATTCTTCAAGATATCTTATATCTTAAAACATAGAAAGTTTCTTCAAGATTTCTATTCCGATGGAACACATATTCTCATCATATTTCAATGTAAATATGTAAACACTCATTTCACACCAATTATTTTATTGTACTAAGTTCCTATCTATACTTATCAATAACTGCACAAACATGCCAAGAAAATTATATGTATTTATATATGTATGCATTCTATTTTTCATGTGCGCAATATATAGGAATAAAAAGAGATAGAGCATGAATAGATTGGCGAAAAGCCGTACGCTTTATGTAGTTCCATTGTGTTTATTGCATTATCCTTAATTATTGATGATTTTACATCAGTAGAATTAGCAACTGTAATAATTTCAATTAATTTACGGGTCAAGTGATTTGCGAAATATTTCCAGTAATAATAATTCGCAGATCAATATAAAATTTGATTGCTATAGGATTTATCGACAATCAAATATTCACGATTTTCTAATTACTGATTAACACTATGAGTCAAAAAGAGGAGAAATAATTCAAATTATTATTATTATCTTCATTGATGGAGCTTCTTCCAGAAAGTGTATTCATTCAACTGAAATTATTGTGCTATTAATAGCAAAATTCAATAAATCTTTGTTTACTCGCTCACATTGAAATTTCAAATAACCATTACAAAATAACTATATTTCTACAACCAGCAAATGTTCTTTTCTTTGTTGATTACATATCAAAATTGTAGGCGGTTAATGTACATTTATCACAAGTTTTTAAATGCAGAATTTTTACATGTCCTTGAGACTTGGAAGGTTTTAAAAAATGCATATGTAATGCATACAACACAAAATGCTTAATTCAGTTAATTAAATGAGGAATAATTTGCATGAAAAACATATTTTTTTCAAAAATAAATTCAAAGAATGGAATTGAACACGCAATATGTTTTTTCTTGACATTCTTGAGCGTCAACAAGAAGTCTTAATTCAAATTTATTGTTTCGTGCGAAAGAATTTGATTCAAAGCGTACTGCAAATTAAAATGGAATTCTTTTATTGTTTGAAGCAAATAAGTAATAATAAGATAGGACATATGAAGGTTGCGGCTCATACAATTAGAAGTCTTGATAATAAAAAAAACGTGTTATTATATTTTGATTGCATGGCAAAAATAGAAGCATACTCGAATGATGATTTATAAGTATTTAATTTGCAGTCATTGGCGGTAGGCCATTACAAGATGCAATTAAGGCCAGAACGGGAGCTATTATGTAGGCTATGTCCAGAGAATATGTGAGATATTTGTTACACGCGGTAGAGTGTGATGTGCCGACTTGACCTATGCTGATTTTGCATTGTGGTCAAAAAACTGAAAGAGAAAATAAGAAATTTGAAGATAGAAAAAAAAGTCAAAAGAGTATATGGAGACAATTTAGTGCATTTTGTAATAAAAAAGTATAAGTAGTTGCAACCAACATCATTTAATAGATACTTATAATAGCAATTTCATTCGAGAAATATTCTCCACAAATACCACTGGCGACTTAAATATTATTATAAATTCTTCTTTCAAGCATTGTTCACCTTTAGGCAACATCCTCCGAGTCATCTGCCCAGAATAGATTCCTTCAGCTACGTTCTCGTAATTCAATCGGACGGATGACTCTCAAGATGTTGCTAGGTTTTCAAAAAGAATTTATTGATAAAATTACAGTTCCTTGTTATATGATATACGGGAAATTAATCATTGCGTCGTCATCAAAATTTAATAGCGATAATAACACAAGTGTCATTGTTTCATTTCTGTACTGAATAACTTTTCGAAGGTTCTAGATGCTTCAATATCTTTCTGTACATCGTTATATTTTTGAGAATCGTACAATGATAACGTTAAGTGCAGCACCATGAGATAAGATATTGAACGTTGTTCACTTCTTATTATTCAAGATCATAAAAATGGCTTCAGTCTGCCGTATCCTTATTCCTCATTATTAGTACTAGTGGTTGCCCATTGGTCTAAATTCAACCAAAATTCAATAAATTTTCAAGCTTGGACGGTATTTAATCTAACATTTCATTCCTAAGGGTTACAGGTAGAATTAATTTAGTATTCCATACTCTGAAATCAAAATTGCGGCCCCCATCAAAGATTTTAGAATGACTTTCTCCCTCCTGACCCTCGATATGGGAGAGTTAGATGTTAGACATTTTTCCAATCTGTGTATATTTTTCGAGACATTTCTGCGGAAAATAATATCGTTTTCTGTAGTAAATGGAGATGGGAGACCCTGTTTATAATTTTAGTTCTCTGCACTCCTTCTTCGTATGAATTTTGAGTATGCCAATCCCTTCGTTAATCATGTGTGCTGATTCCTGGAGACTTCATACATAATAAATATCAGTATAATGTATCTACTTATTTGTAGCAGATATTATCGTGAAAGCTAATAGGTAAAAGCAGATTGCGCTTGCTAAACCCTCCCTGACATAACATACGCATAATATTCTTTCATACAGGTAGCTTTTTTAGTGTTTAAGATGACACTTGAACGAAATATTAGAGAACAAGGCGTTACAGGTATTCCCTTGCATAATAAAAGATTGAAATTTATGTCTATCGATGAAAGGTGTCTGACATATGGATGAAAATGATTTTCCGTTTCCACCTCTTACCTTGACCAAACGTGCGGTTTATTTTCAAGGTTGCTGCTAGATTTCAGGTCAAGATGAAAGGTTGCAGCACATATTTTATTTTATGAGCCAGACACTTCCCCAATTGGCACAAATTTTGACGTTTTTCAAGAGACCACCCGAAATACCGCAATTGGTTCAATTGATAATACATTGGTCAAGTTCTTTAACACTTATAAAGCTCAATGTAGAGTGAAATTATCCATTTGTTCTTTCAGGAAGACTTTAAGACATAGAAAATTTGATAGTATCAATAATTTTCATGTATTCGAGGTGGTATAGTGGTTTTCTATTGCAGAAGTATATATAAATGGCCGTCTGATGAACGAAGATTGATCTTAAGAATACAGAGCATTGCAACTACATGATGTGTAACTTGTCACTAACATGGAATAAGTAATTTTGTAATAGGAAACCGTGTAAACCTGCTTATTCGTTATTTAGCTACAATATTTCTCCATCTTTTCATCAATAAGAGGTCACTTGCAGTATGGGCCGACTGTCCCTTGACCTTGATATATTCGACCTTTTCAGGATTCCAGGCTTGAGCTGCCTCGGATAACGCGGAGACTCGGTTAATCAAATGCCGGATAAACGAGGTTTCACAGTGAATGTTATGTATCGCTCCAAAATATGGTCCAAGTTCATAAAGCCAACGACAAAGATTATTCATTCCAGATATCTTGAATATTTTGTGGGATACAACTGATTTTGTAGCTTCATCATGATCAAGTTTTCAAAATTTTGTTTCAACTCTTCTTGTTTTTGGAAGTATGGCTGAGAAACTACATTTTTCTGTCGCTGTTATATCCGTACAAATTTACCAGCATTCCTTCCGCTTTCAAAGTTTCTAGCAATTGACTCATATACATATTGTAACGTTATTTATTTTAATTTAGGGAGCAAAAGTTACTAAACACTACTATTTATTTTCATGATCTATTAAAATAATAAATTTGATAACTAATACTATTTCTAATAAATAATTCTTATTTAAACTAAAGATTATTACACCTCACTATAACTAAGCTTCAATTATTTATGTCAATATTGATTTATTTTTTATAACACAATTTATTTCAGCCACTAGCAGTCCATATTATAAGGTCTCTGGGCCAAAATCAATATTAATCCTCGTTGAGTCAGCCACTGATATATACTGTGAGTCTCTCCTCACTACGATTTTTTCGCAAACGTCCAGGCTTTTCTAGAAAGCGCTAGAAGGTGCTAGCAATTTTCTAGAAAACAGATATATTCGCTTCTATTTCTTGATGTAAAATATCTCCACAATAATTCTAAGCACCAGAAAAGCCGAAATGACTAGTTTATAGAATCAAATTCGTTACGCTGTATTTGCAATTTTTTTTTGTCACAGAATGCTGGTCCAAACACAAAGCAAAAAAGAGTGGTTTCAGTTCTTCTTGAATGATATCATCTCTATTTCAAGACAGAATTATAGATATTTGTGAAGAAATCCGATTCTTTTGATAGCAACTTCTCTTTAATGTTAAATAACTCAAATCGGTAAATCGGCATTCGCTGGTAATGTTTTTTGCGAAACGTAATAATACTGATTAAGGTTGTTGAGAAGAAAATCAAAGTATATGAGAATCTTTTTAAATTTCAACGGTATATTATTTGTTCAATGAAGAATATTCTAGCAAAGTTTGAACTAAATCTTGTTTTTAGTTATCGAAATAAAAAATGTCAAAGTTGCTGTTCAGTGACATATGTTATTACATTGCGTTAAATGCAGGCGACGTGTTTCACATTGATTTATACATCATTATCTCGACTATCTGAAATGACAGTATTACAAAAAATCGCCAAAATATCAACGAAAGTCTTATAAACATGTGTACCAAATTTCAAAAAAGTCTTGTTTCTAGAATCAGAGAAAATTGGATTATTATTCAAAAAAATTGTACAAAAGCTTCTAAAATCTAACAAATTATCATACGCTTGGCAACGTCGCCGCATGAGTTGAAATGGGAAGAGTGTGTGCGATTGGAATAAACAAGGTTTTTTATTACTTCCCCGACTGGACGGTACACTGATTCAGTAATCTATTTACTCTTCCATCGATATTCTTTTTTTGATGTAGATCTATCATCAATAAGTTTGTTTGGTTATGAAACGCAGTACCATTACTAAATGTCAAATGTCAAAAATACTTCCGAAAGTCTACAGCGTTGCGTACTATACACATCATACTGTAGCTTTATTAAAATATGAAAAAAAAAAAATTTCAACCGATTGAAGCCCTTTAAAAGAATAGAATAAGGAACCAAATTATTCAAAATCATGTATTTTCAACCGAAAACAAACATTTTCATCAGTTTTATTCATTGAAATTTTGTTTATTTGAAGTTGGCAATGAATGCTTTATCCAATGTATTTAGCATAGAGCAGGGTTCCCACCACAACTTGACCCCATCTTCTTTTTAACAACCTTAAAGAAACATAAATATTGATTTCATGATAAATAAAGTCACATTTCTTGTCCGACTCTAGTAATTTTTGCGTCTAGAATCTTTTCGACCTACTTTCAGGTCCTTTTTTCATAATTTTTTGTCGGCTCATCATTCACACAAATTGTTTTTTTTTGTCAGCTGAACGTAATGTAGAAAATAATTACATAGATGGTGGCACCAATCAATATAAAAGACATAGTAAAATATATCCTATTCTTGCCTTCAATATGCCTGGAAAAGATGGTTTTCATGTAAATGAAATGGAAAAATAAGATTGGGAGATATTGATTACTAATTCACGATTCTTTATACGTTTTTTATTCCACTCACACCGGAGTCTTTCTATGATGACTCAATAAGAGCACAAAATTCAATTTGATCATTCAATAAAATGCACATTTCATATTGAAAATTCTGTATTTTGCTTTATATCAGACTCATGTCTTGTACTGAAGTGTGCAACATAGTATTTAACGAAATATCCGACCTAGCTGATTTATCATTCAAAAAGATTTTTACGTCTATAAACTCAAATTATAGGATAGTTATCCATTAAATCAAACTTCCTTATCGATAAGGATTGAAGCTTAGAATACATTTTCGGCTCGCTCATTGACGAAGGGCAACCTCTGATCGCTCCTGTGTGTGATTGAATGTAAATGAAAATTCCTTGAATGTCAACTGATTTGTCATTTACAATGTATGTGCTGTACAGTTGAATAAAGAAAATCAATTATTTATTTATTGAAGGATTAAATCTTTGGTTCGTATGGCTGATTTGATGAGTTATTAAAAATAATTAATCATTTTATTATTTTCAGCAGATATTTCATATCCTGCCCTTAAACTTTTGATCAAAATGTTTTTTTTTGCATATACCATTCATTATTTCTAATAGAAGTCACGAACATGAATACATTAACTGCCATTCAGGAACCTCAAATTGATATTTCTTATCAATAATGCAGTCATTACCTATACATACAAATTTTATTGAGTAAAGCTATCTGTAACTTACTACAGAGATTAATTACATGTAACTCAAATACTTTACACATTTACAAAACTAAAAACAGAATGTAAAGCGCTTGCATCGAGGAGGTTTGCAAAGGAATTTTGACATTTGAATACAAATAGATCCAAAGTATGAAGCTTATAATCGTTGCAATAATAATATATTCAGATGATCTCGAATATGTATATATATGATTCATATCGCAAGTTGATATAATAAACTCCTGTTCTTGAACAAAAGATGCAAAGTTGAGCTTCCGACTTTAGTATTTACAGATTTTCTCCCAACAAAATAAAATCAGTATTGATTAAATTCTCCAGCAAAATTACTAAACATCACAGTCCGAAACAAATTGTTCAACATCCACAGGTCGCAGGTGGCCACACAATCCGTAGGGCATTCTCTCTATTCGTTCCAGCCATTTTCCGGTGCCTACCTGACAATTACACCCAGGATAATTAAAAACTGCCAGCTCTCCTGCCAAGGGTTTCCCTTTCTCTCCGGACTCCGCCATCTTCTATATGAAAATCCATTCTCTGTGATATTAATTGCAAAATGAAGAAAATTGGAATTTGAAGGATTAATATCGATGCAGAAACAGAATAGGATGAATGGATTATTGAGAGATTTATTTGTCAATTTTAATCGTGTTCTAGAGTTCACAGAAAGAAGATATTCTTCTGCGTATGTCAATATTTATAGTTGAATACTTGATACTTGAGCAAAACTAGTTTTTCAAAACTCATCTCAAATGATACATCAAATATTGTAACAATGTATTAAAGTCAAGAAAGATGGAAGAAAGGGAGAAAATATTCTATTCTATGATAGTCTCAACAATAATTGCAGAAATATAAGTATCACGTTATAATGATATTCTACAAGAAATATTGGAATGACATCTAATTCCAAACGAGCGACAAGTTTCTAATCCGAGCCGAAGGGGAGGACTACGGTTCGCGAGTGTAGAATTCTCCATTCCAAACATGCTGTAGACTATACTGTCTCCAACAAAATTCTGAAAGCTCACCAAGAATTCGAAACAAACATTCAAAATTTCTAAACGTCAAACTAAAATCAAGAATTGAATAACTAAATTATTAAAAGTATGTAATACAATATCTCTTGAAACGAATATTTACTTCCGAGAAAAATATTTTTTGTTGTATTGAAAAGTCACTTATCTTTTCTCCAATTCATTGTTTATTCAACGGAAGCATTCATATCAAACTTTGAACCTCCCGTTTTGTTTCCAGGTGTCATAAAAATTCCACCTGGTGGAAAAGGCGGATACGTAGTTTTAAAGTTTTATTATTTGTAAAAATTCTTTTCATATTGCTTAGGTCTCCATCCAATTTTATTTACAATTTTTTATTATATTCTTCTACATTCCTATCACATTTTTATGACATTTTTTATGGATATTTGAGGAAGATACTCCATAAATTTTATGAAGGAATAACAAAAAAAAAACAATTTTTATTGAACTCAGATTGTACAGGGCAGATATTATATTTTATGACAAGCGTGTAATGGACGAAATTGACACCAAGTAAATTCCAGAAAACTAGTCAAAGATGAGTTGTGAGAGTTCGATGAAAAAATGAGCTACTATATGAAATTCAACTTCTATGCTCCATCCTCAACTATTTTATGTTCAAAACGTACTCAGAGGCGATTTTGAATTTTTCGAGATGAACATAACGCATTGCCACCACGGTAAATTAATCAAATCGCACGTTAAAATTCTTTGTAGAAATATAGGCTGTAATATTCGAAATTGCATACTCCAAAAAAGAATTTATGGAAGAAATTTTGTTAAAAAATGCTTCGGGTGATGTTTTTCTATTATCGAAGATATCTCAATTCAGAAAACATCTATGGTAAAAGTGAATTTAAATCAAAATTGTTGACGAACCTATTTTTAAATGGAATTAAATTGATGCAGCATGCCGTACAAAGAGTTACAAAGCAGAACAATTCACATTCATTTTGCCACACGATCAGGTGAATTATTTTTCCAGTAATAATAGTACAAGAGCCAACTGTGTCAAACTCGCCCTGACAGAACATACGGATAAATGATTTTAATGTTGATTGCTTTTTCAGTGGTTGGGGTGGCACAGGATTTATATGCTTTACGGAAGTATTGAAAAATGGCTTCTGTTTTTGCTGGAAGACAAATATATTCCAATTATTAGCACTATTTCTAGCCTTCTGTTGAATAAGAGACTGTCAACAAAATAACTTATTTTTCAACACTCAAGTATTGGCGACAAATGTTCGCTGCGGCGAAAGTCCACACCGTCGAATACCCACTGCGGAGAATTCACTCCCACAACTGCTTTGTGTGTCAGTAGCATCAAAACAATGGTCTTTCTTTCCAACCGGCGGTGCTTCGCACTCAACTAATAGGCAGGCTTCACCCTCTCTGACCAAGCTGGACGTGCCATGCTCAATGTTTTTGAACAGTGATTTTTGATTTCAATCAAAGTACCATGCTCTATGTTTATCAAACCACTAGTACACTAATTTCTTTCCAACGGTAGTGAGGGTAAACTCACCGCAGTAGGTATTTAATTTAACATTGTTGAGTTTCACCGTGGCGGACAATCGGAATGGGTATTCAACTGTGCGGGCTGCTTCGGTATTGGCTTATATGAAATCTTGCTCTGAAAAAAGTTTAATGCAGCTGATTCTTCTTCTATTAGTGTGCAATGAGGAACACTAGATATAATTTCTCAATAGTCCTCATATTTTAATCGGGTATGAAATAAAATATTGATGAATAAATTGATACTACTTTCCTCGGTTGGCTTATTGATTTTTGACAAGTTTTTAGTCTTTGCAAGAAATTTATATTGAATTTTATCCTACTTGAAAATGAATGAAACTATGCGATTTGACAACTCTATCTAATTTTGTGGAGCATTTTCAGAGCTGGAGGATTATATTTGTACAATGTTCAAGAGATCTTTGCTGTAATCATCCGAAAATATGATCAAAAATTCAATGCAATACATCTCGATGAATATCTTGAAAATAATTTCGAAATATCAACTTTAATAATGTATTGTATTTCCTTATTGAAGTTCTGAACTACTTCGAGTTAAATCTAGCAGCCTCTCGGAAAGCAATATAACTGTTTTAGGTCAACGCAGGTGAAAGGTCTTGCCGTTTTGCCGTTAAAATGGACTGATCCGCTCACTTGAGAGGTCCGGTACGTCGAATTCCTCCACTTTTTCCTGTTTTAATCTTCGACCGTAAGGTTTCAACAATAATCCCATATTCGAGTTTCCCCACCTTTACCATTGCAGCTGTTAGCAGGGTTAACAGTAGCTCGCAAACAAACAAATATGATAAACAAATTTGAGACTTCTTAGGATCCAACAGTGGATGTTTAGCGCACGCTAGATTCCACACGTCGAGCTTGGTCAGAGTGGGCGAAGCCCGCCTGGTAATTTGAAGCACCGCCGATTGAAAACAAAACCACGTTTCAAGTTACGTGAGATTCCACAAATCGAGCTCGATCAGAGCGGGCGAAGCTTGCGTGTTCGTTTTGGTGCGAAGCACCGCCGGTTGAAAACAAAGCCACTGTTTAGTGCCACTGACAAAGCTTCATTTTACTAGTGAGCTTGGAGTATAGCTATCTGAGGCTGAGGCTTCGTGCAGGTGCTCGAATGCGTCCGTTATCCCTTGGAAGAGATGTTGTGAAGGAATTCGGATATAAGATTATAGCTACCTACGGCTTCGTGAAGGAGTTCGAATGCGTCCGAGGGATCAAAGTAAAAGGAACTGGTGAATTCAAATCAGAATGGAGATAAATGTGAGTTGCATTATTATTATTAAGCGCTGAATATTTATTGTGTATTTATAATATGTCACTTTATTCAATGAATTTTGACTATTATTTATATCAAAATGATAGTGTTTGACTATTTTGAAGCCTAAGAACATTACATTAAGAAAAAATGAACATATAATCCAATTTTCGCTCTTGTTACTGTTAGGATCATGGTACTCTATAGCAGATAGATATTCGAGTATCCATTGAAGATTGGCTAAACCATCAATAAACAATAATTGACAATTGACAAATAGCAGGCTGAATCTGCATTCTGCAATCCGGTTTGCGGAATGCACTCTCCATTACTGCAATCAAATAACTGATGACAATAGTTGGAACATAATATGATTTATCTCCTCTCCATTCAATATGAATGTTCTATTTCATATGCATTTAGCATTTGCTTCAGTATACTAGGATGAATCGCAAAGTTATTTATCTAGCTAAGAAGTCTCTATATCAAATTGTGTTGAAATTGTATTTATGCAAATTTATGAGTGCTTTAGTAACTAGTAAAATGAGTGTTTCTAGAGTCAAAGATTGTTAGTGCGTTAGGGACGTTTACACAATAATGTGTCTGTTTGCTAGATACTGGAATAAATGATGATTGAAGAATATAGTATCAAAAAAAAGCTACTTGAGAAGTAGAAAAAGATTGGTTACGTTAGTTAGGACATGTGAAACAAATACCAGGTAGGTGAAAAATTTTCAAAAAAATATTTGTTGATGGAATGTAAAAGACCACGTGGGCTTCATGTGAGTAAATTAATTGATATGATTATCGATTGAGATTTGTTCAGCTGAATACTGAATTGGATTCATGTCAACTTTTTGCTGATGAAAAAGCATCATTTAGCATATGTATGTATTTAGGAATATAGAAATTTCAATCAAAAAACTTTTCTAATACTGTAGTATCAAAGATAAAATTCAAATAGAAAATACACAAACAGATAGAATTAATCAAAAATTCACATCAAAGGTTCTTACAATTTTTCAGTTTGGGAGGTACTGTGAAAATTTTGTATTGGACGATCTTTGTATATTCAGATACATGAATAATAATTAGATTAGGTCTTTTCTTGACTCAACATCAGGTATATAATTATCCAGTCGTTAGCTCTAAAATTATCACAAAAAAATCTGACGTGAACATCACGTGACTTACTTGTACATCATTGGATATATACATATAATACGATGTGATTTTGTGTTTGATCGTATATATCATTGGATATGTATAATCAAACACAAAATTTCATTGTTCCACAGTTAATCGTTTTGGATTTACTCAAGAGATTCTTAAAATCTGTCAAGTAAAATGCGCTTTCAGCCAAGTCGGTTGCTACGGGAACAGTAGGCCATTATTCTTATACTACAACATTCTTAAATACTGATTTCCAAAATCCAACGACTACCAACAGATCTGATTTTATGCGCAAAATTAAAGAATAAATTCCATCTGAAGTGAACTTCCGGTTCAGTCTATTGTTATGAATATAGTAAGCAATCATTCAGATGCTACAGCAGACTGAAATACCAAATTTCAATATTCTACACCTGATCGTTTCAAATTTATGCGAAAAATTCCAAAAGACTGTTAAGTAAAGTGCACTTCCGGCTTGATGGATCTCAATAAAAACAGGATATAGGCATCTAGACGGTATAATCATCCTAAATACTGAATCCTAACAATCTACGTTCAATCGTTTTGGATTTATGCGAAAGATTCAAAAAATGTTTCCAATAAAGTGCTCTCCCGGCTTAGTCGATAGCAATCATAATGCAAGGAGTACAACTAGATATTATAAAAGTGCTTAAAACAAAACTTAAATATCCTACGACTGATTGCTTAGAATTCATGCGGAAAATTCAAAAACTCTGTCATATAAAGTGCCCTTCCGACTCAGCCGATTGTTACACAAATAGAAGATGACCATTAAGATGCTACAGCAATTCCAAATTCCAGTAGCCTACGGCTGATCATTCTAGATTTATGAGGAAAATTTAAAAAAATCTTAAATGAAGTGCACTTCCTGCTTAGCCGATCGCAATCATAATGCAAGATGTACAATAAAATTTCATAGAAGTGCTTAATACGGAATTTCAATATGCTATAGCTAATCATTCTAGATTTATGCAAAAAATTCAAAAAAAGTTTCAAGTGAAGTGCACTTCTGGCTTGGCCGATTCATACAAAAATAGCAGATGATCATTCTGATACAACATTAAGTTCAAATACTGAATGTCAACATCCTACGGTTGATCATACTGGATTTATTAGAAAAATTCGAAAAAAGTTTCAAGACAAGTGCACTTCCGGTACAGATGATTGGAACCATGATGCGAGGTGCACAACTAGACCCTATAACAGTCTTAAATACAAAATTTCAACATTATACGTTCAACCAGTTTTGAGATTTGCGAGTTACGCACGAACGTACGCACGCACGTACGAACGCACGCACGAACATACGTACCGATATCAAGCCAAAAATAGTCAAAATGGATTCAGGGATGCTCAAAACGGATATTTCCATCAAAATCTCGATAGGTAAATTTTGTCGGTTTCACAATACTTACTTGTTACTTTGTACAAGTAAAAATGGAACAGGCATGTACCTTTTTATTCTAACTGGTGCTTTGCCAACATAGTACCCTTATTCACACATCCTGATCTTTTCCAGAATGATAAAAAATTGCGGGACACTTTGCATGATCCGATCTTATTTAATTTTGTAGAGATATATTCTTGATCCTAGATTATTTATCTCAGATAATGATTGTCCAGCTTTCGGGTGGAGTTCGAGAAAAAAATATCCAAACAATACCACAGGACTAACAGAAGAAATACAGAGCAGATGGACTAATTCTCATCGAATAAAAGAAACAATTTCTCTACAGAATTGACTCATGGCAATAAGTTTTACATTATAAATCCTTCATATGCGAGTTTCCGTTTTCCACATTATTCACATTTTGTGTTAGGAACGAATTCAGAGGAAAAAAGATTGACAAATTTTTCAACAGCTTTTATTTAATTATATTTTTGCGAGGTTGTGCGTTTTCATGTATTTACAGGCCCTGGTATTCAAAGTAGTATGATTTTTTTTACCATGCAAGCTGTGGTTGCTATGGTTATGTTGGCTTACCGCCCACGCCTAAAGGCGATCAGTACAGAATATTCACATAAAATACATATTTATTCATATAAAAGTTGAACGAATAATTATCACAATTTTTTATTGAAATGGGATTGAACTTTTACTAAATTTTGATTGATTCTTGGATACGTGAATATATACCGATTTCGCATATTTGAAAACCTCACTAAGACTCGATCTCCAAAGTATTGTTCTCAATTGGTGGACTGTACTTACTAACCTTCATACTTAAATAACTGATACAAAACTTCTATAGTGTACTGCAAATGTAGTGTTCTACTGCTGCGAGATAAAATTGCAGCTATTTGTATAGCCCCAAATGTTTATATGGATACAAATGTATCGACATCAAGTGTGCTGATTTGTCCACAACCAAGAAATAAAGCAAGACCGCCGATGAAATTGCTATTACTATAAAATATTTGAAAATAAGGCTAAGTCCGTGATCTAGTAGCAGTAAAATCTGGAAGAACCAAGTCCAATTAAAAGTACATATTCAAAGCGCTGTCAGTTAGAGGCCTATGCCTATCAGTACAATATTTTTTACTCATTTTACTGCTATTGGCTATTGGCTATTGGTCTTTCTCAGATTACACCCTTACGTCAGGTTCTCTCAGAATACTGAGAATTCAATGAATATTTACAATTAATTGAAATTGCTACGGAATCACAGACAATGCTGAACATGGCGTGGGCACCACCGTGTCCCTTGATAACGAGTTGCAGACATTTGGACCAGTAAATCGTAGCTATTTGTTGCTCTTCTTGATGAATGAGTCTGAAATAAAGGTTTCTCTTCAATTGGGATTTTGTTCAGATGTAGTATATGCATACATAATAAATTTGAAACAAATGTCGTCCAATGTTTAGGTATAATCCAATAATTCACAGTATCTGTAAATTATCAATAATTTCTTCGATATATCTAGGCACGAGCTTCTTTCTTGTATTTCTAGGTTTCCATTGCATTATCTATATTGTGTAATTACCATTAAATTGCTTTTCACACAGTCAAACAAACAATAATTAGTTAACATCAAATCTCAAGTTCCGAACAAGACATTTGTACGTAATAGCTAATTCCAAACTTTCTTAGAAATCTTTCATTAGGCTTAATGGCTACACCTCTCAGAAGAGTAAACTTCAGCAGCCATTTAATTCACTTTCAAGTCCAATTTGCTCTACACTCCACTATTTCCATAGAGAAAAAGTAAATACTTGCTGAGTTTGCCATTCAGCTTCTGAGCTGTTTGTATTACTTCTGGTAATCATAATATAAATTGAAATCATTCCGTCACTGATGTTTGACGGCGATGTTATTTGTTTTACATCAATGCTGCAAACCGTAGTACGAATGTTATAGGAAGCTGAACCTTTAGTAATGTTGCAAACGGAAAACAATAAGCACCATCTGCTGCTGAACGAAAATTACTAGATTTTTGCACCAATGAAGTAACAACATATTTTTCAATGTATTTTTGTATGAAAACTGACTTGATATTGTGCAATGTTTATACGAAGGTGTTAAATCCAGTTTCTATTGACAATTTACGAGAAAATAAGTGCTTATAAAGATCAATGATGCAGGTATAACTTTATTGTTTTGATCAAGTTTTCTTACTTGTTTTATAACAAGCAATTCGTATAAATTATTTGTTTGGGTAGTTCTGATTGGAACAAATCGCTTTCTTTTAAAACTTTATCTTTCTGTTTTTTATCTACTGACGATTACCAAGTGACAGACGCTTTAAGTCAAAAAAACAATAACATCAACACCTTGTTTTCCGCACTATTTGTTGCAGTACGACTAAATGTTTGTAACAGAATGAATTGAATAAGATTGTAGGATTTTCAAAACTCGTTGCCCTTAGTTGTTTGACACACTTCAACCAAAAATCCAAATTTATGAAATTTTGGAGCGAAACAGCTACTCATCCTAAACCAACTCGATCAAATTTCCCACACAGACAACTTACATGCTCTGTAGTCTCTCTCTAGACAATTCAAGGCAAAAAGATCCAGGTATTGTAGCTTATTATGTAGAATCTACAGAGTGATCAATAATGATTGTCTGACAAGTGACAGGCAAAAGTTCGCATTATGATCAAAACTATCTTCATGGAATAAAGTTAGTATAAATTTATTTATTTTGAAAACTACGTTACCAAAATTTCAAGAACATAATGGCGTATATTTTGCATATTTTATGACGGATTCATCCATAATCTGATTCAATGAACAAAAAAGTAAGTAAATAGCTATATTATTGACTGATTATTGAGAATTCATTATTATTCTACCAAATTATTAGGTTAGAATCGTGTTTTCAGAGGAACTGTCATCTGTCTCTTGAAGGTCACTATTTCAAGCAGGCGGCAAAGAAAAAATCAGAACAAAGCGGCACGGACAATCATTTTTGATCACTCTGTAGAAATCATAACGGCAAAAGTGATGGTATTATGATCTTCTACGAGAGATTGAAATGGTAGTAGTACTAGCAATTGACACCAGAATTCACTCTGAGCTCAAAAAATTCTCTGACTTGATGAAAATTTGGGTGTAGGTAGTAGTAAATAGAGAGCTGGCTACATAAAATTTATCAAGCGCGATCGAAACCGGGCTCTTCAACACAGTCTACCTCGATGTTCTTCTTCGTTTTTTCCTCTGCCATTTAGCACATAGCATCGTTGACAGATGCGCAATTATCACCAATAGTTTTTAATGATGAGCCTTATAATTCTTTTGATTGTGAAATTTATTCTTTTGGGAAATATTCAATCTTCAAACCATGTAATCATGAAGTCCAAATTTAAAAATTCTTCTTTTTTTAGACCGGTCAGGAATAAGAAGGTTATTGCCATTTTTCATTTTCCAAAAAGCGCGAAGCTCTAAAACTCAAATCAAATTCATATTAAAACGACGATGACTTTCTTCTTTCTCAACGAATTAAAAAATCTGACGTGAACATCACGTAGCTTACTTGTACAACATTTAATATATGCACAAATTTATTTAATAAAGTTTTTCCATCACATTATAATTAATATAATTTCAACGATATTTTGACATGTACAAAGTCAAACAAAATCAAAAAATTGACAACAGATTATCATTGCCTATCTTATCATTTCACTTAAACTGATAAATTTATACCGCAAATTCTGAATGTCTGTTATACATATAAACTGCACATCCCGCTCAGCCGATTGATACAAAAATAGTAGATAACTATTTTGAAGCTACAACAATTTCAAACACTAAATTCCAATTTGCTATGCCTGATCATTCTAGATTTATGCAAAAAAAAAGTTTCGAGTAAAGTGCACTTTTGGTTTGTCCGATTCATACAAAAATAGCAGATAACCATTCTAATACAACACCAAGGTCAAATCCTCAATTACAGCATCCTACGGTTGATCATTCTGGATTTATTAGAAAAACTTGAAGAAGTTTCAAGTAAAGTGCACTTCCGGTACAGACGATTGGAACCATAATGCGAGGTGCACAGCTAGACTCTATACCAGTCTTGAATACAGAATTTCAACATCATACGTTCAAACAGTTTTGAGATTTTATACGTACCGACATCAAGCCGAAAATAGTTAAAATGGTTCCAGAGATGCTTATCAAAATCTTGATAGGTGAATTTTGTCAGTTTCACAATACTTACTTGTACTTTACAAGTAAGTTAAAACTGGAAAGGTTTTTGAAGTTGAAGATTTACACTTTGTGATTCTGTTTTCTGATCAGACTTGCGGTCAAATGGTATATGTGTCGATCCAGAATATACTGATCAATAGGATGCCAGAATTTATAAATGTAAAATTAGGTCCTGGGTGTTGGAAAAAAGCTACTTTCGGTCAATTTTCTCGAGGTGAACTTCCCTGATAGGATTTACAATTATTGAAACCAGTACCAATCGGTAGCGAAGGTCAAGTACTTAAAGAAAAAACCAGAGTGTCATACCCTGTTCTGTCCAAGAGGATGGCAGCCATCCCCTAAGTATAACCTCTTTTCGTATTCAACTTCCCTGATCGAACTTAAGATTGTGGCACTCTAGTTTTGTCTTAGAGTATTCAACCTCCGCTATTGATTGATACTTGTTTCAAGTTATTCCCAGAAAAATTTACCAGAAATGGCCTTATCTTCAACACTTGGGACAGGATTCTGAATTTATAAATTCTGGCATTCTATTGACCACTATATTCCCGATCGATCCAAATACAATCTGACAATGAATCTGATCAGGGAAGATATGATGCTCTTGGACTTTGTAGTCGAGATTCATTGTTCTGTAAATTAATGTTGGGAGCACTGTGTACAATATCTATCACTGATTTTTTGTTGGATCTAAATATCAGGTGTATGCTTGATAAGTATTATAATTTGAGACTTGAGGACCGTAGAACATGTGTATAAAGCATAACGATATTTGGACAATAATTTTCTTGACTTGGCAAGCTTCGGTTCGATATTCCTTAACTAATCTCATAATGCTCAAACTCATATGCTTAATTATATTGCCGTGGAGAACATTCTATAAGTAACAAATTGTTTCTCAAAGCATTTGTTTTGTTTACATGTTGCTCCTACGCCCTGATTTGGAAGTTCTTGAAGTTTATTTTACCTATAAATAAAGAACTCTTTGGTAAGCTGTTTGAAGTTCAAAACTGTGGGAGTATCTTTACATCTTGTCTACATAAACTTGGTTAATTTTTGCTCAAATGCTTTACTAAGTTTAAAGTTGTAATGAAGAAAAGTATTTGCTCGTATATAACTTTTCAAATTTGAATCAAAATGTTTTTGCTTTTAGAACACAGTATTCATCGTTGATGAATAAACCTAGATAAGAAAAAATTGAATTTATTTGGGACAAATTGAAGATATTTATGAGGTATCCATTTAATTTCTCTCCCCCATCATGGGATTAGTTATTTTGCTGAAGAAATCCTATTATAAGAGTATAATTTTGTAATTAATGATTTATGTTCATAAGTACGTTTTTATCTTTTGTAGTTTTCAAAATATCCGCTTCAGAATTAGTTAAAAATATTTCCAAATGAATTAGTACACCTATTTTCGTAACCTGGAATCCATAAGCACTTTGAAAACATGCTATTACTAAATCTTACAACCAGAACGTCCGTTTGCTCCGCAAAAACAAAACTGTATTAAAATATTCGTAAACGAAGCAATTTTTGGAAGGACACCAACTAATAAAAATAAAAACTCGCATTAACTAGATTAATGACTTTTTTAACCCAAATTTTATGCATCGGAGGATGTTACAGTTTTGATCATATAGAAATACACGTCCTGAAACACATGTCGCTTCAATTCATATATCGGATATTGAATAATATACATGATATTGTATTTCCATTTGTACTATGATATTTGGATTCAGTTTATCCTGGAATAAATTGAAGGCCGTAATTATTATTTTGCATTACGTATCCCTGAATGATATTGTTAAAGTAAATTTGAATAATATATTTTAAATTGAAAACAATTTCTGACTGATTTTCATCATAAATAAAAATTTATTTTCATAATACCTGCATTGAAACAACGCGTTTCAACGCCTGTTTTGTCAGTCGAAACAAGACAATTGCAGACAAATGCGAGTGTAGCTGGGCAGGAACAGGCTTGTTTCTGCCCGAGGGGAGAAACAAGTTTGTTTCTGCCCGCTGAATTAATTTTTTACATCGTTTTATCCCTGGCAGAGTCGCATTTGTTCATTGTCAATCTCTAAATGAAAATCATATAACCTTAGTTAATTTGACAGTTGTTGTATTCGGAACTGTAAATTAAATTAAAAAGACGATTAGTTTCAAGAAAAAAAAATATTAATACGACAATTTTAAGTACACCACAACATCTTATTGATGAAGCACAAGCAGCTACTCTCGACTAGTTACCTGCAAAATCAAAAGAAAAATATTTACTTTGTTATGACAAATTTGTAATGTGGAAAGTTTCAATGCAGGTATTATGAAAAATACAGTGTGTGGCACGGGACAAAACACGATTTCAGCCGAGGGTGATGCCGGCCCTCGCTTCGCTCGAGCAAGCAACGCTCACCCTCAGCTGAAATCGTCTTGTTTCGTCCCTAGCCACACAATATACTATTCCATTGCTCGGAGCTTCAATTAGTACTGACGTTTGGGAATGACATTCATTCAGTTTCACAGATACATCATTACAATTGTATAATAAATGAATATATGAGGTTATATGTTTATTTGTGTTTTTCAAAATGTATCATGAAACGAAAGAAATGTTGAATTTTGATTCAGTTTGAAATCTATATACCAACAATTATTAATACTTTATTATGGGGAGAGTATATTTGGAATACAAATATAAACTTTAGAAGGATAATAATTGAAAATATAAGAGAATACTACAAGGCAAATAAATCTCCACACAAATCTGAAAATAATAATGATTTCTATTTGCTGCATAAAAAACAATTATATGAGCATCAACGATTTATCTTATTTGTTTTATTTATTACCTCCGTTTTACGACTAAATAGAAAAAACTGTAATTTATATTAATAAAACTTCGCAAAAACAAATTTCCTGTTTACAACACACAATAGTTGTCTCTTATTTTCTAGGAACCAATTGAATTATTCTCTGGGAAAAGTTTGTGCGGTAATTTAAAATTCACGTAACTTGCGAATTGTAATTCCAAGTGCATTTGACAGATAACCCCATTGACGAATGATGTCACACAGCAGCGTTATAAACTTCCGATGAGCTTATTTTGTGGAATTCATGTACGTGGAATATCAATGCATATCCTCTAACCTAAAATTTTTGTGTAAACAAGATTCGCTCTTCATTTTGTGTGGAATAATAATTCTCTGGGAAATGATAACGAGCTTTTAATGCTTTTATTTTTCAGATTTTGTTTTTTGCGAATATGTAAAATGGAAATTAAACACACATTTAGAATTCTGAAGATGAAATATTTAATAATATGTATGTTTAGATTATATAATGCGGCATTTTTTCTGCTTCTCACTTTACTCTATTATAGTCCATAATAAAAAAAAATCATGAGCACGCAAGAAATACCTTAATGAATATTGAAATAGTAAAAGTTTATATACTATTTATCCCAGAAAATAGAAGGGCTCCCACATTAAATAAATAAAATCGTAACTTGTTTTGTATCTGCGCCAGTCAGAGAGATAATTTCACCGCTGCACACTGTGAACGTAGCTGAGATAACGATACCACGTATGCACATGCGTTAAGTGATGAGAAGGTAATACTTTTCGCCTCACAATATTTGCGCGAGCGACATGATGATGTGCAGCTCTATTACAAAATCCAAACAATCTCCTTAATAATAATAATTTTTAGAAATGGTTATTGTTAATAACGATATAAGTATTCATTCATTCATTTTCTACGATTATTCATTCTAATTATGGTGAGTCATGCAGATGAAGTTGCGGATAGGTACTGTCTGATATAGAATATAAGTAGAAATATTTCACGAAATAATGTATGGAATAAGAACTATACTGTAGCTAGTGCAATGTTAATAAATCACAATAAATTTGTGACAATACCATATTGAATAAGAAATTCTGACAACGAGAAATTTAGGTAAATTATTTGAAGTGGTACACAGATTTTGCAACAGCTTTCATTGATAATTATGGTGAAGTGATAAGTGTTTCATAAAATAATATCTCACAACGGAACAGATTTAAAGATACATCATTTCCAAGAGAATTCTTTAGAAAAGTTATCTATTTTGATATAATCCATTTGCACCAATATGAGCTGAAATATTGAGTATACTTATATCTTTACACTCTCTTAAATTATGCTTTCAGAGCTGAAAAATTCCAGTATCAAAATCTTGGGAAATAATTATTTTCAACAATTTAGAATTAATCCAAAAGTCATACTTTCAAGATTTGATAGAAGAAAATATTCTGTAGTTTCACGCCGAGAGAAAAAGATTTCTTTTGATCTTTTAGTACTTCATCAAAAAGGTCAAATATGAATTTAATAATATGATTCTCTTATATCTAGCGTCAATCGTGTACCATGGATATTAAATTTTATATTACGCATTTTTAGAATACTCTTGAAATTGCTTTGTACTCGTGTTGAGAATTAATTAAAGTAGTAAAAGTCCAAGGTAAGATGCTTTTACTATAAAATTTCAATGAAGAATATTTAGATAATTGCATCTTTCATAATTTTTATATAATTTCATGAAGCATCGAGATGTTCAGCGATTCTTAAGATATAGGTGGATATTCAGGAATCGATTCTTGAAAATCGTATTAATGAACAAAATGCTGCTCATCTCAAATTTTGTAATTTCGCTTCTGAATAATTGAGGAACAGGCGTCTTAAGTTCTAGACAACTTTACCATTTCTCAAGGCGTCGAAATACTGTGAGACTTTTTGTTTTTTATAATCTGAAAACTCTTCGAAGACTTACTGAAACAAATGAATACATAATAACTCCGTTCAGAAATGTCTAAAATTAGTTGAACAACTTCAGTTCATTGTTGGACGCCTTTAACAGAGAAAGTTTCATACAAATAAAATAAAATTAATTGTAACAAATTACCAAACAGAAGTGGTAAACATGCAATAAAATTATAAACTTTTGTCTCTACATTTTTTTCTCTAATAAAACGAATATCAAACTGTTTGATGCACGAATTATTTTTCTGATATAATAGTTGAACTATTCGGCGGAGAAAGCCAGTTCTCCTGACATTCTGAGAGCATCAGAATAGTCTACAACACAATTATAAATGTTGTTGAAAAGAAGTAACACCGACTTGTTGAAAGATAAAACAATAATTTAACGGAAATTACGGTGGTTGTAGGGCAGAAACACTTCAGCAGAAAAGTTTCATTTAGATGTTATTTTTATTTAAAGTCCAATATTTCGTAACAATTTTGTTACTTCATCAGGGATACTGAAAACGTACATAAATTCTTTTAATACTTATCCAAAAATATAAATTTTGAAAACACTTTACAAATAGTTATAACTTGGAATAAAATTGTAAAATTTTTTGAAACAGTTTGAAAATTTTTCAGGATTTCCGTCCCCTCTTCTTGTTGAGTTGGTTTTCGTCGTTTACGTGTAGCCAGCAGTCAAAAACATGGCGTCACCACGTTGGCTGTGAATTTTTTAATAATTTTTATCATAAATATGGCTGTATTGTCTGACAAAAAATTGAGTTTGTGTTAACATAGTTAGTCACGTAATAAATGTGTGTTACGAAGACTTTTAACAATGAAAAATTTTCAAACTGTTTCAAAAAATTTTGCAATTTTATTCCAAGTTATAACTATTTGTGAAGTGTTTTCAAAATTTATATTTTTGGATAAGTATTAAAAGAATTTATGTACGTTTTCAGTATCCCTGATGAAGTAACAAAATTGTTACGAAATATTGGAATTTAAATAAAAATAACATCTAAATGAAACTTTTCTGCTGAAGTGTTTCTGCCCTACAACCACCGTAATTTCCGTTAAATTATTGTTTTATTTAACAATTATAAATATTAATATAAATTGATGAAAACTTGTACATTCATCGAATTGAGAACTATTTATCCCGAAAACTATATTTTACTAATGTATGTCCTAAAATTGACAACATTTTGAGCCCAATTAATATAAATTATTTTAATAATAAATACATTTTTTTGGTTTTAATTCTGTATATTCATTTTAATTTTTGACGTTTCGACTCTCTAACCGAAAGTCTTCATCAGAAAAAATGATACAAAAATAACCAAGGCAAGAAGGTATCTAGATAATTAGAAATTAAAAATTGAAAATATACAGATAACTAGATGTGAAAACGTGAATTCCACATTTAGTGCAAAAAGAACAAAATTCCTCTGGCATTCAACCAAAGTCTGAGGAAAAACCACGTAAAAAACCTCAACAGAGAAATCAACGATATGAGTCTCGACAATTATTATAGAGAAAAAAACCAAAATATCAGCACTCAGGATTTGAGAAAAGTGAGTAATGTTGTGACGTATGTATCTCTGGCACCTGGTGTTTGTAAATTGGCCATTTGCCTCAAGCTTTCAAGTATGCGTACGATCAAAGTACATACAACACTTCTCTATTCTACACATTTTGTTCCTCAGAAAATGAGTAACGTCTGGAGGGCCTGAAATCTTGTCCTATATATTTTGCCCATGTTCAAGATTTTTGTCTACGTTGTGAATGCAGCTGTTTAGTTTAGATGGAAAAGATTATCACTAGAGACAATCTGCTGATGCGGTTACTCCACGAACTAATACTATTGTCAAAATATTGAAGAAAATAGAACTCGTTCTAGTTTTTTATGTACATTTCAATGTACATGCAAATGTAAATTGGACTTGAAGAACTTTTTTTGTATAATACATTAGGATCAAGTGTATCATACGGACTTCATATTTTTCGTCAAATCGTTTGATTTGATACTGATTTCAAAAGAGTTGTGAAGAAAATTGTGACGCATCAGCTTGAAACGTCCGGCATATCAAGTTTAAAATGGCATCGTATAGCTCATCTCATTCTACTCGTTCAACCGTTTTATTTGACACTCATATTGAAAACCTTTAAGTAAAATATTAATTGCCATCTTGAGACATCCGTTGTATTGTCGTATTGGATTGCTTATTGTATTTTATTTCTGAAAATTCTTCATTTCATGAGAGAACTGTAATCAAAAAGTTATCTGTTATCTGCGAATGCTCGCAATATTGGATTCAAAACGATATTGGATGTACCTCAGATTTATACACAGAATTTTAGAGCTATAGCTTAATTCGATTCAGTTGCCATTTTGATTGCAAGATTTGTAACGAACAGAAATAAGCTACCATGTTGATGCGTCCGCCATATTGGATTTGAAACAATATTACATTCCTGTATAATATTGTGACCGGATTCATAGACGTAGGCAAAATTTCAAAGCTCTAGCTTAATTGAACTAGCCGAAATTTTAATTGCAAGATTTGTACTGAACAGGGAGCGTGAGCTAATAAAAAAATAATAAACGATCTTCGAAATGCAGGGATAGCAATGAATGAATGAATGAGATCGAAACAAATAAAACCAATAAAATAATAACACTGAGATCATTTGCTGGGTCAGGCTGATCTAGTTGCGCCTCTTCCCTGAAATATTGAACTTCATTTCAAAATAAGAGACTTACTGCCATATCATGAACATTTTTGTCATATCATATAGATTTTGCAAAGAGTTCACAAACTATGCGTTAAGTAAACTACAAGTTTAGATATATTCATTGGAAAATATCGAAAATTTTGAACATATATTGGATCAGATACATGTCTGTATTCAATTTTTCTCTCAAATTCGTTTTTAATGCTATTCTGTCAGAAAACATTCACTGTTTATTGTAAAACATCCCGTATTTCCGGAAAATAAAACATGATATACATCATTATCGATACTAAGTTCAGATATATGTAAAAGAACTGTTCTTGTTTTTTATTCCCCTGTATATTATGCGAGATGCGAGGAGATTATTTAATGAACATTTTCCTCACATATTTGCAAATATATGGAAGATGAATATTCTCTCAATGGAAATTGCACATGAAAATTCATTTCACGTGAAGCATGCAAATATGAGAATCCTTCTTGACGCATAATTTCATTTCACATTTTAATCAGAAATTAATGGAGTGACACAAATCCTTGAGAGAAAAGTCTTCCGTTAAATATATCTTTTTGACATTCTGCTTGCTGTCTGAACAAGCACTCATCTTTTACAAGAAGGTCTTGTTATTCAATGTCAATTACTAATGGTACTCCACTTTTCTTGTACTTATAGCCATATTTATTCCGCTCAATAATAATTCACAAAGTTCTTTGAAGGAATAGATTTTAATCTTCCACAATTAGTAATTTGGAGGAAATTATTATGAATTAATTAATTAGTTTTTTTGCACGATTGGGCGTTTTTATGTATTTACCGGTCCTCTATTCGAGGTGGTATGTTGATTTTACCATGCAAACTATGGTTACTATGGTTATGCTGACTTACCGCCCATGGGCAAAAGCAGTGAATGAAAATTTCACAATAAAATATCAAACATGACAGCTGACAGCGCATAAAAAATTACCAGTAGAAACTCAATTCCAAGAACAAAATTCGAATACATATTTTGGATGGATCTTCCAACCGTGCAAAAAATTTTATAAGTATCACGGTCAATAAGTACTGTACCGATTTCGCATAATATTTGGAAACCCCGCCAAGGCTCGGCCTCCAAACTGTTATTATCAATCGGTAAACTGTACTTACTGACTTTAATACTTGAATAACTATTAACTCGTGACAGAAAATTTTTTTTTTCACAGCCTGCCATTTATAGGGTATATACTTATTGCTGTAAGCTTGAGATATTTGCGATTGAAAATTTCCGCTGGGTGTTAACGCATATTGAAAAATGGATTTTAATCAGCAAGTGAAAATAGCTTCGTGGAACAACTTATTACAGTCTGATATTTTTCAAACATAGGGCAAGTTCACAAAAATTATTACAAATTATCTGAATATGCTCTACTCTTGGACTGATGTGAACCGTCTGCCAATGAAATTTCAGTTGATTTTGCAAATTTTCCTCACGATCCAAGAAGTAGCAGACTGTAAAAAGCTATTCAAAGAAGCTATTTATTGTTACTGATTGGGATATTTTTTTTCAATATGCACATGAAAAATTATTTCATTTTTCTGTAACGAGCGCCCAGTCTATGAGAACAGACAAACATGGATATTTTAATATTCATGACATCCCTAAATTTCAACTGACAACTATTTCTATAGTTATAAAGCGATCGTTAAAGGAACACTATTCGCTATACAAATATATTTGGAACGTGAGGCTTTCAATATTCCGCTTTGCAGTAATCTCTTAACCTTTTCTAAATTAACATCGGTAACATCTAAATTCAGTGATTTACATTAATATTCTACGCATCACAAACAATTCTAGTTCTATCACTATATGAACGTGTGGCGATCAAGTGGAATTTTTTTTACCTATTTATGTATAAAGCATATACACAACATATTAGGTTGTTTGCTAAGTCTGAACATTCATTGGAATCACTTATCGGAATAATTAGGCTATATAAACATCAAATACTTTCTTATATATAAACCAACAAATTTGACGCCCCGTGTTACGGTCCGCACTTAAGGTAGTTCCCCTGCGGCAGCCCCAGCCAAAAGTTATATACCGTCTGCATTTCTAAATGGTTGATAATTCGTTCAAATTATAATCAATAATTTTGTAAATCTCATATATACGTACTCGGTGCCAGTAAGAGATACGATAGATATCATTTGCTTTCGTAAAATTTATTCTAAAAGTTCTTTTGAACTGCCATTGCGAGTAAACTGTTTGATGGAACTATATGGGATTTGCCTCAACACACAGAAAAGGTTGCCTATACAGACGACGCATTCTTATGTGTGCGTGTTGGAATGATGATCGTAGCCAATCGTGGCAACGTTCCGTTCCCCACCATTCGCTCATTCGCTTGCAAAATATGTCGTATGCAGTTAAATCTTAGTACTTCTCGAGATTATATCTGTCAAACTAGATGGTCAATCAACTTGATTTTTTTTTACAATATTCGTGGTATTCTGTTTTAGTTCCTCCTCGTTTTTCATAAACTTCTTAATTTTAATTCTAACGGTAGAATTAATAATGTGCTGTTTGCCTATGCATGGTCTATATGCTACGTGTTAATTGAGTCAACTTCAATTATATATATCTCGGGTTCAAGATGGTGAAACTTGTTCAAATTTTATAGAAGTGTTGTTCATATGTTAAACAATATGTATGCCAAATTTGAACAATTTTCTAATTCAACCATCTCGTGAGGGAACTACCTTAAGTTCAGCTAAGCCTAAACGTTCTCCCAAATTTCACAAGTATATTACAGTTGAAATCTCAGTTCACCCTTTAATATTCTCCATGAACTTTGAACCATTCAACGAAAAAATGCAGTTGAGTACACAAGTAGAAAATGCTGAACAAGCCCTAATACTATAACGACAAAATGCAGTTGAGTACATTAGTAGAAAGTCCTGAACCAGCCGTAATACAGAGTATACCAGGACTAGCGTAAAGAAATAATAAAAGTATACACCTGACATAATTTTGGCTAAAAAATGTCATATGAACATAGGTTCTATTCCTACCAAGATACAAGAGATCAAAGTTTCATAAATAACAGCAAATTTGAAATAAAAACAGAAAGAGAGACCATAGAAATATTGAATATATTCATTTTGCCTTATAGTAAATGTTCAAAATGTGCCCCTTGAACTTGGATGCAAGTTTGACATCGACAAATCATGGTATTATGAACTTGATTAATTGTATTTGGGTTGTTACGAATGACAAGCTGAAGCGTTTATTTTTCTACCTAGTAATTGGTTGTCTGTATTTATTTGTGGATTCAAAATGATTTGGCACTGTTTTTTATTGTTTCTTATCCTGTTTTTGGAGTATCTTGACTTAAAAATACTTTGAATAAGCTGCTATTTATAAAATTTTGATTTCTTGTTTTTTTGATTATTGAAAGGAATATGACATTTTTCACTCAAACTGATGTCTGGAATATGCTATTATTTTTTCACACTTGTCCAGATGCACTCTGTATAAAGAGAATATTATTGATATTCTCATTCATATTATTATTATTATCATTAGAAGGGAGTGAGAATCATGCTGCTCCATCAAATAGAGTATAAAATTATGTGTGTTACTTCAACTTTAATTTATATGATGTCAATTTCCAGTTCCTCTTCAGTTAGAAGAAGACGATAGTAGAGCAATTTAGTCTCACTCAGCACCCACCATGTAGTTTCAGTTTTAATATCATCGGGAATCCACCTCACAGAGGCTTTTGATGAATAGAATCTTGGAAAAAAATCAGTTATTCCAAACATTCATATCGTCAAGTTGGATTCTGTGCGAGCGAAGTGAGCTCTATTAATTGTGAGCTGCCTTGCGATCGAAACAAGCTCGGTTAATTGTAAGCTGCCGTGCGAGCAAAGCGAGCTCGGTCAACCTTAAGACATTATCATTTTTTTTTGTGCTCTATTAATTGTAAGCTGCCTTGCGATCGAAACGAGCTCGGTTAATTGTAAGCTGCCGTGCGAGCAAAGCGAGCTCGGTTAACGTTAAGACATTATCATTTTTTTTTCACAGAAAGCGAGCTCGGTTAACTGTAAGCTGTCATGCAAGCAAAACAAGCTTGGTCAACAGTAGGTCGCCGTGCGAGCATCGCGAGCTCGGTTAACGTTAAGACGTTATCAAATTTTTTTGCACAGATTTCAAAAAGTACGTTAATATGCGGGCGAAACCATGAGTAACTGCTGATACTAACAATTTTCCAATGAGATCAATGATTTCAAATGAAAAGTTACCGAAAAGAGTTTAAAAACTGAGATTTAAGCGCTAACAGTCGACCACTAAGGTTTAAGTGTTTGTTGAAGATTCAACTTTCTCAATTATAAATAAACCAGGTTTAAAAGCCAAGCCAATTTCAAACTATCACTATAATATTGGATCTAAACCGAGCTTACAGTAATCTAAATGATATTTTTAGGTTGGTAAGTCCATGAAAAATAAAGAGTTAGCATTCAAACAAAATTTCCAGTTTCTATCATCTTAAATAAGAAATTGAGTTACTCACAAAAATTTATGTGTGGACATGAGTAGGTAAGCTCGTATCAGTTCGGATTGGAGAAATTGACGTCGTACTCTACACAAAACTCACAGACACTGGTACATCGACTAGTGTTACGGTTTGGTAGTGCTACACTATCACGTTGACAGTTTCATGTAGCCAAACCAAAAACCACAATATTCATATATTATGAGATAAGGTTCAGAGTTTAAGTATTCAATGAAATTTTTTTTTGTATATATTTTGTACAATACATTTCTGAAAATGTGTTTCTAAATAGTACATAGCTAATTCAAGAAACGTTTGAATCTGAAGATTTATATCTGTTTATGAAATGACGAATCAAAAATAATAATATTCAATAGTAGGACGATGGATTCGAATAAGAACTGTGTTATATTCTCTTGATTATTTAAAAAATAGAGAAAATTCAAAATATCTCAGATGTCAAGTTTTTAATGTCAGTAGGGGGTCATCTATAAGATAATATTAATAATGAACTTATCAAAATTTTATCAGTTCCAATTGTAAATACATGCAAAAAAAACTCTAATTTGAAAATATTCGAGTATAATTGAAGTACCATCAGGTTATTGTCTTTTCAATTGACTGGTAAATTGTTCTAAAGAAAAATTTGATTATTAAATTAATCGAACAACACATCGCTTCATTTTGGCCTGGATTCAAATTATGTTGACTGCGTAGACAGTCTCATTTTATGATTCAGTCGAATTTCACCAGTTACCGAATTAGTTGTGATATAAATTATGCACAATGGATGTTCAACACATGTAGAAAGATTATTACCCAAGACAAAAATCTTCAAACAAAATAAACTATTATTTAGTAAATAAATGACCTACAAATTCATTAGAATCAATTAATGTTTTTTCTTTTATTATTGTATGCCAAGAACTTCACAACACGACTTTGACATTGTCGCTTGGCACAGGTAATGCGGTACAGATACTATTTTTAAGTTTGCATTTATCATCAAGTACATCTGAACTATATTTATTTATCTCTGAATATTTTTCTGACGAGCCACAGTAGACCAAATCCTATGTTCAGTATATCTTGTATATGAGTAAACAAAATAAATAAATTTTCAAAATGAACTAGATTATCATTGTATTTTATGATCATTATTATCAACTAACACAATTTAGACTAGATCAAAATTGCATAATACCAATACATCTGAGGCAAATATAGTTAAAAATTATTTTCAAAATACAGAACGAATAAATAATAGCTGGTGACATGCTTTAGGAACACATTTGTTTACATGCAACAGCAACACGATGATTTTGAAATCAAAAATAATTGGTCCGGTCTCTTGGCGTCTAGTGTCAGTTGCACTGAATTTATTGTGTCATCATACAGTTTATAAAACTCAATGGATACATATACTTTCATTTATATATCGTTTGTCCATTTGGTTAATTCTTTAAGGCTCCAGTACGTAACACCCGATTCATCTACAAAAATCCTTGGAGAGCTACAGTTCGATAAAAAAAAGATAACAAGTAGTCTTAGTAGTCAAAAAGCATCGTGCATTCAAAAACTCAACACTTTGTCGTTATTACTATGGATATTATAGTTTTATATCATTTAAATAAGGCATATCATTCAAAAAAATTCACAAATCAAATCGCAATTAGTTTCCAGTAAATTATATGCGCAAGAATAGCAACCAAGTCGATTAATAATGTAGCACTGATTTCTTGATTCTACAAATCAAATTCAAAAGTTAAATATTAACGGACATTACCAGTTCCTTGAAATCGAATTTTCATTATTTGTAACACGAGAACAGAGTTTCAAACATATCCTATATAATTTTCAGTTCTACCAACTACGCAAACTTTGAACTATTCTTGCTAAACCTGAAGAATATCGTGGTGTAGGAAGACATATCGCAAATCAATAAGAGACAAAAATAGAAAGTCGAAAGAGCGCAGATATATTTAATAGCGCTATATTAAAAGTTGTATTTACTTTTCTCACTTCAAGACGTAATAAATGTTTTTTGCAATCAAATTGAAGAAGGCAGTTTTTTTCTATCTACTGTTGAATTCGAAAAAGAAATTGAAAGAATTTGAAGCCACGTCAACAAACAATTAATTTTGAGATGGAGATTTTATTGAAAATATATTCCTATTGTGGTAAGTATCTCCGAACAGATTTATTATATTTGTATTTGAACAACTCTGATCTCTCACAGAGCATACAATTCATTAACAATCATTCTTCATTAAAATTCTGTTTAAAAACAAAGTCTATTGAGAATAAATTATCCAGCCAACGGAATATTTATAAACAGAATAAAAATTAGGGAAAAATCATCACTCAATCATGACAAATTTGACAGTGCGTTGCATCAACACCTCAAAGCTCAAATATTCATCCAAAATGATTTGAATCGTAAAGAACGATGGTTGAGCTTGATCATGAATGCTTGGATTGCATTGTTTGCAATATTCTGTAACAGTTGAATATTACTATCTTCAAACATACTACATACTAGCGCATATTAGATAATACAGATTAAATGATATGACAATGTTCAATCCAGATCTTATTTTAGAATTAGTAATTTCAAAATATATGATTCGTTAGATTTAATTTAATTTTGATGAGATTATGCTCAATTAAATGCTCATTTCTGGTTCAGGAATTGTTTATTGATATACAAAAATGAGTGATTTTACGGAAATCCTATACAAAGTCTGAAATTGCTGTCATCAATTCCGCATGATTTGCAGAATATATTTTGCCTGAGAGCTGGAACGACGTTAATTCATTCATAATTCTGTCATAACCAGTTTAGCAATAATTCGATATTTTGTTGTATGGCATGACTTCGATGTTGGTTTCAACCTGATTTTTCTCTTGTTTTGTCTTTGAGAACATATGAACTCCTGTTTTTCTCATTATCAAAGAAATGTCTTGAAGCCATGTTTTGAAGTTAAATATTTTTTTTACTCTTCGTATTGTTCCTCAAAGCTTATATATTTTTTTCAGAGAGGGTAGGATATTTCACAAAAAAAAGAAAACAGTTTTTTGCATGCACTTTAAGGGTATTAGCTCATGGATAAATTAAATCCTCAATTTGTCGCTATAAAATGGTGGGGTGCATTGTGTTTGACAACTTCTTATAATTCGCACTAAAACATCACTCTTATTGTAAAATACCCAAACAGCTGATTCTGTCGTCAACAGATCTAATATATCGCTGACATTGATAAATATTATTGGACTGACTCTAATCATTGAGTAACCAGTCGGCGCTGAAAAGGAATAAACCAATCGAAAAATGGAGTCATATTGCTCACATCAAGTGCCCTTTGAATCAATAATTCAGCTTAAAATCAGTATACCAATTGAAATTGGAAACTGTCGATTTCGATAAATCTTTTAAGATTAAGAATATGTATGGAAAAATTATAGCGGTTAGACCTCAAAAATCGTATTTATGAATTCATATTATTATAACATGTATACATTGTACATGTGTGCGATACTTGCGACTCCCTTGTTAAATGGAATTTTTCCAGTGGTAATGAAACAATGTTTTTTTTATTCAATCGGCGATGCTTCGCAGCCAACTAACGAGTGGACTTCGCCCGCTCTGACCAAGCTTGACAAGAAATCTTGAGTCCGAGACAGCTCAACGTGGAATCTTAAGCCTGAGACAGATTGACGTAGAATCTTGAGACCGAGACAGCTCGACATGAAATCTTGAGTCCGATGATGACGAAGATGTACTGGATACTGATTTTCTAGCCGAAAACTCCAGTCGCTTTCAAAGCGTACGCTTGTAAGTTGTTTATGCGCATGCGTCAGTTACCTACATTTGTAATGTTAAGACATATTTTTCCACCAAGTTTCGTCAAAATCGACAGTTTGACCGGCAATGAGATCCCTTTTCGCTATGATCGAAATGAAACAACTCTAGCTGATTTATTTGGATTATTCAAACAAAGGAGTCACTGTGTCACCAATACATTGAAGTTTCATATTGTTATATTCCAATGAGCAACTCCTAAACCTAGTGAACGTTTTACTCCCTCCTATTTCTCTCTCCATGGCCGCGTGGGTATACATTTTTTATTATTTAAAATATTGCTCCAATATCAGGAATAAAGCTAAGAGAAGCCTATAATAGCGTACATACAAATCTACTTTTACAGTTGAAACAAACTCCACTCTTCAAACTATATCACGAACTCTTCCTATAACGTTAATGGCTAAGTAGTTCAAACTATATATATTTTCGAGTGTCAGCGTTGAAATGGGTCACTCAACAGCAATGTAGCAGGTTAGGCAACAGTGATTTAGGACATTAAGTTCGCTTTGCAAGCACAAGATTGCAGGCACCTCGACATGTGCCATTTTTATAAGGGTTGGAGACACTACAAAAGTTAATTTGTCATTTAGATCCTGTCGTTAGTTAGAATTACTGCTCTCTACTCAGAGTGCACTCAGCTAGAATTTAATTCATTATTTTGTCACAGGCCAGAGCTTTCTCTTTCTACGATCATTTATACCGAAATCAAGAGGGTATTTCAATGTCAATAAAAGAAGTTAGCTCGAAAAGAAAGACGTACATATAAATTTTGAGGAAACGCATTCTTTTTCGGGGATATTCATTTTGCTACTGAATTTCACACGAATAATTCCTCCTGCATTGAGGAACAAAGCTTCCAAATTATAAATAAAGATTTTAAATAAGAGTCATTCGATAAATAAATAATCGATAGAAAAAAAACTATAAATCTTTTTGTGTAACTACATCAAGTGTTCCTAATAATTATTTTGTTAAGATGTTCAATCAAATGCCAATAACTGAATTTTCCAATTTTATCACAATTTTTGTGCTATCTGATCAAATTTGATGAAAATATTTCAAAAGCTTTCAACTCGAACCACAGAGAAGATTGTAATAGTATAATCCGTTATAAATGTCGACCTGAACCGATCAAATAACACAATGAAATTTATTTTTAATGCAAAGAAATACGATAACAAAAGTAACAATGCTGAGTTGCTTAAAGAAATTTATTGAAAGTTATGTTTAATTGAAAATTCAATACCTAATTCTTATTTTTCCATATTTTCACCAATCTTGTAACCAAGGAAATTTCACTCTAATTGAAAGTATAAAGCTTATAGAATATGCAAACAGGATTGCTTACTTTTTTTTGTACCATTTTAGATTCATCTATTCAAACGTTGCAACTATATAGCCTTGAATAAAAATAGTAAGCAACCCCATGTTTTCGTATTCTATAGGCTTTATACTTTTAATTCAATCACGATTAAATGCAGAAAGAAGCAAGATATCATCTTAATTTATGATTTCTCAATTAAAATCGATTTGATAAATGGCTATTTGATCATAAATTCTGTATATTCTAGCACATTTATGGATATAAAACTAATCTAGTAGAATTTAGTTCTTCAACATTTCATTATAACTTTAATAACAAATTTCAGGAAGCCCATTTAGCAAATTTCCTATAGGTGTACTATATGCATAGACGCCTACGTTGCTTAAGGCGTCGAAAAACTTCGAAAAGCAAAAAACTAAATCACGCTCCACAAGAAAAGTAAAACACCCTTAATGGCGTAATGAAGAGAGGAAAACAGAAAAAAGTTCTACAAGTTAAATTTAAAATGTAAATTCTTAACTTTGGTTCTAATTTCCCAAGAAATTGAGCTGCAGCTCTAAGAACTAATTTTTTTTTCCTTTCTTCAATACCAGAAGTATTCTATATATTTTACATTTTTATTTGAACTTTTAGAAGACTTTTTCATTATGTTGTATGCAAATTGGGAGATAATAAAATAAAGTAAATCTTCTGAGTATTACTTCCTTCAGATGAAAATGAACAAAGTCGGCTGAAAATGAGATACACTGGGGAATAATATTTAAAATTTTAATATCCTTGCACTGCAAGACACATGCAGATAAAGAGAATTTTAATAAAAAATGAAAAATGTAGACGTGAGAACATTTAAATGAAATATATCGAAATGAAACAATATAAGCTTAGAATTGGGTATGAATCTTCGCTACCTTAGAGTCTCCACATAATTTATATACATTTGTATAAGTTCTTGAACCGGGAAATATCACATCAATCATGATAGTATTATTGAGTGAAAATTGTTCAAAAATTTCTTCACTCTCCTCAAATATTTTGAATAATTGTACATCATAGACAAATTTAGAAGTTTATTCGCCAAGACATATTCTGGAAAATTTGCAAATCGATAAGATAAAAAATAGATTCACTTTTCAGATTAAATTAGACTGTGTCCTCCAAATCCAATATCTGGAAGCGACTGGATTTGCTTGACAGCTCAATCTATGTCTGGCACTCTGTTAGAAAAAATGTATATCGATAAAAAATAGGAATATCGATTGGATATATTGTGACTTCTATATAAAAATATCGTTATACCTGATTTTTTGAATGATGAATTCAGAAATGATCCGCTTTATGCGATTTACAATACTCAGTCACTTAAATACCTGTGGAATTCTTGCTATTTGTATAAGTATAAGTACGTATATACAGGCTGTTACATAAGGTTTTGAATCAAGTAGTAGTACCCTTCTCAAGGATGGATAATTATTATTGTTTATAAAATATCTATTATTATATAAAAATAATTGCACGTACCAAACTAGCTGGCTAAAATGAAGACAAACTTTTACCTGAAACAAAGATAAGTCATATTTAATACCGATTACAATATAAATGCAATAAGCTATTATCTACTTACTATTGAATCAGTATTTCACGAGTATTATTAGTTTTGTGATCGGTATATTCTGTAAAATCAAGTTCAATCCACAACGATTCTGATAAGAGAGATTTCAGAAACACAATTTTGAATTCTTTGGGATAAACCATTCAAAATGTATTCAATAAGTTCCTAAATTTCACTTTAAGAAGATCAAATATAGTAAGCCCATAATTAAAAAACTAATAAAAGAGTCTCAACACAATGGAAATCTGGGAAATATGTAATTAATAAGCATGAGTTCGAGTCGTCGTAATTTGAAATCTTTGATTGATTCTCAAATCAAAAATCTATTTCCAATTCATAGTTACAATTCAATTTAACTTCTCCGTCTATCATTGCATGAAATAAGCATCTTTCTAAAACATATACAGACTTCAAATAAATATGTTAAAACAACAGACACAACATTCAACAATTTATTAGTCAAAAGAATCTGTCAGACTATCTTGAAATAAAACGTTCATTACCTAAACACAACTGTTGCAAACCAAAATGTTTAGCTTGGCTTGCTTACTTCAAACGCAAGTGCAATGCGACATATTTCGTCACGACTAAAATATCTATAAACGTACTACAATCATCAAGTGAGAATCCACTATGTTTCCCCGGAAATGAACAAAAATGTTTGTTTTGGGTAAAGTCAAGGTTGAAACTTATGGAGCTAAAAATATGCTCTCCAAAAATGCAAGAGAAAATTCATAAGTCAAGGCATTGAACAAAAATAGTAAAGTGAACTCGCTCACTGGAGCTTCCTTATAGTAGTTTTGATCTACCGCCAGTAAATTCGAAACTCCCAATATACCCTATACATATTTTGCGGTGTTCTTTTGAGAAGAGCTTTTAATATGCCCAAAACATAATAAGAATGCAATATGACAATTTTAATATCCATTTACCGTAGCGGATGAAAGATTAATTCTAATAGCTATTTAATTAAGTGTAAATTACGCCCTGAAAACTGCCAGGAACCTCAAAGTGTATAATGACGTCACCGCAAGTATGCTTTGATCGGCCCAACTGAGAAAACTGTGAATTTCAGTTTATCGGTTATGTAGATCATCGTATGGATCTCAGAAATTTTCAATTTTCAAAATTAACACGTATGGAGCATATACATTTTTCTCATTGTACTAACTGCCTCTTATCAATTCACTGTGGTAATAGGTAAACAAAAATTACTGCCTCAAAAAATAAAAATTTTTTGCAAATTGAGAGCAAGATTACAATTTTCTTCATATTTGTTTGCTATAAACTAGCTTTTTGCTGAACAAAATAGACATGAAATCTATATATGTATATGTCTCGTTACTTCACCATAATAGCTCTATAAATATTTCATTGAAATATGCTGTCATAATTTTTTTCTTACTCAATAAAAACTCACTTACGGTACATCAAAAGCAAACAAAATTCATAGGAAATAAATTTTGGTAACATAGTACTAATTCTACTCAACATATTTTAGCTTGTATGCAATTTCACTTAAGAACATGTGTTTCTCATTCAATGATAAAAAACTTGAATAACTAATTAATTTTTTGTTGAAGAATAATATCTTGTATTACTACATAAATAAACAAAATAATATTTTATTGCTGGAATTTTATAACAGCCTGAACTAAAAATATCTCTTAGGTACATTCAGAAGCTGAATTCTTCATACTATTTATGAGAGAGCTATTTTCTGAATAGATAAACATATTATTTTTCAAGTTTTTTATTTGATTCGATGTTTCGGAAAATTTGCACATTGAATTCTTCTAGTCTAATTGGTTTGAATATATTTTATCGTCTTTCATATCTATAACCTTTTTTTTAATATTCGAGAGAAATTCATAGGTCCTTCAATCTTTTAATGTCCGACTAGTTCATTATTATTGTCATAATAACATTGTTTTCAGGGTAGTTACGTAACAAATAATACCCGAGGGCATTATATGACAAATAACAAACAAGTTTCCTAGTTACAGCAAGTAACTAGAGTAATTTCTCTGACAGAAATCACAATGACAAGATATACATTGCTAAAAATTTTGATTGAAATACAGTAAAAGTCGGACATTAAACATTGAAGGCATCACGGGAGTTGAATAGACAATAATGCCTACAGTCCAGGTACACACCTCGGGCCAGAGGACCTTGGAAAGTACACTGTTGACCTCAGGCATTATTGTCCTTTTAACACCCTTGATACCTTAATTACTATATCGAAATCAAAATAGAGAGTCCAACAAAACTGATCAAATAACTTCACCGAAATAAAAAAAAAAATTTGAGCTTTGCATGAAGAACAAAAATGCTTGGAAATTCAGAATCTTTCTGCTTTATCGACTTTTAGAGAGCCCATGATATTTAAGGGCTACGAAAGCCCTCTTGGGCTCAATTTTTTCCATTTTCTTCTCCCAAATACTGTGTATATTAGAACCAAAATTTAAACACTTGTGGCTGTAAATAGAGTATATGGTATAGTGGTATGTTTAAGATGATAACAATTTGTTGATGTTAATTGAGAAATAAAAAATAGGATCATGAAAATCATCTGTAGTGTAAAATTTAGTCCACTTAAAAGCGTAGTTGATATTGTAGAGAGTTTGAAATTATTGAATATATGAAAACAATTTAGTTCAAATATAGTGCTAAAATATAACTGCCCAAGTTTTGTTACACAAACCAATTTAGAAGATTTTTCGCTTCGAAAATGTATTCTAAACAGTTAATGAAGCCTGTGATGACCGAAATCACTATTTTCTATCTGTTCTTTATCTTTCGCCTCTTGATAACTTAGGGATGAAAAAAATCAGGACAATCATCAAATGTGAATATGTCTGCGGTGGGCATCTGGCCATTGGCGACATCTCCTAGTTTCGTCCGCTATTGAGCTTAAAGTCACATGGAAAGAAATTGGAAATCGCAAGTCTGTCTATGAAACAACCGTTTTCCAAGTTCATGATCTATTTCCAATAAAAGCAACAAACGGTTGATTGTGGGAGTGTTGACGTCTGATGAGAAGCGGAGACAACAGCAAGCTGAAAAGCAGGAAGAGACGTTAAAACCAAGATTCAAGGTAAGAGTAGTACAAATAGGAATGAAGGTAATCAATCGAAGAAACCAGTGGAGGCTACGGGCGAAAATAACTCGAACAAGAATAAAGCTCCAACCTTCAGGTGTTTTCGGTGTGGTGGCGTTGGTCATATATGCCGTAATTGCAAGAAGCGAAAGAAGCAAGCGGAAACAGGTACGTGGAAAGATGGATCAAAGGACACAGCGTTTATCTGCGAGAAACTCAGCGCTGAAAGCGACGACGTATGGATTGCAGATTCTGGTGCAACAGATCATATGACGCATTGGTTCTCGTCGTTTGAGAGGTTTATGACACCAGTTGGAATATATATCGGGGATAAATCAACTCAGGAAGGCTACGGTTGGATTTGAATCTCTCGTTGACGGAAAGTAATTACCGAGCTACATAGAAAATCTTTGTAAAACTGTTCACTCAAAGTTGCAAACTTATTACGTGCTGTTATTCAGTTTAGGTATAGACAAACTACTTGGGCTTCCTGACAAGAGTTCGAAAAACTCACATTGGCATTTAGTATTGTTCCAAGTACATCATCCTCAAATGTAGTCTTAAGGCAATACCGTCAATCGAATGATCTATTGTACCATTGCAGTAATGCTAGAGATGTCAAAGAGGCAGCTGTTAAGTCGCAGGGGATGAAACATTGGAAATGTAGGTACTTACAACGGAATACATTTCCTTTCTCCACATTCTTATAGTATCTATTCAAGCAGGTCACGTTGGCACGTGGACTTGATTTCTCTTAAAAACATTGAAACTACTGGATCCCACAGATTGCAGATAGAAGAAAGCACAAGAAAACATTCTAGAACTTACCCTACAAAAACCTCCACCATCAAATTTCCTTTCTTAAATTGATCCACCTGCATAAATATACTTAAGTGACAGTGCAGTAAAGCTTGCAGTGGGAGATGCAAATACATAAAATCGAGTTTGTCATGCAACTTTCTCTGCAAATGTGGTGAATACACAGAAAATCTTTTTCGCACTCCTGGGAGTAAAAGACGAATTTAATCCCTCATTTCAGAGACTTGAGTTTGAGTTTAGTCCCTAAGGATCTGAAATGATCTATAATCTCAAGGGACTGAAGTGAAATAAACAAATTCTTCTATGACAACTAAATAATCAAAGTACATACCTAAATGTCAAATTCAATTTTTCCATTATAATTCAAATCTTTAATATTGATGATTTATACTAGCATTATCGCAATTGACACAATTTCACAAATGCATCGTATTGTTGTTCGTAAATTTTATAGATTTTTGAGAAAATAATTTTACAGTTACCTCTTCCGCAATCGTATCAATATCAAATTTTTCAGTCATTTCTTTGACAGCAAGTTTATTTACCTAACAACTGTTGTAGCAAGCCTTGTAACCATGGTGAATTCAGTCAACATTTTTGAATCAAGTTTGTTGTTGTCAAAATTGTAAGATTAATTAATCTGCTATCAGACTATTGTGATTCAATATAACATAGTAGTGCGAAAAATAGCGTAGATAACACATGACTTAAGTGCCTTCAATCCCTCACGTGAATATTGCCCTCGGCTTCGTCTCGTGCAATTAACTCCACTCTCAGGATTAAATTAAGCACTTACGTCCCTCGTTATATAATATACTATTTGAGGTAGTTGGAAAAACTTGATTTTTTGCATTTACAACATAAAAAAATACATTCAACATAAATGTATGCTGAAAATGGTACAAATGAATGCGATAAAAGGAAGTTCATAAATGTGCGAGACGACATTCTAAATAGCTTTACTTGAGAGAATTGTAATACAATCTAGCACCCATTTACTTATAGGAATATGAAAGATGTATCCTTTGTAACAATATATAAGTATGTCATTCAAATGTCTCAAAGAAGAGATTAATTTAGTAAATTGAATTTTGAAATACTATTTAAGTAAATAATAAATAATATAAGAGCCGCTCTGCACTGTTCATTTTTATTTGAAATTTAGTTTAGTTTAGATGTTTACAAAAAATCAAATTGAATTTCGTCTGAATAAGTTGCTGTATTGAAAGATAAAATATTTGACGTTTACCTATACTTTCAATGTAATATAAGAACATCAACTATTGCCAAGCTCGAGAACATATAGACGGCAGTGGGAGGACAGCGATTTTCCATTACCTTCTCAATCATTTTTCTAGTGCTCTTTCTATATCTCTCCTTCACTCCCACTCAGGCTTCCAGAAAAGGGGAGAGGTGAGAAATAATTTGTAACCGAGAAATTCAGGATTGCGCTCGCGTTTTTAAATAATTTTGACTGGTGCCTTCTGTTTGTCCGTTGGTTATAAATATAAATGAGATGGATCCCAGTTGCGGAGAACATCAAAAAGACTTTTTGAGGATGTCAAATTGGTTAGATATAATTTTGTGGTATATACTTTTTTGAAAAGCCCTTTGATACTGAAATTGGCAGATCGAGTTCAATTTCTATTTCAATTAGATCAGTTGTCTTGATTTAGGTATATGAAACAAATCACGAATGAATAGTTTTTAAAGAGACATTATATCGAGAGTGGGCGAATGCACGTACGTCCGAAGTGTAAATGGATTATATGACTGTTAGTTTGTTGTGTGAGAAATATTCTGAATAGGAATAATAAATGAGCTTGTAACAGAATTATGAATGTGGGTAGAGCCTAAGGATTACGGCAAGCTTAATTTGAAAATGATGTGATTTTCATGTATGTATATTACTGTGAAACTCCAAAAATGTGTCCAAAATGTATTCTAAATTTATCCAGCGTAGAATAGTAAGAGCTAGAAAAAAGGATTGAGTACATGTTTTTCAGCCTTGATTGAGGATGCAATGAATAGTTTGGGGTCTAAATTGACATTTGATTTGTTTTACATAAAACCATTCATAAGTAATCCAAAAATTAAAGTTATTTTTCACCCCAGGTTAATAAATCTCAGACTTAATGTGTGCAAAATCTAAATTATTCTTATTTTGTTTCATAATATAATAATGACAATTGATATTGAACAGAAATGTTATAAAGATCGCATATGTAGCTAACAGCCCTTGGAAGTTGTTAGATTTATCAATTAAGAAGGAAACTGGTAATCCAGCGTCTTGAGGCAGCGCTCAATTGACCTCTGCTGACTACCACTTTGACTGGTTCAAAATCGGGTCGAGGCATCAATATTGTGAAAGTTGGATAATAATGCAAAGAAAAAAATATTGAAATTGCGAATAGTAAATTGGAGTTTATCCCATAAGAAAAATAATTATTATTATTATTATTATATAGAATCAATGAAGAGAGGAGAAATAGAAATTAAGACTGCAATAGTATTGTAATGTTTATTGCTTGATGAATCACTCTGTAAATAAATAAAAGTCACTATTTAATTATCTAAATGAAATAAAAAGCTTTTATTCTTCTTATGTCACTAATAACACTATATTTAAAGATTAATCACTTAATTCTAATTTAATCAAGGTCACAGATATTTATATTTCACTATTTATATATACTCTCACTTCACTGTCACTGTTTATTATTTATTTCCATGCTGCTATTATTACTGTACTGTCGTACACGTCTTTGGCTCAGCCTTATATAGAGAAACACTGTCCTTCTCGAATTTTCCATTTCGAGACTTTTTCCATTTCTAGGAATCCTAGAGGATTCCATTGGGAGGGGTGATGTGCTGCGACGTGGCGCGGCTTAAGAGGCGATAAGAAGCCCCTCCCCATACTGCGTCGTATTCACGAGCTCCCCTCTCACTCCCGCACGTCACAGTATATTCTACAAGTATTCCAAATAACCCAGAGTTTTGTAAGGACCACGATTCGCAAGTGCGATATACGCCAATTTGAACATGTAGACTATAATTTCTTCAACAAGATTTTGGAAATTCACCAAAAATTCGAAGGAAATTTTTGAAATGATAATATGTCCAACTCAAGGCCAGAAATGGATATCTAAATTAAGAGATAACCATAGTAAGCAAACTAGCAGCTTCTAAATCATTGAATGATGATGGTACGATCCTTTACACAGATACAGATTATATACATACATCTTGCGAAATTGTTTGCCAAATATGTACGGTCAAACAAGCAACAACAGACACATGCGTTCGCCCTCGGCAAGGTTCGCTTACCAGACGGTAGGTACATCAAAGAAAACTTGTGCACATGTTGTGACTCGCTGATACTAGTGTGTACGTGTCTTCGAATTTATTTCCATTTGGAACGTTGCAGAACGATAAAGTAGGCAAACTTGGGGTCAACTATTCTTGAATCAAAATTTAATGGAATGGGAACGTGAATGTTTGTGGAGCTCTAAAACGACAACTATGGAAACAAAGTGAAGAAATTGGATGCATGAAGTAGAACTCTTGAAAAGTCCGTATTATATCTCTAACTTTAAGTAATTCATTAAATCGGTTGCGTTATACCAACGACGTTTTTTCCTTCTTCGCTTAACTAGTTCTTAACTCATAATAAGCCGCACTTGCGATTATACCATCATCAGACATACTTCGTTCTTCTCACTGATTGAGAACAATAACATGCGAAAATCAGAAAACACTTACGAACACGTGCGATTCGCTCAGTGTATACAAGCCACCAATATTTATCGTTCGGCCGATCGTATTTGAAGAAATGCGTTCGCTACCCTTCTTTCGCCGTCATTCGCTAAATATTTGCGCGGCTTTACAAAAGAACTAACATCACCTGTATTATTTTCTTTGAATTTTATCAGGAAACAACGGATTATAATGATTGATGTCTCAATAAATACATGCACATGATGGCAAAACAATCATTGATACTCATTTTTCATTATTGATCTGTCAATTATCAGAAGTAAATTGTTTGCATGGTGATTTGCTTATAGCGGTCACCGTGGAATCGTGCTCATAGCGGTCATATATTCTCATATTTGTCTGTTTAGGTTCTTTTCTAGGAATTTTATTTCTTGTCATATTTTGGTGATGCTCGTAGCGGTCAATATTTCTTTATTCAATTTGATTCAAACTCACTTTTCAATTTGAATGAGGCAATGAACGTGTTCAAGTAATAAATATTATTAATTCTTTGTTTTAAACCTATAAACGACATCCTTTTTGCGCGCCTCTTTGAAATTCACATACTTAGTTGTTGTGAGCAATAAATTAGATTTTGGTCCGAAATTCATATTTTCTGAAAGTGCGAGCAAAGTGAGCTAGCTCACAGTCAATCAGTTGAAAGGAGTCACTGTTTTAGTGTCATTAACTTTTCATGCCACTAGTGAGTTGTAATAATGTAATCGATAAAAAATGGAAGAATCATCTAGATGATGAAAGCGCATTTTTGACACCTTATGAATGCTTGTTACTTTAGAAATTTCTTAAATTACCATCTCTAACAATTACTGAGCTTGAAATCAAGCAGTTTGGACAAACTTACGAAACAGCAGCTTCCATTTAGTACTAGTTTCATGTTGACTATTTGATAGATACATAATTTATGCATGTACAAACTCAAAAATACCTTTTAATCTTCATTGTTTGGTTATTGATTGACGGGAGGTCGAGTGCTGTACCTTAAAATGATAATTTGATCTTTATCAAAGCTATATAAAAGAAATACACCAAAAGTAAACAAATTTTCATACAATAATAATAATTCATTCTAATAAGCTTCAAATTCGCGTCAAATAAGTCATTGAATGAAGCCCGGACAGATTTGACAACTGTACCCAATAATAGTGACACCCGCGGCGAAAGTTGTAACTGAATTTTTATCTACTTTAATAAATTTCAGTTGCCATATCCCTAATGTCATATATACCTATGAATATTGTTTCACTTGAAACAAGTAATTGAATAATTTGATCTTCCACAATCACTGAGCTTGAATTAAAGCAATTTGTGCAAATCAACGAAATAGCAGCTTTCATTCAGTACCAGTTTCAACTCTGTAAATAGTATAGTTGCTGAGAACTCAGCGTCACGCCAGCCAGCCAGCCAGCCAGACAGCCAAAGTGAATATAATAGCGCTTTCTTCCAAAAAATGCGCTAAAAATGCTAGATATTCTAACAAACGTACATTTTTTATTCGAATCAAGTAGTCTGTTCAAATTAAGTTTTATGAATAAATGAACGACAGGTGGAAAAATTCATCGCTATAAGCCCGATAAGCATGCCACCAATCCAAAATATAGTATTTAAAAATTTGAAAAAAATAATTTAGAACACTATCACAGCAGTAATGAACTTTTAAGGACTTTCCATCGGATTGAAATGTCCGAAACGTATATTTTGGATCAAAATTCATATGATTTGTGAGTAAAAGAGTTTATGTTTATTTGATCCAATGAAGTTGATTTTTTTGTCTGGGTTTTTTGGATTTTTTCTTATCCAAGTGGTTTTTTTTTGAATCGTGTAAAATGATAGCCGTACCGTTTTTGGTTACCATAAATGATTTATGAATATAGTGAAGGCTTGGGCTTTGTGATTTATTTTTATTTTTATTGCAGAATATCTTCTTCAGGTCAGTCTGTTCAACACTTAACCTATGGTTCATTTGAGCTGAGTTGATTTACTATGGTAACTCAGTTCAAATGAACTGTGGGTGAAATGGATTAAAACTGAATTTAACAACCGGCTCCTATGTAATTTCACGATTTACTGATAAAACTACAAAGAGTTAGTAAGTATATCAGTTCTCCAAAGAGCATTATAGTTCTCATACAAACAATTACTCGTATCTTAATTGATAAAGCCGAACTTGAAATAGATAAAGATCTAAATATTGGCCCTCAGGTTCACCATTATCAATACTTCGCATCAACATATATATTACAAGTTTCACAATGTGATATTCTATTATAGGAGCTATATAATACTTATCTGGTTTTCTATTCTCATCTCGTAATTCCTTTAATTTAAAAGTCTTGTAACAATTAGTTTCTCGCATTCTACGTCCTATTTAAATCTCATTTGTCAATAGGAGACAGCAAAGTGCAAAATATTTAAACTTTTGATAAATCGAGGACAGCTAATTTGTTTTTTCTATGTTTTTCATAGGTGCTGATTGGCAATTATTCACAATTGTCAATATAAATAGTTATTAACAAGCGTGAAAATATTCCTCACGAATATGTTATCAAACACATTTGCAATAATTAGTTACATTCATCTTTATTATGTTTGTGAATTGAAAAAGGGAAAATACAGCGAATATTATCACAAATAAATACTGTTAACGGCTTTTTCAGGGAAACGTAGCACAGAAAATTCAATATGTCATTTTAAATTTCAATTTTAAATCAAAATGATGAGTTATATCAAAAAGTCAGTCACTACCTTGTAAACTTATTGCTAAACTTATATTTGACAACTAGTACGACGTTTCCATCAATTCCAGAATAGTTATTTGTACAACTAATAATGAAAGCAATATTTCTACTCCTGAGATTTTAGTTTGATTGAAGACTGTATGCATCAATCAAATGTTGATACCTTGCAGATAAAAATTCTACCAGAAGCTCCAGATTGAAGATTGAGCACTCTAAAGTTAATGCTTAATATTGAGGTATGAACAAATTAATTTCTACGTCCACATCTGTATATATTTATCTCAAAATTATTTTACACCAAAAATAAAGACCTATTTTCCGAATTCGACAATGGTTTTATACAAACTGCCCTTACCACTGTATAATTCTCCCCTTTCTCTGGGCAGTATAGTAGCTCTCAAACATTTTTGTATAGTCAACTTGAGTGAAACGTCCAGTAAATGTAAGAATAAATCTGAATGATAAACAAACTACATAGCCGAAACTGTTGAGTAGGAACGAAAAAATAATATAATTGGATGAATTCCCTGATTCTTATACTCACATTTACTAATCAGCTTTAGCAATCTAGAATTCATTACAAGACTACAAATTTGATTGGAGGTATCTTACTCTCACGTAATTCTGCAACATCATTAACCCCTGCGTAAAACAATACTGCATGCTTCTGATATTGAATATTCTATTATCAAGCGAAAATCTATATTTAAGTATTGGAAAGGATGATAAATTTATTCAGAGTTTCTATTTGAAACATTCTATCTGAATAATGCATAAAAAACAAATTGGTTTCGAACAAAATGTGATAGATTGAATTTTTTGTTCTTTGTCGGACGATGAATCCTACATGCGGAAAAAACGTATACGCCCCTAAAATTAAAACTGAATGGTTCTTTTTCGCTACTTTTTGCAGAAACTCTCAGGATAATGGTATTTTTTCCTGTGGGCTCTCAAATTGGATTTCGTTTGTGCGATGTATTGTGCCATTTATATTAAACGGTTTCTGAGTCAACGGAATGCATTAAAAACGTCATTTTGATTTAAATACTGTAACGCTTGATGTATGGATTCAGAAATTGTTCTCTTTGTGGAGATTCTTCTCATTTCGCTAATTTTTTGTGGTGTTATGCACCAGAATGACAAAAATTGTTGATGTTTTATGAAGAAAAGCGTGCATTAGACATTTTGCCTAATGTAGCATGAATTTCATGCTATCAGACAGAATTAATATAAACAAGAGATGCTGTTTTCACATTAACGGTCTAATTATGTCCGAAATACATCAGCTTTAAGCTCAAATTAGAATAAATTTATGTAATAACTTCACAAGGTATACGTACCAAATATGCCAATGACAGGCATTGCAAATCACTCAATATGATTTGATGACATGAAGATAATGACAGGGATCTCATTTTACCAATTCAAAATTTGAAATGTGTACAACCACAATATTTGATTAAACTGAATTTAAAGCTATTTGCATGTTGGATTTCAGAAACGTTTCGTCCAAAAACTCATTTCAAACCGATTCAGATAGTAATAAACTGATATTGAAGCTTAGAATATATCAGTATATCTAAAGAAACCAAAAGATTTCATGCTGCAAAATTCATCATAAATGTTTAAATATCTGCATTCTATTCTCTGATCTACTAGTGTGCAGATGTTCGGTCATGACAAAATTACAATTCTCTCATAATACAGAGTGATCAAAAATGATTGTCCGTGCCGCTTTGTTCTGATTTTTTCTTTGCCGCCTGCTTGAAATAGTGACATGCAAGTGACAGATGACAGTTCCTCTGAAAACACTATTCTAACCTGATAATTTGATAGAATAATAATAAATTCTCAATAATCAGTCAATAATACAGCTATTTACTTACTTCTTTGTTTATTGAATCAGATTATGGATGAATCCGTCATAAAATATGCAAAATATACGCCATTGTGTTCCTGAAATGTCGGTAATGTAGTTTTCAAAATAAATAAATGTATACCAACTTTATTCCGTGAAGATAGTTTTGATCATAATGCGAACTTTTGCCTGTCACCTGTCAGACAATCATTATTGATCACTCTGTATAAGCTTCGTGAAAATTGCATGATCAAGGTTTATTCAATGTTAGGAATACATCATCACATTCCACAAAATTCAAAATACGTTCACCTAGAATCTATCTCGAAGCCGTAATATGGTTGTCTATACTGTTTTATTGGGAAATTGTCTGCATTTCACAGGGAATAGAAAACTAAGTTCTGAAACTGCTTTTCGGAAGGAAAGAAAAGAGCTTATATTTTTTGCGACAATGAATGACATTTATAGAAATTCAATTTGAAGTTTTTGGTCCCACATCAAATAGAGTTACTCTAGCAAAAAGAGAAGTGGTCAGCAATTGACATTCTGTCAGTGAAATCACTTATAATGTCACTACGAACAAGGAGAAACATTTATCACCTATTTCTTGAATAGCAAAGGAATATGTTTCGAAGATCAAAATTACTTTTTACTTCACCGCATGAAATGAATTGACGGTATTATTATTTAATGAGCATATTACCAAAGTTATATTGTAGATTAATGACAATTCCAAACCTTTAGCAAAGGCAAGTGTTGCATCGTGATCATTCGACTGAGAGTCTAATGCTTACTTTATCTAAGGCGTTTTAATGTTTTGAATGTTTTTTGAATCCAGGGCAAAGCGATTGTTCAGAGTAAAACATATTTAAAGAGTTCATATAATAAATTACAATCTAATTTGAATTTCCGACAGAAAATTGCTGCCTTTTTCAAGTGTAAAGAAATAAAAACATATTTATTGAAAATGAGTTCTGAAAAGTTCTTTCCTCCATTAAATTACAATCTATATCTCCTAAGAATTGAGAGAACACTAATCCAAAAAAACTGTAAGGAGTAATACTGAGCACTTGTCAAAATTATTGGAGCTAGCTTCAACCCATGCTTAACACAGACCTTTGTCAACTTCAGGTCGTGCTCAAAATGACCGCAGCCACGAGTTAGCAAACTGTTTCTTAATATTACTTAGCGCCATCTCCAATATGGTTGTAGAAACTGTTTTATGTACCAAACTTGTTCTTACCTACTATTTCTGATTATGTCAGGGATTGAAGTTCATGATTTCCATACTTCGTTTGAATATTGACCAATAAATCATAACCTTAATTGGCAAGTTTCACAATTTATGTGTAACGTCTTTTCCTTTTCTACAATTCTATTTTCAAGTGTCCCGCGTGTTTCTTTCCATAATTGAATTTCTCTACTTAGCAATGCTGCCACTACACGGTGTGAACATCAACGCACAATACACAAACGAGGGAAATGTTCACGATACAGAGAATGGAATATCATATTTGTCAATCAGATCCATCAAAGCAAACAAGATAGTTGATAAAACGAATACAATAGGAACATCCAATGGAAAAAATGTCCATGAATTGAACGTATCAATAAATTGAATACCGCTATTGTTGTACAAATGCATTTTTTAAAATTTACACAAAAAAGACATGCAACAGTTATTTGGCAACAATAATCATTATTAATCATTCAAATAATTTCCAATCACAAGACTGACGATATATTCTCAATTATTACTAATATGTTATTATGTGAATGTAACAACGCTTGTTTTTGCCAATTTCACAATTAACACCCAATTTGAGAATTTTTGTACAAAATTACAGTTATAGTCCGTGAGACGGAGCATAAATTTTTCGCTGATTACCGCTCACTTAAAACTTTGTGAGTGGCTTCATTGTGATGAGTCCGACAACTTTTTCATTTGGCAAAATTCTAGATAAGGGGGCGTTTTTCAGCAAGGGCTAATTAATTGAGAGAATATCACCGTAATATTGATCTTTACACCAATCGGAAGATTTTCTGATTATAAATTGAAAAAGAAATATTTTCCGGCATGAATATTGGGCTTAGCGGTGAGTCCGACAAGCCGCACTTGTTGTAAGTATGTTGGTACTTATGGTAAGTATCTTGGTACTTATGACAAGTACGGCTTGTCGGACTCACCGCTAGCCCCAATATTCATGTCGGACAATATATTTTTTTTCATTCTATAATCAAAAAATCTTTCGATTAGTGTAAAGATCAATATGACGATAATATTTTTTCGATTGATTAGCCTTGGGTTTTGGACTCATCACAATGCAGCCACGAACAAAGTTTCAAGTGGGCGGTAATCAACGAAAAATTTATGCTCTGTCTCACGGACTATAAATTTACGATCAATAATTAAAATCACAGTGAAATGTTGCCAAAAATCTTCAATTGCCTGTTTGTCTGTATGTCTGTCTGTCTATCTATATGTCTGTTTGTCTGTCTATCTATCTGTCTGTCTATCGGTACGGTTGTTTTGTCCAGGATAATCTGGGAAACGGCTGAATTGTTCAGTTTAAACTTTTAACAGTTCTTGCTGGAACTTGCGTGAAGACTTCTGACAGTACCACAGAAGATTCTACTAGAAGAGACATTTCCTGTCGGCGCTTTTGATCTACAACACTTTGGTATGCTCATCTTGAACATTCAAATCTATTAGCAGGCTAAAGCAAGTAATTGAATAAACGTATTTATCATGAAGAAATTACAATTGACGGAAGCTTATATCACATTTTCTTTTCAATACAAGGATAACTAAGATAATAATGAGAGAATATGTATTCATCAATTCATCATGAAATAAACGAAGGCATTTATTGGAAATTAAATACACCTAGAGCACTTGTAGTGCAAAGTACGTTTTGAATACTCTGATATAAAGCATTTTGTGATGAACATCAACGAGGTTTCGCGAGAGTGGCCGACTGGGTATTTGTATCTGTTTGATAAACTATCTCTCTTTACAACAAAGTTTTTTTTGTCTGACTGGTTCTATTAGGAGAATATTCTGTCACAGTACCATCAACGTACAAAGAGGGGCCCACGAATCGTATTTGTTTGCGCATCGTTGATATGATTGAGTTGAACTTTGTACAGTTGTTGCTAGCACATGCATAAAGATTTTTAACGTAGTATCATCACCGTACAATAGGTGAAGTGCGAGTTATATAGGATAATTTTCCGTTGGAGCATCGTTCATCCGATGAGTTGAAACTTTGAATAGTTGCTGTTGACGCTTACGTAGAAGTTCCTGGAATAGTATCAAAGTACGACTCGCGCTGAAATAATGTGAAAATTTCATATTGATTTTTTTATGTCATTATGTAGTTCCGAATTTGTTCATCTAGATACTTATTATTAAACACGCATACCAAATCGCTGGACCCGAAGGGTTTGAATTTTAACAGTCTATACATATAATAACTTGAATAGGCTATAGAAGTTTTTTTTTCAATATTTTACACAGAACTAGCGCTTGCCTCGATACTCCAGTCAATTTCATTCATTTTTCTTCTATTGATTTCACAAAGATACTGCGAATGGAGCCCGCGGTTTTCCTATTATTGCAGTCAATTATTGTTATTTTTCTTTCATTGATTTAAAAAAGTTGCCGCGGGCTTCGATTGTGATTTTTTTTGAGAGCTATAGTCAATTATTCAACATTTCGGAATCACAATTCATAACAGATTACATGAGCCATTGTTACCATGGTAACGGAGTCAAATGGAATATACGTCAAAATTATAATACAAGAAGTTATTGCTGAGAAGAACAAGAGCTGGCAAAGATTAATAATCTCATCATATTGGAGAATAGTATTGAGCAGACCTGAAGCAGAAAACTGATAGCAATTTAGTCAATTATCAAAAAATGGCAGCAGTAAGAACAAGCATTTTCATCCAACAGCAAGGACCAATTATCTCTAGGTCCATTTACAATATGGTCGTACTGTTGTTTTGCCATACATAAAAAAATATCCTACAATCGTCGTTCTCAAAAATCCAATTGGATCAAATAATTTGACGATATTTTCCTGCAGAAAATGTTCATCAAAATTAAAATTCTTCATGACAACATTTTCACTCATCTTTTTGCTAGCAGATTCAAGTAAGTACTTTTCTTAAAAATCTGTATAAAAAAGCGGACTAATAGGTGTCAAATCGTAGAGCAGTGCTAATTAGTATAACGCTTCTACGATCAGCAAAAACAATATATCGTGCGTCAAATTATTTCTATAACAGGTTTGGTCTTAAACTTCTATATTGGAATTCTAAATCAGATCACATAAACAAGAAAAAACTATAATTATACAATGATACACATAATTATCAAGTTTATTACACGGCTTCTTTGATACGAAGCATGAATTTTGCATTATAATTTGATAAGTTAATACCAAATCATGATTCATTCAACAGTTTTTTCTTTGGACCAAAATGGATATGTATTTGCAAGGTCTAGATTCATTTAACACTTATATAGGAAAAAAAAGTGATTTAGATTGTGAAATTTGAACATTCAAGGAAACCAGGTTCTGTCAATGTCATCCGTTGCTAAATTTATATCTTCAATATACGAAATGAAATGTTCACCAAATATTGAACATTATTCTACATTTGGACGGTGAATATTATTGAAAAAAATCACTGATTTGTTCAGTACATTTCATTCTGAAATTTTTACTTTTATCTGGGATAAATATTCTTAGACATGTTCGACTGCGTGCAATATTTACTATCAATATAATCCTTGAATATTTGCATGATAAAATGCAATTCACAGTTTATATTCCAAGTCATATCTCTTCATACATCATTGCTTCGACTTCCCACATTATAACTATTGACAGTTTCAATATTCTTTACATTTCAAAATGCTCAGAAAGACGTGGAGTTGAAATATCTGGACAAAACTCAAACTTGATAACATGTTTCATCTAACATCCTACTCTAAATAAATCATACAAGACAATGTAATAGTGTGAAGAAGAACGAATGACCAAGAAGTATGTATTATACGGTTTTTTTTTTTTATACAGCTCCATTTCTGAGGGCCGTTTGACACGATGCATTGAAAGATTCATTTTATTATGTATTTGAATGCTGCATTTTGATGCAACGAAAAATTCGCCGTGTCGTACATAGAATAACAATTCCATGGATAAAGTTTTGTGCATTTTTCTGTGTTTGTAAATCCGTCATTAAAATGCATAATAGAATGCAGCACTCAATGCAGTGCTTCAAACAGCCCTAAGAGATTGATACTTGTGAACAACAAGATGAAATCTTCGCAAATGATGTTGACAATAGCCCCAACTCAGCATTCAATCAGCAATCAATCTACGCCAGATACCTCCATTCAAGTGCACCTCAATCAATCTCCCAATATTCTGAAGCCTCGATTTTGGTAAAATTCTTATATTTTCAATGGTTTTGTGAAATATCGAGTAATTGTGGAATATTGAGTATCAATGTCAATACTTTAGAATCTGTGGTAAGTTATTTGAGAGAAGAAAAATTGCATCAAATATTTATCAGATTCAATACCTAAATCAAAAAGAAGGTATGTGTACTTAAATGGCAGATTTATTTTTCTTGTACTTGTAATATAGTCATTAAGAGCAATTATTTATTTGACTAATTTGAATGTACGTCCATATAACAAATTGGTTATTTTCTCAGCTAATTAAGCAATTATCTTGTCTGTTATATATTAATATAAATTAAACATCTCCACTAATTATAGAGTAGGAATAAACGATGTGAAAATACCAAGCGTATTTGAATTAGTTGTTTGAATATCTATGCGTTATATGATTAAGTCTCTTCCGTCTTGAATAAACGAAAAGTACATACAGGTTCAGCTCAAATATTTAATTCACTCTGGTAATCAAAGATCAAATAAGCATTATCTGGTGCTACAAACTTACTGTGTCTTACTCTCCTTGATGTATACCAATGCCAATTGTCTAATCCTCAAACAATATAATTCAGTTTTCGCACAGATATTCTGAGGCGAATTGTATTGTACGGATTACAATTCAAAAAAGTTTTATCTCGCAGAATAATAAATTCTTGGGTATAACAAGGTAATGCAATGCATAAGGCAAAATGACAAATTTACAAAAGATATGTGAGTACAGTTTTTTTTTTTTTTTTTAAATTTCATAAATTTGTAAAATGCATCTTTCATCATGAAAGTTTTCGTGTCGATAGTGGTCATACTCGTAGCGGTCATCAAATAATTGTGCTTCGCAGTTCATATTCTCCTAATTAATCGTTAATTTATTTATATACGTCCAAATATTGATATATTTCTTATTTATAACATCATTACAAGCCACTAATGGAATGAGGCGTTGTCAGTGGCACTTGATCAGTGATTCTTTTTTTTGATAAATTGATTATAGACTAGTTCATTGAGCTCGCATTATCGGAAGTCATCCCCAGTGATGAGCAAAATCAGTCTTGGTCTAGTAAGATCAAGATCAATACAATGTTTTCAACAGCAAGACCAAGACCAAGACTAGGTGGACAAGGCCCAGCCCAAGACCAAAGCCAAGATAAGTATGCAAGACCAAGGCTAGTATTGAAACTTGAACATCAGATATGACAAATTTCAGCAACTATTCCCACATGGCTACTGGACACAATTTTTCCATTCATTTAATGGTTGGCAGTTTCTATTTCTTGCGTGAATATTAAAATATGGAAAAAATTGAGACCACAAGAAAGCACTGCTCCTTGAAGATACCAAATTTCTAAAATATAAATCAGTGCTGCCGTTCAGGCTGTAGCCGTAGTTGAATGTGCTTAATCAAAACATATGCTTTCTAGTATAGGTATCAGCGTTCCAGCCTCTTGGGCCTTGCAGCAAGATGACAAGACTGACTTCTTAGCAGAATCACTTCTAATTCACAGATTATTCCCCAAGTCATTACTCTAAGACTCAAGAATTTCGTTTCACTCGTACCTACGCTCGTAGAAACATGCTTACTGAATGATTTTCATTTTTTAGTCCTTGATTTGGAGCTCGCGCACTTAGCTTCGCTCGTGCGTTGTTATATACATGTCTTCTTTTTCTAATGCACGCGCACTTCTCTTAGCTTGTGCGTTCGATATTGAAATAATACTGCTTTCAAAGAGTTTGAAATATTCATTCAAATAAAAAATTTATGATAGGTCAGAGTTGAGGAGACTTTTTTTTCAACATTTTTTTATCGGAAGAACAAAATTATATGAGCTTATAACCCGTTCAAGCTGAAAAAACTATTTCGTCACTTATAACCCTTCTAGTTCCAGCTCCAAAACTCAAACAATTTATGCGAGATACCAATATCAAGATCATAGAAGTCTTAGGGCCCAAATTCAGAGAGGTGACTCACTCACCTCAACCTTAACTCAACCTAGACTCAGATCTCCCTCTCTTGAGTGTGAGCTGCGCAAACACTCACTTCTTCCTGAATTCCGTATTCAATAAAGTTAATAAAAAAATCACTTATAAAAGTCGTTTTTTGAGGTAATACGTCATAAAACAATGATGTAATTCCTGAAAATTTGCGCATAGATGTCATTCAATTGACGTTTGAAATGAGATAAAGAGCCGACAGATCAAAAATAAATATAAGGAAGAATATCGATATTTTTCAAATATGAATGAATGAGAATTAGCTCCGATATTTTCAAATGTGCGAAATGTAGTCAGCAGGAATTCGGAAGTTATGTGAGGAAAAAATAAATACTGTTCAATGATTCAAAAAATGTAGGATGTAAGAAAATGGACTGGATACACACTACAAAAATCATTTTCTGATACATTCATGTTAAAAATGATATTTGTTGCAATACTGTGTTGAAATATTTTTTGTCGATCAACATTCTCAAAACAAATGCTATTATACGAGAGTTTCACTCCAATGATGAATTTATCGAGTACAATGATTGCCCTTGATAACAATAATGCTATTTTTGATGATTCTGGATTTGGAATACAATAGTAGATTCCTTAATTATAAAAAGGGAATCATTGATAACAAACACAAAAATTTGGGGTTGAGTTTAGTATATTGTTATTGAGTGCAAGCGCAGAGGTTGTAAATGCTGCTTAAAAACTGGATTTTGGTCCAACACCATTCTTGATATTAGTAACACAGGCGCGCTACGCAATTTGATACCAGTCAGGAATGAGAGATGTTTTTCGAAAGTGCTAGCATAGCGGGCTAGCAAATAATCATTGTAATAAGCACAAAGGGATCGTTCCGGCTCCGCTGACAATATATTTTCATCACACTTATTTTCTAATAACACCATCTCTTCAAAACACTTTCCCACACAAAAGTTCCTCCAGATCACCTTGATCAGTTCACCTCTGGATCATACCGTTATTCGATTGCAGAAAAAAATCATTATCAAAATTTTATGGTGGATTAATAATTACCATCCTCCCGTGACATCATACTTATTAAAAAATAGCAACTGACTAACATAAAGTTAGTTAAAAACGCGTTTATATTAATTTGAGTGAAGTGTAAGGGACCTGCTCATCACACTTAGATCTTACTCAACTCATACTCGACTGTCACTCACTTCTGACTCAAATCTGAGCAGTCAAATGTCCTTGGATTCATTATGACAATTAGTTAGTCAGATTGAGTGAAAGGTAAGTGTGAGGTGAGTATGAGTCACGTCTCTGAATTTGGCCCTTAATCTTGATATTTGATCATCACTAACAACAACAGCATATGTGACTTTGTGCAAACGGTCAAAAAGAGCGCCTCTCATAGGATCAAATCAATAAATGAAAGATATTCAACATTAAAAACTGATTTTTGTGAATGTATAAATAATTAGGAGAGGATAATAACCGCTACAGCACGACCAAAATCTATAATTTATAAAAGAAAGCTGAACAGAAGAGTAGAAAAATATGTGATCGCTATAAATATAATTTCACGGTGACCGCTATAGGCACGGCCGATATAGGCACGCTACCATTTGAAAAGTCCTCGAAATTTGAAATAAATCTTAGATTCTGATAGTTCAGATTCAACATATCTGTATATTCACGATCTTTGCTTTCCAATGGAAATTTTCGTACATAGTACAAATCTTTTGTATTCGAGATGCGTCATTTATATTGCGACAAAATACCTATAAACGATAACTTGCATTGAGGCAGGTTTCTATATTGAGTACTGTATCATATTCACTTCAAATTTAATTCCAATTTATCGAAGAAGAATCACTACGAATGTAAATTATTTATTGAATTACTGCACACTTTTTTTTTTGTCTTTCATTCTTGTTAAAAATATCTTGATGTCACTAAAAATCAGCTTTAATTTTTATTAGATTTTTTTCACTTTGAATTTCAACTGTAACCGATCACTGTAATCGAGTCTGTATCTTTTGAATCATCCTGTATTCAAAATCTCAAATTGAACTCATACATTTCACGTATCTGACTATGATTGCATTGGAAAAATCTGCACGATGCTGACAATTTATGCAGGAAGTATAAATCAAAGAGATTTTTTTTCAAATCAACTGGTAGTATGAGATTCAAGAGATACTTAATGAAATCTCTATTTGTGATGTCACCTCTAGATGGTTTTCACAAGACGGAATTTGTCGTAAATGAAAAAGCAAAGGAAAGAGTGTGGAAACCTCTTGAAAAGACGTGAAGTACATCTGCCTCATCACGTAACGCTGAACATAAAGAAGACGAATATCTTGAGATGGAGACAAGTTGTATCTTGTACTGAAGTTCTAGGTTAGATTAAATCTTGAAATGAGATTTGAAAAACATATTGTACAAGAATACATTTTTGATGGAAGATATTTTTAAATAAGAACTAATGTTCAACGCATTCTGTTCCAAGTTATAAAATGCAACTTTATAATTGACTGCACACATTTTAAATACTTTCATTATGAAATTACGAATCATAAAGTAGTCTTGATCCTTACTACAATTAATATACAGGAAAACATGAGAAGTGTGGCAAAGATGAACCCAGCAAAAACTAAATACAATGATTGCACTTTATACTAAGTAATGTCAAGAAGGATTCTTAATATTTTTTTTAAAAAATGTTCGAAGTTTTAATGACCCTGGGAATAATACTTGAGAAAAAATATCGGAAAAAAGAGTCTGACGACATGCAGCAAGTGATAAAGATTAATAGTGAATAGGACCTGAAGGAGCAGAAGACGATTTATTTTGATAAATTGGTAATCATTTCCATCATTAGGTACCCATTCAAATTTCTCTTCTATTACATCATCAAAAACAGTAATACAGGTAAAAAATAGGAGAAGTATATTCATTAAAAATTCCTAACAAAAAAAGCTAGACTAACCGTATATTTTTCTACAAAAAATTAATTTATCATCTCTGTATTTTTATATAAGATCTGAGTTCTGTGAATAGATGCTAAAACTTCACACAAAATGATTTATTCATAATTCCCCTCCTATTATTCGTGAACAACCTACGCAATATATGATTCCTAGTATTTCAGTCCTTTCCATGAATGAAAACAAAAATCCTGGCATCTCCTGATCACGCCGATTCGGGTAACTGATTGCTCAGTAAATCAGAATCTTCCTCCCTCCCCTAGAACTGAAAACAATAAATAAAAGTCAAAAAGAAAGTGGTTTCCAGACTTTTCGGGATTTACAACTGACGCCAAACCCGAATTTCTCAGATTAAGACAAGAGAATTAATTCATTGTACTCTTGTTGGAATTGTCTCCGTTACGTTGGATTTAATTACAGAGGAAATTGAAGTGGACAAGAATCATTATCCTAAATATTAAAGGGGATCAATTTTATAGCTGATGTAGAACCCTTAACCGCTGATATTATTCTGATAATTGTGTATTCCTAGGAAAGATATTTGTAGGAGAAAAGTTCATGACCTTTTCTCTTAGCTCAGGAGATTTGGTCAGTGAATTCATTTCTCATCAAGCAATAATATTTACATTATGCTACTGTTTACTACATGTAGAACGAAGTCATTGTTTCATTAGTCCAATTAAAATTATTATTTGCACAGCCCCGGCTACAGCATTGCCGCAAGTGTAGTATTATTATTAATATCTGCCGTTCCTAATTATAATAATAATAATTACCTTGAGTTTCTTACTTATTTACACTAAAATTTATTCAGGATTCATAAGAATTTGCTCATTCATCGTAATGCCCATTTAAGTTGTTTTTAGAATATTCTAAAGGATTTTTCATTAGTTGTTGAGACAATCATTGCTGCACAGTATAGAAAAAAATTATACGATTGAATCGCTCCCGCTCAGTGTCGCTCCTAATCAATTATTATCATTATTATTATATACAAATATAATTTATTATCAATAGTTGGTTGGTTATATTCATAATTTTGAATATATCATTAATATTTCATTCGAAGTATGGCTAAATTTGGGGTGAAACTTAAATATTCAACCATTTCTTTTAAATGGAATGGGTGTTGGATCAATTCGAAAATCAAGATGATATTCATGATTTCTACCTTCAAACTTTGAATAGTTTGATTCGCTTCGGTCTACCGTACCTAACTAATTTACTTACCCGTATCAAACATTCAAAACCCTGAATATCGTTCTCATCTCAATCATAATGGAACAAAAAATAATCTTGTAATATTCTGTTTCAAATCTCAGTCAAAATGATACAAATACCTGGCATTCAGTCATGTGTTTAGGGGGAGTCGATATCGGTGATTAGGGTGCACTGGGCTGTAACTCATCACGTAATGTTCACATTCATAGTGTCGTGTGCAGTAATGCGCCACTATACTATTATCACCCTAAATCAGTCCAGGCCAGCAACCGTCAACTGTCATCGATTCTACATTTGTACGCAATGCAGCTGTTTGAATTCGTGCACGGTTTATTCGTACCAGCACTCGAACTTCATCGGACAGTATCTACAAGATAAAGTTTTCCATCGTGAAATACTGAAGTATCGCCTTTTCACTGATGTTTGTCTTGTATTGTCGATGTTTGGTGCTATTCTGTAACTTGATCATTAATTGTTATCGATCAAAAAGTTAATAACAACCGTTTATTTCAAATGATCATCCAATCGATATTCTCAATTTGTTACTCTCTAATCTCAATAATTTTCTTTGTCATTCATTGGGAAGTTTCACGCACTTTGCTCTTGTTTGAACCGGGCAATGAGTATTTCACTATCTAAGTCTAAAACACTGAAAACGTTTACTAAAGTATCGTTTGCGATGCGTTAAGTATGAACTTTATGCACGGCCGTAAGAAGGATATATTTTCATCTAGTTTGATAAATCTGTTTTTGAAACTTTTAGAGAACCAATGATCCGGATTAAAAAAAAGTCTCAAGAAGATAAAGAGCAGACGTATATATTATGAAAGGTGTAATAAGAAGAATAAATAGAAAAAGATTGTTTGTTAAAGTAATAAGAGCATCTAATACCCAATCTACTGTACAATAAATTAGTTGGAACGAATTTTGCTGTTGTTTCAACGAACATAGAATTGACAGAGGCTCTTACTCTCCAAGTGCGAAGTGAATTGGGCAATAACATTCCAGGTAATAAAATTTAATCTACCTATTCATGTAAGTAGTTCTATCAATCTTATTTTGAATTACGGATCTATAAACTGCCTACTGTAGAGTAAAAACCAATTAAATAAGTGGTCATGTAGCAACATTCATTCAGATTATCATTAGATGGAGGAAGTAAAGTGGAGAATCATCAATAGATCTATTTTGTATGTATGATTATCACTAATTTCAATCAAATTATCTCCATCGTTGTCATTTTCACACCTTTAAAATGAGAGACAAGTTTTTCTAATAATGTCATTTTAACTATAAAACTAGAAATAGTTACATACTAATATAATCATAATCATGTGATTGCTCCTGCATAGTTCAATATTATGTGATATTACATACGTACAAATATTTTTTAGTTTCTGCCAGGGATCGTACCGAGTATCTTGTATGAGTTTTCAATTCACAATAAACACACCTTTAAAAAAAAATTTGTATGAGTGACTTGACCTAAAAACGAGCAAAACATTCTCTAAATTGAGATACCATATCTGCTAGGGGGTAATGGATCATCAGTATCCCCAGGCGCTGTGTTATAAATACGTTATCCCTGTCTATATTACCAACAGAAGATACAAAAATACATTATATTTTTGTACTGGAGTTCCATACAATTTTGTTTATTCTGAATGAGTTTTATTCAAGCCTAAGATTCGCCATATTTATCTGACGTCACATAAGTTAATGATCATTCATTTAAAAATCTCGATCGATAGATACCCATCTTATCGGCTGTTAATATTATTAACCGAAGGACCCACTAATACCATATCGAAATAATATCGATCGATATTTTCCTGTCGATCGATAATAAATGATTGCCAATTAGCCCAGTCAAATTAGGGTTTGACCTCGGAATGAGAGATAGTAAGCTGAAAAATCGAACAAAAACCTTTATTTTAGCATTCTAAAAGTTGTCCCAAAAGTCTCATGAAATCTCGTGCCTGCGTCCCAAGTTATTGACGGTCAGAGGTCCTAAAAATAGGTTTTCTGCAAATATCTCGGTTTCCATGGCTCCAATAATGTCGACATCTATTAGAAGAATTATTGAGCTTAAAATTTGTAGCAAATTTTATGCAGAACATTTTTTCATGCGCTCAACCGTTTTTGAAATAGAGTGCGGAAAATGAGCAGCGCTCAACCACACATACTGTAATACATAAATGGTGTTGGGCGCTGCAAAATGAATTTCTAGAACCTATGACAACCACATTACCATCGGCTCCAGACGAATTCCTGAAAACATATTGTACGAGTGGTTGTGATGCATGCTACCGCTCCTTTGGGTCTTAGTGGTGGATAGTCTTCTCCAACTACTTAACATCAACGGTTATTACACCATTGGCTACGCAGACGACATTATCCTGCTGCTTAGCGGTAAATTTGCGAATGTTCTCACGCAAAAAGCGCAAAATGCGCTCAAACTATTAGAATCATGGTGCAACGATCACTCTCTTTCGGTTAACCCAGCAAAAATTGAGATGGTCCTTTTCACTAGGAAACGCAAACTCGGCGAACTTCTAGCACCAAAACTATTCAATCAAATATTGAAGTTTTCAGATTCAGTAAAATACCTGGGTATTATTATTGACTGTAAACTTGGTTGTGGTCTACACCTGAACTGGAAAGTTGAAAAAGCCTGTATCTCTTTCCGGCAGTGTCGTCGAGCTATAGGAAAAGACTGGAGTTTCAAGCCTAAGCTCTCCCTGTGGCTCTACAGAGCCATCATCAGGCCAATGATTGCATATGGAGCTCTAGTTTGGTGGCCTAAAGTCAGACAAACAACTGTCATATCTAAAATAAAACACGTCAAAAGAATGGCATGCTTATCAATTATCAGTGTGATTCGTACTACTTCCACAGCGGCCATGGAAGCTCTTCTATGTCTACCTCCTCTAAATCTTTACATAGAGGAGATGGTACTAAGAGCTACACTACGCCTCTCTACACCAAAAACAGGCAGTTCACACTGTTCAATTTTTCAAGAGGTGTCCTCATTACAAATGAGCTTGAACAGCATGCCCCCAAAACTCATTTTTAATGAACCCTACCAAATCTACATAGACAATCAGGCTAACTTCGAACCTGATATCTCTATCTATACAGATGGCTCAAGAACATCTTCAGGGTCTGGAACTAAAATTTTCTCTGAGCAATTAAATCTAGAAGTAAGCATATCCCTCGGCACCCTCACTTCAGTTTTTCAAGCAGAGATGATGGGTATTCTGCAAAGTGCTATATTGATCAAAGAACTTGGAGTTCAGAACAAAGTAATTAGAGTTTCAACAGACAGTGGCCCAGAGCCAATACTCCCGTTGGCCAGGAAAACCCAACATAATTTTATCAAAAATTTCACTTTTGAAATTTTTTCTGGCCACTGGGCCACTCTAGCTTCTTGCAATCATGCAAGAAAACTTGTTCCCAAGCCAAACTACAAGTTGGCCAACTATCTCATTCGACTATCCAGGAACAATCTCCGAATTCTCGTAGGTATTCTTACTGGACATTGTCGACTAAACAAACATAAGCATCGTATGAAAGTTGTTGACAGCCCTCTCTGCAGAGGTTGTGTAGAGGAAGATGAAACCGTCGAGCACATTCTCTGTGACTGCCCGACTCTCTCTTCAAAATGAGGATCCATGCTAGGAGACTTCTGGCCTAACATGGCCAGTTTGAGTGCGACTCCTGCTGCAGACTTGCTAGCTTTCTTCGCGAGCGTTGACTGGCTTCAAGATCTGTGACAGCGAGGCGCACTCTTTTGAAGGGTATACAATGGGCCCGCGTGTGTGGCCTAAGTGCATGTAGTTTCTCTACCCTCCCCTTTATATCTAGATGCACACTGCGGGTGCAGAAAATCATGGTTGCAATGCACTTTAGCTTGTGACCAGCGTAATTGGACAAGCTTGCCTCAATGCTGTGCAATCCATACTGGCAGCATTGATAGTGAATTAAGATATACTATAAGTATTCAACTTGATGAGTTTTTAATTGCACAAAGTAGGAGTATTATCATTATGAGAAATGAAGGAGTTGCCATTCGAAGTTTGAAAATTGAACCTTCCCCACCCTCGGGGGGTAGGGAGGGGTGAACCTGAATTTGCTACTATTCAATAGAATCTTAGAAATCATTCCACACGTATTTTTTCCTTTATCAATCCGTTCAGCATTTCGCGAAATATTTGGGTGGTACGGGTGGTCTCAAACACCCGGTATATGACTGAGCGCTGCACGTTCTCCGCGCTCTATTTCAAGAACAGTTGAGCGCATGAAATAATTTTGGAGACAAAATTTGCTGCAAATTTTATGCTCCACTATTTCTGTAATAAATGTCAACATCATTTGAGCCATAGAAACTGAGATGCAGACACGAGATTTCATGAGACTTTTGAAACAGCTATTAAAATGCCGAAATAAAGGTTTGTACATGTTTCCAGCTCATTACCTCTCATTCCGAGTTCAAATCCCAATTTGACTAGGTTAAAAATATTGATGTCGTTAATTAATATCGATAATTTTGACGATGTTTGCTAAGATTATCTTATACTGTTCACAGCGCGTACTAGTGGCATTGATAGGAAATCAAAAATCGATATTCCTGACAAGTACAACATTTCAATGAAGTAACTATAAAATGTCAGTATCAGTTTCAAATTGCGTACTGAAACTAAATAAGGCGAACAAACAGACGAAGCTTTTACGAAGCCCCTTGGGCCGAGATGCAGGTAATACTGTCCTGTCAACCTCTCCTATTTTCACAAATCTTAAATTATTCAATTAAGAACGGTCTAAGGGCTCCTATGGGATTACGATTCAAGTCTTCTGATTGGTCGAAATGCAAACACAATCCAAAACAAATATTGAATATAGGATTCAAAACAAGCTTACTAGAAATGAATTTAAGAAATAAGAGCAACAAATATATTTACATATTACCTGAATATATACAAATTTATTCGAGCTGCACACATTTATTTTTGATAATGTGAAATCGTTAGTCCCTAAGAATACTTGAACCGTTCTGAACCTAAATAAATTATAGAAATGAATACACATTTCTCCCAAATGTTGAATTGACAAATTACAATAGAATTAAAAATTCACAATGGCATGCATGGTTAACAATTGAATTGACTTGAAAATAGATTAATTGAATAATCAAGCACAAATTTTTAGCTGTTAATGGCTAGGATCGCTCTAAAATTCTAACCTTCATTCAAACAAATCGCATTAATGCCAGAGTTGTTCACGTCACACTTGTCTTTTGATTTTGATTTGATATTGTTGAGTTGAGTGACACTTGAAATTTGAGATTCAGCGGTGGAACTGACCATAAATCCAAAATTCGGGGAAAAAGCTATCAGAATTCCCATTTTATAATCTTATATAATGTTTATTTATTGCTCCGTCAGTGCTCACATATACAATGAAAGAACCGGAGTAGCCTCAGCAAACGTAAATTGTTTGCAGATCAATTTCCTTCATAGCTCCAAATAATAATCACAAATTATTATAAATAAAGATCTAGTTCTTCCACTTAAGAGAAGTTTTAACATTTCAAGTATAAATCAAAAAGATATATCATAGTTTAGTATAAATCTAATTTTCTATATTTAGTTTAAAAACGAAAAACAAACCTGGTAATGACGTGAGCGGTCGATATGATCATTGTTTCGAAATAAGGTTTATATTGACTTATAATGTATGTTTTTCATTGATGATGATACTTATTGTTATGATGGAGAGTGCATTAAGAGAATAGCTTTGAAATAAATAAGTAACATGCAGTGCAAGAAGATAACATCACTAATGCAAAAGTACAAAAGTGATTTCTGTTGTGATAAAAAAAAATTATTCATCGTTGATTTCAATTTTGTTCAAGTAAAATTGGTTCACAAATCTAATTCCTGAGAGAGCAGATGTGCAATTTGTCCGAATTTTCTGCTACATAACGATTCTCTATTCATGGCTGTGAAATTAATACTTCATTTGACAGATTATCCAGCTGTGTTTCTCTTGTACCTCAAATATTAGGGCAACCAGATTTGAAGAATTCATAATTATGAGAGCACCTTTGAATCAATTGATTCAAGACTTCTCTGGACATCAATTTTATCCGAACTTTTTGCATTCAATTTTCTCACATACGAATACAATGTGATATCATGAGCAAAAGTTACTTGAAGATAGCTTCTCCTCCACGCAGGAAATTATCAACAGAAGTATAATATCAGTCTGATACGAGTAATTTAATTTCCATACTAAAAGTACTTCCAAGATCTGTATACAGGTCAGTATTGATTGAAGTTTCCCAGAAATTTACTTGGAACTTTCTCAAACATTATCGAACTGATAATTTTATTAGAGCAAAGCTCTATTTCCTCAGACTTTCACACGCTTCATTTTCCTAAATTTTCACATTCCCTTTTGTAAAGTTTCTACTTACTACTACTGTGACAACTACAGTCTCATAGATTATTTAGGTCGAGAGATAATAGCAAATTGTTGTGATATTATACTGAAAGTATACCTGATGTTATAGAGAAGATTGTTTGTAGATATTTGGATGTTCAAGTTATATTCAAGGATAGACTTGGGAATAAATCAATCAAGCATGTAACTAAAAAATGTTAAAAATAGTCATTTCGACAAATGTATCGTCCATAATCCAGATGACAACGACAGCAATAGAGCTCATCAAAAACCTAAATATTTTGGTGCCATTAGTAGATGTTAACAGTCAAATATTTTGCAAAACCACCCACCAACATCTTAAGCTGGAGAAAACTGTTATTCTTTGACCTGAGATGTAGAAGGTTGGTTTTTGAAAATATGATTTTGTTCAACCATCAACATTTGCCAGTGACTCCCAAATATTTTATTCTCTAATAAACGTTGTTGCTGACGTTGTTATTGCTAATGATGGATGATATTTTGTGCGAAACGCTCATCAAAATAAATACTGTTCTCAACGTTTTTTGTTAACAGGCTTGATTGATCGATCTTTAAACCTTTATTTAGAGACAAATAGTAGAAGACTTGACATTTAAATATTGACAATACGCTTGATCAACTAAAGAGACGTTTGAGAAACATGGGTAGGTATATAAATGCAGGTAACAAGTCAAATCTCACTGAATAATATCAATTTTCTCTCAAATTCAGTTACCTAACAGCAATTACTAATTATCTACCTACCACTATCTACTTGAATGACTTGATAATTATTTATTTCATATAAGAACAAGCTTCAACATTTTGAGGTTAGTATATAATATGTCTTGTCTCTTGAGATTCCAGTCGAGATGGTGGAAGTTCCCCCTATGGGCCAAGGTATGAAGAAAATGTATATTGATCAATGTCTAAGATAGTCTCGTATTCCGATAAATGATAGAAAGTTTATAGTTTTACCTATTCAATCTTGAAAAACATGAAATGACAGATCAGATTAGTACCAGAGCTAATCTACCCCACCATGACTTCACGTAGTTTACAATGTTTATCGCACATTATAGTCATCTGATAGAAGTATTTTTTTGATTAAAATAGTATATTGCGCAACAAGTGCAGCAAGTTGTCGATTGTCCACAAGAGCGAAAGTGCGCTCAATCGCTCAAGTAGGCAATTGACAACACTGCTCAAGTTGCAGATACAATTTTTTATTACGAATGCAATGTACTATTTTGCACTTGTTTTTCTAGGCGGTAAATGGCTTGCGTGCGACAAGTTTACTTGTCGCACTGCATTCAAATTATACTTGACGCACGCAAAAGCCAAAAAGCCATATAACGTCCCGAGAAACGTGAGAAAAATAGTACTTATCCCGCATGAGTTATAGAAGAATAAAAGCCCATTCCAGCTAGAATTATGATCTCTATAATAAAATCCTACGATCAATAAAGCTTTTCCTAATAATCACTATATCAGGGTTCAATACGGCCGTGTCCGATATGAGTTGATATATGACAGTGGTCAGAAGCTACAATAAATCAGAATCAAAAAAGTTTTAGGAGAGTTCAAAATCGATGTTTGCCACACGATTCACATAATCAGTAACATCTGCAGATGAAAATGTCATTTACAATAAATATAGTGGTTTGCATGGTTACATGTTTAATTCATAACATACCGTCACGATACAACAAAAAGAAGGTTAGAAGCTCAATAGGAATTGTCTCATAGTTATGGATAGAACTCACATGAGATCTCATCTATCAACAAGGTATGTGAGTGTGATAAATAACAACTTCGCAAATAGTTGCCACTAAAACGTATTCGCAAATAAACAAATTGGCACCAAATTCAATCGATTATTTCAGCTCGCTCTTCTACATTGCTAATTCCAATTCATTTGGCAGGTAATTTCATCAAAAACTCGTCTCGAATCTCAATTCTCATTCCATTCGAAACTGTGTGTAATGGAGGAAAAACAGATCTGATAAATTTAAATAAATGAAGGGAGCTGTTTAAAAGAATTCGTTGATATCAAAAGGAATATAGCAAAATATTCACAATATGAAGATACTCAACCAAATACAAAATATAAATATGACGTAATAACTGAGATTGAAACTCAAAAAAGCGTTTCATCTTTTTGAATGGACTTCTGTTCAAAACATTTCGCACACTGGAACAAAAATGTGAAGCTTAGTCTGAATTAGCACAGTACAAATCATGTTCCCAGTTATTATGTACACTTGTTCCCTTCATACTATTCTCAAAGTTTCACGAACAATTCACCTGCCAATGTCTAAAATGTTATAACGTAGGGTATGTCAAGATTTGCCTTGTTCGATTTCCGACATGTAAATTGTTTCACAAGTTCTTGCTTCAAACAATACTCACGAAAAATTTCTTGTTTGTATTCCAATTATATTCCATTCTCACCTGTTTCAATTTTCTCAGTTTTATTTACTCAATGCTTCCAGCAGAGACGTATTTTGATGTAATAATAGAATATGTTTATCTTTCAAACGCTGGAAGTGTACTTCCTTGTTTCTGACTGGAATGAGTAGAAGAAGGATACTCTTCAAAATTAAATTCTGTCGCTGAAGTTTCAAACTCTATCTTGAATCTTATTGAATGTATTCAAAAAGTATCAGTATAAATCAATATCATACGTATATACTCCTATAGGTCACACTATTGAGAATAAGGGAAATGTTCATATATCTTTCAAAGTCGTTCTCTTTGAAAATATTTTATTCGGTTATTCTTCCCTTCTACTTCATAAAAGCTTCCAATTGCTATTACCAGTCCCGTACTTTTGTAAAATACTGAATAGATTACTTTTTTCATGGCTTGCTGCTTCTTGGTTATTGTTGGTACCTCCTCATTTCCATGAACCAATAGATGTTTCTCCTTGAATGTAGGTATGTCGAAAATAGATATACTTGAGAAAATTTGGTATTCGCACTTTCTAAGAGCTTTCACGTCTCATGGTGAACTCATGTTTTACTTCTCGACTATCAGAAATCTGTGGTGGAACCACAACAAGTTGGCATTGACATTGACTTGATAATTAAAGTCGATTTACCATGAAAGCTGGACATGTTTTCGATAAGAATTTATCTAGGTTATCCATTCCAATAAGATTGCATCAAGATGACAAGAATTGGAGACTCAAGACAAGATGAGATTAAGTCAATGTCGATTCGATGTAGTACCCGCTCTGATGTGGCAGAAATCGACTAAAAACTTGAAAACGTTTTTCTAGATGCAAGTAATCGTGTGAGATTCTTCTAATAACTGAGGACCACGTCTTAATTTAATGCTTTATCACCTTATCAATCGCATAATTGCCTTCGATTATCTTCCAACTGCAGTAATGTTCTCTTCGGTAGTAGCCGTTGTAGCTTTTGCTTCTTTCTGGTGCTGAGCAGAGCTTCTCTCTTGTTAAAACTCTTTGAAGCCTCGTCACCAAAACCTTAACTTCATGTTATGATGCTCAACTTCACTCTCTTGCTGTACAAATTATTATTTCCTCTCAAATAGATATCGTTCCCGTTGATTACTTATGTTTCAATATCAAAGGAGTTATTCCTTAAAATTAATCTTGATGAAATATCCTATTACAGATGAACAGTAATCATTTTATGGTTGAAAATCAATTTTTTCCAATCTTCAATTGCCTTAGAAAAAAAAACAAAAGTACATCCTCAATTTGAAATAATTTTTATAACTTCACTGAGTGGAAAGCTATATCTGTAGTCATTTATCATCGAATTAAATTCTTTACAATTCAATATTCTCGTGCTAAATACGCTATGTAAATAAATATTCAATGACTACATGAATAGATATTACTTGTATTATCTGTTCATAATTTTTCACATGAAAAATTTGTACACATGAAGACATAAAAGAGACTGTTGATTGATATTTCAATCATAATCTAGCTTTATACAAATGCATGAATAGCGTGTAAACCCTTATCAATGTATATGCTGAAATTTCTTGCCGTCACGAATTTAAAAGCGATCTTTATTAACAAGAGAATTATGAATGAAAATGTGATCAAAATCAGTTGTTATTTATTCTACTTAACATGAAACAACAGAAATTATGAGAGCATGCATAACAATAAGATTTTTCTCAATTCATCATTCCAACACTCTCAGGTCTGCTTCATTATCCTGAACAATTTTTGTAGAGCTTTGTGATTACGGTAACAGTATTACTGTAACAACAGTGTTCATGGTAGGTCAAAAAAATTGAAGTGGGTTATACCGTCTACATAACTAGATTATTTTAGCGAGCCGTTGTCTGTTCGTGTCAAGAAAAATATGTTCAATTACTAGCCCCAACTTTGAATAACTTTGGATCAAATGATCAATAATAGTTACCGACAAAGAAATCGTGAACCTGAATTTTGTTGCAAATGAGGCTTTGGATATGTTAGTGTGCGCATTTCTAAGCGAATAATTCGGTTGTCACGTAAAACGGTATTCCAAAGTTTGGAGTTCAGGCTCCGAAAAGTGAGGTCACGTCATTACGCTAGATTTATTGTAGCATCTAATCAAGACAATAAATATCGAATGATATCAGACAGTCAATCGAATATTCCATTTATAGTTTGTCAGAAATAGCCTTAGAAAATTAGATCATTTTTTCAACAGCAACTTTTCATATCTGCATGTGAAATTTGAGCTCGTATCTATCCATAATCGTTAAATAATTCTAAAATGTGTAATACATTCAACGATACACAAGTGCAGTCAGTGGCTACAGCACAAGAAAGCTTTGCACATGAATCTACACCAAAAATCTCACATAATCTCTATCTCTTCTCTAAATAATATGAAATAAAGTCGCTGTCTGCCTCTGTCTGTTTCTCCGCTTACTTCTCCATAATCACACAACGGATTTTGGAACGGGGAAGGTTCGTGTATTTAATATATAAATATATTGTATAAAACAGCGGAGCTATTACAGTGTTTTATAAAAAAAATGGAAGAATCATCTAGATGATAAAAGCGCATTTTTGACAGCTCATGAATGCTTGTTAGTTCAGAGATTTCGCAAATTACCATGTCTCACAATTACTGAGCTTGAAATCAAGCAGTTTGGGCAAACTTACAAAACAGCAGCTTCCATTTAGTACTAGTTTCAAGTTGATTATTAGATAGGTATATAATTTATGCATGTACGGACTCAAAAATACCTTTTAAACTTCATTGTTCAGTTATTGAGTGACGGGAGGTCAAGTGCTGTACCTAGAAATGATAATTTGATCTTTATCAAAGCTTTATAAAAAAAATCACCAAAAGTTAACAAATTTTCATCCAATAATAATAATTCATTCTAATAAGCTTCAAATTCGCGTCAAACAAGTCAATGAATGAATCCCGGGCAGATTTGACAACTGTACATAATAATAGTGACACGCACGGCTAAAGTTGTGACTAAATTTTCATCCACTTGAATAAACTTCAGTTGCCATATCCCTAATGTCATATATATCTATGGGCATTGTTTCACTTGAAACAAGTAATTGAATAATTTAATCTTCCACAATCACTGAGCTTGAATTAAAGCAATTTGTGCAAACCTACCAAACAGCAGCTTTTATTTAGTACCAGTTTCCAGTCTGTAAATAGTATAGTTGCCGAGAACTCAGCGTCGCGCCAGCTAGCCAGACAGCCAAAGTGAATATAATAGCGTTTTTTTCCAAAAAATGCGCTAAAAACTGTTTACGTTGTACATGACTAACGCTGGCCAAGTTTTAAAAGATATATCAGGACAATGCACTAAAAAATTGTAGGCCTACAGACAAGCTCAAGATAACACATGTCTATCTCCTAAGGAACACTCACAATAATTTTTTTTTATCCATTATGATAAGTGAAAACCAATAATTTATTCGCGAAGCTATTCTGTCCAAGTCATTATTAATCCTCATTTAGATAAATATGCTTATCTATAAATCGACATCAAGAGATTCAAATTCAACCACTTGGATGAATTCAAAGAAGAGGATAAAGAAATAACAAAAATCATTTTTTTCTCAATAAATACGTCTTAGAAAGAGCTATAGATTGATTTGGATATAGCGAAGGGGCTGTGAGCTCAGAGACCGATACTTCAATTTGAAATCAAAACTGAATATGTCAAGAAACTAGTCTGGTCAGAAAAGCGATCAACCTATCTCACAAAGAAGCTTAGGGCCTAGGTCCGCGGAGCGAGCCGAAACGTTTGTCCCTACTCAAATGTTCACATGTGAAGCTCTCATCTAATATGAATAGGATGCGCTTCAATAGTAGAAAGGTAATAATATATTACTTGAGAATTTTTTAAAATTCATTGAGAAAGCTGTTGGCACTCGGTGAAACATTTTGAATATATAGGGAATTTAGGTGAAAATATATATACAGAGGTAGATCAATAACAAAAGTAGGGGTGTTGGAAGTCCAGAGATTAGCACTTCGAAGAGCGGTGCATCCACAAGATCTAACTGTTCATTTATCAAGGATTGATTGTTTCTAACGGCTCTTTTAATCTCATACGCTTCTAGAAGAGTTAGTCTCTTGGCTTTTTCTTCATAATGTAAAATTTCTAGATTCTTAACATCACAGGTGTGGTTATTGTCTAAAAGATGTTTTGCGACATTTGAATTCTGTCTGTTATTTTTGAAACAAGACATATGTTTCTTGCATCTAATATTGAAGTTACGTCTAGTAAATGTAAATGAAATCACAATCTCCACAATTAATTTGATAGATTCCTGACCCTTCAAGAGGATCTTTATGAACAATTTTATTGTTGACCAAGCAATTTTTCAAAGTATGAGAATTGTGAACAATATTGAATTTTTTTAGTTCGAAAGATGAATTGTTGCTGATATTCCTCATATATTTCAGCTTTTTATGGACTTTCATATCAAAAGATGAGATTTCATTCAAACTATTATAAAATTGTTTACAAAAAATCTTTTTCTGTTTTTTTCCAACTAAATTATTGACAATATCTTTGTTATAACCATTATTTACAGCTATTGTGGTTATTACATCAAGTTCTTCTTTAAAATTGGTATCATCAAGGGATATACTTAATAATCTATCAACAAAACTATGAAACGCTGCCATTTTTGTAGAAAAAAGGTGATTAGATCTGGATGGTATAATTGTGTCTGTATAAGTTGGTTTCCTATAAATTTTGAAGTTAAGTTTACTCTTATTTTTATGGTGTATGGTTAAGTCTAAGAAGCTAATTGATCGGTCCGTTTCAATTTCAACCTTGAATTTTATATTAGTTTCCAATGAATTTAAAATATTCAAGAGAGTATTGACTTGTATATGAGTGCCATTAAAGAGACATAGAACGTCATCCACATAACGAAACCAAAAAATTTCACTTTAAACAATTGTTGTTAAATAGGATCCGTTCAAAATAATCTATAATTAATTCAGCAAGCACCGGGAAGAGTGGCGAGTCCATAGGTGAACCATCATTTTGGACAAAAAATTCGCCATTAAAAGTAAAATAATTTTGTTCCAGACATATGTTTATAAGCATTAACAGTTCATTCGATATCGTCGGATCTGTGTTATTTCCAGTCAATGTTTGTTTGATAATCACTAATAGTTTTGGTGTCGGTATTGATGTGAATAAACTTGTCACGTCAAAAGAAATTAATTTTGAATAATCCGGTATAAAGGAATCTTCAATTTTTTCAGTTATCCGACTGAAATACAGCCATTATACAGTTATTTCATAATAAAACTGAATTTGGGAGCTATTTAGAACCAATGTTCAGTCAGATGATGGAATATCTCATCCTAATAAAAATGATAGATAATGATATAATTATCTAGATGAATATTTTTGATGAATAAGATAGAAATTTCAATGAAGGAAAAATCTTTCCAGAACTCATTTTTGATAAATATGTTTTTTTTTTTAATCATCCGAACTTGCAGCATAGAAAATTAGAAACATTAAATTCAGTTTGAGGTTGAAAAGAATAACTGTCTTCCTTTTCTGGATGTTTACCTGGAGAAACAAGATAAAGGTAAACTCATCCACTCAGTATGTAGGAAGCCAACTCATACAAATCAATATTTACATGAGTCCTCAAATCACCATCCTGCTCAAAAATTTTGTAGTATAAAAACTTTATTTCGGAGAGCCTCTTCTTTTTGTCATCCAAGTGAACTATCTGATGAAATCAAACTTTTGAATGACGTTTTCTTGAAGAATGTTCATAATAAAACATAGATCAAGAAAGCACTTAAGGCCGAAGAATTCTACGTCTCCTCTTCAAGATCTGGATGATAAGAAAATATTTGTGACGTTGCTTTACGTAGTTAATATAACGGAAAAAATTGGAAGACTTTTACATAAATATGGCATAAAAACTTCATACACTTCCAGTTTGAAAATTCGGAATCTTATTGGTAATATTTTCTTTACAGTATCCAGTCCAGGTATTTACAAGACTCCTTGTAAATGTGGCAAAGAATATATTGGACAAACCAAGAGGACTGTATAAACAAGATTGAAAGAGCATTCTCGTCATATAGATTGAACCACCCAGAAAAATCTGCGGTGGCTAAGTATACTCTTCAAGAATTACATGGCATTGACTTCAAGAATACAAAGCATCTTGCTGAAGAGAACAAGAGACCAATAAAAGAAGCAATAGAAATTTAGAAATCACCAATAATTTGAATTTGAATACTGGTTATGAACTTAATCAATCGTGGTTATTTGTCATTAGTTTCCAGTTATTTTTATCTAAATCTACTTGCAAGAGTTACTTCATCACCATCTTCTGTACATCTGTAGATGGTTCAGTTTTGCGCCAACTCAAACAGTAGAGCTTTATTGACCTAGAACCACAAGGAGTTGACAATTCACCTATTCCTATCTTTATTTTTATCTCCTGAAGACCTGTGGATATTGAATTTCTAAACCACAGGCAGAGCTCTATGATTCTAGGAGTAAATATTTCAATATTATCTAGTTACCATTTGTATTTTTGTTGTTTTGACAATTTTGTTTATTTATTACATATTTTTTACATTTAAATAGGCAGCACTTTGCTGTCGAAACATTATGTTTCAAATAATTCATAATACAGAACTTTTTACTCAATAAAACATATTTTATAGAAATTTTAATTTATTCTTTCGTCAATATTAAATATTCAACCATGTTTATTTCCACCTTAGAGTGAATGAATTGCACTCAAAACTATGCTATGCAATAGAACAATAGTTTACAGTAACTATATTATCATGGAAATTATACAAAATGTGATCATGAGAAAAACAGTGTTTATTCTTCCAGTGGAATATTACCTATTTAACATATCCAACATTTTTATTTTTTATAACCAAGAACAAGAAGAGTTGATTCTGATGTTGCATAGAAAAATGCAACAATCTGAAGATAGAAAGTTTGATATTGGAGAACTGAAGGTAGATCAATGTATGTTAAAAGTGGATAGTGTAAAATTATATGCTAGTTCTTGATGCTGGTTATTATTATATCTTCTCAAAACATCCCAATTTTTAGATTAGATAATGGATAATATGGGACTGCGATTTGAGCCTTATGTAAGTCCGACCGAAATGATCACTATCGTGACGAAAGTAGACGTCCGAGTGCAGCACTATCGCACATAATAATTTTCAAACGTAATTTTCAAGATGTTTGGAAAAGAAATAGTTTGTTCAGTTGTGTTTCTCAGTAAATTACTGTGTGAATCATTCTAATTTTTTTTTTTTTTTAGAAATGCTAGACCGTTTTTTATTTTCTCACATTTTCTGCTTCACCGGCTCATTGTCTGTTCCATCCAGTTATTAATACAGAACCGTGGGGAGTTCTTTCTACCTTATCGTAAAATAAGCAAAACCCGGCCGCGTATCATTCGCGCGAATAACCTGATAATATGCAGTTCAGTTACAGAATTCAGTTGCTCTCTTTAGGGTCGTTTCACCAACGTCGTTTGAATTTATCCACAAGTTACTCCATACGAAAATCATTACCTTAGTTACTAGCTCAGCATAACCTTCAGATAAAATCATGTGACGTTGGTGGAACTGGCCCTGGATGATAATATTTTTCGAAAATAATTATTATTCGAAAATCAGGATACGTGGCAAGGTATCATATATCAGCAGTAAACTTGAAATTACTTTTACCCGCCATTATCAGCTACAAAGTTGAAAAATACAAAATCCAATGGAAATAGTCATACAAATTATTCTTGCATGATATACCTCATGTATTGAAGGTAGAACGTTTCGACGCCGAAACGTCGAAATGAGAATAATTTCAATTTTAATACTGATATATGATCTATTGCCACGTATATTGATTGTCGGATTCTAAATAAATGAATCACCAACAGATATTTTTATTCGCATAGTCTCAATGCTGATCGTAACCATGGAAACTAAATCAAATGGAATGAGCATCCAAAGGATGCGTGTCCATAGCATATTCATTTATTTATCGTCGAAAAGTTTCTTATCAATCAGGCTATTGAGATATTCTTTCAAATCATGTCAATATTATGCGTGCTAAAAAGAATATGTTACTCACAACGATCTTTTTTTTATTATGGAAGGCATCAGCACAAAGTCATTAACCTTTTTAATAGATGCTAAAATAGGTTGTGAACAATGATATACGTAAACCTTCAAGAGCCAACTACCTGCGCTGATGCAGAACTAGAAAAACCGGGAAAACTGAGGAGACTGATAGAAATGACAATGAGAAAAACAAAAATTAGAATTATAACTGACAGAAGAATCAGAAGGTTTTGTGATAAATGAATTTAGCATTAGAACACACTAAGAACAAAAGCAAAACAAATTGAAGGATACGCTGATAATAAAGCGATCACAACGAAAAATAGACGAACGATGAAAGAAATACTACAAGAAATAATAACGGAAAGTAATAACATTAAGCTAGAAATAAATATCAACTGAACAAAAATAATGAAATTCGTGGAAACAACAGAGGAAGAAGAAATAAAGATTGGAGAATATACTTCTGTAAGGGTATACAAATACAAATATTCAGGTGTCACAATAACCAATAAAGGAGAAAGAGAAACCGAAATTTAAAAAAAAAGATAGTGACAACAAACAGAGCTTTCTACGCAAATAAGATGTATCGAAAAGTGAAATCCTGTCAAAAACAACAAAAGTAAGGATATGAATGACAATTTTCGGACAAAGCAATATATTCAAGACTATTCTGTAACTCTAACAGTGAGTTATTTTTATCGTCATTTTAACCAGTGTACATAAACGGGTGATAACCTGTTGCTCGAATTTACTTATTCTTACTTACGATAATAGTCAAAAGATGAATTTTCAGCATTTAATCTTCCAGGAACTGTAGAATGGCGACACACATCAAACACAACATTTAAAAATAAACAATTCATCTGAATGATATAAAAGTATTTAAACTCAATAATTATTCACAAGATAACTTGGAAAAAACTGAAACATCAGAATAACATGGAAACATACGACGGAAATCTGTGTTCGTGACTATTCAAATTGATAAAAAATTGTTCTAACTTATGTTTCATTGTTTTTGCTAATGTGTTTACAGAACAATTATTCAAAAATAAATTTTTAGATATTATCATTTATCCGAAAAACATTCAACATTACAAGATTGTTTGTTCTTTGAAGTAATATGACATACCTATAATACATAGAGGCTTCTGAATTTCGTCATTGTTGAGAAAGAAAAACAATTTTTTACATTTGTATAATTGCCAAGGTAAAGATAGCAAAATTTTGAAGGACACTCATTTTCAAGAAAATTATTATTTATCACTGTACTACCTGCGATAACATTAATTAAATTTACGAGCAGTTTATATTTTATCAATTTTTTTAAGAGCGTGAATTGTATTTCAGAACCATTACTTAAAACTCTGAGACATCTTCTAAAGTGAAAAATGATGGTGGTTAACCATCAAACTTCTTGGAGAACTTGAAGATAATTCCTAAGACTCATGTAATAACTCTTATATATACGAAAGTTTGAAGTTGAGTTGAATAATAATTTTGAATCAAAAACTAAAAATTTGAGTCAACCCATACAAAATGCCAAAAAAAAAAGATATTGTCAAAATTTCAAAGTAACTTCGTAAATAATATTGTAGAGAATAAAATATTGAAAGCTACTATTAAGAGATTCAAATGACAGAAAAAATATTAATTTATTCTAACCTTCAAACTTTCATTCAATTCGTAAACAAATATCAGTAATGTTATCTATTCTATACACAAGTATGCGGAATACGTTAATCAATGTAAATATAAACACCATTTTCCCTGTATTTCATCCACCCAGCTCATCTTCAAAAGATCAAGAACTCATCGGAGTACATGAAAAGCGGACTAGTGTAGTATCAAACTATATTCTAAGAATAATATTCCTCAATTTTCAAATACGATAATCTCCCTCATTCTTTAGATTTGTACAATTCAAATCTTGAAACCTTATATCCCGCCCTACCATCATAAATTTTTTGACCCCAATATTCAATTTCATTTGATTTTCTCGACAACGGAATTTAGTTTTTGCCGAAATTCATTGTAACCTGAAATTTCTTTTCAGAGTAAACACTAATGTAAATTTTGGAGCTGGTAAATTTATTTGTTCCGCATTCAAACAAAACTCCGAATTGTTGACAATCACGGCTGATTTAATGCTCAAGCCTGTTCAAGTTATTTAGAATGGATAATTTCAAAGTTATAATTTGTTTTTAGGTCAACGAACTAAAAATATTTTAATGCCCGTCACATGATCTATTATGCCACCGGCGAATATTTTTAACACTTTGATTTAGATAGTACTCAATACAACAAGTGTATTCAACAAAAAATTATATATAGATGTGCACAAAAAACGCGATTCTTATACCAGGCTTGTAATTCTTCAATGAGGAGTCAGATTTATGTTTATTCTATTTCATTCCACTAACACCTGCTTGAATTAATTTTAAACTCAAATATTTTTGGATGGTCTCATTCAAAATGGGTCAAATATGAAATATTGAGGAAGCAAGTGTGCTTTCTCATTGGGGTGAGTTACAGCCCCAATTAGAAGGCTTCGAAAAACAAATAATCATTAGAGTGTATATAACTTTGATTTCTAACCCAAAAAGCCCCGTATAACATTATTTTTATCTAAATACATCCAAGCTACAGAGAGTTGAAAATATTGATCCAATTTTTCAATAGTTTTGAGTGAATTACTTACAGAGGATTATCGGAAAATTACAAAATAACAAAAATGACACAAATTTGTTTTTATCTATCTCACCTTAAAGAAGATTGAAATATCTTCAAAATGTTTTGCTTCAATACTTTTAACGTAAATTGCAGAAGGGCTATGACCGAAATAAGGAACGCGTCTCATTCTAGCAGATTAGGATTTTGCCTGGCTGGCGGCAGAATCACAATATTTTCCATTTAAAAGAAATGTAATTATCATAGTTTTCAGATTTTTACGCATGATTTTCAGGACGTTGGATATCGCATGCACATATGCATTTGTATAAATAAATATGTATGTTACAAGCTCATATTACACTTAATGTGATTCACAATATTAATTCATTTATTTTACAACTTCACAATTGCCTACATTCATGCCCAGTATTATAAAGGACAAATAAATTTACTTCCAAAGTAAATAAAATTTACTCTGTGAAATGACAGTCGATTTTTTGACAGCAATGTTTTTACTGTCATGAAAATAATAATTCGACTAGAATTTGTAGAATGGATTAAATTTACTTTGGGAATAAATTTACTTTGTCCTCTATAATACTGGGCATAAGTGTGCAAAAAAATCTTAGTTTCTTATTCGTGATCAGTTACCTCAAAGACTTAAATAATATAGGCTTCGACAGTTCATTCTCAGTATTTCATTAAATGTTGATTCTCCAACTTTAAGAGAGGTTTCCTTTTACTTAGAAGCAAGCAATTCTCTTACTGTGGTTCAAGTTTTATATCCTAAAATATGGGAGCTTGCAGAAAAAAAATCTTCTGGCTCAAAACAAACGGAAAGTAGCAGATACTAACATTCTGACTTCAGATATCATATCAGTGAACTTGAAAACCCTGAGCGGACACGATCTTGGCACCAAAATATCTGTCCCTTTAATACTCTACTCGATTTGAGCACTATGCTACGGATTAGGTCTGATGGTTTCTTCTCGGTAAAACATATTTTCTATTTATCCACCACGTACGATATCTATTTATCAAAAATTGATAGGTGGTTGTTTTCCTGTTTTAGAATCTTTCAAAATATCTAGGAGTGCAGCATATAAGCATTGTTACTCATGAACACTTATTTATAGACTTCGACCAAACATAAAGAGTTCGAAAGTACAAGCCAAGTGAGCTCACCTAAAAGTTTGCATAAGAACACGCACTTTGTTACTTTGCCTTATGTTGTTAGGTTATGTCCTAATTGTGTATACCTAAGTTTGCAGTTTCGAAAGACTTCTGCTAGCTGCGTGGTGCCCGAATATCCACAAAATTTTGCAGCTGTTTTCGGCTTTTGGCCAAAAATTCCTATAACAAAGCATCCTACATAACAATTTACATATTTTAGTTGAAGCTGTGAACATTTCCTGCAATTTGAACCCAACCTTAATTTTTCAGGTATGATAGATTCCGAGATATAGGACTTCAAAAAGTTGGAAGATGCAGTTTTGGCTCTTCTCTGAGCATAATATTGGCTCTAAGCCATACTCATTTTATGAGGAAATCCATGAGAAATGACACTGTAGCGCTCTGAGCTACCTAATTTTAGCTCAGAACGAAGCATGTATGCCCAATACTCCTAGAGTTATCCTTACAAAACAACCAATGTTCCAAAATAAGATTTTTTCAGAAATGGAGATTGGAAGGAACCAACACCGACGGATCTTGGGCTCTCGGAAAAAAACGCCGAATGTCCCCCTTCCTCTTTCCACCGAACAGTGACTAAATTTATCAACATCAATTTCGTTCTTCTCAATTTTTTCCATTGATATAGGTATAGGTATTAAAGTATTAGTATTGTAGAAAAAATGAGAGCAACAATGATTGTTTTCTTTCCTCTGCTTTAGAATTGAGAAGGCTGCAATTCTCAGAAAATCTAATCCTTTACTTAAGATAACTCTGGATAAAATTAACGGTAACTAAGAGCACTATAACTTTATTTCTCATGGAATGAGTATTAGAGCCCATATTTTACTCAGAATATTTAATTTTAGAGATCCTGTACATGTAGTAGACCTAGAAAATTGTGGTTGAGCTTAAAATGTAGGAAATGTTCACAGTTCCAAAAAAGGTATCCACAATTTTCTCCGTAGGAAGCTTCTCATAGAAGTTTTTGGGCAAAAACCGAAAATAGCCGGAAATTCTTGAGGTTTATCGAGCACTTTGCAGCTAGCACAGATCTTTCAAAGCTGCAAACTTGGATTTACTCTACTAGATTATAATCTAACAATTTAAGGAAAAGAGGGAAGTGTGCGAATCTACGCGATACGAAATGTCTAATGTCAGCGAACTATTGAGCGTATAATTTTGATTGGAGTTGTTCTTACTTTTAAATCTTTCAGGGTAATCGTGATTTTATTCTGAATTTACAATGTCGAGTCCGTGTACGGCGTTCTTATCGGTTAAGCATCGGTGTCGACTTCATGTTCTCGGTTCCGGATTCATGTACGCCGCATAAAAATTTATATCTATATAACTATTAATAAATTGGGTCGGTATAATATTTTGAAATTCATTAGTTGTTTGCAACTCCTCAGGAATAGAAGCATCTCTATCCTTTTTTTTAAATCTGAAGTTGATGCACTGAAGTTTAAGAATTCGATAAGAAAAAATCCAAACCGCTATTGAATCAGTTTAAAGTTAGAGTACTTTTCAACATCATGTGATTTTACCTTGATTCTTATATTACTGTTTGAATATAGATAGATCATATTCCAGATACATAAGGCTACCGGACGAATTTAATATTTTAGTTGAATGAGGTTTAGGTCAACGAAGAAGTGAAAACAGGAATCTCGTCCTGACCATTCCGTCCCATTAAAATGTTCAAGAGTAAGCTCCAAGGAATTTTTTTGGGCATCTTGATATCGAAATTTGAACAATTTCCGAAGAATAAGTTCGAAGATTCGCAAAAAACATCTCAATATTCAATGTTAAGTTACGTTACTTCATTTTCAAAGCATCAATTTGAATATTGAATAATAGAGAATAAGAATGTTGTCTAGCCCATCATCATTCGCTGAATGATTGATACTTGTCAAATTTTCAGTTGGTGCCTTGAAAATAGACTCCAAAGCATGATTCCATTACTAGTACGTAATGTTAGGTAACTGTGAGCCTTTGGAATGAGCGAAAGGATCCAGATCCAGAGTCATTCTCCCCATTTTCAAGCATTTTTTGATGAAGAACACTTTTCCAGTGTTATGGTATAAATTTCCACTTTTTCTTATTCCGCAATTCTACTTTCTTCCTGTTTCTGTATACAGTTAGATCCTTTCTTCCGTGCCGTTACATGACCGTAAAGTAGAACTATCAAAATAACCTAAAAATCAATCTTACAATCATGCACACATTTATTAATTTTACAGATATATAAATCCATGAGTTACTGATGAAAACACGTCGACTTTTATTGATTAATGTCATTTCTTTCAAAGATGATGAGTTCATCGCGTTTTTGTTCATTATTTACAGATTTGAGACTTAGAGCTTAACATAGAACTACAACATTAGTTTGTTAAATAATGATACCGCATAGAATTGGAAACTAGTGATTCTTAGATTTTTTCCTCCATTAAAAGACCTCTTCTGGTGGAAAATCCAAGATTCAAGGTCTAGATCAATAAATAAAATATTCCACAAGTATTGTATTGTTGTTGGTTTGCGAGTGTAAAATACACCATCACAAACATGTTGTAGACTATACTTTCTCTAACAAAATTTTTGAAGCCCACCAGTATTCAAAAAGAAGCTTTTGGAATTTATCAAACTCCGAACGCAAAGCCAGAAATGAATACCTGAATTGTTAGGAAGTACCAATAGTTACCAAACTAACAGTTTCTGATTCATCGAAAATTTTAATTAAATGATCCTAAATAGCATATGGAATTCTTCTAAACGATGTGTTGAAATTTCATTCGTTCTAACAAAATTTCTTGCTATGAAATACGCATCAGAACAATGTTAGGAAAGTACATGATAGGTTTTGATTTATTAATCAGTGAGTTAGTCTGTCAGTATGAAAATACATTTTGAAGGATGTATCCTTCCATTGCAAAGAATGAGAAACTTTAACATTACTAGGAGGCTGTAGACTTCAGTAGTTGGTAATAATTTCAGCTCGATTTGGTCCTGAGAAAGAGGGTTTGACAGACAGGCAGGCAGACAACAGAAAAAAAGACGTCATGGTCAATAAAGTGATTAAAAAAGAGATTTTCACATTTGAGGTAGAGAATTCTTATAATCAATTTGGCTGAAGAAAGAATGCTGAGTTATTCCAAAAACAGTTTCTATTCTCAATTTTGTCAAGTTGGTTAGCAAAATGAATAGCTCTTTACACACTGCATAGCATCATGAAATAAACATGTCATTTTGAAAGAGTTAATTGCAGTATTCAATATTTACCTCCATTGCAGAAGTGAAATTAATCGGAATTGCAGAGATTTGTAGCTAATAAATTACGAAATTCGTTTGTGCGGATTCTGTCCACAAACTACTACAACTTTTAATTAATCTCAGTGGAGCGTTAATTGATGTGGTCTTATTGTTTTGAGATGTTGACAATACAATGTACGTAGATTAACAATGTTTTCGAAGAGGATAAGAGCATATAGAAGTTTCATTCGAGGAGATAGAATCGTGGAATATCATAGTTCCCGGTAAGATACCAACTAATATTTTTTTTTAAGCTAGTGTGAGACGAGAATTTTTATTTGACGTCATCTGGATTACACATTACACAATTTTAAGGCTTAAATCAAGACTCCGATCAGGAGATAACAAAAATCCAGATTTATTTGGAGAAGCTCTGTGGTTTATCTTGAGCTGGAGTTCAATTGACTACTATCTAAGATTTTATGCCGAGATCTGCATTTCTAAATAACATATACTATTTTCTCTTCAATCGCATTCAATCAGAATTAAAAATTATTCATCCTTACTGGCATTTTCGAGGTACTTAATTGAAGAATAATTATTTTTGGAAATAATAACTAAATAATACTCACGTTCAACATGTTCTCACTAATATTTTAAATTTTTGAATGATGAAGGATCATCCTACTGGTTATTTATTAGTTCAACAAACACGAAAATCCAATTTCCAGACAGAAAAACTTGGTAACTCGTTTTCATTTCAACGCAATATATCAAATATTGATATTATTTGCAGTAGGCAATCCTTTTGGTTTATGGTTGGTAACCAGCTTAAATATTTACCTACAAGGTTACCAGCACGAGAAAATCATGAGCCCTGTTCAAATTAGCAGTTTCCAACATATAATTAGTTGGAATGAAATACGTTCTGGATTCGAGTTCACGCTGAAAGCTGTACTAATTTTATTAAATTAATTATTTTGCAAAGACGGAACGATGTTCATAATTTGAGAGATTTATGTTACAGTATCGTATTAGTTGATAACAGTGGAGTTTCACACCGACAGAACAAAATGTATTGTTGAGTTTATTGGGTTAGAAATTCCTTACATTATTACCAGAAATTTTGTTTCGTGTGAAATGTAAAATGTAGACTCCAGTTAATCCATGAAAGAATTCATTCAAAGTCTGCAAGCTCTTGATTCTCATGGATGTGTTGGATGAAGCTGACTGGTAAGTTATTATGGATACCGAAAAATTGTTCAAATGAAGTTTCTAGATCTTCCAATAAGCTAACTGAATCTGTGTGAATTTAGTAAAAAAAAAAAAAAAAAACTCGTATATATTGCCATATTTTTACTTTCTTCAAATGGAATACCCTGTATATTATTGCACTAATAAATAGAAAATATTTTTTGCTGTAAAAAAGTTCCAAGGTTCATACCTGCTAAACTTGATAGTTTTTGAGATATTAACGAAAATATCTTAATGCTGTTCTCAAAATCAAGTGTGCCCTGAGAACAAAATTTGTTGACAGTTGAGTTATTTTGTATTGTATTTGCGCTACAAAAAATTGTGTTGCATACATACTTTTATTATTTGGTGTTGATAATGGCAGATTATTTAATCAATGAGAAGTTGGATATGATAAAATGTTTTTATCTATCAAATAATAATTCGAGACAAGCTCTGCAATTACACAGACAAGAGTATTCGGAACGCTTTTATCCAAACCATTCGTATTTATTCAAATTAGAGAGGAAGCTGCGTAGGACTGGGTCAGTTTCAAGAAATTACAAAACACGTGAGATAGTAGATAAAAATTTAGAAGTTGATGTATTGGCATATTTCAATGAATACTCTAAAAATTCAATAAGAGAAGTTGCATTGGAAATAAATATAGTACAGGACAAATTATTTTAACATGGTTTTAGGAAATCCTCACAGTTAGGGGGCTATAAGCAGCTAATAAATTTTCTTTTTTCTGGGCTGTACTAAAATTATTTTGACTTTTATTTTAATATTAGCTTGAATTTAAAAAAAAGTTACAGTTTAAGTATTAATTCAAATTTTAAAATTGAAATATATATAGAATAATTACCAAATACTTTTTTCTCACATCTAAATATTATGTTCTAGGAAAAATACAGAAATTTACTTAAAAGAAAAATATTCTTGATACCACCCTTTTTCACAGGTAAACAGACTTCATGCTGAGCCGCGGTTTACCATGCTATTAGCGAAGTAAACTCATGCTAAAATAAATTGACCTGTACTATACCACACATACAAAGGATCTTAAGATTCTGAAAAAGCATAAGTACAAAGCCTATGAAATCTACAAAATTCATAATCTTCATCCTGGCGATGATGTGAGAAGATTACAATTTTGTAATTACTCAATACTGGATAATATTGCAGAGCCTAATTTTTTAGATGCAATTTTATGGTCAGATGAAACAAATTTCTCTAACAATGGAATACTAAATAGACATAATTCACATTAGAAGTAGTGGATATGCTGACTGTTAGATGATATGAAGAAAATGAAATTTGGGAGTTCAGTCAAGAGTTTTATTTTAATCTACTCTACAGTTTCAGTCCCACCTGGACCATCTTCAGGAGTGAATAAAATTAAAGTGTATATGTGATGACATCTATGTGTAATAATAAGTTAGTTAAAAAGTCGAAGTAATAAAAATTAGGAAAACAAACATGTTTTCGGTCAAAAATTTTAAAATAAAATAATTTAAAATATTTAAAAAACTGTGCTTGGCAACAACTGACCGTTATGAAAGACCAAGACTAAGTCACTTAGTCTTGGTCTTTCATAACGGTCAGTTGTTGCCAAGCACAGTTTTTTAAATATTTTAAATTATTTTATTTTAAAATTTTTGACCGAAAACATGTTTGTTTTCCTAATTTTTATTACTTCGACTTTTTAACTAACTTATTATTACACATAGATGTCATCACATATACACTTTAATTTTATTCACTCCTGAAGATGGTCCAGGTGGGACTGAAACTGTAGAGTAGATTAAAATAAAACTCTTGACTGAACTCCCAAATTTCATTTTCTTCATAATTCACATTATTGGCAATCAGTAGAAACGAATTCACGTCAAACATTTATTTCAAATTTTCAAATACGCTTTTCAATTAACGTATGGTGAGGTATGATAAACAACACTATTTTGGGTCCATATTTTTATGAGAGCATTTTGACATCACAGAGATACTTAAATTTTCTGCAAAATGAATTTCAAGATTATCTGGATGATATACCATTGGCAGTTAGACGCAGAATGATATTCCAGCAAGATGGTGCACCTCCGCATAATTCATTGGATGTAACTGCTTATTTGAATCAACAATTTCCAAATTCCTGGATTGGCAACAGAGGCCCTACATCGTGGCCCGCAAGATCTCCGGATCTATCGCCTTTAGATTTTTTTCTATGGGGAGCTATAAAAAACAAAATTTATGTAATGTCCGTTGCTACACTTGATGAACTGAAAAACCGAATAAGATAAGCTGTTGTTGAATTGAATACAGTTAATATAAAACAAAATTTATTGAGAAGACTTTATTTATGTGTCCGAGAAAACGGTGGAAATTTTGAGCATTTTGTGTAGTTCGATAACATTTATACCGTACTTCTCTATGTTCTACTATGATAATAAAATTGTTCATTTTGTACATTGTTTTTAATAGTAATTGAACTATGCATTTCGTTCTTGATGATCTGCAAATGTCTGAGCGCGCAAAAATATTTAAATTTAAAAAATATAAACGTTGTGTAATTCCCCGCGTACTTAACAGTAATATTATTGACACAAAAATATCAATGATGTGTATACAACACAATTTTTCTTAACGCAAATACCACACAAAATAACTCAACTGTCAAAAAATCTAGTTCTAAACGCATACTTGATTTTGTGAAGCAACATTTAGATATTTTCGTTAATATCTCAAAAACTATCAAGTTTAGCAGGTAAGAACATTTGAACTTTTTCAAAGCAAAAATTATTTTCTATTCATTAGTGCAATAATATACAGGCAATTCCATTTGAAGAAAGTACAAATATGGCAATATCTACGAGAATTATTATTTTTTCCATCAAATTCACACAGATTTAGTTAGCTTATTGAAAGTACAAAAAATTTTATTTGAATAATTTTTGGGTATCTATAATAACTTCCGAGAAAAAAGGTATTTCCAATTTCGCATTCCACCCTGTATATATATATATATTTTTTTTTCTCTCTTCAGTTTCGATTCCACCTAGGTCATCTTCAGGAGTAGAAAGATTGTAGTTTGTGGGTTCAATTTGTTCAAAAACTGAAATCTTTTCACTCCTGAAGATGACCCAGGTGGGGTCGAAACTGTAGAGGAAGAGAAATTTTTTTTTTTTTATACTGAATTCCTATATCTCCATTTTTCATAAATCAATTTTCAGTCCATAACTTTCATACGTTTGTCAAATCTTTACAACTAATTATGAGAATTCTGATCCTATCTCTAAGCTTGAATTATTGTATGATGACCGCATTTTCAATAGTTATTAAATAGAGGATGAATTTATCCAAATTGTAGAGTTAAGAGCTATTGTAAAAATTGCCATGATTATAATAGACTCACTGATTCAAGAGTTTTTGTACTAAAGAAGTAAATTCAACTTAGAACTTCTGATTCATAATTTTGATAGGAATAATTCGTTATATTTAATATGACGTCACAAGTGTACAAATTTCAATCCAATATGTTTCTGTGAATGTATAAAATAGTTATTCTATTTTATCAATTATTGTATATAGAAATTAAATTTTTGAATCAGATGGTATTTTTGCTTGAACAAGTTATAAATTTAGCAGTACGTGCGCAACGTTTCAAAATAAGTATATGACCAGCTGTCAACCTAAAATTGCATTTGATTCAATCGTGCTCAGTACTTTCAGAGGATTATTGGAAGTCGTTTTCTCATATTCTTAATTCATTTTGAAAACATGAATAAGACAGAACAAATGATAACAGAATATCGTTATGTACTTATCACCGGAATGACAGTTGTATATTTCTTATTGCTCCCACCGCAATCGACAAATCATGTGTAACAGCACTAAGTTCAATGAATTTGAAACAATTACTTAGAATCTAATTCAAAGAAAAAAAAATATATGGAGGAAGACCACAGTGAAAAGACATATTAGATTAAATTATATTTCCAATTATATTTAAGGAGAAAATGTAGATCGTCAATGATCTATGTTTCTTTTAAACTTTTTATTAACAGTTGTTGGAAGTTTTCAGCAGCCACGCGTCCATCATCAGCAAAATTACATAGTATATATAAGAGCTTTGAATATTTCTCTTACATCTTATACACTTTAAGATGGTTGTGAGTAACTTAAATGAGTCATCTGGCACGAATCCACACAACTGAAAATATATTTTGCAATGTATCTTAACATATACTACATATGTAATTTAGCTGCTGATGGGCGAGTGGCTCTCGAAGCATCCAATAACTGCTAATGAATATTTTTATAGAAACATGAATTGCTAATGGCTTGGATCCTCAATTGATAAGTACATTCCCAATTTTATTGTTTATTGTTGAATGTGCATCAAATGTGATCCAACGAAATTCTCAGTATTTTTGTTTCTAACCTAGTCCTTCGCATTTTCCAACTATATCAGAAATTTATTGTTAGCTCTAGTATAGAATCAATATATAGAAGAATAAATTCAATGTAATGTTACTTTAATTATTTTACAAACTCTAGAATCTATAAAGATGAAAGCAACGGTGATGATATCGACCTGACTACTGCTTTCTCCGCTCCTGTTGAATATTTACGTCAGTGATATCCCAATGAACATCGAAACCCAGATTATAACTGCCCAATACGCCGATGATACAGCTCTCTTGTACAAGAACAAACATCCTGCAATCATTACGAAGAGGCTTCAAGAAGCCGCAAGCAACATCGAAGACTGGTGCAAGAAATGGAGAAACAGCGTGAATTCTGAGTACTGCGATTCTGTTTACAAAAAAAGACTGAAACCAACAAATGCTATTCAACTTTTCGGCAGACCGATCCCTTGGCGGGATAAAGTCAAATATCTAGGAGTTATCCTCGATCGCAGACTTCTTTTTGCATCATACATCACAGAAGCTATCACAAGGCAGCAAATGCGTCCAATTGTTACGAAACAAGCTACGCGTACGCAAGACAGTGATATGGCCACAACTGTTGTATGCAGCCTCAGTTTGGGAAATAGCAGCAATAACGCAAATAACAAAAATTCAAATCTGCCAGAACAAAATCATGCGCATCATAACTGACGCCCAATGGTAAGTTTCCAAAGAAATCATAAGGAAAGGCACCAAGACTCTCCTCATTAAGGACTGCATGTTTCAAGTAGCAACCAACTGCTTCGCTTCGATGGAGAGTCACCCAAACGAAAGCTTGAAAGCGGCAGCAGTTTTCGACAAAAACGGGCCTTTTACTCATAGGCACCCCAATGATGCACTTTGCGATATGTAGAGTGTAAAAACACGCGATAGGCTTCATGAGAAGCATGAACTGAAATAAACACTATTAATTGACATCGAAGCAAGAGAGCCAATAGCTCAAATTCCGAATTAAGTGAAACAAGAATAAGTGATATCGACCTTCGCATTAAGAACTGGTAAATATAAACTCACAGTCAAAGACAAAAAAATCGGGTTCTTTAAGGACTGACATAGCAAGCTTTAGAATAATTCCAAAGGCTGAACTGAGAGTGGAAATTGATTGAGGTTCTGCTTGAAGACGGAGTGCTGGCTACATAAAAAATCTTGTTAACTCTACATAGCAGATTTCTACTGCAAAAGGAGCCTTTTGTGTAGGCAAATTCAAATCATCTGTCACGGTTCCGTGGCTTTTGGACATTTTGAGCTTGATATTCTAATTCAATTTTTCGAGAAATTATCTTACACCGTCAGATAGTCGTAGATTTGAATGCCCCATTTTGTTTTTTCTGCCTTCAAGAGTTTTGATAAGTATGTATATTTGGAGTATAATGATGTCAATATTAAAGCTGGACCGTGTGGCCAACATAATAAAAATTAATTTTGAATTTTCATAAAAAAACATATTCTGATCCAATTTTCTCGTTTCTGTCATGCTTACGAAATGAAATTTAGGGAAAAAAGAGTCAGCAAAAAACGATAGGCAGAAGTGTTCCACTTGGCCAAAGGTTTGAAATGAGGGCTCGATTGTGCAAAAATCAATTTCAATTGTTCACGTTCTCCTTGTTTCTGCCGTTTGGCCGTATGAAAGTTAATATCATGAGTATCTCGTAGAAACGAATGGCATAAGTTTTTCGAATGACCAAGCCAAGATATGTGCGAAAACATTTTGCGAAAATTTGAATGTTTTCGTGCATATCTTGACTTGGTCATTCGAAAAACTTATGCCATTTGTTTCTGCGAGATACTCATGATATCAACTTTCATATGACCAAACGGCAGAAACGAGAAGAACGTGAACAATTGATATAATTTTTTTGCACAATCGAGCCCTCATTCCAAACCTTTGGCCAAGTGGATCACTTCTGCCTATCGATTTCCGCTGGATCTTTTTTCCCTAAATTTCATTTCGTAAGCATGGCAGAAGCGAAAAAATTGGATCAGAACATGTTTTTCCATGAAAATTCAAAATTACTTTTTATTATGTTGGACACACGGTCTAGCTCTAATTTTGACATTATTATACTCCAAATATACATACTTATCAAAACTCTTGAAGGCAGAGAAAACAAAATGGGGCACTCAAGTCAACGACTATTTAACGGTCTATCTGTCAATTTCAACGAAAATAGTTCCGTTTCTCAATATCGTTTCCTTAGTTACCACTAGTGGCCATCAAAGTGACATTTACAAAATCAAAAGTATTCATGAAAAATTTACTATATTTTGCGAAAATAAGGACGATTGAAAATAAAATATTGTAAGACACATGTTTAAAAAGTCTCTAATTACTCACGTGCATTCCATCTAAGAGCCGGCTTCATAAAAAAAAGCTTATCACCCCTACATGGCTGATTCCTTTTATGGAAGGTACCTTTTGTGCAGACAAATTTAAATTGAAATCCCGTGCCTCATGGTGAGAATGGTCGGTCAAATAAATGGTGAAATTTTGATATTAAAATTTTGATAAGATACATTATATTTATGAAAAAAGCTTGTATTTATTTTCATTGCAGAGCATTGATGTGATAAATTTTTCATTTTAAATTTTATTCCACTTCCGCGCGGCTATCTGCCAGCACTTTAACCACAAGTAAACAGTCTGTCTACAATTTTCTGTGTCATATTATTTGAGAACAACACTCTATTATAATAAACGTGAATATCAGAAGACATTAGGGTATGTTATCAAAGGAAGATCTCCTAGAAATAAAGTCTTTTCCAATATTTTTCTTATATGAAAAATTAACTCTGAAATCCGGACATTCAATTGATGAATAACTTTATTCGCTAGGTAATCACTACATACAGGAATATGTTGGTACTTAGGTATTATTTTCATGGTATTATTGTAACCGTAATAAGCATAGCACGCGCGGCCTGCATTTCAAACATTATTTCATTGCAGCGTAAATAAGGAAGGCCATCTGCTACTCATACAACATTTTATTCTGAATTGTGGACTTCATTCCATTTTACATCAAACTAATATTTCACATTTGAAAAAACCAATTATAATGCGATCAAGGAGTTTTATCACAATCAGTCAATAATATAAACAATTGATATAAAGAATTCCTGACCGTGAAACGGGGAAATACATTTATTGTAACTATCTAAATTTGCATTCATTATCATTTTATTTCAGTGTCATAACTAGTAAAGTATCCACCTACCATCTATCATTCATTTCGTTAACTACTGTCGGTTAAAAATACATCTAAAGATGTCTGTGTCATATCCTATTATCTCATCCTGTTTTATTGTCCAAGCTCTAAGTAGGCCAATGGCAATGTCATCAGGAAGAATTTATCACAATGGATATTATTATTATATTAATCGAAATTAAGTGAGATGAAAAATCATTAAATACCAGAAATAACGGAATAGCGACTAATTGAGGAAACTCATTCGACGATTTTGAGTAAATTGTTGGCTGAAGGACAGAATATAAATAGAAGGTTGGTCTATTGATCTGGTGTTCTTCACACGAAAATTTTGATTGTTGGTTATCACACTCTATAGTACGAATCAGCGCATTAGAACGGTAATACTGATCAAAAGTGACAGCTCCAATTATTAACAGCTTTGACAAATAATAATTTATTATCAATCATTCCCAGATAAAAAATAGTAAAAAGTGAATGGGCGCAAAGAAATATCAAGCTTGTTAATGACAAGATATGAATTTTCTATTTCAGCACACTTGTATTTCTTTTTGAAATAAAAACTATAATTCATGTATTGAATGCAAATGACTACAAAATGGATTCAAAATCACGACCTATATCCAGTAGTCGATGTCACTAATTGTCTCGTCATCATGAAGATTAAAGGCGACCAAAAGTGATACTCCCTTTGTTTTGTTACGATATTACAAAGTAAAAGGATCGCTTTATCTTTGGGAAACAATCCACAGTACAAGAATTATTTTTGCCGTGATGAAATGGACCTTTGTTCACAAAGGTATTGGTTTGTTTGAGGTATTAACTGATTTACCAAACCGTAATTTGGTACCATGGATAGTAATATAGAATATCCGACAGTTCTTTGTATAGTTTATCCTTCAACAGGAATAGTGGCTCGTGTGGGATTGTCAAATATTATTTCTCAGATATGTAGAAAATTCAAATCATTCATTGCATTCAAATTAAAATCATCATAAGATTATAGATGCAATCGAAGTACTAAATAAGAAAAAGCCTATTCGCAATACAAGTTGTAGGTTTGGATGATACTGGGATATTTGTGTTCGCCGATAAATCTTCGCTACTATTGGGACGAAGTGAATAAATAATGTGTCACGGTTTATCCTGTATAAATAGACTAAGCAGAGCCAAATTTAAACTTCTTGAACCTTTGAGCTTTTGACCTTTCTAACCTCAAACCTTAATTTACATTCAAACCCACGTTGTTAAACAGGCCACTGAAAATGTTAAACCAATTCTCCTACTTGTCTTCAAATAGCCTTTAATTTCTTTGTTACGTCAAAAGTTTGGTGACCTCTTAACAGCAAACTTGACACTGAGTATTAAGTTCTTGAATTCCCTCTCGCTGAATTACTTCATCCTACCTACTCTAGAATTCTAAATTCGTGGTATCTAGTATCAAGTACAAACAAAACAACGTGGAATAATGAATGGTGTGGTTATGAATATTGATGTAATTTAAAAACAAAACACAGTTTGTTTGTTATTGTTTTAGTTTATTCTGTGTTTAAGACAGTATTAACTCCAGAATATTTCAGTAAGATGAATTATTCAAGATTTCCTTATTCAAATATTTGAATTAGTATTAAGAATTTTGTCTCGAAGAGGACAAAAATATTTGTTTAGTATCTTGAAATATTGTTTTTGTTTTTTCTTTCAAGTCGAATAGAATTGTTAGCAAATAGTTTTAGAATTTATATCTTCACAATAGTAATAATAGAGAATGTTTTGTCCTTGACTTATGTCACAGAAGTATATAATATTTTATTTATGAATTGATGACTACTTCCTATTTGCAATACAAATTGATAAATTATATATGAGTAAGAATTGTGAAAAATTCTTAATAATATATTTTTTTTCAAATTCCTATTCAAACACTTGACTATGTGCTCCATTGCAATTAAGATATAAGGATCTGTAACTCAACTATCATCTTAGATCGGGTAACAACTATGAACATGTGTTTCGTACATACTGTCTAGCCAAGCCAAAAATAGTCTGAATTAAGAGTCAGCGATATACTCCCTTTTGTTGATAAAAGAGAGAATATTCTCACATCTAAGTTTGACTATATGTGGCTTGCTGCCAGATCTAAGATAATGATTGAAAAACTGAATCTTAGAATGGAATTTTAATAGTACACATAGTGAAGTGTTTGAATCTCAATTCGCATCGAAATGTTCGAGGGACTATTAAAAATGTCACAGTCTTGTAATATCTGTTTATTCATATTTATATAATTTTTCTGTCTTTCATCGTATTCATTTGAAATAAAAGTCATACGCCGTTTCAAATGGTATAATTCTCCAATCGTTTTCGAATAATAAATTTTCTCACTTCTTATACCGAATTTCCAATTGGTTGTGCTCAAGATTCTGGTAACATTCAAATCAGGGAATGAGGCCGTACCAGTGATCTGTTTGAATAAGTAGATATGGCATTCAAGTTGAATAGCATAAATTGGTAGCTCAGTGAAAGTGAGGAAAGTGGCCACTGGCTTGGCATGCTGTTTTTTTATGTGAAACATCTATAGGCGCGCCTTGGCAGTCAAATCGAATTAATAGACCGTCAGATAGTCGTAGATTTGAGTGCCCCATTTTGTTTTCTCTGCCTTCAAGAGTTTTGACAAGTATGTATATTTGGAGTATAATAATGCCAAAATTAAAGCTGGACCGTGTGGCCAACATAATAATAATTAATTTTAAATTCTTATAAAAAAAACCTGTTTTGATCCAATTTTCTCGTTTCTGCCATGCTTACGAAATGAAATTAAGGGAAAAAAGAGTCAGCGAAAAATGATAGGCAGAAGTGATCCACTTGGCCAAGGGTTTGAAATGAGGGCTCGATTATGCAAAAAAATTATATCAATTGTTCACGTTCTTCTCGTTTCTGCCGTTTGACCATATGAAAGTTGATATCATAAGTATCTTGTAAAAACGAATGGCATAAGTTTTTCGAATGACCAAGTCAAGATATGTACGAAAACATCTTGCGAAAGTCTGAATGGTTTCGTGCATATCTTGACTTGGTCATTCGAAAAACTTATGGCATTCGTTTTTACGAGATACTTATAATATCAACTTTCATATGACCAAACGGCAGCAACGAGAAGAACGTGAACAATTGATATAATTTTTTTGCATAATCGAGTCCTCATTTCAAACCCTTGGCCAAGTGGATCACTTCTGCCTATCGTTTTTCGCTGACTCTTTTTTCCCTTAATTTTATTTCGTAAGCATGGCAGAAACGAAAAAATTGGATCAAAACAGGTTTTTTTATAAAAATTTAAAATTAATTATTATTATGTTGGTCACACGGTCTAGCTTTAATTTTGGCATTATTATACTCCAAATATACATACTCATCAAAACTCTTGAAGGCAGAGAAAACCAAATGGGGCACTCAAATCTATACGACTATCTGACGGTCTATAAATGCCGTTATTGGTAGGACATTGTGGAGGTTACACATTAAATAAATAAATAAACAAAAGCAATATTTAAATAATAGATTTAATCAGAAAACGAAAACTAGTTGTTGCGATGGTAAGGAACCGAGATGAACTGGCTAAAGGATAGAACTCTGGATTAGAAAAGCATTTTGAAAGGGCGGAAAATGGTAATAAAAATAGTTTGTGATTCTTGGAAGGTTGAGTGAAAGCTAGCGGGTAGAGGTATGAAATACAAGACAGATGTTATTTTAGCAAAATAGAAACACAAAACTGAATATTGAAATGAAACAAAAAATATATGTATGAGAGAGATGGCATGTTTGTGTTTAATTTGTTGACAATATGAATGTTGAGTAAAATTGTATGTGTGTGTTAGTGTAGCGTAGCGACGTATGTGGGAAATTGCACCCACAGTACCCCCCTGCCAGTAAACTTGATTTACGAACAGCCAGCCTGGAGTCGATCCGGGAATCGAACACATCGTCCATACCTGGTGGTGGTCGTTTGTCCTTGAGTTGATGTCGGATTGGGTGGAGGACGAAATGGCGCTTGATTGTTTGGAGTGACGTCAGTGGATGCGGGGTGAACGTCACCTTCGTAGTCGCAGTCTTCTAAAATATAGGCCGGTTTCAACCTATCTATTGAAACTTTTTGAGAGCGTCCTTTGGCTTCGATAACGAACCATTTCTCTCCTCTTTCGATTACTCGGTATGGACCCTCGTATGGTTGCTGTAGGGATGACGTTTTTGGTCCATCATGGCGGACAAACACATTCTGAGAAGTGTGCAAGTCCTTGAATACAAATGTGCGCTTTTCACCATGGTTACTTCTATCTGTTGGTCTAATATTTTGAAATTGGCGCCGTAAGTTTGAAACAAATTCTGTTTCTTGGTTGTTTGCGTTGGTTGAAATCAAGAATTCTCCCGGAAGACGTAAAGGCTCACCGTAGAGCATTTCCGCGACCGTCGCCTGCAGATCCTCTTTCCACGCTGCACGTATGCCAAGGAGCACAGTAGGTAATGTTTCGGTCCACTGACTATGCTGGTGACACTTAATGGCGGCCTTAAGTTGACGATGAAATCGCTCCACCATTCCATTTGCAGCAGGATGATAGGCTGTAGTCTTTAAATGTGTCGTACCTGTCAAATGATTTAGATGTTTGAACAAGTGCGAGTCAAACTGCCTGCCTTGATCAGTAGTCACGCGCAGTGGGGTGCCGAAGCGAGCTATCCAGTTTGCATAGAACGCACGGGCGACCGTAACAGCTTCCTGATTTTCGAGCGGAATAGCTTCCGGCCAACGAGAGAACCGATCCACACAGGTTAGGCAATACCTGTAGCCTTCTGAATATGGCATAACTATAATATCCAGGTGAATATGTTCAAACCGTGACGACGGTGGTTGGAAGGTGCCTGGTGCCGTTACGACATGTCGCGTAACCTTTGAGCGTTGGCAATCTTCACAACTTCTTGCCCATTTGCGGCAATCTGCTTTTATCGACGGCCAGATATACTTTCGTGACATAAGTCTGACCGTCGCATTCATCCCTGGATGTGAAAGACTGTGTACTGTCTGAAATGCTGCTCTTCTGTACGGCTTTGTAATAAATGGACGTGCTGTTGACGTCGAGACGTCGCAGTATACTTGTACGTCCGTTCCGGGAATCTGTATTCTGACAAATTTTAGGGATGCGTTCGTTTTCAGCAATGAAGTCAGTTCCGCATCAACTGACTGTGAAGCAGCTAGATCCTCATAGTTGAGCGGAATGTTTAACTCGTCAACACGCGACAGAGAGTCGGCTACGACATTCTCTTCTCCTGATACATGACGTAAGTCTGTTGTAAATTGGCTCAAGAAGTCAAGATACCTGAACTGCCTAGGAGTAACTTGGGAATTTTTCTTCTTGAAGGCATATGTTATGGGCTTGTGGTCGGTATAAATAGTAAAATGCCGTGCCTCCACCATATGCTGGAAGTGCTTTACAGCTTGGTATATAGCAAGAAGCTCTCTGTCATATGCAGAATAATTTTCCTGTGCGGAATTGAGCTTCTTGGAGAAAAATGCAAGGGGCTGCCAGGCGTCGTTGACCCACTGCTGAAGTGCCGCACCAATGGTGAAATTTGACGCGTCTGCAAATATTGCAAGGGATGCGTCTTGTTTCGGATGAGCCAAAAGCGTGGCCTGTGCCAGACTTTCTTTGGCTTCTGCGAAAGCTTTGATCGCTTCCGGTGTCCAGCTGATCAACGTCTTCCCTTTAAGGTTGCCTTGCAAGAGATCATTCAACGGGGCTTGAATTTGAGCAGCTTTGGGTATGAATCTTCTATAAAAATTTAACATACCCAAGAATTGCCTGAGCTTTTTCGCTGTATCCGGTAGTGTGTAGTCTTTGATGGCCTGAACTTTTTCAGGAAGGGGACACGTACCGTCACATGACACTTTGTACCCGAGAAACTTCACTTCCGGTTCGCCAAACACGCACTTTGCTGAATTAATTACTACACCGTATAATTTTAGTCTTTCAAAAACAAGTTCTAAATGTCTTAAATGTTCATCTATTGACTCGGATGCCACCAAAATATCGTCAATGTACACATACGCGAACTCTAAACCGCGAAGCACTTCGTCTATAAACCGTTGGAAAGTTTGAGCAGCGTTGCGAAGTCCAAAAGTCATAAACGGAAACTCAAACAAACCAAACGGCGTAGTGATGGCTGTTTTCGCGATGTCCTCTTCGGCGACAGGTATTTGATTGAATGCACGGACCAGATCAATAGTAGAAAATATTTGTTTTCCACAGAGTGCGTGTGCGAAATCCTGAATGTGTCGCACAGGATATAAATCTGGCTCCGTCCTGTCATTCAGTGCACGATAGTCGCCACAAGGCCTCCATTCATCGCCCTTTTTGGGAACCATGTGCAATGGCGACGCCCACGAGCTTTTTGACGGCCGTGCGATGCCGAGGCGAAGCATGGTGTCAAACTCCTTCTTCGCAGCTTTGAGACGTTCAGGAGCTAACCGTCGTGGTTTCTGAGCGACCGGTTGTCCACTGGATGTAATTATGTGGTGCTTTGTTGAATGCTTCACCTCACTAGGAGCACCTTCCGGTCGAGCTATTTCAGGAAACTGTGACAGCAGCTCATGATAGCGAGAGGATCCTTTAATAGTTCTTACGCTCGGCACATCACATCTGGCTATTTCTCCGGGTACTGTTAGACGCGTTTTTGAATCCAACAGACGTCGGTTGCGGACATCCACCAGAAGACCGTAATGCGATAGGAAATCCACGCCTATGATGGGTTTTGACACTTCAGCTACGACAAATTTCCACGTAAAATCACGTCTAAGTCCGAAGCTGAGTGTTAAAATTATCGTTCCAAATGTCGCAATGGATGTGCCGTTGGCAGCCACGAGTTGATACGAGCTTTGCTCTCGTGGACCACGAAGAAAGCGTCTTGGGTAAACGCAAAGATCAGCACCAGTGTCAATGAGAAATTTGCTTTTTGATGTTGCGTCAGTCACGAAAATGCGGCGTGATGCATTTGGGCTGCTATCGTCTGCCGCCATTAACGACTGCCCGCGGCGTTTCCCTGGTTGTAGGAGCATGGCTTAGTGCACGTACGAGCGTCAGCACCGTACTTCCAATGGTACCAACAAAGTCCATCCTTTCCGTGCTCGCTGTTTCGTGAATGGCTTCTCTGATAACCTCTTGAACTGGGCCGTGATCGTGCACGTGGCTCCCTGTTATGCTGGTTGCTGTTTACCGATGCTTTTAAATCAGATACGTCCTGGCGTAGCGATGCTATTTCGCCTCTGAGTGCAATGTTCATCTGTTGCAATTGTCCAATTACCATATTGATTGATGCTGGTGTTGACGTTGAGCTAGCTTCTGCTATGATGGCTCGTGGACTTACAGATATCGAGTCTGCAACTGCATCTGCTGACTCGGCAGCCGTATTCAGCGGGACGTCTTTCAGGGTAGCCAGGATGGGTTGCATGCTAACAGGAAGTCGACGAATCCACAGGGTGCGCAGCATCGAATCAGACATGGCATCACCAGCTAGGCTGCGTAGATGGCGAAGAAATTGAGACGGCTTCCGGTCTCCCATTTCTTCATCTTCCAGAAGTTGGCGCGTTTTCTGTTCTTGGGATGAACCGAGTCTTTTGATTAATTCTGACTTTAGTTTTTTATATGAGTCAGTTGCAGGCGGATTCAAAATGATATCACGCACATCTTTCGCATAACGAGGCTCTAAGGTTCCTGCTACATAATGGAACTTAGTTAAGTCCGCGGTGATACCAGCTGACACAAAATTACTTTCGAGTAACGCGAACCACATTTCAGGATCGGCGGCACAAAACGGCGGTACGCGCACTGCCACGCGGTCGACGGCGACCATCACTTGGTTCATGTCCGGTGCCGGTGTAACCATAATTGAGAATTTCACAAGTCCACACACAAAATATTTCACGTAATAACTCGCGAACACGACTAAAAATTACGTAAACACAGATCACGTCGGGGTCACCACTATTGGTAGGACATTGTGGAGGTTACACATTAAATAAATAAATAAACAAAAGCAATATTTAAATAATAGATTTAATCAGAAAACGAAAACTAGTTGTTGCGATGGTAAGGAACCGAGATGAACTGGCTAAAGGATAGAACTCTGGATTAGAAAAGCATTTTGAAAGGGCGCAAAATGGTAATAAAAATAGTTTGTGATTCTTGGAAGGTTGAGTGAAAGCTAGCGGGTAGAGGTATGAAATACAAGACAGATGTTATTTTAGCAAAATAGAAACACAAAACTGAATATTGAAATGAAACAAAAAATATATGTATGAGAGAGATGGCATGTTTGTGTTTAATTTGTTGACAATATGAATGTTGAGTAAAATTGTATGTGTGTGTTAGTGTAGCGTAGCGACGTATGTGGGAAATTGCACCCACACCGTGATAACAAACGGCATGACGCTTTCCTGCTGTCACACGAAAAAAACATTTTTTTAATTTCTTATGGAATCATTAGGTTTAATATGTAGAAATCAGTAAAGAAAAGTGTCAGTTTTCCAATTAGCATTACTTGTCTAATTAGCAACAAACAATAACAAACAAAAAACGACGCACTATGACACGCGCCCAAATGACAGCTTAGACCTAATGAAGGAATAATTACAGGTTAAACATACAAGAAAACAAAAATTTTCTCGATTTCGCTAGAAACGAATGTGAAGTCGCTTCTTTAACTGCATTCAAAATTTCGCGAGAATCTTTAGCTCCTGACAAATCAATTTTTAATATTACTTGTTTTTTACTATACTTTTATTGAGCAGTTGACAAATCCGTTACTATGTTTTTGCAAGAACACAACCTTGATTAGTATTTCTGTAGAAAATTATTTCTATCCTTGGCGTCTTCCACTCAAGTTTTTCCATTAAGTATACAAAAAAATAGCATGTTCAATACGTAAGAAAAGCGATATTATTTTGCTCGTGTAATTCAATACACTCGCTCGTTGCTCTCGCTCGTGATTCTACTATTCTTATTGGTGATAATCCTTGATTATTATTTTTTTTCGAAGAGAAATTTCTGAGAAATGTCACTTATGTCAGTTCAGCTCTAAAACATCTTTGTTGATTTCATTAAAACTGTATCTACATAAATTCTAACAATAGTTTAGTATATTATATAAGTGAGGAAGTTAGTTGTGATGCATTTCGTAAACAAACTGACGAATTTCATTAGCTGTGTTATATTTACATGAATCAAAAATATTTCAATGACATCAGCACGTCAAGATTCTGGTCCATCCGATAGAGAACAACGCCCAATCATCAGAAACCACGCTGAATATATAGAGTGATCAAAAATGATTATTGGCACAGAAAATCATCCAATCAGAACAAGGCGGCGCGACCTTGTTCTGATTTTTTCTTTGCCGCCTGCTTGAGATAGTGAGCTTCAAGTGACAGATGACAGTTCCTCTGAAAACACTATTCTAACCTGAGAATTTGGTAGAATAATAATAAATTTGCAATAATACAGCTATTCATCCAATTCCTTTTTTTCTGAATCAGATTATGGATGAATATGTCATAAAATATGCAAAATATACGCCACTGTGTTCTTGAAATGTCAGCAATGTAGTTATAAAAAAAAAAAGAATTATACCAAGTTTATTCCATGAAGATAGTTTTGATCATAATGCGATCTTTTGCCAGTCACGTGACAGACAATCAATAGTGATCACTCTGTACATCTGAGAAGCCTGTGGAGAGTGTTTGTGACAAAAATGTCGTAGAGAACGAGAGTTTTATAGCAGCCGAAGATATTGAAGCTGCAAACACATTTATTTCATCCAAAGTGATTAAAAAAATTGTGTCAGTTAAAAACTAAGGGCGTTAGAAATGGAACTTTTTATGGAGTGCAAAAACTGTCAACAAAAAAAAATGAAGTGGAGAAAAATTTATTCAAACTACGGCGGGAATGATTTGTAGTATAAATCCATATTAGATGCATATATGCATTCCATGATGGTTATTCATTGGAAATTTGGATATTCACTGAGATGTTTTATATCTGCCAGGCATCACATGACGGCCAACAGTGTTTTACATCAGAATTATTCACACAGAAAATTAGATATCACAAATGAATAAACTATTTCTACTCCAAACATGCTGCAAACTACGTTTGACACATTATTTTGTCTAATGATGCAGGATGCTCACTTTCCTCTCATTAGCAATCGCTTCAATAAGCTTCACATAATTAGGTTGTGTCATGAAAATAAAGTTGTGATTTTATATTATTTTTTCAATAGATAATATCAAACTATAAGTGTAAAAATTATTCCTATAATTTATAAATGAGTAAATTAATTATAATTAATATTCAAAATTCAATAAATTTTGAATAAATGAAAGAAGTGTTAAAACGCTTTCTAATTGGTCCGACATTTACGTGACGTCACTTTGGTAGTAAGCAATCCAGCAGTTATATACTCAAGTGAAGATTCCTTGTATATCATCAATTTTTTATTGGAAAAATTATTTCAATATAAGCAATGTGTCTCAAAGATAATTTCACAAAAGCTAATTCAAATAATATACCAGAAGTTAATTTATTTATGATTTATGAATACATAGTGGTGTATGAAAAATTCAATAATCTAGAAGTATGAGGTATTTAGTTATCAATGTGAGTAGTTTTTTGAAATTATTTTCTCAATATGCAAATACTGTTACATCTTTTTGTACAAATCCAGTCGAGAATCATTTTGTGATAATGCTATAGGTTATGTGTGTATTCAACGCGAAGATAAAACTTGTATTGTGAAAGGAAGAGTCACTCCAGGATACCTATTCTATAATTTTCATGACTTTCCACCTACTTGAGGTGATATACCAATAACGTCATCACGTCATATCACCTTCCACCGTTGAAGTATCTGAAGGTACTCGTACTAGTCGTACTTGCTTCAGTTTCTGGTTATATTAATTTATGTTGATACACCATACACCTATAGTTTGGTTTGTCAGATGAAATAACTAGGAACAATATAATAATTATTCATATTTTACAGTATTCATCAATGAGAACTGAAATATGGCTGCGTAATATTAATAGTTATTTGAATTTGACCAACTACATTCTTAACGTAAATAAGATTTCAAATTGATATTTGTTTACAATTATTATGAATTTTCATCTTATAGTGGGTTTATACACAAGAATTTTGTGTACTTCAGTCCACAACTGAATATCAAATCCATCTCAAAATAAAATATGAAACATCATAACCTCAATCGTCAAAACATCACTGGTGACAAGATTCTATCAACACCTCTTTGCTTACAAAAATATTATTAGGACATTTTTCTTGTGTGTTAGGATAAAAATGAACAAAACAACCTCTATATAATTTTTTTCTGATATAATTCCTGCAATAACGTTCAGTAATTACTCTGAGTAAATAAGTAATCTGTGCTCTGAGCACCGAAGTGACGTCACATGTACATCGAATGCGCTCGGGCGTTTACGGCAATTTCCGACCTATTCAAAATTTGAGGCTTTTAATTTATTAATAAAAAATGTAATGTATATCAGAAAGTTGTGTAAACAATAATCACAATACAAAATTTTAAGAACTTTCATATGGTATTATTACTTTATATACGTGATAGAGCCCAATTGGTTCTATGCCCTATCCAGTTATTCATACAGATCAGTCGATGCCACTCTCATCATCGATGTATTAAAAGTAGATTCATATTAAAAATCAGTGTTATTTTGTTTGTTGGCAGACATGTCACATGAAAATAAAATATTGATTGAATATAAAAAATAGTGATGTAATTTTTGACAGCGAGTGGTAGTGGCATTGGCAATACGGTCCCATCGTAATGAACCTTGAGACTTAATCTTTTTGTTACTCAAGTTTTCACTTTTTATTCTGGATGAAAACCACTGATTTAATGTGACGTATTTTGGACTGAATTCAGCTTCCTCAATTAGCTTAACAAGATTCGTTAATTATACAGGAAATGTCTCTCATCTCTTTCTCATTCAGTTATTTCAATATACATCTGATGTCTTTACTTATAGCATTTTAGTAGAGCCTCTTTTAATAGTGGAGACATTGTTCTGTACCAAGAACTCTATCTTTGACTGTTTTAAAAACGTTATTTTGAATGGTATTTCATGGCAAAAAATGCCCAAAATTACTTTGAAAAAAAATCTCCATGTACAAGTTACGGAGTATTAAATTGTTCACAAAATTCATCAATAGTATATTACATCTGAGGTGGGAAATATTCCATTACAGCCGATGGCTTATTAGACCTAAAGGTGAAGCCCCAAGCGTCAGATACAAATAGTGCACGGCTGAGATGAAAATTCTATTTTATTCAGAATCGTCCTCAATTATTCAAAAAAATCTGTTTCAATTCCTTTTTTTTTGTTCTAACACAGTGAGCTAATGGAAACGAATGTGCTCTGAGCAATTTAATCTATTTTGTATTTGCTGAATTCATGAATCAAGTTATTCATATATGTATCCATTGAAGTTATAACAGTGTTTTTGTTTCCTCAGAAAACAAGAAGTCGGTACATTAGAATTTTACATCGAATTCATTGATTTATAATGTAAAAGTTCAATTGTTGATTTATTGGCCAAACATTCTTGACAGCACAGATTATTTTACTTATCAAATGTTTATGACTAACTGCGGTTACTCGCGGCTCAGCCTACATATAGATATACTTTATGGGACCGATAATATTGACACAAATGTGAAATATTTTAAGTCATTAGTTCACATTATTATTTATTTAAATTTGCTATTAATTCAATAATAATTATAATTCTAGTTAGCATTGCCCAACAATCTAGTCGGTGTTCAATTGTCGGACGTGATTGTCAGCCTATGGTTACTAGATGATTGGTGGTTGTCAGGCATTTGAATGCTGGTCCATTGTTGTTCAACTGTCAGGCATTTGAAAGTAGGCTCATTGTTGGAGTAGAGTATATAAGGCACGCGAGCTAGGGAGTCATTCAAAAGAGTAACTGTAAGTGATATTGTGATCATACGAGTTTATAAAATGAATATTTGCACTGTAACCTGTTATAATTAATTGATCACAATAAAATTTATGACAATATTATATTCCCAATATTTTAAGTTGTTTTATATTTCAGTAGTGGAACTACAGCAAATTGATATTGATTTCAAAATTATGGTCAATTTATCAGTGAAGCTGGATATGTGCTCGATCAGAATTTATCATAAGGACTTGACAGGGACTAAATCAGTCTATTTTTATATTTTTATAACAGCACGCGGTAGCCCTGTATCATCAATATCCTCGGTTGTTTTTCCAACAGTTAACAGATTCAATTACATGAATAAATTTTATTACATATTTGATGAAAAATAAAGTAATTGACCACAGTATCCAGGAAAACCAGAATAACCCTTTGCTATCGTTTGCTCATGCATCAAAATGAAAAAAGTTTATTATCAATTACGATGAAATATATAGAAAACACAAAAATATTTCTTCTAAAACTTTGCATTTTTATAAAATTTTGCTCCAGATCTTTCCGGAATCGAAAGTATGCTACGTAGTCCTCCGGCTTTTGAATTATTCTGATGCGAACAGTTATGTTGATCCGTTATTCAATATCAGTCAATGAATTTTCTACGATTTTTTGTAGCTTCTATAATGGAGAAATTATTCCATAATTTCCGTAACGATGACACAAGCAATAATATTCCAGGAATGAATTCAATGATCTCTTCAACATGATTCTATATTATGATTTTGAAGGGCTGCTATAAACTAATTATAAGAGAACCTCCAATGCTAGCAAGCTAGTTCTATATTTATTATAAGACAAAATGTATTTAGAAATGGAATGTAAATTTTCTTTTAGATATAAAAAATTGAATAGTTGATATTTTCAATATAAAGCAATACAGTATAGCTCTAAATACCTTGAAAATATATTTTTAATTTATGTTAATCAAGGAAATCAATTAAGACAACATATCTGAGAAGGACAAATCGGCAAGTTGATCCTAAAAATTAATGCAGTCAGATATAGAACTACTGTGTTTTTGCTCAGTTGAATGAAATAATGTTCAACTTGCCAATTAACATATGATATACTACTACATGATTGAATTAATTATTAATTGTGAAATATTCCTATTTGTGAACATAGTCAATATTGAAATCAATACAAAACTAAATTAATTACTGATTGATCAGCAAAATATTCATATATATTATAGAATCTATGATTTTATATTGTACACGCTGCGCCGCATAGCTGTGTGCATTCTATTTTAGACTGGCGCACCAGCCTCAAATTTTAGCAAAGAAAATTTTCTGAAAGATCAAACAATTTTTCAATTTTCTCAACTATTTATTATGAAGAAATGCAGAATACTGTAAAGTGACCTTTAAAAACTGTCCGTGGAACAGAATTTGACAAATTGTTAAAAAATCAAAACCTGATAAGTTACACAAAAATACAAATTCAGTAGTCGGTTTTTACACCATCGTCCTGAATAATTTATTTTCATAATACCTGCATTGAAACAACGCGTTTCAACGCCTGTTTTGTCAGTCGAAACAAGACAATTTCAGACAAATGCGAGTGTAGCCGGGCAGAAACAAGCCTGTTTCTTCCCTAGGGGAGGAACAAGCTTGTTTCTGCCCGCTGAATTTGTTTCTTACATCGTTTTATCCCTGGCAGAGTCGCATTTGTTCATTGTCAATCTCTAAATGAAAATCATATAACCTCAGTTAATTTGACAGTTGTTATATTCGTAACTGAAATTAAATTGAAAAGAGGATAAGTTTCAAGAAAAAAAGTATTAATACGATAATTTCAAGTACACCACAACATCTTATTGATACAACACAAGCAGCTACTCTCGACTTGTTACCTGCAAAATCAAAAGAAGAATATTTACTTCGTTATGACAAATTTGTAATATGGAAAGTTTCAATGCAGGTATTATGAAAAATACAGTGTGTGGCACGGGACAAAACACGATTTCAGCCGAGGATGATGCCAGCCCTCGCTTCGCTCGGGAAAGCAACTCTCATCCTCAGCTGAAATCGTCTTGTTTCGTCCCTAGCCACACAATATACTATTATCATGACTTTCCGCCTTCGAAAAATGACGTGCCTTTTCGTCTCGCAAGGAAACGCTACAGGTCCTAATTCTTGACCAATTTTGTGTTTTACATCAATTAGTCCACTGTTTGAAAAGAACCGATTGATATTCATAGTGATTTGCCTGATAATTGGATTTCTATAGATTAATTGACAATTGTATTATTATTCGTCATTAATCACTAATGGAAGTTTATCGTATCCTTTAGATGTTTACAAAAAGTAAACCATGCAAATTTGGTTTTGTTCATATTTTCGAGAGAAATATAGTGGACAAAATTTTTCTTGAATGTTTAAAAGTATCAGGACTTTTTTACTTTTTTCATCTATTCACGAAAAACCAACAACTTGTGTCTAGTACAGATATTCTCATTTCCACTGAAATCAAGAAATAATTTAAAATATACTCAAAGACTCCAAGCCTTGCTTCGACAAAACCTGATGACTTTTTGATGTCTTTCCGATTTTAAAAATAAAGGAAACAACTCAACTCAAACTCAAACTCATATGATATTCATAACAAAACTAATTACTTTGAACTCTGTATTGACGTATGCACACTAATTATTAATAATTCAAAACAATTTCTACAATAGACCAATGAATTCTCAGAGTTCTGTAACATGTTGGAATATATTTGATTCTATTTATTCAAAGTTGAAGTTTGAAATTATTACCTTTTGTATATTGAGCTTGTAGAAGCCACAATTTTGGGATGCTGAACTCCAGTTTCTGAAACAGACAAAAATATGTAATTCAATTTCAACTGGTGAATTATTGGAAATATTATGTGTATTCAAAACAACACATATTTTGGATGAAGTTTCCTATTTCCAGTATTCAGAATAGTAATTAATAGATTCAAGTGAATCGCAACTATTGTAGATGTACACAAAATATATTTTCTTTGTCTCGGACTTCGCATACACTCAAACCTACCAGAGTCATAAAGTAATAAACAACTACACAAAATATCAACGCTTCATTTATGGTACACCATAATCACCTCAATAGGAAGAATCAATTCAAAAACAAATCGAAGATATTACTGAGATTCGGTAATCTTCACTTTGGACGTATTTTCTTCGATGAATGCGTTTAATCACGTAGTCATAAGTTTTCAACTTAGATTTATCTTCACGATGACAGAAAATTGTTTACACGTGCATAAGAAAACAGATTTTATGCGTAATATAAACACTCTTCTGTCATATATAAATCATTTTCGCTTAGAAATACAACTAGAATTGATAGAAATATCAACTACTTGTTTTGAATATCTTCAAGTACTTCAGGATTTAGATATCGGTGGCACTTATGTAAGTAAAAATAGACATCAAAATAATAACATTCTGAAATTTTGCATAACTCATTTCTCGTACGTCATTGTGACCGCCCACAAAAACTGAAAAATATATCCTAGATTAGCCCTGTACTATTTATTGATCCCGTTTGAGGAATTTGACATTCAAAGTCTTCCAATAAATCTCAGTTATCCATGTCGCTGGGACACAATCAAATTTATTTGGCTCATAAATAAAAATCTAGTCATTTTCTGTATAATACTCTTGCGTGCTTTCCATTTATCGGAAAATGAAAAGTTCGCCTCCTGAGGGAAACGCTGTGGATATTAATCCTCCGCTTTCCTAAATGATAAATGACAAAGTTTTCAGATCTATTTCATGAAAAAAGTCCAATAAAATATACAATTATAAAAAGTGAAGTCGAGTACTATTACTTATTCTGAATTAGACATGGTAATTTACAGCTTCCTATCCCAAAAGTATGATATTTGATCAGCATATAGAAAATATATTATAAGAAGATGAAAGGACTGTTTAAAATAGAAATATTTATGAGAACAAAATTTAGATTATGAGTTGAAAAGAGTCTCGTAATTCTTCTAGCATAAGCTCTGTCCATATTATTTCGACAATCAGCCTATAAAAGCAAGGAACATGCCTTATTATGTCGTATTGCTGTAAGTCCTCCAAAATATCAACGATATCTGTGGAATATACAGAACAGTTTCCAATTTATGATGTAGCTATTCAAATATCGAGGTTGCTCTTCATGATATTTTTTTGAATAGACTCCACCCTCTTGTTATTTTCATTTAAAAAAAAATTAATCAGGGATAAACATTTTCGTACAATCATTCAAAAAGCAAAGTGGGCATTCCAAGGAAAAAGATTAATTAAAATAAATACAAGCTGTAATGAATTCAAGCATCAACATTATCTTAATTAGAAACAGTCTTATCGAGGGATTAAATTTTAATCTCTTGCGAAATAGAATCAGATAACACTCGAAATGTTCGAGAGCATTGAAAATAATGTCTGGAATGTATTCTTCCTGAAAAATATTTCCTACCATCCATTTACTTTGTTGTCTTATAGCTTTTTGTGAGCTTTTCCCATAACAAAACAAACAGGGTGAAAAGATAACGTACTCGTACTATGCTAGGCTTGCTTTGATCTCAAAATACACCAGGATCAGAGGAAATATGAAAGGGTGTGGGGAGCCATTGACAGCCATTCGCTCTTTACAGCTTTCTCAATATAGTTCTCATCACAGGGGTCGCTGTGTGTGAGCTCGATTTTTCAATATTTCATCTTCATTAAAATATGCAAGTCAAAATATTTTTTTATGACTATGCTGAAAGCAGATAATTATTTTTTCATAATACCTGCATTGAAACAGTGCGTTTCAACGCCTGTTTTGTCAGTCGAAACAAGACAATTACAGAAACGGGTTTGTTTCTGCCCGCTGAATTAATTTTTTTCATCGTTTTATCCCTGGCAGAGTCACATTTGTTCATTGTCAATCTCTAAATGAAAATCATATAACCTCAGCTAATTTGACAGTTGTTGTATTCGGAACTGTAAATTAAATTAAAACGACAATTAGTTTCAAGAAAAAAGAGTATTAATACGACAATTTCAAGTACACCACAACATCTTATTGATAAAGCACAAGCAGCTACTCTCGACTTGCTATCTGCAAAATCAAAAGAAAAATATTGTCTTTGTTATGACAAATTTGTAATGTGGAAAGTTTCAATGCGGGTATTATGAAAAATAGAGAGTGTGGCACGGGACAAAACACGATTTCAGCCGAGGGTGATGCCGGCCCTCGCTTCGCTCGGGCAAGCAACGCTCACCCTCGGCTGAAATCATCTTGTTTCGTCCCTAGCCACACAATATACTATTATTGTTTATGACATGTTTTCGGGAAAATTTGGACAATTATGTGCAATTATGATAAATGTTTATTTGGATATTGCTATTCTCCTATGATGAAGAGTGACGACAAAAATGTTATCTCGTTGATATAAAAACATTTTCTCCAACACAAAACGAATAAAATACAGGATATATCCTAGAACCACTGTTTATGTACTTCAGGTTTATTTTACCGCAACAAATCAGCTTTACCAGTCATATCTTTCTACTATATGCATAGGACTCTTTTAATTTGAGAAATCAAAAGAAATTCTATGCCCACAACCAAAATTGAAAATGCTACAAAATCTGTCTCATTCCTAACAAATTTTTAATTTTAATGTTGCAATCAAAATTGCAGAGAACTCTACATAATATTAAGTGAAATATTTTTTTAACGATCCTATAATTTTACAAACTCCTTGCTTCTATGAAATCATTCAACTTCCTTTCATTACACTGAAGAACACCAACGTAAATTTTCAATCTAGTCCTCCCATACTATGATGTGACGGAATTGAATTTAAAGTTCATTTTGGTTACAGCCAAAACAGTCTTGAGAAACCGAGATGGAATCTTATTACACTTGTCTTCAGCAAAAGTTTGTGAAAAAGGCATAACGAAAATGTGGCAAAATACATGAAAAAAAAATACGAACAACAAACTAAGAAATATCAAAGGAGAAGTTAACGAATGGCCGATACACGAAGCAGAAGAGCACAAACAATACTTACAAGACTAAGGGCCAGTTGCATCAAATAATCAACAGGCTCTCAGTTAAAATGCTGTTAACTTTATTTTCTATCAACGTTCATCTAGAAAAAAATTGATCGCGTGAATAATTAATTTTTTTCTAATTTTTAAATGATGATCTTAAATTGTATTCGTTATAAAATTGTATCTGAGAATATCATAACTTCTATTAAGATGTCGAAAAACATGTGATTATATATTTTACTATGTGATTAGAGTTAACAATGCTTTATGCAACTGGGCCAAAATTTGGACACACTCGCCTCACACATACACACATACTACAAAATAATCCACCTGAGATATGTAACACATGCAACACAGAAAACATAATAGAACACATAATAATAAACTGTACCAAATACAGCAGAGAAGGACATATCCACAAAATTCCATCAATACTTGATGAAGCTTTTGAATACATTGACACAAGCACAAAAAACTTGATAAAATTCATCGAACAAATCAACAACAACAAAATATGATCAACATAGCGTAATGTGAATGCAAAATGTAAATCATAATGTACCGAATTCGAACAAAGCTCAAAGTGCCTCAGAATTCTCAATGAAAAAACTTTGGCTGGTACCACAAGCTCTGTTTTTGGCTATATTAGCAGTGTTATTTTAAGAACAGTTTTAAGGCAATATAAATATTTCAAGATATTTTAAAGGAAAATATTTGAATGAATTTTGTAGACATATCTGTTTTCCGTAATTTGTAGCTGAAGATTATTTTCTAAAGTATTTGGGAAAATTCTAATTGCTCTAAAACACATCTTGACACAACGCTCTTAGTAGCGCCAAAAACAGAGCTCGTGGTACCAACCTTTATTTCCAGTCTTCGTGACGATGGATTAATATCAACTAGAGGGAAAAACAATTACACTTTGCAGGTATTTCTAATACTGATGGATACATTAACATTTTTCAGAAAGATTAAAAGCCACAGATTGAATAGATGTGTTTGGGAAATATCGAATGTATCTTTGGAAAAGATGATGCCGCTTGTACTTAGGCTGGAATTGTGGAAAACTGAATGTTGTAAAACAGAATTCTACTTTTAAAGTGGACATCCAGTAGTTCAAATCTCTTGCTTGAAAATTTCCAGAACTATGTACTCGTCTCTAAAAAATAAGAGGCAATTCAACTTGTGATAATTGCTAAGCATCAGATGACACTACGTTGGAACCTATCAAGGTAGTAGATAGTCGATTATAGACAATGTAATGCAAAAGTAATATAACGTGCAAGAGTGTGGAGGCTCGTAAAAGTAACCTTGATGGGCGGAGCTTTTCGTCCTAGTTGTCTCGCGCCGTACCGCACCACATCACCCCGCCACTAGTCTCTAGCAATATTCCAGATATATGGTAGAACATTCGAGAAATGAATATTTCTATATATAAACGCCAGCAAACGATATGAGAGTAGTGTAATGGTGAATCTAGAACAGTGAGTATCAAACAGTGAAGTGAACAGTGTATATAAATAGTTAAATATAAATATCTGCGACTTTGTCTGAGTTAGTATTGAGAGATAAATGAATAATATAGTGTTGTTAGTGATATTCAGAAGAATGAAACTTCTATTTCATTTCAAATTATTAAATAGTGACTTTTATTTAATTATGAACTATTTCTTCAAGCAATAAATATCACAGTAATTTTCGGGAGTAATAACACGAGTGCTTAAAAATTATCGATAATATTTATGCTTCCACAAGCTCTTCGTACTCATGGAATTAGTACAACAAGCTCAAATGTAAATTATCTGATTAATTTTCAAGCATGAATGGTATTTAGAGAGAGTATTTTTCGAAAATCATAAGACAAAATTAAAATTTATTGATGCATTAATCAAACTCAGCAAACGTTTAATAATAATCAAACTTATTTATTCGGTTCTCACTATATTTTCGTCGATTTAGATCGATTGCATCAAACCGATTCATTCTGACGACTTTAGACGAATAGTTAGAAGAAATTTGAGTTGTTTGACAATTCTAATTTACAATGCAAACAAACAGTGGCGTGCAGTCCATATGTGCACTGCACACCCTATGAAAATATTAGAAACTACGTAAATAAAATTAATATAATGGTTCATCGAATACTTCATTTTATTCCACAAATTTTCATTATAAAATCAGAGAAAGAGCGTATTTCATCTATTTATGCAACCAGGAATACGAGCGCGCCTCGCGGGCCACTCTGCTATATATTTGAAACAAATGTCGACGCTTGAAGTGCAGATTTCTCGCCTGCACGGCGAGCGAGGTCTGTTTAGCATAGTCAGTACAGGGAAAGTGAAGGAATAGAGTCTGACAGAGAAAAAGCATACCGAAATTAGCGATCTCCTATCGCTCGTTCTCTCTCGCTGGGTGCAGACAGACTTTCTGAACCTGGAGCTGAATATTCAACGTTTAGCTGAGTTCTTTTTCAAACGCCTTTTATTAATTTGTTTTAAAATAGTTGAAATATTGTTATTCGTTATTTAAGACAACAATATTAGGTAAACACTTATTTTATACGTTTTTGAAATTATCTATTTTTGTGAAATTATCATTTGTAGAATGACAACTGATAATAGATCTATAATTTGTGATCTACTGGAAAATCCTTTTTCTCGTCGTGATGTCGGAACAAAAAATTAAATTATGAAAAGAAGACCAACGCCAGACATAAAATTCACTCAAAATATAAAAATTAAAGGCCAGCAGTCCGTGCGACATTTCCAAATTAAAATATATGAAAAATTTAAATGGATTGCTGGTTGTTGCGAGCAAAATAAGCTGTATTGTTGGCCATGTATATATCCCTTTCCTCACCACCGACTGTGCACACCTACCACAGAAAGTCATCGCACGCCACTGCAAACGAAACATAATTGTTTGTGTTGCCCTTGTCCTAATGGTTGATAGGTGGATTACCACGTTGTTCAAACATCGTAGAATTTCAGCTATAATTTCTTGATTATATTACTTTTCTCATTGCAAAATTCATACATGAGTGAAATATATTTTATCTAATTTGTGATTGTTTTTTGTATTTTGACAATATTAGGAAATGCTGAGAATCTTCCTATTTCTGTTATCTAACTAATGCTAAATATGTGAAGAATGAATATGTAACACTCTCTAGGTAGGAAAAGAGAAAAATTCAAATAATGTACTGAAAAATTTGCTAAATTTTGTTTGCAAACATATATTTGTTGGCTGTGCCAATTGCACTGGGGCGGTACTCGTATACATTGAAAATAGGGATCAAATTATTGTTCCAAAATCTGTCCGAATACTTATCAAGTAATTTATGTTATTCAAAGAAATAAGTTTGGAAATGGTATAAAATTCAACTGCGGATAAATACAGACTGCAAGATGTCGCAAAACTTACAGTGTCGCAGTACTCGGTCGATAAAGAAATCCTATTTTAAATATTTTACATCGTTTCACGTGTCTTGAAACAAAAGCTATGTTGAAAGAGGATCCAAAGAAAACAAGAAGAGAATGTATGTAGAGTATAGTCTTAGAGGCATAAAAACAATATCATGTACCTATTTTACTTTTATAGCTCCATAATTTATTCTTACTTACGGCTCATGCTTCTACAAATGTCAACAATGTACTTCGTTTAAAATATGAAAAATATTGACTTGTTATTTTGGAATATTGGATAAGACATGAAATATACACGTTAGCTAGTATAAAATAACTTGAAATTTGTAACAGTAGATGAATGAAGTATTCGGTTACGAGCCGAATAGAGTAATAAAAAATAAGAAAATTCTTGAATGGTCTGTAAACCTGTAATAAATGATTCATGCTGTTTCCAGAGATCGTTCAAAAATCAAACATATATAATAACATTTCAATTATTGTTTCAAATAATTTCCAAGTGTGACGGAGATAGCTGTGGTTGTTAGACCGCTCAACTGCCGTCAAGCAGTCCAAGGTAATCTGAACTCTCATACCATTTAATAGATCTCAAAAATCTCACTTGGTAAACACACTTCATCAAAATTTTATTGTGAATGAATTATCATCACAGGTTACAGTGCAAATATTCATTTTACAAACTCGCACAATTACAAAATTCCTCACGGTTACTCTTCCTGAATGATTCATCCCCCGCTAGCTCACGCGCTTTTTACAAGGTGTTTCATAACTTCGGGTACATACGTTAAGGGTATATGTTGTTTGATATGCGAATTACGAATCAAAGAGGATTTTTTCCGAAAATTCGAATAATTACGACTCGTATCCCCACAGCGTTTTTTCAGTACTGCACTAGATTCGCTGTCTTATTGAAAAATAACAATTCAAATAGATAATAACCTAATAGTAGTACTAGTAAAATGAACAAACAAAATTTAATTATTTTTAATGATATCATAATAATAGCTGATCATGTTTCAAAAATATTGATATGTAAAAATAAGTGTATCACATAGACTTCGGATATATTCTTATTGAAATTGCTTGAAACTTACGATGTTTAGGAAACCGCTATGCTCTCCATATCATGCTAGCACTATGTCCACTAATAATTCATTATTGCTAAATCCGTTCGCATTACCCACTTTAAAAATAAATAACCAACTTTTTTACAAAGTCAAGTTGGTATATATATCATTCACCAAAGGAACAAATTTGCCAATCTTCTACGAACAGAATAAAATAGCATTAACATACTCATAGCGCAATTCAATTATTAGCAGTTATTTAATAATAGACATTGTATTTCATTATGAAGTTTTACATAACTATCCATCCAGTGGCAGTGTCAACGAATTTCTTTTTTAATTGGAAACATGAAAATTGATTTTTTGAATTGAAAAAAAAAAAATCTGATTCGTAGACACCATATCAAACAACATTTACATCCTTAACGTATGTACGAACATCTAGTATTCACATGTCTGACAATTGAACACTAATTAGATTGTTGGTCAATGCTAACTAGGATTACAATAACAATAAATTATTGAATGAATAACGAATTAAATCAAACATTAGTGTGATTTGAGATTCTTCACATTTGTGACAATATCCATGAATAATCTGTATTCAACAGTTGGTAACTGCACTTTTCGAAACATAATTTTACTGAATCACACAGTATGAAATAATCTGTATGTACCACAGCCCATCCAGAAATTGATAATAAACGTGATTGATATTCACTTTATTATTGAAAAATTGCTGGTTTGAAGGATCGGAATGAATCATAGTCATTGTAGACACAGTTTATTTGGATGATTCGGTTGTCACAGCAACCATCTTCAGCAAATGGATAAAAAATTCTATGAATAGATTCCTGAGGAAGCATTGATGTCGTTTTCTTCCCATACATTTTTAAATTAAGCGAAAGAAATAGTTTTCAATCCAATGTGGCCAGTCACCCGAAGTGATAGTTTGTTTTACTGAATTTCTTTCATTACCATCTGACTACAATTTTTTATTTACCACATGGGATTGAAAACTGTGTTTTTCGCTTAATTTTAAAATATATGGAAAGAAACGACATCAATGTTTTCTTAGGAATCTATTTATAGAATTTTTTTATCCATTTGCTGAAGATGGTTGCTGTGACAACCGAAACGTCCAAATAAACTGTGTCTACAATGACTATGATTAATTCCGATCCTTCAAACCAACCAATTTCCAATAATAATGCCACAACGATAGGATCAACTTTAAAATTTGATATTCACTCTACAATTGTCAAGTGGTCTTTGAGTTTTTTGGAACTCAAAATCTGTGAAATTCACAAGATTATTTATTTTGAATAGGAAACCAATATCATCAATCATTGAGAAATCCTTTGAAGCTTTGTTTACAAGTACAAGTTGCTTGGTTTTATGAGTAACTAAATCATTATGATTTTGAAACAATTGGAAAGATACCATCCAAAATGTCTACTGTCGCTCATTCTCATTATTCTATTATTCTTGAGACAAACATGTTGGATTCATTCCACTCATTCAACCTTTAATTATAGATTAATTTGATAACAGGTATTTCTATCATTCCACTTCAAGTACCAGCTGCAACGATCATAAATTAATGCAAACGAGAGCAAAGCATTGCAATCACCTAGTGGAACATACTTCAAGTATTCACGCATCCTACTCTATTTTTTTCAGTTCTTGCTTTATCATAAGTGAAGCTCAATAACCTCACTAACAATTGTTCCAACAATAATTATTTATCATAAACACGTTATAGTTATGTAGGCTACTTATTAGGTCTAAATGTCAACTTGTGCTGTGTGTTCAAATGTCATAATATGCAAGTTAGGGGCGTTAGAAACAATCTTACATACGCAAACAAGCATAATGACGTGTATCTTAGAACATTTAACCTCATGTCATAAACAAGTCACACACTTTTTGCACAAAGTACTATTCAAATCCAATGCACAAGATATAAATATCATTTTCGATTCTTAAATACGAACCTGTGTTGGAACTGATGATAGATGATACAGTAATTCTTTCTGTTTTGCAAAAAGTGGAACTTGTCAGACTTGCTTATGACTGGTTTTTTTTTTCTAAATTTTTATCAGTAGAAGCTATGGGAGATTTTCTAAGAGAGTCTGTGGTAGAGTAATCGTTATGAAAAGTACTAAAAAGGCTATAAAATAGCTGAACAGAATAAGTGCAGCGAATGCACAAGCTTATCTTACTGCACTAGTGCTAGAAACTATTATTTTTAGTACAAAAGTATTATTGGACGAAATACCGGTTTTAATACTTAAAATATGAAATATTCAAACATCGATGATTACTTGTGGGTATTTAGAGGGATATGAAAACAACAAATCAATTTCTTTGCCATCAATGTCAAAACATCCGATAGAAATCGAACTAATACATTTATTTCATATTTTCCCAAGGATAGGCTGAGAAATAATAGGAGCAATCTATTTTTGCATTTACCATTGATACTTATATTGAAGAACAACTGATTTTATTACATTTGGAAGCCAGACTCACTGAAATATTTGGACCAAACATTAAATAAATCTGATTCAAAGATGTTGAAGTATCTAAATGAATTATTATCTGCTTATGCTCCTTTATTCCAAAGACAAATAATAATATTTTAATACGCGAAATTAAAATGATTTATGCAGTGTACATAAATTTATTTCTGAATTTTAACACGCAATAAAATCATGTTTCAAGAGCAAGAATTATTTTGAGAAATGTTGATGTTTTGAGTTGACAATTTTGAATAATTTTCCAAATAAACCATTTCATACACAACGACAAAAGTGAATGATGTGGTCCGTGCTTTGTATGTTTCCATCAACATAATCAACATTAAATTCGAAAAACTAGTTTTCAATTTATTGTTTTTTAATTATTCTAAATGAATAGTTCCAACTGCAGTTTCACATCAATTGGTAAGATTATTGAAGCGAAAATGAGAAAATTCTTGCAATTTTAAACAGGTGACGGCTGCTAAATAGATGACTTGAATTCGATTCAATACAATTAAAATTAGGACAACTAAAAGAGGACTTTTCTGACGTCATTTAATGACGTCCAAGCCATATATTGAATTTTGAATCCCAATTGATCGAAAACTACAAGTGGATTTCCGTTTATCAAACGTCAACAATGAAAGAGAACAATTATCTTTGCAATCGAATGAATTTTTTGTTGAATATTTATGTATTAGCACCGTATACTTTGTAAGAGAACATATTTTTAAGTCTTTATAATTTTCTGTTTCTCACGTAACACATAAATAAATAGGTTTTACTCAAATCTATATTTAGATATTATTCAATTCTTTTATCACAAATCTTTCACAAAGCATTTATTACCGATGATGCAGATATCATTAGAAATAAACATTCCAAGAAACTTCTTCAGCTAACTCCTTGAAACCAAGATATTCAGCTCCTAATAATGCTAATAGAGGAAACAATAACATCTAATTTTACTTCAAATCGTAGTTATTTTCCTCCAATAAAATTACAGGTCGATTATATCATGAATAGAAGATTAAACTTCTATGACCAAAACTAGAATTTGCATTTTTGCACAATAGTTATTTGTGTATTTAGAGAGCATAGTTATGTTCTCCTACTCGATCGTGTATGTATGTTACGGTTCTTGTAATTAAATTGAATAATCACATTTACTTAGAATTACGTACTAGTCGAACATGAAAAAAAATTATTTAGACAAGCATTCATAATTATTTCTACGGTTGCTCTGAGAAGCTAAATTTCATGGTTCCGCGAAATTCTTGTTCCTTGAGGAACTTTGTTGCGTATTTCATGTATGGCCGTGCAAATGGAATTGTCACTGTAAAACCATCCAAATCGCAAGATACCTTCACCCCGTATTTTTGGAAGAATTCACCAAAGACTGCGTGAAACTGGTTCATTGACCAAATAGACCAAAATCGGTATCTATTCCTATAGGAGAAGGATAAATTCTAGCACGGGTTGAGCATTGATTCGAGGACGAGTGTGCAAAGAATATCAGCCGAGATAAGAATAATGCTCCTCTTTGGAGGATTCTTCACATGTAGCTGCAACAACAAGGACGGGCCTTGAATTCACTTGATCATCAAAGCACGTTTGGTTTTTTGCCGCTGGTCTCCACGCAATGATTCTATAGACTTCTGTTTTCTTGCCAATATTTTTTTACTGATGAGACCGAGTTCACATGAAATAGAGCTGTCGTTAAGTTTGAGCCATCGAAAATCTCCATGCTTCAATAAAATCTGTGCATCGGACACAGTATTCATTAAACATTTGCATTCATTTTGTAGGCGACAAGTTACTAGCTCCTGTTGTTTTACAGAACTGATTAACAAGCACTGCTTTCCTAAACTTTCCGCACAACACAATGTGTGATCTTCTTGATGAGATTCCTTCGGACCTAGGGCTACAAATAGGGATGCAGCTTGATGGTGCTCTAGTTCATCTTTCGATTGCCGTTAGAGACCATTTACAAAAAAATTTTCTACGAAGATGGTTAGAAAGGAGCAGACCTGATTTATGGCCTGCAAGTTGGGATATTTGGAAGCATTAGTATATGGTACTTGAATAGCTGCAACTACGAATCAATCAAAAATGCCAACAATTCCAAAGGATACTCAGCAAGAGACGTAGATGTCGTGCCTGCTACGAAATGGAACTAGAGCACTATTTGGATATTATTTGTTCGTAATTAATAATAAATAATTGCAAATTGAAGTTTGAAAACGAATTATCTTCCACATCTCTGAAACATTACTTTGCGGATCCATGTTTATTAAGACTTTTCTGTTTATTTTGGTCCACATTATTACCTCTTCAATATTTTACTTTTTCTCAACATTCTGTTCATCATATCATATTTTCAAGACAAAGATTATGCGAATTTACTTGCGGTTAAATATGAAACTCGATTTTTCATTTAGTAGCCGCAAAAGTTTTTGGCACTCCCCAATTTCAATTCGAATATTGTTAATCAAATATTCATTGATTATATATATATATATGGCAGTAATCCAGAAATTGGACACATCTAGTTCCATATTGAATTTCTTCGTAAAAATAATGCTCCAGCGAACACTGTCATCTTACAATCTTTCTCCTCAACTGAAGCTCATGTCAAAATCTTTCCCCCAACCAGAGCTGAAGGCAGGGATAAAGAAAACTAGTTTAATATTTCAAAATAAGCAAGCTATACGATACGGCAAATTTGAAGTCAAATAAATTTATGATAAATTAAGAAAATTCCTTCCATCCAACTAATTTCCTTTTACATCTATTTCTTTCAGACGACCGCAAAATTTTTTGTGCGATAAATTCTTCAGTGAAAAGAAAAAATAAGGATGGTGATTATTCATTCCGTGAGATCTCCAAACATTAACTGATCTAGGTGAATGGGCTGAATATATGAAGAATAAATCTGAAAAGACAGGATGTAATTGTTTTTGGTAATTTAGAAAAGTCAGAAACTCTGATTCGTAAATCACTCTTATCTTACTATTCGAGTTGGCAGTTGGAAGGTAATGGTCAATTGGAATGTTTTATTACTGTGCCGAATGTCCTCTATACAAATATAAGTACAGTTAGATTTAACATCAGAATTCTCTATTCTTATACAAAAACTATCACCTATATTTCTATAAAAATACATGTGAATATTAAAGTTGATCGAATGCCTTAAATTTCATGTAACTGTAAGTCTTGTATTAATATTTAATGAACCCGTCCTCAATTTGATTCTTGTCCAATCATCCTTTCCCTATCTCAAATCATATACAGATTTTCTGCCATATTCACTTAAGAGTTCCTTGCACCGTCCTACGTGCAGGACGCTATCTGATCTCGCCAGCGTGGATGCTATTTTCTTGTCAACAACAAACAACGCCGAGCACAATACACACATAACAATTCATTCTACAACAGTGTTTTCTCATGATCTAAGGGTGCCATGAAAACAGTTACTATATGCGGCCGTATGAACATAAATATAATGAGTATGTTTAGGAGAAACAACAGTTGGTGATTTAGGATAGAGACAACGCTGGGTCTAAGCCAACTTTGGAGTTTTGGCAATAATTATTGCTGTTTGGGGAGGATTCAATTCCTGATATAAATTTTCCACCGCTTTGCCAGTTTAGTAGTTCTTGATATTTATGAGTGTTCTCCTAGAATACTTACTGTTTATGCTTTAATTTCTTACAACAGAGCAATTAAAAGTGAGTGCATCGTTTATCACGTTGAATGACTCGTCTGAGGATTGATCATCAGATATAATTACATAATAGGCGAAGTTCTGTCTAAACAAATCTGATATGTAATTTATCTTACCTAGCTGACAAGTTTATTAGAACCATTTTTCAGAGACCATTGATTTTTGATGGAAAATATGTGACAATAATAGGAGTTGGTGAAAATTTGTTTCAAGAGACAAAAAATAGTCTCGATCACCTGTAATTTTATTGTTCTCATCAATAGTCTGAAGATGATCACCAAGTGATTAAAACAGGTTGTTAAATTAATTTTGAAAATAATGTGATTGGAAATTTTCTAATTTTCTTCTTAAAACCTCACCAACTCCTATTTATTTCTGTTCTACAAAGAATCAATTGTATTCTATCAAGCAACGAGCTCCAGGACATTATTATATGTACTACCAATTACTATCGACCCAAGACCTCCAAAAAATTTGAATAATAGATCAATATTAGCTAGATCAATTATTAAAAGATTGTTTTGCCATACATTTATCTAATGAAAGAATAATAGATTCTAATATAATAGAATGCATTGACGATAAAATAAAAAAAGTGCGAGTAAAAAATGAATGATGGAAGAAAATTGTCATAAAACATTCATTCAAGGAATGCAAGATGAGATAACGACCAATCTTCAAAAATTCTCATCAATTTTTTTTCCTAGTGTTCACATTTGTAGCAGCATTTCTTACTAAATATTTCGGATTACACCTGACTTGGCCAATAATATGCAAAATATGATTCAAATATAAATATCAAGCCCATGTCTACCATATACTCTTCACCAACTCCTACGTTTCATTTCCTGTTGCTGCAACCCCCTAAACTGTAAGATTTATAAAAGAAATTCTAAAAGACTTACCGAACTTATAGCTTCAGCTCGGCTTCAGCTTATATATGCCCGCAAGGTATTGTTATCCAAACAATCCACAATAAGTCTTTATTTCTGTTCAATAATACATTTTCACAAATATGAAATATTGGAGCTACTAGTTTACACTAATATTTATTTGACAATTTATTGTAATTGTAACAAACATCCAAGTGCCTCGATAAAGCTCATGAACATTTTGACTACATAGGTGTATAATACTGCAAGACTTACGAACGCTGTAACTCAAGTAAGGGATCCACTACTCGACAGCACGCTAAGATGCGGCAGCACAATGTGGAGTCTCCGTTCAAGAGCATTTAATACATGGACCTTTGTCCATTACTGACCGGAGAAGCAAGTACTTGGTTGTTGCCATGGATTATTTCATCAAGTGGCCGGAAGTAACACCAGTACGTATTCAAGAAGCTGATACAGTAGGAAAAGCCCTGAATGAGAACGTGATCTCGAAATTCGGGTGCCGTAGAAGTTACATTCCGATCAAGGCATAAATTTCAAATCTGACATTTACAAATGTACAGTGGAGATTTTGGATAAAAACAAAACTATACCTGCAGAGCTACATCCATAGTATAAATAAAACCTCGGTCAATGAATCTACACAGTTTACTTCAGCCAAGTTGATGATGAGTCGATAGCTGGGGCTACCGGTAGATATGATTGCTAGACATCCAGAAGACAACGAGCAATATTTCCCGGAATGAGTCAGCCATCTTCAAGACAACTTGGAAATGTTCATGAATCTGCTCGAGAGAACATATGAGCTGCCAGTGACAGAATGAACTGACAGTTCCAGTCTCCAGCAAGACAATTTGATGTGATTCTACGAAATCAGGAAAAGAAAGGGGAGTATTCTGAGTTACAGAGAGATTGAAAAGGACCATACGAAGTCGTAAAATGTTTGAACGACGATCTATTCCGGATACGGGTGGACAGAAACGAAAAACCAAAAGTTGTCCAAGATGACAGTTTGTGGTCATACCAAAGACGAGATTTTCACCAAGGATGACGAACCATAAGGAGTGTCACAAACAAGAAATATCTGGTTTCACACGTATATTTATATACTCAGTTATTTATTTGATGATAGTTTATTGTAGTTATTATCTGAGTAGTCATTTGTGAATATTCTTGAAAATCTCCGTTAGTTATTCAATATTTGACTTTAATATTCTGCGATCATTTTCAAAGTATAAGTGTACCGTAACTTGTGTAAAGTTATCAATTCACATTTTGTGATAATACCAACTATATATATCCGGAACTTATTCACATCTTTGCTCCTTAAACCTCATCCAAATGTCAGTACCAACCTCAACGCTCCATTCGTTCACCGCTTGTAACATGAGAACATTTCGAGGCTCAGACGATGTACAACAAAGCGAAAATTGTTGCATTATTTAATCAAACTAGACCGAGAGAGCTAGCTTCCGGTTTGTTATCTAGCTTACATATGTTCGTTTGGGAGGACATTGGATGTGTCATGCTCATGGAAACTTGTTAACATAAATGAGAACATGGAGAAAGGGGTTCACATCGGCGCCAGTAAGCATCCAAACCATATTTAAGAATATACATTGGACTAACTGTTGAGGTAATCTATCAGCTGTAGGACATAATTCAACACATAAAATCTGATAATATAAACATAAAGTTAGGTTTGTAAACATATGTTCAATCCGCCTTGATTGCAGATTCTTGAGAATCCTGGTGGAAAATAAGTACTCATCGAAAAAATTGAAATGAGGATTGGGTTGAATGAAGTTGGTATGAACTGGAAGTATTAGATGATGCTGACCGTTACGTGAAATGAAGAAAACGATGTATGGTAATTCAGTTACAAGTTTATTATTCCTATCCTACTCCATAGTTTCGGTCCCACCTAGACCATCTTCAGGGGTGAATAGAATTAATGTTTGTGTATGTTGTCATCTGTAGTGAGAACAAAATATTCATGTTAACACTACAGATGACAACATACACAAACACTAATTCTATTCACTCCTGAAGATGGTCCAAGTGAGACCGAAACTGTAGAATAGGGTAGGAATAATAAACTTGTGACATACATCGTTTTCTTTGATTCTAGAAACTGTCAATTATCATACATTGTTGTGAAATGTAATTGTTGCTGTAAAATGTATATGATATATGATTGGTTCAGAAAATCCTAGAACATTGGATAAGGGTATACATATTCACGCAGACTAGTGAAAAAATATAATGTTGTGACATGAAAAGTGATAGCTATCGATTCTCACATTGTGCGACGAATAGTAAAGTAAAAGTGTATTCAATGAAATCTGTTAATTAATAAGGCTTAGAACTTCTTGCTGACAAACTGATTAACGCAAGTTTTATTGTAATTAGGTTTCAAATTGGCGCCTACTTAAACAAATTCACCTTTGCTCTTTCTAATTATTTCTGGCTGCTATTTCTATCTAAGAATTCAATTACATTTTATCATGAGATATCATTACTGGAATGTCACAACGCATATTTCCAAAAATTATTTCAGCTTAGAGGCACGCGTGCATAAAGATATTTGAGTTCTACAAAGATCTAAAAACAATTAAAATAAAGCATAAAGGAGCTCTCATATATTTTACATTGATGTAGTCGTTTAAAACACAGAAAAATAAGCGAAAAATCTTCAAAAGAAAATGGTTGTTACTCTAAATTTTCTGTAAATGTGTGGAACCATTATAGAAGAGAAATTTCCATGTGGGAAACTACTTAAATTCCTTTCAAAATTTAGATTTATATTTGAAATTCCACAACATTGGCAAATAAAAGTCAGTGATCGATTTGTTTTGTTTCTGTATCCCGAGCAAACAAAGCTTGGAAAAGCTGACGCTTCAAAAACAAAAGAACCATGTAATAAATAACAGCCACTTTATGTGAATTTTTCATTTTCACACTGTTCATATCTTCGTTTGATAACAATTGTGTTCCGGCATTGCTTTTTAGTTGATAATTACACAGTAGCTCCAAACGATTTCACAAATTGATGCATGCCCTTAAACAGTTTTCACGCTGTCTACCTCTATCCTTTTGCTGCAACAATTTGGCTGTTATCCACGTTTAGTTGATTCCATCTCTATTTTTCTACTATATGTAATCTATTTGACAGAAAATTATAGCTCTAACTGTGTGAACTAACTACATTCTTCCACAATGAATATTAATGAATTTGGATTTGGAAACATAATGATTCCAGAACATAAGTAGTAGAAACAGATTCTACTTCACACGGTTTGCGTTCGGATTCTAACATATAATTTCTGTATACAAAATGAGTAATTTGCTAGCTTTGACAAAACTACAATATCAGTTGAAACTTGAATGACAGAAGAAATCTTGACCCTCAAAATATATTTTAAAATATTTCCTCATAAATTTCCGCATATTGTTCAGAAATTCATTTTATCGAGAGAAATAACTTTCCACTCAGACAATCCTAGAGGAAGCGAGGGGTAGAGTACAGGTAAAACCAATTTTTTATATATTTCAGATATCTCTGAAAATCTACACATATGTGACTTTATTCAGTACCTGCTGCGATTCTGTTTGAATTTTCTCGATTGAATCAAATGAGATATCAATTTAGTGAAAAGCAAGAAAGATTTAGAAAGAAATTCTGTAACTGTAAAAGCTTTGTATATGCCAGACAAAAAGATATCCCAGAAATACGGAGATGAATCAATACATTCAAGTAATATATTTGGAAAGACGTCTACAGGATATATAAGTTTGACATGAAAATGCCCTACGATGCTCTACTTTTGGGATATCACACATTCAACAGCATTTTTGATGAATACCAAATTGTTTCTTACATAATTTCGAGCTGGATTCTAAGTTCCTCAATTTATGGAGCAATATTTTATATTTGCTCATTCTATTAGAATGAAAACAAAGAAAAAAAGTTCATAGTATCATAATCTTCTCAGTGATTCAGTTGCTCTTACGCTCCCATTTGAGCCCGTGAATATTTTATGTCAATTAAACAGAGTTTATCAAGTGAACCGCATCTCGTGAGGCTCTTCACAATGAAAAAATATTACAAAATTACATCCATTTTCAGGATAAGGCCTGGGTTACGAATAACCCACAAGGAACAATCCATCATGTGAACCCTTACGTTCCAAGTAAAATTAAAAGAATGGAACATAGGCATCTAATATCAATATGATAAATATTTTTGAACTATTCGTTCTACTATCCTAATTATTCCAGACAGAAACAATTCGAAAAAATATTATAGAGAATAAAATTCTACATTCCTCTTAAACATGTATGTACGTTTCTAGCTTTTTTTGGACAAAAATAAAACAGATAAATGCATATACAAATATTCCGCATCCTGTAATGGAATAAGCCATTTTTCATGAAAGTTTCTCAAAAGTCACATTGATTGATTCGAAATATCAAAGTTTTCTCAACACATTTTTTATCAACTTTGAGACATGGTTTTCAGAAAAGCGGTAATTAGTACTCAATTGCAAGATTTTTTTGCATTCCGGAATACAGCAGTGACATTTAGCAATCTAAAATATAAAATAACTATTTCATCAATTGATAAATTATCACATGCATTATTGAGTATATACAACCATTCTTCAGCGGTATTTATAACTAAAAATTCTTTGTCATTATTTGTAAATTTCTCTAGGATCTATTAAAGTTTTATTGATTCGAAAAAATTATTCATCTCAATATTTAATATGTTTCACTATTTGGCCTTTTGATCTACCGTTCCAAATGTTCAAATTCAAACTCATTTTTCTTTAACCATCATCCGCAATCAGTAAAGAGTGAATAATTACGTATAAAAATATTCTTTCACAGATATCAAAAATGATACTTTTTCTGCTAGGTTCCATTCCTTTCGTGATTGATAAATTTTTGACTGTAAGGACTTTTACTAAACATATAAATGCGGCACAACATTTCAATTAGAATGAAATTCAATGTTGCGAAAACATTTTGTGAATATCACGATATTTTTGCTACGGACAATAAGAAAACACAATAGGGAATACGGCTTTACAATAAAATATCCCATTAATTCACTTCCATTCAAGTAGGAGCTTTGTTCGGTGCGCAAACGCAACTGATAACAATTGCGGTTTGATTTCTGCGCGATTATCAGTGAAATAATGCGCGCGCCTCTATTTCGCGGCAATTGTTTTCGTACGTTACATGACTATAAATAGAATTGAATAAATGTCACATGCATATGATGCAGACACTGCCGCGACAATCTAAATTTCAAGATTTAATGCTTGATTGTTCCATCCTAACCATCTAAGTTGACTTTGACTATTTATCGAAGGAGATAATGACGATCATTGTTACGAGAAGTCACATCAGTTTTCAACATAATAGGAGTAGGATTGATAATAATTGCATGAAGATTGAATGCGCTCCAGAACGTAGTATAAAATAGTAACTTTCACCCACGATCCGTTGAACAGCGAGAAATTTATTCCTACGTATAATATTTCTGCAAAAATGGCTCATTTCATTCCATAAATTTCAAAACGATTGTCTCTCCGTCTCCTGGGTACAAAGTTACGTGTAATTTGGGTCTAAGTTCGAAATTAATAGCGTTTTTCCAAGAGTTTCTCCAGCAGAGCTTCCCTTGACTGGTTTTCATAAACCAAAACAGCTAAAAACATAAGTTACTCTGTAAATGGAAAATGTTAGAAGTTAGAATGTTAAAGATAGAAGGAACAGCAGAATAATTCATTTCTCACACGAGACTCAAAACCTAAGCCCCAAGCGTTTTTAACGAATAAAGGCTGCTGATTCAAAATATGTAAAGTTTTTGCAGAGTTAAAAAGATAACGATACCAATGCGTCTCAAGATAAGTTTGAATTAATGGCATCTTTTGGAAGATCACACAACAGTCCATCTTTGTGAATTAAGTGCTCTTTTGAAACAAGGATGCTGAGAAATCCCAGAAAGAGGATTAAACATAATTTAGAGCCCACAAAAGTATAGGTCATTGGTCGTTACAGTGAACGAAACATGGTTACAGATGCCTGTAAGGAACAATTCAAGCAATGGATTACCAGCACAAAACTGTACCGCAGAAAGCAAACACTGCTTCTTCAAGGAATATATGAAAAAGATTGAAACTATTGCATATTGCCTATTAATAATTTAATGAATGTCTTGGAGTTGAATTATACTCATTCCTTAATGTGTAAAACAAACATCCTGAAAGTTGGAGCAATCATTATTCAAATGAAATCGATAAGAAGATTGTATTGAACGAATTGAATAGATCCAAAAGAAATAGAGATTCTATTCCGAAGAATTGGATACTTTTCAAATAACTCTCGTACAGCCCTACTGAAGTCACAATGATTATTTTAGTACTGAAAGTAGAACAGCATTCATGTTTTCTTCTACAGACGTCAAAAAATGATAACATCTGTACATCAATATCAGTATGCGAAATGTCACATTGGAGTTATTTATCATGACAACGGGCACGAAGTACTTCGTGCACGTTGTCAAGAAAACAAATTCTACTAATTTTGGTATTCCAATAATGATTTAATTTTTTTTTGACGACTGCCACTGTAGAAAAAATGTTGTATGCACGGAATTCCTTTGGTGCTTGAGAATGATTTGTGTCCCATTGCCGCCTTGACAAAAAAACCTCATTCTCAAGCACCAAAGTATAGTTTCGCGCATTAGGTACATAAATAACTATTAGCCTACTGATTCTTCTAATTTCATTTCCAACCCGTTTTCCTGATCTACTCTCGTACGTATTTGCACCATGCAATAGAAAGAGAACACAGTATATACAAGTCAGCGCATTACACTTGCCTATAACATATCAATGTGAGAAAGTTACCGCACAGTTCAATTCATGAAAAATCAGTGAAAACAAGTTTTGATAAAACATCTGCACAATTGTCTTTTGTTTGCAGTATTTCACCTAGAATTTAAATTTTAAACTTCTACAGATATTTTTTCATTCGATTATTGCAAAAACTTTTCGTTTGTATCAATAATGACCGAAAAGAGTAAATATAGGTCATCACGACAAACACAGTTCAGGGCATAGATCTGCAAGCAGGTCGGAATGCTATATATCAATCAAATATAGTCAAAATAGCCACAAATTATTTTTTAAATTCCACGAAAAATACAAACATCAAGAATGATAAATTTCAATATGAATAATAAAAGTCTCAATTATCCTAGCCCGCCTCAAGCAGCGACACTTACATGGCTGTGAGCATTAAACTCAGATTTGTCTCCCCGTGCGAAGCCGGAGCGGAACTGCTAGTTATATTTTACGGTAGAAAAAAACAAAGTGTTCAAGTAATTTGAAATGAATCCATTTGCTAATAGTTGACATTCCAAGTAACATCATCCTTTTGTTTATATGGATTCTCATGGTACTGTTCATTCATTTACACAAGCACAAATTTTGTTTCATTGAAAAGATTCGAAAGTTCTTCAAGATTCTGAATTTTTGTGCAACTGTGTTTTTAGAACTGACAGGAGAATGATTGTGTATGTAGAGCTCAACCTCAATAGAGTTGGCACAACCAACTAAAATATGGATTATATCAGAATTCAGCCTTCTGTTGAGCAATTTATCAAAATTATCCCTTTTTCTATATTTACCCTTTAAAACAGGAACAGATACAGTGCTAGAAAGGTTGAAGGAAATACACAATGAATTGTGTCAAATAGATATAACATGTCCTTAAAAAAAACAGAGAGGTGACATGAAGGATTGCAAAAATTATCGAGGAATAACACTCCTAAATACAGCTGCCAAAGTGTTTTCAAGAATATTAGAGGAGAAACCAAGGATCCAAGTAGAAAAATCGCTAGAAGATAGCCAATAATGCTTCAGATCTAACAGATGAGTTAACGATGCAATAAGTATAATGAGACAAGTGAGCAAGAAAACAATAAAACAAGGAGACAATGTACATCTGTGCTTCATAAAAAAAGAACTTCGACAGAATAGATAGGATCGACATATGAAAGACGCAAAGTTAAAGAGAAGTAGATACTGGCATAATAAGAGGTATACAAAGTTTATACAAAAAGACCAAAAACTACATAAGAACAAAGAATGAATTATCAGACATATTCGAACAGACATATTCGAAATTACAAAAGGCGTAAGGTAAGACTGCATCTTAAGCAAAAAAGAAAGCGAAAGAATACGTAATAGGAAAAGACGAAGTCACACTGAACAAGAATTTAGAACTATTTAGAAGACAAGATGAAGATGAACTGCAAAAAAAAAAACAAGTCAATGGTCATAAGCAAAGATGGAAGGAGAAGCTCTCGAACAAGTCAAGAAGCTCAAGTATCTAGCAACAGTACTGATCTATAACGAAAAACTAGATGAAGAAATAAAGAAGAGAACAGGAGCCACAGGTAGACTATTTAACGCGTTGAAGAGCACTTTACTAGCAAATAAAGAAATACCAAAGGAAATGAAAACACAAGTATACAAAAAAGAAGCTGTGTATCCTGACATACGGATCAGAAACCTGGACAACAAAAGAAAGACAACTCAGTAAATTGAACAGCTCAGAAATGAGATTCTTTAGAAAAATAGAAGGAAAAACAGTCTTGGACAGAATAAGAAACATGGAATATAGAGAGACACTGAATGTAAAACCGATGGAAAACATGATAATTAAGATGGTGGGGACATATACAAAGAATGGGAGAAGAAAGAACAACAAGAAAAGTGTACGAAGCAAGAACAGCTAAAAAAAAAAGCAGATAGGTAGACCCAGGAAAATATGGCAAGAAGAAGTGAAGAGAACACTGGAAAAGAGAAGATGTGAATGAGAAGAAGCAGGCCATTTGAGCAAAATGGAAAAAAATGGAAGAAGGTATGGAAGCGGATACCAAAAAAAGAAGAAGCAGAATGAACAAGAAAAGTAACAACCACCAACCTCACACCTTGAAAGGTAGATAGACTTTAGGATTTAGTAAATAAGTACCCAGAGATTATTTGATTATATTTCGCATATTGAACTATATTTTAAGCAACAAAAATAGGATAACTTGAAGCATTACCTAGTATTGGAAAAATTGAATAGAAAATTATCTTGATGTTATATCACCTATTTCCAACTATTCACTAGCTTCAAACTTCACAATATAATGTCAACTGATGTTAAGCAATCATCTGGAGTAAGACTTCTCCTAATTGTATGAAGACAAGCACGTAACTAGTCTACCTACTAGATGTCTGCATGGAAAGTAGTTTTTTTTTAAATTTCCACGGCTCATGTCGTTTGGCAGGCGTCATCGCATTACTGAGAGATGCAACTAATATTTTTCAAGCGCTTCAATTCAATTCATGGTTTTACTTAAATCCTTCTGTAGGATATTGATGTATCTATCAGGACTACAAAGAGTAATTAATGCTTCCTCGTGTTGACATAGGTTATCAAATTATCACGGATATAGTGAGCAATAAGAAGCTTTAGCTGAAGCGAATAGTGCTGAAGACAATGTTGATATTCTTTATTTTGAGTAAGCGGCATATCTTGTCAAATATCTCTGTACAAAAAATACATGAGGCAGATTAGTTGTAGTCTCGTATTCTGACTTCTAAGATTGCAAAAATAATTTTTCCTGATTCATTCAAGTGTTCTGTGACAATATACTTAGCACCATAAATCAACGTATCAATGTCTATATGAATGAGTTTCTGCATTGTCCATGTTCCATAGTTTTGGCTCCTTTCCAGCAGATAAAGAAATCATGAAACGGTAATCTTGCACTTTCCTCCAACTCATGGTGGACTTGATCTCTGAATGTAATCCATTAATATGTCCAGAAAATATTCTATGGAGCTACACTTGTGAATCCACATGACCAGCTCTTAGATTTCAGCGTTCCTGAAATCGAAGCCTTCTCTTCGAAGACTTCCATGTAAAAGTTTACTAAAGCTTAAAATAGTAATAATTCTTTCGCAGCATTCTTTGTCTGCTCGTAGTATTGGTCTCTGGAGGCGGAAAAATTGATTGAAGCTCACAATGATGTCTGCAAGGTCCTCAACATTCCTGATGGGGACTTTCATATCGTCCACCAAAACTCGAATCTTTTGTGCTACGTACCTAGCAAGAAGGTGGGTGGCTGAGCAACTGCACTCACTATCAATCGAAACGCTTATTTGGTTTTGTTAATCTTTGACAAACAGTAGTAGCATTGTGGTGTCCTTGAGTCAGTATTAAAAACTTCTGTTGGTCTTTAGGAATGTTGGAGATCTAATTGCTGCCACTACTTTTCACTTATTTTTTTAACAAGGTCGTTCTTGAGTTTTTTGTACACATTGTCTGAGAGCATACCACCAACTTTGGTGACGTGATACGTTTTGTCCAGAATTACTGAGAAACCTCGAATATCAGAGAACCTTCAAATTTAGGAGTAATTCTCAACATTTCACAACAAAGATAATGAAGAAGACAAGTATAAGGATTCAGAAATCTATTTCTGTCTTCTATGAATTTGATGTTTGGGTTGGGATATGTCTCTCAGTTTTTCTTTATTGTATATTTCCCCCAATTCAATATTATTTGTTTGCCTAACTTATCGTTGGTAGGAATTCAAGAATCACCATTATTCTGAGTTCTACAATAACATATAATAAAATAACCTTAATCATAAATTTTCAATGCATTTCAAAAAATTTTGCATGTAGATCTCCTACTATTTAAATAAACTCATTTATACAATTTCAGTACCAAAAAAAATATTTCTATGTATGTGTTTGTGTTTTCGATAAAATTAGCAAGAGCTAAATAATTTTCTAGCCAATATCCAAAAATAGTATAGATACTTCAAATTTATTCGAATAAAATTGCTGTACTAATAATTATTCCTTGTTTAATGATATACATTAGTAGAATCTTTAGACTAGTATCACATTGAAACAAGATATCAAATCCTCGCAATTGTAGCGAACATTATACAATAGAACAGAGACAATTTCAAGAACACCGGATGTCTAGCTGACCTTAGTTTTAATATCACACGGTTATTAAGTGAACAATAATAACACAATCAACTTTGTAAACGCAAAACCGCAGTCACGGTATTAAAACGAACGATCCTAGAGTTTTAATGCTCCAATCATTCATAAACTATATCTTCAAGTTATAGAGTTATAGTTTCTAACAAGATAGGAAATAATTTATAGCGCTCTAAACATACAAATATTCAAACTAGGGAGATATATCATGAATTAGTAAACCTATCTATACCCTAAAGAAGAATATAGAGACCACAAAGGATTGGGGCCTAAAACTGCTACGTATTAGTGTTTTATATCCCCAACATGAGGAATGTCTAGAAACAATGGATGCTAATTTCTTCTTTCGTTGAACTCACCGCGAGTTTTTTCATGCTATGATATCCATCAAAAACTATTTGTTTGTTTGTTTTCAATATTATTGTAATTACAGGAAGTCGCCATTATAAATACAAAACTTCCAGATTCAAGTTGAGAGCTCTTGTAAACTCAACTTACAGACCGATTCTTAAAATAATCAATTCCAGTTAAAATATAGAATCCATTTTCTCCCATGATAGTTTCAAAATTAAATCTTAAATCTTATATTAGAACAGATATGACTAATCTAAAAATATAATATGAAAACTAGTTATACATTTATCAACAGCTTGCACTCAAAGATATTAAAAACCAGAAAAGATAAAAAAAATTTAATTCAATTTTGCACTAATTCTTGCTCTATAATTTATAAATTCCAATTTTATACAGAAACCATAGTTGTTACTTCATTTTCACTCAAAATAATCTCAAGACAAATCTAACCGGCGTTGGTACATCGATCCTTATACTATCATAACTCAATAATGCCAAGTAAAAAAAAAGTATTTCATAATATTGTGTGTTGGAAATAATAATATTATGTCTCGTATGTTTCCGGTCGATTGAGAAATAAAAAAGGAGAACAAATAATTTGATTGTGGTGAAACCATATTTATCCACAATTTTAGCGCTATAGGCTACGTGCATGAAGTCTACTAGCGCCTCTAGCGGGCAATGGAGAACGATTGAACTCCATTTTATCATTGTTTCATACCTTTAATTTTTTTAATGTACTAATTTTATTTAATTTAGCTCTGTGCGTATAATATAACTTCCATAGCATAAAAAGTACGTTGAAATTATTTATTATGAGTATTTTTTTCTTCAATTATAACGTACCTATTATAGAGAAAACATCTTAATTCGTCCAAATTGACAGGATTACCTCAAATTATGACGCCGATGATTTTGCAGATCGGGTTTGTATTTATCAAACACTGTATCCCTTTTACCGAGGAAGCATTGAAGAAAAGCGTGAAATTAGTTTTGCCATATTAAACATGTTGAAGAATATGTTGCCGACAATATTAACTACAAAATTATTACGAAGTATATCTGACAAGCTTCTATCACTGAAACATCTTACAAATTAGAGATAGAGGTAAATTCATGAATCCCAAATCGATGATGAATATTTCTAATTTCACAATTGAATTATAATAGTATATTGTACAACAAGTATAGAAAATTACCTATTTCACACGAGGTGTGTAATTTTCAGCACGAGACGGAGTCGAGTGCTGGAATCACACAAGTGTGAAATAGGTGATTCTATACGTGTTGTACACTATACTTTTTCTACGATCACAATTTTCAATGAAATATGTAGGTAAATCATTCGTATAACTGAGATTTTAAATCTATTTTCACAAATATAAAATAATCTAGGCATTTTAATTGTTTGCTCTGCTTATTTATTGTGATATTAATTTAAGTTATGATTTGGAACATTATTGATATATTTTCTATCAGTTGATTGACATGTCATTGTTGTGTGATCTAATTGTTGCAAACTACGGAAAGATTGTATCTGATTGGCTCACTCTCACCAGGCGACCTTCTGATTGGTTCATTAGTTAGAGTTTTCTGTGATCTGGGGTAACGTGTTTTTCAAATTTTCGTCGCTAACCATTTTCCAACTGCAGTAATGATATTTGTGGATATCTAATTTTGGTTATGATACAATAATTACATACATAATTTCTCAATTTCAACAGAATGTGATGGAACGTGTTTTGTCTGCTTCAATTTGACAGTTGTGATTTGTAGTGTTGCCAACCTTCAGAATATATATTACAAGAATAAGAGAATAATTCCAACAGAACTTAGTGCAATTTTGTTATTTAAATGTGGCTTATAAAAGAGCAAACAGAGATTTATATCAAGTCCGTGATATTTATCAATAATCTTGCTAAATATATCATATATATATCACCTAAAGAATATTCAGAATGAATTATTAATATGTAAGTTGTTCAAACTGGTGTGAGAAATGATTTCTCACGACTTTTCGCACAGTTGTGTGAAATTGTAAGTTTTCTAGTTGTGTTTTGAATGAGAAATATGTTGTTTTCTATAGTGATCGTAGAAAAACATATTTGTTATATAGATTAATAATGAAATACAGACGATACTCTATTTACCGCTTCGATTCATTCCACTCGTTTTTTATGTTATAACTGGGTACATGAGATCTATGAAACTATATTTCACTTGAATCATCCTTAACACAACAGTCTGAAACAGAACAAACGTTTTCCCATGTTTTAAATGCAATTATTTCCACTTTTAAACTACAATGCTCAATGACAGCTCAATGACGTATTCTGAGAAATGGAGTTCGATGTTTACAATTGTGCTCACCATGAGCGCTCGCATCGATATTTGTTCAAACTCGGCCCCTTTGCACATAGCCTTTATACAAACGCTCGCATGTCTTTTGAGATTTCTCAGTTTACAAATGAGTATCCAATCCTCTTTTAAATTCGACAGTTAATCTTCTGATGTTTCTTGATATTTAGACCTATTGGGAACAATATTTCCAATTGTTTCATATAATTTGTCCATTACACAATTGTGTACCATCTTCAAAGTATTTATCAGGTATTAATGAATTTCCTTTTGGATCACTTAAAATATTTCAATTTTTTTTTAGGCGATCATAACAAAAAAGGTGTTTCTATGGCTCCTTTTGCGGCCGTGAAGTTTCACTTTTTGGTACACATCTGTCAAATTTTACTTTTTGGGACTGATCTGTCAAATACTACTTTTTTGGGACTGATCTGTCAAAAATTACTTCATAAACATTTCATACTTACCTATATGGGCTGCTTATGAACTCTTTGAGATATAGTTTTCGCCGAAATACATATTATATTCCTCCGTCATTCTTAATAGTTCGTGCAATTCATAAAATTGATACGCATTTTTCACAAATGTCACTTTGATAGAAGACAATAAAATAAAACAATTTCAACGGCAACTAAGATTTACAATTGCAATGTTTTAGAAATAAATAGATAAAATTTTGTTCTTTTGAATTATTTCGTAATGATCGCCTAAAAAACGTTGTGTGCACCTCGGCCTACAGTTCTTTTTTGGTCTCACCTGAATTGCAGCCTCAGCTACGCTTCGGCCGCAAACAACAGATTCGACTAAAAAAGATTACCTTTACGGCCTTAATACACAAATAACTATTGTATAGCTGGTTTCAGAATGTTTCCTGAGATATTTTCTGTTTGCGAGTATTAAGCTCAAAATTACCGATATGCTGGCATTGGGATCCAGCTATAATCCGAAAAGATCAGATCTAAGCCCGAAGAACTGAAAAATCTGAACTTTGAGTAAGAGAGAATAGAGATGTCAAAACTATGTTTTCACAGTTTTCAGCGAATATCTCGCAAACCATCCAACGCAGAGCTTTTATTATATCATACCAAATTAAAGTACATCCAATTTTCCACAAAAATGGTCGAAAACATTTTTTCGTAGCAATTCAATAATATTATAAATTTTTGATAATATTATCAACTTTTCTAATATTTGCAATGAAGAAAAGAATTTGTCAAACCGTCTCTTCTCAAATTTTGGGAACTATTGTGCGAAGCAACAAGAAGACGTATTAAAGTTATTAAACCATTTTTATAGTAGATCTTATTCATTATAATTTTGTAGAGGGTAATTTCAGATCTACGTCGGATGAATTGCAACAACATCCTTCTTAAAGCATCTCACTTAAAAATATTCATCGTTTGAAAAATAATCATAATAATCATTCATGAATCTTCAATGCTGAAAATTATCATGCAACTACTTACATTTCATTACAGCAGAATTTATTACAGACTTTTAAATTCCAAACGGAAATATTGTCTATATGATATTTTTCTCTGTCAAAAATCTCATCAAACATAAATTCAGAAAAACTTTCTCATTTCCAATATTCTCTCGCGAACGTCATTATTATTTTTCATTATCTATAATTGTGATAATTAAGCTGTAAACAGCGACCCTGAAAAATCCTCAATGAAATTGTTTTCATCGGTGAATTATTCACAACTTAACTTCTGATTCAAGTAGGAAACATATTGAAAAAAAAAGTTTTATCAAGATGGGTACTGCTTTTAAGATTTCTCTAGCTTCGACGATCCTCAAGATTCATTGACTTGGCGACTATAAGAGGCAATCTGGTGCTAGATCTCATAAGAGCAGATATCTTTTTCAAGTGGAATTTACTATTAGAGCATTAGGTCCCACATTTTCCAAACTGTCCAACGAATTCATAAATTTTTATGTTTTTCAAGAACTCGTGCATCTCGCAGGTTTGAGAAGAATTTTCTCATAGAACCGTAACCAAAATCCGCCTCACATTTTTTGGCGTGATCATTGAACATTAAGAAATGAATTACGCCATTCTGTTTTCTTTTCTAGTGCATTACTTACAGAAGTGAATATTTCAATTTTTTTCCAACTATTGATTTTATTTTTTAGTTTTAAGTCTTGAAAAAACATCAACACATTATTTAGTGAAACAAAACTCGTTATCTTTTGTAACTCATGAGATATTGAGAAAAATAATTCTTATCCTAAAATGAATGCTAATGTAAAATAGAAACTATAAAATTTAATAACTGACATGTTGCTTGTTCTGTGCAACAATTTTCGAATTTCAAATACACACTGGGGCCAAACGCAACTGAATCATATAGACCAAGGACGGGGTAACGTCCGGTGAAATTTCTGGAACTCACTAGATCTTTCTAGAGACTTCGAGAAACACTTGGCGAAGATATAAAAATCCGGATTCGGAAGCCAAATTATTATAATTATTGAAAGTCAAGATACGAAGCGAGTGATACTGAAAATGAATGAACGAACTTATTAAACCCACAAACGAGTTGATTTTGGTTACAAAACCAAATTATTGTTTTGTCATTGGTTCTTAATAAGTATGCAAAATTCAGACGTCTGGAAGTAGGTGATCATTTATTTAAAAGCTTCCATCACCTAGACGTGAAGCTCATGAAAGCGTAATAAAAAAAAAGACTACAGTTTGAACCGCTGAATTGAAAAAAATTCTTTCCCTTCAGATATGATCATACATTTGTTTTTACAAATTTTTCATATCTTGTCTTGAAATAACAACAATTTTTATGATCACACAGATGTTAGTTCATACTTTCTGAGAAAATTTTATATTTCCTACACATTTTTAAGTGAAAAGTTTTGTAACAAGTGAAGCTGAACTATAATAATAGAATACTTTCAATGTACTTTTTAATTCCTTATACTTCGAACTTGTTTTACAGGTTGAAAAGCAATAAATACTAGCATAAAAATACAAAGTAAAATGTAATTCAAACAATTATATTTGAAGGTTAGTTCTTTTTGTTGAAGTTTTCCATGGTTTCTGATAGTATCATTCATGAAAATGGAAACGATCCAATGAATGAACTAACTGATATAACTTTTATGTTCTGTTATCCATTTTTAATTTGGAATCCAGAGTTCTTAAAATGAATCAGTCCACTATAACTCGTAATACCTGGAAGTAAATTCTAAAAAAATATTCGAAATGCAATGCTACGTCACTGCATACATTGACCGGGACGACTATAACTAATCATGCCGACAAACCGTAATGAAGACATCTGTAGATGCAAATTAAGCTAAAATGGCGCGAATAACCTCGGTAATAACCTTACAGTACTCATCTCCTGAAGTGAAACTTCCGTTTGTAATCTTCCAGAAATTATTACCCTTCATGATAAATGATATAATTATTATACCGAGTAAAACTTGTGCGAAATGCATAATGATGCAGCTCACAAATTGAATTCATGGAATGATAATTTTGTATTACAAAATTCAATTTTTGAATGAAATCAATTGAAACACATAACAGTCTATTAAACTCATAACGAAATTCATGGCATATTGAAATAATTATCTCAAAAGTTTATTCGAAATCCTGTTAGTTTTATAGCTCGCACACATGATCTGTGCCATTATTATCATTGAACAAATGATGAAGGTGCTCGCTTAGAAATTCGAAATTGAATTTGTTTCATGAATTATTATATACTTTATTCGTATAAGTATGAGTAGGATTTTAAACTTCATTATGACTACACATCTATTTATTAGAAAAAAATATATTCTGTATCTGTATTTTTCCACGGCCTCTACAATAATTGAAGGTATTCAAAAATACTCATAATTTTAATATGAAGAATTATTGATTGAACAAAATTCGCCAAAAAATTATTTTGACATCACAAGAAGATACAACAGCCACGAATTGGTGACCATTGGAATGACGAGATTTGTACGGTGCAACGTATATTAATTCTAATCGGGTAAAACTGTTGAGGTTGATACTTCAAGAAGTGAATTTTTCTAGAGAATGAGTCTAATCTTTGTTCGTCACGTTCAAGTTTTTTCATTGTCCAATATTATAATTGAAGTTCAAAGACCAGAACTGAACTATAAGCTAGATGAATATTTTTTGAATCAAATTTTCAATTATCACTCCTACGTAACCATCAACAAAGTTATCTCTAAATGTTTTTGTTTGAATTCGCCGTCAGATATAAAAACTTTGTTCTGAAACTTCTAATCCCGCCTATAATATTAAAACAGCATTAACCGCCTAATCCATTTTAAAATAACGCAGTTGTTTGTTGTTTCGTGCTCGCGATGTTCCGCTTTCAAAGAAAACAAATCTCATACCATGTCAACGAATAGACGATTTAGTTCTGGTACAAGCCACTAGGATGCAATGAATTTTTATTCGTTTTGGGCATTGTTGAATATTCTCGTCGCTGGCACTGAATGCAGTTAGGTCTATTTCTGAATTGAATTATTGTGCACTTGACTTCAAAATGACTGCACTCCATTGTATGATCCAAATTTTTTAAACTGCGAATTATCTATTGTTGGAGAGAGCAGAAATGTTTCTCAAATAAATAGGTGCTTTCTGCTCTAGCTGCATTCATATCAGAATGGAAATGTATAAACAGAAAAATTAGATCTATATTTATTGAATGCAAGTTGTAGCTTGAAAAGTGTAGACTGTAGAACTTTCCAACTGCTTCTCCCTGAGCCAAATTAAAAAATTGGCAAAAGTTTGTATGTCCTTCAGTACTAAAATACTCTTGAATATAAGTTGTGAAGTTATACAAACTCAGTAACCAAATTCAATGGTATTAATAGAAATCACCCATCGAAAGCAAAAATATAGAATAAAATTAATATTACAATCACCCAGGATGATATTGTAACATTGACATAATTTTATATATCCATCTTAAAATTATGGGAATCTGCTTATCGACAGAGATCCTACAATCTATCCTCAATAATTTATGCTGTCACACCAAGAATATTAACTTTTATCCAAATGTCAGTTTAAAGTCGAAAACTTTATATATAGTCCAATCGGCATATCGAAAAATTAGGGCGGGTTAGGAAAAAATGCGAACTTGATGAAACTTTGGTATGTTTTTTTTTTGATCACTTAATGATGTTATTTTTATGCTCTCCGACCGAAATTTTGCGAAGCAATTTTCAGGGGGAGGAAAAAACCACGAAATCTTGGCACTATTTTCAGTTTTCACCCTGTAACTTTTTCTCCTCAATTTCTACGCCTTAGATCATCAGGCTCAATTCCGTAGAATAATAAATCTCCGATAAGTTCGACTCGTAAAACTTGTTCGTAGACCAATCAAGTTCTAAGATACAGCACTTCAAAACAGTGAAAAATTCCTGAAAATCTAAAAAAACGCAAAAATGGCGGTTTTTGCCAAATGTCTTATATTTTCCAATATTTCTTAGGGTATTATGGTAACTAGCTCCATTTTGACGCAGCAGACAATCAAAAACCCACCCCCTACCATGCCTACCTACGCCACCATATCTGGAGGCACGGTTGTGCCTCCGCCAGGACGAGCCAAGGAAAGCACAAGAGCACTACCTTCCTATTCTCGAAGGGCTTCGTCGTTTTTTTGAACCCTCATAATTTGGGTTTGGATTATACCAGATGAACAAAATTTCTGGGATATGATGTCAATACTGGACTTATTAAACAAATAGAGTTTCAATTGCATAGCTCTCAAACTATAGATTTATTGATATCTAAAAAACCCCGATTTTGTCTCTGACTCGCTCACTGATGATCATCAGAGTTCTTAGGGTACTTCCTGGAGTCCTAGAATGCTGAAATTTAGTATGTAAGCTAGTATTAGTACAGAAACAATAACAAAACTCTAAAACTTGGAACTTCTACCCCCCAATCCCTTAAACTAGAGAATGGGAGTTTGTTTGAGACTTCCGCAAATTTTGATGCTAGAGGTCTGAAAATTGATATAGAGACTCCTTGGTCAAAATAGAAGAATAATAACTCACAAAAAGAAGTGCAGTCTCACCAAAAACATTTTTATGTAAAATGTTGCCAAGACAAGACAATATTTATTTATTTATTGAAAAAGTGATCCAACAGGACAGGATGTCCCAATTACAGGATGATTATTTGAATACATTGAAAGCCTTACAGATTGTAGAGGAAAAAATAAATATATATACACACAACTGAAACTATCAAACAGTATAAATCATGACTTATTCTATCTAATTAGAAATAAAACACTTTATCAAATCACGTTTGACAACAACAAAGGAATCACCAAAAATATCAATTTTGGAGCCAAAATCATTAAAAATGGTGCACATTTGCATATAGAAGATTTTTTCTCGTAATTAGTTTAGTAGACTTTATTATAATAAAATGTTGACTTATTTTTAGAAGCAATACGGGGAACATGGAGTTGCGGATGTCCAAGAATAGTACAATCATTGATATGAAAATTCAACAATTTAAAAAGAAACAAACAAGTTTGCAATTTTCTGCGATCAGATAGGGAAAGCATGTCTATTTCAAACAGTAGAGTTTTATATTCAACATCGAAGCTGGGATACTGATGGAACTTCTTGAAAAAACAGTATCTAAGAAAGCGTTTATGTATGGCTTCGAGTTTCTTAATATATTTATTGTATATAGGGTTCCAAATTTGGAGACAATATTCCAATTTTGACTTTACACATGAATAGTACAGCTTTTTTACAGTGGACAAATCATGAAATCGCTTTGTAGATCGAATAATAAATCCTAAAACTCTGAATGATGATTTTGTGATATAGTCAACATGCAAGTTAAATAATAGTCTGTCATCAAAAATTACGCCAAGATCTTTAAACTGGAAAACGCGTTCAAGCTTAGAGTTATGACTCGCACTGTCAAAAAGTTATCATATCTCATGTAGAGCCAAGCTTATAATTCTACACGCCCTATTTCTACAAGCCCTAACTTCACAAACTCTGCACCTTAGTCAAAATATGTGGCTTGGCCAATTCGTTACATTCGCATGGGCAAAAGGTGAAAAATTTATCTACTGTATACTACTTTTCTGTTTTACAATAGTACTTGTAGTAACGAAACGGCCAAGCCACATATTTTGAGTAAGGTGTAGAGTTTGTAAATTGAGGTTATGTAGAGTTAGGGCGTGTAAAGTAAGAAGCTTGGCTTTACATGAGATCTGATAACTTTTTGACAGTGCTAGCCATATGGTCTTGACTTGGCAACATTTCACGTGAAAATGTTTTTAGTGGAATACATTCACTTATCCATCTACAAGAATTTTATTCATTCATAAGGATTGGAGGGAGAAACAATCCCTTTTATTAGGACTGATATTATCCAGTAGCGTTTCATCCCTTGAATATTCAAGTTGCCTCAAAATTTGAAGAGGAAGATCACCCAGAACGTTTTTAATTATTATCGTAAATATCTTTTATCATCCCTATTATTATTGATATTCAATGATTGATAAAAATTAAACACATGATGGTAAAAATTGATTTAAAATTTTTGTACGTAATTCCCCACTGAATTAGTACCTTGAAGCAAGTGATATATAGACAGATAGAGGGAGAAGGGGACTCAATCGATCGAATTATTGATTAATTGCTGTGTCAGAATGGAATTAGGTACCATAATACCATAAAAAATACCGAAAAATAAAGATATATAACGAAAACCATGTTTTGACGTTATTTTTGATTTTAAGGAATTCATCACCTTTTTGAAGTGCTGTATCTTGGAACTCAGTGGGTCTACGAACAAGTTTCACGAGTCAAACTTTCAGAAATTCAGTTTTCTACGAAATTGAACTTGACAATCTAAGTCATAGGAATGAAGGGGAAAAAGTTACAGGGCAAAAACTGAAAAAAGTACCAAAATCTCGTGGTATTTTTCCCCCTCAAAATTGCTTTGCGAAATTTTGGTCGAAAAATATGGTAATAACACTATTGAGTGATCAAAACCAACATATCAAAGTTTCATCAAGTTCGCATTTTTTCCGACCTCAAAGTACATGTCAACTGGACTAATAGTCGACGAATCGGATTGCATAGCACAATATTTGCTGTATGTTATAAGTTTCCAACTAAATGTATTTTTATATCAATGATAAATTTATTGATGGATTAATCGTGAAATTATGGTTGGAAAAAAAACATTCGGTCGATAACAATCATTCATATCTCAACCGAAATTCTGTTGAATTTGGTACGTAATTAAATTTGAAATTACTCTCTCAATTTCTGATATTCACTTTTGAATTAATTAAAAATATCGTTTGATGTGAGGCCTACGCTGTTCAAGATTGAAAAAATTTCATCTGGCAAAAAACAAATCAAAAAAGGCAGATACTATTTGAGTTTTTCGTATTAATTAAATTCAAAAATAACTTTCAATTTGTTTCAAGCTGAGTCAGGTAAAACACAATTTCAATATTCCTCACTTAACAAAGACTAGAGGATTAATTATTTTCTCGAAACTATCAGATTATTTTTCATTACTCATTATCACCCCTAATTGGAGCTTCCATTCGCAGTAGTGGTAACTGTTTCTTTTATGGGAATAAGAAAATCAGATAGACATTTTTAATCATGATTCTTTATGATTCAATAATATAGTACGATATATACAAGGACCAAATGTATGTCATTATTGTCCAAGATAAAAATGACTGCACTCGACGAAGGAGAGGTCGAAGCCCAAAGGATAGCTTCGTGTAGCCATCTTCACTCGTAATAATAAAGACAGTCATTTAGTGCAGTGTCTGTGTTGCGTACGCTTAGTATTGGGTGCATCAACCAGAGTACTCCATTGCTGAGCTCATTAATTTTTTTCAAGGGCAAAGCCGAGTTCTTCCACCAAACCTCAGGTAGCTATAATCTCATAGGGATTAAAACAATTCTGGGCACTTGAAGGGCAAGACCAAGCTCGACGTGCAATGCTCAATGTTTAAAAAAGTGATTTTTGTTTTCAACCGGCGGTGCTTCGTTCGCTCTGACCAAGCTCGACATGCCATGCTTAATGTTTATCAAACTGCTAGTACAGTCATTTCTTCACATTAGCAAATCATTATCAAGTATTAAAAACAATTTGTGGTCCTTACAAAATTATTAAGAGGATTAGGATTAAAGGTGAAGGTGGAGGAACTTGGCTATGGAATCATCGTTTCACCCTTACGGTCTAAGATTAAAACAGATAAAAGTGGAGGAGCACGGTACTGCCGATATCAAAACTATTCTATTGATTTTATGAACAAATTTTTGCAATTCCAATCACATACACAGTAAACTAATACCAGGGAAAATAATTTACATGACTTATTTTATTTATTGATGCTAAATTATGTTTCATACATTTTCTGTGCCTATCAAGTTTACAGCAAACGCAAACACTATAACGAACACATACATACTCCTAATTTTTTATATTCATGCATAGTAAATGTAAAGGTTAAGTGTAAAACCAGCTTCGGCTGAACTTTCGCCTAATAAAGTGTTATTATTATTATTATCCCATCATACAAGTTTTTCCAAATATCAATTTGACAGATACCAACAAAATGAATAATATCAACTGCACCCATGTTCCACAATATAACTTTTCCCTCTCAGCAGGAATCAATCAATATCAACTCTGGAGCTAATTTCAAAATTAGACATGTTCTTCTGTGTAGTATGTAATTAGAGACGTATCTTTCATCAATCTCGAACCATTTTACTGAACTTCATATTCGGACATATTGAAAGTTTTCAATGTTTGGAACATTGATTGCATGAATCCATCATAGTCCTCGAACTAATTTAGTGGAATTTACTTCATCTATCAAGGCATAAGAATCAATTTATATTACTCAAGAACTTTCATACTATATACCATTAAAATTTGTACATGAAGGTACTCGAAATAATCGTCTTTTGTCTTTTTTGAAGCTACACTAATTAGGCACACAGCAAGTCTTTAATAACACTGAACAACACGAAGAGCTTAAAAATGCATGACACAGAGGAAAAATATTGAAAAACTTCAAAATAATCCCGATATACACAAACATGAAGACTTAAGATTGAAAACACAAAATATAGTAATTAACATTGAAAAAGCGGAGTACTTGGGGGGATCTATACAACAACTGGAAGAAAAGAGTGATTACTTGTATTATTGTTTAAAGAGCTAATTTATGTGGAATCTAGAAACTATGAACTATGTTTCTTTGTGTCAATAATTATAGCATCAGCTTCGTATTAAGCTATTGGATGATTCTAGAGGAAGAATTCATAAGGGATATAAAATTGAAAGTACGTGCAGATCTTTTAAAGCCCGAATTAAATTCTCTGAACCCGAGAATCTTAATGTATCATCCAAAGGTAGAAAGGAATGAGTGAGGAATTTAAATCTGAAATATCGCAGTTTCTGTTACCAAATGCTTTTTTTTACAAACAAGACTAAAATCTCGCTTCCATGAAAATTTCTCTGCAAATAACGTTATACCGACACATAAGATTCAAAAAAAGTTAGAATCAAAATGATCTACAAACACCTGACAACAATATTCAAGTTCTTTTGAAAAAAAAAAACTACTGATTTTCTTCCACATAAAAAACCCAAAGCAATGATAAAAAGTCATGTCATGTCAAAAGACGCCGTGTATGAGAATTTAAGCAATCTGCTGTGGCCACACAGTACTTCCCCGACAATAAATTGCATAGCTAGATTCATCACTGTTTCAAAATTTTTAGAGTGTCGCATCAATTAATTGCATATTTCAAAGTGAAAGCTGTCATTGTCAAAGTGACAGCTGTCATTGTCAAAGTGACAAGAGTCATTGTCAAAGTGACGGTTGTCATTGTTAAAATGACAAATTTTAGTCCTTACATAAAATAAGTATTTTTTAAAATGAAGAGTTCTTTTCTAGATTTTTAGGGTTTTTAATTCGTTGGAACATACAGCTTCGACATTTGATCGCCGGAAGTATAATTTAAAGATGGTGACGTGGATTCCATTAATTATTTATTTTTGATATCTACTTAAATGTAGTAAAAGGTTGCAGTTGAAAAAATTGGCGTTAAGTGATCCCTTTGTTATGATGTAAATTTAGTAGAAGGTTTAAAGGATCACTCAAGGCCTATTATTTCATCTGTACCTTCTACTACATTTCTGGATCCACCAATACCACTACATGATGAGAATATGAAATTCTCATTTTCACATCTATATTTAAAACACTTACAGACGTTTCGAGGGTGCAACTGCCCTCAGGGTGCAACTGCCCTCATCCTCAGCTAATGTTATTTTAAATGATCTTATATTACCTTTTCATAAATTATTGAACCAAAATAAAATAATAATTGTGGGTACATTTCAGTAAAAGTGATAAGCACATGAATAAATAAATGTAATTTCCACCAACAGCAACAACGAGAGGCCCAAAAAGACGATGACCACTCCATGGTGGTTGGTGACGAACTACTATACAATATCTACTATACCAAACTACTCAAAATAATTAAAGGGTCAAGTTTTCCTCCGTCTGCTAGATTTGGACGTATTGCACTACAATCTTGAGCATCTGGTTAATTATTATTATGACTGTCAATTATGTAGTGTAGAGTGTTAACGGATAAAGGTTCTGTGTTTCAATATTCAAACTCTTAATAAAGTTCAAACCTCATCTGAAATATATACCATTGCTAAAAAACTTGATCCTTAAATTATTTTGAGTAGTTTATACAATATCTACTAAGCTCATCTCCACAAGAATTTAAAATCTATACCAATCTAGACATCATTTAAATGATTTGTGAAAGAAACAATTGACAATCGTTTGAATATCCTCTTTGATACTTCTACTAGAATTATCTCCACAAGAGCTCTAATTTGTTACCAAACACGATAGAGCCAAATTACGTATCTTGAAAAACAATTGATGAACGTTTGCATGTGATGCCAAAATATGAGTGATAATAATCCTAATTTTAGATTATAATTCCCATTATTTCTTTGCTTCAGAAAAAAGAATTGATCAATTTTTGGACAAGACGTGTATTTTCACTTCATATATTACATATTACAAGCTGATTAGAATATACATCCCCAGAATACCTCAATAAAATAAGAAACCAATAGAAACGACTAAAAAGTGTGAAACATTACGAATCAACTGCAAACGATTTCGTGTAGAAAGCTATCTTCTGAAAGATATAATTATTAAGTTCAACTGAAAATTGATAGGCATTATCAAAAAACGCTCAGTTATTTAATTATGGCTGTTCAAAACAGACAGAAATGTATCTACTCAATCATATTAAACTTCTCTGAAACTGAATTCAAATGTCTCTTTTTACCTTACGTAATAAAATCATAATGATATAGTACAATTTTACATTTACAACTGTAATTTTATTCGGAAAACACATCAAATTACTGCTGAAGCATATATTTTATAATAATTTTGCTTGCCTTTCCTTATAAAACTTATAAATTCAGCTTTAGAGCTTGCTTTACTAGGGATAGATATATTCTGAGCATTTAGGAACGTGTTCTCTCATCTAAGATATATTTAACACTAAGTTTTATTGGTGAGATCTCCACAGAATTTCAACTAGTTTAAAGTGTCTCACATCCATATAAACTTTTAAGCTTATGAACCATATTTCCTAGCTTTTATGACTACTAAGGTTATAAGAATTATAGCAGAAATTGTTCTGGACTCAAAACCTAATTTTGAAGCTGATATTCTGATTTCTAATTATTATCTGTAAACTCATTGCTAGCATTGTAGTCAAAATTAGAGCGCATATTAACAAGACTAGAATTAGTATTACCAATAATCCTAATTCAAGTGATAACAATGACATCGATAATTTTTTTCACGTTATTATCCAAATCTCAGGCCGAATGAATATATCATCTTGAATAAAAATAAATGCACGCACTGCGCTTGAACAGTAGTAATTATTCATGACATTAATTATGATAATTATAATCATTTACATTGAATCAAAGAGTAAGGCCAATATAAATTTGAGTTTAATTAATTCACAGACAATACAAATTAAGTGACATTATCCAAATAAACTTTACTTTACGGAATTAATTTATATTACTGAGAAAAATAGAATGTGATCCGAAAAGTTAGCAATTTTTGCACGCAGACATATAAATAGAATAGCAATAATTATTTTGCATTACATATTTGAAATATAGTCAAAATTATCCCACTACTTATTCAATTGATTTAAATCAATTACAAAATTTTATTTATCGCTGGTACATGGCCATATAAAAGCACAGATAAGATAAATTTTCAGACATGTATCATTGTATAAGCTTTTAGAGAAATTAGGTGTTCAGGCTATGTATCCCTGATGCAGATACATGAAAATGTGTATAAATCCAAGGAGTAATAATATCTTGGAATCAAGTTAGAAAGCAGTTATTTGCGGTCAGTATGAGGAAAATGAAGCGATAAATATTGTGATGTCAGTTATTTATATCAGAAAATTGCGAATTATCTGAAAACAACGAAGATTTTTGAAGTTGAATCTCTCTGAAACGATTTGTGCAAATATAAATGAGTGAGATTAGAATACTACACTCAGATGGATTGGACGGTTACATGGTGCGAATTGGCGAGAAATATAAACAGTATCGTTTCGTTTGAATAGCAAATACATTTGCAACCGCAGTTTTATTTTATTTATATATTTTAGTACAATCACAGATTCTAGAAGAGCAGAAATATAACAAAATTATTTGTACGTAATACAAAATAGTATGAAGCCTTTGATCTCTCCACCAAATCTATCCCAAATTGTAGAATGCATATTACAATTGCTCATATTCAATGAGTAAATTTATTATTATACACACAATGTTGAAAAGTATAATTGCAGCTCGGGTTACAGTGCCTGATATGGCATTTCACAAACATTCAAATGATAAATTTAATATAAAATACAGAAATCCATACAAATAAACGTCACATTAAATAGTACTCAATGTGATCATATGAAAATGGAAGTATTGATATTCTTCGTTATTTTCCGAGAGCTGAAGCTGTATAGCAAAATAAAGACATTCAGAGTGCAATATTTAAAAAGTCAAAAGCAAGTGGCGTCAACTTACAGGAAATTATATTATTCACCAAGAAATTTGAAAATTAAAACAAATCTCGTGCATTTTTCACTAATTAGAGACTATTACTAAGCAATCATTTCTGAAACAAGGCTATTGCGATAAGAAATCGTACTTTAACGTACTGGATTCTGAATAACTATTACTCGGGTCTGGGTCCCGGAGCGTCTCGTGTCTCGAAGTCCCGAGACTTTCTGCAAATTTTGCTGTCGTGGGTCCCGAGATTTTCGGGTCGAGGCTCGAGACACGGTTGTTAAAATTATACCGTAATTATTTTTATTTCCAAAGAGCCATATTAAACTTGATTAGTTTCCCGCACTGTGTCATTTAAATGTAGCCATTAGCTCAACGAATAATTACTTGATATTCTACTATTCTCACTTTGATACACAATAAATGTGTTCGCCGTCATATTATTGTTTAAAAGTCAAATAGATCGGGCAATCAATTAGCAATTATATTTTAAGAGGTTTCGAAGTCCTGGGACATCCCGAAACTATAATCTTGGATTGTCTCGTGTCCTGGAACATTGAAATTGTCGAGACTTCCTAAACCCTAAATATTACCAATCTATATTATTTTTATAAAGTAGAAGCATGCAAACTATACAAAAAAACGAGCTCCATGTATGCAAATTGCAAATGGCTTCCCAAAATAAGTGGGCACAAATGTTTCATTTGTTCTGGGACAGTGAGAGAGTATCTCTTTGTAATGCCCAATCTAAATGAATTCCCTCAAACAAATTAAGTTATAACGATCATAGATTTACAATTCTCAAATTTTTTGGACATATTTTGTCAATTCGTTCATAAGAGTTCGACATCCTTGTATAGTCTTCATAGATGAAAGATATAAATTTCTCACTCTGAGAAAAAATTAAATAACCCATCAAAAAATGATGTTGTCATTTGAAATATTCATTACTGAGAATTCAATTCGTGTAATTTATTCAATTCTAAGCTCATATAGCTTAATCAAACAGTGCTATATCTATAACTAAACTATATCATGATCAAATATTTGTTTAAATATAGATATGAAACATAACTGAATTAGTTAATCATTAGTTAGTTTGGATCTGCATGATTTGTTTCCACTGTTTTACAATTTTTCTATGTAATTTGTATTTAAGAAGCCCTCTATAATTGAGATACTGTCCCGTAGAGTGTACTGTTCTATGTAAAGTTCTGCTTACGATTCTCAAAACTATACAATTTGGTGATCATTTCCGTGATAAATCAGGTAAGTTAGCTATTTTCAGCATAATATTCGTTCCTTGTCCCTATTCATTTAGTTTTGGAAGAGAAAATTCTTGAATTGACGAAAAAAAGTTGAGTGTGCTACTCATTATTTTCGCTATTCGTGGACCGATTTTGTGAATTTTTTTGTTTTGAATAGGTTATATGAGGACCTCGATAGTTATACTATCTACATCAAAATAAAAAATTACACTCCTACGAGGGTGAAATAATAATTCTTCAATATATTACGCGATATATTTTCTGATTGTGAAAACATTTTGATGTATTTTTAATAGACGGTGGTCTTATTAAAAGAAAAAAGAATTCGGGTTCCTTTAAAGAGTAAGACCCTCAGAGACCAACAATGTGATAATGAATTTAACAGTGAAGGATAGAATGTTTAAAAAAAATAGGAACCGACTTTAACATACACCACTAAAAAGTAAGAAAGAAGTATATTTTAATCTCTTATGATTTTTGGCACCTTGTAGTAACTTTAGACAATAGTGCATCTCTTTTATGTTCTCGTGAGCCAACTTTAAGAGCCGAAAACCATAGAAGATTCAAAAATACGCGCTTTACTGTTTAGTGGTCGATGTGGAAGTCAGTTACCATTTGAAAAATAGATTCTATAATACATAAGAATGTTTGAAATTAGCGAGTCTATTATAATTATGGGAAACATATGGTGGCTTTTTTTGAAGACCTCATTGTTAACTTTCTGAATCACCCGCACGATATTTCATAAGAATGCCAACAAAAAGCCATACTGACATTTCAATAATTGATAAACAAAATTGTCCTAGTTATTGATCCTATATTCTCTGTTGTTTTTGAGCATATAATTTAATATGAATGATTAATTAACTCGTGAACGATGCGTAAAGTAAACGTTTTTTGTGCCCTAGCTTTATCACTATTTGAACACAGCAGTTAGGTTTCATAACCTGAATTTAGTTATTCTGTGAATTGTGGCACTTCTAACTGATCCACTAGTTTGATCATTTGTTAAGTTTAAATGTTAACTTGTGCTCCGGGTTCCCTTGTTGTGTGCTCAATAATTGTCAAAATCTGGAAGAAAAATGTCATATAATGTTCAGCTTTATGCTTTTGTAGCACAAATTACAATTTTCATATTTCTGTCATGGACGAAATCTAATATGTATCCGTGGGATAGCGTTATTACGATCTCATTGAGCAATTTTTCGCAATCGAGGTCTGTAATGATGCTTCGATCTCACTAATAACATAAATAAACATTACTTCACAAGGTAAGATTAGAATTATCTATTCTCAAATCGTTCTTCTAGCGAATACTTTTGACTCAAAGTAATTATATCATTTTATTCTTTATCCTGTACTATCAATAAAATTAAAAATGTCGAAGTAGTTACTTGCTGATTACGTAGTTGGTAAGAAAATTCATTGAGATGTTCGGATTTCACCCTAATCATTGCCATCCTTATTTTACGCAAGTTTAATTCCTGTTTATATTTAAAGTGAAAAAATATATATAAGTTTTATGACCCTGCAAAATTTAATATTCACTACATTTCCACACATTCAAGTTTTATAGCATCTTTAAACGTAGGTACTTTACATGAAATTTTATTATATCGCGACGAATTACGGTACAAAAATACTATAAATTTCAATAATAATATTGAACTTTTTTTAAGTTTCTTAGTTCCAATTATATTATTTGTGTTTCTTGATCTTGTGTGTTGATGTAACATAATCTGCACCTCCGATTAGAACGAAGTGGTTTTTGAAATTTCTGATTTGCCATCCATTGTGAGCATTAGTAAAACTGAACGTTGAAGAAACTTATCCAGAAATCTTCAATTGAATTCATAACCTGGTAATGAGTAAAAGAAGAGTAAAGAACTGTGGACATCTCGAGTAAACGGATGTTTGACATGATAAAGTTGTCCGCAGCATCGGTCCACTGATTGTTCGCAGGAGTCTATGCGTCGTTTCGTCAATGTTAACAAGATACACCACTACACTCATGAAATAATCGTTTGCGAGTGGAGAATTGACACATAAAAAGGTGAAGAACGTTACTATGCTGGCTGCTTTTTAGGATCCACAAGCAATAATTATCGTCCACTGTTTGGAAAAGTCTATTCAAGATGCATATTATGTATCAATATCATTGCGAAAAGAATGCATAATTGGCTCACCAATCCACTTTCCAGGAATTGCAATCGCAAAATTAGTGAAGTTAGAGGTTCAATTTATTCGCATCCTCCCTTATCCCCAGATTTAGCTTTCTTAAACTAGGTGCCACCTGTTCCCCAATACGAGAAAATGGCTGACGAGAGAGAGATTCCACTCAAACGAGAAGATTGTGGAGGTGAATTCCTATCCTATGAAGCTTGACCACTTCTAAAATTTGAAAGGGATCAACAAACTGAGAAAGTGTTAGACGAAATATATAAACTTTGTTTTTATTATTTTTACACGAATTTTTAAACTACCCCTTATTTTCAAAAGATGTTATATCATGAAAAGGAGTACATAAATACAAATCTGAAGCCTAGGTGAACAAATTTTCTAAATTGCTACATCTCAATAATTCTCTCTAGTTTTTTCATCGATAAATTTTTTTCTACAACTGTAATTAAGACATTTAACGAACTGGTTTTCATGGTACTAAATAACATTTGAAATACATTCCGGTAAATGTGTGACTTCGATTATTTTTGGCACGACCTGAAGTTGGCACAAGCCTATTGAGCATGGACTGAAGACTCAATCATTTCGGACAATTCTTTCAGTAATGTTTTTTTTTTCTCTTAAATTGATTTCAGCTGTCTCAATCTGCGTCTGTAGAAAAGTATGATATGTGACTTGTTCTATAAACTCTTTGGAGATTTACTCTAAACATTCGATTTATTTGCGATTAAAAAGTAAAGTTACATGATATATGTACTATCCACTACGTTTTCTTTATGTTATATGCGCAAGACAGCTAATCTCAGTGAACATATTTCTAAAATCACTCACTGGTTCTATTTTGTGGAACAAAGGTAAGTAGATATGATTAATAATGCTGACTGGAACGATGAATGTAGATATTGAAATTATAGAGGAATGCAGTCAATAATTATGGTGCACACCGACTAATTCAGTACCCTGCCACCATGACTGTCGGTTATTACAAATGACGAAAAAAACCATTTCCAATTCTTGAAATCATGTTTTATTACTTCTACTTAAGCAAATGTTGTTCAAATTTAAAGTCACAAATTCTTTATACTCCTGAGGATGGTCAAAATGTGGTTGAAACTTTTACGGTTAGGACAGAAAAATAAAATAAATTAGTGATTGCATGAATTCATAATTCCAATACCTACTTAGTTGAGTATAAGTTGGAAGTAAGACTACTACTTTATTGTTCAACCCAAGATTCAGCCCAACTATTCAAAATTGTCTGGATGAGCTTTTAATGAAAAAACAGTATTCGAATGTTACCAAGCCATGTAGCCAAGAAACAGTTGCTCTCCTGAATTCACTCCGAGAAATATCAGGAGAAAATAATTGATAGGTCAAATTTCGAGAAATATAGCGTTCACAGAGAAATTATAAATGATTGACCGTTACGTGACTTGTATAGTGAATGTTCGTATTATAATCAAAACTATATTTCACAGAATATTTCCATTCATATCTCATTCTTCAAACTTTTTGATACCTACTCTGGTCATATATTATTTTTGGGAGTAGAAGAGTGAATGAAAAACTGTATAAGTAGGCAATTTTTCCAAATTAAACTGTAATTTTCTCAAATTATTGAGTTAAAATGATCCATTAATCATAATCACTATCACAACGATGTGGCAAAGAAAAAATCTGAAGGAGACGAACGACCAATCATTCATGATCGTTAGTATGTATGATAACCGTTGAATATACAGAGTGTTTCACATCTTTAGAGTAAAATCAAATGTCAGATTATCATTCGGAGAAAATGGTAATTGTAAAATTTCAACTAATAACATTGAATATATATAACATAATTTATTATCCCAAAACACAGTATTTTATATTTTAAAATAGCAAATTCCAAGTATTGAAATGGCCTATATTCCAAACGAGCGAAAAATTTGAATCCGAATCGAAGGCAAGGACTTCGGTTAGCGAGTATGGAGAACGTCATTCCAAACATATTGTAGACTATACTCCCTCTAACAAGATTTTGTAGGCTAACTAAAACTTCAGAAAAAGCTTTGAAAATTATAAAACGTCAAACGCAAAACCAGAAATTCAAATCTGAATTGTTAGGAAGTAACCATGGTAACCAAACTAACAGCTTCTGATACATCGAAAATGATGATGAATGATTCTAATCGGCATACGAAATTATTCTGAATGACGTGTTTCCATATTCAAATTTTATTTGAATACATATTGCTCCTCAAAGATAACTTGAACCTCATAAGTTAGCCGTTTGACGTATTCTTTGTTTTCCAATTGCAAGTGGTACCAAGTTCAGCACTTTCTATCACATCAACTCTGCCATTTCGAATAATCAGAGATCCCGCTAAAACCGGCTACCCCTACTACTTCAATTGCTACCCTTACCACTTAATTTACCCAGTGTAAATTATGTACAGATAATAATGATGATACTACGGTCATGCGTAAAGTAGCACATTGAAAACGATGCATAAAGTAAGTATTCTTTGCATTTTTCTATTTTACATTACCACCATCAATATACGCGCGGCTTCTTGGTTTCGTAGCCCGAATTCGATTTTTTTGTGACTTGAACTGTCCAAATCTGATCAGGTTGCTTGTGTATTTGAGCGTTTTGCAGTGTTAAAATATAGAAGTACATAGAGATATTTAAAAGTAAAACAAGAATAAACTGAGACATCACCACTTTGTGTACAACTATCTTCGACCCATTATTTGTAAAGTCTAAATGTCAAGCAGCGCTCTGTTATGTCTCGAATTTATTTTTGAAGCTATTATTATTTAGGATTGTAGAAAAAGTAGTGTATGCTTATCAATTTGTTCCATTGGTCTCACTCTTATTGTAAATAAACAAACATTGCCTGATAAAACCTCTTATATTACAGTTGTTGTTCATTGTTTATTTCGTGTTAAATGCAATTAATTCTGCAAGTTTTCAAGACATTATTTTTCATTCATCATGAGAAAGATATCGATAATTAAATTATTATTATGAAATTGTGGAACATCTTAAATATTGCGCATTTCTGGCAATCACATATAATTAGTAAATACTGCAGTAGTCATCTTATAGAACGACCATTTTTATCGACCGAACTATCAATTGATGATTGTAGGTATATTATGCGTCAAGGCTGAGAGATATATAATTATTAACCTTGCGTCAAAATTGCATCTCTAGGTGCGAAGCAACCGAGAACGAGACGACGCTGATCAATAGTTATGCATTAAGTTACCATCAGCATTCAAATTTCAATAAATGATTTTGATATTGACATTGACATAACAAACATTTTGACCGAATTGTACGTTTGAGCACTTGAGCACTCGACTAAAATTAGCAAGCAGATTGAAATAATTTTTATATCAGACTGAATCAAAGATAAATGATCTTTGACAGTGTTTAGGTCCCAAAACAACTACTTTTTCAGTCTGTGATTGCAGTACTTAATATTAAATCATACAGCTTCCATTATCTTTTCACTTACCAAAAGTTCAGGGCATTGAACATTACTGAGTATATTAAATTTTATCTATTCAACAAATCTTTTATGAAATTTCAAGCAGTAAAATTGATCACCTCGGCAACAGAAATAGATGTTACATTACATACTGCCATTTCTATGTCAATGTCATGTAGGTATCAAACATAAATCTCAGCTTGAGCAAAAGGAAAATAATCTAAAATGTAGTCGAACATAAAGTTTTGTATGCCATTTGAACATAATCAGATTTATTATCTCGTCTTGTTTATCAGTCTCGCTTGCTGTTCTCGCTCGCCCATAAACTGTGACTCGTCTAAAAGAGTTACAAATTGTGTACTTGTAACATAAATTAATATTTTGTACTATTATTCTCGATTTCTAACATTTGAGTTTGCATGATCTAGTTTTGTATCTTATGTGCAATTGAGTAAATAAATCAGGAAGAAGATTATATTACACTTTTCTGCGTTTTTAGATTTGACATATTGAGGGCTCAAGTCGCAAGTTGATTAAATGATGATCTAATCATTTATTGCAGACTGTTGCCAAATATGAGGTTGTTCTCGATGCAAAACGAATATCAATGATAATGGATGATGTTTGCAAAGTTTCCAAATTTTTTAGCAGGATTTGCTAATGTGCTGCCTGTCTCAAAATTACAACGCAATAAGTGTCCATCAGTAAAATTACTTTGCGCTTCATCTTTGTTTCCAACTTCTCAACAAATGCATTATGAAAGCGGTCAAAAAAAAATTATTTCCACTAAAAGTTTATTAAATATTGTGCATTTTGTCTGCTCACCTTCTGCAATTTTTAACACTTCAACTTCACTTAACACTTCAAATCACAATCCTGTTGCAATTCAACTGTAACTTGTCACTTCACTCCTGCGGCTTCGACATCGAAATTCGCGCGAACTCCGCAGAAACTGACGTACTGAAATTTGTGTGTTAACCGCGCTGTGAACGCGCCACTACTGCTGCCTGCTGCCAGTTCGACGCGCGCCGCTGCCAGCAGGCGCGATTCGCGATAGCAGCGGCAAACGCGTGCAGGAATTATCGGTGAGTGGGTAGGAAAGTAAGTGTAGGCCCGAGGATGTGAGGGTAGTAGGTGAAAGATAGTAGGGTAAATTTTGGGTGATTCGAGTGGTGGAGTCAATTTCTAGACTCTTAATTGGATCGGAGAAGGAGAAAAATTACAGAAAAAATATGAACAGATAGCACAAGACAGCGCTGCCGCAAATAAAATTAAATTTAGAGATAACATCATCATCAAATTACGGAGTTAGCTTTTAAGTTCTGTTGGTAAAAAGTGTAAGAGGATATACAAATTCATTGAAAAGGTTAGATTTGGCCAGCACATCTAAAATTTCATCTGCAAAATAACTCGGTCGCACAGACTGATTTATCCTAAGCTTATAGCCTCTTTGAGTAACCGATATTTAGGACAATTGTTCTAATGTATCAAATAAAATTATTCAAATAGTTATTGGCTGCTTCGCCAAACAAAATGAATTAAGATTCTTCGAATTTGAGCAAGTTGGACAAAAATAATTATAGCACATAAAAATTTATCGGGAAATTGGACGTAGAATTGGAGGAACAATATCATAACCAAAGGAATTGATTTTTCACCTTATTATCCGTTAAGCAGTCGATAACCAATATAATAATTCGTGAAGAATCATCAAATGATCTATTATTGGTATGTTATGAAAAAAGTTTGAATCATTTCGATTGAGTAATTAGATGGGATTATTTTGTTATATATTATTCAGTCATAAAAATTCATTAGGGACAGTTATACGGCTGCCAACTCTCCCAGAAGTCCGGGATTTTCCCGTAAAAGGGTCTTGGTTATAAAAATTCTCCGGCTACAGGAATACAGCTAAAATCTCCCGGATTTTTCCACACATCCATCTCACTAAGCTTTTGACTCTAGAACTTTAAACCCTCACCATATGAATGAAAATGTCAAAACCGAAATACAATTATGCACTGATTTTGAGTACACGTGTAATGAATTTTTTGATTTTATTATTTATAATCGAAAGATGTTGCAAACTACTCGCTGTGCGAAAATTACAATTTCAAAAAGTATATATTCAAGATACAAAAGTAAAAAGTTATTCTTCAATGCACGAGTGATTCAGTTTTTCAAAGCTCCGTGAGGGCATTACAGACTTTTTACACGTGTGTCTTACAATGTTTTATCTTAGATCGTCTTAATTCTCATAAAACAGTCAGTTTTGAATCGACATCTTCTTTCTTGAAGATGACACTCTGGTGCTATTATTGGTAACTGATGAAGCGATAGAATGAGTTAAACTGTTTTCACTGAAGTTGACATAAATGTTCTTAGATATTTGAATTCAAATATTGAGTTACAAATGTCCAAAAGTAACTGATTAATTTTCTCACTGGAATCGTGCATTAGAAGTATGCATCAAAAGTTTTATTGCATAGTTTCTTATAAAATCTATCTTTTCACATCAAAAATTATATGAGAAAAACTGTAATTTTTCATACGATAATCTATGAAAATTATTTCAATATCATATGTTTTTATTTCATCTAAACACATGGTCATCTAAAGGATGGCGTACAAGGACAGGAGTAAAGAATGTGTTCTCTTCAATCTCTCAATGAAAAATGTAAATAATTGTCGTTCAGACGGTCATGCTTGAAGAATCTCGAAAGCTTTATTCCTTGAATTGACAATCCTAGAATATGATAGCCCGCTTTTATATTATTGTAATGTTTATCGCTCAAAGAAATAGTTTCTAATTAAATAAAAGTCACTATTTATTCATTAAAAATGAAATAAAAGCTTTATTCTTCTCAATATCTCTAACAACACTATATTATTTATTTATCACTTAATACAAACTTTAACAAAGTCGCAGATATTTATATTAAACTATTTATATCCACTGATAATTGCACTTTTTAATATTCACAGCTCTAGCGTCACCATTACACTATTATTACTTAAGTCTTTGGCTTGCCTTTATATATAGAAATATCCATTCATCGAAAGTTTTACCACATTACAAGATTATTGCTAGAGGCTTCATCGGAAGGGGTGATGTGATGCGGTGCGGCGAGATGCAGGGAGGACAAAAGGCTCCGCCCTGGCGCGGTCAAGTCTAGGCCTACTTCACTTTTATGAGCCTCCACACTCTCGCACGTTACATTATAATTGTTAGAAAAAATACCTTCATCATTTAGTTGCTTGGATAATTGAGTTATAGCTACGTTCAGGATGAACCAGAAAGTAGTGTATAACATGTAAAAAAAATTTTCATGTATACAGCCGACTGTTTTCTTAATTAAAAATAATAGGAAGTATTGGTATAGTATGAACACTTGAAGGAACTAGATCTTAGTAACGTGGATAAAATGTTCGCTGTTATTGTCATTAGTCGACTTTTTCCAAATCATGGATGTTAGGTTTACTAATATGAAATCAACCGATATGATATTTGTGTACGTAAAAATGGGGAAAAGAGGAAAGTAGCGCATCGTTTGTGTTCTGGGCGGTTGGCATCTCCGTCAACAAATACTTGCAGACTGGCCCAATGTCTTCGTGATACAAGATCATCACAAACGTCAAACGAATCAAAAAAATCTTGGAAATGTTCTAGTAGATAGAATGTATGTTGATCTAACAATAACTACTCGCCAAATTACACGTAGCTTAGAACAAGGAGTTTTGCATATGACTGTGTTAAGAGATATTCAAGATTCAAGGTACCATTCGTTCCATTATCAACGAACTCAATATCTAATGCAACGTAACTATCTCCAATAAGTAATGTTTTACAAATGTCTCAAGATCAGACTCTCACATTGAATGTAATGCTGCTGTAAGAGGTAGTTTTTCACATAGTTTTTTTGGAATTTCCAGAAATAGAGTTATACACTACATGAGAAACATAGACCCATATCCCTCCTCCCCAAGAAAAATCATTTCGACGGTAATAGTCCACGGATCTATGCAAGACTTTTTTCCTCAGTCTAATTGGAGATTACTAATGGTTTTAGTTCTTGGAATCAGTTCAGTTTTGAATAATGAAATGGTCAGTCGGATAGTTTTGTGAGCTGAATGACGAGCGTCGTTCTTAGACGACTATTGAGTGTTTGTGCCTCAAAGATATATGGATCATAATTATTGTGTAGTATATGATGACAAACACCCATGAAGCACCAGCTACTGATCTGTTAACAATTGTACATTTTCAATTTTGGAGAGATGAAGATCCAGTTTCATTCGGCTTTTACTGATTACTTTGCTTCAGTATACCCACTGTGGTCAGATGCTGAGCTATTCGATCTGGTATTGTTCTTGACCAGGATTCTGAAACTAAAAGCTAGTCTGGGTGGGACTCATTAGCAAAACTGGGTTCTATTGTGTGAATCTTTGACGCTTTTTATCCTTGTTATCCTAATGTAAATAGCCGCCTAAACGTATCATATTAGAGTTGATTTAAGTCATGTCTCATTAATGTAGCTTTAGCTAAATCATGTTTTCTTTCCAGGTAACACAGGAGTTACGAGTAAGGATGTCAACTCAGTTGAACAGAATTCCGGGAGCCTCCAGGTATGATCATCGAAAGGACAAAATACAGAAGAGAAACAAAATAAATTCTCTGTATTTTTTAATGAAAGCTTGAAGAGAACACACTTTCAGCCTTCACTTTTTTGCATGCATTAAAATGGAATGAAAATTAATAATACTCAAATATTCTTTTTGAGTAATTGTATTTTTTCTTGCAGAGCTGTACATATGCATAGCCGAGAAGGGCCTAACACACTTTTCTAGAGTCGAAGCCATAAGTGTGTGAAAAATCCGGTAGATTGATTTTAACAGTGTTCTTGGAGCCAGGAGAAATTTCTATAACCAGGATCCTTTTCCCGGCAAAATCCTAAAGTACTAAGAGAACTGGTAACCATAGTTACTAAGGCTCCTCAGAAATTTTCAATTATAAATATCGTTAGGTCAAATGCATAATGGTAAATATCAGATAATTATATTTCAGAAGTTCTCTTTCAATAATAGTGATAATCATCTTTACAATCAATATAATGAGAGCGATATATTTCTTTCATTAAACTAGAGTTTGATGCAAGTCCGAAAAGGCGGAAAATATGCATCAATATCCATACTTCTTCACACGTACTACTTGAACTTTAAAAAGAGGTGGACCACAAACGAAATACTTTGAAAATAAGTACACTGCAATATCCGAAAGTTCAATGATAAATTGAAATCGAATTATCAAATTTGATATGAAAAGAGCATTCAACAAATAGTTGAACACTCTTTTTTGCCTTTATGCATGAAGATAACGTTTCGCAAAAGTTTTATTCTTCGCAATTATCAATATCACCTCCAATATTATTTCAGCGCGGTTTATTATCCAAGTTTTTGGCCTAATCCACAATGACATTAGTTCGCTTTCTGTAAAATTAAGTGGCGTAACCAATCAATGCACTAGAGCCAACCCGAAACATTTGTTTACTATACTCTCATACGTGACCATATCCCCACTCCATTTTAACTACCCTGCAATCCTGCAACGCTGGTTTCCTGCGTACACCTGGCAACATCGCAATGCATTGAATCACTGCACATGATTCACACACTCGTGCTTTTGTTACAATTAACCCTTTCTATGCATCGAATTTGCATAAACCTCGCACATGTAACTGACGGAAGCTAAACTAAATATAGCCAAGGGTGTATACATCATCCCATGAGTTGATGCCAGTAATTTGTTAAGGCACTGCATTAATTTTAATGTGAGAGAAATTGTAAGCACTAATGTTTAAGAGAATAAACTTAAGGTGGGTACTTGAGATCAGAAAACTGATAAAACCATGAAAAATGGTAACATTACATACTTGCACACAATATTTTTTCTGTGACTCTAAACTTCCATATTTTTGCAAGGAATTATAGAATACAATTTGACATTTAAACATTACAAAAGATCGTTGACAAGTGTTCTACACAAAATTGGAGTTGACTACGAATCAAACAGGTAGGATACTAGTTTGTCACTGGCACTAAAACGGTGTTTTTTTCAATAAATCGATTCAAGATTGGGTCGCCTCAATCGTAATTTTGAAGGATATACCTGTGGAACTGAACTTAAGACTGAGACAATCGGGAAGGGTGAACTTCTCCTGTTGAATTTAAGCCCACTGTATTTTCTACTGCTGAGAATTCCTATTAACCTCTATCTCATATAGTGAGTGAATATTAGTTTATTTTCATGAAACTCTTTCTGAATATACTATTAGAAGTACAAGACAGTGATGTTACTGCACATTCATAATACCAAACAGATAGTTTTTATTTGCTCCTATTTGCTCTCAGCTTCCTCAAGCACATCGTTCAGCCTCATAACTCAAGCCACAAATCTTCCGAATGCATCCACCCACTTCGAATGAAGCTAATCGTCGGCCTGTGGCATCATCATTCACCGCCAGCACCAGATGGCAATGCGATCGCCCGCAGCAGCCATGAGTCCTGCACTGACCAAAGCAGGACTCCTGCAGCGAGCAAAGGACAAGATCCCAAAGGAAAACCGCAAATTAGGCTTCTTATGAGTTGAAGTTAGGACAATCAGTAAATTGATCGTTATGGTTGTTTGTTCAACTGGGAATAAAGGAGGACCGGCGGGGAATTAATTAATGGTGTCTGGATAATGTGGTTATCAGCCGTCAGCTCAAAATGTTTAATCGAAATATGATGTGATAAGTAATAAACTAAATATTTTCCACTCAGTAAGATATTGATAAAGAACTTAAAGTGTGCAAGACATATAAAAAATCACATGTAATTTTCATGTTCACATTTCATACGGTGTTCATTCAGAGAATTCTTCTTCAATATGTAGTAAAAAAAATTGTTGTTCGCACGCAAGCTATAATGTGACCGAAGTTCTAATAGATGATAGGAAAGCTTTTCTTCTTCATCTACGTTCAAATATCAAATTATCTTTCAAATCTTAAGATGAATACTATTTCAAGACACTTATTTATTTTCTATGGCTTACCTTGAGTGATAAATCATGTAAAGAAACAAACTTCGCAGCTGTTGTGAAAAAAATCTGGAAAAATGAACCCATTTCTGAGAATCTCATTCAATGAGTTGACAGGCATTGGGGTGGAAGAAGGTTGGCATTACTAAAGGCATTGGCGGATGTAGGAAGTTTTTAAAGGGTTTTCACTTTATTCTGTGACCTGTGATGTGTTATGTATATATTTGAAAAGCTTCCCCAATCGCATTTTTACACTTTCATAAGCAAAGTTGTCAGTTATTATAGTGAAAAGTGCTTAGTTTAGAGACAGTATCAAAAAATCTAATACCAGGATAGGAAGAGGAATGCAAGATTTTTCTTGATGTTCAATCTGAATTTAAAAAATAAGCGTTCAATTCAGGATTCTATCAGAAACATGAAATTAAGAACACAAGCCGGATCCTAATGAAATATAGACATTATACGCGAGTCAAATTATATAATTCTGCAACTAATATGTTAAAAATATGTTCTACAACTATTTAAATTTCAAAATTTTAAGTTTCATTTAGTTTGGAAGAAAATTATTGATTGTTAATCAAATTAAATGAAAGTGAAAATTGAAATGATAGCAGTAGGAATTGGAGTTTTTCTGCAATAAGCAGTCTAATTTTTTGGACCAATTACTTTCCTTTCGCAAACGAATTTCGTTTGCTATTCTTGTTACTTGCATTGGAGCATTTATGACGGGTTGACATCCGCATTGTGTTTTGTTCCTGGATTTGTACAATAAGAAGGGTTGACATAAAAATAATAGGAGTATCGATGAATAGTGCTTCCTAAAGTCTCACCTTTTTGTTTGTTTCAGCCGGCAAACTCAGATTCATCAATAATAAACACTTTTCCTCCAATTTCCCTAAAGAGTACAATAACCATCATGCTAGTTTGTGCTTCATATAGAACGGAGTCATACCTGTATAGTTATGAAATTATTGTACTAGTTCAGTAATATAAGTCTAAGATGGCAATTATGTGTTTGATTTGGTCTGCTATTGGTCTTCACATTTATCAACAGAGCTTTTTATTTTGCTGGATAAATTTCTGTTTTCACGAAACTATTCTAATAAAATCACGACACCGCAGGTGGAGTGATTCTATTTTTTGAACAGTTTTCGAGTCAAATTGCTGTCAGGTCACAAGATTGAGTTGTCGAACTGAAATTTAACCCAAGAAAAATAAAATGCTAGAGAGTAATTCGGCGAGATAATTTAACGACATTTTATTCATGAAATTCAAATAAAAATTACTGAGAGTACATTGTTTCATTTGTCATATTCCACTACGTATTCTTTATAATTTTCTCCATCAATTCTTTGCATACTTTAAGTCCAATCTAGCAAAATATTTTAAATTTGACATACCGTTGTACCTCTTTCTAATACATAATTCTGGTTTCCACAAAATACGATGAATTGTCTCCAGATACATGATTTATTGTTTTTTATATTTATAGACACACTTTACTTAATGTTTTCTTCTATATTTCCTCCGAAAATATTCCAAATTCTGCTTATTTTGCAGTTTAATGGTGCGATTCTGGAATTTTCTATAACGCTACAGAACTGTAAATCTGAGCAAAATCACATCATTTCTTGATGTCAAATGACACTAAATGTATTTGTCGTATATAATATCACAAGGGACTGTAATTTTATCAATAATTTTTTCTTGAAAACATTTATTACCTAGCAATATCATGAGAGTCATCTGTCCGATTAAATCACGAGAGCGTAGCTCGAAGGATTTCATCTGAGCAGATGACTCGAAGGATGTTGCTCAAAGGTAATCAATGTTTGAAAGAAAAATTCATGAAAAAATTAAAGTCGCGAGTGGTATTTGTGGAGAGTATTCCTCGAATGAAATTGCTACTATAAGTATCTATTAAATAATGTTAGTTGCAACTACTTACCTTTTTTATTAAAAAATGCACTAAATTGCCTTCACATACTCTTGTATTTTTCAACTTTTTGTTTCCAATTTCATTATTTTCGGCGAAAAATGCATTTCCAATACGATTAAATTTTGACATTTCCGAGAACTGATTGTTTGTATATAATAGAAATGTGGTAAGGAATTTATTATTATAATTGTCATTGTAACTATGCAAAATATGTCAGTATAATTGACATGAGTGAAATAATCAACAAAAATTGTTGGGATTTTGTTCAGATTTACAGTTCTGTAGCGTTATAGAAAATTCCAGAATCGCTACATAGGTATGGACAAATTATGCAAATGACATAAATATGGTGAGTGTTTTGATTTGGTTGCTAGGAGAAAGGTAAATAACGTTTTATCACTTGCAAAAAGTTACCTTCCTTTTTATCCGCTGTCAAAACGATAAAATTGTTTTTTACTTATGGCTTACTTTATATTGGAGTGGAGTTATCTGAATAAAATATCTCAAAAAGTCATAATCTAATCAATACATCTGATTTGGTGCTTAATTTAATACACTTTGAAAGCCTAGTTAGGCAAGTAAATAAAACAAATATCACTAGATTCTGACATTCTTGAAGTAAATTTTTTAATATTTTGCCAGAATAGGCCTTTTAATGGGAAAATTGTTCTGCATGTAGATTTAACCTCTAGTTACTTTTTCCCAAATTATAGGGAAAAGACTCTGACATCTAGGTCCTGATTATCTGGGCTTGGTTAGGTTATAATAATTAGAATATAAAATTACTGTTCGATCTAAGATGATTTTTGAAAAATCGTCTATTCACAATGAGATGTACCGCCTATACTACCATCAATTTCACTTTTATGACTAGATATTGTCACTTATTTGTATCAATTACAAGTAAATACTCCAAAACCTTTCTTTGTGTAACATATCTGACAATCAAATAGATAACACATTCATTTTCACTATAAATCTTCATATTTTGTTTCTTAGAACTATGTTATTATTCATTACGATTTAATAGATAAGAGTAAATTACATGTAATAATTTCTCGCCCAATTCAAGTGATAATAGATATTTTGGAGTTTATGCAAGCCTTCGCTAGTAATTCGATAACGCTAACGTATACAAAACGAATTGCTTTGCACAAGCGTACTGAATAATGTTAGATTGAATTCCAGTGTACTTATGAAAAACTGCACTGAGAACAGGGTACGTATAAATATACATTTTTCACATTCAAAAACATTCTAGTGAAACAATGTCAAGACAAATCATGAGATAAGTACTTTATTAATGGAACAGAAGAAAAAATATAGTTCAACAAAAAAACAAAACTAAGAAAAAGCATCGATGCACATTTACAACTTATCAATAATTGAAAACAGATCATACCAAATAACATATTGATATGAGGAGAATACAACATGATAGGTACTCTATCTTGTGGACTAGTATTTAGATGAAGGGAATGCCCTCACGATACATGTTCTGCGTTTACTGGGTATTAATCCTATGGTGCAGTTGGTCATTTTTATTACTTACTTGTACAAAGTAACAAGTAAGTATTGTGAAACCGACAAAATTCACATATCGAGATTTTGATGGATATATCCGCTTTGAACATCCCTGAATCCATTTTGACTATTTTCGGCTTGATGTCGGTACGTTCATACGTGCGTAGCTTGTAAATCTCAAAAACTGTCAAACGTATTATGCTGAAATTTCATATTTAAGACTGGTATAGAGTGTTGATTTGCACTTCGCATTATAATTGCAATGGCCCGTACCGGAAGTTCACTTTACTTGAAACATTTTTCGAATTTCTCTAATAAATCCAGAATGATCAACCGCAGAATGTTGAAATTCAGTATTTGAACTTGATCTAATATCACAATAGTTATCTGCTGTTTTTGTATGAATCGGCTGAGCCAGAAGTGCACTTAACTTAAAACTTTTCTTGAATTTTTTGCATAAATCAAGAATGATCAGCCATAGCATATTTAGTGTTTGAACTTGTTGTAGCATCAAAATAGTTATCTACTATTTTTGTATCAATCAGCCAAGCCGGAAGTGCAGATTAGGAGTATAACAGACATTCAGAATTTGCCGTATGAAATAATCAGTTTAATTGAAATGTTAAAGTAGGCAATGATAATCTGTTGTCAATTTTATAATTTTGTTTTACATTTTACATGTCAAAATATTTTTCCCTAAATTTTAAGTCGTAAGCATGACAAAAGCGACAAAATTGAATCAGAACATACTTTTTCATACAAATTTAAAATTAATTTCTATTATGTTGGTCACACGGTCCAGCTTTAATTTCAGCATTATTGAACTCCAAATATACATACTTATCAAACCTCTTGAAGTCATGAGAAACAAAATGAGGCACTGAAATCTACGACTATCTGACGGTCTAAAAGTACAAGGAAATATTGTGAAACCAACAAAACTCACAAATCGAGATTTTGATGGATATATCCGTTTTGAGCATCCCTGAATCCATTTTGACTATTTTTGGCTTGATGTCGGTACGTATGTACATATGTATGTGTGTATGTGCATAACTCGCAAATCCTAGAATTCGTCAAACGTATAATGCTGAAATTTTGTATAAAAGACTGGTATAGGATCTAGGATCTTGATGTGCATCTCGCATTATGGTTGCAATCGTCTGTACTGGAAGTGCACTTTACCTGATACTTTTTTTGAATTTTCCGCATAAATCTAGAATGATTAGCCATAGAATATTGGAATTCAGTATTTGAAATTGCTGTAGCATCCAAATGATCATCTCCTATTTTCGTCCCAATCGACTAAGCCGGAAGTGCACTTCATATTACAGACTTTTCGAATTTTTCTCATAAAAAAATAATCAGTCGCAGAATATTGAGATTTCGTATTAAGCACTTTTATAGCATCTAGTTGTACACTTTGCATTATGATTGTGATCGGCTAAGCCGGGAGTGCAATTTACTCGAAACATTTTTTAATTTTCCGCATAAATCCAAAACGATTGAACGTAGAATATTAGAATACAGTATTCAAGATGATAGTACTGTCTAGATGCTCATATCCTATTTTCATTAAGATCGACTGAATCGAAAGTGCACTATACCTGACGATCTTGGAGTTTTGCGCATAAATCCAGAACTGTTAGCCGTAGAATCCTAGATATCAGTATTTAGGAATGTTGTAGCATAAGAATGATGACATACTGTTTCCATGGCAACCGACAAGCCGTGGCATGGTGAGATGTTGTGTTTGATTATTATATATATCCAATGATGTACAAGTAAATCACGTGATGTCCACGTCAGATTTTTTTTACCTGGTTTTAAGCATAGGCGCAGATGTCCAATCCAATTTATAATCTATTCCTGATCTGATGCAGTTGCAATCATCTTTTTTCATATTGATAGCTTTTTAAAAGCTCACTGATGGCAATGTTGGTAGTCGTTTGAACAACAAAAGGTTGAAAGGGTAAAGGTGTCGAGCATAAAGACCAAAATATTTACAACTAATTCTTATCTTATCCGGAAACGGGACAATAACCTCGAACATAATATTTGCAAATCCAGTCTGAGTTAGAAGTAGTTTGCACTATTTTTACTTAAGTGCTCAATACTCGCCATAAAAAAAAAGCAAATTTAAATTTTCCTTTGTTCAAAAGAAAGCAAAAAATCCCGGAAATAGTTCAAGTTTTGACATATATAGAATCCTTTACCATCTGAAGTCCTCATTAACCTACAAATGGAACAAAAATGATGATCAGGCAGTTGGCTTTTGAAATATAACACCAATTTTTGATTTGGTAACGATGCCAATACCACTGCCACTATCAATTATCCGCATTATAAATAGTATACAGTAATCTCATGAAACAATCATTTTCAAAATTATTGGCAGTAATTGACAACATCAGCATTGGCTATTTAATTGTAAAAAAGCTTTATCTTCATATTTTTGTGAAAACATTAGGCCGAATTCAACTTCCTCAATTGAATGAAAGAGCTTCACTAATTATACTATATAAATGTCTTCAATCTTTCTTCTATTCAAATACTCAAACATACATTTGCCCTATCTAGCGCAGCTTCTTTGAGTTGTGAAAGAAGTTGAATATATCCTATTACGTTTGATATTTTTTGTATAGCTTTCCCTATAGCCTCTGTCATAAGAAACATATGCTTTTTTCTGCACTCCTAATTTCATAATATTCTATTTTTCACGGCAGAAATGCAAATAATAATACTTTTCATGATGAGTAGTGTATTCGTTCGATAATATTGTAACAAAACTTAAACTCGTTAATGAATTATTAATTCATTTTCACCTTGAGCTACACTAATTTAACTAAAATATTCACTATTTAATATTTTGACTATTAATTGATATTAGAATTGACACTATTACTATACTCATTTATATACACCACTATTTTACTATATATTTTTTACTTTTGCGCGCTTCGTATTCGAACTACTAACCATTCTCGCTTGGTTTTGTTTTCGGCTTATACAAATACCTCCGGCTATTTCTATTATAATTCATTTCTTGCAAACTATTCTACAAATTTGGCCATCTTGAATGGCCAGTCACATTATTTCACACTAATTGGTCATTGTCTCAGTTCCATTGCGACTTATCTATTCATTTATTTCTTTCTAATGTTTTGGTGAATTAGTGTAGTTTGTGTCTCATATTCATCCAATTTTGTCTGTGGACTAAATATTTTTCCTAAATAATGCATTAAAAAAAATGTCACAAAAAAATATTCAGGAATAAAGCTTATTACAGCATCAACTAGCGTGTTCTATTTAAATATCAAGTCAGAAAAACTAATTTAAAACCCAGGTAGGTACGTTTACATCTTTTAATGAGAATTTTCTCATGTAAAACAAGCAAATTCAGTTAAAAATAATCACAAAAATACATCATGCCGTCTCTCAATTAAGGAAGCGAAACAGAAAAGCTAAAGACGAAGCAAAATTAAGGAAATTGGCTAAGAGGCGAAGACACATAAAAACGAAAAGGCTGACGGGCTGTCGTGATTATAATGATGAAGGAATAACAAAATAAAGCGAAATTCATAAAAGAAAATGTGGGACAAAGATTTCAACATTCTTTCTGGATATTTATAACCAGCAATTTTGCCATGAAGATACAGGCTTTCATTTTTGCTCGATTGCTGGAAATTATAGAAATATTTATTTAGTTATGATTTATTTACGAATCATTGATCATTTTCCATGTAATATTTTCGCTTGAAATATAATAATTAGTTCAAAATGGTTGCTTCATATAAGAATCTTCGTACACTGCTTTATAATAATTCTGAAATAGATTTTCCATTTTTTGATTAGTATTGACAAACATACAAATTCCATTATGAGTTGATATAAATATTCATTTGGAAGCATTAAAAATTTTATTTAACTTAGAAAAAAAATTTTGTTCAATACATAGTAGCTGAAAGAATAATGAACTTTTTTTTTAGTATTGTAACAAATCTAGGTCAGTCAATTTATAGTTAACGTCATACGTCCCGCTTTGGGCGGAATAATCCCGCTTTCAAGCTAACCGTCCCGTATTTTGCAAAAATGCGCTAAAAAATAGCATCAATGCTAGATTCTTTTCTTTATTATATTAACAATGTTAATGAAAATTGTAATAGAAACGTGCGAAAAATTACAACCAATAGCTCTCTTTTTGCTAATCAATAAATTCTGATTAATTTCGCGCACAAAGCACAAGTTTATGTCTTTTTATTGCACCAACATTTAATTAATGAGTTTATAAGTTTGCTCAACTTTTTTCATTTCAAACCTGATTCAAATTACAGCATGCGCTATGCCTAAAAGTTTGTTGAAATTCAATTGATTTGTTTGAACGCTTTCTTGAATTGTAGACTTCCAGTTCAATTCATTTTTTAATAATAAATTATTTAAAACTGATACGGAATTCACAAATTATCTATATTACTTCATATACTTTTTTTATATTACGATGTTATAGTTCATTCCAATTAAAAACGGTCTAAGGGCTCTAATAGGACAACATTTTAAGCCTTCTGCCTGGCCAAAATGCAAACATGATTGATTTACTTACAGTAAATGTAGGATATAGAATAAACGTTGTGATAAGTAGTGAACATATCCACTAAGATCAGAAGTGACCGAAAAAGAAATAATTCCTCAATTTTTATTGTATATAAATTATTATTTTTTTACTGAACACAAAAAGCAAAGTTTAGAGCACGTTCTTACAGTTCGAATAATAATATGTTATATTGATTTATGTGCTCTTCGTATCTGGAATAAAGTCGGCAAAAAATGTTAGATAATAAAAATTATAGGTCACGGGGAATTGAACAACCCACGGGACCGTTTCCACCCAATGGCTTATTGAGATAAAATATTGAATAGGTACGATTTTTTGAGACACTTCTAGATTTTTCAAACGAAATCTTGGATTCGTTCATTTAGTCCATCATCACATAAGTCTTTAATAATAATTTGATATATTTTAGAAGTACAATACAGCCAACTTTTCAGGAGAACATTAGCCAAAGGCAAGTTTGTTATTTTCGAATGAAATACACATATTTATATATCCGAGACTTATACTACAATTCATCAACCATTGTATTATGATCAAAATGTACTTATTTTGAAACTATTTAAAGACATTCTATAATAATTCATTAGAAATAAACATCAAAACACCTGTTTAAAATACTGACTATTCACAAAAAGTATTGCTAAAAAAAAAATAATAGCTAGAAAAGGCGAAAATTGAATCTATTCGAAAAGTGATAGTGTGTGGCTCTCAAGCAGAAAATTATGTGAATAATAGTATATTGTACAACAAGTATAGAAAATTACCTATTTCACACGAGGTGTGTAATTTTCAGCACGAGACGGAGTCGAGTGCTGGAATCACACAAGTGTGAAATGGGTGATTCTATACGTGTTGTACACTATACTTTTTCTACGATCACAGTTTTTAATGAAATATGTAGGTAAATCATTCGTATAACTGAGATTTTAAAGCTATTTTTACAAATGTAAAATAATTTAGGCATTTTAATTGCTTGCTCTGCTTATTTATTGTGACATTAATTTTAGCTATGATTTGGAACATTATTGATATATTTTCTATCAGTTGATTGACATTTCATTGTTGTGTAATCTAATTGTTGCAAACTACGGAAAGATTGTATCTGATTGGCCCACTCTCACCAAGCGACCTTCTGATTGGTTCATTAGTTAGAGTTTTCTGTGATCTCGGGTAGCGTGTTTTCTAAATTTTTGTCACTAATCATTTTCCAACTGCAGTAATGATATTCGTGGATATCTAATTTTGGTTATGATACAATAATTACATACATAATTTCTCGATTTCAACAGAATGTGATGGAACGTGTGTTGTCTGCTTCAATCTGACAGTTGTGATTCGTAGTGTTGCCAACCTTCGAAATATATATTACAAGAATAAGAAAATAATTCCAACAGAACTTAGTGCAATTTTGTTATATAAATGTGGCTTATAAAAGAGCAAACAGAGATTTATATTAAGTCCGTGATATTTATCAATAATCTAGCTGAATATATCATATATATCACCTAAAGAGTATTCAGAATGAATCATCAATACATAAGTTGGTCAAACTGGTGTGAGAAATCATTTCTCACGACTTTTCGCACAGTTATGTGAAATTGTAAGTTTTCTAGTTGTCTTTTGTATGAGAAATATGTTGTTTTCTTTAGTGATCGTAGAAAAAAATCTTTTTGGTTTAATGCAAGAATGAATCAATTTCTAGGATAGCATTTAAATTGTAAAATACAGGTGCAAGTACACTTTATTTTGCTTTGGCTGCCAAATTTATTTTTCCAGGCATTGCGTTATTCTAATCTATTTAAAGTAGACTGACCCAAGGTTTTTTCAAGGTCAAAGAGATGGTAATTTTGTAATTATAGTGTGATAAAGGTAGAAGTAGAAGAGAATAACAATTAAGTTACCAAGGCAGGCTCGCAGGAGTTTTTCTGGTAATTCATTTATCATCTCTACTTATAATTATGCTTTCATATCGAAAGAGAACTCTTTGTGGGCAACATTTCATTCTTGTATTGTGTGATGTAATTATTAGAAACCGTTATCTGATGATCACTCCGAAATTTTATCTCTAACACTAGATTTTTCTGTATGTGTAGAGCTCCTTCAATTTATATTCAAAAAACAACTTACAGACATTAGCTTGATTGCAGAAAAGCTCATCAAATTCAATCATCCAAAAGAATAAACCATATTTGATCGAATATTTGACAGTAATACGTAATAACCCATTTGGTGATCAGATTCAATTTTTTTTTTTTTTTGATGGATGCATCCAGGTGAGTGTTGCCACTTTTGATACAGTTGTAGAACATATGAAAGAGCTATGGATGATGAATATTGAACTAATCAAATGATGGACTAGAAGTGTTCAATTGATTTTGATCCACGAATAATGAACTATAATGACACTATGGCTCTGAATTTACTAAAATTTCTTAAGGCATCCCTCGAATACGGTCCTTCGTGACATTACAACCTACTCTTTATTCCTCGTATACAATCTTATGTCTCTACAGAATAAAAGTATGCATTTCTAGGCTATTCCAAGCCCCTTCATATCTCGGAGCCCTGCTCCTGCGCATTCCTATAAATACGTCTCTGCCTTGGCTGCCAAATTTATTTTCTCAGCCATTCACCTATCGCCGTGTTATAATCTGTTTGAAGAAGTTTGATCTGAGATCTTTTCAAGGTCAAACAGACAGATATATGGGGTGGAAGGGTAAAAATAAAGAAAATAACAGAGCCGGCGTGCAGAGATTTTTGTGTATTCTATTTACGTTAAAAGCTGTAAGGATACAAATTAAGCAGCCTGATTAGCCGAAATGAGAATATTATTAACACATATTAAATGTAGTATTTGGAACGAGTATTCTAAAAATAAACTGAATAAATAAAAGTAATAAATAAATTCACATTGTCTTAAGCTATACAAATTCATTTATTATAATTGATGAACGACTGACAATTGCTGCAAGCGATGAATATAATTTTTGTGCTAATGTACAGTAGCTTTGCATTTTGGCCACCTTCAAAGGTTAAATCGTAACACCATATAAACCGTAGACTGTTCAATGTATGTATAGTTCCTTTTTTCAAGCAAAACTATACATTTCTGTTTTGTTACTATTCATAGAAATAGATGAAGGAGAGAAAATACTTGCCCTAATTTATAGTTGTGGAATAAAAATATAATTCACAACAAATATGGAGTAACTTTGTCATCAGCTTTCCAATTTGCTCATATTCAATATATTACTAAAAGTTAGAACTATATGAAACTTCTCAGGTGTATCATGAAGCGTTATTAAATTTAGACATAATAATATCAGTCAATCAATATCGATATTTCTAAATTTAACCACACTTTAACATGCACTTCAGAGAATTTCATATCATACACCACAATTTATTTAGTGGTACATCATATTTTACAGGTCTATAATGCATAATATAATTCTATCAAGAGGTTAGTCCACAAATTGTTTTGATAACTTTTATAATTCTTAAAAGTAGTCTATATTAAATACCATGGTCAACATAATTATTTATTGTAAAGCTGACTATGGTACATTATGAAAAAGAGGTGCTGCGTAGCAAGTGGACAAGCAAGTGCTTCAAACAGCCCATTGTAACAAGTTTTTATTACTCTATGTCTATTTCGAGACTGAAATATTTTCAAGTGATGTCATGTATTGTCATGGGCTCACAGTTAATCATTCTTGTTCACCATGATATAGTATAATGTGTGGCTAGGGACGAAACAAGACGATTTCAGCTGAGAGTGAGCGTTGCTTGCCCGAGCGAAGCGAAGGCTGGCATCACCTTCGGCTGAAATCGTGTTTTGTTCCGCGCCACACACTGTATTTATCATAATACCTGCATTGAAACTTTCCATATTACAAATTTGTCATAACTAAGTAAATATTTTGCTTTTGATTTTGCAGATAACAAATCGAGATTAGCTGCTTGTGCTTTATCAATAAGATATTGTAGTGTACTTGAAATTACCGTATTAATACTTAGTTTTCTTGAAACAAATCGTTGTTTCAAATTTATTTAACAGTTACAATTACAACAACTGTCAAATTAACTGAGGTTATATGATTTTCATTTAAAGATTAACAATGAACAAATGCGACTCTGCCAGGGATAAAACGATGTAAGAAAAAAATTCAGCGGGCAAAAACCAGTTTGTTTCTGCCCGGCTACACTCGTATTTGTCTGAAATTGTTTTGTTTCAACCAACAAAACAGGCGTTGAAACGCGTTGTTTCAATGCAGATATCATGAAAAGCATTATTATTATCTCTGCAACTTTTGTTGAGAAAATGGTATGTCCTAATACTGAAAAGACTATCATCATCTTTTTGGTGTCAAAATTGTATACCAAATTGCAAAGCAATTTATTCTCAGCTGCAATTAGAATTCCTGGGCGATCCGATTCTATTGCTTAATCCGGCTGACAGATGACATATCCGATTTGTATGAATACTGTTAGGGTTCTTGTCGAACAAAGTATCTTTCGAATTCTTTGCTGTTTTATTTATTTAGTTATTAGGCAAAGTTCAGCTTACACTGTTTTTACACTTAACCTTTCCAGTATAGTCAGTATAGTAGTTTAATTTGAATTAATAACAAACTTTCTCACAAACAAGATAATACAAAAGAACAAGCTACAGTTACAGTTAGTTTGAAGTGAATGTTTTTGAAACTTCAAGGAAAATTGATCACTATTCAACGTTTTTACTTACTTGTACAAAGTATTGTGGAACCGAAAAAATTCACCTATCGAGATTTTGATGGACATATCCGTTTTAAGCATCCCTGAATCCATTTTGACTATTTTTGGCTTGATGTCGGTACGTATGTTCGTGCGTGCGTGCGTTCGTAGGTGCGTGCGTAACTCGCAAATCTCAAAACTGGTTGAACGTATAATGTTGAAATTTTGTATTTAAGACTGGAATAGAGTCTAGTCGTGCACCTTGCATTATGGTTTCAATCGTCTGTACCGGAAGTGCACTTTACTTGAAACTTTTTTCGAATTTCTCTGATAAATCCAGAATGAACAACCGTAGGCTGTTGAAATTTAGTATTTGAACTTATTGTTGTATCAGAATGGTTACCTGCTATTTTTGTGAGAATCAGCTAGGTCAGAAGTGCACTTTACTCAAAACTTTTTTTGAATTTTTTGTATAAATATAGAATGATCCGTCATAGCATATTGAAATTTTGTATAAAGAACTTCTATAACATCTTATTGTACATCCTGCATTATGATTGCGATCGGCTAAGCCGGAAGTGCACTTTATTCAAGACTTTTTTTTTAATTTCAGCATAAATCCAGAATGATCAGCCGTAGGATACTGGAATTCAGCATTTGGAATTACTGTAGCATCTCAATGGTCATCTTCTATTTTTGTAATAATCGGCTGAGCCGGAAGTGCACTTTATATGACAGACTTTTTGAATTTCTCGCATAAATTTAGTCGTAGAATATTTAAATTTTGTATTAGGCACTTTTAGAATATCTAGTTGTACACCCTGCATTATGATTGCTATCGACTGAACCGGAAGAGCACTTTATTTTCTGTATTTTTCGCACAAATCCAAAATGATTGAACAAAGATTGTTAGAATTCAGTATTTGGGACGATTATGCCGGCTAGATGCTCAAATTCTATTTTCATTGAGATCCACCAAGCCGGAAGTGCACTTTACTTGACAGTCTTTTGGAATTTTTTGCATAAATTCGAAACGATCAGGTGTAGAATATTGAAATTTGGTTTTTCAGTCTGCTGTAGCATCTGAATGATTGCCTACTATTTTCATAACAATAGACTGAACCGGAAGTGCCCTACAGTAGGAATTTATTTTTTAATTTTGCGCATGAAATCAGATCTGTTGGTAGTCGTAGAATTCTGGCAATCAGTATCAAGGAATGTATAGTATAAGAATAATGGCCTACTGTTTCCATAGCAACCGACTTGACTGAAAGCGCATTTTACTTGACAGATTCTTAGAATCTCTTGGGTAAATCCAAAACGATTAACTGTGGAACGATGAGATTTTGTGTTTGATTATATATATTCAATGATCTAAATAAGCTTTTCTTATTAATACTAAGAAAATCTAAGCTCACAGACCATCAGATGACCTGAATTTTCATGAGTTGACTCAAAATGAGGGGGAAAGTCATGCAATTTGACAGCTATTAGATTATTATTGATCAGATAGTTCAGGGTAGTTGAGTTACCTCAAAGCATGACTGAACTTTAACTTTCTTTAATAATAAGGCGGTTATTTTTAGTGTGAATAGAGATTTGCTCTAAGTCATTGGTTTCGACAGCCACTGCGCGCAATTAATAGCTCAGGACTAATGGTATCGAACGCCTTGCTAAGATCCAAAAGAACTAGGAGCACATTTTCTTTATAGTCGATGCATTGGAAGATATCATCAGTGATCTTTAACAGTACCGTAGTAGTATTGAATAAATGTCTGAAGTCTGACTGAATGTCCGGAGGTATTTTCAACATAGCTAGAAATCTGTGCGAATATTGTTTTTATGAGAATCTTGAACAATAAAGGAAGGATACTAATAGGACGGAGGTCATCGTAAGATGTGGGTTTATTATCATGTTTATCATTTATAATCTATGTATATAGTTATTTTTACAAATCTTTATGAAACCAATATGTACAGATAAATTTGAGGATTCTTCTTTTTTCATCTTTAGGAACAACTCCTAATACATACTTTTTACTCTGGAATTCGTATTACTATTGTAATCGTGGGAGACAAATTGCATTTCAAAAACTTTTTGACATATTTAGAATACAATGAGACCACTCTTAGGGCTGTTCAAAATTACTATGGAGCTCAGATATCAAACGCCAAGTGTTTCTAATTTACAAATTGTACCTGAATAAATAATTGTGAATATATTACTAAATTCGACCAGTCGAAAAAATATCTTACCGGATATCCTTCGATATAAATACTTCCTGAAACAAGTTGCTTTCAAGTCAAGGCCAGGCCACTTTTTACAACGCGTCAAAAAAACGTGTGACATTTAATATACCACCAAAAAATAACAAATATCGATACTCAATTAGATCTCGCAAAAAGAATAAGACAATATTGAAAATGATTTTGGGTATATACTCCCATTAATAAACGATAGAACAAACTATATGCAATCGGTGCGTTACAAGGAAGATTGACTTATTGGAGATTTTGCGTGCCTAGTCAAACAGGTCCTTCGCGGGATGTCGGGCTATATTCAAACAACATGTTTTGGAAACTGTTAAAATCATTTTGTAAATATCAATTACCTAAAAATATAGTTGAAACGCTAGTTACAGTGATTTATTATTATGATCGTAGAATTTTTCAAATATCATTTATTTACTGTTGTCCAGTAAAAATAGATGGGAGAATCATCGTACATAGTTGATATAATGTGCGGATGAATACCTCAGACGAAATGATGATATAATAGCATAGAGGTCCACTTTTACCACTCTAGTTTTACCATTCAACTTTTATTACTCCATTTTCACCACCATACTTTTTTACCACTATTCTATTTTATCACTATTTTCACAATTACAATACGATAAAGTTTTATTCAAAATTGGATGCTATGTCCTTATAGTTCTTCAATAGTCGACAATTTCCACTTCGTCTTTTCTGATTTCGTGAATAAATTAAGGTTAGGTTTGAAATCGGATGGAGAGGTGAACGCGGCATGGCACGTCGAGCCTGGTCAGAGCGGGCAAAGCCCACTTGTTAATTGGGTGCGAAGCATCGCCGGTTGAAAATAGAAACCACTGTATAAAGCCCGCCGCACACGAGGCAATTTTCCATGCAATTTTGTTCACTTAATTTGCAGCAAGTTTTCTTGCGCACTGGGCCACTTTGAGGTACACTTAGTGTGACACTTATTCTCGAATCACACGATGCAAGCTGCGCCACTCATTCTAACACTAGAACGTAGACTTGGTAGATTTTCACATTACAAGTATGGATGTTGCCGAAACTAATCGTCAGAGGAGAGTAGGAGCATTTGCTGCAGTTATAGCTTGCGAATTACGAGACAGAAAAAAAAAAAGAAGAAAAAACTTTGGTCAAGAGAGTGACTTTTGAGAAGGAATCAAGGCCGTAGAGTTTTTAACATTTTGTGTGACGAGCTAGTAGAGTGTAAAAAACCTGGAAATATCAGGGAATTTAGATAAACTGGAAATGTCATGGAATCGTCAGGGAATTTCTGATATTTGTCTGGAAAAAATACATCATAGGATATTTATGCATTATTACTCATAAAAGTATATTTTCACTCTTTAAGATACTAGGGCCATCTATGCAAATCTATAAGTCTTCCAGATCTATAAATTCATGAAAAATAAATTTATTAAAGTACATTTACTTTTGTCGATTAATGTAAATTCGTTCATGATATCAAGTTCGTTGCGATTTTGTTTTTAATTCACAGATTTATAGGGTTCACACAGAATTGCAACATTAATCTGTGATTATATGTAAACTTGTATCAAACTTTTGTTTTTTACTGTCTAGAATTTTATTGAAAATAATCTGGAAGACCTGGAAGTCAGGGAATTTTCATTTAATTTTTTGGTATACACCCTGAGCTAGGGTACGTAAACATTACCTAATTTCCACTAGCCATAATTTTCACTTATTTGTATCTTAAAACACCACAAAACACAATGTACTAACGAGGCACAGCATTCTGATGCGACATACAGCTCAGTGATGTAATCACGTGATTTCATCGTCTGCTTTGATTGGCTGTGGACAGTAGTCAGTGGCGCAGCAAGTGCGAAAAATAGCACCGAACCTATCTTGAAAAACAAGTCTCGTGGTAAGTCTAGTACCCCGCATCGCACCAAATTTCTTGCATCAAAGCAAGTGTGGCACCCAGTGCGGCGCCAAGTGAACAAAATTGCTTGAAAAATTGCATCGTGTGCGGTGAGCTTAAGTATGAATGTTGCCGAAACTAATCGTCGGAGAAGAGCAGGAGCATTTGCTGCAGTTATAGCTTGCGAATTACGAGACAGAAAAAAAAAGAAGAGAAAACTTTGGTCAAGAGAGTGACTTTTGAGAAGGAATCAAGGCCGCAGAGTTTTCAACATTTTGTTTGACGAGCTAGTAGGGTGTATACCTGGAAATGTCAGGGAATTTAGATAAACTGGAAATGTCATGGAATCGTCAGGGAATTTCTGATATTTGTCTGGAAAAAATACATCATAGGATATTTATGCATTATTACTCATGAAAGTATATTTTCACTCTTTAAGATACTAGGGCCATCTGTGCAAATCTATAAGTCTTCCAGATCTATAAATTCATATTTGACTGTACTAGCGGTTTGGTACATCGAGCTTGGAAAAACGGATGAAGCACCCCCGTTATTTGAACACTCTGACACACAAAGCAGTAGTGGAGGTGGTAAAAAGATGGTGATAAATATAATAGTATTGTAAATATGTTAGTGATAAAAAGAATTAGTGGTAAAAATTGATTGGTAGAAGTGGGGGTGAATCTAATTTATATCTAGCCATTCATCCTCAAATTATCAAGGTGAATTAGGAGACTCATGCTAGAATATAAATAATTTAAACGAAGAACCTGCTGCTTTTTTCTGGGATCATCTTGATATTTTGTGCATCATTATGAATATAGAAAAAGTACAACGACGTTTCCTTAAACATCTCGTTTATAAATGTGATAAAAAATATCCAGACAGAAATATAAGTCAAATAACTCTCTTAAATAGATTCAACTTTAAATCTCTCGAATTTAGAAGAAATTGCAATGCGGCAGTGTATGTATCAAAACTATTACAGAGCGTGATCGATTGCCCAGAATTACTAGTAAATATAGATATATGTGTACCCAGCCCAACTCGACAGAATCTTATTCTAAAATGTCCTCTTGCTAGAACAAATCTTCGTATGAAGTCCCCAATATATGTCATGTGCAATAATATAAATAAATTAATCAACTATGTCGGTATTTTTACTATGTCACCTAGTCAACTAGTATCCTTGATAAATAATTCGGAAATACTCTAAGTTTGTTTATTTAATACTTAATTTCAAACTCAATCCTTTATTGTTACTTAATTTTCATTTAATACCTAATTACAAACTCAATATTGTTATTATCATTTAAGTTTTCTTGTTATATCACTCTTTACTCTCTTTACTTTAATTATATTTTAGTTATGTATATGTTATTTTATCCTGTTAATGGTGTAAACTGTTGGCCAAGTATGTAAAATAGAATAAAAAATAAAAAAAATATGTCCCATCATTATCAATGATATTAAAAAAAAAAAACTTCAATGATCTCAACCTGAGAACAGGAAAAAAGAGAATTATTCTCAATTATACCCAGGGAACTAAAATCAAGATTATTTAATGTATATCTCATTGTATTATATAATATCTAAATCTGCGAATCATTCATTGATGTGCTTGATTTTTGATGCTAATTAAAGTGATAATTCACAAGATAGAAACGTCAGGATGTAATAAAAACAAAGTTCAAAAAATACTAACATAAAAGAAATGGGATTAAAACTCCGCCTTCATATAAAAAATTGTTGTACGACTTTTCAGAAAGAATGTCCCACTAAATATCGTATACTATTCCATTCTCTACTACTATCTAAATTCTATTTAACATTCTGACATGAATATTCACTTGATTATTTATTTATTGGTTGTACAATAATTATCATATTTATAAACCTTTTTTTTTCTAATTTTATAATTCGGCGGTTGACATTCCAGATTGTAATACTATAATATATTCAACCAACAGCAGTTTTTGCACTTAATAAAGGAGTACTTATACTTTTCTTGTGCTAGGACTTGAAAAAAATTAAAGTATCGTTGGGAAAGATTATTTGAAAGCCCCTTATAGGCTACGTGCATGAAGTCTACTAGCGCCTCTAGCGGGCAATGGAGAACGATTGAACTCCCATTTTATCATTGTTTCATACCTATAATTCTTTAAATGTACTAATATTATTTTATTCAGCTTTGCGCATATAATATAACTTGCATACCATGAAAGGTACGTTAAAATGATTCATTTTGAGTATTTTTTTTTTCAATTATAACGTACCTATTAGAGAAAACGTCTTAATTCGTCCAAATTGACAGGATAACCTGAAATTATGACGCCGATGATCTTGCGGATTGGGTTTGTATGTATCAAATACTGTATCCCTTCTACCTAGGGAGCATTGAAGAAAAGCGTGAAATTAGTTTTACCATATTAAACATGTTGAAAAATATGTTGCTGACAATATTAACAACAAAATTATTGTGAAGTGCATCCGACAAACTTCTATCACTGAAACAGCTTACAAATTAGAGATAGAGGTAAATTCATGAACCCCAAATCGATGACGAATTTTTCTAATTTCACAATTGAATTACAAACATCGTTGTTATATAGATTAATAATGAAAGACAGGTAATACTCTATTTACCGCTTTGATCCACTTCACTCGCTTTTTTATGTTATAACTGCGTACATGAAATCTATGAAACTATATTTCACTTGAATCATCCTCAACACAACAGCCTGAAACAGAACAAGCGTTTTTCTAAGTTAAATATGCAATTATTTTCACTTCTAAACTACAATGCTCAATGACGTATTCGAAGCTTACAATGGTGCTCACCATGAGCGCTCGCATCGATATTTGTTCAAACTCCGCCCCTTTGCACATAGCCTATAGTACGTATATAAAATAGTAATTCATGTTACAGGTATACAATTCATGACTTGTTTCTGACGATTTACAGTTCATGTGCAAATGAAGTAATTAAATGATACGAGATATAAAGTCGAATTATGTACAAATATTATACTAAACTTCTGATCTGGTCATTTATATTTGACACACGACGTTAAAATAAGAATCGCAGTGTATATACGACATTTATTTATGTCGATGTGGTTACTAATGTTATTGTGTGAAGCTCTCATTAGTAATTTGTTAAAAAAGTATTTAAATAAAATTATAATACGTAGTGTTTAACGTACTGAGCTCGTAGTAAATAGAGTAATGATGAGAGCAGTATGATCACTATCAACTATTGCAATTGCAATACCGATGAGCAGTAAATTCAATGATAAATCGTATTTTATCGCTGAGATTACCCAAAAACTAAAAATTACTAAAGTAAAAAAATAAGGCTGAACACTATCATAAATATTGTATTATTGATTCAGTCGAACATAGAATTTTCTTGTCCAATCTACAAAGCGATCTACAAATTATGAGGAAATTCCGATTCCATTTGTAGGAAGAATATCTTTCCATTCCAGTTTTCGAGAAGAAAGTTTCAACAAGTATCAAATAAATGTTTCTTATAACCTCATGATCTATTTTTAAGGTTAGTTTCATGATTACTCAGATGAAGCTAATTTTTTCTATGAAAACTCATTGATAATAAATATGTTTTTTTTTTCAAACGTCACAAAAGTGACATGTTATGTATCTCTGTTGCCAGGGTAGAAGTGTCACTTTATCTGATTAAGCAGATAAAATACTAATTTTTGTTTACTTTATGTGGCATGTCACATAAAGTGGAAAAATATAATATTTCAGAAAAATAATCTAGCCATATTTATTGTGGATGTACTTACAGTTATTGAAGATTGGGTTTTGAATAAAGCCATTCGCACTCACGTCACCTGGAAGATTATTAATATCAGCTAATGATGACACGTATGACACTTTTATTTTCCTTTTCAGTTGAATTTTATGTTTGTTTATATCGTGATCATTACAAAATTGTATCGGGTATCGGCTTGATCTTAGAGCTAATTGCAGCGCATAAAAAATCAATTCATCAATTTCATTTGCTACAAGTTAGGTACTCGGTTGAAAAAAAAATTGTGTATATCATTCGGAGCAAAAAAGGCCTAACTTTTGATCCTTATAATATAATCTACTATTATTAAATATCATTTCATTCAATTTTTATCAAAGCTCATATATTTATTGTAGTGGACAATCCCATTTTGATTGGGAAGTAATAATTGGTAAATAATAATCTATTATTGACTGCTATCAAGCTGTGAATATATAAGCAAGTTCATGTAAACACCTTGAAAGAAACTATCCCTCCTTAGAGCTTAGTAGATACTATATTTATTCTCCTGAAATTAATGAAACTCAAAGTTTTTCCTTGAAGTTCTATTTACAAAGTTCAATTAATTGAGACTTCCATCAAATTACTAATATAAAATGTAAGTTTGAAATTGCAATACTTCACAAATGAAATAAATATGCGAAATGTGTCTGCAAGACTCTATTCCTAATTTATATTCTTCTTCACGATTGAAAGCTCATGGCACGGTCGATCTGTCCCAAATTCGATTTAGATTAGATTTGTAGCAGAAGATGCTCTATATTGCACGCCCAATCAGAACCAGGTTTCATCACCCAATTCAGCTCTGAAAGCTTCAACAGCTGGAAGCTCAAATATTAAAGATGACGTTTCACAGTTGAAGCATTTTTTCTGAAAATACTTATGCAAATACAAACAGATGTGTCTTTAATTAAACAACGATATGTGTTGGAGCGAATATATTGGTTTTCTTATTGAAAAATTTAGTATCATTTTTTTCTTATTGTAAGACACTGATGGCAAAATGTTTTCTTTGGAAGATGTTAATTTTTTTTAATAATATGAAATATTGATTGTTTACTTGACGTTTTAAAATGTATCTGTTTTATTTCTTTTCTGTGTACGTTACAAATGCTGAGAAAGCTTATTATGAATTGTTACTTACTTTCTAACAATAAAATATGGATGTACAGTGCCAATTGAACACAAATACCTACGAAACTAGATATGTGGGCATGGGCGAGCCAAATATCATCAATAAATTGTGTATTATTATCAATCTGAAATAAACTATGTTATTGTTGCAACGCAAGGATGTTATCGAGTCAAATACCAATGTTCTTGAAAGGAAAGGCTGCACAAATATAAAGGAGCACACGCTGCAAGCAAGTTAGCACATTCTCCCTTTACGCAAGCCAAATACACAAATTTATCCACTTTCTTCATTCTTATACCATCCATCAAAAAATTGCATTCACCCCAAAGAAATGGGAATAATTTGAATACTTGACATTCGGCTTACGTTTGTTAAACATTAAAAATCATATATAAACCGCTGCATGACAGCATTGGAATGCTCTGGGCTTTCAAGCTGATGGCGAAGTCGGATTACATTTTTCTGTGTTGTTTTTTGTTGACATGCAATGTTAAAAATCACAAAACGCGTGACAAACACAATAAAACAGGCAGTTGAAGTTTGGGATCGCTCACGAAAAAGCGATTCAGAAAGAATTATCGCATTTATACAACCGCATATAAACATCATGAACCACATATGGATTAGGAGAAACGTTTATTTTTCATAATATTCCCGTCTGAGCTCTCACGAACGGAAGTATTATTTTAAATTGGAATATATGTATTTATCGTTCAGATTACTCATGTTTTGTAGCATAAAAAAATTATGTAGTCGATATTTGAGATACTGTCGCAGTTTTTTGAGTAAAAACCTCTTTTTGTACACGAATACAAAAATAGTATAGTCAAATTTCTCAAAGCCGACACTTCCTGGACCGCTCGGTACTAAGGATTATAGCTATTCCAGTTAAGAACAGTCCAACCTTCTAGTTGGCCAAAATACGAGCCAATCTTACATTAGCTCAAAAATTGTACTTGGCTGTCTGTCAGTTGCATCAACTGTCAGTTGTTTATCAATCATCATGAATAAATTTGTGCAGTTTGAAGATTCAAATTTGTATATATTTCTGAAATTTAGTCTCATACAGCTTGTTTTAAATCCTGCATTTATTGTGAGTGAATCGTGTTTGTATTTTGGCCAGCCATAAGACTTAAATTGTACTCTCAAGAGCCCTGGGATCGTTCTTAGATAGAATAAACTATATTGACTTCTTGGCATCACCACGACTTGCTCTCTCTTATGTCTTATATTTTCTCCAGTTTCCCAAATTTATCGATATAAATTTTCACACTGATTCCTGCTACTCAATTGAACGCGCGCCTATGTTAATGCATGCAAGATGTCATCGATTCGTTTGATTTTTCACTGAAAGCAGACAAGTGCTAGATTTCTAGATATAGGTCACTTATTTTTGTGCAAGGTACAGCTGAAATCCGTAGCTCCAAAATCTTATCGCGAGCATCCAAACTAAATTGATAATGCATTCATTATATTGCTACTTCCAAGTTATCTTAGCAATGAAATAATTAGTGTCATTGTGGCATCAAAGTAGCAGTGACGTAATTGTCTTCGAAATTTTAGTTCGAGAAACTGAGTTTTTTTGTTCATGAGACTGATATAGAAAACGTGATCCGTCAAAATGGCCCCGACAAAATAGCCCCAACAAAATAGCCCCGATAAAATAGCTCGAGACAAAATAGCCCCGACAAAACAGCCTATTATTATTTCAGTTATAAGCACATATTTTGCTTTTACTGTATAAATATCAATATTATTATTGTCAATAAGTAGATATCATAAGAGTCTCTAAACAAATAAATACTAATTATATAATATAATAGTATATTCCGAAACAAGTGCGGAATGCAGATCATTCCATGCGAATGAGAGTAATTGAGCCACGATACAAAGTCGAGTGGCAGAACTCACATGAGCATGGAATGATCGATTCGCACGAGTGACGGATGTTATTTCTTCTACAGTCAAAGATGCCCGCGTTAATATCTATAACCAAAATATATCGTTTTCTGAGAAAGAATTTACTTCATTGATCTTCTTCCAATCCTTCAAACGTTGATCAAATTACTCATATTGACTCAATTTTGAAGAGAAATGATAAGAAAATCAAAAAGAAATGGAATTATGACAGTACTGGATCAGTTTTGTCGCGACGCCACGCGGCTTTTTTAGAGACCTCTGAGCGTACGGAATGACCCCTATTCGTACGCTACAGCGTGTGGAGTGGGTATCATTCTATAGTGACTGTAGAAAGACATATATTTTTGGAGGATTATGGTTGTTGAGGAGGAAATCAAAGTATATGAGAGTTTATTTAAATTTTTACAGTATATTATTTGTTTAATGAAGAATATTCTGGCAAAGTTTGAACTCAATCTTGTTTCTAGTTATCGAGATAAAAAATGTCAAAGTTGCTGTTCGGGGACATATTATTATATTGCGTTAATGCACGCGACATGTTTCACATAGATTTATACGTCATTATCTCGACTACCTGAAATGACAATATTACAAAAAATCGTACCAAAATGTGTACCAAAAAAGTCTTGTTTACAGTTTCAGAGAAAATTGAATTATTATTAAAAAAAAATGTACAAAAGCTACTAAAATGTAGTAAGTTATCATACGCTTAGCAACGTCGCCGCATGAGATGAAATGGGAAGAGTGTGTATGATTAGAATAAACAAGATTTCTCATCACTTCCCTGACTTGACGGTACACTGATTGAGTAGCCCATTCATTCTTCCATCGATATTATTTTTTTGATGAGGATTTATCATCAATAAGTTTATTTGGCTATGAAACGCAGTACCACTACTAAACGTCAAATGTCAAAAATATTTACGAAAGTCTACAGCGTTGCGTACCATACTCATCATATTGTAGCTTCATTAAAATATGAAAAAAAAAATATTTCAACCGATGAAAGCTCTTTGAAGAATAGAATAAGGAATCAAATTATTCAAAATCATGTATTTTCAACCGAAAACAAACATTTCCATTAGTTGAAATTTTGTTTATTTGAAGTTGGCAATAAATGCTTTATCCTATGTATTTAGCATGGAGCAGGGTTCCCACCACAGCTTAACCCCACTCCTCTTCTTAGCAACCTTAAGGATGTATGAGCGAGGGCATGAGGGAATTGTAAATTTTGATGGGTGGAGATCATATACCTATAAATATATATACTGCTGACCTCCTACCTTAACAAGGAAGCGTCTCCGTACGGTATCTTTTATCTCTTTTCTTCTGCAAGTCTAAACTGCGCATGGTCAGTCTTGAATTTAATTGGCTGATGCTTGAAAGATTGTGTTCGGGATGATTCGGAGTCAAATTTATTTTCTAAATTAAGACTTATTTCAAAGTGTGACCATGCGCAGTTTAGATTTGCAGAAGAAAAGAGATAAAAGACCCCGTACGCTGTCAGGTTCAAGTCGTTGGTATATATATATATTTATAGGTATTTGGTGGAGATAGGCTTGAACGTTTGCGGGGTGAAGTAGAGAAATTATTCACACGATCTATATTAACTTGGCAATACAGCAAAAAGCCACGTGCTCGCCATCTTGCTATAGCAGTGCAACGTTGCCGTGTCAATTAATTGCAAGTAAAAATGTATTCAATCAAGTAATTTGAATTTCATTTCAATTTTTCTTTTCAGGATGAACGGAGACATTCCGTTTTTAAAATATTGACGGGACGCTGCAATATTCATCTTTCTTATGTATAGTTTTTTTTTTATTCAACGCAAACTTGAACATACTAATATCTATTTATTTATAATCTCAATCACCTATTTCTCCATAAGAGCAATGTATTTTATGTCAATTTTCAACAATTTATTACTTCAAAATATGAACGATGACCTACCCTAAAATTTTAACAGTGAATTCTTTGGGTAGAAAACTAATAATAAATAAATTTTGAGGCTTGAAATCAAGAATTCATCCTTGATGAACTAGATAATGGATTTGAAGTAATCTCAGGGTGAATTTGATTCTATTTGCTTATGTATGTATGTATTTAATACAAATTTGTACCGGCTCATCACTGCTGGTTTAAAATAAATTTCAGGATTAATATACCCTGAACCAACTTAAAGCTTATTACATAGCTTAAAAATACATCCTGGCAAATTCTGATATATGCACAATTTAAAAACGATACAAGGGAAATGAAGGCAAAATTTTGATTTCTTACAAAAAAGTGCCAGTTTTTAGTTCCCAGTAGATTCTAAATTTAAAAAAATAATTAAAAATCTTGTCTTAACTATAATGTATATGATCAGATTTTTTTGACGGTGATGAACGCATTATTCAGAAAATTCTTGAAGTATTGAATTTTCTTTGAATCTGGATTAAATTACTTGGCAGGAAAGCATCTTAGCCGAATATAACTTGAGGCAAAAAATCAAGGTGATAAACTAATAAAAATGCTACCATCTTTATTTTCCCGATAAAGTAAATAATTCTGTACTTTTTTAATCTACTTGACTTAAAGAGGATTAATGAAACCTCCAAAAAAGCATTTTGGATGATTTCTGGCGTTACGAGTGCGTCTCGTTTCAGAAAATTACAATATTATTAGTTTGGCGTAAAATCTTACAGTATTCTCAATTATAAAAGGAAAATCATAATTTTTTCTACATCTCTGATGTTTTCGCAAGCATGAATTGTATATTACAAGCTAATGTTACAATTAAACTATAAAATAGATGATAATTCATTCATCCGTTTCACCCCTTTTATATCGATCATATTGAGGGTGAAACAGAAAACATTTGGTGTCTCACTTGACAGGCAACTTTTATTTAATTCAATTTTTCATTTGGTCATACAAACCTATAGGCTGTTCTTGATAGGTGCTTACAGGCCTCAATCGATTTTTCTGTTGCGAGGCTATTTTGTCGGGACTCATTTGTACTCAGGCTACTTTGTGTGAGTCTGTTTTATCCGGGATATTTTTACGAGGCTATTTTGATCGGGCTGTTTTGTGGGAGTACCATAGAAAAATTATACGACTGTAAAAAGCTTTTATCACAAGATTTAAATACCTGGCATACCAGCAAGGCTTAAAGATTCATTGGCATTTTTTTTTTCAACTTAGTAACATGACAGATAGTGTATAAAGTCATTTAAATTTGATTTCCTAATAACCATACTAGCGTCTAATGCCATTAAGCAAGACATGCCAATTGCCTCGGATTAATATAAAAAATATTTGAAAAATACTTCAACGCATAGCATATTAAATAATTTTCAATTATTCCAAAATAGCGACTTACCACTGGCTCTCGTGAGAGGTTTCAAATATCAAACAACTTATTCGAACTAATAGAAGAAGAAAAATTGAATATGATATGGGAATCATAAATAGGTATATCACAATGATTCGATTACGGCTTTTCATTAGCTTCTATAACCTCTTAGCAGAGTTCGTCATGCATTAAATATTCATTCCTAGAACCAATCCTAAGTTGTTGAGCTTTCAAGTCGTATATCTTTTCTTTAGTTCAACATACAAAGCTGAAATTTTACAGAAACATATTTCATTCTTATTTTTACTAGGTGGTGGTTAACCAAAATTTGAGATATTGTCACTCAACTCTTGCTATTGTACAGTATACAACAAGATTGTTAAATCGTGTGTAAAATTTTTACAACTTCCTATTCAGTCCAGCAATGGTTTGTAGTCCTTTTTTTGTTGATAATACTCTGAGAAATATAAAAAAAAATCAAACAATAATCAAAATCATCCAGAAAAATATATATATATATAATGAGTGTATATATACACATGCGCTGCTGTATGTAAATATTTGGTATTATGTTCCTCAGTATTTAAACAACGAAATGATTGGTAATCCACAATTCAAAGTAGTTATATTGTATCGTTGAAATATTGTCAATATGTTCCATTAACTCATAGTATTTACTCTTTGAATTGATCATTACATAGTTATGTACACATTTATTTCCATTATTATTCAGCCAAAAATATATTTATTGATTAGGTGTGACGCATATTGCTGTTATGCTAATTATATTTTTCTTCATATTCGTAAAATTGATGTTCGAAACAAGTGCTTGAGAAACAATATTCCCAGAGTTCATAACTAAAATCTATTTTTCATCTATTATATAAATCAGACTTGTACTATACTCTCATTTAAAATGTCGTTTTCAGAAAACGAGCTCAATTCGTATATAATCTTTAAAAAATATGCATGCACAGAAGTATTTATAAAACCTCATTGGATAACACAATTATAACTTAATTACACGATAACACAACTAATTCACACACTTCTCAGTTAATACAAAGAGATGGTGACAATTAGGGATTTCCGATTTTATACCGCATGCCTTTATGAGGGGATACATCAATTTTTACTTACTTGTACTAAGTACAAGGAAGTATTGCGAAACCGACAAAATTCACCTATCGAGATTTTGATCGAAATATCCGTTTTGAATATCCCTGAATCCATTTTGACTATTTTTGGCTTGATGTCGGTACGTATGTTCGTGCGTGCGTGCGTAACTCACAAAACTCGAAATTGGTTGAACGTATAATGTTGAAATTTTGTATTTAAGACAGGTATAGAGTCTAATTGTGTATCTCGCATTATGGTTCCAATCGTCTGAACCGGAAGTGCACTTTACTTGAAACTTTTTTCGAATTTTTCTGACAAATCCAAAACGATCAACCGTAAGATGTTGAAATTCAGTATTTGAACTTGATGTTGTATCAGAATGGTTATCTGCTATTTTTGTATGAATCGGCCAAGCCAGAAGTGCACTTTACTTGTAACTTTTTTTTAATTTCTTCCATACATCTAGAATTATCAGCCATAGCTTATTGAAATTTAGGGTTTGAACTTGTTGTAACATTAAAATAGATATCTATTATTTTTGTATCAATCGGCTGAGCCGGAAGTGCAGTTTATGAGTATAATAGACATTCAGAATTTGCGGTATAAAACAATCAGTTTCATTGAAATGATAAGGTAGGCAATGCTAATCTGTTGTCAATTTCTTAATTTTATTTGAAATGTCAAAATATTTTTCCCCAACTTTCATTTCGTAAGCGACAAAATTGGATCAGAAGATGCTTTCTCATACAAATTTAGAATTAATTTTCATCATATTGGTCACACGGTCCAGCTTTAATTTTAGCATTATTGAACTCCAAATATACATACTTATCAAACCTCTTGAAGGCATGAAAAACAAAACAACGCACTGAAATATACGACTATCTGACGGTCAAAAAGTACAAGAAAATATTGTGAAACCGACAAAATTCACATATCGTGATTTTGATGGATATATACGTTTTGAGCATCCCTGAATCAATTTTGACTATTTTTGGCTTAATGTCAGTACGTATGTACGTATATATGTGTGTATGTGCGTAACTCGCAAATCTCAGAATTCGTCAAACGTATAATGCTAAAATTTTCTATAAAAGACTGGTATAGGATCTAGGATCTTGATGTGCACCTCGCATTATGGTTGCAATTGTCTGTACTGGAAGTGCACTTTATCTGATACATTTTTGAATTTTCCGCATAAATCTAGAATGACTAGCCGTAGGATACTGGAATTCAGTATTTGAAATTGCTGTAGCATCCAAATGATCATCTTCTATTTTCGTCTCAATCTACTAAGCCGGAAGTGCACTTCATATTACAGACTTTTCGAATTTTTCTCATAAATTTAAAATAATCAGTCGCAGATTATTGAGATTTCGTATTAAGCACTTTTATAGCATCTAGTTGTACACCTTGCATTATGATTGTGATCGGCTTAGCCGGAAGTGCAGTTTACACGAAACATTTTTTAATTTTCCGCATAAATCCAAAACGATTGAACGTAGAATATTAGAATACAGTATTCAAGATGATAGTACTGTCTAGATGCTCATATCCTATTTTCATTGAGATCGACTGAGTTGAAAGTGCACTATACTTGACGAACTTGGAATTTTGGGCATAAATTCAGAACTGTTAGCCGTAGAATCCTAGAAATCAGTATTCAAGAATGTTGTAGGATAAGAATTATGACCTACTGTTTCCATAGCAACCGACTAGCCGTGGAATTATGAGATGTTGTGTTTGATTATATATCCAATGATGTAGAAGTAAGTCACGTGATGTCCACGTCAGATTTTTTCCACAAGGATTTTATGATTGAAACTTGGACTCATTTCTTTAGTATGCAATTAGAAAACACGGAAACTCACATTTTTCTTCACAAATTTACGACCATTCGAGCCATTCGGTCTGTTGCGAGTTGCATGCCTTTTAGAACTTGACTTCAAATCACTTTCAGTCTAGATGTGATTTCTAGCGTCTCGTACTCCTTCTAGCGCACTGTCGAGTGTGATCAAAGTGAGACCGAAGCAATCCCGAGCAAATGTTAGTAGTGTTACAGTTCCACAAATCTAAATTCAGTGTACCCCTGGGATAAATATTGACTAATTTTTCACGTCGCCACCATTTTTTGCAATGCAATCTGAATTAATTTTACCTGGCAACATATTGCTGATTGTCATTCACTTTTGAGGGTATTCAATTCGTCCACTTTGACTTGAAATAATATTTTTCATATCACATAACCCAGAATCAAACTTATTCTAATTTTTTCTCCCTGTAGAATGCTAGTGAAATCAAGGTCGTAGGTAAAATAGATTATTCGCAAGGGTTTCTTCAACAATATCATAAGAATTTTTTTATATACCGTTTGGTATTCAATTTCAGTAATTTCAATTATATACGAAATGGATACCTAAATTCTTCCACCAAACCGGACAAAGTTGACAGCACCCGGTTTGCTCTAGTTCGATGCGGCGTATGTCATTTTTTTAAAGTAAATTAAGTAATTGTAATGTAGTTTTTTTACTGCCACATGATTAATTGTTCTGTATTACGTATAATTATTTTCCATGACCTTTGAACCGTCATAACGAGTGAGTTATTCGACCTACGACATTGACTTAACTACTGTTTTGCAGGGATGAAAAATTTCAAATAAGCTTGTTTTGAGAACATTTCGGTGCAACGAAATTAAGAAAATCCGGATTTAAATTAAGCTCATTATAACCTGAAAGTTATTGTTTCATGAAAACTGTCTCTGGAAGGAATTTGTACTTGCGGACAAATTTGATGTGCAAACATAATAACTCTCAAAAGAGACTGAATGTCAACACGTCAAACCGAAAGTCTTAGTGAGGGGGTATGTGTGGTTGTATATCGACCCTGTACTAAAACCGTTGAAGTGATTTCGCTCAAAATTCATTTCTAAGAGTCTAAAACCTTCTACTAGAAGAGACATTTTTAACTGTGTGAAATTCATGAAATAAAGGAAGTTTTTTTGAGTTTATTTATATTCAGGAAATGAAGGCTAGTTTACATAAAGACTCTTTGTTGAGACAAACTCCGCCTCTCGTATCTCTCCTAGTCACTAAGGATGCAAAAATTTATTGCGGCTTTTATTTATTTATTTATTTCGTGCGATGATAGAAGTATAATCCTCGGTCTTGCGTTTTTGGCGGATGTTGATTCTCCGTATACCACCTATTGATTGAAATAAAAACCTAAAAATATTGAATATTTGTATATGTGTGTGCAGGTGTATGTCGGTCTATCGATCCCGAATCTAAAATGCTGGACTGATATTGCTCTATTTTTATGAATAGAAGTTTCACAACATTTCGAAGAACAAACTGCACACTGATGTAGCTCTATTAGTCACTAAGAAAGCGAGAAAGTTAGTGGGGCTTGTCGCACTGTTGTTTTTACTTTCGAGAGACAATAGGAGTAAAAAGTAATGTAAGTGTAGAAATTTAGAACTCAAGTTTCCAATAAAGACCCTAAAAAAACAATGAGTTTCTGTATGGATCTGTGTGTGTGTGACGCTTACTGTTTGTGTCGGTACACATGTTTATCAATTACTTCTCTAAGTACCATGTCACCTACACTCTTTTATTACTTCAATGAAAAAAAAATTCTATTATCCATATGATATAACGTCTGCAAATTCAAGTGTATGTAATTTATTTGTCTGAGGTATTTTTACAAACATCTATTTCACCCTTAGGCTTGTAGAAAAAGATCGATTACCAATGAAAAACAAAAGTCATAACTGTCTCTACGATTTTGTAGTTTGTTTCATAAATGGTCTAATTTGTTTCATTTCGAGATAATGAATTCCTTCATATTAAGAAAATATATATTTTGGATCCAATTATTTTGTTCTATTACCTATATGGCAGTATTTGTAATCATCTGATGTATTCCTTCAGTGAAACCAATCATATATCTGAATCAAGCAATAAAAATATTGGGATGATTGTCTTTTTTGATTGTATTAAAAAACGTTTATCTCTTTAATTTGATTGACCAAACTAATTGATACAATTGGATGAATTTTGTATCAATATCCTAAAACAATTATTCTGTTGGACCTTCTTCTGGATTAAATTCTATTGTTAGTAATCGTATATTCGGCAGATCAATTCCATTTACACTCAAATAATTGCTTCTCTATTCTCGTGATTAAAATGTCATTTAACACGCTGGTTTCCATGGCGCTAAATACTGAATAACCGATACTATTCTGAAACTTGATTATCATTTGCTATCGATCGAATAAAGTTAATGACAATCGTTCATTTTCAATGACCACCGTATAGAATGTCTCAGTTTTGGTATTTTCTAATGCCGACTCTCTGTCATTTATTTGATAGTTTTACGAACTTCGCGTACGTTTGAACTATGCAAGAACTGTGATTGAACTTTTCCAAGACTAAATGGATGAGAAAAACATTTTAACTGGTGGCGCCATGGATGCAAAAGAAAAGTAAGAATATGTCATCTGTTGACAATAAGAAAATATTCTATTGTTAATGTTATTCTGTAGTGGCAATGTTCAACGACATTCACACTCTGTACAAATGTTTTATATAATATATTATATGAAGAAAATGAAGTGTGGGAATTCAGTCTAGAGTTTTATTTTTATTCTACTCTACAGTTTCGGTCCCACCTGGACCATCTTCAGGAGAGAATAAAATTAATGTGTGTATGTGTTAACATCTGTGTGTGGTAATAAACACAGATGTTAACACATACACACATCAATTTTATTCACTCCTGAAAATAGTCCAGGCGGGACTGAAACTGTAGAGTAGAATAAAAATAAAACTCTTGACTGAATTCCCACACTTCGTTTTCTTCATATCATCTTACAGTCAGCATTATCCACTACTTCTTATATATTATATACTAAATCTAAGAGGTTACTCTAGGGCAATGATGGCAAACCTATGACCCGCGGGTCAAACATTGACCCACGCAGGCTTTTTGAATGACCCACGAGCTGATTCTCATAAATACATTTCTATATCATAAAAGAGAGAACAGATAATAAAAAATATTTAATGATCCATAGTATCCCCCCAAGTATATAAATTTCTGGAGGATTAAAAAAAAAATTGATCCACTTTTCGATACGGTTCGCCATTACTGCTTTAGAGGACTATGTTTTTTTGGTCTATGGGTGTCCATGCAATTGTCCAGTAGGTTTACAGCACTCTGGTTTGGATTTATTTCTAGTATTTTTCGGATATTTTGCATTGTTCTTCATTTTTCCTCTTATAGTATTCTTAATGTTTTGGATTGGAATCGTTGTAGTGCATCGATGTTGCAGTTGCTTGCTGACCTCCTTAAGCCAATTCTGTTGGTCCAGATTGGCTTTAATATATACTGTTTTCAGTTGAAAGTCTCAAGTTTCTGTTAATCATTCAATACATTTCTAGTGGTTGAGCTTCATTTTTCGTCTGCTCTCCTCTTATAGTACAGGATCCGTTATAAAGTCGACCTGCATCGATCAAGTAACCGAGCGCACTTTACTTTTTTTGCAAGATCGGTGAAGATATGGGAAAAAAATATTATTGAATTCTCAATTGAAAATAACTTTGAACAAATTTCTTCAGGCAACTCATCAACGTTACTTTTGCCAACATATTTTATTTCATAAGAAAAAAAAATCATCCGGTTACTTGATCGGTACAGGTCGTCATCTATAACGGATCTTGGACTATTGAGATGCATACCCAGATATCTGATTTTTCCCTTTTGTGGTAGAAATTGATTGATTGGAGTGTTAGGAGGGTAAGTTTGTCTGCGTTGTGAATGTTATGTGGATTGGTTTTATTTCATCAACTTCCATTTTCTACTTTCTCAACCATATTTCTTCTTCATGTAGATGTGCTTCTATTTTTGTGGATGTTGTTTGGGGGTCTTTGTCAGATGATAATATTACAGTGTCTTCTGCAGTGCGGCCAATGTTGTTCGGGTGAATAACGGAAAGTCAGCTTTATAGATGAGGTACAAAATAAGACCAAGTACACTGCTTTGAGAAACTTCTGATTGGATTCAATTGAAAATCAGAATTTTGCATTAAAATTCTATTTGAAAACATCTTCCCATCAAGCATGATTTTATGATCTGATATATGTGGTGCGATAGTATCTTTTTTTTTTGATATTTTGAAGGGGTGGTAAAAGCTGGTTTAGTGTTTCAATATGGGAAAAGATTTCGATTCAGAAGGTTTCAGATGTTCAGCAAATTTTTAGCATTTTTCTATTTCTGTTCTAACCTAGGTTCCATCAACGTTCCTTATTGGTAGTTTTCTCTGATACGTTCTTTTTATATACTTAGTTGTCCTCCAAAAAGAGTAGTGTGTTGTTTGCGAGGATGTGTGTTTGGTCAGATACCCTCCGAATATCATTGTTCTTACACTTGATCAACATTTTTCAAGATCTCGTTCTGTTCTGTTTAATTGAGTTTCATCATGAGACACAGAAAAAAAAAAAAACTTCAGGACATCCTAAAACGTTCTAAACTCTTCAAAAAGTAATACAATGTTCCAGACTGTATTAAAACGCTCCAGATTGTTTTAAAACCTCATAAAACACTCAATAATGTTACAGAATGGTTCTAATATCGTACAATGATCCATAATATCCTAAAACACTCTACTAAATATGTTTTATTGGGATATTAGTTCTGTACATTAATTAGAAACACAACGTTTCGACAGCAAAGTGCTGGATTTTTCAAGTGTAAAAAAAAGCAGCTCTTTGCTGTCGAAACGTGTTTCTAATTAATGTACAGAGCTTATATCCCAATAAAACATATTTTTTTTTACACTTGAAAAAGGCAGCACTTTGCTGCCGAAACGTTGTGTTTCTAATTAATGTACCGAACTTATATCCCATTAAAACATATTTATTTATTCCAGATTAATTTGTGATGTCTCACTTTGGATTCCTAGGAAAAATAATGTACTTATGTGACTAATTTATAAACTCAGTAGACAATCTTACTTAATACCTTAACACAGTGATTAGAAACACGTGTTATATGTTACATCATATTAAATGTTCAGGCTTGTTCAACAACCTCAAAACAATTGTTAATCATTTTTAATACTGGACCATAAAATATAAAAGTATCTAATCCTATTTCTAAAAGTTATATTTTGGGAAATTCCTGGAAAGATTCTCTTTCAGTAAGCTGGCATGTAATCCGACAAAAGGAACCACACAGAAACCAAAAAAAATCTATTCCTATACATTACACTCCAGTGAATCTGGAACATATTTTTCTCCCGGTTGATTGCGCTTCCCAGAGTGAGCTATTACTACTCTCAAACACATTGCACGATGTCATATACCAGACGAATTTTCTCTAATTCATCAGATCAGGCTTTCAGTGTGATTATACGCGGAATCAAATCAATTTGATACATCAAAAGCGAGCGTAAGCGCGCGTTGATCTGAACACGCAAATAAACAGTAAACAGAAATGTGCTATCATTTGTTTCATTATTGTCACGCATCTGCGTATAGGTATCATTTGGGAATAGATATCATAAACTGTATAAATCGAAGCCGACAATCTGGAAATATATGACAAGGTAATAAAATATTCCACGTGGGAACACTGAAACTTGTGATTGGATTTTTTTAACTGACTGATTATTTGTATAACATGACAAATATAGTTTAAGAGGGAAATGTCACAAGAAGAACAAAAAAAATGCATATTTAGCCAGTAAAATAGCCATGGATAACAATTGTTATAGATTATTACCTGAACAGGTGATTACACATCTGGTATTCAATGTGTTGATTAGTATTGAACTGCTACAAGAACCGTACGACCGTTATTATTGTTCAGAGTGAAGCAGGCTGCACTTGACAAAGCGAGGGCTAATCCCAAGATTGAATCTACCACATATATATTTTCCTTAAAAATGAGTTCGAAGCGTGTTTAATGCTCAAATTTAATTTAATCAAATGAATTTATATCAAAAGGATGTTACTAGACATAATTACACCCCGATAACATTTTGGCCATAGTACGAGATATTACGTTTTGAACTCGGTTTTGATACAATTAGGTCAATTTGTGATGGTCTCTCTGCCCACATATCAGTCTCAGTTTATTTGATTCTAGGGAATATTCCATGACATCAAAGCGTTTGTACCAATGTTCAATAAATCGCGTCATAAGTCTGCATTAGTGTCCGATAAAGCACGTAATAGAATGGTCACGAATTGCAATTTGCCGCGTGGCATTGTAAACATTATTTAATAAAGTGCCAAGTAGTTTCGAACCAGAATGAGGCTATTTTTACTATAAAATACCAACTGGGAAATCAAAATAAAGATGACTGAAATTGAATCTTAATTTCATCGGCGAATAAAACGCCAAGACAACTGTTGCAGAGATAAAAAGCTGTTTCATAGAGGATTCCAATATCTGGCGCCAAAATTTTTCTCGAGATTATTATCATATTTATTGCACGCAACTTTCCAATTTTGCAACGATACTATTTTGATCTATAATATAAATAGATCAATTTACTCTCATTTTATAATTATTGTGTTTACAATAGATTCATCATGTTTCTAAATACTGTTTCACACAGGGCCAATCGAGGAAATCGAGAATTCACATCAACACGGAGCAAATTCGTATTTGTTTTTTTTTGTTTTGACGAATGCTACAAAAATTATTGATAACTCTTATTCTATTCAATCTATAATTCGAAGAGATTCATGAAAGTTAAATTTTATTGAAAAAAAAATGAAAAAACAATCTATTTCCTCATATTTTGGCCTACACTACAATTTCTATTAAAACAACAACAATTCAAAAAATTATTCTCATTTGTGTAATAATTTCTTGTCAAATGGTTTGAAACGTAGTTCAAAGTAATTGAAATTTTAAAATAACGGAAACTCAAATTTTATTAAACAGGATTAAATCATTTCCCGTATATCTCTACTCATAGATTTCATTCCGATATTTTGAGTACTGAGACACGAAAAATTTTTGTGTGAATTATGCAAAAATTCTAACATTATAACAGATTTGTGTAATATTGTAACGTGCGAAAGTGTCATAATTCGTAAAAATTAAAAAGGCCCTGAATCCGACTATGTTATCTAGGCGGAGCCTTTTATCTCTTTGCGTCGCTCCGCTCTGTACAAGCTAACATTCGAGTAGCTTACTAGAATGATGTAGAAATTTCTATATGGACATCCGTATATATAAGGCGAACAACCTGACTCACATTAGTGAATATGAAGAATGTAATAAATAAATACTCGTTGTAAATAATTATTAATAGCTTTGTAGTTGAAGTTTAAATGTAGAGAGTGAGAAATAAATTGTATAGTGTGTGTTTTAGTAAGATCAAAAGATAAAAATTCTATTTTCTTTCCTGCCATTAAATAGTGACTTTTATTTTAATAATAAACAATTCCTTCAAGAGTAATAAACATTACAATAAGGACGGAATTATACCCATTTCTGGCGGATGAGAGGTTGTAGTATTAGCCAAAATTTTGATCATAAACTATACAAATGATCAATTACTCTGGATATCGGTGCCAGAAATAGAATTTGCGTAGTTAATTGGAAATTAACAATGAGTAAGTGAAACAATTGAATATCAACGTATTGTTACATGTGGATATTAATTCAAACTTTGATTTAATAACCAAACCGCCCTGTTTTAGAAAGTGTCTATACATTAAGTTCTCGAGAAGAAGAATTCTCCGTTTTCAAATTCTAATTGCTTTGAGTTGTATTTGACCCTTGGCTTGGCTTATAACTTGCATAATCTTGGCTTTTTCACTTCGATTTATTCTATTCTTGGAATACATACTTAGATTTGAATCCACTCAAAGATAGACAAACTATTTAAATTTAAACTTTATAATTTAAAGTTAGATATTATGAAATGTGAAAAGTAAAATGCATTTTGTACAGGAAGTGTATGCAAAATTCTATACTTATTTCCAATAATAAGAATAAAATCAGTTCAACAAAATATAATTTAAAATGTACAACGTACACAACTTGTGAACAAATTGTGATCTAGATCATTCTCATTTTTGCTGGATCACTTTTAGGTCGCTCTTGTCACAAAGTTACCTCCGTAATAAAAAAGTACTCACTAAAAAAACTTTGAATCACGTAAGTTTGGAAAGATGCCATTTCTTGACAATAAGTAGTATCTCTCTCTAATATGTTGGAAAATTTCATTTTAGTGTCTTCTATATAATAATAATATATTCCGATACAAGTGCGAATGTGAATAATTCAGCCACGAGACGAAGTCGAGTGGCTGAATTCACATGAGCATGGTATGATCGATTCGCACGAGTGACGGATGTTATTTTTTCTACAGTCAAAGGTGTCCGCGTGAATACCTATAATCAAAATATTTTCTACATTGATCTCACTCCAATTAATCAAATGTTGATAAAATCACTCATATTGACTTCATTTTGAAGAGGAATAAAAAGAAAATCAAGAAGAATTAAAATTATGACAGTAATGAAACAGTTTTTTCGCGACGCCATGCGGCTTTCTTAGGAATCCCTCAGCGTACGGAATGACTCCTATTCCGCACGCTACAGCGTGTGGAATGAGTATCATTCTATAGTGACTGTAGAAAAAACATTTTTTCATAAATATCTACTCGAAAACATAGTTTCTATTATAGTCCAATATCCCAGACCCGCCAGACGTTACTTAATTTCTGAGAAACAAAATGTGTGGATTAGAGTAGTATTATTCGGTACTTTAATCATATACATACTCAATTATTTGTGCCGACGACTAATTTATAGATACGAGGTGCTAGAGGTACGTTAAAACATTATTCCCTTTTCTTGCAGTCTAAGTGCTGATTTTCGTGTATGTTTTAGAGAATATTTTTAAAAATTAATAATCAACACTGCCAGACACTTCCCATCGACATTAATTCCTGCTAGACGCCTTAAAGATCCCAAAAAAAAAATATTGTAATATCACTAATAGTCTGAGTCCTAATTTTTACTAACTTGTAAAATACAAGTACTGTGAGACCGACAAAATTCACCTATCGAGATTTAGATGGAGATATTCGTTTTGAGCATCCCTAAATCCATTTTGACTATTTTTGCTTGATGTCGGTACGTATGTTCGTGCGTGCGTGCGTTTGTGCGTTCGTGCGTACGTAACTCGCAAATCTCAAAACTGGTTGAACGTATACTGTTGAAATTATCATATATAAAAATTAGGACTCAGGTTATGAGCAAGATTGCGTTATTCTTTTCGAGCTTTAAAAAGTTTAGCAGAAATTACCACCGATAAAAATGTCTAGCAGTAGATTATCAATTTTTTTTATTACTCGTGCAGGATAAGCACTATTTTGCGCACGTTTTTTTGGGCAGTAAATAGCTTTTTGGCTTTTGAATGCGCCAAATTTACTCGTCGCACGTCATTTGTCGCCCGGAAAAATAAGCGCAAAATAGTACTTATCCCGTATTCGTAATAAAAAATAGTATCTGCAACTCCTGCGGTGTTGTCAATTGCGACAACTTATCGCACTTGTTGCACAATATACTATAACATTATTCTCTGAAAAATACATAAAAATCAGCACTCAGACTTCAGGAAAAGTGAGTAATGTCTTAACGTACCTCTAGCACCTTGTATCAATAAATTGGCCGTCGGCATAAATTAGCAAGTATGCGTATGATCAAATTATCGACTAACACTATTCTAATCCACATATTTTGTTTCTCAGAAAATGTAATGTCTGGTAGGCCTGGGATCTTGCTCTATTAAGGCTTGATTGTAATTTCTAAACTGATGAGCACAGTATTTCTCGAAATAGTATTTTTGTGTCCACCCTTTTTCTACTTTCCCGATCTATATGATAGAGATAGAGATAATTTTTAAAAGAGTTGGTCTGTCTGTCGATCTCTCTGTCGGCAAGCACGATAACTTGAGAACGCGTACGGATTTTAAGTGAGATTTTTAATTCAAGTTCTTTATTGCAAAGCTAGGTTCAAGTTCCTTAATTAGCTTTCTTGAACTAGTGGTACCAAAACTTCACTGATGGATCTTTTAAGCTTTTTGCGTTTATTTCATAAACGGTAATATAAAAATTCCCAAATACTCGTTATTTGTTCCACAAACTTGTACACAGTTGTTCCCCGATCTAAGATGACGGTGTCAAAACCGATTCTTAGATTTGAAATTTTGTGGAACAAATAACGAGTGATTCAGAATTTTTATATTTAAATGTTTCCACAGCATAAAATTTGTCACTATTATTTTGTGACATCTACTTTATAAACAGTAATATTTATCATAGCATATAAAATAAGTGAAATTGATCCTTGATTAATTTGGCACAACATTTACCTAAAACATTTTTCAAAATCTCTAGCGGTTAATTTGTTATTAGGGAATTTTTGCAAGCCTCCGCTATTGATACGATAACGCTAATATAAAACAATTTTTTTGGAAAATGCTCGCTCAATAGTGCTAGCTTGAATTATAGTATATTCACATGAAACTTCAAGGGTAAGCAAACATCAATAACCTAACAATGAATTGATTTATCAATTCCAGTAACGGTGCCCAAAGAAAATCGTTTTTGTCGTTAGCGTTGACGTTTCATTAGCGGTGGCTTGCAAAAACTCCCTATTATTGAAATTTGAATTATTATAAAATTCGTTATATTTTTCTGAAGCAAAGAAATAATGAGAATCATAATGTGGAATTATACTACTCATATTTGGATATTACATGCAAACGTTCTTCAATTGCTTTTTCAAAATAAATAATTTAGTTCTATCGTGTATGGTATCATATTAAAGCTCCCAAAGACAGTTGTAAGTCACTCTTTGACTTGATATGTCATCAAATAGTAACAGTAAAAAACATCAGAGTACTATAATTGATAAAGAATTAGATAAATGAATAATCATTAGCTGAATTTGATTTCAAGCATCGTCCTTACTAGTTACCAACATAAATTTGTGGATAATATTGTTGGATCCAACATACAATATTCAAATCCTTATTTATGTAACTGTTTAAACAATGGTGAAAAAAAATCTGACCTGAACATCACGTGACTTACTTGTACGTCATTGTATATATATATATATATATATATATATATATATATATATATATATATATATATATATATATATATATATATACACAAAATCTCATCGTTCCACAGTTAATCGTTTTGGATTTACCCAAATGAATCTAAGAATCTATCAAATAAAATGCGCTTTCAGCCAAGTCGGTTGCTATGGAAACAGTAGGTCATTATTCTTATACTACAACATTCCTAAATACTGATTTTCCAAATTTTACAGCAGATCTGATTTTATGCGCAAAATTAAAAAATTAAATTCTTACTGAAGTGCACTTTCGGCTCAGTCTATTGTTATGGAAATAGTAGGCAATCATTCAGATGCTACAGCAGACTGAAATACTTTATAAAATAAGCAGCAGACTGAAATAATTCATGCGAAAAATTCCAAAAGACTGTCAAGTAAAATGCACTTCCGGCTCGGTGAATCTCAATAAAAATAGGATATGAGCATCTAGACGGTATAATCGTCCTAAATACAGAATTCTAAAAGTCTACGTTCAATCGTTCTGGATTTATGCGGAAAATTCAAAAAATGTTTCGAATAAAGTGCTCTTCCGGTTTAGTCGATAGCAATCATAATGCAGAGTTTACAACTATATATTATAAAAGTGCCTAATACAAAATTTAAATATTCTACGACTGATTGTTTAGAATTTATGCGGAAAATTGAAAAAGTCTGTCATATAAAGTGCACTTCCGGCTCAGCCGATTTTTACAAAAATAGAAGATGCTACAGCAATTTCAAATGCTGAAATTCAGTATCCTACGGCTGATCATTCTAGATTTATGCGGAAAATTAAAAAAAAGTCTTGAGTAAAGTGCACTTCCGGCTTAGCCGATCGAAATCATAATGCAAGGTGTACAATAAGATGTTATAGAAGTTCTTTATACGAAATTTCAATATGCTATGGCGGATCATTCTATATTTATGCAAAAATTTAAAAAAGTTTCAAGTAAAGTGCACTTCTGGGCTGGTCGATTCTTATAAAAATAGCAGATGACCATTCTGATACAACATCAAGTTCAAATACTGAATTTCAACATCCTACAGTTGATCATTCTGGATTTATTAGAAAAATTCGAAAAAAGTTTTAAGTAAAGTGCTCTTCCGGTACAGACGCTTGGAACCATAATGCGAGGTGCACAACTAGATCCTATACCAGTCTTAAATACAAATTTCCAACATTATACGTTCAACCAGTTTTGAGATTTGCGAGCTACGCACGCGGGCACCCTCCAACTCGGCACATTTAATCTCCAGATGGGACATCAGTCAAGGGTTGGTGGTAATCCTTATGACCAACTCGGCACATCTTAAACAAGTGTTTGCAGAAAAACCCATTCCTATTATCGGCTTAACACTTGAGAAAAATATAAATTAAAATGTTTTGTTTAGTAGCTATCTATTATCAATCTAAAAGTTCAATCAACAACATCAAAGAAATAAATTCGCCAACTATAGCTAGCCAACGTGGAAAAACACTATTGATTGTAGAACAACATAAATTCAGTAAATCAAATCGAAAATTTTTATCTGGTGAAGTGAAGTAGCGGTGTGTTAATCGAAAGTGCAAAGCATTTTTTCCATATTATGAGCGAGTCCAAGATCGAGTAATAACGACAAAAAGATTAATCCACGATCTCGCTGAAATTATCATTTTTATTGTATGATGCAACCAACTTATTTCTTGATTTTGTATTATTGTATGTTAAATTTTGTGTGATTATAAAAAAGGAACTATAAAATTGATTCAATTTTATTTAAAAACATTAGAATGCCCAGACTACCTGCAAGTGTGCCGAGTTGGGTATCATTGCAGGTACCTGAGATACTCGTATGTGCCGAGTTGAGGAGTCATTAGCACATACTACCTGTAAATGTGCCGAGTTGGGAAGCCTGACCAAGCTGTATTCTTCTGAAGACCATTTTGATCTCCAATTCTAATGCTGGAGCCACAGTGTCGCTCTATGTCACTAATTAAGGCATTCAACTGTACACACATTGTCAATGATAATATGCTAATTGTTCCAAACGCTTTACTTTACAGCATTAGACGTTAGTGTAGCCTTTGCATAACGGTGATTTTTTTCGAAGTTAGAAGGAAATTAATTTCAGCTTCTTGAAATTATCTTGATATTAATCGATTTTTCGAAAAAAAAACTAACTGACTTTATTTAATGGTTGCAATTTTTGACATTGTTTCTACCCCAGTAAATAAATTGAACAACTAGACTTACTTTAGACGCACTCAGTTCCATCTTTTATTCTACACTATTACTAATTAACAGGTTCCCTAAACCTAAAAGATACGATTACGGCGCCTATGTCATACGCTCACCTCAAGGTGACCCGAATCGTACTGCAACTAATGGCCGTAGATGTAAAGGGTTATATTTGCATATTCTCTACTTTTGGGATGCGTGCATCTGCATATTTAATCATAGATGACACTATTGATCCTAACTGTCTGCATATTTCGCATAAATACCACGTAATTCCAGACCTCTAATATTTATCCTTCTGTTATATTAAGACCACAGACGAATACATTTTCTTACAGAAATAACTTAAAGAAAATTATGTAGGAATTTGACTATCAAATGTAATACAAACATTGTATTTTAAAATTTCAATTTTCTTTACACAAAATAATATAAATAAATTTTCTCTTGTAAGCTATTTTTGGGAGGACATTAAGGAATAATTTCATGATAGCATTTCAAGTTACATATTTTAAATGATTAATTCGTGCCTAAAGTTGGTACGCAAACAAAACATAAATTAAGCGTTTCTTGCGTCTCAGTTACACCACCATTCAAACACATAGCAGTTAAAGCTCTGTGAATTCATGTTTAAAGCACCTATCACTGATTTATTTGCTCGGATTTTTGTTGAGTCTAAATGTCAACTTGTACTCTGGACTCACTTGCTGTGTGCTCAATAATTGTTAAACTTTGAAAATTGAAGGCCGTGGAAGAAATCTTGTATGCAATAAAAGAATAAACAAGCATTACGACATTTTACCAACAATTTTAGAGAGTCGACAAGCCTCGTCACCAAATATTTGGCCTCATACCATAATGGTCAACTTCACACTTTTGTTGTATATATTGTTATTCTAATTTATAAGCTGTACTCAGAGATGGTGTGGTTTGTGCAAAAGCCACTATTTTACCTAACAAAATTCGGTAGCAATTCAAGATATAGACTTGCCGGTTTTTTGGTGCTTAAAGTAAATATTCGACACAAAAATTGTTTCAAGTGTATCTGAAAAATGTTCATCAAATAGATGACGGTATCTTGTAAAATGCAAGAGCTACTGAAAGTTATTTATTAACCCTTATACAACAATTCAGGTTTTTGATGTGCCTTCAACCTGCATAACAGAATTGTTAAGTTGATGGCATTTTCTTCAGTGGTCATTGACTTCAGATGCAATTTTCAAAACATTGGCTTATTCTTCAAAATAACTACAATGTGCAGATCACGAAACATGTATTCTACAAATTTTTATTGACAGAAAATAATCGTATACTCGATTTTCTAATTCAAAAGATTGGAAAAGTTTTAGTAGCAGAACTTATTTGTTTTAATTAAAGCATTAAGTAGCTTATATAAATAAATAGTAGAGATATATTGTAGAATATCAAGATCATAGAATCAATAAATAAATCTAAGACATCATAAACCAAGATTATAATTAATAAATAGGTCAAAGCTCCAGAATTTTTGTATCGATAAAATATACTAATGTTCGACTGAAACAAATTAAGATATACCGTAATACAATGCAAAAATTCTGAATTTTTTTCTTGAAGATTATATTGTGAAGTAACTGATTTTATTTATATGAATATACATACCTTTACTATCTCACTCCGAAATTGACAATCAGCAAGTAACAAAAAGAATAGTTCTTCTCCATTTCGAATCAACATTAAATACAAAGTATTATTTCTTCACATTATAACACTACACATCTGAAACATTTCACTGATATATCACTACCTCTACTGATTTGCATAGACTGCAGAACTCTGACCAAGCGAATGATTATGTCGAGAACGGATTTGGTTCGTTACAACAAGTAACCAATGTTTACTTCCTTACTAAATATATTAATTTATCGTTAAATGTGATTTATTGTATTTGAAGAGTTCAAGTAAATAAAAGTCCAGGTGCCAAATACTGGAAAATGAGATTTTTGTGTTTTTTTGATATAGGTAACTAAATTCACTCAATTCGAACTATTTGTATATTTTTTTGGTAAGCTGCATCAATGAACAAATGGAAATGGAACATAAATAAGAAGAATGAGATCTAACTTCAGCTTCAATTCAAATATGAAACTAAATATTCCAGAAACGTTTTACGCCCATACCAAATTATGCTAATTAACTAAAATATGTTCTAAGTGCGACCATTCTAGCTGCTTTCACTACTAGACAAAATTTCTTCTAAAAATCTTTTTTATTTACTTGTACAAACTAAAAGTGAGTATTGTGAAATTAACTAAATTCACATACCAAGATTTTGACTATTTTCGGCTTGATGTCTGTACGTATGTGCGTATATGTGCATACGTATGTGCATAACTCGCAAATCTCAAAGCCCGTCAAACCTTTAATGCTAAAATGTTATATTTATGACTGGTATAGGGTCTTGTTGTGCACCTCGCATTATGGTTGCAATCGTCTGTATCGGAAGTGCACTTTACTTGAAATAATTTTCGAATTTTCCGCACAAAGCCAAAATGATTAGCCATAGGATACTAAAATTCAGTATTTGAAATTTGCTGTAGCATCTATATAGTTATCTTGTACTTTTGTATTAATCGGCTGAGCCGGAAGTGCACTGTATATAACAGACTTTTAGAATTTTCCGCATAAATTTGAAACAATCAGACGTAAACTATTAAAATTTCGTATTAAACACTTATATCACATCTTGTTGTACAACTTGTATTATGATTGCGATCGGCTTAAGCGAAAATGCATTTTACTCGTCGCATTCTCAGAATTTTCCGCATATATCCAGAGCAATTGAATGTAAAATGTTAGAATTCAGTATTTAGGATGATAATACCGTCTATATGCTCATATCCAATTTTCATTGAGATCAGCTGAGCCAGAAGTGCACTTTACTTTACAACGGTCTTTTGGAATTTTTCGCATAAATTCAAAACAATCGGCTGTCGAGTATTGGAATTAAGTATTTCAGTCTAAATGATTGCCTACTATTCTCATAATAATGGACTGAACCGGAGGTGCACTTCAGTTGGATTTTTTTTTTAATTTTGCGCATAAATTTATTTTATTAGCCCTCAAATCTTGAAAATCAGTATTTGGAAAGTTGTACCATAAGAATGATGACCTATTGTTCTCATAGCAACCGACTGGGCTGAAAGTGCACTTTACTTGACTGATTTTTAGAATCACGTTGGCCGTGAAACTATGGAAATTTGTGTTTGATTATCATATATAATATCATAAGTGGTTAAATTTTACCGGAAAAATTTTCAGACTGTTACGAGAGCTTGTTGCTTAGCAATTTATTGAGTGATATTGACAGAAAAATCACGAGCTAAATTGAGCAAGCTCTCGTAACAATCTAAAAATTTTGCCAGGTTAAATTTAATCACGAATGGTATTCGGAAGATTATTTTTCCCATCCAAATTCATCAATATATTCCAGAGACTCGACTCTGAATCTGCTCATTTTCACATTCTATCTGTCTGTCAGTTTGACAGATGCTGAATCAACGCGGCTGAATATTCTTTGTTTTGTATATATAACCAGCAGACAAAATTTCCAAAAAATTTCCACTTGAAAACCGTGTAGGTTGCACCACGTGACGTCGAATGGTGCAATTCTATTGGTCGAAATTTGGATGGTAAAAATAATCAACAGTAATTACACAAGAGCTTTTTATTTTGCTGGATAAATTTCTGTTTTCACGAAACCTTGTTACTTAGCAATTTGACAAGAAAACTATTCTGGAGTGATTTTATTTTTTGAACAGTTTTGAAGTCAAATTGCTGTCAGATTACAATGTTGAGTTATCAAACTGAAATTTATCTCAAGAAAAATAAAATGCTAGAGTGTAATTCGACGAGATAATTTAACGACATTTTATTTATGAAAAAGTTTATTTAAATGTGCAATTATTGAGATTACAATTATTATACATCGTTTCACGTTTCATTTGGTACATTCCACTAAGTATTCTTCAAGATTTTCATCAATTATCCGCATACTTTAAGTCCAATCTAGCAAAATATTTGAAATTTGAAATACCGTTGTACCTCTTCCTGATACATAATTCTGGTTTTCACAAAATACGATAAATTGTCTTCATGATGAGAATGATTTAACCCTAGTGTGATATGAATAATATTGAAAGTTAGAAGAAAATCAAAGTCTTGTATCACACTATTCAAAAATTAATTTTATATTTTGTTGACCGGTTTCGACTACTGAGTAGCATCTTCAAAACCGGGAGACTATAACAAGAAGATACATGAAAACTTAAAATTCTAATTTGGAACAAACACAAATACAAATGTAATTTAATGATTATACTCACACTATTTAACTACAGGATCCAAAATATGGCTCAAAGTTTTTAACGAAGATAAATAGTTAAACGTATTACTTGTATAAATAAAATAAAATATAAATGAGTTCGTAGAATATAGAAGTGTATATCTTAAAAAATTCTTGAAATAATCAAAATATGTCAATGAAAAACAAATTGACAAAATTTTTGAAAAGTAAAAACTAGATTAAAACACTGTAATTTTGTATTTATAGACACACTTTTCCTAATATTTTCTTTTATATTTTCTTCGAAAATATTCCAAGCTGTGTTTATTTTACAGTTCAAGCATAGACAAATAATGCAAATGACATTAATATAGTGAATGTTTTGATTTGGTTGCTAGGAGAAAGGTAAATAACGTTTTATCACTTGCAAAAAGTAACCTTCCTTTTTATCCGCTGTCAAAACGATAAAATTGTTTTTTCATAATACCTGCATTGAAACAACGCGTTTCAACGCCTGTTTTGTCAGTCGAAACAAGACAATTTCAGACAAATGCTAGTGTAGTCGGACAGAAAAGACGATTAGTTTCAAGAAAAAAAGTAATGATACGACAATTTCAAGTACACCACAACATCTTATTGATAAAGCTTAAGCAGCTACTCTCGACTTGTCACCTGCAAAATCAAAAGAAAAATATCTACTTTGTTATGACAAATTTGTAGATGGAAAGTTTCAATGCAGGTATTATGAAAAATACAGTGTGTGGCACGGGACGAAACACGATTTCAGCCGAGGGTGATGCCAACCCTCGCTTCGCTCGGGCAAGCAACACTCACTCTCAGTTGAAATCGTCTTGTTTCGTCCCTAGCCACACAATATACTATTTACTTATGGCTTACTTTATATTGGAGTGGAATTATCGTAGAAATATATCCAATGATGTACAAGTAAGTCACATGACGTCCACGTCAGATTTTTTTAAATTTTTTCTAGCAAGTTCCTCTTGTAGAAAAGCTTCATAGAAAACCTCAACTTAATAATTTTATTGAAGCTATGATAAATAGAAAAGAACTAAAACAATTCTTATGAGAAGATAATATTGAAGACCAGATGCTCCTGCCCTTAAAATGCTATATTGTATTCAATTTTTATTTTATTTGCAGGTATTTCAAAACAACGGTGGCTGGGTATCAATTTTCAACACAACAAATATTCATTTTTCTTATAATAAAGAAATAATTACCAGAGCTCCATTTTTATGTAACACTTTGTTCGCAATAACATTTTTGAGCTGAGAACCAGTGATTGTTAAAGTCTAGCTCCTCGCTAACTTTTATAATCAAATAAAAACATTTTTCAATTCATCCTAGAAATGAGAGTTTAGAATGCTTAAATTCCTTTTTCGCTATTTTTTTACATGTGTAAATTTCTTGAACAGTGCAGATGTTGAGTTCCATTAAAATTGCTGTCGTTAAATTCGAATCCTTTGATATGTTTTTAAAACTGCATCAAACGACTTCGCCTTGCAAAAGAAGACATATAATACAGTCATAGTTTTATTGTATGATTCTAAAATTGTCTCACAGAAAATTATTACTTTGTTTACCAAAACTTAAGACTCTTAGTTATATACGAGTATTTTGAAGGAAATTACCAAAAAGTCATATTAAACTAAGAGAAAAGTATATTTAAAATAAATATTTATAACATAAAATAGAACATTTGATGGGAATATTTGCTAAATGTATATACAGGTTGATTCAAGAATTATAAACATAACTTGTAATGCAAGCCGGAATAAAAAATTTCAATATCACTTTGAACTTCATCAAGATTAATGAAAATTACATGTAGTAATATTTGAAAAAGGAAAAAGTATCAATAATTAATCAAAATGAAATGATGAAAATGAGATAAAATGCTTCTACTCTTTTTTGTAAACATGATACAGAAAATGTCATCAAATATTATGTGACTTCACTTCATAAGATGAGTGTGGCAGTAAACTAGCGTTTGTAGTTTAAAATAATTCAAATTGATTATAATTATCAATTATAATTATCACCTTTTTATACAAGGAGACTTGATACTCATTTAGATTTAATAAATACAACATCTCTGTGCAATCTATATCAATATAATGGTGTCAAAAATCATTTGGACTCAATTTTGGATTTAGTTTGGTGTACTTTCACTGTAAATGTTACTAATTGTGATCATCTGAGTAAATTGGATAAGTACCATCCTGCCTTGGAAATTAATTTTTCACTCAATAATTTTAAACCCCTTTGTCACGATGAAATTACATGTTACAATTTCAAAAAATGTAATTACGAAGAGCTCATCTATAAGCTGTCTGCTGTCAATTGGGAAAGTAAACTTTCAAATGAAGACGTTAATAAAGACGTAGAATTATTTTACAACATTCTTTACAACCTTTTGGACACCTATTGTCCTGTGTTATATAAAAAGAAAAACAACTATCCGATATGGTTTTCTAGATCTGTGATAAAATTGATTAAAGAAAAAAACAAATTTCATAAAAAATGGAAAACATACCATGATAAAAATGCCTATATCTTATTTTCGTCTCTTCGTAAGAAAATAAAATCAAAAATAAGTGATGATTTCAAATATTATACAGACCGCATTCAAAATGATCTCAACAATAACGTGAAAAGCTTTTGGAGTCATATTAAAAAATTAGGTAAAAATAATAATGTACCCAATTCTATGTTCTATGGCAATAATACTGCTAATAACGGTCATGATATAAGTAACCTCTTTGCTGAATTTTTTAAATCTGTGTACACTGCCAGCAACACTCAAACAAACCCAATAAGCGCTGATTCTGATTCCGCTGTGAATTACAGCTTAAATTTAAGTCATATTAGTCTACAATTCAGCGATGTTCTCGATTGTTTAACTAATCTGGATATTAACAAGGGCTGCGGTCCTGATAGAATCCACCCTTCATTCATTAAAACATGCTCTCACTACCTAGTTTATCCTCTTCTGCTCATTTTCAATAAATCTTTGCAGACAAGTATTTTTCCCGAAATTTGGAAATTATCATATATAGTTCCAATTTATAAATCAGGAGATAGAAGCAATGTTACAAACTATCGACCAATTTCTATACTACCTATCTTCGGAAAACTTTTTGAATGTATCATTACTAAAAAAATTAGCTTCAATCTACATAATTTGATTATCCCTCAACAAACTGGATTTTGTCCAAAGAAATCTGTGCTAAATAATCTGGTTCCATTTACGGAATTTATAAGTCGTCACATGGATGAGAGAATACAGGTCGACACAATATATACCGACTTTAGTAAAGCATTCGATCGAGTGAATATCCATAGACTATTACAGAAATTATTGTCATATGGCATTCACGGTTCCCTATTAAGATGGATTGAATCCTACATCACCAATCGGTCTCAGCTAGTTAACTGCAATGGTTTCAAATCTAGAATAATAAATGTAACATCGGGGGTTCCCCAAGGTTCTCACTTGGGACCAATATTTTTCCTCCTCTACATTAATTCTATTTCTAACTGTTTCAAATATTCGAATTTTTTACTATTCGCGGATGATTTGAAATTTTATAGACCTATCGAATCATTGGATGATTGCTATTATTTTCAAGAAGATTTAGAACGACTTCATAACTATTGTGTTGATAACGATTTGGTTTTAAATTTGGATAAATGTCATATTCTCAGCTTTACCAGGAATAAAAATATAATAATTTATTCTTATAACTTACAAGGAGCTGTTTTAACACGGAAAACATCTACTCGGGACTTAGGCCTAATTTTGGACTCTAAATTATTACTTAATGAACAATATGACTCCATGGTGAAAAAATCTTACAAAACTCTAGGATTTGTCTTTCGAATGTCTCAATGTTATGATAGAAAAGAGTCTCTTTTGTTACTATATAATGCATACGTTCGCCCTATTGTTGAGTATTCGTCGCAAATTTGGAATCCAATGTACAACAAAAATATCTCACTTATTGAATCAATTCAAAAAAAAATTTTTTCCTTATTAAAGTATAAATTTAAATTGGGAGATTCATCTTACTTTGACTTACTCGAAGATTTCAACATGTTGACTCTAGAACGAAGAAGAACTAATGCTGACATGATATTTTTATTCAAACTATTCAATAATATGATTGATAATTATGATATTATAGATAAATTTGAATTTCACGTTCCATGTGTTAATACTCGAAATAATACATTGTTTTATCTGAATAAAACTAATTCCAATAATTTCAAGAATTCTGTAGTGAATAGATTGATGTCTACTTACAATAATAACTTTCAGCACTTGGATCTTTTTAGTCTGAGCTACAATCAACTTAAAACGGCTTTAATTAAGAATTGATTATGTTATTTTATTTTAAAACGGCTTTAATTAAGAATTAATTATATATAAGTTGTTGCATCTGACACTGCACTTATCATTTTATGTATTAATTTTATTGTTAAATTGTGGAAGCCTATTATCGGGAAACTGTTGGCTCCCCGAATGTATAAATAAATAAAAAAAAAAAAAAAAAAAAAATAATGAAACGTCTATTTTGTAGTTTCATTACTATAATATCTTGTTGTAGAAATGAAATTAATATAATGAAAACCACTAAGTTTCATATTCTTCTTTTATTCTAAAATTCTCATTTTATAACCACGATTAAATTGCACTCTGAGTTTTATTCATCATTCCAACTCAATTAGATTTGTAAACTTTCCATTCCGCTTTAATTATGTCTAAAATAAGTTGATTGATTTGCTACTGTATCTGACAATCCATCGACTTTCAAAAAAATTTTAAATAATTGAAGAACTGCAGGATGCGTCAAAGGAGAGTACAAAAAAATTAAATCCTCAATTGAAAAATTGAAGAATCATCTAGATGATGAAAGCACATTTTTGACAGCTCATGAATGCTTGTTACCTCAGAGATTTCGCAAATTACCATCTCTCACAATTACTGAGCTTGAAATCAAGCAGTTTTGGCAAACTTACGAAGCAGCAGCTTCCATTTAGTACTAGTTTCAAGTTGACAGTTTGATAGGTACATAATTTATGCATGTACAAACTCAAAAATACCTTTTATTCTTCATTGTTTAGTTATTGACTGACAGGAGGTTAAGTGCTGTACCTTAAAATTAAAATTTGCTCTTTATCAAAGCTATATAAAAAAATACACCAAAATTAAACAAATTTTCAACCAATAATAGTGATTCATTCTAATAAGCTTCAAATTTGCGTCAAACAAGTCATTGAATGAATCTCGGACAGATTTGACAACTGTACATAATAATAGTGATACCCGCGGCTGAAGTTGTAACTAAATTTTTATCTACTTTAATGAATTTCAGTTGCCATATCCCTAATGTCATATATATCTATGGGCATTGTTTCACTTGAAACAAGTAATTGAATAATTTAATCTTCCACAATCACTGAGCTTGAATTAAAGCAATTTGTGCAAACTTACGAAACAGCAGCTTTCATTTAGTACCAGTTTCAAGTCTGTTAATAGTATAGTTGCTGAGAACTCAGCGTCACGCCAGCCAGCCAGCCAGCCAGCCAGCCAGCCAGCCGGCCAGCCAGACAGCCAAAGTGAATATAATAGCGCTTTTTTTCCAAAAAATGCGCTAAAAAGTATAGGGCAATTTGCATATTCCTGCAGCTTAATTTTTCAGACAAATTCATTTGTTTGTACAAATTATTGAAGAATGATGCGAATTTGTCAACATTAAAATTTCTGCAGTCCCATAGAAAGTTACAAAATGGTTCCACTAATCTGTTCCAGTTACATTTACGAAAAGTAGTATCGTTTCTTCAAAATGACTGTTGAAAAAAAAAACGAATTTTCTATCGAATACTCACAAAGCTCCAAGTTTCAAAAACTATAAGTCTTAAATTGAATTAGGAGAGAGCTTCATGAGTACGATTATTATTATTATTAAGGTAGTGAGGGGGAATTCAAATCCCTTGAGACAATCCCACATTGCGATCTATTTTGTCGTTCCTCTGCTTATGGCTCCTCCGGTAAATTCAAACTGTTGAAAAATTTGATGATTTGGTGGAGAGCTGTTTGTTTGATATCTTCGGGTTTTTCTGTCTCTTTACAACACATGCGGCATATATCATCAATAGAAAAATCCATTTTTTAAGATCGTATTTAAGGTGACAGTGATATGTTAGAAGCCCAGTGATTATTCTGATATTCTGTTTGTTAAGTTTGAGCATCTCTGCTGCTCTTGTACTTGAAGGTAGTATAAATTTTTTGGCTTGTTTAGGACCATTGGTATTGCGCCAATGTGAGGCTTTACTGCATTTCCCTCATGAATTTATTGTGTTTTTAATGTGGGCAGATGAAATACCACAATATGGTTCTGGACCAATAAAAGTCAAGGTTGTTCCTTTTTTCGCTAGGATTTCTGCTTTTTCGTTTCCCTCAATGCCTTCGTGGCTGAGTACCCAGGTTAAGTAAACTTTGCTGTGTACTGCCAATTTATTGAGGGTGGACACGCATTCTTCTACCAGTGCTGATTTAATCGTGTTCGATTTGAGCGCCTTTATAGCTGAGAGGCTGTCCGTTATTAAGTATATGTTTGTGCCTTTGCTATCTTTTCTTAAAGCAGAGGTGGGCACAAGCAATTATAGCACTTATTTCCGCCTGAAAGATGGCTGGATATGTGCCTAGGGCTTCTAAATGAGAAGTACTCGGCCCGTGTATACCAACTACGTTGATGTTTAATGCATCTTTTTGATAAATGAATTTTCCTCTGTCCATTCTTAACGACTTGGTATAATCGTTTCGAAATTGATTTCGCAGTTTAATCTTCTGATTTTTGGGTAGTCTTTGGGAATCTTCGTGATATGTGTATCCTCCAATTCTGTGAGTATTTTAACATGTCCTGTTAGATTCCCAGACTTGTATTGGTTGCTTCCTCTTAGTCTAAGGGCGCAGACTAATGCAACTTTTTTATGTATAGGTGTAGAGGTGTTAAGTCTAGTAAGACTTCCGTTGCTGCTGTTGGGCATGAGCGAAGTGTTTCTGTAGTACCAAGACAAGCTAATCTCTGCAGTTTGCTTAGTTCGTGTTGGGCTGTCACTTCATTAACTTTTGGTCACCAGACCAGTGAAGCATAAATGACAGTGGGCCTGACGATGACATAATAACACCACAAAGTCATTTTTGGCTGCAGTCCTCATGTTTTTCCGAATAGCTTAGAATAGGTCCACATAATTTTGGTGGCCTTGTTGATAGTTCTATTTAAGTGTTCAGTCCATGTCAGCTTACTATCCAGCGTGATATCAAGGTATTCTGTTGTTCTACTGAACTGAAGATTGGTGTTATCCAGAGTAGGAGCTTTTAAGTTCAGCTTCTCTCTTCTTGTAAATGGAATTACTACAGTTTTGTTTGGATTGACCCGGGGGTTAATCTCCTCGCACCAATTCCAGACAATATTGAGGTCCTTTTGCATAAGACCTGAGATAGTGCTTTCAAATGATCCTCTTACTATAATTACTATCGTCAGCATACCCTTGTACTTCTAGGCCAGCGCTGCTTAGTTTTGTAAGGAGTTCGTCAACAACTAATCACCACAGAAAAGGTGATACCCCACCTTGAGAGCATCCTCTATAGCAGCTGTCACAGTGATTACTTCTCCTTCATTACAGTGATTAGTCGGCTTCGCAACATTGCGTTGATCTACTTCCTGGTTTGGATGTCTAGCCCTTTATTGACCGTTGCCCTATCCATAGCTTCAAATGAGGTGTTGTCAAACGCTCCCTCTATGTCTAAGAAGGCGCAAAGGTCTATTTGTTTTTCTGCCAATGTTTTTCTTCAGTTGATGATGAAGTGCAGTTATTGTAGATTTGCCTGGCTGGTAGGCAAATTGCTGTTCGTGTAGCGGTGAGGTTTTCATTTTGCCTCTTATGTGCTGGTCTAGTATTTTCTCTAGTGTTTTTAGGAGGAATAAGGAGAGGCTTATAATAGGGCGACAGGACTTTGCGAGAGAGCTAGGTCTCTTTTCAGTCTTTGATATGAAGACTACCCTTGTGTTCCTCCATAATGTGGGGATATGACTCAGAGTAAAACTAGTTCTGAAGATTTTGGTTAAGAGCTGCAGAATATTGTTCGGACCCTGCTGAAGTAAGGCCGGAAATACTCCATCGTCTCCTGGAGATTTGTATGGTTTGAAGGAGTTTACAGCCCACTTTACTTTGTTTGGTGTAAATATTTTACCTGAGAATGCCCAGACTCGTTTGTTGTGTCTACTTGGTAACCCTAAGCTCTAATGGCCAATTGCACCACCGTCACTTGACTTTAAGGGAGGAATAATAACCGTGGTAACAATTGTGCATACAACAGTTGCCATAGATATTAAACTACGCTTAAAGTTAAGTGACGATGGTGCAACTGGCCATAAGTCTCAGAAACTATATATATATATATATATCCGATCACTACGAAGATTTATGGGAGTTTTAGGCTGGTACCGTCGTTTTGTACCCCATTTTGCCACTTTATCAGCCCCTATTAATGAATCAAGTCTTTTCATCCTCATTATCATTTTTTCTTGTCATCACTCACTGTCATTGTATCACTACGCCTCATTTTGATTTAAGTTAAATTAATTCTCAATTTTTTTGTACAATTGCGTCCATCTCTCTTCAACGTTATTGTCACAACTTTGTAGTATTCAGCCCTTCTGGCTTGTTTGTAAAGGACACTATTGCTGTTCTGGGTTTTTTTTAGGGTTGGAGTCAGGCCGTCTTTCTGGTTGTGTTGAGGAGAACCATTGAGGTACCGGTCGCAGGATCGAGCACTAAACCTGACCAGAAGGCGCTAACAACTGCTGCTCCGACAAACAAACTGCTTTTATCACCTCTTCGACAGCGATCGAGGCTCCGGTCTTGAGGCCCTCTAAAAGTTGGGATAAATCACCATCGAACTAAGCTCAGCTTACATCCAGCCTAGCTGAGAGCTATTTGGAGTACCTTCGCCTACTACCACCATCGCTAATCAGGAGTAACGACTTGGACACTCGCCGACCGTGAGCTCTGGTTCTCCTTGACACAAACAGAAGGTCAGCGGACTCCAGGGGTTACTTACGAGAGAGTGGAACGCCTACCAAGTCCCTTCGATATTGTTGTAAGTTATATTTCAAAATTAGTTTACAAAGTTTTGGGTGTATTAAATTTTTCTAATATTTTTCATTAAATAATTGTTTTTGAACTTCATTTGTCACTTATCATTTGTAGCCTAGGAATCCCCTAATTCCTAGCAATTCCCTTTCTTAGGGGTGGCGCCTAAGCAAGTTCTCAGAACAATACTTGCTAAAACTTATCACTTGCTTGATGAGGCGTTAAATTTGTTTCTCAGTTAAGCACAGTAGTTCTGAAAGCTTCTGCTTACTCCGACCCAGCCGCCGTCTGATTTTTAGCTAGCCAGGCACATGTGTGTAGCAGGTAGGTTGTTTTTGAAATATCTTATGTTTCACACCCATATTTGTTACACATATTTGGCAAATAACAAATATGGGTGTGAAACATAAGATATCTCAAAAACAACCTACCTGCTACACACATGTGCCTGGCTAGCTAAAAATCAGACGGCGGCTGGGTCGGAGTAAGCAGAAGCTTTCAGAACTACTGTGCTTAACTGAGAAACAAATTTAACGCCTCATCAAGCAAGTGATAAGTTTTAGCAAGTATTGTTCTGAGAACTTGCTTAGGCGCCACCCCTAAGAAAGGGAATTGCTAGGAATTAGGGGATTCCTAGGCTACAAATGATAAGTGACAAATGAAGTTCAAAAACAATTATTTAATGAAAAATATTAGAAAAATTTAATACACCCAAAACTTTGTAAACTAATTTTGAAATATAACTTACAACAATATCGAAGGGACTTGGTAGGCGTTCCACTCTCTCGTAAGTAACCCCTGGAGTCCGCTGACCTTCTGTTTGTGTCAAGGAGAACCAGAGCTCACGGTCGGCGAGTGTCCAAGTCGTTACTCCTGATTAGCGATGGTGGTAGTAGGCGAAGGTACTCCAAATAGCTCTCAGCTAGGCTGGATGTAAGCTGAGCTTAGTTCGATGGTGATTTATCCCAACTTTTAGAGGGCCTCAAGACCGGAGCCTCGATCGCTGTCGAAGAGGTGATAAAAGCAGTTTGTTTGTCGGAGCAGCAGTTGTTAGCGCCTTCTGGTCAGGTTTAGTGCTCGATCCTGCGACCGGTACCTCAATGGTTCTCCTCAACACAACCAGAAAGACGGCCTGACTCCAACCCTAAAAAAAACCCAGAACAGCAATAGTGTCCTTTACAAACAAGCCAGAAGGGCTGAATACTACAAAGTTGTGACAATAACGTTGAAGAGAGATGGACGCAATTGTACAAAAAAATTGAGAATTAATTTAACTTAAATCAAAATGAGGCGTAGTGATACAATGACAGTGAGTGATGACAAGAAAAAATGATAATGAGGATGAAAAGACTTGAATACGGCCCGCAATGGTGAAAACGCACAATAAGAGACACGACTGATACTAATCAAAGTTCCTGTGAACCGTAATAAAATTGTAGCAACACACCTGCTCGCGCAAACAATCCAAAAGACGCGCGAAATGCAGAAAAATTGAGAAAACTCTCGGCTAACAATTTAATGACTTCAAAAAGCGGCATAAACGTCCAAAGTCAAGGCTCACAGTAGTCAAAGTCCACTCAACACACTCTCACACCATCCAGGAGTAAATAGGACAAAGGAGGGATTAAATCGCCCTGGAGTACAGTCTGCAACACCCCGATCGGGGGAGCAACCTGTCAAACCCGGGTTACGGTTTAAACGGAATCTAAACAATAGCAAAAAGTTTGATGGTGACGCCGTGTCACAATTGAAGTTACAACTGGCAATAACTAGGTTGAGGTTATGCCTCTTCCGCTGCTTAATCGATGAATCAACAGATTCTCATAATTAATAAGAATAAGCGAAACAATAATTGACTTAGACTGCAAGGCAGCCAAGCTATCAAAAAGGGTCCCCGGGGCGCCGGAGCTCAAAACTTTGTAACAAAAGTTACTCACAAAGATGGAGAATCAGGTCGACCCAGCCTGTGAGCAGGACAGGACAGGTAGTAGGGAAGAAATGGATTCTAAATTCAGATCCTACTTGACACAAAAATCTAGCTCAATATAATCTTTGCTTGGACTCTAAAATCTCCAAAATGTCCCTCAAAATACACCCGCAACCCTCGTTAGGGAAGTTAACAACAACTTAAAGCCCAAAAAAAGAACAAAGATGCTACCGAAAAATACCGATGACTACAAATGCCACCTGGGCCGACATCTTTAAACACACGTGGACACAACGACGTAGTTTTGGAGATTTTACAGGAGAGAAACAAAATCGTCAGAAGACTTACCCTTGCCACATAGCACTACACTAGTACTTTAAGTACTCAAATATTCAAAAAACAAGGCTCAGAAAACAAACAGCAAAGATTAGACTGAGCGCGGATTTAGTGTGTCTATCACCGCAGAGCTCTAAACCAAGAATGTCAAATTTTATCTCGTATCCGCTGCTCGTCAACATCACATCACTTCCGGCAGGTCCAACAACCAAATTTTTAATTCGTCTCGCGGCCAGCGAGGGCTTCACAGAACACAAAAAATGTGAATACATGGGCGTAGGTGAAAATAATTCTAAACGTAACAATTAATTTGTTACACCACCCCCCTTCCCAGAGAAAATTACCCAGGGTTAATTTTCTATGTCATCCTCTGAAAGCATGTCGTCGCTAGAATCGCTATCAGGAGACGGTTTCAGATCTTTAATGTGCCAGACGCCTAAATCATTTTCCAGTGTGTCTTTCAAACGATAAGAGGTGGGAGAACGTTTCTGAGAGACTATGCATTTTATGAAACGCGGTGCAAGCTTGGAGGAAAAATATTTAGAACCGGCTGACAAAACGTAATTTCGTTTCCAAACCGAATCACCGACAGAGAATTGCAGAGGTCGCCGACGCAAATTATAATAATGGGCATTTCGGTTATAAGCCGACTGAATGCGAGCTTGAGCTACCGAGAAATATTCAGAAAAAGAATTTAATTTGTGAGCGTAATCAGGGCGAGAATCGGAGCAGATGTTATCTGGGAGAGGATGATAATAGTTTCCGGACAACGGTACCTGCCTACCAAAGTTAAGAAAAGCAGGGCTATACCCCGTAACTTCATGAACAGCCGTTCGAATCGCTTGAGTAATAGCGGGCAAATTAGTGTCCCATTTACGGTGATTATCCTTGACATAAGAACGAATCGCGGTTTTAACAGTGCGATTAGTACGCTCTACAAAATTCACTTGGGGATGAAACTTAGCATTGTACCAAATTTTGGGTACAGAGTACTTTGTCATCAGTTGTTTAAAACAATCACTAGTGAACTGCGTTCCGTTGTCAACAAAGACGATTTGAGGCACGCCGAACAGCAGAAAAACATGGTCTTCTATCAGCTGACAAATTTTTGGGGCCACAGCCTGACGAAGAGGAAATAAGACCGGGTATTTGGAAAACCAATCGGAAATAGCGAGAATATACTGATTTCCGTGAGTAGACTTGGGTAAAGGGCCCATTAAATCGATGGAGATGGCTTGCCATGGGAAACTAATTTTCTTGGCTTGTCCCATAAGACCAGGGGGAGGTAATTGTGGTACTTTTTGAGCCAAACAAACTGAACATTTTTTGACATACCGGTAAATACTAGCACGCATTTTCGGCCAATGATACAAGTCGGAAACGCGATGAAAAGTCTTAAAAACGCCTAAATGAGACGCGGTAGGAGGGTCATGACAATCGTGAATAACATGCCGACGAAAATCTCTGGGCACATAGATTTTCCAGGGTGATAAGTTAGCTGGTAAATTAAATGGGGTTGAAACTAATTTGTACAAGATATTACCGTCCAAACGAAAATCAGGGTATGGAGCTGGATTAGCACGAACCGAGTTACATAATTCCTGGAAATGTAAATCTTTAGAATCCCGAAAAGAAAGTGGATCTATAGCTGCAACTTCTAAAGGAGCACGAGATAACGCATCGGGCAAATCCTGAAGTTTCCCGGGGCGATGTTCTAAGTTAAAATCAAATTGCTGCAACTTTACAGCCCAACGAGCAAGTTTGCCCGTAGGATCGGTCATGCGCATCAGCCACAAAAGAGAATAATGGTCAGTAATGACTGTAAAAGTTAAACCTTCCACATATTGTCGGAATTTATCGATAGCAAAAATGACAGCAAGGCATTCGCGTTCCGTTACGGAGTAATTTCGTTCAGCTTTATTAAGGGTGCGACTAATGTAAGCGATAGGGTGCTCAGCACCGTCAGAATCGGGTTGAGTTAACACAGCGCCAACTCCATAATTAGAGGCGTCTGTGTAGATTCGAAAAGGCTTTAAGGGAAGACTATAGTCAGGACTAGCTAACACGGGGGCAGAAGTGAGGGCAGTTTTAAGTTTACAAAAAGCAACCTCCGCTTCCGGAGTCCATGAAATAGAATTTTTTTTACGTTTACCCTTAGTGAGATCATTAATAGGGGCTGATAAAGTGGCAAAATGGGGTACAAAACGACGGTACCAGCCTAAAACTCCCATAAATCTTTTAACTTCAGTAACAGTCGTAGGACGAGGATATTCTTCAATCGCTCTAATTTTATCAGGATCGGTGCGAAGACCCTGAGCATCGACTACATAACCCAAATATTTAAGGAAAGGGCGGCAAAATTCACACTTGTCAACATTCACTGACAGACCAGCAGCACGGAGACGCTCAAAGACTTCAAGTAGAACACAAATATGTTGCTCAAAAGAGGAAGTAACAATGATACAATCATCCAAATAGACAAAAGCATTAGGCTCCAATTCGGGACCTATAATGCTGTCCATCAGACGCTGAAGGGCCTGGGGCGCATTACATAAACCGAATGGCATACGAGTGAATTCAAAGTGTCCACGACCAGCAACGGAAAAAGCCGTTTTTTCGCAGGAAGATTTTTCCAAGGGAATTTGCCAAAAAGCGCTCTTTAAATCGATCGATGATATAAACTTCGCATCTCGTAGTTTAGACAGGATGCTATCTACGCGAGGAAGAGGGTACGCATCTTTTTTAGTGACGTCATTAAGTTTACGTCCGTCAAAACACAATCGGAAGGCTCCAGAAGATTTTTTGACAAGTAAGAGTGGAGACGACCATGGACTATTAGATTTTTGAACGACGCCTAACTTCAACATCTCGTCTAACTCTTCGTTGAGATGCGACATCATAGGGGGCGAAAGAGGGTACTGACGTTGTTTAATGGGACGAGCATCGCCCGTATCAATGAAATGTTCTGTTAAAGGAGTACGACCTAAACCGTTAGAGCCGAGAATTTTAAATTTCGCAACCACGGTATCAATAGCGGCGCGCTGAGAAGACGAGAGATCAGTTCGAGGGACAAAATCAGTAACAGTGGCGACTTCGTGCGAAGAAAACCACGAATTAGTGTCAAAATTAAGTGAAATTTTGAAAAGTCGGCAAAAATCAACCCCTAAAATAAGAGGGTGATTGACTGCAGGGACAACAACAACCGGCAGTGTATGACGTAGACCGTTCAATTTAATTGGGAGGAAAACGCGACCTAGTGAACGGTGAACCGCTCCATCAGCAGTAGAAATGGGGCTAATGGACTCAGATGCGGGTAAAAGATTCAAAAATTTTAACAGAAACAAACCGCGATTTCCAAGTACAGAAACACTAGCTCCAGAATCCAACAAACAGGAAATAGGCTTCCCGGCAATAGTAACATTTATAAAAGGGCGATCATCCGCACCGTGAGTATTAAAGATAGGGGCGACTTCAGAATTTTTCATAAAACGAGCAACCGCATTTAACCAAGCTGTCCAGCGAGTTAAATCAGAGGTAGGGCGCGTTATTTTCCGGCGGCGGTTGTACCAGACGCGCGGCGGCCGTTTTTTGAACAGACGGGACAATTTCTGATAGTGAAAGACATTTTTCCACAACCAAAGCAAAAACGTTTTCTCGGTTGAGAACAATTAGGAAACGAATGACCTTTTTGTAAACAGTTCCAACAATCTAAGGGAGGCTGAGAACTAGTTTCGACAGCGGCAAGCTGTGGTTTCGAACCATGAGCTTTAGAGGGTCGCGTGTAAGCTAGTTCCGGCTCTAATAAAGTGTTAGAAGCGCTTGGAGGAGGTTGATAAGAAGCAACATTCGCTTCGGTATCTTCGATTAGTTTACAAACTGCAATTAAGTCGCTCAAGGAATTGATGGTGTGGGCCATGGCGAAACGTTGATAATGAGGCAATAAATTTCTAATAATAGTAGAAACACGAGTTTTCTCATCAGGGGGATTTGACAGGCGAGAAAATAAATTTTCCATTTTCGCGACAAAAATTTCAGCCTTTTCCAGGGCTCCTTGCGTGCGATTGCGAATTTCCGCTTGCAACGAGAGCTCATAATTACTTGGCAAAAAGGAGGACCGCAAACGAGAAACAAGATCTGTCCACGAATGCACCGAAGGGCTAACCATTCTAAACCAATAAAGGGCGTTACCGCTAAACAAATCAGTGGCTTGTCGAAATAATGTGTCATCAGAAACTCCGCGAGCATACGCGCATTCTTGAAGTCGTTGAATAAAGTCATTCACACCGGTGGTACCATCATACTGGATGTTCCATTTATTAATTTGGACGTGAGATTCGGGGGCGCGAGAATACGGCATAAAAGTACTATGAGGTAACATAGGAGTTGCAGGAGAGGAACTAACAGTTTGCGAGGCCATAGGGGCTCCCAAAGTAGTGACATTGCTAAACTGAACTCTATTTATACGCTCTTGTAAGGAGGGCCAAGGGTCAGTAATTGACTGTGCAAAAACGGGAGGATTAGCAATCGTGCGGGAGGATGAAGCTATAATATCGCGCAAACGTTCAGAGTCTACGTCGATTAGACTCTCAACGCGGCTAGCCTCAACCGACTTCAACTTTCCAGTCAGCGAGCTTTTGGCAAAAGCCATCATTGTGAGTAGAGGGCTTTGCATGGACTGTGGAAGACGTAAAACACGCTGATGCAAGTGCATCAAGCGAGCATTGCACCTCGACTCAAAATTCAGGTCTCGCTGAGGGCTAAATAAATGGATCTTACTCAGTAAATCCTGTAGTTTACGCTGGCAGGTCTGGTTCTCACTTAAGGGCTCAGGGAAACAAGTAGGAGTCACATTACTCGCATTCATTCGTTCCATTTGCAGGAATCCGTCCAGTAGAAGTGTCATGTCATTTCTATTTCCAGTGTCAGTACAATTCCGTATCTGCAGCTCATACGATAACTCGTCATCCGTCAGGTATTGTAGATCCATCGTGGAGAATGTGTACCGAAAAATTTAAACCGGTTAAATACAAAATTAGAAAAAAAAAGGAAATGAAAATGAGAGGACAATGAAATGAAAATGATAATGAGGGGAGAGGTAACAAAGAAAAGAATATTTGATGAGGGAAAAGGTTCCTCAGATTTTTAGCAAGCTAAAAAAAATTTTGAATAATTGAAAACTTAAGCACAAGCTTAACAAAAACGTCCCAAAGGCCCCACGTTGGGCACCAAATATGTGTAACAAATATGGGTGTGAAACATAAGATATTTCAAAAACAACCTACCTGCTACACACATGGGCCTGGCTAGCTAAAAATCAGACGGCGGCTGGGTCGGAGTAAGCAGAAGCTTTCAGAACTACTGTGCTTAACTGAGAAACAAATTTAACGCCTCATCAAGCAAGTGATAAGTTATAGCAAGTATTGTTCTGAGAACTTGCTTAGGCGCCACCCCTAAGAAAGGGAATTGCTAGGAATTAGGGGATTCCTAGGCTACAAATGATCAGTGACAAATGAAGTTCAAAAACAATTATTTAATGAAAAAATATTAGAAAAAATTTAATACACCCAAAACTTTGTAAACTAATTTTGAAATATAACTTACAACAATATCGAAGGGACTTGGTAGGCGTTCCACTCTCTCGTAAGTAACCCCTGGAGTCCGCTGACCTTCTGTTTGTGTCAAGGAGAACCAGAGCTCACGGTCGGCGAGTGTCCAAGACGTTACTCCTGATTAGCGATGGTGGTAGTAGGCGAAGGTACTCCAAATAGCTCTCAGCTAGGCTGGATGTAAGCTGAGCTTAGTTCGATGGTGATTTATCCCAACTTTTAGAGGGCCTCAAGACCGGAGCCTCGATCGCTGTCGAAGAGGTGATAAAAGCAGTTTGTTTGTCGGAGCAGCAGTTGTTAGCGCCTTCTGGTCAGGTTTAGTGCTCGATCCTGCGACCGGTACCTCAATGGTTCTCCTCAACACAACCAGAAAGACGGCCTGACTCCAACCCTAAAAAAAACCCAGAACAGCAATAGTGTCCTTTACAAACAAGCCAGAAGGGCTGAATACTACAAAGTTGTGACAATAACGTTGAAGAGAGATGGACGCAATTGTACAAAAAAATTGAGAATTAATAAAACTTATCACTTGCTTGATGAGGCGTTAAATTTGTTTCTCAGTTAAGCACAGTAGTTCTGAAAGCTTCTGCTTACTCCGACCCAGCCGCCGTCTGATTTTTAGCTAGCCAGGCACATGTGTGTAGCAGGTAGGTTGTTTTTGAAATATCTTATGTTTCACACCCATATTTGTTACACATATTTGGCATCAGGAGAGAAACAAAATCGTCAGAAGACTTACCCTTGCCACATAGCACTACACTAGTACTTTAAGTACTCAAATATTCAAAAAAACAAGGCTCAGAAAACAAACAGCAAAGATTAGACTGAGCGCGGATTTAGTGTGTCTATCACCGCAGAGCTCTAAACCAAGAATGTCAAATTTTATCTCGTATCCGCTGCTCGTCAACATCACATCACTTCCGGCAGGTCCAACAACCAAATTTTTAATTCGTCTCGCGGCCAGCGAGGGCTTCACAGAACACAAAAAATGTGAATACATGGGCGTAGGTGAAAATAATTCTAAACGTAACAATTAATTTGTTACAATATATATATATATATATATATATATATATATATATATATATATATATATATATATATATATATATATATATATATATATATATATATATATATAAATAGAATTAGAAGAGAGCTTCAAGAGTACGATAGATAAGCTTAGATAGTACAACCTGACCTAAGGGCCGGTATTTCAGCCCTCGGATTATCTCAAGCGGAGCTTAATTACCTTGTTAACAATTGTTCTAACAATTATTACTATAGAAATTGAGCTACGATGAGATAAAACATAGATTGAAATACTGGGCCTTGGTTATTTACCATAATTTTTTATTTATTGAATATTGATAAACCAATGTTGTCAAAAAAAAAATTATCACTAATATAATCGAGAGAAGGATGTATGTATTCAATCTATTTTCTGGATAACATATCTGCCAACCAATGTAATGTACTAATTCTCACTACAAATTTTCTTTCATTGCATCGAATTAGGGGTGGCATCGGCAATACAACCTCGTTGTGAACGAATCTTCATTTTAAAATGGTTAGAAATATCAATTGTAACTATTCCTTTGGTTTCCGTAATTAAATTGCATTAGTCTTTATTTCAAATTGCTCCTTAAGTCCTTGATCGTTTTCCTAGGAAACGACTTCAGGAATAATTACGTAAATGGGTAGCTTAGTTCTATCTTACTACTAGAAATTAAGTTTTTCTTTCGAACTTTTATATTCAACTGCAGAATTCAACTTATGCATATATTTATTCCAGAAGATATATTAAATTACATAATTTTATTGCAATTTTATGCCAAAAGGATTTTTGCTCCCACTTCTAAAAAAAATATGTTTAAAATTCACGCAAATCAGAAAGAGCCTCAATTTCTAATTATAATCAGTCCCTGCTTATTATCCCTTTCTGAAAGAGAGCCATACATCAAGATTTTAATTACTATTTGAACTGAATTTTAACGAGATAGTTTCTCTTGAATTGAATTGAATTAGATACTTGACTGTTTTCAATAGCAAAACAAAAATTGAAAAGCTATGTTTCGTGCAGAAGTACGATAAATCTTTTACTTCAACGACAATTACACAAATCAATATGAAGACGAGTCTGGAATAATTAAATTCCATCTAAAGTTTTCTCAGAAGAAAATTCAATATAGGTACTACGAAAAGTGGAAATAACATATCGGATTTTTTTTTCTCATTCGATAAAATAGTATAATGTACGGATCAAGGATTAGAATACATTATTCACACCAAAATGCATTTGAAGCCAAAGAGCGAAATCTGAGAGCTACAAATAATTGAAGGAGATAAATATTCAAGCGAAGAAAAACTAGCAATTGCAAATATATATGTCAGTTTCCGTGAAAAAGAAAAAAGTTCACTCAACTTAAGAAATCTGACGTGAACATATTTACTTGTACATCATTGGATATATATGTATAATACAATGTGATTTTGTGTTTGATCATATATATCATTGGATATATACAATCAAACACAAAATCTCATCGTTCTACAGTTAGGGCTGGTTTATGATGGATTTAATTTACAAATTTAGATTCTGTCAATTATAAATCCAGCCAATCAAAGACATTGGCTGACATGTCAAAAATCTCAAATTGTCAACTGTCACAGAAAATATATTCAAATCATGAATATGGTAGAGGAGCATCCATATTCACATGATAAAAGTGATAAATCAAGCCTAGATTCAATTATTTGTGCAAATAAAATGGTTTTGGCGATGTAAAATGGCTATTCAAAAGGTCAATTTTAGGTTATATTCCAAAAAAGAGAAGAAAACGGGGATCTAAAACTATGAATCTAAATTTTTGAATGTAAATTCCTAAATTAAGTCCATCATAAATCAGCCTTTAATCGTTTTGGATTTACCCAAAAGATTCTAAGGGCTGGTTTATGATGGATTTAATTTACAAATTCAGATTGCCTCAATTATAAAACCAGCCAATCGTAGACATTGGCTGACATGTCAAAAATTTCAAATTGTCAACTGTCACAGAAAATATATTCAAATCATGAATATGGTGGAGGAGCATCCATATTCATATGATGAAAGTAATAAATCAAACCGAAATTCAATTATTTGTACAAACAAAATGGTTTTGGTGATGTAAAATGACTACTCAAAAGGTCAATTTTATATTATATTTCAAAAAAGAAAAGAAAACGGGGATCCAAAACTATGAATCTTAATCTCTAAATGTAAATTCCTAAATTAAATCCATCATAAACCAGCCTTTAGAATCTGTCAAGTAAAATGCGCTTTCAATCAATCGGTTGATATGGAAACAGTAGGCCATTATTCTTATACTACAACATTCCTAAATACAGATTTCCAAAATTTTACGACTACCAACAAATCTGAATTTATGCGCAAAATTAAAAAATAAATTCCTACTGAAGTGCACTTTCGGTACAGTCTATTGTTATGAAAATAGTAGGCAATCATTCAGATGCTATAGTAGACTGAAATACCAAAATTTCAATATTGTACACCTGATCGTTTCGAATTTATGCGAAAAATTCCATAAGACTGTCAATCATAATACAAGGTATATAACTAGATATTATAAAAGTGTCTAATACAAAATTTAAATATTCTACGACTGATTGTTTAGAATTTATGCGGAAAATTCAAAAAGTCTATCATATAAAGTGCACTTCCGGCTCAGCCGATTGTTATAAAAATAGAAGATGACCATTTAGATGCTACAGCAATTTCAAATGCTAAATTCCAGTATCCTATGGCTAATCATTCTGAATTTATGCGGAAAATTAAAAAAAAGTATCAAGTAAAGTGCACTTCCGGCTTAGCCGATCGTAATCATAATGCAAGATGTACAATAAGATGTTATAGAAGTTCTTTATACGAAATTTCAATGTGCTATGGCGAATCATTCTATATTTATGCAAAAGATTCTAAAAAAGTTTCGAGTAAAGTGCACTTCTGGCTTGGCCGATTCATACAAGAATAGCAGATAGCCATTTTGATACAACATCAAGTTCAAATACTGGATTTCAACGTCCTACGGTTGTTCATTCTGGATTTATTAGAAAAATTCGAAAAAAGTTTAAAGTAAAGTGCACTTCCGGTACAGACGATTGGAACCAATGCGAGGTGCACAACTAGACCCTATACCAGTCTTAAATACAAAATTTTAACATTATACGTTCAACCAGTTTTGAGATTTGCGAGTTACGCACGAACGCACGTACGTACGCACGTACGAACATATGTACTGACATCAAGCCAAAAATAGTCAAAATGGATTCAGGGATGCTCAAAACGGATATTTTCATCAAAATCTCAATAGGTGAATTTTGTCGGTTTCGCAATACTTACTTGTTACTTTGTACAAATAAGTAAAAATAATGTGAAATGCTAAAAATTTTCTAACGTTGCTAATGCAGCTGTCTAAAAAAAATTCTCATCAAAATGGAACTATAGTTCATACAACAAGATTGACAAATTAAACATTATGACGTAAGACGAGTATTTGGTGACACCATTCGTCATGTCACGAGATTTAACGTCTAATTGTAAAAACGCTTGTCTACACCCGTGTTGTATATATGGGATTTTTGTTTACAACATTAAGAGGTAACTTCAGAAACAAATTGAAAAAATGGAAGGATCATCTAGATGATGAAAACGCATTTTTGACAGCTCATGAATGCTTGTTACTTCAGAGATTTCGCAAATTACCATCTCTCACAGTTACTGAGCTTGAAATCAAGCAGTTTGGGCAAACTTACGAAACAGCAGCATTCAGTACTAGTTTCAAGTTGACTATTTGATAGGTACATAATTTATGCATGTACAAACTCAAAAATACCTTTTAATCTTCATTGTTCAGTTATTGACTGACGGGAGGTCGATTGCTGTACCTTAATATGATAATTTATGCGAAAAATTCGAAAAGACTGTTGTATAAAGTGCACTTCTGGTTAAGCAGATTGATACAAAAATAAAAGATAACCATTTAAATACTACAGTAATTTCGAATACTGAATATCAACATCCCATGGCTAACCATTTTGGATTTATGCGAAAAATTTGAAAAAAGTTTCAAGTAAAGTGCACTTTCGGTACAGACGATTGCAATCATAATGCGAGGTGCACAACTAGAGCTTAGACCAGTCTCAAATAAAAATTTCAACATTATACGTTCGACGAGTTCTGAGATTTGCGAGTTACATACATACGTATGTATATACGTGCCAACGTCAAGCCGAAAAATGAATTCAGGGACTCTCAAAACGGATATTTCCATCAAAATCTCGAAATGTTAATTTGAAAGTATTGGTCGATATTTACCGTCTGTTTTCAATTCAGTTCTCATTTTATACAATGATAAAATATAAAAACTGAATAGCAGTGATACATGTCCAACGTTATATCTGCTTTTGTTTTTATTCATTTAAATTATTAAAAATGGATTACCCCGAAAAACATTTTGAATTTGTACGCCTATTACAAATCTGAACAAATAAATGTGTATAATATACGTAATTGAAAATATCAAAATTACTCTGCTTTCTGTGAGTAATAAAAAATTGTGAAATTGTTGTTACATCGATTACAATTAGGAGAGAGAGGCAGCATTCAAAATAATTAATTTCTCAGATTTTTGCAAATAGAGAAATATAATTCAGTTAAAAAAACTAGGTAATAAGACCGCTCAATAATTTATTAATTTTTAAAAAATCTGACGTGAACATTACTTGACTTACTTGTACATCATTGGATATATATTTGATAGTATATATCATTGGATATGTATAATCAAACACAAAATCTCATCGTTCCCAAGTTAATTGTTTTGGATTTACCCAAGAGATTCTAAAAATCTGTCAAGTAAAATGCGCTTTCAGCCAAGTCGGTTGCTATGGAAACAGTAGGCCATTATTCTTATACTACAACATTCCTAAATACTGATTTCCAAAATTCTACAACTACCAAAAGATCAGATTTTATGCGCAAAATTAAAAAATAAATTCCTACTGAAGTGCACTTCCGGTTCAGTCTATTGTTATGAAAATAGTAGGCGATCATTCAGATGCTACAGCAGACTGAAATACCAAATTTCAATATTCTACACCTGATCGTTCCGAACTTATGCGAAAAATTCCAAAAGACTGTCAAGTAAAGTGCACTTCCGGCTCGGTGGATGTCAATAAAAATAGAATATGAGAATCTAGACGGTATAATCGTCCTAAATACTGAATTATAACAATCTACGTTCAATCGTTTTAGATTTAAGCGGAAAAATAAAAAAATGTTTCGAATAAAGTGCTCTTCCGGCTTAGTCGATAGCAATCATAATGCAAGGTGTACAACTAGATATTATAAAAGTGCCTAATACAAAATTTGAATATTCTACGACTGATTGTTTAGAATTCATGCGGAAAATTCAAAAAATCTGTCATATAAAGTGCACTTCTGGCTTGGCCGATTCATACAAAAATAACAGATGACCATTCTGATATAACATCAAGTTCAAATACTGAATTCAAACATCTTACGATTGATCATCCTGGATTTATTAGAAAAATTCGAAAAAAGTTTCAAGTAAAGTCCACTTCCGGTACAGACGATTAGAACCATAATGCGAGGTGCACAACTAGACCCTATATCAGTCGTAAATACAAAATTTCAACATTATACGTCCAACCAGTTTTAAGATTTGTGAGTTACGCACGCACGCACGCACGAACGAACATACGTACCGACATCAAACCAAAATTAGTCAAAATGGATTCAGGGATGCTCAAAACGGATATTTCAATCAAAATTTCGATAGGTGAATTTTGTCAATTTCACAATACTTACTTGTTACTTTGTACAAGTAAGTAATAAGTATTTTTTTTTTGTAAGAATGATTGTATGCCCTCTCTTCCTAGTTTAGTTGAATTTATTAGCAAATTATCTTCTATGAAAATAATTTCGTTCAATCATTGATATATACGATTAATTTTGACAGTTTCCTAAAGCTTGTTACCATCATGTTAACAAGTCCTCCGAGCGGCCTCGGGCTATTTCTATGGAACATGCTTTTGGAACTATCACAATTATCTCGTAAGTTATTATTAACGACCTAAGGATATTAAAGTTGCTAATATATTTAGGTTACTGATAATTACGACATAATTTTGACAATTTCCGATAGCATCTTGTGTGATAACAAATCAGCCCGAAGAAACGCAGAAAGTTGAAAACATGCTTAACAATAGAAATCCTAAGTATTTATCAATGATCGAACAGCATTCGACAAGAATTTTTTTTTTATCACTCCAACTTAGTGATAAATTTGCGATCTATAATTAAATATACATGACATTTGACATCTTGGTTACCCGGTAATTGAAAATTAGCAGTTTGATCTCAATTTGATTCGTAAACATCGCACACATTTTTACCACAAAAAAAACAAATATTGAATTTTGGATGTCAACTTTCCAGTAAGCTTGCAACACTGATAAATATAAAATTATTCAATAATAGAATCCTACAATTATTACTTATCAATGAGTCCCATGCCATTGTGGTCCCTAGAACCCTCATTCCTCTATACAACTGCCTGGGATGTGCTGAATCGATCCAAAAACAGAATTCGCTTCGCTGGATTCTCTACTCTACTACTCTCGCGCGGTAAAGTATACCTCTCGATTTTTTTACTGATTTATAAGATACACCTGACTGTGAAGCTGCAATTGATATTTAATTATTACATTCGAAAAATGATACAATATTTATATATATACATAGGTACATAAAAGTGATGTCTTTTGAATTACATCTATATTCAATTCATATTATTTTTCGGTTAGGTGAATATTCAAATTGATGAGATATGGACAATATAACTAGAATATTTTATGTATAAGGTATATCACTCATATCGTCAAAAAAATAATAAACAAAAAGGAGAAGCGGAGTGATTCAAAAAATTTAGAACTGCAAATGTTGATTGAGGGAGGATGCAGAAATGATGCACTGTAAACAGAATAACGTCACCATTTTTCTGCAAAATTATAGTGTCCAAAACTCAAAATCACATCAGTTATAATCATCCAATCTGTCCTCTAATCACATTTTAAAAAATCTGACGTGGACAACACGTGACTTACTTGTACATCAATCAGAGGCATCTCAAGCGGAGGTGCAAGGGGTGCACGTTACCCAGATGCCATGTCCTTGAAGGCGGCAGTTGGGCCCCGATAATTTTTTTAAAACAAGAGCAATTTCTTCGACAGAATATTTTATTAGAGGTAATCCACAATCCATAATTTACCATTCTATTTTGGAATGGGATTAAAATTGTGGATTTTGGAATGGGATTGGGATTTTGGATTGGGATTGGGATTGGGCTTCTGGACTCTGAATTTTGGATTGGGATTGGGATTGGGATTGTAAATTTTTGATTGGGATTGGGATTGTGGATTTTCGATTGGGATTGCTATGTATTTTGGATTGAGATTGGGATTGTGGATTGTGGATTGTGGATTGTGGATTGTGGATTTTGGATTGGGATTGAAATTGTGGGTTGTGAATTGGGTTTGGGATTGAAATTGTGTATTTTGGATTGGGATTGTGATTGTGGATTTTTAATTAGGATTGAGATTAAAATTTTGGATTGTGGATTGGGATCAAAATTGTGGATTACGGATTATAGATTGCGGATTGAGATTGATATTGTGGATTCTAATTGAGGACTGTGGATTGTGAATTGAGATTACATTTATGGATTGTGGATTGAAATTGTGGATTGGGATTCAAATTGTGGATTGGGATTCAAATTGTGGATTGTGAATTAGGATTGAAATTTTCAATTGGGATTAAATTGTGGATTAGGATAAAAATTGTGGATTGGGATTCAAATTGTTGATTGTGGATTGCGATTAAAATCGTGGATTATGAATTGGGATTGAAATCTTTAAAAAAAAGTACGATGAAGAGAGGGAGGTAAGAGGGGCGCAATTTATATATATTTGACCCCGGCGGTATGTACATAGGCTAGAGCCACCTCTGGATATAGATTAAAATATATTGTGAATCTTATTTTACAATACATTGTGTTTTTGAAATATAATTTTAAAATTTTGTATTGTTATTAAAATGCAGTACCGAACTTAATATAGATAATTGCTTTGATTGTTTCAGCTTGTCTGGTATGTGACGTAGAAGAAGTATTTCTATATCTTTTTAACTCATTGTGGCTATACTGTTTCAATATTTAAATTTGTTATTTGAATAATAACAATTTATATTTGCTTATAATAATATTGATGCAATATTTAATGAATATTTTGCAATATTTCTGCACTAAATAACTGCTTAAATTTTTGTTTTTCAAATTCTGTTTTATCATTTTCTATAATGTTTAAACAATTATTATTAATAATAATTTATTGTATTTACAACAATTTTACAACATTTCAAATTATTTTATTTGAATATTTTTAAATTTTCATTTTAAAGATTCTTTTTCAATTATTTCGTCGAAGCAAGTTAATTCAATCAAATACTAATTGATGGTTACAACACGTTAAAACTTTGGATTGATTTTTGATAATACTAGCTCCTTTTAGCATATCTATCTCTTTTTAACACATTAGAAAACGTAGTATACTTCTTAGCTCGTATAATTTATTTCTGAAGCTTGTTGTTTCGTTTCGGGTGGATCACTGCTGTCCTGGCTTTCGTAGAAGCTGCATTTGCGTCGTCTTTGCTCTCGTAAACTGCGTTTAAAAACTATTTTAACAGTGCTCTGTGGTATATTTGGGGTTGTGAATTTTGCTTATTAACGTAGAGATCAAAATTTTGTGTATTTAAATATGTAAATTGGGGTGAATTTGTTCCGCATTGCGTGTACATTAGGCGCACGTATTTGCGATGTTAGTCTTTGCTCTTATTATGAAATAAATAAATAAAATGTCTTGGTTTTTTTGCAAAGGCCTGTAATGAAAGGTCCAACGTGGGAATCGGTGCACACGTAGGTACCGCTACGAGAGGCACCCCCCCTGGTGAACACCACCGCGTGGATTTGCAATGAGTTCTAGGGCGAACGAGCGAATTAACTGGGGAGTAACGGCATACTCTCGATATGTACCTATCGGAAGTCGGAAAATATGGTAATTGGCGGGGGTCCTTGATTAAGTTCAAGAAACAACATTAGCTGAGACCGATACTTAAGGTTACCATATCGCGTAATTAGGCGGTATCGCGGGCCTCGGAATATGCATTGGCCACGTATTCAAACAACGTTTTTTTTTTTTTTGCAATCGACGAGCACACCGGTGCTTGGGTGTCTGAGCGCTCAGGCATTCATTGGGGTAGTAAAGTAGAGTCAAACAGTAGCATATCTGAGCACTTTTAAAATGAAATCGCGAAGTAGTATGGCAGCAGTCACCCATCGCGTAGCTAGCTCTTCAAACAAAAAATTAGATCCGTTAAATAGGCGCGCAACAAACAAACCAACACACAAAACACGTTTGAATGTTGAACGAATGTTGAATGTATACAACTAATCAAAAAAAGTTCCCTTCCAGCTTCTTCATTTCATCATTACCACCTCCAACAAATCAAGAAAAGGACGTAAGTTGACTAATCAACTTTGCTTTTCAGGTTCTAATCTATTTTTCTTTCAGCTATTTTGTATTACTTTTTCGCAGATTCCTAACTAATTTGTATTTTTTCAGATCATTTGCTGAGGATGAGCCCAGCTGATGAGGTGGACAACGAGGGAATGGACATCGTGGGAGGAGCTGAGGATGAGCCCAGCAGCCAAAATCAACTCTCAATATTTGTTTTGTTGAATGTGATTCACCAAAATTTGTTTTAAGTTTCTGTTTCAGGTCGCCGGCCGTAGATCTTCATAACATCACCGCATCATCAGCTAGGTAATATAATATTACTCATTATGTAATTGTTTTCAACTCTTGCTAAACACGTAAATTACTTATCTTCAATTTATTAGTTTATTTGTATTTTTTATGTTTTCAGATCATCCAGCAGTGGAACCAGATCCCAGCAGAAGAATCAGACCGCAGAAGCAGAATAAGAGCCCAGCAGCAGAACCAGAGCCCAGCAGTAAGATCAGAGCCCAGCAGCAAAATTAGAGCGCAGCAATAAAATTAGAATCCAGCAGCAAAATTAGAGCACAGCAATAAAATTAGAATCCAGCAGCAGAATCAGAACCCAGCAGCAAAATCAGAGCCCAGCAGCAGAACAAAAGCCCAGCAATAGAAACAAAGCCCAGCAACACAACCAAAGCCCAGCAGCAATCCAAGAAGTCTTCCAGCAGCAGCAGAACAAAAGCCCAACAGCCGTCAAAGAAATCTTCCAGCAGCAGCAGAACCAGAGCCCAACAATCTTCCAAGAAGTCCTTCAGCAGCAGCAGAACCAGAGCCCAGCAACCATCCAAGAAGTCCTCCAGTAGCAGCAGAACCAGAGCTCAAAAACCTTCGAAGAAGTCCTCCAGCAGCAGCAGAACCAGAGCCCAGCAGCCGTCCAAGAAATCCTCCAGTAACTGCAGAAGATCAACACATCAGTAGCAACTGTACTAGACTCCAGATTAAACTCAACTTCAAAGAAGTCAACTGATTAATTTTGCCCGCCGCTTGCAAAGTTCAAGTGAGTTCAATTGGTTTTTAAATTTTTGGACTTGTAATAATTATTTTGTTGTTTCAGTTGCAGCGAGCGAAGAAGCCACTTCTCTGGTCTAGGTTTCGCTGGGGTTTTCCTAGGCCCAAAGGGAGAATTCCCGGAGAAGAGCTCGTCTCTTTCCCCTTAGTCATTGCCTGGGGGCGAACAAGGCTTACAACAACGCAACAGCGTCGCGAACAAGACTTTCAACATCACAACAGCATCGAGTAATCAACAATTAATCTTCGAACATTTGTACCCTTTCCTTATTCCCAAAATAAAATCATTCCCACAAAATTTACAGTCGTTTTATTTCTAAAACCTATTTTAATTATTTTCAGAAGTAATTTGGCTTAAAATGGTCCTTGTTCTGTAAATTATTCTAAAATTACCAACCCAAAATTTTCCCGCAAAATTGAATGTATTTTATTTATTTTAAAAACCTGTATTTTTTTTCAGTCAAAAATAAATAATATTTAATTATTACATTGGTAAATTCAAATTTAAATATAAGTGAATAGACAAGCAACCCGCAATTCAAATTTTTTAAAAATTGAAGACCCTTTGTTTTTTAGCCCTAAGAGTGCTAATCATCATAAAAATCATTTATTGTATGAATAATGAAATAAATCCTTCAATAAAACATCAATTTTGTTTTATTTATTTTTAAAATAATCAATAAATGTAGTACAGCAAAAAATAATATGCTAATCTGGTGGACATTAAAAAATGAAATTAAGATTTCCCCACCATTTTTTTGATAAAATTAACCGTTCAGCCAAAAAAAATTATTTAGTTTTCATGATTCAAAACGAGCTATGTGGTGCCACCTGTGTAGCAGAATGTAAACTAATTACTAGACTTTGATTATAACAGTTTACTCAAAAATGAGTACGATAATCAAAAAAAAGTTTCAAGTAAGCTCACATTATTTTCAAAAAATAAATGGGGTGTTTCATTCCCTATTTTTCAATTAGTACTCTTGTTACATCAGAAATCATTTTTTCTCAAATTAACAATTTTCAAGTGAACGCGGGCAATTACCAAAAAAGATAAAATTTAAAAAAATAGTATGATTTAACTTGAAACTATTTGCCGGTTGCTCTATCTCATAGATTATGTACCAATTACTCGAAAATGAGTGCAGGAAGCGAAAAGTCATAATAGTTTTGGAAAATATTTGAGGTACGTCAAGTGAAATTTTTTGATTAAAGTCCTTATTGGGCTTTAATCAATAATCTCTACGCCTGCAAAACTAGTACTGAATACAAAAATTATTTTATGCTCAATCGATACATAATTATACTTAAGTATTTTCAGAATAAGTTGCCATTTAGTCACAAGAAAATAAAATTACTTTAAAATTTCTAAAAACGAGGTACATGCTGCCATCTCTTTGATTCGCGTGAACTAACAGTTAGCCTTAGTTTTAAACGTCAATTTCTAATAGAGAGTTTATATCTCCTAAATAAATGATTTTAGATTTACCAATTAACCTTCAATATGAAGTTTATATTATGTTATTTGTTTTAAAATTGAATCTAGACCTCTATCGATCAAACCCACAAAGAATAAAGGGTAAAATAATGCAAAGAGAATTTGGTCATACTTTTTATCTGCTACCGCAAATTTATAAATCTATTTGTAGTAAAAGAGCTTATATTTGGAGAACTGTTGGCAAATTAGAATTAATTTTTTCATATTCTGATTTTGTGGATCAAAATTTATATTAAAATATATTTGCAGCAAGTCACTAACAGTTATTTTATTTAGACGCATCCTTACCGGCATTGTGCTTATCAAATATTGAGTCACTACTAAAATAATAATTTTAAACTGATATTTATACTTGTTTTAATTTGATAAAGAGTATATTTTGATCAAAAATAATGTATAAAAGCTCGTAGGTCAACAATCAACATATTTTTGAATAGGCACTAGTTTGTTTAGCTTGTTTATTGCGACTGGAAATTAAAAATTTTATTATAGAAAATTCTTGATGTCAGTGCCTTTTAAGAGACTGATTTTCACGAAATAAATGTTTTACATCAAAAAATAGTTATTTTATTCATAAATAACCACCCATTTTAGCAAGAACCATATTAAAAATTATTAAGATAAATAAAAAATGTGCCTGTACCGCAATTGAAGACGTATAACACGTTAAAGGTTAAATGGTTAAGGGTTGAACGGGTTTTATAATAAATCGTAATAAATAAGCTTCCTAGTCTATTTCATCATTATACGTGTGTGTGGTTCAGAAGATATCAGTTTGCTAAATTGAACCCCCTATATTGACAGGGGTTGAGATCTTAGCATAACACATGACATTCAAATCAATGTTTATTACATTATTATACGATTTTTATTTCAGAAGATATAAGCTTTCAAAGTAGTTGCATCATTCAACCCCTTACACAACTTACCCTCTGTACTATCAGGATTGAATGATGAAGGGTTCAAATAAGCTTTCAATCAATCTTTGGTTCATTACTAAACGGTCAGAGGCGTCTCAAGCGGGGGTGCAAGGGGTGCACGGCACCCCGGCACCATGTCCTTGAAGGCGGCAGTTGAGCCTCGAACATAATTCTTTAAAAATAAGACCAATTTCTTCAACAAAACATTTTATTAGAGCTAATCCACAATCAACAATCCATAATCCACCATTCTATTTTAAATTGGGATTAAAATTGTGGATTTTGGATCAGGAATTGTGGATTTTGGATTGGGATTAGTATTTTCGATTGGGATAGGGTTTCTGGATTTTGGATTTTTGATTGGGATTGGGATTGGGATTTTGATTGGGATAGTCGATTTTTGATTGGGATTGGGATTGCGGATTTTCGATTGGGATTGGGGTTGTGGATTTGGGATTGGGATTGGATTTCTGGATTTTAGATTTGGATTGGGATTGGGATTGGGATTGGGATTGGGATTGGGATTGGGATTGGGATTGGGATTGGGATTGGATTGGGATTGGGATTGAGATTGGGATTGGGATTGGGATTGGGATTGGGATTGGGATTGGGATTGGGATTGGGATTGGGATTGGGATTGGGATTGGGATTGGGATTGGGATTGGGATTGGGATTGGGATTGGGATTGGGATTGGGATTGGGATTGGGATTGGGATTGGGATTGGGATTGGGATTGGGATTGGGATTGGGATTGGGATTGGGATTGGGATTGGGATTGGGATTGGGATTGGGATTGGGATTGGGATTGGGATTGGGGTTAGGATTGGGATTGGGATTGGGATTGTGGATTTTCGATTGGGATTGGGGCTGTGGATATTGGATTGGGATTAGGATTGTTTGTGGATTTTGGATTGGGATTGAAATTGTGGGCTGTGAATTGAGATTGGGATTAAAATTGTGTATTTTTGATTGGGATTGTGATTGTGGATTTTTAATTGGGATTGGAATTTAAATTGTGGATTGTGGCTTGAGATTGAAATTGTGTATTGGAATTCAAATTGTGGCTTATTGGGACTAAAATTGTGAATTGTGGTTTGAGATTGAAATTATTGATTGTGGATTGCGGATTGGGATTAAAATTTTGGATTGTGGATTGGGATCAAAATTGAAGATTACGAATTGTGGATTGTAGATTGAGATTGATATTGTGGATTCTAATTGAAGATTGTGGATTGTGAATTGGGATTAAATTTGTGGATTGTGGATTAAGATTGAAATTGTGGATTGGGATTAAAATTGTGGATTGAGATTCAAATTGTGGATTGTGGATTAGGGTTGAAATTTTGAATTGGGATTCAAATTGGGGATTGTGGATTGGGATTAAAATTGTAGATTGTGTCTTAAAAATATCTGCATCACTTTTTTGTGTATCTTTTCAAATAGAGGAGTAAATGGCACTGTTCCATTATCTTGATACACCCTGAATATCCCCATCCAATGCACATTATGAGTTCATTTTATTAAAACAAATTTGTAAATTATGTACAATAAAGTTTTATTACTGCTGTCGTGTTTTGAACTCTGCTGTGAAGCCTTAAGCGTCCCATCTGTTAGCTAAAAGCCTAACCGCAGCCATTTAATTTAGGCTCGAAACTCAATTTGGACATTAAATTTAGTTTTCGCTAAATGTAGGAAGCTGTATTTGTAATGTCATACTTGTACCACAAAGCAGTGTTTATTTTAATTTAATAGAGTTTCCATACAATATTTTGCGATTTGACGTATTTTATATGTTTATGTGTTGCATGTTGCATACTCATATTCATACAGTAATTCAACAATTTCTACAAAGATTAAAGATTCAAATTGATGTTGACGTGTGAAAAGATCTTGCTACATTCATCACTAAATTGATGGAATTATTTGTTCAACCATATTTCATTAATACATTCTTTCAGGTGATTAAGAACAGCAACCTTACTACTAGTTATCAAAAAATTATTTTTATAGAGAGTTTGATTATGAATTATTCTTTATTCCTACATTTCAGGCTCTAAAATGAATAGAAATGACAATTGCTGTACAACTCAAAATTAACAGAAAGAGAAATTACAAAATAGAAAACACAAGATTAAAACAGTAAGCAATTTATTATTACTTGTAAAGTTATTTCAAAGATAGGCCAGAAGCCTCAATAAGAATAGATTCAATTAAAAATTAAATGAAGGTTTAAATAAGTTTATTAATACACCAGACAATTAGTGTTGCCAAAATATTTGAAAAGTATTTCAATACAAAAATATCTGGGAAGACAATCAATTTTTTAAGAAAGAAAAAAACCTATTTAGAAATAAATAATTTAGATATTACATTTTATTATCATGTACAATGGAATAAATACATTTTCATTCAAAAAAGTCTCTTCTGTAAAATGTACAAGACACATGCTACAAAAAACGCGAAGGCAAAAAATAATAATATTTTATCTGTAAATTCACGTCTGCCATATTTAGCTAGTAGTTTTCCTGACTGGCTAATGGTACTGGAAGTAACTTGGAGTTCGTCTTGAGTTTCCTGAATATTCTTGGAAGAAGTACCTAAATTTCCAAGAGTATCAGCACTTCTTTGGGTCGTTTCAGCTAATACTCTACTAATATTTATTAATCTTTTGGTAATGTTCGTGTTTTCTTTTACTAAATCGGACTTATCTCGCTTTTGACGCTGCCTAAGGACCGCTTCTTCGTTAGTTGGTTTTAATAATTCTTCTTTACTAGATTTTTCTATTGCTAACATTGATTTTATATTTGCTCTACGAAAGGCTTCCATGGAGCTTGAAAAAAAAAATTTATTAAAGTTTCCAATTAATTGTTCAAGTGAGTTTGGCATATTAACATTCAAGAAGCAATCGACGCCAGCCAAACTTCCGCAAAATTCACATTTGATCCTTTTTGAATTCCTTCATTTAGCAAAACAGCAATAATTGTTATATATTTAAAATTACGAGTATTCATAGTGTATAATTGATATTATTGGCAGGGTATTTCAATTAAATTTAGAAGAGGGTATTGAATATAGTTCAATGTCATTCAAGTTAATTTTGAGCTAATTAAACTGCAGTATGATTATTTTTGAAATGAAATAAATGTTGGCAAAAGATCTCATTAACGGGACAAAAACAATTTAAAGACTCACATTGGTTATATGATACAATATTCAAGAAATATTAATTACCAATAAATTTTCTTTCGTGAATATTATTTTTTTAAATTAAATATTTACCTGGAGAGTTGTTCTCTTTGCAAAACCACCTCTTTGAGAAGATCCTTGTCCTTATTTTCTTTAGCAATATCTCCTAATTTATCAATATGTTTTCTAATAGCTGCTATTTTCACTCTTCCCGCGCTATTTAAACCATGCAAATCGGATAAAGGACCAGCGCATGCGTTTATATCCTAGAAGAATTGACATTACGTGTTTATGTCTCAAAATATCGAAAAATCACTTACCTGAATGATTGCTTTAATTTGCAAGTTGTTCTCAATAATATCTTGTCTAATAGTATCAATAATAAATTTATTTGAGTCCATTTTAATTTTGTATCGCACAAGAAAACTGCGAATGACAAATGTTGCGTTGGAATGTTAAGCGATGCTAGCTTTGCATTGTGCGAGGAGATGGCGACACTGGTACCAGTTGTTTACTACTTTTAACATTAATTATTTATTTTAAGATGAATCCTGGATGAATCAACAGGATGGAGTGACAGTTTTACAACGAAATTCGAAATGGTAAAATTTGGAACCGTTTTTTTGATGAAAATATTAATGAATAAAAAAAATTGAACCTGTACACCTAAAAAATTAGTATTTAGTCAGTTACGTTACGTCTGCGATAAATGAGAGTATAATTTGCACTAACATATAAAATTTCGCATTCCCAAATCAGAATGTGAACACCACATAATTTACTTGTACACCAGTCTGAATAATTGACAGTTGACATTAGGCAAAATCGATTGCAACCAAAATTTGAGGTAATTATTTAGACGCTACAATAGTCCTAAATACAAAATAGCAACATTCTACAGCTGATCGTTCTGAATTTATAAGTGAAATTCGAACTGCATGGTTCAGCTGATCGCAATCATAATGCAAAGTGTGCAAATAGATGTTACAGAAGTGCTTTATTTCAATATTCTACGGTTGATTGTTTTGAGTTTATACAAAAAATTCGAAAAGACTGATATATAAAAAAATGCACTTTCGGCTCAGCCGATTGCTACAAAAATGAAAAATAATCATCCTACGGCTAACCATAACACAAAAAATTCTACAAAAGTTTCAAATAAAGTGCACTACCGGTACAGACGATTGCAAACCATAATGCGAGGTACACAAATAGACCTTAGATCAGACTTGAATACAACATTTAAAAATTATACGTTCAACGAGCTTTGAGATTTGCGAGTTACGTACGTACATACGTACGTACCAACGTTAAACCGAAAATAGTCTAAATGGACTCGAAAATTCTCAAAACAGATATTTCTATCAAAATCTTGAAATGTGAGCTTTGTCGATATTTAAGATTGCTGTAGCATCTTAATGGTCATCTCCTATTTTTATACCAATTGGCTGAATCGGAATTACACTTTATGTAACACTCTTTTCGAATTTTTTTTATAAATTCAAAACAATTAGGCGTAAAATATTGGAATTTGTGGTATCCGCATCATATTTGTTTGCGATTTAATTTCGCACACATATAGAACGATTCTTGTTCAGACTTACTGTCCAAATTATTTTTTTTTTCAATAAATACTTTATCACTGAAATTTTCAACTTATTTTTTCAACAGTATGATATTAATAAGTGGCGTAGCAAGAAATTTAATGTAAAATAAAATAATGCAGGGCTCTATCTAAACTATCTAGGTTTTATCAAGCGAAAAATATAAATACATATAAATACTTGAAATGCGCAAAGCTATTTCATGGCTTGATCCTAGAATAGAGGCTCCCTTTAGACCTTTAGAGGCTTAAGACGTAACTAAAGCTACCAAACTAACTAATCTTAGGTGGAAAGACCGGACCTTACGAAATAATTCTAAGCGATGAGTTAGAATTCACTTGTTCTAATACAGTTTTTAGTTGTGAAATGTACAGATTCCAAAACAGTGTTTGGGTTTTTTTTGTTTTTAATTTTGTGTTCTAGGTCGTATCGTCATAATTTTGCCCAAGTTAAATTTATTCTAATTTCAAATTTTACCATTTTCAATGAATCGTCGTTCAATTTTATTTATTAGATGATATTGATTTATTTATACCGCATCCCTTTAAAAATCGATGAAAATTAAAATTTTTGTAAATCCTGCCTTTGCCGACTCCCTCTCCCTCTCAGCCTGGTTCATTCCAAAACAAATTTTAAATTGCAAAAATAGAATTATAGATCTGTTTTATCTATTGGAAAGGGTCTTTTAGGCCAGTGATTTTTAGCCAATAATTTTTCTTTGGCTTCCCACAGAGCTTCAATTTCATTATCAACTGGTTTAATATATGTTTCTCTCCACTCCTCTATAGTATAATTATCATAAACTTTACTCATGTTTACAGCCATATCTGATTCAATCTGCATCAGTTGCATTTTATAAATATTCAAATCTTTTGTTGCTTCTTCAATAAACATTAAATTAGAAATTCCATGATTTATATTGTATTCTGTCATCCATCCTTTTACTCTTGAAGATTGACTCAGTTCAGTTATTTCTTCTTTCAGCTGTTGCAATTTTATAACAGCTTCCAAGATGTTTCCTCCAGGAAAACCGCATTTCGGTGTCCCCAAAGCTGGCCCCATCAATGCGTAAGGATTTTCGCATTGTAGTAAATTTGCTATTTGTTGAGGAGGCTCTAAATTCGAATCAATATATCCTTGTATTAGATATAAGCTCACTGCTAAAGATGGTATTCCAACAGGAAGAAGTTCGCACAGAACTGCAAAATGATCGTAGCGTTGCCAACCGGTTATTATAATGCCTTCAAAAGTGATTTTATCGGAATAATCTGCAACTATTTGCAACCAAGATTTATGATTTTCTAAATGATAACGAATGTCAGTAATAATTTGGTCACTACCAGTTGCTCCTTTAAACGCACTAGCAATCCAAATTCTTGGGAATACATTCGCGTACATTTCCCATAAACTAGATCCTAAATATGAGTAAACATCTCTGGTATATTTCCAAACAACAGGTTCTACCAAACTTGCAATTTTCCAGTTTTCTAAATCTTCTTGGCGTATATTTCTGAATTCGTCGTCCCACATAAGGACTCGCATGTCAGGGTAGTTTATTTTAATAATATTAGCAACAGTTGTTACATGGTCAAGGAATAATTTGTGTTTCGACCATTTGTTTTGGTCCATCCTTTCAAAACATTTATTGCAATGGCCGATAAGATACACTTCATCTGCTCCAATATGAATTAATTTTGAAGAAGGATGCGCTTTTATAATTTGGTCTATCATTTCTCTTATTATAATCAGAGTTTCCTTCTGTGATGGGCATATGACTAATGGATATTTAGGTACTTCTCTCAAATGTTTCCATTCTTTCAATTTTAAAATAAATTCCATATGTCCGAATGTTTGTATGAGTGGTATTATTTTAAGATTCATATCAGTAGCTAAATTGTTTATGTATTTTATATCTTTTCGAGTATACGCATTAGAAGCAGATATATTCCCAAGAAGAGATCCTTCGTATGGAAACATATCTTCATACTCCATTATAACTCCCGTAGCACCCAATTTAACAAGAAGTTTGAAAAATTGATGATAATATGATACTTTCAAAGGCGCTCCCTTTAAATCTACATGAACAATTTTTTCGCCTTTAAATATAATTTTACTTGGTTTTATGAAGTTACTCAAATCCTCTTCAAAAGTATTTGCAATTTTTTTTCGATAATGAAATGGGATTTGCATGAAAGAATATGCAAAATCTTCATTCTTATACGTAAACCAAATTAGAAAAAGTAGAGCCACAGGGATTATAACAATTAATACTTTAATTTTTTTTATTTTCAATAAATCTCGAGGAATCTTGGGCATATTTATTGAATAAGAAATTATTTAATCTCAAAAGCGTATCACTCAAACCTAAAAATAAGCCTAATTATAGAATTATGGATGATATATAAGAAACAGTACATCTATTCTTATTATAACGAATCTTAATTACCAAAATATGTTTATCATCCAAAAAAAATGGAAATATTTGAAACTAAACAAGAAAGCTTGAAAAATTGTTAAACAACGATCAGGGAGACTAGATACCAGGAGAGCGAACGGTATAGACGTCAATTTGCGCGCTCACAGAAAAATGTTTACAAAATAAATGCAGGCCATTGAATATAGATGGCGATAGTAAAGCAAAAGGAATTTGGACCACAGAATACTAAATTAGATAAGTAAAAATGTAAAATAATCATGGAAGGAATTGTTCTATTAGGGTGAAGTAGTACTATAATTTATTTCAGTTGAGAACGGTACAAGGGCTCTTATGTGACTTTCTAAATACGAACCAATTTCAGCACAATTGTCAGTCGATCATCAATTAGCATAAATAGATTTGTGCAGTTCGAAGATTTAATTTTTTCAGGTAATATTTGAATATATTTGTAGCTTTTATTTCTTGAATTCATCTCTATCAAGCTTTTTTTGAACCCTGCATTTAATTTGAGTAGGTCATGTTTACATTTCTGCCAATCAAAAGGCTAAATCGTAGTCCCATAAGAGTACTTGGACTGTTCTTTACTGAAATAAACTATAATTGTCTTTATATAATTTAATATTGTTTTGGAGTAAGTCAGGTTTACGGAAGGTCAGTGATTGTGGCGCGATAGACAAGAATTTAAATATCTTGACATTTCAGGATGAAACATAAGGAATATTCACTGAAATAGGAATTGAAAAATAATGTCATCTATAAGTGTACCAAATTTTTAATCAAAAAAGTGAATAAGTTTCGAGAAATTGATGTTTTAAGCATAATTTTTTTCCCTTAAAAATTTCAAGTTCAAATTCGCAGAAAATTTATGAGATAAATACAAGTAAAGTGCCTAGTATATATATATTTTTGAGAAAAATCGTTCGAATAGTTTCTGAGATATCCGAATTGCATGCTAATTTTATACGTTACCAATAATTTTATTAGCGAATTTATAATAAAACTTTGGCAAAATATTTAATTTTTATGTACACACAGCTAAAATCTTTAAATCTTTGTCAATTTATTATAGAAAAGTTTGCATCAAACAAGATTCACCATTTTAGATTTTGCGCTGAAATAGTTCAAGTGTTTATTTCTTTATAAATAATACATATTTTAAATAACTATGTTTTATTGGGATATCAGTTCTGTAAATTAATTAGAAACACAACGTTTGACAGTAAAGTGCTGCCTTTTTCAAGTGTAAAGGCAGCACTTTGCTGTCGAAACGTTGTGTTTCTAATTAATTTACAGAACTGATGTCCCAATAAAACATATTTATTTATAAAATGAGTTCTGAAAAGTTTTTTCCTTCATTAATACATATTTTACTTTTTCATATTTCACTGAATTAAATAATAGGTAATATATTACATAATTAATTAATTGGCGCCAGTTTTTAAAGGGTACTTCACCTACACAAGCGCTACCTGTACCTCTACTGGTTTTTGTGGATGTTCGTTGAACATTGCGTCCGTTCCCCTGGGTGTTAAGTCTCTGTGTAACGATAACGAAGTCAGCTGTCAAATTTGTCATTGATGGTGAAGACATGTTTACATACGAAAACAAAATAGGATGCTAATTATTATTTGTATAATTTTATGTAAATAACTACCAAAACATCTTGACGATGACTCACAAAATAAGATATATTACTGATACTTGAAGATAAAATTTAATTTCGATAGTGAAGGTTAAAATATTCGGAAGTTATTATTAATTTGTTTGGTGTAACTTGAGTTTAGTTTTCTAAACATGGAGGTCCATCGCGAAAATATTAAAAACGTCAAAATAGTATAAAAGAAGTAGAATTGTGTGGTGTGAGTGATAAATAAATTATTTATTTTTGTTTATATTAGTTGTTTTATTTTGTTATATATAAGTACTTCAAAAGTGACAGTGAAATAAAATGGTTGCGACACTATGTTAGAATCACTACAAATGTTTCTGTTTTTGTTCAAGTCGAAGTATCGTCGAAAATTTATGGTAGTGTGGTCAATTGTGTGTTATATTGTTGTGTTTCTTAATAATTTTTGTGGCGAAGTGCAAGCAAAATGTCAAGATACCTCCTGTGGTGGAAATGGGGTATGCAAGAATGACACATGTGTTTGTTTCGATGGGTGGCAAGGACCTCAGTGCCAATTTTGCGGAGGAAAAGTCAGGTAATATAGAAATTAAAACCACATGTTATATAAATTCCACATTTAATGTTTGGGTATTAATTTGGGACATACATTCCACTTCCTATGGTCCATGTTCCAGTTTTCCATATTAGACAAAGGTATACCGAAAATATTCTGTTAATAATTTTATTTTGTCACGCAGACTTGCCTCCTCATCAGGGACAATTCACGATGGTTTAGGTAACTATTCGGTAGGGGTAAAATGCAGTTGGTTAGTCGACGCTCCAAATTCTTCAATAACTCTTCACCTAGAAGAATTTGCTACAGAATGTGGATGGGATCATTTATATGTCTTTGACGGTGATAGTGTAGATTCTCCTTTATTAGCCGTTTTCAGGTAAAAATAAATTTTGGTAAGAAATTCTGCAAAAATATTACCATTTGATCGATAAATAAAATAGAGATGTAAAGACTTTTTTCATTAATATAATAAATTGTGAATATTTATGTGATACAAAATTAACGGGGCTATTTTTTAATTTTCTATAATGCCATAGAACTGTAAATGTTGATAATTGGTTTCGTTTTTGCATAATAACTGCTGAATATAAGATTGAAAATCTCTCAACTAATTATTTTTGACTTATTTCAGCGGACTAATGTATAAAAGTGGCTACCGTATTCGCAGAATACCCGAAGTAGTAGCGTCCTCAGGATCAGCTTTATTGCACTTTTTCAGTGATGATGCTTACAACATGTCAGGCTTTAACCTTACCTACAGATTAAATGCCTGCCCAAGTATGTTATCGGGCTTAGATTGCTCTGGAAAAGGCGTTTGTATTGATGGTGTGTGTACTTGTGATGCGGAACGGCACGGAAACGCTTGCCATTTATTGAAGTGCCCCACTGGTTGTGGCCAGACAGAAGGCAGGGGTCACTGTGAACGAGAAAGACATGGATGTGTCTGTGAACCTGGTTTTTGTGGCGAAGATTGTGGACAAATGTCTGCTCTTGGATGCTGGGAGACAGTTTCTCCTTTAGGGTTTTACCCGCCTGGATCTGCCAGCCATGGAGCAGCTGTTTGGAAAGATTCCTTGTATATTGTTGCTGGAGAGAGCTATAATAGAGGTCAAATGATGTACATATATGATTTTAATGGTGAGTATTAAAGAAACCTTTATTCTAACATCCTATAGTAATATACATAGAAATTATGCCAATTCCTTCTTGGGGCCGTTCCACAACTTTTAAATTAAATATTCTTTATAACTTGCGCGCAAGTCGTACGTACTGCTGTTGTAAGCAGTAGTTGTCAAATAAAGATCATTCCATTTAGAAGTACCGCCCAATAAGCGGTGTTTAGTAGTGCACTCTTCCCGATTATCTCGGGCTCAAAATCGGTTCCACAGGCACATTTAGCGCAATATTTTTACCCCATATTGTTACCATAGAGACTACACAAGGAGTATGAACTCTATCTATACAGGATGGTGACTCGAAGGACGCACCATAGCGTTTTCAATGCTATTTTTGAAATGTTCAATTATTGGCTTCCCTAATTATTTTACATCAAAAAAGTTGAATAGTTTATTGTAGAGGAAAAATTTCTGCATTTTTGACACTAATATCTTTGATTTTACTCTACCAGGAACCAGTAAAATTACGGAAATGCTTATTGATAATTTTCTTAAAATCAACAGTGCCATGAAATAACAAAATAAAATTAAAGAAAACTTATATTTGTCGAGCACTATTTTGACCATAAAATTCTAGTTTTTCTTCTAAATTATACACTACAATTCAAGACACTTGATATGAAACGCTGATGACAGCAGATGGCAGATATAAGCAATAACTTTGAATGGGTACATTTGTTTTTTATCTCATGGCACTTTGATTTTAAGAGAATTATCAATGAACATTTTCGTAAATTTAAAAATATTAGTGTCAGAAAATGCAGAATTTTTTTCTCTACAATAAACTATTTAACTTTTTTGATGTAAAATAATTAGGGAAGCCAATAATTGAACATTTCAAAAATAGAATTGAAAACGCTATGGTGCGTCCTTCGGGTCACCACTCTGTATAAATGACTTCCGTTTGTATCGAAACTATGGTGTTGGGTGGGTAAATGGTGAAGAGATTGTATCTTTGTGTAATGATTAAAATAATCTATACATTTTTCAGAATTTTATTGAATAAAAAACTATTTTTGATTTTAAAGTCTGTATATTTTATTTGAAACTTTGACGTTCCGATCCTTTGACCAAGGATCTTCTTCAGAAAACAATCGATACATTGATTGATTGTTCTCTAAAGAAAATCCGTGGTCAAAGGATCGAAATGTCAAAGTTTCAAATAAAATATACAGTAAAAACGACTTTTGATTTTAAATTCTGTATATTTATTGGAAACTTTGACGTTTCGATCCTTTGACCAAGGATCTTCTTCAGAAAATAATATACAGAATTTAAAATCAAAAGTCGTTTTTATTAAATAAAATTCTGAAAAATGTATAGATTATTAAAATATACAGAATAAGATTTGTTAACGATTAAAATGTTATTTTATTATTCAAAATCAGAATATCCCTAATCTAAATGATTTTTTTAAATCAAAGGATGCTACGTTACATGGTACTATTCGGACACTGACGACATCTAGTTTGTCAGGTGTTTCTGAGCATATTTTGTTATTTCGTTCTTGAGAACTTTGACTCCTTGTGTAGTTTCCATTATTATTACTTTCGATAATATTCTAATTTTTTCACGAGGGGGAAACCGCAACGGCATTTTAGTGTACAAACTGATGGCATTATACGGCATTCATGAAAATTCATCGACATTTGAACGGCATTGAACAGTTTGTAAAAAAATATTAATGCAACAGGAAGTATGCAAAGGAGTATATTTATTAGTGATTAATATTAACGAATATCAATTTTCAGGCATTCGCGAATGCGAATATCTGACGCCGATATTCGCGAATGCGAATGCGAATATTCAGTGATGATTATTTTATGATCAAATTAAAATCAGATTTATATGAAGATTAATAAGGCCCAGTTGTACAGTCAAAACTTATCCAAAGTTTAGTAAAACAAGGTTTAATTTCTGTGGTAACAATTGCTGAAATAATTGAAACCATAGAAATAAAACTTGGTTTTGCTAAACTTTGGATAAGCGTGGACTGTACAACTGGGCCTAAATGATAAAAGCTTAGGAGATCAATAAGTTTTTGTTTGCTCACTTATATTATATATTTTTTCTACGGACGTCCAAAAATTATGACATTTGTATATCAATATAAGTATGCAAAATGTCGCAAAATATTTCTCGCACAAATTTTTGTATTCTGTTATAATTTTAATAATTCATTTTTTGACAGTTTTTTCATTGGGGAAGAGTTGAAACATTCTAAGTTAATGATTGTAGGAAGAGTTAAGTTTCAATTTATGATTTTCTTTAATAATTTACGATGATCATTTCGACTTTTGAAGTCATCTTCAGGTATCTTTTTTTATAAAAAATATATAAATGAACAATATAACAAAATATCAACAAATGAAAGACATTTTCAGTAAAAACACCAAGTTGGCAAAATAAATGGAATAATAATAATATTGATGAGTAGAATTATCATCATTTTGACGTCTGAAAAAATATTGTATGCAACTAGTGCGTGAAATTTCATTGGTGCTTTCGAATGACTTGTGCCTCGACTACCGCCTCGACAAAAAACTCTTATTCTCAAGCATCAAAGTATAATTTCGCACACTAGATACATAAATAACTGTTAACTATAATATTTCATAATTTTTTTAATGAAAAGTTGATCATTTATAATTTTTAATATCAAATATAAAAGTGAAGGCTGTATTTTTCTTGACATTCATAGTCGCATGAATTTTGCGAATGCGAATGCGAATGTCAAGAACAATGCGAATATTCACGAATGCGAATGCGAACATTCGTTACCGATTCGTTACATTACTAATATTTATTATTAAAAGTTTAAGATTACTTGTGGCTGAAGCAATAATATTATTTTATGAATTTTTTAATTTTTTTTATTTGTTTTGTAAAACGCTATTTTGAACATTATTTACAAATATGGAATTCTTATCACTTATAGCAAATAAACAAATTATGTATATTCCTTTTTTACATTAATTAAAATTTATATTTAAACGAAAATTAGTATGAAAAAGTGGTCTTGATTACGACTCTTTCGTGATAAACACTTTTAATTCAAGTATATCAATTAAAAATTATATATTTTTTTGGAACTATAAAATTTGTACAATAATTATTCAACTTTTTTACTACAGTTATTTGCATAATTACATAGCTCACAAAATTATTTATTTTTTGTTTCCTAGAGTCATTTATTCATGAAATGTCATAAACTTGATAAATTTAATTTTTGATCATGACAAAATTTTGTTGAAAAATGTGATTCTTTGCTCATATCAGTTACCATCACATCGTTCTTATCGCGATCACATATTTTCTTGCTCCTTGTCTTACTTTGGTCGTGCTCGCAGCGGTTGATATTCCTTTCTATCGTTTATTTATTTATGCAACTTATGAAATGAAGCTTCGTCAGTGACTTTTTTTCGATAAATTGATTGTAGGCTAGCCTCGCTCGCACTTTTGGAAAACAACTCTTAATAGTACTGAATTACGCTGAACGCTTATGTGGGTCCAAAGTTGAGCCCGAGACAACCGAGAAGGGTGAACTAAACTCCTCATGTTGAGCCGAAATCTAGTTTATTTGAGAGATACTGCTTACAACAACAGCAAATATGACTTTTGTTCAAGCGCGCAAAAGAAGTGTATTATAATATCAAGCTAATAAACGAAAAATATTGAATATTCAAAAATGCTTATTTCTTTATTCAAATTGAAAAGCTGATCTAAATTGAGTTGTGTGTATAAATATAAATGACGATAGATAAAATTTCGAAAAAAAAACCGGAACAGGAAAGTATATGACCGCTATAATCACATTTTTACGATGACCACTACGAACACGGCCGCTATAAGCACACCACCGAAAAATATATTCCCTAATTAACTTTTTTATTGAGTATACAAATATGTCGGCACTATATAGGTAGTGAAAATAATTTTTTATTAGTACTGTACTATTTTAATTGTATAGAATAGATCATTTCTAGAGCTTTACAAGAAATTATATTGACTCATTATTTTAAATTTTCATATATGAATTAGTAGTTTATGGAACTTCAAATATATTTCTTGTGGTAATTATTTTGTATTTACAGGTAATGTGTGGGAGACACCGCACATGGAAGGACTTGTGGCCCCGTCCTTTAGGTATGCTCACTCCACAGTTCTTTACGGAGATAAAATATTTCTCTATGGTGGCGTTTTGGGCAATCGTGGACCAACATCCGAACTCTGGGCATTCGACATAAGTGCCAAAAATTGGGAGAACGTAACAGTCAAGCCCGGACCATGTAACGGAAGAAATTTTTGTCTTCCATTAAAGTCCGCTGGCCATTCAGCAACTATAGTCACTAATATAAACAATAAAAAAGCAGATAAAATGGTTGTCATCTTTGGACATTCTCCGAATTTCGGTTATTTAAATACTGTTCAAGAATTTTATTTTGGAACGAGGGAGTGGCATATTGTAAATACAAGAGGATTTCCAGTAAAAGGTGGTTATGGACACAGCGCAGCCTGGGATCCGTTAACACGGAAAATATATGTTTACGGAGGTGTAGTTTCTGAAAACGAGTCCACACAGATTTTAAGCAATCGATTATACTCTTATGAACCTGATACTAGGATTTGGACTCTTTTAGCTAACGCCTCATCTGCAAGATTCTTGCATTCTGCAACGTTTATATCTTCCGGTCTTATGCTAATTTTTGGTGGAAATATTCACAATGACACCTCGCATAGCTTCGGAGCTAAATGTTATAGTTCAGATTTATTAGCATATGATGTTACATGTGATAGTTGGCAGCAGTTATCAATTCCACTTGAAATGCAAGCAGATTTAGCTCGATTTGGTCATTCAGCTGTCACATTTGAAGATTCTTTGTACATTTACGGAGGTTTCGACGGTCAAATGCTGTCAGATATGTTGAAATTTAAACCAGGAAATTGTGAACATCTTTCTACCCTAACTTTATGCTTGAATACGCTTCCGGGTAGAAAGTGTGTGTGGGATTATAGAACGGGTAAATGCATTTCTGTATCAGAAGTAGCTCCATCTTTGTACTGGGCCCCTCCCAATGAATCTGAAGGAATAATCTCAAAATGTCCAGAAGAGAACCGCAGTGTTATCGCTTATAGTATAATACAACATTCCGAAGAATGTTCAGCATTTACAAACTGTGCAAGCTGTGTACAAACAACTAGAAAATGTATTTGGTGTGGTGGAAAGATGTGTTTGAGAGAAAAATGTCGGGAAGGAACTGTTGGAAAACCAGTTTTAGCTTTAGATCAGTGTCCAGTTGATCCTGTGCCTGTTTGCCGCCAGCTTCATACTTGTACTGCTTGTGGATCGCAGCCAAACTGTCTCTGGCATTTTGAAAAAGGATGTATGGCTCATATTATGACTCTTAATTCTACTGGTAAGAATCAAACACAGATGTTTTTATTTAGCACATTAATACCGAATGAAATGTCTAAAAACTGGAAAGATTTTAAAAAGTTAAAGTTTTTTCCTTCATTGGAAAGATTTTGTTCAGAAACATATTTTTATTGGCTGTGCCAATTCCATTGAACCTCGAAAATTCAATACTTTGGAATTTAATTTTTTATATGATTTACTCAACGAACTGTTAAAAAGGACTGACAAATCGACTGTTTGATCCTAAAGATAATAATTGTGTAGAAGTGTTTCGTAATGATTATAACAAAAATTCCTGACTTTACGTGACATTTTTAGTTTTTTATTTACATCTTTTGAACGGCTGGTTATTTGTTGCTTCTCTGTCTCTAACAATCTAAGAGTTATTAGCTGTCAAAAACGACTTTTTTCTGAATTAAGTTTTTACACAACATTTTTCGGTCAACTTTGTTTCCTAGACCTGAAGCGACCTGAAGCATTAAGTTATCAAAAAAAACTTTCAGAATAAAAGTTGTAGAGCATTTAATTCTCTATAAAATCCATATAAATTTTGATATTTTATTTGAAATATATCATAACTTATGCTTATTCAAAATAAAAATAATAATGGAGATACGCGTTGCATAATTGCAGATGAAATTAAATTATAATTAGCGCTACCCACATGCATTTCAATCGTTAAAAAGAATCGTTCAGTGGTCGTCCTCAATGATTTTGAAGACATGCTTTCTGAAGCGGTATGATGTTTCACTCACCTCAACAACTATTGATGCCTCTCAATTATTAAGTCAGTCCCGAAGATTAAATCTGATATCTCATCGTTATGTTTAACGGAGGCTGCAGCAAAACAGCATAATTTCAGAGTATATCTACAGATGCAGAAATGGCTTGTACACTGGTTTCCCTCACAATAATGGGGATGGGAGCAGAGACGAAGTGCTCTGAGGATTGAGCTCATCTCTGTCCAGTCGGTATATTAAATTTAGTGTTAGAATGCCACGGACAGTACTTTACTGGTGTACATATTGTAGAAAAAGATAAGACAGGGAGCAACGAGATAATCTCCATCGAATCATTTGAGATGGATCAGAAAATCCCGATGATACTGACAACCCTGAGTCCATTCAAGAACCATTCCAGACCCATTACGACAAAAAAAGCTGTTAAAACAAAATCTCTTTTTTATAAATATGTTGAAAATGAAAGACAATATATTTTCAGCGTTTTTTTGGTATATCTAAAAACCAATAGGTATTAATTTTGTTGCTTTGTCAAACATTTGCTCCTTGTAAAGAAGTATCAAATAGGATGACAAAAAAAAATCTGACATGGACATCACGTGACTTACTTTACTTGTACATTATTGGATCAAACACAAAATCTCATAATTCCACGGCTAATCGTTTTGGATTTATCCAAAAGATTTCAAAAATCTGTCAATTAAAATGCGCTTTCAACCTAGTCGGTTGCTATGGAAACAGTAGATCATCATTCTTATGCTACAGCATTCCTAGATACTGATTTCCAAGATTCTACGGCTAACAGTTCTGAATTTATACGCATAATTAAAAAAATAAACTCCATCTGAGTGCACTTTCGGTTCAGTCTATTGTTATGATAATTGTCCTCATCTGTCAAATTGAATCATTTGACCAATCAAAATGACGTTTTGTTTGGGTACCGACCAATTAGATGTGATATTCTTGAATATTATTCTGCCAGCGACAATTTCTCGTGTAAAAATATTCGACAATTTTCCTTGAGCTTAAAAGTTTTTTTTTTTCCCTTGAGCTTGATTAATAAATTATAATATTTGATATTTCTTAATAAATTAATATTTGTAGACAAGATTATTTTAAGCAAATTTATTGAAAAATTAATCCAATATTACAAAAAACATTTAGGGTGGTTTTACAACATCTTATATAGTATTAAACTATGGAAGATTCACATTTGAACAATTTGTAAAATTAAATGTTCAGTTATCGTAAATATTTCTATGATTTTCCTGCGTTTCCGTAACCGAAGTATTGGTATTAGCAATTGTATCGGTTCGATCGGATCTCAATTGTTCAACAATGTTTGCATGATATTCTTCATCGAAATGCAGATACGGCTTTATCGAGCTACTACTTGAATTTCCAGATATTTTAATTAGAGATTGTTCCGGAATTCTAGCTTTTGCTAAATGGGAGATGGCAGACGATCTATGCGAATGATTGGAAATTTTGACATGTTTGGTATTGATACCAATAGCTTCTGCAGCAAGTTTTGTCCATTTGGAGATCATATTTTTTCCTACCGGAGAATTTTTATACCACGGGGAATTTGGCTTATTTGAATCAAAGTCATAATTTGGTGTTAAAAGTAATCTTTTACTACTAATATTTTTTCCTCTTTTTGACAATAATTTTCTTAATAATCTGAAAAAAAATATTACTATAATATTGGTTTAATATATTGCAATATTTGCTTAATACCTCACGGGACACAATGATTCATTTTGTTTGTTTGGTATCAACCATTTTGAATCAGTAAGTTTCTTAGCGCCGCCCTGTGCTGTTTTCGAAATGATTGGGTTGTATTCAATTCTTTCAGTACAGATTCCCTTGTTGTCTCGTTCTTCTTTGCAATAGGTGACTAAGCAGTGAGCACCTTCTCCACCACGTCATGCAAGTTCATGAGCAACCACATGGTAAATTTTTTTTTGTAATTCGTCTGGCTTGTTTTCGTCATATATTTCCATCATCTGTTGAATTTCTGATTCTGTAAGTGCAGCTGAACTCACTTTTATTAAGTCGAGATTCAGTTGTAACTTTTTTCTTTGAATATCGCGAGCATTTCTGCTTGTTTGAAATGCAATATCGATAAGAGGATTAATTTTTATTTTAAATTTATCATGATATTTTTCTTGAATTTGTTACGCTACGGAGTTCCACATTTGCTTCACAACTAGTTCTTTATAGTAGGTCCCATCAGATTTTCTCATATTGAAACCCCAATCCAATAAAATATCATTTAATTTTTCTACCGGCAAAGCTTCAGCAGTAACATCATAACCTCTGCCGCAACAAAATTTTTGGAACTGCGTCCACACTGATTTTTTTTTTAATTGACTGTATTAACTGGTGTACCTTTTTTTAATTTCTTCATTAATAACTTGTATACAATCTGATCCAAACCGAGAAACCATTCTGTTAATCACTGCGTTTTCACAAAATACAAAATATTTAAGAATTTGTTGATTCGTCACCATAGCAACAAATGACAGATACTCAAACTTCTTGATTGTTTTCAATAGATTATTTTTTTTTTTTTTGATATTTTTCGAGCAATTATCTTAACAAATATCCCTCGATCTGGCATATATTCTGAAAATTTTCTTTTGCTATTCACACTTGTGTTTGTTGCCCCTTAAAAATTACCCACGCGCTTTGCGCTTGTGCAATTTTTGTTGCAACAAACACTTGCGTGACAGCTCGGAAAATTTTCGGTGATATGCCAGACACTTGGGATATTGTATATGAAAATAGTAGGCAATCATTCAGATGCTACAGCAGACAAAAACCAAATTTCTATACTCTACAGCCGATCGTTCTGAATTTATGCGAAAAATTCCAAAAAACTGTCAAGTGTAACGCACTTCCGGCTCAGCCGATCTCAATGAAAATAGGATATGAGCATCTAGACGGTACTATCGTCTTGAATACTGAATTTTAATATTTTACGTTCAATCGTTTTGGATTTTTGCGGAAAATTCAAAAAATGTTTCGAGTAAACTGCACTTCCGGCTTAGCCGATCGCAATCATAATGCAAGATGTACAACTAGATGTTATAGAAGTGTTTAATACGAAATTTCAATATTCTACGAGTGATTGTTTTGAATTTATGAGGAAAATTCGAAAAGTCTTATATAAAGTGCACTATCGGCTAAGCCGATTGGTACGAAAATAGGAGATGACAATTTGGATGCTACAGAAATTTCAAATACTGAATTTCAGTATCCTACGGCTAATCATTCTGGATTTATGCGAAAAATTCAAAAAAAGTTTCAAGTAAAGTGCATTTTCGATTCAGACGATTGCAACCCTAATGCGAGTTGCACATCAAGACCCTATACCAGTCTTGAATACAAAATTTCAGCATTATACGTTCGGCGGGCTTAGAGATTTGCGAGTTACGCACATACATACATATGTACAGATATCAAACCAAAAATAGTCAAAATGGATTCAGGGATGCTCGAAACGGATATATCCATCAAAATCTCGATATGTGAATTTTGACAGTTTCACAATACTTCCTTGTACTTTGTAACAATAAAATGTATTGACTAAACCTTAAGAATATTAATTAGTATATTTAACCGAGAGTACCCGTAGTTTGACGACTGGTAACTGCACCTTACGACTAAAGAAATATCAATCAAATCTACCGAGTGCACTATAAGTGTGTCACACCCATAGCGGGTAAAAGGCGTAATTGATATTTATTAATTTTTATTTTATATTTTTACTAAGCAATTCAATGTTTTATTCCAGAGTTTTTGTTATAAACTTCAAGCGCTAGGAGACAAAGTTTGTCAAAAATCATGATGTAGAAACTTTTTTTTTTAGAAAAAAATCTATTCTTGACAGCGAATATTTCTTGGGCGATCAAAGATAGGGAATTAACGTGTGAATATTAATTTATAAGAAAATTGATCGGCTTTGATTTTGTATGTCATGTTTCTACTACGATCAAACATTCAAGAGACAATAAACAAATAAAGAAAGAAATCCACATTTTTACCACGCACGGAGTTAAGTCACAACGTAGAGCCAAAGACTTCTGGTATTCACGAAACATCTCAAAACATACTTCAGAAATTAATTCTTTAGGATCAAAAAGTCTGTCTACAAACAGCAAACAGCAATATTGTTGGAAGAATAATTTTAAATACGGTTAAATGCAAGTCTATCGAGGAATCTACGTTATCACATTTTTACTTTTTTATTTTTTCAGGAATTATCTTCCATATTTATATTTTTCTTAAATTCCGCAGAATCTCAAGAAGCTGTTACATGTTCGAGAGTCTGTTCCGAGTTCACTTCCTGCATGAACTGCACTCAAGAAGAGTGTATTTGGTGCCAAAACGAAGGTCGTTGCGTAGACAAAAATGCATATACTGCCTCATTTCCTTATGGTCAGTGTCGGGAATGGACCACTGTTCGAGACAAATGCCGTAGCCGAGGAGCTTTATCGACGTACCAGTGTAACTTCTACGTTACTTGCGCGCAATGCCGTGATGACCCTGCCTGCGGCTGGTGCGACGATGGTTCCAGAAGAGGATTGGGACAGTGTTTACCTGGTGGTTACACCGGTCCAAACCTGCATGAACATTCTCTTCCTTCAAGTACTTGTCCCCCTGAAAGGTGGCACTTTACAACATGTCCTGCTTGCCAGTGTAACGGCCATGCAACGTGTTTAGCGAATAGTAGCGAATGTAATGCTTGTGAAAACCTCACAACTGGACAATATTGTGAGAAATGTATATCAGGGTATTGGGGAAATCCGGTGAATGGAGGACGTTGTGATCCATGTGATTGTAACGGTCAGGCAACACAGTGTCATCCTGAAACTGGAAAGTGTTATTGTACGACCAAAGGACTGACTGGGGATCATTGTGAAAAATGTGATGCGACGAATCATTATCATGGTGATCCGTCAAACAAGGGATCATGTTATTGTAAGTACATTATTATATTTTATTTTTCTTTAGTTTTTCCAAAGTTTTTTCAACTAAAATTCTATTTATAAATTTGACTTTACTGTTGCACTGTACTAGTTGCTTCCCCTAATTTTTGTTTTTCTGCTTTATAATAAAAGTTGATTGAATCATCTAACTCCCATTTCTTTTTTTGTAGATGAATTGACTATAGATTATCAATTTACGTTCAATCTTTCAAAGAAAGAAGATCACCACTATACTCAAATAAATTTCCGTAACTCTCCAGATAAGGCAGATATTGACGCAGACTTCACTATAACTTGTTCAGTTCCTGCTAAAATGAATATTACTATTAAGAAAGCCAATAGTCCAGAAAAACCAATACTTGTTGATCATAATTGTAGTAGTAATTTCAGATCTAGATTTACAAAGGCCGATTACAAATTTGGTGTGGAAGATAATGTCACACTTACGACTTTTTATGTATATGTGTATGACTTTAAACCTCCGCTCTGGATTCAAATCTCGTTTTCGCAGTATCCAAAACTTAATCTACAACAGTTCTTCATTACCTTTTCCACGTAAGTATAAATATCCTTGTTGCTTCTTATTTATTTATGTATTCTTGTTTTACACACAATTAGAAACATAATACAAAACCAAATATTAATGTGGAGGTGGATTTTTTTTTAATAAATGATTTGATTGTAGTTATGTTCGGAAATTCAGATTAAAAGAAAAAAACTGTAATTTGTACTTCTACATTAATATTTTTCTTTTACTTTCATTCTTCTTGACACTTGTAGAATTATAAAATGTCTCTTGTCATTATTTTATTTATCTGTTTTGTCGAAATTCTGCTTATTCATGCTACAAAGAAAAGTTTGGACAGATAACTAAATTTATTTAAAATGCAGTGTTTCAACTGTGAAGTGCTGAGTTTATTTTATGTAACATATCAAACGCAGAGGTTGACATGTAATTTAATTTGTAATGCGATTTTAGGTGTTTCTTGTTATTGCTGCTAGTAGCCGCAATATTATGGAAAATCAAACAGCGTTACGACATGTACAGACGTCGTCAACGTTTATTTGTAGAAATGGAGCAAATGGCATCTCGTCCATTTTCTCAAGTTTTAGTAGAAGTTGAGTGTCGTGATAAAACAGATAACGGCATACTAGCCTCAGAAAGTGCATCCAGGAGACGTAAACGAGATTCCCCTTCCCCGATAGCTCTCGAACCGTGCGCGGGAAACCGTGCTGCGGTGTTGTCGCTTCTTGTGCGGCTACCTACAGGAGGCGACGCCTTTACTTCCCGGGGACAGAGTGCCGGCCTGGCCATCGCAAGCGCTTTGGTTACTCTCGGAAATCCGCGGAAGTCAAGCGTGGACCAATGCAAGACCACGGAATCCAAGTGTAAGTCGCGCAAAGCGCAAAGTCAGCATCCCGATAGTTGTTTATAAAGAGGACACTTCAAATCGAATGTGATATGTTACGTAATCTCTGACTGAGTAGCATACAGCTGGAAACTGGGCTTAGTTAAGATAGAGTTTGATTAAGTTATGGAGAAAGTTGCGTCACAGCATATTTTTTCAGGTTTTTCGTGTAATAAACCAGTAATAATTGTATGATCAAAATGTGATGTAACAGTTGCCACAACTGAAATGAATTGTAAGTTCTCTGTATGCCACTCGATTTTGGTTATTTGAAGCTAATCTGTTGACGTTAATGTGTCTTTTTCAAGAGAATATATTGAAGTCGATTTTTCTAGTTTTCCATTTTTCGAAGTCTTGTAAATGAAACTTTCAAAAGTATTGCATTCAACTGTGGTTTTAAAAATCATCAATTCATCTAGTAGGTCGAATTAAGTCACAGAAAATATTAGGACAAATGCGTTCCTTTTATTTATTTATTTATTCTTGTATTTGAAATACTATAAACCAATAAATATGGAGGATTATCTTATCTACAACTGTTTGAATATGCATTATTAGGTATCTAATTTCAGATACGTGAAAATAGAATGCCTTCTTTTATATTAGGCAATAGGCGTATTGGCAATAAAAATTAGTTCGTATCCACGTACCGGTCATAAGCGGAACTATATTTAAAGTGGATTCGTTCTGACTTCTCTTTTGATATTGTGTGATATCTCTTATTTTATAACAGTTTTTAGTGTTTTTATTTATTTATTTGTTCATTATTTTATTTTCTATAATTTGGTAAAAACATCGAAATTTCTGCCAATCTTACATGTTTTCCAATCTCATTATTTTCACTCAAATCGCAGCTTGTATCTAACAAATTTATGATTACTGATTGTTAAGTTTAAGAATACTCAAAGAACTTAGAAAAATTTTGTTGTAAAACTATTCTTTCCACCTGTCTTGAAATTTTGTTAGAGGCACTAAAACTGGACTTTAAAAAAAAACCTTCAATATTACTGAAATACTCTGTTCGCGCTTTTAGGGCTGAACTTGAGCTCGAAACAATCGAGAAGGGTGTACTAAACACTTTTGCTGGGCCGAATTCCAGTCTATAAATAAGTGTTGTCATAAAAAAATTAAATTTGTTCTGAAATTGTTGGTATCGTGCCAAATGTCTGTGCGGAACTTTAAAATGGAATGTTCTTTATAATAATGATAATAATAATAATTTTACCAACCATAAAATACGCTATTGGGATAAGGTATTCCACTACTATAGAAATTTGAAAAACTTCCATGAAAATAAGAAAATACGGGATGAATAATAGGTATAAGCAACAAAAATGATATTGAATATTGTTTTGTTTTAATAAAAAAACAATTTAATACTTATATGACGTGATGATGACGTCCAAAATCCTATTGTGTCTCTCAAACAATGGGCTTCATAGGTACAAATTACTAGAAGATTTGATTTTATTCATGACAAAATAATGTTGTGTTATGATTTATTGTACATACTTATAAATTGATGGAAATGTATCGGAAAAGTTTGAATAGATATTTGGGGCTATTCTGTAACTCAATCGATTTAGATCACGAACGTAAGTAACACTGACAAAAATTCTGAATATTCGCTTATTACGATTGTTTCCATTTGTCAAAAATCTTATCGATCGATAATAAGTTATTGATTGTGTTACATAATGCGACCAATTATTTCTATTTTTTGAATGTTATTGAGAAATATTTTGAGAGGCCTTCAAATTTTACAGGCATGCGCATGAAAAGAAAACTTGACTTCAAACTACTGTATTGTTTAGTTGAAAGAAGCGTGATTTTGACGAGTAAATTTGATAACTATAATTTTATCTACCTCGTGGTGTAACTGACAATTCGCGAGTAAAATTACCGATGGCGGCGCTGTTATCAATCAAAATGTCGGTTGTAAGTCGTACTCTTAGATCATAATTAATATCTAGATGGAAGAAACTGCGAACGGTTACGACGGAAAGATGGAAGATATATTGTAAGAAAGCTGGAGAAATGAACTGCGCAAGCGTGACAATAATCAAATTTCGGTTTGTCAAGCCCGCAAAATGACAAACACATGATGTAATGACTTCTTATTTCTGTAAAAAATATTTATATCCATTCGCCGTTTCCTAGTTGCAAAGTACATCTTCTTAATATTACTTTCATGAATAGCAAATGAAACTCGATAGACATGCGCAGTTCGTTTCACTTCATTTCGCTTTCATTATATTTTATTTCTTTGTCCCTCTAACGTAACCTATATTTTCCTCTCTTTCTGGCATAACCGTTCGCAAAAATGTGTTGTATGATATAGAACTCCTTCCATCTAGATATTATTTATGATCTAAGGTCGTAGTGCACATATGTAATACTCCTATATTGCTAGTTGCCATGAGTGGAGGTGTTACGGAGAAAGTGGGACAGCAAATTTTTACTTGACTCGTTGTGCGCAAGCGTCGCGGCTTTCCTCGATATTTGAAAGGTTGTTTCATTCTACATTTTAAAGATGAATGTGGCTTGCACCAATTGCACAAAGCTGCTCATTTCTCAAGCATACGGATAAGATTCGAGGTAAAATAGAAAGAGATAGACGTATAATTGTCTGCACCATAATGTTTTCCAGGGAATCATATTTTGTTAGTACAATGTTTAAGGTGGTTTCTCTTGACAAACTTGATAGTTTGAGGATTAAATTTCATTGTATTATTCCAATTTTGTGCATGGACGTTTCAAATTGTATTTATTTGCAGATGAATAACCATGTTCTTGGGAAATAGTCTTTAAATATCTAAATTCACATTATTCATTTTTCTCGAAGGAAAACTCATGTTAAACTCAAAAAATTGAATGAATGGAGAAAGTGTAAAGAAATTAATAGGTAGTAAATAGGAAACCGCAAAAGAGGTTAAAATGAAATTGATGTAAATAGGAAAGCAATCTCCAAAAAGACTGATTTTGATTAATACACATGTACTGAAATAGTGAATAAAAACGTGAAATAGAGAAAATATAACAAATTATCACTGTTCACAAATAACATTAGTTTAAATTGCGTTTCAAGCAGAGTACGACTTTGAGAAGTTCTCGTTTTGCCACCAGATGGCTACGGCTCAATTTTACTCGCGAATAATGAAAATAATTTAGATGATCCTAACGCCACATATTCTACTTTACGACAATATTCTCAAAATGTTTGATGATAGGGTAAAAATTAACATTATTTTTAAAGAAAAATCACACTTTTTAATTCATATGCGCATAAATAAATATATGATTTGAATGAAATCTAGGTTTATTGTATTTTTTTTAAGAATAAGTCCTAATTCACAATGGGCGTAAGCATAAGAAGTACATAAGAAATACATAAGACAAAGTTGAACATCTGCAATTCTTATGGCCGTGTTCACAATGATCTTACGTATTTCTTATGCTTACGTAGTAACAGCTGCATAAAAAAGTTGAAATCATCTCAACTTTACGTATTTCTTACGCATATATTTTCTTGATGCGCATGTCCAATATAGTTTTACAAACACAGACAGTAAATGTGTCAAATGAATGAAAATAAACTTGTTTTTGTGGTTAGGAATATTTATAATCTTTGTTTTAATAACAATACTAAATGAATTTCGTCTTCCAAAAAAGACATTTAATTGCAAACATGTGCAGAAACAAAAGTAATGCCCTAAACTAAGAGCTTTAATATAAAAAACAAAGCCAAAAGCAATGAAAAATATTTTCAAATATAAAATTTGAAAAAAAGGAGTCTTTAAAAAAGCTGTTTTGGTAAAATAATCGAATAAAAATAAAAATGAAGTAAAGCGTTGTTTAGGACCAGTGATTTAAATTGTGACAGATACTAAAAATTAAAAGTACCTATATTTTATAACCAACTCAGGCCGCAATATCCCTATAAAATAATTTTTATGCTTTGCTTATGCTATGCTCATTGTGAACACGCATAAGATTTTCATAAGAATTATGTTATGTACTTCTTATGCTACGCCCATTGTGAATTAAGGCTAAGACCCAACATTTGAGTGACACAATAAGATTTTGCACGTCACGAAAAATTTACAAATGAAGTCTTCCGAAAAAAAAAACTTCAATTTATTGCCTATTATTATGATAGATTTAGTAATTTTAAATATCTTTTCGTGGTATTCAAAGTGACGTCACAGCTGCTGCGATGTGTATAGTACCACCAAGCGAATATGAACAATCTTTTATAAATGTTATACCACCTATTTTGGTACCTTTATTTATTTTAAAATACATTTGGACGTCATAGAAGGATGTACAAAATAAATATTCCATTCTGCCTAATAAAATGGAAGTAAAATTATTAAAAATATGTAATATTCGCACAAAGCGCGCCCCGCGCGCGCATAACGTGTTCAAATGTAGGCAGCTCTGATTGGCTGTTAGGTAACTGGCAGTTAAAACGTCATCACAAAATTTGAAATATGATGAAATTTTCAAAAAATTATATTTAAGAAAGAGATTTTTGGTGAGTTTGAAACACTATGAAGTCATTATTTTGAATCTAACTTTCAGAAAAAAAAATAAAAACAGTGTAAGACCTCATTGCAAAAAATTATTTTCGTAATACCTACATTGAAACAACGCGTTTAAACGCCTGTTTTGTCAATCGAAACAAGACAATTTCAGACAAAAGCAAGTGTAGCCGGGCAGAAATAAGCCTGTTTCTGCCCTAGGGGAAAAACAAACTTGTTTCTGCCCGCTGAATTTGTTTCTTACATCGTTTTATCCCTGGCAGAGTCGCATTTGTTCATTGTCAATCTCTAAATGAGAAAAGTACTAATACGATAATTTTAAGTACACCACAACATCTTATTGATAAAGGGCAAGCAGCTACTCTCGGCTTGTTACCTGCAAAATCAAAAGAAAAATATTTACTTTGTTATGACAAATTTGTAATATGGAAAGTTTCAATGCAGGTATTATGAAAAATACAGTGTGTGGCACGGGACAAAACACGATTTCAGCCGAGGGGGATGCCGGCCCTCGCTTCGCTCGGGTAAGCAACACTCACCCTCAGCTGAAATCTTATTTCGTCCCTAGCACACAATATACTATTCTCAAGTATTATGAGGTTTTTTTAATCATATTTTCACTAATTATTTTATTTAATCATGTCCTAATAAAAAATAAAAAATCACAGTGGAATACCCCATTGTGTTGCGAGCGCTTGTGGGGCCGTGTTTGGAACCTTTCTTTGGAGATTTCCATTACGGAAAATAACATTTTTTGTGATTAAAGCGGCATCCACTACAAATGGAAAAAATGTTCCAGGTAAACCCTAGGTAATATGCGTTCCTATTTATGATTTCAAAGTTGTCCCCCGCCTCACCCATTTGGAGGAGTGGTGGTTGCTAGTTTTAGCACAGACAGATGTCCCCTTTCTAAATATTACTTTTCATATTGAACATTTCTCTTTTTTTTTTGGATGCATATTTTTCGAGATATTCAATTGTCTCAAGTTAAAAGAAACACCCGGTCTATAAGATATTTATGAGAATTCCTTATTTACTATATAAATGTTTGGAATCATCTGCGCTGAGTCGCACTTTTATTTGACTAGTTTTTTATTTTTTATCGTACCAGCTTTCTTCTGCCAAAGTTTGTCATAGAGCAGAGTTATAATTTTATGTTTGTCTTTGAATATAAATGTGTTGATTGACGCCCGAGGATTTCTTTTCTATCTTGTCCTCTAAAGCTAGTCACTGTGTTCGTTCCTAATGAATGAAACATTTGTAGTTTTTTCTCTTGCAAAACATGCGTTAATGTAGCAGCAGAAAGTTTCGTAATTCTCCTAAGTATACATATTTCAGTGTTTAGCTCTTTTTGAACAAGTACAATTATATGATTGTTGATGTACGAGAAGCAGAGTGTAGAAATTTTTGTGAGACTGAGCTATTTTATTTATTTGTTTATTATGTAATTGATATTATTTTTATTAGGAATGATAAAGCCTGTTTCATGCGAGCGATTCTTTGTTTAGTAATTTCTTAAAACAAATTTTATAGCTGTAATAATTGATTTTGCTAATATTTAGAAATAAGTTTCTGAATAGGCTACAGTTATCGTTGTTTAAATTATCACAATGAATTTTATAAGAATTAAATTAATTATCGACTGAACATATTTTTGCTTTTTATGTCTCATCACTGAGATACATTCAAAATTTCGTCGATTAAAACTACAGTTTAGTAGAAACACATTAATTTTTATATTTTTGGGCTTCATTTCAAAGAGAATTATGTTCTTAAAACTGTAATATGATTTGAAAATTCATCAGGAATATTTTATTTATAGCTTGAAATTTTTAATAATAAAAATAAATTAGTTAATATTGATCTTATATCGGTAACCAAAGTTTTGAGATTATTCTGATCAGGCTATGGTTGAAATACGCTAAATTTTTAATTTATATATCAAAAATTAATAAATCCACTCATTGAAACGACGAATTCTATTATTTAATGTAAAGAACTTGAGCTAATTGTCTCTTTTTAATAAAATATTATGCTTTAAGGACTGAACGACTGTCATTATTGTCCAGGGTGAATTTGCCTGCATTCGACGAAGACATGGGCGGAGCCTGAAGCTTAGTCTCGTGCAGTCTTCTTTATCCACGTTAATAATGACGATCGTACAATGTTTAAAATTAAAAAAAAAAAAAAAATAGTAAATCTATTTTATTTATTTTAGCAAAATAATATTACGATTTTTTAAATTGATTGATATAACATTTCGTTGTTTAAATTTTCTGTGCTATCACGTTTACATAAATGCAAACATTATTACAAAAATATCTCATAATACACATATATATTTTCCAATTGTCAACTTGACAGACTACAATAAAATGAAAAAATATCAACGGCATCCGTGATCCATAATAGGGATGACTTGGATTTTATTATTATTTTTCTCTCAACAGGGAAACAATAATCATCTTTTTTTCAGAAGGGAGATAATAATTATTTCTCTGGTTTGAATTGAGAATTTTCGTGTTACAAAAATAATTATCTCGAATACAGCCATGTTAAGAAACGAAAATATTTTATTGAAAATTTTTCGAACAGAAAATAATTTGTGTGAAACAGGCTTTATCTAGGCCGTCGTTCTAAACGTGCTGGCCTAGGCATCAAACTATAAGCAATGACAAATCTAGAGGATGATAGATATTTATATAAATACAATACACATGGTCTTGCGTACTTTATTTTACGGTAGGGGGCTATGAATGACACTTTTTTACATTTTAAATGCTAGGTCGTCTAGTCTGCAGAACTGAATAACAATATTTTATTATGATATAATCTGATCTCAGTCTATGTTTTGAGGAATATAACAACAAAAATTTTAAACTAGAGAAATCAATACTAACAAAAACATCTATATTATCATAGTCTTGTATTCACAGTAAATATTATACAGTGGTATATTAATATGTAGTGCTATTTAATTTCGTAATCTACTGCCATGTACCTTTGTTACTAAAATGTATCATTTTGTTCTTATTAATTGTGTGGAAAGACTTATAGCAATCTATTTGATAATGCAACCATTGTTTATCAATTCCATAATGAAACTCGTTTGATATATAATTATATTTTTTTTATCTTACAACTATCGACTTATTTTCAAACTCAACCATACACAAATACTGTATTTTCTCCGATTTGAGTTTACTAGAGCAAAGAATTGTTTCAGTGTAACAAAAATTCAACTCTTGATAAACTTGAATTGGGGACATACTGTGAGTTCCTTAAAATCACACGGGTATTCACAGTCGTTCGCTATTGATTCGATTGTCATTAAGCCACTAAATACGATACGAATCTTACTGTTGAATCGCTGTTTGGTATTCATAGAAACCAGCTATTTGAATGTGAATGCCAGTGTTGGTATCCCTTGTTTCATTATATCTTATTTGATCAAATATATTCTTACTGTTGTTTTTTTTCTTTTTTTCTCATTTTGTATTTCAGGCAATACATCGTTAAAATAAGTGTAACGGTAAGTGTGAATCGTGAATGAATTATTTTTTTAAAACTATAACGAGTGTAGAGTATGCCATGTTTTGTGGACTGGACACCAAATATATGGATTTACCTGCCCTGCAAAATAGGCAATCTGAGCACCACGTATACATATATCTTCTAGCTTCAAGGAAAAAATTAGATGCGCTTCTAAATATTCAGTTCTGTTGTAAGAATTATGAAGATCTCTTTTGTGGACAATGGAAACGGAAAAGTTTGTTAGCGGTTAACAAGTCCATCTTTTTAAAACAGAAAAAACTTTTCCATGAAATTGGCGAGTCTGATTAAGCTCGCAGCGCCAAGTGAGAATATCAGGAACTAATGGAGCTGTGATTCAGTGTGTTTGGCCGTAAGATGTAATATTAATATAATTATCAATAACTTTTAAATACTACTTTCATTTCTATAATTTTTTGTTGAATATATATTATAAAGTATAGAAATTTTATGAGTTGATTTAATTTTATATGATATAGTTTAAATATCAGGAATTTTAAACTTTATTCATATAATCTTCGAAGTTCAAAAGTAAGTATTTTGGTTATTTTTTTAATTATTAGATTAGTAAATGATAGCTTTTCAAATATATTCTGTTTTCTACAGAATGTATACTCCAGTAAAGCTGAAATTGAAAGGAATATTTCATATATTTATATGCAGATCACAATTCTAGATGTGTATGCGAAAGAGAAGTTTTAGATGCCGAACATATATTATTATGCGGTGTTTTGAATAAAAATATAGTAGATGAAATTAATATTTACGCACTTTGCCGTTAGACATCAACACTAGCGAAATATCCGCACATTGTACAGGGGATGTTAAAAAGATATGAAATAAATAACTTGATAGTTACAACCATGACATTTTCTTGCAAAGCTGGAAAAAGTGGCCGTTGCAAACATGTTTCGGCTGTACTTTTATTATTTACCAAGTGCTTTATTATTCATGCATGCAGAAATTATCGGCTATTCTTTTGTTTTGTATCAAGTGCTTAATTTGTCACTTGATTATAAACGAAAGCAAGAGCCTACAGGAGGAGTACAAAAAATTTGAATATATTTTGAAATAAATTACTTGACCTTATTATCATTAGAATCCGTTTGAGTGATTTTATCTAATCACCCAATAGTTATTTAAGTATTAGGGTCAGTAAGTACAGTTTACCGATTGAGAATAATAGTTTGGAGGCCGAGCCTTGGCGAGGTTTCCAAATATTATACGAAATCGGTACTGTATTTATTGACCGTGATGCTTACAAATTTTTTTGCACGATTGGAAGATCCAAAATATGGATCCAAATTTTCTTTTTCAAATTAAATTACTACTGATGATTGTTTTTTCGCTGTCAGCTGTCAAGTTTGACATTTTGTTCTGAATATTCAATTACAAATGAAGATAAATAAATGAATATTTCATAAACCTACTGACTGGTTTTCCATTCTTTGATTTCATGTTCCAAGCTTTTAGCTTATCTATTTTTTCTGTTTGAGTGAAAACTTGAATTTCTGTCCTTTTTTTGTATGGATTTATATCCATACACGGAACAATGAACATTACTCATGTCGACAAATAGTGCAGTATAAAATTTAATGCTTGAATCTAGTGGCACAATTTCAAACTAGTTATGTTAGGATAGATTTGGCGCGCTACATGAGACGAGATGTCACGTGACCCAAATCATATGGCTGGTTCCTACTAACTTCACTCGAAGCCTTGCAGCTTATATCTCTTTCAAATAGAACTGTCACTTAGAGAAGGGCAGGAATTCATAATGTATGTTTCATAATTTGAAATATACGGTCTTTTCAGTTACATGAATTATATCTGCTATCAACCTATGAAAAATTCAGAAAATTAAAATGGAATTACAAACAAATATGGTGGAATTATATTTTGTACATGAAATTTAATTTTTTTAAAGTAATATGAAGAAGATCGCTAAAATATTTGTATTTTCTTCTATTATTGAGTACCACAATGAACTGTACCTTTTGTATTTTCTGTTTTACTTATATGATTTTTTTATTACGGTGAATATTCCTCACATGATCTCATGCATATCTGGTTTTCCAAATGCATGATCTTGCACTAAAATTAAAGTACGATGCAAAAATACTTCACACAAAGACAATCTGTTCCAAAACAGATTGCTTATATATAACAGTAAAATTTTTGTAACTGTTCATTATAGGGAATATTCATGAATTTTTTTAATATTTTTAATTCACTGATTACAACGTTATAACATAGTAAAAAATATAAATTATGTTTAAAAGTGCTGTAATCAAGTTTAGAAAAATATTTAAAATTGAGAATAATTTTGAGCTGTTTAAGCGCCGCCATTTTCGCGCGCTCTATGGATGACGTCAAATAACATGTCCAGTGACATTACAATCAATTGTTTACTACAGGTGTTTTCATTCTCAACTTATTTCAGCATTAAAAAAGATCAAAAATCAGTTTATAAGTATTGCATTGTGCCTGAATGCAAAATACTATCAGAAATGTACCTGATAAAGTCTTTTTTTTAATCCAGACAGGTTTTAAAATACGTAAGAAATGATGTAAGGTAATCAGAAGAGATGAAGTTTCATAATAAACTTGACAGATCATGAATAACATGTGGGTACGTTCCACTAGACTGCCGCAACGCTCATGTCCCCTCAATAATCGTTCCACAAGACGATCGCGGTCTTGGCGTTCATGATAAATACGCCCGCGATTTATAGGTGGGTCGAAGCGGTCGTTGTGTTCATTTTTGAATAAATCGCCAAGAAGTTCAAATTAAATAAGAAGATGTCTTTCCAATTTGTACTTTCGATTCCAAGCTATGTCAATTGATTCAAGATTTTCCATTTGTCATATAACAGACAATTTCATGGTCTCTCATTATCATTATTTATTATTCAAGAGCGATTAATTTACACAGGCATATTGAATTTATTCCATTCGTATATCCTTTTTGCTACAAGTTAGTTTAATCTTATTAATGATTTACTTTTCGATTCTAACCAAAAATTGTCAGTTTATTTGACATTCAACAAACACTCGCATCGTTCCACTTGAAGCACCAGCCACCTCGACCATGAGTTAAAGGAACAGCAAAAACCGCGGTCGTGAGCGTGAGCGTTGCTGTCATTAAGTGGAACGTACTCTAAATGTGATTAGTTTTAGCAATAAAATACAGTGTATGTATGCGGCTTCGTTTACTGCTCATCATATTTCGGATTGTATTTATTAGAATAGCGTACATAATGTGTTATTATTGAATAATTACTTTGCAGTGTTCACTATTTTTACTTCAGCGGACGTAAAATTTGGATTTGAAAGAAAATAAGATGACATCATGAATAGATCTATTCTTGATAAATTATCCGATTGTGCTTTTACAAAACCACTGTCTTAAATGGTTTATAATCTCACTAGGATGCTAAAATTACACTTAAACAATAAATGAATTTACAACACACACGTTATTACTATGTTTTCTAATCAAAAGCCTTACAAATGTAAGCAGTATCAGTAGTATCTGACGTCACATTTCGTTTCAACCAATGGTGTTGCGTTTTGGAACTTTGAATTTCCCGCGCTTAATTTGCATTTTTATTTATTAATTTTGAGTAATTGAAAAGATATTAAATACCAAAATGTTGGTTTAGTACAAAAGTCCGGCCAATATAAATTCGGAAAAAAAATATTTGAACCAAATTTAAGAAGAAGAATAATACCTACATGAATAATACAAAATCAAGTACCGACATATTTGAGAATTTATGAGCAGATCTCTGAACAGAAGTATTCATAGTCGAAATTACGGCAACTGGAACAAATATTACACGATGAAATTTTTTAATATTTAGTTCTAAGAAGTTTCTATACACATTAAGAATTTAGAGTTTTCAAGAGTTTAGAAGTCTATAAATATATGTCATGCGGATGAGTGCGAGATTTATTGGTGAAAAAGTTTGAAGAAAATAACTTGATTTTTGGAAAGGTAAATTGTATGCACTGAACATTTATTATTAATATTTATATAACAAAAAATTTTACGCATAAATGTTCTATTTAAATCTTTATCTTTATAGAGGAAATTACACACCATTCAACTTCAACTTTAGTTTTATTTTATTATATTTTAAACATATTTTCACAGAATTGACATATTTATTTTTTTTACACAGTATTATGTTATTTTTTTAAACAACAAAACATTCATGACCACCTTGTTTTTCAATCACCTTTTAAAATTATTCTTTAACACCTTCTCCTAATTTTGAAAGTTAATTTTATAGTGAACAATTTAAAAAATCAAAACTAAGAGATAAGATTTTCACATAATTTTATAAATTTAATCTTATTTAATGGTTTTGTAAGAATATCTGCTTTTTGTATTTCTGTTGGACAATACTGAAGTTTTAAATATCCTTTAGCATAATTTTCATGAATAAAATGAAACCTGACGTCAATATGTTTAGATCTTTTGTTGAATGAACCAGATTTGATTAATTGAATAGAACTTTGGTTGTCAATATGTAAAATAATATTAATATCAGATATCAACAATTCGTTTAACAAAAATTTCAAATACAAAGCTTCCTTACAACATTCAGCAGCAGCAATATATTCTGCTTCAGTGGATGATAGAGCAACAATAGGTTGTCTCTTCGAACTCCAAGAAATTGGTCCACTTGCTAACAGTATAACAAAACCTGTTGTACTTCTTCTTGTCATGGGATCACCTGCATAGTCAGAGTCGCAATATGCATTCAAATTTTTCATTTCTGACTTTGCATGAAAACATATTCCTTTTTGTTTAGTTCCTAATAAATATTTCAATATTTTCTTTATTGCAGTTACATCATCTCGATCTGGATTTTCAATACGTCTACTTGCTTGATTTACAGCATGTGCTATGTCCGGTCTTGTTCTTGTTGATACAAATAATAAACTTCCTACCACTTCTCTATACGGAAAATTTACCTTCTCCTGCGTATTATTCCATTTTTCTTCTTTATTATTCACGATGCATGGAGTATCACTTGGTTTTGCATTGTTCATGAAATATTTATCCAACATCATATTTACATAATTAGTTTGAGTTAGTTTAATGAAATTTTCAGTTCGATTTATTTCCATGCCTAAATAAGATTTCGGATTTTCATATAATTTTATTTCAAATTTTTTCTCCAAGTTTTGTAAAATCTTTCTCAGCTGATTTTTATCTTTTCCGATTGCTAAACCATCATCAACATATACAGCAATTATTATGGACTTGTCGTTATTAGTAAAAATACATCTTTCAGATTTTATTGATTTCAAACCTAATTCAAACATTGTCTGCGTAAATTTTTTATTCCAAGTTAATGGTGATTGTTTTAAACCATAGAGTGATTTTTTCAAACGACATATTTTATCTGCATCATCATAACCTTCAGGCATTTTCATATACACAATATCTTTTAATTCGCCATATAAGAAAGCAGTTTTAACATCAAAAGTCATAATGTGACGATTTTCAGAAGCAGCGATAGCAAATAGAGTTTTAAGAGAAGATAAACTTACTACTGGACTGTAGATCTCTTCAAAATCAATGTTACTTTTTTGTTCAAAACCTCGCACCACTAATCGCGCTTTATATGTCCCATCTTCTTTTATACGAAACACCCATTTATTTGAAAGTATCTCTTGACCTTTTGCTTCTCTTTTTTCCACTACTTCCCATGTTTGATTCTTCTCTAAGGAATCTTTTTCTTCTTTTATTGCTCTTTTCCATACTTCCTTTTCAGTTCCATTTATAGCTTCATTATAAGTTAATAACACATAATCATTTAGTTTTTCAGGCTTCTTTTTTATTCTACTACTTCTTCTCAAATTATTCTTTTCAGCATTCTCTTCATCATTAATCATTTCCATTTCGTTATTCATTTCTTCCTCATCTCTTGCTTCTTCATTGTTCTGCATTCTTACGTCTAAAAAATTTTTTTCGTCTCTTATTTGCTTACCATCTTCTATTCCAATATTTTTCTTTACCAATTCATATTCGATTTTTTCGTCTTTTTCTTCTACTGCTACTTCATTTTCTCCCACTTTAAATATTACATCTCGCTCAATGAATATTCTTCTTTTTTCTGCACTCCAAAGTCTATAGCCTGTAGGAGCATAGCCTACCATTATTAGGCTTTTGCTTCTTGGTTCTAGTTTTTTAAGATAACCCAATCTTTTCGCAAATGTAACACTTCCAAATACTTGAATATTTGAAACATTTGGTCGATTACCTGTCCAAACTTCGTAAGGTGTCATATTAAATCCTTCTGTTGGCAGTCGATTTAGGAGATATGCTACTGTTCGTATTGCCTCTCCCCACATTTCATTATCAAGACTTGAATTAAATAATAAAGCTCTGGTCTTTTCTATAAGCGTTCGATTAAGCCGCTCCGCTTTTCCATTCAATTGAGGACTGTAGTGAATATTGTAGTCTAATTTTATTCCTTTCGATTGACACCAGTTTTTAAATTCATTTCCAGTATACTCGCCTCCATTATCACATCGTATTATGGAAACTCTACCATTTATTTCTCTTTCTGATTCATTCACATAATTTTTCAAAAGTTCAGCAGCTTCGAATTTATGTTTTAATAGATAAACTTTTGTAAAATGGCTGTAGTCATCTAAAACAGTTAGTACATATCTCATACCATCCCAAGTATTATTTTCTACTGGTCCACAAACATCAGTGTGTATAATTTGAAGTATTCTAGATGCTCTTTCTCTTGCCGTATTAAAAGGTTTCCGTGTTTGTTTTGCCTTAATACAAATTTCACAATTTTCTGTCATTTGATGTATTTCATCTTGAGTTAAAGAAATTCCATCAACAAGTTTGACTAATTTTATCAAAACATTACTACTGGGATGTCCCATTTTTACGTGCCAATTATTGCTTTTTGTTTCTTTCGTTTTAGTTAACAATGACGTATCATTTTCTTCTATAATATCAACAACATATAGACCGTTTTTCAATTTTCCACCTGTCAGAATGGTTTCAGAGTTTTTAATTATTCTTACTTGGTCTTTATCAAATAATACTGTTCCTCCGTTATTTGTCACAGCATTAACAGACAGTAAATTCTGTGTTAGTTCGGGTACAAACAATGTCTTTTGTAATGTGCATTTGGATCCTTTGATACACCCTTGACCTAATGCCACCATAGATTCATTATCTTTTGCTACAGATATATTAGAATTAATTTCTGTATAATTTTCAAGCAATGCAACATTGTTTGTCATATGTGTTGTACTTCCTGAATCTACAATGAATTTTATTTTATTATGTTCCATGTTATCTTCTTTTTTAATTGTGATAAATGCACTATTTTTACTTGTATCAGTTCGAGCATTAATGTTGTTATTCTTATTTCTGAAAAAACAATTCTTCTCGATATGATTTGTTTTCTTGCAGATAGAACAACATTTTACTTTACAAAACTTTGCTATGTGACCCATTTTATTACACTTGAAGCATTTGATATTACTGTGGATAATTTTGTTTCTTGACTTATTTTCTGTTACTTTAAACGCTAATGGCTTTTCATCATTTATTGAGTTACGTCTATTTTCTTCTCCTAGTAATCTGTTTCTCAAATTTTTAAGATTTTTCTCTTCTTCTGAAGTTGATTCCCAAGCAGTAATAAAATATGTATACTTTTCTGGCAGTGATGTTAAAATTTTTGACATTATCATTTCGTCATCTAATTTTTGACCAAGTTTTTTAAGACGAAACGATATATTTTCTATATCTGCTAAGAAATCTGCCATTGTTTGATTTATCTTATATTTATAGTTGAAGAAATCTTGAAGAATCGTACATTTATTTCTTTCTTCCGTACCATCATAAAGAGAACATAATTTCTCAAACATTTCATGAGAATTATCACAATCCAATAAATGTGTTACATGCTTTTTATCTATGGAAGTTATGATAATTTTCTGTGCCTGTGCATCTTTTTTCAACAAACTTTGATCATTTTCTTTTAGTGATATTCTTCCTGTAACTATATCGAATAAACCCTGCGCTTTAAATAGTATAGTTATTTCAAATTTCCACAAATGATATGATTCGGAATCTGTCAACTTCTCAATCACTTCTTCAGATGAAAACTTCTTCTCCATTTCTATATTTCTTAAAACTTTCTTCACGTAGCTTTATTTATCAATATTTTTATTCCTCTACAAGTTATTTTTATGGTTGAAGGGTTCTGGGCCCATAACCTGTTCTATTTAAATCTTTATCTTTATAGAGGAAATTACACACCATTCAACTTCAACTTTAGTTTTATTTTATTATATTTTAAACATATTTTCACAGAATTGACATATTTATTTTTTTTACACAGTATTATGTTATTTTTTTAAACAACAAAACATTCATGACCACCTTGTTTTTCAATCACCTTTTAAAATTATTCTTTAACAATAAAATCTTGAAATATTGTAAAATGATTATTATATTCAAATATTTATTGTTCAATGTAATAGCATTTCAGCTAAATAAATACTATTATTATTATTATTATTATTATTATTATTGAAAAAGATATATTCTCCAATCCTTTATAGCTTCAATCAAAACGCTATGCACAGCAAATAAAAATAAAGCAGTGTAACACACGTTATGCACAGAAATAATAACTAATTTTCATAATATATTCGAAAGAATAAATATACTCACTGAAACCGTGCAAATAACTCTTCAATTGAAATAGATGCTGATTAAAACAGTTCAGGTAATATTATCTGAAAATTACCCTCGCTAGAGCGCACTGTTACTTATTGATTCATATTTCATATTGCTATTTTCTGTGGCCATATATTTCTGAACTTCCCCAGCTGAAACAAAGTAAACAGTGGTTGGTTATGAAAAATTAATATCTAATAACATTGTTCATGAAATACTTTGGGAACGTAGCATGCGTTGATTCCACTATATTGTTTCGGACAGTTTCGTACAGTTGACATGAAGCAATATTGTTAAAGTGTATTTCCAATGTTGAATACAAGTAGTTTATTGATATAAAGGGATAATTGATATTATAAAAGGTTATAGCTGAGCTGAGTTAATTATAGAAGATCGAAAATGCAGGAAAGGAGCTACAAAACGGTGTTTGTTTTAGAATATGTCAAAGTGACAGTCGTTCAAAATCGCTACGAGAAGAAAATATGTACTATTTACTTCACACATCGACAGAAGAAAGCACAAATTTTTGGTAAAGTGCACATGAAAAATTGTTCTGTGTGTGCAAAACGTGATTCGTGGATGAAATCGTATCGACGTGTAGATTTCAAACTCTGGATCACGTAACAAAGGACACATATATTTGTTCCCTTTATTTTTATGGTGGCACTGGGCCCACATAAGCGAAACTCAGCTTAATATCAATAAAAAAATTGAAAATTAAGGTATTTTCTATCATTCGAAGATTGTACATTTTATACTTTGCGAATACATAATCGCTTGACATTCATGACATTTATTATAAATACTATCACAGAGCTGTCATATATTTTAATTTCTAATAATTGATGACAAAATTAATAATTAGATAACTTCGAGGATAAACATAATACAAGAATGACGAATACAGAAAATAATATTAACCTCTTCACTAATTCTTCTTTGTTACCACTCTATTTCCGTCCGTGGCACTTCAGCCACCGTTTCAATTGAAGGCAAGAATGTTTCTCTAATTTACCATACAACAATGTTGCCTCATCAATCATCTATTCATTCAATATGATACTGAAAAACGTCTTTAGTCCTATTATTACTGCTTATTGAGATGAAACTGTCCGAAACAATATAGTAAAGTCAACGCATACTAAGTTTCAAAAATATTTCATGAGCAATGCTATATCTTGTAAAAGAAGTAATTAGTAAAATTCAACTTGTATATGGCAGAATTTACAATCGTTGATTGATACATCTTCAATGTTATAGTAACATGCATTTTTTTAAATGTTAATGGCAATAAATCCATATTTATACTTCTTCTCGCTCTGAATTTTTCCGCATGCTTCACCAACTTTATATCTTTAGGTGAAATATTGTCAAAAAGATTTTTTGATGGCACTCAGACTGGATGATTTTTATCATCAACTGCATTATCTTATCTGTTTGGCAAACAAAAAGCCAAATGGCATAAACTTAGTGCTTCGTTTAATAAAACTGTTCATGTGGAATCTTCAAAAATAACTGAAGATGGAGATTCTTGAAGTAAGGAGGGACGTTGTGATGTACGTAAAGGATGATAAAACAAGCTGATACAAAGGAAGCCCACTAATAATAAAATGTAGCCGAACACGAGCATCCTCGCGCATAGAATCATCATTTCATTGCTTCACCTTTCCGATATGCCTCCTCAGGTATCGTCTGAAAATAAAAACACTGACAAATACCACAAAACACTTCCTGTACGACAAATCAGCAATCACAAAATGATCTTTGTACAATAAATAATTTTTCAAATTTTCCGCTCTTCTCGAAATGACAGTTCTAATAGAAAGAGATATTAGCTGCAAGACTTACGGGTGAAGCGTGGAGTGAAGTTAGTAGGAACCATCTATATGGATTTGGGTCACATGACATCTCGTCTCCTATATTCTTTGTGAATGAATGATTTTATCAATAGAATTTGAGTAAAACTATTCATGGTTTCAACTTTATTCTTATATTTCTCTGAGCCAATGTCTCATTTTTAATAATTCTTATTATTGAGGATCATGAAATTTCCGGAATTAAGACAATTTTATCTATCCACTTTCAGATCAAAATGAGCTAAATAATAGCAGTAAGTATGTCTTCATGAAAAAATATAAATAATTTGTAATAGAAAAAGCCACTGTTTGAGTGTCACTGACAAATTTAATTTTTTCGCCTGTTTTAAGTTGGTAGTAGCCCTAAGGCCATCTTCTAACTGTGTGTGCTTTGATAGAAATCCCCGTATTATAGGATTTTACCAATAATTTTTCAATATTAATTGTTTATTTTTGTAGATTACAATTTAAATTCGACTATAGAAGTGTTTCAAATAAAATTTTGGTGAATATGTTGGTATTAATATTTTGAAGATGTCAAATTGTACAAAAAGTACGTATATGTTTTTGTTTAATATAAAACATTTTGTTCAATAATAAATGGGAGTACTAGTGACAATAGTTGTATAAATAAAATCAAGTGTTTGAAAGACAAGGCTTGAATTTGCTTGATAATTTATTGAAAGACTAGGCTCGTAATAATAAAAGTAGATGTATTGGCAAGAAGGTAAGAAATTTGAGCTACTTCTTTTTATGAAGGGTGAACTCTGGGTTCTTTAGTTGAATTGTGTTTTTCAATTTATAAGCTAGGATAATTTGATTTGATAATGCTCATTTGATCTCTTGAATTATTGAAGATTGTACAGTTTTGCAGCTTACCAGCTTACAACTGATGGCTCAACAGTTGACGAAAGAAAGAAAATCACGAGTCCCCAAGCATTTCATACATTCAAAACAGTTCAGGGGCCTCATTGAATAATGCCTAGATAAACCAAGGTGTCTCTATCCGATACTGCATATTTCAGATGTTAGTGCAACGACGACTGGAGTTTCGAATAAAAAAAACTCAAAAGGTGATTGCGAATATTTGAATAATACTCTGAAATTATTTCTCCATTCGTATTTGCATATATTTAAAGTGTAAATTAAATTTATGTCAATTATCTTACAAAAAAAACCTATTGATACATCACTGAATCACTAGTCGAAAAAGAACCAAACATTATACACATATTAACGAAAAATAGAATATTCGGTGCAAATAGATATTATTAAATAATCAATTAATTCCCATATTCGCTGTTTCGTAAAATATGATTTATTTATTTAACTAAACAAATATTTTACTTGAATGTACCAGATTTAAGAGAATTATATAGAGATTTTTGATAAAATAACAACAAATACCCCTCGCTCTTGCATTAAAATAAATAATAATAATAAAGTTTGAATTTATCGATAATTGTCGGACGCGCTCGGGTCTCATCGCCATATAAACAACCCTGTAAACAACAAAAACAATTATTTGTGTTCGATTCAAGTATTTTTATTAGTTTTTGGGTGTTTAGAATATGTGAAAAGATAATTATTTGGAATATATTGGAAGAATATGGTTAGTTAATGGTGGAATGAAACACTTTAATACCGGATTTGGAAAATTGCGACGGTAGCATCTTCGACATGAATAGATAAGTACTTATTATTATTTGATTCATCATTTGGTTATTTTCAGTATTAAAATGTTTGTGTATAATAACAATATATTAAAAGCTTAGTTTTTTCATTATTTTGAGTTATATAAATAATATATAGGTATAATAAAATATTTATTTATGGTTGGTAGCGTTCGGTTAGTTTCGTTACCCTTCGTTTCTGTTACTCACTGGTACCTGGTACTCACTGGTACGTATAAACAAACAATTGGATTAATTGTTAATTTTTAGCTTCTGCTTTGTAAATTTTTAAGAATTTTTAGTGTTTTGAAATGGTTTGGGATCATTTATAAATTTATTTGCGATAACTAATGAATTCCGACTACATTTAAGAATGCGTAAATAGTTGAAATACTTGGAATCAAGTGCGCATTTGTGAAATGAGTTGATATTGCGCAGTCATATTAAGTTGTACTCTCTGAGGATGTGTGAACTATAAATTTGAATTTTTTTTTTATTCAGATTCTTTTATTATAACTATATATATTATTGGAGAATCACAATTTCAAGCGCATGTTTCTATATGGAGGTGATGGATAGGTGATATAAAATTTTTCCTAAAATTTTTATTTATTCATTAGGTAGAATAGAATATTGCAATGTCTACTTGCTATGATAACAGGTGGCGACTGTTACCATAGTAAATAAACTCAATTCGTTAGATTTTTAGATGAATTAGGCTCCTTTACCTTATGTAAATGGGCTTGGTCGATCTTAGAAAGGGATAACTGCGAGTGCATGTATTTTGAAATGATTTCAGCAATAGTTTCTTCACTATGTTCCTTTTGTGGTGGTCTTCAACGAATCCAGAAGATGAAGTCACATCAAGGAGATCGAACAAGACGAAAAACAATGAAGAATACTTTCCCCCAAGAGAATTTCTCTGCAGGAGGATGGATTCTAGGATAGGAAATTATTTCTGATGAATTCTTTTGAGGTCTGTAATTTTTCTGCATCATTTTCATAGTAGAATAGATTATTGCAATGTTTACTTGCTATGATAACAGGTAGCGACTGTTACCATTGTGAATAAACCTCATTATTTTGAATTTAAAGATAATCTAAGCTCATTCACCTTCAATGAATGGACTTAGTCGATCTTAAAAAAGAAATAACTGGGAGTGCATGTATTTTAATGAACACAGAGTTCATAGACTATAGTTGGAATGATTTCAGCAATAGTCTCTTCACTATGTTCCTTTTGTGGTGGTCTTCAACGAATCCAGAAGATGAAGTCACATCAAGGAGATCGGATAAGACAAAAAACAATTAAGAATACTTTCCCCCAAGAGGAATTTACTGCAGGAGGATGGATTCTAGGATAGGAAATCATTTCTGATGAATTCTTTTGAGGTCTGTAATTTTTTTGCATCATTTTCATAGTAGAATAGATTATTGCAATGTTTACTTGCTATGATAACAGGTGGCGACTGTTACCATAGTAAATAAACTTAATTATTTCGAATTTTAAGGTAATCTAAGCTCATTCACCTTCAGTGAATGGACTTAGTCGATCTTAAAAAAGAAATAACTGCGAGTGCATGTATTTTAATGACCACAGAGTTCATAGACTATAGTTGGGATGATTTCAGCAATAGTCTCTTCACTATGTTCCTTTTGTGGTGGTCTTCAACGAATCCAGAAGATGAAGTCACATCAAGGAGATCGTACAAGATGAAAAACAATGAGGAATACTTTCTCCCAAGAGGATTTCACCGCAGGAGGATGAATTCTAGATTAGGAAATCATTTCTGATGAATTCTTTTGAGGTCTGTAATTTTTTTGCTTCATTTTCATAGTAGAATAGATTATTGCAATGTTAACTTGCTATGATAACAGGTGGCGACTGTTACCATAGTAAATAAACTTAATTATTTCGAATTTTAAGATAATCTAAGCTCATTCACCTTCAGTGAGTGGACTTAGTCGATCTTAAAGAAGAAATAACTGGGAGTGCATGTATTTTAATGAACACAGAGTTCATAGACTATAGTTGGAATGATTTCAGCAATAGTCTCTTAACTATGTTCCTTTTGTGGTGCTCTTCAACGAATCCAGAAGATGAAGTCACATCGAGGAGATCGAACAAGACGAAAAACAATGAAGAATACTTTCCCCCAAGAGAATTTCACTGCAGGAGGATGGATTTTAGGATAGGAAATCATTTCTGATGAATTCTTTTGAGGTCTGTAATTTTTTTGCATCATTTTCATAGTAGAATAGATTATTGCAATGTTAACTTGCTATGATAACAGGTGGCGACTGTTACCATAGTAAATAAACTTAATTATTTCGAATTTTAAGATAATCTAAGCTCATTCACCTTCAGTGAGTGGACTTAGTCGATCTTAAAGAAGAAATAACTGGGAGTGCATGTATTTTAATGAACACAGAGTTCATAGACTATAGTTGGAATGATTTCAGCAATAGTCTCTTAACTATGTTCCTTTTGTGGTGCTCTTCAACGAATCCAGAAGATGAAGTCACATCAAGGAGATCGAACAAGACGAAAAACAATGAAGAATACTTTCCCCCAAGGGAATTTCACTGCAGGAGGATGGATTCTAGGATAGGAAATCATTTCTGATGAATTCTTTTGAGGTCTGTAATTTTTTTTGCATCATTTTCATAGTAGAATAGATTATTGCAATATTTACTTGTTATGATAACAGGTGGAGGGATGTTATCGTAGCAAATAAACTAAATTATTTCGAATTTTAAGATAATCTAAGCTCATTCACCTTCAGTGAGTGGACTTAGTCGATCTTAAAGAAGAAATAACTGGGAGTGCATGTATTTTAATGAACACAGAGTTCATAGACTATAGTTGGAATGATTTCAGCAATAGTCTCTTAACTATGTTCCTTTTGTGGTGGTCTTCAACGAATCCAGAAGATGAAATCACATCAAGGAGATCGAACAAGACGAAAAACAATGAAGAATACTTTCCCCCAAGAGGATTTCACTGAAGGAGGATGGATTCTAGGATAGGAAATCATTTCTGATGAATTCTTTTGAGGTCTGTAATTTTTTTGCATCATTTTCATAGTAGAATAGATTATTGCAATGTTTACTTGCTATGATAACAGGTGGCGACTGTTACCATAGTAAATAAACTTAATTATTTAGAATTTTGAGATAATCTAAGCTCATTCACCTTTAGTGAATGGACTTAGTCGATCTTAAAAAAGAAATAACTGGGAGTGCATGTATTTTAATGAACACAGAGTTTATAGACTATAGTTGGAATGATTTCAGCAATAGTCTCTTAACTATGTTCCTTTTGTGGTGCTCTTCAACGAATCCAGAAGATGAAGTCACATCGAGGAGATCGAACAAGACGAAAAACAATGAAGAATACTTTCCCCCAAGAGAATTTCACTGCAGGAGGATGGATTTTAGGATAGGAAATCATTTCTGATGAATTCTTTTGAGGTCTGTAATTTTTTTGCATCATTTTCATAGTAGAATAGATTATTGCAATGTTTACTTGCTATGATAACAGGTGGCGACTGTTACCATAGTAAATAAACTTAATTATTTCGAATTTTGAGATAATCTAAGCTCATTCACCTTTAGTGAATGGACTTAGTCGATCTTGAAAAAGAAATAACTGGGAGTGCATGTATTTTAATGAACACAGAGTTCATAGACTATAGTTGGAATGATTTCAGCAATAGTCTCTTAACTATGTTCCTTTTGTGGTGGTCTTCAACGAATCCAGAAGATGAAATCACATCAAGGAGATCGAACAAGACGAAAAACAATGAAGAATACTTTCCCCCAAGGGAATTTCACTGCAGGAGGATGGATTCTAGGATAGGAAATCATTTCTGATGAATTCTTTTGAGGTCTGTAATTTTTTTTGCATCATTTTCATAGTAGAATAGATTATTGCAATATTTACTTGTTATGATAACAGGTGGAGGGATGTTATCATAGCAAATAAACTAAATTATTTCGAATTTTAAGATAATCTAAGCTCATTCACCTTCAGTGAATGGACTTAGTCGATCTTAAAAAAGAAATAACTGCGAGTGCATGTATTTCAATCTACACAGAGTTCATAGACTATAGTTGAAATGATTTCAGCAATAGTCTCTTAACTATGTTCCTTTTGTGGTGGTCTTCAACGAATCCAGAAGATGAAGTCACATCAAGGAGATCGGACAAGACGAAAAACAATGAAGAATACTTTCCCCCAAAGGGATTTCACTGCAGGAGGATGAATTCTAGGATAGGAAATCATTTCTGATGAATTCTTTTGAGGTCTGTAATTTTTTTGCATCATTTTCATAGTAGAATAGATTATTGCAATGTTTACTTGCTATGATAACAGGTGGCGACTTGTTACCATAGTAAATAAACTTAATTATTTCGAATTTTAAGATAATCTAAGCTCATTCACCTTCAGTGAATGGACTTAGTCGATCTTAAAAAAAAAATTACTGCGAGTGCATGTATTTTAATGAACACAGAGTTCATAGACTATAGTTGGAATGATTTCAGTAATAGTCTCTTAACTATGTTCCTTTTGTGGTGGTCTTCAACGAATCCAGAAGATGAAGTCACATCAAGGAGATCGAACAAGACGAAAAACAATGAAGAATACTTTCCCCCAAGGGAATTTCACTGCAGGAGGATGGATTCTAGGATAGGAAATCATTTCTGATGAATTCTTTTGAGGTCTGTAATTTTTTTGCATCATTTTCATAGTAGAATAGATTATTGCAATGTTTACTTGCTATGATAACAGGTGGCGACTGTTACCATAGTAAATAAACTTAATTATTCCGAATTTTGAGATAATCTAAGCTCATTCACCTTTAGTGAATGGACTTAGTCGATCTTAAAAAAGAAATAACTGGGAGTGCATATATTTGATCTACACAGAGTTCATAGACTATAGTTGAAATGATTTCAGCAATAGTCTCTTAACTATGTTCCTTTTGTGGTGGTCTTCAACGAATCCAGAAGATGAAGTCACATCAAGGAGATCGAACAAGACGAAAAACAATGAAGAATACTTTCCTCCAAGAGGATTCCACTGCAGGAGGATGGATTCTAGGATAGGAAATCATTTCTGATGAATTCTTTTGAGGTCTGTAATTTTTTTGCATCATTTTCATAGTAGAATAGATTATTGCAATGTTTACTTGCTATGATAACAGGTGGCGACTGTTACCATAGTAAATAAACTTAATTATTTCGAATTTTAAGATAATCTAAGCTCATTCACCTTCAGTGAACGGACTTAGTCGATTTAAAAAAAAAAAATAACTGCGAGTGCATGTATTTTAATGAACACAGAGTTCATAGACTATAGTTGGGATGATTTCAGTAATAGTCTCTTAACTATGTTCCTTTTGTGGTGGTCTTCAACGAATCCAGAAGATGAAGTCACATCAAGGAGATCGAACAAGACGAAAAACAATGAAGAATACTTTCCTCCAAGAGAATTTCACTGCAGGAGGATGGACTCTAGGATAGGAAATCATTTCTGAAGAATTCTTTTGAGGTCTGTAATTTTTTTGCATCATTTTCATAGTAGAATTGATTATTGCAATGTTTACTTGCTATGATAACAGGTGGCGACTGTTACCATAGTAAATAAACTTGATTATTTCGAATTTCAAGATAATCTATGCTCATTTACCTTCAGTAAATGGACTTAGTCGATCTTAAAAAAAAAAATAACTGCGAGTGCATGTATTTTAACACAGAGTTCATAGACTATAGTTGGTATGATTTCAGCAATAGTCTCTTTACTATGTTCCTTTTGTGGTGGTCTTCAACGAATCCAGAAGATGAAGTCACATCAAGGAGATCGAACAAGACGAAAAACAATGAAGAATACTTTCCTCCAAGAGGATTTCACTGCAGGAGGATGGGCTCTAGGATAGGAAATCATTTCTGAAGAATTCTTTTGAGGTCTGTAATTTTTTTGCATCATTTTCATAGTAGAATTGATTATTGCAATGTTTACTCGCTATGATAACAGGTGGCGACTGTTACCATTGTAAATAAACTTAATTATTTCGAATTTCAAGATAATCTATGCTCATTTACCTTCAGTGAATGGGCTTAGTCGATCTTAGAAAAGAAATAACTGCGAGTGCATGTATTTTAATGAACACAGAGTTCATAGACTATAGTTGGAATGATTTCAGCAATAGTCTCTCCACTATGTTTTTTTTTGTAATGGTCTTCAACGAAACCAGAAGATGAAGTCACATCAAGGAGATCGAACAAGACGAAAAACAATGAAGAATACTTTCCTCCAAGAGGATTTCACTGCAGGAGGATGGACTATAGGATAGGAAATCATTTCTGAAGAATTCTTTGGAGGTCTGTAATTTTTTTGCATCATTTTCATAGTAGAATTTATTATTGCAATGTTTACTTGCTATGATAACAGGTGGCGACTGTTACCATAGTAAATAAACTTAATTATTTCGAATTTTAAGATAATCTAAGCTCATTCACCTTCAGTAAATGGACTTAGTCGATCTTAAAAAAAAAAATAACTGCGAGTGCATGTATTTTAACACAGAGTTCATAGACTATAGTTGGTATGATTTCAGCAATAGTCTCTTTACTATGTTCCTTTTGTGGTGGTCTTCAACGAATCCAGAAGATGAAGTCACATCAAGGAGATCGAACAAGACGAAAAACAATGAAGAATACTTTCCTCCAAGAGGATTTCACTGCAGGAGGATGGGCTCTAGGATAGGCAATCATTTCTGAAGAATTCTTTTGAGGTCTGTAATTTTTTTGCATCATTATCATAGTAGAATTGATTATTGCAATGTTTACTTGCTATGATAACAGGTGGCGACTGTTACCATAGTAATAAACTCAATTATTTCGAATTTTAAGATAATCTAAGCTCATTCACCTTCAGTGAATGGACTTGGTCGATCTTAAAAAAAAAATTACTGCGAGTGCATGTATTTTAATGAACACAGAGTTCATAGACTATAGTTGGAATGATTTCAGCAATAGTCTCTTTACTATGTTCCTTTTTTGGTGGTCTTCAACGAATCCAGAAGATGAAGTCACATCAAGGAGATCGAACAAGACGAAAAACAATGAAGAATACTTTCCCCCAAGGGGATTTCACTGCAGGAGGATGGATTCTAGGATAGGAAATCATTTCTGATGAATTCTTTTGAGGTCTGTAATTTTTTTGCATCATTTTCATAGTAGAATAGATTATTGCAATGTTTACTTGCTATGATAACAGGTGGCGACTGTTACCATAGTAAATAAACTTAATTATTTCGAATTTTAAGATAATCTAAGCTCATTCACCTTCAGTGAATGGACTTAGTCGATCTTAAAAAAGAAATAACTGCGAGTGCATGTATTTCAATCTACACAGAGTTCATAGACTATAGTTGAAATGATTTCAGCAATAGTCTCTTAACTATGTTCCTTTTGTGGTGGTCTTCAACGAATCCAGAAGATGAAGTCACATCAAGGAGATCGAACAAGACAAAAAACAATGAAGAATACTTTCCCCCAAGGGGATTTCACTGCAGGAGGATGGATTCTAGGATAGGAAATCATTTCTGATGAATTCTTTTGAGGTCTGTAATTTTTTTGCATCATTTTCATAGTAGAATGGATTATTGCAATATTTACTTGCTATGATAACAGGTGGCGACTGTTACCATAGTAAATAAACTTAATTATTTCGAATTTTAAGATAATCTAAGCTCATTCACCTCCAGTGAATGGACTTAGTCGATCTTAAAAAAAAAATTACTGCGAGTGCATGTATTTTAATGAACACAGAGTATATAGACTATAGTTGGAATGATTTCAGCAATAGTCTCTTAACTATGTTCATTTTGTGGTGGTCTTCAACGAATCCAGAAGATGAAGTCACATCAAGGAGATCGAACAAGACAAAAAACAATGAAGAATACTTTCCCCCAAGGGGATTTCACTGCAGGAGGATGGACTATAGGATAGGAAATCATTTCTGAAGAATTCTTTTGAGGTCTGTAATTTTTTTGCATCATTTTCATAGTAGAATTGATTATTGCAATGTTTACTCGCTATGATAACAGGTGGCGACTGTTACCATTGTAAATAAACTTAATTATTTCGAATTTCAAGATAATCTATGCTCATTTACCTTCAGTGAATGGGCTTAGTCGATCTTAGAAAAGAAATAACTGCGAGTGCATGTATTTTAATGAACACAGAGTTTATAGACTATAGTTGAAATGATTTCAGCAATAGTCTCTTCACTATGTTTTTTTTGTAATGGTCTTCAACGAAACCAGAAGATGAAGTCACATCAAGGAGATCGAACAAGACGAAAAACAATGAAGAATACTTTCCTCCAAGAGGATTTCACTGCAGGAGGATGGACTATAGGATAGGAAATCATTTCTGAAGAATTCTTTTGAGGTCTGTAATTTTTTTGCATCATTTTCATAGTAGAATTGATTATTGCAATGTTTACTTGCTATGATAACAGGTGGCGACTGTTACCATAGTAAATAAACTTGATTATTTCGAATTTTAAGATAATCTAAGCTCATTCACCTTCAGTGAATGGACTTAGTCGATCTTAAAAAAAAAAATAACTGCGAGTGCATGTATTTTAATGAGCACAGAGTTCATAGACTATAGTTGGAATGATTTCAGCAATAGTCTCTTCACTATGTTCGTTTTGTGGTGGTCTTCAACGAATCCAGAAGATGAAGTCACATCAAGGAGATCGAACAAGACGAAAAACAATGAAGAATACTTTTCTCCAAGAGGATTTCACTGCAGGAGGATGGACTCTAGAACAGGAAATCATTTCTGAAGAATTCTTTTGAGGTCTGTAATTTTTTTGCATCATTTTCATAGTAGAATTGATTATTGCAATGTTTACTTGCTATGATAACAGGTGGCGACTGTTACCATAGTAATAAACTTAATTATTTCGAATTTTAAGATAATCTAAGCTCATTCACCTTCAGTGAATGGACTTAGTCGATCTTAAAAAAAAATTACTGCGAGTGCATGTATTTTAATGAACACAGAGTTCATAGACTATAGTTGGAATGATTTCAGCAATAGTCTCTTTACTATGTTCCTTTTGTGGTGGTCTTCAACGAATCCAGAAGATGAAGTCACATCAAGGAGATCGAACAAGACGAAAAACAATGAAGAATACTTTCCTCCAAGAGGATTTCACTGCAGGAGGATGGACTATAGGATAGGAAATCATTTCTAAAGAATTCTTTTGAGGTCTGTAATTTTTTTGCATCATTTTCATAGTAGAATTGATTATTGCAATGTTTACTTGCTATGATAACAGGTGGCGACTGTTACGATAGTAAATAAACTTAATTATTTCGAATTTCAAGATAATCTAAGCTCATTTACCTTCAGTGAATGGGCTTAGTCGATCTTAAAAAAGAAATAACTGCGAGTGCATGTATTTCAATGAACACAGAGTCCATAGACTATAGTTGGAATGATTTCAGCAATAGTCTCTTCACTATGTTCCTTTTGTGGTGGTCTTCAACGAATCCAGAAGATGAAGTCACATCAAGGAGATCGAACAAGACGAAAAACAATGAAGAATACTTTTCTCCGAGAGGATTTCACTGCAGGAGGATGGATTCTAGGATAGGAAATCATTTCTGAAGAATTCTTTTGAGGTCTGTAATTTTTTTGCATCATTTTCATAGTAGAATTGATTATTGCAATGTTTACTTGCTATGATAACAGGTGGCGACTGTTACCATAGTAAATAAACTTAATTATTTCGAATTTTAAGATAATCTAAGCTCATTCACCTTCAGTGAATGGGCTTAGTCGATCTTAAAAAAGAAATAACTGCGAGTGCATGTATTTCAATGAACACAGAGTCCATAGACTATAGTTGGAATGATTTCAGCAATAGTCTCTTTACTATGTTCCTTTTGTGGTGGTCTTCAACGAATCCAGAAGATGAAGTCACATCAAGGAGATCGAACAAGACGAGAAACAATAGAGAAAACTCTCCTCCAAGAGGATTTTACTGCAGGAGGATGGATTCTAGGATAGGAAATCATTTCTGAAGAATTCTTTTGAGGTCTGTAATTTTTTTTGCATCATTTTCATAGTAGAATTGATTATTGCAATGTTTACCTGCTATGATAACAGGTGGCGACTGTTACCATAGTAAATAAACTTGATTATTTCGAATTTCAAGATAATCTAAGCTTATTTACCTCCAGTGAATGGGCTTAGGCCCAGTATTTCAATCCATGGTTTACCTTAAACGTAGCTTAATTTCCATAGTAATGATTGTTAGAACAATTGTTACCAAGGTAATTAAGCTCCGCTTAAGATTAACCGAGGACTGAAATACCGGGCCTTAGTCGATCTTAAATAAGAAATTACTGCGAGTGCATGTATTTTAATGAACACAGAGTTTATAGACTATAGTTGGAATGATTTCAGCAATAGTCTCTTCACTATGTTCCTTTTGTGGTGGTCTTCAACGAATCCAGAAGATGAAGTCACATCAGGGGGATCGTACAATATGAAAAATAATGAAGAATATTCTCCCCGAAGAGGATTACACTGCAGAAGGATGGATTCTAGGATAAGAGATCATTTTTGGTGAATTCTCTTGAGGTCTGTAATTTTTTCTTATCATTTTAGTGATAGAGTAGATTATTGCAATGTTTAGTTGCTATGATAACAGGAGGAGGGCTGTTATCATAGCAAATAAACTCAATTCATTTGAACTTTAAGATAATCTAAGCTCATTCACCTTTAGTGAATGGACTTAGTCGATCTTTAAAAAAAAATAACTGTGGGCGCATGTATTTTAATGAACACAGAGTTCATATACTATAGTTGGAATGATTTCAGCAATAGTCTCTTCACTGTGTTCATTTTGTGGTGGTCTTCAACGAATCCAGAAGATGAAGTCACATCAAAGGGATCGTACAAGATGAAAAATAATGAAGATTATTCTTCCCCAAGAGGATTACACTGGAACGAATTCAGAAACTGAAGACACACATGATCAAATAGTTCTACAAGCTGAGTTCAACCATCAACTAGGAGGACTGCATTGCAAGAGGATGAATGTTAGAATTAGAAACTATTTTCTGTGGAACAATGGAACTTTGAGTGGATGAATTTCAGGAGATGCTTCTAGAATCTGAACAACATCTTTTGAAGTAAAATGGATGCAAATAATGAACTGACTCTAGAAGTTATGAAAAGTTACTCTGAGACTGAAATTTACTTCTGAGACAAAATGGGTTAGTACCAATAGTTCTCTTATTTCTAAAAATTAATTTGGAAACAAAATCATGGTCTTATTAACTTTTTCTAGTATTTTTCAATATTCGCAATAATGCAAGTCGTCCACAAACAACAGTCTATCGCCGTCCTGCATCAGGAAATTCCCATACTTGCACCTACTGAAACGAATTAAACCCAAGCTCAATCGAAGATAGAATGATTCGGATGTGGATTCTACTTTCTTATTTATAAAATGACGTATAAATTACGTTTTAGTTTGTAAGATGCAGGACTGTTCTAAACATATTCTGCGCCGGGGTGCAAAAATCCATTAGTGGAGGGGCTTCATTCAAATTTATTGATTTTGATTACATATACCACCAATGCTATTATATTATTAATGATATGTAGGTATCTAGATTTAGGCAGTTGCGTACGCCCCTTGCACTCAAAATGACATGTATTTTATAGTTGATATTTCTTTTACGTAGATGTTCTGTATTTAATGCTTTAGTTTATAAGTGACATGTATTTTATATTCTGTAAGAGGGTTGAAACAACTCTCAATAACGACGAAATATGGGGGGACATGGGGCATAGTTTTCATCATGAATATGTGGAATTGTTTGTTTCAGGTATAGGGTGAAAACTATTTTTAAAGGTAGGATAAATGATAAGTAATTAAATGAAATATTGTGTGCCGGATTATACTATTTTTAAAGGTAGGAAAAATGGTATGTAATTAAATGAAATATTTGTCAATATTATCAGTGCCGGATTATTTTTTATTAATCAATTTCGGTGCCTTATTTGATACTTGCTTAAGGAATTAAACTTATTTGAATTTGATGCTATTCGGCATTAATTAAAAAGAAATTTTGAACTCCGAGGTAATTTGTGGGGTTCTGGATTAATATTACGTTTTCAATAATTATTTTGTTTCCACACAAGAGAAAAATTATTTAAAATGATAATTGAGTAGCTAGGTTAAAATATTTTGCTTAGAGAGCTCAAGTAATCCGGCACTGACAATTCGCCAGAGCAAAAATTTGTACAATCCTAAGGGGAGTCCACGCCAATTTTTTTTTCAGTTTTGACGTTACGGTCTGGGATTTTGTAGGTTAGACCTAAACCATTTCTGTTCTTTTAAGCGTTTTCAATGGCTTCATTTTAGTTACTAAATGTAATATTTCAGAAGTTTTTTCATTTATTGCTTTGTGTCTGAACTTATTTTTGTTGCTGTGGTTCCTTCAAGCTTGTTGCGTCAAAATGTATCTGTCTGGAGTCATAAAGTAAGAGTTGCAGATTATAGTTATAACGTAAACAGTTTTATTATAACACTGAAATATCGGGATACAATAAGGAACACAAATAATATAATAATATAGCACAAGATCCGTGTGCATGAAACTATGACTCAAGATTTTACTGAATTCAAGATCTTTTTTTTTACACCAGATTGACACTTGACACCATATACCTATAATTATATATATAGGTATGTGCTTGACACATACTACTTTTATTCTTTTCATAGCACCCTGGATATCGCATTATAATTGCATAGGTTGGTACCACGAGCTCTGTTTTTGGCGTTACTAAGAGCGTTGTGTCAAGATGTGTTTTAGCGCAATTAGAATTTTTCCAAATACTTTAGAAAATAATCTTCAAATACAAATTACGGATAACACATATGCCTACAAAATTTATTAAAATATTTGCCTTTCAAATATCTTGAAATATTTATATTGCCTTAAAACTGCTCTTAAAATAACACTGCTAGTATAGCCAAAAACAGAGCTTGTGGTACCAGCCATAATATTTTGCTCTCATGAACTTTGTATTTACAACAGTATCTCTCCTTCCACTTTTAAAATTAAATCCTTTAAAAATTGATTTATTCCATTGGTACTTTTGTACTAGATTGTTCAAAAAGAATTCATATTGAATTATTAAGAAGATTATTCTATTTATAATATGATGAAAAACTGTTTCTGAATGATTCCAGTTTGAATACTGCTAATAAAATTCTTAAAAGACTGTAAATATTCTGTTATTAATTATTTTATAGTAAATAAAGACCCTCTTTACATATCCTTTACTTTCAATCCAGTTTTTTTTTGTATTGTTCTCAAACTCGTTTCCAAATCACCAATAATTAAAGAAAGAAATGTACTTGCTATACTTTTCTGCCTTTTGCACATTCCAAATACGATAAAAAGAATTAAATGATGCAAAAAACAATAAAAGCCAAAGACATAGATTACCATGAAGTTATCAATATCATTCAGCCGACTTCATACATACGATACATGGTCAGCTATTTTCTGCTGAATGCTCTGTTCGTATTATGTTCACTGACCAACCGACCACAAAATTTACGTGGTCACTTCTTTTGGTCATGCGCGATAATTTTCTTTTTTAAATTTCGACTCATTTGTAACTGTCAAGATTTTATTTTTTTTTAGTTAGATTTCAAATAAGGGTGAATCTGTGTTGAATTATCGCTTAAAAAAGTCATAAAATATGTTAAATTGTTGAATTTGTTCGCTTCAATATGTGATATTGTACTTGTTTATTTTGCTTGATGAAAATATTCTAATAAAATATCTCATGGTTCCTACAAATAATGATTGACAAATGTTAAATTAAAAATGTTCCATAGTTTTATAAAATTACAGAAAAAAGACAATTTCAAAATGAACCAAAATACACAAAATGCATTCAGCCTGAACGTGAACTGTTTACTGACCATTCGGTCATTTGTTCAGTGACCATAGATGTACGCTGAAGGCGCCCTTGAGATGAGGAAACGACAACGCCCACTTTGCAAGACTCAAAATAGCGGCGCCTCTATTTGACAAGCGATTCAAATTTTTTCTCTTCTTCTTGAGACTCAAACTGCTCAAATTATTAAATCTTATAAAATATCTACGCCGACCGAGAAAGATATATTTCAGCTACTATCGGCCAGTAGAGATGCGGGTAGATAATTCTTTTCTGCACAGAAATAATAACTAATTTTCATACTATATTCGAGAGAATAAATATAACTTATACTCACTTGAACCGTGCAAATAACTCTTCAATTTAAATAGATGCTGATTAAAACAGTTCATGGTAATAATATTATCTGAAAATTTACCTCGCTAGAGCGCACTGTTGCTTATTGATTTATATTTCATATTGCTATTTTCTGTGGCCATATATTTCTGAACTTCCCCAGCTGAAACAAAGTAAACAGTGGTTGGCTTTGAAAAATTAATATCTAATACCTTGTAAAACAAGTAATTAGTAAAATTCAACTTGTATATGGAAGAATTTACAATCGTTGATTGATACATCTTCAATGTTATAGTAACATGCATTTTTTTAAATGTTAATGGCAATAAATCCATATTTATACTTCTTCTCTCTCTCAATTTTTCCGCATGCTTCACCAACTTTATATCTTTATCTTCGTTTTTAGGTGAAATATTGCCAGAAAGATTTTTTGATGGCACTCAGACTGGGTGATCTTTATCATCAACTGCATTATCTGTTTGGCAAACAAAAAGCCAAATGGCATTAACTTAGTGCTTCATTAAATAAAATTGTTCATGTGGAATCTTCAAAAATTACTAGGGAAGGAGATTCTTAAAGTAAGGAGAGACGTTGTGATGTACGTAAAGGATGATAAAACAAGCTGATACATAGGAAGTCCACCAATAATAAAATCTAGCCGAACACGAGCATCCTCGCGCATAGAATCATCATCTCCAATTGCTTCCAACCATCAGCGACGTCTCTCAACTTTCGGATCCACCCACCCTGCACACATATAAATAATTGTTACTTGCCTAAATATAATTTATTTCCAAATATCACCTTTCCAATATGTCTCCGCAGGTATCGTTTGAAAATAAAAACACTGACAAATACCACAAAACACTTCCTGTACGACAACTCAACGATCACAAAATGATTTTTCTACAATGAATAATTTTTCAAATTTTCCGCTCTTCTCGAAATAGTTCTAGTAGAAAGAGATATTAGCTGGAAGACTTACGAGTGAAGTTAGTAGGAACCAGCCATATGATTTAGGTCACGTGACATCTCGTCTCCTATAATCAAATCAATAAATCATATTCTATATTCGGTTATTTGATTAGTATTCATAAAAAACATATATGAAATAATAATTCTGAATGATTTAAGCAAAAATTCATAAATAAATATTGTGTTTATTGATTGAAATTTCAAATACAAAAATTTACCATGGAGGATTAAAAGAAGATAGAATCCAAAGTTTTAGAGTTTTTCAAAATCTTTTCTTTCATGCAGGACATTTCAGATATTGCAACTGGTGAATATTTTTGTCTGGATTGTTTTCTATTTATCCAGGTATACTTTACGAATATAAATTATCTTCAAATCATTGATAGATTTTTTGAAACAACAAACAGTCCAACTTATAAGTACTAATCTAATGTTTATTTAACAAAATTTAAAGGCATTCTCGCGCCACTTGAACTTTTCTACACATGGTACACAATAAAAAAACTGCAGATATATGCTTGCAACTGTCGCTGTTTTCTGCTACAAGAACAAGTCATATTCTCAATCTTCAAGGCATCATATTCATTACAATTCAATTCTCCTTTAATTTAATACGGATTCTCAAGCACTTTTGATGTTTGTATGCAAAGAGCATGCAAAAATACTCTCTTGTCACTATCATCATTTAATTTTCGACAGAATAAAATATGTCAAGCATTTACTAGCTCTTCACCCTCATTTACACAGCGTGACATGACATTTGCATCAAAATATTCTTGAAGTTTCAATATCATTATCTAGAAATTAAAGCTTAAGTTCAATTCAAAAATATGAATTAAATATAAATAAACAGATAGAATAATTTACTTGCCTGGTATTTAAGAACAATACACTTTTAAAAAATATCCATGAAAAAGCAAATCTTTATTTCATATTCACGAATATTATCTTTAAAAATCGTAACAATCCCATTTGAATACATGCGTAAACTTCAAGTTTATCCTAACTCAGTTAGTTCAAAAATATCCGCTGCGGCGCTGCGATCTTAAATTTATTTGCCAATACAATTTATCTCCCTTCCGGTAGTTCTACAAAGTGCCACCAGATGGAGTATCGCTTAGCAAGACTCGCCAATACTAATCAAACTTAAAAGCTCGGTTTAGACTAATTACTAGTAGGTTTTTTGAAGTGAAAACTTCTTTAGGCGCATTAGAACAAATTAATAACGATTTTGAATAGGCGGAATAAATATATGTTTGTTGATGATAATGTTTATGAAATTCTGGAAAATATAGTGAACAATCCAAAATCAATTTAAAATTAAATTCTGTATAATTTAAATGAACGTATAAGTGATATAAATTTATTTTTATATTGTAGTTTACTGATTACTTGTAAGATAACAGCATCTTGCACGTTTTAGAGTTGTCATTAAAAATCAGCGCCTTTTTAACACTTTCGCTGATTTTGTGTGCCCAATATGACAATTTAAATTATAAATAGAGCAGAAAGTGCTTATACAAATGATGTAATATATTAAGTCTATTATTGACTCTATGGATGGATTTCTCTATATTAAATATAGTAAAATATTGAAAAAAACATACAATTATTCATCACAAGACAGATGTATTTCTCTAGATCCACTTTCTTATCACACACAGCACACAGCCACATTACACATCAAAAATTAAACTTTCCACAAAGCAAATTTTTAACAGACAAAAATGATGTGCCCATATGAAATTACAATTACAATCTATTGAATATTACAGGAATTAACTAATTCTATAGAAATTAATACATATTAACAACTACATTCATTAAAAACAAACATTAAACAAAGCCGCAGATCACTTCACTGTTTGATATTTACCGCTCTAGATTCACCATTACTCTACTACTCAAGTCGTTTGCATGCCTTTATATATAGAAATATGAATTTCTCGAATGTTCTACCACATTTTTGGAATATTGCTAGAGGCTTACATTGGGAGGGATGATGTGATGCGGTGCGGCGCGATGCAAGGAGGACGAGAGGTTCCGCCCAGGCGCGGTCAAGTCCAAGCCTACTCCACTTTATGAACCTCCACACTCTCGCACGTTACAATATGAATAAATGTGATATAACATATTTTTTATTCCAAGTTTCAATACACAAACTACCAATTTTTAGTTTTATAGAATATTATTTTCTTATTTATTCATTTCTGTACAATGAATTCGAAAGGTTTTTTGAATGAATAAAACATGAAACAATTTTTTGGGAAAGGTTTTATTGGGAGATTTAAAAGAGTACAACAACAAGAGGCATTCTTAAGCCTTGATTTCGACTTCTGGCAATGATATTGGGGAAAGAGACGAATCTTCCTCCAGGAATTCTCCCTCAGTGCTTAAGGGAACCCCAACAAAACCTAAACAAGAGGAGCGGCTCTTCGCTGCTGCATCTGTAAACAAAAAAATTAGAATACGTATTTTTTTTTTTGTATAAAATAATTTATTTATTTTCAACAAGTTTATTTTCGAATACTTGGACTTTGCAAGCAGCGGGCAGAAGGAAATTAGTAGATTTTTTGGGCATCTTCTACAAAGTTCTCTGGAATCTGGTTGCTGCTGGTGCTGCAGGTAGCTCTTTACTCCAGAGGGAAACCTGAAACAGAAACTTAAAACATATTTTGGTGAACCACATCCAACAAAACACATATTTGGCAGCTGGGCCCATCCTCTGCACATCCCATGATGCCCATTCCCTCATACAATCCTCCCTTGATGTTCCTCCTCTTCAACAGCTGGGCTCAATCTCAAAAAATGAACTGAAAAAATACAAATTGATTAGAGATCTGCGCAAAAACGATACAAGATGACTGTTTTTTTTTTTTTGAAAATTAGAACCTGGAAATGGAATTTTGTTAGTTTACTTACGTCCTTTGGTTATCTTGTTGGTCATGATGAATTAAGAAGCTGAAAGGGAACTTTTTTTGATTAGTTGAACTCATTCAACATTCAAACGTGTTATGTGTGTTGGTTTGTTTGTTGCGCGCCTATTTAACGGATCTAATTTTTTTTTTCGAAAGTTGCTACCATATTTCTTTTCGATGTTACTTCAAAAGTACTCGATATATGACTCTACTACCCCAATGAGTGCCTGAAATTCTAGTAAAAGTATCAAAAAAGCAGTGGCGTGCGGTGACTTTCTGTGATAGATGTGCACAGTCGGTGATGGAAAAGGGGATAGATATATATTATATATAAGAATTATATTCAATTAAACCCTTGAATTCCCTAAATATTCTTATCTATTTCATTCACAACAAAGAATGAGTTTTTGTTTCTGGCAACAACCAGAGATCCATCAATTTTTTTTATATATTTTGATTTGAAAATGTCGCACGGACTAACTGCTGGCCTTTAATTTTAGTATTTTGAGTCAGTCCAATTTCTGGCGTTCGTCTTGTTTTCACAAAAAAGGTTTTTTCGGTAAATCACAGATAATAGATTTATTATTAGTTGCCATTCTACAAAGAGTTTTAGGAGAATGAATAATTCAAAAAACGTAGAATATGAGTATTTACCCAATATTGGTGACAGAGGCGGCTCTAGCCTACTTACCGCCGGGGTGCAAATAAGATATATAAATTGCGCCCTTCCCACTCTTCCTCTCTTCATCGTACTTCTCATTTTTATAGATTTCAATCCCAATCCACAATCGACAATTTGAATCCCAGTTCAAAATTTCAATCCTGATCCACAATCCACAATTTGAATCTCAATCCACAATTTTAATCATAATCCACAATTTCAATCCCAATCTAAAATCCAAAATCCACAATCCACAATCCCAATCCCAATTCCAATCCAAAATCCAAAATCCAGAAACCCAATTCCAATCCAAAATTCGCAACCCCAATCCCAATCGAAAATCCACTATCCCAATCTCAATCAAAAATCCACAATCCTGATCCCAATGAAAAATCCAAAATCCCAATCCCAATCCCAATCCTAATTCAAAATCCAGAAACCCAATCCAAATCCCAAAATCTACAACCCCAATCTCAATCGAAAATCCACAATCCCAATCTCAATAAAAAATCCACAATCCCAATCCCAATCCAAAATTCAGAAATCCAATCCCAATCCCAATCCAAAATCCAAAATCTAGAAACCCAATCCCAATCCAAAATCTACAACCCCAATCGAAAATCCACAATTCTTGATCCAAAATCCACAGTTTCAATTCCAATCCAAAATAGAATAGTGGGTTATGGATTGTTGAATGTGTATTAGCTCTAATAGAAATTACATGATATAAACTTCCTATTAAAAATGAAATCATAAATCTAAAATCATTTATTTAAGAAATATAAACTCTTTAGTAGAAATTGACGTTTAAAATTACGGTTACCTGTTGAGCATATTGTATGACCTGATTACTTGTTAGTTCACGAGAATCCAGGAGATGGCAGCATGTACCTTGTTTTGAGAAATTTTATTTTCTTGTGACTAAATGGCAACTTATTTTGGAAATACTTAATTATAATTGTGTATCGATTGGGCATAGAATAAATTTTATATTCAGTACCAGTTTTGCAGGGGGCCCAATAAGGGCTTTAAAAATATTATGACTTTTCGCTTCCTACACTCATTCCGAATAATTGGTACATAATCTATGAAATAGGGCAACCGGAAAATAGCTCCAAGTTGAGTCATACTATTTTTTAAAATTAGTTGGGGTACTTCATGTATCTTTTTTTGATTAGTGTCCGCGTTCACTTGGAATTATTAATTTGTAAAAAGATGATTTCTGACGTAACGAGAGTACTAATCAAAAAGAATACAATGAAATACCCCATTTATTTTTTGAAAATGATATGAGTTTACCTGAAACTTTTTTTTGGTTGTCGTACTCATTTTTGAGTCAACTGTTAGTTATTAGTTTACATTTTGCTACACAGGTGGCACCACATAGCTCATTTTGGATAATGAAAACTAAATATTTTTTTTGGCCAAACGGCTGATTTTATCAAAAAAATTGTGAGGTACTTTTAATTTAATTTTTTGATGTCTACCAGATAAGCATATTATTTTTTACTGTACTACATTTATTAATTATTCAAAAAATACCTAATTGGAACTAAACCAATGTTTTATTGAAGGATTTATTTTATTATTCAAACAATGAATGATTTTTATGATGACTAGCACCCTTTGGGCAAACGGAAAAAGGGTTTTCAATTTTTAAAAGACTTGCATTGCGGGCTGCCCGCCTATTTACTTATATTTAAATTTGAATTTACAAATATAATAATTGAGTATTATTTATTTTTGATTGAAAAAAAATACAGGTTTTTGAAATGAATAAAATACATTTAATTTCGTGGGAAAGGTTTTATTTGGTAATTTTAAAATAAGTAACAGAACAAGGACTATTTTAAGCCTAACTACTTCTGAAAATAATAAAAATAGGTTTTAGAAATGAAACGACTGTAAATTATGAGGGAATGAGTTTATTTTGGGAATTAGGAAAGGGTACAAAGATTCGAAGATTAATTGTTGATTACTCGATGCTGTTGTCTTGTTGGAAGTCTTGTCCGCGATGCTGTTGCGTTGTTTTAAGCCTTGTTCGCCCCCAGGCAATGACTAAGGGGAAAGAGACGAACTCTTCTCCGGGAATTCTCCCTTTGGGCCTAGGAAAACCCCAGCGAAACCTAGACCAGAGAAGTGACTTCTTCGCTCACTGCAACTGAAACAACAAAATAATTATTACAAGTCGGAAGATTTAAAAACAAATTGAACTCACTTGAACTTTGCAAGCGGCGGGCTAAAGTAATCAGTTGACTTCTTTAATGTTGAGTTGAATCTGGGGCCTGGAACAGTTGCTACTGATGTGTTGATCTGCTGCAGTTACTGGAGGACTTCTTGGGCGGCTGCTGGGCTCTGGTTCTGCTGCTGCTGGAGGACTTCTTGGAAGGTTATTGGGCTCTGGCTCTACTGCTACTGAAGGACTTCTTGAAAGATTATTGGGCTCTGGTTCTGCTGCTGCTGGAAGATTTCTTTGACGGCTGTTAGGATTTTGTTCTGCTGCTGCTGAAAGATTTCTTGGATGGCTGCTGGGCTTTGGTTCTGCTGCTGGGATTTGGTTCTGCTGCTGGGCTCTGATTCTGTTGCTGGGCTCTGATTTTGCTGCTGGGATCTGATTCTGCTGCTGGGTTCCAATTTTGTTGCTGCGCTCTAATTTTGCTGCCGCGCTCTAATTTTGCTGCTGGGCTCTTATTCTGCTTCTTCTGCTGGGCTCTGGTTCTGCTGCTGGATGATCTAAAAACATGAAGAATACAAATAAATTAATAAATTGAAGATAAGTAATTTACGTGCTCAGCAATAGTTGAAAACAGTTACATAATGAGTAATATTATATTACCTAGCTGATGATGTGGTGATGTTATGAAGATCTATGGCCGGCGACCTAAAACAGAAACTTAAAACAAATTTTGGTGAATCACATTCAACAAAACAAATATTGAGAGTTGATTTTGGCTGCTGGGCTCATCCTCAGCTCCTCCCACGATGTCCATTCCCTCGATGTCCATTCCCTCGTTGTCCACCTCATCAGCTGGGCTCATCCTCAGCAAATGATCTGAAAAAATACAAACTAATTAGGAATTTGTGAAAAAGCAATACAAAATAGATTGGAACCTGAAAAGCAAAGTTTATTAGTCAACTTACGTCCTTTTCTTGATTTGTTGGAGGTGGTAATAATGGAATGAAGAAGCTGAAAAGGAACTGTTTTTGATTAGTTGCATACATTCAACATTCGTTCAACATTCAAACGTGTTTTGTATGTTGGTTTGTTTGTTGCGCGCCTATTCGACGGATCTAATTTTTTGTTCCAAGAGCTAGCTACGCGATGGGTGACTGCTGCCATACTACTTCGCGATTTTATTTTGAAAGTGCTCAGATATATTATGCTACTGTTTGACTCTACTTTACAACCCCAATGAGTGCCTGAGCGCTCAGACACCCAAGCACCGGTGTGCTCGTCGATTGCAAGAAAAAAAAACGTTGTTTGAATACGTGGCCAATGCATATTCCGAGGCCCGCGATACCGCCTAATTACGCGATATGGTAACCTTAAGTATCGGTCTCAGCTAATGTTGTTTCTTGAACTTAATCAAGGACCCCCGCCAATTACCATATTTTCCGACTTCCGATAGGTACATATCGAGAGTATGCCGTTACTCCCCAGTTAATTCGCTCGTTCGCCCTAGAACTCATTGCAAATCCACGCGGTGGTGTTCACCAGGGGGGGTGCCTCTCGTAGCGGTACCTACGTGTGCACCGATTCCCACGTTGGACCTTTCATTACAGGCCTTTGCAAAAAAACCAAGACATTTTATTTCATAATAAGAGCAAAAACTAACATCGCAAATACGTGCGCCTAATGCACACGCAATGCGGAACAAATTCACCCCAATTTACATATTTAAATACGCAAAATTTTGATCTCTACGTTAATAAGCAAAATTCACAAGCCCAAATATACCACAGAGCACTGTTAAAATAGTTTTTAAACGCAGTTTACGAGAGCAAAGACGACGCAAATGCGGCTTCTACGACAGCCACGACAGCAGTGAACTACACGAAACGAAACAGCAAGCTTCAGAAATAAATAATACGAGTTAAGAAGTATACTACGTTTTCCAATGTGTTAAAAAGAGATAGATATGCTAAAAGGAGCTAGTATTATCAAAAATCAAACCAAAGTTCCAACGTGTTGCAACCTTCAATTAGTACTTGATTGAATTAACTTGCTTCGACGAAATAATTGAAAAAGAATCTTTAAAATAAAAATTTAAAAATATTCGAATAAAATAATTTGAAATGCTGTAAAATTGTTGTTAATACAATAAATTATTATCAATAATAATTGTTTAAACATTATAAAAAATAATAAAACAGAATTTGAAAAACTAAAATTTAAGCAGTTTTTTTAATGCAGAAATATTGCTAAATATTCATTAAATATTATATTAATATTATTATAAACAAATAAAGATTGTTATTATTCAGATAACAAATTCAAATATCAATACAGTATAGCTACAATGAGTCAAAAAGAGATAGAAATACTTCTTCTACGTCATACACCAGACAAGCTGAAACAATCGAAACAATTATCTCTGAGTTTGGTACTGCATTTTAATAAAAACACAAAATTTTAAAATTATATTTTAAAAACGCAATATATCGTAAAAAAAGATTCATAAATTATATTTTAATATTTATTAATCTATATTCAGAGGCGGCTCTAGCCTACTTATACGGCCGGGGTTTGAAGATATATAAATCGCGTCCCTTCTGCCTGCCGCTCTTCATCGTACTATTTTTTCAATAGATTTAAATCCCAATCCACAATCCACAATTTTAATCGCAATCTACAATCCACAATTTGAGTCCTAGTCCACAATTTTAATCCCAATCCCAATTAAAAATCCGCAATCACAATCCCAATCCAAAATACACAATTTTAATCCCAATCCCAATTCACAGCCCACAGCTCCAATCCCAATCCAAAATCCAAAATCCACAATCCCAATTCTAATTCAAAATCCAAAATCCAGAGAACCAATCCCAATTCAAAACCCCAATCCCAATTCAAAACCCACAATTCTCGATCAAAAATCCACAATTTCAATCCCAATCCACAATCCACAAGTTTAACTCCAATTCACAATCCACAATCCTCAAGTAGAATCCACAATATCAATCTCAATCCGCGATCCATAATCCGTAATGCACAATTTTGATCTCGATCCACAATCCACAATTTTAATCCCAATCCCAAATCACAACCCACAATTTCAATCCCAATCCAAAATCCACAATCCACAATCCCAATTCTAATTCAAAATTCAAAATCCAGAAACCTAATTCCAATCCAAAGTCTATGATCCCAATCCCAATCAAAAATCCACAATCTCAATCCCAATCAAAAATCCACAATCCTAATCCAAAATCTACAATTCCAATTTCAATACCAATCCCAATCCCAAATCCAAAGTCCAGAAACCCAATCCCAGTCCAAAATTCCAATCCCAATCCAAAATCCACAATTCCTGATCCAAAATCCACAATTTTAATCCCAATCCAAAATAGAATGGCCAATTATGGATTGTGGATTTTTGATTGTGGATTAGCTCTAATAAAATATTTTTTTGAAGAAATTGGTCTTATTTTTAAAGAATTATGTTCGGGATTCTATTGCCGCCTTCTAGGACATGGCGCCGGGGTGCCGTGCACCCCTTGCACCTCCGCTTGAGACGTCTCTGATTGTTGCACACCCTGCAAATATGGACTGCACGCCACTGCAAAAAAGACATTTGAGCGATGATCAATTGTTTTTTTCACAAGTTGTTCAAATTATGTCTAGTTTGGAACCAATTTAAAGCTCTCGGAGAGATACGCGTAATAGAAATCTTAAATAAATATAATTTTTCCGATTGTTAATTGTTTTTCTACAACTTAACTTGATTATGCCAAATTGTGGATCAACTAAAGCAACTGGACATGAAACTTATGGCCATTGTAAAATAAAATAGTAAATTTATATAATCACCATGTCACTTTGAAATATGCAATCAATTAATAAGACTCTCTAAATTTATGAAACAGCAATGAAACTAGCCAGAGAAGTCCCGTGTGGCCACAGCCGATTTTTGAAGTGAAAAATTCAGGCACGCTGGGCCCTTTTTGGGATGGAAAAAAAGCACTGAACTCGCGTGACCGTCACGCACTAACGAAAATTTGCGTTGATAAATGTGCCCCTATCTTTTGCTTTTATTTTTCATAATGAAATTTCCGGGGCATTTTTGAGAAATGTCACCACTGACAGTTCAGTTTCAAAAATATTTCTGTAGATTTTATAGATCGGGAGATAGTGACAGAGAGTTCGAAGTCATTTGTTACAAGTATGACAACTCTTCAGGGGTCGAATTAGGTAATTGATGGAAGAAAAATCATGGTCGGAGCGCTGGTCGTCGGGGCGTTGTCGCAGGATAATCAATTAAACTTGTCGGATTAAATTACAAGTTTGAACGATTTGTTACAGAAAGATTTTTGTATTTTCCAGAAGTCGTTGAATAATAAACTTGGCTTATAGAAATGCCAAATTTTTTGGTAGGGCTTACATTTACATCCCGCCATACCAATTAGAACACATAATCCGCCATACCGCCGTAAAGAAGCAGATTTATTTAATAATCCCAAAATTGTATTTTGTTACGGATTAAACATAATATTTTTCTTCTATCGCACTTTGCAATTAAATTCTTAAAAATTGTAGTGACTTTTTTTTTCTCTGAACAAATAATTCCATTTTGGTGAGTTTGACCAAAAATTATTATTTTGAATCGAACTTCCAGAAAAAAATATGTCTGATATTTTTCTTCGTTTGCGAGCATGAACAATATTTTTCAAATTTATCAATCTTGTTTCTTAGGTATGTGACAAATCCCATTTTTGATAAATATTTCAGATTTAATTTGAGATATATTAACAATAAATATTACTTTCTGGGTTGGACTTGAGAGATTTGTAATGCACAATGAATATTAGCTTATCACCAAAATGCAGTATTTGGCGAGGCATAAATAATGTGAGACATATTTCAATGCAATTATACTGTTATAAAGAGCTTACAGTTTCATAGTCTAATGTAGAATAATTACTACAACTTGCGCTCTCTATTTATCCAACTTATGACAGATAATTAATTCTATTTATTATCAAGGCTTAATAATTGCCTTAGAATTAATATTAGTAACTATAGTAGTATAGTTAATTAGAAGTAAATATACAGGGTGATAGGGGAGAAATATAGAACATTCCAGGGGGTTGACACTATAATTATCATAGTTTCTATTTTTTTTGTTGTATTTTTGATAGTTAAAATATGAAATATATTAAAATCATGATATTTATGATTTTAAAAAATCTGACGTGGACATCACATGACTTACTTGTACATCATTGGACACAACATCTCATCATTCCACGGCGAGTCGGTTGCTATGGAAACAATAGGTCATCATTTGTATGCTACAACATTCCTAAATACTGATTTCCAGGATTCTACGGCTAACAGCTCTAAATTTATGCGCAAAATTCCAAGATCGTCAAGTATAGTGCACTTTCAACTCAGTCGATCTCAATGAAAATAGACTATGAGCATCTAGACAGTACTATCATCTTAAATACTGTATTCTAATATTCTACGTTCAATCGTTTTGGATTTATGCGGAAAATAAAAAAATGTTTCGAGTATACTGCACCCCCGGCTTAGCCGATCACAATCATAATGTAAGGTGTACAACTAGATGCTATAAAAGTGCTTAACACGAAATCTTAATATTCTGCGACTGATTATTTCAAATTTATGAGGAGAATTCGAAAAGTCTGTAATATGGAATGCACTTCCGGCTTAGTCGATTGGGACGGAAATAGAAGATGATCATTTGGATGCTACGGCAATTTCAAATACTTAATTTCAGTATCCTACGGCTAATCATTCTAGATTTATGCGGAAAATTCAAAAAAATTATATGGTAAAGTGCACTTCCAGTACAGACGATTGCAATCATAATGCGAGGTGCACAGCTAGACCCAATACCAGTCCTAAATACAAAATTACAACATTATACGTTCAACCAGTTTTGAGATTTGCGAGTTACGCACGAACGCACGAATATACGTACCGACATCAAGCCGAAAATATTCAAAATTGATTCCGGGATGCTCAAAACGGATATTTTCATCAAAATCTCGATAGGTGAATTTTGTCGGTTTCACAATACTTTCTTATACTTAGTACAAGTAAGTAAAAAATATATCTAAAAACAAGTTTTCAAATAAAGTTGGATATGTACAAATGATGAATTTGTGGCTTCTACTGAAAATTATAAATTATTACCTATTCTTGTTTATGTAGTCAGGTAAACCCATCCTGATTTGTCAGGTTCGTTTAGACTGGCTAATAGCGGTCGTTGCAGTGTGTCTCAATGTTGTCAGTATGAATTAATGCACACAAATGTCGGAATCGAACACAGAGGTGTTTACGAAAATATCGGTTAATTTAAGCTTATCTTTTTTGTGTTAATGTGTTTTAAGGGGTATTTTGTGTACCGTGCAGATCGAATGAAATATAACCAAGTGAGATATACGTAGATATCTGTTTATTTTACGGCAGTTTTAAACTGGAAAATGGTTTATTTTAAGGTAGATTTGTGTGGACTTAATTGTGTTTTTGAACAGTGCTGGACTATAAAAAATATCCTGTTTGTTTTTAACCAGATGTTTTTTTGCTGATAAAATTCTTGAAACGTAAGCTGTAAATTTGTTTTTATCTACTTAACAGGCTCTTGTATGAGTATAATATTCATTATGCATTACTAGAGATTTAATATTTATGATGTGTTTTTTTTTTATTGAGAAGCTGGATTCCATTAACTTTTGCTTGGCAATGGTTAATAATTGATTATTAATTATCTATATTTGAAAACTAGAACCCATAAAATGTATAAAATATCGAACGGAGGAAAATGTGCTGTCCATTTTAGCCCCCTTTTCTAATTTATGGGTCACCAAAATTTTTTTGATCACTCTTACGAGGGGCGTTATATATGTTCTCGGAATAGCAATCAGAGTTACTCTGAAAATAGTTCTTTTCTTCAATATGATTCTTCATGATTTGTATACATTCATTTGATTTCTGTATTGATCTTGATTGAATTACAAAGAAATGTTTTTCTTATATCTTTAAAATGTTCATTAAAGGATGCATTTAAAGATTGACCGTATTCGAATCTGTTCCCACAAAGATATTTTCTAGGGTTTGGAAGCAGACATAATTGCTGGGGGCCAGATTAGGACTGTAAAATATATGATCAATCCAGTTATGTATGGCCTAATTCAAGACGCGTGAGCGGGTGTGCTAGCAATACGTCTGGTTAATTTTTCATGTTCCTCCTCTTGAATATATTCTTATAAATAAATTAATACAGCATAGAAATTTATGGTAATACTGCCTATTCATTTTTCTCTATAATCGATCAAAATCTTTTCAGCTTGAATTTTCTTGGAGCCTCGTACCTTTTGACTTGCCGTTGTATAAACTCTTGTTTTTATTTATTTTTTTTCTCATGAACAAAAGTGAGTATATAGCAATATCCGATACATATTTAGATAAGGAATTAAATGCTTTACAAAAAGTTCTTTAATCATTCTACTGTAAAACTATTTGTTCAAGAGTTATTCAGGATAAAATTTGAGTTCATGGCCAATTTCATGATATTACTATTTTCGCTACGAATTTATTGGTTGGAAGAAAAATAATTTTCGTCAATAAGGTGTTCCTTAATACATAAATATAATACTCGTCAAGGAGACAAATTATATGTTTCATTAAATAATAAATCTAAGACATGTTTATCAGTGTTCCATAAAGGCTTTTTGAAATTGAATAGCTTGCCTGCTACTGTTACTAATGTCACATCAGTTAAAAAGTTCAAATCTAATCTAAGAGCACTACTCTAATTAGTATATATATATATATATTTGTTTTATATCAAATTTTTCTGTTTTTGTACTAGCTCAGCTACTTAAATAAAGTATTATTATTATTATTATTATTGATGGAAATTATGACTGATCATTCTAGATTTATGCAAAAAATTTAAAAAAAGTTTCAAGTAAAGTGCACTTCTGGCCTGACCGATTCTTACAAAAATAGCAGGTAACCATTCTGATACAACATGAAGTTCAAATACTGAATTTGAACATCCTACGGTTGATCATTCTGGATTTTAGAGAAATTCGAGAAAAGTTTCAAGTAAAGTGCACTTCCGGTTCAGACGATTGGAACGATAATGCGAGGTGCACAACTAGACCAGTCTTAAATACAAAATTTCAACATTATACGTTCAACCAGTTTCGAGATTTACGAGTTACGAACGCACGAACGTACCGACATCAAGCCGAAAATAGTCAAATTGATTCAAGTATGCTCAAAACGAGTATTCTCATCAAAATTTCGATAGGTGAATTTTGTCGGTTTCATAATACTTTCTTGTACTTGGTACAAGTAAAAACAACTTACAATAACGCACATCGTATTTATGATAACTTAAAAAAATCAAATACGCCTCTCATTCGATACGGGTGTGGCAGACACTTATAGTGCACTTGGTAGATTAATTGATATTTCCTCAGCTGTATGTTGCGTCAGTCGTCAAGCTACGGGTACTCTTGGTTTTTGTGTGGAGTACGCCACAGAGTATTTTATAATTCAGTGAAAATCTTACTGACTTTTCGTCTGTGTCGGTGAAATTTTATACCTTTTTTCTTTTAACCAATAAATTCGTAACGAAAATAGTAAATGCATGGGATTGACTATGAACTCAAATTTGACCTCGAATCATTTTTGAACGAATAATTTTACCGTAAAATGATAGAAGAGCTTTTTGTACAAAAAAATATATGTATCGCATATCGCTATATATTTATTTTTTGTTCAAGGGAAAAAAAATTGAATGTAAAAGGAAAAATATCTCATGTTATCCAAATGGGAAGTGTATTGTATTTCCGGTAAGGTTTAATATTAATATCAAGAAATTCTTTTGGTTTGATATTTTCTTTTATGGTATGAACTGGAAAAATCGATTTGGTAAATAATGGACATCCTACTATATATACATATATACACTGTTTATGCTCTATCAAAATTTAGATCTGTAATAAGAACAAGACATGAAGATTTGCTCAGAATCCGAATGATATAATGAATGAAAGCTTTTGGTGTGAATTTGACAAATTGTGTTTACATAAAAATGTGGAGGATTGGATTTGAAGGGATGATTTCAATATTTGTTGAATTTACAATACCTTATAATATTTTTCGTAACATTTGTACCAAAAGTACCTTATTACTAAAATGAACTCTGCTACGAAATTTCTTAATTTCAAACTATGGAAAAAATTATATTTGTGGATCATGGTATTTTTTGATATAATGAGTGTATTTGCTGTAAACGTATTTCACAGAAAATGAGAAAAACAATCAATCAATAAAATGAGTTTCGTAGTATGAGTTTACTTCTAAATCTACCTAAAAAGCTTTATAATGAAGGTACTTCGGTGAACTTGTTACAAAAAGTATCGTATGCAATACGGATACTGAGCGATCATCATTATTGTCACGGATGAAGTTGGACTTTGCCTTCGCCTTCGTCTCGAGCTTTGCCCTCTCCTTTGCCGAATGTATTAAACGATTTTTTAAATCCTATCATATTTCGAATGGTGTCGTCACAAGTGCATATGCTATGACTGCTACGGTGAGTAAAATAAGAACAATACAACTATCATTCTTAATTACAATAAACGTATATTGATTTGAATTTGAGCACAAAAATAAATATATAATTATATGAGATATTATATTTCTCAGTTGTGATCTCGGTTGTGTCATCATATTGAATTTTTGTATCGATTTTTTTTTTGTGTAAAATGTTAAAAATCAGCTAGTATAATATAATAATGATGAGAGAGTGGAAGTTTTCTTTTCCGTAGTAATATTTTTTTTCATATTTGCATAGAATGAATCTTTTCTACAATGGTAATTAAAATGAGATTGAACGTATTAGTTAAGACATAAATTGGCAGTCACATGGCTTCGGTTATTTGTACGGCCTGAAATTAGTTATTAAGCACGAACTAAAGCTATCTTCAATCATTTTTGACATTATTAGCTTGTGCTGTCTTAATTTGCGTTTATATGAGTAATCATAGCTCAGTGCAAATATTTTGGCTTCGTAATCAAAGGTTCGATCGCAGCCTCGCCAAAAGATCAGCATGATTTATAATAAAAAAAAAAATGGCTGGCAACCGCACCTCACGACTTGAAAAATATCAATCAATTTACTTATGTACTCTAAAATAATGTCTGACACACCCATATTGCCCAAAGAGCATCGTTGATATATTTTAATTCATGAATATATCAAATATTAGCTGAGGTACCCAAAAGAATCAGAAATGATATATAAGTATTTTTTTATCCGTCTTTATTCTTTGAATTCTCAAATGATAGCATCTGCTTTGTGATACATCATTTTAAATAACTGTGAGAAATTTATCTTTGAATGCAAAAACAAATTTAAATGGGTTCAGCCATTCGTGAAATGGAATTAAAATTAAATAGGATGCAGATTTGAATTTTGTTGATGCGACGAATCAGAAAAAAGCTTTTTGAATTCATTTTTATTGGAAAAATTCTCCTTATCATTAAGCAGCAAATAAGTTAGAAGAGAAATGCATTAAAATTTGATATAACATCGAAGATTTCGTATTTCTCTAGAATCTAAAAACCTGCTATAAATACCGTATTTATTAAATAATCTAAGAAAAAAATCACAATGGTTGTATGTGGGATGGGTTGAATGAATTTAAATTTTCTTGGTGATTCATTTAGGTTCAACATAAATTTATAGAAAAATTTGATTTAGGTTACGAAGCTTCAATCCCTCGGATTTATATATTGATAGATTTGAGATGCAAAAATGCTCAGTTTACACATTGCAGCTTTATTAAATATTGGGATTGATCAAAGTACTTTAGTTCTTGAAGACGGTTCACGTTATGATGTTTTTTAAAAAGTGTTGTCAGTTGTTCTCAATTCTTAATTTAATTTCTTGCGGTATGTTGCATTCGGCAGTGAATCCGGTCCTGTTCCGAAGGGCTCGAGGATCGATCGAGCGAATCTCTCGCCTACTGACCCCCAAATCCTGGCTGGATTCACAAGTAGAGACCTCAGCACCTGACTCTGCCTTTGCCCTGACTCAACGAATGCAATTCTACCGCTCAATTGTCTTCCCGCGCGACGAAAACTTAAGTTATGTAATCCCCGGTATTTTAACCTAGGAATAATTAGCCCGGTTAGCACGATACGTGTTCTGTGCAATGCAAAATTTATTAACCGAGTTATTTGAGCGCGAAACTGTTGATTATTATCTATTTGAATGTTAATAACCATATTGTATTGTTTTATGTTAATAAATGAACGAACGACTTTTGTATTTGAATATTTGATACGAATCAAATTATTACCGATTGACGCTTGATAAATACAATAAATAAATGTTGCATTTACACTTGGTTTATACAAATTATAATTAAATATTTCACGCATTTTGAGTCTGAGTATACTTATCACAGAATCTTTTTGAGAATATTCTTTTTTATGGTAAATTTATTGATAAAATAATAAAAATGAATTGAACTGAATTTCAGGCAATTTTAGATTCACGTAAAGTAAAGTGAAGTATTTATCTCAATGAAACCCAGGAAAATATCGAAAAAAAGTATAAGCTCTCAAAAAAATTAATGAATAAACTAATTCGCTTTTTAATTTGAAATTATCTTTCTTTGAATCTGGCCATAAATACAGAAAGCGATGAAATTAAAGAGCGCGTTTTAATTCTGGTCAAAATAACCGCATATACCACGATTATATCAAGACAATTAACCCGAATTGCAAAAGCCAATGTTCGGTCGACGGAACATAAAACCGCAACACATTTGAATTAGCGTCAAAATCAGGAATAAATCGACGGACGAACAAACGGACAAAAGGATGAACCACAGTCAAACGGATCAAGAATCATGCTCGTGAATCTATTGATGGATATAAAATCTCTCTCACGGTCAGCTGCTCAAGAAATATTGACTTCCAAAGGAAATAAATTCCAGATTCTACACAAAGAATTGTGAACTTGTAACAAGAAAACTAGAAGTTGGAGTATTGATGGTTTTGGGATATACAACTTGTTTCACACGTATGAAATGAAAGATAACTTTATAACAGAAAGAAAGTTCTGGAAAAAAATGTTTAGCTCTAATTCATAACGAACTTAATTATAACAACCATATGAGAAATTACATAACGGTAAGATTGAAGCACGGACTTTCGATGGCCATAAAAAAATTTGATGGCATATCATCAATCATTATCATTCAATTATTGATAATTTATTGATATAATAGGGATTTTTGACTCAATTTGTCCGTGGGTTTGATAAATTTGATTTCACTCAAGGCTACAATACTATAACTAATAAATACTTCTACTTATGATCAATGCTAAACTAGACACTATCACTACACTTATTAATTATTGACACTATAGCACTGTCTGCTATTTATTTCCACTGCTCCTTATTTATCTCGACCAGTTCACTTATTTATTTTCAATGTTACTCGCTTATAATATCACCGCCTAGAGTTCCTCGAAGCTTCCAGAAAGTTCTAGTAGTCTCCAGAAGTTTCACCAGACATCACCACGTCCTTGGCGCCATATGACTCAGTTGTGTTTGTCACCCGTTTATCCGACGGGTTGAAATAGAAATCTATCCTGTAGGAGCTCTGTTTGTTACAATATAATATAGTCTATGCCAGTTGAGAATGAACCAAGGATTTATGGCATTGATTGGCTGAAATGTGAATACGATACGATAAAATGTGCTTTCTGAAAATGTATTCAGTAAATTAAAGTAACAAATTTATTCATTAATCACTTGAATGGATGCGAATCAGATCTTTAAGCTCCACTTTTTATTATATAATAATTGATAAAAAGTGTAAATTTCCAGAAACCCGAACATTCATAATATTTCTGTGGAACATTTCTTGTGCTTGCGCTGTGATCATAACCTGAAAATAATAATGGGTTGAAACAATTAGAGGAAGAAGATAAACCAACTAATGTGATACACTTTATTGATTGTCAAAGTGTTAATTAAGTATTAGAATAACTATTGATGCCATAATTAAGTGTTGTAAATGGGTTACAGTTGTAATTATTGAACATCTGTCAAATTTCATACCTCTCATATACAGAGGCGCCACTGCGCAGAAGCTTTTGTATCAAAGATGTCGCTAATGCGTAAAAGTTATTGGCAACTGAAATTACCGTTGGCGGCAGCACTGTGTTTACAAAATGGCGGATATTCATCAAAGAAATATTCATATTTCATTAAAGGATTTAATTCAATTCCAGTTTCTCTTTTCAAAATCATCTTATTTATATATGGTTTTTAGTTGTAACTGGAAGACTGCGTATGAAGTTATAAAATTCATAGCTTCAAAGGAAATAATATTACGGGGAAGCATTTACGACATTTTTGTATTGTATATTCCAGCTTTCAGCTTTTCTTGTACGAATTTTTCTAATCCACACAGCTCGTTTATCAAATAATTCGTAGTTGCCAACTTTATTTACTACAGACACTTTTCTCCTTTTTAGGAAAATTATTGAAACTCAAATCCACATTTCGATTAAATTTAAAATGACATCCATGAACACAACAATTTTTATCACCAATTCTTCGATTGAATTCCATATTTTGAAGAGTATAATCCTGAGAAAGACTAATTTTGAGGTTATATAATGTAACAATAAAGTCGAAAGCCAGGTATTTTTCACTGAATTAACTTAAATAAATCCATTAGGAACTATTATAGTATAAAATTTCATATAAACAATCTCAAAAAAGTCACTAAATATTATTAACAAATCCAGTAATATAACATACGATTATATGGAAATTAAGATTGAATCCACTTTACAATATAGTACCGCTTATAACCGCTTGGTGGCAACGAGTTAATTTTAGTAACCAATACTTTCGTAATAACAGATGGCGCTAGTAACATTTGTTAGTGCTATAGTCGTGATGTTGGCAGCACCTCTTTTTGAGCGCTACATTGTCCAATCTAACTCAGACGCTTGAAATTTAAATTGGATTTTTCAGTAAAAAACTACTTTTGATTCAAAATTCTGTATATTTTATTTGAAACTTTGACGTTTCGATCCTTTGACCAAGGGATCTTCTTCAGAAAAGTAGTTTTTCATGCAATAAAATTCTAAAAGATGTATAGATTTTTAAAAATTTTCACATTCATTCTTCCTCTTTCAAATGTGAACTGGATGTTTGCGTTGTTGGGTTTGAATTAGCACCTTCCCTGAAGCACTTGTTCAATTACGGAATCACCCAGGGCCAAGAATAAGCTGTTCTATTTCTTTTCTCAATTATTTCTGAAATGATTTAATTCATTTTTCGCCATCTCTCTTAAAAACCAATTTCTGTATATAAATAATCAATATGTTATAAGAAATATTTTGTTTATGTTCACTTCCTTTTTACTTTATTTGAAATAAACTCATAAAACTCATTCTGTGGTTTCATTTTGGGCAAAATATTTTTACCTTTCAGCACCGGATTCCTTAAGATTGAAAGTTCAAATGTTTTGCTTCTTTTTAAATAAAAAGTCCCTGGCACCCGATCATATATAACCTCAAGTAAGTAAATAAGGTAGAAATAAAACATTCATCCATTTTTAAAGGTGCAAATAAATGAATTAGTAAATTATAAATTGATATAATGGATGTTTTTGTTTTTAAAAATTAATTTTAACTATTATTATTGCATTACAGTTTGATAGTTGCATCGACTGACATAGCCAAGTACGATCTTTGTAGTAATTTAAAATTGGATCGCATTTCGGTCAATTAGAATGCCTAAATCGTAGTTCCATAGAAGCTTTGATTGTTCTTGAGTGGAATAGACTATATCTAATTTTTATTTCACGTCTGTAAAAAATTGTAGTTGATTGATGCTAGGGTAGCGTGAATCAATGGAACAGGAATTTCGCTGCTCGGATCAGCACAAAATCAAACTTTATTATTATTTGCGATAACGTAAGTCTGAATTTACTATTCCTAAACTAAATTTGAAAGCATTCTCTTAACTGATAAGCTACTCTAGGTAGCGTGAACTTGCTGAATCTGAAGACTATTTGTAAAAGTAGTTGTGCATCTTATAATATGGAAGTAAAAAAAATATTACTCATATATTTAGAGAATCCACACAACAGGATGAGAGATTGCTGAGAAAGATGTTACAAATGTATATTGCAGCATAATAAATGTAAAAGAGGACAATAAATTGCTATTTTGAAAAAATATTGTGGAAACAGTGCCACAAATTTATTGTGATTTGATTGCAGTAAAATTTTTACTTGGCAGATTGTTGCACTATGTAATATCACGCCAAAATCGCTCGCCTTTACTTTACCACCATTACCTGGTTTTATCTATAGTTTCTTTACTTCCGTCTGACGTTGGTTTATGTACAGGATGGAAAGTTGGATGAATGATTTTATTGATTTGAATGAACAGCATGATGTCAGGGGCATGAGAAACGTCATAATACTCCAATAAATATTAGTAAATAACATTAGAAACTTGTAGTTCTGGGTATCCGAAATAATCGTCCCTTGTTTCTCTCCAACTTAATCAAACTCACAGTAAATCTTTAATAACACCGAATCACACGTAGAAGGGTTTTAAAATGCGCAACACACAAGAAAAATATTTAAAAACTTCATAAACACAAAGATGGAAGACCTAAATGTCATAGAAACAGATGACAACCAAACTTACATCACAGTACCACGTGAATGCCCGCCTGTTGTTATATTACGTTCATTATGAACCTACTTCTATTTAGAGTTCTTTCTGTAAGTAAGTATATGAGGATTTCTTATGGATGTCTTTCTATTTGGTCATGTATCAAAATCGATTTTTTTCCCAAGCTCTGAAGTTATCAACATAAAATTTGGAAGTACCTATAAAAAAGAATTTGATAAAAGATATTGTGTGGCGGAATAGGAGAATATAAAAAAATTTGATTATACAGTTGCTGTTGAAGCTCTCTAGCTGTGAAAGGGTGATTTTGTCTCTCCTTCTCCACCACTTTACTTTTAATTTACATCAACAATTTTAGAAGATAATGAATATTGAAATTCGAATAATTATGTATTCAATAAAGTTTTGAGAAGTTACAGAAGTTAAGTTGGTAAAAGACAAGGATTATTTTAATAGCCGTGCAAAGTTTGAGAAATTTTGACAAAAAGTCATTACTTGAGATAAATGTGGCTATTAAAAGTTGGTGCATTTGAATGCTAATTAATTTTATGTTTAATATCATACCTGGAATAAATATAGTTGAGAACTAAAAATAGATTTCCGTCCTGCTGATTTTGATGTTGCCCATGATGATAACGATGACCTGAAAGAGAAGGCTGGAAAAGATTTTTTTATTATTTACATTCATTTAACATTCGTTCAGCATTCAAACGTGCTCTGTGTTCTGGTTTGTGTGTTTTGCGCCTTTTCAACAGATTAACATTTTATTCGGAAAGTTAGCGATGTGACCTGTGATTGTTGCTATTTTACTTTAAGAGTGCTCGATATACCATGTTACTATCATTATTTACGATTGCCGAAGAAGTTTCACAACGGACTTGCAGTCTTAAGCTCACACTGATTCATTATTATCATTATCATTATTATTGAATTAATGTTAACAGTACTGGCTGCCACCGATCCACTTGTTTTGAACTTGCAGTATTATTTTTGTTCTTGATTGATGTAAAATATATATAAATATTATATCAATATCGCAAAAAGTGCTAGCCATAAAATATTTTCTCTGCTGTGGCTGTGAGCTAGGTAGGTACAAATCTATGTTTATGTGAGAAATCCCCTGATAAGGGTCGCAAAAATGTTTGGAAATCTCTATAAAGTAGCAGCTAAAGAAACAAAGAATGTTCGAATTCGATTTTATTTATTTAAGCTTAAGCTCAGCTTTCGACTGTAAATTTAGGTTCTGTTTATTTAGCATTTAGTGCTTTCGTGAAACATTCAAGAATTCAGGAAGTAGATAGACATTTATCGGAACGTAAATTGAAGTTATAAACTTGTTAGCAAATAGTGCGATGAAATTTCGAAATTGATTACGATTCAGAGTTCAACTTTTTCCTCTTGAACTGAAATTGAAAATCGTCCATTTAAATGAGGAAAAAGTAATTTCAATTTGTCACTTTATGGAAGATAATTATTTGCATTCGACTCAGTTGATCAAAATTTGTTTTCAAAAATAAATCGAATGAACAGATTTGCTTTCATTTGCTGCTACCTTTTAGAACTCTATCGTTATGGTTTTAATATTAAAATAATGAAAATGATTGATGTTACCAATAAAATATAATTTATCTGTAATTAGCATTAAAAGTGACAGTTTCTTTTAATATGATTTTCAATGCAAAAAGTAGACTTTTTTGTATATTTGATGGGAAACATGAGGTTAAATATGTGGAAATCAGTAAAGAAAAGTGCTAGTTTTCCAATTAGCAACACTTTTCTAATTATCAACAAAATATAACAAACAAAAAATGCATTATGACACGCGCCCAAATGACAGCTTTGACCTAATTAAGAAAAAATTACAGGCTAAACATATAAGAAAACAAAAAATCTCTTGATTTTGCCGAAAACAAATGTAAAGTCGCTTCTTTAGCGGCATCCAGAATTTCGCGAGAATATTCAGTTTCTGACGTTTCTGACAATAGAATATTACGCTGCAAGGACCGAACGCCTATCATTTTTGTCCAGGATGAATTTTGCTGCACTCGGTGAAGATGAGGTCGAGGTCCAAGGCGTTACTTCGTGCAGCTAAATTTGTCAGTGAGAATAATGACAGTCGTTCAGTGTCCATGTTGCATACGATACTTTTTGTAACAAGTCCACCGAAACACCTTTATTACTGAGCTTTTTAAATAAATTTAGATATATTGAGACTATCTTATCGATTTGACAAACAAATTTTGGCAAATGCGATCATATTATAGTAAACTGATACAATAAAACATAACTTACATGATATATTTTATTGATTGACATTTTTAACATTTTCTGTGCTTTCCCGTTCACAATCAATGCACACACTATAACGAACACATTCTATAACACAAATTTCTTTCAAATATCAATTTGACATAATATCAAAGAAATAAAAAGAATCCAACGGCATCCATGATCTACAATTTTCATTCTTATCCAGCGGTCATTAATATCCATTAATTTCCTGTCAACTGAGAATTAATGAACATTGTTACCATGGTTTGGAATTGAGAACTTTCGAAGCAGAATTCAGCTCAGTAATAGGGTAATTTCGGTGCACGTGTTACAAAAATTAATTTTTAATATTGTTCATTTGTTACTATGCTCTTGCTTCGCAGTTGTCAAAACCGTTACTACGTTTTTGCAAGAACACGACCTTGATTAGTATTTCTGTAGAAAATTATTTCTTTTATTTTGGTGTCTTCCATTCAAATTTTTCCATCAACTATATAAGAAATAGCATGTTCAACACGTGAGAAAAGCGATATTACTTTGCTCGTGTGAATTTACTTCGCTCGCTCGAGAATTAAAACATTTACACCCGCTAGTGAACTCTAACTTTTTTCTACTTGTCAAACAATCTACTATTGACAGAAAACTGTGCTTCGCTCGTATTTTTAACCAAACCGCTCGTACATTGGAGAATAACTTCTTAAACTTGTATCTTAAATATATATTAATAGAACCTAAATTTTTTGGAAGCGGTTAGATGGTGCGGAAAAATGATATTATGTTATTAGGAGTGGAAGCAAACATTTTATATTGAACTTATCAGGCCACCGTCGAAAAAAAAATTAAACCGAAATTGATAATGGTTTTAATAAATAATTCTTGTGAAACTTATATCAAGTGTTATTATTTATTATTTTGTAACAATGTTTCATCAAGTGCCAACAGCTGAATCTTCCAATTTGTTTGAGGTAAATATTTGCTCATTTGTATTCTCTCCATCCCATATTATCATTCTTCTGTAATTCATATCTCATATTATTTGAACAATGTAGTAAACCTGCTGAAGATGGAAAGATTTTCATCTGAAATGTCCTAAGATATCAAGTTGATTGGAATAAATAATTTTGGACTACAAAACCTATTTTTAATTTAAACTAATATTCTGACCATGAATAAGCAAGTTTAGCTTCATACTTTGTTTTGATATTGGTACTTTTTACTTTTTTTATATGGTATGAAGCAGTGATCCAGTTCGCCCAAGAAGACGTGACCTGGCTGGCCGCTTAACTGAGAATTCTAAAATGAATTTTCACAATAATGTCTCTCGGATATATGCTTGAAAGTCAATTCAATATCAAATATGAATATTGATTCTGGATATAACTCAACGAAATTGGGAGTAAAGTAGCTTATATGCGCGTCAAAATTGCACACACTGCAACGTCCGGGTGGCAAGCGAGCTTCGCATGCGCTAAATCATTTGTCAAAAAATATTGTCTTTGTGAAAATTGCAGGAGAACAGAGACAAAATTATAGGTCAGCTATACATTCCTAGTTATTTGCAAGATTTCCGAAATCAACAAATTTTTAGGGCTCCGTAGCGGCGTAGCCAAACGGCAAGAATGGTAGCCTTATAGTTTCATGGGTGTATGCCACAGCCATTTCACTTAAAGATTATTGGCACTATATAGATAAAATTCGGGAGGAAAGTGCTTTTTATGTGCCATTACACAATAATATAGTGTTATTAGGAAGAAAACAAGGTGACACACGATGCAAGTAACTGAGGGACAAAATAGTAACTAAGGTATCAAGGGTGCTAAAAGGATATTATTGTCCGTTCAACTCCCGTGGTGCCTTCAGTGTTTGATGTCCGACTTTTGTTGTATTTCAATAAAAAAATTCACCAATGTATATACTGTCATTGTGATTTCTGTCAGAGAAATTACTCTAGTTACTTGCTGTAACAAGGAAATTTGTTTGTTATTTTTCAAAATAATGCCCTCGGGTATTATTTGTTGAGTAATAACCCTGAAATCAGTGTTATTATGACAACAATAAAAAACTAGTCGGACATTATAGTAATTAAGGTATCAAGGGTGTTAAAAGGACAATAATGTGATAATAATTGTTATTTTTTTAAATAATGCCCAAGGACATTATTTTGAAAAATAGAAAACAAGTTTCCTAGTTACAGCAAGTAACTAGAGTAATTTCTCTGACAGAAATCACAATGACAGGACATACATTGCTGAAAATTTTGATTGAAATACAACAAAAGTCGGACATTGAACATTGAAGGCACCACGAGAGTTGAACAGATAATAATACTTACGGTCAGCGTACACACCTCGGGCCAGAGGCCCTCGAAAAGTATACTGTTGACCTCGGGCATTATTGTCCTTTTAACACTTTTGATACCTCAATTACTATTTGATATCATTAGACAGGTCTTGAAAAATGAGAAGAAAGTTTCAAGATGATTTTTTTTTTGAAAATCATCAGTTTGTGAGATATGTACTTTTGAAGTCATGAAACTCTAACTTTTCAACTATATACGGTAGAGAATTCTGAAAAAAATGATATGGTAAAACTCGAAAAACACTTTTACTGGAAATTGGTTTGGATAAGTCACCTCGTGGGGTTTTCGAATTATGGGATATTTTCGGTTATAATCTATTTTTCTGAGCTTATCAACCGCAGTGTCTTTGAAAAATTCTTTGAAACGGTGAACGCTTTTTCCAACTACGGAGCCCTTCACTGTGCGTGGTTTGGCATGCACTTGGCCGATTTGACTTTTGGATTAATTTCTGTCTACACTGTTGTATTATAGTTTGGTAAATATTTGTGAGATAAATTGACTTTGTCACTTTAATGGGCCAAAGTTAAAAGATAAGTCATGGTTCTCATCACGAAGTACAGTCCATGGAAAAATTCTTCTTCACCGATCCATCCATAATGAACAGTAAAGTCTTTTTAAAATGGCAATTAGGTGATATCCAAAGAAAAGTTGGTCTGTTAGTTTATGTGTCGGTGTGTGATTATCCAGGGTAGCAGCTGCAACATTTGATCAATCGAGGTGAAAAAAGGACATAATTTCATGGTAATTCGACGTATCAGATTATAATTGAAGCTCTTAACTTCATAACTCCCATAATATTGAAGTTATTGAATTGAAATAGTATACAAAGGCAGATTCGATGGTATCTATCAACCGCACTTCTCCTGAGACTTCGTGAACCACGTTTTTTCTTTAAGTTTGTCGATCTTATTTTCCAGTCTACCATTTGGTTTTTCTCGAAGAGACGTTTGGAGGAAGGATCATTCCATGCGACTATAGATCCTGCCGGAGAAGAGCTCTGGCAATTTTTTTTCTATTATCTTTGCACGGAAACAGTTTTTCCTGTCATTTTTCCTTCATTGCCTCACGAACTTTCATCGTAAGATGGTGAAGTCAGATAATAAGTAATTGATTTTAATAGCAATACTTTTCCTGCCCAGTCATAAGCTTTACTTTCCAATTAGATAGACGGAAGACAGTTTTTTCTATTTGTGAAAGCTGAAGCTATTGTGAGTAGTAAAGCTATTATGTTATGGAGGGACAGTTATTTTTGAGCTCCTTTTGTATTCAATTGTTGAAAACAGTTACTATTTTCCGGATATTTACTGCACTGCTCACTCTGCCCTTCATCCTCACTTTTATATTTATCAAGTTGTACGAGCTTCATTATAAGGTAGTGGAACGTTTTGAATTGTACATACGCATAAATTATCTGATAGAACGTGGGACTTAAGCAAATGCAGAAGGAAGCAGAAAAAAATTGTTCTCCAGTTCTAGTTTGATTCTGCGAACTGTTCAGTTTCTTCTAATGCTTTTGTCAATCAGATGTCAGCTTTAAAGTAGATTTCCTATATTTATCATTGTCAAATGTTCTTTGATACGTAACTTCTTTGTTCCCATGACAACCGTTGGAGACATGATCAATCCTATCTTTATCTCTGACGTTGAATTTAGAGATATTCAAAGTTATCCCTGGATGCAGCTGAAATTTAAATCGCGAATTTGAATTTTTTATTACAAAATGCTGGGAAACTCTTACTTGTTCTGACTTTCAATTGCCTTCGATTGATGAAAAGAATGATTCGAGTATAATTTTTTTATTTTAAATTGAGGTAGACTAAATTAATTTTCAGTTCGTTCAGAGAGAAAAGATATTCGGTTATTTTAGGTTCAACAGTTGATGTTTCAACTTTAGTGTAGAAACAGAGAGGAACAGATGAATGGAGCAAATTTGATTATTTTTCTTATTATGAAAGTATAGAAAATTTTTGAGGAATAAAAGTGTTTGAGCTCTTGTGAAAATCGATTAGTGTGAGTAAATATTTTTTTAAACTAGTGACTCGCAAATTGATATGGCGCTATGAATACCTTTTCCTACGGCCGTGCGTGAAGTTGATACTTTACGCACCGTAAGCGATCGCGTCTAGTTTTACCACTATTCAAACGTATAGCAACTAAATTTCTGTAAATAAATGTTTATAACACCTCCTATTAGTTCACTTGTTTGGATATTTGTGAAATCCGAATTTCACAGCGTAATAAACAAATACCTGGGCTATATAATTATTAATAAGGGAATAGGGAAACCCAAGTGTGAAGCTCCTGTAATTTTATTGGGTAAGTTACCATTTTGTATTTTTATTAGCGCATTTTTTCGGAAAAAAGCGCTATTATATTCACTTTGGCTGTCTGGCTGGCTGGCTGGCTGGCGTGACGCTGAGTTCTCAGCAACTATACTATTTACAGACTTGAAACTGGTATTAAATAAAAGCTGCTATTTCGTAGGTCTGCACAAATTGCTTTACTTCAAGCTCAGTGATTGTGGAAGATTAAATTATTGAATTACTTGTTTCAAGTGAAACAATGCCCCTAGATATATATGACATTAGGTATATGGCAACTAAAATTTATTAAAGTAGATAAAAATTTAGTTACACCTTTAGCCGCGGGTGTCACTATTATTATGTACAGTTGTCAAATCTGTCCGGGACTCATCCAATGACTTGTTTGACGCGAATTTGAACCTTATTAGAAAGAATTATTATTATTGGATGAAAATTTGTTCACTTTTGGTGTATTTTTTTTATATAGCTTTGATAAAGATCAAATTATCATTTTAAGGTATAGCACTTGACCTCCCGTCAGTCAATAACTAAAAAATGAAGATTAAAACGTATTTTTGAGTTTGTACATGCATGAATTATGTACCTATCAAATAGTCAACTTGAAACTAGTACTAAATGCAAGTTGCTGTTTCGTAAGTTTGCCCAAACTGCTTGATTTCAAGCTCAGTAATTGTGAGAGATGGTAATTTGCGAAATCTCTGAAGTAACAAGCATTCATGAGCTGTCAAAAATGCGCTTTCATCATCTACATGATTCTTCCATTTTTTGATTTGTTAAAATTTCTACCTGCTTGTATGTTTGTTTTACGTTTTATTTCCTCTCATTGTAGTCTCTCCGGTAGTCTGAGGATGATCACCCAGTGATCGAAACCGGTAACTAAATCAAAATTTGAGAATAGTGTGATTAAGAATTCTATGTTTTATTTTATTAGAAAAGCCCTTACCAATTTCTATATAATTATTAATGTAATATCAAAAAGCATCGATAATAATTAAGTGTTCCACATGGAAGAAAACTTATATTTGGAGTCTCGACTTTATCCCAGTTTTTTTATTGGGTATAAGTTCTATATATTTGACAAAAAATATTAATACATTACTTCTCAACAGCAAAGTGCTGCCTTTGTCAAGTGAAAAAAAAAATGAATGAATAAAATGAAATATACGTCAAATTACGTTGAAACGAGACGACAATTTTGTGGTGAAAAAATGTATGCGTAACACATTTCAGAAAGAATATAATTCAACATAAACTCAGTTTGTAAACTCAAATCTGTCACGTATATCCTTTTGGCATTTCAGCACTGACTTCTTTGCATTCCAATGAATTCGCTTTGCAACGTAAATGTGATTCCTACTTTTCAGTTGGTTGGATGTCCATCGAGTTAAACTGACTCGGACTGGACTCTGATAAATTGCATTACAATGTTTCACATTCCTCACTGCTGATGTTCCTAGATTTGTGCTCATGTTTCAGCCATGCATTCAGAAGGAATAGCTATGCGAATAAATGAAAGTGCAAATTCTTCACTAATTGGTTTATTGAATTACATTCCAAATTATTTTTTTATTAGATTACGTGCAAGGCGCTGACCGGAATTTTAATCAGATATGATTTACACCGCAAAAGTCTAAATCAGAAGAAAAATATTTCATGAGATACGATGAAACGGTTTACATGAAGAATAAAAAGCTGTAAGTGCCAAGATCCTGCAATCTTCAATTGTATTTACGTCACATCAAAATCCTTCAGTTTGAGAAAATTTCAGAAATTTTGTATTGGCTGAAAACTCTTTATTTAAATTCTTTGCGGTTAAGCCGTATCCGACCATGGTTCTGGTCGACACCTTGCACTTTTATGATAGGGACAACCCTTTAAACAAAATTAGTTTTCTTACAGGCACTGTAGAATAATACCTATTCCGCACGCTCAGAAGTTCCTAAGACAGCCGCGTAGCGTCGCGAAAAAATTATTTCATTGCTGTCATAATTTTATTTCTTTTTGATTCATCTTGAATATAGAATCAATATGAATAATTTTATCAACGTTTGATGAATTGGAATAAGATCAATGAAGCAATTTTTTTCTCAGAAAACGGCACATTTGACTGTAGAAAAAATAACATCTGTCACTCGCGCGGATCGATCATTCCATGCTCTTATTCATTTGATTTTTCTCTATGTTCCTTATCTCCTCCACTGACTTTATTTTGTAGTGGGGTGAACTAATAATTCACGTGAATAAACGTTCACTGGCTTCCACATTAAACAAAATTAAGGCTTACTATTTCACAAATGAATTCATATATAAAACACAACACAATCTATTCTTCTCAACTATGTCACTCGCCAGAATTATTCTTTATCGATTCTGAATGTCCTGTAACTTGAAATAATATCCGAAACTATTCTTGACTTCTAGATACGGTGTAGAATAGTATATTGTACAAGCGTAGGAAATAACCCAATACACAAAAGGTGTGATAGTTTTGCAAGAAATGAAGTTGAGTGCTGAAATCACACAAGTATAATATTGGTGATTGAGCATATGTAGCACACTACTTTTTGTACTACTACAGCTTGTATTTAATTATGGTAGTTGGAATTTTGAGTACATTCATACATACATACATTCATAATCATGATTTTGCGCATATTTTCAAAAATTCAGCTATACTGATGAAAAAATACATGAATATATTCAATATCCGACTAGTTTATTATTGTTGTCATAATAACACTGATTCTGGGGTAATTACGTAATAAATAATACCCGAGGGCATTATTTTTTAAAATAACAAACAAAAATATCACTTTTCCTAATTACAGCATGTAACTAGAGTAATTTCTCTGACAGAAATTACAATGACAGGACATATATTGCTGAAAATTTTGATTGAAATAGTACATTAGTCGAACATTAAACATTAAACGCACCACTGAAGTTGAACGGACGATAATGCCTACGGTTAACGAACACACTTCGGGCCGGAGTACACTGTTGACCTCAGGCTTTATGTTCATTTAAAATTCTTGATACCTTAATTACTAGAATATTGTCGTTCATCACAATATAAGTAGAGTCGAATTATCAAGTGGAGTGATCACACTTTATGGAAATTGAATTATGATATTAATTGATAGTTTCATAATTAGATTCCATTTGTTGTACCTGTACAAAAATCAAGCAATCATATAAAATTTGGGACAATTATAATGATTTTTTCTAAAAATAGGCTCAAATACATTTGACATGGGTAGGTTAGACTGACGTGAGATATCATTTCGCACGACTTTTTTCTCAGCTATGAGAAATTGTCATTCCGCTAGTTGTGTTTGCTGTATGCTACTTTGGTAATGTTGTTGGTGAGGGACGAAATTTCAGGAAAAGCTTCTATAATGCATGAGAATTATGAGAAAAATAATGACAAGTGAGGGGTCAAGCTTGCATGGTCATTACTCATGCTAGGCCAAAATCCAATCTATAAATAAGTGTACATGTGTGATAATAGATATAGGTTAGCTTGTTACGCTCGTGTTTCAAAAATATCCCTAAATATTACCGAGTTGCGCTGCGCGCGCCTGTGGGTCAGAACTTGAGCCCGAGAGAGTCGAGAAGGGTGCACTGAACTCCTCATGTTGGGACGAAATCCAGAATTGCGAGAAAGGACTTCCACTTTTCATTATTTTCCCCATTATTCCTATATGTCCAGTAGCAGCTTTTCTCAAAATTTCATCCATTTTCTACTATCTGTAGATGGTTGTAGAAAAGTGTAATTTCCTCACTTTGGCAAATATTTCGAGAATATCAGAGGAAGTGTAGCCCAGTCAAGTTAAGGTTTCACTTCGGAGTGAGAGATGATAAGCTGGAAACTTGAACAAACCTTTATTTTGACATTTCAAAAGTTGTCGCATTGTAGAGCATGAAATTTGCAACAAATTTTGTCTTGGACATTTTTCATGCGCTCAACCGTTTTTGAAATAAAGCGCGGAGAATGCGCAGCGCTCAGCCATGCATACTGTAATGCAAGAATGGGTTTTGTGCTGCAAAATGAATTTCTGGAACCAATGACAACAATATCACCATCGGCTCCAGACGAATTACTGAAAACAATATTTTGCAACTGTAAGAATGATTGTGGTGCCCGCAGCGGGTGCAGAGAATCAGGGTTGCAATAGACTTTAGCTTGTGGCTAGTGTAATTGGACAAGATTATCTCAATACTGTTTAATCCATATTTCCAGTATTGATATCAAATTAAAATATACTATAAGTTGGAGTATTATTGAGAAAGTATATAGAATATATTTAAAATGTTATTAAATATAATGTATTTACCAATAGATAATATAAATCATTCATAATTAGGGACATATTAGTGATTTACTGACTTTGTTCGAGATATTATCCACTGGAATTCACGGATAACCTTGCAGTATACGTATGAATGTGCGCTGCGCGTTTTCCGCGCTCTATTTTAAGAACGGTTGAGCGCATGAAAAAATGCTCTAGACAAAATTTGCTGCAAATTTTATGCTTCTCAATTTTTTCGATTTTTGCTAGCTTTGATCTTGAATAACTTGAGACGCAGACACAAGATTTCATGAGACTTTTGAGATAACTTTTAGAATTCTAAAACAAAGGTTTGTACAAGTTTTCAGTTTATTATCTCTTATTCCGAGGCCAAATCCTAATTTAACTGGGCTAGTGCTCAATATTATGATGAGAAAAGAATTTACTTATTATGATATTTCGTTGAGAATAATGTTTCTTTGTCTGAAGAAAATATTGAGCAACTGTAATGTTTGGTACACCTATTTAATTTGAAATATTCCCAAATTAGAATAACATTACGAGTGGGATTCACCATAATTAGTTGTGTGATGTGTTGAAAACTTTTTGATTTTAATTTCTTGCGGTCAATGCTTCAGAATCCATCTTGTCTCGTGTGTATTTGTATTCACTATTAAATTTGATGTATAGATTTTAGTGGTTCATGTAGGAGGATCATCTACCCACAACTTGGGACCATCATATCCAATAATTCACAAATTATATTACTGAATCTATTATGAATTCCCGGAACTATACAATAGACAAATTTACATAAAATGTATTGATTAAGTTTTGACCAAAATTAGAAGATATTTATAAATTCTGAATAACTTCAACAAATATTTATTGGCTTGTCGATTATGATCATATTTATAGACAATATTTACCTTGAAAAAATTGGAAACAGTAGATTCTGTACTGTTTTTATTTTATATAAATAGTGCAAAATGTAGCCTCCTAATTAATTATGTTCTACCACTATACCATCCTTGAAAAGTTCAATTAAAAATTTTATTGTATAAGTCATTAATTCTGGATTTATAAGAAAATATTTAACAAAGGTGTATGATTTCATACCGGCGAAAACAGTGCCTGGCGAACAATCGGCAGGAATAGTCGATAATTAAAGACATATATCATGTTCGTGACAGCTATGAATTATGTCGTTTGGTCTGTTTAACAGCGCCCTCAAAAACTCATGCAAAAATATACGCCCTACGTTAATAACTCGCTGACTTTGAATCATCGAAGTAATGCACATGAATTTTTTCCCGAAATATTGGTGTGCGAGCTTTTGTGAATTACAAAGGGGATGAAGCTGGGGACACAGATGAAAATCTGTGAGAGCTATTTTTAACGCTTTTTCGTAAATAAAAAAAAATGGATTTTTTTATAGAGTAGCTGCATTTTATGTCTACTCTGTATCATAATGAACAATTTTCTCTTTTTATGACGTTGTTATCCTCTATGATTGTATAATACTTTTTAGAAAAAATTTGATGTTTTCAAGTAGAAAACAACTTTGAGAAATAATTAAAGCTTAGTAAATTTCAGGGATAAATAATTCAAAAATTCATGAAGTGGTTCACAATATTGGAATATATAAACAGAAATAAGAAACATTTCAAATAATATTCTTATAAGCTTGAATTCTATTTATTATTTAAATTCTATGCTTCAACAAAAAAAAAGTAATGTATCAGAAATTGCTCATCTCAATAATTTGCAGAGTGAGTGTAATTATATCAATGCTTTCATAATCCAGCAGTGTATTGTATGATATTTATGTGAAATTTCAATTTTGAAATGGAACAAAACTTCAAGAGTCACATTTGTCTTGGTGAAGAAAAAGAAGAAAAAATCAAACGAAAGTTTATGATATAAATCTTTCACGTTCTGAAATGAAATATGGAGTTCTTGGCTTTTCCTGGAGCAATATCAAACTTATCAGTTTTCTTGGATAGAAAGATTTATCTCTTGTATTTTTTATTTCGATTTGTAATTTAACATTTCATATTTTATTGTGACAAACACAGTATTTTTTATCATGTGGACGTATTCTGCTTCATATTTTGTTCATTCTTCACGTTCTCTGATTTTACTTGTGCATATGTTTGAGGTGAATACATCTGTCAGTCGACGCTCACCGCGTCACGTAATTCTTACTTTCATTTCGAAAAAATTCTTATCTAAAACCAGTATCATTTTGAATGAAAGAATTTCTTGTCAAGAATCTTCCAATTATATTTCCTTATAAATTTTTATAATATATTGGAATTTGAATCTGAACATACTGTGCTGCGCATGTCATTCTGAAGCGATATTTAGCCCTTAAATGCTACAAGTGTTTGTTCTGTTGCTGTTCTTCGTTCATCTTTGAGAGTAGACTATAAAATTCTTCGGTCGATGTCTTGCGAATTTTGAAGGTGTTAAATCCGTGAAAATGCTAGGAAGCGTGTCTGGGATGTAATCGAACCAATTTGAAATGCTGTCAGTAGCAGCGATGCCTCGAGAATTGGTGAAAGGTGGGAAGATGTGACGTCGGTGGCGTCAAATATTCTATGGAGTTGCTTTGTGGGCTTGTAAGAAAGGCAGCAGTATGTTTATACTTTTTTAACAACAGATTCAACTTTTGGCTCATTATTAATGATTGGATCTTGTAGGACAAGCTCTTGGAAATTTGATAAATAATTGTGGATGGCTTATGATTCAATTTCAATATGTTTTTATATAGTAGAAATGATCTCATTAGGCCAGCTATTCTTGGCAACTGGTTGACTTAAGAGTAAGTTAGCACCTTATTCATATCACGAATGTAGAACGTTAGGTTCGAGTCCCATGGATATTTTTATTGTGACTTGTATTTCATCCTTATAGGGACTCTTCAGTACAGTCTGGAAGGCCTCAGATGGTCGAACTTATGAATCGCAAGGCTATGAAATTGCAGTTAATATATGGCATGCAGAAATATAAACCTGCAGCGGTGTCATCTACAATAATGCAGCTGAAGTGAAAAACTTGAAGATATACGGGTCACTGTAAAGTGACCTTTAGAAAGACCGTGGAACAAAATTTGACAAATTAAAAAAAACAACAAAATCTGATTGTTTCACAAAATTACAAATTCAGTGCCCTGTATTTCTTCATTATGGAAGTTATTTGAAAAATCAAAGGAAAAATGTGATATTTAAGGTAATGTTGGTGGATCTGTTTCAACCACAAATTATGACGTATTATAAATTTCGATTGGCCTACTATCGCTGAATCACCAATATTATATTCTCACACTTTATCTACTACATTCATGAATCTCGTTAGGTATACTCGCTTATTCTTTTCACTTTAAATTTTTTTTTCACCCGGTGAACAGACGAGAATGTTTATCTACTCACCAAGCGTGTGGTGTACATAATCTTTCACCATCAATAATTACTCCAACATAAAAAACTTTGTTCCACCAGAATAATTTGTCATGATGTGAATTTGTTCACAAAAAATATGTTCTAGATTTTGAAGCATGACAGCAAAAAATATGTATTTTGAGAGGTCGGACAAAAAAACTCTCTGATTTGTACTGGGGCTAATATTACGTTGTTTTCTTTTATGATCAGAAATTTTTCATGCCTCTCTCGTAGTTCAATGAGCCCGGCGCTGCGTGGGAATACATAAAAGTTGATACATTTCAATTGAATAAAGCTTGTATTGTTTACAGATGTTTTGCTAACAATATTTTTTTCTACAGCCCTTTAGTTTGTGAAACATACTATGCAATTATGATATTTTGAGATGACATGCATTTTTTGAATGCAATATCAAGTATGAGGTCTATATTTAGATTTCACAAATGACCTAATACTTGGGTTACAGGAACTGTGCACAATGTTACCAATATGAGTTTACTGAAGGGAGAAGAGATATATTACCATTTTGCACTTGTGACTTTTGTCCAAGTTTTTATTCATTCATTTGACTTTGAGTCTTCATGTTGTGAGTTGAGTAAAAAGATGAATAAGATCAGGATAGTTGATTCAAAATATTGATGCTCAAATTGGAGAATCATTCCTTCAAGATGTCGGGAGAGGTCTAATTTGTAGTTGCCATCTTTATATTATAAATAGAAACATCTTTTTTACTTACTTGTAGAAAATATTGTGAAACCGACAAAATTCATCTATCGAGATCTTGATGGAAATATCCGTTTTGAGCATACCTGCGTCCATTTTGACTATTTTTGGCTTGATGTCGGTACGTATGTTCGTGCGTGCGAGCGTTCGTGCGTAACTCGCAAATCTCAAAACGTATAATATTGAAATTTTGTATTTAAGACTGGTATAGGGTCTAGTTGTGCACCGCATTATGGTTCCAATCGTCTGTACCGGAAGTGCACTTTACTTGAAACTTTTTCTAAATTTTTTGCATAAATCTAGAATGATCAGCCATAGCATATTGGAATTTAGTGTTTGCACTTGTAGCGTCAAAATAGTTATCTACTATTTTTGTACCAATCGGTCAAGCCAGAAGTGCAGTTCATGAGTATAACAGGCATTCAGAATTTGCCGTATTGAACAATTAGTTTAATTGGAATGATAAGGTAGGCAATGATAATCTGTTGTCAATTTTTTAATTTTGTTTGACATTTTACATATCAAAATATTTTTCCCTAAATTTCATATGACAAAAGCGACAATATTGGAACAGAGCATGCTCTTCCATAAAACCTCTTGAAGGCATGAAAAACAAAATTAAACACTGAAATCTACGACTATCTGACGGTCTAAAAGTACAAGGAAATATTGTGAAACCGACAAAATCCACATATCTAGATTTTGATGGATATATCCGTTTTGAGCATCCCTGAATCCATTTTGACTATTTTTGGCTTGATGTCGGTACGTATGTACGTATGTATGTGTGTATGTGCGTAACTCGCAAATCTCAGAGTTCGTCAAACGTATAATGCTAAAATTTTGTATAAAAGACTGGTATAGGATCTAGGATCTTGATGTGCACCTCGCATTATGGTTGCAATCGTTTGAACTGGAAGTGCACTTTACCTGGGATACTTTTTTTGAATTTTCCGCATAAATCTAGAATGATTAAACGTAGGATACTGGAATTCAGTATTTGAAATTGCTGTAGCATCCAAATGATCATCTCCTATTTTCGTCTCAATCCACTAAACCGGAAGTGCACTTCATATCACAGACTTTCCAAATTTTTCTCATAAATTTAAAATAATCAGTCGCAGAATATTGAGATTTCGTATTGCGCACTTCTATAGCATCTAGTTGTACACCTTGCATTATAATTGTGATCGGCTGAGCCGGGAGTGCAGTTTACTCGAAACATTTTTTAATTATTCGCATGAATCCAAAACGATTGAACGTAGAATATTAGATTACAGTTTTCAAGGTGATAGTACGGTTTAGATGTCCATATCCTATTTTCAATAAGATCGGCTGCATCGAAAGTACACTATACTTGACGATCTTGGAAATTTGAGCATACATTCAGAACTGTTAGCCGTAGAATCCTGAAAATCAGTATTTAGAAATGTTGTAGCATAAGAATGATGACTTACTGTTCCATAGCAACCGACTAGCCGTGGAATGATGAGATGTTGTGTTTGATTATATATATCCAATGATGTAGAAGTAAGTCACGCGATGTCCACGTCAGATTTTTTCTGAAAGCCTGAAGATGAAATGCTTTTGTGAATCAAAGGAGTAATTTATCTATAAGAAAGCGTGTATTGCTGGTAATAGCACTGGTATTTGTCAGATGCGGGAACAAAATGAGATGCGAAAACTGTTTAGTTTGCGTATCGTTCGCGATATGTGAACAACCAAACTAAATTTATATTTGTATCTAGATATCAAATTATTTATGAAGTATGATAAGAGTATCTTGCAATGTAGACGTAGTGAACGTACGGATTCTCTTGGCATTTACTTGTGGTTGCTGTGTCGTGGTTGCAACTACTTATTCTGGAGTATTGGTTTTATTGAATAGTTTGTCTTGAACTTTGGATCATCTGGGGAGTTTTTCCCACTATAATTAAGGTCAGTTAACAGATTGCACGTTGCAGATAAAATGAGAATTGTTTTGCAAACTTCGACGATCTCCAGACGTTTATTAAATTTAGTTTTTAGTCGATATACGAAATTACTTTTCAGCAAATAGTCAAGCTCTAAATGGCAAAATTACTCTTGAAAATTGATGCATCATGCAATTCAATTTTTTTGTGAATTCGTACACGATAAAAAGACAGGCAGTGGCAACTATCGAATAAAATTCGAATGAATCACGAAAGTACACACATAAAATTTTGCTATTTTGTATTCTTCTTTGATTTATGTTGCACCATTTTGCAGAAATTTGATGCATAGCAAATATTTTTACTGCCAATAATTTTTACAAACGTTCACACATTCAACGATTTCACTACTGGATAGGAATGAATCAATTCCAGAAATGTTTTTAGAAACATTACATATGTAGTAATTCATCAAGTCGAGGAAATCATTGATTGCATGAATTTCTCTTATTTTACGTATGACCTAACCCAGAACTTCATTTGAAATTATTCTTGTAGCATTGAGGTGTAGAAAATTCAAAATTGAATTACTTTCACCATCCAGAATATGTATTGTATATTACGTAATATGTTCTATAAACGTCCCTTAGAATACGATTCTTTTAAGCACGAGTGAATAGAATAACTCGTGTCTAGAGTATTTATACAACAAATAATTTACCTACTATATTTTTTCTACGATCATGCGTAAGAATAGTTTTTCGCTGGTTTTTACTTTTCAGGACTACTACCGCAGAATTGCGTAGCCGAAATTTGGAAGATCTGTTTCAGGAGGCTTAAGGATCAATCAAAGGCAATTTTCCAGAAAACATTTGAACATGGTCTTTTATTTCATGGTCTTTTTTATATTTTGACGTTTCGAACGATTAAATTATCGTCCATCAACAGCTAGTTATAAAACAATTTGATGTAAACAAACTATGGCAAAAACATTACAGGCTTACCACTTGATCAGGGACGATATTGATGAAAAAAATTGAATATTAAACACTACAGGCAAAGTTTTTTTTATCAATATCTTCACTGATCAAGTAGTAAATTTGTAATGTTGTTTTTAACATGGTTTGTGCACATTGAATTGTTTTATTACTAGCTTATGATGGACGATAATTTGATCGTTCGAAACGTCCAAATATAAAAAAGACCATGAAATAAAGGACCTTGTTCAAATATTTTTTAATAAATTGCTGTTGATTGGATCTTAAGCCTCCCAACGTTTTTGAATGAATTTTCTTCAGCCCATATTTGCTTTTTTTTTCTAATTTTATGACTTAGGCCTAGTAACAAGCAGTTATTTGCTTTGAACTGTAAAACTTCGAACTAGTGGTACATGTATTTGTGCTTTTTGCAGATTTGTAAGTTCGCAGATTTCGATATTATCTTTCTGAGTTTCAACTTTGCCACCTCGTACATTTGCCGGTCATTTCGCCATATTGGGAAAATTGCGCCTGAAAGCAGTTTTTTGACAATATCTCCTTTTAGGCTCATTTCTCGATACAAACACTCATATACAAAATTAAAGTAAAGAAAATTTTGTACAGTTCATTTAATGATCTATTTGTTCGTTAAGTGAATAGTTTTGAAGTACGAGCGCCGCAAAGTGTAGTTGGCCGCGTAGATCGCAGTTGTCCTCTACGCAAAGATGCGGCGATTAACTTCTCATTATTGTATCGTTTTCGACATGCATCGTCAACCATTATTGATCTCAGTCCCACCAAAAGTTTATCCTTGTAATGCCTTCTTTTAATACTTGACTTACGACAGGTCTCCAGACAACGCATTCTTTTTTCTTTTATACCTGCGGAGGACAGGCAATGGTAAGCCGATTTTTCAACACATAGGAATAGCTATTTACATTACAAGATGCGAAAGTATACTTTTTTGTGTGAGGTGGTATTTGAATGGCCGAGGTGAAGCCGAACACCTGAAAGGGCTTTCGCATCGTGTGATGTATTACATTTTTTCTGCTACTGTTCTATAAAGATATTAACATTTAATAATAATTATTATATTTGGAATAATGTTATGGAGACTGTTTTACCTGTCTGAAATTATCCATAGCAACGGTTTATTTACAATGTTATCTGTCATCAGCGCCTGTCACAGATTTTGAATTTCAATAATTAAGGGCCAGTTTCACCAAACCCAGTTAAATTTATCCAGAGGTTATTTTATACGAAAACTATTATTGATACAATTGTAACTTTGGTTACTAACTCAAAATAACCTCTAGATAAATTTAACTGACTTTGGTGAAACCGGGCCTTAGTGAAACATTGCATTTGACTGATTTAAAATGTTAACAAAAAATAGAAATGGTATTCAGAAGGCAGCTAACAATGCATGTGCCTCACTTCTTGCGGATGAATCCAAAGAAAGGTACAATCAAACATACAGCATGTTTGCTAAATGGCTTGATGATAAAAACATTACTCGAATTGACGAAAATGTAATGCTTCGGGTGCCGATATTTTGAATTTAAAGATCGGATTAAAGTCTTCTTCGTAAAGTAATGAAATTGAAATTTCTGAAAAGGTGTTACATGAAATTCACATTAATATTTCCTCAAATAAAGAAACAGTGACAAATATTAATTTTGACGTAATTCAAAATGATAGAAATCTCCCAATAGAAAGTGAAGAAGTTAATAATTCAAATAATATTCCTACCATGACTTTTTCCAATTGTTCAAATTGCATAATTACCTAAAACCAATAGATCGATAAAATTAAATTAAATAGATTTGATAAAATCATGTTATTGTTATGAACTACTTATTTATTTGAATAAATATTGAAATTTCCAATAAATTTGCATTTTTTCAAACTTTTACTTTTTTGTCCTGGACCCGAAAGTATTACTTTCGTAGTTAGCAACGCATAGCAACGAGTCAACATGAAGGTTTGCTTTCGTTATCGTTCGAGTTGCCAGGGCTACAAAGTTCACTTATTTATACAGTGGCAGAAAAAATATTTATTGTAAGTATAGTAAGTGAATTTTATAATTTACAAATGTAATCAATCAAAATTAAATGTCACGGGTAGGCGTAGATATATAATGGTTTGCGGCGCTTGTACGCCAAAACTATCGATTTTACGGTAAAAAGATTATAAGATAAATTGCAGGAAACTTTCTCTACTTTCATTTTATTAATGAATATTTTTATTGAGCAATGAGTCAGAAAGAAGATATTGTCAAAAACTGCTTTAAGGCGCCATTTTTACTCATAAGTAAGTATTGTGAAACCGACAAAATTCACCTATCGAGATTTTGTTGAATATATCCGTTTTGAACATCCCTGAATCCATTTTGACTATTTTCGGTTTGATGTCGGTACGTTCGTACGTGCGTAGCTCGCAAATCTCAAAAACCGTCGAACGTATTATGCTGCAATTTCATATTTAAGACTAATATAGGGTGTTTATTTGCACCTCGCATTATGGTTGCAATCGCCTGTACCGGAAATGCACTTTACTCGAAACTTTTTTTAAATTTTCCGCATAAATCCAGAATGACTAGCCGTAAGATACTGAAATTTAGTATTCGAACTTGATCTAATATCAGAATAGTTATCTGCTATTTTTGTATGAATCGGCCGAGCCGGAAGTGCACTTTACTTGAAACTTTTTTTCAATTTTTTGCATAAATCTAGAATGACCAGCCATAGCATATTGAAATTCAGTGTTTGAACTTGTAGCATCAAAATAGTTATCTACTATTTTTGTATCAATCGGCCAAGCCGGAAGTGTAGTTTATGAGTATAGCAGACATTCAGAATTTGCGGAATAAAACAATCAGTTTCATTGAAATGATAAGGTAGGCAATGATAATCTGTTGTCAATTTTTTAATTTTGTTTGACATTTTACATATCAAAATATTTTTCCTTTTTCATATGACAAAAGCGACAAAATTGGATCAGAACATGCTTTTTCATACAAATTTAAAATTAATTTTCATTATGTTGGTCACACGGTCCAGCTTTAATTTCAGCATTATCGAACTCCAAATATACATACTTATCAAACCTCTTGAAGGCATGAAAAACAAAATGAGGCACTGAAATCTATGATTATCAGACGGTCTAAAAGTACAAGGAAATATTGTGGAACCGACCAAATTCACATATCGAGATTTTGATGGATATATCGGTTTTGAGCATCCCTAAATCCATTTTGACTATTTTTGGCTTGATGTCGGTACATATGTACGTATGTATGTGTGTATGTGCGTAACTCGCAAATCTAAGAATTCGTCGAACGTATAATGCTGAAATTTTGTATAAAAGACTGGTATAGGATCTAGGATCTTGATGTGCACCTCGCATTTTGGTTGCAATCGTCTGTACTGGAAGTGCACTTCACCTAATACTTTTTTTGAATTCTTCGTATAAATCTAGAATGATTAGCCGTAGGATACTGGAATTCAGTATTTGAAATTGCTGTAGCATCTAAATGATCATCTCCTATTTCCGTCCCAATCGACTAAGCCGGAAGTGTACTTCATATTACAGACTTTTCGAATATTTCTCATAAATTTAAAATAATCAGTCGCAGAGTATTGAGATTTTGTATCAGGCACTTTTATAGCATCTAGTTGTACACCTTGCATTATGATTGTGATCGGCTTAGCCGGGAGTGCAGTTTACTCTAAACATTTTTTAATTGTCCGCATAAATCCAAAATGATTGAACGTAGAATATTATAATACAGTATTCAAGATGATAGTACTATCAAGATGCTCATATTCCATTTTTAGTAAAATCGGCTGCGTCGAATGCACACTATACTTGACGATCTTGGAATTTTGCGCATTAATTCAGAACTACTTGCCGTAGAATCCTGGAAATCAGTATTTAGGAATGTTGTGACATTAAGAATGATGACATACTGTTTCCATAGCAACCGACTAGCCGTGGAATGATGATATGTTGTATTTGATTATATATATCCAATTATGTATGTACAAGTAAGTCACGTGATGTCCACGTCAGATTTTTCTAATATGGTACAAAGTGGCGAATTTGAAATTCGGAAAGAACATATCGAAATCTATAGAATTACCTATTTTTAGAACTCTTGGCAGCCTCTTTTTTAGAACCAAATGACTGTACTATATGATGTAAGTATAATAAAAAATAGCATATGATACATTTACGATATTCAAGGCACCGTGTCCCCAAACTTATTGTGCGTGCTCTAATGGCTTTTTTCATATTTGTTTCATAATATACTATTATAATATCAGACTCTGAACTTTGAATTATAATTTGACGTCAGTTGCTCTGTACCTACGTATGTTTGTACAAAATATTTTAGAGTCAAGAATATTTCAGTTTACTCAATTATTCTTCTGTAACATCTTAACCTATAATCTGTATATAAGCTCAAGAATGTTAGACTAATAGAGAATACTGTTCAATGAATACATGAACCTGATAAATATCAAGAATTTTACCCTAATAGTCATGGGGAACTATTTGGTAGTTTATGATGAGAGAGAGCTCAACAATCATGAAATCTTATCGATGACTTATAATTGTTTCGCGGAGATAACTGGCAAAGTACGCTCTTTCAACTTTACCAAAGGTTTTTCTAATTTAAATTGTATTAACACACAGCCGCCAATTTAATGATCATCCCGTGCTGTTTCCAGGTGGCATTTGAATAATTCAGATGAATTTTCTCACCTCACTTATTCAACTGTACGGTAAAACGAACAATATGCATGAATCAAGTAAGACTACTGTACAATAATTGAAATTCATTCATTTTCTCCATTGTCTCAATTGTCGGGTATTTGACACTGCTCAGGGTCTTTTATCCAGTCTGCTGACGTTGGATATTCGATAAAGCTAAGTACTAAATTCAATTAGCAATAACAAATTAAAAGATTTAATTAGCGACTTTTTTCATTGAGATTCATTTCACTTTTTTTATGAATTGAGGAGTTTTTGTCGTCTGGAAGCTTCACTTTTTTATTAACCTTGTCAAATATTCTACTTTTTATATTTTGATGTGAATATCTTGTTTATTTCTTTCTTTTCTTTTCGGATAAATATCGTTATATTCTGTAAAACATTGGGAATTCATAATTTTCGTTCATAGCAAATTTATTAGATAAACAGGATCGAGATTCTGAATAACGGAATATTGTACAACAAAACATTGCCTCATGAACTTTAAATTTGGAAACGTGAAATTATGTGTCCAAAATTGAAAAACAACAAGACATATTCAAAATTTACCTAAATATTTGGATAATAGATAACTGAATATCACATGTTGATAATAGAATTAGATTTTATCAACAAACATAATTTTCTTTCGTCCTAATTCTGGAGATCACTCGATTTGCTTGAATCAAAAGAACGCTGAATACAGAGTTATATTCCAGTGTGAGTTAAGATTTATTGTGATTGCCACCAAGAGTTGATTTTAACTGGAAATAACCTCAATAGTATCATGTTTTTGACTTTGCTTGAACTTTTCTAACTACTATTCAGAAATCTTAAGGAAAATTGTACTACTTCCTTCGAAACTGTTGAGACTCTCTCTTTCTCCCTGCAATATATCATTCTGAATTATGCATTGAACGTTGATTGCCTTGGGAAAGAAACCAATCAAGCAATTCCTGAAGCAATGCTTTAAGTGAATCCGGAAGTTTAGCGATGTGTTTTACGTCTGCTCCCCAAAATTGACAACGGTCAATTACGTTCAACCAGTTAATTCCGGTCAATTACTCCAGAGCTCTTTAATCTTTCTTTGGAACGATTGTATTCACCAGAGACTAGGAAGAAGCGAAATCACCACCAGGTAGAAGAGACTAAGGGCTTAAATGACCACTACTGACTCTAGGATATTTTTCTATTAGTGACGATAGATGTAAGTCGCTCCATTCACCAATTAAGCGTATTAGTTGAAGGATTTAGGTAATATGAGAAATAGTCTTCTTATTGGGAATAATTGTGATTTTTCTGAGATAAATTGGAGCAGAAATTGTTCTTTCTCATATTTCTCTTCTGGGGACACTTAAAACGAAATCTCCAATAAGTCTCAATCTAATTTTCAAAGTTAAAGAGTGGAATACTGATTGTCTTACGAGAGCTGGATTTATCAGTCTTTTATTATCCTTTGCACTTTCAACAAAATTTTAGTAACTTTTTTTTCTGCTGGGGCGTATTTCTTGCAATAAAATATTATTTTCATGTTAGGGTTGTGAGCGTACGAAATGTAGCACCCATAGTGTACAGTTTCAACATATTTTTATGACAACGTTTCAAGTGTAAGGACTTCTCAACTGACACTTTTTCAGTGTATTTTTGTAAATACTGTTCTACCTACCCTAAATTATTGTAGGATCAGAATAAAAATGAGTGAATATAGCGCTAAATTGCTCGCTTTCACTTTGACCACCCTTGTGTTCGTTTGTACTTCGACTTATGTATGTAGTATACCCATAAAATTTTAAGGAGGAATTGATGACTTTTATTAATGAAAAGTGTTGCTAAGCGGGAGCAATCAATCAGATGCAATTTTGCTCTACTTAGCATTCTTGTACTTAGTACAAGTAAGTAATATGATACGGTTCGGAATTCCAACTGTCCAATTATTTTTTTACATGAACGATGAAAATTGTTGGCGCCAACCCATTTTTATCCTCAAAAGCTGGTTTAACATATCATGTAACAAAAACAAACCAAAGTTCGATAAAAAAAGTGAATAAGTGGACGCCTTCTTGTCTAGGGGTCGAATTTCGATGCCAAAGTGTACCTCGACGCCAGTTCGTCGCAGCGAACCCGCAGCATCATGACGTCATATTTGCGTTCATGGCGTCATCGTTATTACATCGTATCCGCCAGACTTGGAAAAGTTTCAAGTTTTACTACACAACTTAATCTCATTCGCTTTTGTGAGATATGTTGAATGGCTGAGTTTTTGTCCATGTCGATAAAAGTTATTTTTGTTAGCAGTACTTTCACAAAGATTTATAGAGAGCAGATATCTGTGTGAATATAATAAATTATAATCATTGGCTTATAAAATGAAATGCAAAAATGATTTTTCATCAAATTTTTTTCTTTAATTCTATTTGATAAAAGACAATAAAATAAAACAAATTTAACGGCAATTAAGATTTAAAATTGCAATGTCTTGGAAATTAATAGATAAAATTTTGTGATTTTGAATTCTTTCGTGATGATCGCCCAATTCCATTAAAAAGATCATCAGGTTTTTGTTTTATCAATCAAATTCTGGAGCATTCAAAATAAATTCATATTCTACGTTACTGAGTATTTCCGAAATGGAATTAGAAAATATTTTCCTATTAGATTAAGTCAAAATGTTGATTGTATTGTAGTATGCTTTGATTGACCAGGTAGTGAATAATGTCTTGATTTATAATATTCAACTATTACACACTGATTTTTCTCAAGTCGCGTCTTGAAGATATCTCAATTTATGCGGTAGTACTGCTCGACAAAATTCAAGCACCGTATTCAGAGTTCGACGCAACAAAAATGTCGATATCCTGGAGCCCAATTATTCATTATTTCTTGTCGGACAAGAATCTTACATATTAAAAGTCGTATTTCATTCATATATTTTAAATTGTCCGACTAAAATATAGCGCTATATTTATAAATTTAATCAGTTTTGCACTCGTACATGGAATATTGGAGTAACAATATTTCTGAAATATCTTACTATATCTCAAAATAACAATACTGATCTATCAATTCTCTATTTTATTCATAATTATTTGAATTTAATAATATTTTTAATGAGGAAACTTTATAATGTAATGATGTTCGAAAAAATCGAGAAAAAGAAATGGGCCTCAATAATTCTAAGTAGAAAACTATGCTTTTTTTTGTATCATAAAAAATAGTATGAATAATTCAATCTATATATTACGAGGTTACGTTATGTCATGTTGAAGTGCTAGTGCTCAAAATCTATTGTTTATCAGAAATGACTATATCCGCAATATATTGACGTCATCTTTCGCACATAAAATTCTCAGTTTCTTTAACAATATATATTGTACATATTGGAAGGAAATCGTTTCACACTACAAGAATCGTAAATTACATCTGCCAGGGTGTCTAAGTTGCATAAATTCAGACTTTATCCGCGTCATCTCTCTGTGTCGAAAATTTTTTAAATAAAAGCAGAAGTAGCCATTGTCATGGGTCAGTCATTGAAAAATCGTGAGAAAAGCAACAAGTTTCGCACTATTTTTAAACGGTTATTAGTAACTTATTCAAATTGACAAACGATTTTCTTGTACCCTGCAAAGTTAAAGCTTCTATTAGTTATTAGTCTAGAAGGCAGACCCCCTTTTCTCTCTTGTTACCTACAAGCTTTAACTTTGTGAATGTGTTAATTTTGATGAGTCCGACAACTTTTTTATCAATTTATGTTATCGCTCCGTTTCCGAGTAGGTATCTGCGAAACATGTCAGTCAGATAGAGTTGTCCGACAAAGATGTTGCTTGACTTTATGCATTGTAATATGCCAAAATATTGAAGTAATATATTATAATTAGTACCTACACAAGCTGAAATTTCTTAAATCATATCATGAAAATATAAAATTTCTTGCGGTAGTACTGTCCGACATAATTCAAGCGCCATATTATGAGTCCGACGCAAAAAAAATATCGACTTACTGGAACTTAGTTATTTATCACCTACAAGCTGATATTTATTCATTTATTTGTTTGTCCGATAGAAAATTGAAAAGTGTTTTTAAAGCTGATATTCTTCAGATTAATATTGATTACTTATACAGACATGAGAACAGAATGAATACTAGCAACATCTAGAAAGCTCTTGCTGTATTAGTGTGTATTTCAATTGTCACCTGTGTTTAATTATATTGAGTTAAATATACAAACTAGTGGTCGCCCAGTGGTCGGAATTCGACCGTGATTCATTATATTGCTAAGTTTGAACGTTATTGAATTCAACTTCCTATCCCCGAGAGTTTCAGACAAAGTTTACTTGATACTCGACACTGTATCAGTATCTGGAATAAAAAATTGAAGAATCATCTAGATGATGAAAGCGCATTTTTGAAAGCTCATGAATGCTTGTTACCTCAGAGATTTCGCAAATTACCATATCTCACAATTACTGAGCTTGAAATCAAGCAGTTTTGGCAAACTTACGAAACAGCAGCTTCCATTAAGTACTAGTTTTATGTTGACAGTTTGATAGGTACATAATTTATGCATGTACAAACTCAAAAATACCTTTTATTCTTCATTGTTTAGTTATTGACCGTCAGGAGGTCAAGTGCTGTTCCTTAAAATTAAAATTTGATCTTTATTAAAGCTAAATAAAAAAAATACACCAAAATTGAACAAATTTTGAACCAATAATATTGATTCATTCTAATAAGCTTCAAATTTGCGTCAAACAAGTCATTGAATGAATCTCGGACAGATTTGACAACTGTACATAATAATAGTGACTCCCCCGGCTAAAGTTGTAACTAAATTTTTATCTACTTCAATAAATTTTAGTTGCCATATCCCTAATGTCATATATATATCCATGAGCATTGCTTCACTTGAAACAAGTAATTGAATAATTTAATCTTCCACAATCACTGAGCTTGAATTAAAGCAATTTGTGCAAACCTACAAAACAGTAGCTTTTATTTAGTGCCAGTTTCAAGTCTGTAAATATTATAGTTGCTGAGAGTTCAGCGTTACGCCAGCCAGCCAGTCAGCCAGCCAGCCAGCCAGCCAGTCAGCTAGCTAGCCAGCCAGACAGCCAAAGTGAATATAATAGCGCTTTTTCCGGAAAAAATGCGCTAAAAATAGCGGTTCTCATCCAAGGTTGTAAAGTGATTTTCTGAACTTAGAGGAGAAGAAATCACTAAACTATTATTTCAGACATTTTCCCATCAGTAAATTGAAATAGGACATCCTCAACATAATTCTAGCTTCCTGCACTCCTTCTCCTTATAAACTTCAAGTTTACCAAATCTCACGTTCTTCCATGCGCGCAGTACAAAGTTTTTTTTCCATGTAAATAAATTCTCACTTTTTGCATTCCTTCTGCATATAAACTTTAAGTATGCTTAGCCTCACATTCCTTCGCGCATGCAATATGCCTAAAAAAGGATGGACACTTTTCTCTTCACGTACTAATATATCGACGTAGCCTTTTTTCCTCCAAAACGGCTGATTAATACGATATCGAGAAAATCATAACTGGCCCGCGTTCTATCATCTGTTAGATTAGAATATCAAACCACTTATAAACTGATTCAAAAAAAAAAGTCAAATGCGATAAGAAAGTCATAAATATAAGCGCTCTTTCAGAACCAGTCCTAAACATTTAAATCTAATATTTGTTCCGTTCAATATACAGAGCCACAACAGAGCTAAAACTTTGCAAACAAATTTCTTGTATGTCATTACATTTTTATTTCACTAGTTGGTTATTCAAAAGTTGTAGCTTCGACACTCAACTTTCGTGATTTTGTGTAAGTACTCGTAAAACAGCGTGAAATTTGTTCGAAGATTTGCTATTTAATCACGGAATGCTTTGAGATCTTTAGATCGGTCTTGTTTCATTCGCAATACATGGAGAAGTATTTTTTACAAAGAAATATTAATAATTTTTGGCAATATAGCCAGCTGAACATGCAAAAGAATGAAAAGAAATAATACTAATTCTTTGTTCCACCAGCATTTTGTGTGATGTTCCTTTAAAAAAAAATAGAGAAAATCTAATCTAGACATAATATTTACATATTCACATATTGCTGTGTCTGTAGGAATACTGCATACATTACTTATTTCATGGTACGCTGCATATTCATTGAAATTTTCCTATTTTCATATATCTATACATATCTCTCTCAGCGTCTAAGTATCTATCACAACATCCAAAAAGTTAGGTGCCCCCACTATTTGAAAGATTTAACGTTTCATGCCAAAAATATCCAGGCTTTTATTTCTGGAAATCAGGTTACCAAAATGGAAAATGATAAAATTTCTTTTCTATCACTGATCTAACATTATGTATCCCATCATTCAACATCATAGCACAGCAACAAATATAATAATTAAATTCGGTGAATGATGATCATTATTGATAATGTATAGAACAATATCACAAAGTCTATTTGGTATTATCTCATCTCCATATCGATGTAACGAGCATGTAATATAATCCCAGTCGAGGGTGAACGAAAGAAAGATACAATCCATGCAAATTATGGAATAATAGTGTATGTCCGATTATATGTTCTAGATATATGTTACATGTCATTAACATCGGCCATGAGTATACGGTGAATTGAATTTTAATCCTCAGCAAAGTACGCAATAATTATTTTGAATTCCTGATGTCATTATGAAACTGATGTAATACTAAATATCAGCAGAAATATGAAATACTATATTCTTTCATATCACTGTTGTCAATAGCTCCATTAGTTCAATATGAACAAACAAAGAAAAGCACTGGAATCAAAAAGCTTCATCTTCAAGAATCTTCACCGGAAAACATGGAACTTTCCGGTATTTTGATTGACAATAAGTCTTCTTTTTGATGTGCTGATTCGCATTCAAGTGGCTGAGTAGTTTTTTGCGTATATTCAAGTGTATACACAGCACTTCAGCATTCTTGTCTGGTATATTTTCCTGTTCTTCAAGGATATACAGCCATTTTGCGAATATTTTTATTGAGTATTTTATTAAATTTCCTGGTAAATATTTTTTTTTTGTTATTGTGAATGCTCTATATATTTAATACCTATATGATTTGAAGAAATAATTTTCTATTTTTTGGTACTTCGAATAAGTAATTGAAATGTTATGGCTGTTAAATACAAAATTGATGTGGAGAATTCTAAAAAATATATTGAATTGTAATAAAGACTGCAATTATGATGAAATAGTTTTTGATAGTACTGTACTTACAGATCCAAGTCAAATAGCTGAAACTTTTAATCAGTACTACATAAATAGTATCACAGAAATTATAAATTCCATTGGAACGGTAAATGTTGAAGAAGATACAGATTTTGTCACCTCAACTTCTCTTAATTTCTTTACTATTGATGAATTAAATCCTATTATAAATACACAAAAAAACAAGTCTAGTGTGGATGGAATAGGGATTAAATTTCTGAAAAATAACTTCTATATTTGGTTATCCACTGTTATCTGTTATCAATAAATCATTAGAGTATGATATTTTTCCAGATATATTAAAATTAGCTACAATAAAGCCTATTCCTAAAATTATAGGCACAAATAAACTTGAAGAGTTCCGTCCTATAAATATGTTACCTGCAGTAGAGAAATTGTTAGAAATTGTGGTATATAAACAAGTTATGATATATATTGAAGATAACAAAATATTAACAGCCGAGCAATCAGGTTTTCGCAAAAACTTTTCTTGCGAATCAGCTCTAAATTATGTAATAAATGAATGGAAATCAGCAGTTGACGATAGTAAAGCTGTTTGTGCTACATTTCTTGACTTAAAAAGAGCATTTGAAACTATTGATATAACAAATTTATTACATAAACTCTATAAGTACGGTATCAAAAATACTGTTCATAAATGATTTGATAGTTATTTAGCAAACAGGGTTCAAATTGTTGATATTAAGAACATTTCGTCGCAACAAATCAGTAACGACAATGGTGTTCCTCAGGGTAGTGACTTGGGTCCACTTCTGTTTCTTTTGTATATTAATGATATGTCTAAAGTATTGGGTAAATGTAGCATTCATTTATTTGCTGATGATACTTTAATTTTTTATAGTAGTGATAATAATAATGATCTATTTGAAACAATGAATTGTGAACTGCTACAAGTGCAGCAGTGGATGAATGCTAACAAATTAAAATTAAATAATATAAAATCTAAAGTTATGATATTTACTTCAAGAAATAATTATTCAAGTATACTACAGTGTGATTTTAAAATGAAAATGGGTAACGGTACCTTAGATTTTGTAAAAGAAATGAAGTATTTGAGAATAATAATTGACATTAAATTAAAATTTGATGTTCATATTCAATATAGCTGCAAAAAAATAGCAGAGAAGTTAAATTTTTTATCTAGAGTAGGGTATAAATCTGTCAGTTTGGGCAAAAAAAAAATTTTTAACACAATTGTTTTCCTCATTTCAATTTGTATAGCACAATATTTCTTGCATGCTGTAAAAAAGTTATTAGTAAGCTCCAGATTCTACAAAATAGAGCTATGCGAATAATTCTAGGTTGTAGTAAATATACCAAAATTGAAGATATGTTGTATAAGTTAAGATGGTTAAATGTCAGTAAACTTAGTGAATATAACGCTATGACATTTATTTATAAAATGTCTGGACAAAGCTGCCCTGAATACAATTTGAATAGTTTAATAATAACCAGAAATATTCACAGCTACAATACTCGTCAAGCTGATCAATTTTATGTGAGTAAAAAAAATAAAACACTTACAACTCAGTCCATTTTTCACAATAGATCATTGGCATTCAACAATCTTCCACAGGATATAAAAGATTGTGATACTGTTGAAGCATTTAAACACAATTTGAAGGAATATTATTTGATGCACCATACATAATATTCTTATTTTTTTTTTGGGTTTTGATTTGTGATGATTTTGTAACTAGCCAAGACTAATTAATAAATATTATTATTATTATTATTATTAAAAAAATTATTTTGTATGAATGAAAGTTTAAATATCTAACGCTATCCATTCTTCATACTGTTGGATGATTGATCTTTACAGTTGTAAAAACTTCGTTGTCTAAAAAGTGGATGAAATTATTACCACTTTTTTGCTTCAAGTGGTGAATACCACCATTTTAAAATCATATTGAATTTTTACATTTGCTAACTCTTGTTATTTTTAGAAATAACTTTTCCAACGATATTTGGTGAACTAATTACAGTTACGATAGCTTAAGTTGGTTACTACGAGATGTAATTTTAAAATATCCAATTTGCTTAGTTTTCAAACACATTTTGGATGTAAAATAATTATAGATGGAGTATTTCAAGCCAATGAGGTCGAATTTTGATGGCCTGTTAACGCAATGTAATTTTTATTGCAGTGTGAGATCAAATCATTATGAGTTTTGAAGCTAATGAACACTTTGAACAACTTGATTTGGATGGAGGCATGAAGTGTTGATTATGATAACAACTTCACCAAAGTTTGCTACGACGCAGGAAGACCACGATCTTGTTAACTCGACTCAGATTCAAGATAAGTCATGTTGCAGCAATGTCCTATTCCATAGAGTGCTTTGCTCAATTTTCAGATCTGTGTAGTGGATGTTTACTGTGGGAAACATGCTATTACGCTCATAACAGAATGAAATTTATAATTTTGATATTTTCGATTTTTGCTGACGAATTGGTCTTCACGAGGAAGAATAACATTATACATATTGTTAGACATGCCGTATTTATAAGATGGCCAACCGGATCACAAATAGCGCTGTTTTTCAAGCCAGCTATCTCATGTTCAGACAAGTTTCAATTCGTCTAGACAAAAATACGCCGCATTGTAACAGTGCATCGCGTTTTATAAGGTGCCTATTTTATATTCAGACAAATAGCAGTTCGTATAGGCTATGTGCAAGGGGGCGGAGTTTGAACAAATATCGAAGCGAGCGCTCATGGTGAGCACAATTGTAAACATCGAACTCCATTTCTCAGAATACGTCATTGAGCTGTCATTGACCACTGTAGTTTAAAAGTGAAAATAATTGCATATAAAACACGGGAAAACGTTTGTTCTGTTTTAAGCTGTTGTGTTAAGGATGATTCAAGTGAAATATAGTTTCATAGATTTCATGTACCCAGTTATAACATAAAAAAACGAATGAAGTGAATCAAAGCGGAAAATAGAGTATTATCTGTCTTGCATTACTAATCTATATAACAAATATGTTTGTAATTCAATTGTGAAATTAGAAATATTCATCATCGATTTGGGATTCATGAATTTACCTCCATCTCTAATTTGTAAGATATTTCAGTGATAGAGGTTTGTCAGATGCACTTCGCAATAATTTTGTTGTTAATATTGTCAGCAACATATCCTCCAACATGTTTAATATGCGAAATTAATTTCACACTTTCCTTCAATGCTTCCTCGGTAAAAGGGGTACAGTGTTTGATAAATACAAACCCGATCTGCAAGATCATCGACGTCATAATTTGAGGTTATCCTGTCAATTTGGACGAATTAAGACGTTTTTTCTATAATAAGTACGTTATCATTGAAGAAAAAAATACTCAGAATAAATAATTTCAACGTACCTTTTATGCTATGCAAGTTATATTATACGCACACAGCTGAATTGAATAATATTAGTACATTTAAAAAATTATAGGTATGAAACAATGATAAAATGGAGTTCAATCATTCTCTATTGCCCGCTAATGGCGCTAGTGGACTTCATGCACGTAGCCTATAGACAGAATCACGCCGTATTGTAACAGCGTTTGAAAGCTCCTGAATAGCGTGCCGCCGGCTCCCAATTTGGAATTTGATTCTATAAAAGACGTTCCTTTTGCGCGCTTGCGTTGAAATTACTGTTGTTGTAAGCTAAAATTCTTCTTCCGGCCCAATATGAGAAGGTTAATCGACTTTTCTTGATTGTCTCGGACTCAAGTTTGATCCCAAATGCGTGCGCAGTTGTTGATGGGGTAACTCGTTGCACTTGTTACATAAAGTGTTGTATACAACATGGACACTGAACGTCCGTCATTATTGTCACGGGTGAAGCTGACTGCACGAAGCTACACCTTGAGCTTCATCCCTGCTTTCGTTGAGTGCAGCCAACTTCACTCTGGATAATAACGGCGATCGATCGGTCCTTGTAGCATAATATATGGGATATAAGATAAGCACGATGAGACATTTGATAGATAAGTGCTACGATTATAAATTCGTAATCCATAACCTTTGTGTGGATTTCAAAAATGCCTTCGACACTGTAAATGGAAACGAATTACATAAATACTGATACTACAAGATATTCCTAGGAAAGTAGTGTGCCTAATACACATGACATTAGACGACTCAAAGGCAGTAGTATGAATGGATAATAAATTAACGGAAGAAATCAAGACAACTAAAAGAGTCCGACAAGGACACGTGTTCTCAGCCATGCTATTTATCCTTATTCTGGAATCAGCAATAAGAAAAATATCCGCAACAGGAATAATAGCCACCAAATCCAAACAAACACTTGCATACACGGATGATATCGAAGTATGAACAAGAAGTCAACAAGAACTTGGAAACATGTTCCAAGAATCAGAAATCGAAGCAAGAAAAGTCAGACTTATAGTAAACCAAGACAAAACTAAATATTCAAAAAATGCTCGTGAATTGCATCAACCATCTGAAATACAAATTAATAACAATAATAATTAGGAACTGAGCTTATTCGCCTACAAAGGTTCCTAGATAAATGGCCAAAACAACATAGAAGAAGATATCCAAGCACGAACAGCTACCGGAAACCGAGCATATTATGCAAATAGACAGTTACTTTTTCTAAAACTACTAACGCAAAGAGCGGAACAAAAAATATACCAAACACTGATAAGATCCGTATTTACCTACGGAAGTGAGAGCTAGAATCTAGCGCTTAAGTCAATAGAATTACTAAGAATAGCTGCAAGAAGAATCCTAAGGAAAATTTTCGGACCAACAAAAAAAGAAGATGGACCGTGAAGAATTACGAGAAATGAAGAACTCGATAGGCACACACAGGATAAAATGATTTGGACACCTCGAAAGAATTAACAATGAGCGCATTGCAAAGAAATTGTACAACTGGAAACCATGGAAGACAAGAGCATCAGAATAACAAATCATTGGTAAAACCAAGAGTGTACGCCTCGCGTCTCATATTATTATATCCAAGTAATGCGGATGTTTACGCAAAAATCAATATATCATGAAACTCAAATTATTCAAAATTCAATAGAAAAAATCAAGAATCACAAAAATCGCTGGAATTAACGACCATTACAGATCAACGGACAAACTCGCAGGGCATGGAAATGAACAGAAAACCTATAATTTTTCTTATTTTAAAATGCTATATTAGGAGTTGATTACTTCTCTCATCAAAATAGAACACCTACAGCTAGATGGGGTGTGCTATAAACCGAGGTCTTTAGCTGTCATAATTTCTGATGAATTATTAATGATGTAATGAATTGCATATTCATAGGTTCCCAGGATTCTCTTTCTAAATGTAAAAAATCTTCTGCAACTGAATTATACTCGCATTTGGCCAATCTTACTTTACTTACAGAGAAATTTTACAAAATGTTTAATCTATTTAGTGTTAAACGAGTTTAAAAACGAAGTCCTTTTTTCAACATACCTTTGTAAATAAATGCAATGTCAACAGAGTCAGACACAAAGAAATCTGTAGCTTGGTATTTAACATATTTATAAATTTTTTACAGTTTCCGTAATCTCCCTTTGCTGAATCTCGCCACGTAATAGTTGTTTTCAAGCGATTTCAACACTACGGATAAGCTTACAATTCGTGCCATTTTGCGTATTGCGGCGATCCTATAGATGTGAAAATAACGAGATGCAGACTTTTTTATACAGGATTAGTCGCACTGGAATTGGATAAAAAATTTTACTGCATTTAAACAAACAATGTATTTTTTTATAGCACTGAATTGTGATCGGAAAGATAGCACAATTTGACACTTGGACTTTTCAGACAGGATAATAATTTTATTGGTGACAGATAATGCGCACAATTTTAACAGCATGAATTCACAAGATACTAGAATTACATTAGTCGAGGAGCCGACTGCACCTTATCTTTCCTGATCGGACTCACGGCCGACTTTATAAATACAGCATTCTGTCCTAACTATTGAAAAAAAGGCAATATCGACTTGTACGAGTAGATAAATTTCAATTATCTATTTCTACTTATAGCTCCGATTAAGAAGTACTGAAAATGTATTTTGTTGATTGGCAGTTGAAAATAGTATACTAGGGACGAAACAAGACTATTTCAGCTGAGGGTGGGTGTTGCTTGCCCGAGCGAAGCGAGGGCTGGCATCACCCTCGGCTGAAATCGTGTTTTATCCCGTGTCACACACTGTATTTTTCATAATACCTGCATTAAAACTTTTCATATTACAAATTTGCCATAACAAAGAGAATATTTTCTTTTGATTTGCAGGTGACAAGTCTAGAATAATTGCTTGTGCTTCATCAATAAGATGTTGTGATGTACTTGAAATTGTCGTATTAATACTTTTTCTATCTGAAACTACTGTCTTTTTAATTCAATTTACAGTTACGGATACAACAACTGTCTAATTAAATGAGGTTATATGGTCTTCATTTGGAGAATGACAATGAACAAATGCGACTCTGCCAGGGATTAAACGATTTAAGAAACAAATCCAGCGGTCAGAAACAGGCTTGTTTCTGCCCTAGGGCAGGAGAAGGTTTATTTCTGCCCGGCTACACTTGCATTTGTCTGAAATTGTCTTGTTTCGACTGACAAAACAGGCGTTGAAACACGTTGTTTCAATGCAGGTATTATGAAAAAATATTTAGTCATTGTTCCTAGATTCAAGTTTAGTGCTTCTCTTATTTCAAAGAAATATATTTCACTAGATTGACCATTTTTTCAATCACGTTGATTGCCAATTTGTTTATTTGTTATCAAATTATCTTGTTAACACAATTTCATCAAAAATCGTTTAGTAATACTCTGTCGATATGCGAAAAAAAAATCAATTTGATATTGAAACAGAGAATAGGAAGAGAAACGGATATCCCTGAGCCTTATATGATAAAGGGCAGAATAATATCGTTTCATTGGAATTTTCGTATTTCCACAACTTGAATTGGATTCCACAGACTTGTCACTAGGTCTATCATATCGGAGGCAATATAAATGTAAATAGATGAAATATAAAGACAATATTCGTTTGTAACGATTCAGATGTGAGGAAATCGAACGGAAGTTATATTGGAAGCATTCAACTACACTACGAGCAAAGCGGCACAAGAAAGAAAAGTTTTCTTGATAATATTCCTTTTCATTGAAACGAATTCTCCGAGTTTTGTGAAAGGTAGTGTTTCTCACCATCAAATTTTTCCTTATGTTATAGTGTTCAACTTTATACTCTTGTTTCATAAATAAAAATGAATCAAGTATTGTTGAATATTTGTCACAAATTTTCTAAGAATTTTTACTCAATCTTCATGAGATCTACAAGAAAGAGTTATAGAGAAATCATGTGCTTTGCTTTTCCCTGCTACATCTTGTATAATTTTTTTATTCATTCCAGCTGAACTTGTAGAGTGATTAGCTTCTGATACTTTGCAGCTTATTGTCTCATTGTACTCTCATTGAATAAGGAAATTATTATTCATTCTTCAAGAGTTATGATGAAACTTCTGTTAAACCTTGCATTTTCTTGTGATCTTTTTGCTCGTTTATTTAGCACTGACATACTCCTAGCATCGGTAGTTTGTGAAGTTCACTCCATGTCATATGTTCTCATTACTGAAAATAGAGTTTTATTTTCCAATATATTTTTTTTGTTCCAAACAAAGTTGCTATTGGTTAGAGAGAAATTTTATGGAACGTGCTTTACTAAACGATTTCTTTAATAAAATTAAACGATGTTTATGTTGTTCTTTACTGGAAAATAGAGCGCGTTTTTTTGAATTTATCTTAGAAAAACAGTTTTCTTGAGTTGTTGGTGTAACTTTTCAGAATATGTTAACAAGTTTTTTTAATCCATTTGACGTTTTATTCTGAGGGTAGTACACTAAGAAAAATCAAAAATCTATGATAATGGATAAGAAAATAGTTATTTACATTACAAGATGCGAAAGTATACTTTTTTGTGTGAGGTGGTATTTGAATGGCCCAGGTGAAGCCGAGGCCGTTCAAAACCTCCGAACACCTGAAAGGGCTTTCGCATCGTGTGATGTATTGAATTTTTCCTGCTACTGTTCTATATAGATATTAATATTTAATAATAATTATTATATTTGGAATGTTATGGAGGCTGTTTTACTTGTCTAAAATTATCCATAGCAACGGTTTATTTACAATGTTATCTGTCATCAGCGCCTGTCACAGATTTTGAGTTTCAAAAATTTAGTGAGACATTGCATTTGACCGATTTAAAATGTTAACAGAAAATGAAAATGGTATTCAAAAGGCAGCTAACAATGCATGTGCCTTACTTTTTGCGGATGAATCCAAAGAAAGGTACAATCAAACATACATGTTTTCTAAATGGCTTACTGATAAAAACGTTACTCGAATTGACGAAAATGTAATGCTTCGGGTACCGATATTTTGGATTTAAAGAGCGGATGGAAGTCTTCTTCTTAAAGTAATGAAATTAAAATTTCTAAAAAGGTGTTACATGAAATTCACATTAATATTTCCTCAAATAAAGAAACAGTGACAAATATGAATTTTGACATAATTCAAAATGATGAAAATCTCCCAATATAAAGTGAAGAAGTTAATAATTCAAATAATATTCCTACCATGACTTTTTCCAATTGTTCAAATTGCATAATCAACTAAAACCAATAGATAGATGAAATTAAATTAAATATATCTGCATTTTTTCAAACTTGTACTTTTTTGTCCTGGCCCCGAAAGTATTACTTTCGTAGCTAGCTACGCATAGCAACGAGGTAACACGAAGGTTTGCTTTTGTTATCGTTCGAGTTGCCAGGGCTACAAAGCTCACTTATTTATAAAGTAGCAGAAAATAATTATTTGTTCACCTAGGCAGAAAAACAGCAGATTATCTGCCGAAGCAGACGTTTTTCAGGTGAGGCGCAGTATCAATAGCAATTATTATGATTTCTTGTCGTATTAAACTTAGAGCTCCCTCATTAATTATGAGCAAATATTTCCAAAAATTTTGAATACTTATTTATGTGTGGAGATAGAAAAAATATCGATGCTGTGCGGGAGCTGATTAAGAAAGATCAATATGCAATATGAACCGAAACAAGATATTTGAAGGGCTTTGATCGGAAAGATCCCACAGGATGATTTGGGTATGAGAAAATTGATTTGCTGTTAACTGCGGAGTTTTTGAATTAGGAATAAAAGTCAGCTAAGGGTGATTTTATATATCCGAAAAATTTCTGAATTCTAACCTACACCTTATCAGAGATAGCTGAGCTAGTGCATCGTTTCACTCAAATACTTGAAAAATTTACGTGCAAACTATACGTTTTACTCCGATAGAAGTTACCAGATTACTTTGGTAATTTAGTAAAGGCTATAAATATCTGGCCAACAAGTCGTTGCTACATTTATTGTTCTTGAAATTGTCAGATCTTTATCGTTGTTTCCGACTGCTTCAATGAATTGACAATTTATAGTTGTACTTCTTTCTTAACTGATAGTAAGTAATATTTTCTCGTACAGTTTCATTTTTATTGCTTGCTGATATTCTATTTCAAGAGCGCAGCGTAATAGAACAATAAGTCTAGAGAAAAGTTTCAAATAGTTTTGAAGGCATTATAAATGTCCATTTGAATTGCAACGAGTTTCATTAATGTTCTCCATTCCTTGAGAAAGTTTTTATTTCGACAATGATTCAGTTTGTAGAAGGTTATCTGATATCTTGTGGGAAAATTAATTGCCGAAGGCTACAATATCCTGGAAAAAACATATTTTTTATGAGGTATACATGCAGATTTATCCATTATTCAAAAGATAGAATAAAAAAAAAAAACTAAAGTTCGCAGAGCGTGAAATGATATCGATTATTTTGAACTAGTAGCTCTCAGTATACGGAAAATACTCAATTTACATACATTTTAGATACACATTTACTATGCATTCCCAATACAGTATGTGTTCTGAATTCATTCATACAATCATATTTTGTTATATACAGATTGAGATTCTAAATTTAGATATTTGATGAACAATGATGAGTAACTGAAATTATTATTTCTCGTAAATTTTCACCATGCCAACTTCCTTTTATTATTGATCTCTTATTTTTCAAAAAATAGTTAAATATTCTTTCTCCACAACCTCTACATACTGGCTAAGACAGAAACCAATATGCTGAGGTTGTGGAGAGAAGGATATAATCCCTGAACATACATATCATTGCGAGGCATTCACTGTCAACAGAGATGGTATTCTAGGAGCAAAAAAACTGCACTCTAAAATTTTAGAACATATAAAATTGAAGAAAATCCTGGACTTCGTCAGACAGACTGGATTTCTGTCAGAGGAGTAAATGAACATCCCTCACTTTTTCATCGGAATTCAATATCAAAAGAGTTCTCGTTCTGTGTAGAGCATCCATCTTATTAAAAAATGGAAGAACAATGAATTTTATGGGAAGATTTAATCTACAAACATTTGACATATATAAGAAATTGAAATTCTCTAGTATATTATAATGTTTATTGCTCTCAGGGGAATTGTTTATTGTTAAATGCAATGTCACTATTCAATGAATGGAAGAAGATGAGAGTCTCATTCTTTGATGCAATAGAATAGCAATATGCAATTTATTTCTCACTCACTATTATTGTTCAACTTCAACTACAAAGCCACTTATATTTATTTATAACAACTTATTTATTCATTACACTTCGTACTTAGCTGATCATGCTCTGGATATTCATTCCTCTTGATATCCACTGCTCACTCAGTCAGGCCGCTCCACTTATATATTCGGATGTTCACTTCTAGAAATTTGTACGTCATTCTAGCAAGCTATTCGAATGTTCAAATAAATGGAGCGGTGCGACGCAAAGAGATGAAAGGCTCCGCCTAGACAGAAGCGTATTCAGGGCCAATCCTATTTTTACTAATTGTGACACCTTCGCACGTTACAATATAATAATATTCCAGAGAAGTTTGTTCTAATGGACTTTGGCTGATAACCATTCTTATTTGAGGAGACTGATTTTTTAGGACCGAGAAATCGTTATCTAGCAAATGAAATACTTTGCCCGAAGTTTCTAAAAAATATGTGAGTTTAGCAAATACCATTCGATAACAACAAACTGTTTACCTGAACCTAAGAGTCATTAATCTCAACTACAATTGTATAAAAAGAGGCACACTAAGTATCTAATTTCAAATATCTAACAAAACCCATTATGCCACAATGCGCGTTCTCATTGCTGTCTATATTTTGATAAGTGGACAAAAATATCGTCAGTTATCCCACCTGGACCATTCATCACCATTTTAGGGCTCCGAAGCTAAATGACAAAAACGGTACCCTTACAATTTCGTCATTTTCGTCTGTACGTCTGTCCGGATGTCACAGTCATTATACTTGGAGATTGGCACTGTAGATAAAATTTTGAAGGAAGGTGTTTTCCATGAGCCGCTATACAATGATGTACTGAAACAATTGGGGCTGACCCACCATACAAGTAACCTAGGAAAGGAAACAAAATGTGCACATAACCGTGTGCGGAATCGTTGGATTGATCTTGAAAAATGAAAAAAAATTCAAGACTATTTTTAAATATATGCTTTTAGAGTTGTGAACAGTATTGTCACAAATTTAGGTCTATAAATTAGTTATTTCGGCTTTACTGGTGCTTAGAATTATTGTGAAGATATTTTACATCAAGAAATAGAAGCGAATATATTTGTTTTCTAGAAAATTGCTGATACCTTCTAGCGTTTTCTAGAAAAGCCTGGACGATTGCGGGTAAAACGTAGTGGGAAGAGACCCACGGTATATATATGTGGCTGACTCAACGAAGAGCATTATTTATTTTGGCTCAGAGACCTTATAATATGGACTGCTAGTGGTTGAAATAAATTGTGTTATTTAAAATTAATCAATATTGACATAAATAATTGAAGTTATGTGATAGTTCAGTGTAATATTCTTTAGTTTAAATTAGAATTATTTTTAAGAAATAGTGTTAGTTATCCAATTTATTATTTTAATTAATCATAAAAATTAAAAGTGGTGCTTAGTAACTTTTGCTCTCTAAATTAAAATAAATAACGTTACAATATTTATCTACGACTGTGCGCTAATACGTGATTCGCCCACTAATTTGCGTGTCATTATGAAATTCATAATGACACGCATTTTTGTAAGAGAAATAATAGAAATAGAAATTCTATCACACTTCTTGTTTCCTCTATTATGAATAATTGTTGATACACACACATTAATTTATGTTTTATAAACGTTTACAACAAGATCAGGGACAAGATTTTCACAATTAGATATGTTTATTTTCTTTATAACTTTGACAGCTGTCAAACAAACAAATAGTTGCCATAACATGCTACTTGATCAAGCCATGAATTTTACACTTAGGCCTGGTTGCATGAACGTGCAATTACTAAAGAGTTCTTTAAAAATGAACAATATCAAATCGAATATATTCGTCAAATCAGTTGCTTAGCATTGCTGTCAGAAATTCGATTTGATATTGTTCATTTTCAAAGAACTGTTTAGCTAATGAACGTTCATGCAACTGGGCATTAATGTTTTTCGAATGTCAAACTATTGAATGATACACGTTTGATACAGCTAGTGTAATGAAACTTGAGTGATAAAAACACTCGGCTAAACGCCTCGTGATTTAACATCACACACGTTTCATTACAACGGCTATATCAAACTTGTATCATTAATATCTATTATCACATCTTTTGCCTTTGTCAACTTGTTTTTGTCAATTGTACTTCTTGTATTTCAGTCCTAATTTTAACAAGAATTTTCAAATTCATTTCATGGAATCGAGTCCTTTTGCAACATCATTATTTTTTTCACTCGAAATATACATACAAATAGGATCTGATAGTTTTCTAAACCATGTTTTTTCGTAATACCCCGCCATCGTGCGCTGGGCCTGTTAATCTGAAAGCAGCATACTTGATGAAACTGTCAAAGTTATGAGTATTCATCAATAATTAAAGGATATTCAGAAACAATATTTTTGAATGGTCTATTCAGTGATATACTCGCAATCATACTGAATAGTATATTGTGTGGCTAGGGACGAAACAAGACGATTTCAGCCGAGGGTGAGCGTTGCTTGCCCGAGCGAAGCGAGGGCCGGCATTACCCTCGGCTAAAATCGTGTTTTGTCCCGTGCCACACACTATATTTTTCATAATATCTGCATTGAAACTTTCCACATTACAAATTTGTCATAACAAAGTAAATATTTTTCTTTTGATTTTGCAGATAACAAGTCGAGAGTAGCTGCTTTTGCTTCATCATTAAGATGTTGTGGTGTACTTGAAATTGTCGCATTAATACTTTTTTTCTTGAAACTAATCGTCTTTTCAATTTAATTTACAATTCCGAATACAACAACTGTCAAATGAACTAAGGTTATATGATTTTCATTTAGAGATTGACAATGAACAAATGCGACTCTGCCAGGGATAAAACGATTTAAAATATTAATGCAGCGGACAGAAACAAGCTTGTTTCTCCCCTCGGGCAGAAACAAGCCTGTTTCTGCCCGGCTACACTCGCATTTGTCTGCAATTGTCTTGTTTCGACTGACAAAACAGGCGTTGAAACGCGTTGTTTCAATGCAGGTATTATGAAAATACAATTATTGAATATATGTACAATGAACACGGAAGAATCTTTCGAGGAATCCGATTAGGATTGATTTCATCTGAATACTTTATACTGGTTGGCTATCGTGGTTGATGTAAACGCCCTTCGTTGTCAATAAGTGAAACTTTTTTTAATAAAAAATATATTTCTCTTTGATTTGATATTGTGGAAGCTTTTTCAAGTAGAATAGGTAAAAAACAAATCAACCGCTTAGAGAGTTCGAAACGATGATTCAATCGTAGCTATTATTATATTTTCTGTTTTATTTAGTTTGCACTATATCGTCTTTTCCTATCGGATATTGTTTCATTGAGCGAATATTTGAACAGCGAACTATGAAAGTTTTATGTTTGTAAATGGAGTTTTGTTATATAGTTTTGTTTCGCTTTTTCCAAGAAAGAATATAAGTAATGCTGTATGAAACAGAGACGCCAATGTGATATTTTATAAGAGATAATACGATGGTATTATACAGTTGTCTAGGGACGCAGATATTGTATTCGTGATGGAAAGACAATCTTATCTCTTTTCTGAATAATAAATATGGTTTGTTCCATTTACATTAAGACGAGTGAATTTTTTGTCTCTAAGTAGCTCATCAAATATTAAATAATAGGAAGAGCTTCATCTTGAAAAATATTGAGCTTTTTCGAGGAACAAAAACACACAATCAGTGAGACATATGTGCATGAAAATTGAGGTTTCTGTTTATGTGAACCGAAGTGCAGTATGCTGACTATTATCCTCAAATTACATTTTCCGACTTTATCATGCTTCTTGGATATTGGATACTCTCCATCACTCGATAAAATTTATATCAATCTAGGTCTTTTCACATATTTTTATTAGATCAAATCAGGAGAACACTTAAATACATCTCAACACTTGAAGAAATTCAGAAATAAAGGATTTGATGAGATATTTTTTTGAAGCAATAATTCTTTATGAAAAAATAATTAAGAGATTTGCAACTATAATTATTTTCTTCTTGATTAAATTCTAATTGGTCTGGCGTGAAATTGAGTAAATAATTCTTGAGATTCATTGGTTTAATATCCGTTATAATAAAACGAACGTACTTAATTACACTCGGAGGGAAAGATCGTAGTCAAACCAACAAAACTTGAGACAAAAAAGCGGACGATCAAATGGCTCGCGGCCAAAAACTTAACAATGATAATTGTATCCAGAGCCAGATAACTGCCACCTTCTTCACAATCGGACCATGGACGGAGAACCAGGAATTTCTATGAAATTTTCACTGGGCTTCCCTGATTTTAGTACTAGAGATTTGGATGAGGATCTGGAGGGAATTACTATTCTGAAATAAATGGACAATCAATGTCTTAAGGAATAGCAAGATTATGTCGGGTTTATAAAATTCGAGAAAACCTATCAAATTGCGAAATTTTTAGATTCGGTAATATGATAGATCAGTTACAGATATGACATATGCTCTTGACCATTTCATATATTTAACAGAGCTCTTATATATATATATATATATCTACAGATTATTATTATTTTTTTTCATAGAAAAATTTGATTGTTTCGGCTTTTGTGGCCATTAACACCCAGTACATTATACATTCACATATAGTGGGTATTACAATTTGTTTTTATTAATATATGTTTCTATAGATCGATAGCGTGGATGAAGTCAATTGTGTTTTTTTACTATTTCTGGGTTGTCTATGGCTTCTTTCAGTGTGTCTGCTACGTTTAGTTATTGTCTTTGGTTAGAGTATTTTCCACACTCAACTATTATGTGTCTTACTGATAGTTGTGTGTTGCATATATTGCATAGCGGTGGGGTCTCTCTGTCAAGTATATGTTTAAATGTAATTAATGTGTACCCTATTCTGAACCGCGTGATGATTACTTGATTTCTTCCGGTGTGTACCATGGCGTTATATCCTCTCTTTTTTCTATTAATTTATTGTTTGTTGCAGCTTCCTATTTCTCCTCCCATTATTTTTTGTTTTCAGTCTGATTTGTGCATACGAGTCCCCTTTTATGATGTTTCTGCTGTTGATTTCTTCTTCTTCGTCTTCTGTTGCTTTTTTAGCTTGTTGGTCTGCTTTTTTGTTACCATTTATTCCTATGTGTGCTGGCGTCTACATTATCACAAAGCTTGTGGCCCTTTTAATTTGTACTCTCATTTATATTTATTGTTGTTGGTTTCTTGTTGTTTGGTTTGTTAACTTCTTGTATTATACGTAGTGAGCCTGTACAGATGACGTATTTTTTAGGTTGAATATTTCTGTCATGATGCTATATTTTACATATCACTTTAATATAAAGTTTTTTGAATTGTAAGAAGATAAAAAAATGACTAATAACTTCAAGTAGTAGCTGCCAAAGTTGATTTGCACAGAACAAGACGTTAGCCATGAAATATTCTAACATACATTTTATGGGTACGATGACCCTAAACCACATTCTGTTACCAGATATGATACATTACATTTAGCTTGATGCTGCATTTTTAGAAAAACTTCACAAAAGCTTTATTCAAAATAGGAGACAACATTTATCGCTAACCATACTCGAAAGATATTTGAGGGGTAGAGTTGATAAAAAATTAATTTTAGTATTGATATTAGGAAATCAAATTGCTCTTGAATACCTGACTGCTCGAATCTAGTATCTTGCCAGTTAAATGGCATAGCTTTGAACAAATTGTTGAAGAATAGATATAACATATGGAACGGAATTAACCCTATCAGCAAACTGCTATTCTTGACACTCTTAAAAAGTGCATCAAGATACACGAACATTTTGCTTCCTGTTGTTTAATGTTTAGATAGAAAGTGATAATTATTGCGATAACTCACCAATTTATCAGATTTGTGATGAAAGATTGATTCTGATAGGATCTGTTTAGTTTGTTGGTGGTGATGATATACAATCAGAATTCGATTAAATACAGATGAATTTGGAAGCATATCATTCTATGAACTTATTATACGAAAATTATAGGATTATAGAATGATATTTCTCCAAATTTGTTCATATTTCATCAAATTATAATTGTATAACATTATGTAAATTCTTCAACCTAAGGTACCAGATATGTTCATATTGCCTTTTGTGCACCAAATTTGTTTCGGAACATTATATGTTCTCATTTGTTATATAATGATGATGACGTCTATATTGAACATATAGTTGTTTTTTTCTACACCGTTTTTTATGATTTCTTGGCCACAATCAAATTAACGAAATTCTGGTGGGATCTGCTCGAAGGCTTCGAATATCAGGAATTTCATGTTCAAAATAACATTTCAAAATGGAATTTGGATTCAGTTAAGATACTTTCCTTTTGATCTTGAATGAAGACCATTACGCTTCAGCCAAAATGCGGCAGAAAGTTATCTAATTATGACTTTATCCTCAACTTTGTTACGCATATTTTTCTTTGGCTTCACGTAAGATCAATCATAATCTTATCATTTTTAACATATTTCAGGGAGTAGCACAAAACGTAAGTTATTCAAACAATCATTTGTTACCTCAGTCAGTGTTATTATTTACGCGAGATAGGTTCTATAGTGTTTCAGAGTATCCCAGAAGATTTGAGGGTGAGTTGAATCAGTGAGTTGTGTTTTTAGGTGTGTGAGTTTCATGAGTATGCAGTCTGTAGGTTGAGAGAGGTTGGGCAGGCCGGCTAGACGTAGCCAACGCTCCCGGTAGAGGTTGAGCAGACCGGCTAGATGTAGCATTGGCCCTACCAGTAGAGGTTGAGCTAGTCGAAAGCTCGACGCTCCCGGCTGAGGTTTGAGCACATCGACTGGTCGACACTCCGTAATACTGTTCATGTATTTTTGCACTACCCTTTTTATGTGTACAATAGAGAGTGTGATTTTGTGTTGATGGTATTTATTGTATAACTTGTGTGTGGATATGACTCCTCACTAAGTCAGTAGTTTGATTATGTTATACTTTATTATCAGAATTCACCGGTGACCGCTGTTCAACAATTATGGATGAATATTGTTTACTTGTAATGCTTAAGTGGTATTGAATAGAATTATTATATTGAATTATGCTTTGATTAATTTATCCTTATAATAACTTTATCCAGATGATACTTCCAACAGCGTCATATAAATATCAGTAATTCTATAGTATCGTGAATGATAGAAAAACATCCTTCATATTCTTATCATATGATGCTTTAAGCCCGCCTCACACGACGCTTGTTTCATTGATGGTTTTCCTGCTTGGAGTTGTGCTGGCTACCGGGCTTGTTTCTATGATAGAAAATGACAGTCACTGCTGGTTTTTGTACATGGTTTCCGTGATAGAACGTGTGCTATTTTTCATGCTTGTTTATCTGATGGATTGAAACGGTGACCAATAGAAAGCTAGCTCCTAGTCACGTGAGTATAAAATGTGACGTTGACATTTAATTTCAAAAAAATGTCACATTTACTCTTCGTTATTTTTCAAGAAGTGATCCTAGATGCATTAAATTTCTGGTGAATTGACAGCAGTTTTATTTTTATTTAAAATTTGGCAGCTACATTTCATTCTGAATAATAACGATAATTTCTGGCGCCGTACACGTATCGAGAAGATCTGCTTATCCAATCTAGCATCTTGTGAAGCCAATATCGGATAGTACCTATCACAATGTCCAGCGGCGCAACCAGCTAGCAACCCATCTAGCAGCGAAAAAAGCGTCGTGTGACGTAGGCTTTATTTAAGTTAAGCCCGCGTCACACGACGCTTGCTTCGCTGCTAGATTGCTTGCTTGGTTACGCTGATGGGTTCCTAGCTGGCTGCGCCGCTGGACGTTGTGATGGGTGCTATGCGATACTGGCTTCATACGATGCTAGGTTGGTTAAGCAGATCTTCTCGATACGCGTACGGCGCCAGACAGAAAATTTTCGTTAGCGATAAATGATTATTACTGCGCCTTCATTATCAAAAAAATAATGACTGAACGAGCGTCGATAATCAGATCGTCTATAGAGTTGGTTGTGACTTTTGCACAGGAATAAAGAGCATTTATAAATAAAAGATATACAAAATATGTGATATAACACACAGATAGAGAAAATTGCCGTATCTTCTAATATCTTAATTTCCTGATTATAGTATTTATATTATAACTTTAAAATTCACTATCCTATGTCCAAAATCCTTCAATCCATATTTCAGTATACTCAACCCATACGTTTCCATTGTTCAAATCGTTGGAACACACAAAAGATGATGAAATTATTCAGAATAGAATGTAGCTGCCAAATTTTAAATATAATCAGCAAATGTCAATTCACCAGAAATTTAATGTATCTAAGATCTCTTTTCTACATGTTTCTAGAAGTCTTCAGGAATAACGAATAACGAAGAGCAAATGTGACATTAAAAAAAAATTAAATGTCAACGTCACTTCTTGTTCTCATGTGACTAGGAGCTAGCTTTTTATTGGTTATCGTTTTAATCTATCAGGCAAACAAGCATGAAAAATAGCAACTAGAAACCATGCACCGAAGCCAGCAGTGACTGTCATTTTCTATTAGAGAAACAAGCACGGTAGCCAGCACAACTCTAAGCAGAAAACCAGCAATGAAACAAGCGTCGTGTGAGGCGGGCTCAAAATAGGAGTCAGAAATCTAATTTCAAAGACTCAGGGATAATAACAGACAAAATTAAATTCAAGGGCATTAATCATGGAGCAAATAATATATAACGTTTATATTCGTTCTTATGATATTGTCGAAGGAGAATCAGATGATGTGAATTCACAAAATCTTAACTTCGTCATGCTACATTTTGTCATAGTTCTTTGACCTCCTCCCCTGTTTACGAGTAACAAAATATATGTCCTTTTTAGAGGTGCAGAAAACATGTTTTCGTCGCATCGAGAATTTGTGAAGATAAATAAATCTATATAGAAAACGTAACTGGATTAGGAATTGGATTGCCTAGATTTCATGCATTTCTTTAATTACAGTTATAGCCGAAAAATTTGTGAATTTTTCATACAAAATATATTTTGACGTTAACCTTATTCGATATAGACACCATGTAACAAAACAAACATGAATAACTCCTAGGTTTACATGGAACACAGAATAGTTATAAATAATTCACACTATTTACCGTCAATATAGAGGCTGTAATATATCTGGATCATTTTCATGCTCCCCATACAAAATTTTCTTCTCCGCCTAAGACCGTCAAGTATGAAATGCAGTGCAGTTCGTTCTTTGGGTCATTAGCGAGGTAGTATGAGGTTTCGGTGGTGCAAACGAACAGAAGCAACTGTTCCCACGTTTCCAGCGCCAAGCTTCGAACATTTGGCCCTTTAGCTATAAGCTCTGTGGAGACCCGGAACCGGAACCAAGCTTTTGTTGGAAATAAGTTCTTAAAGCACTGCGATATCTAACAGACTTTGGTTTTCTCAAAAGAATTACTGCTAATTTTGCACAAGAAAGAAAGAGATTTTGCTATATATTCTCAAATTAAAGCGAAAATGACGGAATTAGGAGCACTCCTGATTAATAAATTAATATCTAACATTTGATGGTCCACGAAAATTATGAATAATTTAACACAATAAGCAAGAAATTCCACATTACACAATATTTATGAACAAAACAAGTCCTGCGCAATTGATAACAAAATATAAATAATTTCTGTGCAACATTTTTAAGTCACTTTAAAGAGATAAGAAACATTTACTGCGGATATTTTCCTTCTACCAAATACAAACATAACTTTAATGGTTTCAGATAGAGGGAATTTCCTACTTTTATTTCTTATTTATTTGTTCATTTACCGGTATTGTCTCATGAATCTTAACTTTTTTGGAAAAAGAAGGAGACACTCAAATGTTTATGATTTTATTCGTAACAGTTATCGATAAAAATTAGATAATAATAAGAAATTGAATAGAATGACGAAATAATGACCAATGATCCTGATACATCTCCTGTTAATAGCAAATGAAGAGAATTATTCTGCTGGATTTATTCCCCATGTTTTATTCTACATTACTTACAATAAGAACCCTACAATAACATCACGGAAGTATTTGCAAAATAAATTTGAATATAATTTCGTGTTCGAATTTTTAGACATATGCACGTCAAATAATTACAAGCCATAAAAGATTCATATTCACAAAGGATTGCAATGATAATGAAATGCATTTTCGAATAATATGATGGAATTTTAAAAAACATGCACGATGTCTCGCATTAAATCCCTCTGTCATATTTTGTAATCTATTCATAATACATTTTCGGATAGATTCGAATTTATTATGATAATGGACATTTCTGTTTGATATAATTTATTGTTGAATACGTTATATACAATTTCCGTGGAGTAATAACTGATGTTGGAGTATTATGCTGTCATTTCAAAATTGATACGGCAATTCGGAAAAGTTTTAATATTATCAAACTATTGCCAGTTGAAACAAATTACTTGCATTTTGCCCTGAAGATGCTGTGTTACAAGCTATTGAGGTGAAAAATGGCTAAAATACAAAAATTCATTGCATTCGCTCTCTGTATTTTTTCTTCGTGGAAGAGATTATTAATTCTTCTTGTGTGCATTAGAGGAGAATATTTCATTTTTATTGTCTTCAGAGCTATAAATTTGGGCGTATTAACACTTCGCGTTTCGCGAAGATGGATTGCTCTATGAGCTCAGAGGCTTTGGCTAAAGCTAATATTCGTCGCTGTCAGCTTAAAATAATTTCAATTACAGAATTCTTGAGATTTGAAAAGAAAATGCCGCTAATTGAAAGCTAGTATATTTTCTTCCCCGCTGATTTTCTTATATATTTTTTCAATTAAATACAATTAATTTACATTTTCAGTGGATTTTTGATCGTAAATATCATAAAGCAGAGATTCAATAATTTTTTCAGAGACAGCAGTAAAATTTCATTTCTGCAGCAGAAATCATGATTTACTCTCATAGGAGAATAGTATTCCCACTCTACTCTCCTCGGAATTAACTTCATGAGACCATTTTCACTCAACTTAGTAAGTAGCGTGAGCTACTGTACAATTTTCTCAATTCCACACTGCTGCACAGATGATTGCAAAATCTTTTTGAACATCGCGTAACATCTTAAGATAATTTACCACCTTTCTGAAAGAGATTGTTATTCCCATATATTATTGTTCGTTTCCGTGCATACTATCATTCCAGAGATTCCTGTTTGAATTGTGTATATACCTTAGGAAACAATGCTTCTTCATCTTATGCACTTAGTGGTTTCAAATTGTATCCGAGAAGAAATCCTCGATTATAATTCATCTATTGTTTTTTGTAATATACAGAATGAGCTAAAGCATTGAGAAAATGCCTAATAGGTAAAATAAATACAAGAAGACTAGATGTCTTCATGACTGGTTACCGTTTTAGAATAGTATATTTCACAATAGGTGATGGAATAAGTCTCATACCAAACGAGCGAATTGTTTGTAATTTAAGCCAATGAATGATATACGCTATTTCAAACATGTTGTGAACTAAACTTTCTCTAACAAAATGTTGAAGGTTCTATTGAAGAATTTTCAGTACATAGGACGTCACCATGTCCTTGACTCATATCAGACAGTTGTACTAACCAGACAACAGTCTATTGCGTATGTCATCTGTTTAACTGGCGTGTTAAAATGGACGTCTACTCTGTTGGAGCTCTGTTTGTTACAATGTATGCAGATACTTTTGCTTGTATATTATTCTGATAATTGAGAGCATTATCTTTTTACAATAAAAAATCTTTGAATTTTATAATTTTTGTGCATGATTCTTCATCTTATCATGAAGTAATTTTTTTCTTGAATCCCCATCTTGAGATGATGTTCTATGAATTTGGTTCGCTCAGCAGGAAGAATCGATTTTAACCAGAATGAGCTGGAATAAAAAGTGAAACAACAAAGAATACACCTGTAGAATTGAATTAGTTCCTTCATTTCTCTTCATGGAATTCATCTTTCTTCCTCACATTTGGTTGTTTCTTTTCTCGCGGTTATTTGCGGGGCCACATAATACATTTCAGAGCATTGGATTACCAAATTTATATGTAATTTGATAGCAAAATCGATTATTATGAAATAAATATTTTTGGGAATGTTTAGTGCCGATATCATGCGAGGACTGCATTTTCTTTGGATATGAAAGAAATCTAGAAATAAAAAAATTGAAAACTTGGAAATGTAAATATTCTTTCCTATTTCACGTACACAAGAAGAACTTTGTGCCACTGTTTTCCTCAAAAACAATTGTACAAAATTCAATTTTGTGCAACTGTTTTTAGTGACTTTTTTATTCGTGAAGTTGTCTAGTTGTCAAACATAAATCTGTCATTTTGGCTGTCACTTTACACCTGATATTTTCCCACAATAAAATAATAACATTGAACTGCAAATAAATAGTAATTATATCCAGATTCACAGGAAATGGATGAGAAAAGGGAGGAAAAAACTAGAAATCGTTCGATTTGAATAACAAAATGCTGAAGTAAACAAACTTTGTTTCATTTATTTTGTTTATTGAATCTGTCAGTGCAACCAACTTTGAATAACACTTATTTCCCAATATTTTAATAATTTTTGAATTACAATAAAATTCATGCGAAATAGGAAAAATAGTTACAATAACCAATTGTAACACTTGTTTTACAATATACTATTTTGTGAACAACGCTTCGAAAATGTACTGAAATAAGTGAATGGAGTTTTTCTATTATTGAAAATTTATATGGACTATTGCGACCATAAGCATTTATTTGTTCTTCGTGGCTCCAAGTTGTCACATACTATGAGATCAGTAAATTTGGGATTCGGTCATTTTTGGGATTTCGGGTTCCAATTTTTGTTCGGGTTCAGTGCTAAAATATAATTGTGAATAATTTGGGTTCAATTCGATTTTCATTCATAACTAACTTACAGTTGATTATTTTGGGTCTTAATCTTATAGTTTCCAATTCATATTTTATTAGTATACCAAATATTCTTTATCCAATATTCGTTATTTTTTGTTGGTTGAATTGAAGCGTGTCTTTTATTTACATTTTTCAATTATTGTTAATACAAAATCTTTGCTTGAATCTGTTGATGCTTGAACTGTGTGCGCCGCAGGCAGAGCCTTGCGATAATTTTTAGGTTAATTGTTCTGGGTAGCGCCAAGGCATATTTTTTTTCTTTTCACTTTATTTTGCCATACCTATCTTTGCTTTTTCTTGTTTGCATTGCCTTTTTTCAATTAAGTTAGGCCGACTGAATTTGATACAATTCAAGTTGAGAGTCACCATTAAGTCCTTGTTTAGGACTTTATTTTTGCTTTACTATATACTACTACAATCTTGTGGATGATTCCAAAGTTTACTGCGTGTGCAACCCCAAGTATCAGGTTTTTTTTTTTCTAAACTGGTCTTTGCTTTGGGCGGATATTTTGGAGGCATTTTGGCCATTTTGTGTTATTCGGTGAAGTAGTCCATGTATTGGGAATCATTTAAATTGTGAGTAGTCGCTTCATTTCTCTTCGTTTACCACCCTGCAATCGAACGTCGCCCAAAATCGTAGCACAACACTGTGAAAATACCTGACTTTCACTCTGTCCGTCCTTGGGATTATATTTTTTTTCTGATAATACTATGCTAGGCTGTTTTGAAGGTAGTTTTTCGCAGTAAATCCAGTATTAGTTGATTTGGTCCGCTGTTCTTTGATTTTTTTTGCAGCCATCTTCAGTACATTGATGAAAGTATTATTTATGGAAGTTTCCTCACATATTTTATTGGAATCTATTTAGTCTTGAGGCATGTATTATATGTATTATTGAAATAACATAACGTATTATGTCGCACTGCCATCTTTTTCACGAATGTAGGCAATGACTTACAACTCTTATCTGCCAAAAAGAGCTCAAAATATTGATTAAGAATTTCTCCCGGAAAACAAGGGAAATGAATTGATGAAAATGCTATCGAGAATATGATTGATTCTTATCATAATCATAATCAGTATTGGCAGATGTTACGCTTTTGGCAGCACAAATCTCGTCAGCACTAAGATGCAGCAACTGTAGACACGTGCTACGCCCTTATAAGAACTCTTAGGTGCAGTATACCAAGCCACAGAGAGTCGGAATTGTAGCCGCAAAGTGAGTTGAACATGTCATGCAGAGAAATGAATCTGCAGCAGTGCCATCTAGCATAATACAGCCGAGGTGGCAGATTTAAAGAAATGCAGGACACTGTAAAATGACCTTTGGAAATTGTCTGTGGAACAGAATTTGCGGATTGCTATACTGTACTGAAGAGCCCTAATAAGAAAAAAACACGTGTCTACAGTTGCTGCCTTCAAAGATCACTTTACAGTCCCTGTGATATCACTCCATAATATATTATATGGCAGATTCAGATCACATTCTTTACTCCAAGAAGCTTGAAGATGGCTTAGAAGTATATCTACTCATGAATCATTTAAGTGAAATCTTTGGGATATATCCAGAAATCAACAAGATCCTTCTATTTGTGGTCTCGTCTGCAATATTACTTTGAGCTCTGAGAACATTCTTAGGACTATTTTTAATTGCTGATCAATCAAGATATCGAACGTCATGTGTGTCCAATTTGAATTCCACCAATTATTGCAAACATTTTCAATTTAACGGGCCCTTCGTATGGCGTCGAGCTGCGCCCAAGAAAAAAGTGACAAGATTATTTTATGATTATCCATGATTCGAGGATAATATAGTTAATAATAGAATAATAGTCCCGTCAAATCTCTGTTATAGATGTTCTCCAAGTGAATTACCTCTCCTAAGATAGTGTGAAGAAGAAGTCTGCAATCCCACAGACATTTTTTCACTGTGATTCTGCTGTCTTATTGGCATCTCTCTTAACGTGAAATAATGACCATTATCACTGATTCAGTATGGATAGGACACGCATACAATGATGCACGAATCAAACTCGCACTTAATTTATTCAGCTGCTAACGCCAATCGTTCTAGAATAACTTATTCCATCAAAAAGAATATTGTTAATGGCTTTCAAGATTTTAGAATAGACATCTACAGGATTGACATCCCCCGAGATGTTTTTCTTTCTTCCTCAAATTTATGAATAAATTTATACAAACTGACTAAGAAGGATCTGAATCTAAATTATGAGGCAGGACGTTTTCAGAATGTCGCGTTAACGTTGAGAATAAGAATATTCGATGTGATAGAACTTGAGAGGTTCACGAATTCAAATATTATTAATAGAGAGAAGGATATGATTTATTTTTTGGTACTACCTCCTGAGGCTTGTTATGCACTGGAATATGCTGAAGATTAATTATTGCCTATTCTATCGAATGTTCTATGATGGCTGTTTCAATTTTTTTATTACATCTCATTGCGTTTTTTCAAATGATTTCAGATTCAAGATTAATTGATATTTTTGGAGTACATCACTTTATTCCATATAATCAGAACAGTAGTAGCACAAATCACCAAAAGGTACAATTGCAGACAGTTGCGACAATAGTCGATTTTAATGCGGCAAATTCAGAGCTGTGCATGTTGGTGTGAACTAGTTCGAATAAAAATTGCATGTTTTTTTCAAGCTTCCACTTGTAGCTGCAAATTTTATCACCCATAGAATATCTGAACTATTAGAAAAATAGTAGAGACTGTAGCATACAGAATTGATGAAAATCAATTATTTTTGTTATTCTTTCATGAAGTTATACAATTAAATGCCATAAATTCTATAAAAAGATATTCAGAATGACAAAAGGACACAGAAAATTCATTATCCTGATTTTGATATATCAGAACCGCCCAATGGGAAATAAAAGCTCAAAACTGATTCATCATTAGCCCACGTTTTTTATGGAAACTCTGTATACTTTAAAATTTTAAGAAGATGATTAATTTCCCTTGGGTGCCTGATGGTTGTGCTATTCAACAGGGTAGATAATAAATCATTATGCCTTCACGGCGAAAAATTGTTTACAACGGAAATTCGAACATGTGTCATTAAAGCATAATTAATTTTCAATTTTAATTGTAACTAGAGAATGGGATATGTGTTTCCGATGTATTTAGTGATCGGAAACTTCTGGTAAAATGATGTAATTTGACAGGTAAACGGAAATAATTAATAATGTGTTCTACAAAATCGAATATTGCCAAACCTATTTTGCTGTGAATTATAGGTAATAATAGGATAATGAATTCACGCGAAATGTATTTTTAAATTATTCATTCATTCATTATAATGTGTATCAATCCTATCAGTTCCGAAATTTATGGTATTTATGGCGATAATTAGGAGTCAATCTAAAATATAACGTTGAACAATTTATGAATTGAGCCTTCATCTTGATGGAAGTGAAAGGGGTGTTGTAACGTTGATCTTAGAATATTCCTTTGTTGTAGTCAATCAATTACCCAGTCACTTGATTTTCTTCTCATTAATCTTCCACCCATTATTTTTAACCTTCCTTTCAGCATTTTGGAGACAAACTCTGGTACCGTCATAGTTAAAATAATACTATAATAAAGATATTCTATTTATCTGATACAATGATTTTTGTGATATAGTTTCTACACGATAGCAATAGTGTATCTATTTTTTTAACACCAATAACAAATTATATTTACTGAGTATGAATTGGTCTCGAATGTTTATATAGCCTCCTGCAATTTTTTGGCATAGGATTTCTCCATTGACTGAAATGTACTATCAGCAGTGATTTTGTTAGGGAATAATTATGTTTTGACAATTTATATAGTTGGCAACAAATCAATAACATATTATTTCGAATGCAACAGTTTTATATTTTCAGATCGCAGCTATAATTGTTCCTTGTTCGATTGTAAGTTATTGTAGTACTATCGTAGCATTCTGAATTTCCACTAAGGCCTTCTTGTTATGTTGTATAACTTTGCAGTTGCTCTAAAACTTTGCACGGACTGTTAGAATTGTTGCCCTTTAGTGCTCCATATTCTACTAACTTACATAAATCTGAATTTACGTGTATACAGTCATTATACAGATATTATCTGTTTGGATGTTTGAAACTGTAGATAATGAAGCACATCGAATTATTGTTGTAGCAATTCACTGCAGATATCTGTAGTAGGCGTTATAGTTTCTGTATTATTATCGATTTGAAGAAAAAATCCAATTGTTTAGTATCAGGATTCGATCTAACAAATTTTAGTATTCACAAAATACGTTCATACTTACCACAAACAAGAGACAATAAGTTTTTTGAATATTGTATATATTTGTTACTCATGACTTTTTGCCAATTGCACCGCTGTCCGTCTAAATCCAGTTTGCACAATCTTTGATTCATCCTAAGCATGGTTCTGCAACAATTATTGCAGCATCATTTTCAAGGTGATTAAACTACGTTTAGGATGAATTAAAGATGTCTCTAAATGAACATTTTCGTATCAAAACTCAAATGTGATATATTTTATATTATATGATATACTTTGGGTGACACTCAAGAGTGAGGTACAGCATGTGACTAGAGTATGTGTGATATTGAAGTAATATAGAACTCATTTTGACTATCTTTTCAGATCGATTGATTTGGGCCAAACTTGTTATCATTCTTCAGAGATTTGAAGGTTTGTACTCGAGCTTCCTAAAAGTAGTTTTGCATAAATAGATAAATTCCTTTTCACCTATAATCTAGAATAGCTGATTAACATAAAATCCATCCTCATAAAACATATGAATGGAAAGAAATCATGTATTATATAGAAATGGATGCGAAATAAATAACTGAAGATGTATTCGAATAACTCTCACCAGAGGGATATTTAATTGGACAGGTAGGGTTGCGAAATAGATCCATGTCACCCTCATAAGCATTATCGTAAAATATATATTATGATAAGAAGAAAATATATACTCCTGTAATATGGTTGCTGGGAATGACCTCATTTTGACAGAATAACTTTTAAGATCAATCTCAAAGAGTTTTCCAAAATGTTTATCTACTTTCTTTGAGCATTATTTTCTGACATTTCCTTGTCAAGTTTTGACCCTATTATTGAAAAACATGTACCATGAATAGCTTTTTACTTTTGTTTGATCATACTGTACGCATGCGAATAGTAGAATACTTCAGAAAACCGCTTTCAGATCAGTCTTACAAGTAATTCTGGCAAAATGGGGCTAGTGAGAGCAAGATATGAAGGTATATATTTTACGAGGTCTTTAAAACGATATTTGCTAAAATTGCACAAATTTCCTTTTACTTACTTGTACTAAGAAAGTATTGTGAAACCGACAAAATTCACCTATCGAGATTTTGATGGAAATATCCGTTTTGAGCATCCCTGAATCCATTTTGACTATTTTTGGCTTTATGTCGGAAGTATGTTCGTGCGTGAGTGCGTGCGCAACTCGCAATTCTCAAAACTGTAGGATGTTGAAATTCAGTAGTTGAACTTGATGTTGTGTCAGAATGGTTATCTGCTATTTTTGTAAGAATCGGCGAGGCCAGAAGTGCCCTTTACTTGAAACATTTTTGAATTTTCTGCATAAATATAGAATGATCCGCCATAGTATATTGAAGTTTTGTATAAAGAACTTTCATAACATCTAATTGTACATCTTGCATTATGATTGCGATCGGCTAAACCAGAAGTGCATTTTACTTGAAACTTTTTTTTAATTTTCCGCATAAATTCAGAACGATTAGCCATAGGATTCTGGCATTTAGCATTTGAAATTGCTGTAGCATCTGAATGATCTTCTTTTATTTTTGTAACAATTGACTGAGCCGGAAGTGCACTTTATATGACAGACTTTTTGAATTTTCCGCATAAATTCTGAACAATCAGTCGTAGAATATTTGAATTTTCTATGAGGTACTCTTATAATATCTAGTTGTACACCTTGCATTATGATTGTTATCGACTGAGCCAGAAGAGCACTTAATTCGAAACATTTTTGAATTTTCCGCATAAATCCAAAACGATTGAACGTAGATTGTTAGAATTCAGTATTTGGGACGATTATACCGTCTAGATGCTCATATCCTATTTTTATTGAGATCCACTAAACCGGAAGTGCACTTTACTTGACAGACTTTTGGAATTTTTCGCATAAATCCGAAACGATCATGTGTAGAATATCGAAATTTGGTATTTAAGTCTGCTGTAGCATCTGAATGATTGCCTACTATTTTCATTACAAAAGGCTCAACCGGAAGTGCACTTCAGTAGGAATTTATTTTTCAATTTTGCGCATAAATTTAGATCTGTTTGTAGTCGTAGAGTTTTGGAAATCAGTATTTGGAAATGTTGTAGTATAAGAATAATGGCCTACTATTTCCATAGCAACTGACTTGGTTGAAAGCGCATTTTACTCGACAGATTCTTAGAATCCCTTGGGTAAATCGTAAATCCAAAACGAATAACTGTGGAACGATGAGATTTTGTGTTTGATTATATATATCCAATGATATATATGATCAAACACAAAATTATATCGCATTATGTATATATCCAATGATATACCAGTAAGTCACGTGATGTTCACGTCAGACTTTTTTTCAACAAATCGTCATTGCAATCTTGGAATCTGAGCCACCATCGGAAGAATAACTAATGAATGTTCTCAAAATCGAGTGATTTATATAAGAATTTTCAACTACAAAAGTGAATGTATTATTGAGGAAATCCGAAGATTCAATATTCAAGAGCGGTGCACCTGCAAGATCTAATTGTCCGACTATGAAGGATTTATTATTTTTATTGGCTTTCCCTATTTTATAAATGTTAATCTTTGATAAACATATAGTTTTATATCTTTGTACTTCTCCCAACACCTCCATTTTTGTAATTTAAAGTACCTATATAAACCACCTCATTTTGTAAACATCCATTACGATAGTTCTTCTGATGATGGCTCAGTTTCCAGAATTGCAATAAAGATTTCCTCATATTTTTAATAATTTAGATCAAATTTAATCTGTGTAAGATGATGAAGATGAATCACAATTATCTTGGACTTGTCTGCACAACCTAGCAATTTCATCGCCTTTACAGGAGACTTTTTTCTGAAGCCGCTTCTGGAACTTATTTAATTCAGTTAAATCGTCGATGTTGCTCGTCAGTTACTCCAGATAATTTTTTTCAATCGATCCTCTAGAGTTATAGTCAACTTTAAACAGCTTGTCCCTATTATTTAAGAAGGTGCATATTTTGCTCCCGGGACCCAGGAGACTACAGCTTCTGAATAGTGATTTCTTTTTATGCTCTATTGTATGTATGTGTTTCTTAAGCATTGTATTATAAATGCTGTTATTGATCCGACATTCCACCTGCTCATTTGGAATAAAGTATCTGTTTTTCTGAATGATTGATCAAGAAGGAATATCGGTGATTGTATCTAATAAATCTTGTGCTATTTGATAGTTTGATTTATTTTGCTTCAAAATACATTCTCAAGTTGCAAAATACTCCTTCTAATCGACAGCTGTCATTCTTCCAACAAATGAGAAACATTCAGTTTGAACCAGAGACGCACTATGAAATTTTTGACAAAACTTTGATGAATTTTTACTCTAAACCCAGAGGATTTACGGAAAAAGTTATGGAGAAAAATTGTTATATTTGACGAGTTCCATTACAGGTTGAAATTTATGTACTTATTTCTGTTACACCCTGTATAGCAAGATAGTTACGTAATTCACTGATAATATTCCTCAAAAGTTGTAATATGATAAGTGACATAAATCTTCGTTATTTTATACTTATTCCATGATTAACTCGAACATATTATTACTCAAAACAATCAGGAAGGATCTTCTCTTCTTTCTGTACTTGGTTAGTAATATTAGAATGATAGATTCGAACTTTTGATCTTACACAGTATACTGAAACTTGAGCATGTCTTGTTAATAAGATACTATATGTAATCTTACCGCGGCAGTCATGATGGTGATAAGGTATTTTGCGCTAGCACCTCAAAAGAATTATTAAAAAAGCAAAAAATTATTGAATGTTCATCAGAAGGGTGGTGGCTGGAATGAGGTGAATAATATTTCAGGAACTATTTCAGTTCCACGTATGTCGACTATACACAATCTGAAAGCATCCAATTCTGAAAAAAAATTTAATCCTTCCGGATCGTGTGAATGCTCCCAAACGAAATCATTCAGCTTGCTATAATATTTGACAAATACTTATATAGACCTATTTTTGGACAACCACATTCACGTTTCGGTACATCTATTCTAGATATTCAAATGTCATACTTTGCAGTTTAAAATCTTTTACATCAATTTTATTCAGATTTCATGCTAGTTATGATGTTTTTCATTCTTAACGTCCCAGAAATACAAAATCTCAAAATAAGTGATTATGAAAAAATTGGAATCACAAGTTTATCTCAGGAATTATATAATTTCTTATCTAAGCACTGTCAAGGATCATTTGCGTGATTGTCTAGTCTTGGTTGTTTCAATCTCTTCTATCGAGACAAGTCGTCTCTTTGTCTCCATATCACTCACTTTCAGAGAATCCAATCATCTTGACATGCTCTTACATTACGAAAGAGCTTCTTGCATGTACACCGTAATTATCTCCAGTTCAAAAGAATCATCATATAAGAATCAATTTGGGACACTACAACATTATGAAGCAGAAATAACTAATGCTACATTTATTGTTGTTGAATCGATTGGATATCAACTTTGAATTGTAACAAGAATTCGAACAAAGTTTGAAGATTTCATGATCTGATCTAGATTTTAAGCTACAGTATTCATGTCCGTAAGCTTGCATTATACCCCCATACGGCCGTTTGCCGTGAGATTCCACATACTTTCATTTTCCACTGTCTCAAAAATAAGTCTCTTCTGACAACGTGACGAAAGCACCAAGTTTTCCGGAGTAGTACTTTTAAATTTTTTGATAGTGGAAGCAACAAAGTCAAATCACGTTATCATTTCAATCATATGAAGAATATTAAAAGGGGTAAAACAGAACATTACATTCCACTAGATAACTAGAAGATTATTCCAGGGATGATATGAGTATAATTTATTATAGGGGAACATTTATTTACATTATACGTCAAAATTTCAAAAAACTATTAGTCTACGTGACATTAGAAAATGAGCAGTGCAAATTATTTGGATTAGAAAATATGAATTACATAGCAAAATCGGATTTTCAAGGAATTGAAATTAACACTTTTGAGATGAAGCAAAAGAGAAAGTTTACACGTACTGGAAATAAACACGTCAGTTCATAAGAAGCGCCACAAGACCTACGCAGCTAATGCGTGGCACACCGACGCCGACCTTTAGAATACAAATAATTTTTCTGTAGGATGCTAATTGGATATAATTTCTTTATAGATACTTACTTTCAAATTGATAGTTGGTCACTGATAATTGAAATTATATCCAGTGTTCATTCATCATTGTGAAAATTGACATTCATTAAATAGTTCTTAGTATTTTTTTATTATGAATACATTGCTTTTAACGTCATTTCATTTATCGAATTGTATCTAAATAATACTTTTATATTCAATTTATTATAAACTAGCTGACTCGGCGTACTTCGTAACGCCACAGAATTGATAAATTCAGATTGTAAGGTACTTGAGCCTATCTTTTATATCCGGACCTAATAACTCGGAAATGATAAGGATATTTCAAACTGTGAAAAGATCTTCTTTTGTAGGAAATCAATCGAAATAGGAAATTTTTCATTTGGCCGGGACTTTGCAGCTCCACTGAATGTCTTTTGAGTTTATATTACTTTTTTTGTGTTAAGTTTTCAAAGATTATACATTAATTATATAAATCTCACATGACATGCTTATTCAAGTGATTATATAGAAGTAATTATAATATTGGACATAATTTGTCTATTTGAATATGAACCTAACCAAAATGTAACAATGAAATGGATATGCATGTGCTGGGAATAATCCAATTTTACCAAACTCGCTTCATATGGCGGTTTACTGTTGAGCGAGGTCGCTTCGTTCGCACGACTGCTCGCCTTTAACTGAGTTTGCAACGCTAGCACGGCGTCTTAACGTTGACTGAGTACGCTTTGCTCGCACGGCATCTTACCGTTGATCAATCTCGTTCCGCTCGCACAATGTTCTATAGTTGACCGAGTTCACTTCGCTCGCACGGTATCATATAGTAAACCGAGCTCGTTTCACTCGCACAACAGCTTGCCGTTAACTGAGCTCTTCTCGTTTGCACAGCAGCTTGGCATTGACTGAGCTCGCTTCGCTCACACGGCAGCTTACAGTTATCCGAGCTTATTTTGCTCGCACAGCGGTCTACTGTTGACCGAGCTCGATTTGCTCGTACGATAAATTACTGTTGATCATTGATAGAGCTCGCTTCGCTTGCATGGCGACTTATTTTTGACCAAGCTCGTTTCGCTCGCACGGCGAAAAAAAGCAGCCGATAGGACCTGGAATTCCCGAATTCATTTTTAGGTCCCATTGCCTATTTTTGTTTGTTCCACCCTGAGGCAAATCTTATAGGCTGAATACATAAGTTCCCATGATATCATCAGAAAATCTGTTTTATAGAAAATGTATGAGATAATAATATTTATTCTGCTTTTATGGACGGAGACCGATTCGAAAAATCATAAAAATCGGTCAAGCTGGTCTTGATTTATGAATGGTGTAAGTAACCCGACTTTGTTTTGTATAATACCGATATCAATCTAATTTCTGATATAAACTTTGATGAAGTGATAATGATAATTAATTATTTGTGTATTGAGTCATTAATGATATACATTCTTTCCACCAAAGCAGAAAAATTCAGTGAAAAAAAAAAACTCATTTATATATAGATTTTTTGTGCCACGAACAGTCTCGTGCGTCTCCAGAGCACTCTATCAAAGTTTCACCACAATCTGATCGATGGTTTCGGAACGCATAAGGTACAAACATACAAACATTGATTTTTATTCATATAGATTGTATCTGATTGTTATTCCTATGATCAATTTGTTATGATTGACATGAGCAGTTATCAAAGCACACATTGATGTACGCATGATTTTCGCAAATGTTAATAGTATATTATGCTACAAGGACCTAACGACTGTCCAGGATAAAATTGACCGCACTCGGCGAAGACTAGGAAAAATCCCAAGGCAGAGGCGAGCTCAAAGCCCAAGGCATAGGCGAGGTCGAAGCCCAAGGCTTAACTTCGTGCAGCCAAATTCGTTCGCGACAATAATGACAGTCGTTCAGTATACGTGTAACAAGTGCACCGAGATATCCTATTATTAGGCTATTCAAATGTTATCGATTTGATAAACAAATATTTGCAATTGTGATTATATTACATGATTTATTTTATTGATTGATATATTTCTCATTTTGTGAGCTATTCCGGTACCAATAACATATCCTATAATATAATAATACAAACATCAATTTGACATAAACCAATGATAAGTATAAGAACATCCAACGGCATCCATGATCCACAATTTTAATTTTTACCCAACGGACAATAATATATTAATTCCCTGTTAACTGAGAAGTGATGAAAATCGGTATCATGTTTTGGAATTGAGGACTTTCGAAGCTGAACTCAGTTCAGTAATAGGGTACTGTTACGTTCCAATTTTGCACCTTGTTCCTATTTTTCCATTTTCCATATCCTAGACTGCTATCCATTCATTTAGCCACAATTTGGAAATATTGATAATTGTTATTTCAAATAGAATCAGATTTTATTTACAAAGCATTTGTTATTGCTGTTTGACAGATCGATGAATAATTTTTAATTGCGTTGTCGTTCGGACAAGTCCAAGAGTTTTTGAATTTTAGTTGAAATAGTTGCCGTAGCAGACAGCGCGAATTCAGATATTGTCAATTGATTGAACGCATTTTTATTTAAAACTTGAAATTACATTCAAATCATATTTAACAACACACATCACATAATATAGAAACATTAGAATAAAATGACACTCACAATGAAATTCCTTAATCCTAATAATCCTTTTTACCGCCATTCTCTCTTCTCTCTTCATTTCTCTCAATCAGCTGAAACCAATAGTATTACTGGAAGTTAAGTAAAAACAGTTTTTTTTTTAATTGTGCGGGAAAGATGAATTAAGTTAAGTCGAGTCAGAGAAGTGCTAGAGAACAGAAGGTCACGCCATAAAGTTTTTGTAGCGCCGATTTTATTCTATATTTGAATGTTCAAAGCAGCATTTGCGGGATTAAAAATTAAATCAGCGTGTGCTCCAGTCGCGTGAAGTGTCGTGGAACCAAGTCCGCGATCGAGCAGCCCATTGTGGAGATTTTTTAGTAAACTTACGGCCGCGACCTCGTGTTGCGAAAACCGCCAAGTCCATCAAGGCGAGGTCCTAGTCGCCCGCCAGGCACGCAGCGAGACGAGTATCGACTCCTGAATCCTGAAGACCATCCCAGGACCCAAACTTGACGCCATTTCTTGACCGACTTTGGCCCGATGCCTTCACCAAGGCCAGTCCATGTCAAGCCATTGTTCCAGAGGCCCAGTGGTGACAGCTAAGTGAACAGCCGTTTTTTTTTGTTATTTTGATCATTTGTGGTGCTCCTAGGGCAGCTAGGAGCACAATATATATTTCTCTAGTTTTATTATTTCACGTTACTGTCAAACGCTCCTTGGGCACAGTAGTTGTGGCGCAGTAGCTGGTACGTGCGCTATACGTCGAATTTGTAAAGCGCAATCGATTGAGCTAAGCCCCTTACTACGTTACTTGTGAGCTTCGGCAAGTGTAGGGCTAGACGTAGAGGCATCGTTTTCTTTTGTTGTTGTTTTTTTTGGGATGGCGCGCTGTCCGCCAAGGTGCGTTGTTTGCGTTTTAGCCTTCAGCTAGTACTTGTTTATTTTTGTATTCAATATTAAATTCATTTGCTTATTAATCAGTTATTCATTTTTTTTTGTTGGTAAATTCAGATTCAGTTTATTGTTCATATTTTGTTTAACCTTCATTATTCCTTTTTTGCTATTAGAGTCATTTAATTTGTTTAAATTAAATTGTAGATTATTTTATTTGTTCGTGGAAAGAGGAACCCTACCTGTTCTCTTTCACAGCATTTGGCTACCACTGGCTCTGTTTGAAGGCGCAATACTTGGTAAGTGAATTAATAGTTTCTTCACTTGGTTAATGCTGAAGGCCATCGTATGGTCACCTCGTTCCGTTACCTTTTGTCCAACCCAATACCTTTTATTGCAGGTACTTTCGTTGTTATGTGCCCTGCGGACGAAAAGACAATATCGTGTCGCCCCGGATATGCTCGAAGCCTAGTTTCACAATGCCTCACTCCACCTACGATCTCCCTGAAATTAGGAGCAATCACGTATCATAAACGGCGATTTTGTTTTGAGACGTCAAATCGGTTTTGAACGTAATAGTACTCTCGGTGCACGTGCTGAAAAAAATAATTTCACGAACAGCTCCATTTGAGTAGTCTAAATCGGGGTTCAGTATGTAATCCACATATAATCGATTTCGTAGATGAATCTTTTTTATCAGTCTCGCTCGTTGAACTCACTCATTCATGAACTGTCACTGGTTCAAAGTTCTAGATTACATATTTTCCAAATGAATTATCATTTTTTTAGGTCAACATGAGAAATAGTTCAAATCAGGGAAAGAAAATTCAATAGCCCTAACAAATTAAAGAGATTCCATTGAGACAAATCCACACCAGGCAGAAAAAATCTTACTCTAAAAGACAAATCTCATAGTTAAATATAATTTTATAACTTCGTGTCAGCTATTGATATTATTTGCATGATGTTACCAAAAACTGACTTGATTTTACGTTTAATGATAATTTACTGGTTGCTCAGCAGTTATTCCACACATAAACTGAATACAACAGTCTGGACACTTATGATTTTTTTGCGATTATAAGGACACTTATATTTTTCACGGATATTAAAAATTTTATGGGGTCATATATTTGAATCTTCGTATTCTAAAACAGTTAATTATTCGAAAATAAAAACACTCAACAATCTAATCCATATCCGTTTGAATAATTATCATAATTAGGAGACATCTAATTCAAATGGTGTTATTTGGGCTTCCTGTATGGCTAAGTACATCCTAAATAATAGATTCCAAAGGAATAGATTAAAAATTGTTCATAGAGATTGCTACTGGTGACAAGTAATTTGAATTATGATTCTATTTAGATAGCAAGAATACTCATTTGATACAAATAATGTCCTATATTCATAGAATTCTACACAAGTTTTGAATTGGCTAAATATCCTTGAAACTTGAAAATGTATTCAATCTCTAGGATAACATAAGTTAGAATTAATTTGTCTCATCCATGAATGATGAAAAATGAGGTTTTGAATGTTGCCTTGAAGACACAATGATAATGAAATGACTATAGCTTTTATTTATGAACCTCAGCTTCAAGATTTTTCAGTTGTTGTATTAAGATCATCTCACTTAGTCATTTACTAGAGTCTGCTTGATATCCTTGATATGAATATTAGGTACCGGTGTAAATTTTAGATTGTTGATATTTTTTATAATCAATAATAATCAAACTCACTTTCGAAAAATATACATTATTTTGGGAATACAGAATCTATATCACAGTCATAATGAAATTCGATTTCATTCAAGTATTCAAATTTTATCCTCATATAATGCAGTATATATACTTGAGTTCTGAACATTATGAATTGAAATTGGTTTAGAAATAGTATAATTTCTTGAGGATCTCCTTTTGTCAAAATGGTGTATTCAAAAGTTATTGCTTGTAGGATTATTTGAGTTGTATTACTTATATTGTCAAAGCTCGAGGCAGATATGTCAATCGATTGTAGAACAAGAGGCTATTTCAAATGATCTGGAAGCGCTCCCAATCGCAATTCGAATCAGAATTGTATCAATATTTTTTTATATTTGTAATCTGTCTAAAGTACAATGTTTTTCAGATATTTCCCAATTAATGTCTATTGTGTTGTACTGCCATGAGTAATAACCTGTTAAGAAGCCCAAACATCTTAGGATGAATAAAATAAATAACAAAAAGATTCAGTCGGCATATCCAAATAGGTTGATAGATTGAAAAAAATAATATGGATTATAATGAATACAAAAAAATGCGACAAATTATTCTTGTGTTTGTCGCGAATCTAGGAATTACTTAAAATTTCACTATATAATACAGTTGAACAAAAAAATGTCCTCGGACATCAAACAAGTTTCTTATCAATTCTTTATGAGTTCCGCCGTTGAAATATTTTGCCTCTAGAGGTAAACAAAAAATGAAATAATTATATGAATGCTTTCTTATAATTGCCACACCTTGTACGGTGGTATGAACTAGATGAATCTAGAATTTGAACAGGAAATAATTGAAAAAATATGAGTATTCTATGGTTGCTTAGTTACTTTGAGATAATTTCTCAACTGAGTTTGTACTTTGCATGTCTCGAGTTTAAAATCTGGGAACAATCTGCAAACTCGTCCAACAGTTTAAAACTGTTTAGAAGTGTTTCCAACTACCCGTGAAATTTTAAGGTTGTTAGATGGTACAAAGTAAAAGTAATAAATGGCTATTATATCGCGAAATCCTGGGTAACTGTTGATAAAAAATTATATTGCTTCTGTGAAGCCTCATACAATTTCTGAACTGAGGATATATATTTATTATTACGTACGGATTCCGCTATACTTGGAGGATTTACACATCTGTAATTCACTACTTTAAAAACGCGTGATAATATTTAGTTTGTAATGCATAAAGACCAAGTTACATACACATGATTTTATATCAAGCTTAACAGCACGTACATTGTAATATATGTTATTGTCCAAAGCTGTATACAGTAACGACTCATTTATACGACCAAGTGCGCGATTGGAAAAGCACTTTGAAATTAAATATTACATATGCGATATTTGGAGATGTCTTTTCTCTTAGAGACCTGATATTTCTTGAAAACAACGACGACAAATGTAAAAAATCAAATTGTCGCTCGTAATTTCAATATTTATTTCGCTTGTTGAAGATATGATTTTCTAGGATACTTCATATTTATCCATATTCTAAGTTTAACTGTAACAAGAGGAGCACTTAAGCTACTTTTTTGTGATAGATAGAGTAAGTTTATATCGAGGACTTAAATCGGATTTAACTGGATTTAGGATTATAAATCTGATTCATAAAAAGGATGTAAACGGTCTGAATCAGATTTCAAATCGGATTTCTAATCGACTTTATGAACAAGATTTGTTAATTAATCCGATTTGCTTTACCGAGATAAACAGCGATTATATGAAAAACCTAATAGTAGGTACTGAAACAAAATAATGCAAATTATTTGTTTCACCTGACAGATGTTGGTTTAGTCATCTAAATAGTAATTTTGAGATTGTAGGAATGAGTCTAAGTTTTTCTTGGACTACAAAAGTAACTGAATACTTTCTAAAATGAATTTAAAAGAGGAAAATTACGAGTTTTCTAGATGGAAAGATGACACGAGGGAATGAAATATTTAAAGAATTAACCCAAAATAGAAGAATTTTGATGTTATGGTTATATTTCTATGGTACCAGTAATAAATAAATAAATCCAATTTTATCCGATAGAATTAAATCGGTTTATAAATTTATCGATGTAAACAGTCGACATTTAAAATTTAATCAAATCCGATTTGGAATTAATCCGATTTAGATCTTCGTTATAAACTTACTCATTGTTATGCTTGGATTTTGGATTTAGCTGTAAATTGTCCACAGAATTCTGATAGTTACAACAGTTTGTGGCTGTTGCTTGACAAAGCTAGATAATATATCTCAAACTCAAACTTATAACCTTGTATTATGATAAGGGAACACAAGATGGAAACTTGTGGGAGTGGGCACTAATTAAGTTTTAGTTTATTTGTCAATGATTAACGCATATTCCTCCGCTATCACTGTTTGCCAGCCAGAGCCGTCTCAAGGAGAGGGTATTGTATTTCAACTGAGCAAGAGCTTTAAGAAAGGGAAAAATGCTATTTTCTATAGAACACAGGGAAAAATTCGACCAATTAACGTTGAGGGATGAATTATTATCGACCTGGGTCACAATTTTGTCCTGCGTTGCAGATCAACTGTAAGAATACAAAGCGCTTATCAATAATGATCTACTTGGTAGTGCTGCATGAAAATTTGATGTAAGATAGCTGATGGAAAAAAAGGTACTTTTATACGAGTTTTAATTTTTTTTTACTTACTGATATCTGGGTTTGTAGAATGCCATCAAAAGGCAAGTCATGATGTGAAACCTTTGATGTAAAATTTATTGGAATGTCGAGACAAATGTCAAAAATACATGAATAATGATTTGCAAATAGTCTACTGAAATAATTGAAGGTAATCATGATAAATTGTTTTTTTTTTATAGCTATAATATGACAATGTGAGAACAAAGCGTTAAAAAAACAATGTGTATAGATTTCCGCACGATTTTTTCTGTCAGGATGCAAATAAAGTCATTACATAATAAACCAGTCTTTTTAGATGCGAACTGATATTTTACAACATTCACCAGTCTCTGATCCTGGTGTTTTCGTTTATTTATTATCATTATTGTTCTGTGGTCGTTTTTGAATTTTTGATTGTATACGTTCTCATTATACAGAGTGGTTTATTTTTCATTGTACAGTTTTTATGTGCTGGAATATTCATGTTCATATAACAAAACCTAGTCCACAGTGGATTGCAATTACTTCTTCCTCAACCCATTTGTTTTCCGGTAATGATATCCAAGTTTTTTTTTACAAATGGAACAGCCTGTATAGGCGAAATGGTATTCTACCTAAATTTTTCTTTATCTTATCTTGGATATCTCAAAATTTCCCTCTATATTTGTTGTAGAGATAAATTGATTGTAGACGTCTGTTTTCTCAGTTTTCCTCCAGTAAGAATGATTGAATAGAGTTATGAACATCAAGAGTTCATTAGCAATGATATCGCGTAGCCGTTGCCACTACCAATGCTAATGCATTGAAGAAGATCCATACTAGAAATTAATTATTACTTTGGTTGGCAGATTTGAAATAATTGATGGTGTTACATTCTGAGTACTTGGATCCCAAAGAGTTTAAACTTATAAGGATACACGTGTATACAATTGCTCCCCGATCTAAGATGATGGTGTCAAAACCAATTCTAAGATTTGAAATTTAGTGAAACAAATAAATTCATGTTTCAGAATTCTGATATTCATAATTCAAATTCCCCACAGCATAACATTTGTTACAATTTATTTTGTGGTACCTGTTTTAAGAGCTATTGAGTTCTTGCTGGAAGAAGGATGAAGGTATTGCAAATATAAAGAATGCCTTTGTATAAAATACTGAATAGTAAATAACAACAGAGATAAGATCATGAATAAATGGATGAAGATATATAAATTAACTTACTGCTATGCGGCGGGATAGAAACGGAGTGGATGCTACTTAACTTCCATTCTACTCAAGTTTCCGTTATGACCCGATGACTGTGGGTCAGTAACTGGATTCTCATTGAGTTCCTGGATTCTCTTTTCCACATCTCCTATATTCCTATGAACAGAGTGACCCAAAAATGGCGCAATCTCTCTCAGTGAGTTATTAGGCACTATTAGAGTAGTCCGGGAAAAACATTGAGAAAATTATATTCAATTACTCTTTCTTGATATCAATATCTCGAGATCCGTTTTGAGATTATTTATTTACCACTTTTTATTGAACATGAGTAGCTTAAACTAAGCATCACTCTTGTGATTAAATTTTCAGTTCAAGAAAAACGAGAAGTTTAAGTTTTGTTGCTTCTCGATTTAAAAACCAATAGTTTTGCAAATGTGTTAGCTTGGGAATGGATGTGGCAACAGTGCTCATAAATCACCATAGTTACACTATGAATAATAGTAATCAGAAATTATCTTGATCTTCCTATAAAACATGTGATGTTGCCAAATTCACGATTTTCTTTTCCTCAATTATGTAAGAATAGATAAGGCAGATATTTTTTTTGAATATTTTTTACATACTTCACTAAAAGACTCAAATAACATACTTGGATACCCCGTTTTCGAATCACCTGTATTTATACTTATCAAACAAAGTAAGCGATACATTTTAAGTGTGTCAAATATTACGTTACAATTATTTTATCTATCAATCATGAAACAATCGTCTTTTGAGTATTGATCCTGAAATTATTGCTAAATTAGACTTGTTATACTAGGCTTCAAAAAATATACTTCTTCATTGAGATGTTGTCTTGATTGACTGAATTCAACATCAATTTACCTAGTGTGGCAGTGGCTCTTATTGAATAAGCCATATTTAGAGGGATGAATCTCATTTTTTATATTTATTATTAGTAGCTATCAAGATAGAATATCAAAAATAGAGTGTATCTCTTTTTTTTTGCATATATGCTAGAAAGAAATCCACTGTGACAAAATAATAGTATATTCTACAATAAGTATTGCAATGGCCTATATTTTGAACGAGTTCGAAGTTTGTAATCCACGCCTTCGGCTCGGATTACGGTTCGCGAGTGTGGAATACGCCATTCCAAACATGTTGTGGACTATACATTCTCCAACAAGGTTTTGGAAACCCACCAATATTTTAGGGATAACTCAAAAAATTATCAAATGTCAAACGTAAAACCAGATATGAATACTTGAATTGTTAGGAAGTAACCATGGTAGTAACCAAACTAACAGCTTCTGATTCGTCGAATTGATTTTAAACGGCAAACAGAATTATTCTGAACGATTTTCTGGAATGTCATTTGTTCCAACATAATTTTTGGCTATGGAATATGCAAATTCCAAAACAGTGTTGAAGAAAATAATTTATTACCTCCATAATCCGTAAATTTAGATCCTACTCTTGATATCAGGTTGACAAAATGATCTAAATCAAATAACTACGAATTTCGCGGTGAGATTATTTTCTTTTAGAGAAACTGAGCTCTTCACCATCCAATTTTCAAAGTTGAGGTCAAATTTCTTCCTTGGTTTCAAGTTCTGTTCTATTCTATCTTGTTCAATTCAGTGAATCCGATTTGATTTGTTGATTACTATCTCTATCCACTAGTGGATATATATATATATATATATATATATATATATATATATATATATATATATATATATATATATATATATATATATATATATATATATATATATATATATATATATATATATATATATATATATATATATATATATGAAGCGCAACCTGTCGACTTACGTGTTGTTTCTAGAGCTCGTCGTATAGAGCTAGTTATTTACATTGCTTTGTTTTACAAGTAGCCTCGGTTGGTTACGTTATCATTGTTGACTTTTATGTTTCTTGTGGAAGCTTTGATCCAAAAATATCCAAAACTCGAGCACCCAATCTAAATTGATGAAAGAAATAGACTTTCTCTCTACCAGCCTCAACATTTACTGTTGAATGAACAATTGAAAAGTCGAAGAGATCGCATATAGATCACATAGATTGTGATAATTTTTCTGTTTCTATCGTGAAGAATCAATACAATAGAAACAAAAAATGTGAAAATCGGATTCGTTCCAAATTTTACGACTATCCTCACACTATTGATAATTATCAGATAACATGTTTAGGAGGACTCGAAGATCCGATAAACAAATATTTAATAGAATCAATATTATGACTCGTTTAAAAATCACGCTTTTTTGCACTTTTCCTCACTCGCGTTGCATTGGATCTGTCCTCTGATCGTGAATGTATAAATTTTTTCAAAGCAATAAATCAAATTTTGATCTTGCCTTGCTTCATTCTTTGTCTTGATATTGATATTTTTGTTTAAGATATAAGGCAGTGATCTTATTCACCCTGAAAGACGTGGCCCGACTGGCTTAAAATTTGATGATCCCAAAATAAGTCTTTCACATTAATCTCCCCCAAAAATATACTTGAAAGCAAATTAAATCCCGAATCGATTCTGGATTGCGAAATGTCACTTTTGCATTTGAGAATAAAAGATTTTGTTGTGACCCTAGCGAATAAAAAAAGTATTCGAGAATGCAAAATAATTCACGCGCCGATCTATTGGTCAAAACTAGATAGCGAATGATAAAACTATTAGTTAGTTGCTTCCTATAGTTGCTCGAGATATTTACAATTCAACCAAGTTTGATCTAATTACTTTACGGTCCATCCTATACACATACACATATGAATCACGTCTTTTTTTCAAAATGAAGTTGGTATGAATCTTATTTGCATTCAATTAGCTATTATTATTCACCATATATTTGAATTCAAACATCTTTTACTTCATTCATATTCATGAACCTATTCATTCAAGCTCGTTTAGTCTCTCAATTCGAAAACTTCTTTTCACGCAACAGACCAACATTCATTTTTATCCATCTACACACGGGACGTCTATACAATGGTCTTTCTCTTCTCATATAAAACATAATTACAGAGCAAAATCATATTCGTCATATATGTACAACTTCATATTTAATCTAGAATATGATCTTGTTGGAATCAACAGGCCGTCCTATTTGAGAAAAACTCAGTGAATAACACGTATGCTGGAGAGGAACACAATTACAGTCCTTTGTAGTCTAGGTCATAATTTAATTGTCAAAATATATAAAATTTGTTTTTTTTTATTTACCAAAAATAAATATGGGAGTGACTAATAACAGACTCAATTCGATGGACATGAATCTTGATCCTTGGGAACCAATTTCAGTTTGATTAAAAGTATTACCAAATAAACATTTAAAACGACTGATACTTATATAAATAATACTAATACTTATGACAGAATTATGTAGGCGCTACCGCAAAGGTTCATATCCTTTTGAAGACAGATCACGCAAGCATTTGACCAAGTCTCAACAAAATATATTAACACGTGGTTTAGTTATCATTAGCCGAGTAGTGGGATAGAGAAATCAGCAGTCAAGCCGGTGAACTAAAACCCGTATTTGCCTCAGTTGTCGATATCGAATCCGCCGTAATATATTCCTCTCTTAATTTAAAGTGTAATCAAAGAAAGCGTCGTTCGATTAGTGAAGTTAATTAGAAAGTAATTAATTTTTTGTGTGGTGTCACGCAACGCAGCTTCAGTGCGCAGTGTGATACTCTTGTATTTTGTGATTGTGAATATGTTCAAGTTGCAGCAATTTATTTCTCATTGCTTCCACTTTTCGCTGGATTCTCATCGTGATTGCAGGAATTAGATTCAATCTAGTTCAGAGGAGTGATATCATTATCGATGACAGGAAAGGAAATGTAGCTTTCATCTCAATTTTCATTTGATTTGCGTGGAATTTTTGTCTGAGGTGAGTTTTTTAACAGCATCTCCTATTGGAGCTGTCAGACGCACTTCATACACATTTGAATCACAAAAATTGAAATTTTGGCGGAGATAGAATCCAAAATATTATAGGATTTTGTAGCCGTGGGGACCTCAATAAAATACTGATATACTAAGTTCAAACAGTAAAAACTCAAATCAAATATTTTTGAGATTATTCAATCATTATTAGGACAAACTCAATTTTTAGGAGTATCATACCAAATATTGGTGTGTTGGACAATCAATGAGTCAAACATCATTCCGTGCCTAATTTGAGTTTTACTGTCATCTATCTTAGTTAAGAACGTTCTGAGCCTTCGGACTGGCATTGAATACTTTTGTCAAGACAAGCTTCCTGAAAGCAATAGAAGCCCCAAATATATTCACATATCACCTGATAAAAATAAAGAATAATCAATTTGCATAAACTTATTCATGATAAATTGATAAATGACTGATACTTGATATAAGTGACAGCTAACAATTTAGATTTTAGTGCTAATGTGAAACTGGTTCTGATTTCGGGCAATTAGGAAACATGAATCGTAGTAATATCAAAGTCTTGGATCCTTCCAAATTAGAATTGATCAATTATACATTCAATAGTAGTATTTCAATAAACACTTACAACTCTGACAATTTCCTCTAGCATGTTGATTGCAAGCAATACTTACGAAACTGTCAAAATTACAAAATCTTGTAATTATCAATGACTTGAGGGTTTAATAGTGAATAGTTCTAATTTCTTCCCAAAAACAGTACCGAAAACGCTGGTAATACCAATACTGACTCATGAAGTGGAATTAGTTGGAATCGAAAATTTAGTACCAACATTTTCGTTATATTTCTAGATGTTGTTCAACATTAATTGGTGACTTTTCTATTTAATGTAAGAAAATATATTGGTGTTTACCAAATGGAAATCCTGTTAGAATTATCAGTATCAGATCTTAAAGATTGATTTTCGACAACTTTCGTCCGTAAATATATCCATTTATTATAGAGCTAGTGACAATTTTAGTCGTTTGTTTATCTTGGTATGGGATTATTCTTCACATTCTATCTGCCGTTGGCTCGATCTTAACTTCTTATGTCTTCTCCTATCTATCGGATGCGACTTCTTCATGAAAGTAGATTTTCTCATGTTGGTTCCTTCTACTTCACAATTGAATTTTGAGGAATATATTTGTCTTGAGATTTTTTGATTTGTGTGTTTTGTATCAGTAACTTCCTATTATTAGACTCACCTGTTAGGTTTGGCATTCAAATAAATGAATATAAGTACTAGAATTCAAGAATAACAATCCAATCTCTGAAATTTGTAGATTAAATCCAGATAAATGTTAAATGAAACTGTCATATAGAGCAAGAATCCATATTATGTAATTCACTGTTCACAAACATCCTGATGAGTGAAGGTGAATTCGAAAGTATGCATATTCAAGAAGATAAATCCATTGATTGTCGCCAACTTGTATATTGCCCATTATAGGTAATTGCATGCTGTTTCACTCTACAGAATGTATCAGGACTGGTGTAAAAAATTAATAGCGTATTCCTGACGTCCTTTCACTTCCAATAATCAAAATACAAGAGATAATTTTTTTCATAGATAGCAGCTGATTTTAAGGATTTTTTAATCAAGATACCTTCGAAACAGTGTAAAAAACAATGCAAAATTAATTTCGAATTAACAGATAAATACACGCAACCAATTCGTAACACCCCAAATACAATCAATTGAGTTTATAATTCCATGATTCGTCCATGTCAAATTTACATTCGAGTTCAAGGGGCACACTTTGAACATTTACTATAAGGTATAGAATAAATATATTCAATGTTTTCATTGTTTCTTACTCTGATTTAATTTGAAATTTGCTGCTATTCATGAAATGTTCATCCATTGTATCTTGGTAACCAAAACGGATAGAACCATGTTTATACAACATTTTTTATTCGAAATGACGTCAGGAGTATGCTTTTTCTTACACTAGTCCTGATACACCCGGTATATCTGTTACCCATTCACTATCTTCTGCCTTTGTTACCACCCTGGCGAACGCACAGTGAGGTTGGCTTCTCAGTACTTAACATCTATCATCAAACATCATTTTTATGAATCGAAATTCAAGTTTTAAATGCAAGCTCTTCATAACGAATTTCTTTGTAACGAAAAGCTCTTTATAACATAGAAATTGCTTGGAATTACTTGACTTACATTGTTACCCATACATTAAAACACTGTTTATAACGTGAAATTTGTCTCTGCTTAGACATCTGCGTACTTTTTTTGGTTGAGGCATCAATATACATTTATCGGCCCTCATTTTCCAAGAATTACAACTGTGTTCCAATTTTTTATTGTTTGTCATAACTGTTTTAACAGATGGGAATACATTGCCATACTCATAAGCCTAAGCTGAAATTCAATAAGCACTTGACGCAACTGAATTATCATGCGGAATTTTAGTACTTTACAAAGAAAATTCCATCTTATCCATAGATAAAATTATGTATTGGCTTAGCAAAAGACGCCAGGCCAAAATTACGGACTATATGGAAAAATGGAGATTTTGGAAATTGGCATCATGTATAAGTATATAAAAAGTTTATTTGTGCTAATAATCAATCAATAATAATTGGAAATTTCAATTATGGCACATAATCATATTCTTTCACAGATATTCTGAGCACTCTACCTCATTCCTCCAATTGAATATTTCCTGATTGAAGGACGTGACTTAAGTGATTTACAGTGTTTGTATAAATACCTCAGTACATATGAAATAAGATAAAATTTCTGAAATAATACGACACTTGTAGTTTTTGAAATGAGCGATTGAATTACTATTATCAATATTAAAGACTTTCTGTTATATTCTAGAGGAATACTGAAATATGAGTCCGCCTTCTTAATAATCATAATAAGTGAAGGAGTGTGACTGATATATTATGAAACTCATGTAAATCTTGAAAATCTCATCCTACCAAGAACTCTTCTTGTACATATGAATCCAAATCACATGGTCGCGTGAAGCAAAACGTAATGAGATCTGATAGAATCAGACAGTCGACTCATTTCTTTAATATTACTCATTTTAAAGGTTATATCGAATAATACAAGAATTTAATGCAAAAATTTGAGTCACTGGAACGTGACTTTTTCAATCTCAATCTGAATGATCTTATATCATCTGCCTGATAAAACAATCGATATAATTTACTGCAAGACAACTCTAGAATATCCGAATTGTATGCTAGAAACTGATGATATTGGAATAACCATTAACTTCATTTCATCATTCTTTTGACGTATAATAGTCCAAAATCGCAATAGAAAAGACATTGTTTTTGTACCTTTGTATTACGTGAAAAAAGCAAATTTATAGTTTAGTGTTATGAGATAACATAAGTAATGTTTGTAGTAGTATACAAAACATTTTATTATTTTTCTTTGAAAACTCTGGAATATTTTGCTATAAACATCAAACGTAATTGCTAATAATTTGTACAGAAATGTCGTGATTTGTTTGGAAAACCTCTATGATTGCCAATTTTTATTACACTATTGGATAAATATATTTGGAAAAATATCATAAGGCAGCTTAAGGCATCAGTAGAGTTCTAGATAATAAGATATTGAAAAAAAATTCAATCGAAGGATCAATTTTTAACATTGATTCTGAATTCAGAATTTTGATTCTTCAATTTGAATATTTCACAGATTTCTCACAAATATCATAATTTATTGTAATATTTTTTCTAAGGCAGCGGGAATTCATTTTGTAATATTCCTACAAACTTTCATATCAACTTAGTAGAATTTATTAATTATTTCTTAATTTAGTTAACCGCAATTTTTTCAAAAATTGAATGTAAAGTATAGATCTCCTAGTGAAACTTCAATCATACAAGTGTTTCGTTTGAATAATTTCTGTATGAACACAGAGAATCATCTTACGTTGTGAGTTTCTCAATATCTGTTGGAACCTGCACAATCAAACCAATATCAATGTACAGCACTTTATTCCGGCTATTGTGTTTTAGTAGTGAATAAGACAGACGATAAAGTCAATCTTTTTACGTGTGTGCTACCAATTGTGAGACATTTCAATACTTGTATCATCCCAGAAATATTCTTGGAATTCAGATGTTCTAAGAACAGTGTAAATACTCTGTGAGAATAATAAATGGCGAGAATGAATTAAATTTATGCTACAATATCAAGGAACAGACCATACTCGTTCACTAGAAGGTAGGAACATTGCTGTCTTGAGTTTATGATTATTGAATCAATATACACGAAAAGTATTTGAAATCTTGATTGCTGAATTAAAATATACGGATATCATATTGATTCGAGTGTTTGTGACAAAATATCGATCTCATCGATTGTCTTCTGTAGTTTAGTGTATTATTATTATTATTGTTGTTTTATACAAATTGAATTCAACAATTGGGATGATTCATTTTCTATTTGTAGTTTTAAACTTGTGAAAAATAAAATAACCACATAAGTTGAATTACATCAAATATTGAAAAATGCAGAACGCTGAATAATAATGATAATATTGATACACTAAATTGATCGATACACTGAGTTACAGAATCAACAGACACCTAATTAGAATATCTGAATTAATAATTAATGATCTATGATCACCCTTAAAAGAAAGGTTAAATATATTTCAGAGATTTAATCAGAGTCTATTTACTTTATTAATAATATATCAAAAGGAGCATCCTATTTTTATTGTTGTATTCTCAAATAAATATGATAAAGTAGTGACAGTTGATAATTTTGATGTGCTACCTTATATATTATATAAATTCAACTGAAAAGTGAGGAGTTATACTAAAAAAAGCCAATATTTCATTTGTTGAGCACTGATGAATATTAAATTCTACTGGAAAATTCGGAAAGAGAAGCTGTTTCTACTCAGTATTTAATTAAAAATTTATCAATTAGTTGAGAAGGATTTGATTGATTTTGTGTTTGAATTTGAATATTCTCAAAGTACAAATTTAGATCTAATGTACATGTCTTGAAGCTAGAAAGTGATAACTACTTATATTAAGACTGAAAACTAGGACTGTTTTGAATTCATCATATTTTTAATAAATATGTTTTATTTGGTAATGTTCTGTATATGAAAATGATTAGAAACACAACGTTTCAACAGCAAAGTGCTGCCTTTTTCAAGTGTTAAAGTATAACAAATAAATAAACAAAAATTGTCAAGACGACAAGAATACAAAAGGTGACTAGATAAAATATTAACTCGTAGGATCGCGGAGCTCTGCCTGTGGTTTAGCATATAATTCAATTTCCACGGGTCTTCAGGAGATGAAAATGAAGGTCTGAATAGGGAAATAGTCAACTCTTTGTGACTCTAGGTCAATATGGCTCTACTCTTTTTGGTTTGGCACATAACTGAACCATCCACAGATCTTCAGGAGGTGCTGTTGAAGTAACTCTTGCAAGTAGATTCATAGATAAAAATAGCTTGAAATTATGAACAAATGACTGGTAACCACAAATGATTTAGTTCATAGCCAGTATTCAAATTCAAATTATTAGGTGATTTTTTTCTATTTCTATTGCTTCTCTTATTAGCCTTTTGAACCAATTGTTCACTTTAGCCAGAAGCTTTGTATTCTTGAAATCAATACCATGTAATTCTTGAATGGCATGCTCTGCCACCGCAGACTTTTCTGGGTGGTTCAATCTTATATGACGAGAATGCTCTTTCAGTCTTGTTTCTACAGTCCTCTTGGTTTGTCCAATATATACTGTGCCACATTGGCAGGGAATTTAGTATATTCCTGGATACTGTAGAGGAAATCTGTCTTTAACGTTACTAATAAGATTTCGATTTTCCAAATTGGAAGTGTAAGATGTCATATTTATGTGAAAGTCTTCCAATTTTATCAGTTATATAAGCTAGGAAAGGCAACGTAACAAATATTTTTTCAATATTCGGATTTTGAACAGGAGGAATAGAATTCTTCTGTCTAAGTGCTCTCTTGATCTGAGTTTTATTATAGCCGTTCTCCAAGAAAACATCATCTTAAAATTTGATTTCATCAGACAGTTTACTTGGATGACATAAAGAAGAGGCTCTCTGATATAAAGCTCTAATAGTGCAAAATTTTTAAGCAGGATGGTGATTGGAGGACTCATGTAAATATTTTTGTTAATAATTCCTTCTCCAATAATTAAACTGAGTACTGAAAAATGCATTATTAATGAGCTTGCGAGTTGTAGAATGAAGAAGATTAATTGGGAATGTTTTAGAGTAATTAAATATGAAATCTGCAAAAGTAATTCCAGGAAAATCGGAAGTGCTTTTCTACATGAATAAAAACTTATTATTCTGCTTTGTGTATTAAGGTTATTTGTTCATTTATTTATACATTTATTGTTTTGTTGATTATTACAATGAATATATAAATTTTTTATGAAGAGAGGTTGTATTTATAGCCATGTACACAAATGAATAGAACTGGCATTTCGAATCTCAAAGAAAAGTTCGTCTAGGAATGCAGATTCAATTTTTATTTGCTATTTGAAAATTGGAACTAATTATTTCAGTTAATTATGGGAAAATAATTCTGTGTATTAATTTTGAAATGATTCAGTATAACATATCTCACTTTTGCTAATTTTTGAATGTTTCCATTGCAAATGATTATCAAAGGTTCAACCTGATGCCCAAATAAGAATTTGCTTAATAAAGAAAATGCAAATAATAATCAATATTTCGCCTTATAAACTTTTATAAGTAAACAATGATGAATTAATCTCAGCAAAAGATGATAAAATAATCTTAATAAACATTTGTGAGGATCCTGTTCGTTCTGTTCTTTTTTTTGCAACATGACTTTTGAAAATAAAATTCCAGTATTGTGAATCATGGCGGTCTGACTAAAAACAAGATATTTTGATAATATATCTCATAATAGCTGTTTATAATCCCAACCATTTCATATTTGGCTGGGAGTAGGCGTAAACCAATCTCTACAAAGCCCAAAATGGAGAAGATTATAGGCAAACAATGTCTCACATGTATGCAAATACAAAGAAAATATTACTGAGCCCTGTTAGAAATGAAAATTATACTGCAATTAAAGTTGACATTGATGTGAAGTTGAATAAGATTGACATAATTAGATCTGTAGGTTTGTGATTTATAAGGAATAATCATAAACTTAATAAGGAGAAAGATTTATGGGCAGATATTTGAAGTGAACTGTAAGTATCTGATCAGATTTAATTTGATATTTGAATTGTGCTCTCTTTGAATGATGAACTTTTGGCGGTAGCGGTTATTCCAATTTGGATAATTCTACACTTTTGATATACCTAAAGATATTGTTCTTCATTCTGTATTTGCTAGGATAAAAATAAAATGAACATGATTTCTGAAAGTTTTATCATAATTAATTTGTCGATCAACATAGGATTAGGTTTTCATGGTCAGTTACATATTGGGGAATATTTAACAGCTTTGGCAGGCAATGTATTGCTATGGGAACAAGTCCAAAATTTAATGTATCAAGACCAATTCTACTATTTATCATTAAATTCAACTTATGAAACCTCAATAGCAGCAATATATCTACAACTTTCGTGCCTAGTAGAACAAATGAATGGTATATGCCACAAAGTAACAATTTACCCTTCCTTGAAAGTATCAAGTCTAGTCCGCGAATAACTTCTTTTTTCAAGTTTCTAAAAATTCTGCTTTGAAATTGCGGAATTAAAAACCAAATGACTCTTGAGAAATATGAACGCAGAACGCGTAGCTTATGAACTCTGCTGAATGTTGGTGACGAAAAAACAACAACATATACATGACAAAAGATTGAAGCTTTCTACAATTTCTGCTGTCTTCAACACTGAAAAGAACCCAGCTCTATTAATTGTGTCGACCCAAAGGAACGACGTTTTATTTTACGATCCCAGAGCTATTTCAACGAACGTAAACAAGAAATACCGACTAGTGTTAAACCGCTGGAGACACACAAGAGAATGACTGAATTCACATCGAATTAGTAAGATGAGATCTTCAGTTGCTACTTACTCACGGAAAAATATGACCAAGAAAATGATCGGGGAAAAAAGCTACGTAGAACCTTTGAGTGAAGACATTGAGTTGAGTAGAGAAAATGTTTCAATTCTCATGGAAATTTTATTCCATCTGATAAGTGAGTTTTCTAACAGGATAAGAGATGTTGTGACGTAATCATACCATTATAGAAATTATATATTCAAGAAGCTGTAACTACATTATGCTAATCGATTGAAAATGAAATCAATTCAAATATTCAATAGTTATGTTAAGTGTCGATATTTATTGCACTCGGTATGAGCTGCGACTCTTGAAATTTTGTTGGAAAAACGTTGAAAGTACCTATATAACAATTTGATGAAATTCAAGGTCGCAGTCCGATAAGTTCTATTGATGGATAATTATGTACGAGAATATATACTTAATGTGAAATAAAATAAAATTATTGAGCCATGTCAAATTCCCAACATCAGAATTATAAGCCCGGGGATATTCTCATCTGGATTATATTACTGATACGCTACTTGAGTGTTGTCGAAGATGTATTGGACAAAAAAATTATTGGATAGAATTCCAATCAGATTGTATTGCAATCAAACAACATTTTTTGCGAAATTATGTCTATAATGTCCATATGTGAAATTTGGTGGACTTAAACATCTAAATTTCACAGGAACCCAGCTTTTCTTTGGAGTAAGCTCAAAACAAATCAATTGTACTAACTTATTCAAAGATGTTTGACAATTTTTTCATTGAATATATTCGCATTGATTCGTTAAAGCAGGATATTAAATTAAATTAATCTTATTCCTGACATCTTGAGCATCTTATCTTCATTTTGGAAGTCCTACATTAGACGAAGCTAGAAGCGTTTCTTTTATTTTGCGTTATGAGTGATACATTCAGAATACCAGATAGATACTCTGATATAGGTTGCAGTGGTAGTCTTTCAGCAGTAAGTTCTATTTCGAAAATTGTAGTTTGCAATAACGACTTCGTCACGGAAACACAGTTGTCCAATATCAGTTTCCCTTAACAGAACAGCGGTCGAATACTCAATAGACAAATCTGATAATTTATTTCCTCTGATAGCCTGAGTATTTTTAATTTGGACACAGTGGCGTAGCGACTATAACTGGTGCCCGGGGCACGACATACTATTGGATTATGGTAGCTTATTGATTTGTATAGCACCTAATCTGCTTAATAAACAGTATTAATATTATTATTCACCCAATGTCTGAAATAAACCACATGAAACAGCATCAAAGAGAGGGATCAATAATATAAATCTCGACAATTATCATTGAGAAAAGAGAATCAATTAATAAGCACAATAAAGATGTCCCGTTTTTGCAGACGCACACAGTTCCAAGGCACAGAAACGTCATAAAATTCTTGCAACCAAAATAATTGAGTCTTAATGATGTACATGAACGTGACAATAATATAAATCAAGACAAATGAATATCTTACAAATCATGTATATATATATATTATTGATTATAGAAAGTCTAAGATTTGCCAACTCAAAACCATCAGTATGGTTAAAATTATTCGAATCTTCAATTATTCCAGTCGCTTCTTTGACAAATCTACCAAGAATCGATAAGCATCTTGCGATTAATCTTGTTTCTCCGAAATTGGGCAACTTTAAAATTATATCTGGACAAGATCCTTCTGATCTTCTATTGAACTTTACTCCAATGTGAAGTACAATAATTTTTCATGTTATTATCTACAACAGTAGACTCCGGTCGAGGTTCTTATTTATTGGAATGATAACTAAAACCATTTTTCTGGAATTAAACTTCTAGATTATTAATCTCTTCATCAAGTTTATCAGGGCATCAAATATTATCAGCTCTTTGGAATCGACATTGTTCTATTCTTCTGTGAAGAATGGTAATCTGATTCAGCACGAATATATTGGTTTGTGTATGTTGGCTTCCTAGAAACAGCGTGTAGAATTCTATCATTGCTTCGTTCTAGATTGAAAATAATTCAAATAATTCAAAAAACTTTCTAAACGGGATAAAGTCCTGGTGTGTTATATTATTTGATCAATTCTTATTTCACTATGATAATCAACATCAACACTCATATTATTGATTCATCTATTTGAGGTTGTTTTACATGGTTTTTTCCTCTGACCTTGAATGAATGACAGAAGAATTTTATTCTTTCTGCATTGAATGTGAAACCACGTTTTCACATCTGGTATTCTGGATATTTTCAATTATCAAGATACTTGCTTTGTTTATTTTTGTATCATTGTTTTTCCGATAGAGACTCTGGGCTAGAGAGTCGAAACGTCAAAAATAAATAAAATATACAGAATTTCAACTTAAAAAACCTCCCTAATATATAGAATTCACTCGTAATATGAATAAAATAATAACTATTAATTCAGAATATGCTTCCCAGAAATCGATCAAAACAACAATTGAAATTATTCGGAAAATCTTGTTTGTCTTGAAGACTATTTGGCGCCTTTCTGGCACCCCCCCTCCTTCTTGCTACGCCACTGTTTGGCCAGCTGAATTTCCAAATTAATTGTCGCTCCTAATAGCTGGATCATACTATTTCTAGACTATTTTTATCACTCCTCTGCCTACAAATACTATGACATCGGATCTCGGGGAAGAACCGATGAAACTCCTAATTCAGTAATATACCTCTCATAATGGAAATCCTAGGCCCGCCAAACGGTACTTATTTTTTGAAAAACAAAATGTGGGGAATCGAGTAGTGTTAGTATGTACTTTGATCGTATGCATACTTGCTAGTTTGGTCCAACGGCCAATTCACAGATATCAGGTGCTAGAGATACGTTAGAAATTACTCACTTTTTTTGGAGTCTGAGTGCTGATTTTTATGTATGTTTAAGAGAGTATTGTTAAAAATTGATAATCAACACTGCCAAACACTTCCTATCCGCGGTTATTTCTGCTAGACGCTTTGAAGTTTGCAAAAAATAACGTATAGATTCGTGGATCAAATCCTTTGATGAAATACTAATATTTCGATGTGAATTTATATTTGGAATATCTTGAGATCAATTATTCTGCTGCATATTATGGAATCCTGCAATTAATACCAACTATTGAGACATTACCTTATTTTTGCAAAATCTTCTGAAGATTCATTGGCTGGTACCACGAGCTCTGTTTTTGGCGCTACTAAGCGCGTTGTGTCAAGATGTGTTTTAACGCAATTAGAATTTTCCCACATACTTTAGAAAATAATCTTCAGATACAAATTACGGAAAACACATATGTCTACAAAATTTATTTGAATATTTTTCTTCAAAATAGCTTGAAATATTTATATTGCCTTGAAACTTTTCTTAAAATAACACTGCTAGTATAGCCAAAAACAGAGCTTGTGGTACCAGCTATTGTTTTTTTACAGTATTCTATTTTATTCTATTTTATTTTATTTTGCAAGTTTGGCGTTTCAACAGAAATAAAATTTTCAATAACAGAAAAGCACAAGAATACAAATATGTGTATCTTCAATAGACTGCATTTCTTAGATTTCATACTGTTCAAACGGATCTTCTACCTTACTTTCAAATTGGAATATTGGAAGTATGACTGATAGTAAACGCCATTTTGAGCATGTTGTAGACTATACTTTTTCTGAGAGGATTTTGGAGATCCACCAATATTTCAGAAGAAATGTTTGAAATTATGGAACGTCAAACTTGAATCCGGAAATTAATACCTGAATTGTTCGGAAGTGAGCATAGTAACTAGACTGACAGTTTCTGATTCGTCGAAAATTATGTATGAATGATTCTAAACGTCATACGGTATTATTCCAAACAATGTGTTGGAATGCTAGTTGTTCCAACATGATTTTTGGTTATGCAAATTCCAAAACAGTGTTACAAAATAGTATATTCTACAACAAGTATAGGAATAGGCCATTCCAATACATGATGTAGACTATACTTTCTGTAACAAGGTTTTGGAAACTCACCAATATTTCAGAAAAAAATTTGAAAATCATGAAACGTCAAACGTGAAACCAGAAGAGAATATCTGAATTTTTGATACGTAACCATAGTTACCAAAATAATAGCTTCTGATTCGTCGTAATGATTCTACACGGTTACAGAATATTATTCTTGTACGACGTGTGGGATGTCACCTGTTCCAACATACTTTTTGTCTATTGAATATGCAAAATCCATAACAGTGTTGAAGATTTTTTTTTTATATTGGTGAACAGTCTAAAACTGAAAAGGTGGAGCGCATCATCGTAGACTTTTTATATTTTTTCCGAATCAAATGCGCCCCACGTTTTCAGTTCGGACTGTCAGCTGATTCCAAATTATTTTCTACTTTCCAGTGCATTTCAGACGGAGTGACTCAGAAAATTTATCTTCGATAATTTCTTTTTGGGACAAGAGATAAAATTAGGACAAAAAAAAACTGTCTCTAATCAGTTTGGCACAATATTTGTGAGAACAATTAAACGAACATAACATCATGGAAATGTTCCGAATTTGGAATAAACCTCCTTTTTACATCGTTATGCAAATTTTATTTTATGCTAGTGGCTTCTACTCACATCTAGAGAGCAAGATATTTTCCCATGATAATATCACAGAATGCGCAGCCTAGCATGAACCATGGAAACGTGCAGAACATAACAGTCTTTGTTTATCATGTTTGTAGAGTAATGATGTTTACTTGATAGAAATATTTTACCGCCAGGATTTTAACGCTAGGAATCTACCGTTAAAACTTCATCGCTAAATATGTTTGAAGATATGAATATACTAGGGATTTATTTTGTCTCTTCTCAGTTTATTTACCAACGTAAATGTTGTGGTTTATGTTACATTTTTTGTTGTCAATTTTTTTTTTCTGTATTAAAGTGACTTGAGTTTTGATATGCTTACTATTGCTCACGCGGTACATCTCTATGTATTAGATGCTACTCGTATACAGTTAATAAATTAATTAATCTATTAAAACTAATTATAGAACATAGTTTCTATAAATGGTTGCTGCTTAGCTCTGCGTGTCTTTTATAATTAATGAGTGCGTGATCATTCTGGAAACTCAGTGACAACCTACAAATTGTGACTCAGTTTTGTATAATTTTGATTAAAAATCGATACACTTTCCTCAACAAAAATATACAAACGGAAGGTCAAAAAAGAACAGGGCTTTGGAGAAAAATTAAAATTGGATGGTCCTAATATATATAAATAGTAGCAAATAAGTCAATCATCTTAGTGATTATGTTATAATTCAAGGATACATGAATTAGTCGGAATATCATGACGCTATGAATTTTCACACGTCAATAAAAAACAGTTCACAGCTGACATATTTCAACTTGAATGCTATCGGAAATCGTATAATAATATTTTTATGATTCTTTGGATTCTTGCCTGATAATTGATACTCGGTTTGAGGAGATTATTCATGACTACAATATCTTCAGGTAATTGATAATCATAAAATAATTACTTTAAAAAATTGTGTGAATCATTAGTATCTATGAATGATGGAAGAGTATTCGGCACGGATATTTTTTGCTGTTTCAACATAATGATATACTTAGAATCATACATTGAAATACAACTATTAAATGTATAATTAAAGAAATTGGACTTGGAGAAACATGACGTGTAATCTTAATTTGATTCCTGAATTCAGTACACGTGATGAATATGATGATTTGTTTTGATTCTGAGTTCGTTAAAAGTTTCTTAGTGTTATCTTGTTAGATTCTACTCAAGTGATAACAAATAGACGGTATTGATTGAACTACCAAAAGATTTTCAACATACTTAATTTTTGATGTGTCAATTTAATTTTGCACATGTGACTACAAAGTAACGAATCTGATTGGTTACAAACTTATGAAAAAGTTTTCTAACTTGGATATTTCGAGAACATTGACAACCCCAAAATAGATAAATCGATTTGAATGAAACTTCCTCCAAAGCAGTTGAATATGAAATTCTGTATGTAATTCGTATAAAATCAACTTAATTGATTTTTCTCGTTTATCAGAATACAAACCTTGTCTTATAACTGCTCTGGATAATCAATCACTCTAAAAAGAGCTGCAGTGTTGATAACGGCTCAAATTTTATTTGGAAATACTACAAGTTACAGTACACTTATTGATTTTTTACAATATTTCGCTTTTATTGATTATGATTCCTTCTCTCACTAGCTCACGGGGCCTTTATACACTCTTTCCCAATATTCTACATGTCTGATAATTGAATATCTTGCAATAAGCTAGCATGCAAATGTCACAATCGAACATACCGCAACAATGAGCTAGCATTCAAATATCTTGACAATTGAACATTTCCTAGATTGTTCACGAATGCTAACTTAGATCGTAATTACGATAAATTATTGAATGAATAGTGAATTCGGATAGACATTAGTGTAGCCTGATGATGATTTCTTTTATTTGGAAAAAAAATGGATGACTTAGGGACCCATCTCAACTAGAAAAGATGACTAACTACACTTTGCAGACGACATCTCAAACGCGTTTTAATAGTTCCAAAAGTATCTTCCAACATAATCACACGGCCCAGCTTTATTCTCAGCATTTTTGAACTCCAAATATACATACTTATCAAACCTCATATAGGCATGAAAAACAAAATGATGCACTGAAATCTACGACTATTTGACGGTCTAAAAGTACAAGGAAATATTGTGAAACCGACAAAATTCACATAACAAGATTTTGATGGATATATCCGTTTTGCATCCCTGAATACATTCTGACTATTTTTGGCTTGATATCGGTACGTATATACGTATGTATGTGTGTATGTACGTAACTCGCAAATCTCAGAACTCGTCAAACGTATAATGCTGAAATTTTGTATAGAAGACAGTATAGGATCTAGGATCTGGATGTGCACCTCGCATTATGGTTGCAATCGTCTGTCCTGGAAGTGCACTTCACCTGATACTCTTTTTGAATTTTCCGCATGAATCCAGAATGATTAGCCATAGGATACTGGAATTCAGTATTTGAAATTGCTGTAGCATCCAAATAATCATCTCCTATTTTCGACCCAATCGACTAAGCCGGAAGTGCACTTCATATTACAGACTTTTCGAATTTTTCTCATAAATTCAAAATAATCAGTCACAGAATATTGAAATCTCGTATTAAGCACTTTTATAGCATCTAGTTGTACACCTTGCATTATGATTGTGATCGGCTAAGCCGGGAGTGCAGTTTACTTGAAACATTTTTTAATTTTCCGCATAAACCAAAACGATTGAACGTAGAATATTAGAATACAGTATTCAAGATGCTAGTACTGTCTAGATGCTCATATCCTATTTTCATTGAGATTGACTAAGTCGAATGTGCACGTTACTTGACTATCTTGGAATTTTGCGCATAAATTCAGAACTGTTAGCCGTAGAATCCTGAAAATCAGTATTTAGGAATGTTGTGATATAAGAATGATGACATACTGTTTCCACAGCAACCGACTAGCCGTGGAATAATGAGATGTTGTGTCTGTCCACGTCAGATTTTTGAAATAGATTTCTGGTAGTCCAAGTATCTTGTCAATTATAAGTGTGTTGTATATCTTAATGAAGATGCTCCAATCACTGCTTGGAAGAAATATTCAAGATTTAAGTGCTTGGCCGTAATTCCACTGCATATTATTCCTGAATAATGGTTGACACTATGTTAAGATCATCAAGAATGGAAATAGCCTCAATTCTCTGAGTTTCGTTGACTTCTTGAATTTTGGCAATATTGAATTCACCTTTGTTTTCTTCTGAAAATATTACTGAAAATACGAAAAGTGAGCACATACTCTCTAAGTACGTAAAAACATTCATGATTTCCAGTAAATTTGAAAACTGGTTGAATTGTCTAGGATGGAGTTAATAGATCTGTATAGAAAATATAACACCCATACTCTCATATATTAATAGATTGGAATTGAATTTTATATTCTTAATATATTCTAATAGATTGCTGTTTGATATTGGAGCTCTTAACTAATAGATATAATCTATGAACTGGTAGAATATTAGCATAAGTTTGGAAAACGGAAGTCGCGAAGTTCAATAAGTCGTAAAATTTCTATAATTACTATTTTTGTAATAACTTGTTGATTTGTTACATAATTTGATGCTTAACGTAACATGTACATTGAACATATATAAATTATAATATTCTTTTCTCAAAATTTGTATACGCCAAACAAGAATTTATTTTATCTGCACGGAACAAGAAAAAATTTGATACTTTCGGCACAATTTTTGACACTGAGAAAAAATCTGAATGCAAGCTTTTCATGTTTTCACAGTCTAATGATAATAATGATAATATCTTTATTTTCTGCAAAAAATAAGTCAATATATGAATAGAATATATTTTGAGCTCGAAAGTGGAATTCTTGATTCTAAGTGGATTTTCAGGTCACTTAAAATTCAGTTGTATGTAAAATCATAAGGAATTAGTCAAAAATGGAGCAACAGTTCTAAAGGATATGCTACCGGTCTATTATACATAAGATTATATGATTCTTATCTAAATTTGCAAATTGAAAGTGAAGCCTTTCATAAATAGATTAAGTGGCCCAGAATCTCTTTTATAATGTGGAATGCTAGTGAGTCAAAACATTTTTTCTCATTTAGATCAATGTAAAATAAGAATATGTGTTATTCATTCATACTCATAAATTGTTAAGGGATGTGAATAATTATTTATGAATTCATGTCTCATAACTAAAAATCCATTTTTAGAAAGCCGTAAAGAGAGACATTTATTTAAGCCGCACAGACTAATAACGAATTGGCGCGGGAAGCCGGCGCATAGGTAAATGACGTGAAAAAAGGACTCTCTTTTTTCCCGCGTCACATGTTATACGAAATTTCGCCTGTTGAGGAAGCCATTTTTCTCATAATTTATTTTGCCTTTCATGCAAAAAGTCCGTTAAGAGTGGTACTTCAATTGGCTCTCAAACTGATGATTCTCGTTTTAGCAAATTATGAGTAGACTCCGATTTGATTTATAGAGAAACTATTTCCAAGTTATATCTCACCATATAAATCAAAGAAAAACATGTGAGTGAATTTGAAAAAAATTCTACATCATTTCATCATACTATATACCTATATACTTACATAATATATGCTTTCCATCTTCATAAATTTTATACTTTTGATATAAATAAATAGTAATCCAAACAATATGAGTCATAGTTCCACGAAATACGGCAGTCTGCATACAAGTCTCATAATTACAATAATCTATATGAGAATGTGTTGTTAAGACATATACGACCGATGTATTATTATGTCACTTTACAATGCAATTATACCATATGTTTTTATCTTTTAGTTCGTGCCAATGCCACCAACCTGAATTGTGGCTAATAAATAATATTTATTTCATTGTTTTTCAAGTTCTACGTGCTTAAACTCTGTTATGGATACTAAACTGCGTCTGCGCATTCAGAGATAATTCTCCCAACTCAGCTTGTACGGAGGCCTATGAATCTCCAAATATGTGTAAAAATGAGCTGTGCTTTACTTTTTAGGACAAAAATTAAATATTAACTTTCACTTTTGAAATGTATGACTAATTTAACAATCTATATCAAACTATATTTGGAAATGACACATCATATGATAACTGGTTCAGGCTTGAAACAATTGCGAACAATCATCATGATTATAGAATAAAACATAAAATAAAACAATTTGATTATTTTTTCTCCACTTCTTCATTTCCACATTAATATGCACATTTCGCATGGTTATTTATATTACATAGCTATCGTTTCATGATGCTAACAAAGATGTATTTACGATATCTGAAGATGAATTAGATATGACAGTAACATCTTGTTTTTTTTTTTGTTGCTCTTTATTTCTTACATTCATAGACTCTTATTCCGCGAGTATTTCTAAAGTTGAAACGTTTGCTCCACTATCTGCTAACAAAGTAGAGTAAGACCTTCAAAAACAGTGATTCAGATACTCGAGTAAACAGAGTCGTTACTTTGCCAACAATATTCATTTCCGTTATTGAGCGTTACATTTTCCAATTAGATATTTTCAAAATAATCTATTTGACAATATATGTAGATTTGAGAGTAACTTATTACTCATAAATGGTAGACAGTGGTAATGGATAATTGTCATCATTTATTATTAATATCAGCTGTGCACTTATTTGAAAATGACCTATTCAAAACGGATTTTAAGTTTCTGGATCCTGACAGGGTGAGAGGATCCAATCTGAATTTAATAGCTAGAATTAGTTTATACAAATGCAGAGATGAAATCGATGCAAAAGAATACATAATAATAAAATTAAGTTTCAGTGTTTCTAATAAATATGCATCACACTGTATACGAATTGAATTTTGGGATTCTATTCATCCTCAAAGTTGACATGAGGTTTATTTATATTGTGGTCTCAGTACTTATTGCGAAATATTCTCTTGATTTCCTTGATACAAAATTGAAACATAAATATCTCAACAAATGTCAAGAACTGCATGTTATTACAATATTTACGGGAACATATCCAAAAGAATATTAGAAAGTTTTTGTATTTACGTTTAATTATGAATCAATATTTGAATAGCAAATTGATATGATTGATAATTGTATCAACGGTTTGTACTACCTTAATAGAGGATGTACAAGAATCTTTTCTGTTCCAAAAGAATGCAGAAGCTTGTGTTGAAATTATACAACTATTTCAAATACCTATATTTTGGAAAATAAAAGTCAGGGATCTCTTGATTTCTTGAGGACTATTTATATCAATTCTGTCATATTATATTGTTCTTGTATGAATATGAAAAGGTAGAAAATAAATTGTTATTGACCGCCTTTCAATATCTTAATTATTTAATAATAGCTTGTTAAAATGTCAAAATTATCATTTTAATGAACGAATCGCTAATTAAGTTTTTTTGCTTATGTTATCTTGAACATATATACCTAGAATTCGTTTAGTTCGTATCTTTTCATATTTTCAATTGAAATTCTTGATAACCGGCTAGATGAATTATATTATTTGCCGTCGTGAAAAATATTCACAGACCAGCACTACTAACATACCAATTTTTTGAATTCAACTTATTTCAATATAGAACACATAGAATAAAATGCAGTGAAAGCGGTGTTGAACTAAGAACCAGAAAGAGGGATTGTTACTAGTCTACGAGTATAATCCGACTTCTCACATTAGTAGCCTCATCAATTGTCACTTTACGGCTAATAAATTGGGCATTTTATCAAGTGCTCTACAAATCTACCTTTAATAAAAATTGCCCATGAGTGTGCACAAGATGACTATAGAGGAAGATTTTTGCGTATTTTTGAGCAAAATCAAGTGTATATGTCTATTCCACTGAGAGAATCAAGCTGAAGTTTCTTCATATCTGAGCTTTTTCTTCTACGTATATTGCGTTAACATTCAACTAATATTATATAACTTAATACAGTGTGAGAAATAATAATAGGAGGATATTTTTTGTGTGATTTGGTGCAATGGTCGAGTTATGAATTGATTCTACTGAAAATTATAGAAGAAAGAATTCAGCGTATCCTCTTATTCGCTGCAATTTTCTTTTTCAACATACCACGATATCTTTTCGACTTATTGCTCAATATATTGACCGTAACATATAGCAGTAGTAATAATAGTAACAAATTTTTATTTAGCCTCTCGATTTAAATCTACACATTATTAGTTGCTTTATATTCTTATATATATTTTTTTGAAATCAATGAGAGTCATATTGCAAAAGTATTATTTATTTCAAAATATGTCACTTATTCGTTAGTTCTCCTTATTCTTCTACTGTCTTGATTCATTCTAGTCCACTTTCTAATTCATTTAGTATCTCCTCCCTGCTCCTTACATCTTTTTTTAGTTCCCTAAACTCGTGTAGCAGATGCTCCAAAGTTTCCCAGTCCTCTTCACATAATCTGCAGTTTCTCCCTTTCTAGTACTCGTTGTTTTTCTCTTTCTATAATACTATGTCCTCTTGCTCTTCTGTCGTCCATCCCCAATGCTGCCTTTCCTTTGTTTTAGTAGTATTTCCTTCTCTTGCTATTTCCCTTTCTTTTATTATCTCTTCCTCTGATTTCTTTATAGCATTCTTTCATTATTTGTCCTTTTATTTCATCGCTCTACTTCTCGCTTCGGCTTCCAGGCTGTTTTTTTCATTTCATCTAAAACTATAAGGTTCGGGATTGCTCTGTCAATTCCTATAAACCATGCTAGGTACGTTTAAATTACTTCGAAATCTTGTTGTTTTTTTTCTATTCCTATATTCCTGCTCCATATATCGTTACGAGTGCGACAAATGGAATTGATATACTTCTTTATGCCACTTTCAAATTTTCTTCCTCCTCTGCTCAAACTTTCCTTGACTATTACCATTAATTTCTTCTTCAGGTGTCTTATATGTGCTTCTGCACCCCCATTGCTCTTAAACGTGTATCTCAAGTATTTAAACTCTTAGGTTTTTCTATATTGCCTCTCTTTCATAGCCAACTCTTTTTCCTCTCACTGCCTCTTCTCCTTTCTCAAATTTTATGTCCAGGTATTTTTCCAATCTTTTTATCATGCTCTTCATTTCTCGTTTCGATTTGGTCATCAAAACTATGTCGTCCGCATATGCTAGTGTCATGAACTTTTTGTTACCCACCACTACTACACCATCCTTATTCCTTCTAGGTCTGCTAGGTATATTGAAATATGTTTTCTGCACCAAAATATTAATAAACATAGTTCCACGATCACTTTGTTCAACTTCGTGCTACCTTCAATAGATTTGGGGGAATATTGAAGAACAATTCGGCTTCCGAACCACAAAATAAGAATGAATGATAAGTGAGAATACCGTCGGCAGTACTCATACCGTAATGCTTTTTCGACCATATTTTATAATTTTTGTTGAACTGATCTAAACATAGCGTTCTATTGTGTTGGTAAATGAACAAGTGATTGAATAACTTCCTATAATAGATTCTGGAATCATTATCTTTCTTTTGATTTTCATGTATATTGCTAGAAGAAATAGTTGAACACCCTCTTCATGAAATTTTTGGATGGATTGATCAAGTTATCAGGTACTTAATGCAATCTAATTAGTATCCGGAAGTAAATTTATGGTAGAAATCGTTTTTAAATCGAAGGGTGGAAGCCTATAACGTCTAACTGAATTTTTCGTACAATATGTCTTGGCTTTGTTTCGTAGGAATATTTCATCAAGTCCAATTATCCTAGCATTATTACCATCAATACATGCGTGGCAGTCAAGCCTAGATATAGTTTTTATGTGAATCTATGTGGGTAGCAGTCTGCACAACATCTATCCTTTACCTATGTGTTAAGTAACTTATGAAGTCTGTGCTTCTTGCAATTGTGATTCGACAAGCCTAAGCCTCGGTACTTTGTCTCATGTTATGATGCTTGAAGTTGCCACTTGTTGCAACATGTGCAACAAGCGCGTAAACATGAGCATTATGACTTGGGACCAGGTACTCATAAAAAAAATGGGATCAATATCGTGATTGATGATGAATATGCAATTTCGTTTTCATAAGATTCAAACTTTCACTTCTTTGGATTACAAGTATAAATCTAAGCGTTGTCGAATACACAGTTGGTTCTCTTGCAATTAATCTAACATTATTCAGTACCCAACTCTGTTATTCAACTAAATCCCAAATTAGTACCTACTACAATGCCAGTGTTTGATAACATAGAGGATCTTTAGCTTTGATTAGACAATAATTAGAATAATACTAGATAATTAGATAGTGTCGATGGAGATATTCGCTGTTGTAAATGAAAAGTTGTGTTCCCCAACAATAAAGCCATCATTAAAGCAATTTGCCTCAAGCATGTTGTTCTGTGTGTGGAACAAAGTTGGATATATGGGGAAGGGGTATCTACCCTGAAGGAATGATTGAGGGAAGGGAAAACTGCGGGCTACTATCAAAGGGTTACGATAGTAAATAAACGACGGAAACTAGAATAGAATTGTTGGACTGATGAGATAATCATGTTAGCATTATCGGTTTAATGTACTTATAATACTTCAGAGATAACCGCGAATATATAGTTAAGAATCAAACCGAAATAGTTTATTTCTAATAGTTACGAATTTTCTCTTACTAATAATATGATTCCCTCGGAATTGAGGAGATCCCAATTATAGGTCATTTATTCATTTGAAACCCAAGCTGTTATTGATAATAGGTGTTTTGAATGGATGGAATTGAAGTTCGTGCTGTGATTAAGTATTTCGTCTTGAAAGGCTTAAGGCCGATAAAAAATTGGTCAGCTTCTACATCAAAGAAATAAGCTCATTCATTTTCCATGATCAAGAAGCGGGCGGCTGAATTTAAACGTGGCTGTACGTCAGTTTAGGATTTTGGACGCACGGGACGCACGGGATGCCTAAAAACCGTCGTGATCGACTAAATCATCGTGAGAATCCGCAATTTCATAATTTACGATCATCGACTAAAGGTTCGACAGATAACTGAGGCCTGTAAGCATCACATCACAAATTACATTATGTTTTAGGTATGCGGGAGCTGACTGTTAGCTGGGTGCCGCAACTATCAGCAGTCAATCAGAAACGCATTCTTAAGAGTGTCTAGACCTCTCTGAACACAATTCCATTGTGTCACTTTGGCGTTTAATTACAGTAGTTGAATCTTGGATTCATCACTACACGCCAGATACAAAGCAGCAGTCCAAACAAAGGATTAGAGCAGAAAAAAGTGCGTCTTGAAAAGTAAAAATAGCTCCATCTGCCGGGAAAGTCATGGCAAAGTTCTCTTGCTATTCTGATCATGTAGTTTCCATAGACAACTTAAAAATAAGCAGAACTGTCACTGAGACTTACTACTTTTCATCACCTGACGAATTGAATAGTGGTATCAAAGTTGAAATTCTCATCTGGTTAAAATGGTGATATTTTACCATGATTATGCGCACAAGTCTAGCGATGTTGTAGCAAAGCTCGAGAAACTTCGATAACAGGTGCATCCACATGCTCAATATTTGCAACATTTGACTCTCAACAATACTCTCCTTACCCCAACTTGAAGATGATGACTAGGAGGGCCAAGATTAACTTCAAATAAAGAGGTCAACGCTAGGACGAACGCATATTTTGCAGACTTGGATCTAACTTATTATTCTAATGGTATTAAAAAGCTAGGACATCGCGTGACTGAATGAATTGCATTGCAAAATAATTATTGATCAAAAATCTTATGTTTTTGTCATCAGACCACAAACTTCTCGAACCAAGTTTGTTCCTGGTTAGTGAAGCGCCTGCGTGCAAAATATTTTTTCCGCCCTTGTTTAATTTTTAATTAATTTTTAAAAGATATACACACTCGATAAAAGAAAAAGAATGTACCACTTGGAAATGCACCAAAAATACTGATTTTTCGAACCTTGATAGTTCGGTTGACGCCAAGTTCTTCAAACACCCTACCACACCGCTGAAAAAAAAAAAAATTCTTGATGTCAAATACTGTCACATTTTCACTACTTGTAATGGATGCGAAACAAATTGTAGACTCAACTCACGACCCTGGAAATCAAGTTCATTTTCTTAAAATTGCGCAAAAATTTGAGTATCTATGACGATTTGGCGCAAGGCTATGAATTAAACAAAGAAATAACATTTCGTGCTTTTTTGGTCAAACCTCGGCTAAGTTAGCAAGGAAATTGATGAACTTTTGAGTTTTGGAACGTATGGAGTCTTCTCTTCAATATTGTGCAAATCAATAATGATGAAATAAAAATGAAAATGAAAAAAATGAAATCATCAATTTTCGTGCAAAATTAGCCGAGTTTTTGGAGGAACCAAAATGTTTTTTTTTTTGTTTTATTCAGAATTTTGCGCCAAATCGTCGCAGACTCTAGGTTTTTGGCGCGATCCAAGAGAAAATGAATGAACTCGATTTCCTGGATCGTAAGTTGAGTCTACAATATTTTTACACCCCGTAAAAGTGGTCAACGTTTGACATCAAGGATATTTTTTTTTTTTATCTGGGATGTGATAGAGAGTGCCATGAACTTAGAGTCGAATTAACTCAATCCACTTAAAGAGGTAGTTCCAAACCGAATCATGGTGATTTGAATAAGATGTATTTTTGGTGCATTTTCATGTGGTGCGTTTTTTTTTTTTTTTATCTTGCCGAGTACATGTCTTCAATAATATGTTTTTATTAAGGTAGAGTATCAAAACAGGAGATATCATGTGTCTCAATGAGAATAAAAACATCTAAATTCTACAAAAATATTGAATATTGTTTCTAAATAAGTACACAAGTGTAACTCGGAAGGGAAGTGGTTATTTGTGACAAATTGCCGCCCCTAATTATTGCCGCCTGCATGCGGTGCATTCGCTGCATAACCGCTAGGAACGAACCTGTCTCGAACTACCCTCGTATTGTCTTCAAATTGAATATAGTTTCATAGGTGATTCTAGCCAGAGGTTTATTGACAAAACAAAATATATGTCCAACTACTTCATCATCAAACTCATATGTGTACTGGAAAACTATATATTTCTACAGCATCTTGTCTGAATGACCCTATCAAACCGGTATCACTCGTCAGACTTGCCCATGTGAATTAAAATCATCGCGATTCTCTTTAATGCAGGAAGTATAGTTGATTGTGATTTTTTTGGAAAAATCCTCAAGGAAACAATACTTTTGTTCATGTAGGCAAAATACTGAAATTAAATGTTGTGAAAATACATTTATTTCTATAATATCTATATGATTTCAATAATTCAAACGATATTTTTTGAGGCTAGTCGAACATCTACCTCGTGTTGTAAATTGGCTCAATTTCATAACTTTCTGGTTGAAATTTCTTAGTTATATCTGGGGTGATATATTTCTACGCAATATATCATTTTCTTGATGTCATAGTTTGTGAAGGTAGGATTTTGAATCAGGCTCTTGGTCTAACAGGTTTTTCATAGATTATTTGCACCCTGTCAAGTGCTGGATATTTGAATGGAATAGTCAAGCCAAACCTAGATTCTTGAACATGAAAGACACTATATTTCATTGAGCACATAAACAAGAATTCGTTTATTTCATCTCTTGTCTTTGCTAAGAAATAACGAAACTGACGTCTTAGGAGCAAATAAAGGTGAAACAAAGAAGTTCAGTTATATTATTGTTGGAACTCAGACTTTACATTCGAATCCTTTCATTTATTGTTTTATGAAACATTATTCGCTTCAACATTTTGAATTATCTGCATCTTTTTCCAATTTACCATATATGTGATGATGGTTGGTCCTGAAGCTTCTTCGTAAGTTGTAAAGCATCTGTTACTCAATCCTGTGCCTGTAATTTTTTTGCTTTTCATAGTGATGTCTACTTGGAAGAGGTAGCATCTACCATCAAATTCTTGTTAATTGCTTCTTATTTATTATTATAACTCATTGTAAATGTGCTTGCTTTCTAGTTCGAAGGTTGTAAGATCGATCTTGGCTTCAGAAAAATAAAGTCAGTATGATTTTCACTAAATTATTAGATAATCTCTACAAAGAAGCTAAAAGTACCTGTGGTCATATCTATATATCAATGCGCACTAAAAATAGTTTTTCATACATCTGCATCAACAAAAAGATGTAATCCATATTTATCCATTCTATTATATATTGTGCTATAACTCACAGGCTGAAATAAATTATCTAATGTCGGGAAAACTAAGTAATGAAGTAGATAGCAGCATAATAGATAATAATTTGAAATCTGAACTCTCAATGGTTATACGATATATGTACATTGAGTAAGTGATGTAACTTGTTATTATGCATTGATATTACACAAAATAAATCAGTAACAGACACCTGTAGCTTGAAGGCATATTATATGCTTGTATAGTCTAACAGCTGAAGTTTTGTGTGTCGCTTTTGGCACAAGAAATCAACTTATAAGAATATCCAGATGCGTTGAAAGGAGCCAATATGAGCATTATCTATCTCATTCTTAATAGGATTTGATACAAATAATGGAAATGGGCTTGTACCTTGAGGTTTTCTTTCTTATACTTGCATGTTTTTTCGAACTGTACCAGCATTTTTCATCATCCTCTTCTTCTCTTTTTGGATACACATCTATCATAAATTATTGTTACTTCTCTATTCTTAGATAGTGATAACAGATAAAACAAGAACTAATCATCTGAATTAAAGTACTTTGACTGTTTCTTTTACTGTTTACGTTTTCAATTAGCCTTATGCTTTATAAGAGAAGCATATTCTGACATGTATAGTAATTAGGTAATCAATACAACTGATAAAGCGACCGAGGTCTCATGATAAATGTCTTTGACCTTATTTGATGAATGAATGATGACAACAAACAGATAATGAATTCAAAAATGTTGCACAAAGACTATATTGAGAAAAATATGACGGGTACTGCTGTAATCAAATAGGCAGATAATTAATAAATTAGAATATCCATATAGAAAAGTCCTACAAAAAATGTTCATCGCAACACGGCTGAACGGACTACTACTTATGATGTATTGAATAAATCACGTATGAGGAACAAAAAGAGACACATTGATTTTGTGAGAGATGGGAGAAAAGAAGGAGTGACTATATAGGAAATCGGAACGTATGTGTTCTAAAGTGATAACGTTTTATTTGGAACTGCAAAACTTCATTTGTAGATAATATTAACACAATATATTCAAAGAGAGATGTACAAACGAAAGAGAATACATAGAATTCACTATAGACGATACACGAGAATGTTACAAGTTGACTTTGCACTTCCTGAAACGATATATTGCTTAGTGCTTCGCACTTTGCGTCTTACGCGTTTCAAGTCACATAAGATATGTTGAGTAAAAAATGTCCCATACAGAATTTTAGAAGAAAAAAATTATGAGATGTAATAGAGTCAAGTCCAATTTGCGAATGTGAATAGGAGTGATGCTTCACAATAACACATCATTAATATGGTTATCGAAGAAACTGATGTAAGGCGGCACGATCTGGGGGAGGTCTATACTCAGCAATGAATTGAGAAAGACTACTGTTATTTATACAGATATGTTAATATTGTATCATTTGCATCAGTCTTTTTTATTCTACTACTGACTCACTGACTGCTTTCTCAGATCGTGACCAATACCAGGCCGTCCGACATCCACATCGATTGTATTGTATTGGTACTAAGAGAGAACTTTTTTCCTCAGGAAGTGCTTTGAATGCTCACAATAAATTGAACTTGACTGTATTAGATCTTCCGTTGCGCGCTAACAAGATTTGTCTTTGTTTTTGGAAGAATTGTTTCTTGTTGAATTTCATTTCATTTCGTCGAGTGCTCTTGCCTTCCATTCTTGGTGTATTCCTGAATCTCGTACCAACGGCTAGGGTTCAATTTTAATTTTTTTCCATTGATAATATGCCAAATTTCAATTTGAAGATATCTTTTATCTTGTATAGAAATCTGTTTCCCTTACTTCTAAGGAATGGTATGGAAATCATAGATCCTCCAGTTTTCTTGTTGGTTGTACTCAAATCCTGATCTGAATGTTTGAATGATCCTCATAATAACTTTGCGTATCAAGAAACTTTAGGGCAGTAGGATCATCGCATTAAAATTTTGTATAGTGTAATTTTAGATCTAAAGTACCATGCAGACCAAAGTTATATAGGAGCATTTGGTTTCTATAGAAGTACTTTTTTTAGGTTCAGGCTTAGTGCTAATATATACTAACTACGGTTAAATCCGGATTATTCTAATTTGATTTGCTATTTAATTTCATTAAAAGATATTTTTAGGTTCAAATCTAATAGTTTCAGTTGCTATTTCTTTTCATTAGCTCTCATTTTTTTTCTCTTGTCTCCGTTATTTTCTTCCGAATATTAAATAATAGCGCGTCTCCTATTCACTTTTGTTGATGAAACTCTTAGTTTGGAATTCTTGCTTATGGTTGTTGTGCTTGAACTGAACCAAAGTCGCTTGATACTTCAATTCAATTTGGGGTATCATGGAGTATACTTCATGAAACTCGTTGGGGATTATGAAGTGTCTCTTCATAGAACTCAAACTTAATTTTTATTTGGGTTGGTAGCTATGTTGCCAAATAACTTGACTGTCATGTCGCAATACAATATACAGAGTGATCAAAAATGATTGTCCGTGCCGCCTTGTCCTGATTTTAACTTTGCCGCCTGCTTGAGATAGTGAGCTTCAAGTGACAGATGACAGTTCCTCTGAAAACATTATTCTTACCTAATAATTTGGTAGAAAAATAATAAATTCTCAATAATAATCAGTCAATAATACTGCTATTCACCGACTTTTTTGTTTATTGAATCAGATTTTGGATGAATCCGTCATAAAATATGCAAAATATACGCCATTGTGTTCTTGAAATGTCGGTAACGTAGTTTTCAAAATGAATAAATTTATACTAACTTTATTCTTTGAAGATAGTTTTGATCATAATGCGAACTTTTGCCCCTCACCTGTCAGACAATCATTATTAATCATTCTGTATAATGATGAAAATTCTAAAATTGTTCAAGTTCATATTTATTTATATTTAAAAAGTAACAAAATGCAAACATATTTTTGATTTGCACATATTACTCATCTGTCAAGTCTCAGTGTTATCAAACCAAAAATTGTATAAGATACACGTACACAAGACATTTCAGGTCATTTGTTCATTAGATATCTCGCCGCAAGCGGCTCGTTTCCCAAAAAAAACGCGTGCCCTGAAATCATGTCTCATGAAACTTCTATTCTAATAAACTATTTTATGTTCGTTGTTTTGGGTATCGCCAAAGTGGTTTTGTCTCCCATTCTAACTATTTTTTTCATATCTAACTTTCTTCTCCATTTTCGCATTCAGCGTCGACCAATAATTTGGCTCTTTTTCTAAATGAAAAACGATTTTTCTTCAAATGAATACAGTCGACTGGATTTGACTTGATTTGAGTCAGAAGTCAGCTTTAAGTCCTTGATCAGGACAGTTCATTGCGTTTGTAATCTCAGGCTTTGGCATTTTACGTGTTGAAGATTGGTCAAATTGTGAGTAGTCATCGTTTTTTCAATCGCTTCGTCCAAAACTTTTGCACAACACTGTGGAACTACCTGACTTCCAATTTGGATTTTCTCACCACCTGGAATCTAGTTCAGTTAGATCTGGAAGCCAAGATCTAGATGCCAGGGTCTCCAGCGACGTTGCCAGCAAAGTGGTCCTCCTTTCTTTGTCACTTATAAATTTGTGTGTTGTTGCTTATTTGTCTAATTAGGCACCTCGCGGCCCCACCACGTATTTGTTTATTTTATGTTGAAATAGTGCAATAAGCAACCATTTCTTCATGTTTTTCACTATGCTATAAGCACTATGTCCTATTGAGAACCAAGTCGATCAATCTCGGGCCTGATTTAAATTTTGCTGTAACTTTTTCTGGAGTAGATTTCTTGTAATTCTGCTATATTTTTTCTATGAGCTTCATTTAATATTTACTTCTTCGGGTGAATTAAGTTCTCATATATTCTGTCAAAACTACCTACCACTTTGATTTACACGGAGTGTGTTTATCCAGTGTTTTCTCTAAACTGCTGAGTAAGTTTCCTGCCACCTTCTTCTACATGTGCTTTCACAGTTGTGTGTCTGGGGACGAGGAACTAACAATTGCGTTGTACTCTAATTTCTTAATACCAAGGTAGGCCGATCTGAAGATATATTTCGCCAGAAATCTTGCATTGGTTCATTTTGTTCCGCTACCTTTTAGAATTTCGTTACATACTATTGACTTATATGCATACGGGAATCTTGTGCCGTTCTTCATCGCACAAGTAATTTGTAGGCGTCAAGCAATCTTCTATAATCAATATGTAGTATCTGATTGTCTCCATTCTCAATTAACCTATCATTAAAATGTGGAATCGCAAATTTGTAGTTTTCTCAAAGTTATTGATGAGGTAGAATAAGTTAAGGATAACCATTCCACGCAACTTAGTTTATCTCAAAGATTAGATTTATTGCGCATACCGCAATATAGTTATTCTTAACATTATTCTTCAACTATCTTTAATTAAAACACCTGTGAACTTATTAACCGCCAGCATAATATTTCATTCAATTTATTATTCTTTGTCCTTTGTTATGATTCACTGCAAGTTTGGCCATTTGATCTCGAGCTTTTACTTACTCACAACAAACAAGGCTTAAATAATTTTCAGCATGAAGAGACATGTGTTTGAAGTCACGTGATGCATTATTTTATAAACTACTCAAAATAATTGAAGGGTCAAGTTTTGTAGCAATGGTATATATTTCAGATGAGGTTTAAGCTTTATTAAGAGTTTGAATATTGAAACACAGAACCTTTATCCGTTAAGGCGGGTCTCTGCGTAAAAGGCGATAATTGTCACTTTTCAAATCGTTATACAGCTTTCATTTATCATTGGAATGGCAAATGTTATATATTATTTTGAAGATTAGGGGCTTATAAACAACTGTACGTATCGAAATTTGATAATCTTCTCTAGTTCCAGAGTAAAACGCCCCTAAGCATAGTACAAATATTGATTTCAAGGCTTTTCAAATCATTTAACTCAAACATGATTTGACTCACACTTATGAAAATTAACTATATGAGAGATATCACTGTTGGCTTCAAATAAGCGTATGGAATTTTAAAAAAATTATTCCAGTCTTCAGTAAAAAAATTATGAAATTCACTAAAATAGGTACTTTTCAAACCTATTTTTCTTGTATGAAAATCAGATAATCAGTTCAAATACCTATATGTTGATTCACTTTCAACCTTTATCTCTCATTTTTTAGCCTTATATTTGTCAAAAAATCCATGTATTCGGGGTAATTAGCAAAATAAAATTGTAAATATTATTTATTTTGTTGGCCCATAGATGGCGTTAGTGAAGTGATATATTTTCTGGAAGACTAGACTTTGGCATAACTCCGCCTCCCAATTTGTTTCCATAGCAACGAATTTTTGAATGAACTGTTAGGTACTCGAAAGTAAAAGCGGTATAAATGTGAATTTTGTTGATTTTTGAGGAATTTACCAGGATTTTTACTTTTCGTCACTCGATTGCCGATTGAAAGTGAAAGTGGTTGATTTGTGGATTTTGTTGGTTCTTGATTTTTCTAAGTGTTGTGATATTTTTGAATATTAAATTTTTAATATAGTATTAACAACGGTTCGCTTAAGCAAGACGAGAATTATAATGAGAAAATTAATTTCAAAAAGATGGTAACCATCTTCTTTATGAATATTCTCAGACGAAGTATGAAAAAAATATAATACCAAGAAACAAAAACATGTGTTCTGCATAAAATCTAGTCTCTGATGATTCTTGATTTTAAATACATAAATATTCAAACAAAGAACTGATATGGCACGCCGTTTTGCTATTTGATAGCAAGAATTTATTCGAGTTAAATTTAAACTATACATTTATATTATCTTGCTAGATAATTCTAATTCATTGAGTTTTTATGATTGAAAATTCAGAAATATTATGATCTTGCAAGATAATTTTGATGCATTGAATTTTTATGATTGAATTAAAATTATGTACATAATGGCTATCAGGAATTCTTATTATCTTGCAGGATAATTTCAATTCATTGAATTTTTTTATTGAATTAAAATTATGTTCATAATGAAAATTCATAATTATAATTATCTTGCAGGATAATTTTAATGCATTGAATTTTCATGATTCAATTTAAATTATGAACATAATGGAAATCAGAAAATCTTATTATCTTGCAGGATAATTTTAATTCATTGAATTTTTTTAATTGAATTAAAATTATGTACATAATGGAAATTCATAATTATTATTATCTCGCAAGATAATTTTGATACATTAAATTTTTATGATTGAATTGAAATTATGTACACAATGATAATTCAGCATAGAGACTATCTAGCAAAATTATACGGAACCGTTGAATTTTTATGATTGAATTAAAATCATGTACATAATGAAAATTCAGAATTATTATTATGTTGCAAGAAATTTTAATGCATTGAATTTTTATGATTGAATTAAAATTATGTATATAATAGAAATTCAGTATTCTTATTATCTTACAGAATAGTCTTAATTCATTGAATTTTTATAATTGAATTAAAATTATGTACATAATGGAAATTCAAAATAATTATTTTCTTGCAAGATAATTTTAATACATTAAATTTTTATGATTGAATTGAAATTATGTACATAATGGGAATTCGGAGTTCTCGTTATCTTGCAGGATACTTTTAATTCAGTCAACTTTTATGATTGAATTAAAATTATGTACATAATAGAAGTTCAGAATTATTATCACCTTGCAAGGTAATTTCAACCAATTGAATTTCTACGATTGAATTAAAATTATGTCCATGATTTTGATTTAATCTATATTCAATCATAAAAATTCAATGGATTGATATTATCTTGTAAGATAATAATAATTCTGAATTTCTACTATGTACATAATTTTAATTCAATCATAAAAATTGAACGGTTCTGTATAATTTTGCTAGATAGTTTCTATGATGAATTATCAATATGTACATAATTTTAGTTCAACCATAAAAATTCAAGGTATTAAAATTATCTTGCAAGATAAAAATAATTGCAAATTGCCATTATGCACATAATTTTAATTCAATCAAAAAAATTCAGTGGATTAAAATTATTCTGTAAGATAATAAGAATACTGAATTTCTATTATGTACATAATTTTAATTCAATCATAAAAATTCAATGCATCAAGATTATCTTGCAAGATAATAATGATTCTGAATTTTTATAATGTTCATAATTTCAATTCAGTCATAAAAATTCAACGGTTCCGTATAATTTTGCTAGATAGTCTCTATGCTGAATTATCAATATGTACATAATTTTAATTCATTCAAAAAAATTTAATGAATCAAAATTGTCCTAAAAGATAATAGGAATTCCGAATTACCATTATTTACATAATTTCAATTAGATCATAAAAATTCAATTAATTGAAATTATCTTGCAAGAAAATAATTATTCTAAACTTCCATCATGTACATAATTTTAGTTCAATCATAAAAATTCAATGAATGAAAATTATTCTGCAAGATAATAAGAATACTGAATTTCTATTATGTGCATAATTTTAATCCAATCATAAAAATTCAATACATTGAATTTATCTTGCAAGATGATAGAAATTCTGAATTTTTATAATTTTTATAATTCTAATTCAATTATAAAAATTCAACGGTTCCGTATAATTTTGCTAGATAGTCTCTATGCTGAATTATCATTATGAACATAATTTTAATTCAACCATAAGAATTCAATGTATTTAAATTATCTTGCAAGATAATAATAATTCTGAATTTACATTATGTACATAACTTTAATTCAATCAAAAAAATTCAATGAATCAAAATTATACTGCAAGATAATGAGAACTCATAATTTGCATTATGTACATAATTTTAATTCAATCATAGAAATCCAATGCATTAAAATTATCTTGCAAAGTAATAATAATTCTGAATTTTTATTATGAACATAATTCTAATTCAATCATAAAAATTCAATCAATTGAAATTATCTTGCAAGATAATGATAATTCTGAATTACCATTATGTATGTAAAAAAATTCAATGCATCAAAATTATCTTGCAAGTTAACAATAATTCTGAATTTCCATTATGTACATAATTTTAATTCAATCATAAAAATCCAATGAATTAAATTATCTTGCAAGATAAAAAATATGTATAATTTAAATTTAAGTGGAATAAATTTTTGCTATCAAATAGCAAAACGGCGTGCCATAAACTGACGTGCGTCCACTCTGGTTGATGAGGTACTGACGATCCTCCCTCCTTATCAGTCAATACTCATTTTTAACCCCACCCACAATGCTGCTTTCTGTTACCGTCCCCTTTACACCTGTAAGACCTTAGATGGTCAATGATTGCAAGAGACCCCCCTTAACACTTTGCATAATTGACAGTCATGATAATAATCAACCAGGTGCTAAAGATTGTGGTGCAATACTTCCAAATCTAGCAGACGGAAGAAAACTTGACCCTTCAATTATTTTGAGTAGTTTATATAATCTTTATGATGGGTTGTTGCTAGGTGCATATGTAGTCGGAACCAAAGTTACGCATTTTGTTCAAGAATTCGTCTTGTGCGTATGATGTTAGCCGCGTCCGAAATTTACTGTATTTTCCTTTGTATGCGTTGGAAGTTCCGCGACTCCAATATTAGATCCTCCTTAACTTCAACTGTGACATAATTTTTTCTCAAGGGCAATCATCGCACTTTGAAAATTTCATGTTGCTTTGCAACAGAGTTAGTTAATAGAGTGATAATTGAGCCATACAAAATTCATATTTTCAATATGTGCGTAGGTATAATCCCATATCGCATTAGCGCACATGATATCTGATGTATTACTATTTCAAATAAGATTTCTTCTTCAACAGAATGCTCTGCTGTATGAAAGGATTGATTTCGAGGAGAACCACGACAACGACATCAAGTCAGATTTTTTGCACAGCTATTGCTCAAATACTAGATATTCTAAATAAATATGTTTTATTGGGTATTATATATTATATATTTATATTTCTTTTCACTTGAAAAAGGCAGCACTTTGCTGTTGAAACGTTGTGTTTCTAATAAATTACAGAACTTATACCCAATAAAACATATTTATTTAAAAATGAGTTCTGAAAAGTTTTTTCCTTCACTAGATATTCTGATTATATTGACTCACAAATATTGTATCAAGATCGAAAATATGTTAATAAAATAGTATATTCGGGAAGCTTAACAGTAAAGAAATGGGTAGTTAAAAATTATCGCATTTACTTTTCGCTCTTCTCAGGTACTTCCAGAATTGCGTCGATAGAGTTCCATTAATGTAGAGAAAATCTTATCTTAGAGTCGAACGTGGATATTTTTGTAGAATTTGTAATAAGAAACTTGCAACTTTCGGTACTTTTAGTTTATTAGCAGAATCTTATTGATTTCTATATAGATATATATATATTTTTTTTGTGAATCATAATATTTTTGATAAGTATCGTCACTAAATTATTTCATTCTATTCCAGAATCAACCTGCGTACTACCCACGCTATATAGTTGCTACCACGGTCGATTAAATATGAAAATTAACTAAGTCGACATATTCATTACCGGCCAATAATTAAAATTCATACATCCGATGATTAAATGCACAATTCCGATATTTTATTCATGTGGTAATGGTATTGAGCCTGCGTAGATTTATTAATGACCTTTCCAAGTGTATTATGAATGAAAATTCAATCGATATTTTGACACTGGAATACAAGTTTCACGGGGCACGCACGGCGCCAGATTGGAATTTCATTACGATGTATGGAATGGATTTTTTCCAACACGGTTTATTAAATTTGCTGTAGAATTCGTGACGTTTATTCTGAAAATAGGAATATATAGAATCAGGAATTTTAAAATATGTTCAATGTAAAAAATGGATTGAATGTAGCTAATTTCTCTTGATTGGGATAAATTTAACCATCGTGGTTCAGGTTCCTTGCGGACGTTGTCATGTTTGCCAGACATTTAGCATATTTAGTCTGTTTCGGTTCCAATTACCTAATAGTTCAAACGTAATCGGAGAGAGAAATAAATCTACAAGTGATACAATTCAGAGAATAATGATTTTAAATAATCTGTCTGCATTTTCTGGATGTATTGTTCATATTTTGAAGAAAAACTCCCCCAAAAATGTTAATGCGTAGAATGCAAGGTTCAAACACAAAAAAATTTAAATAATAAAAAAAAAGATTTCTCTGTTACTCAACATTCCAGCTTTCAATGTTAGCAGATTGATTTGGATCCTTGTACAGCCTGTAAATTTATTGTTCTTGTCGGCTAAGTCTGAAGAAGATCATTTAGTGTTTGGAACCGGCTACATGATAAATTATATTTTAAGGACAGTTTGATTGAGAAATACACCTTATTTCCCTTCACACTAGTCTTCTATCAAACTCGAATACCATCCTTTCCCACAATTATTCTATTCACTGCTTCCAGTCTTCATGCTTTCAGAACGTCAATTTCCATATCTCCTGATTTTCGTCCCTGACCTTACTCATTCCTGAAACCAGCCCAGAGCATTCCTCGAGGTCATATGCACACATATCATTATTTATTTCACACGTCATTTGGCTTGACATGAAGATAACGGTGTTTATGACGAACAAGCGTAATGAGCATAGCATAAGTCAAATAGATAGCAACCTGCGTGATTAATTTGGTAAAAAATACGAGTAAAGCTAATTTACATACGTTTCCCGAATATATGAGCTGAATGATGGATTAACTAGGTTTTCTCAAAGTTAATTTATCAAATGATATATCGGAGGGGTCCTTATTTAGAATACAACTGGCAAATAAATGTTTCGCGGGACCCAACTCAGTAACGCGATAATTTCCAATGTTATACAGTGAATTTTTTGAGGAGCTCCACAATGATTCTTTTCCTATAGGAAGTGTAATAAGAACATTTGAAATAAATGCCTTGAACTGCACATTATACGTCTGCTGGGTAATTAATATTTAGTGCACTTACTCCGTTGTTATCTGTTAATTTTGCATTTGTATTGTATTTCTATTCCTAGATTTGTAGCAACCAGAATTGTTGACGGAAACAGTTACATATTATTATAGACTGTTTTTTTCACAGTAGATGAATAATTTCTCGTTAGATATGGTAAATTTCTTTGGAAGTATATTAGAAATGCTCTACGACTAGATATTGTCATTGGAATCTGATGGACCAAAGTAGACCATCCTTCTATACCAAAAAAGTCCAGATAAAGAATGGTGAATGAGATACTATCAGATCCTTATCAGAGCTACATAATATGGCACAATTTAGGATTATCTTATTTTGCCTTAATCACGGTACCTCATGTAGCTTTGATCAGTATTTCTTTTGAAATTTCCAAGATTTGTCGAACAAGCACTGAATTAAAACTCGTTTCTCTTTGATCTTTTTTACATGGGTGAATTAAACGGACATCTCAGTTGCTCCTGAAGAAGGCAAGCAAATACAAAACTTGAAATTTCTCAAGGTTATTCCGTGCAGAACCTCATTTGAGGAGCAAATAAACTTTTTATGCTGCTAGATTAGAGTGAGTAGATTAATAACGATTAGCTTTTCCATGAAACTTTTTTGAGAAGAATGACATCTGGATCTGCAATGGATGACTTGATATGAAACAACATGATCATTTAAAGAAGACCAAATAACTTTTCTAGGAGGTTATTCCAAGAAAAACGTCAGTTGGTTCTGAGCAAGTTGACGAGGTAAAAACCGAATAATATTTTCATAAAGGTTATCTTAAGAAAAACCTTAGTTGATCCTGAATAGGATGATCGCATGGAAAACAAATTACTCCTTCATATAGTTAGCCTCAGAAGAACCTTAGTTAGGTCTGATTGGGATGACCTCTACAAAGTCGACTATTTATTGCACGAAATTATCTTGAATCTACAATGTAGAAATAATTAGGCTCGTCTCAATACAGAAAACATTTTTTTGGGCTGATAAGGTCCTTATGTTGCTTGAGGCAAATCGGGAACAAATTCTAGTAAGATATTTGTTTCAATAGGATTAGGCATTAGTATACTAGTTTACGTAGATAGTATGCAGGTATTGAAATACGAAAATTCAGTCAAAGTTTGATTTTCCATGCCTACTTTATAGTTATGGTTCTTTAAATCATCCTCAGATGTAAAAAGAGTTTATATGTACAAAATTAAACAGCATATACTCAATGATGCTTTGCAGCCAATTAATTTCATTTTAATGAAAACTAGAGAGTTATTCAAGTGAAAGAAGTATTTTCGATAATATGCAATGATCGATCGTTATGGATGCTCAGGACACCTGAGGATGATCTCGATGAGACCGAAACTGTAAAGTATCGGGGAGAAATTGAATTGTTGACTGGGTTATCGTATTCCACTACCTGCATTGAAAGTGCCACTTAGTATTTTCAACCATTTTCATGAATAGCAGGATACATCTAGTATATAGTGGGTTCTTTTTGCATTTTTATATGCAGTGTGATTCGAGCAATCGACTTTTCTCATATGTTGTGAAATCAAAGACGCTCCAAATAATAGCTTCGCAGCAAATGTAAATTATTTCCTCAGTATAGTATTTTTAACAAAAAATCTTCACTGCATGCAATGCATTCCGAGATACTTTTCCAAATATAACTATTCTTATTGCAGTTGAGGCTAGCGCTCCGCATCACTTATTCCAACATCAAACAGAAGAAAACTTTTAGTTATTAATTCATTGATATCTTCTGGAACTCACAGTACGGAGCTTCTGTATTTTGTAGCAGTTCATTACTATATCATGCTATCTTCCAACAGTGTCTTCCAATAATCTTTGGATGAATTTGGCTTATTCGTAGGAATACGCAGTAACACAATGTTGAATAATAGAAGATGCTCGATTAGAAAGTCATCACCTTAAGGTGGGCTTATAAGACATTGAATAATTAATGTTCAATATTTAATGATGAAACGATGTCTTGTTATAAGTGTGTTCATATGAGAATTGAGAATCGGTGTTCAATGTTCAAGAATAAGACAATTGGTAATATTAATTCTTAAGCACTAAACATCTGAATATGTTCTTGTTCAGAAGAGCTTTTTGTTATTGCATATTCCGGATATTTATATAAATATTTCTGGTTTCTATACTAGAGTTCTTTCCAACTTATTTTGACACGTTGAATCTGAGATATTAAAATTTTTTCTGTATACTTGATGAAAAACATCTGGTTCAACATGTAGATATCAGTAGAGAAAAGTGCCAGTTTACCAATTAGCAACATCTCACTCATTAGCAACAAGAAATAACAAACATAAAACGCACTATGACACGCGCCTAAATGACAGCTTTGACGTAATTGAGAAGAAGTTACAACTTAAACATATACGGAAACCAAAGTTCTCTCGATTTCGCTGGAAACCAAAATGTGAAGTCGCTTCTTCAGCTGCATCCAGAATTTCGCGAGAATCTTCAGCCTCTGACGTTTCTGATAAATTAATTTTCAATATTGTCTATTTGTTACAATGCTTTTACTTGACAGTTGTCGAAACCGTTATTACGTTTTTGCAAGAACACAACCTTGATGAGTATTTCTGTAGAAAATTATTTCTATTTTCAGCGTCTTCCACTCAAGTTCTTTCATCTAGTATACAAAAAAAATTGCATGTTCATGTGAGAAAAACCTTTGCTCGTGTAAATTTAATCCACTTGCTCGTCACTCTCGCTTGTGGATTGAAACATTTACACTTGCTAGTAAACTCTCACTTTTCTCCACTTGTCAAATAATCTACTATTATTAACTATTATTATGCTGGGGCCCCACTACGTCTAATATCATTAAATGAGGCGCTATTCAATAATGAACATATTGTCAATGACAATATGTCAATTGTCACAAACCGCCTTACTTAACGGCGTTAGACATTGGTGTGGCCCCTGCATTATGCTGTGATCACACCTTGCATTTACTGTGATTGATTTTGGCGTTATATAGCGGTATTAGATGTTACTACGGCTTTAGAAATCACGCCATCTTCAATTCTAACATAATGTATAATCTCGATCGTCAAGTCATCATTCAACAATAAACACATTGTCATTGACAAGAAACACATTTTTGTAAAACGCATTATTTAACGTCGGTGAACGTCAGTGACCCCAGCATAATTCTAATGCGGAGTCCGTGGTCTTCTTTTGATTTTTTTTCCTGTTGTTCGTGCTTTCCATACTGTTTTTACTTGTCTAATATCTGGGAGTTTAGTTATATGATCATGACCACACCATTGTAATTGTCTGTCTTCTATTGTTTTCAGGGCTGATTTCATATCGAGTCTCTTGTCTATTTCAACGTTTCTTATTCTATCCATTTTGGTCACTTCTTCTATTGGTCTGAGATACTTCGTTTCAACTGCTTGTATTGTACTCTTTTAACATTGATCTAGTATCTAGGACTCTCTTCTATATATCAGAATTGGTAATACAATAGTCTTGCAAACTGTTGATTTGGTTCTTGTGCTTATTCTTTAGTGGCTAAAAATCTCTGTTCTCAAGGAATAATAGGTTCTTGTCATCGCTTGTACTTTATTGTTTTCACTTCTTCATTATATTCTCTCTTGCTTTCAATTATGCTTCCCAGATATTTGAAACTTCTTACTTGTTTCTTTTTTTTTATCTCGTCTTAATTGGCGCCAGCGAAAACTAAACTGCAAACATTGAGTATTGATTATGAAAAATCTCAAAAACCTACCTAGTAGTTTAACCAAATGATAGAGCCTTAAGATGGAAAGAATTTCAGATTATAATTGACTGGATTCTGGATGATTTTGTATGAAAGTGCCTTCAATCATACAATTACCTCATTCATGAGATTTGGAAAATAATAGTCTGAATTATTCTCTTTTTACTTGAAATAATAACAAAAATAGAGATAATTAGAGATATATTCTGGAATGAACCTCATTTAAATTGACGAAGCATGATGAATTTATCATCTGTTTCTCGTCATGAGCCGCATTAATGGATATAATACCCTGGATATCGCAGATTCATGCTACAATATTAGCATGTTTAATTTCCTAAAGATCCCATTTACATATCCAAATTTCATCCATTCCAAATCGTGATTTCCGCAGCTTTGATTCTATCTATTCTGTCGCATAGAATTCTCTAGATAGCAAATATTATATCTCGAATAGACGTACCATCCAAAATTAATTTATTTTATTGGCATCTTTGATTTACAACAACATAAATTCAGTATGGTTAAGAGGATCGACCATGCATATATCCATATTGTCTTCCTTCGAGAGCTCTAGATTCGAGTGCTCAAAATAGGATTATGTGCGTAAAGGTGCGAAGCAAATGGAGTGTTATATATTGCGAGAGAATGATTGATTGAATTTCGGAAAATAAAATAAATAGGAAAAGGCATTTGTTGCTGAAGCTTTTGGAGTCAGAAGCTGAACATATTCTTATTTTTTTTTCTTATATTCTATATCTAGACATAAATTATAAATAACATTTTGGTAGCTCAGCAACTGAAACAGTCCTCAGACTATTCTCCGCGTAATGTTAATTTGACTAATCAATTTACATCACGAGACTTACTTATACATCATTGGATATATATATATATATATATACACATATATATATATATATATATATATATATATATATATATATATATATATATATATATATATATATATATATATATATATATATATATATATATATATATATTTAATACGATGTGATTTTGTGTATGATCATATATATCATTGGATAGAAATAATCAAACACAAAATCTCATCGTTTCACAGTTAATCGTTTTGGATTTACCCGAGACATTCTGAGAATCTATCAAGTAAAATGCGCTTGCAGCCAAGTCGGTTGCTATGGAAACAGTAGGCCATTATTCTTATACTAAACATTCCTAAATACTGATTTCCAAAATTCTACGACTACCAACAAATCTAAATTTATGCGCAAAATTAAAAAATAAATTCCTACTGGTGTGCACTACCGGTTCAGTCTATTGTTATGAAAATAGTAGGCAATCATTCAGATGCTACAGCAGACTGAAATACCAAATTTCAATATTCTACACCTGATCGTTTCGAATTTATACGAGAAATTCCAAAAGACTGTCAAGTAAAGTGCACTTCTGGCTTGGTGAATCTCAATAAAAATAGAATATTAGCATCCAGACGGTGTAATAGACCTGAATACTGAATTCTAACAATCTTTGTTCGATTGTTTTGGATTTATGCGGAAAATTCAAAAAAAGGTCTGAATGAATGGCTCTTCCGACTTAGTCGATAGCAATCATAATGCAAGGTGTACAACTAGTTATTATAAAAGTGCCTAATACAAAATTTAAATATTGTACGGCTGATTGTTTGGAATTTATGCGGAAAATTCAAAAAGTCTGTCATATAAAGTGCATTTCCGGCTCAGCCGATTGTTACAAAAATAGAAGATGACCGTTTAGATGCTACAGCAATTTCAAATGCTGAATTCCAGTATCCTATGGCTGATAATTCTGAATTCATGCGGAAAATTGGAAAAAATGTTTTGAGTAACGTGCACTTCCGGTTCAGCCGATCACAATCAATCATAATGCAAGATGTACAATAAGATTTTATAGAAGTTTTTTATACGAAATTTCAATATGCTATGGCGGATCATTCTATATTTATGCCAAAAATTCAAAAAGAGTTTGAAGTAAAGTGCACTTCTGGCCTTGCCGATTCTCACAAAATAAGCAGATAACCATTCTGATACAACATCAAGTACAAATACTGAATTTCAACATCCTACGGTTGATCATTCTAGATTTATTAGAAAAACTCGAAAAAATTTCAAGTAAAGTGCACTTCCGGTACAGACGATTAGAACCATAATGCGAGGTGCACAACTAGACCATATACCAGTCTTAAATACAAAATTTCAACATTATACGTTCAACCAGTTTTGCGATTTGCGAGTTACGCACGAACATACGTACCGACATCAAGCAAAAAAATGGATTCAGGGATGCTCAAAACGGATATTTCCATCAAAATCTCGATAAGTGAATTTTGTCGGTTTCACAATACTTTGTTGTACTTAGTACAAGTAAGTAAAAATCTGCTTCAATCCGATACATTGTAGAAGATTCTTGTGATCTGATTCTGAATATAATTTTAATCGGAATTCCAATATCCTGATCCAATTACAATACGTAAACAAAAACACAATAATGTGATACGGGAGAAATAGCCGCACTGTGATGAAAAATCAAAGCTGCGGATTGGGAGCACTGTTTACGTGTCACACCGTATACTCAACACTTTTGGGAGAAGATTTAAAATTGATTCCACAAAGGAATTTAACAAGCTATCCATGGAATTCACTTCTCTGCGTTCCGATATGCTGACATTCGATGAACGAGCAATGCTGACAAGAATTGGATAATATCCCCAAAACTTCTGTACATTCTTTTTATTTTATCGTCAGTGGGCCATCTCTATTATTCAATAAATCATGGTGGAAGTTTGTTGTGAGTAAGCAAAATTTTCAAAGATTCAATGCAAAATTTATCTGCTATGCAGAATGTATCAGGAGGAGCTCTAAACCTTTCAATTACTTATACTACATGTTTGACGTATGTATATTGAAATTTAGAATACCAATAATTGGTGGTGAGTGGATTGGATGTCAATCGTGACAAGCTTAGAAACAGGCATATTCTATTCGAGTTTTTTATAGTCGTTTTTGATTTGTGTCCTCAACAAACTTTGCTGTGACTGTAAACCATATTCGGTTTTAGTAAAGTAAGATATGAACTCCATGTGTTTCACTTTTTTTTTTGATGTATGAGACTGTATGTATGAATGTAATTCCAGCTCACGTGATCTCCAATAATTAAGAATATTGTGGAACTATATCGTCTGAAAATTTGTATTATGTTTGAACTAACACATTCAATCCATACAATTTGCTTCAGCGTCATTGATTTCAAAGTTTCATTATTTCACCTTCTATAGAAAGCTTGAACAGTCAGCTTTTATGTAAGTGATGTATCTATCCAGACCTTGAGTAAAATTTCTTACGTCATCGGAAGTACGTCCTACGAGAATTCTCGATTGCATCTCCAACGTCCTTTCCACAAGATATTGATTGTACTCGTGTATGGCACTCAGTGTAGCGAAAGCCTGTGATGCTAAATTATTGCATTGCAAGACCTAAAGTGCATTTCGACATACATACTTCAAGAAGTCGATTCCTTATACCAAAATCTTTTGATTATTTTATAGGGTTGTAGTGGAGAGTTTTGTTGTTGTAGTACAAGGACGAAGCATCATATTACATTATTTAGGATCCACCACAAACACTGATCAAAATTGAAACTAAAGTAGGTTGCATCTATTCTGAATTTATTTCCATTCTAGAATGGGAGTTTCCATTTGTACATCTGAATTCACTTCGAAAGTTGAATACTTGTAAGTCTTCTTTCACACCCGGAAATAATATCGTGATATGTCGAGATGAATTATAATAATATTCGAGTAGCGTTCTCTCGTGAAAGGTATGAGCCACGAATTTTTGTGGTAAATATCAAAAATTTGATTATTCACGTTGTGAATAAAGTGCAAAAAGCTTCCAAAATTACAAGTGTGAATTTGATCTTTTCAAAAATCATGTACTCATGAATTTCTACTCTTGACTGTAAGTGAAATATAGATGCATCATGTATATAACCTGAAATGTCATGATAACAAGCTTTTATATTGAATTCTTTCATTGGTAGTCCTCCTAATTACCTCATCAGGTTCACTGATCATAATTTTTGTATTATTGTTGTTCCAAACAATGTCTTGTATCATCTTATGCATTGTTTTTCAACCTTTTTTTACATGCGACCCCTTCCCAAGAAAAAAAATTCTGGCAACCCCCTAGGATCTTGATAAAATAATAACAATGATTTCTTTAAAGATAATGTATTTGTTGTGAAATGAATTTAAAGAAAAAGTAGACACAAGATCTGCTAAATCGAAACAAACAAATTATTTTTGCGACCATATTTGGCTATTGAAATTAGCGTTACTTGCTGATATTTTGAATCATTGAGATATTCTAATCAAGTCTCTTCAAGGGCAAGAAGAGAACATTCTAGCAGTCAAAATTGAAATCATACGATTTCTCACTAAACTTCACCAAAAATCATGGATGGATCTTTTCCTTGCATTCATGAAATCGTCAAAGAAATTGCAATGAACCCAGTGACGGATTAACTTATTTCCCAAGTAGGGACTGTTAAATTTTTGTCAATCTTATCTCTACAATTGACAGTTTCCAGATTATTCTCAAAATCCAACAATTTGGTTGAAATTGAAAATAGGAAATAGAGGAAAAAATTATCAGAAAAATGTCTTACAGACTTCTTTCTGCAAGATATCAGAAAATTGTTCGACAGATTCTTTTCTATTTCTGTAAGACGATTTTGAATTGCAATTTGCCGTCCTAGTCTCATGCCTACTCATCTTGCTGGAAAAACCAACACGGAATGGACCAATTGTTGGTATTAAGTCCTCAAATTCCTTGCATGATACAGGGTCTGCATAATTTAGAAGAGAAACTATCAAACTATTTTGCAAAATTGAACTCTGAAGCTGACACTGGGCATATATGGATACCAAATCCTTGTTTGGATACGACATTACAACTGGCTGATCTGACCACGAGGATGAATGAAAATTTCATAAATTTTGCTGCTAATGACAGAGTTCTATTGAATTTTAAGAAAGTTGGATATAAAAATATAAGGAGGATATCCAGAGCTGGTTAGGAAAGCTTTGAAAGAATCAGTGCCATTTGCTACTTCCCAGTTATGTGAACTAACGTTCCCTCAAACGGTGAACATAGAAATAACTTCAATTAGAAAATGATTTGCTTGTTTACATCTTAATAATTAAATCACTGGCACAGCCTTCTTACTATAGTGTACAGCCCTTGCTTTTTAATTCTACCCGGAATGTGATCGCGATCCCCCAAGTAAAACGCTGCGACCCTCCTGGGGGTCACGATCCACAGGTTGAAAAACACTGATCTAATGTATTCTTCACAAATTGTATTTTCCATTTCAATCAAGCACCATCGTAACAACACTTAATGTTCTTTGAGTTCAAATCTTTCTAAGATATATTTTAAACATGAAATAGCTGTCAGCTCCTGACTATCCATTAGGCACATTAGATTCCAAATTTAAGAACCCCGACTTCAAAGAGCTATCCAAGTATTACATCTATTCTCATTAGCCCAGATGTCTCACAAAATATTATGCCTAGAAGCCCCAAAGTGTCTTAATCCGGTTCTGAAAATTGAAGACAGACTTGAGTATTTACTTATAATTATTCGGAAGGTCACAATACTCTGGCTTGTATAGAATATTATTGACAGGTAATATAACTTGCATTATGCTATTATTTGAGAATATATTGGCTAGTACCACAAGCTCTGTTTTTGGCTGTACTAGCAGTGTTATTTTGAGAAGAGTTTTAGGGCAATATGAATATTTCAAGCTATTTTGTAGACATATGTGCTTTCTGTGATTTGAATCTAAAGATTATTTTCTGAAGTATTCGGGAACATTCTGACAGCGTTAAAACACATCATGACACAATGCTCTTAGTACCGCCAAAAACAGAGCTCATGGTATCAGCCATTGTTTCTAAATCATCCTGAGATTCATTTTGGCGAAGCTGCGGACATGACATGAGCACACAGCAAGGGAGCACATATCACAAAGTGACATTTGAACTTCACAAATAACCCAACAGATGGTTATCTCCTTGATATTGTGCGAAGCGCTTCAATAATTTCATAATCAAATTAAGAAAGTCACAAAATTTGATTGTCATTTGATTGATTAATGATAGACTTGATGAGCGAGAACGTTTAATTTACACGTTTAGATGAATGAATAGTCTAGAGGTGGTCATAAGAATAATGAAATATATTGTCAATTCATAAATAACATAAGTATCAGACTGGCATTCCCTGAAGAAAATAGAGCAGAGACTTACAAAGTGTCACATTAGAAGCTTGATCGAAATAAACTCTTTGGGTCATTCTATAGTTTTTTATAACTTCTAAAAACTGATTGGAGGAAATTAGGTTAAATTGATTCCAGAAGTGTAAGAATGAATTAACATGAAGAAAGCTGTAATAGTCCAGTCAAGTTAGCCTCAAAAATAGGGGTACCCTTGCATAAATTCCCAAGACGCTGAAAATCGGCATGAACGTTAGAAATACAATTCTAATAAAGTTCTAAAAAGTCTCTATCGATTCCATATGTGCAAAAAAATTTATACGAGGTCAAAGTCCACAAAAATGGGGTTTCTGGGTATTTAAGTGGAACGGTTGATTTTATGATAAAAGCAGTCAAGATAAGAATTGTAGATCTTTCAATTTTCTGCAAAAATTGTCCCTACACCTTTTTTCTAAGACTCACCATTTCTGAGAAAAAGCCATTCTAGAGTTATATTTCTAATAATATGTATGACTACGCTGCTTATGTACATTATGGACGTATAATATAGGTCGAACTGTTGGTTCGCGTAACTAGTACTCGTACATTAATATTGAATGATAATTCTAAGAATATGAAATGAGAAGAAAACCAGTCCCTCATTTCATGTAACCATGTGGCCTTAAGCAGCACCTGTCTGCTGTTTAATTGTTAACGTAGCAGTGTCTGTCTATTACTTACTTTAAATTACCTGCATAGATAAATTACGTTACGTATATTTTGCAGAGGTTACATGTAATAAAAAACTTGTTTAATTAGCTTGTCTTCCTCCAACCTCGGCTTCTGCTCATCAATATTTTTATCAAGTACTAGCTGACCCGGCGTACTTCGTAACGCCACAGAATTGATAAATTCAGATTGCAAGGTACTTGAGCTTACCTTTTATATCAGGACCTTATAACCCGGAAATGATAAGGACATGCCAAACTGTGAAAAGATCTTCTTTTGTAGGATATCAATCGAAATAGGAGATTTTTGTATTTGGCCGAGAGTTTGCAGTTCCACTGATTGTCTTTTGAGTTTATATTATTTTCTTTTTTGTTAATTTATTGAAGATCTTACATTAAATATATGCATCTCACATGAAATGCTTATTTAAGTGATTACATAGGAGTAATTATTATATTGGACATAACTTGTCTATTTGAATATGAACCTAACCAAAATGTAACAATGAAATTAATATACATGTGCTGGAAATAGTCCAAGTTAACCAAACTCGCTTAGTTCATATGGTGGTCTATGTACGGTTGAGCGACGTCGCTTCGTTCGCACGGCTGCTTGCCTTTAACTGAGTTTACAACGCTCGCACGGCGTCTTAACGTTGATCGAGCACGCTTTGCTTGCACGGCATCTTACCGTTGACCAATCTCGTTCCGCTCGCACGACATTCTACAGTTGACCGAGCTCACTTCGCTCGCACGGTAGCTTATGGTCAACCGAGCTCGTTTCACTCGCACAGCAGCTTGGCATTGATCAAGCTCGATTTGCTCGTACGGTGGTTTACCGTTGATCGAGCTTGCTTCGCTAGCACCGCAGCTCACCGTTAACCGAGTTCGCATCTCTAGTAAGGCGCTTCACTTGCACATCGACCTATTTTGGAACAGGCTCGTTTCGCTCGCATGACAAAAAAAAGCAGTCGATAGGAACTGAAATCTCCGAGTTTATTTTCAGGTCCTATCGGCTGCTTTCGTTTGCTCCACCCTGGGGCAAATCTTAAAAGCTAAATACGATAAATAAGTTCTCATGATATCAAAAAATCTGTTTTATACAAAATATATGAGAGTATGATATTTCTCCTCCCGATTTTTCAATACTTATTCTGCTATTCTGAACGGAGACAGATCCAGAAAATCAAAGATCATGAACATCGGTCAAGCCGTTCTTGATTTATGAATGGTTTAATTAACCCGACTTTGTTTTATATAATACTGATATCAATCTAATTTTCGATATAAACTTTGATGAGATAATAATAATAGTTAATTATTTGTGTATTGAATCATTGATAATATACATTCTTCCCACCAAAGCGGGAAAATTCATTGAAAGAAAAATCATCTATATATAGATTTGCTGTGCCACGAACCGTCTCCTACGTCCCCTGAACATTCTATCAAAGTTTCACCACAATCGGATCAATGGTTTAGGAATGCATAAGGTACAAACATACAAACATTGATTTTTATTTATATAGATACTAGCAAATTCAAGTGTGGTTTGGGAATCAACTGGACCCAGAAGAATGGAGTTGGAAGCTAATCAATAATATAAAGAAAAAATCAAGTAAATAAAATTTCACACAGAAAAAAAAAAGTGAAATATGTGAAGTGCTACGGAACACTCAAAGAATAGATAATTCTGAAAAAGAATTGTTTTTTATAGAAATTTCAAACCTTAGAGACGGGACTGAAGCCACCATCATCTTAGATCGGGGATGCAACTGTAGACATCGGTACAGTATAGCCAAGCCCAAAATAGTGAAGACTTAGATCCCAGAGTCTAATTAATAATATATTGGAATTATAGAACACTCTTCTTACACCTGCACCAGAAAAGCTTCTTAATACTATTGTTTATAACTGCAGAAAGGGGTGTAATTTGAAATGCGGCTACAAAATAGTGAGCTGACTTTTTTCACCAGCATGCACCAGCTGTCAAAGCCAATCGCGTTCAAATACTGAATCTTTAACAAAAGATAATCCTTACATCAACAATAAAACAACTGTTGTATCGCTATTAGAACAATTTACGTCAACTCAGGAGGATGAAGAAGAAGAAGAAGTTAAATAAGAAGACCTAATTTCATATTAAACTTCAATAAGAAGACCGTAAGTAGGCTTTACGGGAAAACCACATTGAAAAATACGCGCCAAGTACACTTACTCGTAGGTAGCGTGGAAATGTGTGCATATTATGAAGAATATAACTTAAGAATGGCTTTTCTCAGAAATAGTGGATCTTGGAGAAAAAGAAGTGAAGACAATTTTTGTTGACAATTGAAAGATCTACAATTTGTGTTTGAGCTATTTATATCATTAAACTGATCGTTCCGCTAAAAAATTCAAAAAATCCATTTTTGCGAACTTTGACCTCGCATAAAATTTTTTGCACACACGGGATCGTTGGGGTCTTTTCACAACTTCATTATAATATTATCCGTGACGTTCATGCCAATTTTCTGCTTCTTGGGAATCTATGCAAGGGTGAATGTCTATTTTGACTGGACTATGAATAAGGAAATAAATTATGTGGTGATACAACATCGAATTGATATTGTCATCTTGGTTCAGATCTCATTTTTGTAGAAAATCGATCTAATTTGGTTCCCGTCAAGTCCCTCTAATAAATTCTAATCGGGTACAAATCCAGCTTTCATGGTAAAATAACTATAACTATCAAGTCAATATCAATATCAATTCGTTGTGGTTCCACTCTGCTTTGACAAAATAATAGAGAACATATCTATCCATTCTTTTGGTGAATAAATAGATAGTTTATGAGGTTTGTCTGCTTGGTTTTTGTCTTGTGTTCATATCTTGTCTCGAATAGCAAAAATAATATTTCAAATGCATTCAAATGTTGTTAATTTAGTCTAGCCTTGAATTTTGTAATACCATTCCCAGACTCTCTGCTCGTAGAAGTAGCTTGAATGTAAAATTGTTGGAACGAACCCCGAAAAAATCTGAGAATGGAAAGATCATTCCTACATAATTGAATGGATAATACAGAAGTTCAGAGACACAACAAGCTATAAGCCTCCCAAACTTTGAACCCTAATAAATTCTTGAAAAGGTTGAAAGCTCAATATTTCATACATTAAATAATAACACTTTATTTTTATATTTCAACAGGATGAGTCACTCAATAGGAATGAATCCCAATACAAAATTAAACATCAATACGGGCATACAAAGAATTGAAATGCAGTACAGAAACTTAATGAAAACTTTGACATTCGTAAACTGGAGGATGTTTCAATGTAGGAAAAAACTTTTCAGAATTCATTTCAATAAATATGTTTTATTTTGATAAAGCTCTGTACATAAAAATTATTCGGTAATTAACGTTTCAACAGCAAGGTGCTGCCTTTTTCACGTATATAAATGTTCAATTTACTATTTTTGTCTAATATTTATTTTATCCAATGAAAACATCTTTCACATTACAAAATGAGATGTTACGAAGCACTATTCCTTAATTTTCGATCAAATTCTGGCGAACTCCCTCACCAACTAACTTGTTGCGCAGAGTTTATATTAGGTACCTGCTATACATTCTTCACAATTGAAATTATTCAGCCTGGTTTTCAAATCTGTTAACGGTAGAAAACAGTAGAATCGTAGTATTACTTTTGGAGTCCCCTAATAACAATTTGATCTGATAATGAAAGACAATTTTGCGTCTAGTTGAAAACTATGCTTATTTACACATAATATCAAAGCTAGAAGCATGAAAGAGAGAAAGGAAGTGATGTTTCCTGCTCCATCAATTATATCGTTTAGAAAGGTTTGTTCATCAAGAAAGTCTCCTTTTTCATCTTCGTATTTCTCATTCACTGAAAGAAAATTGAATTTTGTTTTGGGGGGCTACAGTTTTTGGGTTTATTTATTGAATGATATAATTTTGAGTATCATATGTACGAAGCCCTCGACGCAAGAATGATGTCCACATAGGGTACGATCTTTCCATCACTTAAGAGATATTTTTTTGAATTAATCGATTTTGGAGACTTATTTTCTCCTGAACGAGTATGAAATGAACGATGATAGCGTTGTGATCGAGCAAATGTAATGCTTTTCCAGATAATGATGGATTGCTTTGTCTTTTTTTGCTCTACATTTTCCTGAATGGTGTAATCAATATTTATGTTGAATACTGTATGAATGATAATATTGAAAAGCATACTGAGAAAACTATGTGACAAAGGTAGCAATTTGAGTGGTACGAGTAGCAATTTTGAAGATATCCCTGACAACATGAGGAGGTAAAGTTGATGTGATGGTAAGTTGCAGCTTGAATGGTAGAATCTTACTATTCAAGTGTTAACCAGTACCGCTTGCAGCTGTGCAACAGATAAGATATCAAACATCAAACTTATAAGGTTGAGAAGTATTAGTTTGAACAGAATCAGAATGAGTAAAACTGTTTTCAAGGTAATTGTGTTTCGCGATCATAAGTGAGTCTTCAAACAATGTGCAATTTCAAACTTACCACTCAATTCTTACCACTCGAGTCCTATTACTCATACATTTGTTCACTTGAGTGGTGCAATTTAGTTTCCCCAGCAAATGATTAATTGAATGTATGAAGTTGTAAATGATTGAGAAGAGTGAAGGGATGACTGATTGTGATGTTTTGGTGGATTTTGTGAGATTAGAAGAATGAGCGAATGAGTGTTTTAGTAATATAACATCGAGTGATGGAAGGATTGACAAGTAGTTTGAATGAAGACTATTTGCCGATTATAAGATTCTGGGACATTTACACGGAATATCTCTGTTCAAAATCATGCAAGATTGAGTTTATGTAATATAATACTTGTACCTGCATGGATTTATAGTAGCGAATGATCTGTGGGTGAACCAAAAAGAATATTGTCAAGGATGTGGTTGAAAGAGTGAGAATGTGTCATTAAAATTTATTTGGGCATGTGAAATGCATATCAAATAATAGTTTCCTGAGAGAAATATATGTGAATTAAGCAAAGGAGGAGTGTTTGGTTAGATGAAACATAGTTGCTGGTTGCATGTCCAATGCAGTTTTTGTCAATGTTATTTGATCTGGAATATATAAATAGAATGAGATCTATATGGAAGTGAAGCCCATCATCTTGAAACAATCATTCATATTACCTACGTTTTGAATGAAAATATAGGATGTGTTATAATACTGGTTATGGGAGCTAATTGAAAACGAGGTTGAGGTATGCAAATTCACATTAATCTTTTTTAACTTCAATGTAGCGCGTTATAAATAAAATTCTGGTAGTGGAGCATTAATTAAGTTTATACAAAAGATCTAAATACCTTCACTGTCTTTTCTGAGCTTGTTAATCTGAACAATTGAAATTAATCGCGTTAAAGACATAAACGCAGTGGGCGGATACTGAAATTCTCTGTTTCTCAGGTTACTTACTTTGTTTTCATCGCTTTCTTTATAAATAGCTTACCAACAGAGATATACGGGTTTGATTCAAAATACAAATACTAGTAGATATCTAGATTAAAAGTCATATCCTAAATCGAGCATTTATTATATATTTTCGACATATTTTAAGCATTATGAATGTGCGCTTGAAGAAATTCAATGCAAATGCAATGGAAGTGTGTAATAGGAGCTGCCGTAATTTAAATTAGGTGCTTTTGAGATTCGAAATCACACAATATCTCGAATGATATACATGCCAATTATGGAATTTAGGAGCTTTTGAGATTTAAGGACATGGATTATTTCTTGTCGTTGAACTTCACGAATTACATCTAGACATCCGCTGAGGAGATCACCGTATCCCCGCTCTTATATAATTCCTCATCTCATTTCTGTGTTGTTTCATTCTCAATTAGAACCTTATGATGCATTGATTGGTGGGAATGATCATCTTTTTCTTGAAAATATTAACTTTTTATGTATCCTCCTTATATCCTTGAAAGTAGAGTCTCCTAAAGACCTATCAAACCTGAATAAGTCAATATATACGTGAAAACAGATTATATTGCAGGATGGGTAGATATTTGAATCAATTCTTATAAATATTTAACTTGTTTCTCCGCACCAGTAGCTTCATTGTCTCAAATATACGTTTAATGTTAAATACATTGATGTACACTGATGTCATCTCTTCTAAATAGCTTCGATCAATATAAACCGACCTGAATTCAATAGAAAATCGGCTTTTACTACGTCTGATTTCCTTTCTTTTATGGTAACATAGCCATAGCTGTTATCAGATGTTTTAAGTACCCCTCTTTATAAAGATACGCGAAGCAGATTCAGAATCTGCACTTTGAAGTCTTCGTTTCTACTTCGCATGGAAAAATAGTCCACATAAAAGGTTTATTTCAACTTAATTATCAAAGTAATACATTTCTGTTCCAGTTTTTTCATCACTATTAAGATCTTTTATTCAGACTTGGATGAATAAAACGAACTATAAACATCAGAATGATAAGAGAATTAATGCAACAAGAGTGTAACATATCATTACAAGTATTTGGTAAAAAGGTTTACTTGTATTCTTATTGCAAACGGTGGTGTGTTGATTAATAGCTCGTGACGTACTTATAGTGATCACCGTGAGATCATGCCAATAATGGACACACATATTTCTACTCTTTTGCCCAGGTTTATCGTTGGAATTTTCATGCTTACCATATTCTGGTCATGTTCGTAGCGGTCAATTTTTGTTCCCTGTTATTTATGTATCCATACGACTTGATTTAGATTCAATTTCTAATTCGACAAAGCTTCAACCAAGAATCATCATTAGGAAACAACTGTATCAGTGACTTGATTAAAGAGTCATAACGTCGAAACAACTAGAATGTACGGAATTTATAAATAAAAGGCTATTTATTTTTGATCATTTTTATATCAACCAGCTCGTATTTTTCATTCCAAATAAAAATTTGTTGAGTATTACCAAGATTCCAGTGAAAATTAAACACAACGTAATTATGCGTTGGGAGTTGAAGACAGACGCATTCAATTTAAATGCCACTTACTATCTGAATTTAAACTGAGCTTTTTAAATCTCATCTCAGTGGAAAGCGCTGACTCGCACCTTGCTCTCAAGCGTTGACATTTGCGATTCTAATAAGTGCTTCCAGTGTTTTTGGTCTCTCTCCCTTCTACTTATTTCATATCTTGCTATCTTCTTCACGCGCTGAATGTTTAATTTTCGGTTGAAAAACGCAACGTCGTAAAAATGCCAATGCGATGGTAAGAATTAATTTCAAAAGAGAATTTTTACAGTTCGATTTTAAAGGGGATAAAATGGAAGTTTTTAATTACAGAGATGATTTCTATCTTTAAAGAGAAGCGAAATTCTCGTATATTGAGGTTTTCAACTCAATTCCATTACTTGTAGTAAATAGTTCACATTTTCGCTTGATGTTGTATTTTTGGTGTAATCTGAGAGTTTTCCGATTTCTTTCAGTACGGAGCTACCTCAATTTTTGATTTAAAAATATATCATATACATATGTATATGGCTATATGAGTTAAATTAACCACTCGAAGGATTTGATTTTCGAAAGTATTAATTATTAATGTGTGAACATTGAGCAACTCAGCCCATGGACTAGAAGTTTATGAGTCTCGTTGATTTGCTTGTGCCAATGTGTGTGGGGCTTTCTGACACACATTGCTCCTGCATAGAACCATAACACTTTTGTTTCAGCGACGTATACTAGCTGAGATATTGAGCTCAAAATGATTTTGTTCTCTGTCCATGTTATTTCTCAATAGAATACATATTTCCTCAATAAACTTGATAAGCTACTATTCGCAATGCTGAATTAAAGCAGTCAATAATCTGATAACCTCTATAAGTATGACTCTATCAATCAAACAGTATCGGAAACAATAAGTAGTCAGTTTATGAGTAGATGAATAAAACTGTTGGTCTGTAGCCTTAGAAAAAGTTTCCAAGTAGGAGTAAGTTGAAATAATTGGAGCTCTTGGAGTTATTATGGATTTTTGGTACTCTTGTTGTCACATATGTAGAACAGAAATATCTAGGAGGAATGCTCATAATACTTTTCTCACAGTCATAAAAAAAGCAATACGATTCTATTATAACTTACTATAACATGGATTTGTGTACGAATATAGTTCAATAATACTTCGAATTACAATGATTTTCATTTTCAGCATATAATTTTATTAAAAAAAAAATAAGAATGCAGAATATATAGGAAGGCACCGTTTGTTCTTTTGATCAATTCTTGGCGGAGGTTTTGCCGATCTTTATTTCTTCATGAATATAAATGTGGAGGGGCTATGTTAGATTTGTAATAAAATTTCGATCGAAGCTTGCCCTTAACCCTTGTTTCTTTGTCGTCCTGATTGACAAAGGATACATGAATAAAAGGAATGAAAAAGTCATTGTATAACAATAGAGATATATATAAAATAAAAAATCTTGTGGATTTCACTTTGAGTTATCCTTGAAATTGGGAAATTTGAAACTTTTATTGAGAATGATAGAAAATTCAATCAAGTGTGATTGGATTTCCATGTCTCTCATCTATGAATATGATTCTATAATATCAAGATAATTTCTAATAATCTATACATTTTTCAGAATTTTATTTGATAAAGAACTTTTTTTTGATTTCAAATTCTGTATATTCCATTTGAAATCTTGACGTTTCGTTCCTTTGACCAAGGATCTACTTCAGAGAACAATAATACTGAAATAATACAAGGCAAGTAACTAGATACTGAAAATATTGTGACGTGCGGGAGTGAGAGGGGAGCTCGTGAATACGACGCAGTATGGGGAGGGGCTTCTTGTCGCCTCTTACGCCGCGCTACGTCGCAGCGCATCACCCCTCCCAATGGAAGCCCCTAGCAATTCCTGGAAATGGAAAGAGTCGCGAAAATCGAAAATTCGAGAAGGACGGTGTTTCTCTATATAAGGCCAAGCCAACGACGTTTAGAGTAGGACAGTCATAATAGTAGCAGTGCAAATAAATAATAAACAGTGACAGTGAAGTGAAAGTGTATATAAATAGTGAAATATAAATATCTGTGACTTTGATTAAATTAGAATTAAGTGATTAATATATAAATATACTGTTATTTGTGACATGAGAAGAATTAAAGATTTTATTTCATTTAGATTAATAAATAGTGACTTTTATTTATTTACAGAGTGATTCATCAAGCAATAAACATTACAATATACAGAATACTAGATGTGATAACGTGTATATATCACATCTAAACAAAAAGAATGAAATCCTCTGGCATTCACTCAAGGCTTCAGGAAAAACCACGTGAAGATCCTAAAAAGAGGAATATGTCCTATTTGATACAGCTCCGCACACATCCTAAATCACAAAATACACTACAATTCAACAAGACAGCGTAGCGCTTTGCTATTGGTTTGGCTCAAAACTGCAGTGTCAATAAGTCTTCAGTATACTTCATAATCCAGAACATACACAGAACTGCACCAAACAAAACATAACTATTATGTGTATTATTGATTACAGAAAGCCAAACATTTGATAATTCAAAACCATCAGTATGGTTGGAATTATTTGTATAAAAGACTATCTCAATTGCTTCTCTAACCAATATATATCATTAATCGATGAGCATCTAGCGACTATTCTAGTTATTCTATTAATTCTTCATGAAAGTGTTGTTCTATCTGAATGCAAATGTGAAATATTGGCTTTATCTAGAAATTATGTGGAGAGATTTGGGATTCTCTTGTTAGATTGTAATTTGATGTATGACAATAAATCAAACAAACAGAAAAAAAAAATAGCGCACAAGAATCTGATCTCACATCAATCGATTTCTGCATTCTAATACCCATCAAATAAAACTTTGGGTTTTGTGAACAATCACAGACCCAATCATTGATCTTATACCATTCTAGTTGATGAAGAGAATTGTCGATAATTCCAGTAAAAGAAATGAATGAAATACTACAAACTTAATGAGTTTAGCTCACTCTTCTGTTTGTCTCATGCTTAAATTCGGTCCCGATGAATTGATTGTAGGTTAACTTGCTCCGTTCGCACTTTCGGAAAGCATTCCTGAATAGTACTGAATTGTGTTTTGTGTGTCTGCTGAGCCTAGTTCTAGTCCAAGGCTATCAAAACTAGTTTTTCGTACTATTTTGATTCACACTTCTTCGCTAAAAGTATGACCAAGCGACATTATTGATGATTCTATCCACTCATTGGGATGATAAGAAAATAATATTTTCCCATCATAGATTACTTGACGTTGGGTCTGTGATTTCCCATAATTACCAAGCTTTGATAAAATAAAGTAGATCAAAGAAACGATTTCATATTCTTATCGTTATTTTATACATTTTTGATAGAGAAACGTGAATAAATTGAACAACAAATATAACTGGAAGTGATCATGAATATGTTCTTTCATGTAATACGAAATGGAAATTTGGGTGAAACGTTGAGTGACCGAGGATAATATTCATATCAATATTGAAACAAGCTCATTAGTTGCATTCATATCATGTATTCACTCTTTGCACAATACCTTCCCTCAGTGTTCATTTATACTCAATTATAATTAATACTTATGCTACAGCTTACAAATTTTTATAAGTCAATTATAATCAGTTGCAATTTTGTGTGAATCTATAAGTTTTATCAATTCATGAATCTGTGAATTATGAACAGAATCGCAACAAACCTGTTGATATTAATCAAGAAAAGTCGATGCGTTTTTATCAGTTTCTTATAAATTTATAGATCTGTAAGACTTATGAATTTGCACCAAATTGCAACATTTAAGATTATAAAACAATGAGGAAAATTTTTTCCTGTATTTAGATAGATGGATATTATTGTTATATAAATGAATATAAACATTCCAGTGTGCATTAATTCCCAACATGCTGGATTTTTGTACAGGTCTTGAATATGTCATCACAAATCCTATTCCAGAAGTCTCAATCGATCCTGATTGTGCTTTGATTTTTGTCCAAGGTCACAAATTTCTGTTTATTGAATTCATCTCTGAAACGGTAAGACCTACTGGGAAAATAGATTAACAGTCTGTAGATCGTGAGACTCTCTACGAAAAAGATATCGATACTATTTTTTCTTACGAAGCACCGTTCTCGGTTTATCGTAATTTTAAACATAGAAAATACGAATATGCAGTCATATGTGACCAGTATGCGTCCTGGGGTCATCCATCTGGAGAAAAAAATATTGGAATATTGGTTTTTGAATGAATTCAATCCTAAAGACTAAGGTTGATAATTGAATTATAATATTTTGGAGCTAATTCAGACATTTCTTTTACCTGCTTCAGAGAAACTGCTGAATATAATTTTTTGTGGAAAAAAAGGCTGCACGAACAACTATTGTGAATGCAGAAAAGTTGGATTGTCTCGTTCACCAGTCTGTACAAATTGTTAAGACCACTCTGTGGCACTCACAATTATTTGTGCAGCCTGTATCGCAATCATAAAAAATTGTATTTAGCAGTTTTCCCGAAGCAGGTTAACATGATTTTCCAGCCTCAGTCTCAAGGAGTGAGTTCATTGTCTAGCTACACTTGCACTTGATAGGACACACACATATGTAGTATTTGAGTGCACTAAGACCAAAAATCAATATTCCAATATATTTTTCTTCAGATGGTGGACTGGCCACATATAAGTGCGAATTCGAATCTTCTAGGTTTGAAATCACGATAACTTGAGAACAGTGCTTGATAAGGGAAAAAGTATAAATATCTTTTTTATAGAGAATTTTACGATTCACAAACTTTTTTTCATCCATTATTCCGGTAATTCTCACCATTTCAGAGATATACGCAAGATCAAAAATTTAATGACGTATCCAATACATATACAAAAATCCAGCATGTTGAGAATTAATGCAAATTCAGCTTTTTTTTTTTCGTCTATTTGGACTGGGTAGATAAGATTATGAACGTGATTGGAGCAGAAGGGATGTATTTAGATATAATAGAGTAATTTCTATTGATGTAATGTTGAATAGTGGCTTATGCGAATCTCGTTTTAAAACGTAAGTGTTATTTATTATCACAAATCTTATCATTCGAATTTGGCGCCCAATTACCTGCTTTCACTTTTCCGCTTGAACGTCGATTTATATATTCATCATCAGAGCTTAAAGAGAATATCATGATCCATTCAAAGTGTTGCCAAGCGGAAATATTGGATATAGTTTCTCTTTGCACAATAATTGGAATACACAAAAATAAACTGTCATTCATATATCTAGAAACTAGCAGATAGTATATCAAGATATAAGTGTCATAAGACATGATTTCAGGGCACGCGTTCTTCTAATGAACAAAGGACCTTATAGATATTAATGGTACAAGTTTGATATAGCCGTTGTTATGAAACGTGTGTGATGTTAAATCATGAGGCGATTAGCCGAGTGTTTTTGTCACTCAAGTTTCATTACACTAGCTATGCTATATCAAACGTGTATCATTCAATATTTTATCTACGACGGTCTTAATTGCTGCTGAATTAGATTTTTTTATTTCATTCGAGAAACATTTAGTGCCAGTTTCTCCAAAGCTAGTTAAATTTATCCAGAGGTTATTTTATACGGAAACTATTGTTGAAACAATTGTAACTATAGTTACCAACTCAAAATAACCTCTAGATACATTTAACTGACTTTGGTGAAACCGGGCCTTAGGGCTTGTTAATAATGGATGTAAACTTAATCTGTTAACTTATGATGCAAGATGTATGATGTTATTTTCAACAGCCTGGTTCATAATCAAACGTCAAAATTGTCAGAAATAGATCTAGAGAATGATCTTCAAAATCGATTGACAGCAAAACAATTCTGTCATGTTTCCAATAATTCTGTTAAAATATAAAACAATTATTGTAGAGAAGGAATTACCATGAAATGTATTTTCATTTCATGTCATTTCTTACTTGGTATTTTCATTTCATGAGCTATAATATGTATTTTCATGAATTCTTATTACATAATTCATTTTTATAGTCCACGTTACAGTCGTCATATATGGGTATGCGGAAATTGAGTCTAATTAACACAAACTTTGTGATGTGGAGACGAAATGTCAGTGTCAAATATGTCTACTGAAATACAAAAATAAATGCAACGTATACACGTGATACAATGCTCGCTCGCTATTGGTTGGGAATAAGCTGTATGATGTTAAACTTGAAAATTGGTGAATTTTACGGTTACAGCATAAGTTAACATCATATTTCATGTCATTATGAACGTCAACGTGGAAATGCGTATAGTTTAATTTTAAAGATTACAGAATAAATCACCGGTTACATCCATTATAAACCAGCCTTAGTGTGAAATTCATAGCTTGATCAAATTGCATTTTATTCATTGTTATGGCAACTATTTGTTCATTTGACAGCTGTCAAAGTTATAGAGAAAATAAATATATCTAATTGTGAAAATCTTGTCCCTGATCTTGTAAATGTGTTGAATTTCATAATGACACGCAAATTAGTGGGCGAATCACCTATTAGTGCACCGTAGTACATAAAATATCTTATGAAACGTGTATCTCATACAATTTTCTCCTATTTGAATTCATTTATGTCCAAAGATGATGGAGAATATTTGATTCTTAATTTGACTTTTGGCTGACACTGAGACTTGACAGATAGGTAATTTGTGGGAATCAAAGATATTTTCCAAAATTTGTTGATTTGAATATTGTTACTTTTTAAAAATAGATAAATATAAACCTGAACAATATATTGAATTGTGACATATCAAAATGACAGTTAGGTCATCCAGCAACGTAGCTACTAACTTCATGAAAATTAGGTTTAAGCTCTAAAAAGAGATACTTTACGATACCCAAACGAGTCTCACAGAGTACACTTTATGACACCCTAATAGAAAAAAATGCTTATAGAATATTTTAACTGATATTTATATGAAATATACTATCAGTGAGTAAAAAGATAACAATCTTGAAATTTTTCATATCACTGAGTCTTTATAAATAGAAATAATTGACTAGACTCCGATATCAAAAGGTCTAAGGATTTAATTCCTGTGCATTGAAGATGTATCGATAGGCAATGTGACAAGACTATTGAGTCTTTATTTAGATCTCTTGTTCACAGACTTTTAGTAATGGTATTTGTCACAAGAATGTTAGATAATTTTATCTACGCCCGGGAGTTAACTGCCACTTCTGCCACTCATTTCGCGTGAGTTAAGAGCTTCAATAACGCACCCGTTTTTCATTAACGCACTGGGTTTTGAAAATGAATAATGGCAACAAAAATAATATATTTATTGAAATACAAAATGAACTATTTATTATAAATGTTAATTGTACAATTTTTACAATTTTTAAAATTAATTCCTGATGAAGAGGAGAATTGCGATGAATTTTTGTTGACTACATTTAATTCTTGATTATTTGCACTGATCCTGTTTTCTTTTTCACCTAAAATGCCTGTGGCTATCTTTTTTTATTTTCAACCGTACTTTCTATATAGCTCTCAGCGACAGTATTTGATCGCCAACCACCATGACGCCTTATAGTTAGCAAATCCGCGCCTGAATCGACTAACAATGACGTGGATGAGCGCCGGAAACAATGACCGGTATATTCTTTAGCATGTACAAGTTTCAGAAATGAAGCTATTTTTTGGGGCAAAGAGTCAAACGTATCAATTCTCCCAGGCTGTTTGAAGCATTTACCCTTTCTGTATTGAATGGAAAATCGATCATGATCAACATTATTTGAACGAAGACCAATATGATCCCGAACAATTGTAACCATATTTATACCATTATATTTCCAGCAGTTACAAAAATTCTCTTAATACTTTGGTTTAAGTATTTGGTAACAAAAAGTGTGAACACTGCCCTTCGTCCTTTACATTACAAAAAAGTAAATTTGCTAATTCTTCTCGTCTACAAGCACCAGCAAGACCAACTATCAACGCCACTTTCCAGAATAAGAATTGTTCATTATCAGCTTCTTGCGAAAATTTAGTAAAATCCGTTTTCAATAATATTCTTGATTTCTTTGCACGATATTTATCAGATTTTCTTTTGAGCAGAGCAACTAAATTCGTATATTTGCTTATATCAACATTCTTTTTAATGGAAATCATGGTACGTATCATAGAATAATACGCCCAGAGAGATAAAGGCACCATTTTCCATATTTTGTATATATAAGTTTATACTTAGACTTGGACTTCTCAAGTAAAAAGCCAGCGATAATTTTAGATGCTTCTTCTTCAATATCTGAGTCAATACTTCCAGAAACACTCATTTTCACAAAATGCGTGAAGAATTTATGAAAAGTAACTATTTACAACAATCAACAAATTGTTCAAGCTGTTTATGTCAAATTGTGGTCGTCATGGATTAGAAAATTTTTACAGCAATTACTTGGATTTATTTTGTTCTTATCAAAAATTCTAATTATTTAAATTTTTCAACTTTGGACGGGCGTAGATGAAACTTTGTACGATACATATTAAGATACTTATGTGATTACACAACTCGGCTATCGCCTCGTTGTGCAAACTTCACATGCGTATCTTGATGATGCTCTTATCCCACTTGTATCGTGAATAACTATTATACTATCTAACATCATATTCGAACTGGAAAAGGAAACTGAATTTGAATGAACGTAACAAAACTCAATTCAGCTCAAAATAACAATAACAATTCAACAATAATACTTGGTAAACATATGCATTCTCTTGTTTTATTTTCTCTGACCTTTTTCTAGTCTTTTCATCTTCCTCATTCAAATGATTTTACATTCACGTAATACTGAACAAAATTGTACAGCATTGCATATCACAGAGATTACACGGAAATGCTTTGAAAACTCCTATGTGACTGTCGTATCACTCTGTTCGTAACTCTGGAATTCACTCATTGTTGTTTACGTGTTGTTATTCACTTGTAATGCATGAATGTAATAATTAAATGTCCCAGAAAATATGAATTCATAAAAGCCGCACGCAATTGAAAAGCTACACAATGTGTTGTTCACAATTATATAAATTGTCATTCAAGAGAATTGCTGAAGATATTTTCATACTAACTAGGTGGCAGTTATTGAGTACACCAAATCTTTATTTTACATCACTGACAGTGCTGTGCGATTTCCTCGCACGATCTAACAACACGACTATAGCACATATTGTTACGCATTAATGATTTAACAGTGCGAACGTATGAACAGACGTTAATCGCGGAAAATTTGCTATTATCATTCCACTCCACTCTACGCGACTCCACCTGTCAACCGCGTACTTGTACTGTTGCGCCTCCATCTCTTTCTGAAGAATTTCTCCTGTTATCTGTTTGAACTGCGTTCAGTGGTATTTTGCGGGAGAAATATTTGATGTTGAACTTCTTGTCAGGGATATACAATCATTCCTTGCAACCGGGAATTCTAGAAACAATAATGATTATTGTTTAGCAGAAAAATATTAGAGGGGCTCAAATCTCGACTGGTAGTGATAATACTTCATGCTCTATACTTATGCTTCTTTAAATTGTCTAGCGTAGTTAACATTTTATAGCTAGTTAGAGTTCACAAAGATATATTCACTTTAATAATCGGAAGGTGATGCATGCTAGAGCAGAAGCATTAGATGGAAAATTCGCTTGGTAAGGATATGTATCCACTTTGGATTATCAGTCTAATCCGCTTTTGAATTTTTTGCTCCACAGTTTTCTCGTTATTGCGCACAAATGTGCGGAATTGTAATTAATCTGAAATTACCTAGCACTCGAGCTTAACTAATAGTAGGAGTGGAAATTTTTTCCCAGGCGAACGTTACATTATAGCAATTGTCTAACTATCTGTTGAAGCCGCCAAGCAGAGTTTTTAGCAAATTGCTTCGCAGGCAATTATCTCAATGAATCTGTTCTCTTTAGTAAAGATTTCAATGTGAAGACGAACGCTTCTGTTCTTTTATTTGAATCGTCTATAAACATTTTATGTCTTATTTTATTCTTAACACCAATTCCGTAGATTGGACGCTCGATAAATAGATGAAAACGTGCACAGTGCCTGAACTTCTTCGTCCAAGCTGAGATTGGGGCATAATAGATGTTTCAAAACTATATATACATATTCAACTTTCAAATATGTAATAGTTATTCATGCAACAAGTGTGTAAATTTGAGTATTATGACATGAGGCCAAGTATTTGGTGACGTCACTAGAAATGTTGACCGAATGCCATAATGCTTGGTTTTTCTGTACTTGGACTGAAATTCACTTGTTTAGTCTTGAATAAAGATTTCATAGGTTTCTAAATTAATAGACCGTTTAATCACAAAATAACTCTCAACGGTATGATGCTTATGAAATTTGACGATACAGACCGATCCTAAGCCGTCTATAGAATCTTAGGGTCTTTGTGTTCAATGATAGTGACGCTGAAGCAACAGTTGCAATGTTCTGACGAATATCGGCAAATCGAAATTTGTTAATTCAGATGAATTTCCTGTAATTTCAACACGTAATGTCATGATAATGTTAATCATTGGATCTTCCAAACGAAATATAGACTACCTCGAATGTACAATCTAAATTAAAATGCAAAATCTATTAGGCATAACGTTGAATATTCACGCTGAAACTTTGCCTATGGGTGGAGACATCTATTAATATGCATACAAAATGCAGTAAATAGTTTCTATTTATTGTGGTGACTGCTACTGTGACTTCTCATTCAATGTAACCGAAACTGTGCAATATGCTTACGAGATGCGCATTGTACTAATTCACCATTAGATATAAATTCTACATTCCGACAATGAAGTATAATGCAAGGATGCAGTACTGAATATGTTTTTTCCTCTTCCCGCTATTATTCGATTCGTTTCGAAGCTATATGAATAGGGCGTGGCGAATGAATAGATAATTCACAAGAGTCGCAAGTTCAAAATGTACTTCTTATTTAAAATAGAGCTAGAATTTGAATTAGGGAGAATTTGTCAAAGAATTTATAAGACTATGAAATTGTGTAATAACATTTTAACTGTGAAAAAACACTCGAATACTAGGGAATAACTGAAATTCTTATTTATTCCAAAGAGATGGCTCAGTTTCGTGCTACACGCCAATAGGGCAAATTTGCAACATTTCTGTCAATACATTGGAGAATGAATTTTAAGTTGGTGCAGCATATGAATCCATGAAATTACTCATGAAGACGATTATCATTGGTTCACAAATTTAACAATGTGTTTGACAGATTATATACAGAAATGTCTCACGAATAAGTTTTGCTCCGAAAAGCTGAGCAATGAGGAAGCAAAAAGAATGTATCACTATCTAAAATGACTATCTGATGACACTGACCGTCTTTTGAACCTAGCTTTTATCATAAACTATTAAACTCAGATAATTTGGAAAAAACATTTACTTGTATCCTCCAAATTTTTTTTTGATTCTTAATTTTTCTAAGATTTATTTATTTGGTTACCAGAAATTTCATCAGATAGAAGTATAGGGACTATTCATATACGTATACGTATCGTAGCTCCATTGTTGTTGTGAATTTAGGGATACATTGATGTTATAATACTTTCTAAATAATTCGTATACTGATATTTTCTATTCGTAGTAAATTCCCATGCTACTTGAATTTGAGATATGCTGATGGTATTATCCAATAAATTCAAGACAATTAACCATGTTCCATTACACAAGAACAATGTACGGCCTTAATACTTGATCCGTAGCATGTACAATGCACAAAACTTGAACTAACGCAACATAATTTGCACCTTACGGTTTGGGGTATTTCGTGTACCTGTGATAATAAAACGGAGAGTCTTTGTTTCTCCTCGCTGGATATATTTAGATAATTCTCACAACATTTGGAATATCAAGAAGTTGCAGAGAAAACATCAAAAATCCATCGTTTGCATAAGGGTTTACATCTTCTGCAAAACGACAGCCCTTAATATCGTTATCGCCCCATTAAAAGATCATTCTGGTAGATTTAAGGTATCTGCGAGACGATCTGGAAAAAAATTATCAATCACTATTTTCATCCGATACGGATGTGGCAGACACTCCAAGTGCACTTGGTAAATTGATCGATATTTCATTAGCTGTAGGGTGTGGTTAGCAGTCGTCAAGCTACGATTTCAGATTCTGCAGAAGACGACTTTCAGTTAACTCTCTGCCTTCGTATTGCCCGAAGACTTGATCGTTCTTCTCCTCTTAGTATGATGTAACTCCTTTAGAAGCGACGTAGGTCACTTTGGATACCTTCATATGAAATTCTTCAACTCCATTACAAGTTATCTCTAATCAGAACAGTCTATAGTCTCATCCAAATAAATGCAACACAGCCATATACTCGAATAAAATCTCTTTTCGAGGTCTCAATCTAGAATTAAACTACGTCCGAAGAGTTTTTCAATTGATGGAAGAATTCAGTTCCACTATTGTCTCCGAACTATATAGACCTCAAGATGCTTCATCCATTCGTCTACTTAAAGACTAAATGTGTATCTTATATTGTTATTTTTCTCGTGTCTCTTGGACTTTCAGTTTGCTACTTAACATTGTTTCGAACATGTGTGAAAGCCAATACTCAAGCCGAGCATCACTCAATTTATTGTCAACTGACCATAATTCATTCAGTTTCACATACTATTATAAATGATTGATATGAGTTAATTTTGCCCACACTTTTTGGACGTCTCTTCTCTAGTAATATTTTGATAAAATGAACTTGGTAACATCCTTTACTTTATTGCGATAATTCATCCGTATACCACTAAGCAGCATTACCCAAACAATTTCATGCTGACTAACCGTTTACTGCAATGCTGACAGGAGAATGATGGCCATCCTACTCGGATAATCCTGAACGTTCAGCAAATCTCTTTACCAGGAGAAATGTTCTTCTGTCTCCACCCAACCTCTCCACACTATATCTGTCTTTTTCTAACCCAATCTCTTGCTCTTCCAACGCAAATGTGAGGATGATAATGTGAAACAAGTGACAAAAAGATTTATTCATGCTATCTGTGATGTCAGAGAGCTTAATGATTATGCAAATCTGAGATAACGGAGGAGAATCGATAATTTTCTGGAGGATGATTGTATATAAAAACAAACTATCATAAAAGTCATCTGACTTTGTCAGGTTAATTGAAAAATACTTCTAAATAAAATTAGTGAGCAAAGTAATCCGGAGATTTTGGTCATATTACATGAATCTTATTACAAGATGAGTACTTCTTGAAGGAAAGCAATGTTTCTGGATCAAATTATAGTATTCCGATAGTGTCCTTCATGAAACAACTATCTTGAAGGACTACGATTATATTTAATACCCAGAAACAATAATTTGTATCTATCTTTCATTCTATAGGAAGTTTATTCATAAAACCTCTTCCTTCGCTCAATAACAGTCTTCAATTGATTGTTTTTACCAAAATTCTGAATGTTTTTTCGAGGGTATGGGAGAAATCTAATAATAAAACCCAAGCACTGCGCCGAGGATAGTGCATCGAGGAGCTTTACCGACTAATCTCATCCTCTCATGTGAAAAGAGTGGTACCACTTTCGCATTACTTCGCCGTGCAAAAATTAGATTGGATGCTTGTTGCCATGAAGAACAAGACTCAATTCAGTCTGATTAATTGTTCAATGAGCTCTCATATTGATGATAATGTCGTCGACTCCTAATGTATCATCTCATTTCATAGCTGCTCAACCAAGAGGTCTAAGAATGGAATAAGGACTTTCGTATGAATAATTGATGCTGAGAGAACTTACACTGTAAAACGTGTGACATTCGCTCAAGTATCGTCAGCGTCAATTATATTCAATCCACTAGTTGAGCTTTCCTGAACTTAACGCTTCGAATTTCCTGAGTTCAACAACTTGGAAAGTAATTTTAAGGAGCAAATCAATTAAGTGAATGTTTTCTTTGATTGAGTTTCGTTAACAGATTTTGGATATGCGTAGGACGAAGTCATTTCTTACGTTGTCAAAGTCTTTTACGTCATATGCAGATGACGCTCTTTGTCTCTGGTTCTTTCTTACTTGTGAACCCCATTCGTGGCTGCGTTTTCCGGTTTCCGGCGTCTGGAGATGAGTTTGTGCTCACGCCCTACATACATTTGGAGGTAACCTTAACGATATGTTATAGAAGCATTTGCTTCGAACTTCCACATATAATCACAGCAATTTGGAATGCTATCAATAATGTTGCATGAGATTGGATTTGGCTTTATTCAGAATTCAGCAATATATAAGCAGTTCTCGTGATTTTTCTTGAGAATAGAATAATCACAGTTTTGTATTAGTTCTATCTGAGAATTCCACTAATCAGTTCCTACATCTCCATACACAACGAAATCATGAAACTCATGTTGCAATTCTGTGCAAATCAATAAGGCTCAGAGTTTAATTCTTATGATGAGGATTGTTAGAACAATTGTTGCTAAGGTAATTGAGCTTTGTTCAAGATAGAACAAGAGCTGGAATACCGGCCATAGGTATTAACAGATATATAAATCCATGAGAAACTGATAAAAGCGTATCGACTTTAGTTGATTAATGTCAATTTGTTAATAAGGATGACAGGTTCGTTGCGATTTTGTTCATAATTTACAGATTTATTATTTCATAAGTTTTATAGACTTACACAGAACGGCAGCATCAATCATCAAGAGGAAAAAAGATTATCGATTGGTACTGCAAAACTGGTTTTTAGTTTGGACAAGATTAATTCTATATTGCACTGAAAGAATATCAGCTTCAAAATGTGCTGTAGTCGAATAGGTTCTATGAGGCTAGTATTTAGATATTTTACCGTCTTAAACTCAATGAGTCTAATTTTGTACACTATTTAGTCATGGAATTTGAAGATTATGAGTTTCCACACAGAATTGTCTTAGCTGACGGATGGAGAGTGAACATCAATAGTTCAAGCAGAAACTTGTCAATATGATAATGGGCCTTTTGTGGACTCAAAATGAAGAACTACAGCTCTAAATTATGCTTCAGAATTGCTTTTCAAATGTAGTAGGTGCGTAGATATTTTGAAGCAAATTTGGTTATACCAAAGGAAATATTTACAGCGATAGGTTTCTCAAATTCATTCGATCAATCAACAATTACTCTCACTGTACATGTAATCTTGAGAATTGAACTTGTAATTATTTCATGTTGTTCTAATCAGTTTCAGGAACAAATTCTTCTCCATTCACAAATTCAAGTCCCAAGAATGACATATGAAAATATATAAAACATAGGAAGGTGGAAGGGTTAGGTTGTGTTTGGCTCGAAAATTATGATTTTTGTTGTAATGAGTAATGTCTGCAGCCATAAATGGTCAAAGATGATTCATGAAATGGGAGATTTTTGTTTGAAGTTGTATATATAGAATTATAGGGTCAAAAGTGCCCAGTTATGTCTTTAAATTCACCTTAGGTGCTACACACCGCTGAAATGAATATTCAGAAAAGACATTTTTCATTTGAAAATCGTTGGGAGACGCAAATCGTGTGAGGCGAAGGTTGTTGAGAAGGAAATCAAAGTTTATGAGAATTCATTTAAATTTTCACAGTATATTATTTGTTCAGTGAACAATATTGTGGCAAAGTTTGAACTCAATCTTGTTTCTAGTTATCGAGATAAAAAATGTCAAAGTTGCTGTTCGGTGACATGTTATTACATTGCGTTGATGCACGCGACGTGTTTCACATTGATTTATACGTCATTATCTCGACTACCTGAAATGACAACACTACAAAAAATTGTCAAAATATTTACGAAAGTCTTATAAACATGTGTACCAAGTTTCAAAGAAGTCTTGTTTATAGTTTCCGAGAAAATTGTATTATCACTCAAAATTGTACATAAGCTACTGAAATGTAGCAAGTTATCATACGCTTGGCAACGTCGCTTCATGAGATGAAATGGGAAAAATGTGTGTGATTAGAATAAACAAGATTTTTTTATCATTTCCCTGACTTGACGGTACACTGATTGAGTAACCCATTTATTCTTCCATCGATATTATTTTTTCGATGTAGATTTATCATCAATAAGTTTGTTTGGTTATGAAACGCAGTACCACTGCTAAACGTCAGATGTCAAAAATAATTCTGAAAGTCTATTGTGTTGCGCGCTATACATATCATATTGTAGCTCGGTTAAAATATGAAAAAAGAATATTTTAACGGATGGAAGCTCTTTAAAAGAATAGAATAAGAACCAAATTATTCAAAATCATGTATTTTCAATCGAAAACAAACATTTCCATTAGTTTTAATCATTGAAATTTTGTTTTTTTGAAGTTGGCAATGAATGTTTATCCTATGTAGTTGGCATAGAGCAGGTTATCCACCATAGCTTGACCCCACTCCTCTTCTTAACAACCTTAAATTTCAGATTTAGAAAGCTTGAGTGCGAAAAATTTCAGGAGATTTTTCCTACTATGTTATATATTAGCAAATCTACACGTGAGATGATTATACTAGTAAGAATGGTTTCCTCGAAATCAGATATTCATTCTGTATAGTTGTGTGTCAGCAATTTCGATATTACTGTGATACTGATTCATTTATTTTCCAGCCATCAACTTGAAATATAGATTATGCAGAATCAGCGATTCAAATAATAATTAAAATACCATCATACCTCAGACATAAGTAGGTGAATATTATATTTACTCTGTTTTGTGCAAATCAGATATTTGTTGTGGTATTGGTAGATCCAGGAATCTAGTAAATGGTCACAGATGAAATAATTGACCTCAAGTGATCCCTTCATTATGATGAAAATATGAAACTCTTATCTCCATATTTATCTTAGAAACAATTACAGACGATTCAAGGGTGCAACTGCCCTGATCCTCAGCTATGGAGTAATCATCGTCTCTTTGGGGCCTCTTGTCGTTGATGTTGGTGGAATTCATATTTATTCATTGATTTGCTTTCCACTTTTACTGAAATGTACCTACAATTATTATATTGGTTTTATTAAATAATTTCTAAATAAGAAAATGTAATATAACAACCTTTAAAATGACATTAGCATAACATCTGTAATTGTCTGTAAGATATATGTGAAAATAGATATTTCATATTTTCTTTATAATAAAGGGATCACCTGAGGCCAATTATTTCATTTGTGATCTTTCGTAAATCAGATAGTTGAGAGTGCATCTTATAGGTTTTGTGATGCAGACGTAATTACTGCTGGATATTTTTTGTTTCCGTTCAGTTATAAAGGTCAATTCATAATCTGTATTCCCTTCCGCAATAAAATCTTCAAGGCAGAACTTGAATTGATGTATACACAGGAATAGTGTTTGTGATCCATTTCAGTTTGTTAAATGAATTAAATATAGAAGCAAAATAAAATATTCGCTACTCTAGTGATTATTTAAATCATTATTATGTATGTTTCATCAAGAGCATTCATTCGCAACATCAAATTTATGTATGTTTACAATAATTATTCGTAGACCGGAGATTTAGATTCCATTGAAAGACCACGGCGAGTGGAGGATTAACGTGGTTGGGTACACTCAAATATGAGGAAGTATGTTGCTCGGTATTCTCAATTATCGCAAGATTAATACTACGTTCACTACAAAATTCGAGCTCAGCACATTTCATTTCAGCTCAGGACGGAAAACTGAGCATCTAAATTTGATATTATTGGATTTATAGCTTACTTCATTCACAGCTTGCAGTATGTAACAGTTCCTGATTGGTTCAAATTTCCTATTGCTTTGAAATGATCGACTGTCATTTATGATAGAGTAGCTCTTCTTTCGACAAAGCAAATTCATAAATTTCTCATGAGACTAAGCATCACAAATGAATAACGTCATTTATTGAGATAACGCGGATATAGAACCTAACATATCTAAAGACATCTCTTTCACTGCATACGCATTGATTATTATATCCATACAAGTTTCTCTACACGTTTCATTTAGAAACTGTTCCTCTTAAAGAAGACCAATACTCAATTCAATCCTTTCACACAATAGGCTAGAGCAAGAGCTCTCCACAATATAATAATATGTATGACAAGTAGTCGTATGTATCAAATATCACACACATATTACGATAGGATCTTTCACTTTGAAGAGATCAACCAATTATGAGGTTTAGTATTCCCTATGTACCAATCTGTTTACCTTTAAAATAGTTGGCTAATATTTCCTCTCTATAATCATCGGTTATGCAAATGAGGCTGAGAAATTGTCAATATTTATTGGGGGACATTATTAACGTTCCCCAATGATTGTCCATAACTCAGTAATCCAATCACTCTGGTCGATATTCCAGCATGGCTGATCTCACTTCATCCCACCTCGTGGTTTAATTTAACCAAAGCGATACCTTACCCACTTCACAGATTCGACGTAAACGGGCTTGTAGACACAGTCAGACGTCGAATTAGCATTTTATTAAGGTCGCATCGAATTCTCTACGTTATCATAACGCGCTTGGTGGTGTAATCCTCTTGAGCTTGAATCATTCTCGCTGGAATTACGCCTTGTTCTTGTCACGAATTCCAGACGCAAATCTATAGCATAAGGATTTGGGGTGATTAGTCGGGCGGAACTGATTTCTGACTACCACGAGAAGATTTATATTAGTTTTGGGAGGAGTATATGAAAATATACAGATAGAAGTTTGACTAAATGATTTCCGCAGATGAGTTTTTTGATATAGCCAATTGAAGCTTGTATTTTGATATCTTCGAAAAATAGCACCATGAAATATATAAATAATACAATACTAAGATACCAGAAATAAAAGGCGTATTGCTAGAAATCAAGGACTGCAATTTATTCGTAATTGAAAAATACTCTTGAAAATGGAACTGTCTCCAAAAATTATAATCTGTTTATCAGGAATTGTTCCATGTTTGAGGTTAATAAAACACCACCAGGCATGTCCTACGATGAGCAGGAATAATGCAACCATCTCTCTCTTGATCCTGATGTATGATGTGGCTTCTCGAAGTGATAATTATAATATTTTCTTGAATAAGGCTTGAAAATATAGGTAGTAACATATAGGTCAAGTTATACAATGGGCTCAACGTCATAATTATGATCGGAATTATGTTGCGTCTGATCCTGGATCAATTTCCATGTCACAAATGACAGCTCCAGAGATAGGATGCAACAATGCGTGTGTTGAATATCATATTGTATTAAAATGTGCGCTTAAATCTTTAATAGTGATAAATTAGTTGAAACACTGTCAATTAAAACTCCCAAATTGTGACTGAACATAGCGAAAAACCCTTGAATTCAAAATAATTTTATTTCTGGTAATTTGATTTGGACGGCTGTGGTATTTTTGCTTGATTGGTGAAAAAGCTCGTTAACACGTCGGAAATCGTGACCTGGCCGCTGTTGCGGAATAACATTTTAATTAGTTCTCGATGCACATGTTGTATACAAATCCTGGTTTGTCAGTCCTCAATGAAACTGTACATGACGATGGATATTCATAACAACCCATTTGTATATTCTAAACAACAATATTTGACATTCTTGTTGAATTTCAAGTATATTCTTAATCCCTGAAATAGCTTGATTGTTGAGATTTCTGAAATTTGATTACAAATCAATTTTTTGCGGTCACCTTCAAACTTGGTTGATCTTAAAACTGTGCAGAAAGAGAAGAATGATGTCCTGGAATATATATTTTTGAGATTGACCGGAAATTATAGGGAAATCAATTATCATAACATCTCGTTTAATATTGACGCAAATATTTGGTATATTGGTCATTTATTATCCCATGTGATGGGAAGAGGTATAACGGTCAAAAAATTATACATTTCTGTTCACAATAATTATAATTTACATCATTCAACTATTCTATCGATCGACAGAATGTGAGATGGTAACATAATGAATTTGCATGAAAATAAACAATAATATTCGTAGTTGTGTTGGAAGAATGTTACTATTGCTGTACATCTTCTATGAGTGTAAAAGTGCATAATCCGGTTTGGCTCAAATGAGCTACTGACTACACGGTTCGTAGGCCATGTACAGGCCAATATTTATTCTTGAAGATAGATTTAAGGTGGACGGGTTGATATATGCCAATGAAATTTTCTTCATGAAAATATCTTGCAACTGGTAAAATATAATAACACCTCATTGTTATGATTGTCAACTGTTATGCAGGGGCCACACTTATGTCTAATGCCGTTAAGTAAGGCGTTATGTTACAATTGACATATTGTCATTGACAATGTGTTCATTATTGAATACCGCCACAATTAATGGCATTAGACGTAAATGTGGCCCCAGCATTAGAGTACGACGGAGTTGGAAGAGATGGAAAGGCATTTTAGCTCACCATAAAAGGAGCTAAACTAACATATCACGCAACCAAATCTTCTTATAGACTTTGAAGAAACCACCTGAAAAGGTTGATAAGAGTATGGAAGGATTGGTTGATACAAAAGAAAATATACAGGCTGAGAGTTATATCAAATCTTCACGTACTACCGTCGAAGAGCTACAAGCTTTCAGCAAAGGGGATATTAGAATCCTGACGGATCTTTTAACTGGCCACTGCTCTCTAAAATACTATTTCTATGAAATTGGTGAGAGTAAAAACAATATCAGTCATCTATGTCAAGACGATGAGAAAACTTCAGAGCAAATTTTGTGTAATTTTCCAGCTGCTGTCTTGTGGAGACTGAACTAATTCGGGAAAGGCCTACACTACAGCAAATGAAGTAAGAGACATAATTTTTGGGGCAATATAAGGGCATGAAAAAGAGGTGACCTGATGAAAAAACGCGTCATAAAAGATCTGATAGCTTGCAGTGATCACGGTGTTCTGATGCTCACAGTTCTCCTACAGTATTAATGATGATAATAATAGTAATAATAATACTTTGGTGGAAAAAGCGTTGTAGACCTCAGCAACGCATACCAAAAGCAAATTTATAATCTGAGGAATTATTTCCGTACTTAAAGAAATACCAACTATGACAGAGAACTAGGTACGATAGATATAAAATACACGCCATCTAGACTAGGAGATGAATTCAAATCATCTCCGACAATTTATCGCTACCGACATGAGAAGAATACAAGCTTGGCAAGAAGAAGAATTACATAGAAGATATATTGCCACACTTGAGAATTAGGAATGTGAGATAGACCGAGATGCGAATACATGTGGCTACAAACAGGTAACATTTTTTCAGAAACAGAGGGTCCCATTCTTGCCATACAGGATTAAGTTATCGCCACCAAAAACAACAAAAAAGCAATAATGAAAGACCGCACTGGAAAATGACAAGTACAGAATGTGTTTTACCTCTAGCACCAACAGAGTATACTGTAAGACATAACAGCATTGCGAAGATACACCAGCAGCTAGTTGGCATACTCAACCCGTAACCACTGTGACCCTATTTTAGTTAAATAGTTACTGTTAGTGGGTCAATTTGACCATATCTCAATATCTTTGTTCAATTATAATATTTGTTTGTATAATGGAACAAAACAACGCATATTACAAAAACTAAAGTTTATCTAATGAACAATTACAATTTTTTGTGGGTATAATCGTGATCGCTACCTATATCTTCAAAATTTTCAAATTCGTTGTCACTCTTTTAATAATCTTTCGCCTCATTGTAACAAGTTGTCATTGGTATATTCGACCATTTTCGAACATCTAGGACTTCTCATTCAAATATCTTCTACAATTTCATATTTATATATAATAACAATAAACAAAACAAAGAATTCCAATAAAGTACACACTGTATATGGGTCAAATTGACCAGAAAATGAGTAATTTAATTCCAAATTTGTCAAACTGACAGCTATATTTCAGCAGCTTTAACACTCGACTAACCAATCAGTACTTGACACACTGCTGAACGAAGCCTGCGCTGATTCAACAGATACGCGGATAATTCAAATATTAATAATGTATGTGGTCAAATTGACCCATCAACAGTGGTCACGGGTCAAGAATGAAACACCAAGAACACCATACTATAAATATACACCTGAGAATGTTATACTTTATGGAAATGGCAAACTATACTGAGACCGCCAAATAATTGCAGACCTCACGATCAGACACAATGGACCATATAAGTCCACCACGATCAGGAAACAAACTCTACATTTTTGATCGGCATAACTATTCCACATGCAACGAACATAGAGAAGCCAAGAACAGAAAAGATGGGAAAATACTCAAAAAATGGAAGAAATTTGGCACATAGGAAACGTCAAAATAATTCCCATTATTATTGAAGCTGTAGGAGAAATACCAGACTCATTAGGGTATCTAGGAGAGATTGAATTGCCAAGCCAAATATTTATTTTACTCCAGAAAGTAGTGCCACTTGAAACATGTCACATAGAACGTCAAGTCATGAATATTGAAGTACACAAATAGCAAGATCTGGATCTTGCTTACCAACAAAAATCGATCTCAAGCGAGAGAAATCTGAAGAAATAGGACACCGCAACACCTTAGTAAGCTACAGGAAACAGACACCAACGAAATGATCCTGAAAACAAAAATTATAGAAATGAACAGAGGAAGATGACAACAATATCAAAGGATGATTCACTTATCCTGAGCCCAACCAGTGTACCATCGGAAGAAGCCTAAGTAAGGAGGAACTATCAACATGAAGCCGTTGCACCTCACCTTCAGAATCTGAAGCAAAATATAGAAACATATAATAATGATGATAATAATAATGATAAATATAATTACTCTGATTGTGCAGATATTTAGGATAGGTCATAATCGGAGGTCCAAAAATTATACAGTAAATCTCAATTTTAATGAAGACAAAATTATCTCATGATGTTGACTTCAGAAGAGTGTAAAATGCAATAAATGATTTCTGATGCATTTTTTTTTAGTCAAAGATACAAATTTTCTCTCTCTCTAATACAGTCAAGGACATATGCTGAACTGTATCTGCATTGATTAGAAGCAATATATTAGTTCAATATTTTCCGCCTTTAACGCAGTACTATACATTTGTGCATAATTGGCAGTAATTCAGGATGATAATCCATTCATACTACAATACAGCAGGATATGCGTTTGAATCCTTCGTGAGACAAGAAGGAGTAAATAAATAAATAAATGTTGACTAGTGTTTGAATTCTTTCTCTCCTACACAAGATGTCATGTTGATTTAGTTGCCACTGCCCACTATACTCCACAAACAAAAAGCTCACTTGAAATATAATTGTCAAACTTGAAGCAATCTTACGCTTTAACAGACAGGAACTTTCTTTTTATTCCACTCTATTTCACGATGGCGAATTGCATTTACTTTTTGTGAACACTTGCAAGAAAGATGTATGTAAGAAACGGAAACGCTGGTTAGATAGAATAGCTACTATGCTGGACAAAGTTCAGACTTATATATTGTCAGATAAAATACAATTGCCAATGCTCTTGTATATCATTTATGGTATAGCATCAAACACTCTTCTTGTTTGTATTAGAATAAGCGGAGGTTCAACATTGGAAAATGCTTGAAGTGTAGTGCTGATTAAAATGAGGTATGATCATGAAAGAAAGTGTTTATGAGAACGGATTATTTTAAATATCATATTCTCAAAGACAAACAAGTGCATCGCAATAAATAATTAATAGCACTTTGAATTCCAGAACTGAATATCATCAAAAAGATTGTAATGAATTTGCTACCTTTATTTAAGATCATCAAAATCAAGTTATATGAACCTCATTCTTTGAAACTTCCAGCAATATTTGGATGTTTTGATCTCAAGTTGAGTAGTGTGCAGATTAATGGACCTTTTCAAGATAAATTCAAAGCACAGATGCTCTCTACCCTCAATGTAAACTGGAAAGATAAAAATAAATCAGGAGAATGGTAACAGATGCACATAAATGGCAATTTCACGTTGTAAAATTCATCTGATCGAGTCATTATAGCGGTCATTCTGGACATGGATAGAATAAGAGCTGGAATCTGGCTCAACAGAAACTTCTGTAATGAGAAACATGATGGGTAGTTGAAGATTATAAAGGATAGAGTTCAAACGTGAAGAACATTTTGGCGTGAAAAGGCTAAAGATAAGGTTATTCAGAATCAGGAACAGATGACGTCTGAGATCCTACACAATTTGCTTGGAGTATGTATCAATATAAATGAATATTTAAAGTTTCCTCGAAGCAAGAGCTTTGTAATAGGAATAATCATATTGAATTTTCAGCAACATTTACACTCAGACAAGAATCAGTGAAGTATATGGTTCATAGCAATGATTCAATTCAACCTGAAAACTACACTTTTTCGAGTATCATATATGCAATCGTAGAATCATCCAGCCTTTCCGAATAAAACTGTCACAAACCTCTAAAAAGTTATAAAACAATCAGCCAACATCTGACGCCTCTTTTGCTCCATTCAGATTATTAATTACTCCGGACGTGTCAATACTTATGGGAAACTAATAATGTAGTAGGATATATTGCTATTCTATTACTGTCAACCTTTTCTTGATATTCGTTCAGCATGCCCAAATCAACTCATTACCACTCCGTGAACCCCATCTATTATAATTGATTCAATGTGCTTCCAGTGAAGAATAATTTATAAATCTAAGTGATTAGTGAACAAATGAAACGAATCTATCCAATCATGTCCAGCAAAATAATGATGAACTGGTCAAAGCAGTGTACATTTAAAATGCTGGCTTCTGATGGCGAGCAAAAATACGTTCTGTATTTATTTCTAAATTGAGATGAATAAAATCACTCAACCATAGTTGTTCGTTCGATAAAGCTTTCGAAAAGGCAAAACTAGAGTAATGCGCGATTCAGCGAACACACCAATTATTTCTGGAATAATGAAAATAGCTGCAAGTTCAATTAAAATGAAGAGTGTTCTACAATTTTGAATGAAAGGGTGATCACTAATGTTATTGCATCATTCAACAAACATTCCAATTGGGTCTTCACAAATAATAACGGAATTAAATTAAATGTTTCCAATAAAATATATGTACTCCATTAATAAGTTTGGGAAATTGGAGAATGTTCCATTTAGGCTCGATGAGAATCTTTTTTCATGAGAATCAATATATTCAAAGATTTGGAAGTAGGTATGTTAATCATTGTTACCGTATTTGAATATTTTTTTGCAATATATCTCCAGATTTAAAATTTATTTTGTTGCCCGCCTATGTAGGCGTTATTCATTCTGACCTTTTTCATATGCCAGATGGTTTATTTTATATGAAGCGGTATTAATCTGCCTACGTAGTTCATTCAACCATTTTATTGGCGATTTAGTTCATGCTTTGGTTTTATTTTCTCTCACGATATTAAATTTTAATTTGAGGTTTATGAATGAAAATTTAAATTGATTGAATTTCCATTGTGTTTCATACTACAATGTACAAACAGATACCTGAATGTTTAGAGATAAAATATGGATCAATGAATTTTGACGAATTATTCAAAGTTCACGATGGACGTTAATATTCTCTTACATAAAATTATGTATGATAGACATTATTAGGCTAAAAGACGTAGCAAATGTCGCAGATATTCTTATTGTAAAATTTATAGAAGATTCCGTTTTTTGGGAGAATGGGTTTGGATAAGTGATGCGATGTTGTACAGGAATAATAAAAATTTATGCGAGATTTTATTATTGAAACAGTAGGATGGATTATTGATATAATGGTATTCAGGATGAAAGGTTGATCTTATATTTCACACATCATCTTCAAATATGGTGTTACAATGTTATCTATTTTTCGAGATGATAGGTAGATCCGTCTGTTCCATTTGGCTGTCGGTGATTATTGTATTCAGAAAGCTTCATATCGAGTCATGTTTGGTAGAATGTTATACTGGAATCGATGAGTCCCCTTTCAATCGGAGCATTCTCTTGTTGTAGACTTTAGGGTACCTATTTTCAGTTTTGCGACACCAGTTGAATATTTTACACGATATAGCTCAGACAAAATAGACGAAGAAAAGTGCTGAGATTGCATTGATTCCCAACAAGCTAAATTTTTGAACATATCTTGAATACGTCAAAGTCCTCATCGATCCCATTTGTGCGTTTTTTCTCATCCGAGGTCAAAAGTTACACATTTTTGCTTTTTGCATATCTCTGAAATAGTGAGGGCTACCGGAAAAATGATTTAGCAAAAATTCATAAAATGTGAAATTATCTACAAAAAAGGTTCCCACAATTATTTCTCTGCGAAACACTGTTTTTGAGTTATCGCGATTTTCAACCTAGAAAATACGAATATGCATTCATGTGGCCAATATGCATCATTTGAAGAAAAAAATATTGGATTATTGGTTTTTGTGATCTATGGACTCAAATACTATACATGGAAAATATGCGTGAGACAACAGTCATCCCTAATTCCTCAAGTCGATTGGCCTTGAGTAACATTAACAGTTCAGTCGGTTTTAAATGGTTTTTCGTAGTAAGTAAACGTGTTTATAATACATTTTTTTTTCATTCCCAACTGTGCCGTTACAAAATTTTATGAAAATGTCAAAAGTTTGCTTCATTTGCAGTGAATCTTTGACTGAAGGTGAAATAAAAGAGTGCAGCTATTTTGTCTGCTTCCAACATCTACTTTTGCTTAATATCAACACTTGTCGTGTGATCTACCAAGTGCAAGTGTGGTGAACAATGAACTAAATCCTGAAGATTGGAACTGTAAATTGATAAATAATAGTTTGGAGCCTATCCAAACTTCACTTCCAACTGCTCCAGAAAAATTGATGGATACAATTTTTTGTAATTGCAATAAAGGCTGCACGAACAATTGTGTTCAGCAGAAAAATTGGATTGTTCTATGCCAATTGTCAATGCCACTCACTGATGCTGAATTAAACGCAGCAAGTGACGATTCTTCCAAAATCGATGAGGATCTAACTCATACATCTCTCGTCTTGAAACAATCAACACAAATTGAGCAAGGAGAGGAAGAAAAGAGCGAAGAGGAAGAAAGAAGTGATCATGTAGAATTTGATGAAGAATAATGTAATTTTCTTGGTGCCACAATTTTCATTACATTAATAAAAAATTGTCCCGTCAAATTACCTAGAGTACACTATTTTAGAGGTGGTGAGGAAATGTGTGCATACCCACGATCTGAAATTGCGATAACTCGAGAACAGTGCTTCGTAGGAGGAAAAGTATTGATACCTTTTTTGTAAAAAATCTTAGAATCTTAAAACGTTTTCCTGTTTATTTTTCAAGTAGCTCTCATCGTTTTAGAGATATATGCAAAAAATGAAGATTTGTGACTTCTGATATCAGATAAAAACAACGCACAAGTAAGATCAATAGGGGCTTTTGACATAACATTGATAATGACGTATTTAGGATCCATACAAAAATCCAGCTTGTTGAAATCAATGCAAACTGGAATGTCTATTTTGCCTGGACTTATATGGATTTCCAATTATGTGATATCCTTAGGTCAATAGTAATCGCGAGATTATTATGATAGTTTCGAAAGAACGTCACTTGGTAATAACTTGATGCATCGCGGAAGGCATGTTAACCTGAAAACAACATGCATAATGAGTTAGTGAAACTCAAGCATTAATTAATGATTGAAGGATATTCGATGGAAACTTTTTGACAGGTCTAAATTAGTATTATAACTATGAGTTGGATTATTAGTGGAATCCAAATTAGACACACATGACAATTCACATTTAGGTTGTCTAGCAATTGAAAATAACCCTGGGTCTGTTCTCAGTTTAATGATGATCTAATTCTTCAATTACGCGCAGCCTACCATTGATGATAGATCTTATTGGACTTTGAATACCTATATCAAAAATTCCCGAGGTAACATACTCTGCCTTTTCTACAATCTTGCTTTGAATGCATTCTGACAGCTGAGCACTGTACAGAAGAGAAGATATCAAATAATAACCTTATCAGTTCAATACATACTTTTCTGAAAAATGTTTTCGTTCTGTCAACTTTGCTGTTATTTTGTTCCCTTCGGATAAATAGAACTTTGTATGCTCAATTTGCATAGCCTCGTCTGGAGACCGAACTACAAATGGTTGAATTCAACACAATTCATTGCTTCTTATCATTGTTTGATCTGATTCAGTTATCATGATGATATTTCTTCAGTAAATTAGGGCTCATTTCCTAATTTTGCTAGAGATGCTACTCTCGGAAAATTCATGCGAAGTAACTAAATGATTCCCAATTCACGGTCAATATGTATTTGAGTTTATGACAGCCATCATAGAATTGAGGGAAGAAGAACTCGATTTTTGTTGAGGTACTGAGGTATTGACTTTTCAACTTTTTGCTTGAAGTCTGAGAAAATTGTATTGTTTCGACAACGCTTGTTGCCAATTAAGGTTGTGATTGATAATATTTCTAGTTTGATTACCTTCTAAAGACCAATATTGGAAACTGAGTGATCCCAATTGATTTTGTTAGTGTGGAACATCACACTTTAAATGATCTGTAGACAAAGCACCGACTCCTAGAAATGCTTTAGTTCCAAAATTGCATATATATAGCTTTTGGTTCCATTTTCTCGGATAACATACTAACCGTAAAATGTATATCTTCTCCGTTTTACAATTCTATAGGGATGACTTGTTATTGTTTAATGGTCCTTGGTGGCTTTCTCCCCCAGGGGTGATTGTTTTGTTTGCTGTATTTGAAAGTTCTTTTGGGATTCTGGTCATTGAATGAGACGCGTGTGACTAGCATTCCTAATATCCCCTTTTCCTTCTCTTACTCCCGTTCCATTATTTCCTTCTGCTCAAATAACGACTGACATGTTTACTTGTTAATATTTATCAGACTAGAGTTCAAGCAATCAAACCAAAGACCGGTTTACATGGGCTAAATAGGAAGGCGTGCCTTGAAATTGAAACGATGTCGGAATTTAATTTCTGTCCTTTGCACGAATGTTTACCGGATTTCCTGATTAAGTAGAATCAAAGCTCGAGCTTCGTTTCCTAACATCAAGAAATTTTGTATTTACATCTCCAGATATACAGAATTGACTGTTGTAAATTTGTACAACACAACTTCCTATATCGGTTTACTAGAAAAATATTCGTTGGATTTTGAGTTAAGCATAATCCAACTGTTTATTGAAATTTTCGATTCGATTGCATAGTACGTATACCAATATTAGTTAATGGATGATAATTATCCTGCAAAAACCTATATCTAGCGTACGTACGTACACAAAGTTTCAAATTTCTAGAGGTTTTGACTTACTCAGGAATATTAGTTTGTTTTGAACGATGTAATGAGTTTTTGAATATCTTTAGAAATTTTCAATTATGGAATGCTTTGATAACGATTGATGGCTGATATTCATTTTGCATACATGAAACTTTGAATTCTTGGAGTCTCTGGTTTACTCAGAGAATATAAGTTTCTTTTAGGCCGTCATAATTGTTCAAGATAAAATTGGTTGCGCCCGACAAAGTCGTGCAGTCGACTTTACTTGTGACAATAATTATTACGATACTTTTTGCAACAAGTGCACTAAGGTACTTTATTACTGAATTTCATGATACTCGAATGTATTCAAACTATTTCATTGATTATGCAAACAATTTTTTGCAATTGAGATCAAATTTTCAGCAAGAAACATAATTTACATGATTCATACTATTGATTAGAATTACATTATGTTTTCCCACATTTACTGTGCTATCACGTTCACAGCAAATTCCATGATACGTTTTATCTCCAAATGTCAACTTGATGATAATAAAATTAAAAAATAATAACGGCATCTATGACCCACAATTAGCATTTTCACTCTTTCAGAAGGCAAATAATAATCAATAATTCTCTGTCAATAGAGAATAAATAATAATTGTTGATGAATATGTCTTTGAGCTCGAAAATTCCTTTTTGACCCCAACATAGACGTAGATAGGATTTTTCAGAATGACCAGTTTATGTATTTATTTGATTTGAAAATAGAAGTTCTTCATCAAAATTCATATTCATATCAACTTATTGGGTACTCAGTTCTGTAATAATTTATTTGAAACACAACGATACGACAGCAAAGGGCTGTCTTTTTCAAGTATAATGAAATATGAAAATGAATAAACAAAATTGTCAAGACAAAAAAAATAAATGTACTAGATTAGTTCAAAATATTAACTTCTAGGGTTGTAGAACTCTGCCTGTGGTTGATGATTCAATATCCACAGGTCTACAGGAGATAATAACGGAAGTCTGAATAAGAAAAAGAGATCTCTTAAAGATCTGTGGATCGTTCAGTTATGCGCCAAACCAAAAAGAGTAGAGTCAGATTGACCTAGAACCACAAGAAATTGACAATTCTTCCTATTCAGATTCTGGATATTCAGGTGAAGAGGATTGATGGGGAGGGGCTGTCACACTAGCGCCACGGCAAGTGTGCGGTGCCGTGCAGTTACTAACACATACGCAAACTTTGTATTTTTCTTTCCGTAAGAGTGACACAGGCCTTTTCTTTACACTTGAAAAAGGCAGTACTTTGCTGTCGAAACGTTGTGTTTCAAATTAATTAATACGGAACTAACTACCCAATAAAACATATTTATTAATAAAATGAGTTCTGGGAAGTTTTTTCCTTCATTGAATAATAATTGTTTTCAAGGTTTAGATTTGAGAGCTTCCAAAACTGGAGACAGTTTATATTCCATTTGAGATTTACTGACAGTAATAAAACAAAATTTTCGAGATTAATATTGAATTTCTCTCAAGTATGCGGCAAATGAATCTACTAGAAAAATAAAATATATCTTTACTATGATATTCATAGAAAGCCGCACATTATGTACTTGGAACAGAACTCACTTCTTGAACAATGGAAACACCTCTTTGAGCTCGATAATTCCTTTTTGACCCCAACATAGACGTAGATAGGATTTTTCAGAATGACCGGTTGATGTATTTATTTGATTTGAAAATAGAAGTTCTTCATCAAAATTCATATTCATATCAACTTATTATCATTATTATTATATATATGTATATATATATATATATATATATATATATATATATATATATATATATATATATATATATATATATATATATATAACAGATGTTTCGTGGGCGTTTGCAGTCAATGGAAATTATAAAATAAAAATATTAGAAGAGTGATCTTTTCTTTGCCCAATTTCCATTGACTGCAAACGCCCACGAAACATCTGTTACCTTAACTAATTGCAGTCGCGATTAATCCTTATCTTATATACATATATATATATATATATATATATATATATATATATATATATATATATATATATATATATATATATATATATATATATATATATATATATATATATATAATATTGACATTATGTAAATTCTAGATTGAGTTTAGGTGGTTACATCTTAATTATTTAAGTGACTTAACCCAATCTCAAAATAACTGAGAACTAAAGCGATAGAACTATATCGAATTTCAGTCTTCTCGACTATCCCTGTACAAACAATTATTGGCGCGCCACTGGAATCTCTTTGACATACTGATTAATTACTGTCAGTCAATCCAAAACGAAGTATAGTAATAGCGTACTTTTGGTGAATGTGTTACAAAAATACAATTTTGACACAACACAAGAGATATTATGTTTTTCAATATTATCAATTTTAAAAAAGTCAGAATATCTGAATGCATACCTCAGCCATCCAATTTTCATAAACTTGGGAAATTAGTAAAGGCTCAAATAATTTCGTATTTTTAACATCTGCGTTAATAAAAAATGGTTTCATCGTCCTTGGTCGAATCCTTGCAGGGATAAATTGCTTCTCTTTAACGTGCGGACAGATAATAAGGAAATACTGCTGACTTTCTAGCGTGAAGGTGGAAATTCATTAGGGAGAAACTCATTATTTTAGCAGGTAAATAATAGTTCAACCATTGCGGCGTCTTATTTCCTTGAATTTCACTTACTTCCGACATAAACTCACGCAGAAAAAGAGAAAAGGGTGCGAGAATACAATTGGCACTTTCATTACGCTGTTTTATTTTTAGAAGTTAATGCGCGATAAAGGATTGCTGACAGCTGACACTTAACTGCAAGAAATATATTGTCAAGAAGATAGGATAATACATGAATCTTCTCCAGGATTAAAACATTTCCAAGTATTCTAGCGATAATTAGAAAAAAATTCCCGGAAGAATTACTTTCTCCGCACGATTTTATATCAGGATCACGATATTTTCGAGTTTGAAGAAAATAATCTTCCCTGAATGGAATTGTACATTTCAATATTCGTCAAGAAAGCAGAAGGTATTCGATCTGTTCGTCAAACTTTTTCTTCGCTTATGCACCAATTTAATAAATCGTCTTTCAATTTCTACTTCCGTATGAATATATTTATCTTGTCACTGTTATTCTTCGACAATTGTTTATATAGCAATAGAAAAAATGCTGGACAAGATTATAATAGAGAGATGAAAAGGCAAGAGCTTGATGATGGAGTACTTGAAAAACAAATGCATGTAATCATATCTTGAAGGATCTATAGTAAACGATCAAATCAAGCTCCTACATTTCAGTCGTTGGTTCACCTTAAACGAAGCTCAGTTTCCATAATAATGATCGTTGGAAAAATTGTCACTAAGATAATTAATCTCCGCTCAAGATAATCCGAGGACTGAAATACTGGCCCAAGTGTTCTCATCGAATTATTCCCATGCATTTACAACGCAGAATCAACAGAAAATAAAAAAAGGAACAAAACATTGAGTTTAACACTTTTTCAAGATGACAGAATATTTCACTTTCATAATGGAAAAATGTACTTCAAACTAAGAGCCTCTGATAATTTTTGACATAGAAATTGCCCATAGACTGTATCAAAATGTCAGCAGAGTGGATAGAATATAAATTTGAGGAGCGTCCAACATCATAATAAGAACAAAATATCTGGTAGTTCATTTTGAACAGAGCTTGTCATCTAATGACTAGCTTAACGTATTCTTCCAACAGCAACTATCCATCATATGTCCAAAAATATTTATCTGGCTAATTGATCCAATTATGCTCTCGACTCTAACACTAAGATAAATACAAAAATTCAGACACATTCTTCTTACTTATAAAATGAATAAATAATTCATTAAGGCTTGACACTTCATCCGATACTAAAGTGTAAAAATGAGTTCTACACATTCTAGTCGCGCCGTAGATAAAATCTTGCACGCAATTATTTCCTTATTATTTGAACATTAAAAATAGCCTTAAATGTTGCCTTCAAGCCCTCATTTTCTCCTTAACAATTGATCGAGATATAAAAGACGCTTTGTTAAGAAAATATTAAAATTAAGTTACGGTGTAGTCGTTCAAGGAAAGTTGATAAATAACCTGGTTGGTAATTTAAGTACACCGGATAAGGTCAAAAGTTGACATGCAATTTTGTCTTGTTATAAATGATGGATGGGTAAATGTTTTCCAATATTGGAGTCTCTTTCATCGGTATTGAAAGCCAATATTCTAAGCATATCATGAGATATTATGTATGTGCCAGAGATTTCGTTGATGGATATAGCGATTTAGAGGTTGTTGTTTGAACAGTATTTGAAGTTTCATGAATCTTACTATTTACCAAAATATCTAATTCTTTCGCGTTTGGAATTACCTATGTTTCAGTATTAGAATCTAATTAAGGGACTCCAGTTGGAAATTTTATATTTAAAATATTTGTTGCGTGATAATTGAAAGCTTCTCTGACGCATTTCTCAATATGATAATAATTTGATCCCTCAGCTCTGCACTGAATTCCGAATATAAAATAGTAATAAATACCTTCTTTCTGTAAGTTGTATTTATTACTGAGCTCTCTGTCAATTTTTCATTTAAATCAACTTTTTGCACCAATAATAATCATCATATCCTTAAAGCAATTAGAGTTATAATAACTGCCTCTCTCAAATCACTCTGGAACTTGAGGATCTGACCCGTGAAATTCCTTTTTCTTAGTCTGCAAACCAAAATTGGAAATTTTGTCACAGTTCTCGATTAACAATAAAAATTCCATATTGGTGAATCCATATGAAAGCAGTTGAATTCTGAATGATAACACATCCACAAGTTGCTATTGTATTATATGTTTCCTTCAGGTTGGAGTTACAAGCACTAAAAACAGAAAGGTTTTGTCTGAACCAGGGACTATCAATAGTTGGATGACTTTCTATGTTGAGTTGTAGTAGAGTTTTTACGAAGTCTCAGTAATGTAATTAGAGTGAGTCATTCGCAATAAGTCCCTCCAATTAATTTAATTTATTCATTCAGACTATTTTCAAGACCTGCCACCTTGACAGATGTAAACGTAACGTCTTTAACAAGACTCTTGCTCCTGTCTGCCCATCCATCTATCTGTCGAAAGATGAAATTGTAGAGCTTTTAGAATATTGGTACGCATGCTCACTCAAAACCACTTTTTATGTCTCATTTCCAAAAACAGAGAATTGAATAATCCAAAGATATTCTGGAGTATAGAGAGACGTGAACAAAATTTTTTTATCTTGGAAATATTGTATTTTTCTGTGCTGTTAACAAAGACAATACGGTATTCCTAGTTTCAAATGTATTGGAATACGGGAATACAATCATAGATTTTTCTTTCTACTCTACAGGACTTAGTCCTTGGCCTCCATAACAGTTGGTTATCACAAATTATTGTATATTATTCCACTGGAAATCTACCTCGTTTTTATCAGAATGATTTTGATACTCGTATGTTGTTATGTTCATGCACCCAAATTCTTTCTACGATTCTAGGTGGAACTGAAATTGTAGAGTGTTTAAACTCGCGTTTTTCGATACCTATATCAAAGTTTCCGTTAGAAATATCAAACATTTTCATTCTTGTTCTCACCAATAAATTAAAGTTTGGACCATGAAATTAAAAATAGGTTAATGAGCAATATTCTATAATATATACATAGCTCTCTTCTATGAGCATATTGAGATTAATGCATTAGTTCTATTGAGAATATTATTGAAAGAACTCTCTGCAATAGACTCAAAATCTATATGCTCTGATTAGGTTGAATATCTTACAAGAATCATCTTATAGATTCAAAAAGATACATATCTGTGCTTTAGTAACTGAATATGCTCTTCCAAATGACATACTCTGATAGTCGTAATAGAGCAAGAGTCCAGACCCGCCAGACGTTATTTATTTCCTAAGAAACAAAATGTGTGAATTAGAGTAGTGTTAGTATGTACTTTGATCATACGCATACCTCCTAGCTTGTGCCGACGGCAAATTTACAGATACCAGGTGCTAGAAGTATATTGAGACATAACTAGCTTCTCTTGAAGTCTAAGTGCTGATTGTTATGTATGTTTCTGGAGAATATTGTTGGAAATTGATAATTAACACTGCTAGACTCTTCGCATCGGTGGTAATTTCTATTAGATGCTTCAAAGTACTCTTATTCATAGTCTGAGTCTTAATTTTTATATATGATACTCAGGAACAAATATAATACTTTTTGTAAGCAGCCAAAACAATTTTTGAGGCCGAACATTTTTATTCCAGACATAATTAAAATGTCTTTGTGAGTATGACCGCAAGGACGCGAGGTCATAATTTGCACGCTTGATAGTGAGTGAAGTATCTATGTGCATCCATTTCTATTTTGGTCTGGCTGTTCACAAAAAGTATTTGAATTGCTTCCTGAGTATAACATATAAAATTTGAAATTGGACTGTAAGTGGGATAACGTTATTTCTTTGCAAGCTTCAAAGCGTCTAGCAGAAGTTATCGCCGATAGGAAGTGTCTGGCAGTGTTGATTATCATTTCTACAATATTCCCCAGAATATACATAAATTCGAATTGAAAAAAGTGATTGATGTGTTATCGTACTTCTAGCACATGGTATCTGTAAATCGGCCGTCAGCCCAAGCTAGCAAGTAAGCGTATTATCAATGTACATACTAACACTACTCCAATCCACACATTTTGTTTATCAGAAAATATGTAACGCCTGGCTGGTCTGGGATCTTGGACTATAAAAACCTTGGTACTCTTGAACTATGGGAAGTAATTGGGGCATTAATTTTGTGAAAAGCAAAAGAAAGGTGGAGTTAAATAGCTCCAATCTTATTCAAAGAGTGTTGTCTTGCAGCATTCTTTGCTGTTTAATGTTTGTTTTTCGACTCTATTTATTGTCAATTCTGGACGTGATTTATTATCGCTCTTCCAGCTTAAACGTTACAGTCGAACCTATTATGTCATGGCGGAAATTGAAGAAGCTTATGAAGATTCGATTCTCAAGAACTTTTGAGACTTAAATGGTTTTTCTCAATCCACTGAAACTAATGGCTTCAATTCGTATATATTGTTCACTGAAAGATAGCTTTCTCACGGATTGTTAATCTAATACTTGCACACAGATAATATCTCAAAGTAGAATGATTCTCTCTGAATCATTCCACCATTAGAAATAAGTTCTTCTATGCATCAAAACAATTGGTTCTCTTCTACATGTCTGATCTTTAATATGGAGAATTTTAGATCAGCGGATATTGATCTTGAAATTCCTTCTGAAGGAACATGCTCTTTATCTAGGTAGCACTTATCTATTTGAATGCATATGGTAGTAGAACTTCTTTGATAATAACCAATCCCGGTAGAATTGGAATAGTAAGAAGGAATTTGATCCAATAAATGTTTGTGTTCACTGCTTTGAACCAAACTGAAATTCTCCCTTACAGCTGCCAAAAAAAAGTATTTTTGACGACGAGCTGAACATATAAATGAAGCTTTGACCGAGAAAGGCTCCACGAATATCTATTTCATATTGATCATGTCTTGCGAACTTCGTCACGACTTTGTCTATATATCCGTGGATTTTTTACCACGTGTCATATCCATATCGAGAATGAACGACACGGTAACCCTAATATAAACGTCATTTTTATATATCTTGACACGTTTTAAAACATCATCACCAAATTGAAAACAGCATGATAAAATATATGACTTCATGGAAAGACCACGCGATATGATATTTTGTTTTATGTCAAAACGTTACGGTATGGATGTTGTGATATATTGCAGGTTTTATCATTCTTATGATCGGTCATTTGTTATGAGTTTTAATATGGAAAGAATGATTGAGACTTCTTTGCTTCACACTTCTATGCTCCACACTTGAAAATATATAATGGATCAAAATCTGTCTATTCATTTAATTAAAAAGATAATTCTCAAAATTAAAAATAACTTCAGTAATCTCATATAAAGATCATTAGGCACTTCTAGATCAATATATCTACTTGAATTTTCTATTTTAATTCATTTATCTGCAATATTAACTTGTTATACTTTAGCCAGAACATCTTTGAATCTATGTCTCATACAATAATTCGTCAAAATGCAATAAGAACGATTGGTTACTGCATGAAAGTTTCCAGGTCAAAATAATGGTGCACCACAAAATAATGGTGCACCTCAGTATGTTCCGTGAGACATCACAATTCCCGCTAGATAAAATGAACAATTTTCTAGCTGCGACAAGAAACTGCATTGAATGATTATGATTGAATGCAGATTTTTGAAGTATAGTACACCAGGATTCTTGAACATTATCATAATTCAGAGTCCCAATCTACATTCAAAATTACTTTCATTCATCCTATATACGTACCTACTTGAGTTTTGTTGTGGAATCGATACATTGGATATTGCTGATTTCCCCAAGACCTGCTATGAGAATTATTATTCAGTGGTCGCAATAAATGCTAATAAATTTTCAAACAACGTAATCTGAGCAAAACCCAATTACCACAATGCATTGTGGGTGTAAATTACGGTCACTGACCGCTTTCAGCACCTGTGTTCCACACACATACTAGTTGAAATTATATTTCAGCATTGGAAAAAATATTTCGTGTTCAGTTGTGCTTTGAATTTATTTTATATAACTAACAATATGAGGTGGGTTCTATGTTTGCCTATTTTATAGATCTCTAACTATAGCGACGCATGCAAGAATATCCCATTCCCCATTCATTACGTTCAAAAATAATGACAAAATATTCAATGTGGATGATTAATTCGAATATTTTTCGAACAAATTGGGTTATGAAGTGTCTTTTGGGGAGCTCGGCAGTTCCAATTAGAAAACTGTATCACAATCTATGAATTTCAATTCCAGAACTATTTTTGACGAAAAATTAGGATTCAAATGGAATGAAGGCTTAGTGGTTAGCCCTGGACAACAAAGAAATCCACCAATCAGTAATAATGTGTAATTTTCCAGCAGCTGACGGACAGAAATGCCATCCGATTTAAAATGAAATATTGTCAGTCAATAGTTTGCAAGATTCAGGTTCTCATTTGCTAGTTTTCGACTCAGGGACACAACGTGAACCATGGTTGAATTTGTGCAACTGTAACACCCTGACAGACTTGGCAGACAATAAATGTTATATGATGACGATTTTCTTTCAATTGCTTGTGATATATTCTATATATGTATATTGCTACTTTAAACGATGTATGTCGTCAATTGGTCAATACATTGCGGATCATGAAAAGGATTTGTACGCAATCATTTCAACCTGACTGACCGTAGACTCAGTATACCCTCAAAACGATGACTCAACAGAATCACGTAGGGAATAATCACTGACTTCAATACATTGTTTATTAGAAGGCTCTAGATATATTGAACAAATAAAAATAAGTATATCACGATTGTTCAGTTATGATCATCCACACGCCTATAGTTGGTCATGGTGACCATCAAGTCGCATATCTTCTTTCTAACATACATAGTCGAAACTCGGTAGAAAACTTCCTTTTATATCACTCTTTAATATGCAAACATTCATCCAAAATTTGAAATTTCGCTACTCAACTATTGTGATTGTACGCAGAATCTTGTAAAACATTCTAGAATATTTTTTTTTCAGATGGAAATGCTTTGGAAGCTTCGGACAAGTCCAATTTGTTGACAATAGTCTGAATAATATAGAGTTTCAACTTTGAGAAGAAGTATCATCAATTGTCGAATTTATGGGGAGCTCAGCACATTGAAGTAGAGAGAAAAAAAATTATTCCCATTATTCGCTTTACCGTCATTCGGTACAACGTTCATTCATTACTTACTTGTACTAAGTACAAGAAAGGAAGTATTGTGAAACCAACAAAATTCACTCATCGAGATTTTGATGTGAATATCTGTTTTGAGCGTCCCTTAAACTATTTTGATTATTTGATGTCGGTACGTATGTGCGTTCGTTCGTAACTCGCAGATCTCAAAAATGGTTGAAGGTATATTGTTGAAATTTTGTATTTAGGACTGGTATAGGGTCTAGTTGTGCACTTCGCATTATGGTTCCAATCGTCTACCGGAAGTGCACTTTACTTTAAACTTTTTTTGAATTTTTCTGATAGATCCAGTATGATCAACCGTAGGATGTTGAAACTTAGTATTTGAACTTGATGTTGAATCAGAATGGTCATCTGCTATTTTTGTATGAATCGGCCAAGCCTGAAGTGCACTTTATTTGGAACTTTTTTTTATAAATCTGGAATGATCAGCCATAGCATATTGGAATTTCGTACTAAGCATTTCTATAACATTTTATTGTACATCTTGCATTATGATTGCGATCGGCTGAACCAGAACTGCACTTTATTTCAGACCTTTTTTCCGATTTTTCGCATAAATTCAGAATGATCAGCCGTAGGATAGTGAAATTTAGCATTTAAAATTACTGTGGCAGCTAAATGGTCATCTTCTATTTTTGTATCAATCGGCTAAGCCGGAAGTGCACTTTATATTGCAGACTTCTTGAATTTTCCGCATGAATTCTGAGCAATTAGTCGTAGAATATTTAAATTTTGTATTGGGCTCTTTTATAATATCTTGTTTTATACCTTGCATTATGATTGCTATCGACTGAGCACTTCACTTAGAACATTTTTTTGAATTTTTCGCATAAATCCAAAACGATTGAACGTAGATTGTTAGAATTTACTATTTAGGACCATCATACCGTCTAGATGCTCATTTCTTATCTATATTGAGATCCACTAAGCCGGAAGTGCACTTTACTTGACAATCTTGTGGAATTTTTCGCATAAATTCGAAACGATCAGATGTAGAATATTGAAATTTGGTATTTGAGTCTGCTGTAGCATCTGAATAATTGCCTACTATTTTCATAACAATAGACTGAACCGGAAGTGCACTTCAGAAGGAATTTATTTTCCAATTTTGCGCATAAATTCAGATTTGTTAGAAGTCGTAGAATTTTGGAAATCAGTATTTAGGAATATTGTAGTATAAGAATAATGGCCCACTGTTTCCATAGCAACCGACCCGGTTGGAAGATTTTCAGAATCTCTTGGATAAATCCAAAACGATTATCTGTGGAACGATGAGATTTTGTGTTTGCTTATACATATCCAATGATATATACGATGAAACACAAAATCACATCGTATTATATACATATCCAATGATGTACAAGTAAGTCACGTCATGTTCACGTCAGATTTTTAGTATTGAAAACATCTCAGAATGGACCCAGTGGTCCTGAAAACATGTAAAAAAAATATATTCAAGTCTGCTAGCATTGCAGTACACATACAACTCAATAATTCTATGTGAAAACGGTTGATATTACAGAAATAGACGCAATTTTTCTCGTAGAGAATCTTGCAAACTTCATAAAATGATGAATATTCAGGTAATGACGTAAAATCATAGTTAATTTGCTCTTATTATTTCCTAGCTCAATTTCACTGGTCTACATTGACTGGACCACTTAGAAAAATATCATGAAGTAATATCTCTAACAGAATTTCATTTGAATGAACACGTACCTTTAATCTAAGTCTCTAATTGCATGTTTCCCCATGGAATAGTTCTACAGCAAAAAATAAATCAACTGGACAAAACGTACACAGTGTTCAGTATTCTGAGAGCTTTCAGAATATGAATAAAATTTCACTGCTATTTGAAAAGTCTCTTGCAAAAAGAATGAAATACTATTTCATTTATGTGTTGGGATGAAATATTTACCAACGAGATATAGTTCATATGAAAGATAATTCAAATTAAATATAGAATACAAAGTAGCTAATCTTTAAATTACTATGCACACATGAGTGTCCCACTCGAGAATGTGGAGCAAGGTGCCCTAATTGCCATAAGCAAACACTAGATACATTCTCGCATAAAAATTAAGTACTGCGTAATTTCACCACGAGAAATGTACTTGATGATAATGTAACCTTGTGGAAAATTGAGTATGCGGTGAAAGAGTGACCTACTTTCTTTTTTACCCTTATTGAACTTACGTGAAACGTAGATTGAGCCAATTAAATGTGAAAACTTACTGCATTCAAAGTTTGTTGCTTATTTCTTTGTACAGTTGAAGCTCTTTTGGTGAATTAACAGTTTTTGCGTAGATGGTATTGGAAATTTGCAATATTCGTACAACAGGAGCTCAGAGAATAATTGAATCAACTATTTAAAGGGCAAGACTCGTTGCCAGCAAACATAAAATTCCATGTGAAATCACATATTGAATCGATACATCAAGGTGATTTTTCAATCTTGAATTGTATTGGTGAATCAGTCGGTTGCATGAGAATTGTCTACATTTTTCAAATTACTAGTGTTTGCTGATACCTATAAACATATATGATTCACCCGTTTATCATCAAAGCACAACTATTGGTGTACCATGGAAAAAAACCTTGCAGCGCCATATTATTTGATGAAATAGCATGAGTAACAAAATTTAGCGATCCAATCTTCATCAGACTCCATCCATACATAATGTTACACAAATTAAGCTCCTTCTAGACTCCTACTGCTCCCATGCCACTCTTTGTCATAATATAATACTCCTTCCGATCTCTTGATGTGACGTTACATAATCTTACATATGTAAGACAATTGTAGAGAATGTGAGAAAATCCTCATGTACGAGTATGCATAGTACAATAAAGCGTGTGTATTGGCTTTGAAGTCTTTATGAAACTCGGTATCTAATCCTACGAATCACTCGTAATTTGACAAGCTCCGCGCTACACGCTAGGACCATTTCGAAGGCGTATACTGTTGAGGTACGTTTTGATTTGTGCAAATTCAATTAAATTTGTTTGGAAGTTAGTAGAGGATTGAACGAACAGAAGAATTTGTGCAGCTCCATATTTTATTTTGTGCACCGAAGATTCAAAATTGTTGAATGACGAGTGAAAGGTCATAACTATGGCTTATGCTGGTACTGTCAATTATCAACATCAGAGTATGATCCATCATTCTTGAACTTCAAATATTTTCATCAACATGAGATAACACTGAACTGAAAATAATTAGATATCACTCAATCTTTTGTTGAAATTATGTACCCTGCGAATATTTCTATGATTTATCCATACTGAAGTGGGAGTAAGGATCAATTTGGAAAAAGAATTCGCTTACCAATGCATAATCGTTTCCGAAAATCGCACACGTATTCATCAACATTTTGAAAAAGCCCACGATATCTCAAGATTCAAAGCTAGAGTTTAAACTGCAGTTAGATAACACGATGTGAATATATGTGGAAAGTTTTCTTCCGAATCTAACCGAGAGTTACAAGAGTTTCTGGAGGATGTGGAGCGCTTACTAACGAAGTGCAATGTCAGGGAACATCTCAAACTGTTCTGGAACTGCTCTGGTACCTGGAACAACCTTTCATTTATTTAGATAAACATATTCCTTGTGGGTAACGAACATGAAATATGTAGGAATGGGAAAAGTTCTGAGAAGGGAGAAGCTGTTGTCATGCCTGGAAGATTTGTTATATGATTATTTTATTAGGGAATCGCAAATAAAATGGGAAGCTTCTAAAGTTATTCTAAGGAATACTCTGATTGAGAAAGATTTAAGAACTCGTTCTGAATAATAATTTGAAGTTCTTTGGTCTAAATGTGAGTTTCTAAAACTGTCACAAGAATTTTTGAGCTACCTTTTAAATATTTTTGGATTGTTTTATAGCTTATTCAACTGTTGTCACGCGAAATGACTTGAAAAGAGCTCAACGGAAGAAGGAGTCAATAAAATAGCACATGTATGATGAATGCGATTGATGATGATACATATCTGCGAATATTAATAATAATAATAAGCACATCCGGTTGAAGTAAGAGATGAGTTTGATTCATTACATTTATCGCAGTGTGACATTGACTTGACAAATATACGGTTCTTATGGAATTCTGTATATGTCAAAAATCATATTATTAGACGTACGAGTACAATAATCGATGTGCATTACAGATCTGGAAATATATATGTGGATCTGCTGGAAAATAGAAAATGAAACATGTAATTCGCTAAAAAAGACTTTTGGATAAAAATAGTTGTTTTTCCACGGTCACCTTGAAACTGCATCACAAAAAATGCATACCTGTGTGAGTTTGGTTTACCACCAGATGTTTCACAATATGAACGCGTGGCAGTCAAGTTTCGTGGAAAAATTTTTTTTTTCTCAATTCATGCTAGTGGCACCCTGTGCCACATCTGTCAACATTTCATTTGCTCAACTATTTGTCTGAATAACAACCTGTGCTTGTAGCATTTTGTGTGCCTGGTTATTATCCGAATAAGAAACTTCAGAGTATTGGCATTATGACATTCGATTATTAATTCCCATGACGTTTCAATTAATTTTTCTTTCAATTGTTTAGTCCCATCTTGGAATAGTATATTCTACAATAAGTATTGGAATGGCGTATATTCTGAACGAGCGAAAATTTTGTAAACCGAGCCGAAGGCGAGGATTACGGTTCGCGAGTGTGGAATACGCCATTCCAAACATGTTGTAGACTATACTTACTCTAACAAGGTTTTGGAAACTGACCAATATCTCAGAGGAAACTTAAAAAATTATTAAATGTCATTCGTCAAATCCAGATATGAATACTTGAATTGTTAGGAAGTAACCATGGTAGTAGCCAAACTAACAGCTTCTGATTCGTCGAAATAATTCTAAACGCTTACATAATCATTCTAAACGGCATACAAAATCATTCTAAACGATTTTTTGGAATATCATTCGTTCCAACATAATTTTTGGTTATGGAATATGCAAATTCCAAAACAGTGTTGGAGAAAATGTGGTTATTTGATTGATTTCTCATTTCAGATGCAAATTTTGTGTCATTCGTCAATTTTTAATTTGGTGCTCATTCATTTAATTTCTGTCATTTACGCTATAAATTCGCAGCTTCATCTGCCGCTAAATTTTTTGCTGCTCTACATGCATGTACAGTGAAACAAACTGGAAAATCCAAAAAAAGAAGACGAAACCACTACAAAATTAGCGCAATCCACAGCCACAATTCGTTAAAAACATTTTCCGTGCATAATATCGTCATTCGTCGCTTGCTCCGAACATTTAAAATGAAACAGGCGATTTAATTTGGCCTCTATGCAGTTGCTCCTAAATAAAGCTTTTTTTGATGAGATAATTGTTTTAATAGTATAATTTCAATAATATATGAAATATATTTTTCATAATTTTTGATAGAAGATTAGTCAGAAAGTCCTAGATCCAAGGCTGACTTTAAATTTGAAAATGAATAGGCAGAAGGAAGAGAACGTTTCTTCATTATAAAAATGATAATAAAAGTTTTTGAGAACACGAAGCTTAATATGGCTAAGTAGTCGAATATGTAAATTTTCATATTCAATATTTTCATGAGGTATAAGATCAGATCATAGTAAACAGTTCAAAATAATTATATACGGCAAACATAATGTTGAAAAATTGGATGGTATGAAACTTGTGAATAGAACATCGACAGAAAGAGAGAACTAGAGATGTAAAAATCTATAAAATCGACAGTATCTCATTCATGACTGTAACTTTATGTGCATGTAGTATGAATAACTAGAAAACTATATTTCAGATAGAAGACACTATGATGTAGAATAAGACCCTAGAAAAACCTGATTAAAAACTCTGTACCTCAAAGTAGTTGGCATATTTGTGAGCGAATGTCTTCAGTTTTGTATGTTGTTGCTTTGATTCATCACCGAACATGAAAATTTGCACTGTTAGTTTATGTATTTTGTGTACTTTGAACTAATATTACTGATGATGAGAATTTAGTTCTCAAAATACGTATTTAGATTTTACAAATTTATTTGAGTTTAGGGGCTTATTTTCATTTTGTATATACTTTGAACTAGTTGAACATATTATTTTGCACCAGCAAATTTGATCATCTTATGAAAATAAAGTACAGTAAAATATTTTTGGATGAGAGAAATGAATTCAGAACATAAAGTAGCTATGGAAAAACTATATAAAAAATGAAGCAAGAAGTTATATCAAACCTTAAGCTCTATTTATGTACATCTATTGGATAAAGCTTGCACTGTCAAGCTATCTCTTGGAAAAAAAATGTTAACTGGCGCTCTGTTCAAAAGAAAGCCTATAGCTTTTGCGTAATTTCTTTTTTCGGATAAAGTTGAAGAGTGCAAGTCTCCATGTTCAGTGACAAATCGAAGCAACAACATTGGAAACACGCTTATAGTTGCGCTGTTTTTTCAATGGCTTTTGCCAAGCTCATATTTCTTATTTTGATATGTGCTTCTCTAGATATCGTTTCTCAATTATTCAAACTATATGCATACCTAATTATAGTCATGTGGGAGATCTTTATCTTCCATTTCAATTTCTGCCAATTTGTTATGTATGTCGCCATTGCAAATCATCAACAAAACTTTAAGCTTGTACTTGATCACTCTATTAAATAGATAATTCACATATTTGACAGCCCATTTTAGCGTTCCTGCTCAGGTGCGGCCTGGGGGCTATGCCTTTTTATTAATGACATTAATAATCGGATCTTTCTAGATAGGAATTGGCTGTGTACCGAGTTATGTTGGAGAATCTAGCTGACAGTTCGTGTATGAAGTTTTATCTAATTTGTTCTCAGATATCGGGTAGTATGAGTGATTAGGTGCTAAGTTTCAACGGAACAATTGGCTCTAACAAGTGGAATTTAACTGGTGTTTTATGTATGTGAGTTACTGCCTGTGTTTGTTTTTGAAAAGATAGATATCATATCAAAAAATTTCGCTTGAGTAAGTTAGTTTTTTTATTCACAATCATTATAGTAATATGGCAATTCCTAACTTTTTGGAGGTTGGAAACTAAGTAATTTCCAACTGCAATGACTACCTCACGGGTCGGAAGCGACACTTCCAGCTCTTGGGTGGGAAATGTTTATACAGGGTTGCCTAGCATCAGTCATAAATCTTTGTTGGAATAAAATGATCCCTGCTGTCAAAAATACCGATTTTATTATATAATGACTCAAATAAAACAACTAGTATTGGAAATAAGCGGAATTATGTTGCAATTTTGTGTAAATTATGAGCAAAATCGCTATGAACTTACATCCGTAGCACTTTCGTTCGATTCAGGGCAAGTAGCTCCATTTCTCTGTTATAACTAATTGATATCTGCACTTATCACAATTTCAATGAATACACGTATAAATAACAAGATTTATAAATCATAATTCCAACAAATGTAAAATTAGTTGAATTTTTCGAAACATTCTTGTTTTCATAGACTACTACATCAATTTATTTTGTTGAGAAAAGAACGAATTTGGATCAATCATTTCTCGAAAAACTAGGGATGATTGTTAATAAAATAGTATACAGACTTCGGTGAAGATTTCATATCAGCCTCGAGCTATATCTGATCCTCTCGGTCATATAATAAGCTCTCGGCTGTAATGAAATACTTTCCACCTCAGATGTAATATTCCATTACTCAGATCTAGCACCTGATTCTCCTTATTATTAAGTTCCTGAAAATAGAATGAGAGTTGAGTACCTTTCTGTCACACGAAAAATCTAGAGGAGACAGAACAAAATAATTTCATAGGTTCATGCTACACAGAAACTTTTCAAATGGGATGAAGAATATTTATTCTACTATTCAAGAATGAGAGAACTGTTTTGTTTGGAAGACATTGGTTTAAGAGTATATTCTTCTCATAAATAGATTTACACCTGAGCCCAAAACATGATTGCTTCTTAAAGTTGAAATTTAGGAGTAAAATGCCACAAGGATCACCTTGAGAAAAATTATTCATGAACGTCCTCGTGATTGATTCTCATGGCAAAAATGTTCCATTATTTTCGATAAATATATTTTTTCTCATTCTATATGTATGGTTACGTCAGAGACTATATAACCTATGTTGATAATTAGATTCAGGCGGGTGGAGAACATCAAGAGAATGTCTACAACGTTTTTCCATTTACAAAATGTGTTTGCAGCCTCTGTGTGGGGGTTATAATGTTAAGAGAAAAATCCAGCTGTGATGGATGAGGGATTTGAATGTTGATGCGCTGATTTGAATTTAAGATTGTGGAGAGGATTTGTTACACTTACTGGACATTTTAACAGTTTTTCAGCATACTTTGATTATTTTGCTTATAGACTCCAAAGGATGCTATTGAGACTAAACTATAAAGCTTGGTTCACTATGCAGAATAAATAGTTAGTATAATTAGTTACGGTTGATGTAAATGTCCACTAAAACGGAACCAGTCCAACGCTTCTCTTTCAGTAGTTAGCACAACGGCTTGGCAAGCACCAAACTTTTTGGCTATAACAAGTGACTACTACCAATCAGAAGAGACAGAAAGAGGAATAGATAAATATTTTGTCGTTCTAATATTTGTCCCATATTTGACATTTGACCATTCTTGCTGTCTAATTTGTTCGACAAACATATATCAAGATTAAATTGTGGAGAAAAAGTGATTCCCCATCTCCTTGTTCATTTTAAAAAGCTGTTGAAGGACACCAGTTTCTGAAGAAGCTAGAATAGTTATGAAATTGAGGATAACTCACTGTTTTTATTTTTTGAATGTTTTATTACTGATCATTGACAAATGATTTTGATATTGACAGGGATGTCCACTCTATTACCAACTGAGATTCTAGAATGATGATTAGCAGTATTATGAACGCTGTTTCTGATCCACTATCTATAATAATTCAATATAAATATTTATGCCATATCATGAATGAGGTTCACCAGAGAATATTTTGATGGCTGCATACTCACCTATTTGATCCTTTATTATGAATATGATGGAAATTAATATTCATAAGCAAGCTAACATTTTGAGCGTGACTGATGAAAAAATATGGGAATCTTCAATGTCAATCATCTGCGAAATACATACAATGTCTATATTACTGCCAAAATATCACAATTTTGTGATACAGCCTTATTTATTCATGTTGGCATTGTATGTTTGTGAAGCTTCTGCCTGGATAGCATTCAGTAACATATGAAATAATTTTCCTGGCATCCATGTCTAATTATTATCTGTTGGACCAATACATGTTCAAGATTTGACCTCCATTTGCGAAGCATAATAATTCTCCTCCATCTGAATATCTTCACGATGTTATTCTCCTGACTTCATAGAAGTAAGTTCTAGAAGAAGATATTCACATATCTTGTTGATCATTCTGCAAAAAATTGAAAACTCAACAAATGGAATTCTGAAGCAGTCAAGGCAACAACTCTAGTTTCAATGGACGCAACATGATAATATTCTTACCCTCAAGTCTCGAGAGATGTAAGACTAAAGGATGTTCCCACAGCTCATTTGTTGGATATACAAACAGATAATATGGACTCTGTATCCTGTTTTTATTGAATGCATGAGAACAACTAGTACAAGTATAAGGCTACAAACACATAGGAAGATCTTGGTCTCTAAGCGGTGAAGCAAGAGATCTATTTGGCTAGTATCATTGCTTCATTTGATTACCTGTGGTTTAGCTAAACTGTATTGTCCAATTGCATCACAGAACATAGCTATGTCTATAGTTTTCGCTTGTTCTGAAATAATGGTTGAAAAACCAATTCCTAAATTCAAATTTTTGAGGGACACATCACTTATGATTTGTACTGCCCAGCTCCAATTTTGAGCTTCATTCAAACAGAAAATATTGAATTGCAATTATGACAGCAATGTTAATGTCACATTCGCTTAAAATTCAAGAGGTAGCGGTGCAACTAAACATAAGTATTTAAACTTGAATTTGTTAGGATAATAATCGTGTGGCTCTACACAGTTCGAACTATTTCAACAAGATTGTGTTGATATCGACTTATTGGTAAAATGAAGTCTTGGCAATGGCATTAGAACAACGATTTCTTGTACAGATGAAATTGAGGATTCCTCATTCAGACCAAAATCTAATTTGGTTGAGAAATTTTGTGCGCAGCAATAACTGGAGCTACTTGAATCAGTTAAATCGTGTGAATCTGTTGGAGATGTCCACTCTTTATTCCCTGTCTATGTACGTATCATATTTCGTTGCGAATTATATTTGTATTAGTCCAAGAGCCCGCTCGGAAATACTACCCTTAATCGTTAGACGATTCTTACGTATTCTAAACGATTTGTCGTGAAAACATTACCCTTAAAAGTCAACGGTGCCATTTTTAATTCTGCCAGAAGCAATTAATATTTATTATTTATTCTGTGAATTTAACGCACAAACTACCTTTTTATGTTAGACACTTGAAAATTACACTGGAACATGTATTTTTATGTGTAAAACAAGAAAAACTCACGGTGCCGAGTCTCATTCTGCCACAACCTCCGGCACCGTGGCTTCAAAGTGGTTGGAAATATCGATAAAGTACCTTTTTCTGTTAGCCAAAAAAGTCCTTTACAAAAATTGTAGCCAGAGACCTGACGAATTCAAAGAACCAACGGTGCCGACTCTCATGTTGCCAGAAGTCCTTGGCACCGTGGATCAAAGCGGTTGCTCGCGCGGCCTATTTTCAGTCAGAATAAAATTTGCATACATTTAATTTTGATGCAACAGTATCTTAAAAAGGAGAGTGTACGGTGTAGTATGGAATGATATTTGATATACTTCCATCCTATCATCTAATTCAATCATGATTAAATTCAGAGTAACTAAGATTTTGAAATAAAAGCATATACCCGATAAAAAATGATTGGATATAATCGTATACGATCATATACAATTCTTTGGATACAATTTTATCCAAAAAATGAGACGATAGAATCGTTTAAAACTGTATAAAACTCTATCGAATTATATACATATATATACATTTGGATATAACGATATATGATTGTATATGAATATGCTGTCCTATACGTTTATATAAAATTTTATACAATTCTATACGACTCTATACAATTATATCAGTTCCAGTTGGACGGTAAAATTGGATAGGGTTATATATAGTTGGACTGCAATATTTACATTTGGATATGAATGAGAATATTTTTCATTTTATTGAAATTTAAGAAAGAATACATTGTTCTTAGTATTTTCGTGGTAAAACAGACTAATTACTAGACTTATTGTTATAACTATTGAATTAAACATTCAATTCCCTACTATCTAACGTTTTCTTTTATAACAGATTGAAATTATAATCCGTACTTAAGTAGCGTTCAATACTCTTAGAATTAATAGTGAGGATTGTACGAAATTCGATGTAGAATTCATTAGTTCTGAAGTCCAACAAATTCATTACTCTACTTATTCCAACAACTATTGAATTATGCCTTGAATTTCGAACAATCTCACTTTTAATAAAAATAATGATAAACTCATATTCTATATTTCTAGTTGATCACCGTTCAAATTAGATTAAATTGAATAAAGAACTGGAGATTGTACAAAAATAAATGCATAGTTTATTGGTTATAGAATTTTTTTTCTCACTGGTTGCCTTTTCCTCAAAAGCGATTCACTATTTGAGGATGTTAGTTGCTTTGATTCTTCTTTTTTGAAATGAACTACCTCACTTCGAAGGTAATCTCGATCATCTGTGATTAAATAGGATTGGTTATTACTCTCAAAGAGGCTATTTTAGCATTGTTGGTCCAGTTAATATCTTTAAAATCATGAAAAATGCTGATAATGCGAGTAAGGGCATGGTTGAGAGCTAATTTGATTCAGAATGTTGTCTAGAAGAATATGCACAGAAATCTTACTCGCACATCAACAATTGCAAAAGTTATAGGCAAATAAAGATATGAAGAAAATTTTAGTTTTTCTTGCGATAGCGTGAATTAGAAAGAAGAACTCAAGAGGAGAGGAAATTTACTATGAAAAAGCTGATTCCCGAAACTTATGTCGTTATTATTAATGATTTCAATTGATTCTATGTTATAGATTCGGGAGTGAAGCACATTTTCGTGGAAAATCTCCTTTTCTTCAAGGATTCTTGTGCTAACTCATCCTGAATCTTCATTTTCTTTAGACTTTTGCAGTTTTTAAAGTTCGAGTTAGATTTCTACGCCTATTTTTATCGATGCCATTCCAAATTGAATAAGTCCTCAACCATTCGTTTATTTGAATAATATGTATTTTCCAGGACTTCGAAGATATTAGCTAGACTATAAGAAAAATTAATGGAGAATTTATCTGAAATCAGTTTCATTTCACCGTCCACAAACTAACCTTTTTTCCGAAAAACAAATGAGTTTTTATCCTTTTTTCAATTTGTAATGATCCCAAAAATTAAAGGTAAATTATGTCTGCATACAAATAAAATCATAAAAAACGTGATGAACTCAGCAAAGAAAAATTTAAATTAAATGAAATCAAATAATTAGAACTAGAACTAAAACCAAAACACTTATCTGTTCTCATGCGCGTGCGCATATAGGAGACCGAGCAATCACAATCTGTCTTCTTTTTCTCGTCGCTAGCGCTTCCCTTTCCACTCCGCTTCTCCCCCGCTTTAATTCTCTCTCACCGCTTAGCAACAGCTTACTTTCTTTGCCATAGCTTCTTATTTCTACTTCTTTCTTCCTCATTTCTTTATCTTCACCTTATCTTCTGACTCGGCTATCTTCTTATCTGCCTTTACTACCTTTCTTCCAGTTATTTTTCGTTATTTCAACTCCACCGCATCAAATTCAACTGTATTCAATCAACTCCCATGCTCAACTGCTACTCGCTTGTCTCTCGTAGATCGCTTGCACTCATCTTCCCCCTTTCAGCACTTTACCCCTTCACATGTCACATCACAGGTCACAACTTGAAACTAATATAAATTAACTATCCTAAATAATTTGGACTATTGAAAATTGTTGGGTTGCATCGTGAACTGAATATGTTTCATTATTGATTATATAATATCCTTCATTTTCATGTAAATTTGAAAATAATACGTAACAAACAAATACCCAGTGGAATAGTCAGAGGTATCCACTTTTGTATTATTTACTATACTATTTATATATACCTTATGTGTCATATATGAAACAATATCAAACTATTGCTTTTTCATTTAATTTAAGCTTCAACATGTCTTCCAAGAGAGTAACAATCACCCATCATTGACAAAAAAGTACAAAACTTACACGGGCGACTTTACTATCCTGGTAAAATTTGTTATTCCAGTGGATTCCATAAATTTATTTGTCGAACTTCAGCTGTACTGATTGTTATTGACAATTTTCATTTTAGACTTCTGAGTATGTTATACCGATAGCAAGGAAAGAAGATGATATATGAGTATAGACACGTATATAACTTCATCCTATGGTACACGGATATATGTATAGGGTTGTTTATAACGATATATAACCTTACAAAACAGTTAAAATGAGAATAATGTGTTGTATACAACTTTATATAGTATTATATAACTGTGTATAATGGAAAAAAATTGTGTAGAATCAATTATAGCTTCTCGAACAAAAAGGAATATAATTTTATAAACTTGTATGCAATAATATACAAATATATCTGATTGTATATAACTGTATAAAATCTTGAATAGCAAAGTTAAAACTCAGAAAAACATTTTATACAACTCTATATAGTTATATATGATTGTATAGAGCAATATAGGATCTTATGTAGTAGTTGAAATGAAAGAATTGTACTGTATGAGACTTAATACAGTACTATATAACTGTATATAATGTGATAGAATTGGATAAAGCTTCCTGAATTATGGAAATATAACTATATGACTATATACAGTAATATACGAATATATATGATTGTATAGAGTTCGATAAGACATATTATATATTTTTATATATCATAGTATAAAACTGTATACAATTGTATATAGCCGTATATGATCGCATATAATTGTATGCAGAGTTTGAAAAAATTGTACAGTACTCTGGTCTAATTGTATATAGTCATATACAGGTGTATGTTATCGTATGATGTTCTATACAATGTGCTATATCTGGTTGGATACAATTCTATATAATTATATCAAATTGTATAGCAGTATATAAGAATTCCATATATAATTGTATATAACCATATCTAATTGTATATAATCCGATACAATTCTATCCAATCATTTTTTATCGGGTAGTTTCAATTCCGGTAAACTTATACAAGCAATTGATTGATTCAATTCCATTTATACATTTGTTCTCTGATTGCTTTTATAAGTTTACCGGAATTGAAACTATATGCTTTTATTCCAAAATCTTAGTTACTCTAGATCTAATCATTCTTAGATGATAGGATGGAAGTATATCAAATATTATTCCATACTACACCGTACACTCTCCTTTTTAAGATACTGTTGCATCAAAATTAAATGTATGCAAATTTTATTCTGACTGAAAATAGGCCGCGCGAGCAACCGCTTTGACCCACGGTGCCGAGGACTTCTGGCAACATGAGAGTCGGCACCGTTGGTTCTTTGAATTCGTCAGGTCTCTGGCTACAATTTTTGTATAGGACTTTTTTGGCTAACAGAAAAAGGTACTTTATCGATATTTCCAACCACTTTGAAGCCACGGTGCCGGAGGTTGTGGTAGAATGAGACTCGGCACCGTGAGTTTTTATTGTTTTACACATAAGAATACATGTTCCAGTGTAATTTTCAAGTGTCTAACATAAAAAGGTAGTTTGTGCGTTAAATTCACAGAATAAATAATTAATATTAATTGCTTCTGGTAGAATTAAAAATGGCACCGTTGACTTTTAAGGGCAATGTTTTCACGACGAATCGTTTGGAATACGTAAGAATCGTCTAACGATTCAAGGTAGTATTTCCGAGCGGGCTCTTGGACTATATGGAATAAATCAAGTGAAGCTAACAATGAAAATTTTAATAGGTCCTGTTTTTTGTCTTATGAACTATAACAAAGCGATTGAAGCTCATACAATTATCCTAAGATACAAACATTTACAGCACTTTTATTTTAACGGAGCAGTTGAATATTTCTCAAGATCCCATTAGCATAAAAATTGGAAAACATGTTGTTTATGTCACCTAATGAAGTCTTGTAGTCTTCTTATCATTGTACAACTTGCTTGTAAATAACATCTGTCATGTGCAAAATCGAATCAACACGGAGACCTATATCCTCAAATAGAAGTAGGAAGGAATATGATTCGCTGAAAATTGTTATCGCAAAGATAAATGTTCTATTTATTGAATGGTTCTGTCTGGAAGCAAAATATCGAGGCGACATAGCTAGATTATAACTATGATAACAATTGCTCCAAGATTTCCCTGTATGTAAATTTGATAAAAATAAACAATCATTACCAGCAAATACTCATATTTCTGTAAACGTTAATTTTTTGTATCAAAGAAAACAATCGATATATTTTTTCACAAATCAAAGAGACTGATAAGTATTGGAAATCAAAATAGCTGCTAATGCCAGATTCTTCATTTTATCTGATGACTTATCTTTCATCTGACATTCTCATCCTCATTTATCAGAATTCATTCTTCATATGCAATAAATGAGATTATGCGAATCGTTCAAGCAAAGTTAAGTATCAATATAATTTGTAATTTACTGTTAACCCAATAATTATGGTTTTGCTCTTTTAAGAACCATCCTTATGGTTTCATCTTGAATACATATCATTGTCAGCTGAGAATAGATAAAAGGTTACCAAAGTATAAATTTCTTCCTGCTATCTGTAGAATATCCAGTGAATTTCCAACTTTTGTTTTATTGAATCTTACAACTATCAGTTCCACCTGAATCAATTCTAATCTTTGATCAATTCTTGAATAAGAATTCGGTGAACAGTATTTCATTCATGAGACCCACGCTGAACTTTTACCCTTCACCTTGACATTGTTGTCAGTTTGGGGATGTTCGGATGTAATAGCAAACACGAGGCTAAAGAAAGTTGAATGAACCAACTCGACCTTGACAGCATTTCTCGCCCTATAAAGCAGCAAAATGAATTATAAAGCAAAATATATAGATCGGAAGAGACAATTTGTACCATAATGAAATGAGATATTAAGTTATTACATTAGTTACTGAATCTTACGGGAAATTTGAGCTGCTCAAAATCAGATAATTTGTAGATGTCTCAAGGTCTCTGTGTTAGCACAAAATATAAGACTTCACTGGGAATAATTGTTGATTAACAGGTCAATTAGTCATTTTGGGGGCAACTTTGAACATCGGATGAATCGTTCTGCTAGCTCTTTAATCCGATGTTCATGAGATCAACCCAATAAAAATGTCAGTATAGTTTCTACTGACGATTGGTTATCACAGTTTGATATTATTATTTTCTCTTTGTAACAGGTAACGGAAACTGACTTGACACAAATCGTTAGGTCACAAATTACCTCGACCTGTATTGAAGAGACTGGTTAGAGATGAATAGGCTATCAACTTTGGATACAGTGGAACGAAAGTTCAGGACAGTGTGGGTCTGAAACGCTTTGTCACAAGATTCAAGAATAGTCTTGATATTTTCTGGAGTCGCCACTGATCGTTGTGAACAGTAGCGATTCTTGAAATCATTATTATAAAAAATCGTATTCTATAATAAGAATGCATATGAACAGATCGCTCGCCCAAATGCCCTTGAAGATGGATAAGGTGTAGCTAGAACTGTCGAGCTAGAAAGGAACCTCATGTGAAAGTAACTATCATATTGAATAACGGAATGTATTCGCAGTTGTCACTCGGAATGTCTTGAAGATGGAAATAAATATAACATATTGAACAATATCTCTAATGGTCTACATTTTCGTGTTATTGTCTGCAAATTTTATGAAATCCTCCAATAAAGTATGGTTAAGACCTTTTTTGAGTCAGAGTATTATGTGGACGGAGCATGAGGAATCTGTGACTTGCCAATAGACGATCGAAATTCCTGATCAGCAATTAGTTTTCGGATTTACATAGAAGTTAAGTTCATGAGAAAACCGTACAAAAAAATATTTGTTTGTCTGTACATCAGTTCGTGTGTTCGTCTGTCTGTAACACTTTTGCATCAAATGATCTCAGAAACGGTAGAACGGTCGGGTTTTTCTTTTAACCTTGTGTTTGAGATTACACATATCCGGAGAACAATTATTGTTGAAGATGAGATTCTGCATCGAAAACCGTTCGAAACTCTTAATTTGACCTGGATAATCATCTTTTACTGATAATGTTGCTCGATAATTAAATGAGTGTAAATTTTCAACAAAATTGAATCAAAATAATTAAGTTCAAGATGTCATGTTTGTAACAACCTTGTCTCACGCAGCTTTACAATACATGTAAATTGCCAATAAATGTGTGCGGCATTACATTCAGATATCATTGTAACTGCCCAAGTAGCCATGCAATTTCTCTGATATATAGGGCAATTTTACACACGATATGAACTAGTTACATGCATTCACTTTGCTCTTTAGCTGTGTATTATTTTACAGAAATAATTATGAATAGCAAATTCAGCTCACCAATCTTTTATATTGTACACATGTTTAATTTTAATCCAAGTACACCGGCAACTTTCTGGTATTCAGCTGTGGACTTCAAAAATTTATATATTAATACGCCAAGAGAAATCTTTCGGCCCTAGTTCTGAGCATAATGCTTGCACGAAGGAATGTGAGATTTGGCATACTCAAAGTTAATATGGAGAAGATGTGCAGAAAGTGGATATACACGATGTCCCATTCTTATCTATGTATTAATATGAAAAGAGAAAGCTTTGTACTCCGTTTTAAACATATTGCACGTACGAAAGAATGTGAGATTTGGCATACTTGAAGTTTACATGAGAGAATGAGGAAAACTGGGAGTATATACAGGGTGTCCCATTTTTAATTTCATGACGTAAAGAGAAATCTTGGTATCACACACAAGAGATAATGTAAAACTTGAAATCTGCGAGAAGAAGGAAGTGCAGAAAGCTAAAATTACAAACAGGCTGTTCTATTTCAATTTTACGTGGGGAGAAAGCTTTTTACTGCGCGCATGATGGAATGTGTGGAAGTTTATGAAGAAAAATATTGCAGAAAAGTAGAAGCATATACAGGACTGTCCCATTTCAATTTTACGTGAAGAGTAAACTTGGTACCGCGCGCATGAACACAAAGTAATGTGAGACTTAGCATACTTGCAGTCTGTATGGAGATGGAAGTGTGGAAAGCCGAAATTATATACATGGTGTCCCATTTTCATTTAACGTAAAAAAAAAAACTTTGTACTGTGCGCATGAAGGAATGTGAGATTTGACATACTTGAAGTTCACGTGGAGAAGAGGTGCTAGGAGCTAAAATTATATACAGAGGGTCCTATTCCAATTTTACGTGAAGAGAAAACTTTGTACGGTGCGCATGAAGAAATGTGAGATTTGACATACTTTGAGTTCATGTGTAGAGAGAGTGCAAATAGCTTTTATTATAAACAGGGTGCTCAATTCTAATTTACCGCTGGATATAATATTATTTTTTGCTGGAATATATCAAGATATATGCATCGAATGGGAAAATGACTGAAGAAAAAATTTAATCTAGAATGGGAACCACTAATACTAGCCCCTGATGGAGCGTCGAATACCATGTTATTTTATTTAGAACTCCTGGGGATAGAAGATTAAACTCAATAACGTTCAAACTCAGTAGCATTATGATTCGAGTTTCGACCACTGGGAAACCACTAGTTATTATGATTCTCCCAAATTTCGGGCAGGTAACAGTGATATAAATATCATAAGTATACCAATATTGAATCATTAATTCGTCTAAACTACAAATGCTGGAAATATTGGCGCTCTAAAAATGAATCATTGGGGGTAGTAGTCGGTACTAGTTAATCGATGAGAATGAATAATTCGAAAATTTTTCAATGAGTATTGTATACAGAAAGTATCTTATTATCGTGGTTTTTTCTAATGTATAATGCAGCCTCTTTTTTCGTTCTGTTTCCCATTTAAATGAATGCGAATGCAATTATCAGAGATTATTTCTTTGTCAAACGTTGAAAAAATTCAAGATGAACTAGCATTCATTGTGCTGCACTGGTGGTATACTGAACTAGCGACAATAAAGTGTGTCGGGCATTGCTATGAGAGGTAAGCAGTGAAACTGGTTTTTCTGGAAACAGGACCCTATAGCAACTGAATGGAAATAACTTCACTTTATAAATGGTTTCAATTGTAGTAGCCAATAGAAGTTTCCAAGGCTTTTTTCACGGCTGTTCTCCTACCTGACACATTGCTGATGTCTACCACTCTTAATAGGTGAATGATCACACTACTATCAGAAATTAGTAAGCATAACCTATTACTTAAGAAATCTTATCCTGCAATACTGAATACTGCATCTTCAAAGATCGTTTTATCGATAAAAAATTCCATACTTTAGAGAATCAGCTTCCAGTTCTATTCGATTTTAACTTCCAAGACTTCGCTGAAACTATACTCCAATGAATTTTGCTGTAACATTTCACGTTACAACACTTCTGTACATCGCTAGCTGGTAGCAGCGATATGAGCGTTTATGATCGTGAGAGAACTGCAGGACGACGTAAATATCAATATCTGGAAATCATTCGTCGAAACAAACTAAATCGTCTAAAAGTACATATTTTCCAAATCAATTTTGGATAATTAGTTTTATTCTTCTAGAATGCCCGGAAAAAGGATTATTGTGTTGTTTACAGGTTCCACAAGACGATTGAGACGATTTGTGAATATTTGTATTCTATTCTTTTTGCTCAGGTTATTTGGTAGCTATCTTCTGCAGGTAAAAACCCCATGTTATACGATTGTAGATATTGCCAGACAAGTTCGATTGGTTTTTCCAATAGAATTGATGCAAAATGATACTCTAACGTTATTTATTTTAAGTTAGGGAGCAAAAGTTACTAAACACTAGTATTAATTTTTATGATTTATTGAAATAATAAATTAGATAACCAACACTACTCTAAATAAATAATTCTAGATCAAACTAAAGATAATCACAGTACACTATAACCTTACTTTAATTATTTATGTCAATATTGATTCATTTTGAATAACACAATTTATTTCAACAACTGGCAGTCCATATTATAAGGTCTCTGAGCCAGAATCAATAATGCTCTCCGTTGAGTCAGCCACATATATATACCGTGGGTCTCTCCCCACTATGTTTTTCTCGCAAACGTCCAAGCTTTTCTAGAAAACGCCAGAAGGTACAAACAAATATATTCGCTTCTATTTTATTATGTAAAATATTTCCACAATAATTCTAAGTAATTGTAATTGTAACAAAAGAGTGCGGCAGTGAAGCACAACCCCTGTTGACGTACTGAATTATTGTGCGGAACGGTCTAGATATTTGAGTATAGAAAATTATACTTACCTGCGTCCACCGTTCCTCGTATTAGTTCTGTAATGGTTGCGGGGAGCGTCGAATAACAACACACGAAATATGAATAACTGAATGATAACAATTTATTGATGTAATAAATTAAACAAAAGTAAAATTATGTCACAAAGAAAAATTACCTAATTAATACGATACCAAAAACAAAACAAGTAAAGCCGAAATGACTAATTTATAGACTTATATTTGTCACAATACAGAAAATCCAAAGAATTGCTGTCATTCAAATTCAAAATCACATTTTGTTCAAATGGAATTTGGGAATCAGAATTCATCGTGAATCGTGAATCGCAGCTAAAAAAATCAGTGGTAATAATCTTTCTGATATTGACAAATTTCTGTCATTGAAAGATGCTAGAAAGGCTCTTACAATCGTCTAGTATGATGTTTGTGGTAGTGCAGTGCGCTTTGTGAATTATCCTGTAGAATAGCTGTCCTTCTTGTGGAATAACCTGGCATTTCAAAATAATTCACAGTGCTATTTATTATTGAATTCGGTCTGTCTTGCAATCATTCGTGAATATTGGGATGATATTTTAATCTGGAATTATTACAAACATCATATTGCGGTTGAAAATGAACGTAAATAATTTTTTGTTGACGAGAATAACTTTTTTAGCGTAATATGAACATTCACCATTTCTGAACCGTTTATCTGATGCGATTGGTTGTTAATTATCGATAGTTTTTGATGTAAATCATGAATGATAATTATTACGAATAACGACTGTCACAACAATCCACTGAATTTGAGCTCAAGGGAGTAGGGAGTGAGGACTGCTATTCCCAAAAATTTTATACCCAGCGGAATTAGACGACTTGATTTATATTTCATGTACTCTGGAAGCTAAGTCATTCCATTCGAGTAGACAGCGCGATTTGTTCCAGACATTTTCCCAGTAAACGATGTTTTGATAGTATTATATAAGCGAGACGTTTCGTACGTAACAGATGTAACGCAAGTTATAAGTTTTTTGTCTGAACTACGAAATGTTCCATCTATCATCAGATTTCTTGGAGTTAAGTGACAACCAAATTTTTCAGATAATATCGGATGATACAGTCTAATATTGAAAGGCAATAGTCAATATGGCCCTATCTACAGTCAAATGGTTGAAAATTCGTAACATAGATGCTTGAACTGAGGACACAAATGTTTGTACAATTGTGATAGACTTCAACTAAAGGATATCTTCTCTCATACTTACTTATACATTCAAGCATCAGAATTATTGCAATAATAGTGGTTATATCACAAAGAGGAAATAAATGCAAAATAGAAAATGAACATCTGGAATAGGAAAATCTCGATTTAATTGTACAGCTACTTCTTGCATTAACTGTTTCGTATTCAAGAGTACTATGACAGTATTGTTTACCTGTGTTAGATGTAACCTAGAAGATTGAAGCTAATGAAATTACCACCAGCACATAATTATATTCCGGCTTGAAACGATAAAGTTGGTTCGCTTGACAAACCTAGAGGAGAAATTACAGAGTCAAAATTGGATTTGTGATTTGGAAATAAAATGGAGAACTTCTTGTCGCAGATCTGCCGAATATAAATGAATGTGATAATCAGTATAGCGAATGAATAACTTCACTATAAGACAGAATTATAGTATTGTTTATGCGAAATATTGGAATATAGGAATCAATGAAGTGATCACAATAATCATAGCAACGATCACATTATCTCAAAGAATTTGATGGTCTTGTTCTGAAGTCACTTATGATATTCTAAGGAAACATGACCATTCTGGAAGTAGAATAGACCAAGATGACTCGATACATTCAAAGGTTGGGAATTGGAAAAATATACTACTTCATTATGAATGTTATCTTCACTCTTGATAATCAGTACAATACTTACTTAGATATGAACTAATGAACTGGAAACTGGAATTGAATGGAGATTTCAAGAGCTATATTCTAAAAACAAATAAAGCTATAAATATCTCATTTACTTCAAATTTCGGGATCAATCGGGATCCACCCTCAACTGCGAGAAAATTTCCAAATAGTATGTTTAGAATCATGGATGCAACTGATTAACAACTAATGATGAAATCTGTCATGATTGACACGAAAATTAGATTCAATCTTTTTTGCCTCGTTTCCAGGAATAACGTTTTTTGTGGAACTAGTTTTGTCTGTGATGCATTGGATTTAATCCTCTGACAGTGAAGGAACAAATTCTCCAGCACAATAGAAGAGCTCTTCATCCCAAGTGTCGCTTCATACTAGGTGTTAATTCTGATATTCTCTTCTATCTCTTATTTGGTATAAAGCATTGATCCAATTCACCTAAAAAGATGTGACCTGACCAGCTCTATAACTGTTAATTACAAAACGAGTCTTTCACATGAATGCCCTGCAGATTCATTCAAAAGCAAATAGAGAATGAGACTGAAATCCATGCCCGATAGTATGACCAAAGCAATCCTTGCATCAAACTTTAGTTCATTTCAGTTGAAAGCAGTACAAGTGCTCTTATGAAACTCCGAATTGAGTCCTCTGATTGATTAAAATGTGAACCAATTTCACATAAGCACAAAATCATACTTGGCCAGCTGTCAGTCGTTCATTATTCATCATTTATAAATTCATGCAGTTCGAAGTTTCAAATGTGTGTTCGTTCAGGTAATATGTGAATATATGTATAGTTTAACCATCGAATGAAAGTTGACTCTCAAATTATGTGGTTTTCTTTTAGAACATTTAGCTATTATTCGAATCTCAAAGAAAACTAAAGCTTATGACGGAATGGTCAGCAAAGATCAGAACTCAGGCTCTGAGAATTTTTGCAAGCACCCATTCAAATACTGGATTAGGAATTTCCATAAATACATTAGTATAACTTGCTTAAAATAGATGAATGACTGATATTTACACTATCCTAGTGGAGAACAAGACAGGGGTGCATTGAACGTATTTTTCATAATTTATTTTGATTCTAACAAAATATGTTGTATACAGGGTGTAACAGAAATAAGTACATCAATTTCAACCTGCAATAGATCTCTTCAAGCCTAACAATTTTTCTTGATAGCTTTTTTCTGTAAGTCTCCTGGATATCGGGTGAAAATTCATCAAAGTTTGGTCAAAAATTTCATAGTGCGCCTATGGTTAGAAGTGAATGTTTCTCATTTGTTGTAAAAATGACAGCTGTCGATTCAAATGATTATTTTGAAACTTCAAACCATCATAGTCTTATCAATCATTCATTTGAAACTGAAAGAATAACATTATTTCAATAATACACTGATATTCGCTCACCTCGATGATTCTATTTCTGTATATGTTGCAAGAAAGATCAAATTTATCTCTGAAACCAACAATTTGGTATATTGGTCGTATTTATATGTTATTGATGAGAAATTTTATTTTTATTTAGGAATTTCACGTATATTTTCAAATAGTTGGTACATTTCTTGAACATTAGATTGTCAGCACGAGTTCATCACACTTGGATCAGCTGATTTGAATAGTCTGAATACAGCCTGTAACAGTTAGAATATGGGTCAGATTGTGCTGCCATCTACGATCAACTTAAAAAGTAGTTGCTCCTCTCAGCTTACTTCATTACTGTTGGCTCTCAAACATAAAGAGAAAATCATTCAACGATTTATTCAAAGTAAACGGTGAAATCTGAAATGGAATGCAGTTCTAAAATAATTAATTTAATGAATAATTCAACTGAAAATATTTCTGCAAAAATTGTAAGAACTTATTCTTGAAAAACAAAAACCTAACCTACAAATGTATCACACTGAGTTTGGTAATTGATTTTAAATATTTTTTAAAATATGAGATACAATATTCTATTTGTTCAACAGATCAATTTACGAGGCATACTTCATTGAAACGACCTGACTGTGAAGTTTGTAATAATATGAGAAAAAACTAATTCACAGCTGCTTCATTTATAAATTAATGTATTTTATTCATTTCATCTGGTGTTTTACGTTCCAGGTAAACGATAAGCTCTCAATATTCCATAGTATTTTCATCATTATGTATAAGTGCACAATATTTTGACATTAAATACATGAGCATAACCATAATAATTCAATTTTTAGTGAAAAATGACATTTCTGAAATCGTTCCAAATAAATTCGCCGAACTAATCCTACACTGCCTGCAAAATCGCAGATAGAAGAGCTTGACATTTTCACAGATTTTAACTCTTGTGACAATAATAATTAGACAATTTTTTCCAAAATTTATTTGAAGGAATTGATAGTCACATATGTCGAAGTCAATTGTTTTGTTGTAACCAGGGTTGTAACTGCTACTGGATCCGATAATTATGCACCTGAACGACTCGTTAAATTATAGGGGTTAAAAAATGCTAAAAAAAGATGAGAATTCGAGAAAAAGTTATTAAGAAAAATTTTTATGCTTGACGGGTTCTATCACTGGTTGAAATTAATGTACTTATTTCTGTTACTCCCTGTATATCTTGTAGAAATGGTTCAAAAGAAGATTCACTCCTATATTGGAATAACCAGAGACCCACGGTTGCCATATTTTTAAAATTTTCATCTAAGTTATCTATCTGCCTGATACTTTGGTAATAAGACAAATGATTCGTAATACATCCCTGAAACCCTGTTGCTAAGATCATTTCCAATCTTGGGGATTTCTAGTCCAGTATTTTAGTGCGTAAAGGTCAATTTTATTTAGAATTCGAGTAATAACTAAATTTTTTTAAAGAAAACCACATCCATAAAATAATTCAGGAGTCAACTCTCATTCGATGGTTAAACTATACTGTGAGTGAATTATGTTTGCATTTTAGTCAATCAGAAGACTTGAATCGTAGTTCCACAAGAGCCCTTAGACCGTTCACACCTGAAATAAACTATAAATTGTAAGTGAGCTACTTACATGCGCGCCAAAATTGCATACAATGTTACGTCTAGGTCGCTGGCGAATTTCACAAGCGCTACTCTGTTATTCTCAACAAAAAACTGTCTACGGTGAAATATGTAGGAGAAGGAGGACAAAGTTATAGATAAGTTGTATGATATTTGTACTTCGTCGTATCAACAAATATACTGTCTTGAATTAATACGCCCACTGATTCGACTTATCTCGGTCTGCACTTTTTAAAAATGGGGAATCATGAGTCTTCTTCTTTGAATCGAGCTAAAAATATCTTTGGGTTGATTTCGATGTATAGATATTCTTTCTGGATTCAATTGATATATCGTCTTCAATGGTTATAGTATAATCTCATTAAGAAAATTTAGAAAATTACATGGTAAATGCACATGACAACCTCTTCATGATGTATTAATTTTGTCCCCAGCCCTTTATAGGATTTGCTGTTCACGGTGCTAAAACAATGTTGCACGGATGTTTTATCACAACACAAGTTATAAACTGAATTACAAGCACGAAATCCTATTGACTCTGGCATTTACTTCTTTTTCTTTATCTGGTAACTTTTAATGCAATTGTGTCTGGAAGAAAACAACATAGGTGGTTTGTTCATCCTCCATAGCATGTTTGATCGAGGCGTCGAACAAGTGGCTCTCAATTCAGTTATTTACGTTTCAATTTCCTTGGAATCTGCTTCGCTTCGTTTTTTGATTGAAACGCATGGAGTCGTGACCACGAAATTGGGTTTACTGTCAGGGTTTTTAGAAAGAGTGCCTTTCCCATCTTGCCACAGTGGAAATAAAATGCTTCAAGTATTGGATGGATCAATCACTTAAAGGTGGAAAAAGAAGTAATTCCAAGGAATCAGACAGAGCCGATCACTTTCAGCTCTAATATTGGAAGTGCAATGATTTTTCGTTCCAGAAGTCAAAAAGCGGATTTATATCTATTAGTTATTACTGTTATTAGCACAAATACTGATAATTAAACTGCTTGATGAGTGTTTGAGTTAGACTTCATCTAAATTAGTTGTTGAGAGTTTGCTGAGATACAAGAATGAAATGCTCTTTAATTCAACTGCGCAAAAAACCTAATCCGTGCTAAATAACCAATTTATCTTGAGCTAACATAGTTCATATATTTATCTTCTCGTCTATCGCAATTTCTCCTGAAGTTTTCTTGTCCTTGAAACGCGGTTAACCGAGCGAGAAATTCATGTCCGTCCGATTTGTTACATTAAACTTCAGCTGGTCTACTTCTTGCACGATAACCACGTAAGTGAAGAAAAACGCCTGTCTTGACATCGCCCACAATTCCCTTGATCCTTATTTCATGCTTTACGGACGTCTAGTGCCTTGTAATTGCATATTAACCGCAAGTTATCTCTTTAAATAGGTTCAGAGAAGTTTGGCTTAATTTATTACAGAGAGATTCTTCAGATATAACTTTGTTAGACCTCCCAAACGTTAGAACAACACTTTTATTATTATATATGTGGTATTCTTCATTCAATTCTACACTGAATCGTCCAAAGAACACTATAATTCATTGTTACTCTGTATATCATATATTTTTCTTTATGGTCCAAGATTTCCAATGTCATTTGAAAAGAAAGAAGTGACAGCACAGCTTTTATCAAATTTGATTGAGTTTGTGATGATCAATAACCAATGTTAGTACAATGTATCTACACAAAAATTGAAAGTTAGTGTTTAGGGCTGCATTTTGCTTTGCATTTTCATTTTAGATTTTGATACAGAATAAAATGAACCTTGTCATTGTCATACTCAAAATTTTTGGGCATTGTATCCCGATTTTATATATGGTACCGTCAATTTTCCTCCACATCAGATTGAAGAGTCAGAATGCAAAGCTAAATGCAGCATTTAATGCACTGTGACAAACGTTTCTAACATTTAAGAGTTTGCTACTACCAATATTTTTGATTATTGAGCATCTGGATACTTGGTATTCAGTCGAGCATTTTGAGAGGTCAATTAACTAGTGCGCCAGCTCCAAATTTTGATAATAAAAAAAATTATTACTTGGATAATCTCACATGTGATCAAATTCAAATGTAGTAAAAATGGAACAATTCTAAACATTATTTAATTAGATGAAATGGCTAACGCTGATTGGATATGTAAATAATGTGAGTGATATATTTTTGGGATTTCAGTCAATTTATTTTGATTATATTTAAAGAAATGAAATTGGATAAATTGACTGAAATCACAAAAATATATCACTCACATTATCATTCAATTATTTGAAAATTAATAATGAAACTTCTTAATGCAGGTTTTAGGATGGAGATAGTCACGAGCCGAAAGAATTTTCATACTAGTGCAGGCGCATCGATGCTGCCAATTATACTCTCGTAGGCTGCGTAAATGAGTCGATACGGAATTATTGGATCAGTTCAGATAAACTGATTGATATCTGAAATGACGTGGATGTTGGAAATTTTAGTTGACAACTAATTGCAGTGACGGCTGGTTCTAAAGAGCACGAGGGCACGTGCGTACTCAACGACCTGGGGTAATGGGAAGAAATAAGTATATCATTAGGTAGTCATTATTTTATTAATGCCACCATTACACGATCATAATAAGAATATGGTCAAGCTGTAGAAGTCCGCAGGAGAACTACTTGAAATGTACCTACCTACGAGTTGATTCGGTTATCTTCAGTTATCTTCCCAACACACATTTATATGCTAGATTTGGGGCACCGAATAGCGTGTCTCTCAGTATCTATTGACTTTATGAAAGTGTGTTCGTTCATTTGTTCTCGTAATTTCCGTCACGTTCTGAATTCTAAGAAGTAGCATATATTGTTTGTTCATTATCAATGATGGAGCCAGAGAAAGTTGATTGTGTGTAAAATATTTTAGAAGCTTTTTCTTATGCCTACTCTCTTTTGAGACTCACGAGCCGCCATTGGTGAGAACCGCACCGAAATACTAACAGACAATAAGAATTTTTTTTGATGTTGAATTAGTTTCGCATCGAAAATTTCACAAAAGGTTATTCATTCATTATCTTATAATGAAAGAACACGAAGAAATCTTAAATTCAGATCTCCTATGTACCACCAACTAATAATACGGAAAATAAAGACATTGCATATACTTAGTGGAAAAAATTAGAGAAAGCTGAATTTTTCCATAAAACTTTCTTTTATGGTATTTCAAATATCCCTGCTGATGCATGCGGCGCTGAAAATGTTGCGCGGGGTCAAAGGCCATGATGAATGGTTTTTCGCAAAAATCTCACTAACGGTAACTTTACTTGAAAAAATAGTAAAAAAGTTGTAGCTTAGCGAATTGCCTAGGAAAAACATATCATTACTTTTTTTTGTAATTTTGAAGCCAGTTAATGCTCTTTTTTCATCCGTTCATCATACTCAATTTTTTGTAATTGCACCAAGGGATGTACCTTGAACTGTGCTTGCAGAAAAGTTGGGTTATACTGTTCACCAGTTTGCAATAATTCTCTCGGTCTGGATTAGTTAAATGTATCACCTAATGCGTTTGGTGACGTTAATATTGACGAGCCCACAAAAGATGTAGATCCACCGTGTGTATTGACTGAAATTATGAAATATAGGAGACAGAACAAGAAGATGATAAAGAGTTGAACATTGTAATTGAAATGGAGTCAGAAGAAGAACCATAATAATTTGTCTGATCAATAAAGAACTTATCATTTTACTTTTCTAGAATAATTTGTTATTCAAAGAGATATTTCAAATAGGAAAAATATTTGATGATAACAATTGAAGGAAAAATCAACTTTTTTTATAATAATATATTATAATTTTTTTATAAATACTCTGATTTTTCTTTGTAATTGATAATCTGTTCATTTTCTTACATAAATAAATATTTTTCAATCACTAATGGAACATCACTCAAAAAAAAACGCTTCTTGTAGTGGTGTGGTGTGGAGAAGACTGCACATATTATAAAAAGAATGAATGTCAGAACTATTTGAATCGAATTTTCTCTCACGAAAAATGGTAAAAATATGTTTTTTGTAGCCAATTTTTCAAGCTACAAATTTGATAGCTACTATTCTTCGATAGAAGTTACCGTCAGTGACATTTTTGCGTGAAACCGTTCATCTTGACTTTCAACCCTGTGTAATATTCTTGAATGTTAAAAAGGATCCAAAATAATTTATTGTTAGGAGAAGTAGGCCTTCAGGAATCCGTTGAGATGTAATTAGTATTCATTTCACATTGGACGTTTCGAGTAACAAGTACTCATCATCAGCAAGTATACATGGTCATGTTCAATTTAATTATTTGAATCAATATAACATAAATGTTATAAGTTCACAAAAATTTTTAATAGAAGAAACTTAGGAAATGAACCATGCCAAATCCCCCAAGAACTTCAGACTGAAGTCGTTCGTCAGTTCACGTTCCTTGAACATGGCTTCGTTCTTGGGGGATTTGGCATGGTTCATTTCCTAAGTTTCTTCTATTAAAAATTTTTGTGAACTTATAACATTTATGTTATTTTGATTTAAGTAATTGAATTAAACATGACCATGTATCCTTGCTGATGATGAGTACTTCTTACTCGAAACGTCCAATGTGAAATAAATATTAATTACATCTCAATGGATTCCTGAAGGCCTACTTTTCCTAACAATAATATTTTTAGTGGCACTTGCATCGGCGGGAAATTTGGAATATTGTTTTAGACTACAAAAGAAAGCTTCATGCAAAAATCCAGCTTTCCGGGAATTTTTCCGGAGTATTACCTTTTTTGTCTTTATTTCCCAAACTATAGGCCTGTTGCGTATCTTCAAATTCTGACGAAAGTGCCGCATATTATTCAAAAATCACAACTTCGAGAAGTGATGTCACCTGTCAATGTTTTGAAATGTGTCAATCTGCTTTTAAATCAAAATTAAATTCACGACGTACTATCTCTATTCCTAATAATAATATTGGCTGGTTCCACGAGCTCTGTTTTTGACGGTACTAGGAGCGTTGTGTCAAGATGTGTTTCAATGCAATTAGAATTTTCCCAAATACTTTAGAAAATAATCTCCGGATACAAATTACAGAAAACGTATATGTCCACAAAATTTATCTGAATATTCTTCATAAAAATAGCTTGAAATATTCATATTGTCTCAAAACTCTTCTTAAAATAACACTGCTAGTATAACCAAAAACAGAGCTTGTGGAACCAGCCATTGTATTTAATTTATGACAACATTTGTAGACAAAATTATTTTAAAAGAAGCAAAATTACCATCGTCATTATAATTTTTTGTTGTTTATGTGACTCATCTAAAGGTAATCAATTACAGTTAGATTTATAATGTGTTATATTCGAACAGAATTTGAGCGAAATCCTTGGGAGTAGGAGATTTTCTTATCTTGTTTATTTTTAAAACAACTCTTGAATTTTGAGAAGGAAAAATGTTGAGCAAGAATTTTGTGCTTTCAGTAAAGGATTCTGAGACGAATTCATGTGATTGTTCAGTCAATTAAGAAACTTATCTGAGTGGTGTTTATTGAGTTTCTTTACGATTATAATATTTAACTTCTCTTAAAGATGGTTGATACTGAGAATTAAATGATATCTAATACATTTTTATAGATTATTGCATAAAATTACACTCGTTCAACTGCAATTGTACATTTCTCATTGTTTCGCATCGTAATCTCTTACCGGAGACCTATAAAAATCAGTTTTGGGCTGTTTGCTTCAATATTAGTACATCCAACAACACAACAACTTCTAAGTAAATGATTTATACTCATGATTATCGAATAATATGACATACAAAAATGACGTTTGACAGTTTGACAGCACACCTCGTAGATGTAAAATTTAACCGATAGAGCGGAGCCACTGAGGATACGCGATAGGTGTATAAGAAATTTATGCTAGCATGTAGTTGACAGACACGCTATGGAAAAATGACAATATCGCAATAATATTTGTGTGTGTTGAGCATATTTTGTGCCAATAATTAGTAAGACTTGTGTCTTGGTGGTTTAGCCGGCGTTTTTAGTTGATTTGGTCCACGTTTTCAGACTCCGTTCTAATTTTTGTTCATCAAAGTCACTATTCTTTCGCAGCTTATTTCTAGTGTCCGTCAATTGTATTTCTACCGTAGTTTATCTTAAACAAAGAGAAAAAACTTTTTCTGGACAATAACTTGAATTGAGGGGATCACTTTTGCAATATAATACATTGCTCCAAAATAAATTGAAGAATGAACAAATAGTCAAAACTGGAGTGGAAAGGGTCAAAACTGAAATAAATACGAAAAGTCTATTGAAATATTATATTTTCAATTTATTTGTCTATAATCTCCAAATTAGGCAATGGATAGTTCACAATTTTTTCAAATCTTTTATTTTCAGTCACATTTCTTTCTCTCTTCCTCTGCACAATGCATCGCTCTCAAAACATCATCCAATTCTTCCGGAGGTACATATTGTCTGTAAGTATTGAAGTCTCTCATCTTGCAATGTAGTGGATCATAAAAATCTATTCTCTCATGTAGAGGTGGCCATAGCTTATAATTAACGTCAGTTCTTGTTCTCCAGTGATATAATGGGAAATAAAAGGTTGCAACTACAATCACAGAACCCGCAGCGCATACAATCGGAGTGGCTTCCCACGCTCTAAGTAATCCTCTGGGACTAATATATGCTACTCTTCTGATTTTGTGTTTGAACCAGGAATTTGTCAAATCACCAAACAGATCTCGCCAATAACCCATAATCCTACTGAAATTTTTATTAAAACTTGAATTCGTAAACGAATGTCACAACTATGAAATTGACAAAAATATTGTTTGACAATTGCGGACTTTGTCTTACATGGATAACTGTGTGAAACTATTTTTCAATAATTTCGAAGTGAATCTTCTCTCCCATTTCATGCAGCCTTCTGCGGAAATGTATGAAATCGTGGACTATAGGTTCATGCAAATCTATAAATGAAGTACCCCGATTTCAGGAGCTTTTATAAAGCTTGTACGGTTGTGAGGTAGTTACTTTAAGATTCAGAAGTTGTGATTGGAAATATAGTTATATAATAATATTCTGGAGATATTTTGGTATATCATCTGTTTGGGAATAAATCACAAAAAGTTGGAACTAATGGTTGATCAATCATGAGCAATTTCGCATGGGACTAACTAGTGGAATTCGCGCTTGGCCAGTTAGTCCAGTTCGAGAAAGTGGGCTCCAAGAGTCATCTCTCTTTCTCAATAGTGTACGTATGCGTGGAGCAGTCAAAAGTTATAGCATCTTCACCTTTGTGTATGCGCAAAATATTACGGAAAATCAGAGACTATTCTTGTGCGTTATCTCCTACTGCCCGCTTTGTTTCTATAGCGGAGGTGTTCTCATAGTACGTCTTGGAATATTTGTATATACTGCTTTACTGTTTGACATTGAGAGAAAATTCGAGGACTATTATTGGAGCACAGGAATTACAAAGTTCTCGTGAAATGGTTGTCATGATAGGATCCATATAATTCTTTCACTGAGTGACCAATGCCAAAATTATAAAAATGTTAGCATGATGCTAGTACACATTCAGCTTTCAAGGAGACGGAAAAAGTGTAGTGTGTCTTTGTACAAACTCTTTATCATTTAATATCTATTTGGTCTGATTATACATTGATTTGGAACTTTTGTTCTAGGGTACATCTGGTCTTTATCCACCAGGCTTCCTATTGTGTCTACAGCCCAATAATTTTGGATCTTGTGCTTGATATATTTACAGAACTTCAGTTACTCTGAGAAAACTATGCGGTGAAAAATGCCATGGATTATTCAAGAAGATTTCAAAAGAAATAGTGGTTACAAGGTGAGATGAAATATATGATTTTTTTCTGCGTATATTGTACAATTGCACGTGAATTTTGCACTGGGAAAATATGTTTTTTCTGTGTGTAAGCCTGAATTAGTTCTCCAATATCGCGTATTTATTCTTGTGTACGCTGAGTTTTCTTGCCCAGCATAAAGCAGAGCATATTATACCAATGAATGCATAATGTACCCTGGTCTTTTCCGTGTAATGTGTCTAGCTCACAAAAGATATAATCCAAGGATTTCAAGCTATTCACATAAATAGTCTTATCATATTTTTGGAAGACATAGATAAGAGGATCATTGAGTTAAAGGAATAGCCAGCCGAGAATCTGAGTGAGGCGATTGTAGGAAGAGATATTGAGAGTGAATGAGTTTGGTTGATTCATCATATTCCATCAACAGCGTTGAAATTAAGACTTGTAACGGTAACTATCAACCTTCAAGCATCTTTTTAAAAACGAAATTGTTCTTAATAGAACTTCCTCGCAGTGAACTTCTTCAACAAAAAGTGATTCATATTTTTTTTGAGAACATGGTTGAGAAGATTTGTGAATATAAATAAGTAGCTACGACTAAAGATGTTAGAAATGAGATGCTAAGAGTGAATGAGTCCACTTGAACTCATAATATTCAATTACCAACGTTGAACAGACAGCTTGTCAAAAGTTGGACTGACGAGAAATATGTAAGAAAACCATAGAATTTTGGAGAAGGGAAGAATTTGCGGCTCTAATCAGAAATCCAAAATCTCTAGGCAACAGATTTATCTTTGAAGTAGAAAGATTCCTGACAAAACTATTAGGAAAATCTACACCTCAGACTGAAGAGTATTCAGATGGGCTCATTTTATCATACAATATGCGCATACGATATGATTCAGTATACTTTATACTATAAATGCTTGCATAAAGATCATATTACTTCTGGAATGAATAGTCGACAGCTAAAAATATAAATAATAATAATTATACAAATAGTATTTATTTAGCTGAGCTGCTATTAATAGTGAGACAAGAGCAAGACACGAGGTAACTGAAACGATAGAAACTTCAACATTGAACTGATAAAGTCATTAGGAAATGCCTCATTCAAAGTAATAAGAACAAATATCTCTACTTTCAATTCTATAATCAATGATCATTTCATGGATCTTATCACATTCTGTCTAATTGTGGGGCAGGTACCTTTAGGGTATACCTAAAGGATCGAAACTTAGTAGGAATAATCGGCTCATAAGCTGGTAAGCTCTGTTTTTGGGACTATTGGTAAATTGTTTAACATGTTGAAGATAGCTAGAACACTGATTCAGTATGCCCCAAAACAGAGCTCGTAGTACTAGCCATAGACTTTAAATGTTCTAGCATAACATACAGAATATTTCATTGAAAAAATTCATTCATGGTATAGCCCTGTATATACAGGGTGTAACAGAAATAAGTACATTAATTTTAAACAGTGATAGTTCTCGTCAAGCCTAACAATTTTTCTTTGTAACTTTTTCCCGAATTCTCATCTTTTTTCATCCCCTATAATTTAACTAGTCGTCCAGGTGCATAGTTATCAGATCCAGTAGCAGTTGTAATAGAACAATAATTGATTTTGACATATGTGAGTTATCAATTCCTTCAAATAAATTATGGAATAAAACAGATTATTAATTATTATTTCTGTGTACGATTCCACGGGCAGTTTAGGATTAGCTTAGCAAATTTATATGGAACGATCTCCGAATTGTCATTTTTCACTGAAAATTGAAATATTGTGGTTATGCTAATGTATTTAAGGTCAGAATATCATGCACTCATACATTATAATGAGAATATCATGAGATATTTGGAACCTAACGTTTATCTAAAACGTGAAACAGCAGATGAGAGGAACGAAATACATTAATTTATAAATAAAGCATCTGTGTATTAGTTTTTCTCATATTATTACAAACTTCACACTTAACACTCGGGTTGTTTCAATAAAGTATGCCCCGTGAATTGATCTGCTGAATAAACTTTGTACCATATATTCCAGAAAATATTTAAAATCAATTACCAAATTCAGTTTGATACATTTATAGGTTATATTGTTTGTTCTTCAAGAATAGAATCTTCAAAATTTCATGTAAAAATATTTCTATTGGATTATTCAGTGAATCAGTCAATTTAGAATTACATTCCATTCAATATACTACCGTTTTCTCCAAATAAATCGTTAAATGATTTTCTCTTCATGTTTCTGATCAGTTTCTGATGAAGTTAGTTGAAAACAGCAACTTCTTTTTGAACTGCTTGTAGATGGCAGCACAATCTGACACTCCTGGCACAGTGACACAGTTTCAGACAATTCAAATCAGTTGATTCAAGTGCAATGAACTTGTGCTGACAATTTTATGTTGAAGAAATGTACTATCCGAAAATATACGTGAAATCCCCAAATAAAAATCAAACTTTTTAAAACTGACATATAAATATGACTAAAAGATCAAATTGTTGATAACAGAGACGAATTTAGTCTTTCTTCTAACATATGCAAAAATAGAATTATCGAGGTGAGCGAATAGTTTCAAATGAATGATTGACAAGACTACGATGGCTCAAAGTTGCAAAATACTCCTTTCAATCGACAGCTGTCATTCTCCCAACAAATGAGAAACATTCAGTTTGAACCATAGGAGCACTATGAAATTTTTGACAAAACTTTGATGAATTTACGGAAAAAAGTTATTAAGAAAAATTGTAATGCTTGACAAATTGCATTACAGGTTGAAATTAATGTACCTATTTCTGTCACACCCTGTATAACACTGATTTAATGATAAAAGAAGCTGGTCAATATAAATATGAATATCTATCCTATCTGAAAGATTTTTTTTGCATTGAATCCTACCATCAAATTTTCAAGAATAATAAATCAACTTTGCGTGATATCCTTGCGTGAAACGGCAACTATTCTGAATCGAATGCATTTATGTGGGATGGTTTCCTATTAAATAATTAACATTGTGGTTATAAATCATCCTTTGCAAATTGAATTAATCTATTTTGTTATTTAGCTTCCCATTTCTTTCATGCTTGTATGAAATATTGTCCTAGTAAAATGGATTGAGTTTTTGTTATACGCAATAATTCATTTTGGAGTGTATAGCGTTGTTCTTTTTATCCTATTTGATTTCATGAAATACAAAGCACAAACTGTGATTTTTGTTTCCAATACTCATACACTGCTTCGTTATTCAGAAATGTGATCGTTGGTTTAATCTTTTTCAGTCGTTCTATCAAAATGTTGATTTTTTGTATGCTTCATGTTCAGAGTAGGTACTCATGACACAATTTTTGTGGTGCCTGTTACCTCGAAATGCATTCTATATTTTGGCAGTTCCGTGAGACTCGTAGAGGTGTAAGTTACACTGAACACCCGTGTTTTGTGTTCCAAGCTTTCCAATACATTTTGAAAATGGTCAAACATCTGCACTTTCGAACTTTCCATTTTTTATTTAACATAACTCAGAGATTCAGATATCTATCAGCAATACCCAATTGATATTCTTGTCCCATTCTATTCTTGGGCCTTCAGCTCAAGGCCCTCAACCTTGAACAAGTTCCAAACACTATATATCTCAAGAACTAAGTTTTCATCAACAGTAGCTAATTAGGTGAAACATCAATAGTAGGCTGCAATTTTCCTCTAGGGATATTCTCTTCACTACTTAGGCTGAGGACTACTATGCTTCATCTCTCGCAAAGACCTTATCTCCAGTAGTAATCCTCATCCTACATTATGGAGAGAATATCTGTAGAACAAACTGCAGCCTGCTCTTAATGTGTTCGCCCAGTAAGCTACTGATGATGAGAACTTGGCTCTCGAATTGAGTATATAGTTTTTGAAACTTGTCAACTTTTATTATTCTTGTGGATTTATAAGTACTTCAATTAGAGGGTTCCAGAGAGAAAAATTGTTGAATTTGAGGACTGATTGAGCTCAATCTGAATCAACTTGATTGATTATAACTCAACTCGAATCAATTCTGTTCAATTTCTTGCTACTATCAGAATTGATTTGCAGAACTATGAATTCATGAGAAAATATTTGCGTGAAAATAGTGAGCAGATTATCCTATGGAAGCTATCTTTTCCTATTTATAGTCTTTGTAAGATCCCTTTAGATTGTAGTGTCAACTGTAAATCAGTTACACTATTACTTATTCTTAGAAGTCTCTGATCGATCATTTGGACTCAGGTAATCGTGTCTCTGAAAGCACACGCAATGATTCATTAGTACGCATTCTGAGCATGCGTTACTAAACTCTATCCATGTTCCGTTATGTCATTCTATGTGACACATTACGAATGTGTATTGTGGTTATCGGTTGAAAGCATGATAGATAGGAGGTTTGATACTAATCCTATTCGGAAAGGATAAGAAGCCATTCTTCCAAGGTCAAACAAATATGTGAATAAGGATCGATTCGTTGAGTGTTGGTATTCGGACAAATTCGCAGATAACAAGATAATTATCTTCTCTCGAACCAAATAACAAAATTTTCTCGCCTATTGCTTAAGCCTCATGACAAATGTCAAACAAATTCGAGAAAAATGTATCTATTCCTTCTCCTTTCTTTTTTGATTGTGAAAGCCACCAGTCACTGACTAAAAATTTTGCAAGTTGCAGTCTTTGGCTGATCACGATCAATGTGGAACAATGCTGGTCTTAATTTGTTGTGATCGCTCACACCATTGAGCATGTCGCTATCAAATATCTAGCATCTATCTTAATATTAATTTCGTGTTGTGAACAAAGCTCAAGGGCAAGGAACTGACAATTGGAATTGATTCAAATCTGGAAGTAAAGATATTCATTCCACAAAACTAGAAAGTAAAGGAGTTACTGCTATGGTTGATATTTTATAGTTGAGATGAAATTGAGGCTAGGAATCTAAAAAAAGCGGTAAAGCCGATTATCTGCTGTGGTAAACACAATTTTTCTATCATTCATGGTTATTATGACAATATTTTATGTTTGTAAATATTTATTTTAATAGCATCATTCATGAAATTTCCAGTAGAATGAAAAGTTAAGGAGTGAGGAATGAACCTGTATTGAAATTGAATTCAAATGAGCTTTTTGGTATGTAGAACCTAATTTATTGCTTGGTGTAGAGGCCTAAATACTAATTCATGCAAAAGCCAAGCCAAGCTCGTATTGCATTTAAGCTTCTATCTACGGCCCTCAAATTCAATATTTCAACATCTACACAGTAAGGGAGACCAGAGCACAAGTTGACACTATGATTCAAGAAATCTCCGAACTAATAGATCAAAGAAAGTTACAACAAGCATGAATTCACAGAAATTTGACTGTTATGCGTTTGAACGGTATTAAAACCCTGGATTAGAAGGAGACCTACTCCACGCATCGTTTGTAACGTGCAAAGTACCTACTTTACGCACGGTCGTAGGCAAAGTTACATTCAAAGGTCAGGAAAAATTATCTTTTCCAATACGTTTTTGTAATTTGCACGATCCATAACCTGAACTAATGTTGAAACATGAACATCATCATAAGGATTGATTCCACAATATCTTTGATGAATCAGTTGATATGTCATTCAATCTGGCGAGTACATTATGTGTACTAGACCCAACAATGAAGGTATCCATTTCTGACTTCGCCTTGCGTTTGAAATTTTGAGGTTTATTCTCAAAATTTTGCCGGGCAAAGTATAGTTCAAAATATGTTAAGATCAGCGTTAGTCACACTTGCGAGCAGTAATTCTTGCGTTCGGCATGGATTACATAATTTCTCCCACCTTGCAACGGGACTATCATGAAACTTATTGTAGAATATACTCTTTTATAGCAATACTTCACCAATCGGACTGCAAACTGTCAGTAAAATCTCCAATTCCATGTTGATTGACGCTATCCATATTTTCGATTTTTTGGAATAAATGAATAATACCTTCCACTGTTCCAAATCTCACTGACTGCTGATGTATTGCGATTGTACTGATAGTCCAAGATCCCAGACCCGCCAGACCTCACTCATTTTCTGAGAGACAAGATTTGTGGATTAGAATAGTGTTAGTCGGTACTTTGATCATACACATATTTACTAGTTTGTGCCGACGGCCAATTTATTGATACAAGGTGTTATAGGTATATCAAGACAATACTCACTTTTCTTGAAGTCTGAGTGCTGATCTTTTTGTATGTTCTAGAGAATATTGTTGAAAATTGATAATCAACACTGCCAGATACTTCTCATCAACAGTAATTTCTGCTAAACGCTTTAAAGCTCGCAAAAAAATATCGTTATCTTATTTATAGTCTGAGTCCTAATTTTTATATATAATACCCAGTGAGCAATTTCAACACTTTTTATGAATAGCCAGACCAACGAAGATTTGGATGCCCATAGATACTTCACTTACTATCAAGCCTACAAATAGTGACCTTGCGCTTTTACTTACAGCGATATTTTAGATTTGTCTGGGGGATGTTTAGCCCTACGATTAATCTAGCTATTAACAAAAAATATTAAAATTGTATCCTGTGTGTCATATATAAAAATTAGCACTCAAACTATAAGCAAGATCACGTTATTCTTTGTGAGCTTTAAAGAGTCTAGCAGAAATTACCACCGATGTAAAGTGTCTAGCAGTGTTGATTATCAATTTTTAACAATATTCTCTGAAACATACCTCAAAATCAGCACTCAAAATCTTGAGAAAAGTGAGTAATTTCTCTACGTACCGCTAGCATTTCCTATCTGTAAATTGACCGTCGCCACAAACCAGCTAGTATGCGTATGATAAAAATACATACTAACACTACATCATTCCACACATTTTGTTTCTCAGAAAATAAGTGAAGTCTGGCGGGCCTGGGATCTTGCTCTATGAGCATTCATAGCTTTATTGCCGATATTCTACAACTGCTGCTCATCCACACTGTGCTTCAAGTCTAAATTAGCGATTGATGATTCCAATAAAGTCCAGTGTATTTTTGAGCTGCCACTGTCGAATCCCGGTTATTGTTATGCCATATATGATTTTTCCGACTTTATTTTATAGCTTCATCATACATAATAGATATTAATATAAAAATGGCTTATATGTATATGCTGGTGAAGTCCTTTGGTTCTTTGTATGGTGACTTACAAACTCTCTAATCATTTGTGTGAGATTGCTATGAACGATAGCCATGCAAAGAAAGCACACTTTCGAGATACATGCAAAGTTTCCAAAGCATACATCCAGCGCAGTCGAACATGTAGTTGAATTTGCTCGTTATCGATCCCATAGACTTATATTATTCCTCTGCCTTGCTCACTTTGCTCGCTTGTCCTCAATCAGTGAGTCTTACAATAATGTCCTAAATGATGTACTGTTACGTAAATAGCCATTGTTTGCATATGTAACAATTTTGCTAGTTTGATGCCTTGTCATTCCTGTGCCCTAGACAATAGGCATGTGTTCCTTCTATCACTGTCCTGAATGTAATGATAGGGTACCAGAACCTCCAAATTGTTACATTGTGCAATACCAAATTCATAGAGAACTCTCACTAAAGTATGATCAATTATATTATCATATATGTTACTCTTTATTTTTATATAAACTTGTAACTGAGGTCATGAAACTAAATCTTAATATTCAATAAAAAATAAATTGATTTTAATGAGAGTTCTCAGTAACTGTCATTGTATAAATATCAACTAACTTATATGTCTTATTTGATTATTGGAATATCTATACACAAAAGGGCATTAATTGACTACCAAAGTTCGCATTTTCACTTATTAGAAAAAAGGAATTTGTACTTCTTCATGACTTTTGACACATTAGAATTTGAACAGTAGTATCTCGATCTCTCAGTAGTACAGCAAGCAAAGACAAAGTCGATCAATAAAATAAAATTTATAAATCTATTCTTGACCTTAAAATTTCTATCATTCGACATATGGCTGAGTATGTGAAAAGTGGACGAACAGTCTCCAGAGGGATGAAAATAGAAATATTCCAAATAAATTGCCTACAACTGATAATAATTATTTGAAAAGTTTATTCTCGTTGGTTCTACCAATTTGACCAAGACGGGCCTTGAAGATATACTTCAATTATTCTGTGCTCCATCTTAGTGGGAAAGTCTTTCCTCAGAATTATATTAGGATATCGATCATTCAAGATGGTTTTAGGATGAGATTACTCCTAGCACTAACCAAGAATACTGTCGGCAGCACGAATCTATACTATATCATCTCGAATCTCCTCATGGAACATAATAACACTTCATAAACAGTCTGAAGCTGAATTATTCCTCTATATTTTCGCTCCTGAAGTTTTCATGATCCTCGCGTAAGCCTGCAACAAATTTGATTGGTGACTTAGAACAGAATATCACCATGACAGATGTAGCGAACAGTTCTACCACAATGAATTTAATGATTCATAAATATCAACGGTGTCGCACGATTTGCGCGTATCATCTGCAAACAATCGTCGTGAATGGGTGTAATTAATCCTTTTGAATTATATCTCTTATGTGGAGTGAACTTCAGTCGTCATCGGTAATTAGGCTAATGTGTAAGATAATTCTGTCTTATCAGAGGAAAAAAATTGATAAAGTGTTCGAATTGAAGTGACTTGGAGTTGAAATAAATAGTCTCATATTCCTCATAGAAATTATATCTATTCAAAATGAATGTAGAGCACTCTAAGTTACAAGAGGACGTTATAGAGATTCAAGTGTAGACTGATAACTGATTGGAATATTCCTACATTTTATAGAAGTGATAGTTTTCTGGGTACGTTTTTCGATCTATAATTGTACCAGAAAAAAAATTAGAGTAGTTTTATAAATGTTGCATTCAAATTGTATCCATGATGCATCCAATATATTCCGTGTAATCAACTTTCACTTGAATCATTCTGAATTCCACATGTTTTCATCACAAAATGAATATGCATTATCAGCTGGATAATCCCGATAGGCAAGATAATACCGACCTTAATGAATTAATGAGGTCGTTCAATTAATTGAACAAAACTCAATCGAATGATCGTTTTCAGTATCATTCCAGATAACTATCATGTAAATTCATTCAATTCGAGAATTGGATGTTTTCCTAGAATTTTTGGTCATTAGTATGTCTACATTTCCAATCTTCTCCAGCATTATTCTCAATAAATGACAGCCATTTCGTCCTACGTTTCGATTTCCAGAACTATATTGTACAGGTATCTTCAGTTTAGATCTCATGATCTAGTTCAAAGAACGAATTTATTATCTAGATTCAATTTATTAGATAAATTACAATTTCTTTTATCAACCCAACAATACATTACATTATATATTCAACAACTCAGCGAAACTTGACTAAAATAAGATTGTATACAAGTAACCTAACTGATCCTAACTGATAGACATATTTCTCAATGTTAAAGATTGCATTTGGTTTTATATGTGCTTTAACTTGAGCAATGTATCAAAAAAGATTATATCCCTAATTGTTACAAATCTCTGGAGTACCAAGGGATTAGAATTTATGACAGTCGGTAAGAGATATCGAGAAAACTGATAGGAGTATGTGGTATCATCTAAAACTTTGACCGGAAGCGTTGCAGTATCCCTGAACATAATTTGTACGTTGCGATTACTGCTGTGCTTCCGGTTTCGAAAAAAGGGTGGCAGCATTTAGTTTCATCAGTGTGCTTTGACAATTTTACGCAATTTTTAACCGTTTGTTGTTTAAAGGTCTCGCAGGAATAATTCAAATAGCTTGTTTATAAAAATCTACATATTTATGCTCCATCAGGGAAAGCTTGGCGCAATCGGTTTGAAGACTTAGGCCCAGTATTTCAGTGTTCGGATTACGAAAACTGTGGATTAATTTTCGTAGCAACGATTGTAAAAATAATTGTAACCATAGTAATTAAGCTTCGTTTAACTAATCTATAGATTAAACTGAACCTGAAATACTGGGCCTAAGGCACGTATTTCTACCTCTAGGAGAAGCGCTTTTTCTCAGAATTAGATACACTGTCCTCCTTTATTTCATCGCTTCCACTATAGCGCTATCTTTAATTTCTACTATTTTTGTTTGAGTAGTTAGAGGTGAGAGCACGGACCTTTACATTCATCAAGAGTAAAGATCAAGATTGAAGAATAATAGGACATTGTAGAGTGAACTAAGAAAAAGGTCCGTGAAACAGAATTTAATAAATTGCCAGAAATCAGAACCTAAATGTCTCAAAAAATTACAAATTCAGGAGTCAGTTTTCAAACCATCTTTCTCAATGGGGCAGCAATTGCAGATAAGCTTCATTATACATAGTAGATGGCACTGCTGCAGATTTATATCTCTACATACCATGTATCAACTCAATTCTCATTAGTTTCGCGGCTACAAGTCTGACTATCTGAGGCTTGCTATACTTTGCTGAAGAATCCTAATAAGGGAAAAACACGTGTCCACAGTTGCTGCTCTCATCAGGAAAAATCCTGAATTTTCAATTTCGTGAAACATTCAGGTTTTATATTGAAAGTTAGAAGAAAATCAAAGTCTTGTATCACACTGTTCAAAAATTTATTTTTATATTTTGTTGACCGGTTTCGACTACTGAGTAGCCATCTTCAGAACCGGGAGACGATAACAAGAAGATACATGAAAACTGAAATTCTTATTTGGAACAAACACAAATACAAATGTAATTTAATGATTATACTCACACTATATAACTACAGGATTCGAAATATGGTTCAAAGTTTCACGTAGATGAATGGTTAAACATATTACTTGTGCAAATGAGATAAAATATAAATGAATTCGTAGAAAATAGAAGTGTATATCTCAAAAAATTCTTGAAATAATCAAAATATGTCAATGAAAAATAAATTAATTAATATTTCAAAATCTTTCAGACTTTTCTAAATATATAATATTTTGGTATCGTTACGTCGACGATATTTTGTACCTTTGGACTGGCACTATGGATATGCTTCATACATTTTATGGTAAACTAAATGAAATACATAGCAATATAAAATTTTCAATCAAAATAGAACAAAATAAGAGTATTGATTTCTTGGATATTGAAACCACTTATAATTTAAAATTTTCAAAGAACCGACACAAACAATCGATTCAATCAATAATGACTCCAGTCATTATACAAAACATAAATTTGCAATATTGCAATCACATATTTATCGAATGCATATTTATGGTTTGAGTAATAAAGAAATTATTTCTGAAACTAATTGCTTTTGCAAATAATTTCCACCCTGACATTATTGATGAGCTTATTAGCAGAAAACGTTACAAACTGCAACTGAAAGAAGCATATTCTCAAAATTTAGTTATTGAGAATGATTTTTTCACATTTTCTCTGTTTTTCCTAGGGAGTATATCTTACAGAATCAGAAATTTCTTCAAAAATTATAACATAAAAATAGTTTTCAAACCATTAAGTAATTTGAGAAGGAAACTTTGCAAGAAAATTGATACTCAAATTTTGACACATAAGTCTGGGGTTTATAAATCAAACTGTGCTAGCTGTAACGCTGCTAACATTGGTCAGACAGGGAGGAAATTCATAACTTGGTTTAAAGAACATGAACGCTGTCTACGACTCGCGTGCGGAAATTCAAGTTTCGCAGAACATTTACTTGATACAGGACATGATTTTAATATTACTAAAGATTTCGAAATTCTACATATCCATGAATATGTTTCAACTTTAGACTTTATGGAGGTTTTGGAGATCGAAAGATTAATTAAAAATAATGAATTTCTATGTCTGAATGATCAAACAAATTCAACAACATCAAAATTACACAGTGTTTTGATCTAGTTTTTACTTTTCAAAAAATTTTGTCAATTTGTTTTTCATTGACATACTTTGATTATTTCAAGAACTTTTGGAAATAAACACTTCTATTCTCTACGAATTCATTTATATTTCATTTTATTTATACAAGTAATACGTTCAACCATTTATCTACGTTGAAACTTTGAACCCTATTTTGAATCCTGTGTGAGTATAATCATCAAATTACATTTGTATTCATGTTTGTTCCTAATTAGAATTCTAAGTTTTCATGTATCTTCTTGTTATAGTCTCCCGGTTCTGAAGATGGCTACTCAGTAGTCGAAATCGGTCTACAAAATATAAAAATAAATTTTTGAACAGTGTGATACAAGACTTTGATTTTTTTTAACTTCCAATATTATTCATATTACACTAAGGTTGAATCATTCTCATCATTCAGGTTTTGCTTTTTAATACTGAATATCTCTGAAACTAAAGGCGGATTTATGCAGCCATTCACATCTAGTTCTTATGTATCTACTTTTAAATGTAGCATTCAGGTAGAAGCACAAATATAAATTAAATGAGAAATGAACGCATGCGCATATCGATATTTTGTCATCTAGAATATTTCTGTATTTCTGAAACGTCAAATCGTTAAAGGTGTGTGTTCGTCAAAGTACATATTCCTCTGTATCTGTTAATTTTGGACAATAACAATACAACGAAATTTAAAGCGATGCGACATCTGACAGCTGCAACCTTGAACACCCTTCACTGTTCATGCGCAGTGTATTGCTCAATTTAATTCGCATTTATAAGATAAAAGTTGGTCATCTTATGAATTAAATGAAAATTATAGATGAATGGAAATGTAAATTAGAATGGTGCATGCATGGCTCTGTCAAGTTACACACTTTTATCTTCTAAGGCCCGGTTTCACCAAAGTCAGTTAAATTTATCTAGAAGTTATATTGAGTTAAAAACTATAGTTACAATTGTATCAACAATAGTTTTCGTATAAAATATCCTTTGGATAAATTTAACTGGCGTTGGTGAAACTCGCTCTAAATGAAGTTGAATTGAAATTAAATATAAATGTAAATGGCTGCATGAATCAGCCTTAAGCTTGTTCAATTACATTGTTTCAAAACCAGGCATGATACACTACTAATTATTGGATATTCTTCATTTTATTGATTAAACATAAGCTTCTGTGGTATGTCATTCATAAAAGCGTATGAAAAACGTAATAAAAGTAAAACCTGGAAATCTACATCTTTCCGAGTTCAAAATAGCATTTGCTGATTCCAAATAGAACATCCAATATCATTCAAATTGCTACATCAAATTCTGAGTCCTTGCTTTGATGCATGCTATCTATGTCAGTTGAGAATAGGAAGAAAACACGCTGTAAGGACTCAATAAGAATAAAACTCCATATTGTCTATCACACAAATATCTTCTGTATTTATTCCGCCACTGTAAGATACATCAGTAACATTTTTTCCATTTGAATCACTTGTCTTACGTCTAGCGGAAAATAATGGAAGTGGCAATACTTCTCTACCATTCATTAATTATAAATTGTTATCATGACAAGATTTCAATTTATATATAGAAACTTTCAATTAGGTACTTATCATCTCATGTTAGAAATTCTGAAAGATTTCTCAATTGATTTAAATGCAGATTGTTGATTCCTTCCGAATGTCATGATTTGTTGAACTCCTTAAGATGAACATACGTTTCGACAATCACCTCCTCATTTAAGTAAGATGTTCTCCTCGTCAGTCATTCTCATTTGGAGGAACATTGAGTCGTGAATGGGATGCCGAATGCGTTGGAGCCCTAACCCAACAATTTCGTAGCCACAACTACTAATGAGTGAGCAGTCGTGATAGAGAATGTTTTTTTCTTGTAGACAGATCGTTGACTTCTGCTTCCTACTTTTTTTTAAGGATTATTCTTCATAAATATTATTTCTCATAAATCCTAGAAAATTGTTGTCATGACTTTCCTATGGTGGAACTACAACGACTTGACATTGACATTGACTTAATGATTATTGTCAATTTACCATGCAATTTGATTATGTTCAAAATTAGTTTTTATCATAGGGATATGACTGGGACTATATTAGGTTATCCTTTCATGCAAAAAAGCTCTAGATCTAGATGATGATGATGATGATTAAGCGTTCAAGACGAGATGGAAATATGTCAATGTCGACTCGATGTGGTACCAGTCTTGGTTTAAGGGAAGGTTTTCGCATTTTTCATGTGTACTTTTTGCTGACAACTAATTATTCGGACGTATTTTGGTCTGAGGCGTGTAATGTTGTATTCATGTTTTGTCCATGATAACAAAACGACGCCTGGGGTTCTGCAAACTCCACTGAAGCAGCTGCAATTATCCTTGGAGGACGATGTTGCTTTTGTTCGACTGATAACAGGCAAGGGTCTATTCTGCGGACAGTATATGCAAATGCTAGTGCAAATATTACAAATTCATTCCGTCGATAATTCTACAACAATTACAATCTCACGCACCTTTATTTCTGTATAATCCATTACCAGAACATAGAATTTAATCGATGGTGCAGATTCACCATTAGATTTATTGGGATCTTCCTAAATCATCTGGGGTGATTTGCCTTTCAGTAAGTATTGTTTTATCAGAATACAAGATTTCGTCCTTCCCCTGGAATTTATTCGAGTCATACGATAAAAACGAACACTTATTATAGAGTGATGAACCAATATGGTTGAAATTTGGTGTAATGATCTACAATAGGCATTTCTTTTTGAAAATGTATATATAGTATAATCAATGCGTCGAAATAATTGAATTGACATAAAATAAATGTCGTATCGCTGATTTTTTGTCATTATGTTGACCAAACAAACGTTTCCTGCTTTCTTGAAAATATTTGCAAATCGAAGAAGTCTACATCTGAGAAACTGGATGGTTCTGAAGGTACCTAAAATCATATTCTCTGATTTTCTTACTGTTAGAAAATTATTTAACTGACAAATCTCAGATATGAATCATTTAAAGGTGAGAAAAATCTATAGATATTTCCACAGGGCGTATGGTGTCTATTCTTCAGTTCACTAGCTACAGTATTTTGATTTTGTTTTTATCATACAATTATTGATACCATTGACTTCCTCTTTTACATATTTTATGTTACTTTTTTCTCAGGAAACATTGTTCAGGAAACTGCGGCGAATTTTTAGATATCACTATCTTTCATCCAGTTGATTCTTTTTCCTTATCTTCTTCTTTATACAAGAGTCCTCGTCATTGCCCTTAGATTTGCAATTTCTGATTTCTAGGTTGCGTTTGTTTCCTGCAGCAAATGTTTAGCAATCTTCGAAAGAAAGGGCTCATAATCTGCGACAACAACTTCTCATGGTAGTTTTGTTCGTAATTCTTCATCAATATGCGTAGTCGCAATATTCTGTTTCGCATTTTTGACTGATGATCGAACAATGAAGTCTGGTCTTGTTGTATCTGTATATTAGTACAAGCAGAATTGGGATGTTATTTTAGCAGGCTTCAGGGATCGAGTTGGTTTCTAGGGTCCAATTTTCCAGGGTCAGGCTTATTTCGCAATCACACTGAACTTGCAGATATATCCGCATACTTTGGATCCACTTCTGACCGCCTGAACTAACAATTTGCTGATAAATGTTCTACAGCTGAACAGATTCTCTTTTTTCTTCCCAATCTTTCAGATTATTTCAATAGTCGATTGGAACTTATTTGTTTGAATGTACACTAAACTTTAACGCACTGAAAATGTAAGCTCTGTCTACATTTAAGTCTTTTGAATTATTTCTCAAACTTTCGGTGTTCGAGTAAAGTCTATTTGGAAAATTCTCGAGATGCAGAAAACGCCCAAGAAAAGGAGATGCATCAATTTTGATTTTGACTACTCAGTTCACCAGAAACAAAAAGTTAAAAGAATCAGCGGCGCGGTTTATTGTTGATTGTGCTAATAACTTAAATAATGCATATTGATGCACGATAATGTCACGACTCTGACTTCATATGGATTCTTCCAGCCACCCTCATATTATGACATTAGAAGAAAAAAGCAGTCATTTCGCTTTGATATCGGACCCTTGCGTCTGCGGCTGTGTAATTCGAGCAAAGCACGAAGAAGCGTTCTACCTCATATAACATACTCTATTTTCTCTTCAAGCGTATCAGATTTGAATTTCTGCTGGAGCAGCAAGTGTTTCGCGGAATATTTGTCTTCTGATACATTTCATTCAGGTAAATATAAAGAAAACGATACTCTCAATCGTGGACAAATCAAGCTCATCTTTGCCGGGTTATACTTGATTCTTCAGGTATCTTATATTATTGAACAAGTTCAAAAATATTTTTGTTACTAATGACTTGTGAACAGTAGAGTAGTGTAAATATTTTCGAACGCTCACCAAAAACATTATTGGTCGATGATTATCAATTTATTCATTCATTGCGGATGAAAGTTGAGTTGGAATATAATATTAGAATATGATTATAGGATTGCAATGCGGAAATAATACTATTTCCAGATTATACACAGTGAAGTTCAGTAGAGATTTCTTGTAGCGTTGACGTAGCGTTAGATAACACAGCAAGTTGTGCTTTTGTTTAGACGTACATGCAGGAATCTCTATCTGTTGTATTGCTACGCTGTTTGTTTGAGTAGTAAGTACTCAAATAGAACTATCTAATGCCCACTTACATAGCTCTTGTCTCTTGCCTTTGTTGATCTTTGCCTTTGCAAGAAGAGATGAGGAAATGCCAGAGTTTACATAGTCTAATTGTTGATGTCTTATTTCCATTAAATCTCCTTCACAAAATTTGATATGATTCACATATGATCTGCTGTTATATTCATTCAATTGATATGGGAATCTTAGTTAATATTTTTGTTACAACTCTCGGTATGTGATAGAATTGAAATTATTATTGGTGAAAATAATTGAAACAATAATTGCTTATTCTATGTTACATAATAATTCATTTTACTTTTCGTGGGTGAGGTCCTGACCACATTGATCGGCTCTTTTTAGAAGTAAGAAAAATTACATCTGTGATGTTGACCACGATGCTTGTATAATTCCATGGGAAAATTATCTTAGTTTGTGAGATTCAATCATGAATAATAATAGAACAGTGCAGATACTTCAGCTTTGAAAGAATGACAAATATTGCATACTAAACGGTGGTCCCGAAAGCTGAATATAATCCTCTAACTAATCCATATTAGCTTCAAATCTACATTCTTTTTGAACATTTTATTGTGTAGTAAAAAGCCATATCTACGCTTTCCATTCACTTTTTTTTCGTAGTATGTAGTTGAAAATGTTGAAACTCTGGCAAATAAAAATTTTTCAGGCCAGTCATGACGCAAGTTAATGGGAATAATATTCTTTCAGGCAATGTGAGAGATACATTTTCCTGATCCTCAGCAAAATATCATTAAAGTCATCATTGACGCTACAACCCTCCGGGAGCGTTCGTTCCTCTGGGATTCGTCTTTATTCCACTTCACTTCATGATTTTGTTCTTCAGCTTGGAACATTTAGGTGTTCCAAGTTTGTTGGCATTTGATCTATACACTTTGAACTTTGTTTCTAAATCGATATCTTCTCAAGAAATTTTCTACCTATAAGTTTTTTTCACTGATAATGCATGCATTAATCTTGGATTGAATCCAATCCATCTTGATATAATCAAATCAAACAATAAAAACACTGTTTGAATACTTCTGTAAATTTTGATTCATTTCAAGAGTTCAATATAAATTGTGTCAGTCTATAATTCAACCTTCGAAGATCAATATGATGTTACTCTTACATTGAACTAAACTCCAAGCTACATTTCAGAAAAGCTATCTATCTGAAACTTCATTTGCACGAGATCAAATTATCCTCTTACTTACTTCTCATTGATCCTTACATCAGAAGACTCTTGAAACATATGAAACTACTAATTATATTTGTGTCAAAACAAAATTCTTTCACAAGAATGAGCATTTCTTTTTCGTTTCACATTCTTAACTTGATTTCTGTCTTCAATTTCGTTGCGATAAGTGAATAGCGAATCTTCAGAATTTTCATCTCCTGTTCTGTTTGTGAAAAAAAAAATTATAAGAGACCTTATTCTCTCCTGCCCAATAAGTATTGAACAGGAGCTTATTCTGACAGTATTAAGAGTATCTAATTAGTTTTCAAAAAAATACTCGATTCCAATTCCTCAATGAAATACTAAACGTGGAATTTCTTTATCTCAATAAATATGGTTCACCTGAAACATTTGAATCCTGAATTTCATCTCTCACTGTTTCACAGTTGACTTCAAATAAGACTAATCTCCTATTTAATTACAACAAGAGCAAAGACAACGCGTAACAACACACAGGTGTTGCTCAACCCGTTATGAGCAAACTATTCAACAAACAAGGAGCCGGTACGTTAAATTACCATGTTAAGCTCAACGCTGCTCATTCTGCCATGCAGCTTCTACAGAAAGCTGAGATTGTGAGGAGCTTTTGCACCCACGTACGCCTACAAGGTTCTGCACTCGATTTTCGGAGAGATTCGTGTGAATTTGTCGGAATGCAACGATGTAGAAAATGTAGTCAGGAAGGATGAGTACAATTTTTGGAAGATCTCTTGTGATACAGATTCCAAGTGGATATGAGGAACTCTCAGAATGAAAACTTTAATATTTTGCTCGTTTACTAACGCGTTCACTGTAAAGAATTCTATTTTCAATAATAATTTCGACTTTTGATATTGCACAGAATTCATCGATAATTGCTTGATATAATTTTTGATCGAATTTGAAACTGAATTTCAATTCTCTCATAATCTTTCTACTGATTACCATAGTCAAATCATAAGAATATCAATGTTTTTAATTGTTGCACTCCTGTCGTTCACTGAGAATTATTAACAATACGCAAATAATATCATGAAAAGCTATATACTCTTGGGAAATTAAAAGCATTTATCTAAAAACACATCCCATATCCGATAAAAATTTGTGAAATGATAGGAGGGGAATTACTCGTGAGTGTTAAAATTGTGGGAGACAGATTCTTACTTTTTATATTACTTATTATGAAGAAACTAGACTCGATAGTGAAAAATCTGTAATCTGAAGGCAACTACCTATCTTCTCTCGAAGAACTTCATGTTTTTTTGAACCTTCATAAATTAGGTTTGGATCATACCAGATATACAAAATTCTTGAGATATGATGTCAATAGTAGGAATATTGAACATATAAAGTTTCAATTGCATAACTGTCATACTTTTGATTTTATTGATATCTAAAAAGCCCTGATATCGTCACTGATTATCATCAATACTCTCAGGATACTTTCTGAAGTTTTAGAAAGCTGAGGTTTGATATGTGAGCTAGTACACAAACAACAAAAAACTTCTTGAGCTTGGTACTTTTACCTTTCAACCCCTTAAACTAGGGGATGGAAGTTTGTATGAGACTCCCACAAATTTTGATGCTAGATGTCTGAAAATTGAGATACCAGACCGGCAGATAGTTGTTTTGTTCTTTTCGTCTTCTAGAGTTTTGATATGTATGTATATTTAGAGTATAATAATTCCAAAATTAGTGCTGGACCGTGTGGCCAACATAATAAGAATTAATTTGAAATTTTTATCAAAAAATGTATTCTAATCCAATTTTGCTGCTTCTGCCATGCTTACGAAATGAAATTCAGGGAAAAATGAGTCAGCCGAAAAAGATAGGCAGAAGTGTTCCACTTGCCCGAGAGTTTGGAATGAAGGCTCGATTGCGCAAAAAAATCATATCAGTTGTTCACGTTCCTCTTGCTTCTGCCGTTCGACCGTATGAAAGTTGATATCATGAGTATCTCGTAAAAACGAATGACAGAAGGTGTTCGAATGACCGAGTCAAGATATGTACGAAAACATTCAAATTTTCGCAAGATGTCTTCCTACATATCTTGACTTGGTCATTTGAAAACCTTTCGCCATTAGTTTCCACGAGATACTCATGATATCAACTTTGATACGGCTAAACGGCAGAAGCGAGAAGAAAGTAAACAATTGATTTATTTTTTTTTGCACAATCGAGCCGTCATTCCAAATCTTCGGGCAAATGGAACACTTCTGCCAATAGTTTTCCGCTGACTCTTTTTTCCGTAAATTTCATTTCGTAAGCATGGCATAAGCGACAAAATTGGATCAGAACATATTGTTTTATAAAAATTTTAGATTGTTTTTTATCATGTTGGCTACACGGTCTAGCTTTAATTTTGGCATTATTATACTCCAAATATATATACTCAGCAAAGCCCTTGAAGGTAGAAAAAACAGAATGGGTACTGAAATCTACGATTATTCGACGGTCTATATGGACTTTTTGTTATGAATCATAGTAGAAGAAACCAAAAAATGAGCAAAAATAAACAAAAATTGAGGAATATTGTAATAAGCAACTTACAGAAAGAGGTGATATCCCACCAAAAACATTTTCATGTAAAATGTTGCCAAGACGAGATCATATGGCCCGCACTGTCAAAAAGTTATCAGACTCTTGAAGAGCTGAGTTTGAAACTCTACATGCCCTAACTCTACAAGCCCTAATTTCACAATCTCTACACCTTAGTCAAAATATGTGGCTTGACCATTTCGCTACATGCACATGGAATTAAGGTGAAAAATTTATTCACTGTTCATTACTTTTCTGTTATACGATAGTTGTTGTAGTCCACCAACTTTTCAAATTACTATTAGTGTCATATAACATTCCATCTTTTCCAGGTTTGGAGAAAAACACAATCTGAAAGCTACATTACATGTTTTCTGACATATTCTAATGACGCAATTTTCAGGGAATCGCTTCAGGGTTGATATTTAAGATCCAACATCTAACAAGAGACCAGACATGATATATAACTGTAAGGAGTGATTGATGACTCCAAAGTATTTTTTTCACAGATCTTGCAATAAATCGAAGATTTGAAATATCAGCAAATATATGTGGAACATAAAAAAAAAATGAACTCCTGATTATCATTTATTATACCATACGTAGTTGAAGTATTATCGATTATTTTTGTAGTGCAATCACGGATGCTTATTGTGCCTGCGTTTGAATACTACGAGTGAGCAGCACGAGTGGTATTCACAAGCACAATAAACATGAATGATTGCACCACAAAAATAGTCTATAATACTTTAACAATAAATGGTTTATGGATGACTATTCTAGAAGTCAAAGAATTTTTTCAAATTGGTTTCCTATAAATCAAGTAACAAGTCACGTATTTTCATAGGAACGAGTTAACAAACCTATGTCAAATTGAAAAATTAGAATTTCTTGCATTTTATTTGGTGAATAATGAAGAAATAAATCGCGTCCTGATATGGAAGCTAGTTCAAAAATATGTGGTGATAAATCAGAAGATGAAATTGATGAAGATATTCAGAAAAATATTTCACTCAAGCACGACTTTACAAATTGGAGATATCCGCATCTTTGAGTGAAATACTCACTTTAACCACTAGTGTGATACCCGATGGTATTTCTACGCGTCCAAATACCCGCTGATATGCACTGTTTCTATGGCGATTCAGCATTGTTAATCTAGTTATACAGAGTGATCAATAATGATCGTCTGACAGGTGACAGGCAAAAGTTCGCATTATGATCAAAACTATCTTTATGGAATAAAGTTAGTATAAATTTATTTATCTTGATAGCTACGTTACCAACATTTCAAGAACACAATGGCGTATATTTTGCATACTTTATGATGGATTCATCCATAATCTGATTCAATAAACAAAAAAGTAAGTAAATAGCTGTACTATTGACTGATTATTGGGAATTCATTATTATTTTACCAAATTATTAGGTTGGAATAGTGTTTTCAGGGGAACTGTCATCTGTCACTTGAAGCTCACTATGTCAAGCAGGCGGCAAAGAAAAAATCAAAGCAAGGCGGCACGACAATCATTTTTGATCACTCTGTAGATACTACGAATGGAACAGCCTCTCATACTTATTGGAATATCCAGAATAATATTTCTACATTCCCATAAAGAACGTATTTCGACGGGAAAGTATCACGTGTAGGATTTTATTTTGATTCAAGCATCAATTTCTACTTACTTGTACAAATTAACAAGTAAGTATTGTGGAACCGACAAAATTCACCTTTCGAGATTTTGATGGAGATTTCCGTTTCAAGCATCCCTGAATCCATTTTGACTATTTTTGGCTTGATGTCGGTACGTACGTGCGTGCGTGCGTAACTCCCAAATCTCAAAACTAGTTGAATGTATGATGTTGAAATTTTGTATTTGAGACTGGTATAGGGTCTAGTTGTGCACATCGCATTATGGTTTTAATCATCTGTACCGGAAGTACACTCTACTTGAAACTTTTTCCGAATTTCTCTAATAAATCCAGAATGATCAACCGTAGGATGTTTAAATTCAGTATTTGGACTTGATGTTGTATCAGAATGGTTATCTGCTATTTTTGTAAGAATCGGCCAGGCCAGAAGTGCACTTTATTTGAAACTTTTTTTGAATTTTTTGCATAGATATAGAATGATCCGCCATAGTATATTGAAATTTTGTATGAAGAGCTTCTATAACATATTGTTGTACATCTTGCATTATGATTGCGATCGGCTGAACCGGAAGTGAACCTTACTTAAGACTTCTTTTAATTTTCCACGATTGAACGTAGATCGTTAGAATCTAGTATTTAGGACGATTATACCGTCTAGATGCTCATATTCTATTTTTATTGAGATCCATCAAGCCGGAAGTGCACTTTACTTAACAATCTTTTGGAATTTTTCGCATAAATTTGAAACGATCAGGTGTAGAGTATTGAAATTTGGTATTTCAGTCTGCTGTAGCATCTTAATGATTGCCTACTATTTTTATAGAAATAGACTGAACCGGAAGTGCACTTCAGTAGGAATTTATTATTTAATTTTGCGCATGAAATCAGATCTGTTGGTAGTCGTAGAATTTTGGGAATCCGTATTAAGGAATTGTAGTATTGTAGTGTTGTAGTATAAGAATAATGGCCTTCTGTTTCCATAGAAACCGACTGGGCTGAAAGCGCATTTTACTTGACAGATTCTTAGAATCTTTTGAGTAAATCCAAAACGATGAGATTTTGTGTTTGATTATATGTATCCAAAATCATATCGTATTATATATATATATATATATATATATATATATATATATATATATATATATATATATATATATATCCAATGATGTACAAGTAAGTTACGTGATGTTCACGTCAGATTTCTAGTTTCAAGTTTGGTTCTGTAATAGTGAATTCAGTCATTTCGATCTTATTCGGATTTGATCTAAAATTTCTTGTTTAGGGAGCAATTGTTGCGTGTATGCGTTCAATTTGTTCATAATATTGATTCGATATGTTTCGATGAAGCTGTCGCTGTGGAAGTGCGCACGCGGGTTAATTTGAGTAACCTCGCAAAGCGGTTTCTTTTCTCTTTGCTATTTCTTTCTTTGAGTTTCATATTTCTTCCTCCTGCTTACAATGAGCGTTTTGTTTTCAATGGAATTTGATCTATTAGCAAATATAGAATATATAAGAAAAAAAGAAACTTCTAATCACCTCTCATATACTAACTAAAATAACAAGTATAATATTTCTGCACTCCCATAGAAAATATATTACTAAAAATTGCAATGGGAGAGAATATCATGTGTAAATCTGGATTCTACTTCGTTTCAAGTATCGGTTTTAAGTTAAGAATAAGCAATTAGATAAGGAGATGCTTTGGTCAACTTGATAGCTTTGAATTTTTGTATAAAACAGACGTTTTCAGTTCTTTTTTGACTGCATATCACTACAATTATATTTAGATTATAATCAATTGGATTCAAGTTCCTGGTATGAGGAAATAAAAAGGATCAACACAAATAGTTTTATCCCTGTTTGGTTCACCCCAATTCATCCCTGTCAAAAAAATAATTATACGGCATATATTATTCCACAATTTCCATGCGGATATCAAATTTCATTCCTCCAACAGCTAAGCCATAGAACTCTTATATGAACTTGCAATCGCCTTTCATACTTTCTTAATTCGGCCTTGTCGCAAAAATCTTTCTAAAATAACCTTTGCTTCCCAGAAAGTACTCACCTGCGAAGTTTCAGCTTGACTTGTATTATTCAATATTCCATTGACAACATCGATCCATCCCTGTTGTAGGAAATATATCGTAATATTGATCATGACATTGCTATTGAAAACATTGAACTTTTGAAAGAAACTGATATAATTTAGGTCCCGTACATCAAAAACAGTAGAGCTCCAGAGATAATTCTGTTCCCCTCTGGGCCATCTTAATCCAATTCTGTCGAAAAAATGATACTGCGGTACTTATTTATTTCACATTGTCTATCTAATCCTAAATTTCATGCCTCTACTAGCAGAAGAACCTTCATATAAACCCCTAATTAATTCGTCCCTGTTACAAAATCCTTGAACTTAAGTTTATGTACCTGACTCTCAAATAAATTCTTTACTTATACTTATCATCAACCCCATTTAATTCAAATTTCGATCTCTGTACTTCCGGAATTGATGAGGGGAAAAGGTAAATATTTCACGATTCATTTTCAAATAAATTCCAAATAAAATATTTTATAATTACATCAAGTCCTTCACCATGATATTCCACAAACTTGAGCTCTCAAATATCTATTTAACAGGATCCAAACACTGACCTTTCAGAATTTATAGAGGAATTCTTAATATGTTCTCCAGCTCGTGAGCTTTACATCCTCCTAATAAATTTTATACAGACATGATCCATTTTTACTTACTTGTACTAGGTACAAGGAAGTATTGTGAATCCGACAAAATTCACCTATCAAAATTTTGATAGAAATATCCGTTTTGAGCAACCCTGAATCCATTTTGACTATTTTCGGCTTGATGTCGGTACGTATGTGCATGCGTATTTCGCAAATCTCAAAACTGGTTGAACATATAATGTTGAAATTTTGTATTTAAGACTGGCTTAGAGTCTAGTTGTGCACTTCGCATTATGGTTTTAATTGTCTGTACCGAAAGTGCACTTCACTTGAAACTTTTTTGAATTTTTTTTATAAATCCAGAATGATCAACCGTGAAATGTTGAGATTCAGTATTTGAACTTGATGTTGTATTAGAATGATCATCTGCTATTTTTGTAAGAATCGATCAGGCCAGAAGTGCACTTTACTTGAAACTTCTTTTGAATTTTTTGCATAAATATAGAATGATTCGCCATAGCATATTGAAATTTCGTATAAAGAACTCCTATAACATCTCATTGTACATCTTTCATTATGATTGTGATCGGCTAAGCCGGAAGTGCACTCTACTTGAAACTTTTTTTAAATTTTCCGCATAAATCCAGAATGATCAGCCGTAGGATCCTGGAATTCAGCATTTAAAATTGCTGTAGCATCTTGATGATTATCTTCTATTTTTGTAGCAATCGGCTGAGCCGGAAGTGCACTTTATATGATAGACTTTTTGAATTTTCCACGTAAATTCCAAACAATCAGTCGTAGAATATCTAAATTTTGTATGAGGCACTTTTATAATATCTAATTGTACACCTTGCATTATGATTGCTATCGACTAAGCCGGAAGCGCACTTAAATAAATTTTTTTTTTTAATTTTCCGCATAAATCCAAAACGATCGGAAGTAGATTGTTAGAATTTGGTTTTTAGAACGATTATACCGTCTAGTTGCTTATATCCTATTTTTATTGAGATCCATCAAGCCGGAAGTGCACTTTTGAAATTTTTCGTATAAATTCGGAACGATCGGGTGTAAAATATTGAAATTTGGTATTTCAGTCTGCTGTAGCATCTGAATGATTGCCTACTATTTTCATAAAAATTGACTGAACTGCAAGTGCACTTCAGTAGGAATTTATTTTTCAATTTTGCGCATAAATTCAGATCTGTTGGTAGTCATAGAATCTTGGAGATCAGTATTTAGGAATGTTGTAGTATAGGAATAATGGCCTACTGTTTCCAAAGCAACCCACTTGGCTGAAAGCGCATTTTACTTGACAGATTCTTAGAATCTCTTGAGTAAATCCGAAACGATTAACTGTGGAACGATGAGATTTTGTGTTTGATTATACATACCCAATGATATATACGATCAAACACATGATCACATCGTTATATATATATATATACAATGATGTATGATATATATATATGTATATATGTATATATATATATATATCTATATATATATATATATATATATCTATATATATATATATATATATATATATATATATATATATATATATATATATATATATATATATATATACAGGGTGTAACAGAAATAAGTACATTAATTTCAACCTGTGATGCAATTTGTCAAGCATAACAATTTTTCCTAGTAACTTTTTTCCGTAAATCCTCTAGATACAGAGTGAAAATTCATCAAAGTTTTGCCAAAAATTTCATAGTGCGCCTATGGTTCAAACTGAATGTTCTTCATTTGTCGGAAGAATGACAGCTGTCGATTGTAAGGAGTATTTTGCAACTTTGAGTCATCGTAGTCTTGTCAATCATTCATTTAAAACTGGAAAAATATTAGTATTTTGGCAATACATTGTTATTCGCTCACCTCGATTATTCTATTTTTGTATATGTTGGAAGAAAGACTGAATTTGTCTCTGCAATCAACAATTTGGTCTTTTAGTCGTATTTTTATGTCATTTTTAAGAAGTTTGATTTTTATTTAGGGATTTCACGTATATTTTCGGATAGTACATTTCTCAAACATAAGATTGTCTGCACAAGTTCATTGCATTTGAATCAGCTGATTTCAATTGTTTGAAACTGTGTCACTGTGTCAGGAGAGTCAGACTGTGCTGCCATCTACAAGCAGTTCGAAGATTAGTTGCTGTTCCTAACCTACTTCATCAGAAACATAAAGAGAAAATCATTCAACGATTTATTTAAAGGAAACGGTAGAATATTGAATGGAATGTAATTCTAAATTAATTAATTCACTGAATAATTCAATTAAAATAATGCTACATGGAATTTTGAAGATTCCTTTCTTGAAGAACAGAAAATATAACCTATAAATGTATCAAACTGAATTTGGTAATTGATTTTGAATATTTTCTGAAATATATGATATAATATTTTGTTTATTTAGCAGATCAATTCACGGGGCATACTTTATTGAAACGACCTGAGTGTGAAGTGTGAAGTTTGTAATAATATGAGAAAAACTAATACACAGGTGATTCATTCATAAATTGATGTATTTCATTCATCTCATCTGCTGTTTTACGTTCCAGATAAACGTTAGGTTCTAAATATTCCATGGTATTCTCATCGTAATGTATAAGTGCATAATATTTCGACATTAAATACATTACCATAACCACAATAATTCAATTTTTAGTGAAAAATGACAATTCGGAGATCGTTCCAAATAAATTAGCTAAGCTAATCCTAAACTGCCCATGAAATCGTACACAGAATTAATAAATTATAATCTGTTTTATTCCAGAATTTATTTGAAGGAATTGATAACTCACACATGTCAAAATCAATAATTGTTCTATTGCAACTGCTACTAGATCCGATAACTATGCACCTGAACGACTCGTTAAATTATAGGGGATAAAAAATGCTAAAAAAAGAGGAGAATTCGGGAAAAAGTTACTAAGAAAAATTGTTAGGCTTGACGAGAACTATAACTGGTTAAAATTAATGTACTTATTTCTGTTACACCCTGTATATATATATATATTTATATATATACAGGGTGTAACAGAAATAAGTACATTCATTTTAACCAGTGATAGTTCTCGTCAAGCTTAACAATCTTTCTAAGTAACTTTTTCCCGAATTCTCATCTTTTTTTAGCATTTTTTATCCCCTATAATTTAACGAGTCGATCAGGTGCATAGTTATTGGATCCAGTAGCAGTTGCAATAGAACAATAATTGATTTTGACATATATTAGTTATTAATTCCTTCAAATAAATTCTGAAATAAAACATATAATAAATTATTAATTCTGTGTACGATTTCATGGGCAGTTTAGGATTAACTTAGCAAATTTATTTGGAACGATCCCCGAATTGTCATTGTTCACTAAAAATTGAACTATTGTGGTTATGCTAATGTATTTAATGTCAGAATATTATGCACTTATACATTACGATGAGAATACCATGGGATATTTAGAACCTAACGTTTATCTGGAACGTAAAACAGCAGATGAGATGAATGAAATACATTAATTTATAAATGAAGCACCTGTGTATTTGCTTTTCTCATATTATTACAAACTCCACACTTCACACTCAGGTCGTTTCAATAAAGTATGCCCCGTGAATTGATCGGCTGAATAAGCAAAATATTGTATCATATATTTCAGAAAATATTCAAAATCAATTACCAAATTTAGTTTGATACATTTATAGGTTATATTTTCTGTTATTCAAGAAAAGAATCTTTAAAATTTCATGTAGCAATATTTCTATTGAATTATTCAGTGAATTAATTAATCTAGAATTACATTCCATTCAATATTCTACCGTTTTCTTTAAATAAATCGTTGAATGATATTCTCTTCATGTTTCTGATGAAGTAGGTTAGGAACAGCAGCTACTTTTCGAACTGCTTGTAGATGGCAGTACAGTCTGATTCTCCTGACACAGTAATACAGTTTTAGACAATTCAAATCAGCTGATTCAAGTGCAATGAACTGCGTACAATCTCATGTTTAAGAAATGTACTATCCTAAAATATACGTGAAATCCCTAAATAAAAATCGAACATATTCAACATGACATATAAATACGACTGAAAGACCAAATTGTTGATTACAGAGACAAATTCAGTCTTTCTTCCAACATATACAAAAATAGAATAATCAAGGTGAGCGAATATCAATGTATTGCCAAAATACTAATATTTTTTCAGTTTCAAACGAATGATTGACAAGACTACGATACTCCTTTCAATCGACAGCTGTCATTCTTCCAACTTCCAACAAATGAATAACATTCAGTTTGAACCATAGGCGCACATGAAATTTTTGACAAAACTTTGATGAATTTTTACTCTGTATCCAGAGGATTTACGGAAAAAAGTTATTAGGAAAAATGGTTATGCTTGACAAATTGCATCACAGGTTGAAATTAATTTACTTATTTCTGTTACACCCTGTATATATACATCCAACGATGTACAAGTAAGTCACGTGATGTTCACGTCAGATTTTTTGTATAACGTAAAGAGCCGTGAGTTCATGGATTTGTTGATTTTTATAGTGATTACATGCTCTGAGATTGCTTGTGAAAAAATTCCTGATAGTAAATAAGCTGCAAATAGTATTGGAGATTTGAAAGCTTTTACCTAATTTCCAATTCTTATATAATTTCTTTCAAGACATTTGTCTTATGTCTTCCTCTGGATGAAACACTTAATTCAATGGAATGTTACGTGATAAAAACGAGTTTGATAAATTTTTTTGACACATAAATTTCTCTTTTGATAACATTACTATGTTTCTTGAGCATAATATTTATCATCATGACGTAAGGAGAATATACCAAAGCAATTTGATTAATCTACGTGTTTTCCAAAAATATCATTTTCATGAGAAAAATTGTTTATTATTCAGAATTTGGATTTTCAACTCTAGAATTTCTAGGTTATCAATGACGACAAATATATTTGATAGTTTCTGGAAGTATGTTGCTTGAGAATGGTCTTAGACTAGGAGTGACGTAGCTGTAACTCATTACAGAAAATATATGCACTCCAGGTGTGTACATAGAATATTGTTTTAGTACTAATGAGAAGAGCTCCGAGTTGGAAGATTTAACGAATTTTTTCAAATATAATCATAAATTTGGATGTATCAAAGTTATTTGTGCGAAAGTTATGCATGTAAATAGGTGAATATATAGAGCATCATAATAGTTTTGTCAAGAAAGAAAATATGAAAATCGTCAAGATCCAAGTGTTATTGGAAACGTGATTATATGAAACTTTATTATAGAAATATACAAGAGTACGTGAAAGGGCAAATATGATCTCTGAGAGGGACTGATGAAATAGTTGAAAGATATATGAACAAGGCTGCTCATTATTTCTCTTTCATGGTATTATAGATTTTTATGAAGCTCATTCAATTTGTATGTATTCAGGTGAGACGGATTTACGTGAAGCTCTCTGGCACGTGTAAATGAATTAAAATTTCTGACACTCTTTTTATTCCTTGTGATTCTTAGTTTATTCAGTATCACATAGTCTGGTGCCTTTCTTTCTCGTCTATTCTTTTTATATATTCAAGAGAGGATTCTGCACTCTGGAAAACTTGGATAATAAATTATGTCTATGTGTGAAGGAAATATTGCTAGTATGAAATTTATTTGTTTTGCTTGGAAATTTTCTTTCCTTCCCTTTATAAGATAACCTCGTTTTCATCCAAATCCTATTGTTATTGATCCAATACTTTCTATCTGACAATTCCTTCAAGGCAAAAATAGAAAGCTTGGGTCATTAACAGAGAACAGTCCAATAAACAAACAGAAATTCGACCTGGAATTGATTTGAAACTTGGATACAATATTGGCTCTTTTCAATAATTATTTGGTTCAGCTCAGATATTCTAAAGAAAATCTTGAAAATATCTTCTTTTTGGATGTAATTCTGAATCGAATGATCCATTGAACCCTTGGAATTATTTTTTACTCACTTCTTGATCAGACTATAATTAAAGCAAACTTCATACAATTTTCTTGATAAGTATAATGATAATTTATTCACAATACTTAAAATTTTGCATGATATTAAGATGTCCCTGCCTTCGTAAGGCAAATTCTGTGCTGAAAAATTTCTTCAATATTAATTTTTTCTATCCTAGTTTTGGAAGGAATATTTCTTTGTTCTATAGCGTCGCCAATCGACACTTGATTTTACCTATTTATAACTTGTGGAATGATGCTGCTATAAAACCTCATATACATTACTTCTTGTCGAATGGTTATTGTATTCAATTTATTTATACTCTCTGTTGTTCTTATATTATTATGGGTTTCTCTGAAACACGATGGACTTGGTCGCTTATCAAATGTAGCAGAAAATTGATTGGAAACTTGTCATGGATTAATATTGGAATTATCATGTTGTAATGTATTTTTTCTGTAATTGTCTGAACCACTTTGGATCTCATTGTCTATTCCTTGTCAGCAATGTATTATAAAGTCTTCTCCATCTTTTGTAACTTCTTTCAGTACCCAATTCAATTTAGAATGCGCCTTGATGAATGGAAAACAATAGTTGATCTACCAAGGCTATAAGTTGCGTTGCGTGCGGCTTGAGAGAGGAAACTGTTTTCAGAGTGGTGATCCGTATCGCTTTTTCGGCTCTCTGCATTTTCGATTTAGACTCGATTTCCGCACTTATATCTATACCTACTTTCGGCTGATGCCGAGCTAATATATAACTCTGGAAAAGGATCTCATGTTGTCGAATCCTCACGACGTCTATCTGGTAATATTACATGGATTATTTGATTCTGATGACGCCATGATTTCTTCATTTATTATAAGAATGATAATTATCCGTATTTTGCTGAACAGTTTGTCTTATCCAGTCAGTATAAATCTATTATTGAAACTGGCAGCGATTATAAAATATCAACTGCAGAATTTGTTGTTAGAACAGCTAAAATATGAACAAAAGTATAATATTACGCAATCATTGATTTTCGAATCGAATGTAAATATCTCTACTCGGTAATATTACAAGTATCAAAAATCGGTACATCAATTTTTCCAGTGATAGTAGCAGCTGCTGTATGTTTAGACTGTTCAGGTAGTTGCTACATTAGAATAAGCAGATCACGATGTGAGAAAGTAGCTCGAAAACACCGAGGGAGATATAACATGCTCAAAATAATTGTCAACACTTGAATATTCATACTCATTTTTCAACAGTCGCTTGTGATGAATCGATCATTCAATTCCTGGAGAACAAGAGAGAATGAAAAAAATCTAATTTTATCAAATTTACAAAGTCATTATAGCCGACCATTTTTATGTTCTGGAGACCTTTAACATATTGAGCTTATCTCCAAATAAAGTAGCTTCTTTATTCACAATGCATTCGCTCATATTTTTAATAGGTATCCTTTGAATATTTTTCTCATCTTTAAAGATGAAAATAGTTCACTACGTTATTACAACAGATTATGTAACATTGCTTTTAAGGGTACGATAATATACAGTTCCATATAAGAGCTCTGGGAGTTTCCGTGTGAATGTTAAATATATAATTTTATCTTATGCATTAGCCCTACAGCACATATAAATAATCTGGAACATTATCGAACAATGTGATTATTGTGCATGTTCTCCCAATGGGACATCCTTAATTTTAAGTAAGATTCATACGATTAATTGCAGTAAAATAACATTTTAGAATCACAATACCTACATATAGTATACTATCGTAGAAACGGTAATGATGAATTAATTATTCTTCTTCTCATTGAATTTTGATCTGTCTCCTCTAGATAGCCCTTCATTGAATTGCATTATTAGTTCTCCCCGTGGTTTTACTTCATAATTATACTGTAGTTCTTAGCTCTGCCCACCTCAAACTCTATAATTTGACTTGATTCCTTTTAGTTTTGCATTACGTATGTTTCCTTTGGATAATCTTCATTGCATAACTTTGATCAGGTTTACCTATTGTTTCCACTTAATCCTACATTGTAGGCTCTGGCCCCACCCACCTCAAACCCTATGATTTGATTAGATATTGATTTGGTATTTTGTATCATGTTTGTAGTTATAAGATTTGTTTTCTGCTCTGATTTATTGTACTCTGAAGATGGTAGCTTTGCTACTGAAATGTATGTACGTGAATATTCTTAATCAAAAGTGAAGAAAGGGTTTTATTGTTTTATAATAAATTCTTTGTACGATAATATATCCAACGGCTGCTATGTGAAATTTTGAGCTTTGCATTCAGACTACAAGACTTGATATTATCTTGAAATTAAAATATACCAATCCACTTTTATCTCTTTGTGCAAAACCTGCGAATAGAAGGAGCATTATATTCAGAAATATGTTCTTTTATTTTATTTTATCCCATCTAAATCTAGAAGTGATAAGCAGCTCTGTCTGAAGTATAAGCATGAGTTGCATGTGAAACTTTGTTCACCAGTCAAATCAAAATTAAATTGATAATAGTCCTAAGAATTGATTTCTGGTAAAGAATAGTTTTGTGACACTCATTTCGTGATTCAAATTATATGATTTGTAGTTTAAATCACAATAATAATGAATAAGTGATTAATGATTTTGACAGCTCAATCATGCATGTTGCTTCAAGATATGAAATGGCTCATTACCATGATACAGCAGATAATATTACATTGCTTCAAAGGGTGCGATATCATAAATCAGTCCTGAAAGAAATATGCGCCCAAAATCTGCCAAAATTTTCTAATGATTTGATAATCCAAGAACAGATCGCACCTCATCTTTCCTGATCGGACTTAGGGCCAAATTGAATATATATCTATTGGATATATATTGGTCATCAGGGTGCCAGACTTCATGGATCCAGAATCCTGTCGTAAGTGTCAAAAAGGCGGCAATTGCTGGTAAACTTTTTGGAATTAATTTAAAACGATAGCGGCAGTCAAATACTTCAAGATAAAACCAGGGTGCCATCTTCAGTCCTGTCCTGTACGGGACAATCGTAAGTTCGATCAGGGAAGTTAAATACAAAAATTGGTTACACTAGGTGTGGCTGCCGACCTCCCAGACATAACAGGAAGTGGCACCCTGATATTTCCTTGAAGTATAGAGTGATCAATAATGACTGTCTGACAGATGACAGGCAAAAGTTCGCATAATGAATAATGATCTAAGCTATCTTCATGGAATAAAGTTAGTATAGATTTATTTATTTTGAAAACTACGTTACCGACATTTCAAAAATATAATGGCGTATATTTCGTATATTTTATGACGGATTCATCCATAATCTGATTCAATGAACAAAAAAGTAAGTAAATAGCTGTATTATTGACTGATTATTGAGAATTCATTATTATTCCACCAAATTATTAGGTGAGAATAGTGTTTTCAGAGGAACTGTCATCTGTCACTTGGAGGTCACTATCTTAAGCAGGCGGTAAAGAAAAAATCAGAACAAAACGGCACTGACAATCATTTCTGATCACTCTGTACTTGACCTTTGCTGCCGATCAGTACTAGCTATTTGAGATTCCTAAAAAACTGACTGAAAGTCAACACGTAGGTCAGGATCTTATATTTTTGAAGTCTGGCACCCTATTGACCACTATATTCGCAGCCTCACGGACATTTGCAGTTGCTGAGCAACCAGGATGTCAAAAAATATGTGGGACTTTGATTTGATCAATTGTTCGCTCAATAGTTGTATTGGACCAGTAAAAAATGATTTTACCAGACATTTTTTTAACTTCAACAAAGGGCCATGAGGAGACGTCTTCAATTTCGAGTTTAACTGATGGATTCGGCTTCGTCTCCTTGCATAAAATTTGAAGCTTATAAAACTGCACTAATAACTGTTTATCAATAAGCATATGAAGTAGTGGCTTTTGTTGAAAGTTTATTGCTGATAACGGATTTACAAAATTGATAATCACTCCCATTCTACGTAGAGAATTCTCATTAACAATCCTTATCAAGACTTTATGCAAGTAATAAATTCAAACTCTGCCACTGCCTCGAAGTTTTATATCTCCTTGAAAAAATTAAGACAGTGAACAAGGGCAAAAAAATACTCGCACAACAAGGGAAAATCAATACGGGATTACATCTACCCCGATGGTAAACATGAACACCGAGCACTTCAACTAACTGAAGTACATCGTGCAACGCTCAATGTCACACCAAAGAAAATTGCGACTGTATTATTATGCGCACTATCAGAAAGACCTACTAGCCTAGATGTCAGACTCACATGCAACAGGGAAATTTTACCCGTAAAACATGTGTTATTATAATTAGCATTAATATTCAGTGAAATTCAATTTCATAAGTAATCTCATTGTAATTGATTTTAGTTTAGCACGATCGGGTTTTCAACTTACTTCATGACACCGTTGGAAAATTATACTAGAGGGATACTCGGCATGATGGCAAATTAGTAATAGAATCGCAATACTCAAGTAAGTCATCATCATACACATTAAGTGATCAAACTAGATAGAATTTGAATTTTCTTTTTTGGTAACTGACTGATTATGAAGTTCTGCTCGAAAGTTATCTTTCATACGAATCCAAATTTGGAACTTGGATAGTAAACATTATTCTTGTATTTTTCATATATTTCAATAGAATGAAAATTTATTGATTCAAGATGTCTTTATTATCGATATAATTATATGTATAGAACAAATTTTTTGAAAATTCTAAGAGCCAATTGAACTTGATTCGTATTAGATTTGTTCATTGAGGATCAAAGCTACACATGATAGAATGAATCAGTATAATCGATTCAATTGAGAAGTTTCTGTTTATATATCCGCAATTAAATTTGAATTTGGGAGGTTTCACAGTGACAAATTGATGAATAATTTCTTTAGTATATAGGCAGAAGATTTTTACTATGAACAAAATTGAGTGATTTGTTTTCTTTGGATGTTGGGGTGTATTAGATAATAATAATAACAGAATTCAATTCATTTAGACCAAAACACTTGTTCATTGAACGGTCTCAGACGATATGTCTTCGCTCAACATCATCTTCAATGCAACTACTTTTTACTTAGAATAAAAACTGAGAGTCATTTCTAATTATTATAATCGACCGGGCTCATTCTTATAGTACACTCATGTCTAAAAACTAAAGATCTTCCATTTGAGAATAATAAACATCTAAAATGAACTCATTTGTAGAGAGAGCATGATTTTGGATGAATGATTAACTTTTGTATTCACATGTGAAGCGCCATATTCCAAAAGCTCTGAATATTTCAGTAGAAAATAATATCGCTTGACGCACTTTTACTGTGATAATATTACTTGTATACCCATTATTAATGCTCTCCAAACATTTGTTTCCAAAGTTTGAAATTCATGTCGAAACTGAATTTCTCCATGTTATCAATAATTGATGGCGGTTCACGTATAGATAATAAACAAACCTTCACAATACGTCTGTCTGCAAATTTGGATTATGAGAGACAAGTTGATTACTCAATAATACTTTGTGGTTTTATATTCATAATTAATATTAATAGTTGAATCCAAAATTTCGTGCTTATACTCATCATCCAATGTTGCTCTAGTTTGTCGATCTCTTCCGAATCAAACAATCGATATAGCTCTGCAAAATAAGTTTTTTTTTGCAATAACATCTTTTTAAGGGTGAAATTTCTTTCCCGGCTAACTTATTTTCATATCAGGCATCAGATAACAGTTCGGTGAGAACTAAATCAAGAGAGTAGAAGGGTTTGCAAATTGATCTGTTCCTTATGATGAAGAAGAATTTTTTTCGGTCAATCGTAAACAGTTTTCTTGCAACTCAATTTCCAAGCGGTCTAGTAACGATGTGCAATAAGCATATTTTGTTAATCCACTCATCTCCAATAGTCGACGACGACTATTTCTTTTGAATGCCAAAAGATGGTTTCAGCTTTTTGACGCAGCTTCTTGCTGGAATTCCATTGTTATTTTATACTCAGGTCTAAGGTATGAAGTGTGAATCGATGCTTGAATCCCGTGGATTTTTCTAAAATAGTAGGAGACGTCACATGATTTTATTTTAGGTCGAATGAGTGCAATTGAGTTACTCGTCTTGCAGAAAGCTTCCTCATATCTAATATTAATGGACATTTTTTATACCGTCACACACCTTCCTTGCCCTATTATTCATCACCAGATCATGAATTTTATCAATGATTTCTGGAGAGATTACCCCAACAAAGTATTCAGAAGTCTCAGCTTCACTTGTACTCATATAAGTACTAGAATAGTATATTATGCGATAGAGACATAGTTGTCCAGGATGAAGTTGGCTATACTCGACGAAGAAAAGAGCGAAGCTCAAAGCGTAGCTCCGTGCAGCCAACTTTACTTGTGGCAATAATGACGGTTGTTCAGTATCTTTGTTGCATACTATATTTTTTGTAACAAATGCATCAAAGTTCCGCATTACTGAGTTTTCTGATTTATTTGATGCCCAAAAATTTTTTTTACAATTGCAATCACATTTCCAGCGAACCAATACTACTAGAATAGCTGTTTCTCGATCCGTGAAATAAATAGAAAATCTGTAAGTAACTCGATTTGTGAGTAACCAGGGACAGAACAATACAAGTCGATATGTTAGTTATCATAAGTCCAAGGCTAAGCTTCGTGCAGCCAAATACATCCATGTCAATGATGATGGTCCTTTAGTGTCCGTGTTGCGTACGATACTTTTTGTAACAAGTGCATCGAAGTACCCCATCGCTGAGCTCTTCAAATAAATTTGAATGTATTGAAACTATCATATCGATTTTACAAACAAATTATTGCAATTGCGATCACATTCACAATGAATCTATACTTCAAAACATAGCATACATAACTTATTTTAATGATTGATATGTTTCATATTTTTTGTGCTATGACATTCACATCTCATAGTACAAATTTTTTTTAAATGTCAAATTGACATATAACAATGAAATTGAAGGATACCAAAGTATCCATGGTCCACAATTATAATGTTGTCCTTTTCCTTGATATTCATTGAATTGGTCATTGTTTCTCTGGTCTGGAATTGAAAACTCTATTAGCTCAGTAACAGAGTATTTTTGGTGCACGTGTTACAAAAAAACTGCACATTATCTTGTACAATGAGAATACCTTAGGATGCGACTGACATTTTTCATTTTCTGGAACAAGGAAGTGACTCTATCACAATACAGAGGTATCAAATTATGTTTTCAGATGAGTGCCTAGAACTATGCGTTTATATTATGAGAACTAACAAACATGTATGATTACAGATGCACATTTTGCTCCAGGATATACTAACAAAATGAACGTTATGACAAATCTCACTTCATTTTATTAACATTAACATTTCATTGTTTTGTGACAGTTGAAATTCAGAACAATTGTTTGCATAAAACGCAGTTCTAGATAGAACAAATGATATACGTTTTGTTGAAACACTCTCTAATTTAAAATTATAAATTCAACGCTCGAATTTAGCATGTTTTTGTAATATGTTTTGTTTAGCTAACCTTTGCTTGTTCATTAAGTTAGACAGGTACCTAATTTGAATTAATTTATCAACAAGAATTATGCCGGAGATGCACAAAGAGCTCCAGAGGAGTACAAAACTTAGATAATCTGGTTTCAATGATTTATATCAAGGAAAAGTTGTAATTATGTATATTTATGTTAGGTGTCATATTTTTTCAAATGCAACAATCATCTAAATTCTGTTCCAAACCTGTTGGATTTCCAGAGAGGTGAAAAAAATTCAAATTAAACCACTCACTTTATAAAGCTGAATTTGCCGTGCTGTTCACCTCACTTTGTGCTGCTTCTTTGCAACTTTATAAGACTCTCTGAATGTTTAGAAACCACTTTGTGTTATACCGATGCATTACCCGGGTTTTTGAGGGAACCATAAAGGATGTTGAACAATTGTTGGCGGAATATAATTATCCACTACTTTCAGGAAGTTGTTAATTGTTTCTCGAAATTTAATGGATAGTGCTGGAGGCTGCATGTTTTAAATTGTTGAACATGTTAGATGCAGGTTTTGAACATGAGCGCTGCAAGAGATAGAGGATTTAACTAGGAAAATACTCCCTGGCCTTAGGATCACCAAGAATAATGAATTTCAGACTTCTCAATTTTTTTTTGTTATAATTACAAACAAAAACAGCAAATCTGAATAATATGTGTGGTGGTACACAGAGCCCGAACGATCAAAACCGAGTTCAAAACGAGACTACAACAAATCGAAATTACAATTGAGAAATATATTTCTATGATAAAGATGTGCTTTAGAATCGACCTCATTTAAAAAATCGTTTATTTTTTGTGTAAGTTCTCACCTGTCAGCGCCACAAAGCTACGGGCGTAGTTATCCTTCGAGTTTCGTGACGCTGATCAATTTAAGAAAAGTTTCATTTTAGTAATCAGGTTTTTTCATTTGATAATATAGCCTCCAGAAGGACATTGTATATTTCAGGTTTTATCTATAATGATTGGAGAAAACTTATATTGCAATGCTCTTAGGGTTCGAAATAACGAACAAAACACTATTATTAGGAAAAAAGTTGAAATGTGAGTTTATTGACTTTATGATTCCAGCATGATTCAGCGAATAATCTAGAATTTAAGAGCTTGTAACTCAAATTTATCAGAGTTACTGCTCCAGGAAATTTTACTCCTTCATTTTCAAACTATTTAAAAAATTATAATCATCTATTTGGAGAGAACCTATTCAAAAATCTTAGCTTAGAACATATTCAGGGTAAGCATTCCTAGATCGATTCTGCGAGAGCGACAATGCACTATTCCTCAGCCTCGTGTGTAGCATCCTATGTGCGCATGCGCACTCGTTGGATCTGTGAAGCACCAAAGATTTCTGTATCTCTTTTAGAAACTGATGAATGGCTACTGACTTGTAGATTATATTGTACCAGTATAAAGACAGGATTAGAGAGAGAAGGTATTGTTATACAAGATACACAGTGCCTATATGCAAGCCTTTAATATCAAATGATATTTTGATCGATTTGCCTTAACCTACTCTATATCTCTGCTATATCAGATTTTACAAATACAAATGTAATCGTTGTACAAACAAGACGATACTGTTTATATTTGCCGTCAGTTTATGTCTCTTCATTTTGATTTCTATTAATATCAGAACAAAAAACTTAACAAGAAAATAGCTCTGAATTTTCATGTGTTAACCGGCCCATTATTTGAGGTGGTATGTTTATTTTACCGGCAAACTGTGGTTTCCATGGTTATGCTGACTTACCGCCCATGGGCAAAGGCGGTAAGTAAAAAATTGTGAATTTTCACAAAAAAATATTCTATTATTTATCTTTTTTTGTAATTGAATATTCATTTATTATACCATAAGTAGTTGAAGTATTATCGATTATTTTTGTGGTGCTATCACGAATGTTTATTGTGCTTGCGTTTGAATACCACGAGTGTGCAGCACGAGTGGTATTCACAAGCACAACAAACATAAGTGATTGCACCACAAAAATAGTCTATAATACTTTAACTACGAATGGTATATGGAGGACTATTCCAGGAGTCAAACCATTTTTTCAAATTAGTTCTCTATGAATCTAGTAACAACTCACGTAATTTTTATAGGAACGAGTAAACAAACTTCTGTCAAACTGAAAAATTAGAATTTCTTGCATTTTCTTTGACGAATAATAGAGAAATATATTGCGTTTCGATATGGAATCTAGTTCAGAAAGGTTTGGTGATAGATCAGAAGATAAAATTGATGAAGATATTCATTCTAAGCATAGTTATTTAAGTATTAAGGTCAGCAAGTACAGTACCGATTTAGTATAATATTTGGAAACCTCGCCAAGGCTCGGCCTCCAAACTATTATTCTCAATCGGTAAACTGTACTTGCTGACCTTAATACTTAAATAACTATGCTTAGAATGAAGCTACTTGGTCAGTCATGAGAAATATAATATTGAAATACGTATGCATCCAAAATAATGTTTATAACAAGCTCCGGACATTCTGGGAGAATATAGATTATGGAATATTAGCTGTAGTCGTGGATACACTTTCATACCTCTTTCTTTATTCATCCATAAATTGCCTAACATGGTAGAGTAACAATTGAAAAGAGGGCTGGTTGAAAATTATACATTTTTCAGGTTCTAGAATAGTAATGTATCGTAATGTGAAAAGTGATATCTCAGTAATAAAAGAAAACTTAGGGCGGCTGCACAATAGCCCGAGAACGGGAACGGCAACGAGAACTAGAACGGGAATAAACATGAACAGTGTATTTTGTATGTACACATGCACAATAAGATTCCTGGAACGGAAAGACCAAGGTCGGCCGGGAATGAAAACGGTAAAGATGGTCAAGATTTAAGTTTCCCGTTCTCGGGGTGTTAAACAATCAATGAGAAACAAGCGTGACGTCACTGTCCATTATTCTTGAAAATATGATTGTTGAGAGTTTGGTTTATTTGCTCTTGTTCTTGTGCTCTGACTGCACTGGTTTTTCTTGTTCCACTAGGTAATTTCATGTGAATGGGCTGAATTGTTTCCCAAATAACTTCGCAAGTCTCAAATATTACTTTGGAAACTGTTGGATTTCCAACTCTAAACAATTAACTTAAATTTTGAAAAGAACTATCATGTGCCAGATATTTCAAAGTCATAGCCAAGATAGATATTCTCTTCTACTTCTCTTCAATAATTTTGGCCTTAATAAGCCGAGAAGTTTATTAAAACATCGCAAGTTCATTCTGGTATATTTAAAGAACATTTCATGGTCAGTTTCCTTCATATGCCTGAATATGTTTACGAATGCTCCTCTTGTATTTCTTTCAAGATTAATTGGTCTAATCCACCACCTAGAGAACAAATCTTGATTCAATAAAGAGTTTTATGGAATGTGCATCATCGTATCTCCTGTTTTGATTTTCTAATTGTAGATAATTATAAAAAAGTATTAAAAATGCCATGAAAACCTGTAACTCTTCGTCATCCATGTTCAAAAATATTCAAATAACTATATAAAAAGTCAGGTTATCTGTCAAAACAGTGTTCTCGGTCTTTCGCGTGCTGCAATTGTGCATCTGGTCGGCGTTTACGTTCCCGTTGTCGTTCTCGATAGCTTTCCGTTACCGTTCTAGTTCTAATTATAGGGCTATTGTGCAGCCGCCCTTAGTCACGACGCCTCAAAGGATCACAGTAATAACCTTATTATTCAAATACCCAAGCAAATATCTATATCAACCTCATTTTCATGTCAATCGTTGGCAGCAATTTGTACAAGTGATGTGAGAACAATATTTTTTCCCATAAATAACAAATTGAACTTTTCTGTTGCACATCAATTCAGCAACTGAAAAAAATAATTTTATACAAATAAAACACTTTTTTTTGCAAAATAGCAAATAGTAACTCATAATCTGACCTGAAATGTCGAATCATGAGGTACTCATTAAGTTTGACGTAATCATGATCGAATAGTAGTCGCCCAGTGGTCGAAATTTGACCGTGATATTGCTAAGATCCGGTACAGTTCTTGGTTTATCCCAAGCCTAATTCAATCACCATTAGTAGCAATTGTTTTAATAATCATAACCTAAGTGATTGAGCTGCACTCAGGATACATGAAGTCAACACCGATGCTAAGCCGATTAGCGCAGGGCGCACATGAACTCGGCACTGTCAATTTTGAATAAACTCACGACCAACCTGCAAGATTTGATTTCATAAGTAAGTACAACTTTGAAATCAGTAATGTTGGGCTGAGATACAGTCTAGAACAAATATTGTAGACTGGCTCGCTACGCTCGCGCTTTCAAAAATCGTCCTAGAATATTACTGAATAGTGCTGCGCGCGCATGTGGAACAGTATTTGAGCCCGAGACAGTCAAGAAGGGTGCACAGAATTCCGCATATTGGGCCGAAATCTAGCGTATGAATGAGTGTTTAAATGTGGGGCTGTATTTGAGTCTAGTTTATTATTTTTAATATAAAATCGCATGTGTACAGAGAGTCTCACTCAGACAGAACGATTGAATACTTAGTCCTAATCCATAATATAGTGCCGAGTTCGAGTAGGGTATTGAAGATCCAGGTGCCGAGATCGAGGTCGCCCAACCCAAGACTTTGCAGCCTGGTCTTATTTTGATCGTTATTGAATTTAACCTCCCATCCCCGAGGGTTCCAGGTAAAATTCACTTTTTACTCGGCGCTCTATCCAAATCTAGAATTAAAAATTGTAGCTCCTATTCAAGATTTAAAAGTGACTGCCTCAGAAGAGATGAAGTCATTTAACTTTCACTTCAGACATTCTCTCGTTCAATGCATGCTTCTAGATATATTCTAGCAAAACGTAATATTTCTGTTTCTGTACCCCTTCCTCATGTAAACTTCAAGTATGTTGGATCTCACATTTCTTCGTGCATACAATATGCTCAAAAATAGATTGAAAGTTTTCTCTCCACGAATTAATATATACAGATTACTTCTTTTCCATAACTAAAACATCAAAATGCGAGAATGAAATGTAAATTATCTCCCAAAAAATGATCATTCTCATTATTCTCTGATCTTTAGTTGAGAAGATGAACTTCATATAAGGGTTTTAAGATGCTTGCGGGGGATAGAATAGTGCTTGCACCGCGGCTGAGAAGATAATTATCTATAAACGCATTGCATTTCAGGCTCTTGTCGCTAAACATTGATGATATACTTGTTAACATGGGCTCAAGATACATTTGCTTAAAAAATAGCAAACGAGTGGAGAATGAGTGCAGAAGTCATGAATAAAATCGAATAATCTATTCGAAGTTTGGACAAAATATCAGTTGAGTAACTGTTTCATCTTCATTATGTCAGGAAATTGATATAAAAGAATAAAATAAGCACAATGATATCAAATGAAAGAGTGTCATTCACTTGGTCTGCTGCTGAATATCTATACCGTTAAATAATGGGTGGATTCAGAAATGACACTGAAATTTCCTAATAACAATTCAATCATTGTGAACATTGGCTAACTTTGGTGAATGGTATGTCTAGACGGATTGTGAGTAATTTGCTATCCACAATATAAACAGTTGAAATTTTCGTTGATAATATGCTTGAACAATCCCATAAAATTAAGATAAGAGAAAGGCATGCCGCTTTGATTGTTCATGTTATCGACAAAAGATGTTGAAGCTCTTGGATTATAATTGAGTTAGTTATAGTTCAGTTGAAACTAAGGCAAGATGGATTATGTTAAACTGATAAACATGCGTAGTAAGTTTCTATTGCGTTCACGCCTTGACATAAATGGAGTGAGAGAAGGCTCTAATGTTGAATATAATCCAAGAAGCGAAATAATATCACTGAAGATGGAAGAGCTTGTTACGTGATATTTGAAGAGATGGTTACACAATAGGTAATATGATTGTTGAGTGCAACATCACTTAGTAACTTTACAGGCTCTTTTCACTTTAGACATTTTTATAAACAAATTGACGATAGTTGACAAAACTCGAAGCATTTTATCACTCTCCTATAGATTTGTAGATATATAAGACTTATAGATGATACAGCATGAAATGTATTACAAGTACGATATGCAACGCAAAGAGATGAACGTATGCTTGTCGTTAAGTCACGCAAGAAACTGAGCACTACTTTTCGTAAGAGATTTTATCATTCTTGCTGATGATGTCTGTCATTTTGACATTCTATATCTTAATTTTAAACAAGATCAAAACTCATAGAATGATGAATAAGTTGATTGGTATGAGAGTCTATTCATAATGAAGTCATATTACAAATGCCATTACCTATCGCTGTTGAAACTATCATCCCTAATTTTTGTATCATCAATAATTATTCCGTTTATAATTGAACATATTTTATTTTTTTAAAAGATGATATACTAATTCTGTCCATCAATCTTCTTTCAATACATCAGCATCGGTAGTGATATCCTCTTCGGTAATGGCATCTACAGAACGACCACACTGTGAATAGACCTGAAGAGTTTGAACATTCAATTTCAGCACTGAGAGTTTAGATATTTATACATAAAAACCACATCGTCATCAAAATTCCAATCGATAAATGTGATATTTTGACAAATGTATCAATATGTCTTTCAAGGTTCTAATAAATTTTAATTTGCTCCTGTACGCCACTAGAATTGTACATTCCTTATGTATTTTCATCTAGATAATTTATTATTTTCTAAGAATTCTGAAACAATAATCATCCTTATGGTACACTTAGTATAATTACTCCGAATTCAATTTGGTTCTATTATTAATTAGCGAATGAGAAATTACGATGAGTTCCATCCAGTTGATGCCTTTTCTCATAAGAGAAATCGAACTGAGCGGCTTCTAATTTTTCTGAAAGACATCGTTGAAAATATTGCCATTTTTGGGCTTGCTCCATTTGGTCAGTATTTATTGACTTCTACAGCAAAACTAATTACAATATTTTATGTATGATTGGTATGTTCTTGTATATTGAATCTAAATTTTCTGCTTTATTAATGGTAATAAAAATATGTTTTTCGTTGATTCCTTCGGGCTATGTAACAAGGTTCTGCCATAACAAGAATAAATTTGCTCGTCAATATTAGGAGTATGTCTCCACCGCCTGGAAAATAATACAGTCCATGGAGAGAAAATGTTCCTGTGTGATCAGTTTAAGATTTTGAAGCTAGCTACAACATATCGTTAGGTTATTAGTAATCACAAAAAGTTTCGAGAGCACGTTCCTGATCCGACACCAAAACAAGTGAATGCGTGCTTTCCTCTACTTTCATGAAATAAACTCGCAAAATATAGGCTGCAGATAATTACTGATTGAGTCAACAAGAATGTGAACTAGAATATTTCAACAGAAGGCTGAGTATTTGGTAAAAACTGTCATAATGCTTCTACAATTTCATTGCATTTTTAGCGCATTTTAATCAGGTCAAAAGCGTTATTGTCTGCATTTCCATATCTAGTGTTTGGTGTCTCAGCTTCTTTTGCAGACATTTTGAAGATATTGACCTGGTTCACCGCTAATTGGGAGCTTTTTGAATAGTAGCAGGCAACTTGAGAAATGGAATCAATTTTCCTAATGAGCTCCATGAAACTCAACGATTCAATGCTTAATTAAGGCATGTGCAGGGAAGTGAAGGATCATGGGAAGTACATGAAATCGTTAATAAATACTTGAAATTTATTCGTGGATGTTTGGCTGTAACATTGTTCGTACCGGTGCCAAACGATTACCGGCAGTCAACACGCGTACACACATGAAGTGTCTCTGCTACTAATATTTACTGACCTGCCTGATGAAAATATGCTGTTAAGTCAGGTTTCCTGAGGCCGTAGCTTTCGAAAGGATTGCAAAACACATTACATTCGACAAATTACCTAAGAATTACTTTGGTGTTCAAATGTTGTTCCAGTCGACATGTACTTTGAGGTCGGAAAGAATGCGAACTTGATGAAACTTTGGTATGTTGTTTCTGATCACCCAATAGATTTATTTCCATGTTTTCCGACCAAAACTTCGCGAAGCAATTATCAGGGGGAGGGAAAAACCACGAAATTTTGACACTTTTTTCAGCTTTTGCCCTGTAACTTTTTCCTTCATTTCTACGCCTTAGATCATCAAGTTCAACTTTGTAGAGCATTGAATTTCCAATAAATTTGATACTGAGAGAATCTGAAAAAAACAAAAAATGGTGGTTTTCGCTGAATATCTTCGATTTTTCAACATTATTTATGGTATTATGGTACCTAGTTTCATTTTGACGTTGAAATCAGTCAACAACCCACTCCTTACCCTGCCTACCTACGCCACCATATCTGGAGGCACGGTAGTGCCCTCGCCAAGACAAGCCAAGCAAAGCGCAACAGCACTACCTATCTTTCTCGAAGAGCTTCGTCGTTTTTTTTGAACCCTCATAACTTGGGTACCAGATAAACAAAATTCTCGGGATATGATGTATGATGATGTAATAGTAAACTTATTAAACATATTGGCTGGTACCACAAGCTCGGTTTTAGGCTATACTAGCTATTTTTATTCAGATAAATTTTGTAGAAATATGTGTTTTTCGTAATTTGTATCTGAAGATTATTTTCCAAAGTATTTAGGAAAATTTTAATTGCGTCAAAACACACCTTGACACAATGCTCCTAGTATCGCCAAAAATAGAGCTCGTGGTACCAGCCATAAAGTTTTAATTGCTCAGTTCTTATACTTTAAATTTCGTTGATATCTAAGAAAACCCCGATTCGCCACTGACTCGCTCACTGATGATTATCAGAATTCTCAGGTTACTTTCTGAAGTCCCAGAATGCTGAAATTCGGTATGTAAGCTAGTATGGTTACACAAACAACAAAAAAAATCTGAAAATTGGAGCTTCCACCCCCCAATCCCTTAAACTAGGGAAAGGAAATTTGTACGGGACTTCCGCAAATTTTGATGCTAGAAGTCTGAAAATTGATTTAGGGTTACTTGTTATAAATAATAGTAAAATAAAAATTTACTAAAAGAAGTGGAATTCCACCAAAAATATTTTTAAGTAAAATGTTGCCAGGACGAGATCATATGGCTCGCACTGTCAAAAAGTTGTCAGATTGAGAGCCAAGTCTCCATCCTACACGCTCTAATTCTACAAGCCTCCTTGTCCATCTACCTGTCTAGCCACCACTCATTTAGAAGGGAACTATTAGGACTATTGTATAACAGAAGACTCATGAATAGTGAATAAATTTCTCACTTTGTGCCCATGTGAATGTATCGAAATGGCCAAGTCGCATATTTTGACTGAGGTGTAGAATTGTGAAGTTATGGCTTGTAGAATTAGAGCGTGTAGAGTTAGAAGCTTGGCTCTACATGAGATCTGATAACTCTTTGACAGTGCGAGCCATATGGCTTCGTCTTGGCAACATTTTACATGAAAATGTTTTTGGTGGGATTCCACTTCTTTTAGTAAGTTTTTATTCTACTATGATTCATAGCAAGGAGTCTCTGTATCAATATTCAGACCTCTAGCATCAAAATTTGTGGAGGTCTCATACAAATTTCCATCCCCTAGTTTAAGTGGTTGGGAGTAGAAGTTTTAGAATTTTGTTGTTGTTTGTGTACTAATGCTAGCTTACATACCAAATTTCAACATTCTAGGACTTCAAGAAGTAACTCAAGAATTTAGATAATCATCAGTAAGCGAGTCAGTGACGAAATCGGGGTTTTTTCAGATGTCAATAAAATTTAAAGTTGAAACTTTATATGTTTAATAAGTTCACTATTGACATTATATCCCAAAAATTTTGTTTATCTGGTATAATCCAAATCCAAGTTATGAGGGCTCAAAAAACGACGAAGCTCTTCGAGAAAGGTATGTAGTGCTCTTGCGCTTCATTTGACTGGTCTTGGTGGGGGCACTACCGTGCCTCCAGATATAGTGACATGGGTAGGCAGGGTGAGAGGTGGATTTTTGATTGATTTCCGCGTCAGAATGAAACTAGGTACGATGAAAAAATTTAAAAAATAAAAGATATCCAGCGAAAATCCCCATTTTTATTGTTTTTTTAGATTTTAAGAAATTTTTCACTTTTTTGAAGTGCTGTATCTTGGAACTCAGTGGGTCTACAAACAAGTTTTACAAATTAAACTTATCGAAAATTTAATTCTCTTCGAAATTGATCTTGATGAGCTAAGGCGTAGGAATTAAGGGGAAAAAGTTACAGGACGAAAACTGAAAAGAGTGCCAAAATTTCTAGGTTTTCTCCTCCCCCTGGAAATTACTTTGCGAAATTTTGGTCGGAAAATATACATATAACACTATTAGGTGATCAAAAACAATATACCAAAGTTTCATCAAGTCTGCATTTTTTCCTAATTTGCCCCTATTTTTCTACATACCGACTGGACTATGTAGTAACCTAGGTGAGTTTCTCATTTCCTCGTAATCTTCATTCCAAGTATTATCAACTTTCATATTTTGACATTTATTTTGAAGTTTCATTTCTGGAAAGAACACAAAGTATATGCTAAAAGTTTGATAGTTTAAAACAAATCGATCTACGACAGATGGATTTCCAAGAAATCCGTTTGAAGCTACGAAATTCAACAGCCGCGTGTTTATTGGTGATGGAAAACCAGAAACACGTACATCATAGAAAATTTCATTTGTCTAATTGAATCTCAAAGTAATGTTTTGTCATCTCATCATAGCTTTCGTCTAAATGAGCAAACAACACTTTGTGTTTCTCTCAATATTTTCGGTTTCGATTTTTCAATTAATCTGAATTATTGGATTCATTAGAAACCCATGCCTTGTTGAATATCAATAACATTCAAGTTTGATAAGCATTCATTCGGTTTATATCCTTATTGAGCTGATGATAAAATACTCCATGAACGCTGTTTCTGAACACTTGCAACAAAGTTAGCTCAAAACGAAAATCTTGCTCTCATTTATAAAACATGAACTTTTCATCGAAAGCTGTGAAAACATTGATTCTACGTGTAACCGAATATTCAGATCTCCAAATTTTGACATTCACTGTTTTCGTTTTGTATATTTATTACTGTTATCATAGGCCTACTTCAATATTCATTCTCTCAGAGACGAGCTGATACAAATTTTTTTTTTATATAATGTACGTAGCCTAAGCCAACATCTTTGCGATATTATAACAGATTCTTAGTACAAGAATCTTACAAGCTGAAATAATATGCTGAAAAGGCTCGTGCCAATTTCATTCAAGGGAACTACGTTACCTCCATATCATTTGAGTATGTATTATTCATCTCCCGTCTAAACGTTATATATTTTTTTTTTGTTTCTCAATATGTTTATTAGCAAATATTTTATTCCTATTGAGGCTTGCTTGTATGATTGTTTCAACTTGTTCAATATAGGTACGACAATCTAATCTGTGTACTCATGGATTCACGTCAGTGTGTTCCCATATTTTGTGAATAGTGTAGTGATGTAGACTTTTATCAGAAAATATAAGTGTTCAGCTGCTGTGTTAGTGAGTGCGTCTGAAATTTAAATATTCATATTTTGTTACTGCCACCAATAAAAGTAATTCACTTCTGAAATTATTTTTGGTTTGTTCATATAAATAGTCTACTTCTTATAATGCCAGCCTCTATTTGTCGGAATTGGTCATCAAGCTGATAGATCAGAAAATTTAAAAATCCCTGCACACATTTCGTTCCCCACTTCATATTGATATTCTTCTACACGAGCTACCTACTAAATATTCAGTGCGAGTTTACTTTATGGCAAATTTTATAGCTCAGCTAATTTGTGTACCTAATCTACTGTGCACCAGATGTGTGAATATTTATTTCAAGAGTGACATTAGCAATATTTCAGCCGAAGCATATTAAGCATTTATTTCTGTTAGCGGCAGGCTAGAATAACGGCCCGGAAAAGCTCATATATTATTCAAACTAATTTGTAAGATAGAATCATACGCCAGATAATAGCTAGATATTATATATCAGAGAAGTTGCACAAGATAGGAACTTTGGGTATTGTTATGTGGGGAGTGTCAGAAGAATGAAGCTAATAAATAAACTCATTAAGTCTGAATGATGGATTGGCGATGGGCAATTGACATTTATTTGAATTGAACTAAAATCAAATTGAGGTTGGACAAGTATAATAAAATAATGCTACAGTTGTAGTGCAATAAATATACTTGAAAATATGAATTCAACAAATAACATTTGTATAACTTTTTTCAATCGTATTGGGTATATGCAATTTATAATCAACTCGCATTGTATTGTAGTTCTTCTAGAGTTAGCTCTTCACGCATCGAAAACAATGCGTGAAGTAAGTGTTGTCCGCATTCTTGCATCACACATCTCAGGGCTACTACTGCGAAATTGGTTTTTCAGTTGTACAGAGTACAAGTATTGTGAGACCCACATAATTTACATTTGAAGTTTCATGAAGATATTCGTTTTGAGCATGCTTGAATCCATTCTGACTATTTTCGACTCGACGTCGATATATACATATGTATATGTATATGTACGTAGCTCGCAAATCTCAAAACCCGTCAAACGTATAATGTTGAAATTCTTCTCATCATGGTTGCAATGGTCTACTGAAATTTCGTATTGAGCACACAAATTGTATACCTGACATTATTATATGATTGCGATCGGTTGAACCAGAAGTGCAATTTACCAAATCAGTGACAATAACTTTTCGAATTTCTCGCATTTATCTAGAACATTCAGCTGCAGAATGTTGGACTTTTGTATTTAGGACTGATGAAGCATCTGACTACCTCAAATTTTGGTTGCAGACTTTTTTTGTTACTGGATGCTATCAGATTAGCCGTCATTCACTTTAAACAGTCAAACTGGTGCTACATGCATTTGTGCTTCTTGAATTTTTGTTGCAATTGGTGTCAAAATTCGGAAGTCAATGATATTGAAGAAAAAAATCAATGTACATATATCACCGACTTTTTGTTTGGTTCATGTGTTGGGTCCAAATGTGGACTAGTGCTGTGTTTGGTACTTGTTTTTGATACAAATATAGAAGAGACCTTCCATGCAATTCCATTGTCCCGGCAAACCTCATCACCAAACAGTTGGCTTCATATCATAATGCTCAAATTATTCATTTATGATCGACTGTATCGTAGTGTCAAGCTTCATGCTGATATTTTCTGTCAATAAATCACTACATCATTATTTTGGTACCTTTCAATGATAATTATTATGATTGATTATACTGAATGGTATTTTGAATGTAGATATCAAAATATGGGAGTTAAGTCACAGAGATCAATTATTTTTTTAATCAAAAAAAGGAGGAGACAAATTTAACTCTGCGACTGAATTTTTGCATTCCGATAAATACATTCAATAATAATATTGGTCTACTGTCGACGTAACGAAAAAAGTTGAGTTACCTATTCAGTTTGATGAAGGAGTCAATAAGGATGTATACAAGATGTAAAAGAAATGAGTACAATAATTTCAACCAGTGATAGAACCCGTCAAGCATGACAATATTTCTCAATAACTTTTTTTCGAATTTACATCTTTTTCTAGCATTTTTCATCCCCTATAATTTAACGAGTCGTTCAGATGCATAATTATCGGATCCAGTAGCAGTTACAACGAAAAAATTGATCTCGACATATGTGAACTATCAATTCCTTTAGATAAATTCTGGAAAGAATCGTCTAATTATTATTGTCACAAAAGTTGAAGCCCGTGAAAATGTCTAGCTCTTCTGTCTGCGATTTCGCAGGCAGTGTAGGATTAGCTTGGTGAATCTATTTGGAATGATTTCCAAATTGTAATTTTTAAACATTGAATTATTGTGCTCATGTATTTAATGTCAAAATATTGTGCAATTATACATTATGATGAGAATACTATGAGATATTGGGAAATTATCGTTTACCTAGAATGTGAAACACCAGATGAAATGAATAAAATATATCAATTTATAAATGAAGCACTTGTGCGATAGTTCTTCCTCATATTATTACAAACTCCACACTAAGGACGTTTCAATGAAGTATGCCTCGTAAATTGATCTGCTGAACAAATAGAATATTGTATCTCATATTTAAGACAATATTCAAAATCAATTACCAAATTCATTGGGATACATTTGTAGGATATGTTTTCTGTTTTCCAAGAATAAGTTCTTACAATTTTTGCGGGAATATTTTCAGTTGAATTATTGATTGAATTAATTAATTTAGAATTGCATTCTATTTATTATTCCACCGTCCACTTCGAATGAATCGTTGAATGATTTTCTCTTGATGTTTGAGAGCCAACAATAACGAAGTAAGTTGAGAGCAGCAACTTCTTTTTGAGTTGATCATAGATGGCAGCACAATCTGACCCATATTCTGACTGTATTCAGACTATTAAAATCAGCTGATTCAAGTGCAATGAACTTTTGCAGACAATCTAATGTCCAAAAAATGTACCAACTATTTGAGAGTATACGTGAAATTCCTAAATATAAATGAAACTTCCCAACAATGACGTCATATAAATACGACCGATAGACCAAATTGCTGGTTTCAGATATGAATTCAATCTTTCTTGCAACAATATCAATGTATTACCAAAATACTGTTATTCTTTCAGTTTCAAATGAATGATTGACAAGACTTTGATCATTCAAAGTTTCAAAATAGTCATTCCAATCGACAGCTGTCATTCTTTCAACAAATGAGAAACATTCAGTTCGAACCATAGGCGCACTATGAAATTTTTGACCAAACTTTGATGAATTTTTACTCGATATCCAGAAGATTTACAGAAAAAGTTATCAAGAATAATTGTTGGGCTTGAAGAGTCTTATTATAGGTTGAAATTAATGTACTTTTTTCTGTTACACCCTGTTTATGACAAGAAGATGAGAAATCTATAAATTTTGACTGTTTGATTACAACAAATATTGGATAATAATGTCAATAAAGCACACTTTACGGTAAGAACTATTGAATCTAGTGGATGACTTCAAAATATCTATATACAGTTATACTAGTGTTTTAAATTGAAGTCGACAATTATTGATGCCATCCAATTTATCAATGAATAAACCGATCAGATAACTCAATTATCGTAGTAACTTTGTATGATATTTTATTGCGCTCATACTGATAAACAAATGTATCACAGTCATGGATCGTTAAAAAGTCAAGAATTTAATCAGAATAAATTAATATAGCTTATTGATTAATTTAAGAGTGTAGTGATGTGACTCTTAACTGGTTCTTCGCGAGCTTCCTGCAAGTGTTCCGTGTGAATATAAGACTGTAATTCGATATCTAGCCATCCACACTTTTGTCGAAATCATAATTGTACACTTCATCAATATTCAAATAGGTAGAACAAATATATGGATTTTAGTACTCCGCGAATTTTTGTTTCCTGCCTTAAATGATAACTAGCTGATATCTCAAAAATGACAGGAATGTACAGTCACGGACTCCGTGTGTTTCTGCTAATAAATCGCCTTCTTGGGAGCAATTGTAGCAATGAGGTTGTACTGCCTATGTTACTATTAAATCGACGCATTTGAAGCAGGTTTAGAGTGAAAATTATGCTGCAATTTTGGGTGAATACATCGATAAATCTGTAAGATATGAACAACGTATGAACATTTCATCTTTATGAGTGCATCGATATGAATTAAGAGAATTCGATGCATTTTTGTGATTTTCTCATGGATTGATAAATTGGTTATATTTATCAATCTGCACAGAATTGCATCGTTTGCATTATCTTACTTAATGACATATGGTCAACCAAGAAAATAGCAGAAATTCATGATGATACAAAAATTAATGACAATAGAAATAGAAGTGACATCAACAGTATGACCTCATTATTAACGCATATTAACATGTATGCTCAGATACTTTTGAAGCTGTACAAATTGTGATTATCTTCCTTGAATTCAGGTTGCATAAATGAATAGTACGAGTGATAATTTCATCAAATTGTATTTCATACATTCAAGTTATTTTGCATTACATAAACCAATTGTATTTTCTCTCTATCATACGTTTTCATTAAATGCAGGACAGCCACCTGCTCGCTAACTTTCGAAATCACAAGTTGAACTCATATTCTACATTAATTGTGAATAGAAATCCCAGGATGATTTATATATCTCATATCCTTCCTATCTTTCTGTCAAGAGATTATCTAGTTTCATAATATTAACAGTGTTCAAAAATGCTCTCAATCTTCGACGTTGGTCAATTCAATAAATTATATGGACCATCTGGTCAAACTACAAACTGTCTGTCAAGCTCATCCATCTTGAAATCGAATTACTTTCTCGCAAACTTCTTCACAAGCGAACTCAGAACTGAAGCTCATCGCTTAGAACTTCAGACATATGTCGTTCTAAATTGGGTAGCAGCGAAACAAATTTGAAAGATAGTTATAACTAGCAACCTCCATTTTGAGTAATCGGACAAGTACAAGCTAAACTTGCGCATCAAGGGTTTATCAAATCAATCAGTCTCTTACACTATAATCTAAAGTAGATCATAATTAATTCTTATCTCACTTGAAGGGCTCATAAAAGTGATATCTCATACGGTTAGTTTGTGGGGTCATCAGATTTTGTTAACTATTCTCGGTCACAAGTATTATTCAGAATGTGTTCATTTGTTTACGATGAAAAGCACAAACTCCAACAATTGTACTTAACAGAAAACTCTCATAGCTTAGTTCAATAGACATTGTAACATAAAACAGCCATAAAGGCAAAATATCTTCATATTAGGAGTTAATTCTATTGAATGTTTGATGATAGATCATTTCTAGATGTATGAAGCCTCTCAAAATTAGGAGCAACCTTCAAATGAAGTAGAAATCGATACATATATGTAACTTCCAAGTCAAAAAGACAGGTATCGTAGTGAACCTGATGACACCCAAAGATACCCAGTCAAAGTTTGATACTGTAAGGCAATTTTTCAAACCTAATAGCTCCACGTATTTCCAATTTCCTAGACAATGGCGGATCCCTGAAGGAAATGCCCAACGCAGTTCTTGTCGCGAATCCCTTACGATCAACGGGCATACCCCTGAGGGCTCTACTGTAAGATTCAATTACGTATATTTTAGATTGCATTGTGCCAAAAAGATATGTGTCTTAACTGATTTTTTGGGACTAGATTGATGCGGCTCCTCTTCGATTACATTTATTTAGAGACGAAAAAGTGACCATCTGTCTTACCGATGAACAAAAAGCAATATATTCTCAATCCATCTCTCTGAATCCTGGAGGGATTTACAGGGAAGAACTAGGATAAGAACAAAACGTGACAGTAATGCCAACTGCTTAGCACTTAACACCCTCGCCGGATTAGCAACTTCGTAAACAAGGAAATTGCAAGTCTGACTGGTGAGAGAAATAATATCAGAGTCGGTAACTTTATCAGCAGATCGATGCCAACTTGAGCCCAAAACATTCAGTAGTGGATTTAATTGGTCTTCGACTTTGGAATACTGCAGAGCGAGTATTAAAATAAATATGTCTTCATAATGATATTTAAGGGACAAGTTTGAAAATATCTGTCTCACAAAATACAATCTACATTTGTTTTTCATCAGCAGATGACAACAAAAATATTTATTCTGTTTAATTGTCACACGTGCTTCCAGAGTCTTGTGAAAATTATAATAAAAGCTGGAATATATGAAACAGCGGATAAAGCACGTGACAGATAATGGAAGCTGACAGAAAAAAGTTGCAGATACATGTTGAAAATTAAAATCACCATGAAGTACTTACAGGTGATATATTAAACTTGCTTCCAGAGTCTTGTGAAAATTATGATAAAAGCTGGAATATATGAAACAGCGGACAAAGCACGTGACAGATAATGGAAGCTGACAGAAAAAAGGCTGCAGATACATGTTGAAATTAAAAATCACCAAGAAGTACTTACAGGTGATATATTGAACTTGCTTCAATAAATTCCTTCTTCTAGTCATAAACGAAAAATTTATAGGAGAATTAAATAAAGTATCGAACTTTGCAACCTTAGATATTACTGTATACGAGTTTGAGTAATGTGGCAAATATCTACTTTTGCATTCACCAATATTGGCAATCATATGTAAACAAGTCTTTTAGCACGGTATTCATGTAGTTCATTTCTAATTCGTAGAGAGAGTTTCTTGATTCATGTACCACCTAGCGGACACTTGTAAAAGTAATTAAAAGTAGTCATCTTTGGAGAAAGTCTTCTTGCAATAAGAGACAGGACTCAATAAATTCTCACAGCTTAATGTCCAGTTTTTAAGATTTGTTTTGTATTAATAATAAATTGGAATAGTGGATAGTCAACAACCGAATTTGATTTTGAGCATCGTTCTTACCTGTTATCAACATTGATTTGTTATCTCTACAAATAAGAAAAGAACTCATAAATTATTTTTTAGGCGATCATGACAAAAAAGGTGTTTTTATGGCTTCTTTTGCGGCCGTGAAGTTTCACTTTTTGGGACTGATCTGTCAAATTTTACTTTTTGGGACTGATCTGTCAAATATTACTTTTTGGGACTGATCTGTCAAAAAATATTTCATAAACACTTTATATTTACCTATATAAGTAGCTTGATGCACTCTTTAAGAAACAGTTTTCGCTTAAATAGTACGTATATTCTTCCGTCAACCTCTGTAGTTCTTGCAATTCAAAAAATAAATACGCATTTTTTGTTAAATGTCAACTTGATAGAAGACAATAAAATAAAACAATTTCAACGGCAACTAAGATTTACAATTGCAATGTTTTAGAAATAAATAGATAAAATGATGTGATTTTGAATTATTTCGTAATGATCGCCTGGAAAACGTTGTGTGCACCTCGGCCTACAGTTCTTTTTTGGTCTCACCTGAACCAAACAACAGATTCGACAAAAAAAAAAAAACCTTTACGGCCTTGATACACAAATAACTATTTTAGGCGATCATAACAAAAAAGGTGTTTCTATGGCTCCTTTTGTGGCCGTGAAGTTTCACTTTTTGGTACAAATCTGTCAAATTTTATTTTTGGGACTTATCTGTCAATTACTACTTTTTTGGGACTGATCTGTCATAAACTACTTCAGCATTTCATACTTACCTATATGGGCTGCTTGATGAACTTTTCAAGATACAGTTTCCGCCGAAATACATATAATATTCCTCCTTCAACTTTAATAGTTCGTGCTATTCAAGAAATTGATACGCATTTTTTACAAATGTCACTTTGATAAAAGACAATAAAATAAAACAATTTCAACGGCAACTAAGATTTACAATTGCAATGTTTTAGAAATAAATAGATAAAATTTTGTGGTTTTGAATTATTTCGTGATCATCGCCTAAAAAACGTTGTGTGCACCTCGGCCTACAGTACTTTTTGGTCTCACCTTAATTGCAAACAACAGGTTCAACCAAAAAAGATAACATTTACGGCCTTGATACACAAATAACTATTATTTCTTTATTGCTTAGAATACCTATATAAAGCACAAATATCGCCTCGAAGCCTAATTTTGTACGCAGTCATTTTGAAAACTGTTACTTTATCATCGATTGATATTCAATTCCACCAAATTCGCAATTCTGATGGATCATATTTTGTGCTGTGATTCACAAAAACTAGTACAATAAAATCTGCAAAATAGAACTTTGAATACCTATATACAAACTGCAGAAATCTTGTCGTTCGATAATGTGTTGATGATTGTGTCACGGAATTCGTTGTGAAATGTTAAATCAATTCTGTTTTCCAGTTAATAAATCTATTTCCAGCTCAAGTAGGAAATTGAGGTCTATTGGTGCATCAAATAATCCCAATAAATGAAGAAAGAGAACAAAAAGAAGGAAAAGACATGGTAACCTTTTGTATGTGAACTAGACTTCAGTAACAAACACAAACAGAAATTTTCGTGAAACTAGTTAAACTGATACATCCATTATCCTGTCTCTTGGAGCTTTCCTACAATTTTCGTTGTCTCCTGACAGTGAAAAGCAAATGGATTGATGCTTTTACGCTACGTGAACGCAAGTCCTTGTCACGAATCAGAAAAGGATTGTCAAGCTCTTTATTAATATTTTCTCCTACGTGATACCAATGCAAAACGTGTTTTTCGCGAAAATTGTTCTTAGTTATTTGTGTGCTTTCTGCGTATTATATTACTGCAGAATATAAAAATGCGGTAACATTTTAAATGTCACGGATTTTTCATCCTTTGTTTCAGTGCGGAAATGAGGAAAATTGCAGCGTTTTTCATTTTTGTACTGAAAAGAAAAATTATATGGGAAGTTGGTGACGTACAGTTCATTTATTTTCCAGTAAGCGGCACGTATTCATTACAGGATCATATGAATAGAATCAGTGATTGTAGGATATACAAACGTAAGCCGTCATACTGAAAATCGATTGAGAGAATAAATGGTGGTTGATTGATTATAAACATTTTGATATGTACGCACGAATTTGTTGCAAATAATATTATTTATGCAAGATTATTAAAAAAGTAAGAATACAATTTCAGGAGTTGATTAACCAAGCAATTTAATGTCAACCAATTAGTGATACAACTATAATTGATTATCGATAGCCTTTGAGTACTTGTACTGAATTTCAAGCCGTTATAATTCAAAATGTTGGAGTTACGATAGTATTATGCCTTCATACCAAATTTGAACTCAATTGGCAATCTTGGAAGAGATCACACACATGATTAACAGACCAGCTTAACTTAATCGTCTCGAAAAATCTTCAAATAAACATATTTGTAGTTTCTAGATAGAGAACTTTCATTAGACTGAGAAAGTGAGAAGTGAATATATATTGAATTATCTATGATGATAATTTACATACTTCAATCGGAGTACTGGAGTGACAATTTTATCTTTTGCTTTCTAAGGGTCGTTTGAAACGATGCATTTTTCTTTGCATTTTGATACTGTAGTAAAGAAATACGCACCATGCCATACATAAAATCAGAGCTCAGTGCACAATTTTTCCATATGACATGGTGCATTCTCCTCTGCATCAGAATGTAGCATTAAAATTAAAATTAAAATGCAACATTTGATGTATTGTGTCAAACTGGTTAGTACAGCTTCTATTGAACAAACTGTCGCCTTTGTTTAGGATTGGATTTCCTTGATATATATTTGTCACAAATATGGAATATTTGTAGTAATTAGGTCACATAATTATTTATTTGAATTCGCTGTAACTGTAATCCTAGTTAGTACTGACAAGGTCGATGTTCATTTGTCGGACATGATTGACAGCCTATGGTCACTAGATGTTTGGTGGTTGCCAGGCAACAATTGTTAGACAATTGAATGTTGGCCCATTGTCGGCTTAGGTTTATAGGAGCGTTAGCTAGGAGAGGAATTCATTTAGTCAGTGAGTCATTCAGTGATCAAGTACGAGTAACGGTAAGTGATATTGTGAACAAACGAGTTTGTAAAGTGAAGATTTACACTGTAACCTGTATTAATAAATTATTCTAAATAAAATTTAAGACATTATGATGGCGAAGAAAGTTCCCGAAGAAAACGTGAAAAATACAATATTTCTTTGATAACTGAGAAATCTGAGCAAAAATACAGCGTGACTATCATGAATGATTGACCGTCACGAGACTTGACGAAGCTCGAATCCTGATCAAAATTATTGTTCACGGAATAGAATTAGTATAACACATATTCATTGAGTTGTCTGACAAATATTTTGTTTTGTGTTCTCTCAATATTAATGAAAGTGTTGGCAAAGGAGTGTATACGCTATGTCAGTAGCGTTGTGCGCGGCGCGAGCGCCGTCCGTACTCACGAAATTTGCAAAACTGGCACTTAGAATTAGCAGAAAGTTTGTTACAATGACAACAGTACTTTGATGCAGGTCTCAAGAAGTTGATTTATCTATATTTAGATACAAAAGTTTGAGCAAAGCGAAAAAACTGGTACAAAGTTTTCATGTCAGCGACGAAGAAGAAATTAAAAATAACGAAGAAGATAGTGAAATTACGCGAGTTACTTTGTGCGAAACGCCTGGCACATTTAGTGATAGAGCAAATCTGAATTAGTATAATTTATTGGTCGAGATATGTGTAAATTATTATAAGTGTAAACATAGTTTTCTACTTGACATGATAATACGTTCTTTCGGGTGTACTTCTTGTATGTTCTATTTAATTATTGTCTGAATATTGAATCGATAAACAATATTAATTTTTTCCGTGATTTTAGATAACTTCATCTGATTTTAGAGTTATTTTTATAAATTGGAATTAATCTGTGTGACTATCATGAAAACTTCTTGATTTGGTGTATTTTGAATTTTTCATTGAGGAATCAGTATCATTCATTCCTGATAATTTAATATTTTCTTGCCAGATACGAGTTATCCGAAAACATCACTCATTTAAATAAGTGAAAATTCATTAATAAGGATTCATTTATGATATTTTGTTCTCAATCTATGATCAATGATAATATTGTTGGAATATAATTTCAATAATTCAATATTGATACTGTACAAACATTATACAATTTAAAAAACACCAACTGCTTATTTCTAGCTGTCATTTAATTCGATAGATAATGACGTGTCGCTCACTAGACAAGAAATGAACTATGTATGGAGTTGTTGATGTAACTCTTATTTTAAACTTTATTGCTAAGAGTTTACGGTACTCTCTTCAATTTTACGGGTCTCCGAATTTTACCATCTATAAAATAATCAACTGGGTAAGTGATACGTGATATGTCATTGAATTTCCTCGTAATATCCATTTACTATGATAAGCTTCATCTAGTTTTCCACAAGAAAGAAGAAACAATGCATTCATGCAATCGAAAATATTTATTATCAACGAGAAATCTATAAATACTGTGATTCTATATATTTTGTATTTTGATAAGCAATGATATTGAAAGCGACAAGTAGTTCAGGAAAAAATCATAGAAATTCCTCTCATGTTTCACATTCTGTTCGGTGTAGATTATAGTAGTACAAATTGTTGTTCCGACGGCTCTTGTAGTAGCGCTACTCAAGCAGAAATGAATACCTAGTTAATTTGAGAGTCAATCTTGAATTAGGCTGCTACTGCTCGAATTATACTAGTTCAATCAAAATCAGTCCGAATAAATTCTGGAATACATTCTTTACAAAAAATTACTGCACAAATACAAATACGTGGAATAACGTTCAAATGCGAATGTGATCCACCATTTGAAGGTCAAAATCTGAAACCAGATCCTTGAATCAAAATTTTCATATATAATACCACATGAGCTTCGAAATTATCGGATATTTCTCGATAGGTTCGTTGCAAACAAATGGACGTGTCAAGTTTTCCAGGTTAAAAAATCACGAGCGCGTAGCACGAGTGATTTTTCTGGGAAACTTGACAAGTTGATTTGTTTGCAGGGAACCTTGAGAGAAATATCAGTTTGATTTCGGAGTTCGAGTGGTATTCGGGAGATTATTTTTCTCATTCAAATTCATCAATAGATTCCAGAGACTCGACTCCGAATCTGCTCATTTTTACATTCAATCTGTCTGTCAGTTTGACAGATGCTAAATCAAGCGGCTGAATGTTTATTGTTTTGTATATATAACCAACAGACAAAATCTTCAAAAAATTTCCACTTGAAAACCGTGTAATTCTATTGGTATGACTGTAAGAAATATCAATCCATTCGCAAAGATCATTCTAGCACAATCAAGTGCACCACTGTGAAGTGTTAAATATAAACTATGTCAACATCCATTGAAACAGTAGAATGAATGTGACAATTCAAATAGTAAGGATTCATGGTCAAGAATAATCCATGGAAAGAAACACTGATGGTATGAATAGATATATTTTCTATTTACAATTAGGTTGTACTACTGATATTACTACCAATTCCATTTTTGAGATTCACTCACACTATTTTTTGTATTATTTTCACTTATATTGTAATACTTCAAAACTGCTTTATTTGTAAGACGAATTCAGTCGAATAGATGACACATTGATTTTCACTGGAAGTATTCAAGATTTTTTCATAAAAGTTTGTTATCACTCATGTCATATTTTATCTCTCATTCCAAATACCAATAGACACTTTGTGCCGATGGTGATATTCACTGCAAAGACAATTGGAATATTGTGACCAGGGTAGAAGTTAATTGATGGGGAATTTGCACTGCTATTGCCACTATAAACTCCGATGCATTGGACGAAGACTTAGAGAAAATATATCTTTTTCTTTGGCTACATTGATATGCTCAAAGTATACTTTTATAATTAGAAGTACCTGAGGATTTCATCTCTCAAATAGAATATAGTACTGATTTTTTTGGTTTTTCTTCTTTCAATAATTTTCTTGAATAATATTTCATTCGAAGAAATGTGGATAGAACTTATAGATTGTGGTATGTTTGTACCTCACAGTCATTTCGTGTAATATCAATCAGGAATGGATTATCATGTGGCAATATTCTGTCAATTTCAGAATGCGTTAGCATGTGGGAAATGTACATCTTGAAATGAATTGAGTGCAGACCTTAAGCGTCTAGACGGAGATACAGGAGTTAAACCATCCATGATGATACGGAATTTTGATTTATACTCGCAAATGTGGAAAGCGTTATAAATTACCTCCACGATTCCTGTGTCAGCGCACACATACTCAAACACAGAGATAACTCCTACATACACAACTTACGCACACATATGAACAGGAAAATGCATTAAATTTTTACAGTAGAATCTCCTTGAATCAATTTACGGATAATCGATTCCTGCTGCTGATAAAAAGTTTCACACTTGAGAGATTTAACATAAAGAAGGAAAAATACTTGTAATTTATTGGCTGCCAATTGTTCCTACGAATGTCTTATTCTGTTTTCACTTCGTCAAAGAACTAGACTACTTCATATGATTTGAACATCCGTAATAAGTTATATCCATCATTCGAAAATGTTTTTTTCGCGTTACAGTCATTCAATTTGTAATAATAGAAGAATGAAGCAGGCTATGGTTTTTTAATCCAAATTAAATGAAGCTATCGAATTAAAATTTGGAGTATTTACATTTACTTCAGTCCAACCGAATTTATCTATTTGTGATAATATTCGAGAAATCGATAAATCAAATTAGTATTATACTGGGAGCAAACTCTATCGGAAGCACAGAATAGTAATTCATAATACAGCAACAAGTGTGCAAACCTAATCATCATGACTCAAAGCTTGTCGAGTCATACGTGTTATATGATTTTTTGTTTATGGTTCTCAAGTATCATGTTATGACAGTTATTGAGCTTACAGCTAGAGAGTGGAGAACACATGTTGACATCACATCACAAATAGCGTTACAGATCGATCGGTGATAAGTTTTGTACTCAGCGCTATCAATATCTACAAAAAAACTAAATTTAGGTCATAAAACTGAATTAACACGTGTTTCAGTTCAAGTTCTTGGTATGATAGTCCTATCACTGAACGTTCTAATAATTGAAGTAAATCCGAAATGAACGTACCAAATGACATAAATCTGCCGGTCGTCATCAATTTGTATTGTTGCTAACTACCTTAGTTGAGATAATCCTATAGGCTTGATGGAGGTACCTTATTCCTATCATAGAACACTTGAATAAAGTTCATGAGAGATATAGATGGATCCAAGAAATTCAATCTAAATTTTTTGTATGTCTGTTCAATTTATCATTGATTATGAGTGTGTTCAGTAAAGGAAATTTACATACCACGGACTATTGCCCTATTTACATAGAGGTATACTTACGATACGCTCATCTTATGCACTGTTTGTAATGTGTGAGCCACTAAGTCTAGAAGTGGCTGTAAAAACGTTTCCCTCCTTCAGAAAAATTAAGAACTAAACGTGCTACGAAAACTGAAGTTATCAATCTTATTGTTCTCGTTTAGACTGCATAGTGAACTAAAACATTGTAGGTCAAAACAGCACGCTGTTTATAATTGCTTCAAGTTCTGCACGTAATTTTACCATTTCCTTCCAACTTTTCCCTACTCTTTTATCTACGTCAGCCTTGGACGCCCAAGACCCTGATGACGATCACGACGACTCGGCGCAAGCGTTTTGCTTTCACCCCTTTGCACACGATGTTGTTTTGTATGTGTTTTACTATTAGCTTGATTTATTTTGTGCATCATTTGCTGTAGGTAACTCGCTTTTATAATCATCTACATGGGATGATGCATATGAAGTATTCAATATCTATGATTGAATTATGAATAGGGATGATATAGAGCAGATGAATTGGAAATATATAAATCTACATAATCTGGATTCATCTCATTATGAGTGATTTATACAGAAAAAGTTAATGCTGATGATTATGTACATCAAGTAACTAATAAGGAATGAAAAAGTTGACCAAGTTTCTCCTTGTTTATTATTCAGTGAGTCTCTACTGAAAAGTTTCTAACATTGAGCACAAATCAATACGTTGTTGTTGGGAAAGAACAATCATAGCAGACGACATCGTGTAGAGATGGCATAACACTGTGGCATTTCGCGTACACCCGTTCAGGATTTTAGTTCTATTTTCTTTTTAGCTTCACCTTCAATTCCTAACTTTCCAAGTTTACCATCACTTTACTAACAGTACACAATGCATTTATGAAGCACGTTTAGAAATTGGTAAATGTATTGTATGAAACAAAAATTGAGGAATTGATAAAATAGGAATAATTTAATTATTGGTACATGCTGCAATGAAATCTATTGATATAAAGCTCTGCGGTATTTTCCTGATCAATTTCATGGCCAGTCTTATCACTGTTGAATAAATTCAGAGTGCCGTAGATATAGAATAATTACATGAAATTAATTATTCTTGATCCTAGATTGCAAAATATCACTTTTGCATACGAGAATGCAAGATAATTTTGCAATCATGCATCAAACAACCATGTTTAGAGTCAAACTGAACAAACTCTATCAAAGGCTACGTCAAAGTTGTAGGCTGAACGAAGTAAGAGGAGAAGTTGCACCCAGTGAAATCTGTTGGAAATAGCACTAACTTTCACGCTATACTACGTAAGAAAGATGCATTACGGTGCCTTAAATGAAAATTTTGTTCGAAAATTGTTGAAACGTGGGAGACATTCTTTGGATGAGCTGTCTCTTGATGTACGCAACATTTCATAGAATTAATATTCTCCAAATGACTTGAAAATTTATCCTTTCTTCAATATGTCCCATAAACTTTTATCCAAAAAATAATATTATGCATCTGCTTATATGCTGCTAGATAAAATTAGCGAGGCATATACCCTCACGAAACCTCCAGTGATTTTTTTTCCTTTTGATCAGGATCAACAAATGCAGGTCCTGCAATGTTGTCAGCTTCTTCATCATGTAAATTTTCCTCCTACTAACAGCTAATGCAGGCCCCACAAATATCTGCGTCCATCTTCCAGGTGACACCATTCCCGTTTAATTTCATGAATCCACCTATTAATCTCATATTTTCTAGTTCAAATTTTTATGAATCTTTACGGATACTAAGCCTCTTTGACAATTGTATGAAATCACTGCAATAAATCTGCGGGAATACCATGATATAAAAAAATCAATGCTTGACTTGCGAATATTCAGAGTTTGTTGTTCTGCTCCCCCTAAGATGAAACGGTACTAGTTATCTTTGTCTAGTCTAATTTTTTTTAAATGAATCAGGCTTACGGGAGGTTAGTGATTCTGGCAGGATTGACAAGAAATTGGATCTGAAATTTCGGAAGAAAAATATTCCAACACTAAAATTAGTGCTCGCATACAAAATGAATGTCAAAGATATAAATTCAAGTGAAATTATTCAATAATGATGGTATGAAATTATGATGTGAAAATCTGACGTGAACATCACGTGACTTACTTGTACATCATTGGATATATATTTAATACGATGTGATTTTATGTTTGATCGTATATATCATTGGATATGTATAATCAAACACAAGATCTCATCGTTCCACAGTTAATTGTTTTGGATTTACTCAAGAGATTCTAAAAATCAGTCAAGTAAAATGCGCCTTCAGCCAAGTCGGTTGCTATGGAAACAGTAGGCTATTATTCTCATACCACAACATTCCTAAATACTGAGTCCCAAAATTCTACGACTACCAACAGATCTAAATTCATCCGCAAAATTGAAAAATAGATTCCTACTGAAGTGCACTTTCGGTTCAGTCTATTGTTATGAAAATAGGCTATCATACGGATGCTACGGCAGACTAACATACCAAATATCAATATTGTTTCGCCCAAAATTTGCCCAAACAGTTACACGTTGCGAATGCATTTTGACATTTCGAATCAATCAATGTCACTCTTAACGTTGCTATGATACCAATACAGTTTAGCTGAATATTTCGCATCCTGGCTGCGAAGTATTTCGCGTTCTGTCAACAAAACATGTTTGTAGTTGCCTTGTAAATGTTTACTTCCAATGACAGTTTCCGGAAAAAATATTTTTGAAAATGCAGAATCTTTATCCAGATTTTTGAAATCTTCAATCCGTTGATATACAGTTTTGACATTTAATCACCGGAAGTGTAATTTGAATATTGAATATTCCCAATCTTCACCTTTGTCAGCTTCGTTTTTCAAGTAATATTCTAAAATTCATTTATTGGTAGCATCATGTTTCTTCGAATATATTACAATTTCAAGATATTACCTTAGAATAATCTTTGAATGCAATTATTTGAATATATTGTAATTTTAAATGGGTTGAATATTAAATTATTATGAATGAGCTACAGCATTTAGTTTGAATATAATGACCATATCACATTTAAATGCTTGGGATACTCGCATTTGGAATACCCAACTTCCAACTACATTCTTGAGAGATAAAGCGTACATTGTGGAGTCATCAGATAATATATCAATAATATAAAAGGTGTGGAAAACAATAGAACGCTGATCGATTGTTGGAAAAAAATCAATTACCGTAGTATTCTCTTTCAGTTTAGTTGCACGCAAGCTCATATTTCACTAATTTATTTTCAAGAATTGCATTGTTTGCGTGGTGAAATATAGTACAAATAAGAAGTGTCAGTTTATATCACACACAATACTATTGTGAAAAAAGTTCACGGTTTTTTCCGTGCAACCGATTATTCTTGGATTGATAATAAATTTCCTATGGTCAATGTTATCCTAGAATATTATCTTAATGCTCAATATTGTCGTAAAGAGACAGATTACTACAGGAGAATCGATATTCACAGTATGTGACTATGTGAATTCAGTGAATGTGTAATGAATAGAACAAAAATGTTTCGAATAGCGATCGTTTCATTCATCATATACTGATTTTCACTTGATTCATCGATGCAGTAGCTGTTGTATGCCAAATACAATAGAGTAAAATTATGTAGGTCAAGAAGAGTGAATAGATATTTGAGGCTATTCTGTACTCAATCAATAATTTTGCATCTATTACTATCAATTTTATCCAATTAATGTAGGTGGAACTGCATGGAATTCTGCGAAGTTACTTGTTTCCATTCGTGAAAAATCCTATTGATCGATTATAAATAGATGACTGTGTTATAGAATATAGCCTGCAATTTCATTCTACATGTAAGTTGATGTTATAATTGATTTGTTCTCCTATTGTGATGGGCAAATATTTAGCAGTATGAGAGGATATATATCAATCTAGAAGAATTTGATTGATTTTTAACTTGTAAGTGTTTTAGACGAAGTCTGTTATTAAAATTAGCAGCTAAATAAGTAGAGGGAAGGCAAGGTATATATCACGTACTTCATATTGTTATAAGCGATCATGGTTGAGATTTTGTTATCTTCTTGGAGTTTTTCATGAATCAAATAAATCATACTGGTGGGCTCCGTCCAAACGATGACGTTTCTACTAAGTTTTGGTTTTATTTGTCATAAATGAAGGATATAAATAGTTTCTTGTTCCATTAATGACATCTCAAAGATTATAACAATGGTTGAAGCAAATAGAATCTCCATAAAACAAGGCCCATATCTCCAACATCCACAGAACTGGAATTTGAAGCTTCCCGAAATAAAATGGAGAACTGATCTCAATCAGCGTTCATAAATCGCAAATATTGACTCATTCAGTTTTATTAGCACTACATCTTGGGTCATAAATATCAATTTCAAACTCCTATTCATGAGAAACTTTCGATTCTCATTTACAGATTTCTGTAGTGAGTGATGATAGATGGTAGCGTTTCCTCCTCTCTAAGATCAATTCATTTCCCAAAAGTCTCTCCTATAGATATTGTCACAAATATGAAATATTTGTAGTAACTAGGTCCCTTACTTATTTATTTGAATTCGCTGTAACTGTAATCCTAGTTAATATTGACAAGGTCGATGCTCAATTGTAGAACATGATTGACAGGCTATGGTCACTAGATGTTCGGTGGCTGCCAGGCAACAACTGTTCGACAATTCAATGTTGTCCTATTGTCGGCTTAGGTATATAAGAGCGTAGGCTAGGAGAGGAAGTGATTCATTCAGTGATTCAGTAGGAGCAACTGTGAGCGAGATTGTGAACGTACGAGTTTGTAAAGTGAAGATTCACACTTCAACCTGTGTTAAGAAATTATTCACTATAAAATTTTTGACAATATAAAGTAGAGTCTCCGTATTTGACAAAAAATGTTGATATCTATATCTTGTTGATAAAACATCACGGAAACTTGCAGCTTCAATTATGGATAAAATTTGGATTATCAGTTCTCAGCTATGAATTCTTCCATGTGGACAAGACCACAAATTCTTTTTTGTATATTATGTAACCTCCATTTCATCCAAGCAACCTTGTAGCTATCTAAAAAACATAAGTGAGGAATTTATTGATAATCATTCAAATAAATAATTATATGAGTACGTTTCCTTTTGAAATTTTCCTATTTGCATTTGTGCGTAGTCGCTTGACTAAGTTGGTTGGTTCCTCGAATATGTCCTTCTTGTCTTCCTCACACTAACACCTGTAGTTCTTCATGCGTAAGTACTTTTTTTTCATTCTTATAATTATTTCATAGTATTCATGGTTATTGTTTTTGGATTTGATTATTTGTATGGAAAATATAATGTGGGAAATTTGACTAGCCCTTGGATAGAAAATTGTATTTTGCCTTTCTAGTCTCACTGGTGTGAATGAACATTTTTGAGACAATTACTTTGATTGATTTTCTTCTTTTTGTTTAATACTGAACTCTTGTATGCATCAGTATTCGACCCAGTTCATTCAAGTTTTCAACCCTTTAAGACTATCTAAGTGGTGGAAAAATTCCCAAAAATGGTTTATTCTGTGATTGGCAAGATATCCTCTACGTATAATCTTGACTATTCCATTCGTAGTATTTATAAAAATGTTAACAATGCTATATCATCCTAGAAACGGTGCATATCAGTGGGTATTTGGACGTGTAGAAATACCATCGGGTATTACACTAGTGGTCAGAGTGAGTATTTTACTCAAAGATGTGGATACCTCCAATTTGTGCTTTCATTGTATTCAATGGAATATTTTTCTGAATATCTTCATCAATTTTATCTTCTGATCTATCACCAAACCTTTCTGAACTAGATTCCATATCAAGACGCAATATATTTCTCTATTATCCGTCAAAGAATGCAAGAAATTCTAATTTTTCAGTTTGACAGAAGTTTGTTTACTCGTTCTTTGCGAGCTACGCACATACACACATACATACGTACATACGTACCGACATCAAGCCAAAAATATTGAAAATATATTCAGGGATGCTCAAAACGGATATATCCATTAAAATCACGATATGTGAGTTTTGTCGGTTTCACAATATTTCCTTGTACTTTTAGACCGTCAAATAGTCGTAGATTTCAGTGCCTCATTTTTTTTCATACCTTTAAGAGGTTTAATAAGTATGTATATTTGGAGTTCAATAATGCTGAAATTAAAGCTGGACCGTGTGACCAACATGATGAAAATTGACTTCAAATTTGTATGAAAAAGCATTTTCTGATCCAATCTTGTCGCTTTTGCCATGCTTACGAAATGAAATTTAGGGAGAAATATTCTGACATGTCTAACAAAATTAAGAAATTGACAACAGATTATTATTGCTTACCTTATCATTTTAATTGAACTGATTGTTTCATACCGCAAATTCTGAATGTCTGTTATACTCATAAACTGCGCTTCGGGCTTAGCCGATTGAAACAAATATAGTAGATAACTATTTTGATGCTACAACAAGTTCAAACATTAAATTTCAATATGCTATTTGATAATTCTAGATTTATGGAAGAAATTGGAAAGAAGTTTCAAGTAAAGTGCACTTCTAGTTTGGCCGATTCATACAAGAATAGCAGATGACAACTCTGATACAACATCAAGTTCAAATACTGAATCTCAACATCTTACGGTTGATCATTCTGGATTTATCAGAAAAATTCGAAAAAAGTTTCAAGTAAAGTGCTGTTCCGGTACAGACGATTGGAACTATAATGCGAGGTGCTTGACTAGACCCTATACCAGTTTCAAATACAAAATTTCAATATTATACGTTTAATCAGTTTCGAGATTTGCGAGTTACGCACGCACGAACATACGTACCGACATCAAGTCAAAAATAGTCAAAATGGATTCAGGGATGCTCAAAACGGATATTTCCATCAAAATCTTGATAGGTGAATTTTGTCGGTCTCACAATATTTCCTTGTACTTAGTATAAGTAGGTAAAAATGTGTATGCCAGATAATATTTTAGTACACATTGGTTACTTCTCAACTCTTGTTGAGAATATATTGAAGAGTATACTAGAATCTAGTGCAAATCATATCGACTCTCGTATTGGAAACTGGGTTGCTTCTACTAATTTTTCGTTCAGCTGAAACTTTACGTCTGGAATTTTTGTCTAGGTATTAATAAATTTCCATATATTCATCAATTCACGTATAGACTAATGTGTTCATCATTTGTCACTGTGAATATCCATATTCTAGCATAGTTTTTATGTTTTTGTCATTAGTGTGGAAGTCAAAGATTCCATGGTATCAATAACAATGGAAAGTAATGTTTTATTTATTGACAGCTTGCATTGATTTTCCAAGTTTCCAATTCAGACTATTTCGTTTCATTCGTTGGCCTAATGTTAAAATCGATAACTACTTCGTTCCATCTCTATTCAGATTTCTATAAATAAGTTGTAAAAATAACAAGTACAATCGTTTTATCCATGGCCATATATTTGTTATTCAGATTTGATAGCTGAAAAGATGAGTCTCAGGGAAATATTATAACATAATTCCAATTTTGAGAATGATATATTTCTAGAATAGGTTCAAGGAAACAGTTGTGGGGATTCTTTCATTTCGATTTGTAATACATTTTGAAATTTCTGGACACACTTTCAATAATTTATATCATATATCGATTTCGTCGGTAAGCTGTTATCTTGACATATGGAAGATATTCAAATTCAGATTAAACTTGGGGATCATATTTATCTCCCATTGTGATTGTAAAGATGTGAGATCTGAGATCATTCAATGAAAACAAGAGCTTATTCAGAAATAAATGATTATGCAAGAAGGTAAGCATTATAGAAAATGTGTCAGATGCAGGCTTCTTCAAACAACATATCTTGGAGTTCATGTGATGTGGTCAACTAGCTGATTCTTAATCTTTGCTGAAATTATGTTTCAATCCATCATAATTGTTGGACAAAGTCAGTCTTTCAGGAAATTTGAAGAACATGTTCTCAAGGTAATGCATACCTAATTCCCATCTTGATGATTCTGAATTGATGATGATATTCTAATTCTCTAATCTAACTGTTGTTATTCAATGTCATGAAATATTGAATGAGCTCATTAGTGTACATAATAAAGAAATGAATATAATTTTGTAATATTTTCAAGAATACTTTTACATCATCATGATTGTCATTATCTCCAATGATCATGGAACTACGCTATGTCTCTAATTCTTTGCTTATGGATTTATGAAATTTTATGAAATCTGTTCTCATCATGATAGTGCCGTGTATTTCTCTGGATCGCGTAATTTAAAGTCTCTTGGTGTTGATAACAGTTACTCCAGTAATTCGAAGCTGAGATTATATGAAGATTGAAACTGATATATCCAGAAAAGCATCCTAAACTTTCAAAAAAGTGTCACTTAGAAACGTTGACAAGTGTGATACTCAGTGTAGCACCATTGGAGTACTGCTATAGAATATCTTTCGAATACTTAATATAGAAAAATCTTGAAAGAATGAGACATCATTGAATAATCATGGAGCTACGCTACGTCTCTAATTCTTTGCTTATGGATTTATGAAATTTTATGAAATCCGTTCTCATCATGATAGTGCCGTGTATTTCTCTGGATCGCGTAATTTAAAGTCTCTTGGTCTTGATAACAGTTACTCCAGTAATTCGAAGCTGAGATTATATGAAGATTGAAACTGATATATCCAGAAAAGCATCCTAAACTTTCAAAAAAGTGTCACTTAGAATCGTTGACAAGTGTGATACTCAGTGTAGCACCATTGGAGTACTGCTATACAATATCTTTCGAATACTTAATATAGAAAAATCTTGAAAGAATGAGACATCATTAAATAATCATGAAGCTACGCTACGTCTCTAATTCTTTGCTTATGGATTTATGAAATTTTATGAAATCCGTTCTCATCATGACAGTGCCGTGTATTTCTCTGGATCGCGTGATTTAAAGTCTCTTGGTCTTGATAACAGTTACTCCAGTAATTCGAAGCTGAGATTATATGAAGATTGAAACTGATATATCCAGAAAAGCATCCTAAACTTTCAAAAAAGTGTCACTTAGAATCGTTGACAAGTGTGATACTCAGTGTAGCACCGTTGGAGTACTGCTATACAATATCTTTCGAATACTTGATATAGAAAAATCTTGAAAGAATGAGACATCATTAGACAGCAATCTGCAATTCAATGCAAAGATAATGATATCATTCCAACTTGGTGAAAAAGCCTGTTTCTTACTTTTCACACAATTTGTTATTCATAAGCTTGTCAAAATCCTCTTGAGTATAACCATTATATCAAAGAAAATAAAATTATGGCACTGAAGATATAATCAATACTTTCACAAGAGATTGCTGGAGGTTAAAAAAATTCAACATTACTTTTTATCCCTAAACTTCATATACAGAATTCCAACAAAATCATTATTGAATTATCAGAAACTCAGGCAGTGTACATTGATATTCACAGATTGGATTGAACATAAATACAAACTTCATTTTGAGCGGAGATAACTTTATAATTCGTGAGTGAATTATATAGCACTACCAGAAATAAATTTTGAAAAGCAGAATATTAAGTTGTACATCAGATTTTCTATTACTACTCGAATATTTCCTTCGGAAGGAGTTCTTGCAGAAAATTGAAATTCATCTAATATTTCTGTTGGTCAGGAATTATCATCTTGATACGAACTGCGATCCAAAAATATCCTCTTGGCTATGAAACTATATAGACTCCACATTTGAACAGATAACAAGAGTTGTCACTGTCGGATACTATTAGGATCAAATTTAGATACCGAAAATATTCCAAAGCAATTTTGATTCAATACAAAGACGACAGGAAAAGCCTTTGAGTATATACAATTCTCTTCATATTTATTTAGTAGATATAAGAATATCCTGGGTAAGAATTTATTCCGGTTTCTGTTTTAAAGCTCGTGTGGTGAACGAAGACTGAATTTGTTTGCTCTACATCAAAGATAGCTCGAAGAATCTATTTTTCTTCATTCAAAACATATATTACGTATAAAACACTGCTGAAAATTGTAGCATGAACGTTATGTCGATGATAGAGAAATGAATAAATAATGAATAGAAGTCCATGAATTTTTATAGAATAAATCTGTTGTTGTATATTTCAATATTTTACATATCATCCATTGAGTGTTTGATTATTCGTTTGGATGGAATATCGTACATATTGGAAAAACCCTCAGGCATTGTACCTCATAAGTAAAAGGGTTAGAGGCATGCTTCAGTGGACGAAAATCTAGTACAAAAATTGCAAGAAAATTCGGACGATGTTATGGTTTTTCAATTTTGGTTCAATCTATTCCTGGCTTCAGGAATCAAAGTGAACTCCAACTAATAATAATTGTAGATCCGATTTTAAGAGACAAATGAATATTTTAGTTGTCAAAGTGATCATTGTTAGCAATAAGTATATTTTTTACCCAAGTTCCTTTTATATGAAAATTTAGTTGCCTAAACTATCTTCATACATTGATAAACTTTTCAGAACCAAATTGTAACATCTCATGCTGGAGATGGTTGCTTTGATAATCGAAACGTTTATTTGTCTCTATTAATTGAATTTATAATTATGAATCCGGAATAATTATTCCAATCGTTTAAAACATTCACTAGAATTACAGAAGGATTGGATCAACTCATCAATTTTATTATTGTTCCCAAGAAATAAATAATTATGTTCATGGAAAAATATACTTATATTTATGCATCAGGATATAAGTATAAGAGTGATATTAACAGTGATATGTTTATTATAGACTTTACAAGTGTCTTATTTCAATTGACAAATATTTTACTGCCCATTTGGAAAAATGCTATTTGAGTTCAAATTCATTAATCCTTCTCACTCCTAAGGATAATTTAGGTGTGGCCGGAACTGTCAAATGAGGAAAGAAAAATAATAAATGAGTGATTGCATTCTCTTTATTGTCTCATTACTTATGATTATTTGTGTTGACACTGGATAACGAAGAATAATGATACCCACCACTGGACTTGATTTTTTGATGTTTATATTTCTTCACTATCATGACTATCGTTATAGTCACCGCAGTTTTATAAACCAATCCATGAACTGTAACTATTTGAACGTCATTAAGTATTCATAGCATCAACATTCAGTAGGTTTTTTCTACGAATTTGATGGCCATTTTGACAATGTTAGCAGAAAAGTGTGATGCTGGAATTTCTTGGGATTTATGGTGCAATATCCGTATCAGGTGAAAGATGTGATCCATATACATATATATATATATATATATTTTTTAATAGTTATTTGGTGATGAAGACTTACTTTACTGTTACCATTATGTCAATCCTCTAGAGTCAGTTCGTTTCTTTTTAACTTGGTGACTCGCAAGAGCTTCCCGAAGAACATGGTTCATGTTGACGTTATTATTGTTCGGAAAACCATGTCACACAGCACAAGAACAGAATTTTATCCTCATTGTATCACCACCTCGCACTAAACTTAACTCAACTAAATCAAATACACTACGTTACCAAGCTAAACTAATAATAACTATAATCTAATCATATGTCACCATTGATATTGATGGCAGGCTTCAAATTATGATTAAAGATGGAAATAGATACTGTAGTTTGAACTGAAGGATTTGAATACAAAGTTGCTGAATTAGATTCTGTAGTGTATTACACCGAAGCTCAGATTGATGATGAATGAAACTATTTCCCACATCTGATATTCAATAATTTAACTTCGGAAACTTGGAACCAAGTAGAATAAGCATGAGCAATATTGTGAGCTCCTAGAAGTCAAATCTTGAATTTGAGCAGCATTTATTACTTTTTTGTCTATTCTGTTTACCATATTGAACTTGGGTATCTCTATTCAGTATTTTTTACCAGAAATATTGAATATCTATAACCAATATGTGCTGGATAATAATAGATTTTCTCCTTAAATTACCATTTAATTTTGAACTTATTATCGTTGGGTCACAATGAATCATCCCTAATGGATGAAATTCACTTGACTCTATCTTCGATTTGAGATCCATGCCAAATATATAAGGTGATTGAAATCATCATTTTATATCAAGGTATATTAATTATAATAGTTCTGAACATCTCGCATGTCAATTTCTGGACTGAATTCATCAATCGTACATTTATCACATAATCACAACTTTTCTCATAATATACTTGTCGAATAGCTTGAGTAGACTTCATAATCTTCTGGTCAACGATGACGTCAGCTCAAAGTTTACACCCCTGGGTACCTATTCTATAACTTTTCACGACTTATCACCCTCTTGGGGTGATATATTAATGACATCATATGCCCTTCCACCGTTGAAGCATCTGAAGGTACTCGTCTAGTAGCTTTCACTTTCTTAAGTTTCTGGTTATATTTATTTATGTTGGTACACTATAGTTTGGAAATTTGTTAGATTTAATAATTATTCACATTTTACAGCATTTATCAATGAGAATTAAAATCTGACTGCATAATATTGAATATTACAGTTATTAAAATTTAACCTACTACATTTTTAACGTAAATAAGATTTCAAATTAATATTTGTTTCAAATTATTATGTATTTTCATCTTATGGTGGGTTTATGCACAAGAATTTTGTGTACTTTAGCCCACAACTAAAAATCAGATCCATTTCAAAATAAAATATGAAACATCATAACCTCAAACGTCAAAGTATCACCGGTGATAAGTTTCTACCACCACCTTTTTGCTGGGTGATACGAGGTGATAGAATTTCACTAAGTATGACGTCACATAGCCATAGTTCGGCAGAAGCGCCGCAAGACGGCAGCCCAAAATATATCACCCTGTTTGCGTATCACCGGTGATAAAAGTTATAGAATAGGGGCCCTGGATACATCATTCTTGCAATGATGCTAGTACGCTGTCAATTTGAGTGCTCGAAGTAATCAAACTTAGAAAGATACAGGATGCCATAAAGTGTTCTTTGAAGATGTCTGTATCACTGAATCAATAAGTTATCCCTATATAATCATCCTAAATAGGGTGACAAATATAGATATATACTTCATTTTTATTGGGACTAGGGTTTGGGTCGCGGTACGTCTCGTATCTTGAAGTTCCGGCACTTCTTATCAATTTAGTCTCGACCTGGGAGTCTCACGACTCGAGAGCCATAATAAACTTCATAAGTTTCTTGCACTGTGTCATTAAAATATTTACTTGATACTCTACTATTCTTACGTTAGTACACAATGAATGCGTTCGCCGCCATATTGTTGTTTTGAAGTCAAATAGAACAAGCAATCAAATCATCATGTCATTATTCGATTTTGTGTTCAATAAATGTTGATTCCTACCAAAATCTATTTTTCCATAGATGAATCTCGGCACAAATAACCTTGATTCTAGTTTTATTCTAAGAATGAGTCTCGAAGTCCCGGGACATTCCGAGAATATGATCTTCTGTTGTCTCGTGTCCCTAGACATTGAAATTGTCGAGATTTCTCAAGCCCTAATTAGGATTTTCAGAACAGTCTAACAAAGCATTGAATGTTTCAACTTGTATGCCAGCAGTATTATGAAATCAAGTAGATTATTGGCATGCAGAGATGAAAAATCATGCATGTCATTCATCAACTTCATTCCGTCGTATTGCTGGCATACAAGCTCGATCATCTCAGGCTTGGGCAGACTGTGAATAAAATAGGAATCCCAATAAGGACAAAATACGTGTCTACAACAGCTCTGCAATCCAAGATAATGGTGTGAAAATCGATTCTTCCAATGTAACATTTCTCATACAGGAACAAATTTGAATCAGCTGGAAGTATCTTTCATGCGCTAGACTTGCAGCGTGCTGTGATTTCGACGTTTATTATTCCTGATTGACATGCACCAATCAGAGACTGTTTCATCAACCTTCCTCTTCAAGCTTATTGATCAGTTTTATTTATTTCTCAAAAGTATTTGGTTAGCAATTCAATAATTACAAGCTGTACGATTAAATTCGAATATCTTTGAGCGCTCTCTTCAATTTGACTGACGATAATGACAAAATCGAGTTGTGATTATATGAAGCTCCTGCTAGAATACTGTATCCTACTTATATGCATGAATATTATATCCTTCTATTCTCTCATGTAAGGTTAATGGTAACCCTATTCAACCAGCAATCAGAGTATGCGTGAGATCTCTAACCAAACACACCGCTTATGCTCTTTACACATGCATAATTCTGTTCATAATATAAGCTCGTTTATCCTATCTCTTGCTCTATCACGTTCTGCTTGAAATCATTCTCAAGAAAATGAAATGCAAATCCAAGCCAAATCACTTTTGCTAATATCAAATCGAATAAGATGTCCCAATGGATTCAATAGAGTTACATCCGATTGGGATAGAATACTTTGTTGGATATCTGTAAACTGAGACCGTATTCTACTTGCAATATTGACGAATTGAAGAGTAATCCATTAGAATATTTGTCAGTACGTACGATTTACATTGACATTTACTTTGATATTGCAACCTCTTATTGCTTGGTAATCGTAACAAATCTCTCTCTAAATTATCTCCCAAAGAGATGAGAAGGTAATTACTTCAGATTATTTTGAGGGTCCTAGGTTCTGAGGGTATTATCAGGTACAATTATAGGCAGGATTGCAATCAGGGAAATTCCAAAATGCCTCGATTTAACAAATATTGTGCTAATGGCTACGTCATTAAGATCATACCCTCCGAATGTTTTTGCTCGTCCTGTATATTGCCTAGGATACTGTGGTTTGCCGTCTACTATTGCAGGTGGAACCAAATTAGGTATGGTGAAAGATACAAAATATTTAGTTGCTGTAATTATGGTGCATGTATAGATAACTCAAAAAATAAGCTGCTTTCTTGTTTTTAAGAATAACAAGCGGATTTCCCAGAACTTTTCTCAAACCAATATTGGGAAGCTCGTGCTCCATACATCATTGTTCACAAAAATCTATTAACTGATGATTAGTGAATACTTTCATGCTGAAGAATTTGATTGAATCTCAAGATAAGCTCTCTTGAATATCACAATATTCGATGTGTTTTAATTTTCCATAGTCAATGCTATTTTGTGACATGAACAATAAGTTGTTATTGATCTTCCAAACGAAAATTATAGATAGGTCCATTTCACAATTCAAGAATTATTCCTTGAATAGCCTTTCTTCAACCCAAAATAATTTGGATGAATCGTGAATTTCTGTGGTAGGTCTTAGATATTTTATAGGAAATTTTATCATCCAGACAACTCTTAGATGAATGAGGAACAAAAAGATATCAATTATATCTTCTCGATATTACGAAAGTTACACATACTAGTTTTTGTGCAAATTGGTAGATTTATTGATTTCCTAAATAGCGACGGTTTTCTGTCATCAAGCCATAGTTACTCTTGGATTTGGAATAATTCATTGAAAATTATCCTGGTTTCTTGTACAAATTACAAAGTCAGCAAGTTCACTATTAATTGCTTTTTATATAGGGCAATCTGCTGCAATGTTATTCAGTTTTACCTATTAGAAACTTCTCAAACTCAAAATGGAATGAAAACTGTAAGCAACATTCTGAGAAATCATTCCTCAACCATTCCAATATGTCAAAGATTGTATAGATATGTAGATGAGGAATTGATGATTTTATTGTAAGATGCAGTATCCAAAATATATATGAACAATTCAGGCTCACCTCCTATATGGTTTAAATACAGTTTTGATGCCGCTTGATTCTATGTGATCTGAAATTGACGCACAGATTAACATTTCAATCTACTAGGGTGATTTGATAGAGGAGCAAATTAGCATAAACGAGCTTCGTCCAGTCAGGAAAAATAACTTTTCAACAGAACTTAGCAATTTCTTGGGCTCTATATTGGAATGAACATTTTTTTTATTCACGTAGAAACCGGTCATTTACATTTCACACAGTAGATCAACAAAAACAGGGAAACTCGAAGCATTACTCAAAATTGCCCAAGTAAAGGAAACTAGTGAAAACATGATATGAGTTATAATTGCGTTACCTTCCGTTTTTTGGCTGTCCACTACCTTGGTACGTTTTAACATAGGATCAACTGATGTCCAGTAATTATCTGCAGCAAAATTCCACTCCATTTTCCGGAACGAAGACAGAACTCTAAATCATTTCATGCGGCATATGATTCGCCTTTTTTTCAATGATATGCTGCGAGCACGCCTATGCAACTCCCTATCTTAACTAGGTTGTGAAAGTGAAGCCAAAATGTAATATTGTTAGAGAGAGAAGGTAACTGAGAGATAGGTGGAGACGGGCCCATGTTCCCAGATAGCAAAGAAATATTCCAAGAATAAGCAGAGAATATTTTTTCCGAATATTCAGCTATTGTTGGAATATCCTATGTTTATCGGTATATATTTGTGGGATATTGATAGAATATTCCCATGTCCCGATATTGCATATCCTATAAATATCCCAGGAATCATCCTGAAATATGCTATGAATATATGATGTTATATTCCTGGAATAATCTATGAATCTCTATGAAGTAAATGTTTAATATATGCTAAGAATATTATAGGGATAATTGAAATCATATTCTTGGAATATTCTGGACTGGTTTATGACCATATTAAAACTATATTTTTTGGGAAATAAAATCATATCTGTGACAAGAAACTAAATTAATAGGAAATATTTATTCTTATATAAATACAATTGAGAAAAAAAAATTACATTCATATAACTCACAAAAATGTAAAAATACATTGCGTATTGCACTAAGCTTCCAGAGTTAAAGAAATATATATAATATGAAAGAAATAAAACCATATTTGAGATAACAACAAGATACAAATGTGTAGATATACATTATATAATCAATTGATTTCTAATTTTCATATGTTCAGGAGCCTTGCTCAGCCGTTTGATAATTTTCAATCCAATTTATTTCTCTGTGACATTCCTGGCGGTATAGCTCTTCTTGGCAGATTCCTAAATGAGAAATCATTTGAAACAGATAATATTAATTATATTAAAACAATGCTTTACCAATAATTGCAGTAGTCAATTTGAATTTGTTGAATATTTTGTTCTCTTTATAGTCCTGCCAACTATATCCAGTGGCTAATTCATTCGCTAGAACTCTTGTCATCACTCTTCTTATTAATTTGACCACATTTTCCTCTTTAATTTGAGCCATCGGATACCTGGAAACACATTTATTCTGTATATTTACAGGGTTTCATACAAACACCAAGTGATATAAATGAGTATTGATTCAAGAGAAGGGAATAATAATTTCAATGTTCAGTCAAGAAATCTTTATTTTTTGTTCAATCAATAGCTAAAATGAAAATAATATGGAATACTCACATTTTTCGGAGCCAATATTCACACAAACAAAGAAATATCTGATACCATGTGACCGAGATAAGTACGACACGGTGACTCACATCTTTATAACCCTGCTTTAAAACTTTCACTAAAATCGGCAGAGCTTTGTGCATCTTCTACAGGTCAAGATTTAACAAAAATATTCCATGCATTCCAAAACATTTTAAAATATCACGTCTTGCATGTAGTGTCTGAAAATATTGTACATTCATTTATTATTATTTATTTATCTTCTTTTACTGCGTGAATTTGAAATTTGATAAACTTTCATGAAAATATGAAAATATTGGATAAATAATAGGTATAAGTTATAAAAATTATATTCAATATTGCTTTGTTCTAATGAAAGATCGATTTAATACTTATAAGACGTCATGATGACGTCCAAAGGTCCATTATGTTTCTCAAACAGTGGGCTTCATAGGTGTACAAATTCCTAGAAAATTTGATCTTATTCATGAAAAAATTATGTTATGTTATAACTTGAAATACTTGTAAATCAGTGGAAATGTATGGGAAGAGTTGACATATATATCATTCATTGTATCATTTTTCGAATGCTATTTACAAACATTTTGACAGACTTCCGAGTTTTACGAGCATGCGCAAGAAGAGAAAGCTTAGTTTCAGAGTACTGGATATTGTTTAGTCGAAAGAAGCGCGATTTTGACAAGTAAATTTGATAAATATATAATTTATCTAGCTCGTGATCTAACTAAAAATCTTAAAAATGATTTAGATGATGCTCAAGAAGCCAGACAATAACGCCACGTATATTCTCAAAATGTTTGATGACGAATAAGAGCACCGTTTGAGTGACAAAAGACATTTGGACATCACGGAAAATTTCCAAACCTAAAAAAAAATTTCCCAATTACTACGAGGCTTTTTTGATTATCATTTTCAAAATACTTCCATTCAGTCATGTCTCAAACTACTCTGATACAGAAATCCATTTGAAAATTTTATGTGTCAATGATTTAGACTAATATTCAATCAATTATTCAAGCCATATTCCAATGATCAAGTAATGAAAACATGCATATTTAAATAAGATAGATGTGAAATTTTCCTGTCTTCAACTATTTTGAATAAAGAAATTAAGTTTTTGCAGAAATGAAAGAATTAAAATCTTGACAAAAGACTTTGGGAGCATAAAATTTTTTTTGAGTATTTTCATATGCTCCCAATATTTCACTAGACAAAAATGTTGAATTCATTCCATTTATTTTTTCTTTTTTGTTCGACGAGAAATGTACATAAAGTACGAAAATAAAACTTAGATATAATTTTTCTTATAAAATTTTGCGATAATTGTGATCTGTTTTTATATTAGGTTTGTTGAAATCTAAATTCTTGTTTTGGTTACAATTGAAGTCGTTCATCTCTTTCATCCTAACCTGTGATAAAACAATTATCAAAGTCTCCATTGGTCTCACGAACAACAATCGTTCTCAGTTATGAATAAAGTTTATAAAGCAAAGCAAAATAGAATATAACATGAATATCTATCATATATTCTACTGAGAATATAAAAAATGTGATAATCTTTAAATATTTGTATCAAATATTCTAGGAATAATTTAGATAGACTATTCTCAGATGATCCATAGTATATAGGAATATGCTATGAATATTGATTATGAATATTCCAAGAATAAGCAAAATAGGATATTTCCAGAAGATTTATAGGCTGTTGGAATATACCATGAATATTTCGAATATCCAGGGCATTCACAGGACAACCAGAGAATATTCTCAGGACGTTATTGCTATCTGGGTTTGTATAGAAGTAAATGGCGAGTTACGCTCTATTTAGTATTTTCATGTGGAAATATATTGTAAAATAGGAAGAAAATGTTTTTTGTCTAATTGAAGTAGTAGGTACAGAACTTGTAAAAAGGCATATTGTCTTTTTCCTGTACCCAAAAATGATATATCCTTGAATAAGTGGAGCAAGAAAAAAGTGAAGATAGAATAGAACATTGGAAATGACAGATTACGTTTGTGAAAAACATTTCAGAGACCAGAGAGGAGGATATTATAAGAGAATAGTCCTCTAGAGATGTAAAAGCGAGTAGAAATTATTTTAAAATTATAATAGCAGATCTACTGACAATTCTATGCTACAGCTTGAGAGATTTTATCGATGTATCAAATTATTAAACGTATCTAACCTAGACTTTCAGTGAAAAATTCAACTTCGAAGAAACTTCTTGTCAATAAATTTATTTATTCATAAAACTCATAGATTGACACACAATTGCAACATTAATTTCATCAATATATAAAAGTTATTGAGAATACAATTTTCAAAAGTGAGCGAAGCGAGTGTTCTTATTAGCCCTTGGCATATTAGAATAGTTTTTTTATTTCTCCTGTACTACTTTCGAAAAATTAGAATTAACAATATTATCTAGTGCAATAAGTGCAATTGGTTCTCGATTGCCCACGAGTGACAGCACCGCACAAGTTGTAGATACTATTTTTCATCACGAATGCGGGTAAATACTATTTTACGCTTTTTTTTTTCCGGGCGGAAAATTATTCCAGGCGCACGCAAAAGCCCGAAGAAATATGTGCAAAATTGTACTTATCCTGAATGAGCAATAGAAATGCTTAAAGTAATACTGATAGAATAGAGTCAAGTAATAAAACTTTTATTGCGCAGTTTTATCCAATAGCGTCTTTTACACCAGAAATTATGTCAAAAACTGTCACTTTTTGTGAGATCGTAGAAGTATGTTTTTTTTTGCAATTTTTCGTTCATGTTCAACAAACAAAAAATTTTTGCAGAGCGGCATTTTCTATTTCTGCCTTCTTTCTAGTGAATAAGAAATTGTTTGTGTGTATTCCCTCAATTTTAGCACGCCCATTGTTATACAAAATATTCATCAAATTATTTATGTGCCTATTATAATTCATCATCAGAAAACTCGCGTCCAAAGAATCGTTTATAAAACATGTTTTATCATAATGTACTAATTCATTGCATGTTTAAATGGATAGAAATGTTAATTTTCTTTTACTCTTGCCATTAATTCAATAAATAATGTGGTATTCAACGTAATAAAAGTAAGAAATCTATCTGGCAATTACATTCTATCGAAAATAATGGAAATTCAATCTTATTTCTACATATGGCGCTCGCAAAGCTGGGCCCGCTCTCGCTATCTCTCTCAAATCTGCCGCATTACATTTTAGGCTCCACGTTTTCCAACTGAGTGCGCGCTCCTCTATTATTTTCCTACCTGGCTACATTTTCGATTATTCGGGCTCTATGACATCTGATATGTTCCTAACGAATTTATTGAGTTTGATTTTATAAATTTCTTTAAAAGCATCCATGATGTTGTCTACAAAGTGAGATAGTCACTCCGTCTAGTTGACATGGATCCGAGTATCATCACGGAGTGGGAAAAGAACGTTTTTTTGACTTTGCTATGATTTTAAATCCAGCTTCAATACTCAATAATATGACATGCACAAAATCTTCAGTAGATTGTGCCAACTTTATTGAGACGAGGCTCGTACTATGAATGTTATGTCGCAGAAGAAGAATAATATAATCATACATCATGTCCTTCTCAGGGGCTCATAAATGCTTTACTTAATTGATTAATTCTCATTTTTGGGCTGATCAAATAGACGAATTGTTACTGTGATTCATTCACGTAATATCAAAATAACTTATCATACATAGAGAGAAAATTTTTAGAGCTCATAATTTCCCTTTCAATATTGCCAGTGAACTAAATTTGATATGACCAGAAATCTGTATATGAAATTCAATGTCACAAAAATCACACAAACTTATTCATAGCTCCGTCAAATACTTATGCATTCCAGTGTCGCGTGTTCCAAGAATTGAATCAATAAAACCTTCTTTTGATTTGCAAAACCTGACTTTATATCGTCTGAAAAGTTAGGAAAGTATTCATTTATTGTCTGCTTAAAGTTTGTTCTTCTCATAATGGGATGACTGGCGGAATTTATTTATTTGAAGTCTGTTTATATCATTGGGGAATTTTAAGATGTAATAATGAATCCATTACATGTAGAAAAGTAGACATGTTATACTCTTCTAGGGAATTATTGATACAACTTATTTGGAAAGGATGCATCAGTAAGAATAGAAATCTCTTGTACTCGGCATTCTCGAATACATTTTTTCACCTGGTCGCCACTTTTTTGTTATTCTTCGTTGTCATAGAGTATGTTCAACTGGATAAGTGCAATGCTCATACCATACCAATTGAGGTTCTACAAAACGTTTGCGGTTGTTGTGGTCGATCAAAAAGTTTCTGAGTACACAAGGCTCGTAATCAAAAGGATGGTCGAGTTGGTCATCTTATCTATTTTCAAAGAAATTAGTGCACATTGGTTCATTCATTGATATTCCGTTAGCAGTGGTGTGCAATTATCAGTCATCAAACCATTTTCTGCTTTTGTGAAGAATTTGCTATAAAGTACATCGTAATTCAGTTATCCAAAACTAGGATCGATCTCGCGATTCTCGAATTATTTGCTTAGAGCTAAGTCTGAATTAACGCGATGAGTTTCTTCACTCTTATCCAGACAGTAGAGGATCTGAACCAAAATCGAGTTTAAAATAACATTCCAATGCAGTGGCGGACTAAGCCCTTTGTAGGCCCGGGGCGGCAGCATGAAATAAGGCCCCTTTTATATATATATATATATATATATATATATATATATATATATATATATATATATATATATATATATATATATATATATATATATATATATATATCCGTTATATTAAACAAAATAGTACCTACATATAAAGAATAAGAATCAATAATCAATTCAACAACCATTAAAGTAATAGAATATATAAAGTAGATGTCACAAATTAATTGTGACAAAGTTTATGCTGTGAAACAATTAGAATAAAAAAAATCTGAAACATTCAATTATTTGTTCCACAAAATTTCAAATCTGAGAATCGGTTTTGACATCATCATCTCAGATCGGGAAGCAACTGTATACACGTGTTTCGTACAAGAATGATTATTGAATTTTTTCAAAGCTTTACCAATAAAACTGTGAGCTAATTTCCTCATTATTTGAATGAGTTACAGTCATATTGTTTTCTTTTAATCTTGTTTAAAAATCAATCAACAAATTTCTTGGCTATACTGTACTGACGAGTCCTAATAAGGACGAAACACGTGTATACAGTTGCTCCCCGATCTGAGATGATGGTGTCAAAACCGATTCTCAGATTTGAAATTTTGTGGAACAAATAATTGAATGTTTCAGAATTTTTTTATTTTTTTAATAATAATATATTGTGCAACAAGTGCGATAAGTTGTCGATTGCCCACGAGAGCGAAGTTGGGCGCACGAACGAAGTGAGTGCGTTCATTCGCTCAAGTGGGCAATTGACAACACCGCACGAGTTGCAGATACTATTTTTTATTACGAATGCGGGATAAGTACTATTTTGCGCTTATTTTTCGGGCGGCAAATGATTTGCGTGCGACAAGTAAACTTGTCGCACGCAAATTATACTTGGCGCACTCAAAAGCCAAAGAGCCATTTACCGCCCGGAAAAATGTGCGCAAAATAGTGCTTATCCTGCATGAGTAATAAAAAATATATTATTGAAACGTAAATTAACAATCCTGATAGGAAATATTAGTAATACTATCAATGCTATCATAGAAGGTCTATTTTTTCTTATATTTCTGGTTTTTTAGCCTTCATTTGTCTAAACTTCTCGATAACGTCGTTAAAATCTATTTCCTTCGAAATTGTTCTTTCAATTGATAAAATTGATAAATTGACTATTCGATCTTCTTGGTTTATGGTGAATCGAATTATATTTTGCATTTGTATGGAGATATTATTTTGAATTTAATTGAGGTGATCTCGAAATTTTGGGCCCTTCTAGACCACAGGCCCGGGGTGGATCGCCCCTTGCGCCCCCCCCTTAGTCCGCCACTGTTCCAATGCATTGATCAGTTATAGCTGTCTACGAACTGCCTGACGTGAACTATCATGTTGAATTTTTCCATAAAAGATATTGAAGATGTTGAATGCACCTATTTTATTTTGAGCTGAGGAATGATATAATTGCGACAATATTACATATCAAAAGAAAATGCTACTTATACTTCAGGGCTTTGTAGCTGTTACGCTTGGCTTTCTGACATCAAATTGCACCTTCATTTCAATTATAAACTTTCTAACCGTGGTGTACAATATACTAAATTTCACTCGATCTCCTTGAATCCATGAAGAAGACAAACAATTGCGACAATAATTCAAAATATGAACTCCATCAATATTTATATAATTTGAAGTGACACAAATAGTAGAACTGTACTGCAGATACAATATATCGTGAATTATTTATATATTCAATTAATTATTCTAGAATCGCAGTGAAATAGTAAATATTGCAAATTTATTACTAATGTACAATAATATATGTCATTTTTATTATTATTTATATCAACTTTAATTTATTGTAAGTAAATATGGTCTATTTGTCATTCAAAATTCATATATGCTTTAGAATAAATAAATGTGAATTAGTAACAGATTGGATGAAAATAAATTTTTGGTATGAAAAACAAGAACACACTTTATTGATCAATTGATTATAATGTACCAAAGCTTACGAAATAATTCTCGAATGTGCAGTACATGTACTCACACAATTTTTGTTATTGAAAAATCTAATTTTAGAAACATTTGAATCTGAGTGTGGATTTTACAATCACATCTTTCATCAAAGAGCATATGTTTTGTCCCTATTAGGACTAATCAGTGTCAGTACAGTATAGTCAAACCCAGAATAATCATGTGTCCACATCTGCTCCCCGATTTAAAAATATATATCAGAATCAACTAGATTTCAATTCTTGTGTAACAAAATGTTCTTGAAATTTAATTTTTGCTTTCAAATATTCCATATTTGAACAGAAATGTAACAATTTTTTTAGTTGATAAATAGTGACAGAATGTATAAAACCCTAATGAGGGATGGAATTATTTCGTGAAAATGCTACCATTCCCGGTGTATCTGTCAGCAGCTGGTTGTTACATTTTAATATGAAGGTGTGTATATGTAATCAATCGACCTACATCCGAATACTAAGAACCTGTCAGCTCAATGTACTATATGCATGCAATATGCATTGATTCATTCGTACAAGATATCACAAAGACATACGTTGTCTCATCACAACATAGTTGATTCACAATCGTCCATAAATGGAATTCAACAATGAATAGATACTGATATTTCCTTTCCATTCCATCATCTCATTAGTATTATTGTTTATCAAGATTTATAACAAAAACTGTAGTTCTCTCCGGAAAATGAAGTTTCAAATCTATCTTAATCCGAGCTTCCAGACTCTAGGTTACACATTCGATCTTTCATCTAGATGTGGAATCCATCCGTGATAGTAATTGACAGAAATGAAATGAGATTGCAAAAAATGCCAAGTTCATGCACTTCTTCTTTTTTCCTCTAAAGGTGGACAATCGGTATAACTGTTTTTTGTGACACTAAATGACAGAGTAGGAAATGCCTTATCATATCCTGGCTTTGAGCATTGAAAAACTCTTTGAAGGTGGTAAAGGTACACTGAAGTTAGCTTGTTGTATCTCCGTCAAATTGCAGCAGAATGAGATAATTCATGCATTCAACTGGCGCTGGTAGCTCAACATATTAAGACAATGCTAGAATGACCTTTTCCACTGACCACTAGTGTTCTGTACTCAAATCCCAGTTGAGGCAGAGGTGTTATTCAATTTCTCTCTACTACTGGGGTTTGTAGGTCAAGATGTAAGACTACAGTTAATATTGAACAAAGACTTTGCACAGTGTCCAATTGAGACTTAGTTATTACTATGTAACACACGAGATAATCAGGATTATCAAAATATTCTTCAAATCCTATATTTCTCATTCAATTGCTATGTAAAATCTGCTCTAATACATGCATTATCTGTAGTAAGAGCCAATTCGCCTACCATCAGTACCTCGACAATGTATATACTAGATATATCAATGAGAACTTGTTTGAGGATAAGACCTAGAATATTTATTCAATAATCTCTCATCATAAAAAAGATATCCAAAAATATATCATGTCATATTCACGTCATGTCATTCAGTTACGCGGTATCTGCGTCATGATAAAATTCCTAGTTTGAAAAGTACAAGAAAAATCTACCACATAAAAACTATAGTTTCTCAATAGCGAAACATTCAATCTGTCTACACCGTACAAGCGAATACCATTTCTACAGTATGTAGGACCATGATTGAAGGTATAGTAGGTTAATCGCTGTATTATCAGCGCTCTGTGAGACATGCCGCGAATGACAGTCAGGGAGCAATAGAGTATTTACAAGGATCGAACTAGCGTTTTTATTGTCAAGGATGACGTGGGCTGCACTCGCTGCAGGCAAGGGAGGAGCCAAAAGCTCAGCCATGTGCAGCCAGCTCATTCGTGACAATAATGACGGTTGTTCAGAGTCCGTGTTGCATACGATATTTTTTGTGACAAATGCACCGCAACATCCCATTACTGAGCTTTTTAGATAAATCTAAATGTATTGGAACTATTTCATCAATTTTACAAATATTGCAGTGCTGCCACGTTTTGAAGTCACCTTCTGACCGCATAAAATATATTTAAGGTATATAAATATATATTCTGAATCTGTTGTGATCTTCCTGACCCAGATTTTGTATCGACTCAAATAGCAGTTTGATTACTAAGATGTTGCTTCTGCAGTTTCGAATAGAACTATTTAACTGAGTTATTCATACAATGTCTAGTAGTACACCTCGAATTATGATTGCGATCGGCTGAACCAAATAGTGTTGCCACAAGACGAGACGAGACGAGACTTCAGTGAGTCTCGTCTCGGTCTCGTGCTGGTCTCGCCTAGCTCAGTCTTATCTCGGTCTCGTGCTGGTCTCGCCTAGCTCAGTCTTGTCTCGGTCTCGCCTTGGTCTCGAGTAGGTCGGTCTTATATCAAGCTCGATTTTCGACGAGAGTCTCGCCATGATTTTTTGAAATTACATATTCTTACATGCATGAATCAATTCGTTTTACCTGATTATTCGCCATGAATTCTATTTAAAATATATATTTTTCTGCGATCACTATAGAAAACAACATATTTCTCATACAAAACACAACTAGAAAAATAACAATTTCACACAACTGTGAGAAAAGTCGTGAGAAATGATTTCTCACACCAGTTTGACCAACTCGTGTATTAATAATCCATTTCGAATATTCTTCAGGTGATATATTCAGCAAGTTTATTGATAAATATCCCGGACTTTTATAAGCCACATTCAAATAACAGAATTGCACTAAGTTCTTTTGGAATTATTTACTTATTCTTGTAATGTATATTCCGAAGGTTAGCAACACTGCGAATCACAACTGTCAAATTGAAGCAAACAACACACGTTTATCACATTCTCTCGAAATCGAGGAATTATGTATGTAATTATTGTATCATCACCAAAATTAGACATCCACAATTATTATTACTGCAGTTGAAAAATGGTAAGTGACAAAAATTTAGAAAATACGTTACCCGAGATCACAGAATGCTCTACTTAATAAGCCAATCAGAACGTCACCTTGCAAGAGTAGGCCAATCAGATACAATCTTTCCGTAGTTCGCAACAATAATATTACACAACAATGAAATGTCAATCAACTGATAGAAAATATCTCAATAATGTTTCAAATCATAACTAAAGTAAATATCACAATAAATATGCAGAGCAAACAATTAAAATGCCTAAGTTATTCTACATTTTTTGTGGAGATAGATTTGAAATCTCAGTTATATTAATGATTTACCTACATATTTCATTAAAACGTAGAAAAAGTATAGTGTACAACACGTAAAGAATCACCTATTTCACACTTGTGTGATACCAGCACGAGACTCCGTCTCGTGCTGAAAATTACACACCTCGTCTGAAATAGGTAATTTTCTATACTTGATGTACAATATTCTATTGTCTGTTTGATGCGCAAAGTTATGTTTCATAACTTGGTCATAAACCCATTAACATGAGCTTCTGGCTCACTCCACAATCGTTGAGAACCACAAAAACACTACGCTACAAATGATATGTCTTTTAAATTTCGCGCATCATACAAATATTTTTCCACCTTATTGAGAAGCTCAGGGAGTTACAACGCTCTTGCGTATTGAAAAATACATAGCGTACAGCCTACGCCGAATTTGCAATACCAACAGTCACTCCGGGGTTTAATTCTAATTTGCAAGGACTGTCTTTTGACGTCATTCTATAGACTCGGCACATGTGCCATCTATCGGACAATAAGAAAAGTGATTCAATGTCACCATCGTTGAAGACAGTCTTCCAGAAGTGAAAGACAGAGTCAAGTCAGATTCCTTAGCTTGATGTCAGAATTTACATTCGTATGTCATAAAATATCAACAGTAACAATAGAATCAAATTATACCATTATAATTAATAAAAAATCAGGAGAATGATTGAACATGAATTAAATCTGATTTCAACACCGTTCTTAACTAACTGCCAGCATAAAGTGGTCGATCATATTGTTTGCACCTACAATATTCAAGTCCCTACAAATGAAACTATGACATAACAACATTAATATTGAGACTGCGATCTGTTTCAAGCAGTCTCTATGAACTAGAATATGACCTCTAAGCCACGAATATCCGAGAAAATAAAGAGATAATAGTTTTATGCAACAAATGTGTAAGCTTGAGCATTATGACGAGGTTAAGGCCACATATTTCGAGTCAAGAATCGCTGAGTTACAAAAATATCTTCAAGAGGCGATGATGCTTGTTCGCATATATGTTTCACGCCACACTATAGTCTTCTAGGATTCTCATTATGAATTCACAAACTAAATTCAGGTTATGGAAGCGTACATATAAATTGATGGTGGATCTGAGATGCTCACATTCTCAGTTTACGCATTGTCTGCGATGTGTTAACTACAAAATTCAGAGGTGGATGAAGAAAAACCAAATTATAAAATGAGGTTATGTTATTGACTGTAAATAACGAGCTATGTGGTTCGAAGTACTGAAATTAATAAGGTAATAGTATTTATTCTCTCTTCCTATTATATAATTTTGAATTGAATTAGATGAGATACAGGTATATAACCAGAAATCTTATAGGAGTCGGTTCATGCAACGTATTTCCAGTGAAAATCAATTATAGATTGATGATATTTTCTTCTTTTGTGAGATTAAAAGTGTTTTGCTTATATTGGGACTTGGCTTGTTGCACAATCTTATCATATAAAACCTGCTGTGGCCACACAGTACTTTCCCAACCATAAATTTCATGGCCGGTTCCATTGCTATTTCATAGATTTTGAGTTTCGCATCAATCAATTGAAACAAGAGTTGCCAAAAGTAACACAGGATAAACACAACCGTGTGAAACGATATGACACCTCGCCACTAACTAATGACAAAAACAGGGAGCAATTTCGAAGTCTACTGTCTAAGGAGCTAGAGCTAGCAGAGCAAGTTTCAGAGGAAAAGGTAGATATGAAGTGGAATAAATTGGAAGGAGTAATACGTAAAGTCTCATAACAGATGCTGCGCAAAAATGTAAGGGACAAAAATAAGGAATGGTTCGACGAAGAATGCAAAAGTGCAATTAGGAAGAGAAATATGGCTAAAGAAAACCTACTGCAGATTAACTCAAATGAAAATAAATTGTAATACAACGTGCATAAAAGACGAACGAAACAATTGTGTAGACAAAAGAAACGGCAAATTATGGAAGAAAAAATGATAATATTAGAAGAAGATTTTAAAAACAAGGAGTTGAGAAACTTTTATCAGGAGGCCAAGAAACAAAGAACAGAGTATTAACCGCCACTAGTGTACTGTAAAAATGAAGAGGGAGAACTAGTGACAGCAAAGGACAAACTACATGTATGGGAAGAATATTTCAAGGAAGTGCTAAATGGGGGGCATCCAACTTTGGAAACAACAAATGAAACCGAAACAACTTAATAAGAAGGGAATTGTATAGAGCAAAACCTACCAGGCATGAATGAGATTCGAGAAATATTGAACCAGTTGAAAAATTATAAAAGCCCGGGAATAAACGGGATAACATCAGAGAAATACAAGAATGCAGGAGACGAAGTAATCCAGTATATTATGGAAATAATAGAGGATATATGATGGACTGAAAGTATGCCTGTGAGATGGAAGGAAGCACTAATATGCCCAATTTATAAAAAGGGGGAAGACTGAAATGCGAGAATTACAGAGGTATAGCACTATTAGACGTAGCGTACAAAATTTTAGCAGGATGTTTGAAAAATAGAATACAAAAACAAGCGGACAGTACCCTAGGAGAATATCAAGCTGGTTTCAGACCGAACAGATCAACTACAGATCAAATATTGGCACTGAAACAAACTATAGCGAATAGCTATGAACACAATCTAAGTCAACAAATGTTGTTTATAGATTTCAAACAAGCATATGACACAATAAATGAACATAAACTGTATGAAGCACTCGCAGAACTAGGAATGCCCAAAAAATTGATAAGATTAATCAAGATGACCCATGAAGAGACAAAATGCAGAATCCTGGTGGATTGAGAAACATCAGAAAACTTTGATGTAAACAGAGGACTGAGGCAAGGAGACCCATTGTCACCCGTCCTGTTCAACTTGGCACTAGAATGGGTTATAAGGAAAAGCAGAATCTACACAAAAGGAACCATTTGTCAACTGAAACACCAATGTTCAGCGTTTGCAGACGACATAACGTTAATAACCAGAACAAAAACAGAACTGAAGGAGGTATTCAAATGTTTAGTCCAAACGACGGAAGAAATGGGATTGAAAATAAACGAGGACAAAACTAAATACATGGAGATAGAGTCGGATCATCAAGAAACACAAGAAGAGTCTCTTAAAATACAGGTTGGAGGAGGTAAAACCTACGCATTCGAGAAAGTTAGAAACTTTGTTTACTTAAATGTTACGGTAACAAAAAACAATAGTGAAGAACGGGATATTATAACACGGATAACGAAAGGAAACAGAAGTGCAGGAGCTAAGGGGAAACTATTAAAATCAAAAAGTGTGTAAAGAAGTGCAAAAAAGCGGTTGTATAAAACTATTATGAGACCAGTGGTACTGTACGGTAGTGAAATATGGGTGCTAAACAAGACTATGCAAAATGAACTGGAAGTGTGGGAGAGACAAATTCTGAGGAGGATTTATGGTGGTAAAAAAGAGGGTGATGTGTGGTTAAGACGAACTAATACCGAGCTTATGGAACTCTATAGTGAGCCTGGAATAGTGGAAGTGGCTGAAGCACAAAGGTTACGGTGGCTAGGGCATGTGCTGAGACTACCAGAGGACAGAGTAGTAAGAAAGATGTTAGACGGAGGTTCTGTGAAAAAAAAGAAGGGGAAGACTAAAGCAGAGGTGGTATGATGCGGTGAAAAAGGACTTAGAGACACTAGAGATTACGAACTATAAGCGATTAGCACAGGACTGTAGAAAATGGCGAAAAATTGTAACAGAAGCCATGGGTCTACTTGGCCTGCATATATATAAATATATATATGTTCAACCTCTCTGTAACTAGGATACTTGTTATCCTGTTGAGGGGTTGTAAATAAATGAATAAATGAATATATGAATAAACAAATGAATATATGTATATCAATCAATTGTATATTCAAAAATAACAGCTATCATTATCAAAGTGACAACTGTCATTATCAAAGTGACAGCTGTCATTGTCAAAGTCGAAGTGACAAATGGCGAATATATTCAAATCCTTACATAAAATAAGTATTTTTGAAAATGAAAATTCCTTTTCTAGATTTTTGAGGTCTTTAATTCATTGGAATATACAGTTTCGACATTTGATCACCGGAAGTACAATTTTAAGATGGTAACATGGATTCCACTGATTATTTATTCTAAAATAAATAGACTTTTTTGGTTTTAATTCTGTATATTCAATTTTATTTTTGACGTTTCGACTCTCTAACTGAAAGTCTGATGGGGACTTTCGGTTAGAGAGTCGAAACGTCAAAAATAAAATTGAATATACAAAATTAAAACCAAAAAAGTCTATTTATTATGATATAATTCTGACAGTATGTATAGATCATTATTTATTTTATATTTCCACTAAGTCTATCTCCCTGAGAGATTTAGATTGATACCATACTGGGGATCATTCAACTAACTTGTGAAAAACAATTGACAATCAATTAAATATCCTATTTTATACTTCAACTAGAGTCATTACCGCAGGATGAATCCAAATGACTCACTTTGAAAAAACAATTGACCAAAAATATTGCTATGTAGGCTGAATATGAAGTAAATATTCTGGAAGAGCAGTAGAAAAAATGATTGTCCCAATTGGAAACTTGACTTTTGATCAACATCTTATTTCAGCTATTATTACTGCAGTTTGTCAGTATCTACCTTTGCTTCCGGAATAAATCTATTGGATTTGACTTGAAAAAGAAATTTAAATAATCATGATGCAAGTCTTGTCGAGAGTCTCGAGTGACTTGCATCGACTCTGGTCTCGTCACGGTCTTGACTTTTAGCTCGAGACTCACTCTATAGTCTCGTCTCGACTTTTTAAAGCAAGACGAGACGAGACCGAGGCTAGTCTTGAGTCTCGTGGCAACACTAGAACCGGAAGTGCACTTTACTGGAAAGATCCTTAAAGTTATCGCATAAATCGAAATTCATTCAAATAAAATTGACAACAAATTATTCCGTTTTTTGTAAATTATAATTTTGTGTATTACATAAATCAGTTTGAAAAGACGAATTGGTCATAAGTTGATACACACAAAGTTAATGATTCATGACGAGTAGTTACATCTTTCCACAATTTGATGTATAAGTAAGTCACATGAAGTCTACCTCAGATTCTCTCTCTTCTGTGAGATTCATCTGCTAACCAGCAAAATATTACACTGGTTTTCTATATAAATTTTCTTTCATTGCATCGACATCAATAGTGTCATCGGCAGTACGATTTAATTCTCAATGTTCCTTTATCCATATTCCCAAAAATAACTTTCTCAAAAACGAATTGAAAATGAATGGTATAATATTTTGACAAGTTTGCTAGTGTAGTTTATCCTTAAGGATATCATTGTTCAAGTTGAATCAAAATTGGATGATCCGGAAATCTCATTACTAATGACAAAAAACTGAAAATCGCAAAATCAACTTCCTCAACGGAATATTGAATCTAATTAATATATTTATTGTCACAAGAAAATCTAGATGGAAAATATATTCCAATAACTTATAAAAGTATCAAAATGTACGACAAAAACATTCTCTTCCACTTCTTTCACAAAATCATTTCCTGCTAACAAAGTTATAAACTCTTTTGCAGGTGCTTCGTTAGATGAATTTTCATCCATTCTGATTAATGATACTTCAAGCTGTGGATGAAAAATAGTTCAGTGATTATCCGAAGCTTTCACGCTTACTTACTAACGAAGTAACAAATAAATGAACGTTCCGGTCATACGTTTTTTTCTTATTAGTTTTATATCTAATTCTCAGGGCACATAGATCGAAATTTCAAATGAATTGTCACTTGTGACAGTTTTCTCCAAGGTAATCAACTTAACAACTGTTGCAGTGATGAGAATTGAGTAACCAAAGCTTCAATGTGCTCCACAATCAACGTGTATACAACAGGATCGTAATCACAAAATTGGCTCACTTTGTCGTCCACGTTTTCCACATTCAGAATAACAGTATCCAATTGGAAGCAGGTGTGACATTCGATAATTCTATTGCAATCTTGGGTTTTCTATCCTCGAACAGAACATTATGTACTCTGTAGCACAATATATAATATTTTCTTGAAATAACAAATGCAACTTTGTTAAATCCTATTGAAATTCCTTGTAATGTACCCTCGGTTAACATTCATGGATATCCATATTTGACGGCAGAAAAAAGTTTGAAAATATCAATCTACCGAATTGCACAGCATGTGGCGTTTGTTTCACACCTAAAATTGGGTGACAAACATGATTGATATCAACTCTCAACAATTGCATCTAACACGTCACCTAATCTGAATGTTTAAAGTGGTTACACTTCTGTTCAAGAACTTATTTTATCAGAAATTACATTGAATAGGTCGTTATAGTGCCTCAGAATGGAGATTGAAGTTTCTGCGTTGTTATATTACATTAGCTTTAACAGTTTTTTGAATTCATCTGATTTATCAGAGTAGGCAAGAACTAGGATCCAAAAGAAGATTGAGGATTGTTCGTGCCCGTATCATGATCCACAGTTCACAATGACAGATACCAAGTCGATTAATGAAGCACTAATTCAATCTGATGTATCGAATCCTTCATACCACTCGACGCTTCACATCATTATGATCAATTTTGATGAATTAGTCATAACAAAATTCATATTAAATATTACATAATAAAATAATAATTACAATAGACAATAATGAGGTTTCATTACGAGTAATTGTGAGTATCCAATTACGGCCCAGTTGTAATATCTTTAATAATATTGTTTCTATAATGGCTACTCACTTGGGATATATAGGCCTGAGATCAATTAAATCGCATAAGTTCTGCAAGAAGCTCATGCAAACAACTGTAGATATAATAATAATAATAATAATAATAATAATTTATTTGAATTTGGCAAAGTTCAGCTTGAAAGCTAGTCTAACACTTAACCATTTCTTTGCATACAAACATATACAGTGATAAAAATACAGAAAAAACACATGTTTTTTTTTTTACACAAAATAATTGCTATTATCATGGCCATATATGTACGAAAATTGGCGCACACGGAAAATATAATATTAATGAAGAAAGAATAGTTCAAATGGGAGAAACTAGAAAAGAAGCATAAAAAATCGAGATTATGATTTTCATGAAGTAAAAGCATTCAGCAGAATGCAATTTTCCAGTTCTGCGGCAAAACTTTTTATTTCTAAAATTTTCAAATGAATTGGTATTTTATTATATACTGATGAACACTGATAACTGAAACTTTGTTGATACAAGTTTGTCCTATGTTTGGGAATATGCAGCAGGGTTCTATCTCTGAGTCCACGATTATGTAGAGTATTTCTGTAATGAATTATATTAAGCAGGTAGGGAGGATTTTTAAGTCTTAATATGCGGTGTGTCATGCATGCGGAGTGTAGAAATCGCCGTTGTTGCATATTCAACCAACCCAGGGAGTTAATATGCTCCGAAATATGTTCACGTCGTCTCAACTGCATAACAAATCTAACACAGGAGTTTTGCACCTTCTGTATTCTGTTACTATCTTTACTTGATAAAAATGGCCCGTAAACGGTATCGGAATAATGGAACACAGAAAGTACAAGGCTCTCTACAAACAGTATTCTGTTCTTTCTCGAAAAAATGAATCTATTCATAAACAGATTTTTTAAAGCTAGGTACGCTTTCTTTATAAGGAGAGTAACATATTCTGTAAAGCGTAGCTTACAGTCTATGATCAGACCCAAGTTCCTACAACTCTTCGAGATCTTAAGCCTTGTCTTATTTACAAAAATTTGAATTTCCCCGTTTTCAATTAGAAAATCACGAGCTTTGTTGTTACCAAATAGCATAACGTTTGATTTATTCTCATTTAGAGTAAGGCAGTTCTCTTTAGCATACTTAGATATATTTCGTAAGTCACAATTAATATTGCCAACTGCATCATCAACATTAGCTGGATTGAATGAATCAGTCAACTTTATACCAATCATTTGTAATTTTTAGTGCAATTCGTGATTACATGCTGTGAAGTGGATATTTAACATTCATTTTGTACTTTCGTTGATTGTGAACCAAACCTTATGGAATGTTGGTGAGATGTGTCGAATAATGTGTTTCTTGCTAGATGTATATAGGATTGCGGTAGTCTAAAGTAAACATGAGATTACATGACAAACCTTTTGCGGGTAATGCCTATGAAATACGAAAGCTTTTGAACTAAGATAGAGTGCATGTATATTATCACCTATGGAAACAGAATTTTCAGCGTGAGTTAACAGGTGGATCATTTTGAATCACGATCATCCATATTTTCACTAATTATGTTGCCATTAGAAAAAATATTTATCAAAAAACTATCAACTTATACATCCTGGAGTCATTGATAATGATTATTATGATTTATCATCGAGGGTCCACCCCAGTTAGCGTGTCCTTATTGCCAGATCCTTCCTTTGACTCTGGTAATCGATTTCAGGTAAAAATTTAGACATGAGCTTGAGTTTCTAGATGGTAATAGACAATTAGATTTAGAATAATCAGGAATTGTTTCTCGCTCTAATATCCTCTTTTAGTTTTTTTCAATGAAGACACAGCAATAAATCAAGCCTATAGAATTCAAACATATTCTGACGAAGTTCTGGATGTGTTGACCATTTCATTATGGAGCAGAACAAACAATAGCCTGACTCCTCAACAATCACGAAGCTTTTATAATTACTTTATTTTGTGCACAAAAAAAGGTAATTAATGGCAATGAGCGGAGTGAGAGCTTTTTTCTGCTGGAAATCTATTCATCATCTAAAAAATATTTTAAAAGGCTAAAAATTGTTTATGGCCACTTTTGCACTTCATAGTCATAATCAACAAGTAATTATCATCTGTTCTATGAGATTCAGACTCCATTCTGAATCTGACGATGAGTTTTGATTATTGTTTGTTATTTGAATGAAAGTATAATGCTGGGGCCACACTTACGTATAATGTCATTAATTAAGGCGCTATTCAATAATGAACACATTGTCAATGACAATATATCAATTGTCACATAACGCCTTACTTAACGGCATTAGACATTAGTGTGGCCCCTGCATAAGTGAGATTAGAATTACTTAGAATATTTGTTTTATCATCTTTCATCAATTTTTTCTGACATTTGACGATAGAATTTGAACAACAAATGTTGACGTTCCCAAAACTGCAGGCGTTTGTGGAATTTTGCTATGATAAAAGTAGAAATACTTCTCAATAATTATTAGATGACATTAAAAATCATATAGAATCCTCATGAGCAGCTCTACTAGTAGCCAGAACTTATTATCTCTTGTTTTCTTGGACAAAATTATAGAAAACTCATTTTCGCTCTTGCATATTTGAAAATCTCACAGAGTCCTATATCTCATTGAGGGATTGCGGTAGAAGTGCTCTAGTTTTGTTCCTATGTAGAAAAAAATCATAGAAAAATTAGGTCCTATTCCTTATACATACTCATTTCACTTCAGGTGAAGAATCAACTATTTTACTATTCGAAGGCTGTAGATAACGGTTGATATAGGTTCATGGATATTTTTAGACTTTCAACTATCTTCAATTCAAGAACAATTCTGAATGTATCTACCTATTGTTATCACTAAATACTGAACAGCATTATAAGAGCTACAGCTTATGAAAGTTGAGCTGGCACAATGTTTGATCATGATGACATCCAATTTTATTACAAAAAATTATGATCCACATTCTCACCTCTAAACGTGCGCTACATCAGCAAAAATTTCAATAAAAGGAGATAGCGCAATATGATAGAACATGAGATGGTAAGAAAAAGTGCATATTTTTTTAGGAAGTAGTGCGATTTTGAGAGGTGAGAATATGTACCTATATATTTTATTCATGCAAATATTATATCATTGTCTTGGAATACTAGGTTCTAGTCTGATTTGACATAAACAAGAAAATAGTTCGAATATCAAATACATTATGAGCAGGATTAGATAAATTGCAACACATAGATTAAAATAGCAATTCACACATTTTTGGAATCAAAAATCGCTCGACATTAGTGGTAAGTGATAAGTGATGGGATGATTTGTGGTAAACCATGTATTCAAGTTTTGAAAGAAACCATAATTAATGTCCATATGAACGGCATTCGGGACGAAAACTTCTGATCTCACATTTGATACCTCGATCTACAATACAACCTTTAATTGATCTGTGTAAGCAAAATTGATATATTATGGAAAGCAGAGAGAACTGATCGTCCACTATCAAATTCTAAAGCTGATCATCAAGCTTTGCGGAAAATTAAGGAACAAAATAGCAGACCAAATGCATGAGATATTACCGTACAATTAGTGTTTCACAATAATCAAGGATTAGCCTTGGTCTTGTCTTGGAATCAAGACTAAACCAAGACAAGATGTATTTCTCATTTCCCAAGACAAGGCAAGGAAATACTATTTCTTGTCAAGAAATCTTGATATCTTGACAATAAATTTTTCAAATCTGCATATTTATCAATCTATTGGCCATTACAGTTTTTTCATGGCCAGTTTCATCATTGTTCCATGAATTTAAGAGTATCATATCAACTTTCAAAGTGACATCTATCATTGTCAAGCTGACAGTTAAAAGTGATTGCGTCATTGTCAAAGTGACAGCGTCATTTTCAAAGTGACAGCTATCATTGTAGAAGTGACAGCTGTCATTGTCAAAATAACAGCTGTCGTTCACAATATAAGTATTTTTGGAAATGCGGAGTCTTTTCTCAGATTTCTGGTTGAAAAGATCATTTATGAGTTTAATTCTAGCTTTGTAATAGAGAACTCAAATATTGAGTTTCGGTCGAAAATTCGCACGGGCTCTCTAATTATCATACTTTCGGATAGACAGACCGATCGATTTCATTTAAACCTATGTTTCTTGGGTTCAGTAGGTTCTAAAATGTGAAAATTCGTCAGAATCTCAAAATATCAAAAATCACAATTCCAATACTTCCCCTATTATATATAGATCGCTGAAGTTAAAAGTATCTGTGACTATGATTTTCAAAATAAATATTCGATACATATCGAAAGCATAAGTCGTCATTTTCCGGTGATTCAATCGTTCATGTAAAGGAGGAATGTTCAGGTAAATTTCTCGATACTCTATGTTGTTGACTCTCAGCAACATTGCTATACCATATAACAAATAATTGCAAATACTGATTGAACATGGAATAGACAGACTTTTCATCTATTTCTATTGGTGGCAATCTTGGAAAACGTTGCTAGAATCGATTCATAATATAACTGACACAGAAGATAAACAGCTAAATTGAGTGTTCGGATTGGATAATGCAATGGAGGAACGGGACTCCCCGCGAGTATCAAGATCATGAAATATCAAGAATTCTTGAAACAAGACAAGAAAACCGTTGCCAATAAATGTACACGACAAGAAATTTTTATTTTCTTTTCTTGAAAATCAAGGCAAGACAAGAAATGATTATCAATGTCTTCATGAAACAATACGTACAATGGCGAGAATTAATCCAAAAACCTATTCCGGTATCTTTTACTACAAGAGGTACTAGATAAATATAATACAATTTCTATTAGGTTTTTTTGTTACTTCTCTTTCAGAAAAATTATTAGTATTCTGTATATTCTACCAGGCAGAAGAAAAGCAATCACTCACGAAAATGCAACATCGTGATAGATTAATAAGATAGACTTAGGATTGCAAAATTGGATGCAAGAACATTGCCTCATTTGGAGTTATGAGTCTAGAATTGAAGTTTGCCTAGGATGTTTCAGAAAACGCGTATTCTGTACATTTTCCGAAATATATACAAGATATACACAAAGATGTTTTTCTACAATGGATTCCATCATGTCAGTCCGTCGAAGGGAGCTACTTCTTTCAGCAGGACGTCATCCTGTGTCGTAGGGCAAAAAAAGTTAAAACTCAGCTTGAAAATCATGATATTTCTACTCTAAAATAGATTTCAACTAGTCTGGATTTGTTACCTATCGAATCCCTAAGGCATAAAATGCAAAGGAAACTGCGTAAGAATCCAGCATGTACAGTGAACGAATTGCAAGTAAAACTGCTACAATTGTGGGATAATATTAAATCTGCTCGGACTATAATTTGAACAACATTTCATTCAATATGACGATGTTCTCTCTTTGCAAGATAAACAATATCAGATTCCTCTGTTTATCCGAATCTTTTGTTCTTGTTGAAGCTCGTGGAGTGTCATCACAAGTAGTTCTTCTGTTTATCCTATAAATTAAATTGTTCATATCATTTTGTTCTTCCTAGTGAGTACACTTCTGAGAGTTCTTGTGAATTTGAACACTGTCGTTATTTTTCAGTGTTTGACTATTTTTGTAATTTTCTGTGATGTCTCTTCAGCATATGATCGGTATCTTCTTTTTCAGTTTTAGTCCTGGTTTTGTTTGTTAGTGCTTGATGATTTCTCTTTCAGAATCCTTGTGTACCCATTCTGAAATTGACTGGTTTCAAACTCACGCGTTTTCATAGAGATACCTCTGTGTTTATCAGCTTGATTGTTCCATTCGTACTTGGTCATAATAATGCCTCATTTGACTGATATTGAGTAATTTGACCGATAGTCTATGTAATTTCTTGAATGCGTTGTTTTTCTGCATACTGAGATTTGGAATTGCTTGTTACATTTCCGGATTAAGTCATTCGAAAACGTCAATTCGATTTGTTTTTCTTTGTTATTATTAAGAAGGTATCAAAATGTTTCTTCGTACATTATGAGGATAGAAAGTTATAATCAACTAATGAATACTATTATTTCATGAAATTGAGTTGAGATAGTGTTGTTGGTAGTATTTGATTCCAGTTGTGGTTCAATTTTACCCAAGTTTTGTTGTTACATCCATGCATCACACCACTGATAAATATAAGCGGCAGAATGTGCACGGTTTTGTTAACGATTCTTCAATGTCATCAACTTATTCTGTTGAAGGACATATCTATATTCCTTGATCTTCATATATAATATATTGGTATTTATTCTTGGATGAGCAAATATAAATAATGCTAAGCTTGCTCTATTTGAATTCGACTTTATTTACGAAAAAGTTATATTGACCTTGTCATTATTGGAGATGTCCTATAAAAGAGATAGAACAGTAGGGCACGAATACGCTCAGCACAACTGGGTGCAATACTATATAGGTGAATATGCAAGCCGCAGATATCGAAAGAGATAGCAGCGCCCTCAGCGCGAGTGCGGGGGCGTTGAAACGCCGGGCGTCCAGACGCGCGCCAACTCTACTGTCAGTGTAAACTCAACTTCGTCGTTGGACGTTTCGGCGCGAATTTAAGATTGTATTCGCGAAGATACGATAGTGACCATGTGAGAATCAATTTGTGCAATTGACAGATCGATATTATAGAGTGATTTATTAGTAAATAAAGTGGTAGTGATTTAGCGAATGAATTGTCCGAGTTTTATTGTTTTGGTTTTTTCTGTTCATAAGCAAAAGGTGAATTTTATTACTATTGTGTTCAGTGTATTGGTTACTAGAAGTATTGTTGAATCAATGATGATTTCTGGAATCTAAGAAGCACATTGGGAAATATAGTTCCAAATTGTTCATGTATACCATTACACATATCTGTGTAATTATTTGCTATTTATATTTCTTAAATCAAATGAGTAAAATTTCTGAAGTCGAAAATTATATCAGTGAAGTTACAGTATTTAGAACTGCAAGGTATATAATGATATAATCAGGATCAATAAGTTATTACAAGCAAAAGAATCTACAAAGAAAACTTATTATTGGAATACTCATTCGAAATCTTATATCCATACTGCTGACCTAGTAGCATAATTTTTTCCGATTTTGCAACGAGAGATATTCACAATGATTTCAAACAAATAATATTAAATGTTTATCGATCAGAGTACTGTATCTTTATTATCACTATCAAGCCTTTAAATCACCCTACAAAGTCATCAAATGCAAGAAGTATGTAGATTATATGTTCATGTCTTTTAAAGAGATGTATCCTGTGAAAAAAAATTGATTTTGATATGCCTATAAATGTTTGTATCTCAACCCGTTTATTGAACATGAGAAACTTTGTTCTTGTAACAGAGAACTGCTTTTGAAATTTATTAAGTTAACCTACATGTTGAATAGGAATGTGAAATGAGGAGACTAACATAGAAAAAGTACTCTGTACTGGAATCTTGTGCATTGAGCAACTGTCATTTTATCTGCATACTCATGTGTTGAATTGTCAGAATTGCAAGATGGAAAATAGATGTACAGAGAGAAACGAGAGCAGATGAGCACAATGTTGAATTTCTTCGTAGCTAGTGAAGAACCAATTTCTAATATTCAGAATAAGACACTATCTAAGTGTTATGAGAAAATAAAAGAAAAATTGGGACATTTTGAATCTAATAGGCGATAGAACACAACTACAGAAGAGTGAAGAGTGGATATTCAGCTAACCTTTTTTATGTTTTGATCGTTCCAAATAACTGTGCTAAGTTTTATCAGTTGAAGTCATAGGATTATGATTATGCAAATGATAGAATCAATTGAAATTAAGAGAAACTATTGCTATATTATATTCACTTTGCAAGCTTTCATCAATATTTTGATAACGCGTACAAAGCCCCAAATCGTTTTACGCATGTTTACCGACTAGCACTAACTTGAACTTATTCACAAAAAATATTCACAAGCTATAAAGCACTATGAACGTTGAAACTTCAGTAACATACGCACAGAGATTCGTATCCTACTTTAGCGTTAACGTATCATGAGCGAAGACTTGTTATAACATCTTTAAAATTCTATTGCATCATTATTATACTATAATTCATAATAATTATTCAATCTGAAAAATTAATCATATATGAGCTCAATTGTTTGGGTTGAGTTCACCTCTAATGTGAACAATAAACTTAAGTAGAACTCTCTCGTAACTCGAGTTTTTGTTAATTTTGAAACTGATACGGAGCCTGCGTGGCAAGGAACTTCAGATCTGATAGTCTCTGATAGAGGCATTTCCAAAACACAGCATCTATGATGATTGAGGATAATGTATTTTGAACATATAAACCAGTAGTTATTAGGTAGCTAAAAGATATTCCTGAAACAATCACTACTACAACTGTAATGTAGCAGCATAGCTGTTGTTTTGTGATATGGAAAATTTCTTAAATCCTGAAAGGCTGCAATTTGAACGATGTTAAAATATGAGCTCCTAACAGTTTCAACGTATTTGTTAGAATTTCAACATGTATAGGAATTACAGAGAGACGTATTCATTTCAACACTAAGTTTATATACAGAGTGACCAAAAATGATTTTCTGTGCCGTCTTGTTCTGATTTTTTTGCCGCCTGCTTGAGATAGTGAGCTTCAAGTAAAAGATGACAGTTCCTCTGAAAACACTATTCTAACTCGATAATTAGGTGGAATAACATTCAATTTTCAATAATCATTCAATAATACAGCTATTTACCTACTTTTTAGTTTTTTGCATCAAATTATGGATAAATCCGTCATAAAATATGTTAAATATACGCCAATGTGCTCTTGAAATGTCGGTAACGTAGTTATCAAAATAAATAAATTTATACTAACTTCATTCCATGAAGATGGTTTTGATCATAATGCGCACTTTTGCTAGTCACGGGACAGACAGTCATTATTGATCACTCTGTAGAATATATCAATAACTTGAGAAATCATGAAAATCGAGTCCCACATGAATGATGTCAATAAAAGAAATTCGTTTTTTGTGTAGTCGTCTCAATTATTTTAAAGCAAATATATGTGTCAATCGTTACTAAGCCTGTCAATCTTTCAATCACAACTTGCTTGGAATCTACTGAAATTGATTTTCTTTCTCTCATCGATAAATTGTTTCTTACTGCCTCCTGAATTATCTATTATTATTTATTGAAGTTGGCAAGGAAAACTGTCACTTTTTGCTCAACAGTTAGCGGACACTCCTAAAGTTGGCTGCGGAAAAAATGGCTATTTCACGACATAAATTTTGTCTGTTGGGAATATTTCGTGCAAATTGGTGGTTAAAAGTCAGTTAATGATAAAAGAATGTTAATATTTGTTTCTTTGTTTACCAACAAGTATCTATGTCAACATGCTTTTAATGTCAATTCTATCATCGCTTATTAAATTGAACTGGAAGTCAATCAACACATGAGCATTTTTTTATACAATCGCAATGGTAGTTATCACCTCATACTCAAATTTAACTATAAGAGTGTAATTAATATTGATAGGAAGGATCCAAGGCCCGTTGTGAATGAAACAGTATAATGTAGCAAGCTTAATTTGATACTTATTGACGCCTTGTATCCTTCAATTACTTCTCATTTTGGAATACATATTTTTTACGCTAGATTATTAATGATATATCTCTTAATCTCAGCACATATCCACTCCTATCACAATCTTGAATTCATTATCAATCGATAAAATTTCGACAAATAGAAACATTTGTTACAAATACTTATTCAAAAATCTTGATAGCTCTACCTATCCCAATAGTCAGATGCGACACTTTTTGCCAATACATTTCATGTAGACGCCTTCAGAAAACAATCAGCATCCACGTTCAAAGATAAAAATTATATTACTGCCGGATATCTCTGAATATCTCAGTGTGAATATATGTAAAGCTCGGGATACTCCTGAAGTTGTCTGTTCTCAAAGCAGAAGGTTCTTAGGCAGAGCCCAGTGAGCGTAATGGATGATCAGGTGTTACTGAATGGTACTTTGTAACCCAAGGTGTGAAGCAAATGAATGATACAATCTTGATGTTAGATCATGGCAATATCTCTCTCACCATTCTAGGCACATATTCATTTAATCATAATGACTTCTTTAATATTGCATAGGAACATTTCTGTTCAATAAAGCTTCATGTACTTATTGTAACTTCACTTGTGTGATATTTCGGGAGCATCAAAAATTATTTCTCTGTATAATGAAATGAAAATTCTGAAACGATGAAACTCATGCGGTTTTGGGCTCCTAGGTGAAATCTGTCGTGGTGGTTTCTTATGTGCGGGCGGCCCCGTCGGCGGCCACGCCGCCCTGGAGGCACCTAGACCTCCTTGGGGGAGGTGTGTGAACCTCCTCCTCGCCGTCATCGATGCGAGAACAACTGAATGCGAGTGCGTGCGAGGCGCTGCTGGAGGACGTGACCTGGAGTGATCCCAGCCTGCTCGCCTCGCTGTCGGTGCTAGCAGCTATCAACGTTATGGTCATCGTCGGTAACTGCCTCGTCATCGCAGCTGTCTTCTGCAGCTCCAAGTTGCGATCCGTCACCAATCTCTTCATCGTATCGCTCGCTGTGGCGGATCTTCTCGTCGGAGTTGCTGTGCTTCCCTTCTCTGCCACCTGGGAGATTTTCAAGGCGCGTTTCTATTCACAGTAACGATTTTAAGTAAAAAAACACTTCTCACATCTAATTTAACTTCCTGACATTAATAATTCTACACATATCACTATTAATGAATTGCTAACAACAATTTACGATTTTATAAAATTTTCCAAAAATAATGGTGTCAATTTCAATGTATTTTGATGTGGTGATTCCATATATCATACTTAATCTTTCTTGGTAGCTCTAGTTTTTGAGATATTTGAATTCTTCACATTCATTAACATTTAGAAAGTAGACTTTTTTCCTGTTTTACCTAGCACATCTGTTAAATTAATAGTGAATATTACAATGACTACGGAGAGGAGACCTTGTACGAACGATCCAGACAGTTTTTGTTTTATTTGTGGTGAATATACCTTAATACAGTATCGTGAATATATTACAAATTAAAAAGTCCTTGGACTTCAAGAATGCAGCCATCGAGAGAGTCAATAGTTATTGGTGATCAAAATGTGATAAATCCACATTTAGTGAGTCGAAATCGAATTACATTACCACCGCCCTCAACAAAGATGGTGAATGTTCTGCTTACCTATCAAATCTCCTGAGCTAAGTGCAGAAAAATTGAAAGTAGGTATTCTCGATGGTCCACAAATTAGACTGTTAATCAGAAATCCAAAATTTTGTTGAGTACATATGAGTTCGAAAAGAGGACATGGAAATAATCCGTTTTTAAAATCAAAAAAGTCAGAAAACTATTTACAATTGTTACAGGACATGTTGTCAAATCTAAGTGATTTTGAGTGTAACAGGAACATTGAAGTTCATCATATTCATTCTCATTTGGATCGATTTCCTAAAACTCTTGGAGATTTTAGTGAAGAACAGAATAAATGATTTCATCAAGATACGAGTTATGGAAGAACGCCAAGGATGATGAGACACTTATATGATGGCATATTATTGCTGGAATCTTTGTCGGGACCTAGGGCAAGCTCCTTATTCCAGAAAGTTCTTTAAAAGACAATCTTGTATGGATTAAAATCAACTTAAGTGTGTGAAAGTACACATTTTCGTAAGAATTTATAGCCTGTATGTAATTCAAAAACAAGAGCTGCTAGAAAAAAACTAGTGTTAGTTTCGGAACTTGATTTAACCAAAAACGATCAACAAAATTTTGGAAAATTTCTCTGTGTTGACCAGTGTAATTACTTAATTGAATATTCAATAATATCACCAAAAACCCATAGAATACAGATTAAAGTCAGCTTAGTGAACGTAGTGAGATTTGCTGATAATTGTGATTCTTCCGATAATGAAACGAATAAGAACGAATTCAAAATTGGTATTATCATGTTAAGCTCACATTAAGGAACGTACAAAATCAAATTAGAATAGTACTATGGAAAACACTTTCTTTAAATTGAGGGAATTTTTCAATTGAATTCATGTTAAAAATATATTTTGATGACTTTTTCGACTGAAAATTTATGGAGACTACCTAATCATCTGCACAGTGATCTAATTGTTGCTAAATCATTTATATACATACTTAGCACCTCTCATTTGGTGGATGACTACTTACCGATCATCAAATTGCAAACGTAGTTAATAGTTGACTTTGGAAGATCTTCGTAATCTTATGAAGAATCAAGTATTATCTTAATATGCCCTCATCAACAAACAATTCTCCGCACTATGTTTTTGAGATGATTACAGGTACTTGTGACTAAATAGCTATACTTAGAGCATTTGGTCAGATCATTTTGGTTTCTCATGAATCATAGAGGAGACCTGGAATTAATAGACTCACGCTACACATTAGACTCGGTCACAAGTACATCTGATATTATATACATAGGTATGCGTTTCTTGAACGTATTTTTGACAAAATATTTCATCCTTAATTGATCCAGACAATAACTTTATATCTTTATATGACTATTCCATTCGTAGTATTCATAACAATGTTAACAATGCTAAATCGCCATAAAAACGGTGCATATCAGTGAGTATTTGGACGTGTAGAAATACCATCGGGTATTACACTAGTGGTCAAAGTGAGTATTTCACTCAAAGATGTGGATACCTCAGATTTGTGCTTTTTTCGTATTTAATGGAATATTATTCCGAATATCTTCATCAATTTCATCTTCTGATCTATCACTAAACCTTTCTGAACTAGTTTCCATATCAAAACGCAATTTATTTCCTAATTATTCGTCAAAGAAAATGCAAGAAATTCTAATTTTTCAGTTTGACAGAAGTTTGTTTACTCGTTCCAATGGAAATTGCGTGACTTGTTACTAGATTCATAGAAAACTAATTTGAAGAAATGGTTTGACTCCTGGAATAGTCCTCCAAATACCATATGTAGTTAAAGTATTATAGACTATTTTTGTGGTACAATCACTCATGTGTATTGTGCTTGTGAATACCACTCGTGCTGCACACTCGTGGTATTCAAACGCAAGCACAATAAACATCCGTGATAGCAGCACAAAAATAATTGATAATACTTAAACTACTCATGGTATAATATATGATAATTATACTGACCAAACAGCAGCTAAAACTTGAAAAGAAACAACAGAAATTAGCTCAAAAGAATATACAGAGACTGGTTTTGAAATCAATAAATGAGAACATATGAAAATAATGAATGAAGTTATGATGAAAAAGTAATGCCTGAATGTGTACCAACAAAAACACTTTCAATTTATTTTCATTCTGTTAATTCAAAGCTCAATTATGTACCATATTCGCAAACAATTTGTTGCCACTTTTGTTACTTTCAATGGAAGAAATTGTGAATCACGGTCAAGCTTACTGCTAGGAAAGTACTGGAGTGAAGCAAGACCAATATTTCAATGATTACACAGGAACATAGAAATCTGATCATGTAGTACGAACTTTTTAGGAGAACTTTATTTGGATAAATACCCATAAAACAATTATATCAGCCAATTTACTGGATGAAAATTGCAATACTAGCGCAACTGGAATTGGCAATATAGGTGAGAATCATGTAAGACCTTCCACCACACTGCTTCATGTAATCGTCTCGTGCAAAAAGAATTGAGCTCTAATGAACCATCCTCCTACACACAACAACTATTAGTGAAAATCAGTTGCTCGATAAAAAACTTATAAAATGAAACAAGTATACTTTCTTACTAGTTCGATGAATTGCACCCTGAATTGCAACGAAAATTCACACTCCAACGCATCTCCTAACAGTCTGCCACATTTTTCATGAACATTGCTAGCTGGGTCATATAAGTTCAGATAGAAGGTGGTCGATTATCGCTAATCGCTTTAACCACTCTGGTTGCGCCCTTCGTCCCTTGGCCTGCTTTTATATTGCCTGATTTTTTTAGATAGCGTGCACGACATTTGCTATTATATTGCTAAAATTAAAAGCAGACATTTTAGTCGATGAAACACGACTAATAACAAATGAAATAATGTGAAAAGACGTATATGATTTATAGGTTTACCTGAAATAAAAATAAATTTGATGAAAAACTCGTCAATTCATTTCACCAATAACTTCATTTTTCCATTACCAACTCACCATTCATCGGTAATGTCCATGGAAACTGGAATATTCTTGGGAAAAGGAAGCAGCCGCTCACGATTTTGGTCATTATATACATGAAAAGCACGCAATATTCGTAAATAAGATTTTTCAGAACAAGTTAAGAGATGTGATCAAATGGGAGATGATATCTTGATTTACAGTGCAATCAAATATTGATTTGCTGATCGTAAAATTAGACTTTCCACTCGCAACTTTTTCTCAATACCAATAATTTATTCATTGATAACAGCACTAGTTCTACTGAATATAGAAAATGTGTCATAATCGATTTGTTGATTTAATAAGCAGCTCTGTTTGCGTGCAGTTATTATCTATTGATGCAATATCTTCCTCTTATGCCAAAATTATTCTTGTTCATTTTTCTTATGTGAATGTATCATATTGACAGCGGTCTCAGAAAACATTTTACTCACCACTGAATGTGAAAACATGTCTGGTCCTCGAAGTCTGTGTAATGCCTTTGACAATGAGGGTGCACCGACGCTAATATTTACATGATAATTCAATTTCCGGGGACCACTCCGCCAAAGAGAACTGCCTCAGGACCGCTTTATTCAATTTCTTTAGAGTTGTTGAATTCATTCTATTAAATTGGAGCTCTAGGGCTATTTTAACATAATTTTATGATAATAACTGTTGCGTTAAGACCAAGTAATAATAAACTACCTGAACGGGATGATTTAAACTAATTCTGTTGTTGATTTTGAATTAAAATATTCATTTTATAAAATTATACTTTATTTTATATCTTGAGAATTCTAATCTTGTGGGTTCAAGTTCCACGTGAATTGTTACTATGTGCTTCCCGTTGAGTATCCTTGTTGTGACTTGATTTGGGGATGAATAATATTTATCATACAAAAACACCATTCAGCTTAGAGCTCTAGTCACTTCAATTACATCACTTTTGTCAGCAGGGTCAAAAGATGTGATAAGAAAGAAAAAAAATATTGGACACGCGTGGGACACTGACAGAGGTGGCAGAAAAGTTACAAGAAGAAACGAGGTGTTACAAATAATAGTAAATAAGATAATAGCTCTAAAACTGCCAATTTTAGAATCAATTTCGAATTATGCCTTATTATGAGTCACCTTCAAGTCCTTGAGTCTTCAGAATCTATAGAGTTCTTTCATAATTTTCTGTATCCACTTAAGAATAAGTATGTTAATATTCTGATCGACAAATCAATTGTTATGAACAAGTTAATCCGTCAAATACTAGCCTACAAGATACTTGAACGACTATCGCTTTTTTGCACTCCTGATACACTCGTACACAAAGCCAGAATACGAATTGCGCATTCTTGAGCTACGACTGGAGAACAGGAGGCGACAGGACTACATAAACATTCAACAACCTGCAATCGGGGGACCCGAGAGGATTGAAGCTTTCGTTTGTTACCAGAAAGTTCTGAAAAAATTAAATTTTGTCGAAGTTTTAGGAAATAGAGAACGCTCCATAGTTCAAGTTTCATTTAATTTTTCATCTAGACAAAACATGAGAAAAACTAAGACTCAAATATTTTGTATCTTTTATGATGAATGAATTATACAAGCTGTTCAGTTAAGCTGTTAAACTTATACTGCTTGTGCTTGACTCTCAATACATTTGATATTGAAAAGAGCAATCTATCAAATCACATAACACAAGTGTCATGTGATAAATATTAATATGGAATACTTTTTTGGATTGAATCTTAAATATCCCGGTGCCAAGTTTTTTATATCAGAGAGCTCGCTTTTCTCAAGATTTGAGGTTAGGTTTCACAATTGATTGTCATTTTGTACTGAGAATTCTGAGCTGGAACCACAACGACTTGACATTGACATTGACTTGATTTCTACTGTCAATTTGGCATGCAAATTGAACATGTGTCCAGTTAATATTTGTCATAGATCTCATTTTGATAGAAGGATAACCTGACCTAGTCCCGATCATGTCCCTATTACAAATATTAACTGGAAACATGTCCAATTTGTGTGGCACATTGACAGTAAAAATCAAGTCGATGTCAATGTCAAGTCGTTGTAGTTCCACCACTGAAATGAATGATTGTAATCCAAATAATTGATCCATTCATTTAAACATAACCCAATTCATTTCTTATTTCTATTTATCAGATAAGATTCAAGCTCTATCTGAGATACCATACTGAAATACAACTAACCTAATCAATATTGTCGATGAAACTCAAGGTTTGAGAGAATCAGACTATTCATTCACGAAATTCATCACGATACAGTTTGACTTTGTGTTAGGAATTCTTCTTTCGATATAAATGCGTACCACAAAAGGTTGAGAATTAATCAATGTAATTACATCAATTTATTTCCAGCATCCGAGCATTCTTTCCTGATTGAAAATTACGAATTCGTGTAGATGTGATTACTGTTGACAATAAAGTAAAGGTTTTTGTCCGCCATTTTAGCAGTTTCATTGTTTTCAATATCGTCGTTCTACATTCTCAAAGTACTAATAAAACGTAGTCCTAAGGGCAAGAGTCTACATAAAATATATCCGAAAAGTCGGACGCCTCAGGAAATGATAGCGAAAGGGATTATTCCCTCCAAACAGTTCGACCGGGAATAAAATGTTTTATGAACAGAAAAGGTATTCAGTTGCCAAATATGAACACTGCTCGAATGAGTTCAACAAGATTATTAGTAGCAAGAAAGACGTGATACTTCATATTTGAAAAAATATAGATTGTTCACGCTTCAATTATTGAGAATAAGAAACAATTCATATTTTTTAGAATCTTATCTCAAATATGTTGCTATTCTTTCTATCCATTTCCTTGAAGATCACAACCATTCCTATTTTAAGATCCTTTCAAAATAATGATTGATTGCATGATCAATTTCATCTGCGAATAAAAACTTATGTCACTTGATTTTGTTTAACTCAAAAATATTTGAATATCGTATTTTGTCAAATCTGGTGAATAAGGCAGATGTTCTATTATTATTGTTATTTTTTCAGTAAAAAAACTGAATTGTGGCTGCGCAATGTAATAACAGTTCCTTTCTCTGAAACTCTAGCATTTCAAGCTCTCAAATTTTTTCTCTATATGCTGCTTTTATAGTTCATTTTAGTTATGAACGGTTTAAGGGTCTTTCGAGACTACATTCAAGCCTTTTTATCGACCAAAACGCAAGACACATTCACATTAGTATGAAAATCGCACTTGGCTATTTGTCAGTTGCATCATTTCTCAGTTGTTTATCATTTATCATCAATAGATTAGGGGTCCGATTCTTAATATATCATTTCATCTCATATCATATTGGTGAAAAATTATATCATATCACCTGCTCCCTGCAGATGGTATTCTTAACTGCAAGGTGATATGAAATTAAATGTATGAGAATATATGACAGTTTGTTCATTGTAAGTTGGCAATCTTAGCTGTGCATGACACTATTTAAATACTCGCCCAAGACGTTTCATATTTGTTTGTGAATAAACTGTGAAATGTCAAGCTATTGACGTTATTAACACAGATCATTCTCTATTATTATTGAAAAAACTATGGCATCTCAACCATAATGAAAAGCATACGTTTCGAATGAACACAAATGCAAATCAATTTCAGTTATTCAAGAAATATCAAATTTGAATAGTGGCACGGTTGTAAATTTGAATGCCAAAACCATCTTATGGGAAGATGTATTAAAAACATTAAATGCATGTGGAGGTACAAATAAATCCCGAGAAGGATGGGAAAAAGTATATACCTATATACTTTTATTTAGAAGAAGGAAGCTTCACTCATTCCGGTATTAAATTATAACTAACAGTTCCTGGCACTTAACACATCTACAACTTTGACAGCCAAATTGATGTCATCTTAATAATTCAATAAAACGTGTTTCACTTAAATGAAAAATGTTAAATCCTGGACAAATATATCTGGGTACTTCATTTTCTTCATCTTTTACAGTTTCAATAGGTAAAACATCTTTTTCGTTTATTTTGAATAATATATGTTTTCTGTCACACTATTCTCACTTTTTTCTCACTGATTTCACTAGTAAAATACCGGGCGAAAAAAAGTGAGTTATTTTATCACCAAGTATCACATTTTTGTCGTTGAGAATAAGACAAGTGACATTTGGTGAATATTTTCATTCTTTTTCACTTCAGTGATAGTTTAGAATTGGACCCTATAGCAGTTCGAATATTCAATTTCGTATCTTTTCAGGTAATATGTCAATAAATTTGTTGCTTTTATTTCTTGAATTCATTTCCAGCAAGCTTGTTTCGAATCCTGCATTCATTGCGTGTAGCTCGTGCTTACATATTGGCCCATCGGAAGATTCAAATCGTAGTCCTATAAGGTTACTGTTGAAACTTCTTGATTGTCACTTGTCCATACATGACTCTTCTGGCAAGTGTTGCTCTGGAATTATACCCAGAGCAAAAAATCAGTAGATTCTGATTGCAGTATATATTATGAAACACACTTATATATTATTTTTGATTATATCAAGTGCATTCAACTGTGATGAACGTTTAATAGTTCGAAGAAATTTCACACTCACCTTGTTTATGAAACTATTTTTACCATCAACATCCATGCTATAAATGTTTTTATTATTTTGTATCATAAAAAAAACCACATTAATACTGCACATTTGTTTGTAATGTAAATCCGTCTGTGTGATGTATCAGACTTCATAAGCTCTGTGATTCCTATGAGTATTATCATCTCTAGCTATAAAAAAAGTGTGCGTGTATATCGTGTTGTTTAATATTACCATTGTTGTTTCCATTTTACTGGAGAATGACTTGTTGATAACTAAGGTTACAATTGTAAAAGCGATTTGTTCTCATAGTAACTACCTTTCAAGTGAATTCAACCAACAGTAAAGGATGAGGTCTTAGGTTCAGTATTTCAGTCCATGGTTTATTTTAAACGTAGCCTAATTTCCATAGCAATGATTGTAAGAACAATTGTTACCAAGGTAATTAAGCTCCGCTTAGGTAAACCGAGGACTTAGCCAGTCAAAGATAGATAAAATTGTAGTGTGGCACACAAAATACCAGAATTAGAATTGAAACATGATTACTAGTTGATAACGAATACTGTTCTTATCTACTTTCTAAATGATCGTCAAAATTATATGGCGAAAAATGTACAAAAATTTCGAAATGAAGCAGCACTTTTCTATTTATGATTTAAATCTTTACGAACTGAGTAACTATACAGACACTTGATCCTATAAATAACAAAGAAATATTGTTGCATACACCCCGTATCACGATAATATTATTGATTATCCGTGAAATAATAAAACTGGAATATAAGTATTATCTAAGGATCACATTCTTTGAAGGACATATAAAACTATTGGATTATATCGATAAGCTGGTCGATTGACAGTAATTATTGAAAAAAATGACAGCTTAATAGATAAAATGCTCTAAAAAGTTGACTGCGGAGGAATACTCATCTAAGAAAAAATAACAGTTCGAGCAAGCATCGTTCAAAAAGTCCGCATATCAATTAATGACACCTTGTTCTATCTGTTCAACATTTACCCTTAAATTGTCTTCCTGTAGATCTATGTATTTTGTTCAACACTTGTCACTGTTATTTAACAAGAAGAAGTCTTTTTGTGATTATCTGGTCTGAATACCCTGTATATATACTCTTTTAGGACTCAGAGGTCTTATCTTCTTATTCGCAACATCTGCAAAGCAATCCCTAATTCAATACCATTGATATAGATATTTGTGTCTCTTTATGAGTCCTGTTATAATTTTGGTTCACATTTGGAGTGAGCTTCTATCAGTTTTTGTATAGTACATATAGGTTGAGCTCATCTCTGATCTGGTGATTGCTTCCAATAGAACTTGTGCCATTGCAGTAGCAATTTTCCTATTTCCTGTTTGATTCTAGCTCAATAAGTGATCAAACTGCCCTTTCTCTAGCAGAGTGATCAGCTACTTAGTTCTCTTCGATCATCAAGTGAACAGTCATCTATATCAGCTTGAGATAATCTGTTGTTGTCAAATATTGAGTCAATAAGCAACTAGTTCAAATTTTAATTCGGAAGACACTCATGCTTTTTCAAAGCAGCTTGTCTATCTGCAACTGTCAAGATTTTCTACTTTCATAGTTATTCTTCATTGGTAGCTATACACTTATCAGAATCGCGTACATTTCAGTTTGACTCTTGCTCCACATATTCCTGTCTTTGTTATATTGATGATTTTCAGGTCGTCAGTATAAATGACTATGTTATCTTTCAACTTTCATGCCTCTGTCCCAGTCATATCTAGCAGGTATTTCTATACTGTAGGTTCCTTTCATAGTATGCCTGATAATAAATCGTTCAGATACTACCTGTAAGATTGAATATTTGTCCATTTTTGCATCAATTTTCGAATGTCCTTAGTATAAGCCTTTTTCCAAGTGAACTTTCAGTCTATATGCATTGAAGATACAATACAAACTGATTGAGATTCATCCAGTAGAACGAATTTACTCTGAGAGTAAAATTCACTAATGGCCGGTTCTGTAAAAGACCAAGTGAATTCATTTTATCTCACAAATTCTAATCAGTTTGTGTTTTCTTATGACAACAAAATCATTGCTGTCAAATAATCGACTGTCATCTAATAGAATAAATTTTATTTACTATGGGAGAAAATTACTCTGCCCTTTATAAAACCAAACCTAAGCCTTTTAAAAAATTGGCCTCAAGTATAATAGGGACATGCTTACTATAATTTCCAGCGCTGTGAGTTGCAAATGAGTTGACTTTTGCACTCTGCTTTGTTCAGTGTGTGTTGTCAATTCATTGTTGATAGCTTAGATCAACATGTAATGCTAGTGTCTTCTATGATTCCTAGATATATGCCCACTGGCTCACAAAGCTCTCAAATCTTCATTAGTTACTTTTCTCACGTGAAATACAAATTTAAGCCTGTTATTCAGAGAAGTCTTTGATATTTGCCATCTTCTGCTATCGAAACTTTTTTTCCGTAGAGTAACTGATTTAGTCTATCCACCTCATATATGATACGACTGTGGTCTTTGTAGGATTCACTGGCAGCCGCTCATTTCCAATGCTACATTAGTTTGTAGAGATTCTTCCTGGATAATGTTTCTTTCGGCAAAACTGTCCACCACAATAACTTTTCCAGCCTAATAATATCTCTTTTCACTAATCTTTCTTCCGTATGGAGATCTGAGAGACGGTAGAACAAATCAAAACTTAAGGTCAAACGAACTTAAAGCTAGAATCTTAAGTTTTGAGCTGATGCGTTGTCATTATAAACGGGAACTTTTTTCTTGTTCTCTTATATTAGATAATGATTCTGGAAGAGATATTGTCATGATTTTAGATAGTAGACCGGGAGCCCACGACCAAAATTTGTGTCAAACCTTATTAATCAAAAATACTATACATACGATGAAGTACATCATTTTGAAATTGAAAAGTCATTTCTTACACCTGAAGCAGGAGACAACTTTTGCGGAGGAGCAGACAAAAAACAGTGGATATGTCAAATCTTATTCATCGTGAAACTCGTTTGGTGGTTAATTTTCAATAAATAAACTATGAAGAAACGTTTTCACACCTGGCAAGCGAAACAAAGTTGTTCTTTCAGAGTGAAAGACATGTAATTTTCCACAAGAAAAGTTTGAACTATGAATGATGAAATTGACAGATAGATGACCTCTAATATTAATTGTTAGTTGAATAAATTTTGACACTTCTCTTGTAAAATATCACATGGTTTGCACTCTGTAAGAACAACTTTGTCCCACTTGCCAGGTGTTAGAAACATTTTTTCATGAATTGTTCATCGAAAACTAACTACCAAACGAGTTTTACGATGAATAAGATTTGACAAGAACACTTTCAAAAATTACTTGTTTGATATTATTTTCTACATGTATATGTCTTATTGAACGACATCGGGATCATCATGTACATCTTACTCGATTAAAATAACTGATTCTATTAATATGGCACTGAATAAGATGATGCAACGATTTTGTCTGAGGCTCCCGTTCTAAAGATATTTGGCCGCGTAGACAGAACGACGCCTCAAGACATGTGGATTCGTAATTTCCTTTCTTAAATTTTTCGGAAATTATTCGATTCAAGCGAATGTCAAAGGAGAGCAGATTTATTTAGTTGGCATTGAAATAATATGTTGATCAACTCATCTAATCATATTATCTGTCTTTGCATGAACTTCTAAAACTACAGTCGTGTTCAATGATTATTTCATATTTATCTGATAATGGATATTTAACTTCCTAAACCGTCAGGAATTATTCGAAATATACACGCTGATGCCAACTCAGACCATTTTATGGTGGAAATTAAAATCGAACAAAGATTTCCCGAATGTAATGAGAAAACAATACGAAGACGAGAAAAAATATGTGTGAGGGGCTTGCAAAATGATGAGCTGTTAGAACAGTACAGAAACCTAATGAAAAAGGAGTTGAGTGAGATAGAAGGAATACGAGATATAGATGAAAAGTGGAAGTACACACAAGAGGCAATACAGAGAGTCTCCAAAAAAATGTTGAGTGGTGTAAATAGACCAGGTAAGAAAAAATGGTTTGACAAAGAGTGTGAAGAGGATATAGCAAAAAAAAATATAGCAAGACTGTACTTTCTTGAAAATTCAAATAAGGAAAACAGGAAAATATATTCAAACGGAAGGGAGAAAACAAAGTCAATATGTAGGGAGAAAAAAAGAAATGCATTAGAAGAAAAACGGTTTGAAATAGAGCAAAGTTTCAGAAATAAAGAGATTAAGTGCTCTATCAAGATACTAAAAAGAGTCAGTATGGTTACATCCAAAAATAAATATATTGCAAAAATAAGGCAGGACAGCTAGTCACAGGGGAAGAGAGATTAAAGAGATGGGCGGAATATTTTAAAGAGGTACTGAATGAAGAGAGTGTGGAGCAATGTAAATATGATGACCAGCAAATTACAGAGAGTGTATCGACGGAAGATCAAGATATAACAATAAACATAGAGTCTCCATCTATAGAAGAAGTTGCAGAAATAAATAAAAAACTAAAGAATGGTAAAAGCCCTGGGGAAAATGGACTAATAGCAGAAGTATATAAAATGGGAGGTGAAACGCTGCAAAACCTGGTACATGAAATAATAAGAGAGATTTGGGAAGTAGAAATTATGCCTAAAAACTGGAGTGAGTCTTTGATTTACCCCTTGCTGAAGAAAGGTGACAAAGAAGTTTGTAGTAATTATAGAGGTATAGCCTTGTTGGATGTCGCATACAAAATGCTGGCAATTTGTTTGAAAGAAAGGCTAAAAGAAGTAATAGAAAGAAACTTAGGTGATTATCAAGCAGGTTTCAGGAGAAATAGATCCACGATAAATCAGGTATTTACTATAAAGCAAATAATGGAGAACAGTTACGAGCACAATTTGTCCCTTCACTTACCCTTCATTGACTTTAAACAGGCTGATGGTACGATAAACAAAGAAAAACTGTACAATATAGTGTATGCTTTCAAGATACCGGAAAAAATGATAGATTTAGTTGAAATGACTCAAGCAAACACAAAATGTAAAGTCCTGGTCGATGGGTCGGTGTCGAACAGTTTCACAGTGACGAGAGGACTAAGACAGGGTGACCCTATGTCACCGATCTTGTTTAATCTGGTTCTGGAATGGGTTATGAGAAGAAGCGGACTTCACAGAAACGGAGCTATATATCACCACAAGCACCAAGTGTTGGCCTATGCTGACGATATTGTCATTATTACCAGAGTAAAAAGAGAAATGAAAGAAGTCTTCAAAAAGTTACAGGAAGTTGCGAAAATAGTGGGACTAGCAGTAAATTAAGAGAAAACTAAGTAATTGGTATTGAGGGAAGCAAGCAATACCGGAGATGACAAACTAGAAATTATGACAGAACAAGGTAAAAGGTATAAGTTCGATAAAATAGAGAGCTTCAGTTATCTGGGTATAACGATAACAAATACTAATAACGAAGAGGGAGAAATGGACGCGAGGCTAGTAAGAAGATCAAGATGCGTGGGGAAAATGCGTTATATAATTGCAGATGAAAATATATCCCATGGTGCCAAACTAAAAATTTTTAGAACAATTGTGAGACCAACAGTCACTTATGGTTCTGAATTGTGGGTTTTGAACAACAGGGCTAAAAACAAACTTATGATTTGGGAGAGGAAAATTTTAAGAAAAATATTGGGAGGAGGAAAAATTGAAGACAGGTGGTTCAGAAGGACTAATAAGGAAGTGATGGACTTATTTGGTGAACCGGGCATCATAGAAGTGATTAAAACTCAGAGGTTAAGATGGTTAGGACATGTAATGAGACTGACGGCAGACAGAACAACAAAAACAGTGTTAGGAAGTGGAGTGAATACGGGTAGGGGAAGAGGTAGACCAAGAAAAAAGTGGAAAAATGAGGTGCTCAATGATATCAAGCAGATGAAAATTAAAAACTGGGGAGCGAAAGCTCAGAACAGAGTGCAGTGGCTAAAGATTTTTGAAGAAGCCATGAGCCATCTTCGCCTGTAGTGCTAAATATTATTATACACGCTGATAACAAGTTGCTTGAGCAAATTGATCATCGAAGATTCCTATCGAATGTTATATGATTTCTTTCAATGTGGAAAACTGACTCACTTTCTTGTGTCCAAAAAGGTTGGAATGAGCTCTATCAATTATTCCTGATGACATATTTCATCAAGCAATGATGATCCCATATTAAATGAGAGAATACTTATGAAGAGGATATAATTATTTACCCAGAAGGATCGGAATAGGGATAACAATTTCTCCACATTTTTATAGCAATCTAATAGATAGTCATTCATATTTCGATTAGAATCGAATCCAGATCTCTTTGATTTTGTCTGCAGTAAATATAATGACGATTCTGTAATTTTTCATGTGCAAAACTGGAAAATCGAAAAAAGTCATCTGAATGTCTGACAGCCAATATCTTATATGTGAAATTAAACAATTTTTCACATACAAATGTAAAAACTTTATTCATATTTCATCTTTTAAATTCAGTTCTGCTGAATTTTAAAATTTAAAACATTCTGCCAACGTACGAAGTTTAATGATGGTCTGCAGGAAACTTCAATGAATTATTTATGTGCATCGATCATACCGCAACACCTGTAAAACGAGAAGTAGCAAATTATCTAAACTACCAATAGAAGCACAAATTGAACAGGCAACATTTTTATATACTCTTATTTTTCATAATTGATTTTTAAAGAATCAATTTATAATAAAAAGTTTGCTGGAAATTTGAACACTTATTATTAGAATAATGATTATAATTGAATGATTTTGATGTTGTTCAGAATTTAATTCTTAAATGTAGCCATCAAACTTAGCGAATGATTCAGAAAGTTCTTTTTCATGGAAACTGTTATTAGTATCAAGATCAAAGATGTAAAACAGGAATCTTTCCTATTGAAATTCACATTGTAATTTTGTTTCTGAGTTTGTTTCATATTGAGTGTGAGTATAATAAATTTTGTGGAATGGTGATATCGAAGCAATTAGCAAGCTTTTGAATTATAATTCTAATAAGAAATTCAGTTGATTATTATTTTGAAATATGTGGCAAATTTGTTGATGCCTGAATTAATATAATAGAACTGACTAATATATCAAGTTTTATCAAATTCCAAGTGGATAGCCTAATTTGACCTCACGTATAGTTGAAACTGTCTAAAATAGAAAAATGCAGTCTTGAATTCCCGTAGGCAATATTTTCTCGAAGATCTCAAAAAAATTCCAATCGAAATTTCATTTTGACTGTTTGAACATTCGAATAAACTTTTCCAGTATATGAAGACTATCAGACGTTGAATCTGTTCAGCAATTTGATTTGATTCTCTCCGTCATCGTAAGATTCTCCTTATTCCTATCGTCGCTCGAAAGTAAAAATCAATCTACTCTAATTAATTGAATTCTGTGGTTCGATGAGCATGAACAAAAAACAAGATTGACGAATACTCCTTCGTGTCAGAGCAAAAATCAATAATGTTCACCTTTTGAGCTGATTCCTACATTACTTACGAAAACATTGAATTTTTCACAAACAATATTCTGTTTTGAATATGACACGATCATTTTGAATGTTATTGTTAGTTTTACATGTATTTTTTATACCAATCAAATAATAATATTTTCATAAATGAAATTATCTGTGTTTATGGTTTGCCAATATTTTTTGCTCTCATGAAAATAATGATGTTCATGGCTTTGTTTATTTTTCTGGATAAACAACTTTTGATTCTCCATACATAAACGAAGGTTTTCCTGTTCAAATATCAAAATATTTCGTATCTCACTTGTCATAATGAACTTTTGGGGAAAATATTCTTGGAAATATTTTTTTGACAATATTTATGACAAATTTTTATTTGTATTTCAGGTTTAATTCTATGATAATTGATATTTTTGAATGATCTCTATAATGGCTGATAGAATAATATGCAACAGGGACTAAACGTTAGTTATTATTGTCTAGGACGAAGTTAGCTGCACTCGATAAAGATGAGTCCAGAGCCCAAGGCGTAGCTTCGTGCAGCCAACTTCATCTGTGTCAATGATGCCTGTCGTTCAGTATCCCTGTTGCATACGATATTTTTTATAATAAGTGCACCGGAGTACCCCATTACTGAGCTTTTTGAATAAATTTGGATGTACTAAAACTTTCTTATCGATTTAACGAACAAATTTTTGCAGCTACGATCACATTTATAGTGAGCTAATGCTACAAAGCAACTAAAATTACTCATTCTATGGAATGGTACTACATTGTTCTCTTCACATTTTCTGTGTTATCATGTTCACAGCAAATGCAAGTACTGGAACAATATATTTCATGGAACATATTTTTTTGGAATGTCTACTTGACAGCTGACAATAGAATGGAGAAGCTTCAACAGCAACCATGATCCACAATTATAATTTTCTCCCTGTCAGCAGGGAAATAATAATCATAAATTCCCTGTCAATAAGGAATTGATAATTATTGTCTGCATTGCCTGAAGCACTTGTTACAGAAGGTCTTTAAGCCAAAGTCAATTCATAATGAACTTGTCTTTTATAATAAACTAACATATTTATTTTTACGATTGAAGACCAATTCTTCCAACGTCATATCACTTAAATTTATTTTGATGTTATTTCATTCGAAAACGGGAAACCATTTTTAATACAATTGTTGGCATCGTAACTAATTCAAAATAACCTCCAGATTGATTCAACTGATGTTGGTGGAACTGATCTTCAGTCGTTCATAACAAAGTATTGGATAAAAAAAATAGCTTCGCACAATTAGGGAAGTTTCTAATTATCAAATGAGAATATATCAATTGGTTTCTCTACATCAATAGGGTCTTCCACTATTTTTCAAAAATGTCTAAAATGAACTCTAAGCACATTAAAAAAACAATTGACACTAATTTTTCCATTAAGGGGAATCGCTGTGATTAGTAAAAACTGCCATGTTCCCAGATAGCAAAGAAATATTCCAAGAATAAGCAGAGAATATTTTTTTCCGAATATTCAGCTATTGTTGGAATATCCTATGTTTAACGGTATATATTTGTGGGATATTGATAGAATATTCCCATGTCCCCATATTGCATATCCTATAAATATCCCAGGAATCATCCTGAAATATGCTATGAATATATGATTTTATATTCCTGGAATAATCTATGAATCTCTATAAAGTAAATGTTCAATATATGCTAGGAATATTATAGGGATAATTGAAATCATATTTTTGGAATATTCTGGACTGGTTTATAACCATATTGAAGCTATAATTTTTTGGAAAATAAAATAATATCTGTGACAAGAAACTCAATTAATAGGAAATATTTATTCTTATATAAGTACAATTGAGAAAAGAAAAATCACACTCATAAAACTCACAAAAATGTAAAAATACATTGCGTATTGCACTTAACTTCCAGACTTGAAGAAATATATATGATATGAAAAAAATAAAACCATATTTGCGATAACAACAGGATACAAATGTAGATATACATTATATAATCTATTGGTTTCTAATTTCCATATGTTCAGAAGCCTTGCTTAGCCGTTTGGCAATTTTTAATTCAATTTGTTTCCCTGTGACATTTCTGGCGGTGTGGTTCTTCTTGGCAGATTCCCAAATGAGATATCATTTGAAACAGATAATATTAATTATGATAAAACAATGCTTTACCAATAATTGCAGTAGTCAATTTGAATTTTTTGTTCTCTTTATAGTCCTGCCAACTATATCCAGTGGCTAATTCATTCGCAAGAATTCTTGTCATCACTCTTCTTATTAATTTGCCCACATTTTCCTCTTCAATTTGAGCCATCGGATACCTGGAAACACATTCATTCGTATATATACAGGGCTCCATACAAACACCAAGTGAAATAAATGAGTATTCATTCAAGAGAAAGAGATAATAATATTAATGTTCATTTAAGAAATCTTTATTTATTGGTTCAATCAATAGCCAAAATGAAAATAAAATAGAATACTCACATTTTTCAGAACCAATTCTCACACAAACAAAGAAATATCCGATACCATGTGGCTGCGATAAATACGACACGGTGACTCACATCTTTATAACTCAACTGTAAAACTTTCACTAAAATCGGCAGAGGATTGTAATAACTTTGTGCACCTTCTACAGGCCAAGATTTAACAAAAATATTCCATACATACCAAAACATTTTATAATATCACGTTATGAATGTAGTGTCTGAAAATTTTATGCATTCATTTATCATTATTAATTTATTTTCTTCTACTGCGTGAATGAGATACTCCATTACTATCAAAATTTGATCAACTTCCATGAAAATATGAAAATATTGGATAAATAATAGATATAATTAATAAAAATATATTGAATATTGCTTTGTCCTAATGAAAGATCGATATAATACTTATATGACGTCATGATGACGTCCAAAAGTCTATCATTTTTCTCAAACAGTGGGCTCCATAGCTGTACAAATTCATAAAAAATTTGATCTTATTCATGGAAAAAATATGTTGCGTTATAATTTGATGTAGTTATAAATCAATGGGAATGTATGGGAAAAGTTGACATATATATCATTTCTATTTATCGAATGCTATTTAGAAACATTTTGCCAAACCTCTAAATTTCACAGGCATGCGCAAAGAAAGAAAACCAATTTCAAACTACTGAGTATTGTTTGGTCGAAAGAAGAGTGATTTTGACAAGTAAATTTGTTAAATTAATAATTTATCTAGCTCGCGATCTAACTAAAAATATTAAAAATAATTACGCCACCTATTTCACTTTACGTCAATATTCTCAAAATGTTTGATGATGAATAAGACTATCGTTTGAGTGACAATAGACCTTTGGACGTCACGAAAAATTTCTAAGCCTAAAAAAAAAAAATTCTAAATTGCTACGAGGCTATTTTGATTCGCATTTTCAAAATACTTCCATTTAGTCATGTCTCCAACTACTCTGATCCATTTGAAAATTTTATGTGTCAATGATTTAGGTCGGATTTAGGCTAATATTCAATTAATTATTCAAGCCATATTCCAATGATCAAGTAATAAGATACATGTATATTTAAATTAGATAGATGTGAAATTTTTCTGTCTTAAATTATTTTGAATAAAGAAATTAAGTTTTTGCAGAAATAAAAGAATTAAAGTCTAAACAAAAGACTTTGGGAGCATAACAAAATTTTTTGAGTATTTTTATATACTCCCAATAATTCACTAAACAAAAATGTTAAATTCATTCCATTTATTTTTCTTTTTTTCTCCGACGAGAAATGTACATAAGGTACGGAAATAAAAGTTAGATATAATTTTTCTTATGAAATTCTACGATAATTGAGATCTGTTTTTATATTGGGTTTGTTGAAATCTAAATTCTTGCTTTGGTTACAATTATTGAAGTCGTTCATCTCTTTCATCCTAACCTGTTATAACACAATCATAAAAGTCTCCATTGGCCTCACCACCAACAATCCTTTTTTAGTTATGAATAAAGTTTATAAGGCTAAGCAAAATTGAATATAACATGAATATCTATCATATATTCTACTAAGAATATACAAAATGTGATAATCTTTGAATATTTGTATCAAATATTCTAGGAATAATTTAGATAGACTATTCTCAGATGTTCCGTAGTATATAGGAATATGCTATGTATATTAATTATGAATATTCCAAGAATAAGCGAAATAGGATTTTTCCAGAAGATTTATAGGCTGTTGGAATATACCATGTATATTGCGAATATCCGGGGCATTCACAGGACAACTAGAGAATATTCTCAGGACGTTATTGCTATCTGGGTTGTTGTGACGACACTCCGCACTTCTGATGCTTAGCTGTAGTATCGCTTTCGATAAAGTCAGCTAAATAAAACCTTAGTTATAGAAAAAACCGTCAAGATAGTATTTTATTGTACCTTGGTGTGATCGCGAGCCAAGTAAGTTGTTTATAGATGTCTCAACAGAAGAGGTACGGCAAAAGGTTACAACAAATCCGAGGCGTGATACCGCGTGTCGTGTTTGATGTCTTACTTATCTTGTTGTGAGGACCTGAAGATCTTTTCAATTCTCTATCAACAGAAATCGATATGCATAATTAGCTGTCATCGGAATTAATACGATAACCTCAATATAGTTTTAAGAGTTAAAGTCAGGGCTCCAAACGAAAACAAGATACCTCTCATGTAGTTAGCTTGTTTTTAAAGAACTAAGAGATTCCAAAAAATGTTTAACCATATAAACCTTTCGAAAGAAGTGACAGGTGACGAACTTAGCATCCATTAAGATGTATTTTCTTTCATCATTTTGTATGCATTTGGAATATTAGGCTAGTTTCTTGTAATATGACAATTGTAAATTTACTCAATCAAGATAGTATTCACCAAATTTCATTAAATGAATATTGAATTATTATTATTGATGCTCAAATGCTGTGTCAACAAAATTTCACAGGTTAACAGTGAATATTAACTGAGACATTCCAGTTGCTCAATATAACGTGCTTAAATTAATAAATCACTAAAACAGTATTTCACTACATTTCGTACAGCGAAATAAAAGTTGTACTGTCAAAAGAAAGAACCATAATAAATACTCATCTCTGAGCTTTGACAACACTCAATTCACTGCATTAAAAAATACACTTTTCGAGAGAAAGTCGGCAACAATTAACTTGTGAACCACTGGCGAAATATCTGACTGTCTTTTTCTGGATACATCAGAACTTATTTTGTGTCTGATTCTATTCTACGTCGAATTAATCCACTGTCCCTATCTGTCAAGCACTAACCGCTGATCGTCGTACTGCGTGATGACGTCACAGTAGCGATTGACAGATCACAGCGTTTCGTCAATCACGTGGAAAAATTTGGAAATTTTATAATTTTGTATGTTGTTTGTTGAGATAACGCCATTAAAAAAAGTCTTACTCACAGGATTGTCAATTACAAATTATAAACTGTACGTCGAGACAAATAAAGATCATATCAATTTTTTTCAGGAAGACCCTATTGATTCATTTGTAACATTTGTTTCCTTCAAACGTCTTCAGAAAATTTAGTTTGCGTGCAGGTCGCCGGCGAACGATTGGTTCTTTTGCAATGATCGTCAGCGAATCCACCGTTTGAATGGACAGATATTGGTCAAAAAAATACGGTGTCAATGCTAACGTATACTTGACTCACTGAGGCTTCTCTGACGAATGACGGAATATCAATGTGAACTCCATCGCATCTTTTGTATCTTCCCATAAGCTCGTTGAAGTGAAATGAGATTGAGATAATATTCAATTCAAGGCGCAATTAAAGGTAGCGAACCATATAAAACGTCTAATCAATCACAGTACCCATCACAATTTTGATCAAAACGTGTTTCCATCTTTTCCATGAAAATCTGCAATGCAGTCCCTACTCTTACCCTGAAAATATGTAGATCTTCCCTCATAAACAGTCGGTAAATAGCCAAATCCAAACTTTTCCTTTTAGAACCGTTGTTCATGTGATAATTAAACAAAGTTTAGATCTTGAAAAGTGTCTCCAGCAATTCAAGTATCTCAAGATATTTTTATCTTTTTTCATGAATGAAGGGAAGATAAGATGATGTTACGAATATTTCAGAAATATTTTTGATTGAAAAAATTTTCCTAATTAAAATCCATCCGATATTTGGAACTCAAGCCAGATGAAATATGAAATTTCTTTATTGATATCATGACATTTTATCATGAAAAAGATGAATGGAATATGAAAATGACATTTTCCAACAAATTTTAATTTGAAATATTATAATTTCTGCCAGGAAGCTAAAAATAAGCCAGGTGATAATTTCACATTAAGAAGTAGGAAATTTATAAATGGATGTAATTTCCTTCAATTTACTGTCTTATTTCTCTTCATCTTTCTTATTATTGCAGAAAACGAAAAATTGAAACAGAAGCGTAAGAATTAGTGAGATTCTGAGCTTTTCAATTTTCTTCAATATTCCTATTCATTTTAGCTCGCATTTTGTAAGAGACGAGTGATTATATCAATTATCAGCGGTAAAATATTTAAAAAAATCAAACAGTCCTTAATTTTCACAGCTATGCACTTTTCTTGGGAACATTCTTGTTTAGTGGTTAATAATTGGGTGACATTCAGAGAATTGAAATTGTTCTCATATTCGTTTCGATAATATGAGGTTGTCCTATTTCCTTCGGAAACTTTAGAGATTTGTTTTTCTGTTAATGAATAATAATTCCATATAATTACCATCTGTCACTTTCAAATGGCAGCTGTCTCTTTGAAATATGCAATTGATTGATTCGTCACTGGCCATGAAGTTCATGATTCTGAAGATACTGTGGTAGTCACATCAGATTCTCATCAGGTCTCATCTTCCATTAGAATATACTTTTTCTAGAGTCACTATAGAATGATAACCATTTCACACGCTGTAGCGTGCGGAATAGGGGTCATTCCGCACTCTCAGGAATTCCTAAGAAAGGCGCGTGGCGTCGCGAAAAAACTTTTTCATTACTGTCATAATTTCAATCCTACTTGATTTCCTTTTAATTCCTCTTCAAAATGGAGTCAATATGAGAGTAATTTTATCGACATTGATGAATTGGAATGAGATCAATGAAGCAAATTGTTTCTCAGAAAATGGTATATTTGGTTATAGATATTAACGCGGACACCTTTGATTGTAGAAAAAATAGCACCCGTCACTCGTGCGAATCGATCATACCATGCTCATGTGAATTCTGGCACTCGACTTCGTCTCGTGGCTGAATTATTCACATTCGCATGGAATGATCTCCATTCCGCACTTGTATCGAAATATACTATTATTCACAATCATTATAGTAATACGGCAATTCCTAACCTTTTGGAGGTTGGAAAGTATGTAATTTTCAACTGCAATGACTATCTCAAGGGTCGGAAGCGATACTTCCATCTCTTGGGTAGGAAATGTTTATGCAGGGTTGTTTAGCATCAGTCGTAAGTCTTTGTTGAAGAAAAATAATCCGTGCTGTCAGAAATATCGAACATATTATCCAATGACTCAAATAAAACAACTAATGCAAGTAATATTGAAAATAAGCAGATTTATGTTGCAATTCTGTGTGAATCTATGTTTTATAAATTCATCAATTTGTAAATTATGAACAAAATCGCTATGAACTTACATCCGTAGCACTTTCGTTCGATTCGGGGTAAGTGTATAGCTCCATTTCACTTTTATAACTTATTTATTTATGCACTTATCACAATTTCAATGGATACACGTATAAATAACTTAATGTTTAAATCATAAATCCAACAAATGTCGAATTAATCAAATGTTCCAAAATATTCAAGTTTTAATGGACTACTACATCAATTTAATTTGTTGAAATAAGAACGAAATTGGATCAATTATTTCTCGGAAAACTAGGGACGATTGTGAATAAAATAGTATACATACTTCGGTGAGAATTTCATAGCCTCGAGCTATATCTGATCCTTGAGGCTTCGCCTCTCGGTCATATAATAAGCTCTCGGCTGTAATGAAATACTTTCCACTTCAGATGTAATATACTATTTCCATGGAACAATTCGTATATTCATGAAGTTTCGAAAAAAAAAGTCTCGTTCTTTGACATTGTGATCAAACCGTAAGTCGCATCAGAATGCGATATCGAGTTTTTCCATTCCCTCTGTCCAGATAACAAGAGGTTAAAAGGAAGTTTTCGGCCGTTTGGCCGTATCTGAAATCATTCGACGCAAAGATAATTCAGACAGACGAACGGACAAATGGATATACAGATAGACATCTTTTCGTATTAATCTTTCCTGAATTTTGGTTCTTTGAGAAATAATTTATTTTTGGTAGGAAACATTTTTCGGACTGATGCAATACTTCTCCAGTCATTATGTGATTAGAAGTCGAAAACTAGGAATAGAAGTAATGATGATGTATTCAATATTTCTCCGCTATTCTAAATTCCATGAAATATTATAGACTATTCCATTCGTAGTATTTATAACAAGATTAACAATGCTAAATCGCCATAGAAACGATGCATATCAGTGACTATTCCATTCGTAATATTTATAACAAGGTTAACAATGCTGAATCGCCATAGAAACGGTGCATATCAGAGGGTATTTGGACGTGTTGAAATTCAATCGGGTATTACACTAGTGGTCAGAGTGAGTATTTTACTCAAAGATGTGGATACCTCCATTTTATGCTCTCTTCGTATTTAATGGAATATTTTTCTGAATATCTTCATCGATTTTATCTTCTGATCTATCACCAAATCTTTCTGAACTAGATTCCATATCAAGACGCAATATATTTCTCTATTATTCGTCAAAGAAAATGCAAGAAATTCAAATTTTTCAGTTTGACAGAAGTTTGTTTACTCGTTCCTATGAAAATTGCGTGAGTTGTTACTAGATTCATGGAAAACTAATTTGAAAAAATGGTTTGACTCCTGGAATAGTCCTCCATATACCATTTGTAGTTAAAGTATTATAGACTATTTTTGTGGGGCAATCACTCATGTTTATTGTGCTTGTGAATACCACTCGTGCTGCACACTCGTGGTATTCAAACGCAAGCACAATAAACATTCGTGATAGCACCACAAAAATAATCGATAATACTTCAACTACTTATGGTATAATAAATGAGTATTTGGACGTGTAGAAATACCATCGGGTATTAAGGTTGTTGAGAAAGAAATCAAAGTATATGAGAATTTATTTAAATTTTTACAGTATATTATTTGTTTAGTGAAGAATATTCTGGCAAAGTTTGAACTCAATCTTGTTTCTAGTTATCGAAATAAAAATTGTCAAAGTTGCTGTTCGGTGACATGTTATTACATTGCGTTAATGCACGCGACGTGTTTCACATTGATTTATAAGTCATTATCTCGACTACCTGAAATGACAACATCACAAAAAATCGTCAAAATATCTACGAAAGTCTTATGAACATGTGTACCAAGTTTCAAAAAAGTCTTGTTTATAGTTTCAGAGAAAATTGAATAATTACTCAAAAAAATTGTACAAAAACTACTAAAATTTATCAAGTTATCATACGCTTGGCAACGTCGTTGCTTGAGATGAAATAGGAAGAGTGTGTGTGATTGGAATAAACAAGATTTTTTATCATTTCCCTGACTTGATGGTACTCTGATTGAGTAACCCATTTATTCTTCCATCGATATTATGTTTTTGATGTAGATTTATCATCAATAAGTTTGTTTGGTTATGAAACGCATTACCACTGCTAAACGTCAAATGTCAAAAATATTTCCGAAAGTCTACAGCGTTGCGTAATATACACTTCATATTGTAGCTTCATTAAAATATGAAAAAAAGATATTTCAACCGATGGAAGCTCTTTAAAAGAATAGAATAAGGAACCAAATTATCCAAAATCATGTATTTTCAACCGAAAACAAACATTTCCATTAGTTTTAGTCATTGAAATTTTGTTCATTTGAAGTTGGCAATGAATGTTTATCCTATGTATTTAGCATAGAGCAGGGTTCCCACCATAGCTTGACCCCACTCCTCTTCTTAACAACCTTAAACTTGTGGTCAGAGTGAGTATTTTACTCAAAGATGTGGATACCTCCAATTTGTGCTTTGTTCGTATTCAATGGAATATTTTTCTGAATATCTTCATCAATTTCATCTTCTGATCTATCACCAAACCTTTCTGAACTAGATTCCATATCAAGACGCAATATATTTCTCTATTATTCGTCAAAGTAAATGCAAGAAATTCTAATTTTTCAGTTTGACAGAAGTTTGTTTACTCGTTCCTATGAAAATTACGTGAGTTGTTACTAGATTCATAGAAAACTAATTTGAAAAAATGGTTTGACTCCTGGAATAGTCCTCCATATACCATTTGTAGTAAAGTATTATAGAATATTTTTGTGGTACTATCACGAATGTTTATTGTGCTTGTGAATACCACTCGTGCTGCACACTCGTGGTATCCAAACGCAAGCACAATAAACAGTCGTGATAGCACCACAAAAATAATCGATGATACTTCAACTACTTATGGTATAATAGATGAAAATTCTTTGAAAATTGCACTTGCCTCTAGAATTGCAAATTAGAGCAGCTTTCAAATTGATATTGTTCTACGGGATTTTACACAAATGGAAATTAGCATGAGTAGAGAAAATATTGAGCTTATGAATGGAAAGCGGCGCAACAGGTTTTCAGTGAAAATATTTAGTTATTGATCCGAATTTGAGCGTTAAAATTTTGAAATAATCATACAATATTTGTTGTTAAAAATAATCTCTAATATTATAAAATTTCGAAAATGATCAATCAACAGTATCAAATTTGACAAGCGTATTCCATCCTTCAGTTTCTGGTTGGAATAAAAAAGTTATATAATTCCATTCATTCCATGAGCTAAGAGGATTTTCTGGTAGAATGCCCACAAATGGAGTTTACGATGCAAGTTTTATAAAAGACGATTCGATAAAATTTTCATAAAATTAGTCTTTTTCATTTCCGTTCCTCAAATTGATAATTAGATCAGGAGGTATTAAATTAGTGGTGTTGATATCTAAAGGAAACTCCCAATTTATTTCAATAGTCGTGACCTCATAGGCTCACCTTAGGCTCATATTATCTGTGTTCTTGAAATGTTGGTAACGTAGTTGTCAAAATAAATAAATTTATACTTACTTTATTCCATGAAGATAGTTTTGATCATAATGCGAACTTTTGCAAGTCACGTGACAGACCATCATTATTGATCACTCTGTATAAGTTGTCACAAAATAGAACACGTTCTAATTCGTCAATAAATTCATGAATTTCTCCATGAAGAAAAATTCACGAAATGTATTGCACGATCCAATAAACTCAAAATAAGACTTTATTGATAAAGAAATTGAATCATGTAGAACAGGCAATAAACACCACAAAACATTCAATCAACAATCACATCAGTCGTTGTAGGAACAAACATCAAAATGACATAATCTGTAGTTAGAATTTTCAGCAAAAAGTTTGATAAAATCTTTTACAAATTATTGTAACGCTATAGTCGACTATAATAATATATTATGTGACATGTTTTATAAATGTCTCTTTAGACACGAGTTTTTCAGACACGAGCAAAGCAAGTGTTCAAAGAAACGCGTGCAGTTTATAAAACAAGTAACATACTATAGTTTTTCTAGAACCGCAAATTGAAGCCACCAAAACTTAAGATTTTTAAAATTTTGGCAATTGTTGAAGAAAATCATAGATTTTCTTACATATTTTTTTTTTGTATCACGATTCATTTGAATAAACATTTTGTCGTCAATATATGTTTTCGCGGCGTTTTCAGTATTAATATTTTCAGCTCTTTCAATTTTATCTGTTTTACTTTCTTCGACCGTTTGCAAAATTTGTTGTTGCTAACGCTGTTGCCTGTGTTATCTCGGGTGGATTACCCATAAGATTTTTTTCGTCAGTTTCATTATATTCTTGATTTATATTTCTCAAAAATTGAATTCATTCTCCAAATAATTTCAACGCAGCTGTCACTAAATTTGTATGCTTCATAGGTTATGCACGATTTCAGATTCAGATAAAGAAAACTACGTGAAGCAAGCTTCAGTCCGTGCTCAATACGCCTGTGCTAACTTCAGGTTAGCCACAGGTCTGTCAAGATGTGTACAAAATGTTATTTAGAGCCATAGAAACCAGTTAAATAAGTGCCATTATAACTATGGTTGTGGAAAAAATAATACATGAACTCTGTTCATAATCTAATATTATGATATTCATAAAATTAGTCCGTGCGCCAATTTAATCCATGTCATAATACTATGAATTATATAGGTAATATATGTACCATTATACAGAGGCACGCAGTAACATGGTGTGAATATTGAATCATCAGACGGACATGTAAACTTATATAAAATTTAAGATTTTCAAAAAAACAATTAAAATTCATGCGATTGACATACTAGTTCTTGCACGAGCCTCAGAAACATTCTCAAATTTTTCTCTAATTTCCATCGTTTTTTGTGTACTTTCCACTTATGATAATCATTTGTTTGCTTCAAATTTTGAATGTGTTTGTTATAATTTTGAGAAAAATAATACTTTACTTGATAGTAGGCTGTCAAACGTTGAGATCAAAGTGATAAATGGCAGCTTGATACCTATTTTCTATTTGTGTAGGATTTCAAGTCCAATTTGGTAATAATTTTGAATCCTAACTCATTGAATGTAGTAGCTGCATTGCAATTTGAAAAAGAAACGTGGGTTGCTCGGTATATTACAGTGACCCTTCTGAAGACCTTCAATTTTATATGTCTGAAGCTCCAGCTCAAAGAACTAGATCAATTTTATACACTGTCGTATCAGACTTACGCATTTACAATTAAGTAATACAGCCTCTCCTCCAAATTCTATCGAACAACTCGAAAGTCGATTTTTTCTACAGTCGGATGGTGGATAATTTGGTAAATTGAATATGGAGGGATATACCGTGACTAACAGAGCTAGCGGGTGTATCGAATCACAATGAGAAATTTGTTGATATTGAGAACATCTCGGGGCGGTGAACGCACACAAATATTGCTTAATTTGATCCCTGTTTCTCTGCCACTTCAACCATAGACAGATTTTCTATTCCATTTTTAACATGTGGACTGCAAGTTTTTGGTTTATTATTCTACAGCTTATAACAGATCTTGTTTTCAATCCTTGAACTAAATATGGCCTAATTCGTCTCTCCCAATCCAATTCAGAAGAAAGTTATTTGCTTCGATGAGATTTTACATTGATAGTAATAGCGTGAATAAAATTACTTCCTATGCAAAGTTCATTTCTCCAGTAAAGATTAATTAATTCAAATATGAAAACTACTATTCATATGAAATCGTCCCGTACTGTTAATTGGAACCGCTTAAATGAAACAAGCGAGCAATTGAATTATTTATCCTTACTGTAGTTATATTTATGAGAGTACATAGAAATTGAGATTGTTGTTCTCTGTCATTGCTGCGATGCGACATCATAATATGTTATTGATCAAATCACTAAACAAAACAGGAATTGATCAATAGTGTATTATTATTCTCCAATAAGAAGTTAATGTATTTGTCCAGTCCTTGAGATCTAATGTAAAAATGTGTATCTTTCTTTGTTTGACGTCAGTATACCGATTCTGATTTATTCCTGTTTTCTTTTTTAATGTAATTATTGTGAAATTCATTGGCGATAAAAAAATTATATATCAGATTTGCTGCGTGAAGTCTACAGAGGAGAAAGTACCCAATTCTTTAGAGAACTGATTCAAATTGGAATTGAGCCATGAATTCCAGATTCACCACTCATATAGTCCATAGTAGTAATATGAATTACCGATACATTGTCAAGTTGTTGGAATTTGACACTATTTGCTAATCTTAAACAATTGCTTATAGTATAGACTAAAAAATTGTGCTGTAGAATGATGATGGGGCAAAAATATTTATTGTGGTCTCACCTCAATCGATATTTTTATTCAATTGAATATTTGTCATCTTTGTGAAAAAATGAATCAAGAGGAATGTGATTTGCATATCTGATCGAGCCACGAGCTATTATTGTTCGATCTTCAGATACTAATATTGTTTATATGTAATCAATTTATGCTCGCAATTAACCACTTATGTAAGTTTCTCATAATAGAGGTATAATGTTGGCGAATATTGAATGCAAGCACGGTTATTCAACTGTTGATTGAAGGTAAATATAGCTGTTCGAAATACCAGTCTGTCTCAATATACAGTGTCTGATTGGTTATTGCGATGAAATATTCATCAACTTCAGTTGATTCAGAAAGCAACATTTCTAAATATTGTGATACAATTACGTCAGTAAGTTGAATTCTGTGTAATTACTCCCTAACTTGCATCCTAGAGACTCTTATATCTTGACCTTGAATCTCCAAAAGTTTAGAAAAATATTTCAACTACCTTCTTACAATAGTCAGTTCAAACGATTGAAATACGGCACTGAGACAAACATCAACAAATTGAAAATGGTACGACTTTAGGAGATTTTTTTTGTGTTGTACCTATTCAAGGGCTGAAAGACTGAGGTTGAAAACTGGTTTTCTAATGAACTATACCACATATAGGTACTTCTTGTTAGCGTTCTGATAATTATTGCAAGATAATTATTCTAGCAGATATGACTTCCTAATCAACTGACAACTTGATTATATTTGATCAAGAGCTCCTCCAAATTCTGACGCTTTTTGACATTTCTAGAAGACTATTTACTACAATTCTGTGCAAATCTATCATTCTTATAGGTTCTTGAGTTTATAGAGTATAAAAAAAATTGTAATGAACTCAATATCTTCATCAGTATCTTTATCAATTCCTCATATATTTATAGATTTGGATGAAAATTAGATTTACACATGATTGCAATAGCTCTGCTGAAAAATTGGAAGTTTATCATTGTTTGACCGTATGTTCACACTATATTAATCATGACTATCAATCAACAGTCATTTAGATAATACGCAATGATTCACCTCTGTTTCTACCATAATTCTGTATATTATTCCCTCTCTTACAAATTTATTTTATTTCTCCCTTTAGGTGTGGATATTCGGGGATCTGTGGTGCAGCATGTGGTTGGCGCTGGACGTTTGGATGTGTACGGCATCCATTTTAAACCTATGTGTGATATCGTTAGATCGCTACGTTGCAGTAACAAGGCCTATCACATATCCCAGTATTATGTCGCCTTCCAGAGCGAAAATGCTGATCGCAGGACTCTGGGTGCTTTCATTTGTTATCTGTTTCCCGCCTCTGGTGGGATGGAAGGATGATACGCAGGTGAGTGTTGGAAAAACGACTATTCCCAAATACGAAATTCACTACAAAAGAAATTCCACTAACCTATAATGTCAAATTTATATGTATGGTCTGTGTTTTGCAAAACTCTCAACGATGTGGAACTCAAATTTCAAAGTTTCTTTCTAGCACAATTGGTATATTAAATATACTTAGGATGTATGTGTTCATGATAAAGCTTAGGAAATCTTGACTAACTTCAATAATTGTATTGATAATTCAATTTTTTCGAAGAGAAGGACATCATTCAGTTGGAATGACAACATAGCAATATGCATAAATATGTTCTGCAAGTACGTCTTATGTTGATCCATATTCTAATTAGAATTATTACAATTCATAAAATATAAATTTATTCTAGCTCTCCTTCCTATGAATTCAATATGACTTCTTCTGATTCCAATGCATTTTTTCTTTTCTCTTACAGCATTTTCTGAAAAAGACATGTTTATGAAATCTAATCATGGAATTCAATGCGTGCAGGATTTTAATTGAAATGAGTATGAGGAGAATCATCCAGATAGTCTCATTCTTGGTTGTTACATATACTGCAATTCTTCAAATTCAAGAGTTTATGACAAAAAGTTTTTTCTTATATTGCACTTTATTATCGAATTGTTGAAAATTGAAGTGACATTTTCTTTCCTGAATTATACATTCATGTATTCATTTCAAGAGATTTAAAATAATTATTTCACGCATGAACATGAATTAAATTAATTAGTTATTTCATTTTTAGCTCAATATAATTGACTATTTCAAAACTAAAGCATTCAGATCATTGGAATGACAAGTATCAGAACTTGATCTATTTCCAAATAATGGATCAATTGCATTTGATTGATTCCTGATGTCTGAACTAACCTGTGTATTATGTTTGTGAATGGATATAGTGCTTTAACCTCCAAATGTCAACAAACTTGAAATCTATTTGAAATCGTGAATAAGAGTATTAGAACTACCAACTTGAGATAACCAGCTCCTCTAAAATGCCTGATGTATCAAATTAATAGTTCATTAAATATGAGTCTTCAGATTAGATAGTAGTTGGGAAATACGAACTACATAACGTGATTGACTTTTTGTACTGGTCCACAAAATTAATGCTTTTTGTGAAGTTGTCATGGCAACTTATTGAAATACCAATGTAGATTATTTTTGCCTGTAGTGCAGTGTTACAATATGGCGTCTTACTTGAGCGATGAAAAATAAATGGTTTGGGTGTTGTGGATGAGTTTCAAAAATATTCCTACGATATTTAAAATACTGGTAATAGGAGCTGATGGACTTCCCTATTAGTCCGTGAGACAGCGCCTAAATTTTTTGTTGATTACCGCTCATTTGAAACTTTGTGAGTGGCTTCATTGTGATGAGTCCGATAACTTTTTCATTTAGCAAAATTCTAGATTTGGGGGCGTTTACCCGCGAGGGCTAATTAATTGGAAGAATATTACCGTAATACTGATCTTTACACTAATCGAAAGATTTTTTGATAATAAAATGAAGGAAAAATATTGTCCGACATGAATATTGAGGCTACCGGTGAATCCGACAAGCCGCACTTGTCATAAGTATGTTGGTACTAATGGTAAGTATGTTGGTACTTATGACAAGTCGGACTTACCGGTAGCCTCAATATTCATGTCGGACAATATTTTTCCTTCATTTTATTATCAAAAAATCTTTCGATTAGTGTAAAGATCAGTATTACGGTAGTATTCTTTCAATTAATTAGCCCTCGCGGGTAAACGCCCCCAAATCTAGAAATTTGCCAAATGAAAAAGTTGTCGGACTCATCACAATGAAGCCACTCACAAAGTTCCAAATGAGCGGTAATCAACAAAAAATTTATGCGCTGTCTCACGGACTATATTCAAATAGTCCGTTAAAAGTAGACAATAAAACATCCATCGCACTTTTTTGCACAGAAACGCACTGAAAATGCTGTAAAGAATCATCGCTCTCTATAGGATCGTAGATAAAATCGAACTAAATCATTCATCTTATCCTATAAGTGATTTCAGACGGAAAATGATCCGGTCCAATGATCCATTAACAAAATATGCTAGACGAACCAAGCCTTCTAGCAAATTTCACGAAAATTTAGGTTGAAGATCGACTGACTCTACCTTTGACTTCGACAGTAGTACCGATACGTTATTATTCTGTGATTTTATTGAATAATCAAATAAAATTTGATCAGCTAAGTTTTTATCTCGTGTGAATAAGATATATTTTTGTGTACCATTTTAATAAAATAGTTCCACTGAAAATTTTGATCTTTTTACTTACTTGTACTACGTACAAGGATGTATTGTGAGACCGTCAAAATTCACCTATCGAGATTTTGATGGAAATATCCGTTTTGAGCATCCCTGAATCCATTTTGACTATTTTTGGCTTGATGTCGGTACGTATGTTCGTGCGTGTGTGCGTTCGTGCGTGCGTGTGTTCGTGCGTGCGTAACTTGCAAATCTCAAAACTGGTTGAACGAATAATGTTGAAATTTTGTATTTAAGACGGGTATAGGGTCTAGTTGTGCAACTCGCAATATGATTCCAATACCGAAAGTGCACTTTACTTGAATATCTTTTTGAATTTTTCTGATAAATTCAATATGATCAACCGTAATATATTGAAATTCAGTATTTGAACTTGATGTTATATCAGAATGGTCATCTGCTATTTTTATATGAATCGGCCAAGCCAGAAGTGCACTTCACTTGAAACTTTTCTAATTTCTTCCATAAATCTAGAATAATAATCAGTCATAGCATATTGAAATTTAGTGTTAAAACTTGTTGTAGCATCCAAATAGTTCTCCTCTATTTTTGTATCAATCGGCCGAGCCGGAATTGCAGTCTATGAGTATAACAGACATTCAAAATTTGCGGTATAAAACAATCAGTTTAATTGAAATTATAAGGTAGGCAATGATAATCTGTTGTCAATTTCTTAATTTTGTTTTACATGTCAAAATATTTTTCCCCAAATTTCATTTCATAAGCATTACAAAAGCAACAAAATTTGATCAGAAAATGTTTTTTCCTACAAATTAAAAATTAATTTTCATCATGTTGCTCACTCGGTCCAGCTTTAATTTCAACATTATCGAACTCCAAATATACATACTTATCAAACCACTTGAAGGCATGAAGAACAAAATGAGGCACTGAAATCTACGATTATCTGACGGTCTAAAAGTACAAGGAAATATTGTGAAACCGACAAAATTAACATATCGAGATGTTGATGGATATATCCGTTTTGAGCATCCCCGAATCCATTTTGACTATTCTGGCTTGATGTCGGTACGTATGTACGTATGTATGTGTGTATGTATAACTCGCAAATCTCAGAATTCGTCGTATGATGCTGAAATTTTGTATAAAAGACTGGTATAGGATCTAGGATCTTGATGTGCACCTCGCATTATGGTTGCAATCGTCTGTACTAGAAGTGCACTTCACCCGATACTTTTTTTTAATTCTCCGCATAAATCTAGAATGATTAGACGTAGGATATTGAAATTGAGTATTCGAAATTGCTCTAGCATTCAAATGATTATTTCCTATTTTCGTCTCAATCGACTAAGCCGGAAGTGCACTTCTTATTACAGACTTTTCGAATTTTTCTCATAAATTTGAAATAATAAGTCGCAGAATATTGAGATTTTGTATTGAGCACTTTCATAGCTTGCATTATGAGTGTGATCGGCTGAGCTAGGAGTGCAGTTTACTTATAACATTTTTTGCATAAATCCAAAACGATTGAACTTATAATATTACAATACAGTATTCAAGATGATAGTACTGTCTAGATGCTCATATCCTATTCTCATTGAGTTCGACTAAGTCGAAAGTGCACTATACTTGACGATCTTGGAATTTTGCGCATAAAATCAGAACTGTTAGCCGTAGAATCCTGGAAATCAGTATTTAGGAATGTTGTAGCATGAGAATGATGACCTACCGCTTTCATAGCAACCGACTAGCCGTAGAACGATGAGGTTTTGTGTTTGATTATATATATCCAATGATGTACGAGTGAGTCATGTGATGTCCACGTCAGATTTCTTTCTATTACTTTCCAATCGTCTTGTAAAAGTATTGCAATGAGCTTAATTCCAAACCAGCGAAATGTTTGAAATCCGGGTCGAAGTCGAAGACTACGATTTGCGAGTGTAAAATACGCCATGCCAAACATGTTGTAGAAATGACATCTATAGTTGCTTTAACAAGATTTTGGAAATTCACCAAGAATTGGAGGAAACTTTCTAAATTTAGTTTAGAAGTTTGTCATGTTATCTCATCGAAATTTGGACATCTCCATTCATCAGATAACATAAGGGGGTATTCTTAAGATATGGAACATGGAACAAGGCGTCAAGCGTCAAGGAGGTTTTTGGTATTTTTTCTTAATAACTATGGTCTATGTTCAATAATATCTAAAACCCTGCACTCCTTTGTTGTTCTAATATCTGTTTACTTCATTACTTGATATTTTTATGACAAGACATCAATAAGTCTGAATCAACAGCAGGAAATAATAAAATCATATCAACAAATTGATTGGAACAGCGGAAGAGTACGGTTACTTATTCCAATGATCGTTACGATCCACTAAATGCAACATAAAATGCAGATGTTTTTCAAGTTATTAGCTCTAGAACTCCACGCAGGAAGTTATTTATACATAAACATATATTTCAAATGGATTTTGGTCATTCTGATGATTTCATTCTCTCAAATTAGAGTGATGGATTTCAGTTATTATGATTTACAGGTTAACTTTTGATTTATCAGATGGATATAATCTCATTGAGGAAATGTCGGTAAAGACACAGGACTGATTTATTTGTTTTAGTTTGCAGAGCCACAAGGGTTGAGTTAATCCCGGGTCAAAACTGTGGCTTTTCACTTCATAGAAGGGCGCTTAGCTTTGATTCTTGCACGATGATTTATTTGTCACAGGTAGTTAACAAACCAGGAACAAATTTTGCAGCCAAGCATTAAAGCACATTTGCCAGCAACTATTCAGATGTTTGCTTTTCTGTGTTACATTCAGTAACGACCAAATAATTTCTGTAGAATCACAGTATGCTTAGTAAATATGGTCGATATAGCTGTATTTTCAAGATACGTTTATAATGTGTACGTCATGAATTAGAGGAAGATCGTCCATAAAAAGTGCAGGAACTTTGGAATGGTTACCTCATGCAGTACACGAAGATTACCAATAATTACAAATATATTGTTCGATAGTTACCTGAGACCACTCCTATTTAACATAAGCTGATAGGGTTGTTCTGAACTATGATTTATTCAAGAGTTACACAAAATTTGGAATGTCACTGTAATATTCTGTATTTTTAAAAACAGAATATATCCAATAAAAAATTTAAAATTCAGTAGAATAAATTATCGATCTTTTCGGATGAGCTCCATATGGAAGAAATTTATTGTCACACGCCTGAAGGACAATTTACAAGAAACTAGATTTTGAATTTGGAAAGAGGAAGAACTGACATCAGTATTGGACACAGTGCTAGAAAATCTGTTTCTAAGTCATCTCCAGAGAATATTGATTGATATTGAACTGAAATATTAGGAAGGAAACTTCGATATTTCTTACAAACATGTCTCCGCATTTCCCATTTTGATTCAAATATGGATAAAATATCAGCAAAATTAATTTCTGGATCTCTCAACGCGAACATAAATAATTGGGAGTCATAAAATCTGAGTTGATCTGTGGGTGCTTCGAAAAAGAATCAGCTAGTTTTCATAATCGACTGTGATTATTGGTGAAACTGAATTCATCATTATGATCCAGAAACGAGAGGATACTAAATGGATATTGCTACTGTCAATATGAATTTTTGAATTTATTTCTGGATTCACAGCTGAACTATAAACAAAGCTATAAGTTATAAGGATACTAAATGAATATTGCTGCATTGAACATGAATCTTCAAATCTATTTTTGGATTCACAGTTGAACTATAAGCTCAATAAATAATGCAAAAATAATTTTGTATGCCTACATCTTTTGATATTGAATGAATCTTGACTTTCCTCCCAAATAAACGGAAGAGTAGGAAATTTTATGAAATAAAACTCATTTCTTGAACTCCTATGTTCACACCCAACAGTCATCACCCTGTAAATAACAACAGAGCAGAACAATGACTGGAGATTATTATACCTTACAATTTGCAATCCGATAGTCGATCCCACTTTTGGACAGAGAGTCAGTATGATTTTTATTGCAATATACACTGAGAAAACTAAGTGATGGAAGTAGCAATTCGATTGGTACGGTTAGCAATTTTAGTGATATATCTGACTACTTGAAGCAATATAATCTTCCGACTTAAGTGGAAAATGGAAACCAGTTCTACTTGCGGTTATAGAACAAGACGTCAAACGTCAAACTTATTAAGTGAGGAAATGTATTTTTATCTCTATTGGACTATATTTATTTGTGGAAAATTTTAATACAAAGAATAACTTGCGAACAAATAGCTTATATCAAGTGCTGCCATCTTTATGTACATAAAAACTTATTTTTATGTTCAAAATGTGTCACGGTCGAGTTAAAAATTTCTGGATTCACCACTCAGATCTTACCACTTGAATAGTACAATTTCAGTCATAATTTTTTTCAACCACCTGAGTGGTCCAATCTTCATATTTATTCAATTTTTATTTGAAAATTAATGATAATTTGCTGAGGGAATCAGGAAAAATATCTAGAGAGGTGCAGAATGCTTCATAATGAAAGCAATGTTGGTAGGCTTGATTCTAGCCTTGCACAATGTGCTACTGCGCATTTAGCTGAAAAAAATTATCTTCTACACTGTTTGCGTGCAAATGAAATGTGACTCATCCTTCTTACTCTATCAAAAACAGTAGGAACTATACCTTCCCAAACTGCCCGCAATTGTTAAGTATACAGAGTCTACCATCCACAATATGTACATTCAGTTCGTGAGACAGGGCACAAATTTTCCGTTGATTACCGCTCACTTGAAACTTTGTGAGTGGCTTCATTGTGATAAGTCTGACAACTTTTTCATTTGGCAAAATTATAGATTGGGAGCGGTAATCAACAAAAAATTCATGTCCTGTCTTACGGACTAATTATTAGAGTTGATCAATTATTTTCTATATGCTCTGATACCATTAAATTCTTCTCCTTAGAAAAAAGAGATCTCTTGTATGAAGGTATCACTTTGCGGATGACCAAGCTTTTCCGCAAACAGAAAGCTGCCAAGATTTCTGTCTGCAGATCAGACTGCCACTGCACTTGAAGATGTTATGGGAAAATTAAAATTCGTGAAGTTTGTTCAACTCTTCTGTAGTGATTATTCTCATTTCCAGATAAATAAATCGAGTGTTGGTGATAGTTGGTATGAAGCCTAATTTTCTATGGAATTAGTTTTTCGTGGGACATACTGGTCAAGGAATGATCAAAAAATTCCCGAAGAAACATTGATTGAGCTACGAAGTGCTTCTGCATTGTTTTTGAGCATCTCGTGGTCCACGATACGTTCTTACAAGCTTTCAATAGTGAATTGATTACTCGTGGAATAGATTGACCCGGGCAAAATTAATTTCTACTGAAATCCGGCTCATACCCTTACGTGCATAGAAAACAATTGGAAAATCGAGTAAAGTATATCCTGAATATACTACTCAATTTCATACGCCTTCTAATTAATTGAAGCAAGAACTCTTCAATTTCTCATTTACCTTATAAGTGCTTTTCATCATTGCCTTATCTAAATAATTAATATAGACTTCCATTATAAAATTCATGTTTTAGAATAAGAACAAAACTCAGTTTTAAACAATACACAAACATGTAGTACTTGAAAAGTTAATTGCAACTAGGTACTCGTCATCAAAACCACGAACAAAAGGAAAGAAAAACAAGAGACTGTGTAGTTAGACAGCAGAGATGAAATATCTTACTTGAACAGAAGAACATTTCTTGCAAGTAATCAGACAAAAATAACCACTTTGTAGATTGAGTGCAAGCAAAGAAAAATTGCTTGAATGCAAGTACCCTCATGTTAAAAAAAGAAACAGTCCTCATGTTGGTAATTTACATAATAGTAGTTATGTCAGAAGATGAGTTTGTGAATCTAAGTAGAGTAATGTCTAATTATGGAAGAATCATTGATAAAGAAATTGAAAAAAAGGGTATCTGTTGATTGTAAGATTTTCGACTGAACGACTTCTTGGAAAAGATTTATGTGGACTTAAGGTTACGTAGACGAACTGTATGTATGTGGATTGATGTGATTGATGGTTTGCTACCCGAGAGAAAGTTTTCGAGCAGGAAGAATAAATATGCTTGCATGAATAGGCTTCTGAATGTGAAAGAAGCAAGGTAGGTGTTCTTAGATAGGGGTATCTGGTGGAGAAGAATATGTCAAATATTTCTGTATTAGTCAAAATTCCCTGCATGCTACAAACAAACGAATATGTTAGCGGATAGCAATGCTAAGCTCATCATTCAAAGCACTTCCATACAAAAAACCCATTCTGAAAGTTGACGACACCGTACTGGAAACATCTATTGAAAATGTCTCTCGTATTTTTGAATATTAATAATGTCTGTTGATATAGCGCATGTAGATTATGTACAAAAAAGGACAATATGTGTCACTGAAAATTAAAAAAGCTCTGAAAATCTTCATAGATGTTTGCAAAATATTTTATAACGAAAGTGGAGCTTTAAGCTTGTCATCAATTAATTTCTTTCCCAGTTGGACAGCAGAAAATTCATTTAGCCAAAAATACTTCATATGGGCTCGTATTCTCATTTTTTGTGAAATAATATGCGGTGTTTATATTTTATTCCATTGCTTTCACTATAGCGCTATCTCCATTTATTCCAATTTTTGTTTGAGTAGTGCCTGATTCTAATGTTTAGAACTGAAGTTTATGATTGCAACTCATCTACTTTTCTTGTAAAGAAGTATTCAATGAATTTATTATTACGAGGGTATAACTCACATTCGGAAAGTGTATGCTGGTGTATTCCTATTATTCAGTGTGTGGGTTTCTTTGCTGCCCGTGTTCATTAACCACGAACAGAAAAGTGATTCCTTATTGTATGTGACAGGTCAGACAAATTCATTTATTTGCCATCACCAAGGATTTGTGATCCATATCAGTAATAGTATTTCAAGATAATTACATAATAATCTTGACCTACTTGAACATTATTCATTGGAATACGATATGGTCTAATTATATTGAAGGAGTGATAGTACATGGTAATTCCTCCTAAAAAAATGTCCTCTGAGTTAGTATTCATATCATTTATTGTAAGAGGATGTGTTTTAGAACACGTAAGAGTGAGTACTATAATAATCGAAATGTGCTGCTACAAAATTCAGCGAACGAATAGAATCCACCTATTTCAAAAAATGAAGTTAAGTGACTTCGAAAAAATAACTGCTAGTAATTTTTTCTATCCGTAAAAGAAGCAGTTGTGAAACTCCTTGGAAAAGTCAACTTTGTGTTGATAAATGGAAGCGAAAGTGTCAACCTTTTGCAGAAAACGGAAATAATGGTAATTTAGGCAAGTAGAGTATGAACCTGAGGATAATGACATGAGGTTAAGTGATTGAAAATTCATATTTTAATGAATTTATTATAAGCAATATTATCATATCTATTTGTGGTCAAATATTTATTGCATCTATCTGAACAGTTGTTGATGAAGTTAGTTTTTACTTTGAACCGAACGTTATCAATAAAACTCAATTTTCTTCAACTGCTTTTTTCATAAAAATGGTAATATTTTCCCACATTTCAATTAGAGTACAATGTACTCAATATTTCACGAGGATAGGAATGTATCACTAAGTAGAGTGAGATTAAAAGAAGTTAGAGACTAGCACTTAATTGGGACAGGATGAATAGAAGTGCTATTTTCAGAGGACTGTGCTTTTGTTGGCTCCATAGGTCTGCACTAGATTTTTCAGTATGATGTGTGTCTTTTCTTGGCGAAAATGACCTCCTGCAGAGATTTTGATGTTCCCTCCGCTGGATTAGTGCATCTGTTCTTGTGATTATCATCGCATAAACGCATTTGAGTGGAATTGTCTGTCATGCATTTTTTTGTCGTACAATCCGTCCAGGAGACGAAATAATCCAGTATATTATGGAAATAATAGAGGATATATGGCGGATTGAACGTATACCTGAGAAATGGGAAGAAGCACTAATATGCCCAATTTATAAAAAGGGGGACAGACTGAAATGGGAGAATTACAGAGGTATAGCACTATTAGACGTGGCGCACAAAATTTTAGCAGGATGTTTGAAAAATAGAGTACAAAAACAAGCGGATAATATCCTAGAAGAATATCAAGCTGCTTTTAGACCGAACAGATCAACTACGGATCAAATATTTGCACTGAAACAAACTATAGCGAATAGTTATGAGCACAATCTAAGCCTGCAAATGTTGTTTATAGATTTCAAACAAGCATATGATACAATAAATAAACATGAGCTGTATGAAGCACTCGCAGAACTAGGAATGCCCAGAAAAGTGATAAGATTAATTAAGATGACCCATGAAGAGACAAAATGCAGAATACTGGTGGATGGAGGAACATCAGAGAGTTTCGATGTAAACAGAGGACTGAGGTAAGGAAACCCAATATCACCCGTCCTGTTCAACTTGGCGCTAGAGTGGGTTATAAGGAAAAGCAGAATCTACACAAAAAGAACCATTTGTCAATTAAAACACCAATGTTTAGCGTTTGCAGACGACATAACGTTAATAACCAGAACAAAAACAGAACTGAAGGAGGTATGCAAACGTTTAGTCCCAACGGTGGAGGAAATGGGATTAAAAATAAACGAGGACAAAACCAAATACATGAAGATAGAGTCGGAACATCAAGAAACACAAAAAGAGTCTCTTAAAATACAGATTGGAGGAGGTAAAACCTACGCATTCGAGAAAGTTGAAAATTTTGTTTACTTAGGTGTTACGGTAACAAACAACAATAGCGAAGAGCGGGATATTATAACCCGGATAACGAGAGGAAACAGAAGTGCGGGAGCTATGGGGAAACTATTAAAATCGAAAAGTGTGTCAAGAAGTGCAAAAAAGCGGTTGTATAAAACCATTATAAGACCAGTGGTTCTGTACGGTAGTGAAATGTGGGTGCTAAACAAGACTATGCAAAATAAACTAGAAGTGTGGGAGAGACAAATTCTGAGGAAGATTCATGGTGGTAAAAAAGAGGGTGATATGTGGTTAAGACGAACTAATACCGAGCTAATGGAACTCTATTGTGAGCCTGGAATAGTGGAAGTGGCTAAAGCACAAAGGTTACGGTGGCTAGGGCATGTGCTGAGACTACCAGAGGACAGAGTAGTAAGAAAGATGTTAGACGGAAGTGTTGTGAAAAAAAAAAGAAGGGGAAGACAAAAGGAGAAGTGGTGTGACACGGTGAAAAAGGACTTAGAGACACTAGGGATTACGAATTTTAAGCGATTAGCACAGGACCGTAAAAAATGGCGAAAAATTGTAACAGAAGCCATGGGCCTACTTGGCCTGCAGCACTAAATTATATATAATATATAATACAATCCGTCTTGCCTGGTCACTTCGTCACAATATTCCACAGGTTCTTGAGGGGATTCAGGTTTGGTGATTTCCTGGAGCCAATTGGGAACTTAGATTTGGTTTTCTAGCATAGAGGCCTTTACCAATTTTAAATTGTGACCAGAGACCGGATCGTGTTGGGATGTCTAGTCAAGGGTTCGCATTTGCAACGATCCTGCGGGATAATATTTCGATTGAAAACACCCGCTGAAGAAAGTTTTCTCGACAAATGGCGCTACAAGCTCAAAATATTACACCGTGGGATCGTTTAATTTGTGCAAGCTTTTGACGGGACATTTCGGCTTCTTGTCACAGTTTGGGATTGCTAAAGGCTTTCATGCTGGAGGATAGAATCAGGGTGCTTGATTGAGCTCGAAATTCACCTGACTTGGATCCCATTGAGAGCTTGTGGAGCATTAGAACGGGAATGGAATGCATTATGCGACAGAGCAGCGCATGATGGGTGATGCTGTTCAGATATGTTTGCACGATGAACTGAAGAACATTTGCAATCGCCTGGTAGAGTCAGAGGGTCTGCAGAAGGTCATTTCTGATGGGAGAAGGACGTGCATCATACTGAAAAGGGTGTGGTGGTGTATGGAGCGGAAGGAAGAATAGTTCTCTGAAGGAAAAGATTTTTTTACTTTGTCCCAATTGATTTGCACAGTATATTAGTTTGGGAAGTAAGTTGTAACCTAACTAACCGCGTTAGTTTGATGGTTACGGTTATTTTTGAAGGTAGGGCGGTTATTTTGAGACATACTACGGTACCTGACAACTCGATTTGGGTAAATTTTTAGTGTCTATTTTCCAAGATTCTCAAATTTGTATTCATCTCCATTTATCTAAGTAGCTCTCAGTTAGAACAAGTTGATTAAAGAAGTACTAGACCTCCATTACTCTGATAGGCATAAACGTCACCAAATTTTACTTTGAATCGTATTTGAACCGCGACTGGTCCAACAATAACCGTGGTTGAACCGTTACCAGAGCCTTGGTTTTTTCTCGGAATATACTATCTATGATAAATTGGTTCTATGGTTTTGGATAAGAAATTTCAGAACTAAAAACAGTTTAGTAACGTACGTGTGTTACAAGAACATTTATTCACAATCATTATAGTAATATGTCAATTTCTAATCTTTTTGAGGTGGGGAAGTATGTAATTTCCAACTGCAATGACTAGCTCACGGGTCGGAAGCGACACTTCCATCTCTTGGGTGGGGAATGTTTATGCAGGGTTGTCCAGTATTTGTGCTGTCAGAAATACCGATCATATTATCTAAGGATTCAAATAAAACAATTGATATTGAAAAGAAACGGTTCAATTTTGCAATTCTGCGTAAATCTATTGGTGCGATTCTGGAATTTTTTACAACACTACAGAACTGTAAATCTGGACAAAATCACATCATTCCTTGATGTCAAATGACACTTAATGTATTTGTCAACAAAAATTGTTGCGATTTTGTTCAGATTTACAGTTCTGTAGCGTTATATAAAATACCAGAATCGCTACATAAGTCTTATAAATTCATAAATTTGTAAATTATTAACAAAATCGCTATGAACTCACATCCGTAGCTTTTTCGTTCGATTCGGGGCAATTTCAATGGATACACGTATGAATATCTTGATTAATAAATCATAAGTCCAACAAATGTCAAATTAATTAAATTTTTCAAAACATTCTTGTTCTCATAGACTACTACATCAATTTACTTTGTTGAAAAAAGAACGAAACTGGATCAATTATTCCTCTGAAAATTACGACTGATTGTAAATTAAATAGTATATATACTTTGGTGAGGATTTCATATCAGCTTCGAGCTATATCTGATCCTCGAGGCTTCGCCTCTCGGTCATATAATAAGCTCTCGGCTGTAATGAAATACTTCCCACCTCAGATGTAATATACTATTTCATAAGTAAGTCAATAAGTGCAGAGGCTGTTTTCCAAGAAGGAACTAGTCTCTTGGTGAACATCAGAGCAATTCAAGTTTGATAAGCATCCATTATATTCATAGTGATATTAAGGTGAATTGCGTTCGTAAATTCAAGACGTTATTACTCATAATGGACTGGTGTCAAAAATCAGACTTCATTACATAAAATCTATGAAGTATTTTCAAGTTTGGGTATTATTTTGCTGGAGTGATTTTGTTTCCAAGTAATATGGTATATAGAATATTTCTAGAAAAGTTCTATTGAAATTAGTACCGTTTCTCAAAATCTTGGAATTTTGACGATTTCAAAATGTTCATGATTCGACTGTTACTCAGCTGGGAATTGATTACCATATATTTTCAATTGATTGTTTAACTTTCTTTAAACATACAATATAACGAAAAATTATGTAGGTGCTGATATGTAGTAATGTATGGAAGAGTATTACAGAATCTCAACTTTTGTCTTGATTATAAGTAACTCTCATTTACTAATGAACTATCTGCAAGCAGAGAATCAAGTCTTTTGGAATGTTATTTCTTAAAAGTTCACGTCTTTCAATAAATTGAATTATTTCTTCTATTCAATCTCGAACAACTTTTTTTGTTAACGAGTTTACTGTTCTTGACAAAGACAAAATATAATACTTCAAAGGCTCTAAAACTCTTCCAACGATTTTTCTTAAATCCAAAAAAAGTTACAAAGCTTTTAAGTTTTCTTTAACAAGTGCTGTCGTTTGGTTCTATTGGCTGCAAAACTTAATAAGCTCTCATGGTATTTTACAAGAGTCAATTGTCTCTCGATGCTGTCAAAAACTGCTATAATCTTATAAATTGGTTTAATGTTCTCAGATGGAGATATTGAATTTCGACTCTTGGACGACAGGATTTAAAATTGGTGGAGATTCATGAAATACGTAAGGCAAGCAAGTGCTAAAAATTTACCATTAAAGCGAAGCGTGCTGTGCAAACAACAATAAATGCATGGATTGCTTGTATGCCGTAGAACTCTTTGCACATTTTCACACGTTTTTCCTGTAATTATAAAACAAATAAAACTTTCAATGTCACGGAATTTATCGAATGTGATTCTGTTACTACTATTAATAGTGATGTTGTACTAATAGTAGCTCAAGTTTCAATTTGAAAACTGTATTATACTAGGACATGAATAATAAGTATTCGGCTCAACCAGCAAATAACTCGACTAGTTATGAAAACTGTGTTTCAAATATTACTACTCTTGTCATGTGTACGTGAGATGCCACATTCAAATAATATTATTATGTGCGAAAGTGTGGAGGCTCATAAAAGTGGGGAGGGTTTGGACTTGACCGCGCCAGGGCGTAGCCTTTCGTCCTTACAGCATCGCGCCGCACCGCATCACATCTCCCCTCCCAATGTAAGCCTTCAGCAATATTCCAGAAATGTGGTAGAACATTCGAGAAATGAATATTTCTGTATATAAACGCAAGCAAACGATTTGAGAGTAGTGTAATAGTGAATCTAGAGCAGTGTATATCAAACAGTGAAGTGAACAGTCTATATAAATGTGATATCCAGAAGAATAAAATTTCTTTTTCATTTTCAATCATTAAATATTGACTCATATTTCAATAATAAGCAATATCCAAGCAATAAACATAACAATATCATGATTTCCCTGCGCGTAATACTGAAACCACGGTTTTTACATGGGATTACTGAAACCACATGGTTTTACATGGGATTACTCAAACTTGACAAGCAGGACTTGAAGACGCAAAAGCTAGTGCATTTTGGCTTAAAACAAGGTGTATTATTGAATTGAAAGTCCTACATCACTTGCAATTATTTTACTATTCTATTCGATTAATTCTCAAGCTGCAATTTATTGAACTCAATAACATTCTCTCCTCAGCCAATTTTGTTATCGTCTTATTTTAAACGAGTGGTAATTCAACTATGGGGCGCTGTTGAGTAGATAACGTAGCAATGGTGCGCTTTTTATAATGAGGGACTTGATTAAAACATTTTAGAAGCACTGAACACGTCTTAGAATCTAACAAGGACATCTTGAACACCCTAAAAATTAGGACACAGGAAAACAGAATGGTTGATAATCCTACTCTCAGCTGATGACACAGAAACTCAGGAGGTCCATTATTGTTTTTAAGAGAGGGATTTGGGAAATTTGTGCGAAGTCAGAGTGGTATTTTCATTGAGAAGGATCTTTAGAAGATAATTTTCATCAGATTTCAGCCATATTGGTCTATTAGTCTGTGTGTAGTGTTTGTTTTTATCTGCCAGCCCATAAAAACTCTAAAGTAGAGACTCCTATGTCGTTATAATTATTATTGAATCTATTTGAAAGCCAAAACCTAATAGGCTAAAACTCAGCTATAGGTTGGAGAGTGAAACTAGATCGGAACTCATTGACTGAGAAAAACTTCATTATGGAAAGTCTGCACTTTCGATTAGAATGGTTCATAAGTGGTTTCAAAAAATTGAGGATGACCTTATAAGCACAAGTTACACTGAATGTTCTGCGTGCGCTATTTGGAGATCATTTATGAAATGTCTGATGATGAGTAATAGGAGTGGATGTGCGTCAGATTACTAGTATTATCGACATTTTGAATAAACATATGTATAATATTTCGCTCCAACATTTTATCATGGGAAAGTTCTCTGGAAGATGAGTTTCTTGACTGCCCACAGTTGATTGAAAACGAAATTGTCTGATGTGTTCTCAAATCGGTTCTTATCGGTATCTATAGGACTTTATGCATTGTTTTTCCACCGTTCATAGTGCGAGTGAAGAATTATACAAAAAAATCTGTTTCCATCAAGACAACGCACTAACTCATCATTTTGGCATTTTGATAAAGTTAGAGTTCCTATTAGTTCCGTGTTCTCCCTACTTTCCATATATGATTCCCTTTTAGTCCAAGAGCCCGCTCGGAAATACTACCTCGAATGGTTAGACGATTCTTATGTATTTCAAACGATTCGTCGTGGGAACATTACCCTTAAAAGTCAACGGTGCCATTTTCAATTCTGCCAGAAACAATTAATATTAATTATTCATTATGTGAATTTAACGCACAAACTATCTTTTTATGTTGGACACTTGGAGATTACACTGGAACAAGTATTTTTATGTGTAAAATAAGTGAAACCCACGGTGCCGAGTCTCATTCTGCCACAACCCCCGGAACCGTGCCTTCAAAGTGGTTGGAAATATCGATAAAGTACCTTTTTCTGTTAGACGAAAAAGTCCGTTACAAAAATTGTAGCCAGAGACCTGACGAATTCAAAGAATCAACGGTGCCGACTCTCATGTTGCCAGAAGTCCTCGGCACCGTAGATCAAATCGGCTGCTGGCGCGGCCTATTTTCAGTCAGAATAAAATTTGCATACATTTATTTTTGATGCAACAGTACCTTAAAAGGGAGAATGTAAGGTGTAGTATGGAATAATATTTGATATACTTCAATCCTATCATCTAGGAATGATTGAATCTAGAGTAACTAAGTTTTTACAATAAATGCATACCGTTTCAATTCCGGTAAACTGATAGAAGCAATCAAAGAACGAATGTATAAATGAAATGGAATCAATCAGTCATCGAAGCATACCAATGAAAAAATTGATTTAATGAGCTTCATACTCATTTGTACAAAGTACAAGTCAGTATTGTGAAACCGACAAAATTCACATTAAGAGATTTTGATGAAAATATTCGTATAATGTTGAATTCTTGTATTTTTGACTGGCTTAGGATCTAGTTGTGCTCCTCGCAATGAAATTGCAATCGTCTGTACCGGAGCTGCACTTTACTTCAAACTTTTTTTTACCGATTATCAGATTTGAAATTTTGTGGAACAAATAATTGAATGTTTCAGAATTTTTGGTTGTTTCCAATTTATGTGGAAAATTCGGAGAGTATGTTATATAGAGTGCACTTCCGGTTCAGTCGATTAGTACAATAATAAGAGATAGCCATTCAAATGCTACCGCAATTTTAAATACTGAATTTTAGTATCCCACGGCTAATCTTTCTGGATTATTACGAAAAATTAGAAAAAAGTGTCAAGTGAAGTGCAGTTCCGGTACAGACAATGGCAGCAACATTGCGGGGAGCACAACTAGATCCTAAGCCAGTCTAAAATACAAAAATTCAACATTATACGAATATTTTCATCAAAATCACTAAATGTGAATTTTGTCGGTTTCACAATACTTACTTGTACTTTGTACAAGTAAGTATGAAGCTCACTTGAATCAATTTATTCATTGGTATGCTTCGATGATTGATTGATTCTATTCCATTTATACATTTGTTCTCTGATTGCTTCTATCAGTTTACCGGAATTGAAACGGTATGCATTTATTGTAAAAACTTAGTTACTCTAGATTTAATCATTCTTAGATGATAGGATGGAAGTATATCAAATATTATTTCATACGACACCTTACACTCTCCCTTTTAAGGTATTGTTGCATCAAAAATTGATGTATGCAAATTTTATTCAGACTGAAAATAGGCCGCGCGAGCAACCGATTCGATCCACGGTGCTGAGGACTTCTGGCAACATGAGAGTCGGCACCGTTGGTTCTTCGAATTTGTCAGGTCTCTGGCTACAATTTTTGTATAGGACTTTTTCGTCTAACAGAAAAAGGTACTTTATCGATATTTCCAACCACTTTGAAGGCACAGTGCCGGGGGTTGTGGCAGAATGAGACTCGGCACCGTGAGTTTCACTTATTTTACACATTAAAATACATGTTCCAGTGTGATCTCCAAGTGTCTAACATAAAAAGGTAGTTTGTGCGTTAGATTCACATAATGAATAATTAATATTAATTGCTTCTGGCAGAATTAAAAATGGCAAACTTGACTTTTAAGGGTAATGTTTCCACGACAAATCGTTTAAAATACATAAGAATCGTCTAACGATTCAAGGTAGTATTTCCGAGCGGGCTCTTGGACCATTTAATTAGTACCTGTTCCCTTATATAAAAAATTACCGATGGGAAGGTTAACTCAATAAGAAATCTGATTGTAAGAACAAATACCTATTTTGCGATCGATTCTATTTCTTGAATAGGATCAAAAAGTTGAAACAATATTGATCGAGGTATACGTTGATGGATAAAAATATTTCATCGAATACAAAATTGTTCTTCCAATTTTTTTTCACGATCTTTTGAAAGTTCTCTCGTTTGACGATCATCGGAAGGTGCATGAAATTGTGATCGAAAAATTAATTGAGTATCATCTCTTTCCGAATATTTTTTTTTCGATTCAAACTTGCGCTCTCACTGGGACATACATTATTCGCATGTCGTGCAACAAGGAAGTAGTAGCAGCAATAATTTTTGCGGAGAGCATTGATTTATTCCTTTTGCTGCACTATGCCTGATATTGATGAATAATGGAACTTTTCTGAAAATAATTCAATTTATTCCATCTTGTTCTTCAAACATTCCCACTTTTTTTTTGTCTGTAATCATTTCACACAATAATAGTGAAATATGAAGAAAAGTAGGAAATTAGCTGTTCTGTATAACATAATTCCTTTACTAGTGATGGTCATTCTCACAATAAATAAACATGTAGCTAAACAGCGAAAATATATTCAGCTCTTAGCGGTAATAATTCTCCATAAATAGCAAATGTAAGAGCAGATTAAGTAAAGTGAAAAATTAGAAGGTACATCAATTTACGTTTTTTATGTGTACAAAGGCGTAAGGCGTTGGCTGTTTTAATGTTTTATTTATAAGAGTTTGTTGCACAAAAAGCTTTTATATTTATAGCAAATGTAAAACAACCTTAAAATTAGATTAAGCTGTTTTCCGGTGATACTTTAAAAGCAGCATCAGTTAAAATGTTACAAGAGAAATTCTTTCCTGTAAATTGGAACACAAAGATGTGGGAGTATCATTTCCCAGGTTTTTCCTAATTATATTCTTTTCATTTGAGTTCTTTCATGTGACTTTCAAAAACCCGTTTGGCTCAAATGCAACTCTATAGATAATTCCAACATCATTCGAATCGGTTTGAATATAACTGTTTTTTTTTTTCATCTGTGAGAATAAAATACACTGCACAAATATTCGTTTCAACAAAATTCAAGTTTCAGTTTGGCCAAAAGACAAACGAAACGTATGGTATCGAAGTTGACAATACAATTTTTGATACTTTTCAACCTGTTATTACTCAAATAGAACACTTGTTGTAAGATACACTTTCATAAGACCTTTTGAGGCACTTGTTCATAAGAAAACACACCGGAAGAAGCTGTTTTTCAAATAGAACGTGTATTATCATATATCAAGAATAGCTCATATTCAGATTGGTAGCTCGATAATATTGTACCCATATGGAAAACATATTATGAAATACACATTTCATACGACATTTAAAGGTATTTGTTCATCAGGAACCACCAGGAACCTCAGCACCAGTAGCCTTTCTTTCGACAGAAATATGTGCTCTGAAAGAAGCTTTTATGAGGCTTGTTTCTCGTGTCAGGAGTAGTACGGAGATATCAGGTCCGCAAATTAATTGAAAAGTACTTTCAAGATATTGAATTATTATTTTGAATGGCTATTCTAAATATCATTGGTAAAAGCTCCAATAAAAAGAAAACCTATCATCATGTTACTTTTTTGCATATAATGTTGGGCATAGAATGCATTCTTATTCATATCAACTGAGTGATGACATTTTTATTGATCCATGTTATTGTATTGGAGTATTGAGATTATCACATTATTCTCGAATAATTTTCCTTAATCGTACAATCAAAAGTTATGCAGCAGTAGAATTAGATAAACTATCCAGTAATAAGTGAATTATATGAACTACGTGAAGATAAATGATGAATAGAACACTGTGCTTGACATTTTCTTCACTATTTATATCCAAACACTCATGTACATTTTGGTAGCTATGCTACCACCATCAGAATACAATACAAAATTGAAAAGTTTCTACATTTATTCACACTGTAACTAGTGCAAGACATGAAATACTTGAACGAATCAAAATACATAGAGAGGAGGGGTGGAGTCTGAATATACAAATGTACGTGAAGATAGATGATAAATTAGACATAACTTGACCTTTTCCCCACTATTTATTTCTAAACACTCCTATACATTTCGGTAAATTTGTATATCTAGACTCCACTCCCCTTTTTATTCTGATTGGTTGAAGTATTTCTTACACTAGTTGCAGTATGAATATATGTGGAACATTTCAGTTTGTTTTGTACTCTGATGATGGTAGCATCGCTACTGGGATGTACATAGGTGTATAAAAATGAATATTGAAGAGAAGGTCGAGCACAGTGTTCAATTCTTTCAGTAATACTCCACTTTTATTGTACTCTATTTTTTTAAATATTCAATTTTTGTTTCGCATTGCATCATATGATCATATTCAGATTTGAGACATATAACATGGCTTACATGGGTTGGATATTATCGAAACTTGAAATCTCTGATTTCAGGTAGATGTTTAGAACTTGTCAACGACTTTTGTCCAGGGTCCAGTAATATACCTCTTTTTTTAACATATTTAGAAACCAATAAGACTTATTTTTTGGAAAGTGTGTTAAATCGATGAATCGAATAAGCACACACTGTGATGTCAAATGACAGGTGCCTTCAATTCTAATTATACCAATTGTTTATTCAGCTAGCGGTATGCCCGACCACGCTTGGGCTATGATAATTGGGACCGATAATTTATATTGAAATTCATTTCTATTGATTTTGATATTTCTCTGTGGTATGAGTTTTTTTTTGCAAATATTACTGTATTACTTTAATATATGTGTGTAGCATATAGCATTCCAATCCCTGCAAGGCTTAGCCAGACTTAGCAGCGAGATGGTCTATCCAACATGTTTCTCATCTTTTCGGTCACTGTTCGCTTATGCGTTCGAGAAACATGTCTGCACTATGATTTCCTGCTCTTAAGTCTGAGCTCCAATATTTATTTCTGTGATTATTGATGTGATACTTCATTTTGAATCAATTTTGCATCCTGCCTGATATTTTGTCCATAGCTTCGTTGCATACTCTGCAGCTTTCATCTCGACATTCTATATATGTCTTTATTTTGACAAATATCTGTCAAACATTGATATTCATATTTTTGACAATTATATCAGGCATGTTGCTTTCCAGTTAACAAGCGCATCGCAGGGCGTTGGACTATTACCTACAAAGAAACATGCTCTTGAAATGCTCAAAATAATCTTGTAATCATGAATGACCTGAGGACATTATAGTTGATGCTTCATAATAGATCTCTTTATTTTAAATCTTGGATCACAATTGTTCCGAATAACTGTGGACTATATTAATAGATTTGAAGATTACGTTCGTTACCAATATCATTTAGTAATTCGGACTTGAAAAATGATTGCTACAATGATATATTATAGGGCTCATTTGGATCAAAATATAATAAATCATTTGTAATTAGTCCGACATCTATTATTGAATTTTCACACTATATAGTACTCATTTGAATGTTGATAAATGATATCAATCCAATACCATATTTCAGTGTGGATTTTCCTCAATAATTATTCCGATGTAATAAGTAGACTCTTCAATCGTATGAGTTCTCGTTCTCGAAATATTAAAAAGATAGTGCAATGTACATTTTAACATTTTCAGCTTGTGTTGGAATTATTATCTCGTGAAGGAGTCACTTAGACAAACATTTTCATGTTATCTGAAGTATAAATCATTCAAACCTAAATGTTACCAAGTAGATGCAAATATCCTTTAAAAGTCAAAAGTAAAATTATCAAGGATAGTATAATCAAAATACATCATGCAAATACGGACTTAGACATTTTGTTTGCATTCCGAATAATCAGAAGATTTCAATCGTGGGCCTATTGCTATATTCATGTTTTGAATGAAATTCAACTCTACGACTCCAGCACTTTGAATGTAAAAAGGATATTGTTCTGAACTGCTCAGATACGAGGAAATTGATTATATGAACATCATATGATAATCTCTATGTGCCCCAAGTCAAAATAAGGCTAATTATTAATCACAGAGACAATAAAAATAATTTCTCCAATACGGAATAGCCTTCAGTCGAATAACGCTATATTGCTGATTGAAATTGACTTCTAAAATAAACGCGTAAAAGGAATCCGGTCCCAAAAATGTTGTTCGAATCTGAAGTTTTTTATAGAAAATACTCATACAAGATTTTGTGTGTGGTAGTGTGAATCGATAGCTGCTCCTATTTACTATCTATTCTGAAATAATTGACGGTATTATTAGTGGAATCAATACAATAAATAGCTATCTATTCATTCCTATATTCAATAGCAGTATAATTGCTATCAACCATGACGTCCAGAATCTTGCAGAAATTCATTCACAGTAAGATATGTTTAACAAAATTTGATTGAATGGTAATTCAAGATGGTTTCGATGGAAAATAATTGATAGAGCGACAAAAGTAGCAGTTGCACTCTCATCGGAATATTATTATTACTCCAAATAAGAGTTTTTTTTGTATCATTCAGTATAATTGATTGTTCCAAAAACTTCTTTCTAAGGCTGTGAAGTTGATACATTAAGCATCCCATACAGACAATGCGTAATATAAGTGTTTTCAGAAATTTTCACTTTATCAACGCTGCCACTATCAATATCTTATTGATTAGGAAGTGGATATAACAATCTGAGGTCTGAAACATATTTGCAGTTGTAGATTAATATTTTAGTCACTCTTTCAAAGTATAGTGGAAGTTTACAAAAAGTTAAAACAACCTTACTAGTTAAACACATAGAAAATTGAATTTGGGAAACCTGATGTATAAAAGTTCAAAACTTCCAGAACTAAACTCACATTTCTAAAATTGGACAGGCTTCAAATGGGAAAGCAAAAATGCTTGACGACAAGAAAGGTGCAGGTTGAGAAATTCAAGACTGAACTCTTCATCAAACAGTTGAAAAAGGTTGTTTATATTATCAAGTTTTAAAGCATAAAGAGTGAGACACTAAACAAAAAGGGTTGAAGTTAATGACAAAGATGTTTTCTTATGAAAGAAAGATCATTTCTAGAGAGTAATCACTAAATTGTTAAACGAAGCTAGTATTAAGATTTAGTATAAGCACCATTGATCAAAGGCAGCACGCTGAACGAGAATTACGTTAATGAATAAGGGAATACACAGTGAACGCAGACAAAATCTTTAAACATCTTAGCAAAATTCAAAAAGATATGGGATATTTCGCTTTTTTTTAAACTTAAAGCACTAATTTAATAAAAAGTACTGGGAACCAAACACGGTTCAATGTGTTACCGGTACGAGAACTGTCCGGTATTCAACTAAACTGGAACTAGAGATTACCTTGACTATGTATATTTGATACAAGGTAAGATCTTGAAGTGTGCTAGGATGACAGCCTTCTTTTCTTATTTTGGTTGGATTCTAGGTGTTTTCACGACTTTCATCAATATTCATTCCGTGTGAAATAATAATAATTATAGTACTGTTATTACCTGTTTTCGAATGGACAAGAGTGTCGCCGAGCTATGGTAAGATTTGATCCCTACCTATATATTCTTGTTTCACAATTTGTATATTGAATTTATTATTTCGAACAGAGTATTTGTTGTACACTTCAAATTCAAAGATTGCTTTCTCCAATCTTGTGTGAGTATCAGTTTAATTATTTGCAACTTAGTATTGATTCTATCACTCGTCACAATATCGATTCCATCACCCAAAGTCGGTTATTTATTGTACTACACGGAACTGACATCTAGAACCGGAACCGTTCAGTTGCGTAGATATAGATCACCCAACTATGGAACTAACCGGATACTCAATTTCTTCCCGTTCTTGACAGCAATTAATAATTTTGTCTATATCTGATCAATAATCGAAACTTGGGAGCTACCTATAACTTGAGATATAACTGTTGTATAATTCATGGATGAATATAGATTCTTTTGTTTGTGGGTATTAAATTATGAGCATTGAGTAAAGAGTTCTATTACTGTTTTTACTCTGTAGTCTTCAGGAGTGCAACAGACTCACATAATTGTGAGCAGCTGGACAAATTTATATTCTTCTAAACTATATTAATAGATCCCAGCATTTGCTACTCTTGTCCATTGATTTTTCTATTTTTTTTATCGATTGTTCCTAATAATGATGTAGATTCTCATCATCTAACGTTCATTTTTTATACATTTCAAACAAGTCAAGATACATGATAATCTTAGTTTTTTGCTTCTGCTTCTGAAAGCTTAATAATTTTGTTCCTAAGTGAATTCTATCAGCTTGGCGAGAATAAGATGATATAATTTCCAATGATAAAATGTATTTAAAAATTGGATTCGTCCTACAGAGACATTATGAATATCTTTGAATGATGGATCGTCGGATGTTGGATAATTCAGGATCAGTAAATAAAGAACAATTCACATCACTTGAGCAAACGTTTCGAATCTTATTTACTCTTCATCAGTGCCTAAATACAAAAACATTAAATACATTTCCTCTTTTTTTACAATTATCAATATTGTGTTACATACCCAGTGATTAAAACTCTAAGTTGCCATAAAAAATCATTAGAATACATTACAAAAGTTACTTATTACAACAGTGTAGTGTTCATCTTACAATACAGGCACAGACTGAAAGTGATAACAGCGACCATACCAACATCCGTTTCCCCCAACTGACCTGGCTGAATCTCTTCTTTATTCCGCAGTGCAGTGCACATTTGGCGCGTACTATGAACTTTTTTGCAAGTTTTCTAAAATATTTTGAGTAAATGTTATCAAAATATTTCAGAAAACTTGCAAAAAAGTTCATAGTATGCGCCAAATGTGCACTGCACTGCGGAATAAAGAAGAGATTCAGCCAGGTCAGTTGGGGGAAACGGATGTTGGTATGGTCGCTGTTATCACTTTCAGTCTGTGCCTGTATTGTAAGATGAACACTACACTGTTGTAATAAGTAACTTTTGTAATGTATTCTAATGATTTTTTATGGCAACTTAGAGTTTTAATCACTGGGTATGTAACACAATATTGATAATTGTAAAAAAAGAGAAAATGTATTTAATGTTTTTGTATTTAGGCACTGATGAAGAGTAAATAAGATTCGAAACGTTTGCTCAAGTGATGTGAATTGTTCTTTATTTACTGATCCTGAATTATCCAACATCCGACGATCCATCATTCAAATATATAAACTTCTGGATACGATCCATATTTCAATTATGAATATCGTGTTCTACTTCTCAGTCTGCAATAACATTCTACAGTTGTAAAGCACAGGAATAATCAATTAAAAAAAAAACTATTTAGGCTTCGTAATAACAAATTCAATCAACAAACATATCAAAGTATTGAACTTCTGAACTCAGTATTCATCACCAACCTAACAAGACAAACATTTCTTTGCTATATTCTGTATGAAAGGGCAACAAAGTTATAGCAAACAACAAAAAACTGATAGTAAACGAAGATTAATGTCTAAAAAAATCCACATTACACATGCATAAGCACATCCACCGTGTCTTCGGAACTAGAATGTCGCCGTTGGGAATTTATAATGTCTTATAAACTTTGTTCAAGACTGTAAAATGCTTCTTGACGAACGACACTAACGTTCCTGTCAATGTTTGATATTTTCAGCTAGAGCTTTCCGCGAAAAATTTGAAATTTGGATTTGGTGGTGATATACTAGCCCTGTCCAGTTTCCTGTATAGTTCCATTAATCCAGAGTTTGTTCTTCTCAAACATAAACTTTCTCCTTAATTATCTCCATTTTTTTTTTCTCAATTTTGGCATCTCCTACACTTTCAATCTTTTCTGGTCAAATTAAATCGTGACGATTGTATTTTTACTTACTTGTTACTTGTACTGAGTACAAGGAAGTATTGTGAAACCGACAGAATTCACTTATCGAAATTTTGATGGAAATATCCGTTTTGAGCATCCCTGAATCCATTTTGACTATCTTCGGCTTCATGTCGGTACGTATGTGCATTCGTTCGTTTGTTCGCTTGTAACTCGCAGATCACAAAACTGGTTGAACGTATAATGTTGGAATTTTGTATTTGAGACTGGTATAGGGTCTAGTTGTGCACCTTGCATTAGGATTCCAATCGTCTGTACCGGAAGTGCACTTTATTCGAAACTTTTTTAGAATTTTCCTAATAAATTCAGAATGATCAACCGTAGGATGTTGAAATTTAGTATTTGAACTTGATGTTGTATCAGAATGGTTATCTGCTATTTTTGTATGAATCGGTCAAGCCAGGAGGGCACTTTACTTGAAACTTTTCTAAATATTTTTTTTTTGCATAAATCTAGAATGATTAGTCATAGCATATAGAAATTCAGTGCTTGAACTTGTAGCATCAAAATAGTCATCTACTATTTTTGTATCAATCGGCTGAGCCGTAAGTGCAGTTTATATGTATAATAGACATTAAGAGTTTGCCGTATAAAACAATCAGTTTAATTGAAATGATAAGGTAGGCAATGATAATCTGTTATCAATTTTTTGATTTTGTTTGACATTAAATTGAATTAAAATTATAATAATTATAATCTGAAGTGACAGAAAACTCCATCGAATAAATTTGTATATATATCAAATGATGTACAAGAAGTCACGTGATGTTTATGTCAGATACTTATTATTGTACTATTTCTAATAAAAAAACAGTTATTCTATCAGTAGAACTGATCAATTCATTAACTTCTTGAATTAAATTTGCTCTTTGTTGCCTAATGACAAGAAAATTTATTTCTGATCTATTTTCTTATAACAAAAATTGGTGTTCTGAGTAAATGAACGAATTCACAGAATAGATCGAGTGCGTTGATGCGACATTTTACAGCGCGGTAATATCTTAATAACTCAAACGCTGTAATAGTAATTTATACAATAAGAGTATAAAGTTGAGCAATGTGATATAAGGCCGAATATTTAACGAGTCAGTAAACTTTTAGGCCGAATGTCGTAATACTTCCTTATTTTTGTATTGCGTACAAACTTTTTCTCCGAGATCCCAAATATGAGCTTTAAAAACAAATCAAAAACATATAATACAACATTAGTTGACATTTAGACTTCACACATAATGGGTCGATGATAGATGGGTACAAAGCAGTGTGCTTTATTTTTTCCTTAATATCATCAAGCTACATATCTTTAGACAATCTTAGAACCAACAGAACTGCAAAAAGCACAAATGCTTTGAGAATCAGTTCAAATTTTGACAGGTTCACAGCAGAATATAGTATTAATTATAAAACACCACATCGCGTTTCGAAATGTAGACCTAGAATAAATAATTGGAAGTTAGTTCCATCTCTTCGTCTCTTCTATTGCTCCGCAAAAAAGTAATTTTGCAACTGAAGGATGGGAACAAGGAAGATTCGATGAATATTTCATTTGCAATAGGAATTCTGAATGTAAAAGTGATTTAGAGAGAATAAATTATTGGGGAAGTTTGCATAATATAATCATAGCCTCCCGACAAGTGGTGGACACTTCAGTTATAACGAATGCAAATTTGACCTCAAAGGCAAAGTTATTAGGCTGAATGTAATCCAAATGATAATCCATCTAACCTAGAATATATTATTATTCTCAGAATCACTCCCACAATTCTATATTACATAACTTATTTGCAATTTTCTTCCATTTAAAAGCTTCCATCATTTTATTTCATGATGGGTGATATTTTTATCTCGCAAATAAAAATCACAACTATGATGAAATATTCAGTCAGATGGGCATTAAGTTCTGGAATCAGTATTCCGCAATCAATTATGTAATCATTGAAATTTGGAAGAATACGTGCAAATTCAACATGATATATGAATATTGAACAGACATCTGTAATTTTGTCATTTTACATTAGATATGAACACCAAACTATTATTCATCCAAATTCAGAATTATACAAATGTCACTTTGAAGGCAACAAGATCTACAAACATTAAACGCTCATTCGAAAATTCCATTACATAACTGAAAAGTGCCAATTTTGTAGACGTTCAAAATTGATAAGCAATTGATGAATAGACGATTATTGTTCTTGTGTTTGCATTCTGGCCAATCAGAAATTGCAGTCGATTACTGATTGACTATTCATTCTGAACTATTGTGGAGTTTTCGACCTCATCAAGAAAATGTATGCTTTGATCAAGCTCTGAACCTAGATCTTCCAGAAGAATTCTAATATCGTGGACTATTTGATAGTGTACGAATATATTCGATCTTGAATATCGGTTGACGTAGAAAAAATTTTGTCTACAGTTCTTGTATAACTGGCTCTATTCAAGTTGAACAAATACGTTTGACGATGTTTCTACTTTAGATTAAATAAATTTTCAAGTCAAAAGTTGAAATTTGTAATTTGAAATTTAGAAGATCGAGCTAATTCATAAGCTAGACGAAAACATAGATAAATAAATAGTCTAGCCTCCAAATTATAAATTTCAACTTTTGACTTGAAAATGACTTCAATCTATAGTCGAAACGTCGTCAAACGTATTTGTTTAACTCAAATAAAGCCAGCTATCCGAAAATTTCAGACAAAATTTTTTCTACTTCCACCAAAATTCTATTTTTGGCTGATTCAAATCACCTTCCAAAGATCTTGAATCTCAAAATGATATTTCCCAAAGACAGTTTTGGTATTTGCATATTTCATAACCAGAAATTATGTTGGAACAAATGACATTTCAACACGTTGTTTAGAATAAATTTGCATGCCGTTAGGAATTCTTCAATCATCATTTTCGACGAATCAGAAACTGTTAGTCTAGTTTCCAATGGTTATCTCTTAATAATTCAAGTATTCATTTCTGGCTTTCCGTTCAACGATTCATAATTTTGAAAGTTTTTCTGTAATATTGGAAAGTTTCCTGTATCTTGTTAGAGAAAATATAGTCTACTAAGGGCAATTCTAATACTCTTTGAAAAAAACTATTCTGTGATATGATATATGTGTCCTATTCTCCAATATCTCATAGACCAAACTGTATCTCAAAAGCTGAGCATGAGATCAAAATGAGTTCATTTTTTAAGTCCGCAAATAGGTCAATTTTGATCAGTGCCAACATCGAACAGTGAAAAAATGACACATTGAAGCTTCGAAGCTATGGTTCTCCAAGAATGATAAGATGATCTTTGATCATATTGTCTTTTGTGATAATGGCAAACAATAAATCTCTAGGACTGATCTAAAGTTTGAGTCGATAGCTCCACTTATTCTTGCAGAAAATAGTCATGACAGCCGGACGGAAAAGTGACTTCCACTTTTACTTCGTAAGATAACGTAATCCTGGAAATTGTAGCAAAGCTTTGGATTTATTATCTGAGAAAATTACTGCCCATGAATGTTTCATAGTCTGTTCGTGGCTGAGGCCTGGTATTTTTTGTGATATAAATAAATTAAATTGTCAACTTTGGCTCGGAAACTGTCAGCTCTCCCTAATTTGCTGAATTTTTGTGGCCATTCAATTGAAATAAAGTATACTCCAGCCCTTTTGACAGAAATTGACATATTGATAAATATTATTTGTTAAAAACTCTTGAACTTTCATAAATACGGATACTTGATTTATTCATAATTTGTCAGATATTTTATAATGTGATATTTCTACCTATGGATTTCGAAATTTCAAATTACTTCCTCATTAGATAATTTCAAATTGTATTCACGGATGGTATCATTTTATACAGTCCAGAAACATACAATTTATACTGATTTCAAATTCAATTGAGAATCTCCTGTGTAGTCTGAATACACTATTTGAATTTCAACACTTTGTAGGGCTTGAATTTAAATATAATTCTATCTACCTACACGGTGCTGCGTGAGCTTATATTGGATTGATTGAGTTCATTTGAATTATTTGTTGGTCACATTCACACAAAGGGAACAAATGAAACAGAATAACAATATGGTGGGGGAGTAACTGCTGGACAAGGATAAATGAAATGCGGGGAACAGAACAATCGCTGATGATAGTTCTGTGGTTTTGACCTCAAATTTTTTGTACCATTCCGTAGAAGGGAACAAAAAGCTTAGACTGTTTTGAAAGCTGCAAAATGTTCAACCCTACTGATTAATCATTTAAGAGAATGCAAAAACTAAGAAAGCCTCATGATTCTCTGATTCTCACAGAATCACGGACAAAGTAACTTCAATAACTGATTTTTGAAAAAGAAATCTCCCCGAAGATTGGAAATTAAGTGCAACAAGCTGAAACGCGACAAATACCTGAAACGACAAATGATGTCTATCACACGGAATACGAGAAATTAATGATGGGTATATGTGGATACAAAACAAAAACTTGAAAACTGTAAATGATTCTTGTATGGATGTTTGATTTTTTTTCCGATACAGGGTATAACAGAAAGGATACATTGAATTAATCTAGTAATCCAGTCGGGAGCAACAATATTTCTTTGAAACTTTTTCCGAATTCTTGATTTTGTTTAGCAATTTAGCTCCCTCCTCAACATAATTTAACTAGTCGCTTAGATGTTTCCATCACTATTGGATCATGTCCTCCAAATGGATTTTAAGAAAATATCAATTTAGCTCCCTCCTCAACATAATTTAACTAGTCGCTTAGATGTTTCCATCACTATTGGATCATGTCCTCCAAATGGATTTTAAGAAAATATCAATGGATAATTATAAAAAAGTTTTGCACGATTGGGAGATCTACTCAAAATATGGATCCAAATTTTTTATTTCAAATTGGGTTCTATCACGTATATAAAGTAATAATGCCATATGAAAGTTTATTAAATTTTGTATTGTGAATATTTTTCACACAATTTTTTGATAAACATTACATTTTTTATCAATAAATTAAAAGCCTCAAGTTTTGAATACGTCGAAAATTGCCGTAAACACCCGAGCGCAATCGATGTACATGTGACGTCACTTCGGCGGTGCTCAGAGCACAGATTATCTATTTACTCAGAGTAATTACTGAACGTTATTGCAAAAATTATATCAGAAGAAACATTATGTTGATGTTGTTTTGTTAATTTTCATTCCAACACACAAAAAAAATGTCCTAATAAGATTTTTGTAAGCAGAAAGGTATTGATAAAATGTTATCACCTGTGATGTTTAGACGTTTCATATTTTATTTTGAGATGGATTTGATATTTAGTTGTGGGCTGAAGTACACAAAATTCTTGTGCATAAACCCACCATAAGATGAAAATTCATAATAATTGTAAACAAATATCAATTTTAAATCTTACTTACGTTAAGAATGCAATCGGTCAAATTTAAATATCTGTAAATATCATGCAGCCATATTTTAATTCAGATTGATGAATACTATAAAATATGAATAATTATTATATGGTTTATATTTATAATATCTGACAAATTTCCAGACTATAGGTATATGGTGTATCAAAATAAATGAATATAACCAGAAATTTGAGCAAGTACGCCAGTACGAGTACCTTCAAATGCTTCAACGGTGGAAGGTGATATGACGTCATTATTATATCACCTCAAGTGGGTGGAAAGTCATGAAAAATCATAGAATAGGTATCCAGGAGTGATTCTTCCTTTCACAATACATGTTTTATTTTTACGTTGAGTACACACATAACCTATTCTATAGCATTATCACAAAATGATTCTCGACTGGATTTGTACAAAAGATGTGTCGGACTAATTAAAAAGAGTTTTAACACTTCTTTCATCTATTCAAAATATATTGAATTTTATATATCAATTATAATTAATATACTTATTCATAAATTATAAGAATAGTTTTTACACTAATAGTCTGATATTATATATTGAAAAAATAATATAAAATCACAACTTTTTGAGAATATTCAATCACAAATAAAGATAAATAAATGAATATTTTCAGTTGAAATCCACTATTTCTCATTTATCGCCTTTGCTCACGGGCGGTAAGTTAGCATAACCATAGTAACTACAGCTTGCATGATAAAATCAACATGCTACCTCAAATAGCGGGCCAGTAAACACAGGAACACGCCAAATCGTGCAAAAAATATTTCATATTTTTATATTAGTTCAGTAGACTATTTTTAGAAATATACTATGAAATATTAAGAAGTTATTGTTTATCTGAATGAAATAGATGAGTTTTAAAATGAAGCACCTAATAAGAAAGTGCATGTGATCTCGTTTTTGTCTAATATTATTACAAAGTTCATACTTGGATCTATTCAATAATGTGTGCCCGTTAATTGATCTGCCAAACAAATAAAACGTACGTAATATTGCATCTAATATTCAAGAAAACATTAATTTCACTTACCAAATTCAGTTTGACCATATTTGTAGGCTATGTTATCTGTTCTCCAAGAATACGACCTTTGAGAATTATGTCAACATTTTTGATTGAATCATCCACCAACCTAAATATTTTAGAATAGAATTCTATTCAACATTCCGCCGCTTTCTTCGAACATACCGTTGAGTGATTTTCTCTTGATGTTCGAGAAATACTGTGAGTTAATTGGCCGCTCATATTTTGACTTTTCTTAGACTGTTTTCTCCAGCTGTTGTCTGTGAAAGTGCAATGATCTTGTACATGCACAATCAATCTAATTTTCGAGAAATATACTGACTGTCTGAGAAAAATACGTGAAATCCGTAAATTGAGATAAATCTTTTTGACATTGAGATGTAAATATGACCAAGAGACCAAATTGTTGATCTCAGAAATGAATTCAATCTATCTTACATCATAGGTATGCAAGAATAGAATTACCGAGGTGAGCGAAGATCTCAATATATGGCCACATGATATTCTTTCAATTTAAATAATGATTGACATGACTACGATGGTTTAAAGCTACCAAATACTCATTCAGCTTGTACCTTCCAGGCACATTGTGAAATTTCTGACATAACTTTGATGAATCCTCACGCACTATTAAGAGGGTTTGAACAGAAAAAAGTTATTAAGAAAAATTGTTACACTCAACGAGTGCTATTACTTACTGATTAAGATTGATATACTTATTTCTGTTGCACTCTATCATAAAATGCATGTATCGATGAAGACATTTAGAAAATGATACAAAGCTAGAGAATCTTAGGTTTTTAAGAAAAAATAGTCGTATAAATGTTTCATCCATGCTTCTGATGATACCTATTTGCTTTTGAAGATATCAAATTATGATTTTTTCGACAGAAATGTTATAATCAATCGTTTTTCAGGTTGTTGTTATAAGTGACCAATTTTGTTTAAGCAGGAGAGATGAAATTTGTGATTTACATTTAATCGGTACCATCAATATACAAAAAATTTGAAAAGTAGATAATATGCTATTATTGACAAAATCAGAATACCGTATGTCAAATTATTTGCGAGATGTCTTGCCTTACGTTCAAAGAATGTTTACACCAATAGGATGTTTCTAAAATATGACTCCGATAAATGCATCAAACAAGGTGTTGAGATTAACACATTTGGCCTATGTTCGTTCCCTGTAGCTCGTTTCTTAAATTTCTCAAACCGGCCCTGCTTTCAGAAAGACGTAGGCTACCTTAGTGACGAATAGTGACATGACAGCTGATAAATTAAAATGTTAAGTGGGTTGGATATCTTTTGCGGTAGCAAATGGTAACATTGGAAAGGTCATTGGTAATAAATTGGATGTCCTAAAACGCATTGCCGTAGTTGTGAACGGAGATAGCTTGGCTTTAATATCGTAAGTTGGTACTATCTATAAAGTAAATGTTGAAATAACTGGAAATCGTATCGAAATATCAGACATTAATTTTTTTTTTTGACTATTCATCCCATGTTTACTTGAAATATTCAATAATTTCTTGGCTATGTATAATACATTAGCCTACAAATGTTATCAATCAAACACGTGACACAGTCTGGATTAACAGTTGAAAACGCGATTGCGCAGAAACGAACAATACTTCACCAAAATAAGTATGGTCACTATAAATGATATAAAATCCAACATAAATTTTTATGAAAAACGTGAGTAAATTATTATTGTTTGATATTCCCGTCGAAAGTTATGAATGAATAAATAATTGTTGACGTCATCGAAGTCTGTTGTTGCTTAGCAACTTTTAAGAACTGGAGTATTATAATCTTGAGATTGTACACGCTTCTTAGTTTAGTCTGTGATTTTGATGCAGGAATAATAAAAAATATTCCTCTGGGCTTTTTATTGGAAGATATTTTTTATAAATCAGCCAATCACTCAACACCAATTATATTGAGTAGTGTAATCCCAGTCAACAATTGCATTTCCACAGCACTCAATACGAGTTTTCCCGCAATGTATGGCTCTACATTATTTGTATTTATCATCATACAGCAATGCAGTATCAGTGCGTAAATAGTTTCTGCTTTTGTAAATAGCTTACAGAATACAAATCACCAATGCAGACATCACAGCTAATCAATTAATATTCATTTTACGTTTCTCGTTTCACGTGGATACTATCTCTAATAGCATATTGCACTTAAACATCAAAGTTATTGAATTCGATGAGTATCCTCAAGTAGAAGCAAATAATTAGCTTATAGGAACCAAAATATGATTCAAATCGTAACATTTGAACGTTATGCGCCTTTGGTCGGTTATTATTAGTCGTGAGAATAGAAATTTAGAGACAAAAAATTAAATTTTAAGTTGAAAAAACTTTTTTGGAGTATCAATGTCAAACTTTATTGTGCATAGTGTTTACAATGTTTCACTAGATAATCAAATTTTTTCAGCTAGTAATTATTATGTTTTCAAGTTTACAAAAGGTTGAACCTATATTTCGTACTCATAATGTTAAAAATAGAATTCAACAGTCAACAGGAAATTTATGTCTACGTGCCGAATTTATCGATTCACTCCAGAGTAAATTCGTAAATTTTAAACGTTGGGAATGGTCACGATTTACAAATAGTTCACTTCTTTCATCACTCCAAATTCATTTAGATCACAATTTCAATTTGTGGTAATGTTCTTCTGTCCAGTTCAAAACCCAACTGTTATTATCATTGCTACATTTGTTTGAAGCTTCTCTGGAAATAAGAATTGGAAAATACTCTTTCAACTGTCTTGCTTATCTTTTTATTTATTCCCATTCAACATGTCGTCTCCCAACATATAGGAATAAATAATTGAATGTTTTGTCTCTGGATTATGAGTCTCAAAGTGTGAGCCGTGAAAAGCGGAAAAATATTTTGCACTCAATCCAAATTCAGTTCAACCACCCTGAGAGAACTAAGTTGCAAGGGTGTACCGTTAAATTTGATGTGATGGTAAGTGATAGTCTTACAATTTGAGTGGAACGGGTAGCAATTGTAACTTGGTACCACTTGCAGTTGTTGAGCGAATGGGACATGATACATTACTTACGAGACTGGGTGATGTTTTTTCATCTTCATCCATTAGAATTTGAATATGAAAAATAGTCTTCCAATCAATTATACAATATATTGATTTTCCCATTTGAATTTCGTCAGATCAGTTTCATCATATAAGTGGTAAGACCTCACCACTTATACTTCTAACCATTCTACTGATGCAATTCAATTATCTCAGTGAAGAACAAAAATTGAAAGACTTTGCTACCAAGTCAACTGTTGTCCTTTAAACAGAACGACAAATCAAATAGATTTTCTTATAGATTTTGTGTCTTTGTCTATTTTTTTTTTTTAACGTAAAACAATACTTGTAGATTAGTTCGCTGTACTCGCCACTTTAAAAAACATCCCTGAATATTACCGTAATCAAGCATCTATCAGTTATTCGAACCACGATGCCTTAAGGCTAACGTAACGTCAGGCTGTTATCTTGCAACATACTTTCAGAAACCAGCACGATTTCGGTCTCATCAATAACCTATGAATATTGAATAAGAATAAAATTGCTGCGAGAATAGAGAAGTTATAGTCCAATGTTAGTTTTACAATTAGATTCCAAGAAATGATTCTCATACTCACTTTTTGTGAAATTTTTCCTGCAATGCATACCATGTCTCAGTACTCTCAAGCATAATTAACAAAAATATATTTTTTTGATAAATTTCAGTCAGTTCTTGAGCAATTTATTGGAAATGACACATCTTGCCATTCATATGGAGAACATTCATCTCAACACTTTGAATTTATAATGACCCGTTGTACACTCATTAAAAATAAATCAGGATATGAAGCCTTATTCATTTGTATCAGGCTCTGTACCACAGTTGCTTGTTCTTCCTTGTTGTAGCTTCATCACCTTATCAATAACTGACTCAGAAACCGTTACCAATGTAAATTAAGCTGGCGTCAAGAATGTATATTGAGCCCAAAATTGAAAACATCGATATATCGATGACACAGCGTCACTTCCTCCAGGAAGAATAACAAATATTTGAAGGCGTTCTCTTCAGACAGCCAATCGAAAACTAGATATGGACCAGCTGTACAGAACTATCAAATTCAAAGTCAACACTTCCTTTCATTAGACTGAGGATCAGACAGATGGATGGAATAGTTATTCTCATCAAACCTCCCTCAAAGTTGTCGAAGTATCAGTATCTCATTTTTACTTGTACTAAGTACAAGAAAGTGTTGTGGAATCAACAAAATTCACCTATTGAGATTTTGATGGGACCATCCGTTTTGAGCATCCCTGAATCCATTTTGACTATTTTTGGCTTGATGTCGGTACGTATGATTTGTGCGTGCGTAACTCGCAAATCTCAAAACTGGTTGAACGTATGATGTTAAAATTTTGTATTTAGGACGGGTATAGGGTCTTGTTGTGCACCTCGCATTATGGTTGAAATCGTCTGTACCGGAAGTGCACTTTACTTAAAACTTTTTTCGGATTTTTCTAATAAATCCAGAATGATCAACTGTAGGATGTAGAAATTCAGTATTTGAACTTGATGTTGTATCAAAATGGTCATCTGCTATTTTTGTATGAATCGGCCAAGCCAGAAGTGCACTTAACTTGAAACTTTTTTGAACCTTTTCCCATAGATCTAGAATTTTTAGCCATAGCATATTGAAATTCAGTGTTTGAACTTTTTGTAGCATCAAAATAATTATCTACTATTTTTGTATCAATCGGCTGAGACGCAAGTGCAGTTCATGAGTATAACAGACGCTCAGAACTTGCGGTATGAAACAATAAGTTCAATTGAAATGATAAGGTAGGCAATGATAATCTGTTGTCAATTTTTCAATTCTGTTTTATATTTTGAATCCTGCATGCTTTTCCATACAAATTTAAAATTAATTTTCATTATGCTGGTCACACGGTCCAGCTTTAATTACAGCATTATTGAATTCCAAATACACATACTCATCAAACCTCTTGAAGGCATGAAAAACAAAATGAGGCACTGAAATCTAAGACTATCTGACTGTCTAAAAGTACAAGGAAATATTGTGAATCCGACAAAATTCACATATCAAGATTTTGATGGATATATCCATTTTGAGCATCTCTGAATCCATTTTGACTATGGCTTGATGTCGGTACGTATGTATGTATGTATGTGTGTATGTGCGTAACTCGCAAATCCCAGAGTTCGTCAGAAGTATAATGCTGAAATTTTGTTTAAAAGACTGGTAAGTATAGGATATAGGATCTTGATGTGCACCTCGCATTATAGCAATCGTCTGTACTGGAAGTGCACTTCATCTCATACTTTTTTTGGATGCTCCGCATAAATCTAGAATGATTAGCCGTAGGATACTGGAATTCAGTATTTGAAATTTCTGTAGCATCCAAATGATCATCTCCTATTTTCGTCCCAATCGACTAAGCCCGAAGTGCACTTCATATTGCAGACTCTTCTAATTTTTCTCATAAATTCAAAATAATCAGTCGCAGAATATTGAGATTCCGTATCAAGCACTTTTATAGCATCTGGTTGTACACCTTGCAATATGATCGTGATCGGCTGAACCGGAAGTGCAGGTTACTCGAGACATTTTTCAATTTTTCGCATAAATCCAAAACGATTGAACGTAGAATATTAGAATACAGTGCACTATAATTGACGATCTTGGAATTTTGCGCATACATTCAGAACTGTTAGCCGTAGAATCCTGGAAATCAGTATTTAGGAATGTTGTAGCATAAAAATGATGACATACTGTTCCCGCGATGTCCACGTCAGATTTTCTTTCTAATACAATTTTTTGTATCATTCATTATAATTAGTAGATTACTCAACGCATTCTACTCTCGAATGAATGAATATGTAATATGTCATTAATCTCTACAACGCACAGCGTAGCTCTTGAAATTGAACGACTCTAACATTTATTTGAAAAACACTTTTGTTGATGCTTGAAGTGATTCTTCATCCCATGTAGTAGATTCAAGGCAGAATGGAGCATTTTTCTAATAAAAGCCTAATGCATCTCTCCATAGCTTCTTTATTCATCGTAAAGAATGAGAACTCATTTTTCCCTAGATGTAACGCTGAAATGAAATTTTAATACCGTGGCGAAAGGATTTTCATTAGTCTCTCAGAATAAGGCTGGCGATGGCGTGATACTGAAAAGCTGGAAGTCGAGCTCAACTGCTTGCCGGCTATCTTCAATTCTACCTAGTTTTATCGATTGGATTGGATAGGGATTGTGTTCTGGTTTCGTGTGAATTACTGCAAAGAATTTCGTGTCGTTATTTCTTCAAGACTGGAGGTGAAGAATTCTATCAATGCTCCAATCAAAAAATTTATAGAAGAGAATTCCCCGAACAAATCAATGTAAAATCTATTTATCAAAGGTGAAATTCGATGATATTTATTATTAACATTTCTGTTGCATTCAATTGATTGGATAATACCTCATTTTAACGAACAAATAATGGTACATTATGTTATTTGTACTATTGTCTTATTTGTGTTATTATCTGTACACCAGATTATACGACATTCAATCAAGTACAGATCATTCTATTACGATCATGGAATGATCATCCGTTTGACCGAATGATAAATTAATGAAAAATCCAACAATATATAAAGCAAGCAATCATCAGCCCAGAATATCATAACTTTATTATCAATTGAATTAGTACTTTGGGATCTAACCAAATTAACAAATTATAGTTTCCATTAGTCACATTTGACAGAAATAATCCAAAAATACTTAATCATTGAACCAAATTTCAACTTATTCTTGTAGGGTTTCCTCAGACGCCAGCGGATCTATTTCAAAAATTATTCATCCATTCGTGGAGCTTGAATTTTTGTATGGGTCATATAGTTGCTAGTAATCAATAATTGCTGTCTCTATAAATCAAAACGAATACAATGAGAACATAACGGAACCTTCAATACTGAGGTTAAGTTTTAACATATCGAAAGAACCATTTAACGTAGGGAGATGTAATCAATCACTACTATAGATGGCGCGAGTAGGACTTTCTTACTGGCTGATGGCAGGTAGTGCAGACCCATGAACCTAAAATTTCGAGCCTGTCTACTAGCTACGCGGGTTGATGACTACTCGTGATAACGCAAGCCCTGATTTGATCAAATCAAAAATCTTCAATTTGGACCATGGAGCTCCACTGAAAAACAAGATTCCACTTGACCGATAGCTGCTTAAGGCGGCAAGAATCGAAGGCTATTTGCTAACGTTTAAAAACCCCACATTTTCTCAATTTTCTTGTCTAATAGCTATCAGCAATATTTGACGCTTAGCAGAGTAATGAAAATGTGGTTTTGAAAGTTTTATTTGGGACAGAGCTGTCCACAGTCTGAGCACTGGGGTAATGCTTAGTGGCACCTTGGCCAGTGATTTGAAGAATTCTTCACCTATCGAACTATCTCGTTGTTGATCTGTAGTACTGGCCCTTAAGAAGCTCTCTCGACCTAGTTATTCATCATGTTAATCATAAATAATGATTTTTGGTGCGCAAATTTACCAATAGTTTGTTATTCACATGCCAACTGAAAACTTCAATCCATATTTTGGTGGCCGGATAGTTATGAAGGTTTCCAACAGTTATCTCATGGCGCTTGTAGGTGTGATTTGGCTCTATGAACAAAATGGGAGAAGTGTAAAAATTTAAATGATTTCCAAACTTCATTCGGTCAAATATTGGGTACTGAATTATAGCTCAATTGATCGGGTTTAACACTAAATTGTAATTAGTTTACAATTCTCTATTTGACTCACACTTTTATCACGGAAACTGGAGATAGTGTTATGGTTACTTTGTAGGCGTTACCTGGCGGTAGTTGGGTGAACTTATTCTTATGAATTGGGAACGGAATTTGGGAAGCTCACTTCGTTACACTAAAATAGACTATGGTAGATCCAAAATTCGTAGTAGTTCGTCCGACTTACTTTTGTTGGCACAATAGTCTTAGAGATTCCTTGAACATTGAAAAATTCAATGAAGGAAAAAACTTTTCATTATTAATTTTTTTTAAGAATATGTTCAATTTGGAAAAGTTCTATATATAAAAATAATAAGAAACACAACTTTTCAACAGCAAAGTGCTGCCTTTCTCAAGTGTAGAAATATAATAAATAAATAAACAAAAATTGTCAAGACAACAAAAATACAAAAGGTGACTAGATAAAATATTAACTCCTAGGATCGTAGAGCTCTGCCTGTAGTTTAGCATATGATTCAATGTCCACGGGTCTTCAGGCAATAAAAATAAATGTCTAAATAGGGAAATAGTCAACTCCTTGTGGTTCCAAGTCAATCTGGCTCTACTCTTTTTGGTTTGGCACATAACTGAACCATCCACAGATCTTTAGGAGGTGATGTTGGAGCTACTTTTGCAAGAAGATTTATCTATAAATGGAAGCCTTTATGATCATTCTTCAAACCGCGGATCATTCATTTGCATCCGCTCTAATGATGAATGTACCATTACAACGTCTAGAACAAGATGACTCCAAGTATAAAAAAAATTACGTATTTGATATGGTGGGGTCTCACAAACTCCAAGCATACAAAAACTGCCAAAAGACTGATAATAACTGATAAAAATGGATAGGAACATCACACTCTACCATTTAGGATGCATTGACTGAAAGATACACGGGCGGACAACACTATCGATCAAAAACTGTTTGAATTATCAAGAAAGACAAAAACGCTGGGGTCTGATAGATCCCACCATACCAGTTATGGGATACGCTGAAGATCGACTGACTTCAGTTTTGATTCCGATGTGATATAAGATTGAACCACCCACAAAAGTCTGCGGTGGCTGAGCATGCCATTCAAGAATTACATGGTATTGAATTTAAGAATACAAAGCTTCTGGCTGAAGAGAACAATTGATTTAAGAGGCTTATAAGAGAAGCAATAGAAATAAAAAAAATCACCTAATAATTTGAATTTGAATACTCGTTATGAATTCAATCGATCGTGGTCATTTGTTCATAATTTCAAGTTATTTTTATCTATAAATCTATTTGCAAGAGTTACTTCAACACCACCACCTAAAGATCTGTGGATGGTTCAGTTATGTGCCAAACCAAAAAGAGTAGAGCCAGATTGACCTGGGACCACAAGGAGTTGACTATTACCCTTTTTAGACATTCATTTCTATCTCCTGAAGACCCGTGGACATTGAATTATATGCTAAACCACAGGCAAAGCTCTACGATTCTAGGAGTTAATATTTTATCTAGTCACCTTTTGTATTTTTGTTGTCTTGACAATTTTTGTTTATTTATTTATTATATTTTCACACTTGAGAAAGGCAGCACTTTGCTATTGAAACGTTGTGTTTTTAATCATTTTTATATACAGAACTTTTTCAAATATAGCATATTCATTGAAAAATTCAATTCATCTTTAGTACATCATCAACGTTCTTACTATCAAATTGAGTATTCAATTGATTGGAGAACAAGTTAGCCGTACTGAAAAAATATTCGTCCCGCAAGAAGAAACCAAAGACTGTGGAAGAGGCTGTAGAAGACTCATCACTCCGTCATACTAGGAGAATCACCTTAATAAAGACGTTATAGAACAGCTTAAAAACAAAAAGGTGGAGCTGAATATTGTTCATGATAGAAAATTTCGCATAAAAAAACGCAGAACTTCAATGACATGTTGTATTTAACACTTTTTCTACGATCATTTGAGAAGGACTTATTCATCATTTTAAATGTAAAAAGTAGGCTTTTATGGGAGTATTTGATGTCACTGACTTGATTTTTCATCAGAACGTTTCGATTATGAACGCAATGCATAGGATCAGTGCATAGATATAATTAACAGGCTGTATGTTAACATGCCGTTAACTCCATTTTTTATTGACGTTTATCTAGGAAAAAATAGGTCGCGTGAATGATTAACTTGTTTCTAACGTTTAGATGACGATTTTAAATTGTATTTGTTGCAAAATTATATATGAGAATATTATAACTCCTATTTAGTTGTCAAAAAAACAAAAACAGTTTAGAAACACGTGATCAAATATTCGACTATGTGATTGAAGTTTACAATGCAACTGGGCCATACTCTTTTCTGCAACTTCTTGATTTCTCTTACAATGTGATACTTTTTGTATACGGTTCATCAATCTTCCAATCCATCCAGATAAATGGATTCATACTTTGAAAGTTTCCTCAATAATAACTAATAAAATTACTTTGTTCAACGTGTAGTAATCAATGGTCTAATGTGAAAATTATTGTACGCATAAAAAAACTATAGTTATTCAGAATTGCAGAGAGAGATCTGCAAAATAATAAAGTTGAAATGATCTTATAATGTTGAACATTTGCCAGTTGCACATGATGATAATGATAATAATTAAGTTTATAAATTAATTTAAACGTGCTGTTTATATCAGTCTACAATGAGCTTCTATTAGAAAACTACCTACAAGGAGTACATTTGAATTATTCGGGATTGTTTACGAAATTGTGGTCAACAACTTGTAAAAGAAGGCTTATTTCCGATAGTAAAGTGGAAAAATATTCTTGGACATAAAACGGTCAAAGTGTTGGTTACATTGGTTAACTTTAATATTCTTCTTATTCCAACATAAAAGTTATATGAAGAAGACAATAAAGTTTACGATCTCTAACCTGTCCGTGAAATGTGACTTTTTATATTGTTCTGTTTAAATGTTGTTATCTAAAATTTGATACAGGGGATCGCATCTACAAAATCGTAAAATATGAGAGCAAATAAATCTTGTTTGCGATGCCAACATTTTATTTGCAAATTTTACAGTCTCGTTTATTCCCTCAATATTTGTAGAGAATAAAATAAATTTATTCATAGACAGGCGGAAAGTTCAAGTTTGAAATCATTATTAAATTCGATTTTTAACATCTGGATGATGAATTCATAAACCTCAGCTACAAGGTTGATATTCCAATACATATAAAACCACCAAAAACAAAAGACACAAATTATAGTGTAACATGTCTCTCTGGAACTGAAGACAATTGGATCCAGAACGTTGGTTACCATATTGCGTCGGGACTAAAATGATCTCAGTCTCAGTTTGTTGGGCGCCTTCCCGAATGATAGACCGGTGCGATGGATACATCCACTTTAATTCACCCGGAACGGACTTCTCGAAATGCGAATCTAGTCGTCTTCTATGTTTCATGATCTTTAAATTTAAATTCTAGACATGCTGATAATCTCGTTCAAAACAATCTACGCATATTTCACTTTTAGTCAGTATTGGATATTTTTAGGTTATGTGTAGTCAAAGCATACGTATTGCTTGAAACACGGCTTGCGTACCTTTTGAAACAGAAATTGATCGACTCCGTTCTTCAAAAAGCAGGAATAATCCGGTCTCAAATATGTTTAAAAGGGCCAGTTATCTTAAAGTCTTGAATACTTCTTTCCACCACCCAAATATATGAGAACTAATGTAGGTGATGAACTATATAATTGAAAATATATAGTTATTCAACTAACAATTATTTCTTTTCGGTTATTTGCAAATTGAAGGCGTACATTCTGAATTTCTAAGAATCAAGAACTTCATACAATGTAATGTTACGAGTATGAATTTTATTCTTGATGAATTCAATGTCTAAAACGCTCATTCGGAAAGTGAGTGGAACAATGGAATAAATTTGAATGTCTAAAAGCAATGAATCCACCACTGGAAATAAACATATCTCGAAATATAAAGTCTCAAATCTTATTATGAAATATTCGAAGTGTTTCTGATTAATAATGGATCTCATCCAGGAATGGATATAATAAATTAATGCCAGATTATCTGACAGATAAATTTCGATATTCCCACTTATTTTACTTTTAAGATCTTGATTACTGATCTCAAGAGAAAACTAAATAGCAATTTTTATACAGAGCCAATGGATTGTAAGATTTAAAAGAAAGTGAATTGCAAAATTTCAAAATTAAACGAAGAGATGCTATCAGAAAATTCTAAATCAAATTCACGTATTTCAAATTTCTCAAGAAATAAGTGGAATATCTGATAAAAAACCCCAATTGGTAGCATCTCGTGATGATAATCATCAGCTCTACTGGCTAATAGATTTTTGTCCAGCGTTTAATTTAATTGTGCAAGTCGATTTCTAGAAGAACGAACGGGAAAGTATTTCGTCTATTAATTGATATTATTCTGTGGGAGAAAAACTGCCTTAACACACTGAAGGAAAGCTCGATAACATTATGGTAAACTTGCACTTTCGATTGGAACGGTGTATAGATGGTTCTTATATTTTTGAGCACAAGTAATATTGAATGTTTTGGACAAGTACTTTAGAAATCATTGACAATAGAATCCGGGAACTTGTAAAGCTGCATGAGCTTATTAGTTCTGAAGATATCTCGAGTGAACAGATATATCATATCGCACTAATATTGGAACATTTGACCCAAAATGATATCTTGTGACGTATTCCAAGAACAGTTTGTAGCTCTTTGAAACCGTGGACGTGCAAAGACTAAGTTGGTAGCTAGAAATCTGCTGAGAATCTGCGCCAAAAATAGCGGAGATTGTTTTTTAGCGCATTTTTTAGCGCATTTTTCCGAAAAAAGCGCTATTATATTCACTTTGGCTGGCTGGCTGGCTGGCTGGCTGGCTGGCGTGACGCTGAGATCTCAGCAACTATACTATTTACAGACTTGAAACTGGTACTAAATAAGAGCTGCTGTTTCGTAGGCTTGCACAAATTGCTTTAATTCAAGCTCAGTGATTGTGGAAAATTGAATTATTCAATTACTTGTTTCAAGTGAAACAATGTCCATTGATATATATGACATTAGGGATATGGCAACTGAAGTTTATTAAAGTAGATGAAAATTTAGTTACAACTTTCGCCGTGGGTGTCACTATTATTATGTACAGTTGTCAAATCTGTCCGGGATTCATTCAATGACTTGTTTGACGCGAATTTGAAGCTTATTAGAATAAATTATTATTATTGGATGAAAATTTGTTCACTTTTGGTGTATTTTTTTTTATATAGCTTTGATAAAGATCAAATTATCATTTTAAGCTACAGCACTTGACCTATTAGTCAATAACTAAACAATGAAGATTAAAAGGTATTTTTGAGTTTGTACATGTATAAATTATGTACCTATTAAATAGTCAACTTGAAACTAGTACTAAATGGAAGCTGCTGTTTCGTAAGTTTGCTCAAACTACTTGATTTCAAGCTCAGTAATTGTAAGAGATGGTAATTTGCGAAATCTCTGAAGTAGCAAGCATTCATGAGCTGTCAAAAATGCGCTTACATCATCTAGATGATTCTTCCATTTTTAAAAAAAAGCGCTATTATATTTACTTTGGCTGCCTGGCTGGCTGGCTGACTGGCGTGACTCTGAGTTCTCAGCAACTATACTATTTACAGACTTGAAACTGGTACTAAATAAAAGCTGCTGTCTCGTAGATTTGCACAAATTGCTTTAATTCAAGCTCAATGATTGTGGAAGAATAAATTATCCAATTACTTGTTTCAAGTGAAACAATGTCCATAGATATCTATGACATTAGGGATATGGCAACTAAAATTTATTAAAGTAGATAAAAATTTAGTTACAACTTTCGCTGCGGGTGTCACTATTATTATGTACAGTTGTCAAATCTGTCCGGGATTCATTCAATGACTTGTTTGACGCGAATTTGAAGCTTATTAGAATTGATTATTATTATTGGATTAAAATTTGTTCACTTTTGGTGTATTTTTTTTATATAGCTTTGTTAAAGATCAAATTATCATTTTAAGGTACAGCACTTGACCTCCTGTCAGTCAATAACTGAACAATGAAGATTAAAAGGTATTTTCGAGTTTGTACATGCATAAATTATGTACCTATCAAATAGGTAACTTGAAACTAGTATTAAATGGAAGCTGCTGTTTCGTAAGTTTACCCAAACTGCTTGATTTTAAGCTCAGTAACTGTGAGAGATAATAATTTGCGAAATCTCTGAGGTGACAAGCATTCATGAGCTGTCAAAAATGCGCTTCCATCATTTAGATGATTCTTCCATTTTTCATTCAAAAATGTCTTTCAGTAGCAGTCCTCATAGATAATTAGATAAACGTACATATAATGTACCATAATTAGACGGCTTGAAACTTTTCCGTCTCGACAACGCTCCATATTTGTCCTATAGAGTTGTGATCGCAAAACTGATGGAGTTGAAGCTTCAACTCGTTCTACACCACCTCGGCTCTCTATATTTGGTTCACTTGAGCTACCATATATATGTTTCTTAATATAAATAGATGACTGGAGAAATATTTTACTCAAATGAGGATGGTAATGCGGAAATTGATGCTTATTTGGCATTATTAGATTATTACCATCATTTAGACGAGATCAGAAATCTAAAGCAGGGTTGGACAAAATGTATGAACATTGAGACTACACAACGAGCACAAACTCAGTGATGTTGTCTTGATTCCTTGCATTTCGTCGTTGCTGTGGTATTTTATCATGTAGAGTAAATTCATTTTCATAGTTTTTTTTTTTCAGATTCGATCATAAGAAGATTATCTCTTCCAAAATTCTCACTTGAGCGAACGAGTTTGGACAAAAGGTCTACTATTTTATGAGAAGTTTTGAATAATTAGGAGTCATTCTTGGAGCGTATATTTCATCACGGTAGAATGCTAGATTCTGTCGAAAAAATATTTTTTTTGTGGGAAATATGGCCGCCGTGATATTTTGGAAACATTTACTATATGAATTTCATTCAGTACTTTTATTACTACTATCATGTATTATACCAAATAGTTCCTACACAATTTGCATTGAGAATATGGTTTTAAAGCAGTATTATAGAGTTTTTGAGTGACTTCATTGTGATGAGTCTGACAGCTTTCACATTTGACGAAATTCTTGATTTGGGGGCGTTTTTCAGCAAGAGCTAATTGAACATGTCAATTTCATGAAGCCTTGGAAATGTTTTACCGTCATATTGATGTTTACACTAATCGAAAGATTTTTTGATTATAAAATGGAAAATAATATTGTCCGACATGAATATTGGGGGCCAGTGGTGAGTCCGACAAGCCGCACTTGTCAAAAGTACGTTGGTATGAAAACGGATTACCGCTAGTCTGAGACTTTGAGGACGTGTTCAATTATTTTTTTTCTAAGATTTGGTCATTTTGTACGACAAATTTTCGGGGGCGTTTTCTCAGCCCGACACTGAAAACGTGTCGAGATTGTAAACATCAATATGACGGTAAAACATTTTCAAGGCTTCATGAAATTGACATGTTCAATTAGCTCTCGCTGAAAAACGCCCCCAAATCAAGAATTTCGTCAAATGTGAAAGCTGTCGGACTCATCACAATGAAGTCACTCACGAAGTTTCAAGTGAGCGGTAATCAACGAAAAATGTATGCCCTGTCTCACGGACTATAAACTATAGATTATTCAAACAAATACGGATGCTGAAATTTTGAGAAAAATGTTGGTGGAATATGGTCATATAATTATTCAGGCTACCACTGAACTACTGGATATGTATCTAGTCTAATAAAGTAAAGCTCAAGAACGAAAACATTTCGTCACGTAAACCATTCTTCATAAATTAATAATGCCGAATCGACAGTTGAACTCCATATGATATTATTAATTTCCAACAAAATGTTGACCTAACAGACGTTCTTGCGTTGGAGTCTTCCATTGATCCAATATAAAAAGAACATTGGGAAGAATAACACATTTCTAACATTGAGTGAATCTTTAATTTGATTTGAAGTAGATAATAAAGCACCAGAGTTATAATAAATAGGATTGTGTGGATCACATGAAGAGAAATAATGATCAATTCACATTCAAGAATAAGTTATTGATTATAATACTCACGAATAACAATAATTCAAGAATAATACTTCAAGTAGTGAATTATTATAAGTGATAAGGATCAACGATAGATGTCGGATCCTGTCAGTGGTGTAGTTTAATCTCCATCATCAAAGTACCATATCGAGTCGACATTGAGATACTCCCATCTCGTCTTGATCTCCCAATCCTTGTCATCATTGTCTAGATCTAATTTTAATAGAGAGTCAATTTGATCTAGTACCTGTCATGTCCCCATGATGAATACTAATCAAAATCAAGTCAAACTTGCATAAAAAATTAACAATAAAAATCAAGTCAATGTCAATGTCAAGCCGTTATAGTTCAACCACAGAGCTGGTACCAGAATCGAGTCGACATTGACATATTCCGATCTTGTCTTGATCTCCCCATTCTTGTCATCATTATCTAGATCTCATTTTCTTAGAAGAATATCCTGATTTAGTCCCTATAATATATATTAACTAAAAGCATGTTCAACTTGCATGGAAAATTGACAGTAAAAATCAAGTCAATGTCAATGTCAAGTCGTTGTAGTTTCAACCCAGCCCTGGTACCACATTTAGTCGACATTGATATAGTTCCATCTTGTCTTGAGCTTCCAATCCTTGTCACCATTATCTAGATCTTATTTTCATAGAAGGATAACCTGAGGTAGTCCCTGTCATGTCCCTATGATAAATACTAATCGGAATTATGTCCAGATTACTTGGTAAATTGACAATAGTTATCAAGCCCATGTCGATGTTAACTCGTTGTAGCTCCACCATAGGCTTCATATCATGATGTTCTCATGTATGATGAATATTGATTTTTGCTCACGAGCTGTATTCTTCTATCCAAAATTATAATGGAAACTATCCAAATATTGAATGAGAAGATATTGAATAAGAAGATATAGCCCAATGAAGCAAATTTGTTCACATACACATACACATCGAATGATGTTGCTGTTGTTTGAAGATATCATGAAATATTTTCTGTGAAATTAGAAAATTTCTTAAGAAGACTCGTAGGCTGAATCATCAACGACCTACCGATAAATCTACAAGAATTTATACCAAATTATGTTCATCTATTCCTTAGTGCTAGCATAAGATGTTTGTCACCTCACTTCGATGTTTTTTATGTGAAAGCAATATTGTGTGAGCCATAATTAAATTGAAATAACTACACATATTGTTAAAATTTATTATCAAAATATTAGTGAAATTCAGATTTCTTGTCATTGGTTATTAGGATGATACACATAAGATTCTAGCATCCTGTTGCCTGCTGGGTACCAATTATTCTCACTTTATCAGCATTAGAACGGAAAGAACCCTGATACAACTTCATCTACCCATTACCATCATCAATATATTCATTCATGAAATGTCATTGACTTTCGAACGCAGATTATAGCAACCTTTAGATTATTCTTAACGAGCCTGTAAGAAATTCACCACAATCCACTGATATAACGCCACTTGAGTTTTTTGTGTGGAGTTGACTTATTCTACACTTATTAACACGCGTAAAGAGTAGAGAATTAGTCGTTGAGGCCTCAGCAATCTTGAAAAGTCGTTCTGATCTTATAAAACCTGTCAGAGAATGAAATCGTCGTTCCTAATATTGCATTTCGCAAAACGGAGCTGATATTTATTTGTCTCCCACATTTTGTATGATAATGTGAAAATTGATCTTGTTTACGTATATTGACTACGAAACAGATGTTTGCAGTTCCTTCTGCTTTATTGATGTTTAAAATTGTGATTTTATCTCCCTGAAATTAATTAGCACTTTCTAAAAGCAAGACAGGGCTGACATATCAAAATTATAATTCAAGTCAAGTCGACGTGGCAGGCTAAAAATAGATTTTTCCTATCGGTGGAGATACTCTAGAGAAAGCCCTTGGAATATAAGTGGAAGCCGCGTTAAATGTCACGCCTCTTGCCATATTTTCTTTCTGCGTTTTAAGATGAAACCAGTAAATTCTACGTTTTCACGCACCCCAGATAAGATAAATGCCACCTTTTCAAATTAAATCCAAGTGATCATTCTTAAGTTGTACTTCAAGAGCCACAAGGAATTTAACTCAATTATACAAGTTGAAACTTTGGTTTCATTCATTCTAATTCAACTAAGATGGATTGATGTGAATATTCGAGTTACAATATGGTAATTATGTCTTTTATATCATGAATTTTTCACCAAAAACTGATTTTTGTCTTCAGTCAATAATTTGATACCACTTTCTGTGGTTATTTTATATCCGTGAGCTTCTAATCTTAATCGAAGATAAACGTTGTCATTATCTTGATATTTTCCACCCGGAAATCTCATCATCATAAAATATCTATAGGATAAATTTGACAATAATATTTCAGACTTTGACGGTACGAATTTTTTTCAAAAGAACTATCGACATTGATGGAACCTGTCTAATAAAAGTTTGTCGATTGTAAGTATGTCCAGGACCACCAGTCGAAGTAAATACTTTTGATATAATTGTATATAATAATCAAGAATGAGGGATAATGATCAGAAGAGTAGAGGAGATATTCCCTGACAAAATAACAAGACTTGAAAGTTTTTTCCTGCTCTACTCAGCTCTGTTCTTTTGAGGCCGAATGTACTTGCAAGTGTGACGTATCACACATCGGACTTATTCACTGCTAAGAAACATAACGTCTCGGGTACAGCTGATTATTGATCAAAAACTAGAAAACGGACGCAATACGTTATGCAGTTCACAAAAACCGAATTATCTTAGATTGAATCAATTGAATAACATGAAGTAGTAATGGCGTTCATTAAACTGGTACTAGACTTCATAGAATCACTCACAAGTTCACGAATGACAAAAAAAAATTATTATATTTCATATCTTTGAGATTTGTTAGATAGACACTCTCTTATAGAGTTGCTTCGGTAATTCTAAATTCAACCAAATAGCATCTCAGTTTTATATCATTATGAATGAGATTATTATGTTTATCGATTTAGTAACCCAAGAAATTATAGTTGAACTATATTTTCATAGAGTTATCTGATTTATGAGTGTATAAATTGGCTCTACTTGATAATAAATATCAATTTTTTTCCGGTAGAACTTGGACGTAGCTAGTAACTAATATATGCTGAAATTTCACACTGCATGAAACAAGGACTTGTATTCCCTGTAGACTCCTCACAGTATACAAACTCATCATGAATATACATTAGATTTTCATATCCAAATGTTCCATTCATTCATCAAAAAAGAAGATGAAAACGATCGCTTACTCACATGTTTTGCTGAAACTTATTCTGTCTTTCCTAGATAAGAAATTAAAAAATAGCAATCATGCCTTTTCCCCGCTACGGATGAAGCATACTCAGTAGATTGATTGATATTTCTTCAGCCGTAGGATGCGGTTACCAGTCATCAAACTATATTACAGTACATCAAAATTCAATGATAATCTTACTGATTTCTTGTTTTGTTTGATTAACAAAAGGACATAAATGATATAAGATAGATTATTTCACTCATGTCAATTATACTGACAAATTTTGCATAGTTACAATGACAATTATAATAATAAATTTCTTGCCAACGGGAATTTACCTCTGAAAATTCCCGTTACCTCGGTAAATTCCCGTTGGTAAGCGATTTATTGCGATAAATTATCCTTGTCATGGAGAAACAATACACAGTTCTAATATAAACAAACAATCAGTTCTCGGAAATGTCAAAATTTAATCGTATTGGAAATGCATTTTTCGCCGAAAATAATGAAATTGAAAACAAAAAGTTAAAAAATACAAGAGTATATGGAGGCAATTTAGTGCATTTTCAATAAAAAAGGTTAGTAGTTGCAACTAACATTATTTAATAGATACTTATAGTAGCAATTTCATTCGAGAAATATTCTCCACAAATACCACTCGCAACTTTAATTTTATCATAAATTTTTCTTTCAAACATTGATTACCCTTAAGCAACATCCTTCGAGTCATCTGCTCAGATTAAATCCCTCGAGCTACGCTCTCGTGATTTAATCGGACAGATGACTCTCACGATGTTGCTAGGTAATCGATGTTTTCAAGGAAAATTTATTGATAAAATTACAGTCCCTTGTGATATTATATACAGTAAAAATTCAACAGAAGGTCCAGAGAGTGTTAGGGTTGATTGGATCAATAAAAGTATAGTAATTAAAATGATTGAATGATAATTTATAGAACAAGAATGTGGAATCAACATCATGACATGATGCCAAGTATTTGGTGACGAAGTTTGTCAGGGTATTAAAATTGTTGGCCTGCTCACACTGATATTGAATGATCCAATATTTTTCCTACAGACCAAAATTTGAACTTCCAAAAGTTGACTGGAATACACAACAGAGCACAAGCTAATATTTGGACCAGAAAATGTGTTACCTCCTCACTAAGATGACATTTTATGAAACGAATAGAATATTCAGACCAAAATACGCGAAAACACAAAAACAGTATGAGACGTCGTCATCAGGGCTACTCAATACACAACTAGTGTATCCCATAACTCAATCGATCAACTTTTTAGCGCATTTTCACTAAAAAAATACGCTAATGCACTTTGGCTGTCTGGCTGGACGGCTGGCTGGCTGGCTGGGTGGCTGGCTGGCGTGACGCTGAGATCTCAGCAACTACAGCACTTACAGACTTTAAACAGGTACTAAATGAGAGATGCTGAGTTGTAAGCTTGCACAAACTGCTAGATTTTCTTATTCATATACCCAGTTTTAGGTAAAGATTGGAACAAAAATCTGACGTGAATATCACGTGACTAACTTGTACATCATTAGATATATATGTATAATATGATGTGATTTTGTGTTTGATCATATAAATCATTGGATATATATAATCAAACACAAAATCTCATCGTTCTACAGTTAATCGTTTTGGATTTACCCAAAAGATTCTAAGAATCTGTCAAGTAAAATGCGCTTCCAGCTGCTATGGAAACAGTAGGCCATTATTCTTATACTACAACATTCCTAAATACTGATTTCCAAAATTGTACGACTACCAACAGATCTGAATTTATGCGAAAAATTTAAAAATAAATTCCTACTGGAGTGCACTTCCAGTTCAGTCTATTGTTATGAAAATAGAAGGCAATCATTCAGATGCTACAGCAGACTAAAATACCAAATTTCAATATTCTACACCTGATCGTTCCGAATTTATGCGAGAAATTCCAAAAGACTGTGAAGTAAAGTGCACCTACGGCTTGATGGATCTCGATAAAAATAGGATATGAGCATTTAGACAGTATAATCGTCCTAAATACTGAATTCTAACAATCTACGTTCAATCGTTCTGGATTTATGCGAAAAATTCAAAAATATTCCGTATAAAATGCTCTCCCGCCTTGTCGATAGCAATCATAATACAAGGTGTACAATCAGATATTATGAAAGTGCCAAATACAAAATTTGAATATCCTACGACTGATTGTTTAGAATTTATGCGGAAAATACAAAAAGTCTGTCATATAAAGTGCACTTCCGGCTCAGCCGATTGTTACAAAAATAGAAGATGACCATGAGTTCGACTTCTGTTTAACGATCACTGTAGGCCAGTACATGACCACCCGTTACTTATTTTCTTGAATCTGTAGCTTTGGAGGTAATTTCCAGGGATTTTCATTATATAGCTTTGATGAAGATCAAATTATTATTTCAAGATACAGCACATGACCTACCGTCAGTCAATAACTGAGCAATAAAGATAAGAAAGTATTTTTGCGTTTGTACGTGCACAAATCATGTACGAATCAAATATTCAATTTGAAACTGGTACTAAATGAAAACTGCTGTGTCGTAGGTTTGCCCAAACTGCTTGATTTCAAGCTAAGTGATTGTGCGAGATGGTGATTTGCGGAATATCTAAAATAACAAGCATTCACGAGCTGTCAAAAATGCGCTTTCACCATTAAGATGATTCTTAAATTTTTTTGATTTCCATCTATACTATCTTATAAATATGGTAAGCACTGAAATACATTCTAAAAAACTACCTACAAAATTTGTCTTTATTTGTCGGACATCTTATCGATCTCTAATAAATTATTGCTTAATGGCCATATAGTAATATTGACGTCACGATGACGCTCTGTTTCACAGATGTATTGAACTAGAGTATTAATGAATTCTGGAAGTGGAAAATTATTCTTGTATTACACTCGTGGAGTACCACTCATAAACAATAAACACAAAAGAATCGTAAACATCAATAATAGAATATGTGTTTGTACATTTCCAAACAAAGAAATCAATGAGTAGAAGACTGAACTCTTTTTTTCGAATTTATATATACTTATAGTAAAGTAAAAGGTAACGAGCCTATGTTTAAGAGCTTTGCGTTCTTTGTTATTCGATTTTTTAATTCTTCATTAATTACATATAATTTTGTTATTCAGGGCAGCTATTTTTCTAAGAGAATGTGACCATATAAAAAACTTAAATGGGTCAAGCAATTATATTTTCTATAAATACACGCTGATCTACAAATTTCATAGCAAATTAGAACAGTTCATATATTGAACATTGAAAATTGGAGTATCATTTCAAATAATATGGATTATATGTGTTAATATGACGGAAGTCATCAAAATTGGGAATTACAAACTGGTTGTTCTTCTTTTTCAGACATGGCTCTTTCATGACGATATTTACAAAACTGATCTTTTAGCCTACAATTTATTGATACAAAAATAGAATTTTTATTTCATTCGCTCATTATGCATCTGTTAATTCGACAATAATAATTTATTATAAATATAAATAATTTTGCACTGGTTATTTTCTATATTTACAATACTCCAATTTCATTCAGTTCTAATAACTCTTCTTCTTGAACTACCCTATATATTCATCTCCTCAAAAAGTTATTTTATGAGTCTTGAATATTTTAAATACTCAATTTGCCAGAAGAACCGAAAATAAATGACACGCAACTAGAAACTTTCAGGAAATGGAATACAATTCTTAGGAAAGCTTTAAAACTTTCATGTTTTATGGTCTTATGCAGAGTTTAGATATAAATGGTACTAAACCAGAGTTAAGCTATAATTGTTCTATATTTTATTGCTAGTATTTTCAGTGGAATGAAAATATTATTTCTATCATACAATTATTAAAATATGAATCTTGAGAAGGTCGTTGTGAAGCAGTAACTTATGCTCTCCATTCGACAATTGCGTGCCAAATTTTAAGATTTACAAATCATAAATCATGAATATTTTCATGGCATTGGTTCAGGTACTTGAATATGATGAACACATCAATATTCTTGAGTTGTGTGCAGGGCCGGGCTCAAACTATTTCATTCAGTCTAAACTATTTGAATATATTATGATCCATACACATTTTTCAGAATTATATTATAATAAATAGATTTTTTGGTTTGAATTCTGTACATCTATTTTTATTTTGACGTTTCTATAGAAAGTCGGAACATCAAAATAAGAATAAATATACATAATTCAAACCAAAAAATCTATTTATTATTTGAATATGAATATATCATAGTTATTTGAAAACTTTCGCACGACTATAGTATTCGATAAATAGACTTTTCTCCTTCTAGAACATCTCTCTAATATATTCCAAATTGATTAGATTATCTACATTCATCAATTTTTCATTCTTTGAACGTAGAACTGTTTTTAACAGATGATAGTATTTGAGTCGCATTCAATGGCTATATTTTATTCAAATTTTAACAGTTTACAGCACTCGTCCTCAGTTCGTATGATTCTAATCATACGCTCTGTAATTCACTTACCATCATTGTGAACAATTATTTGCCTGTTCAATAATTGATCAAGAGGACTTTTTATATACATCTTGAGTCTAGCTTTTGCTGTACGGCTTTTGGTTGTCTTGCTCTCACTTCTAAATGAAAACACGTTGTTAAACCGACATCGAAATGCACATATTGAGTAGAATGAACGAATAATTTTCCATGGATCCATGATAGGCGCTGATCATCAATCTGATGATGATATTTTCTTGATACAATGTATAACTGTTGGAAATCAATCATAGAATCATTTATGTTCATTATTAACATTATTATTCATCTAAACCTTCGGTACCCTTTCGGGTGTCGAGACTGTTCTTTGATTTATACTTTGAATTAGTTGCTTTCATTGTTTTCCATTCAATGCTCTTTTTCATTGCTTCGTTAGTGTTGATGTTATTTCTTTTCAATATTTGTTCTCCAATTCTGTTCCAATTATTTTTTAGTCTGCCTCTTTCTCTTTTATTTGTTTCTCTTGCATTCTTCACATGTTTGGTTTGTCTATTTTTTTTTGCATTCTTACCATGCTAGCTGTCTTCTATCAATTAATTGTAATTTGTATACTTGCAGTCTGTAGATATCTTCTTATTTTTTTGTTTTTTATCTTGTCTATCTTTGTACTTATTCTGTTCTCCTCAGAAATCTTATCTCAGTCACCTGTCTTTTACTTCTTTAATCCAGAGCCCAAGTTTCACTTCCGTATATTAAGGTTGGTCTGTATATGGTTTTTACACAGACATTTTCATAGTTTTGGATACTTCTTTATTATTTAGAATTACTTTGCTCATAACATTATAGTTTCTGGAATAAATAAGAGAATCCAGTTTCGTCGCTTGGATTCTCTTATTCATTTCAGGTTCCATACTTTCTTTATCATTTATTGTCGCTTCTAGATATGTGGATGTGTCCACTTGCTCTATTTCTTTTCCATTTAGTGTTAGGTTGCTTGTTATATTCTCTTTGGCTATTACCATGGTCTTTGTTTTACCTATATTGATATTCATGTTATATGTTAATTCTTGCTTTTACTAGTGTTGCGTCTGTCAATTCTCTGAGTTTATTTTGTAGTTTTATTCCATTTAATTTCGAAAATATATGGTGAACGGTTCAGATTTGCGAGATTGTGAACTATTTTATTTCCATCTAATTCCGTTTCTCACTAAAAATATCAATCATGACTATTACACAATACAGGAAAGGCAGATGAAATGTAGATGCATATTTGTAGATGATTGATACTTTCAATAGTGTCATTGGTACTTCCAGCTTTTGTGAAGAATACGTCATAGAGTATATTTTGATTTAATTGAGATCACAACGGTTTTTGTCTGAAGCTTGACTTGAACCTTTGAAATACGGAGCCAGCAAATGTATACTGTAATATCACTAACAACAATATATTATCTATCTATCACTGAATACTAACTCAAACAAAGTCGCAGATATTTATATTCAACTATTTACAACCACTGATCATTATATTAGTTAAGCCGGAGAAAAGTCGTCTTCTATATCTACACATCGGATTTCTCATGGCATCATATCCCTAATAATATCGGCAAGATACGTATAATCATATCGGCTCCACCACCAACAAATTATGAATCCAGCATATGTGCACTGAGCTATGAACACTCATATGCAGGATGTGCAACGAAACGCGGAACATAGGAGTTCAACATGAGATATTCAAATAGTGCGGATATTGGCTTCCTGTATATTTTAGAGCAAAAGTACTGGAATGAATAGTTGTTTAAAATGAATTTTCACTTATGGAAGGTCTTCATTTAATGCAGTAAAATATCTGTAGCATTAGATATCTGGGAAATAGAATATAGCATTTTGGTCAAAAATAAGATAGCCATAAAAATAAAGAACGAATGAAGCAAGCTCCCATTCTAACAGTTCAATTCCGTGCTATAGGCTATGTGCAAGGGGGCGAAGTTTGAACAAATATCTATGCGAGCGCTCATGGTGAGCACCATTGTAACCATTGAACTTCATTTCTCAGAATACGTCAATGAGCTGTCATTGGGCATTGTAGTTTAAAAGTGAAAATAATTGCAAATAAAACATGGGAAAATGTTTGTTCTGTTCCAGGCTGCTGTGTTAAGGATGATTCAAGTGAAATATAGTTTCATAGATTTCATGTACCCAGTTATAACATAAAAAAACGAGTGAAGTGCATCAAAGCGGTAAATAGAGTATTGTCTGCCTTTCATTATTAATCTATATAACAAATATGTTTGTAATTCAATTGTGAAATTAGAAAAATTCATCATCGATTTGGGATTCATGAATTTACCTCTATCTCTAATTTGTGAGATGTTTCAGTGATAGAAGTTTGTAAGATGCACTTCGCAATAATTTTGTTGTTAATATTGTCAGCAATATATTCTTCAACATGTTTAATAGGGCAAAACTAATTTCACGCTTTTCTTCAATGCTTCCTCGGTAAAAGGAATACAGTGTTTGATAAATACAAACCCGATCTGCAAGATCATCCGCGTCATAATTTGAGGTTATTCTGTCAATTTGGACGAATTAAGATGTTTTCTCTAATAGGTACGTTATGATTGAAGAAAAAAATACTCCAAATAAATAATTTACCTTTTATGCTATGCAAGTTATATTATACGCACACAGCTGAATTGAATAATATTAGTACATTTAAAAAATTATAGGTATGAAACAATGATAAAATGGAGTTCAATCGTTCTCCATTGCCCGCTAGAGGCGCTAGTAGGCTTCATGCACGTAGCCTATTACAACATATCACAATAATGAGAAGTTGTCTAAAATCAATTTTTACTCATGAAAAGTTTTCATTAATTGCACTAGAATATCTGAAGCATAAAAAAAAATAGCAATAATAACATGGAATCTGATTTTTGAAGGAAATGTCATTTTATTTTCTGAATATCTAATGTTACAGATATTCTACTGCATTGAATGAAGACTTTTCATAAGTGAAAACTCATTTTCAATCATTTTCGAGCTTTTTACTTTTGCTCTAAAATATATAGAAGAGCCAATATCCGCACAATTTGGAAATCTCATGTTGAACTCCTATGTTCCGCGTTTTGTTGCACATCCTGTATATATCAGCAAAATCTGGAAAAATACAATTTCTCATTTCGACATCAGATTTTCCATGGCATCATATCCTCCAATAATTACATGCAAATTCGTCTAATTCTACCGACACTTCATTTGTTCGAATCCGTCAATTCTCTCAGACTTTAAGACGTAACATGCGACCGTTCCCACATACATACATAGATCGATGAACATCTAAATTTTCTTGGCAAGTCTTATGCGGTTGAAAACAACTCTTAAGAGCCATAAAAAATAAAATTGTCATAATTCAAATGTTGAAGTTAAGCGACTAGAGACGAGAGGCTGAGAAAACTTCGTGGTCTGAAACTTATAATCTCTTTCTCGCTGACATAAATACTCTTATTTGAGATGTCCAGGACTCGATTCATATACTGGAATGTTTGTAGTACCTCTGACGGGGGATTTCCTCTAGCCCATCAGTTACCTCCCTTAGGTATGCTGCACAGTAACACGACATCTGACAGACGGGACAAATAACGCATACACTAGAGACATAGGTATTCTGACATCACAAATCACTCTGCAGTGAGACAACAGTCCAATCCCTTAATCAGAATATATTAGATTATACTGTGCAGGAGGTTATTATCAGTACTATGTAACGTAAAAAGTTTTCCAACCAGGTTTAACTAGCAGTTGACAAGCCAACTAAGCGAATCACGGTTTGCTCGAATTTCGGTTGCCCAAAATGCGTATTTGTGTTAAACAGCTCACGTAAACAATTCTCAATTCTATCCATTCCTATTTTTTCATTTCCAATTGTTATTCACGGTTATTTGAATAACTTCAAGAATGTCAAGTACTTATCTGTTACTTTCAATGAAGAAAACATGCCCTGAGCTATTCCTGTCTGAATACGGCATTCTCCACAATTTTTATGCAAGTCTTTGTGCTATTAATTTTTTGGTCGATACACTATACGTTGATGGATGATCAATCTCTCCAATCTACTAAAATTATGTAAATCTGAACATTATAGTAATCCAAATTTAAATTTGCGTGTTTGGGAATAAACTGCGTTCATATTTTCCAACATTGAGATAAAAGGTAACAATACAAGTAATCAAGCTTTGTTTCGAGTTGATACAATTATATTCAAGAACAATTATGAATTATACATCATTTTCTGAATTGAAGGAGTGATTTTCAGCCGCTATGTAATAGAATATTGTTGCAAAAGACTTAGAATGGCATGCATATTGGTGGAAATGTTGCTCTATCATTCGCAGCATATGCTCATTATGTCGGTTCAGATGGAAATAAAAAGTTGAAAAGAGTAGTCGATTAACTGTCCGAGGTGGGGATAATTATGAATCTTATTCCAAATATCGAGTGTATGGTGACTGATAAGAATATTTATGCGGATAGTATAGAACTGAAACAAGTAAATGGGTCACATATTTGGGAAGTGTAATGTCAAGTGATGAGGAAATTTTAGAATGACTATCTACTGATTAGAAGGGTCAAAATATGCGAATATAAAACGAAGCCATGGGTTCTGCATTAGTAAAAGTAGTGGATGCTTGACGCAGAAAGATAAGATTTGATGCATAAGGAATGAAGTATCGAAGAGAATGTGGTTGAAAGAGTATCAGGAAGAAATATGTTTTGTTTGTTGAAGCTGTTACACCATGAAGCATTTATATCTTTCTTGCTGAATGGACGATTAAAGTTCATGTGAATATTAACAGTATCAAATTCAAATAGCATATTGAAATAATCAATAATAAATAACAAAAATATATGATGAAGAGAAAAACCTCTTAAAATTCATTTTCTAAATAAATATGTTTTATTGGGTATAAGTTCTGTACATTAATTAGAAACACAACGTTTCGACAGCAAAGTGCTGCTTTTTTCAAGTGTAAAGAAATATAAATATAATGAACAAAATTGTCAAGACATCAAAAATAAAAGTACAAATAGTAACTCCTAGGATCGTAGAGCTCTGCCTGTGATTGATGATTCAATATCCACAGATCTTCAGGAGATAATAATGAAGGTCTAAATAGGGAAATTGTCAACTTTTTATGGTTCTAGGTCAATCTGGCTCTACTTTTTTTGGTTTGGCGCATAACTGAACCATCCACAGATCTTTAGGAGGTGATGATGAAGTAACTCTTGCAAGTAGATTCGTAGATACAAATAACTTGAAATTATGAGCAAATGATTGGTAGCCATGATCGATTAGGTTTATAACCAGTATTCAAATTCAAATTATTCGGTGATTTTTTTATTTCAATTGCTTCTCTTATAAGTCTCTTGAACCAATAGTTCTCTTTAGCCAGAAGCTTCGTATTCTTGAAGTCAATGCCATATAATTCTTGAATAGCGTGCTCAGTCACAGCAGATTTTTCAATCTTATATGACGAGAATGCTCTTTCAATCTTGTTTCTACAGTCCTCTTGGTTTGTCCAATATATACTTTGCCACATTGACAAGGAATCTTGTATATACCTAGATACTGTAGAGAAAATCTGTCTCCAACATTACCAATAAGATTTCGAATTTTTAAACTGGAAGTGTATGAAGTTTTAATGTCATATTAATGTTAAAGCCTTCCAATTTCATCTGTTATATTGGCTACGTAGGGTAACGTAATAAATATTCTCTTAATATTTGAATCTTGAACAGGTGGCATATAAAAACATATTTATTTGAAGACATATGATATCAAGTAAATGGACACGCAAACAGCAGATCTTACTTACTGCCATGTGCATGGCTGAATACAAACTTCTATTCTAGTCGATTCTACTTTATAAACTCATGCCTATATAACTGACCTCCATAGCTAATTGACTGACTATTCAGCTCTACATATTCAGTACAGAATTATTTACATAGGCAATGTAAGCAACTGCCTATGGGTCCGACGTCACAAATGAGCCGCTAATCAAACTTGACACCTACTTTCATAAGGGAATTGGAGCTCTGAGACTTGCATCATCCAGGGGCCTCTTCATGGCTCAATCTGGCCCTATACAATATATTTCTGACAAGTACTTCGTCAGCATATTTCCATCTGCTGTGACCACTCAGTACTTCACCGACCATGAATCTGATGGTCACCTTCATTATCAATAGTTGCATATTCTAAAATCTGTCATTGTCAAAGTGACATATGGTGGTAATATACTATTTTATTTCCGATGACCATAAGTTTCATATCCAATTGCTTTGGTTGATTCCAAACATGGCATGAACTTATAGAAAAACAATTGACAATCGTTCGAATATAATTTTTGACATTTCTACTAATAGTCTGGTCAAGTTAGTCCTGAAAATAAGGGTACCCTTACAAACATTTCCAAGAGGCTGTAAATTAACATAAACGTTAGAGATATCATTATAATGAAGTTGTTAGAAGACCCCGTCGATTCCACGTCTGCAAAAAAGTTTATGCGGGGCCAAAGCTTGCGAAAATGGGTTTCATGGATTTTTTAGCGGAATGGTCAGTTTTATGATATAAATAGCTTCGACAAAAATTGTAGATCTTCCAACTCTTTACAAAACTGGTCCCTACACATTTTTCTAAGACTTACTGTCTCTGAGAATAAGCCATTCAAAAGTTATATTCCCAATAACATGCAGACTACGCTGCCAATGTATATTATGGATCTAAAACTATTAGTTTGCTTCACTAGTACTCGTGCATTAATATTGAATAATAATTCTAATAATATGAAATGAAAAGAAGCCTAGTCCCTCATTTTATGTGACCATGTGGTCTTAAGCAACATCTGTCTGCTGTTCAATTGTCAACGTGGCAGTGTCCGTTTATTACTTACTATAAATTACTTGCATAGATAAGTAACGTTACGTATCTTTTGCAAAACATACACGTATTAAAAAACGTGTTCAATAAACTTGTCTTCCCCCAACCTCGACTTCTGCTCATAAACATTTTTATCGAGCATATTACCAGGTTCAAGTGTGGCTTGATAATCAACTGGACCACTGATCTCTAATATAACACTGGATTGGATATAGACCGTATTCTGGCATCTGAAAGCGGCCCCGGTTGAACGGCGGCCTTGACAGTAAAACTGAGGTTTTGTGTCACTATTCGGCGGCAAATTCAAAACACTTATGGAAGACACTCGATGAAATTTAAAGTATAATGCAAGTTAGTTGATGAAATTATTCTCAATATACGTCAATATGCACACATTGATAATCAATAATAGTTAAAAGTATTTAAAAATTGTTATAATAGTTAAAATATTTAAAAATATTCATTAATAGCTCAAAATATTTGTTAACTTTTCAGTATGAGTATTTTTCAAACATTTTAGCTCTGAATTATCAAATTCATTGTATAGTTTTACGATTTTTGTTATAAATCTGAACAATAAATAAATCGTATTGAGAATTGTGTGACTATTTGAACATTTTTTTTTGGTTTTGCAGTTAACGCTATAGTTTTTGTATAGTTTGTTGAAAATAGTAGAAACAACATCATTTTCCAGAGTAGCGTATATTTTCGCGGACGCAACAAAATTTTGAGAACATAACCTCATGTTTTTGGCTATTTCTAAGTTTGGCAAACCCATTTGTTCGAGCCAATCTTAGAACGATTGTTCATCGGATGGAAATCTTGAAAATACTCACATCATAGCATAGCAATAAAAATAAATAATGTTTACTTATTTCAGTCATAACGACAGTTGCTTCAGGTTCATTTGTTGTACTTACTTGTGCAGTGTCAAATTTCTTGATGAATCGGGTTTCTTCCCACAAAACATGCACTCGATCATCATGTTTGATTAATAAAATCCCGGCAAACCAAAAAGCTAAATTTTAAATATCGCGGCACAACGCGGTATTGATCTGACACAAAACCTCAGTTTTTGCTAAGATGGCAACGCTCAATTGGGGCCGCATTCCAGCGGCCTGAATCCAATCCAGAGTTATATAGAGATCAGTGAACTGGACACAGAAAAATGAGGTGGGAAGCTAATTGATAATGTATTGGAACCAAACGACACTCTACTCCCTCCTGCACCAGAAAAGCTCCTCAATACTACTTTTTGTGAGTATGAAAAGGGGTGTTAATCAAAATGCGGCTGCAAAAAAGTAGGCTTACTTTGTTCACCAGCCTGCACCAGCTGTCAAGGCCAGTCGTGTTCAAGTAATGAATCTCCAACAACAATGTCGAAACAACTGATGTATCGCTATTCGAAAAATTTACGTTAACTCAGGAAGATGAAGACAAAGGAGAAATTGAATCAGAAAATCCAATATTATATTAAACTTCAATAAGAAGACCGTGGAGTAGGCCTACTGGAGCAACCACGTTGAAAAATACGTGCAAAGTACACTACCTCATAGGCGGCGAGGAAACGTGTGCATATCATGGAAAATAGAACTTCAGGATGGCTTTTTCTCGAAAATGATGGATCTTAAGAAGAAAAGTGTAAAGATCATTTTTGTACAGAATTGAAGAATCCACAATTATTATTTGAGCTATTCCTATCATAAAACTGACCGTTTCGCTAAAAAAGTCAGAAAACCTATTTTTGCGTATTTTGACCCTGCATAAAATTTTTTACACACACGGAGTTGATAGGGACTCTGCACATGTTTATCATAACTGTATCCCTAACGTTCATGTCAATTTTCAGCTTCTTGAGAATTTATGCAAGGGTGAATGTCTATTTTGACCGGACTATAAAATTATTTCCGCAGGACCTTCACTTGAAGAACGTTTGCATGTGATGTTTTAATTTGAGTGATAATCATTCCCATTCAACATTATGATTCTTATTGTTCCTCTCTTTCACATATAACGAATTTTATGATAATAAATCTTGTAAGAAATGTTCCAGGTGAATGTTGTTCCAGATTATTTCAGGATCAATAGACAGATCGACTTACCGACAGACCGACTTTTCTTCAAATTATGTTCTTTGGGCTAAGAAGGCTCTAAATCGTGAAGATTCCTCCAAATCTTTAACTGTCAAAAAATCATGATCACAATATTCTCCCTGGATCGGGCGAGTAGTAGGCATTGCATTCAGTGTCGCGTATATTAATTATGATTACCAATCCTAATTTTCAACTAATGACTCTACGATTTATATATTCACTTTAAGCCCGCCTCACACGACGCTTGCTTTGCTGCTGGATTGCTTGCTTGGTTATGCTGATGGGCTCATAGCTGGCTGCGCCGCTGGACAGTGTGATAGGTGCTATGCGATATTGGCTTCACACGATGCACTTATTAGATTGGATTGGCAGATGTTTTTGATAACACGCAAAGCACTAAAAATTACAGTTCAAATGTCATGAGAATTGAAACGATTGTGTCTTTTCTACACGTATTCAGTAATCATGAATATTACCGAGATAATAATACCAGATGCGACAACTTTTTAAAAATTAAACGTCATCGCCAGTTTTCTTACTCACGTGACGGCAGTCTAGCATTTTATTGGTCACTGTTCAAAACCATCAGGCAAACAAGCATGAAAAATAGCACATGATCTATCACGAAATCCAGCAGGTAAACACGCATCAAAACCAGCAGTGACGTCATTTTGTCAAGCACGGTAACCATCATAACTCCGAGCAGGAAAACCAGCAACAAAACAAGCGCCGTGTGAGGCGAGCTTAAATTTGCTGATTTGGATTTGTTAGTTGTGAAATTGAAAGTTCTTAAGGAAAGTTTATAGAAAGCACATAGCAAGATTTCTTGTCTTGCTCAGTAGTTTTTTGTTTTGTTTTCATGTCTTGCCTAACCACTTTTTTGCTAAACCAAAGTTTGTCTTGCCCTCAAGACACCTACTCATTTATTTTTTTGCTAGTGTTCAAGCTACGACACAAAGAGAAGCTTTTTTTCAACTAATTGAGATTAAGAGTTGGAAAGAACCGTTGTCGAGAAAGTATAACAATATTACGAAGCTAATTATTTGGATAATGTACTGATCAAAACTAAATGAAGAATGAATTTTCAGATACTCGTAGTGAAGGAAACATGTATTTCAATCAGATTTTCAATAAGTCAACGCAAAAAACATTTTCCTCTACATCTAGAAGGATTTGATAAATGATTGATCATTTAAGCACTTAAAGTCTGGAATACAATTATTCTTGACATACAGAGTGAACATGATTATACATATCATATGTTGATGAAGATTATTTTAAATTTATGTACTACAGCCACATTTTTTCTATCAGAAAGGTCTAAATGTATTGCTTGTCAAGCATTGTAATAGCTCGAAAAAAAGTAGTATTAGTCTGCTAGTAGATATACTACCATATTTATCAAAATAATCAGCTACTTTACATTCACACCTTTCTTCCGTCCTTTTATGTGAAAATTACAGTTGTCCGTGATCTATTTCTGTATAAAATGAATAATTTATTATGGTTAGAGTTCTGTATATTATATTCATCGATTATCGACTTTGGATAGCCATCATCAAGAGTTATAGTTATGTTATGCTGTAGTATCCCAATTTATCATCATTATTTCTATAATTATAGTCGATTTCTTATACTGATACTCCAATTACAGAAGCCATGATATCGGCGTTTTTCAACATTATGTATCACATGCATAAATAAAATAGGAAACTTTGCTTCTTGATACTTGCAACAAGAGATCTTACTCACTTGCCTTGCCTTATTTCTTACTAGCAAGTTTCTTGTCTTGTTCATGTATGAAAAAGGAAGTGCAAGACAAGAACCAGATGTTTATAAAACACTAAAAGAATAGTAATAGTATATTGTGTGGCTAGGGACGAAACAAGACGATTTCAGCTGAGGGTAAGCGTTGCTTGCCCGAGCGAAGCGAGGGCCGGCATCACCCTCGGCTGAAATCGTGTTTTGTCCCGTGCCACACACTGTATTTTTCATAATACTTGCATTGAAACTTTCCACATTACAAATTTGTCATAACAAAGTAAATATTTTTCTTTTGATTTTGCAGGTAACAAGTCGAGAGTAGCTGCTTGTGCTTCATCAATAAGATGTTGTGGTGTACTTGAAATTGTCGTATTATTGCTTTTTTTCTTGAAACTAATCGTCTTTTCAATTTAATTTACAGTTCCGAATACAACAACTGTCAAATTAACTAAGGTTATATGATTTTCATTTAGAGATTGACAATGAACAAATGCGACTCTGCCAGTGATAAAACGAGGCAAAAAATTAATTCCAGCGGGCAGAAACAAGCTTGTTTCTCCCCTCGGGCAGAAACAAGCCTATTTCTGCCTGGCTACACTCGCATTTGTCTGCAATTGTCTTGTTTCGACTGTAAAAACAGGCGTTGAAACGCGTTGTTTCAATGCAGGTATCATGAAAATATATATTCTATAATAAAAATAATAAATTCTCCTGAATAGGGTGTCTCTGAGTGGAAAGAAAGAATGTTGGAACTATCCATTTCGATCAAGTAAAAGGTGTATGTCAATGGGGATGCCTGACAAAAAATAATTGCTGGCTGAATGATAAATGAGATTTATGCAAACTTCATTCTTAAATGAAGGCATAATGTATATACGTAGGAAATAATATCGGGCTAAGATAAATTGCATCTGTCACTATATGAACGGAATGAAAACTATTCTATCTGTGAATATTTGTATTTTAAGTAAATGCGATAAGTCATAAAAATCATATTCGCGTAACGATTCGAGTGTGTGCCGAAAGTACAATTAAAATTTTATGATTCAACTAAATTTTGAGTAACGAAAAAAATATTTTTTTTTTCTTTAAATCAAATCATATTTACTGTATTATAAATTCGAAACAGTTTTCTTCAGAATGATTTGGGAAACAATGTGCACGGAATATCTGGATTTTCAAATAATGAGGTCTTGCACGAAAAACGAATTCTGCTCCAAATAAAAGAATAAAAAGAATTTACTCAGTTGGTAATTCCTTGTTATTACGGAAACATAATTGAAGCATGTACCTCCAACTGAAAATCATTGTTACTCACCCAGTGACGACAATAGAGAGAATCAATACAAGTGTATTTTTTGTCTTTTTCAGACTGTTTACTGTCTGCTTCCGGGAGTTGTCAAATATAGAAAAGTATTCTGTTTTGAGATTCTCTCGAAACCATGATTAACAGCATATAAATCACGAATTGAACATCGATGTGAACTGATAATATAAAAAATATTCAAAGGTTCATAGTAGAATATGAGATTGAATGGAAAATAATAATTAGAAGCAATAAATGAATACTTTTGATTACCCTTCTTGTATTGACATGAAAGTATATTTTGTCGAATACAGGTCATCAGTGGTGGTTCGTTACTTATTAACCTGGGAGGGCGCAAGAGCGAAAGTGTAGTCTAATGTTCATTAAAAGTAATAACACTAATAAAAATCGCACCACTATGGATGTGCTACGGCGGATTAAGCAGAGCCCACGAATTGAGAATATCACAATTTCTCCAACTACATTTGTCGCGGTAGTTGCCATGACCACCGCTGGATCAATCTTGAGCGGAATATATAGAGCCCATTTCAGTGTATATTCATGCGTATAGTTCGCAAGTTGAAGTTAATTGATCGCAGCGGATATTGAGGTGTATGTACGTTCGTTTTCTATTATTTTCTCAAAAATATTACGAGAAGCTAGATTATCGAGATATTTGTTCTGATTTGCAGCTTGGAATGTGATAGATACGGATTTTATTATAACATTTGACTTCACGCTCATCATGTTGGTAGAAAAATCAAATGGAATTCTTAATATTTGAATACGAAATTCAAAATAATGTTGAATAATGAAGCTTATTCTGGCGTCAACAGACATACCTAGTGTATAAAGCTTACGTCATTTAAATAGTCAAATAGAAATATTGCTTTTAGTGAAGGTATTTTTTTGCTTGAAATTTCAAGGACCATTACCTATAGAAATCCATACGTTCAACACTCAAGTTCATCTCTCCTCACTCAGTCGACATGCACAAGTTTCTCCATTTCCATGTTTTCTTTCAGACCTTATCCGACCCGGATTCAAACTCCACCGAAGTGAGCAAGCCGCCGGTCACGAACCCTCCATGTCCTTGGAAATGTGAGTTGACTAATGAAGCCGGGTACGTGGTGTACTCTGCGCTGGGGAGTTTCTACATTCCCATGTTTGTGATGCTCTTCTTCTATTGGAGAATCTACAAGGCTGCGGTGAGGACAACTAGAGCCATCAATCAGGGCTTCCGCACCACCAAAGGTAAGAGAAGGAAAAGATTTTATCGATATTTTAGAATGTGAGAAGGTGTAGTTTGAATCGATGGTAAACGTAGGTGTATTAATGGATATGTCAAATTTAGTGATTTATTAACAAAACTGTTCTATTTGTATTCAGAGATTGTGGCATTTTTGGCTAGACGTATCTTATAGTTTATGATTGATTATGAGAAGAGCAGATTATTATTGTGTCAAAAATGTATCAGGATATTAATCAATAACATAACTTAAGACACTTTAAAGGACACTAATGTGCATGTACATTATAATATATAACTAGTTTACCTGCTTGTGGTACTTTGCTGCACGTAACCGATAGAAACTTGCGACAAAGTACCTCATCGCACACAAATTGATCAAATTATACGATATCCACTGGAATTTCCAGTGGACAATAATTTTTACATATATACATGGATATAAATCACGCATTCTCCTCAAAATGAGGTTGGCTTCAACCACATGCAACATTCACCTTTCTAAAGTCCATTTTATTGTAATTGATCTATACTACTACATTTTTCAAATATTACAACTTCATACACTATCTATTCTGGTATGATCACAAACACCTCGCAAATGTCTCATTTTCATAGCAGTCACTCTCCGTTTATGCTTCTGCAGCCATGTGTAGCATTCAATACAGGTACAAGTATTTCATTATATATATTTTATTTTGCATCTTCTGCATTCCGCGCAAACGTCCCTAAAGTACCTAAAATCTTCTTGCAATCTTCTTATCAATTTATTCATCATTTAATATCACACTATCAGATATGTAAACCTATTCACTTTCTTCAATTCCATGCCATTTACCAAAACTGTCACAACTTTCTCTCGTTTCAAAGACCAGAACTTTACATTCATCAGAACTCAAAATAAGAAAATATTCCCTCTCAAACTTCATGTATTGTATCAGTCATAATATTTGATTTAGTCGGGGGCCTACTATCAACCGAAACAGGGATTGCACTTTTTTCATAAAACACGTAAATCAGCTTCTATTTATACTGTACTGGAAAAACAAGTTTCACAATTCATCAGCAATAAAACTATCATACACAAAACAAAAATTAGAAATCATGATATCCTCTCTCAGGCAGAAACCTTTCGAGCACATTGCTTATCTTTGAAATTAATAAGGCTCCTACCTTTTACCTCTGAATCAAAGAACAAATAAACTAATCATTTCATAATCAATATTGGGATGTCCCTTATTCCAGACAAGCGAGAAGTTTGTAATCCAAGCCGAAGGTTAAGACTGCTGTTCTTGAGTGTGAAATACATCACTCTAAACATATTGAATATCATACTCTCTCTAACAGGACCAAGAACATGAAGAAACGTCAAACGTGAAGTCAGAACCAACTACCTGAATTATTAAGACGTAACCATAATTATCAAACTAACAGCTTCTGATTAATCGAAAATAATAATTAGATGATTCTGATGGATATACAGCCCGTATTATACGAGTAATTGATTTTTTGGGGGAATCCGGTCAAATTTTTGTTACGAAAAATGTTGGAAAGAACAAAATCATTGTGATTAATCTATTAACAACTCATAGTCAACCATTTTTATATTATTGAAACAAGAGAGTATTGACTGTGATATTGATGATAGTGATGTGAGAAATGAATTGATGCAACTAAAGGTAGGAAAGACCTCAGGGTTGAAAGGTTCAACGAATGGAATTGTAACATATCATTTAGGTTCAATTGGCCCAATTGAACCTAAAGGATATGTTACAATGTCACCTAATTCCAAATAGTTTTTAGTACCAACATGGGCGAATTCCAAAACAGTATAACTTTTTGACCTCCCTATCTCAAAATTTCATTCGTTAAACCTTTCAACCCTGAGGTCTTTCCTACCTTTAGTTGCATCAGTTCATATCTCACATCACTATCATCAATATCACAGTCAATACTTTCTTGTTTCAATAATATAAAAGTGGTGGACTATGAGTTGTTAATAGATTAATCACAATGATTTTGTTCTTTCCAACATTCTTCGTAACAAAAATTTGGTATCCGGATGATTCTTCGATAGCAGTTCTTCGAAAGCAATTCTTCGAGAGCAATTCTTCGGAAAACAGTTCTTCGAAAATGCAACTCTTCGGATACCAATTCTTCTAAAATATCGTTCTTCGAAAATAAAAATATAACTATACAAATAAATCATTTCACAAACAATTTCAGGAGGGGTATTAAAAAACTAATTGCACTAGTGTAATCTTCATCCTTTAGTCTATAAAACGGTAAGAGCAAATTCAGCCTCCAATCATCCTATTGATAATAAAACAGGAAACAATAATGCAAAATAGCCATAGTCGCATTATTTTTGGGATGTGAAAAAATCATGATTTAAAACCGTTCCGTTATTATTCCAACAATTATTTGGCTATGCATGCAAGTTTCTGGAAACTCATCAATTGCATAAAAAAAGGCGAGGCCTGGATGAACTACGAGTAGAAGAGTATTCAAGTGGGGTGGAGGCAGAACGTCAAAAAAAAAAGAACAGAGATTGTAGCCAATAAATTACGATTATTGTAGAGTGATATGATGTGAATAATGCTATATATTTTATCAGATGGTTGACTTATAATATCTCCTACTGAATATTCTTATTATTGTAAATGTATTCATAAATTTTTCCAACTGCAATTTTTAGTTCTCTTTTTTAGCTATAAATGCCTGTAAATATATATAATTGACACATGTAATTATAATATGATATCATTTGTACTGCATATATCTCAAAATTTTAAGAACTATACTATGTATTTGTACTCTGTTCCTTGTTATTCCAAATCCACTATTGAGCTCTCATATTTGCATTTATTCTCATACAAATATTTCCAACGTTTTAAAGACGTCGGACGTGGAATTTTAATCTAGAAAATCAGTTTATCCTTTAGCGTTGTTCCCTAAACACACTGAAAACATATTATGACTTTTCTATTCTGGAGGCATAGAGTGCACTTTATGAAACTCGTTTTGGTATCGTTAAGTGCCTCTTTATAGAACTCAAATCTAATTTTTATCAGGTTGGTAGCTAATTTACTAGATAACCTAACTGTAATTTTATATTAAAATACAACATATTTGAAAGAAAATTCTGGAGTTGTTCAGGTTTATATTAATGATCTATACATTTTTCAGAATTTTATTCAATAAAAATGACTTTTGACTTTAAATTCTGTATATTTATTTGAAACTTTGACGTTTCGATCCTTTGACCAAGGATCTTCTTCAGAAAACAATGATACAAAATAAAACAAGGCAAGTAACTAGATACTAAAAATATACAGAATACTAGATGTGATAACGTGGATACCACACCTAAACAAGAAGAATAAAATTCTCTGGCATTCATCCAAGGCTTGAGGAAAACCACGTGAAAACCCCGAACAGAGGAATATGTCTTATTTGGTACAGTTCCGCACAAATGCCAAATCACAAAATACACGACATTTCAACAAGACACCTCAGCGCTACTCTTTGCTATTGGTTTGGCTTGCAACTGCAGTGTCAAATAGTCTTCAATGTACTTTATAATTCAAAATATACACAGAACTACACCAACTAAAACATAGTCATTATATATTTGTGTTATTGATTACAGAAAGCTAAACATTTGATAATTCAAAACCATCAGTACGGTTAGAGTTATTTGAATGTTTAAATATCTTAATTGCTTCTCTGACCAATCTACCATGAATCGATGAGCATCTTGCGACTATTCTTGTTTCTGCAAACTTGATGTCATGCAAAAACTTTAACCATACTGATGGTTTTGAATTATCAGATGTTTGGCTTTCTGTTATCAATAACACACATAGTAGCTGATCATGCCATCGAGTTTTGGCATGACATCAAGCTTGAAGAAACAAGAATAGTCGCAAGATGCTCATCGATTCATGGTAGATTGGTCAGAGAAGCAATTGAGATACTTAAACATCCAAATAACTTCAATCATACTGATGGTTTGGATCATCAAATGTTTGGAGCTCTGTAATCAATAACACACATATATAATGACTATGTTTTAGTTAGTGTAGTTCTGTGTATATTTTGGATTATAAAATACACTGAAGACTATTTGACACTGCAGTTGTGAGCCAAACCAATAGCAAAGAGAAGCGCTACGCTGCCTTGTCGAAATGTCGTGTATGGAGATATTCCTTTGTTTGGGGTTTTCACGTGGTTTTCTTCAAGCTTAGAGGATTTTATTTTTTTTGTTTGAGTGTGATATCCACGTTATCACATCTAGTACTCTGTATATTTTTAGTATCTAGTTACTTGCCTTGTTTTATTTCGTATCATTGTTTTCTAAAGAAGATCCTTGATCAAAGAATCGAAACGTCGAAGTTCCAAATGAATATACAGAATTTAAAGTCAAAAGTCATTTCTAAAGGTTGATATTGACTTATCTCTAAAAAGTAACAAAACTCAAATTAACACACTCGGAAAAGTATTTTTGACCTAAACAAATTACTTATCTATCAAATCTCAATGTTACCAAAAGAGTCTAATAAAAAAATAAATACATTCTTTATCGATCTTTTCAAATTTAAAATTTATAATTTTCTGACATATGTATATGAATTCAAGTAGAAAAAATTGTATAAGGTACACGTTGTATAGAACATTTTGGATCACTCGTTCATTAGAAAATTTGCCGCAAGCGGTTCGTTTTCCAAAAGGACGCGTCCAATAAAACTTATATCTTAATTTACTATTATTTTCGAAGAATGATATTTTCGGGAAATTTATTCTCGAAGAATTGCAGTTTCGAAAAATTTCACTGTCTAAGAACTGTTTTTCGAAGAATTGCGTTCGAAGAATTGCTTTCGAAGAATATTCCTAGATCCCAAAAATTTGACCGGATTCCTCCAAAAAATCAATCACTCGTACAAAAAATAACCAGTAATCTTCACTATTCTTCCACGTCGTACTGTATTATAAACTCTCATATAAAACACTATTTTATGCTCTTGATATGAAATATACTGGAACATAGATACCAGGCGAAGATACGACTTTCTTTCAAAGAGAATTTAACAATTTTTGTTTTTGCTGCCGTCCAATAAAACTAGCTCAACATACTGCTTTGACTTTGATTCTCATTTTGTCTACAAAATTTCATATATAAGTTTGCATTAACGATTACGATGGCATTACAACACAAGAAAACGAACCTTGGTTAAGTATGTGGTGCTTATTTACAAGGAATGAGTGTACAAAAATTACGATACTCACGCGTATTCGCCGGAGGAATATTGCAATACACAGCTTATTAGATTATTAGTTTATTTCTGTTGGGAGCATTCTATGATTGCAAGAAGTATTTCTTGTTCTCATGATGCTCCTAATGGTTGATATGAGTGCATATTTTTTAAATGAATTTTATATACTACTCCAATTTCATTCATATATAAGTCTGAATAATAGAAATATTCAAATTTCCGATTGAATTTTCCATATTCTCTTGTATATTTTGAGAATACTCAATTTTTCAGACCAATTGACCACAAAGCTTAAACGGGTCCAGCAATCAATATCTGTAATTGGAACAAGCATATACTTTATGAGCCATTTATTCAGATAGAAATTGCTTTAGTTGAGTCACTTCAAATTCTCAACATTTGAAAAGCAGGGTATTCAAATATCTCTGATTATGCCGGTACACAAGTTCCAACGCCATACGAAGTAATATACGATTCAATATAGCTACATTTATATATACATATACTCCAGCTGCACGAAATTCGAAATCACTTTCCGCGGGGTCCATAAATCCTTCACAAACAGAAAAGTCTGAAATTAGTTTGAGATGTATGCATGAATGAACGCTCCAAATCCGCAACTTTCCACGATTTAGAAGGATTGATATTTCGAGAATAGGGATTTACACAACTTTTTACATATTTGTATATTAATTTTGGTTGAGGGAAATACCATAATAATAAGTTGTGTGGAATAAATAATTACTCATTAAATTCAAACAAAAATAGTGATAGTTACAAGTGCGTTCTTCACGAGGTTCCACGCTTTCCGTGGTGACGAGAGCAGGAAATAGCCTTTTTTATTGTATAAACAATTGTAAAACAATCATCTTTTAATATAGAAAAATAAGATCCTCTTTGAAAAATGGTATTATTTGATTATCTTTGAATGAACACTATGATTCAAATTTAGCTTGGAAGAATAAAATCTCTTCTGTATGTACGCAAGTATTTGATGATTTCGATGATTTTGTCGTCCAGCTATCGACCAATGATCAGTATACAGCCAGATTGATTTCCATGTTGATTTGTAGGATAGTAGAATATATTTGCTGTTGGTTTTTCCGCAGAAAGTTTTATGGCTCATGTAAACTCATTGCAAAACTTGGATGTATATATATGGAGCGCGGAATGTATTTCCAGTTCCATGTACGACTTCAACCTCCTAAAACTTTCAAATATGCACATGCTCATAGTCCAATACGGAACCATTAGTACATTTCATACTCGATTGATCTCACAATTCTGGCTGAAATTCTGGTAAAGTGGACTTGCCTATTGAAATAATAACACCGTATATTCGTATGAGGTGATCCTCCAATTTTTCGTGCTTTCATTCTAGTGCGATGGACAAATGCTAAGCACGATACGGTACTCAATTCCTAAAAACAGTAATTGCAAAAGTCCGAACTATTTGGTACAGATATTGCGAATCATGAGCTGAATTGGTTATATGAGCGAAATTGTGAAAATCCTCGAACTAGCTGTTTGCCAACGTAATCGATTCATAATCAAGTTATTTTTGTACTTTTTCTTTTATATTTTGTTACGTGACTTTCAGCAGGCTTGATCTAAACATAGTGACCAATAATATTCCTTCGATTGCTGATATGATACTCAAGATTATTTTTGATAAGAACTATTTATATTTACTCTCTTAAAATATTGACAATGTTTTTTATTATTTTCAAAGCTTGGAGTTGTACGATGCATGCCATTTTGAAATAGGTACCTATCCAAAGGTTCTCGAACTCATGATCAACTAGATGATATTCCATATTAGCCGCTTGACATACTTTTTCAATACATATAGTTGTTATATTATTCATATTCAACATGGACGTTAGTAACCATTAATTACAAAATTTGCAATCGACAAAATTTAGATAATAGTCATTGAATATCCCACACCGGAAAAAGTACGTTTGATTTATGAGGTCGAGTGCAAACAAATGCAACAAAAAAGATAATGTTGTGTGAATACATTTAAACAGCGCTGGATTCAGGAGATACACAGGACACAACCAAAAAGTGAATATCAGTGTAATCATTTATAACAACTTACTGAATGAAATATATAATACGATGTACCGGAATTTTTTATTTATGCTTTTCTGAATTTTATTTTAAAAAACCACATCGCAGGAACTCTCATATCAAATATCTCATTTTTCAGCTAATAAATGTCACAAGCATTCTTATTATAATTCAATTGATAGCTTGCTATCAGAATCTTATCAGCATTTTCTCATAGAGATCGTGCAGAATTATTTTATATTCTAAGTTTGGAACTTATGAAGTGGAAAGAAACTTTATGGAACTATGATTTTTTCCATAAATTGGTAATATACGCCCAATACTTATGCTTATTGATTTTTTATGAGTGCTAAATGATAACTAGATAAATGAAAGAATGAAGCCCTTTCTCGTTTGGTTTCTAAGAAGTATAATACCCACGTTTTAGTTAAAGAGCTTCTTGATCAGACTTACAGCAAAACTATATGAATCAACCGGAACTTTATAAATTTAAGATCCTGTCTAAGTGCCGAAAAAAGGCTATTTTCCGTGAATGAACTTGACATTCATAGGGATTCTGTAACCAAGCGTTAATTCACGTCGACTGTTAACGTGAACTTAACTCCCGTTTTGTCATTATCGTATTCTGAACCTGAACGTTGATTCAAGCTCACGCCGATGGTCGACGTCAAGACACGCTAACCATTTGACAGCGTTAAGTGTCACGTTTTCAGTTTATTTATATAAGAATAGTACAAATATCCAACTACTTTCACAAAATAAGTAAAAGAAACAACATTTAGCGATAAAGATGAGCAAATTCGACATTAGTCTCACATAACAAGATCAAACTTTCGAGAATTAAAAAATTGCCCCAGACTCAAGATTTGAATGATTACTCCAAGACCAAATTTGCAAAATCAAGAAGTATTCCAAATTTTTCAGTGCGACTTTGAAAGTAGCTTGATGTTTTAGAATATCTATCACTTCTATTTGAATCGTGAACAAAGATCAGATAATTATATGAGTCTATATTATAAATTGAACAGTATATATTCTAGAAATGTAGATATCTTAACGTATACTCCTTAATCCGTTGATTCCAGTCTTTTTGTTATCATAATGAAATTATCCTTTTTAATTAAGATATTCACTGTTGTAATCAAGAGATTGATTGTTGGTATAAAAACTCAAAATCTTCTAATTTTTATTTTTCTTCGCTCTGTTATGGTCTCACTGAAATCAATTCTCTGCACATATACATATATAGGTGATACTACTTTCATGAGCAGCTTCATCAGATTGGAACGCTTTGTCTATTTCTAGTTAATTTTTTTAACCGATGAACTCAACTTTCGTTGACCTAATCTAATAGTACAAATATTAAATCAAGATTTAGTTGAGCTTCTACTTGAACCATTACTGAAGAATCAACATACACTACCGCGTTCTTGATATATATCTTGCTTTTTTTCTCTACTATTTTCGTTTATGAAAAGATGCTGGATTTTATGCTGCAAAATAAATGATTTACAGTTTGAAAGCTTGTATAACATTTTATATGAATTGGAAATAGTTTTTTGAAGCATTTATTGATTAAATGAATATGTCAAATAGTTCATAATAACCAGATCACACAGAAAATTTTCCACCCAGAAGATTAGAAAGTATGAAATGTCAAAATGAAATATGACAACAAATTATTCAATTTCCTGTAATTTGATTGGCTGAATTTGACGCATTTCATAGAATTTGGAATTAATCATTCAACGCTAGCGTTAATCAGACGTCAGTGTGAATTAACGTTCAACTTTCACGTTGACATTTCAGAAAATCATCTTAACGTTAGGGCGTGAAAACTATTGACGTTAAGTAACGCTGACGTAGCTTAACGTTTGGTTCTAGAATCTATATCATTGACATTGACTTGATGTTTACTGTTAATTTGCCATGCAAGTTGGACTTGACAGGGACTGGATCAGGTTATTCTTTCAAAAAAATAACATCTAGTTAATGATGACAAGGATTGGGAGATCAAGACACGATCGGAATATATCAATGTCGACTCGATGTGGTACCAGCTCACGATTGAAGATCAAGTACTTTAAAAAAACCTGTAACTCATTTTCGTATATAACCTCCCTGATCCAACTCGCGATGTTTTTAGGAGGTGGCATTTTGATTTCGTCTTGAAGTACTTGATTTTCGTTATCGACTTTTTTATCAAGAAAGCTAGCTCCGAAAATCATATTGGGAATATCCTTCTTTTGATGCTTAGGACAGGAGCCTGGATTTATGAAGTCTAATACCCTATTGACCACTATATTCTTGATCGATTCATATACAATTTGGCCGTAAGTCTAAATAGTCCTGTACCGTTTTCAAATTGGTGATTTTTAAATGAGAGACGTGTCACGTACTTCATTTTTAATTATTATTAGGCAGTCACAAAAAATGTGCGAGTTCAAGTAATTTCATGATTATTTCATCCGTTTTAGTGCATTATCAATTGATTTCCTCATAAATAAAAGTATGTCCTTAGTTTCTGGGATGGAAATTTTCTCAGGCGCACTATATATGTTTCTTTTCTGGGCTGTGTATGAGTTCGACCTTCAACGCATCACACTTGCGGTTGTATTCGCCCCTATGGCCTCAGGAGAGCCAAATTCAGTCGAGCGAGGAAGAAACGTCAGAGTTGTTTCTGTGCCTAGCTCTGTTCAGTATTGTTTATATTGTGAGGGTATGTCTCTTCTATTCTTTCAAACAAAATTCTTCACTTCGGCCGTCCAGCCCGAGGAAGACTCTCAATTCTTTCAAAGTATAATATTATTTTCATAATACCTAAATTGGAACATCGCGTTTCAACGCCTATTTTATCAGTCGAAACAAAACAATTTCAGTCAAATGCGGGTTTAACCAGGCAGAAATAAGCCTGTTTCTGCCCTAGAGGAGGAACAAGCTTATTTCTGCCCGCTGAATTTGTTTCCTACATCGTTTTATCCCTGGCAAAGTCGCATTTGTTCATTGTCAATCTCTAAATGAAAATCATATAACCTAAGATATTTTGACAGTTGTTGTATTCGTGACTGTAAATTGAATTGAAAAGACGATTAGTTTCAAGAGATAAAGTATTATTACGACAATTTCAAGTACACCACAACATCTTATTGATAAAGCACAAGCAGCTACTCTAGAATTGTTACTTGCAAAATCAGAAGAAGAATATTTACTTTGTTATGACAAATTTGTAATGTGGAAAATTTCAATGCAGGTATTATGAAACATACAGTGTGTGGCATAGGACAAAACACGATTGGTCTTGTTCCGTCCCTAGCCACACAATATACTATTCCAACTATCTAGTTCACTAAATATAAAAGCGTGTCCCATAGGTCTTTGGGCTCGAGTCACAAACCTCTTATATTCTATTTGTTCAGCCTTTCCATTTGATACACATGTCAATTTGTGTCAATTATCATAGCTGTATCGACCCTATAATCAAATAACTAAGAATATTTTGATAAAAATCTGAAAATCTGAGATAATCATGCCGATTACGAATAGATTATGTGAACTCTTCGATGATGGACTTCTAGCTGTAAGGTATTTGATAAAGCTTTTATTGAGTGCTATAGAAATTCAACTTAATCCGTGCAGATCTAGGTGTAAAGCACACTACAGATATTTTTCCAATACATGTCTATCTTGAAATATTTCTAGTACTGTTGTATTCTATCTATCAATTTGAATTTGTATATACCAGATTTTATAGGGTTATTCTATAACATATTCGATCAATATGAACTTGTACGTACGTTTATATAGCTTTTAATCCATACGACAAAATGAATTAGCTAGAATCATTGAAAGCTAGAATAATTGTAAACCACCCCTCTCACATCAAATCTAGATCATTCTCTGCCACTGTTATTGTAGCTTTTTTGTGAATGAGAAAGTGTCCAACTTGGAAAAATGAATAAATTTCATAAGTAGAATAATAAATATTGATTACGTAGAATGACTTTGTTTGAATGAAGATGTTTCACGTTTACTGCTAGTTGGCTGCATGGTAACTTGGCAATGAGATGAAAATAAAGAATAGTATATTCCGATACAAGTGCGGAATTGAGATCATTCCATGCGAATGCGAATAATTCAGCCACGAGACGAAGTCGAGTGGCAGAATTCACATGAGCATGGAATGATCGATTCGCACGAGTGACGGATGTTATTTTTTCTACAGCTAAAGGTGTTCGCGGAAATATTTATAACCAAAATATGCAGTTTCTTGAGAAAGAATTTGCTTCATTGATCTCATTCCAATTCATCAAACTTTGATAAAAATACTCATATTGATATTTTTTTGGAGAGGAATGATAAGAAAATCAAAGAGAAATCAAATTATGACAGCAATGGAACAGTTATTTCGCGACGCCACGCGGCTCTCGTAGGAATTTCTAAGCGTGCGGAATGACCCTTATTCCGCACGCTACAGCGTGTGGAATGGGTATCATTCCATAGTGACTGTAGCAAAATATATATTCACATATTCTTCAACCGTCATTTATTCCAGAAAATACTGAATGTCTGCCAATTCCCCAAATCCAGCTCTGTAACTACTCTGACAAAGCTCAGTTGTTATGAAGCGTCAATTTAATGGCTATGGCTATAGAGATAAAATAATTTTTATTGCTGTGGATACTAAGGGCGCACATATACTGGTGAAAATAGTCACTTATTCGGAGATTCATCTGTTATTAAAACGTACGAATGAAAAAGAGGGAGAACATGAAAACATAAAACACTTGCAGACATAATAACAGTTACAAGTAATGGAAACAGTCCCCCAAATTCAGTAGAGAGCTGTGTCTCATTTTACTGTAGGGACGTGAAGATATCGCAGTTCAAGAGATTTCCATTGAAATTTATTAGTTCATAGCTTGATAGTTTCACATATAGTTAGCAATACAAGCGAAGTTCAAAAATTTTCCGAACTCTTATTTTGCCGCCTTATCATTGCCTCCTATGTCGTGATTTGTATCATTTAAAATTTAAATCATTCCATTACTTAACATGAGAATGATTAGAAAGATGCGACAGCGTACTCTAATTCAGTACTATTCTTTGGGCTTCTGCAGTTATCGTGACATCGCAATTTGATGGTGGATTTTTGTAGAATTCTTCATTTAAATATTGGTCTGCTCAAAAAGCTCGGTTCAGGTCACGATTCCAATAGGTTCTTCTGTTTATGTGACCTAAGCCAACTTTTTTGTTAATTTTGTGCTGGAGTTCCCTGCAATTCTGGAACAACCTGTGTAGGTATTCCAAAACAAGAAATACGTCATTCTTGTCCTCTTCTATAAATACTTTCCTCTTCTGCAATAAATTTTTATCGAATTCTCGACAATGCAATTTTGCACCATGTGGATTATTAGAGATATTGTTCCAGTATCGAATCGCATAATGCTGAGCGCTTATGTCATCCATAATATGGTCTTATTAGCTGCCGTGTGTTTACATCCTTTGTACAATGAGTTGGGTAACTAATTCATATTCAGATTGGTGAATAGAATATAAACTATTCGCAATGTGTAACAGAGGATGTCGTTATACCATCGACAAAACATCATTAATCGTAAATATTCTCTTTTTGATTGAATCAGAAAGAAAGAGGATTATTATATCATTCCAGGAGGATGAGATTTGTGAGAATCAGAACTGTAAGAGCTGAACTTTCGAGAACATCAAAAGTTGACAATCACCAATGTTAGTCGGTGAAGAATCATTTCTTTTCAATTGCATCTGTAGTGATTCGTGCCTTTAAAGGAGTTTAAAGGAATAATCAGAACGATTTGTGTGACTAGTACGTTTTACGAATCATCTGTTATAAATTCTGTTATCTGGAAGGATCAATTTGAAGTTCTCTATTTTCAAATAATTAAAAAGACTATTTGCGTTCTGCTTTGACGTACGATCTTGGACGAACAGTACTGTGACTTCCTATAATAATTCGATTACTACATTACCCAAGAGTTATCTTTTTGAGGCCTGGCCTTTCGTTCTGTTCCTTTTGGCGGTATTAACGGATTGAATCACAAAGTATTTTGTTGCGTGTTGTTATGAAAGACGCGCAGTAAAGTTGGTTTATCAGTAAACGTCAATTTTGCGTTGATGGATTGAATCAATTTTTCATTACAACTGTCAAATTATACCTCAATGATTCAGAGATCAGAACTTTTTGAATTTTTTTCATAAATTCAAAACAATCGGTCGTAAAATATTGAAATTTTGTATCAAGCACTTCTATAACATCTAGTTGTACATCTTGCATTATGATTGCGATCGGCTGAACCGGAAGTGCAGTTTGCTCAAAACATTTCTTGAATTTTCCGCATAAATCCAAAACGATTGAACGTAGAATATTAGAATTTAGTATTCAAGACTATATTACCGTCTTCTAGATGCTCATATCCTATCTTCATTGAGATCGACTGAGCCGGCAGTGCACTATACTTGACTATCTTTTGGAATTTTTCGCATGAATTCAGAACGATCATCTGTAGAATATTGAAATTTGGTATTTTGGTCTGCTGTAGTATCTGAATGATTGCCGACTATTTCCATAACAATAATAATAACCGGAAGTGCACTTCAGTTGCAATTTATTCTCCAATTTTGCGTATAAATTCCAAACTGCGAGCCGTAGAATCTTGGAAATCAGTATTTAGGAATGTTGTAGTATTAGAATGATGATCTACTGTTTCCATAGCAATTAACTAGGCTAAAAGCAAATTTTACTTGACAGATTTTCAGAATTTTTTGGATAAATCAAAAACAATTAGTCCTTGGAATGTTGAGATTTTCTGTTTGATCATATATATCCAATGATGTACAAGTAAGTCACGTGATATCCACGTCAGATTTTTTTTGTCATACTTCTGATACAAAGTATGCTTGTATTAGTCGATATGAGCAAAAGCATTGTGAAATCTGATCAAGCCAAATTACTACAGCCCATATGTTCTACTTATATCTGCGTATAATATTGTTTCCGACTGATATTCAGGGTCTTGGTTATTTCAAAAATTATGAGTGAAATTTCCCATCGAAAATTCATGATCTGTTCGTCCATCATAATTATTTTTTGTCAGAAAGAGTGAAGTTATAAGCTGCATCTAGGTGTAATGTTTATTGATTGGGAATTGCTTATAATTAAAATATAAGTTTTATTCTTCCGGATATCACTAACAAACACTATATTATTCATTTATCACTTAGTACTACCTTAAACAAGGCCACAGATATTTCTATTCAACTATTTATATACACTGATTACTTCACTGTTCGATATTCATTGCTCTAGATTCACCATTACACCACCCTCAATTCGTTTGCTTGCGTTAAAATATAGAAATATCCATTTCTCGAATGATCTACCACATTTCTGGGATATTGCTAGAGGCTTCCATCAAGCGGGGCGATGTAGCGCGATAAGGTGCAAAACAACGAGGACGAAAGGCTTCTCCCAGACCAGGTCACCTCCACGAACCTCCACACTCTCGCATGTTACATAGGGTCCGTAGCAAAATGTTCACAGAATATATAGCCTCGCACACACAAATGCGAAAAATAAGACAAAATTCAAAGGTCGTTCCCACCATCCCGAGAAGCAAATTTTCATAACTCCCAATATTTCAAATCGGATATATTTTAACACCTTCTGAATCATAGAGTGATAATTGTCGTGAATAAACTCTAGACCTAATCACTTGTTGGATGTGAGCAAAATTTTATAGAACGATACCCTATTAACGCATTCCAGAGAAAGAGATTCTCAAAGTAAGCTTATTTAATGACTGGATGACATTTTTTATCCATCGTTATGCAAGATACTACGATTATACATAGTAACCACATTATTGCAGTACCCTGTAGCATCACAATTGTCTATCTCTCTGTTAATTGAGCATAATTATATCAAGTTTTACAGTTATCCACATGTTCAGTACAAATGTTTGAATAATTCTAATTCCAGGTGTATGTTTATGTTCACTGGAAGGATGCATTGCTTAGAATTGTCATAATGGCAATTACACAAATGCAATTTCTTTATTATATATGAACAAGTTTTAGTCTTACATGTCAGAATAAGCTCGAATCCTGATTATTTCATTTGGTATTGGTCTAAGATTCTATTTGATATATTTTTTTCTTATCAGGTTCTCGAGGTATCGGCAATCGCTTCGACGAACAACGCCTGACCCTTCGGATCCATCGTGGCCGTGGCTCTGTTATGAGTCATCATGGCCACAGTAACCCCCATGGGTCACCTTACAGTAATGGCAGTAGCAGCACCCTCAATACAACAACGGGCAGCGCATCACCTAGTGCTTCGACGAGATCAGCTCGACACGAACGGGTGAAAATCAGTGTCAGCTATCCTTCTAGCGAAAACCTAACGCCTCATGCAAGTCCTCATCATTTGATGCCTAGTCCAACAGCTGCTTACGCCGTGCACTATACTGCAGCGAATGGAAAAGAGCAGACTACCACGACTTTATGTAGGAATCCTTCAGGGACTGATACTCATTTGAGGGTTCATCATGGAAGACTTGGTAGAAGAAGTAGAAGATCTTCTTCTTGTGATTCTCGAGAAAGAGATAGAAGTCCTGCACCATCGCATACTGGAAGTACGTTTTCTGGTTTCGATGAAGGTTCGAACAAACAATCAAAAGTCATATCTAGGAGAATGGGGAAGAGAAATATAAAAGCACAAGTGAAACGATTTAGAATGGAGACTAAAGCAGCAAAGACTCTAGGAATTATAGTTGGTGGTTTCATATTTTGCTGGTTACCGTTTTTTACTATGTATCTAATTCGAGCATTTTGTGAAGAGTGTATACCGCCGTTACTATTCTCCATATTATTTTGGTTGGGTTATTGCAATAGTGCCATCAACCCGCTAATTTACGCCCTATTTTCCAAAGACTTCAGATTTGCTTTTAAGCGAATCATCTGCCGTTGCTTTTGTAAAGGTGGAGGTACAACTCCATCTAGAAGAGGCTCAGACGGGTCTCAACTTCAAGGTCGTCAGTTTCGTTCACCTAGTTATAATATGCACCAACCTGGTAACTCTTTAGGTGATGAAAGTGACCCTGAACAAGGGGTTGAAGGGTCTGATTCGAGATGACGAAAAAAGAAACGCGCAGGGGTTGGACAAGTGCGCTTGGACAAAGATGCCTCATTAATGAAGGTTGCGATGTGTTTGTATGGATAGGAACAAAAAGAGTGGAAGTGAACGCGAGTGTTTTGTTTTTGTTGAGCAAGTTGTCATCGCTGCCGTTGCCATTTGCCGCTTCCCTCGCTTGTCTGTAAGTTTCGTGGAATGCATATTGTTTTGTGCTAAGATCATGAACAGAATGGAAATATCCACCAGATAGGCGAAAATGAAATTTATTAAAGTAAAAAGGAAGTAAATTATTATAACATCCAATTTAGAAAAAACATGAAGTTATCAAGATATTGACTATGGCTGCAATTGATATGAAGCTCATGAAATTCGTATAGAAACTGCTCTTTTTATTCGAACTGGCTGAATTCTATCACTCAATGAATATAATCGAAGCTTATTTTTGAGCTGAAGGCTGGAGCAACATAAGGTAATATTTCTCAGAATTTTCATTGATTTTTTCAATTCAATTTTCTGTGACAAATATTATCAATTAGCAGATGAAAAATTGATGATAGAAGTGGAGCTTTTTCTTTGATCTAATTGCAGTATGATCTCGGAATACTTTTCATCTAAATAACTGTCAGCAAGACTCATTCATTTAATTAAATTTATACAAGATTATCTACTCATTCTATTCAGTCAATCTAGTCTCATTCCATGTATCAATTATTGTATTTTCAAATGGAATTAAGTGGTAAATTATAATTGACTGGGATATGGAATGAACTCTAGGACTGCTATCAATTCATAATGTTCATTTATTCTGCAGCAAATAATAATTTAATCTGAGATTGTTTGAATTTGAATATGCATAAATATCTCAATGCAAAATTTTCCTCTTTAAATAATGATTTCAACTATTTCATTCAGTTCTTCAAGCAGGTTCATATGAATATCTTTTCTAATTCATTAAGAAGTTCAACATTCAAATTGCAAATGCAAGTGGAATTCTCAGATTCAAACTAATTGATGTTTCCAATGCTACAGACTTTGTTATAAAATTTCTTGTATTGTTATTAGAAAAAGGATGTCTCACAAGGATAATGATCCCCTTGTTGTTGAGCTTGGTTGAAAACAGTGCCATATAATTCATGTACAGGACAAAATGATATGCTTCCATTCCGTGTCCTATTCTAGGCGTCTAAATCATGTGTCTACCCTTTATCTGAAGGCTGTGTGTAAGTTAGCCAAATAGTAATAAAAAAATCATCAAACTGATCGTTGAGCTTTTTAACCGAAGTTCGTCTGAGATCTCAATGAATAAAAATCGTTCAGTGTTTTTCGGTGGTGACACCTATTTAACTGTTGCCGCAGACTCTTATAATAATATTCGTCTACACCTAATATTGAATAGGAAGGATCGAATTTAAATGGACACGCATATAGTGTGTGATGTGCGATTTAGAAAATTGTTTATTTTCCTATGTCGTTTACTCAATGTTTTCTAACAAAATTAACTCATAACTTATTCTTAAGTAGGTCAATATTGCAGATATGATCCACAAATGAGCCGCAATATAACAGTGAAATCAAGATATGATAAATTCATTTTTGTAATATTTGCTACAGCTGTTAAATTTTCATTGAAAGTGGAATCAACTCAATTCTCTGGATCCGAATTTATCGAACAATATATTATATCGTCCTTTTCTTATAGAACAACATCTTGAAAAATCATTCTACCAAATTATAAAAAATCCACTTTAAAAATTACAAAAAAATTATTATAGATTATATTTCCTGTCCAAAAATTTGCTTTCTTCCAAATATATTCAAACAAAAATTCTAGAATTTTGTAGCAGATATGCATTTTTTTTCAATTGTTGATGTCATTGTTTAGAAAAACCGAAAAAGCTTTCGAAACTCAATGATATACAAAACAGCTTGAAAAATTTGATCATAGAAGAAGTGTGAATCTCACTAGACATGCTATAATTTTTCAGAGAGCAAAGCATTGGACTGCATTTCCATCATGATAATTCATTTCCTAATTATCAGATAAGTACCACAGATACTCACGTTTTAACATCACTTTTCTCAATATTTTTTTTTAATCTAATTTCGACCACAAAAAAAATAGACAAATCAACTGATTTGTCAACATAACAAGAAAAACAAATAGTCAATTGATATCAAGAATTATAAAAGTATTCACTTAAAGTTCTGTACTTAGCAATCAATTTCATTGACCGGAGATATTACTTATAATATTTCAGTGGTACTTCAAACATATATTCTACAACACGGATGAAATATTTTATCAAAAATAATCAAACTTGGTGATACCTTGCCGTTGCCGTTGTCGTTCAATTAAATTTGATGAAACGAAAATTTCCTTTAATTGGTGCAGTCGCTGTCTAATTCAATCTATTTTAATTAAACTGATTTCTTGAAAATGCTTGCAACTGTACATCAAAAAGAGATAATTGAAGACGCCTTTTTCTGTCAGTTTGTGTATAATTATCAAAAGTTCAGGACAGTTGAATTAGTTACAAAATTGAGTGAAAGGACGAAGCTCCAGAATAAGGTGCAAGGACCTAAAGAATCTTAAAAAATTTCAGGATGATTAAATTTTTTTTGGAATGTATGAAGAGTTAGAAGTTTTATTTTCTGCTAAAAATGATCAAGGGTTGAATCCTAAATAATATTGAACACTTGGACCTCCATATTTGTAGGACTAATTAATAAATACATTCAAACTACCCTACTTAGGTCCGGTTGCACAGTCTTTGGTTTATCCTAAGCCTACCTCAATTGCTTCATTAATTGTTTCGTCAATCGTTACCTAGATAATAAAGCTACGCTTAGGATAAACCAAAGACTGTTCAAGCGGGCCTAAGAATGACAAATACGGTAAATACTCTATTTTTCGAAATTATGCAAGCAGTTTTTCGAAAAAATAATAATCTTGCATTGATGGGAAATATTAATATGATCACTTTTTGCTAATTTTCGACGGTGAAACGGGCGTAGAAATCAAGTTCAATGACCTGAATTACATTTCAATGTGAATTCATGTCACTGATCCATTTCATCAATTTGTTTAATTCTTCTTCGAATTTAAATGTCAACTTGTCCACTGAGCTTCGTTGCCATGTGCTCAATAATTGTCGAAGGACGCATCCGAATTCCTCCACCAAGCCTTTGAAAGCTATACTCCAAGCTTACTAGTAGAATGTAGCTTTGCCAATGGCACTAAAACTGTAGTTTTGTTTTCACCTGACGGTGCTTCGCACCAAAACAAGTAATTCGATGCTTTGCACTAAAAGAAACAAGCGGGCTTCGTCCGCTCTGCTCGAGCTTGATATGTGGAGTCTCGCGTAACTTGGAACATTGGTTTGGTTTTCAATCGGCGTTGCTTCGCACCAAAACAAACGGGTGAGCTTTGTCTACTCTGGCCGAGCTTGACGTTTGGAGTCTAGCGTGCATTGAACATCTGTTGGACCAGAAGAAGTCTTCAATTTGTCCCTTATATTTGTTTGTTTGAGAGCTACTGCTAATCGTGTTAACAGCTACAAAGGTGAAGGTGGAGGAATTTGACTATGGGATTATCGTTCCAACTTTACCGCCGAGGATTAAAACAGGTAAAAGTACATGACCGTACAAATGTTATGAAATTCGGTCAACAATTTTAATGACTCGACCTCGTCACCAAACGTAGCTTCGTGGATTTTTCAACACATGGAAAAGCTCCAAATTCTTTTGAGAATTGTCCATAATATCTATGGTTTTTTTCACTCTAAGTGCAGTAAGATCACATTTTTAGTTGTACAGATATTAGGAAAAAGATTCTAAGAGAATATTTGTTATAGAATAGGGAGAAAGAGAGTCTCTAACATTGCCTCTGATGTTACAAATTTGTTGAAGGGTCAAAAACTCAAATACCAATAAGACGCGTTTCAAGTCAAATAATTATGAAAAAGAAACAATTAATACTTATATCGATAGGAAATTTCCTGCTGTTTCAGTTTGAATGATAGAAATATCCTTTTTCTGGAAGAAATGTCATTTTTCAGTAACAATCCGAATACTGTATTTTTGATCGTATTTTTCATCGTAAAGACGCGTCAGTATCAAATTATAAGAAATATGATCCCATTTTTAGTAATGAATATTTTAATTATTATATAACATTCTGCCTCTCTGAATTATTTGCAAAAATCAGCACTTTTGACAACCCCCTTCAAAATATTCTTAGCACCCGGGAAAGATGCGATCTGTTTAGTTGCCCAAACTTTATACATTTAAAGAAAAATATCTCAAAATTTTTCCTTCTCATTACTTTTGTATAATAGGGAATGTAATTTTACTATTCTAACTACAGTACATGAAATGATGTTCAAAACTATTCAAGAACAGAGCTTTTATAAATGTACGGAAGAGAGTTCAACAGTTTCTTCCTACGGCCACCTTTAAAGTTGGTGGTCAAACTTTGTACCTCGGTTTTTTCTGTGAATTCATGGTAGTACACTATGTATAGTACCTATCATCGATCTATTTGTTCGGCTATATGTAAAGTCCTAATATCTATTTGTGCTATATGCTTGATAATTATTAGGTTGAGGGCCATAGAAAGGATCATGTTTGGAACACGGGTGCAAACAAACATTATGACAGTCACACTTCAAATATTTGTGACTCAACAAGTTTCGTCCCGAATTATTTCTCCTAATGCCATACTACAGAATTTTACTCATAAATTTCCTGAGATCTTACGTGAGATGGAGAAAATTTACATGCCAGTAAGCACAAATTTTATTGAATAATCTATGCTTTATGATTGAATAAATTGTATCTATGATCATGATTACACTCATTGGGAAGAATGTAACGAAATTTCTTATACACAGATTGGCTATAATTTAGTGTGTGGTACAGTACGAGTTGACACGTTTCGTTACTGCTCTGATTTTGCTTTCTAAAATGATTTAAATACATCATGTGAATTTTGCAGCACATGACGTCATGCATCTAATAACATTATTTGGTGACATAAAAACTTCTGTTAGAAATTTCTGGTATAATATGGAATTTAGAAATTCGTCACGAAAAATAACAGATTCAATTAACTACTTGGAGACAAAATATTATTATTTTGCTCAGCTTTGCTATATTATTATTGGATTATCCTGGAGATAGTAAAATTTAACCATCTGAAATCCGATTTGTAGAGTCAATAACGGATTGATTACTTTTTATTGAGCTTCCAGATATCTATATCCGAGAACTACGGCTTTTTCAATTTTTATATTTGTGCTATAAACAGTAAAACAAGAAAAAAACTCAAACTGATGTCCTTAGTATAATTTTATGTAATAATAATTAGTATAAAGGTACATTACAAGTGAAGTTGACTTATTTGACTTATTTAGTTGCTACTATTTAGATGACTGATGAATGGGTATAGTTTCATGAATTCTTAAAATTAAATTAGGAAATCATTGAATAAGTATTAATATTCTGATATATATTTGCTCCATATATTCACTTCCTAAACATTATGAACGAATCAAAATTAATGATCAACTACATTCATATAGCTCTCATGGAAAATTTCCTACTTTGCACAATTCATATATATTTTGACGTGAACAATCCGCCAAACTTAATCATGTAGTGTGCATGTCCTTTTTGATCGAATTTTTATTGCAAACTATATGAATGCAGAAGTCTCACGTGTGAAATACGAATACAAGTAATTTTTTTCATTCTCTCATGCATTTAACTCCAATCCGATGAAATAATTCTTGGTTTCATTACTAGTAGTGCACAACAATTGCTTCAATTAATTTAGGTACGTGGAGGCTATATGCAATATATTTCAAAAGATCATCGGTTGATGGATAGAAATGAAGGATAAAGAATTATTGAATCATCTCTTCACGTTGCAAACGTTTCGGATTGAGTTGCTTCTGTATTGTAGAAGTGTAAAGATGTTTTTGCACAATATTGTAAATGTTTGGTTATGTTCTACTGTTCTCTAAGGCACTGATGAAGGCTTAATAAAAACCGAAACGTTTGCAACGTGAAGAGATGATTCAATAATTCTTCATCCTTCATTTTTATCCATCATCCGATGATCTTTTGAAATATATAATTTTTACTGGATATGACTATTTTCTAAAGCTATATGCAATAGTCCCACAATACAATTAACAATCATTTTGATTGATTGATATTTACGAGATGCTTCAATTTGAAATAATACAGTTTTATTCGTTACACGAACTCAAATATATCATGAAAGGCAATTGGCCTTTATCTATTTTGATTGGTTGGATTTCTATTCCATCATCTCTGGCTTAATTCAAAAGAAGATCTGTGACTACTAGGACGTTATTTATTCGAGTATGTTATATCATGAAAAATCATTGCTTTTAGATACAACATTATTTTCCATTGATTTATTTTATGCAGGAAAAATATTTTGGATATGTAATCTCGATTTCTGAGGCCAGAGTTTGCTTTGCTGTACCTAATTTGAATTCCATAGGAGTCGAATCATTTCAAACAAAGTTGTTCACTGTACTATTACGGCCATTATATTCTACTGTTGTTGAATAAATTATATGAATGCGGATTATATCTGTCATTATAATATAAGGCTAATTTATTGTTGATTAAATAATTATAAAATACTTAACATTTTCTATAATTTTCCATCGATACGATGTATCAGTCTTATTAATAAATTATTGTTATAAATGCATAATGCTTCATTTCTTAATAGCTATCACAACAACATCATCACTAGCTTTATCATATTGTGTTTGAGCATATTTTTCCTCACCTAACATTTGTTGAATTTCCTCCATGTCTTTGCCTTTAGTTTCTGGAACCATAAAGAATACAAAAACTGTTCCTATTACGCAAATTATAGCAAATAGCGCGAAAGTTGTCCCTAATCCAAAGGCAGAGACTAGATTTCCAAAAAATTTCGTTACGGTAAAAGCTAGAAACCAGTTGAATGCTGCGGAGATAGAACTAGCTGCTCCCTTCATTTTTGGGGTGAATAGTTCTCCTAGCATCATCCAAGGAATGGGTCCAAATCCTAGTGAGAAGACTGTGATGTAAACCACTATACTCAATAGTGGTGCCATGAAAGGTAACTTGAATGCATCTTTGGATGAGTTCTGTTCTAGGTAGAAATAGATGGAGAATACGGCCAAGCAAATAGACATTATGGAACAAGAAATCAAGAGGAGGATGCGACGACCGGCCTTGTCTATCAAAACTGTAGATAGAGCTGTTGCTACTACCTGTAAATAAATAAATAATTATTAATTAGATCTTATAAAATTTTCACTACAATTACGGTGAACTCGCTCCAAATATAATAAAAATAAACAATAAATTAGTCCAAAGATGGATACTCAATTTTGATCAAGTCCCAACACTAAATGCAAGTATTGTTGATTTCACATGTTCATTCCCAGTATTACGAACTGTGCAACTTCTTTTCTGGTAGTAAGTTTATTCGATTACTCTCCGTATGCCATTCTGAGAGGCAAGCTTAAATTGAGTGCTGTTTAAAATGGATGTTTTTTTGAAATTATTGCTTCCAAGGTCTCAGCTTTGGAATAAAATTCTGTAGATGGTGAACATTCAATAATTTTTAATTCAAAAAATTAACACAAGTTCAAATGAATATGACAATTCACAGAGACATGAGAAGTTATTGACTAGATATGGAAAAAAGAAACCCAAAATTTTATATAGGTAAAGAGCTGAAAGTGATACATCAGCATAACAGAATTTTGAGTCATGAATCTCAAGCAACAGTATCTTTTCTCCAGAATTTCAGAAACAGTTGAGTCCCGAAGTTCTTGATTTGAGCTCAGTGGATCTAATGCTCCAGAAATAGAGACAAAAATTTCAAAATACCTCTGGAAAGATTACATTCTCTCTGAAATAGAAATAGTAGTACTTGCGCACTCAAATGCTCGAATTGTGTGGCTGAAAATAATGTTCCGACCACATTCAAGCATAACAAAACCATATAATTTATGCTCATTACATTCAAGCATAACAAAAACATGTAATTTATGCTCATCATATTTTTTTGGTTCTTAAGCTTTGGAAACATTTTTTTTCTAAGAAGAAAAAATTTTTTACGCTATCAAATGAGTATCAAAAGATGTGCCTCGTAATGCTAGAATCTAAGAAATAAAGTTGTAATGAATATCCTGATGCAATCAGAAGCAATATATGCGCATGGTGTATTTAATTTCTCGCTAAAATCAAATGAATTCTTGAATAGGTATTCATTTTTCCATAAATTCAATATCTGATTCAAGCTTTCTGCACATTGCTCCCTATAATTATTACATCAGTTCACAATAATTTAGTATATCACTTGTCGAACTTTTCAATCGTTATTAGTATCTTACTACATGACCGTCAGTATTGTCAAGGGTGAAGCTGGCTGCACTCGATGAAGGCAAAAATAAAGCTCAAGGCGTAGCTTTATGCAGTAAACTTCATCCATGACAATAATGACAGTCGTTCAGTATCCGTGTTGCATACGAAACATTTTCAACAAGTGCACCGAAGAATACTATTACTGAACTTTTTAAATTCATTTGAGTGTCCAAGACTATTTCGATTTCACAAAGAATTGCATTTGTGATCACATTTCCATAAATTGATTACTATGAAGCATAAATTATATAACTTATTTATATCACATTCTGTTTCTCACATTTTCTGAGTTTTCACGCTTACAGCAAATGCAAACACTATAACAAACAAATCTCATAATACAATTTTCCTCCAAATAACAATAAAATGAGAAGATTACCAACGTCATCCATGATGACCATGATCCACTATTATCATTTTTCCTCTCTCAGCAAGGAACTAGTATTCATAAGTTCCCTGCCAACAGGGAATTAATGATAGTTGTTCTTCTGATTCCAAATTGTGAGCTCTCAAAGCTGAAAACAGGTGAATAATATGGTTCTTTTGGTGCACGTATTATCGTATTACAAGAAAATATACTTAAAAAAAAAATTATTTGATACGGTAGGTTTTATTATTCAATTTATTTGATGTACAATGAAATATAGGTAATTTCATTGACAATCAAATATTTTGTTCAGACTATATTCGTTATTCCAAATTAAATATGTTTGAATAAATATGTTATAACTTGTCGGCTCTAACTTGCACGTATGTAGTCAGTGTTTGTTCGTTTTGTGATGTGGATGTCATGTTTTTTTGGTTAGAAATATATTTCGTACAGTGAATTCAAATACATAGTGCCAAAAATATTCCATAAAAGGACAATGGAAGACTTTTAATCCAGTACAGTGCAGGAATGAGAGCCGAAATGAAAGGTTAGTGGAAATAATCTTTAAAAAATTTCAAACTTATGTGAATACCTAGTTAAGATATAAGTCTGTTCCACAAATTTTTGTGGATATTTTCAAGTTTGGAGACTAAATTATCCCTTCACTATTTTATAGGATGAAATTGTCAAAGTAAACCAATTCATTCAATTACATGTAGATCAATATTCTGATACTTCATTGCAACGATAGAAAAATCAATTTTAGAATTGAATTACTGGATGGTATTTACCAAAAATCAGTTTAATTTTGATAAATAATACTGCTTCCCTGTTAGTGAAGAGCTACCCTCATTGCAGCAGGAACAATAGGATTTCAAATCTATATTATTTATTGAGATATTATAAGGGAGCTAATAGACTCTTTTGTTTTGACATTTTGGAAATTTATACTCTTATTCAAATATTTGTCATTTGAAAATTGGCAGTATGTGTTTTATTGTATTCAGAGGCTAGTAAAACAGAAATTTCTGCCTCCGGATCAATAAAAAAAAAATTCTGGCACCCTTATAAAAGCAGAAATAGAATTTGGAAATTCACAGAATTACAGCTAAGAGACGATCAAAAGCATAATGCTCTATACGTCAAATTATTATTATTCATTTTGACAAATTGTAATATTGTAATAAAAGATCGATATAAGAGTTATTCTCAAAAATGAATAACTATTCAAATGAAGAAAAGCTACAAATAATTGAATGGTATTATTCTGGCAATAGTTTACGGCAAATTCGTGATTATATTAGTACTCTTTGGCGAAATCATGATATTCCGGAGATGTTTACCATTCAACGATTCTTTGCCAAGTTTGAGAAGACAGGTACACTCAATTTCAAGAAAGAGGAGCAAAATATCGAGAACTACAATGAAAATAAAGACAATGTTCTTGTTTTGATAGAACTAGAATATACAATGAGTGTAAGAGAAATTTCCAGGGAACTGAATATTCATTTTATGACAGTTCATAGAATTTTTAAGAAACATAAATACATTCCTTCCAAATTTCAAAATCATCAGCATCTTTTGGAACAAGATTTTGAAGTGCGTGCATCATTCTGTGAAATAATGATGGAGGAGTCAAATTATGATAGAGACTTCTTAAGGAATATTTTATTCTCAGAAGAATGCACATTTACCATGAATGGTGAACCCAATGGTCATAATTACTGGTATTGGTCCAAGAATAATCCACATAATGTTATACAGTCCCGGACACAATATCGACAAACTGTAAATGTATGAGCAGGAATTTTAGGACATCAAATAATAGGCCCGTTCTTTGTTACAAGACTAGATTCGGAGTCGTATTTGAATTTATTAATGAATATAGTTGGACCAGAAATTGCCGAAACAAATAAAGAAAATGTGTGGTTTCAACATGATGGCTGCCCTGCACATAGTACAACAGAAATTGTGGAATATCTAAATCAAACATTTCCTGGAAACTGGATAGGACGAAGAGGACCAATTAACTGGCCAGTACGGTCGCCTGATTCAAGTCCGTGCGATTTTTTTCTTTGGGGTCATTTGAAAACTAATGTTTATAAAAGAAGAAGCGAGAGTATAGAAGAACTTGAATATGCTATAACACAAGAATGTCAAAAAATAAATAATAGGCAATTAAGTAACGTTCGGCAAAGTTTCTAAAATAGATTGGGTTATTGTTTAGCACAAAACGGAGGATTGTTCGAACATCTATTATAATTTGAGAATTTAAGAATATTTTGAGTTTATTGTAGTTCATATTGGATTCAATTTGTTGCATTAATTAATTGTTAGTGTTACTTTATTTTATTTCATCAATCTTAAACAATAAATCAAATTGAACCACTCATTATTTACCATCATTATTATCAGATATCTATTTTGACAATCATCATTCTGACACTGACGTATTAAACGTTACGCTTTTGTTTGTCTCTTATTTATAATTTCATAGCTTATACTATTAAATGCAATTCCGTGAATATTCATATTTTATTATTATTATTAAGTCGGTACAGAAATTTTGCTCTACAATATCCATCTGAAATTTTTTGTCTAAGATAATTTGGGGAGCAATGCGCGCAGAAAAACTGATTTCCCATGTTGAACGCCTATGTATCACTTTCCGTGATACACCCTGTATGTCACTTGATGAGTGATGAATAATTCCAAGAAAATAATTGAAATCTGCTGTGGCCACGCAGAGCTTCCTTGACCATAAATTTTAGTATGCTACTCTTTTCATAAAAGATTTTTCAGGGGATGTGAGCCTTCAGTGATCCTCATGTTCATTATCATTATTTAATTGTTATATAAATGGACATCATTAGCGTATAACAAGAAACAGAATAAAAGACATACAATAAGTCAATATAATTAAAACTTCCTCCGCAGTACTTCCTCGACCATAAATTTTATACCAGTTTCATCGCTGTTCTATAAATTTGGAGTATCGCATCAATTAATTGCATATTTCTGAGTGATCTTCTATTTTCAAAGTACCAGATGGCCGTTGTATTTCAAGTCTTCCATAAAATGATTATTTTAAAGAATGAAGAGTTTTTTCTAAGCTTTTGGGGTCTTTAATTCATTGCAATATACATTCGATATGGTAACGTGGATTCCACTGATTCTAAAAATCAGTTTTTACTCTTAAATTTTATATGTAAAATTTCTGTCGAAAATTTCAACGCGGTAGAAATGAACGCAGGAAATTTGAAAAATCAATCACTCAAATTGGTACCACTGGTTGTATACAGTTCATTTTTAAGCTTGAAATTTAAATTTAGACCAAAATCTTGAATTTGAAGTTTCATCTGAAATTTTCAACGCGTATTATGAACAAATGCAAGAAATAAGAATTTCAGTCAATAAAATAGTGCAACACTGGTTGGAAAAAGCTCATTCACGAACTTGAAAACTAGTTTTCAAGGAAAGTTGTAGTGCTTTCAGATAGGTCAAAATACTGTTCTTTCTTAAAATTATGTTATGAATCACAAAGATTCATGAATACATTGAATTGTCAAGAAATCACTATTACAATACTTCTCCTATTATATGTAAGCCGGAGGAGTGAAAAAAACAAGATGCAAAGCATTTTTACTCCATTGAATATAATTCTGTTTTCAGAAGAAATGCAGAACACTGTAAAGTGACCATTAAACTCTGTCTGTGGAACATAATCTGATAAATTAATAAAAATTTAAATTTGATAAGTTTCACAGAAATACAAACTCAGGTTTCGGTTCTCACACAATAGGGCAGCAACCGTAGACACATGTCTTATCTTTGTTCAGGACGATGGTATGAAAATCGATTCCTGAATTTGTATTTTTGTTATACTTATCAGGTTTTGATGTTTAACAATTTATAATTATGCTTCCATCACGGTCAATTGAAGCAGTAGTGAGACACAAGATCTCACATGATTAAGAGAACAGCTGACTGAATACTGCTTCTTCCTGAACTTTACGTGTAAATTCTCGCTCTATATCTCTCTGTTCCTCTATTTGAAAAATAATTTAGATATAAAATCAAGAGAGAGAAGAGTTAGCAGCGACCAGTCAATTGCTCAGCGGCCCTAGAATTTCCTAAGCATTTTACATATGCTCTCCTATCAAGAGACATCATTAGATAGAATACCTAGGGGTTCCAACGTGCCTCAATCGGGTACTAAATGTACATATATTTACTCTTACCATAGCAACTAAAATGTATGAGCTGTGAACTCTGAGTGGAACGAGCGAATTATAAATTTAGGGTGAAAATGCTTTCCGAAAAAGTGCTTAGGCAGCTAACATGACATATAATAGATAAAATAGATGAAGCTGACTGGATGAGTGAATTTGAGTGAGTAAAAAGTCTTGGGAATTCAGTCAATATTGCTGTTTTAATTTCTTTCCTACTTTATAGTTTCGGCTGTACCTCAGCCATCTTCAGAAGCGCTACAATTTAATTATTTTTTTGATCACTAATTATTCATGCTAATTTTATCGGCAATACTTACAAAAGAACTCATATTGTGAAAAATTAAAGATGTACATTAAAATGTGATGTTAAAATTGAAATTATTTTTTTCCATTTGTCAAATGCCACAACTTGCAACCTGCTCCCATGCAATGATTGTGGAGCAAAGTACACAGGACAAACCAAGAGATATTTAAAAACAAGGCTTGATGAACATGAACGGAACAGTGAACAATTGAATAAAGATACGCCAAAATGTGCTCTAGTCAGTCATTGCATGGATTCAGGACAGACTTTCAATTTTGAAGAAACTAGTATTATCCATAACGAAATCAACTTGAACAAAAGACTTACATTAGAAATGTTGTACATGAAACAAGACAAACAAAATATTGATGAAAAAACAGATACTATTGCACTTAGCACTATATACAACAATATTCTTTAATATCTATGGTACTTTTCCTAATTTTTGTTTATATTTTTGACACCTTGCGTGATGCACAAGCTTGCATCTATTTTTAATTGTTTGACACTATAACTAACTTAATCCTACCGTGATAATTTGTAATTTTTTGACAATGCGTGCACGCATGATTTTTAACTCGCACTTGGTCAACGTCTTCCACAGATGCAGGTTGTGGCATTTGACAAATGGAAAAAAATATTTTTTTTCCGCTATTTTATTAAACTCGACATCACATTTTAATGTACATTTTTAATTTTCCACAATATGAGTTCTTCTGTAAGTATTGCCGATAAAATTAGCATAAATAATTAGTGATAAAAAAAATAATCAAATTGTAGCGCTTCTGAAGATGGCTGAGGTGCAGCCGAAACTGTAAAGTAGGAAAGAAATCAAAACAGAAATATTGACTGAATTCCCAAGACTTTTTACTCACTCAAAATGACATATAATATCCAATGTAGTTGTAAAACATGTTTTACTCGCAAGTGGGATGGTAATCAATTGTACTAGTGTGAAATGTGATATATTAGTCACTACGCCTATAGGGTGTTGCTACTTTTCTTGAGTGACTGATCACATTTCACACGAGTACAATGCTACGTTTCATTCAATACCTCTCTTAAGACGTTTTGAAGTTTGAAATCTATTCAAAGTGAGAGTCTCTGTGCAAATAGAGAAGTAGCCAATGCATAAAGGAACCTGTGTGGTGGTCAAGTGTGTCTATTCTATCTACACATGCTGTGGCGTCACTCGATCAAGAGATTGCAAATAAACTCAAATCCACCTGCTTACAATGTGGAAATAAAAATGCAGCTACTGCAGCGGGTAAAACGGAATTATCGAAGATAAAAATAGAGAATAATGCGAGGAGGAGAATGGGATAGTACGCACACATACAGAATTAATTTATTTACAATTTATATATAAATTGTTCCCAAAAATAAGTACTGCCGCTTATTTCTAAGAGCAGGTAATTATAGTGCAAGCAATTTTCACCAGACACATGAAACGATCCATATACATTTCAAATCAATGGTCAGGGAAAAAAAATCACAAAAATTAATATTGGAGCTTAGACTAAATTGCAGGAGCACATGGCAGGCACGTGAAGCTATTGAGGAAAAGGAAAATATGTTTCTCGAATGCACAAGCGAAGCGAAATGAGTATGCAGGGTGTTAAAAAAGAGATTGAAAAAATGTAATGGCATATACATTTTGATGTGCTGATTCACAATCAAAAATAATTTTTAGTGCCATTGTTCGACACAAAATTTTCAATGAAGCTGGTACGTAACTACGTAATCATTTTCAATAACAAATTTATCTATTTTATTCTGGCATTTTGTAATAATACCTAACTGTCAATCATGAAATTGAGTAGTTGAATATACTCTTCAATTACGTGGTTAAGATAGTCATTTATCAGCTTCATCAAGAATTTAGTGTCGACCAAGGGAACCGGGGATGCACTCTTCTTGTAACACAAATTTTACGAATTTTGGAAAAATTCTTCTTGATTGTGAATCAACATATCGAAATGTATGTATATGCCATTAAATTTTTCTAACCTTTTTTTTTTAACATCTTGTATATTCAGACAATGAATAAGAAGATGAGAAACATACTAGGTAAGTGATGTGGTCAGGTCATTGTGCTGCAAAGTCTGGAGTTTAGATCTGCGACATGCAATCTCCAGTATTTTGGAATTGTTAATAAAGTTCCCAAATTATTCGAACAGCAATAAAATCTGTGGAACCCTGAGCTGTGATTTCGTCCATTTATCTAAAGGAATATTGATTACTCTGATTTCAACGTGGATACGTAACAAGGAGAAAAGGAATAGAATTGCTGATTTTTTATCTCTTTTCAATGGAATTATCGCACATGCAGTTTGTTCTCCAATAGAAGCAAAAAGCCTCAGAAATTCTTTACCAGGTAGAATGCTGCTTTTCTCGCTAAACATATCGCGATGGAATTCATTTTTGTCAACTATTTTTCTCTTTTAATACCCTTTGTTGATATTAGTACTCGTAACCCACAAAGATCTGTGATAAATCTGTAACCCATTTCAAATGTTTGAAATTGGAGCTGATCCAAAATGCTTCTAGCTTCTATAAATTTCACTTCTATGCTATTGCTTCATGTTTGAGCCAAATGTTTCAACGTTTTTGGTTTTCCGTGTTTTGCTACCTTTGATGTATGACTGAATGTTCGAGTAGACTGATTTGTATCTACCGTTGAAAAGGTAAAAGTTTGTGCCTAATGATTTTCAGCTATTCTAATAGCAGTAAAGAATCAAAGTTATATCAAACCGTAGCTAATTCATATTATTTTTCGAAAAACCTCAACAGAAATGAGCTCCCACGATTTTTACTTCTATAGTTTAATTATAACTTCTGATTCAATTATGTCCATAATTATTAATCAGGCTTATATCAAGCTTGCCGTGTTGTTATATCTGTCAAATTTTTCATGCTGATGACAATACAATGCTCGATTCCATGATCGGGAGTTGAATGAACCTGGGTGAATGTTACTAGATTTTGGTTTATTCAGTACCAAGTCAATTTTTAATAATCGTACGGTATCTATAATTCTTTTCACATGACATTTATCAATTAATCTAATCCCGCCACACTCATGCCTATTTTTGAATTTGTTGTAGTTTCATGAACCAATCCATGTTAAAATTTTTTCAATTCCATCTATATTTCATCCATTATTCGGTGTGCATGAATCTATTATTAATCATTGATTGATTCACCCACGGATACATGATTTATGGTTAGGGCGAGGAAAGCTCAATTTTTTGATACAAATTTCAAATAAGGTACCAACAGCTTTGAATCAATATCAAATTTGAGTCTCTCAAAACTCTATCGTATAGCAAACAATCATGACACAGGACACAACAGCCATTCAAGAATTTTTTTATGAGGAATATTCCCACTATCATTTTAAAACAGAAATTTAATAATAATACATTTCAGTTGTCTCCCTGAACCTTTGATCGCATCAATAAGCGACCTGTGTGAAAGAATAGAACTTCCGCAGATTTCCTACAATATTTTGTTTCAAAATCTTTGTTATGAATATAAACATCAAATATAAAAATTCTTCGATATACGCAGAGGTTTTGTGAGGTTAAAAATCATTCCTGAATATATATTCGAAATCTTCTTTTGAGTCTAAAGTGGATACTAAAACCATTTTCAATTTTCTTTGATGGTTACAAAAACCTCTGGAAGGATGTAACGATAACAGCAAACAATTTCAAAACAAAATAAACCAAAGTTTACACTTCCTCAGGAAGTAATTCGAAAGTTTAGTTCGTGAAATGAACTTGAGTAATTAATAATAAAGGTTAAAAGATGTGAAGATTGTATTTGACAGATTTGATCATAAATATCAGCAAACTTTATTTGGATAACTCTTGTACATCCAGTATTATTTATATGAACCGAGATGTCAAGATGTTTAATCAAGGAAAAGGGAGGATAATGGGTGATGACCATATGTTAAACGTGAGACAAATGTACATTTTTTTAGACAAGCATAAGCGCAACGTTCCTCACCTAGTTCTTTGGTGTTTAATGTTTTTTTTTTTGCTTATTTATTTTACTAGAAAATATTACCGTTTTATCAATTATTATATTTTTGGTCCATAACTTGTGACTTATTTCATATTATCCTCACTTATATTCAATTGAAAGCATGTGATGTTCTCCATATTAGATTGCTGCATGAACACACAATCCTTGAAAAAGTGATCGACATCACATATTATTCTGAAAGCATCAAGCTCTAATTCTCATGATAAAATCACAATATATCATTTTAAAGTTTTGAGATAAACTTTTGAGGCTGAATTTCTCAAGCGGTACCTCTTCACCTATTGATTTCCGAATTAAGTACAAGAAATCAAATCTGATGCTGTGATTTGAATTAGAATTTCAAGACGTCCACTCAATATAATATCTGTAGATCATGATCGAATATGGGAAATTATGATCACCAGATTGATTTGAGGAGGAAACAGTCGATTACTCACCATGACAACACCAACAATGATTGCAGGGGCATAAGAAGGCAATTGGATATCTCCCGAGTTCTCGAAGATGCTCTGGGTGTAAAAGATAACAGCGTTAATCCCGCTTAGTTGCTGGAATATCATGAGGCCCAAGGCGATCACTAAAGCTCTGAAACAATAAATTATATCCTTCTTTATTTCTTGTACCTTCTCATTCACTGAAAACATATATAATCCAACACTAGGTGTCTAGTCATATTCTATAGCTATCATAACAAAAGAAATTCAGCAGTAATTAAGTAATTGTATGGACATATGTGGCCTCATTCTGTATCTATCTTATTTAGCTATTTCATGAACTTTGATTTAGAACTGCACATTGTTCAATAATGTAGGAGTCCCAAGTTTCCCTCATACTCCAGCAATCCTTCGATTATTCTTGCAGGATAATTCTTCTTCCGCACGGCTCATTTATTTTCCAATCAATCGCTATTCTTTTCAATCTAACAGTGGAATGTTGATAATGTACACTTCAGGAAATACATATATGAGATATAATAAATTCTTTCCATTTTACAAGTTCTTAGAATATCCAATATATGATATATTCTTCACCAGTGCAATGACAAAGTCATATTTCTCTTATTAAATTGATGTCCAATCAAAATTTGTAACAGTTCTTCCCCAAAAAAGTGCCTACGTACAGGACTGAAACTTCATTAGCAGAAATGTTGGTGCTATCCACATATTTGATTCATTAATCTAAAAGGTTATTAACTGATTGCTTATAGAAGATGAATGACCGCAATCAATTTATTTTCATTGATGATTATTACTTAGTGAATTAAATGATGTAACAAGTGAATCTGGCTTCTAATAAAGCAAGTTTGGATTTAATCTAGAAATTTATTGGAATTATTGTATCAAAAAGTATCAATTCATAATTGGCCCGATATAATATGCAATTAGAATACAAATTTTGGATTTCACATGAATTTTGGAAAGTGAGTATTTTTGCTCCAAATAATATGAGTATTTCATAAATTCGGAAGCAGATATCCTAAAATCGATTCCAATTGACTGATTCTCACTTCGTTAGAAAGTAATATATTAATGACTATTCCATTCGTAGTATTTATAACAAGATAAACAATGCTAAATCGCCATAGAAACGGTGCATATCAATGAGTATTTGAACGTGTGGAAATATCATCGGGTATTACACTAGTGGTCAAAGTGAGTATTTCACTCAAAGATGTGGATACCTCAAATTTGTGCTTTCTTCGTATTTAATGGAATATTTTTCTGAATATCCTCATCAATTTCATCTTCTGATCTATCACCAAACCTTTTAGAACTAGTTTCCATATCAAAACGCAATTTATTTCTTCATTATTCGTGAAAAAAAATGCAAGAAATTCTAATTTTTCAGTTTGACAGAAGTTTGTTCACTCGTTCCTATGAAAATTGCGTGACTTGATACTAGATTCATAGAAAACTAATTTGAAAGAATGGTTTGACTCCTGGAATAGTCCTCCACATACCATTTGTAGTTAAAGTATTATAGACTATTTTTGTGGTGCAATCACTCATGTTTATTGTGCTTGTGAATACCACTCGTGCTGCACACTCGTGGTATTCAAAATAAACATTCGTGATAGCACCACAAAAATAATCGATAATACTTCAACTACCTATGGTATAATAAATGAATATTTTTGAATTATTTTCATAAAGAAATACTTTGCATCATGTCATAATTGAAAATTTGAGACACTTATAGCATAAATTCATGTTTATAAATTATAAGGTGGTTTTGAAATGAGAAAATTGATCCAAAATCTAATAGATAACACCAGACCTTGGATCAAGAAACTTCTGGATACTTATGATGGATTCTAGCTTCAATGTATTCTGTCTATGATTATCTCACCTTGACGGTGCTTTACTCCGAACTAAATCCAAAACACTAGCTTGATTCTTCTCGGCTTCCTCAATTTGGTCTTGTATCTTTATGATTTCATCTTCCACGTCGTAATCTACTCCTCGGAAATATTGTAGAGAATTTTTAGCCTCTTGGAATTGTTTGCGACTGCTCAAAAATACTGGACTTTCTGGCATGAAACTAAAAGTGACCAGAAACACTATCGGTAGAGCAGCAGGCACAAGAGCGATGTGTTTCCAATTCGATGATATTCCTGCAAGAAGAAATAACTTATCAGGAAGTTTCTTAGAATATTATGATACAGATTTCACTCAGTAGTTCTTTCTGAATATGAAAAGCAATGGGTATTGAGCAAAAACTTTTAAAAACCAATTATTGTGATAAATAGTGGAATTCTTTGAAATTACTGTGAGACTGCGTCTTGATATAATTTTTTCTACTCGATTGAAAGTTCAAAAGCTGCAGCAGTTTGATTCACAGTAGCAGCCTTATATAAAAAGTAGCAGTTATATTCAGAACATCTATTAAAAATTCTTTTTATATTTTTGTTCTGCATTTCAGAATAACAATGTTGTCTGCAGAAATAAAGCTCGTAATGAGACAAGGAACATCAAGAACAGTTTGTGTATCTGAAGAACAGAAATGCTCGGAAATATGTACTTGATGCTTACGCGAAATCTCGTGACAAAGAAAAAATTTAAATTATCAGATAATTCCGTTTTCCAGATGCTTATAATATGTTGTTATATATAGTGAAAGATCAATCAAGTCAAAAATGATTCGTCTGAATTATTATGGTGTCTGTTGTGTATATTATACATCATTATTCTCATACTCATACTCGCTTATAGGCTACGTGCATAAAGTCTACTAGCGCCTCTAGCGGACAATAGAGAACGATTGAACTCCATTTTATCATTGTTTCATACCTATAATTTTTTGATAATCTTTTTCTTTAATTATAACGTACCCATTGAAGAAAACGTCTTAATTCGTCCAAATTGACAGGATAGCTTTAAATTATAACGCCGATGATCTGGCTGATCGGGTTTGTATTTATCAAACACTGTATCCCTTTTACCGAGGAAACATTGAAGAAAAGCGTTAAATTAGTTTTGCCATATTAAACATGTTGAAGAATATGTTGCTGACAATATTAACAACAAAATTATTGCGAAGTGCATCCGACAAACTTCTATCGCTGAAACATCTTACAAATAAGAGATAGAGGTAAATTCATAAATCCCAAATGGATGATGAATATTTCTAATTTCACAATTGAATTACAAACATGTTTATTATATAGATAATAAGAGTAGAAAGACAGATAATACTCTATTTACCGCTTTGATTCACTTCACTCGTTTTTTTATGTTATAAGTGGGTACCTGCATGAAATCTATATTTCACTTGAATCATCCTTAACACATCAGCCTGAAACAGAACAAACGTTTTCCCATGTTTTATATGCAATTATTTTCACTTTTAAACTACAATGCTCAATGACAGCTCAATGACGTATTCTGAGAAATGGAGTTCGATGTTTATAATTGTGCTCACCATGAGCGCTCGCATCGATATTGTTTCAAACTCCGCCCCCTTGCACATAGCCTATACGAAGATATATGGTATGAAGTATGTTATAAATGAATTTATTTGCTTATATAATTTTCAATATCCAATCTTTGGCTCATTTTTTCATTTTTATCATGAATGTACTGTATATGAACCACACCTCAGGATGGAATATTTGGAATTCATCTCCGATAACAGAACAATCAATGAGAAACTAAAAATCAAATCCAATTTTTTCACGTTCACTCTCAGACCATCTCCTTCCCCACTGTCTTCGAATTACTATGCAATTTTCATATCTTTGATTAATTTCTTTCACCCTTAGACATACGGAAAATCCAATTCATTGAATTTTATTGTCAAACTGTGCAATATAACGACAAAAATTTGAATGGATTTTTTATTTCATTGATATATGTCAAATTGATATTTGAAAGAAATTTGTATTATAGAATGTGTTCGTTATAGTATGTGCATTTATTGGGAACGGGATAGCACAGAAAATGTGAAAACTATCAATAAATAGAATGAATCTTGTAAGTTATGTTTCATTGTATTAGTTTACTGTAATGTGATTGCATTTGCAAAAATCTATTTGTCAAATCGATAAGATAGTTTCAATACATCCAAATTTATCTAAAAAGCTTAGTGATGGGGGTACTGCAGTGCACTTGTTTCAAAAAGTATCGTATGCAGCACGGACACTGAACGACTATCATTATTGTCACAGACAAATTTGGCTGCACGGAGCTACGCCTTGGGCTTTGCCCTCGTCTTCACCGAATACAGCCAAATTTATCCCGGACAAAAATGACAGTCGTTCGGTCCTTGTAGCATAATGTACTATTTTTGTAGGTGCTTATATTCAAACACCGGTTTTTAGAGTTGTTTCTGTCTAGAAGACATCGACAAATTGCATGGGAAACAGTTAGACAAAATTTTGAAATTATATCAAACCTCAATCTGATCATAGAACTAAATATTAACAATATTTTGTAATGTTTCATTGGGTGTAACGGTTTAATCTCTATGACATTTGATTTTATCTGGGTCAAATGTTCAGTAAAAATGACATTTGTGAGAAGTAAACTTGCTTCATGTTCCATAATGACGAAATTGCTTCAATTTGATGATGGTATAGTTGATATTGCGATATTATCTCTCGAGTATAAAATCTCTAGTTATATCTCTGACTGGTTGATAAGTATGGGACGATGGAATTATTGCTAATAATCTTAGACATTCAAATATGCAACCAAAATCCTGTGCTCGAATTTTACGATGAAATTATGCTTGGAAATTGCAAGCTTATCTCATAAGCCTCAAATGTCAGTGTAAGCTTTTGTTTCCTCATTTTAATATCACGTAATTAATTTCTGCATTCAGTATACAAGGACATAAATGAAATAGTGCATCTTTACCACATTGTGAAGATAAGTCTCCAATACTAGTAATGAATTTATTTCGATGGTTTTATACAAGAGAATTCAGTGAATCCAATAACATTGTATATTTTATTTATACACTTATTATAATCCACTTATGAATTTCACATTATATGTGTTCTTAATTATTAAAATAGGAGAATTTGACAGAATTTTGATGAGCATCCATTCCAAGTGATTGAAAAGTATTTATGTAACTTTAATTAGTCCATTCAATGCAATTTGCATTGGAGTCTAACTTATTGGACAAATGAAAGGTAAGCCAAGGCGGAATGAGCCACAGGGCAAATTGGATCAAAATAAGAAGATATCGCAGGAAATTAAGAGCTCACGTCTAACACATAATTTTGACTCTGTTTCTGTGGACGTTTTAGGTATAATATTGTTTCGGATAACAAATCAAAGCAGGCAATCCGGACAATGTAGTATATAGAACTTTGGGGCCCACATAAATTTTCTACCCACAATTTAGTTATGTCATATCTAAAATTAATGCAGAAATCTTAAATTCTTATGTCTCTGCCGAACGATATTATTCATTAAATTTTTTGGAAGGACACTCATGTGGAGGATATATTCTGGAACCTTCAGTTATTGGGCTATTTGGGCCGCGTCTTTTGGGATATAGTATTATTTTGGCTCTGTTCGTTTCATTAGGTCTTCATGGGTGTAGCAGATGTGACCTATCTGTATTCTGGTTATAATCACTTGGTGTTTTCGGCTGTCTTGCGTTGGCCAATTCGATAAGTCCTCTTTTACATGTCGAAGTTTGTTGTTCGTGGTACTCTTCCACTGATCCTATCACTTTTATTTGAGGTTGTATTTGATGTTCTGTTTCATGTTCTCCATCTGGATGTTCATTGTTATTGGCCTCATGATTAAACATGCTTCTTTTGCTGCCATATCTGCTTTTACCTTTCCTTTTATCCCTACGTGGAACAGAATCCATTTAGATATTATTCATCCGTCTTGCTTTGTTGTGATGGCTATGTTTTCTTGTATAGTTCGTATGATGCTGTTAGTGCTGTGCGGATATTGGGTACTTCCTAGTACACTCTATTCACTATATTGTTTTTTCATCACATAGTCTATGGCTTTTTGGAATGTAAATGCCAGCTGTTGTATTGGTTGTGTTGTCTGGTAATCAGAGCTCTGATACTGTTGCTGGCTCCGGATTTTGATCTTGTTGCGAACCATCTGTATTCATGAATTCGTGTTCTAAATGTTTGCATTGGAGTTCTCTAGATCTGCTGTGGTAAAGCTTTATGAGTGTATTGGATTTTAGAAGCTGAGACATTACTAAATTTGTTACAAGGTTCATATTTATCCAGGGAGAGTTTTCTACGTGTGATTTGGTGATATAGGTTGATAGCTTGAAACAATGTGTTAGAGATTTTTTGGAGAGGGCTGTCATTCAGAACAATCATTTTGTCTCCTTTCATTTTGAAAAGGTGATTGAAGTTTGGATTCATGGGTTTATTAGCTATTTCTGTGATGTATGATGCTATAAGTTGTTTACGGTGCATATCTAGGAAGGGTTTACCTACTTAATAGAAGATACTTGCAATGGGACTCATTCTATAGGCTTCAGAAGCTTTGATACGTTATGTATGGGTTCAAATACTCCCGGATTTATTGGGTGTGCAATTTGGTGGGCAATGCTGCCGAAATCGATCTTGGATCTTATTAGTATTTGTTTACAATTAAAAATTCTGCTTTTTGTGATCCCCATTTGGTATTTCCTAGTATTTTAAGAAAACTTAATGTTTAGAACATTTCACTTTGAGATTGCTTAGGTGTGGAGCCCAGTTATTATTTCTTTTATTCATGTGAGGGATTATATTCCACAAACATGGAAGAAACACATGACATGAAAATTAAGTTTTATCCATCAGAGGAGCAAATGCTGAAGCATAATAATTTGTATTAAATAAAAATGTGAACACTTTTTTAATGAATGCTCATTATGTCCCTTCAACCATGCATATTATTATGTATTCATTTAATAATTGTGCATAATTTTTTGAAGTGAATTTGAGCAAGATTGCTTCAGAAAGCTTTGTTTCTTATGAGTAATTTCAAAACTTGTTGAACTGTTAAATATTCCCTGAATAATATTGATAGTGTCTTGGGAGCAAATAACCAACTGCGTTTAGAAGGATATACTACTCTCCAAGAAGTAAATAAATTTACAAAATTATATTTTTATGACACAAACCTGAGTACTATGAGAGGACACAGCTTACTCTTCCAGAGATAATCCAAAGAACGTTTCTGCTCATTTATCAAGAATTTGTATCACCCACCTGGGAATTATGTAAATGCAAAAAAAATCCAAATATATGTCATTCTATTAACGAAACCAAGAGTAATTTTCTTATTCCAAAAAGTCGTTTCCATTTTAAACGTACAATATTGCAGAGAAAATATTTTCAAACTTCTTTATTTGGTTAACTTACAGTTCTTCTCGAAAAAGTTTTCATTTATGCCCAGCGTTTTGAATGTAAATTGTTAGTAAACTAATTTCATGAAGCCGCATTTTAATTTGTCAGTTTTTTTTTATTCCTCATCAAAATATTTAATTGAGAAATTTCAACCAGAGGATGAGCAGGAATAATTGAAAAAATAATTGAGCAATATCACTGTATTTATAACCTGATTTTTCGGCTGTTGAAGTTTGCAAATGTTGAACACAAAAGATGAAAAAGTAAGGTTCTTCAGGTTTTGACAAACTATAACCACTAATCTGAATTTCCGCCCAGTAATTATGATGAAACTATTCATGGAACGAAATTCATCCTAGAGATATAATTGGAAGTTCTTGCTCGGTATCTTTATACAATTTCTCTTTTCTCATTGCAGATAAAGAAAATCGGAGTGATCAGACTAAAAATGGGAATAAAGCAATTTCTTTCATTAAGTAGCACCATATATTTCTATCTACGATCGTATGGATAGAGAAAAATTTCACATCATTCGCAATGTAAGACGATAAGCAAAATTTTGTCGTTAGAAATGAATATATTACGTATTTAGTCTGTTTAATGCATTTATTCCAGTACTTGGTGAGAAAAAATGATCAATAAATGGAGTTGCTTATAGTGTCAATAATTCTCAAACCGAAATATTTCTGTTGAAGAGGAATCTATTTAATTGAAATTTAAATTATAAGAAATCGTCAAAGAATTTGTTAATCAAATGTCCTGTTATAGGACTTTCCATCAAAGGGACATTTGATTAACAAATTCATCGAGGATTGTCTCCGTAATCTGCGCATAAAATTTGCTAGTCGCCTCGTCTGGAACACAAATACGGCATTCTGCTCGTAAAAAGGCATAGAGCCATTTAAATTGCGACACATTAAACAAAGAGGGGTAATTTATAACCTGCTAACTATTAAATTGCTGTGCAGAATTCCCTCGTGATCATGTTGATCGTACTGCTTTGCCGCAGAACAAGTTGCGTTCATCGATTTGTGATTTGTGTTGCTTGCAATGACATTTCGTTTATCTGTAAGAGAGCGCATTATCTGCAGCCATTCTCTATTCAAAATTGCAGGACAAACCAATTATGAGTTGCCTAGCTGAAATTCCTGTTTGCAATAGAGAAAAAAATAGTGCACTCGCGCTGGGATGTGTGAACATTTTTTATTGTGTTCATGTAATGTAATTGAACAGCGAATTTTTTGTTGATTCGTAGTTATTTTCATTCAATCCTACTAATGATTTGATGCATATTGTTGTTCTTCTCTCGGTTTTTTATTGAATTGATGCTTGGAGAATTTACTTCAGACTTCATAAATACAAATTTATTCTCCCATTCACAAGTTATATGAGGAACTGTAGGTCTCGTCATTCAACATAAATATATAATACAACACTGAAACTTGAAATCTACTATCCTTGGATTCATTTCCAAAGAGCTTCATTCAAATCCTGCATTTAGTGGATCGTATTTGTATTTCAGCCAATCAGGAGACTCAAATTGTTGTCTCATGTAAACCCTAGTTTGTTCTTCACTGGAATTGACCATAAAAATTTAGATATTTCATCGCAAAAGTATCAATCCTATTGCTTGTCACACGAACAAGTTGTTATTGTTTCGTGGAAATAGATCAAATTGGCTATGATGAGTTGACAAATTCTATAGTCGTACATGACCCGTGTGTGAATCTATCGCCTCGTATGTATTGTATGTATGTCCGGTTGAAGTGAATAGAGGTCTCTATATGGATTATTGACTTTATTAATGTGCTATTGTTTGCCGTCCGACCATTAGGAACACGATAATTATTGGTTAGATGAAAATAGAATTGATTGTTTCAAAGAATAAAAAGGTGGCTATTGGACTTGTTCGTTTGCCATGTTTTGGGAAAATAACCTGCTCAGAATCATGTTAATCACAAAAATCACATTTTATGTGTACTCATAGCTATTTTGAATCATTAATCGTAGTATAAAAGTTGAAGTTCATATACGTGTCTTGTAGAAACTGAAATGACAATTTATATTCTCTAATAGAAGAAGCGGTTGTTATGATTCGACGAAACTGGAAAGAAATATATCTTCAATGTTTAAAGTATGTAAAAAAGTCGAAATATGGCGCAATTATGATTTTTTATTCTATATCATTTGAAATAATAGATTCCTGCAAAATATTTCAAGTTAAATTCAAGAAAATGGATTTTAAATGTTAGTGTGTCGAGCAGAATTCATGTTTTCATTTCATTCCCGGTATTAATTTTACAAAAGGATGTTCATTATTATTGATTTCATAAATTATTTGAACCCATTTATCGATTCTCTGGCTCCTTTTATATGTTTTTACTCTTTGAATCAAGATAGCTTAATTTCGGAAATATATTTTCATTGATAAAAACTGTAGAATTCAAGATCCTTTCTGCATTAATCACGGCTAACAATTATATATTTTACTTTCTTATCCTTCATTGAAATTTATTCAATTCATGCGAGCTCGAAAGTTCATAGTAATTTATCCTTCACTTAGAATCAGAAAATAATCCGATAAAATAAAAGTGTAAAATATTCTTGACCTGGCACCTACCGATAGAATATTCAAATAGAACTCCGGCAGTAATTTGTAACTGGAAGAAAGCTCCCAATGTTCCTCGGATTCTGGGTTCTGCTAGTTCCGCTACGTACATAGGGATGGCGACACTGAAAGCTCCTGCTGCGAAGCCTGCCATGATCCTTGCCAAGCATAGGATGTACACTTCGTGGCTACAATCAATAATAAAGAAAAAATAAAATGAGAAGCTTATCATTCAACTGTCAAAGCTTGGATCATTTTTATAATCAGAATATATTGACTCAATGAAAAATTTATATAATTATGTAATATTGGCAATTTGTGCTGCCATCTCTTACCTAAACGCAATAAGCAGCCAGGAGGCAAACATAGGTAGTGACAGTATCTGAAGGATTCTCTTTCTGCCGATGAGGTTGGCGATCATTCCTGTAGGGATGGCGCCAAAAAACGCTCCTAGAGTCACGAGCGATCCAATCCATGATGCTTCCTCTATACTTACGGAAGTTGTAGGGTCAGCTTGCAAGATTGGAAGGGCGGGAGATGACCAAGAAAGACAAGTGCCTGCACTGAAGGCACCCACAGTCGCTGAAAAAGAAATACAATTTAAGAACCATACTTATGATAATCTGTTTTAGATTTGTGGTCAAGAAGCATATTCATGAGGAATAGTATCTCCAGAAAAATCACGTATTCACTGAATGTCGTTCAATTCAGATATAAAAAAAGTAACATCAATCACTCGACAGATCTTGGATATTTCAGAATTATTTATGATTTGTCACAAACACTTTCCAGTGGTTCTTGTAATACATAAGGATCAAAATACTGTTGCTGATTTCATATTTTCATAATCAACAAAAACTTGAGTTTTCATGCCCAGTTAGATAATTCATTGGTTAATGATCTATAATCTCAATTTGGTTTTGGAATTAAATAATGATTGAGAGAAATTCTGTATATTCTATTGATTTTTGACGTCACAAGACAATGATGCAGAAATAAACAAGGTGAGTATCTGGATAATTGAAAATATACAAAAGACTAGATGTGAAAACGTAGGCTCCACATTAAGTGCAGAAAGAGCAAAATGCCTATGGCATTCACTCAAGTTCTGTGAGAGAATCACGCGGAACAGCCTCAAACAGAGTAATCAATAACATGATTTTCAACATTTATCAATTGAAAAAAAAAAATTACATAACGGGACGTCGTCCCTGTGCGTTGGAAGAATTTTGATCTTTCTGTACCAAATATATTAAATCTGACGTGAACATCACGTGACTTACTTGTACATCATTGGATATATATGTAATACGATGTGATTTTGTGTTTGATCATATATATCTTTGAAAATATATAATCAAACACAAAATCTCATCGTTCTACAGTTAATCGTTTTGGATTTACACAAAACATTCTAAGAATTTGTCAAGTAAAATGCACTTTCAGCCAAGTCGGTTTCTATGGAAACAGTAGGCCATTATTCTTATACTACAACATTCCTTAATACTGATTTCCAGAATTCTACGACTACCAACAGATCTGAATTTATGCGCAAAATTAAGAAATAAATTCCTACTGGAGTGCATTTCCAGTTAAGTCTATTGTTATGAAAATAGTAGGCAATCATTCAGATGCTATAGCAGACTGAAATACCAAAATTTCAATATTCTACATCTGACCGTTTCGAATTTATGCAAAAAATTCCATAAGACTGTCAAGTAAAGTGCACTGGCTTGGTGGATCTCAATGAAAATAGGATATGAGCATCCCGATGGTATAATGATCCTAAATACTGAATTCTAACAATCTACGTACAATCGTTCTGGATTTATGTGGAAAATTCAAAAAATGTTTCGAATAAAGGGTTCTTTCGGCTTAGTCGATAGCAATCATAATACAAGGTGTATAACAAGATATTATAAAAGTGCCTAATACAAAATTTGAATATTCTACGACTGATTGTTTAGAATTTATGCGGAAAATTCAAAAAGTCTGCCATATAAAGTGCACTTCCGGCTCGGCCGATTGTTATAAAAATAGAAGATGACCATTCAGATGCTACAGCAATTTCAAATACTAGATTTCAGTCTCCTATGGCTGAAAATTGGAAAAAGTTTGAAGTAAAGTGCACTTCTGGTTCAGCCGATCGCAATCATAATGCAAGATGTTATAGAAGTTCTTCATACGAAATTTCAATGTGCTATGGCGAATCATTCTATATTTATGCAAAAAAAAATTCAAGTAAAGTGCACTTCTGGCTTGGCCGATTAATACAAAAATAGCAGATGGCTATTCTGATACAACTTCAAGTTGAAATACAGAATTTTAACATCTTACGGTTGATCATTCTGGATTTATTAGGAAAATTCGAAAGAAGTCTCATATAAAGTGCACTTCCGATACAGACGATTGAAACCATATTGCGAGGTGCACAACTAGACCCTATACCAGTCTCAAATACAAAGTTTCAACATTATTCGTTCAACCAGTTTTGAGATCTGCGAGTTACGCACGAACGCACGTACGAACGTACGAACATACGTACCGACATCAAGCCAAAAATAGTCAAAATGGATTCAGGGATGCTCAAAACGGTTATTTCCATTAAAATCTCGATAGGTGAATTCTGTCGGTTGGACAATACTTACTTGTTACTTTGTTCAAGTAAGTAATAAGTATTTAATCGAATAAATTACGGGAGAAAGAAGATTATATAGCAGTGCACGCAGTAAAAGGAATTCTATCAATCATTTTTTCACATCGTTGGTTACCTACATTACATCACAAGTAGACTATAGCTTATGTTACAAAGTGATAATATAGGATTATACTGATAGAAGGGTTTTTATAATCGTACTGTACCAGTAGTGTCTGAGTTTATTTATTAACAAGAAAAATACAAATCTCTTCTGTTCATTATATTGGTATGAATAGATAATATTGACAGGAACTTTAACGCAAGCGCCAGGAACAACTATACTTTGAAAGTTTCAATTTAATCAGATGAACGATGCTTGAATGAACGACTACTGCTTGTGCGCTACCTACTCCTCGTTAATAATGCTATTTTAAAACATTCAAGTACCAACAACAACTATAGTGAGTTTCAACCTAATTGGATGAACGATTCGTGAGCGAATAATAAACCTCGCAAAAGTGCCAACGACAACTATAGTGAGTTCAAACTCAATCAGACAAACGAGGCGCAAATGAACAAATTCTGCTTGTGTGCCACTCAATGTATATTAATTTCACTCTCACAAACACTTCAACAAAAGTGCCAACAAAAACTATAGTAGGTTTAAACTCAATTGGATGAACGACGCGCGAAGAAACAAATACGGCACATGACCAGTTCATGTATGTTAATGGTATTATTATAGAAACCCTTAAACGTACCAGCAATAATTATAGTAAGTTTCAACTCAATAAGATGAACGATGCGCAAGTGAACAAATAAGGTTCATGCGACACTTGATGTATGTTGATAGTACTATAGTAAAAACTCTCACAAAAGTGCCAACATGAGCAATTGTATGTTTCAATTCAACCGGATTAACGATGCGCGAACGAACGGTTATGGTTCGTGCATCATTCAATGTATGTTGATGTTACTATGATAAAAACCTTTACAAAGGTGCTACTTATAACTATAGAATGTTTCAATCCAATTGAATGAACAATGTTCGATAGAACATGTACGGCTCGTGCACCTTTTCTTGTGAAGTTGTCTTTTAGAACCTATGTTAATCAGTAATAATATAAGACTATACTGGTGATGGAATTCAAAGAATCGGTTCGGTAGCTTTCGAATTTATTCATTACAAACAAAAATATAAAGTATAGATAATAATCAGGAAATGAAAAATTGAAGCAAAATGAAGAAGTATGCAATGAAATATTGATCTGAGTGATAGGAATTTATATTGACAGAAATGTGTACAACATCTGATACTTGCGCTATGTTGTCTGTAACTAATAAGTTTATGGTTTTCAAGTTAACATTCATGTAGCATGAAAGAGTTACAGGTTTTTCGCATCAGTCCCAATCAGCGTTGCCAAACGTTTGGCGGGACGTTCCAATTTTTCACAAAAAATTGAATGCTCCGCACGGGACAGACTCAGTTCCGCTTTCCTGAGATGCTATAATTACATGCAAAATTTCTAAAGTTGCACTCATACTTGTGATGGTAGCTTCACGCATCTAACTAATATCGATAATTATCGGAGTATAAAAAATCTTAAATATGGAGACTCTATTTTCAGAAAAAAAATATCAATAGATTGATATATCGACATTTTTCCAATTTTTTCCTCAATTTGTACTTGAAAAGTATTTCTTGCGGAATAGGTTTCTCAAATTATCATTATCTACTCACGAACTATTCACAAATTCATAGAAAATTGTGTTTGTTGGGAGAGTGGTTATATTATTTTTATACTTCATTTATTTTTCAAAATAGGAACTATCATCCATCAAAATCAAAGAATATCGACAAGAATCGCCGATTATCGATAGATTTTTTGTCAAATATCGGAGCTTGATTATCTGGAAAAATACTGGCTGGCCGCATGGTGCGAAATAAAAGACAAGCGTGCGCAGGAGGCACTCTACAGGATGAGTAAACCACGCAGTCACTCTTATTAGTAAAGTAACGCATTTCCATTGAAACTCATTTTCATAGCTATTTTGGCTATCTATTATCATGTAAACTTGATTTGAAACTCAAGTGAAAGAGTGAGTATTCAAAAACTATTGAAAATATATACTTTTTCAATATGTCTCGCTATGGTCGAAAGAATCCCCTTTTTTTCACTGAAAAATATTCAAAATCCCGCTTTGCTCCAAAAAAAATCTGGCAACGCTGGTCCCAATGTAATAAGCTGGCTTCTATAGGAGACAATGTAATTATTTTAGTATTTTAGAAATCTAGGGAAATATATGATAGTCATTTTCATCATTAAAGTTACCTTCAATTATGTTTGACTCGATTTTTCGATTCGACTTTCGAGAACAACAATAGTGAGCGATATTCGTCGACGTGACAATTACAAAAGAAGAAGCACTCATGATGAATAGCATTTCTTATGAAAATTTGCACGTCAAGAAATAGAACGTTATAAGAGGAACATGTGGAAGTTTTTATGGCACTCGCGAGGATAACTTTTCACACTTGTATCTCGAAAAACATTTTCTCTGGCTCACAAGAAATCTATATTGTACATATATTAGAATCAGCAAGGATGGGCACAAGAAGTGAATTCTGATGAAAGCATTAACGCTCATAGTTTCAGTAGTTTATTTGAGTTTCTTCAATTGTTTATAAAAAGTTCTTCCGACATTATTTCGATTCTTATTCAATTATAATTATTATAACATTCGACAGATAATTATTATCGGAAATCTCCAGTTATTTGAACTAAATCGTATGAGAGTTGAGACAACAAAAAGTACACTACACAACAACCAATTATCACAGCACTATTTTCAACAGCAAAACTAGACCAAATATTTAGTGCAAATACTATTAACTACTTGAAACCATGATCTACTGCGATACTTTATCGTAACCTTAACCGTTCCGTTCGAGCTATTCAGCGATAAAAAAATTCATTGCTAACCGAGTTAGATCTACAATCCCAAATATCATTGCAAGAAAAAGTCCATCCTACATTGATTTAGGGACTAAGGATGAAATCCTGCAATTATCTCTGTAATGTGCCGTTGGCTTCTGGTTTTGCATTGCAATATAGCGGAATGTAATCGCTGGGATTTCTGCCAGGATTAGCCATAGCTGAATATCAACGTTACCCTTAATACGCTGTTAGGCCATATGCTAATTTCAGAATTATCTGCATGTATTTTTAATATTCCATGAAGATAATAGGATCTCTCTTGGAGAGAAATTATATAGATCACGTGCCATTACAGGGAAATAATACTGAACAAGTTTTGGAATCAATTTATGTTTTTGAAACGACTGTGGAAGTATTGTATCTGACTTTTAAATGATTGGAAAATAAATATTGACTACGTGTTCCACCCGATACGGGTGCGGCACACAGATATATTGCACTCGGTATATTGATTTATATTTCTTCAGCCGTAGAGTACGGTTACCAGTCGTCAACACTTAGTTTTTGTGAAGAGTATACAACAGAGTATATTATAATTCAGTGTAGATCTCACTGACTTCCAATCCGTCGTTGGGACTCGACTCCGCGACCTCTAGGTTACAAAGTTAATATATTTGCATTGAGCTACAAATACTCATATTTGATTTCTCTGCTAATATTACATTTAGCGTGAATCAAATTTTGAATAAAGTCTCAATATAGTCTGATGAAAAGCTGCACCTATTCTATTTTTTACTGGAGAAAAGTTAATTAAAACGGATTGATGAAAAAACGTACGATTTGTACTGGAATAAATCTGTTTTGATTACATTGAATTACATATAATATTTAACTGTCGATTTATTTCGTAAAAAAATCTGTTAAACCAATATAGTCTAAAGGGCTAGATATCTTCAACGGAAGTTTTAAATCGCTCTTTCGAAACTTCAGTTGAAAAGAATGTTTTTGTTGAAGATTATTAGTTAATCTTAAGGAAAGTTGGACGTACAAATAAAATACAGCAAACAACTTGAAATTTGTTGCGTTTTTGTTACCAAGTTCTTAGCTCAAAATATCTGAAATTCAAAACATGTAACTTCTTCATTGATTTAAGTGTCTGCCGTCCTCCACAAGAAAGAGCTAATAAATTTGAAACTTTCGCAACAACGTTCAATTATTGTGAACATCGCAAAACTTTGTCGCAGTTATCGATTCCATGTGCACTTTTAATCGGTTCCTGATCAGCAAATTACTAGTATTCGCTGACCTAGCTAACCGGCTGTCAACTTTTGCCAATGTAACTAGTTTTAATAGCTCACTCTCCAAAATGTGTGACTACTTCACCATATCATATTTCTTCTCTTGATAAGATCTAAGTGAGAAACTATTTTATATCCAAACTTTCATAATTTTGTTACTTCCTTCGCAGTAATCTCTAATTTCAAATAACTTGTTATCATAGAAATCAAATATGAGACTTCTTTGGTAAATCTTGTTAGAATATAGTTTAAGATGTTTCAAACTTGGAAATAGCTCATAAGAGATTTGATGTGGACGAAATTACAGTTTTTAGAAGAAGAATACGGAGCTTCTCAAACAGTTTAGCTTCTAGTTATAATTTTCAATGTGATAGAGATATTCAGTGATATGTATTTAGACCACTACTATGTAAAACTTGACAAAAATATTTTGAATGAAGAATATATGTCCCAATAAATGAGTAAGAAAAAGAAGAAGGACATTTCCATATTGATTAATTAACTTTCTTCAGCTGATGAATGGAGCTGAACTCGACGCATTGTCATTTAAGTGTGGCATGCTAAAGTGCTAGCCGGAGTTTTTTAAATGTGCGACGCTATGACCTAAAATTTGCGTAGAACTAAGGAAAGTTTTGACAGATGAAAGCTAGGTCTACGACTTCGATATTGATATAAGAGTTCAATCATTAGATCTCCACGCCTCAAAAAAGCAAGTCAGTTTCAATCTAATTTCTTTCAGGGTGATGCCTACTGTACCCTCGACTTCATTTGAATTGTACATTATGAATTCCTGTTTCAAAGTGAAATAGTGAATCAAGTACTATTAAGTTGTTTTTCAACGGTTACGTGAGAAAATTCGCAAAAAGACCAGACTTGTGACGAAACAACTCATAGCTCTGCACTATGACAATGCGTCCGCATCCTTAACTTTGTCAATTTATCAGTTTTGTGCCAAATTATTCATTCTTATGCTTTCCACCTGACAATCTGTCGGGTAAGAAATGTAAGAAACAACTATCTAAGGTTCTTTTTTTTTTGTTCTCGCAATTTATATCAGTACTGAAAGTAGGGCTGCCAACCGTACTATAATATATAGTATTGTACTATATTTCGAGTCTGTGTACAATATATTGTACGCAAAAATATTATATTCTCAACACACAAATCCTTCATTCTGAAAATTTATCAACGAGCCTCACAGAATAGTTATTTAAGTATTCAGGTCAGTAAGTACAGTTTATCGATTGAGAATAATAGTTTGGAGGCCGAGCCTTGGCGAGGTTTCCATATATTATACGAAATCGGTATTGTACTTATTGACCGTGATGCTTACAACATTTTTTGCACGATTGGAAGATCTACCCAAAATATGGATCTTAATTTTTTTTTGTCAAATTGAGTTACTACTGATGATTGCTTATTCGCTATCAGCTGTGAAGTTTGACATTTTATTGTGAATATTCAATCACAAATAACGATAAATAAATATTTTTTTGGAAAAATCCACAATTTTTCACTTACCGCCTTTGCCCATGGGCGGTAAGTCAGCATAACCATAGTAACCACAGTTTGCCGGTAAAATCAACATACCACCTCAAATAGAAGCCCGGTAAACACATGAAAACGCCCAATCGTGCAAAAACGGTATTTTCGGTTATGAATTCGAAATGGAAAGAAGAAAGGAACAGAAATAGTATCCCATTGATGAAAAATAAGCTTTTGATTCACATTAATTCAAAAATTGAATGTAATGAAGCATGACACTTCTATTTCCGAAAAAAATTGTTAGAAAATGAAAGAAGTGCAAAAAAATATAGTTTTCATGGAAATGAATAAGTAACAAATATATCTCTGTCTAGTTTTTGCTCTTTTCATAAAATACTATATTTTTTTGCGGTGTACCATATTTTTGATAGCTCATTTTGGAAAAAACTATGGTCCATATTCTCACCTCTATAATCGCAGTACTTCCCGCAAAATCATGCACTTTCTCTTACCATCTCATGCTTCATCATACATCGCTATCTTCTTTCATTAAAATTTTTGCTGAAGTAACGCACTTTTAAGAGGTGGGAATACGAACCTATATTTTTGACGAAGAAATGTTGACAACCCCAAGTGACAGGGCACTGTGTTTTCAAACTATTGCTGATATCAAAGTGAATTCGTCACCCTTTCAAAGACATCTCAAAGAAAACTACCCAGGACTTTTTCGGAAAGTGGAAGCACCGTCAGAAGAAATTTGTGAATAGAGAAGAGAAGTATTTCAAAGCGGATAGCGACCAATAAACTGTAAAATTGAATATGGAATTTTGGGAAATTACCTTCAACTTTTTCTGAACAGACCCATTATAATTAATGAATATGAAAGTTGTCATATTCCTGATACCTTGCAAAAATCTTACTATGAAAAAAAAGCTTCGAAAAAAAACTCTTATACTGGAAATAGTAGTCTTACTTTTTACTTAGCTCGCAAGAAAAATGCTACTAAAGCTAAACAAGCTGAACTCTAGAAGTTGACAGTTTTGAATAACGTAATCGTGATTACAATTTTATCGACCCGTTTGAATCTTTGAATATTTTCTGTAAGCAAAAGAAGAAGCTTTAATACTCTTTTCACTATTTACGACAGCGTTGTTCTTGAAAAGATTTTCACTTCATCCTATTCACCTTCTCTTTCTGTTGAGGCGCTTCATGGATTACTGTATTCCATCTAGTAAATCCTTGAATCTAATATCAGCATTAAAGATGTGAGAAAAAGAAATAGTCCAGAATTTTTGGGCTTACGCCATATTGAATTTATGATAACGTTATCCTACTCACATATGCAAAATTTCACAGTCAGCTTACCGAGAAGTTGGAGAAAAAGAGTGAATACTAGCAATTAATGAGACAATTACTGGAAATATTTTCTTGCTAATGGCTTGAAAAGTCGAAATCGTATTATTTGCAGAATCATATGAAGTGCTTTTAATCATGAATTATTACTCCTACATTGTTTCACCAAATGTCGTTAGCTGAAGCCCTCGAATTTGTTTCACTATCAATTTGCACAATCTCAAATAAACTTCTTGGTTGGCCTTTTGTCCCATAGTTTGTTTACATAAATCTATTTCTAAAGTATAGAAAAAATGTTTTTTTCCTTAAGAGGGTTTGGAGCAATGATGTTGAAGTATATTCCACAGATTTCTTATAACATCTAATCAACAAAGATTTTGAACTCATAACTTGAAGATAGATAAGTTTTTTAAGCGATCAGTAGATCAGACATTCATGTTCTTCTAAATTTCGCTATCCCTGCATGATTTACCTTTATTAATGGAAAACATAAAATCAACATTAATTACAAGTTAGTGGTATGAGGACGGGAGTGTAAGTCTTGGCAATTTTTTTGTGTCATTTGGAGCTTTCAGTTAGAAAATTTCAGGGAAGACTGCTACAGACTATGTGTAATTTGTTTGATTACGATTCTTTGTAAAATAGAGATACAAAAAAAGTTATTCACTTTTGTTATGAAGGTACTAATGTGAATGTACTGGAATTTTAATGAATCTCTTGTATGTTGGGACAAAGACCTTTTGAATAAGCAAATATTTCATGGGGCATCGTCTCCTGTTGAAATAATGCCTAATAATTGTTCGAATCTTGTTTGTACGCCTGCAACCATCCTATCCAAAGTTTCTTATATAGAACTTCTGAGCTTATAGAGCAAGATCCCAGGCCCGCCAGACGTTACTTATTTTCTGAGAAACAAAATGTGTGGAATAGAGTAGTGCTAGTATGCACTTTGATCATACGCATATTCGCTAGTTTGTGCCGACGGCCAATCTATAGATACGAGGTGCTAGAGGTACGTTAAAACATTAGTAACTTTTCTTAAATTCTGAGTACTGATTTCTATGTATGTTCTAGAGAATATTGTCAGAAATCAATAATCAACACTGCCAGACATTTCACATCGGCGGCAATTTTTGCTAGACCCTTTGAAGTTCGCAGAAAAATAACTTTATCTTACTTATAGTCTGAGTCCTAATTTTTATATATGATACTCAGGGAACAATTTGATCATTTTTTGTGAAGAGCCAGACCAATTGTAGGGGCCAAACATCCTCCAGACAAAATTAAAATATCGCGGTGAGTATGAGTGTGAGCGTAATGATTTGATGGTTTTATTACGCAATTTCATTGAACTTATGCTACGACTGATTGTTTAGAATTTATGCGGAAAATTCAAGAAGTCTGTCATATAAAGTGCACTTTCGGCTCAGCCGATTGTTACAAAAATAGAAGATGACCATTGAGATGCGGGCATAGACCGTTTGAGCACGGCGGTCAAATTTTCAATCCGTATAGCAAGATCTTCCGTGATCCCTATGTACCATTTGAGCGCGGCGGAAGCTCAACAGATTATTGAATAAACCATGAACAAAGATGATATTTGAAACGTGAAATATTTAATGAACAATGCATATAGCCGATATGAGCCAATCACGTAAGAATAATGAGAAAAAATACCCAAATTGGACTATTTTTGCTAATGGATAATGCAGGGTTAAGTATATAAATTGACACCAAAATATAACATTTTCATTAATATTCATTAATAATCATTCATTATTATTGTTTACTATTTCATGTTTATATGACCATCATTAAATCTCTGAAAAGGCAAGAATATAATAATAATCTAACAGAATTATACAGAAAAAGGAATGTAACAAGAATAGATTTTATAAAAGCTATTATTTATGATTTTTCGAGAAAATAATATACATATATATACCTTTGCAAATGACGACAAGTCCTTAATTTAATTCAATTTAGTAAAATGTAAATATGTATATATGACGAATTTTCAAGAAAAATGAATTTATTTAGTTGTAAGAAAGTGTAAATATATATTTTTTCTATCTATATAATTTTCATTAGTCGTTATTTGTTCATGATAAAATGAAATAAATTGTTATCCAAGTTCGTTTATTGTATTAACTCACAATTTTTGGCATTTAGAGAAGATACATTTATTTAGGATTAGAAGATTAAAGTAATAAACTCGGCTCAAACGGTATATGTGGATTAAGAGAAAAATGTTCAAATGGTCTATGGGATCAGGACAAAACTGACCGCCGCGCTCAAACGATATATCCCCTGAGATGCTACAGCAATTCAAATGCTAAATTCCAGTATCCTACTACTGATCATTCTGGATTTATGCGAAAAATCTAAAAAAAAGTCTCAAGTAAAGTGCACTTCCAGTTCAGCCGATCGCAATCATAATGCAAGATGTACAATAAGATGTTATAGAAGTTCTTTATATGAAATTTCAATATGCTATGGCGTATCATTCTATATTTATGCAAAAAATTCAAAAAAAGTTTCAAGTAAAGTGCACTTCAAGTTCAAATACTGAATTCCAGCATCCTGCGGTTTATCATTCTGGATTTATTATAGAAATTCGAGAAAAGTCACAAATAAAGTGCACTTCTCGTACAGATGCTTGAAACCATAATGAGAGGTGCACAACTAGACCCTATACTAGTCTTAAATACAGAATTTCAATATTTTACGTTCGACCAGTTCAGAGATTTCCGAGTTACGCACGCACGCACGAACATACGTACCGACATCAAGCCAAAAATAGTCAAAATGGATTCAGGGATGCTCAAGACGGATGTATCCATCAAAATATCGATATGTGAGTTTTGTCGGTTTCACAATACTTCCTTGAACTTTGTACAAGTAAGTAGAAACACAGTTAGATAACTCTGACATCATTTTTTTTCTCCAGACACTGCAAATAGTTTTTTTTTTTACTTACACGCGTTGTAACTGAAATGACAGTTGTGCTGAACAGACTTAACAAAATACTATATGCTGAACACACACAGACACACAGTAGACTAGATTAGATCGTGAGTAAAAAAAAGAGGAATTGGATGCTCATAGATATTTCGCTTACTTTCAAGCGGACAAATAATGACCACGCGCTCATACTCAGAGCGATATTTTAATTTTGTCTGGAGGATGTTTGGCCTCTGCAATTGGTCTGGCTCTGTACAAAAAGTGTTCAAATTGTTCCCTGAGTATCATATATAAAAATTAGGACTCAGACTATAAGTAAGATAAAGTTATTTTTCTGCGAACTTCAAAGGGTCTAGCAAAAATTACCGCCGATGTGAAATGTCTGGCAGTGTTGATTATTGATTTTTGACAATATTCTCTAGAACATACATAGAAATCAGTACTCAGAATTTAAGAAAAGTTACTTATGTTTTAACGTACCTCTAGCACCTCGTATCTATAGATTGGCCGTCGGCACAAACTAGCAAATATGCGTATGATCAAAGTGCATACTAGCACTACTCTATTCCACACATTTTGTTTCTCAGAAAATAAGTAACGTCTGGCGGGCCTGGGATCTTGAACTACTAATAGACAGCACATGTTGAATAAACTTCGATGAAACAGTCAACTGTTAAAGGTGAAATTTGACCCTTAATTTATCAATCAACAAACATGTGTCAGGCCAAAAGAGAAATCATGATTTGTAGTATTTTGAATGAGCCTTATTCAGCATATTGAAGACCACAGTTCGAACAGCTTTGAATAAGCTGCTATAATATTTTTTACAAGCATAACTTCAAATCCTAATAGATTATTCGTGTTGCTGTACTGTACCAATACTTTTTGTTTGTTCGCTCAGCTCACCACAAAATCTGATTACCACGAATTTCCACAGATTATTACTGATATGTCAAAAACTGAATGATGAGTAAGAAGCAACACTATAAAACTAACCTACGCAAGAGATTCGACAATATTCAATTTTGGTCTCATGTCCTTGGCTCTACAGAGTATGGCTTTTAATATTCATAAATTCAGTCTTATCAAAATTTACTGGCAAATTTCCGAAAATGAAAAAGACCAAGTTCTTATTTTTGCTTTGCAATTCCCCTAAATATTTAAATTTATTTTCTTTATAACAGGAGTCTGTGCATTTAATATGTGTATAGAATAATTTCCCAAGAGTGCAAAACTTGTTTGTAGGCGCTCCTACATATAAGGATATATGTAAAAATACCACTCCAGGGATGACATAATTAATGTGCAAAAATTTGTAATTTTTTGCGACGACCAGAACTTATTATGTTGTTCATCGAAACAGAATTTAATCTAGAAAATATGAAATCTCAAAAAGCAATTATCTTAAAATTAGAGTTCTTTTTCATATTTTGCATCTACAAAGGTTTATTATGTTATCAAAAGCGGACTCGCAAAAAAGATATTCATAGGACCTATTTCGTGAAACAATCTTTGTTCATTAGATTTATCTAATAGGTAACTCAAAAATTTGAAAAAGATATTTTATCACAATTAAGAAGTCACTCAGGAAGGATATAATCTGCTATTTCTACTATCGCTTTCAAAACGCCCTGCACATTATTCTTGTTTGATTTCAAACTAGTGTTGAGGCTGTACCATTTTTTAAATTACAATCCATGTCCACTTTATCTTTTGTTTACGTCTACTCGCTTTGTAACCTTTGACCCATTTCAAGACAATTTTCGTTATCATTTTAGAGTTACAATGTCACTTTTTTAATGTTAGAGGACACCCATTCAGTTTGCTAGAAGAATATGACACTTATGGAATTTTTCATCTCGGTCATCTCGGTCGTTGCACGAATTCTTTTGAAACTTTCAATTAATTAGAGGCATGGACTGTTCGACGTAGATAACACAGTGTAGGGAAATTTTGCGAGTGTGGTGGAACGATTCAAAGAACGTTTGGAATAATTGTCTTTGATTTTCATATTTTTCAGGGTTATTTCTTCCTAATTTTATGCTCCGCAACTGTATTAAATTATTGTTGTTTTTTGTGCGGTACAAAAAGAATAAATTCAAATAATACAGTCTTATAGACACGTCATTCAAATATCTTGGATTTCGGTATTTATTATTCTATTTGTAGGAGATGAAGTTTTTTGCGACTCTCTACTAATTTCGAAACCCGAGATTAGATTCAAGAATATTCAAAACTCAAAGCTATCGATAAATTTTGTATAAATGATGCGTGAATTGAAGCTTGGAGGAGTCCAAGTCAATATTTATTCGAGTCCTTTATCGCATGGTTCCCATAATTATAGGAAGGATTCATCTGAATCTCTGCTTCTTCTTTTTATTTCTGAGAATGAACAATTGAAAATTCATACAAATCTCAGCAAAATTTACCTGATTATTTTTACCATCCAAATTTCGACCAATAGAATTGCACCATTCGACGTCACGTGGTACAACCAACACGGTTTTCAAGTGGAAATTTTTTGGAAATTTTGTCTGTTGGTTATATATACAAAACAAAGAATATTCAGCTGCGTTGATTCAGCATCTGTCAAACTGACAGACAGATTGAATGTGAAAATGAGCAGATTCAGAGTCGAATCTCTGGAATATATTGATGAATTTGGATGGGAAAAATAATCTTCCGAATACCATTCGTGATTAAATTTAACCTGGCAAAATTTTTAGATTGTTACGAGAGCTTGCTACCAATTTATTTCGTGATATTGATCAAAAATCACTCGCTCGACAGCTCGTGATTTTTCTGTCAATATCACTCAATAAATTGCTAAGCAACAGGCTCTCGTAACAATCTAAAAATTTTTCCGGTAAAATTTAACCACTTATGATATTATATATGATAATTGAAATTGAAAATAACTGCATTGGAAATTTTGAGCTAAATTATAGGAGGACGGAAGAATAGCGTCCAAATTATAATTATTTCGGTATAAAACTCTCCTTATAAATTACCAGTATATCTGATTACATCAAATAAGCAATCAAAATTTTTGTGGTTTGTTTGCAAACAATTTTTGCAATATTGCAGAGAAAGTGAATATTTGTACATAGTAGATTTATCTGCAAGTTTTTCTGTAGCATATTGGAACATATTAGAGATTCGATTTTGCGCAATGTTACTCGTCTATTTTGAACTCTATAGTAAATCAATCACAGCTCCATTTCTCTTCCTCTCTTGCAATTAAATGCCTGAAAAATTATTTTATCTGATGAAAATATTTTTTAGATGTCTATAAAATGTTTCACTGAATAAGTATTCACGTATTATTGTAATTTAATAATGTAAATCTACTACTGGAATCATGAAAATAAATGGCATAGGGGGATAAGCATGGGAAAAGTGCCCCAAGCGGATATTCAATTTTCTTTGCAGAAGTTCGTCCATAATGATAAGAAGATAGTAACGTCAAAATTTCAGACGTTTAACTCAACCGGATCTCGAGTAAACCGGAAAATACTTAAAAATAAAGAATTTTTTTTTTCTCGTGAATGGCTGAACCGATACTAATGAAATTTTAATATGTTATAGAGACATGTGAGTACTCTTTCAAGACAAATTATTGACCTCATACAATCTCATTGTTCAATAGAAAAAAAAAAAAACGAGAAAACAAATGAGTTTTTAAGTATGATATAATTCGAGCAAAATTATGAAATTATTTTTTTTAGAAGCCTTATACTCCCGTTTCCAACATATATTTTTTTCGATTGATTTCGAGTGGTGCGCCATACAGAAAAAAAATAAAAACTATTTCAAAATGCAATTTTTTGTCTTTTTTATTCGAAAATAACATTCAAAAATAGTTCTTATTTTATTTCTGTATGGCGCACCACTTGGAATCATTCAAAAAAAATATATGTTAAATAAGAGAGTATGAAGCTTCTGAAAAGAATTAATTCATATTTTTGCTTGTGTTATATCATAATTTAAAAAAAAAATAACAATTTTTTTTTATTTTTTGTACTGAATAATTGAACTTTTTGCGGTTAATACTTTGTCTTTAGAGAGTCTTTACATGTGACTATAACATATTCAAATTTCACCGGAATCGGTACAGTCATTCCCAAAAAAAAATTATTTTAATTTCTAAGTATATCTTGATTCACCCGAGATCCGGTTGAGTTAAACGTCTAAGATTTTGACGCTTGCTGTCTCTTATCAACAAATTTTAACTACATGATTTCTTTGGTATTGATAAAAGATAGCAAGCGTCAAAATCTTAGACGTTGAACTCAACCGGATCTCGGGTAAACCAAGATATACTTAGAAATGAAAATAATTTTTTTTTGGGAATGTCTGTACCGACTTCGGTGAAATTTGACAAAGACAAAGTATTAAACGCATAAAGTTCAATTATTCAGTAAAAAAGAATTTTAAAAAATTGTTATTTTTGTTTTAATTATGATATAATTGAAGCAAAAATATGAATTAATTCTTTTCTGAAGCTTCATACTCTATTATTTAACATATATTTTTTTTGAATGATTCCAAATAGTGCGCCACACAGAAATAAAATAAGAACTATTTTTGAATGTTATTTTTCGATTAAAAAAGCCAAAAAATTGCATTTTCAAATAGTTTTTATTTTTTTTCTGTGTGGCGCACCACTCGAAATCAATCGAAAAAAATATATGTTGGATAAGGGAGTATAAGGCTTCTAAAAAAAATAATTTCATAATTTTGCTCGAATTATATCATACTTAAAAACTCATTTGTTTTCTCGATTTTTTTTTCTCTATTGAACAATGAGATTGTATGAGGTCAATAATTTGTCTTGAAAGAGTACTCACATGTCTCTATAACATATTAAAATTTCATTAGTATCGGTTCAACCATTCACGAGAAAAAAAAAATTCTTTATTTTTAAGTATTTTCCGGTTTACTCGAGATCCGGTTGAGTTGAACGTCTTGAATTTTGACGTTACTATTTTCTCATCATTATTGACGAACTTCTGCAATGGAAATTGAATATCCGCCTGGGGCACTTTTCCCATGCTTATTCCCCTATGCCATTTTGATCTAATATTTCTGTACAATTAGCTCTGCTTTATCCACATTCAGCTAATTATGATATAAATGCGATAAAACTAATGCGTTTCCGATATAAAACTCTCATTAGTGCAATATATTATTGAGCAATATGAGAATAATGCCCAAAATGTATGTAAAATTTAATATACATATTTGTATTCATTTTATCGGATGAGTGTATTGGTATTTTGATTTATTTATTCAGCGTTTCAACTGAACCCACATTTTCATCTCCACAATCATGAAAACATTTAGAGTGAACATGAAATATCTGAAAAAGACAATTCTCTTGTGAAGCCTGGATAAATAATGATCACATAGAATATTATACCTGTAATAAAATTATTGCGGGACAGTGGAGTCGGTTCTAATATAGCGGACTCAAATTGTCAGAGGCTGTGAATAAAATTCTTAATCTTGCAATTTTCTTGAGACTTCTTTTGAAGAATATTCGCTGTGGCCAGCACAGTATATTCTCGATCATAAATTTCATGGCTAGTTCCATCGCCGTCACAGAGACTTGGATTATCGCATCAATTAATTGCATATTTCAAAGAGACAGCTGTCATTGTCAAAGTGATAGATGTTATTGCTGAAGTGGCAGATGGCGGTTATATTTCAGTCCTACTTGAGATTAGAATTTTTGAAATAAAGAGTATTTCTCTAGATTTCAGGGGTACCTATTCAATTCATTAGAATATACAGCTTCGACATTTGATTTTCGAAAGTGTGATTTGAAGAAGGTAGCCTGGATTCCACTGATCACTTATTTTTGATATTCACTGAGCTTATCTCCTAGAGCAAAATCCTAGGCCCGCCAGACGTTTCTTATTTTCTGAGGAACAAAATGTGTGGAATAGAGTAGTGTTAGTATGTACTTTGATCATACGCATACCAGCTAGTTTGTGGCGATGGCCAATTTACAGATACGACGTGCTAGCGGTACGTTAAGACATTACTTACTTTTCTTAAGGTCTTGAGTGCTGATTTTGATGCATGTTTCAGAGAATATTGTTGAAAATTGATATTCAACACTGCTAGACACTTCTCATTGGTTGTAATAACTGCTAGACTCTTTAAGGCTCACAAAGAATAACGTGGTCTTACTTATAGTCTGAGTGCTAATTTTAATATATGACACTCAGGATACAATTTCGATTGTTTTTGTTAACAGCTAGATTAATCGTAGGCCTAGACATCCCTCAGATACATCTAAAATATCGCTGTGAGTAGAAGCGCAAGGTCACTATTTGTAGGCTTGATAGTAAGTGAAGTATCTATGGGTATCCAATTCTTCTTTGGTCTGGCTGTTAAAAAAAAGTATTGAAATTGATCACTGAGTATTATATATAAAAACTAGGACTCAGATTATAAGTAAGATACCGATATTTTTCGCGAGCTTCAAAGCGTTTAGCAGGAATTACTGCCAATGGGAAGTTTCTGGCAGTGTTGATCATCAATTCTCAACAATATTCTCTAGAACTTACATAAAAATCAGCACTCAGACATCAAGAAAAGTAAGTATTGTCTTGATGTACCTATAACACCTCGTATCTATAAATTGGCCGTCGGCGAAAACTATCACTAATTATCAAAATACCGACTAACACTATTCTAATCCACAAATTTTGTTTCTCAGAAAATAAGTAAGGTCTGGCGGGTCTGGGATCTTGGACTATCCCCGAGAGCTTGAAATTGATACCAAATTAGTCATCATTTGAATAATTTGTAGAACAAACAATTAAAAATCGTTTTAATATCCTCTTTGATACTCCTACTAGAATTATCTCAACAAGAGCTTTGATTTGATAACGAAAAATAGAGCCAAATGACTTACGTTAAAAGACAGTTGACGAACGTTGGCATATGATGTCAAAATATGAGTAATAATGATTCTAACTCCATTATGATTCTCATTATTTCTTTGGTTCAGCAAAATATAACGAATTCTATATTAATTTGAATTTTGATAATAACAAATGGAACGCTGATAATTTTGTAGAATATTTCTGATGCATGTTGTGCCAAATCATCCAAGAATTAGTTTTAACGATTTCATATGCTATGATAAATACTACCGTTTATGAAATAAACGCAAAAAAACTGAAAAATCTTATTGATAAAGCTTTTGTATCACTGGTTGAAAGAAGCTCATCCACAAACTTGATCCTAGCTTTTCAAAGGAAAACTTGAATATGTAGTTTCAGTCGGAAATTTGTACGCGTTCTCAAGTTATCGTGCTTCGAGACAGACCGACAGACCGACTTTTTTTAGCGCATTTTTTGGAAAAAAGCGCTATTATATTCACTCTGGCTGTCTGGCTGGCTTGCGTGACGCTGAGTTCTCAGCAACTATACTATTTACAGACTTGAAACTAGTACTAAATAAAAGCTGCTGTTTCGTAGGTTTGCACAAATTGGTTTTAATTCAAGCTCAGTGATTGTGGAAGATTGAATTATTCAATTACTTGTTTCAAGTGAAACAATGCCCATAGATATATATGACATTAGGGATATAGCAACTGAAATTTATTGAAGTAGATAAAAGTTTAGTTACAACTTTCGCCGCAGGTGTCACTATTATTATGTACAGTTGTCAAATCTGTCCGGGATTCATTCAATGACTTGTTTGACGCGAATTTGAAGCTTATTAGAATGAATTATTATTATTGGATGAAAATTTGTTTACTTCTGGTGTATTTTTTTCATAAAGCTTTGATATAGACCAAATTATCATTTCAAGATACAGCACTAGACCTCCCGTCAGTCAATAACTAAACAATGAAGATTAAATGGTTTTTTTGAGTTTGTACATGCATAAATTATGTACCTATCAAATAGTCAACTTGAAACTAGTACTATATGGAAGCTGCTGTTTCGTAAGTTTGCCCAAACTGCTTGATTTCAAGCTCAGTAATTGTGAGAGATGGTAATTTGCGAAATCTCTGAAGTGACAAGCATTCACGAGCTGTCAAGATTGCGCTTTCATCATCTAGATGATTCTTCCATTTTTTTAATTATGTTTCTCGGGTTCAGTAGGGTCTGAAACGTGAAGATCCATTAGAATCTACGGTCAAAAAATCACGACTACAATAGGCCTGTTGCGTATCTTCAAATTTCGACGAAAGCGCCGCATATTATTCAAAAATCACAACTTCGAGGTGTGATGTCACCTGTCAATGTTTTGAAATATGTCAATCTGCTTTAAAATCAAAATGAAATCTATGACGTACCATCTGTATTCCTAATAATAATATTGTATTTAATTTATGACAACATTTGTAGACAAAAATATTCTGAAAGAAGCAAATCAAACATAGTCATTATTACTTTTTATTGTTTATGTGGCTCATCTAAAAGTAATCAATTACAGTTAGATTCATAATGTGTTATATACGTACGTACATAATTTGAGCGAAATCCTTGGGGAAAAGAAATTTTCTCATCTTGTTTATCTTTAAAACATTTCTTGAATTTTGAGAAGGAAAAATATTTGGTGCTTTCAGTAAAGGATTCTGAGATGAATTGTTCAGTCAATTAGAGAAACATATCCAAGTGGTATTTATTGAGTTTCTTTACAATTATAATATTTAACTTCTCTTAAAGCATCTTAAAGATGGTTGATACTGAGAGTTTAATGATATCTAATACATTTTTATAGATTATTGCATAAAATCATACTCGTTCAACTGCTGTTATCGACATTTGTCTTTGTTTCGCTTTATTATCTCTTTCCGGAGACCCATAAAATTAGTTCTGGGCTGTTTGCTCTAGTTATTAGTACATCTAACAACACAACAACTTCTAAGTAGATGATTTATACTCATGATTATCGAATAATATGACACACAAAAATGATGTTTGACAGTTTGACGTTTTTGACGGCGCACCTCGTTGATGTAAAATTTAACCGATAGGGCGGAGCCACTGAGGATACGCAATAGGCGTATACTTCCCCTATTATATCATATGTCGAGGAAGTAAAAAACAAAACCAAAAACTTTCCAGAATAATTAAAGATAATTATTAGCACGGACACAATAAACTTTATATCCAACGGAAATTAGAATATTCTGACCATATATTACATACATTAATCAAAATACAAAAAAGTTCAACTGATATAGAGCAGTCTTATCAATTGCTATATTTAAAATATTTTTTTTTTTTGGCTGGAATTACGTGAAATCAAATTTATGATATAATTTACATTCAATTCATATTTTATTCGCAGATTGACGTAAATTCGCGTTCAAGTTTGTATATTTTGCAATTCTCAAATTATATCAGAATCAGAGTCTCGAGTTCAAAACATTACGTCAGTGGAGTAGTACGACATTTCTGTTCATTATTTTGAGTTTAATATTATCAAAAAAACTTCATTTATCATTCAGTATAATAATATAATAATATAAAAGAAATTGTGGTGAGTGGTCCTGAAGAAAGAAATAGGAAAAATGTAATCTGCATTTTTTAAAAATATATATCGGTATTCTCACATCCTGTTCAAGCTCTAATTGAGCAAAAATTTGAATGATAAAGGTAGCGCTATTAGTGTTCCACAAGAATCAAGACAAGAAGTAGTTTCTATTTCCCAAGACAAGACAAGGAAGTACTATCAAGACTTAAGACTTCATGTCAAGAAATCTTGATATCTTGACAATTATTTTTGAAATCCGCATATTTAGTGGCCATCATAATTCCCGACAATAAATCTATGACCAGTTTCGTCACTATTTCATGAGTTTAGAATCTAAAAGTGACATTTATTATTGTTAAACTGACATCAAAGTGACAGCGTCATTTTCAAAGTAACAGCTGTCATTGTCGAAGTGAGAGCTGTTATTGTCAAAATGACAGCTATCATTGTAGTTGTGACAGATAGCGGCTATATTTCAGTTATTACAATAGGCTATGTGCAAGGGGGCGGAGTTTGAACAAATATCGATGCGAGCACTCATGGTGAGCACCATTGTAACCATTGAACTCCATTTCTCAGAATACGTCAATGAGCTGTCATTGAGTATTGTAGTTTAAAAGTGAAAATAATCGCATATAAAACATGGGAAAACGTTTGTTCTGTTTCAGGCTGTTGTGTTAAGGATGATTCAAATGAAATATAGTTTCATAGATTTCATATACACAGTTATAACATAAAAAAACGAGTGAAGTGAATCAAAGCGGTAAATAGAGTATTGTCTGTCTTTCATCATTAATCTATATAACAAATATGTTTGTAACTCTATTGTGAAATTAGAAATATTCATCATCAATTTGGAATTCATGAATTTACCTCTATCTCTAATTTGTAAGATGTTTTAGTGATAGAAGTTTGTCAGATGCACTTCGCAATAATTTTGTTGTTAATATTGTCAGCAACATATTCTTCAACATGTTTAATATGGCAAAACTAATTTCACGCTTTTCTTCAACGCTTCCTCGGTAAAAGGGATACAGTGTTTGATAAATACAAACCCGATCTGCAAGATCTTCTGCGTCATAATTTGAGGTTATCCTGTCAATTTGGACGAATTAAGACGTTTTCTCTATAATAGGTAAGTTATAATTGAAGAAAGAAATACTCAAAATGAATAATTTCAACGTACCTGTTATGCTATGCAAGTTATATTATACGCACACAGCTGAATTAAATAATATTAGTACATTTAAAAAATTATAGGTATGAAACAATGATAGAATGGAGTTCAATCGTTCTCCATTGCCCGCTAGAGGCGCTAGTAGACTTCATGCACGTAGCCTATATAAGTATTTTTGAAAACGAAAAGTCTCTTTCCAGATTTTCTGGTTGAAATAGCTCATTCACAAATTTAAACTTAGCTTCTTGATAAAAAGCTCGAATATAAAATTTTAGTTGAGAATTTGTACGGGCTCTCAAGTTATCATACTTTCAGACAGACAGACCAACCGATTTAATTTATGCTTTTCAGCTTCAGTAGGGTCTAAAATGTGAAAATTCATCAGAATCTCGAACTGCCAAAATATCACCATTTTATTACTCTCTCTATAATATATATGTGGAGAAATAAAAAGTATGTGTGACTTTCTCAAAACAAATATTTGGTACATATTAAAAGCAGAAGTCTTCATTTTGCGGTGAATAAATTGTTCAGATAGAGTAAAAATGTATAGGTAGACTACCAAATACTCTAAGAAAGTTGTTAACTTTTAGCAACATTAATATATCATATAACAAACAATAATTGCAAATACTGATTGAAATAAGAGAATGACAGATTTTCATTTATTTTTATTGGTGACAATCTTTGAAAACGTTGCTAGAATCGTTTCATAGTTTAACTGACAGGAAGGGTGAAGGGTAGACATTAACGCTAAACTTGAGCGTTCAGATTGGATAAAGCGATAGTGAATGGGGACTCCCTGGAAATGTCAAGATCAAGAAATATCAATAATTCTTGAAACAAGACAAGAAATGAGTAGTCAAGAAATGAACAAGACAAAATTTTCTTATTTTTCATCTTGAAAATCAAGACAAGACAAGAAATGATCATCAAGACAAGAAATCTTGTCTTGATGAAACACTAAGCGCGTTAGTGCAAACAGGCTTATAAAAATTTTGAAAAGAAGCGCTTCTTCAAATGGTAAGAATATGGACCATAAAGATTTGTTGAAAACTGAGCGATCACTTTTTAGTTGGTTGCAATATGACTAGCTTTAATGGAGCTTTGAATATTCACTGGAGCCACGGATCATTATTTGCGATTCGATATTAATATTGCCTCTTGTTGTCTTTATCATACTCTCAATATAGTCATAAGTCTCATTCTTTATATCCTACTTCGTTGAAAAAGACTCAAAACCTGCAGGACTCTATAATCGAAATAATTGACTACATCAATGTGAATTTGACAGGACGAAATGTGTTGTCTGGGAACACCAAAATAAAGTTGTGCTTTTAAATAGTAAATTGAATCCGTATTCAAACTATTTTTAAAACATACTTCAACACTGTAAAAAAATTTAGTCAACTACCTCAAATAAAATAAAAGAAATTTAAGGTTTGATTGTTGGTATTCATGAAAATAATTTATTTGTTTGTGATCCAAACATAATCAATCAATTATCATGTATAGAATTCTGCAGCTTGAAGGATTCAGATTTTTATATATCCAGGTAATATGTGAATTAAACTTACCAATAACTGCAGCTAGAAATTGCGGAAACTTCTTTGCTACTGCTGCCTGTTCTCCATACTGGGCTAGCGCAACCCTGGAATGTTCCTCATGGAGACCTTTACTCTCCGTCATTGGTTTTTCGTTTCTTTTCTCGCACATTCTACTGGATAAACTGAAGCTAAGTGTGAAATCAACTTTGATTTTATTCATCTCTTATCATCTATCCTAATATCTCTTTTAGGTCACATGGTGACGTGTCAAAGGTCAAATCAATTCGAAGGGGAATTTTTTGTTTTATTTAATTTTGAGTACTAATTCTAAGAGTTTTCTTGCTTTAGTTTTAGATATAGGAGTTTATCAGACGAACAAATTTCTTTAAGTTTTTATCAAGCTTTCGTTTTACTTTTTTTTCGGAGAAAATTTTGAAGTCTGCTACGAATGGCGCCAGAAAATTATCTACATAACACAAACATGTGGTTTTATTTTCTTGGAATCTTTTTGACACAGAGAGAGCAACTGCCAAACAAATAAGTTTATCATGAATGATCCAGATTTTTTTTTGCTGAATTCAGGTGTAATTTTTATATTCAGCTACAAATTGGACAGTGTGTTTCCAGGATCACCACGTAATCTTTCTCTAACTACAGCCCTTTCTCAATCACGTCAATGTCTAGACTGTTAGCTGGTCAGTTCAATGCGATAATCTGATAATTGCTAAGTACTTTTGGCTTGCAATACAATTCTCTTGGAAGATATAATTCCCATCAGAGTGTCAATATTGTATGCTGGGCAATAAGCTTGTGTCCAGAAATATTTTCATGTATTTGTACTTTGCATTTGTCTGTGAGCAATCTTGTGGTAAAAATTTCTTATCCCTTTTTGAATAACTCCAATGCAAACGCCAAACTTTGATTTTCCACTGAATGTCACTTTATACCAATATTCCAGAATTCACTTAGCTTTTTCTTTCACGCAAGATAAACGTCCTGTTTTCTCAAAATCCCTTAGCTGCGGTTATTTTTGGCATGAATGTTTTAAAATAAATGATTTAGATTGTCATATTCGCTGAAATAACATTTCTTTTGAAGGAAGTCCGGTTTTATGCACATATTTTCTATAACATTCTCCGAAAACACACAAAACCTTGAATCTTCACAAATTATCATCAGCTTTTGTTCTTCTGTAGCAGTGACACTTCTCTTCTGATACTGTAAATGAAGAGAATCTCTACGAAAATAAATTCAACGAACACCTTTCTACACCATTTGAATGCTTGAAATTATACAAACTATTTGTTGCCAAGTGGTTTGAGTGGTAATATAATTTCTTTTATCATGAATACATGCCGATTAGAGTTTTTGCTATCATTCATCATGAATCATGTGTAGTATAATTGTTTACGATCCATATTTATCCACAAAAAAAAATTGCCGATCTCCTTGTTAATTTTCTTAAATATTCTTAGGTCCGGTTGCACAGTCCTTGGTTCATCCCAAGCCTAGAATTATCACCTGAGTAACAATTGTTCAAACAATCGTTACCTGGGTAGCTAAGCTACACTTGGGATAAACCAAATATTGTGCAACCAGACCTTAATATATGAATATGTGGCTCGATGAATAACGATAAATTGTCGTCATCTTCAGAAATTATTTTTCTTTCACCTGTAATATTAGAGCAAGATCCCAGGCCCGCCAGACGTTACTTATTTTCTGAGAAACAAAATGTGTGGAATAGAGTAGTGTTACTATGTACTTGGATCATACGCATACCAGCTACTTTGTGACGACGGCCAATTTACAGAAACGAGATGCAAGCGGTACGTTAAGACATTACTCACTTTTCTTAAGGTCTTGAGTGCTGATTTTGATGTATGTTTCAGAGAATATTGTTAAAAATTGATAAACAACACTGTCAGACACTTTCCATAGGTGGTTATTTCTGCTCAACCCTTTAAAGCTCACAAAAAATAACGTGATCTTGCTTATAGTCGGAATACTAATTTTCATATATGATACTCAGAGTACAATTTCAATACTTTTTGTTAACAGCCAGATCAATCTTAGGGCTAAACATCCTTCAGACACAATCAGAATATCGCTGTGAATCAAATCGCGAGGTCACTGTCACTGTCACTAATAGTAAGAGAAGTATCTATGGGCATTCAACTCTTCCTTGGTCTAACTGTTTACAAAAAGTATTGAAATTGCTCCCTGAGTATCATACATGAATCAAGGAAAAAAAACCTCCGGGAAATAAAACCCCGGAAAAAAAGCCCCGGAAAAAAAACGCCCGGAAAAAAATCCCCCAGGAAAGAAAACCCCGGAAATAAGTCCCCTATGATGAAATCCAAGAATAGTTTATATAACGAGTACTATAAATTAGGTATATAAAGGTGTTTTCATTATGTTTGATAACCAAGAATCAACAGTAATTACACAAGAGCTTTTTATTTTGCTGGATGAATTTCTGTTTTAACGAAACCTTGTTACCTAGCAATTTGACAAGAAAACTGTTCTAATTATTTTTTGAACAGTTTTCGAGTCAAATTGCTGTCAGGTTACAAGGTTGAGTTGTAAAACTGAAATTTATCCCAAGAAAAATAAAATGCTGGAGTGTAATTTGGCGAGATAATTTAACGACATTTTATTTATGACTATTCCACTCGTAGTATTTATAACAAGGTAAACAATGCTAAATCGTTATATAAACGGTGCATATTAGTGGGTATTTGGACGTGTAGAAATACCATCGGGTATTACACTAGTGGTCAGAGTGAGTATTTTACTCAAAGATGTGGATACCTAAAATTTGTGCTTCCTTCGTATTTAATGGAATATTTCTCTGAATATCTTCATCAATTCTATCTTCTGATCTATCACCAAACCTTTCTGAACTGGATTCCATATCAAGACGCAATATATTTTTCTATTATTCGTCAAGAAAAATGCAAGAAATTCTAATTTTTCAGTTTGACAGAAGTTTGTTTACTTGTTCCTATGAAAATTACGTGAGTTGTTACTAGATTCATAGAAAACTAATTTGAAAATAATGGTTTGACTCCAGGAATAGTCCTCCATATACCATTTGAAGTTGAAGTATTATAGACTATTTTTGTGGTGCAATCACTCATGTTTATTGTGCTTGTGAATACCACTCGTGCTGCACACTCGTGGTATTGAAACGCAAGCACAATAAACATTCGTGATAGCACCATAAAAATAATCGATAATACTTCAACTACTTATGGTATAATAAATGATTATTTTGACCATCCAAATTTCGACCAATAGAATTGCACCATTCGACGTCACGTGGTACAACATACACGGTTTTCAAGTGGAAATTTTTTGAAAATTTTGTCTGTGGGTTATATATACAAAACAAAGAACATTCAGCCACGTTGATTCAGCATCTGTCAAACTGACACACAGATTGAATATAAAAATGAGCAGATTCGGAGTCAAGTCTCTGGAATCTATTGATAATTTGGATGAGAAAAATAAACGTTCATTTATTTGCAACGAACCTATCGAGAAATATCCGATAATTTCGAAGCTCTTGTGGTATTATATATGAAAAAGTTTATTCAAATGTGCAATTATTAAGAGTACAATTATCATACATTGTTTCATTTGACATATTCCACTACGTATTGTTTATAATTTTGTTCATCAATTCCTCGCATACTTCAAGTCCAATCTAGCAAAATATTTGAAATTTGACATACCGTTATACTTCTTTCTAATACATAATTCTGGTTTCACAAAATACGATGAATTGTCTCCAGATACAGGATTTATTGTTTTTTGTATTTATAGACTTACATACTTAATATTTTCTGTTCTGTTAATTCTGTTTATTTTGCAGTTTAAGCATAGAAAAATTATGCAAATGACATAAATATAGTAAGTGCTTCGGTTTGGTTGCTAGAAGAAAGGTAAATAACGTTTTATCACTTGCAAAAAGTTACCTTCCTTTTTATCCGCTTTCAAAACGATAAAATTGTTTTTTGTATATGGCTTACTTTATATTGGAGTGGAATTATCATAAACAATAATTTTATATAACATGTATAAGTTTTATTTATCTATTAGCGTCAATAATAATATAGTGGAGTAAAAAATTTACATATATTTAATTTTTGTGTATGTTCAATAGATGATCTCAAAAATACTTTTGTTTTTTGAAAAGTTTCCAAAGGTCACTAGGTAATAACGAGAAATTGATTTTCGTCGATTGTTTATTCTGTAAATAATTCCTGAACTGTCGCAAATGGGAAAAAATGTCTCGAGTAAAAAAGTTGAATATTATTATTACCCAGACAGAGGCATATATGAATATTATATTGTAAGACATATTTTTCAAATACGACACCAAGTTATAATTTTTCAAATAGAATTAATACATGAAAATAACAGCAAAAAACTACATATATTTTTTTTTATTTTAATGGAATGAAATTTATTTTCTTTGTGTTAGTACAACATGAGAAATTTTACAATTTCTATATTTTATGTCGAATAATATCTAATGCCTCAACTTGTACTAATACCTAGTCTTTATATTTCAAATAATATAAAACAATTGAAAATAATAAATGTATGTAAATGTTTCACTCCACTATATCATTATTAACGCTAATAGATGAATATAACAGAAGACACTGTATTTATGTCTGTATCAAATTATATATTACGCGTTATTTAGAATTGCTGTTTATAACTCTAGGTTTTATTATCAAACGTAATGAAAACACCCTTATATACCTAATTTATAATATTTGTTATATAAACTTCCTTTGGTATTTATCACAGGGGGCTTTTTTTCCGGGGGTTTTCTTCCTGGGGGTTTTTTTCCTGGGGGTTTTTTTCCGGGGGTTTTTTTCCGGATCTTTTTGTCCGGGGTTTTATTTCACGGGGCTTTTCTTTCCTGTTACCATCATATATATCTATGTGAATCAGGACTCAAACTATAAGTAAAATTACGTTAATTTTTTGCGTGCTTTAGAGCGTTTAGCAGGAATTACTGCCGATGGAAAGTATGGAAAGTGTCTGGTAGTGTTGATTATCAATTTTCAACAATATTCTCTAGAACATACATAGATATTAGCACCAAGACTTCAAGAAAAGTGAGTAATGTCTTAACGTACCTATAGCACCCCGTATCTATAAATTGGCCGTCGGCACAAACTAGCAAATGTGCGTATGATCAAAGTATCGACTAACACTACTCTAATCCACAAATTTTGTTTCTCAGAAAATAAGTAAGATCTGGTGGGTCTGGGATCTTGGACTATATCCTTCAAATATTGTAATGATCAATTTCAAACACAGTATACTCAACGGTGAATTCTTTCCAGTTATGATAATTACTTCACAAAAAAATGGATTTTTGAAACTACTCTTCCATTGAAACAATTAATTCTAATTACTCGGTGAAATGGAATTGAAAACAATGCAACAGTCCAGTGAAAATGCAGAACAAATGTATTTCCAAGAGTGTAATATCGTTTTGCTTGATTGGATAACACAAATTCTCTGTTCTGCGTCAATTTTACGAATGAAAACGTGCAAAAATATAAATCAGAATTACAAAATTTGGAGTGACAATGTTACAATTGCCGGAAAAAAATACCAAATTGGGTGTTACTTTGAAATGTCTTCAATTTTTTCACAGTTTTCATTAAGTTTTAAAAAACAATTATTCAACTACTGTGATAGAGTGCACTTGAATAATGTGTATTTTGCACTTTTTGCACTTCTCACTCCAGAATAATCTGCCCAACTGTTTCATTCCGACAATAACAACATTTCAAATTCTTGCCTATTGACAAACATTTGTGAATTCCAATTTTATCAAAAATGCCATTAGCTATATTTTTCTGTTACGACACGAACCAAAATAATAACAAAAATACTTTTCCAGTGTCAGTACGTAGATCACGTGTTCGACGCGCAAGTATTGTAAGAAATGAAGAGCTCGTCCTAGTGACAATTCAAGATAAAAAATTCTCAACAGTGGAATATGGAATATTGTTGTTGTGGCAATTGGTGTATCCCTCGTTCGCATAGGGAATGTAACAAGAATTTGATGCTTAATCAGCACCATTCTTCGGTATTTGATCACCGTAAATGAATCTTGCAATCATAACTAAATACCAAAGAAAGAGCAAGGGAAAGTATGCCAAAAAGACCGAAAAATTTATGGCAACGTTCTTCAGGGACTCTCATGGTGTAGTACTGACAGAGTATTTAGAAGAAGGCAGAAATATCGCTGAAGATGACCACACCTTATTACCAGACAAATTGAATGATGGGATCAAAGTAAAACGCATTCATCTGGCAAAAAAAAAAAGTTGTTACGTTACCATAATAACACACCTTCACACACAGGTCAGATTTGGCTCCCAGCGATTGTTTCATTTCTTCCAACTTGAAGAAATGACTATATAGATTAGGTGCCTGTAACAGAAAAACTGGCGTCATTTGTTCCTGTCTGCCAATCTAAGTATTAGCAGCCTTTTGATTTTTTAGTTGATTGAGGTCATTTCCAAGTCTTCCACGTGGATACTTCATATAAAAATTTTATTTTGGAATTTATACATTTAATTGTCAATGGCAGATGGGAATTTCTAGTCCTATTAGACAAAAAATCGATACAACTTTAACGTAACGCCCACGCACTAGTATTGGCAAAAAATGTCTGCTGGTTTTTTGCTCTCAACTTTTGTAATAAAAATAACTCTATGATGCGTAGACAGGCAGGAATAAATTGCTCTTTGAGCCTAATTTTTCTCGTATTTTGGACCGCAATGTGCGAGGCTTGGTGTTTGCAGAATAAGGAATTGTTCAAAGACTGCTGGTTCTCCTACAATTTCCAAATATAGTGGAGTATCCACGTGGAAAACTTGGAAATAGCCTCAATCAACCAGAAAATCTAAAAGTTACTGATACTCAAATTGGCAGACGGGAACAAATCGGGCCAGTTTATCTGTTAGGGGCCCCTAGTCTTCTAATAAGTAGTCAAAGCTGAGACGAACGTATATTTTCGAAATCTGGGCGCATTTTATCATTCTGATTGTATTAAAAAGTTATAACTTCGTTCGACTAAATGCATGGAATTGAAGGATGTATCTACTGTAAAAGATAAATTCAAAGTTGCTTCTCTGTTTTCAAATACTTGAGAGGCTTCATTAATTGAAAAGTAAGTGTTTCAACTTCTGTTTTCATTTTGAGATGAATGTGTCTAAGATTAATTTGGACTTAGACAATAAACAATTGTCTCTATCGTTTATTCTTGAAGATAATATCAGCAACATTGAGAAAGGAGATAGGTGACAAATGTCTATCACTTGGGACATTTGTAGCTTACATTTTCATGGAAAAAAAAAAACAATTGTTTGATTCACTCCTTGAAGATGAGCATTATTTTATATTATAAATCGATGGTATTCAATTCTGGAAAAATCAGTCCTATTGAAACCTATCTAATCGAGTTATAACAACTAATTGTAACAGAGAGTTGAAAGTTTTGTAGAATCTCATTTAGTATTACAGACGTGTAGTGTATGTGTACCTAGTATATCAGTCTGAGATTCGGACTTCCAGCCGTTCCCATGCAAACATCTCCGGCTAATGATGTACATCTTAAATTTTCTGTGAGTTGGAATAAAATCAAATAGCAGAGACATAGCCCCAATAACAATCCAATCACAATTCAATTGAAGTTGAAGAGTAGTGTGCACATATAACATAATTTGAACCATTGGGCACACGCAGTTTTTAGCGCATTTTTAGCGCATTTTTCCGAAAAAAGCGCTATTATATTCACTTTGGCTGGCTGGCTGACTGTCTGGCTGGCTGACTGTCTGGCTGGCTGGCGTGACGCTGAGATCTCAGCAACTATACTATTTACAGACTTGAAACTGGTACTAAATAAAAGCTGCTGTTTCGTAGGCTTGCACAAATTGCTTTAATTCAAGCTCAGTGATTGTGGAAAATTGAATTATTCAATTATATGTTTCAAGTAAAACAATGTCCATAGATATCTATGACATTAGGGATATGGCAACTAAAATTTATTAAAGTAGATAAAAATTTTGTTACAACTTTCGCCGCCGGTGTCACTATTATTATGTACAGTTGTCAAATCTGTCCGGGATTCATTCAATGACTTGTTTGACGCGAATTTGAAGCTTATTAGAATGAATTATTATTATTGGATGAAAATTTGTTCACTTTTGGTGAATTTTTTTTTTATATAGCTTTGATAAAGATCAAATTATCATTTTAAGCTACAGCATTTGACCTCCTGTCAGTCAATAACTAAACAATGAAGATTAAAAGGTATTTTTGAGTTTGTACATGCATAAATTATGTACCTATCAAATAGTCAACTTGAAACTAGTACTAAATGGAAGCTGCTGTTTTGTAAGTTTGCCCAAACTGCTTGATTTCAAGCTCAGTAATTGTGGGAGATGGTAATTTGCGAAATCTCTGAAGTAACAAGCATTCATGAGCTGTCAAAAATGCGCTTTCATCATCTAGATGATTCTTCCATTTTTTGGAAAATAGCGCTATTATATTCACTTTGGCTGTCTGGCGTGACGCTGAGTTCTCAGCAACTATACTATTTTCAGACTTGAAACTGGTACTAAATAAAAGCTGCTGTTTCGTAGGTTTGCACAAATTGCTTTAATTCAAGTTCAGTGATTGCGGCAGATTGAATTATTCAATTACTTGTTTCAAGTAAAACAATGTCCATAGATATATATGACATTAGGGATATGGCAACTAAAATTTATTCAAGTAGATAAAAATTTAGTTACAACTTCAGCCGCAGGTGTCACTATTATAATGTACAGTTGTCAAATCTGTCCGGGATTCATTCAATGACTTGTTTGACGCGAATTTAAAGCTTATTAGAATGAATTATTATTATTGGATGAAAATTTGTTTAATTTTGGTATTTATGTATCTATCAAATAGTCATCTTGAAACTAGTAGTAATGGAAGTTGCTGTTTCGTAAGTTTGCTCAAACTGCTTGATTTCAAGCTCAGTAATTGTGAGAGATGGTAATTTACGAAATCTCTGAAGTAACAAGTATTCATGAGCTGTCAAGAATGCGCTTTCATCATCTAGATGATTCTTCCATTTTTTTAGTCACTTCGGACCTGTAGCTTGAATCTCTTGATTTCTTATACCGATAAACTCGAGTCTCAGACTATTATCCAATATTATAATCAAATTGTCAGATTGGACCCTGTATTTGGCTACGAGTTTGATGTCTTGTTCATTATATTTGTTTAGTTGAAGTGCAAAATCTAGCTTCTGAAATTACTTACTCTCTGTTTAAAAGACATTGTAGGAGTTTTTCGAGATATGAAATTCAATATGACGGAAGGTTACAAAAAGCAGTCTTATTTTGCTAATAGAATTGAAATATCATTGTTGGAAGTATATATACAAGCAAAAAATTTCAAATCAATACCTCAATTATTTCTTTCTCTCTCTCTTACTCACCAATTTACATGTAACAACTGATGATTTATTCATATCAAGGGGAAATGTCCAATATTTATTCGACTATTTTAATAAATCATAAGCGTGAAGGAATAATTCAATTGGATATCCCAACTAAGGTATACCTCCAAAATACAATACAAATATTGATGTGATATTGCGATACATCCTGTATCCACAGTTCTAACCAAATATTGTTTGTTTCCGGAAGACTAAAAATATAAACCAGAATATAAGCCAGTCACAATGCTTGTTCGTGATGGAAGGTAATTATGATTATATTTACCTTGTCAAGATTTGGATACACAGTAGAATTTTTTTTTGCAAATTATCATGTTGTCGAGACGTAATTGAAACTCAAATAACGTTCATTGGCGGAAAAAAGCATGCCAATAATATTTAGTGGATTCACAGAATACTGAATATTCAAGAACACAATTTATTTATCTCCAGAACTCCCCACTTGTGAGAAGAATGAGAAAGTAATTATGACAGGTGAACGAGTTACACCTCAGGGCTCCTATGTTTACATCTTTCAAGATAAATTATATCAATTTTCAATCGAACAGGTGATAAAATTACACTAAAATTGTTGCGACCTCTCAAGAAAACTATAAGCACAAACGATTAATATCAAACAGCATGTGATCACAGTTTGCCTCATAGTAAGAGATTCATTCAAAAAAAACTCTATTCACAAATACCAGCCCAAATGATGAAAGGAGTTTCTAGATCAAATATTATCATTTCAAACAGAAAAACAGGATGAAATCAGTATTCGCTTATCATTGGCTGCCCAGGCCAAGCCTCCAGCTTCAACAAAAACATGTTTATATTTTCAACTCACAAGAATTATATCTCCTATGAACAAAGTGCGATCCGTGACGTCAGTGGCTGATCAGTTTTTTATACTCGGATCCTATTTCCGATTTTATCCAGATATTGTCTGCGGCTATATTTTTTTAGAAATAAACGGGAGTAGTGCAGTTTGCTGCGTAGGAAAACATGACAAGAAATTATTGTCGAATTGGATTTAAAATATTCATAAAAATCTCTCTGGGTGAAAAATTTGGGCATCTTAGTTTATAGTTCATAGTTATATTACAAAAACTTCAATTTATATAAAATGACTTCTTGTTGCTCATATCTTTGTATGAAGATAAGAGAGTTCTCTTCTGGTAAACTCAACTATCTATTGTTAAAAACAGATTCTTCAATTCAATTCAAGAGAATTCATCATGGTTTTATATCAATTATTCATGAAAGATACTTATTATTGAGTATTGGATAGAAAAATGCAATACGCTTAGTTCCTCGGTAACAACTATCATAAATTTGACTAAATGATTCAAAGACGCAAACGAAGCGAATTTTCCATAATTCTGGTGTTTTGGTGCAATTTCAAAGGTTGGAAACAGTGTTGTGGTTCAAAAAACAATAATAAGATATGAGTGTGTAGCAATTAGAATTGAGCGATTCTCATATTTTGACGACATAAAATAGTATATTCTACAATAAGACAATATTTTCTCTACCATGATTTTGATAGCCTTCCAATATTGCAGAAGAAACTTTTAAAATTGTGAAAAGTCAAACGCGAAGCCAGAAATGTATATCAGGGCTTGAACTACAAAGACTTGACATTGACATTGACTTGATTTCCACTGTCAAATCGCTATGCAAGTTGGACATGTGTCCAGTTAACCCTCCGTTAGTGTTCTCGAAAAAAGTTTCGCGGTTGGTGTTCTGGGGTATGTCATACCTCATATGAAAGTCCTCTCAAGCTATTTTAAATTCTGAAATATGATAATTTTTCCGTTCGCACATGCTCTACAACTTGTTTTCAAGTGATATAAACTGAACAAAATGTATCCAGCTATATTTATTGTAAAAATTTGAAAGATAAATTAAAATAATAGCAAGTCCGCCTTGGAAAAAACATACATCAATATTATTCCTTATAAATACTTCTAATATCATCACACTTCAAAGAACTCACAGTATTTCTTGAGAAGAAGGATTAAATAAGTAAAGCAAGAAGAAATTACTCAAGTATCATCAAAGAAGAAAAAGTTATTGCTCCTCAAACTGGGCACAGTTTTTGCAACTCAAAATTGTATGTTCCAAGCACAGTGGAGTTCCACATCGCATACAAGCATTGAATGTCTTTTTATTACTTATGCAGGGGCCACACTAATGTCTAATGCCGTTAAGTAAGGAGTTATGTGGCAATTGACATATTATCATTGGCAATGTGTTCATTTTCAAATAACGCCTTAATTAATGACATTATACGTAAGTGGGGCCCCAGCATTATGCAGGATGAGCACTATTTTGCGCATGTTTTTCTAGGCGGTAAATGGCTCTTTGGCTTCTGAGTGTGCCAAGTATAATTAGCGTGCGACAAGTATTACTTGTCGCACGCAAACCATTTACCGCTTAGAAAAATAAGCGCAAAATAGTACTTATCCCGCATTCGTAATAAAAAATAGTATCTGCATTTCATGCGGTGCTGTTATTTACCCACTTGAGCGAATGAACGCACTTACTTCGTTCGTGCGCCAAACTTCGCTAAAAAAAAAAACAACATAAAATAGCTTATTGTATAACGTAATATAATTCTAAATTTTACCTTCGGAGTGACTATACATAAGAAGTTACTTTAAAAGTGTACCGGGGTATGTCATACCCCAACCAACTTTCAGCAAGTCTGATGTTCAACTGAAAGTTTATACATAGTTGTATATAAGCCCGTCCTCTTAGTTCAAGTATAATCCTAAGCTACTGAGAAAAAGAAATCACTTGTTTGCCTTAAATTGATTTTAAGATCAAAAATAGAGTTACTGGAGTATGACATACCCCACAACACTAACGAAGGGTTAATATTTATCATAGATCTTATTTTAATAGAAGGATAACCTGATCTAGTCCCTATCATGTCCCTATAACAAATATTGAATAGAAACATGTCCAATTTGTGTAGCACATTGACAGTAAAAATCAAGTCAATGTCAATGTCAAGTCGTTCCATCACTGAATTGCTAGGAAATAATCCTGGTAACCAGATTAACAGCTTTTAATTCGTTGAAAATTATGATTGAATGATTCTGAACTTCATACGGAATTATTTCAAACTAAGTGTCAGAATGTCATTTGTTCCAACATAATTTTTGGTTATGGGATATGCAAATTCCAAAACAGTGTTGGAGAATAGTATATTCTACAATAAGTATTGGAATGGCCTATATTCTGAACGAGCAAAAAGTTTGTAAACCGAGCTGAAGGCGAGGATTACGCTTCGCAAGTGTGGAATACGCCATTCCAAACATATTGTAGACTATACTTTCTCTAACAAGGTTTTGGAAACTCATCAATATTTCAGAGGAAACTTATAAAATTATTAAATGTCAAACGTCAAATCCAGATATGAATACTTGAATTGTTAGGAAGTAACCATGGTAGTAGCCAAACTAACAGCTTCTGATTCGTCGAAATGATTCTAAAGGCTTACAGAATCATTCTTAATGGCATACGGAATCATTCTAAACGATTTTTTGGAATTTAATTCGTTCCAACATAATTTTTGGTTATAGAATATGCAAATTCCAAAACAGAGTTGGAGAAAATTATTATCAACATTCTTTGAGACAGTGACAGCTACTTGAAATGTTCCACGCATGAACATGGTTTTTTTTTGTATTGTAAAGATAATAATGTGCAACAGGAAAATCTAAGAGAAAAGTACCATTATTCATTTATCATGCACAGAGATAAATTACCACGGTTCTTCTATCACTCTTATCTGTATCTGAGTTCACTACAATAGCTACATTAGTATTACTACATCTATGTCCAGCGCATTTAGTGCTCATAGTGAAGTTCTGAGGAATACTCAAAACTTCTTAGACACTCTCCTGTACATGAATAAGAAATGAGGGGCAGCAACAGATTTGGAATGTAGCAAAAGATGGAGTTGTTGGTACACTCTCAATAAGGGAACCCTTGCTGATGATTATGTTGAATTCTCTTAGGTTTTTCTGATGCGAATAAAATTTGCACTCTGGTGCTCCCAAGGAGCTAAAAATTGACATTAAAGTTGAGGATACCAATATAATGCAATTGTGGAAAGTCCTCATCGATCTCGTGTGTGTAAAAAATTTTTAGTGAGATTTAAGTTCGCAAAAATGGGTTTTTTGGATTTTCTACCGCAACAGCTAGTTTCATGATAAAAATAGTAGATTCCTCAATTCTCTACGAAAGTGCTTGTGACATTTTTTTTCAGACTCGCCATTTCTGAGAGAAAGTCATTCTAGAGTTATATTCTTCATAATATGCACACATTTCCACGCCAGCTATGAGGTGCTGTAGTTGGTGTGTATTTTTCAAGGTGGTTCACTCGGTAGGTCTACTCCACGGTCTTTTTATCTAAGCTTAGATGTTCTCATTCAACTTCCCTTCTTCTCCTTCTTCCACATCATTTTCATCTTCCTGAGTTGATGTAAATTGCTCAAACAGCGATACATCAGTTGTTTCGTCGTTGATATAAGAATCATCTTTTGTTGGACATGGCTGGCCTTCAATTTTGTGCATGCTGGTGAACAAAGAAAACCTACCTGTTAACATCCTTATTTCGAATTACACCCTTTTTTGCAGTTGTAAAAAATAGTATAAAGGAGCTTTTCTAGTGCAGGTGGAAGTAGAGTGTAGATTGGATCAGCTTTTGTTCATCAACATTTTTATAGAGCATATTACCAGGTTCAAGTGTGGCTTGGTGATCAACTGAACCCAGAAGAATAAGGTTGGAGGCTATTGGAGCCAATTAACACTCTACTTCAATCCACCCCAAAAAAGCTCCTCAGTACTATTTTTTGCAACTACAGAATAGGATGTAACTCGAAATGCGGCTGCAAAGAAGTAGGCTTATTTTGTTCATCAGCATCCACCAGCTGTCAAGACCAGTCGTGTTCAAATACTGAATCTGCAACATCTCTTTACATCAACCACGAGACAACTGATGTATCGCTGTTTGAGCAATTCACGTCAACTCAGGAAGATAAAGAAGAAGAAGAAGAAGAATATGAAAAAGAAGACCTAATATCATATTGAACTTGAATAAATAGACCGTGGATTAGGCCTACAGGGGAATCCTCGTTATAAAATACGCGTCAAGTACAGTAACTCATGGATGGCGTGGAAACGTGTGCATATTTTGGAGAATATAACTTAAGAATAGGTTTTTCTTATAAATGCTGAATCTAACGTGAAAAAAGTGAGGGGAATATTTTTGTGTAGAATTGAAAGATCCACAATTTTTGTTGAAGTAATTTTCATCATAAAACCAACTGTTTCGTTGGAATAAATTCAAAGAACCTATTTTTGCGAGTTTTGGCCTCGCATAGAACTTTTTGCATACAGGGGATCGATGGTATCTTCTCACAACTTCATTATATTGGTGTTCCTAACGTTCTTATCAATTTCCAGCATATTTGGAATTTATGCAAGGGTACCCCTATTTTTGGGGCATAACTTGACCGGACTATCGTACTTGTTCTTGAATCCATATAGGAAGGGAAAAAATCATGCCCAGTATCAGCAATTCAATCTGCTTCTACATTTGGACTATTAAAAAAAAGTTATAATTTTTTTAGTATTTTTCTTTTTATTTACAATTTTTCTGAACGGGATTGTTTTATCTACTGCATACACCGGAGGCACAGAATCTTGATCTTATATTCACTAGGACGTATGCAAAACCAATGTAATGACTTCTTGTCATGCAAGTCAGTAATAAGATTATGAATTCCGAAATACTTGTATAATTTTTATTTTTATCCAGTCATTATCTTTGATTGAAATATTAAAGTTCTTGGTACTCCAATGGTCCAGCCATTCAAGGACAAGTTATCATATTTTTAAACAATTCTGCTATCAAATTCTGTCGTTATTGGCCAGAAATTTTATTATAATCATTGTGATACAGTTCGATAACCTTTGTTGGGAATTTTATCTCAATTTTGTTTAACGTGATGGAAAAATGATCTATCATTTGCTCAATCAGTCTTCTGTAGGTACGTATTGAATTTCAACATTTATTTGGAGTCATAATATCAACAATAAAAAAATAAATATGTGAAAATAGATCACGTTTTCACAAGAACAAGTTATCATCAGTTATATATTTTTTGTCTAGTTGATGGTGTGAGTTTATTTATATAATTGTTTGTCAGCAATGGGATACAAAGGTCAGATTGAATCAAGGATTTCAGTAAGAACACTAAATATAGGGGTATACTATGTAAATATCGGGACATTAGTTTTTGAAATAGTGAAACCTCTGTGTGAATATACTTTAAAAATAAGTTATTCGAAAAAAAAAAAGCATTCTTCTCTCTTCAGACACAACTTTCAGAATAGTTAGAAATTTACTAACAAATGTATTGTGTAATTATTGGCTGAATAATTCTGGGTTTCATCAATTTTAAATTCATCAAATATGATTGCTCTACCCTATATTGAATCAAATCTACCACAAACCAAAACAGTCGAGTACCGATGTGAAGTGGCTTGGACTGCGTTTCCGGAGCTGTGATGTTCATCGACAGACGGAAGTTACGCATCAGCCATGTTACTGAAAAAAATCTCAAATGGTTTAGATCAATTCGTTACTGATGCGGAATCCTTCGAATGAAATACAGATAAATGAACAGAATCTCTCAGTTCTATCATATTTCCAGATATATGTTTTTGGAGAATTCATTTTCCAAGCGTGAAGTAAAAATGATTTAGGATTCAGTAAACTGTAACTATTATTCTGGTGAGGCTGAAATTTCTAATATAAGGAGCAAAAGCTGATAATAATAAGAGAAATGTATTATAATAATTACTTCAATGATAATTCAGATGAACAAGGAAAGTATGTAGCAAAATATGTTATTCCCTAATAGTGATACTTATTATTATCTGTGTATAGTTCAACTTATTCTTCTAATTCTATGAGATTACTATTTTATCTTGATATATTATTCGGAAAACACGAGATAATAACAAATATATAAGGAATTTCATCGAGTCATGAGAACTTTGTTCCAATCACAAAGTGAGTTGTTATTGACAAACAGTTATTTGTACAGTCAGTAACAGAAGCAATTTTTTTTCCTGGTAATTTGAATCAAACGGAAAGAATACTATATTACATCTAAGGTGGAAAGTATTTCATTAGAGCCGAGAGCTTATTATATGACCGAGAGGCGAAGCCTCGAGGATCAGATTAGCTAAGGCTGATATAAAATCTTCACCGAAGTATGTATACCATTTTATTCACAATCATCCCTAGTTTCCCGAGAAATGATTGATCCGAATTCGTTCTTCTTTCAACAAAATAAATTGATGTAGTAGTCTATGAAAACAAGAATGTTTTGAAAAATTTAACTAATTTGACAATAATTGCTAGATTTATGATTTATGAATCAAGTATTTATACGTGTATTAATTGAAATTGTGATAAGTGCAGATATCAATTAGTTATAACAGTGAAATAGAGCTATATACTTGCATCGAATCGAACGAAAGTGCTACGGATGTAAGTTCATAATGATTTTGCTCATAATTTACACAAAATTGAACTCCGCTTATTTTCAATATTAATTGTTTTATTTGAATCGTTATATAATATGGTCGGTATTTTTGACAGAAGGGATTATTTTGATCCATCAAAGATTTATGACTGATGCTAGGCAACCCTATATGAACATTTCCCCCCCAAGAGATGAAAGTGTTGCTTCCGACCCGTGAGATAGTCATTGCAGTTGGAAATTACATACTTCCCAACCTCCAAAAAGTTAGGAATTGCCATTTATTACTATTATGATTGTGAATAAAGATACTTTTCCTGCGTATTGGCGTCTAACAAAACAAAGCTGGATCAGAGACGGGAAATCATAAAGTAAGAACTGTGGAAAAATAAAATAATGGGATGTTTCACTGAGTGAAGTCTAAAGGAGATAATGGACAATCGTACATCTGTAAAAAATATATTGAAAAATTATTGGAAGCTCAAAGGGGGCCGTATGAAAACATTCTATTTGATGTCGTATGAAAAATAATATTTTTTTTACATAATCTTCGATATAGAAAGTATGCTTTAATAGAAAACTATGTGATAGAAGTTCTTAAACACTTCCAAACATCTCTAAATCAATATTTAAATTTAAATTTCCAAGAATCTCTATGTTAACTTTATCTACAACTGTCAGGCACCGACTAGATATTCATTTTTTGAATATCCGCGATTTGTTCGGTTGTTAAGATAATTGGGCATTATTATGTCCAATTATGAACTCAGAGCTCTAATAAGAAGATTGTGATTCATTTATGGTCAGTGTGAATCCAATATTCAATTAGATATCTTTCACTGTTCGCTGCCAGTTCTGGAACGGAATTTGATTGAGTATTCAAGGTGAATTTTGTGAAGTATGATTATTATTATTTCTGTTTTGTATTATTATTATTATTTTTGTCATTATCGGCATCGTCCATGTTGATTCAGTTGTATTTTTGTTTGTCCAAACCTCTATAATTGGGATGCTTAGCATCCTGTTGGGTGATTGTAGAATAAATAAATAACATAATTGATATAGTACAGAATCAGAATAATTATACAATATATAAGTGAACTCTATTCTTAATCATTAGTACATACAAAGCAACAATTCATTTTACAAAATCGTATCCTTAGTACCAATAGTAACTGTCAAAGTGACATTCACAAAAAAGTCAATATTATGGAAAATCCACTATATCTGTCAAAAACTGGAAGGATCAAGAATAATACTCAAGACAGACGTGTCAAAAGTTTTAATGCACTTGAGGATTAAGTAAAGGTGGATAATCATCAATATCCGAGCTGAAAGTTTGATGATTGGTTGCATCTTATTAAGAAAGAAATCAAGAATAATCAATCTATCTGCAAACAAAACATACAGTTTTATCCATTTTCTCCGCCAATTGCGTTGAAAATCCTGAACCACTATAAGTTCATATGAAACTTTATCAACTTTCTCTTTTAAAGTTGCTAATTAATTGCACGCAGAGCTTTGTTTTATAAACTAAAGCTCACCCAAAAAAATTCTTTATTTATGCGTCATTCAATTCCTACCTTCGATGTACATGAAAATGGTCGTCATTTGGATATTATTCCAGATCCAATTTTAGCTCTTGTTGAATATGAAGTATTGTTCTCTTTTATTCTGAACTCATGTGTAACACCAACATGGAATTTACCCTTTACTGTTCTCTCTTGCGTTCATTCATAAAACCAATAATGACAGTGACAAATTCTATTAAGTATAGGATCAAGAGTTGATGGATGGCACATGCCCATCATTTTGACACCGATACAAGTGCTTCACGCTTTAGGCGAATGGCTTTATACCTAAAAATTCTAGCCTCTCTACACTTCATGTACTCCTTTCATATATACCACTAAATTTGCCATGTAATTATGATGGATATTTCATACATGTTTGATGGATTGCTGTCAAATGAGACGATATTGTGATTAGACAACAACAAGAAAATATGGAGCTATTGAAAAGTATCCTCAGGTAATAATTCACTCGGATGACAGAAATATCAATTTCATCATTTATATACGCACAGTGGATGAGCATAGAATTAAAGGTGGCAGAAATAGTACGATTTTTATAGCCTGGCCAGCCATACATTGATGTCTGCGAAGGTGTACAGAGAATAATGAAATAGTTTCTTCTTCATCAAAAATATAGAACAATTGTAAAAGATACTAATTTTGAGATATATTATGTCCTAACTAATCTGAATATTGCTTTTGTATTGCCGTGCATCAAGTTACGCATCTCAAACAATGTGTGAAGTAAATGTTACCCGCGTTTTACAAACACTTAATAGCCAAGCAGTTATATTCCTGTTGATTCGTGTTAGTGGCACCTCCTACTGAAGTTATTTATTACATAAGTTTAAATGACAACTTGTGCTTTGGGCTATATTGCTATTTGCTCAATGATTGTCGAAATATGAAAGTTGAAGGCTGTAGAAGAAATCTTGTATACCTCATCACCAAATACTTGACCCCATGTCAATATTCCAAATTTCATATTTTTGGTGCATGAATTCCTATAATATTGAGATGTTTCAAAAATAAATTTTTTTCGGCTAGCAAGTATGGCCTACTTGCTTGTTATTATAACAAAGTGTCATTAAAATTTTATGAAAAGTATCAATAATAGCAATGCTTATCGATATTGTTATTATAACTTTGTGAATTGGAATGCTTCTGAATAATATTTGATCATATCAATGGAAACACAGAAAAGTCGAATTTAGTTTAGTGCTTTGTATGTGATTCTTACATGATTGACTCAATATATTCGTTTTATTTATCAACCTTGCTCGCTAACTCGTTTGTCTATGAATTTTAACATGCCTAAAAGTTCTAGATTATGTACTTGTTACTGAAATTGCTTTTATTGTCAAATACAGTATCCTCTTGAATAATTCGAAAGCATGTTACGTTCTTATAAATATTTAAACACAACTTATCAATGAACAATTAGACGTTTGACGTATTGAGTGCTAAGCAGTTAGGGATAGCTTTGATAGTTTACAGTGCAATGTCAATTTGAGAGATTAAAGGCTTTCACGGACGGCACGTTATCATCCGATGCTATGTTGGTCTCAGGGCTTTTTGGCCGTGGAATCTCTATCTCAGGTAGAAATACCAATCGACCACGGCCAAAAAGCTCGGAAATCAACAAAGCATCAATATTGTTTTGATTAGTTAACTTCATACATTTGACCAGAGATTGACGGATCTTATTAAATTAGATGTGTTTTTTTAACACATGCTGTAACCTGGTTACCTAGAATGACGTCCGTAGTGCTAGGCGAATCTTTCCTTATCCTAGAGTGACTGACTTTAAAGAAGTTCCAAGAGAAACCCATATCTGAAATATTTTTTTCTGTTTCAGATTTCAGTTATTACTTCAACTAAGGTAGGATTCAATCATAAAATTCTTGGGAATCTTTATTTATTTACTTCTACAATACAACTATACATATATTGCTCATAGCAAATATCAAAAATTGTAGCACGGAGTGAGACTGAATTTACAAGAATGATCTAATAAAGAATATGTTCACATATATTTGAGGTTTGGCTGAATAAGGCTCTCGTGCCATTGAAAAAAAAGCAGGAATAATTTTTCTTTGGATCAAAAAATATAGCATCAAACCGATTGACTACATATCAAAAAGACCTGGAAGATGAATTTCGAAACTGTAAAAACACTCAAATAATACTTTTACATCATTAAAATTCATTAACAAATAATTTGATTCCTTTTAAATGGGAGAAGTTCAAATTTTAGTGTGTAGAAGTGTAATTTGAAGTTGGTAAGATGGACTTCATCACTCAATTATTTATTTTTGATATCTATTACGCTTATCTTTCCGAAAGCTTGAAATTGATACCAAACTAGGCATCATTCAGATGATACGTGGAAGAAATAATTAGCAATCGTCTAAATATCCTCTTTGACACTTCTACAGAAATCATCTCTACAAAAGCTTCAATTTCATGTCAAACACGATAGAGCCAAATTCTTAACTTTGAAAAAACAAATGACGAACAATTTATTGCATGTGATGTCAAAATATGAGTGATTATTTTTACCATCCAAATTTCGACCAATAGAATTGCACCATTCGACGTCACGTGGTACAACCTACACGGTTTTCAAGTGGAAATTTTTTGGAAATTTTGTCTGTTGGTTATATATACAAAACAAAGAATATTCAGCCGCATTGATTCAGCATCTGTCAAACTGTCAGACAGATTGAATGTGAAAATGAGCAGATTCAGAGTCGAGTCTCTGGAATATATTGTTGAATTTGGATGGGAAAAATAATCTTCCGAATACCATTCGTGATTAAATTTAACCTGGCAAAATTTTTAGATTGCTCCGAGAGCTTGCTACCAATTTATTTCGTGATATTGATCAAAAATCACTCGCTTGACAGCTCGTGATTTTTTTGTCAATATCACTCAATAAATTGCTAAGCAACAAGCTCTCGTAACAATCTAAAAATTTTTCCGGTAAAATTTAACCACTTATGGTATTATATATGACTATTTCATTCGTAGTATTTATAGCAAGGTGAACAAAACTAAATCACCATAGAAATGGTGCATATCAGTGATTATTTTCACCATCCAAATTTCGACAAATAAAATTGCACCATTCGACATCACGTGGTACAACCTACACGGTTTTCAAGAGGAAATTTTCTGAAAATTTTGTCTGTTGGTTATATATACAAAACAAAGAACATTTAATCGCGTTGATTCAGCATCTGTCAAACTGACAGACAGATTGAATGTAAAAATGAGCAGATTCGGAGTCGAGTCTCTGGAATCTATTGATGAATTTGGATGAGAAAAATAATCTCCTGAATACCACTCGAACTCCGAAATTCATCTGATATTTCTTTCAAGGTTCCCTGCAAACAAATCAACTTGTCAAGTCTTCCAGAAAAATCACTCGCGCTACGCGCTCGTGATTTTTTAACCTGGAAAACTTGACACGTTCATTTGTTTGCAACGAACCTATCGAGAGATATCCGATAATTTTGAAGCTCTTGTGGTATTATATATGAGTATTTGGACGCGTAGAAATACCATCAGGTATTACACAAGTGGTCAAAGTGAATATTTTACTCAAAAATGCGGATACACCCAATTTGTAATCTCGTGCTTTCTTCGTATTTAATGGAATATTTTTCTGAATATCTTTATCAATTTCATCTTCTGATTTATCACCAAAATCTTCTTGAAATAGTTTTCATATCAGAACGCGATTTACTTCTTTATTATTCGTCAAAGAAAATGCAAGAAATTATAATTTTACAATTCGACAGATGTTTGTTTACTCGTTCCTATGGAAACTACTTGACTTGTTACTTGATTCATAGGAAACCAGTTCGAGAAAATGGTGGTTCAACTCCTGAAATAGTCCTCCATATACCATTTGTAGTTAAAGTATTATGGACTATTTTTGTGGTGCTTATTCTGCTTGTAAATACCACTCGTGCTGCACACTCGTGGTATTCAAACTCAAGCACGATAAACATTCATGATTGCACCACAAAATCAAATGAAAATAATTCCAACTTCATATTATGATTTCCATTAACTCTTTGGTTCAGCAAAATATAACAAATTTAGCAATGATTTGAATTTTGATAATACCAAGTGAACCGCTGATAATTTTGAAAAATGTTTTCATGAATGTTGAGCCAGATCAGTCAGGGATTGGTTCTAGTTATTCCTGATGAAAATCTTGAATAGGAATTTCCAGTCGGATGTCCGTATGTATGCTCAAGTTATCGTGCTTTCAGACAGACCGACATACCGACTTTTTTTAAAATTATGTCTTTCGGGTTAATTAGTGCCTGAAACGTGAAAATTCATCAAAATCTCGAATTGTTAAGAATTCACGATTACAATATTTCTCCTATCATATTATAGGTCGGCGAAGTAACAATTGGAAGAATAAAAACAGCAGAAACCATTTGACACATACTACAAAAAGTTTTTTCACACCTCTACAAATATTTATCATCATGTTGTTCGGAAACTGATTTCTAACGGTTGTTGGTGGAGGAGTGACAAAATATCAAAACATAACAGAGAAAGAGGAAAGATCTTAATAGTTCCAACTGCAGATATCTCAGAAGTGAGCGCGCAGTGCTCAAAATTTCGTTCTTATCAGTCTGATAAATGAAATTGTTTTTTTTTTCATTCATATCAATGAATCAAGATTCATGTATCAGGGTGTGAAATCTCTTTATTATTGAAATTATGAACTCAGTCCATTCTTTGTAAGTCGAACAAGTGCACTGCGATATAGGTATCAACATAAATATCATCATGGCTCTCAATTCTAGATATCTTTCTTGCACGATTGGGCGTTTTCATGTGTTCACCGGCCCTCTATTCAAGGTGGTGTGTTGATTTCACCAGCAAACTGTGGTTACTATGGTTATGCTGACTTACCGCCCATGGACAAAGGCAGTAAGTAAAAAATTGTGGATTTTCACAAAAAATATTCATGCATTCATCTTTATTTGTAATTGAATATTTACAATAAAATGTCAAACTTGACAGTTGACAGCGAATTAACAATGATCAGTAGTAATTCAATTTGAAAAAAAAAGGGCTCACTAAGGCAATAGGAACCCAAAGACGTGCGCATGCGCGTAATTCGTACGCGTAATTCGGACGTGTTAGTCAGTGGCATTCAAACAGAGTGCATTCCATCTAAATACGTACAAGTGTGTGCCTCGCGGACAACAATCACCACTTTACTGCCTTCCGATCCTAGTTAGCTTAAAAAGCTCGGTTTAGGTTATGTTTCGGTTGTTTTTATTTTGAACAAAAGAAAAACATACATTTTCTTTGTTTCAATACTAGTTTACACTGTTTTAGTGCCACTAGAAAATTTCTGTGCATGCTGATACCGCCATCTCTTTGTGACTTTTGGAACTTCCTTGGGTTCCTATTCTTTTAGTGTACCCAGTGCCGTAACTAGTCTTTTATGCGCCCGGTGCGAGCTTCTATAACTGCGCCCTTGGAAAATTTTTGCTTCATTTACTTGTAAGAAGAATATAATCCTACTATCAGCAGTGTATACTGCTGATAGGACGCGACTTCATCCGTACTATGCTATAAATAAAAGGTATTCATTGTGTTCCTGGTCTGGTCATTTCTGCGCCCCTCAAAAGTCTGCGCCCTGTGCCTGGGCACCGCTGGCACCGCCCTGGTTACGGCACTGAGTGTACCAAAAAAAGTAAGAATCCATATTTAGGATAGATTTTGCAATCGTGCAGAAAATTCTGTAAGTATCACGGTCAATTAGTACAGTACCAATTTCGTATAATATTTTGAAACCTCGCCAAGGCTCGACCTTCAAACTATTATTCTCAATCGGTAAACTATACTTATTGGCCTTAATATTTGAATAACAATTTCATCCATCCAAATCCGATATCTAAATCCGATATTATGGTTCATTACTCAAATTTCAACTTCATTGATGTTGCAGCACTCATTTTCCAATCACCGATCGTGTAGGGAACAAAAATCTTATTTTGAAATAATGTCTACTAATCATTCAATACCTCTTCTAAAGGCAATAATTCATTCTTTAAAATTATTAGATCAATCTGTTTCCAACAAAAACAAAATCATAACTGATGTCGCATTCAGAACCGATACATATAAAAAGCGGCCGAAATAGAAGCAACGAAAAAGTAAGGAGAGCTAACCACGTCTCAGAGCTTGATTATAAATCATCCAGTGCATTATGATCCCGTTCCGCTCTAACAAATGCTGGAATCGACTCCAACCCGAGATGAAGGAGCGAATACAGTGTTGGATTCAGAATAGCTATTGAGCTGCAGATTTTAACCCTGAAGATGACTTAGATACACGGAGATATAAAGACCAGAAAAAGAATCTACACAGCATGCTTCATTTTATTTCACAAAATTTCTTACCTTACCTTGAGATACGAACAATTATTTCTAGTAATCGTAGTGTGAATAAGCTGCTATAAAAAACTTTCTGAATGGAATAAGACGAATTTAACTCCCATTTTTATTCTATTTGAACATATGTAAATGAATTTGGTTTTTCAATAATAAAAATGCCTGGGTCGCTTATTCATGTTTTCAAAATATCCTTGGACATACCTCCGTTAGTTTTTGATCTTGACTGGTACATAGGTATTAGACTTTAATGAGGCAAGCTTAATGACATTTGACCAACAATTTTATTGACTCGGCAAGTCTCGTTCGAGAAATTTGGTCTTATATCATAATATTCAATTTTACACTCTTGCTGCATGAATAATTATTATTTAAAACTTCTATCAAAACGATCGTTTTCACATGTGACAAGTCATCTCGATACTTTTAGTGAAGCGAACAAATTTTGAAGTATCCATGACATTGTTGTTACGGTTCTTACTATTCATCGTTACTCCTCTATTTTTCTCTCGTTTATTTTCTTATACTGCATATTATTCATTCAAAGGATCATAGTAACACGCTTACCATTCCTTTTTTTTTTTAATATATTACGTTTGCAATTTATTCATGAATCCACCCGTTATTGCCTCCATACGTTTCATAAAATCCATACATATTCAAACCAAATCTTACGAGTAATCGATTGGCCTAATACGTCCCTTAAAATCTACTCCTGATCGAAGTCCTAAGAGGGCTGTGTTCCTCAAACTGTCAGATCAATATTCTGGTCAGATTTGCTTCCAATATTCCATCAACGCCCAGTGAAATTACCATCCTTTGCGTGGAAAATCCGCTTTGGACAAACAACCCTCCTGTTATTTTATTCTGAATTCAAAATAAGCTTTGGTTTGCTTTCCAATGCAACACGAGCACAAATTTTCAACATATGGCTCCAAGATATGAATGCTTAAATCTTCACGAAACATGCCGGACTCAAACTGGCCTTATTCAAATTTACCATGCGTTTCTCTGAATCTTTGATAAATCGGTTCGTTCTATGAATTCGAGGCCTACAAACAATATTTTTTGTGATGAATAGTGTGGAATATGATATTGGTGGAATAGCGTATAGCAAAGATTCTTTGATGATATGAATAATAAGCTTCATTATTATTCTTTGACCTTGCGTATATTGTGAAACTAATTCATGTATATTAATTTCTTTAATAAAACAATCTTCCTCATTTTGCTCCCTCAAAGGAACAATTCACAATTTACATGTAATCTGCTTCTATTCTAATATTCTGTTGGATAAATTGTTAATATCACGCAAGGTGAATTTCGTGTTAAAAATTTAGAAGCTATTCCCAAATACATTCCTCAGACAACTTATCACAAGACAATGTTAAATTTAATGAAACATAAAGCTATGATTAGTAAATGGATAGTTGGTTATTGTAATAGTTTTTGTTTGTCTAAATAAAATTCTGGCATCATTTTATTATTAGGTTGCATTAACAAGAAAACTCGTCATATTTAATGTATTTCATTTCATGATAACCCCCAACCTGACCTAACCTAAAGTAGTACTAGGGAAAAACGGTTGAAAAATAATATCCCCTCACTGATGTGTTGGAAGTTTTCATTAAATATTTCTCTTAGGTGCTGTTTGAATTTGTACATCTGGAAATGGCTTCATGAACATCAAAATTCAGAAAATGAGAGTAAAATTTTAAAATTCACGCTCATGGAGCATAATTTTCTACATTCGATCATGTGTCACCCATTTTCTGATACTGTTACATATTACATCGCATCAAATAAATCTTGTTACATTTACGGAGCATAATACATTCTTTTGTAGTCGCCTTGTTTGTATTCCACCGCCGAATCGCTCCTCCAAGCAATTCCTTCTAGTAAAGAAATCCATAATCTAGTTTGTGTATTTCTATTCGATAAGAATTCTTTTGAGTCGGTTCGGATGAGATTTACTTTTGATGTATTTACATAATGGAACAGTTATTTGCGAGTTGTTTATTGAGATTTGGACAAAATTTGCATCTATTTTATTAGGAATACTTGCGAGAAGTTCTAAGATGAAACAAATAGTTTCCAGAGAATTTCTAGTATTCGGAGGCTAGCAGAATATCAAATTTAAACTTTTGTGGGGAAAATTTTCCTTAATCAAACTCTGACTCAAATTGAAAACATATTGCAATAAATTGCAAACGTGATAAGATTTTTGAATGTCTCAAATGATTCAACTAGAAATATATCACTATAATCTGTCATTCCACAAAAAGCGAATAAATTATTGGAACGCAACCGGATCTTAAGCAAATTGTATGTGAATGAGAAATAGATGATAGATAAAATTGTCATTGAAATTGGAAGAGAAAGTTTGTCAGTGACACGTCTTTCTTAGCCTCATCTCTAATTTCCTTACAGTATAAATATATCTAGCAAACCGATTTTCACATATGCTCTGTCATTCGATTTTGATGTTTGGCATTCTTATCTAAATCCCATAATATATCTGATATCATCTTAAATCTAATATAGCTGACGTCTGAAGATAACGTACTAAATTTTTTGTCTCCACTTCCTTGACAAGAATATGAGATAAAAAGGTACAACGAGTGAAATGCGATAAACTGTGTGACATTATTCTAAGCTCAATGAAGCGAACGCTCAAAAATTGCCATATCTTTTCACTTATCGACTCTCTCAACAACAGCTTGATTAGTGGGATACAATGAGTTATGTAATGTAATTTCAAATCCTAAGACTAAAGGAGCTCGTTTTAATGTATAGTTCACTGAAAAATTCAGAATAGAATTCCAGCTATAAGAATCTACAGCAGGGGTGGGCCAATACTTTTGAGAGTAAGCCAGAATTCTAGTTTCATGAAATCCCTCGGACTGGAGGATTGACAGATCATTCTACGATCATTATTTTGGAAGATACGAGCTTTTAAAGTGTAACAGATTCATTCTTTTAGTTAACTACTTCACGATTATAATTTCAGGAGGTACAAGCTTTAAAATTGTGTGATATTGCAAATTTGAAATAATTAAGATCATTCATGTTTTCTACCTATTAGTGGGTAGTGTAATAATTGAGTTCAGATCAAACTTATTGTCAACCAACAAGCATTTCCAATAATATCAAATAAATATTTCAAATCCAAGAGAAATTCTCTTACATACTTATACGTTGTCGTATGGACAAATTTGAAACACCATTTTTTAGGCTGATTTTTCATATTATTGCAACAAATTTGAACTAAATCGATGACAATTATATGTAAATATCTGAAAATCACGAAAAAACTGCATTTAAATTGCTGAAAAATTTTAAAATTGAAAAAAAAATACATTTTGACTGTTCTCTTCTCGGTCTGATTACGTTTTTAACTATTAATATAAATATTTAGGTGATATTTTTTTTGGGATATTTTCAACTTTTGGGCCTCAATACTGCATCCATCACGCTTAAATAGCTTCAAAATTACTTATTTGATAAAAAAAATCACTACTATCATAAATAAATTCAAAAGTATTACCATACTTCAATACTACATTTCATTCGATTTGAGTGCAGAAAATTGTGCATCATATTTTGTAAATAGAATATATGTACAAAGTCTATGGCTCAGAGATGGAACGCTGATCAATGTTTCGACAAATGTACCAAATTAGAATTGCATTAGGATAAAACGGGCCGAATCCGGCCTGCAGGGTGGCTTTTACTCATACCTGATCTAGAGACACGCTTTTCATGATTGATTGATAATGTATCAGAACAGAAAGATGTAATGAATTGCCTGATGTCCAATACATGAACTCACACTTTTTTTCTGATTGTCGAATGGTTATTATATGCATGAAAGCATGGAGTGATTCCTAGTTAGGTATACTATTAGATTTGTGATTCTACATCGAAGACAGCGCCACATGTTTCTATGTCTAATATCTAATTTAGTACAACATTAATTCATCAATTAAATCGTCTATTCAGTTTTTTTTTTTTTCTGTGAACTATAGTCTGTTTTCTCGAATAATTTCCAGTCTAATTTCCATTCTCTTCATTCATTGCTCACTTTGGCCTTCCAATAACCTATTTTTACTGTCAACTACTTCACAATTCAATTATAATTCAAATAATTCCACAAGTAGCAAACTTTTGATTATATCTTGAGAATCTATAATCCAAGATAGTTATTTTTATATTAAGTGTGCGAAGTGATTGTTTTTTTTTGTTGCGCGTGAGAATGTCAATTTTAACCGACACCGTAAGGTCAAGGTAACAAATTCATGTCAAAAAAAATAGCTCAACAATAATTATCATTTTATTCAGTAAAATGTAGGAAAAAAGTACAAACTATAATTGATTTGCAGTCATCTAGGTATTGTAACCAAAAGTATGCGCAATTGTTGTTTGATAAATGAAGAACTGTCAACAATTAATTTTTATATTAAAAAATATGTAGTTTTGTGTACAAATTCATATTTCTTTTTTGTTAAATACCTGTTTGTTTCTATCCTTGTAGCATTACTTAACTGATTTATATTAGATTAGGTGTGCAAAAATAGAATCTCTTTTTTCGAACACATGAGCAATTCAGTCACATAATTAAACAAATCCAGAATATATTCATGCATATATTACAGAGCTTATTCAACACAATGTAGCAAATTCTAATATAAATAAGATATAATATGTATAACTTGTCGTAGTACATCATTCATTTGATTCACAAGTTATAGATAACAAATTAGGTTCTTCCAATTCATTCCAATTTCAAATATTTTGAGTACAAAACATCTTCCTATAGATAAGATTCATTGATTATGTAATATTCAATATTGAATATTCGTCGTGTAATATCCAGACGGCGATGTCGGAGTCACGTGTCCATCGTGAGAGTTTTGTCCTGCATTACTACCAACAAAAATTTGTTCTCCGGCCACCTGTGCATCCCCTAATGCTCCTTGCTGAACTTGTTGAGCTTCTCCGTCCGGCACGAAAAGCTCCACGCGTCCTTCGCCTTGATTTAGAACTTGCTGATTAATCGGACCGTTATTAATTGTATCCGCTTCGATCGGATAATTCGCTCCGTAGTCACGTGATGCAGGGTTTAAACTAATCGGATGGTAACCATTAGGAACATTCACATCTGTTGAATAATATCGACCTTGGCCATTTATTTCATGTTCTCTTGGATCAGCGGATGGAATTTGACCCTGGCGTGAATCATGCGCGCTTTGATCAGAAAAAGTTTGACCTCTAGAATCTGCAAAGCTTTGTCCTTGAGTATAAGCTACTGCTTGTCCATTTGGAATTTCGGCTCGAATTTCCTCATAAGGATTCGCAGATAAAATATGATTCTGCTGTGAGCTTTGCGTCCTTGGATCAAAATGTATTTGATTCCTAGAATCATCTGATAGAATTTGTCCATGTGAATTGGTAGCCAAAAGTACATTCGGATTATTTGCTTGAATTTGTCCATAGGGATTTGTGGGTAAAATTTGATCTTGAGCTACCCTAGGATCAGCAATTAAAATTTGGCCATTGGCATCAGAGCTCAGAAGACGAATTCTCGGATCTTCGGCAACTACTTGTCCATGAGTATCAAAAGATTGACCGCTAGGATCAGCTGCAAGAACTCGTCCGTGAGCATCAGAGTTCAAAATATGGGCTTGAGAATCATCTACAAGAATTTGTCCTCGTTGATTTGTCCCTAAAATTTGACTGTTAACTGAATATTGCTCTCCTATGACTTTATTTTGTGGATAATGTGAAGCTGTGTTCTGATCTTGAGGATAAGCCAGAATCTGTCCTCTAACATCAGCTAAAATTTGAGCTTGTTGATCTTGTGTTGGTTGTATATTTCCATAAATACCACCATTACGTGCTGGAACATATTGTCCATTTGACAATAAGATCTGATCCCTTGGATTAGTTACTAAAATAGTTTGAGGTACATTGTAACCATCTGAAACTTGTATATTTGGATTTTCATACACATTTCTATGCTCAGGAGCATATTGATTTGATACAAGAATTTGTTCTCGATGATTTGGTGGTACAGAATGATACTCTGGAGCTTGAAGGACTCGACTAGGATGAATCGGTGCAACAAAAGGTCGACCATCAGGATGAGGAAGAGGATAAGCTGTAGCATATGTGGGTTGTTGGTGATGAATAGGAGCTTCACCTGAATAGAATGGTGGGGGTAGTTCAGAATTGGGTGAAACTGCAACTGGTCCATTATTGGGATTAGGATGAATTTGAAGTCCAGGTGAAACTGATACAGGAATATTGGCATTCGGTATAATATCTCCAACCACAATAGGCCTTTGTTCAAAAGACACCGTTGGCTCTTTTGGACCAACAACAGTAGTAGTAACTTTTGGACCTATCAAAGTGACGGAAGGTGCTTGTGGTAAATTAGTCGCTGCTACTCTAAACCCATTCACGGGATCAGAAATATACTGAACAGTCTGCAAAACTCCATTAGCATCTATATAAGAGTAGCCACCACGAGTAACACCATCAGCAGTTTTAACCTCAGTCTTTGCACTATTTGGATCTGCGTATCCGTAAGAATATTGTCCATGGCCATCTTGAGCCTGATATTGACTACTTATTGCGATTACAGGAGGTCTGTAAGCTATTGGAAAACTTTCTGGAGCTGTGACTACTAAACCTGTTGACCTAACAGGAACAATATATCTTCCAGGAGCAGGTACGGGACTAATAATTGCAGGCAATTCTCCTCTGCTAGCAGCAATAGCTGCATGTTCGGCTTTAATATACTCAAACTGTGCTAAATGCTGAGCTCTTGCTGCGGCAACTGCTGGTACATCTCTCGGTAGATTCGTCGCTGCTACTCTAAATCCATGAACAGGATCAGAGATATATTGCACTGTTTGCAGTATTCCATTAGCGTCGATGTAAGAATAGCCCCCTCTCGTGATGCCATCTGCTGTTTTGACTTCATCTTGTGTGCTTAAATCAGTGGCATATCCATAGGAATATTGTCCATATTTATCTTGAGCGTGGTATTGTGAATGAGTGTTTACAGGGGCAGAGTATGGCGTGATTCCTATTGTCACTCCTTGGTACGCCACTGGTATGACCAGACTACACGTACAGAGCCTTGATATTGCGACAAATAGTATCTGTAACACAAAGAGACAGGTACTTAAAAATACTTTTTTCATAACGCATGATTGTTTCGATATTATTTCAAGGATAATTTGATTAATCAGAGTATATTGGTATTTACATTCACTTCAATATTTGACTTATTTAGAGTAAACTGCGTGGGAAAAATTGAACAGGAAGTATTGAGAATTATGATTCATATCAAATTTGTAACAATATATCAAAAAAAAGTATTGATTCACTTGAAACATCAAAGAATATAATTTAAAATATCTATATCTATGACAAAAAAGTCCAATACATTAACGATTTGATATGAATTCCATATTATCAGCTTCTCAACCAGAAGAAACAGTTTCTCATTACATTCAAGTTCTCTCGAAGTATGAACAATGAAATAGTAGAATGATTACGGTAATACCCAATGTATGACTCAGAATCTGAACCTTTGATCTGATGATATTTCATATTTGGAATATATTTTATTATCTTGTTCAAGGAAAAAGTACAAATTGTGTACTGTATGATCTGATAGTAGTAAGATAGTTGACAAAAAAAATTGGTAGAGATCTTCCCTAGAAAAAAGTTGGATCAATTTCTATCAAAATTGATGTATTAATTCTGAAAATTGATGCATAAAATGGTTCTCACTACAGATATTTTCATTTATAATAAAAACGACTTTTGATTTTGAATTCTGTATATTTATTTAAAACTTTGACGTTTCGATCCTTTGTTCAAGGATCTTCTCCAGAAAACAACTGTCTTTGGTCAAAGGATCGAAACGTTAAAGTTTCAAATAATTATACAGAATTTAAAATCAAAAGACGTTCTTATCCAATAAAATTCTGAAAAATGGATTGATTATTTTCATTTATGTCTGCAACTAAGACAATTCAAAGTATTCAATATGAGGTCATAGGGCAGAAATTTATATAGTCAATACAGATATGCTTCATATAAATATGTATTCATTTTTCAGCTCAGATTTATTCTAATATATCTGTAGACTGTGAAAACAGTTATCCCAATTCATTAATTATAATATAATCTGGCAAATTATGAATGTAAATGACGCGTACACCACGCGTTTGTATACAGCCCGCGAGCTGTTCAACTGAAAAATCATAATTGCATCTGAATTAGTTATGTGTATTATTTTCGGAGGATAACTGAAGCTTCTTTTTCATATGTTAATGCCATTTTGAGGAAGAAAACAGGATAAATTGGCAGACGGAAACAGATCGCGCCAGTTTTTTACTTACTTGTACAGAGTAACAAGTAAGTATTGTGAGACCGACAGAATTCACCTATCGAGATTTTGATGGAAATATCCGTTTTGAGCATCCCTGAATCCATTTTGACTATTTTTGGCTTGATGTCGGTACGTATGTTCGTGCGTGCTTTCGTACGTGCGTAGCTCGCAAATCTCAAAACTGGTTGAACATATAATGTTGAAATTTTGTATTTCAGACTGGTATAGGGTCTAGTTGTGCACCTCGTATTATGATTTGAATTGTCTGTACCGGAAGTGCACTTTACTTAAAACTTTTTTCGAATTTCTCCAATAAATCCGGAATGATCAACCGTAGGATGTTGAAATTCAGTATTTGAACTTGATGTTGTATCAGAATGGTTATCTTTTATTCTTTTAAGAATCGGCCATGCCAGAAGTGCACTTTATTTGAAACTAGAATATCGAATGATTCGCCATAGCATATTTAAATTTCGTATAAAGAACTTCTAAAACATCTTATTGTACATCTTGCATTTTAATTGCGATCCGATCAACCGGAAGTGCACTTTACTTCAAACTTTTTTCTAATTTTTCGCATAAATTCAAAGTGATCAGCCATGAGATACTAAAATTTAGCATTTGAAATTGCTGTAGCATCTAAATGGTCATCTTCTATTTCTGTAACAATCGGCCGAGTCGAAAGTGCATTTTATATGACAGATTTTTCGAATTTTCCGCATAAATTCTAAACAATCAGTCGTAGGATATTTAAATTTTGTATAAGGCACTTTTATAATTTATAATTGAATGCAGATTGCTAGAATTCAGTATTTAGGACGATTATACCATCTAGATGCTCATATCCTATTTTTATTGAGATCCACCGAGCCGGAAATGCACTTTACTTGACAGTCTTTCGGAATTTTTTCGCATAAATTCAAAACGATCAGGTGTAGAATATTGGAATTTGGTATTTCAGTCTGCTGTAGCATCTGAGTGATTGCCTACTATTTTCATAACAATAGACTGAACCGGAAGTGCACTTCAGCGGGAATTTATTTCTCAATTTTGTGTATGAAATCAGATCTGTTGGAAGTCGTAGAATTTTGGACATCAGTATTTAGTAATATTGTAGTATAAGAATAATGGCCTACTGTTTCTATAGCAACCGACTTGGCTTAAAGTGCATTTTACTTGATAGATTATTAGAATCTCTTTCAAAAATAGAAGATGACCATTTAGATGCTACAGCAATTTCAAATACTAAATTCCAGTATCCTATGACTGATCATTCTGAATTTATGCGGAAAATTTAAAAAAGTTTCAAGTAAAGTGCACTTCCGGTTTAGCCGATCGCAATCATAACGCAAGATGTACAATAAGATGTTAGAGAAGTTCTTTATACGAAATTTCAATATGCTATGGCGGAACATTCTATAATTACGCAAAAAATTCGAAAAAAGTTTCAAGTAAAGTGCACTTCTGGCCCAGCCGATTCATACAAAAATAGCAGATAACCATTCTGATACAACGTCAAGTTCAAATACTGAATTTCAACATCCAAGGATTGATCCCTCTGAATTTATTTGAGAAATTCGAAAAAAGTTTCAAGTAGAGTGCACTTCTGGTAGAGACGCTTGGAACCATAATGCGAGGTGCACAACTAGACCTTATACCAGTCTTAAATACGAAATTTCAATATTATACGTTCAACCAGTTTTGAGATTTGCGAGTTACGCACGCACGTACGTACAAATAAGTAAAAATTATTCTTAAAATAATTGATTCTAGGATCAAGGAGTCATTCACTTATAAAGATGAAAGTAGTATACCTCTGTCATAAAGATTTTATTACGGAGACTATAAATCTCATAATAATTAGCTTGGAATGACAACACGTAATTTGCTTTTGAATGTCGGTGATACTAAACAAGCCCTGTTTTATATTCTAATAACATAAAACTGCAATGAACAGTTATGAGCACAAACAAAGAACCAAGCAGACCATAACCAACAAAGAAAAATTAAAGCAACTGCAAAAATCAAAAGGTTATTATAACTGAGTATTCATAGCATGAACCAAATCTCATTTGAATTTTGTATTAAAAATAGTCAGTGCAGTAGCAAAGATTTCGATAGTATCAAACTGAAATTCACCTGAATACTGCGCAGAGCGACAAGTATTAGTCATTTTGGGCCATCAGTCTCATCGTTTATGAGAATTACCAGCCCTAATTCATTGATTGAACTCATCATGGCGCTAAATATTTTAGAGAACTCTTGAATTCTGGCTTCAAGCGTTTCAAATACGATTTGTAATTCGTGAAGATTCGAGCATTGGTTAGAGGTTATTTCTTGTATATTTTGCACTAGATTTTGGTATTTCTTTATGAAATAAACAAACCATAGGAATCGTAGTATATCAATGAATAAATTGTCAAAATTAGGATCAAATTAACTAATTTAAGTTTGTTGATCAGCTCAGATTGTCCAATAACTTCCCATCGATATTAGATAATCTATCAACAAGAATCTGCATCAATAATTTTAATGATGAAAAAAAGGATCAAAAGCCGACTACTCAACGCTTTACCATGATTCATAGTTGCAAAGGGCCTCTAATACAAATTGCCTGTTTTGACGTTCCATGAGCCCAGTGATCATGGTCATTTATGATCGATCATCACCCCATTCTTTGAACAATCAGATCAATCAGAATAGATCTTTTAAATAATCAATTCGGATCAATCGATCGATCTGTTTGTCCATTATGATATTATATGGTTGATGCCCAAACTATTGGAACTACGATTCTACTTGAAAGGGGATTCTTGTGCTCATTCAAGAAACTTGTCCAAAGGTTATTTTATCCTAGTAGCATATTCTGTAGGCCACGTAATAACAGCAAAGATTTGAGTTTTATTCATTTTTTTTCGAATAAATTCCTAATAACGTAATAACAAGAAAAATGTCCGTACAAAAACGTTTCTGATTTTATGATAGTAATAAATAGTACGGACGGATTTTTTCCGGAGGCACATTCCCATGATATAACAATTCAGTTCAAGATTTCAAGTAGCCGCCATATTTGATTGCATTCTCTGAGAATGTATTGAATTCAAAATTTATTTCATTCCATTTTCATCTTCTGATGAATATTTTTCACAAGAAAAAAGGATCACATAGTGAATTGAAACATTATTTTCTTTTCGATGAAATTATAGTATTGATTATGATTTCATTATGTGAGCCAACGAATTTGAAGTGATCTTACTAATCTGCAACAATCATTAACTTGTAGATAATCAAATTCTGAGCGCTTTCAATAAATTAATGTTCCATCTTGATGAACTCAGTCTTTATCGAAGTAATCAAATTGTTCTTTTAAAATGGTTGAATGTATTTTGTCACGGTCATGCGTGAAATTAGTTCTAGAATTATCTACATTTTTCCACTCTATGTAATCCAGAGCTACCATCGATACTACCATCAAATCACGCGCAGTTGTCAAATTGCGTCACCTGAATTAATTATTTTTCTTGTGACGTTTGTAAACAAGCCGTCATTTGATGTGAACTGTCTTTGAACTTGTACTATATGCAATAGAAGTATTTAAAAGCATTATGATTTTTGGTCTAAAATTCCAGTAATTTGGAAAGTCTCTCCAACAAACAATTGGCCCTATGTCATGATTCCCCTGTAAAATCAATTACTATTCCATGATTGCATCAATAGCTCCATCCATAGATTATTATAAGATAGATGAAGTTTTTTGAGGATAATTGATAAAGGCTCGGTTTAATGGATCGAGATGAGATATCGCTTATAATTGTTGATCCAGTTAAATAAGATATGAAAATGTACGTTCCGATTATCAAAGCGAACATCTTCAGTAGTAGAATTTTGTGGCGAACGTTTTTTTCACAAGAAAAATTGATTGTCGACATTGTTTGCATTTATTAATAATCTTTACGAAACCAAATCATAAATCTGAGAACATGAAACCACATGGTGAGAAATAAGAAGCATAAAATAAAAATATGTGCTATCATCCTGAGTGAATGGTCAAAACATGACATTACTAGAAACTCACTAGATTGATAGTTATGATCTTGTAAAAATTATTATCAATATATAAAAACAATACCGACAACAAATTCTTCTATAAGAAGAACTTGGGCTGCAATATTCTTATGCTGAAGATGGTTAGTTGCGTTGACAATCAAATCGTACATCTTTAGACCCCATTAAATTAGATCTATGTACAATTATGAGCGTTACTTCACTTCGATCCTTTATCAAATGAAACTGAATCAACTTCTCAATCTATATCATTCAAAAATGAGAAACCGTTCCTTAATAAAATAAATTAGCGTACAGTGCCCCGCCGATCCTCAATACGCTACTGTGAGCTCAAATTGTGATGCTTCTGGAACTTCTTCAACTATCCAGAATGTAGAGAAGAGTGTATTAATTAGAGCCAGCAGCTACTAATAATTATAAAATTAGAAATGTTATCCCCTGAATTAAAAGTACTCTAATAAGTTTACTATTACAAATATGAAGGGACTAAATTCATAGCAATTATTAAATGACACTGGGATCAACTTTTCAATGAATTCACAAAAAATATTTAGAGGGTACGTCTTTGTTTTGCTGTACAGATGTTGTTCCAACAAAAAAAAATGGCATGATACTCATTTGAATTAAAACTCACCAACCGTCAGATAAAAACAATCACTCGACCATCTCTGTATAACAATAATAGATCCAGAATGCCAAGTCATTTGCCCATATTCTGTAACACAATCATCAACTTATTATCGATCGATAAATTTTCTGAGGAATGAAAACAATGGTGACGAGCAAATATCAAATGTTTTTGTTATAGACTGGGGGCTAGTGACAGGTGGGTTTCTCCGATTTTATACCGCTTGCTTTTTTGAGGGTTGATAATTTACCTCTTGATAAGAAAGATAAAAATGTTATTGAGCGATGCACGCTTTCCGGTCATAGTTCAAATTTCAATTAAAGGTCTGAAAAAAAAGTGTTTTTTTCCGTGATATCATATTGCATGCCTTTTTAATGTTGAATAATTGAAATCTTGGATCTTTCTCCACATTTTTGATAATTGAAATTAATCTAAAGCCAAATACTGGAAGCCAAGCGATTCGCAACAGCTCAAGTGGCTCAAAGGGTTGCGTGAACTTGTGAAAAAAAAATATGAAAAATGCCATGTTTCCAAATTGCATGCCAATGGAAAGAATTGAAGTTTTAGTCATAAAACCCTTGTAAAAAAATTGGCAAGCATTCCTCGTTGGCGCAAGGGTTTGGAATTCGGGGGTAATCTTGCATAAATTTTGCATCAATTAGCCGTGATTTCAAATTACCTCAAATTAAGCAGAAACTTTATTTTGAAGTGAAATAATTATAAATTTAGAATGGCATGCATGTTGCTTAAGCCCTTCATATTTTAGTTAATAATGGAAGTTGCATAAAAAACTCGCAAAATTTCTCTGACTTTATTCTGCCTGCCATTTTGTATTACATCAATGAATGCTGTTTCAAATTAATTTGGGAAATGGCAAGCATGTTTCTCAAGCCCTCCATATTTTAAATGTTAATGGAAGTTGCATAAAAAACACGCAAAATTTCTCCGACTTCATTCTGCCTGCCATTTTATATCACATTAATAAATGCTGTTTGAATTCATTTGGAAAATAGCATGCATGTAACTCTATCCGAGCATTGAGAAACTTTGGAAAAAGTGGCAATAAAAAGTAAGAATATTCCCGTGATTTTATTCTGTATTTCAATAAAGAAATACTTATGCTTCAAGTTGAAACAAGAAAAAATTAATGCATATAACATAAGACAAACATTTACAAATAAAAAAAAATCCAGAAAATATGGCCTAGAATCAACTTAGTTTGTAATTATAGACATGGCAGGAGGCAAATCTTTCATAATAGTGCAGATTATATATTCAAAGTAATACAATTAGGTTCATGAACAATACTTTTATACCAGTAAGTTTTCCATTTGGCATAAATAAGTGAAGAATGTATGAAAATGAATAGAGTTAAAGAGCATGATTTTTTTCATTGGGGAAAAGTTGAATCATTTTAAGTTAATAATTGTAGGAAGAGTTAAGTTTCAATTTATGATTTATATATTTTTTATCAAAAAGATACCTGAAGATGACTTCAAAAGTCGAAATGATCATCGTAAATCAATAAAGAAAATCATAAATTGAAACTCAATTCTTCCTACAATTATTGAAGAGCATGATATTGTAAAAAGGGCCGACAATAAGGACGATAAGGATAAATCGGACGATCATGACAGCGACACTTATTCTCAAATAGGTGGTGAAACTACTGAAGAGGAACCTGAAATTGACAATAATTATGATGAAGAAATGGAAATTTGAGCAATTATTGCCAATTTCAGATTCCTTACCATTCCTATTTATTTAAATTATGAAACATCCCATTAGCTATTTAAGTATGATTTTTCTATGATAATAATTTTTTTTTCTGATAATTAGCTTTTTTATTTTTTCATAATGAAAATAATATTTTTGCATGATAATGAAGATATATCTACTCTTAAGTTCCAGATGAAGGCAATTTAACTTTCAAAAATGTATTTTGTTACAATACTCCATCCACATAACTTATTCACATTCCGGGGGAGAAGTGAGAACGTAAATATTATTTTTCTCGTTGTTAATATGTGTAATTATTATTTTATTGATACCAAGATCCGAAACCTTAATGTTTCACAAATTCAGAAGTTGGGATGTCAACTGTACATATGTGTTTCGTCCTTATTTGGACCTTTGATATAGTATTATTCCAGTGCCTTATTGGATGCAATTTAATGTTATACCCAGCTAGAGCTAATACTGATATTGATGGGAAAATTTGATGTTTCCAGTGATTTCAATTGAATATTTTTGGAATTGTTACTATGAAAACATTATGGATAATTCAAATTTTAGCTCTCTGCAATATTTTGGAAGAGACTCACCTAGGCCACTATTATTTGAAATAAGTCAAAAAATTTAAATAAATAAATTCGCAGAATAATTCCTGTTAATTTTACTGAATTAATTCACGGGCACTTTTTCTCAATCCTTTTTCCAGAATTTATCAATGATGAGCCTGAGCAACATGCTTGCTATTCTTCGTGTTGTCTAAAAAAAATAATTTTGAACGAAATACACAATGGCATGCAAAATAAAATGACGGAAATTTCACTTCTTTTTTTTTGCAACTTCCTCAATGCATGCCTCCATTTTGAGACATATTGGGGTGCATGCCGACTTCCTTAATAACAATTCATCGAACAAATTACCTATAGTTGGAATGGCATGCAATTTCAAATCACGGCTAATTGGGAAAAATTTATGCAAGATTACCCCCAAATTTCAAACCCTTGCGCCAACGAGGAATGCTTGCCAATTTTTTTACAAGGGTTCTATGACTAAAACTTCAATTCTTTTCATTGACAAGCAATTTGGAATCACGGCATTTTTTTATTTTTTTTTCACAAGTTCACGCAGCTTTTTGAGCCACTTGGGCTGTTGCGAATCGCTTGCCTTTCAGTACTTGGCTTTAGAATTATTTCAATTATTCAACATTACAAAGACATGCAATATGATATCACGGGAAAAACCACTTTTTTTTCAGACCTTTAATTAGAATTTGAACTATGACCGGAAAGCGTGCATCGCTCAATAACATTTTAATCTTCCTTATCAAGAGGTAAATTATCAACCCTCAAAAAGACAAGCGGTATAAAATCGGAGAACCGCTTCAGTCTATTAGTGTAACCTAAATTCATTGGCTGAAATAGATAATGATCGATAAGAACTTATCGATTAAGCTACAGACTAGCCCATATTATCTCAAAAAAGTTGTAAATAATAGCCTCTACCACCAACTCCACCTGCATATAATTGTACATCTCAATAATAATTAACTGTGACCCCCGAGAAAAATACGGGTCGAGCCTGCGACATCCCTGTGATATCGACAGTTTTTGTTGTTTTATTATAGAGTTGGCCGTTTCAGTTGCATTTTCTTGAGAATATAATAATTAATTACAGCACCCGGGTAAACTGCGGCCGAAGGTAATTTTTGGAATCAATGAAAAAATAAAAATAAAAGAATTGAATGCAGCGCATGAGCAGATCGCTGTGCCTGCGTTAGTCCTTTGCTATAGACTACTTTTCGCTGTTGTATTCTAGGGTCAAGAGTTGACCAAGTCGTAGACATTCTCTCAAAAATAAAATGATAGTCGCAAGGAATATGATTGTCCGCATTAACTTATCAGATTTTACCTCCTTGAAGACGGATTCCTATTCACTGAAGTCTAAGGACTCTCATTATTAAAATCATTAAGATCATTCAAAGTAAAATGAGTTAATAAGCAGTTACAACATTGAATATATCAAAAAGATCTAAGGAATTCAGGATCACTTCGAAATTTTTATAATGAACTTTGGATGTAATATTATTGGGACCAATATTACATCTGTGATAAAATTACTTCAGGACAGTACAGTCGACCTAATATAACGTATCAAAATTTTAAGACCATGCAAATCGATTTTATAATTCTGCAGTTTTCCTCAAGATTGCTCGTTAACAGAAACAAGAACGGAAATTACCATGATGAATCACTTTATGATATATCCAAGAATTTTTCATGCATTAACCAGATTATGGGAAAATATTCTTGAGCCATATTGGATCAGAGGTACCACAGGCACCATGAACTACATAATACAATTTTATAGTTGTTATTCATGTCATAATAAGAATGCACTGTCAAAATTTGAGATCTAGCTGTTTGATTTAATTTAAGAAAGCTTATTCATGGAATAATACATAATTTAATTAGTCTCTCAGGCTCTGAAGCAAATATAAGAGACTCTGTACCATAAAGATAATTTATTATTATCATCAACTCTTTACATATCTTCATAGTCTCACATATTTGCCCCGGAATGTAGCCCTAATTCAAAAGTGGCTAGCTACGACACTGAATTATCTAAATCACAACACAACTCTCAACCATTTCAATGGCTAAATGCTGAATGCAACACATCACTGTTCAAACACACCCCTGCAGCACTAAAATAAAGTAATCCTCACCAGTAATTTCATTCTTGTGTAGGGCTAATAATAAACTACATGAAAATAGGTAAAATCTGTGTATATATACACCATCACCTTGAAACCACGCCTCGGGAAGGCAAGAACGTAACTTGGAACTCAGTTTCCTGTAAATGTTCAAAGAATGTAAGAACAAGTATTAAGTTCATTGCCGATGATGACGTGGCACGATTATTTCATTCCTATAACAAGTACACTTTCCTATTCATTCTAAATTTTGTTCCTTTTCAAAAGACTTATTTAGGAGCCATTTACATTATGTGTCTATTTCTGATTATTGTAATTGTTCTGTTGTCACATTGTGGATGAAACAATAGCAGTTGGGATAGAGCACTGATAAAATGAATTAAAGGATATTGAATTCCGACTACTGTGATGATTGCTGTGTAATTATTCATTTGAATTTAACGATTTTATCGTAGAATTGAAAGCATGCAAACAGTATATTCATGATGCTTCACTATATTTGTTACATCTGGATTTGATTCCCATAGCAATTGTTTTGAAACCCAATAGAACAATCTATTGACATGAATAATAAGTAAATTTAATGTTTTTGATGTAGTACCTTATGCTACGTTCAATTTGACCCAGAAAAAGAATAAAAAGATCCATCCTATCGAGTAACCAATTATTAAATAATATCCAAAATAGAATAGCCAGTTTGGGTCATGCATTATTTTAATAAAAGATTACACTACTTACAATTCGTCTAGCACTTTGGATGAAGCTGCTTTTTGTCTTTTCAAAATAAAGTGTAATTACCGACAGTTGATAATAAATGTCAGCATCCAGATTGAGGGAGCTTACTGTTATTCCTCAATTGATTTATATTCGCCTAGAAGGACAAACTTGATATCTTTCCTTTTACATAAAACAAAAATTATGAGTATCCGTAGCTTAACGATTAGTAACCGCACCCTACAACTGTGGAAATATCAATGAATTTGCCATGCACGCTGTAAATATCTGTTACACCCGCATCGGTAAAAAGGCATGAGTGGTATCTATTCTATTCAAATATATCAAAGTTAGTTCATGATAAAATCATGAAGTCAACTTTCTGAAACTGTTTTTAAAAGATAACAAAATTGTTGAAATAGATAACTTCTTGACTAGATTGGATGAAATCAGGATGAAAAATGCCTCGATCCTCAGATGGTCGAGAAATTAAAGGAAGGGCGATATAATAAATCTACTGAGAGCCAATTGTTTTCTTGAGAAGCACATATATCGTTGATTGTTCGTCGCCTTTAGTTCGATAAAGATCGTGAACTCCTAGAAAATAAAGAACCAATAATCAGTGCTCAAAGTAGGACAGGATGAGGCTTTTCTTTTAACGTGAAATCATCGTAATTCTTCTTTAAGTTATAAGTAACTTTCCGGTATTTTTCATATAAATATCTCTCACAATTATGTATTTTGTTTTGTATGTTAATACAGTTGACTAGCTTCAGTCTAGACTGGTATATGGTAACTTTGAATCAACAAGGGTCAAAGAGATGCTCGGGACTCGAATGGCGAATGACAAATAATGTTAAATATTGCTCGATGAGATTTTATATTAATGAAGTATCAACATTCCATTGTCTTCTAGAAAGTTTCGAGAGAGTTATAATTCCATAATAAATAATTCAAACTCTATGTCATGTTACTTTTAAATATAAAAATATGATCAATTTTCAGATTTTTCTTAGTATTTCCAAACAAACATCATCAATTTAGGTTTGAAAGCCATCTCACCACATTGCTTTGTACACTTCTACCACTACCAATAATTTTATTGCCTAACCATTAAACAAAATAATGTATTTAGGCTTCAGAAATATATCACTCTTTTTTACTGAAATGTGTTTGAATTTTCCAATATTCAATGATTATATTAATTCAGAATTATTACTTTCGCTTACTCTAAACGCCTGCAATTGTATCATTATGTTAAAATACGAAGGAGTATGTGTCGTATATTACCTTGATTCTGCATTTTTTATCAAGTGATTGGCAATATTATTCAGTGTGCAAATGTCACAATTTTTTGAACGAGAAGAAAAAGTGAAGTAGGTATATAAATAAAATATTATCTTTGAATCAAAATACTTTCAGTTTTCATGGCACAGTTTTAATCAATTTTTCCAAATGATTCAATGTCCAGTAATAAAATTATTTCGAGAATCATACCAATCACTACGACTTTAAAAAAAAATATTTATTTTCACACTACAAATGTCAACACACACACACACACACACACTAATTCTATTCACTCCTGAAGATGGTCCAGGTGGGATCGAAACCGTAGAGCAGGATAGGAAAAATAGAATTTTGATTGAATTCCCATACATCGTTTCCTTCATTGAATAATCGAAGTACGTACAACGTACCTGAATGTCAAATTGAATTTTTCAATTGAACTCAAACTCTCATAATCCATGATTTATATTAGCATTGGCATTATCACAATTGACACAATTTTACAAATGCATCGTATTGTTCTTTAATTTTCGAGATTTCTGGGAAAGTAATTTTATAGTCCCCTCTTCCGCAGCCTCATCGACATCAAATTTTTCACTCATCTTTTTGCTGTAGCCAGCCTTGTTACTATGGTGAATTTACTCAACATTTTTGTATCAAGTTTGTTGTCAGAATTGTAAGAATAATCAATCTGCTTTTAGGCTATTGTGATTCAATATAATACGGTAGTGCGAAAAATAGCATTGATAACACATTACTTGAGTGCCGTTAATACCTCAGGTGAGTATTACTCGAGAAGACTCAACCCTCAGGATTAAACCAAGCACTTAAGTCCCTCGTTATATAATATACTATTGATCAGAAGTAATAAATTTATATTCAAGCCTGTATTGATAACATAATATTATTGGTGACAGTTGAATAATCTCTCGGACACAGTCTTTCATATGGCTAGTGAATAATAGGATGCTCAGGTGTGAACCATAAATAGTGAAAATAATGGTTTCTACGAAAAATTGCAAGAGATCCACAATAACACGGTTCAAGTAAGGTTTTTTGATGGCCAGTTTCGACCAATTGGTGATCATTTTCGGAGTATCACTGGTGAGGAAATTAAAAATTACAAATACTCTGTGGACAAAACTGGTCATTAAATGAACTCCACGATAATAAAGCTCTTTCCCCTCACACGAGTAAACTATCAACATATTGAATGAGACTTATTCTTAGATATGTATGAATGAATCAAAGGCTTATATGCAAAAAAGCAGTAGCAATAGAGATGATGATGGATAGAGATCGCTACCGTACACTTTTCTGGAATTGTAAGATGAAGATTAGGACACAGAAGTCTTTTCAATCGAAATAAAACTGAACGAGAGAAATTTGTCTTCCAGCTAATCTCTTAAAGATAATTCTGATGATAATGTTCTGGTTTTTGCCAGCTCAGAACAAAACAAACAAATTAGACAAATTATAACAGATAAAAATAATTACGATAGTCATTTCGAAAAAGTGTATCACTTCAAAACTATAAATTTATATCTACGTCTAAATTATTCATTCTTGGTATGGTATAATTCTTGGGAAAAAACAAACTAGGATCGTGCGTATACCAGGCTAGTATCAATAATTCTTCTGTTGAATTGTGCAGGAAAGTAACAAGACCCACTTCTGCAGGTTCTAATTTTAAACAACGCAGTATATTCAATTTTCTCAATATATTATACATTTTATGCTGCCTAATGCGCAGTTTATTTATTGATCTCTAATAACATTGCCGATTTTTCATAGTATATATTGGTAAATCTGGAGACTTAGCTACATTACCTATTCCATACATATGGTGGAACACCAACAAATTGACATTGATATTGATTTGTTAAATATAGCTAATTTATATTGACATTGGTATTGGCTTGTTAAATATATGTAGGTCAATATAGTCAATTTGTTCAGGAAGCTGTACATATCCACGATTATGATTTATATTATGGACTCGATAGGGACCAGACCAGTTACTCTCCCATTAAAATAAGATTAGAATCAAGATGACAGCGACAAAGATTGTGGGTTCTAGGTGAGATTGTATTATGTCAATATCGACTTGATATGATACTACTGAAATAAAACCCTGTTGAATTCCCAAGACAAGGTTATCTTCATGAAGGTTCAGGTTGAGCCTGCACTCATTGAGAAGAGTATCTGCTGTTCCCAGCTAGCAGGATTCAGAACTTTGGCGGAGATAGCACGCTGTGAGTTAGCACTACACCTTATTAATATTGTGGAAGAAAGTGTTTGTTCAAATATTGGTCTTTCTGAAATGAAATTAGAATGGAAATAGATATAAGATAATAATTGCAGCTCCGAGAAACTTTTCATTTTCTCTGTATTTGAAATTAACGGTGGGACGATGAGAGTCATCTTATTTTTTGATACATGAAGAATAAGATTTCCGGAACCTCCTTTTTATTTAATTTTTATAAAATATTTTACAAAAGTTTTGAAAATAAATCAATCAAATATAATACAAGCGAATGGTGGACGTAAGAACATTTAGATTTGGTGGTCTATACAGCGTAGAAAATATATAAATTCGTATTACTAGCACTCTGCACAACATTTGTAACCTGTATTCTCCTACTGTGTACCTAATTATTATTAAAACAATGAAGTTGTGGGCCGTAGATAAATTCTTCCATACAACACGTTTCTAAACAAGCATGAAGACATCAGAACAACAATTTTTTTGACTCAAAAATCTTCATGTCATAATGCTCAGGATCGAACACTTGTTGTATAAATTGATATTTCATGAATCGATAACTGAAGATTTGAACACTTAATTGTAGTATCTGAATTCTTGCATCATCAACGTTTTTCTTTCATTCAGATTTTTTTCTTTTTTGATTGATCTTTTGGAACTTTTCTGGCCAAATCTATTGATATTTTTGATCTATTTTCAAAACTTTTCAACTAGTAATATCGACCAATGTGCAGAGATATAGTTTGATAGCTTTTGTGTCATCAAAATAAATGTCCAATTGAATAACCATGAATAAATCAATAATAAAAAAAAAACTCATATTGCTTATGATGCTTATTGATACAGTTGGATAATATTGAACAAATAGACATAAGATTGTATTCTGTGTGCCTTCCATAAATGATTTATTCCAAGGATAATATACTGCAATACCTTGCTCTGTGGAAAATACCAGTTTGGAATCATTCCTATGCAATTCCACGTATGAATCACGGCCGATACACGCATCTTTCATATTCGTATTTCTATAAATTCAAGGTCGCCTTAACTGTAATGACAGTACTTGCATCTTTATGTTTATATCATAGAACCAGGGACGTGGTTTGAAATATATATGTAGGGGCACTATTTCCACGCAGATATAAAGACATAATCCGAAGTTATGATTATTGGTAGTCGAATATAAGTTTCACCACTATTTAAATGCGTAGCAGCTAAATTTCTGTAAATTATGTTTGTAGCATCTCCTACTGATCTATTTATTCCAATATTTGTTGAATCTAGATGCCAAAATATGGAATTTGAGTGTCGTAGACAAAAAATTTGTAAACAAGCATTATAACAATCGACTAATAATTTTGGTGATTCGACAAGTCTTCTCACTAAATACTTGACCCCATGCCCTCATGTTCAGCTCTACACTCTAGTAACATGAATTACTATTTCATGCATTTTAAGTAGCTGAAGCGATCCAATATAATATGCTGAAATTACTGTATCTTCATTCTTCAATCATATCACTCGCTCATAGTCCAGTTCTTGGAAGCTCTGTCAGTCTAACAAAGACTTGTGTGTCTATTTTCAATCGTCTTATTCCTCAAACAGTGGAGTGAGCCTTATGTGAGGCAGATATCTATTTTTTATTTCTTTTCTTATTATTCTATTGATTCCGTGACTATAGCAGCATCTGATAGTACGAATTTTGAAATTAATATTGTGATGCTAATATCTTTCTATAATGTGAATATAATGGTGCATTTTGATGCAACATTCACCTTTCCATTGAAATGTAAAATAATATAAAATATAATGCACTCAATCAATCTACCGAATGCACTATAAGCACTGATCTCTAATATAACACTGTATTGGGCTTAGACCGTATTCTGGCATCTAAAAGCGGCCCCGGTTGAACGGCAGCCTTGACAGTAAAACTGAGGTCTTGTGTCACTATTCGGCGGCAAATTCAAAACACTTATAGAAGACACTCGATGAAATTCAAAGTATAATGCAAGTTAGATGATGAAATTATTCTCAATATACATGGAAATTCAAACATCAATAATCAACAAAAGTTAAAAATTGTTATAATAGTTGAAATATTCATTAATAGTTAAAAATATTTGTGAACTTTTTGATATCAGTGTTTTAACTATTTTTTAAACATTGTAGTTTGGTATTATTCAATCCGTTCAATAGTTTTATGAATTTTTGTTACCTAAAATTTAAAACTATGAATTTACCTATATGAAAAAAATGAGGTGCATTTCTGCGATAATATTGCCTATTCAAAACTAATAATTTTAAATATCTACTACGCATGATAGGAGAATAATAATACATTTCATAATCAAGATTTTATTGTTCGTAAGTAAGCACAAATTTGCAGTCCAGCGATTAATTTTTGAGCAAGATATTTTATATTAAATTTGATATATTACTCAAATTTGTTATCATAACTTTGTAACATTGCCTAACAATATGATTTTATTATTCATGATATTTTCAATTTGATCTAAAATTAAAAATAAATCGTTTGATTACTTCAACCTAATGAATTGATGTATCCTTCTAGGTCTCCATAAAACCTGTAAAAAGTAAAACTTCACTGAAAATGGGAATAAGTTATATCTTCAAACTTTTTCAGCTGAGTTTCTCTTATAAAATAAAACAATAACAATATTATGTATTAATATATCTACATTTAAATAAATAAACAAAATCTATTCAGTATAAAATTGCGTCCCAACACCATACTGAACTGTCACCAATTGACACAGAACCTCAGTTTTTGCCAAGATGGCGACGCTCAATTGAGGCCGCATTCCAGCGGCCTGAATCCAATCCAGTGTTATATTAGAGATCAGTGACTATAAGTGACTGCCACACCCGTAACGGATAAATGGCGTATTTGATATATTTTTCTCAATGCACCGCGTTGTGCTTAGATCACTGCATTCCGTTTAACACTATAATGTCTTACGGTACATTTCTCTTTGCACCAAACGCATTTAGATGCAAAACATTCAATACATCGTGTCAAACAGCTGATATTCAGTTTGCATTCAAAATATACAAGAAATCTTTCACTTATGAAGACACAATTATTGTAAGTTACGCTGCTCCGTTCGTAAATCTACTTATATGATCAATAAAGATAAATAAAACATTAAACTTACAATGTTTTGCCAATAAATTGAATCCGACACTCGAAAAAAAAAAATACTAGTGTTTGATCGAATTTAATCACATAAATAAATATAAACAGATAAAAATTAATTGTATTTTCTCCATTTTTATTTTATTGTCAGATAGAAATTGCGACGTTTGGAATTCAAAGTCTGAATTCTGAATTTTAATTTGATAGAAATAAAACACAAATACATAGAATTCTATATTGCTTCGGATAACAGGAAATCTTTATGCTTACGTTTTACTACTATTTTATTCAAACTTAATAGAAATCGCAGTGGATTTTGGAAAATGAATGCCATTATTCTAATAACGTGCAGCTACTTGATCGATGTAGCATAGTAAAACTAAATTTCAGTCATAAAATTCCAAATAAATTTGAGTAGACCATAGAAACGCTGCTAAATTCAAATGTGTGCATAAAAGTTCCATCTGTACTTCACTCAATCGAAGTAAATCCTTATCAAATTTTAAAAATAATGGCTCATTCACACTTGTTTATATGAGGTCAATATCCAAATCTATGTCAATAATATTGCCATACATTTTTGTATTAAGTACTATTTATATTTGCCATCTATAGTAAAATATAAATTTCACTATGAATCTTCTTTCAGTGCATCAGAATTACCATGAAATTTCCACATCATCGATAATTCAAAGATTATTTTTGTAGCTTTTGAGAGAATAATGTTTGGTAACAGTTCGACACTGCGCGGAGTATGGTTAACCTGAAAACATACTTAAAGGCAGGTACTATCAAAATACTGTTTATGACAATAAGTTCAAGGGAATAGGGACAAAACTATATGACTGTTGTGTACTTTCAGTTTTACGGAATATTCCCAATATCAATATAATGCATCCTGCTGATCGATTCGCCTTGGTTCACCCTATTAAATATTCCGATTAATAAAATTTTGTGCTCACTTGCATAAGTCTAAAAATATATTGAAGATCATTATTAAGATAAACTTGACTTCTGTCACGTTTTCATCACTTGAATAACTTTTTTTTGTCAAAGCTATATGTTGATCAGCAATATCAAAATTTACAGGTCAATTTTTTGTCATAATAATACTAAAAATAGCTCTTATTTTTGATTCTCATTCAATATTATCAAGTGATCTTGAAAAAACTACGTCTTCTAGTAGGCACTTCGTAACATGGAACAATTTAATTATTATACTTTTAATTTCGTCATGAACATTATTTATAAATAGACTACTGGTACGCAGTAATTTAATTTCGAAACGGAACTCAAATTTATTGCAATTATGTTTTTATAGAGGTGTGACTAGTCATTGTTTGAATGTTAACGAATACAATCTCAAAAATTACGAATAACAATATATACCAATTCACATGTCAAAGCAATTGAGGATGTAAATATGAACAATGATAAAGCAATGAGTAATAATTTGATTTATATTCCAAAAAAACTCATAAGCAAATAAAAACTCCATTCTACTCCGTAATTAGAATGGAAATATTCACAGGAACAATTTGATATTCTGCCTGTTTGAAATTGTAGGATAGATTTTATATAGACCTCACCCATTTAATTTATTGTAATATTCCTCTTCAATTATTAATTTGATATGGTATCTTTATTGTTTGGATTCATTGTTGCTTTCCCAAGTTACTATACGCTACTTGAAATCTTTCTTCTCCATCTTCATATCCCTCCCTGGATATCAACTGTTTTGAACTCTGTCCTTTCAGCTAAGCATGTTCAATTGGTGAATGTCTTTTTCTATCTTACATTTCATCTGAACTTTGATCTCTCTTTTTGGGTATAGTTTCAATTGAAAATTTATTTCATATTCTTTTCAACAATTGGGTAGGTGTCCAATCTATTCAGTTTGAGTATTTCAATCAAGTTCTTATTATCATTTGGTTCGTAGAGCCTGAAATTAATTTTGCTTCTGCAGCCATCCTCTTCCTTGATAGATCCGTAGACTTTTCTTGATATTTCATCTCAAATGCAAGAAACATGGTCGTCTTTTTGTTTGCTGAAGCCTCTACCAGACAATTAGAAGTATCTGAGTATTGTATATGTAAAGTCTATATTCCTGATGAGGTTCCTGTTTTGTAATAACTCTGCGTGGACAAGATAGTATCTATTCTCTTTGATTATTCGTCTGTCTTCATTCCAGAATTATAGTTATATACATGTACACAGTAAACACAATACTACATTTTATGGGCATTGCTTGGATTTTAGTTCCATTGATGTTGAGCCCATTAGATTTAGATGCGTTCTCAGGGCTTGAAACGCCCTTATCATTTCATATACTCCTCTGATCATAACTCCAATGTCAAAAGCGTAAAACAGAATTCGGTATGAGTTTGTGAATACATTGTTGTCCAGGATCAGATCCGACTCTTGTATGATGATTTTTGACGTAATATTAACTAGAAGGGAATCAAGAGCTTCTTCTTGTCTAATTCTCGTGATTGGAAAGAAGTTTTGCAAAACGAGTTCACACAGCAGTCAATCTTTGTTTATGATTTTGTAGCCATGTCCAATATTCACTGTCAGAGATCAATACAGGTACAGTACTCTATTATACATACTGGAAACAGAAACATTCTGAATCTCACAGTCATCAGATACTCATTTTTCAATTCACCTATTCATTCTCCTATTTCTCGATATTATAATATCCAAATACACAAATTTATCAATCCGTTCTAGTTCCGAGTCATTAAGAACAACTTTACAATGAGTTACCATTCCATTCTACCCGAAATTCGGAGCTCCACGTTTATCAAGGTGATGTTCTAGACAGTTATATACAAATAAATAACACAGTGGTAAGCTTTTATTTAAGAAATAAGAATAGAACAATAAAAATCATGATATGGATTAGAGATACAAAATGAGTATAATTAGCCATGAGAATGATTGGATACATGTTGTGATTTCGCGGCATCGCGTTGATAGATTCGTAGCGAGGTGGACTGACTTCTTTCTCTAGTTAACTTCTCGTCCTGTAGTCCCCTGCTTCTAGATTAGACAAAATAAATGTTCCGCAAATTTTTTCAGCATGATCATTCGATCTGAAAGGAAGATGTATCGAACACAGAAAGTTTTGATGAAGCTACATTCACTGGTCTCTTGTTTGTATCTGAGAGAAATAATGGTTCATGTCTTAATGCAATAGGTCGGCCTTGTCCTGCGCAAACGTTTCGGGAACATGTAGCATTGTCGAAGTCAAGTATCACTTTCGAGATAAGTATCTGGAATCAATGAAAAACAGATGCGTGTGTGATATTAGTCGTCAAAATAAGATTTGTATCCTTCCCAAATTGAAGTATTGCATCAATAATTGTTTTCGATTATTCTTCACTCTCACCTAAAACAACATCATTTGCAGATTCTATTGTCTTCTACCAATATTCACTAGCTTTACTGGTAATCAATACATTTTCACTCACATTTGTCCTCTGAGCAATACTTCCATTCACACCACCGTATAAGCTCCTTAAATATTCACACCACCTTTCCCTTACATCAGATTTATTCCAAAGCAATTCACCAGTCGTACGCTCAATAGCTTTCACTTTCCTTACATTTCAATCTTTTGACACTTAACCAAAACTTCTCCTGTTCGTATAAAAATCATTTGTCGGTTAATAATAAACAAAAATATTAACTAAACACTTTTTTCCATGTTATGTGAAAATCAAAAATACTCCATTTTTTTTTGTTGATTTCTGTACAAAAGACTTCTAGAGCCAAAATGAGGGAATATGAGGATTCCCTACAAATCAACTTGAATGTTGTGACCGGTTACCTAGTTTTGAGTTTATCTTCAGCGTGAACTCATTTTCTAGGTATCTATTTGAAGAATGATTGCAAGCCGAGCCTTAGTTGCCTTTGATCTGTGTTCAGACATTTAGGAATCCATTTAGTCTGAAACTTTCTTTCACTTCAATTACGATGAACAATTCAACAATTTTTTATAATCATTTAATGTACAGCACTACCATTCTCTGAGATCAACACAGGATCAGGTTTTCAAGCCGTTATTCAGCAATGATGGCGGTCCTTCCGCTCTTCAAGTCCGCAACCTAATTCATCATAGTAATGTGAAAAGAACATGGTTTCTGCAATGTTTAATGGTTTAGTATCTATTATATAAGCCACTATCATGTCAAACAGTCAATATCTTTGAATTTTGACAGAAACGTTTTTTCACAAGTATATCGTAAATTTGTTTATAGTAATACAAAAACACTCAACATATTACACTCCAGTTCTCTTTTTTGTTAATAATCTGATTGTCACTGGACGTGAGCAATACAGATACATATTTCAACACGATTACGAAAGTAACAAGTTTCACTTGTTAGATTTGTGCATTTCTAGAGAACTAACTCTAAATAGCTGCTTTCACACTTCCAGGTCAGAAACTTTATGAGATATTCCTACAATGATTTGGAACTGCAATTTAATTGAGTCAATTCATATGAAATTCAACTTCCAAAAACTGTTTCTTCGTAGGCAAAATACTGAAATTATTTGCTTGCATAAGCTGTTACATAATTTTATGGATTGCCCTTATCTGTTGACATGCTTAAATCTTAGAGCACCATCCTTTGCTTCTAGAAATCAAAACTCCTTTGTTACATTAAGATCTCGCACAAATATTATGATCAATTTACCCGTTAATGCTATGATCAACTCTTATTCTAAAGTGCAGGATCAATGCGGTGTCTTTAATGATAATTTCAGGAAACTGCAAGCCTCATTGGCTTTGTGTTTCCAGTCGTAAATGTTAAATTACCTTATTAATATGTTTTATCAGATTATCTGTTATTGAAAAATATTTTAATTCTATATCTTTATGTTTGTTAATTTACGTTTACAGCTTGTTCTCGATTTTTGTATTTATCATGTATATTTGTTCTCCTGTCCATATTCTGGGTACGCCTGTAGGACAGTGTATTCAAATAGATAAATAAATAAACAAATGATTCATTCTAACAATTTAATGTTCAGCCTCATAAATATGAAATTAGTATTTAAAATATTAGATAGCTTTACTTCAGTTCATTTAACATTGACTTCAAAATTATCAATATATTGCACAGCAAAATCTCTGCGATCAATCTCGTATTAGGCAATTTCTAATAATCCATTTTTTATTGAGTCAGATAACGCTGTACTCTCGGGAATATGTCTAATAGATATTACAAAATTATATTTTTACGATCTGAATATTCTATTCACCTCATACTGTGTTTCAAATACAGCCGCACAAGGTTAAGTATTACTGGTCAGTTTAGCATTTGAGTTGCATAATTTGAACTCTAGTTATTCAATCTCGCCACACCCAAAGAATATAAAGGAATGTTATTATACAGATATCAAAGTTAACATTCTGCAACAATGGGATGTGAGCATTTATTTCAATTTTGCAATTTTAGATATATTAAAGATTTGTATGACATCAAATCAAATGAAACCAAATTTTATGATTCTTGGGGTACGGCATTAGCAGCAATTACTGAAGCATTCTGTTTTTAAGATGGTGGATGTATTACATTTGAAGAGCACTTCCGAATTTCTTTCTGTTGAAATGACTTCTGCTTAGTTCTCTCTTTACGTATTAGTATATAATTAAAATAGGACATCGTGTATATGATTCTCACTTTCGGCACTCTTTCTCCATATAAACTTCAAGTGTACCGAATCTCACATTCCTTCGTGCATGCAATATGCTTGAAAAGATTCGGAAAATTTTCTTTTCACGTATTTCTATATGGATTAATGGAGCGATTCTGGAATTTTCTATAACGTCACAGAACTGTAAATCCAAACAAAATCACAACAATTTTTGATGATAAATACATTTAGTGTCACTTGACATCAAGAATGTTGTGATTTTGTTCAGATTTACAGTTTTGTAGTGTTGTAGAAAATTCCAGATTCGCACCATAGAATGGGACACCTCGTACATAAATTTTTGCTTTCTGCACTTCTTCTCCATATGAACTTCAAGTATGCCAAATCTTGCATTCCTTCTTACATGCAATATGCTTAAAAAGAGGACGGAAAGTTTTCTTCGTTTACTGATCGAAATTTTAAGCATATCAAAGAGAACAAGCTCCACTTCAGATGATTATTAGAAATTATTTCAATATATTAAGACGTATCAAGATAGTGAATAGCCGAAAAAACAATGTTACTCATGGATTTTCCATTGATATCTTATATTTACGTAATATTAGGTATTTTTCAGATTCTTTTCTTGTTTTGTTACTCAGAATATATTTCAATATGTGAAAAGTAAGTGGACGTCTCTGGGTGAATAGAAAAAAACTCAATTTTAATAAATTGTCGAAGTACTGGCTGAAATCCGTTGAAGAGCATATTTTCGTTGGTTGTACCAACTCTATTGAGACATGACTTGTACATAATTTGCTAAGCTTTTGGTGTTTAATATGAATAAATTACACGGTGGTGAATGTTTATTCAATCAATGAGAATAAAACAATTTTAGAATAACAATAGCAATGATGATATGGATTGAAGACACAGAATAAACATAATTAGCGATGAGCATGAGTAAATATGAGTTGTGAGTTCTCGGCGTCTCGTCGATAGAGCCGTAGCGAGGTGGACTATTCTTGAGCGATATCCTCAATGAACTGACTTCTTCCTCCAGTTGACTTTTCATCCTGGAGTCCCTCTTGTCCCTCTGCTTCTAGCTTTGAGGGAATTATGTATGATTCTGGCGTAAAGATGTATCGGACACAGGAAGTTTGGACAAAGCTATATTCACTGGTCTTTTGTTCTCATTTGAAAGAGATTATAGCTCATGCCTTGCCGTGCGAGCGGTCCATAATTATCTCTATGTGCAAACGATTCAGGAACATATAGCGCTGTTGAATTTGGATCTCATTTCCTAGAAAGATTCCAGAAATCAGTGTGGCCTTAGCCATTTCATTTATTGCAGGATACTTTCATATTCAATACATATATAACCCCGTATGAGGGTTATTTATTATTATTGACATGAGGTGGTGTCTCATAGTCCCTGTATTGCGGCCTTTTGGCCTATTGTACCCTCTGTGTTTTATACTCCTCCGATAGGAGTCCCGTCTGTCAAACGAAGTCTAGGATTTTCTTCAGATTTAACTCTTTTAAGTTCTCCAAGGGCAGTTATTCCGCTCCTAGAAGACTATGTCTGCTGGCAATGAACGCCTCGCAGTGACATATTACGTGTTCAAGAGTTTCCTCCTCTTGTCCAAACCTCTGCATATTGTTTCTTGATCAATCCCAAAGAATGTAGGTGTCTATTCATTGCACAGTGTCCCGTTATGAGTCCTGTTATCTGCCCGACATTATTCTACTCATGGTGAGTAGACTGTCTGTCCTTTTCTTGGATGGTCCATCCAGGAAGAGCCTTGCTTGTCTCTGCCCTGGTGATTGTATCCAGTAGATTTTATGCCATTGCTGGAGCATCGTTTTCATTTCCTGTTTGACTCTGCCCGTAGAAATTCCACAAGCAGGTTCTGGCCCGATGAAGGGCAGATTTGTCCCGTCTTTGGCTAGGCGGTCGGCTACCTGATTTGCTCCAATCTCTGAATGCTCTGGTACCCATATTAACTTTAATTTATTCCTCGCTCCAAGAGTGTTGAGTCTATGAATACAATCTAGGACAAGTCCAGATCTTATTTTTGAAGCCTCTAATGCTTTTAAAACGGCTTGGCTATCTGTAACTATGGAAATTCTCCTATTGTTATAGTTCCTCTCAAATTGTAGCTGTACACTGATCGCGATCGCGTACAGTTCGGCTTGAAATACTATCGCATTTGTTCCGAGTCCAACCGACTGGTTGTGTCTCAGTCCGTTTGCTCCATGTATTCCTGCTCTGGTTCCATTGATGGTCTTAGAGCAGTCTGTGTAGATGATGATGTCATTTTTGTTTACCGGTTTGTTTTTTTGCTCCCAATCATCCCTTGTAGGAATTTCTATCCTGTAGGTTTTGATGATGGTATGCTCAATAATAACTCTGTCTGGCACCATCTGTAGAATGGGATGCTTGTCCATCTCCGCAAAAATTTTGGAGTATCCTTCCCTGCATTCTTCTTCCTTTGAGTGAACTTTTGTTCTATATGCGCTGCCAAGTACTCTCGCTTTTACAGCTAAGTGTAGTGAAGGTAGACTTAACAGGGTTTCCATCGCCGCCGTTGGTGTTGTTGACATAGCTCCCGAAATTCCTGGGCATGCCAGTCTTTGGACCCTGCTTAGTGTATTCTGACAGTGCTTCGTCAATGTTCTTTGCCACCAGGCAATGCTGGCGTATTCTATAACGGGTTCAACCATAACAGAGTCAATCCAGTGGGTTATTGCTGTTGATAGACCCCAGTTTTTTCTAAACATTCGCCTGCAGGCCCATAAGGCTCTTATGGCTTTATTTGCTACTTTCTCCACGTGTGGTTTGAATGTTAGCCTTTTATCCAGAGTTACTCCCAGATATTTGACTTCTTCTCCCAATGGGATTTCTTTGTTGTACAGATATAACTGTTTTAGTCCGGTTAGGCTCCGTATTCTTGTGAATAGTATGACTCTGGTCTTTGTAGGATAAACTGACAATTCCTTCTTGTCACACCATTTTTCAACAAAATTTAAGGGTACGAAATACTAAGTCTCACTCGCAATGGTTCGTCCTTTTTTCATCTCAGTCAACAACAAATAAGACTAGGCTGCGGAAACATATGATATTTCAAGTTACGCTACTGACCCTCACACTCTTTCTCACCTACTAACAAGCTATATTTGCAGTTGGTAACGCAGCGTTTCGGTGGATGTCAGAACTATTGATATCTCGCTCACAAGAATGCAATAGCAGGCGTTCATTGTACAATATATACTCGATCGAGATCTTCTGATCGTATGACTATTACGATCTTACGTAACAATGAAGGTAATTGTACCACAGTCGTGATAGATCATTATAACTTGTTGAGTATTATCGTTAAAGAATGTTTGAGTAGATATTATTCGATGTGCGGAGTTACTTGATCGCTACTGTAGATATTGTATTTGTTGGTATGATTGCCTTGCATCGAACTCTTGCTATTGTTATTGAGCTTATTTGATGCTGGTTCTATTGATACATGATTCCTAGCTTCTGATAATTGTCATTGTTTCCATTACATATCTGTGAACACAGTTGCATCAAGAATTATTGTTGTAAGTATTTATCACTTACAGAAAAAGTAAAACACAATACCATCGATATGGTTATCAAAAGAAAAGAACTTACATTGAGCTCCTGCAAAAAAATCTAATCTGGAAATATATATTTATTTTACATACTAAACATTGCAATCAAATAACTTTATGTGGTCGTTTTCCGAGATTACTCAGCATGTACAAATTTTTAACTTACAATTACAACCTGAATATCGTAAAAACAGAAAAGGACTATCTGCTTGAATGTGTAATTCTGTAATCTCATTTAATTTATTCTTTCATAAGTAATTTTTAAATAAGCACCGATTTAGCATGCAAAATAAAACAGTCCTCGTTGTTAAAAACGTAATATTCAAAGTAACACGCATGGTACGCCTAAAAATATCCAACTATTCAGCTTGAATTTCTTTTCCAACTCAACGTCATACATTGCAAAACTCAACTGGACCACTCTTTGACAGAGACCTGTAAACCTTGCGCTAATTGCTAAGCCAATTCCGGGCCAGGAGCGGACTTAGTAAAAATTTAAACATTCTCATTCCACCCTTGCACGAGTGAAGCCGCCCCCAGAGAATAAAGCTACTAAATATTTCTTGATAAATGAAGAGAAAAATAACATTAGCTACTAGCGAATTCACATTGTGGGACCAGGGTAAACAAGGGGAAAATTTAGCACAGGGGAGTTATTTTGTTAATCATAATCTAGAATACAAACCGTGAGAACTTTTTTTGCAGGCAGAGTGTGTAATTTGGAAGAATTGAGCCGTGTTTTCCGCAAGAATTGCAATTAGAGTTTTTTTTTTTTAATTATTAGTCCCAGTTTTGAATGAAACTTCAATTATAAGAAGATATTTTAGTATGAGTAGAGAATTTGAACACGTCGCGGAGTGAAATGATCCTCAGTATTCTTTGAATCAAGATTCTCAGACCAAATTATATTGGAACTTGTTGACCTAAGAGCAACATATTTGAGTAGACTTTCAAGACTATATTAATGATAGGAGGAGATTCGGTAGGAACTTATCTGACTTGTCTATCTACAATTAATAAAAAGAAATATATGAAGTATAATATATTGGTCCAAGAGCTTTTGAACTATAATTTATAGAGTATTTGATTCATATAGAAATTTCGTACAATAGTATATTTGGATGAGATTACATTGTGGCTGTGTACAGATGCAGGTCTTCAACTTTAAGGTTATGTGATGAGTATTAATTTTCGATTTTTTTTTTGTATAATCTGGATTTATATTCCCTCGTGGTTGAAGATTCAATCAGACCAATAGTAATTCTGTCTGTAACGCATATATACATTTATTCTCTGTTTCGGCTTCCTTAATTATTTTATCTACGACGGTGCGCTTATAGGTGATTCGCCTACCAATTTGCATGTCATTATGAATCTCATAATGGCACTAGTGTCATTATGAAATTCATAATGACACGCATTTTTGTAAGAGAAATAATAAAAATAGAAATTCCATCGGATTTTAAGTTTCTTTTATTATAAATAACTATTAATACACACACATAAATTTATTTTTCATAAACATTTAAGACAAGATTTTCACAATTAGCTATGTTTATTTTCTTTATAACTTTGACAGTTGTCAAACAAACAAATAGTTGCCTTAACAATGAATAAAATGCTACTTGATCAAGCTATGAATTTTACACTAAATGTTTTTGGAATGTCATACATCAAATAAAAAAATCTAGTTCAGCAGAAATTAAGGCCGTCGTAGATAAAATATTGAATAATACACGTTTGATATAGCTAGTGTAATGAAACTTGAGTGATAAAAACACTCGGCTGATCGCCTCGTGATTTAAAATCACACTCGTTTCATTACAACGACCATATTTTCCATACTGACAGCTATTATATTATAAATAATTCAAGTCAAAAACAAAAATCAAGCAACCAGAAAATACCTCAACTCAGTTTTTGAAGACGAATGAAATATAATACACTTATGAAAATAGTCGACAGTTTCTAGATGAAATAAAATCTTGGAAGTTTGATTAGTGTTGTAGCAAGTGCAGATGCAAATTATCACTCTGCTGTGGTGAGTAAGATGAGAACTATAAAACTAGTATTCTGAGGCAATTGTCACATATAATATTTTGTTATCATTTGTTTCTGATCTTTGTCTTGTAAATGAGAATAGAATATGAAAAAGCGGGCTCAATCTTTCGAAAATAGATTATGTCAAATATGAAGGCGAAGCTGGTAGATCTTTTATCTTTAGTCATATGACGTACATAAGTCTATTACAATTGAAGAAAACTGCTGGATTTTTCATTATTTTTTGTGAAGATTCTATTCTTTTCAAACTAATTGCATTTCTTCCTTGTTAACGTATTTTATATTACTAACAATCCAAGTCTGGTTATTCAATTTGAGTTTATCTACGGTGGATTCCAAAATATATAGACATATCAGTAAGTTCAGCAATTGGTAGACAGCGAACTTGATCCTGAAGAATGGAGCTAAAAGAAATCAACCCAACTCTTTGAGCCTATCAAAACGATACTGAAACTCACGTCTCTTACCTTGTTTCAACTAATATTTTGGAAGGACATAAAGACCTGTGGCATCATTTACGGATGTAGACAGATTAAAATTCATTGCACAATTATCTGCAAAAATTGTTGAGTTGGTTATTTCAATAATGTATTAAATATTATGAAGAACGATAAAGAGAATGACTGGGAAGACAAGATATCAGCTGCAAGAAACGAAGGCAGCTCAAGAATGGAAGGACTGTAACTTCGAGATGAGGACGAGGATTTCTTATGTACAGAAGCGATAAGTGGTGAGAAAATAGTGGGCAAGAGAGACGGGTAAATAAGAAAGTATACTGCAGCATTCTGAAAAAAATTATTCATCCACGGGATCAACTTGGAATATGCTCAATGGAAAAACAATAAAATCAATGATCTATATATGTTTTTCAGAATTATCTCATGATAAAAATCTATTTATCAATCAAATCAATATTTGTGTAATGTAAATAGAACCGGCGTAACGCACTGTGGATACTTACAATGATTTTTTTCGTCTATATAACTTTTATTTAGGATATAACACTAAAAACAAAACAAGTAAGTAAAAAACAATAATTTTTGTATTAAGGTCGTGAGAATGATATTTTTGGACGAAACTGTTTTTAAGGCGATCAGCACGGAAAAATTGAAAATCACAAAATTTTGTCAGTTTATTTCCAAGACATCGCTATTTTTCATCTTGATTGCAGATAGAATTGTTTTATTTTATTGTCTTCTCTTAAGTTGACATTTGGTAAATTGCATATTCATTTCTAGACTTGCTATTATTATAGAGGTTGGCAGAAGAATATAATTATATGCATCTGGGTAAAAATTGTTCCTTGAAGAGTCTATCAAACTGCCTGTATAGTCAGTGAGGCACATCATGGCTGGATCGGGGCTCACTCTTTTCACCTTTTTTTTTGAGGATTAAGGTTGTTAATAAGAGGAGTGGGGTCAAGTTGTGGTGGGAGCTCTGCTCTATGCTAGATACAGGATAAAGTATTCATTGCCAACTTCAAATGAACAAAATTTCAAAGAATTAAACTAATGAAAATGTTTGTTTTTGGTTGGAAGTACATGGTTTTGATCAATTTGGTTCTTTATTCTATTCTTTTAGAGAGCTTCCATCGGTTGAAATATTTTTTTCTTCATATTTTAATAAAGCCACAATATGATGTGTATAGTACGCAACGCTGTAGCCTTTCGGAAGTATTTTTGACATTTGACATTTAGTAATGGTACTGCGTTTCATAACCAAACAAACTTATTGATGAGAAATCTACAACAATAAAAGAATATCGATGGAAGAATAAATGTGTTACTGAATCAGTGTACCGTCCAGTTGGAAGAGTAATGGAAAACCTTGTTTATTCCAATCGCTCATACTCTTCCTCTTTCAACTCATACGGCAACGTTGCCAAGCATATGATAATTTGTTGAATTTTAGAAGCTTTTGTACAATTTTTTTGAATAATAGCTTAATTTTCTCTGAAACTAGATACAACACTTTCTTTGAAATCTAGTACATATGTTTATATGACTTTCGTACATACTTTGGCGATTTTTTGTAGTGCTGTTATTTCAGATACTCGAGATAATGATGTATAAATCAATGTGAAACACGTCGCATGCATTTAACACAATGTAATAACATGTCACTGAACAGCAACTTTGACATTTTTTATCTCGATAACTCAAAACAAGATTGAGTTCAAACTTTGCCAGAATATTCTCCATTGAACAAATAATATACTTTTAAAATTTAAGAGAATTCTCATATACTTTGATTTCTTTCTCAACAACCTTAAATTAACTTGGCAGCAAATACAGATATCTGCCACCGGCTAATTGTTCTAACATAGGCCTGCACGGTTGACTGGCAACACACATGACAGCAATGTAAGAATGTGGCAAGCAAAGAGAAAAATATATGTGTGTGTCAAAAAGTCAACCTAAGAATATAACCAATGGGTTCAAATCCCGGAATCAATGGGAGAAAAAAATTGGTGGATAGAATGTGTTCATGAAGTAGTTTTCAATGGTAAAGTCAAGATAAAGTCAGTGCACGAAATACTTCGTGCCCGTTGTCATGAAAAAGAATTCTACTAATTTTTGTATTTTAAAATGTTTCTAATATATTTTTAAAATTTTTTGTTGTTGTATGCTACATGTGCACGAAATTTCTTTGGAGCTTTCGAATGATTTGTGTCTTCGTGCCCGTTGTCATGATAAACAACTCCAATGCGGCATTTCGTACACTAATATTGATGTACAAATGTCATGATTTTTTGACGTTTGTACAAAAAAGCTATATTTGATAGATGTGTACAGAAAGTCTAATTTTACAGCGCGAAAAAGGCCATACAATAGGGAATATGCATGAAATTTAAATTTGGCTCAAATGATTTTTTCCGAATTTATATTGGCCGGACTTTTGTACTAAACCATCATTTTGGTATTTGATATCTTTTTAATTGCTCAAAATAAATAAATAAAAAGGCAAATTAAGCGCGGGAAATTCAAAGTTCCAAAACGCAACACTATTGGTTAAAACGAAATGTGACGTCAAATACTGCTACTACTGCTTTCATTTGTATGGCATTTCAAGCTTTTGATTAGAAAACATAGTAATAACGTGTGTGTAGTAAATTCATTTATTGTTTAAGTGTAATTTCAACATCCTAGTGAGATTATAAATCATTCAAGACAGTGGTTTTGTAAGACCACAATCGGATAATCTGTCAAGAATAGATCTATTCATGATGTAGTCTTATTTTCTTTCAAATCCAAATTTTACGTCTGCTGAAGTAAAAAGAGTGAACACTGCAAAATAATTATTCAATAATAACACATTATGAACGCTATTCTAATAAATACAATCCGAAATATGATGAGCAGTAAACGAAGCCGCATACATACACTGAATTTTATTGCTAAAACTAATCACATTTAGAGGACGTTCCACTTAATGACCGCAACGCTCACGCTCACGATCGCGGTTTTTGCTGTTCCACTAACTCATGGTCGATGTGGCTGGTGCTTTAAGTGGAACGATGCGAGTATCTGTTAAATGTCAAATAAACAGACAATTTTTGGTTGGAATCGAAAGTAAATCATAAATAAGATTAAACTAACCTGTAGCAAAAAGGATATACGAATGGAATAAATCCAATATGCCTGTGAAAATTAATCGCTCTTGAATAATAAATAATGATAATGAAAGACCATGAAATTATCTGTTATATGACAAATGAAAAATCTTGAATCAATTGACATAGCTTGGAATCGAAAGTACAAATTGGAAAGGCATCTTCTAATTTAATTTGAACTTTTTGGCGATTTCTTCAAAAGTGAACGCAACGACCGCTTCAATCCACCTTTAAACCGCGGGCGTAGGGAGCTTAAAGTAGTCGAGATCAATGACGTCATCTATGACGTATTTATCATGAACGCCAAGACCGCGATCGTCTTGTGGAACGATTATTGAGGGGACATGAGCGTTGCGGCAGTCTAGTGGAACGTACCCATATGTTTTTCATGATCTGTCAAGTTTATTATGACACTTTATCTCTTCTGATAACCTTACATCATTTCTTACGCATTTTAAAACCTGTCTGGATTGGAAAAAAGACTTTATCAGGTACATTTCTGATAGTATTTTGCATTTAGGCACAACGCAATACTTATAAACTGACTTTTGACCTTTTTTAATGCTGAAATAAGTTGAGAACGAAAACACCTGTAGTAAACAATGGACTGTTATTTGACGTCATCCATAGAGCGCGCGAAAATGGCGGCGTTTAAACAGCTCAAAATTATTCTCAATTCTAAATATTTTTTTAAACTTGATTACAGCACTCTTGAACATAATTTATATTTTTCACTATGTTAAAACGGTGTAATCAGTGAATTAAAAATATAAAATAAATTCATGAATATACCCTATTACCTTCTCCGTTATGATGATGATCGCTTGAAAGAATTATTTATATAAGAAGTATTTATATATATTTTCAAGATATAGTAGAACATTCAAGGAGGGTAGGTGTGCCAATCTGACTCTAGATTAGTCACCAGAAACAAAATTTTGAGGAATCAGCGTCACGGTATTTTATTCTTAGGTCGACCCTATAATTCCAACGACGTTTCGCTTTTTTTGAATTTTTTATTTTACCTGGGCGTTATTTGCTGAATCCAAAAATCAAAAATCATTTGGTCCATCTAAAAACTATCTGTTCGGCCCAAGAGTTATCTGTCGATCCGAAAAAATGTATAGGCATAGGAAGCCCAATCCATACTTGTCTTCAAGTACAATTTATCCGGACCCGAAAATGAATAAGCTGCTTCAAACTCACCGACGTGTTTTTTTTCAGTCACTCTGTGAGCTCATAAGATGACAAAACAAGCGAAGACTAACATGAAATTAGAAGAAACTCCTTAGCACTAATGCTAGTTTTTGAAGGAATGTACGCATGTTACTCAAAAATTAGGAAAAGTAATTTAGCAATTCAACTTTCTCAAAAATAAGACATTAAATATTTGGAGAGAATTTTATTGACTTTTTTTTATGCATTTATGAATATATTTGTATAAAAGTATACAAAATATATTCAATAATATACAATTAAGTAACAGAATTATTTACAAGACAGTAAACAAAATTAAGAAATGTATAACATGGCTATAAATAAAAACAGTTAAGAACTAATCGTAAATAACTGGAAGTAGCGAAGGTCGGCATAGATATGATTTAACTAGTCTGCGTCCAATAAACTACCAATTAATAAAGTGAACTGACAAATAAACTGGACGCAGGACGACAGCGCTCAAGAATATATTCGAAAAATGACTCAAAACCTAATCGGTTCAATACTATGATTAAAATAAGTCAGTTGGAATCACTAATAATAATCAGAAGAATATCAAACTCTTGATTTAGTTTTGGGATCATTTTTCGGTTATACTATTTGCTAGATGATGGTTCACTATCGCTTAGTAAGCATACACAGTTGGTAACACTCCATTACGGGCTTTAGCTTCAACATGAGCAGCGAAGTGGGCAGCTTTGGCAGCAGCAACTTCGACAGTATCAGCTGGAACAACGGCACCGTTGGAATGAGCAACAACTGGGGTAGCTACATGATGAGCTAGGAGTGGAGCATAGTGACTGCTGTACGTTACTGGAGAAGAGAAATAAGCGGCATCACCGTTACGAACTTTAGCTTCGATGTGGTGGGCAGCATGAGCAGCACGAGCGACCTGCAACGAGAAGAAAATATATTTTAAAATATTGTAGGTTCCCAACGGATTAGCTAAGACATCGTTCACTTCATGAAACGAGCGATTGAATAAATTATATTCAAGATATTTTACCTGCACGGAGGCTTCATCAACAGGCACGCCGTTGGCGCCAATAACAGGAAGATGCTGAGCACCATAATGCACAGCATGAGCAGCATAAGTAGCGACTGGAGCGGCATAAGCAACAACAGCACCATCACCGTTCCTCACTTGAGCTTCAACATGAGCAGCAGCATGATTAGCGCGGGCGATTTGCACTGCAGGCTCATCAACTGGAACGCCATTGGCGCCGATCACGGGAAGATGTTGGGGTCCAGCATAGTGGGTGGCAACGACTGGGGAAGCATAAGCCAACACACTGCGACGTTTGCGGTAGTGCACCAATGGTAAGACTCCGTTGCGAGCTTTAGCCTCAACATGAGCGGCATAATGAGCGGCCTTGGCAGCAGCGACTTCAACGGTATCGGCAGGTACTACAGCGCCGTTGGAGTGAGCTACTACTGGGGTGCCTATGTTGTGAGCAAACACGGGAGAAGAGTAAGAGGCTACTACTGGTGCTACTAAAGCGGCATCGCCGTTGCGGACTTGAGCTTCAACATAAGATGCGGCGTGGTTTGCGCGGGCAACCTGAAAAAAATTATATATGTGGGCTTTCCTGATAGCTACGCAAATCAATTTTTCATTGGGAACAGGGGGTTTCATGATTCAATATTCAATTCTGCACAAATTGATGCATCTGAATGTTTGTTACAAACGAGCAAGCCAATTTTGGAGAGGGTGCAGTTGACAAATGCTCCTTCTTTCTACTAATAGAGATCGTTACTTGAGAACAAAAAAATATGCTAGTTTGATGCAGCAAGAGGTCGTTGAAATGCCCGTTCGTCTGTCATTACTCATTATCTCAATCAGAATAGATAGAAAAGAATTTTGTATTCAGATCCGCGAATAGTTTGGAGATTAATATTTTAGGAATCTTTACTGCGGAAACTTACTTGTACGGCGGGTTCATCAACAGGCACTCCATTAGCTCCAATCACAGGTAAATGTTGAGGTCCAGCCCAGACTCCTTGACCAGCGGCGTAGACAACAGGTCCAGCTACATGGGCACCGTATATAGCAGCATCACCGTTACGAGCAGAAGCTTCAATATGAGCAGCAGCGTGTTCAGCGCGGGCAACTTGGACAGCGGGCTCATCGACTGGGACACCATTAGGTCCAATCACTGGGAGGTGTTGAAGACCAGAGTATGAGAGAGCCACTTGAGGGTAGCTGTACGCTGTGTGAGTGAGGCCCACGAAGCCGGCGGTGGCGTACGCCAAAAGACAAGAGACTGCGATCTGGAAGAAATGAGAATATAAATCTATGACTCATATTTTTGATGGATCTTGTGATCAAGACTTGATTAGCATTGTTAGAACAATAAGCAGATAGAACTGAAATTTCCAAAGAGCAGTTAGAGAATGCTTTGGGTCGAAAAACATGAAAAGTCAAATTAACTGCAGGTGATAAATTATTCATATTTGTGGCTAATGGGTCAATCAGAAGACTTCTTCACACGGAACTTTGATTTCAGGACGTTTTGGACACATCGCTGATAATAGACAATATGGTGTCTGAAATGTCCCAAAATGAAGTTCTTGTGAACAAGCCATATGACTGATCCTCAAACTTCAAATGAGAATAAATAAATCAACAATCCAAGAATTCACACAACTAATAAAATTTTAAATTGACTAATGAAATACGTAGCTCTCAATCAAGCAATGTAATATACTCATATCAACAAATTGAAAAATGATTTGAATACTTTTTGTATCGCACTTCTTGATGAGCTCATAATTAAACGAATTTTACAAGAGTATAAGACTTGTCAGAATAATATAATAACATACAATCGATATCAAGTGATTTTCATGGACGAATAAATAAATTAGACATGAATATCAAATTGTAGAAGAAATTCTCCAATTTTCGATAATTTTTTTTCAATTCATTTCCATTAGTAGGTTGTACTTTGTGGGAGTTAATCTATTGCTACTTCAATATTAAATTCATGAATGTTAATGAGTCTTGCCAAAACTCTGTTCACCCATACTTACAAGAACCTTCATTGTTGTTTTCTTGCTAACCTCCTATGTATTCCACACTAGGACTGTTGAGCGAACTGTGATGAATTGAGGAGGACCAGGGGTTTATATACGTAGTTTGGCAGTCTACCTGTTTGACTTCTTCGAACCCACAAGGTCCCTTTCACTATCATTGTCATCCCGAAACCGCGCTTCAGTAGCCGCTCTTGACATCTCGAAATAACCACGCCCAAAGAGTGCAATTCCTTAAAGTATATCAAGTACACTAAATTGTGCTTTGAGTAATTAAAATCGAGCTAGAACTGAGACGGAGTTTAAAGAATCTTGCTCTAGGTCTTTACTTGTAATACGTCAGATCCAGTTTTTAAAATACTTGTCTGGTGTCCGGAATTTCGATACTTGATCGATATATTGGTATTTTTTCATTTTTAATTTGAATATTATATCTTTTTTGCAGATAGTTTAATTGATATACTTGTCATTGTCAAAAACTGGTATTTTGGTAGATATTTCAGCATATATTTAAATGAATCTAGTGGAGTGTAATAATTAGATATATAATTTATAACTGCTATGAATAAAGAATTCATAATGTGTAACAAAGTGGTGGAATAATATAAACTCACAACGCATTGTGATATCCAAAATATTCCTAGAATGCTAATCACTTTATTACAACAAATGTTTCAAATTCAGCTCTTATGCTATTTTCCAGACTCTTCACAATATTATACATTTTCCCTACGATGAAAGCCAGCCATTGTTAGATCATATATTACTGTGTTTTGATTGCCCAAAAGCCAATTCTTTAAATATTAACCTTCCTCTATACTTCTGCTTTTGAACTCAGTATAGGTAAACATGACTGAAAAAAATGTCAGAAAAGTCATATCCGAAAGAAATAAATAATTGTGCAGGCTCAATTACCAATAAAAATTTGATAGTAAATACATAAGACAGTTTATAGTGAATTGCACTATAGTAACACTAACTTTCATTGGAAGAAAGTATGTATCAGTGGCGCCTCAAAAAAAAAACTTGCATTGATTTTTCATTACTATGACAGATCTAGTAGCGCTGAATATCTTGCAAAAAGAGTATGTAAAACTTGATGTCTCTCATTTATAATTTTGATAAAATTGATTCGCAGTATTCAAAATGTCGTCACAACTGTGGAAATGTGTATATTCACAACAATCAAATATTAATATATATCTTATAAATATTATAGCCCGTGAGACAGGGCATAAATTTTGCGTTAATTTTCGCTTATTTGAAACTTTGTGAGTGCCTTTATTGTGATGAGTCCGACAACTTTTTAATTTGGTAAAATTTTAGATTCAGGGGCGTTTTTCAGCGAGGGCTGATTGATTGAAAAAACATTTCCATCTTAGATCGGAGATGCAACTGTAGACATTTTTTTCGTCCTTATTAGACTTGGATCCCAGAGTGAATAAACTCATTGCGATAAAAGGTGCGCTGTAGCAAAACTACAAACAACACCATCTATTGGGCACAAATGCCGATTGCACGGCTGACAAGATAAAGAAGAAATCACATAAATAAAAATTTCACACAAAAACTGTGGAATATGTGAAGTGCTGTGCTATGGAACATTCAAAAAATGAATAATCCTAAAAAGAATTGTTTCCCATAGAAAATTCAAATCTAAGAGTCGGGGCTGAAGCCACCATCATCTTAGATCGGGGATGCAACTGTAGACATATGTTTCGTCCTTATTAGGACTCCTCAGTACAGTATAGCCAAGCCCAAGAAAGATATTTTGTTTATAAAATGAGAAAAATATTGTCCGACATGAATATTGAGGCTAGCAGTGAGTCCGACAAGCCGCACTTGTCATAAGTATGTTGGTACTTATTGTCGGACTCATCACAATAAAGCGAATCACAATGTTCCAAGTAAGGGGTAATCAACGAAAAATGTATGCCCTGTCTCACGGACTATTATATATTCTTTCTGATGCTTACATTTATTTTGAAATACATTCAAATTTTTAAATAGGATGCCCAAAGAAATTATCACTTTTTATCCCATACAATGAAAAATAAAATTATTCTAAGCAAATAGTATTGTAGTCTTGGACTGCATCTGATATAACCGTGCTTGGCGTTTTCGGAAGACTTAAAGCCTATTTTCTTGAATTTCAATTCTATTAACAAAACAAGAATAGAACCAAACATAAATGATAATAGAATATTTTATGTTTGTTTATCAAAATGACGTGTGTGTAGTTCTTATTTTCCTCACTGCTTCAGCTGAGTAGGTTACAATTGGATCGTCATCAATAAGTTTGGAAAATAATGAAATTTGAAAAAATATATCCAAGAGACTACAAGATTTTGCTGAGTTTGACTGATTTTAGAATAAATATTTTGAATCGCACTTCCAGAAGAGAGTAGAAAATAAAAAAAACAATAGTGTAAGACTTCATTGACCAAATTGAGCTTCTACAGTTAATTCTTGATGTATTATTGATATAGACAGGATAAAATACAGGGGGCGAAAAATATAGTGAACTTGATTTCCTACAGAATTATTCTAATGCATTTCCAGTGCACGAATAAGAAGGAACATAGAAACTTAAAATGTCTCTTTCTCAAGATAGCGGATTTTGCTCATTCCCCCTGTAGTACAAAAATTGTGTTCGGGACTCGAAAATAACACGTTCTAATTTACTACATTCAAAGAAAAACTCTGACATTTTTCTAACAGCTTTCCCTTTCTACTCTCTATTGACTAAACTAATAAAAAAAATTTGACGTGGACATCACGTGACTTACTTGTACATCATTGGATATATATAATCAAACAGAAAATCTCATCATTCCACGGCTAATTGTTTTTGATTTATCTAAAAAATTCTAAAAATCTGTCCAGTAGAATGCGCTTTTAGCTTAGTCGGTTGCTATGGAAACAGTAGGTCATCATTCTCATGCTACAGAATTTATAAATACTGATTTTCCAGATTCTACGGCTCACAGTTCTGATTTTATACGCAAAATTGAAAAATAAATTTCAACTCAAGTGCACTTCCGGCTATTATTATTGTTAAGAAAATAGTAGGCAATCATTCAGATGCTACAGCAGATTGAAAAACTGGATTTCAATATCCTACAGATGATCGTTCCGAATTTATGTGAGAATTCCAAAAGATTGTCAAGTATAGTGCACTGCCGGCTCAGTCGATCTCAATGAAAATAGGATATGAGCATCCAGAAGACGGTACTATCGTCTTGTATACTGAGTTCTAATATTCTACGTTCAATCGTTTTGGATTTATGTGGAAAATTCAAGAAATGTTTCGAGTAAACTGCACTTCCGGTTCAGCCGATCGCAATCATAATGCAAGATGTACATCTAGATGCGATAGAAGTGTTTAATACAAAATTTCAATATTCTACGACCGATTGTTTCGAATTTATGAAGAAAATTTGAAAAGTCTGTAATATAAAGTGCACTTTCGGCCAAGCCGATTGGTACGGAAATAGGATATGACCATTTGAATGCTACAGCAATTCCAAACGCTGAATTTCAACATCCTACGGTTGATCATTCTGGATTTATTGAAAAAATTCGATTAAAGCTTCAAGTAAAGTGCACTTCCGGTACAGACGATTGAAACCATAATACAAGATACACAACTAGACTCTATATCAGTCTCAAATACAAAATTTTAACATTATACGTTTAACCAGTTTTGAGATTTGCGAGTCATGCACGAACGCACGAACGGACGCACGAACATACGTACCGACATCAAGCCAAAAATAGTCAAAATGGATTCAAGGATGCTCAAAACGGACATTTTCTTCAAAATCTCGATAGGTATTTAGTACAAGTAAGTAAAAAGCAATAATTGAAGAATTGACTAGCCATCCCAAGGATTCATCTATAGTCTTTGTTAACCCTGTTCGAAAATCAGATATTCCTGAATAATCTTCAAACAACATAAGTGATATATACTAGAATACCAATAAGTGTCTTTTACTTGGAAACGTTTTGGTATAAACCAAGAATTATATCAGTCAAATTATACACTGGGTAGGTACACAATTTTCAGCTCTTAGTTTCTTCCATAATTGTTCTAGAAAGTATCTACTAGAAAATATTTCTGCATACCCAGTCCAACGCATTTAGCTCATCCCATTATATTTTGTGAGTCACATTCATAATTTTTTTATTCATTCCACATTCGATATGTTCCTCAATAATCATGAACAGCACGCAAAAAATCCAATGTAAACTCAATACTGAATATAGAAGCTTGGATGTTATCTAGATATTGTAGCAATAATACAGTTTTTTTTTTTCTCTAGTAGTCTAACTTGTAACTAATTCTCTCCTATTATTCAAGAACGGCAGAAAAAATCATTTATTAGATCTTAATGAGATCATCATAGTTGCATGAATTAGTAGGGGATCCTACCATTCTTTGAATAGCTAAGAAATATCGGTCAAGTATTTGTACATTCCAACTTTTTGAACTACAAAGAAAGAATAGAGCCAGATAAGATGAAAAAGAATGACTTTCCTCAAAAAAAAATTTGGATCTCTCCAATTGATCAAGAGTCCGAGCGCGAGCACAAAAGCCTTCCATTTCCACAATTCGCAACAAATATTGTGTGAATTTTGAGAAAATATTGATACTAAAAAAAAAAAATTCAAAGAATCAATGAAGTTTTTGAATTGATTGATAAATTTTGCACAATTTTTTCCTATCTTCTCATAGTTTCATTTCAACAGTGCGCTTATATGGACGAAGTGATTCACTCTCAAGGAAAATGAGATGTATGAATATAATTCTAGAAGGGGGTATTACATCTTAATTTCTTCTGATCAATATTTGTTTGCTTATTCGATGAATAAATTAATAATAAGACATTAGATTCGTTGTCATGAACTCATTTCAACATAATTATATAATATTTCAGATAGACAGATATTCAAATGAGTATAAGAAAAGAAAAATTTCCAATAAATTTCTCAAGCTAACTAGATACTTACGATCACATCAATATATAATCAATAACAATCGCAGAACATTTCCATGGCTACTGCATGTCAATATATCATAAATATTGACAAATTAAGTGCTTAACATAACGCATTAAAACTTCAGACACTCCCTAGACTTATTGTAAGTTTATTAAACAACTTTCATACAACAATGAGCCTATCGTCTTCAAGTTAATCTTTCAAATAAGATATGATGGCCTATTCTAGCCGTTTGGCAATAAATTTCATATGTTATTAGTACTTAGACCAGATAATTTGGTGAATACAATTAGATACAATTAGAAAAAAAATAGGAACCGGAAGGCTCATTGAACAATTTATTATCAATTCATTCATTATTATTATTAAGTGGAAATAACTCGGAGTTTACGACTATAAAAATAACACTATATAATATGTTCAATAAATTAGTTTTTTCGACAGTTCCGCCTGTTGAAATTGAAGTATTTATTAAAAAAAGGTCGAATAACTCAATTACAAGTTACAATAAATTACTACTATTGTGATATATTGTGTTATTATCATGATTATGGATTAAGTTGTTTCGATATGGACTAATAATAAGAACGGAACATGAATTTTATAGCTCCCAAAAAACTTAAATTAATTGAATTTTTCGGCAATTAGCTTGATTATTGTGTTGTGTTTTTAATTATAAAAGAGGTGTAATTATTACTGCATTTAAGGAGATACAAGTTTTTATGTGCTATTTGTGAACTAATAATAACAAATATACTTTGAAGGTTGAACCGTTAGCCTGAGAGGAAGTATCAATAGATTAGTCTTTTTTATCACATTTGATATTCTCCAGCTTACATCCCGCTGATAATAACAGAAGAATCTGAACAATGCTCCATACATTGGAAAAAGAAAGCATCTACATATAAATGCTTATCTGCAGTCTAATATTGGCGTGATAATTATTGAGTTTCAGATTTCGAAGACATTTTATCCAGCAATATTCTATATTCTAGAACACATTCATATACTTGTGTATTACATCAATTCCATCAATTCAAATAATTTTCATCAATCCTATGTATAATGGCATTAGTGGAAACGTGGTCCAGCAATGAATAAATTAAGTCGAGTCTAGCTCTTTTCACTACTTGGTAAAGCTTTACTACAATATCATGAATAAAGACAAATGCTGTTAGAATAATTGAATAAGAAAAAGAAAGAAGACATTTTCATGATAATTACTGGAGCTTCTTCAGTTGATGAAGGAAACTGAATTTGACTCATTGTAAATGATAATGTGTTTATTGTCACAACACTTTAATTAATGGCATTAGATATTATTGTAGCCTTGGTACTATCAGAATCTCAAGACACAATTTCTCAGTGTATAATATTTGTCTTTTTTAACTCCAAATATCTTCTATTATCCTGCAGGAATTGAATTATTGTGGTTCTTATCATGGTAGAAACTTCTAATCAATTATATGAAGAAAAAAACTGACATGAACATCACGTGACTAACTTGTACATCATTTGATATATACACAAATTTATTCAATAAAGTTTTCTGTCACTCCAGATTTTGATTATTAATATAATTTGAACAGAATTTTGACATGTAGAATGTCGAACAAAATAAGAAAATAAACAACAGATTATTATCATTGCCTACCTCATTATTTCAATTAATCTGACTGTTTCATACGACAAATTATGAATGTCTGTTATACATATAAACTGCACTTCCGGCTCAGCCGATTGAAACAAAAATAGTAGAAAACTATTTTGATGCTACAATGAGTTCATATACTACATATCAATATGCTATGGCTGATCATTCTAGATTTATGCAAAAAATTTAAAAAAAGTTTCAAGTAAAGTACAATTCTGACTTGGCCGAATTATACAAAAATAGCAGATAACCATTCCGATACAACATCAAGTTCAAATACTGAATTTCAACATCCTACGGTTGATCATTCTGGATTTATTAGAAAAATTCGAAAAAAGTTTGAAGTAAAGTACACTTCCGGTACAGACGATTGGAACCATAATGCATGGTGCACAATAAGACCTTATACCGGTACTGAATTCAAGATTTTAACATAATACTTTCAAACAATTTTCAGATTTGCGATCTACGAACGAACGAACGCACTCACATATGTACCGACATCAAGCCAAATATAGTCAAAATGGATTCAAGGATGCTCAAAATGAATATTTCCATCAAAATCTGGATAGGTGAATTTTGTCGGTTTCACAATACTTACTTGTTACTTTGTACAAGTATGTAAAAATTCTTTCTAGTAAGTACTCAGAGTTACTTTTACCCACTAGAAGAAGAGAAGATGGGGAAGTACATAATTAAATCTTTACTAGCTAGCATGCATGTGTCGTGTGGGACAGAGACACAGAGTCTCGAACAAATTGTGATTTAAGAATGAATACTTAGGTAAACAAGTACATCAACGAGGACAGAAAGGATTTGCCGGAAGATTTTAATCTCAGCCTTGCTTCGACTCACTCTCCAAAGATCTTTTTTACAAAACAAATTCACTTGGAGCAATAAGAGACAAATGCGCTTGTCCAAAAATTTAGAAAAGAACATGATATTCAATGTTACGAAAGTCAGAGTCTCGCCAATTACTGCGATTCTCATTATTTTCGTTAGGCATTCTCTTTGAAACATTTTTCATTATTTTCGTTAAATATTATCTTCTATTCGTACCTACATCTACTTTTGAACCAATGTTTCAAAATGAGGTTTTTGGAAAAAAAAATAATAATAATATACTAAATGTGTACTTTTTCCCCTAGATCCTAGAATGTCTTGCATATTTTCAATTTTCTCTACATATTTTAAAGTTTTGGTCTATATTTTTGCATATCTTTGCTTTTTTGCTTGCATATTCTGGGTTTTTTCGGCTGCATAAGATCCGGGCTCTAATCATGAGAAAATGAGTCAAGCGATGGCGCCACCTACAGTAACCTTTATCTAAACTCCACTATAATTTAAAATTGTTATATAGGTGTTCAACATTGTTTGACATAAAAACACAGGTGCAAAAAATAAACAGATCACTGAAAATATTCCAAATATTATTTAGGTAAATTTTGGATGTCAAATAATTTCAGTAATATGTATATAAAATAAGACACCAATTGCCAGTTTTGTGCTTTCATGTTCGCTCATGGTAATTTGTATATGTTGAACGGTTTTCAATAATAAAAAATGCATTAGCTGTAATTATTGCGGAAGATAAAATACACCAGCATTATGCTAATATTATACAGAAGAATGGGCATTCTCATGTGTTTACCGGCCCTCTTTTTGACGTGGTATGTTGATTTTACCAGCAAACTGTGGTAACTATAGTAATGCTGACTCACTGCCCATGGGCGAAGGCGGTAAGTAAAACATTAAGGATTTTCACAAGAAATAATAGTCTATTTATCTTTATTTGTAATTGAATATTCACAATACAATGTCAAGCTTGACAGCTGACAGCGAATAGATAATCATCAGTAGTAACTCAATTTGAAAAAGAAAATACGGCTCCATATTTTAGGAAGATCTTTCAATCGTGCAAAAAACGTGTAAGCATAACTTTCAATAAGTACAGTACCGATTTCGTATATTATTAGGAAACCTCGCCAAGGCTCGGTCTCCAAATTATTATTCTCAATCAGTAAATTGTACTTACTGACCTTCATGCTTGAATAACTATTAAACTACAACTGATAGTGACTGCTTTGATCTTTATCAGGTGTATCTAGATAGTTCGTGAGTTATCATGAGTTTTAGTCACTATTCTTCAAAACTGGTGCTTTATTACTTTAGAGGCTAATATCAACTTTTGGGAGCTTATATGATTCACATATAAGTGCGCGGAAATTCTTCTGCTACAAGTTACAGGATTTAGATATTTTGAGATCAGAGGCAGACCTCAACAGCCCCCGATAAAAAATGATTGGATATAATCGTATACGATCATATACAATTCTTTGGATACAATTTTATCCAAAAAATGAGACGATAGAATCGTTTAAAACTGTATAAAACTCTATCGAATTATATACATATATATACATTTGGATATAACGATATATGATTGTATATGAATATGCTGTCCTATACGTTTATATAAAATTTTATACAATTCTATACGACTCTATACAATTATATCAGTTCCAGTTGGACGGTAAAATTGGATAGGGTTATATATAGTTGGACTGCAATATTTACATTTGGATATGAATGAGAATATTTTTCATTTTATTGAAATTTAAGAAAGAATACATTGTTCTTAGTATTTTCGTGGTAAAACAGACTAATTACTAGACTTATTGTTATAACTATTGAATTAAACATTCAATTCCCTACTATCTAACGTTTTCTTTTATAACAGATTGAAATTATAATCCGTACTTAAGTAGCGTTCAATACTCTTAGAATTAATAGTGAGGATTGTACGAAATTCGATGTAGAATTCATTAGTTCTGAAGTCCAACAAATTCATTACTCTACTTATTCCAACAACTATTGAATTATGCCTTGAATTTCGAACAATCTCACTTTTAATAAAAATAATGATAAACTCATATTCTATATTTCTAGTTGATCACCGTTCAAATTAGATTAAATTGAATAAAGAACTGGAGATTGTACAAAAATAAATGCATAGTTTATTGGTTATAGAATTTTTTTTCTCACTGGTTGTCTTTTCCTCAAAAGCGATTCACTATTTGAGGATGTTAGTTGCTTTGATTCTTTTTTTTTGAAATGAACTACCTCACTTCGAAGGTAATCTCGATCATCTGTGATTAAATAGGATTGGTTATTACTCTCAAAGAGGCTATTTTAGCATTGTTGGTCCAGTTAATATCTTTAAAATCATGAAAAATGCTGATAATGCGAGTAAGGGCATGGTTGAGAGCTAATTTGATTCAGAATGTTGTCTAGAAGAATATGCACAGAAATCTTACTCGCACATCAACAATTGCAAAAGTTATAGGCAAATAAAGATATGAAGAAAATTTTAGTTTTTCTTGCGATAGCGTGAATTAGAAAGAAGAACTCAAGAGGAGAGGAAATTTACTATGAAAAAGCTGATTCCCGAAACTTATGTCGTTATTATTAATGATTTCAATTGATTCTATGTTATAGATTCGGGAGTGAAGCACATTTTCGTGGAAAATCTCCTTTTCTTCAAGGATTCTTGTGCTAACTCATCCTGAATCTTCATTTTCTTTAGACTTTTGCAGTTTTTAAAGTTCGAGCTAGATTTCTACGCCTATTTTTGTCGATGCCATTCCAAATTGAATAAGTCCTCAACCATTCGTTTATTTGAATAATATGTATTTTCCAGGACTTCGAAGATATTAGCTAGACTATAAGAAAAATTAATGGAGAATTTATCTGAAATCAGTTTCATTTCACCGTCCACAAACTAACCTTTTTTCCGAAAAACAAATGAGTTTTTATCCTTTTTTCAATTTGTAATGATCCCAAAAATTAAAGGTAAATTATGTCTGCATACAAATAAAATCATAAAAAACGTGATGAACTCAGCAAAGAAAAATTTAAATTGAATGAAATCAAATAATTAGAACTAGAACTAAAACCAAAACACTTATCTGTTCTCATGCGCGTGCGCATATAGGAGACCGAGCAATCACAATCTGTCTTCTTTTTCTCGTCGCTAGCGCTTCCCTTTCCACTCCGCTTCTCCCCCGCTTTAATTCTCTCTCACCGCTTAGCAACAGCTTACTTTCTTTGCCATAGCTTCTTATTTCTACTTCTTTCTTCCTCATTTCTTTATCTTCACCTTATCTTCTGACTCGGCTATCTTCTTATCTGCCTTTACTACCTTTCTTCCAGTTATTTTTCGTTATTTCAACTCCACCGCATCAAATTCAACTGTATTCAATCAACTCCCATGCTCAACTGCTACTCGTTTGTCTCTCGTAGATCGCTTGCACTCATTTTCCCCCTTTCAGCACTTTACCCCTTCACATGTCACATCACAGGTCACAACTTGAAACTAATATAAATTAACTATCCTAAATAATTTGGACTATTGAAAATTGTTGGGTTGCATCGTGAACTGAATATGTTTCATTATTGATTATATAATATCCTTCATTTTCATGTAAATTTGAAAATAATACGTAACAATCAAAAACCCAGTGGAATAGTCAGAGGTATCCACTTTTGTATTATTTACTATACTATTTATATATACCTTATGTGTCATATATGAAACAATATCAAACTTTTGCTTTTTCATTTAATTTAAGCTTCAACATGTCTTCCAAGAGAGTAACAATCACCCATCATTGACAAAAAAGTACAAAACTTACACGGGCGACTTTACTATCCTGGTAAAATTTGTTATTCCAGTGGATTCCATAAATTTATTTGTCGAACTTCAGCTGTACTGATTGTTATTGACAATTTTCATTTTAGACTTCTGAGTATGTTATACCGATAGCAAGGAAAGAAGATGATATATGAGTATAGACACGTATATAACTTCATCCTATGGTACACGGATATATGTATATGGTTGTTTTTAACGATTATAACCTTACAAAACAGTTAAAATGAGAATAATGTGTTGTATACAACTTTATATAGTATTATATAACTGTGTATAATGAAAAAAAATTGTGTAGAATCAATTATAGCTTCTCGAACAAAAAGGAATATAATTTTATAAACTTGTATGCAATAATATACAAATATATCTGATTGTATATAACTGTATAAAATCTTGAATAGCAAAGTTAAAACTCAGAAAAACATTTTATACAACTCTATATAGTTATATATGATTGTATAGAGCAATATAGGATCTTATGTAGTAGTTGAAATGAAAGAATTGTACTGTATGAGACTTAATACAGTACTATATAACTGTATATAATGTGATAGAATTGGATAAAGCTTCCTGAATTAATGGAAATATAACTATATGACTATATACAGTAATATACGAATATATATGATTGTATAGAGTTCGATAAGACATATTATATATTTTTATATATCATAGTATAAAACTGTATACAATTGTATATAGCCGTATATGATCGCATATAATTGTATGCAGAGTTTGAAAAGATTGTACAGTACTCTAGTCTAATTGTATATAGTCATATACAGGTGTATGTTATCGTATGATGTTCTATACAATGTGCTATATCTGTTTGGATACAATTCTATATAATTATATCAAATTGTATAGCAGTATATAAGAATTCCATATATAATTGTATATAACCATATCTAATTGTATATAATCCGATACAATTCTATCCAATCATTTTTTATCGGGCCTCCACATGACCAAATAATCAATCATCAATATTTTTACAAACAATATTTTGGTACAATCGAGTGAACAATAGTTTTTTTGTTGGCTTCTGGCTTTGTCTACATACATGAAGAACAAAAAATTTATTATGAATGTAAAAAAAGGAACGATTTACAAAGAGTACAACAAGGCCTAGAGTTAGTTATTAGGAGGAGTATCAGTGATATATTAGAAGATATATTTGTATAAATTGACGTTAGCTACGGCGTAGTTTAGGCCTGCTTCTGGTCTTAAAACTACTGAACCTACATCTTGTAGTCCCTGGCAGAATTTCGGCGCATTTACATGCTAATCATGAGCTTCCAAAAGATGATATTATTCTTAAAGATAATTAAACGGCAGTTTATAAGTCTACTCACGACAAGAATTTGATATTTACCAGTTCCTAGGTTTTTAAATGATTTGAGATGACACTGCTTAGCATGGCGTACATTATTTTAGACTATCAAGGTATATAGTGTTTGATAAGTGTTTCATCCTAATATAACGTTTGAATGATCATAACACAAGCTGGACAAAGTCTCTTGTAAATAATGCACATATTATCAATGTTCTTTTTTTTCAGAATCATCTTTGGGAGATTCAACTTCAAGGAGTGGAGTGACTGCACAAATTTCATTGAAAACAGGAAACAAAGTAAGTTCCTATCATCCATTTCAAATAAAAACTTGTCAAACATGAGATACTCCAGAAAAATGAACAGTTCTAATCTAGATTCTTTAATATCAGAAAGAATATTATTATGAATAATAGAAATGTCGATTAGATGTGGGAATTCTTGTTTCAATCCAAAAAACATCAGAGGTTCTGCAAAATTATTCTAGCAGATGTGGAAGTGAATCCGTGTATAATTAAATTTGCTTAATTTTTTGCATGCTTAAGGAGAATGAAACGCTGAAGTAACTACCACATAATTATGTTATGTCTCGACTCCTGCAAGGTATTCTACATTTCATTAAAAACAGCTTCCATAACACAACGTACTCCACAAGATGTTGTACTACAATAAATTGTATCAAGATTGTTGCATACGAAAAGTTTTCCTATCAATTCAAGTAATCTATGAGCTCACTTCTGTGAGTGAATGCGATGAAAATAGAATGAATAGAGAAATTATACAATTTTTACAAGCGTCTATCAAATATCAATTGATGAAGATAATTGTATTTCTCAAAGGCCGTGCATTTTAGGTACAGCATTGACTGGTTGTTGGTCAAATGCCAGTGGAAGAATTTTCATTTCCAACTATAAGTGTTTAATGCCCAGTCGGGACAATGTAAGGTGGGTGAACCGTTCGAAGTTAATTTAAAAACAAAATTTTGACAGTAATGCTAAGCTACTCATTCAATCATGAAATACGATTTTATATTTATTTTCAATGAGCTATTCACGAAACAAATGTTTCTGCAACCGGAACTATCGCAGCCTTCATCCACATACACGCATGCAAATTTTCTACTACCTGAGGTCAATTTTAGTAGCTCTTGAATTCAGATAGCAATTAGCCGAGGTTCCCTGTTTTACCTGCCTTCGCCAATACTATTTTTCAAATTGAATGGAAGACTAGCAGTTTGTTGATGCTTCCTCGTTTCTTCTGCAAGAGCTACAGACCAGGCATTGTTTTTAATAAAAATTATGTGAAATTCCAGTGGAAATAACAGTTACTCAAAAATAAATAATGAAATTAAGAATCAATATTTTATATTTCATGCATAACGCCAAATTTGAATTTGATAACTAATAAATCACTACAAACCTTATTCTCGATTATAGAGCAAAAGTCCATCGTATTTGAGTCCGAGTCGCCAAGCAATTCCATTATTAAAGGTGGATTCGAGAACATACCTGACGAAAATTATTATTCAGCTAGTCGCCATTACCTAGTATGTTCATCTCCTATCGTAGAACATTCGACTGAAATTTGTAAGGAATATGGGATAAATATGTTGATTCATAATAACTCTTTGTTGATTACTCTGGCAACAGCACCGCAAGTATGGCTTTTTGGTGCTGCACATCCATCATTGAATCCATCAATTTTCTTTCGAAAACATCCTCACAATTATCCTGCACTTAAATATCATTCAAAATGTGAGATGCCAATGATGATCACAATTATTTTCAAAAGGACGGCATCTTTCTCGTTTAAAAGACAGTTAAAAAATGAAATCATAATTTTTCTCTGAAAAAAAAGTATATTCGATCTAAAAATTGAGTTGTTTGGGTAGTTGGCATCAAAAAGAGTGAGGAGAATCGATGTATGATGAAAGTACATGTATTTCCCTTTTCTGTTGTGGATTCCATTCAAGTGTTCAATGAGAGAAGTGAAGTACTTTTATAACGCCCATGATTAGTTTAATTACATCAGTTACAAACTAACGAAACTTCATTATCTTCTATCCCTTTAATTGAAGGAGTAGACTTTTAAACCGTTACTACTCATACCTATACAATTAAACATGTACATTCTACACTCCATTCTAAAAATTAAACAAACACAGGTTCTGAAAACAATGAAGATGATCTGCTCATTCTTTCAATAGAAAATACAGTACGCGATTAGGTAGCCCTTTTTTTGGGTCCATGAGATAGAACTATCCAAGAATATCTCTGTATACGATTTATGTATTGGCTAATTTTAGTATTTTCCTCACATTTTTCGAATATCCATTGGAATTACTAAATATTTGATCTATATTTATTCATGCTTTCATCGTCCACAGGTTTTTAATGATCATTTTAACTCATGTATACTAATTTTTCTCACAATTCTTGTTAATTGTGAACCAAGCAATCATAAACTTCCCACAATATTATGTTTAAAATGCGTGGTACACATGTATGAATGAATTCAACATTTGTTTCAATATTAGCTTTTATTCTTGCTATGATAACAAATTCATTTCCAAGATCAGGCATCTATTATTTTATTGTCTTTGTTGTAAATAATGCAGGATGCATAAATATGCAATTGCGTACAATAAAACATTTTTCTGACAATAATAAGCTAACCGGCAAATCAAGGACTTGTCTGAAAGGGAAAGTGGAAATAACAAGTTCACTTTTATCAAGAATTTATTTATAATTTAGTTTTGCATTCGCACATTGTAAAATACTGTTATAAGTAATTAATGTCAATTGAGATAAAATACTGCACTTTATTATTTATTGATTTTCTAATATTAGAATGGAGTAGACAGATTAGTATAATTCAGAATTCGTAGAACATACCTGACAGTAACAAAATGGATCAATAGAAGAATTGTCAATTTTTTCGGACCATGACAGCAGTTGTAAAATTTTCAATAGGTCCTCATCTTGGTGGATTTCTCTGTGAGAATATACATGTCCATGAATCATAAGAAGTATGGCATTGTGCTATTTGTCCTGTGATTTTTTTTAAATTATCAAACTCATGTCCAGGCAATTAATGAATGTGGATGGAAAGGTCGGAAACAAAAAAGTTTAACTCTGAAACTTTGTTTGGACTAGTTGGGAGAAAAACATACTAATAGTCTCCACCCTTCGGAGGTAACCCCTAGGAGGGAGGGCACAAAAAAGGTCCCGTTTTTTGGTTTTTTGTTTACATGTCGAAAACGATGCGTCAGAGGAAATTTTGCTATCCTGCATTATGGAAGCTTATAAAATTCCGTACAACTTTGGTTCAGTACAATTTTTACCTATTCCTAATTGTTGTCTAGATATGAGCTCCGAAAAGCGATCGATTTTCAGAAATGTGTTTCTACGTTTTTACTTACTTGTACAAAGTAACCGACAATATTCACATTTTGACTGTTTCTGATGGAGCTCATATCTAGACAACGATGGGGAATAGGTAAAAAGTGTAAAGAATCAAAGGTGTGTGGAAAATTTAATCAGCTTCCATAATGCATGATAGCAGAATTTCATTTGACGCATCGTTTTCGAGATATAAACAGAAGACCAAAAAAGGGACTTCTTTGTGCCCTCTCTCCTAGGGCCTACCTCCAAGGTGTGAGGACTTTTAGTATGTTTATCTCTTAACAAGTCCAAACAAAGTTCCAAGTTAAATTCTCTGCTTTCGACTTTTCTATCCATATTCATCCATTGCCCGGACACAGGGCATAAATTTTCACGGAAAATTGTGTTTCTTGATGTTTCTGCTAGAACAACGGATACTTGTTTATCATTCATCAAACCCCACATTAGGATCTGAAGCATCTCCATAGGAGTGATAGTACGTGACACAGGGCATAGATTTTTCGTTAATTACCGCTCACTTGAAACTTTGTGAGTGGCTTCATTGTGATGAGTCCGACACTTATTCATTCGACAAAATTCTAGATATTTTGTATCCATTTTATGATCAAGAAATCTTCCAATTAGTGTAAAGATCAATATTATGGGGATATTTTTTCAATCAATTAGACCTCGCTGAAAAGCGCCCCAAAATCTAGAATTTTGCCGAATAAAAAAGTTGTCGGACTCATCACAATGAAGCCACTTACAAAGTTTCAAGTAATTAACGAAAAATCTATGCCCTGTCTCACGTACTATCACTCCTATCGAGATGCTTCAGATCCTAATGTGGAGTTTGATGAATGATAAACAAGTATCCATTGTTCTAGCAGAAACATCAAGAAACACAATTTTCTGTAAAATTGGTGAAATTTTGTTACCTCTCGATTTCCTACTCTCTCATATTTAGTGGAGGAATTTTCATGACCAATGCATCTATTCTACATTTCCCATATTTTATTGAGGAAATTGCACTTTAGAGTCATATTTTAGAATCTAGATTAGTCAATTGATGAAGTCGTCTTTAAGGTCAGCACCACACAAGAGAAATTTTGGGAATCCGGTTGCAGTGGAGTGCTAGTCCGTTTCAAATTTTTTTTGTTCTCATCCTTTATGCTCCTTAGTGAAGCAGTAGAGATATTGCAATTAAGTTGACGCAGCTGTTCTGATATGATGAAGCTTGGCATAGACTTTCTCTTAAAAATTACTTGAGCTTTCAACTTTTGGCTCAGCCCCCGCTCTCTGATATGTCTTCCCTCATCTCCAGTCATTGCAAAAATAAAATTTTGTGTGAACAAGGAAAATATTCTGCCGTGTGACTGTGTTTCTGAAGCCATCAGGAGGACCTCGAATATCCACTACACCAGAATACAACTTCGAAGCAACAGACTGGGTCAACAAGATTCAGTTTCAAGATGAGCAATTTTTTATGGCCTTTTAGTTTTAGTTCGTGACAATAATATGGAAACCGTAGTTTTGTTCTCAAGAAGAGAGTACGTAATTTGTGCTTCAAAAAAATGTTTTTACTTGGCGACTACAAACCTAAAAAGTATTTGGCTTTGTGTAAGCGGCCTCAGTTTTTTCAGATTCAGAGAGTGATGGATCCATGTAGCTCAGACACTGGAATAAACAAATTTTCACTGATGAGTACAGCAACTGATGTTGTAATATTGCTAATGTCACTCATATTTGGTTATAATATTTTTCTTAACTATAATTGATGAGAATATTTTTGAATTTGATGTACTACAAAATAGCACCCTGTTTAGCATATCCGTACTAAGCTTCCAGTTCATCACAAGACTTCAGATCTAACAAGATGAATATCTCAGGGAGGTAAAAATATCAATAAAAAATTTTTTATGAATGAATTTATTCATATTTTTATTATTTTACTCAGTAGAAAAATACTGTTATATACACTAATTGTTATTTACAACAAAATGTACATGAATATGAGTATCAAACAGAAACCTACGCTACAGTCGTCATAATGCTTCGGAAAAAATTTTTGCCTGCATTTGGAGATTCAAACGCAGAGGACAGTTCTCACAGAGGGATTTAGTGTAGATGATTGGTAGATTTTTATAATTGTTATTAGACTATGAATGAGAATATTAGTGGTAATAGTGTCCGCCAGAGCGAGCATGAGCATCGTTCAAAGCTGCCAGATGACTGGCTCTCGCAGCTTGTACTTCATGGGGTTCCACTGGAACACCATTGTGGTCCAACACTGGAATGTGAATAGGTCCGTGCCATGGGCGTTGGGGTTGTTCATAGTGGGATGGGACACCTTGAGGAACACCATAGTGAGCTTGGGCTGGTACACCAAAATGACTAGCTGGGATTGAATTACGAGCGGCAGCTTCATTGTAAGCTTGGAAGTGATGAGCTCTGGCAGCGGCTACAGCTGGTTCATCTTGGGGAACTCCATCGTGGCCAATCACGGGGAGGGGACCTCGGTATCCGCCGTAGATGCCACGGCGGCGACGATAATGATGGTAACCTCCTGAGGAAAACATAATATCATATTCCATTAGAACATGAATTGTTAGATAACTTCTCAAACAAAGGTACTGGTGAAAAGATGAAATTATTGCAAGAATCACTTTTGTAAATCATACGTCATGACTTTCCATATAACACTCATCACAAGCTTCCTTTTTTCATAGCTATTTATATAGCTTTTACACAGAAAAGTGCAATATCAAATAATTGGGTAACAAAAGAAATTAGGTCCAACGTACTAGTTTCAAAATATATCATGCAAATTGTCAAGTAATTACGTAAAGAAACTAGTATCAAAATATTTAAATTTTGATTTATTTGAGAAGAACTGCAAGCACTCTTTTGGCTCATTCAGTACGTTTTGTTGCTTGGATTAAGGCAATCAAAAAACTTTAACTCATCGAACAATACTTCAAACCCTTTTATTTAATATTCTAGCAGGAATTTATTGCTAGAGAGTCACCGAAATTGGGAAGAGATAAAATATCTGTTAGCAATTTTTCTTGACATGCAACAAGAACAGCAAATGCTGAAGCAATTTATAATTGAACTCTGCAAGACATGGGAGTGTCTAACCTTTTCAAGTGAGCTTTCAATAATGTTTCCAACCAAAAAAGATTGCAATCCACAAAAATATATTAGAAATGAGTACGTACCTCGTGAGGCAGCTTCAGCATGAGCAGCAAAATGTGCAGCTCTGGCAGCTGCTACTTCAGGAGTATCATGTGGCACTTGAGCAACTGCTCCATATCCACCATAATATCCAGCACCAGCACCTCCATATAAATGTGCACCTCCTGAATGGGCAGCAAGATGTTGCGCTCTGGCGTGTTGTACAGCGGGCTCATCAACTGGTACTCCAAGTGGGCCAATCACTGGGATATGGATGGGTCCGTACCATTTGGTGGGATGACCGTAATGAGCTGGACTTACAGCGTGTCCGACGATTCCGCCACCGTAGCCAGAGCGACCTGCAGCTTCAGCGTGTGCGGCAAAGTGCTCAGCTTTTGCGTGAGCGACGGCGGGCTCGTCCAGAGGGACGCCATTTGGGCCAATTGTGGGAATGTGGTAAGCGGCTGGGGAGTAGCCTACCCAAGTAGCGGAAGTTACAGCCAAAAGGCAAGATACAGCAATCTGCAAAACAAATACAACCATCTATATATCATCAATTACAACATCGTATTCTCATCATTTCAAAATGACATTTATCATTAATTAGGGTTCAATCAACAGAAAATTTTGGGCTCTTATCTCATAAAGAGGAAGACCTGATTGTCACATCTTTTCATATAAGGAGTGACCAGAATTAGGGAACATCAGAATTCAGCATGAATTTTGAAAATGATTCTGATGTATATTCAAGAAAAGCGATATTCAAGGTTCCTCATTTGAAATTTAGACCAGATCAGTGAGATATGCTACGAACATGAATTTCTATAAACTGAATTACTACATGATTGAATAGTGGTAAAACTGAATCGCAGAAATATCTACTTTTGCGATGTGTGAAGTGCCAACTTCACGCACGACCATAAAAAAAAACTATTCTCATATCCATAGGGTGATAATATCTTGAAGCTTAGTAAGTCAAACGAATAATTAAAAACATTCGCAAGGAAAGATTTTGTGAATTGGGTAATTTTGAAATATCAAAAATACAGAGCAGAGGACTGAATTATTGTTGAAATGCTACTCACACAGTTAACAGTGACATGAAATATGATATTTTGAAATGCATTCATTTAATTAACAAAAACAATAGAATTTCTGACAAATATGTCTGTTGCACGTGAATATATTTGATAGTTGATGTATCGTTCAATCTTGTGTAAAAAACAAATATAAAATTTGAACCAGTTAATTCAGAGTGGAAAAATAACGCAAAATTTATATACATGTTAGTGATTTCTATTTTTGTATATTTGGTAACATTTCACTACCCTATATTCAATTATAATATTTGAGGATGGAAGAATTATTCGAATTGATGGAAAAGCACGACTAATGAAAATAAGCAAGAATAAATAAGTTCACATATCTTTTAAAAAATTCTATGCTCATTCGTAAAGCAATATATTATGATCTTGAAATTACTACTTCCCACTTTTCGCCATCAACACTTCCTACTCAATTGATTAATGAATTGTTTTAATGTGTGGTCGATTGCTTAACGTATGTATCACTCTGCTATATCAATTAATTGTATGTTAATTGAATATGATCTTGTAGTTGTTTTTCTGAATGCATGTAGCAAATATATCAGATCCAGATTATCAAACAGGCGGAATTTATGCGTATACCTAAGGCAGTCAGATTATACAAGCTTAACTAGAAGACATATTGAAACAATTGAATTTGATTATTACACCTAGGGACGATTAAATACTAATTGAATAACTGTATCTTGAGTATAATAGTAATTGATATAGTAGTTTCAAAGATTGTTGCCATTGTTATTAAACAAAGAATTAAATTTCATGCGATCCCTAGGTCAACAAAAAATCATAAAACATTTTGATTGCAGTAAATATATCCCTGGCTGATTAGTAATTGATGTTTTAATTTGGTAATTGCTGCCATCAAACAAAATGATAATAACTTTACTTTTGTTATGTTTATGATCGTATTCTGTTATTCATGAACAGATATTATTGTTATTGCAAATTTACAATAATGGATATTTCCCTTATAATAATAATCAACTGTTGTTCTAATGAACTATTTCTTGTTTTGATATCTCTCATGAGAATAATTCCAAATTTGAGAATAACGAAGCCCTCTGGACTCATTACCATTTTTGTAGCAAAAGTCAGAGTATGAAATATTCATTTGATTTAGTTGTGGATAATTCTATTATCTTTGAACTAATCGACTACTATCCATTGTGATAATTATTATCACACGACTGAATATTACATAATCGGTGTTTTATCCACCACAATCAATTTTACGTTGGCACTTGTCTCTCAATTTGCAAAATACTCCAGAACTTTCTGATCATGAATTACATTATACTTGTACTACCTGAATTCAAAATGCAATAAATCCATAATTTTGTTTGTTTCAATTTTGAAAATTATCAAAGTTGATCATTAGTTCATTTATTTCGAAGTATAGAACCGGACGCGTTACTTTTTATGAGTCTTAGCTTTTTATCTCAAAGTTTCACAAGTTTTCGAAAAACCAGGACTCAAAACTTGTAGGATGATGAAAATTTTGATACAAAGAAAAAGATTGGATTTTCTGAGTGCAATCTTTTTGTATGCACCATCCAAAGATTACTTGCATGTAAATATTGTTATATTCGAAAATATCTATAACCATCACAGATAACTTTTCGTATGATGGAAATATTTGAAGATGATTCAAATTTTGTAGCTGTAATTTCAGCGACCTAAATTCTGCTACATTTGAAGGTTTTTGTTACAAATATTTCTCCATTTCGGCAAAAAGTCATTTTCTAATGATTATGCAAATGTTTTTGCGTATGAACGTAACTTATGCGTGACCCGAAATTTTATTGTACTTGTTATACAATTCTTTTACTCACCAGAACCCTCATGGTTGGTAGCTTAGCTAACCTCCTATTACTAGGACTGTTGAGCGAACTGCGAACTGTGATGGTCCGAAGACCGCTTTGCGCTTATATACCTCGTGGGCAGTTGGGTGGTTACCTGCCACCTTTGGTGGTGGCTGCTCTTGCGACTCCTAGCACCCGCAAGGTCCCTTTCACTCTCTGTTACCGTTGTTGATTCTTGTTGCTTTCGTTACTATTTGTTGCGGTCATTAGCTATCATTGTCATCATGAAGCCGAAATAAGTGAGGAAAGGAATACCACGCCTAGGCAAGCCCCAATAAGCATCAGGGGTCAAACATTCCTGAGATCTTGATGCTTATTTCTGAATCAAAATCTTCTTATTCTGTTTCATGCTACAATCATATATTGGAATGAAAACTAACCATTTATTGCTTCAATCTGGTATTATCGTGAAAGGATTCATTTTTGTACCTTACCATCAAAACATTGCACCCGTACTTAGTAATAATTGCACACTATTCGTCCAAATTCTATCTATGTGGAACAGAATCAGTCATTTGTGTTACAACCTTCTTCAGAAAATCATTCAAATGATACATTTATTGTTCATAGATAGTATCCAAAAAGTACTTGGTGATAAGAGGATTTCGTATAATATTCATGAAGTACCTAAACTAATGGCTACAAGTAAACATGTAATATATGGTCGAAAAAAAAAATACATCTAATTCGAATCTACATCTTTCCCAATATGTATAAGCGGTTAATTCCATTTTTATTTCAAAAATTGATTTTTTCTTCTTGATAATAAAATATCTATTAATATGTTGGATAATAATTGGATACATCAATTGGAAATTTATGTACCTAATGGAAAATTCATATCTCCATATTCATGAACAATATTTTGGGAATGTATTTTGGACATTAAAATGCATATTACTTAATTAGTGAACGTACAAATTGAGTTGTTCATGCTTTTATTATCGAATGAACCGAATTAAATGCAACATCCGCCCAAACGAAACTACATTTTAATTTTCAATTATGAAGGCAAAACATCTATTTCATATTCCAAAATAATCAACAGAATTAATCAACAATATTCAAAACTAATTCTGAAATATTTACTGTGCAATGCAGTCGAAATCAAGTTGTTGAAATTCATATTTCAATATGATTAAAAGTTTCTTAATAACATATTTCATAAATTTCCGCGTGAATAAATTCTTATACTAATTTTTACCGAATTATTCTCTATTTTGTTTTATTGAATGCAATATAGATAGATTACTAACATTTGTGAAATGATGTTGTGATTACTATGTATTTACATTAACATGTGATATTTACAACAGTAAATTGATCATCATGGTCACGCCTTCTATGATTGTTACAGCAGAAGGACAGATCACGAATCAAGCATGAAGAATCAATTAAATAGTTTAATTTTAGTATAACAGTAGTTTTTTATCCATCATTTTTTGTTTTTCATGTCTGGTAGATTCAGGCGAATCAAATAACTCGAGGAATCAGATGAGATAGGGAATCTGTTGATATTATTCACATTGCTAGAAACTGGCATCATACAACTAATATATAATTTTATCTCTTATCTATTGCAATATCCCCCAGCAGAATATTTTGTTCTGCGTTTGCGAGGCTTCTCATCTATCCAGACGTTGTTGTATATGCAATTTTGGCGCGCATGGAAGCTACTTATTCGCAATTGTATGGTATTTTGAACAAAATTGATGTCGAGTGCTCTGATTCTTTTATTTTTATGCAGCAGAGATCTTATTTTAATTGGCTCTCGAGTATATTCCTGGAGGGCATCCATGTTAAAGATTTATGCATAATGATGATGTTGAATCCATAAAAATGTGATTATCCAGTAATCAAAAAGGAAGTTCCAAACGTGGTTTAAAACCTTGGAGACCTAGAGTATTTACTCACCTGTAATCGCTGTCATCTCATAATTTGGAATAATTGTAATGCTTTGAATTAAAATTAAACATATTGATTCTAAAATGATTAGTCTTTCCAATTTTGTGGATGTCTTTCACAGAAAGAGACTATGCTTGTTTTCGTAGAAAAACTCAAGATATGCGAACGCACCTTATGTTCCCTGATCGGACTCACGGCCAAATTATATATGAATCGATCGGTTATTAAGTGGTCAATGAGATGCCAGAATTTTATAATGCAGGGTCCTGTCCTAAGTGTCAAAAACGACCAATTTTTGTCAAACTAGTACCAACCGATAGCGAAGTTCAAGTAATTCAAGCAGAAATCGGTGTGTCACCTCCTGTCCTGTCCAGGCAGACGGCAGTCATCCCTAAGTGTAACTCATTTCCGTATCAAGGCTCCTTGATTGAACTTACGATAATAATTTTTCTCAATCTGAAAATCGAATCTTCTTGATCTCGAAAAAACCAGAGTATCGATTCTTTACCTACATGAGAATACCAAAGTGCTACCTCCTATCCTGTCCGGAAGGGCGACAGCCACTCTTCAAATCTTTTTAATTTTCAGGCTACAAATTCGAATGCAGCTGTAATCTTTAATCAAATTTATGATTATTCCGCATAAATTATAGCTTGAGCCTTCTTGAACATAAAAATACCAAAGTGCTGCCTGTTTGGGAGGGCAGCAGTCACACCTAAGTGTAACGCTTTTTTGTACTCGACTTCCCTCATTGAATTCAATTATTTGAAGCTTGAATCTCCCTGAACATGGACAAAACGGAGTACATTCGATGAGAGAAGTACATCTGCGTCCGAAATTAGGACCTTAAAATCAAATAGACTTTAAGAGTGGATGCTGTCCTAACGGACAGACTGAAAGACAGCACTTCAAGATTCTCGGGTTCAAGAAGGCTTAAACTACAATTAAAAATAATAATGGTATATTTGATGAGAGAAGTACACCTTGGTTATTTCGTGGTCAGAAAGGTTCGTAAGGTATCGTAAGCTCGAGCAGGGAAGTTAGTTACAAAAATTGGTCTCACTTAGGGATGTCTGCCACCCTGCTGAGCAGGGCAGGGGGTGGCATTTTGGTTTTCTCTCAGTGCAATTATGAGTCCTATCAGGGAAGTTGCGCCGAAAAATTTGATCAGAACTGATCTGTGTTCGAAAGGAACCTGCTTTTATAAAGTGTAGCATCCCAATAACTGCTAATTATCTGATCGATTCCTATACAATTGAGCCGTTAGTCCTAAGTTTGATTGAGGTGTAAATGCAAATTAAAAAATGGATTTTAATTGGCAACAAAAAATTGCTTGGAAAAAAAATTTTGGGAACACTTTGTGATCCAATATGTTTTATTGGATATAAGTTTCGTATACGAATAATCAGGAAACAACGTTTCAACAGCAAAATGCTGCTTTTTCAAGTGAATATATATATTTTTTTCACTTAAAAAATGCAACTTTTTGCTGTTTCTAATTATTTTCATACAGAACTATAAATAGTTCCTATGAACAGATACTCATAGTATGACAGTTTTTCGAATGTGAGGGAAGTTTGCAAAATTGAATAACAGCTTACAGTAAAAATTGTTTCGAGTTTACCCAAATATGCTTTACTGTTAGGCTCATGTAGATCGTCTATCAATGAACTTTCAGTAAATTAGACAGATTTGCCTCACGTCTGAAAAAATGTCTGACTGAGAGAAGTTGTTCAAAGAAGCTATTTTTTGTTGCTAATTGAAATCAGTTTTTCAATATGCATTAACACTTAGCGAGGATTTCAAAAAGCAAATATCTCAAGCTTACAGCTGTAAATGTCTTTGTTAAAAATGGATGCTTGTAAAGAATTAGTCACAAGTGCCTGGCCTAGAAGTCGAAATTTCAAGATACTTGTTCATTTCAACGAAATCCAGTACTGATTCATTGGTATTCTTGTGATAGATACAATGTGAATATCATCCCTCATTTATTAGATTGACATTGCCGTTCTGCTGGCGATATTGTTACATAATAACATTTGCGTTGCCATGACTATAATAATTTCTCTAAGTGAATTCATAAACTTGCAGTTTCGCTGTCAATGTTGACTCATATTTATAAAAAGAAGGACAGTCAAAATTAGGTTTGTTTCTGCTTGTTAACAGTAATGGCAGAGCTAAAAGCTTTCGACGAACATGTCTAATTGATCTGTAAATGTTTTCAGATACCATGAAAGTAATACAACACAGAATTTATGTAACTGGTAATTAGCTCTTAGTTTAGTGAAGCTCTAACGACGGACGACAAGAAACAAAACATTGGCTTCTGACATGGGTAACATTTTATACATGACTTTATAGCTTTACACGTGTCTTAAGTTTGAACGGTGTGTATTAACGAACGGAAACAATAAGTTCATAAATTATTCTACAGTTAAAAATCTGATAGTATGGTCCTCCACTATCAGGAATCATCATCATGTTATTTTGAGATATCGATCTACATGATAATCCCATCATTGTTATAAATATTAAATCCATACAACACAAATTTCAAAATAATTTTCTAGTGTTGGAAATAGAATTAAAATTACATTTCAAATACATAAAATGAAAGTATGCTCTTATATTAATATCACTCACCGAAGATATGATACTGTATCCTAACAGGATAGGATACGACGTAGTAAATATTCTGAATTCCACTTTACTCTTATATGGAATAATACAGAAATATTCTAATGTTAATTCTATCATTTATATTTTATTACTTCATTTGTACTTCCTATACGAAGATAATTATAATTATCACGAACATTCTAAGGTACATTAAATAACTAGACGCATAAATAATAGACCTCAATTAATCCAGGATAGATTTAATTATATTAGTGATTAGAAAAAGAGTATTTTCATGGAGACTCTCAAGATATGGCACTATTCGTTGAAATCTCTTGAGTCTCTTCTTATTCATTGATTATCAGAGCTTTTCTCTTAAAATGTTTCTATCAAGCATAGAACAAAGAGATCAAATTCATCATGTCATTAATTTTTATTCATTCTACTTCAATTAAATAGAAGATAATGCATGATTAGGTGGACCACAATACCGTAATAGGCGTACTTGGTCTTTGATTTCGCAAAAGGTCGTCTGTGTAATTCTGTTGAAAAAAATCTGGCGTACGCTTTGCTATTTGAGCTCTATTCAGATGACCTTCGAAGTAATTCAACGTGCATTACTAGTTTTATGAAATGTATTCGATTAGAAAAGTCAACATATACAAATCACTTTTGTCACAATCATATCTATTATTTTCCAGCTTATACGAGGAACGACAACATGATCACCCATTCAGAATTCTCCCATATGCATATTATCTTCATAATTTAACACCTTTTCATTCCACATCTAGAACAAACTTTCAACTTGAACCTCCTGTTATGTGTACCAAATACTCATAACATTCTTGATAAGCATGATCCACGATCAATTCGAACATAAAACAACTGTACTAGGATGTACTGATAAAGTGCTATCATTAGCTGGTATTGATTCACAGTTCGTGCATCGCTTACACAGCGTTGCAGGCTCTCGTCACTTCGCCAGCGTTGTTCTTTTCCGTAATCTCCCCTATTTTCTACTATTTTCAAAGATGAAATTATCTAAGATATTCTTTCTATGTCTTGAAGGAGTCGCTAAATATTATTTTTTCAATATTTTCTGCACAGTAATATATGACTCCATTAATTTTTCATCAGCTTCTGTCAGAGCTTTGTTCTTCATTCTATTGTCTGCCATTTAAAATTCCGTTTTCAATTGTTCAAAATATATAGACACTAATTTCAGTCATGCAGGTATTGATGTTAATTTCATTAATTTTTAGGTACATGTCGCTTTTATTACCGGAGCTCTATCCACTATTGCAGGTATACAAAGTCTGAGGTTTGCATTAATTATCACATTGAGAATAAAAATTATAGCCTAGCTCTTCCGGTGCAGTACAGCCGAATTGCTTTTTCTTAAATATCATTAGTAATCGAATCTTTCTGGATTGGAACGAGATTTGCATCGAGTCATGTTGAAATCATTATAGTCAGGCTTTCAGCCTACACAGTCTATCCAAGCTTTCTACAACTACTTAATCACATGTCCAGAATAATGAATATTGCTGTGAAGTCCTCGGTTTCTACATCAAATATATACAATTTTATAGTCAGGGACACTTATTTCTGTAAATCAAGTCTACTAGTCACAAAATGCATATCAATGCTCAAAGATAATCTCACAATAAATAAAAAGCTGAAATAATAATACTGCTTTTATTATAGGATAATCAACACAGAATTGAATATTTTTCTAATAAATATTACTCTTTTTATTCCTAATCTAAATGACATTATTCAGTCCATTTAATTATAATAATGACCAATCCTACGTGAATAATTGCGTTAAATATTTGACACATTAGGCTGATATTAATAAAAGACCTTGAATAAATAATAATTGTAAAGCATGCATAGATTACTGCAATTTGCATCTATTTCAACCAGGAGAACTTGAACCATATAATTTAAATTTACAACGCTGCACTCCAAATAACAGGATCAAGTACTTGCATATTCTATAACTGCTTTCTTTTCGTATAGCCGTTCTCTCATAAATAAATTTACTATCGGAATTTGATTACGTTAGGCGCTATGCGACCCTCAAATGAAATTGAAATGAAATGTCGCAGTTAAAGCATTTCCAGTTTCATGTTGACATCAATCAAAACCTTGATATTGATACATTTCACTCTGAGAGGATTATAAAATGTATATTATAAAAGCACTTTCATTTTATTGGAACTGCCTTTATCTCTGTATTTGGAAAAACAAAGGTCAAACATAAATTTGAATTATATATTGGGTCCTCTCTATTCCTGGAAAAGACCATATCTCATAAGAAAGAGCTTTTGCGAAACATCGCTGATGATACGATAAAGCTAGAATTCTTGTACTTAGGCATAATAGAACTAACAAATGAGTTTATTGCAACGTTGATGATTTTCGGTACTTCGTGAATTTTTTTGTAAGTATGCTAGAATTCAAGCTGACGTTATTCAATAGAAGTATCTTCTTGTATGACGCTCAGGTTGATGTTTATGTATTTTCTCTTGAAGAGTTTGGATATTTTCCATTCTAAGGGTTGATATTTCTGCTCTCTCTGAAAAATTCAGTTTTAATATCACTTAAAACAGAGGGTTAAATTTCATCACCCAGTGATATAATAATGCACAAGTACTGTGAAGTTAGGAGTTTTCAATATATTATCTAATTTAAACTTGGAAGAGACAGACAGAATTGTTGAATAGTTACATTTCAAAGTAAAATGATGCATAGATCATAATCTAAAATATGTCCGGAAACATTAATGTTGATCTAGGTTCATGTGCACTGAGGACTGAGAAAGGGATTAATCCCCACGAAGCAAAGGTAGGAAGGTGCTCCCAGTACAGAAATGTAAATTAAGGAAAATCCTCTATGGACAAGAAAAGGTCTGATTTTGGAGCTGTGTCAAAGCTCCTTTATCTACAGGGTTCAATATTTTAAAAGAAATTACTCTAATTCTTCTCCAAAAAAAAGCTTATATTTCCTGATAGTACTTCCTGTTGGCTGAGAGATTAGATAAGAATTGAGAATATTCAATATTATTCTATAGCACTGAAATAAAACAAATCATGAATCGCACTTCTTTTCTCAGGAAAATGTAAGACTACCATGATTGACTGATTTATCTCATATTTCCAGAATCAGTTTGACAACTGGTAACCTCACCCTACGACTTTAGAAATATCAATTAATCTACCATTTGTACTGCCACACCTGTATCGGGTAAAAGGTAATGATTGATATCATTACAGGTTTTTTTCAAATCTCATAATTATTTTGTTACTAGCAGAATTCACTCAAACTCAAATGTTTCTCAATAATTCCAGGTCATCATGTTGAATGTACATAATTCAACATAAATTTTAATTAACAATTTATGCAACAGAAATGTGAAGATGGGCATCATGATAATAGGTCCAGTATTTGGTAACATAGCTTGCCAAATCACTGATACTGTTGGTTGGACTTATATTGCATAGGAAATTTCTTCTTTATCCCTTACTAGTAATTTTGTGATTTTGAAGTAAATCCCAGACACATAAAACAGCACTACTTTTCATTCTTAGACTTTACAATTCACAAATAAGCTGAACAATAAGTATGTAACTGATGTATATAGAGTTGTGGGTCTTGAGTCATTTTCTTCTTTGATATTACCGACTTTCATATTCTCACTCATTAGGAAGCAACAAAACTGCAAAGAATACAGAAGTCAGGGAGGACTAAAAAATCGGGAAGCTTGACACTGAAACAATGACAGACAATGAATTCAAAGGAAAAGATCAAGTTGAGGTTCTGCTATATATCTGACGTATGTTCAATGATGGTGAATGCGTCAAATATATTGAGTGGCAGGAGCATTTATTTCTTGCACTGTTCACGATGCGTGAATTATCAATTCCACGCATGGCCGTGATGAATGTTAGTATATTGTCAATGTGGAATGTGATAGATTAGTCACAAAAAAAAATAATTTGCATTGATACTAAAAAACAAAGAGCTACTTCTCTTAGGTGCCTAGGATTATTTCACATGAGTGCAATATGCAACATAGCGTTTATTTCTACTTACTTGTACTGAGTATCCATTTTGACTATCTTTGGCTTGATGTCGATACGTATGTTCGTGCGTGCATGCGTGCGTGCGTAGCTCGCAAATCTCAGATCTGGTTGAACGTATAATGTTGAAATTTTGTATTTAATACTGATATAGAGTCTAGTTCTGCACCTCGCAATATGGTTGCAATCGTCTGTACCAGAAGTGCACTTTACTTGAAACTTTTTTCGAATTTCTCTAATAAATCCAGGATGATCAATCGTAGGATGTTGAAATTCAGAATTTCAATTTGCTGTTGTATCAGAATGGTTATCTGCAATTCTTGTATTGATCAGCCAAGCCAGTAGTGCACTTTACTTGAAACTTTTTTTAAATTTTTTGCATAAATCTAGAATGATCAGCCATAGCATATCGAAATTTAGTGTTTGAACTTGTTGTAGCATCAAAATAGTTTAATTGAAATGATAAGGTAGGCAATGATAATCTGTTGTCAGTTTTCCAATTTTGTTTGACATTTTACATATCAAAATATCTTTTTTTGAATTTCATTTCGTAAGCATGACAAATGCAGCAAAATTTGATCAGAACATGCTTTTTCATACAAATTTAAAATTAATTTTCAATATGTTGGTCACAGGGTCCAACTTTGATTTTAGCATTATTGAACTCCGAATATACATACTTATCAAACCTCTTGAAGGCACGAAAAACAAAATGAGGCACTGAAATTTACGACTATTTGACGGTCTAAAAGTACAAGGAAGTATTGTGAAACCGACAAAATTCACCTATTGAGATACGTATGTACGTATGTATGTGTATACTCGCAAATCTTAGGATTCGCCAAACGTATAATGCTGAAATTTTGTATAAAAGTCTGGTATAGGATCTAGGATCTTGGTGTGCACCTCGCATTATGGTTGCAATCGTCTGTATTGGAAGTGCATTTTACCTGATACTTTTTTTGAATTCTCCGCATAAATCTAGAATGATTAGCCGTAGGATACTAGAATTCAGTATTTTAAATTGCTGTAGCATCCAAATGATCATCTCCTATTTTCGTCCCAATCGACTAAGCCGGAAGTGCACTTTATATAACAGACTTTTCGAATTTTTCTCATAAATTTGAAATAATCAGTCGCAGAATAGTGGGATTAAGCACTCTTATACCATCTACCTTGCATTATGATTGTGATCGGTTAAGCCGTGAGTGCAGTTTACTCAAAACATTTTTTAATTTTCTGAAAAATCCGAAACGATTGAACGTAGAATATTAGAGTACAGTATTAAAGATGATAGTACTGTCTAGATGCTTATATCCTATTTTCATTGGGATCAACTGAGTCGAAAATGCACTATTCTTGACGATCTTGGAATTTTGCGCATAAATCCAAAACTGTTAGCCGTAGAACTCTTGAAATCAGTATTTAGGAATGCTGTGACATAAGAATGGTGATATACTGTTTCCATAGCAACCGACTAGCCGTGGAATGATGAGATGTTGTGTTTGATCATATATATATCCAATGCTGTACAAGTAACTCACGGGATGTTCACATCATATTTTTAGCGCATTTTTTGGAAAAAAGGTGCTATTATATTCACTTTGGCTGTCTGGCTGGCTGGCTGGCTGGCTGGCTGGCTGGCGTGACGCTGAGTTCTCAGAAACTATACTATTTACAGACTTGAAACTGATACCAAATATAAGCTACTGTTTCGTAGGTTTGCACAAATTGCTTTAATTCAGGCTCAGTGATTGTGTAAGATTAAATTATTCAATTACTTGTTTCAAGTGGAACAATGCCCATAGATATGTATGACATTAGGGATATGGCAACTGAAATTTATTAATGTAGATAAAAATTTAGTCACAACTTCAGCCGCCGGTGTCACTATTATTATGTACAGTTGTTAAATCTGTCCGGGATTCATTCAATGACTTGTTTGACGCGAATTTGAAGCTTATCAGAATGAATTATTATTATTGGTTGAAAATTTGTTTACTTTTGGTGTATTCTCTTTATATAGCTTTGATAAAGATCAAATAATCATTTCAAGGTACAGCACTTGACCTCCCGTCAGTCAATAACTAAACAATGAAGATTAAAAAGTATTTTTGAGTTTGTACATGCATAAATTATGTACCTATCAAATAGTCAACTTGAAACTAGTACTAAATGGAAGCTGCTGTTTCGTGAGATTTATCAAACTGCTTGATTTCAAGCTCAGTAATTGTGGGAGATGGTAATTTGCGAAATCTCTGAAGTAACAAGCATTCATGAGCTGTCAAAAATGCGCTTTCATCATCTAGATGATTCTTCCATTTTTTCACCTCTCTTAGGACGAATTGAGCCTTTTTCATATGATGGATTGTTTTCTGATACTGACTAGACATTTAAATGCTATTGGTGGAATATGGACTTACAGTGTAGTCATGGCGAGGTTGTCATGGTACTTACTGTTCCCCGTGACTTTCTTGACAATTTCTGCGAAGGAGCAGACAGAAGAACAGGGAGTATGTCAAATCTTATTCATCGTGAAAGTCGTTTAGAGGTTAGTTTTCAATGAATGAATTATGGGAAAACGATTCTCACACCTGGCAAGCGGGACAAAGTTGTACTTACAGACTGCAAGACATGTTATATTTTACGAAGGTAGTGTCAAAATTTATTCACCCAACAATCGATATGAGAGGAAAGTTTGAACCATGAATGAAATTGATAGATAGATAACGTCTCATATTAATTGTTAAGGGAGTAATTTCTGACACTTCCCTTGTGAAATATCACATGGTTTGCACTCTGTAAGAGCAACTTTGCTCACTTGTCAGATGTAAGAAACGTTTTGTAATGAATTATTCATTGAAAACTAATCACCAACCGAGTTTCACGATGAATAAAATTTGACAAGAATACTTTGAAAACTTACACGTTTCTTATCATTTTCTACATGTATGAACGACTTTGGGATTATCATGTACTTTTCTTATGGCCGGTTTTAGAAAACCAAGTAAATTCATTTTATCAAACAAATTTTCATCAATTTGTATTTTCTTATAACAAAAAATAATTGTTGTCAAATAATCGACTGTCATCTGATAGAATAAATTTGATTTACTCTGGAAGTAAATTACTCTGCCCTTCATAAAACCGGGCATTACTCGATTAAGATAACCGATTCTATTAATATGGCAGTGAATAAAATGATACAACGATTTTTTCACGGGCCCTTGGTCTACTTGTGCTCTATATAATCTATTTCAAAGGACCATAAAAGATATGGATTGAATATCCGAGTACTATATTGCAAATTCTCAACTAGAACCAACTACAAACTTTTCTGCATAGCAGAATTCTGGTTTAATGTATACATACTTATTAATATATTGTAATGAATTCTGCGCAACCAATACCACGGTTCCGGCAACATTTAGAGGGCTTATGATCTTGAAACTAATTTTTATGAATAAATATAAGCAAATCGAGCTGTCATGTTAACATACGTGCATAATTCATGTCACATAATTCATAAGACAAGAGCATTGTTATACAATTATTTTTACATGCATCAATGTCAGAGTGTGATGGAATTCGGCGTTCTGAAAGGTGATAAGCAAATCATACACCAATTCAAATTACATACTTCAGTGTTAATAATTGGCAACAACATGCTCTATTTTATTTTGAATTGTTCTAATGAAGGTGTGGAGAATTTGAACTTGACACTGATATTGATTAATGGATCACACAATGTGTAGTACCTACGTCAAAATTAGTGAGATCTTTTTCCGTGTTACAATTACATATTCATTCACTCTTATGCTTTTATTGTCGGTTGATTGATTATGTCTTGAATTTTTAAAAAAATGTACAATGTAATTTGATCTGTTGTCTAACAAATATGTCTACAGCGAATCTGAATGTGTAGGAATATGGCTTGACCAGCTGTACAAGGAAACTGATCTTTTTTACTGAATACACAAAAGATAAACAATGTAGTATGTAAAAGCATGAATTTAGAAGGAGAGGACTTATTTCCTATGTATTCAAAATTGATACATTTCGATATAATTCATATTCTCAATTTAGCACAAGTTTCACAAGAAATCGTGGGAAGAGTAAACAACTTCAGACATCAGAAAACCGTCTGACAGATATATTTTCTATTTCTGTAAGACTGCTAAAAAAAAAAAACGGTCTTCAAATTTGCCGCCCCTAAAATTGCCGCTGTAGGTTCAAGTCTACTCAGCCTGTTGATAAATTCGCAACTGTTCCCCTTTTATCCTCTTTCAAGGATTATATAATCATTCCTACCGCCCCGAGTTCACAACTACTCATAAACGTCAAAAATAGAGAATAGAATCTTACGCGTTACTATTAGCCATAATTACAATAAATCTGACTCCCATTCTATTCCAGTTTCATTCATCTCCAAAGATGTTCTTCCTCATTACTCAATAACGTCTTTTTTGTTGTAGGTTCTCTGAAGGTTGCCGCTTCCACACACTAGATGATTCAGAAGATAAATTTTTATATCAGCGCTTCATAATTAATTTAAACACTGTAGGTGCGTAGCAAATAATAACAATATTAGGTGTCACTTATGTAAACTTGATTTAACAAATAATCTTACGCACAGAAGTTGCTCAACTAGGAATTGTAATGTGTAAATTTTTCTTTGGACAACGAGAAAGCTAATTTTATGATCTGAAACGACAATTAAATTCAATAAACTAGTTCAATTGACTCTGGAATGGACTTACAATATAAATTTTAATTGTTATTGTCGTGGAGCTACATCTATGACCAATTTATTAGATTATCATATTATCCTATAAATTAACATACAAGCTTTCCCGATGAAATGACTAAATAATAGATATTCGATTCTTATTAACAAAAAAAGTATAAAGAAATTCAAGTACCGAAACTATTAGGGATAATTGTCAAAAGAATAATAGTCAGAATTAGTTATTTGTGTATTTAGAACACAAAGATTTGTCGCTCGACCATTGATATTGAAGCCTGAGCCGAAGGCTAATCATACAAACGATCTTTCATAATTTTTCCAATGAATTCAGATATTTATGGTAGATCGACACGAATCAAACCATTCCAAGTGCAAGGATTGAAAAAATAAACAGAATTAGCAAGTATCCGATTCGCCTCATATTTTAGGGTAAATTGATTGCTACGGGGCTCACAAATTTGATCTTGTTCGCTTTGTATCTTAACATTCTGACCCTCACACGCATTGAATAAAATTAAATTCCCTGGCATGAATACCCTATGCTTTGACTACAATCTCTATATTCTTCCAACTCTGCGTAGGTAGTTTCATTTAAGTACATCTAGTGCCTCCTAGAAAATATTTTTGTGGTGCCCATTTTCTATTTGGATGAGTGTGTTTAATCGAATAGCCCTCTTCAACTGTATCGATTCAATTTTCTAGTCTTTTTTCCTTAGTTAAGTAGTCAGAAAAGGTATTACTCAACTTGTCCATAATTTCTGGTAAATTGTCTTGTTAATGATAGTCTGGACCTTGAATTTTTCAAGGAGCTTATCAGTCGAATTAGATAAAATTTGATGGGAAAATAAACATAATAAATCTAGAGATATATCTATCACCAAATAAAACAGCTTCCAATTATAGAACAAATGATGGTGAGAAAAGTAGTACAATAGACAGCATTTTAATCTGAAAAATTTCAGGGTAAAAACATTTCGTTTGGCATTGTTCGAACTCAGTGTCAATTCAGGAAATACAAATTGGTTAGTATTCTCCTTAATTTTATTAACGGCCACGTACAATTGTTTAATAATATCTCAGGTCACGTTCACTATTCCCACATATAAGATCGATAAATTGTCTTTGCTGAAAAAGTTCCACTCAACAACCAAAATATTTTGAACTTGTCTCAGGAGTTGCTTTTTAAACTTAATTCAAGAGCAACAAAACATGTGTACAAACCATCCAGATCTTGACAAGCTTATATAAGTTCGATGGAAGTGCTTTTGGAGATGAACTCTGAATGAGTTATAGAGAAAAACTGTTTCCATATTTTTCTTTCGTAAACAATTATTTCAGGTCCACTGTAGATTTTTGAGATAAAAATGAGAAATCTTCGCATTTTACCATATCCTTAGCGGTTTATTCGCGGATGCAAATATTTTCCTCAAAAATAGTGAATTATGTCATAATAATCATCATTATTTATGTCTTTCACATATCTATAAATGAATGGTGATAGTAATTAACTGTTTGGCATACGTAAAGGCAGACTCTTGCTCTTAGCTACATTCTCTTGAAGAATAAATTTCATCACGTGCTCAATCAATGATAAAGTCACAGAAAGATTTGGTTTCTTGAAGTTGCGATGTACAACGTGGAATCTAAATATTACTACGAAATTGGAGAATTCCAATTATTTTTCCGCCAACGTACTTTTTTACAAATCGTAATATTGCGAAAACAAGAATTTTGATTTATTTTTCAGACCTTGGCAATATTAAAAAGAAAGAAAGACTCTGAAGGATCTTTTTGTTTGACAGAGATGAGGAATTCTTTTTGTAATTGTTGAAGCGTAATTACCACAAAATGAACACCAGACCAATTATTTTAAAATAACGCTCTCATTTTCCTTACCCAAGGTTATTGAATAGAAGTTAATGCAATTTGTACTACAAAATTTTTCATATTGTCATGGGTTCTATTATGTAGCTCTAAATCAATAATTTGAATTAAATATAATATTGGAAGTGATGCACTGTAGACTGAGAATTGGTTCATCATAATTATATGATAATTGAACCAGACTGTGTTGGAAATTTGTTTCATATTGCTTAAAAATTTAAAGATTATCCCTTGCAAGAAAATCATGTATCATAATTTAAGGCGTTGCACCAAATTTTAATTGCTTGGTGAAACCGGAAGCGAAATTTAGAGGTCCCATCTGTATGACGGAATTCAACTTGAATTGTTCGTATACCTCACTTGTACACTACTTGAATTTTTCTACAGCTTCAAGACCCAAATTTGATTCCACTTACCTTGTACAAGGAATAAAATGAATATCATAGTATAACGATTATTAGTTTTCATGCTTCCAGGAATAAAAATCTTTTCTTTTGTGTTGAGTTCAGACAATCACCGCTTTGGCTATGTAAATTGAGCGAAACACAATAAGACGCTCTGTCATTTCAACTACTTTCCAGGCTATTGCAAGAAAGTCTGATTGCGCTAGTTCAAGTTGCTATCAGACAAAATTTACTGCGTTGAATGGTTTCTTTCAAGTATGCTAGTAATTATCTTCTTCATTTCTGAAATATTAGTATTGCCTCAATGAGACAAATTATATATTCACGAAATGAATTATATTCTCAAAAGAATGTTTCACTGAATGAATAATTTATGGAATTCAAACCGCTAGCGCCCAGGAAGCTCACATAGTTCAATTATTAGTTGGTTTCAGATTGATTAGTTTATCGCAATTGGCGTGAAGTCTTATTTATTGATTCAACTGATCTTTGTTTAGAATACAGATTTTAATGATAGTGAAGAAAAATCATTGTAAGTTGATCATTGATAATTCTATTAACATAACTGAACTGTGTCTAGTCAATTTAGACAAAAAATGACCAAATCTACCATATAAATGATACTGGTTTTTTTTTCCAGGAATATCATCGTTTTTGCATATACAATGAGTGTGCAGAAGTCATATTGTCAAATCATTGTGCTTCAGGAGATATCGAAGACCAAAGATCAAAAATCTCTTTTTTGTCCAGTTTTTCGCAAATCTCTCTGTTTTTACCGATCAAAGAGCATTTGAGAACATGAGTAAAAATCAAGTACAAACTTCTCTCTTAAAAAAAGACTCCATGACTCATTTGCGTATTTATAACCGTTGATAACATATCGCTCGTAAAAAGTGCGACCTAATGTTTTTAATGGAAAGTATAGCTAATATATTGACGATATAAAACGTTATGACGAATATTTCACCTGATTACAAAGTTCTGACACATTTGTTCACCCATTTTGATAAGAATATCTGTTTTAAGCATGTCTGAATCCATTTTGAGACTTTTCGGCTTGACGTCGATACGTGTGTATGTATGTATCTCGAGACTCGACAAATATATAATGTCGATATTTTGTATTCAAGACTGATGTTAGATCTAATTGTTCACTTCGCAATATGGTTGCAAACGTCTGTAACGGAAGTGCACTTCACTTGAAATGTTTTTCGAATTTTTTCGAAAAATCCAAAATTGCTAGACATGGGATGTTGATATTCACTATTTCAAATTATTGTAGCATCTTGATAATTATTTTATAAATCACTGATTCCAGAAACAAGTCCACCTTTGGCCATTTTTGAGTTATATACGACATGACGCCTGAAATACAAAGAACTAACGATTGAGCACATAAACAACCTGAGTTCAACAAGCAGAAGGTATTTTACACGATCCGAAAATGTAGGCTGAGTGCAAAACCACCCTTGGTCCATCATTTCAGTTGTTTCTTTACTCATTCGCACGTATCTTGCTCATTTTAGCTGTGTCATGTCTGACAAAAAAATTATGCATATCAAAAAAGCTTATGAATTTGTGAATAAAAATTAAAGAGATCAGAATCATTGAAGAGAGATTTTGAGATGGTCGAAAGGTGAGAAGAATTATAATTGAGCAATTCGAATGGTTCTTCAGTTGAAGTTACGTACAGCGTTATAGGTTTACTTAGATTTTTTGGAATGTTCATTCTTATCAATAAAATTTCTGGGAGAATATTATGGTAATTTTTGATTTAATGCAGAAACCACTTAAATCCATATTATATTCTACCTTTGAAGCTCCCTGTACACAATTTATATTCACATATTCTGTGATCTTTCTGAAGCTGTGATGCTGATGAAACAAATAAGTTATTTCAAATCTCATATGAAAATGATCAGAGCAGTTGATTAGTTTCTTAGTTAGTAATCTGTGACTCAGTTTGTTTCTGGAATCAGTGATTCTTATATTTTTGAGCTCATCGATTGAGCCTGAAGTGCGCTTTGTATAACAGTCTTGTCGAATTTTGTCGTTATATAAATTCAAATCTATCATCCGTATGATATTGAAATTTCAAATTGAGCACTTCTTTAGCATCTGGTTCTACACCTTGCATTATGATTGCGATCGGCTTAAACGAAAGTGCAGATTACAAGACAGTTTTCCGAATTTTTACATAAATCCAGAATGATCAGTTGTAAATTTTGATTCAAAGTAATTGTAACATTCAAATGATAACTTTACATGTTTTTAGTCTTGCATTCTACTCCGGTGGTGATGCAGAAAAGAGTGCATGATTGCACGTCGGTGCACGTTATACGCGTGGTATCTCATTTACGGTCTTAGATACGCAGATAAGTCATAAAATCTTCTTTGTAGAGAGAAATGCACACTTTATTCTTACTTTTGAGCTCAAATGCTCTACGACCGTTAGAAAATGAGATATTTGCAAAAAACTCATCAAAAACAAAGATTCTGAACCTTGACCTTCGATATCTCATGAAGCCCCGTAATTCGAACATATGATTTTGCACACTTATTGTACATGCCAATATCAATATATCTTCGCAAAAAAAAATCAGAACCAATTATTCGGAAGTTGCAACTTAAATTGACTGGACTAGTTAATTCAGTCTTGCGTGCTGATTTCAGCACTGTTTGATTATTCGTTAATATCACTGTACATTGATGTATAATTGTTTTACCATGCTGCTTTTCGGTAGACTGAAATTGAATTGATTTAGTTTGATTCAGTCTTGTGTAGTGCTTTGATCAACAGCAAAGTAGTATCATTGTACATTGATGATTAATGTTACATTTGGCTCTGTCGTAACAATCAGCAACGAATAAAACATCGTTTTTAGATAAACAAGTCACCCTTTTATATTATATTAGCTTCTTCTTTTTGTATCATCATTTGTCAATCAAATTGATTATATAAATAGCGTAGCATAGCTTATTTGCTAGCACTTAATTCCTTTTCTCCAGTTTTGTTCAACTAGCAGTCATAAGGCAGGAATAATAACAGTCGATTCATGAAAATAAAGTTTTTTTTCGTCATAAAAAACCGTTGACTCAGTTGACTGAGCGGCATTTGTTTAATAGTAGAAATTTATTATACCTGCTAGCGTGAAGTGTGATATATTAGACCAGAAAGAAAAAGATTAGCCATGACGTCTAAAAGGCGAGTAGCTACTTCTTTTAAGTGACTAATCACATTCCACATGAATTGAAACAACGTTTTATTCAACACCTCTCCTAAAAAATCTCGAATCGTTTCTATACGTTAGTTTATTTTTCATCTCCCACAAGATATTTGAATGCTACAGTAAAATATAGGAATTACTAGGTACTCATGACATAGTTGTTATGGTATTTACTGTTTCTCGTGACTTCTCTGCTATGCTCTCACTATAACTAATGCTGGATATCAATTATTTCACGAGACAATAATCACAAACTTATTTTGAATTGATATTGGCTGAAACTTTTTGGTAGGATGTTTCCAAATATGCAATGAAAATTTCCAAGAAAGAAAAGTTATCATTGTTTCGCTTTATTTATGATTCCAACTTCTCCCGCAATATTTCACATAGTGCATAATTTTTTTTCCGCTCAAGCAGAAGCAATTATTTCACATGAAAATAAAATATTCCAGATTCTTGTTCACCTTATCATTCACTGGCATCTTTTTCAAATCTTATGGAAATAAACTTACTTCCCAAGGTGGTCTCCTTATGAATTCAACGGTGTAAAAAAACATAGCATTCCTTACATCAATATCAATATGTGGGACACAAAATACAATCTTCATATCATTCTTGTGCTGGAATGAAAGCACTGAATTGGATTGACTATAATCTAATTGAATATGAATAATAAATAAAGTTGAATATGGCATATTAGCTATTACCTATGATCGTATAAGAACTAACAGTTTTCACTTCTGAACATTTTGAAATTAATATTCTTTTTCGAACTTCCAGGCATATCTATGTAAACTTCAAGTACAATAGCTCAATTCACAATGTCGATCACTATTATATCAATAATAGTTGTCTGAGTGACATCCATGGAAGGACAAAATTGATCAAATTTCACAGAAATCAAAACGATTTGACGTTAAAGACACTCGTGTTAATAGTCTCTAATACACTCATGAAGTTTTCAAGAACACTCGCTTTACTCGTAGTTTTACAAAGTTGCTCATGCATAGAAGAATAACTTTTTACACTTTTATTTCAAATAACTATTGTAGCTCGCAAGTCTTCTTTATTATTGCTCAGCGGTTAACTGAATTAAAGAATTGAAGAATCATCTAGATGATGAAAGCGCATTTTTGACAGCTCATGAATGCTTGTTACTTCAGAGATTTCGCAAATTATCATCTCTCACAATTTCTGAGCTTGGAATCAAGCAGTTTGGGCAAATTTACGAAACAGCAGCTTCCATTTAGTATTAGTTTCAAGTTGACTATTTGATAGGTACATAATTTATGCATGTACAAACTCAAAAATACCTTTTAATCTTCATTGTTTAGTTGTTGACTGACGGGAGGTCAAGTGCTGTACATTAAAATGATAATTTGATCTTTATCAAAGCTATATAAAAAAAATACACCAAAAGTGAACAAATTCTCAGCCAATAATAATAATTCATTCTAATAAGCTTCAAATTCGTGTCAAACAAGTCATTGCATGAATCCCGGACAGATTTGACAACTGTACATAATAATAGTGATACCCTCGGCTAAAGTTGTAACTAAATTTTTTATCTACTTTAATAAATTTCAGTTGCCATAACTCTAATGTCATATATATCTATGGGCATTGTTTCACTTGAAACAAGTAATTGAATAATTCAATCTTCCTCAATCACTGAGCTTGAATTAAAGCAATTTGTGCAAACCTACGAAACAGTAGCTTTTATTTAGTACTAGTTTCAAGTCTGTGAATAGTATAGTTGCTGAGAACTCAGCGTCACGCTAGCCAGCCAGCCAGACAGCCAAAGTGAATATAATAGCGCTTTTTTTCCAAAAAATGCGCTAACAATTCTCATCCAATAGCGAGTTTTCTGCCTTTGAACTCAACAAGTATTGCAGTATCGCAGAAATGAGTTTCATCAAATTTAATATTTGAGGCAAAGAAAATAGAGCATTTCCCAAATCGATGTGGATTTAATATCAACATTTGTGAAAAGAAAACTACTTGGTTATGTTCTATTTACTATTCTTCTTGCCCAATAGTTTTTTGAGCATGCGTCTGCGACCACAAGTTGTGAAAATTGTGTATTACGAATGATCAAATTTATGAATTCGGTATGTAAACAAATATTGAAAGCGCATAGTATCGCGTGCTGTTTTGTAACGATTTTTTGCCTCTCTCGCTTGAATAACTTTCCTATAGGCGATATTCAACGCACTTTTTGCTGGCAGATGATTTCGTAGTTTATGGCGTTGCCCCACGCAGATATGTCATTGTTTCCGCTATGCGAAAACTCAAATTAAATTAATAGCTTTATAGATACGCGTAACGTAGTTTTTTCTCTTTGACACATCACTTTGAATCCGTGTTCCATGAATACACTACTGACATGAACTACATTTTTTTATATGGGATGCAATTTATCAATTGTCACTACAATGTTACAGTTGGAAAGATTTAAATTCTACTATAGTCGGATAAAGCAGACGTCAGTTACAATAGGAAATTGAATAGGAAAGCTTTTATGTTTATTAATTTACAACTACCATAGTTTTTGCTCTAGGTTTGTGTACAGTTTGAGATCATGAAGATGGATTGAGCGACTGGAATGATTGATGAAGAGATTAATAGGCAGGACTGCAATCAACTTTTTTATTCAGTCCAACTCCAATGTTCCAGTACCACTCTAAGCTTATTCAGGACAAAGACAAATATGAAAAATAATTCAAATATATCATAAGTTTTTCAAGTCTAAGAAGGCTCAAATGGAAATTATTACTGACTGCAGTTCTCTGTATTTTTCTCTTCATCAAAGAAGACATTGAAATCATTTAGAAAAGGTCAAAACCCAGAAGGTTTTGCAGTATCATTCTTATTTCATTTACTTAAAAGCTTTTTGTATCTCTCATTAAGTAATAATTTGTGAAACAAAACCTGAATTCATAATGCAGTTTTATAAACATGGAAATAAACTGGTACTCTATATTTCTTTATCATCTGAAGACTCTTTGAATGTAGAACTAGCTACTTGAGAAGTTGTGACTTCTTATTTGAAAAAGTTTGTAATATACTTCGCGACGATATTCCAAAACAAAAAAGTTGAAACTGTACTGGATCATTTCATTAGTACTTACAGTACTCATGTACATCGTCGATTGACTTGCTCGGTATCACAGTTAAAGGTCTGTACGCACGACCGGTTCTAAAATAAGAATATTACACACATGTATTCATTGCGGGCGGATGCCATGAACATTCAATTTCATTATTAGTGATTTTTCAAGCTCTAAACGAATATGATAACTCAATCCGAACAGAAACAAATATGCAATAGAAAAATTGGGTCAATCACGAAATACTATGTACCATAGCTATATCAAAATCAAATTGACCACTTCAACAATACAGCCGTAATCGTTTTCATGCTCGATCTCATAAAAAAAAAATCTATTATTTGATATTCTCATAAATATCAACTTTCAACCAAATACATCCAAAAATTATTTTACAATATTTGACAAAGTCAATTCATCAAGCTTTTGAGTAACTCGCATCATGATGATGAGGTTATGAATATAGAAGAATAGGACATTTAGTCATATGATAATCAAAGAATCCACTGTGGCTACACAGTACTTTCCCGACCATAAATTTCATGACCTGCAGTTTCATCGCTGTTTCAAAAATTTAATGTATCGTATTGATTTAAACGCATATTTCAAAGTGGAAGCTGTCATTGTTAAGGTGACAGCTGCCATTGTTGAAGTGACAGATGGCGGCAATTTTTTAGTCCTTACAAAAAATAAGTATTTCTGGAAGTTAAGAGTCTTTTTCAAGATTTTTGGGGTCTTTAATTCATTGGAACATACAGTTCCGACATTTGATCGTCGGAAGTGTACTTTGAAGATGATAACGTGGAATCTTCTACTTAAATATTCATTTTTTGCGATCTTGGGAGCAAAAGACGAATTTAATTCTTCATTTCAGGGACCTGAGTTTGAGTTTAGTCCCCAGGGATCTGAAATGATCAATAATCCCAAGGGACTGAGGTAAAATAAAAAAAAATTCTATGACAACTAAATAATCAACGGTAATATACCGATAGAGAGGTGTATTATCGATATACCGAAGAATTTCACGAATATACTTTTTGTCTTTTGGGTAATTTTTTACGAGACAAATTTGGGGATTCATAATCTGATAATACCCGAGAGCTTTAGCTCGAGGGATATTATCGTTGATTATGAATTATTATTATTATTATTTCACAAACCATGAAATTTATTAATTGTTATATTTTTTATTATTTTTTAAGAAGCTACTGTGGTATATCGAGTTAGGAGAAAATATTATCGCGATATACCTCGTTACCATGGAAAATCCCTCAATTTCATTGGTTGTTGCTAAGGTGTGTGATATAATCAAAGTACTTACCTAAATGTCAAATTGAATTTTCCCATTATAATTCAAATATTTATTAATGACGACTTCATATAAGTATTATCGCAATCTACGAGTGCATCGGTTTGTTGTTCGTAAATTTTCCAGATTTTTGGGAAAATAATTTTACAGTTCCCTCTTCCGCAACCGTATCAATATCAAATTCCTAAATCATCTTTTGGACAGCAAGTTTATTTATTCAACAACTGTTGTAGCCAGCCTTGTTACTATGGTGAATTTAGTCAACATTTTTGAATCAAAGTTGTTTTTGTCAAAATTGTGAGAATAACTAATCTGCTTTTAGACTATTGTGATTCAATAAAGTATGGTAGTGCGAGGAATAGCGTAGATATCACATGACTTAAGTGCCTTTAATCCCTCAGGTGAGTATTGCCCTCGACTCCGTCTTGTGCAATGAACTCCACCCTCAGGATTAAATCAAGCACTTGAGTCCCTCGTTATACAATAAACTAGTTGATATCTACTAAACTTATCTGCCTGAGAGCTTAAAATTGATACCAAACTCCATTCAAATGATTTGTTAAAGAAATAATTGACAATCATTCAAATATCCATTTTGACACTTCCATTAGAATTTTCTCCACAAAAGCTTCAATTTGATATCAAACACGATAGAGCCAAATTACTCATTTTGAAAAAACAATCGACGAACATTTGCATGTGATGTCAAAATATAAGTAATTTTGATTCCAACTCCACAATATGATTTGCAATATTTCTTTGATTCTAATGGGTATGACGAATTCTATGGTTATTCATGTCTTGATGATAACAAATGAGCCGCTGATGATTTTTGAAATTATTTTTGGTAAATGTTATGCCAAATTATTCGGGGATCAGTTTTAGTCAATCCATATTTCATGACCAATACTACTGTTTAGGGAAAAAACAAAAAAAAAATAGAAAGTTCCATTATTAGAGTTCTAGTACTATTGCTGCAAAAAGCTCATCTGGATACTTCAATCTATTTTTTTGATGAGAAATTTAAATATGAATGTTCAATCGAAAATTTGCATGCGCTCTCAAGTTTTCTTGCTTTCATACAGACCGACAGACCGACTTTTTCAAAACTTTGTTTTTCGGGTTCAGTAGGGTCTAAGATGTGAAAATTTATCAAATCTTGAACTGTCAAAAAATCACAATCACAATACTTCTCTTATTATATTATAGGTCGGGGAAGTAAAAGATTTATATTTTCTTTTTTTTTTCTTTTTTTGATTTCATCAAGTAGAACATTCAAAATCAATATAATTCAATCATGAATATTTGTGAATTTGAATATCCAGTCTCTAAATTCTTCCACTTAAGTTTGCAAATATTTTATTATGTTTGAATATAACAGCATGTAGTTTTTACTATAAAGCTGGAGCTCAGATCATACCATCAATAATAATTCAGTTAAGAGTATAGATATTGTGATAGTAGTCTAATGTACAAGTATAAGATATGATATACTACTCTCAGAAAGAAAAGTTAGACCACGATGCCTGAAGGGCGATTACGTTTGTTTCTTGAATTCAAATCACATTTCTCATGGGTCCAAGGCAGCGTTGCATTCAACACTCTTCCTAAATCGTTATTACATATTTGTTATTATTTATTACTGACCAGATATTTGATATTCTACTAGTAAAACAAAGTAGCTATGGAATATAGAGTATTGAATATACGTATTTCCATTACTCATGCGGGGTAAGTACTCTTTGGCGCACGTTTTCCAGGCGGTAAATGGCTCTTTGTCTTTTGCTGCACTAAATATGATTTGTGTGCGACCAGTAAGCTTCTACCGCCCAGAAAAATAAGTCCAAAATAGTTCTTATTCTGCATTGGTAATAACAAATAGTATCTGCAACTCGTGCGGTGTTGTCAATTGCCCACTTAAGCAAACTTTGCTCCTGTGGGCAATCGACTACTTGCCGCACTTGTTGCATAATATACTATTCATGATTTTGATGGAACGAGTCATGAGAGTATATATTATCAATTGTGAAAATTATAAACTACAATAAGAAGGACAAAACAATATTGAAGAAAATTATAATTTCTTGTGAGAAAGTAATAAACTTTATACTGGAAATAAATATTAATGGAATCAGAGAGTTAATTTTTTCTGTGTCACACCTGAATATTATCGGAATTATCAATTGCTAGACAGAAAAAAAATGAATTCATAGTTAAGAATTATATTATTCTCTCATGTTAGGTTTTATCCGAGACCATTCGCAAAATCAGGAGATAAATGAGAATATTATTCATAAAAATAATTATAACGGTCAATTTGTTTTGAATGGCTTATATATCAACCTTATAATCAAATTGATTGAACGATTTAGAGCAAAGTAAACAACCTACTCATTTCAGTTATTCATATTCAATATTTTTAAAAGCTCTTTATACGTCATGGGAAATGGAATTCTGACATGCAAAAAATAAATAAAAACAAGATAAGCAATATTGAATATGGATTAAAGACCGTTTCATGAAAATCCATTAGATAATGTGACAAATTGAAGCAATTTCTTTTTATTTTTATTTTACGATATAGATCAATAAATATTGTGTATTTCATCGTATATTACATTTATGTGGAAATATCAAGGCGGGAAACAATTGGAGAACAAATGAACATTCTTTGCTTCTATTTCCATACTCCTGTTTATTCAGTTGATAGTGAATGTATGTGTTTGCGAATATAATACGAATGAAATTCGAATATTTGAATGAATAAGAATGTCATAGATGCTGAACGAGATTAATTCACTTGATTGTTTCACGGACTATTATTTATCATCGGATCCTTTATTGGAGTTCTCATAGCTGTGGAATAAAAAGGATAAAAAACCTGACTCAGGGTGGACGTTTGAAAGCCGCTTCTCTGACACTGTTTCAGAAATTGCATATTTCATAACCAAAAATTATGTTGGAATACTTTTTTATTTTATTGCATATGTTATACGGCAAATTCGGATTCTCTCGGGGTGACTTCTATTCACATGAAAAGCAAAAGAAATTATGGGTAATGCATTTTTCCCGTGCACACACTGTATTTGCATTTTTATATTGGTTTTATGAAAATGTATTATGATCTTACACATACCTCAGTGATACCGTTAATTGATTTCCATAATTCAATAATAAATATGAAAATGAATAAGAAATGGGAATGACGTGAAAAATGAAAGACTAACATGAACAATAATCTGCAATGATTTCATTTGGATTTACTTGTTTCAATCATTTGTTTCAATTATTCATATTTGAATCTTGTTTTCTGGATATAATATGGATAAATAATTTTCAATCTGATTTCATCACTTAATGATGGCCTTCAGTAAAATTTGCTCTACTTGAAAAATAAATCTCTGATGTTGATGCATTTAAAGTGCAAAATTCGAAATTCTAAATATGTTTGCCCTTGTCAACAGATCACAATTAACATAATGTGCTATCTTAATTTTGATTCTGCTACTAGTCCTACTTAATTTATTATGTAAATAGCAACACTACATTTCCAAATACGGTGAACTTGAATTATTACCTACTCAAGTTTTAAGAGCTCTCACTTAAGTTGATGCAAAATTATAGGTTTGGAATGTCATAAAATTTTTGTACATGTTCATAATAAATTAGATATACTTTTTTAGCTTGATGAATAAATTTTCCTGTTTTGAGAATCCATCATGGTTGACTGTCTTTATTAATGGTCAAAAATTTGAATACTTTTTCCAAATTCACTTCTAGGCTTAATTATACTTTATCCAGCTTTCCACAATAAAAATGCCTTAAATAGTGCCTAAGTTGCCTATGTGTGGATTGAATAATGTTGTATGTAATGGAACATACAAACACAACGTTTCGGCAAGGTCTGAATGCCATCTTCAGGTCTTGGATTGATTCCGTACTCTTGATCTAGTGTTAGGATTAGGAGCAACGTGCAACAAAAAGCTCAAAGTAGGCATACTTGAAAATTGTTAGTTGGTGAAGTCTATCAATAAAAATGATATTATGTAAAGATGTCTAAAGACCTAGTGAACTGGTTAAAGACATTGAACTAATAGATATCCCTTGAGCATCATCAACGGTATTGGAAGTGAAGTGAACTACAAACGATTCCTTTTGTACAAGTAGTAGTAGCAATGAAAATAAAAATCATAATTATGAATTATTGTACCCTTCAAGGTGAATTTCTGATATTTCCTATGATAATGGTGAGGTAGACATTAGTTCTAAACAACATAAAACAAAAGATAATTTATTCCCTGAAATAATGGGTGAACTAAATAAGTACTTGAGATTCACATCAATTTTGAGGTGATTAAAGTGGTCAAGGGATCAGAAATTAAATTCTTGTTTAATGTTTGGAAGTTTCGGCGCCGGAACGGCCTGCCATCATCAGCTGCTAAATGGTAACTGTTGTTACAAAGCAGTCAAAAAAATACAATAAATTTGAAATGATATCAATTTATAAGTTGAAAATACAAAAAAAAAACCAAAACACTCCACACGTGACATGGCGGCCTACCGCTGGAGTGAACAAAAACAGTATTTTTCTCAAGAATTTAATTTTTGATGTCTTGGCCACTTTAACAACCACAAACTTCAATTATTTTGATCACACATCATATGAGGAATTTAGATCAATTCTTAGACTAATATGCAACGATTGTAAAGCACAGCTATATGAACACAATTGTAATGCGAACGCACTCTAGTTATACTGTATCAACATTTGTCATTCATTCATTTTTGATGAGACGTATTATTTACAATGGAAATACTTGAACTTGGACTTGAATGAAAGACGTATTCCCAAAATGTATGAATAATAATAGCAAAAAATAGTCCTTAGTACAATACACAACATCCTAAGATAACTGTGCATTTTGATAAAATTTATTTCTTTTGATCTCTTCACATGATTGAATTCTTATTGGACCACTTCAACAATTTATTAATTTCAGGTATTGTCACAGATGTGATATACTTCAGGTCATTTGTTCACATTATTATTTATTTGAATTCGATAATAATTCAATAAATTATTGTGATAGTAATTCTAGTTAGCTTTGACCATCAATCTAGTTGGTATTCAATTACCAGACATGTGAGTGACAGTCTATGGGTACTAGATGTTTGTCAGATATTTGGATGGTGGTTCATTGTTGTAACCTTACTTATGCAGGGTGTGCAACGAAATGAAGAACATAGGAGTTTAACATGTTATTTTCAAATTTGCTCTCCTGTACATTTTAAAGTAAAAGTACAACAATAAAAAGTTGTTTAGAATTAATTTTTACTTATACGAAGTCTCTTCTTGATCCACTAGAATATCTTTAGTATTGAATACTCAGAAAATAAAATAAGACATATATACGTCAAAAATCAAATAGCCCTGGGAATTAAAAACGACTGGAACAAGCTTTCATTTTGACAGTTAAATTTCGTATTATTATTTTTAATTTTTGCAGAAGGTACCGATATTCTTCTGCGATAAATGAAGACTTTTCATGAGTAAAAATTGATTTTGAACAATTTTTCATTATTATTAATTGTTGTTATAATACGAAAATTAACTGTCAGGATGGGAGTTTATTCCATTTGTTTTCTGTTTCCATGGCTTTCTGATTTCTGACGAAAACGTCATATATTTTTTCTCGAATATCTAAAGATACAGTTATTCTATTGCATGAAATGGAGACTTTTCATGAGTGAAAATTGATCTTAAAAAACTTTTCATTCTTGTATTTTTGCTCTAACATATACAGAAGAGCCAATATCCGCATATTTTAAAGATCCTTTGTTAAACTCCTATGTTGCGCGTTTTGTTGCACATCCTGTGTAAGGCGCGTGAGCTAGCGAGAGAGCAATCATTCAATAACTGTGAGCGATTTTATCATTGTGAGCGTTTGTAAAATGAATATTTGCGCAGTAATCCGTGATAATGAATTATTCCCAATAAAATTTGTGGAATTATGTGAATTGAAATTTTTTTTGAGAAGCGCTCAAAAAAATTCATAAAACTCACTTGGACAATAGCTCCTATCATTCTCGGTTGTTGTAATGACAAGATGAGAACCGTATTCTGCTTGTGATTAAGTTTACATAATTTTACTAAAAAATATGCTGCTGGAATTTGAAGCCAATAACAGAATTTGTCATATATTATTCCTGCAGACGGTCAAAGTGTGGCCGAAACTGTGAAGTAAAAAAGAAATTAAAAGATCAAAGACTTGACTTCAATCCTCCCAATGACTCAATACCTACCATATCTTGTACTGATAATTTCAGATTGGATAACTTCCAACCACAAGGAATACAGCGATTTTATGAAGCGAATCTGTATTTCATCCGTTAATTTCAAATATGACTGAAATTATGAAACAATTGTTCTATAGGAGAAAAGAATCGAAAATTGATGTCAGATATACTTGCATTAGTATGAATTTTCAACATATTTCACAGAATGTGTTTCAAGTTGAACACTACATACTTAACAATACTTGAGTTGAACTACATTTGTAGATATAGCAGTTAATGCTAGTTACATCATATTTTGGATAAAAATGTTCGAAAAAGCTTCTTTCTCAAATAATTCTAAAGGCATAAAATTCTTCTTTCAACCAATATCTTCCTTGAGTGTTTAATATTCGTAAATATAATGAATCTTTGAAATTAAATTTGAATATTTCAAATCCAAACTCCGTTGATTAACGTATTCCAAATACTCATAGATAAGTGAATATTCACAGAATTTCAGCCATGTCGACTATTTAAAGTACTGGACATAACTTTTAGCTATGCAATTCAAATAGCCTATTAATTTCTACTTAAGGAGTACATACGTAATCTCGATAATAGTGGAGAAATTTTTAATGTCAAAGTCACTACAATTAACGCCTTTATTCTAATGATTAGTATTTTTTTATGTCTGACAATTTCATGGCTCAAAAACATCTGCAGCTAATACTTTAATTGAAGGCGTGTGTTTAGCCCCGAGCAAGGACTACCAGAGATGCTTGGTATTTAATCTAGATCTTTAAATCTTGATATGTATCAATATTCCGAATGATCTATTAAAAAAACACATTTCAAATTGGTTTATATGTAAATTATGAATTGCTTCAGGCTATATCATTCCTTGTTGTTATAAATTAGTACAGTTAAGTGTTAAAAATTATAATTTCAGGTTTTATTGATACGATTTGGTTAGGTTATTAGCTAGAGAGCCGTTACCAATGATCAGTAATTATATCATTAATGCACAATAGTCTGAACTGAAGGTAAATTTATATCAGTGATGGAAAAAATTATTCAGACTTAAATTGAAAACCATTTCTGGGATATTGTCAATCATATCCCAATCAATTATCATGAGAATATCTTGATTATCCATAAATTACAATTTTACTCTTATTCTATAGGTACTATTTTCACTACTTAATTCACTCAAAAAATATGTTTAAAGTTGAAATAATAGTAGTAATCGATGAAACATATGAAATGATTGATGTATAAATTGAAATAATCTGGTTTACTGGAATTCAAGATTCAAAAAGTTTATATGCTCAAGCATATTTTCATATAAATATTTCAGTAATGATTTCAACATATTCCGCATTTTTCATTTCTATTCCAATAAAACAACTAAAATAATATGAAATATTTCTCCATTCTTTCAAGTGACTTGACAATATCTCGCGTTCTATAATACACAATATTAAATTTTTTCAGCAGCAGTACGATTTCACTTTCTGTTAAGCAAATTCCAAACATACAAACATTGAATCAAGCGTATCCGCCTACTCATACAGATAAATCTACCTATTTAATACCCATTCATCAGTTTTGAGAAATAGTGAACATTATTTTCAAGGCCGGGAATCGGAAACAAAAAAGTCTATTTCAAATAGCTGTGTTCCGAGTAGAACGCTGATTTAGTAATTTTTCATTCATTCAAACGCAGTAGGTAGTATTATTCAGTTTTTAATTAGCAGAGGGAATTATTAATTTAAAGGAGATAAATAGCGCCGGAATGAAAAGTAATTAACTGTTTTTTAATTACATATAAATCACGCAAATTCTCTATATCGAGGCCAAAATTGATTATTGAAATTGTCAAATAAAATATGTACTTTTTATTCATGAATTTACATAGAGAATCAATTAACAGACATGTTCTTCTAATAGATTGAATAGATGATTGATTGGTAGCCAATGATATATAATAAACCGAACGACGGTATATATTCATGTTTCAAATATTTATTAGAAAACTGAATATATCTGAGTTTATGCTTGTAGTTCCTCAAGATCATGTTCACTTGGTTGTATTGAGCTATTACAACTGGAATACTCTCTTATTACTACGAATGCGCGACTTCAAAGATCACTTACAAAGAATGGAGCAAGGCATATATGTAGATATCTTGAAGTAGTTGAATGATAACTGTTTATATTTTATCAAAAAATTATCCGTGGCTTACTAGTTATCAGTAGACAAAATAAGTGTCTGATAATCGACAATACGGATTATTTTCAAGTGAAGTTATCTGCGTCGTTATAACTATGAGTTTTTGAGAAGAAATAGTGAAGTAGTGAGGTTTAGCTTCATATCAGTATTTTGAATACACAATTATCTTCCTAAAATTCTTTGAGATAAATACACTGCAATCTTTCTGGCTCTGCTGACTGAATGTAGGTACGTTACTCTAACTGAAAAAAGAGAATGTCGAACTGATTTAATTTCATATCGTTTGATTGAGATGTCCAAAGAATTGAATGGAAAATAAGAAAACGCGATTCATGCAAGTCTCACATCATCAGATTAATTATGATTCTTTTGGTTCGAATCATCTGTGGTGTAGAAGTTGCAGTGATCATATGATCGAATATGACCAATATGGCTTAGAAGAAATAAAACTGATGTAGAGTAGTTCTGCTTGCTTTGCTTGCTTTGATCTAAACCAATATAATTTTTCTATCTTAAATCATCTGTGATGCAGAAATTTTCTCAAATAAGATCAGTAACTCAAAGAAAGGATTGTTCCAAAGGAGTTTTCATGCAGAGTGTAATTTGTTCAACACTTAAAATTTCAAACCATCTCTGACATGTGCTTTGCAGAAATTCAATTTCTGTACAAATTACTGGCGGTTCATGCTTTCTCAACCAATGGTATGACGGTACATTGTGGGGCTTTTTGACAAATACTAAGGATAGGATCCTTGGAAGAATAATATTGTCACTAAGTTTGGAGTAATGCAGATCTAAATATGGACAAATACTCTTGAAGGTAATCTTATTGGTTATCAGGTCGTCTATGATCTACAGGAAGTATTAAAAATAACATCTATTTGGTGCAACTGGAATCCTGTGATGCGACACAATATCTATTATCGCGAGAGGGGCTGAAATTTGACAAAGAGGCTCGTATTTTAATAAGCACCTACACTATTCAAAAAGGGTATCTATGCTGAGGAGCCTCTGGACTAATATGGCTAATTTGAGCATCACTCCTGCTGCAGACTTGCCAGTCTTTTTCGCGAGCGTTGCATGGCTTCAAGATCTGTAATAGTGCTGCACACTCGTTCGGAGGGTTAAGTAGTTCAAGTGCATGTAGTATCCTACCCTCCCCTCTATACCCAGATCCAAATCCAAAAGCACCATATGAGAATACAACTCAGTTGCATATAGACCGTCAGATAGTTGTAGATTTCAGTGCCTCATTTTGTTTCTCTGCCTTTGGAAGGTTAATTTTGAATGTGTATAAAAAAACATGTTTCGATCCAATCTTGTCGTTTCTATCATGCACACCAAATGAAATTTAGGAAAAAAAAAGATAGGCAGAACTGTTCCACTTACCCGAGGATTTGGAATGAGGACTCAATTGTGCAAAGAAATTAAATCAATTGTTCACGTTCTTTTGGCTTCTGCTGTTTGGCCGTATGAAAGTTAATATCATGAGTATCTCGTAGAAACGAATGGCAGACGGTTTTCGAATGATCAAGACAAGATATGTACGAAAACAACTTGCAAAAATTTGAATGCTTTCATACATATTTTGACTTGGACATTCGAAAATCTTCTGCCATTCGTTTCTACGAGATACTCATGATATCAAATTTTATACGGCCAAACGGCAGAAGAATTTGTACAATCCCAATTGAGCGATTATTGGAAGCTCTTCTACAAATGTAAATTGTCTATATGCTGCATATTATGAGTGTTTTGGGTACCTCTAATTACCAAATATCTGAAAAGGAAACTTTTACGATTCTTTGAATCAGTTTTGCGGTTTAAAATTATGACTACAAAGATGAAATATCTCATTGTTCTCTTTTGAATCTGTGAAATTCTTCAATAAAATCCTCGATTCTCTTGCTGATAAATGTGAGCTTCCTTGGAGCTCTTTGAGGTTTGAAGACGTTATTAAATTACCACTCCATAGTTGCATATAGCGTTACACTCATGTCTATAATCATTACAGTGATTCAATTCCCTTAATCTCATTTCTACTTTGAACAAAAACTATCATCGTTAATGTCCACTTCGCCTAATAGTCCAAGATCCCTGACCAGCCAGACCTTACTTTTTTTCTGAGAAACAAAATTTGTGGATAAGAATAATGTTAGTCGGTACTTGGATCATACACATATTTGCTAGTTTGTGCCGACGGCCAATTTATAGGTACGAGGTGTTATAGGTACATCAAGACAGTACTCACTTTTCTTGAAGTCTGAGTGCTGATTTTTATGTATGTTCTAGTGAATATTGTTGAAAATTGATAATCAACATTGCCAGACACTTCTCATCGGCAGTAATTCCTGCTAAACGCTTTAAAGCTCGCGAAAAAATATCGTTATCTTACTTATAATCTGAGTCCTAATTTTTATATATAATACTCAATGAGCAATTTCAATACTTTTTATGAATAGCCAGACCAAGGAAGAGTCGAATGCCCATAGATACTTCACTTACTATCAAGCCTACAAATAGTGACCTCGCGCTTTTACTCACAGCGATATTTTAGATGTGTCTGGGGGATGTTCAGCCCTACGATTAATCTAGCTGTTAACAAAAAATATTGAAATCGTACTTTGAGTGTCATATATAAAAATTAGCACTCAAACTATAAGCAAGATCACGTAATTCTTTGTAAGCTTCAAAGAGTCTAGCAGAAATTACCACCAATGGAATGTGTCTAGCAGTGTTGATTATCAATTTTTAACAATATTCTGTGAAACATACCTCAAAATCAGCACTCAAGACTTTAACAAGAGTGAGTTATGTCTTAACGTACCGCTAGCACCTCGTATCTGTAAATTGTCCGTCGCCACAAACTAGCTAGTATGCGTATGATTGAAGTACATACTAACACTACTCTATTCCTCACATTTTGTTTCTCAGAAAATAAGTAAGGTCTGGCGGGCCTGGGATCTTGCTCTATAATGTTGTCTACAAGTTTACTCCTTGTTTCATGGAAAGAGAGACTTATGGGCATGTTTTCGGAAAAAAATCATGAGCTAGTGCAGTAGCTAGTCTCAGTTTTATATATTCGTGATGATTTCAAGCTCAAAATAGAGAAACTGACAATAATCAAAACTTTTGTATTGCTCTGGGATATAATTGATTGTAACAAAATTACTACTATATATAACTAGAGAATTTGGAGCTATCTCATATTTTGTGATCAATACCGCACTACTCCTTTCTAAAATTGTGTTAGCAATTATTTGATATAATAACAATGCAAACAATTTCGAAATTCATCAAATAGGTATTTAGCGTCGAATATTTATCATATGATGAAACAGTATTTCAGGTACCGATGAATGTAGAAATCTCCTTTCCGACTTCAAAAAATCTCTTTGAATAATCAGAGCAGAATACTTATCTCAATAAAGAAATGATTATATAATATTTCAAGTCTCTAATCTGAACCAATCTTTGATTGGGTGCATTTTGAGCTACTTGAAAAAAGAACTACGACGAACGGTTATATAATAATAGTTACCTCATCTACATGAATTATATTCAAATAGATTTTTTTGTATTCATAGATTATCATTATGATAAATTTATTATACCATACAATCTTAAATACCGTTTATTGAGTGTAATTATCTTCTTTCAATCTCTTAACCTTCATATCCATATTTTTTGCGTTGTTTTTATCTCCTCAGGTCCGGAAACAATAGATTCCAATGTAATTTTTCTATTTTTCCAATTAATCATACTCTGCATTTGTTCTTCCCTACTGTTTTAATAATATATGTGAGTTTTAATGCTTTTTAGGAGGTAGTGAGAACAGGAAATTATCGATTATAAAGTACAGCAGCTGAAATACCAACTGTGCGAAAAGAAATTTTTTGTTGTAAAAATTAGCATATGGCTGCGTGTTACTATTATTAGTTCTATGAAATAGAGTACCATTATTTCATCCTCTGTTCTTGCTATAAGAAGTTCATTCATAATTCAATGGAATATGAATGACAGAAAGTTAGGTGTTGTACTGTTACATGATATTCATTTAACTTGGTGATAGTTTACTCAGACATTTTGGGATCGTAATCTTGCATCTTCAGCTTATCAGTAAAGTGTAAAAATTGTATCATGATTTCATGACGAAAGTTGATCATCATAATAATAGTTATTTATGTTACTAGTGGTGTAGATGCATTATTACTGCACTCGAGTGCTGTAATAATGCTATCCCACGTGTGACATACAAAATTTTTTGCACGCTAGAAAAATAATTACATTTATTCTTATACACATATGAAAAGAGCAGGACAGACTGAATTTGCTTGTTACTAGGACAATTTTGTTCATTTTCTACTTCTGGTTTACCTATGGTTTACTAAAACATCAGTTCGTTTCAAATCAAATTCGTCCTTCTATTTTATCTGCTGTAATTCTATAATATCATAAGTCATAATGAAAGTTTGCGATCCGATATAGAAGAGAGCGTAAAAGAAGCTATTTCGACTTCAATACCTGAAATATCAAGACAAAATATGAAAAAGCATACGAACGAATATTGCTCAAACTTTGTCATTAATATTTATAATCAAAAATAATCTAACTGTATTTTGAGAATAGAATGCTCATCATATTACTCCACTCAGAGGTGTAATATGCTTCATTACTCCACTCAAATGATCAAAATAATTTATTGATTATAACACTGGCGTAGATAAAATTAATTATTTAGTTTGTAGGAGAAACAGGATCACCTCCACGATGGATGACCATCCATTGTAGTGATAAGCTCGTGTCATTGCAGCACTCACAGACTGAGAATCGGAAAGGATTCAATTGGATTGATCAATTTCTTTGCTGTACAACCATATCACTATTCTAATACCTTATCAATAAGCTTGAAATAGATGAGCTACCATCGAAAAATCCTATCTCAATTATCACCAAGCTGAATAACCATATGAACTATAATTCCTACCATTCTATTGAATCTGATTTTTGGGTCCTCCTTAATGTTTCATAATATAAACAGTTCTTTAAAATACTGAATTGCTTGGAAATCGGAGCAACAGTGCAAGTAGCTCATTTGATATAAGCAATGTAGGTAGCACAGTTTGATTCTGCTCAGTCACCTACTAATGGTTGGTTCAGGAGCACTATAGCCATATTCATCTCAAGTGGAAATAGTAATTCAAACATAATTTTTTTATATTGATCTTTTCACACTTCTCTTGTTTTCCAATTACTTTTTAAGTTCTTCTTTTGAACGCTGTGTTTTAGAGAACTCGTTCAATAACTTTTTGAGAAACTATTTAGTCAAAATACTCAATATTTGATGTATGTAGTCCAGACAATCATCTCTGCTAAATTTTATCTAACTCATACTTTTTCATTATCCAACTTCCTCAAGATGACAAAATCGTGAAAAATTCTCTCAAAATATTATTTTATTATGGCCAGTTGCACTAATCTACCTTTAATTTTAAGCTTTTCGCAAACAAGAAATATGGAATCGGAATAATGACAGCCAGCTCATGTTATCTTTGACTTCTAGGTTACGATATAATATTGTTCCTTCAAACGACGCCTAAAATTTAAGAGCCAACTGTGTAACTCACCATTAGCCTCATAATGCAGTATTTATTCATATTCTTTATTTATTTATATCTGCAATGTTTCGTTTCAGATCGCCGTTATCTCTGATTCAACTATTCCAAAGATAAAAAAAAAAAAACAAAAATAGTCAGGTAGGCTACACTCGATTTTTATTCTGATTCTATTCAAAACATTACCTGCAACTTGCTTCTAGAATTTATTTTTTATTATGCTAAGAACTGAATGAAGCTAACATCTTCATCCAGAAACTTTTTCAAGAACAATTTTTCAGTTTGTGATTCTTAAATTTTTTCCAGTATCAACCTAGTCTTATTATCTTTCAGAGAGTGATTCTATGTAGTGATATCCTCCATGAGCTCAGTTTTTTATTACTCTGTTAAAACTCAATATGAAAATTGATTCTTCCGTATTTTTTTTTGCTTATCACCTCACTGAAAATCAAATAATTTTTGAAATCAGTTCCAAGATCCAACGCTTTATTACTACCTATCGGGATCTCAAAATTACGAGAATGAAAATAAATCTTTAATTACAGACCAATTTAATAACTTAAGATATATGTATATTTATATTTCATTCAATTTTTTGTTGGTGAGCGTTAATGTCAAACATGCTCTCATTTTCCAACAATTAATTGCTGAGACAAAAAAACTTGTATATTAATTATTGCTTTTACTACACTATTAAAACTTAAATAATTCATTCAATGTGAATAGTTGAAATAATATTGATAATTCACAAAAACCAGCGATGTTTGAAAGTGTTTACATATTTCAAAGCATATTTACCGTTCATTTACTGTTGCGTTTCGAAAGGGAATAACTTATCATGTTTTTCGCTATTATGACCTCCGGTCCCGGAATTATAAGTCAATATATTCAAATACTTTGAAGATTTTATATTCCCGTTATCAAATTTATCAAAATAGGATATCTGAAAAATATCATGAGAGCGAACGATTGCTTGGGAAAATATCAGTGAATAGAGTCATATATCTCCTCCGTAACACGCTTCAATCAGCTTCACTTATAATAATGAATTTTTATCTGGGATAAGATTAAATCTAAAAAAATATAAGGTAAGTAGTTATTTCTAGAATTTCAGCTCTATTTATTAACAAAGGTCATTTTTATAGCTGTAAAAAATTTGATTTGTTTGTGTTATTTATATCTGTCTGGCTCCATATACTTGTCCGTAGCATTTACATTAGTGAACAATATGTTTTAATCAATTTCTACAGCATAATTAACCGATGACAGCCAAAATATTAACGCCATATTCAATTGATCATAATTAATCCGATTTATGTTGATATATACAAACATAAATCCTCTTAGAAAACGCGGTATTGGTTGCTGTAAGCTAGAATAAATCAAAGAAGTGATCGTCACAATCTTTCTCGATCCAATGTTATACTTCAAATAGCGTAAAAGACGATCCAACTTAGTGAAATATGCTGCAGTGACATTGAGTTCAGTTGAATGATCTTCACGCATCCATTCTGCCGTGAAAATAAAGAAACGAGAATAGCTGGAGAAGTAAATAGCACAGTAAATTGATTTACTCATGGTTCAATTCGTATTGTTCTCTCGGCCATATCGAAAGCCCCAGTGGGATTTGACTGTTTCGAATATTGTGCACTGCAGATAAAAGCTAGTTGAAGAAAATGAAATGTCATGAACGAAAGAGACTTTTGTAGTTTATTTAAGATTGGAAAACTCAACTCCTGAGATCAATCAGACATTATTTTCTTATTTGTAGACTTTATCCCATGCTGCAATGTTACACAAATATATTTTATCTCATCCAGTAAGTTGTATTTAAGTTGATATTGCGGATATCACAATCGAGATATCGGACTTGAGATTCAAATTGGAAGAATAGGCGAATCGAATAGATGTATGAACATAGTACTCACATAATAGTTATTTATACAACAAGTGAATTAAACCACTGTTTATTTGCGAGAAGAAAGTTCAAAATCACGAGCGCATTCAGCGCGAGTGGTTTAATTCTTTGAGCAAATAAAGAGGTTTAATTCACGTGTTTGTATACATAATTTTATTCAATTTTGCGTAAATTTCTGGAACATGAAACTGAGGAGCAAAATTCAAAAAAATTAAATTGCAGTTGCAAGGGAGCTTCGTTGACATCGCGACGAGTGTTTGTTTTCCAAACATTCGGGAGTGTGACTGTCAGTAAACTGTCAGTTTTGTGAATTTTGAATTGAAGCGTTTTCATTGTGAAAAGTATTGTCTGAAATGATGGAAAAAAGTGATTAAAACAATGTTCTCGTCCCCAATACCATTTTGAACGAAGGAGCAGCAGCAGTTGGGGAAATTATTTCTCAGAAATCGAAATCTTTTTATGAAAAGGAATTCCAACAGTGATTTAAATTTTTTTTAAATCACTAATAATCTATTTTAAATCACTAGTGAATAAAGATTTACTTAAGACTGTTGCTATGGATTTAATAATGTAGCTTTAAAACGTCAAAATTGGATAAAATGATGTATACACATGTCATCTTTACTTTGGTAGAGAAAATTTTTACTGTGGAATAGTGTTGACAAAGATATATTCAATAGAGTATATTCATGAATTTATTTTATATGTTTTATCCACTGATTACATCGTTATAACATAGTAAAAAATATAAATTATGTTTAAGAGTGCTGCAATCAAGTTTAAAAAAAATATTTAAAATTGAGAATAGTTCTGAGTTGTTTGAACACCGCCATTTTCGCGCGTTCTATTGATGACGTCTAATAATATACCCAGTGACATTGCAGTCCACTGTTTACTACAGATGTTTTGGTTCTCAGCTTATTTCAGTATTAAAAAAGCTCAAAAGTCAATTTATGCGTATTTCATTGTGCCTGATTGCAAAATACTATCAGTAATGTACCTGGTAAAATCTTTTTCTCAATCCAGACAGATTTTAAAATACGTCAGAAATGATGTAAGGTTATCAGAAGAGATGAAATAGCATAATAAATTTGACAGATCATGAATAACATAATATGTGATTAGTTTTAGCAATAAAATTCAGTGTATGTAAGCGGCTCCATTTAACATTTGCGAGTTTTAAAATGAACAAAAATTATAGGTTATGTTTACTGCTCATCATATTTCGGATTGTATCCATCAAAATAGCGTACATAATGTCTCATTATTGAATAATTACTCTGCAGTGTTCACTCTTTTTACTTCAGCGGACGTAAAATTTGGATTTGAAAAAAAATAAGACGAAATAATGAATGAATCTATTCTTGGCAGATTATCCGATTGTGCTAAAACCACTGTCCTAAATGATTTATAATCTCACTAAGATGCTAAAACTACATTTATACAATAAATGAATTAACAACACACACGTTATTACTATGTTTTCTAATCAAAAGCTTGCAGTGCCATACAAATGTAAGCAGTGCGCACTTGTTGGCATAGTATTTGATGTCACGTTTTGCTTCAACCAACAATGGTGTTGCGTTTTAGAACTTTGGATTTCCCGCGCTTAATTCGCATTTTTATTAATTAATTTCAAGCAATTGAAAAGATATTGAATACCCAAATGATGGTTCAGTACGAAAGTCCGGCCAATATAAATTCGGGAGAAAATATTTGAACCAAATTTAAATTTCTTGCATATTCCCTATTAGTGATTTGAAGTTCTGTACTAAATGTTTAATTCCGACCGTTATTTGAAAAGATGGTATGCAAATTCATGTAACGTGATATACGGACGATCCCTTATTATTGCATTATTGAATATGCCGTAATACTGAAAAATTGTTTGACATCCCCACTTAAAATTGGCGCCATTTCGAATGCAGTAGAAGAGCTCCAAAAATATGTCATGTGTGGAATTTGTTAGCTCACAACATCTGTGGGGAAGTAAAAAGTCTGATTGTTTATTATTCATTAATTCAAAAACAGATCAACCAAACCAGTTCCAGCACAGGTGTGCTCTAAATATGGTAACTCAAAAAAAGATGTGAAAATATCATCACGCTATTTCCGCATCCCACATTTCGGTGGTTCTGTAAAATTAATAATTCATTTCTATTTGTTTGTTATAAATTACACTTATTTAAATGAGTTAACACTCTATTCTACCTTGGGCTTTTTTTGTGCCGCTTTTGAAGTTTGTGGCCGATGTAATCATTCAATCATCCAATATAAGGAGGCTAGTGAAAATACCTCCCGATTACAGGAAATTGCTCTAACATACAAGCAGAATTTGTAGATGTTGTGAATCATATGTGACTCTTTCAGCGTGATAATTCGAGCAACAATTATTGCAAAGAATTAGTATTGGGCTATAGCTTATGATGCACAGAGAGTATATAGGTATAACCTGTCAAAGATTTTTTTTGTAAGGAAAATAATGCTCTACAAAAGAGACCTCATTACTTTTTGTTGTGCTCAACTCGAATAGCTTCGATATTTCCATTCAATTGGCTGCATAATTGCTTCCTTTGTAATGCATAAATACATTTACCTGTGGATGATGCCATCATCATTAAAGATAACTCAATTTTGGATCATTATTGATGTATATCCGTTAAGAATCGAACTCCGTCTGGAAATTCTCCCGAATCACTCAATTGGAGCTGTTTTTGAGTTTCAGATTAGGACTATGATACTATAATAATATGTGCAATAAATTGTTCAAATTATTTGCTTGCAGAATCTTTGACATACCAAGAAAGATGCGAAAACTAAGGTCCGCTTGCATATTGGTATATAATGTATCATGTTTTATAAACGGCTCTTTGATAAAGAGTGATAAAGAGTGTTTCAATAACACGTGGAACAGTATATGACTAATGAGTGTTGTATAAGTATAGAATAAATTCATCTATATTTTATTCTTCTTATAGTCCAAGATCCCGCATTCGCCAGACGTTACTCATTCTCTTTGAAACAAAATGTATAGATTTAAGTAGTGCTAGTAGGTAATGTTTCAGAGTACCTCTAGCACCTGGTATCTGTAAATTGGCCATCGGCACAAACTAGCAAGTATGCGTATGATCAAAGTACATACTAACACTACTCTATTTCACACAATTTGTTTTTCTCAGAGAATAAGTAACGTCTGGTGGGCCTAGGATCTTGCTCTATTACAAACGCAAATTGATTCAGCACAAATCAATTTAAAGAAGCTATTTTGAAAGAGATATCAATCACAGCCAGTTTCAGTCAGTTCATAGGACAGAACCAACTTTAGTTCATGCATAGAATGACTGAAGACACAGAGTTACTAAGATGTGTAAAAAATGGTATTCAGCACCGTAGAAACAAGTTTGCGCGGCCTGTGAGTAGAGAAAGAAGGGAAAATCTGATTTCGTCTCTCACGAGAAGCTAATCATGTAGCAGAATTAATTTTATATGAAATGATGAATGTACTTTGTTCGAGCATTTAGATGTAAACGTACTAAGTACTGATTCTAGAAATTATATAGATAGATCGGATTGGACTAGGCCTCTAGATTTTTCAGACTTATATGGGATGTGATTAGATTTAGACGTATCTGAACTCCTTCACAAAGCCTAAGATAGCTGAAATCTTTTATTTAAATTCTCCCACATCTCTTCCAGGGGAATACGACGCATCCGAACTCCTTCACGAAGCCTCAGGTAGCTATCCTCCAAGCTCACTAGTAAAATAGAGCTTTGTCAGTGCCACTTAAACAGTAGATTTGTTTCCAACCGACGGTGCTTCGCACGAAACAAATAGGTGAGCCTCACCCGCTCTGATCGAGCTCGACGTGTGGAGTCTAGCGTGCGCTAAACATCTCCTGTTGGGTCGAAGGAAGTTTTCAGTTTATCTCTTATATTTGTTTATTTGAGAGCTACTGCTTACAGCTGCAAAAGTGAAGGTGGAGGAATCGGACTATGGGGTTCTCGCTTCAACCTTATGGTCGAGGATTATCGTCACAATTCTATGTGAATCCATGAACCTTATAAATTCATAAATGTATAGATTACGAACAGAATCGGAATGATTTTGTCATCCTTATGGACGAATTGGCATCAATTAACAAAAGTCGATTCATCAGTTTCTTATAGATTACTAGATGTGCAGAACTTATGGATTTGCACAGAATTGCAACATAAAACAGGTAAAAGTGGAGGGATTTAGACGCGTCATGAAATTCTTGAGGCCGAACTATCCAGTTCTCAGCTTTTTACAGCCTCTCAAACTTTGGCATATGAAGAATATTTGTTTGACTATGAATACATACTGGTTGAGATTCTATATGTATTAATGGGAGTTATCAAGAGTTACTACAAATGTTTGCTTGTGGCGTTGCTGATATTATAAATTTGTGAGCTTCTTGATACGATACATATTTCAAAACTGCAAGTAGCTCTTGAAACTTCAAATTAATCATCTTCAACTTAACGGTACCGAAAATCAAGGTCCAATTTACAGAGCTCCATCTGGTGTCAGTTGACAGTAAAAGGAATTAAATTTCACAAATATTCTGTTTTTTTTTTTGTAAATCAATTGCTCTAGACCTGTGTTCAATGTTGTAACGGCAAAAGATAGAATTGGAAATATCTTTGCTATGTTTTGAAATATTAATTCAAAATTCTAAGATACATGCGGTCTATTTCGACTTTGCAGCAATATTCAGGAATCAAGCTGCAAGGAATGATATAGTACTCATACAATAGTCTGTGGACAACAAATAGAAATTAAAATTGCTTCTATACGAGCTCTGTAGCTGATAAATTGTTACAGCCAACAAAAATATGTTTCATAACGAAATGTCAGTTTTTTGGCAGTTTATTGGAATTAATTTATGTATTCTATACACCTAGAGACTGTATATTCTCTTCTTACATATCTGACCAAAATTTGATACCAGAAATAGGTTATTTCAAGCTTTTTCTAGTATTGTCATGATACAGAATATCAATAAAAATTAAATAGAAAATTACTTCTGTGTTACTCGTCCTCAGTCGACTAGTCACCATCTTGATACGATCAAGATAGTGGTCACTGATGTTTGACAGTCATTTGTAGTAGAATTGCTTGTAATTTTGGAGAGGTAAACGAGTAACGAGGTTCAAATGGACAAGAGATCGGGACTACTGAATGTTCACTTTAAGAGTGGTTTTTTTCTCGACGTCAGTTCTTCCACGTTTTACTTCTATTCATCATAAGCTTATCGTCAGAAAAACTAGTTGTCTTCAAGCTTACAACAGCTATTTAATTAATAAGGTTAACCAACGTCCATGAAACAAATGTCCAGCCAGCAACTATACATTACCACCCGCCTGACCAGAAATAACAAATGGAACTAGCTACAATTTACTTGCGGAACCTTAGATAATGAGCCACGTGGAGCCGTAACACCTATAAATTATTTCATTTACGACCAAGATAAACAGTATTGTGCATTGTATCGTTAAGTTAAAAAAATATTATAGCTAGTTTATTATGACTTAAATATGTACTTGAGACATTCAGAAAGTAACAGTGAATTGTACTGCAGTAAGTCATGTATCGAGTAGATATCGGTATTTGAATCATTTGAACTACTGTGTCTGTAGTAGCTGGCGATTACTCACAACAATTTGTATCATTCAATATATAACCTGATACTTTTCTCTCTTCGAGGATCTTGAGAAGACGATGAAAACCACTTACTTCAGAGTGTCCTGAGACCTTCTTTCATAAGTGCTTTACTTCTGTTTTGGAGTTCAAGAGTCGAAGCTATTTACTGTTTGTTTCCGGTGCCGCAATATCTATTCTCGAATGATACTCATTGCTAAGGAGCACTGAAAGTGAATGCTGCATATAAAGGAGAACTGGATATTCAGGAAAAATTATACATTTCATTTCTCAACGACTAAGGCATAGGTACTTTCAGATTTATTTATAGGGCTTCTATCCGTACTGTTTTCCTCAGATATATTGTCTATTTATCAGAGTTTTCGGGGTCGTGCGGAAGGATTCTTGAATCGTGCCTGAGTTTTTAATGATTCTGAGAGCCAGTAATATTTTTGAAATTGATATACAGAGTCTAATGGAAAATGTAATGGGATTCTAATCCAAATACTGTCATCGTAAATATATTGAGATTTCATACATTGTCTTATTGTTGAAATCGAGATTCCATTCAAATTTTAGATTTGACTAAAAAAGATTTCTATCATGGCCTATACACTCAAAATACTATTGACATATAAGTTCTATTTTTTCCTCTTGGATTCAATATCTAGTTACTCAAAAGAACCTAATAGCTTCCAGTTATTTCTATTTCTTAACGTAATCATCTTTCATTGTCACACATAGTCATCCCTTCAAGTGTTTTATGCCATAATAAAAAAAACTTCAGCATATTTTTGTTTACTAGATTTTTTGCATTTTCTAATGTAAAAATATTACAAAGCTTTAATACGAACGTCTTATTAGCTGAATAAGGCCAGAATCGATGATGACTTGCTAATTCTTATCCATCCATCCATCCATTGGACGAGAGACTGTTTTCTGCTCCAACGAATTTGGTTCCGTTTCTTTAGAAAGGATAATTTTATACTCTGAATAATTTTGTCGTGGACATCACCGTTTATAATTGTCGAACCTTTCAACGGGCGGTTTCACACTGAACCAAACCAGGCACTAGTTTCTTATTACATATATCACTTGTCCCAATGCTCAAATCCAATTGAGAAGTCATTCATTTACAAATCGACATCTTTCTCTACGTCTACAAAATATTCAAATGATTTAATTCAATTACATGGCTTGAAAGAAACATGTAGAAGAAATAATAGTTTGAACAGAAAATGGAAACTTTGATGAACTATTAAATGGTATCCTACTTGTAAACATTCAAAACAGAAATCATGATAATAATGATGCTTAATGAACCAATAATTACAGACATACATACGTACGTATTATATATGCTTATCTTAGTCACAAGTCACCAGACACAAAAATTCAAATAAATGTTGTGTATACTCAAATGACAATTTGATTTGAATTTATAACTTCGCATATACTGTCAAATATTTCATATCATATATCCAAATCGTATATATACGAGTAGAGGAAGTGAAAATCTGTTGTTCATTTTTAGATCCGTACTAACACACAATAAACAGCGACCATCATAAACAACAGATATCAAATGAAAATCAAATTTGTTTTGCACCATATATCCACCGCAGTTCATCACTAAACAATTTATCGCACTGGGAAAGCTTTTTTAGTTTGGTTATATTTATGCGCTTTCACGGACATCAACGATGCTTTAAACCTTATTTCTCACGCTCTGCTGTATTCTCATGCCATCATTAATGCAAGCAATCGTCTGTTAACTGGAGAATTTTTATAGAACCGCCAAAATCAATATCCGTGACTGAAAAGGTTTGCAGAACTCATAACTGGAAGATAAATTCGAAACAGCTACTGCACATTTAAAAGCCTAAAATTAAATAATACTTTTTACAATTACTTGATAATGGATTTATTACAACAGTTTGTTTTTACATATGCTATCTGATGTGGTCTTTCTTTATTCAAATATACTTGAATATTTGAAATAGCAATTCAGTACAAACAGAAATACAATTAATTTATTCTTGTTTTGGTGATATTTTTTCACGTTCTTAAAGCTTTGAAGAAATGAAATAACTCCTAGGAGAAGCCATCCTCAGGCTATAGGATAAATGTTCAATCTTCAATTTCGTTTCAAGGAGCAACTGATTCAGCAAGCAACATAACTCAAAGTTTCACGAAGATGCTCATAAGATTTTTGAAAGCTTCAGTATTGCTGTAAGAGATCTAATCTGCTATTGGTTGTTTCACAGCATTCTCATTCTCACAACTGTTTAATTCTATATCATAATATCTATTGAATTAGGAAAGAGGCTCAAGTATACGAAATATGTGAGGGCAGTTTAATCACACTGACAGAGAAGTTCTGCTTGATATGAGACTTACACGAAACTACTCACAAAAATGTGAGTAAAGTATTGTTTGACAGCTTTGACTTTGCTAGAGGTATTTCAGTTTCAGCTGCCTATTTTAAAGATTTGATCGATTTTCAAACGGTACACACTCAATGCTTTTTCAGTCTAATGAAAACTGACTGAAATATCAGAAGCTTCAGTATATTCAATATGTAAACTTTCAATAAAGTATTGCTTGATTCATCAATACATGATACGAATTAAGATTTCTTTTAAAACGTGTTACTAATGGCACTATTCTGTTACGCTCAATAATACTCTAATCGTTCTCCAATCTTTTATGATAATATATGTACTTTTCAATGCAAACAGTATAGCACTATTCAATCATTGCTTAAGTTCTATGGGAATTCATATAGAATAACAGCATTATTCAATTGGGTACCACAAGAAATTGTTATTGTCATTATCACTACTCTCGTTATCCTTTTCTCCCAATTTATATCTGATAATCCTTATTGAACACAAAAATGTTACATCACAAAATGTGTGCAGTGATAGGCATAATAATATGATTACAACTTATAATAGATACAGATAATTTGCAATATCAATTTGTTCTTGTTAATAGCTGACATAAATTGCATTTACTGTTAATGGATGCACTATTGAATAGCAGTAGGAAACGTAAAACATTCAACACGTTATACTGCAAATTGCATCCTCGTGAGCTATTGATATCATAACTAGCTTGTTCAATAATAATGTGTGATTGCTATCAATATATGTTACATTTAAACTTAAAATATCGGTGCATCTTCGAAACCAACGAGAAAGAGAAATAATGTCCAAAAAAAATCCAATAGGTCAATTTTCAGCCAATAAAGTAAAAGGCAAGTGCTTTCTTTCGTTTGACCAAAAAAGTCAAATACTGCATTACTATTCAATTCATTGGCCGTATTTAAATGATATCCAATTGAAAAACTTGAGATATGGTCATCATAGTAATTCAATTGAATTGGATAAGCTTAGAATAGCAGACAGAACTGATTGCATCAAACACTCCTTGACCGAACAAATGGATGAATCTCTTTTATATTAACAGTATTTTTTAGGGCTTATGATGGCTTAAGGTGTCAAAAACAGACCACTTTTGGTATTGTTAGTAGTTCCTAGAACAACAGGAAGCTGGAATTCATACCAATAGGTGGAAGATATCAGCCACATTGCTGAAAATGTGCTGCTATCTCCCATTTTGATTGACAGGAACTTCCAAAGTAATTCGAATTATGTAGCTGTTGCACTTTCAGGTCAAGCTTGAGAGAAGCAACATATGTTCCTATCTATGTGTCTTACTAACTTGCACGGATTGCAACTTTTTGTTTTAGAGATAGCCATGCCACCAATAGAGGAAATAGCCTATCTTCTAATACCTCGGACATATTAAGAAGAAATATCCGTCTATTATGTCAGGGGCAGTTTGATTCTATCAACTCTTGGACTGAAATTTTTCGTGAAAGGTTAAATACAAGAAGTTATTATCATTACGGACAGAATCGACTGGATAAGGAGATCCAATTAATTTTATAGATGATGGTGAGGGTTGAAAGTCGCCAAGACTGAAATTTTTATAATCTAGACTACTTATCAGAAGTATTAGAAGTGCATTACTCTAGTAGCCCCTAGGCATCATCTATGGTCGTGTCATGAGTTTTTTCAGGCACTTCTTCAGGATATACACACTGAACGACTAGAGAAGAGAATGACTCATAATTATAAGCACAAATATCGGTAAATTTGTGAAGTATTCTCCATATTTCGTTTGAGTGGACAATGTAGAAAATTTTATTCTCATTTGACGGATTCATTTGAGCTCTAACGGAAACAGCACTGATTATTGGATCTTGAAATTGTTTGAATCGTAGATTGGTAGGAAATTCATAGTTGGAGGATATCTAAAGGATGCATCATTTGTTTGTTAAAATCTTCATTTCTTCTCTTCATGGAGAAAAAATAAAAATAATTGTGTAGCACCTGAGAGCGTTCTGGTGAACCAAATCCAACTACAATTCAATAGTATCGAGTTAGGATGAAATTAGACGCGTACAGCATATTTTAATTCGGTTGTCTAGTCTTTGTACCTGCTATCGTGGAAGAGTACATCCACAGGCTTGCAGACCGATTTTACTTTAATGATTGTCTTAATTGTCCTATTGAACCGCAAAAGATTTACATCCATCGTTTTTGGAGATCATTTAGCATTATCACAAAACTACTCTCTCCATTGGTGGTGACAACGATATCTGTATTCATTGGTGAAGCTATTTATGAGACCATGTTTTACAATTTTTTGCTTATCCTATGTTGTACATTGAAATTTTTTCTTTCAATTTTTGACATGAGAGCAGAGCGCCCTCTGCGTGCCAAAAATCAGACCGGATACGTCTTCTTTTCTCTGATTTTGATCTTATCTCTGACGATTTGCAAAAAAACGTAGTCATAGATGCATTCGAGAAATATCAAATTTATGCTTCGAAAAGATGATGCCGCTTATCATACGGCTGGAATCGTGGAAAATTAAATGCTGGGAAGCAAAATTCTACTTATACATCTGGAGTTATGAAAAATTGGATATTGAAAAACAAAATTCCGCTACTGAAGTAGATATCCACTTGTCCAAATCTTGCTCCGCTCGCTACAATGTAGCATATCATGGAAAATAAGCTCAGCCCGTGTGAAAAATTTGAGGACTATATGCTCGCCTCTAAGAAATTAAGATAAATTATACTCTCAACATCTGTTGACAGTATGTTGATAAGTATCAAGATGGCGAATATTCTACAAAAACGATGTAATACACAGGTAATTTACCATTCGATTTCTATTGGATTCCTAAATTTTGGCAATATTGAGAAATTCGGTTTTTTTGTTACTCAAAATGTAACTTGATATATTTATAGTGAACAAAAGACTCCTTTTCAAATAGAAAGATGTGTGATTCCAATATATTTTCTGAAATTTGGCTAAAATGCATCAGAAAAACATCTCTTTTAGTTATGTATGCGTAATATTGAGATGGGGCTCGTACATACATTCTTCATTAATATATTCATTCATATTTCAGACTCTAATGACACTTATTATAATCAAAATACAAAAATTCATGAGTTGCTAGTTGTGACAACCTTTTCATACAATATTTTTATTTCAAGTATAAATCTCACATCAATTATTTTGCAAAATATGTATCGAAGTAAGTTCATCCAAGAATATGAAATAAGCATAAGTCTATTTAGAAAATTCAATAAATTCTTTGAGCATATCTAATGGAAGGTTCCAAACGATAGAACTGCTTCCAATTCCACAGATTGATATTTATATTTCACATGTGTAACCAAACCTGCGGCACATGCGATTCAATATTAGGTATACAAGAAACTATGGCGTGTCCCAGTTGTACCATTTCACTATTAAATTTCAAGATCAAAGAGCTTCTGGCATCGTATTTAGTCTGTTGTAGCGTTTGATCTAAGAGTAAGTCAGAACTCGTAGGGCTGGACAAATTAGATACTTCACTCAAGCGACAAATGTTCAGAAGCATGAGACATATTGGAGTATTTGCCGGAAATGGTATTTGTAGTTCTCTCGGGAACAGAGAAACATTGAAACATCATAATATAGAATATATTGAATTCAGAACATGATTAGTTTGCATCGTTGTATATCTAACATAGTATACATTTATTTTAATAGTGCCTCTATTAATTTATTACCCTGGCAAAAATTTCAATTTTGACAAAGTAAAGCTGTGGCATTTTTGCATATATACATGTATTACCTGACAACGTGAGTATCAAAAAATGGGAAAGTTATGTGACGCTTTTTCAAATTCAATATGTCGAACGGCTCAAAACTGAAAAGAGTTAAATAAATTTGTATAGAAGGACTTTGAAATCTCATTTTGTGATGATGAATTTGGATCAAAAATATTGATCATCAAAAAGTTGGGTATGAGTTTTGATATATCACATCCGGATGTACACAGCTCTCGCATTCAGTTCGCGTTCTTAATTTTGTCCCCATTTAAAGTGTTAAATGTCACCATGTTTTGATTATTAGCTACCTGAGTAGTAAAATCGTAAAACTAGATCATTTCAGATTCAAATCAGTTTCTCGTTACGTGCTGAAAGTAACGTATGCTTTGTTAACACATGTACAGAACATACACAAAGATAGTGGATTTCTCTACTTGTGTTGTGTTTCATTTACCTTGTGTCTCTGCAAGGTACAGACGTTCGTGTGGTTCGATCAGATTTCGATTAGGCACAAGAATGCAGGGACGTAGTCAGGCTCAAATCATCCAAAATACAAAATGATTAATCGAGGATATTATGGACGTCAATCAATAAGCTTTTATCGATCATTATTCATTTTATCCGCTAAAGACAGGTAGAACAGACAAAAATCCAAATAACTGTTTGTAACTATTGTTCCTATTTGTCAAAAACTTTATTGATCGATCGTAAATTAGTGATTGTGTTGCAAGATCTCTTCGTCAGAAAGGCATTGGTTTTGAGAGCACATAAATATCTAGGCTTATTATCTTAATTTTTAAACAATCATTATTACAGAAAAATTGAGGTGGTTATTTCATATAGATTTTTTATACTTCAAAGATGTGATAGTGCTCCTGATGACTTGAAAATTTTGGGAGTCAATGATCCCTGAATCAACCCCTGTTTCCATATCTCAAAGTACATTTCGATTCCTCATGAATCATTTCTTTCCAAATCCCGTCCTGTCATCGTTTCAAATCTTCGCCTGACGCAATTTGCACTCGCAATATCGGCCTGCGGATTACTATCCATCCTTTATCCAAGGTCACTTGACGACCTTGGCCACACCTTTGCCGCCGGCTTGCCGTTATAGTGCTGCTGGTTCTCATAAACAAGACACATGAATGCGACAGAATCGTACTTGATCGATTTCACTTTGATTCGAATCAATGAATTCAATTTCACTATCTACTTTGATCACACAATCTGACATTCTTCTTATTGATTCTGTTGGGTTACTGCAGAAGGACGAAATATCTTTGAGCTCAGTAATATTGAAATTTTAGCATTTCAAGATATCCGAGAAAGAAAAAACTACATATAGGCATATCATATTTATAAAAAAAGAGTTCGTAGTATTGAAAAAAGAACTGAATCAAGTGGATATCGCCCTATCTTCACTGCGACATACATTATATTTCCTAACAAGTATTGCATCTAGTAGGTAACTGAGAAATACGGAATCAGGAGCAGCACAATAGAGGAGATAGCGATAGGATCGTACTTCAAACTCCATTTTACCGTGTACTTTTTTATGAAAACAAGATTTCCGTAGAATATAAGATATTCTTATCAAAAATTACATTTATCAGTCATTAAAGGCTGGTTATGATGGATATAATTCACAAATTATATATATATATATATATATATATATATATATATATATATATATATATATATATATATATATATATATATATATATATATATATATATATATATATATATATATATATATATATATATATATATATATATATAACCTCTGCCGCTAGCTCACGCACTTTATGTACTCTACTCCAACAATAGGCCAACATTCAAATGTTTGACAATTGAACAACAATGAGCTAGCATCCAAATGTCTGACAACCGTCTATCTAGCAACAATGTCTAACAATGGGCTCGTTCGAATGTTTTTCAATTCTGACATTATGTTATTCAGAATCTAGAAATTTGAATTTCCTGATTCTTATTTCTCCCAAAAAATGTTTGATAGAGCCGATAATAATTTATAAAGTCCTGATAAAGGCACAGTCTTTGGATCGTAAGAATATTGTCAGACGTACGTGTACGCCGAGATAAAATGTAAACGCATGTCGAGTAATTTACAGTGGCGCTACCCAACTGAACATTCCAACTAATTACTAGCAGAAAATGTTTGGCTTACTGTGGTACAACTGAACAACTGACAGTGACTATTACGTCATGGATGGCGCTTGTTCAAATGAACATTTTTATTTCAATATTTTGAATTAAATACTGAACAAAACATGATATTTTTTATATTTATATCAACAATTTGCTATCAAACTTTTATGTGCAATATATGATTTTCAAGAGTTTCCAAATCGAACGAGCCCATTTGATCCTATGTTATGCCGTAGTGTACATGGAAAAAATAAAATCTGTCGTCGTTTCTGATTACCGGATGATTAAAAGATTAGGAGCCAGTTTCATCAAAGCCAGTTAAATTTATCCAGAGGTTATTTTACACGAAAACTATTGTTGATACAATTGTAATAATAGCTATCAACTCAAAATAATCTCTAGATAAATTTAACTGACTTTAGTGAAATCGAGCCTAGAAATCTTAAATGTAGCCTGGAATTGGATGACAATATATTATTAATTTGCTTCCTTTTTTTGTCTGTTTGTATGAAATCTTGTAATCAAAATTACAGCCACTTCTCAGCTAATCAGAGCAATCGAACTTTCACAGTAGCTCAGTTCCCGATGACCATACAATATTCAATCGTTTGAAGCACGCTGTATCTTCTGTGAATATGAAAATAGCAGGCAAGTGACGGAAAGCAGACAGATTATAAGCTTTTACTGACGGTGGAATCGAGGACTTAAGATACTGTTTGTGCCTACCCCTAAAAGCAAAACTGATGCATCAAGTAACAAAGATTACATAAATAATTTTTTTTTTAAGCAAATCAAGACTGGTATGTGAGAAAAATCATTATTGAAAATAACTTCTTGAATCACTACTAGCCTAGAGCTGAAAGCGTGGAGCGAATCATCATATACTTCTCATATCGCATCGAATCAAATATGCCCTACGTACTTAGTTTGCAATTGAAAACGTAGTTGCTTGGAAAATTTCTTCTAATAACTATTTTTTAAATATTTTTTTAGTAGTGTTTACAACAAAATTTTAGTCTGGCATTTCATAATTCGATCTATTTGTATAATCTTCCATATAAAGAAGAATATGCCAGACCTCACGCAGATACAGTAAAAAGAAAACTTTTTCCAAAATATAAATGAGTCTGGCCACATGTTAACAGCAAATAATCAAGCAGGGAATGTTATTTCATAGATTCCCAATTATTATCCTATAATATAAAGTTTAAAAAAGGTCTTACATCATTACTTCAAAAACTTGAATTTTTATCCATATAATTTCTACCTTATACCTGAAACGCAAGAGACAGATGCTGCCAGACTTACAGATTCTCAAATAGGAAACACTTTTACAGGTATATTTGATAATATTTTGCCTTACGTAGATACATTAGCAAAATCGTCGTCAGCTCTTAGACTAATATTTTGGACCAAAATTTCAGAAAGACGTAAGTATATTCTGATGTCTTAGATAATGAAATTCAGTGAAAACAATTTCAAATGATCAAAAGTGAGTTCTTTTGAATGATACAGTACCTATTTTTTCTCGTCATCAATTTTTATTCCAAATTATGCATGTCATTGAGATTTATACATGATTTCTGAATCAAATCATGATAAATTGAATTTCTTGGATCAAATTCTGTATATTTATGGATAATATGACGTTTTGACTCCCCAATTGTCTTCATTAGAAACAATGATACAAAAATAAATAAGGCAAGTATCTAGATAATAATAAATATACACAATACTAGATGTGGGTTCCACACTTCCACATTCAGTGCAGAAAGAACCAAATTTCTCCGGTATTCACTCAAGGCCTGAGAAAAAACCACATAAAAATCCTCAAAAAGAGAAATCAATAATATGAGTCCTGACATTTATCATAGTGAAAAAGGATGAAATTAATATAACACACAAGGACGATGTCCCGTTTTTGCAAACGCATCCAGTTTCAAGGTCCAAACATGTCATAAATCTTTTTTTTACTAAAAGAACTGAGCTTCGATAATGTACATAAATGTAACAAAAATAAGTATCAATACAAATATTTCACGATTAAAGTATGTCTATTACAGAGGAATTAATAAAATGAGTCTTGACAATCATCATAGTAAAAAATGAATCAATTAATATAATATACAAGGACGATGTCCCGTTTTTGCGAACGCACACAGTTCCTAGGTCCAAACATGTCATAGAAATTTTTTTACCAAAAAACTAAGTTTCAATAACGTACATAAACGCAACAAAAATAAGAATCATGACAAATATTCCCTAAATCGTGTATGTCTATTATTAATTAGGAAACCAAACAATCGCTAACTCTTATTTCTTCGATTGTATTGTATTGTTCTTCTAATCGATTTGTATTTCGACAGATCATTTGCTGAGGACGAGCCAAGCTGGAGATGAGGATGGACATCGAGGCAGGACCATCTTCAGGAAATGGACATCGTGGGAGGAGCTGAGGATGAGCCCAGCAACCAAAAAATGAAATCAATCTTCAATATTTGTTTTATTTAATATGATCCACCAAAAATTTGTGTTAAGTTTCCGTTTCAGGTTGTCGGTGCACGGTCGTTGGTACATCATCACATCAGTAGCTAGATAATATAATTGGGTTTTTCTTCAATGTACGAGAACTTGGTTGGATATACGAGCGAAGAGAGTGTTATTAATAATAATATATCTATTTAGCATGATTACTAATTACCTACACAAGTACAATAATTTCTGCGAGAATAATAAAAAATATAGATAAGTAAATGAACATAACATCATTTGAATTCTTAAATAATTAGAGGAAGTGAAGTTCATCTTTACAGACAAGCTAACCAATTCAGGTACATATTTTTCAGTCTTGGCTTAACTATATTCATATTATTAACATTCCTGTTTTTGGTAGCTTCATGCGTGCATAATAGTGTATTGTACAACAAGTATAGAAAATTACCTATTTCACACGAGGTGTGTAATTTTCAGCACGAGACGGAGTCGAGTGCTGGAATCACACAAGTGTGAAATAGGTGATTCTATACGTGTTGTACACTATACTTTTTCTACGATCACAGTTTTTAATGAAATATGTAGGTAGATCATTCGTATAACTGAGATTTTAAAGCTATTTTCACAAATGTAAAATAATTTAGGCATTTTACTTGTTTGTTCTGCTTATTTATTGTGACATTAATTTTAGCTATGAGTTGGAACATTATTGATATATTTTCTATCAGTTGATTGACATTTCATTGTTGCGCAATCTAATTTTTGCAAACTACGGAGAGATTGTATCTGATTGGCCCACTCTCACCAAGCGACCTTCTGATTGGTTCATTAGTTAGAGTTTTCTGTGATCTCGGGTAGCGTGTTTTCTAAATTTTCGTCAACAACCATTTTCCAACTGCAGTAATGATATTTGTGGATATCTAATTTTGGTTATGATACAATAATTACATACATAATTTCTTGATTTCAACAGAATGTGATGGAGCGTGTTTTGTCTGCTTCAATTTGACAGTTGTGATTCATAGTGTTGCCAACCTTTGGAATATATATTACAAGAATAAGAAAATAATTCCAACAGAACTTAGTGCAATTTTGTTATATAAATGTGGCTTATAAAAGAGCAAACAGAGATTTATATCAAGTCCGTGATATTTATCAATAACCTAGCTAAATATATCATACATATCACCTAAAGAATATTCAGAATGAATCATCAATATATAAGTTGGTCAAACTGGTGTGAAAAATCATTTCTGACGACTTTTCGCACAGTTATGTGAAATTGTAAGTTTTCTAGTTGTGTTTTGTATGAGAAATATGTTGTTTTCTATAGTGATCGTAGAAAAAAGAATTTTCACACAAATGTCTTGAAGTGTTTTACCTTCGATCATCCCTATTCTCAGAAAACAATCAATTATATTAGAAAAATAATTGTGAATGTCAATTTGCCGCTACTATTGGCAACTGTTGAACTGTTTTCATTGAAGATGACATAAATGTCTTCGGAATTTTGGATTGAAATATCAAGTTTAAAATATTCAAAAGTGTTTTCAGAGTTTCAAAATATCCTCCAGATGTTTGAAGTACTAATTATTCGAGCTACTGAAATTGTACATTAAAAATGTGCAATAAAAATTTTATTGCACATTTTCCCATAAAAGACTATTATCTATTATTTAAATTGAAAATTGAGTAAAAACTGTCATTCAGAGTTCCGGAGCCAGAGGCGTCTCAAGCGGTGGTGCAAGGGGCGCCATGTCCTTGAAGGCGGCAGTTGGACCCCGAACATAATTCTTTAAAAATGAGACCAATTTTTTTCGTCAACAAAATATTTTATTAGAGCTAATCCACAATCATCAATCAATAATCCACCATCCTATTTTGGATTAGGATTAAAATTGTAAATTTTGGATAAGGAATTTTGGATTTTAGATTGGGATTAGGATTTTGGATTGGGATTGGGTTTCTGGCTTTTGGATTTTGGATTGGGATTGGGCTTGGGATTGTGATTTTTTGATTGAGATTGGGATTGTGGATTTTCAATTGGGATTGGGGTTGTTGAATTTGTGGTTGGGATTGGGTTTATGGATTTTGAATTTTGGATTGGGATTGGGATCGGGATTGTGGATTTTTGATTGATATTGGGATTGTGGATTTTTGATTTGGATTAGGGTTTTGTATTCTGGATTGGGATTAAGATTGTGGATTTTTGATTTTATATTGGGATTGAAATTGTGGGTTGTGGATTGGGATTGAGATTGAAATTGTGGATGGTGGGTAGGTATTGAAATTGTGTATTAGGATTCAAATTGTGGATTAGGACTAAAACTGTGAATTGTGGTTTGAGATTGAAATTATTGATTGTGGATTGTGGATTGGGATTAAAATTGTGGATTGAGATTCAAATTTTGAATTGTGGATTAGGATTGAATTTTGGATTGAGATTCAAATTGCGGATTGTGGATTGGGATTAAAATTGTGGATTGGGATTAAAATTGTGGATTTGGATTCAAATTGTGGATTGCGATTAAAATTGTGGATTGGGATTGAAATCTATAAAAAAGAGAAGTACGATAAAGAGAGGGAGGTACAGGGGGGGCGCAATTTATATATCTTTGCACCTCGGCGGTAAGTAGGCTAGAGCCGTCTCTGCCCGGAGCTTCTACCCAACGGAGATTGCAGCCTGCAGCTCCAGTAGCTACCAAACTCAAACTTCAAACATCTTTGGAGAAGAAGCGCAAGAAAGTCTATTGTTTCCGTATAACGTTCCATCCGCTGCTTGCAATGCTCATCTGAGATTCTTATTCAATAAATTTCATATAATTTTCTCGATTCTCCCATTATTTGGATTCAATTGTAATATTCCATTTTTTGTTATAGATGCAGCAGTGAAGAGGCCACTCCACTTGTATAGGTTTTGCTGGGGATTCCCTAGATGCAGAACAAGAATTCTCGGAGAAAGATTCGTCTCATTCCCCTACGTCAATGCTAGGACGCGAAAAAAGGCCTAAGAATTCCTATTATCCCTGTAACTTCTTCAAAATCTTCCAAATAGAGCCTTCATCAAGAAATTATTTTTAATTATTGCTTGATCTTTTTTTTCAGTTTCAAAAATATGATAGAATAATTTTTATAACATCCCACTCAAAGAAGCTTGATAAATCACCATTTTCATAAATATTTTGGCTGAATTACAATTAGAAGTTGACATCTTATTATTGTTGAAACTTTAAGGAAAGCTCACAATGTCGGGTAGATTTATAATCAATTAATCATGGAAACTTCGAGCTCTCAAGTCTACAGCTCGTGCATCAATGAAAATTGGTGATATATTTTTCCTGCATGTACCTACATCCATCCTATCACTTAAATATGGTGATGATTGACTTATTTCTAATATAATATTTGCCTGTTACAGCTACTCGGCAAGGAAATGAAGTTATCCTATCCAGGTCTTTGCAAAAAAAGACTTCTGGGCGATAAAAAAGAATATCTGGAGAAGATCCCAATTTCCATCCCCTATATTATAGAAAAATATATTGTGAAATGTTTATCTGTCAACATTAGTCATGTATTTATTCATAATATTATTTATTGTATCGAAGTGTCAATAAAATATCTTAAAGTTCTTTATTATTATATTATTTTCTCCCTTTTATGTTAGTATTTCAGGAATAAAAGTTTTCATTCCAAAGATGGAATGATATAATTCATGTATGAGGATCTGTAGTTATCAATTTCTTCCAAATAAATTCCCCTCATGAGTTCTTAATTCTAATATATTTCAAATTAGATAAATTGATAAAAAAGCAAAAAATCTATTCGTCTACACGTATATAGTTTTAAATTTTGCCGCAAGGTGGCAGCATCTGTCAATAAGACCAATTAACAATCATCTCTTTCATAAACTAAAACAGTGTCTTCATGATCATTTTTGTGCTTGCGTGAAGTTCAAAAATATTACCAGGAGAGCAGAGATCCAAGGAGTTATTTCAACAAAAAAATACTAATAACTCTAGAAATAAGAGTATTACTGAAAAATGTTTGGTATAAAATATACGTGGAATTGGAAGGGCTATCCGAATATAACAAAGCAATTCTTCTTCTCTTTGAACTAAGGGTGGTAGTATGCAGTTTCTCAAAAACTGTGAGCCCTACAAAAAAAAATTTCATACAAAAAATGTAGAGCACATAAAGTTACGTGAGACCTATATTATAATTTTTCTCTAATCTCTCTATTTTCCGAAATAATCGCTAATTAATCTGAAAGAATATTCGTTATATTCGTCTTCATGTGGTGCATTAGTGACTTGAAAAATTTTCAATCTGAGATTGTCGGAAAGTGTTTTTCTCTATTTACTCTTGAACCAGAATCCTTATGTAAAACTCATCATTCCTCCATACGCAGCTTTAAATGTGCTACAAAAAAGATGCATACAATTTTCTTCCAACCCTTAAATTAAGGGTAGTAGTATAGCGTATCTCAAAAAGTATTGAACTTATTGAAATTTCTTTTATTATGAACTTATAGCACGTTTAATACTGCGCAACTTTTACTTGAAACATTTATGTGTAAAGTCTCCAGTTTTCGAGAAAATTGCTAATTAATTTCTAGAATAACTCTTCTCGCCTCTGCTATCCTAATACAAAATTTGAATTTCATGAAAGCACAAAAATCATCACGAAGCCGATGTTTCTGTCATAGTGGAAGTTATTGCTAATTGGTCTTATTGACAGATGCTGCCACCTTGCGGCAACATTTGAAACTATATACGTGTGATTAAATGAATTTTAATTTTTCATGATTTTATTTCGTTTAATAGTACAAATTGTCACAAATGAATTTAAATCATTCATCTTTGGAGTAAAAACTTTTATTCCTGAAAAACAAACTGGAAAGGAAGAAAATGATGAAGCAATAGTTAACTTTAAGGAGTTTTATTTTCATTTCCATAACATACAATAAATAATATTATAGATGAATATATAATCATAAATATTTCATAATATATTTTTCTATAATAAAGGGAAAGGAAAATGAGATCTTTTCAAGATATTCTTCTTTATCGTCCAAAATCTTCTTACGCTGAGACCTGAGTAGGAAAACTTCATTTCCTTGCACAGTAGCTGCAACAAATAAATTATTAAAAATTGAATTTATGATTACCATATTTAAGTGACCAGAATGGACACTGTCAATGGTTTTTAGTATAAATTACTGTTTGACATGGATATCCTCACAGAAAACATCAAATATGGAAGGAAAGTTTGTATACAATAATAATAAAAATTTAAACGGTCTTTTTGTTATATAGGAATTCGTTAGACAACTACATTTTATACAGTCCATAATAATCTATCGCATTTACTGGCATCTTGTATTTGCTTGGATTGCCTATACAAGTCGTCATCATCAACACACATATTCGAATTAATAACAAAATGTAATAACTACTTTTGTACATCATAAGAATTATATTCGAATACTATTCAAGTACTACTCTATGGAAGATTCATTGCTTGACTTCCTATACTCTATTCCAACTAAGAACGATCCAAGGGCTGTAATGGGACTACGGTTTAACCTTTCTGATTGATGCAGATTTGAATCAATTATACATTAGCACAAAATAAGTATTTATCAGTAGCCTAAATTATCATAAATAAATTTGATTTCAATTTCTACTAATTCCGGTAATACATGAATATATTTATTGCTTTGAAATCCTTCAATTCATTTCCAGGAAACTTTTTTTGAATCTTGTATTCACTATGAAAGTGAACCGTGTTTGCATTTTGGCCAATCGGTAAACTTCAATAGTAGTCTCATGTAAGCCTTGGACTGTGCTTGACTAAAATAGATTATATTCTGGGAAATGTTGAATCATATCACAAATTTGCCATCTCCACAAATTTTTTAGATTAAATAATATTATTTGAAAATGTTACAATCAGATTTTATCTATATTTATCTAAATTAAATGCCAAACTAGGTCAATGCAAATGTCAATTAAATATGACAATTAATATTGATTTTGGCAAATTTTTGTGCAACTGGGAATTCATTCTAATTGTTAACATCTGACTTACTTCATATGACAAATCAAATTCATAATAATCTAGTAAGTATTCACCATGAATCAAAAAATCTGGCTAATAATTCCATTAGAATTAGAGAGCTACCAGTATTTTTCATCGGAGCAATACTGGTTGCCTAAAGTACAATCAGATTTACAAGCAATAAACATTACACTCAAATTTCTGGCAGGATTCTATTAACTTGTAATTTGGAGCTTATCAACCAATTCATGCCATGATTATATTTATTATTTTGTATATTTGATGTACACATGTCCAATAATACAGCCGAATAACAAACTAGCTACTAAATTTTTCGCTAGAGTAAACTTGGTTTGTTTTCCGAACTGTGAAAATTTTACAGAATTACATCCCTAGAGCAGTACAATAATTTGATTTCTTGGTTAACTATTCCTTGTTGAATTGGAAATGGAAAATTATGTTGAAAAATTCAAATTGCAAAACAATATCAGAAGCTTTTGGCCTAGGATCGATTATGGCTAGTAAGCTAATTTCAGGTGATAATTTTTTTTATACGCAGAACTAAAAATACTCGAAGAATTATTCTAAATAAAACTTTGCATCCAGTTTGCATTTTTTAAATATTTTATCGCTAATAGGTTCAATTTTTTTTTTCAAAATCACTAATTTTATAGTTTTAATTGAAGTATTTCCCAACCTCATATTTCTTCACAGTTTTATATGCAAAAAAGATCAATCATTCGGAGCTACATTTGATTTGACATCCGATATGCAATATATAAATCAAAAAATGTATATGACTCAAAATCCAATTGATGGATTTGAAAATTATATTCTGGATGTCTTCGTACATCAAAATTCGTTTGCAAAATCTATATTATTATCGTCAATTTGCATTAATCAAATACAAATTCACAATTAAAGCTAAATTCATCTACAAATCAATCAAGTCATGCATTCATCAGTAAATCAAACAAATTTGTCTACAAATTAAACGCTATTTCTAATAAGTATCTGCTAGAGATCACAGACTTAGCCACTACACTGGCAAATAATTAAAATATCAATAGAAGTTCCCTAGCGGGAATAAAGAGAACTTTCAGAGTCTGAAATGTTTTTAAATCACAACTTGGTTCTGTAAATAACTTGGGGCTCATCGGGATCCGTCGGATGGTTCGTGGGCTTCGGCGTGTTTGCAGGCGAGTTGGATCGTTCCAAAGTATGAGAAACAGTTGCTACGGTCACTGGGAGTTGGATGGACGTAGGTTTGCTGTTTGCGTTGTCATCTGGGGTGTGTGTTTTGTCGGCGAACCGTCGGGGAGGGCCTGAAAAGATAAACAATAGATTTAAATACATTACCAAACGGAATTAACGGAAATTCCTGTGGATTCAGAGAGAACTTGAAAATTGAAGAAGAGAGAGTAGTAAATATGATGTTTAATAATAGGATGTATCCCGTGGAGAGCAACCCAAGGATAGGATACTGATCAATAATGTCTCCCCCAGTCTAGTTTAGAATCATATGTTCATATTATAAATGAAACATTTCGAGATTATGATGGAAATATTCGTTTTGTGTATTCCTGGATCTATATTGACTATTTTCAGCTTGACGTGAGTATGTACGCATGTACATATGGCGTATGTACGTAGCTCGCAAATCTCAAAGCCCGCGAAGCATTTAATGTTGAAATTATGTATTTAGGACTGGTCTAAGGCTTGGATGGGTACACCTCGCATAAAGTTTTTTTTTATTTCTCTCATAAATTCAAAATTGTTAGCCGTAGGATATTGAGTTCGAATATTTGAAATTACAGGAGCATTTTGAAAGTTGCTTTTCATTTGGGTATCAATCGGCTGAGCCCGAAGTGCACTAACAGTCATTTTGAATTTTTCGCATAAACTCAAAAAAATGAAAGAATTATCTAGATGATGAAAGCGCATTTTTGACAGCTCATGAATGCTTGTTACTTCAGAGACTTCGCAAATTACCATCTCTCACAATTACTGAGCTTGAAATTAAGCAGTTTGGGCAAACTTACAAAGCAGCAGCTTCCACTTAGTACTAGTTTCAAGTTGACTATTTGATAGGTACATAATTTATGCATGTACAAACTCAAAAATACCTTTTAATCTTCATTGTTTAGTTATTGACTGACGGGAGGTCAAGTGCTGTACCTCAAAATGATAATGTGATCTTTATCAAAGCTATATAAAAAAGAATACACCAAAAGTAAACAAATTTTCATTTAATAATAATAATTCATTCTAATAAGCTTCAAATTCGCGTCAAACAAGTCATTGAATGAATCCCGGACAGATTTGACAACTGTACATGATAATAGTGACAACCGCGGCGAAAGTTGTAACTAAATTTTTATCTACTTGAATAAATTTCAGTTGCCATATCCCTTATGTCATATATATCTATGTGCATTGTTTCAATTGAAACAAGTAATTGAATAATTTGATCTTCCACAATCACCGAGCTTGAATAAAAGCAATTTGTGCAAACCTACGAAACAGTAGCTTTTATTTAGTACCAGTTTCAAGTCTGTAAATAGTATAGTTGCTGAGAACTTAGCGTCACGCCAGCCAGACAGCCAAAGTGAATATAATAGCGCTTTTTTCTAAAATATGCGCTAAAAATCAGTCGTAGAATATTGAAATTTCGTAATTAGCACTTCTATAGCAACTAGTTGTACAGTACAACTCGCATTATGATTGCGATCAGCTGAACCGGAAGTGCAGTTTACTAAACAGTCTTTCGAATTTTTCACATAAATCCAGAACGATCAGCTGTAGAATAATGAAAACTATTATTGAAAATAGCTTCACATTCATTTACTGAGCCGGAAGTTAACTCTATCCGGCAATCTTTCTTCAATTTTTCGCATAAATTCGAAGCTATTGGGCGTAGAATGATAGGCTAATATTCTCACCTCTTAAAATAGCGCTACTCCCTAAAAATTGATGCACTTTCTCTTGCCATCTTATGTAGCATCATATAGCGCTATCTCCTTTTATTAAATGTTTTGCTGAAGTAGTGCGATTTCAAGAGGTGGGAATACGGACCATAGATTTTAGTATTTACGACTGCTATAATATGAGAAGTCCAGTACATTAATCAGGCCTATTCTTAGGTAACATTAAGTAAATAAATCAAGTTTCACCACTTCAATAGATCAAAGAACTAAGAACATGTGAAAATTAACTTCTCAAAGCTATTTACCTGGACACCACCGGCTCATCTTCTGAGCTATCGGATGCAGCAGATGTTCATCGTAAAGGTCACCCTCCGTCGTGCCGATTAGGTATGACACGATCCAGCCCAGGAAGACAGTAATGAAACATCCGATGAACGAGTAGTACATGTACGTCACGCTGTAAAGTTGTGTTAGGACGTCCCTGCAACAGGCGGTAAGCGTCAGTCAATACGAACTGAAGGGACAATGAATGTCAGTTGGGGTAGTCTCGAAACGGATTTATACATTAAAGGTCAATAGGTGATTCAAGAAGGGCTTATTATAAGTCACTTTATTACTTTAGTTCATACTATTATCATGGACGGATTTAAAAAATGAAAATGAATGATATTGACCTAATCCGAGGCCCAATTTGATTGTAGGTAATGGCTAGCTCAATAAATGCTATCGATATTTCTAGTAAGACGACATGAAATATAATACTTCAGCATATTCAGATTTCGATACTATACATCAATTAAAAAACAAATCTGCTACTTCAATTCATCTGCACGATTCTGGAGGCCTGTTATGCGAGCAGTTTTTGTAAGTCAGTGCGAACAAACCAAATAAGAAATAATAAATACCGCTCTTAATCCAAAACACGTAGAAGCAGTTCTCGTTTCATTTATTTGTTGTTTCTTTAAGGAAAATTGATCTGAACGGACGCAGTGAATGGACGATTAAAGTAAGTTTAAATCGAGACAGCCCTTTTTGCTATTACATCCCTCTCTTCCTCTTAAACTGATCCATACTCTGCGGCTTTCAATACACGACACTAAATAGATTGCTTTTCTCCAGTTTCTGGCGAGCATCTGACAGCGTTTAAAACTTCCTCTACCGATTTCTTTTCATCACACACATTTGGAGTGCGGATAGGGGAATACTCCAGCTTCCAAAGCTTTCCAGCGCTTATGGATCACACAAGCAGCACCAGTTTGGCCCTAATCCTCTAGGATTATTTCACTGCTATGCTGGGATCGGATTAAGATAGATGGTATTCATTGAATCAGATTATTTTTACGCTGACGTGCACAAAGTAGTGGTAGTTATTAGCCACAAAGTTACAAAAAGTAATTAGAAAATGCTATAGCCAGCAACGCGTTTCATTGTAATTGCAATTGAAACGAAGAAAGGAAATAAAAGAAGAGAATCAATTTCTTTAATTTTGTTCCATTGTAATTGGGTAATTCCAATGCGAGAGTCTTTAATTTTCTCACAGAAAGAATAACTTATCTACAATGTTTCTCTTTTAGTTAGTTGGAAGATTCCTATAGAGTGATGAGAAAAAGTAGAACAAATATTTTCTGAAATTAGAATAAGTAAAAATAAAAGTTTGATTAATTTTGTGCGCGATATCAAACGCGTTGCACATAAATGTATCCCTTATATAGTTCAACGTAGGTAGTTGCGAGTGCAAATCTTGCATCGGGGTTGGAAGAATTCAGATTCTAGAATCATCTCACAATACATTGAGAAGAATACCAAGAAATTAAAGAATCATCTTGATGGTCAAAGCGCATTTTTGACAATTTATGAATGTTTGTTAGTCCAGAAATTCCATAAATTACTATCTCCCACAAACACTGATCTTAAAATCAAGTAGTTTGAGCAAACAACAGTTTTTAAGCTCCAAGTTGTGACTATTTCATATATAACTTATGCTGAAAATTTGGTACAATTACATCCAAAACTATACTGATCATATAAATAAAAATTTAATTCTCCCTGATGCTAACATCGAAAGCCGCATGTCAATATCATGTGTAACTCGAAAAATATTGACATAAACAATTTCTATCCTAAAATAGGTATTAGATTATGTCAGTTCGGAATTTAAGATATAAAATTCAATTACTGACATTTAAGATTCCAATTATTCATGGTTCAGCAGTAATTATCTCTTGAATTTTCATTCAATTTTTACCTAAAACTGGGTGGATAAATGAAGAAATCAAGCAGTTTGTACAGACCCACGAAACAGCAGCTTTCATTAAGTATCAGTTTCAAATCTGTAAGTGCTGTAGTTGCTTAAAACTCAGCGTCACGCCAGCCAGCTAGCCAGACAGCCAGAATGGGCATAATAACATATAGTTTAGAATAACTGGCTTCATTCCTTGTAAGTCAGTGAAATATTAATCTAATCAAAATTATTATTATCTGCAACTCGTGCGGTATTGTCAATTGCACACCTGAGCGAATGAGCGTACTCACTGCGTTCGTGCAATCGACAACTTATCGCACTTATGGAGCTCGAGAAAATTATTATGGGACATTGTGGCAATTGATTTTCAAACAAATGTCACTGCTCTTGATAGCTCGGTTTCAAAGACATTCTGATAAATTTCATTAAATGTGTAACATTTGCGTGAATTTAAACAACAGTTTGGTATAATATATTCATGAGCAAGTATTTTGTGATGAATTCCAATTGGTGAAAAGATATTTTAATGGACTAAATACTCCAACTATTGGAACAATCACCTATACAGATTAAAATAATATAGAAAGCTAGGAAATTGTAGTAACGAATTTCAATACAAATAACTCTATAACTATGATGGCATTTGCATGTCAATATTCCAGTCCGATTGATAGAAAACAACATTAAAGATACATTTGAAAATCCTGTAGGGGTGTTTGTGACAAAAATGTCTTGGACAAAGAAAATTTTGTAGCTTTGTAGCAGCCAAAGATATTGAAGCACATTTCTTCCACTTATAGTAATTGAAAAAATTGAAAAATCATCTTGATGATGAAAGCGCATTTTTGACGGCTTATGAAAGCTTGTTATTTCAAAAATTTCGTAAATTACCATCTCCCACAATCACTGAGCTTGAAATCAAGCAGTTTAGGTAAACCTACGAAACAGCAGCTTTCATTTAATACCAGTTTCAAGTTGACTATTTGATAGAAACATAATTTGAGCACGTACAAACTCAAAAATATCTTTGAATATTTATTGTTCAGTTATTGACTGACGAAAGGTCATGTGTTGTACTTTAAAATAATAATTTGATCTTCTTCAAAGCTATATAGCAGAAATCCCTGAGAATTATTTCCAAAGTTACAGATTCAAAAAAATAAGTAACGGGTGGTCATGTACTGGCCTGAATTAATCGTGAAAACAAAAGTTAAACTCATTATGATACTGATAACATCGGAAACCGTATGTCAATATCTTGTGAAACTCGCGAGATATTGAAATAAATAGTTTCTACCCTAAAATGGGAACTAACCTAAATCGGTTCGAGATTTCGAGTATAAAATTCAATTACTGATATGTTGCTACTTCTGTGCAGCAATTTTCAGATTTCAACAATGCATAGTTCAGCAGTAATTATCTTTTCAACTTTTGTTTCGATTTTCACCCAAAACTGGGTGTATGAATAAGAGAATCTAGCAGTTTGTGAAAATGTACAAATCAGCATCTTTTATCTAGTACCTGTTTAAAGTCTGTAAGTGCTGTAGTTGCTGATATCTCAGCGTCACGCCAGCCAGCCAGCCAGCCAGCCAGCCAGCCAGCCAGCCAGCCAGCCAGCCAGCCAGCCAGCCAACCAGCCAGCCAGCCAGCCGGCCAGCCAGACAGTCAAAGTGCATATGATAGCGTATTTTTTTTGTGCGCTAAAAATATGCATTAATCAGAAACTGACAGCGTTAGAAATAAAAATTTTCATGCAGTGAGAAAATTGTGAATGAAAAAATTAAAAATTGAAGAATCATCTAGATGATGAAAGCGCATTTTTAACAGCTCATGAATGCTTGTTACTTCAGAGATTTCGCAAATTCTCATCTCCAACTGAGCTTGAAATCAAGCAGTCTGGGCAAACTTACGAAACAGCAGCTTCCATTTAGTACTAGTTTCAAGTTGACTATTTGATAGGTACATAATTTATGCATGTACAAACTCAAAAATACCTTTTAATTTTCATTGTTAAGTTATTGACTGACGGGAGGTCATGTGCTGTACCTTAAAATAATAATTTGATCTTTATCAAAGCTACATCAAAATTTTGTTACTTTAGGACAAGTACACTGCAATTGTTCATCTAATGAGGGAAATGACACTATGCTGCGAGCTCACTTGGGAATGAGGAATTGTTATTGAAGTAGTATATAGAATTTGCTATGAACTTGCACGATAGCCTCATCTGAAAACAATATGTATCAAAGCTGACACAGGCTATTGTATCCACTCTATTGACTTCCATTTATAACGGTCAAAAATAGGTAATTTAAAATTTCAACGAATTACTTTTTCAGATAGATAGATAAATAGTTTATTTGTCCCAAGATCAGAACATAAATTCTGTACGAGTAGCACAATCAATTATCACTAACGTAATCAATGACATAATCCCAGTTCACATAACCAAGCTTTGAATTATCAAAATCTAATACATATTAAGAGAGCTATATCAACTTCAATCTAGAATAAATATTTTTTTTTATATATATTTAACAATTACTGCATTCAAACTTCTTAGCCTCATTAAAAATGGGTCACTTACTTGTATTGGTATCTTTAGGTGGGCCAAATATTGCAAACTACGGCTTATGCTGGATCTTAGAATTATTAGGCTGACTGCTCGATTTACAGACAAGAAAATACACCAAAAGTAAACAAATCTTCATCCAATAATAATAATTCATTATAATGAGTTTCAAATTCGCGTTAAACAAGTCATTGAATGAATCCTGGACAGACTTGACAACTGTACATAATAGTAGCAGCATGCACGGCTGAAGTTGTAACTAAATTTTTATCTACTTGAATAAACTTTAGCTGCCACATCCCTAATGTCATATATATATATGGACATTGTTTCACTTGAAAGAAGTAATTGAATAATTCAATCTTCCACAATCACTGAGCTTGAATTAAAGCAATAAATGCAAACCTACGAAACAACAGCTTCTATTTAGTACCAGTTCCAAGTCTGTAAATAGTATAGCTGCTGAGAACTCAGCGTCACGCCAGCCAAAGTGAATATAATAGCGCTTTTTTACAAAAAATTTAAGAATCATCTAGATGATGAGAGCGCATTTTTGACAGCTCATGAATGCTTGTTACCTCAGAGATTTCGCAAATTACCATCTCCCACAATTATTGAGCTTGAAGACAAGCAGTTTGGGCAAACTTACGGAACAGCAACTTCCATTTAGTACTAGTTTCAAGTTCACTATTTGACAGATACATAATTTATGCATGTACAAACTCAAAAATACCTTTTTATCTTCATTTTTTAGTTATTGACTGACGGGAGGTCTAGTTCTGTACCTTAAAATAATAATTTGATCTTCATCAAAGCTATATAAAAAAAAATACACCAGAAGTGAAGAAATTTTCATCCAATAATAATAATTCATTCTAATAAGCTTCAGATTCGCGTCAAACAAGTCGTTGAATGAGTCCCGGACAGATTTGACAACGGTACATGATAATAGTGACACCCACGGCTAAAGTTGTAACTAAATTTTCATCTACTTGAATAAACTTCAGCTGTCATATCCCTAATGTCATATATATCTATGGGCATTGTTTCACTTGAAATAAGTAATTGAATAATTTAATCTTCCACAATCACTGAGCTTGAATTAAAGCAATTTGTGCAAACCTACGAAACAGCAGCTTTTATTTAGTACCAGTTTCAAGTCTGTAAATAGTATAGTTGCTGAGAACTCAGCGTCACGCCAGCCAGCCAGCCGGCCAGCCAGACAGCCAAAGTGAATATAATAGCGCTTTTTTCCAAAAAATGCGCTAAAAATGCTCTAAAAATATATTGGTGTAAAAAAAAAATTATTGAAATTATAACAGGAATGAATGATTTGTAGTACGAATCAATACTGATTTGCAGAATCACTCGGTTGCACGAATTGATTGGTTCACTTTATTGTGGAATGTACAGAAAAAAATTAAAATCAATAATTTTAGTGCACTCATCCATCGATATCTCCCAAGCCGTGGAATGCGGTAACTAGTCATCAAGCCACGCGTAATTTTGAGCTTTTATGGAAAGTACGTCACTAAATATTGTAAAGGTGGGTACGGATTCACGACCTTCGGATTATGAAGCCAGTATATTTGTACGGAGCTTAAATACTTGATATGATGATAATTTCTCTATTGCAAACCATATGAATACTGATAAGTATATATTACGTACTATAATGAAAATTAATAAGAATTTTAATAAATTTGTTTTATTTGAGTGAAGTTCTGTATAAAATAATTGGAAACATAACGTTGTGTTGCCAATTATTTTATACAAAACTTAACTTAAATAAAACATATTCAATAAAAAATGAGTTCAGAAAAGTTTTTTCCTTCATTAATAAGAATTTTGTTCATAGAGCAACCGCTTGCATCGCTAGCTACTATCTGCGTCAGCTTTCTTGAAGCGAATAGGCCTTAAGAATCATCGAAAAGTTTTTACGTTTGTTCCATTAGTAATTTCATTCGGTATTCGGTGCGAATGAAAAAGTATGCCGAGTAACTATCAGCGGATGGATCCAATATTTGTGAATACTGGTCAGGAATAGTTTGTCGATCTCAAGAATAAGAGTTGTGAAACAAGGGTAGTGGATAGGTGCATTAAAATTTGTTAGGTGCTGTTATTTTTCTGAAAAAAATTTTGAATTTTATGTTATACAAGTTTTGCTAAATCCTTTTATCCAAACATTTTCCTTCCGTCTCGTTAATATCCATAATTCTATTCATATAATGTGTATTCGTCTCATTCCAATTTCTATTTCGAACTAAATAAATATAGTCCAATTCACACATCAATCGTCTATGCAATAACTCTCCCTCAGATGTATCTACAATCTTGAAACAACCTATTATCCTACATTTAATTCGCATGCCTAAATTAATGCAGCTGACTCATGTCTACTTTTTCAATCAGATTCTCTACAATATTACATTCTTGTAAACGCACAGACACCACGCAAAAATTTAATTTAAGAAACTGCTAGAGTTGATTTAATTTAAGTGAGCGTTTGATGTGCCTCGGTCTACTGGAACACAATTTTCCTGGACTCGCTTCAACAGTTTGTTATTTCATATATTAGTTCGTTGTAAGATGCCTGAGGCGTCCGTTGTAAAATAATGAATATAACATACACTTCAACTCAGTAGATACAGAATATCTAATAAAAATTGAATTTCTTTTATTGTGCAGATAAAAAAAGATAAAAACCTGCTAAGAAGACTTTAACGTTGAAAAGTTGAATATACTATATAAGAATGGTACTATACCTCTATACAAATCAAGAAGAATGTCAAAATCGTACCAATTAGCTTCATGAATAACGACAACACAAAGCAAAAATATTAGCTAAATAAAATACTTAGGATCAATTTTAATCATATTGTAGAAAATAGTGGAACGAAAAATATTCAAAATTCGTTTCAGAAACTCTTCTCTATCCTAAGTTAGACTCTTTTAAAAGGGTGCTTGTGAAGCTCTTTATTTATCATTTATTACGGGAAGAAGGCTCATCTCTGCTTGGAAAAAGCTTTAGAATGAATCCTAATTCATATTTCATACTAATACGTCGCAGAGTAAAAAATTCATAAATTACTCACGTATGCGGACTATTAAGCACCATATTCTCCATCGTGGTCGTCTCGTTCACAATCTCCGGCTCTATGAGCTTGGGGACCGGAAGCCACGGTTCTGAGTGCATGTAGATATGAGAAGCGAACGTCTCATTGGTGCAGCCATCTACGCTGAGTGCCAGAAATTTAGCTGGAGGCTTCTCGACTGTTAAGCCACCAAATGTTATCCAAAGAGTGACTAGATGGCCGACAATCATGCCTGTTGCTGCACCCTAAGGAAAATAAAAGTTTTTGTTAGTTTTTTATCTACACTGCTTGAAGTTATTTGGATTTATTTATTGAGGCTCCAATACTTCAAGAAGTATCAATGAAACTTTTGACAGATTCATGCATCCTTAATATATCACAAAAACTTTTATCCCGAACAGATAAAGATATCGACTTATTGTGGGACAGTAGAAGAGTTCATTCACACCTAGCCGCAAATTCGCTGTTTCCAAAATATTTAACGTGGATACGATCTGAAAATAAGCACCAATTTATGGTCATAGGATTGAAAGATTGGGAAGAGTGATTGACAGGAGTGACTTCATCGTTTTTATGAAATTCAGCGCGTCTGGAAACTTCTGTGTCAGTAACTTCTGACTTCTTCCAATAGATCTGTCAACATTTTTTGTAGTATCTGATGTTTTATGTCAGAATTATGTAAAGTTGGATCATGGAATTAATATTCAACATTATGTGGTTCATGCTCATCAAGTCAGCGTCAATTGAAATTAAAGAAAGAAAACTGTTTCACCAATTCAGTTTTACCAATAAAACCCCAAATGAATAATTTAGAAGGCGAATTTGAGAACACAATAAGAATGGTGTGTTGAATAATAATACGTTCTTCCTGGTCCAGCATTTTTGTGTACTCACAAAACAAATAATTATTTTGTCTACCAGTTAAAATATGTGTCTGAATTATTTTTTGAAGTTTGCTCTTTGAGTTTGTCATTCAAGACATCGTTGTCAAATTCTTTATGGAAATCATGTTAGAATAACTGAATATATTTTTTTTAATGTAGGTGCTAACTCTTTTATATATTCCCTGTTTATCTTCAACATCTGTATTTATTTTGTTCCGCAAACAAATTAAACTGAATAATTTAGAGAATACATGCAAACATTTAAAACAAATTATCCCGTACCTTCCAGTTGCAGCACGGTACCAACATTGCCAATATAAATATTCCCAGTAGAGGTCCGCTCGTCGCTGACGTCACTAGCATGGAACTTTCGATGACGCCAGAGAGGAGTCCAACGCCAAAGCTGATGCCCATAATGACGCAAGCGTACAGGACGCCAATAGCTTTGATGACCCACAGTTGTTGACCGTCTTTCAGCTCGCGGAAGCAAGGCAAATTTGAAACGAAATCTTCCCATGTTACAGTGGCTAGAGAATTCAAGTTCGAGACATTCAGACTGAAAAAGAAAATTATTATAACGTTAACAAGAATAATTTGTAGACATAATTCTATATACGTAGTGTGCTAACAAGTAAGAATATTTTTAATATCTCGTGGCTTTTGTTCGTCCGCTTCGCGTGATTTTGCTTTTGTTGTATAGGTAAATATATCTAAGATTATCGGAGGTAATACCACGAGTGAATAAGAATTACCGATAATCTTTACGAGTTCAAAAAACGAGTGAAATTTGTACAACAAGCATGGATGAATATTATCTGGTTAATTTTCAAGCTTGAATTATATTTGAGGCGAGTATTTCTTGAATGCTCTATTTCAATTTAAATACTTAAAAAATTGGATTTGCTACTGATTTCAACATTTGACTTACAATACAAATACAACAGGTTCATTTGTTTGTATTGTCATAGTTACTAGGTGAAAATTCTAAGTTTTCTAGGCAACGTGGAATTCCCGCTGTAATTTTTTGATAATTTCACTTCTCTCATGAGAAAATTGATACATGAGTGAAATATTCGCGATTATTCATTTGTTCAGAAAATAGATCAGATAGTTTCAAAATATTTGTATTGAAATGGAAAATTATATCATTTGGACTGTTAACTATTGGAAAAGATTGCTGGATATTGCTAAGCAAAAATATTCGTAAGAAGTGAAAAAAATGTTTAAGTTCTTTTAAATAAAATTGATTAAAAAACCAAAAGTAAAATCTGTTGAATGAATATTTTTGACGACCTGAACCTCCAAATTCGCTGTAAAAGTATGTAAAATAAGAATGAGAGTGAAATTGCAGAATGAGATTGATTTAATGATCTTGGTTGGTTTTTCAGTGGTTGATTGGTAAAATTGATTTTAGATCTAAATCCTTGTAGTTTTACCTATACTCTTCGATTCGTAGTAAAATTTCATGCATCATAATCTATTCTATGAACTTTCTCACAGTTTCACAGATATTATATTCGAGGAGCCGGCCGCATCTTATGCTCCCTCATCACAATCACGGTCAAATTGTATATGAATCCCTCGAGTATCTAGTTGTCAGACTATATAAATACAGGATCGAAAAAAGGCCAACTCTGGCTAAGTTTTTCGACGCAACTTCCCTGATAGAACTTACTACTGAAACTGGTATCAATCGATAGCGAAGGTCAAGTACCTTGAGAAAAAACCGAGGTGCCATTCCTGTTCAGAAGGGCAGCAGCCATCCCTGAGTGTAGCTCATTTTCGTATTCAAGCTCCCGGATCTAGCTCGAAATTGGGACCTGAATAATTTTAAGTGAAGCTGCCGCCCTCTCAAACAGGTAGAGGCGATACCTTGGTTTTTCCGCGGTCAGGAAGGTTCGAGCTTCAATTCAAACAAAATAATTATCGTAAGCTTGGTCAGGGAAGTTTAATTCAAAAATGGGCTACACTCAGGGGTGACTATCGCCCTCCTGCACAGGACCAAGGGTGGCACTCTGGTTTTTTCTAGAAGTACTTGACCTTCGCTATCGATCGATACTAGTTTCAATCTGGAATTCTATTAGGGAAGTTGCGTCGAAAGACTTGACCAGAATTTGTCTATTTTTCGACACTTAGGATAGGACCTTGCATTTATAAAGTCCAGTATCCTATTGACCATGACCACTGAATACTCGATCAATTCATATACAATTTGGCCGTAAGTCCGATCAGGGAATATAAGGTGTAGGCTTCTGGACTATAATATGTGTGAAGAGAATTATTTTCGTATGGTGTCATTCAAATGATGAAGAAAACGAAATGTGGGAATTCAGTCAAGAGCTTCATTTTTATTCTACTCTACAGTTTCGGTCCCACCTGGACCATCTTCAGGAGTGAACAAAATGAATGTGTGTATGTGTTGGCATCTGTGTATATACATACATTAATTTTATTCACTCCTGAAGATGGTCCAGGTGGGACCGAAACTGTAGAGTAGAATAAAAATAAAGCTTTCGACTGAATTCCCACATATCATATAACAGTCAGAACTATTCAGTACTTCTATTCAAATTATGTTTAAATTCAGAAGATTATTGGATACAAGTCGAAAATCAAATAATATAATAGTATTATGTAACAGGAGCCTAACTATTTCGAGAAAAGGCTTCTCGGGTCTGAAAATTTGTCATCCGAATGTATAATGATTGTTTACTCTCATGTTGCATACAAGATTTTTTTGTGGCTCTCGACTTTTTTCAGGATTATTAGGCGAAAAACAAATATAGGAAACAAGTGCGTACTCAGATCTATAAATGAATTAACAAATGATCCGGCGACGGTCGCTACCAGAAGACACAGAAAATCTCAGTTTGAGCTATGAAACCGAATTGCCACGCGTTTGTATAAGAGGAAATCTGAGATCCAAAAAACGCAGTTCATGCATCGTAGTTAATACGTAAAAAACTAAGGTCATATATAGCTGTAGGGATGGAATTTTTTGTATCGATACTTGCTTTCTCGGATCAGGATCGAGAACAATATAAGTGTTCCAAGACCGGGACGATATCGAGATCTGTGTGATCCTGAAAGTCTTGAAGTTTTATTTTTATCTATTTATGAAACCGCCAATCTTCTCAAGTGTTTTTATTTTATTACTTATAAAGGTCATATTTTGAGTCCCACTTACTTTTATATGTTTTTTATTTCAGATATTAAGCCACATTTTTGAGGGGTACAAAAATGTATCAAGAATTCAGAGAGCTGAGATTTTGTGCACTTTCGGTGCGTTGACGTGTTATTGACTGTACCTATGTGGACTGGCGGACAGAATCAAATTGAATGTCCCTCAAAGTTTCAAAAATTTTGAAACAAATACCGAGATTCACAAGATCGATGCCAAGACGTTGAAACCGATATCGAGACTGATACCTATATTATCTGAGTCTTGTTACAATCTCGGTCTCGTCCATCACTAAAACGGAGTATTGTAAAGTAGTAAAATATGAAATTTGAGAAGATCTTTTCTTTGCTATTATATACAAACTTGATATGAAATGAAATAAAAATAATTCACTACATGCTTTATACACAGTGTGAGTTATGATTTAAACGAATTTGCTCAAATATTCAGCACTGCTTGAACAAATAATAGCAATAATAACTTTTGCTCTGGTAAATCCATTGTTTTATGTAGCTTTTACAGTAAATATAAACATTTATCTGAATGAACGATACGAGTGTAGATTCATGAAACATGATCTGTAAACGTCAAGTAAATTACAGAATAAGCATAGTGTGAATAATAGAACATGAAATGAAAACAACAATTTCTGAAATGGTCATTGTTTAAGATATTTTTGAAAAATATTAATTTATTTGTAGACATAGTAGGAATTGCTAGATCAATTGGTCTATTAGCGAATATTCTGTGAACATATTCTAATAACTATAGTAAACTTGGTTCAGATAAATTCAATTTCTAGAGTGGATTGTAGATCCATTGTGTGTGAGAAAATTCCACAGTAGAATGAGTTAGGAAACTTGTATGCGTATAATAATAAAGAGGCGAGATAAAAAAAGAGTTATTAGATGAAGCGTGGAATAATTTTGGATAAGGTATAAAAGTCATATCTACGTGTGGTGGGAGAAAGAAATATGCTCCATAAAATAAAACTATTCATAATTCGAGTTACTGTTTCCTCTTGTTACGGAAAAATTCGATATTTATTTGTGCAAAATATATTTTTTTGTGATTTAAGTACTCTAAAATCTTTAGTAACACAAAAATGTTTTTGCGCGTGTTGTATAAGCTTGAAAGCTCTATTCGTATGTTTTTTCACGCCCCACTTTGGGGAATAAACACATATAAGTTTAGAGTGTAGCGTAAATACCTGAGAGCTCCATTGAAAAGACTAGCCATGAAGAGCCCCAGAATACCTGGCAGATAGTTGAACCTATCTTCGACAAAAAATGGAAGGATCTCATCGAATTTCGCAATGTATCCTGATGTAAGAGGATCACAGTTGGCGTATACGGCGAAAATGACCATCCCTACCACCCAAGATAAGCTGAATAAGACTGTGATGACAGGAATGTTCCACATCATTGTCCTGCAGACGAGAAAGATACCCTTTTAGTAAGAATCGCACTTTGTAGGGATAGAATATACTCACTTTGTAACTTTTTTTTGTGAATCCATGCTGCAATAACGTTGTACGAAATTCTGTTGGCAACCAAATATGGACAGTGACATGAATAATTGTCCGATGAGGGCAGATGTGGTGGTCACGCGGACGAATGGGTTCATATCAAAGCTGAAATCACAAAAAATATTCTTTCACAAAACTCTTTTATGGAAAGAATGAATACATCCAGATTTTGACTGATCAAGGCGAACAAGATGAAATATTATCTATTTAACAAAAAATATATGTTTTAAGCTTGATCACAATTTATATTCAAGGGTATGAGGCTATGGAACAATTGTTTCAAGTGTGTATCAGCTTGCGATACTAGGGTCAGGTTTCTAATTTCAATACCTATTGTTAAGATATTTGTTACCAAAGTAATTATAGCCAAGTTAAAATAGATCAACTTCAAAAAACTGTTTGAGAACTATAAAATTTACTTGAAAAAGTCGAGCCGGCCGCGTTCTTGGTTGATCTCGATGACAGGTGCCACTCCACCAACTTCAATAGCACCTTGAAAAATGATAGCCATGCTTACAATAATCATTGTGAGCCCTTGCATCACATCGGCAAGAATGGCAGCTTTCAGTCCGCCCTGAAAAGAAAGAAAACTTAAATTCACCTATCTAAAATCGAACATTCAAACTTACAAACATCTGAAATAAGAACATAATATTACTACAGTTGGAACATAGCTCAATAGTTCATTTTATTTAGAAACGGTCCAGAGTTTCTTACAGGACTATGATTTAAGCTTTCTCATTGGCCAAAATGCGAACCAATTTCACATGAGCACAAAGTCGCACAATTTGTATCAATTCAGGTAATATGTAAGGATATTTGTTTCTTTTATTTCTTGAATTCATTCCCAGCAATCTTGTTTTGAGTCCTGCACTTGATGTGAGTGAATCAAAGAGCTTAAGTCATAGTTTTGCAAGAGCCCCTGGACTGTTCTCAACTGCGATAAGTCATAATATTGTGACGTTATTTATTTTTAATTTAGGGAGCAAAAGTTACCAAACACTACTAATTATTTTTATGATTTATTAAAATAATAAATTAGATAACTAACACTATTTTTGATAACTAATTCTAATTTAAACTAAAGATAATCATACACTACACTATAACTTAACTTTTATTATTAATGTCAATGTTGATTCATTTTGAATAGCACAATTTATTTCAACAACTAGCAATCCATAGTATAAGGTCAGTGAGCCAAAAATCAATAATGCTCCTCGCTTAGTCAGCGAATATATACCGTCGGTCTCTCCCCCATACATTTTTCCCGCAAACGTCCCGGCTTTTCTAGAAAACAGTAGAAGGTACCAGCAATTTTCTGGAAAACGAATATATTCGCTTCTATTTGCTGATGTAAAATATCTCCACAATAATTCTAAGCAACATTAAAGCCGAAATGACTAATTTACAGACTTAAATTCGTTACAATATAATAAAATCAAATATTTATACACTGCTTCAATCAATATATCCCAGGAACATATAGATCCACGCATATTAAAATGGAGCCTCACTTCATTGAACAATCATAAAGAAGTATAAATACAAATGGAGTACAGCTGTTATATGAAAAATGCATGAAATTTGAATTAGACATACGATATTAGACATTTTTTTATTTGGAAATTGGTAGCTTTTATAGGGAAATTATCAGTGTGATCATAATTTGTCTTGTCAATTCAATACTGACTACAAAAGAACAGAGCTGATTGGATTTTGAGTTCGTCAAAAATAATCACTGTATAAACTTGATTTGTTTCATTAAGTGACACAGAGACTTCTAATACAGCTTTTCAAAAAATTCTCACTTTATGTTCTTCAGAAATTTATGCACAGAGTTTGGACGACAATTGGGAAATACTCAAGAGACAACCTCTAATCTATACAAATGAATAAAATTGTAATGTCTGTCTGGGATTTTGTAATGAAGACTTTTTCTCAATCTCATACTGATATTTGCAGTGTATCAAAACCAAAACACCCGTACTTTAAATTTCTGCCTGTCTGATTGTTTGTCTGGGCTGATTTGGTAAAATCGGTTTGACTTCAAACATTCCACAGTTGTCGTTGGTACTTGTGTGAAGATTTCTGAAAAGTACCATCAACATACAATAAATGGAACAGAGGTCGTGTGCGTCCGTTCGCGCATCGTTCATCCGGATGAGTTGAAACTTCGTACAGTTTCTGCCGGTACCTTGTGTTTAGATTTCCGACATAGTATAATGAATGTATAACAAGTAACGCATGAGACATATTTGCTTGCTCGCGTATAATTCAACTAATTGAGTCATAATTTTGTACAATTATTATTACTACTTTCGTTGAAGTTACTTATATAGTGATATTGACGTACAAAAATCGCACGCGAGTCTTATTAGTTAACTTTTCGATCGCGCATCGTTCATCCGGTTGAGTTTAAACTTTGAACAGTTTATGAGAAATTACCATCAAAGTGAGACTCGCATTGCATTGTTAATATCGATTTGAGTTGATATCTCTATAAGTGGTTCAGAAAATTTATTGTTCATTTTTTTGTCCTCATCTAGATATGAATTTGTTGATGTAAGTCAGTAACTTCCAAAGTAATTCAACGTACCGCTCTCTTTTCAGAAAAAAAATTATCGAACGCCCTCTAGAAATCAATATTTCTCTGGCAAACGAACAGAAAATGTGTATATCTATATTTCTACTCACATTTTAAGATAAAGTAGAGAAATATGTTGTGAATACCACACCGTGAAATAACAGTCTCTGTAGCAGCTATCTTTTCCCACTAATGCTCTCAGCGCTCTCTTATTTTCATTCAAGGCCCCAAATGCACCCGAGGCAACTATTGCTCCTTGGATCGTTCTAGCGCCCCTTCAAAGAAGCGATATCGCTCACTTTGAAAATTACTGCTCTGAATACTTATCATTCAAGAAACAACGCAGCAACCAAATCACTGGACCTAAAGGGCTGAAATTTTGATATTGTATTCCTATAATTACAATAATTACATAAGAAAAAAACTACTAATGAAGGATTACTCGAAACTCCATCTCCAAGGTGATAAATTGAGACACTTAGGAAGGCAATCGGATCGGTTAACTCTACATTTAATCAATAAAAAATATCCGTAGCACAGACAGAGGCGGATAAGCCAGTAGTGGACTTTGACCTGAAATGGGCTGGTGGTTCGTCGTGGACGATGTTGGTAAAAAGCAACAAATTTGGACTGGCGTTAGTAGTTTCCTAGGCCGGTTTACCCTTCCCAATCCATCTCTGAGCACAGGATTATCGCAGACAAAGCTTGCAACTAGCTCCAATACAGAAAGTAATCTTAAGTGTTGTACTCAATTAGCATATTTTTGAGAGAAAGTCAATTTGATTGATCAATCCTGAAGTAAAACGAAGAAGAATATCGAAAGCACAGAGTTAGCCTAGGTAGTAACCGCGGTTAGCTCAGATGCTGCAGTCAATTTTTTTTTTGTAAAATTGATTTCAGAAAGATTGGCAACAGCTAGATACTCTTCCATATTTTATGATAACCATTTATATTTGCCAAATTGTGTCACTAGAAATTTTTGTCTGTGCTATTTATTTTCATTGGATAGAAATTGATGATCGATAAATACTCGTAGTTCCAAAGTTCCAATAATTTGATCAAGAGTCAAAATATAAAGTGAATATAAAGAGCATGTCTTGCAATCTTAGTCAAATTTCCTTGTTATGTCATATGTTGAATTTTTGATAGTCTCACGGTTTCTGATTTGAGACATGAATATATTTAATTGCATCATCTATACTCCAACGAATTTTGTTATTATACATATCTCTGTTTAATATTAAATACAGATTTGAAAAGTTGTTGTTGCAACTTGAACTTGTCAAATCGTCTGTTCATATTAAGCTGTTCTCACAAAGGAGCTAACTTTTAAATATATAAATATTCATAAACAAATTTTGCGAATAACAAAAGTTTTCAGAATTAAAAGGTAATCGGATCAAGAAAAATAATTTTCTTCCAAAAGGAATTAATCCTCATTCATTAGGACAAAAATAATTAGAATTTAAAAGTTTACCTTTACTTTTTTCTTCTTACTTCATAAATATTCAAGAAGGAGCAGGAGAATGATTCCTGCGAGAAGACTTATAAGGATTATTGTAACTTAATACTGAACATAAGTATCGTAATTAGAGTTTTTCAGCCCCAATGTGATAAAAGTTTGTAGACAAATACTAAATGAGTACAAAGTTTGAAAAAAGTATATCGAACGAATGTGTGATCATCCATAATATATAACAGAACCTATCAAATATCGCAGTTTCCCTCACACCACTTCGGTCACAAACAAATGATTTATATCTATCGGTGCCAGAGTAAGACAAGTTGAGGCCCCCAGATCAAAAATACTGAAATATTCAGCAAAACTTTGAAATCGGAGGCCTCGGAATAGTTGACTATTTACTATGAGGTTTCCTTTGCTTTTTACATCTAATTTTTCCCAAAAACTGAAGAAAAAAAGAAAAGCAGAGAAATTGAATGTGAAATCTGGAAATAAGTTAGAAGTAACTTGTCGCATGACGTGTCCTATTACTGAAATTAATGAGATGAGGGAAACCCCTGAAATCGGAGGCTCTCTGAACTCTGAAGCCAGAGACATCTAGGCAAGTACTTATTGGATGAACAAGTGATTCTCTGGCATATTTTAGAGAAACTTGGTAGACTTCTGAAAATAGCAGTTCAATTTCATAACACAATTTGAAGTATTAATAATTCCTATAGATATTGTAAAACATCTTACTCCGGTAACTGTATGTTTTTTAATTTGTAAAATGTTTGGGGTTCAAATTGAAGTACCTGTTTTGCAAATGTTTTCACAGCTTTATTGTACAACGTAAATTCACATTCCGGCAATATGTTACCGTTACATACATAAAATTTTAACTGCAAACAGAAATCGAGTTTAGTTACATGAACATGACCCCAAGTCATTTTACATTGTGTGGCTCTTGATTCTCGCTCACGAGTTTAATTATTGCTAATTTTTAATTGCAATACACTGTTGCTAACGCTTCAACAATAACTTCCATTAAACTGACATACAATAGAACTGCAATTGCATAGAATATTATCTTTGTCTTGTTTGCATATTACATAAATTGAGTGAATTGGAATTTGAACTAGAATACCTACTTGTGAAACTAATTTTGAAAATGTTTCAATAAATTATCAGGGTTACGATGCAAGGTAATTCGCAACAAAAGCACTCGGTGTTATAGGTAGTACGATTTTTGTTGAAATTAGGTTACCATTTGAAGCTACACCAACATAACTTCAATATCAAGAATAATTCAGTACATAAATATGCCAAAAAGTTTTTACTAGAATTCTTTTTGTTGAAACCGCGAAGTTCGTATTTAAAGCAAATATTTAGGTTTTTTTAAAGCTGAAATTTTCTTTAGAATTGTATTGCTTGTCAAATTTTTGCAGGTGAGTGAATTCCATTCCCTGATTGTGCAGAAAAAACATTGGTTTATATCCCAACTTCTTGGAAAAAGGTTTCCTCCAAAAATTCAAGACGTGAGAATACGTAGCAATATTCATTGTAAGTCCACTGCTTGTATACCTAATTAGCAGAGTTGAATCCACTTCCAATTAATATCTAGAATTCCCAATACAGTTCTTAAAAGCACTATGTTTTGATTTTTGGAGATTCGAAGGATCAAATCAAGTTTATTTGATAATTTTTGACATAATCTAAGCCCAATAAAATCTTTCTATATGTGCTCACATGTGCGAAATTGACTATTTGAATTAACATCACTCTGAGAACAATCTAATACCCGGAATACACGAGGCTAATTTTTCAAGCTAAGATAACAAGTTGGGTATTCGCAAAGTTTATTTTGTTCAATTAATCAATGAGGTTTGAGCCACGTAAAGATTGAATATGTCTGTATTTATCACTTCCTTTTCTTCACATGTTCAATTTAAAACAGTAAAATACATTCTGTATGCATATTTAATGAGTGAAGTACTCATTAATAAGTTTGAGGAATAGATACCGCCACCATTGCTGGCGCTAGATTCCTATCTCAGCCGTTCTTGAGTCATGCGATTACAGAACTTACCTGATGAAACTCCTAAGGCTTGTCAAAATGATATATATTTTTATTTGCTTGGCACAGGATTTTTTTCTGGGATTTTTTGAATTCTTTTCGATAGAAGCTTTCCTCTGATTTGCGTGCTCTATATTTTCACGCATATTTACGATTCATATGAGACGACATCATCATTTTTTATTGCAATTTTCAATTCATACCGATTTTAACACATATTTCAGCAAATATTCCTATTACTCCACTCTGAATTCTTGTAGATCTTCCGATGCTCTTTACAATGACACTAATTTATGATTTTTCACAGCGCTAATTCACAGCAATCACGCGCAAGCACTTATGCTAGTCTGATAACGTCACGGTAATTACGTACAGATATGTTCTATCCATTGTGACCTAATCCGCTGTTATCGACTATTAGTCTCGCAGTTATTAGCGATTGAAATCTGACAGTATTTCTTAACTCAAGAAAGTTTGACTAGCTATTGCTGTACATACTAATAAGGAAAAAAACGTTTTCACATCAAAACATTAGGACTACCATATTTGAGAATAGTACAGTCTAGTTGATATATTCAAGTAGTGTAGTTCACTATCAATTGTCAAAATTTCGAGAACTTGATATTAACAGCATTCAGTCCGACATGGCACATTTCATTTTATTAATTTTCATCAAATTTGAAGACATTTATATCCGATTTAGAGCCTGATGAACATTATAATTTTTTTGTATTCTACCTATCTTGAATCGAGTACATCATTTCTCACGAAAAATTTTGAAACTCCTCGAAAAAGCTGATTTACAAAATTTTTGCTGCTCCACAATACAAGCTGATACTACCACAAAGAATGCTGCAATGGTTGAAAAACTGTAATTGCACAATGTAGTTAGAATGCAAGAGCTATCCTAAAAACTATCGGTCGACAGATTGACAAAAAGAAACTTACAAAAGTTGCCCGTTATTAGCGGAGCGTTCGATTTGCTAATTCAACGTGACGCACACTACCCTTCTCTGCTTTCGCAGAGGTCGCCTTCATCGCAGCATTTCCCTCCGGAATTCGTTTCCAGGGGAAGTTAATTACAAATGAATAATGAACAATGAATTACCAGTGAGCGGTGGCATGGTGGCGCGGTAACCAAGGCCCATTTGCATAGCTTTTGTTTGGCCACTGGATTTTTTTGCCCTGATGTGAATCTATTTTTTACTGATTTGTTAGTAAAACGAAGAACTTGGCTGAAGAGGGTTTGAATACACCAATTCCCAGAATATATTTGCATTAATATGAACAGTTCATCTTTATCACAATTTGCTTTCACTGTTCGTCTTAATTGTTGCAAATAATTCAACCGTTTACTAACATCCAACAGAAATGAAAATGAATTACAGAAAAGAATTTGTGATGTTAGATGGATTGTAAAGTAATTTTTATCATATCTTAAATTATGTTGAAGTGATGATTTATTTGATTTTAACTGACTTACAAGATTTCTAGAAATGGTCTAGTTTGAACGAATTCATGACAGAATCAATAAGTCTTAGCAGGGAAGATGAACTTTTGATAGATATGTAACATAACATCAATGCTTCGTATTTATTATGGTTAAAAGAGAATAACAACGAACAAACACTACACATTCATATCTCACAAAAGTTTTGAGACAACATTATATCTACTTAAAACTTTTGAAACTGTTGTTTAGTGTTTCATATTTTTCTTATCCTTTTCTTGGACTAACTAATACACAAGAAAGTGCATTTAAAATTGTGAAACAACAAATTCATGATCTTCCATTTGAAAAATGTAGGGAAATAGTCATAATTAGTTTTCTTCCCAATGGAGCTCAAATTTCAAGAATTCTTACTGAACGTGTACACATTTAGGTTTTAAGATTAGTGTGAGACTGAAACAAGCAAATGATTTTGTATATTTGGGTAGAGTAATGTCGCTAGATAGGAAAATCAAGAATGAAATTAAAGAGAACAGTATCTGTGAGTTATAATCTCTCGAATACCCTAGGCATGTTCGAACGCAGTGTGATTGTTTTAAAACAAGCATGACCGATTGGTTGCAATCGGGTACTTGTACCTGCATTCAGCAATGCGTATCAATACTGGACGTTCAATGTTTATGAGTATGAGAAATAAATCGTACGCAATATGGATTGGTATATGGAAAACATGAAATTAATAAGAATGTGTTTACAAAAGATATAAACTAGTTGCGTTAGAACGCAAAATATAATGCTAAATCTTTTTAACGATAGAAGTATTTGAGCACTACATTGTTCAATCTGACGTAACGAGATGCAGGCTACACGGCCTACGGGTCCATCGCAGGTTAAATTTTTCCTTGTTTACAGACTGTGGTTGGATGGGCTTATATATGCTCATAAGCTTGGGTGGACGGGTTTTGATTTGATTACAGGTTCGTGCGGACTGAAATTACTATGAGGCAGGCCTGTGCGGGCTGCAAGTGGGGAGAGAAATAAGAATTAACGGAAGAATTTATTCTCATCTATTTCAAAAATCCAAATATGCACAGTCACTTGTTGAATATGAGAATATCGAACAAAGATTGTAATGTTTTAGAATATGAAGATGACTTAGTACAAATGACTGGACTATAAATTTATATGGGTCAATATAAGTTAAGTTGATAATTATTGATTATTGGGCCAGGCAGCGAAGGCCTTTTGATAATAATGAGCTTGTAGAGACCGAAAATGAGAATGGTTGGGCTTCATCATCTATTTATAATCATTCGTAATCCAATGATGATTAGGATTTACACAATACAGATTAAACAAACATAATTTTCAGTGCATGCTGGTACGTTGATCAATATTTTTCGAGAATCAATATTATGAGCACCAGTGGCAGATCAAGCCCAAAATTTGATGTGGGTAGGGTACATTTTGCGAGGTCCTCTGGTGACGCAAGAAGCAATGTTATAATTTAAAGAACAGTTGGAACATACCTTTTCACTACTAACTCTATTAAAGTATAGACAATGCTAAGTAGACTATATTCTTAGACTGAAATAAAAGAAACAGAAATCTCTTGCTTTGAGCTCCACTAAACTTCTTAATGAATTACCGCAATTCAGCTTAGATGCTATATCAGCTTCAATAGATAAAACTGCCAAAGCTGAAAGTCTTTTCCGATCCACCGTACTTCTCAAATAGTTTTTTATTAGTTTCAATTTCGAAAAGCTCCTTTTGGCGAATGCTGTACTTACAGATATTGTTAACAAAATCGAATTGACAATGTAAATATTTGGGTGAATTTCTTTCAAGTTATTTTCCATTATGTACTGAAACAGTTCTTTCCCATATGTCATAAAGTCTGATCAATTTAGGATCATAGTTTCTAGTTATTCATACAATTTGTAAGGTTGACAGTCACTACTGTCACCCACTCACAAGACTGTTTGTGAATCTTGAAAGTTTTTCAATACATGCTCTTTCCAAAATCACGAATATTGATCAATTTTTAAAATATTAGATCTAAATATCTTGAAATTTATATATTCTAAGATAAAATATATCAAAAAGAATGGATTCTGATAGTTTTTGTTATTATAAACATCATGAGGATGTTACGATCGCACGCTGTATTACTTGAGTTACGGACGGAAGAGAGAATAGCCAAATCAGAGGCACATACTGTTTGACTTTGTATCTTTTGAACGAATTGAGATAATTGAAGTCTGTAAGAAATATCGTACTCTGCACAATTCATTCTAATGTAATAAGAATTATTATCCAGATATCTCGAGAATTACAAATACCATTACGTGATAAATGACATTTAGAGTTTGTAGCTGTACCTTTCGACTCAATTGATATAATCAAAATGTGTGGAGAGTATTGTGATCTACATACTTAGATGTAACGCAATGGGAAAGTCACATCAGAATATCTTCAGGAAAACAAAAATGATCGATTGAGATTCAATACTCAATAATATTTCTACAATCGACTATTGCAGTAGCACAATGTTTGTTGCTCTATCTTTCAAACGAAACGAGATAATTAAAATTTGTAAGGGACATGTTATCCAACATATTTAACCCTACAGTGCACTCGTAAACTAGAATCACACCATTGCACACCTTCGACCTCACAGGCCCCTAGCTCTAAACCTGAGATTATGCAGGATGTAGATATGTTTCTGCAGAATAATAACAGATTTTGGAATGCTGAAAACTTTATTCTCATCAAAAAAGCAGAACATACAACATTAAACACATTTATCAATCAATATTTCTCAAAAACCATGAGTCATTGTTATCGTTCTTATTTTCGTCATTTTCGGAACATACTGGACAAATATAATGGCAATGTTGTAGAAAGGTACAATTGTTGCATTTTTCGCAGATATAACGACTTTTTCCTATTTTAGATCAGATCCTGACCCTAATGATTACGTGGGACCTGTCAGATTCAAGACCCATTTATCTGAAATATGTCAAACTTTCTCAAATATTCTGTGCATGTGTCGATGTATTTTCAAAATATAAGATGGTACCTAACGTTTGGAATATTAAATCAATCGGTGCCTTATCAATGAAAATAGGTTCATTGGGGCCTGTCAGGAACCACGTGTGCACTGCAGGGTTGATGGAATCAATAAGAATGTCTTGGAAACTGAACTGACAAGATACTCAATACTGTTTCAAAAATGAGAATAAAAGATTATCAACAATAACAAAATTCGATAGACAATGTGAATATTTGGATTTTCATTCAAGCTATTTTCTATTATGTATTGAGACAGTCCTTTAACATCTTTAATGAAGTATGGTACATTTTGGATCATAGTTTGTGATTATTCATACAATTCGTAAGGTTAGAAGTCACTGCTTCCACCCACTTGCAGGACTGTGTGTAAATGTTCATTTAATAACATAAATCTCGAATTCATATTGCTTACTATAGAATCAATCATTGTGTTGAAAAAATCTGACTCATATCGGCTTGAGGTTTGAGGCGCAAACCCCTCGGACCGTGAGGCCCATGCCTAAAATCGCCTCTGATGAGCACCAAAAGATACTTTAAGATCTTGAGCTCTCTCTCCAACAAAATATACTGAACATTCAAAAAGACAGGGACCAAATTTAGTGAATGATTACCAAATCTAAAAACGAAGTTAGAGTACGCCTAAGTAAGTTTAGTTTTTATGGGCACCGGTAATCTTCTCTGATATTTCGGAAATTACTGTGCAAATAAAAATAAAATAGGTGGAAAGAACGGTATAAAAGGATAGTAAACGCGAATAAATATAAGGAATTAGTGTAAAACCAGCCAAAAGTGCTAAAAAATCGTTTCTAAAGTGAGTGCGTGAAGTGGCCTTGTACAGGTGATAAGTCAGTGCAAGGTATGTAAGAGCTTTGACACAAGCACGCTGAGTCAGGCAGGGAGCAAAGTCAGTGGTGGAGTGAGTGGAGAATGGACAAAGGTTTTAGAGAGCGAAAGAACTCGTGGGACAAGCGGAAAAGAGAGGAAAAGAAGGAAGAGGAAGGAGAAGGAGATATTTTCAAAAGAAGTAAAATTGTGACAAGAACACCTGAAAAATTAAATAGTAGTGAAACTGAAATGGAAGAGCTAAAGGGCATGATAAGTGGATTGATCCAGACGGTAAATGAAGTTAATACTAAAATAGACACCAATCATACGGATCTAAAAAAGGAGATTAGCAAAAACACTATGTCAATAGATCAACTTAGAAAAGAATATGAGGAAAAAGAAAAAAATTGGCAGAAGGAAAGGGAGATAATGATGGGAGAGATAGCAGCACTAACAAAAAGAGAAGAAGAACAAGATAAGAAAAGTAGAAATAAAAATATAATAGTGAAAGGCTTGGTAATTGAAGAGAAGGTTCCAAAAGAAGCAATAAATGAATTGCTGGAAAAGGAGTTGAATATCAAGTGCACATTAAAATCAGCTACACTAATCGGAAGTAAAGAAAAATCGTCAATAATAGTAGCAGAATTAGAAGATTATGAAGATAAAAACAGGATTATGAGAAACAAAAATAAATTGAAAGGACAAAACATATACATTGATAATGATTATACCAAGGATGAGATAAAGATACAAGTGTTAATAAGAAACAAAGCAAAAGAAGAAAGAGATAAGGGTAAACACGTTAAAATCTTTGCTAATAGACTACTAGTAGATGGTACGACCCTGGTATGGAATGCAAAGAATGGTAAATGGGAGGAACAGTCAAGGGTATATGTAGTAAGTAGAAATGTCCCAAAAAACTAATAAGCACAGGAGAAAGGTATACTGAAAAGACAAGGCTACGGACAAGGATATGCAAAAGGAACACTAAAGAAATTACTGTATGTACGTGGAATGTTCGGAGTACGAAATCAAGTGGGTCATATAAAAATTTAAATCAAGTTTTTAAGGATTACAGCATTGACATTGCTGCAATACAGGAAACGAAACAACAGGGGAATAACATGTTAGAAGTTAATGATTATTTAATTTTTAATAGTGGGTCTGAAACAATCCATTTGGGAACGGGTTTTATGGTGAAGAAAGAACTTGGACATATAGTGATGGAGTTTAAACCAATAACAGACAGAATATGCAAACTGAGAATTAGAGGAAGATATAGAAAAATTACTATTGTAAACGTACATGCCCCATCAGAGAATAAAGAGGAGGAAGAAAAAGACATGTTCTATGAGGAACTACCCAGAGCAGTGGATGACATCCCAAGGTATGATGTTAAAATTATAATAGGAGACTTAAATGCTAAAATAGGAAAAGAGGAAGAGTACAAACACATAATTGGAGGATATAGTAAGCACGAAGAGTCGAATGACAATGGGAGAAGATTGATAGAATATGCAATGGAAAGAAACATGAAAATAATGAGCACAAGTTTTTAAAGGAAGGACATATATAAAGGAACATGGGTCTCACCAGATGGAAACACATGCAACCAGATAGATCACGTTCTTATTGAAATGAAATTTAGCAATCAAATAAAAAATGTAAGATCGCAAAGAGGAGCAGAGGGCGCAACTGATCATTTCCTTGTCAAAGTCATAGTGAGGCAAGAAATCCCAAAAGTTGCCAAGAACAAGTGTTACAGGATGGAACGATATGAAGTACAGCAACTAAAAGAGGAAAATATAAGTCAAACATATGAACTTCTAATAGGAAAGTATCTCTCAGAGCGAAAAATGACGGAAACAATAAATGAAAAATGGAAAGATTTAGAGGACACAATGAAAAAAACGGCTACACAAGTTCTTAAGAAAACCAAAGTAAGATAAAATAAGGACTGGTTTGATATGGATTGTAAGAGCGCAATGAAGGAGAAAAACAAAGCAAGACAGCAGTATATACAAAATAAAAACGAACAAAACGCAAAGCAGTATGAAGAGAAGAAGAAATGTTTTAAAACAATCTGCAGGCGAAAAAAGAGGGAGAGAATGGAGAAAATGCTGGATCAAACAGAAGAAAACTATAGAAACAAAGCGATAAGAAATTTCTATCAGGACGTTAGAAAACAAAAGAACGAAGCATTTAGCAAAACGGTGTATTGCAAGAACAAAGAAGGACAACTGGTGACAGGAGAAGAAAAAATTAATAGATGGAAAGAGCATGTCCTTCGAAGAGCTGCTTAATGTGGAAGGAAATGAAGAACTAGCGAGTGATGCAACAGAAATAATGTATACAATGGATGCAAAATACGAGGACCTAATAGAAACTCCTACTTCAGAAGAAATAAACCAAATTATTGATACATTGAAAAATAACAAGAGCCCAGGAGAAAACGGATTAGCAGCAGAAGTATACAAATACGAAGGAGAGGAATTGCGGGTTCAAATATTTCGCTTGATTGAAGAGATTTGGGAACAAGAGAAAATGCCAGAACGATGGAAAGAAGCGGTGATTTGTCCAATCCTCAAGAAAGAAGACAAGACGAAGTGCGAAAACTATAGAGGCATAGCTTTGCTAGATGTGGCGTACAAAATCTTTGCAATGTGTTTGAGGAACAGACTGGGAATTTTCGCGGAGGAAACTATTGGAGAATATCAAGCGGGATTCAGAAAAAATAGGTCCACCACTGACCAGATACTTACAATAAAACAATTAATAGCTAATAGCCATGAACATAACCTTGAAATGAACATATTATTTATAGACTTTAAGCAAGCTTATGATACTATCAATAAAGCGGAAATGATAGAAATTCTAAGAGAGCAACGACTTCCAAGAAAATTAGTTGAGCTAACGAAAATGACTCTGGAAAATATAAATTGCAAAGTTGTAGTAGATGGTAGAGTATCGGATAGTTTCAAAGTGGAAAGAGAACTTAGACAAGGGGATCCTATCTCACCCATACTTTTCAACTTGGTACTGGAAGGCATAATAAGAAGAAGCAAACTTTATCGAACAGAAACAATTTACAGACAAAGACACCAATTGCTTGCCTATGCAGACGACATTGCTATGGTAATAAGGACAAAAAAAGAGCTGAAACAAATCTTTGAGAGATTAGAAGAAGGGGCTAAAGAGATTGGCTTGGAAATAAATGAAGAAAAAACGAAATATATGCAAGTTAAAAGAGGCAATAATCAAGAGAAGAAAAATCTGAGAATTAAGAAAGGAGGTAAGGAGTACATTTTTGAAGAAGTGAATAACTTTGTTTATTTAGGAGCAACTGTTACTAATAACAATGAAGAAGATGTAGAAATTAGGAATAGATTAACCAAAGGTAGCAGATGTGTAGGATCCTTTTTCAATTTCCTAAAGTCAAAAGTGGTGTCAAGGGCAGCAAAAATCAGAGTATATAAAACAGTGATACGCCCAACGGTTTTATACGGCAGTGAAGTGTGGACATTAAGCAAACTCAATCAAAAGAAACTGGAAATTTGGGAGAGGAAAATTTTGCGAATAATATATGGTGGGAAAAACATAGATGGTCTCTTCTTCCGAAGAACTAATACAGAAGTTATGGAAATGTATGGTGAAGTGAACATAACATGTGTAATAAAGAAGCAGAGGTTAAAATGGCTGGGACATATAGTGCGTATGCCAGAGGACAGAGTGACTAAATCAGTTTTTAATGGAGGTGTAGTGACTAAGAAAAGGAGAGGACGCCCGAAGGAAAAGTGGTTCAGTGCGGTTCAAAAGGACATTGCTCAGATGGGTATAAGACAGTGGGAAAAGAAAGCCGCAAATCGTGAACAGTGGAGAGGCGTGGTGCATCAAGCCATGAGCCTACAAGGCTTGTAGAGCTGAACAATATATATAAAAACGAAGTTAAGACCAAATTGCACTGCGTAGTTTTAAGTTTCGGACCAACATGAGGAGTTCAGTGCACCCTTCTCGGCTGTTTCGATCTTCTTGTCTGTCCCACAGGCGCACAGAGCGCAATTCGGTAGAATTCAGGGATGTTTTCCGGAAGTGCGAGCGTAGCGAGCCATCTCAGATCAATTGCTCCATATCAACACTCATTTATAGACTGAACTTTGGCCTAACATGAGGAGCTCAGTGTATCTTTCTTGGCTGTTTCGGGCTCAATTTCTGTCCCTTAGTCACGCGCAACGCAATTCTATAATATCCAGAAAAGTCTTTCGAAAGCGCAAGTTGTTGCTTAATGATTATAAGATACATATCAAAATCAGTAACAGTCTTACAATAGTTTTTCTTACCAATATAGTGAATATGATGCTAACAAGGGTGATTCCAAATATACTAGCCCAGTAAGGAACTCCAATCACAGTATTCAGTGCTACACAAGGAGTGAACACTGTAACACCCTGGTTAAGTAGCTGTCTGACGATGTATGTTCCTGAAGCCAAGCAGCGCACCAAACGGCTTTTGAAGCGAAGGTCCAGGTATTGATATACAGACGTGATACCCAGAGAGAAGTATACAGGCACGAAAATGAAGCAAACAATGGGATATGCGAGAATCATTCCATACAGGGTTTCCCACATCGTGCTGCCGCGGTAGAACAGCTCGGATGGGTAGCCTGAAAAAAAAAACAGATATTCATGAATTGAATCATTAGAATACAATTTTGTTGAATGAAATTTCATAGATATTCCAAATGATCTGAAATTTTGAAATATATATTTTTGGATGAGCTGATTAGGCTCTCTTATAATTAATCGACTTTTTGCAAATTAGTGGCCCTAAATTTGTGATAAGAAGTAATTTTTCTTCAAATTATATGCCTTTCTGATCGGTTACTTTCATCTGAATTCAACCATATAATGATTTGATGTTGTTATATTGTGCTTTTCTTGTATAAAATGTAATCTCCACGAGAGCTTACTTTTTACATAGAAAATTATGTAAAAACCCGCTATTTTCAATACGATCGTGAATAAAAAAACTATTAATACATGCATTCTATCAGATTTTTGTCATTGATCAAAAAGTGTACATTAAAAGTATTCATAATGTAAATTCTATTTCAGAAACTCAATTCAACCAAATTAATCCATGCTTCAACAATACACCACAGCACACTGTGAGATTTGAGATGAATTACAGGACCTTGTTTCGCAGCTTTAACACGCGTTACAAGAGTTGGGTTAGCTTCAGCACACAGCATCCGAGAATTTGAAATCGGTGACTTTTAGGGCTTCCACAGAAGCTAAATGCCCTCAACCAGATTGACCTCCGTAAATCACTTATAAGGATATTATTTAGATACGGGGTGAATTTTGGATATTTTAGCTTAATTGAAATTGGGTGGAATAGCAATATTTCAAGAGAATAGAGGAGATTATTAACTATAAATTAGTTTTGGAATATTACACATAATCTGCTCTGGGAAATGATGGTCATGAAAAATATATATGATTAATGATAATAATTATAAGAGGCCGCACATTAGAAGTATTGATAATTTCTCAAATAAATTAGTACCATATATATATATATATATATATATATGCTACATCAACTATTATATTATACTTATGACAACATAAAAGAATATGTAATTTTGACGGAGGGATGAATTTTTGGAGATCCTTCAAATGCGCTGAAACAACTGTCATCAAGATTTTAGAAGTCAGAATGATCATGTTGAATTCCTCGTAATGATAAGAAGTTGTTGGATGTAGTAAAGACCCTCCGAGCTGTGTCGGGCTGTTACGAGGCAACATGTGCTTTCGGAACTGTCGGAATCATCTCGTCATTAATAATATCCTTAAATAATTGATATTTGCACGATAATTTTGACAGTTTCAAGCGCATCCAATTCAACAAAAATATATATTTATAGGAACTGTTTGATTTTCTTGAATTTCTTTTAAAAATAAGTGAAATAAAAGACTTAGACACAATCAAGGTTTTAAGAGTTAACAAATATGTTTTAGAACTTTCTATTATGAACATATAATTATATGGCAAAATTGGTTTTTGTATTCCACTCAAAGTAAACACAAACAAAGTTGATTGGGTCACAAGAGTGAGATATGTTATTGATGAAAAAACTGTGAAACGTATTAGTATGATCAATATAGTCATGTGACGTTTGCTAAAGAAGTTGTTTATGAATTATTAAATGAGACAATAACAGCCTTAACCTATTGCTTGGAAAAGCACATGATTTCTCATTGTGTAATTCGAAAACGGATATTATTTTGAATTGATTATAATGCAATTATAGTTTCAAAATGTTGAAAGTTATTATGATTGAATAATTATGAGGGAAAATGCAAGTAAACAAATACGAATTATATGTGATAGCAAAAAAAAATCTCAAGGATTTAACCTAATTCTTTGTACGCAAATTTTTAGAAATTAGTTTGTCTACATGCACTTTGGCATTGAAAATTTGAAAAAAAAAACTCGTTGGAAGTTGGAATCACATATTATGAATCAAAGTGATTTTTTTTTCATGTTAATCAAATTTGACAATTTCAAAATTAATTTTATTGAAAACAATGAAAAGAAGTAACACTGACAAGTTGAATGATGAAAGAAGAGTTAAAAGATGTCTCAGTTGTTCAATTCAAAAGAAACTGTTTCGAGAATTTTAAATGTCTTACATTTTGACTCACATTTGGCAATGTGTAATTGGAACTAAGTCACTCTACAAGAATGTTCACTTGAAGATAACCGAAACAACTATTTCAAAAAGATTAACGATTCACTGCCATGTTGTGAATCTCTAGTCCCAGATAAAATAACAAAAATGTTACGAAATATTAGATTTTGAATAAAAATAATATTTGAATAAGATTTTTCTTCTGAATTGTTCTGCCCTACAACCGCCGAGAAATCCGTGAACTCTTCTTTCATATATCGGATATATTTCGGACGAAGCTGTCGAATTAGGCACGCGCTTTTATCAGTTTCAATAATCCCTCTGTTGAATTGGGCACAGATCTTTCAAATACTGTTGAAGCTTATTTTTGAATTCGTTATATTTATTTGTCTGCCTTGATCCTGGATTAATTTTATTCTGAATTTCAAAATCTGAAAAGCATTTTGAGACAAGCTCTTTTGGATCTATACGCTTTCTTTCCGTAAGGATTCTGCACTGTTTGTATTTATAACTGGTCATATCCACTAATTCTTTTTCCCGTGAATTCGGCATAGCTTTTGTTTCCATCGTGCAAAAATAACAAGCATCCAAACTTCCGAATGTATAGATTGAAAATTTAGGAAGGATTCATGTCTATGAGCAAGTTTGGAAAGATGACGATATCAGCAACTCATTAGTGGAATAAGGCTTTGTCAGTGACACTTAAATAGTAGCTTTCTTTGATTACACTTCCAAAAAAAAATCCCTTTATAGTATCAAACTGCATTGCGTGCGCCTGTGAACCGAACTTGAGTCCGAGACAACCAGAAAGGATGAACTAAATTTCTCATATTGGACCGAAATCTAGATTACTTTAGAGCAATTGCTTATAGCAAAAGCATATGTGATTATTGCGCAAATGTGCAAGTCTTTTATAGGATGATACCAATAAATTAGAAATATTTAGTACTCAACAACGATTATCCATTTACTCAAATTGAAAAGTGAGTCCAAATCAAGTTGTGTTAATGAAATAGGAGAGGCATACTGACTTCAACGAGTACGACCAAAATATGACGAAAGACAAAACCTAAGCAGAAGGCCGGGAGAATATGTGATTGCTAGGAGCACGACCAGTATGACACCCTTAGATCATAAATAATATCTAGATGGAAGAAACTGCGAACGGTTACGACGGAAAGAGATGGAAGATATATTGTAAGTAAGCTGGAGAAATGAACTGCGCAAGCTTGACAATAATCAAATTTCGGTTTGTCAAGCCCGCAAAATGACAAACATTTGATGTAATGAGTTCTTATTTCTGTAAGAAATATTTATATTCAGTCGCCAATTTTTATTTGCAAACTACATCTTCTTAACATTACTTTTATAAACGGCAGATGGAATTCGATAAACATGCGCAGCTTGTTTCACTTAATTTATCTTTCATTATATTTTATTTCCTTGTCGCTCTAACGTAACCTATATTTTTCTCTTTTCCTGGATAACCGTTCGCAAAAATGTATTGTGTGATATAGGACTTCTTCCATCTAGATATTATTTATGATCTAAGATGACACCCCACCAATTTTAACTACTAATAAATCCGAAGCGGACGTTTTCGATTCGAATATATTTGTAATCTATAATTTTTCAACTCTCAATACCTTTCTAAACAGAACTGGGCACAAATTTAATTTTTGGCTCGTAATTCATTTAGGAGAATTGATTGGAAAAATAAATACAAATGGAAGTTGTAGGACTCTAGAATGGATGCTCCTACAAATGTGAACAATTTTGATAAAATTGCTATCTCAGCCAGTGTCGTAACTAGGGTGATGCCAGCGGTGCCCAGGCACAGGGCGCAGTCCCTGGAGGGGCGCAGGAATGACCAGTCCAGGACCACAAACAATACCTATTATTTAGAGCGTAATACGGGTGTAGTCGCTTCTTACTATCAGCAATGTTCGCAAGTAAATGAGGTAAGAATTTTTCAAGAGCGCAGTTATAGAAGCTCGCACTGCATAAAAGGCTAGTTACGGCACTGAGTTCAGCTATTCAGAATTAAAATGAAGAGCTAAAACAGTAGTTTCTTTCCATAAATTGATTGCAGTTTAGCTCACTTTGCTCGCTGTTTTGAAAAATACTTTTGAATAGTACCGAATTCTATTGCGCGCGCTTGTGGGATCGAATTTGAGAACGAGGAGCCCGGGATGAGGGTATATTAAACTCCTGATGTTGGGCCGAAACTTAGTCTGTTTAAGGTGAAACATCACCCGGAAAAACTATTTTAGCGCGAAATTTGAATTGATGAATCTTGTAGCAATATGTTTGATAAATACTTTCTTATAATAAATTAACAAAGTCTTTGGTGGCGTGTATATTAAAAACTAGATAATTTGTCAAAGTCTCATTATGTCTGCAATAAATCCGTATAAAATTAGTGCTAACGTATAAAATTAGCATGCAAATCCTATATCTCAGAGACTTTGATAAGTACTTATCTAGAAAAAATATATATACTAGGCGCTATACTTGCAGTTAGCATATAAAAATTTTCATGAGAATTAAACTTGATAATTTCGAGAAAAAGAATAATTAGTGCTGGAAATATTAATTTCTCAGAGATTATCCAGTTTTTTGGGACAAAATTTGGTAGACTTATAGATGACATTATTCTTCAGAGTGCTTAAAAATCAATCTTCAAATCTAATTTTGTGAAACTTATCTCTTTTAGATTTCTAAATACTACTATAGCTGGAAGTGTACAGATGAGAATTTCAAGTTATCAATATCATATTGCTCAAGTTGTATAAAGCGACAAAATATTTTATTTATGTCCATCAATTATTATTAGGATCTGTCATTCTACAAATAATAATACTTGATCCGAATCTGCATTGCTCTAAGGCCCGAGATATTCACCTTCAAATAAATTACAAGTATTAATTTCTTAGTGAATACATCAAAGGTAAATACTTTAAAGAAAACATAGACTAGCAGCTTCAAATTTTGTTCTAGTCTGTAAGCGAAAATTGCCTGCCGGACCCCTAGTAGAAAACATACTATATATGTTCGAAATCTATCTACTAGTGTTACGGAATGGGGTAAGAGTCATGAGCAAGTAGCAATACACAACTATGAAAATGTAATAGGTGTTACAGTTGCACATTGTGGTTTGTTTGTCTGTTTGGAAGAAAATTTAGGTTTTTTGGCTGCAATTCCTGACGGTTTAGTTGGAACAGAAAAGCTAATTGAAATAAAATGTCCATTTGCAGCAAGGCATTCATCCCCTGAAGAAGCTAGTTTAAAAATTGAAAATTTTTGTTCATTATTACAGGATGGTCAATTGCATCTCAAAAAAGATCACAATTACTATATACAAATACAAGGTCAAATGTTCATAGCTAAAAGAAGTGAATGTGATTTTGTTATATGGTCAACGAAAGGAATAAATGAAGAAACAATTAAATACGACAGAGATTTTGTAGGAGCAATGATTCCAAAATTAAGAGAATTTTATAATACAGAACTTGCTTCAGAAATAGTAGACTCACGAAAAGCAAGAAGTATTTCTCTCAGAAATAAGCCTCCAAGGCGAGCCAAGTGAGTTATTGAGAGTAGAAATATATGTTCAACCAAACTTTAATGATTTTACAAAGTGCACAATATATAGAATGAGAAATGTATGGATAGTAGAATCATTATATTGTTCATAATAACAATGCTATATCATTATTTACGATTGTTCTGAAATATCATTTGTCAGTCGTTCATCAATTATCATAAATAGATTTGTGCAGCTCGAAGATTCAAATTTGTATTTAGTCAGGTAATATATAAATATATTTGTTGCTTTTATTTCTTCAATTCATTTCCAGACAGCTTGTTTTGTATCCTGCATTTACTGTGAATAAATTGTGCTCGCATTGACGCCTTTGGGCCGTTCTTAACTGAAATGAACTGTAGTGAAAATTGTCGCATTTGGGATCTAGAAAATCCACGAATGATTGTTGAGAAACAAATGCATCTACAGCGTATCACTGTTTGGTGCAAATTTTGGATTAGAAGCATCATCGAACCATTCTTCTTTGAAGAAATAGCTGATCAGGCAAAAACATTCAATCGTGCTCGCTATCGCGACATGATAATCAAGACTCTGTATGTGCCAACAAAGTCGTGGAGATCATTTGCTCTATATAATATTCCATACATAATCCTTGTACTGTATACTTTACGGTTCAATAAAAAATTCATAATTCTCAATTTAAAACCAGTTTTCTATCAAAATTAGATGACCCTTTACTTTATTTCATCCTTTATTATGATACAATAAAAAACTCATAATTTTTTATTTAAAACATGTTACTATCAAAATTAGTTCTTGCGTGAATTTTGGGATATTTTAATATCATAATTTCATATTCTCATTATGAATAATTCTAGTAAAACTTATGTCTTTGAAAAATTATTTTGTATGCGAGCATTAATTTCAGTTTATTTCTCTATAAAATGTTTTTCTTCTGAAATGTCAAATTTGAATTCTTGTGTATCCCGCCGTAATCACTGACCTTTCAGAAGCCTCACTTACTCCAGAACAAGATTAGACTAGACAGAGACAGCTAGTATTTCGGGGTGATGTTTCACCTTAAAAGCTACTGTTTACAACAACAGCATATGTGACTTTCGCTTCCTAAAGAGAACAAAACTGTGCTGCGCGCGCCGCTCGTGAGATTGAGCAATCGAGAAAGATGAAGTAAATCTAGTTTATTTTGAAGATAGATAATGAATGAAATGAAAAAACTGTAGACACGGGATTCATCATCATAGGGTTGAAACGCGTATCAACAGTTGTCGCGCTATTCAGGATGATGATGTAAAAACCGACTCCTAAATTTGTAATTTTCAACAATTCATCAAATTCTTTCTCACGGCCTCTTTAAAGGTCACTTTATAGAGTGTCCTACATTTTTTCAAACCTGCTACTTCGGCTGCATTATGATAGATGACACTGCTGCAGATTTATATCTTTGCATGCCATGTTATTAACAACTTTTTCATTGCCTCGTAGCTTACAAGTCATAGCTGGAACTACAACGACTTGACATTGACATTGACTTGATTTCTACTGTCAATTTGCCAAGCAAATTGGACATGTGTCCAGTTGATATTTATCATAGATCTTATTTGAATAGAAGGATAACCTGATCTAGTCCCTATCATGTCCCTATTACAAATATTAATTGAAAACATGTTCAATTTGGTTGGCACATTGACAGTAAAAATCAAGTCAATGTCAATGTCAATTCGTTGTAGTTCCACCACAGATTACCTAAGGCTTGCTAGACTGTACTGAAGCGTCCAGATAAGAATAAAACGCGTATGTACAGTTGCCGCCCTATTCAGGATGATAGTGTGAGAACCGATTCCTGAATTTGTAATTTTGTGAAACAATCAAGTTTGGATTTCTAACAATTAGTAGTCTAGTTATAAAAATATATAATATTAATGAAATATGATATATCAAATTGGAGATATTTGATATCTGAACACGCTTATCCACTTATTCAAATTGAATATTGTATCTAAATTGAGTTGTGAAGTATAACTGATGGGAAAGGAATATTGATCGCTACGAGCACGATCGAAATTCTGAAAAAAAGTCCAAACAGAAGGGCAGAAAAATATGTGAGCATTGGGTGCACGATTATACAGTGACTACTAGAAATGCGACAGCTATGAACAAACGTAGTATCAATCACATACAATTATTGATAATTATCTAAATACTTGGTAAAAGTGATGAATAAACTTGTATTTATTATTTTAATGCAGTTTCGATTGTCGATTACGCTGCGATGAGACTCCCACATATACTTTCAAAATCATCATTATTATAACAATTACTACAATTGGAGATGGAAACAGAAATGGGTTAAATAAGTACATTGTCTCAAATTTATTACTCAAACCAAAAAAAATGGTTATTATTATGGTAATCGGTAAGTATATAATATATTACGGATATCTGGAAGTTATTCCTGGTTTATACATTCAATATGAGTATATTCGGTCTAAGACTTAAAACTGATACTTTATTGATTTCAAGATTATCCATTCTTCCAATAATTATCTTTGCCTCGACCAGAGTACCATCTAACTAATGTAAACCACGTGTTGAAATTACCATCCCTAATAATTTCGCATATTCCGCGGAACCACAAATCCAGTAATATATGTTGCACACACAGTATAATGCAATATTCATTACTTTGTGTCCATATAACACTACCTGCAACTATTGCAACCAAATTACAGAACTGGTATTCGAGTTGCATATATTCCGCATCAAAGAACGCAGCACTGAATTGAATATAAACTCAATTGTTTCTAAAAATGAGAATAACGATTATTACATTTATGTATGAACGTGATTCAATTTTCGCATTCATTGAGTACGTTACGTATGAGGGTACTTAATTGAGGTTAGCAATTTTAGAATTCCGTTCCAAATTGAATTTGTTTTAGGTTAGAGGGTTTAACGCTAATTGAAACAGTTTACACAAATTGAAATAAAATTTCTGTGGTACATAAATAAATTTTCCCAGAGTATGATTTAAAATTGTTTGCAAATGATATTCAAACAAAAGAGATGGAAAACTCACAATGATAATATTTAAAGATAAACAAATATGTACATATAATTAATTGATTGTTGGAATCAAATTGACAAATCAAATTTAAATTGAAAAATTCAATTGCAAAAATATTGTGTTTCAATTACAAACTTTATGCGCTAATTATCTATTTGTTGTGTAGCTTCGGTTTAATTTATTTGTATACTTTATTTGTCCATTATTAGGTATGTTTACTGTTGCTTGTCTCAAAAACTGAACTTTGTGATTACTTGAATGTTAGAATAGATATGTGAAAAAATTTAGAAAAAACAAGTATTTCTTTATTTCATTCATGATTTCTTCAATTCAAAATATTTCATCTTTTAAAATATAGTTCGATTAATAATTATATGCATAATTTTCGGCGTTGCAGCATAAAATATGCGGAGATCAAATTTATTATTCTGATGCAGAAGCTTTGAGATAGAAGATGAAAACATTCAATACCGTTCGTTCAACTAAAATCAGCTAAAATGCTGAAATATTTATTAAATCCCAGCCCAGAAACAAGGCTTCATCATGTTAAATTATTAAACTTGAGAACAGCAATAGGTCGGTTCAGAAAAGTTGATCCAACTTGAGCATAGGAAAAGTCACTCAATTTGCATATTATGAAATATCGTTGTTTAAAAGTTTCGCAACTAATTTGTAAACCAGAAAAAAAACGACAGCAGTGCGAAAACTTTTCAGATTGATAACAGTTTAAGTTTGCTCCAGTGGTCGGTAAATATTACGTTTTCGTTGGGAAGGGCGCATAAGAATAATGCGAAATGAACTGAAAAAGCGATTCAATATGAAAATAATATCATGAAGGGGAGATCAAGAAGATGATAGATCCACTTGATTTAAAAAAATATTCCGGAGAACAGAGCTGTCTTCAGAATGCTTTTATATTGGGCTATACTTAACATTATTTGCTTCTTTATACGTTTGAATTCTTCAAGATCCTATATACATATAGCATCAGTACTAGTAAAGCTATTCTTTGCTTTTCATTTTGGTAGAACACATTGTTAAGTTTTCAATATTATCATCAGTTGAGATTATTCGATAAAAAAATACAAACAGGCCCCGTTATGTAACAAACAACATAAAAAACTATACTATAATTACACACGCCTCCTGCAACAAGAAAATAGTAAATATTTTAAACGTAAACAACCGATAGAATCACGTTTTCAGATAATTGTTTACATGATAAATCATAGCAAAAATATTATTAAATATAAAAATGTTGGAGCACGGTCCTGACTGTGCTGAATTTGCATGGCATTGTTATTCGTTTCCAGAATATTGATGCCTGAAGGTCACTAATACATTTTATGTATAATCCATCACTCTAAAAACTCGCTTTTTCAATACAGTCAATCATTTCAGTTGATTTGATCGTCATTTTATTCACGCAAACTTTTTAACAGGATTCGAAAATACCCTCCTCAAATTACTGTCTATATTTTCCAATGAAACTGTTTTCATATTATGTATTTTCATTCTTTGTACTTCCTGTTGATGCTTCCGGGTGCAAAATTAGAAATAAGAATGAGGTTATAAAAGTTATTCGGATACTTTTTATAATACTGACAGACATATATTAAATAAATACAGTTTTTAATTCATTTGGATATATAATAGCTATTTATGTAATTAGTATATAATATAGAACTTTATTGGACGAGCCGCTGGTTATGGACGAGCGAGCAGCGCGAGCGAGTCTAATAAGGAAGGCGAGTCTATGAAGTTTGTTTATGTACGAATTACATACAAAGCTTTATGTTCGACTGCTCTAAAGACGCAGGATATCTTCTGAAAATATTTCTTGATTCCCCTATTCAAAAATTCGGTGAGTATAACTTGGTGTGCTTTGCTAGTCTTGCTATTGTTGCAATTGTTTTTACTGTTTGTTTGCATATGTCAAAAATATTAAATACAATTTAATAGAAGAAATTAATACTTTAGAAAGTGTAGAAGAGATTAAATACGATAGAAAAGAATGAATGGTTACTTTAGAAAGAGCAGAAAAGAATAAATACGATAGAAAAGAATAAATGGATATTTCAGAAAGCGTAAAACTGTTGGCAGCAAGTAACAAAGAATCACAAATATTGAGAGAAAAATGTTTTTCTAACAAGAAGAGTTTATCTTCGGGTCTGAACATTCGCGACAATACCAATTGTGTTATAAGTATTCATTACAATAATAAATGATATGTTGATTTAATTGTTTGAATTTATTTCATGTCAATAAAAAGCTATATTTTTTGACATTTTTTTGACAGTGACAGTTCCGTCCAATTATATAAAGTAAAAGTCCTAGTCCAATTAAGTGGCACATTATGGGCACTAAATGCAACCATAAACTACATGATTATGATGCAGTCGAACATAAAGCAAGTTATAGATTTCCACTGAATGATATTTCTACATTGAAGTCCCAATTGGTATCTCAAAATCTGTAGAAACTATGAGCATAAATAAATTTTAAAAGCAATAATTATTTTAATAATTGATAATATCATCAAATAATATGACTTCAATATTCCAAGTGCAAAACTGGAAATGAACTTTTACCGATGAAAAATCATTTTGAAATCCTGGAAAGCTAATTAATGAATCACTCCCTTAATTAATTTTCAACAAACTCAATTTATAATTTTTAATGATCAAAATAATCGAATGAGAACTTTTAACAAGGTGAGCACATCATTTCTGAAATTAGGTTTCGAACTGCTGTAATGTGTTCGAAGATTTTAAAGTAAATCATGATTCAGTACTAAGAAGCTCTACTCAATAAGAATTTCTCGAAGTAAGTACTTGTTTACCAGGGGCTCTATTCTTGACCCTTCGTAATCGTCAAGGTTGTTCGCTTCCGTACGAAATTCGATTATTCTGTATTCTCGGCCCTTCGCTTCGTGACGAAAGCGCACGCCATAGTTCGTGTTTAAAGCGAAAGGCTGGAACCATTCGTTTAACAATTGAGAGAGTATTCAATAGTGTGTTTCCATGGATAGTATTGCAAATTTGTTGTTGATTGAAGAATTGGAAAAGGGTGAAAATGCTGAAGAAATGGAAATTAGATTTATTGCAAATTCTCTGAACATATTAACGGATATACAGTTTCAAAAACTGTTTCGAGTGAACAAGATTCTTTTCCAACAAATTTGTAACGTGTCGACTTCTTTTATTAAATCGCAACAGAGAAATACCGACATTGATATTCCTTTTTAAGGTGTCTCATAAAATAGTCTTATTATTACATCTCATTTTAATTCATATTTCAATGTCATTTTAGATATTAACTGCGTTGAGATTTCTTGCTATAGGTAGTTATCAATTGGATATTGGTTCGAATATTAATTTGATTGTGTCACACTCATCTGTAAGCAGATGCATAATAGAGGTAGTAGATGCATACAACAGGCCACAAATTCCTAATCAGTGGGTGAAATCTCCAGGAAATTTATTAAAACTGAATGCAGTAAGACGAAGGTTGTTGTAATTCTCATATGAATATTAACAAACAGATACAATTAGAAGGCTTTTACATAAATATGACATTTAAACTTCATACACTTCCAGTTTAAAAATTCGAAATCTTATTGGTAATGTTAAAGACAGATTTCCTCTACAGTATCCAGGTATATACAAGATTCCTTGTCAATGTGGCAAAGTATATATTGGACAAGCCAAGAGGACTGTAGAAACAAGATTGAAAGAGCATTCTCGTCATATAAGATTGAACCATCCAGAAAAATCTACAGTGGCTGAGCCTGCTATTCAAGAATTACATGGCATTGACTTCAAGAATACGAAGCTTCTGGCTGAAGAGAACAATTGGTTCAAGAGGCTCATAAGAGAAGCAATTGAAATAAAAAAAACACCGAATAATTTGATTTAATCGATTATGGCTACCAATCATTTGTTCATAATTTCAAGTTATTTGTATCTACGAATCTACTTGCAAGAGTTACTTCATCACCACCTCCTGAAGATCTGTGGATGGTTCAGTTATGCGCCAAACCAAAAAGAGCAGAGCCAGATTGATCTAGAACCACAAGGAGTTGACAATTTCTCTATTTAGACCTTCATTATTATCTCCTGAAGACCTGTGGATATTGAATCATCAATCACAGGCAGAGCTCTACGATCCTAGGAGTTAATATATTTTAAGCTTATCTAGTTACTATTTGTACTTTTATTTTTGTTGTCTTGACAATTTTGTTTATTATATTTACATTTCTTTACACTTGAAAAAGGCAGCACTTTGCTGTCGAAACGTTGTGTTTCTAATTAATGTACAGAACTTATATCCCAATAAAACATATTTATTCAAAAAATGAGTTCTGAAAAGTTTTTTCCTTTACTGTTTAAAATGTTTGTAATTTCCTCCCAATCATTTTGAGTATCCTTGTAGGTATAGCTTGCTGTGAATTTGGAATGTATTAGTTCATTATTTTTTAAAATTAATTCTACAAGTGCAGTTCTTTGTCTTTCCGATATTTTTGAGCTGTTTTTCTCCATCTTTCACAAATTTCAAAATATATGTGAAGCTAAACAGTTCACTCCAACTTTGTCAGCTATAATCATTCGTGACGCACCACTGTCGAAGCGAAGGGCTGTTGAGAATACGCCTTACGCTTACTCTTCGCATTGTACCATTCGTTTCGTCTTCGCGCCTAGACTAGAGTGACATAGAACCGCACATTATTGGTCTTCAAACAATTTCCATCATTTTATCATTTCTTGCAAGGTACTTGTTCATACTAACACTCTCTTTCAGACAATTTTATGGGTTTTAAATTCAAAGTACACAATATACTTCTTAATCTTACTATGATGTCTATTTATATGTTGAAATTTTATTTGATCCACATAAGACGATTAAAGTGATACTATATGGATGTATAGAATTGAATGGTCATTGTTACAGAAGCAAAATACTGCGTAATCACTGCGGAAATATTTTCTTTTTGATTGATTATTTTCAGACTAGAATATCGGTATACTTTTGAAGAAAACTGTACATAATTGCCGATTGAACCAATTTTAATAACTTTAAAGGTCACACAAGTTATTGTGAAGTGAGTGTTAAAAAATTTATTATCCTTAAAATATTAATTAGCCCCTATAATTGACGCGTTAAAAATTCAATGACCTTTTTTCATCGCACAGAATATGTAATTCTCTCGGAAAAAAATATTCTCTGACAATGCGCTGTCAATCAACTGAACAGTTTGTTCAAACTGCACATTAATCAATCAACTCAATCATTAAAGCAGAATCGATTAATCGGTAAACGACTGTCCATAGCTTAATTTAATATAGATACATAGTTTTGATGGGATTCAGTGAATATCTTCAAAAAGAATTCCGAAGGAAAAAACTTTTTTAAAACTACACGCTATGAATATAAAGTCGATTTGAAAGGGGCTCAAGAATAAATAGAGCATATATTATTATATAAGTAGAAAATTCTGGTTTGAAAGAATGAATTCTATGCAATAAGCTACGTAAATCTTGAGACATCATAATTTGTTGTTCGAAAAATTTAGATGGTGATTCTAAATTTGAGCTGGAGCTAGGATTCAGGAATTATTTAAGCAGGAGCATTACAAATATCGGATATTCTTGGTATATTGAAAATGACATCCAAGTTCTACTTTGATTGCCATCCAGCAACAAGAAAGTAGATTTCGATGAAACAAAAGACTTCCTAAGAATCAAATATAATAACACATTTGGAGTCTGAATAAATGCTCCTATTTTTTGGAAAAGAACTCCAAATGTTTATTATCCAGTATGAACTTGATCCATGAATCTTGGTACTTCATTTTGCTATGAGATCAACTATTTTGAGGAAACCAATGGAACAGCAAAGGATATTCAATCTACAAATGAGAGCTGATGTTGGTGATATGCTTTAGTTGTTACTGATGTAATTCAAATGAATTTATGACTCGCGTGCTTGCTGCAGTCACGTTGCCAACCTTCGTTTAGTTCATAAAGTGGTCACATTCTCAAATTTAAATTGACTTGGTCCAAACTTGTTCAATCTTATCCTCCATTTTTGATATGTGTTACTTGACGAAAATCAAATTTGGCACGTGAAAATCTCTGTGATAATCAACTTGAAATTATTTTGGACAAATATCAATTTTTCGTTAAAGGCTTGAATTTAGCCGAAAGCTAGACTAATAACCAGGATATATAAATAAAATCATAAGTGTAGCCTTTGTTCTTCTTCATTTAACGACCGGTTTCGGTAATTTGAGTAAACATCAAGCCAGTAAGCTACAATTTTTTTGTAGTCTGCCGGCCTGATAAAGGTTATTGAATTTCTTTTGAATAAAAATGAGTTTATGTCCTGAATTTTTTACGGTAACCTTGAAATTAAAATTGCTGGGTACAATATTTTGTTTGAAATTGTCAGTAAAGTGCCTAAAATCGTTGGTAAAGTACCTTATTATTATACGATTTCTGTTGCTAAGTTGCATAAACAAAGATGCCAGAAATACAGTGTTATCACTATTGCCGTTCGATATAGTTGATACTTCACTCTTTCTTATTCCATTTTGTAGAAAATTCATCACATTTATGAATAATTCATTGTGTTTGTATTTATATTCTATTAATTTGTGACGTTCATTTATCAAAGAATTGTTAATTACTGACACCTTTCCAGACATAAAAATTCTTCTTTTGGTGTTGGTACCACTGACAACTGTCAATAATTGATTGATTAATGCTGGATTTGGTCGATGCAATTTTCTGTCTAATAATTTACAATTTCAAAAATAAATTAATATTTGGTTCATTCCACATTCCTGATGAAAAAATCAACTTCACTGCCCTGATACATAAATAACTATTAATCAATATTAGTTTGTACTTCACAATGTTATCTTGAACGGTTTTGATACTAGAATTGCAAACATTTTCTTACTGGAATCTATAATTGTATTTTATCTTACGCGATTAAATTAACGGAATAAAAGTGTTTCGACTCAAATGAGTTTTTTGCTACTATCCACGAAATTGGAACGAAATTCAGAATAAATATAAAATGTTTTAATTATTTGCATTAGGAGATTGAATATAGGATTAATTGGAATAGTTTATATTTATTGATCCGATCAGGTGTGTGTATTCACTATATAATTCAGTTGAAATTGGATTTACCTTCATTCAATTGATTTTGTAAACACAAAAACAAATTTATTCTGTGTATGGAAAAATATTATAACATAAAATCTCATACCCAATTATATTTGTTGCACTATTCTATCAGAATATCAAATCAAATATAATATTTCATCAATCTATCAAAACATATAAAGTGATCTGAAAAATCTGAGGAGGACATCACGTGACTTACTTGTACATCAGTGGATATATATATAATCAAACACAAAATCTCATCATTCCATGGTTAGTCGGTTGCTATGGAAATAGTAGGTCATCTTTCGTATGGTACAACATTTCTAAATACTGATTTCCAGGATTCTATGGCTAAAAGTTCTGAATTCATGCGCAAAATTAAAAGATCGTCAAGTAAAGTGCACTTTCGACTAAGTCGATCTCAATGAAAATAGGATATGAGCACCTAGACAGTACTATCATCATGAATACTGTATTCTAATATTCTATGTTCAATCGTTTTGGATTTATAAGGAAAATTGAAATTTTTTCGAGTAAACTGCACTTCCGGCTTAGTCGATCACAATCATAATGCAAGGTGTAAAACTAGATGCTATAAAAGTGCACTTCCGGCTTAGTCGATTGGGACGAAGATAGGTGATGATCATTTAGATGCTACAGCAATTTCAAATACTGAACTCCAGTATCCTACGACTAATCATTCTAGATTTATGCGAAAAATTCAAGAAAAGGATCTGGTAAAGTGCACTTTCAGTACAGACGATTGCAACCATAATGCGAGGTGCACATCAAGATCCTAGATCCTATACCAGTCTTTTATACAAAATTTCAGCATTACACGTTTGACGAATTCTGAGATTTGCGAGTTACGCACATACATACATATATACGTACATACGTACCGACATCAAGCCAAAAATAGTCAAAATGGATTCAGGGATGCTCAAAACGGATATATCCATCAAAATCTCGATATGTGAATTTTGTCGGTTCCACAATATTTTCTTGAACTTTTAGACCGTCAGATAGTCGTAGATTTCAGTGCCTCATTTTGTCTTTCATGCCTTCAAAAGGATCAATAAGTATATATATTTGGAGTTCAATAATGCTGAAATTAAAGCTGGACCGTGTGACCAACATAATGAAAATAATCTCAAATTTGTATTAAAAAGTATATTCCGATCCAATTTTGTCGCTTTTGTTATGCATACGAAATGAAAAGGGAAAAATATTTTGACATATAAAATGTCAAACAAAATTTAAAAATTGGCAACAGATTATCATTGCCTACTTTTATCATTTCAATTAAACTGATTGTTTTATACGACGAATTCTGAATGTCTGTCAAACAAAAATAATAGATAATTATTTTGATGCTACAACTACTTCAAACAATGAATTTCAATATGTTATGGCTGATCATTCTAGATTCATTAGAAAAATTCGAAAAAAGTTTCAAGTAAAGTGCACTTCCGGTGCAGACGATTGGAACCATAATACGAGGTGCACAACTAGACCCTATACCAGTCTTAAATACAAAATTTCAACATCATACGTTCAACCAGATTTGAGATCTGCGAGTTTCGCACGCACGAACGCACACACGAACATACATACCGACATCAAGCCAAAAATAATTAAAATGGATTCAGGGATGCTCAAAACGGATATTCCCATCAAAATCTCGATAATTGAATTTTGTCGGTTCCACAATACTTCCTTGTACTTAGAACAAGTAAGTAAAAAGTATGAAAATATACTAAAAACTGGAAAAGAATCATGATGACATAAGTGAGTTGAGTATGAGAGAGAAACAAATCTCATCTGTTAATATTACCTATTTGATTTCACTCAAATTGGATAATCCGTCAAATGGAAATGATAGAGTATCAGGAAAAGTCTGTTTTCGATATGAATCATTGAATTATATAGATTATTTCACTCATGTCAATTATACTGACAAATTTTGCATAGTTACAATGACAATTATAATAATAAATTCCTTGCCAACGGGAATTTACCTTGGTAAATTCCTTGCCAACGGGAATTTACCTTGGTAAATTCCTGTTGGCAAGCGATTTTTCGCGATAAATTGGCTTTGTCATGGAGAAACAATACATAGTTCTAATATAAACAAACAATCAGTTCTCGGAAATGTCAAAATTTAATCGTTTTGGAAATGCATTTTTCGCCGAAAGTAATGAAATTGAAAACAAAAAGTCAAAAAATACAAGAGTATATGAAGACAATTTAGTGCATTTTTCAATAAAAAAGGTAAGTAGCTGCAACTAACATTATTTGATAGGTTATAGTAGCAATTTCATTCGAGAAATATTCTCCACAAATACCACTCGCAACTTTAATTTTATCATAAATTTTTCTTTCAAGCATTGATTACCTTTAAGCAACATCCTTCGAGTCATCTGCTCAGATGAAATCCCTCGAGCTACGCTCTCGTGATTTAATCGGACAGATGACTCTCACGTTATTGCTAGGTAATCAATGCTTTCAAGAAAAATTTATTGATAAAATTACAGTCCTTTGTATTATTATATACGAATATTTCATTAATTCAGCAGCTCTACGGGTTTTGGTAGAGACTGAAGATAATCTGGAGGATTTCAAAATGATTTGTCTCAAATCCAGAAAGTGCCGATAACATATTCCCTATGATCAATTAATGAGAAAATAAGGCACTCTGAAATACGAGGATATATGCTCGTTATGCTGATGAATATCATCTTCTAAAAATTATCGATTTTATTATGCCTATAAATTATTATACAGTATTTAATTTTTTTCTACGACCACATATCAGCCCTGTGGCTGAAGGCTCATCCAGACTCACAAAATCTGGAGCTTGAAACTACAGCGTCTACGCACTCAGCTTTACCGCTATATAAACGCGTGGTCATCAAGATTCGTGGTCTAAAAGTTTTTCTGCAAATTATATTGGTATCAATGTAAAGTTATTTGGAAAGACTTAAGTCAGCTTGTGGAAACTGAGGAACATAAAAATGTCCTGTATGTAGCACTAGTATCAATTAGTATTATGATATTCGAATAACAATTCTTGTGACACGACAAGCTTCGTCTCTAAATGAATGGTCTCATATTATAATTCACTTGTTGCATAAGAAACAATGGATGAATTTCAAATATCGGAGGTATCATGACCATTAAAAAACCTTGTGTATTAAATAAATGAATGAATAGTAAATATCATGTGAATAAATAAACTTTCAGATACAGAAGTTATTACAGTTCTATCACAGAGTTTGAACATTTTTCTGGAGCTAAATATCGAAGAATTTATTCATAAAAATGTAATTCTTCTATGGGATATCTAATTTTATGCAAACACATTTACATGCATGATCAGAATGTTAATAAAAAGTTTATACCCATATGTTTTATGCATATTTTATATAAATGATGCAAAACAAAACATGAGTAATCTTGATTCTGTCTCCATTTCATTTAAATGAAGTTTTTCCAACGATGAATTTGGAATCAGCATTTTCGTTTATATTTCTCGACACCAAAATATTAGCAATGACGCGACGTGAGTTGGAAAAACATAATATTCTCAATTATATTTAGGATATTTAAGTGAAAACTCACTAACTCAATAATATTCCGGATCAAGAAGTGAAGCAATACATCTTTCAAAGTATTTCTGTATAATTCTTACTGAAAAAATCTTTCTTACCTAGAAATGATCTCACTCCAAGTGTCCCTCTGGCAATGGACAGCATCATTGCCGCCATTGAAACCGAACCCGTGGCAAAAACAAAATCGGCTTTCGTTTTTTCTTTAGGACCAGAATAGCGTGCATAGACTGCTACGAATGATGTAGCAATAACGAAAATTATGAACACTAAGTAGTCCCATATCATTGATATGGATTCTTTTGTCATCTTGAAGCCGTGGTGATGGGATAAGCTGAAAATAAGAGATTTTGAATTAGACTACAATACGAAATTTATAATTATTTAGATATGTATTCAGATGAAACAATAGGTGTTTTTGCAAGTCACCTATAATGATACGTTAACGCTAACGTAAGAAACTGTTTTCTGTGCGCATGAGTATTGAGCCATTCTAACATTATTTTGGAAACGGCACTTTCTACCACTAGAAGTTACACTTAAACATCATTTACCTCTTAACAATTTAGATATGTTGGTACTCCTAATTTGCAATTCTTTTCTCAATACTTTGAAATAGCGTATTCTACACTCGGAATATGAGCCATTCTAAAATTCTAAATTCTTCCAAGCACTGTACATTTCCCTTGATAGCCATAAAATATGGAAATGCAGTCACAAGCACACCATATTGCATTTTTTGGTAGTAGTAGCAAAATGTGTTTATACTAAGCAGTACACACTTCGTACGAGTGAAAAGCATCAATGAATCAACTATTAATTGATGAAAACAATGTCAGAGCATGAAAAATATATGATATTAGATTTTCTAGTACAATAATTGTAATCTATATTGTTTTTTTCTTGTTAATGAGGTTGACATAGGATATGAATTTCGGAACCACGGGAGCTATGAAGTTACATGTGATATGTGAAATATCTCCCAGTTGAAGGTGGAATACCGAATTTTTTGTAGTAAACAAGAAAAATAATTGATGATTGTTTATAACTCAGTCCACATTTAAATAGTTTCAGCTTTTGTTATTAGATGAATGCATTTTATTCCCATGTAAAACAAAAACCGCATAAATATTTATGTATATTTATACAAACATAATTCATTAGCTCTAAGATAAACATCAAGCGGGAAAAGTTGACGCGATTATGAGAAGAAAAATAGTTATTTGTTTGACAATACAGGAAGATAGCAGATTTAATTGTCGCGATGAAGTCAAAGCCAAAAGGCAATTTTCCTACTGCTTTCAGTATTTGGTAATATAAAATACTTTTTAACATGTTGCTATATAGTATAGTCTCTTCAAGGGTACATTTGGGAAGTGATGATATCTGGTTTTCCGTTTTTCCCGTCCTTGAATATGTTAAATGGTACTTACTGTTTTTATGTGGTTCTATACTATAATTCACTACTGATTAATGAAAACATATGCATACTTTCTCAAATAACCCTATTTTTAATCGAAAAATCTGTTTTACGAATGCTCAAGCCCGCCTAATCCAAAAGCTTTGCCCACTGAATCACTCGAAGCCGTTTGTTTACCTAATGAAATAAACACTTGCATCCAAGGACGTTAAGTTGCACGACGAGTTCTCACAGTGTTCATTGTCTCGGTCATCGACAAAAGAAGAATTCAAGATATGTATACTATCTGCGAGTTTTCACACACGAAGGAAAAGTTGTAATAGTTATAATTTATTTGCTTGGTGAACTCATTACTGGATGATGTGTTATCTTTACTGTAAGAATAATTTTCACTCTGATGATAAATGGCGGTATCTGTTCAGTTAGTGAATGGTCAAATACAGTCAAGTGTCAATTTAAAATGATTCAAATATCAAAGTATTTGTTTTTTCTGTAAATATTATGTAACTCTCGATGAAATTTGGATATTAGTGGCCTAATATGAGTTTTTGAAAATTATGTTACGGTGGATAATTTTTTTTAGATTGTTTTGCTATGCCAGATGGGAAATACCGGCACAAATTCAGAACCATAATAACTTTCTCACAGTTTTCAACGACTTTTATTTGGATTGCACAAAATAAGATTATTCCGATTGACTGTCGGTTGGATTTTTTGTAATTTTGGAAAAGTTAGCTTGAAATTTGATTTGAATATGAAGTAAAATACACATGACAAATTTGATACAGAATTTTGGTTCAAGGATCAAGTTTTCATGTTATTATTGATGGAAGTTATTTAAATGTAAATAATCAAGAGTTTGGGATATAGTAACAGTTTTTCTTTGAATTCTACATTTGTTCTATTGTCAATGATATATCTAAATAGGAAGACAAAAAAAAATGTATTGCTATCATCAATAGTTCGAAAGTATCGTGATATATGTGGGAGAATTCTTGTTGGATATTATGAATCTCTAACTTAACTCTTTCATAACTTTTAATGAAACCAATCGGTAGACTTGGTTTTTGAATCAGCATGCGTTGAAATAGTATATTCTACAACAAGTATTGGAATGGTCCTAATTCCACACGAGCGAAAGGCGAGGATTACGGTTCCTGAGTGTGGAATACGCCATTCCAATACATGTTGTAGACCATACTTTCTTTAACAAGGTTTTGGAAACTCACTAATATTTGATAATAAATAATAATTGAATTGTTGACACGTAACCATAGTCACCAAAACTAACAGCTTCTGATTCGTCGAAATGATTCTACACGGTACACAAGTGTGGAATGTGCCCTATTCCAACATAACTTTTGGTTATGGAATATGCAAATTCTAAAACAGTATTGAAGAAAAATCATTCTACAATCATCTTGCTTGCAATATTGAGCAATTCTTGAAAGATTGGGAAATTATCCATTCCCGAACCGCAAAACAAGTATGGATAAGATTGTGTGAAGGTAGACTCTTATTACCGGTAACAATTTCTCCGCTTGAGATATTGCTCCTACTAAATTCTATTTTATTTTGGTCCAGATCAATAGCCCAGTCAAATTAGGGATTCACCTCGAAATGAGAGATAATAAGTTGGAAACTTGTACAAACCTTAAATATGCGTTCCAGAAGTTTTCTTAAAAGTTTATTGAAATCTCGTGTCTGCATCGTAAGTTATTCAAAGTCAAAGGTCGTAAAACGCAGAGCGCCCAGCCATACATACTGTAATGCAAAGTCAACCATGATTTCCGGTAGATAATACCTCATACAAAGTCAGTATCTCACTAAAATATCCTCAATTATGAATGATTCGTGATATTTATCGGTCAATACATTACATTTGATAACATTTCCCATATATCTCATATATTTATTCGATAATTTAATATTAATGCTGTTGATATGGATAAGACAGCATTAAAGCAAGCTTGCTTATTACACTGGCCATAAGCTAAAGTCCATTGCAACCCTCATTTTCTGCACTCGCAGCGTGTACCACAATCATTCTTACAGTTGCAAAATATTATTTTTAGTAATTTATCTGGAGCCGATAGTAATATTGTTATCATTGGTTCCAGAAGTTTATTTTGCAGCACCCAACCGCATTCTTGCATTACAGTATATATAGCTGAGAGCTGCGCATTTTCCGCGCTCTTTTTCAAAAACGGTCGAGCGCATGAAGAAATGTTCAATTAAAACCGAGATATCTGCAAAAAACCTATTTCTGCGACCCTAGACCTTGAATAACTTCAGACGCAGACACAAGATTTCATTGGACTTTTGAGACAACTTTTAGAATACCAAAATGAAGGTTTGTACAAGTTTCGAGCTTATTATCTCTCATTCCGAGGTGATACCCTAATTTGACTGGGCTACAAACCAAACTAAGGCGCGAAGGATTTATGTGCAGCTCAGTTTGGTTCAATTCAAGGGAAATATTTCTGATGCGTATTCTTTTGGCATTCTTTGAATGGTATTCATTTTCACGATTTCATGATTCCTGATAAATTTCTGAATGCAGAGCTATCGCCGTCTAGATTGCGCAACGCCGAACACCCAAATCTCTTTGACGTACTGCTATTTTGTTAGTATCGTACAAGTTGACATTATTCTAGCATTGAATATCATCAAGAAGGCTTCAGGATGTAGGAATAAAGACTTCCTTCCAACATTTGTTTTTAGACTTAATTTTGCAATAGAAAATTCAATTGTTCGACCTGTTCGAGTCACTTGCTGAAATCGTCTCACGGAGTTATTAGATCTCAAATCCTCTCAATAACTATATCTTCTGTAGCTGGTAATAAGTAATTTCGGATGAATGAAGTGTGAAAATTGTTGCATCTGTTATTTGGAGTAAGGACAGGTGAACACAGAGTTATGATTTTTTAATTCTTAATTCAATTATTTGTGATAGTTATAGTCTGATATATTTTATTTTCATGTATGAATTAAATGAATATTTTTTGTAACACGTACACCGAAAGTACCCTATTACTGAGCTGACGTCTGCTTTGAAAGTTCTCAATTCCAAACCATAGTAACAATTCTCATTAATTCTCTGTTGACTGGGAATTGATGGATTTTTCTGTCCGCTGGGTAAAAATGAAATTGTAGATCATGTTTTTTTTTTTTTATTTCATTGATATATGTCAAATTGATATTCGAAAGAAATTTGTATTATAGAATGTGTTCGTTATAGTATGTGCATTTATTGTGAACGGGATAGCACAGAAAATGTGAAAAATATCAATCAATAAAATAAATCATGTAAGTTATGTTTCATTGTATCAGTTTACAGGAATTGGTAAGGGCTTTTTTAATAAAAAAACGATAAAACTCTCAATCACATTGTTTTCTAATTTTGATTAAGTAACCGATTTCGATCACTGGGTGATCATCCTCAGACTACCGGAGAGAACAATAAAATTACATTGGTTTACTATAATGTGATTGCATTTGCGAAAATATGTTTATCAAATCGATAAGATAGTTTCGATACATCCAAATAAATTTAAAAAGCTTAGTAATGTAGGTACTTCGGTGCACTTGTTACAAAAAGTATCGTATGCAACATGGACACTGAACGACTGTCATTATTGTCACGGACAAATTTGGCTGCACGAAGCTACGCCTTGTGCTTTGCCCTCGTTTTCGCCTCGTGCTTTGCCCTCCCCTTTGCCTCATACTTCGCCTTCGCCTCTGCCTCGGACTTTGCCTTCGTCTTCACCGAATGCAGCCAAATTTATCCTGGACAAAAATGACAGTCGTTCGGTACTTGTAGCATAGTATAGTATCGATTCAATCAGTTCTTATATATCTTTTTTTATTGCACAACAAACTGTATAAATACTTGTATGATGTGAATATAAATTTTCATCGTGATCTCCCAGCCGTTTAGTAAGAAATAGTTGAAATGAAAAGAGTGAAGTTTAAGACTCCATCTCCACACCCTGAATTCTCCCTGGTGACTTCTAATTCCAAATTATTTGCTAGATATATTCAAATAATCATTTGAATCTTCGCGAACGTTTTGTGCTGTTCTGTCTGGCTTAGCACATTTATTCAGAACCTAATGTCGCCACCCGACCAATTTTTTCCGACATTCTTCTTCTCTCTGGTAACACGAGGTGATCCAAAGTTCTCACATCCAATCCGATTCAATAACATTTTTGTAAGAGATTGGTACCTCTATTTTTATTCAAATTTCTATTTTAAAATGGATCCATAATTTCTCACTGTAGATACAAACTCAAATATTTGCGTTTCCTATGCCCGATTTCATGTCTGAGAGTTAAATTGATCTGGGTTTAAATGACGAAGAGTTAACCAATAAATTGAGTTCCGATTTATTTAATTAATTTGTTTAGCCAGTGATGACACAAAAACAATGGAATTGATATTGTTACTAAGGAAATAAGTCATTTGAACCGGATTAGTTTAACTCAAGATCCTGAAGTCGACCACTGATGTCATTTCATGATTTTAAGTGACGCGTTTCTTAATTTTCTGAATACTTAACTTATTCAAGAGTCATCTTTGTTATCTTGCGCAGATGAATATTCAACTTTTTTTTTAATAATTGGAAACCGTATTGAGTATTGGATTCTGTTCTCTTTCTTGGTCAGCTTATACGAAATTACATCCACACATTTCATTGTGCAAACTTGAAAGACTAAGATTTCAATAGCTAGTTTTCAGAATGTTTGGTTTATGAACGGTTATATAAGAATGAACAATATTGAATGAAAATTGACAGCAATGCTATAAGCAATCCACTTGACATATATTTGATTTATTATTATTATGTATAATATGATGAAATGTATGCAATTCAGTTTATCAGGAGATTATAGTTATAAAATATGTATATAATATATAGTAATATTTTTATTTATAATTTCTGGAATCAATTAGAAATATTGGCTCACAAATCTACTTATTTCTTTATTCCTCATTGATCCCTTCGTTTTTTATTGTACACGCAATTATAAAAGAATATAATCTCAGCAAGCTTGAATCATGTTTTTATAAATGAAAACTTTCGCATTAAATACTCATTCCCGTTTAAATCTCTCAAAAATTGAATTTTTCCATCCGAGTTGCTGTTTATCAAACTCAGCTGTGCTACACGCGAAGTAAATTCATCCTAAAAATAAAACAGTCCATGCTCTGAATCTAAAGGTCTTTGTGTCGTTTCTCTCTTGAAATAATTTTTGGCAGAGGTTCAAGTGTCAACCGAGCACGTGATTCCACTGTGTTCATACATTGCCGAATAATAGTTCTTTGTTCGGGAACATTTAATATCAATGTGATTGGAATCTTCATCATTTGTAATTTCTCTAAAATGATTGTTCTTTGGATTTGATAAAAAGAGACATATTACAAAGAAAATGGGGAGAAAAATGCTATCTTTAATGACAGCAATGACATTCATTGTAGTTTCATTGCACAGATTTCAATATCAAGGCTTTAGTGCAAGTTATCTCATTTTCAGTTGGCTCTATCCTACGTTATCCATTTGCAATTGTTTTGAAAGATATTACCTGTTATATCGGAGATTCAACATGATTTCTTTATTGCTACAGCAGACTACTTAGAAGTTTCCACTCAATTGTTCTTTGGTTTCAGTCATAAAATTCTTTTTTTTACTGATCAAACCACTTTACCAGTTTTTGCTCCACTTGAGCTTTCCTCAAGAATTGGATGAATACAATTTAGACAAGACTAAGTATTTTTTTGAAAATACTCAGCTTACAAGATGCTTAACATTATATTGAACATTTCGTGAGCGATGATTTTCTCAAAACTTTTAATTTTTGTCTGAATTGTATTCATCCAACTCCTGAGGAGGGCTCAAGTGAAGCCGAAACTGGTAGAGTGGTTTGATTATTGGAAAAAATATTTTTATGACTGAAGCTGACTCAAACCAAAGATTTTTTTTGCAATTTGCACTATTTCCTATATTAAAGAAACATATATATTTCTCATATACAATTACACTTGTATTGCATGTAAGATCTCAATTATTGTGACAATTATTGAGCACACAGCAAGGGAAACAAGAGTACAAGACATTTAGATTTGAGAAATAACCCAACAAATGGTTCAGTGAGAGAAGACACAAACATTGATTTACAAAAATTCAACTGCTACTCGTTCAAATAGCGATAAAGCTGGAATGAGCAAAACATCAACTTCACGCATATTTTGTAATATTAAAAATACTAACCTCGCACGCACCACCCTAGAAAAAGCTATTACAAATTTTTACATACCTTATTATCACTATTCAGATAATTGGTTCTTTTATTTATTGAACTGATTATTCGGCAAATTTTTTCAAATCAGTTATTCAATAAGTTCAAATAACACTGTCTTCAAGGCAATATCTACCCTGTTCTAAACGTAAATCAACTGTGTATTGATCGTATGTCAAGATGCTTCAAATAATTAGAATCGTTCACGTACTAACTCTATTCACAAAATATTTCTCAATGCCTGGTTTTGAAAAACCAACTGATTTTATCGTCATTCATAAATATATTTTATGTTACAATTCTTAATCATTCTAAATTTGTGTATGGCTACTTAATCATGGCTGTCAAATAATTATCTGTAATTTATTGGAATCCATTTTATCCACTTGGAAAATTAATAATCTATTTTTCATGAAATCGAACATAAGCGAAATACATCCAACAGGAATTTGGAGAACCGATGGCTAGAATTCATAGGTACTTTAAATATTTCATAAGTAGAACATTCAGATAAGATGTTATCCAGAAGCAAAATATTATTGCTTTGCAGATTTGGCTACAACGCCAGAACTAATAACTAAATTTAGTTTTTGAAGAAACGCATTTCAAGAGAAAACTCTCATAATGGATATTTGCGGCAAAGTTTTGTTTATCAAAGTCAGATTAGTAAATTCATAAATTAATTTTTTTCTGCTCAACATTAGTAACCAACGTAATGATGGAAAGAGAACCTAGAATACGTGTTCAAAAAAATATCAGAAAAATTATTAGTCTTGAGGAAAATATATTCCAAAGAAAATACCATTTCATCGAATCGACAAAAAATTCTAGTGTTTACATCAAATAATATCTTCATTCATATCTAGTTTGAAGCTATTTTATATTCGCGGAAGGTCAGGTTTTCTATTCCTTCTAACTGATAAACAAATATCTCAAGTAGACCAGAAAACATTTTCAATGAGTGCATTTCAGGTTCATAGAATCTTTTTTGATTTCTTCCCCTGTTATTGTGTCTATAACGACTTTGCGGATTATTTTTAAAATGGAAACAAACTTTGACATTACGATATTTGTATCAGTCATTCTGTAGTCACAGGAATATACTCCCATGAGCAGGTAAATTCATTTAGAATGAATTGTTCTAACAATTATTATGCCCCTCTTGAACACAGTTCAATTCAACGATAGAATAATCAAACAATCAGAGTTAGTAACGATTGTTAAGCCATAGTATTAATTGATAATAAATTAATTAATAATACGAGAAATCTCTTTCAGTACACTAATTCTAACTCAAACGTTTTTGAATCGAGAACTCACATTGTCTTTCAAGAAACTAAAAGTAACACTACACTTTCCAACCTCGTTCAGTCAGGCGGTCTCTTCTAATCCAACAAAAATCTTCTAACTTGTCAAAATATCCAATACCGTATAATATCAATAATGTCACACACTCGCGTTACCGGAATCACCAAGTCAAGTCAGTGACTAAGTTTCTGACTGAGTATTTCTCTGACTTCTTTCTGGCTGACCACTGTGGGAGATGGAACTTGTTTGCGGCAACAGCATCAGATGAAGGAACAAAAAGTCGCGCGGTAAATAGAAAACAGTGTAGATATTTTTAGAGCCACTGGTTCGCGACGAAAACGACTTTACTCGATGAGTTTTGGCCCGATTTAGAACGTTCTTAATTTGGAATAATTACTCCCATGGGAATAAAATATGATGAAAAAGTTTTTTAGTTACTGTTAGATGCAGTGTGTAATTATTAATCAAGAAATCTAGTTTCTTGAGAAACATTGAAGTACGAGTACATTTCCATGTTTGTTTTAAATATTAATCAAAATTTTCCAAATGGACCATGATGTTAGTGATAAGTATGCAATAATTGGAACAAGGATATGTATTTTCAAATTGAAGAGGAACCCTCATTTCGTGTTTTGCGTTCAGTAGCGATTCTAAAATTCTTACTTTTTCTATGACATGATTCCTATGAAAATATTCAGACAATTTGTCTAACATAGTTCATGATTGGTCATTATTCTTATCCCGGATGGATGATAGTGCAGACAACTAACCTTGCATTCGGATTTCACCACTTTCTGAGGTAAGTAGTTTTTGAGCTTCCGGATTCTAAGGCCCGTAGTCAGAACGCGGTTTTAAACCCAGGCCTGGGTCTATCTTATGTATAACCATGACGACGTTTAAAAATCGATAAGGTTATAACACTGTTTTGACATGTTGTCATGGTTATGCATAAGCCAGACTTAGAACCGGGTTTGAAACCGCGTCCTGACTACGGGCCTAAATGACCCATAATATTCGTAGAATGGATAATCACAGGGGTTCATTCCAGTCGAATTCTGAGAAGTTGTGATTTTGTATGTATATACGGAGAGCAAGATTATTTATCTTCCTTTAGAATTTTCTGATGGGATCCTCGTCTATTATGAATTTATTCTTGTAGGTGCGTAAAGTAGCTCTACGAATCTACTGGGTGAAAATGAATTTTAATTTTCAGCAAAGGATCTTGCTATCAATTTTGATGTGCTCTCCTTTTCTAATAGTAGAAATTATCAACAGATTATTAGGGAAATATTACCCATAATTGTAGTATGATCCAATAGTTCAAGTTAACTATAAATTCTATAGAAGAAAGATTCGGATATCTAGCTGAGAATAGCTTTCCTGCTTGATAGTCGATTTCAAGATAAAATCCTCGATTCTAGATAATTATTATATTTGCTATAGTAAAGTATTGAAATTGATGTGAACAATTTCTATTAGTTATGTGATTATAATCCAACTAGAGAGTTTCGAACGAGCTATATTCATGCAATTGAGAGCCAGTGAAGAAGTAAATCACTGAAATGTCAATTTAATACTTTCTACTTCATTTACGTATTTGAATTTGGTTTTTATTACATCATGGAGATGCGGAGCTAATGTTGACGCTGACTGGATATGTAAATAATGTAAAAGATATATTCTTGGGATTTCAGTCAATATTTTAATTTTATTTCTTTTCTACCTTACAGTTTCGGCTGCACCTCAGCCATCCTCGAAAGCGCTACAATTTTATTTGATTACTAATTATTATAAAGAATGTCAGAAATACTTACAAATGAATTATTGTTTAAAAAATTGAAGTTATACATTTGTTTAAATTTATATTAATATTAAAAAGCGAAGAAAGAAAGAGAAATTTTCTCTTGTCATATGCCACACCCGACATCTATGGAAGGCGTTGACTAACTGCGTGTTAAAAAACGTGCGTGCACGCATTGTCAAAAAAATACATATTGACACTGGTAGAAGTTTGTCAATTGTGGTGTCAATCAATTAAAATTTTGCATCACGCAAGCTGTCAAAAATATAAACAAAAATCAAAAAAGTAACATGAGCTTAGATCTGAAGGATATTGTTGTAAATTGTGCTAAGCGCTATGGTATCTGTCTTTTCATTAATATTTTTTTTGTCCTGTTTTATATATAACATCTCTAATGTAAGTCTTTTATTTAAGTTTACTTCATCATGAATAATAGTAGTTTCATCAAAATTGAATGTATCACCTGAATCAATGCAATGTGTGACTAGCGCACATCTCGGCGTATTTTTATTCAATTTTTTACTATTTCGTTTGTGTTCATCAAGCCTTGTTTTTAAATATCTTTTAGTTTGTCCTGTGTATCGTGCATCACAATCATTACAAGGTATTTTGTAGATTAAATTAGATCTCAAGTTTTTATCAGTTTTATCTTTTATTTTGGAGAATAAATTGCCCACTGTTTTGTACTGTTTGAAACAAATTTCAATAACCTCTTTATTTTCGAATATTCGTTTAATCAAGTAACTAACGCTATCTGTGTACGGAATTGTGAAGTATTTATCAGTCAAAGATTTTGTTTTACTTTTGTCATTGTCATTTAAATTAGGTGAATGATTCATGATTTGATTTTTGATACCGTTTATAATGCCACATGGATATTTATTGGAACGAAGTAAGCTAGTAACTGTGTTGATTACTTCGGTATGATATTTTTCAGAGGTCAATTTAAGTGCCCTGCTGAACATATTTCAAGCAACATTGAGAAGTTGACTTTTGGGATGATTGGATTGAAAACTCAAGTTGATACTTGCTGAGGGCTTTTTGTACCATTTGGTGGTAATGTTGCCACATTCTTCTCTAATCAGTACCATACCAAGAAAAGATAGTTTGTTTTCAACCTCTGTTTCAACTGTGAATTGTATGTGAGCATTAAAACTATTGCAAATAGTTACAATCTCATTTATTTTAGATCTTGGCACAGCTGTAATTGAATCATCCACATACTTTTTTATGAACGGAATTTCAAATGACAACTTTGCAATTACCTCTTTCAGAACTAAATCCATAACCAAATTAGCCACAACAGGAGACATCGAATTTCCCATTGCTGCACCAAATATCTGTCTATAAAGCTCACCATTCAAATTTAATGGTGAGCTTTATAGACAGATATTTGGTATATTCAATTTCATTTACTCTTGCAGACAAATATAGCCTACATATTGTTGATATAATTTTCTGATGAAGCTCATCTTGAACTAAGAATTCATGAAAATCTTGATGTATTTATCATAAATTTGAAAAGAGAAATCTCATTATTCGTATATATGTATAGGATGTTATTGCGGTTTTGAATGCTTTACACAACTAACCTTCAGTATTTTAATATTTATCATTCGTGAAATATGAAATAACGTTCTATCGATAAATATTTGAATTATAGGTAGATTAACTTTGAAGATGAGCAGTACAAATGTACTAAAATGTGATCAAAAGGAGGCATACAGTTTGAATCTCGAAATGAGACGCCTAGTGCCGACCGGGCGAATGATTTCGAGCTGGAGTACGGTTTGATTGCTTCAAATTAGATATTTGTCAACCACTTTCTGGTCACTATATTGGAATAATTAGAAAGATTTCTAATCGGAAATTCCAAATTTTTCGGGGCAACAGTTTTTGAATAACTTGCATCCAACTATTAATAAGTGTGGGGAGAAAAGCTTGAATCTCTAACTTAAAATGAGAATTAAACTGACTAGAATAGTGGATGTTAGTATTGGAATCAAGGAATACAATCAATATTTTTTCTCTTCTTTTTTCTCCCACTCGTTTTTAGAGCTATAAATCGTTATATGAAATCGAACAAAGTTAGAAAAGTATTCATAATGATGAGCTTCGCGATTCCATTTTTGCCTACATTATGATGGTGACATAGGTTCTATTAGATGCCTTAGCGTCATCATCATCTAAAACCTTGTTGCTACGCCAAAATATTGTTTACAAAAAAGTAAAAATGATGGCAAAACCTCACAATCGTAGAGTTATATTCTTTTTATAATACCTGCATCGGAACAACACGTTTCAACGCCTGTTTTTTCAGTCGAAACAAGGCAATTTCAGACAAATGCCCCCTAGGGGTGGAACAAGCTTGTTTCTGCTCGCTGAATTTGTCTCTCATATCGTTTCATTCCTGGCAGAGTCGTATTTGTTCATTGTCAATCTCTAAGAGAAAACCATATAACCTCAGTTAATTTGACAGTTGTAATTGTTACTGTAAATTGAATTGAAAAGAGGATTAGTTTCAAGAAAAAAAAGTATTAATACGATAATTTTGAGTACATCACAATATCTTATTGACGGAGCACAAGCAGCTACTCTCGACTTGTTACCTGCAAAATCAATAGAAAAATATTCACTTTGTTATGTCAATGCAGGTATTATGAAAAATACAGTGTGTGGCACGGGACAAAACACGATTTCAGCCGAGGGTGATGCCAGCCCTCGCTTCGCTTAGGCAAGCAACTCTCATCTTCCGTAGCCATACAATATACTATTGAGTTGACCTGCTTCGAAAAAAAAAATAAACGCTTCATGACACTTGTGTTTTTGATTGAGAGTGGCGTTCAAGTAGCGATGGACATTGAATCAATCTTTAGAATTGAGATTTAGAATATTGGCAGCCATTCCGTAATTTTTCAAGCGATTTACGTAGTTTCTACAAATGACCTTCTTGAATTCTGATACAAATCCTATGCATCAAACTTCGTTCCTTTCTCATGAATTCACTAAAAAAATCAGTTTACTTAACAAATTGAAGCACAAAGCGATTTAATGCTACACAGTACTTATCTATTAATTTCTTTTTAGGCATTTAATGTTGAGGAAACTGGGAGCCTCTGAGAGCCGTTATGTCAATCACCTGGGATTTGTTGGTAAAACGATCTCAACTACGAGCAAGTCATTAGGTCTGGCCCAGAGGAGACAGACTATCTAATGGAACACGACATAAACCATCTCTCTCTCTATTCCCTGAACATTTGCTGCACGTAGATGTCATCGAGGTCTAATCAAATTTTCATTCTTCCATCGTTGAGCTCCTTCCAGTTTGTTGTAATATTTTTATTCTCAGCGGAATAATTTGCCCTATATATAATTAAGATGTTACAGGCATTATGACGCGAATGCTGATAAATGGCTTTCTTCCGCCGATCTAAATTAATTTCGGAATTTACAATTAAGATGGATTAATATTTACATCGTCATTTTTCACTTTTAATCAGTGAAAGGCAAATATATTAAAAATTGATATTAAAATCTACATCAATAAAAGTCTTGAAAATGAGTGAATAATTTGAAGAACTGAGAAAATATTGACCAGATTATTATTATCATATTTTTTGTGGTCAAAGTGAAGTCCACAAGAGTTGATCGTAAATTGTCTCAGATAATTGACGTTCAATTGATTTATTTATTCCGCTCTGTTAAGCAATTTTGTTACTCACAATGATTTTAAGACAGTACAGGAATGAATAAACAAGGTCATAATTGATTTGATTGGACATTCGTTAGATTTAAGATTTTGTTGATTATTTTTAGTTGTGATATTCATAATTCTTTAATCCAATTGGTTTGCTCCAATGAGAGAACAGGATGTTGTTCATAAGTATTCTTCAAACCTTCATTTATCAAACGGTAACTCTAATGTGTAGCAGAATTGACGAATAAGTTTATTCTGCAGTTTTTGTGTGTACCCTAAAATTTTGTGTAAGATTCGTGAATCATGGACAAAATCGCAATGAATTTGTCAACCTTATAAAAAGATTTATACTATTCACTTCCTCTATTATTTGCAGCTTTGATATTCAAATGGTGTGAGGCAACAGATAGTTCTTACTGCAAATGTTAGTGCTATAAATTCGAATAGCAGGTGAGGCATGAATATGAGTGTTTTTGAAGAGACCGTTTCTCTCCTATTGGGAGGTAACTCATGTCATTACAATAAATATTCAATATTGAAGTTTTCATCATGGTCAAATTTAAATATATCGATATAATTTGCCTGGTGCTAGATTTCTTCTGCGTTACGTTGTTTTGGTCACGTCTCACGTCAGATCATTGATGACCCTTTTTATGTGCTTGCGTCATCAAGTCGCTTCGGAAGAAGAAATTCCCATAGTAGTGGACCTTCATTTTTCTCTTATTATAATCACGTACCAGTTTGGTCTCACGCTGAATATTTTATTTTTCAAGTGAGTCATGATCAAGGTATAAGAATATGTAATTATTGATCTGGTAGTATAAATAAGTTTTTGTGATCTCTAAAGAGTTCTGAGAGTAAAATTTTCTTGTTTACAATTAAACATGGTGGAAGGTGTAACAGGATTACATAACCATGACTATTACTCATCAATTGATGACATCAAGTTTTCTGGAAAGTATGAATTGGTAGAGAATTTAGAATTAGGACTTTGCACTCAGCATTTACTGGTGGAAATTCTTACTAATTTATTTTCGAGAAGTACTTTGATATAAGCGATTCTTGCAAAAATGGAAAAATTACTATTTGCTCCCAAATCAATGAATAATTTATCTTTAGTAAGAATAACTTGATATAGTACCAAGACACACTTATGATTGAATGACTGGTCGTATATCTTATCATAAAAGCAGGCCTGGTTCTTAAATCAAATAATAGAAATTTTGTGGATCAATTTACTAATAGACCTCAATAATCATACTATTTTGTCTTATCTATTATTATTATTCATCTCAGGTATGGACTGTATGATTATTTAATTGTTTCTATTGTAGAATTTTATTCGACTAGTACTGGAATTTTGCATGCGCAATATGAACTACAAGAGTAGACCATTCAAAAAGGAGATAACACTAACTACAAACTAACATATCAAATGAAATTTCCACTTATATGTTGATAATGGTAGAATGATCACAACGTGTGGATTTTAGTGAACTTGTTATGTTTATTTCACTTGGTAATGATTATATTTAAAATATTTCAATCTCTTATGACAAGCTTCATGTCTCGAAAATGTTGTTTAGGAATACATTACAAGAGAGAGAATTGAGGAGTTCGTAGCATCGTGTAGAAACTATTCAAGTTTTTGATTATTACGGTCGTCATTTGAAACGAAGTTCACCGATCTATTATCAGATCAAGAGTCGAGATACAAATTTCACCCTCACAAATTATGTCGATGGAATATAATTTTTTGCGTGAAGATGTGTTAATAACATATTACCATGGGTCTCACTGAGTTATTTCAGGTAACTGAATCAAGCCAACTTATGACACGATAAAGATGATTCACTATCTCAATAAGATAACATTATGAACATTATCAAACAAGCCGAATGGACTATATTTGTTGCATAGGCAAGAACAAACCATCGACGCTCGGACATGTAGACTGAATACAGAGAATTTGTCTTTTTAGAGCGGTTTGACTTAGTGCCAAATGGTTTAAGTCAGACCTGAATATTATACTATTCATACTGTTTGAAAAACTAAGAACTCGAAATATCCGGATGTTACTCAAAAATTTTAATTTAGGATCGGAAAAAAACTTGGAGGAAGAAATAATAACCGTAGTAACAACTGTGCACACAATACTTGCTATTGATATAAAACTTCACTTAGAGATAAGTGACGGTGGTGCAACTGGCCATAAGTCATTTATTTAACTCAATACGATATTATCTCTGGCAAACATCATCTAAGACTCCATTGAACTGTACTCATGAGCTCCAATAAGGACAAAACCTATCCTTGGATTAGAGTTATTGTGTTTTCAATCCATTATTCATTCTTTTTTTTGGGTTCAGCTGGATATCACTGTATCTTGTCCTGTATTTTTATGGAGTAACAATTTCTGTGCACGTTAGACAAATCTTGAATGAATAAATTCTCATGAGTTGTTGTTACCGACATGCTATTAGCGCATGTGTTGGTCAGCGAGGCCGTATATCTTTTATTTTTATTTTTCGGGAAGTACTTCCTGTGTAATGTCACTGTGTTGGCAGTTCAGTCTCGACATCACAAATATTCTTGTTGATTTTATCAGATATTTACAATGTAAATGAATCTTAACAACAGTTCTATTGCTTTCGAGAGGCTGGTAGCATTATCTCGAAGTATTCAGACTATTAATCGAAGGAAATTTATCACAATACGCTATGTCAGTAGCGACGAACGCGACTCCATGCGGTGGAAGTTATAAGCTCTTCACTAATACTGACTGGAGCTGTCAAAACAAATATAGAAGAGCATAAAGCCAAACTGAATTTTTGAGGCAAATAAATATGGATAATCCTTTGAAAAAGTGGAAATCATCGGGACAAAGTTTAAATTGTTGTGTTCCTGAGTGTTTGCACACAGAATTGCGCAATGGTGAACTGAAATTTTATTTATTTCCGAATCGCGAATGGGCGTATGAAACTGTGAAAAAGTTATCTCCTCAGTTTGCTTTTGTGCAATAGTACATACTATCAATCTTTGCTCTCTTATGAAATTCATCCAATTGTGCTGGACGATTCCAAATCATTGGCTGGTCAGTCTTGAAGCAGATACTTTTTGCGTTAATTCATATGCAAACTGCAGCTGCATGTTTGCAGTTGTAACTAATATTAACAACTTTTCGACCTAAATTTACCTGTTTTAATAAATTTTCACAGCATTCATGTAAAAAAAACACAGACTTATTATTGTATTAGCCAACTTTAGAAATAAGCAGTTGGTGTTTTTTAAATTGTATAATGTTTGTACAGCATCAATATTAAATTATTAAAATTATATTTCAACAATATTATCATTGATTAGAAATTGAAGACAAAATATCATGAATGAATCTTTATTATTGCATTTCCACTTATTTAAATGAATGATGCTTTCGGATAACTCTTATCTGGCAAGCAGATATTAAATCATAGGCAAGGCATGGATGATGCTGATTCTTTACTGAAGGATTCAAAACATACCAACTCAAGAAGTTTTTATGATAGTCACACAGATTATTTTCAATTTATAAAAATAACTCGTAAATATCAGATGAAGTTATGTAAAATCACAGGAAAAATTAATTTTGTTTATCGATTCAATATTCAGAGAATAATTAGACGGAACATACAAAAAGTACACCCGAATGTACGTATTATCATGTCAAGTAGTCACTTATAATAATTTACACATATCTCGACCAATACATTATACAAATCCTGGCACATTTAGAGATGTGCCAGGCGTTTCGCGTAAAATAACTCCCGTAATTTCACTATTTCTTCGTAATTCTTAATTTCTTTTCCGTCGCTGACATGAAAACTTTGTACCAATTTTTTCCCTTTGCTCAAACTTTTGGATCTAAATATAGATAAATCAACTTCTTGAGACCCGCATCGAAGTACAACTGTCATTGTAACAAACTTTCTGCTAATTCTGAGTGCCATTTTTGCAAATTACATGAATACGTCAAAGTTTGTTGATTGTCACGATTTTAAATATATTAGTAAATGAATGCCAAGTGTCGCCACCAGGATGGCGCTCGCGCCGCGCACTACGCTACTGACATAGCGTATAAGATTTTCACATCGATTTGATTCATAAGAAAAGAATATTGGTTCCGATTACCGCCCAGGCTCAAGATTTAAGTTACGACAAAAGTTATTACAAATCTGCTCACGTTTCAATGTCATTCTGTAGAACTCTTTGAGTCAGATCCACACTGTCATGATCCAGATTGTGATGAAGGACCAAGAGTTGATGACCAATCATACTATAGAATGCAAAAATAGTCGAAATAATTGAATAGATTTGGATTATGGATCCTGATTGGCGCAAAAGTGATTTTATAACAGATGAAGTAGTTTGGGAAGACATACTGTAACGTGCGAGTGTGAAGGTTCGTGAAAGGGACCTTGTTTGGGCGGAGCCTTTCGTCCTCATTGTTTCGCGCCGTACCGCACCACATCACCCCGCCTATGGAAGCCTCTTGCAATATTCCAGAAACGTGGTAGAACATTTGAGAAATGGATATTTCTATATATAAACGCAAGCAAACGTTTTGAAGACAGTGTAATAGTGAATCTAGAACAGTGAATATCAAACAGTGAAGTGAACAGTGTATATAAATAGTTAGATATAGATATCTGCGGCATTGTTCAAGATCTGTAAGTGATAAATAAATAATATAGTGTTGTTAGTGATATCCGGAAGAATAAAACTTTAAATTCATTTTCAATTATCCAAAAGTGATTCTTATTCAATTATGAAATGATACCTTTCAAGCAATAAACATTACAATACCATGATAATGGATTACCTAGAAGATGACTATATTACGGAATATTGTTGGAGCATCTTATATTTTGTGAAGAAATCCTGATAATACATCTGGGCTTCTCATTGAACATGAGATATAGCGTGCATTCTGACGTAAATGAAATCGATGGCAGTTTTAGAACTGATTAAGCACGTTGATTTGTGTGTGTGAAATAGAATAGAAGCTTCTCCAAGAAAATATATGTGGATAAAATTGAGAGTGGACATTTGTTTCAACTGGACAAGATTGCTGATTTTTTGTGTGTGAAGAATAAACTCGCTTGTAAGAACAAATTTATGAATATGTCAAAAATGGAAGAGGAGTGTTTGGTTGGAATCATCTGGTACAATCTGATTTCTGTTTGAATGATGGATGAAATTTGTACCCACTTCACTTGAGAGGACTCTCTGATTCATCAGCATAGTTGTATGTACCTACACAATTTCCAAGAAATTTAAGATAAGAGTTATGTCCCACAGTGAGAACCAGAAAATAATTAGAATAATAAGACTATCTGTGTGACTAATTCAGCAAGACCGAGATAGTTAGTGGTGAAAAAATCGATAAGAAACTGGATAAATGACAAATATGACGAATATTAATGTGCGCTTCGTTTTGCCGTCCTAAAAACTGCAAGAAATTAGCCACAGCAAGCATAGATGCATTCTAATTACTGCACATTTTCAAGCACAGGTATTCTTCATCCTCTAGATTAGCAAGTTTTAAAGTGAGATAAAGTAAAATCAAGCCAGAGACATTATCACACGTGGTTATTGAAGTGCTAATTATTCCACCTATAAATTTGACGTAATGAAATCCTATTCAAGAAGTAAGAACGCAAGCAGATTCAAGCACTTGCTCGGTAATTTAAAATAGAATGTGGTTTAATAACTTTGAATTCAATAAGATTCAATAATACTCTGATAAAAATTGAAGGAGAAAGTTTCATTCCTAGTTGCTGGGCTCATTAAATAATATGCTGACACCCCTAGTCTCGAACAGAAGTGTGGCAGCAGTTCGGAAGTGTGAAGTTTCTTCGAAGCTATTACCGCACCTTAATTCAAGATGAAGGACAGCACTTATTTCAATCAATGTACTGACATCCTCCTTCCATAAACACAATCTGACAAGTCTCAAATTCTTGTTGTTTTAGGAAGTGTTAAAAATACCTGAAGAAATCTGTGTTTTAATATTTCTGTCAAGTTCCATCTTGAGCACAAAGAAAGTAACCAATGCAGAGAATAAGATTGCATATAGTAGATATTTGGACAAAGGACGTTTTTCTATTTTATTCTAGTCTTCATTCAATTGATCCTCAAGAATGAAATAAAATTAATTCATCAGTATTTTTCCCAGGGAGACTTTGACAAACCTTAACATCATTATTCTTGTCATAGGTACGCATTCCAACGAATGAAGTATTGTTAATTTATTCGACCTTGATTCACTACGAAACTGTATCTATTGTATCAAGTTTGTGGGTACCTGTTGTTTATACTATTGTCCATTCTAAAATAATACAGAGCACAAGTACTATTTCCTAAAGTCATTTTCTGTACATATGTCAATATGCGTGAATAATTAGTAAATTGATAGGATGATGAGTAATCAATCGGCGTTTGTCACCTACAGCAAATGTTGAATGAGACGCCCAAGCATAGGTTTGCTCGCGGAAGCCACATGACAAGTGATGACGTCAGCACGCTGACCGTTGGTCGTTGATTGTCCTAAAGATAGAATAGCAGATACTAGCTTGAGAGGGATTGCGATTTTGCATTTCGAATATAAATATTAATGACTGAAGTGGGACTGAGAATGAGTTTTTGAAAATCTGCATAAACTTGTTTTTTTTGTCCTTTGTGGATCACAAAAACCCATGACGTCATATGAGGAGAGTAAAAATATAGTTCCAATTTTTGATTGCTGGCTTAAGATTTGATGAATAACAAAAGCCAGAAAGTCTAGTTTGAATTTGACCTGACTGTAGCTCCAATAAATACTAGTGAATATAACTGACCGTATAACTAGTATTTGTAGTTGCTTGTATCGTCTAATGTCAGAAGTCTAAAGAACAGTATGACTGAATGTTACAATAAAAACTAATAAAGCGAAATATGAACTTTAGAACAGGAAGTAAGAAATTGGAAAAGAGCTACAAATGTAACAAAAATGTAGATTATTCAATCCCGCATATTTTTGATTCTGAAAGTTTCTCCCTTTGATGTATGGTATTTCATAGAAACCGATTTAATTTTTTTTTCCAAAATGGCGGAAAATGTTTAAAATATAGTGAGGCGCAAATTTGGATTGGATTTTGGACTGATCCAGATAATGAAATATTAGCGTGCTGGTATTTTTGCCAGATCAAATTATCCGTTGATTTTACTACTAGTGACAAATGCAAGTGTACATTTCTTTGATGCTTGGTGTTTATACTAGAAGGTAGATTAACAAGTAATGATTGAGTTTTCACTACAATATTAATTTAACCTTCTGTTGAGCAGCACGATGACGAAGAGAGAATAAACTAACATTTAGACATCGCCCTTATATTTGATATATGTACATCATATTCCTAGATATCAAATGAATGTTATCGCCATACTGAACGACAAATGATAATACCTACGTATGATATACGCTAATTTATACAAAGCTCACAAAGAATCACCACTAGAGCAAAAAACCTGACCCAAGATCCCTTTGTCATCAATCTGTCGAATGTCAAGTCGATCTGTCTTCTAGTTTGATGCTAAGGATGTCTCTGCGAATCTGTGTTTCAAATCTGAGAACAACATATTTTGTGATCTGTAAGAACTCTGAAGACTATTCTGTGCGAATAGTATATGATCGATTTTTTATCGATGTAACAAAGAAAGATCCAGATTGTGGTGTTGATGGTTCTAGAGTACTAATGGAAATACCAAATAGAGCCTCTAGAAAACTTGAACAGCAATGTTTGAAATAAATCAGTTTTAAATATTTCAGTACTTCAATCTGCATTCAGGCAAAATTTTTACACTCTACATGCATGACTGAGCACAATTTTTGATTGGCAAATGCGTATCTTTTCACCAGTCATTGGACTATGAACTCAGTTCTCAATCCCAATTGAAATTTTGTTCATGTCATGGTCGAATCAGATTACAGACCGATTAAACCAGGTCCAAAAACAGAAAAGAACACTTTTCGATGACTTTTATCAGGTCGCCTTACTCAAATGCAATGTTCATTCAAAATGTAAATGAGAACAAAACACACCTTTTACGAACGTTAATTGTGTTTGCAAGCCATAAAAACTTAGCACAAAGTTTCACATTTCAGGTGTTCCGCAAAGACAGATCCACATTACCATATAAAAGTGTTTCAAAGTCACACGACGCCTGCATTTTGATTACATCCAAAGAGTGACTGCAACGCTGCAACGAGAACCCGCTGGTAGTGTTGCCTGAGCTCTGGGATATAAAAATGTATGATTTGTAATATTTACCTTTCCAGATTTTATATGTTGCTCTTTTAGCTTTGCTAAAGAGAGAATTTAGATGGAAAAGGTGATGAAGAAATGGATGTATTTTGGCTTGAATGAAGATATATTGCAATTTGTGTGGTTCTTATTATTTCGAAGATATGAGTCAGCTTCCATACACAGAATTGATGGAATTCAATTGTAAAATAGTTGTCGAAAGTGGTTCTAGCTTCAAATATCAAATAAATATTAACTACGAGATTTGAAAATGGAATGCTAGGAAACAGTTTATGGCCAGTATCATTTAAACATACATGAAAATCTAATTTTGCTACGAAACAATAAGAAAAGCCCATTTCATTATGAATAAATGGAACTGTCAAGATAAAACAAAGTATAGAAGACTGTTAAAGTTCAAAGGAAAATCTGATATCGATAGAATTACTCAAATTAGAAGAAGAAAATCTTATCCAACATATCTGTACTGATAATTGAGATTTGGAGCACGAATAGAATGATTAATAGATAGTTAAAATCTTTCTTTTTGTTCATCTTACTCCTGGAAAAATTATAAAATAGCATGTGAAAGTTACAGGAGAATTGTTTTCGCAGATACAGTATGCGCATGGAATATCAGCTACATTGATATGTGATAAAATTGAGGAAGAAGTAGAAGAAATCTTTGAGGTCTGAAATCTGAATGCAAAACAGATGATTAAGCGGCATAATTCAGCTCTGTGCTATATTTTAATAGATTTCAAACAAGCATATAACACAATAAGTAAGAACAAACTATATTAAATCTTCCAATTTTTTCAACATCCCCGAAAAACCCATACAAATAATAAAAATAACAAAGATGTAAAATGTATAATGAAGAAGGGCGAGGTGACATTGACAGGTTTTTCAGTGAACAGAGAGTTATGTAATGTTAGAATATGTATAGTCAGGGGCTGTGGTGTTAATAGGAATGAAGCAATATGCACTAGATTCAACTCACACGGACGATATTCCCATAATTGCAAGAAATAAACAAAAAATATGGCACAAGAGAGAAGATATCCCAAAAATAAATCTATAAGAAATAGGAACGTTTCGAGAAGCAGAAAGATAGGTGATTTAACCAACAATGCTGTAGTCGTGAACTGTAGAACATAAGCAAAACAAATAAGAATAAGCTAAAAGTGTGAGAAAGGAAAGTGCTCAAACAAATTTTGATGGAAAGGATGCAAAGGACAGATGATGAAACTATGAATATATTCAACGAGTCGGTTGTAGAATGAGTACCAAAATGCTCAAAGACTGCTAAGGTAGGTAGGACATATAAGGAGAATGCCGGGAGTCATAACAGTTGAAGTTGTAATAGAGACAAATAAAACAACAAAGTGAAAAAGAGGAAGACCACTGAAAAGCTAGAGAAATACATTTCTTAAGGGTATGAGGACATCACAGATTTGATCTGGAAATCAAAGGCACTAGACATAAAGCAATGGCCTGTAGTGCTTGAATATATATTATAATGAGTTAGTTCTGTCGACAGGACTGGTCGAATTATTATGAGTCTATTATCTCAAAGGACGGAAATGATCAAGTAATTCTTTTTCCTCCCATATAAATAGCAAACAGTAGAGTTATTGTGAATTTCTCTTCAATATAATTTTCGCTATAACCATCTTATTTACGATTGATTTCCCTTGCATAATGATATACAAAGAATATAAGAATGGCTTTGATCAGTTTGATTCATATTAGCCGCATTGATCGTATGGAATAAAATCGAAGCTCATTCACTTCAACGTTGCTCTCACATAAACGTTCGAAACTGGAGTTTTTTCTTATAAATTGTGAATCCTCTCAGATTCGCTTATTAGAGGTCATATTCATTGAGAAACTCGAAATTTAGAATGATCTTGGCTCATATCTATCATATTTTATTTAGAATTTTCGAACATTTGTAACGATACCTTGCTGACATCACGGTCAAAACTGCAGACGGTGTGCTCTGGCGCCAATGCGGTCGGTGACGCAGTTTCTGAGGCAAACGGCTGGATAGCTCAGAAGGGAAGGGTAAGGGCTGTCATCAGGAAGAAGGTGTCTCAATGAGATTCATTTAAACACAAATAACAACGACGGCAAACATGAAACATATATTTTGCAGGATTTCCGTGGAGATAGCTTGACTGACGGTGACGGGACGGTTGTACATGACACTCGACACAAGCGATCGCATAACAGACCCACGTGGTCGCAGACGGCGAGAAATTTTAAAACAAAAATCGTGAAGTGATTTCTCAAACGGTGGATTAAGTTATCTTCAACGTTTGTAAAACCAAACTGGCTCCCAAGTAGTAACTCTACGTTAAACTTGCTAAACGCTGTGAAGTCAACGGTGACTCCTTCAACAGTGATTCTACGTTGCAACAATCTAACGCTGCGAAATCATCAGCGGCGTACCTACGTTAAGTTAATCCAACACTGTGAAATCAGCGAAGACTTTGCCAGCGGTGACACTACGATAAATTATTCGAACACTGCGAAATCAACAAGGACTTCTCTAGGGGTGATTCTACGGTGGAACAATCTAACACTGTGAAATCAATAAAGACTTCCCTAGCGGTAACTCTACGTTAGATTATTCAAAAGTTCTGGGATGTGCAAGTGTGACGGAGTTTTGGGAGAGAGTTCGTCACATATTATACAGATAACGGTTGAATATTCTAATTCCTACAAAATGAAGCTCTTAGTCATGAATTGCATACATACTTCTTATTACCGAATGAATCAAATGTCTCCTTTCCAGAATTGAAACTGCTTGTTAGGGCGTTGTTGTGAGAATTAGATCGAAAATCCAGAAATCGTATTTCACAGGTTTTCTTATATTGTCAAACATAATTTGATCGACTGCAAAAACTGCTGAGATAAATAAATGATGTGGAGTCAAACATTCTTGAGATTTCATTCTGTAATTGCTCAAAGATGCATGATAGAATGATTATATTTGGGGATAATACCACAAGTGCTTGAGAATTACCAATGATTCTCAAGAAAGCTTGTTTTTTATAGTTCCACGATCTTAAAGAACTATTGGAGTAAGTACAACAAGCTTGAAGTGATCAATTCCCAAACACGAATAGTATATAAAAAGAATATTTCTCGAATGTTCTATTCCAATTCAAAACTTGAAAAAAATTGAAGTAGCTACTGACGTTCTTGAAAACTAATGCAAACAAGACAGGTTTTATGATAGTTTCACATTGCCTGGGCAACGTGAAATTTCCGCTGTATTTCTTTGATAATTTCACTTCTCTCATGGGAAAACTCATATATTAGTGGAATATGCAATTTAATTTGTGAATTGCTCAATCTGAAAAACAACTAATTCAATTCCTCACAGGTGTGACCACAAATTGCTCTCCCAAGTTTGATCGAAGCGAGCTCGAGCAAATATAGCTTGTGCCCATTTGGGTTGTGTAACATATTATTATTATTATTATCATTTTAAATCCTTTAATACCCTTACGGGTGTCAGGATTGACTATTAATTTTAGTTCATATTATTTACGAAGTCTTTCCACTCTTTTCGATTTTTTGCCATTCTCTTTGCCTCTTGGGTGCTGATGTTGTTCCTTCTTAGTATTTCTTCCACTATATCTTGCCATGTTTTGGCTGGTCTTCCTCTTCTTTTTTCTTTCACTATTTTGGAGTTCCATACTTGTTTGGTTTGTCGAGTTTCCGGCATTCTTATTAGGTGACCGTACCATGCAGCTTGTTTCTTTTCAATGGTGGTTTGAATACTTTCAATTTCTAGACTAGCTCTTATATGTTCATTTCTGATTTTGTCCATCCTTGTAACCCCTTCTACTCTTCTTAGGAATTTCATTTCACTCGCTTGTATTTTACTCTCAAGTCTATTATTCATCTTCCATGACTCACTTCCATATATTAATGTTGGTCTATACATTGTTTTGTAAAGTGGCATCTTAGTTCCCTTAGATATCTGTTTATTGTTCAATATTGTTTTGTTTATTGAGTAATAGCTTTTATTCGCGTTGAGTGTTCTTTGGTTTATTTCTTCTTCAATTCCTCCTCTATTATGTATAACAGCTCCAAGGTATGTGAAAGTTTCCACTTGTTCTATCTCTTTCCCGTTCATTGTTACGTTTGCTTCTATGTCTTCTTTTGCTATTACCATTACTTTTGTTTTTTCTATGTTCACTTTCATGTTGTGCTTTGTGAGTTCTTCATTCCACACGTTCAGGTTGTGTTGCATATCGTTTTCGTTTTTTGCCAGAATTGCCAGATCATCCGCAAAAGCGCACTCTGCTATTGATATCCTGGCAAGTTTATGGTAACCAACATCTACTCTCTTTATTTTGCTCTTTATGTTCTTTATTATATTGTCCAGGAAAATTATGAATAGTATAGGGCTCAAGGCTCCTCCTTGCCTAAGTCCTTGTGTTGTAATAAATTCTGATGAGGTCTCATTTCCAGTTCTTATATAATTTGAGGTATTACTATATATATTCTTTATCGCATTTGTAAGTTCCTCACTTATTCCTCTCTTTCTTAATATTTCCCACATTTTTTTTCTAGGGACTCTATCGAAGGCTTTTTCTAGGTCGACAAATGTTATGTAGAGCTTTTTATTTTGTTTCATTACTATTTCTGTCAATGTTCTGATGGTAAAGATATGATCTTGGGTTGAGTGTCCCTTCCTGAAGCCACTTTGCGCGGGTTCGATGTTTAATTCTATTTTTCTTCTTAATTTGTTTTCCAATATGGATTCATAAATTTTAGCCGCTGTGCATAGGAGTGATATTCCTCTATAATTGCTACATTTCTTGCTATCGCCTTTTTTATGTATCGGAAATATCACCGCCTTTTCCCAGTCTGTTGGCATTTTTCCTGTTTTCCATATTTGGTTAAGCATGATTAATAATATTTGCTCTCCATGTTCCCCTATATACTTCAGCTGTTCTGCCTTTATCATGTCATGTCCTGGAGCTTTACCGTTTCTAAGTTTCTGTAGTATTGTCTTCATTTCGTCATACGTGATATTTTCTGTTTCGTTATTAATTTCGTTGTTTGATTCTTGATGATCTCTTACGTCCATGACTTGATCTTCCTCTAATAGCTCTTGGAAGTGTTCTTTCCATCTTTCCATTATTAACTCATATTCTTTTAATATATTTCCCTGTTTATCTTGTATTTGTTTTAGTATAACTTGTTTTTGTTTTTTGCATGTTTTCAATGTTTTGTAGAATAGTTTCTGGTTTTCCTTGTAGTTGATTTCCATTGTTTTTCCGAATTCTTCCCATGCCTTTAACTTGGATTGTTTTATAGTTTGTTTTACTTTTGTTCTTTGTATTTTATACTCTTTGTAGTCTTCTTCCTTTTTTGTACTTAGGTATTTCTTCCATTTTTGTTTTTTCATTTTAATAACTTCTTTTACTTCTTTATTCCACCAGTGTGTCTGTGTAATGTTTCTTGTGTTTTTATTAGTTCCGCATGTTTCTTTTGTTGCCTCTTGTACTATCTGTTTAAACGTTTTCCACATTTCTTCTATATTTTCTTGATTTGGAATTGGTGTTTTCATTATCAATTCGCCAATTTTATCTTGGTATTTCCTCCTTACTTCTACATTGTTCAGTTTATCTATCCTCAATTCAACCGTGTTTATTTCTTTCCTGATTTCTTTCTTTGTTTGGATTTCTTCTTGTTTCATTTTTATTTTCGCTACTGTTAGAAAATGGTCACTTCCGATTTCACTACCTCTTTTGACTTTAACATCATTTATGTTTTTTATTTGCGTTTTATTTGTAATAAAATAATCTATTATTGATCTCTCATTCCTACTTTCCACTTCTCGGGTATATTTATGTATGTTTTTGTGCTGGAAATATGTATTCAATATTTTCAGGTCATTTATTATGCAGAAATCGATTAATCTTCTTCCGTTGTTATTTTTAGTTTGTTCACCATATCTTCCCATTATTTCTTCTATTCCTTTATTTATATTACCCACTCTTGCATTAAAATCTCCCACTAAGTATATTGGTTCTTCTAGTTTTTCATATTCTACTTGTATCGTGTCCCGAAACTCATCTTTCGTTGATTTATCGTCATCATCATTTGGCCCATAGATTATCATGAAATTCATTATTGCTTTATTAGTATCCTCAGTCTTAACAATCATTAATCTTTCATTTACACATTTCCAGTTCTTCAAAGTTTGTTCTATGCTTTTGTGTAATATGCAACCTACGCCACCTTTTGCTCTATCTTCTATTCCTACTCCACTATATATTAAGATATGTTTGTCATTTAATTTTTTTATACCCTGTCCTTTCATTTTCGTTTCCGTTATAGCCAATAAGTCTAAGTTAGCTCTTTCAAACTCTTCTACTAATTCTATTTCCTTACCATTTATACTTTTAATGTTCCATATACCTATTCGTTTTAACCTTTTCGTATGCATGTTTGTTTCCACGTTGACTGATTGGGTTATGTTGTACATTAAGAGTTTTTTGGGTTTCCCTTATTTGTTATATCTTTTGGGTCTACTTTGTTTCCAGTGGGTACTACACCATTTTCCTGTTTATCCCACTTGTATGGTATTCCATTGATTATTATTTTTTTATATCCAATTTTCGTTCTTTCTCCATTTGTCCTCGCTTCTCTTGCTATGTTCCTTATCTCTCTCTGAATTCTTCTCTCTTCCCAGGTAAGATCGTTATCGATGAATATGTTTGTATTCTTAAGTTCATTTTTGGCTTTCATAACCTTTTGCTTCTGCTCCCAATCTAGCATTTCTACTTTAATAATTTCTTTCTCTGTATTTTGATTCAGGGTTATTACTTTATTTACGTCTGCATGTATCTTCACTTTGTTTGAAATCCATTTTTCTAGTTCTTTTTCTGTAATTTGTTCCAGTTTTAATCCCTTTATCACTATATTATTCTTTCTCTTGTATATCTCCTCTTTCTCGGCTTTTGTTTCAAGGTCTTCTATTCTGCTCATTAACATGTTCCTCTCTTTTCTCCATTCCTCTTCCTTCGTCATCATTTCTGTCTTAATATTTTTTATCTCTTGTTTTAATTCCTTTTGATTCCCTTCCATTATGTTCATCATTTTTTGTAACATTTCCTTTAATTCTTCCATTTTTTCTGTGTCTACGTCTATCTCTGTGTTTGTGTTATGTTTTTGGAGGTCTTTATTATTTTTCTCCCGCTCTCTTTGTTCTGGTGACCTAATTATCTTTTTACTTTCTCTAAAAATATTTTCGCGTTCCTGCTCTTCTCTACTTCTCGATCTTTTACTCATTCCCAAATCACCTCTCTTCCTTTATATTTTTATTATTTTCAAAATTTTTAAACTTGAACACAATTTCCTCTAACATATTATACAAATCTTAATTCATTCTACCTTTGATATGAATGTTCACGATGAAGCAGAAAAGCAGGTATTTGTGATGTATAATGGGAATCATTTTGAATAAATTACACCTAAAGAATATTCTGTTCCTATATAATTTGAGGATCAAAATGATTGTGCAGTAATCGCTGTCGAAATTTATTTAATACTATATTCCATCTATCAAAAACTATTCACAACTTCACAATTACAATATAATATCAAAAACTATGAAACTTGATACAAGCTGAACAAAATCATGCGGTATGAAATTTGATTACTAAATTTGAATTTATTCAACACCACAAATATAATGTATATCATATCCTAATCAACTCTACAATTATCACGTGAATTTTCCCATATCAAGGTTCATCAAATACATACACATTTGGTGGTCGATGGCTCTTATGATGATTCCTATTTTATTTTTTATAGATGTATATTTCATTATTTTCTCTTAGATGCCGGTAGAAATTAGTGTTTCAAATTACTTTGACAATAAAACAGCCATAACGAAAGAAGTAAAAAACTTGAGTCTAATTTTGCCGAAAATAAAAAGTAAGAACAAAATAAGATGCGCATAACAAATTCGGAAGGAATGAAACCATGACGCGGTAGCAAAAACGCATTTTATGACAACGTTAAAAAGTTCCATTTAGCAGAGACCTAAGATGAGTGAAATTTAGTCAACGCTAGCGCACACTAAGCAACTGCATGAAAGAAAAAACCGTAAAAGATTTCTTCGTTTCGTCGGCTATAAAACTTGAGCGCGCAATAAATGTTGCCCTAAAGCCCTAAGCATGTTATTATAGAAATATCTATTCGAATAAACAATCCATGGAAACAAATAAGTTTTCGGGTAGTCCAATTTTATGCAGTTTGGAAGAATGTCGGTCAAGAATGAAGATGAAAAATTCATAGTTTTATGTTTAGAATAACATGTTATATGAAGTTAAATGAGCCATTTTGAATTTCAAAATAAGGAATCCGAATGTAAATTTATGGTAAATTTGAGTGCGGTTAAAAAACATACATGATATATGATGCATACAGAACGGAAATATTTTTAATGTCTCCTTTAAATATTCACTCCACTATTTTCCTCCAAATGGGAGATGTGAATAAATGTACCTATAAGAGGATGCATGCAGTTACTTCAATCTTATCATCATATTTGGAAGACAATAAGATATACTGTTTATTAGGGTTCGATAATTAATTTCCGCTGATTATCTCAGAGATCCATTCGTTGGTATTTATTTTTTCGTCTGACAATAAAATTACTATACAGTGATACAAGAGCTGTAAAACATGGAGTTCATCCTCTCAAAACCTATAAGAGCTACTAAGGTGATTGAATGGAATAGGAGTTGTATAATGCTAGATATTTTATTGGCTCTCACAGAATTGAATTCTAGAGCTTTATTCACAGACACATCAAAAACTGAGAATTTATTCTCAAGTACCTTTGTAAGTAGAGAATTTTCAAACGAACTGAAGTTTCACTGTTTTATATCAATCATATCATTTGATTATGAGTATTTTCAGTCGACTTTTGTTCATAAGATACAAATACTAGCTTTTCAAAGAAATATACTGTTATCCAAATTGATGGCATAATTTTGTATTTATCCTTCTTTCAACAATGTGTAACTTCAATGATTTTTTTAAATCAAGGGATATCTCCTGATAAAGATGTCTTTCAAAACCCTTAGAATTTTCCAACAATCTGAGCCAAAAACATGCCCGTATCTAGAATTGATCCAACCGGTATTTAATTAGGACCTTAACTAGCCAGTATTTGATCTAATTCGAGATCTTTCTGGTGGCCGGCTAGAATTGATACTTCATGATTGATCTCGAATCTAGCATGTCACAAACAAAGGATGATTTGTATCTTCAAGGGTCAACTATTTTGACTTATATTCTTGAATGCGTAAAGATGAAATTTTGAACACTGTTACGAAGAAAGAATTTTTAATTTCGTTTCCACAGTTCAATCCTACGGAATCTTGATACTCACTGGTATCTTCCATATCTGCCTCAACATTTATCGCAAGTTCGGAAATACATTTTGGGGGTCGTGATGTATTGTTAGGAAATACCACCTCAACATTAGCAATATACTGTTCTAAATTGAAATATAATAATAATCTATATACATTTTTCAGAATTTTACTGAATAAAAACAATTTTTGATTTCAACTTCTGTGTATTTATTTGAAACTTTGATGTTACGATCCTTTGACCAAGGATCTTCTCCAGAAAAAAATGATACAAAATAAAACAAGACAAGTAACTAGATTCTAAAAATATGCAAAATACTAAATGTGATAACGTAGATATCACACCATAACAAAAATAATAAAATCCTCTGGCATTCACCCAAGGCTTGAGGAAAATCACGTGAAAACCCCAAACAGAGTGATATGTTCTACTTGGTACAACTCCGCACACATCCCAAATCACAAAATACACGACTCTTCAACAAGACAGCGTAGCGCTACTTTTTGCTATTGGTTTGGCTCAGAACTGCAGTGTCAAATAGTCTTCAGTATACTTTATAATCCAAAATGTACACAGAGCTACACCAACCAAAACCTAGTCATTATATATGTGTGTTATTGATTACAGAAATCCAAACATCTGATAATTCAAAACCATCAGTATGGTTGAAGTTATTTGGATGTTTAAGTATCTCAATTGCTTCTCTGACCAATCTACCATGAATCGATGAGCATCTTGTGACTATTATTGTTTCTTTAAATATGATGTCATGCAAAAACTTGATGGCATGATCAGCTACAGAAGATTTATTTGGATGGTTTAATCTTATGCATCTCCTATGTTCAGCAATGCGAGTGTTCACAGTTCGGCATGTCTGTCGAACTTAAGACTTTTCCACAGGTACAAAGGATCTTATAAATGCCCAAAGATTGTAGGAGAATCACGTCTTTTACAGGTCTTATGAACTGCTTGACTTGCATTACCCGAGCGAAGGAGTCTTTGAAATTATGTCTTGACAACTTTCTTCCAATCTTCGTTAAAATATTACTCACATAAGGTTAAGAAACATAATTTTCACGCTAGTATCCTCAACAGTAATATTGGTAGACTTGGGTCGAAGAGACTTTCTCATGGAGTGATAACTGGAGCCATTCTTCTAAAAAATCACTTCTAGATTATTAATTTCATTATCAAGTTCATCAGGATGACAAATACTATTAGCCCTCCGGAGTAAGCATTTAATTGTTGAGTACTTCTGTGAAGGATGGTGATGTGCATCAGCATGAATATATTGATTCGTGTGTGTAGGTTTTCTATAAATAGTAAGCAAAAGTCTACCATTATTAGTTCATTTCAAATTCACATCAAGAAATGGTAATAGTATATTTTGTAACAAGTGCAATAAGTTGTCGATTGCCCACGAGAGCAAAGTTGGGCGCACGAACAAATTGAGTGCGCTCATTCGCTCAAGTGGGCAATTGACAACACCGCATGAGTTGCAGATACTATTTTTTATTACGAATGTGGGATGAGTATTATTTTGCGTCTGTTTTTCCGGGCGGTGAATAGTTTGCGTGCGACAAGTTTAATTGTCGCACTCAAATTATACTTGGCACACTCAAAAAGCAAAGAGCTATTTACTGCCCGGAAAAACGTGCGCAAAGTAGTACTTATCCCGCATGAGTAATAAAAATAGCCATTATTTTCAATTTCTGATGTGAATTTGATATTTTCATGGATATTGTTCAAATAGTTCAAAAAACCATTCAAACTATCTCGACCATAGGGCCAAATGGCAGAAACATCATCTACGTAACAAAGCAATAAGGATGGTTTATGACTACTAATTTCTAATACCTTCTCTTGAAAAAATTTCATGTAATAATTCAGAATTGATGGTTGAATAGGGTTCTCCATTGCAACGCAATTTGTTTATAATAATCATTATTCTAAATAAAGGAGCTGAACGTGAAACAATGGTGGAATAATTAAATAATATCTGGAGAGAAATTCCTCTCTAAAAGTTCTAGGGTATCTTTTATTGGTTTCTCTAAAACATACCTGAAAATCAGCACTCGGACTTTAAGAAAAGTGAGTAATGTCTTAACGTACCTCTAGCACCTCGTATCTATAAATTGGCCATCGGCACAAATTAGCAAGTATGCGTATGATCAGAATACCAACTAATACTACTCTAATCCACACATTCAGTCTGGGATCTTGGACTATGAAGGATGATACCAATAAATTGAAAATATTCAAAACTCAGCCACAATTATTTTTCTACTCGAATTGAAGGGTAAGTCTTAATCAAGTTGTGTTTTTGAATAAATTATAGGGAAGAGATATTGATCACTACGATCCCGACCGAAGTATGACAAGAGATATAGTCTGAAGCGTAATTTTTGTATATGATAGTCAGGAAACAATTTCAATACTTTTTGTTAACAGTCATACCAAGAGAGAGTTGGATGCTCATAGATACTTCGCTTCCTATCAAGCGTCTAAATACCTCGCGCACATACTCACAGCAATGTTTCAATTGTGTCTGGTAGGTGTTTAGCCCCTACGATTGGTCTGACTGTTTACAAAAAATATTGAAATTGTTCTCTGAGTATCTCATATAGAAATCAGGACTCAGACTACTGGTAAGACTTCATTATTCTCTGCGGGCTTTAAAGAGTCTAGCAGAATAAATTACCACCGATGAGAATTGTCTAGTAGTGTTAATTATCAATTTGTAACAATATTCTCTGAATTATACATGAAAATTAGTACTCAGAATTTGAGAGAAATGAGTAATGTTTTATCGCACGTCTAGCACCTTGTATCTGTGAATTGGTCATCGGCACAAACTAGCAAGTATGCGTATGATCGAAGTACATATTATTACTACTCTATTCCACACATTTCGTTTCTCAGAAAATAAGTAACGTCTGGCGGGCCTGGGATCTTACTCTATAAGGTCCCCAAACTGTATTTTCAGGTATTCTGCGAAGATTGGGTTGTATATATTGAACTGTACAATAAACTAATAGATCATATAGATCTATTTCCCTCAATTTTTTTTTTTGAATGGATTGTCTATCATTTTCCCCCACAATAATTTGTCTATCAACAAAGCACAATTATTATCGGAGTAAAAATTATAGTCGGACAGAATCAAGTGACAAAATGTTTTTGAGTGTCTGTTCGATTTCTTTGGAGCGTACATAATATGAAAGCTACAGCCTTCCTTTGAAATATAATGAAAGAAACAGTTCGTTGATTCTGTGAGATATGAAAGGATATAGGATATAACAATATGAAGAATTGAATCATGTCAACTCTGAGTTTATAGATCAAGCACCTGTAGCACGATCATCAGCAATATTTAATCCCTTTCTCCTATACAGAATTTTCCACCTGAAGCTCATTTATATTAGATATTTTCCACAAATAATATTAATGTCGACATAATGATAACAAAATAGGTGCCACATTAGTTTGTAAAATCTGCGCTAATAATACAGAGAATTCAATAGGTACCTATAGATATAGGCAATGCGCGAGGAAGTAACAAGGAAAATGGTGGCCTTGCATGACCTTCAATATGTGCATGCGTGATTTAAGGTTCCTTTTTCACCACGTTCCTTCTCTTTGACGGCACATAGCTTGAACCTGACTTGGAATTTAGAAAAAAAATATTATTTACATGATTGAAACCAAGAACCTTGAAAATATATCGCTTCATTTAAAAAAAAATTGCTGTTATAAGTTATTAAGATATTAAGATATTATATTATGAGAACATCATTTATAGTGAAGTGAGATATGCCATCATGGTTTAAGATGATCGATAGATCTTCATCATATGTCTATGTTCGAATTTCTCATGCAATAATGTGAAAACAGAAATAAAGCAGTTCATTATGATTATTACGATCATAAAGAAGCATTTCGGATGTAGAAACAACTTCACGGACGTCGTTTTGAAAGGAAAACAAAATATTTACAAGCATATTTTGGCTAAGGAAGAGTAGTACTTGTCTATTTATATTCATCTCACCAGCTCTAAATATAAATATCTTCTTCCGTGTTCAAGGTTTGTATCTTAAAATCAGACAAAAAGAATAAATGAGGCAATGCTTTAAATAGATATGATTATTAGATGGTTCTTTTGAGAAGGTCATTCAATATGCTATTTCGGATAAAATTTGGTCAGAGAGATCCGGCATAAACACAATTTTTTTACAAATTATATAGAATAAGCATCACGCAGAAAGATTCCAGGAGTTCCCATTTTAGACTGTTATAACATATATGTAGGCAGAACATCTTTAATGAATCCAATGGACGAGTAACTATTCATGGGCGAGCCAGCGTAGTGAGCGAAACTAACGAATAAGGCGTTTCTATCAGATTGATTTCTGTTTAATTGTTCCGAATAAGCTATTCTTTCGGAACTCTTTTTATATTCGCAAAACTCAATTGACATCAAGATATTTAATCAAGCTTTGTTGGAAACTGTGATAATTCCCAACCACTTGAAATTCTTAAAGTATATTACAAACCTCAAATTGATTGATCAGCACTCAAAAAAGCTATAACGATATACAGAAAATAAAAATGTGTCAACGAAAAGCCTCCGATTATTTTTCATAGTGTCGTATGTCGTACTGAAAATATCCATGTTGTGCCGTATAATAACCGCATCTCACGGCTAGGGCAAATATCAATCAATCTACCAAGTACACTATAAGTGTTATTTGCAGGAAAGAATGATTCTTTATTATCATCCGTGTAACTACATTTACAAATTTCTTCTGCATTCTAAGATAGATAGTTCCATGAATGAATTAGAAGAAGAAATGTTGACTATTGATAGCGTTCAGAAATGCATATCATTAGGAACGTCGTATATTGTCGTATAATAAAATATAGGTAATGTATTCGATCTTGGGATAAAAATAAAAAGAAATTGAAATGACATCATGAATATTCAAATACTTGATTTTATAGTAGATATCTTCATTATTTTTATTGACAAACTGCAGGTTTTATCTAAGAAACCATATGAAGTTTGAGATTGATCATGTTTCTCAAGAACTTGTTTTTAAACCTCCGATAATGACGTCATATGAATTCTTAAACTAAACAAACAAACCAGATGAAAAAATCAACTAAGTATTCTCCGAAACTGATTCTGAAGTGCATTAAAGACCGGAACTGGAAAGAACAACAACAAATTTTTCTTCATATGAGTCACTTGCAAAACTCCTTATTAATATCTTTTTAATGATATACTCAGCGACTAAAAACCTTGACACTCATTTCACGCTTCCTGGTTTTTTCTCAGTTTATATTTAAAAGTTCAGCTAAACACAAAACATGCTTTTCTTTCTTCCATCCTTTTATTGTTTTGTTGTTTTAGTTGTTCAAACTTTTGAAACAGAAAAGTTTGTTAGTAACTCGCGCCCGTCGTTGTAAAATATGATGGAAATGTAAATAAGTTGAAAGATGTTACGGACGTATATCCCTTCACGTTTGTTCGTTATCTTTTCATTCTATGGATTTTTATTCGTAGGCAGAAAAAATTTGGACATGCCGCTCTCTCTAGAAGATACTTTATTCTTCTACGTAGTTTTTATCTTAGTTTCACTTCCTTTGCAGACATATTTTTTCTCGGAAAAGTTTCCTCAACAGATCGACCTTGTAATAGGTGTTTACTACTCTATCGCTTCAAGCAGTGGTAGGGGGACTTACTAATTTTCAGTCTAATTTGTAAGCCATTAAGCTCGTATAATGTTATTTGAATTTATTCTCTGATTTGTCTGAATCGATACTTCGAATAAATTATTCCTTCTCGAATCATTATGACGAAAATCAAGATAATTTCATTTTACGCCCACATCTATGCACTAGAAACTAGAATAATAGAAATACAGACTGAGAAGGTTATAAATCAAGTTTGCGACAAAAAATGTAGAGAAAAGTTGAAATCTTTAGATAGATAGATGTATAGATAGCCTTAAAACCTATCGAATGAAGCTTCAAATTCTGTTTTCGATTATAAAGCTTCTATTGTTCTATTACATACGCTGTTTTATAACGTCAAGTCTCCTTTAGGAACAATAGTGAGTGAAAAACTTTAGCAGGTTCATTAGTGTTTTGATTTATTTATTCGGAGTAATTGCTCAGATTCAACCTATCAGTTGATGAGATCGATCAGTCGTCAATGCTTTTACGAACGGCCCTTAAATACCATACTGGATCACTATGACCTGAAGAGTATGTGTATAGCTTTTTCGAGGAAGGCAGCAGGGTTAAAATACTATTACAGCTCAACTCAATGCATTCCTGCAGCTATGATAATGGAGGCAATATTCTGTTACTAAGGGAAAATTATATAGTGTAGCTTAAACCGCTAAAAAATTCTGTTAGGCGTCATTAAAGTTATCAAAGGTACAATTTAAGATTCAGTTTGTAAGTCGGTATGTATTAATGTTATTATTCCAATATAGAAATGTCTCCTATCTCCCAAATTTGATGGTTCTTCTGACATAATCATTTTTTTCATACCTTTCAAACACCTTTAATCATAATATATCAATATATTTGATTGACATGTGATACTCTTGAATGTTGAATTGATTTGATTTGATAACTCTATATTCTTCCCACTTCAGATAGTTGAACTGAAAAGAAAGCTTCATATATAGACTTTAAATATAAATGAATCATTCAAAACTGGACGGTGACACTGATCATCATATGACATTGAGAATTATAGGTTGGATGTTGAACCCAGCTATTTTTAAACGCTTGAAAATTTTTTGATTACTCATTGTACACACGAAAGATGAAAGATCTGTTCATATCAAAATAGTGTACATGAAAAATGTCCTCCTCATTATGATGTAATATTAAATGTGAAATTCTACAATTCATTTAAATAGCGGTTACCATGAAAAATGATACGTGAATTTCATATACTGTCGGTAATAGAGACTCAAATAGCAGTAGTTTCCATCATCAAGAATAAGAAGTCTTGACTTTCAACAAAAAAATATTTTATTTTTGAATGACTACCATTGGTATAATGATTAAATCAGTATTACTTAAGATATCAACTTGAAATTCCGAAAAGTATTGTATCTAAGTTACGTATTCAGTGGCGCACCCAAGGAGGGGGCTTTGGGGATTCAAACTCTCCCTCTCCCAAAACTCAACTCGTCAGATCTCCGTTCAGCTCGGTTTCGCTGAAGTCTGAGTTATAATCAAGATGTATCTCTAAAACTGGGATTTTATTCTCATAGTTAGAGCTGTTGGAAGAAATATGCTATTCAAGCTAGCTAGTTGTTCTTCTCCTACTTTCAAAACTCTCGGCCTGCCCGAAGCTTGTCAAATCTTCATCCTACCCGCCCGATACTCGACTCAAGTTAATCTAACCCGCCCGATACCCGCCCAAAGTTAGTCCAACCCACCCGAAACCCAATCCGAAATGAGTCAATCCGAAATAATTTGACCCGATCCAACCTAACCCGAACCGGCACTACTCGATCCAACCCAATCCAAACCGGCCCTACCCGATCCAACCCGACCCGAATCTGCTTGACTTGACCCGATTTTAACAGTTTAAACAGTATTTTATTGAGCTGTATTCGTAGCTGCTTTCATATTAATTACATAACGATAGAAATACTGGTTTCCAGAGAAAAAAAATAAATTCTTCAACGAAACATAAGCAATAAAATCATTCAATACCTATTTGATATTGTATTATCAATAAATAATTGAATTTGTCGCACGGAATCTCCAAGATTATCTACAGCAGCAAATTTCAAAATGAATTTTCTCAAATCACTGTTACAGTTTATTGCTGATTCTCTAATACACAGAATTATTGGGAGATGTATAATCCTTAGCATTTCATACGGATATTAATGTGTCTATGTTCACTCATTCACAAGTGATGTGCTTTTTTCTGTGAAACTATCCTTAAGAAGGTTCTTCTACTGGTACAGAAAAATAGATACAAGGTTGATTTTTAAATATATTATAGTTTAGAGCAATAGAAACTCAAAACGAAAAGAAGAATTTAGAGACAACATGTAAATTTCAGAAAAAAACTAGTAATCGAAATAAAGGTTATACATAGGAATGCATTGAAAAAAATTTATTGCAAAAACCAAACCAGCCCGATCCGAACTGACCCTGCTCGACCCAGCTCGAACTGGCCTGATTCGAAATCTTCAACTTGGCCCGACCCGAACTCGACAATCTTCAACCCTACCCGACCCGAACCCGAAATGACGTAGATTGGATAACCCGAAACCTGAAGATAGCTTGGGTCGGGCCGGATCGGGTACGGATTCGGGTGAAATCCCGCAGCTCTACTATACATATTGAAAACTTCTCACCAATCAACAAATATGTGAAGGCACTGTTCAAAGATTCAAGCTATTGAAATAATAGGGCCTCATCAAGAGACTCTAGATGAGAAATTACCAAATATAAATTTGTGCTTTGTATATAAAGGTGATTTTATTGAAATTTCCATGCAAAATCTCCTTTCCAAGGGTGATATCTTGAGGATGGTTTCTGAGGATGAGATGGGAGTGGTCAAATAAGGTGTAGAATTTCATTCTGAGCTCTATAACCGTGTTCCTTTAAAAGATGTGACCTCACTCTGAGACCAACCATTTATTTTGTTTGTTGAATATCATTGATTCTGGTGCTTTTCTTCGACTAAAAAGTGTAAAATTCTATTTTCAGGAGAAAATTGTAAGTGCTGGTTTCAATATAGATTACTGAGAAGAGAAAAATAAGTATTTCTGGATCTTCTATAATTTCCGACACCTTAAAGTCAGCTCCAATGTAGTAACAAGAGAAGATGTTCTCTTGAACCGATTTCAAGGTGTCGAATATCATAGGAGATTCAAAAATACTTATTTCTTACCTCTAAGTGGTCTATGTCAAGGTCGATTTCTTTAGTTCGGAAAGGTGTATTTTTCTTTCAAATTCACATATTATGCAACACCTATTATCGATCCATTTTCAGGTTATTTTCTCAGGAATAAATAATAACTTGTGCTCTGAACACTTTTGCTGTGTGTTCAATAATTGTCAAAATATGAAAGTTAGGGGCTGTAGGAGATAATTATGTGCAATACAATTATTGTAAACAAGCATTATAACAATTTTCGAGACTTGGTAAGCTTCGCCTTCCAATATTTAGCCCGATTTGGTCACTCTAATAATATGGAAGTACACAAAACTGTTACTTGGCATATATCATTTTGTTAACTCGAATAGATCGTTATGAATGTTTTTTAAAGCCAAAAAGAAAGATAACATTCTCAAGAATCATTGTTAAGAACAACTTGGGAAATATGAAGAAAATTTATTGGGAAAGATATTTACTGATAAAATACTGAAGGAAGTGATTGTATATAGAGGTAATGAAGACGCTAGAGACTTATTTGGAGATACTAAAATCATAGTTGTAATGAATCTATATAACCGTTATCTAGTGAAATTATAAAGACTATTCCATTCGTAGTATTTATAACAAAATTAACAATGCTTAATCGCCATAGAAACGGTGCATATCAGAGAGTATTTGGACGTGTAGAAATACCATCGGATATTGCACTAGTGGTCAAAGTGAGTATTGCACTCAAAGATGTGGATACCTCCAATTTGTGCTTTCTTCGTATTTAATGGAATATTTTTCCGAATCTCTTCATCAATTTCATCTTCTGATCTATCACCAAACCTTTTAGAACTAGTTTCCATATCAAAACGCAATTTATTTCTTTATTATTCATCAAAGAAAATGAAAGAAACTCTAATTTTTCAGTTTGACAGAAGTTTGTTTACTCGTTAGCGTGACTTGTTACAAGATTCATAGAAAACTAATTTGAAAAAATGGTTTGATTCCTGGAATAGTCCCCCATATACCATTTGTAGTTGAAGAATTATAGATTATTTTTGTGGTGCTATCACGAATGTTTATTGTGCTTGCGTTTGAATACCATGAGTGTGCAGCACGAGTGGTATTCACAAGCACAATAAACATGAGTGATTGCACCACAAAAATATTCGATAATACTTGAGCTACATATGGTATCATATATGATTATTGAACTCATATCAATTATACTGGTAAATGTTGCATAGTTACTGTGACAATTATAGTAGCAAATCGCTTGCCAACGGGAATTTACCGCTGTAAATTCACAAGGCCAGTTAATTGCGATGAATTGCTTTTGCCTTGGAGCACAGTTTCAATATAAACAAACACTTCTGAAACAATTGGAAATGTCAAAATTCAATCGTTTTGAAAATGTATTTTTCGCAAAAATTTGTAATGTAATAGGAAGCAAGAAGTCTGAAAATACAAAAAAAAAATGTCAAAAGAGTATATGGATACAATTTTGTGCATATTGCTATAAAATGGTTGGTGGTTGCATCCAACATCATTCAATAGGTATTTATAATAGCAATTTTATTCGAGATATATTCTTCACATCAATTTTATCATAAAATTTTCTTTCAACATTTTTTATATTTGAGCAACATCCTTTGAGTCATCTGCTCAGATTTTGAGCTCCGCTCTCACGATGCAATCGGGCAGATGACTCTCACGATGCTGCTAGGTAAGAAAATTTATTGATAAGATTACAGTCTTTTGTGATATTATATACGCAAAGTAACTGTAAGAATGACTGAACAATCGTGTAGTGGCAGTAAAAATGTGGTTAAATGCGGGTTAAAGCGGGTCGAGCCGAGAGCTTCTTAGACTCAAATTTCTATCGACGATGAGCTTATAATAATTATTTTGCTTGAATAAGATTCTAGAAAAGGAGAACACCCGATGGGTCAACAAAAATATGCTAAGACATAATGTGACTAGCGGCCTGAATAATTTGAATGAAGAACCTCTTTACTGAACAAACGAGTATCTAATATTGTTGATAATCTTAAGCTTGATATTCAAACTGTAATTAATTTGTTGCTGGACATGTACAAAGGATAATTTAGCTGAATGTTTGAAAGAAATCTGATTGTTTACTCGAGTAATGAATGTCCCATGCAACATTAAACCCTGTAGCTGCTATTCAAACATTGTAATTTTGGATAAATTGTCAAGAATATCGTGTATTTAAAAATTTTGACATCACTTATCTTCTCCCTGTTTTTCCAACATGAATCCTATTTCGTTCGTTTTGGAGGATACGTATTAGATTCAGGGTTTTGATGACTTGTACAATTTATCTTATAAGTGCCTTTGACATATTCAGAACACAATCAAAAAAGTTATCTTTGCTTGTTGGCTAATACTTGAATATATTGAATCCAACTCTTTTTCAGTATCGCTTTCTGTAACATTCTTTTTCTATCGTATTATGGACGAAGAGTATATAGCACGGATAGAGCGCTTGTATGATTTGAGGTTGGAAATATTATAGACTTATCAGAAATCTGTGGAAAATGTGCAAATAATTGCTTAGCAAATATATGCTCTGAAATTGCATGTATTAGAAACATGCAAATATTGCCCTATATCCAATGCAAAAAGGCAAAAAGGAAAGTGGCTTCCACAAAAGATTCTGCATATTGATAATTGAATCAAATTTTTCTTATCTTGCTTCGGAACACATTTTTATTGATAATAGCATGATATTACGTCAAAACGTGAATATTAGTTCTTATTCATTATGTACTCTGTCCTCATATCAGAGAGTCGTTAGTGGGACGAAAAATGCACACCCTCCGTCTCATATTTAAACCTAATATGCAAGTCATAGGCCTACATTAACTCATTTTGACGAATAATCCAGCATGCCACAATAAAAATCAATATGGCTTCATAGTTAATCAATCGAAATAGTAGGAAATTATCAATGTTAGTAGAGAATTAGGATCTGTCATTATTAAGCGAAAAATTCAGATTATGATAGATACTCGAATAAAATTATTCGTACCATTGCTTAGAAGAAAGTTTCCTCTTTTCGAAAAGTTATTCTAGAGGTTCATAGCCTGTAGAATCACTTAAGTTATAGGAACTTCTGTCATTGAAACTCAAAGCTGGGGTGCTAGTAGATGATAAAAGACACTGAAGGGCTTTGTGGTGTATTTTTAGAGCTTTATTTCATCACTAAGAATATCAAAATATAACAGAATAATTTCTTCTATGGATATTAAAGCAACTATTGGAACAATTTTCAAAAGTTTCCAAAAAAAGTTGATATTTAGATTCAACAATTACCCGAAGTATCACATGAATTCACGAAATTCCGCTGCTACGCGTTCAAATAGTGATAAGATAAGGACGTGAACAAAATTTTACCCATCATTTGCGGTGCGTATGTCCGTAGAAAAAAAATTCTGTCCAACAGATGAACAATGATAGAACTTATTTATTCCTTAGCTCTCACACTGAATTCAGTCACTTCACTTCTGAGCTAAGATGGGAAATATCGCTCGAAACAATTTTAAAATCTTATCAACTCAATTCATCAATAATATTCTGGAAATGGACGCAGTTCTCAAACGCAATCCTTATTTCGCATTCTATCTCAAACCACAAATGGGCGATTTTATATCAAGTATCTCTAAAAACAGCTGACATTAATCAGAAAACAACATTGACAGATAGCAGCATCAACGTTTTCGAGCAGCAACTGGTGATAAGAAGTAAGATGGAATTACTAGTCTGTTAGCTGGTAAACAAAACAGCAGATGTTGCATTTATTTTTAACCGTCATTGTGTTAGGTCAGTAAGTACCATGAGTGATACAGAATTAAAACACGAGGTTGACGCGTGAAAAAACAAAATGATAAATACTTGATTGTACCCGCAGTTTAATATGTACTAAATGATTATAATTACTTGGAGCTAATTGTGTGTTGAGCTACTTTTCCATAGTTTTATGTTTATTGATGCAATGCTAAATTGGGTCATTATTTGAGAAATTAAATCGAGAGATGAGAGATGTGGGGGAGTGTTATATTCTACATGCACTACATGCGTATGAGCATTGCCTCGCTAACAGGATAATCTACCCTAGATAGAAAACAAGATCGAGATCCAGCTTTTACTCCTTTTTGCTCATTTATGATATATGTAGCAATCTTTGACCGGAATAAAGGAGCCAATCCGCGTGATAGCATCAAAAATAATATTATTATATCGGTAAATTATATATTTGCTTGAATGAAAATAGAATGAATCACAGAATTATATTGTATTCGTTAGCTAATTATTGTCAAATTTATTACAAATCCATTGATATGTAATTCAATTCGATTTAATGTGAATAATGATTAGAATTTATTTCTCACTGTTAATATTCATTTCAACTGCTGAATTCAATATTATTTTAGCATTTAAACCTTCATTAATAATAATTTATAATATACATTACATGAAATTGCTATTAATTAGCTTCAGGAAGTTGTCATCACAATTGATTATTGTTTCCAGAAGTTATTAAACTCTAATGCAAGATTTATGACTGTTTGCATTGTATAGAATTGAATTAATATATTTTTGTTCCAAATTACAGTAAACATTGTGATAGATTTGAATATAAAATCATGATGCAATGATATTACTGATGAAAAATAGATAGGGATTCCGTCCCGTAAATTAGTTCAATAAAATTGCAAAATATAACGATGATATTTCAGTTTTTTGCTAGTAGAATGCCCGTCAGCAAAGTATTTATTTGTAAGGATATCATGGTCTTGATCAAATGCTATTTTTTGTCTATGGAAACAAGCGATTTTCTGAATAATGACTATGGATATCAATGTCAGATCTTCCAATACAATAATTAACAAATATTTTTTTGCTTTTGGATGAAATATTATTGAGTTAAAAACTTACCACATGGTGTGACCCATTTATTTGTCTTCGGAATGCGAACAGATCCTCAACACACCCTGCTACACCAATGTGATCCAAAAACCGTAGTATACATAAAACCTAGTTTCGAGCGAACAGCCCTAATTACTTTCAAGGTCAAGCCATACAGAAAGCGTGTACTGCACACATTTGCGTCACTTTAAAGTCGAACTTTGAGCGTTGAGTTTATCTTTGTGATGCATTGTTTATTTTAATTATCTGAACTTGATCAGCCATCATAAAATTTAATTCAGTGTTGTGAACTAGCTGAAAATCTCTACCTATTGGTGAGTTTGTCTACCAATAAGTTTTATGAGTTTGGTATGTTCAGCGTCACATGTGGTGACGCAACGCTTAGTGTGCGTGAGGTTTTATCCCTTTCCTTCGAAGTGTTGGTATTTTCAGTTACCTGGGTACCAATACTATCGGTGCTTACATCTTGACCTTGTGACGGCGGTAATTGTGGCTAACCGCATGTACTTTGTGTTATTGCGGCATCAATGTTGTTCCAAGAGTGGGTAAATCAACCAGCCTGTGTGTGTCGCAGTCATCGGTACGGCATCACGGTAATGATAGCCATCCGTAGGTGTCGTTCAACATGAGATAAACAGTACTAGGAGCTCAGATATCTAGGAGCTGGTACTACCGGTTCTACATTATTCTGTCGGTGCTACACGAGAGTATGTGTATACCAACCGCATGTACTGTGTTATTGCGAGAAACGGGATTCTTCCAAGAGTGAATAGCTTTAACAACTCACGTGTGTTGTAAGCATTTTCACTATAGTACTTGTAACTATCTATTAGGTGAGCTCAACGACGTATCTGTTAGGCAGATATCCTATCCAACCTGTGAGGCAGGTATATCATTTTTATATCCGTTCTAGTTACCTAAACTAAGTCTCAAATGCCGTGATGACGGGGTATTGATGTGTGTGAGTCTCCGATGATATCTCACAGAACATTGTGGTCCAAACTCATATTACTATCAGGAAAATACATCCTAATTACGTCCGAACACCTTACCAACTGCTTACTCCTCGCCATCAACAGCTTATCAGTCATTTCTTTTTTTATATTTCATTAAATGTTTTATTGATTAATTCTATTATGTCCACCTCTTTAACATAAGTGAGGAATAGAGGACTATGCTTTCCATTCCATTGCTATGGCTTTCTTCATATCAAGAAGTTTTGATATCATATCATTGAAATTGATCTACGTGTACCGCAAGTTGATGGTTCTGAATTCAAGCATCATAGCGTTATAGTTTTTGATGCAATAATGCAATGGGGCTTCAAAGCATCACTGAATTTCGTCTAGACAATCAGAATGACTAAAGTGAATCTACATGTAGACCCTTTCCCACTAAAATAGGTAAGCTGCCGTTTGTATGATGAAAATTTGATAAAATACTTATTTGTGCCTGGAGCATAATAAGTCTTGCAAATCATTCTTAAATCAACCCTTATTTGCTTAGGACAACCACTTTATATATAGATTTGGGCAAGAATTGAAATTGGACTCCAATTCTTAGGGGACTAATAGCATAGTGAAAAAAGCTTATATTTGGCCAGTTCTGTAGGAGTTCTCCATCTTACTTGTTTTATATTTTCTATGGATGCTACACAAGATTTTTATGTGTGAAAATTCCCAATTTTTTCCTAATTTTATCAAGGAGAAAAATCACACTGATCACCTTTGTACTTGCAATCCTTCTACGTTCTCATCTCACAAGTTTCACATTTCATTCACCATTGAATAAATCGAAGAATTCAGAAGAATATAAGAACACAAACACTTGAAGTGAAATGGAACATCAGTTCTAATTTTCACAGTAGTAAGTGTTGATTCGTTTAGAATTAGAAGTTCCTGAAGTCATCTAGGTGAGAAATAAAAACTGCAGTTTGCATTGAAGGATCTAAAGGATGCCCTGCGACAAGAAGTTTGATATTTTCTTCTTTTTCACTTGTCGATGGCTCAGGTTGTAGTTTCATTAGATCCAAAGTATCCCATATAATAGATCGCCAGCCTCTGCTTCCTATCATTTTCGACGGTAGAAGAATTGACGCTACAATGACCGTCGCAGTTCTGACAGAGAAGCAAACAGAACACCTATATTTCCCAATGCAGTTGGTTTTACATTTGCAGGATATCTATCGCAGAACAGTTTCTAGTGCAAAAGTCTAAGTTGTTATGGGTTTTATTCCAGCCTCATTGAGCAGCTTTCTTAAAGTTATCCAGCCATAGCTGTATTTGATGGTGAACTTTGAAACCATCTTATTTTAACGAGAACGATGCTATATTGTGCAGGTCCTGAATTCAGATTTCAAACAGTACTTTACTCAATAATCGTGTGATGTGAGCCATAAATAAGAATGAAGCTGAAAGCACTTCATGAAGATGAGTGTTATGAATATCTGTATAGAACAAAGACAAAGACTTCGCAGAGAACATCAACCATGTTAACCAAAGCGACCATAACGACACCAATCAGATAAGAACTGCAATATTTTCAACATATATCTGAGCTCAAAAGATACAAATGATTGTTATCATTCACCCCAAAATGTTTTTCATCTGTCCTAGATATCCAATTACTTTCATATCCTCAGTGCTATGAACATAGGAAAATGTTAATGTAATCAAAAAACAATAATTTAAGAGTTTGAAACTAGTGATTGAAATGGCTGCACAGTATCTAATCATCTCTTTGTACGATAATAGAGACTGTGAAAATGGAAAATGCAAATATTGACAGTTTGAATGCAGATAGAAATCTCTGAAGAACTTGAAATCATTGATTTAAATGGATGCATGGTGATCAGATCGAGCTTCTGCTCTCGATTTTGAAATTAAAATGCCTTGTACTCATTCTAGACCGTCAGATAGTCGTAGATTTGAGCGCCCCATTTTGTTTTCTCTGCCTTCAAGAGTCTTGATATGTATGTATATTTGGAGTATAATAATGCCAAAATTAAAGCTGGACCGTGTGGCCAACATTATAATAATTAATTTTTAATTTTTATAAAAAAAACCTGTTTAGATCCAATTTTCTCGTTTCTGCCATGCTTACGAAATGAAATTTAGAGAAAAAAGAGTCAGCGAAAAACGATAGGCAGAAGTGATCCACTTGGCCAAGGGTTTGGAATAAGGACTCGATTATGCAAAAAAATTATATCAATTGTTCACGTTCTTCTCGTTTCTGCCGTTTGGCCATATGAAAGTTGATATCATAACATCTTGCAAAGGTCTGAATGTTTTCGTGCATATCTTGACTTGGTCATTCGAAAAACTTATGCCATTCGTTTTTACGAGATACTTATGATATCAACTTTCATATGGCCAAACGGCAGAAACGAGAAGAACGTGAACAGTTGATATTATTTTTTTGCATAATCGAGCCCTCATTCCAACGCCTTGGCGAAGTTGATCACTTCTGCCTATCGTTTATCGCTGACTCTTTATTCTCCAAATTTCATTCCGTAAGCATGGCAGAAACGAGAAAATTGGATCAAAACAGGTTTTTTTTATAAAAATTAAAAATTAATTATTATTATGTTGGCCACACGGTCTAGCTTTTATTTTGGCATTATTATACTCCAAATATAAATACTTATCAACAAAACTCTTGAAGGCAGAGAAAACAAAACGGGGCACTCAAATCTGCGACTATCTGACGGTCTATTGGGCATTTGAAAATAATCATTGGATACTTCGGATTATATTTCTATTTTAACCTAGTTGATAGAGAGAAAGAAGTGGAATGAATGATTCCACCTCCAATAAAATGCTGTACACAGCCTGATTCGAGTCTGCTTGAACAAAAGTTCTCTCTCGCAATGCTTTGATTCCTATAGTGCATCCTGCAATATCAACTATCGATACAATCAATACAATCGATTTGGAAAAATATTCAAATTTATGTGCGGCTATCCGTTCGAGCAATTTGGACTCTAATTAAGCATCAAAGTTATTGCAGGGCTCAGAAATTCTTGCATATATTTATCACGTGATACAACTTACAGGTTGATATTTTTTCAGTGTCCTACTGAGTTATGCATTTTTTTTATAATTACTATAGTTTTTGAATAGTTTACTTCTTCAAATCTCATAACTTATATTTAATAAGAGTCTAAGCTATTTATGTCCTTTGCTGTTTTAATGTAGTCGGGAAGAATGGAAGTGTGAAAAGCACATCAAATTTACATATTTTATTGTCTTTTCATTCTAACGATGAATTTAATTTATGTAAATGTAATGTTCTAGAACCAGATTTACTTACTAACACATATCTAATTATACTTATTCCTTTGATATCCAAGCTACTTTTAGTTTATGAGTTTTGTCTAATTGCCTGTTTTCTGAATGCTATGGTAGGAAGAAATGTTTACCGAATCACAGGAATATAGTTTTCAAATTTTCATTAGGCTTATTTTTCACTTCATTAAAGTCGGTTTAAAACTACTCCAACACATAAGTATTTCCATTTTAAATATAATGATATTATGAATACATTCGATCAATAATTGACAAAAATTGCATTCAAATTTCCATAATTCATAGCTTATACAATAGAATATCCGAGAATACAATTCAGGAGGCAACAAAACAATGGTTTATCAAAAACATACAACTAGTGGTTTTTCGCGAGACAAGAAGGAACCGATAATTTCTTTGACTACGTCATAGTAGCTAAAATTCTAATTGAATAAAAGAATTTCTATCTTATGATGTGATGATGCAAGCAGTGATATAAAAAATGCATGAAATAAATACAAATATTTTATATCCCACACTATATACTCAAGATTTTATTCCACTCTTCTTAGTTTTAATAACCACAGGAAGTGCACTGCGGTGGTAACACATTACAAAGTCTATTTAATGCTGAGAGAATACTTAAAAGCATAAGACGATAAGACAATTAAGATTTTTATTCTAGGAATATTTACATAGCAAAAATGCAACTGAGAAATATGCTCCTTCATATTATCATATTCAAAAGTACTCTCCAAGCTTGAATTAGAAGAAGCGATGAATTCATAATCTTTTATTTATTAGATCATCAAATTTACTTTGAAGTTACTGCAAGTTGTGAAACAAAAAAACGAGCCTAGTGTGTTCAATCAAATTCTTGTTCTTTTCTTGATTTTTCTCAATATTTTTTTGACTTTTTTTGTTCTTCTAGTAAATAATTGGACGAAAAAAAATATTTTAGATCGAATAGCCCACCTCACGTAACTGATTTATTTTACCGTTTTGAATCACATTTTGGACAATATAACATTCTTCATACATCAATTTGTGAATTCTAAATCATATGGATTCCAAGAAAGGATATGTGTTTTTCCAATGGAAACAATACAAGAGTGTTAAGTTTGGCATGACATGAGGTGGAAGATTTGGTGACAAGGCTTGCCGAGTCACTAAAATTGTTGACCGATTGTTATAGTATCTGTTTACACTCATATTGCCTGCAAGATTTTTCCTACGGATCTTGATCTTCATATTTCAACAATTAATGAACACACAGGGAGTCCATAGCGCAAGTTGACATTCAGCTCAACAAATATCCGAACAAATAAATCAGTTGAGAGATAATACAAAGATGAAATCACTGAAATTTATATAAAATAGTGATAGAGAAACAATAACTCAATGACTGAATTTCGATTATAATTGCTGTAATTGTTCATATTTTCTTTTCACATCTCCACTATTTGAAGAATAAATTCCTTCTACTTGAAATCAGAATCTAGTTATAATTGCAGAATGAATTTAAATGCTAGCAAAGTGCATATTTTAAAACATTCAACCACAACAAGAAACAAAATGATAGAGAATACAATTCTAGTGAAATCACAGAATGTGAACATAAATCATGAAAGGAAAAAATACAAATATTTTTTGAATGCATGTGCTTTTATTCAAAGTTATATGGCTCTGTTTGTGCTGCTATTACTTCTGGCAGGAATAATTAGCGCACTAGCTTTTGCGCGCACGTTATGTGCAGAAATATACGCCAATAGCAGAAACATTTCGACACGGGTTGCTTCTGTTGTTTCTAGTCACTTGCTATTGCAGCTGCACTGGTATCTGGATAAATAGAAGCTTCCTCTGGATTAAGCCGATACTGTTTCGGACTAATGGTAGTTTTATGTTGGGATAACATGAAGTTCGACATACAAAACGAAAATTAGTTTTACAAGTGAGTTTTACTAGTACAAACGGAGTTATATGCAGGAATTATTTGGGAAACAAACAAATGATTTATGATTCAAGTTGGTGATGTATAAATAAATCCATAAATGAATATGAAAAGTGACTTATTCCAATATTTTTGAGCTTTTTGCAACAGTAAATGCAGAATGCAGTACGGATATTCTCAAACTCACTATTCTAAAGGTGTATTCCAAAATAAATCAATTTTTGTACTGGAGTCATGGACAAAGATTAGTTGCTGTCATATGAAACCATGTACGCTATAGGTTGAGATTCAATTTCTGCACGATTATTCATTATAAATAACTGATATGAGCTGCTCGAATTACTGAAATATATTGATATGCGACGATGTGCCATTCTTATTTCATCGACGATTCTATGATATAAGCTTCCTAGATGTCAAAACTAGGGTATAATCCCTAAATAGAATAGAATATTGCAATTGGAAAAAATGTCCTTCTGAGCAAAGTTACATCCTCGAATGAGAAATATCGGAGAATCGGTAAATTGACTACTAAGAACAGAGTTTAGGTATTTTTGTGTCTTGATTGGTTTACTATAAGTATTGTTGGAAAAAATACTATAATTTTCCCCAAAATTTGAATTTTATAATACTTTCCAACCTCTACGTATCTCACTCCATCTGAAAATTTTTATATGAAATTATGCTGGCATTGTAATTCAAGTTGCTTGTAGAAATTGCAGGAGACAAAAGTAGCAGTCCTTATAAAGGATGCAGATGGTGTATGTAATGTGAGGTCATAGAGAAAATGTTTTCCCTTGTCCTGTGAAATATTATATCTCACCAAGTACCAAACAACAATGTTGGTCTACAGCTTCTCTGCGTTTCCTGAATATCTTAATTAGTAAAATAATATTGCTGGGATTATGCTACATTTTTCCAGTTGAATATACTAAAAAAAAAAAAAACATTGATAAACATTTTTTAGAATACAAACATGAGAATCAAGATAGATTTACTGGTAGTGATAGCTTCCAGAATGATGGATCTCGTTTTTAAAAAGACCAAATCAGTAACTTCTCCACTTTATGTTTCCTCAGATGTTGCTGACAAATGGTTTATGGTATCTGCAACTTCGATAAGATTCCATGGGCAACAACAAAGTCACAACTTCAACAAACATAGTGCGAACAGACCCAAGAAAATCACAATATTTATTGATGAATATGTTTTACTTGATAAAGTTCTATATAATAGTCGGAGAGCTGGCGACGGTTTTTCTGATGTATCTACGTAAGGCAAAATAATATCAAATATAACTGTAGAATTGTTTCCTATTTGAGAATCTGTAAGTCTGGCAGCATCTGTCTCTTGCGTTTCGAAATTACATGGTTGAAAATTCAGGTTTTTGAAGTAATGATGTAAGGCTTTTTTCAAACTTTATATTATAGGATAATAATTGAGAATCTATAAAATAACATTCCCTGTTTGATTATTTGTTGTTAACATGTCGCCAGACTCATCTGTATTTTGAAAAAAGTTTTTTTGGCAATGTATCTGCGTAAGGTCAGGCATATCCTTTTTTATATGGAAGATGATACTTATAGATCGAATTACGAAATGCTAGACCACAATTTCGTTGTGAACACCTCTAAAAAATATTTAAAAAATAATTATCAGGAGAAACTTCCCAAGCTACTGCGATTTCAATTGCGAAATAAGAACGTGAGGCGCATGTGGGACTGATTTTAAGCTCTATATTATTGGATAATTATTAGGAATCTATAGAATAACATTCCCTGCCTTAATTATTTGCTGTTAACATATCGCCAGACTCATTTATATTTGAAAAAAAAATATTTGTTCCGTGTATCTACGTGAAGTTTTTTTTTTTATATGGCGGATGATACGAATAGGTCAAATTATAAAAAACCACATCACAATTTTGCTGTGAACATTTCGAAAAAAATATTCAAAATCTACTATTTTTGTAACAAGTATGATATAAGTTATTTTTATCAGAAATTACATTTATCAGTAACTAAAGGCTGGTTTATGATAGATTTAATTCACAAATTCTATTGTGATCGGATTATTAATACAGATTACAGTGCAAATATTTCTTTCACAAACTCTCATAATGACAAAATAGCTCACAGTTACTCTTACTGAATGAATCCTCTGCCGCTAGCTCACGCACTTTATATAATCTACTCCAACAATAGGCCAACATTCAAATGTTTGACAATTGAACAACAATGAGTTAGCATTTAAATGTCTGACAACCGACTATCTAGCAACAATGTCTGACAATGGGCTCGTTCGGGTGTTTTTCAATTCTGATATAATGTTATTCAGAATCTAAAAATCCAAATTTCGTGATTCTAATTTCCTCCAGAAAAATAAGCCGAGAATAATTTATAAAGTCCTGATAACGTCACAGTCTTTAGATCGTAAGAATATTGTTAGACATACGTGTACGCCGAGATAAAATGTAAATGTATGTCGAGTAATTTACAGTGGCGCTACCCAACTGGACATTCCAACTAATTACTAGCAGAAAATGTTCGGTCTACTGTACAACTCTGTGGTACAACTGAACAACTGACAGTGACTATTACGTCATGGATGGCTCTTGTTCAAATGAACATTCTCATTTCAATATTTTGAATTAAATACTGAATAAAACATGATAATTTTAATATTTATATCAACAATTAATTGCAAACTATATGTGCAATATGTGATTTTCAAGAGTTTCCAAATCAAACGAGCCCATTTGATCCTATGTTATGCCATGAAAAAACTAAAATCTGTCGTTGTTTCTGATTACTGGATGATTAAAAGACTAGGGACCAGTTTCACCAAGGCCAGTTAAATTTATCCAGAGGTTATTTTATAGGAAAACTATTGTTGATACAATTGTTACAATAGTTATTAACTCAAAATAACCTCTAGATAAAAACTGACTTTAGTGAAATCGAGCCTAGAAATTTCAAATGTAGCCTGGAAATGGATGACAATATATTATTAACTTGCTTTTTTCTGTCTGTTTGTATGAAATCTTGTAATCAAAATTACAGGCACTTCTCAGCTAATCAGAGCAATCAAACTTTCACAGTAGTTCAGTTCCCGATGACCATACAATATTCAATCGTTTGAATCACGCTGTATCTCCTGTGAATATGAAAATAGCAGGCAAGTGTACTTAGTGACGTAAAGCGGACTGATTGTAAGCTTTTGCTGACGGTGGAATCGAGGACTGAAGATACTGTTTGTGCTCTTTTTACCTATTCCCAATAGCAAAACTGATGCATCAATTAACAAAGATTACATTTTATGATTTTTTTCGATCGAATGAAGACTGAAATGTGAGAAAAATCAATATTGAAAATAAATTCTTGAATCACTACTAGCCTAAAGCTAGAAGCGTGGAGCGAATCATCATATACTTCTCATATCGCATCGAATCAAATACGCCCCACGTTCTTAGTTTGCAATTGAAAAACGTAGTAGCTTGGAAAGTTTCTTCTTATAATTATTTTTAAAATATTTTTTTAGTAGTGTTCACAACAAAATTTCAGTCTGGCATTTCATAATTCGATCTATATGTATCATCTTCCATATAAAAAAGAATATGCCAGCCCTCACGCAGATACATTCAAAATATAAATGAGTCTGGCAGCATGTTAACAACAAATAATCAAGCAGGGAATGTTATTTAAGAGATTCTCAATTATTATCCTATAATATGAGGTTCAAAAAAAGTCTTTCATCATTACTTCAAAAACTTGAATTTTTAACCATGTAATTTCGACCTTATACATACCTAAAACGCAAGGGACAGATGCTGCCAGACTTACAGATTCTCAAATAGGAAACACTTTCACATGTATATTTGATAATATTTTGCCTTACGTAGATACATCAGCAAAATCGTCGTCAGCTCTTAGACTATAAGAATTATAATGGAAACACAACGTTTCAACAGCCGAGTGCTGCCTTTTTCAAGTGAAATTAAAATAAAAGTATAAAATAAATGGATAAACAAGTTGTCAAGACAACAATAATATACAAATAGTGCCTAGATAAGTATAATATATCAACTTTCAGGATCTAAGAGCTCTACTTGTGGCTTAACTATAATAATAATTTAATGTCCACGCATGTCTTCAGGAGATGAAAATAAATGTGTGAATAGGGTAATTGCCGTTTCTTAATGGTTCTAGGTCAATCTGGCTTCACTGTTTTTGGTTTGGCGCATAACTGAACCATCGACAGATCTTCAGAAAGTTGTGATGAAGCAGCTTTTGCATAGTAGATTCGTAAATAGAATAACTCAAAACTATGAGCGAATGACTGGTAGCCACGATCGAGTGAGTTCATAATAAGTATTCAAAATCAAATTAATTTTTGAATAGAATGTTCAGCAACCGCAAACTTTTCCGGGTAGTTCAATTTTATATGCCGAGAATGCTCTTACAATCTTGTTTCTACAGTCCTCTTGGTTTATTCAATATATTCTTTGCCACATTGAGAAGGAGACCTAGATACTGTAGAGGAAGTCAGTTTTCAAAATTACCAATTAGATTCCAAATTTTCAAGTTGGAAGTATATGAGATCTTTATGCCATATTTATGTAAAAGTCTTCCAATTTTATCCGTTATATCAGCTACATAAGGCAATGTAACAAATATCTTTTTCTACGATCACTATAGAAAACAACATATTTCTCATACAAAACACAACTAGAAAACTTACAATTTCACACAACTGTGCGAAAAGTCGTGAGAAATCATTTCTCACACCAGTTAGACCAACTTAATTATCAATAATTCATTCTGAATATTCTTTAGGTGATATATATAATATATTTAGCAAGATTGTTGATAAATATCACGGACTTGATATAAATCTCTGTTTGCTCTTTTATAAGCCTCATTTGAATAACACTAAGTTCTGTTGGGATTTTTTTTATTCTTGTAATATATATTCCGAAGGTTGGCAACACTACGAATCACAGCTGTCAAATTGAAGCAGACAAAACACGTTCCATCACATTCTGTTGAAATCGAGAAATTATGTATGTAATTATTGTATCATAGCCAAAATTAGATATCCACAAATATCATTACTGCAGTTGGAAAATGGTTAGTGACGAAGATTTAGAAAACACGCTACCCCAGATCACAGAAAACTCTAACTAATGAACCAATCAGAAGGTCGCCTGGTGGGAGTGAACCAATCAGATACAATCTTTCCGTAGTTTGCAACAGATAGATTACACAACAAGTAAATTTCAATAAACTGATAGAAAATATATTAATAATGTTCCAAATCATAACTAAAGTTATTACCACAATAAATAAGCAGAGCAAACAATTAAAATGCCTAAATTATTTTATATTTGTGAAAATAGATTTAAAATCTCAGTTATACGAATGATTCACCTACATATTTCACTAAAAACTGTGATCGTAGAGAAAGTATAGTGTACAACACGTATAGAATCACCTATTTCACACTTGTGTGATTCCAGCACTCGACTCCGTCTCGTGCTGAAAATTACAAACCTCGTGTGAAATAGGTAATTTTCTATACCTGTTGTACAATATACTATTTTATTATTTAGATCTTGAAGAGCGCATAGAATTTTTTTGTCTAAGTTCTCTCTCAATCTGTGTTCCATTATAATCATTCTGCAAGAAAACATTATCTAAAAGCATTTTTCATCAGTCAGTTTACTTGGATGACATAAAGAAGAGGCTCTAATATTTGAAGATTTTTGAGCAGGATGATAATTTGAAGACCCATGTGATTATTGATTTGTATGAGTTGGCTTGTTTCTTCAGAAAAACATCCAGAGAAAGAAGACAATTATTTTCTTCCATACCTCAATACTGAATCTGATGTTGCTGTGTTGCATCTTCAGAAAAAATCATTGAATTTATCTCTATATAAGGCCAAACAGCGAAGATACCGTCAACATATCGTAGTCAGACAATAAGTTTTTTTCGTAGCTGTGCTTAAAGACTTTTTTTCAAAGTTCTTCATGTAAAAATAGAAGAAAAAATGAGAGAATCCATGACGTGACAATCAATTTGTGAAAATTACCATTGAAGTTGAATTAATAATTATTAATTGACAATGTTTATTGTTTGACAATACACTTAGAGAACTGAATTTCAGTAGGTACTCTTGGTTGAAATTGCCAGTTGTAAGGTCCTATAACTCAAGTGGTAAGACTTAAGAAGGAGAACTCAAGTGGTGAGAACCGAAGTTATCAGTCGATAGCGACACATTTTCAAGATGAAAAGTAGATACTTCAAATATAACATTTATGCTCGATTTCATGACTGAAATTCAAATTAACCCAGGTCGAAATGACGAAGAGTTAATCAATGAACTGATTTCTCATATCAAATGCCCATGGCTTGCTTGAGTTTTGAATGAATAATTTGTGTACACGGAGATTTTGCAATATTCTTATGCAAATATTCTAATCTTGCAATTTCATGCGGTTCAAAGAGAGAGACCAATGAACAAACATAATATTGATCAGGTTTTAGGGCTGCTCTGTTCGAACTGCTTGAATAATTTTTAATCTATTCATTTACATTCAAATTATGAACTAGGGTATTGTACGCTTGTTATCAACCAGAGTAATAAAGACTAATGCATATCAAAAATAGAACATACATAACAGAATAGATGGTTCGGGAAAATCCAACATACAGTTTTTTCTCAGGAATAAAAATAAGTGGAACATGAATTTCAATCAAACAGAAAATAGTAATTCATGCAAAAAAAGGAATGTGAAGTTGGGTACAATGACATGAGGCCAAGTATTTCATAAGGAGACATGCTGAATCACTAAAATTTCTGCGATGCATTAAGTACCAACCTCACGCACGGCCGTACAAAAAAATAATTTATATTTGATTGTTGAAACAAAAAACTACAAACATATTGTGCCGCTATTTGACATTTTTACTGTATGCTAAAATGTAAGTAGAAAAACCAAGAACACTTTAAGATTTCCGGTGGTCGAGATCTTAGAATATGTTCGTAATTTTGAATAATTCCGCACTTGAAGTTCACATGAAAATTCCAATTATTGCTTTTCATTAAATGCAAATTCTGCAAGCAAACAGATGAATTCTCTCAATCAGATGAACAAATACCACTAATTTCTGTTTCAATCATTCCAGTATTGGCAATGTATCATCAATACATGTATTTGCATTAGTTGACACGTGTGTCTGAGACAATCACTTCAAATCAGTCTGCAGCAATGAATGTGACAGTATTTAGTGTAAATACATGACATACATGTAAATAGTGATACCATTAAACAACTTTTCGCAATCTAGCCCTGACATTTCTCTCATTGTCTTCTTGTTTACTAAGATGCGAAACAATGGCAAACATCATAACAATTAAATATGTATTACATTTCCGCGATAGTGAGAATTCCATGGAGAATTGTTGAGTTACTCCAGAAGACACTTTGACACAAAATATTTTTGAATGCATTCATGTATTATTCAAACAATGTTTAGTGTGTTTATTCAGAGTAAACAAGGCTCTTTTTAACTATTCTTGCAATTAAATGTCTCATGTACAAACAACACTCATACAGACTGATTCATGGATAATTCATCAAAATAACTGTCAGTATTTTGAAGAAGACCTAATAATTAGAGAATTCTATCTTGTACAGTGAAATTTTTCATAAAATATATGAGATGAGCGTAAACTCTACAAAATAGGCTCTCTAGTTTTTTCATATTTGTAACAAAAAAGCTCTTCCATAGGTTAAAAAATCTTGGACTGAATCAAGATATTGATCATATTCCACATAAAAACAAATGTGTCCTCGATGGGCCCCCGAAGGACACTAGATGGGTTCTCGATTAGCATCGACATGCTTCCAATCGCCAAAGAGTCCTTTACAGGCTTTTTTGACTGGAATATTAATTCAAGACGTGATAAGAATTGATTTTTTGACGAACATCTAACTTTAACGAGCAATCACTGCACTTTTAGGAGTTCAATTGAGTAAATACATCTCTTAAAATACTATCTCCAAAGTATCCTTCACAAGATACACTAGTTAGTCTCTGGATTTAGCGAAACAAAAAAAAACCTGGATACAAGGGTACATTGTCAAAAACCGGTCTTTTTGAGAGCTGCGGGCGTGGATGGGGTGAGATTGGATCCAAAAAACAAAACAAAAAATCATCAAGTTGAAGTCAAGTCCTACAAGACATGTATCATTTGTAACAAAGAAGTTCCTTCATACGACAGAAAATCTCAGACTGAGCTCATGAACTATCAATATTCTATAAGAATACAATGAAAAAAAGCGATATATATCAACATTATCATTGAATTTAACGAGTCATCTAGATTTTTGCCGGATTAATCTTAGCTTTTAGAAGACTACAACTGTTTATTTTACGAGGGGTATGACACTATGTCGCAAATTATTTATTATTATTAAGCTAACTGCTCGATCTAGCAACAAGAAAGTATACTAGCTTCCATTTCATATTCAGTAAACTCTTTATGATAGGTATTTTAATTTTTTTGCATGAAGCATGTCAATGAATACACCTCAGACAGACTGAACAACAGCAGTACATAATTGTGGAGAAACTAACTGCTAAAATTGAAACTAGATCTCTATCACCTTTAATAAATCTTAGTTGCCATATCCAAAAATCATATATATCTATAAGAACTGTAAGGCTCAAGTTTGCGCGAAACAAATCATTAGATATACCTCGCAAATAACTATCTTCCAAAATCACTGTGCTTAAGATCAAGCAGTTCATGCAGACCTATAACAAAATAGCAGCTTTCATTTGGTACAAGTTTCAAGACTGTGAGTGTTGTTGTTGCTGAGAATTCAGCGTCACGCCAGCCAGCCAGTCAGCCAACTAGATAGCCAGTCAACCAGCCAGCCGGCTAGAATGGATGCAATAGCGTATTGTTTCTGCAAAAATACAAATTATACTATGAGTGTTCCAATTTTCAAAGCGATTGAACAACAAGTACAGATTTTATAGGGGAAAATCTGAGAATAGCCATAATCTAAAATTTATTGCAAGGAGTAACCCTTGAAAAATACTGTTGAAGTTTCCAAAGTAAAATATTTTGAGACTGCCAAAAAATTCTATAGTTTCATATATGTAGATCACGGAACTATGGAAGAAAATTATTTCGGGAGGTTGATTTTCAAAATACCAGCAAATTGAAAATATTGGGCGAAAGCGGAGGTGGAAGCAGGGACTGGAAATATCATATAAATAATAAAGATACCTGAATGTCAATGGTACCAATCGATTAGGCATACTATATACCATGAGTGTCCCAATTTTCAAAGCGATTGAACAAGAAGTATAGAATTTATAGGAGAAAATCTGAGGAATAGGCATAATCTGAAATTTATTGCAGGGAGTAACCCTTGAGAAATATTGTTGAAATTTTCAAAGTGAAGTATTTTAAGTCTGGTTTGAAATTATATAGTTTTATAAATGTAGACTACGAAACTATAGAAAAAAATTATTTCGGGAGGTTAGTTTTCGAGATACCAGCAATTCAAAAATACTAGGCGGAAGCGTGAGTGGAAGCGGGGACTGAAAATATCATATAAATAATAAAGATACCTCAATGTCAATGGTACTAATCGATTAGACATACTATACACTATGAGTGTTAAGATTTTCAAAGCGATTAAACGTCAAGTACAGATTTTATAGAAGAAAATCTGAGAATAGGCATAATCTGGAATTTATTGCAAGAAATAACCCTTGAAAAATATTGTTGAAATTTTCAAAGTGAAATATTTTGAGTTTGGCATGTTATTATATAGTTTCATATATGTAGATTACGAAACTACAGATGAAAATGATTTCGGGAGGTTAGTTTTCGAGATACCAGCAATTTAAAAATATAAGGCGGAAGCGATGGTGGAAGCGGGGACTTGAAATATCATATAAATAAAGAGGTTACCTCAATGTCAATGGTACCAATCGATTAGGCATACTATATACCATGAGTGTCCCAATTTTCAAAGCGATTGAACCACAAGTACAGTTTTTATAAGGGAAAATCTGAGAATAGGTATAATCTGGAATTTATTGCAAGGAATAACCCTTGAAAAATATTGTTGAAATTTTCAAAGTAAAATATTTTGAGTTTGGCATGTAATTATATAGTTTCATATATGTTGATTACGAAACTATAGAAAAGAACTAATTTGGAAGGTTGGTTTCGAGATACTAGCAATGTAAAAATAATGGGCGGAAGCGGAGGTGGAAGCGGGAACTGAAAATATCATATAAATAATGAAGATACCTAAATAACAATGGTACAAATCGATTAGGAATACTATATACTATGAGTGTCTTAATTTCCAGAGCGATTGAACTACAAGTACAGATTTTATGAGGGAAAATCTGAGAATAGGCATAAACTGACATTTATTCCAAGAAGTAACCCTTGAAAAATATTGTTCAAAATTTCAAAATGGAATATTTTCAGTCTGGCATGAAAGTATATAATTTTATGTATGAAGATTACGGAACTATAGAAGCAAACTATTTCGAGAGGCTAGTTTTCGAGATACCAGCAATTTAAAAATATTAGGCGGAAGCGGAGGTGGAAGCCGGGACTAGAAATATCATATAAATGATAAAGATACCTAAATGTCAATGATACCAATCGATCAGGCATACTATATTCTATAAGTGTTTCAATTTTCAAAACGATTGAACAACAAGTACAAATTTCATAGAGGAAAATCTGAGATTAGGCATAATCAGAAATTTATTGCAAGGAGTAACCCTTGAAAAATATTGTTGAGATTTTCAAAGTGAAATATTCTGAGTTTGGCATGAAATTATATAGTTACATTTATGTCGATTACGAAACTATAGAAGTAAATTATTTCGGGAGGTTACTTTCCGAGATACCAGCAATTTAAAGATATTAGGCGGAAGCAGAGTTGGATGCGGGAACTGAAAATATCATATTAATAATGAAGATTATTGAATTTCAATGGTATAAATCGATTGGGCATACTATATACTATGAGTGTTCCAATTTTTGGAGTGATTGAGCAACAAGTACAGATTTTACAGTCGAAAATCTGAGAATAGGTATAATCGGAAACTTATTTCAAGGAGTAACCCTTGAAAAATATTATTGAAATTTTCAAAGTGAATGGAATTATATAGTTTCATATATGTAGATTACGAAACTATAGATGAAAATTTTTCGAGGAGGTTAGTTTTCGAGATACCAGCAATTTGAAAATATCAGGCGGTAGCGGAGGTGGAAGCGGGAACTGAAAATATCATATAAATAATAAAGATACCTCAATGTCAATGGTACCAATCGATTAGGCATACTATATACTATGAGTGTTTCAATTTTTAAAGCGATTGAACAACAAGTACAGAATTTATAGAGGAAAATCTAAGAATAGGCATAATCTGAAATTTATTGCAAGAAGTAACCCTTGAAACATATTGTTGAAATTTTCAAAGTGAAATATTTTGAGTTTGGCATGAAATTATATAGTTTTATATATGTTGATTACGAAACTGTAGAAGAAAATTATCTCGATAGGTTAGTTTTCGAGATACCAGCAATTTAAAAATATTAGGCTGAAGCGTAGGTGGAAGCGGGGACCAAGAATATCATATAAATAATTAAGATACCTAAATGTTAATGGTACCAATCGATTAGGCATACTTCTAATGTTTTCGTATATTGATAACGGTGACAGTAATTTCCAAAAAATTTTACCTCGGTTTTGATTCATTGGACAAGTTCATGGCACCTTACCTAAAGTGAAACTATCTGTCTCAAAAATACATCTTTCCATATCCCTATGAACTGCCAATATCAAAATTATTGTATCTGTTATTATGTCAACCGACCAAAAAAGAAGTGAGATGTAAAAATGTAATCAAATTGCATTATGATAAAATATATATCTACGATAATAGCCATTTTAGATTAAATTAACTTTTAAACACTCCATAATTGAAAAGGATGAAGATGTACGTTTGCTCCTAGTTTCTACCTTAGAATAATCTGTTCCAAGTTCAAAAACTCTATTTCATTCATTAAGAAAAAAGTAATATCTTCCAGGTAATTTGTAATGAAATTTTGGTTTGATGAATTTTTGCTTGAGGAACCGGCATAAAAATGGATGCAGCTGACTTTAATTAATCACAAGAAGTTATTCCTGATTGATGTTATATAAATCTCACACATTTTTCATTGAGTTCACTTGAATTCCTGGCTTTTCTTTGAAACAAGGAATATTCATCTCAGAAAAAAGCAATAAAGTAGGGCGTGCTCTTTTGTCACCGAAAAAATTAAGAGCCTGGTTAACTGAGAATAATTTCTAGTACATTTAATGTTCCTCACTGATTCAATATTTGACAGAGAATTATATGATAATACTAGCAACCCGTGCCGGCCTCGCACGGGTGGACATTTTATAATATTCAACATTTTTATACGAATCTTTGAATAAGATAATTATTAAGAATAATACCACATATCTTGCTTGAGTAACTCAATTAAAACATAACCTAAGCTGTCAGAATTTCTTTATAAATGCGTAGATCTATGTATAGATAGCATCATCAGTATTTAATTTGATCATTTACGGTAAATAAAAGATTGTATTGCAGCGCAGGCATTGCAAGGAATTTTACTGGTCATTTTTTCACATCTTGGGTTAGAATTGAAGTTTTTGTAGGTAACCCTTTTTTTCTTAAAATCGGTCCCCACGCAAGCGCCAGCAGCAACTATAGAAAGTTTCAATTTAAACGGTTGAACGATGCTCGATCGGACAAATACTGTTAGTGTTACTATGTCGGAGCCTTCATTCAACAACCACTATATAAAATTATAACTCAATTGGATGAACGATGTGTGAACGGACAAATACGGCTCGTGTGCCACTTGAGGTATGCTGGTGGTACAATCCTGAGAACTTTCTCGAAAGAGCCAACAACAACTATAGTAGGTTTCAAATCAATCGGATAAACGATGCGTGAACAAACTAATACGGCTCGTGCGCCACGTTGATAATACTACAATAAGAACCCTCACGAATGTATTGTGATAAATCTCGTGGGGTTCAGCCTGCGTTTGCAATGTAAGAGGAAAAAATGTAATTATTTACGACATCACATTAAAGACCTCAAAAATAACAGTATTTCTCCACTATTTAATGGATGTTATTATACATATGAACCTTCCTCTTCAATCACTCTATCTATTGAAAGAAATCGCATCAAAATCCGTTGCGTAGTTTTAAAGATTTAAGCATACATAGGGATATAGGGACAGAGAAAGCTACTTTGTTTTATACTATGTAATGATGCACGGCTGATAAAATTCAAGATTTGATGCGATCTATTTCGTGAAATTAAAACCAAATATTGTAATACATATGAGTCTTCCGTCAAGAGTCTCCTGATTGTACAATATGCAGAGTTAAAAAAATATGTATGTGGCATTAATATTGCTGTTATTATTTGGATACGATATTTTTGTTCAAGTGACTCTTTTGCTAGTTCTCAGTTTTTATTCCAGAGGTTTATCCTTCCCCTGTTGGACGAATTTTTTCAGGGTGTGATTATCGCATTCCTTTGATAAAACTACGTTGATGTAGTGTCTTTTATGATGGACAACACAACTTATTCATTCTTTCCAGTGTTGAAATGGACAACAGATTGTAAGTATTGGTGATTTCAAGTAATCCAGAACATGCAGTTGAACTCTGATAATAAATAAAGTTTTCAAATACTGGGTTAGCTGCAACGTTTCTATGAACCAAATAAATAAAGTCTCTACGTGAAAAGCAGTTGGACACTCAACAAACTATTAATAAAATTCTGACACAAACAGTATATATATATGCAAGAACAGCATTAGAGCATATAATATCACTTTTAAAACACGTGCTCATTCTAATTTCATACTGAAATAAGTATTCGAATGTTCTATTTGGAAATAAGGAGTTAGTCATCATCAAACATAGTTTGAGTTATGTGACTTCAGAGTTGTTGTTCTAAAATATTGAACTTTGCTACCTCCTACTTACGGTGATTCCTCGAATTCAGTTGGCACGAATCAATAACTTCTAATTACAGATAGGTAAAAGTATTCCAAGAACTTGTGCTCAAACGAAATCGTCTATCAGATAGTTTAGGTGTCATAAATCCAATAAGTAGCAGTAAAATCATTGAACAGTTTGATATTCTGTCGGAAGGAAATGAATAACATCAAATCAAGATTTTGACTTCGAATACTGAATAAATATTCAGAACTGGTACACATTACGCATATCATACTATCAGTTGATAACGTGCGTTCATTATAATCGATATTGAATTTATCGTCATAGTCAACTTGCTTTCAAGAGCCTGCAAGAATGCCTACATGTAGAATTCAGGCTCATGAGTGCAGAGGGTGTATCGATTACTCATTATCGATGAGGGTTCCAACGTACACGTGAACGTGAAGCTTTGAGTTTGAAGAGTAAGGAACGCGAACACCTGAGGCACCGGGTTTGTCAACCAGAGCTAGTAATATTTACACAACCAAGACGAGATGAAGTAGACTCAAGGATAGATGGTTATGACAAGAACAAGAACTATTATTTCAATATTTTTTTTTCTAAATGCTTATGTCACGTTCATTTGAAATTGCATCGAAATTCTAAATGCACATTTAATAGAACTAGAATACATCATTTTCAAATCTATTTATTATACTAAAAGAGAATTTGACTCAACAGCACATGCATATGAAAAGATTTTGTAATCTGACAGCTTGAACAAATTTTTGTAACACGTGCACCGGAAATATCCCATTACTGAACTGAATTCTGCTTCGAAAGCTCCCAATTCCAGACGTTGAAGACAATTATCATTAATTATCTGATGACAGGGAATCAATGAATACTCATTCCTTTCGGACAGGGCAAAAATGAGAATTATGGATCAACGACATGTTGGTTTTCTCATTTTCATTATTTGTCAAATTGTTATTTAAAAGAAATTTGATTCCTTAGATGTGTTTGTTATAGTGTTTGCATTCACGGTGTACGTTAGGATAGAAAATGTAAGAAATATCAATTATTAAAAAGTATGTAACAATTGATATGTTTTATTTGTTAAATCTATCAGATAGTTTCAATACATCTAAATTGATTGAAAAAGTTCAATAATAGAGTACTTTAGTGCACTTGTTACAAAAAGTATCGTATGTAATACGAGCACTAAACGACCGTCATTATTGTCACAGATGAAGTTGGCTGCACAAAGTTACATCTTCGACTTTACCGAATGCAGCTACCTTCCACCTTTATTTTGGACGATAATGTCGATTATTAGCTCCTTTGTAGCCTGATGTACTATTATGGTGTACCTCAAAAAGATGGGAGGAAAGGAAAATGCTAAGAGTAACATTAGAAAATATGAAGAAAAACAAGGGACAAAGAAGAACAAGAAGGAAAAATTGGATATTAGGGGCAAGAAACTTCGTCTGTGCAACCATTTGTTGTCGATGCTAGCCAAGATAGCCAAGCAAAACAAAAAGACACATACAAGACAATAAAATAAGACTCATTATATAATAAACAATTCAAAAAAAGTCTAAATACGCAAGAGCTGAATAAATAAGTTGTAGTAACATTTACACAATCATATACAGAGTGGAAGATTCATACAACCATACAAGGATGGCAATGTTATAGAAAAAGATACCGAAAACCATGAAACATCGATATAAGACTCTACTAGTTTTATTTAGCTACATCTCTATTGATAATGTGAGATGCAAGTAATGAATCCGCAGTCTAATGACGACTGAAAATTCAAAGTGACAACCGGAGCATTCGGTTCGCGTATAATTGTTTTATATTACTCAGTTAATTGGAATACTTGCCTTTGGCTCACATTATTAATGTGTAAACATTCATATCGAAAGAAGAGTGGCTTAGGATTTGTGTGACATAATACTCCCTGAACTTGTAGCACTTGCTCGGGCCGCTTTGATCAAACTAAAATGTTTGCTTCATGAAGTAGCGATAACAGCTTCTAAACATATGAATTTGTAACGGAAAAACAATTCATAGATGTCTCCAGTAAAATTGGATCGATTATTTCATTTAGATTCCATATAATTCTTTGTACATTCGTACTTCTTTGAGCATTACATACAAATTGAATCAATCCGCCAATTCATAACATGTGGAATGATTGGCTGTATTCGAGTTGGGCATTGTACCTGAGATAATCCCTTACAACCGAAAGGGTAGGCGTAATTAACTTTTCCAGTTAGGCATTTTTCTACCTGCATTTTTCTGTAGATACGATAGTGAGTTCGAACTGCTTTTATTTGTATTCCGTCAAATTTCAATTATCATACGAGACTTTAAAGTTATGATACAATTGATTTTTTTGAAACTCCAATGGAATCAGCTTGGATGATTTTTCGGTAGGGTCGAAGACTGCTTTTCTTTTGACAATATTACTTAGCGCCTGCCGTTCAATGTTTAATTCTTCTTCGTGATCATGAACTAAGTCACTGTTTATTATTTTAAACTCACGATTTGTGTATACTGTAGCAGTACATCGATAATTTTTATTTGTACAACGCCATCTCATTCTCTTGTTTGTTGTCAAAGATACGCAAACTTTAAAATTGTTAATAACTAGCAATTCCTTTCCCTTTTCACTAAATATGCGATTTATTTCCATGATCACTGAATATTAAATAAATGATGAAACACAAATATAATATTTTCTTCACTTCAATTTGTTGATGAAAGCAAAGCTACCAATTTGAATGCAATTTTTTCAAGAACTTTATAACTCTTAAAGCGATACATACAATTGAGGAAATGACCAATCAGTACATAATATTAGGAGTAGGCGAAGTTGAAAACTAAATGTTATGAAAAATGTAAAATGTTTACATATTTTGCAAACATCATAATCATACAGTCATGGAGGCGAACAAGTACTTGACTCAGGTAAATCCGATATCTGCATTGTAAGGGATTAAAATGCCCAACTGGAATACTCAGAGTAAGGAACCCTTTACCGAATACCCAACTAGACTGCACCGGAATGATTAACACACTAAAATTTTTTTATTTATACAGTAAATGAGGGAATAATAATGAAATGATGATGGCTGAGAATATCAATTCCCAAAATCATGTCCCGAACTTCAGTTCCACGAATTCATAAGAGAATATAGTAGACATAAGAACAATAAATGTCAAGCTCAAATGAATTGATAATTTTGGATGAATATAAATAGGAATTTATATCTACACAACTATGTTATATTCAATTTGATGAATGAGTTAATGGAACATATTGGGAATATTTCAACGATTCAGAGTGTCTAAAACTGTGGATCAAAAATAAATCGCTGTTCAATTGAATAATAATATAGTACAAATTGTTCATACATCACAGTGCATCTTGTCCTGCTCGATCTCTTCATCGAATAAGCATTCCATTATTGTAATAATGTATCGATGATTTCAAACATCGTGACTCGAATAGTTTTCACACACAGGTTAAGCTCTGACTGTAGAGCACTACATTAAATAACTCAATACTGAAATTGAAGTTATTTCTCGTCAGAGCACACCCAAACAATGCTTGAATGAATTGCAATAGAATATATTCATTTGCTAACTGAATAAGTAAGATCCAACTCCTGTGGAGAATATTACCACACCATTATCGTTATTTGTGAGTTATAAATATGATCTTTGAAACCATCATTATGCACTTGAACGAGAGTAACTCACAGTACTCGTCAACTGTCAATGAAAGCTAACTGTTGAACTGATATTTTGTTTGGCATTATGAACATAGAATTTTGATTCCACCTTTCAACCAGCGATGGTGGGGTTTGATATTATTGAATTATAATAATCAAATATGAATGGAAGATTCAATAATTGCTTCGTGAAGAGATGAATCTATTATCAAACTGATATTAAACTGAACATTATAATTTTGTTACCATTTTGCAAAACGAAATTGGTAAACTTGCCTACTGTAGTCTGCTTATTACCAACATATCGCTTCAGCTTTCTAACATACGCAGTTATATCATGGTGCTGATGATACTAATTTATATGAAAGATATTTGTTCCTAACCATAATACGTGAGTTCTGAGAAATATATTACTGCTGATGTTGCTTTCACACTGAAGTAATTACTGAAAGATAAACCGAAAGAATTTTCGAGACGTAGTATGTTGACTAAATATATTTCTTAAGAACTTTTGAATAATACATTCTCATGAATATCATCCCCAATTACCTTCTAAAGTACCTCTTCTTAGAATTCTGTCGGTAAAACGTCGTAATGATGGAAACTGTTTGTGCTCGCACTATTTGACAACCAACGTTTTAAAAATAGTTTGTGCAAATATCCGCGGCATGGTAGATACTGTATAAGCACACAGAATTTCCTCACCTCGGAGTTTTGCAGCCACCAATCTCTCCAGTACATGAATTAGCATAAGAAAATAATGTAGACGACGTGAATTGTATGGTAATTCAACGAAACACGTGAATTTTGTACAACTGTAGCATTCATGCTAATTATTATCTTCAACTATTCCAGAAATATTGGAGAACTTTATAATAATAATTGATTCCTTAATTAATATTTCTGAGAGTTAATGACAGAAGATAAGCTTCTGAATTATTCTACCATAAATTTTGGAGCATGATCAGAAGTTAGTTGTTGGTGAGAAATTACGTAATCTTTGTTCCTAGTACTATTTCGATCATATAATTAAGAACGCAGATATTATTTTCGTGGTTCTCCTTGTTCTCACACAGTTAAAATATTTTGCTTCAATAATAACTTTTTTTATAGGAGAGATATGCAAAGCGATCTGACTAATATTATCAATAATTGATGTTATTCGAAAGAAAATTATTGAATATTCAAGGTTGAGAATAACTTATTATGTTATTAATTTTGAATTACTTATGGATGGCTACATAAAAGAACATGTAGAATACATTGACGTAGTGAGAATTCATTAAGAAAAAATTATCAGTCCAATTTATTTATAAGAGTCGACCCTTGAGAAAAGTTCTATTCTGCTCCAAATTTCAATTGTTTTATAAAGATATTACAAGTGAAGATTTGAGAGCTGTTGTTGGAAAAAAGAGCATCCTGCGACTCATAATAATATCTAAAATCCGGAATACATGATGAAATTGCTTCTAGACCACATAGTGTCCGGACAAAATTATCTGTTAATCAGATGCAATCGTGTATCGTCTATGTTGTCTACTTAAGCTCCTAATGTGCTAGATGATCTCATCCGAAATAATCAAACGATGTGGAGCCTATTTCGTTTTCAGAATCTGATGCTTCCGGATTGCGGGTAGTCGACATACAGAATACAAATATTTTTCAAAAAGATGGTTTTTAAATGGCTCTGAGCAGACATTGACTATCTCGGAGCCGAGAACACTCTGATTAGTGTCTTTCTGGCCATAAATTGAAATTATTAGTGATCATGCAAAATCAAATCATCCGGCAGATCATTGAGAGAGTTAATAAAGCTCCAGTCTAATCTTCAGCAATTCAATTTGTGAAATTCAGTCTGCAGATCTATAATAATACACATTGAGTTTGAAATTAGTCTTTAAAATTGATCAAAATCAGAGTATATTTATTAAATCTAATGAATTGACACACTAATTTATACACTAATAATGGATCTAAAGATTCATTCACATACTACAATATTCATTTAACACCGTACTTATTTCCACTGGTTCTCAATTGCTAGACTATGGGCTCTATGCTCCTAGTCGTCTGCTTCGAATAACTTTGTGAATGCTTCCAGGATGGAATAAGTTCCTGCAGCTCCCCTAGAAATTTGCGCGAACGTTTCTAGTTCCTTCTAGTATATTCTGTAACAAGTTTAGAATAAAACATATTCAGCTTGAAAAGGAAAACTTGTATCACGTAAAAGGCTAGTATGACTGACTGAAACATGTTTGAGACTATGCGTTCTCTAAGACTAAAAGTTGGAAAATTCAAAAACAAAAATTAACAAAGACGTAACCTTAATATTATATAGAATCTGTATTAGGTACTGCTATTGTTATTTAAAAATTGAATTTTCTGCATTTTGGATATTATTTTTTGTTTCAAATTGAATTATAGCAGCTACAGTAGTTATTGGTGTGACAGTGATTCAATAAGACAGCATAGATGTCACAAGTTGCGCTCATTCTGCAACTAGTGCTGGCATGAATATTCTTACATTGCATGATAGAGTTTGATCAATTGGTATCTGAAATTCATTTTAGAACATGGTTTTCATTCAATGATTGTGAATAAAATATTTTGGAATCAATATATGTCGCTCCTTTCACTCCCTCACAATTTTTTTCAAGTATGAAGGCTGAACTAACAGAAACCATTTAATACGGCCTAAGTGACGAGAAAGCAACGTTTAAGTAAGGTTATAATGATGAATAATATTATTGAAGAAGTAAACAACTATTACTATTTATAACTTAACGTACAACAGTAGTAAACAAAATAAACACGTGAGATATAATCGAAATATATATTTGAATAATCATGCTGTGTAATATACGAGAAAAATTGAAATTTCACACTTATTGTGATAGAAAATAAATAGATATATCTAAATCATTTATATACATGGAATGCTTGATGCTGCAATTCTGTGTACAATTGGTGAAAATCATCAACCTTAGTAAATTAGCGATAATTTTTTTCATATTCATAACATATAACTTCTCAAGATTGATCACTCACATCTAGAAAGTTTGATCAGAATGTATTGATTGTTCATTCAGTATGCAATGAGAAGTCTCAAAATAGACTCGAAGTCAATTATAGATAAGTAAAATATCAGTGGTACAGATTTTGGGTATGGCTGTTCTCAATCTTCTTCAAAAGTTCCTCATTTCCCATTAATTGAATTGAAATGTTAGCCAAACGCTTTGCTCTAAGTCTTATCCGAATCGTTTACCCTGCACTAAACTCAATCTGAATCGGACTGACATTGAAGTAAGTCCCTTAATTCGTTCGAGACAAATGTAGTTCATGAGTTGCACTGGCCGTTGCAATACAATACAACTACTGCGAAATGCTGAATGCGATCATATCAAAAATACAATTAATTTTGTTTTGAAATATTGAAATATATTACTCGTAATATGAATATGCAAATTTTCGCCGGATATAGTTTTATCATCAAAGAATTAATGAATACTGGAAAATCCGATTTTTTTTTCTCACGTGGTTGGACATGTTTAAGATATATTAATGATATTGTGGATAGTCAAAACAACCATAAATTATTTCCACCCACTTCTTCAATTTTATATTAGTAAACAAACGGCTTTCAATAAGCGATTAAAAGTATTAGCATATTTCCAGTGTCATGGAGAAAAAAACCGTGTGAAATCAAAATATTATAGTACTACACCACTGATGATTATAATCTCTCCATGTCTCTTGTTATATTTTCAATTCTGCAGTAATTATTCTGTGAGGGAATGTTTATTTCGATGAGATGATACGCGGCAATAGATTAAGCAACTTATAGCAATCAAAATTGAGATTGTTTCAAAAGTATTAAATACGGTTGATGAATGATGAGTAGTCTGTTATTTTGAGAGTACGTCAGGAATCTAGGCTAAACTTGTTAATGCTATAAATATTTGACAGGGATTGAAGAAAATATATCTAACAGATATCCAATGCATTTTTTATGAACATTTCTTCTATGGTTTTTTGGAATGATTAAAATCTAAAATCAAGTTGGATAATTGTTCATTGTATGACTGACGATCTGCATATTTATGATAAACACATGTTGAAAGCGTGATCTATGGCCTAACCACAAATTCAGATAAGAGTTTTTGTTTTGCCAACAAACCTAGATATTTATACACAGCAAAGTTAATATTAGTCATCCAATACGTTAAGCCTATTTATGAAGACCAATTGCATTGTGAAAAGTTTAATCTCAATTCTTGTTTTAAGGGTACACAAACCTAAATTTTTTTGTTTTCTGGAAGACATGATCATTTCAAAACTGCTCACCTAATACTCTATGTATTTTAACAAGATTTTCGGCAGATATCCATAATTTCAATTAATGATGGTGAAGATATGACTTTGTCATATCCTTGAAATGAAAGAAGACATTTGAATCATATCGTTCCAATTAAACAATGAAATTGGAGGAACTTCTATGTTATACAAATCAAGGCCATTGGCATGGAACCTATATTAGAAAAATTGAAATTGAGCCTTGATACGATAAAAATGCTTCCTGACTCTTTTAATTGATTTGGTAACCACAAAGTTTTTCATGGGAACGTGGAAAGACAAACATACAAACATGAAAAATATTCATTTTGATCAAAATTTGTGATATATAGATATATTCCTTATGGCAGAACATGAAAAATACATAAAATTAATATTTATATGAAGTATGAATGGGAAAATTATCAGTGCACTTCTATCTGGAGCACGATCAGTGATGGTACCACATCGAATTGACATTGACATAATCCCATCTCATTTTAAACCCTCAATCATTGTCATCTTCATCCAAATCTCATTTTTATAGAAGATTACTGTCATCTGGTCTATGTCAAGTCCCTACGATAATTTATAATCAGGTATATATCCAGCTTCATGATAAATTGACTATAATTTTTAAATCAATATCAATGCCGAATCTTTGTGATACTCAATTACTTTAAGCTATATAGGTTATTTTATATTTTCTGTCTACATTCTCGATATTTATTCTCATTTGAATGTTCACAACAAAAAACAGAGCAGGTCATCATTCTTCCAAATTTAAATTCAGTGGCGTATACTTTGTTTTTGAACATTGGCAAAAATCACGGTATCAAAAAAACCGCACGTGTGCTGCTGTATTGGCAAGAGATACATTGGATTTGATTCAATCCAGCATGAAATTTTGTGTAATATTTTCAATAAGATGGTCCTCTAGACAACTTAATTTCATTTCAAAAATTAAGTTTACCAATTGATAATGTAAAACAAAAAAAACAAAGAAGACAAGCTGAGTGAGCAAACATAAGCACAGCGAAATAAAATATTTTTCATAGAAATACTCTTCTAGGGTCATTTTGGGATAATCTGTCAGATAATATTAGCCTAACAATTTTTACTATTGATTGTTGCAATTTTTTTTTTCCAGAGGTATCTCGAAATTATCTATTTTTTAAGGTACAACATCATTTCATAAAGAAAATAGTATATTATTATACGAGCATATAATGGAGGCTATTATTCACGAAGATTGAATTTATGTCACGAGCGTAGCGAGTGGCATAATAAACCAAAGTTAATAATAGCTTATTATATGTGAGTAGAATACTATACTTTGTCCACGATTCCTATTGACTTTGATTCCATAGATTTACTTTAAACTTTATTCATCATAATTTATTTGACATCAGTAAAACTGAAAATTATAGATACCATGATAGTTATTATTCCTAAAACTGTTGAGCCTATTTATTTATATTAATTGTAATATTTGTATTTGAGCAATGAGTGATATTGGAAGAAGGTAGGGAGTTTATATCTAAATCAGTTTTTTGTTTGTTTATAGAACTAATCTGATTGGGATCTTCAGTTTGGTAGTTGCATAGAGAAGTCTCTTGTATCAAGCTTGATATTCTATGAGATGAATCCATTTTATTTTTGATTGAATCGTCAATGTGGCCTTCCGCGACCAATGTGGATTTCCAAACCCCGTGTCTCTTTAATGTTGTTATGTCTCCAGCTGCATCGACAAGTAGTAAGGTTGCAGACGATTTGCGGAAACTATATCCAGAATATTTCTCAGGATTTGGCAGTTTCAAAAACTAAGCAATTTGTCTCCCAATTTTTGTGAATTTGTTGATACCGATCCTTTGTGAAGTGCACTTGCCATTTTGGTAATTCAGAAAAAACACCTGAAAAGTTACATATGCCGGACGGAGATGGATATATTTTTTACAAATCGGATAAAAATTATCAGTAATAGTGAATTTTCTACTGACTTTGGTTTTGGTATTGGGTACGTTTACCAAAAAGACTGATCCAAGGTCTTTTATATCCTCTACTTTCATGTTATACATTTCATTAGCCCGGCATTCACCCATTATTCCCATTATCACTGTAACCTGATAACAATAGAGAATAATATTTCATTATTGTTATTTAAACGAGTTCCTTAATGTAGTATATTTTTCATTACATTTACTGATTTCTTCGGATGGAGATGTATTAGCTTTTTTTGGATAAAAGCCTTCAGACCTCCTTTTTAAAAGTGACCGCAGTTTGGCATAGTCTTCTATATTAAATCCTTGATTCATATTTAGCATACTCCTGAGCATAGAGTAATGTGTCCATAATGTGGATGGTTTATATTTTGCAGCTAATTCCGTGGAATATACCAGTAAAACTGATCATAAAGGTGTTGTACACAGATATGTAAAGATTTCGGTATTTCTCAGGCAACAAATTCAGTAAAGTGACTTTTGCAGCTTCTGTTATCTCCGGTGGAGTAGACAAAATCTCTTGCCTAGAAGTACTGCTAAAAAATGCTTGCCAGATATAAAATATATATATATCGCATGCCCTAGGAGCTCTTCACCAGTGAATAATGATTATTCACTGCTATTATTCACTCTGTGAAAAATGACTATCGTTTTGCTTCAGAAAACTCATTTATAAGGTATATATTATAAAGTAGTCGTAGACAAAATACTTTATTCAACTAACATATCAATCAAATTCACGGGAATAGTTCAAAGTAAGCTCTAACTATGGTAATTTTTGTATGTTACTGGATAAATCCATTGGGTCAAGAAGAGATTACAAGTTTATTCTTTGATGCCGCTCCTCCAAAAAAGTTAATATTGTCCAGAACCTTCTGTAATTGGACCTAAATTTTATAGCATCCGCAGTATACCCTTTTAGTAGAATTTCCACTCCAGGAAAACAGGAAAGTTTAACAGACAAGTTTTAAAATAGTTAGGGTGAAAACATTCCCAAAATTCAGCTAAAAGACTTCGTTCTAACTCAGTCAAGGAATTCAGGTAGAATACAAGGGTTGTGTGACATGAAGCGAGAATGTGAAAGTTCCGGAGATATTTGAAATCAAGTGAGAATTTTACTGTAATTATTAACTCCTGCAAGCAGGGACTAACTACCATAGATTATATAGATATGATATAAAACAGTATCGTATTTGAATACAGGTGCATCATGAATCTCACATGGAATACATAATTTTATCTAATTAAAAATGAATACTTATTCACACAGCATTGATGACCGGACCACACTGTCACCATCATTTATTGAATTGATTTGCATCTTTTATTTCTTCTTAGCCCCGACTTTTTGTACTATAGCTTGTATTTTCACAAAAAAATTGAAGAATTCATCCACCATAGAGTTGCAATATGTCATGCAAACTCTGCAAACATGCAATAATTGTGAAAAGATTCTAGTATAATAATCTTTCTGAGAAATAGCCCTTCCTTCATAATATTGAATATTTTATATTATTGTAGGATATGAATATGTTGAGCTATGAATATAAAATCGTATGTTTGGAAAATTATATGTTTCAAACATCCAAAATCATCTCGATATATCATTTTCAATTTTTGTAAGCGTTTTTTCGTTTCAGCCTCGACTTTACTGAGAACAAACCAATTTACAAAGATAAATTCATGCGTCGCACTGTATACTTAGCCTATTTTAATTCTAGGTTTTCGGGGAATACCTCAGTTTTTTTTATAAATACATGTTAAAAGAAAAATGTATTTCCCAGTTTTTTCCAAATAATAAATAATCAGCTTTTTAGGATGAAGTATTATTTCAACCTGTCACAAATTATTATATATTTTTGTTCCAAGATGAATTGCAATATTATTATTTTATAGCTGAATTGTTGTGATTCTTACCACAAAAATTCAATAATCACAATATAATACTCTGTCGGAAACCGCAAAAAGCAGAAACAACATATTGGAATCAATTAATGAAATAAGTGGAAAACGTTCGATCAATTCAATCAATATTCACACCAATAATGTGTTTGTTTCTATTAACAGGAATATATACATTATTCATGACATTAATCGGAATTACATGTTACATTTCTTGAGTTAATCCTAAACGTGAGATAGAGCCGAGAGCGTTCGAGCGCTTGACTTTTGAACCGGGTGCGGCTCCGGCTAGAGACCAAAATTGCAATGAGTTTTCATAGCCCAAGAATATTCCCTGTGATACACTTCTTACTAGCATACATAGATATATAGGTACCTGAACTTACCGCACTCAAAGTTCAAAATACCAATATACCGAATTTGTGTATGCCGCACCATAAATAGAAGGCGTGATTCTCACCACTTTTCAAAAGAGACCTGAACATACGAGAAGTGGACGAACCATCTATAATATATTGACATTTTATCTTCATATTACTATATGCGGCTGAGATGGTCATGTTGATATCTAAGTGCACTTCCTTTCAGAATGAAGGTCAATTCCCTTTGTGACACACTTTATATTCAGAAAAATATGAACAATAACATTTACTACATCTGTCGACTGGCAGTACCGAGTTCCTTCACTTTTATCTATTTCAATCCTCGACCATAAAATTGAACGATAACCCTGTAGTCGAGTTCCTCCACCTTCACCTTCAATCATAATAAAGGAAACGAAGTGTGGGAATTCAGTCAAAAGTTTCATTTTCCTATTCTACTCTACAGTTTCGGTCTCACCTGGACTATCTTCAAGAGTGCTGCATTGTGCATAAGTGTGAAAATGAGGAACAAAATGACAAAGTTAAATGTAAAGTGTATTTACCATAGAATTAATATGTGGATGGGGCTACATCTGTGTGTGTTAATAAATTATGTAGAAGTCGATATAATAAATATGAGAAAAACAATCAAAGATTGAATATTTAAGAAATTGTGCTTGGCAACAACTGACCGTTATGAAAGCCTGAGTACTTGTAAAATGGAATATCCGAGAGGCATCATTCACGGCATAAGAAATCAAATCAACAGCTGTTGACATTCTAGCACGGCAAATGTCAACAAATCACCTTTGACAGGGAAGTATTTCACTATTCCGTACATAGATGGAGCAGGTAGTAATACAAGGAAATATTTCAACGACAATGACATGATTGAAATTTGTTTCAAGCAATACAAGACAGTGGATAATTTATTTTCTAAAATTAAAGATAAAACCGAAATTATTTCCGGATCTAGCTTGATTTACAAGATTTCATGTAATGATTGCACTGCACATTACACGGGACAAACTAAGCGGTATTTGAAAGACACGATTGGATGAAAATAAACGCAATTGTAAAAATGCCAAGAAAGGTGGTGCTGAATGTGCGTTGGTGAGTCACTGTATCAAAACCGGACGTTCTTTTAATTTTGCTGATACACGCATCCTACAAAATTAAACTATTCCTGACATAGGGCTCACACTTGGAATGCTACATATAAAAAAAGACAAAAATAATTCAATAAGAGAACTGACACTATAGCCGCACTATTTATAATAACATTTTGAAATGATTTATAATGTTTTCTGGTTCGTTTGTCTTCCAAATTTTTTTTTTGGCTTGCCTCCCATGATATCCTGATGTGACTCTTATCTATTGGTTAATTCAATCAACTGACTGTTATCAATCTGTGCGATTCTGCATTTCCGCCTCACGCGGGCAAACACTTTATTCCATAATTACTTAGTCTTGGGCTTTCATAATTTATTATCACACACACACATTAATTTTATTGTATGTACACTCATTTCACTCTGCCATTTTGTCCCTCATTTTCACTTTCGGGTGGGACCGGAACTGTACAGTAGAATAGAAAAATAAAACTCTTGACTGAATTCATACACTTTGTTTTCTACATTTTATATAACAGTCAGCATCATTAACTACTGCTTCCTTCAATCATATTCATCCTAATAATTTTATGAGGACCAAGTGGCTACGGCCACAAATTATTTTCAGAACTTGAAAATGATTTGCTAATAAGAAAGGTGTAGAGTTAGAAAAAAGTGGTTGCACTAGCGGTTTGATGAACATTGAGCATGACACGTAGAGCTTGATCAGAGCGGGCGAAACACGCTCGTTAGTTAGATGCGAACGAACGCCAGTTGAAAACAGAAACCACTGAATATCGCTGTACAAAATGATAATTGTATACTGCGTTATAATTTATGACCTGAACATGCCCTTCACAAGTTTCCAGAATTGTTTTGATCCCTTCAGTCGTTGGTTGTGGAGGAACTCGGCTATGAGATTATAGCTAACGTCGTTAATTTGATCGTCAAAATGTCCAATCTTTTGAATTCTTTTCATCTCTTCTAAATCAATATCGCAAAAATATCCGGAAAATTTATTTAATTCTCCCTGTTCGATTTATCGAGTATGAATAGTTCATGATAATTGCTTTTGATAAGTGCTTCACATCTGCGGAATCAAGAAGCACTCTTGAAGTATACAATAATATTTTTCTATATATTGCTTAGTTCTGAATGATTTTTGCCCAATATCTGATCGAGAAATAAGTTTTCGAGGACGTTCATTAATTGTTTGCCTTTTTCTATAAAATTCTGCATTACACCCTTCGTTTAAAGTTCTGGTCGAAGGATAATTAGTGCGTTGCTTGTTTGTCTCAAGTCAAAGAGAATATATTCATGAAAAGTAAGTGGCATGATTATAAAGGGAGAACAAACAAGCAAACATATAGAGAACTATGCGCCCTGGGATATCCTTTAGGGCTCTAGATCCAGCGAGATAAATTATTAATAGATACGGGATCTGGTTCATAATTTAGTGCGCTGTATATAGTAATTATTTTGAATTATTATTAGTTTCCATTTTGGTACAATCTGCGGAATTATAAATGGGTATCCAGATGAAATCATGGTGCTTTGTTGAACTCATAGCAATATGAAAAGTGATTAGTTTGATGAGTTTGATTTGTTGTAAAAATGAAAACTATGCTATTGTCTATAAATTTCACATAAATTGTATTAACCCTACGTTGTCCCCTTTGTCTCGCTGTAACTCACACATAAATGCTTCTGAGCACGCGCAGCTTCAAGTAGCTGCCAAAAATGTATTATTGCTCAATAGTAATAAACAACCATCAGCGAAAAGCGGTGCTTTTGTGAGTTATTAATCATTAAACTGACCTGGGCTACGATTGTAGCCCATGCGCCTGAACACGGAATTTTCTCAAGTTTACCAGGTTTGCGACATTTTCATTTAAATCTCATTGGGAGCTACTGGAAAATGTCTCAGAAGGGAAGGATAAAATGTAGCAAAAAGCACTCGTCGATAACCAATAGTAATTATTTATTAACTCTTGAATATTACATAATATTGAACGATGTAGAAATTACTAAAGAATCATATTCTACATTTTCACGAACTTTTGGATTGCACTGCTATATTTCATTTGAATTGAATACTATTTTTTTCGAACTAGGAGTATTTTTTATTCAGAAATCTCACTTTTCCAACTCGCTGAGAGGTCTAACACTCTATATTTGAAGCATTTGCTTGGATTTGTATGAAAAGTTCCAATAAAAAAATGTTATTCAAATGGGTTATAATTGTAGCCCACGCGCCCAATGCCGTTATTAGAACCATCGCGCCTAATGAAGGGTTGAGTACAAGCGATTGATAACATTTACTTGGAGCCAACAACACTAATGCAAAGGGTACAAAACACGTTGTTAGTTCAACAGTGAGTGACTATATAGGAATTGATGATTCAATAAGAGGAAATACCATTAACAGTAATTCACAGGAAATCTAATTAAGGCTACATAATTGGTCAGTATTGATAATGACAGCACTGAAATACGTCAATAAAATAAGGTGAAAATTTACTTTACTCATTGTTTGCTATGCGTGAAATATCAACTTTACACATGTTCGTAGAGAAATATCGCCAGCAATTTTGAGAATAGCTGCTCGATTTTTCTAAAGGTGTTATTTGAAGTGCATAGCTGTAAAATGAACATTCGGAACTCTGTTATTATTGCACAAGAAGTTCTATCTTACAATAAATTATCAAGTTTTTGGAAGAATCAACAAAACACATACATCCATAAAATGCGAAAGCATGAATTCCTTATTTTTGAGTGGCTGTTTCTTCATTTTGATATTCAGAGACATCCATAGCCCTTGGATGAGATTTATTATTTTATATAACTTCTTACAGTTGTTGCACCAGTTAATGATTCTATAAAACTATTTTTTTAACCTTGGTTATCAAAATGCTGTAATAACAACGAGTAATGTATGTCATATGTTTAATTTTTGTTTGCTTAGCATTCAGATATTACTCCGAGTACGACAACTAATTCACATTCTCACAAGCTGAACTGATCCTGGCAGTTCTAATACCACGGCATGCTTGCTGGATCTCCAAAATTTACTTTGTTTCCTTTCGTAATCTTCTTTGTCATATTACATCATATTCTCATTTTTCGCAAGAGTAGGGCAATAATTTAAACTCCAGCCAAATTTAGAATTCACCCGTGGTTTGATACAAAATGTAGATATGAATTAATTATCTCATAATTCATTCGTGGAGTATAAGATGGAGTAAATAAATATATCATAATTATAATTACTTTATAAAGATATGGAGCGGAGTTATTATACACGCTGCAGCTCAAATCATGAATCATTAACATAAAAACTCATTTGAATTATTATCAAAGTTTTACTGGAATACATGCAATTAGCAAGTAGATAATTGTAATCAAGATAGTGATTCTAAATAATGAAAAATAAAAATTTATGAATGTTTCATATTATCAAGGAAATGTACCATTTTGATTCCTCCTTCCTTAGGTACTAATGAGATTTCTTGACCTGTTTGGCTATTTCCATTCGATTACGCAAGTTTCTGCTAGCCCAAATCTTGTCTTGCAAGTTTTTAGCGCATTTTTCAGAAAAAATCGCTATTATATTCACTTTGGCTGTCTGGCTGGCTGGCACTAAATAAAAGCTACTGTTTCGTAGGTTTGCACAAATTGCTTTAATTTAAGCTCAGTGATTGTGGAAGATTGAATTATTCAATTACTTGTTTCAAGTGAAACAATGCCCATAGATATATATGACATTAGGGATATGGCAACTAAAATTAATTGAAGTAGATAAAAATTTAGTAACCACTTGAGCCGCCGGTGTCACTATTATTATGTACAGTTGTCAAATCTGTCCGGGATTCATTCAATGACTTGTTTGACGCGAATTTGAAGGTTATTAAAATGAATTATTAATATTGGTTGAAAATTTGTTTACTTCTGATGTATTTTTTTTATATAGCTTTGATAAAGATCAAATTATCATTTTAAGGTACAGCACTTGACCTCCTGTCAGTCAATAACTAAACAATGAAGATTGAAAGGTATTTTTGAGTTTGTACATGCATAAATTATGTACCTATCAAATAGTCAACTTGAAACTAGTACTAAATGGAATCTGCTGCTTCGTTAGTTTGCCCAAACTGCTTAATTCCAAGCTCAGTAATTGTGAGAGATTGTTATTTGCGAAATCTCCGAAGTAACAAGCATTCATGAGCTGTCAAAAATGCGCTTTCATCATCTAGATGATTCTTCCATTTTTTGTTCCTGTTACCATAGAGACCCCCAAGTTTTTGGTGGAGAGCGTAGCTCTATCTGTTCAAGCAACGGAACAAAAAAGAAAAGTTTCTCTCAAGACATGAAGAGAGGTGTTGGGAAAAGTCACTGTTGGAGGATTTCAATAATATTCTAATGTTATATCAATCAAGAAAATTCAATTTAGAACACCAGCCAAACTCTAGTCTTATAGTCATCCAAATGAAAAGTATTTTGAAGTTACCTAAATGCTACTATAAAATCATCCTAAACAAATTCACAGTTTTCAATATTTAATCAAGATTTTAGGGATATCAATCACCCAAAAATTCAAAAATCCAGTCGCTTCAAAAACATCCTATTTCTTTTCATGAATAGCCTGCATGATATTTCATTTTTCACTCACACCAAGAAGTTGTACAGCAATAAGATGGCAGAACAATTAGAAGGATTTTTAAGATCAATTGAAATGGTTTTCAATACAAATTAGACAATCAAACATTTTGTAATTGAGACAAGTCGACTCTCTTGGCTTATAAACTATTTGATATTTCATAAGGTCAAGTCAATTGCATTATACAGATCATTATATTAGTTTATAGATCATAGTACTAAGTTCAATCTTCATTATGCCCAATAAGATGGAAAATTAGAACGATCAATCTAACTGCAAACATTCAGGGCGTTAGAGCAAACTTTGACAAACTTCGCTTCTCACCATGATTAACTCACGAGATTAAGAAATCCAAACACTATACTGTGGAAATTCTATTGCGCTACGAACCAATTGATTTATTATTTACTTCAAGTAAACTTTGCGATCGATTAACTTGCAACAAAACTATTAAGATGGAGGTTCTAATCAAATCTTTGTATTATCAACTTTGGAATAGCTCTGCCAGATGGATTAGCTTAATGGATTTAACGACGCAAATTTATTCCAGGTTGATCTTTTCTCAAGCGGAAAACTTCTCCTGCCAGTTGTATTTATCATCATCCTTCATATAAATTCATGCTATGATACAATGCCACGTCCTCAGAGTTTTCAGAGAGCAAATATTCATCAAAATTGAACTAAATAAATCACAATTCGATGTCCTCATCAATTGGAAATAATTATCTGAAAATTTCCTGATGCTACGATTACAAGGATCGCTATCTAAATAGAATCGAGCTGGCTCTCATGAATATCATCCTTGTCATTATTGAGAACATATCTTTTTGGTACATAGCATGTTTACTCAGTACTTCTGTGGTTTTTCTGTTGTTTAATAACTTCTTGTGCATGGAGTTTCATTTCATTATCTGACGGTCGTCCTACTTTTAATGCTTTCAATCAGGTTACCTTGTTATTTTATTTATTTATTGACAATATGTTTTCACTATTAGTTGCAAAATGATCGTCTTTTATCAAATATGAGAAAACATAAGAATAGTTTTGAGCATTGATATTTCTCAGAAATAGAAATATATTTCTTGAAGCAAACATGATATAGGGTTAGACCACTGAAAATTAGATCCGACCTTACACGAGCTCTTATCTGAGAATGACGAGGAAATGTAATATAAAAAGTAGAAAAGTTGCCCTTTCAGAGTAGAGAGCAAGAGCTGCTTGTAGGTCGAGTAAACAAGGATTGAGTTGCACTAGATTTAGCGAAAAACAAGAATATGAAGAGACAATACGTCACTTTCTATTGAGTGAAGAATTCAGGTCTCGCTGTGATTGACGTCGAGTGTATCACAGAGAGCTGATCTGCTAGAGAAACGCTTTCAGTAGCAGATATTGATTGAATTTGTTACAAAAAATTTCATTTTGATTATTCTCCATTTTATCTCCAAATGGAAGATAAATTGTGTGCGAATCTATGGAACAATTTGGTACAAAAAAGCTATGAGAAAGCATATATTATTGGTATTCAAATTATATCTATATAATTCTGTTTATAAATTAGCGACTCACATCTAGTATTTAAGTGTTCAATAATACAGACCCATCGAGTGATAACTATCAAATTAGAATATGCGATGTTTCATGTAAATTACCGAAACAATGAGACAAAAAAGTTCAAAATCAGACTGCTGGAGTTTTCGGTTATTGAACGATTAGATATTGTAACAAATGAAATTCCGCTATTGTTACCGTTTCACTGTTGCATTTAGTGTGCTGAGATTTCTGTTAGGTGAATTCATAAAATCTCACTACAGTTTCCTTTTTGACTACTCGAGATTTCATAAATATCCTCGACATAAGAAAAGTTTTCAGAATTCACTTTTTGCCAATAAGTTTACCGTAATGGCAAGGCTCAAAGGATTTAGAGAATACGCCTACTCAATCTAGAAGGCAATTTAGAAGAAACATACACCAAAACGTGATAAAATTCTATAAAAGATTTCAGTAACGTAGAGGTAATGTTTATCTGTTACCGGATTGATTAAGAGTTTGGCATTGGCTTTCTGAGTTTGAACGAAAAATTATTTCAAAAATTACTATAGTTTTACGCAGGTTTCAGTACTAAATGATGACATATCGACTAACAATAATTGACGAAACAGCTATTTAGCCTTACAAGCCCATAAGTTTAATTCTAATTCGTGGGGATAGCTTTCTGAAGTGATTTTAGAGACTCTCGACACATAAACCACCTAATGGATAATTAGAGAAGTGACTCAATGTCATTATCATTGGGAACAGATTTCGGAAAGTTGGAGACATTTGTATATCATCAAATAATAACAGCAGAACAAAATTAATTCACTATGATTCATAATAAATTAGAAAAAATGAATAATTATTGATTGAATTTGATTTGAAACATCGTCTCTACCAGCTACCAACATAAATTTGTAAATTATACTGTTTGCACCAACTTATTGTGACGTGCGAGAGTGTAGAGGTTCGTGAAAGTAACCTTGCCTGGGCGGAGCTTTCCGTCCTCGTTGCGTCGCGCCACACCGCATCACATCACTCTGCTCGATGGAAGCCTCTGGCAATATTCCAGAAATGTGGTAGAACGTTCGAGAAATGGATATTTTTGTATATAAAGGCAAGCAAACGACTTAAGAAGTAGTGTAATGGTGAATCTAGAGCAGTGTATATCAAACAGTGAAGTGATCAGTGGATATTAATAGTTAAATATAGATACCTGTGACCTTGTTTAGGACAGTAGTAAGTGATAAATGAATAATATAGTATTTGTTAGTGATATCCGGAAGAATAAAACTTTTATTCTATTTTCAATTATTAAATATCGACTTTCATTTTGATTATAAGCAATTTCTGAGCGATTAACATAACAATATAATAAAGCAAGAATTCAGCCCACCTGACATTATTTATTCTATGAGAAAAAAAAATGTATGGAATAGAGTAGTATTAGTATGTACATTGATCATCCGCATACTTGCTAGTTTAGGCCGATTGCCATATTACAGATACTAGGTGCTAGGGTATTACTCACTTCTCTTAAAGTCTGAATGTTTCAGAGAATATTGTTTGAAGTTGATAATCAACTCTGCTAGACACTTCTTATCACTGATAATTTCTGCTAGATGCTTTGAAGCTTGCAAAAAAACGTTATCTCATAGTCTGAATTCTAATTTCTATATATGATACTTAGGGAACAATTTAAATATCTTCAAGCCTTATTCTTTTCTGTTCCTGTGCCTTTATTTCTCACATTTCCTCTCTTTTCTTGCTTTCCTGTCTCCTTTATCATCTTAGTTTCTTTGGTTATTTCTTATAGGCTTTTAGTATTCTTTGGCATCCGTTTCAGTGGTCTAATACTAGTGACTTCATCTGAAGAATAGCCAAAATTACTCATTCGCCCTTACAGGTTCCAAAGGTAACTATGATATTCTGTAGCCCTAATAAGACCCGGGTCATCTTGGAAATTCGTGCGGTGGGCCCTCATAGATACTTTTCCTGGTAACAAGAAGTACTTTTTCAAATGAAAATTAACGAAGAATAATACAAACAACATTTAGCTTCTTGAGAGTGTCCATAAATCTGAGTAAATCTGTATTGAAGAAAAAAAAAACGAAAAAAGTTCAATTATTCAGAGAAATACTGAAAAGTTTGTGAACATGAGGTTATAAGTCGATAAGCCTTTGCAACATCACTGACAAACTGCCAACCACTGCAAGGATTGCAGCTCCCTTTCTTTTCAAAGTGGGCCATCTTAGGAAGAGGACCATTCTAGGCGCAAGTAACTCAGGTACACATTTTTTTTTTTTGTTGTGGATCGTTTGAGCTTATACCAATATAATAGGCAATAAACAGTGTGATGATTTTTATGTTATCGACACTGGCGTTTCGCAGTAGATTAAATAATATTTTTTGTATTACTTCAATTTTCTTCCAAGATTTGATGTGGAATTTGATTCCCAAGTCCTACTTTCTTTGTTGATGCATGATAATTCTGACAATTCATCCCCAATTGATGAGCATTCATGAGCCAACTGAATCTAACTGAACGACAAGGCTGCCGGTACATGAGTTCACCTCAATCAATATGGAAACAGCTACTGTGACAGTTGCTTTCTTCTTTTTCAGTCAGTATAAGGCTAATCAGAGTAATCTTTCATACAGAATGTATTATTACTGAAGCATAATATCAACGAAAGCAACGCTGTCCAACTTAAAAGTGAGCTCACACATGCACTTTTTATTTATTATTCATTTACCATTGAACGTAAGATCCTAGTAACATATTAAGTATGTTTTATACCGATGAACCTAATAAGATAATCGAGCGCAACGATCACACAAGGAATTATTTGAGGTCCAAGAATGATATTGATTCCAGAACATCAGACATTCTTCTTCTTCTTACTATAGCTCAACAATCTAGGGTGGATTCTGACTTGCTCACATATCTCACACCACTTTTTTTTGTCAACTAGTATACCTCTCCAGTTCTCAATTCTCATTATTTATTTATTCTTAAGTCGTCTTTCCATCTTTTTTATGGTCTTTTCTTCGCTTTTGTCTCTTACGGTCTCCACTTGTACAATTTCTTAGCAGTGCTTTCTTCATTTTTTCGAGGTATCCAAACCATTTTAGCCTTTGTGCGTTTATAAATCGTATCATGTCCTTACCGTTTATAGGGATATCGAACTCTTCATTTCTCTTAATTCTTCACGTTCCATCTTCATTTTTTATAGGTCCGAAAATTTTCCCTAGGATTCTTCTTTCAGCTATTCTTAATGATTCTATAGACTCAAGCGTTAAAGTCCAGATGAAAACAAGTCTTATCAGCGTTTGGTATATTTATTGTTTCGTTCTCTACGTTAGTAATTTTGAAGATAGTAATTGTCTATTTGCATGATACGCTCGGTTTCCGGCAGTTATTCGTGTTTGGATATCTTCTTCTATGTTGTTTTGGCTATTTATCTGAAAACCTAGGTATGTGAATGAGGTCACTTCCTCATAATTATTGTTATTAATCTGTATTTCAGAAGGTTGGTACAGTCTACGAACATTTTTTGAATATTTTGTTTGGTCTTGATTTACTTAAGTCGGACTTTTCTTGCTCCGGTTTTTATTTCTCGGAACATGTTTCTAAGTTCGTGTTGACTTCTTGTTGATACTACGATATCATCCGCGTATGCGAGTGTTTGTTTGGATTTGGTTGTTATTATTCCTGTTGTCAGACATACATACGACTATCAATTGTTTTTATCCTCTCATTCAAATCTGGGAATCACTTCAGCTCACAAATGCAATTTTGCATCTAACTACAAAATAATAGACAAAGATTTCCCATTGCTGAAAACTAAATTCAAATTACAATTACTTTCCTAACTTGTTGAATTCTGGCTTTCAAATATCATTTTAATGTATATTTTAATCAAAAAAACAAGATATATCATACTCTATCAGAAAAAGTCTATTGGTACTGAACTTTTTTTTTTGGGTTTCAACGTAAAACCTTGCGTTACTATTATCATGTAGCATTAATAATAATCCTACTGTTATATGTAACAATTACTGGAGGACCGCACAGAAAATCTTCCCGATATACAAGGCAATGTGAAGTCAACCTTAGGAAGTATGCAAAAAGTTCATTTTTAACGTTAACGTTAACGTATCATTAGCAGTGACTGGCAAAAGCTTCTTATCACCTTAATTTTACGGACCGTGCTTATGTTATGATTGTGATTTTGTTGAATGCTGTGCGAACAAATCATATAATTATATATTCCATCGACTTGATCTCTTAACAATGTCTTGATGGCTGAGACACAAATTTTCGAATAATATCCATTCTAAACATAACATATGATAATTATTATGCCTGTATATAATAATTTAGATTGTAGATAAAGAATTTTGTTCAATGATTTACTAATTACAACTTTGTATGACATTCACTTATTTAAGATGAATATAATTTTCATAATAACCGCATAACTATAATCTGAACTGAATTTTTTTATTTCTGTGAAATTTGACTGACGCAAATTTTGTTTTTACTTATTAGTAACAAGAAGATTATTGTATGACGAACAGAGGTCAGTTAAATTATTCGTCATAGCATGTTTCGTGTTTGTAGTAATTATTTATGAGTTACCACTGGATACTGGGAAAAAGCATAATTTTGAATATGGTGAGAATGATAACAATTACAAAATCTGAGAAAAATTAACAAGCGTATCATATAAATATCATAATAATAATAATTGCCTGTAAACTGGAATCAGCAGCTCATGTTCCAGTTCAAAAAGACTATAATTGATCAAAATACTGATTGCTAGCATCCTTAATTACAGTCAAGTATCAAAATCAGATGGGAATTAAGTAATTGATTATATTGAAAAAAAATATGGTATAAATTCAACTTTGAGCATCGATTAATATATTCTTCTGCTTGCGATGCAAACTATAAAACTAATGGTGAGAAAAGTTTTTTTGGCAGTGGTACTCATAACACCAATGGGACAATAAACATGATGGATGTAGCAGTTTTAATGTATTTTCCTAATTAGTTTTGCTCCAGCAACTAGTCGGCAGGAGCGTTTCAATTACACTCATAAATAGAGACAACAAAAAGATACAAAGCATTAATTTGATATAATGGATATGTGAAGGGCATGAAGTTGTAGCTTTTGTGAGTGGAATATTAATCAAGTATCTTCCTGTCACAGATAATGTATGCGTTTAAAATATGTTTTATTCAATCTTAGAGTCAATACATTTCTTTCAAATTTGACAGTAATTATTGTCAGAATATAATAGTTCTTGAATTTATGAATGTATCTCATATTTTTTTTCTACGGTCATCAGTTTTCATATCTTGGCAACTATTAGACGCACAGCAAGAGATCACGAAAGCACAAGTTGAAATTTAGACTTTACAAATATTTAAACCAACAGATCAGTGATAAATGTTATTCATCGTGCTATCATCATAAATTAATGGAATAACTAGATTTGTGTGTCATGAAACTTCAGCTCCTTCTGTTCATATAGTAATAGAGCTTGAAACTGGTAAGCGTTCAGTTCATGTATCATGTGTGATGTATGGTCAACCGAGTTTAGAGGTGAAGTTGGGCAAATATTTTTATGTTGTACTTCCTCAGAAATACCTAATGTTTAATTAGAAAAAGGGAAACGCCCAAATGTAGAAATGAATGAAGGATGGTAAGGTTTTCAACAGAAAATTAAAAAAGTCTTGTCTACACTGTTCTATTTTAGCTTAAATTGCTGACCGGTTTCGATTCTTTAAAGAATCATCATCAGAGCCGGTTAGACTACAAAGAAACGAAAAACGATCACATACAAATTTTTTGTAAATCTACAGCAATTGCTTTCTTCAAAGAATCGAAACCGGTCAGCAATTTAAGCTAAAATAGAACAGTGTAGACAAGACTTTTTCAATTTTTTGTTGAAAACCTTACCATCCTTCATTTAGGCTCTGTCAAGTTGGCCCCCCACTTCAAAATTCATAGAAAAATCAATATGGTATTCGGATGCGCTCTTGATGCGCTCCTATGCGCCACAAATATTTTATTTTGCGCCAGTCATACTGAGCAGTAATTACGACAATAAGTTGGGAGGGGCCAACTTGACGCTGGCCCCCCATTCCGAGAAATATCGTAATATTCATTATTATTCCAATAGTACTCCATATGCGTTCTTATGCGCTGCTAATTTAAAATTTTGCGCTCAAATGCAATTTGTTCAATTAATATCCAAAGTTGGAGGGGCCAACTTGACGATAAACTTTTTTTTTTAAATATTCAATATTTTTTTATTGCAATCAAATCTGAATTCGATGCGCTCTTAGGCGCCTCAAATATTTCGTATGCGCTAGTCATACTGAACAGTAATTACATTGACAAGTTAGGGGAGGGGGCAGCTTGACGGTAGCCCCCATTTCTGGAAATATCATAATTTTCATTATTATCACAATAGAACTCCCTATGCGCTCTCATGACCTGCTAATATGAAATTTTGCGCTCGCATGCAATCTGCTTGATTTATAATCAAAGTTGGAGAGGTCAACATGATAAAAATGTCGTCTCCACTATTCCATTTGTTTTAGATAGCAATCAAATTTGAATTCAATGAGCTCTTATATGCGCCACGAATATTTTTCATGTGCTACTCTGCTTTAGCGAAAATCAACTAGGAATTTTTGGCGCGAGAAATTTAAATGCGTTTCACATCTCTCGGTACTACCAGCTAAAATTCGATGAAAATATGTCATATAATTATTTCAAACAGCTTAAATATCGATATTGAATATACAAGTTGCTCCATATCACAAGAAATATGACTTAATATTAATTGTCTAACTCAGTGCTTATTTCACAAATTTCAAAAAAAAAAAAAACCATAAAATTTTTAATCACACTGTTCTTAAGTTTTAATTAAGTTACCGGTTTCGATCACTGGATGATCAACCTCAGACTACCGAAGAGAAAAATAAGATTACAGGAACTTCACAGAAGATAACGGCGTCAAGTAGCCCGCTAGTGTCATATTAGGTGAAAAAAATGTGGAAAACAGCGGTAATAAAGCAATAAAGAAATATAAAATGGAATAAGAGATATATACCAATCTGTCCACCAAGATCCAAACTACTATAGGTATAATGCTTCATTTGACACTAGAAGATTGAATAGAATCATTTTGAAATTTGTAAAATAAGCACTGAATTAGACAATTAATATTAAGTCATATTTCGTGTGATATGGATTAACTTGTATATTCAATATTGATATTAAAGCTGTTTGGAGTAATTATATAAAATATTTTCATCGAATTTTAGCTGGTAGTACCGAGAGTAGTAAAACGCATTTAAATTTCCCGCGCCAAAAATTCCTAGTTGATTTTCGCTAAAGCAGAGTAGCACATGAAGAATATTCGTGGCGCATACGAGCGCATTGAATTCAAATTTGATTGCGATCTAAAACATATGGAATAGTGAAGACGTAATTTTTGTCATGTTGACCTCTCTAACTTTGATTATTAATCAAGCAGACTGCATGCGAGTGCAAAATTTTATATTAGCAGGTCATAAGAGCACATAGGAAGTTCTATTGTGATAATAATACAAATTATGATATTTCCAAAAGGGGGGGCTACCGTCAAGCTGGCCCCTGCCTAACTTGATAATGTAATTACTGTTCAGTATGACTAGCGCATGCAAAATATTTGAGGCGCCTGAGAGCGCATCGAATTCAGATTCAATTGCAATAAAAAAATATTGAATATTTAAAAAAAAAGTTTATCGTCAAGTTGGCCCCTCCAACTTTGGATATTAATTGAACAAATTGCATTTGAGCGCAAAATTTTAAATTAGCAGCGCATAAGAACGCATATGGAGTACTATTGGAATAATAATGAATATTACGATATTTCTCGGAATGGGGGGCCAGCGTCAAGTTGGCCCCTCCCAACTCATTGTCGTAATTACTGCTCAGTATGACTAGCGCAAAATGAAATATTTGTGGCGCATAGGAGAGCATCAAGAGCGCATCCGAACACCATATTGATTTTTCTATAAATTTTGAAGTGGGGGACTAACTTGACAGGGCTCTTCATTTACCTAATGTTTGATTGCTTCTAGTGTTCAAAATCGCCAACTTATTTCGAACTCATACTTTTTACATATCAGGTAGTCACAACAACCAATTAGAATCATCATATTATTTTGATGGCAGCATACCTTATGTTTTTTGGTATTATCATAATATAATAATCACTTATAAACCCAGTGATTCAAACATATTCTTTATTGGACTCTGCTTAAATGATATACAAGACAAGTTGATTCTAGGCGAAGCTCAGTTACTCAAGTACAAATTGTTACAAAAATAACTAAACTACGCTTAGGATAAGCTGAAGTTCATGTAACCGAAATACTTGAACTTATGTCATAATGCTCAGCTTGATACTCTTGTTGTTGGAATCTTCAACCTAGCACCTTCGAATATCCTACAATAGAAAAACTTTACTGTTTCTAATTTCTTATTTTGAACATACAGTGAGAAAAAAGCTTATATACTACCTAACCGTATATTGACAATAAAACATTCCTAATCCACCAAAATTAAATGAATGATGAGACCATACATTAATAATAAATAAAAAATTTATTGTGGTGACAGAAAATATTGCTGTTGACCTAATATATGATGTTTTGGCTCAACTGATTTTAGTGACGCGTGAATCATAGGTCATTCAACTAATTTTATTTGTGTATGGTACATACCAGTGTATCCATGTCAGTGAGATAATACACAAATAACTGAATTCACTTCTATTTGCTGGACTGGTAACTACCACGTGTTGTAAGCATGATCGACGATTTCACAGCTGCTGCACTAATAATTTGTAGTGGCTTCTTTATGAGCAGTCATTTGCAACAAAAATGAGAGAAGTTTAAAGATGAATCTATAGATCTGTTCATTACATTGCCAGCCAATCGAAATTTCAAAAGAGTATGCAGGAAATTCAATTATGTATTGAAAAAAGAGATTTGATATTCCAATATTCGAATTGAAAGATGTTGAGGAAACCTGCAGAGACTATTGGACTAACTTAATCTTATCTGGAAATCTATTCATATAATTATGTTGCATGATGACAATGCAAATGATTTTCCAATTGAAATCCTAGAAATTTGAAATATTGCCGGCGAATAAGCAGATCGACAAATATTCTATTATTTTCTAGAGTTATATCGGATATCTTTTCTAGTATTAGCTTCACGAAGAATATCATTCAGGACTCTCACTTGCCCATGTGCTCTCAAGATGGATTCTCCACATTAATTTTCAGCGAGGCGAGAGTTGATTAACAATGTCAAGTGATTTAGAAAAAGCTGAACTTTCCCAGATAAAATTAGGAAAATTTTCTATGCAGAGATCTGATATGATATTTATTAATTCCGTTGTTTTGTGATGTAGTTTGTTCTTTGAAGGATCATCGGTTAAACAGAATACAGGACTTTTCCAATTGTATATGATATTTACACTTTATATAAATTGATTCTGATTTATTGTTATACGTATTCAGAGACTTGAATGGAAAGATGGTACTATATATGTATTATTCAAAGATAACTATATTAAAACTGTCAACTTCCAAAACTGTCACACTTTCTTGTATTCAAAAATCACGCCGCACCGACACACTAACTAAGACGGGGTCTTAGTTAGTGTATATTAAGTATTGGTCGGTGATGAGAATCTGTTGAGCAGGGGCTCTCAACATCCGTTATTCTCCGGATTTTTATAACTATCCAGCAACAATATAAAGTATTTAAAAACAATTGGGATCATAAATTCACTCAATCATTGATAGTTTGTAAAATGAATCTAGAGCTCAGTCCTTATTCGTAGAGACGACTATAATGTCAATTCAGAGACTCTTGTTGAAGACAGTTCTCTAAAAGTAGGAGGCAGGATCTATTGAGTTTTTCTAGCGTTAATTTAAGCTCTTAACATTTGTATGTCATCAAATAACAATGAAACAAAATTAAACGAAGTGGAAAAAATGGATGATCATCAATTGAATCTGCGACATTGTTCCATCGAATCGATATTTATATAATCCTATCCATCTTGATCCTCCATTCCTGTTATCTTCATACAGATCTTATTTCTATACAAAAATAATAATTATCTAATTTAGTCCCAGTCAAGTTTTCATGGTGAAATCCAATCGGGGACACGTCCAGCTTGAATGGTTAATTGACCTTAATCATCAAGTCAATATCAACGTCACTTTGTTGTGGTTTCACCACTGATTCCAAACATAATCTTTACTCCTTGATAATATTTTGTGGATCACATTGTTCGCACCAACATACAATATTCAAGTCTATATGAATGTAACTATGCCATCATTCCATTGAATTAGGGACTGCGATCTATCTCTACGAATTAGCATAGCACCCTGAATCACAACATCTGTCATAATCAGGTTTTAGACAGGCAATGCAACCATTCGGTGTAAAACGGCCCTTTTAATTGTTAGGGATGATCTGATTTTGATGGTTATCCAATTTTGTAATCCACTTACTTTTTGAATTGATCAATTCTCTTTGAGAAACGGTCCAAACATTTTGGGCAAGTGTATTGTATGTGAAGGGATAATCATTATGCACTATACAGCCTTTTAAGTACTAAACGGAATAAGAGATGAACGATAACGCACCAATCACCAAATTTCACATCACAGAATTTTCCATTTGATTGTATTACATTCTGTGGGTATTAGTTAGCTCACATTTATAAGCAACAAACGTTCCACCAAATTGACTTGGACATCAAACAGTTCACGCTAATCGTGAAGAAAATTTCGCGAAAGAAAATCAATGATTACCCACAATAAGAAACATATTTTGATGTGAATACTAATCAAACTAACTGTTCAGACATGTTGTATTGTTTAAATGCTGCTACTAAAATTTGATGGGTACAAAACTCTACTATGGCTTTTCTTGTCACCTTGGCTCAGATAAGTACATCAATATCTATTAAAAACAGAGTGGCAATACAGTGAGTGTTTTGTTTTATAGTTGTTGTAAACCTTCGGATTTTTTACTACTTCCTCTCCATTTCTAGAGGAAAAATACGTTGAACTAATATTGTCATCAAGAAATGATTCCACACATATTCATAGTGGACACTTGGTTTTAAATTCATCATTAACCATCAAATGGCAACTGTGAACACTATTTTTATTGAGACTATACAGTCCAATCATGCTACAGCAAATAGAATTTGATTCTTGATACGAATCAAGTGTCAACTGATGTTTAGCAATCATCGGGAGCATGATTGCTCATAATTCTCTGAAGACAAGCTCATAACTCTGGATCTTTTCATGCGGGCTGTTACTGGAGCTATTTTTGCAGATATACTACAAACTTTCAATCAACAAGAGGTCTGAATAACTAGATGTTCATTTTAAAAGCAAAATTATTATGTACAACATCTAACCTTCCACGACATTAGCCGTATAACAAGCGGGGCCACATCCCAGTTCAGCACACTTAATTCCCCAATGGGACATCAATTATGAGTTGGTGGTGATCCTTATGACCAACTGGGCACATTTTGAACAGGTGTCTACCAAAAAGTCAACCCCTTCAATCGACTAAATACCTAGAATAAGTATGAATTGAAATATCTTATTCCGTAACTGTCTTATACCAACCTCACATCTCGACCGACAACATCAAAGATGTCAATTCGCGAAAGAACTAGCCATCTTGGTAATATACTACTGATTGTAGAGCAGCATAGACTCAACGAATATTCGAACTGAACGATCAGTGAGAGTAGCTAATAATATAAATGCACATAGATTTAACTGCTTCGCGTTTAGAATTACTCCGTGCATCGTTTGCAGGCGAAGAAATAATAGATTTCATGTAATTTGGAAATATTAGAGTATCCAGTTCTCCTTTTGTTCAGATACCTTAGTCATTTCGAAATTATCAGATAATATCTGCAGGAAGCAATTGTCACTAGCAACAGACCAGGGGCCTGATACTGAAAATTTTTCGTATGCGGAAGTATGTGAGATGTGCATGGTACTCTTGGTATTCTTCAAATTAAATGCAGGTGTTTTGAACGCAAATTGTGTGCAACTACATCGCAGAGAAAACACTTCGAAAGTTGACACTCGTATGCGAAACTTGTAACAGATTGGAGGAGGTTAGTTTTCAAATACGGCAAATTCGGACAGTTAGACTCAATTAGCTTATTACACAAAGTTTAAAATTATGATGGTGTTAGATGTTAGAACTAAGGTAAATTGTTTGTTTGAATATTACAAGCTTTCATATTATTATTAAGAATATAATAGTAGATAATATTAAAGTTAGAAACTTAATGCTCCGATAAGCTCCCTATCCTTCAGCAAGGTCTCCGTTTTGGTATCCAAATATAACAAGAGAAGTATTATAAACATTTTCACGGTGCCTCAAATACCTACCCAAAAATGTCTGCTAGCTCTCGGTCTGTTACGTGATTGGTTCATTTCGGCTATCTGCATTGTACATTGAAAACTTTACATTCTACTAAGCATCTTTATTTGAGATTTATCCAATAATCTGTTGAGCCTCCGCCGAGCGCGAATGGTACATAAGAATTGAAGAAGACCGGGCTCTATGGTCCAAAAAATTTGACCGCGGAGCTCAAATGATCCATGCCCGAAATCTCAAACTTGTCCACAAACTTATCAGGGAGAAAAAAACTTGAAATTAAAATTGAATTTCCTCAGATGGTGGCGGCTTCGTAAGTCTTTTTGCGCATTCACATTTTTTAAAATGTGCTTGGCACGTTTTTATTTAAGATTTTCTCTTCAAATGTAACTTCAAGAAAATATATTACTGATCAAATTGCTGATAATAGATGACAAATCTTGCATCCAAAACGTCCAATATCAGAATTTAATATAATGAGAGGACTTTTCAATTTTTTTTTGTAAACTGTACCTTTGATTGATCCTGAAGCCTAAACATAACCATAATTATGAATAGATATAACGCATTTCACCAGATACGGATGTGACAGACAATAGTTTCAGTCCACATTGATTGATTTATTGAAATTCTTGACCCGTGGGATACAGCTTCTATAGCCATCAAGTGATGAATATTCAAAAATGTTATGGAGACTACGCCACGTATTATATTATAATTCAATGAAAATTATTCTTATTTTTGTGTGGAGCTGAGATCGATCTCACGACCTTCGGACTACAATGCCAGAATATTCATACTAAGCTTGAAAAACTGTCAAAAAAAGCTTAATGCTCATAATTTCATGTTTGTGTACTTATATCAACCTGTCACCACAAAAAGTTAATGTTCATAATCTTGTCTTCGTGTATTTCAATGGTCTGTTAGGAAAATTATATGTTTTATCAAAAAACTGTTCAAAATTTCAAGCAACGGAAAAAATAATAGCTCCACTTTTTTTTTACTACCACATAAAACTATTAAAGAGAAATTTATATAATAGTCTCAATTGTATTTTTTGGAACTGGATTTGGAGCTATCAACTTGAAAACAGAAATAAATATGCCTAGATTTAGTATGTAACTCCTAAAATCTAATCCCTAAAGCACCAGAATATGACGTCAGCTATGGTCTTAGTTTTAGGAATTAGGGCTTACGCTGCTGAGATTCCAATCATCAGACACAACTGTCCTTGTTAGTGCATACTTTTGCTAACAAAAATTGTAATGATATAGAAATTTTGACCATTGGCCATTCAATGAAAGCTACTAGATAATGCACTGAGGTCTGGAACAGTTATTAATTTACAAGTATACCACTAATATGTTTGACGATATAGAGCTCCTATTTGGAATCAGATATTGTTTATTCCGATTAATATAAGTTACCAATTCAAAGTTTTAAATTCTCGAGAACTAATTTTGATAGAGACTTATCCGAATATTTCAGAGGCCATATTGTATCAATAAGGAAACCTTTTAGCTCTTCGTCTTCAAATTTCACCACCATTTGGCTCTGAGTATCCCGTATATATATATTAAGCATCAAATCTTGAAATTTTCTTCTAGTTTTGTACTTGTCCTTCATCTTATAGATAACACAACATTTACCATTCAAATCACATACGTCCAAACACAAGTTTTGTCTGATGATCGTGTTTAACAATGGATGTAAATACTCAGAATTTCTAAATACAATTGATGCGTTTACTTGATTTGAATAGACGAATCGACTGTTTGCTGTACACTGAGTTTTTCCACTTTTGCAAATTCTAAATGTGATGATGTAACTTGAAAATTCTTGATTCAAGATCAGATATTTCTACTCTAATCATGATCACCAAGAAGTCATAACGAACCAGTTAATGAAATAACTGTAACTTTTAAAATTACACTCAACAAAAACCATTCTATCTTTTATTGAAAAAATTCCGATTCACTGAAATTACTGCCTAACATTGCCCCATAACACGAGCTCTATTTCCGATTATCTCAAGTACACTGTTCTACGAAGTATTATAAGGCAACAAAAATGCTTGAAAAAACTTTGGGAAAGAATCTCTATATAGAGGTTACAAAGTAAACGATTATCTACAATATAAGTATAAAATGTCATCATTTGAATTATTAGCAATATTTTTATTACCTTCAAGCACTTCTTAATACAATGTATCAAAACAGCAAAAAACAGAGCTCGTGTGGTATCAGCCATTGTGTTCTAAATTACATCATTCTTTGGAGTCGATAACTCGTATAATATTCATTCGCTTTTTGTTCAAATGATATATTGGCCATCTTTATAGCAGAAAATAATGTCAATTGCTAGTTTTCTCAATCATCAAGAAATTAGTTATTAATTTTCATCAGTACAATACATTTAATATGAATAAATAGCAAAATTATCAGTTGTTGTTCATTGGAGATATAATAATTATAATGACAACAAAATAGAACAATTTAACTATTCTGGTCCATATTGCTATAAGTTACTATTGAAACTTCTCATATTTACAATTACCAACTTCAAACCATTCTCATTAACAAGTCGGCAACAACCATCAAGCAACTAATTGTAGTTTGTAAAGCCCTTAGAACACTAGAGAGAACAGGAACATTTTACGCCTCTCGAATCCTTTTTCAAGAGATTTGTAAACAAAATAAGTTCGCTTAGATGTTTTGCGGAAGAGCGCACTTGAGAGACCACAGAGAATTAAGTCGACTGTGTGGTCGGAGATTTCAATATTATTCTATTTGATTTGGAAGAATAGATGAAAGATATGATGACCACCACAGTAAATACTTTTCTTCGATTATTTGAATATTCCCATATATGTATGAAAGTCAGTGGAACATCAAAAACCGCGGTCATGAGCAAACTGTTATGACCACCTAGTGCACTATAAATTACTGTATATTCATGGCAATCGTTTGCTTACTCTGTTGAGGATGCAGAGAATCACAATAATTGAGCATCCTTTAGGTGAGAGACAGATAACTGAAATCTATAGTTAATCACAATCGATCTTATTACTTACTTGTACTCAGTACAAGGAAGTATTGTGAAACCGACAAAATTCACCTATCAAGATTTTAATGGAAATATCCGTCTAGAGCATCCCTGAATTCATTTTGACTATTTTTGGCTTGATTTCGGTACGAATGTTCGTGCGTGCGTGCGTTCGTGCTTGCGTGCGTTCGTGTATGGTAACTCGCAAATCTCGAAACTGGTTGAACGTATAATGTTAAAATTTTGTATTTAAGACTGATACAGGGTCTAGTTGTGCACCTCAAATTATGGTTTCAATCGTCTGTACCAGAAGTGCACTTTATTTGAAACTTTTTTCGAATTTCTCTAATAAATCCAGAGTGATTAACAGTAGAATATTAAAATTCACTATCTCAACTTGATGTTGTATCAAAATGGTTATCTGCTATTTTTATGAAAATCGGCTAGGCCGAAGTGCACTTTACCCGAAACTTTTTCTGCATTTTTTGCATAAATATAGAATGATCCGCCATAGCATATTGGAATCTTGTATAAAGAACTTCTATAACATCTTATTGTACATCTTACATTATGATTGCGATCGGCTGAGCCGGAAGTGCACGTTACTCAAGACTTTTTTCCAATTTTCCGCATGAATCCGGAATAATCAGCCATAGGATACTGGAATTTAGCATTCGAAATTGCTGTAGCATCTCATTTTCTATTTTTATAACAATCGGCTGAGCTGGGAATGCACTTTATGTGACAGACTTTTTGAATTTTCCGCATAAATTCCAAACAATCAAGTCGTAGAATATTTAAATTTTGTTTTAGGCACTTTTATAATACCTAGTTGTACACCTTGCATTATGATTGCTATCGACTAAACCGGAAGAGCACTTTATTCCAAACATTCATGAATTTTCCGCATAAATCCAAAACGATTGAACGTAGGTTGTTTGATAACAGTATTTAGGACGATTATACCGTCTAGATGCTCATATCCTATTTTTATCGAGATCCACCGAGCCGGAAGTGCACTTTGCTTGACAGTATTTTGGAACTTTCGCATAAATTCGAAACGATAAGGTGTAGAATATTGAAATTTGGTATTTCAGTCTGCTGTAGCATCTGAATGATTGCTTACTATTTTCATAACAATAGACTGAACCGGAAGTGCACTTCAGAAGAAATTTATTTCTCCATTTTGCGCATCAATTCAGATCTGTTGGCAGTCGTAGAATTTTGGAAATCAGTATTTAGGAATGTTGTAGTATAAGAATAATGGCCTACTGTTTCCATAGCAACCGACTTGGCTGAAAACGCATTTTACTTGACAGATTCTTAGAATCTGTTGGGTAAATCCAAAACGATTAATTGCATGTGAAATGATGAGATTTTGTGTTTGATTATATATATCCAATGATATATATAATCAAACACAAAATCACATCGTATTATATATATATATATATATATATATATATATATATATATATATATATATATATATATATATATATATATATATATATATATATATATCCAATGATGTACAAGTGAGTTACGTGATGTTCACGTCAGATTTTTAGATTGAATATGTCTCCTTTCTTTTAACATGAGTCAATTAATTTTAGGAATAAAAGAGGATTGAGAATTCTTTTAAATCAATAACGAAAAATTTCATGGAAAATCGCGAATACAAAAATCTAAAATAGCCTTAATCCAAAACAAGTGGTGATGAAAAGTTGATCACTGGAAACTCATTTTTCTATGCATATTCATATATATATATATATATATATATATATATATATATATATATATATATATATATATATATATATATATATATATATATATATATATATATATATATATATATATATATATATATATATATATATATATATATGTAAATATATATATATATATATATATATACAAGTTAGTCACGTGATGTTCATGTCAGATTTTTTTTTTATTTTGGCGGCTTAGACCAAGCGATTTACTGAATTTCACGTATTTGAAAACATTTTTTTGTCCTTTTTCACATGAATCAAAAATGACAAGACAGAGGGCTAGGCGACAGGGCCAAATAATTGAAAATGCTTTATATATTAATTTCATCTCTATACAATCCAGATATAGAATAGTTTCTCTCCCAATTCTTGTATCACGTATGTAATAAACTCATTCAATCTATAAAATTAATTTCAACATCCAATTTGAGAAATTATCTCAAAATTTCAACGCATGGAATAGTGACGTCGAAGTATTCCTGAATGGCACCGATGGGGTTTTTTTTTTAGTAATATTTGCAAATATTTTACTATCTCAGTTCTAATTTATTCTTCCATTTGCAATAGTTTTTGGAACCTCCATGTACATATATGACAGGAAATTAATATTTAATAGAAATTTGTTACATAACAGTATTAAAAGGAATAAATGGCATTTCTAATGGATTGGTTTCACTTGGCAGAATGTAGGTGGGAAACTAATTTAATCCAGCAGAATTTTTGAGTCATCCAAAACATGTTTTCAATGTCATCCTCTCAAAAGTCTGTAAATTGGATGAGTGGACGACATTTGGTTTTTGTAAACTTGGATGAAGCGAAAACATAATCTTTGCCTTTTTCAAGTTTTGGAGTCCATCAATTTTTTCGTACTGCCGGAGCTCACAAAAATCAAAACAAAAACTTATCATTTTGAACAGACACTTCATTATGAAGTTCCAAATATACCTGATATCCTAACTTTTCAGAAGGATCTAATTGTTCCAATAAGGTCAAGCACGTCCATATTAATATTAAAAAAAATTACGCATATTAAGGACAAAGTGACGTGCTTATAGCGATCGTGCTTATAGCAAAATCGTGTTTATAGTGGTCACATATTCACTAATTAGGTTAATTTTTTGGGACACTATTTTTCGTCATATTTGATCTTGATCATAGTGATCATCAATATTCCTTTCCTATCTTCTATTTATTCACACAATTCTATTTTAAACTGACTTTTCAAAAAGAATAACAGTCTGAAAAGCATGAGGAATTGCATCGGAAGAGGAAGTTATAGATAAAGTTATATTGAGTCTTCACATGGATCAAACCTTATTGATTAACAAAGCAAAATTTACTGAGTGCGCTCATAGGAATAAAAGCGTGAAAAGTGATAATGATCAACGAGCAAATGAGAGAGGATATGTTTTGAATACGAGTAAAACTGACTGTAATATCGATAAGAGTGTCATTAGGTGTGAATTGATGTGCTTAAAAAATCGAACATTGATATGAAGATAAAATAGATGAAGCTGACTGGATGAGTGAATTTGAGTGAGTGAAAAGTCTTGGGAATTCAGCCAATATTTCTGTTTTAATTTCTTTCCTACTTTACAGATTCGGCTGTACCTCAGCCATCTTCAGAAGCGCTACAATTTGATTATTTTTTATCACTTATTATGCTAATTTTATCGGAAATACTTACAAAAGAACTTATATTGTGAAAAATTAAAAATGTACATTGAAATGTAATGTCGAGTTTAATAAAATAGCGGAAAAAAAATTTTTTTCCATTTGTCAAATGCCACAACCTGCATCTGTGGAAGACGTTGACCAAGTGCAAGTAAAAAATCGTGTGTGCACGCATTGTCAAAAAATTACAAATTATCACAAGTAGAATTGAGTTAGTTATAGTGTCAAACAATTAAAAATAGATGCAAGCTTGTGCATCACGCAAGGTGTCAAAAATATAAACAAAAATTAGGAAAAGTACCACAGATATTGAAGAATATTATTGTATATAGTGCTAAGTGCAATAGTATCTGTTTTTTCATTGATATTTTGTTTGTCTTGTTTTATATACAACTTTTTTAATGTAAGTCTTTTGTTCAAGTTGATTTCGTTATGGATAATACTAGTTTCATCAAAATTGAAAGTATGTCCTGAATCTATGCAATGAGTGACTGGAGCACATTTTGGCGTATTTTTATTCAATTTTTTACTGTTTCGTTTATGTTCATCAAGCCTTGTTTTTGAATATCTCTTGGTTTGTCCTGTGTACTGTGCTCCACAATCATTGCATGGGATTTTATAAATTAAATTAGATCTTAAGCTTTTATCTTTTATTTTAGAGAATAAATTACCTACTGTCTTGTACTGTTTGAAACAAATTTCAATTCCTTCTTTATTTCTGAATACTTGTTTAATTTTGTAGCTAACGTAGTAAAGTAGAAAAGAAATCAAAACAGAAGTATTGACTGAATTCCCAAGACTTTTTACTCACTCAAATTGATATGAAGGTCCATAAAGATGTTTTTTCATACTGACGTCAACTTCGGTTGCGAAACTTGATTGATTCAATGGTAAAATGAGCAAACGAGCGAGGCTATGTGCGTGAAATCATAGGCAATAACTAAGACAATGCGAAAACATACCGCAGGTAGTGTTTCACAAGAATCAAGAAATATTCTTGATCTTGTCTTGAAATCAAGACAAGACCAAGACAAGAAGTATTTTTTATTTCTCAAGACAAGACAAGAAAGTACCTATCAAGAATCAAGATTTCTTGTCAAGAAATCTTGATATCTTGACAATAAATTATTCAAATCTGCATATTCATTAATTCATTATTAGAATATTAAAATCTGCTATGGTCAATACAGTTTTTTCCCGACAATAAATTTCATGGTCAGTTTCATCGCTATTTCATGAATTCAGGAGTGTCGTATTAACTTTCAAATTGATATTTGTCTTTGTCAAACTGATAGTTCAGAGTGACAGCGTCATTGTCAAAGTGATGTATTTTAAACTTATGTTTCTTGGGTTCAGTAGAGTTTAAGATGTGATACTTTATCAGAGTCTCGAACTATCGAAGAATCACAATTTCATTACTTTCCCTATTATATATAAGTCGGGAAAATAGAGAGTATCTGTGACTATGATTTTCAAAACAAATATCTGATACATATCGAAAGCATAAGTCGTCAGTTTCCGATGATCAAATCGTTCATGTAGAGGAGAAATGTTTAGGTAGATTCTCCGATACTCTAAGTTGTTAATTCCCAGAAATATTGCTTTATCATAAAACAAATAATAATTGCAAATACTAATTAAAGCATAGAATAGACAGATTTTTTATTTATTATTATTGGTGGTTATCTTGGAAAACGATGCTAGAATCAATTCATAACATAACTGACAGGAAGGATAAAGGATAGACACTACCGCTGAATTGAGTGCTCGGATTGGATAAAGCAATAGAGAAAGGGGACTCCCCCCGAATGTCAAGATCAAGAAATATCAAGAATTCTTGAAACAAGACAAGAAATGCGTCGTCAAGAAATAGGCAAGACAAGAAATTTTTATTTTCTTGTCTTGAAAATCAAGACAAGACAAGAAATGATCATCAAGACAAGAAATCTTGTCTGGATGAAACACTAACCGCAGGCAAGTCAACCATATGATCGCACGAGCGACGCGAAGTGCGTGAATTTTTGGGCAATCGCTGATTTAATGTTGATCTTGCTTTATGATCGATACTGCCTGTATAGGCGGTCTTGCCATCTAGCTGCGGGGCGTAGTCGGAACGCTAGTGGATACATTTGATATTTTGACGCCGGAAAACATTATCACTGGTACAAGACTGTAAGTAGGTTTTGAAGAAGACATCAGCAATGAAGTATGTCGAAACTTGGGTGGACAAACGCCATGTAGCAAATGTATTTTTTATACTATTAGTAAGAGGGAGATAGATACCTTTAGAACAAAAACTCTCAAGGGCAGGTTACGTTTGTTTGAGGGTAAGCGTGTTGGAACATATTTTTGCTCGATCCTATAATAGACGCTTCTTTTGCGCGCTTGCATGAAATTCACATATTAATTAATTAATTAACCTAAATTCGATAATAGATAGTACAGATGAATCTAATATCAATGAATAAAGCCTCCGCCTGGAGTTACTATACAAATTAGTTGAATTAAACATGAATTCTGAGTCTCAATTTCCGTGCAAATCTTAAAACTAAAAGAGATGGAATGAAACTTGTTAGATAGACACGTTATGACATTCAGCCAGCAATTTTATGGATTCGACAAGCCCCGTCACCCAATACTTGACCTTATATTATAATGCTCAAATTAACACTCACGTTGCTTGAATAATTACTTCCGTTGTTCAGTATTATTTCTCCTGGAATAAATATGATCTTATAATTTGGATATAGAAGAGAATATACATGCACATTATCTATATATTTGGGCTACGATTCTGATTCCAGAACGTTTTTCATGCCTTCATTATAATACTATTATTTTAATGTTATTTATTATGTAACTACCAGACTTTGTTTGTAATTTCCTTAATGCTCGTATCTAATCTTCAAATAACCATAAATGTATCTTATTATATTCTACCTCAAGAAAATTTTCAAGGTCGTCCATTATTGAAAGAAAATTACTGTCATCACACCTAGAATAACATATGATCTTAAATAATCAATCAATTACTAACAGCAGATTAATTAAGAGTTGTATACATGTTATCTTGATTTCTTGATGTCTAGAAGATGTGTAATGTGAGGTTACTGTTAGATTTATATTGTAAAACCTATTTATTTGTGATTATGAAAGAGTGAATGAGCATGTTTAGAATTTTACGAGTAAACATCACGATAAATATAACTGTATATGTAAGTATACGGAAATGTGAAACAATATAAAATAAATTTTATCATAAATTTAGAATTATTATTTTATACAGGAAGTAGAATAATATTTATTACCTTTGTTTTCTCCTTGTTTATTTCAAAAATATTCATATTTGTTCCAGCAATGAATAATGCAAAATTACGTAAACATTAATATATATAATAATTATACTTCCAATTAATAAAGGATTATTCAGATTTTGATCAAATTTTTAATACTTATAAGCTGAAAGTACCCTATTACTGAGCTGATTTCTGCTTCGAGAGTTCTCAATTCCAAACCATGGTAACAATTTTCATTAATTCTTTGTTGACTGGGAATGAATGGATATTTTTTCCGCTGAGTAAAAATGAAATTATAGATCATGGATCAGGATGCCTTTGTATTTTTTTATTTCATTGATATATGTCAAATTGATATTTTAAAGAAATTTGTAACATAGAATGTGTTTGTTATAGTATGTGCATTTATTGTGAACGGGATAGCACAGAAAATGTGAAAAATATCAATCAATAAAATACATCATGTGAGTTATGTTTCATTGTATTAGTTTACTGTAATGTGATTGCATTTGCAAAAATTTGTTAGTCAAATCGATAAGATAGTTCCAATACATCCAAATTAATTCAAAAAGCTCAGTAATGGGGGTACTTTGATGCACCCCTCGCCTCAGCCTTGGACTTTGCCCTCGTCTTCACCGAATGCAGCCAAATTTATCCTGGACAACAATGACAGTCGTTCGATCCTTGTAGCATGATATACTATTATTTTAAAGCGTGCATTGAGAGAACCTAATTGCACTACTCGTGTAGTTAACAGTATAATATTGGTGGTCTTACCACCTGAGTGCTGAAACTCAGTGATAAAAGTCTCGCGCATATTATCACAAAATACAATTATTGTAGAAGACTATTAGTTTGAGTAGTATCTCTTGTATTTATCCAAATTATGTTTGAGCGAATATAATTCGATGGAGATGATCATACATTCCTCCACCCCAAAAGTTTGATGTATGACATCTTATTTGTTTTGTAACTTCAAGTGGTAATGATTGTCACTTGTGCGATAAATTCTCATTACTCAAGCTGCAAAACTGCACCACTTACAATCACAGCAACCTTATCACTTCAAGTTGTTCGAGATACCACTGAAATTGTAGTGCGCACCACTTAACTTACTGCTTTCACCACTCAGTTTTTTCAGTATACAATAATACTCACACTATGTTAGGATTATTACATGTAGAACTAAGCATTATTCCACTAGCATGAGTATAAAATTATCTCTATATTATCTCAAAAATATAAATTGTTATTTAATGATTGATCCAACCCGTAAATATGTGCTGAAAGTGTCTAACTATAAGCCAAATTATCTACGTTTGATCATCCATTGTATTAATTTTCTTTAATTCATTTGTAAAAATTTTCAAAATAACCTGACTGTATTGTTTCTGTTGAAACATAAATTTCAGTTTAATATCCTTCAAGAAAAAATTGTGTCATTCGGATTAGAGCATTTATTTGCGTAGTCTCGGCTAAAGCCTGGAGCAAAAGTATATAAATTAAATTTGGAGTTACTGTTTCTCACACATAATTATATAATATACTATTAATTCCGATATATTGAGGGAAGATTCATGCTCAATGCCAATTAATAGGGAGTTTTTGTGGAAAACAAATTCTTTGGGAAATGCTCACTTAATAGTGCTAGCTTAAATTGCAATGTACTTACAAGAAACTTCAAGTGTTAGCAAATACCAATAACATAACAACTGATTTATTCATCAATTCCAATAACGGTGCCCAAAGATAATCGTTTTTGACGTTAACGTTGACGTTTCATTAGCGGTGGCGTGCAAAAATTCCCTAATATGTTATTTTGTTGATTGACATAGATCACAAGAAGATTATGATATTTTATTATGAATGGGAGGTATAAATGGTTGTATGAGAATTTCTGAAGATATTTTAGCAGTAACTGCAATACTGTCTCATTTTTGATACACTTCTATAATTCAATTGCTAGATTTTTTTTAATTGTGACTTCAAAGAAAAAATATCAAAGGCAGACAAGTGCTCGTAGAGATCTTGGTCAAAATGTTTTTTACCGTCACATTGCTGAAAAATTGGTTGGTAAAGCCCTGTGGGGCTACTCATTATAGGATATTGTAACTTTCGAACAACATTCAAAAATTCGCAAAACAGCCATTTAAAATTTTATTAGTCAAACATTGAGGTACTGTCAAATTGAAAGAATTATTGAAGAATCATCTTGATGATCAAGGAACATTTTATACGTTATTCATAATCAAATTTATTTCGCAAATTACTATCTTCCACAATTACTAAGCTCATATTAAGCAGTTAAGACAAACTTACAAAACAGCAGCTTTCATTTAGTACGAGTTTCAAGTTTGTGAGTGCTGTAGTTGCTGGGAGCTCAGCGTCACGCCAGCCAGCCAAACAGTCAAAGGGAAAAAAATGTGCTAAAAAAAATTTTTGTCCAAATGAATCGATTGGTGATTGATTGATACTTGTCTAACTTTCAAATGATGACTCAAGAAAAGACTTCAAATCTTATCCCATTGTTACTTGATATAAGGTTACTTCAAGTCCTCTCGCATTAAGACTATGAAAAAATTAATCGAAGAACTGGAACGATGCATGCAAATTGGACATTGAGGTTCGTTATGACAGTCTTACTCTAGTTATTTTGTGAACAATCGTTATCAATTATAATATCCTCAGGTCGTAATGAATGTAACCATTAAATACACAAATGGAGAAAAAATCTAATTGAATATATATGATATTTAACATTTGCTAAGCAATTGATAACACCTCTTGAGCTTTTTTCAGTGTAATATCAATCTGATTCTCCAATTTTCGAATTCTGAACATGTGAAAAAAAAATTGAACTAAAATAAATTGGGAAGAACCAGATTACAAGAATTGCTCATGATCTGTCTACTATCTAGTAGATCATATATTCTCAGAATACTGCTATCTTTCACATTTAAAATCACTACGAATTATTTTCGTGGCTCATTTAAATCAAGATCGATTCGAAGAAGATTCTGCAACATTTTAATCAAAATATATTCATAATGAAATCATTGTTTATCCAGAATGAGATCCAGCATTCAAATTCTTACAACTATGTTAGTTGAATATGGACAAAGTGAATCTTATACAGTTTTTTCACCCAGTCCCGGAACAAGATCGATCTGAATAATCCTGTATACTTTGTTCTTCAATTATGAATAATATTCGAGTAATAATATTTCACTTACCTTTTGCTGTTTACTTTCCAAAACTGTCCAGTGTCGTGTTAGCTAGCAATTGTTTACAGTACCACCAAAATAATCAATAACAACCGCAGGATGTTTGTTTACACGAATATTTATTGCAATTGAAAAACACTCACGATTTGGCACACTCTGATCACAGTTACACATCGTCCGCGCACATCCAATACAAATACACTACTGAACATTTTACAGGAAGTTCTGCCTTTTACTTCCCATGTAAATAGATCGTTTATAACTTGCTGATTATTTTATCTTAATGTAAACAAACTACAGTGGACGGCATTCACAGACAGACTGGCAGAAGAGCGAGAGGTTTTTAGTTTTAAGGCGGATTTGCAAGTTCGGACGCGACTAGTTGCTTCTTTTGAAAGACTCATACTTTTTAATGACATTATTAGAAAACAAACATACCGGGTGTTTGAACATATGAAATAGGAAAAATATATGTTACGGTATTCTAATAATGGAAAATAGAAGCATGACCTAATTTGTGTCTATCATTCATTTTTGCATGTGGTACACAAAAATTTTGCTGTGCAATTTTATAGATTCATATTTTGTATTCTGAGTTCTATTATTAGCCATAGAGCACAGGTACTTCTAAATATCAGTGAAGAGTATACTACAGAGTTCATTTTAGAGCAACAAAAATTGATTGCGATACAAAGGGGCACCATATGAGTGTGTGACAAGTCGAAGAAAGCATATTTATGATAGAGATGTGCCGCATCGTTAAAAATGTATATCCGCAGATACGGATACGGATACAGATCATTAGTGTCTAGATCCGCGAAATTCGGACCTTAACTTTCGTTTTCAATCGGCGCCGGAGCGTGTGACCTCAGTGCAGCAAAAATTGTTTATGACTCACATCAATATCATAATAGACTTTTGTGGGACAAAGCTGCCAAGTTACTGTTTGTGAGTTACAATTGACTTTTACTGAATCTCAATTATGACATTTGATTATTTTCGAATTTGAAATAATCAGCCATAGAATATTGAAATTTCGTATTAGGTGCTTCTATAACATCGAATTGTACACTTCGTTTTATGATTGCGATTGGCTGAACTGGAAGTGCAGTTAACAAAACAGTTTCACGAATTTCATGCATAAATCCAGAACTGTAGAATTCAAATGATAACTTTGTACTTTCATAGCAATTCACTAAGACGGAAGTGAACATTTTTTGTCAATTTTTCGCATTAATTCGAAACTATTGGCCGTATAGCGATCAAATTCATTATTTGAGATTACTACAGCATTTTAATAAATTGTAACATCTAAATGATTACCACAAACTTTGATTACAGTAAATAAGTCAACATCCTTCATTTATTTGGATGTAATTTTCACTTCCACTATTTAAAAGTATAATAAGGGTCTAGTTTTTGACATTGATTATCTATAAAAGCAAAAATAGTAAATACTAGAGGGAATTCGTTTACTGTTTTTGAATGACTTGTCCTTGCGTGATTCATTCCTGAACATCACTCTTCCAATAGCTTGAATGAGAATGATTGCCATCTAAGTAATCAATAACGTTTTTGTTTTCAGAAAAAAAAGTACATACAACTCTGTACTTCTGGCGAAAAAGCGGATTTTTTCACTGAATTGTTAGCCTGAAGTAAGTTCTCATGAACCCATTAGAAGCTATTAAAAGGAAAAGAACGTTATAAAACTATTTTCTTCATTCTTTTTCTCTTCTGTTATAGAACAATGAGAACTTTGAATTGCTCACGTTGAGTTAACGTGAATAAATAAAAACAATACTACAAGCAGTTGACAATAATTTACTGTGTAACAGAATGTACTTGGAGACATTTTGATGATAATAATAAAAGGATATTGAATTATAATCGATTGTGTTCCTCATTTTATTCCTTTTTCCTTTATCAATCTATTCACGTTGCATAAATGTCAGCTTACGAGTGAGATATATACAAATTAACTAAGCCGCGTAATTTTTACCCTTTCAATTATTCCTTCATCAGTCAATTAATCACGCCTTGTTATTTCAATTTGCCTGAAAACTGTTCATTCATTATGTAGTCTATATTTGATAAGGTTAAGTCAAATTGAAAATATGATTTGATGCTTTTGAAATAGAAAAACTTCTTTTTCACATATTATGTTTGAGTATGTTGACTTCAAGTGTCAGTATCGCATTTAGAATCTGGTTATGTGGATGGAGTTGCATTATATGCTCATGTTCATAGCTAACTGGAGAATAATAACAATTATGCAAGTGGTTAATTTCCCTGGGAATATGACATGATGGATTTGTACAACTCTACAAATTTGAATAGTAATACCCACAGCGATTGTATCCAAACCGATCAAATTAAGGATATACACGAGATAAACAAGATGCAATCAATAAATCATGTGAATCTAGGAATAGTTCTAAATACATCAAGAAATAGTTATTCATAGTACTTGTGTGGAAACTTTTATATTTATCACTGGAGGAAAAGTTCTTACTGCTTCGCCTAAAACACTGTATTCCCTTTTCTTTAGTAGCTCATCACATTTCACTAAAACCTCTCTGAAATGTCATAAATTGTTGTCATATGTATGTTTTCTTATAGAGCAAGATCCCAGGTTCCTTAGACATTACTTAGTTTCTGAGAAACAAAATGTGTGGAATAGAGTAATGTTAGTATGTACTTTGATCATATACGCACAGTTGCTAGTTTGTGCCTACAACCAATCTACAGATACGAGGTGCTAGGGATACGTTAAGACATAAATAACTTTCCTAAAAGTCTAGGTGCTAGTTCATAATATTGTAAGTAGTGGATGATGATGACTGTTATATTGAATGAAGGAAACAAGGTGTGTGAATTCACTCATGAGTTTTATCATGAAAATTCTGAAACATTCATTCATTTGTTCTACAAAATTTCAAATCTAAGAATCGGTTTTGACACCATCATCTTAGGCTTTGGCTTTCATAACGGTTAGTTGTTGCAGAGCACAGTTTTTTTGGTATTTCATTTTCAATTTTTTAGCGCATTTTTCCGAAAAAAGCGCTATTATATTCACTTTGGCTGTCTGGCTGGCTTGCTGGCTGGCTGGCGTGACGCTGAGTTCTCAGCAACTATACTATTTACAGACTTGAAACTGGTACTAAATAAAAACTACTGTTTTGTAGGTCTGCACAAATTGCTTTAATTCAAGCTCAGTGATTGTGGAAGATTAAATTATTCAATTACTTGTTTCAAATGGAACAATGTCCATGGATATATGTGACATTAGGGATATGGCAACTGAAATTTATTAAAGCAGATAAAAATTTAGTTACAACTTTAGCCGGGTGTCACTATTATTATAGACCGTCAGATAGTCGTAGATTTGAGTGCCCCATTTTGTTTTCTCTGCCTTCAAGAGTTTTGATAAGTATGTATATTTGGAGTATAATAATGCCAAAATTAAAGCTGGACCGTGTGGCCAACATAATAATAATTAATTTTTAATTTTTATAAAAAAACTTGTTTTGATCCAATTTTCTTGTCTCTGCCATGCTTACGAAATGAAATTTAGGGAAAAAAGAGTCAGTGAAAAACGATAGGCAGAAGTGATCCACTTGGCCAAGGGTTTGGAATGAGGGCTCGATTATGCAAAAAAATTATATCAATTATTCACGTTCTTCTCGTTTCTCAGTCAGTGAAAAACGATAGGCAGAAGTGATCCACTTAGCTAAGGGTTTGGAATGAGTGCTTGATTATGCAAAAAAATTATAACAATTGTTCACGTTCTTCTCGTTTCTGCCGTTCTGCCAGATGAAAGTTGATATCATAAGTATGTCGAAAAAACGAATGGCATAAGTTTTTCGAATGACCAAGTCAAGATATGCACGAGAACATTCAGAGTTCCGCAAGATGTTTTCGTACATATCTTGACTTGGTCATTCGAAAAACTTATGCCTTTCATTTCTACGAGATACTTATGATATCAACTTTCATCTGGCCAAACGGCAGAAACGAGAAGAACGTGAACAATTGTTATGATTTTTTTGCATAATCGAGCACTCATTCCAAACCCTTAGCCAAGTGGATCACTTCTGCCTATCGTTTTTTACTGACTCTTTTTTCCCTAAATTTTATTTCGTAAGCATGGCAGAAACGAGAAAATTTGATCAAAACAGGTTTTTTTTATGAAAATTTAAGATTAATTATTATTATGTTGGCCACACGGTCCAGCTTTAATTTTGGCATTATTATACTCCAAATATACATACTTATCAAAACTCTTGAAGGCAGAGAAAACAAAATGGGGCACTCAAATCTACGACTATCTGACGGTCTATAATGTACAGTTGTCAAATCTATCCGGAATTCATTCAATGACTTGTTTGACGCAAATTTGGAGCTTATGAGAATGAATCATTATTATTAGTTGAAAATTTCTTTACTTTTGGTGTATTTTTTTCATATAGCTTTGATGAAGATCAAATTATCATTTTGAGGTACAGCACTTGACTTTCCGTCAGTCAATAACTAAACAATGGAGAATAAAAGGTATTTTTGAGTTTGTAAATGCATAAATTATGTACCTATCAAACTGTCAACTTGAAACTAGTACTAAATGGAAGCTGCTGTTTCGAAAGTTTGCCAAAACTGCTTGATTTCAAGCTCAGTAATTGTGAGAGATGGTAATTTGCGAAATCTCTGAGGTAACAAGCATTCATGAGCTGTCAAAAATGCGCTTTCATCAACTAGATGATTCTTCCATTTTTTGACTGAGAGCATGATCATTCCTCTCATTTTTATTACATCTACCTTCACATAATTTATTAATACACACAGATGTTAACTTACACTCACATCAATTGTATTCACTCTTGAAGATGATCCGGTTGGGACCGAAACTGTAGAATAGGAAAGAACAGTAGAACTCCTGACTGAATTCCCACACTTCGTTTCCTTCATTCAATATAACAGTCAGCATCAGTGGTAATTCTGATAGACTCTTTGAAGCTCGCAGAGAATAATGTAATCTTTTTATAGTCTTAGTTCTAATTTTCATATATGATACTCAGGAATAAATTTCAGTTCTTTTTGTGAACGGCCAGAACAACTGTAGGGCTGAACATCCCACAGATACAATTGAAATATCGCTGTGAATGTAAGCGCAAGGACACTATATGTACGCTTGATAGTAAGCGAGATATCTGATTCAGACTATAAGTGAAATTAGGTACGTTATTTTTTTGCGAGCTCTAAAGCGTCTAGTGGAAATTACTGCCGATGCAAATTCTGGTAGTGTTTATCAACTCTAACAATATTCTCTAGAACATTGATGAAAGTCAGCATTAATGCCCGTACTTATAGTCGAAACTCAATCTCGTTCTTGAGTATTACTTGGCCAAGTCGAGGCGAAGTCACTATAGATACTTACTTGATATTCTATCCTATTAGAGCAAGATAACAGGCCCGCCAGACCTTACTTATTTTCTGAGAAACAAAATGTGTGGAATAGAGTAGTGTTAGTATGTACTTTGATCATACGCATACTAGCTAGTTTGTGGCGACGGCCAATTTACAGATACGAGGAGCTAACGGTACGTTGAGACATTACTCACTTTTCTTAAGGTCTTGAGAGCTGATTTTGAGGTAAGTTTCAGAGAATATTGTTAAAAATTGATAATCAACACTGCTAGACACTTTCCATCGGATGTAATTTCCGCAAGACTCTTCAAAGCTCACAAAGAATAACGTGATCTTGCTTATAGTTTGAGTGTTAATTTTTATATATGACACTCAGGGTACAATTTCAATACTGTTTGTTAACAGCTAGATCAATCGTAAGGCTAAACATCCCTCAGACACATCTAAAATATCGCTGTGAGTAAAAGCGCGAGGTCACTATTTGTAGGCTTGATAGTAAGTGAAGTATCTATGGGCATCAAACTCTTCCTTGGTCTGGCTTTTTATAAAAAGTCTTGGAATTGCTCACTGAGTATTATATATAAAAATTGGGACTCAGGCTATAAGTAAGATAACGATATTTTTTGCGAGCTTTAAAGCGTTTAGCAGGAATTACTGCCGATGAAAAGTGTCTGGCAATGATGGTTATCAATTTTCAACAATATTCTCCAGAACATACATAAAAATCAGCACTCAGATTCTAAGAGAAGCGAGTATTTTCTTGATGTACCTATAACACCTCGTATCTATGAATTGGCCGTCGGCACAAGCTAGTAAATATGTGTATGATCAAAGTACTGACTAACACTATTCTAATCCACAGATTTTGTTTCTCAGAAAATAAGTAAGGTCTGGCGGGTCTGGGATCTTGGACTATATAGTCGATACTTGACGAAGCTTGAGATTTCTTGTTTTTGACATATATTTGATTGATATGTTTGACGTTCATGACAGTATTTGCGAAATATTCCTAGTTTGTCTACTGAATTTGATCTATTTTTGGATAATTTGATTGGAAATGTAAGTTTCAGTGAGTTGTATACCTCTATGGCATATATCCATGTTGGAAATATGAATGTCAAGAATAACTGACACGAATACTTGAGCACGACTCAAGGTAGCCTTGCAGTAGACTCAAGTAAAGCCGGAGTCAAACAAACGCGAAGTATTACTCCGTAGTCAAGTAACGACTATTGGTAATATTCGCATACTTGAGCAATTCTCAAGTCTGAGATCGAGCGAAGTATTGACTATAAGTACGGGCATAAGACTTCAAGAAAAGTGGGTAATGTTTTAACATATTCTAGCACCTTGTATCAATGAATTGGCCGTCGGCACGAACTAGCAAGTATGCGTATGATCAAAGAATCGACTAGCACTACTCTAACCCACACATTTTGTTCCTCAGAAAATAAGTAACGTCTGGTGGGTCTAGAATCTTGCACTATAATTGATTTTCAGGTGCAATAACCGGTCAACTCCACTTTTCATCAAAATTCAGTTTATGTACGTATGGTCTACAGTCGCTTATTCCGCATCTTTTGGTATGACAAACAGTCAGATCCAGTGACTCCTAACGGTGATAAATAGGTCGTGGAGTTGACTGAACATGTACTTGAGTGCAAAAATCAGTCATCTCCCAGGGATGACTGCCTTTTGCTACCAATAAAGTTGTCAATATTTTTTTGGTAGAATATCGTGTTATGATTTGTTTTATGTGTATTGAGTGAGAGATTGCTTTATTTCATTCGGTGCAAAAAACGGACAGCTCCAAGACTTTCAAATCTTTCATTTTCTCTGTTTTTCATCATATTCCTTGATTGAGAAATGTATTCATATTCTGTGGAGTTGACTCTTGTTATAATAAGCTCAATAAATGGATATTGAGTAAGGGATTGCTTCATTTCATTAATATCTGTAGATTCGGTGCAAGAAACGGACAACTCCAAGACTTTCAAAACTTTTCATCTCAGCGCCATTTGGAGAAAAACCATTTTTTCAATAACTAGATCATAGCTAGATACTAGTACTTTAGTTCCAGATAAATTTTTGAACAAAATTCAAGCTATTGAAACTTCCAGACAGTTTAATTGATTTTACTCAAATTGTAAAGAAATGGAGTCGACCGGTTATTGCACCGAGCCCTTTAATTTTTCGAAATCGACAAAATATTTTATAGAAATCACAAGTTAGCCATGAAAGAGATGTTATGGTTAAGGTACCAACTATGCTTCCTATGACAACATTATTTTCTCTCATTGAATGACTATTGATAGATATTATATAATTCAAACAGCTGCAGTAACTTATTATAGATTGGTGTTGAATCAAAATTATATCAGTTTTATTCAACACTAATATCGAATTGATCAGTTGACAGACTTGGTCGGAAGTGCGTTTCATCAAATAAATGTTGCTTTTTCTATGCTTTTTTCTCGATTAAAATTGTGGATATCATTCGAAAAATCATATAAGAGGTGACCTGAAAATTCAGGACGAAACAGATATGTGCCCCTCTTTTGTTCTTTGCAAAGAATCTGAGCTCTGAGCTGTCAAATTTATGATCAAGTAAGTGTTTGATTGAATTTTGATATTCAAATAATATTTATAAAAGAGTATTTTCATCTTTAAACTCTCGATGGTCTGATTTACATCGGTCCAACATAAAAATAATACAGCGTACGCGTTGAGAATCATGAATATCCTAATAAATAGTTGAAAATCAAAACCTAATTGTCTCACAAAGTTACATATTCAGGGCGGGGGTCGATTTCCACACCCTTGTCCTGCAACTGTAGACGTGTATTTTTTCCTTATCAGGACTCTTTAGTACAGTATAGCAAGCCTTAGACAGTTGGACTAGTAGCCGCGAAGCTAATGAAAAGTGAATTGATACATGGCATGCAGAGTTATAAATCTGCAGCAGTGCCATCTACCATAATAGAGCCGAGAAAGCAAAGCTGAAAGAATACAGGGCACTGTGAAATGACTCTTGAAAATTATCCTTGGAACAGACTTGGATAAATTGTGAAAAGTCGAAACCTGATTGTCTGACAAGACTACAAATTTGTGTTTGGTTTTATTACGAACCATTTTCAAAGGTCATTTTACAGTACCCCGTATAACTTCAAACTAAGTGAGTATTTGAATTAAATATTAAGATAGCAATCAAAAAATCTCTATCAAACTTGAAATAAAATAGGTTTCAAGAAATAGTCAGCTGTAGTTTTTGTTGAATGATTCAAAATCATGATGAGTTACAAAGTCTCTCGATATATAGGTAGCTGAGCCAAGAAATTCATGCTTTTTATCACAAGAACTGATCCTGTAGAAAACGAGAGCCCGACTGTTGCATTAGTGAGATGTAACCAAATGGAAAACACTTGGTATCAAGGTGGAGAGAGCTCAAACCTTTTGAGTAACATTCTATGCCTCGAAATCAAGCAACTCTCAATATTATCACACAAATTGGGTTATATATCAATAAACATCCCAGTTGCTTTATCAACTATCCAATTCCTACTGGGGTTATTACGCAATATTTTGCTATATTGTTGCATCGTCTTCATGCTCCACACAATCATTATTTTTGAAACGAAGACACACAGAAAATAATTACTTGTCAGTTTGAGAGATATGACTAATATTTCCCTGTATTTGAAGATATTAAGTATGATTTTCTGTGGTTGAGAGTTACTTCTGATAAATACAATATCAAGAAGTGGTCACTCCATTAAATAATAATAAATACTGCATTATGTGCAAGCATTTCCCATTTCAATTTCCATTGCTCTTTTCTAACTCTGTGATAATATATCATACCAGTAACATAAATTTCTCCTAATTTTGCGTACACAATTGAAAAAGCTGGTCACAGTCTTGTGAATTATAACTGAAATGTTGGATGTATGTTTAAATAGTTTGCAGATTAGTTTCTACTCTCGCTAACATATTTGATTGAAAAGTTCTAGGCTATCTATTGTAGTTGGAATTCAATTAATTTGAATGTAATAAAGACTTAAATCCAAATAGTTGGTCTAAATCGTTTTAGTTATATTCCGCTGCTTTATGTACTAGCCTCTTTGTAACAGCATAAATATATTTCCGCGTTTTGCACAAAGTTGAAATTCCATTATAAACCTTGAGCTTGTGGTTGCATATTCTTTTTCTGTTTGTTTCAGTTCCAAGATTAATGCAGACATTTTGCAAACATGCTCCGAATATGACGTACGTGAAATTGAAAATACAGACAGGAATACCAAGAAGTAAAATATACTATAAACAGACGTTAGTTACATTACTTCTGTACGTCAATTTCTACAAATATTAAAATAATGTGATGGGGAGTCACATATGCTCTGAGATATCAAAGGATCTGAAATTTTATACAGCTATGCAGAACGATCTACGACGCAGTCACATATTGACCAATACCATATTAAAAATGATAAGATCTGGTTGATAACCCTCGAAATCATAATCAGCCTATAATATATGATCTGCTTTTGTAAAATTAGTATTTATTCTATATTCTATTTATCCTATGAATTGATTGATAAAAACGTCATAGGTACCTCCTACCAATTTTGAGATCTGAGGGCCCAGCACTTACCTTATCCCTCTGATGTCAGAGCTGGTGACCTTCCAGCATCTAGAATCTGCGACGTGATGTAGGCAGCTGTCGATTATTGGATTAATATTGCTTTGGACTGGAATCCGATTATACGCGAGGTTGGACTCTTTGATATGACGATCACATCCTTATCATATTTCGACAAAAATGCAAACCGAATGTAAATGAGCGAAGTGGCGAAGGGGCGCGATAAGGAATTTGAAGGAAGAACGTTGTTGAATTGTTGTCCACAAATAGATTAAAGACATCCTAAAACCCGGGTGGATGTTCTTGATTTGGAATTTGCTGCAGTCAAATTGATTTAGTTCTTTTACTAAAAGAAGGAAATAGATAAAAATGAAAACAAGGAAACTGAAGAATAAATAATAAAATTATTGGTGAGAATAGTTCTTGTTTCTGACTTGCTACCATGAATGAAAATATTAAACTATTGATTTTCAGACAAGGGTTTCAATATTTCATTTTATTTAACCAACTAAGGCAGTAAACAGGATTTGTGAGTCTACAATAATTGAACATGTACATTTAGATTTGAACCTTCATAGCGGTCGTTCGCTGCAAAATTACTATATATATTTTTCGGCTTGAAAAAAACTATCAAGTTTTCATTGAAATCAACTTGATATGTTTTCATACTTCAACTGAACATATGCTGCTCAATTGTTAACTCACAAATCTTGTTCACTCCTGAAGATGGTTCAGATGGGATCGAAAATGTAGAGTAATAAGTAATAATCAGTCTTTTGATTGAATTTCCATAGTTTGTTACATCAATAATAATAGTCAAACAAAATCAATATTCAAATTCCAATTTCTGAACAAATAAATTCATGATATTAATGAAAATAAATTTGATTTTTTTGAGTTTTTGCAAAGATGAACCGTGAATGCTACATGCTTTTTCTTATAATTATAGCATCCTTTCTTAGTGAGAAAATTGCACGAAAACATGGAGATATAAGTACAAAGTGTTGAGCAACACTACACTGTTGTATTAAGAGAAACATTGTTTAATTAAATTAAAGTCGTCTTCATACGGTGTGTGTTACCATATTTGCGCTATCTTATGTCTTGTGCAAGGATACTTTGTTGTTTCATACTAGAATGTTTTCTGAAAAGCTAGATGTTTGCAAGACACGATATTATAAGGCTCAGCTACATATTAGATGTATAAATGAATCCTTGAAGAATATTTCTAATTTGAATTAATTTATTTTCTGTTAGAATAGGCAAATTGCTATAATAACCAGACAGAATGAAGAAATACAGGTTGCGATCAATATATAGCAATTTGAAAAAATCTATTGACAGAAAATTTATTCATTCTCTACTATCTACCACACAAATTTCAAGTCGATGAGTTTACAGGTTCAGTTTTACCAGTTGTTTTAGTCAGTCTACTTTTTTGAGCTTTGTCGTATCTATTCTACAATGATGCTGAACTGATACTTGCACAAGTAGTACGATCATTTATAAGTCAGTGTTGAATCAATTAATTTGCAGTAATCTTGAAATAGATGTTGAAAATTAAATGGAAGAAAATTTGATGGTGAAATTTATTGTCGATGGTACTATTGGAAACAGTAAAAGTTATGCAGGACTCAAGATATAAAACAATGTAGGTTACAAAACTTGAGTTACAATGTATTGTCACAAATGTAAAATAATAGCTCACATAATTATTCATTTGAAGTCGATGTAACTGTAAGCCCAGTTAGCATTGACCAAATCGATGTTCAATTGTTGGACATGATTGACAGGCTATGGTCACTAGATGTTCAGTGGTTGCCAGGCAACAACTGTTAGACAATTTATTGTTGACCCATTGTCGGCTTAGATATATAAGAGCGTGAGCTGAGATAGGAAGTCAGTCAGTGATTCAGTGATTCAGTACGAGTAAGTCTGAGCGAAATAGTGTTCATACAAGTGTATGAAATAAAAACTGGCACTGTAACCTGTGATTCTAAATAATCCTGAATAAAATTTGTGACAGTACCAACAATAGTTTTCTCTTCATCTTTTGGACTCTATATTGTTGGATAAAAGCGATCATGGAAGGGGTAATACCATTTGGTACAAAAGTTGCTATCAAAATAGTTGTGATGAGAATAGATCAACTGGACTATAACAAAAAGATGAACAACTGAATGCAATATTGACACACGCTGTCGCCTTTAGGCACAGTATTTGATGGAGTCTCTGAGTTAATAGAAAGTCAGGGGTTCATAGATCCGAGGACGAGGCGCGTACTATTGGGCCTAGCAGTTACTTTGGCACTAAGGATTAGACAGAAAAAAGACAAGCCAAATAATAAACTCACACAGATATAGTTGAAACATTATTGGATAAAAATATTTCCAGGATTGTAGAACAGGATGACTGAGGATGAGAATTATATGTAAGTGTATACACTGCTTCTCATTTTACTACATCCATGTCATAAAATCTCTTTCGTCATTGGTTTCCATGAACACAATTTCATCCCTATCTCCCACCGCAGATGTGTTTATGGAAATGCCTGTAACGTCACCGTCGCATCTGGTGGAACTTGCAGGCACTAGGAATATTCATCTCCCATTTACATTAATAACGAATCTGCTACATCATATTTTGATGCAGCGTGACATATTTGAGTAAAGCCTTAGGAAGTTGCCATTGGGATGCTGACGTCTGCTTCGTAAACGCACACGCATTGCGAGTATCACGTGTCAGAGTGCCTCACGTGATGTAGCAAATATTTATTAGGGACAAATGTCCTGGATTTATGTCACTGCGATGAAATGTCGTTTCTTTCTTATTTATTGCGAAGCATAAAAACATGAGAACCGTTTTATTCTGTGTGTAACTTTATTGGTGATTTTTTCCAGTATCATTGGGCAGAATCACGGTTATTGCAGTAGATATCAATATGGATACGTAAATGTGACCTTTTTCAGAATACAAAAAATTATGGAAGTAGTCAAGGGATCTATATCCAAAGAATTTTGACTGCTTTCGATTATAAGATCAGTGAATGTCGATTTTATTAATAAAGTTATTGTTACGTTTACATCTTTGTTGATATTGTTCTTCTCGAATATTCCATTTTCAAATAGTCGTCCATTTCCATTCATTTCGTATAGTACAACACAGCAATATCAACGATCGTGCAGTAAATTATTTCTTAGCCTGTTATAGAAATGCGAACAGAATAATTAAGTAAGCAACCAAAGCGAATAACAGATAAAGGATCCCACCCCCAGGTTGGCATGTTAACCCACGCATCGTTTTTATATTCTTCTTTTATTTTTTCATCATAATAATAATTATTTAGTCACGGAAAAAAACGTACACGCATAAATATAATACAATAGTAGATAATGGTAATGGGTATCCATAACAAGTATTTAGTCTAAAAGATTGGTAATAACAAGATCGGTGTTTTTGCGTCTGTGGCTATACTTAGAGGCATCGCACGCGGGCTCAAGGCGTGAGCTACCCCTACGACTTAGCCGACACCGCCCCCCAGGTCGCGGGGTCGAATAGCACCATGAGTTTCGTTGCAAGATTTGAGACAATGAAGTTATAAGACAGTCTAGAGAATTGAAGAGCAGAATGCGGTGAGGGATTGTAACAAAAATATCAATCGCATTTGGTTCCTGTTGATTGATATGTTTGTTCAATGGCATGACAGAGATAACATAACAGTTTTTCTATTCGATCATTGATGCAATAAGTAGCTTCATTGTAATACTTTGTGCATCAGCTGTCGATAATAAACTCCTGGATACCTCACAAAATGGATGTTCAAAGAGATATATTATTGATAAAAGCCAAAACAGAGTAAATTATTTGAAACATTTGTCCTAGAGTGGTGTAACTCACTCTTAATAAATCTTTTTTGATTCACGAACATTTTCATTGAATTTTGATTCATCTATCTCGATAAGATATTTGAGATGATGATAAAAAATACTGGGTTATATCAACAAATATTGGTCAGAATATCGAAACATCCACTTCTTACTTATTGATTGAGTAATTAGATACATCTAACACAGATTTTTCATTCAATATTATGTCGAAGAATTCTCATTATGAGTACAGAAGTTATTCAGATTGGATTTTTTGTGCAACCAGTTTATTATTGTTGTCATAACTATACTGATTGCAGGGTAATAACGTGATAAATGATATCCAAAGGCATTATTTTGAAGAATACCGAACAAGAATGTCACGTTTTCCTGTTACAGCAAGTAACTACAATGATTTCTCGGACAAAAATCACAATGACAGAGCGTACACTGCTTATAATTCTGGTTGAAATAGTACATCAGTCGGATATCAAATATTTAAGGCACCACGGAAGTTGAACGGACGATAATATCCACGGTCAATGTACACACCTCGGGCCTGAGGCCCTTGGAAAGTACACTGCTAACCTCAGGCATCATTGTCCTCTAAACACCCTTGATACCTCAATTACTATAAAATTGTCGTGATAATAATGGAATTCCTGTTAATCCTCATGCAGAAATTTCACTGTTACTCTTTCCAATAAATTTGTTCATGAAATCGAGATATTGTGCAATTTTCAATCATTGAACTCCTGTCCAATTTTCTGTAGTGAAAAATATTTTTGAACGAATCAAGCAATAGCTTTTTTCTTTTTGATAATACAGGCTCTGATTATTCATTCACCATATCATTGTGTTGATGAATAATTAATCATTCTAACTCAACAATTTGGATTAAAAACAGTTTGATCCAAAGAAAAGTCCAATAATTCAGTTTTTTACTCACTCTTTTGATAAATAATACTTCATTTTTACTGCTAGTTCTCGTATTCCGCATTTTAGAGAAGAAGAATTAGAACAAATTTTTGGAACCTTACAATATTTGGTTCACAAGAAGAAAGGAAGTTAGTCAGAAACTCATTATCTTGGGCGATAATTCCCTTGTTGTAAATTTATTATTGAGGTAATCAATTTGTGATTGCGTTTATACAAGAAATCAATTCAAATTTTGGAGCAATCAATTGATAAACCACAAGATAGGGTTCATTTAATCGGCGGATTTTTGAAGTCTCCAATAAAAATCTGAAGTATAGTGAGTTTTTGCTATCGGAAATTAATAATATTGTTGAATGGGGTGAAACTTGTCCAACTGTTAGTTTTCTCTTATTCAAGTGCATTCTATATCATCCAACTCTGTTCTTTCAATGCACCCTGCTCATACTACTTCTGAATATTTCCATCTCCATCCTATAACCTCATTTTGTGGGGCGGCAGCCGGCGTTTGCCACGTGCGCAGAACATAACATGGAAGACTTCCGCACCGGGATGTAGAGCCCTGTGCACCAGGCTCAAATATCCGCCTTTCGGTCTCCAATCAAACCCCCAACAAGATATATATAATACAATATAAGGCAACGACAGTTCATAAACTCTATGTCGTACGAAGTTATGATAGTGATGAAAGAGGCCCAGGATTAGGAATTCTCAAAATGTAAATGGTATAAGAAAAATTGACTTCCTATTGATGTATTACAATTTTAGATGAGTTTTTTTTAATTAGTATTTGTAGTAACAAGTTTATCTGAATAAAAATAGCTCTATCAAATTCAACTCCTGATATTCAATATAAAAAAACTCCACAGACTTCATTTGAGTTTTTATTTTTAAACAAGGTTATGCGCCGTAACAGTAATGATTGGAAAAATTGGTATATTATATGCCAGTGTTAAAAATGTGATCAGAATTGACCTAGCATCACATTGTGAGCAATCAAGATATACAAGACTCTGGTCAATGATGTTTTTAGCCGTGATGCATATATTATTCGAATAACTACTGGTATTTTAGACTAGATCGCCGTTTTCTATGTAGCTAATGGCACAAACTACTGAATAATGTATTTATTAGACGTATGAGAATAATTGTAAAGATCTACATTACATTAAAAAAGTACAACAATCTCCCTTAGAGTTTTGCAATTGCATTTTGAATGAGAGTTACTCTGCTTGATGAGACAGACAACATACATTAAATTTGGAAACGTCTGCTTCCCATGAAAAATTTTTTTTTTTCATACAAAGCTAATATAAATAGTACAGGCAGACGTGAATTGTTCGAATAATGGACTTCTATTTTTGAACTCCATAGTTTATGAATATCAAAATAACAATAAATAGTTGAGTTGATGGAAATTTTATTTTCATGAGAATGGCTGATTTATTGATGTGAGGACTGAAACTTTCAACTCAAATTTATCAATCGTCTATATTCAAGAATAAATTGCAGGAGAATAATCTATCCAAAATCTTTGTTTTATGCAGCAGCGTATTCGGAAGTCTAGACCGTTGAAAAACTAATTGTATAACTCCTCTATGAAAATCAAACTGCAATGGAAATGTCGATAAACATTCAATATTCAAGATAACGACGTGTTTTCATCCCATATACAATTAGATATGTTATTTTTGGGTTCGAAACGCCATCAACTTCCCAAATACTCAAATATCCCAAATCAAGTTTAGTGTTTATATACTATAGCATTAAAAAAGGAAAAATTGCTTGTATTTCTCAAGTTTCGTTCACTCCAAAAGAGATGGATACTATTTCGAGAACCATTTGGTCAGGAGTTTGAAGTTTTGCTCTTGTTGGAAGAATCTTGAAAGTTATCTGTGTCATATAATCTAGTGATTCTAAGTAAACTCTTAATATTTGTGCCTCGCTCCTGTTGTCAAATAATACACTCCAAATTTATGTCAGGTACGTGGTACATTTCATTGTCAAAACGCATATTGTTATGATAATTACTATCAAACTGTATGTTAGTTCTTCACTAAAAATAAAACTTTTTTATGGGTTATATTCAGTACAAAAATAATATTCAGTAGATTTTTTTAAAGTAAGCATTTTCTCCAATTCATATCCATACATGTAAAGAGACTTCTATAAAAATGTATTTGGAAAAGACAACTCAAAATATATATATTGTATTGATTTGTAACAAATTTAAATTTATATACATTTGGTCAATTAAGGTGTGAAAGTATATCAAGTTAATACTCAAGATGACTACCATTTATATAAAAATATTTTTAATATAGCAATTCGTTTGGCAGGAAAGAGCTCCCAAAAATGTAAATAGAAGTCACCTCAAAATATTTACGTCATTTCCAAGAACAATAATAGGAGGTCCAATTTTTCCATTACCTTCTTGCAGTTACTGTTGAAAATACAATAATAGTTAGAATATATATGAACGATGATTCAATTTCTAATCCTGGGTATAAACGGAAAGAGAAAAGAAAGGACTTACGTGGTGCAAATGTAATGGTGTTTTGCTGACAGGGGCGAAGCGGAGTCCGTAAGGCGGTGACGCGCAGAGCCCTCATCTCGCACAGTGCATATCTCTCAGCTCATCTTTGTCTGGTGTCCTACTCATATTTTATTACAACTATAATTACTTTGTAGCTTAGATCATTTATACAAACACATATAGAAGTATGTATAATCATTGTTCAATATAATGTACAAGTTTCAACGGCTACACATCGAGGAATTTAAAACATGGAATAGGGTCATTTACATTTTAGATAAAATTATTTATACGATTTAAATTTCAGAATGAAAGCGTTATTTTATCACAGTGGTAGTCATTGCTCCATATTTATTAATCTTATATTTATATATAGTAGTGTGGGGACGTACGGCGTGACATATAGTAAGTGATGTGACGTAACACCGTCTGTCCCGCACCCCGCGCTATAAATACACGTTAGACATTTGAATTCCTAACAAGAATTTAACAACGGACATGAATATCGTGAAATAAATCAATCAATAAGTTTACACAATATATGTATATTCCTATTTATATTATATGTATATGTATATTCATCATTTATAATTATTTATATATACCTATACAAGAATTAGAGTTGTTTTATATTTACCTATATTCAAAATTAAATGATAATCTTATATTAATATGTATACGTACCTACGTATGTATAATGGTATGTATAAATGTAGAAGTGTGTGTGAATTTGAATATGTATGATGATCACTGGTGCATCATGCCGGTCAAATGTCCCGATTGTCGTATGTTTGCAAGTGAATGGTTAGTTCCGATAGAGTGCGCTGGGAGCACCACGTTGCTGTATCTTGCGGATGCGCTGCGTTACGCAAACGTGGTAACAGCACACGTAGGCTAAACATCACTTAAACAAGATACGGCGGAAAGCTCGCCGGAAGTCTTTGTTAAAGATGGTATAGATGACTGGATTGAGCGCTGAATTCATATAGCCCAACCAGAAGGCAATGGAGAACGCGATACCAGGAATGTCGAGCTTTAGCCGCAGGATGTACATGAAGAAGAACGGCAGCCAACAGGCGATGAACGAACCCATGATGAGTCCGAGGATGAGAGTGGCCCGCTTTTCTTTCTTCCGTGCGATGCGCCGCTTCTCCCGCTCCGGATCCCGGGGCTTCTGGACTCGAGGCACGCTCAACTGCTCCCGCTCCTCACCTGCGCCGTTGCCCGCCTGCCGCGTCGTCTCCTCGCTGCGCCGAGACTTCGAGTTGGACTTCTTACCGAAGATCGGCTGGCAGAGACGCAGCTTAAGAGGTTTTACGACCGCACAGCGACTCACCACACCCGAGTCTGAACTACTCGGGTCGAACTCGCTCACCATGTCTGTTTCGATGCCAACGGAGGGCTGTCGATTCCTCGCCATCGCTGCTGCCTGCTGCTGGAGCTCGCCATTCACCGACAGGGAGGAACCTCGGAATTGGCACTGCAAGAGCGGACTGCGCGTTGAGCCGCCCGACGTCGCGAACACCTGCGTCATTCACAAATAAACGACAACGGCAGTGTCACCAGTTAGCAAACACATATAGACAACAGAACATACATACCACCAACCATGCTACACATCGCGTGCAAAAATAACATAATCAAAAAGCTCGCCCAGTTTCTCTTTTGAACTAATATTTCATGAGAGCTACAATGGAACGTTTGCGAGTAGAGGTACTTAAATCAAAAAATTTTCATTAGGAATATCATCTTTTACATCAGTTTCAGCAAGAGTACTCTCCAAAATTATTCAGATAGCTCTTCTCCTATAGACACCTACAGCAGTGTACAATCAATCCAAAATAAATAATTTATAGTATTAGTACAAGAAGAGCTCACTTGGAAAAACAGACGTAAGTGCAACGGTAGTTGGAGAAAACCTACTTTCAAGAATATTCTTCTCGTTGGAACAGAAATCAAAGATAATGATTTGAAGAAAGCATCAATATGAAAATGCAGTTTCAGTTTGTATCATCTATTGATATTCAGTTCCAGGTTCGCAGATTAAATCAATCTAGACTGAAAAGCTCGTTTCCTTCGTAAAAATATCAGTTTTTTACTCTTGTGCTGACCAATACAAATGATTAGAAGAATCGAAGCATCATCAATCGATCAATTACCTGTCAATTCGACCTAAATTGATTCAACTCTTGATCTTGAAATCATGTATTCATTCGTAAACATCAGAATACGCGAACAAAATTCTAATTACAAGATACTTGTACGTTTATTTACTCGAGCTTTTTGATCATGCTTGATGCAAAATAAACACCAAGAGTAGTGAAGGGATAACAAACAAACCCTTGTTTCAGCTGTAGGACTGTGGGGTACATCCATTAAACATAAACACACCCTCACAAGGCTCACGTACCTTCAACGTGTCCTTCTGTTCCTCCGCCTGCATTTCTGCCGCCGCGTCACTACAAGTCGAAATATCTGACGCGAAATCGCAGGTGACTGTTGGAATTGCTACAGGCTGCGGATGTGCCTCGATGGTGGCGATTTGTCTGTCTGGATCTCTTGGAGATTGATTTGAGTTCCTGTCGATGGCAGCAGCTCCAGAGGGCGGCTGGGTTTTGTCGCTCCCCGACGCGGTGGTGAAGCTGGTGACTGCGTCTTGTGGCGGCCGCCGAGGAGGCTTGCGGATTCCTCGACGAGCGCGGGCCTTGGCAGCGAAGTATATGCGGATGTAGACGAACACCATTATGCAGCTAGGGATGTAGAAAGATCCCAGGGCGCTGTATAAGACGTACCCCACTTCTTCGCTCAACTGAAACAAAAAAGTGGCATTCAACAAATGTTTGGGTCAAGACGGAATGAGCTACATAACATAGAGCTGAGTTGTTCGAAATATAATAAGATGAATTCAGGAGTTATCTCATATTTTCCCCAAATTCAGCCTTGGAAGCAAATTCACAAAATAGGTACTAGAAGAAGTACCAAGAAATATCTTTATGATAGATCTATCGGAAAAATAATGAATAAATACTTAATTGAGCCCAGTCCTCAAATGATATTTCCATACCTCTCAATAGGAATAAAATTGAGATTTATTTCCGATAAATGTTTGAATTGGCGATGCTCATTTCATCTACAATTCAACGTTTCATAATACTTATATTCCAATGTAATATTTATACCTCATATTACTCCATCTTCGTATTGGAGCATTTCTCAAGATAATGGAAAAGTAAATAATTTGTGTTCATCTCTAACATTGGTGCTTGTACTAGCTGTAATTATTTTCATTGCTGTTTGCTTTTAGTTAATGGTTGTTTAGTTCTGTTCTACAGCCTTTTGTAACAAATTGCTTTATTGCAACACAGGGTTGAGTTTAATAGAACATTCAAACATTAGTACACTCCATAATGTTGTAAAGTTATTATAGGGACTATGATCCAACATGGATTATGCTTTTAATTTTAGTGGACCTGTGTGAATACACTTAATAGTTACAACGGATACAAAATTTTGTGATGCTCATATGAGATTAACATGGCATTCATGAAGTAAACTAGAATACATTCAATCTGATTCTTTGAGCAAAAATTCTGGGAACGCCACACTCTGATAGATAATTTTTATTTTGAAGACTCTTCATTGCTCTAACAGAAGATAGCTGAGAGAATTCTTGGTGATTTGAGTTTTCAGGAACTTAGTGATCTGTACTTTCAAATCGAAATTTATGAACGCAAGTGCATCGATGCGGTCACGAATAACCAACTCATGTACCCAGATAGCAAAGAAATATTCCAAGAATAAGCAGAGAATATTTTTTCCGAATATTCAGCTATTGTTGGAATATCCTATGTTTATCGGTATATATTTGTGGGATATCAATAGAATATTCCCATGTCCCGATATTGCATATCCTATAAATATCCCAGGAATCATCCTGAAATATGCTATGAATATATGATGTTATATTCCTGGAATAATCTATGAATTAATGTTTAATATATGCTAAGAATATTATAGGGATAATTGAAATCATATTCTTGGAATATTCTGGACTGGTTCATGACCATATTAAAACTATATTTTTTGGGAAATAAAATCATATCTGTGACAAGAAATTAAATTAATAGGAAATATTTATTCATATATAAATACAATTGAGAAAAAAAAATTACACTCATATAACTCACAAAAATGTAAAAATACATTGCGTATTGCACTTAGCTTCCAGAGTTAAAGAAATATATATAATATGAAAAAAATAAAACCATATTTGAGATAACAACAAGATACAAATGTGTAGATATACATTATATAATCAATTGATTTCTAATTTTCATATGTTCAGGAGCCTTGCTCAGCCGTTTGATAATTTTCAATCCAATTTATTTCTCTGTGACATTCCTGGCGGTATAGCTCTTCTTGGCAGATTCCTAAATGAGAAATCATTTGAAACAGATAATATTAATTATATTAAAACAATGCTTTACCAATAATTGCAGTAGTCAATTTGAATTTGTTGAATATTTTGTTCTCTTTATAGTCCTGCCAACTATATCCAGTGGCTAATTCATTCGCTAGAATTCTTGTCATCACTCTTCTTATCAATTTGACCACATTTTCCTCTTTAATTTGAGCCATCGGATACCTGGAAACACATTTATTCTGTATATTTACAGGGTTTCATACAAACACCAAGTGATATAAATGAGTATTGATTCAAGAGAAGGGAATAATAATTTCAATGTTCAGTCAAGAAATCTTTATTTTTTGATTAATCAATAGCTAAAATGAAAATAATATAGAATACTCACATTTTTCAGAACCAATATTCACACAAACGAAGAAATATCTGATATCATGTGGCCGAGATAAATACGACACGATGACTCACATCTTTATAACAGCTTTAAAACTTTCACTAAAATCGGCAGAGCTTTGTGCATCTTCTACAGGTCAAGATTTAACAAAAATATTCCATGCATTCCAAAACATTTTAAAATATCACGTCTTGAATGTAGTGTCTGAAAATATTGTACATTCATTTATTATTATTTATTTATCTTCTTTTACTGCGTGAATGGCGTAGGTACTCCACTACTATCAAAATTTGATAAACTTTCATGAAAATATGAAAATATTGGATAAATAATAGGTATAAGTTATAAAAATTATATTCAATATTGCTTTGTTCTAATGGAAGATCGATTTAATACTTATAAGACGTCATGATGACGTCCAAAGGTCTATTATGTTTCTTAAACAGTGGGCTTCATAGGTGTACAAATTCCTAGAAAATTTGATCTTATTCATGAAAAAATTATGTTATGTTATAACTTGATGTACTTGTAAATCAGTGGAAATGTATGGGAAGAGTTGACATATATATCATTCATTGTATCATTTTTCGAATGCTATTTACAAACATTTTGACAGACTTTCGAGTTTTACGAGCATGCGCAAGAAGAGAAAGCTTAGTTTCAGAGTACTGGATATTGTTTAGTCGAAAGAAGCGCGATTTTGACAAGTAAATTTGATAAATATATAATTTATCTAGCTCGTGATCTAACTAAAAATCTTAAAAATGATTTAGATGATGCTCAAGAAGCCAGACAATAACGCAGCGTATATTCTCAAAATGTTTGATGATGAATAAGACCACCGTTTGAGTGACATTTGGACGTCACGGAAAATTTCCAAACCTAAAAAAAAATTTTCCAATTACTACGAGGCTTTTTTGATTCTCATTTTCAAAATACTTCCATTCAGTCATGTCTCAAACTACTCTGATACAGAAATCCATTTGAAAATTTTATGTGTCAATGATTTAGACTAATATTCAATCAATTATTCAAGCCATATTCCAATGATCAAGTAATGAAAACATGCATATTTAAATAAGATAGATGTGAAATTTTCCTGTCTTCAACTATTTTGAATAAAGAAATTAGGTTTTTGCAGAAATATGCTCCCAATATTTCACTAGACAAAAATGTTGAATTCATTCCATTTATTTTTTCTTTTTTGTTCGACGAGAAATGTACATAAAGTACGAAAATAAAACTTAGATATAATTTTTCTTATTAAATTTTGCGATAATTGTGATCTGTTTTTATATTAGGTTTGTTGAAATCTAAATTCTTGTTTTGGTTACAATTGAAGTCGTTCATCTCTTTCATCCTAACCTGTGATAAAACAATCATTAAAGTCTCCATTGGTCTCACGAACAACAATCGTTCTCAGTTATGAATAAAGTTTATAAAGCAAAGCAAAATAGAATATAACATGAATATCTATCATATATTCTACTGAGAATATAAAAAATGTGATAATCTTTAAATATTTGTATCAAATATTCTAGGAATAATTTAGATAGACTATTCTCAGATGATCCATAGTATATAGGAATATGCTATGAATATTGATTATGAATATTCCAAGAATAAGCAAAATAGGATATTTCCAGAAGATTTATAGGCTGTTGGAATATACCATGAATATTTCGAATATCCAGGGCATTCACAGGACAACCAGAGAATATTCTCAGGACGTTATTGCTATCTGGGTAGGCTTCGAGTATAAATGCGCTGCCAGGTATGCGCGCATGAGCTCTGTCAGTGAACCCTTCAGAGGTCGGGTGGTTTCAAAATTACACCAGCAGCCAGGTGAGGCCTGTCAGTCCCATAATTCGAATACGTATAAAAAAATTTATAGTTTTCTACAGTTTTTAGCGCATTTTTGGAAAAAAGCGCTATTATATTCACTTTGGCTGTCTGGCTGGCTAGCTGGCTGTCTGGCTGGCTGGCTGGCTGGCTGGCGTGACGCTAAGTTCTCAGCAACTATACTATTTACAGACTTGAAACTGGTACTAAATAAAAGCTGCTGTTTTGTAGGTTTGCACAAATTGCTTTAATTTAAGCTCAGTGATTGTGGAAGATTAAATTATTCAATTACTTGTTTCAATTGAAACAATGCCCATAGATATATATGACATTAGGGATATGGCAACTAGAATTTATTAAAGTAGATAATTATTTAGAATGAAGATTGAAAAGTATTTTTGCGTTTGTACATGCATAAATTATGTACCTATCAAATAGTCAACTTGAAACTAGTACAAAATGGAAGCTGCTGCTTCGTAAGTGTGCCCAAACTGCTAGATTTCAAGCTCAGTAATTGTGAGAGATGGTAGTTTGCGAAATCTTTGAAGTAACAAGCATTCATGAGCTGTCAAAAATGCGCTTTCATCATCTAGATGATTCTTCCATTTTCTCGGTTCAATAGGTATAGACTATGGTTTTTCTTAACATGAGTCAATACATTCTGAGAATGAAAATTGATTAGAGATTCTTTTAGATCAATAGAGAAAAATATCATTTCCAAAATTCTATTTGAAAACGTAATGAAAAATTCAGAAACATGTTGTACGTATGCAATAAATAAACAATTCTATAGGGGAAACAGCAATACAAATGAATAGCCTCGACACAAAACAAGGGGTGATAAAAAGTCGATCAATGAAAACTCATCTTTCTATGCATTTAAGGCAAAATTACTGAATCACATCTGTATCCACAAATGCATTTGTGGTATAGGTGGAATCATTGAATATATTATACAAACGCATTTGGATAGAAGAATCTTCAGATTTTTTTATTCTGAATGTTGTACATAATTTTTAGAAGAGAAAAAAACTAGTGGATATGTATGAGAAGTTGGAAAAATCCAATTATGAACAAATCACAGTAAAATATCAACGAAACTGCTAAAATATGCATAAAAATGCGAGTTCGAATTTCATATAAAATGTCACATCAACAATCGTGTGAGGTTTATCAGCATATTTTATTTTTTTCAAGAGAAACTAACCAAGATTTTGATATTTGTAGAAGGTACATAGGGGCTCATTGTTCCTTATTTTTTCTTGAAAAAACTGCTACAATATCTATGGCCTCACCCTATCACTGGAGGGTTATTCACTGCATCAATATGCCCTACAGTAAAAATGTGTACAAACGTTAATTATTGTCCAATTTGCAGGTCATATTATTTTGTTGATTTCATCTGGAGTATATCAAAATTTCTGATATTGAAACAATCATTCAAAGTTTAAAGTATAAATATATTTATGTGGAAAAAAACTTCTCAGAACTCATACGTTTTATTTGGAGAAGTTCTGTATATAAAATTTATTGGAAACACAACGTTTGCACAACCTTTCAACAGCAAAGAGCTGTCTTTTTCAAGTGTATAAAAGTTTGGTGAATAAATCAACAAAAATTGTCAAGACAAAAAATGACTGAATAAAATATTTACTCCTAGGATCGTAGAGCTCTGCCTGTGATTAAGCATATAATCTAATGTCCATGGGTCTTCAAGAGATAAAAATGAAGGTCTGAATAGGGAAATGGCCAACTCCTGTGGTTCTAGGTCAATCTGGCTCTACTCTTTTTGGTTCGGCACATAACTGAACCATCCACAGATCTTCAGGAGGTGGTGTTGAAGTAACTCTTGCAAGTAGATTCATGGATAAAAATAACTTTAAATTATGAACAAATGACTGGTAACCACAATCGAATGAGTTCATAACCAGAATTCAAGCTCAAATTATTATGTGATTTTTTTATTTCAACTGCTTCTCTTATTAGCTTCTTGAACAAATTGTTCTCTTTAGCCAGAAGCTTTGTATTCTTGAAGTCAATGTAATTCTAGAATGGCATGCTTAGCAACTGCAGACTTTTCTGGGTGGTTCAATCTTATATGACGAGAATGCTCTTTCAATCTTGTTTCCACAGTCCTCTTGGTTTTTCCAATATATACTTTGCCACATTGGCAGAGAATCTTGTATATTCCTGGATACTGTGGAGGAAATCTGTCTTTAACATTACTAATAAGATTTCGAATTTTCAAATTGGAAGTGTAAGATTGTTTTTATGTCATATTTATGTAAAAGTCTTCCAATTTTATCAGTTATATTAGCTACGTAAGGCAACGTAACAAATATTCTCCTATTATTTGAGGACTCATGTAAATATTGATTTCTATGAGTCGGCTTCCCATATACCGAATGGATGAGTCTACCATTATCTTGTTTCTCCAGGTGAACGTCCAGAAAAGGAAGACAGTTATTTTCTTCAATCTCAAAACTGAATTCAATGTTTCTATGTTGCATGTTTAGATGATTCAAAAATACATTTCATTCATTCCTACCATGAGGCCAAATAGCAAAAACATCATCAACATAACGTAGCCAAACAGTGGGTTTCTTCATAGCTGTGCTTAAAGCTTTTTGTTCAATATTCTCCATGTAAAAATTGGCAATAGATGAAGGAATAGAAAAACCCATGGCGACATTATCGATTTGCTTCTAGAAATTACCATCAAAAATAAAGAAACAAGAGGTCAAATAATGTTTGAAAAGCTTGATAATATCAGTTGAAAAATAATCATCTAGTTGTGAACTTTGCATTATCATTGCGATCGGCTAAACCAGAAATGCAGTTTACTAGGAACATTTTTCCAATTTTCCGCATGAATCCAAATTGATTGAACGTAGAATATTAGAACTCAGTATTCGAGATGCTCATTGCCTTTTCTAATTGAGATCGACTGAGCTGGAAATTCACTATACTTGACAGTCTTTTGGAATTATCTACCCAAATTCGAGACGATCGGCTGTAACGTATTGAAATTTGGTATTTCAGTCTGCTGTAGCATCTGAATGATTGCCTACTATTTTCATAACAATAAACTGAACCGGAATTGCACTCCAGTTGCGCAATAATTCAGAACTGTCAGTCATAGAATCTTGAAAATCGGTATTTAGGAATGTGTAGCATAATAATAATGACCTACTGTTTCCATAGCAACCGACTAGTCTGAAAGCGCATTTAGCTTGACAGATTTTCAGAATCTCCTCAATAAATTCAAAACGATCAGCCGTGGACTTTTTATTTCCTCGACCTATGGGATGTTTTGTAATCATGATTTTTTGATACTTCAATATTTTGATAAATCCTCACAATTTGGACCCTCCTAAGCCCAAAAAGACATAAATCTGTGAGTCTATCGTCCTGTCTGTCTCTCTGTCTATCTGTCTGTCTGAAAACACTATAACTTGAGAAAATGTACAAAAATTTTATATTCAAGGTTCTTATCAAGAAGTAAGTATCAAGTTTGTGAATAAGCCTTTACAATGCAGTGGTACTAACATTGCATTGATAGAACTTTTTAGTTTCTTGCGTCTATTTTATTAACAATAGAATTCATCAGAAAATATAGAATAACTTGAAGTGATCCTTGAGTAATTTGAAACAAGATTCATCGTGAACATTTCAATGGAATTCGTATTGTTATAAAATTCGTTATATCCCTCTGAAAGTGAAACATGCCCAGTAATTAAATAATGAAAAACATAATCTCAAATAGGAATGATTATCACTGATATTTGGACATCAAATGTGAACGTTCGTCAGTTGTTTTCTTGAAATATGTAATTTAGTTCTATCTTGCCCGTTTTTAATCGGAAGGTCAATTGTTCTTTCACAAATTAATCAAATGATGTCTAGTTTGGTATAAATTTAAAGCTCTCGGAGAGGTGGGTTCAGTAGGAATCTGAAATCAATGATTTTTTTCGATTGACCAAATTTCGCCAAGTTTAGGATCAACTAGAGCTACGGGACTTAATTGGCCATGAAAGCTCAGGACAAGGAATATTTGATGTTGTAATTCATTTAGAGAAAGAACGTGGAAAAAAGAGAAAAAGAGAGAGTGAAACCTTCACAAATTCATATAAAAAGCGTAAGATTTCTGCTTCTGTCGTGTGTCCACTCGAAACATTTGTATTTTCTTTGGTATACAGCATGAGGCATAATTGAATTTCATTTTTGAAAATTCTCCCATAAATTTCAAAGGATTTTGCCAGTATCTACAGTCCCGATGACTCGCCGTATTTTGATTATACATATTGTAATAATTTGAGAATTTTCGCTGGTGATATTGATACCAATAATTCAACCTATGTTCTTCTTTGGGACTTTGACATGTTAGTATGATTATAATATGTGCACAATCATTGCAATGGGATTACTCTTCCGTTAAGAAGACGTGTTGGAGGTACGATCGGAGTTAATAATAAAGAACAAGCAGTGAGCGAAATCATTCTTCCCATGTTGCATACTTTAACATAACCGAAGCATGCACAGATAGTAGAGTACTTCTAATTACAACTTCCAGCATTTTTTAAATGATTTCACATAACAAATGAGTTCTTTGTGAACAGAAGAACTTCAATCAGCTGGAAACAGGTCACCAACCATTCTATATTTTTTGTGAACACATCGCTTTAATATAAAAATTTCAGACTATGAATGAACAAGCTCCTCAACAAAATCATTTTTGTCTCTTACATTTCACACATTATATTTATTCATGTACGCATCCAAGAAAGAAATATGTGGACAATACGCGAAGAATGCGAATGAAGTAATAAAATTGAAGTAGCTTTTATTGCATCTTTCATTCAACTTATTTTTGTTTGCTGAGCGTTATTGACGGGATAATCGCACAGCACAAAGCAGCAATAACGTGCGATTATTGCAGGGGAAACTTATTTTGTTGTGCTCCAATTTCTCTGATCTTATAAATCTCGCGGTGACATCAAAAGCTCAGGGAAAATCCCTTGGAAAATGCAATGTTTATAGTGTGACCTACAAGACCGTTGAATCCCTGAGTGCACTTGGATTCGGTTGGAGGGTCACCATACAGCTTGCTTCGTTGTCCGAGCAAAAAAATAATAGCCACGAGGTAAGCGGATTCCTGTAGGAGTACTCCGTTCCCGTGAGAAAACATCTGAATAATGAATCGTTGTCGTCTTTCTCTTTTGGTTTTTTCATTGCATCTCCAACTGATGCCGATGGAAATAAATGAATATAAAAATAAATTGCTTCTTTCCTGAGTTGCATACGGAAGCCTTTATCGCAAATCTCTGGAGTGCTTTTCAATATTGAGAAAACAATTTATTTCTTCGCTTAGGGTAGTAAAACAGCTGTTTATATAGATTAGATACAGACTTTTTATTTGTACTCAACTTATTTTGCTCTTCTATCAATCGTCATATGTTGAAATAAGAACGTCAGTGCCCCAACGTCCAGCAAAACAACAGAATTTCCTTGTATATAATTTCTAATTCATTATGTCTTCAACTATGCTTTAGCCAGAGGTTTCAGTTATTACTGATTGTTTTCCAAATATAATTTTCATTATAACTAAACTATCAGTTTGTTGGTCTGCCTGTCTGTCTGTCTGTCTGTCACAGTGGATTGTTCCTTTGTTGAAAATATGTCGAACACCTTAGCTCTTTTCAGGAGCGAAATGAATAATTCAGATCAAATTCAAGCTTTCATTATGTATTTCAAAACATGAATGTTGCATAATCATTGCGACAAACTAGTTTTAATATGTCAAATTGCGACAGCCGACTACTATGGAAGATGCTGAATAATTGATTACTAGTTAATGCCATACTATATTAGTTTGAACTTATGAACAAAAGTAATTCTTTGAACAAATTTTTTTTTTATAAAATGCATAAAAGAGTACCGGTAATAGTACATTATGCCCGACCTGTGAAAAATCTGTCATTTCCGAGTGCAAGTCAATTCACAACAGGGCGGAATTTGACAGGATTTTCACACGAGAGACATATGCTATTTTATTTTCGACTCGGTGGAAAATACCCAAAACAGGAGACGGAAGTGCTTTCATTTTGTAGTGCACACGATATTTTTCCCAATTACCCACACCAAAAGGGCCGCCTTGTGTGTCACACGCAGAAGATCTTGGAAGAGATTAGGGGTGAAGCCCCCGACAGGTTCCAGACGCGAAGTCCCGGCAGGGTCAAGAAACAAAGTATCTGCGGGGGGCCTGGGGGCCAGAAAGGTAAGAATTGAATACTTTTAAAAAAGAAAAAAATTGAATACCTGTAAAAAGTAAAACTGGAAACTCTTATAGATTACCTTATTTGGCAATGAACTAATTGCAATTCGCCTCGCCTGTTCTCAGACATCAATTTTCGACGCTTTTTCAGAATTTTTGTAGCAGAAATATTCATTAAATCCATTTTTCATGATAAAATTATCGGTGTCATCGTATATTTTTGTTATTGACATAATGACAGTTGTTAACGGAGAAAAGGAGGTATTTTCCGCCGAGTCGGAAATAAAATTTGTTATCATGTTCGAAACTAAAGAAATAATGAGAATTATAATGTGGACTAGGAATTATTATCACTCAGATATTGACATCATATGCAAACGTTCGTCCTTTGGTTTTTATTTTTAATAAGTAATTTGGCTTTGTCATGTTTAGTATAAAGTTGAAGCTCTTGTGGAAAAATTCTAGTAGAGGTGTCAAAAAGGATGTTTGAACGATTGTCAATTGTTTCTTCCACTAATCATTTCAATGATGTCTAGTTTGATATCAATTTCAAGCGCTCGGGGCGATAAGTATAGTAGATATCAGAAATGGATAATTAAGTGGTGGAGTCCACGTTATCATCATCAAATTACACTTCCGGCGATCAAATGTGGAAACTAAATGTTCCAAGGAATTAAAATCCCTAAAAATCTAGAAAAAGAATCCTTCATTTAAAAAATATTGTCATTTTGACAATGACAACTGTCACTCTGACAATGACAGCTTTCACTTTTGAATATGTAATTGATTGCTACGGCACTCTAAATTTTTGAAGCAGCAATGAAACTGGCCATGATATTTATGGCCGGAGAAGTACTGTGCTGGCCACAGCAGATTTCTCCTCGAATTTTGTCAAAATGAGAGTACAACGCTGTAATAAATTTTTGAATTATATGATTTTTTTACTTCAAATGACTATTCCGCCAATTACCACATCTCAATGAATTATAATGTAAAAAATTATTTGTTTATAACATCATTTTTGTAGTTTGCTATAGTAGGTGAGACATTAAATCTTCTCATCACTTTTTATTTCTCAAACTCCATATTATAAAGAATTATTTCGTGAAACTAGTTATTGAGCTTGAATATGACGTTTGAACAGCTCGATAAATATAGGCACGATGCCATGAAGATTTACGTAAATCAGTTGCGGAAAAGAGTTGTTGTCATCATAATTTCGAACTGCAAGACCTAATTTATAGGAAAAATAAGATATTTTCTAATTCAAATTAGTATGTACATAACATTAAAAGCACTACTGATGGATATGACCATGGACTCGTGCCGAATTTCTTTCTACACATTCGACGGAGATAAAGGAATAATTATTGTGAAATTTGTCTTATATCATTACATTTCAAAAGAACAATATGACATAGACTGTAAAGTCCTTCTTTTACTTCCCCGACCAATAATATAATAGAGGGAGTAATGAAGTCGTGATTTTTTGACATTTCAAGATTTTGATGAATCTCCACGTTTTAGACCCTACTGAAACCGAAAAACATTATTTTACAAAAATTCGGTCTGTCACTGTCGGTCTATCTTGAAGCACGATAACTTAAGTCCGCGTACGAATTTCCAACCGAAATTTAATTTTCAAGTTTTTCATCAAAAAGCTAGGATCAAGTTCATAGATAAGTTTTTTCAATCAGTGGTACCAAAACTTTATTTATGGAGCTTTTCACTTCTCTGCGTTTATATGGGATGACTGGAGCTGATTCCAGAATGATTTGATTCCCAGGAAACATTCCTCAAAATAATCAGCCGTTCATTTGTGATTATCAAAATTTAATTAATCATAAAATTTGATATATTTTTCTGAATCAAAAAAATAATGAACATCATAATATCGAGTTGGAATTATTATCATCCATATTATGTAATCACACGCAAACGGTTGTAAATGGTTTTTTTGAAATAAGTTTTTTGGCTCTATCGTATTTGGTACCAAATTGAAGCTCTTGTGGAGATATTACTGGTAGAAGTGTCAAAGAGGATATTTGAACGATTGTAAATGGTTTCTCTCACAAATCATTCAAATGGTGTCTACTTTGGTATCAATTTTCAGCTCTTGGAGAGTTAAGCTCAGTGGATATAAAAAATAAATCATTACCTAGTGGAATTTAACTTACCACCTTTAAATTGTAGTTTCGTCGATCAAATGTCGAAGCTGTATGTTTCAATGAATTAAAGACCCCGGAAATCGAGAAAAGGACTCTTCATTTTCAAAAATACTTATATAAATAACCGTCATCTGTCACTTGACCAATGACATCTGACACTTTGACAATGACAGTTTTCACTTTGCAGTATGCAATTAATTAATGCGACACTCTGATTTTCTGAAACAGCGATGAAACTGGCCATGAAATTTATGGTCGAGAAAGTACTGTGAGGCCGCAGTGGATTTTTATATATCTTACGTTCATCAAGTACTGGTTTTGTAATAAATGACTACCTGATTCTGTCAGCAAGCTGTAGCGATGTTTTATGTGCCATTATTCCCAAAGAGTCATAAATTATGCATCATATTGAATATTTATGATATTTTCCTATGTACTGAGTGTACAGAACTACAAGAATGCTTGATTCATCAGTCGCACTTGCTTGCCCTCCGGAATGCAGAAGAAATGAAATAAAAGCTATAAACAAATATTAACGTTGGCTAAGATAGTTACTTGTTGTATCACATTTTTAGTCGATTATGTTTTGTATACCTTAACTGTTACATTACCTATTGTTTGCTATATCAAACTCGATAACAAAGCTCGTAAACACAAAATTAAGACCATTAGATAAAAGCTTGATACACATGCGAGCATCATAACACCCAATAATCGTTATATTAACGGAATAATACTCGCACATTTCCTATTATATGTCTCGTTTCTGGTCTTACAGATGACAAAATATGATTCCGTTTATTTCGACGTTGATAGTTTTTATTGCAGAGTCGATGTTTGAGAAGGAAGGCAAAAGCTCTCATGATTGCTGAAGCGGCCGACAGATGGCCGCGGTGAGATTGGTTCCCGCTAACGTGCAAGAATAGGTTTCGAGAAAAGATGGTTTGTTTTGTACCTCGCTATTCCAGGTCTATCTTGATTAAGGGGTTATTTGATCTCCAGGATCTCCGTCTTGGGAAATATATCAGATGGACATAAGATTTCTCAGGTATAGAGGTTGAAGAGTAATATATTGGAAACAACTGATGATTGCGAAATATAGATGACCCAAATATTTGGAGCAATATTTAGGCATGAAATAAGGGCTCATTTAGTCAAGAGCAGACAAAAAATTATTAAAACAGAAATATTCATACAAGTATTCTATCACAATTCGCAGCATTATATTCCAAAACTTTTAGATCGTGACCAATCCCAATCCGCGTATTCTTGTTGATTATCCATAATCAGCACGGCACGATTCGGAGCACTAATTATTTGGATGATCTTGCTACATGTTTCGGAGCTCAAGCGCACCTTCACCGCCTGCATTCAGTTTCTTCCATGACAAAGTCGTTGTGTGACAAAGCACATCTGTTCCTTTTAGAATCAACCCATAAAACATATTATCGTACATAACATGAACAGGATGAGCCTTCGTTCAAACCACAGCCACGGCCAGCTTCCGTTAAAATAGACCAGAGGCTCTAAGAGTAATGAACTGCAAGTAATTCTCTTACAAAGAGCTTTGTTCCAATGGTGTTGACATACCAATTGCTATGTTCTTTACAGTGTGTTAGTCAATGAGCAGGTTATTACAGCGATAATGCGTCTAACTGCAAAAAAAAGAACATAAGTACGATTTATTGTCTACAATTATTGTATATCGTACATTGAAACTTTATTCATACACAAATTTGATCAATAATGGAATGAATAATTCACTCTTCACTCAGAGACACATATCACAAAAATCTCTTACTGAAAACGATTACTACTCATAGGCTACATGCATGAAGTCTACTAGCGCCTCTAGCGGGCAATGGAGAACGATTGAACTCCATTTTATCATTGTTTCATACCTATAATTTTTTAAATGTACTAATATTATTTAATTCAGCTGTGTGCGTATAATATAACTTGCTTAGCATAAAAGGTACGTTGAAATTATTTATTTTCAGTATTTTTTTCTTCAATTATAACGTACCTATTATAGAGAAAACGTCTTAATTCCTCCAAATTGACAGGATAACCACAAATTATGACGCTGATGATCTTGCAGATCGGGTTTGTATTTATCAAACACTGTATCCCTTTTACCGAGGAAGCATTGAAGAAAAGCGTGAAATTTATTTTGCCACATTAAACATGTTGAATAATATGTTGTTGACAATATTAACAACAAAATTATTGCGAAGTGCATCTGACAAACTTCTATCACTGAAACATCGTATAAATTAGAGATAGAGGTAAATTCATGAATCCCTAATCGATGATGAATATTTCTAATTTCACAATTGAATTACAAACATATTTGTTATATAGATAAATAATGAAAGACAGACAATACTCTATTCAGCGCTTTGATTCACTCCACTCGTTTTTTTTCATGTTATAACTGGGTACATGAAATCTATGAAACTATATTCCATTTGAATCATTCTTAACACAACAGCCTGAAACAGAACAAACGTTTTTCCATGTTTTATATGCAATTATTTTCACTTTTAAAATACAATGCTCAATGACAGCTCATTGACTTATTCTGAGAAATGGAGTTTAATGGTTACAATGGTGCTCACCATGAGCGCTCGCATCGATATTTGTTCAAACTCCGTCCCCTTGCACATAGCCTATAGGGAATGCTAGGTACTCTGTCACCATGGAAATGCGACGGAGTATCATAACGTTCAACAGGCTTCACTTTTCGGTTTCAAATTGTCCTTTAGGGAGAATCATACATTTTTCGTAGTTGTATGATACATTATTATTGGTCATTATGTGAATGTTGATAATAAGATTTAACTGCTCTCTCATCATCCAGTTGTATGCAGATGATATTTCCGGAATAGTTCAGTTAATGAGAAGTTTTCCTACCAAAAAATTGTCAGGAGATCTTTCCCTATTCAGTCATTCAGAAAGATTCTGCTCAACTTCAAAGCATATTTTTCCACCTCGAGGGATGTGTGTGCGTGCTTTGCAATCTTAAAGGAGGGTTATATTCAGTTTTTCCGCCTTATTTATTTCCTGTTGATCCCACGTTGAAAATGAAATGAATGAGATCAAATTTTGATATAGCGAATTTGATGGAATCTCGATTATTTGCACAATTGTGTTCAATTTCAGTTGCAAATAAAATTGAGAATGCGCAACGCCGCAAATGCAGCTACAGATCATCAAGTTGTTAGCTCGAAGAGCAATCTGCATACTGATCCCAAAATTGACTTTTATTTATTTGATTCACAAGCAAATGTTTCTCATACGTTATGATATGAGAAGTGTTTTGTTGGCCGGAAGTTGGTGCTCCAAGACGAGAGGCGTGAATACTCTTTATGCTAGAATTATTCGAAGAGAAGATAAGCAACCGGGATGTTACTGGAAAAATCAGGAAAGTGGAGTTTCTTGTCGCATGCTATAAATTCTACTAGGAATGTCGTGATAGAATAAACCATATTCAATTTCCCACCCTCGTGGTAATGTGCGAAATAGATTTTTGGTCCACTAGCCACTTGCAAAATCAATAAATATTGATGATAAATGACGCCAAGCTGTTAATGAGAAATTGCATCAACATCAAAATATTTTCCGAATATTCAAAATTATTTTTGTTCAAATTCTCCAACATGGCTTAAAATCTGGAAATGCAATGAGAAATGACAAAAAATTGGTAAAACAATTAGTTCAAGAGCAATTATACACAAGCTCAATTAACAATTGGAATTGAATAAAAGATACCTACATAGAGCTATTTCTATGAGAAATTACCACACTGATTTTCATCCAAAAATTTATAACTAACGGTCCAATTAAGCTCTCTGAGAAACTGAGAGATTGCATCCCTATTATACAGAGTGATCAATAATGATTGTCTGTCACGTGACTAGCAAAAGTTTGCATTGTGATCAAAACTGTCTTCATGGAATAAAGTTAGTATAAATTCATTTATTTTAATAACTACGTTACCTATATTTCAAGAACATAATGGCGTTTATTTTGCATATTTTGTGACGGATTTATCCATAATCTAATTCAAAAAACAAGGAAGTAAGTAAATAGCTGTATTATGGATTGATTATTGAAAATTTATTATCATTCTACCAAATTTTTGAGTTAAAATAGTGTTTTCAGACGAACTGTCACCTGTCACTCGAAGCTAACTATCTCAAGCAGGCGGCTAAGAAAAAATCAGAACAAGGCGGCACGGACAATCATTTTTGATCACTTTGTATAAAACAATGATTGATCAAATAACAAAATACCGCAGATAAGAATTGTGAGAAATTTGATTTCCTACAGCTTTGTTTCAAAGTATTTTCAGTGCATCATGAACAGAGAATGGGAAAAATTGGATAAGCTGAATTCAATCCTTGCCCAAAATAGTGCAATACGCTCCAGAGTTGGAAGTATCCTGCTGAATAGCTGAATAATAAAAAACTCACAATTATTTGATAGATAGTCCCATTTTACTTGCCATGGACTGTGAGCTTTATAATAAGAGCTCCGAAAATTGAACAGTAATAGTGAAGAGAACGAGATGTGTTGCCAGAGAATACGGTAAGTTACACGGTTGGTCTCTTTCTATAGTTCAGTCTAAATCAAGTTTTGAATACTTTGATTTGAACTCAATTTTTGGTAAGGACACTTGATTTAAGAAATAAACTCTAGAATTAGGACAGTATTACAATAGAAATTGGAGTTATCAGACAAAAGCTTCAAGCTGGGACTATCTTTATAGAGTGTGACAAAAATCAATAAATTCAACCAGTAATAGGACTCGTCAAGTATAACAGATTCTCCTGCATAACTTTTTCATATAATCCCTCTGAAAATCCTCTTGAAGCTCATTAAAGTTTAGTCAAATATATCTCTGATTGCCGCTTCCTGAACGTGAATGTTTGATATTCATTGAAAGAATGCCAGCTGACGATTGGCATATTGTGACTATGAACAATCCTAATCATGTCCCTTATCCATTCAAAACTGGAAGAATATGAGTATGTTCACAATAGATCCAGATCTAAGCTCATCTCTATGATTCTATTTTTGCATGCTTAGCAGAATAGGATGGATTTCTGAGCAACGTCTCTGAGGTCTAGTACTCCATTTCTCGGTTTATCTTAAGCGAAGATTGATTACCTTTGTAACAATTGCTCTAACAATCATCACTATGGAAATTAAGCTACGTTTAAGGTAAACCAAGGACTGAAATACTGGATCTGAGATCAACTATGTAAACTATCAGTTATATTCTCATCTCACTGTCGAGCGATTTGATTTTTATATTAGAATTTCACTTTGTTGGGATGTATGAGTTCATGAAGTGAAAGAGGCGATCCTGGGAGAAAGAGAATGACATTGAAGCTTAAACTTAAAAAAAAGTAATATATTGAATTCCATAAGAAGTTATTGAAAAATATTGTTACTTTCGACGAAGTCTAAAACTGGTTGAAGATAATGTACTCATTTCTGCTACAGCCTGTTAATACCTGAGCAAAAAATGTTGAGACATTACTCAGAAATGGAAGAGTGTTGTCGAATATTTTTTTCCTCTAAAGACAGGATTTACCAATTTTTTTTCTAAGGTCCGCATATTTAGGCATCATGTGTCGATTTGAGTTATGCATGAAATGCTAGTGTCAGAAATAATTCTACAGCCATGAATGAAACAGAAATGCGGAAATCTAATTTCAACTCGTTTGCCAAATTTATGTCGTTGAAATGCCTCAAGTAAGAGCTACATATTGAATTATCAGTATATTATTCAGCTGCATAGAGTCTAGAACGTCGAATAGGATTCGAATCACATGAGCAGGCTTCATGCTGACCCAGCTGTCTATTGGAAAAAACACAATATGCCACGCATTTTTATTTTTGCTTGCTCAACAATAACAGTACCATTCTAATTTTGTTTCCCATCTCAGCATAAGTACTCTCTCCAATGCTATTTCCAAAAATATAAATAGGAGCGATGGATGTTCCATGTAATTGGGCAGCAATAAAGTTTTGAATATCGGACGTATAATTTTTCCAGGAAACAAAAAGTTGGAGAGTTGATTTTCTTTATGTGTCATATTCAATTAGCTCAGAAGTATATCCAAACGAAATAGATGGAATAAGAATTTGTTACATATCACCTTGATTTCATTCAATATCAGGAAATCTAAGATCTAATTCTAGTTCATACTTTCCCAACAAAAATATGTTTATTCAATAAAAGGCCAGCCCCTCAAAATATGTTTATTGGAAATTTAAATTTGTACCTTAATAAAGCATCCCATCATTTTCAGAGAACTTTATCTTTTATACTAAAAAATGCAGACTGAAACCTAAATAATTATATTGTGGTATACTGGTTATAACTCTCGAGTACGTAAAAGCTTTTATTCACAATCATTATAGTAATATGGCAATTCCTAACTTTTTGGAGGTTGGGAAGTATGTAACTTTCAACTGCAATGACTAGCTTACGGGTCGGAAGCGATACTTCCATCTCTTGGGTGGGAAATGTTTATGCAGGGTTGCCTAGCATCAGTCATAAATCTTTGTTGGAGTAAAATAATCCGTGCTGTCAGAAATACCGATCATATAATCTAATGATCTGAATAAAACAATTAATATTGAAGAGAAGCGGATTTATGTTGCAATTCTTGTGAATCTATGTACTATAAATTCATAAATTTGTGAATTATGAACAAAATCGCTATGAACCCACATACGTAGCACTTTCGTTCGATTCGGGGCAAGTGTATAGCTTCATTTCACTGTTATAACTTATTGATATCTGCACTTATCACAATTTCAATAGATACACGTATAAATAACTTGATTCATAAATCATAGATCCTACAAATGTCAAATCAATTAAATTTTTCGAAACATTCTTGTTTCCATAGACTACTACATCAATTTATTTTGTTGAAAAAAGAACGAAATTGGTTCAATTATTTCTCAAAAAATTAGGGATGATTGTGAATAAAATAGTATACATACTTCGGTGAGGATTTCATAACAGCCTCGAGCTAAATCTGATCCTCGAGGCTTCGCCTCTCGGTCATATAATAAGCTCTCGGCTGTAATGAAATAATTCCCACCTCAGATGTAATATACTATTACTTCTGCTAATCTCCTCAGTAGAATCAACAGAAAGTAGAATACTTCAATCGGCACCGCAAAGTTAACAACATACCTATAATCCAGTCAATTTGGTTCATCCCCATTTTCTCATGAGATTATTCTATACTTTTCACTTATTTCTATCGATCGAATATTTGATCAATGCCAACAAACCACATTCAATCAGATCAATAACTCTTTTTCAACAAAAAAGTATGATATCACAACAAAAAAATAAATTTTCAGAAGTCCATTGAGCATTGAACATGACAAACACTAATATCATTGTCACTTTTGTGGAGCATTCACAAAAGAATGTAAAGGATATAATGAAGAATCCTTGAGAGGAAAAATATCTGGGTATCGCGAACAATAAGACTTGCTGTTATTAATTCTGAAGAGACTTGATCTTTTCCATCAAGACAGCTGGTCGAAATGAAAACACAACACTCAAACAAAGCCTTTTGTGAGAGGATTACTTACGCTCCATTCATTCATGTCTTTTGACTTACAATCTGAATATAACAAAAAAGTGAAAGCTGATCCTGAATTCTGAATTATCTCTTATCTATCATGTAATATTCGTTATATCAATTATTCCATCATCCATTAAATTTAAATATTCAGCAAGGATAGTGTTTTAGTATTGATTTACCTAAGTTTTGATTTACCTAACATAATTTCTTTTCAGCTCCTAACTAGTCAATACTCCAAATCCCTTCATACAAAAAATCCTGAGATATGTTTAATAAAATGTTTTTAGAGTTACCAACAAATAACAGAACTCGTATTTAGGAGCAACTGTTGTACGATATTCTACCCAATTCATATGATAATGACAATTTCTTAATGGAACTCTCTGCTTCCACTTCTTGTATTACGAAAATATTTTCATTTTATCTTGTTGAACGAATGTCTCAAACTCATTTACATGCTGATAGTACTTCAGGGTTTTTCTTCTGCTTGTATTTCTTATCATCATGCGACTGATGCGAGATATTTTTTATCATTTCTGTCTTCCAAATTATCTTTTTCGTCTTTTCCAACGGACAAAGAGATTGTACAAAAACTTTCATTCCAAATCTTGACTATGAATTATGGACTAGGTTTATTTTTTGAATTCTACTCATGATGATCTATCTATGTATGTGTGAAGTATATTCATGCCTACTTGTTGTAAGGTTGTTGTTTAAGAAGATCATACTTCAGCACTGTTGCCTGTTAATGGACCAAAATTAATTGAGTAAATTGGAACTCGTTGGTATAAACGAAATGATCTATGGAACCTAGAATGAATCATGGTGTGCAATGATTAGCAACTCAAAATGAACAGCTCAAAATAATTCTTCAGCTTATTGGGCTTCTTCCAAATTTTGAGCACTATTGGTGTTGGAAATGTATCATAGGCCTGCAAAACTGTAGTTCCACATACATACTTGCGACTTGCAGGATTCGAACCTCCATAGCTAAATTCACAACAGACATTGATGATTGTTCTTGTTCTCCCGATACTCAAATTATTGCTGAATTTAATGACCATAAAACAGATAGGAAATGCTGATGAAAGTCATTATAGGCTTCGCAGGCTGCCCAGAAATAAGTTTTTGCACGATCAAGAGTAAAGTAGGTACTGTACGTACCGCAAACAATGCGTGAGGCGAGGCTTTCTCGCATTTTGAATATATCAGCTTATGCCTTGCTTAATCATTACGAAAAAATAGAAATCAAGTGAAATAATCATATATGCCATTATGATAACATAACATAATATCAGCAATTATATTGATCCGACCAAATACTTGGCTTTATATCATAGCACTCAACTCTACACGCTTGTTGCATGAATTACTATTCATTACTGTCACTTTAGAGCATAGTATGTGTGAAAAAAACATCTAAAATCGATTCAAATTCAATCACTGTTGTCTTTCTGCCTGCCATCTCAAACTTCATAATTTAAACGTGATGTATCACCTGGTTATCAAATGGAATTTGTTCAGATGATGACTTTCATGTATTGATCTCTGAAATCTCATATCTCGTTTTATTATTGGGTCTATAAATCTAATAATATTTTCAACAAAGCAGACGTTGTAAGTCACAGATTCTTCAGACATCCTTGCTGATCGATACATCGAACGAAATGTTATTCGTTCTTCACAAGACCAGCTGTCCTAATATTATTATATTCGTTACAAAATTGCGGTATATCTCACCATTTTTCCAAATGAAAAATGCTCCTCATATATGAAGTGAATCTTGACGTCTACTTAACATGACTTTGCACATATGCAGAACATACATTACAGGAAGAATGTTAGCCCTCAAGTTTTATTCACATGTGAGGATTCGCTGCATTTATTACTTTGTTGGTCGCATTTCCATGTCTCATAACCTTCTTTGCTCACTCGCTCATAACAGTGAATATCATTCTCAGAAACTTTTATGTCGGAATGTTTCATCTGAAAATATGGTAGTTTGAGGTTGAGTAAGTGTTCTAGAGAAAAGCAAAATTAGAAGTATTAAGCAAAAATTATAAAAATTTATATGTAACTATCTCATCTGAGAGATTACACATTACAGTAGAGAAAATGTGGATGAGAAAAAAAGTACTCTCCGACAACACTGATCGAGATTTAAACGAAATGCCTTGCCAAATATTTTTTTAATATCGGGAATTTATAATTGTCCGATGGTTGCTACGTCCCGGTAAGCCTGCAAGAGGGTGAGATTGAACTGAACTCAGAGGAAATGGTTTCATAGATCAGATATACCGAAGTAGAATTTTGAGCGCCACCGACGATTCCATCGCGAACTTTACATACACGTTGAGGGTCTGCAGAAAGTAAAAATGTAGCCAGCGTGAAATAATATACAATTGGATAGAATCAGAATTGACCAATGGAAAGATAAGAATAATGAAGTGAGACAGAGCTGATAGGATCGAACGAAAAGTAACATGAAAAACTTTTGAGTACGAATATCCCAAATACTCAAAAAGGAATGCAGACAAGCCTGTGATTTTCACTACGGCTACCTAGAGATGTTCGGTCTTCTACAAATTTCTACTTATGTGCATACAGGTATAGGATTATCTAAAAAGTGGAAAGAACGTCATCACTAATGCACTTGCGGCCGACATCCGTCGTGTATGCCTGTACAGCGAGTGAGGTCTTTTAAAAAAAAAAAAAAAAAAACTTCTACCTATCTCCTATCACATATTATTGTAGCGAATTTAAGTCTATGAATTATTCATTTCGGCTTTACTGGTCCTTAGAATTATTGTGGAATTATTTTACATCAAGAAATAGAAGCAAATATATTTGTTCTCTGGGAAATTGCAGGTACCTTCTAGCGTTTTTCTAGAAACGCCTGGACGTTTGCGGGAAAAACGTAGTGGAGAGAGACCCGAGGTATATATATGTGAGTGACAGCGATGAGCATTATTGATTTTGGTCAGAGACCTTATAGTATGGACTGCTAGTGGTGAAAATGAATTGTGTTGTTTAAAATAAATCAATATTGACATATTTCAACATCTTTATGCGAAAAAATTTGACTACGCGACACTTTCCATTCATAATTTTGATAAAAACAATTTGCAAGCGACCTCACAGCTACTAGAATTGTGTATAGTAACACCAAGTGAATATGAACAATCTTTAATCTATTTTGGTACCTAAGTTGATTTTAAAATACATTTGGACGTTAAAATATAATTTACAAGAGAAATATTGCATGCTGTCTAATAATATGGAACTGAAATTATTCAAAACAAAAAAAAGAAATTGAAAAAATAAGAAAAAAGAAAGTGAAGGATCTCATTATATACCGTGTGGGGTGAGCTTGGTACCAAATTGAGGTTATCCTAAGAATCTATCAATCAGAGCTCAGATTTCAATTCTCTCTCACATTAACGACTTGTGTATCGATACATTATCTTTCAAAAACAGTAATCTCTCAGACACTTTCTCTCGGCATTACATTCTAATTAATAATCACTGTTTTGTCTTTTTGTGAGTGATCATGGAAAGTATACTAGAATTGTCCTAAGAAATTGGGACAGATTTCTATACGAGATATATTTTGGACTAAGATGAGTCAGCATGTCTTTTCCAATTCTAAAATTTCTTTGTTTCCAGACAATTATGATGACCATCAATTTTATTCTTATTCATCATGCGGCACTGAATGATTGGCAATCTACTTGGATGTTACTAATGTCAATTGTTTACAATTGGCATTCATATATTCAAGAGTCCATTTGGTTGATGATTTTCACCTATCATAATCCGAATGAATAAATAATAATACTCAGGCAGAACTGAAATGTACCGCTCTTAGTGATTATGATATTTGTAAGTCAAATATGTCCCCATATTCTGTAGTACCTATCTATAACTTTGTACTTTGGCCACATTTATTTTATCATATCTAATTGATACAAATAGGTGCAACAGTCGCGGGATTTTTGGAATAAGCCTCATAAATTGTATTTATTCTTTATATTCGATCCAAGCTCTAAATAGAATTGTATTGATTTGAATAGGAAATTCATTGCAGTTAAAGGAAATCAAGAATTCTTCATGTTATATATGTGGTAGAATCTAATGGAAGATTTAAATTCATTGAGTATTTTTCTGTCGTGATATTGATTTATTTAATGACACTAGATAATAATATGTGATTATAGAACGCTACGTGGAATAAAAAACCACATATGAATTGTAATACAATTATTCCCATAATTGTCTAATAAATATGCTGAACACATTTTCAGATCATATCTCATTCTTTTTTCATTTGAATAATGACTTAAAATCATAATAATTATGGTTTTTTTTTACAATAATAACAATGCACTATCTGGAAAATGGATTATTTCTAACTATTATTAGTCACAAAAAACTATCGCGTCTTGAAATATACTGAAGACAATCAGATTACACTAGTCAACACAGAAAAATTTTCCAGAATTCTGTTGAACGTTTTTGGTTGAATTGAGGGTGCTGATTTCAAAACTAGCACTAGTTTTTTTCTAGCAGCTCTTGTTTTTGAATTACTTGCAGGCTATAAATTCTTACGAAAATCTATACATTTACACACTTAAGTTGATTTAAATCCATACAATATTGTTTTTTATAGGACTTTCTGGAGTAAAGAGCTTGCTCAAGATCCCAACAAAGATTCCAGCAATAATATGCCATCATATAAGTGTCCCATCATTCTTGGTATCGTTCTTCCATAACTCGTACCTTGATCAAATATTTTATCCTGTTCCTCACTAAAATCTCCAAGAGTTCTAGGAAATCGATCCAAATGAGAATGTAAATGATGAACTCCAATGTTCTTGTTACATCCAAAATTTCGCAGATTTGACAACATGTCCTGTACCAATTGTAAATAGTTTTCTGAGTTTTTGGATTTTAAAAACGAGTTATTTACATATCCTCTTTTCGAGCTCATATGTGCTCAACAAAATTTAGGATTTCTGATCAACAGTCTAATTTGTGGAACATCGAGACACCTACTTCCAATTTTTCTGCACTTAGCTCAGGAGATTTAATAGGAGAGCAGAACATTTACTATCTTTGCTAAAAACCTCAATAAATTGTTTCCTAATGTCAAATTTATTATGAAGCGGTGGTGATATAATTCGATCTCGATTCACTAAATGGGGATTCATCACATTTTGATTATCAATAACTAGTGACTCTCTCGATGGCCGCATTCTTGGAGTCCAAAGGTTTTTTTCATTAGTAATATGAAGAATTTAATATCTCAAAAACTAGAGCTGCCAAGGAAGATTTAGTATGATATATGGAATCACTACATCAAAATACATTGAAATTGACAATAATATTTTTGGAAAATACAAACTGCAAACTTCATTCATAACTATTTTCCTCATATTCATAATGGACATTCGAGAAATTGGATCGGATAGTGGAAATTCTCAACTTTTGATCCAAACATACTTTATGATATCAGAAAGAAAGGATAATGATTGAGCATTCAACATCTTTTTCTACTAATTCACTGGCTATATCTAAACAAAAATCTAGGTAGGAGAGTACTGATATTCATCATAGGATTGATGATTTTAGACATCATAAGTACCAGATTTATTCTTCTCAGCTATTTTTTGTCATAAGTTAAGCACAAGCAAAATTGCAAGCAACCGATTAGGCACAATACATATTGAAATAAGTAACTACAATCTTTTATTTGGACTTTTATTGCAATATTGCATAACAGCCTACTTTGTACATTGAAAATGATGTAAGAAACTATAATTTTTGTACGATTATTGAAAGTCATTTTATTAATTTGACAGACAAGAGATAGGAGAGTATGATTCAATAATTCAACATGAATTTCTGTCTGTCAAATGAATTTTTAGATTATTCAGAAACATTCCATACAAGCGAACAAATATGAGTTACCAAGATGTTTAGATATATGTACATGTTAAGATTCTATGAAATATTGAAATAAAGTAATCATGTGTCGTCGAAACATAGTTATTTATGATATGATTTCACAAAACAATTTTATTCCCTGTGTGAAAATAACAAAGTAGTTGAATCTAGTATAAACTCATGGTTACGTATATATTCTATTGTTAACTAAAGTTTCCTCTAAATGTGCAAACTTCAGTCTGCGGTATGGTATCCAAGATACGAGATATAGTCCATGCACTATGCACTTGATATTTTTATACCCTCATAACTGTGAGATGCAAGCCGAATATCGGAATAGTGCAAGACCGCTCAGAATGGTACAATGTAATAGAAGCAACACAGCGGTACAAATGGCGAATAATGTCATAGTATATGAAAATATGGACGGAAAATGCCACAGGCTATAGCCTTCCATAACTTTAGGAGTTACCACTTCCGTAGTGAGACTTTTAGCTTTGAGCTCTTATGTGAAAGACAATAAGAGAGATTCACAGTATGAAACAATTATAAAAATTTCCTTCTGAAGAGGAAAAGTTATGACATGAACTGGAAACCACAATTGATGATAAATCTAGAGGAACATAAATGATTTGTCTTGGAAAGATTTTATTTGGAGCAGTATTACTTTACCTTTAGATTTATAAGAAGTTTTTCACTTTTAGAACTGACATTCGAATTACAAGAAATTATATGAATTCTAAGTTCAGAAATAGGAAGTTTATTGAAATTCTGATTGATAATTTCAAATATTGGTATCGAGAGGACATTATAGTAAAAAAATATCGAATATTGACGAATAATTGTATAAACTGCGAAACTAGATTTAAAATGAGTTTGAACGATTAAGTGAAATTTGTTTCTGAGTGAAAATCTGTAAAAATCCAGAAAATCATGTCTAGTACATCAGTTGCAAACTGATAGCTGATAAAATCAGGAAAAATCACCTGTTGATGTCAATTCTCTAGATTGGCACCTAATATGCATTTGGTTCCTTCCGAGATATATTCTAAGGATAAATCGGACTTCTTTTCTAGTTGTTCTGGAGCTTATCAATGGGAGAATCATATCCATTAAGAAAATTAACAATTAAAGAAAAGTATCAATTTATGAAAGTTTAAGAGTTGAGAAAAGCCAAAAAAGTGGGAAAGGCCAAAAAAAAACAAACCAACAAAGACCACAACAAATGAAATTTTCGAAATAATATCATTTTTCTTTCCATGCCTTATTGATAAAATGACTACGATTGATAGATCATTCTTATCTAACGATTCGAATAGACCACTGTTCAACTCAAGAAAACACCCGATAATACAGTTCTTCGGTTATTCTTCCATTCTAAAAAACAGGATATAACCTAAGATGTTAATGAAATATACACAAAATGTGTATGGGCTCAATTTTATTCTATTCCAGTTTCACATTCACACAAGAATCACATGTGGGTACCTATCAGTAGTTCATCAATCGTCATGAATGAATATGTGCATTTTTATTTCCAAATTTGTATTTATTCAAGTGATTTGTAAATATGTTCGTTGCTTATACATTTCTCGAATATATTTTCATAAAGCAAATTCTACATTTTTGTTATTGTGAATCGAGTTTGCATATCTGCCAATCAGAAGGATTGAATTGAAGTCCCATAAAAGCTTGATTATATGGAAGATAATTTTGAACCTAATACAAAGTCTTGCAGTTTACATGACGTTTGATCATATAAGAATATAATTTAGCATACTGATAATATGACCAAGATACGTTTTGGAATAGAAATGAAACTGCGAAAATACGCAACACTAAACACAAGAGAAAAAATCTGACGTGAACATCACGTGACTTGATTGTACATCATTCGATTTATATATTCATATATATAATCAAACAAAATATCTCATCGTTCCACAGTTAATCGTTTTGGATTCACCCAAGAGATTCTAAAAATCTGTCAAGTAAAATGCGCTTTCAGCTAAGTCGGTTGCTATGAAAACAGTAGGCCATATTTCTTATACTACAACATTCCTAAATACTGATTTCCAGAATTTTACGACCACCAACAGATCTGAATTTATGCGCAAAATTAAAAAATAATTTTCTTCCGAAGTGCACTCCCGGTTCAGTCGATTGCTTTGAAAGTAGTAGGTAATCATTCAGATGCTACAGCAGATTGAAATACTGAATTTCAATATTCTACATCTGATCGTTTCAAATTTACGCGAAAAATTCCAAAAGACTGTTCAGTAAAGTGCACTTCCGGCTCGGTGGATCCCAATAAAAATAGAATATGAGCATTTAGACGGTATAATCGTCCTAAATACCAAATTCTAACAATCTACGTTAAATTGTTCTGGATTCATGCGGAAAATTCAAAAAATGTTTCGAATGAAGTGCTCTTCCGGTTAAGTCGATAGCAATCATAATGCAGGGTGAACAACTAGAAATTATAAAAGTGCCTAATACAAAATTTAAATATTCTACGACTGATTTTCTGGAATTTATGCGGAAAATTCAAAAAGTCTGTCATATGAAGTGCACTTCCAGCTCAGCAGATTGTTACAAAAATAGAAGATGACCATTGAGATGCTACAGCAATTTCAAATGCTAAATTCCAGTATCTTACGGCTGATCATTCTGGATCTATGCGCAAAAATGAAAAAAAGTTTTAAGTAAAGTGCACTTCCGGTTCAGCTGATCGCAATCATAATGCAAGATGTTCAATAAGATGTTATAGAAGTTCTTTATACGGAATTTCAATATGCTATGGCGGATCATTCTACTTTTATGTAGAAAATTCAAAAAAAGCTCCAAGTGAAGTGCACTTCCGACCAGGCCGATTCTTACAAGAATAGCAGATAACTATTCTGATACAACATCAAGTTAAATACTGAATTTCAACATTCTACAGTTGATCATTCTGGATGTATTAGAGAAATTCGAAAAAAGTTTCAAGTAAAGTGCACTTCCGGTACAGACGATTGGAACCATAATGCGAGGTGCACAGCTAGACCCTATACCAGTCTTAAATACAAAATTTCAACATTAAAAGTTCGACCAGTTTTGAGATTCGCGAGTTACGCACGAACGCACGCACGCACGCACGAACATACGTACCGACATCAAGCCAAAAATAGTCAAAATGGATTCAGGGATGCTCAAAACAGATATTTCTATCAAAATCTCGAGAGGTGAATTTTGTCGGTTTCACAATACTTACTTGTTACTTTGTACAAGTAAGTAAAAATATGTAGCAAACTGAAAAAAGTTCAAAAAATGATACTTCATAGGATAACAAGAATAAAACGTCAAGTTGGTGAGAATCGTGAGAGTAAAATTAGGAAGAAATAAAGTGCTGCAATGCAAGAATATATGAAGAAAAATTAATTTATTAGTTAAAATGAAGGAAAAAAACCAGACTGAAACGTGTAAGACAATAGGAGAACGTTGGAAGGAATATTATAGAAATAAGCAGAAAGGAGTTTGAAGTTTCCATAAGATCAACAAAAGAGGAAGAGAAAATTCATGAGGAGAGTATTTAAAATGAATGTTAAATGAGAGAACTGTACTTCTAGCAATGAAAGGCAAATTGTAGTGAGATATTTTTGTTTAGTGGTGGTTTTTCATGCAAAGTTGTAGTTTAAACTGAGAAAATAGAATTGATGGATAAAGTGCAATGATGAATATCACTAACAGTGTCATAATGTAGTGCTTTAATAATATGATCGTCAAATATTGTATTTAATATTCTTCTTGAAATACTGGTATATAAATGACAACGATATCTTCAATCCTCAAGTCTAACTTTCAAGTAACCGTTCTGTGAGGATATCTCGTTGTTGGAGGATTATTCTTATTCTCGAAAAATGCAATTGCGAAACCACGGATGCCTTGCTATAATGGATTTGTTTGTAGAATACAAACAGCAAAATTCATAATGCATCTATTCATAAATTTGGTCTGAAACTGCCTCTCCAGTCATCGCGGCAACTGAAAATAATCCGCACGGTACTCCGAATCAAATAACATATTTATGTATCGCATTTTATACAGCCCCGGAATTGGCAATCTAAAAGTTTACGTACTCTGAAATTTGAAGATTCAAGTTATAATCTTTTCATTTAAAATTCAGTTCTCGGCGAAACAGTCTTATAATTGAAATACTTTGCCAGAGTATTTTTGTTTTAATTTTCCCACGATGTGGTAATGCCACCAGAAGCTCTCTCCGTTCCAGAATAAGATTATAGAATTGAACCCTTTTTGATACGTAATGTGATTTTCTTGGAAATGAGATGCTTTCAGAGTTTTTTGAAGAATAAATAATGTCGGTAATGTGTTTATAGAAAATGAAAAGCACTTGATGTGAGTTTCAGAAAATAATTTATTGAGTCTCAATTGATTTCGGCTTATTAGGCTATCATCGGCCTCAAATTTTCCATCCTCGAGATGAGTTTGAGTCATTGAGACCATTGAGACATGATTACTCAGCAAAAACAATGTCCATATTTTTGATTTACTAGTATCACAGGATTATTTGGAAATCCACATTGTAACATTCTCAAAACTGGTAGTAAATATGATTGAACGATAACGGTCTATGTATATCCGCGAATTTATGTCAAGTTTGTCCATAAAACAACCGCCATTGTCCGTGTATAGACAATAAAAACAAGGAAATAGCTGATATTTACATCGTTAGTCCGGGAAACAGCCGCAACGTGCCCTATTTGTATGGAATCATTGTCCGCAAGAATAGGTTCTTGCGTAAATTGCAAAAATAAAATAAGACATTAAGCGGGAGGATAGTTCCTCGTAATGCATATTTTGCAAAAATTACATATATTCAAATTTATAAGTACTTCTTCAAGCAGTTTCGATTCACTGAATATTTTATTGCAGTTTTGTACATCTAGTTGCACCACATTCGGAGTAAAAGTATGAGTCCATGAGTTTTTATTCATTTATTGATTCATTCGAATACTACTATCCAACAGGCGGAGCCCAATCACAGGACAAGAACAACCATAGTTACAATAATAATATACAATAGTTATATTCACTGATGAGATATTTTATTTTTCATTGAGTAGATGCAAGGAAAGGTAAATTCACTGAATAGAAGTTCTAATATTAGTATTACACGCTGGTTATACATACGGGAGATTCTGATCTGCTCACAAAAATCTTGAACTACACACAGGGCGGTTTCACTCCGCGCTACACACACTGTGCTATTCAAACTAATGATTATTATGTATAATTTGCTATAAACGAATGTTTAGGGTACTTCCTGAAGTCCTAGAAAGCTGAAATTTGGTATGTGAGCTAGTATTGGTATGCAAACAACAAAAAATTCTAAAACTTGAAGCTTTTATCCCCCACCCTTTAAACTAAGGGATGGATTTTATATAAGATTTTCGCAAATTTTGATGCTAGAGTCCTCTGAAAATTGATTTAGGGACTTCTTGTTATAGATAATAGAAGAATAGATCCAAAAAAGTGACTAAAATAAAAAATATTGTTATAATCGACTTACAGAAAGGAGTGAAAAACCATTGAAAACATTTTCATATAGAATGTCGCCAAGACGAGACCATATGGCTCGCATTGTCAAAAAGTTATCGGATCTCATGTAGAGTCAAGCTTCTAACACTATACGCCCCAACTCTAGAAGCCCCAACTTCGCAAACTCTACATCTTAGTTAAAAAATGTGGCTTGGCCATTTCGCTACAATCACATGGGCATAAGGCGGGGAGTTTATCCACTGTTCACTACTTTTCAGTTATACAATAGCTCTTGAAACGGCCAAGCCACATATTTTGACTCCGATATTTTTTTTGTAACTATAAACATAATCGCAATGGCTGGTACCACAAGCTCTGTTTTTGGCTATACTAGCAGTGTTATTTTAAGAAGCGTTTTAAGACAATATAAATATTTCAAGCTATTTTAAAGGGAAATATTCAAATAAATGTGTGTTTTTCGTAATTTATATCTGAAGATTATTTTCTAAAGTATTTGGGAAAATTCTAATTGCGTTAAAACACATCTTGACACAGCGCTCTTAGTAGCGCCAAAAACAGAACTCGTGGTACCAGCCAATAAGTTTACGATCCTTATTGTGATGTTTATTGCTAGAAGAAATAGTTTTTAATTAGATGAAAGTCACTATTTAATTATTTAAAATGAATTAAAAGTTTTATTCTTCTGGATATCACTAATAACACTATATTATTCATTTATCACTTAATACTAACTCAAACAGAGTCGCAAATATCTATATTCTATTATTTATGTATACTGTTCACTTCACTGTTTGATATTCACTACTCTAGAATCACCATTACACTATTACTGCACAAGTCTTTTGCTTGCCCTTATATGTAGGAGTATCAATTTCTCGAAAGTTCTACCACATTTCTGGAATATTGCTGGAGTCTTCCATCGGGAGGGGTGACGTGATGCGGCGCGGCGCGACGCAATGAGAACAAAAGGCTACGCCCTAGCAAAGTCACCTTCACGAGTCTATACATTCTCCCACTATGAATGAATTGACATGAATCGACAAAAGTAAATGCGTTTTCATCAGAAAAATATGGATATATGAATATGTAGGGCTCATGGGTTTGCATAGAATTGCAACATCACTCTGCTAGTATTTCGGTGGAGTGAGCTCACACAAAATACCATTAGAACAATAATTACGATCATCGAGTGCAGCAGTAACCGCTTTTTCTTGATTTAAAGTTTGAATTCATCATATAGAATTTTGCGATGAGTTTTTTGAAAGAAGTGGATGACTGAATGAAAATATTGTGATGATTACAGGAATTCTCAGTTTTAGAATGATCATTGAATATTCTTTTTGGAAAACTGTAGTATGCTTCTAAACTGTTCTTATTTACATACAAAACGAAAATTCAGTCATACTTCATAACTAAGTTTATTATTCAGAAACTTTTGCTACATATGTTTCAAAACTAAATCCCATCTTACCAACAGGAGCTTTTGACTTTCGTTTGTTCATATTACTTCCAATTCCTTCGGAAATTTAGAAGGAGAAATTATGCAAATTTTCCTTAGAATTACAAGACATTTCGTCTAAATCCTATGTAGCTATTCTTCCTTTATTGTCATGGAAAACACCAGCATGTTCATTACATAATTAGGCAAAATTAAATCTGGATGCTGGCCAAATAGAAAAAGACGCGCGAACAGAGAAAGTGGAAATCTTACCAAGGATAATCTCATAGTCTTATTGCAATGAAAGTGATGTTGAGCTCTAATGAGAAACAGGAAATAATAGCTTGAGAAGGATACGAATAACATATTTGAAAATTGGATTTGCAGGCCCTCCTACCACAATTGTGCTTATTTAATATATATTACACACTTATTCCCAATAATCTGACTTGAAATATTGTCTCCACTGCCATAATTTTGAATATGGATAATCGAAAGAGTTTTTAGAGTACAAACGAATCACAATCAAATTGCTATAAAGGCTAAGAATTAGGAGTTAGGCTGTTTTGCCATTACATAGGGGCAAATTGAACAGGACCAGAAAAGCTGTGTGAGCAAGATTCAGTATACAGGCCTAGCAATCATATTGACAGAGCTGGAGAAGAAAGAATAATAAAAATATATAGAGACCGTAGGACGACAACCAGATGACCACCAGGACGCCCACCAGAAAGATGGGAAGAGAGTTCGTTACACCAACGGAAGGCACATCATGAACTGCGTAAAAACAGACAAATGTCGGATGATAGAAGAAGAAGACCTAATTTTGTATTCAAGAATGCAAATTCAATTTTTTTTTGTATTCCAAATTCGCTTGTACCTAGCCATCATCTCACTGTGGAAATAATGATTTCATTATGTCGGATATTTTCATTGATGATTGATGATCAGTTTAGAATATAAACGATCGATACATTCTCCGTCCACTTTTACATAGAGCGGCATATTTTTATGTTGGACTCATAATTCGTCATAATCTCCGTCAAATTCCCTCACTTGGCCATGGATCAGCTGTTCTGTCACCAAAGTTGAAGCAAGTTCGTCCAGGCAATAGGTTGATGAAAAATTGTGGAACAAGCGGTTGAGAAAAGTTTGATTGACGGAGATCTACTAAAACTTCGCGTAAATCAAAGCCGCCTCGCGGGATGAATGTAGGTCAAAGTGTTTTTTGGAAATTGATACGCGGATAAGCAGCTCATTTTGGGGATTACTGGAGTTTTTTTTGTACCTCGTGGTCGATCTTGTTCTTTTTTGCCACGAATATCGTCGGCGAATTGTTCGACCTCGCAGAGCATTCAATCACGCAAGTGTCGAATTCTGCTGTCCCAACGATCATCTCCAGGACCCAAATCTTGACGCCTTCTTCACGACCAACCGTTGGACCAATGCCTCCACCAGGTCGGTCGACACTATTTCCACCGTTCCGGACACGTGGTGGTGTCCAATTCAAGCTGGGAGCATCGTAGATATTTGTTTTGGGATTCCCTTTTGCCTATTGAATGACACCATTACCTTTTTTTTATATTTATTGTGTTACGCGGATTGGAGGTAGCGTTGGTTGAGACGCTCTGGTCTGTTTGACGCGCGATGCGTCCGATTTTGTAAGGCTAGATTGATCTAGTTAGCCTGTTTGACGACGTAGACCCTGTGAGCATTTATGATTGGCGCAGGCGTATACGGCATCGTATTATTTGTTGAGTTTTTTCTTGTGAGAGCGTGCTGCCGTCCAAGTCGCGTAGTCTATTAATTTTTGTTCATTTGCTTGTGTAAATTGTGGAAGCTTAACTTCATCTTTTTTCTGATAATCTTCTGCAATAGTGAAATCATAGTTATCAGTTTTAATGTTTAGATTTCATCAACTTTATCAATTTCAACACTTTTTTTATGTTTATTATTTCCTTATTTTATTCTCAGTATTGAAGTCACTTAGTTGAGTTCAATCGTTGTTTTACTTATTGTTTAGTAGAAAGTGTGGAATCCTATAGTTTCTCTTTTCAGCCTTAGCTACAACAGGCCATGTTTGAGGGTAGAGATATATATATTTTTTAGTAGGGTGAGTGTTGTACTGCCAGGTCGATCACTTGGTAGATGCAGAAGGTCATCGTGCGGCCACGTAGTCTCGTGTTCCATAGTCTAAACCAACACTTTGTTTATCACTCACTTTCGTGGTTGTGTGCTCTGTGGACGAATTGACAATTACGTGGCGCCCCGGATTTTGTTCGAACCTAGTTCACCAGTCTCAAAACACTCACGGCTACCCTGAGCAAGAGTCTCCGATTACGTAGTAAAACCTGTTGGTTTATTTTGATTGGGTAGGATTGCCACCCTAAGTTTTTACGTAGCAATGTTAAATGGATCTTTCTGAAAGTATTGCTTATTGGTAGTGAATTTATGAAAATTCATGAAAGAACAAGAAATATTTATCATATGAATGATGGCACCTCACGTCAATGAGAAAATTTTGTTGCTTTACTGCAATAACATTTCAACGAGCTAACGAATAGACAAAACAAAATCATCATTCACAAATATAACCAAATCACTCATTCAAAGTAAACAATAATAGAAAATTATTCTTTCTGATCATTGGAATTTATGAGAAATATACTATATTCTTTAACTCAATCCAGCATGAATCCATTCTCACATAAGAATTAAGTATGGTCCTTGGTCATTCTATAAACTGGCTGAAAACGAAATACTCATTTTCCTTAGAGCCAGTCCTGTAGTGAGCTTTTTTCAATGTATCACAATAACCTCGGGTTGGTTGGCTTGTCGGTGTAGCTATTCACTGCAACGACATGATGGCATTCCTTGGCGCGAAGGCATGTGACCTAGAGTAAGGTAATGCTTTTCTATCCACTGCAACCCTTATGCTGAAATTGCTACAATCTCTGCATTGGTGAAACTGGAAAAAGCCACGTAGATGAAGATTGTTTTATATCCTGTAATCTCTAGTGGCTCTGGGTTAATGGAAAATCAAAAAGTTACTTAATAGTTTTATACAATTCAAGATTGAAATCCTGGAGATTCGATTAACTTCTTCAGACCTATTACTTTGCATTGAGTTAGTACAAGGATAACATCATAATATACTCGTAAGATTTAAGGTATCAAGTCTCTTTATGAATAACTAAATAATAATAGTGAGAAGTCTGACATTTTTCATTCAAAGCAATTTTTTATTTACCCCTATTGAGAGTTTTCATCAACGTTATGTGATGTCAATAATAATAAGTTTAAATTTAGAGTTAAACGATATCTCACTGAATTCCAAGCATGAAAATCTTTTGTTTGAACTTCATCAGGTTCGCCATTCAAAAATTAATTAGCATAAGTTTTAGCTCGTGGAACTTTTCCCATAATTTTTCTCCACATATAAATCTGCAAAATGTTGAACTGGGATACAGCCGGAATAATAATAGGGTTATACAAGCGAAAGATTCAGATTCAAGAAAAATTATCATCACCAGAGAGGATAAAATAGCGAAACTCTTATATGCAGTGCATATAGTGAACTCTAGCGAACAAAAACTATTCCAACTGGTCCGATGTAATGAGAACAGTGCTTGGGTACAATAATAAGAATCTAAGAGAAATTGTATCTATGATGGTAGATTTACTCTATTTCTCAATTCAATAAATTATATATCTTTGTGGAGATCGTTACTTATCGGTGGGATGTTCTCTTACACCATACTATCGCATTGCTGCTATATATTCCGGAAGCTCCTATTACATAACAGTATCCTCTTTCCAAGACCTCATTTACAGGATAAGAATACTCCATTTCTCTCAGCTTGTATCTCTTATTTTGCATTAAGGTAATAGTAACGATAAAAAAATATATCAAAGAAAAAGTGGGCTTAAAAAGTTTTCCAGGAAAGCAAAAGCGACAATTCTATTCTGAAAGAGGTTGGCTTTGTTTCGCAATTCCCTTCACTTTGAAATAAGAAAGAAATGACATGTCAAACACAAAGAAAGGCATATAGGCATAAGTTAATTTTATTTCACCATACGCGGTACGAATTGGCACTTGACGTTCAATATATAGGACCAGTGTGATAACATTTCATCATATTATTTTACTAGATTGAGCAAAAATGACAGTATTTCCCAAAACCAAATAATGACATACTTATTACGAACGCTTTATTAGAATTAATAATCATTTTATTGTTCAACTCCTCAGAAAATCTTATTGCTTCTATGTAATAAGCGAGACACTCTCCGGGAATTCTTTTCTGTTAGAGATAATAAAAGGTATAAACTCTGAAATTGGAAAGAAAGGCTGTGTCAATCAAAACAGAAAAACAAAAAAGAATTCTTTCTCTTGTATCCTTTCGCCGCTTCGTCCTTTGTTCATATCTTCCAGAACGACAGCTTTAATAATTTTCGGATATTGGAGTAATATTACACTGTTTGGACTCTGCCATTCTTAAGGTGAAATTTCATTCTCCGCCATGGGATTCAATATATATTACATTGTATTCGTAAACTGTAACACATTTACAGATATGTTCTAACAAAATTTATCTAGTCTTGCAAATATCCATGACTGGAATTCTATCGGGAATACAAAACAACAGAAGTGAAATTAGAACAACTGGTAGTAATTGCTATTAGTTGTAGGACTTCTTCTTATTTAAAGTTTATATTCAAAGTCTATGCGGATTTTGAATAATAGACTTGAGAGCATTCTGTACAGCTAAAATTTACGTCCAAAAAGCGCTTTGCGCCTATACAACTAGGGGTCAATTGATATATATTTTTGTTATAAAATCAAGAAATATGGAGAGATGAAAGATCAAGCTATGTTCCTCCTGTGCAATTTCTTCAATTATTTATCTATTTTCCTCAGAAAATGGTAACAAATTGTTACAAAATTGAATCTTTTTAAATCTCATTTTGAAAGGATCTGAAGCAAAATATGCAAAATCTAAAACAAGGGAAATCTTCATTGAGCCTTTATGAACAACTTTTGAAAAAATCAATCATATCCATACAATAATAAAGTAAATATTTGTAAAGGGAATCAGTTCCAAAAGTTCATTTTTCATGGCTGTACTATACTGCTCTCTAGCGCCAATCTTTCTAACATCACTGTATTACAGTAGACCAGACATAGTTTGCAGTTGTAACCGTGTCATTGAAATTGTGAGTTGGGAAGAAAAGTCCTTCCAAGGTTAACAGAAAAATAGTACGATTGAAAATATTCTGGAGTTATACTGAATTGGTAGTGTGAGGCATGGGGTGCGTTCATTATAAGCAAAGTTCGATTTTGCGGAATATATTATGTCGTTATTTATACGATACACTTTATTGGTCAATAATTTTCAAAAATTGATCTTCAATTTATTGTTGTGTGTAATATGTCCAAAATTTTCACAATTTTCTCTTGACCAATAATTGACCAAGTTATTTTTGAAATAGAAATGGCTTTCTAGTTTTCTCGCGTTTATTTTATAAACGATAGAATTTATCATGAAATATGAAATATCTAAAATTAGTCCTCGAATAATTTGGCTATTATAAAATTCGTCATATTTTTCTGGAGCAAAAAAATAATAGGAATCATGATTTGAAATTAGAATTATTATCACTTATTTTGGACATCACATGCAAGCGTTCGTCAATTGTTTTTTTGAAATATGTAATTTGGCTCTATCGTGTTTGGCATCAAATGAAAGCTCTTGCAGGGATAATTCAAGTAGAAGTGTCAAAGAGGATAGGTATTCAAAAAATTGTCAATTGTTTCTCTTACAAATTACCTAAATGATGTTTAGTTTGGAATTAATTTGAAGCTCTTGGGGAGATAAGCTCAGTAGATATTAAAAATAAATAATCAGTGGAGTCCACGTTACTATCTTCAAATTACACTTTCGACGATTAAATGTCAAAGCTGTATGTTCCAATGAATTGAAAACCCTGAAAGACTGGAAAAAGACTCTTTATTTCCAAAAATACTCATTTTTTGTAAGTACTAAAATATAACCTCCAACTGCCACTTTATAATGATAGCTGTCACTTTGACAATGACAGCTGCCACTTTAAAAATAACAGTTGTCACTCTGACAATGACAGCTGTTACTTCTAAAAATGCAATTAATTGATGCGATACTCTAAATTTTTGGAACAGCGGTGAAACTGGTCAAGAAATTATTGGTCGGGGAAGTACTATGTGGCCACAGCAGATTTTTAAATTCAAGTGCATTGTGTGCAATCAGATGAACACTCATCTTGCAAAATTATAACGGTAGTTCTTCAGCTATGGAAGCTGAAATACTAGCGCAAAAATTTGAAATGAGTATGGAGATGTACAATATAAAATATGGAAAATTTGTAGCAGAGGGTGATAGTAATCCATACAAAAAAAAAACTTAGATACAAAAATCAAATGTATGAATCATTCATTGCGCAATTACTGTAATAAGATAAGTCAAATAGAGCAAGAAATAAAATTTCAAAAAAATTAAAATCAAAAATTGAAGGTGAAACTTTCAGGTTTCGAAGTGCTGTTATTGGTGCAGTAAAGTATCGAAAAAATGCTTGTGAAAAAAGAAAACACGTGTCAAAGAATTACTTTGACTTAGGGCCACTTTCACCAAAGCCAGTTAAATTTATCCAGAGGTTATTTTATACAAAAAATTTATGATTTATGAATTGAGTTACATAATGGATGAATAATGTTCTCAAGTTGTTTATTATATTTATACAGATCCATATGATAATTCAAATCAAAGTAACTCTTTGACACGTGTTTTTTTTTTCAGAAGCATTTTTTTCTATAATTTATATATATATATATATATATATATATATATATATATATATATATATATATATATATATATATATATATATATATATATATATATATATATATGTAATCAAACACAAAATCTCTTCGTTCCACAGTTAATCGTTTTGGATTTACCCAAGAGATTCTAAGAATATGTCAAGTGGAATGCGCTTTCAGCCAAGTTGGTTGCTATGGAAACAGTAGGCCATTATTCTTATACTACAACATCTCTAAATACTGATTTCCAAAATTCTACGACTACCAACAGATCTGATTTCATGCGCAAGATTAAAAAATAAATTACTACTGAAGTGCACTTTCGGTTTAGTCTATTATTATGAAGATGTTAGGCAATCATTCAGATGCTACAGCTGACTAAAGTACCAAATTTCAATATTCTACACCTGATCGTTTCGAATTTATGCAAAAAATTCCAAAAGACTGTCAAGTAAAGTGCACTCCCGGCTCGGTAGATCTCAATAAAAGCAGAATATGAGCATCTAGACGGTATAATCGTCCTAAATACTGAATTCTGACAATCTACGTTAAATCGTTTTGGATTTATGCGGAAAATTCAGAAAATGTTTCGAATAGAGTGCTCTTCTGGCTTAGTCGACAGCAATCATAATGCAAGGTGTACAACTTTATATTATAAGAGTGCCTAATACAAAATTTAGATATTCTACGACTGATTGTTCAGAACTTATGCGGAAAATTCGAAAAGTCTGTCATATAAAGTGCACTTCCGGCTTAGCCGATTGTTACAGAAATAGATGATGACTATTGAGATGCTGCAACAATTTCAAATGCTGAATTCTAGTATCCTACGGCTGATCATTCTGGATTTATGCGGAAAATTGAAAAAAGTCCTAAGTAATGTGCACTTCCGGTTCAGCCGATCGTGATTATAATGCAAGATGTACAATAGGATGTTATAGAAGTTCCTTATTCGAAATTTCAATATGCTATGGCTAAACATTGTATATTTATGCAAAAAATTCAAAAAAAGTTTTAAGTTAAGTGCACTTCTGGCCCAGCCGATTCTAACAAAAATAGCAGATACCCATTTTGATGCGGCATCAAGTTCAAATACAGAATTTCAACATCCTACGGTTGATAATTCTGGATTTATCGGAGAAATTCGAAAAAAGTTTCATGTAAAGTGCACTTCCGGTACAGACGATTGAAACCAAAATGCGAGATGCACAACTAGACCCTATACCAGTTTCAAATACAAAATTTCAACATTATACGTTCGACCAGTTTTGAGATTTGCGAGTTACGGAAGCACGCAGCAACGCACGGACGTACTAACGCACGCACGCACGAACATACGTACCGACATCAAGCCAAAAATAGTCAAAATGCATTCAGGGATGCTCAAAACGGATATTCCCATCAAAATCTCGATAGGTGAATTTTGTCGGTTTCACAATACTTACTTGTTACTTTGTACAAGTAAAAATGAACTATCTAAAAACCTCACTTCGTGAAAATGAGCAATATTCATAGCAATATTTCTTGAGGACATAATTCCTGGAATTTTGTAACTGCGATAAGTGTTGCGCTGTAGTCATAGATATCGTTAAGATATGTATATTATATATATCCAGAAGAAATTGTGCAGCTTATCGTTTTATTAGGTGATCGAATTTATGAATAACTTCCTGAATCTACCTGAAAACAGTGAAAATAATTTATATATAACTTGGGCTAAATTATACGATTATTGGATTCATTTCAGTGCACATTTCTATCAGAGCTACTATTATCATTGGAAATGTTTAGATCCAAATAACATTTAAGTTTACTTGGGCCCAATAATATAACCACGGTGTTGTTGTGCTTTCCTAGCAATAATTCCTAGCAATATATTCGGATATTTTGGAGGCTTTTGTTGTATATAATGACTATGCAATCATCAGTAGACCAATTTGGTGGTTCAGCTTTTACTCATTGTAACGTTATTTATTTTAATTTAGGGTGCAAAAGCTACTAAACATTACTATTTATTTTTATGATTTATTAAAATAATAAATTAGATAACTAACACTATTTTCGATAACCAATTCTAATTTAAACTAAAGATTATTTCACTATACTATAACTTAACTTAAATTATCTATGTCAATGTTGATTTATTTTGAAAAACACAATTTATTTCAACCACTAGCAATCCATAGTATAAGGTCATTGAGCCAAAAATCAATAATGCTCCTCGTTAAGTCACTCACGTATATATACCTCGGGTCTCTCCCCACTACGTTTTTCCCGCAAACGTCCAGGCATTTCTAGAAAACGCTAGAAGGTACCAGCAATTTTCCGGAAAACAAATATATTCGCTTCTATTCCTTAATGTAAAATATTTCCACAATAATTTTAAGCACCAGTAAAGCCGAAATGACTAATTTATAGACTTAAATTCGTTACATCATTATGCTGGATTACATTGGTTATTCTTGCGTTACCAATATATGTTTCTCTGACATTTGAATGTGGTTAAGCCATGAATGTGGATGAACAAGCAACAATACTTTTTAGTATTGATCATGGATTTATTACCCAAAACTACAGTCTATGAGTTTGATGTTTTAATTTGGAACACAGCTTCACCCCAATTGCTGAATTCGTTTCTTACATCGTTTTATCCCTGGTAGAGTCGCATTTGTTCATTGTCAATCTCTAAATGAGAGTCATATAACCTCAATCAATTTGACAGTTGTTGTATTTGTAACTGTATGTAAATTAAGTTGGAGAGACGATTAGTCTCAAGAAAAAGAGTATGATTACGACAATTTCAAGTACACCACAACATCCTATTGATAAAGCACAAGCAGTTACTCTCGACTTGGCACCTGCAAGATCAAAAGAAAAATATTCACTTTGTTATGTCAAATTTGTAATATGGAAAGTTTCAATACAGGTATTATGAAAAATACAGTGTGTGGCACAGGACAAAACACGATTTCAGCCGAGGGTGATGCCAGCAACACTCACCCTCGGCTGAAATCATCTTTTTTCGTCCCTAGCCACACAGTATACTATTTATCTCGCAATTGTATTTTTCGAACCTCTTGTTGCATAATTTATGACTATTATCTCATTTCAAACAGTCGTCTGATGTTTTCAGATGGAAATATTCGACATGGATTTGACACAAGATGCTTATCAGGGAGGTATTTGTACAATGGAATCTCAGACTAATTCAGAACTAGTAATGTATTTCTAAAGAGCTTATGAAACAAAGCAACATATACTTGAAAATGCGATGTAGACACTATAAATCAATTTGAGAAGAGCTATACAATCAAAAATAATTCAAATCGTGTTGACTGAAGCCACGGGTGTCCTAATTTCAGAATGTTTCATAGTGCTATGGGAGTGAATTTGCTGAATGCCATTTGATCTTTTATATAATGATGAAAATAGATAATTATATTATTTCCTACTGGGTCACTTGCCACATAATGCAATAGATCATAAATGATGTATATCTTATTTGCCTATTGAGGTAGTTCCAAAATTTACATGAAATGTAGCCGTTTCTCTTTAAAATATCGCTAACGGTTGTAAATTCAGAATTTCTCTTGCGAATACAATATCATACATTTTAAAACAAAATCAATATTCTCCGATAGTAATACAGAAAGCAATTTCTTAGGCACCACGACCGTAAGAAAAACGAGTAGATTTATACTTCTACAAGAAGTTATATCTTCTTTCTCTCATTTTCATCAGCTATATGTTTTTTCGAATAGAGTAAAAGAATTGGAAAAAATTATGAATTTGGGAAATAGAGACTTGAGAGGAATATATTCTCAATCTTCTAATAATACTAATTTAATGACAGGTTTTGACCACTTGGTGATCATCTTCGGTATATGTAATTCTGACAAAGTCATGTAGAAGTGTAGAAACTGCTATTCGAAAAACTATACTTACAATTCAACAGCTGGTGTTTCTCTGAATATATATTCATAAGAGTAGAAGAATGTAAGTTTTGGATTGAAATGTAATATTTTTCAGCTCGAACTACCTGCTTCAAATGTCTCTATGAGCATAGTTTGAATCTCAGAGAGTTTTTAGCAAGTCTCCGATAAAAATATGTTAACGCTTCTGTAGGTAACGAGTTTCTGTGCGACTACTAACTGAATGAAGTTGGATCATATTACAGCATACTCACATCTTATGATAAGATTCAAAATGCGTTTTTTGCGTTTGCGTTAATTACTAACTTTGATTTACAAAAAATCCCTAATATATTGTGTGTGAAATTGCATTTTAAGTATTTGTCTATTTTGGCTGTATCGACGAATGGGGATGCGGATGGAAGGACAACTATTTGACATGACAAAAGAGATTGACGGGTCACGACAAAACGTATGAAGAGTGGAAAAAATCTCCTGGACTAATGGTTAGTCCTTAAAGCTACACTTCAATGTCGAGACTTTGTCTACCTTACATTATAATTGAAAGCATGTATTTGAATAAAACCAAAATAATGACGAGCATATTACTTCTGCTCATCCCAAATACAAGAAGCTGAATTATTAGGATTGCCCCTAATATCTTCAGTATTCAATACCGATTAGATCCATATTCTCGAATCGGTCTGAATTATCCAACTACTACTATCAAATTACATATCTCATTCCTCTCTTGAATGTAAGAGAGCTTCTATAGCATCATTATCAATTTGGACTTTGAAATTATATTTCATGTCACAAAGTTTCTTGTCTCTCTAGAACATGGAGATTAGACGTTATGTAAGAATACTTACGCACATATTTTCTCTAACTTTGTTGAGGCAAATTTGAAACTTCAAGGGTCTTGCCTCAGGCCAAGCTCAGAACAAGAGCATGAATACTTGATGTTCTGGAATTTTCCTGAAGCACACTATGTGCACGATGAGAATGCTTTGCTGGCTGGTCAGTGCTGTTACATCGTTCTACAGATCGAAGCTTGAACAAAATGATGACAAAAATGTGAACCTTCTACATGATTCACATTCTTTATGAGACTAAGAGTTTCTTTTGGAGAGTTGCAGATAAGAAGTATTATTAAAAGTATAATTCTAAATGAAGTTTGATGGCATGCCCTGACTCAACTGCAAAGATGAAACTTACAATGAAGGGCACAAATCTATATAGCAGCCTCTTTCTTATATTCTATTTCAATCGGAGGAACATACAAGAGTATATTGATAAATTACTGACATAAACTTCCCCCAATTTTTGTGTCAACCTGTAGGTGAAATTATCTTGAAATATTGACAAATCAGGCCAGAATATGAATATATAGCTAAGACTATGATATTTTCGTAAGTGCTTATTCCTTACATCTTCCATTCTAATTTAGGGTATAGGGAATGGAACGACAACCGGGAATTATTGACAGTCGACATTAAAGTATATTTTTAGTCGTTTTGAAGAGAATCCATCAATTTTTACTTACTTGTATTAAGTACAAGAAAGTATTGTGAAACCGACAGAATTCACCTATCGAAATTTTGATAGAAATATCCGTTTTGAACATCCCTAAATCCATTTTGACTAATTTTGGCTTGATGTCGATACGTATGTTCGCGCGTGCGTAACTTGCAAATCTCAAAACTGGTTGGACGTATAATTTTGAAATTTTGTATTTAGGACTGGTATAGGGTATTGTTGTGCACCTCGTATTATGGTTTCAATCGTCTGTACTGGAAGTGCACTTCACTTGAAACTTTTTTCGAATTTCTCTATTAAATCCAGAATGATCAACCGCAGGACGTTGTATTCCAGTATTTGAACTTAATGTTGTATCAAAACAGTCATCTGCTATTCTTGTATGAATCGGTCAAGCCAGAAGTGCACTTTACCTAAAACTTTTTTTGAATTTCTTGCATAAATATAGAATGATCCGCCATAGCATTTTGAAATTTCTTATAAAGAACTTCTATAACATCTTACTGTTCATCTTGCATTATAATTGTGATCGGTTAAACCGGAAGTGCACTTCACTTCGAACTTTCTTCCAATTTTCTGCATAAATTCAGAATGATCAGCCGTAGGATACTGGAATTATTTATTTAAAATTGCTGTAGCATCTAAATGGTCATCTTCTATTTTTGTAACAATCGGCTGAGCCGGAAGTGCCCTTCATATGACAGACTTTTTGAATTCCAAGCAATAAATCGTAGAATATTTTAATTTTGTATAAGGCACTTTTATAATATCTTGTTGTACACCTTGCATTATGATTGCTATCGACTAAGCCGGAAGAGAGTACTTTATTCGGAACATTTTTCGAATTTTCCGCATTAATCCAAAACGTAGATTATTGGAATTCAGTATTTAGGAAGATTTTACCGTCTAGATGCTCATATCCTATTTTAATCAAGGTCTACCGAGCCGGAAGTGCACTTTACTTGACAGTCTTTTGGAACTTTCTGCATAAATTCGAAACGATCAGGTGTAGAATATTGAAATTTGATATTTCAGTCTGCTGTAGCATCCAAATGATTGCCTACTATTCTCATAACAAAAAAATGAGCCGGAAGTGCCCTTCAGTGGGTTTTTTTCTTATTTTGCGCATAAATTCAGATCTGTTGATAGTCGTAGAATTTTGGAAATCAGTATTTAGGAATGTTGTAGTATAAGAATAATGGCATCCTGTTTCCATAGCAATCAACTTGGCTGAAGGCACATTGTACTTGACAGATTCTCAGAATCTCTTGGGTAAATTCAAAACGATTGACTGTGGAACGATGAAATTTTGTGTTCGATTATAGAATGTATCCAATGATATATATGATCGAACACAGAAAATATATATATATATATATATATATATATATATATATATATATATATATATATATATATATATATATATATATATATATATATATATATGTGTATGTATCCAACGATGTACAAGTAAGTCACGTGATGTTCACGTCAGATTTTTTCAATAGAATAATGACCATAAATGACATGAGTTTATCAATATTATCCATAAGCAGTGTCAGATGAGTGAAAATATATTCGCTCATCTCGGCCCTAAAAGTTTCGCGTACAACCCTTGTATTCACTTTTTGAAACGAAGATACAATACTTCTCACAGATTACTTATAACAAAGAGCAGCAATTATTGTTGAATATTATTCTTTATTGTCGACTGGAGTGTACAGAAATATTCCGAAACAAGAATCTAGAGGTTTGCTGTATTCATAAAACAATGCATTTGATTACAAAACGTTCTCAGCTCTGTGAATAAATACGGATTAAGCTTTGAATTAGGTGATAATTTCTTATATTCACTTGATGAATTCTAAGAAAGAAGGTTTTATTCCCTGATATCGGAGCTCTTCTATATGAAGATGTAGGTAATGCATGATACCAGAAACTAGTTTACAAACTGAGGAAGAGAGTTTATATTCAATTGCATGAAGTAATTTTCTAACTATTGTACCTACTGAGTGTATAGAAATGGAAGAAGACTTCGATTAATGAACAATTCTTGATTCAACTATATGCTTGTTCTTTCTATTGCAGGTCAAAAACTTATCAATATTCTCCTGTTCCATGCGATTCAGTATTCAATGTGATATTTATTAGAATATCGATCTAACGAATTTCCTAACAATGATTGTTCTATTATTTATTTTATTTATTTATTTATTTATCAACCACTCAACAGGATACGGGAGTATCGCAATTACAGAGGGCTGGAAAGAATACAATAATAAATGACACTTGAGAATGAATAGATTACATTAGAAGAAAAAAATAATTAAATCTAAGGAAAAACATTGTACAGTGCACGCTTATATACCAACAAAGAATCGTAGTATAAGTCTATATCTGATGTGTTGGACACAAACGTATTGAAGATATGACATATCCGCCTGGTTGGAGCATTCAGTTCATAGTTTGATTTAGATATTGGAATTCTGAATGTATACAATTGAGCAGCTGTTCTACTTAAATTACGTGGCACCACGAAGTTAAGGTTTCCCAGAATTGAAGAGCTGTCAATGCGATTGTGGACCAGTTTATACAAAAAAATACAAGAAATAATGTTCCGTCTTTTTTGAAGCGCAGTAATATGAAATAGTTCAAGATGAGATGTATAGCTGTAAGTAAGACAATTGAAAGAAACACAAAATTTTCTAGCACAAAATCTAACAAATTTTCTCTGAATTCTCTCAATCTCCTCGCTGTATTTAATATACATCGGATTCCAAACCACGACACAGTACTCAAGCCTGGAACGCACAAAAGAAAAATATAGAGATTTGAGTGTTGTCACTCTTGTGAAATAACTTGAATTTCTAATAATAAATCCTAATATTTTATACGAATAATTTGCAATATATTCTACATGATTTTGAAAAGTTAGTTTAGGATCAAGTATGACACCCAAATCTCTACATTGCGTAACTCTATTAAGTGCTAAACTACTCATTTTGTACACATTCAGAGCTACATTATGTTTCATGGAGTATGTCATAACTTTACATTTTTCTATATTAAAAAATAAATTTGATTGAATAGACCATTTATGGAGATTTTCTATATCAGTCTGTAGAAGATCGCTATCATTCTGTGAGTTTATTACTTTAAAAATTTTCAAATCATCAGCATATAATAATACTTCAGAGTTCTTAATGCAATTAGTTATATCATTTATAAAAAGGATGAATAATAAAGGTCCTAAGTTTGATCCCTGAGGAATCCCAGAGGAAGGCATGAAATATTTAGATTTGGTATTATTATAACACACGAAGTTTTCACGATTCCTAATATAAGAGTCAAAAAACATGATTAAATCAGGTGAGAAGCCAAACTGATGTTTTAATTTGAATAGCATGATTTTATGATTAATCTTATCAAAAGCTTTAGTGAAGTCTGTATAGATTACATCTATTTGTTTATTTTTATTCAATGAAGTTGACATAAAATCTGTGAATTCTACTAAATTTGTAGTTGTGGATCTTCCGCTAATAAAGCCATGCTGATTGTTACTGATTGAATCAGATACATGATTGTATATATATTTATACAAAATTTTCTCAAAACACTTTGCAATGTTGGATAAAATACTGATAGGTCTATAATTTTCAATATCATGAGAACTGCCAGATTTAAATATAGGACACACATGGGCTTTCTTGAAGGAATTTGGAAATGTATTAGTAGAAAGAGATAGATTAAAGATAATTAGCAGCGGTGTAGTTAATAAGTCACGACAACCCTTAAGTATAAAAGCTGGAATGTTATCTGGACCGGGAGACATGGAGATTTTCAGACTATTTATAGCTTGTATAATATCATCCTCGGTTATTTTTTGAATATTTAGTTGATGCATAGTAACTGATTCTGTTGAAAAGTCATCAAAGTCGACGCACAGATCCTCAGTTGAATAAACACTGTTGAAATGATCCGCAAACCCTTGTACAATTTCCGTCGTAGATTTGAGTTCATTGTTTTTCAGAAACATGTTACCCGGGATGCGTGATGTTTGTTTGTGATTATTCACGAATGCCCAAAATTTATTTGGATCGGACGATATATTTGATTCAGCATTTGATATAAAATTTCGGTAAGCATCTTTCATATTTGATTTCAGTTTAGCTCGTAAGGAACTGAATTCTTTATAATGATATTCATCCTTGTGAGTCTTGTACAGTTTATGAGCTTTTTCTTTTTGTTTGATCATTTGAATGATATCCTTAGTAAACCAGGAAAAGTAATTAGTAATTCTTTTACGCATCCTAGGAACACATTTCTGAAACACTTTATTAATTATGTCATAGAATCTATCAACAGCTTCATTGACATCAGTGAACGACTTAAGAATATTCCAATCTGTGTCTCTTAGTAAAGAGTACATCAACTCATAATCCGCACGTTGGAAATTATAGAAGAAATCAGAGCTGAATTTTGACTTATGAGGAACAGTATTTCTTAATTCTAAAGTAATAAATAAAGAAGGATGATATTTGTCTTCCGGTACAAAAGAGATATCCTCGCGAATTACACCACAATTTATATTAGATATAACGACATCAAGAATACGATTGTCACAGTTTAATATTTTATTTTGTTGAATTCCTCCAAGAAAATTACAAAAATTATTGAATCTAGTTATGTGATTGTTTGTAAAATTTAAATTATAATATTTAACTAGATCGAAGATATTCAGATCCCCAATTATAATGAAATTATTTTGAAGTACAGAACTATTTGATTCTAAGCAATCATAAATCATTTCTTGTTGTTCAGCTGAAATAGGAGAAGGAGCATAAATGCAAATGACAATCAAATTCGCACCCGAGTTCAAATGCAATTTGATACCGATAATATCAGCAATAGAGTTTTCATTTAAATCTAATTTTATGAGTGATGATTTGTGTTTATTATTCACTGCACACAAAACACCTCCGCCGCGTGATTTGCCTACCTTACGGTAATTACGATCCTTTCTAAAAGTGTTATATCTGTTATGATCGAATAATTCATTATTATATACTGTATCATTGAGCCATGTCTCCGTGATAGCAATTATATCATAGTCAGTACTAGCACTATTTATTAATACTTCATTCACTTTAGTATTAAGACCTCTAGCATTCTGATAGTAAATCTCCATAAATAAATTTTGTATTCGTGTATCACGATTATATGCGAAGGTCACACAATATGAACAAATGAAACACCAAAAGTCTTGAAAAAACGTGCAATTAGTATACTGCGGACAAGTGAACTGAACAAAAACTGTCAAATAGAATAAACACAAAAAAAATCTAGTTCAATGGTTCAATGGTTGAATGTTGCTCCAGGATTGACAAAGTTGAATTACAGTGCAATGCAAATCACGGAATGAGTTCTTTTGATGTAGAAAATAATGCAAGTCTGTTAATATGGTCATTCAATTTGAAGAAAATATTGCCATCGTTTGTCCACACATTTTTAAAGCCGTATTTATCACAAGCTTCTTTATACATCTTATGCCGAATCTTGGTAAGATCTTCCTTGATGTAAATACCAGTGCTTTTAAGCTTGCTCCTATTTTTTAGTATAGAGTCACGGGTCTTATATGACATGAACTTAATTATGATAGCACGTGAACTACTACTAGGAGATGCTGATTTAGAATCACTCGCATGTTTTATTGGGGGTTTGCCAACACGATGACAGCGGTCAATTGATTCAGGAGGAACATTAAGGGATAATTCTGATTTCAGGATCTCACGCACCTTTTCTTCAGGGTCCTCATGAATATCCTCTGGTACGCCAAAAATACGAATACAATTCCTTCTAGAGTATTGCTCAAGTTTATCAACTTCATGCTCCAAATGAATATTTTTGTTAGTAAGTCCCTCAATTATCTCCTCATAATATTTTCTTTGCTCTTCCAATTTTTTGTCCAGGTGAACAAATATTTTGTCTGCAATTTTTGTATAAAAGAATCATCGTTCAGAATTTTACTGACTATTTCAGTTTCAGACGCACTATTGTTCCTTCTACTGCCCATATTTACTTGAAAAATTCAAAAAAATGCACCAGTTTTCGATATAATGAAGAAAAATATGGAGCAACAAAAAACACGTTTATTCGTGTTGAGACATATATACGAATGAAATTATTAACAAGTATATTCTGTTATTCTGAAGAGAAATTGCGTATCCGAATTTAAACTCCTGTAGCTTCATCAATTTTCAACTTCTTAAAACTTTAAACCGTGGATCCAATTAAATTCGTAGTGGATCTGTCTTATAGAGAATAAATATTAACGGTGATCCAGTCAAGTTTACATAAAATACAGCTCATATAATTCATGCCTCACGTCAGTTTAACTAAGGGCGCACATAATGCCAAAATAGCGCGTGTAAAAAGAGATTAAATGCATATAAAGGGCATAGGACACTCCTGATGACCATTTCCATAGTCGTGTTTGTTGGTGTCAAGTTATATTCCTGGATTTTTGTTCTTATGTAGCGAGAATGCTTATGTACGCTCATGATAATGTAAATTAATTATGCCAACTCTAATGCTCAACCACTGAAATGGCCAAACTTATGACTGGCTGCCATTTTCCGTAGCGTGTGCGACCTCTATGCTAGATTGTAACCTGTAAAGATGTTGAATAGAAACCACAACGATTCCAACTTAGTCTCAGTTTCATCCACCTATAGTTTTTGTAAATATATCACAACACAGATGTTGTAGCCTATTTCATAGTCAATTATGTGGAGTATCGGGTAATGATAGAAAAGCTGTGGAACTGAATGATAATCATTGAGAGAAGAGTACGGTCGTAGCAAAGAATCACATGCTTAATTCTTTGAAAAATGGAGGGCAATTGTAAATGATGATCGTCATTTCGAAGCAACAGCAGTTGTTCTCAAACAGAAAGGGATAACTACGTCGATGTTATAACTAACGGTGCTATAGATCATATTGAATATTGCTGGAATTTATATCCTCGAAGATTTGTATCAAGCTGCGTGGAGAAATATCCAAAAGTGATTATTATCCTGTAGCATTCATTGTGTTACAATAAAGATAATCAAGAGAGAATTAAAAGTAACTTATTCCCACTGTTTTATCAAATGTAGCTTTCTTTTGGAAGTGCAGAGTTTTTGTTAAGACATCTTATGTACATGATGAAAACCAGGCACTCGTTCAGTTCTTAAATAGTATTTTGGATTTTGGCTAATTATCTAGAAGATGAATTTTCTCAAACTATTCCCTCATTATAGCATAAAATTACTGAAAGATAACATCAATACTTTGATATATTTATAGCAATTACAGTCTGAATATTCGGATCCACCCACAAGATCATTCCAAAAAGATATTGCCTCCCTAATTATAACCTCCACTGCAGTAGAATCTCGAAGATAAGCAAGCAAAAATAAAAGTCATCGATTAAAAATTTTGTCCATTCATTATTTCTACAAAGTAAACACTCTAGTATTTTTCTACCGTGAGATAAACTTGATTGATCTCCGAATTAATGAACTGGGGAAGTGGTCACGCCATCGCGTGAACAGTGAACAACTTAACACAGGTGGTTACTAGTTCTGCTGGAGGTCACAGACCTCGCCAGACAACTTTGTTTACAGGCTGTCAAGCTGTTGATATCTGACAAATCAATCACTTGCTGTACATTAATTAATACGTACAATGTAGCATTCGTTCAGCACGCACATTTCATAGTGGAAGTGTTTTGATGAATAGGTAATAGCACTGAATAAAAAGATCGTTTAGTTTCAAATTATTAGATTTTATATAAGATTTCACTCACGCCCACGGATTATTTGGAATTATCACGTCCTTTCCACATATTTCGAGCAAATAAACAATATTACACCAGAATTTTGTTGAGACTTTGCATTGCAATCACAATTTTGATTATTTTATGATACTTTTCATTTTGAACAGTCAGAATTCTTGTTCATTGTAGCGCGTCAAATGACCTATTAGCATAACTCAACGATAACATCACAAACAATGATTCATCCAGTACAGAAATAATTGGACCATTGAAAAATTTGCGTTAAACACATTAATTTGATTTGAACCCTCTTTCATGATTTAATTATAATTGTGAACCAAACATACGGAAACATAACTTGATGAAACGTTATTGGTAAATATGGTATGAGAGTTGAAATCCAATGAAATTTTCGAATCAACTCCAGTTTTTTCAGGAATTCATCGGAGGGTCTATGCCTCTGCTATTTGATATTGTGGAGCGATGATGATTATTGAACAAATCAAACAAACGCAGATGAAATATTCAATATTTGAGGGTGAAGTCAGCATTATGGTCGAGTTGTATTGAATTATTGTTTTCATAAAGGATGCAATTATTTACAATACAAGTCTCCGACCAGTCGACAGGCACATATTCAGGAGTACTACGAATTCAAGAATAATTGATCATGAATGGAATAGAATGAAAGTGACAAATTATAACTCCCACGTTAGCAACGTTGCCAAATTCCTTGCATCGAGTTACTACTTTCCATGTTTTTACTATTATTGACGGGAAAATTTCGCATTCCGTAAACAGGATAATATACCAAAATTGGGAATGATTCTTCATCGCTTAAATTGAATCATATTAGTTTTCATTCAAATATCCATTCGAGAATTATGAATTTTTGAATTTAAATCAAGAAAAATGGACACATGTTCAATAAAACCTGTACATATTCACCAAAATTTGAAGATTTTCCACTCGATTCTTAGCGACAAGAATTTAACAATATGCTTCAAGAATGTCTGCAGTCTCTGTATCGAGTGCAAAGCTTGATTCAATCTATTAAAATTTCAAATATAGTTTTTGTTTTGTTGTTCTAAGCCAAAAATATTATGGGATGTCAATTCTTTTCTTGGTATGATCAGTTGCATTATGTGTACTTTGAACTACCTTTTTTCCATTTGAATCAACTTCTGATTTAAATTATGAAATATTCATGTTCAAGTTCAAGTAGTCAGCAGATAGCTATTTTTAGAATAATTTATGTGAAAGTCAATATGAACCATTCTTAATCCACAACAGAACAACAATTTTTTGTATCTGATAAAATTAAAACACATGAAAAAATGTGTTATGGTTACATTGATGATTAACCAATGAATGATAGCGATATGTTGTATATTTTTTCCTAGCATCATGTTCTGCCACGATTCTATCCAACTCTAGGGCTGCGAATGAAATTGAGCCTGCTCATTTAAATGTGAGTCCGTCAATTTGTTCAGATACTCAAGGTTAAGTTGTTTTGAAGTAGAGAAGTAGCATTTGATATTATTATTATTATTATCATCACTTTTGGAAGATGTGATCTCATAATCACTATACAGCAACCTTTAGGCCTATCACATCATTATTATATTACAACATTCCTAAATACTGATTTCCAAAATTCTACGACTACCAACAAATCTGAATTTATGCGCAAAATTAAAAAATAAATTCCCACTGGAGGACACTTCCGGTTTAGTCTATTGTTATGAAAATAGTAGGCAATCATTCAGATGCTACAGCAGACTGAAATATCAAATTTCAATATTCTACACCTGATCGATTCCAATTTATGCGAAAAATTCCAAGAGACTGTCAAGTAAAGTGCACTTCCGGATCAGTGGATCTCAATAAAAATAGGATATGAGCATCTAGACGGTATAATCGTCCTAAATACTGAACATTCAATCGTTTTGGATTTATGCGGAGAATTCAAAATTTTTTTCGACCGAAGTGCTCTTCCGGTTTAGTCGATAGCAATCATAATGCAGCGTGTACAACTAGGTATTATAAAAGTGTCCATTACAAAATTTGAATATTCTACAACTGATTGTTTAGAATTTATGCGGAAAGTTCAAAAAGTCTGTCATGTAAAGTGCACTTCCGACTCAGCCGATTGTTACAAAAATAGAAGATGAACATTGAGATGCTACAGCAATTTCAAATGCTGAATTCCAGAATCCTACGGCTTATCATTCTGGATTTATGCGGAAAATTTATACGAAATTTCGATATGCCATGGCAGATCATTCTATATTTATGCAAAAAATTCAAAAGAAGTTTCAAGTAAAGTGCACTTCTGGCCTGGGCGATTCTTACAAATATAACAGAAAACCATTTTGATACAACATCAAATCCAAATACTGAATTTCAACATCCTACGGTTGATCATTCTGTATTTATTAGAGAAATTCGAAAAAGGTTTCAAGTAAAGTGCACTTCCAGTACAGACGATTAGAACCATAATGCGAGGTGCACAACTAGACCCTATACCAGTTTTGAATATAAAATTTCAACATTATACGTTCAACCAGTTTTAAGATTTGCGAGTTACGCACGCACGTACATACGTACCGACATCAGGCCAAAAATATTCAAAGTGGATTCAGGGGTGCTCAAAACAGATATTTCCATCAAAATCTCGATAGGAGAATTTTGTCGGTTCCACAATACTTGTTACTTCGTACAAGTAAGTAAAAAAAATATAACGATGTGTGTGAGTAATTAACACATTAGTGGAATTACAGTAATTTTATATTGATGTCTTCAATTTTATTCTCATGACATTTAACTCCTCTAATGCACAATGACAAATGGTGAATAACTAATTCATTATGCTAACATGTTCTACCTTATTTATATTGCAGCAATTTGTAACAGTAGATACAATTATTATTGAAAGTTTCATGAGGTTTGGGTCTTTCAATATATCAAATCTAAAATCTAGATCATGGCAATGTTCTGATCGAATTAATAATTTAAGTATAAGTTCGAATTAACAGGGCTCAATTCACGGGTCAGATTTTATATAATTCTCCATTTCCTTTCTCATTCTCATATAATGTACCAATTACCGGGGCTTATTTTGTCTACACTCCTTGATGAGCCGTGATTCAAAATATTTCAAAAAGGATAAGAAAATAACACAGACACATTGTGCATGGACAGAATTTGATTTTATGTATATCATTATAGTCTTAGTATGCTGAAATCGTGATTGAATGACTTGTTACTAAAGAGATTTTCATAATAGATATTATTGATACAAGTTTGATATAGCCGTTGTGATGAAACGTGTGTGATGTTAAATCACGAGGCGATCAGCCGAGTGTTTTTATCACTCAAGTTTCATTACACTAGCTGTATCAAACGTGTATCATGCAAACAATGCATTCACACCTATCAGATTCATTCATTCGACATCTAGGTTACTCAAGGTATATTGAATCAACATTGCTATGATCTAATCTCGTTTTGAGACCTTAATCCTTGTCATTTTGATCAGGATCTTATTTTTATAATAAAATAACTTGATCTAGCCTTTGCCTTTGTCTAGTACATATGGCCAATTCCACTTGTACACATGTCCTGCTTTCATGTTTATTTGACTATAATTATCAACAAGTCAAAATCAATGTCAATACCGTGTTGTTCCACCAAAGATCTGATAAAAAAATTGAATTGTTAGAGTTGCATTGTGATGGAGAGTGTATTGAAGTAACAAATGGAATAAGCATCACGGCATAATGTTTAGTATTTGTAGACGAGGTTTGTTGTCACAAAAATACTTGTTCAATGAATATTGCATTCTTTTTCAACGGTCCTTAATTTCCATACGTTGGCAATTATTGAGCACGTAGCAAGGGATACCAAAATTTGAACTGGAATGCGGAAATCAATCGCAGTTCACGCATCATTCGCGAGCAGACGTAGAAATGACTGTATGCAAAACCTTCTGAAACAGTTTGTAAATCCTATGGTGCATTTCAAATCTTGTGATAACAGAACTCAATGTATGCGGTGAGAGCGTAGCAATTAGTGGCATAACCTTGCTGTTAAATTTTACATTGGATAAGTGGCAAGATGACCAGCAAAAAGAATCAAAAAACACATATCCATCTGCAAGATTTCAAAACTCCAAGCTTCCGATCCATTTTCAACAACAGCAGCGTTCAAAGTCCCAAAAGTGTCACAATATGTTTTGATCGTCAATTTGTTCACCCACAGTCGTAAATATATTGCATGGTATGCTCAATCATAGGATCTATTATCGCATAGTAATATAATGTAGAAATATAATAACATGAATGTAAATGTATCCTGCGAAATTATCAGTTCTATAGACCAAGAGTAGTGTTTCACATGAATCAATAAATAGTCTTGATCTTGTCTTGATCTTCTCTTGAAATCAAGACAAGACAAAGACAAGAAGTGTTTTTTATTTTCTAAGACAAGACAAGAACGTACTATCAGGAATCAAAACTTCTTGTCAAGAAATCTTGATATCTTGACAATCAATTATTCAAATCTGCATATTTATTATTCTATTATTAAATATGGAAATCTGCTGTGGTCATCACGGTTTTTTCCCGTCAATAAATTTCATGGCCGGTTTCATCACTGTTTCATGAATTTAGGAGTATCATACCAACTTTCAAAGTGACATATGTCATTGTCAAACTGACAGTTGAAAGTGACAGCGTCATTGTTAAAGTGACAGCGTCATTTTCAAAGTGACAGCTGTCATTGTCGAAGTGACGGCTGTCATTGTCTAAATGATAGCTGTTATTGTTATGGTGACAGATGGCGGCTTACAATATAAGATTTTTGAAAATGAAGAGTCTTTTTCTAGATTTTCTAATTGAAAAAGCTCATTTACAAATTTTAACCTATTCGGGGGAGTGAAAAGTATCGGTGACTATGATTTTCAAAACAAATATTTGATACATATCGAAAGCATAAATCGTCAGTTTCCGGTGATTAAATCTTTAATGTAGAAAAGAAATGTACTGGTCGAATCCCCGATACTCTAAGAAAGTTGTTAATTCTCAGCAACATTGCTATATCATAAAACAATAATAATTGTAAATACTGATTAAAACATGAGAATGACAGACTTTTCATTCATTTTTATTGTTGGCAATCTTGGAGAACGTTGCTAGAATCGATTCATAGCATAACTGACAGGGAGGATAAAGGTAGACACTAACGCTCAACTGAATATTCAGATTGGATAAAACAATGGACAAAAGGGATTCCCCCTAAAAGTCAAGATCAAGAAATATCAAGAATTCTTGAAACAAGACAAGAAATGGGCAAGACAAGAAATTTTTATTTTCTTGTCTTGAAAATCAAGACAAGACAAGAAATGGTTATCAAGACAAGAAATCTTGTCTTGATGTAACACTAACCAAGAGACCAGCTACAAATTCAATCCTCACATGTTACATCAATGAAAATGCATATGACACATAAAAATATAAAACCATTCACCTCACAGAGTTAATACAGCCAAAAACTTATTAAAATATGACAGTACGATGTAGGCATTTACTCTTCTCAATCGTCAAGTTGAAAATTTTGTTCGATCTCGCAGACAAAATTTTCTAGTAGGATCGGCTGTGCCATATCCTTCATATTATATTCCTGTATATAATTCCAATTCAGCTTCCACATTGTTGATAGAAAAAGCTATGGTCAGAATGAAGGAAACAAGAATGATAGGGAGAATGAAGGGGGAAATGAAATAGAAAAATATTCTCAGTATATTGCAATATAACCATCCTTATGACTTTTGAATTCAAAACAGTTACATAGGAATGGATATGAATGAATCAAAATTCTCAATTTGAATTGGCATCAATATCACAAAATGACTGCAGTAATTACGGATGTTGTAGAGCTCTATAACATACATCTATAAGGTACTGCAAAATCTTAGTACTGTATCTAACTGCGTCATAGCATCATAAATGAATACCTACTATATAACTGTGGCAAACACATATTTTTTGTACTATAATCCTTGACTCAATTTCCATTCATTTTGATATGGAAAACGATTACTGATGCTTCATGAAACCATTATTTCAATAGAAATTGGAGAAAATTAGTTTACGGATCGCCTAGTCAAGAATGGGACAGAATTACATTTATTGGGCCAAAACTTGCGTATGGTATTTCTATAGAAAGAGTCAAATAGAAAATCACAACATTGTTTCAGTTATGGTATAGGATTTATTGGACACAATCACTAAATCAGAAATAAGCAAGGCTCTTCCTGAATGGACTATCCAAAAGAAGTACATTTAGGGTATTCCCTATGAGAAGAAAAAAATCATACTAATATGGGACTGTGCAATTGGGGAGTATTTACATACATTGGGATTGAAACAGGAACCAGTGTGTAGACGTTGTGGAGGAGAGGATGAGACCTCTGAACGCACAATATGTTATTGTCGGCAGGCATTATTTTCTAGAAGCAGAAATATTGCACTTTGAGACTTTAAAAGATTTAGCTCTAAAGAAAATCCTGGACTCCATCAATCAGACAGGATTTCTATTAGATAAGTGAATATAAAGGCTACAATAGGCTACAAGGCCGCAGTACAGAGACTTTGAGAGAACCATCCCTTGTCTGATAAGTCAATAAACCAATTTCTTCAATAATTTGCACTGTATGCATCATTATGCGTAGTATGAAATACTAATCGCGCGAGACAAGAGTTGCACGTGGACAACATTCCTATTCTGCTAATGATTGTAATTCAAACTATTCTCGTGGGAAACTATATCTTGGTGCGCTAGCTGTCGAATCTTCTGCATTTCTGTCAACATGTTTACGTCGAAGATTGTAAACAAGTTTTTACATAGCGTGTAGAATGAAAAATCAGTAAGGCTTTATCTCATCCTGTGATCATGGTAATAAATTGAATAATTTCAAAGCATGGGCCGCAAATGAGTTCTCTGGCATAAATTGACCAAAATTAATAAATTATTCAAAGAGTTTTTGTGCATAATGAATTAACACATTAGTGGAATTACAGTAATTTTATATTAATGTCTTCAATTTTATTTTCATGACATTTAATTCCTCTAATGCACAATGACAAATGGAAAATAAGTAATTCATTATGCCAACATGTTCTACCCTAGTCCAGCAATTTTCGTAACAGCAGATTATTGTAAGTTTCATGAGGTTTGGGTCTTCCAATTCTCAAATCTAGATTATGCCAATGTTCTGATTGAAATTATAATTCAAGTATAAGTTCGAATTAACAGAGCTCAATCCACGGGTCCAATTTTATACAATTCTCCATTTCCTTTCTTATTCTCATATAATGTACCAATTGCTAGGGCTTATTTTGTCAATACTTCTTGATAAGCCGTGATTTGAAATATTTCAAAAAGGCTGAGAAAATGACACAGACACATTGTGCATGGAAAAAATTTGATTTTGTGTAAACCATTTCAGTCTTGTTACGCTGAAATCGTGATTGAATGACTTGTAACTAAAAAGATTTTCATGAAACATGTTACAGGATATACCGGGTCTTTCAGACCACCAGTACCACTCAAACATCTCGCGAAATGCTGAGAATTATTTGGACTTGAATTTGCTACTATTCAATAGAATATTAGAAATCATTCCACACGTATTTTCTCTTCTATTAATCCGTTTAGCATTTCGCGAAATATTTGGGTGGTACGGGTGGTATACTATCAGTTTGTTTGTATCTGTATCGTTCTTCTCACTTGATAACGTGCAATGGATAAGCAATAACTTCAAGTGATAGGTAAATTGTATGAGAATTCTCATACTATTCAAGAAATTTGAATTAAATTATTGGAAGTATGTTACATATTATTAGCTCGGTATATTTTTCAAATATAATTCATAAATTGCAGGAGAATGCATGATGAGATAGTGATATTAAGTGTTTCAAAATATAAGAAAACCAAGAGTTATCTCTAATACCATTTCACAATCAAAAAGTACCGAATAGGGCAGATTTTTTGCGTTCAAGTATATGCTCAAGAATATATCGATACAAATTGAAAATAGACTCTATTTTTAAGATTGTTTACGACAATTGATAAAATTTGAGGGACTCAGGAAATATGTTGGATGAATTATTTAGGTATAGTAGTCCAGTTATTTATTTTATTTTGTTATGTGGACCTTTCAGATAGTAATCCACCTATCATCCGCTTAAATATAGTTTCCCCCCCCCATACACCTTTGTGGTCGAAGTTGTATTGTAGCAAAGTTGCATCTTGTTATTCGCACATGGCTTGCGAAAAAATTTTATCCGGATTTAAAATCATAACCACTGTATTAATTATTATGTAACTGTGGAAACTATATTTAAGCTGATGATAAATAGGTTACCATCTGAAACGTCAACATAACAACATTAAATAAAGAACTGGACTACTATACCTATATAGTTCATTCAACATCGTTTACGACGGAAGATCATCAACCATTATCAGCAATATCGACATGGGCAATAGTTATCAACAAGTAATTGAAATTTCTTGGTGTGATCGGTCCATGATAAACGCTTAGAATAATAACAATTCCAAAAACAATCTTCATCATCTGAGTTCAGGGAATATATAAAATATCGAAAATGTTGAATACTCAGGGATCTATTGGTAACTAAAATCAACCCGCAACCAAATGGTTATAAGCAGAACTATATAGTAAAGTAGATTCAACCCTAATTTCTATATGATCATATGTTATGTTACTAGTGTTAGCAATATTTAGTGACTTAAAAAACTATTAGCCGTGGTAGGATAAAATTTTATGTTTGATTATCGTATTATTTTATGCAAAAAATATATATAATGATGTACACGTGAACCACGTGATGTCCATGTCAGATTTTTTGACATTGTTTGTATAAAATTTTATATTGCAGTAGTTCGTATAGTGGATTTGTTTGAATTAATTCAATGGAAAATAAGTCTTTCGTAAGACTATACTCTTCAAAATATCGAGTCTGAACGAAGAAGTGTTGATACAAATTGTTGTGTTCATGGATATTATCCCTTTAGTTGAATTGTGGATTTGAGTTTTCATGAATTTCCCTAAAAGGGAAGAAGGAAAGTGTCTAGTAAATAAGTTTGGGAACTAAGAACTGGTTGATCAAAGAGCTGTATGGACTAGAAAAAATTGTACAGAGATTGCTGAAAGCTAGAATGTACAGTACAAAAATGTCGTAAATGTTTCCCTGTAGTGTTTTTTTCGTTGGAGGTATGTTCTGTATAACCTCACGCAGTCTCCAAATTACGACTAAAAATCATGTATTGCTAAGAGAATTTAAAAAGGAAAAACTATATGTTATGAAAGGAGAATTAGACTTAATCATTCAATGAAATATGGATATTTCTTTGCTGAATATCAACGTATTCAGTTTGTAGACAGATTACATATATGCCGTAAGCCACTTTTTATCCTGCATTTTGTAAGCACAGTGCTGCCGCCAATGGTAATTCTGTGAGTCGGTTCACATCTTCTCTTTTAGAACAACGTGGTTCATTATCTCAGCAGTAAATATATTTAAGAATACTTACAAAATGTGCAGACATTTTCAGGAGCCAAAGTGTATATGATTACCTGTAACAAGAGAAAAAAATATTATTGTTTGTATTTTAAGTATAGGGCCAAGATACAAGATATTATCGTGAAATTCCAGGAAGAAATTCTATTGATAAATAAAGCGGAAGAATTCTTCATCCCAAAATGTCCGTATCAAATCCAATTCAATTTTTATATTACAATATTTCTTGATAACATCTATCTGTTTCTGATAATACTTCGAGAATCCATCTTCCGCACTATTAAGTAATCATATTTTCTGTTTTGGAAGGAAGAGCGCTGTGGCTTAGGGAAGGATTTATCTCTTATTGACTTCTAAACATTTTTATAGGCTCGTATGTTACCCTAAATAAAATATCCGAATGATCTTGGCGATGATTTCAAAGGATGAATGTACTATTCACATAAGTGAAAATGATAGACGGGGATTTGGGAAATAAAAGTCTAACAATATTCATTGAATGAGTCTATCAACTTCAAAAAATTGCAAAAGAAAAGATGTTCTTTGACGAGATACTGAATTATTTGAGTTGATATGCGCATACTGATATAATAAATTTGATTGATCAACCAGATGATAGCATTTGTCGAAACTAATGGTTTGATGAAAAAATAATTGCAGAGCAATCACCGAAGGGTTTTCTTGAATATTCATTCATGATGTTCTACTTAGTGCCGACATTGTCTTCTATAATTTTTGTTCTTTTTGATCCTTTCTGTCTCTATTCACAAGATATTAAAATTTTTTTTATCTTCTTGCAAAAATTGAATTCTGTGTCCAATCAAATTATTCATAGATATGACATCAGTAATTCATGATTTTACAATAAATTGAGTTCTTGTTATCTTGCTCAAGAAATTGTGATCTTGATTTGACAGTTTATGTATCATATTCGAGCGTATTCACGTCTGCTATCACAAATTATCTTCTAATTCGTGCTACCATCTCTAGCCTCAGATAACCACAAAGCCAATTCTACAAAAAGGCGAGTAACACTGTTGTTCTTCGGCACTATCTGCTATCACGAGCATCATTTGCAGTAACAAACCGCATAGCTAGGAGAGCTAATTGTTGAATACAAATTGACATGGCTGTGGAATTCGAGCTCGTATCCAGGCATGCGTTTGGAATGGAAAATGATGTTTCGTACGCCGGTGAGAGAACCACGGAACTCACCCACAGATACATATAAATTCCTTAACTATGACCCTGATACCACAGCTTCTATTCCACTACATCCGTATAAATGGAATGTGCCAATATAACTGAAAATAACCGCTTTCAAGTGAAATATTTTCACAGGATTTTTGTTTTATGTAAGTACGTGCTATGAGACTTTGAAGTTATTAAGCAATAAATTCGAATTCAGGAATTGTTGTGTATACAAAAAAAAGACACGGAAATACGTATTAGATATTTCTTGTTTGATATCAGTACAAAATACTGAATTGAAACGATATTCGGAAGAGTAACTCTCACATGAAATACATTCCAAGAAAATCGAAATGTTATTTGAAAATATATTATATTATGTCAGAAATGTTTGAGAGAAGATCGGAAGGATCTTGTCTCGATATGATTTCGAAGTCTCCTTCGCTCCTGTCACAAAAATCAAGCAGTTTTTGTGACCTGTTATGGACATGATTCCTTTACAATCTTCGGGTATTCATAAGATTCCATGTACCTGTGGGAAAGTCTATGTTGGTCAGACGGGCAGAACTGTAAGCACACGTATTGTTGAACATAGAAGATGTATAAGACTCAATCATCCAGATAAATCTTCTGTTGCTGATCATGCCATTGAGTTTTTGCACATCAAGCTTGGAGAAATAAGTGTAATTGCAAGATGATCATCCATTTATGGTAGATTGGTTAGGGATGCGATTGAAATAATTCTAAGATCCGAATAATTTCAGTCATACTGATGGTCTTGAGTTGGCAAATGTATGGCTTCCTATAATTAATAACACTAGTTTACAGTACATCTGTTGCCGGAAAAATTTTAGCTGCTGCTAAGTAAATATGTCATCACTATTTTAAATTTGTAACCAGAGTTTTTTTATCAGCTCTAGTTTTTAAGTTTCAGCTATGTACGTTTGAAACAGAAAAAACATGTATTTACATGGAAAAAATTCATCAAAAAATTAAATTTATCATTGAGTTCTGGGAAACTTTGCTTTGGAGCTCTTCTCTTATGTGTAGACTTAGAAAAATAGCGTATCAGAGAACAGCAATAGTCGGACATCATCCCAGAAACCTCGATAACGTCCTTCCATCAAGTGTAAATCCTGATGCTCACGCTTTCCTTGCTCTTCGTCAAATCTCCTGAATTTACTGGCAGCCTGTCCAGGTGACTATGGAGAAAGTGGAATTATATGCTCATATAGCACCCCATATTTTTTAATTGTAAAAATAGGTCTCCAACAAGTTCAATATAATTTTCTGATTCAATATTCCCGAGAAAGTTCTACAACACAGAGACAGAAGCTATCAAAGCCCCTAATTCAAGCTCAGTCAAAGAGTTTTTGAATTATGTATCTTTCGTAAGTTGTCTAATTTGGGGGCCATCAAAATTACCTGCTCTAATCTTTTCAATAGTGAGCTGAGGAAATTTCTTGCAGACCAAAGAAAAGCAGTCCCTGTCTCTATCTTGTAATCTAATAAACTGATTTATGATGCGCAGTTTTAAATGCAATGGTGGTAGAATTATTTTGTAACTTGGATACTGCCATTTAGATCGATTTTTGGCGTTTATGTTCACACTACAAAATAACAGTCCTCGAGATGATTCCGGGGTTCTCGCCAAATGGTTGGTGTTCCAAATTTGAAAGCACTTCTTTTACCACTATTCCATAATCCTGAATATTCAACACACGATTTACAAACACAATCAGGAGCCCAAGATTTGTCATTTTCATCCAAGAGCATCCCAAAATACAGAAAATAGGTGTTTTCAACAAGCTCTGATGAACATTTCTACGATCCTTGAACACATATTCTCCGCATATGTAGCAAAAATGATTTGAATTGTTTGAACAACGTCTCCTTGAACTACTCATGTCACAAAAACACCACGTATCAATCTTAACACAGTGAAATAAGCACGTTATTGACGAATAAATACGCAGGAATAATAAAAATCAAAAACAAAGGAACTAGAGCTGTACAAAAAAATTTCAAGTCATCTTTGACAAAAACAAGTCATAAGTGAACATTATCAACCATAAAATTCACAGCAACAGACAAATAAAAAAATTCTGAAACATTCATTATTTGTTCCACAAAATTTCAAATCTAAGAATCGGTTTTGACACCATCATCTTAGATCGGGGAGCAACTGTATACACGTGTTTCGTCCTTATTAAGACTCATCAGTACAGTATAGCCAAGAACCCAAGATAGTCAGGGCCTGGATCCCAAGGTCTTTAAACTCATAAAAATAGATGGACGGCAAAAGTAAAAACTATATGCAGCGCCATCTATCGAGCATTAAGCCAGTTACGGCATGTAAATAAAGTAGATGTCCATCCATCTATTTTTATGAGTTTAAAGACCTTGGGATCCAGGCCCTGACTATCTTGGGTTCTTGGCTATACTGTACTGATGAGTCCTAATAAGGACAAAACACGTGTATACAGTTGCTCCCCGATCTAAGATGATGGTGTCAAAACCGATTCTTAGATTTGAAATTTTGTGGAACAAATAATGAATGTCTCAGAATTTTTTTATTCTAATTGTTTCCACAGCGTAAACTTTGTTACAAATAATTTGTGAAATCTACTTTATTTACATGCCGTAACTGGCTTAATGCTCGATAGATGGCGCGTCATATAGTTTTTACTTTTGCCGTCCATCTATTTTTATGAGTTTGAAGACCTTGAGATCCAGGCCCTGACTATCTTGGGTTCTTGGTTATACTGTACTGATGAGTCCCAATAAGGACGAGACACGTGTATACAGCTGCTCCCCGATCTAAGATGATGGTGTTAAAACCGATTCTTAGATTTGAAATTTTGTGGAACAAATAATGAATGTTTCAGAATTTTTTTTATTCTAATTGTTTCCACAGCATAAACTTTGTTACAAATAATTTGTGACATCTACTTTATTAACAGACAAATAGTTGAATTTTGTGAACTAGTGTAATAGATATAAATAATTTGTAAAATATTTGTCTTGATTTTCATTTTGATTATGCTTATGTACACTATTGAAACTCAGTTCTTTTGTAGAAAAATTTTGTTGTCATGTTTGGATCTTGGAACTGTATGCGTCCGCAAGAACGGAACATCGTCCTGGTATGTTATATCAATTGATTCATTTTTGCCTATAATAATTGTCAAGACTCATATTATGTATTTATTTATTCCTCTCTAATAGACATACCTGATTTGTGAGATATTTATCTTGACACTTGTTTTTGAAATTCAGTTCTTTTGTAAAAAAAAAAAAGATTATGACATATTTGAACCTTGGAACTATGTGCGTTGCAGAAACATCTTCCTCATGTGTTTTATCAATTGAATCTTTTTTTTTTCTCCATAATAATTGTCAAGACTGATATCGTTGATACCTCTGTTTGAGGTTTTTACGTAGTTTTTCCTCAGACTTTGGGTGAATGCCAAAGAAATTTTGTTCTTTTCGCACTGAATGTGGAGTCCACGTTTTCACATCTAGTAATCTATATATTTCCAATTTTAAATTTGTAATAATCTAGATACCTACTTGCCTTGTTTATTTCTGTATCATTTCTTCTGAAGAAGACTTTCGAATAGACAGTCGAAACGTCAAAATGAATATATATATATATATATATACAGAATTGAAACCAAAAAATCTATTGATTATAATTTTTGATTATCAGCTGACTACATGTACTTCTTCCTAATCACCTTCAGACAAGTTATTTACTATTCACATAATTACTTATCTATATCTTGAATAATAGAGATAAGGACACTCTAGTCATTTCCTAATAATGTCAAAATGTGGAAAACCAACAAAAATTGAATAGAAAATTACTAATGAATTACTGTACATTGTCATTAGAAAACAATTACTATATACAAACGCACAAGTGAAGTGAAGTGCGACCATGTCCAGAAATTTGAATATTGCTGGTTAATAATATGTCTTATGATAATTGATATTGTAACAAATTAAAGTCTATGAATTAATAATTTTGGCTTTACTGGTGCTTAGAATTATTGTGGAAATATTTTACATCAACAAATAGGAGCGAATATATTTGTTTTCTGAGAAATTGCTGGTACCTTCTAGCGTTTTCTAGAAAAACCTACATGTTTGCGGGAAAAACGTAGTGGGGAGAGACTCACGGTATATATATGTGACTGACTCAGCGAGGAGCAATATTGAGTTTTGGCTATGTAACCTTATAATGTGGACTGCTAGTGATTGAAATAAATTGTATTATTTAAAATAAATCAACATTGACATAAATAATTAAAGTTGAGTCATAGTGTAGTGTAATGATTTTTAGTTTATATTAGAATTAGTTATTAGATATTGTGCTGGTTATTTGATTTATTATTCTAATAAATCATAAAAATGGATAGAAGTGTTTAGTAACTTTTGCTCCCTAAATTAAGATAAATTCTAGTTTTGTTTAACTCCTTGGAAAAGCTGGATGTCAATTATATTGTTCTACAATTTCTTACAGAAATGCTCAGTTAAGTTGATTTGTGTCCTTGGTCAGAAGCAATCTGTTAACTGAAGTTTCTTTCTCCTCAGTTGGCAGTCTATAGTGCTCTGATAGTTCCACCGGAAATAGTTTGAAAGACAAATGTGATGAAATCTTTTATCATGGTACGCTCCGTGTAGGTTGTGTGGCCTTGATAAATGATCATGAAATTCTTCAGAGAGATTAAAAAGTTCTCCCACAATACATGATTGATCATTCTTCAGGAAAATAATCATGAAAGTGAAGTAAGTCAAGCAACATTTTTTCAAAATATATTTATTCAATATATTGAGTAGGTTCAAGCACGTACCTTAACAACAGTAAGACAACAACACCCATGAATCTATTTAACAGCGTTGTTAAAAGCTGATTATGTTATTCATGAGTATTACCGGAATCAGCTGAAAAAAATTGTGAAACAAAAATCTGGGTGAAATTGAAAATGGAACATTGCGCAGCTTATCTACGAGCATGTGTAGATGGATTATGTAAGAACAATAAGCAAGTTTGAATTGTAGACGTGAATGGAGCGAAAGAAGATATTTTTGAATAAACATGTCTGGCTTCAACCTCATTTCAAAGAAAAATTTAATCAATGTCCAGGAGAAAGCTTTTGAAACAGAATATTTAAGTGGAATAGAAGGTGTAAGATCATGGCAATATATCAGAAATTAGCCTACTCAATCAACTATATTTCTCATATATTACCCACTTCACAGAATTATGATACACGGAAAAATATTTCAGGAAAATTCTAATAATATAATTTGGAGAATACTCACTTTTCTTTTATGTGATGTAGAGCTCCTGTATAGATGTGAATCACATCTATACAGAAACTTTGTCTATAAAGTTTGATTTTGAATAATATTTGGATACATCAAAAGGAATTTTTGTCAAGAGGAAATTGGCACGGGACTCAAAATATCACACAACCAATAATCAGTTCACGTCAAATACCTCTATCTGAGCACCTCATCTTCACAACATTCATATGGTATGCTCATATCTGTAAAGCATAAATTCAAATACAAAATTTCACGTGAGAGTGTCATTCGATTTATTGGGTAGTGTAGTACATAGACAACGATTTCACAGAGTATTTGAATAGATGTATCTGGAAATCTTATTTCAAATTCAGTGTGCACCCTACATATATTTCAGTTCCCACGTTTGTTCCATACAAACACATTCAAACAATTTCATGCATCAACAATTTCCATTTTTGTGACACTTTGTTCCAATTTGTCAAAGCTGTGAAAATTGCATCCGGTACAAGAAACAAAACATCAAGATCAAGTGTGCGAGATTTCCAACAGATAACAGATGTCTCTTGCGTCGGATTCAGCATCCCAACGGAGCCATCGACATATTCTCCAAAGCTTGAAGCATCATTTGAGCCTGTGTAGAGACGGGTTAATCGCGCGTTTTAATGCGAGCCCGCAGATTAATTTGCAGAGCCTAAGCATGAGAATATATAGCGCATGTCAACATAGTAGGCCCAGTCTACATGAATGAGAAACAGCTTAGTCCAAATGAATATTTAACACATTGCATTGGACGAAGATATCATTCAATACTTTGAAAGAGTTACTACCACATTGCTTGATTTTGCCTGGAACCAAACTCCAGCAGAAATTCATGAGAATCGGAGGTTTATCAGTTCGTGAATAATTGGAAATATTTTCAGCTCGCACACAAAATTTCAAGTGACCAATATGAATTTCACTCATATTTTTAAACGAAGCTATCGACACACCGTCAAAAGATTGAGAGGTAGAACAAGGATGTATTTTTCTAATGAAGTCGAAACAAATTTCCAAACACTGAAATTCTATTCTTTGCTGCATTTGTTGATAAGTTCAAGCAAACATTGAAGTCCCGTATAAGATAATACTCACGTAACATGTGTGGTACGGTACCCTAAGAACACATTTATACAGGAATAATAATATACATGTTCAAAATTTCTTGAATCAAAATATAGAATCAATCAATATGGGTCTGAATTTACCCTTCGGACAAAACCTTCGTACAACCACTATCATAAAATCACCGCAATCCAGAACATTGTAGGTTATTCCGACCACAGCGCCGTTACCGTCTCTATGAGAAACTATGGTACTAGTGAAATCCCATTGGCATTAACCAAAGATAAGACAAATATTGACACAAAGAATTGATGAGGTAATTTTCCGTTAAATTTAACCGAGTGTAGTGGCTGCGGGTAATCGGCAGCGAGGCAGAGGCCTGAGTTCCCGGGAGAAACGACAGTTAACGGCCTGTTAGGGATCGTACTAAATTTTGTTTATTTTCAAGTTGAATGTAAATTGCAGCCCGGTAAGATCAACATGTAATAGGGTTCCTGCAATTGTTGATTGGAACAAACGACAGTTTTTGCAACGCAAAACGTGCTCCTAATTCAAGACTCAATCCTTCTCCGATATTTTTTCGAACGAACTGTGTGTGAACATAATACCATTTATTAATTAAATTTTTTATCGATCTGACCTGTAGATCGGCGATTGAATGTACGTGTTGTGCTGTTGTGCAAATGAATGTAATGGAAATCAATCAATTGTGTTCAAATTTTCAGAATTTTAGCTCTCAAATTGAGTTGTTTTTGCTCACAAAACAATCAAACTGGAGAAGCTTCAAACCAAAGTGGAAGTTGTAATCTCAAAAACTCAGTGAAGAATCCACTTAAAGAAAATGAGACGAGCATTTAATGTTTATGGTGTTAAACGACACGATAAAATATATGCCCTATTATTTTTAAGTAAAATAATATCCCGTAGGAAATTCCCTGACGAAATAAATAAGAAAAACAGCTTACAGCTTTTTACAGCAGCTTTCATGTCGCAGTAAACTGAAACCTGAAAGCAAGCATTCTCAGCTTTGCATGTATAATTTTATTGTAATTAATTTCTTTTATGCTTACGCGAACGAATAACGATATCGTGAACTTACCGTGGTTTGGATGTAATCTTGTTTACTTTTCATTTCCGTTGGATGGTTTACGTTAGATAAGGCTCTGATAAAGGAGTGACCATTTTGCTGCAAACTGCATTTTACTGCAAACACAAACCATTCACAGAGATATGATATGAATGTTTTATGTTATCTTAATGTGGCTTCACCTTTAAATAAGAGGACATTATTGGCTGAGTGTATAATGAAGGCAGTGTTTCAGGATGGAGAAATTTAGAGCACAAGCCAAAGACAAGAGTTGTTATTATCGAATGAGATACGGTCACTATAAGCGATTATTTTTTTTTTCAACTATTCTAAGCTTAAAATAAAAGCAAATGTCATCAAACTGATGCTATTGCTCTCATTCATCAGGCTTTTGTTATTCCAAATGTAATAGCAAATAGCTTATTGGATTATATGTTCCTGTTGAAGTCAGAATTTCCTATACTTAATTGATCAATTATTAGGTTGGATTTTGGCACTGCTATTAAGACCGTCCACGCATAGATATTCCAACCATGAGGACTAGTCAAATATTTATTTGGGACTATTCGAGAGTTCAGAAATATCTGGATATCTCAATATCTTGGTGTGCAGAGTTCAAGGTATCAAAATAGATATATTATTCATGGAAACTATCAATATCTCTTATGTATATTCAAATAATTTAAGGGCTGAAATTGCAGTAAATTAGTGCTGTTCGAATACTAAATACATAAATCTGACAAGGATACATTCTCAAAGTGCTCTAAAAGGCGATAAAACTGCGTTTTCCAATGTCAAGATCAAGTTTTGTTTAATATTCTGATAGATCATTCAAACATAATTCTGTTGAAAATTAAAAGCTCTGGATAGAGTATTAGAAATAATATTAAGAATGTGCGGACTACAAGATACCTTTCAATGATAGTGCGAGAAAGAATTTGTTTGTGACATTCAAATTGAGTTTTCGGATAGAATGAAAAAAAGTGTAGAAATTTCAATAAAATCCTGCATAATATCCAAATCAGACAAAAAATTGTTTTTCAGGCATTACATGCAAATCGGATGCAAATTTCCAACATGATAAATTATTGGAATATACATTATTCTATTACGAGACAGAGAAGCTGTATACTTGTTTCATTTATCACACGTTATTGACAGAAATTCGAACATATATTACTCCTGAGATATGATATGATATAGTGTTATTAATTCAGACGGAAAGTCGTAATACATGTAACATTCTTGGTACTATTCTTATCGAACTTACCTTCCGCTGATACATGATTTTCAATTTTTCATCTATTATTTATATCCTTTTACTTTGCTTCTGACATTCAAGTGAATCCAACTCAAAGTGGTAACACTCAGTCAGCCTTCTTGCTCAAATTCAGGTTCATAATATAAGTATGAAGAAAATTTACCTGAAAGTACAAGTCGTTCAGGCTGAAAAAATCACTCTTCCTCTCCTTCTTCAGTGAAGTATTTGCCTTCGGTGGATTTTGGCTTTCTAATCCGTATCACCGAGACGCAGTTTAACATTAGTGATGTGCAAAGCAAGAACAAGACCAATATTTGGACAGTCTTGGTTTTGGTCTTACGTATTAGGTCTTGGTCTTGTTACTTCTATCTCTTACTTATTTTCTTTCACTTTTATAGATCATCATAGTTTCACTAGCAAAAAATACTTCATTTTATAGCCATTTGAAAAATTTCATCGAGGAAAAAGATACAGTGATGCAGGAAACCATTTTTCTCCACGAAAGACTTACGGCCACACTTTTTTGGCTACCGGATGATGAAGTATTCTATACTTACTCCAGGAACATTTTTATAGATCCTCTTTTCTTTTGACAGTGGTAAAGTTTCTTTTTTTGATACTCAATGTCAAAATCTAGTAGAACAGACTGGTGATTCCAAATAAAGAAAATATTTTGTTTCAGGAAAAACATGTATTGATACTGTTACAAATATTTCAACTTATATTATGCTAAGTAAGAATTTTCAATTTAGTCTTGCATATTTGGTCTTCTTCTTGAATATTTGATCTTGGTATTGGTCTTGGTCTTACTTATTTGGTATTGGTATTGGTCTTGTTCTTGTCCATTCAGTCTTGCTCTTGGTCTTGCTAGTCTGAGTACAGTCTTGACCTTGGTCTTGGTCTTGCTATTTCGCGAAACCAAGATCAAGACTGCAAGACCAAGGCCAATTTTGCTTCTCACTAATTGCTGTCGACCAGAATTCCGTGCCATTGCTATATATCTTTATGGTTCATGCAGACAACTTATAGCACCAAGGTATGATAATGTATGTATTTGCATTTTTTATTCTTACAACAAATTACACATTCAAACTCAGATTTGAACCTGATGCGACATCTTAGTTGGGTGACGGTACAGCATGTGCAGATAAGTCAAACCCGCTCGGCCACCGCATGGTAAACTATTTCTCTATTCGTTGAAAACAGAATATAAGTACTACCATTAGTTGTACAAATACTTGTATTACAAATGACAATCAAAGCACTGGTTATCTTTTTGATTTGTTGTTTTCTACTCGACATCAAAAGCAGGATGAGTCAATCTATCCAACTGAAGAAATAAGCGTTCATGACATTAGCACACGTTTCTTTTGTATACTGCTACCTTGTAGGTTAGGATCAGGAAAGAAAAGACCAATTAAGTTATAGTCCAAGAGCCTGCTCGGAAATAGTACCTTGAATCGTTAGACGATTCTTACGTATTCTAAACGATTCTTCGTGAAAACATTACCCTTAAAAGTCAACGGTGCCATTTTTAATTCTGCCAGAAGCAATTAATATTAATTATTTATTATGTGAATTTAACACACAAACTACCTTTTTATGTTAGACACTCGGAAATTACACTGGAACATGTATTTTTATGTGTAAAACAAGAAAAACTCAGGGTGCCGAGTCTCATTCTGCCGCAACCCTCGGCACCGTGGCTTCAAAGTGGTTGGAAATATCGATAGAGTACCTTTTTCTGAATGTTTCAGAATTTTTGGTTGTTTTCAATTCATATGGAGAATTCGGAGAGTCTGTTATGTAGAGTGCACTTCTGGTTCAGTCGATTACTACAATAATAAGAGATAATCATTCAGATGCCACAGCAATTTTAAATACTGAATTTCAGTATCCCACGGCTAATCTTTCTGTATTAATACGGAAAATTAGAAAAAAGTTTCAAGTGAAGTGCAGTTTCGGTACAGACGATTGCAACCACATTGCGAGGAGCACAGCTAGATCCTGAGCCAGTCTAGAATACAAAAATTCAATATTATACGAATATTTTCATCAAAATATCGAAATATGAATTTTGTCGGTTTCACAATACTTACTTGTACTTTGTACAAGTAAGTATGGAGCTCATCTAACTTAATTTTCTTATTGGTATGCTTAGATGACTGATTGATTCCATTTCATTTATACATTTGTTCTCTAATTGCTTTTATCAGTATACCGGAATTGAAACGGTATGCATTTATTCTAAAAACTTAGTTACTCTAGATTTAATCATTCTCAGATGATAGGATGAAAGTATATCAAATATTATTCTATACTACACCTCACACTCTCTCTTTTAAGGTACTGTTGCATCAAAAATAAATGTATGCAAATTTTATTTAGACGGAAAATAGGCCGCGCGATCGACCGCTTTGATCCACGGTGCCGAGGACTTCTGGCAACATGGAAGTCGGCACCGTTGATTCTTTGAATTCGTCAGGTCTCTGGCTGCAATTTTTGTATAAAACTTTTTCGTCTAACAGAAAAAGGTACTTTATCAATATTTCCAACCACTTTGAAGCCACGGTGCCGGGGTTGTGGCAGAATGAGACTTGGCACCGTGAGTTTTTTTTGTTTTACACATAAAAATACATGTTCCAGTGTAATTTCCGAGTGCCTAACATAAAAAAGTAGTTTGTGCGTTGAATTCACATAATAAATAATTAATATTGACTGATTCTGGCAGAATTAAAAATGGCACCATTGACTTTTAAGGGTAAGGTTTTCACGAAGAATCGTTCAGAATACGTAAGAATCGTCTAACGATTCAAAGTAGTATTTCCGAGCGGGCTCTTGGACTATTACATGTACTATGATAATTTAACTCATGTCAAATGGGAATGATTCAATACGTTTTCAAAGGCATTTTTGTGAAATTCTATCTTGTCGGAAACACACGGTATCCACAATTATGATACTGAATTGGTACTAAAAGATAACTCATTCTTTCAGGGAGCAAATGAATACTTGAAGCTATCCAATAGCATTTTACTGCCACACTCTATTTCCAAATGAATTGCTTTGGTGAAATCGCAATTTTTTTGTGGATTTCCCAAATCTCCTTTTTTTCTGGCTATATCTTCTAATTTTAAACAACTCCTTTCCCCTACTTAGGAAACCTTACCTCTAACACTTATGGTAATCCGCAGCCTTCCTAACTGCTGAAGATTTTACTTTATTCAAACACAAAACCCAGCTTGCATAATGGATTTCAACTTGATCATGGAAAGTACTTTAAAGTTCTTGATAACCAGGTGAGAAACACAATCAATCAAATTTACATATCGGTATGTCTTGAACAAGCAGACATAAAAATTAATACATGAATTTTGAGACTAAAGTTACAAGCATGGAAAAACACACTTGCTTTGGGAGAAAAAAGATAGTTGGCGAATTGTCTTTATTTTATCACTGATACAATTTTTTGGAGAAGCATATCCATCCAAAGTGTGCAAAAATAGTAATGATCTGATAATTGCGTTGATAGTTCCTTTCTACATACTTATTTAAGCGACGTATTCATCACAATTTCTGATATATAAAGCTCAAATATGATAGATTATTCTGCAACCTCTTGCGTCAATTTGGCTTCCTCTACCATTATTTCGCACAAAATAATTTATGCTAGTTGAGGTTAGCGTATTGATTAGATCCAGTGCGGAGACTTATTTGTGGGATAGATTCACCGCTTCTGAGACTTAGGCAGTTCATGTTAATAGCGTCTTTGTGCTCTGGGACCTAATTTTATATCAGATTATCACAACTTCAAAGCCAAAGTACTGCAATGAAGCCATCCCTAGTGAATTATATTCTCAGTTATACTTGCACACTTTGATTACGTCTTCATAGCTTATGAATGGTGACCACGAAACTATCCCAAGAGGCAAGCACGTCATTTCCATGTTTCATCAGGACGTGTTGGGAGTACATCGAATTACTTTAATACAACCGTTATTATAAAGTTCCAATGGAATGGTTTTCAAGAGGATAGCATTATGTAGATTCGTTATACATTTTTACTGAAGACCTATCAGTTTCTATACTTATCAATTAATCTACCAACTGTTGTCTTGAAGATATTTTCTGCTACAGCTTCATATTCTAGCTCCGAATCGTTTTCAACAAGAGTTTCTAGAATAATTCGAATGGCAATGTGACAACGGCCAGATTAGATTTTGGTTTTAATGGAAGATGTATTTTATAAGTAATTCTGTTCATGATTCTATGAGAATAATATCACGTAAGCTATACGTGAATGATTTTGAGCTTACTAAGAGTACTATGAATGTAGCAATACATATGAATATTGATTTTTTAACATCTTTTGAAGATATACGCCTTAGAGTTCCACAACGGGATGTAAGGATCATTTTTCTAACTAGGTCAACTTTAATTACTAAATTAGAGTGAAGGTAGCTACAACTGCCATATATTGAATATAAACGATATATACTCACTTAATTCACATGATCCATGTACTCAGTCTCACTTGCATCGTTGCATCTGACAGTTATTCTAGTCAATTGCTTCGTGAGTCTGGCGTCCTTGATCCGTGTTTACTTTTTCGAAAGTATGGTGTCAGGCAAAATTATGATATAATTTGCGAATTCCAAACAAGAGATGCTTATAGAACTCCGATTCTATGATCTCTTGCTATCATATCCTTCGTACTTACTCTTCTGATAGCAAATCTATCAATTTGATGGAATTCTAGATTTTCTTTAGATTTAACTATATATCACTGTCTTAATGTGCAGCTTCTCTACTCCTTGAAGACTATTTCTGTTAGCAGTGAATGCTTGGCAATGATATATCACGTGCTTAGAAATCTCATCCTTTGGTTATTGTTCCAGTCTCAATGTATGAAGGTGACACAGTATCCCACTGTGAGTCTTGTCAGAAATCTGACGTTCGTCTATTCATTACAAGTAGCCATGTGTCCTTTCAAGATCCAAAGAGCATCCTAGTTATTCCAGTCTTGATGATTGGGTTCGGCAGATCTTATGACATTGTTTTAGCAGTCTAATTATTTTCTGTTTGATAATTTCTGGTTTGATAAGTAGAACCAACTCATCCTGACTTCAAATTTGATTTGATAATTTGGATAAGCGTAGAATGTGACCTAGAAGGAATTATACTCTAGAATTCATTCTATATTGTTGCAAGCTAATCACTCCATTATAATAATGCATAATCAATGAAAACTCTATTTTCTTGCATACCAAGCAAAGAACGTTCTGTTTCATCTTCGTTTATAATTGTTTCAATGATTCATAAAAGTATTGTCTTCATACGAGCAGACCAATGCAATACGATCTAGACATACGTTAAAACTCATGATGAAACTGTTGAAGTTTTCTCTTTCAAATGGAATTTGTTGAGTTTGTTGAATTGTAAGAAATCAAATTCATATGTACTTATGATAAGATATATGTGTGTGTTTGTATTACTCGTATTAGCAATGGGGTTAGTCTTCTAGAAATGCCAAAATCAATCTATCCCAGCAATAAAATCATGCAAAGAGAACTTACATCATATATCTTGTCAAATATAATGAATTAGAGATATGGCGTGGTTTTTTCGATCAACTGACATCACGAAATGATCAAACCAAGTTCGTTGCAGCAAATTCCGTTTGTTCAAAGTTATTTAGCTGATAAAGTATGAAATCGGATGAACAGATACCGCAACACTACAAAAGGATTGGGTGATCTGTAAACTCTTGAACTACCTGCCTACCTTTTTGGCCAGAACCAAGTAAATCACTAGTATTTGTGGTTTACTTTATCGACTCACTTGAAATAGGAGTATGCTCGTGAGTTAGCTTTAATTCACTCGGCAAGAAGAATGAAGCTGTTAGATTTGAACATTTGTAACGTTGAATTAGTGAATTATACTAACCAATATTCGTAATCTACAATTCAACATACAAGAGCATCCGTCAATGCCAATTCAGATATGATATAATGGAGTTTTGAAACCTCCGCAATGAATGACATAATTATTAAATAGTTCACACAAATCGAAAGCTAGTGCGTTGCTATTGATTCCATACAAATCATAATTCTATAGTTCAAATTCATCATCGATATTTGTGTTTGATACAATTTTCTGTCCAAATTTTCATGTCAAACGATTTCGAATTCTGTACATTTTTTGTAGAAGAATGTTCAGTTCAAAACCAACTCGATGGCGGTCGGCCTGCAAAGTTGTTGATCTCAAAATGTACGTCAATATGAACGAAGTACTCAAAATAATCAATTCACAACTTATGATACATGTATACATCGTATATTAACAATTTATTTACTACCCATTCTTCAATGTTGTATAAGTATTTCTTTTCCATACATTATTGAAGCGCTGTTACTCAAAACTTTCTCTAATCATTACGTTAGAGCTTTATACAGTAATAACAAAACAAAACAGAAAGTGACGGTATTGCAGAATACATAAAGAATTTGAAACAAGATATTTTACAGTCCTGTGGTGGAGCTACAACGACATGACTTTGACATTGACTTGATTTTCACTGTCAATTTGCGATGCAAGTTGAACATGTTTCCTGTTAATATTTATCATATGGACATGACAGGGACTTGGTCAATAATCCTTCTATAGAAATAAGATCTAGATAATGATGAAAAGAGTTTAGAGTTCAAAACAAGATCGAAATATGTCAATGTCGATTTTATGTGGTACCAGGACTGGAACTACAACGACTTGACTTTGACATTGACTTGACTTTTACTGTCAATTTGCCATGCAATTGGACATGTTCCCAGTTAGTATTCATTATATGGACTAGGTCAGGTTATCCTTTCATGAAAATAAGATCTAAATAATGATGACAAGGATTTGAAGATCAAGACAAAATCGGAATATGTCAATGTTGACTTGATGTGGTACTAGGGCTGGAATGATTCTTTTGCTAGTTCGAGTTCTTATCGTGAACATTGTTATTCACAATTGAAGCAGAATAAGATCCATTCAGCCAAAAACTGATATCAAAATAATTTTTAATCCACCTGATAATTTTATATACTTCGAAAAGTTTGTTCTATTTCATGATATTCACAATTCGAAATGCTTCAGCTAAGATATACACAAGTCTAATGAGTGATCTTAAACTACTTGAGAATAAATACAAAGTGTTAAAATACGAGTTTAAATTCAAGCATCTCGTTTAAACAAAGAAAGATTTGTATATCTCTTAACAAACACAATACAGTACTTCTTCAAGTAGAAATGCACACAAAGTAAGAGCAGAAACTTAGGGAAGAGAATCCAATAAATGCGAAAAGTTGTTATTAGTTACACTTGTTGGCCTTGTTAAGGGTCTGTAATATTTCTTGTATCTTTGTTTCCGGCGCGATTCGGAACCTTCTCGACGCGATGCTATAAATTAAACCAGCCAAGTCTGCACGGGACAACTGCCGTTTGAGAAAACTGCATTGTGTTTCCGACAATTTCCATAAATTATAAAGTAGCTCCAATCCATTGTTAAGGATGTAATTAACTTGCCAGGATTAATATTAACTGATTCAGTAAGCGTCATACATAATTTTATAATTTTTGAACATCAGGTAAGAAATATAGCAATTATTTCTTCATAGTTTATCTGGAAAAAAAAAATCCTCCATCATCAGTCTGTTAAACCGCACTATTAAGTCATCAGTAAATGAATATCAGTAACTTTTGATTCAAGATTATTTCCACGGCCCTTAATGAAAACTTTGATACAGAGTATACTGAAAAACTAACAAATCTCTTTACGATAGTATTGAGTCAAAATTACTTCCACTTCAATTAACAGCTATAACAGCAACATGAAATTCACTTCAAGAAAAAAATTAGCGCAAAATTATCTGTCTGACCTTGACCATTTCCAAATCATATAATAAAATATGTTTGATACTTAGTACTCGCTCAAACTAATAATATGATACACACGGCTCCAGACCATTCTAAACAACATGAACACGCGTCATCTCAAAGCTTATTATAACGCCTTGAACAGAAAAAGTCATAAACAATGGTTAATTAATATTTATCAAATCGCGACTAACAACGGATATTGTGATAACACAATAAATGAAATACAAACTCAAAAATAGGAATGAATCAATAAAGAACCGGATGATAAAATTTACATATATCGATTAAGAATATAAACAATAACAAATTTCACCGTAACCATAATATAAAAATAGTTTATAAATGAGAAGGTAATTCTAAAAACAAAATTAACTCTATCATCGAGCATAATAATTGATAACTCAACTTGTGACTTGAATTATTCCAGACAGACTAAACTTAAATTTGAAGATCATCTCAAAATAAATACTAATCCATACAAATATCTCATAACTGATTGTAATTGCGCTAACCATCCTTTCGAACACGAACATTCAGCGTGCATAATCAAAGAGATTATGTCAATATATAGAAAAGTAAAAGTATCAGATTGAAACAAACAGTATATTTATAAATTCTGAAAGAATGAATAAATGTTCAAATCGATAGCCAATCTGGCATAAACCTCTAACCTTCATGCTCCACAATTCACCTCATTGGTATATAAACCATCCCTCAACCTTCAATCCTCAATCCACACCTGATGATATTCGAGAGAACGATTCGCATTGTAACAAATAATGTGACTGGGCTAGTGTTGTGTTTGGTCTGCTACAATGAATTATTTTTTCATCAACCTTTTTTTTGTACCCCACATTGAGCATTATCCGAAGAGTTTGTATAAGATAATATATTGTATTCAAGTAAACTTGTGAATAATACATGGATATGGACTGTGCTCTATCACTCATTTTATTACTTGTATATAATTTGGCATAAAGGCTAGCAATTCATACAATCAAGCAGAGCTATCTATAAGTGAATATAACTTGATGAAAAATAATGAATAGCTATCATAAAGTATACTTTACATTTGTTAGAGCATGGAACATTGATAAATTGATTGACAATCAAATAACTGCAAATAACATTACTTGGATCAATTTTTCAAAATAGAAACTATTACGGATAGGAACTCTGAACTTTGGAATTTATCTAATTATAAGTTGTGGTGTTAGTTCATAACTCTATTTGCTTCGAAATAGTTTCGATCAATTTTATTATTTTTGTTTGTTTCTGGAACTTACAACGAGCAATATACATAGATACATAGAAACAAACAACTTTTGTAGAACATGTTGGTTTGAAAACCAATCAAATACGCTAAATCTTGACTCACACAAAGGTTCATAACAGAAATTGAGTTTTCGAGAATATCAATGATTTAAGTAGAATATACAAGGTGCTTATAAAGAAGTAAATTGAAGTTTGATATGGAATTTCAAATAAACTTACATCAATATAGATGGAGATGGTGGATGATAATTGATGAATAGAGAATAACATTAACCCCTAATATATGTAAATTTGTTCCGGAATCTTGGATCTGAAATTCCTATGGAATACAATTCTTTGTTAGAATTATTCAATTCTTATTAAATATTGCATAGCACAACACTTTCACGATAAAAATCTTGTGATATCTCTTTTTATTCAACAGCTATGTAACCAGCTCTGTGCCCGATAGATGGTGTTGCATATTCATGTCCTGACTTTTCTGAGCTTGGCTGTACTGTACTGAAGAGTCCTAAGAAGGATGAAACATATATCTATAGTTGCATCTACGATCTTAGCTGATGGTGGTTGAAATCACAACTCTTAGATTGGAAATTCCTATGGAATACAATTCTTTGCTGGAATCATTCAATTTTTATCAAATGTTACATAGCGCAGCACATATTGAACAAATATTCACATTGTGATTCAACACTAGATGAAAGTGGATATATTCATTACCTTAAATAGGTACTTGAATTCATTTTCAGGAAGTTTGTTCCATATAATTCTGTATCTAATGTGAGTGTATCGTGTTAGTATTTTGGATCTCAAGAGGTTCTTATCGTATTTCTATAAGAGCTTTGGATTCCTAGAATAGACTATATCTATTCCCAAAGATGTTTGTGTATGAGAACTGGATAATATGCAGTATCTTTCCATAAGTTATGGTTCACAATTAATTCTTACATTCCTCTTGATTTTGCTTCATAACCTCTCGGTCAATGTACAAAATGTATTTATGAGTTATTGACTTTCTCACGTAAAGAAGTGGCACACACCATCGCTACAGATGAAATCTATTCAAACCCTATCAAGATACAAGGCATTAGAAATCTCCCAATTCCAAAAATAATAAAAGAAATGAAATCTTTTTTCGGACTACTCGGCTATTACAGAAGATTCATTGACAATTTGGCTAAGCTCACTAAACCTATTACAAAATGTTTTGGAAAGAGACAGAAAATCGATATTCATGACACCAAATATGAAAAGACTCTTCTCCCTGACAATTCCATCCTACAGTATCAAGCCTTCTTAAGAGAATTTGTCTCTATCATGGACGTTAGCAATAACGCTATTGAAGCTGTATTATCACAAGAAGACGGTAACAATAAGGACTTTCTTATTGCATAAATTTACCATACCCTAAATAGGAGCTGAAATAATTATTCTACTACTATAAAATAACGTTTAGCTACCAAACAGTTCCGTCTATATCAATTAGGAGTCAAGTTCAAAATCATAACAAATTACAGACCGCTTGTATCGGTCAACTCACTCAAAGAGCCAAACTGAAAACTATAGTATGATGCTTGAAACTAGAATAATTCAATTACAGAGTTGAATATGAACAAAGATAGTGAAAAACTGTAGCTGATGCCATATATCTAATCAAACCTCAATTTAAAATTGAATATAGATACACAAAAACTACATTTCAAACGACAGAAGGATCAAAAACGATTTTGCACAAATAGATCCAATCTATCCATGCACAAAACAGTACGACCTAAATAATAGAATTTATATTCAGAAAGACCCTAGATCAGTATGTCACCTGAATACTAAGAAAAATACACTGATACAGCATCCACTAGAAAAACGAAAGTCTATTTGGAGATCACAAAACGAAATCAACGAATTTAAATAAGTTTAAATCAATAAAAATTTGAATCCAAACTGGGAAAAAATCGAAAGTCTACTAGCAGAAGTATTTTAAGGAAAACATCACAATAAGCATTTATGAGAGAATCACTCATACAAAACTCAACTTGAATTTATATGGAGACGCAGCTCACTCACATAAATGACAGACAACGAAGAAGACATGACAGACACTATCTATTCAGATAATGAATTCCTGGTTAACGGTCTAAAATATCTGAAGCATCCATAAATGCTTGCAAAAACCAAATAGTTTTCAAATAAATTTATCAAAAGAACAACGTGAAGTCACTAAAATTTGCAACAACAAAATAGAATCAATTAATTATTGATAACAACACATCAATATGGAACAATATCTGCAACCGAGAAAACAAATTACTGCAAAATACCAGTAAATTCCATAAAAACCCAACAATGCGAAAAAAGTTGACGTACTACCTCATAGATGTGAAATTCAACCGATAGAGCAGAGCCACTAGAGGGGCCAGTAAAATCAGACGGGAAGAAACTGTTACAGAAAATTTTTATTTTCCTCCCAGGCCATTCTCAATCGTCAGACCTGTCTATTCACAAATTTCTTTAATCAAGTCTCATTTGACTGGCCTGAAATATTTCACAGATTTCCAGTGTGTAATGTCTAATTTGTTTGTAGTAAAAATGACAAATATGATTCAACAGTTGTGGTAGCGACCATAATTTGGAATGCAGTGCTCATTGAAAAATAATTCATCACACCGAATGTACGCCTTCATGAACTCAATATGAAAATTAAAATGATATTAACTATTATTGACTGATGCTTCTAGAAAATTTGTCGTTAACTCAAGTAAGCAATATATGATCAAATTGTTGTCATCTAGCTACGGTATTGGGGAGATAATTTATTTCAATGGAACATGGGGAAAATTCATAGTCTATTATATTTTTACAGAGCTGCCAACTAACAACAGATCTAGACATACTTTTATGTAGCCACTTATTACTTTTAATTCAATATTACAGAGAATAATGAATTAGTTCAAGGCAAATCTGATACCATCCATAATTCAATATAGATCACATTCACTCGATTATAATCATATCATGGCACAAAAATATCATATAATTCACCAATTTGCTCAAAATAGTGTCTGCCATCGCCGTTTCGGATGAAATAGTATATTATTATACGAGCATATAATGAAGGCTATTATTCACGAAGGCTAAGTTTATGTCAAGAGCGTAGCGAGTGGCATAATTAACCTGAGTGAATCATAGCTTATTATATGTGAGTAGAATACTATACTTTGTCCACGACTATTGACTTTAATTCCATAATTTTTTTCAAAAAAATTCTTAATTGCCTCTGATTTCTTACCTTCATTGCAAGATATTTTCCATCACATGCTTGAATGAGGAATTTGTAAATTTCTTCGGAAGGAAATGTATTAACTTTTTTTGGATAAATGCCCTGATATCTCTGTTTTAAAAGTGACCGCAGTTTTGCATAGTCTTCTATATCGACTCCTTGATTTATATTAAGCGTACTCCTATGCATAGAGCGATGTGTCCATAATATAGATGATTTATATTTTGCAGCTAATTCCGTAAATATACCAGTAAAACTGACCCTGAGAATGAATTAATTTTCTTGATCGCCCTTCAGTCCATAAAGGTGTTGTACACAAGAATGTAAAGATTTCGGGATTTCTCAGGCAACAAATTCAGGAAGGTAACTTTTGCAGCATCTGTTATCTCCGATGGAGTACAAGTACATAATATCTCTTTCTCACTATAAATTTTCATTTTTTACGTATTCTGGATCGAAATTATGACGTTCTCAAATTGACAACAATTTATACTTTGCTTGTCATGTCATATCAATGGCTTTCTTGATATAGTTTATTTAAACTCAACTTTTTTTCAAGTGCATAAGAAAATAGATTGAAGTAATATTTTAACGAGATTTCTGTGATTTGTATAGTTAGCTAATCAAAGTGCCTGATTATTGCCTGTACTGATAAATGCTTGCCAGATTCATAATATATATACCGCGTGCCCTAGGAACTCTACACCAGTGAATAATGATTATTCACTGCTATTATTCACTCTGTGAAAAATGACTATCGTTTTGCTTCAGAAAACTCATTTATAAAATATATACTATAAGGTAGTCGAGAACAAATATCAATTTGTACTAATTTTATCTCGTTTTTACTTTTTACTTGTGGCAATTTGATTATGATTCAGGAGGTGTTCTATTTTTTATCACGACCTACACAATATTTAATCCTCCCTGGAGCAAGATTTTATAAATTATTAAAATTTACAGAAGAGCCAATTTCCGCACATATTTAACATTTTATATTAAATTCATACAAACATTTTGTCCTGTTAGCTTCGATAGGCTAATATTTATTCTTCCCACTCTCAATTAAAGGTATTCATCCATGCTTCTTGATTCTTATTCTCTCGCTTTTCAATCCACGTGAGAACTCTGTTCACTCACTAATATTAATAAGTTACTCATCTTCAAAAACAATAAATCATACTGCTAAAAATACTCCATCTATTAGGGTAGAGTAATTATTATGTAATCTTAAAAAAGAAATGCGAATCTTAGAGACACTGTCGGTAGAGTTAGATTGAATAGAATAAATTTTGAGATTGAAATTGAGTATTCAATCTTTATTGACAAATGGATCATCTGAGTTGTTGTCAGTCTTATGTTTGTTCCGTTATTTGAAATGGAGCTTTTGTTAAATGATGAGATGAACCATCCAGACGTGAGCAGAAAGAACTCAACTTTTTTGACAGGGTATAGTAATGTAATATAAAATTTGGGCGTATTTGCTCTTCAAATACCAACTATGTATACATTAGATATAATTTCATCACACAATTTCTCTTAGTCTCCAAGAGCTCTTGCGATCGTCCATTCAAAAACTGTACCATTTTCATTGAATGAAGAAACGCAGAGCAATCATCTCGCAAGAGAATGTGCTAATTTGGCTTTGTTTATGCATCAGTGAGGTGATTGATGAGATGACATAGCTGCAAATTTCACTGCAACTCAATGAGTGATTTTAAGACTAATTTATCGACACAGAGAAACGGGTAAAACTTCAATAAGACCTGGTAGTATGACAGGACTAGTTACAAAGTCTCTAAGAATGGCGAAAACCACTTAAGACACTTTAAGAAGAAAAACCAACTCAGAAAGCCGCAGCAAACTTCCAGGCGATTTGTATCATCCAGACGAAATTTTACATTGGAATATAGAAAATAGTGAAACTGTGTTGCCGTTGCTTCTATTATAATTGCAAATAATCAGTAGAATTGTCTAAGAAAACAAATAACGTTGACAAGTATATCCTAGTATGATTTGATCTTGCTCTTTTTTCCAAAAACAATTTGTATTTACAATTACTGTACGTTATTCCGTTTTAAATAGAATTAAAAACAAAAAAATATAATTGAAGCCGGGAGGTGAAGATAAACAACTCGCATTTAGTTGTTTGCATTGGATTATAGATGAAAATAAAATGTCAGCGTTCCAGTATAGCTTGAAGTTCAAAACAAACTGAGGCGGCAAAGTGTGCGTTACGGATCAAACACTTTTAGACATAACAACAGAGTCAATTACAAGAAGAGTTTAAATGGGATGAATATTACGTCCTTCCTATTAAACTTTTAACTGTCGCACCCGCCAAGTTAATTACAGAAAGATAGAAACAAAAGCAAGGTGATCGAGCAGACAGGATATGAAATTTTATTGAACTGCTGAAGATAAAAGCCAATAGAATTCAAGTTCAAAACACTCCAGAGACTCGTGGAATTGAATCGAAGAATTATTTTTTGAGTTGAATTAATTTGCAGAGAATAGAATCACACCCAAACAATTGAAGGGAACTAGTTTTTCTCTGCACCTAAGCCATTATTAAAACTGGGACACTAGAAACATTGATATTGTCGACAAACTTTAGAACTTATTCCATTCCGTCCCGCGACTACAGCCCAATTATGCATTATCCACATATAGGTTCAAGTAATCAACAAAAACAAAAATGTATCCTTTGTTTTCGCTTAATGTGCTACGGTCATTCAAAATTGACTGTACACTTAGCGGCGCTTCAAGTAGAATACGGTAGGATACTGGAAATGCTAAATCCATATTCAACAAACCATATTCTTGTTTCATCTACCGACACCAAAGACATCCGTATCGTATGATGATCTATTTTGTGACGCCTTGGAGTCTGGATATGCATATGATATCCCGGTGCAGACGTATAGTACATGAGATATTACATAAATAAAGAGCAGCTAATTCCTCTCCGAATTTCACATACTTATAACTTATTTTTCGAGTGAAGAGGTAATTACCTATAAATAGAATTTGAAGAGAAGATAGAAGTAATCAATCAATTGCTGCTTGAATCATGTGTATGTGGACTTCGTAAGCTACAATCGTTGTTATCAAAACCGGGTTTGCGTTAGGATAAATGCATATTAATACAGACTATTCAGACACTGTTCAATATCCATTAATTTCCTCTCATTAAAATAACGCCTTGTTTTGGATAATGGATGATGGGACATAATTTTTGTATGACTTCAATCAAACTCACGATCATATTGATTTAATAATCATTATAATTAGTTCACGAAAAATTTGGAATTATCTCATCTCAGCCTGATCATGTTTCATTATTTCGGAAAGATCTCTATAAGCCTTGAAAGATAACTGACTGAAATTTTCAGATATGAAACAGATTTTATTGAAAACATCTTCGTGAACGTTAAGCGCAATTTTAGAATCAACAACCAGATATCATGATCACGTTAAGTGAATTCAACAAAAACGTTTTGCTCTCAAGTAATCCAAACTTGGAAGTAAATTCTGGCGGTCAATACAAGAAGGCTGTATCCTATCGCTTAGCCACAATTAAACCAGGGAAGAAAATAAACTCTTTTATACTCTTCCTTCTGATCTTTTGGTGTCTGTTCTCTTTCGTGAAGATAACCAAGCAATTATAACATTGCTACCACAGTATTGGAACGATTAAAACCGCCTTGGATCGTGCTTACAGGACCGGGGTGTAGTTTGTAGTACAAAGAATTTGACTATTAATAGGGTGAAAATGTTATAATTGGAGACTTCAAAAATAGTATAAGGACGGAACAGTGTGCTTCGCAAGACTTAAAAATAAAGAGCTTGAAAGTGGCCAAAATCTGGTAGCATTTCTGGTCGATGTGGTGTTCAGTTGACAACAGATAAGCTTATGGAAATAAAATATAATAGATTTTTCTATTCTATACTAGATTACCATCATAAACAATATACAAACGTGGATCAAGGTTCATTGAGTCACAGATAATGTAATATTGCACTATATTCACCGCCCAACCATAACTTCAATTCTATATGTGAGAAATATAGCTTCCATACAGTTCGGATGTCTGCTCATAACATTTGTGGAACAACGTTATAATAGAATAGTTTTAACAGAATCCAAGTAAAAGACATAATACAACTCACTTATTCAAAAAAAAATTCAATCTTTATGGCTGTGCAACGCGACTGGTAACCTAACATCTAACTTGAGCTAGAATCTGCAGTATTTCGTAGCCTGTGCTTCAATAGCTCCAATATACTATACTATTTTACAAAAGAAAAAAAAAACGATATGTTATTGAAAATATGGTTACGATTTCATTCCTGTTGTTCCTCTTTGAACTTTGTGCCGGTCCTGTTCAGATCACAAGCACAGATATCTACCTATGTAGGGAGCAATATAACGCTCGAATTCTAAACGAAGAGAGGATGATAGCGTGTGATAGCGGAGGAATTTGGGAACAAAGACTATGGGCTAATGGAATTAACTACTAACCTAACACTTAAACTAACATGTTTTAATTATTTTAAAGCGGAATTTTATTCACTTGAAGGTATTTCAATTATTGCAAATGGCCTTTCAGAATGAAATTGGATATTTTCAAGGAATTGAATGTGGAATTTCCACTTCGAGCAAGTCTTGAAATTTTGTATAGCTCTTTTGCATTGAACTCTTACTGAAATGAAAAACCTCGTCTTTTGATTTAGTTTACAAAAATTGATAAGACTAGCTAGTGAGAAGAATCTCGAAGAGAAGACTTTTCTCAATAGAAAAACAATGCTTATTTATATATTCACGTGAAAAAATATATTCACATTAGATTCAGGCCTCCGTTATTCCAATTGAAATACTGAAACATGATAGAACTTTAAATATTTCAGAGTACAGATAGATTATAATAATAATCTGTAAAATAATTCACCAAGATGGTTATGGAGAGATTTGGATATCATTTCTCAACAGAATGAAATGGGAGTTAGTGACGGGTGAGGCTCTCCAATTTTACGCCGTATGCTTTTTTTAGGGTTGATGATTCACCTCCTGATGGAAGACAACAAGAAATATATAATTTTTTCAAGCTGTGTTTTTCTCTGACATCATAATGCATGCTTTTGTAACGTAGAATAGTGAAGAGTAACAATAATAATTAATAGATTTCTTATTGGTTCTATATTAATACTCTGGTAAAGTTGAATGTATGGTGTATTTCGTACGGAGCATATTTTCACATAGAGATATATTTTATTCAAAACATACAAATACCGATAGAGAAAGAGCTAAGCGACTGAACATTCTTTGAGTTCAGATAATTGTTACAGTCTGAACATTCTTAACATAAAATATACATTCAAATTCAAACAGGAAATCGAATACAGTGACATTCCTGTTATCTCAAGTGAAAAATTACAAGCGTTCTTCTGGGCAATCTTTGCAGACACTTCGCGTCAACTGCCACATACTGGAAAATGGCAAACAGCATGATTGCTTCCTCGATTTTCTCGTATGGTGTGAACACTGAGCTCACCTGACTTGTTTCTCTAATTGATTTGCTCCACTTTCTTGTGCTTCAGCAACACCTTTTTCCAGAATGAAAACAATGTTCTGCTTTATATAGAGTCCTAGAAAGATATTTAATCTCAATTCTCTTCTCCATTTATGGGAAACAACATGACCTACCAGTGCTTTTATAATCATTCTTCAAACCGCGGATTATTCATTTGCATTTGCTTCCATGATGAACTAGCCACTACAAAGTCCAGAACAAGATAATTTTGAGTACAAAAAAGACTCCAAGCGAACAAAAACTGCCAATAGACTGATAATAACAGATGAAAACGGATAGGAGTATCACACTACCATTCAAAACGCATTGACTAAAAGGTACAAAGGCGGACAACGCTATCGATCAAAAACTATTTGAACTATTAAGAAAAATAAGAACGCTGGGGTCTGGTAGACTCCACCATACCAGTTACGGGTTATAACCTATTACTGAAAGGCATGCAATCCGCAACAGCCCAAAAAGGTTGCACAGTCGCGTGAACTTGTGAGAAAAATGTAAGATTCTATCTTAAATAGCATGCCAATGAAAGGAATCGAGTTTTCAGCCATAAAACTCGTGTGAAAAAAATTGCTTGCAACCTTCTTTAGCACAGGGATAATGAATTTTGAAGGAATCCTGCACAAATATTACCAATCGACCGTGATCTCTCTTATGCCAACGAAGGGTGCATGCCAACTTTTTCACATGAGTTTCATGACTTGAACTTCTATTCTTCTCATTGATATGCTATTTGAAAACATGGAGTTTTACATTTTTTCCACAAGTTAACGCAACCGTTCGAGTTTGTCTGTTGTGAATTGCATGTCTTTTTGTACTAGACTTCAAATTACTTTCAACTCCTCTACATTTCGATACCAAATAATTGATGTTACGGCAAAGCATAATTTTTTCTGGAAGATATAAATTGGAACTTGCGCTGTGACCGGAAAGCGTACATCGTTCAATGATCTTTTTATTTTTCCTATCAAAAGGTGAACTATCAGCCCTCAAAAAACCTGCGTTATGAAATCGGAGAGCTTCACCTGTCACCGGCTCCCAATAGAAGCTCCAATAAACATTGGTCACTGTAAGGAGAGAAGATGATTTCTTTGAATAAAAACTTCAAAAAATCTTTGATTCACATTGATCTCAAGTTTCTATTTACTGACCGATTTTGACCACCTGGTAGCTATCTTCAAAGTAATACCTGCGAGACTACCAGATAAATGTTGTAGGATGGTAGTAGAACTTCCTCCAATATTTCTAAATTAAGTGATATCAATAGTATATTTTGCAATAAGGACCAAACAACCGTCGTTATGGTCCAGGATGAAGCTGGTTGCACTCGGTGAGGGAGAGGCGAAGTCCAAGACAAAAACTTCGTGCAGCCCCCTTCATCCGTGATAAGAATGACGATCGTTCAGTAACCGTGTTGCATACGATACATTTTATAACAAGTATATACCATTACTGAGATTTTTGTATTGATACTATCTTACCGACTTAGCAATTGCTATCACATTTACAGTAAACTAATACTACGAAACATAACTTTAATGACCTCTTTCATTGATTGATATTTTACATATTTCCTGTGCTATCACGTTCACTGCAAATGCAATCACTATAACGAACACTTCTCATTATACAAATTTTTTTCAAATATCAATTTGACTAGTCATTGAAAAATGTCAATTGTATCTATAATCCACAATTATCATTTTTGCTCTCCTCGCAGGAAATTAATATTCATCAATTCTCTGTCAACAGGGAATTATTAATTATTGTTCCTATGGTAAAGCATCAGGAACTTTCAAAACAGAATTCAGTACAGAACTGTAGTGGTTCCGAAGCACAAGTCACAAAAAAATTTCTTCTGTCTTTTATATATAGAAACCAAATTCAACATACTAATGTAACAAAAATTGACAATGAAAAACTATATATGTACAATAAAAGAAGGTACTTCCATATGAAAAACTATACGGAGGACAATATTGATGACAAGGATAAAATTTGAAGCATAAAAATGTAACTGAAAGATTCAAAAAATCATGTAACTATCAGGGGATACGGGAAAATAAGGTGGGTCTACGTAAAATGTTCAAATGTGCGCTTGTATCTAAATTAGTTTGATCATTAGGGCAGAGGCAACACTGGCGCCAATAGATTTTTTGACTTCTAGGCTATCCAGTATATCAAGAGCTTTCTCATTATGTTTGATATACAATATTCCGACATCAATATTAGATTCATGATTTGTATCTAGGATTTGATCAGCAAAACTTGAAGTATTCTTATGAACTTTATACAACATATATATATTTTTCATTCTTGGCATGAACTTTGTTTTAGTTTCTACAATAAAATTGCATTTACAATCATTGAAACATAATCTGATGAGGTTCTTATTGTGTGGTATTCGCAGAACGTTACAATTTTTTTATGAAAAACTTGATAAATCATTTTGCGGCCACTATATCTAAGTTTCTAAAAATGTGACAGAAGCTGTGTTAAATTGGTAGAAAATTTATGAATAGAGCTTGATCTTCATTGAATCATCTTTAGTAAATAAATCACTTGCCTGGATTGCATGATTTATTCCGAATTCGATTTGAAATAAGTATAGTGGAAGAGAAGGAATGAAATCAGTGAGCATCAAAGACATCAAGGACAGAACAAATAAAGCAATTTTTCAACCAACAAAGTAAATTCCAGGTATTGAACGTGATTTTCCGCAATAACAGTGTTTTTGATGTAAACAGCGGAAACGATTTAATTTTATTTTGAACGCGAACATTTGCAAGTCGCGCATTTGAAGCTGTCAGATCTCACGCTATTGTTAATGCTCAAATGCGACGATCTTCACAGAATTCAACATAAAGAGCAATTACTTAAATAATAATTACAGAGAGAATTCAGTCAACTTCAGAACCGGAAACTTATAGAAAATACGTATCCATACTTCGTGACTCTCTTTTGTTACTTTTGCTGGAAGCAAATCTTGTCCTTTCACGTCTTAGAAATGCTCTGAAATATAGAATTTAGAGCAAAGCCCTTGTTCTCTTATTCCACGCTATCGTAGAATACGAACCAATATAATAAGCTATATTTAACTTTCATGCTCTATTCAAACGATGATTCAAATTATTTTTGTTGATATTTCTAGGATTGCTCGAAGTATTCTCTCATTCAATTTTATCTGCAAAGCAATTTATACGAATTATTTAAGAGAATGGAGAATATACCAAATAAAAGCAGAATGAAACGCCGAATAGGCTGATTCATATACTACAAACGAAGCATCGACAATAAAAATTCATTGAATTGAATTAATCTCCGAAATCTTGAATTCGCTTGATTTTTCAAGCTGAAAAAATCTTTCTAAAACTTCATATAAGATTTTTTGTGAATCTATTCAATCGAACAGATGACTCTCACGATGTTGCTAGGTAGACAATATTTCCAAGAAATATTCATTGATAGAATAACAGTCTCTAGTGGTTCTATATATATTCTATACATTCCAATTATCACTCTGTCATTGCATTATGGTTTGTGATTCATTTGGTTGCAAATAAGAGATTGCGATAAAAATTATTAATTTTGCATTATTGACATCAATTCAATAAAAATGCGTGCTGGTGCTGCAAATGTAGAAGCTTTGACTTTTCTAAATCTTTACGCTGCCATCTGGATTTACAAATATACAAAGATTTCATTGATCAGTTTTTCAATGTCACACTGCCAAACGCCACCTTTCTATGATACTCTAATTGGTCTTTTATGGAAAATACAGTCCTGGAAACATACTAGCAGTCTTGTATATCTTGTTTTGATGACTGTATTTTCCATATCAAGGGGACCAATCAAAATAGCATATTGGATTCTTTCTTATCAACAATCACTTCAACACCGATTTCAAATTGATTATGGTAGATTCGTAGGATATATTGCAGAGAACATCCTGTGATATGGTTCTAGTCAGAATTATGACATAGACTTTAGTTCTATTAGACTAATATCCAAAAGTTGAGATAATTTCTATAATAAATATTGAATAGCTTGTATAAAAAATTCGCTGAAACATACTAAATTCTCAGTTCGGACTTCATAATGAATTAATATTTGATTGTTGAGAACGAAAACAGATTGGAGGAAAATCCTATTTGATTTTTGCTTTATCAGCAATTTTCCAACCAATTAGAGCGTCCGCTGAATTAATAATTTTCAATTAAATTCCCCAAAATGATTTTCCATGTTTGCTTGCTCAGTTCAAGTTTGCAGATCAAATAATTTCAGCTTTTCCACTTGTATGGGTATCGTTTCCGATAAGTTACAAAAATAGAGGAAAATAATTAAAGCTCAAATACAGGACGAAGAGAGAACGAATTTGGTGGAAACCCAAATATTGAGAGAGAATGGGAGCAAAAACAAAGTCTGGGAAAAAGTTCAAGAGGAAATATTCATGAAAGAGTCCGAAACTCATCAAAAATCTATGATTTAGAACCAATATCGTCCTCTTCTTTCAAAACTAATTAAACAAAGCTTGGATATCTGACGAAAAAAAAATTCATGAGGAAATGTAATTCACCTCATAGTTGAAGAGTCAAAGTCACCAAGATAACAATGGAAGTTGACTTGCACAGTTACGTTCCACAAAAACGTTGTAATGCAGGTGTAAAAAGTGTTAATGCACCCACGGAGCTTTCAAAAACACTCGTGTTGCTCTTATCTTGAACCTTGCTGTTCGTGCACTTAATAATAACTTTTTATACTCTATGTCAGATAAATAGAAAGTTCTACGGATCCAGAAATCATATATATTCTGATACATATTTATTCCTAATAACCAATTTCTGTTAAGATTCGATACGAGCTACGGATATATTTTCATGTAAGTCTATTGCAAAAGGGAAACTTGCAATGAAACGCTCAATTTTCTGGAAACAACCTTACAAATAATACAATAATCAGAATGGAAGCAACAAACTTCTCTTTCAATGATGTGAATTATATTTGTAGGGGAAGAAATACTTTCCTCTGTCTTAGTTTCTAGCAAACAAACCTAGAAATATGTACTTAAATACCCTGAATAGTTGTATATTTACCAAACCGTTGTTTGCTAGGAGACCATTGTAAATACAAATATTACCACCGGCTATCGACATTCGCGGAGAAACGCGCGAACGAGTTCCAAATAGGGAGCTCGTAAATCACAATTGAGTGATATTGGGGAAATATTGCACCGTTAGTTCTCCGGGCAAGCAATAGATGGCGTACGGTAGAGAGGAAGCAGAGGATGTCAGCACTTCAAATAGCGATTTATAAAACGTCCAAATAAACCATGGATGTATAGACTTTTTAATTAATCCTTTATTTCCAGATGCTGCCTGACATTGTTTAACCTTGTTCTTCCTATATTTGTAGTATTTATTTCTTCTGGCTAGAAGTGCACTTGAATAGACTGAAATTTCTATAACTAGATTACTATTGCAGCACCAATATGAGTGAATTTTCACTGATTTTATAACCACAAGAAGTTCCTTCAGCTTCGTATAAGTTATTGAGTTTCTCTTTCAAGCGCCAAAATAATATCCATCCATTTTGGATCACATTCTCAGAATAATATTCATTCCTCTCACCACCACAGGAATAATGATAATTATTCATGCACTTTTACTGTAACATGAACGATTGAATTCTACACGTCATTTGTAAGGATTGTATGATTTTTTATAGAACACAATTTAGAATAAAAAAGCAAGGCTTTAGGGCAATATAATGTGACGTGCTAATCTTTTGTAAAATATTCATTTCACAAAGGAATCTCCAGATGAAGAGGAGTAGCCACCAGTTTCCTTATTTGCGATGCTACTATTGTACAGCGATGATATGAACTTACTTTGTGTCAGGATAGTGAATCCTAATTCAATCAAGGATTGTGGAAGCGAGGAATGATACTCAAGGTTGAGGGCCAATAATATTCAAGCATATTATATTCACGGAGCGTCGTGATATTTCTTTTATTACAATAGTATTCAATAACAGATTGATTAACTTACAATAATATTGGGTTACTTCTTATCATTCAGGTACACCAGATTAGATATAGATCCTTTAACTTTGAGTTAAGTTTGAATTATACCAGAATGATCTTCTGCTTTGCTTTGATGATGATTGGATGAATCATCTCAGATTGAATCAGCGCATATGTCTGTTACAATTAATAATAATAAATCAGCCTCAATATCTGTAGAAATGAGTCAATATTGGACTAAAATATTCCTACAGACATCGAGGTTGATTTCGATGCATAGAGCTCTATTATAACGTTCAGAAAAAAATCGATGATTGCCTGAGCAATATTGTTCTCAACAACACAGCTGCCTGCAAGAATTATTTCAATTGATGTAATTCAGCTTCAGATTTAAAAGAAGACCATTCTTTTAACATCAATTTGATAATTCAGGCTTGCTCGGGCGCAAGTGCAAATAAATCATCCAATTCATCGATTAGTTCAATCATTGAGCCATGTATTATACTCACAATTCTGATTTCCAACCCTTATTTATTTATTTGAGTATTCAGTTTCTTGAATAATTTGGACTACTAGAGCCAGTTGTATCATGCTACAAAGCACTAGAAGAAGAACAGAATTCTCTTCTAAGAGGTATATGTTATCTTTTGGTACAATTACAATAATTACATTGATATAGTTGTTAATATTGATCGGAAAATGATGGGAAGATTGAAATAGAGCATAAAATCTTTGACAGTTCTAGTACAGCCATTGAAACAAAGAAACTGCTGAATTAAGAATAAGCTCATTGCCAACCTAGTGGAAATTACATGAGAATTTAGCTCAATGATTATTATACAAGAGTACAAGTTTTATGGTAAATGATTTCAGAAATCACGTGATAACGACTTCAAATCGAGCCGTCCAAAAATCTCAATAAACGTGCACCTCACATCAACTTATGTTTTTGGGCCTTTACCTTTGAAAATATATTAATTGCCGAGATCCTTTCCGGAAAACATTACCAAGGGAAAATGATATTTTTTATCTAAGATCGTATAAAATGCGACAGTTTGAATAAAGTAGGCTCTCATGAAAAACTGCGATAAAGGTTTATTGCACACTTTCAATACACGATTTCTGTGAGAAATTATCAATAATTTGAACATTTGACGAATATTTTGAAACTCATCTACAATAATACAATCTCTTTGTTACAATTGGTTACACTGACTTGCATTGACGCATTTTCGTACAGAAATATATTGTATTTTTAGTGCAACGCAATAACCATCATGGAGGAAATTATAGACCCAAACAAGTTGCATGAATTAAACTTTTAACAGTCGAAAAGGACAATTTGTTCCAGCGCATCATTTCATACAAAGTGAATTTACTACTTTCGTCTCAATTTTACCATAGAAACAAATTTTCATAATTTGATTTGAGCAAAATACTTTTCTGCCTGGAACGTAGAGGAAGTTATGCTACAATTGTATCTGTGAGGCTCTAGAATTCTCCACTTCTAGATGTTTCACTTAATGATAATAAGTATTGAGAATTAATTGGCTTAAAGGATCGGAATAAATCAAAATCATTGTAGACATAGTTTATCTGGACGTTTCGGTTGTCACAGCAACCATCTTCAGCAAATGGATTGAAAATTTCTATAAATACATTCTTGAGGGGATATTGATGTCGTTTCCTTTCCATACATTTTCAAATCAAGCGAAAACACAGTTTTCAATCCAATGTGGCAAAAATTAAAATTGTAGTAAAACAAACAATCACCTCGGGTGACTGGTCAAGAATCAACTCTTGACCAGAAACGACATCAATGTTTCCTTAGGAATCTATTTATAGAAAGATGGTTGCTGTGACAACCGGAACGTCCAAATAATTTGTGTCTACAATGACTTTTTATCAACCAATTTCCAATGATAATGCTACAAAGATAGGATCAACTTTAAAATTTCATAGTAATTATAATAGTACATGTACTGGAATAGTATCATTTGTAAACTCTGCTATAGGTACGTGTGGTTTCTGTTGAGAGCAGCAAGCCCAAATTTTGTTTCAGAATTACGTTTTCCGTTCGGAAAAACGGAAGTTCAGTTGATATCCATGCATGCATAGTTTTTGAATCGAAGGGAATTCCTATTTCTATTTTAATATTCATATATCATTTTAACATTTTTGGATGCAGCTTCTCTTATATCTAAAGGTTTTGCATATGGAATCAAATTTCTATATGAATATGCTCATTTACGAAATTTTGAATGAATAGTAGATGCCAAAACTAGTATTGGAATTACCCTTATTCCAAACAAGCGAAACACTTGTTCGCGAGTGTGCAATACACTATTCCAAACATGTTGTAGAAATGTAGACTATACTTTGAATACTCACCAATATTTCAGAAGAAACTTTTGAAATTACTCTACGTTAAATGAATTGTCTCCATTATTATTACAGTCATGTTTTGTAGCGTTTTTTTTGATATCATATTCGAAGTATTCAAAGATTTGTACCTCCTTAATAAGTGTAAAACAGACATATATTCATATAAAATTTTTCTTCTTATAACATTATCTTCCGTCTGCCAAAGTCTGCCATTATGTTCATGGATCATACAGACACGAATTCTCTATGCTCATAGGTACAAGATTTTGATGCAATCTATGACGAGCTACCGCATTTAAATTTCACATGATCAACTTAATAAACACGTCTCATTCATCGACCTCCCACACTATTTGTCAAGTAATGTCTTAGATAATGTATTCATTACAAAATAGCTATAGTTACCTATGCTCATATGACAACTTGGGAATTCAAGAAAGTTTAGAGTTCTTAGTCTTGGGCTTTGTTAGATATTATCTCCTGAGTAGTCGAGATGGTTTTGAATACTTATATTGCTTTATTTGTCTTTCATTGACAAAGAAGAATAATGAAGAGCCACATTGTTGAAGTCTTGAAATAATCTTCTCAATCATTTGTTGAGAGCCGGTACTGTCAGACCTCTGTCTCGAACAAGCGCGAAAAGAAAATGATCGAGTTGAATGAATAACCGGCAACTTCTGCTAGTTTGACAGTTTGCAAATCAAATGATAATGAATTGCATTACGTAATCAGTTTAAGTTGATTCGAAGCGAAGTTGCAGAGAGGATCTTATTATGCTGCGCATTGCTTGAGCTTGAACATTGTGCACTAGTTAGTTCGAATGACGGCCACACAAAGGCGTTGACGGCATTGACGCTCGACGGGATATAGTCCTAGACAACCAAGATCCGGACGGTTACGAACAAGGCGGAAGTCTGGGATGATGCCATATAATGTTCTCTACTTGATATATCTAATTATAGTTCATGAAAGGATATTGTTTAATGATTGCTGTATTTTTGTTATTGATAATTGGTTACTTACAATAAAAGGAAATCATGGACATAATCATAATTTTGATGATAATCTTCTATCCACACAGTTTTAAAGAAATTCTTATCAACGACTACTAACTTATCATAATACTCTTATGTTTGTTGTTGTACTTACGAATCTTTATTCCACGGTATTTTCGAAATATTAGTTCAAAGTTTCACCAGGTTATACACCACCTCTCAATTGGTCCACAATATCTCTGAGAGTTTCAGAAACATCATGTAAGTTAGCTACAGTGTGTCCATCTCTCTACCTCTATGAATTGGGCATACAACAGACACAACAGGGAGTAAGCAATACCTTCCAACTCAATGTGCAAGGCTTACTGGATTAACAATTTTATTTTATGATAGTCTCATTGTTCATTGTAATCATTAACATACTTTCATGAATTTAGTTTCTGTAAGTTTATGCTGACAGCACTCCTCATAGAACCTGTCAAGGATTGTTCGGTGTTGTGATGCTCAAGTTCATATAATTGTATGAATTATCGCCCTAGAAGCATCTATCATATTCAAACTACTATAGGTAACTAACTTAAAACCAGAGAATGCATATCGATTCTATTCCATCAAGAAATGTTTATATAAGTTTCATACATTGAGTTGTCCTTGGAAAACAAACTAAAATACATATGAAGAAATGCAGGACACTGTAAAGTGACCTTTGAAGTTTGAGCGTAAAACAGAATTTGATGAATTTCATAAAATCAAAACCTGATAAGTTTCACAAAAATACAAATTCAGGGGTCGCTTTTTACACCATCATCCTAAATAGGGCAGCAACCGTAGACACGTGTTTCGTCCTCATTAGGACTCTTCAGTATGGTATAGCAAGCCGCAGATAGTCGGACTTGTAGTCGCGATACTATTGAGAAGTAAGTTGGTACATGGCATGCAGTGCCATCTACCATAATACAGCCGAGGTGGCGAGGTTTGAAGAAATGCAGGACACTGTAAATGGCACTGCTGCAGATTAATTTCTCTGCATGCCATGTACCAACTTACTTTTCAATAGTATCGCGGCTACAAGTCCGACTATCTGCGGCTTGCTATACCGTACTTAAGGATCCTAATAAGGACGAAACACGTGTCTACGGTTGCTGCCCTATCCAGGATGATGGTGTAAAAATTGACCTCTGAATTTGTTTTTTTGTGAAACTTATCAGGTTTTCATTTTATAAAATTTATAAAATACAAATACTTGTATATCTCAAAGATAGGATGTGGAATCATAGCATGAAATATTCATGGTACGGGAGGAACTTGTTAGTAGTAATTCAGTGCGATATATTTGGATCTGATGAGCTTCCTAGCAAAGGTAGAAAAGAGAAACTAACACGATTTCGAGTCACACTAGAAGTTTCAAAATACAAATTGTGCAAGCTCTAATTTACATAGAAATGGTCTTTAGCGACATCCAGCATGAAAAAACAACTGATTTCCATTTTCTGCATATATATTTGTTTGTCCTTGAGGAGACCAAATGGAAGAAGCAATTCGGAGAACGGAAGAGTGGTGGGAGAAAGCGGAAGCGAATGCCAAAACGCAGCAGGCCACTGCGCAGCAGTGCAGCAAGGACATCTTAGCGAGTATTAGCGGGATCGTCACATATTCACTTCATTTGTTTTGAGCATGAAACAGGAAAAAGACGAGTTCCAGATCGGGAATCGCAGTTGGCAAGCTTTTATCGCTTGTCTTTTGTCCATGACCTCCAAATGAGAAAAGTACAACAGCGGAAGATATATTGCTTCCACTGATCCTATAGACCGAACCCTTATTTATTGAGGGCTTCCAACACTGAGCTCGTTTTATGGATATTGGGGAAATAATGCAACAAAACTAGGACCCTTATTCTTTTCATGTTCTTGAAGTTTGAATAACTCCAATGGAAAGATATTAAAATCGAATGAAAATTGCAGAATATTTGGAATCATTCAATACTCCTAATTTGATATACTCATATAGTAATTGGAGTGGAATATGAAATTATTATAATTGCGCTCCTTCACATATTGAGGGAAAAATCATAATGAACACCTGGCAGGACGGCCTGAAAAATATGCAACCTTCAATTGAAATGCAATGATCTTGTATATTATGATCAAAAAAAATCAGTTTCTTCCAGAAATTATTATCTGAATGATTCGGAATTTATCGTACGGTTTTTATTGTCACTCTATGCTGTTGCTCATAGAAATATCAAATAATCGACTGAATTTCCGTATTCTATTACTCACAATCACTGATCCAGTCAGCTTCAATCATTTGATTCAATTAAACGCTAATACCAAATACAATTTTTTAACAGAGTCGGTGCAAATGTTTAGACATAGAATTATTTCATAGAAACACAATTACAACGTAATTGTACATGATTTTTGATTCTCAGCCCCATTAGATTTATCTTCAAAGCTCTGAAAAATAATTCCATTGTGGCGTTATTCGAAGGACTGTGTATCAAACTCTCTATGAGAAGTTCTAAGAGATAATTTTATTTTTCTGGATAAGGCAATCAGTACATGTGTGAGATGAAAATTATCGATAACTTTGGCTCAAAGGAAGTGTTCAGATTTACGTAGGCAATTGTTTATAGACTTCTTTGGGAGAGGAAAACGCAGCTAACAAGTAAATGGAATGTAAATTTAGAAGAGAGAAATTTATAAACTGTTTCCTATTGCATTGGAATAACTCCGTTTCCAGGTCGAAGTTTTGATTTTCTCTTCCGAATCTAGATACAATTCGTATACCCATGAAACAAAATTTGAAACTTACTGCTCGCTGTACTACAAATTGATTTCACTTGCATTTCCAGAATGAGTCCGCAAGCTGTTTGAGAATTGGATATATTTATTTGGTAAGTTTTATTTTCACTTTTTGGCCGAAACAATGCGTTCGAATTACAACAGCGACGAGCATTGTTTCGAATTACGGCCTTCACTTTATTCATCCGTATACATAAACATTAATTTCTTTAATTGCCTTTATTCACAGCTAAGGATTAAACTCTATAAAATTCAACTTCATCTTGTTTATTACTGTTAAAGAATAGGGGAAACGTAGTACCTACTTAAAATGCTAGAATGTATCTCTCTGTTTTATTACAAAAATTACTGTATTACATTTTCTTATCCCATCCTTTATAACAACGTGAATTATTATTCTGAATACAAAGTTTTCACAAATTTCTTTGGAATACTGTGAGCGCTCAGATCAGAAAATGTCAATTCTTTCCAAATTAAAATTAGGTTGATTCGACTATTGTACCTCTGGAGTACCATTTCCAAAATTTCCTCTACAAGATGAACCAGTCTTTCTCTGATTTAGGTTTAACACAAAAAAAAATCGTGGATATAATAGTACACTTCCAAAAACCTGTTTTTGTGCGTAGATGAGGTCGAATTCAGAAAAGAAACCAAAAAAATCGATTAAACTCACGTCAAGCCCTAATCTTTGTATTCGTATGAAATATGAGTACAAAAATTATGAAAAAATTATATCATGGATCATATTTTACTTTTAATGCTCAAATGAGCGAATGAAATTGTAGGAACAGTTATTGTATCAGTTTCCAATGAATCAACTGTGATAAACTGGTACAGTGGCAGCAATTTATATAGAGTAACATTCTGATAAATAAATAGGAATCAAATAATCTATAGAATAAAGCTCTATATGAAAATAAAAACGTGAATGCGAACACTTCTATCAAACTTATATTCTGAAAGAAAAATTCATCCTCTTGTCGGATATCTTCCAACACAAAGACGGAGAGAACAATTTCTCAAGTTAGATGACACTGGCTAATAATCGATTTGAAAACACGCCTGATCGTGGATCAAGTCTGAAATTACTCTCTGCCGTAATGCTGCAAAACGTGTAGGTGGTTAGAAAATCTCTAGCTCCGCGGGAAATGAATTACTGAGCTTTTGCAGCTAGTGCAGCTAGAACAGCTTACCGGAAGACGGGAAACATGCCCAGAACCCGTCAAGATGCAGCCCTGCTGAGAACGAGAGCTTATTATACTTTATTGAGCAAGAAAAATGATCTACGATATTTTAACTACACTATGATGTCATATTTCACTTTGGTGTAAAGGAGTTACATGCACATTGCACCTTAGGAAAGTTTAATCTATAGACTGTTCATGAAAATACCCAACATAAATTTGCATATAGATATTTTGTATCTTGATCTATTATCATTTAGGTAAAATTTTTGGTGGTGGGCACGGTTCAGAGCTTCATGCTGATTTAAATATCATTTTTTGCCAACTGTCAGGAAAATATGATACGCATAGTTCGTGATTCTTTCACTAGTGAAAAAATGAACATATTTTTTCACTAGTGAAAAAATTAATTCTATTTTTGCACACCTAATCTAATATAAATCAGTATAGTAATGCTACAAGGATAGGAACAAAGAGGTATTCAACAAATAATAAATATGAATTTGTACACAGAACTACTTATTTTTGAATATAAAAATTAATTGTTGACTGTTCTTTATTTATCAAACAACAATTGCGCATAATTTTGGTTACAATACCCAGGTGACTGCAAATTAATTATAGTTTGTACTTTTTTCCTACATTTTACTGAATAAAACAATAATTATTGTTGATCTATTATTTTTTGACATTTGGTGGAAAAATATTGTTTATACTTCGTGTGCGAAGTGATTGTAGTTTGTTGCGCTTTCGAATGAATTTGCTACCTCGACCTTACGGTCTTGGTTAAAATTGACATTCTCACGCGCAACAAAAAAAAAACAATCACTTTGCACACTTAATACAAAAATAACTATTTTTGAAGGTTATGAAATTTCAAACATTGAGAAGAATAGGTTCAATAAACATGAACAGTAAGTTGATTTCTGCGATAATCCAATAATTCAATTGATATCATGATTCCACTAAACAAGCAACTCCAAGTTCTATGAATTTTCATCAAATTTCAGAATTAACAATCCACTAAAATTAGTTTAACATCCCTAAAAACAACAAAATGTAATGTCTACTAATATTTTGATGGAGAATCATCCCCAACATTATTCTTAATTGAATAAACAATAGGCTGGTATATTTTAGCAGTCCCTTGCTCCAAAATTGTTTTTGTTTCATTTAGCAAAGTATCAGAGAAGGAAATTCCTAGAGGCACGAAACGCCTTATCTCGAGTAACTCACTTGACTTCTCAGAGCGGAGTGTAGTATTTTTCAGAGAAGTCTCACTTTGCTTTGTATTTCTTGTCTGCGCTCTCTCGACTGTTGTCACATTAGTTTGATGTTATTTTATGAGACATAAAAGCAAATGCATGTGATTTTTTTCTGTCACATGCCAAACGGAGAACATTTGTTTGGATAATGGAATGAGCTAATAACAAAAAAAAAGATTCTGTGTTACATACAGTAATGTATTCACACACGCCTAAAAAACAAAATATATTATCTTTTATCAAATTCAACATAGCTTTGTACCCAGAAATTATAGTTGATATTTGTATCCTATGGAGGAGAGCTTATCAAAAAACTAGAACATGGTGCTGTTGTACTAATCAAACTAAGCAACTTCCATTCAACCTGTTCTAATATTCAAATTTTATCTTGTGAGGAAATTTATCGCTCGATTTAAAGGACTTGACTGCGCAGAAAACAAGCTAGATAGAGAAAAACAAGATGAAATTGGAATTGGGTTTTGAAATACAGGTATTCAGTCAAGGAATTTAATTTTTTTCTACTCTACACTTTTAGTCCCACTTGGACCATCCTCACGAGTGCCACTGATACAGCATACTTCCTATGATGCTCTTGAAGCATATCAAGCTTATTTTAATAAAAATACCCAACAAGGTATGCTCGAAAAAAAAAAAAGTATTTCGATCTTCCCTCTCAAATTTGCGTTAGTAGATCATCGTATCCATAATGATCATTTCTTGTATCTTGAAGAGAGACACATAATAAATAATGAAACAAAATCAAATAAATCTGACGTGAACATCACGTGACTTACTTGTACATCATTGGATATATATAATACGATGTGATTTTGTGTTTGATCGTATATATCATTGGATATATAATCAAACACAAAATCTCGTCGTCCCACAGTCAAGTCGGTTGCTATGGAAACAGTAGGCTATTATTCTTATACTACAACATTACTAGATACTGATTTCCAGAATTCTACGACTACCAACAAATCTGAATTCATGCGCAAAATCAAAAAATAAATTCCCACTGAAGTCCACCTCCGATTCAGTCTATTGTCATGAAAATAGTAGGCAATCATTCAGATGCTACAGCAGACTGAAATACCAAAATTTCAATATACTATACCTGATCGTTTCAAATTTATGCGAAAAATTCCAAGAGACTGTCGGTGGATCTCAATAAAAATAGGATATGAGCATTTAGATGGTATAATCGTCCTAAATACTGAATTCTCACAATCTACGTTCAATCGTTTTGGATTTATGCGGAGAATTCAAAAAATGTTTCGAATAAGGTGCTCTTCCGGCTTAGTCGAGAGCAAACATTATGCAAGGTGTACAACTAGATATTATAGAAGTTACAAAATTCAAATATTCTACGACTGATTTTTGCGGAAAATTCAAAAAGTCTGTTATATAAAGTGCACTTCCGGCTCAGCCGATTGATACAAAAATATAAGATGACCATTTAAATGCTACAGCAATTTGAAATGCTATATTCCAGTATCCTACGGCTGATCATTCTGGATTTATGCGGAAAATTGAAAAAAAAGTCTTGAGTAAAGTGCACTTCCGGCTCAGCCGGTCGCAATCAAAATGCAAGATGTACGATAAGATGTTATATAAGTGCTTAATACGGAATTTCAATATGCTATGGCTGACCATTCTAGATTTATGCAAAAAATCTGAAAAAAGTTTCAAGTAAAGTGCACTTCTGTCTTGACTGATTCTCATAACAATAGCAGATAACCAATACAATACAACATTAGGTTTGAATACGGAATTTCAACATCCTACGGTTGATAATTCTGGATTTATTAGAGAAATTCGAAAAAAGTTTTGAGTAAAGTGCACTTCCAATACAGACAATTGAAACCATTATGCGAGGTGCACAACTAGACCCTATACCAGTCATAAATACAAAATTTAAACATTTAACGTTAGACTAATTTTGAGATTTGCCTGTTACGCACGCTCGCACGCACGAACGCACGTCTGAACGCACGAACATACGTACCGACATCAAGTCGAAAATAGTCAAAATGGATTCACGGATGCCCAAAACGGATATTTCCATCAAAATCTCGATAGGTGAATTTTGTCGGTTTCACAATACTTCCTTGTTCTTAGTACAAGTAAGTGAAAAGTGATTTACACTGGAAATGTTATACATAAAATGAAAATCAATGAGAACACTGACTTTTAGGCTCTAAGCACTATATATAACCAAATCTTAGAATAGTTTTCAATGTTCATATTTGAGCATGCGGCCTGTTTCTTATTTGACATCTTGATGAGATTATTTTCCATTGGTCGACATTATCAATTGGTCGATATCTACATGAAGGATTTCACAATATTTTGTTATGTGTGCTTGAACATTCCTGAACAAGTAATCAATCTTGGAGCTTAATAACAATTGATAGTTACAAGTTATCATATTTTTTGACTTCTTATTTCTTATTGAAATGAATTTAAAATGTCTTTGAATCATGGAGGAACACATGCTGTTCAATTTAAAACACACAAATTCCTTTGTGAGCACGTTTCCCTTTATTGTATTGTATTGTCCATCAGCATCACAACCATGTAAGTTCTATAGCACTCCTGTTGATGGTCCAGGTGAGACCGAAATTCCAGTACTTTAATACCTACATTCAAAGTATCATTCAGTATAATCAACCAATCTTTTGAAATTGGAAGTTGATAGATAATTCGTGCAACTGAATGGTAACATCAAGTTAGAGATATCAGATATTTCTGTTACCATATTAATACTTCCGAGTGCATGATTTGATTGCATGATTTTGACAGAGTGTACATTTCTCATCACTTTCCAATTTTATCTTGCTCCTAACAACATTGTCAGCAACAAAACAGTGCGAAACGTTGCGTTGCACAACTGCGTCATCCATACCATGGAGGAAAGAATATATAGAGGAGAGAGCTAGTGGATGTACAAGTGAAATCACTTCCCCTACTTCAACCAGAATCCAAACCATCGCTCGTTTGTCAAGGGTAAGTGTATTTTTGTTTGAAAACTGACGTCTATCCTTTCCCTAATCGGAACCAAAAGTGGTGCTCCGTTCCCACTAGGCTCCACTCCCCTCGCCCAAACTATAACCTCATGCTCCCTTTTTTCTATTCTAACCTCCTTGATCCATACACTTGGCTAAATTTTGTTCAAAATTTAGTTACAAATTATAAACTGTACGACAAGCATGTCCTGAAGTATCACATGTACCTAAGACGATAACGATGTTATCAGAAAACGAAAAAGTAAACAAAGAATTTGGATGATATAATCACTAATGACCATTTCATGATTAGCTCCTGGCCTAATTTCTTTCAATTTTTCTGAAAACGTATCGTAAGCAGCATCTTTTAGGTTTCTATTTTTATAGATGTCGCTCTTCAGATGAATCCCTGTATATTGCAATGAATTCTCTCCAAAATTCTCTATTCTGAATAGTCGTCATGGTTGCAAGTGAACTTTCTAACAAGAAAATTGGCCGATAACTCAACGCGTTGAGCAAGCGTTCCCGTTGCACAACGGATTTCAAACAGGTTTGAAAGTAGTCAAAAATTTGTGCAACGCATCGAACACTGCCATATATTGGCAAATTATTGCGCAATTTGTATGGGCTCCTTCATCGATCCAATCCGCTTCTCACTCTTTTGGGGTTAACTGTTGTTTTACTTCATCACATTTTATATTATATAATTATGATTCGTGCGTTGTGTGCAGAAAGTACAGCTGCTTTTCAGGGTGGTTGGTTTTTATTGATGTTGGTGCGGGACATGTTGTGTTATATCCCTGTTGCTGTTCAATTGTGTACGGATGTGTTATTAGGATCCGAATGACATATTGGTGGAAGTGTAGTACTTGCTTTAGCGTATGCAATTGGTGTTATTTTTGGTGGAAGAGAGGAATTGAATAGAATGATCAATATAATACATAACATTGGGAGGGGAATGACTGTAATTTCAAACGTAAGTCCATATAAAATTATGATGTTTGAGTAGGGTGAAATAGCGGCTGATTGCAATATTTTGGTGAATATCCTGAAACGGAAACAAGCGATTGAGTCTGATGTACATATTATAGAGGGCATGTAATATCGAGTAGTAGAAGAATTTGTGAGGAGAAAAAAGAAAAGTACCTGCTGTTTGCAAAAGTTTTGGTGCATTGGAAACTTCTGCACAAGATGTGCTTGCTTAAAGGATTCATGATAAAGTGCATGCATCTTCCTTTATATACAGAAGTGAATGCGTGGCAGTAAAAGCATAAACAAAGAGTGCCTGCTATGAAAATATTATATTTGCGTGATATTTGTGGATATACTAGAAGAACAGTGATATTTTCCTTGATTTCAATTTTTGGTTGAGCTGGGCTTGGAAAAGATTTGAGAACAGGGGTCGATATCAGTTTCCTTTGATTTTTTTATATCTTCAATACTAGAGGCAGCTCTACCATATGCATTTCTACGTAGCACACTGTGAACTTTTTCTGAACTGGGAACCAGCGACAAGAAATATTAAACGATATAAAAATAACTTGAACGTCACTGCTACAATAGATCATTGGAAAATGTGACAATATGATATACCATTATTTTAGCGAATAGCAATTATTTTCTGAATATGATGTTATTATTTACCCTGAAGGAATAGAATAACCGCGACTATTCAAATGTATTAAAATCAATTTATTGAATTACTATTCGAAGAATTTCTATTAATTCAATTCTGAAAAATATCAACAATAATGTTATATTATTTATGCAAATCAAAGTAGATATGAAAACATTGGAAAATACATGGATAATTTGATGAGTTTCAGCCCAGATACATTGTATATTGGAATCAATAAAAACCTTTTGTTCAATTCAATCAGTTAGCTATTCAGCTTTCATTTGAAATTTGTAACACGAATTCTGATTTTTACTATTTGTTCATATCAAGGTACTCTTGATTTATTAGCATTATGTGCCCATAAACAAGGCGAATTAACCCTTGCTTTCATTTGAATGATTTATTATTTGTGATGAGATGATACCTATGTATGAGTCACTAAACATTTTGAACAATGTGATTGATTAGTGAGCAGATAAAAAGAACTGAATGTAGCTTCAATAACAGTGATATGAAATAATGTGTTTGATTTTTCGCTGGATTTTGCTAACTAGAAAATTTTTGAATGATGTTCAAACATTGAAGATAGCTAATTCTTTTGCTGCTCAAAATTTAGTGAGTTTACTGTAGATTTTTGAGGGAAATTATTCATTATTTGTGAAATTAATTTTTGTCTTGAATGATAATTTGAAGAAATTTTGATTAAGCGCAACATAGATTCAGCAGTATGACTTTCTGCTTGTTTTTGCCGTAGGTATGTACTTTAAATGTCTCGGACAAACGTTCTTACTGTTATAACTTCATTGTATGGCTATGAATTAGAGGTACTGTAAATATTTGAGATTCCTTGAATGTATTCGATTACACTTGACACTCAAAGATCATTTTGATATGAGAAGCTTTCATTGAATTCAAAATTAGCATAGCAGTTGTATGTTAACAAGGAAGAATATATACAGGGTGGAATGCGAAATTGGAAACACATTTTTTCTCGGAAGTTATTATAGGTACCAAAAAATTGTTCAAATAAATTTTTTTGTACTTTTAATAAGCTAACTAAATCTGTCTGAATTTGGTGGAAAAAAATTAATTCTTGTAGATATTGCCATATTTGTACTTTCTTTGAATAGAATTCTCTGTATATTATTGCACTAATGAATAGAAAATAATTTTTGCTTTGGAAAAATTCAAGGGTTCTTACCTGCTAAACTTGATAGTTTTTGAGATATCAACGAAAATATCTAAATGTTGCTTCACAAAATCAAGTGTGCGTTTAGAACTAAATTTTTTGACAGTTGAGTTATTTTGTGTTGTATTTGCGTGAAGAAAAATTGTGTTGCATACACATCATTGATATTTTTGTGTCGATAATATTACTTTTAAATACGCGGGGAGTTACACAACGTTTATATTTTTTAAATTCAAATATTTTTGCGCGCTCAGACATTTGCACATCATCAAGAATGAAATGCATAGTTCAATTACTATTAAAAACAATGTACAAAATAAACAATTTTATTATCATAGTAGAACATGAAGAAGTACGGGATGAATGTTATCGAACTACACAAAATGTCCATAATTTCCACCGTTTTCTCGGTCACATAAATAAAGTCTTTTCAATAAATTTTGTTTTATATTAACTGTATTCAATTCAACAACAGCTTGTCTTATTCGGTGTTCCAGTTCATCAAGTGTAGCAACGGAGATTACATGAATTTTGTTTTTTATAGCTCCCCATAGAAAAAAATCTAAAGGCGATAGATCCGGAGATCTTGCGGGCCACGATGTAGGGCCTCTGTTGCCAATCCAGGAATTTGGAAATTGTTGATTCAAATACGCAGTTACATCCAATGAGTTTTGCGGAGGTGCACCATCTTGCTGGAATATCATTCTGCGTCTAACTGCCAATGGTATATCATCCAGATAATCTTGAAATTCATTCTGCAGAAAATTTAATTATCTCTGTGATGTCAAAATGCCCTCATAAAAATATGGACCCAAAATAGTGTTGTTCATCATACCGCACCATACGTTAATTGAAAAGCGTATTTGAAAATTTGAAATTAATGTTTGACGTGAATTCGTTTCTACTGATTGCCAATAATGTGGATTATGTCTATTTAGTATTCCATTGTTGGAGAAATTTGTTTCATCAGACCATAAAATTGTATCTAAAAAATTAGGCTCTGCAATCTTCTCACATCATCGCCACGATGAAGATCATGAATTTTGTAGATTTTATAGGCTTTTTCAGAATCCTAAGAACCTTTGTATGTGTGGTATCTATTTCCAATGCAGCTTCTCTTATTGAATTTTTAGGGTATACATTGAAATATGCCAATACATCAATTTCTAAATTTTCATCTATCTCACGTGTTTTGTAATTTCTTGAAACTGACCCAGTCCTACGTAGCTTCCTCTCTAATTTGAATAAATACGAATGGTGTGGATAAGAGCGTTCCGGATACTGTTGTCTGTATAATTGCAGAGCTTGTCTCGAATTATTATTTGATAGATAAAAACATTTTATTATATCTAACTTCTAATTGATTGAATAATCTGCCATTATTAACAACAAATAATAAAAGTATCTATGCAACACAATTTTTTGTAGCGCAAATACAATACAAAATAACTCAACTGTCAAAAAATTTTGTTCTCAAGGCACACTTGATTTTAGAAACAGCATTTGGATATTTTTGTTAATATCTCAAAAGATTTCAAGTTTAGCAGGTATGAACCCTAATTTGTTTCACAGTAAAAAATATTTTCTAATTATTAGTGCAATAATACACAGGGTATTCAATTTTAAGAAAGTAAAAATATGGCAATATATACGAGAATTAATTTCTTTTTTCACTAAATTCACACAGATTCAGTAAGCTTATTGGAAGATCTAGAAACTTTAACTGAACAATTTTTCGGTATCTATAATAACTTCCGAGATAAAAAGGTGTTTCCAATTCCGCATTCCACACTGTATAGGAAAGAGGTAAGTCTGCGTAACTTCTACCATTAACGGCAATTTGTATATTGATCTTTCACAAGGAAATTTAGATGAGAACATACAAACCTGATATAGTTATGTGGTTTGAAGATATCGTAGAGTATGAAGCAGTATAAAATATCAAATACAAGACCAATTTTCATCATTAAAGCACATGATATCATCTTCAACATCATTATAGTTTTCTAAAATATCTCTTATATTCCACTATGAAGTATAGTATTTTGAAACGATGCTACTCCAATGATCTTTGTAGCATTTCAATCATCGATGAAAATATTGGACAAATATACATATTTGAAGTCGAATCATCATCATAAACATCAAAAAAAAAAGATATCACACAAAAAAAAATTGTAGAATACGTGTTGTGCTGTGGAACATTCCATAAAATAGAATAGTTCTAGAAAAGAATTTTTCAATAGATATTTCAAATCTAATAGTCGGGGCTTCATGCACCATCATCTTATATCGGAAATGCCATTGTAGACATATGTTTCGCCCTTATTAGGACCCCTCAGTACAGTATAGCCACAAGCCCAAGATAGTCAAGACTTTGATCATAGAGTCTATAAACTCATTGCGATGAATGTTCCGCCGCAGTAGAAACTACAAGCAACATCACCTATCGGGCACAAAGCCGAATCCCCGGTTTTCTCAAGGGAATTTCTCTAAAACTTTTCAAGTCTGATGCATTAATTATAATAATGATATTAATTGATAATTATTAAAATAGTAATAGTTTATGCGATTAGCTTCATTTGTCTTATACTTATACACTCACTTTGCTAGTAGTAAAAGGACGAGATGACTGAACTCACCTGAAACAAAAAAAATATATATGAAAAGTCAGATATTTTGTGCTAATTCACACGTACAAAATACACAGGTTCATATTTGAAGCTCTGTTCTGGCACCTCGTATTATTAATGATAAGTAAAAGTGATCCGACTACTTGCGATAATCAAGACCACCAAGTATCTAGCTGCATGTTAGCTCATTCAATTATGAATCATGAAAACAGTCACTTTCAGAATATCACTGCTACTTGTGAAACGCATTGCCAGATGATTTTCCATTATGAATCATTTTCATGGACAAAATATAGGTGAAAAACAGGAAAAAAAAATTGGTCGAACTGATCCAACATTTTAGACCGCGGTACAGAGTGAGTAGCTTAATTTAATGAGTCCGACAACTTTTTTATCAGCGAAAATCTTTGAAACTGCTGCATTCTCCATCGAATACCCTAAAAAGACGTCGATTTTATGATTTATTCTTCATCAGTAACATAGCTCTCTTTTATAGTTCAATCGTGAGATAATAATAACAAAAACACATACAATTTTTTGTCCGACAAAAATATTGCGGCGTTCGGCGTAACCCCCATCTCCAACATGTCAAAATTACAAGTTTTGTTAAATTATTAACATTCTGTTGGAATGCTCAGTAATATCAAACAAACATCAGTAAAGTTGAGTGGTTATATTGTCTGATAAAATTTCTGCTGCATATTTTCAGTCCGAAGCTCTGAAAATGTCAATTCTATGAGTTTGGTTTGCTGATTAACACTCATTTATTTCGAATGTTTTTACTTTTGGAATGATGTACAAAAAACATCGGTATGATTGTCCGACAAAATATCTGCTGCATATTCATAAAAAATTCAGAAAACTTATTTGGCAATTTCTCACTAATGATATGTTGAGATCGATCTCTGAAGATAAGTACCGTGATATTCTCCAATGTAATACCATAGAAGGTAAAAAGAATAATCTTCTTCATGTGATCTCAATATTAGTTCATGAATATAGAAGTATTGGATGATGCTGACTGTTACGTGAAATGAAGGAAACGATGTATGGGAATTCAGTCACAAGTTTATTATTATAAAAAAAATATATTTATGTTAACACTACAGATGACATCATACACAAACACCAATTCTATTCACTCCTGAAGATGGTCCAGGTGGGACCGAAACTGTAGAGTAGGTTAGGAATAATAAACTTGTGACTGAATCCTCATACATCGTTTTCTACATTTTATACTCATATATAAACTTCACTTCATTTGAATTTATATTTAAGCTTTGATTACAGACTCAGATAATAATGAGGATGAAGATTACAGCAGCACTACTAAAGACAATGAATATTAATTTCGTGCAGATGGAGAAAATTCATCAATGGATCAACCTCATACTGATTAGATTGAATATATGCTCTACAAATTATTTTTTTCCAAGGCATGTATTCTTTTATATAAATCATGCAAATTCAATTTCAAATGTTCCCATTATTCTTGAGAATTTTTGAGATATCAATATTTTAGAATCGTATGAAAAATATCGTTTCCATAGGTTTTCTATGTTGAAACAATTCTTTCTAAGCATGTTTCTATGTTTTTCGTTTCACATTTGCTTCCAATTTTCCACTTTCCTTTGAAAATTCACTCCATAATAATGATATTTTCAAATTGCATGTTCAGCTTTACATCAATATTTCTTTGATTCTTTTTTTCACATGTTGCACTATATTGTGGAGAAAATTTGAGAAAAACTTTTTGCGAATGAAAAATCGCTATGGACCAGGTTATAGAAATAAAGACGTAGGAATTTAGATAATATTATTTTTTGATCTCACAAATAGATGTACAAAATTTGGTTGAAAAGTATATCCAATATTGTGCGCATACAAATACCGAAATCGCTACTTCTTATCATTTTATTTTCGGACTGGCAAAACGGTGCACTATTTTTGTCGAACAATATATTGTTTGATCAAGAAATATACTCACCTATATGTATGACTTTTGTCCGACAAGTGTTAATCAGCAAACCAAACTCATATAATTGACATTTTCAGAGCTTCGGACTGGAAATATGCAGCAGAAATTTTATCGGACAATATCACCACTCAACTTTACTGACGTTTATTTGATATTACTAAGAATTCCAACAGAATGTTAACTCTGGACATGCACACTTTATTTGTTGTTGCGTAAGTGTCACACTGGGGTCTCAGAAACCCCAAACGAAAACGTAGTTTTTCTGAGAATTGGATGTTGTTTTGACTAATTTTCATAATATGTAATCTATTCAGGATAATCATGAAAGGAGTAAGAGAACATTAAGTTCTCCAAGAGCACAATTTATTAAGAAAAAGGACAATGCATAAAAAAGTGCAAAATTTTCGAATTTTTCTTATTCAATGCATAAAAGACTGGATCTTTCATGAATTCACGTTCAAATTAATCATTTATCAATGCAGGAAGATCTTCGAATTTTATAGGAGTCATTTCCCGCTGAAATGTCAAAATGGCGAATAAAAGTGAGCTTTCAGCTATGCTACTGAATCTAGCGCAAAATCACAAACGAAAACATAGTTTCTCTGAGAAATGGATGTTGTTTTAATTGATTTTTATAATATGTACTCTATTCAGGATGATTATGAATGAGGTGAGAAAGCATTGAATTTTTTGAAAGCACAGTTTATCGAAAATAAGGACAATGCATGAAAAGTACATCTTTTCCGAATTTTTCTTGTTTAATGCATAAAATATAAGATCTTTCATGAATTACGCGTTCAAGTTCATCATTTATCAACGCAGAAGAGTCCTCGAGTTCCGAAGTAGTCATTTTTTGCTGAATGTCAAAATGGAGTTTAATAAAGAGCTTTCAGCTATACCAAAAAATCTAACGCAAACAGTCACACTGGGGTCTCAGAGACCCAAACACAAACAAACTCATAAATTATGACCCACTTACTTCAGCTATCATCAAAATACATATAGTACATACTGAAGACATTACTAAACTAAATTTACGAGGTGATCACATCGTACTATATCGACTTTGTGCTTGTGCACAAGATAAAAATTGGAGCATGGGGTATCTGAGACCCCAGTGTGCAGTTCCAGGGTTAATAATCTAACAAAACTTGTAATTTTAACATGTTAAAGATGGGGATTACGCCGAACGCCGCAATATTTTTGACGGACAAAATATTGTGTGTGTTTTTGCTATTATTATCTCACGATTAAACTATAAAAGGGAGTGATGTTATTGATCAAGAATATATCATAGAATCGACGTCTTTTTATGCTGTTCGATGTAAAATGCAGCAGTTTCAAAGATTTTCGCAGATAAAAAAGTTGTCGGACTCATCAAAATGAAGCCACTTACAAAGTTACAAAATAGTGGTAATAATCCGGAGAAAGGGGTTCTGTACCGCGGTCTATTTGTCATTTATTATCATAGAGCCGTAATGAGATCTCGAATAAATTTTTCTTATTTCAAATCTGAAGGTATATCGCAAATATGAATCTAGTACAATATTGTTCACCTTCACTCTTAGTGACGCAGGGACGTGCAGGGCACCAAATTCAGCGGAATACATTCTAATTTGGAATTAGGACGAAATGATGTACTCGGTGGTAATTGGCTTATAAATATGTAGGTCATTCAAAGCGGCCATATGAACCTAGGATTCCCAAATTTATACTACAATGTTGAAAGATTCTCATAATATTCGAATGAGTTCCATTTCGAAACCAAAGATTGCACTTATTCTGGAGAATCAAGATCCTTATCCCCTGGCCGGGCGCTTAAATTCAATTTTTAATAACACTAGCCGTAAGTTACTATATCAATGTCTTCAGCATATGTACGGAAAAATCACATTCTATAATACTAAATCAAAACACTGTGCTTCAAATTAATGTGCGAATCCTTGTAGTTTTTGTGATAGAAATTTTCGCAAGTTGACTCTAGTATATTACTGAAGAGCATTTTGTAGCAATGAGATTCAGTTTCTTCATTCTTGGCAGAGTTTTGCGGTATATCTTAAACCAAGTGACATCACAATGTGAGGAAACACGACCTAGTTTTTGCAGTTTTTCTACCGAAGAACTCTCTCAATGGGAGCAATTAGTTAAATCTTTATTACGTACTTGCACAACGGATGAAGGATAAAATTATGTCGTTCTTTTTTGTTCTGTCAGATGGAGCAGTACCCATAATTTTGTTAGCACTCTGATATATTAAGGATTGGCTGTTATACACAGTTTCATTGATTTAAACCATTCGTTTCAAGAAATCTGGCAGTAAATACACTTTGAGGACAATATTTCTACCTCTCTTAAACGTTGGTATCAGTTTTAGGATGTTTTATTTCATCACTTTTGCTCCAAAATTTTGACAGAGGGATAGAAAGTTGTCAATTGTCTAGAGTGAATTATCTAAATAATGTAAAAAAACGTACATTATATGAAATATTAGGCTCTATATTCAGTCGCTAGACATAACTTTATATTTGCAGCTTTTGAACGTCAAACTCAAGATTTGCTATTACATTCATCAGTTTTTAACGAAATATTGTAAAAAATTCATGTGAGGGAGGATGATGAAATTAAGTGAAATTTCAAAATTAGATTTTAAACTTTGAAGAGGAGATGAGAATTGTACTGCTTCATGTTTAAAATGCAAAAAATACAAGTATAGTATTTAATAATAGTGAGAAGCACACTTCAAGTACGTCTCTTTCATCAGAATAATCGATGACTTCTTTGAACTCATCGCTTGTGACGTCAAAATATTGATCTAATTCGTTGAATCGTGGAGAACTCTGTCAGTGAATTGTCTCCACATGATAAGAAACACCACAGTGTCGACGAAATGCAAGAAATCTAGACAACATTGTTGCTATGAGCAATAGATTAAACAGAACGGAAAACTTTTCAGAAAGATTTTGAAGGAAAGAATAATACGTTAATCATAAACATTTGAATAAATAGCTAACAGGTGGAGCTCCTTCATTATCCACCATCCACCCCATTGGTTCAAAAGTCGGTTCTCAACCTTGAATCCTCAATTCACACCTAATGATGTTCAAGAGAATGAGACGTATTGTGACCATCATTGTGACAAGTAATGTAACTAAGTTAGTGCTTTTTATGGTACGCTACAATGAATTATACTTCATATCTATCTTTGCCTCAAACACCTTCTTCATTATCGTCTGAAGAGTCTATAGAAGGTGAATGGTTACTATTGTGTCGATGAACTATTCAATTTTGGATTCTTACATATGCTGTAACTATTACTGATGTAGGACTCTGCCGATAAATTAAGTTCTGCAAATCAAAATACTCAATTGTTTGTTGAATCAAAGGATGAATCTTGATTTTCTTAATACGGTCGTCATGTTCATCTTAATTAATATTATTGTCTTACAGTATCAATATTCTTCGTTGGTACGCTCAATCCGATTTAGCGATCACTAATCTTAGTATTGTATATTGAAATTATTGTGTTATCGCTCTAACAGCATTCGCGTCGAGTCCTCACGTCTCCATACATCTCTCCGACCCCGCCAGTCTTACCATAGGGGAGAATCACCCTCTGCCTCTCTAATCTATATCGATTTGGTGCCTTGTAGCATCTGGGTCAACATTACGTTAACACTTACGAGCTAATCAATCTGTTTAATAGCACTATGGAATATAATGAGAATGCCATACTGTTTTATTGAGGAGATACTACCTTGCTATCAACTGCAGATTATTAAGGGGATAAATCTTCGCTGGCAAGTCGTTAACGGATTTTATTGCTGGAATATCGAGGTTTAAAGTGTCGTTCTAACTTGGGATTAGTGTTAACAGCAAATGAACGAAATAATAATGGCTCCTCCAAAATATGATTCATTCATCTGTTTTCAAAGTAAAAACATGGAATATTCAAATTAATCATCTTTGAACGATTGATTGTTATACATTCCACTGAAAATAAATCTGTTCTAAATTATTGACAGATATTTTATCATGTGCACATACTGGAATATTACACAATGATAACTGAACTGTTCCTTTTTTGACAACTTCAGATTAATAAATAAAAATCGATTCGTCAATACTGAAATTGATGTTGAGGGACACAAAATATCTCCTATACAGGCTTTATGTATAAAAAATTGATCGTTTGGAACTAGTTTTATAGATGATATTTATCCGTGTTACTAATGAGATTTAAGTATAATTAGAACACTCAAATATGGAGAATTTCACGGCAAGATCGTAGATCGAGTGTATAATAATTTCGAATGCTGTAACAATGCTCCCTCACGTATAATATACAAAATTCCATCCATACCAGTATACCTGCAGGAAGTCATCAATGATTCATTCATATCAACACACATGCTTCAAATCGAAAGTGCAGGATTGATTGAATCTATCACTCAGATAATTTTGTTCATTGTACCATGAAATGTCAGTTCGATCGCATTCATATAGGCTATGTGCAAGGGGGCGGAGTTTGAACAAATATCAATGCGAGCGCTGATGGTGAGCACCATTGTAAGCATTGAACTTCATTTCTCAGCATACGTTATCGAACATTGTAGTTTAAAAGTGAACAAAATTGCATATAAAACTTAGGAAAACGCTTGTTCGGTTCAGGCCGTTGTGTTGGGCATGATTCAAGTGAAATATATTTCAATAGATTCCATGTACGCAGTTATAACATAAAAAAACGAGTGAAGTGGATCAAAGCGGTTAATAGAGTATTACCTGTCTTCCATCATTAATCTATATAAAAAAATGTTTGTAATTTAATTGTGAAATTAGAAAAATTCATCATCGATTTGGGATTCATGAATTTACCTCTATCTCTAATTTGTAAGGTGTTTCAGTGATAGAAGTTTGTCGGATGCACTTCGCAATAATTTTGTTGTTATTATTGTCAGCAACATATTCTTCAACATGTTCAATATGGCAAAACTAATTTCACGCTTTCCTTTAATGCTTTTTCGGTGAAAATGATACAGTGTTTGATACATACAAATCCGATCCGCAAGATCATCGGCATTATAATTTGAGGTTATTCTGTCAATTTGGACGAATTAAGACGTTTTCTATAATAGGTACATTATAATTGAAGGAAAAAATACTCAAATAAATAATTTGATTGTACCTTTCATGCTATGCAAGTTATATCATACGCACACAGCTCAATTAAATGATATTAGCACATTTAAAAAATTTAAGGTATGAAATAATGATAGAATTGAAGTTCATTCTCCATTGCCCGCTAGAGGCGTTAGTAGACTTCATGCACGTAGCCTAAAAGTTAGAATTCTCCTTAAATATCGTTATTAAACCAGTCTTAGGATCAAAACAAAATATGAGACAATATACGGCGAATTCTCAAAGATCCCTCCTTTCATATTTAAGCAATGATCCAATCGATTATACAACTCTCAAATAACAATCAAAATTTTGACAGCTATAATAATTTTAGACACGTTTCCAATTCAAATTTTAAATTGTTCCGCATTTAGTAGGTCGTCTGTGTATACTTCTGTTTTTGAAAATCCTCAGTAGAAGAAGTCCAGTGGTGTGATGGCAGGAGACCAATCAGACCGCTCCACTTCTGCTTCTTGTCCAATCCAGCGTCGTCAAAATGTATGATTTTGGAAAACTCTGATATTTTGAGCATTGTGCACAGAGGCGCCATCATGTTGGAACCATGCATCCTCAATATTCATAGATCCAAACGATAATATTAATTCATTTCATAGTGGGTTTTAGTTATTTGAGTATCAAGGTCAGTAAGTACAGTTTACCGATTGAGAATGATAGTTTGGAGGCCAAGTCTTTAACGGGTTTCCAAATATTATACGAAATCGGTACTGTAATTATTGACCGTAATGCTTACAAAACTTTTTGCACGATTGGAAGATCCAAATATGGGTCCAAATTTTCTTTTTCTAATTAAATTACTACTGATGATTGCAATTCTGCTGTCAGCTGTCAAATTTGACATTTTATTCTGAATATTCAATTACAAATAAAGATGAATAAATGAATATTCTTTTGTGAAAATTCACAATTTGCTTACATACTGCCTTTGCACATTGGCGGTGAGTCGGTTTGACCATAGTAACCACAGTTTGCTAGTAAAATCAACATACCACGTCAACTAGAGGGCCGGTGAACACATGAAAGTCTATCTGATTACGGATTCGCCAACTAAATTTTCATTTTAGAATAATTATACTACCATCAATAAAAAAGAGCTTCTAATATTGACCTCAACATACCAGTCCATACGTTTACTCCCACGGGTTTCGAATTCTTGTACTTTGATATCTACAATTTTAGGAGTCAACTAATTCCTTGTAATTCTGAGAAAGAAATAAATTGAAATGATCTTCCTTGTTGCCTGGATATCGTTTATTTGAGACCACATTTTATTTCACGATTCGCAACTTCCATATTCTGACCCTTCTTGAGCACACGACAAAAAAGTACGGAGCACAACTGTACATTTTTATCTCACGGATATTCCAACGAATGACTGGTGTGCACAGTGCCAATAACATTGAGAAAGTGTATGAATTGGCTCAGAAAATTGGGAGTTGAATAATTCCAATTATTCAATAAGAGACAAAATGATTTCATTTAGATTTGCAGCTCCTAGATTTTAGAAATTTCGATGGAACCCTATGCTTCAAAGTAATAAAAATAGCAAATAATTGAGAAGTTTTGTCCAATATCCCGTACCAACATCTAATACGCTAGACTTCAAAATTTTTATCAGAAACCGGATTAACGTACTATTCCAAAGTACAAACTCTGCACGTTTCCAAGATAGACATTTAATGAGAAGGGATCCGCAGGGCTATAAAAGTTACATTTACTGCTTTGATTGAATGAGAGAAGTTTCGCGATACCATCAACTTGTTTCAAATTTCCTGTAACTTTTTATTCGCGAGATATTTGTACGAAACTCCATGTGGTTTTATTCTCGCGGAGTTTGGTATTCAGAATAATATGGGTTCAGGATACTATTAAGCTCCTGTTCATGCATAGAAAGTTAATCTTGGTTTCCTAAACTTTTATTGGAGAGAAAATAATTGTCATCTTCATTTTTCACATTGTCTAATTATTTTATATACTTTAGTTCACATAATGCTGATTCATCAAAGCTCCTGCTTTATCTATGATTGATATTCATAAAAGTCACAATGGCTCGATAACCATAACTCCTATCTTCGGCTTGGATTAATTAATTAATCCTATAATATCCCATAGTATAATCCTTCAAGTCATGACAAATTCTCGTATCAACTATCTTCTAACCAGGTCTTCAAAGCTCAGAATATATCATCTACCGAGTTACAACAATTCAAAATTTATTCATCTCGATGGGCATCCATTCTATCATTGCGTTTATTGTTTGTATTATATGATGATTGAAGAATCAAAAAAATGTTGAGCCATTTCACTTTCCGATGTTCTTTTCGCTATAAGCAGTAATTAATCGTTTTTTTGTGAAAGGAGAACTAATGATAGAATGGAATATTTGCGGTCATTACATCAAAAGGACGCAAAATTGTTATCATGTACTTGAACCTGCACTGTTATATTTAACACCTGACATAGTGTGATTGGATTGGATATAAGTTTAGTTCCTGGTAATTGTGGGTATACCAGAAAACATCAAATGTGAAACAAAGTGATCCATGAAGAATACCAAGTAGATTCGGTTGGGAGAGAACAAATGAGTCAATTTTGTTGGTTCGTAAATATGGAACCAATGCCAAATGAACGGTTTTGAAGAAAATAAATATGGGAGTTAAACTTAAGATATAGGATTAAGTGGATGTGAATTTAAAGAATTTAGATTTTTTGTATGAGGAAAAGAATGACGAACTAGCATAAACAAGATCCTGAATGCAAAATAATTGCGATTTGAATGATAAATGAAGTTTATTCTGAACTTTAATCTAAAATCACCCACATAATATAATATATCCACTAGCTGTGGTAACCGTGTGATATAAGAACACACTTATGATACCTAATACTGCGACCCCATAATTCACAAAAAAAAAACACTACAGATATTTTGATATAATTGCATCCAAGTCACGCATTCTGTAGAATTAAAATTGATGATGCATTTTTTGTCGATCCCTCGTCCGTAAATTCCATGAATTGCATTACCCGAATTGTAAATTAATAGGGCTTAATGCTCCGGATCACAGCATTTGACATGCAAGTGGTTTTGGAACTAGAACCCTGCTTGTTTTGTCCATTTTAATTACTGCACTTAATCCATTGTTTTTCAATAAATCTCACCGCCCTCTTCAATTTACAATGCAGAAATGATTATTTGAATGGGTTTGATTGTATTTTTGAATGAAAAATAATGAGAACTTTGTCTACCACGACCACGTGAAGGAATCATTATCCTGAAAGACAAACGTTAATAATCTTGTGATAAATTCCTGTGACATTTCATGAGATTTACCACGGTATCCATATGAAGTTTGCCACTAGGAAAAACGTGACCTAAACACAAGTACGAAATTTAAAAAGCAAATATTCAAAAAAAGGATATAGTCTGGTAGGGCCAAAATTAGAGTTATTTGAGGCCCAATATGTCTTTCATAGAATTGTACAAATGTACAGACAAATCAAGACAGTAGTCAAAATAATAAGCGATGTTAGGGCACTTTGACAAAAACGAGGAGAATGTCTAGATACAATAATGACTTAGTAAAGCATACTATCATCATGATTCATAATATTATATTGTGTGCAAAATAAGATAATTCCCAACATCTGAGTTCTCTTACAAGAGGAGCAATAATACATTGTAGAAACTAGTTTACTAATCAAGTTTGTTGCAGCGAAAATATAATCGATTTTGATCAAGTTAAAGCAAACAGAACTGTTGATCGCTTGTAGTCTAATATTGGTATTCCATACGTTTGTCTTCTTAGCTCTATACAAAACAACTCAGTTGCCTTACTCTGATGACTATCGACTGGCTCTTTCAGAAGCATATATATCTCAGTTGCCTTACTTCGGTGTTCAACAATTGACTCTTCCAGGTTCCTCGACCTCACAATCTAATATCACCAAATGGTCAATTGAATTTTGTATGTACTCAAGGATGTCGCCCGTCGATGGTCCAGGAGGGAGCAAGTTGATATATAGCTCAATTTGCAAAAAGGTTATTGCAAAAATGATGCGTTCTTTATGAACTGATGAATATTTTTCATTATAGAGCCGCTTGTCTACGCGGTCGAGTCGCAAAATTCATTTTCTGTCTATGAAAGTGTTCGCAGAAGGTTTTTTGCAGATAACAATTTTTTTTCTTTATTGATATCATTTTGAACAATCCCTAAGAATTTCAGAACATGACAAAGTTTTCTACCTCATCGTTCTTCTATGGCTACTGTACTATGCGGGAGTTATCGGTCAAACAAATCAAGTGAGCGAATCTAAAACTTTGCATTTGGCTACATTTTTTTGAATATCTGAGAGAGACAGTTGTCCCTACCTGCTTCGCGTTGGCGACGCCCATGTATGTACTCTCCACTGCGTTTCCTCAGGTGAACGGATGCTACGGAAAAAAGCGAAATTCCCAGTCTTTAGCTGGCGAACCACAATTAACATGACGAAGAATTATCGTTTCAACTGTGTTCAAACTCACTTTGATGCTGTTATCGCGTGCTACGTCTCAGGAATAATTTCAAACTTTTGAGCTTGATTGAAAACATGATAGAAATACAAAAACTTCAGTTTGTGTTATCAGGGAGAATGATCTAATACTAAAAAGCCGTGTTTGGTAAATAACTAAAAAGACATCTTGATGATCAAAGCACATTTTTGCAGTCCATGTATCATCTCCCAAGATTACTGAGCTTAAAATCAAGTAGTTTGGACAAACCTACAAAACAAAAGCTCTCCATTAGTCTGTAGTCTGAAAGTGATGAAGTCGCTGAGAACTAAGCGTTATCGTCAGCCAGACAGCTAGCCAATCGCCAGACATCCAAAGTGAATAGAAAAGTGTATTATTTTGTGAAAATGCGTTCAAAAAGAGTGCAAAATGATTTGCTTGGAGTATTGCTATACACCAGATAATTCTCACAGTTTCGAAAACATGTTGCATGGTAACAGCCCAAGGTTGCACAAAAAACCGGAAAGCAACATATCCACTCGCGAGAACTTTCAAAATAAGATCTTCCTGAAAAAAATTAGTATGATCTTTTTGTGTCTCGACGTAAAGTTCATAACTTGTAATTGACAATCCTGTGGATAGAACTTTTCTTTTCCATTGCGTTATCTCAATAAACTACATATAAAATTGAAAAATTTTCAAATTTTGTCACGTGATCGACGAAACGCTCTTATTGGCCAAGCGCCGCTGTGACGTCATCACGCAGTACGGCGAACAGCAAATATTGCTTGACAGATAAGGACAGTGGATTAATTCTATATAGAATGGAATCAGACACAAAATGAGTTCTGATGTATCCATAAAAGGACAGTCAGATAGTCTGCCAGAGGTTCACGAGTTAATTGTTGCCGACTTTCTCTCGAAAAGTGTATTTTTTAACGCAGCTGAAATGAGTGTTGTCAAAGCTCAGAGATAAGTCTGTATTATGGTTCTTTCTTTTGACAGTACAACGTCTATTTTTGTGTACTAAGTGTAGTGAAATACTATTCTACTGATTTATTAATTTTAGCACGTAATATTGAGCAACTGAAACGTCTTAGTTAATATTCAGTGTTAACCTATAAAATTTTGATGACACATCATTTCATTATGTCACGTTGAAGACATTAATAATAATAATCAAATATTCACTCAATGAAATTTGGTAAATACCATTTAAATTGAGTAAATTTACAATTATTCTCATGTTACAAGAAACTAGACTGATATTTCAAATGCATACAGAATGATAAATGGAAATGTATCCTAGTGGATGCCAAGTTTGTGAACTGTCACTTTTTTCGAAAGGTTCATATAGTGGAACGTTTTTTGGAATCTTTCAGTACTTTAAAAACAAGATAACTACATAAGAGGTATCTTGTTTTTGTCTGGAGCCCTGACTAGAACTCTTAAAACTATTTTGAGGTTATCGTATAAATTCCGATGACAGCTAATTATGCATATCGATTTTTGTTAATAGAGAATTGAAAGTTAAAATTGTATTCAGGTCCTCACAACAGGATAAGTAGGAAGTCAAACACTACATGCGGTATCACGCCTCGGATTTGTTGTAACCTCTTTTTCCGTATCTTCTCTGTTGAGACATCTATAAACAACTTACTTTTGGTTCGCGATGATTGCTGCTACCACGCAGATACAATACAATATTATTTTGACGGTTTTTTTTTAGAACTGAGGTTTTATTTTACTGACTTTATCGAAAGCGATACTACAGCTAAGCGTCAGAAGTGCGGAGTGACGTCACAGCTACATGGCGGTTTTTCGTGACCTTTTCAACGTCTTTGACTTTGGAATCGTGTATACTAATCACAGCGATTCCCCTCAACGAAAAAATTAGTGTTTTTAATGTGCTTAGAGTTCATTTTCGACATTTTAAAAAAATCGCGTGGAAGAACCTATTATAACCATTTATCAATGATCAAAAGATATTCAGCAGAAATAATTTGATTGGTCCAACCTACTAATATGATGATTATGATAACTTGAATCAGACACACATGGGATATTCTATTAATTACTGGAAACAACCCTAGTTTTATTGTCAGTGTAATGTTAATCAAATTACTCAATTCCGCACACGTGACCACAAATTGATTTCTGAATATGTTAAAGAATCCACGATGTAATTTAATCGAAATGTGAATTCATCAGGCTACGGTCGAATATCGTAGATACTTCTTGTAAAAATATAGCTGGTCTTCAAAATAGAACTCAATGAAAAATTGTTATCGAAAGAACTTTTCGTGGAATGGTACCTAATGCAAAAACTCTAGTATTAGAATTCAATCTGCATTTATGACGATTTAAAACGGTTTAAAGAAGTTCAACAGAGCAAGTTGATTATGCGGGGACTTTCTTGGACAGTTCAATATATTTTGATCAAATAGGGGGTAGTATAGAATCACAAGATGTAACATTTGAGTAATAATACAAAGCAATAATTGTGATAATTAGTGTGTTTTATGATATATCAAATAGCAAGAGCTTTGTAATTCGAATAATTTGTAGTCTTCAATCAGTTTTTCGACCATAGAAAGCAACTATTGGGAATTTGAGCTGACATTCTGCTAACTTACTAACTAACAAAGTAGGAATAGTGCTATGCAATCTTGGAAATTTGTAATAGTTCACTGTTCTTTCTTTTGATCAATCAGATTGAACAATCGATCTCGAACGATCGTGTTGAAACGCTCCCTCTCATTTCAAAACTTTTACACTTGCTTTAGCGGTCTGAACCAAGTGTAAATGAGAATAAAAATATACAAATATGCAAATCTCTGCCAAAAAATTTGTCCTGATCCTGAAGATATTTTGTTTCTATTAGGGTCAAAGAAAGGTAGAGCTGGAAATTTTGATCAAACTGATAGGATAAAGATAAGAAATTAGATTCATCAGATGGTCAAACGAATCAAAAAAACATTGATCAAACGTTGGATCGATTTCCCAGTTACTGAGAATATTCCATACTTTGAGAAAATCAAATTATTGCACTCAAGTGGTAAAATTTGGATAGTTAAACTCAAATGGTGAGAATCTGAGTTGTAATTTAATCGCGACATATTTTCGAAATCAAAAGTAGATCTCATGTACACGAAAGTTTACCATTCCTAGTATATATAGATTATCAGTTCCAAAACTATTTTTCGTATTCAAATTTTGTATAAACAAATATAGTTAGATAAAGATGGAAATATATATCCAAACCTCATAAGCTCAAAATTGACGTTTCGATTATTTTGCAACTGCAAGTGGTACCGGTTACCACTTGAATGGTAAAATTTCTAATTTACTTTGTAAAACTCAACTACTCATCATCACATCGACCACACCATTAGAAGTTGTGGGGAAGCCATCAAAATAACTAACCGTACCACTCAAATTACTATCCCTACAACTTAGCCTTATCAATGTTCATAAATGGATTGATAAATTCCTTTGAGTGAATATTATGTCATTTATAGCAATAAAATTTGTTTGATAAATGAGTACCCAAAATGAAATTGTACAGTTGCTTCCAGAATTTGCGTATATTTTTATCTTTCTTAGACCATTTCTCATAATATTTTATATCATGAATATTCATCCAACATTTGGAATTAATTCTAGTCCCCTTTGTTTAGCACAAAATTATGAATTTTATGACTCAATATTTGGTGTTGAATTTAAAGCAGAATTCGAGAGAAATTAAATTCTACTGTAAACTTTCTATATTATTTCGTTTAGGTATTTGCTGAGTGCGAAGATGGCGAAGAAGGAGAAGAAGAAATAACAAGGGAGATTATTACAAATTCTGTTCAATAATCTGACACTTATGTACCCCTATATTAATTTCAAATCGACTTACTCCTCCAATTTAAGCAATTATTTATTATCCAACGATATTTAATTTGTAAGGCATTCCAAGACAAGGAGAATACACTTTTAAAATGAGATATTCAGACAAATATAATATGATATCAAATTCGAATTTTTTTTGACATTTAATATCCACTCTAAGGCGACGAGAAAATGGAAAAATTGGAATGTGAGTTGTATGAGCGCGATATATTTTTGTCGGTTGCCACGATTGGAACGTGAGCTCCAAATACACTTATAATCTACTAAAAAACCATTCGATACATATTCGACTAAAATTCAAACTTGTATAATGATCAGTTCCCTTGAGTTAATTGATTTTTCTCTTGAAAATATTCATGATAATTCTTGTAGTATAGATAATTCCAGATTACTCAAATTGAGGTACATTGTTTGAATATATTTTCAGATTTTCATCAAATCATACTTCGAAATGGATCAATCTCAATGATACAAGCAAAAAACATTTTGGACATGAATATGAGTTATGTGGCTGTTTGCGATAAATATCATGTCAATCTGTCCAATCTGAAATTGCCATCAAAATAAAATTCCGTTGGAATAATTAGTTTTTCTACACGATTTATAATTTACACTTGTTTGTTTTGTACGTTATGCATTTCGACATATCATTGACGGGAAAAACAGACTTTTCTGGACATATCAAATACTTGCTTCCACATATTTGAAAAGAATCTTTCTGTTTCAGTTAATTTCATGATTGTTACACAGTCAGACCACAAATTCAGAAAAGGCAATATAAGTCTGATTTTTTGCTGTGCGATAAGACTATTTTTTTTACCCATAAAATGAAGTGTGACGTATTTATTTCCGTAATAGTAATTTGTGTATTAGGGCTTTGAAGAATTAGCTGAGGGAGCTATTCATTTGAGCCCAAGAAAGCATTTTTGAGCTGAGATACATATGTTTTCAAGACGATCATCACAAAAAAAATTGATGACACGAAATTTTATCTATTTGTTTCTAAAACATCGCAATTTTGAATCTTGGTTTCCGTTGAAATTGTTCTATATATTGTCATCTATCGAGTTGAAATTTGGGAGAAAAGCGTATCTATTTCTCGATTTCAAGAACTATAGCTCATTCCATTTGAAACGATCCAAGGGTGCTTATGGAACTACGATTCAAGCTTTCTGATTGGTCAAAATGCAAACACGATTCACTCACAGTCAGATAGAATTAGCATATTGCAGAAAAAAAGAAAAACGGTCATGAAAAATTTGTTGGCCAACCCAAACCAATTTGACAAGAAGCTTTTTTTTGTCAAGAATCACTCTAAAACGTACTTGAATGACGTTTCTTTCGAGCGAGTGTAAATATTAAAAAAATCGATCGCAAATACCTTACTTTTTCAAAATATTAACGATTATGGAAAAGGCGCTTGATGAATCGTTATTGTGTTATTGTACTATTTCGCCGGCAAGAGCACAGAAGTGAGGTTTTTGAAGCGAAGCTTCTATCATGACGGTATGATTTTTTGCATGAGCAGTGAAATGACGGGAACCGACAGATTTTCAAGTGACCCTGACTCTTTTCTCACCAAACGGCCTCGATTGCTGCATCTACTTGCCAGTTCTCTTCTCTCTCTCACCCCAACAAAGCGGCATCAACCACTGCTGCTGGCTGCCGTTCCCCTTTCTCTCTAACTATTACCTAAGTGATCACTAGTACAAGTGAAGGACACGTGGTAATATTACCGTTTTTCCGTCATTCATCATAGCATATGCCATACTTTGATCTAGTTCATATTTTTACATTATATTTTGTTGAAGAAGAATATTTTTACTTTACCTTCGCTTATTTAACTTACAATTGTATATATTTAATATAAGGAATACATTGTTTTTTTACAAAGAATGACGGAAAATATTATTCGCATTGATGAGATGCGATTTTCGCAATGGTTTTTTACTTACTTGTACTGAGTACAAGGAAGTCTTGTGAAAACGACACAATTCACCTATCAAGATTTTGATGGAAATATCCGTTTTGAGCATCCCTAAATCCATTTTGAATATTTTCGGCTTGATGTCGGTACGTATGTGCGTGCGTTCGTAGCTCGCAAATCTCAAAACGGTCTAAAAGCACAAGGAAATATTGTGAAACCGACAAAATTCACATATCGAGATTTTGATGGATATATCCGTTTTGAGCATCCCTGAATCCATTTTGACTATTTTTGGCTTGATGTCGGTACGTATCTACGTATATATGTGTGTATGTGCGTAACTCGCAAATCTCAGAATTCGTCAAACGCATAATGCTGAAACTTTGTATAAAAGGCTGGTATAGGATCTAGGATCTTGATGTGCACCTCGCATTATGGATGCAATCGTCTGTACTGGAAGTGCTCCTTACCTGATATTTTTTTTGAATTCTCCGCATAAATCCAGAATAATTAGGCGTAGGATACTGGAATTTAGTATTTGAAATTGCTGTAGCATCCAAATGATCATCTCCTATTTTCGTGCCAATCTACTAAGCCGGAAGTGCACTTAATATTACAGACTTCTCGAATTTTTCTCGTAAATTAAAAATAATCAGTCGCAATCACTTTTATAGCATCAAGTTGTACACCTTGCATTATGATTGTGATCGGCTAAGCCGGAAGTGCAGTTTACTTGAAACATTTTTTAATTTCCCGCATAAATCCAAAACGATTGAACGTAGAATATATCAGCTTACAGTATTCAAGATGATAATACGGGCTAGATGCTCAAATTTTATTTTCATTGAGATCGACCAAGTCGAAAGTGCTCTATAGTTAACGATCTTGGAGTTTTGCGCATAAATTCAGAACTGTTAGTCGTAGAGTCCTGGAAATCAGTATTTAGGAATGTTGTGACATAAGAATGATGACATACTGTTTCCACAGCAACCGACTAGCCGTGGAATGATGAGATGTTGTGTTTATTTATATATATATATATATATATATATATATATATATATATATATATATATATATATATATATATATATATATATATATATATATATCCAATGATGTACAAGTAAGTCACGTGATGTCCACGTCAGATTAATTTATAGTTATACTTGCCCAGAAGGAGCGCCATTGGAATATGTTCTAGACGACAAAGGAAGGCATCCTGTGGAATTGGTCTACGTTGGCTGACAACTATCTTATGGCCGTTTCTTAGAAGGGCCTATCTTTGGTTTTTCTTTAAATTTTTCAAAAAATTTACTGCAGATCTTTCTGAAATTTTTTGCGTATGTTGTGAGCTATATATCCCAATTTTAAATGGAACGCGAGCTATGAGTTTGCGAAAAAATGGCTGAAAACTACGGTTTTTTGCAATTTTCAGGAGCTACTGGTTCGATCTTGGCTTATTTGATTATGCTTTTTATCGCGCACATTTTTTACGTGAGCATCATTTTCTGTCAGAATGCATTTTTTTTGTGCTACCGTGAAATTGGTTTCTAGTTCGACCAGTTAGGAAGCTTGAGTCGTAGTTCCACAAAAGCCCATGAACCGTTCTTAACTGTTTCTTAATGTCATTTTTGAAACATGTGACACATGTGCCATCAAGCGTACAATTGGAGAAGTGATTCAATGTCGTCATCGTTGAAGATAGTCTTCCAGAAGTAAGAGACAAAATTAAGTCAGTTTCTTCACTTTGAAGTCATTTTTTGACATTCATATGTCATCAGATAGTCAGAATAGAACAATATTCACCTAATATGATAAATAATAAATTGGAAAAATTGAAAGTCCTGAATTGAATTCGATTATTAGCATCGCTCTCACTTGTTACTAACATAAATTTGTGGATCATATTGTTTGCACAAATATACAATATTCAAGATCCTATGAATTTGATTATGTTATGACGACATGAACATAGAGACTGGAACCAGTCTTCAAGCTGTCTCTGTTCTCTTCAAATGAGGTTGTTTGGTTGATATTCCACTATCTCTATTAATGTTCTAATGATTATTCCACATTTTTCATTTTTGAAAGACAGTCATTATTTTGATACATTAAATATTTACAAAACTGCTATATCTAGCATATTGATAATTTAATAAGAAATGAAACGCTAGCTTAATGCTGTAAATATTTCATGTAACTTAAGCGGGGTATAACGTTTATTTAAAATGAATGTAAACACCATCTGACTTTACATGAATTTTAGAAGATTAATGGATCTAAGAATATGCACATATATTGAAAATTCTCTCCCAACTTTGAGATAGCGATGCTGTAAGTCTCTGAAACTTGCCTTGTTAAATAAAATTATCAATTATAAATACCATGAAGTTCTTGAAGAACATGTGTCGAAAGTTTGCGCAAAACATCAGCAAATTCCGGCTGAAATTCTGGTAGGAAATTACTGAGCTCATTTAGTTTTTGTGCATGTCAATTGCGTAAAAGTATAAGAATAACATATATATTTAACTCTTTACATAGAGTAATAATAAGATCCACAAAATTCAACATCTATTTCCAGGAGATGAGAACTCACTTGAAATTCTATCCAGTTGATGCATGATTGCTAATATGTGCCGCGATATAATATTCTACTCAATTTAATGATACTTTCTTCTGCATGTCAATTACATCGGATATCTCTTACTTACAAAGACTGAAGGGAAGTACATTTTAGCATCCCAAGCAATTCAGGTCAGATACATATGGACAAATACAGACATTTTCCGTTCTAGAATCTTCAGACCCTCAAGTACTAAGAATATTTTCCAATCTCATTTTGTATGAAGTATCAAAACATAAATTTTCGTTTGGACGAAAAAATGACTTGAATTAAACTGCAGGTAATGGTTCTGAATTCAATTTTCCCTCGTAAATTACTTTAGATTATGAATAGGTAAGTACGCAGTCAAAATGATGATTATCAACATCTCTAATATGGTAGATTCAAATGCAAATCACGCCAAGCTCATATTTTATCTTTGATGCGAATACTATTGTTTCCGGGTTGAACTGCAAGAAATATATTCAGTGTTATAAAGGGTGAAGAATTATGGTGCTGACCTCTTTTTCGTTTTAGTAGCCTTGATATGTAGAATACTCTGCTGTCGTTGTTGTATACCCTTCTGAATTCATATAAATTCAACAATAGCCCTAGTTTTTATTACGCACAAATATATAGATTGAACTGCGCATCTCTTTTTAGGTTCTCTATTGCGAGAACTTGAAACTGTAATATAGGCATTATCTGATCTCATATGAATCCATTCCATAAATTGAAACCTTTTTAAATTGATATAAGCAACAAGCTTTTTTTGGATAAATATGACAAAAATTTGTACTGAATCAATCTTTAGGATGGCAAACAATCAATTCTCACGGATTTTTTGAAAATGAGATGCTCGTGCATTACAGAATAATTCTTACTTATTTATACTAAGTACAAGAAAATATTGTGAAACCAACAAAATTCACCTATCGAGATTTTGATGAGAATATCCGTTTTAAGCATCCCTGAATCCATTTCGTCTATTTTTGGCTTGATGTCAGTACGTATGTTCGTGCGTGCTCGCAAATCTCAAAACTGGTTGTAGTTGTGCACTTTGCATTAGGTTCCAATCGTCTGTACCGGAAGTACACTTTACTTAAAACTTTTTCCGAATTTTTCTAATAAAGCCAGAATGATCAACCGTAAGATGTTGAAATTCAGTATTTAAACTTGATGTTGTATCAGAATGTTTATCTGCTATTTTTGTATGAATCGGTCTAGCCAGAAGTGCACTTTGCTTGAAACTTTTCTTGAATTTTTAGCATAAATCTAGAATGATCAGCCATAGCATATTAAAATTCAGTGTTTGCACTTATTGTAGCATCAAAATAGTTATTTACTATTTTTGTATAAAACGGTCAAGTCGGAAGTGTAGTTTATGAGTATAACTGACGTTCAGAATTGGTTGTACAAAACAATCTTTTTAATCGCAATGATAAGGTAGGAAATAATAATCTTTGTCAATTTTTTAATTCTGTTTGATATTTTACGTGTCAAAATATTTTTTCCTGAATTTCGTTTCGTAAGCATGACAAAAGCGACAAAATTGGATCAGAACATGCTTATTCATACAAAGGGTATAGCCCGATAAGCTATGGAAAAGTGCCCCTGCGTGTAATTGATTGAAATGATAGTGAGATGGTAAATCTACTACAGAGTATCACATATATCAAATTTTATCTCGGTGCGACCTTCCATAGGGTGGTCAGGAAATAAAATAGCTTTATGGCCCTAGCTTCTTTCTTGATTTGTATCAGTCCAATCAATATGAAACTTAGTATGAATGATTTTTGTACAAAGTTCATTCATCTATCGTCATTAGATATATGTACGGTTATCTAAACTATCAAAAAATGACAAAAGTATTTTTGCAGCGGCCATTACGGAAAATTTGGATCGAACACGTTCACCAATTTTTTATATAATATGTATTCGTATCTCGTCTATAGCATTTCCAAGTTTCATCCATCTAGCTGTGGTGAAACAGGATCAAAATGAATGAAAACTGATCTGGGTGCCACTTCCACAGCAATATACAGTTGCAACAATGAACCTCAGAAATATGGGATCCCAAGAATAACAGAATATGCCATTTATTCAAGCAATCCAGCACTTTCCTAATGAATTTTGAGAACTTGGTTCCTCTTCTAAAGAAATGCACATACTCGTACATATCACAAATACGAGTTGGCATCAATCATCATGCAATTACGATTATAGTTAATAAAGTTAAATGTGGATCAAGAAAATTATATGAGCAATATGAAGAGAATCTAGAATTTGAGTTTGCACTATAGTTACGCCCATGTGCGAAACTGGACTATATTCATTATCAGAAAATTATCGTCATCAACTGTTTTTTGTGTTACCAGTTCATCGTTCTGTCTTTTGTAAGGAAGCGTACACTGGTTGTCCGAATTTCGTGCATTAGACTATAGTTATTAATAATCCTACGTATGTCAACATTCTTACATCCTTTGATAATTTTTATTCTGTATTATATCTACTTCATCGGAATTATTTCCATTCTGAACACAGTTAATGACTATAATTTTCTCATAATGAATATAGTCTAGTTTCGCACATGGGCGTATGGTGTAAACACAATTTCTAAGTTCCCTCCATTTTGCTCACATAATTTCTTCGATCCACAACTTAACTTTATCGACTATAATCGTAATTGAATGATAATTGATACCAACTCGTACTTGTAATATGTACGAGTATGTACATTTCTGTAGATGAGGTACTCAAATCAGTTTTTATTTGTTTTTATATTGAAAAAAAATTCCTTGAATGGTACCAAGTTTCCAAAATTCATCAAGAAATTGCTGGATAGCTTGAATAAATGAAATATTCTGTTATTTTTGGGATCGCATATTTCTGAGATCTATTGTTTCAACAATAATTGCTATGGAAGTGGCATCCAGATCAGTTTTTATTCATTTTGATCCTGTTCCATCACAGATAGATAGATGAAACTTGAAAATGTTATAGACAAGATACTAATACATATTATATAAAAAAATGGTGAACGTGTTCAGCCCAAATTTTCCGTAATAGTCGCTGAAAAAATTCTTTTGTCATTTATCCATAGTTCAGATTATCGTACATGTATCTTATTGTACATGGGAGATAGACTTTGTACAAATATCACTCGTATCAAGTTTCATATTGATTGGACTGATAGAAACCGAGAAAAAAAGCTTGGACCTTAGAGCTATTTTATTTCCTGACCACCATGTTTTGAGCATCCCTGCATCCATTTTGACTATTTTTGGCTTGATGTCGGTACGTATATACGTATGTATGTATGTATGTGCATAACTCGCAAATCCCAGAATTCGTCAAACGTATAATGCTGAAATTTTGTATAAAATACTGGTTTAGAATCTAGGATGTTGATGTGCACCTCGTATTATGGTTGCAATCATCTGTACTGGAAGTGCACTTTACCTGATACTTTTTTTGGATTCTCCGCATAAATCTAGAATGATCAGCCGTAGGATACTGAAACTCAGTATTTGACATTGCTGGACCATCCAAATGATCATCTTTTATTTTCGTCCCAATCGACTAAGCCGGAAGTGCACTTCATATTATAGACTTTTCAAATTTTTCTCATTTAAAATAATCAGTCGCAGAATATTGAGATTTTGTATTAAGCACTTTCATAGCATCTAGTTGTACACCTTGCATTATGGTTGTGATCGGCTGAGCCGGGAGTGCAGTTTACTCGAAACATTTTTCAATTTTTCGCATAAATCCAAAACGATTGAACGTAGAATATTAAAATACAGTATTCAAGATGATAGTACTGTCTGGATGCTCATATCCTATTATCGTATATAATATCACAAGGGACTGTAGTTTTATCGATAAATTTTTCTCAAAAACATTGATCACTTAGCAACATCTTGAGAGTCATCTGTCCGATTTAATCACGAGAGCGTAGCTCGAGGGATTTCATCTGGCAAGGAATTTATTATTATAATTGTCATTGTAACTATGCAAAATTTGTCAATATAATTGACATGAGTGAAATAATCATTGAGATCGACTGAGTCGGAAGTACACTATACTTGACGATCTTGGAATTTTGCGCATAAATTCTGAACTGTTAGCCGTAGAATCCTTGAAATCAGTATTTAGGAATGTTGTGACATAAGAATGATGCCATACTTTCTCCATAGCAACCGACTAGCCGTGGAATGTTGAGATGTTGTCTTTGAATATATATATCCAATGATGTACAAGTAAGTCACGTGATGTCCACGTCAGATTTTTTACTTTTGTATATTGAATATCTATTATGTCATTCGTTATCAGAAAGTATCCATCCAGATTTTAATACCAACATCTATAATTTCTATGAAGATCATTTCCAATATCTGATATCTATTACCTGGATGGAATATTCCATTATCTGGCCCAACATTGTTACGCACGCACACATCTTTTCTCTGATCCGCGGAATCCGTTCTTATTCCTTCTCTATATTCACAATACACTTCACGCTTAATATCCAGCGAAAGCATTATCCCACTTGAGCTTGCATAATAAGTTAGCTTCAATAAACGAATGTCAAAGTTCATTCGTAAGACAAACACAAGACAAAATTGGTGACACCACAAAGGATCACTAAGAGAATACCAACTGTATTGGGTTCATTTGAATAACAAATTTGCATTCATGTCTAATATATCTTTTGATTGGAGTGTACTTCACGCACAATAATTTATTTCAAGAGTAATCAGAAACGGGATACATGCTTTTAACGCAACACTTAGCAAGCTTTGTGGTACTTCTATACAGAATTGCACGTTCAGTTAAATAGCAACAAAATGATGAATTACTATAATGAATTCTTCTCACGGTGTAGCAGATTTTGGAAAAATATTTTACAGTTCTAGAAAATATCATTAAACTCAGCTTGAATTAAAAGTTCTGTGAGATAGGTAGCTACTTAAAATGTTTGAGAATTGCTGAAGCTTTTCGTGGTTTGAATTTGAATTAGTTGGGTTGATAGACTATTGAGTCGATAATTCAAATTTTCAGAGTTCAAGTGATAAGTAGGAGTTGAAATCATTCCAATTTCGAATCAACTTATTAAATATTCAGAAAAAATTTAATGAGTACGACGAAGTAGAATTTCTTGTGAAATTTACATTCTTATAATCACAAATTCTGATTTTGGAAGCGAAAATCTCCAGGGAATGAGTCTGTCCAGTAGTTATCCACATTTCAGTGCCTTTCAAGTTCATCAGCCTGAAGCTCTGCGCACCAAAGACTTTTGGATGCCCTAAGGAGAATGAATCATTGTGATAAATTAATAGTTCTGCCACCAGTTAACATGAAAAGTAGGGTATTATTCATGACTTACACTCAAAAAGATGAGGCTAATGAAACAAAGTAAAAAGTTTGACGTTCGTATATAATTTGATGTGATATTAGCATTAGATTGAATTTTTCTGAGTTGAGGAATTGATGAAAAAATTAAAGAGTCATCTTGATGATCAAAGCGCATTCTTGGCAGTTCATGAATGTTATTGTTATGAACTTGCACGTTAGTTTTTTCTAGCACGGGTTCTCTTATCTACATTGGTCGACTTCCATTTATAACGGTCACATATAAGATCAAAAATTGATTCAATGTCCGACTAGTTTATTACTGTTGTCATGATAGCACTGATTCCAGGGTAATTACGTAACAAATAATAACCGAGGGCATAGTTTTACTAAATTTGAAAAATAACATTGCCTAGTTACAGCCAGTAAGTAGAGTAATGACAGGACAAACATTGCTAAAAATTTTTGATGAGATGGTACGTTAATCGGACATTAAACATTAAAGGTACCACGAGAGTTGAACGGACGAAAACGCCTACGGTCAACGTTCACACCTCGGGCCGGAGGCTCTCGGAAAGTACACTCTTGATCTCAGGCATTATTATCCCTTTAACACCCTTGATACCTCAATTACTATGAAGCGTTCGATCATCTAGCCAGAGATCTCATCCCTCCGGTTGTTTACGTTCTTCATATCAAAAGTTATTTCACAAATTTCCATCTTCCATGATCACTGAGATTGAAATCAAGCACTTTGGTTTAACCTACGAAACAGCAGCTTTCATTTAGTACAAGTTTCAAGTCTATAAGTGCTGTAGTTGCTGAGAACGCAGCGTCACACTAGACAGCCAGATAACCAGTCAGCTAGCTAGTCAGTCGGAGTGAATATAGAAGCGTATATCTCCCAAAAATGCGCTGAAAATATTAATCATGTTGGACGATGGTGAGAAAGTATCAAAAGCTAGTTTGAATACACTTCATGATATATTTAAGGAAACACATGATGCTATTCATGCAGGACATCTCAATTTCCATTTCATGTATTGAATAAACTCAATAAGTTAATTGTTTTGGAACAAAACAAGACTTGCTGTCATATTCTATACTTTTTTCAGAATTTTATTGAATGAAAACAACTTTTGATTTCAAATTCTGTATATTTATTCTTAACTTTGACGTTTCGATCCTCTGACCAAGGATCTTCTTCAGAAAACAATGATACAAAATAAAACAAGGCAAGTAACTGGATACTAAGAATATACATAATACCAGATGTGAAAACGTGGATATCACACCTAAACAAAAAGAATAAAATCCTCTGGCATTTACCCAAGGCTTGAGGAAAACCACGTGAAAATCCTAAACAGAGGAATATGTCTTACTTGGTACAGCTCCGCACACATCCCAAATCACAAAATACATGACATTTCGACAAGACAGCGTAGTGCTACTCTTTGCTATTGGTTTGGCTCACAACTGCAGTGTCAAATAGACTTCAGTGTATTTTATAATCCAAAATATACACAAAACTACACCAACTAGAACATAGTCATTATATATATGTGTTATTGATTACAGAAAGCCAAACATTCAATAATTCAAAACCATAAGTATGGTTAAAGTTATTTGGATGTTTAATTATCTCAATTGCTTCTCTGACCAATCTACTATGAATCGATGAGCATCTTGCGACAATTATTGTTTTTTTAAACTTGATGTCATGCAAAAACTCGATGGCATGATCATCTACAGAAGATTTATTTTGATGGTTTAATCTTATGTATCTCTTATGTTCAGCAATGCGAGTGTTCACAGTTCGGCCCGTCTGTACAACGTAGACTTTCCCACAGGTACAAGGGATCTCATAAATGCCCGAAGATTGTAGGGGAGTCACGCCCTTCACAGGTCTCATGAACTGCTTGATTTTCATTACCGTAGCGCAGGAAATTTGAAAATTATATCTTGACATGATCCTTCCGATCTTCGCTGAAACATTGCTAACATAAGGTGAAGAAACATAATTTTTACTCATGCTAGTATCCTTAACAGTGGTATTGATAGACTTGGGTCGAAGAGCTTTTTTAATGGAGTGATAATTAAAGCCATTTTTCTGGAGAATCACTTCAAGATTATTAATTTCACTATCAAGTTCATCAGGATGACAGATATCATTAGCCCTTCGCAATAAGCATTTCATTGTTTAGTACTTTCGTGAAGGATGGTGATGTGAATCAGCATGAATATATTGATTCGTGTGTGTAGGCTTTTTATAAACAGTATGTAAAAGTCTACCATCATTGGTTCGTTTCAAATTTACATCAAGAAATGGTGAACAGCCATTATTTTCGATTTCTGATGTAAATTTGATATTTTTATGGATATTATTCAAATGGTTCAAAAAACCATAAGAACTATCACGACCATGGAGCCAAATGGCAGAAACATTGTCTACGTAACTGATCATGCCATCGAGTTTTTGCATGACATCAAGTTTAAAGAAAAAAGAATAGTCGCAAGATGCTCATCGATTCATGATAGATTGGTCCGAGAAGCAATTGAGATACTTGAACATCCAAATAACTTTAACCATACTGATGGTTTCGAATTTTTAAATGTTTGGCTTTCTGTAATCAATAACACATATATAATGACTATGTTTTAGTTGGTGTAGTTCTGTGTATATTTTGGGTTATAAAGTACACTGAATACTATTTGACACTGCAGTTGTGAGCCAAACCAATAGCAAAGAGTAGCACTACGCTGTCTTGTTGAAATGTCGTGTATTTTGTGATTAAGGATGTGTGCGGAGTTGTACCAAGTAGGACATATTCCTCTGTTTGAGGTTATCATGTGGTTTTCCTCAAGCCTTGGGTGAATGCCAGAGGATTTTTATTCTTTTTGTTTAGGTGTGATAACCACGTTATCACCTCTAGTATTCTGTATATTTCTAGTATCTAGTTACTCGCCTTGTTTTATTTTGTATCATTGTTTTCTGAAGAAGATCCTTGGTCAAAGGATCGAAAGTTCAGAGTTTAAAATTTATTTTTTTTTCTTTCTAATACTCGCTGCATTAGTTTTCCAGTTATATGCCGTCTGTATGATATATTGTATCCAACTGCGATTGTAATCGATGGAATCGATGATTCTCTTTTTTCTATACAAACTGATTTCAAAAATATCGTTGCAAGATTCTTGATTATCAAAATAGCACTGCATTTCAATATAACAGCATTATAAATCATGAGAAAATGATTTATTGATTATAATATGCATATGGAATATATTTGATTCAAGCTAGCAATAAGAATGCAAACCATCTATCTTGATTAAAATGTGATTAAATTCAGCTACTTTCAACATGGGTATAAACTAGGTAAGTGTGATAAAGTTATAGTGCACTTAACTCTCGTCTCTAGATATTAACCTGTTAAAGTTCTAGAGAACCATCTGCAAGAATATTCTATATGTTATGCTTTTCTTCATGTCCCTACAAGACATTGTTATTTTATTACAACGCTAACATAACTAATTAATTATTCGGAGAGTATAAACGAGAAGTTTAGCCAATGGAATTTCAGCGTGCAACAAATGAACTTTGAACATCTTCAGCAACAAGAGTTATTAATTTTAACAAAATATTGCGCATAATTGACTGACTCTATAATATCAAATAATAATAGTACAACTTTGCAGTTGCAATAGTTGATATTATTGAGAATACTTCATTCACTCTTTGAAATTTTAAAGATAAAAAATTATATTGCCAAACATCAACACTAGTTTCGAACAGCGCTGTCATGATTTATCATCTGAAAGGAAAAAATACCTATGTAGTGCTTGGGGACTCGCATTCGAGCGCCATACACACAAATAAAACAGTCATAAAAGTTTAAAGTGAAGAGAAGTGTCTCCTATACTTGCCTCTTTCTTTTGGTTCTCTTGATAATACTTTTAGGCTCAGAGGCCCTTTATAGACACAGAAAGAAAAGAAGAAGACACACAAGCGTCCTTGTGTGCGTGACGTGCCCTACAGCACTTTTCAACAAATAAAATATTGGAATTAAGACAAGCCAGATTTTATACTGCAAATTGAAACCAAAGCTAAAGAAGAAATGTTTTGTAGATGACAGTTCTGTTCTCTGTATTCATTTTCAAGATAAAAGTCTGAAATTAAGAGGAATCATGTGCCGAACGGAATTTAATTATTTGTTCAGAACATTCTGCATTGTTAGAAATTTCATAAGTTTTCTACAGTATTATTAATGCTGTGGTGTGCCACACAATTCATGCCACGAGTTGAGTAATAGAATATAGGAACAAGTGTTAAAAGTTTTGCTTTGCTACACGAACAAGAAGTTTAACGGCAGTGAATATGTGAAGTAAAAAGTTAATTCCCGAGAAATTCATGAACCACCAGTCTCATTTCATTAAACATGAAGTATTCCTCAGTTATAGACATTTTATAACTATCGGTTTTTTCACGAGGATTTAGTAGCTAAATGAGAAGTTACAATCAAGGGATATAGGTTAGGAAGTTAATCATGTTGTATCTTGAAGAAGACACCATATTACCGTTAAACTGCAATAAAAAAATTAGAAGGAATCGAAGAAATGCATTCATTCGACTTATTACGAGAATAATTATTTACAATAATCAAAAATACTTTAGAGATAGGCTTATTAAATATTCTGTCAGTTTTTCTCTTTGATGAAATTTCATATTCTGGTGTAATTTTTGCGGAATGAAAAGTTAATTACAATTTTTTCCTGGAAATTTTCGCAGGTTTGAATTCCGTTGAAAGTCCGGTGTTGGTGAAATGAATCAAGTTTTTACCGTCGGTCAAAGGATATATTCAAGACGACAGATTATTAGTTTATTAAAGTTGCGTTACTTGAAAAAATTATCTATGCAGGACGTCATCTTTTCTGAACATTCCAAGTTTTAGATGTAAGGTTTTTTTAAGTTTTAATTGGGTACTCTATGCAAAGTGAGAAAACTGCAGAGCTTTTACACTTATCTCCATTCATGATTAGGTGGGAAAATTTCATTGTATATTTCATACAATTTGCATCGCCTATACATCATATTGTGAGCAAAATGCATATTAAACTGATATTATAATGGGGGAATAGAATAGCTTGAGTGTGACAAATATTAGGAATTGGTGAGGGTCTTATATTGATAAAAAAAAACATAAAATTCCTAATCATACTGCTCTCTAGATTCATATGAATAAATCTAGGAAACAGTGTGAATAGGAATTCTATGTTTTTTTTTCATTTGAAAGTCCTCACCAATTTCAAATATTCCTGTCATTGACTTAAAGGAATTTGATAAATATCTTTTATACAAGATATTTCGATTATTCTAGTTAAACTAATCCGTTCATATATCTTCAACTGAAGCGAACCGTGCAATGAATTCTTGATTTCATAAACTGGGTGCTCCTGACAGCAAAAAAGAACTAATTTTCAACATTGACTGCCGTTTTTAAGGATGATACTTGCAGCTGTAACTTCAAGATATTTGCATTCAAAAATCTGCCGCTAGGTGTCAATGAATATTGATAAATGGATCATAATTAGCAACAAAACAACTTTCTACATTTCTCGAACATAGGTCAAAATCAACTGTTCTGAGCTGCTCAATAAACCTACAAGATTACTTAAATATGCTTTACTCTCGAACTCAAGTAAAACGTCTGCCAATAAACTTATAGTTGTTCTGGAGACTTGCCATTCGTTCGAAAAAATGGCAGACTGTGGGAACTCACTCCAACAAGCTATTTCTGTTGCTCATTGAAACCCATTTTTACTTACTTTTACCTACAATATAATAAGAGAAAGATTTTTTGACAGTTCTAGATTTTGATGAATCTTCACGTTTTGGACCCTACTGAATCCGAAAAACATATTCAAAAAAACAGGGGTCTGTCAGTCTGTCGGTCTGTGAGTCTGTCTGAAAGCACGATAACTTGAGAACGCGCCCAAATTTTTGACTGAAATTTTATATTCAAGTTTTTCATCAAAAAACTGGGTTCAAGTTCGAGGATGAACTCTTTCCATCCAGTGGTACCAAAACTTTACTGATAAACGGTTTTATTTATCATGAAAAAGAAATTGAAACTAATTTCTCAATGATTTGGTACAGTACCCATTCATAGGAAACATTTTTCCAAATTATCAGCGGTTCATTTGTAATTATTATAATTTACTTTATTATAAGATTCGTTATATTTTTCTAAACCAAAGAAATACTGAGAATCATAATGTGGAGTTAGGATTATTATCACCCATATTTTGACATTACATGCAAAAGTTCGTCAATTGTTTTTCTGAAATAAGTAATTTGGCTTGATCGTGTTTTTTATCAGATTGAAGATCTTGTGAAGATTATTCTAGGGATTATTCCTTTCATAGATCATCTAAATGATGTCTAGTTCGGTACTAATTTTGAGCTCTCGGAGAGATAGACTTGGTGGATATCAAAAATGGATAATTAATGGAATCCAAGTTATCTTCTTTAAATAACACTGCCGGCGATCAAATGCCGAGACTGTACGTTCCGTCGAATGAAAAACCCCAAAAATCTTGAAAAAAGTCTTTATTCTCAAAAATATTTCTTCTATCACTTGAATAAGATACCACAAACAAAAATAGTTAATTTTTGGACTCCAACAAGCTGCCATGGCAACTGTACAAAAAGCATTAATTTTTTTTTGACAAGTACAAAAAGTATATAACGTGACATAGTTCGTATCTCCAACTACTAGTTAATCTAAAGATTAATATTTAATTAAATAATAATCTTGAGCGTCAATCATTTTAGTGGAGTTTATTATTTCCATACAGGCAAATAAAAATCAAGCTTCAACATTTCTCATCAAATCACTTGAGATTGGTACAATGTTTCAGTTTTAAAATAGTTGAAGAATCAATTCTTCAATTTTATCAAATTAAAATGGAACTAAAAATCAATTTTATTGATGTTCATGCCTAAAATAATTATTTTAAGCCCCCTGAATTAAACATATGATTGAATAATTCAGGAATAAAGGAAATGTCTATGATTCTCAAGGATTTATTAATATAGTGCGATAGCAGAGAAAATATTAGTTTCAAGAAGTACATAAAATATGATTTTGGGATTCGTTAGATGGCTCTACTTCGCTTCGCGTCGTATAGCAAACTTCCTCACCCATCCAAAAATCTAGCATTCTTTGTACTTGTTAAACTATTTTATCTAGAGACTAGAATAAAACTGCTATCTATCACTTCAACAATGGCAGCTGTCACTTTGACAATGAAAGTTTTCACTTTGATTACAGTTGTCACTTTGTTGTCAGCTGTCACTGTAGCAATGACAGCTGTCACTTTGACAATAACAGTTTTCACTTTGAATCATGCAAATAATAATTGATGCGACACTCCAAGTTTCTGAAGCAGCAATGTAACTGACCATGTAATTTATGGTCTATGAAGTACTGTGATGGCCACAGCGGATTTTCAAATATATCAACAATCATAAAGCAAGATCCTAGGTTTGCCAAACTTTACTTATTTTTTGAGAAACAAAATATATAGAATATAGTAGTGTTAATATGTACTCTGGCCGTACGCATACTTGCTAACTTGGGCTGACGGCCAATTTACAGATACCAGGTGCTAGAGGAACGTCAGAATATCAATCACTTCTCTTAAAGTCCAAGTGTCGATTTTTATGTATGTTTTAAACAATATTTTCGAAAATTGATAATTTACACTGCTAGACACTTCTTATCGGCGCTAGACGCTTCAAAGATCGCAAAACATAACGTACTTCTTCTTATAGTCCGGGTCCTAATTTGTATATATGATACTCAAGAAACAATTTTAATACTTATTGTGAACAGCCAGACCAATCGATGAATTAAAAATACCAAGTAAGAAATTACAAAAAATTATGATACAGTTCACGGTGACTCCTTCTCTGTAATGTTTGTCTCATACTTCAACAGAATTATTGGAAACATGACAGAATCGTTTTACTGTTGATCAATTTAAAAATCATTCTCCAGTTCCTTTTCTGACAAAATTAAGATTGAAAATAACATCATATATCATGCATCATAAGTTGACAGATTAAGCAAGCCTTGGCTCAAGCTAGCAAGTATGCGTACGATCAGAGTACATACTAACACAACTCTATTCCAAACATTCTGTTTCTCAGAAAATAAGTATAACATCTGGCGGATCTGAGATCCTGAACTATTAGCAGGGATCTTCACATGCAAATATGTTAGGCTTTCATTCGTGAGTATCTTCCATATAAATGGCATCCTATGTAGAATCGCATTTTTTGGAAAAAAGCGCTATTTTATTCACTTTGGCTGTCTGGCTGGCTTGCTGGCTGGCTGGCTGGCTTGCTGGCTGGCTGGCTGACGTGACGCTGAGTTCTCAACAACTATACTATTCACAGACTTGAAACTGGTACTAAATAAAAGCTGCTGTTTCGTAGGTTTGCACAAATTGCTTCAATTCAAGCTTAGTGATTGTGGAAGATTAAATTATTCAATTACTTGTTTCAAGTGAAACAATGCCCATAGATATATATGACATTAGGGATATGGCAACTAAAGTTTATTCAAGTAGATAAAAATGTAGTTACAACTTTAGCCGTGGGTGTCACTATTATTATGTACAGTTGTCAAATATATCCGGGATTCATTCAATTACTTGTTTGACGCGAATTTGAAGCTTATTAGAATGAATTATTATTATTGGATGAAAATTTGTTCACTTTTGGTGTATAATTTTTATATAGCTTTGATCAAGACCAAATTATCATTTTATTGTACACCACTTGACCTCCTGTCAGTCAATAACTAAACAATGAAAGATATTTTTAAGTTTGTACATGCATAAATTATGTACCTATCAAATAGTCAACTTGAAACTAGTACTAAATGAAAGCTGCTGTTTTGTAAGTTTGCCCAAACTACTTGATTTCAAGCTCAGTAATTGTGGAAGATGGTAACTTGCGAAATCTCTGAAGTAACAAGCATACATGAGCTGTCAAAAATGCGCTTTTATCATCTAGATGATTCTTCAATTTTTTTCTGTCTCAAGCGTCCGGTCTAACAGACATGGCTCTGCTTAAGCTTCTTCTTGCACTTTCGATATTTCAAATGCCAGTGCGCAAACTTGGCGTTTTATAGAATACTGTCGTATAAACATGAAACAATTAGACTTAGTAGTCTGGATGAAATTTTCCTATGTATTAATTTTAGTAGCATATCTCATCAATCCATTTGATTCGATAATTCGGTAAGTCCTAATTGTAGGCGCCGTTACTATATGCTTGTGAATGGTTAAAATAAGAATGTATTCCATTTGTGAGGAGATGAATTTGATTTTAATTGTGAAGTATCAGTTTTAACTGTAGACTGCATGGTTTTAGGCCCAGTCGAAGTCTAATAACGAGATATCCGTTCATTAAATTCCAAAGGAAATAGAGCTTCAAGGAAATCTTTCTTACTGCATTCTGTATTTCACAGTCAAATTGGTTTGATGCTTACAATCTACCTCCCAAAAACGATAGGGTCATATATTTTAGGAATCAGTACGAACATTCATTCAAATTAGAATTAAATTTGTGTTATATTATACGAGAATTTTCGGAGTATCAATTGATACCAAGTTCTGATCCATTTCTTTAAAGTTCAATACATATATACAAATGAACTCCGTCTTCTCCTCGAAATGAGATTGACATGATCGCCATTCAAGATTAATCAAGCAATCATTTGCCGCTGAACCATCCTATCCAAGCACACTTCTCTTGCTTCATCCTCACTCATAATCTTATTCATACAAGCTTATAAATTCTTCCCACTTGATAAACTTCATGTTATACAGCATACTATCATTCAACTACACACAGTCGCCTTCAATTTCATACACCCAGTAATATATTACTGAAACTAATGTGAGTAACCTATTTCTATTCTGTTTTTTCTGTTAATGCTCTTTAGTCTCACTCAGCAAACTCTACCAAACATTTATGCAAGTACAAGTATTCAAAGATATCAAAATCAGTATTTTTATCAACGAATCTTTTATAGAACAAGAATATGGGTACAGATTGATTTGCAGTATCTACTTATTTATTATATTGTTTCTTAACAGACTTCAACAATTCAATTTAACTAATGGAACAATGTAGTACTTACTATTGCAGTACTTGGCTTATCAAAATTATTCAGGATTTGAACCTAATCAAGATAAAATCAGTTTAATTGCTCAAAGCCTCATTCCAAGTGACAGTTTGTGAATATTGCGAAGCTATAAAACAACTAGTAAATTTTCTCAGTGACAATTTGAATGAATGTCATCTAAAATTCTTCTATGGATTACAAAGGCAAATAAGTAAAATTAATCGCACAAAATAATGTACACGTGTACGCATATTCAGCGAACAAGAATGACAAACAAACAATATTTTGCTGAATAACGGAAAGCAAGGCAGTTTAAACATAAATCCTAATTGCCAAATTGTATAAATATGCACATTATGAGTAGTATGCATATTATCCAAACTGGATGTAATTCGCTTGGGATCTGGACCAAATTATCGAGTCAGTCTGTAAAGAATGAGCATTGTTAAATATTAATAATAATATTGGAGAACAAATATTTTATTGACGATCATATATAATTTTTTACATCATTTTCAATGTAAAAAGTAGGTTCTAATAGAAAACTGTATAATAAAAGTTTTGTTGCACGATTCCAGTGAAAGGGTCCATCAGTTCCAATTAGGTATCCTAAGCATCTGGGATATACTTTGAAGTACATCTATGATACCTAAATCAGATTTTAATATTCTGAACCTCATATTTCAATTCAAATTTCCAAAAATAATAAAGTCAACTTCAACTAAAAGAGTTCAATTTATTATATTGTTTCCTCAGTTACAAAATATTGATATGTAATCGACTGTTTCACGAAAATCAGGACGATCTAAGATGAAACATTGTGAGAAACACGTGTAAAAAATCTTTGGTGGACTCAGTCATCACTTTTTTAAGTTAAATGCTTGTGCATTGAAGAATAAATGTTCACACTTTCATCTTAAATATCTGATAGAGACAATTATAGCTTTTGTATTCCATCTCGTAATGAATCAAACATGAAAACATAAAAAGTGAAAATATTTTTGATTGCTAATATTTGTTGAACGATTAGTTGACAAAATGAAGCAGTTCCACACAGTTAGTATTTACATGCGTGCTCGTCTGAAATCAAGAAAAACACAAACAGTTTTCGGAGAAATCTCTGTGCGGACGATTTTGGTTTGGACACATTTCCAGCCTGTAATCTTTCAGCTCTCAATTCCTTTCATTCGTGTTCAATTCAAACATAACTCACACCATTAGTACCTGTTGATGTACTTGTTCTGTAAAATATAGAACAAATGCATTTGTAGTAAAAGCTTCAACAAATGGACTAGGCGTTCATGAGATGAGTAGGTAAAATTTTTTTTGAACCTGCTATCTATGAAAAAGAGACTAATAGCTGTGAGCTCAATATATTCGCATCAAGAGTCTCGACTGGGAGTTTATGGATATTGAGAAATTGATCTTGATTAGCAACAGAAAATAGCTTCTTCTAACAACTCTCTACAGTCTGCCATTTTTTCGAACGTAAATCTAGATCTCAAAGTCGATCAAAAGTTTATTGACAAACGTCTTCATATAAGTCCAAAAGTGAAGAATATTCAGGTTGATTTGTAAACTTGTTGCGTAGCTCGGAACAATTCTCTACAATTAGCTTTCAGTTGATTTTGCAAATTTTCCTTATAGTAAAGTCATTTGGTTGGTTACATAAAAAATTTACCGGGAGTTTTGAAAACAAGTAATCTTATGGATTTCGATGTGCTCTTTCCGAATTTCAACTTTGCCACTTTGTATATTTGCCGTTCGCGCCGCTATATAGAAAAAATGGCACCTAGAAGCAGTATTTTGACAATATCTCTTTTCCAACTCTTTCCATGATTAAAGCATCCATATACAAAATTAAATTTGACAAAACTTCCCATAATTTATATGGTAACCCTTTTTCTCGTAAAATCGATAGTTTTAGCGTATGAGCGTCGTAAACAGATATACATTTACGCCAACCCGTGATATTCAGTTCTAACTGAAATTTATGAATTAAAAAATATACTCGAATTAAGAAACTATATTAATTACTGATATTTTACATGCGTTGAAAAACTGGCTTACTATGGCCTATCCTCCGCAATTATAAAGAAATGCGTCGTCTTTCTGTCGGACGCCCTTCTCTCCTTCACAGCGTCGTTTACATTAATAAACCCATGGCTACTAATGACGTGAATTGTTTCATTTGTGCTAATCTATTGCATAAAATTAAAGTGATTGAAGTGGAAGAAAAAGGATTGGAGACTTATTGTAAAGCAAGTATTAAAAGAAAGGACAGCAAGGATAAACTTTTGGTGGGACTGAGATCGATAGTGTCTCACGATGTATGTTGAAAACGATATAATAATGAGAAGGTAATCGCTGCATATTTGCGTAGAGAAAGCTATGTCAGGACTTTCCAGCCACAACTGCGAACTACGCGCCCAGTAATACTTTAACGGAGCTCGCACGCCAAAATTATTGATTTTACGAAAAAAAGGTTATCACCGAAATTGTAGAGAATTTTTTCCAGTTTGATTTTGTATATGAATATTCCTACCGTGGAATGAGTCAGAAAGGAGATATTGACAAAAAATGGCTTTCAGTGATATTTTCCCAATATGGCGGCATGAGCGGCAAAAATACAAGGTGGTAAAGTTGAAACTTAGACAAAGCACATCAAAATCTATGAGAATATCTTATATTATTATGTACTATTGAGTTTAAAATTATGGCTGGCTGTAGAACGTTGTTCAAACAATTTTCTATTGCTAAATGAAGTAAATTTTGCAACATGCATTAACACCTAGTGGGAGCTCTTGAATGCAAATGCTTCAAACTTACAATTTTGATTATCCTTCCTTTAAATAACAGGCTATAAAAAATGTTTCCTTTCTTCTATCAAAAACTGTTTGTTGGAACCAATATAAATGAGGATTTCATTCGCATTTCCATTCTATTAATCAAATCCTTTTTTGCACGATTGGGCGTTTTCATGTGTTTACCGGCCCTCTTTTTGAGGTGGTCTGTTGATTTTACCAGCAAACTGTGGTTACTATGGTTATGCTGACTTACCGCCCACGGGCAAATACGGTAAGTAAAAAATTGTGAATTCTCACAACAAAATGTCAAACTTGACAGCTGACAGCGAAAAAAACAATCATCAGTACTAATTTAATTTGGAAAAGAAAACTCGAACCCATATTTTGAATCTTCCAATCGTGCAAAAAATTTTGCAAGCATCACGGTCAATAAGTACGGTACCGATTTCGTATAATATTTGGAGACCTCGTAAAGGCTCGGCCTCTAAATTATTATTCTCAATCGGTAAACTGTATTTACTGACTTAAATACTTGAGTAACTATGGAGGACTCGTTTTTTTTTTTGAACGATGGAAAGTTAACTATGTTGAGTTCACGTGATAAGTAATCATTAGTTGGTTCAAAAAGAGCTCTTACGAAACAAATATGAGGAAGACCAAAATGTGAGGTAAGGGTTTAGAAAAAATTAGCTGAAGATGATAATTAAATGAACAAATGAATATAAATCACACATTTGACCCGATACGAGTGTGACAGAAGCTTAAAGTGAACTTGATAGATTGATCATATTGAATATATTCTATTAACTATGTAATTGGAAATAAAATAGATAGAGGAGAATTGAAAACTATCTATGTATATAATATATTCATTATAGTTAAAATAGGAAGTATCTCGTGGATTTGCCTATGTTGGAAGTTAATTGCCGCATATTCAGATCAAGGTGACAGATGATATCCTGATCTGATCTATTTTCACAGGATTTCATCTTTAATTTAGTGCTGATTTGCAGTTCTTCTTTAACGAGAATGTCAATCATAATAATCCAAAAACTGGTACAATGATATTTGCTATTTGAAAATATAACTTTTTACATTAGAACAGTCGTATTATCTTCACAAAGCAGATCACTCAGGATATTAAAACAGTACCTTGCGCACAACATGAAGAAGTTAAGCCAAATATTAGATAAATTGTATGTGAAAACTGGCCAAGTAAATTCTTAAGCTTCAATTTATCCTAAGTTATTGCTTTGTGTAGATAATTTGACTGTTCTAATGTTATTATTAACGGTTTTAAATCTTCTTATACCCTTCCGGGTGTCGAGATTTTCTTTTTTCCTATTCACTTGATGTTATTTAAGACATTTTTCCACTCTTTCCTGTTCTTCGCTTTAATCTTTGCCTCTTGGTAGTTAATGCCATTCCTATCTAATATTTCAACTATGTTGTTCTCCCAGGTTTTGGTTGGTCTTCCTCTTCTTTTTTTGTGTTTTATTCTTGCTTCCCATATTTGTTTTGCTTGTCTTTCTTCCGGCATTCGTATTAGATGCCCGAACCATGCTAACTGTTTTTTGTCAATGGTAGTTTGGATTTTCTCTAGCTGCAGTTTACTTCTTATGTACTCGTTACTCAATCTGTCCATCCTAGTAACTTCCTCTACCCGTCTTAAATATCTCATTTCCATTGTTTGTATTTTGCTCTTCGTTCTTTGGTTCATTATCCACATTTCACATCCGTACAATAATGTTGGCCTATATATTGTTTTGTATAGCGTGATTTTTGTTCTCTTGGACACTTGTTTATTGTTCAATATTGCTTTAGTAATCGCAAAAAAGCTATTATTTGCTGCGCGAATTCTTCTGTTGATTTCATTTTCTATTTCCCCTTTACTGTCTATGACTGTTCCTAGGTAAGTGTATGTTTCAACCTGTTCTACTTCTGTTCCGTTCAATGTTACGTTTGCTCTCATATTAGCCTTGGATATCACCATGATTTTTGTTTTGTTTGCATTTATTGTCATTTGATGTTTCTGTAGTTCTTCATTCCATATGTTTAGATTGTGTTGCATATCCTCTTCATTTTTTGCCAGGATTGCAAGATCGTCGACAAAAGCACATTCTGTTACGGTTGTTATGGCTAATTTATAATACCCAACTTCTACTTTCCTTGTTTTATTTTTCACCTCCTTTAGGATATCATCTGAAAATATTATAAATAATAGCGAGCTTAGTGATCCTCCTTGTCTTAGTCCTTGTGTGGTGTCAAATTCTTCGGATACTTCATTTCCAGTTCGTACATAGTTGGTTGTTCTTTTGTATAGACTTTTTACTGATTCCAATAGTTGTTCATTTATTTCTTTTTCCCTCAGTATTTCCCACATCATTTCTCGTGGCACCCTATCGAAGGCTTTCTCCATATCTATAAATGTTATGTAAAGTTTGCTGTCTTGCTTCAATGTAAAAAGTTATATTTTCAAATAGCAAATATTATTGTAAAAGAAAAAAATAAGATATTGTGCTTCAAATTTATTTCAGGATGGTGAATGTCTTCATAAATGAATTTAAGGATTACATACAAAACTTGGCACCTATTTAGATATCAATTCATTTTTCGGCGAAGTCGACAACCACGCATATTCTAAATACTGAACTTGGCTCCCATTTTCACATTTACAATGCTTTGTATTAGATATGGGATTCATAGATGCATACGATTTGTTCCGAAAGCCTATTCTCATATTTGTAGAAATACATTATTGTTTAGTTGAGAAAATATTGCTTTTTTATCCACCTTTTTCAGTGAAGTATACTCTATACAGACTTTGTTCTATTCAGGACAAAAGTTTGAGTGAGAAAATATATCAATGCGCTCAACACGTTTTGAATGTGAAAATTATCCTAACTTTTCTAAAGTAAGACTTACAGTTCTTTAACTTTGAATTAATTCAGAGCTGAGTGAAAACTCCTTTGAAGAATTGTTTTTTAATGAAGACAAACAGTTTTTACGTTATTTATTCCTCAACTCTGCGACTTCAAGAATGCAAATGTTGTAGCTATGTAGACAAGAAGACGAGGTGTTGTTCAAAACTTTAGCAAAGTGCATTAAGGTGTAAGTACGATATTACATCCTCAGGCGGAATCAATAGCCTGTGTTCCCACTTAAACTTCAAGTACCAGCTTCTGTATTTATTTTCTACTCAAAAATTCATGGAACATGAATTCTTCAAAAGTGCAAAAGTCTTCTGCATGCATGAATAGAAATCTTGTGGAGTGAGTTCTTGAATTGAGCTATTGTACAGTACTTTTTCGATACAGAAACAATATTGATTGAGGCTGTGTATCCCTGATTCTTGAGGATTGATGATTCTAGTCCTGAATAACATCATACTTCAATCTAAAAGATTGATCAATAATGAACCATATTATATTCGTGTTGATATGTCAACTACATGAAGCTTATTCATTTTATTTTTAGAAATTGGGAATTTTATTGTTCGTAAACTCATATATTCAAGTTGAAATTTACGATTCCCTTAATAATATACTCGGCAAGCATAAATTTGTAATGAGATGTATGAGCATTTTATTCGCTTCAAATATTCAAACTGTCTATTTTATATTTTAAAACTGCATTCCGCTCGTATCAATTTTTACTCATGCTTCATAACTCAATGTGATAAATATTTATTCCATTATTTTTGACCTCAAAAGTTTTATATAAATATCTTTTATTCTCTAGTTCTCTTAAGGAATGATGTTTGTTTCTATACCCAAAGATAAGAATTCTGTTCAAGCCATACAAAAAAAGAAATTCGAGTTTCCGACCAAAGTTGCTAGGCTAAACAAACCTTTTATGTTATTCAGTTTTGTCATCACTAGGCCTATTTGCAGGATCCTGTTTCTCAAAAAGGATAATAGGTAAACATAAAATCCTCACAGTGTGACCATTGCATCGATCCGACGGTTTCAAATATTCTTTTGCGGAACGGATGAGACACTCAGTAAAATATTTGACGTTATAAAGCTCGTTTGTTCACACTCTTATTTGAAAGTAATACAGAAATATTTATTTTTTCCATAGGAAGGTCCTATCAAAAAGATCCAAGAAGAGTTGTATTTTTTGCTGTTATTCCGAATACTATTAATGAAGACGGACAATGAACAGTTCAATGGAACAAATCATTAAAAGTATAATACAGCAGACAAATCAAATAAATCTTGAAAATGATGAATTACTTGTCTGGAAAACTTTCAAATGCTGGATTTGTTGTATCTTTGTATGTATTCGGATAATAGCCTCTCTTCTAAAGCAACAACTCTTGGATTCATCTCTAACTAGTTAAGTTTATGGTAATATAGCTAGTAGGTATGCAGAACTGCCCCTTTACTCCAGCGTTTACGAACGTCGGGGCTTTTCGGAAAACAGAATAACGTATTTCCGTTTCAATAGTGTTGCGCATTTCCTTCACATAAAACTTAGTTAAATTAAAGCGCAGTGAAGAATGTGACAGGGGGAATTTTATTGCTCGACCATGTACTAAAAACGTTGCAGAAGGCGACCGTCTACATATTGATTTTGTTTTGTTAATAGACACATTGCATTCTTCTACTTACTCTTCTTCTCTTGCACTCGTTCTTGATTACATTTACAAATTGATTTCTTTGATAATGTAAATTAACTCAGAATTGATAGAATGGCGCATAAACTGAGACACCAGAATACAAAGCAGCCATGTGTACATTGTATGCGATAGAATTGAAATCGTTTTATTCTTCATCATGAGTCATACCATTGCTGGTAACAGTAAAAAACAAATATGACCTATTGACAACCCTAAATTTGACAACAAAATATGTTAAGAAACAGACATTTAAAAATAAGACTGGATTTTTAGATGTCCTTCCCTCATATAATTTCAATCTTAATATCAATACAACTACTCAGAATGCCTTCATTTATTCTATTCTGCTATTTGTAATTGCAAAGCTGGAAGATAGTAGTCCAGACATAGATATTTCCGTTTGCATCAATTCTCAACAAGCTGGATTTTTGTATAGGTCTTAAATACGACATCACAAAAGAATGCTAAGTCAAAAGTCCCAATCGATCTCGCTTCTCAATTTCTTGCATCTATATCTCTGGAACGATAGGAGCTACTAGAAAAATGGGTGAAAAAAAGTTTGTGGATCGTGGAATTTCCTACAAAACAAGTATCAAAACTTTCTCCCTACGAAGCACCGTTCTTGAGTTTTCGCACCACCTCTTAAGTTTTGTATTCGGCGCTTTTCTTAACGTGGTTTCTCCATTAGCAATACCTAAAGATATATTTCTATCCAAGAAACTCAATGGGACAAAATTATAATAATATAATGATGATTGTAGCAGCAACAAAATCACATTATTCATCATCAAATTCTACATAAAATATTACATAATCACTCATTATTTCCTCTTCGCTCTCTTCTTCCTCTTCTTGCTCAATTCATGATAACTGCATCAGAAAGAGAGATGAGTTAGATCCTCATCGATTTCGAAAGAATATTCATCTGTTGCATTTGATTCAGCATTAAAGCAAAAGAGGCCTTGACAATTGGCACAGACTGGTAGACAAAACAATCCAACTTTTGTGTTCAATACTATTATTCGTGCGGCCTTTATTGCAGTTACGAAAAACTGTATTCAGTAGTTTCTCCGGATCTAATTAACACAGTGCTCAGGATCCAGTTCATTGTCCAGTAACACTTGCACTTGGTAGAGCACACTAAAAAAGTAGCTGCAGAAGCAGATGTTGAAGGAAGACAGGTTAGATGCACTCTTTTATTTCACCTTCAGTCAAGGATTCACCGCAAATGAAGCAAACTTTTGACATTTATAAAATTTTGTAACGGTACAGTTAAAAATGAGAAACCATCGACAAACACGTCTATTCACTATGGAAAATTGTTCAATTTGAAACTGAATGAATTGTTGATGTTACACAAGGTCAACCGATTAATGGAGTTAGGGACGGCCGTTGTCATACTCAATCGAATATTTTCCACGTATAGATTTCCGACTGCATGAATAACAAAACCAGCCAATATTCCAATATATAATTCTTCAAATGATGCATACTGGTCACATATGGGTGCATATTCGTATTTTCTAGGTTTGGAATCGCGATCAATCGAGAACGGTGCTTCGTAGAAAAATAGTTATTTTTGTATTGAGTGTGCGAAGTGATTGTTTTTTTTTGTTGCGCGTGAGAATGTCAATTTCAACCGAGACCGTAAGGTCGAGGTAACAAATTCATTCGAAAGCGCAACAAAAAACTCAATCACTTCGCCCACGAAATACAAACAATATTTTTTCGCCAACTGTCAAAAAATAATGGATCAACAATAATTATTGTTTTATTCAGTGAAATGTAGGGAAAAAGTACAAAATAAAATCAATTTGCAGTCACCTGGGTATTGTAATCAAAAGAATGCGCAATTGTTGTTTGATAAATAAGGAACTGTCAACAATTAATTTTTATATTCAAACATAAGTAGTTTTGTGTACAAATTCATATCTCTTTTTGGTCAAATACCTGTTTGTTTCAATCCTTGTAGCATTATTTAACTGAATTATATTATATTATTATTATTATATTTATGAAGTCTTTCGGTAAGAAAGTCGAAACGTCAAAAATGAAATAAAATATACAGAATTAAAACAAAAAAATTCTTTTTATTATGAATTATATTAGATTAGATGTGCGAAAATAGAATTTATTTTTTCACTAGTGAAAAAATATGTTTCATTCTTTTACTAGTAGAAAAATATGTTTCATTTTTTCACTAGTGAAAAAATCACAAACATTGCGTATCCATAACAATACAAAAAAATCATGTTTTTTTGACAGTTGGCGAAAAAATGTATTTATACCTTGTTACTCACTTGTACTAAGTACAAAGAAGTATCATGGAACCGACAAAATTCTCCTATCGAGATTTTGATGAGTATATCCTTTTTGAGCATCCCTGAATCCATTTTGACTATTTTTGGCTTGATGACAGTACGAATGTTTGTGCGTGCGTTCGTGCGTGCGTGCCTAACTCGCGAATCTCAAAATTGGTTGAACGTATAATGTTGAAATTTTGTATTTAGGACTGGTATAGGGTCTAGTTGTGCACCTCGCATTATGTCTCTAATCGCCTGTACCGGAAGTGCACTTTACTTGAGACTTTTTTCGAATTTTTCTAATAAATCCAGAATGATCAGCCGTAGGATATTGAAATTCAGTATTTGAACTTGATGTTGCATCAGAATAGTCATCTGCTATTTTTGTATGAATCGGCCAAGCCAGAAGTGCACTTTATTTGAAACCTCATTTCAATTTCCACCATAAATCTAGAATTATCAGCCATAGCAAATTGAAATTTAGTGTTAAAACTTGTTGTAGCATCAGAATAGTTATCTACCATTTTTGTATCAATCGGCCAAGCTAGAAGTGCAGTTTATGAGTATATCAGACATTCAGAATTTGCCGTATGGAACAATCAGTTTAATTGTAATGATAAAGTAGGCAATGATAATCTGATGTCAATATTTTGATTTTGTTTGACATTTTATATGTCAAAATATTTTTCCCTAAATTTCATTCCGTAAGCATGACAAAAACGACAAAATTGGATCAGAACATGCATTTTTATACAAATTTAAAATTAATTTTCATTATGTTGGTTTCAGCATTATTAAACTCCAAATATACATACTTATCAAACCTCTTGAAGGCATAAACAACAAAATGAAGTACTGAAATCTACGACTATCTGACGGTCTAAGAGTACAAGGAAATATTGTGAAATTGATCGAATTCACATATCAAGACTTTGATGAATATATCCGTTTTGAGCATCCTTGAATCCATTTTGACTATTTTTGGCTTGATGTCGGTACGTATGTACGTATGTATGTATGTATGTGCGTAACTCGCAAATCTCAGAATTCGTCGAACGTATAATGCTGAAATTTTGTATAGAAGACTGGTAAAGGATCTAGGATCTTGATGTGCACCTCGCATTATGGTTGCAATCGTCTGAACTGGAAGTGCACTTTATCAGATACTTCTTTTGAATTTTCCACATAAATCTAGAATGATTAGCTGTAGGATACTGGAATTCAGTATTTGAAATTGCTGTAGCATCCAAATGATCATCTTCTATTTTCGTCCCAATCGACTAAGCCGGAAGTGCACTTTATATCACAGACTTTTCGAATTTTTCTCATAAATAATCAGTCGCAGAATATCAAGATTTCGTATTAAGCACTTTTATAGCATCTAGTTGTACGCCTTGCATTATGATTGTGATTGGCTAGGCCGGAAGTGCAGTTTACTTGAAACATTCTTCAATTTTCCGCATAAATTCAAAACGATTAGACGTAGAATGTAAGAATATAGTATTCTAGATGATAGTACTATCTAGATGTTCATATCCCATTTTGATTAAGATCGACTGAGGACTGAGTCGAAAGTACACTATTCTTGACGACCTGGGAATTTTGCGCATAAATTCAGAGCTGTTAGCCGTAGGATCCTGAAAATAAGTATTTAGGAATGTTGTAGCATTAAAATGATAACCTACTATTTCCATAGCAACCGACTAGCCGTGGAATGATGAGATGTTGTGTTTGATTATTTATATCAAATTATTTACAAGTAAGTCACGTGATGTCCACGTCAGATTTTCTGAAGTGAGTTTTACGTTCTATGAATTTTTGCTCATTCAATTTTCCGGCAGCTCTCACCATCTCAGAGATATACGCAAAGATCGAAAATTTGTGACATTTGACTTCGGATAAAAAACAATGCACAAACGGGATCGATTGGGACTATGAACATAGTATTTGTGATGACGTATCCAATACCTGTACAAAATTTCACAAAATATATTGGGTGTGATTTTTCAAGTTGTAGTAAAATCAGTTCTGCTAAATGCTCCTAAGTAGAAAACGTTTCCAATTTGAGGTTAACTCATGAAATCTCTGCTATCACCAATACATATTATACGTAATAAATACTAGTATAGCCACTTCATTATAAAGTGGACCAAGGCGAATCGCACGCAAGTTTAAAGGTTGAAAACACATACTAAATAATTTTTAATTTCATGTTGAATGCCTAGATCACATTCAACACTTATTGGGTGATAGAGTGAATAACTAGAAAATTGGAAAGTTTCCAGTATAAATATCATGATCAAAAAAATTGCAGAGACACAATTCTTCCCTTTATGGTCATTCGGATTCTACTCACACCTCTCCACAAATTCTCCAAATACCATGTCCAGATTTATAGATGAACCTGATAAACATATTGATCGTGGAATCAATTATCATGATTGGCATATAAATCACAGATTTATTTTCTAGAATGACGCTTCTCGTGGCTGTGAACTGATTCTCTGATTATCATGTGACAAATTTCTTGTAACAATCGGGTTCTATCACGTATATAAAGTAATAATACCATATGAAAGTTTTTTGAATTTTGTATTGTGATTATTTTTTACACAATTTTTTGATAAACATCACATTTTTATTGATAATTTAAAAGCCTTAAATTTTAAATACGTCGGAAATTGCCGTAGACGCCCGAGCGCAATCGATGTACATGTGACGTCACTTCGGTGCTTAGAGCACAGATAATCTATTTACTCAGAGTATTTACTGAACGTTATTGCAAGAATTATATCAGAAAAAAATTATATAGAGGTTGTTTTAGTCATGTTTATCCTAACACAAGAAAAATGTCTCAATAAGATTTTTGTAAGCAGAGAGGTGTTGATAGAATCTTATCACCAGTGTTGTTTTGACGTTTGAGGTTATGGTGTTTCATATTTTATTTTGAGATGGATTTGATATTTAGTTGTGGGCTGAAGTACACAAAATTCCTGTGTATAAACCCACCATAAGATGAAAATTCATAATAATTGTAAGCAAATATCAATTTGAGATCTTATATACGTTAAGAATGTAGTAGGTCAAATTCAAATAACTGTTAATATTACGCAGCCATATTATAATTCTCATTGATGAATACTGTAAAAAATGAATAATTATTATATTGTTTATATTTATTTTATCTGACAAATTTCCAAGCTATAGGTATATGGTGTATCAACATAAATAAATATAACCAGAAACTTGAGTAAATACGACTAGTACGAGTACTTTCAGATGCTTCAACGGTGGAAGGTGATATGACGTTATTGATATATCACCTCAAATAGGTGGAAAGTCATGAAAATAATAGAATAGGTATCCTGGAGTGATTCTTCCTTCCACATTACAAATTTTATCTTCGCGTTGAATACACACATAACCTGTAGCATTATCACAAAATGATTCTCGGCTGGATTTGTACAAAAAGATGTAACAGCATTTGCATATTGAGAAAGTAATTTCAAAAAACTGCTCATTGATAACTAAATACCTTATACTTCTAGAGTATTGAATTTCTCATACACCAGTATGTATTCATAAATCATAAATGGATAACTTTCTGGTTTATTACTTGAATTAGTTTTTGTGAAATCATCTTTGAGACACATTGCTTATACTGAAATATTTCTTCCAATAAAAAATTGATGATATACAAGGAAACTTCACTCAAGTATATTACTGCTGGATTGCTTACTACCAGAGTGACGTCACGTAAATGTCGGACCAATTAGAAAGTGTTTTAAGGCCTCTTTCATTTATTAAAAATTTATCGAATTTTAAATATTTATTCTAATTATTATACTCATTTATGAATTATAAGAATAATTTTCACACTTATAGTTTGATATTATCTATTAAAAAAATAATATAAAATCACATCTTTATTTTCATGACACAGCCCAATAGATAGGGCCTTCATCTCAAGGGTCATTTCAGCCATTGACTTGTTGATGACAGTTCTTGTTTATTTCTGTTAAATTAGAAGCATTGATCTAATAAGCTCTAAAAATGCGGCCAGACTATCTCCATTACCAAGAATTCTATAAATTTGAAGGTAATTTGAATGTTGAACATCCCCAATAATATGAACAAGGAAATTGAGTATTTCCATATTATTTCTGAATATAGCACAGCGAAATTGTTAGTAGTCAATTTAAATGCGCGTCAAAATTGCATACATTTGAACGATCGAGTTACTGGTGAGCTTCGTTTACGCTGAGCTATTAGTAAAAAGGAACTTGGTTAATAATGAATAATATCAAATCGAATAATGGTCAGATTGCTCCCGAAACTCCGATTCGATATTGTTCAGTTTTAACGAACTCTTCAGCTAACGAACGTCTTTACAAATAAAGCATAAAAGACTTTTCGGCTGAGTTAATTTTATTCTCACTGGAATGAACTTCGTTCAGTTACTAAAGAAATGGAATAATAAGTTGGGTTCCATTTTCTTATTAGATGTGATTGTTTTTCTGAAGTGGACGGTCTGGAATTTTTTGTTTTTCGGTAGTCGGTAGTGGATGTAATGGTTTCCAGCAAATATTTTCCCATCGCAGCTCGATTCCATCAACTACACGCACTACTTGACGATCTTTTAGAATTTCAGATAGATTGATTTCCCATTTTTCTTACTCGAGATATTGTTTTCTATTGCTTCTGTCAAGAGCAAATTTTGCGGTACAAAAAATGGTAAATGTTAACAGAACAAATTGACTTGGGTTGGAGAGGCTATTATGTTATTTATGTACGGAAAAAAATCACTAGTAGTGAACTTGAACCACTTTTACTATAAATGGAGCTTTGAGATTTTACTGAATGTGATTCATAATTATCCTTTCGTTTTATTTGAATGATTGTTTCTTAGTATTCAGCATTGCTTTCTTTGAGAATCAATTTGGTATCAACTAATTGTCAGGAACAACAACATCCCAGCTCCATTCCTGAGTGGTGAAATTAGTTGGAGAAGAGACAAAGAGAATTAGGTTCAAAGAATTGAAAGAACTACCAAGAATTATTAATTTAGAAAATTGATACTTTGTGCATATTAAAACTAGCTATGTAAAAAAGATTTTTATTTGAATATAAATATTACAGTGAAGATTCTGATTGAGATTGATGTCTTTCGACATACGGAAATACATCTTCAGGAGAAAGGTAACCATCGTACCATGAGTAATTATGGAAATGTACAAAAAGAAATATTAATTTCATATTAATATTATTTCTATGCGGTTATCTTGAATATCCTTGCAGGTGAATTGAAATTATACTTGTGGCACTAGTTGCATTTCGTTAATTCAATTTTTACTCAAATAGGTTGAATCAATTGTTAAGAAACTGTAACAAATTTGATCTTTTACTGCCACTTAAGAACGTAGCAATATGATGTCTACACAATACGTGGAAAATTTATTTTTTACGACAAATGTTATGCCTCACTGTTTCCTAATAAAAATATCCATAATCCTTTTTTATTATCGGCACACCTTCAGAATGCAGTATGTCATGCATGCAATACGCAATAACTTCAATACATATTACACTGAGCTAAAAGGTTCAGGCGATATATCAGGAGAGGGACAATATACGTTCTTGTTCCAACTTCCGACATGCAGAGAGTAATTTATTTTAAAAGCATTGACACATGGGTTCGAGATAATAGTTTTCCTGTGTTCTACAGAGAAATTTTTTAAAATGATTTTTTAGTTCACATTGCACAGAGTGCAAATGTATGTAGGATTATAACATTTTAATAATTTGGCATGGGTTTCAAACGACTGCCCATGGTTTTACGCAAAATTAGATCTTAAAGATATGGTCAACGCCTTTCTTTTCACTTAGAGAAATATTTGATCCGAGAGAATAGGGAGAAAAACGATAATCTCACGAACCATTCTATCATAAAGTTCTGTTTTGAATGTTAAAATAGTACAATTGATTGGAAATAAAAAGAGCTACTGACACATTTTTTCGTTATGTAATGGTATACTCTGCTGATATCCTCAATTTACTAATGCACTACAAGTCAAAAATAAAAAATTCTCACCCTCAAATAAATACGTTCTATCAAGTAGAACTGAGTTTTGACACAAATAATTTGAAGAACATCTTTTGTTGATTTTATTTCTGTTGTAAATTGTATTTCATTGTTTTCTAGAAGTGCTCTACGTTCTCCGCTCTCAAGCAAAAAAGGGAAAACTAGCGGCACGTGAAATTGTGTGGTTCCTAATGCCTCTGTTATAGAAGGAGCACGTAGTTGAGCTGTTCACCGCAGATCTACAACCTGAAAACTGGACGTTGAAGTTCACGTTTTTTTTGTACAATTCTCGCTTGGACACAGCTTTTCTAGACCTATTACAGTGATAAAAACATTGAATTTGTCGGTATTTCCTGGTTGTTAGTGCTCTATATCTGACTCAGCACGATTGGTATTAGAACTGGTAAACTTATTAGCATATTTATATTCTTCGCATATTTTAAGAGCTCTGCCAAATTTTCATACCTCGTATAGTTACAAGCTAAAGAAAGAATTTTACAATTATTTGTTGAATTGAGATCACGTTATTTGAACAAAAACTTCGCGATATTTTTAGTGAAAAGAGGTTGCTTCAATTCTATGCTGAAAATATAACTATAAATTGAATTAAGTGCCATGTAATTCAATGCATGAAATTAAAATTTCGTTTTAGTTTGAGACATCAAAGGTTTGCAGAACGAGCAGCTTAAATAGATGCATAAGAAGCGGATGCATTTCAAATTTTCTCTACTCATGATGCGGAAAGGCTATTTATACAAAATCTATATCAGTTATTCTTATTCAGAGACGAATGGATGTCATTTTGGAAGCAGATATTGTAGAATATAATGAAAGTGGTATTTGTGAATAATTTCTTGTTGTCATCTTCTGTGCTTTTCTGGATGGACTTCTTTATCATTATGTCTGTTGGATGCTGCGTTCAATTTCGAATAAAAATGTGAATATTGTGGTTGCTATAATTCATTATTTTGCCTGTTCTCTCAAGTCACAACTGGAAAAAACTCAATGGTCCGTATTCTCACCTCTTGAAGAAGTGCTTGATCCCGAAATTCAATGCATTGTCTTTCTTTGTTCTATTGCTTACACCATGACGCTCTCCTCATCCTATTCAATTTTTATTTAAGTAGCATTTGAACAAGATACGAGAATAGCGACCAATGATTCTACTGATTCCTCTATGGAAACTTATCACAAAGTCATTACTACTTAAATAATTTTTCAGCTTGAACTCCATAATTATTTTGTATTCGGCTCAATGACGTATTATTAAAAGTAGACCCAGCGCGTCCTATGGCAGTCCACAGTTTGTTGTGATGTTAGCACTTACAAGGTGAGGGGTTCTGAGAAGCGAAGGGAGAAAACATGCTTGTTATGCGGCTTGCCTGCTTTTATTTATGTTTGAGAAGTGCGTGCCTTTATTCTGTACTCTATGTATATATTCGTTAAAATAGAAGTAATAATATATTAATTGGTTCAAAATAAAACAAAAACGAGATATTTCCCACATCTCACAATCGATATTTTTTCAAATGAAAATATGTAAGTACGCAACCTGCGATACAACGATGTTTACCTTCCTCACCCTACTGTTTACTCCTGCATCAAAACAAACGCCGCTTGCTGGGTCTACTGTTAATACGTCATTGATTCGGCTCCTCGGTCAAGAAAGTGGTACATGTATCAATCAATTTGAATTCATAATTTTTGTTGTCTTTAACGACATATATCCAACATTAGACACTATTGTAACGTGCGAGAGTGTGGAGGTTCGTAAAAGTGACCTTGTCTGGGCGGGGCATCTCTTTTGTTGTTATCACGCCACAACGCACCACATTACCCCGCCCGATGGAAGCCCCTAGCAATATTCCAGGAATGTGCTAGAACATTCGAGAAATGGATATTTCTATATATTTATTTATTTATTTATTTAGTTACACTGTCCAACAGGTGAACCCAATTACAGGACGGGAAAAAATAACCCATTATAGAGAGATACAACAAAAAAAAAAATATATATATATATATATATATATATATATATATATATATATATATATATATATATATATATATATATATATATATATATATATATATATACATAGAATATCTTAAATAAGCAGTATTATGAAAAAAATCAAGTATATATTATGATGAAAAAGGAGATAAATGAAAATATAGCTGAAATAAGAAATAAATATATAAATAATGCTATATAACAAACCAAATCATAATTGTTTATTCATTATTATAGTGTGCATTTATAATTCTTTTGAAATTATTTATTGAGATATTGAATAAATCAATGTGTGAAAATTCGCTATCAAATAAGAATAATATTTTGTATATTGGAGATACGAAATAGGCATTGGTTCTAGGATTACGTAGATAGAACATAGTGAACGAGCGTGTATGAGTTTGAGGAACATGGAAGTTCAATAAAGAAAGAACTGTAGGATCATCTATATGATAATTAACTACTTTAAAAAGATGCATAATTGTAGATAATGATCTTCTATCATCCAGAGTATTCAAGTTGAATATTTTTAATAAAATTTTATATGTGACTAGTTCATCAGGATAGTAGCTCATTATTTTGTAATAAATATATTTGACTACTGTTTTTTGTACCAATTCGAGTGTAGAACAATGAACTTTATAGATTTGGTTCCATATCAAAGAACAATATTCCAGTTTTGGTCGTATAAGTGTGTAGTAAAAAATAAATATTGCACTAATGTTCATGAAGCTGCGAGTATTACGGATAATGAAACCAAGAAGTCGGTTGCAAGAAGAGCTGATATCAGAAATTTGACATAGAAATTGCATTGAAGTATCAAAAATAATACCCAGGTCACGAAAAGTTAGGCAACGTTCGAGAGTTGAATTTGCGAGTACATAGTTGAACGATGTGAACTGCTTTTTCATCGTGTACGTCATAATTTTACATTTAGAAACATCAAGGCTGAGACTATTAGAATTACACCAATTTTGTACTGCATCTAGATCAGATTGGAGTTCAACACAATATATAATATATATAAAGGCAAATACAGACGACTTGAGAAAGTAGTGTAATGGTGAATGTAGAGCAGTGAATATCAAACAGTGAAGTAATCACTGTATATAAATAGTTGAAAATAAATATCTGTGGCTTTGTTCAAGACAGTAGTAAGTGATAAATGAATAATATAGTGTTGTTTAGTGATATCCGGAACAATAAAACTTTTATTTCATCTTCAATTATTGAATAGTGATTTCTATTTGATTAAAAATTATTTCCTTTGAGCAATAAACATTACAATATATATATATATATATATATATATATATATATATATATATATATATATATATATATATATATATATATATATATATATATATATATATATATACACGATAATGTTCTCAAAGCAATGTCAATGTTTTGAGGACTTAAAATATTTTAAGCAAAGAGGATCAAGGTTACAAGAGATGAGAGGATTGTGCCGATTTCATATTGACTTAAATATTTGATAGTATATAGACACAATGCAAATGTTTCTGAAGCAGTATCTATATTGCTTGATACTGGAATATTTTAAACAAGACTGAAGGTGTTAGGTCGATTCAATATGCTATCACCCTATTTATTCCGCAGACTACTGCTCAACGTCTGGAATAGTGGCACAAATTTTTTCTACAATGCTCCTAGGAACAAGTTATTGGTTAGAATTCCATACACACAACGTAGAAACTGAATGTCTCTTTGATGGGTTATTTTTGAGACTAGGTCAAATGGAACGTCATATTTATTTGTACTCCATGCTCAATCGTAATCAAAATTCAGCTTGTATAACTGTAATTGAATGCATTTTAGATTTTAATTACATGAGAAAAATCTAAACATCGAATAAAACCATATAACATTTGCAAAAAGCTTCGTTATGAATTTGTTAACTGAGTTGATTTGAATGAAGTTTATATTGTTGTGTTTGAAAGCCAATGTCTGTTTCCCATCCACTTTATAGTCATCAATCAATATTCAGCTTTCCATAACTGAGTTTGATTGAAGCCACTGCTATTTGAAAATCATAGTTTGGATAACGATGAACTGTTTTTATATCAATTCTACAATAAAATGTCTGAATCAATAAGAATGCAACAGTTTTAATTCCAGATTATAAGAGAGCATACAAAGGCTATTTGAATTTAACAAAAGTTTCACTTCTTAGTTCGCACCTAATCCAAAATTAACTACCTGGATTTAACGAACGTAGAGAGCAATATATTGTCATATAAAACAATCATTTCCAAATGAATTTTAAAGTAGTAATTTATGCTTGAATATTATAAAATAAGAGCAAGTACTTTGTGACAATAATTGACAATTCATCAAAACTACATCTCAAACTTCATAATGCTTGTCTACACTCATATCTTTGAACTTCGTATATTGATATTTTTCAAGAAAATAGCAGAACATTGTTCTAGAATAGTTGAAGAGTCATAGTTTGTTCACTTGCGCTGACTTATATTATTTCAAGTCATGGTGTTGGCTGTGATATTGACAAATAGACCCAAACACAAGCAGTAGAGACTTTCTGAGTCGAGTGTTGAGCAGCGCGAAAAGTAGGTCGAAGCATAGCGAAATTTTTGAATAATAGCATTTTAACTTCAACATCATTGTAATTTGTGTTGGTAAAATACAAAAAAGGATCTGTTTGGTGCAATTCTGTATACGGCCAACACCCTCAATTCATCAAATTCCCAACTCCCAGTGTCCAAGTTGGTATCAGGATTTAACAAATATCTGAACATATGGATTGATGGGTGGTGCTATCAACATAAATTCACAGGCTACAGAGCTTAAGAGCTACGCTATTACAGAATATGAAGAGGTCTGCTCCATGAATCTTTACTGATGCATGGAGTATTAACTTCACACATGATCGTAGAGCAGATATATCATGCACCAAAGTAAAGTGACATATTAATGATAATCTAGGAGCAAGATTTTATCTTGGGGTGCAAATCAATCGAGGGATAGAATATGTTGGCCGGAATTACTCATCTATGATTGAGGTAGTGGCTTTTTTGGAGCATCTCTACAATAATCATTATTCGGTATACATAAATCCGGCAAACGATAATATTTTTACACCAACTCTTGGTTTATTTACGGTAGTGTGGTGTCTCAGACAGTTTAATATAAGAAATAACACGGTGGTAAGTGTTTATTTGAAAAATGAGATTGGTTGAACTTTCCCTGATCAGATGACAACGCATCCTGGATTCCCGTTTTGAAAATATCACTTGCTCCACATGTGTTTTCAGCGTGATCATACATTTGAAACAAAGATGTGTCGAACGCAGGAGGCTTGGGGAAAGCTACATTTGCTGGTCCTTTGTTCGCATCTGTAAGAAATTCCAGTTCATGTCTTGATGCAGTAGGCCGGCTTTGCTCTACTATCGCTATGTGCAAACGATTCAGAAATATATAACGCTATCGAAATCGAATCCTACTCCCAAAAAAGGTCTTCAGAATCAGTAAAAAACAAATGCATGTGTAGCCTTAGCTGCCACAGTAGTGTTGAGACCATAAGAAACTATAAAGCACCCAAAAAGGACAACATCTCTCCGGAAATATACATGGAACTCGCGAAAGGTTTAACGTAATATGACGACAAAATTATGATCAAAATATGAACAGACAAAGGACTACCTGACTACAACACATGTAATTTCCAATAATCCACATAAGAATGATGGAATCAGTTCTGATGGGACTCCAATTTATTCACAATACTAATTGCAATATACAGTTCCAATATCTTGATGAGCTCAGAATCTAATCAGGTTCTTTCCTCACATGTGCGGAATGGACAGGTCGAATTGAAATAGCACTGTTAAGGTCGTACTACCGATGTCACTATCAATCGCTGACAAAACTATCGTGACTAATTATTGTTGTAGTTTGTGTTATTATCTAGTAGGGTGAAGCTACAGTGTTTCAGTGTATCTTGAAGAGTTGAGGGCAAATTGAATCAATGTGTTGGTGTGAGTTGAATCGGCGAGTTAGGTTACTAGGTGTGTGAGTTGAATGAGTATGCAGTGTGTTAGTTGAGAGAGAGTGTTTAAGAGTGACCGTGAGTTAAGATATTGTTGTTCACGTTAGTGTCCTGAATTATCCTATGTGTTGTTGTATGATTGCTATCCTTTTGTACGCCACAGTCACTCCAGGGAAGTCCTCTGTGTGAATTTTTGACAGGGAATGACAGCCAAGCAGCGGACAACGAAGCAAGGGTTGCTAGCTTCGTGTCCTGCTTGCCAGTTTTATCAGGAGATGCCCAACGTTTCGCTAACACCTGCCACTTGCGGACAGAATTATGAGTTTAAGCTTGGATTTTAATCCATACTCCCGAGAGTCCAGTCAGGCATGTGGTTCGAAAGATGTTAAGCACTGTTCCTAGATACTCTGTGGATGGTTTCAGAGTATGAGAATATTCAAATAAGTACTGCTTATGTTGATGGTATTGAGTATATAACCTGTGTGTGTATGGATGTGATTTCTTTCACTAAGCAAGTAGATTGCTTATGTTTTATTTTATTTTTAGAATACATGTGATCCCACACTGAGAATGGCGCGGTGGCTCCTGTAAATCAATTATTGCTGTATTGTAATTTTCAATTGGAATTTAATACAAGTGTTATATTGAATTAGGCTTTTTTTTATCCATCCTATAACAGCTTCAATTAATTTCTGCCATACGTGATGCAATGTTATCAATCATTCTCAATAAGGTTCTTCTTTCGATGCATCGAGACTGGTCTTATTCCGAATGAATCTCCGCAGAAATATTGTATTTGTAAATGCAATTGTTTGACGGTCATCTCACTAATTATGCAATGATTAGTTATATTCTCGATAATTTTTCTCCTACATATTCAGAATCTATAATCTGTGGTCACGTGTACAAAACCTACGCAACAAATCAACGTTATACTGGAAACAATCTTAGAGTCATTCTCATCCGCAGCCAAGCTGTTGAACTTTATGTGCGTCCAATTTGAATTTTACCAAATACACATTTAAAAGTTGGATACATGATTGCAAAATTATCGTCTTTTTTTTCTATCATCAATAGCCTTATCTCAGATAATGATTCAGTAAAGAATTTGATTGAAAACTTGCCGTATAAGTTTGGATCATTGATAAATATCAATCATCCTGATAATTTTTCTGATTGTTTGTTTTTGATCAATAACTCTCCGACCTCAACGTCTATTAACTAATATTTTGATTCGGATTCTGGTGGACGCCCATGTCATATCGGAATGTAAAATGCCACACGATGACGTTATTCATTTATGTAAAGTAAGCCGCATCACATGTGACATCGACGTGTTTTATATTCGTACCAAAAGTGGACGAATTTGAATTTGTCCAAGCTTTGTTGTTCGTGTTCATACATACGAATACTTCGCTATCGCATTTCGTATTTCACTCGTTTTGTTTGTATTTCCGCATCAGATAGCCTCTTTAAATTGTTTTGATAATGAATATATGTGTATGACATTTCTAATTTCTTTAATAAATTCAAGTCTTTTTTTACCAAATTTCTTTCCAGAATAATTGAAAATGATATGACAAAAACATCTTGTGGAGGATATGAGTTTGTGTGACCGAAAGGAATTATTTTAGAGACTTATCTAGTGTGCCAAACATGATCTAAATTTTCAAAATTTATAATATGTTCTTCAAACTCATCATCATTGTTGAGAAGAGGAATATTATGGTTAAAGTGTATTTTATTAAAAAAAAACTAGAAATATTGGAATAAGGATAAGAAAAAAACAAGTATGCCTTACAATCAGTACGTACTATTCAATCAGGTGCTAAAATCTAACTGTAACTTTCGGAATTAATTCAAGTCACTGATATCCAATGAATTGTTTTTCATAGTACTTCATTTGACTAGGACAGTTATCAATTGTAGCAAACTAGATATGTGAACAATTCTAGATAAATGTCATGATTCAATATACACAGAAAAGCGCAAAATATTCATACCCGTTATCAAGAGACAAAACGTTCCTCCAAGCTTTGAATGGACAAATATTATCTAAATGAATATGTTTTATTGAGTATAAGCTCTGTACATTAATTAGAAACACAACGTTCTGATAGCAAAGTGCTGCCTTTTTCAAGTGTAAAGAAATATGAATATAATGAACAAAATTGTCAAGACAACAAAAATAAAAGTACAAATACTAACTAGATAAGTTTAAAAGATATATATTAACTCCTAGGATCGTAGAACTCTGCCTGTGATTGATGATTCAATATCCACAGGTCTTCAGGAGATAATAATGAAGGTCTAAATAGGGAAATTGTCAACTCCTTGTGGTTCTAGGTCAATCTGGCTCTACTCTTTTTGGTTTGGCGCATAACTGAACCATCCACAGATCTTCAGGAGGTGGTGATGATTTTTGGATGATGTTTTCTTGAAGAATGGATAAAATAGAACACAGATCAAGAAAGCACTTAGACAGAAGAATTTTACGCCTCCTGTTCAATATACAAATAATAAAAAAAATATTTGTTACATTGCCTCACGTAGCTGATATAACGGATAAAATTTGAAGACTTCTACATAAATATGACAAAAACTTCATACACTTCCAGTTTAAGAACTCGAAATCTTATTGGTAATATTGAAGACAGATTTCCTCTACAGTATCCAGGTATATACAAGATTCCTTGTCAATGTGGCTAAGTATATATTGGAAAAACCAAGAGGACTGTAGAAACAAGGTTGGAAGAGCATTATTGTCATATAAGATTGAACCATCCAGAAGAATCTGCAGTGGTTGAGCATGCTATTCAAGAATTACATTCCATACGAAGCTTCTGGCTCAAGAGGCTTATAAGAGAAGTAATTGAAATAAGAAAATCACCGAATAATTTGAATTTGAATACTGGTTATGAACTTAATCGATCATGGCTTCCAATCATTTGTTCATAATTTCAAGTTATTTGTATCTACAAATCTACTTGCAAGAGTTACTTCATCACCACTTCCTGAAGATCTGTGGATGGTTCAGTTATGCGCCAAACCTAAAATAGTAGAGCCAGATTGACCTAGAACCACAAGGAGTTGACAATTTCGCTATTAAGACCTTTATTATTATCTCCTGAAGACCTGTGGATATTGAATCATCAATCACAGGCAGAGTTCTACGATCCTAGGAGATAATATATATTTTTTAAACTTATCTAGTTACTATTTGTACTTTTATTTTTGTTGTTTTAACAATTTTGTTTATTATATTCATGTTCCTTCACACTTGAGAAAAACAGCACTTTGCTATCGGAACGTTGTGTTTCTAATTGATGTACAGAACTTATACCCAATAAAACATATTTATTTAGAAAATGAGTTCTGGAAAGTTTTTTCCTTCATTAAATATTATCTATTATCAACTTCAGCAGATAGCACATTTGTAGGTCAGAGTAACAAGAACCATTATCACACTATATAACCAAAGTATTGCGACTGAAGCTTCATCAGAATATATACCAATGTAACGAACTAAAAATATCAATTTGTTTGTTGCTTTTGTTCCTACTCACCCAGATACGTATTTCAAGTGTTTAATTAACATCACTTACAAAGGCTACCACATCATATTTGTTTATATTTCAGGACGTTTGTAATCACATCCTGTATTCAACAAACAAAATACTGTTACGTCAACGGCAAACATCAGTCGCGTTGAAAATTGAATTGTGAAGCAAAAACGCTATTCAAACAATTCTAGAATTCCCTGCCTATCACATTCTGTTACCACTGATGAGTTTTATTTGAATATGTACGATTATACTCACCTATGTCATGAGTTTGGAGTTAAATTAACAAAACTTCCATGAATTAGAAAAGTTTGATAGAATAAAGTAAAAGTTGAACACGGGGTACTATATTTATGTGTAGTATTTGATATGAGTCCATTCACTTTGTATGACTGAAATAGGAAGTTCTGATTTATAAATGTGGATACTATCAGTTTTTGTCACTGATGAATAGACAAAAAAGTTATATTTGTATGAGTACTCAAATGTAGAATACTTGATAAGAGAATCCAGTATCTAATTACGTTTTCCAGCATTAAAATCAGAATTCCTTCCACATGAAATTTGCACTAACTCCAGACACAAAACTGATATTAGATGAATCCATGTTAAAGTTTGATTCTCTGAACTTAATCTTGAACACATAATGCATCTAAGTCTCTTCTCCCTCTACATCATCCTACCAAGAAACCTATTACAAATGAAAGTAAATCTTGTTTACATTTAGGGCAATCAGAAGATTCAAATCGTAGCCCCATCAGCGGCCATGAACCGTTCTTGACTAAAATTAACTATATTATCCGATATTCATAATTGTAGGTCCTTTGTCTGTCATCTGATGTTTGACGCTCAACACGCTTTGAAAGCTCCAGATTTTACATTCAATTTTCACCTGAAGCTTATAATTCTGAATAGAGTATGGAAAATAATTCTTCCAATATTCACTCAAATTGACAATTAGTTGGTAGATGACAACATATCTAATATTTATTATTCATGGATTTAAAGCTTACGCCTACCATCTGACGTTTGACATGCGACGCCTTTCAATATTACCCTCCACGCGTCATGTAAAGTTCCTCCTTCCAAATATGAATTCCTAATTCCCCATGAGAAGTTTTACTTCATGATGCTTACGAAAGACTTTTAAAGCGGAAAACTGTCACTATTGAGAACTTTCCGTCTAGAATTTATTATAGGGATCTGACATGGATCAATCATAAATGTTGATAGAGACTTAATAAGAATGTATCGCAGAGGAGTCAACAGGTCTTTAGCTAAATTTTTCTATATGACACAGTTCAATTTCACTTAAATGACTCTGATCTGGAGTACCTTGTATGAATCCACATAAGAATATCTTAACTAAATCTTCAATAAAATCTCGGCAGGTATTGTTTGTGTTTATATATTTATTACAATTGATTTATTCAATGGAATGAAATACAACCAAATGAAGTAGAATACAATAGAAGCTTCGTCAAATAAGTAATCCAAGAGAAGAAATGTTATAAGTCTGTAGACCGACCCCCACTGTAATAATCCTATCAATTGAGAATCATATCGGGTTTTTTTTCCGAGTTTCTTGGAGGGAGCTTAGGACTGCAGATGAAATGATTCACACTTATTTTGATGCTAAAATCAAATCTATTAGTTCAGTCTATTAAAAGTTATAAGAGAATCAAGCTTGAGTTTCCTGGTGTTTGCAGCAAATGAACTAGTCAAGTGAATCTTACCGGATCATATCGTAGTTAGCATTTCTAATATTTGTAGCAGATTTCCTGTTCCTATATCATCTTTAATACATCAAAGATTGCCTAATCACAAAAAATCTGGCAAATGTACTTCACGTGTCATAGTGCAAGAACTGGGTATGAAATTCCATTTTGATGGGAGTTAAAATAACAATATATTGTGCAACAAGTGCGCCCAGTTGTTGATTGCCAATAAGGACGACGTTGATCCAGTAGACAAATAACAACAACGTACGAATTGCAGATCTAACAACGGTAAATATCACAGAAAGGGTTCAGTATTATACTCGATCTTTTAAAATTCTCTTAATGTGAGCTTGATTACAGGGATGACATTCAATAATCCAATGATTCTTGGAATAATAACAGATATAAATCTAGTTATTTAAAAGTAGTATCTAAATTACTTCAGTCTGGAAATAGATCAACCATCAAGTTAAGAAAATTCTCAATTATTCTGAATCTTGGAGTCATTGATTTTAAAATATCGTAGGCACTGAACTGTACAACGCGAATGCTTCAAAATTGCTGGAAAATTCGGCTGAGCTCCAACTTTCTATTCATTGGATGACATACAAGCCATTTGGTGGTCAATCGATCTGATGCTTTTTGCTGTCAGCTTTGAATTTTCCAAATAAATTTGAAGTAGTTTTATTTGAATTTGGATATTCAAAAAGTAACTGAGTTCTATCAATTATTCAGGTATAAACATAAGTAACAAAAAAATGTTGCAGAATATTGGTGATGATATTATTTTCGGAAATAGATAATTTAATAACCACAGCAGTATTACATTTCTCATTTTTAATTGGAATAATCAATCATTTGTATATTGAAACTCGGTTATTGAATAATTATAATTTTGTTCTCATAATTATATCAAATTAATATACAATAGCTTCAATATATATTCTATCTGATATATTTATATTCAACAGAATATGATTGCTTTTTCTGCAGCTATGTGTTTTGTTCTTCCATCGATATTTGATTTGAACATCAATTTTGCGGTTTCACAACTGTGTGCAATCTATATAGTTTCAAAAAATTGGAAGAAAAATTATCCAAAGAATATATTCTGATTAGAAAAAATAGGCCAAGTAAAGGTTGACCTAGACTTTTCAATACGTATGGTATGATAATCTAATGTTGCTGAAAGGAGGCGTTTTCAGTTAGGTATATGTAGATGAACATCGAAATTGGGACAAACTTCAAAATTACAAATAATAGTGATTATACTTCATTAAAAAACAGATAAATAATGAGGACACTAAAAAACTAACTGAACTACGGTTTTCATTCGAAAATGCTAGAACAATTTTTCGAATCTATTCGGGGAGCACAACTACGACCATAGAAACATAGGATGAAAATCCCATAAGCTATGAAATATTGTTTTTATCGACAGAATATCTAGAATTAGAGTCGACGCAGAACCAATTTTATATAAAAATACACTTTTGATAATGCAGAGACTTGGAGAGAAACACATGCATTATAATTGCATACCTGCATATAAATACCAAACGAATTTCTTCAACTCAGGAAATATGAATTTTATCGAACCGTAGTAGCTTTCGCCGTAGATAGTCATCATGTTCTATGAAAATAGATATGGATATGATAAATTAGAAGAAAAAAATCTGACGTGGACATCACGTGACTTACTTGTACATTTTTGAATATATATAATCAAACACAACATTTCATCATTCCACGGCTAGTCGGTTGCTATGGTAACAGTAGGTCATCATTCTTATAACATTCCTAAATACTGATTTTCAGGATTCTGCGCAAAACTCCAAGATCGTCAAGTATAGTACACTTTCGATTCAATCGATCTCAATGAAAATAGGATATAATAATGTAGACAGTACTATCATCTTGAATACTGTATTATAATATTCTACGTTCAATCGTTTTGGATTCATGCGGAAAATTAAAAAATGGTTCGAGTAAACTGCACTCCCGGCTTTGCCGATCACAATCATGATGCAAGGTGTACAATTAGATGCTATAAAAGTGCTTAATACGGAGTCTCAATATTCTGCGACTGATTATTTTAAATCCATGAGAGAAATTTGAAAAGTCTGTAATACGAAGTGCACTTCCGGCTTAGTCGCTTGGGACGAAAATAGGAGATGATCATTTGGATGCTACAGCCATTCCAAATACTGAATTCCAGTATCCTATAGCTAATCATTCTAGATTTATGCGGAAGATTCAAAAAAAGTATCAGGTAAAGTGCACTTGCGGTACAGACGATTGCAACCATAATGCGAGGTGCTCATCATGATCCTAGATCTTATACCAGTCTTTTATACAAAATTTCGGCATTATACGTTTGACAAATTCTGAAATTTGCGAGTTAAGCACATACACACATACATACGTACATACGTACCGACATCAAGCCAAAAATAATGGATTCAGGAATGCTCAAAACAGATATATCCATCAAAATCTCGATATGAGAATTTTGTCGGTATCACAATATTTCCTTGTACTTTTAGACCATCAGATAATCGTAGATTTCAGTGTCTCATTCTGTTTTTCATGCCATCAAGAGATTTGATAAGTATGTATATTTGGAGTTCAATAATGCTGGAATTAAAGATGGACCGTGTGACCAACATAATGAAAATTAATTTTAAATTTGTATGAAATAGTTAGTTAAGTATTAAGGTCAGTAAGTACAGTTTACCGATTGAGAATAATAATATTATACAAAATCGGTACTGTACTCATTGACCGTGATGCTTACGAAACTATTTGCACAATTGGAAGATCCAAAATATGGCTCCATTTTCTTTTTCAAATTGAATTACTACTGATGATTGTTCATTCGCTGTCAGCTGTCAAGCTTAACATTTTATTCTGAATATTCAATTACAAATAAAGAAAAATAAATGATTTTTTTTTGTGAAAATTTCCAATTTTTTACTAACCGCCTTTGCCCATGGGTGGTAAGTCACTATAACCATAGTAACCACAGTTTGCTGATAAAATCAACATACCATCTCAAATAGAGGGCCGGTAAATACATAAAAACGCCCAATCGTGCAAAAATAGAGCATGTTATGATCCAATTTTGTCGCTTTTGTCATGCTTACGAGTTGAAATTCAGGAAACATATTCTGACATTTGAAATGCCAAACAAAATTAAAAAATTGACAACAGATTATCATTGCCTATCTTATCATTTCAGTTAAACTGATTGTTTTATACTGCAAATTCTAAATGTCTGTTATACCCATAGACTGCACTTCCGGCTTGGCCGATTGATACAAAAATAATAGATAACTATTTGGATGCTACAACAAAATCAAACACTAAATTTCAATATGCTATGGCTGATATCATTCTAGATGTATGCAAAAAATTCAAAAACAGTTTCAAGTAAAGTGCACTTCCGGCTTGGCCGATTCAAATAACTATTCTGATATTGAATCAGGTTCAACTACTGAATTTCAGTATCTTACGGCTGATCATTCTGGATTTATCCGGAAAATTCAAAAAAAGTTTCAAGTAAAGTGCACTTCCGATACAGGCGATTGCAGCTATAATACGAGGTGCAAATCAACACCCTATATCAATCTCAAATATGAAATTTCAGCATAATACGTTCGACGGTTTTTGAGATTTGCGAGCTACGCACGTACGAACGTACCGATATCCAGCCGAAAATAGTCAAAATGGATTCAGAGATGTTCGAAACGGATATATCCATCAAAATCTCGATAGGTGAATTTTGTCGGTTCCACAATACTCACTTGTTACTTTGTACAAGTAAGTAAAAATGCTCGTTTATGAGCATATCTTGTCAAAGCGGAAGTCGTATCGCAATTTTTTATATTCCCTATGTAGGGAGCACAAAGTTGGAAGGGAATCTACGACCGTTTGGCTGTTTCTGAGATCATTTGACGCAAGGGAGATACAGACGAATGGACAAACAGACTGACATTTTTCCGTATGGTCCTCCCATGAACTTTGCTACTTTTAGAAATGATCTTTCTGCATTTTTTGCAAGTCATTTTGCGGATTGAATCAACACTTTCCTATTCGCTATGTGATGACAAGATAAAATAAAATTCCTACCTTCAAGAGATATTATAGAGATATGGAATGAATATATCAATCTATGTGGTATTTGGTTGAGCCAAGCCCGAGACACATTGTTGAGCTCGTACCTCGAATTATAAATTCTATTCTATTCTCTACAAGCTTATAAATCCTTCTGAAAGACTTCTATGTTTCACATTTGACGATTGCCTAGATTCACAGTCTTTGTACGATGGATAGGAGTGATTTGAAGGATTTTGAGCCTACGGATTAAGAGTAGAGAAGGAAAATAGCTTATGCAGCACATTCTTTTTTCAAATTATGTATTACAAATTTATGGATGATCCTACATCAAAAAGCAAAAGGCTGCAAGGAACAGTTTTGAGAAAAAGTATTCAACCATAAAATGTTTCAAATTAGAATTGAATTATAATATTTTATGTTCGACCGGTAATATTTATAATTATATTCTGTAGTATATTTGTTTGTTGGTTGATGGATAGGGAAGATAATAGCGAATTCTAATTAGAATGCCAGAATAAATTGGAATAAATTATTGATGCTAATGATAATCAATGGTTCAACCAATTTCTTTTCTCCATTGATACATATTTAATCACAAAGTTATCATTGAGTTCTATTAGCTTGAACACACATTTCATCATAATGAAACAGCATAAAAAAATAGTATCTCCTACTCAAATATTGTATACTCGAATGAAAAACCACGCACAATAATAACAAGAATGTAAAGAAGAGAACAATGTTTTATATTCAAATGTTCATTCTTATCTACTTAATGTTTTAGATTCATGTGCAAAGATAAAACACAGAGAATTAACATTTTCCTGCCATAAACGTAAATGTATAATTGTAATTAGTTCATTTGACTAATAATATAACTAAAAAATGGTGGAGTAATTACACTTGCAGGAATATGTGTGTACAATCACACATCAAAGGAAAGTTAGTATATATTTGAATAATCAATATGCTTAGCACAATGAATTTTTAAAAACAGGTAATAATCATTTTAAAGAGGTTAATTCACAATTAAAAATGAAATTTTTGATGAAGATAAGTTTAATTTATCATTAAGAGGGTAATAGTCTAATATTTTACTTTCAAGCTAGGAAGCTGATGATAAGAACTTTGAAGTTATTTTCTGCTTGTATCGCAGAAGTTTTTCTTGACAAATTATTTTATCTTTCAAAAGTGTGCAAAATCGAACTAATAGAAACATATATAGTTTTTCTGTTCTATTCTTTTATTCCAGCAGAAAGTGATAGTAAGTATAAACGATGAATGTCAACAAAATGGCTCGTATACAGGGTATTAAAAAAACACGAGTTTTGGATACCAGCCCGCACTCAGTGCTCCTTGAATATTTATAAGACACGATGGGACTATTTGATAGTAACCTTATGTTGGGAAATCGCTGCGTGCCGAAACCCCAAACTCGTAAAATTTGCAAATAAGGGTGTTAAAAAACTTATAGCTCTTTAGAGAAACACCACTCCGCCTTTGTTCTTTGTGAGTATAAACAACAAATGATAAAAATATTCCATTGAACTAAGATTAAAGGATGAAAGAATGGAAACAAGTACCCACTATAGATAGAGAAATGATTGCACTATCATGGTGAGGAGAATTATTCGATATGTAATGTTGCAGTTTAATAAATGGAGTTTTTTTAGGTGATGAATAAATGTATAAGGTACTTACATTTACAGGGATACTACGAGAATTAGCCAAATATGTTTACCTGCAACAAAAAAATTATATTATCTCAAGTTGTATTACAATAAATGTTATATGTGATGGTAATATATCATATGATATGTTCCAGGAACTGATGAGCGAGTGTCCAATGTAATGTGTATCTGAGGAGCTTATAGAACAAGTCACAAACTATACTTAATCTAAACAATGGTTCTATAGCAGATGTATACTGATTGATGTGATGTTCTCTGTAATAGACATTCATATTTTGTTCTTCGAATTGAGATTGTGCAGTTCAATAGACACGCAAGTTTGAATGGTGGTAGTGATGATATCAAGGAATGCGTAAATATTTGTAATTTAGGTCAATTACAGACTTACGATCTTAACTTCTGTCCGAATGTTACGTTTAATTTCTAGCCTGACTGTTTAAAAGAAGCTAAGCAAAACACAAGCAATCACATCACATTTACAAACGATAAGCTGATTAGTGACTTCACGGTCAATTTCTTTCTTTTGAAATTGACAGTTTGAGAGAGGTACAGACAATTCAATTAGGATGGGCAATTTCTAGATATTTCTCACGGAACTTTCTATCTACCGACTTTTAGGATGAATTTTGTGAGATTGGCAACTAATTGGTTCAATTTGTTCTATTCTCTGCTAATAATAAGCATGTTCTAGTTGTGATTTTCCAGTCCTTCACCAAAATTGACATATCTATGATTCTCCAGTATTTATTTCAAATCAAAACTTCTCTTACACATCAAGAACTCGGAAATCCTATAAATATGTTCCATGACATGTACTTTTAAATTTCCGCTTCTTCTGGACACAAAACCTTTTTCAATCGGGAGAGAACTTGGTTGTGAACATAAAAGAGAAGTTAGTAAATACCAATCTATTGGCCGTTCGTCATGTGATCGCGGGTATTTCATTCGAATGGTTGTGTTGTTATTTATAATAAATTAAATTGGAAATGAACATATTATTGAACAATCCATGAACTGATTTGGCCTTGAATGTCTCCAAATTTTGATACTGGATTCAGATAATTATGTGTTATACAAAAATGCCTTCATTTCAATAGAAATTTCAAGAACGTGAGCTTCTCCAAAACTTTCCTTACAATTTCAATGCATTTGATTTTTCTAAAAGTCGGAGAAATCATACTTGGACTTATTCCTGAAATATTCCACTCGTCACTATTAGATTTTCTATGTTGTCTGATAATCCATCATTATCACTGAATAATCAATTGAATCAATTTTAAAATTTGGATCAAGAACCATATTGAGAATTTTATGTAGCCATCAAACATCAGTCGGAGAAATAACTGGGTGAGCTGCTCAATTCTCTCAGTTGACTAATTGAACAATTTTATGATGATAAGCAAAACAATAAATATTCTTTAAATTCTTGTGTATCCTCCAAATAAATAGAAATATTGAACAGACAAAATTACCCCTGCTCAGGTGGAGAATTTAACGGCTGTTATAAATTTTGGTGTAGGATGTCGTTTCTCATCAAATCCAAACTGACGTCAACACACGCTGTCTTGTCGCCCTCAAGTCCTTATACTCAGATTGATTAATGATTATTGAGGATAACGCTTCCTACTCCTCTTCTTTATCAGAAATGAAAGACAACATTGATGCACGTCATTTATTTTTGTTGATAACGCTTTTGTTTCGTGTCGACGAGGAGAATAGAGATTCTAAGAAAGTGGTTTAGTTGTTCATCCCTTGGAGATAAAGTTGATAACCGACAGAGATTGAAGTATGTATTGAAGTAAGGATATCCATCATCCTTGCGAAATACACGGTAATTATTGTAGAGAAGGTTGTAAGACTCAATACCACGTTTTTCTTATTGTATATTCTATGATAAATTCTTTATGTAATTTGTGATTCAACAGAAGTCGTTGAAGAATACGAGAAGAGGGAATCTAGTAGCAGCAATGCAACCGAATGATGAAAGAGTTACATGTAACTGAAATTATCAGTTACTACATAATCTACATCTAGCAACCAGAGTATGGTATGGGTCTGATAGATGTCACATCGGATGCGTGATTGAGAAAAGAAATGTGTGATGAGCGATGATCTCCTAATTAGATGAATAATTCAATACTGATTTGATTCTTCAGTATTTATATGCTGTCATTATTATCCAAGATAAAGTTGGCTGCTCTCGACAAACGCGTAGCTTCATACAGTCAACTTCAACCGTGTCATTCATGACAGTCGTTCAGTAATCGTGTTGTATACGATACTTTTTGTAATAAGTGACCCGAAGTACACCAGCACAGAACTTTTTCAACGAATTTGGATGTATTTTATTGATATTACAATTTTTTTTTTGCAATAGCGTTACGTTCACAGTAGACTGATACTACAAAACATCACTCACATGCTTTATTTCATTGATTCAACTTTTTCTATGATATCACGTTCATAGCAAATGCAAACACTATGAAAAAACCGTTCCAAAATACAAATTTTCTCCGAATGTTGATTTGACGTATAACGATGGAATAAAAAAATCTGACGTGAACATCACGTGACTCACTTGTACATCATTGAATATATATATAATACGATGTTATTCTGTGTTTGATAGTATATATCATTGAATATTTAAAATCAAACACAAAATCTCATCGTTCCACAGTTAATCGTTTCGAATTTACTCAAGAGATTCTAAGAATCTGTCAAGTAAAATGCGCTTTCAGCCAAGTCGGTTGCTATAGAAACAGTAGGCCATTATTCTTATACATTAACATCTTTCAATACTGATTTCAAAAATTCTACGACTACCAGCAGATCTGAATTTATGCGCAAAATTAAAAAATCAATTCCTACTGAAGTGCACTTCCAGTTCAGTCTATTGTTATGAAAATAGTAGGCAATCATTCAGATACTACAGCAGACTGAAATACCAAATACCAATATGCTACCCCTGATCGTTTCGAATTTATGCGAAAAATTCCAAAAGACTGTCAAGTGAAGTGCACTTCCGGCTCAGTGGATCTCAACAAAAAAAAGGATATGAGCATTTAGACAGTATAATCGTCCTAAATACTAAGTTTTCACAATCTACGTCTAATCGTTTTGGATTTATGCGGAAAATTCAAAAAATGTTTCGGGTAAAGTGCTCTTCCGGTTCAGTCGGTAGCAATTATAATGCAGGGTGTACAACTAGATATTATAAAAGTGCCTAATACAAAATTTAGGTATTCTATGACCGATTGTTTAGAATTTATGCGGAAAACTTGAATAGTCTGTCATAAAAAGTGCACTTTTGGCTCAGCCGACTGTTACAAAAATAGAAGATGACCATTTAGATGCTGCAGCAATTTCAAATACTGAATTTCAGTATCCTACGGCTGATCATTCTGCAAAATGTACAATAAGATATTATAGAAGTGCTTTATACAAAATTTCAATATGCTTATGGCTGATCATTCTAGATTTATGCAAAAAATTCAAAAAAAGCTCCAAGTAAAGTGCACTTCTGGCTTGGCCGATTCATACAAAAATAACAGACGACCATTCTAATACAATATCAAGTTAAAATACTGATTTTCAACACCCTACGGTTGATTATTCTGGATTTATTAGAAAACTTCGAAAAAAGTTTCAAGTAAAGTGCACGTCCGGTACAGACGATTGGGACCATATTGCAAGGTGCAAAACTAGATCCTATATCAGTCCTAAATACAAAATTTTAACATTATACGTTAAACCAGTTTTGAGACTTGCGAGTTACGCTCGCACGCACGAACGCACGCACGTATGAACGCACGAACATACGTACCGACATCAAGCCAAAAATAGTCGAAATGGAATCAGGGATGCTCAAAACGGATATCTCCATCAAAATCTTGATAGGTGAATTTTGTCGGTTTCACAATAATTACTTGTTACTTTGCAAGTAAGTTAAAATATCAAAATTATAATTTTTTCGCTACCAGCAGAAAAATAATAATTATCAATGTCCTGTCAACAGGGAATTAATGATGGATGGAGTTATTTGTAAACATGAGTGAATGCTTGTAGTTTCATAATATATCGATCACCCTCACCGCATCTTTTGCTAACTACTCCAGTGACCACTGATAGAGGGATTTTTTTCAGTGTTATAATTTGGCATCAAACATCCTATTCCTTCTATCAAAAAATTGTTATTTTGATATTTGAGCTATCATATCATCTATCAAGACTGTGATTGCTAAAGTGGTCCAGGTGGACTCCCTGGGATCCACAAGAAACTCGACGGAGGTCTACGAGAAGGGATTTGGGGTTCACCAAAACCAGTACAATTTGGAAAGTGGTCTACAAGTAAAAAAGTTTGAAGGCCTCGGATATTCTAGAGTATTTGATCAAGTATAAAAATTGTGATTTATTGTAGATGTCTTACATTTTCCCTCACATTTCATGAAGTAATGATGTTAGTGAACATGGTTGCTTCAATATCAATAGCTATTTCAACAGAATTCGACCATGAATCTCAATCTCAGGTAACGAAATAACAGAATATGCTAAAGGGTGATAGATTTGAAAATATATTTTCTGTAAATTATATCTAGGTAGCATTTTTATCAGTCATATAATAAGCTTAGTTGCAGTAGCTAGAAAATTACAAGTTGGGGTGAAACAACGGATTTTTATTTTCTAGTATACAAGGTGTATCACGCAAAGTGAAACATAGGCGTTTAACATTGGAAATCAGTTTTTCTGTGCGCATTACTCCCCAAATTATCTTAGACAAAAAATTTCAAATGGATATTGTAGAGCAAAATTTCTGTACCGACTTAATAAGAAAAAAAATCATTCAGGCTACTTCATGATAGCAGAAATAAAATATGAATATTCACGGAATTGCATTTAATAGTATCAGCTATGAAATTATAAATAAGAGACGAACAAAAGCGTAACGTTGAATACGTCAGTGTCAGAATGATGATTGTCAAAATAGATATCTTCCGTAGGTAGTGAATATCAATTTTCTAAATAAAAATCTAATAATAATGATGGTAAATAATGGGTGGTTTGATTTGATTAATTGTTTAAGATTGATGAAATAGAATGAAGTAGCACTAAAAATTGAATAATGCAACAAATTGAATCCAATATGAACTACAACAAACTCAAAATATTCTTAAGTTCTCAAATTATAATAGATGTTCAAATAATCCTCCGTTCTGTGCTAAACAATAACCCAATCTATTGTAGAAACTTTGCCGAACGTTACTTGATTGCCTATTATTTATTTTTTGACATTCTTGCGTTATAGCATATTGAAGTTCTTCTATACTCTGGTATCTTCTTTTATAAACATTAGTTTTCAAATGACCCCAAACAAAATGATCGCACGGATTTAAGTCAGGCGACCGTGCTGGCCAGTTGATTGGTCCTCTTCGTCCCTATCCAGCTTCCAGAAAATGTTTGATTCAGATATTCCACAATTTCTGTTGTACTATGTGCAGGGCAGCCATCATGTTGAAACCACACATTTTCTTTATTCGTTTCGGCAATTTCTGATCCAACTATATTCATCAATAAATTCAAATACGACTCAGAAATTATTCTTGTAATGAAGAACGGGCCTATTATTCGATGTCCTAAAATTCCTGCCTATACATTTACAGCTGGTCGATATTGTGTCCGGGACTGTATAACGTTATGTGGATTATTCTTGGACCAATACCGGTAACTATGACCATTGGGTTCGCCATTCATGGTAAATGTGCATTCATCTGAGAATAAAATATTCCTTAGGAAGTCTCTATCATAATTTGACTTCTCCATCAATATTTCACAGAATGATGCACGCACTTCAGAATCTCGTTCAAAAAGATGTTGATGATTTTGAAATTTGAAAGGCATGTATTTATGTATTTTAAGAATTCTATGAACTGTCATAAAATGAATATTAAATTCCCTGGAAATTTCTCCTACACTCATTGTATGTTCTTGTTCTATCAAAGCAAAAACATTTCTTCATTTTCATTGTAGTTCTCGATATTTTGTTCCTCTTTCTTGAAATTGACTGTACCTGTTTTCTCAAAATTGGCAATGAATCGTTGAATGGTAGACATCCCCGGAATATCATGATTTCGCCAAAGAGTACTAATATAATCACAAATTTGCCGTAAACTATTGCCAGAATAATACCATTTAATTATTTGTAGCTTTTCTTCATTTGAATAGATATTCATTTTTGAGAATAACTTTTATATCGATCTTTTATTACAATATTACAATTTGTCAAAATGAATAATAATAATTTGACGTATAAAGCATTAAGCTTTTGTTCGTCTCTTAATTCTGATTCCACGGCTTATACTATTAGCTGTAATTCTGTGAATTTTCAAATTCTATTTCTGCTGTTATAAGGCTGCCAAAATATATATATTTTTTTAATGATTCAGATGCAGAAATTTCTGTTTTACTATATCCATTTGAAACTTTTTGTCTGAAATAATTAGGAGAGCAATGCGCAGGGAAAAACTGATTTCCTATGTTAAACGCCTATGTTTCACTTTCCGTGATACATCCTGTATATACTTTTGAGCCAATCTTTATTCCTGAAAGTGCTCGGTGCTAAAGACAAACATACATATCATGGTTTTTTGCTCTATAAGAAAACACCGGTAATAAAAACTTGCGTAAAAATAAAATAAAAGCTAGAAGAGAAAATTTAAATGAGAACCTTTGCTAGAATACTGCGGAATATTTTTCCTACAAAGCGTTTTCATGTTAAAAAACATCTCATGCTGAACCATCACTAAATACCCGGAGGTCATTGTATTATTTTTGTTTGATAATCATGTTGTTTGAGGCATGTATAACTGTGTGGATCGATAATTGTGATCAACAAAATAGATTCCAGTATTCAGAATAACATCACAAATCGTTATCTTAAAATAAATAGGACTGTCATAATAAAGTTGACTCGAATTCTTGTTTGTTCCGCTACTTTATCAGAATAGCTTTCGCTCTTCCTGGAGAGAAGATGTGTTATTTCTGTCACGTTACAGAAACCGAATTTTCGTTGTAGATAGAAAATATTATTTCGGTGGAGATGGAAGAATATATATGAGAAATTCTCATGATGGTGACGCATGATCGTCATTTTCCCAAATTGAATGAGAACAATAATGTTCTTTGTAGAAAAATATATTGCTTATTTGTCAGCAAACAATAAAAGAAGTGAAGTAATAGCTGGAAGGGAGCTTTGATTTTAACTTGCAAGAATAATCATAGAGATAGTTACGATAGTTGAAATCAAAAAAATCAGACGTGGACATCACGTGATTTACTTGTACATCATTGGATATATATAATCAAATACAACATCTCATCATTCCACGGCTAAGTTGGTTGCTATGAGAACAGTATGTCATCATTCTTATGCTATAACATTCCTAAATACTGATTTCCAGCATTCTACGGCTAACAGTTTTGAATTGTTGCGCAAAATTCCAAGATCGTCAAGTATAGTGCACTTTCGACTCAGTCGATCTCAATGAAAATAGGATATGAGCATCTAGACAGTACTATCATCTTGAATACTGTATTCTAATATTCCACGTTCAATCGTTTCGGATTTATGCGGAAAATTGAAAAATGTTTCGAGTGAACTGCACTCTCGGCTTTCAGTCGATCAAAATCATGATGCAAGGTGATCACAATTAAAATGCAAGGTGTTCAACTAGATGCTATGAAGTGCTTGATATGAGATTTCAATATTCTGTGACTGATTATTTTAAATTTATGAGAAAGATTCGAAAAGTCTGTAATATGGAGTGCACTTCCAGCTTAGTCGATTGGGACGAAAGTAGAAGATGATCATTCGGATGCTACAGCAATTTCAAACTGAATTCCAGTATCCTATGGCTAATCGTTCTAGATTTATGCGGAAAGTTCAAAGAAAATATCAGGTGAAGTGCACTTTCAGTACATACGATTGCAAGCATAATGCGAAGTGCACATCAAGATCCTAGCTCCTATGCCAGTCTTTAATACAAAATTTCAGCATTATACGTTTGACGAATTCTAAGGATTTGCGAGTTACGCACATACACACATACATACGTACATACATACCGACAATAACCCAAAAATAATCAAAATGGATCCAGGGATGCTCAAAACGGATATATTCATCAAAATCTCGATATGTGCGTTTTATCGGTTCCACAATATTTCCTTGTACTTTTAGACCGTCAGATAATCGTAGATTTCAGTGCCTCATTTTCTTTTTTATGCCTTCAAGAGGTTGGATAAGTATGTATATTTGGAGTTCAATAATGCTGAAATTGGAACTGGACCGTGTGACCAACATATTGAAAATTAATTTTTGATTTGTATGAAAAAGCATGCTCTGATCAAATTTTGTCGCTTTTGTCAAGCTCACGGAATTTAACTAAGGAAGGAATATTTTGACATACAAAATGTCAAACAAAATGAGAAAATTGACAACAGATGATCATTGCCTACCTTATCATTTCAATTGAACTGATTGTTTTATACCGCAAATTCTAAATGTCTGTTATACTCATAAACTGCACTTCCGGCTTGGCCGATTGATTCAAAAATAGTACATAACTATTTTGATGCTACAACAAGTTAAAACACTGAATTTCAGTATGCTATGGCTGATCATTCTAGAGTTATACGAAAAATTCGAAAAAAGTTTCAAATAGAGTGCACTTCCGACTTGGCCGATTCATACAAAAATAGCAGATATCTATTCTGATGGTATTAGATTAAGTTCAAATACTGAATTTCAGTAACTTACGGCTGATCATCCTGGATTTATGCGATCAATTTAAAAAAAAGTTTCAAGTACAGCGCACTTTTGGTACAGGCGATGGCAACCATAATGCGAGGTGCAAATTAACACCCTATAAGAGTCTTGAATATGAAATTTCAGCATAATACGTCCAAAGGTTTTTGAGATATGCGAGTTACGCACGTACGAACGTACCGACATCAAGCCGAAAATAGTCAGAATGGATTCAGAGATGTTCAAAACGGATATATCCATCAAAATCTTGATAGGTGAATTCTGTCGGTTTCGCAAGATTTGTTACTTTGTAAGTAAAAAACTGATCATTTTAATGTCAAAATTTTGCATTACTTTGAGACGTGAAATAAAAAAAAATTGATTTGAAGCTTAGTTCTTGAAGGCATGCAGCTCGCAACAGCTTAAAAGTCTCAAACGGTTGCATAAATTGTGAAAAAAATGGAAAATTCTGTGTTCTCAAATTGCATCCCATTGGAAAATCTGGAAGTTAAAGCCAGAAAATCCATGTGAAGTCCTTAGCTGGCAATACGCTTTTTATTCCATACATACTCCAAGAGCCATTGGTTTTTATCGATAACTCACTTGAGCATGTACTATTTAGTTCCATTCAGTCTATTATGTCTTCAACAATGGAGAAGTTATTCCATAAAACTTTTTTATACCACGTGCACCGGAAGTAGCTTATTGGCTATCACTGAACCGTTTCTAGCTTAAGAAGTGCTCAATTCTCAGAAATCAAAACAATCATTATCAATTTCCAGTTGACAGGGGATTATTGATTATCACTTTCCTGCTGAGAGGAGAAAAATAATTTATTTTTATTTGTCAAGTTGTTTCATGGGATGTATCCATTATAGTGTTTACACTAGCTGTAAGTGTGATAATAAAATATGAAAAACTCATTGTAATATTTATCTATAAAATGAACTACGTAAGTTATGATTCGTAGTATTAGTCTGCTGATGTGATGGCCACTGCAAAAATTCGTTTGTAAAATCAACAAAGTTGTTGTAATACATTCAAATGAATTAACATATTAAAGTGAAGAGGTATTTTGGTGCATCTACTACAAAGAGTATCGTATGCAACACAGACACTCTATGACCGTCATAATTGTAACGGATGAAATCGGCTGCACGAAGTAACGCCTTTGTCGAGTGCAGCCAGCTTAACCCCGGACAATGATGGTGATCGTTGGGCATAATATTGTTTGTCTTGTCCTATAGAGACGGTTTCATGTCATCTTAATTAAATTTTATTATCTTTTATAAGATAGGATGTGGATGATCCAGAATTAAACTTTATTTGCTCTGCATCTCCATGAAATGTCAACAACATTGGATCAAAGTGATTTTCAGATACATCTTCAAATGAATTTTCCCAATCAAAGCTCAGTTCATTTGAAATTATAGAAGGAAACAAAGAATATGTGGCGTGTAGCTGAACTTTGACAATAATTACTTAGATTTTGGAACAAATACTACTACAGTGACTTCAATGACTTGAGTGCATTATTTACTTTCGGGAATAAAGTAATCATGAGTTAAGAGAGCGTAAGATATTTATTGGAGAAGTTATAATTTTAAATAGGGTTGAAAAATATTATCTCAGGGGCAATTAAGCTAATATTTGACGTTGACTGATTACAGCAATTCTCAGTGAGCTAGAAACTTGATTTAAACTCTTTTTTGAAAGTTCCCAGTTAGCTGAGAAGACAAATTCGAAGTTAACTAAAAAAAGTATAATACTGTGAATCAATTAAAACTGTTTTGTTCCACGGTTTAAGTTTATTAAACGCCTGAAAATTCCCTTGCTAATTTATTATCTTCGACAGAGCAAACTTTTCCGGACTCCCTGAGGAGGTATTACGAAACAAAATTAGATGTATTTATATTTGAATCAATGGTAAATCTTACGAACGAATAAATCACAATGGAAGATGGAATGCATGGTTCAAATATTATTTTCGTTTGAAATTATTCAAATTGTACACATCTACAACAAAATATAACACCAACATATTGATCCACCATTCTCAGGATGGCAGAAAGTGATTTCCACATACCTAATTTAAGATAGATGGAAGAATCATTGTTCAATTCAAAGTGTTTCTCTATAGCATCGAACCAGAGAAACAGAATTTGATCAAATTCTATCAAATAAGCTAGACCATCATTTATGGAAAGACAAATGGTGCATGAATATTTATAGAGCCTATGCTTGAAAATAGCACAGCTATATTGGCTTTGAATACTCAAGGAGACTTCAAACAATGTAACATGGAACATATAAGCAAAATAATCTCTTACGGCTTTCTCTGTGGACAACATAAATATGAATCTAATGATTGTCAATGGCTCAAAGCCATATAGAAAATTTCAAGAAACACTATTGTCGCATCAAATTCTGAATTTTTGGTTATCGTAAGCGTTTAATATTCAGAGTAAGCTCCCATATACTATCGGATATTCCTCTCACTATTGATTGTGGAAAGTAGTGTCTTTTAATATTCACATGTATATTTGTGGAACGAATATTTCTTAGGTTTGTTTTCTTTTATTATAAAGAAGGATTTCAGGTTCTTCAACCCATATTGTCCAAATTATTCAATAGATAGAACGGAACTTTAGATGAGAATCTCGTACGTGACGACGTGACGAGAGTAATGGTCATCTGATGGAAGTTGTTGCAGAATATAAAACAATATCCATTCAATTTTAGTTCACCCATCGCTGCGGTTGATACATTCAAACTTAGAGATTACAAAGAGGCTCATATTCTGATACAGCAGATGAATGAAAATGAGAATATTCGTAGTTTCATCATGCAAATTACTGATGAATAACAAGGCCTCACGATAACTCAAATTGAAGTGAAATTTAGAATCGCAGCTGAAATTTTATCCATCAGATAGCTGACATTGAATCTGTATCCTATTATTGTCACTTCCGAAAATAAATAAAGTTTGACTTGCATCTGTTTTAAAATTGATTCACTAAGAATTGATTCCAGCAATCTTTCACCGGAAATGAGATGAAAATGTGAACGAGGAAGTTGTGGCAGCCTTGAACTAGTTGTGGGAGACGATCGAACCTAATAGATTGGCTCCACGTTCGAAAAGCTCTAGTGACAAACTGCTTTTAATATTAATGAACAGACCGCCACGCACACATTGACAGAAGATTTATTGTCAGCGATCAGATTTGCGCATTGAGCGCTGGACGATCATTAGACAAACAACTAAAATTAAATTTATGTGGACAGCCCACACTCGAATGTATCCCTTGATGCTATACAAGTAAATCAGCAAGGTTTATGTCTCTACGTTCTCTAAATAATTGAGAACATGGATCTTTGATTGCTTTGTTGATTATATCTGTATTTTCCTTGAGGTATAATAGAACCAGTATTCAACATTTGAAAAGTGCAAAGAAAATTGCAACCAAGAAGGAATAATGCTGCTTTTCTATTCGATTTCCAGTTCGCTTTTTCAATCCCAAAAGGTTGAAAACTTTTCTATTCTGTAAATAAATATGTTTTATTGGGTATAAGTTCTGTAAATTTATTAGAAACACAACGTTTCAACAGCAAAGTGCTGCCTTTTTCAAGTGAAAATAAATATAAATTTATATTTATTTTCACTTGAAAAAGGCAGCACTTTGCTGTTGAAACGTTGTGTTTCTAATAAATTCACAGAACTTATACCCAATAAAACATATTTATTTATAAAATGAGTTCTGAAAAGTTTTTTTTCTATTCTGATTCTAATAATGGGTGCTCACTTTTAACTAATTCTGGCGTATTCTCTTCTCAATACATTTTTCCACGATTCAAAAATCTTTTGAACACCAGTATGAAGCTTCGTCGAACGGCTTTTTCCTGTGCTACTCTATAGGGATCAAAGTTCTTCGTTGTAGTTTTAACGCACCTAAAAATGTTGTATTAAACTTTTCACATTTCAGAGGAAACTTTATTATCTATCAAAATTCGATTGTTCGCTGTCTGGTGAGTGCATAAAGCTTGCTGCATGATGAAGTATGTAGTACTAAACTTCTTAAATAATTTTTCATCACAGATAAATTGAAAGTTTCAGATCAAACCGTTTCATTATATATTCTTATGATATTATATGAATGACTTTCCATTCAAGAATATATAATAGCAAGACCTTGAAATTGAGTTTACTATCTAAATATATGATGTACGCATATACTTTTCACGTTTTTCACTTCATGAGACCATTCTTATTAGATTAGATTTAGTATTAGCTCCAGTAACTTTATTCTGATGAAAATTTGATATTCATGCGGTAATATTATTGGAATTCATCTAACATCACTTTTCCTATGAAATTGATCTAGCATATCTTCGAGAAAACTGCATAAGTATGCAGAATTTTATCATTTTTTGTTGAAGATATCAATTCAATCATAATTAAAGTTGTTGTCAAAATTTCAAGCAATTCGATAATAAAGCGTATGATCCAATAATATCTAATCCTTTGTAGGACCCTGAATCCTAAGAATATATCCTACAATTATCAAAAATGTGCCTTTAGTACCTCACAGCTATCGAACTTAGCCTCTGGAAGCCTAAACAGTACCTCAGAAACATAGATTTCTCTTCCTTGCTTTGTAATACATAATTATTTATAACTATTGAAAGAGTAGAGAAACTCCAGGAGTAGTCTCTCGCTTCACATTTCATTTGACATTGAAAAAGTTGACCAGTTTCGATTCCTTAATGAACCATCTTAAGGACCGGTGAAAAAATTTGTAGCCTTCGGTCTTTCTAGCAATTGCATATGTTGACCATATACATTTTCAATGTACATATTATGTTATAATAGTTTATTTTTTGTTTCACCTCCGGCATGAAGAGGAAAAATATTCTGGAGCATTTTTAATTCACAACACTTATTGTATCCTATCATATATAATCTTTACTTGGGATGACTATGTTTGTTTACCATTAAAAGTCATACCACTAAACTCTTATGCTTCAAGCCAAATGGCACATTTTTCAAAGTTTAACAATAGAAATATATCGATTGACAGAGGAATTGGAGATTACTGCATATAAAGTAGTTAATAGTATGGTAATAAGTCATTTACGTTGGTTTGGGTATGTGGAACAAATGAAGAATGGAAGATTTTCGAAAAAAACTGTTATACTTATCCAGTAGTATAACATGAGTTTATTAGAAGCGTCTTTAATGATGGATTCTTATAAATCTTTTTTATTCGATAGATATTCATTAGGACGTGTGCCTTCCGGGGATTTCATAATTTTCATGCATATAGTATTTGCAGAACAGATGTCAAACGTTGAAAGTTTGCAATAATCAATGTGCTTCTATCTTTTAAGGTACGTTCCACTGGACGACCGCAACGCTCATGTCGCCTCAATAATCGTTCCACAAGACGATCGCAGTCTTGGCATTCCTGATAAATACGTCATAGATGACTTCATTGGGATATTGACTACTTCAAGCTCACAACGCCCGCGATTGAAAGGTGGGTCGAAGCGGTCGTTGCGTCTATTTCTGCAGAAATCACCGAGAAGTTCAAATTAAATGAGAAGATGCCTTTCCAATTTATACTTTCGATTTCAAAATATGTCAATTGATTCAAGATTTTCCGGTTGTCAATGTAACAGATAATTTCATGGTATCTCATTATCATTATTTATTATTTAAGAGTGAATTATTTACACAGGCATATTGGATTCATTCCATTCGTATATCTTTTTTGTTGCAGGTTAGTTCAATCTTATTAATAATTTAGTTTTTGATTACAATCACAAATATACAGTTTATTTGACATTTAACAGAAACTCGCATCGTTCCTCTTGAAGCACCAGCAATATCGACCATGAGTAAGTGGAACAGCAAAAACCGCGGCCGTTAGCGTGAGCAATGCGGTTATCTAGTGCATCGTACTCTAAGAAAAACTAGAAGAGAAAAATAGACTTATGTTTACAAGCATGATCAAGTGACTCAAGAAATCTGGAGAGATTACATGATCACAACTAACAAATAGTGTGGTTCGATGAGATCATCGAATTCCTCTTTAGGTACATATGCATATCAAATTTAATGTAGATATTGGAATATTATAAAAGATTTGCAGAAAATTAAAGATTCAGTGTGGTACCTGAAGGCCTTTCGGCAAACTGATTCCAATCATAATCTAATACGGTCAGATCGTGATGAAATTATGCGCATATACCAAATTCCAACTCAAATGATCACACGCTCTACATGCCATCATGGATTTTTGATCGACTTTGGGAATGATCAGAATCGTCTGAAACTACATTCAATATTTCTGGTGAGAAAGCAGCTTAGTCACAATACTTTCTTTTCCGAGCGTGCCGGCGAAGTGAGAATATATTTGGGTGGAGTTTGAGGTGGAATATTGCATAAAGGTCCTGGGTGTGAGTCAATGAGTACGATTGCTCTTCTATTTCGCGAGAATAAGCTATCGAGTGAGAGGATTATTTGAGCTTGTATAGGTTTTGTGAATTGAGCAGTGAAGGTGTCCAGCTGGAAATGATTGCTGGGTAAATGTAGAATAGAGTACATACTTGACTCATTTTGAAGTTTCAAACTTCCGATAATCTTGAGATTTTTGGGTTAAGAATCCATGAAATGAAACAATTCCAATTTCTCATGTCATCTGCGTCAGTGTACGAATGTCAAAAGCAGCTGTTCTTGAGCTCTTTTCTGGTTCTATCTACAGTATGGATTACGTAGAATTAAATCTATTTTTATTTGACTCTGAATGATAGTTCTGTTATTTACAGCACTTTAAAGTAGTATGGAACAGGTTAAAATGTGCGCTTTGAAATAAAGATATATATGTAATACCATCAGAGTTTTTAGAAGACTTTTTTTTTCTGTCACCAGAAGTTGCTGATTCATGATCAAATGTGAATATTTCAATTGGATTTCTTGATAAATACGTTCTCTGCGGACAAAAATATGGGAAATATTTCCCAAAACAGGTGTTTTTGGAATCTGGATACCTATGCACTCGTGCGAATTCTATCAGAGCTCAAAATATTCCAAATTTTTCGTCTTCTAGTATGAACATCATATTGTGCCAAGCAATGCACGCTTTATTGTGTAGGCTGTATTAAAACGTAAGTATGTGAATATGGATAATTAGCAAATAGTTATCACCAAATATCAATTTCATTGAATCTGTTAGATGTTGAGGGAGTTCAAATCACATGAAGTATTGTCAACTCCAATCAAATTGCGAATATTTCATCACATATCCTCAATTGTACTTTCTGACATTTACATACATATATTAAAATTTCCATAACTGTATCCAAGTGACGTTCATTGTACACATTTCTGAGTCAGTTGAATATACAATAGTTTATGATCGATTGCGTTATAAAATAACCCTGACCATATCAATCTGAGGTGAGTAAATATCGACCGTTATCAATTTAATAGCACTCATAGAAATAATTGAAAATATGAAAATAAATTTACTGATGTAGATAAAATTTCCTTGGAATATAATCGTAAAATAAAAACATGGGGGTACTAAGGGTTTGCCCGTGAAGCATATTTTTTCACAAATTTTGGAGCCATTGCTTATAGAAAAATCTATCGAATTTGAGCAAAATATCATCTTGAAGTAAGTATGTTACAAACCGAAACGCCTGGAAAGCTACAAGTATTGATCAAAGCCCTGAAAACTTTGTCGTGTGCGTGGTACGTGCCTTTTTCACATCGGAGGAGAAAGTGATAGAAATTCTATAAATATCATTTTGTGGAAAGAAAATATGGATATATATTGGTGCCTAACCAAAAACTATTCGTTGGTCGGTAAATTCAAAATTAGGACAATTGAACTACGTAATTGTCTGTTTTTTATTTTGATAATTTAGGTTTGCCTCATAATTTATCGTGCAAGTCACATTCACAGACTGATTGAACGGGTATAAGCTATAAGGCTCCAGCACTTACGCTGAGAATATATAGATCTTTCATATTGTTACAATTTTATAGCAGATATTTTACGAATCCACCTACAATGTATTTTATTGAACAGAAAGTATCATTCAGATTGAGTGGAGCGAAGTCGAGAATTTCATTGCACGATTGACAATCCACTTGCTACTTTATTTTGATGCAAGTTTTCCATTTATATTTCTGAAAAGGTTATGTTGGATTTTTGGAATGTAAAATATTGTAATTCCAACAAATATTCCATGCAATAAGAATTTTATGACTTACTTCATTTTTGGCTTAAATTTATGATATAAATTTCATATGAGACTTGTTTGTTGCGTTCAAATTGATGAATATATTAGCAAGAAAAATGAGATCAAACACTACAAAAATTTTGTTATTACTTTGGCCGCAGGAGCCATCTGTCCTAATTCTGCATCAATTGTTTGCTACTAGCCAGCATTGGAAGAAAAAATTAATAGTGTCGTTTTCAGGAGGGTTTTTAAGGCAAAAATACGGAAATATAAATAATCCTTATAAAATCATATTCATAATCACTGTGCACACCAATCACTTTCTGTGATTGGTGTGCACAGTCGGTGGTGAGGAAGGGCATATATACATGGCCAACAATACAGCTTATTTTTCTTGCAACAACCAGCAATCTATTCAAATTTTTCATATATTTTAATTTGGGAATGTCGCACGGACTGCTGGCCTTTAATTTTGATATTTTGAGTGAGTTTTAAGTCTGGCATTGGTCTTGTTTTCATAATTTCATTTTTCGTTTCGATATCACGACGTGAAGAAGGATTCTCCAGTAGATCACAAATTATAAATCTATTTTCAGTTGTCATTCTACAAATGATAATTCCACAAGAATAAATAATTTAAGAAACATATAAAATAAGTGTTTACCTAATATTGTTGTCTTAAAAAACAAATAACAATATTTCAACTATTTTAAAACAAACTTATAAAAGGCGTTTGAAGAAGAACTCAGCTGAACGTTGAATATTCAGCTCCAGGTGCAGAAAGTCTGCCTGCACCCAGCGAGAGAGAACGAGCGATAGGAGATCGCTAATTTCGGTATGCTTTTTCTCTGTCAGACTCTATTCCTTCACTTTCCTAATACTGACTATGCTAAACATTTCTGGTTGCATAAATGGATGAAATACGCTCTTCATCTGATTTTATAATAAAAATTTGTGAAACAAAATGAAGTATTGTATGAACCATTATATAAATTTTATTTACGTAATTTCTGATATGTTCATAGGGCACACCCTGCACATATGGACTGCACGCCACTAGGCGACAATCATAAACACTTATTTTGTCCTCAACGGAACTTACTATTACGATGAAGCCAAGCCTTAGATGTTTGAAATTATGCACTCCAGCTAGTATCTTATTGTTATGATAATAATTGGCATGCAGAAATCAATCTCACAGCAGTATTATTCACTGTATTAGAGCTGAAATGGAAAATTCAATGAACATCTAGCTTCAAGGATAACCTTCAAATTTGATCAGTGACTGATTTATACAATGCTATCAACATTAATTTATGGACAAACTAAGAGGTGATATATCTGAAATACGTTACTGTTGAATTCAGGCATTGTTCACTACATGCAAACCATCAACCTATTGAGTTTTTCGCTAGTGATACGCTGTCTGTTTCTATAGATAACACATACATGCATTATTCATAGCTATTTTGTTCTCGTAACATAAATGAAATTTTGTAACACTGTGTAATATTTTTGTACTACCCATCTGTCAAACTTTCTCCTGAAGTGGAAATGTTCAGTGAATATTTATTGAATATATTGATTGAAATCGTACGTCTTTGCATGAAAATTTTTCTTCAGAAGTTTACCAGTTTATCATAGAGCATAATTTGAATTATGACAACAGATGAACAAAAACGCAGTGAAATTCCATGAATCTCTTGAAACTTGTTACGTTATTCATCTGTTGCTCTATTGTGAACACATCGCGTGTTGTTAGCTCATTTCTCCTTCAATTATTCAGCCTACATGCTATTCGTACACGTGCTGGTTTCACCTCTATATTTTTATCAACTTTATTAGATTTACGAAGAAGTTATAAATATATTAGCAACAGTAACAGGTTGCAGGAAGCAGTTTCCAAATGATTTTTTGTTCCGAAAGAATTATCACTAGCACTGTATGTAGGTTTATCTTCAAACAATAGTAATAAAAGACCGAGACAAGACAAAAGATACGAAAAATGATATTTGCTAACATAGGTTGGGAACTAGAACACTTCATCCAGCAATCAAACAGACACAATGCGAATCAATAAATCAATTGTGTAGATATTGTTAGTATTATCGAATCCTCACTGATTAGTGAGTTTTACAAAGTTTATCCATGAATGCAGCACGTGATAGTACCAATAGAAATACCTCAAAATGAAGATGAACTCTAATGTGATATTATACTTGGTGTATCAAAGGAATATGGTGGATGTGGCCTTTATTCTGAGTATACGAAATGTGATCATGGAACTATAATATACTCTCTGTCGTACTCTCCACAACAACTAAGAATAACCGAAGCTTGACGACCGGTCACCATATTCAACAACTGAGAAAATATAAATCAATGTATCAAGTATACCATAAGTGTTCGTCTCAACCGTATCGGGTGAAAGGCGTGATTAATATTTATTAATTCCTTTCTTTTTGACCTACCAAGTCACTGCTACTCATCAGACAGGTTTCTGATCGATTCATTCATTGGTTCAGTCCTACAAACAGTTTGTATAGGTCATTTGGAATTTGTCGCAGAACTTGATCACGAGAAACCATTATTAACATAAAACTATTTCTACAGCTCAAATTCTCAAACATTCTGAGAAATGAATAAGCTCAATACAGAACGCACTTTACAAGTACATTGTTAAGAGTATAGATTCTGCATGAACGAGTGAATAGGATCTTTCACGATTTCTCAGAAACCTCGAGAAAACACATCAAAAAAACTATTGGCACAATTTTTTTGTGAAGGAAAATCATTATAATCAGCTGTTACGATTTTGAAATGAAGGACATTTGAAAAGGTCACGAAAAACCTTCATGTTTCTGTGATGTCACTCCGCACGTTGACATTTATCTGTTGCAACGTTTTGATTTTTGGCAAAAAACAGCAACTAGGTTATTTATTATGAGCGACTCTTGAGATTTGACAAATTAAATTGATAAATTCGTATCAAGACAATGAATGAAAAATAATTGTTGACTGCTTGTGATGGCCTCGGAAAATGGACAAGTTTGACCTCACTGTCTTAAATTTTTTTCTCCCTCATTATCATATTCTATTTGTCGACCTTACTGGGCTACAAGCTATAATAAATAATCTCAGCGTTAAGTTTGACGAATCTAGAAACAATGTTTATAAAAGTTGTGGAAAGTCGAGTACAAACAGTTAATAATGCGGAAATGTTTGAAAGAACGTTCACTTTGTCATGGTGCTGGCTGTGAAATATGCACTGTATTTAGAATTATGATTTAAAAATACAGAGTTTGGCCTTGGCATCATTCCAATGTAAACTTTCTCAGCTTTGTCTCATAAATATTAATTTCACACCAGTACTAAAAAAGCCATGGTCCTTGAGAAGTTAATCATAATCGCCTCTTTGCTATTTCACTGAGAGTCATTGTTTTATTTTTCAGATAAGAATTTAATTTGCTCGAAAAGAGAAGTCCACTAGTTTCTCTTCTAACTAACTGATGAAACTACTTGATTAGATATTAATCATTCAGCAATAAAAGATCCTGCAATACATTTTCCTTTCCATTCAATAAAGATATTCTAGAAGGTATTATAGTATAAGATCCGTTAAAGGTGTCGGCCTGCACCGATCAAGTAACCGAGTAAAATCTTCTGGGATGAAATAAAAGTAGATTGTTTAATAAGTAAAGAAAAGAGGTAGTTTTCTAGTGAATGTATAAGATTAATGTACGAGCGTAGCGAGTGCATTAATTATACACGAACTTTAGAATCTACTTTTTTTTACGTGTTGAACATGCTATTTTTTCGTGTACTTAAGAATAAGTATACAAAAATAACATAAAAATTTAAAATTTGATATTACATGAATGTTTTCAAAAAGGAAGCTATGTCAAATTTGTTTTTTAAATTATTATTGTTAACATGGTCATAGTAACAAAACATCATAACTCATGTTTATTGTGCTTGTGAATACGCACGAGTGGTATTCACAAGCACAATAAACATTCGTGATAGCACCACAAAAATAATCGATAATACTTGAACTACTCATGGTATAATATATGAAAGTTCAGGGAATTAATGAAGATATTTTGATAGCTCACTTTTTTGAGAAAGTTAGTTTTATAGTCTAACTTGTTAATATTTTCATTATAATCTTCACATTTTTATAGGCTAAGACTTTTGAATCCTCAACATTGTGGTCAGTGTATTCTATGTTGAAAAGCACGTTGCAAATTAATGAAAATGTGGACATTTCTGTATATAGAAAGTTGATTGCATATATAAAACGTCAAAATGAAGGGTATATGGCAAAGAAATCTAAAGTTTTGACGATGGATCATGTTATAATGTTTTTGTCGAAAACTCCTGATGATTGATTTCTGTTCATGAAAGTTGTATTAATTTTCGCTCTTCATGATGCATGTCGAGGTGATGAACTACGCATGTTACAAGTTGACAACATTGAAAATAACGGATCTGTTTTGTTGTCACATTGCATGATACAAGAACAAAGAAAAAACGTGTCTTTACAATCTTATCAGATGTGAGAGGTGTCAATGGAATTGCATTATATCGAACATATTTGAGTTTACGACCAAAAAGTATTGGTCATCGTGAGTTCTTTGTATGTTACCGAAAAGGCAAATGTACTGTGCAGCCAGTAGGAATTAATACTGTCTACAGTATACCAAGAAAAATTGCAGAGTATTTACAACTTCCAAATGCCAGTAGTTACACCGAACATTGTTTTCGAAGGACTTCTGCGACATTACTTGCAGAGAGTGGGGCTGACATCCAAATGTTGAGAAGGCATGGAGGATGGTGTTCGAGCACCGTTGCCAAGGGATACGTTGAGGAGGGTTTTGAGAATAAAATAAATACGACAAGAAGAATTTTTAATGGTCAGCATAACGTTAGTGAGCAACCTTCATCTATTGGAACTTCTTGTGTCTCATCAACAGTAGCATCAAGCGAACGAGCCAGCACTTCTTTGTCAGTTTCGGATTTCCAGTCGATGGCATCTTCTTCTGGCACAACATTTAATAATTTACACAATTGTACACTTGTACATAATTAATATTAATAAGTTTAATGATAATGAATAAATTTGTTTGTATTGTTTGTTGCTATGAAGGAAAGTGTTTCTATGCAGAAAAGTGTTCTTAAGTGGAAAAGTGTTACTGGCGAGAAAAGTAGCACTTTTTTTTATTATTTTCTATCCAGAAAAGACGCTGTTTTCTATCGAGTACACGAAAAAATATGTTGTTCATCCAGAAATAAAACATATTGACAAAAGTAACGTTAGTGAGTTGCCTGAGGAAATCTGTTCAAAGTTAAATTCAATACCTCAGTATTTTTTTCCATATCTTCACCGATCTTGTAACAAGAAAAATTTAGCACTTATTGAAAGTATAAAGCCTATAGAAAATGCAAACATGGGGCTGCTTACCTTTTTCTATTCAAGGCTATATAGTTGTCAGGTTTCAATAGGTGAATCTAAAGTGGTACAGGAAAAAGTAAGCAGCTCTATATTTGCATATTTTAAAGGCTTCATACTTTCAATTACGATTAAATTGTTTTGGTCACAAGATTGGTGGATATATGGAACAAATAATCATTGAATTATAAATTAGATATAGACTTGAACAAATTTTTCAGGCAACTTATCAACGTCACTTTTGTTAACAAATTTTATTGCATGAAATTTCATTCGGTTACTTGATCGTTGCAGAATTCTCACACAACTGATTTGTTTCTTAGTGTTTCAACCGACTCGTTGTACATCTTCTTGCGACTTCGTAAGTCTATATTTGCCATAAATATCATTAATCTCCTAACTTTTTCCAATTGGATGATCAAGGTGTATAATTCAATTTTGATAATACCCAAAAAAGCTCAATTTGAGAAATTTCTAAGAGGCATTCTTGAATATCAATCAAGATGCTCTATTTCAGCAATTACATGAAATATGTCAATATGCATATCGATGTTCATCAGCTCCTTTCGAGAATTATGAAGAACTCTAAGAAAAAATAGTAGGAATTGGAGCTGACATAAAAAAAGTATTAAAATTTCTTGCTTTTTCCCTGCAGCACGACTTTCCGAGATAATGTTTGACAATGATTTGTGTTGCATCCCAATATTTTTAAAGAGTATTATACAATAACTTTTGATAGATTAGTCAACTTTTTTAGTGAGGTAGCGAGTTCTAAAGACGATGCAGGGGTAAGTGATCAACCATGAATAATTAATTGCACTCACTTCATACATATTTGGTAAGATAGTTCCTAACGCTAACAAACTTCAGAGCTCACAGATATTCCAGTTGATTTCTTTATCAATCCTTTGGATGATCACAGTAATAATTGATAGCCTCAAATATTGGATGAAATCGCTTGCTATAGTCAAGTTATTTCGTACCTAAGTTTTGAATAAACACACATCAAATATTTGATATTGAACAATGCAGTTTGATAATATAACGATACATCCTGTTTGATCATTGAACAACTACAACTTGTCTCAATCCATCAGAAACTTTTATGAAAATAGACGAAGAATTTCAAGCATCATCCACGTGCAGTGTTTTATACTCAGTATAATGAGCATGTGAATGATCAAAACATATAAGGATTAAATATGCTCATGAAAAAAATTAGGTGCCATTTGAAGGCATACACATCTTATATATATATATATATGTATATATGTATATCTTAGATTCAGTTGAGAAATCTAAACTTGTGTACAGTTCCGTTGAACCAAGCTTATTTACTATGATTACAATTGCTGAAATAATAGGGAATATGCATGAAATTTAGTTTTGATTCAAATTTTTTTTTTCCGAATTTATATTGGCCGGATTTCTGTACTAAACCATCATTTTGGAATTCAATATCTTTTTGATTGCTTAAAATCAATAGATAAAAATGCAAATTAAGCGCAGGAAATCCAAAGTTCCAAGACACAACACCATTGGTTAAAGCAAAATGTGACGTCAAATACTATGCCAACAAGTGCGCACTGCTTACATTCGTGTGACATTGCAGGCTTTTGATTAGAAAACATAGCAATAACGTATGTTGTAGTTCCATTTATTGTTTAAGTGTCATTTCAGCATCCTAGTGAGATTATAAATCATTTGAGACAAAGTGGTTTTGTAAAAGCACAATCGGATAATCTGCCAAGAATAGATCCATTCATGATGTCTTATTTTCTTTCAAATCCAAATTTTACGTCCGCTGAAGTAGAAAGAGTGAACACTGCAAAGTAATTATTCAATGATAATACATTATGTACGCTATTTTATCAAATACAATCCTAAATATGATGAGCAGTGAACATAACATATAATTTTTGTTTATTTAAGAACGAGCAAATGTTAAACGAAGCCGCATACATACACTGTATTTCATTGCTAAAACTAATCACATATAATGTTATTCATGATCTGTCAAATTTATTATGATACTTTATCTCTTCTGATAACCTTACATCATTTCTTACGTATTTTAGAACCTGTCTGGATTGGAAAAAGACTTTACCAGGCACATTTCTGATAGTATTTTGCGTTCAGGCACAATGCAATACTTATTAATTGACTTTTGAGCTTTTTGAATATAGAAATAAGCTGAGAACAAAAACACCTGTAGTAAACAATGGACTGTAATGTCACTGGACATATAACTTGACGTCATCAATAGAGCGCGCGAAAATGGCGGCGTTTAACAGCTCAAAATCATTCTCAATTCTAAATATTTTTTCAAACTTGATTACAGCACTTTCAAACATAATTTATATTTTTTACTATGTTATAACGATGTAATCAGTGAATTAGAAATATGAAATAAATTAATGAATATACCCAATTGCACCCATAGGAAATGAACTCAGTTTAACTAAACAATAGATAAGCTTGAATTGTACAACCAGGTTTTGGGATGTTCATGTTCCCCTTGAGAAAAGTAGAGTTACAGCAAATGAGTACAAAACAATTGAACGATTATTTGAATAATGATCAGTACTTATAAATAGTAGTTTATACAACAATAGTGTAAATTAGAGCGATATGACATAAAACCAAGTATTTGGTGACGAGGCTTGTTGATCTACTAAAATTGTAGGCTGGGTGTCCTTATGATTGTCTACACTCGTATTGTAGACCAGATTTTTTCTATGATCCCTAACTTTCATATTCTCATAATTATTGAACAAGGAATCATACTCTGGAATACATAGTTGGAATATCTATATTTGGCTCATCTTAAGATATGAATAGGCTCCAGTTGCATCCTAGTAATGCATGTATGAGATCCACCTGTAGCCCTAATCTATGTGGCAGACATCCCTGGGGAAGCTAAACGATGTCGCTAATAGAATTATGTTCTCTAATTAATTCCTTCAACTTTGATAGTGTTTATATTTGCGTTACAACAAACGTTATATGTAGAATAGAGCTATAATTCAATCAGTACCATTCACAAAAAAAAAGACTGATTCAGTTATCTTCCTAATATCCAGAATCTTTTATCGATCTGAATTTGGTAACATTAACGTGAACACATCTTGGAAATTAAAAAGTCAATCATATTTAAAATTGAGCGTGAGGGATAACATTTGTGAATAAAACATCCTTGACTGTTATAATTATCAAAGCAGAAATGATGTACACTTCACCTGTAATCAGATTGAAACTATTAGACCAATTTCTTCTGTAAATTGTGGATCATGGATTGTAGGTTGTGGATTGTGGCTGTCTTGAATCAACAATCTATATTTGTTAATCGTTTCAGCATTCCAGTCAATCGGAAGCCTTGATTCGTAGATCCGAACAAGCCTTGAATCGTTCTTAAGTGGAATAGACTATAAGTTAAAGTTGTTGCACTGATTGCATGTTACCAGGCTCACGATATAAAAATTATCTATCATTAATATAAGGTTCAAGCCAATCTCAACGTATTCAGATGGAAAGTATCCTAGAATATGTCATTACATGGATCTTTGGTTGAAAGCCGAAATTTCTGCCAAACTCACAAGTATTGCATTATAGAATACAAAGATTCAGACTTTGTAATATTAGAGGAGAAACAGGATACCGAAGTGGCCTTGACATACAAACCCTCATTTTGTTTTGGCAGAATTCCAATTCAAACTCTGCAGTTGTAACTTCCGTAGAAGATATTTCTTACAAAATATTTTCTTGTTCTCGACGTAAACTTTCATTTAAATTATGGACAATTGCGCTAAGTTATGTTCATCCAGCAGAATAATTCATTCAATAAGCACGAAGATTTAACCAGCAGCAATAACTACAGAAATTTTGTCTCATTGCAAGTTTTTGAAGTTTAATTTGCTCATGTTAAGGAGTCTTACTGGATGTGTACATGAAAAAAATATGTGGAAATACACATTCAATTATTTAAATTATATCTCATCTCATGTGATGAACGTCTTTCTAGCTACCAAGTTCTCAAACACAAGAAAAACCCAAAAAAAAAGAAAGACACTCAGATTACGTACGCACAAATCAATTGTGGCACTCTGAATATGGAAATAGGTTCTGAGTAACAATATCGTAACATTATCCAAAAATACTTACTTCTTACTTTTTGGTGGTTCATGTTGAAGTTGGTTTGTATTTACCTTCAAAAGATTGTTAATGAAGAATGTCACTTGCGATGCTGAAGTGCTAAAGAAATTCAAAATTCGATTTCGCTAAGCTTTGAAACTCCATGTTAATTTAAAAATAAATTACTCCGAACATATTTCGCATCAGAAAGTTCTACATTGTAATTTTCTGTACGTAATGTCATTACCCCACTAAAATGTAATGAAAGACTCTTTTACAGAATATTTTTCTTGATTGCATGTTACAAGATCCTAGCATACGAAGTTTCTAACTTTCATTTGAGGAAATTGGTTTTCTATGCTAAATACCCATACAATACATAACGCTACCCTTTAAATGAAAATTGGAGCCTTTACACGTTTCCACGAAATTCAATGAAAATAATTGAATTGTTGTCAAACTAGTCTCCACTTCTAACGATCTTAAGTCTCTGGATTATCATAATTTTGAACAAACAGTCTTAAACTCAATATATTCATCATTAATAGAAGAACTGCGCTATGTGAAGCTCGTGCATTGTATAAAAGTCTAGAATTCAATATCTAATCAGCGAACATATGAATTCAGTTCAAAGGACAATCAAGGAGTATTCAATAGACAGAAGTTAATAAACCCAAACAAAAGCTCACTGACTGACGTCATATAAGCTGGAATGAAGCAAACATGAATATAGTGGTAGCAAAATCAACTTCAATTTCTAAAAAAGCGAAATTTTGAATAATAGTCGGGTTAATTCTGTGATGAAATTGTTTTGAGATAAATACAGTTGAACTTCAGCATAACACAGATAATTTGATACAGATCTTTGTAATGCGCTTTATGAACTGGACAAACCATACTATTATGCAACATTATCAGCACAGTTCCATTCTAATTAATAATTTCCGAATACAGCTACATTAGTAAATACATAAATTACTCTCTAGGGGCTAGAATTTGAGAATATAAAGCTCAATTACTATTCTACAGCTATTTTCAAACAATAAACTTCATTGTGTTCAGGAATATGTGCGGACAAATTTTTGATTTTATCCCTGCAGCGGTGGCGCTGAGTCTATGAGACTCGAGCTTCAGAGAATTGTATGTGAAACGTGTGAGGATGGATATTTTGGGTCTTTTTTCTCAGTAGCTTTCTAAAATTCAGTACTCTATCGATTCATGCAGTGATAGCAGTGCTAATTATTTTTAGATTGATTTGTATAGCCTTTCGAGCCGGTCGGACTCAGCACCACCACTTACGGAACATCAATCTCAAGTTGTATGTTGTAATAATTTGTGTATGTTTCACGCTTATGGTGAGTGGTAAATCATTATCTCAATAGAATCAAGCTCCAATATTCCAGATAAATAGTTTATGGGGAAGGACAGGCTGATTTATCAAGATTTTTATGAAAAGTATGCTCTGATATTAGGAGAGCTTTTGACGATGAAGAATCTTAAGAATCTTGAAGAATATTTGTCTAATTCTATCACAAAGAGTAAGGGGGAGAAAGAAAGTAATACCCAGAATTTATCATCAACAGCAAAAAGATACGTGCATGCTATCATTTTCATTAGCAAAGTTGGCATAGCAATACCACAAAATAATATTATTGTGAAATTTGTGAAAAAATGTTGTGTTCGGGGCATACAGAATTTCTCAGCCCTGTATGTGAATCTCTGCCATAAAATAATTCTCGATATCATTTGTAACATGTTCCATATGCTTATAATCTCGAATGAATATTCTTCTGGAAATACATTCACTGTTGTAATATTGCTTATATTTTACAGCACAATTTTATATCTCCATATATTTTACCTCAGATTGATTAGACAACTTCAATAATAGTGAGCATATGAAGATAATGGAGGTGAATATAAGGAATATAAGTTTAAATGATCTAGGTCCGACACAATTGCTGAAATTGATATTTTCATTATGAGTCTCTCACCGCTTATGCGCCATGGGGCGCCACCATTCCAGGACTATGCTGCCAAACATAACTTTTCACACACTTTTAAACGGGCATTATATCCATGCTCCAAATAAAGGATTTCTTTTAAAGTAATACATAAAACTGTGAGAAAGTTCGTTGAGTAGAGTTCTACGATTCTCACTGCCCCGACCTATAATATAATAGTGAATTATTGCAATCGTGATTTTCTGACAGCTCCAGATTTTGATGAATCTTGACGTTTAAGACCCTACTGAACTCGAAAAACATAATTTCAAAAAAGTCGGTCTGCCTGACGGTGATGATTTGGCACAGCATTCATAAGAATAATTTTTCATAATGATCAGTGGTAAATTCGTTATATTTCTCTGAACCAATGAAATAATGAGAGTCATAATTGTTTTTTTAAGATAAGTAATTTGGCTCTATCGTGTTTGGTATCAAATTAGAGCTCTTATGAACTCAAGCTAGCAAGTATGCATACGAGCAAAGTACATACTAACACTACTCGATTCTACATATCTTGTTTCTCAGAAAATAAGTAACGTATGATGGGACTGGGATCTTTGACTACAATTAATTGAACAAATATGCACATTCAAATTTGATCAATATTACATTATCATTTTCCTCTATACAGGATGGTTACTCGAAGGACGCACCATAGCGTTTCTAATGCTATTTTTGGAATGCTCATTTATTAGCTTCCCTAATTATTTTACATCAAAACAGTTTGTTAGTTTATTGTAGAAGAGAAATTTCTGTATTTTTGGCACTAATATTTTTAACCCTGGAACTGCACACTGAGGTCTCAGAAACCCCATGCTCCAATTTTTATCTTGTGCACAAGCACAAAGTCAGTCGATATAGTACGATGTGTCCACCTCGTAAATTTAGTTAAGTAATGTCTTCGGTATGTGCTACATGTATTTTGATGATAGTGAAAGTAATTTATGAATTTGTTTGTGTTTGGGTCTCTGAGACCCCAGTGTGACTGTTTGCGTTCGATTTTTTGGTATAGCTGAAAGCTCTTTATTATTATGCATTTAGACATTTCAGCAGAAAATGACTACTGTGGAATTCAAAGACCCTTCTGCGTTGATAAATGATAAACTTGAACGCGACATTCATGGAAGATCTTATATTTTATTGAACAAGAGAAATTCGGAAAACTTTTTATGTATTGTCCTTTTTTCCAATAAACTGTGCTCTCAAAAAATTCAATGCTATCTCACTTCATCCATTATCATTCTGAATAGAGTACATATCATGAAAATTATTCAAAACAACATCCATTTTTCAGAAAAACTACGTTTTCGTTTGGAATTTTGCGCTAGATTTAAAAGCATATCTAAAAGCTCACTATTATTCGCCATTTTGAAATTTCAGTAGGAAATGACTCTTTTGGAGTTCAAAGATCTTCCTGCATTGATTATTGATAAACTTGAAAGTGAAATCATGGAAGATCTAGTATTTTATGCATTGAATAAGAAAAATTCTAAAAATTTGAACTTTTTTATGCATAGTCTTTTTTCTCAATAAATTGTGCTCTTAAAGAACTCAATGTTCTCTTACTCCTTTCATGATTATCTCAAATAGATTACGTATAATAGAAATAAGTCAAAACAACATCGAATTCTCAGAAAAACTACGTTTTCGTTTGGGGTTTCTGAGATCCCAGGTGACACTCATGCAACAACAAATAAAGTGTGCATGTCCAGGGTTGATCTTACTTTACCAGAAACCAGTAAAGTTACAAATTCATTGATAATTTTCTCTAAATCAACAGTGTCATGGAATAAAAAAAATTCAAAGTTATTGATCTATATATCATCTGTTGTCATCAGCGTTTCATACCAGATGTCTTGAGTTAAAATGTATAATTTAGGAGAAAAATCAGGTATGGTGGAATGGTTTTATGGTCAAAATACTGCTAAACAAATATCAGCATTCTTTAGTGTTAAATATCCGAATCGACCTATTCCAGGATCAGCTAAAACCATCTAAGACTTATGAGAATTGGAATGCTGGTTAATATCCCATTTATTTTGATATTTCATGGCACTGTTGATTATAAGAAAATTATCAATAAACATTTCTGCAATTTTATTGGTTCCTTTTTTGATCTAAAATAATTAGGGAAGTCAATAATTGAGCATCTCAACAATAGCATTGAAAAAACTATGGTGCGTCCTGCGAATCACCACTCTGTATATAAAATAGTCCCGCCGCAGAAAGAAAACTTCTCGAATTCGACGATTGTGGAAGAAATAACTCACAACTTGTATTCGTGATGAAATTCTTTGCCATCTCATCAATATATACATTCGTATAATTCATAAACGACATAAATAGTCTGAAACGGAGCTCTGGGATTCGAAATGAAGTAAGGACACTTTTTGATGCTTTCAATGGAAAATCGAGATGTAGAATTTTTTTTTTGTTGTATTGGGCTCCCACTAGAGGAATGATACCGCCACAATTATTATCAAATATTTGTTGATTAACAGAAGAAAAGAAATCGCTGTACGTTTTGAAGAATTTTGGGGAGAATTGCCGTATCGAAGTGAGTTCCTAGGAAAAACATGAAGATTTTTCTTGTTCGCAATGAAAATGTATGGAAAATAAGATGTTCATTGTTAAAAATTTTGATAAATGCAAATTCGCGAAATTATGATTATTTTTCAGTCGTCAATAGCGGATTGAAAATGAAACAAATAATTTTTATAATCCTGAAAAACAATATTGATAGGAATAGAAAGAAGCTAGCAAGTTGGTTCGATAGTTCTCTAGATAATCATACTCACCTAATTTGCCATGGCCGTGATTAAAATGGAGCCATGGATAGACAAGGCATTCCAATCGAATCAAAATTATTCTTGCATAGGTAACTCAGGGTATAAAAAACCATTTGGTTGCTGAATTTCGTGTTGAACATTCTTCTATACTTCGAGCATCTCTTAACAGTTTGAGCCTCAATTGATATATTGGATGCATGCTGCCTATCGGTTCTAAATTAGTTAGAAAACTGAGATACATTGATGTAGTTGCTTCAAAAGAATTATGAGGTTATTTCTCATGTTTTGTCAAGATTACGTTGTTTTCCTGAAAAATTTTGAATCAATTCTCTAGTTCACTGTATGAACTTAGATTTGTTCCGCTATAATTTTCGTGCAGAAAACACTCCAAGCAGATACATCACATGCTAGAATATTCTAGCACTTTATGCAAAAGCCTAGCAACCTCATCTCGTCTCGCGTTTGTTTCAAATTCTCCGTCATCGTTATTTAGTTTCGTAATCAATCACTTGGGCCACTGCCATCTATGTTGATGTGTTTTGACGTCGTCGTTCTCAAGATGGCTGCTTTCGCGACTTAGAGCTTTAAGTGGGTGTGACTCTAGACTCTTGACGCTGGAGTCAAGTGCTGCATTTGCATGAGGATTACTAAACTGAGGTGACAACCCCTTTGGGAAACTACTTATTCCAGCTCACTTCACCCGTTTCCCGAATGAAAACTTACTCGTTCTACCAGACCTATAGTCCTCCCAAAGGAGGATTTGGTGGTCAGTTAAGCTATACATAAGCTCCACTATAATTCACAACAAAGCACAACTTTAAACTCTGCTCTGGTCAATAATACGAACTTAACAATAGTTAATTCAGTTATAATAAGAATGTATCTCTAATAAGTGAAACAGATGACATCCAAACTTTCTCAAAATCCGTATTTTTTTCTCATCTATATTCTTATTGAAATTCGGAGGGAATAAGTGGTGAGTTTTGAAGAGACATATTAAAAAAATAATTTCGTTTTGATACAAGAAGGTATTTTCACCTATAGCTACGGAGATAATTTGTATACTTTTTATAAAAGCCCTTGATTAGAATAATATACTCAAGAAACTTTGGTTTGCGAACGATTCTTGAACCGGTTCTATCAGTCTTTCATTAATGAGAGAAAGTTTCTGTCTTGTACAAGAATCTTGATGATTCATCCATGTCAAGTCCAAAGAAAAGATTTTGGAAATAAATCGTTTCCATTAGCCAAAACTGTCATTCCTTCACAGTTCTGTTCACAGAACAATTTCTGTTTTGGGATGAGAAATTTTGGAATTCAACTGACATACTTATGATGAATGGAAAAATTTGTCGCCGACTGCAATAATAGTGATATATTTTATATCACGGGCTTCGAAGAAATCACGTCCGTAGTATAAAAGTGATTCACGTACGAACGATATATACTTTGAAAGAATCTAGCAATTGAAGGCATAATAGAATTGTATCCAATTGGAAAAGACATATGCTTGCTTCACTGACAAACACGATGCGACAATACATTACTTTTTGTTATTTTAATTTCTTATTCCAATATTTCGCTTTATATCTTCAAATTTATCAGTAAGAAAATTGTCTCAGGAATATTACGACTTTCTTACAAACCAGAATGTGAAATTCTTGTAGCATATCACTCAAAAATCTTCGAAACATCATAAAATCATATTTCTTGCAATAAAAGAAAACACCCAGTCGAACTGACAAAAATAAATATCATTGATAAATCGCTGGTAACGTCAATTCTCCTAGAAACTGTTGAAATCAGTGGAACACATCATAAATCTCTTCTACCAACAGTTCATCAGCTGTCAAAAAGATTCCAAATAACTGCTGTGTCAATTATGATCACTCTCCACTTTTACAACATTCAATACAAAGTAAGTAAGTAGTTCATTAAATACTTTCCGAGAATTGTGCTCTCCTCAGGATGCCCAAGTGAGCTCCTGATAAAAAAATGTACAGAGCTCGGAATATAATAATTAGGTAGCTTTCCAAGTACCTTGTTGGTTGTTACGTATTCAGATAATCTACCTGTTTATGTTTATTTTATATTATTATTTACGTAGGTGGAGCTTTTTTTTGATATATCTCTTATGTCTTCTAGAACTCTCTTTTTATCATATCTTGAGGATCAAATCAAATTATATTTCAATAGGATTCTATCAACGATGTTAAAAACAACTTGAGCTTCGTCGTAATTCCAGATTATAACATTGATTCCCTTACATATAATTATATACAGGATGTAGCAGAAATAAGCACATTGATTTTAAACTGTAATAGAATTCGTCAAGCATAAAAATTCCTCTCAATAACTTTTTTCTGTAATTCCACTGGATATCAAGTAAAAATTCATCAAAGTTTTGTCAAAATTTTCATAGTGCACCTATGATTCAAACTGAATGTTTCTCATTCGTTGGAAGAACGACAGTAGTCCATCGTAGTCTTGTTAATCATTTATTTGAAACTGAAAGAATATTGAACTTCGGCAATACATTGATACTCACTCACCTCGATAATTCTATTTTTGCATGTGTTGTAAGAAAGATTGAATTTGTCTCTGAAATCAACAATTTGGTCTATTAATCGTATTTATATGTCACTGATAACAAATTTCATTTCAATTGAGGGATTTCACGTATATTTCAAATAGTACATTTCTTGAACATCAGATTGGCTGCACAAGTTTATCGCACTTCAATCAGCTGATTTGAATGGTCTGAATACAGTCAGAATATTTGCCAGACTGTGCTGCCATCTATGAACATCTCAAAAAGTAGTTGCTGCTTTCAACTTACTTCATTAACGTTGGTTTTCAAACAAAAAGAAAAAATCATTCAACGATTCATTTAAAGTAAACGGTGGAGTATTTAATTGAATGCAATTCTGAAATAATCAAATTATCGAATAATTCAACTAAAAATATGCCCTCAAAAGAATTGTAGAAGCTTATTCTTCAAGAACAGAGAACAGTCTACGAATATATCAAGGTGAATTTGGCAATTGGTTTGAAATATTCTCCGAGATATAAGATACAATATTTTATTTGTTCAGCAGATCAATCCACGGAGCATATTTCATTGAAATGACCTAAGTGTGATGTTTGTGATAATATGGGAAAAAACTGATACATAGGTGCTTTATTCATAAATTAATGTATTTCAGTCAACTTATCTGCTGTTTTACATTTCAGATAAACGTTAAGATTCAAATATCTCATAGTATTGTCATCATAATGTATGAGAGCACAACATTTTGATGTTGAATACATTAGAATAACCACAATAATTCAATTTTCAGTGCAAAATGACAATTAAGAAATCGAAAAAATTAGAAAAGCTACACATTTTCACAAGTTTAACTTTCGTGACAATAGTTAGTGATCGATTTTTTTCTAGAATTTACTGGAAGAAATTGATAACTCACATATGTCAAAATCAATTGTTCCATTGTAACTGCTACTGGCTCCAAAAATTATGCACCTGAACGACTCGTTGAATTATAAGGAATGAAAAATGCTAAAAAAATATGAGAATTCAAAAAGAATTTATCAAGAAAAACTGTTATGCCTGACAAGCTCTATCACTGGTTGAAATTAATGTCCTTATTTCTGTTACACCCTATATTATTATAGTTCAAATTCAAATCCAGTTTTAAAAATGCTACGCGGATATAATATCGTAGCTACGTTGTCCGAGGGTGTTTTCCTTGGTAGGTTGCTGTTATATTTGGCCGATTTTGACATTTTTTGGAGATATCAAATCTGTCGTTTATCGCCTTTTGACTCGACTAGTGACAGACGTTTCAATATTTCCAAATGAAGCAAACATCTTACAGGATAAAAGTGAAAGATTCAATAATTGTTTTTTGATAGGTCAAGAAAAACTGACACCACTGTGCACTATAGAACCACTATAATTCGTTTTGCTTCTTCCAATTTTTTGTACCTTCTCGATCTAAAATGTATTTGTTTGTAGTATTAGGAAAAATATAGGCAAAAGACGTTTTAAAATTTCCCTCAAATTTCACTTGAAATCCTCTCAATATCTCCTGTCAAACTCTCGTATCAGCTATCAACTCTTCACAAACAAAACAATGCAACATCAGCAGCACGTACATTTATTACGAATATGTCATGTTTGCCTACATTTCTTCGACATAATATTTATGCACATTGGCGTTGCTGAAGCTGTCGGTACTCTTCGTGCCGCCTACGTTGGGACGTCTCTGTCAATGTCGTCATGAGGTAATAACTCCAAACAGAACGTATAAAGCATATAGGTGCAGCCAGAAGGAGTAGCAAAAACAAGAAGGATGGAAACACGTGGGAATATATGTCCTTCGTAACAAGGATTAAGATGAAGAATAGAAATGATGCATGCATCACATCTATGAAGACAAAAATTATTGAGTTCATGCCTTCCGATTTGTTTCCTAATTTTATATTGTTTTAAATGAATCAGTACATACAGAACTTATAAATCAAAGTAATCGTGACTTAAAACAATCATTGATCAAATAAATACAATACAAGGATGAAATTTAAATTTGGCTCAAATATTTTTATTCCGAATTTTTGTTGGCCCGACATTTGTACTAAACCATCATTTTGGTAATTAATATCTTTTCAATTGCTTAAAATTGATAAATAAAAGTGCAAATTTAGCGAGAGAAATTCAAAGTTCTAAAATGCAACATCTTTGGTTAAAGCGAAATGTGACGTCAAATACTATACCAACACGTGCGCACTGCTCACATTTGTATGGCATTGCAGGCTTTTGAGTAGAAAACAGTAATAATATGTGTGTTGTAAATTCATTCATTGTTTAAGTGTAATTTTAGCATCCTAGTGGGATTATAAACCATTTGAGACAGTGGTTTTGTAAAAGCACAATCGGATAATCTGTCAAGAATAGATCCATCCATTATATCATCTTATTTTCTTTCAAGTACAAATTTTACGTCCGCTGAAGTAAACAGAGTGAACACTGCAAAGTAATGTACGCTATTTTTATAGATACAATCCAAAATATGATGAGCAGTGAACATAACCTATTATTTTTGTTCATTTTAGAACAAGCAAATGTTAAACAAAGTCGCATACATACACTGAATTTTATTGCTAAAACTAATCACATGAATAATGATATTCATGATCTGTCAAGTTTATTATGACACTTAATTTCTTCTGATAACCTTACATGATTTCTTACGTATTTTGAAATCTGTCTGGACTGAAAAAAAGACTTTATCAGGTACATTTCTGATAGTATTTTGCATTCAGGCACAATGCAATACTTATGAACTGACTTTTGACCTTCTTTAATGCTGAAATAAGTTGAGAACGAAAACACCTGTAGTAAACAATGGACTGTAATGTCACTGGACATGTTATTTGACGGCATCTATTGAGCGCGCGAAAATGGCGTCGTTTAAACAGCTCAAAATTATTCTCAATTTTAAATATTTTTTTGAACTTGATCACTGCACTTTTAAACATAGTTTATATTTTTTAATATGTTATAACAATGTAAACAGTGAATCAAAAATATAAAATGGATTCATCAATATACCCAATTATCCGAAAGGTTTCATGATGGAATTAGTTCGAAACTTTTTTGGAGATAGATTTTGCTATTAAATTTCCACCGAATAATAATCAAATAGTCTCTGTGCAAGAGTTTAGGGTAGCTTGCAAGAATAATTCAATAGATATTGAAGACCTACACTTTCACTCAGTCCAGGAAATGACAATCAAGTATAATTTGAAATCACCCTTAGACGACTACGTATCAGTTAATAAAGTCTGTGTACCTACAGCACGTATTTTTATGTAGAAAAGGTAAGTAAGAATTCAGCACAGGTCGATTGAGTGAACTGGAATGACAATTCTTGACATCCTTATAATATAATAGAGTAGCTACAGCAAGTTGCATAAGAATTGGATTTTGTACTATCAAAAAAGAGAAAAAAATAGAAATCGAAATTTGCTATTGCCCTGTATGATGAAAAGTTATGTTGAAAAGTAACACTTACTCTCACTTCATTTCACTGAATCAAATGTAGCCATTCAATGACACAAGCTTCAGGACTATTATTGTGGATGTCAAGAAGTGCACCGTTCTGTAAGTGATGGAGAAAAATATAAATTTTGTTCTTACCACCTTAAGAGGAAAAGCTAATGAATCTTGAATAAATAATTTTTTAATTTTGTTCAACTTGATTAGTCCGCAGCTCTCCTTTAATATAATATGCGATTACGGAACACATTTTTCTCGAATGAATATTTTAAGCTACACTCTCATTCCGGAGTTGGTACTTCTTATCAATTATCAGCAGGAAGTTGAATAAAGTTGCTGGAAAATTTCTGGCGGATTTCGAAACAAAATGTGCTTGGGAATAACTCTCATATGATCTGAGCTTCTGAATTTGAACTAAGAATAAAGTGGAATTCTGACAGAAAGATAAGTAATCAATATTGGCATCTAGATTCTTGACAGGTATATCAAATGTTCTTGATATATAATCACACAAAATCGTGGAAGAAGAGATTTGCAAGGTAAACTGTTCGAATTTGTTGACTTATATTATATAATATACAATGATGATTTTTCTCACAGACAACCATATGTTGCTTCATTGAAGGTGAAGGATAAAGATGACATAATTTTATCATCTTGAGTTTGAAAAACTACCAATATAGAAGCTGTCAATATGTGCAATCTTTTTACTTTCTTGTACAAAGTAAAATTAAGTATTGTGAGACCGACAAAATTCACATATCGAGACTTTGATGGATATATCTGTTTTGAGCATTTCTAAATCCATTTTGACTACTTTCGACTTGAAGTCGGTACGTATGTATGTGCGTACGTATGTGCGTAACTCGCAAATCTCAAAAACCCGTCATACATTTAATGCTGAAATTCTGTATTCAGAACTGGTATAGGGTCCTGATGTGTACCTCGCATTATGGTTGCAATCGTTTGTACAGGAAGTGCACTTTGATTAAAACTTTTTTTGAATTTTCCGCATAAATCCAGAATGATTAGCCGTCGGATACTAAAATTTAGTATTCAAAATGCTGAAGCATTTGAATGATCATCTTCCATTTTTCTACCAGTCGGCTAAGCCGGAAGTGCACTTAATATAACAGAATTTTCGAATTCTCCGCATAAATCCAAAATGATTGAACGTGGAATGTTAGAATGAAATATTCAAGACCATTCAGCACCATTTTCATGCTCACATTCTATTTTCATTGAGATCGACTGAGCCGGAAGTGCACTCCACTCAACAGTCTTTTGGAATTTTTCGCATGAATTCGAAACGATCGGCTGTAGAGTATTGGAACAATTAGTCGTGGAACGATGGAATTCTGTTTCTGATTATCATATTATTATATGCAAAAGATATATCCGATTACATACAAGTAAGGCAGGAGATGCACTATCTTCTTCACTGTCAACATTGTAGCTGACTTGAAGATAGGTATCATAAATTATAGGAAATTCAAAAATATTTACCTAACATTTTTAGGTGAGTTATGTTGTGATCGTTCCTTTGAAAAAACAAAAATTTTCTTTGAAGATGGTTCCACTACTTGAGGAGACTCAGTTATGGAGTCCAATATAGAATTTTATCCCCTATTTGTCCACCCTCATTCCATCCTAAAGAGTGGAACTCATTTTCAAATTTAAATGGGACCAACCGCAAGGTGTAGCCTATTTAATAACATCGGAATCGGTTCATTTAGTGAAGGATTATCGCTCAACATACATAAAAACAGAAAAAATAAGATCCTGATTGAATAAGATCCTGATTAAATAAGATCCTGATGAAATAAGATCCCCTTTTTAAAATGAAGTGATTTTCTAAATTTTTGGTTATTCTAATTAAAAAACGCAACCCGGATATCGCCGAGTATTTCAGATAGTGTAATAGAATTTTATACTCACATGAAAAATGTTGTCTCTCTATCAAGGGCAGTAATAGCATAACTAATCAAGTATTGCTCACCTGGAACAAAGAAAATTTCATTAAACATCAATAAAATCATTTCAAATTATAATAAAAATTATATTTTTCACATAATCAAGTCATTCAAGAGTTTCTCTTCTTTCAGGCAGGGGTCGCAATCAATAGATAATGAGAGCAAATATTTCGTGCTATTTGTTTCTAATCTTGAATAGTCAATCTATCTCAGCAAGTACAGTAAACTTTTTTTTTAAAAGTAATTTAACGATTTTCCATAGACCGACCTTCAATTCATTTCTGGCAGATAAATCAATAACATTCAACTATGATACAAATTGAATTTCCCAGAATGTAATGGTAGTAATAGTGGCTCCAAAAACATAATTGATATATTTATCTAATGTATGCAGACCAACTAATCCAATTTTCGAACGGAATAACTATTACTAATTCATTCCAGTCAATCACGCCCAGTCAAAATCTGAGTGAAAACAATTATATTCCCGCGCATCAGTCCAGTTATACGTGTTTGTAAATCAGCCAATTTCAAAATATGAAAACATCGTAAAATCAATGACAATAAAGTTAAAAATCCAATTGAGCTATATGATACAAAGCATAGCTCCCTGGGAAAATCTGTCTGGATAAAATAAAGCACCAACTCAGTAACAGGGTTTTAAATTGCCGTGTCACAGTGCCAGTTTGGCCAGATTAGATAATTTTAATTTATAGCTGTCCATTAATCAAATTTTCGGGCAAATTTTTATTACTGCTAATCCTCTTGAAGGGCTAACGTTGATCAATATTTAACAAAAATGGGGAAAGGGTTGGATGTTTTGTTGAAATACTGAACACAAATAAATTCGTGAAGGGATAAAGTGATATTGAAATGGATGATTTCATTCTGTGATTTATACATTGCCTAACCTTCTCGTGTAGATATGTATCCAGAAATATCGATTTGAGATGGATTAGAGTATGATAAGATTGACTAATTTGAGTTTGTCTCAACAAAATTACTTATGTAATGAATTTATGTATTAATAGCTTTGGGTGTTCCATTGATCGGTAGAAAAAATTACCACGAATTCATATTCATTTTCAACAGTGGAAATTTCATTGGAATCTGATCAGCCATACAACCGTTCTGCGCGAATAAACCAACAAACAGACAAATAGATAAACAGACAAATAGATAAACAGACAAGAATTCCAGTGATGATCATTTCAATGTACAAATATCGGAGCTGTGAACAATATTTCGATATAGGTATGAAATTAATTTATTCACCCGTATTCTTCATCAAAATAATTAAATTGCTCCCCACTTCTGACAATCATATTGTCAAATTATACTGATATTGAGATATATCAAAGTCCAAAGATTAAATACCCCATTTTCAAACAGTTTTTTGCAAATATTTCATTTTCTCAAGGTCGTAGAACATTTAAGGTGATCTGTAAAAGTCAAGTACACCCTCTTCTCTATAAAATAGAATATTACATCTGAGGTGGAAAGTATTTCATTACAGCCGAGAGCTTATTATATGACCGAGAGGCGAAGCCTCGAGGATCATATATAGCTCGAGGCTGACATGAAATCCTCACCGAAGTATGTATACTATTTTATTCACAATCATCTCTAATTCTCCGGAGAATAATTGATCCAATTTCGTCCATTTTTCAACAAAGTAAATTGATAAAAACAAGAATTTTCTGAAAAATTCAATTAAACATTTGTAGGATTTATGATTTATGAATCAAATTATTTATACGTGTATCCATTGAAATTGTGATAAATGCAGATATCAATTAGTTATAACAGTGAAATGGAGCTATATACTTGCCCCGAATCGAACGAAAGTGTTGCGGATGTAAGTTCATGGCGATTTTGCTCATAATTTACGCAAAATTGCAACATAATTCCGCTTATTTTCCATATTAATTGTTTTATTTGAATCATTATATAATATGATCGGTATTTTTGACAGCAGGGACTATTTTATTCCGACAAAGATTTATGACTGATGCTAGGCAACCCTGTATAAACATTTCCCATCCAAGAGATGGAAGTGTCGCTTCCGACCCGTGAGATAGCCATTGCAGTTGGAAATTACATACTTCCCAACCTCCAAAAAGTTAGGAATTGCCAAATTACTATAATGATTGTGAATAAAATATTTTATGACTCATTTGCGTATCTTCAACTGTTACCGAGATATCGAGCGAAAAATGTGCGATCTAAAGTTTTTAATGGAAAGTATAGCTAATATATCGACGATATAGAATAATATTTCGAATATTCAAATTGGTCGCTAAATTGTGACACATTTATATATTTATTTTGGTGAAAATATCCGTTTGAGCATCTCTGAGTCCATTTTGACGATTTTCGGCTTCACGTTGGTACGTCGAACGAATATTGTTGAAATTTTGTATTCAAGATCTGAGGTCTAGTTTTGCACCTCGCGTTATGTCCTTTCGAATTTTTTGTGTTAATTCATAACCATCAGTCGTAAAATATTGAAGTTCTGTATTGAGCACTTCTATAACATCTAGTTGTACACCTTACATTATGATTGCGAACAACTTGATCAAAAGTGCAGTTTACAAGACAGTTTTTCGATTTTTTTTTGTTAAATCTAGAACGATTAGCTGTAGAATCATAGCGATCAAATGATGACTTTTTATCTTTCCAATCTTACTTTCTATTCCAGAGGTGGTGCGGGAAAGAATGCATGATTGCTCGGCGGTGCACGTCCTATGCGCGGTATCTCATATCACGGTTATAGATACGCAAATAAGTCAGGAAATCATTTTGATAGAAAAAAATGTGTACTTCATTTCCATTGATGACCTCGAATGCTCTATGACCGTGAGAAAATAAGATATTTGCGAAAAACTTGTCAAAAACAAGGTTTAGATTTTTGGCCTTCGATATCTTCTGAAACACAATGATTTGAAAATATGATTTTCGCACACTTATTGTACATCTCAAGACTAAGATATTCTTGCAATAAAAGAACTAGCTCCAATCATTCGGTAGATAAAACCAAAATTAACTGGACTACTACCAAAACAGCTGACTGTTATCGAAAATAGGAGGTTCCTAGTTAGCTATTACAGCAATCCTAAACTCCAAATTTCAATATTATACGGGTAACTTTTTTCAGTTATGCTGGATACGGGTGTCTACAACCCATACTATTCATGTATTTTGCTATATTTTCCAAGTTGAGGCTGAGTTGAGGGACATTTAGTATAAGAAAGCGTAGAGCTCAATATTGAACTGTCAATTCTCTTTAGCAGGTCCGCTCGTAATCATATAAATATTAGAAGACAATAAAACTTGGTTTCTGGAAATTACTATTTTTTTGACTACAATAATAATACATACACACGTACGGACGTTAAGCCAAAAATATTCAAAATGAATCTAGGAGTTCTCAAAGAGATAATTCCGTTGAAATCTCAAGACGTCATTTTTGTCGGTTCCACAATACTACTTGTACTTTGTATGGGTTGAAACAAAAATACAAATGAACAGCTGTCAACATCATATAAGGCTATATAAACAAAATTAGAGTCCCATGCATCGAAGCTCTCAGATTCAGTACGAAAATAAATTACAGATTCACGGCGTAGTGTATTCTTATACAGTGGCTCCTAACCTTATCAAGCTCGACTCGAATTGGAGAAATATATCCATGCCGAAAATCTTCATTATTTTTTTCTAGATCATGTATAGATAGATATATTTTGCTGCTGTTACTATAGAATGATGCGTATTCCGCATGCTCCGAAGTTCCTAAGGAAGCCGCGTGACGTCGCAAAAAAACTGTCACATTGCTGTCATAATTTTATTTTTATACAAACACTATTAAAAGTAGGACTTTTAATGGTTGCTTAGCGTATTAAAAATAACAATTTATGACATTGTTATCACTTTTAACACGTTACCATTGACGACGTGTTAAAAGTGTTTCACTTTCAACACTAATATATAATGTTTGCTTAATCTTGATTGTTCTTTATTTTCAACATAGTTTTTACATACAAAGTAATTCGACCATAACGTGGACGATTCCCACAACTTGGATTCCTCCTCAAAGTGCGCCAAAAAAACAGTCTCATAATATTTACTAGAAACATTTTTATCTTCGCATCATTTCAAAAAACGTCCGTAGGTGATCTCATACTGTTGCCTCGACTTCGAAGATAATAGATAATGAACAGTTCTAGTAGCTGCTCCGTCAATTTCAGCTGGAATTAATTTATATTCTTGACTATCCATTTCATTCAAAATATCTGTCAAACTGTCTAAATAAGAACAAGACATTGGTTGCTATCAAAGAGTACGTGGTTGCTATATAAATGACAGTTCATCTAATATGTCATAATTTGTATAAATTTTTACCCATTTCGCATTATTATCACTAACAATAGTGTTTGTATAAAAAATAGTGTATGAAATACGTGTTAAAAGTGATTTTATTTTGTTCCAAAGGTTACGCCACTCCGCTGCGCGTCGTGTCCTAAACTTCCTTTGTCACAAAATAAAATGACACTTTTAACACTTATATCATAAATAACTATTCTTGTTGATTTTCTCATTATAACTCTTCAAAATGAGATCAATATTAGTAATTTCCCCAACGTTTGATGAATTGGAAAAAGATCAATAAAGCAAATTCTTCCTCAGAAATCTTCTGCGGACATCTATGACTGTAAAAAAAAGCACCCGTACCCGTGGTTGAATTATTCATTCAAAATGTGTGTAGTACTCATCATTAAGTGTATCACTAGCTTCTTTATATATGCTTCACGACTCACTTTTGGGTCGCAGCCCATGGGTTAAGAATTGCTATTCTAATAGATTTCCAGTGTTTCAATTTGAGGCAATATTATTAAAAGTGCTGAAATCGCAGACATTGCACATATCCTCCGAGCTGTAGTATGCTTCAAAATATATCGATAGATGAGAATAAGCAACATGAAATATTTGTTCTTCATGTTATTCAGCTACAGCAAAGATAATTAAAATGTTGTTACCAGAATACCATTAACTCTTATTTACTAAACGAAACTACTTTGTTAGGTGATAGGCACTGTGGACAGTATAATCAAATGGTGACCTCAGTGATCACAATATCTCAATTATCCCTGAAAGGATCATTACTGTTTGAAATAGATGGAAAATTGAATGTGATTCTCTCATTCATAAATATATCATGGACTATGCCATAATTTGAAGAATCACTTGGATATTCATAGTGAAAATCAACAATACGACACCCCCATCGAAAAAGGTTGTAACTCATTTTGCATAGTTCTGAATAAAATCCAAAAAACGGAAAAATCTCTATTCAAAAATTTATTATAAAAAAATATGCAGTTTCATTTCTTCTTGGGTAACTGCATCCGATAAAATGGAATATTTGCCGCTCTTTATTATATTATAGCGCTTCTAAGTGCAAAGGGATATGAAATTCAGTGAGTTACAACCCTATGCTGTAATGGGATTCTCCGAAAAACAAGGTTGTAACTAACACTTACGGCTTTATTACAAACCAAAAGAAGCATAAGTCCCAAATTTTGTCATTCGAAAAGACTTGTCTTTTTTCAACAGATAACAATATTTGATGGAATACATATTGTTAGTTCAAATAAAAATACAAAAATACTATGCTAGTGGTTATTGCACTACAAAATATCCTTACATACCTACAGATGAAGAAACAACTAAATCTTGAAAAATAACTTGAAGAGAATATTAAAATGATTATTAAATGCTGGTATTTGTTTCAAAGTCAAGATAAATGGAATATCAGACCTTGATTTACTCTGAATCAAACAAATATTGTAAAGCAGAATCAGAGTAACTCAAATTTTTATAGAAATTATGGTATAAATTGGGAATAGCTTTAGAGGAGCAAAGGCTGTTCAAGTCCTTACACTTTGCTTTTGGAATGGAAATTGAGCCTTTTTATGCACAAGGTATAAGAATATCGACGACTAAATTTTCTTCTCCGCTTACTGATCTTCTGGTGACATGTGTTCGCTGTTTCTCCTCCAAATCAATCAGGTTATTAATTTCTGATGAAAGATCATAGCTTGGGTATATCAGTTTTGGACTTTCGCTTTTGATGTTTGAATGCCTAACTTTATACCATATGATTTTATTGTTATCCGTGCCTAGCTGAAAGTTACTTAGTGTATTGATAAAATTTTTAAAATTGAGAATTTCACTTTGATTTATCCCATGTATAGTATACGGTTTATCTGATTTTTCAGCACAGCGAATTATTGTAATCCATTGCTCGGGATCATAAGCAGTTTGATGTTGAGATGGATTCATTTTTTTCACATCTAAGCTTACAGAAACTCCAAAACAATTTTCACAAACGAAGCTGAATCATGAACTGACAACAGTTTCACCTTAGACAAAACAAAAATTAACTCAAATGAAGTGATTTCTGGTGACAGACGATGAATTGTATCTCAAGAAACGGTGTGCATTTTGATCTTTACGGTAAGAGCCATGAGAGAAACAAGGCTGTATCTTGTATGACGTCCTTATAACTGCTGAAAGGCAAAAATTGAATGATAATGAAGAAGACGGTACATATGTTACAACCATTTTGAAGCTGGAACAATTTTTTCAAGTCGATTTACGCCTTTGTACTTTTGCGTATTTTCATAACGGTGAGGTGTAGAGATACGTCTGTAGTACTGCCATGTACGTCATTTTTTGCTATGTATGCCCGTAATGAAAAGTCAAAATGAGTTTAAGTTGACTTACGGCCTTGTTCGATGGGGGTGTCGAATATGTGAAATTTCATTATGATGAAAACTCATCACGAATGATAGAAATGAGTAATAACAGTATTGGTAATGACATTGGTAACGACAATATAAATTCATTGCAAGAGAAGTTTTATTTCTGACACCTTTTAATATTTTTCAACTATCTGAGCAATCCATCATAATTTTAGGCTGTTGTGAAAAGTAATATTTTTACACCATTGGGCGTTTTCATGTGTTTACCGGCCCTCTATTCAAGGTGAAATGTTTATTCTACCGACAACTATGACTTACCGCCCATGGGCAAAGGCGGTAAGTAAAAAATTGTGAATTTCCACAAACAATATTCATCTATTTATCGTTATTTGTAATTGAACATTTACAATAATATATCAAACTTGACGGCTGACAGCGAATGGGCAATCATCAGTAGTAACTCAATTTGAAAAAGAGAATTAGGATCCATATTTTGGGTAGATCTTCCAATCGTGCAAAAAATTCTGTAAGCATCACGGTCAATAAGTACAGTACCGATTTCGTATGATATTGGAAATCTCGCCAAGGCTCGGCTTCCAAACTATTATTCTCAATCGGTAAACCGTACTTACTGACCTTAATACTCAAATAACTATAGTGTGAGCTACGCTTCATCCACCTACAAAAATAATTGAATATCCAAGTGGTCTTGAAACTTGGTAAAGAGTATAGCAAATATAGCGATATTCCAAAAAGAAACAAGTGAATTCGTGTGTTTAAAATTAGCTGTACTTCAAAACTTTTGGTGAAACTGATTTGCAGCTTCAAATTCTAGTGGTATTTCCTTCTATAAACATAATACGCGCACGATTAATCGTTGCAACTTAACAAGGTTAAAGATCCTTGAACCAAAAATGTTCCGAAGTCAGCCTCTATTAATGTAAGACCATACTGGACAAGACACAGTTTGGAGGAACGCGGAATGAGTGAGCGAGGCTGATAACTTTAAAGTTGACTGGTAGTTCTGGATAGAATGATCAGTTCAATATTCTACGGAATGCTATGGTTCATAATCAAACCATGATTTATTAAATCAAGTCACGGTATATTTAAATAGATTTTCAAGTTTGAATTCACATTTCCTTTGTTTTTCTGGACATGCGGTATCTTCAATTCCAGAAAAATGTGTTGTTTGCTACATATTCAAGAAACATCCATAGCAAACGACAAAAACATTATGGTATGAATTATAAATGAATTGAGTATGAAGTATTTTCTTTATAAATATTACATGTCTGAAACTGCCGACAAAAATATGAATATGAAATATGTTGAAAAGTCTGAAAATATTGGTTTTTCATCTAAGTCTGTTTAGAATTCCAGATCGCTGTATTTTTTGCAATTTTAACCACGTCACATTTTGATGTCTCTAGAGAATACCAGTCGCCTCGTAAGATTTTTATAGACAAAATCAAATTTTATTTTTTATACACTTTTCTTCAGGCGATGTGAATACGCGGTTGGTACACACACTGAAAGGCATTTTACAGTTTATAGCCGAAGATTTCAGATTTATACAGCAATATTTTATATGCATAATGCAAATGTCGCTATAAATAAAAAAAATAACAGAAGCGACCCACATTCACTTTGAAAATCAAATTCCCCGATGCTGGATCCTCAAATCACTAGTGATTGAGCTTTTACTTCACATTCTTTACGACTCTCCCCTTCACATATCTGCTTTGATTTCATATTTTAACTGTTCCGATAAAATATCTCTTTGCTTATGTCTTTTTTTTTCACTCTGTCCCAAATAAAGAATTCCATTTGAAGTGCATTATACAAAAGAAGCTAATGTGATGTTTTGATAGAATATTAATAGAAGGAAATATGAGGAAGGAAATGTCAAAAGAATAAAGGTTGCTAGTTTTAACACTACAATTTTCTGTATATTTAGTGAATTATGCAGTTGTATCTCTAGCAATATTCTCGAGGAGAACGATAAAGTAGATCATATTACAATTTGTTTACCATGTTTAAATAAAATCTCTTAAAATGGAAATGGAAATATGATAATTTTGTTTCTTTTATTGAGAAAGAACATGAAAATAGCTGTTGAGAGCCTGAAACATTCCTTCAATCTGATAATTTTTATTGCGTTAAAGCACTTCAATGGAATTTGTATATTTCAGTGGTAGGATAGAATGTCAATTCTTATCATTCTATGAGTTGTTCTCGAAAAACTACTATAAGATCACCCAAAACTGTTGTATTGAATAATAGCAATACTTTGATTGTATTTTTGTTCATATTGAAGTATTTGGAGTTATGAATAGTGACTACCTCTCCAATCCTGAATGAATTATTATTTGGTGAATTTTATTACTAGACGCTAGGACCAATATTAAACTCGAATTGTTTTCTTGTGCAATTGCCTTTCGAAGTGAAAATCTGACGTGGACATCATGTGACTTAGTTGTACATCTTTGAATATATATAATCAAACACAACATCTCATTATTCCACGGCTGGTTGTTTGCTATGGAAACAATATGTCATTATTCTTATGTCGCAACATTTGTAAATACTGATTTCCAGGATTCTACGGCTGACAGCTCTGAATTTATGCACAAAATTCCAAGATCTTCAAGTATAGTGCATTTTCGACTCAGTCGATCTCAATGAAAATAGGATATGAGCATATAGACAGTACCAGCATCTTGAATACTGTATTCTAATATTCTACGTTCAATCGTTTCGGATTTATGCAGAAAATTGAAAAAGATTTCGAGTATACTGCACTCCCGGCTTAGCCGATCACATTCATAATGCAATGTGTAAAACAAGAAGCTTAAAAAGTGCTTTATACGAAATCTCAATATTCTGCGACTGATAATTTCAAATTCATGAGAAAAATTCGAAAAGTCTGTAATATGAAGTGCACTTCCGGCTTAGTCGATTGAGACGAAAATAGGAGATGATCATTCGAATGCTACAGCAATTCTAAATACTGAATTCCAGTATCTTACGGCTGATCATTCTAGATTTATGCGAAAAATTCAAAAAATGTATCAGGTAAGGTGCACTTCCAGTACAGACGATTACAATCATAATGCGAGGTGCACATCAAAATCCTAGATCCTATATCAGTCTTTTATACAAAATTTCAGCATCATATGTTCGACTAATTCTGAGATTTGCTAATTACGAACATACACACATACATACGTACATACGTACCGACATCAAGCCGGAAATAGTCAAAATGGATTCAAGGATGCTCAAAACGGATATATCTATCAAAATCTCGATAGGTGAAATATGTCGGTTTCACAATACTTTCTTGTACTTAGTACAAGTGAGTAGAAATATATGTTCACCTGTTATATTTAGATTTTTAGTATATACAGAGAGAATACAGAGCTGTGTATCTTACTTAAATACTTGCCAAATATATAATATTTAGAGACAAAATGGAAGAGAAGAAATATCTGATAGTTTAGGTGTCAATTCAACATTAAAGTACTCATGCAAAATATATTTCAAGTAGAAAAATTATTCGTATGCAAAAGCCTTCATGTGGTGAATTTCAACTATAGGAGTAACGTACAATAGAGTTTAGGATAGGTCATAAGAAGCAACTCCTTTGAAAACAGACTAGAACAACATATAATGTGCTAAATGGAACAAAACCTTGCCAAGTCAACAGCCCTTTCAATTAAGAGGCATACAGTATACAAGAAAAAGGGATCTAGGAATTAATGGGCAGGTAATACTCACAATGAGTATAAGAAATTCGGTAAAAATGAATCTGGGGATTAACTTGAGGCAGATCTTGTATTGTGTGGTTGAGATTTTGTGAATGAATTAGCCCAAAGATTATCTCACAATAAGCGCTAATGAATACTGCTCGTTATATCAAACTAAAAAATTATCAACCAACTTGTTCTAAGCTAGACATCATGAATCTTTTGAGCTTGGTGGTTCACATATTACAAATAATGCGTGAAATCAGTGTTTACGAGTCCTCGCTTTATCTCCGTATGAACACGTCACAATTTAGTTTCATAGCCCAAATTTCAATTTTCTATGATGAAATGTGACTCGAACTTCTAAACTTGTGTAAGAAGCAACTAATTGTAGAGAAGAAAAGGAACTGAAATTCTCTTCCTTTTTCTGATGTAGAGCAAACTGCAAATAAATGGACAAAAAAGAACTAGCTGCAATAAATCACTTAAAAAACCGCGAAACCTCAACGTGTTCGACCTTCTAAATCCAATTCCAGAACGAGCACACATCTGCTAACATGATATCTGTTTTTTTCCAACTTGCTTTTGTACAGTGCTCGTCAAATAATATCCGGGTTTCCAGCTGAAAGCGCATCCATTTGCCTCTTCCAATTTTTTTGCTTACAAAAATATTATACATATGCATGGACCAATAATTATGACTTTTTCATGTAGAGTGCAATTTTCTTATTTTTGCAAGGAGAATTAAGGTTTAGTTCATTGGTCCATTACAATGAGCTTCATCAAGAGACACATTTTTATCCAACTGTATGCAGTGTCATCATAGATAAGTTAACGGAATATGATTGAACTATTCAAATTCAATTCACTTTGAAACGACGTTTTAGAAATGTGAACTCAAAGAATGTTTTCAATCTGGAAATGCTTCTGAAATGCTTGAAATTGAGTATACAAAATTTCCAATTTGGGAGACGAATGAGAGAATTTGAATATTCCAGGGATTAAATAGGAATTGTTCTCAAATTACTAAATGAATTTGCATACATTGGTGATCAACTATCCAGAGTAACATTTTATCTCAAATATCTACAAAAATATCATTCCAACTTTATCACCTATATGTAAAACAATTTCCGATTATATAATTGAAACTCAATTAGTTTGACGGTATCTAAAGCTTGAATACTTATTGGTGAAATAAGAATTCAGTATTGTTCATGCCGGTCTAAAACAACAAGACGCAATGACAGAAACATAGTAACTATTGATTTAAAGACCAGGAATACTCTTCTTCGAGTTGAAAGAACGTTTTTTTGAAGCGCAGAATGTAGAATTACTTCTTCCACTTTTTGTATGCATGAATATTACCCATTTGGCAGTTTGTCAGACACAGAATCGGAACCGCACTGTCGCCTTTTAGCTTGAACATTCTGAAATTTACATACAGAAATGGAAAGGCTCTTATTCTAGAGAGTTACTGCTTGGTAGGTGAATAGCAATGTACAAATTTATTTTCTCTGAGCATTTATAACTCTGATCAACCGGAAGGGTATTGTTGTACCTTCATTCAATTGAAAACATGGTTAATCTATTTATCAGATTGTCGTTTATTCCTTAATTGATATTGATATTCATTTTTATAGCCAATGGCACAAAATACAGCTGCAGTCAGGAACAGATTCTTTCAAAGAATGTGAGTTCGAGAAAATCCTAAGGAACATTCATTTGAAAATACATCAGCACGATTGTTTGTAATAATAATTATACACAAAATGTTACCTTCTATGAACTCTATAGATAGTAATGGATTGAAGGTAATGCTCAACGTAAGGTTCGAGACAGCGATTGATATAAAGTACAATTTAATGTAGCTAATCATACAAGACACTAACTCAGTCACATTACTTGTCACAATGTTGATCACAACGCGTTTCATTCTCTCGAACATCATCAGGTGTGGACTAAGCAACTGATTGAAGGGAAGAAAAGGATTCAGGCATGCTCAAAAGGTCCACAGTTGATGATGTTCGAGAGAATGAAACGCGTTGTGACCAACATTGTGACAAATAATTTGACTGAGTTAGTGTCTTGTATGGTTAGCTATATTAACCTGTACTTCATATCAATCCATTACTGTCTATAGAGTTCATAGAAGGTAAAATTTTATGTATAATTATCATTGTGACGATGAACTTCGGAAATTCTGATATATTTAATGAGTGAAAGTTCTATATTATTAAACTTAGTAGATATTTGATGTTATTAGAAAGCTTATTGATAGTTTAATCTATACTTGTGATTGGCCAGTGGTCAATATTTGACCGTGAATCATCATTTTGCAAGGTTTCATCCTCAGGTGTTCCTATAGCTTGGTATTCCACGCTCCATCCGAATCTTAAATTAGGATTGGTGGTTTCCATTCAAAATTTCAAAATGTCTTTCTTCCCCTTGCCCTTGATTACGTTTTTCTTCAGTAATTTTCCTATTCAGTGCATATTTTCTGAAATATTTCAGTAGAAAATAATATATTTCTAGGCTTAGAATTGAATACCCTGTATATGATTGAAGCTTTCTGCACCCTTCTCCACATAAGCTTCAAGTATATCAGATCTCTTATTCCTTCATGCGCACGATACAAAGTCCTCTTTCCACGCAAGATTGTAAATAAAATACTCTGTAGATAATTTCAGCTCCCAGCACTTCTTTTCCACATAAACTTCAAGTCTGCTGAATCGCACATTTTTCCGTGCGCTTCACAAAGTTTTTTAAGAAAAAAGACAGAAAAAAGTATGGCATATCTCAGATTTCTTCGTACACGCGATACAAACTTTCCTCTTCACGTAGAATAAGAATAGGACACTCTGTATATATTTTCACTTTCTTACACTCATTTTCCATATAAACTCCAAGTACGCCAAATCTCACATTTCTTCATGCGCGCAGTACAATGTCTTCTCTTTTCGTAGAATTAAAATGGGACACCATGTATTTAATAGACTGCAAGTATGCTAATCTCACATAACTTCGTGTTCGTGCCCGCGATAATAAGTTCTCTCCTCACGTAAAATTGAAATGGGATAGCTGTATATGCTTTTAGCTTTCTGCACTTCTTCCTCACGTAGACTTCAAGTATGCCAAATCTCACATTTCATCATGCGTGCTGTACAAAGTTTTCTCGTCACGTAAAATTAAAATAGGACAATGTGTATATAATTTTCGCTTTCTATACTTCCTTCTACATACACACTTTAAATATACCAATACTCAATTACTTCATGTTCGCGGTACAAAGTTTTCTGTTCACGTCGTAAAATTGAAATTGGACACCTGTATGCCAAATCTCACATTCTTTCGTGCACGCAATGTTTTTAAAAAGGCGTACAAAGCTTGCTCTTCACGTATCAATATGCAGATTTAAATGGGACACTCTGTATATAATTCTATCTTTCTGCACTTCTTCTCAATATTGACTTTAAGTGTGCCAATTCTTACATTCCTTCGTGCAAGCAATCTGCTTGGGAAACAAGCCGAGAGATTCTTCTTGGCGTATTGATATAAAGATAGAACACAAGATTGTCTTTTATTGTATCTCATCAGAAGTAATATTTGACAGACATATCCAAAAATGTATGAAGGAGAAAAGTCATGATTTTGCAGTTGATAATTTTTGTAACACGAGCAACGCCAGTACCCTTCTACTGAACTAAGTTTTGCATCGAAAGCTCTCAATCGAAGACTATGGAAGCAATAATCTTTGAATCCCTGTTGACAAGGAATCAACAATCATTATTCTTTTCCTGAGAGGATAAATGATAATAGTCAATCATGGATGCCGTTGGTATTTTCCCATTTATTGCTATCTGTCACATTTAATTTCATGAAAGAAAAATATATTATTGGATGTATTCGTTGAAACGTTTGCATTTGCTGTAAACGTGATAGCACAGAAAATATGAAAAACATAATATGATAGTAATCAATAGAATAAGTCATATGAGCTATGTTATGCAGTTTAATTCCGCTGGGAATGTGATCACAACTACAAAAATCAATTGAATGATTTTACTACATTCAAATAAAATCAAAAAGTTCAGTAATAAGGTACTTTGATGCTCATGCTACGAAAAGTATTGTACGCAACTCGGACACTGAAGGACCGCGATTATTGTACAAGGTGGAGTTGGCTGCACGAAGATCAACTGACGATCATTCGGTTCTCGAAGTATAATATACGAGTTGAATTTTTGTAATATTAGGTCACGGTAGAATCCAGAATAATACGAATTGTTTCATTTCAGTGGACAAAAGCAGATTGGGCTCTTATCTTCATGTGAGTTTACCATAAAAAATAATATACAATTATGTTCAGAATAATAACTAGATTACAAAAAATTCAAAGAGTCAAGATTACATGTCTGTATTAAAGAACAGTAAATCAAATTACTCATACAAAAAGTGAACCAAATATGCCTTTGAGGTAGAGAAGTTGAAGATGGAAAAAATAAGACCAGAAAATTACCATAGGACGCAAACTGATGCTATGTGTCATTAATTCCTATTCAACAAATGATAATCGCACTCTTCGACAAAAATTTTCAAGAGCAAATATGAAAGAACATCTTTCAACCCAGCAGAATAGTTTCATGATGAAAATCGGGAAAAAACTAGTTTCAAAGTTTTTCTTATTACTGGACTATAAATATTTGACTCCTATAAATTGAAATGAACTAGAACTTCACACAACTCTGTTAGAAACCACTGAACACAATTTTTTTATGAAGTCTTGTCTTCTTATTCCAATTAAAATTACTCCATGTATAAAATCATTCCAATGATGAACATTTGGATTATCAACAATGTTTCTACAAAATTGACTATAAAGTCCAAGCTTATACAAGATATGTTTTCGTGAATGTCTACTAAAACAAGAGTAATAACTTCTTTGCGGAAATAGCATGAGAACTCGGACGTGATATGTCATTATATAAACTTTGGACAGACTTATATAATATACGATTTCAGCAAGCAACGACAACTTGTGGTGTTTCCAATATCTGTTTAACTGCATTTCTCCACTCCTGTTAAACGATATATGTATTTATAGGTGTGAGATAGACGCGGGAGCAGTAAAGAAAAGTGAGGTAGACGTTCAATAAAACATTTATTTTGAGAAGCGAGCAAAGCCAGAGCGATTTCAGAAAGTATAAAACCGCACATTCGATCCTTTATCAGGCAGATCCAGTGAAATTGAAATGAATTCAAGCAGAAAACACCTAAACCCGCTGTGATACGACACAACAAGGCTGATCAACCGAAAACTGAGCTTTGTGACAAATGTGAATGCTTTTGCTATTAAATGATGCCATTGGCTCGCTTCAAAACGTATTTATTGATTTCGGCTATTAAATATACATTTATGTTCAAACAGGACTCACACGTCACAAACATGTGCTGCTGCAATTCCCCAATAATTATTTTAGAACATTTCACGTACCAAACTCGATTGAATTTCATAACATTGGTTGGATCACTATCTGTTGCTTCATATAGACGGACCTTGCATTTTTTTTTTTGAATTATCATAAACTTTAACTAGGTGAATTATATCTTTTCAGTACTTTGAACAAATAATCGATCTTCCTCAATAGCGACTATTCCAAGTGGAAACTATTATAATCCGTGAGACAGGGCATGCATTTTCGTTGATAACCGCTAACTCAAAACTTACTGAGTGGCTTCATTGTGATAAGTCCGACAGCTTTTTGATTTGGCGAAATTTAAGATTTGGGGGCGTTTTCCAGCAAGGGCTAATTAATTGGAAAAATATTACCGTAATACTTATCTTAACAATAATCGAAAGATTTTTTGATCATGAATATTGGGGCTAGCGGTGAGTCTGACAAGCCGCAATTGTCATAAATATGTTGGTACTTATGGTAAGTATGATGATACTTATACAAGTGCGGCTTGTCGGACTCACCGCTAGCCCCAATATTCAAGTCGGACAATTTTTTTTTTAACTTTGTAATTAAAAAATCTTTCTGTTAGTGTGAAGATCAATATGATGGAGATATTTTTTCAATTGATTAGCCCCTGCTGAAAGACGCCTCTAAATCTAGAATTTTGCCGAACGGAAAAGTTGTCGGACTTATCACAATGAAGCCACCCATAAAGTATCAAGTGAGTGGTAATCAACGAAAAATTCATGCCCTGTCTCACGGACTATTAACAACTGCCATCCCTTCTAAGGCTCAGTTTCAAATTTGTATGTATCTCATCACTTTGGCAATAATATCTGTACCTTATTAGGTGAATATGCTTGTAAACCACACATACTTGGAAACTACAGTTCGTACCACCTACCACGAGCTTTGTTTTTGACTGTTTGACTACTAGGTGGAAACAATAATATTTTTTTGAGATATTCCCATTAAAATAATCTGAAATATTTTTTTCTACAGTCACTATATAATGATACTCATTCCACACGCTGTATCGTGCGGAATAGAGGTCATTCCGCACGCTTAGAAGTTCCCGAAGGAACCGCATGGCGTCGCAAAAAAACTGTTTCATTACGGTCATAATTTTATTTCTTTTTGATTCTCATCATTTTTCTTCAAAAAATAATTAATAGTTTTATCAACTTTTGATGAATTGGAATGAGACCAATGAAGCAAATCCCTCCTCAAAAAACGGCATATTTTGGTTATAGATATTTCCGCGGACACCTTTGACTGTAGAAAAAATAACATCCGTCACTCATGCAAATCGATCATTCCATGCTCATGTGAATTCTGCCACTCGACTTCGTCTCATGGCTGAATTATTCACATTCGCATAGAATGATCTCCATTCCGCACTTATATCGGAATACACAATTACTCACTTGAGACACTCTTTGAAAAATTCTTGTAGAACAGTTAAAGACAGAGCTTATGGTATCAGGCAATGTATTTGTTTTGAGGCTTATCTACATTATAGAGACTTAAAACTATGATCGCTTGTTGTTCAGAAGCTGTAGATTGTAGAAAATTAACGACGATCTAGACTAGATTAAGAGCTCTGAGTAGTCATAATTCCTTTGAAATATCTGACTTCGGACATTGGAAACTAAGGGGAGACGCAAAGAATAATCTGCCTTAGGATTGTTCTGCGTGTTTTGTTGGGTCATTACAGTTTATCCCAAAGGAGAAAATGAGAAGGGTAATCATGCGTTTGCGTAGTATGCAAACTTTCATCTTTAACATGCAAGATAAGTCTCTATTCGGAAATTGAATTTGAATCATTTTCTACTGGATAGAATGTTTAAAATTTGAAATTATCTCATGGTTTGTCATTTGCTTTTGCAGTCAGTAGTGGTAAGATTCCATTTGGAAAAAGCCTACACACACGAATCAATATATCCATGCTGATTCACATCACTATCCTTCACAAAATTACGGAAGGGCTAATGGTATTTGTCATCCTGATGAACTTGATAATGAAATAAATAATCTAGAAGTGATTTTCTAGTAAAATGGTCTCAGCTATCACTTCATTAAAAATGCTGTTCGATCAAGTCTGCCAATGTTACTGTTGAGGATACTAGCGTGAGTAAGAATTATGTTTCTCCACCTCATGTGAGCAATGTTTCAGAGAAGATCAGAAGGATCTTGTCAAGATATAATTTCAAAGTTTCCTTCGCTCCAGTGATGAAAATCAATCATGACACCTGTAATGATTCTCCTACAATCTTCGGGCATTTATAAGATCCCTTGTATCTGTGGGAAAATCTACGTTGGACAGACGGGCCGAACTGTGAACACTTGCATTGCTAAACATAGGAGATGCATAAGATTAAACCATCCAAATAAATCTTCTGTAGCTGATCATGCCATCAAGTTTTTGCATGACATCAAGTTTGAAGAAACAAGAATAGTCGCAAGATGCTCATCGATCCATGGTAGATTGATCAGAGAAGCAATTGAGATACTTGAGCATCCAAATAACTTCAATCATACTGATATTTTTGAATAATCAAATGTTTGGCTTTCTATAATCAATAACACACATATATAATGACTATGTTCTAGTTGGTGTAGTTCTGTGTATATTTTGGATTATAAAGTACACTGGAGACTATTTGAAATTGCAGTTGTGAGCCAAACCAATAGCAAAGAGTAGCGCTATGCTGTCTTGTTGAAATGTCGTGTATTTTGTGATGTGGGATGTGTGCGAAGCTGTACCAAGTAGGACATATTCCTCTGTTTGGAGTTTTCACGTGGTTCTCTTTAAGCCTTGGATGAATGCCAGAGGATTTTATTCTTTTTGTTTAGATGTGATATCCACGTTATCACATCTAGTATTCTGTATATTCTTAGTATCTAGTTACTTGCCTTGTTTTATTTTGTATTATTGTTTTCTGAAAAAGATCCATGGTCATAGGATCAAAACATCAAAGTTTCAAATGAATATAGAAAATTTAAAATCAAAAGTCGTTTTTATAAAGAAGAAAGAATCATTTACAGGAATTTCGTGGTCCTGCTTATCGCCTAATTCTTATGTTATATTCAAACAAATTCCGCATTCTAGTTTAACAGAGCTGATACGAACCAAAAACAGCATAAAGTTCACTAAACTCTGTCACGAATTTAGACTTCAATTTATTCATTACTTGGATACGGGCTTGAACAATTTTATTCCTGACGATATGAAGGAATTGGGCATGTCTGAATATCGGGAAACTAATGTTGATCATCGTTCCACTCAATGACCTCAAATGCTATATACATCTAAGAGCAATAAAAGTAACACTTACTTGAGTCCATTTCACTGTAGAAAATGTAGAACAGAAGAAACAATCAATGACAATCATGCCTTCCACCCGATACGGGTGTGACAGATTGTTACGGTTTATTTCATGTTAATGAAATCTAGCCTTTTTCACAATTAAATATTTCTTTTTACCTTCGTCAGGCAACCCAGAGTTCTTGGGTGCAACCTGTGTTCAATCATAAGAAGCTACCGTTTGCGCATAGGTTTGGTTAGATTAGATTCTTTAATAATCAAATTAAGATTTTTTTTCGGGAGGTTACCTGAAATGGGGACTCGGGCGTTAAGATTTGTGAAGATCTGTTGTGCTATCTGAAGTTCAGAGTTTTACTCTATTTTGCGTATCTTTTGTGGAAATATCGAATATCCATTAATTTGGATTTTACTGGAAGCACAGCAATAGAATATATTTTCCTATATTCATCGACATCAGTCGGATTCATATTGATCTACTTCATCTTAAATAACTACAAGCCGCATTCCATCACAGGTAATCTTATTTCAAAGTATTTACCTAATTTTGAGTCCAACTAGAGTAAATGCATGACTGTGTCATATTTAAAAGAAACGTTTTTCATCAAGTGAAAATTTTAAATTAGTCTTATCGATTTACGCATGCGCTTGATCAGTGGCGTACTTGAGACTCACATGTGAATACTTTTCAGGCTTTTACTTTCTACTTTATTATTTTCCGTACCGTTCTATTTGGGATATATGGTTATATCTTCTATTCAGTGGATTATTAGATCTTGTTGGAATAAATATCGCTGTGCAGTGAAACGATTGGGGATCGTTAATTGGAATTATTATTGGTACGAATTCGACATCGCAAGTTCCTAGAAATTGAATGACGAAGTTCCTCCTTCTACGCCACTGTACATAACGAACCATTCCGGACATCTGATCGGCATCGACTATTTGGACGATACAACAGCTAAGCGATTACTCTATTATCTTTTTGTTCATATTTGTATATTTATCTCAATAACTTAAGGATTGAGTTTTTATATATTGCTGAATTTAGAACCACTTACATTGAGCTGATTTTATGTGAAAATCTGATCTTACCGAGCTTTTGGAAAATCAATTATTTTATTCATCGTCAAAGACATTACTCGTGGCCAGTAGGTCCAACGCAAAACGCTTTTAGGACTAATTCAGTCAATGCTTATATGTTCTGCGCGGCGTGACGCTCGTTGGTCGACCTTCGCGTATCCCGCCTTTACGTTGCGCGCTTTTGAACCATCATACTACGCTTAATCTTAGTCCTGGCAGCATTCTCGCGGACAAACTCGCTGCGCGGACCGCTTAGGATAATTTCTCGCGATCATTTCCGGTTCGATCTGGTTTATCTATTTCAGTGCATAAGAAGGGTTAAATGTCATTGTAGAATCTTGACCATTCTACAATATTTGAACCTCTATTTTATATTTTATTCAATCATATAATTTGGTTAATATATGGTACGAATTATTGGTATTTGACCTCCACTAGTATAAAACTCATCTTCAACTATATCCTTTTTTAAGCTGTATGAATTACTTAATTTATTTAAATACATTTACTTTATTTGGGATTAACGGCGTTTGATTGCTTTGCGATCTTGTTCCCTATTAGGTTCGATGATCAACCCCATCGGTTGAACCTCATTCCGGTTTCGGCCATCTGGCGCCCTTTCTTTTATATCTATCATTTTGAGTGACCCACCCCGTCTTCACTGTAGCTCGCCGGTGTTCAACTTGAATAGGGAAAATTCTATTCCAAGATCGTAGCAAGACACTTATAGTGAATATGGTAGATTGATTGATATTTTCTCTAGGAAAGATGTGAAACGAAAAGAAAAAACGAGTGTAAATATATATAAAAGTTTTTTTTTTTCAAATACTTGAATGCGGAATCACTCATTCAATCAATGTACAGCAGATGAGAGTGACATTGTTATTTCTAGTGATAAACTGGTCTTCAAGTGATCATTCGATTAAGTCCCTCCAATACTTTGAACAGCAATATTGTTCACCACCTGTTTAGTAATAGTATATTGAAGATCCACTCTCGCAACAAAATTAAAATGGAAATATGAACAAGGGGATGTATACAATTTGGGAATTATTCTTCCAGTTCATCTAAGATTTTATACATGCAGGACTCAAGGTGATCTTCATAAAGAAATGAAAATTGATACGTGGAAAATGCGTACGAGTTTTTCTCGGATAAGAATCAAGATTCTAACATAATTTACGAATGACGATAACACGATAATGGCTTTCCAATAATATTCGATACACCTTCCTTCTACATAATTTTTGAGTGAATATTCTCAGCAATAGTTTATAATTCCATTGGGAAGTATGAACTCTGTGCGTCCAGGAAAAGATCATGAATATTTTAGCAAAAAAATTTTGTTGCGTACAGTTTGTAATACAGGTATACGGTAACTGTAATAACGCTATGTAAACTGAGCTTTAACGTCCAATTAATTCAATGGGCACTGTTCCGATTTTTTGAACAAAATATTGAAAGCATGGCTACAAAAATGGAAGATAAGATAAAATAGTGTAGACTAATATACAAGGCGTTTTTTCATAGAGATACATGAAATATGTGTTTATCATAGTTGCAATTGAGAAGCTTCTGGCGAAAACAGTTATAATCCATTTTCTCGAATTTGAGATAATCAACAAAAACTTTCCAACATATTTGTTTTGAAGAGCCTGTAGGACACTTTACGTACGTTTGACTCTAAATCTCAAAAAACATGTCACTCACAGGAAATATAGATATTTCGACGCAATTTGAAGGACCTAGAAAAAAATTGAATAGAAAATAAGTGTTGCAGAGCGCTTATTCAAATCGACTCGATATGGGAGTTGAGACGTTTCGGTCAAAAATGCATCTATCTTCAGCTACAGAATTACTTAAGGCTGTTGAGAAGGAAATCAAAGTATATAAGAATTCATTCAAATTTTATTTGTTCAGTGAAGAATATTCTGGCAAAGTTTGAACTCAATCTTGTTTCTAGTTATCGAGATAAAAAATGTCAAAGTTGCTGTTCGGTGACATGTTATTACATTGCGTTAATGCACGCGACGAGTTCCACATTGATTTATACGTCATTATCTCGACTACCTGAAATGACAGCATTACAAAAATCGTCAAAATATCTACGAAAATCTTATAAGCATGTGTACCAAGTTTTAAAAAAGCCTTGTTTACAGTTTCAGAGAAAATTGAATTAATACTCAAAAAAATTGTACAAAAGCTACTGAAATTTAGTAAGTTATCATACGCTTGACTACATCGCCGCATGAGATGAAATGTGTGATTAGAATGAACAAGATTTTTTATCATCTCCCTGACTTGACGGTACACTGATTAAGTAACCCATTCATTCTTCCATCGATATTATTTTTTTGATGTAGATTTATCATCAATAAGTTTGTTTGGTTATGAAACGCAGTATCACTACTAAACGTCAGATGTCAAAAATACTTCTGAAAGTCTACAGCGTTGCGGGATATACATATCATATTGTAGCTTTGTTAAAATATGAAGAAAGAATATTTCAACGGATGGAAGCTCTTAAATAGAATAGAATAAGGAACCAAATTATTCAAAATCATGTATTTTCAACCGAAAACAAACATTTCCATTAGTTTTAATCATTGAAATTTTGTTTATTTGAAGTTGGCAATGAATGTTTATCCTATGTATTTAGCGTAGAGCAGGGTTCCCACCACAGCTTGATCCCACTCTTTTCTTAACAACCTTAAATTTCGAAGTACATGGTTATATAGCTAATGGTATATTTGACAGACTTACTTTACAAGGTCTTCTCTACACCACCGCTGTTATCTCAATATTCTGTCTAGGCATAGTCTTCCGCCCTATTGCCGTTCGATCAACCTTGCAGTTCCAAATAATACTGCTGGTTCTTTGGTTTTATTACATTGTCCACTACTAGAGCTGTTTTTGTATAATCCTGGTCAGATTAGGCTTGTTTTTGTAGATGCAAATTCGTGATGGATATGACAATATCTGTTTTAAGGATCGTCAGACAGATTGGCAAAAACGATTCTGGAAAGGAGTAATATCGCACAACTTTTTACACCGTAAAATTTGGAAAATAATCTTACAATTCAATAACTTGTGACAAAAATATTTCTTTACATTCCAGAACAGTCATTGTCAATTTGTCTGTCAACTCTGGAAATGGATGTCGTCATACCAACCACAAATTTACATTTCATGAACCATGGTTGTTTTTGTGAAGAGCAGTTGGAACGTTTTACAGTAATATATTGGAGATTTTTTTTTTTTAATTCATAAGTGTATATAAAACTAATTCCTCAAACCGACAGTAGTGACTGAATACATACCAGCTTCATACAATTTTTTCAGTGAGTATACCGATGAATTATTAACGAGTTGGTAAAGATATAGCATACCATTGAATTCATCAGAATCACATTGAATCACAAATTCTTGAGTTATTCTCTGCCAGGAGTATCCAAACAACTGATTTTTGAGATCCTTATGTTTCATGGGGATTGTACTGGTGTATAGTCTAACAACTTTGAATACATATAGTTTTGAAAATCCCCTTTCTCATAGAAAATGAAATGCTGTCTCATTCCTAAAGAATATCCTGAAGATTGAAATTTTGTTCATTATAGTTTCGGGAAGAATTTCTTTTGATCTGTAGTTTTGCCTTTCAACTTTTGATGATTCTGATATTCAAAGCCTGTGAGATGTTTCTACTTTGAAATTTTGTATACAGTACTTAGGGTAAAATTCACAATTTTTGCGGTAGAATATTATTATCTTTGAATAATTGCATACATTTATTCTTCTCGTTTTCTACTGAAGTCGTACTAGATCTAATTCTCCTGTACTCGTCGTTGGCGCAATCAGAATTTTTTATAAAATTTACCCGAATGTCGACGAACCAAGTAGTTTATCAAACATGGTATGAAATAAATCAGGAATTTGTCATAGGCTTATATTAGAGTTATATACATCCTGTTATAATTTGTACTTTTCTAGTATATTAGAAACTGTCGGCTTTTAAAGCAACATATTGTAGCAATTTTGTTCAAGAAAACATAGTACAGATAACATTGCTGCCATTCAATATTTCGTAGCAATTTTAGTACTTCATTAGTCATAAAAATGGCGTTACCACGTTTGTTTTTAATTTTAAATAATTTTCATCATAAATATGACTTGACCGTTTGACATACAATAATTGAGTTTGTATTACCAATACTTACTCACGCAATGGATGGACTGTTACGATGACTATCGAAAGAAAAACTCTCAACTATTTCCGAGAAAAAGAAATTTCACAATTTTATTCCAAGCTATAACTATTTCATCCCTGAGAAAGTAACAAACTTGTTGCGAAATATTGGACTTATAACATCCAAATGAAACTTCTCTTCTGAAGTGTTTCTGCCCTACAACTACCGTAATATCCGTTAAATAATGTTTTATCTTTCAACAAGCCGGTGTTACTCCTTTTCGACTTCGCTTCAATTGTAACTATGGCAATAAAACAGCTCTATGTATCTTGATTGGAAAATAAATCCTTGGTATGACTGACGAAGCTACTATTAACCATTTTTCTTCGTGTTAAATGCAGTTTTAGAATTTCAATCGATGCTATCAAACTTTAAATTATGCACCATCAATTCTGGAATTCGTCAGCACAAACTTGAAAATAAAATTCTATGGATCAGAGACTATTTTTATGTTCGATACGCTTTACAGAATCGAGATCATCAAAAATTCCCATTGGATATAACAAATTTTATTATACATTGATCGTAAAAAAGCATAATATTTCATTCGTAGAGACAGAACAATAAGAGATGCTGAACAAATGAACAAAAAGAAAGAACATTATAGAATATTCAAAGTTTTGTGTTATGTTTCGGAATATATATGTATATATATATATATATATATATATATATATATATATATATATATATATATATATATATATATATATCGGAATACATAGTGTTCAAATATCTCCATTACTCCTTTACTAGTAATGGATATTGAATTTTTTAGGGTATTTTAACACTTCCTTCTCATTTTTAGAATCTCATGTGCACTGAATTTCTATTCAACTCTCAGCTATTTATATAGTGTGCCACCCCTGACTGTTTCCCTAGTTATTTCACAACAATATTATGTAGCTGCTCATAGAGCATACAATTCTTTCAAATGCATCCATATATAGTGCCAATAGTCTTCAAGTAAAATGGCCGTGACATACAGACATGAAGCGTTCCGTATCTGTGAGACAATAACAAAGTTTGATTTCTGCCTTTCTTAGTGCTAAAGATCGTTTCAGACGCTCTAAGCTTTCTCAATAAAATTTTGGAGTACCGTTCTTCACCCATATTTTGGAAAATGTTATTCAACACTTTACAAAATCTTCATTCTTACTGTAAGTACATTCAATTAGATTTGAATAAGGATCTGACAGATAGGGTATCAATTTATAAGTAGCCCTACAACATTTTTTATCGCATTTTTAGCGCATTTTTTGTGAAAAAGCGCTATAATATTAACTTTGGCTGTCTGGCTGGCTGGCTAGCGTGACGCTGAGTTCTCAGCAACTATACTATTTACAGACTTGAAACTGGTACTAAATAAAAGCTGCTGTTTCGTTGGTTTGCTTTAATTCAAGCTCAGTGATTGTGGAAAATTGAATTATTCAATTACTTGTTTCAAGTGAAACAATGTCCATAGATATATATGACATTAGGGATATGGCAACTAAAATTAAATACAGTAGATAAAAATTTAGTTACCACTTCAGCCGCCAGAGTCACTATTATTATGTACAGTTGTTAAATCTGTCCGGGATTCACACAATGACTTGTTTGATGCGAATTTGAAGGTTATTAAAATGAATTATTATTATTGGTTGAAAATTTGTTCACTTCTGAAGTATTTTTTTTTTTATAGCTTTGATAAAGATCAAATTATCATTTTGAGGTACAGCACTTGACCTCCCGTCAGTCAATAACTAAACAATGAAGATTGAAAGGTATTTTTGAGTTTGTACATGCATAAATTCTGTACCTATCAAATAGTCAACTTGAAACTAGTACTAAATGGAAGCTGCTGCTCCGTAAATTTGCCCAAATTGCTTAATTTCATGCTCAGTAATTGTGAGAGATGATAATTTGCGAAATCTCTGAAGTAACAGGCATTCATGAGCTATCAAAAATGCGCTTTCATCATATAGATGATTCTTCCATTTTCTTTCGATAAGTTGTAGGCTAGCTTGCTTTGTTCGCACGTTCGAAAAAAACTCCGATAAGTGCTGAAGTGCGCTGCGCGCGTCCGTGGGACTGAGCCTGATCTTTAGATAACCGAATTGGGTAAATCAAACTCCTCATCCAATCCAATTTGTTCATTTTCCTATCAGAATCAAAAGATGGAATCGAATTAATTCGTTTGAATAAATAAATGATGGAGAAAGGATAATTACTACTACGACCAAATATGACGAAAAATAAAACACCGATTGAAATCTGTATAGAGAGGCAGGAAAAGATGTGACTGAGAGCATGATTTTACAGTAACCGTCAGAAATACAACATTCAAAATAGCGCTGGAATTATTACACATTGTCTTGAAGCAATAATTGGGATTGTCCTTTTTTTGTGCACTACAATTACCTGTATTAGAATATAGCATATTCTGCAACAAGTTTGGGCTGAAGCATATTCAAAGTGAGTGTAAAAGTTAGTAACACGAGTCGTGGACGAGTGTGACGAGTTCAAGAATGCTGAGTAGGCATTCCAGATATGATTCAAACTATAATTTCCCTACGATCAAAAGCTTGACGTTCCACAGATAGACAACAAGAGCTACTTGATTTGACATTTTCACTGATTATCATTATTGATGAATACATTCAGCCCGATAATTCCGGATATAGTGTAATGTGCGAAAGTGTCATAATTCGTGAAGATAAAATAAGCCCTGAATCCAATCTGACTCAACCGAGTCTTTTGTCTCTTAATACCGCGCCGCCCCATCCAGCACAGTCGAAAATTCTAGTAACGTGCTCTCGAATGACGTGGAACATTTCCAGAAAAGGACATCTGTATGTATATATATATATATATATATATATATATATATATATATATATATATATATATATATATATATATATATATATATATATATGTATATATATATATATATATATATATATAGATATATATATATATATACATATATTTATATATGTATATATATATATAATATAATATATATATATATATATATATATATATATATATATATATATATATATATATATCTATATATATATATATATATATATATATATATATATATATATATATATAAAAATTGTTGTTTATCGACTGTAAATATTATATGTTATGATGTTTATTGGGTAGTCAGTCTCTAATTATTCAAAAATTCTCATTTATTTCAATGACCCAAGCTTTCACCAATAATTTTTGGCTTCTCCAGGGGACTAAAGTAATGTAAACAATAAGACAGTTAAATCAAATTGACAAGTAAAAACGGATAAACTTCAACTTACAGAAAAATAGAGAATTAATAATCACAAACATTGAGAAAAACTAACAACTGGACAAGAGTAAACCAACCATAAAAAACCATCAAAAACTCTTGAAAAATCAATAAATAAAAAAGGATGGAGGAATAAAATAACTGACGATGATAAAAATATAAAAATATATATTCTCCGCAAAACATGTGTAGAATTTGATAGATAAAATGCTGATAATCCTTATTATGTTAAAGATTCATTCCATTTTTCCGAATTTATTACAGGTTTTGAACTCCCTGATGACCATATTTAGATTAGCTTGGATGTGGTCTCTTTATTTAGTAACATTTCTGAAGATTTAGCTTCTTCTGTCATCTTTAAGAATTGGAATATCATTTCATTACATTGTAGACTGACTTTGGATCAATTCTCTGAAATACTGTCCTTTATTTTTGGTTCAAATTATTGTCAATTCAGGAATAAATTCTATAAGCAAACTAATGGCTGTCCTATGGGTAGTATTATAAGTCCTATCCTGTCACAGTTTGTTATGGATGATCTTCTTGATTCTTGTATCCCTAAACTCTCTTTTAATATTCCATTCATCAAAAAGTTTGTAGATGACATTATTCTATCTGTGAAGGAAGATGATATCTCTGAATTACTTTCGACATTTAACTCCTACAATTCTTCTATAAAATTCACTATTGAAAAAGAATCTGAGAGAAAAATTGCTTTTCTGGACGTACTTTTAATCAGGAATATTCATAACAAAATAGAATTAAGTTGGTATCAGAAACCTATATCTTCTAAGAGATACATACATTTTTTGTCTCAACATAATTTAAAACAGAAAATTAATACTTTAGTTAATATGAAAAACACAGTTTCATATATTTCTGATGATAAGTATCTCCATGAAAATCTACAAAAATTGAAATATATTTTCTTAGATAATGGTTATCCCTTACATTTTATCAATAAATACATTTTTAGAAATAATAATAATGATTTTTTGAACAATATCAATTCTAATGTTAATGATTGCAATTTATCAATTTCTCTTCCTTCTAATTTGAGCAATCGATCTTCCTCTGATGCTGTCATTTATAAATCTTTACTATATATCCCTTTTTTATCTGACAAAATTAGAAAAATTCTAAAGAATGATTATTCCATTATAACATTTAAGAATTACCTCACTATCAGAAGTCTTTACACTAAACTTAAAGATTCCGCATCTATTGTTAATCAAAGTAATGTTATTTATAAAATCAGTTGTAAGGACTGCACTTCAATTTATATTGGACAGACATGTAGGCTTTTGAAGTCAAGAATTATAGCCCATAGGAGTGATTGTAGTAATCCTAGAAAAGTCAACTGTTGTGCATTATCAATTCATACTAACAAATCCAAGCATCATCCAGATTTTGATAATGTTGAAATTCTTGACAGGAGTGATAATTATGTCAAACGTCTGTTTCTTGAAATGTATCATGTAAATTTCCATAGCAACACTCTTAATAAAAAAACAGATACCCAAAATTTAAGTTCATATTATTCGAATATAATCAAGTGTTCATATTCATGACACTCCTTGTTTATTTAATTTTTCAATTTCAAAGAATTTATTCATTTGTTGATTATTCATTTATTTATCTATCAAATTCTGCACATGTTTTGCGAAGAATATATATTTTTATATTTTTATCATCGTCAGTTATTTTATTCCTCCATCCTTTTTTATTTATTGATTTTTCAAGAGTTTTTGATGGTTTTTTATGGTTGGTTTACTCTTGTCCAGTTGTTAGTTTTTCTCAATGTTTGTGATTATTAATTCTCTATTTTTCTGTAAGTTGAAGTTTATCCGTTTTTACTTGTCAATTTGATTTAACTGTCTTATTGTTTACATTACTTTAGTCCCCTGAAGAAGCCAAAAATTATTGGTGAAAGCTTGGGTCATTGAAATAAATGAGAATTTTTGAATAATTAAAGACTGACTACCCAATAAACATCATAACATATAATATTTACAGTCGATAAACAACAATTTTTATATATATATATATATATATATATATATATATATATATATATATATATATATATATATATATATATATATTATATTATATATATATATACATATATAAATATATGTATATATATATATATATATATATATATATATATATATATATATATATATACATACAGATGTCCTTTTCTGGAAATGTTCCACGTCATTCGAGAGCACGTTACTAGAATTTTCGACTGTGCTGGATGGGGCGGCGCGATATTAAGAGACAAAAGACTCGGTTGAGTCAGATCGGATTCAGGGCTTATTTTATCTTCACGAATTATGACACTTTCGCACATTACACTATATCCGGAATTATCGGGCTGAATGTATTCATCAATAATGATAATCAGTGAAAATGTCAAATCAAGTAGCTCTTGTTGTCTATCTGTGAAACGTCAAGCTTTTGATCGTAGGGAAATTATAGTTTGAAACATATCTGGAATGCCTACTCAGCATTCTTGAACTCGTCACACTCGTCCACGACTCGTGTTACTAACTTTTACACTCACTTTGAATATGCTTCAGCCCAAACTTGTTGCAGAATATGCTATATTCTAATACAGGTAATTGTAGTGCACAAAAAAAGGACAATCCCAATTATTGCTTCAAGACAATGTGTAATAATTCCAGCGCTATTTTGAATGTTGTATTTCTGACGGTTACTGTAAAATCATGCTCTCAGTCACATCTTTTCCTGCCTCTCTATACAGATTTCAATCGGTGTTTTATTTTTCGTCATATTTGGTCGTAGTAGTAATTATCCTTTCTCCATCATTTATTTATTCAAACGAATTAATTCGATTCCATCTTTTGATTCTGATAGGAAAATGAACAAATTGGATTGGATGAGGAGTTTGATTTACCCAATTCGGTTATCTAAAGATCAGGCTCAGTCCCACGGACGCGCGCAGCGCACTTCAGCACTTATCGGAGTTTTTTTCGAACGTGCGAACAAAGCAAGCTAGCCTACAACTTATCGAAAGAAAATGGAAGAATCATCTATATGATGAAAGCGCATTTTTGATAGCTCATGAATGCCTGTTACTTCAGAGATTTCGCAAATTATCATCTCTCACAATTACTGAGCATGAAATTAAGCAATTTGGGCAAATTTACGGAGCAGCAGCTTCCATTTAGTACTAGTTTCAAGTTGACTATTTGATAGGTACAGAATTTATGCATGTACAAACTCAAAAATACCTTTCAATCTTCATTGTTTAGTTATTGACTGACGGGAGGTCAAGTGCTGTACCTCAAAATGATAATTTGATCTTTATCAAAGCTATAAAAAAAAAATACTTCAGAAGTGAACAAATTTTCAACCAATAATAATAATTCATTTTAATAACCTTCAAATTTGCATCAAACAAGTCATTGTGTGAATCCCGGACAGATTTAACAACTGTACATAATAAAAGTGACTCTGGCGGCTGAAGTGGTAACTAAATTTTTATCTACTGCATTTAATTTTAGTTGCCATATCCCTAATGTCATATATATCTATGGACATTGTTTCACTTGAAACAAGTAATTGAATAATTCAATTTTCCACAATCACTGAGCTTGAATTAAAGCAAACCAACGAAACAGCAGCTTTTATTTAGTACCAGTTTCAAGTCTGTAAATAGTATAGTTGCTGAGAACTCAGCGTCACGCTAGCCAGCCAGCCAGACAGCCAAAGTTAATATTATAGCGCGTTTTCACAAAAAATGCGCTTAAAATGCGATAAAAAATGTTGTACGGCTACTTATAAATTATATATATATATATATATATATATATATATATATATATATATATATATATATATATATATATATATATATATATATATATATATATATATATATATATATATATATATATATAGTATATATATATATATATATATATATAGTGAGTGCGGATGACCGAGCGTGTTTGTTCACCTATTCATGCTGTGACGTCACTCGACCAAGAGGTCGCAGGTTCGAATCCACTCACCGACAATGTGTGATTTGTCGTAGAAACAAAAAATGCAGCTACTTGCATCAACACACTCGGGTGCTACAGGTTGGCGGTGTTATACCGCGGCTCGGTGATACCGATTAGAAAGGCCCAGGCCCTTACTAGGGCTGTTGCGCCAGTGATGATGATGATAATGATATATATATATATATATATATATATATATATATATATATATATATATTTATATATATATATATATATATATATATATATTTATATATATATATATATATATATATATATATATATATATATATATATATATATATATATATATTTATATATATATATATATATATATATATATATATATATATATATATATATATATGTATATATATATATATATATATATATATATATATATATATATATATATATATATATATATATATAGGGTGTGACAAAAATAAGTACATTAGTTTAATCTGCAATAGATCTCTTCAAGCCTAACAATTTTTCTTTATAACTTTTTTGTGTAAGTCTCCTGGATATCGAGTGAAAATTCATCAAAGTTCGGTCAAAAAATTCATAGTGCGCCTATGGTTAGAACTGGATGTTTCTCATTTGTTGGAAGAATGACAGCTGTCGATTTAAATGATTATTTTGAAACTTTAAACCGTCATAGTCTTATCAATCATTCATTTAAAACTGAAAGAATAACAGTATTTCAGTAATACACTGATATTCGCTCACCTAGATAATTCTATTTTTGTATATGTTGCAAGAATGATCAAATTTATCTCTGAAATCAACTATTTGGTATATTGGTCGTATTTATATGTTATTGTGGAGAAATTTTATTTCTATTTAGGAATTTCACGTATATTTTCAAATAGTTGGTACATTTCTTGAACATTAGATTGTCAACACGAGCTCATTGCACTTGAATCAGCTGATTTGAATAGTCTGAATACAGCCTGTAACACAGTTAGAATATGGGTCAGATTGTGCTGCCATCTACGATCAACTTGAAAAGTAGTGGCTGCTCTCAGCTTACTTCATTACTGTCGGCTTTTAAACATAAAGAGAAAATCATTCAACGATTTATTCAAAGTGAACGGTGAAATATGAAATGGAATGCAATTCAAAAATAATTAATTCAATGAATAATTCAACTGAAAATATTCCCGCAAAGATTGTAAGAGCTTATTCTTGAAAAACGGAAAACCTAACCTACAAATGTATCACACTGAGTTTGGTAATTGATTTTAAATATTTTTTAAAATATGAGATACAATATTCTATTTGTTCAACAGATCAATTTACGAGGCATACTTCATTGAAACGACCTGACTGTGAAGTTTGTAATAATATGAGAAAGAACTACTTCACAGCTGCTTCATTTATAAATTAATGTATTTTATTCATTTCATCTGGTGTTTTACGTTCCAGGTAAACAATAAGTTCTCAATATCTTATAGTATTGTCATCATTATGTATAAGTGCACAATATTTTGACATTAAATACATGAGCATAACCACAATAATTCAATTTTTAGTGAAAAATGACATTTCTGAAATCGTTCCAAATAAATTCGGCGAACTAATCCTACACTGCCTGCGAAATCGCAGATAGAAGAGCTTGACATTTTCACAGGTTTTAACTTTTGTGACAATTATATTAGACGATTTTTTCCAAAATTTATTTGAAGGAATTGATCTGAAATTGATAGCTTACATATGTCGAAATCAATTGTTCCGTTGTAACCGCGGTTGTAGCTGCTACTGGATCCGATAATGATGCACCTGAATGACTCGTTAAATTATAGGGGTCAAAAAATGCTAAAAGAAGATGAGAATTCGAGAAAAAGTTATTAAGAAAAATTGTTATGCTTGATATATATATTGACTAAGGAACGATAGAATAGTGAATATCAAGCAGTTAATATGCAGTGAGTGATAGTCTAATAAATAAATAAGTTGTTAAAAATGAGTATCTGTGGCTTTGATGTTGAAGTTTAATAGAATTTAGTGAGAAATGAATTGTATAGTGCTTATTTCAGTGTCACTTCAAAGAATTAAACTCCAATTTTTTTTTATTCATTGAATAGTGACTCTTATTTTAACAATAAACAATTTCTCTAAAAGCAATAAACATTACAATAGAATACAACAAAAACCAGCAAAGACGTAGCCTCAATATTTTCTTAAATGTGTATTACCGACTTGTCACTGTGACAGATACCTACCAACTTTTATTATTAAAAATTGAATTCTATGCATTTCATAATTTTTAGTTTTAATCGAAATATATAGCAACTACGCCAGCTATTGGAACGAGTATGAAATAATCAGATAATATTTTCAGTATTACATCAATACTATAGATGAGTAAGGAATGTCGCTAGTTGTGCTCATTCTAATACTTGTGTTGGAATTGATATTCTCACACTGCATGATACAATTAAACATTCTGTATTTGAAATTCATGTTGGAATGTTGATATTTTATAATAATCATGAAGTAAATACGTTCTTCTAAAGGGGCAGGCAGATGTAGGATGTATAGGTAGGAAACATCAATCAAGTGAATAATAAAAAAATTCTTTATGAGTGTCAATGATATTTTTCACTAAGAGGTAAAAAACACTTGAAAGTGTGCACCCCATTTTGAGCCCAAATATGAAAAATGATACACAATTCTCAGAAGGAATAGCAGAATGAATCTTTTAATGTATCTAAAGGTCTGTTTTTCAATTCTCTCTTTACTTCATCTATCGAATAATATACAGGATGGCGATTATTGTCACAGTTGTAGCAATTGGAATTAATCGATGATTGCTCCCAACCAAGGATAGCCTAGAAGAGAAACTAGCACTAGGGAACATTCAAAACGTTTTTTGAATTATAATTCAGAGGCTAGAGGTCACAATTGTTTTATTAATGCTTCTTGTTTCAAACAAGCGTCTAATGATTCCAACTAATGTGGGTGCAACTCATTCTAAGGCCTAGATTTTCAGGCTCAGCTCAATCTATAGATTAGTTAAATCGAGCTCAATTACCATGTTATTACAATCGTTACTACGAGATTTAATCAATAGTTCTCGTAATCCAAATACCAAAACACAGGGCCCCAATGTTATTCATTCCCTAACAAATATGAATAAAAATAAGTTTACCTGATTTGCTGGACTTGCTCTTCCAGTCATTAATGCTATCAATAATATTTTTATCACTATTCACTTCAGTTATTATAACCATTACTCACAAAGACTACCGCACTACTGATTGTAATCGCAATGATTCAAATCGTTGCTAGATGTGAAGGTATCAACTTGTTGGTTCGTCGATTGCTCGTAAAAAATCAACCTGAGAATTCATTGAAATTTCACTTGTAATAATTCTGAGAATACTTTGGATTTGTCACTCTCAAATTCTTCATAACATGAATGCAGCAAGAACAAGCTAGCAAATGATAATTACATAATCAATTCAGCAATCTTTCTACAAATTTAAAGAATGCATGAAGATTTAATCAAGATAGCGCAGTTACAGTACAATTGACCATATAGACAATATAAACTATATTTGGAAAAAATAATGATACTTCATCCTTCAGGCAGATAAATGAACCATTCTAAAAAATGACAATGATAAAAAACAAGAGTCAGTTGAGTAATATTAAATCATATCTAGAAAAACACGGGACACTTTTCTACAATCAAATTGATAATGCAAAAGAACGGATAGAATATGATCATCAAATTACTGTACAGTATGCCAATCAAGAACGGTCCAGATATATTAAGCCTTCTGTTTGGCCGTAATGCATACATGATTTACACACATTGAATGAAGGATTTGGAATGAGCTTTCCTAAAATTAATTTGATGAAATGAAGCAACAAATTTATGCAAACTTGAATCGTCAAAATACAAATAATCACTTTTAAAAAATCTATTAAATGACTGATGGTTGGTGCAACTGACAAAAAACCAAGTACGATTTTTGTACTTGTTGTATTTGTCAATCAAAGAAGACTCAATTTGTGGTGCCATCATAGCTCTAATAGTTCTCCATATACAATGATGTGGCCAATAATTATTGCTCACACTCGGTTTGTTTGAGATAAAAGCTCATGTACAAACAGTTTTCAGATATTTTTTCTCTCAATTGCTTATGGATAACATCATATATTGAGTCACGTATAATTTAATGGTAGTATTGTTTCTTGTGCGTATGAATGTAATGGAAATTAAATATAATATCAACGTTTCATGCAGATGCAGATGCCAGCAAAGCGGCTGCCAATATAAATTATCCCTTTCTGTGAACACCGAATATGACTACCACTGCTCTATCACACATAATCGAATCGGAATTGCAAGAGAATCGATTTATGAGAACTAACTTTTAATTTCCAGAGACATATAACAGTTCGTGAACAAGCTTTCTGGCGGAAGTTCAGACATGTCTGACGTTATTACTGGTGGCATCGAACGCGGATTTCATCGTCTAAAAATTACAAGGCGTTATAACGTGACGCGTCACACGCAAGTAATTAAATTCCTTCGTTCTCGGACTCGTTCTAAAGCTTCAAGTCCGGGTGCCGGAGCGCCCAGAGCTCATCCGGAATCAGCGAAATCGGAGAACGACAGCAGAACGTCTGCTCGAGGTAAACAGTACCGTAATCAACTCTCGCGCTAGTTGGAATGCTGAAATTCGACTGAAAAGTTGGAAAGTAATTTTATTATGAAATATCTTGCGTCAATTTGATGGTGCGAATTCTCTATTACATTCAATTATTACTTGGGGCTATTTCTAAGTTATAAGATTCAACAAAACCCAATAAATTGAGGGTGCCAATTTCTCATCATCTAATAAGTGAATAAAAATGTTTTCATTGCAAAATTTTCAATTTCTAGACTTACAGGAACAAGTAATGAATGATTTTTGTCAATCTGAAGTTACCAGAAGTATTTTGATTAGAATATATGTAGACTTTCTCTGCAATCCTCAATTTACATTTTTTGACAAGTTATAAGCACATATGAAGAGCCCTAAAGCTAAGTTGGTATTTTACTTTAACAAATAATCTGGCCAATCTGCCCAGTGCCACTAATATAAGTCCAAGGTTTATACATACAAAGATTGCCTCAATCCCATAAGCTCTGTGTATTCGGTGGTGGGAGTAGTAGTGGGGATAAATGACGTCAGTGCTAGACTCAGAGAGATAGGCTGCTACTGTCTGACAAGTAGAAAGATATATTTATGTTTTTTTCTCGCACTTTTGTTTAAGTTAATAACCATGTTTAATTAGAGGCAGATTTAGGTCAAGGCCCAGAATTTAGGGGGTGCCAAATTTTGGAGAATGAATGAAAATTAGAATTAATCCTAAGGCAAAATATATACTCTACCTATTCTGATTTAACACGAATTAGGAGAAAAATTTGATTATCTCTCTAGTAGACATGATTTATCTTGGCTTCAATCCAAGTTCTAAAAAGAAATATCTATCGTAATCGATATCTTCCTCAGAATTTCATTAATACTTCCAAGAACCTAACAGTTGGTATGACTTTTCTGTTCTATGCAATGTTCATCTAAGGGAGCTTATCAAAAACAAAAATGGGGGGCGCCTAAATCTAGCTAAATCTGCCTCTGCATTTAATCATATTAAATCCAGGGTAAATAAAACTATTCTAGATTGAGAATTTACTCTAATCTCTAATAGTTATGATCAAAGATGCCAGGAACGCGATTTACTGTTGCAACGTGTGATAATAGTTTGACGAAGACAAAAAAAATCATCGCAGCAAATATCATATCACAGTTTTCCGACAAACGAGTGCATCAGAAAACGATGGTGCAACGATGTAAGAGAGATGGGAAATGAATGCAAATGCATGTCATATTTATTTCGAACATTTTTCGGAAGAAGATTAAACCCTCGATTGAAAGGCGGAACTATTGAATGTATGTATTTTTCAAACATTTTTGCTTCTTACCTGTAAACAAGTAAAACAGTTTAGAATGAAATTGACTCCTATATCATTCGAATAGTTTCTGTTTCCAGTGCGTTTCGTATTATTTGTAGTGTAAAATAAATATCTATTTACAAGATATCTGCGATCTGTTCCACCGCTTGCTTATAAATTTGTCTGGCGACTGATAGCTATGATTACGAGTGCTTCAACAACCGTAGCCATAGCTTTTAACTGTCAGATAAAATTATCAGCAAGAGGTGAAAAAAGCCCTCAATCTTTGAAATCAACACATATTATCTGGTTCAAGTCATAATGAATTAAACAATATAAATAATCAAGATAATTTTGCGGGCATATTTCAATTTTCAATATCTCTATTGCAAACTGATATCACAATTTCTGAATTCGTAGTTATTTTTAGTGAAATATGCGAACTTCAAATATTTTTATTATATTTATTTCATTTGTGTGTACATTATCATAAATAGAACAATTTATATTTCTTAGAATAAAACCATTCTTCATTTTGCAAAATATACTCTTCTTTCTCTATACAAGATGACAGACATAGAAATTTTGCAAAAATAAAAGATTATCCAAAAATTCAATTCAGCGGCATGTTACTATGTTTCATCCCATTCCGATAATGTTCTTCTAAGAGTGGAGGGTCTAGCGCTTACGTCATAAAGTAGCGCATGCGCATCTTGAATTCGTTGAATGAGGCAACCTTCTATATTCATAAACCTTGACATAAGTCCACGAAAAAACTACAGGGTGATATGACTAGGAGACGTGAACACTTAGGCCTGATTGCATGAACGTGCATTAACTAAAGAGTTCTTCAAAAATGAACAATATCAAATCGAATATATTCGTCAAATCAGTTGCTTAGCATTGCTGTCAAAAATTCGATTTGATATTGTTCATTTTTAAAGAACTGTTTAGCTGATGCAACTGGGCGTTAGTTTTATAATTATTTTGTTATTCTAGAGAAATATTTTATTGTTTCATACGACGCGACGTATCCTTGCTACGCTCATTATCCAAATTACTAGAACCAAAAAAAACTTGTTTTCAATAGAGATAAAGTATCTACATTATTGAATAATATTATCAATTCTCTCATATTACTACAACAAAAACAAAACAATAACGTTCACACGAGTAATCCTAATCATGACAAACTTTATTTATTATAGTCTTGTTTTCTTTTTCTTCAGTAACTTTCTCCAATAAACTGACATAATATACTTGTAGGAGAATAAATAGTCCAATAGCAGGAAGTCCAGCTCGCAAATAAACACATATTCTCAACTTCGACTTGAGCGAATAAATAACATCACGTTTCACAAAAAACAAAAGTTAATTCTGCGGCAAGCCAGAAAATTGTAGAAACTCAATCCTTTAAGCAACTGATGTAACAGAAATCGTACTTTACAGGCTGGAAATCCGTTAGGTCTTAGCGACCTGATATACGACTGCATCCGAACCATTTATTAAGGTGTATTTACCTCGCCGAAAATAAATATTGGTCAGCATTGCGATGGAGAAGGTGTGTATAGAGGTGTTCGCACGACTGGATGGTCATTTGTCTTTACTACACCTAAGCAAAATTCATAGATAAACAAATAAAGTTGGGCTTTCCACCTTTGTTTCAATATTAGTGCTCATGCTCGAAACCTAGTGATAACTCCTATTTATATTTGGAATAACAAACTTTTCCTGTCAGGACAGAGATTTTGAATCAATACACCGACGATTCTTGGCAAGCTAGAGTTCTTAAATCATGTATACATGTGTAAGCTAGATGAAAATGCATCAAAGACTGTGTGACGTTATTACGAAGACAATATGATGAGCGCCCTAGGATGACGAGCTTCACAACTCCTTGTCAGAATTATACACTTTTCCGAAGAATGCGCATTACATAGATAGATAGATAGAATGAAATAACTATGATTAAACTCCAAAGACATAAGAAAATGTATCTGTGAGTTTTTTCATACCTCATATTTTCCGAGGGTATGTAGCTATTAAAGATTCAAGCTGCAGCATGATTTCAAACATACACTTTTTCTTCTCATTCACTTATATCTTCATGACCGTGTTTCAAAAAACGGAATAAACAAGCAAGATTCCTCAACTTATTCGTAGCGTCTTGCAAAACTAAACACATCACATTCTGTATATTTCGCGGAACAAAAATATAATTTCCCGGTAAAGAAGGAGAGAAGTGTAAGCTTAGAGAAGATAATGAAATTTGTCTCTTTGTTATTGATATTTCAACATGTCGTTTGAAAGAAATGAATTCTTGTTTGGGGATTTTTTTACGCATTCTTTCTCTTTCATTTTGCAAATCTTCATTTTCATAGCAGAGCAAACAGTCTCCGGTATAATCTAAAACAAACTTGGCCCAGTTTTCCGAGCGCTGCAAAAACTGAGATTGGAAGAATGGACGAATATGCGCCGATATATTGAACGCTAAAGTCGGATATTCCGATACTTAGATTATTTGAACTGAAGAATAGCTCTAATAGTTGGTGCAAAGTATGATAGTAAAAATTTCTCACTTCTAACTCTTGATATTGTGATATATGAGTATTCATAGCTCAATGTGAATATGCTGGCTTTGTAATCCGGAGGTCGCAGGGTCGAATCCCATCGATGGACAAAAAGTTAGTAGGATTTTCAGTTATGATACACCCTGTGGCGCACTTCCCACAAAAACCCGTACTTGTAGTTTGACGTCCGATAACCGCATTCTTGGGTTGGAGAATTATCAATCAATCTACCGAGTGCACTATAGGTATCTGCTACACCTGTATCATTGAAATCTATGAACAACTACAATATCCATCAATTTTACCTGCAGTCAGATTCAGAGTCTTTATTAGCTCCAAGTAACAACAACCTAACTGTATAAAAATGCTAATATCAACAAATATTTCCAGATCCCTCCTTCTTGTGTTTCTGCATCTAATTTGGAAATATCTGTTGTTGGAGTAACCAGAAATTCAAATCGTCTCAAACAAAGCGCCGAGCGAATATTTAATGTGATACACAAGTTTTCAGCCAAAGAAAAAGTGGTTAAACTCCCAGTGGAAGTATTGTGCGGCTATATTGCTTCTGCGCGTGCACTCATGTGTGCTTCTTCTGTTGTTGTGGACTCCAGTCTTTTTTCCCTTGTTTCCTTTGTTTAATTAAAATAAGACACGCAACGTCAGCGATGTTTCCTAATGGTCCTTGCGATAGGCTCCGCTCTAGGGTAGAATCTAGATATGTTGGAATTGGGGAACTCTCTATGTTGACAATCGTCGGCTAGAATTGTAATAGGGTCATTTACATTTTTGTAGCTTTGCAATTTATAAGAAACAGTTAACTTTTGTTACAAAGACTGATGAACTCAACATTCAATAAGAGAATGAAATAGACAAATGAAAGAATGCTGAATTGCTAGTATAATTTAGTATTTAGATATCCATTATATTCATAGAACTTGAAAACAAAAGAAACTATTACTAAAGACACAAGTATTTTTTATCTTGTTTACAAGATATAAGTATCAATTTTCAACTCTTATTCTATCTATATCATAATGGTCGATAGCTTATATGGGGCTTCGATCTAGGTCTTCTGATTAGTCTAAATGCTAACACGTTTTATGAACATTGAATGCAAAATATGGAACAAACTCGCAGAAAATAGATTCAATAGAATATATCAAAAGGATAAGTGCGTAATTATTGAAATAAATGCAGAAATTATTCTTTAAACTGACTAAAATCTGATGCAACAGAAGGCTAGCCAAATAATATTGTAGAACTAGTTCGCAAATTGTCCAATCATAAGACTTGAACGGTAGTCCCGTGAGGGTCAAAAATAACTATGTTTGATTAGAGCATTCATCTGTTCAATATATATATACTTCAATAACATACCTCTATGCTTACTTCCTACTCCAAAAAACCCACTTATTTTCATGTCACGGTACGGAAATCGAGCCTTTTATCAGGACCCGTACAAATATGTTGGAGATAGCTCCAAACTGTGACTGAGGCTTCCTTTACACATAGAGCTCTACAACTCTCGTTCACGAGCGAGAGATTTTTCGCTCCTATTTTTCACTCTTTCATACGAGGAGCCTTTCGCATCAGACGCTAAGTACGTGAACTGTAATGGATCGTATCCCTGCTATGGCCATTTATTTTCTTCACTGTCGACATCGTCTTTGACGACAAAACACCATCATTTCACTTTCCTCCAATTTCAAGCTACATCATGGCGGTCCTTGTACAAGTCTGTACTTTTGTCTCAAAGGGTAGGTCGATTCCACACTCAAATAAATTACTTATATACACAATACAAAGAGTTATCTCAGAATTTCAATTGACATATACATTATAAATGACTTAATTGTTTCTCAATATCAAATTATCCATGATACGAAGTCGCTTAGCCTAACCATCCATTTTTTTATCTAAAATTAATCTTCCTCTTCTACTAACTCTCAAGTCTCATGACAGCAAAAATGTAAGTGTGCTTACGAACGGTCCAAATCGTGAAGCTCTTGAGCAATGTCAACGCGCTAAATTAATTCGGACCAGCTGTGAGCGGTGTGAGCGTTTTAAGCAGCAATTGCATGATTCGGACCGCACCCTTACAAAACTGCCCCGTTGTAGAACATATACCTATAAATATATATACTGCTGACCTCTTATCTTAACAAGGAAGCGTCTCCGTACGGTATCTTTTATCTCTTTTCTTCTGCAAGTCTAAACTGCGCATGGTCACAGTCTTGAATTTCATTAGCTGATGCTTGAAATATTGTGTTCGGGATGATTCGGAGTCAAATTTATTTTCTAAATTAAGACTTATTTCGAAAAAAATCATTAGAAATGTCAAAGTTAATCACTGTTTAAATTAATCTGTGTTTATTTTTCTGAATACGCGTGATAATGTTCAATTATGTCTATGACGAATAAAATGGTAAATATTTTATGTTTTTATTTTGTTTGAAATTTGTAATTTTCGTGCCTATCCCACTTTAATGGCGCGAACTCCGAATCACTCCGAACACTAGCTCTTGAGTATCAGCAATGAAAATCGAGACTGTGACCATGCGCAGTTTAGACTTGCAGAAGAAAAGAGATAAAAGACCCCGTACGCTGTCAGGCCAAGTCGCTGGTATATATATTTATAGGTATATGTTGTAGAACAAACAAATAAAGCCGATAATAACCAAAACGAGAACCGAAGATCTCCGATGTTGTTAAATTTTAAATTTCAGTTGAAATTCAAGCTCTCCAGTTTGTTTCGTAACCATTCGGCCGCTTTGCCGTTTGCAGTTTTGTAAGCAAATTTCTTTTTTCTGAAGGATACCAAAGTAGACGTCATTTGAATAAACAATTGATAATCGTTCAAATATCGTTTTTGAAACTTGTACTACAATTATACCCGCAGAAGCTTCAATTTATCATGAAACACGATAGAACCAAATTATTCATTTTTTAAAAACAATCGACGAACGTTTGCATGTGATGATCCAATGAGAGTTCTGATAATTCTATTCTCAATTCATGATTCTCATTATTTATTTGCTTTAGAAAATATAATGAACCGCTTATAATTTCAGAAAATGTTTCAGGTGAATTGTTGATCTAAATTATTCAAAAATCAATTTCAGCTACTCTATATTTCATGATGAATACTACCGTTAATTTAATAAGAGCAAAAAAGTAATAGTTAAAAATTTTTCAAGACAGTATCTCATCCACATTTCACAGAGATAAATGAAAAATAACTGCATCTATACTATCTTTCTTATTATGGTACACAAGTTGAATATTTCAAATATTCTCAAACTGTTGAGTTCAGAGATCCATGCAGACTGATATTCAATTAAAATCCTCCTGCCATATCAGATTACTCCTTTTATATCATTCATCATGATTTCTGAGAGTTATGGGTAATATTTAATTAAATCCAATTCGCTTTCACTTCACGTGTTCGGGAGAGGTAGGCATGAAGGAATATCCCTAATACATGATTCATATCTTAGTTCCCAAATCGATTAACTAAATATTCCCTTCATCTCTGCGCTGTGTACGTGATTATGAAATGCATTCATCTTCGTTAAGTTCATCAATGACTAAATTGATAATTATTCTTGTATCTGCTTCCGCGTTTATTATGATGTTCTCTGTATATATGGAGATTATATAAAGCCAAAGATTTATTACCGAGAAAGGCACATATTTTGATATATTTGAATTGATATTTATATCAATCAATTATCGAACCTTCCAATCGAAGAACATAGCATACATGAAAATTTTTATAAATTAGAATAGGTTTACAAGTGGATCTCAACAACCTTTCAATTAGTAAAACGGTTATAGAGGTACTCTAGACTCTTGCTTCATATGGAAGGTATTGTCCTATTCTCCTGATGACCTCGAATCAATTGAAGATGTAGGGGGAGGATAGATTAGTCCAAAACCTGATTCTAATTTCAGCAAAGCTAATAACGCCTTTTTTGGGCTGACGTTAGTCAACATTTTCGTACTCTTTTGACTCTCCCTTTGTCTCTAAATTCACCTATAGCAAAGATTCAACTGGAAAATTATTTCTTGTCTTGCATTAACGCACTCAGGTGTTGACACATAAACAGATCTTCCGAAACAATGTATATCACTAAGATTTCCTCTATTCAAGTTCACAACCCAATATTTACAGTGGTGTGAAAAAGGCATTGTTTCTTCAGTGTATCGAGCTGTCGTCATAAATTTCTCCCGCAGACAGTCTCCACAAAAAATCATATTTTGTCATCCATCGGTATTTTTTTACTCGAACTGGAAGTGTCTTTAGCCAACAGTCAACATTTTATATCATCTTCAGAATAAATTCGCATCATTTCACATAATAACTTCCACCGTTCGAGTATAAATACAAACACAAAAATAGAAGACTATAATTTTAATATCGGCATAAAAGCTTGTAAATGACAGGTTGAATACATAAATACGAAGACTGGAAATGAAAACATACATATTTAGACTAACAGTTTGTTTGACTACTTCAAACAATTTTGTGTAGGCAATGTCACACTAGCACATTCCTTCAAGTACTCTAAATGTATGTGTACCGTACAGTATATCTACTTCACATGCACATAAAACCCTGTTCTCGACCTTATAGTGTAAATTATTAAGTTTTCAGCTAACGTTACAACCCTTGCATCTAAAGTGCCCCCACTCATACGTTTCACATAAAACTCTAAATGCAAGACGTTGTTGCCTACATTGAGCTGTTCGTGTCGTGATGGGCCATCACAACAGCTATAGACGAGAAACTGCGAAACTTCATTACGTAGTTTTTTACTACCGAATTATGAAGTTCCAAACTGACGTAATTTTTTAGGAATAACTTGGTAGGAAATGAAAATAGTATAATAAAAAGCTGTTATAGCATGGCGTGAATGTACACAAGTTGGCAGCAACTTCCGCAAGATTGATCACTGATGTTTTTAGGGTTATGATAATAACATTTTGAATTAGTGCAAAAACGTAAGTTTATATTATAGTGTCTTACAACAGGACTTGGGTTATCTAAAGTTAGAACTATTTTGTACTAGTTTATCCGGAATTCCATATTTGAGAAATTAAGGGCAGTAACGTTTCTCATATCATCATTAAGTCGAAAACATCCACAATAAGGATTTCAATTGCAAAAATTCATTGTTAAAATCGATAGGATAGTTTTAATGCATCCTTTCTTTTAAAAAGTTCAGAAATGAGGTACCTTAGTGCCCTTGCTACGAAAAATATCATATGCAACACGGGCACTGAACGACTCATTGACACGGATGAAGCTGGCTGCACGAAGTACACCCTCGCCTTCGTCAAGTGCACCCAACTTGATCCTGGACAATAACGTCGGTCGTTTGGTCCTTGTTGCATTATATACTATTATTTGATATTAAGTATCTAACATTAATATCCGATCAACATGGAAACTCGAAACATATTGATGGAGTTTTCATATTGATTATCATGCCCGCTATTTCTAACTTCTATGATATCTAACATTTTATCCTTCTATCATCTATTCTTTCATAGGTCTTGGACAATAGAAATATCTGTATGAATGAGAATGGAAAAGAAATTTAGGAATCATCCTGATGATCAACGCGTATTTTTGGCAGTTCATTGATGTCTATTAGTTCAGAGATTTCGCAAATAATTATCTCTCACAGTAACTGAGCTTGAAATCAAGCGGTTAGTCTTTATTGTGTAGTTATTGACTGATGAGAGGCCATATGCTGTACCATAGAATAATATTTAGATAATCATCAAAGTAAGAAAAAAGTTTTTTGAACATTTGATGCAATTACTTATAAAACTACAGATTTAGGAAACTGGTCTAAATCAATTATAAAAACAAAAGTTCCATTCATTCTGATACTAATATCGAAAACCGCATGTCAATATTTAATATTTTGTGTAGCTCGTGAGATATCGAGATAAATAATTTTTACTCTGAAATGGATACCAGCTAGGGTTGCCAACATTTGTCAAATACTTGCCTGGAGGATTGCCCAAAAAGGTCCTGAACTACTTATATTCAATACCATCACAAACAGTTGCAGCTGCATGCAATATTTTTTTTGTCATCTTGATATAGATAGAAATAAGAAGCTTTTTCAAGAATAATTTCTATTCGGATGCCCAACTTGATTTTAAAATAATAAGTGAAACATTGATATTCCTGGTGAAATTGATAGTAAAACTAGAGACTGGATAAATGTCGACAAAACTGGAGTCTCCACGCGAAAGTGACACGGCTGGCAGCCCATATCAGTTTGATATTCAAAATTTAAAACCTTATTTTTGACATGTTGCTTATTCTGTGCAGATTTCAACTAAGCATATCCAAGCAGTAGTTACCTTTTGAATTTTCATTTAATTTTTCAACTAAAACTGGGTGTATGTATGAAAGAATCAAGCAATTTGGGCCCACCTACGAAACAGCAGCTTGCATTTAGTACCAGTTTCAAGTCTGTAAGTGCTGTAGTTGCTGAGTTCTCAGCGTCACGCCATCCAGCCAGACAGCAATAGTGAATATAATAGCGTATTTATTCTTTAGAAAAGCGCTAAAAATTTATGGCATAGGACTGGAGAATTTAGTTATTCTAATTGTCCGTCAAATGGTAGGTCTTATTCTTCTAGTAATGACGGAAAAATTGAGATTGAGTCCATAGCGCAACTAATACCACACTCAACTCATCTATCCATGCATATATAGTGAATCAGAAAGAATTTGTAATAGAATTTGGAAGTTTGTTATTCTAATAATCACTCAAATAGTGCATGTATTGCCAGTAAATATGAGAAAGAGCACATTTGTCACAATGACAAGTATGTTGACTTTGTGATCCAGGAGTCTAATGCCCAGTTGCATGAACGTTCATCAGCTAAACAGCTCTTTAAAATTGAACAATATCAAATCGAATTTTTGACAGCATTGCTAAGCAACTGATTTGACGAATATATTCGATTTGATATTGTTCATTTTTGAAGAACTCTTTAGCTAATGCACGTTCATGCAACCAGGCCTTAGAGTGGCTTATCAGTTTGAGACAGAAAGCCAGTACGATTTTATATACCCTATGGCAAACTCCTCACAAAAACTAATGAAACTACGAGTGTCTGCCATGAACGTATCTGGTGGAAGGAATGATTACATTCCTCTTTCCTATTCATTTATTCTTTTTACTCACTTGTACAAAGTAACAAGTAAATATTGTGGAACCGACAAAATTCACCTATTGAGATTTTGATGGAAATATCCGTTTTGCGCATCCCTGAATCCATTTTGACTATTTTTGGTTTGATGTCGGTACGTATGTTCGTGCGTGCGTTCGCGCGTGCGTTCATGCGTGCGTTCGTGCGTGCGTACGTGCGTTCGTAACTCGCAAATCTCAAAACTGGTCGAACGTATAATGTTAAAATTTTGTATTTGAAACTGGTATAGGGTCTGTATCAGAAGTGCACTTTACTTAGAACTTTTTTCGAATTTTTCTAATAAATCCAGAATGATGAGCCGTAGGATGTTGAAATTCAGTGATTGAACTTGATGTATCAGAATGGCCATCTGCTATTCTTGTATAAATTGGCTAAGCCAGAAGTGTACTTTTCTTGAATTTTTTTTCGAATTTTTAGCATAAATCTAGAAATATTAGCCATAGCATATTAAAATTTCGTATTCTATATTGTACATCTTGCATGATAATTGCTATCGGCTGACTTGGAAGTGCACTTTACTTGAAAATTTTTCTAATTTTCCGCATAAATTTAGAATGATCAGCCATAGAATACTGGAATACAGCATTTAAAATTGCTGTAGCATCTTAATAGTCATCTTCTATTTTTGCAACAAGCGGCTGAGCCGGAAGTGCACTTTATATGACAGACTTTAATTTTCCGCATAAATTCTTAACAATCAGTCGTAGAATATTTAAATTATGTATTAGGCACTTTTATAATATCTAGTTATATACCTTGCATTATGATTGCTATCGACTAAGCCGAAAGGGCACTTTAATTTTATTATTATTATTTATTATCGATATTATTTCATTATTTAAGACTTGTATAGGGTCTAGTTGTGCACCTCGCATTATGATTCTAATCATCTGTACTGGTAGTGCACTTTACTTGAAACTTTTTTTAAATTTTTCCAATAAATCCAGAATGATCAATCGTAGGGTGTTGAAATTCAGTATTCGAGCTTGATGTTGCATCAGAATGGTTATCTGCTATTTTTGTATGAATTGGTCAAGCCAGAAGTAGTGTTTCACAAGACAAGAATTTTTGTCTTGCTCAGTAGTTTATTGCTCTTGTCTTGCAGTGCAAGACAAGAAATGTATTGAGATCTTGTCCTGCACAATTCTTGTGAGGCGATTTCTTGTCTTGTTTTGCAAGCCTCTTGCACATTTCTTGTCTTGCATATTCTACTTAGTATATTATATTTTAAATAGATGGCGTTACTAAATTTCTTGCTTTTTGTGCAAGATTCTTGCTCAGTTCTTGCTTTTGCGGGGATTTACCAAGTTAACTCGTAGGTCCATGGTTGTATTGGGTAGTAATATTTTTTCGGATAAATTAGAGAAATGGGCATTTGAACTAGATACACAAAACAGAATATCAATTGACAAGATATTAAAACACTATAACAAAACGAATTGGAAAAAGAAAACAATAATACAAAATAAAACACATATGTGGTTTTATTTTGTATCATTGTTTTTTGGAGAAGATCCCTGGTCAAAGGATCGAAACGTCAATGTTTTGAATAAATATACAGAATTTAAAATCCTAAGTCGTTTCATGGCCGGTTTTATAAAAGTCCAAGTAAATTTACTCTCAAAATAAATTTATTCTACCTATGCCCGGTTTTATAAAGGTCAGAGTAATTTACTCCCAGAGTGAATAAAATTTACTCTAAATAAATATGTTTTATTGGGTATAAGTTCTGTAATTTATTAGAAACACAACGTTTCAATGGCAAAGTGCTGCCTTTTTCAAGTGAAAAGAAATATATATATATATATATATATATATATATATATATATATATATATATATATATATAAAAGTAAATTAATTTTTGAAAAAGTCTTGTACAGCGCCGGGATTCGAACCCGAGATCTCATGATTTCCGGTCATGCGTATATTCAGTATATATATATATATATATATATATATATATATATATATATATATATATATATATATATATATATATATATATTTCTTATAATATATATTTATAATATTAATAATATTTATAATATATATATTATATTATATATATTATATATATATATTATTATATTATATTATATTATATTTATTTATATTTATAATATATATATTTCTTAATATATATTTCTTTTCACTTGAAAAAGGCAGCACTTTGCTGTTGAAACGTTGTGTTTCTAATAAATTACAGAACTTATACCCAATAAAACATATTTATTTAAAAATGAGTTCTGAAAAGTTTTTTCCTTCATTAAAATTTACTCTGTTAAATGACAGTCGATTTTTTGACAGCAATGATTCTGTTGTCATAAAGAAATTTAAAACGATTAGTATTTGTTAAGTAGAACAAATTTATTTTGAGAGTAAATTTACTTGGTCTTTCATAAAACCGGCCATTAACAAATTCTAATCGTTTTGAATTTCTTCATGACAACAGAATTATTGCTGTCAAAAAATCGACTGTCATTTAACAGAGTAAATTTTATTCACTCTGGAAGTAAATTACTTTGGCCTCTATAAAACCGGGCATTAATTGAATAAAATTCTGAAAAATGTAAAGATTATTAAAACGAATTGGATCTATTGCGTCTCCCTATTTTGGATCCAGCTCGCAGAATCGGGCAAAAATTTGGAGGAAACTTCAATCAAGAAATTCAAAGTAATAGACCGTCAGATAGTCGTAGATTTGAGTACCCCATTTTGTTTTCTCTGCCTTCAAGAGTTTTGATAAGTATGTATATTTGGATTATAATAATGCCAAAACTAAAGCTGGACCGTGTGGCCAACATAATAATAATTAATTTTAAATTTTTATAAAATATCCTGTTTTGATCCAATTTTCTGGTTTCTGCCAAGCTTACGAAATGAAATTTAGGGAAAAAAGAGTCAGCAAAATACGATAGGCAGAAGTGATCCACTTGGCCAAGGGTTTGGAATGAGGGCTCGATTATGCAAAAAAATATATCAATTTTTCACGTTTTTCTCGTTTCTGCCGTTTGGCCATATGAAAGTTGATATCATAAGTATCTCGTAAAAACGAATGGCATAAGTTTTTCGAATGGCCAAGTCAAAACATTTAGACTTTCGCACTTGTGATGTTCACCTTGGATTTTTTCATTTTAAGAATCAAATTTCATCTAAGATGATATTTTCTGATTGAAGTCTAATTCAATGTTCATCAATTTGCTGTGGGCACGAATGCCTACTGCACATTAAATACTCATGTCGTCGAATGCTCGCTGTGTCGAAAATCCACACTGACGAATACCCACTGCAGCGAGTTTATCTTCACTACTGCTTTAACACTTAAACAGTGGTTTTTGTTTTCAACTGGCGATGCTTTGCATCCAGCTGACGGGCGATCTCCGCCCACTTTGATCAAGCTCGAAATGCCATGCCTAGTATTAATAAATAGTGATTCTTGATATTCACCGACGGTGTCTCGCATCCAACTATCGGGTATACGTGCCATGCTCAATGTTATTCAAACTGCCATTAAAGTAATTCCTATTCGATTAACACTCTCATAAAGTAATTTGTCGCAGTAGATATTCAAGGTTGTGGACTTTTCTACGCAGCGAACATTCAACGACATGGGTATACGAAGATGCGGGCTGCTCTGGTGGACACAAGGTGAACACAAGGTGTAACAAACAATAGTGTATTGCTGTAAATCCTCAGGACTCTTTAAATGTTTCTAAATTTTCATAGAAAAAAATTGTGTTAATTCAAATCTTCATTATGAATTTTTATTCATTCATTAGTAGATCAATGGACATGCCTGCAATATCCTCTATGAATATGATTAGATTCACGACCTGAAAACGCCACTTTTCGAGAGGCATAAACATAATGACGTAATGCAATCAAATCGTTCCTTTATTTGGAGCAAAGCAATATCAAGGATACTTTATGAAACTCACATACTTTATTCATCACATTTGAAAAAAAGTCTCTTACATTGTGATTGTTGTGGACTATCTTATCAACCGAGCAATAAAACCACATTAGAGTTATGAATTTGAATCACTGAGGAAAACTCCAGAAATGAGCGAAAGAAACTATCACATGACTTTCTCTCTTGAATTTATGAATCATACATGCTTCCATCCAGTTTGAGACCACTGATCACAAAAATTCCATCAAGACTTACATATAAAGCTCATCTTGAGAATTGTCGGCAATTGAAACACTTGAATTATTCAGGGACAGGATTCAGAGTAAAATTTGGATCAAATATGATGCATTACATTTCCTAATATTTCTCATATAGGAAAGTTAGCAAAAATTGGATTGAATTCATGTTTCGTGTTGCAAACCCTCTACGAATTCCGTGAATAATAGGAGAATGTTGCACATTCTTAATCCAGATTTCTCCCAAATTTTCCACAGTGTTTGTATCCATTATGAAGATGAGGCCTAACAAAGAATCTTCTCTCGAGCGGTTTCTCCCCAGCTTCTTCATTTTTATCATAAAATAAATAAATTAAAGATAAACATAAATGCCAAAAAATAAAATATATGAGCCTTTGTGGTGGTGTCATAAAGAAAAATGCTCGTAGTGCCATTAGCACTAGCGTGGGAGCGGGAATCTAGACTCTCAGCATTGGATTCTTCTTTATATTCTATCCGAGTAGCAAACTTAAACAAGAGCCGGGTACTGCATTAAAAGTTAAGCGGCCAGCGCTTGCACATCTTCTCATTACTTTGTATATGAGAATCGAGGAGCTAAGAGAAAAGTTACATTTTGTCCTCATCTGTTTTGAGCAATGCTAAATACAAGTTCCTCGAAGATATGAGGTCTGTTTTAGAATTTTACTTCAACTTTAGCTATTATAGGGAGTTATTTTCAGCTATCGCATATGTTACTAAAATTGATGAATAAATTCATTGCAACGTTGACAGTGTTATTTAATAAATTTCCATCAAATACTATTGCTTGCATGTAACACATATGTACAATGGACTGTCTATTCTACATTGAAAATTATGAATTATAATCTACAGCGTGTTCCATCGAAAAGGTAAGACTTAATTTTAACGAAAGAATCTTTTACTTTGCGAGTGTCAAATTGGGGGTGGATGAAAAGAACCAATCCTTTGTGTAGCTAACTCTCGCTGAGCCTTACTTCTACCAAAGCCTTAGAGGTCACCCGAGGACATATTGAATCTGTGCTTCGGGAGCGGCTTAATGCAGAACCGGACTTTGCCTCCATTTATTTTGATTCACTTGTGGATCTTATTGGGATGGTTGGTTAGTTATTCTACGCAATACTCGGTTCGCTTTTTGTATGCTCTGTAAAGTGTTACGTATCATATAATTTGAAAGGGATTTGCTTTCATTTCGAAACTCTCTTAATGTTCTGGAATAATTTTATTTTCGTTGAGCATAGCTCTCATTTCGAATATAAGGGAAAGTTTTTATTATATGTGTTTTTGTTCGTCAAAAACTAGTTTGCGAAAGATGATAAGTCAAAGCAGTAAGAACGAATAGACACCAGATATCTATTTCTATATATTTCTTAATTGCCTTTTTGTTATGATTGTCGAATGAATTGATCAAAGCGTTTATATTACAAAGAAGTCTTCTGCATACAACGTCAAGAGGAATATACTTGTATGATATGAATAATTAGGCTGTCATTAATTAATGTCACTGTATATGACATTCCTCATGTCATGTCTTCCTTCGTGTGACAACAAAAAATTATGATATTCATATCCACATACGCCACTTCAAAACGACGCAATATGTTTAATGCTTTAGAAGGAAATGTGAGAGGGAAAAACCAGCTCTCTCATGGAATTCTTCACGAGGCTTTATCAGTATAGATCAGGAGTCTGGAACCGGCGGGTCCTGAGCCGCATGCGACTCTTTGCTGGAAAATATATGGTTCTTACATTCTTAATGAAAATCGACTGTAGCCACAGAAAAGACTGACAGATAGTTAGTTATCTGAAAAACAGCTTTTTTTCTCGTAAACTCTGATATAACTTGGAGCTGTTTGTCCTGAGTACATGTGGATGAAGTTCAGAATACAGGCCACATCCGACTGAAAATTGGCATTTTACTCGAGTCGCGTATTATACTACGTTCAACTACTCAACGTTGAATATGTATTTGGAGGTTATTAGCCAAGACAAAATGGACAAAAAATAAAGCTGAGTTTGTATCAATTCCCAACAAGCTGAATTTCTGTACAGGTCCTTAATGCATCATTACAAATGCTGTGTCAAAAGTCCTCATCGATCCCGCTTGTGCGTTGTTTTTTATCTGAGGTCAAAGATCACAGATTTCCGCTTTTTGCTTATATCTCTGAAATGATGGAAGGTACCAGGAAAATGGGTAAACAAAAACTTATAGAACTTGATATTTTCTACAAAAAAATGTCGATACTTTCTTCTTATGAATTATTGTTCTCGAGTTATCGCGATTTCAAACTAGAAAATATGAACATGCATTATTATATAAATACATGATTGACCCAGATAGCAATAACGTCCTGATAATATTCTCTAGTTGTCCTGTGAATGCGCTGGATATTCAAAATATACATGGTATATTCCAACAGCCTATAAACCTTCTGCTCATTCATGGAATATTCATAATCAATATATATAACATATTCCTATATACTATGGATCATCTTAGAATAATCTATCTGAATTATTCCTAGAATATTTGATACAAATATTCAAAGATTATCACATTTTGTCTATTGTTAGTAGAATATATGATAGATTTTCATGTTATATTCAATTTTATTTTGCTTTATAAACTTTATTCATGACTGAAAACGATTGTTGTTCGTGAGACCAATGGAGACATTTATGATTGTGTTATCACAGGCTAGGATGAAAGAGATGAACGACTTCAATTGTAACCAAAACAAGAATTTTGATTTCAACAAACCCAATATAAAAACAGATCACAATTATCGTAAAATTTTATAAGAAAAATTATTATCCGATGGAATGAGTTCAACATTTTTGTCTAGTGAATTATTGGGAGCATATAAAAATACTCAAAATTTTTTTTATGCTCCCAAAGTCTTTTGTCTTGATTTTAATTCTTTCATTTTTGCAAAAACTCAATTTCTTCATACAAAATAATTTAAGACAGGAAAATTTCACATCTATCTTATTTTAATAAACATGTTATTATTACTTGATCATTGGAGTATGGCTCAAATAATTGATTGAATATTAGCCTATATCATTGACACATAAGAATGGAAGTATTTTGATAATGCGAATCAAAAAAGCCTTGTAGTAATTTAGAAATATTATTTTCAGGTTTGAAAATTTTCCGTGACGCCCTAAGGTCTATTGTCACTCAAACGGTGGTCTTATTCATCATCAAACATTTTGAGAATATACGTGGCATTATTGTCAAGCTTGTTAAGCATCATCTAAATTATTTTAAGAATTTTAAGTTAGATCACAAGCTAGATAAATTATACATTTAGCAAATTTACTTGTCAAAATCACGCTTCTTTTGACCAAACAATATCCAGTACTTTGAAAGTAAGTTTTCTACCCTTGCGCATGCCTGTAAAACTCGGGGGTCTGTCAAAATGTTTCTAAACTGCATTCGAAAAATAGGATTGGTATATATGTCAACTCTTCCCATACATTTTTATTGATCTACATTGTAGATGTTAAATTGTAATAACTATGTGTCAATATAAAATAATTTGTATCATTAAGACATAAATAAGTAACAAAATAAAATGTTTCATTGACTGGTTTATCTAATAGGCATTTATTTATAAAAATATTTCTTTAAAAATTACGTGACATATTTTATTCAAATTGAAATGATACTTAGTGTTTTTGTCAAAAAAAAATTGGCAGGGAAAAAACTCCATCCAAAACATCCGCTTGTGCAAAGCATATGCGGTATAGTCCTCCGGCCCGGGAGACATTTTGAAAATTTCATTTTGGCCCGCGCTTTAAAGTATTTGCCCACCCCTGATCTACAAGTACATCAAATTAGAACGCAACATAAACTTTTCATGAATAAGATCAAATTTTTTAAGAATTTGTACACCTATGAAGCATACTGTTTGAGAAACATAATAGACCTTTGGACGTCATCATGACGTCTTATAAGTAATAAATCGACCTTTCATTAGAACAAAGCAATATTCAATATAATTTTTATTACTAATACCTATTATTTCTCCAATATTTTCATATTTTCATGGAAGTTTATCAAATTCTGGTAGTAGTGGGGTACCTACGCCATTCACGCAGTAAAAGAGAATAGATAAATAATAATAAATGAATGTATAATATTTTCAGACACTACATTCAAGACGTGATATTTTAAAATGTCTTGGAATGTATGGAGTATTTTTGTTAAATCTTGACCTGTAGAAGCTGCACAAAGCCCTGCCGATTTTACTGAAGGTTTTACAGCAGCGTTATAAAGATGTGAGTCATCGTGTCGTATTTATCACGGCCACATGCTACTAGATATTTCTTTGTTTGTGTGAGTATTGGTTCTAAAAATATGAGTATTCTATATTATTTTCATTTTAGCTATTGATTAAACAAAAAATAAAGATTTCTTAACTGAACATTAATATTATTATTTATTTCTCTTGAATCAATAATCATTTATTTCACTTGGTATTTGTATGAAACCCTGTAAATATACAGAATAGATGTGTTTCCAGGTATCCGATTCCTCAAATTCAAGAGGAAAATGTAGGCAAATTAATAAGAAGAGTGATGACAAGAATTCTTGCGAATAAATTAGCCACATGGATATAGTTGGCAGGACTATAAAGAGAACAAAAAATTCAACGAATTCAAATTTACTACTGCAATTATTGGTAAAGCATTGTTTTATCATAGTTAATTTTACCTGTTCCAAATGATTTCTCATCTAGGAATGTGCCAAGAAAAGCCATACCGCCAGGAATGTCACAGAGAAACAAATTGAATTAAAGATTGCCAAACGGCTGAGCAAGGCTCCTGAACATATAAAAATTAGAAATCAATAGATTATTTATAATGTATATCTACATTTGTATCTTGTTGTTATCGCAAGTATGGTTTTATTTTTTTCATATTATATATATTTCTTTAACTCTGGAAGTTAAGTGCAATGCGCAATGTATCTTTACATTTTTGTGAGTTTTATGAGTGTGATTTTTTTTTCTCAATTGTACTTATATAAGAATAAATAATTCCTATTCATTGAATTTCTTGCCACAGATATGATTTTATTTCCCAGAAAAATATAGCTTCAATATGGTCATAAATGAGCCCAGAATATGCCAAGAATATGATTTCAATTATCCCTATAATATTCTTAGCATATATTGAACATTTACTTTATAGAGATTCGTAGATTATTCCAGGAATATAACATCATATATTCATAGCATATTCCAGGATGGTTCCTGGGATATTTATAGGATATACAATATCGGAACATGGGAATATCCTATCAATATCCCACAAATATATACCGATAAACATAGGATATTCCAACATTAGCTGAATATTCGGAAAAAATATTCTCTGCTTATTTTTGGAATATTTCTTTGCTATCTGGAAAGTGAGACAATGGACGTCCCTGATTCCATTAGTTGGTTGGCCTTGAGTAACATCAACAGTCCGGTCAGATTTTCGTATAAAATAGACGTATTTGTAGATGGAATTTTAATATTAAACTGTGCCGTTACAAAATTATATAGAAATGTCAGAAGTTTGCTTCATTTGCAGTGAATCTTTGGCTGAATGTGAAATGAAAGAGCGTAGTTAACTTGTCAACCTCCAACATCTAGTTCTGCTCATTAACAATTGTTTCGTGTGCTCTACCAAGTGTAAGTGTGGTTGGACAATGAACTGAATCGTGAAGATTGGGACTGTAAATTGATGAATAATTTTTTGGAGCCTTTCCAGGTTTTATTCTACCTGCTCCAGAGAAACTGCTGCATACAATATTTCCTAATTGCAATAAAAGCTGAACGAACAACTGTGTTGAACAGAAAAGTCTGATTGTTTTGTTCACCAGTCTGTGCCAATTGTGAAGGCAACTCTTGCACCAATGCTGAATCAAATGCAACAGATGGAAGTTCTTTTGGAATCGATGAGGATCCAACTGATATATCTTTCTTCTTAGAGCAGTCAACACAAATTGATCACAAAGAGGAAGAAGAGCGCGAAGAGGAAAAAACAATCGCGATATCTCAAGAACGGTGCCCTGCAGGGGAAAAAGTAGTGATCCTTTTTTTTCAAATTTTTGATTTCACAATCCACTAACTCTTTTCTGTCCACTTTTTCAGTAGCTTCCATCTTTCCAGAGATATATTCGAAAAATGAAGAATTGTGAACTTTGACATCGGATAAAAAACAACGCACAATCGGGATAAATGGTGACTTTTGACATAGCAGTTGTGATGACGTATTCTTGAGCTATACAAAAATTCAGTTTGTTGGAAATAATTACAAACTGGAATGTCTATTTTGTCTAGATTATCTTCAGTTCAATATTCTGGGATGACATGGAAAAAACTGTTAGCAGCATCTCCCGGAGCCTGTACATTCGAGGTAAAATAGGATGGAGAAGATATTCACTTTTTTAAATGTTGGCTTTTGATTTTGGTGCACAGAACTGGTGATGATATTTGTAGAAACGGAATGAGTAAGAGCTAGAACTTTTTTTATCAGTAGTTACATGATGAATAGTGTTGATATGTTAAGTACCTACATTGTTCTCTATGCTCAAATTGTCATTACTAGTGACTAAGCATAAATATTGTATCTCAAGGTAACAAGGAAAAAAGCAACTGAGAAATCGATGATGCCAAATTATGTAATTCACTTTGAATTCTAAAATATTGTTTCACAATTCTCATATAAATCTTCACCCAAAAAACATTCTGAGGTAAGAATCAGTTATTTTCTTGCAGTTTTTCATATGCATGCAGGAACTACTATCAGACAGAAATGGGACCTTATAAAAGATTAAGAAGTAATGGGAGACAACGCAGTGCAATTGTAACAAATGGGAATTTCATTCTCTTTTTAAACCTTGGATTACAGCTTGCACGGGAATGTCACCGCACTGCGTGAAATACCAAAAGGATTAACTTTACCACCAAAGTGCAGCATTCGTGTTACGGGTTGGATTAATGTGTAATTAAATTAGAGAATTCAGGCAGCTTATTCCTAACTCATTTTGCATTGTTTGCAACGAGAAAAATCCCTTTCAAATCATTCTTATACCATCACAATTATAATAAAAAGATAAATATATGTATATGATTCATATTAATAATATTCATACTTATTCATCTTCAACTGTTCAAGCTTCTGAGGAATACAATTTCCTCAATTTGCAATTCTCAGAAACTAATCAAATTTGAATATAGTACTTTTTCTACCGCGATTGTCAATGAAGTTAAATCTAGAGAGATCTAGCAAAATCAGTTGGGATGACTTGTTGAACACATGAAAAAGCTTCCTACTTTTATCAGATTGATTGATGTGTTCCGTTTTGAGTATCAAGCATTAAATATTGATACTATAAGAATATCTCAACTTCTACGCATTCTATAACTGAGATTTCTAATTTGTTGCAATTAATCAATCAAATGATGTCATAGAAACTTGGAGAATCTCGACAATACCTATAAACTCATTTTAAATATAATAAAACTGATTTCACCCGATTGGATTTTCATAATTTTACCAATAATAAATTTGTGAAAAAGATTTATGCACTGCGTTTTCCTGCTAATACTATTGAAGCAATCACTGCCATTTCGTTGAATAATGAGAACTGTGAAAAAAAAGACATCACCAATCTATTGCAGGGAGCTACATTTCTTAGATAATAATAATTCCTCTGTAAAAGACGGACAATATTGGAAGACTTAGTTGAAGTTTACTTAAGAACAAAGAGTTTAAATATCCACACTTTTAATTAAAATTTTAATTATGCCGTCAGTGTCAACAAGACGACATCCGAAAAAGGATTCTCTTTTTTTTCTTTTCCTTCGTAAGCAGAAAATCTCTTTTCATTTACATATTGGAGTTCTTCTCAGCCATAAAATTTATTGATATAATTGCATGAAGCCACATGAGCGTGAAACTTTCAATCATTTCATAACAGTTCCATTAATTAATGGCAAATATTTGAATGAACATTATTTCCATGGGAAATTAACGGTGAACAAAAAGGATAATTAACGTTATGTTTCTGATAAGTCCGAAATTTTCTCTTTGTTTCCAAATATAACAGGGTTATTAAGCAGTGTGGAGAGTAAACAAACAATTGATTGTTCAAAACAGTAATTTCCTTTAGAGGCTGTGATTTCCTTAGGAATACATTCTATACTATATTAGAGGGTACGTGAACTGGCTGTCTCTAGATATTGGCTAAGCAGAAGCAATTTATGAAATCAGTGTATAAACTCGAGCGTTATGACATGTGGTCAAGTATCTTGAAGCGATGCTTTGTTGAGCACGAATAATAAAATATCCAGAAAATTTCACAGTATCAGAAGAGGAATATACGGGAAAATAGAATTTTGTATATTTCTGAACGAGTAGTGCAGCAATAAAAACATTGCCTGTTGGAAAAATTAGAGCAATATTTTCATAGCTTCTATAGAACAAAATGAATTGTTTTGCCCAATATCACATCACATTTAACACAGAGTGATGTTTGAATATTTAATAAAAAAACGAGCTGGACCATGAAATTAAAATGTTCATATTCTGTCATAATTTTTTCAGCAGCAATGTAACAGTTTATAATTTTATAAAAACTGTGTCCTGTCCTTCTACGGCACAAAATTGCAACATATAACATATATAGAATGCAGTCAACATTACAAAAACTCCACATGAAGAATGAATTAAATGCTCACAGATAGTATTAATTTTTCATTACGATAATTTGAAGTTGTGATGCAAACCTCGATAATATGGAACTAGGCAAAAATCTGCATGACTAAGATGTTTTCGCTCGTGCTTTTGTATAAGGATGCATGTATTTTCTTTCCTCAATCATTGCTTGGAAGTAATACACTCTGGTTGTGCATTGATATTTTCTCCTTCGTTTCAATCATTGTTCGAAAACTCATGCGCTGCGCTCATACGAACATGCATGCCTTTTGTTTCAGCTTTCCTCATTGATATGTAAACTCAAGTGTTTCGCTTCACTCGTGCGTTCGTGAGTGAGTTTTGAAAATACCTACAGTTGACTACCTTCGTTCTCAAAAATAAAGTCTTAATAACAAACTGTATTTCTCACAAAGGTTGTTTCCTCATACTTTTTTCAATCCAGAAGTGTATTCTCTGAAATAGTTCTTGGAAATTTAAAGCTCGCATCCTGTAAGTATTACCAGAGATTCATCCAAATATCATTCAATACACAAGGCCCAACACCTGAAATACAGATGGGATTTGTATTTTCACTTCCTTCTTGAAACTTCAGACAGAAAAAACTCTATGAATACTATTTTGCATGTAAAACACCTATCTCTCTAGAAGTTAGTCACCAGTTTGTAGGTGCGCGTTTGGATAAGGAATTTTAATACTCACTAAAAACAAACAAAACCGTTATTGGCTGCTCAACTTTCTCGAAAGATGACACCGGAGCTGAAAGACCGAGCGAAGAAAGTAAAAAACTTCCCGTGCAAAAAGTGTCTCATTTCCTCAAGTCGACTACGAGCCGCTAGATCTCTTTCACACTGAAAATATTTCACTTTGCCTGTTTCTTACTCGGAATCAAATTTTAATTTGTTTTTAGTCCAATTGAAATTATGTGGAGTGAATGGATTGGTATTAGGAGACTTAATAGAAATTGGAATTTAATGAACAAAGCAGAGGGAGAAGAGGAGAATATGCTGGAGAATACACAATAATTATATTAAAATATGAATGAACAAAATTAATTTTCTGATCATAATGTAGAGTATTTGTTGCACTTTCTTTTTGAACAAGGAGACAGTTATGTCCATTAATCAACTGAGAGCTAGCGACATATCTATTTGAGCTATTTCAGTAGTCGAAAGAATAAGTAGGCAGAACCTTCTTGGCACACAACATTTGATCTGAACATCGCATAAAAAAAAATCGACTGTATTCAGGTACAGACCAAGGTCATATGAAAAACATGTCTTTTGAAATATCGGTTTCATTGAAGAGTGAATCTATTCCAACTTACTTTGTCATCAGAAATTATTTGCAAATATGTTAGGAACCATTAAGAATTTCAGACAACGAAGAGAGTAGCTCGTGGAAATATCAACAAGCCACCAATATCTACAGTACCAAGTGTTCAAAGTCTTCCTGTAGCGTTGAAAAAGAGCGGCGATTCAGGGAAACTCAACTGTCACTGCGATAAGTGAATCTGTAGCGTCAAAAAGCGAAAGCAAACAGCATGTTGGAGATTACTAGGTACCGCATTTTGTCATGAACTTCTAATGCGATCCTGAATTTCATTAGTTTTTATTATTTAAAGCTATGTTAAAATTTGTAGTTAGACTATAAATTTCATTTCGTACATCAAAACTGCTATGACACGAGTGTCGTGGCTCATTTTATTGCAAATATATTATTAATAACAATTTGTAAGTTTACAATAGTCGTATATTCTTTATGTGTACGTACCTTCTGCTCGTTGTATATAAGACAAGTTTTATGAGTTTGACATAAAATTTCACCATTTCATTTTGACATTATAACAATTATTACTTCATAGTTTCATCCGCAGAACAGAAGCAACAATAGTTTATTCCTAGTGGTAGTTAAAGTGTGATGGAAAAGATGTGTTACTCAACTCATCGAATGGATAGTAAGTCCAAATGAAGTTCTGTGTCTTGTGAACGATTTTAGTCGATAAGACATAAGCAACAATTGATCAGTAAATACTTCCAAGTAACGATTCAGCTAGTTCTAATCCGCACAAACTCAGTCAAAATTCAACTCCAAAATCTTTATCTTACTTTGAACGAATTTATATCCTGGTGCCAGATACAGAAGTAGTGAGATTAGTTTTGAAACAAGATTTGGACTCCATTGAAAAGATATATAGAGTCTTAAGTAATCGAGAAATTCACCGTCCCTAGGCATACAGCTGCGAATGTATCTGTAGAAGAGATTTGGTGGAGTGGACGAGTGAAATATGGAAATTGAGGGACAATTATATCTGACTGTGTAGATCAAGATGCCACAGAACTCAATATAAACAACTTTCAAACAGACCATTTGGATGAAAAAGCAACGCTGAAAAATTTATCTGTGAGAATAAGAGGAAGAAATAGCTTAAAAAAGAGAATCAGGCCAGTAGTTCAGTACGTAAGCGCGCAGTTTTCTGCACTTCGGTGACGTACGAATCCAGGAGTTCCTAGATCGATTCCTGGCCAGTACGTATTACTTACCGAAAGAGTGCTACAAGGTTGAATCTTATTCAAAAACTATAGGCTTACAATCTGTATGTCTTAAGGTTAGCCTGTAAAAAGTATGAGGAATCTTTCTGATGCGTTTCAATTAGGGCTGCCACCTGTAATTCATTTTAAAGTATTATTGTTTATTTAGGGTAATTGTACTGTGTACTTTATGAGAACAATAAAGTACACGGCAATACGTATGATTTAATTTCTCTGAGATAAATTTCACATATAATATTCAAAAAAAGAAATAATAGAGGTACTGGGATCGATGACGTTATCGATTGTTGCTGAATGGGTTTAATAATAATAATTGACGAATATACACTCTGATCGCCACATAAAAGCTCATTTTCAAATGCATAAAAAATAGTATATTGTGTGGCTAGGGACGGAACAAGACGATTTCAGCTGAGGGTGAGTGTTGCTTGCCCGAGCGAAGCGAGGAATGGCATCACCTTCGGCTGAAATCGTGCTTTGTCCCGTGCCACACACTGTATTCTTCATAATACCTGCATTGAAACTTTGCATATTACAAATTTGTCATAACAAAGTAAATATTTTTCTTTTGATTTTGCAGGTAACAAGCCGAGAGTAACTGCTCGTGCTTCATCAATAAGATATTGTAATGTACTTAAAATTGTCGTATTATTATTCTTTCTCTTGAAACTATCGTCTTTTTAATTCAATTTACAGTTACGAATACAACAACTGTCAAATTAACTGAGGTTATTTGATTTTCATTTAGAGATTGACAATGAACAAATGCGACTCTGCCAGGGATAAAACGATTTAAAAAACAAATTCAGCGGGCAGAAACAAGCTTGCTTCTCCCCTAGGGCAGAAACAGACTTATTTCTGTCCGGCTAAACTTGCATTTGTCTAAAATTGTCTTGTTTCGACTGACAAAAGAGGTGTTGAAACGCGTTGTTTCAATGCAGGTATTATGAAAAATGAATTATTAATTCACTGTAAATTAAATATTGAATGTGAAGATGCTATGCAACTATTTAGCAGTGATAATTATTTGTTAAAAGCTGCTAAGAGTAATGAAAAATATGTTTCGAAGCAAAATGATAGAGTAAAATTAATCGTACTTTATTTTGACTCAATGTTTTTTTTTTTTCTACCTTGAATAACCAATGTACTCTATTTGCACAGAAAAAAGTGGCAACCCTACAGTCTCGATCGTTGGTAATTTGAGGCTCCGAATTTACCAGGATAATTCGGAAACGAAAAAAGTACGCATGTACCTGGGCCTTGTTCCTAGGGCTATCGTGCCACAGAAGATAACTTCCAATAATAAATAATATATCAATTTCACTAAAAGTTAAGTCAACAGATCAACATATTTGAAAAAATGGAAGAATCATCCAGATGATGAAAGCGCATTTTTGACAGCTCATGAATGCTTGTTACTTCAGAGATTTCGCAAATTACCATATCCCACTTGAAATCAAGCAGCTTGGGCAAACTTACGAAACAGCAGCCTCCATTTGGTACTAGTTTCAAGTTGACTATTTGATAGATACATAATTTATGCATGTATAAACTCAAAAATTCCCTTTAATCTTCATTGTTTAGATATTGACTGACGGGAGGTCAAGTGCTGTACCTTAAAATAATAATTTGATCTTTATCAAAGCTATATGAGAAAAATACACGAAAAGTGAACAAATTTCCATCCAATAATAATAATTCATTCTAATAAGCATCAAATTCGCGTCAAACAAGTCATTGAATGAATCCCGGGCAGATTTGACAACTATGTACATAATAATAGTGACACCGACGGCTAAAGTTGTAACTAAATTTTTATCTACTTGAATAAACTTTAGTTGCGATATCTCTAATGTCATATATATCTATGGGCACTGTTTCACTTGAAACAAGTAATTGAATAATTTAATCTTCCATAATCACTGAGCTTGAATTAAAGCAATTTGTGCAATCCTACGAAACAGCAGCTTTTATTTAGTACCAGTTTCAAGTCTGTAAATAGTGTAGTTGCTGAGAACTCAGCGTCACGCCAGCCAGCCAGCCAGCCAGCCAGCCAGCCAGCCAGCCATCCAGCCAACCAGCCAGCCAGCCAGCCAAAGTGAATATAATAGCGCTTTTTTCCAGAAAATGCGCTAAAAAGATCAAAAAGTTGATGGACAGTGAACCTGAGAATCAAAGAATTGAGTAAGTCACCATCTAGGGGGTTACAATAATGGATGAAAGAATATATATCAAAGTCAGTACCAGGTGGTACAGCAATAGAATTATATTAGAAAGCAGCCATCAAGTGAAGTAGAGCAAGGATACGTTGAAAAATATAGAGAATCACAACAATATATCGAATTGAATAGTCATGTGCGGCAACCTACTTCGAAATGGTAAGAAATATGATACACCAGAATGAGTCGACCAGTTTCACAATGAATAAAGTGTAGCGTATATACACAAATGAACTAATACAAGAGAATGGTAGTAACAAATATCTGTAGCTTATTGAAAAAGAATAACATAGTGCATGGTGAATTTGCAAGCACCAAAAAACTCTGTGAATAGACAAGAACTGAACCACTCAGCTGCCGGCGAGTTGGGGGAATTTTTAATGACGTCTGGATCGTTATTTTCCAAATATTATTAGATTGGACAAAAAGTGGTCGGTATTCCAGCATAATAGTAGGAGACAGGAGCTTCCATAGCTTTGTGTTTTGGTCGAACCAACGTATAGACGGAGTTGGTAAGTAACAAGAAAAAGATCGTTACTATAAGAACTATTTAAACTGATCTTAACACGTAGACTGTCTCGTCATTCAACACACAAAAAAATGGACAAATTGCTCTTAAAACGTGACCGGAACAAGAGCTGACAATTTCCAAGCTTTGGATTGGGCCATGCATTAAATGTTATTGGTGTTATGAACAACAGTGTGTCAAGAGCCATTGTGACATCTATCAGCAAATCCAGAACTAATATCACAGACAGACTAAATGATACAGAGACATAAAGATGGGAGTCAAAAGAACGATTTTTCAATAGGGCTCGGTAAATTATGGTATGAAAGCAATGAAAATCCAATAGGATGATGGAAACAAGCAAAAGCTATTACTGTCAAGTTATTTATATCAAATTAAAAATCTACCGAGAACATGAAAAAGTTGTACTTTTTGAATGGAGACACGTAGTAATTGAGCTCAAGAATACTGAGATGAAACCTGGAAGTACCAGCATAATCGATTGTTCAGTAACAGAACAAGGGCAAATTGATTCCCAACTATATTTTTGACACTCAAAACAAACTCTCGATCCATGGACATCATTAGAATGTCATGAGAGAATAGTATGTTTTCCATTTATCTCCTATGTATTCAATACAAATATTTTGAGATTCTACTCACTGATAATAAATCATTGGAGGATATGGAGAAAGAAGCTTGTATGCTTCCAATTGTCAGAAAATCAATCCGGATTTTTTTATTTGGTGGGGAAATGATAAAAGCAGAGTCATGAAATCAAATTTTCTCAATTGTTTCTTGTGGTTCCTGACGCAAGAAATAGATTTCTAGACTAATAATGTCGTATCTCATTCAATTTGAAAGATTTCAGATTCCTCAGATAGTTCCATTGAAATGTTGCTCAAGCTTCTTGCAAGAGTTAATTGACCTCATCGGCTATCAAAAGATATATCCAATATGCAGCAGATTTGCATTTCATATGGATCAATCAATAGGGATTTATCTTAGATTATAGTACTGTGAGGAGATTTATCCTCTTTAACAATACAATGACGTTCCTTCTCAAGATTAATGATCAGTTAAACAAAATGGAGATTATACTCCAATAGATTCAATTTAATTTCGGTGAATCTGACTTATTTGTAAAAACATGTTGCACAATTGCTTCGTTGCTTTTACTTTACTGTTAAGATTCCCTCGCTACTCACGTTCAATAAAAAGCTTTGCTGTGACGTCAGCAACAGCTTCCCGACGCCTCACTGCCTCGGGCAGGAATGGCACTGAGTACGCAGGAGAGAATGACGATTCTAGGACTGTCTAGAGGACGCTTAAAGTTTGTGTGATGTCATAGTAGGCTCGCTGCCAGCTGATTCGCTGTCGACGTTCTTGTGACGTTGGTTTAATTGTTACTGACTGCAGGATAAGTATGTACAGCAGAAGAGCTAGCAATGCAGATTGTAGAGCTAGCTAGGAAGCACATGAATACAAATAGGGCAAATTCAACATAAATACACTCTATATACAAAATTTTCTGCTGGAATGACAAGTTGGAGTAATTATTCCAGATAATCAACTAGTTAAATTCAATGACTGACAGAATGAGCGAGATAACTCTTAGTTTTCTAAATATTGCACTTAATTCATACGCCAATACTATGAGGATATGCAATACAAGAAATGTTCAGAACTCAGGAAACTTGCCTACAGACATAAATAAACGCAAATTAAATTATGTTTGCGATGCGTTATATTCCAGTGAATAATGAATAAGAGTTCATTGTTACCATTGCTGTGAAATTCAAGTTGGTGTGTAGGATCATGACTAAAATCATGACAAGTTGTATGCAATAAGTCGCTCTTCCGCAAATAAATAATGTTTATATGTGTGATTATGTATTCTAGAAAACTACGGCCAATTCACTTACTGTCCTTTTCAGGCCTTCACCCTAGTCTGATTATAATATATGATAACTTATCTGTAATTTATTCTATAGCAATCCTATTTTGGATGTAATTGTAGACATGGATGCTAAGAGGTATTTTAAAATGTTATGCGACGGAGAATTACATCTTCCGATTTTCTACAGCTTTCAGACTTATGAAAACAGATTTGTTCCAAATGAATTACATTGGATGGCCACAATCACCTGATCCAATTTTATCATTCATTCTGTATATTATCACGTAGATGATTCATGTTTTAGTGGATGGATATGATTGGCTGCGTATTACTTGTGAGAAAGATTTTGATACAGAAAAATTGACGAGCGGATATAATTAGAATTGAAATCTGGATGAACTAAAAGACATATATTTAGATAGAGTTTTCTGGCGTGATTTGATTGTTGTATGGATCTTGAATGAGATTTGTGCATAACATATCAGACAGAATAGCATCTTCGAACACAAAAATATATTTGAATCACTTAAAATTGAGAGATCATCGCAAGTACGTTTGGCGAAAACACTGGTAGACGGCAGTTAATGCGACCATAGGAGAATAATAGATGTACATCCGATACTGATTCTGTAGCTACAAACAGCAGTCGCTTTTAAAGCATACGCTTCAGGTATGCGCGCGCAACTATCTTTCCATATTTGTTGAGAAACTATCAGGTCTTCTAATGTCATTTCAATGTGGAGTCTTAGATTCGAACAATATGTTAGTCCCTATGCAGTGGAGTAAGTTCTGTTCATGTATTTTATTACAACCTAGTAAATAAGAGAAAATCCAAGGCAGTCATCGCAATGAAAGTGTAAAATACTAAAATATAGATACACAAAGTCATCTCTTCAATCCTAAAGATGGTCCATGTGAGCTGACGATTGGAAAATAGAAACTTAATTCTTGACTGAGCTCTCATATTTCAATTCCTGCATTCAAAGGATTAGTAAGTATTATCAACCATCTTCATAAAGCTTCATGTTCAAATCAAATATATCCACAGATGGTAATTTACGTAATAATAGCTATTTATGTAATCAGTATATAATATAGAACTTTATTGGATGAGCCACTGTTTATGGACGAGCGAGCAGCGCGAGCGAGTCTAATAAAGAAGGCGAGTCTATGAAGTTTGTTTATGTACGAATTACATACAAAGTTGTTCGACAGCTCTAGAGACGCAGGATATCTTCTAAAAATATTTATTATTTTCCCTATTTAAAAATTCGGTGAGTATAACTTAGTATGCTTTGCTAGTGTTGCTATTGTTACAATTGTTTTTTTCTGTTTGTTTGCAAATGTCAAAAATACTGAATAAAATTTAATAAAACAATTCCAGTAATAATTTATACTCCAGAAAGTGTATAAGAGATTCGATAAATAGAAAAGAAGAAATGGATATTCCACAAAGCGTGGAAGTATTGGCTGCAAGTGCCAAAGAAACACTCTTGCCTAGCAAGACGAAATATTTGTATGACAATACGTATGCGATATATCGTAAATGGCGCATAACGAAGAATATTGAGAAAACTACTGAAGACAGTATTTTGGCGTATTTTAATAGTGAACTGAAGTCTTTGAAAAGCTCTTCGCTATGGACCAAATACTCCATGTTGCGGTCAACTATAAATCTTAATGAAGGCGTTGATATTAGTAAATTTCCAACTGTGATACCCTATCTGAAAAGAAAAGCAGAACAATATACACCAAAGAAATCTACCATTTTAAGTAAAGAAAATGTTGATAATTTTTTAACTGGAGCAGATAATAAGGAACATTTGTTAAATAAGGTTTATTGCTATTGTTTTAATATTAACTTTTATGATAAAATGTGATACTTTTAGGTAATTCTTATATTTGGCGTAGCTGGAGCATGCCGTCGTCAGGAATTGGCTTCATTGACGACATCAAACACATTTTTTTGTAAAACTGTTTGACACGAAGACAAAAAAAAATAGGTCTTTCATAATAGTGCCAGGAGAAGTCGAAAACTTAAACCTGTTAGAAATAATCAGAAAATATATGAAACTTAGACCAGCGAAGATACCACATCACAGATTCTTTAAAAACTATGTCCGAGAAAAATGCACTGTGCAGCCGGTAGGAGTGCACAAAATTGCCGGTGTGCCAAGTGTTGTGGCGAGATATCTCAATTTAGAGAATTCGTCATTATGCACAGGGCATTGTTTCAGGCGCACATCGGCAAGTATTTTGGCTAATACTGGAGCCAGCATGAAGAATATAATGCGACATGGAGGATGGCGTTCTTCAACAGTTGCTGCTGGTTATATCGAAGATTCTCACAGCACTAAAATCAATGTGGCGACCAGAATATTGGGCGAGTGTTCTACCGGTAACAAGAATATTCAAGATTCTCTTTCTCAAAATATGTCACCTGATATGAATATTAGCGACAAAATACTGGGAGAAGAATGTTCAAGTAACAAAGAGAATCCATCTTCGCGTTTCACTATTAGCAACAATACCAATTGTGTAATTAATATCCATTATCATAATAAATAATCTGTGATTTAATTGTTTGAATTTATTTTATATTAATAAAAAAATCTATAATGATTCATACATTTTTCAGAATGTTAATTAATAAAACGACTTTTGATTTTAAATTCTGTATATTTATTTGAAACTGTAAAATTTTTTTGACAGTGACAGTTCTGTCCAATAAAATAAAGTAAAAGTCCTAGTCCAATTAAGTCACACATTACGGGCACTAAATGCAACCATAAACTACATGATTATGATGCAGTCGAACATAAAAAATATTTTATTCACAATCATTATAGTAATATGGCGATTCCTAACCTTTTTGGAGGTTGGGAAGTATGTAATTTCCAACTGCAATGACTAGCTCACGGGTCGGAAGCGATATTTCCATCTCTTGGGTGGAAAATGTTTATACAGGGTTGCCTAGCATCAGTCATAAATCTTTGTTAAAATAAAATAATCTCTGCTGTCAAAAATACCGATCATTTATAATGATTAAAATAAAACAATATTGAAAATAAGCGGATTTTTGCTGCAATTTTGTTTACATCTATGTCTTATAAATTTATAAATTTGTAAATTATGAACAAAATCGTTATGAACTTACATCCGTAGCACTTTCATTCGAATTGGGGCAAGTATATAGCTCCATTTCACTGTTATAACTAATTGATATCTGCTTTTATCACAATTTCAATGGATACACGATCAATCATTTCTCGGAAAACTAGGGATGATTGTGAATAAAATAGTATACATACTTCGGCGAAGATTTCATATCAGCCTCGAGCTATATCTGATCCTCGAGGCTTCGCCTCTCGGTCATATAATAAGCTCTCGGCTGTAATGAAATACTTTCCACCTCAGATGTAATATACTATTTACGTTTGAGGCGTAAAAAATGGAAGAATCATCTAGATGATGAAAGCGCATTTTTGACAGCTCATGAATGCTTGTTATCTCAGAGATTTCGTAAATTACCATCTCTCACAATTACTGAGCTCAAAATCAAGCAGTTTTGACAAACTTACGAAACAGCAGCTTCCATTTAGTACTAGTTTCAAGTTGACAGTTTGATAGGTACATAATATATGCATGTACAAATCCAAAAATACCTTTTATTCTTCATTGTTTAGTTATTGACTGACAGGAGCTCAAGTGCTGTACCTTAAAATCAAAATTTGCTCTTTATCAAAGCTATATAGAAATATACACCAAAATTAAACAAATTTTCAACCAATAATAGTGATTCATTCTAATAAACTTCAAATTTGCATCAAACAAGTCATTGAATGAATCTCGGACAGATTTGACAACTGTACATAATAATAGTGACACCCCCGGCTGAAGTTGTAACTAAATTTTTATCTACTTTAATAAATTTTAGTTGCCATATCCCTAATGTCATATATGTCCATTGGCATTGTTTCACTTGAAACAAGTGATTGAAAAATTTAATCTTCCACAATCACTGAGCTTAAATTGAAGCAATTTGTGCAAACCTACGAAACAGTAGCTTTTATTTAGTACCAGTTTCAAGTCTGTAAATAGTATAGTTGCTGAGAACTCAGCGTCACGCCAGCCAGCCAGCCAGCCAGACAGCCAAACTGAATATAATAGCGCTTTTTTCGGAAAAATGCGCTAAAAATATCTAAAATATGTAAATAATGTAGAAAACGTAGAAAATTTAAATTTCAGTTCTGCATTCTGCCTATAGATGCAATTTCCAAACGTCAAATTTATAGGTTAAAACCTTCATTCCTCAAAAACAAGTTTGTGAATTGTGAATACTATCAAAAGTCAATACATCAGGTCTAGGAGGATGGCCGAGGACTATATATTTGGCAATATGATTAAAAATCAATTTCACATATACTGACAGCTTAACCTCTTCTCTCGATTGTTAAAAAAAGAACAGTCTAACCCAACTTTTTGTCCAAACAAATTAAATTATTGCCTATGTAAACCGTTAATGTTTCAGATGATACATGTTTATATCTAAATCCAATAAGATTGTAAACATCACAAGGAAAATTAGCAATATTTTGCGGTTATTTACATATTTCACGTTTCCACGTATAAAAGTAGTGGAATAATTCAATGTTAAAAACCTGGTGTAATACGTGACGTATTTTACATGCCCATTTCTGAATATATCTCAAAATAAATGATTTTTTTCTTGCACTTCTTCTTCAGATTATCATGATTTAATAAAATAGCCTGGTTTACTGATAATGCTAGGATAGTGATTTCTGATGAATTATTCCTATGATAAGTTCTTTTTCTCAAGTTGAAGAGAGTGGATGGACAAATCCCAGATAGCAAAGAAATATTCCAAGAATAAGCAGAGAATATTTTTGCCGAATATTCAGCTATTGTTGGAATATCCTATGTTTATCGGTATATATTTGTGGGATATTGGTAGAATATTCCCATGTCCCGATATTGCATATCCTATAAATATTCCAGGAATCATCCTGAAATATGCTATGAATATATGATGTTATATTCCTGGTATAATCTATGAATCTCTATAAAGTAAATGTTCAATATATGCTAAGAATATTATAGGGATAATTGAAATCATATTCTTGGAATATTCTGGGCTGGTTTATGACCATATTGAAGCTATATTTTTTTGGGAAATAAAATCATATCTGTGACAAGAAATTCAATTAATAGGAAATATTTATTCTTATATAAGTACAATTGAGAAAAAAAAATCACACTCATAAAACTCACAAAAATGTAAAAATACATTGCATATTGCACTTAACTTCCAGAGTTGAAGAAATATATACGATATGAGAAAAATAAAACCATATTTGCGATAACAACAAGATACAAATGTAGATATACATTATATAATCTATTGATTTCTAATTTTCATATGTTCAGGAGCCTTGCTAGCCGTTTGATAATTTTTAATTCAATTTGTTTCCCTGTGACATCTCTGGCGGTATGGTTCTTCTTGGCAGATTCCTAAATGAGAAATCATTTGAAACAGATAATATTAATTATGATAAAACAATGCTTTACCAATAATTGCAGTAGTCAATTTGAATTTTTTGTTCTCTTTATAGTCCTGTCAACTATATCCAGTGGCTAATTCATTCGCAAGAATTCTTGTCATCATTCTTCTTATCAATTTGCCCACATTTTCCTCTTTAATTTGAGCCATCGGATACCTGGAAACACATTCATTCTGCATATTTAAAGCGTTTTATACAAACACCAAGTGAAATAAATGAATATTCATTCAAGAGAAACAGATAATAATATTAACGTTCATTTAAGAAATCTTTATTTGTTGGTTCAATCAATAGCCAAAATGAAAATAAAATAGAATACTTACATTTTTCAGAACCAATCCTCAAACAAACAAAGAAATATCCGATACCATGTGGCTGCGATAAATACGACACGGTGACTCACATCTTTATAACTCAAGCTCAACTGTAAAACTTTCACCAAAATCGGCAGAGCATTGTAATAACTTTGTGCATTTTCTACAGGTCAAGATTTAACAAAAATATTCCATACATACCAAAACGTTTTATAATATCACGTCATGAATGTAGTGTATGAAAATTTTATGCATTCATTTATCATTATTCATTTATTTTCTTCTACTGCGTAAATGAGATACTCCACTACTATCAAAATTTGATAAACTTCCATGAAAATATGAAAATATTGGATAAATAATAGATATAAGTAACAAAAATATATTAAATATTGCTTTATTCTAATGAAAGGTCGATTTAATACTTATATGACGTCATGATGACGTTCAAAAGTCTATCATTTTTCTCAAACAGTGAGCTCCATAGCTGTACAAATTCATAAAATATTTTATCTTATTCATAGGAAAAATATGTTGCGTTATAATTTGATGTACTTATAAATCAATGGGAGTGTATGGGAAAAGTTGACATATATATCATTTCTATTTATCGAATGCTATTTAGAAACATTTTGACAAACCTCCAAATTTCACAGGCATGCGCAAAGAAAGGAAACTAGTTTCAAAATACTGAGTATTGTTTGGTCGAAAGAAGAGTGATTTTGACAAGTAAATTTGTTAAATTAATAATTTATCTAGCTCGCGATCTAACTAAAAATATTAAAAATAATTACGCCACCTATTTCACTTTACGTCAATATCCTCAAAATGTTTGATGATGAATAAGACTACCGTTTGAGTGACAATAGACCTTTGGACGTCACGGAAAATTTCCAAACCTAAAAAAAAATATTTCTAAACTGCTACGAGGCTCTTTTGATTCGCATTTTCAAAATACTTCCATTAAGTCATGTCTCAAACTACTCTGATCCATTTGAAAATTTTATGTGTCAATGATTTAGGTCGGACTTAGGCTAATATTCAATTAATTATTCAAGCCATATTCCAATAATCAAGTAATAAAATACATGTATATTTAATTTAGATAGATGTGAATTTTCCTGTCTTAAATTATTTTGAATAAAGAAATTAAGTTTTAGCAGAAATGAAAGAATTAAAGTCTAGACAAAAGACTTTGGGAGCATAAATACAAATTTTTAGTATTTTTATAGCTCCCAATAATTCGCTAGACAACAAAAATGTTAAATTCATTTCATTTACTTTTCTTTTTCTCCGACGAGAAATGTACATAAAGTACGAAAATAAAAGTTAGATATAATTTTTCTTATGAAATTTTACGATAATTGAGATCTGTTTTTATATTGGGTTTGTCGAAATCTAAATTCTTGTTTTGGTTAAAATTGAAGTCGTTCATCTCTTTCATCCTAACCTGTTATAACACAATCATAAATGTCTCCATTGGCCTCACCACCAACAATCGTTTTCAGTTATGAATAAAGTTTATAAGGCTAAGCAAAATTGAATATAATATGAATATCTAACATATATACTACTAAGAATATACAAAATGTGATAATCTTTGAATATTTGTATCAAATATTCTAGGAATAATTTAGATAGACTATTCTCAGATGATCCATAGTATATAGGAATATGCTATGTATATTAATTATGAATATTCCAAGAATAAGCAAAATAGGATATTTCCAGAAGATTTATAGGCTGTTGGAATATACCATGTATATTTCGAATATCCAGGGCATTCACAGGACAACTAGAGAATATTCTCAGGACGTTATTGCTATCTGGGATAACACACAAGGAAAACCATATTATTCTTTTCAATTTCTTGAAGCCATTTCTGAATACTTGAAACGTGTAGAGAATTATACTTTGTTTGTTTGTGGTATGGGTGTTATCCGTAAATGAAGATTCGGATGAAGCTGTGACAAATGAAGCAGGATTACTTTTCACTTGGAAGTTTCGTAGCAGTAACTCAGGAATCGACATCAACAGAAGTGTTTTGAAAAAAAGTAATCTTGCTCTCAGCTTGCGGGCAAATCTACTTGTACTACTTCTGTTCGTTTAAAACGTCTAAAAAGCCGAATGGAGTTTCATATACAGACACAAGACAACTTCTTGAGAAGTAAGAGCTTCTCTTTAAAAGTAATAAATTTACCAAGCATTCCCAATTCAATAGAAAATTATTTCCGAGAAATATTGCAACTTCTGGATGTCATTTCGCATACTATTTACAGAATATGAAAAGAAACAAACAAGGTTCATTTTGATATGAGATCACATGAATCACATCTTATTTTTATCATGTCCGTAGAAATCTTTAATTGAAAACGCCGTTGAATCTCATAATTTGAAATGTTATGTTTTTAAGATTACTTATTACAAATCTCAAGTTAGGCAATTGCACCAGTATAATAATAATAATAATAATAATAATAATATATTTTAAGAGAAGTTTCGACAACGGGTCGATTTTCAAACTTCCCTGCTTGACAATTACACATTCATACATTTTAAAAAGATATACATATATCACGGAACAATAATAAAAAAACTTGAATTATAAAAACAAGAGAATACATCCGTTAAAATTATAAATGAAACTATCTAAAAATTATATTTCATAAAAAAATAAATAAATAAATAAATCTGGAACACATCATAAAAACATACTAAAAGCTTGAATTATGGATGCAAAAATATCACTGAACAATAATAAAAAAACTTAAATTATAAAAACAAGAGAATACATCTGTTGAAATTATAAATAAGACCATCTAAAAAATATATTTCATAAAAAAAAATAGATAAATCTGGACCACATCATAAAAACATACTAAAAACTTAAACTATGGATGCGAAAATAAACATAAATTTTTTGAACAGTGTTGCATTGATTTATAAATAAAAGATAAAAGTTTCGACTTGGCATCATTGGTTAGCATTAACGGAGTATTCAGGTTTGTTTACTATTGACAATCAAAAGCTGATTAAAAAGAAGCAAATATCCTCTAAAGGCAGTTTATTGCAAAGTTGTTGTTTGAACAATCATTCAGAAAGTCTTCTGTATTATAATATTCTTTAGAAATCAATATATCTTTAAGAGTTCGCAGCAAGGATTTAATTGGTAATAGTTTCAAGTCGGATTCAACTGTTTGTTTGACTGTCTAGTGTTATAATCGGAATCACAGAAGCTAAAATTTGGTAAATTGGTTATAACATATTCAACAATTTCATAGATGTACAGAGATGGAATAGTCAATATTCTCAATTTACGGAAGGTGCTTCTACAGGATTGTCGTCAATTTAAGTTGGTGAGAATTCTAATGATTCTTTTTTGTATGACAAAAAATTCATACATCAATGGGGAGACACCCCAGATGCTGATTCCGTACGATATTACAGAATGGAAATATGCGTAGTAGATCATCAGCAGTACATTGATATCTAGTTGCGATGTGAGTATTCGAATACAATAACAGCACTTATTCAATTTAATGATAGTTTTTTTAATAAGGTTGTGCCACTTGGTATTAAAGTCAATAAGAATGCCAAGACATGGGAGAGTGTCAGTGTGGGAAATATGCACATCGCGGCTGTCAATATCTAGGTGGCTGCTAGTGTTGAGACAGAATTGGATGAAGTTAGTTTTAGTCAAATTGAGCTGAAGGCTGTTCTCGTGACACCATCGTAAGATATCGTCTACAATGTTATTGAGTAAAGTGATGTTGAAAGCAGTTTTTTCACTAGATATTAGAAAGTAGGCATCATCCGCGTATAGAGTACAGTGCGAGTTTTTAACACTTAGGGGCATGTCATTGATGTAGATTAAAAATAGCAATGGACCCAACAGAGACCCTTGAGGCACAACGCACTGAACGTTACCGATTTCCGAAAACACAGGTAGATTGGTCGGTTGATGTAATAATTTCACACTTTGGCTTCTGTTTGTCAAATAGGATTTAAACCAGGAGTTCGCTAAGCCTCGAATACCGTAGTGTTCGAGTTTTTGAAGTATGATTTCATGACACACAGAATCAAATGCTTTGGAGAGATCACTAGAAACACAAAAGACATTTAGATTTTTGTCGAGATCACATATAACTTTATTGTACAGTGATGTCACAGCACTTATTGTTGACTTGCTTTCTAAAAAACCATGTTGACATGCAGTTAAAATATGGTATTTGCTGAGGAATTTTGTCAATCTATTATATATCAATCGTTCTAGGATTTTTGAAAAACTAGTTAAGGGAGAAATTGGACGATAATTTGCTATTTCTTCATTATTCCCTTTCTTGAAAACTGGTACTACAACAGAATGCTTGTAGCAATCTGGGAATATTCCATTTGAAATAGAAGTGTTGAAAATGTGGACCAGGGAAATCATTATGAACTGAATACATTCCTTAATAACGGAGCTAGGCACTGCATCAATACCACATGAGGAAGATTTTTTAAATAATTTGATAACTGAAGAGACTTCATCTTCATTTGTGGGCTCCATAAAAAAAGAGTTTGTTTGTGCGGAATCTTTGAACTCATAAATTGGAGATGTCATTGTCTGATGTTTGACGAAGTGAACATTGAAATTGTTCGCTATAGTTTTTGGGTCCCCTGATGGTAGAGGATCGTCCTGTTATATTGTTAACTATTTCCCATGAGGCTTTAGATTAGTCGCTGGATGATGCGATATAATGAGATGTAGTGTTCTTTTTAGCTAATTTAATTACTTACAAAATGTAGCAATATTTTTTATAATGAATTATCTGATCAGGTGACTGATTCTGACGCAAGCTCCGTCTTAGTTTATTTTTTCTGCGACAGGATATACGAATGCCCTTCGTTATCCAGTTTATTTGTTGCTGCTTAGCTTTTATTGTTTTTAGAGGGAACGCTCCCTTATATATCCTGCAGAATGTATCATTGAACATGCTTGAGCTAATGTTACCATCATTTTCAAGAGTAATGGACTGCCATGATGTGTTCTGTAAGTTACTACGAAATTTATTGTAATTTTGTCGCGAAAATATTCGTTTACGTATAGTTTTTGCCTTTGGTTTCAGTGTTTTGTCAATGGTTGCCTCATGTAAGATAGCTTCATGGTCAGATAAACTAGTTGTCACTATTCGAAATGAACCAGAGACTAGTTGAGATGTTAAACAGTTGTCGATACATGTGGAAGTAGTTGCGGTGATTCGCGTTGACTCATCAATATTAATTTTGAGGTCGAAAGATTCAAGAATAGATTTGATTCTAATTTTTTTAGTGGATTCGTGTAAAAAATTCACATTGAAGTTACCAAATATCAATAAATGATTGTTAGGCCTGTGAATATTCAGTAAAAACTGCTCAAAGTGCTCAAGAAAGGTGTTAAAATTTCCATGAGGAGAACGATAGAATACCACTATAAAAGTGAGTATATTTTTGCTAGTTAAATTGATTATAGAGAATTCGAAATCTTTTCCAACAATCAAGTGATCGTGAGTGGTTATGTTTTTAAAATCATAGGTGCAAAATTGGACAAATTATTCTGTTGAGCAATGAAACTTGTCTCAATGAGACAATAATAACTCTTATCCCAATAGAACTGAGAATTACTCCCTTTGATTTTTGATCCTCTTTGAATAATTAGTTAAAGATTGTAGAGAATCTTATTTTGTTTCAGAATCATCGTTTGCAGTTTGGCAGGCATTAAAGCAGAAAATAACGATATGGAGGCTCCAGTGAATTGAGTTTCGACCAAAAGTCAAAAACGCCATTCTCACAGCTTGCAATTACTGAATTAAACATGAAGATCTCTACATTGATATTAATGTCAATAATCTGTAAATGGCAATATTGATAATCAGTTGAATTGATAACTCTTCATGCAATAATTAAACTCTTTGTACATCCTACATTCTTGAAACATTAACTAACCTCACTGAACAGGCTTGTATTTGTTCGGAGCGTATTTGAATTTTCCACATTAAAAAGTCTGAATCTACATATTTGCATGGGAAAACTTAGTTAGCATATAAATAATGTGTACGTTCCCTTTGAGTTATTACTGTGTGAAATATAGTGCAATTAATTAACCACTTTTTTATTCTTTCTGGGAAATATGGTGTTCCAACAACTGAGCTTTTTTCCTACCTTTTTTTGTAGAGTTGATAGTGCAGAATATGCTTTGCTTCATTTACTTCTAGAGTAAAAGAAACAGGAAGGTAACAAGAAATTTGAATATGTTAATCTATTCCAGGGAAGATTTTATGCATTCAAAATTGCCAAACCAAATACGCACAGGTTTTGCCATAAGTAGGTATGTACTCACAAATCAAATTTTCTTGTTATTCAAATTATCCTGATGATCTTGACAGCACTTACATACATATATGCGATGCAACAATTCGCAAATATTTGCTTCAAATGAGTCATCTAATGAACATATCGACAACAATGGTATGAATTCTCATCAAGTTAAATGAGCAATTAATATCAAAAAAAATATATATAGATCACTGCTATCGTCTGATTCAAATTGAATATTAGAATAACATACCAGTTAAAGCCAAGTTTGTCGTTACCGAAGCGTTTGAAAAGTTTTCATTGAAAAAAGAAACTCCAAAGAATTAGAAATCACACTGCGATAAAACCTCTTGGAAACCAGACTAGCACTTCTCAAAGTCGCTAAAATAATTGTACAATGAGAGGTTATGTGGTAGTTGAAACTGGAAAGAATGGAGCATATTTTGAGTCATCGATTAACAGTATGAGTGATCATCAAAATAAATGAATCAATGGTAAATACTTCTCTAAGTTGTTGGTTTATCTCACAGAGCCTCTCCCAAATAGCAGTGAATATTCAGGCAGCCGACTATCACCTGTGTCTGTCAGGTTTGGAAATACTAGAAAATTTGTATATGACATCATGTCTATGTTTGAAATAGCCCTTTTCTTCAACCTGTATGGTACAATTACTGTAACGTCGTAGATAAGGTGGGGTCAGTCAGATCCCAGGCTCAATGCCTCAAATTATATGACGTCACAGTAACTCATAGATTTCTTATAGGTACTATATCAATACTTACATCAAGAAGAATTTCATTTGAAACATACAAATACCGATAGGGGAAGAGCTGAAAAGTCAAACATTTTTTGAGTTCAGATAATTGTTACAATCCAAACATGATACGTTTCTTGACATTCTTAACATAAAATATACATTCAGATTCAAACAGAAAATCGAGTACAGCGACATTCCTGTAACGTCAGTGGAAAACAATAAAAGTTCTAGGCAAACTTCGCAGACACATCGCGCGCAACTGCCACATACTGAAAGATGGCAAGCAGCACAAATGCTACCTTGATTTTCTGGTCCTACTTATGTGAACACTCAGCACACTTGGCTCGTTTCTTCAATATTGACGTTTTTTACTTTCTTGTGCTTCAGCAACATCTTTTTCTCAGAATGAAAACAAAGTTCTGCTTGGAGGAAGAATTTAAAAAATATTTATTCTCAATTTTTATTTTCATATGGGAAACAACCAGTTACTCTGTCATTGCCTTTATAACTGGTCAACAATTTGCAGCTCTATAAAATTTTCCTTAAATATTGATGTCAATTTCGTGGTATCTCGATGTGGTAATTCCATATATCATACTGAATCTCCCTTGGCAACTCTAGTTTTTGAGATATTAAAGTTCTTCACATCCATTAACATTTGGGGTGTAAATTGTTTATTTACTAATGAATAATACAATGACTACGAGGAGAAGACCTTGTACGAATGATCCAGACAATTTTTGTCTCATTTGTGGTGAATATACCTTAATACAGTATCGTAAATCTATTAAAAAAAAGAATCTTTGAACTCCAAAAATGCGGCTATCGAGAGTTATCGGTAATTAAAATTTAGTGAATGAAGATCGAATTATATTGCCACCGCTTCATAATAAACCCGGCATTATGAAACAATTTATTAGGGCCCTTAACAAAGCTGGTGAATAATCTGCTTACCTATCAAATCTCCTGAGCTAAGTGCAGAAAAATTTAAAGTACCTAGATATTCTTGATGGTCCACAGTTTAGACGGTTGATCAAACATCTTCATTTTGTTGAGCACAAAAATGAGCTCGAAAAGAGAACATTGGAATAATTCGTTTTTAAAATCCAAAAAGTCAGAAGACTATCTAGAATTCGTATAGGACATGTAGTCCAATCTGAGAGATTTTAGGTGTACCATGAACATTGAAGTTCATCATTTACATTCTCATTTGCATCGTTTTTCTAAAACTTTTGGAGATTTTAGTGAGGAGCAGGGTAAAAGATTTCACCAAGATATGAGCTATGGAAGAACGATACCAAGGATGATAGGACACTTATATGATGGCAAATTATTGCTGGAATCTTTGACAGGACCTTGAGCAAACTGCTTCCAGGAAGTCCTATGAGACAATATTTCATGGGTTCAAATCAACTTGAGTGTGTGAAAATATAAATTTTCGTGAGAATGCCAGTATGTAATTCAAAAACAAGAGCTGCTACAGAAAAAATAGTGCTAGTTTCGTAATCAGCACCCTCAATTTGACGGAAAACGATCAATAGAAGTCTAGAGAATTCTTCTGTGTTGACCTGTGAATCCTTCTTAAAACCGGGCGGATCATTTATTCCCATTTGCTTTCGTGATGAGCTCGCCATCATAACGTCCAGAACGAGATAACTTTGAGTACAAAAAAATCACTCTATTGGTATAGTGGGGTCATACAGACCCCAAGCGAACAAACATGGTTAATAGACTGATAATAACTGATGAAAATTCACCAAAACATTGCACTCTACCATTCAGGACGCGTTGACGGAAGGTACACGGACGGACAGCACTATCTATCAGAAACTATTCGAACTATCAATAAAAATATGAACGCTGGGATCGGATGAATCCCACCATATCAGTTATGGGTTAAATATGGAAAGGAATAAATGAGTCTCAGGATCAGGTTTGAGAGAAATCACCGCAAACATGATTTCTTCTGGAATGGGTAACAATATAGCAGAAAAAAGATATCAGTTGTCAGGAAGAAAGCATTGATATCATAGTTCTTCTTGATTCTCTATATCCTATTGTCTTTTCTGTGGCCCACATGAATTTTGATCTTTTTCTCAGTTCCATCTATGATTTAATAGTGAGTCCTCATTTCCGTCTGCTGGCAGTACAGAAATGTGCGATCTATACTAAGGCACTTGAAACATGAGTATAAGCTGCTAAAATTGACTTGTTCATTGGAGAGATCTCTTAAATTCGATTACCGAAACTATGATGCACTTGTTTATAATCCAAACCTTGCTTCTGTCTTTATTTCTACAGTGTCTCTTGTTTACATGCTCTCAATAATACCAATAAAAGCTGAGATTGGTCTTATTTGATGACGTGCATTTCGTACTCACATTATTAGTCAATAATTTTGAAGTACCCTGGCTATAAACGAAAATGATTCTAACGTTTGCAGAAGATAACCAAAGTTATAGAGGGATAAAATTATGTAACTGGGACTGTTTCGTAATGTTCTATAATGGTGAAAAATTTGCATTAGGTATTCTTAGATCAATTATTATCAATGATTTCAACTACCTTGGACTAGAACTATATTCAAATGTGTCAAGTTTCTTGAGAAAATAATGTTTTCAAGTCGGTTCATGAGAGAAATGTTGAAGGAAAGCGAAGATGATGGAACGGGTACATCACGCATGTAAGCGTAAAACTGCCTGAATTTCAATACCTATATAGATCGCAGCAATTAGGGCCGCAATTAAATTTCACACAGGTATATTGATTTGATATTATTGATTATTTGGTAATATTAACATCAGTCTTTCTCATATCAATACTGGCAAAGAATTTCTTGAGGTCACATCCCGATATCAGGTTCTCCGATATCTAGAGCGATGGTATTGTGTTGGTACTGAGAAAGTCCTTTTGATTGGACCTAGTTCTGTTAGATCATATAAGTTTTACTACAAGACAATAATGAGATCTGACATTATTTGCACAAGAATTGTTTTTTGTGTCGCTCATGCACTACGATATCCATGGTGACAGTACATTTGTTTGTCAACGAAACACAACTAGTGATGAATCGCAAGCACAATAATAATTGTTGATTCATTTAGAGGTACTTTTTTCAAAATGAAAAAATATCTAAAAATCAATTTGATCGGATTTTCTTCATCATCATACTAAACAGTGAATCTCTACATATTCTCTTTTTGATTATTTTCATTCTGAAGCCCCAATTTTTGATGACGTGTTCGAGTATTTCTAATGGTATTTGACGAATAACGCAAGTAATGCTGGCTTCCAATTCCTCAATCGTAGCAGACTTATCCATTACACATTGAACATCAAATAGTCCAAAGGAAGAGTATCGAGATGTGACACACACGATCTAGGCGGCCAATCCACCGGTCCGAAGAGTGAAATTAACTGTTCATCGAATTGTTCTCGTGATAAAGCCATGGTTTCTTGGGCTGTGTGGCAACTAGCGCCGCCTGTTGATACCATATGTTTCCGAAATCACAGGCTTCAATTTCAAGCAGCAAATAATTCGTTATCATGGCGCGATACGAGCATCATCGACAGTTTCGTTCTGGCCGGCTATTCTCAACTATTGCCGCTATATTTTGTCCATCATGTGCTGGATTTAGTCTATTGGGTCACGTATTATTTAATAATGAAAATTGAGCTTCAGACTTTTCGATGGAATAATAAATTGGGAGTTCGGTAGGCCGACTATGTGGACCATGAGTAGCTCTAAGTATACGAAACACATTTCTCGCAGAACACAGATTTTCATAATACAGCTAAATGATTTGTGAGGATTGTACTGGGCTAAGTCTTTTGACAATGAAATGTTAAACAATACTGAACCAAAATACAATGACAAGTTGTCACGATTCACATGTCATTGGTCGAGAAATCCATTAAGAAGAAGAAGTACATCTAAATAAATAATTTTATATATGGATAGTATAGGATTATGGGTGAAACATCCATAAAATAGTCCAGGAAACTATTCTTTCCTTCACGATATTAAGTTGGAGGAGCTATTGTTTTTCAAATCCATTCTAGTTGAGATTTATCTTTAATAGTTGTTGACATCAACAAACTATCAACATCGTCATCAATTATGTTGTCAAATTAATTATCTATCCAGCTTCCTCACTCTCTTGTACGATAACACTAAATACTGAGCTGGTACAAATTCTATTCTCAACAAATATTCATATTCATGACAGTAATTTTCAGTATGACATTTTTCGAGATATTATTATATTGTTGGACACCATGAGTAGAATTTGGTATCAATTGTTCATTTAGATTTATTTTTAAGTGAAAATCTATAAATTTATAAAAATACCAACATCTATCCTCATCATCTGATACGGATAGTTTGGAGATTGTGGTAATTGTTTTGAAAATCGATTTGCCGGCATGTCTCATTGCTTGAACTCATTTAAGTGTCAAAGTCAATAAAGAACAAATCTCTGCTTAAAATAGGGAAATTCCAGTTTGCTTAAAATGGAACGCGGGAGTTTTGTTTGGAGTTTGGTGCTTCATCCAACACCCTGAAAAGTAGCGGGTAGACGGTAAAAGCGCGTTTGCGAAAACGGAATTACATCAACATGTATATTATGATTGATGCGTCACATAGAGTAAAATGTGTACACCGCAAATGGACCGTCTTATCTCCGCAACTTTATCCGGAGTTTCAACTCTAAATGCTTTAGAACATGCAGCACTTGGCAAGTTTACGAAATACGTAATTCTTCTACCGAAGCTTTGAGCTTTTCTCTTACGCGACATCATGTTCATGTCCTAGTTCGTCGCCTTTCAGTTCTACTCTCCTCTCCTCAAGAGAGATCCAATTACTGTAATAAAATTCCAAGAAGCTCTGCACGTTAACCAGGTACTGAATTTTTTTTGATTATTTTAAGCGCTTTTCATTGCACGTAAATAGTTTAATGAAATATTTTTCTAGATTTCTTTTCTGGAAAAGCCACTAAGAGTCCGCATAACTGATTCTAGTAATTAGTTTATCAAGTTCTCTCTTATGCACCATTCAATTAGAATTGTGCATCAAAAGTCAACGAAGGGATACTTCTAATAATAATGGATTGAATGGCAGTCCATTTGACTGGTTCCAAAATAATATTTGGTATGTTGGAGTTCAATATGTACATTTATTCAATTTGTTAATTTTTTTTTTCAGTTTGAGCTTCCAGTTGCCTACACCGCATTATTATCGATGAGATTTTTCCTGTTTTAATAACTTGTAACTCTTTCCTGTACTTGTACGATTGCTTGGCATCTTTCGGAACTATTGAAATCCAATTATCAATATTTTTCTACGGTATTCTCTCCTACAGTATTGGCAATACTACTGCAAACAGTCTTGGGGCCATGAGATGGAAAATATGATTATCTAGCTGTCTCTGAAGCATATCCCATACATGCTCCGCGGGATCAAGTCTAGAGATAATGGTGGAAGTGTCAAAAGGTTGATATACAGTTCATCAAGAGTCTGCAGCACTATTCTTGCTCGGTGCGGACGTGCATAACAACAGAATTTTGAGGTTCAATGAATTCGCGACTGTTCACAACATATTCACTAATGATCCTGACTCTACCATCAAATACATGTAGGTTGGTATGTCAGCCTATACAGATAACTCCCTAACGTCATTTAGTCACTGGTTAGCTCATCCCATTCTGACAACAGTGAGTACGAGTTCTTGCAACTAATCCTAATGGTCGGTATGGAGTCAAACCAGCCTCTTACAATCGGTTTTAGACCATTTGATAACTCACTAGGACCTCTGTAGCATTATAAAAATCTTGCTGCAGTATGTCTCTTCGCTTGTATTCCAAGATTTTGGTCCTGTCACAATGTAGTGATACGACTGGATCCATTACCAGATCTTCTTGAGATTGTACCAATCAATCAGTCTCTAAATCATTCGTCGAGTTGTATTGAATTTGCGGCTATGTCCACTTATTGATCACCTCGCCGGTGTATTTGTAAAACCAAATTAGCACATTCTTCCAAAAGATGATTTCTCTGCTTTTTTCATCTAATAAGAATAGTTAGGTTTATGACTGAACGATCGCATGTGCTCATGAAGACTGAGATATAGTTTTGGAAACTAACTGCATCTTTTGTCAGGCTCTAGCACTTCAACGATAAAAAGCCAAACTGTGTATTGTGTGTGTGTGTCTTCCGTCTATTCACTTACTACGATAGCTTTTATTGAGTACAAGTTAAACCATTGATTTGTAGCTTACCTCAGTTCTAAGTGCTTGAACGATTTGTCTATTCCATAATACGTACCGTCATAAAAAAGTATTTAGTTGTTCCTATTCAATTTCAGTCATACCCAAAAAGAATCTCAATTAAATAGGCTAAATATTTCTGCAGTTGTATTCTTATCCCTTGTTTTAGACATCCCATTTATAAGGAATTAACCTCTTAACCCTTACATTAGTTTCCCAAGAATGACGAACCCTCTCAAAGAATGACAAGATCTGCAAGACGATAACAGAGAATGGAAGTATATATAAAACTTATGACATCATTTTGATTCTTTCTTCTTGGGAGAGATTAGAGAGTTTATTGATATGGTTATAGCTGTGTATGTTTTCAAGAGGGTCATTATTTTTCACTCGAGATGTGATAGCCGCGTGTTACATCCGGAGAAAAGTCATTTAGATAGCAAAGGATGCTGATGCTCCTACATCATTATATTAATCTTGTGGTAATCAAAACATATTCTTCGATTAAGATTTTTTGATCGTCGGTCTAATTGCCACTCAAACATTTTCTCAAAAAATCAGTTAATATGGATAAAATGGAAAATAAATTCAGTATAAGAGTTGAACAACACTCTTACTTAGCTTCATAAGATTTTGGATTCTTCTATCATTCAGAAGAAGCTATAATTTGTGAATACGTCTTTCAATGAATTACTTGAAATCTGAACTGATGATTTATCAGGCTCTCTCAAGATCATTAGAATCCTTAACATCTTTCACACTGTTTATGGAGCAGTTCACCGCCTAATTCAATTAGAAGTATCATTTACATGGTGGTTTTCATAGCATAAAGCTGTAGAAATGATCAATCTTATTGTCATATCGTATAGACTGCAGAAAGTTATACGGCAAAAGCTATAAACGGAATAATAACGAAAAAAAAGATGGAGAGCAACCGTTGGTTCGTATTCGGGGGTTAAAACATAATGATATGACGTTTATGAATTATTGTCTCTATATAACCCTTATTGTTGAGGAGATAATATAGCACATCTTCATTGCATATTTCAAGTTAAGCGGATTAGAATTCAAGCTGAATAATGGTTTTACCCAACATTTACGTATTTAGTGAATTAATTTGTTCATCCTCTTTGAAACATTATGCATACTTAACTATTAATATCTTCTTGCTCAGGTAAGATTTAGCTGCACCTGCATTTTTGCTTTGATTATTATCAAATTGCTCACATCTTCTGGATGAACAATTTGCAAGTGTAACCTTTCTCATAGTTCATACTCTGTATCAGCAATAATCGTCGTATATAATATCACAAGGGACTGTAATTTTATCAATAAATTTTTCTTGAAAACATAAATTACCTGGCAACATCGTGAGAGTCATCTGTCCGATTAAATCACGGGAGCGTAGCTCGAGGGATTTTATCTGAGCAGATGACTCGAAGGATGTTGCTTAAGGGTGATCAATGTTTGAAAGAAAAATTTATGATAAAATTAAAGTCGCGAGTGGTATTTGTGGAGAATACTTCTCGAATGAAATTGCTACTATAAGTACCTATTAAATAATGTTAGCTGCAACTACTAACCATTTTTATTGAAAAAAGCACTAAATTGTCTCCATATACTCTTGTATTTTTAGACTTTTTGTTCTCAATTTTATTACTTTCGGCGAAAAATGCATTTCCAAAACGATTGAATTTTGACATTTCCGAGAACTGATTGTTTGTTTATATTAGAACTGTGTATTGTGTCTACATGACAAAGGAAATTTATCGCGATGAATCGCTTGCCAATGGGAATTCACCGAGATAACGGGAATTTATCGCGGTAAATTCCCGTTGGCAAGGAATTTATTATTATAATTGTCATTGTAACTATGCAAAATTTGTCAGTATAATTGACATGAATGGAATAATCTTCTCAATATAAAAACCATGAAATACAATTGAGTTAAGTTGATTTTGATTTGGATGAAGAAAAGAATATCAACACACTGTTCCAATTTGAATAGTTCCAGTAAATTCTGGATGTTTGGTGATTGGCGGAATGATATTCCTCTCTATGTGTTAACATTCATACCAGCAACAGCGTACAGTGGATGCATCAGAGATATGGGGAACTCTACGCTATGCGGGCAACAGCTTAAAGTATTGTAGATGAGTTGATCTGTTTTATTCACGATTTTGAACATTTAAAGCTAAGTGCAAGTATGATGGCTTTGTAATCCAAAGGCCGCAGAGTCCCATTGACGAACAAAATGTCAGTAGGATTTTCACTGTATAATATACTCTGTAGCGTACTCTCCACAATAATCAGATGTACCCGTAGCTTGACGGCTGATAACCGCAATATGAGTATCTGCCACAAATCTGTAGCGAATAATCGGCGTGATTGCTATCTATTTTTATTTTTTATATTTGATTGAAGGAAAAGAAGGGCTCAATCAGCTCTGAATGGGTCTATCAGATACTTGCAACTTTTAGTCTTAACCGTATAAGATAGATCGTGAGACCTGCATTTGACTCAAGTTTTTAACTTATACAGCTTAATAAGCGTAAAATTGAGATGTTATATTCAAGATGACATTCATAATGAAGTAGTACCTATGTTTTGTTTTTGAGCCTTGAACTAGGAGTGATCCGATTTGCCTTGGATTAACGTATGATCTATCTTCTTGCGATTTAAAGAAACAGCCGCTGATCTTGACGTGCATTCGACAAAAAAGACCTATTGAAGATTTATTTGGAATAATAAACAACAATATTAGAAAATTCTGATGATTTCCAGTACTATTAGGCTTTCTTTTTTAAGTTCAGAGTTTTGTTTTATGTTGTAGTGAAGTATCAGAAAAGAGTGCTGAGAACTTTGTTTGATGACAATCCATTTATTTCCAAAGAGGATAAATATATTCCCACCAGGGAGTTCCCATGTTATAACGACTGTTTCAGAACAGCAATTGCATTTCACTTACTCTGGTCGGAAGTTTAGCCATTGATTTAAGGTGAAGCTTAACCTTTTATTATTCATTCAAACTATGCATTTGAGAATTAACCCCAGTATTTCTCTTGGAGTACTATTTCTATCAACAAACTTAAATTGAATTTTAGATGCAACTTTCCGATTGAAACAGTTACGCAAGCCACTTTCATACTATACATACGAGTATCATACATATTGAATTTGATTCGCTCATATACTTCGCTCATCTTTCTTGAAGGTATTTTAATAGAAAATATATGGAAATTTTCCAGGGTCTAGAGTCTCATAGGAATATCTTATTATTCCTGCAAGCTGTCTCCCCAATTATTTTTAATTTGAACAATGATAATACTCTGTTATGATGAATGAGACTTGGTATGGGAATCTTGAAGAACATAAAAGAACTTCACAATTTATTGATCCCGTCATTACTATTTTTGATTAATACGGATCATCTATAACAGATTGTGGTCATTTTTGTTGCTCATTGAGCAATTCCGACAAAAGGTATATCAATAAATGGAATTCGTGTACTCCAGGAAGTGTTGAGACACAATAATCAGATACAATATTGGAGTATGATTGTGAACATTATTCTCAGAGTTGAGTTGTGAACAAACACACATTTTCTCTTTTGCTTGCTCTTGAAGCTCTTCTAAAAACTTGATGCTCGACTCAATCATGCAATGCTTGCTGTATGTCACGTTTAGCGGTTTAGCTACTTCCGATGTGACACTTACATGATGATTCGTAACATCAGCTTTTAGCGAATCTAAAGAAGTTTCACTTCAATGGGTGACAAAGTAATGAGATAGCACTATTACATATCATTTGATACATATCCAGAAAATGAAAAAACTGGCCGAATCTCGACTTTCATCATAACTGATTATCAATTGATGAGAATAAGAACACGAATACCACACAATGAAGTATATACCTACTGAATAGACTAGAAATGGACACACTTTTATTATGGCCGGTTTTGTTTCTAACAGTAGTTAATACAAAACTATGGCCTCCGTCACAATATCATAAAAACACTAAATTTCAAAGGTATTGCTCTCCTGATCATTATCTTCCATATTTTGTCATTCTAGAGCTTTGAAAACTGGAATAGTAGAAATATTATTAGCAATTTGTATTTCCAACATTACAATCAGTTGGCGTCAGGTAAAAAAGCAAAAATCAGAGTGATTCAGTTCTTCGCTCCACTCAAACCGCTCTGAATTCAATTATTAAAAGTTAGAAAGGTTTATAAAAAAGTCCTCGAAGCAAATATCTCCATGCAAGATCGCATTTTCTAAGCTTTTTATTTCCGTGAGCGCAAGTCATTAAATGCTCAAGTAACGGAAATTACAGAATGCTATATTTTTGTCGTCTGTGGAAATATAAACATTAAAAGATAGATAGGATAACTGGAAGTTTCCAGCTGTAATTTCAATATCGTCATATAAATCGAGAGTAAACCTATGACATCGAAAGAATATTGAGGTCTATTTTATCAATGAGATACTAGATAGTTTTTTTTTGAAATTTTTCTTCCCCTGTTATTCTTTTTGAGGACAAGAATATATACACAATTTTTTTGCATATGCTAATATAGTCTTGCACTATTCTCAATTCAATTAGAGATAAATTCAAAGTAGAAGTAGCTATTTATCTTCCCGTGTTAACTGGTGAATATAACCGTGCTTAATCAAAGCGTTCAACATACCTAATCTATGACATATGTCACGAAAAACTCAATTCTCTATAAAAATATTGGTTGAGTGTTTGTAAGTTTCTTATTGGTTTCCTTATTTTCACTTACTTGTACTAAGTACAAGGAAGTATTGTGAAACCGACAAGACCTATCAAGATTTTGATGGAAATATCCGTTTTGAGCATCCTTGAATCCATTTTGACTATTTTTGGCTTGATGTCGTTACGGATGTTCGTGAGTTTTTCGATTTTTTCTAATAAATCCAGAATGATCAACCGTAGGATTATGAAATTTAGTATTTGAACTTGTTGTAGCATCAAAATAGTAATCTACTATTTTTGTATCAATCGGCTGAGCCGAGAGTGCAGTTTAAGAGTATAACAGACATTCAGAGTTTGCCGTATGAAACAATCAGTTTAATTGAAATGAAAAGGTAGGCAATGATAATCTGTTGGCAATTTTTTCATTTTGTTTGACATTTTACATGACAAAATATTATTAAAATTATATTAACTAGCAAAAAATAAAAGTCAAAAAAGTAGTTTTAGCAGCTAAAATGAAGGCATAAGAAGACTTTGGAAATAAATTGGAAGAAAATAGTAAGAGTAACAAAAAGCTATTCTACAAGGCAATAAAGAAGCAGAAAACCAAGAAACAAACAGCAATAAGGCAGATAAAAGACAAAAATAGCCAAATATTGAGGGAAAAAACAGAAATATTGGCCAGATGGAAGGAGTATTTTCAAGATCTCTTAGATATACCACCATTCAATGAGCAAGAAGAACCCCAATCAGTAACCACGCAAACAAAAAGGCAACAAGAAGACACAGTCAGCCTAAGCGAAGTACAGACATCCATTGGGCGAGTGAAAACAGGAAAAGCTGGAGGACATGATAATATTTCTCCCAAGTTGATCAAATATATGGGCGAAACTGGGACACATTTGTTACCTACTATTATCTATCTTATTTGGAGGAAAAGACAAGTTCCATCTGACTGGGAGATAGCGATAATATCACCAATATATAAAGGTCATAGCATCCAAGATCACATTTTTACAGTGAGACAGCTAATATAAAATACACAAAAACATAATAGATCACTATTCCTATGTTTTATAGACTTAGAAAAAGCATTTGATCGAGCACCAAGAGAACAAATATGGAAAATCATGAAACAGAGAAATGTGGATGAACATTTGATAAAAGCCATCAAAAGCATCTATGCAGTAACAAGAAATTATGTGCGAACAATGAATGCAAATTCTGAAGAATTTAAAACGGTTGAAGGTTTAAGACAAGGAGGGGTACTTAGTCCCCTATTATTTATAACACTTATGGATGAAGTATTGAAGGATATACGAAATAAAGTAAAATTGTATAATGTAGGTTTCTTGAATCTTCAAAGAACGAACATATTCGAATGCATATTTGCGGATGCAAATCTCAATCTCTGGCAGAAGGCACTTGAGAAAAGAAGCATGAAAATAAATACCGACAAAACCAAGTGCATGGTAATAGACAGATCCCAAAAAGAAGTAAATGTAAAATTAGATACAAGAAAAATAGAACAGGTACCAAGATACAAATATCTTGGGTCCATAATAGAGAGTGGAGGTGGAATTGAGGAAGCAATCAACAACAGAATAACGGCAACAGCAAGAACGTTTCAAACAATAAATAAGACAATAGTATCAAACAAATACATATCAAAGAATACGAGACTAATAGTCTATAGAACAATATACGAGGCAGTTCTGCTACATGGTAGTGAATCGTGGGTATTAACAAAAAGACTTAAGAATAAAATACAGGCTATGGAAATGAAATACCTGCGAAGAGTACAAGGAGTAACTGAAATATACAAAATTAGAAGTGAAAATATAAAGAATGATCTCAATATAAAAGCTGCAGAAAAGAAAATTGAAGAAAAACAACTTAGTTGGTATGGACATCTAATACGTATGGAGAACAATAGACCTGTGAAAAAGATATGGAAATCAAGAACGCAAGGGCGGAGACAAAGGGGAAGACCACAGAAAACCTAAGATGAGACAGTAGAAGAAATCTTAGAAAATAGAGGAAAATCAGTAACTGAAGCAAGATCGATGGCATCCAACAGAAAAATATGGCACAAATTCGTTAAAGAGTAGAGAAAAGAAGCGCAAAAACCTCAACACCTTAGGGTAGAAGAGAAAACCGAATATATATATATATATATATATATATATATATATATATATATATATATATATATATATATATATATATATATATATATATATATATATATATATATATATATATATATATATCAACTATAATAAAATAAGATTCATTGGTATTTTCCTTGGTCACATACCCTATTATTCAGTAATACATAATTATATTGCTAATTTAGTTTCTAGTTAACGGAAATTTTTGAGTGAAGACACAAACATGCAATGTGCCACGAAATGTTCCTCTGGATATAATGACTTTTTTTGAATAGATCAACTATTCAAGACACAAAAACCTTCAATTAGTAGTAGTGATTTAGATTACTCGAAAACACTTGAAGTGACTCCTCATCAAACCCTATAATTTTGGATCTCGATCGAAAATAACTAATTTTAGGAATTGATAGATGTTTATGTGCTCATAGAGATCTTCGTGATCAGGTGACACAACTTCGTGCACGCAAATCGACAATAAAAACAGCTAATTCCAAGAGAAAAATGCCAATTGGATAATAATACTTATCCCGCATGAGTAATAAAAAATAGTAGATGTGAATTGTACTCACAGCAGCTTCAACTAGGACACAATATTTACAGTGTTTTTTTCATTATGAAGCATTGATCGATTTGTATTTTTTGATGTGAACAACACAACCCTTTGTTTTGGTTTGATACTTTAGAGTGGCAAAATTAAAAAGAATAAGAAAGAACTCAATTTATGAACTTGAAATTGCTCCTAATCGAGAACCATTGATTTTTCAGTCGTGTCATCATCAAGGCTTTTGATCACTGCAGAGTGATCAAAAATGATTATCCGTGTCGCCTTGTTCTGATTTTTTCTCTGCCGCCTACTTGAGATAGTGAGCTTCAAGTGATAGATGACTGTTCCTCTGTAAACACTAATCTAACCTGATAATTTAGTTGAATAATAATAAATTTTCAATAATGATTCAATAATACAGCTATCTACTCACTCCCTTGTTTTTTGAATCAGATAATGAATAAATCCGTCATAAAATATGCAAAGTATACGCCACTGTGTTCTTGTCGGTAACGTAGTTATCAAAATAAATAAATTTATACTAACTTCATTCCATGAAGATAGTTTTGATAATAATGAGAACTTTTGTCAGTCACGTGACAGACAATCATTATTGATCCCTTTGTATATCAACATTATTTATCTCCAAGATTTGATTCTAATTCAACGATATATAAAATCATGAAGTTTTGTGCGGAGTACTTGTTAGCAAATGGTTATAGAAGAGGTTTTCACACGGTAAATTGATCTTGTTCTCTGTGATCCATCTCTTTTGGACATCAGAAATGTGGAATCCAAGAGATACAAAATAAAAATTACTTTTTCGAAATTATAAATTATTATTCTCAAAATTATTTGAAAACTGCGATTCATGAACTTCCAGATTGAATGTCAATCAAGAAGTGGAAAGAAAAAAACAAGATTCATGATAGTAGTGGATCATAGATTGATGCAAAAGTTTGTTAAATCGTTATTAATACCAGCATAACCTAATGTAATGTCATTTCCAATGAATATGGTTTATCTGTTACAATATTGCACATCAACCATTATGAAGTTATGCGAAATGCACAGATATTGTTCGAGACCATGATATGAAATTTCGTCCCTCGATAGCACTCACGCTATATGATTATTGAAACATTGAATATTAACATCTCGGATAAAATAGATGAAGCTGACTGGATGAGTGAATTTGAGTGAGTGAAAAGTCTTGGAAACTCAGTCAATATTTCTGTTTTAATTTCTTTCCTACTTTACAGTTTCGGCTGTACCTCAGCCATCTTCAGAAGCGAAAAGAGCTTATATTGTGAAAAATTAAATTCACTTTGTCAACGTCTTCCACAGATGCAGGTTGTGGCATTTGACAGATGGAAAAACCTTTTTTTCCGCTATTTTATTAAACTCGACATCACATTTCAATGTACATTTTTCATTTTTCACAATATAAGTTTTTTTCGCTTCTGAAGATGGCTGAGGTACAGCCGAAACTGTGAAGTAGGAAAGAAATTAAAACAGATATATTGACTGAATTCCCAAGACTTTTCACTCACTTAAATTAACATCTCGTTCTACTTATTGGAGTTCTTTCAATAGCAGAAAATCTGACGTGAATCATAAAATTTATGTAGATCAATTTACAAGCAATTCTCATTTCTAAACTGATTTATGTGATGCTTACACAAAATTATATTTTTAAACAACTAAATGACTTGCTATCAATTGAAAAGTATTTCCAATTATGAAAACACTTACTCTATGTAAAGTCCAATTCTGATGAATTCCGATTTATGCGAAAATTTTGAAGAACTGTTCAATAAAATGCAGTTTTGGTTGAGCCGATCACAAACCCAATGCGAGGTGTACAATTAGATGTTATAGAAGTGTTTAAAACAAAATTCCAATATTCTACGACTGATTGTTTAAAATTTATGTGGAAAATTCGAAAAGACTGTTATATAGAGTGCATTTCTGGCTCAGCTGAGCTGTACGAGAGTAGAAGACAACCATCAACATACTAAAAAAAATTCAAATATCAAATTTCAATATCCTACGGCCAAGCATTCTAGATTTATGCGAAAAATTCCAGGAAAAAATCAGATAAAGTGCACTTCCAGTTGAGACGATTACAACCATCATGCAAGGTGCATAACTAGACCATAGACCAGTCTTAAATACGAAATTTCAATTTATACATACAACGGATTTTGAACGCACATATATGCATATTATGTACAGACATCAAACCGAAAAAAGTCAAAATGGATTTGAGAATGCTGAAAACGGATATTTTCATGAAAATCTCGAAATGTGAATTTTGTTGGTCTCACGATACTTACTTTTACTCTGTACAAGTAACTGGAAATCCACTTTTGCGGTCAAAAATTCAATTTGTTATTGAATGTTCAGTTATACTCTGCATGATTGATCTTTGTTTGTATTTCATATTATCCTGTAAACGATTGTGCTTTGGAAATTATATTTTGCGAACTAAATATTCACTATCAAACCCCATTAAATTGATGTTGGTTGCAACATGCATGGATGGAACATAGTAAATATTTCATAATAGCAATACTGCAATGGTTCCATTAACGTGATATCAAATATTTAAACCAGCAAAATGTAATCGCAGAATTGTATCACGATTTTATTTGGTTGAATACAGTTATTTATTCTAATGATTGTCAAAATATAAAATATCTGGAGCTCTGTTCCTGATACTCGCATTTCTATATACTTACACATTTAACTCATTATTTTGATAATATCTCGTATTTCCCAATCTTCATTGGAAATGGATGTACAAAATGAAGAATATCTCCAGTACAAATATCAAATTTTCATGGAAAACTTTTTACTTCCACTGATAGCTTACGAGACTCAAGTGATCATCATTTGAGAGTTTTATTTGACATCTGCTTTTATACTAATCCCAAGAAAAATAAAAGAAAGTATCTATTTCATGAAGAAACTATATACACTCCCACCAAGAAAGTGTAAGCCTGACTACGCACTTGCATTGCCAATAATTTATTTCGCAAACGCGGAACGTATTATTTATTCCATCAACGCAAGAGCAGTGCTGTTGCACGTTTGACATAATGGACACGCACGGCTATATTATACGCGTACATTATAAATAACAAGGCCTGTTGTTCAGACATTTAATAATTAATGGCAAGCGCACCTCTTGAACACTTGGACAAATTAGGTTATTTTCTAACTGAAAATTATTATTTGATGTCCCATAATTTTTCACTGGTACGCTGGACATTAATCTTCTAGATATCTAGTTATCATGCTGTCACATTTTTCAGGACAAGAATTATTTGGGCCTGAAGTGAATCCCTCAATAAAGCATGGTAGATCGTGAATACAGAAACCATACTATTTTTTTAAACGTGCAATAATATTTATATTGTACTACAGTGGACTACATGCTAAGTGCAGTAATAATACTACTATTATTTGGTTACTCAATGGACCAAACATTTAACATACAGTGAATCTGTTGTGGAAACATAATTACTGAAATATCCAATCCACGGGTGAGAATAGAACAAACGATTCGAGTTGTCTATGGGTTGAATATGGTAGATATCGCTAAACTCGCGAGACCACCGATGCGACGCTTTTTTTATATCTACCGGAATAAAATTCCTGTCACAATCTATAAAACCCAAACATTCAAGTCTATTCTGTTACTCAATCGAATAATCAATCAATCACTATTCGTTTTACGATTTTTTTAAGAGATGTTATAATTTTTTCTATTTGAACGATCGGTAATAAATAATTGATTGTGGTACATGATACGTGTAAACTTTATTTTCATATCTAAACGAGGATCCTGCAAAATGCTAGGATCAAACAAATATCATCCCTGTTTTGGATATATTACAATGAATTTGCTGCAACACTTCAAAAATTCATATAATATAACTGTTGGAGAGCTGAATCAAGTTTTATTGAGTCGTCTTGCTGAATTCAAATTTCATTTCGAATGATTTAAATCTTCAACTTGAAGCAAAGGAACTGGATTTAAAGTTCGTAATTATGTTCTTGTAGGACTGTGTATCAAATACAAATTAATAAAGTTGGAAAATCCGGTAATACTATGGAATAAGAAACCTAACTACCATAAGTGTTATTGTTCGGAAGTCTTTACAAGAGACTTCAAATATTGTTAGGTGAGCTAAAGGAAAGTTCTCTAACTTTGCAAGACTACATATTTTACTTACGACTTACGAAACGACAAAACTTCTTAGCATGAAGAGCACATTGGATTAAACAATCTGTAATTTATACTCAACGATCATCCAGAAAGTAGGGTGAGCTCAGAATTATTGTAACAGGATACATCAGAGCAGCGACTTTAAAACTTTTCCATCCGTCACTGATAAGTAAAGAGTACATAGCCAGTCTTATTATATTGATTTCACTAATAGAGGATAATCGAAAATTTGAGAATTTTATTAGAGATGGAACAAAAAATTCAGATGTTGGAAATGATTTGGAATCGTTCTCTGTTTTCAGATTCTTTCATGACTGAATTATCATGAGCAATGTGAAAAACACTTTTCTATGGAATAATAAGAGTCTCTGCTATTTGTTCTAATCAAATCGTCGGTTTATTCAAATAACTCGATGTACATTAGTGAAATTTTTTGAGCTTGACAGAAAATTAGGTCTTCCAATAACGTGCTCATCGCTGATGTCGACTTTGTTCCCTTGAAATCCTCAACTTTTTACATCAAAGTGATGTAAGAAAGTTCCCAACTGTTCATTATCTTGCTCGATGTGATGTTATTCTTCGATATGAGGTACCCAGAACCAGTCATATCATTGAATATATACAATTTTTTTACATCACGAATGGGAAGCGAACATAGCTACCTCATATCTAATGTATGAATTACCGATAAGAAGCAGACTGGACTATGGAGCAATTATACACTACAGCAAAAAATCTAATCTCTGGATTCTAGACACAATACGTCATTCTGCAATAAGGATCATAACCGGAGCCTCTAACACAAGTCCAATAAAAACGAAAAACGAGAATTTTCAACATTAACTTATTCAATAAAATCCTGAGCCAACCTAACCATCTTACGTACAAATATATAACAACTTGAGATACACAGACAATATCAAATTCTATCTACCGCTTCAAACCCATATACTTGAAATTGTGAATTCCATAGATTGTCATCTCCCACATATGGAACATAATAAAATTACAAAACTCCCCCTTGGACTGTCGAAATATTAAATATCAATTTGGAACTACATTCATACGGTAAACAAAAAACTAACAGTAGATATATCTTGGATACATCTGAAGACATAGAAGAAGACAACAAAAGATGTATCAGAAATAAATAATAAAGTAGGCATATCCATCATAACGACAAATGAAACTTTTTTAACCACCATCCTGAGAAACTCAGCAGATATATGCGGCAGAAGTGCATGACATCCTTCACAGGTTACAAAATATAGAGAATAGTAATGAAGTAAGTTGAGACTATACAACATGCTCCGATTCCTTGAGTTGTCTCCAGTCCATTCACACAATTTATCCTGAACACGAAATAATCAGAAATATTCTCTTTTTAAACTATATATAAATCAATTTGTGAGAGGGTACCCTCACCCATCGAAATTCCAGGTAACAAAAAAGCAGACATGATCGCTGAAAAAACTATAGATAATAGAATAAGAATCATATCTATCGATGCTAAGAATCCAATCCCAATAATAAAAAATCTGAGGTGGACATCACGTGACTTACTTGAACATCATTGGATATATATAATCAAACACAACATCTCATCATTCCACGGCTAGTCGGTTGCTATGGAAACAGTAGGTCATCATTCTTATGTTACAACATTCCTAAATACTGATATTCAGTATTCTACGGCTGACAGTTCTGAATTTATGAGCAAAATTTCAAGACCGTCAAGTATAGTGCACTTTCGACTCAGTCGATCTCAATGAAAATAGGATATGAGCATTTAAACAGTACTATCATCTTAAATACTGTATTCTAATATTCTAAGTTCAATCGTTTCGCGAAAAATTTAAAAATGTTTCGAGTAAACTGCACTCCCGGCTTAGCCGATCAAATCATAATGCAATGTGTACAACTAAATGTTATAAAAGTGCCTAATACGAAATCTTAATATTTTGCGACTAATTATTTGAAATTTATGAGAAAAATTCGAAAAGTCTGTAATATGAGTGCACTTCCGGCTTGGTCGATTGAGACGAAAGTAGGAGATGATCATTTGGATGCTACAGCAATTTTAAATACTGAATTCCAGTATCCTACGGCTAATCATTCTAGATTTATGCGGAAAACTCGAAAAAAGTATCAGGTGAAGTGCACTTCCAGTATAGACGATTGCAACCATAATGCGAGGTGCACATCAAGATCCTACATCCTATACCAGTCTTTTATACAAAATTTCAGCATTATACGTTTGACAGATTCTGAGATTTGCGAGTTACGTACATACACACATACATACGTACATACGTACCGACATAAAGTCAAAAATAGTTAAAATGGATTCAGGGATGCTCAAAACGGATATATCCATCAAAATTTCGATATGTGAATTTTGTCGGTTTCACAATATATCTTTGTACCTTAAGACCGTCAGATAGCCGTAGATTTCAGTGCCTCATTTTGTTTCTTCTGTCTTCAACAGGTTTGATGAGTATGTATATTTGGACATAATAAAATTAATTTTAAATTTGTATGAAAAAGCTTGTTCCGATCCAATTTTGCTGCTTTTGTCATGCTTACGAAATGAAATTTAGGGAAAAATATATTGACATGTAAAATGTCAAACAGAATAGAAAAATTGACAACAGATTATCATTGCCAACCTTATCATTCCAATTGACCTGATTGTTTTTTTACGGCAAATTCTGAATGTCTGCACTTGCAACTTGGCCGATTGAAACAAAAATAGTAGATAACTATTTTGATGCTACAACAAGTTCAAACACTAAATTTCAATATGCTATGGCTAACCATTCTAGAATTTATAGAAAAAATAGGAAAAAGTTTTAAGTAAAGGGCACTTCTGGCTTGGCCGATTTATACAAAAAAAGCCTGATACAACGTCAAGTTCAAATAATGAATTTCAACATCCTACGGTTGATCATTCTGGATTTATTGGAAGAATTCGAAAAAAGTTTCAAGTAAAGTGCACTTCCGGTACAGATGATTGGAATCGTAATGCGAGGGGCACAACTAGACCCAATACCAGTCTTGAATACAGAGTTTCAACATTATACGTTCAAACAGTTTTGAGATTTGTGAGTAACGCGCGAACGCACGAACGCACGCACGCACGCATGAACATACGTACCGACATCAAGCCAAAAATAGTCCAAATGAATTCAGGGATGCTTAAAACTGATATTTCCATCAGAATATCGATAGGTGAATTTTGTCTGTTTCACAATACTTTCTTGTACTTCGAACAAGTTAGTAAAAACTAAATTATGAGAAAATAGAGCCAGCGATGGAAATCGCTACAAACCAACAAGCTTTATCATATTTAGGAGAAAATAGAACCTTAGAGACAGGTAAAAAAACTCTATCAGATAGGAACAAGTGGCATTTACAAGAATAGGAATGGGACATTATGAGCTAACACACGGCCACATATTGGGAGCAGCATATCCTGCATCACATGTAAAACGCTAATATAAATAGAACATCTAATACTACAATGCTAACAGTATGAGGATATGAGAAGAAAGCATCAGATTGCACAAACGACGAAGGAAGCCCTGAATACAACAAATTTTCAAGAACACCATAAAATACAAGAAAAATATCTATCTGTACAGTGACCTGTCAATAATTTACCAACGCATTGAGTGAAGCTCCCGTCCTAGTGAAAGAAGATGTACATATATGGTGCAGAATAGATATATTTTTTTCAATTATTTGATGGATCTCAGGATTTGAACCTGTCGGTGCCAGATAGCTCCATTGAGGCCAAGCTATTTTGACTCCCAACTTGGAAAGGTAACAAGAGTGAGTACCGATTCAAAAAAGTAGTAAAAATTTTATGGACTAACTGAAATTCGAACTTACGATCTCTGCGTCCAGAGGCTAGCACACTGTCACTGTGCTATCCCGACGCCGACGTCATTATTTATATCACAGTCATTTAATCTGCTGAGGTAACTTGGTATTCATGACTCCCTTCAAGTAATAATTTGTTTTCTTGCTACAAATCGAGATGCCTCTCCTTAGACTAAATTTATCTTTATTTTACGGTACCCAGAAACTTGTGCAAAGCAGGTACAGTGCGGCGTACGTAGAAGCTTCACATTCCTTGATAATTTTTATCCTTCCTACTGAATAATCAACATCTCCGTAGATATATTATCAGATTAAAAAAATCTATTTACTAAGTCTCTGTTCGCGATTACTTTTGGAATAGCCTTATAGAACATGATAACATCAAAATGTGTGAGTGTGTAGCAGATAAAATTCCCCCATAGATAAGAAATAACATCGAATGGAACATGCGTATCCAGGATATCTCATTAGTCACAGAATAAGTGATCATTTTTCATAACAACAATATATCAAATTTTAGCTGAATATTCCGATTTATTGGATTGCTAATTCATCAAGCAGGCGATAAATTTTTCTAACTCTCCTGATTGATATCCTATCCAACTTGTTAATTCTTAGAGAAGATTTTACATATCTATTGCACAACATGAATTTGATCAAGTGAATTACCAATATACGAGCTCAAGTTGTTTATGTCTCCTCGATATTTCTATGAACTAGCTATTCTGAATCAACTGATGCTTCATCAATCCAAAATCTCATTTTTCCAATAACTCGCTTCACTCGTCATTAAAATATTAGTGTCTATGTAGATGTATCCAAAGCATGTTTTGTATAATACTTTCAAACTCTAGAGTCATTGAGAACAAATGAGTAATTGTCTCCTTTTAACATGATCATAAATAGTAGAAATTGCTGAAATTCATCAACCGGCATCAGCATATCCATTACCACTTCATTAACTCACAAGTTAATTATGCACTTACGTTTATAATTAAGTGAAAAGCCTCTTGTTGTATGCGTGAGTATTCCGGAATTGGTGAAGATCTCATTACTTGTATTCCGCTTACTATCAAAATTTGTATTCCAATTGTTTACTGAACATTAAGGGGGAGAAGATAATCGATTAATATGAAGTTCAGACTTCCAGATCTGACTGAATTCACAGATCCGTACAGTTATAATGCAAAATTGGGTATTTGCGATTATAGACACAATTGTTGATGACAATCATCCAATGATTTGTTAGGGCTGAGTTGCCACAAGAGGCTCCCGCGTATAGGTTGATTCGTGTTATACTATTTGAAGAAATATGATGTTACAAATTCAATTTTCCATTCCATTCATAAAAGCGTATCAACATCCGCTGATAGCACAATTAGATGTACTTTTCAAGTATAGTCGTAATCAAGTCCTTTTTTGAAGTGAATATTGTTTGCTTCAAAACAAAAAAGCTCACTGACCAAAAGTGTTGCTTGACAAGGATAATTGCAAACTGAAGTAGGGAGAAGTGTCACTACACCGAAATATCTCGTATGTTACTCAGGATCGTAAGTTGATTGCTTTGCTGTTTAGAATCTGTCGTTATTTATGTGTGGTGCCCTTTCAGCCACCTCCAACAGACGACAGTGATCGATGCTAGAAGACAACGTGAGATATTCGTGACCCGTATGTAGTGCAACAGGACAAGGTGTTTGAATAATGAGGTGAGCTTTGTGGAGCAATGTGAGATTTATTGACTGAACAGGGACTGAAAGCAGCTGATGGAATGAATCGATTTAAGTGTCTCTGGTTCATAAAAAAAAGTGCGATAAATAATTTATTTGACATTCATCGTGAAGTAAGAGGTGTTAAGAGGTGATACCTTTCATTTTTCCTTGTTGTTTGTTTCATGTTACAATTCGAAAAGATCAAATAGTAGAAATAATTAAGATTGTTTTATTCGTGAGATTCAAACACAGCCCTTGAAGGTAGGTTCTTATGATGACCAGCTCTCAAACTCTGTTTCCAGTGATGTCCACGAAGTTCTAATTTGTAAATATCCGAAGTAACTTAACGACGTGGTTTCTTGAGTAACTATAAGATAGTTTTCAGGATTTCTCCAACCATAGTTACTCAAGTTATTATTTTCTAGTTGAAGATTATTTTGACTATATTCTCAGCGGATTTTTGGAGCAATTTGTTGGAAAATGAATCACATACTCGTATTGTTACATGAAACAGGTTTTGTTGTTTCAGAACTCACTGTTGAATGAAAGTAGAGGAGCTCTGGAATCGATTCATCTTTTATATCTCAAAATAGAGAATCCTTGGGGACAGCAGTTCCAAATTTTAGTAATATTTCTGTATGAGTTGATATTTTATCGAATAACCAATCATATTCAAATTAACTCTTAGTAAACACTTTCATTTCTGAATTAGGCAAGAAGTTGACTAACCCTCACAACTCGTGTACACAACAAACACAGTTAGTGTTGCTCTAACAATTCAAACAGAAATGGTACAAGTGCTTCATTCATGAAACAGTACCGCGTCCTGTTTGCTCAAATTTAATATGCCAACTGTTTACTTCTCTAAATTCAATTGTTTGAAATATAATCAAAGCACATTAAGCTGTGCTTGTTCATTATTACATAGGTCAGTATAATTTATTTTATTCTTATAGCAGTTTGAATTGTATTGTCCATATACATTTGTTGACGATTGTAGAAGATGATATTTATTTATTTATTCCTATTGGGGAAACCAACAGTCACCAATGACCAATTACAGGTTTCCACGAATTAACATAAAAATTACATTTGTAGAGACAGTAATATATACAGAAAATAGCGCTTATTATCAAACAAAAAAAAAGATTATTTCGAAAATACAGAATATTTATAAAATTATGATGGATTCAATTAATAGCGTTAAAAATCGCTTTTTTAAATTGCGGTAGTGTGAGATGAAACAGATCTATATGCTCAAATTTGGAGTTGAAAATGTACATGATTCTATTGAGAGGCAAATTTTTGTTATTATTAGTTCTACTAAGTATACATAAAATAAGTTGTTTGACCTTGTAGTTTTATCGGGAACATATATATTGAAGTTTTGTATGATATTATTCGAGTATATATATGATTATTGAATATTTTGTATAGAAAAGTCATGTCAGCAAGCACTCTTCTATCTTCCAAGGAGATCATATTGAAATATCCCAATCTTATTACATGAATTGAAATGTCAACTTTAAATTTATAACACATTCTATACACAAATTTTTTATGAACACTTTCGATGAGTTTTATATTTTTGTTGTAGAATGGATTCCTAATTATTGAAGCATACTCTAGCTTAGAGCGTATAAATGAATCGTATATACATATGATAGCTCCTGGATCATTGAAATGTTTGGAATTTCTCAAAATGGAACCTAACATCCTGTAGGATCTCTTTACACGTAACTCAACGTGGAGATTGAGCAATAGTTTAGAGTCAAACATAATACCTAAGTCTTCAACTGTTTGTTTATTTTTCAACAAAGTGTTTTCTATTTTATAGTCTAATAAGATGGGTTTATGATTTTTAGTGAAGTTTACAATGAAACATTTTGATACGTTCAGTGATGAGTAATTGGAGTTACAATATTCTTGCAATAGATTTAGATCATACTGAAGGTCGAAGTTATCATTAACGGTTTTTACAGTTTTAGAAAATTTTAAATCATCCGCATGAAGTAGGAAATAAGAATGTTCGAAGCAAGATGCAATGGCATTGATGAATACATTGAAGAGCAAGAGGCCCAAATGAGATCCCTGCGGAACTCCAGATGCAACTGAGATTATGCGGGATTTGAATCCATTGCAATACACCAACTGCGATCTATTTGTTATATAAGACTGTATCCACCTGAGAAGAGTACTGTGAATTCCCATCATTTGAAGTTCACCTATAAGTGTCGGATGATGAACCCGATCAAATGCCTTACTAAAATCGGTATATGAAAGAAATCAGATTAGTAGAGATAGACTTCCCTGAACAGAATCCGTTTTGTTCCGGAATAAGGAAACTTTCCAAAGTATTTTTCAGTTGTTTTACAACAAGAGCCTCAAATACTCTGCCAAATGAGGACCGGATAGAAATTGGTCTATAGTTTGAAGCTTCCATATATCTGGGAAAATACCTGATCGAAGTGATTGATTGAATAAGTAAAAAAATTTTATCAGGTATTGCAGTCCACTTATAAAAGTATTACAATCGTATAAAAGTATTACAATCGTATAACATTGTTGTATAAAGTATAGTTGTGAAGATTAACTTCTAATATTTATTGGAATACGATATGAAAATAACAATTTACTCAAAAATCACAAAAAATGTGTGAATTCAACTTTAAGGCAACCACCAACCAAGGAGGTGATAGAAATCACATTTACAGTAGTTATGAGCTAATACATTCATGTCCGTTCACAAGGAAGTTCATTAGCCAAACAGTTCGTTGAAAATGAATATCAAGCCAAGAATTTGACAATCATGTGATAATAGTGATATTTAATTTATTCTCGGTACCTCACATCCGTCATAAAACATCCTTTTTCTCACAAGGAGAAATTGCAGTATCAACTATTCAATTGTTCCGCAAATGGTAGTTATTATCATCACTTCACATTTCCACCAACATTTTATAAGTGGCATAACAATTCTCATGAGAACTAAGGGTCGTTTCCCTGTCAATAAATTGTTCTACACTGAACGATCATTATTTCTAGACATTTGGTTGAAACTTCTATTTTTTTTTTTTTCGGAAGAAATTTATTTCCGATGACAGAAGTGAGCTAATAAAGAATTATTTTATATGTTTGAGCATATTGCGCGCACGATTTGACATACTTAAAGTTTACATGGAGAAGAAGTGCAGGAAGCTAAAATTATATACAGAGTGCTCCATTTCAATTTATCGCTGGAAACGATATTATATTCCGCTGGAATATTTCGCAAAATATACACCGGATGGGAAAAGGTCTGACATCTAATTCTCACTGCCCAAGGTAGGGGAGGTGAGGAAGTGACGTTAAAAAATTCGGATAGAGTGTCGATTATCAAATTTATGGAGATGTAAAATTAAATTGAATAACGTTCAAACTTAAGAATTTGATGTGTTTTGGTCGAACTTCAACCATTGGGCGAACACTAGTATGTTGTGAAAGTACCTAAATTCATATGTAGTTGTTGTTCTCATCTGGTTGGCATACAGAAAAGTAATTGCTTCATTAAACCTATGAGTGGTTGGCATCTGAATCCTCGAACCTATCCTTGATCAAAGAAATGTTTGGTGATAGAGGCTACAACACCATAGCCTATTGGACAATGAAAGACAAATATCTCATAGATTTTCACGAGTCCATAGTTTATAACCTCGTTCATAACAATCACGGATACTACTCCTTTCAGCTTACCTAAAGCAACTATATATTAGCTTAGTTTCAAAATGGTTTACCAGGGCTTCTCTTAAACCTTCCAGCTACTTGAAGTTTTGTGAAGCATTTTCCATACTGACTGTTCCAGACAAATATTTTCGACGCTGTGCGCGAAAAATTGAGCCTTTAAGGATAACCAAAGTGAGGAATTCTATTTTAGTTCCTAATGCTGACAGATTGATTATAAGCCGTGATCTTCATCGAACATAACGAAATTTCAACACGATTAAATAATTGTTAAGAACGATTTTGAAATGATGAAGTATTGTGTACAAGTAGGATCCTAATTTTATCAAATTTGTAGCAGTCCTCAGGAAACATGGAATTCAGAATGTCAGTTCTGAACTACATGTATTTCAAGTTTGATACTTTGAATGACAACACTTAGTTTTTCTAATGAGCACTAACATGGATGAAACAGACTTAGAATTAATGTCTTGATTCTAGTTCCTAGTTCGAAAATATTTGAATCTTGGGTAACTACTCAACCTATGATACTTTTGCTTCAAATTTATATAGCAAACATATATAAATATACCAATCTACAAGGATTACCTAGTATATAACTGGGTAAATGTGAGCATCATCCTGTTCAGGATGCAGAGCAGACGCGAAAGGTCCAAATTTGATTTTCTATTATATTCTCATAATGGGGAACACACAGCTTTTAACTATTCAAGAGCCTGTTGAGTACAATTTATTCGAAAAAAAGATCAATATCATACTCATCAGGTTTACATATCAAACACAATTCAATTCTAATAATACTGGATCATTAGGAAATGTAATTCATTATACCTCTCATGTGCAATTAAAATCAGAACGTACATCATATTCAGATAACACTTCTGTGTTTGCAATTGTATATTCCAAATATGATTGCTCCATTCGAATCAGTTCCGCACGCGAACAGAATTAGATGTTTACTTCAATTATTTGAGCAATATATCACAATAGTTCAGTTAACTGTTATCAAATTCTATCGATAAATATGTACCTCAGAATATCACAATCATAGTGATTTTATAGATTGGAGATAAGGATTCAAGAATAAGTTATTAGAATCCAATAACACTGTTTCAGTACCAATTTTTAGGTAGTGGTTCTGAAAACTCTTGACAGACATGATAATAGACTCAACTATCTCTGAAATTCTATATTCTTGATAGAATATCAGTTTCATCAAGTAGTCAGATCTTGTCATGGCTTTATAGAACAAAAATTGTTAGTTTGAGCTCAAATATTGAAGAAAGTGGGCAAAAAATAAGTATCAAATCAGTTTCAAGAGACCTAGAGACTATAAAGTCGTTAGTAACTGTAAAAAAAATTTTTAGTTGCTTATCATCGTGATCCAAGCAAAAGCAAATAGTGTGTTTACTAGAGATACATACTCTTTTTCTACTATAGGGCACTTTGAAAAAATTGACAGAGATTATAGATGAAATTTTATAATCCATCGCTCGGCTCACATCTTCTGCCAACTATCTCAGCGACTGCATTGGAAAAAAAAAATGTCACTTTTATCACCAACATTCTTTTTCCTATAGAGGAAGTGAAGTTGTAAGTGGGAATGCTTTCCAAATCTGGTAAAGATCATCAATTGCCATATTTTCTATTACGCTTTGATAGTGGAGAGAAGATTCTTGAAAAAGAAAAATTTGATCGCATCAATATAACCTTACTTCTGCCATTTTTACTACCAGGATAGTCAACAATAAGAAATTTGGATTTTTTAAAACAGGAAGAACTAATTTTTGACAACGCGAATGAAGAACCAAAACGCTACCGTATTAATTTGATCTTGGAGATTATCGACAAAATAAACAGAAGAAATCAACGATCCAACATAAATAGACATACAAGTTGGCACTGACTGACAGATTCATCTCTCACGTTTTATTATTGTTTAATTTGAGATTAGAATGCTGAAATTGAGATAGTTTCGAAGGCTCATACATAAAAATTAACATTCAGTTTGCTGAGAAGCACTCATTTTACTTGAACTTATCAGAAAGAATCATGATGCTGTGTTAAATGATGAGCAATTGAAGTGCGCGAGCTTGCTGAGATTGCTTACATTGCTACAGTGTAAAAAGTTACAGCTTTCAGTGCGTTAGCTACCGCATCTGCTAACATTCACTCAAAAAGATTTCAGAAAAAATTTCTTGAGATGTCTTTCTATTTACTTAGGTCCAATTGCACGGTTTTTGGTTCATTATAGTTGTTTCTACAATTGTCACTAAGATAATTGACTCTTATTTCAAACCAAAGATTGCACAACTGAGCCTTAGGCGCATTCAAACGAAAGCCAGTATTTTTTCTACGCACAGACATCAACATAATAGTACACAAAATAAATAGAGGACTTTCTCATTTCTGAATGAAAGAATTTGACATTCACGTGCTAACTTTAGAATGATGAAAAAATGTTTATGACTTAACTGGTACTCGAAGTAATATCACTGATTTCCCAAAGCGCCTGTCTGTTGTTTGTTTTTGTTCACTTGAACTGAATTAATTATTCATTGTTTGCTGAAACATTTATACAGGCCAAAAGATTACAGAATCAAACAAAAGAGAGTGTAAACATACTGAATTATTCTGGTCAATTAAAGACTGCCTAAGTCTGAGTGCATCTGGTGGTTTTGCGTGTAGAAACCGTGTGACCACGTCCCCATAAGAACAACAGAATTGCTTCCGGTAGTCCACAGAGTATTGCTGTAAAACAGTGGCGCTATCTTGCGGATTGTTTCGTCTACTAATGTAGCGGCAATCCGCGGGGAGCAGTTGTTGCTGACCGTCGCTTTCAGTTGTTCTCTTAATGGAAGCTGGCTAAACGTGAGGCGCTCCAAATCGGACTGCGTACACATCGTTCTCAACACAAAATGGTTTCCGACTTTTAGTTTGCTTTTGAATCGTTCTCATAGGACAATGAAACCATTGCGATATTTGATAATATGTTTTTTGATACACCGATATGAGGCAAACAGTGCCAAGTCCCAGAAGAACAGTGATTTTTTATTTTTATTATGAAGATAATCGCATCCAATCATACAAAAACACATTGGGATATCTGTGCTCAATCTCATACAGATGTATCTATGAAACCCACTTCCATAACTTCTTCAGTTGAGATTTGACGGAAATAGAAATACTCCTTGTTCCTTGTGAATACATGTAGCAATATGAATGACATAAATATCTGATTCTAGAGCTTTCTGAAAATGTCATATTTCAAGAGACTATTTGGAAGTATAAGTCTATTTTTGCATCAAAATAATTAATTCTAGACAGCTGCATTCATGAAAATCTCTCACCGATCTCAATAGTGCAGATGCAAGTATCAGAAGATCCAATTGCCCCTTTTAACGAGAACATTCAGTACAAACGATTCTAAACACATTCAAAACTTCCATAAAACCTTAAAATACATATTCTGGGATTCTTTGCTCTTACATCATAAGATATCACATTTCTCAGACTAAGTTTCACACCATTCACCAAAACTTTGTGATCAGTCAGCCTTTTACCTTTTTTTTTTTATTTTTCCAATACCAAAATATCAGAATCCACATCTATCAATCTTCAATACGAGATCTATAATCTCTTCAACTCAATAACTCTACCGGTAATAATTTTTCAGAATATTTTTCAAGTTTCTCTTGAAATGACAACACTAGTCAAAGAAAATGTAATTAGTAAGAATTCAACTGAATCATAATATACTCTGTGACGTACTTTTCATAGAAATAGAGAGTAGCCATAGTTTTTCGACTGGTAATCGCACTTCACAGCAGAGGAAATATTGATCAATCTACTGAATGTTTGTCGTACCCATTCCGGGTGATAGACTTGATTGATATCTATTTATTTGTTCATAATAAATCTTTGCGCGTCAGTATGAACCAGGAACATTGATTCTATTATAACGTAATTTTCTTCTGGACTATTAAGGATTTTCATCCAAACGATTCTTCTTTTATAATTTCTTATATGTTTTTAAGGTTACAAAAAAGCTCCTGCGCAAAATGGGAGACTGTCATTACTTTCTCTAGTAGAGAAAAAAAGGAGAACTCATTTGAATTGAGTCAAACGAACATTAATAAAACCATTAGGAGTATTTATCATCAGGAAGTCTTCAATCGTTGCACGAACGCACTAATGGATCTTATTTTGTTAGTTAATGTCATTTCACTTTCGGCCATTTTTTTCCTTGTCTTGTTGCTATTGTTATAATTTCAGACGAGTTTTTGATGGCTATACAAACGTCCCTAAGATGCATACTAGAAGAGTATGTTGCATGTAAATTACTTGACAGAAATTATATATTCATCGAGTAATATATCATCCATCAGTTCGACATTAGAATTCATTAGAATATGGATACACAGAAGATTAAACAAGGTCCGATTCTCCAACAGTATATAGCAAGACTGTTGAGAAATAAAAGAAACGCCCAAAACATTCTTTTTCACCTCGAGAGCATACCTATTACTGACGAATTGGAAATTCTACAACATGATTAATGATTCTTTAGGACTTTATTGTATCTCTATCAGGCTGGATGCTTGACAATAATGCCCTCTATAACGCACATTTCTCTGGGTTTGCTAGTAAGTAACATCATTGATAATTGAGAATTTGAAATCAAAAGAAAGAAGAGTTGAGAGCTCAGTGAATATTGAAAGTTATTAAAATTCAAGAACTGATTTCTATGAAAGAAGTGAGTATAAAGAAATTCTGAGCATGATATATTCATTATTTTGTTTTTTAAAGGTAAGGTTATTCAAGATGTCGAAATAATGAGAGTATGAAAAGCATAGTAATTAAGATTAACTTCCGAATTTTTGAAAGTAGATTATTTGATAACTAGGAGAAGTGAATAAAATAAAGAACTAAATAATGAAAAAGTTTATTGAAAAAGCCCGAAATATTGTTTCTTCAACACTGTTTTGGAATTTGCATATTCCATAACCAAAAAATATGTTGGAACGAATGACATTCCAAAAAATCATTTAGAATGATTCCGTATGCCGTTGAGAATGATTCTGTATGACACTAGAATCATTTCGACGAATCGGAAGCTGTTAGTTTGGCTACTATCATGGTTACTTCCTAACAATTCAAGTATTCATATCTGGATTTACGTTTGACATTTAATAATTTTTCAAGCTTCCTCTGAAATATTGATAAATTTCCATAACTTTGTTAGAGAAAGTATAGTCTACAATATGTTTGGAATAGCGTATTTCACACTCGGAAACCGTAATCCTCGCCTTCGGCTCGGATTACAAACTTTTCGCTCGTTCAGAATATAGGCCATTCCAATACTTATTGTAGAATATACTATTTTTTGTCCACTACTCATGATTAATACTCCTAATAGTTAGTTATACCTAGAATGTACTTTGCAGCCTGCCAATAGTCGACAAAAACTAAATACTTGAATGATTCTAGAGAAAACTCACTTTGTGGACATGACAACTTCTGTTAAATATCAGTCAAAGCTGTTTCTGTCCTACCATCATGGTGTTATCATATAATAAATTTTTATTGAATCAGACAAGTTGGTTCTTTATTCAAACAATATGCATTCTTCATGTTACAGCGTTGGCTCCCGTTTGCAAAAAATTTTTACCATCATACAACCCTGTAAGTTTTTAAAGTACATATATTAGGAAATCTTATTTTGTAGTGTAAGAGACTTCATGTTGTATGAATATTTATAGCTAAGTGGCAATATACTAGGTTTGTAATCCGAAAGTAGTGAAGCTGAGCCCATAGTTGCGGACAAGAAATCAGTATGATTCTCTCTAAATTATGATGTACTCCGTGGCGTACTCTCCACAAAAGCTAAGAGTTCCGGTAACCAAATCTCATGACTTATAGAACATCAATCAATCCACCAATTAACACTAGAAGTAATAATATTTAATGAAGGAAAAAACTTTTCAGAACTCATTTTATAAATAAATATGTTTTATTGGGTATAAGTTCTGTAATTTATTAGAAACACAACGTTTCAACAGCAAAGTGCTGCCTTTTTAAAGTGAAAATAAATCTAAATATAAACTGATCTAGTTATTATTTGTACTTTTATTTTTATTTTTGTTGTCTTGACAATTTTGTTTTTTTTTATATTTAGATTCATTTTCACTTGAAAAAGGCAGCACTTTGCTGTTGAAACGTTGTGTTTCTAATAAATTACAGAACTTATACCCAATAAAACATATTTATTTAGTAATAATATTTATTTATCAATCGTCTAAAATACCAATATATAGAACTCAGATTAAATGAAAGAACAAGAAAGGGCTGATACTTTTGACTTACGTTCCTGCCTTGGTCTATCAAATGATATGTGGACTCTTACCTGTAACAAAAGAATAACAATTAGTGAGGATACAAGGTCTTCTTACACGTTAAAATTGTAGCGCGCGATCTTGTAACTTCCAATTTGATAGATATAATCTCCGACTAGAAACAACAGTAGTCGTCACATACGAATAATTCAAGAGAAAGTACTTTAGGAGCATTAATAAATTTCACAATTCGTTACCCAACCATCTCTTTACTATTTACTAAGTACTCTCGTAAGATTACTCGGCTCACCTATTGGGAATAAATGTTCTAAGTTATATTGTGAATAAAGTTGGGCTACTACAATTTTGAGTTTTACTAAAGTCTTTGAAGAATCCACCTGTTGTTGTGTCTAACCTGTCCATCTGCTCGGTCTCAAGACATTACAACATAAATTTGTTGTGAATTTAAAATGATGCGACTAATGACGTCATCTGTTATGTTCCGCTCTCGATCGCAATGACCGCAATCGCCTTGTAGGAGTGCGTTGCGATCGCCTAATGGAACGTATTCTATTCAATAAAATTGAAAATATAAATAAGACGAAAAGTTGAAAAGTTGTTTCAAAAAACATACGTTCAATTTGGAATCTTTAGGCTATCGGCTTCGGACTTTTGTCCATCTTCAGACCTTGGCTAAAAAATACACACAAAATTTATTGTAACTCCCACAAAATTTTAGTTTAATAACTAAGTATTATATAATAAGAATATCAATATGTATATATTTTCTATGTAATCGTCTTCATTCATGAAAAAATGTTCTGCAAGCTATGTAATTATGGGTTGGATGGAAGAGCAGCCTTGGCTGAATCCAATCTTTGACGTAGATGTCAATAAATATTACTATTATTATTATTATTATTATTACTTGAGCATAACTGATTCACAAACTGGATCATGACTTTTTCATAGAATTTAATATGCGATGTTTCTTCCTTGTGATACTAAATGATTAGTCAATTGATATTGAACTCAACATCAAGAATAACAAGAAGAATTTGATGTTCTCTAAAAAAAAAATTATAGACATGGAAAGCCAAACAATAGAATCAACATAAAAATAACAAGCCCTTTGCAAGGTGTTGGCCTGTCACCAAGCAACATGCTTTCGAAAGATGAAATTATATCCAAAAGTCAATTCTGCCAGCATCGTTGGCTGAAACCATTGGTCTGACTATTTCCCAGAGAATCACATGGAACCATGACAGTAGGAGTAAGTTATGAACGTTGATCGGAAATATATACTTTGATCGATTTTGCTACTAGTTCAAGAGCACACTGCCTATAGATAGAAGTGATTGCTTGTTACGAATCATCATCTATAATAATATTCTTTTTGGATTGAGGTAATGTAGCTCCATCAAATAAGTCTCGTTCTTCCCAAGGTAAAATATTGAGTTTATACAATTGTTCGTGTACTTGGAGCTCAATTCAGATTCGAAGTTGAAGTTTAATAGTAAACTTTGATGATTGATTATGATAACAAGTTTTATTCGAGTAGGAAGGCTTCATCAAGCATTACAAGTTTAAATAAACGTAGTTGAGGAAGTTGAACTTCTTCGTGCTTTTATTCCAAATAATTTTTCTAGTTGGGATGTCTCTTCAAATCTTGATAAGTGGTCTATCAAATACAAAAAGATCTATAGTAATTGAAGTGAAGGCTTATTCTACGCAGATGTGATATTCAGCCTGCAATTTAATTGTGAGCTAAATATCAAATAATAAAAGTATGATTTTATGGAAAATTAAATTCACAGTCAATGCTTTTAGATTAAACACGAGAAGATTTATAATACTTGGAGTGAAAGCTTATTTTTACGAAAAAAATAATATTTGCTTGCAATTATCCCAAGTGTATAAGACAAAAAGTATGAAATTATAGAATGTAATTCTTAGAATGAAAGTTTTCTGTACCATGTCGAATAATGAGATCAAAGCATAGAATGAGAATACCGAGAACAAATTTCCATTAAATTGACAAACTTTCAGATTAATTCTGTGAGTTTCATTCAAAGTACTGAAAACGTGAGCTTTTAATTTATCAAGAGATCTATTACCTTTGTCCATTCTGCATAAAAGTCGTTGATTCTCAATGGTTTATTATCAAAGTATGAAATGCAAAATATGAACTCTGTGCTCTTTTTGATCTGTAAAATGTCGAATGCGATAAAATAAATGAATAATGTTTGTACATATGAATCATACATAAATAGAAGGACAGGATGAATCAATGGACTCATTTGATTACGAATCACTAACTGAAAACATTGACAGAGCCCAAGAATCTTTGCTGGTTGATCCTCAAATGAAATATATTAAGCAGTCCAAGAGTTGTCCTACAGAGAAATATTAGCCTACACTGATGATGAAAACCGGCACTTATAAGAGAATACAAAATTACAGTAGTTCAACTCGCTGAATGTAAAAAGAATCAATCTCCTTGCTACTGTTACATTTCCCATCATATTCTTATGGGAAACAAGTAATTTCAAATATAATTGGAAAGTCAGATGATGATGAGGAGAAATTCTCCGCTTGGGCAATAAATTGATGAGCAATTCCAAACAATGAGCTCCAATTAGAGTGAGCTTTAAAGAAGTGAGGATAATCAGCTCTCAAAAAAAAGTAATTGAAATCTGATTGATTCATTATGAAAAAGGACAATTATATTAAATTTTTTGATATGACAATGATTGTGGTGATTGAAAAAAAAAGGATTCTCTATGGTTACTGCTATTTTCTCAAATTGTGGTCCTGTATTCAACGTTATTTATCACAAGGACAGTTCACTCTGGTATTTATGGAGCTTGGTGAGCATGTAAAGAGCAATGTTGAAACTTTGGATATGAACTTGAATGTGAAGGCAATTTCAACTTGTAAAACAAGGTACAGCAATGTCAACATTGGAAAGCATATGATCTCTACTCGAATAATGATGAATGCAGAATTCTCCATGCATCAAGAATCAAAATAAACATTTTTATGTATTAAATTATAGGAATTCAGTTGAATATTTTATTATTTCCTCCTACTGTACAGTTTTGGTACAACCTTGACCAATTTTAGGTCTAGCTGCTTAATATTATGTCAATCTGTATTACTCCTGAGAATGACCTAGGTGGGACCAAAGCTATGGAGTAGAAAAATATAAATTAAAATCTTTGACTGAATTTTAATAGTTCACCACCGTCATTTCAACTAATAGTTTGGGAATAATTTGCCAATTCTTATGATATAATAGACTGCAGCTGTGCAATTATATACGAGTGAATATTGGAAGAAACTCGTAGCTGATTGTTCACCGTCCACCATTGTGATTGATCGGTAGAATATATATAATAAGACCAATTGATGAGAACGAAAACATTATTTACTGTCTTTGAACAATACAATGATAATTTTGACTCATGATAATGGTTGGGATAGAGTTGCAGACGTTCACGATGTGCACATTGCTATATCATTAGAAGAAAACGGAAATGATTTGATACGGCAATGTGCACATCATGAACATCTGCAGCTCTCTCCTACTCTTTCCATTATGTATTGTTTGCAGACGGAAAGTGACTTATTATATATACTAATACCCATCTACCCCCTACTCTTACCTATCATTTTATCTGCAGACAAAGAGAGATCATATTCTTTCATTATCAACTATCCTACAATGAGTTTACAAAACCTAGTTGAGATACTATCAGTGATTAAAGTAGAGTAATAATTCAGGAAAAAATGGAACAATCATGAGAATGGGTCTGTGTTTTAGTCAGGTTGAAGTTTTCAATGTGTTCAATTATTCGTTTACAGCGCTATCAGTTTGTCACAGCAAAGAAAACTGTCTCCAAATTATATGTACATATCAGGATAGTCAATAAATTATTGATTCATTTAGTTCATTCATAGAAAGTTCGAAATGATTTTCTTCTAATTCCATTGAATCCAGTGAATTATTAGAAGCAATAAATATTCATGGATGCAACCTCAAAATATCAGTGAAATATATCAAGATAAAACATCAATAAGTTGTTCAATTCTCTTATTTCTTTCTGTGCAGCAGTTAACTCCCCGAACGTTGGACAAATGATTAGTGAATAAAAGAAATGGAAGAACATAACCAAACTTATCTCTTAACACATTTACCTCCTCCGCGAGGAAGAAGTTTAATCTCACAACTAGATATCCCACCGAAGAGTTCACAATGATTTCCCAAGAGCAGTCCTGCGGTGGTGATGACGAGACCGAAAACGTGAAATCGGTTTAGTCATCCAGCACGACTTTAGAGTGACTTCTTCGAAGAAAACTTATTTCATTCTCATTTATAACACATTATTCACGAGACAAAATGATCTTGGGGACTTTTCAAGGTGATTTCGAAAAATATCTTGTTTATATCTTGATAATTGTATTCAAAACAAAGCACAATACGTCAGTCGATCGCTATAGGTCTTTTTGAAAAGATGTCAGACAGCTAATCTTGTCTTATTCACAAACGTATTGATATACACATTGACTTGAGCTCTTTCTAACAGCTTTGATTATTTTTTTATTATTCACAGCATTTGATGAATAGATGATTTGTTTATATCCAACACATGATACCAGACTCACAAATATGATCTCTTTGTGCTTTATTCTTCAATTCTATCACAAAAGCTCTAAAGCAGAGATCAACATAATTACTCACATACGTCATCAAAGTCTAAAATTACACATTTCAGCAAATTCTCAGAGATATAACACATCCTATCTGTCTGAAAGCATAATTGAAATTGTGTTACAGATCATATCTGTACATTTTGGTGTCTCATTTTATATATGACTTGTGAGCTTCAAATCACGGGGTATTTAAGAACAAAAAAAATATATATATGATATATTTTATGAAGCTAGAAACAGTATTCTTTTGATTTGTTACATTCGTACAAAAATAATTTTTATAATATTCCATCTGAAAACAATACATTAACTTTCATTTTGCGCTCAATTGGAAAATTCCTACATTCTTCAAAATATTCTAAATTGCTTCACATTATTTGTAAAAATTCTGTTATATATCTTCCAGTTTCCCTAAAGTTGCTATATATCTGTATGTCAATAACTCATATGTTTTCTCTGTTTTGTACATTATTCGCTTACTACGTAAGGAAATTGAGATTTTTTATATTTTATTGCCTCTAACATTTCGTTTACAGGCCATAAAGTACTGTTGCCAAAATAAATAAATAATAATCAAATTTTACTACCCAGGAAACAAATCTCGGGTACAGATCGTAACATTTAGAACAAGAGTCTGAGTTGTTATATTATAGCTTCGGGTAATAACAAACACTGGAGCTGTGATTGTTTGTCCAAATTGACTTTTTAATTGACTTCAAAAGGAGACGTTCTAAATTTGGTTGATTTTTTTTTGTGTGTATGTTACTCATTATCTTCACTGATTGTGAACCGATTTTAATGATTCTTTTTACTTCATTTGAATACATCGAGAATGATTCTAATTGAATTCAAATGACTATTTCATTCATAGTATTTATAACAAGGTTAACAATGCTAAATCGCCTTAGGAACGGTGCATATCAGTGGGTATTTGGACGTGTAGAAATACCATCGGGTATTACACTAGTGGTCAGAATGAATATTTTACTCAAAGATGTGGATACCTCCAATTTGTATTTTCTTCGTATTTAACGGAATAATTTCCTGAATATCTTCATCAATTTTATCTTCTGATCTATCATCAAACCTTTCTGAACTAGATTCCATATCAAGACGCAATATATTTCTCTACTATTCGTCAAAGAAAATGCAAGAAATTCTAATATTTTAGTTTGACAGAGGTTTGTTCACTCGTTTCTATGAAAATTACGTGAGTTGTTACTAGATTCATAGAAAACTTATTTGAAAAAATAGTTTGACTCCTGGAATAGTCCTCCATATACCATTTGTAGTTAAAGTATCATAGACTATTTTTGTAGGGCAATCACTCATGTTTATTGTGCTTGTGAATACCACTCGTGCTGCACACTCGTGGTATTCAAACGCAAGCACAATAAACATTCGTGATAGCACCACAAAAATAATCGATAATACTTCAACTACTTATGGTATGATAAATGAAAATTCCATTCGTCAGTATTTGGGAATGTTGTAGCTATAGAATGACGACCTACTGTTTCCATAGCAACCGACTAGGCTAAAAGCGCATTCAACTTGACAGATTCTTGGGATCTTCTGGATAAATTCAAAACGATTAGCCGTGGGATGATGAGATTTTGTGTTTGATTATAAGCACCGAACAAGAAAATGTCTTAAGTAAAAGCTTGATGATTCCTTCCATCTTTCCAAGGAGAGTGGGAAAAGTCACTTTTGAATCTTGTACAAGAACCACTATTTCTCATGTCAGGCTCGGGATAGAGCGTCAAATATCAGGTTTACTTGACCTGAAACTCTTGGAAATGGAAGCTTAAATTCAATAACACTTAAACTTATAATGAATCATGGTCAAATTCCGACCACTGCGCGTCATTTATGCATTGAGAGAAAACTTTGTACCCCTTTTTGGGCATATTGCGCGCTCGAAGGAATGTGAGATTTGACATACTTGAGATTTATATAGAGAAGGAATGCAGGCAGCTGAAATTATATAAAAGATGTCCTATTTCAATTTTACGTAAAGATAGAACCCTGTACCTCGCACACGAAGGAAGGTGAGATTTGACATACTTGAAGTTCATATGGACAAGGAGTTCAGTAAGCCAAAACTCTATACAGGGTGACCCCTCTTGATCTACCATTGAAAATGATATTACTTCACACTGGAATATATTATCGAGAAATTTGCACCGATTAGAGAGCATATTTCTAGTAGAAATCCTCAGCCTACCTGGTGGAGAGCAACCTCTAAGGGAAAACTACATTCTAAGGTTGACGTGTCTCGCCAATCAGCTGCTGATGATAAGAACTCACTTTTAACTATACACTATTTTATTTAAACTTGTTCTAGGTGAAATATGTTTGATACAGAATATGTAGATATATTTTAAATTTTTCTCATGATGAACTCATCTGTGGCAAATCAAAGGATAAATTCATTTTTCCAGCCACAAACAATATATTAATTTGGAGCCATGTAAATATAATAATGTGTTAGATACAGTTCTACTTCGCTTGGTATCTCATGTATTCTTATGATCTTTCTATCATGAAGGTTGATAAACTCAAATTAAAGGTGAAATTAGCATAATCATGATATTTTACAGTTTTAAAATTGCTGACACAGTCTTTATTCGTTAGCATGAAAAATGATTATGATATAACAGAGAACACAGGACAACATAACATGAGTTTGCAAGATTCAGGGTGATAAGATTATAAATAGGTCTTATACAGAGTCACGAGGCAAAAATATTGAAAAGTTGTTGAAGCGTGAAAGAACGTCAAATCATATAGTCAGGAAGACTTTAATGTCTGGATTTTTCCTAAATAACAAATCTTGCCGTGAAAAGCTTCCTCATAAAGATTCATTAGATTGATGTGAAAGTTAACACAGCTCAATCAATAATTAAGAATTTATTTGGTTCTAGTTCTATAGATTAGTTCAAGAAATATAATTTTTTTGTCATATAAGTTGTAAATTTCTACTTCGTCTACTTCTAAACTTTGTACTTCACGCAGCTTTCTCATGAATAAATGTTGGCAGCACCTATCACCGATTCATGTGTTAAACTATTTTTTAGCGCATTTTTCCGAAAAAAGCGCTATTATATTCACTTTGGCTGTCTGGCTGGCTGGCTGGCTGGCTGGCTGGCTGGCTGGCGTGACGCTGAGATCTCAGCAACTATACTATTTACAGACTTGAAACTGGTACTAAATAAAAGCTGCTGTTTCGTAGGCTTGCACAAATTGCTTTAATTCAAGCTCAGTGATTGTGGAGAATTGAATTATTCAATTACTTGTTTCAAGTGGAACAATGTCCATAGATATCTATGACATTGGGGATATGGCAACTAAAATTTATTAAAGTAGATGAAAATTTAGTTTCAACTTTCGCCGCGGGTGTCACTATTATTATGTACAGTTGTCAAATCTGTCCGGGATTCATTCAATGACTTGTTTGACGCGAATTTGAAGCTTATTAGAATGAATTATTATTATTGAATGGAAATTTGTTCACTTTTGGTGTATTTTTCTTCATATAGCTTTGATAAAGATCAAATTATCATTTCAAGCTACAGCACTTGACCTCCTGTCAGTCAATAACTAAACAATGAAGAATAAAAGGTATTTTTGAGTTTGTACATGTATAAATTATGTACCTATTAAATAGTCAACTTGAAACTAGTACTAAATGGAAGCAGCTGTTTTGTAAGTTTGCCCAAACTGCTTGATTTCAAGCTCAGTGATTGTAAGAGATGGTAATTTGCGAAATCTCTGAAGTAACAAGCATTCATGAGATGTCAAAAATGCGCATCCATCATCTAGATGATTCTTCCATTTTTTAATTCAAAAGTCAGTCTGTGATCAGTGGTTTCTTGCTGTGCGTTCGATAATAATTATCAGGATATGAATTCTAGGGTTTGTGGATCAAATCTTGTATTAGGTAACCTTAACTGTAGATACGACCCTCACAACTTCAAGAATGAATGAATCTCTGAGCGTGAAAGTATTTATTCTGTACACAAAACTGATTCTGTGATATGATTCGAGACACAATTTCAATTACGATTTTCGACTGCCAGGATGCGTTATGTGTTATATCTCTAAGAATTTGCTGAAATGTGTGCTTTTTGACTTTTATGAGGTATGTGAGTTGATCTCTGCTTTAAAGCTTTTGTAAGAGAATAAATATTGGAGAATAATACTCAAAGAGATGATATTTGTCAGCTTGATAAATTCAATTCTTTATTCGAAAACTTATAACACCGAAGAATATTCATCTCACACCAATTCATTTTTTTTTTTTAATAAATATTATCCTGCATGAATTTCTAAGTAAATGGAAATTAAAGGAGGCACAGTAGGTACAATAAAATACCATAGTTACTTTGTGATTCTCATGTTTTGATAATAGCATATCAGATATCGTTTCGATAGTAAACAATTGAACAGATATATTCATATGAACGGTTTAGGACGTTTTAGGAGAAGTGTTTGATAAAAAATTGTATGGAACATTATGTGGAATTGTAATTAGCTGCTCAAAGAAAGTAACAATTCGCCTTTCAGGCATCATGAATAAACTTTTCCATTCGTGTCTTTCATATCCCACACTAGTATAATAAATTATCCTCATCCAACACCGATCAATAATAAGCCTGTAATTATGATTCTTAGAATCTATATTGATACAGTAGAAGTATACTTTTCAGCGCCTTTTTAAGCATGTTTTACGCACGAAAGAATATAAGATTTGACATATTTGAATCACATTTAAATTTTATGTGAAGAGAAAACTTCGTACCGCGCGCACGAAGGAATGCCAAGTTTGGCACACTTGAAGTTCATATGGAGTTGAAATGCAGAGAGCTAAAAGTTTGTACAGGTGTTTCATTTAAATTTCACGTGATGACAAAACTTTGTTCCGCGTGCACGAGGGAATGTGAGATTTGGCATACTTAACGTTTATTCGTATGAGGAGTGCAGAAAGATAAAATTATCTACAAGCTGTCCTTTTTTTAATTTTACGTGAGAAGAGAACTTTTGGACCGCACTCACAAAGGAATGTATGATTTGACATACTCTACGTTTTGTATAGGAGTGCAAAAAGCTAAAAGTATATACCGCTGAGAACAATTCAAATTTTTGCTGGAATATATCAAGAAATATGCACCGAATTAAAAAATATCTCAAGTGAAAGCTCAACAATTTTTCCCCCTCCGAGAGGAAGGGAGAGAATCACTCTAAAATTTTGGATGGGAGCCGCTCAATTTTACTTGAAAATCCTCCGGGGCTGGGGAGTTAAATTCAAAAACTTCCAAACTCAGTAAATATTATTCAATATCAGTCTTACCTTACTCAGTAAGGGGATGATAAAGAAGGTACGGAAAACAGAGAGTACATTAGCACTCATTCTATGCCTACTTCGTTATCTTCACAGGGTATATTTATACCTATGTAACAAACTTTAATGGTATATAGTATTTGGCGTACTAATCATGAATCAAGAAGGATTTCTATGAAATTCTTTATTTTGAAAAATCTGACGTGAACATTACGTGACTTACTTGTACATCATTGGATATATATAAATAAAACTATGTGATTTTGTGTTTGATTATATATATCATTGGATATATATAATCAAACACAAAATCTCATCGTTCCACCGTTGATCGTTTTGGATTAACCCAACAGTTTCTAAGAATCTGTCAAGTAAAATGCGCTTTCAGCAAAATCAGTTGCTATGGGAACAGTAGGCTATTATTCTTATACTACAACATTCACAAATACTGATGTTCAAAACTGTACGACTACCAATAGATCTGAATTTATGCGCAAAATGAAAAAATAAGTTCCTACTGAAGTGCACTTTCGGTTCAGTCTATTGTTATAAAAATAGTAGACAATCATTCAGATGCTACAGCAGACTGAAATACCAAATTTCAATATTCTACACCTGATCGTTTCTAATTTACGCGAAAAATTCCAAAAGACAGTCAAGTAAAGTGCACTTCCGGCTTGGTGGATCTCAATAAAAATAGCATATGAGCATCTAGACGGTATAATCATCCTAAATACTGAATTTTAATTATCTACGTTTAATCGTTTTGGATTTATGCGGAAAACTCAAAAAATGTTTTTGAATAAAGTGCTCTTCTGGCTTAGTCGATAGAAATCATAATACAAGGTGTATAACTAGATATCATAAAAGTGCCTAATACAAAATTCAAATATTCTACGACTGATTGTTCAAAATTTATGCAGAAAATTCAAAAAGTCTGTCATATAAAGTGCACTTCCGGCTTAGCCGATTGTTACAAAAATAGAAGATGACCATTCAGATGCTACAGCAATTCCAAATGCTGAGTTTCAGTATCCTACGGCTGATCATTCTGGAGTTATGCAAAAAATTTAAAAAAAGTCCTGAGTAAAGTGCACTTCCGGTTCAGCCGATCGCAATCCTAATGCAAAATGTACAATAAGATGTTATAGAAGTTCTTTATACGAAATTTTATTATGCTATGGCGGATCATTCTATATTTATGCAAAAAATTCGAGAAAAGTTCTAAGTAAAGTGCACTTCTGGCCTGGTCGATTCTTACAAAAATAGCAGATGAATATTCTGATACAACGTCAAGTTTAAATACTGAATTTCAATATCCTACGGTTGATCACTCTGGGTTTATCAGAAAAATTCGAAAAATATTTCAAGTAAAGTGTACTTCCGGTACAAACGATTGAAACCATAATGCGAGGTGTACAACTAGATCCTATACCAGTCTCTAATACAGAATTTCAACAATATACGTTCAACCAGTTTTGAGATTTGCGAGCTACGCACGCACGAACATACGTACCGACATCAAGCCAAAAATAGTCAGAATGGACTCAGGGATGCTCAAAACTGATATTTCCATCAAAATCTCGATAGGTGAATTTTGTCGGTTTCACAATACTTGTTACTTTGTACAAGTATGTAAAAAGGGTTCAAGTAAATGAAAGGTTTCGGGACACTGGTTTGATGGCTACTCTCAAGAATAATTACTTTAAATTTATCAAAATAGACTACGTTCATGAACATTACATAAAATTGTGTCTATATTTTCGGATATGGAGATGAAAAACAGTGGTACCTAAATTCTCATGTTCTGCTAAGTACTGATAATTTTACTAATTTTGAAAAAATTATTTTTGATTCATGATTAATACGCCAAATACTATATACCATTGAGTTTGTTACATAGGTACACCCTGTATATTTCACCGATAGCATATCAAATATCTTATGAGTATCAAACAATAAACCAACATGAAAACGATCTGAGACGTTCAAAGAGAGATATTGAGTGAAACATTGTATTATAATGGTGTGAAATATATTAGTTCATTCAAGAAAAGTAGATATCCGCCTTTCAGATGTTGTACCTTTTCTTCTGTGTCTACTATACAGAGTGATCAAAAATTATTGTACGTGCCGCTTTGTTCTAATTTTTTCTTTGCCGCCTGCTCAAGATAGTGACCTTCAAGTGACAGATGACAGTTCCTCTGAAAACACTATTCTAACCTAACAATTTAGTAGAATAATAATAAATTCTCAATAATCAGTCAATAATACAGCTATTTACTTACTTTTTTGTTTATTGAATCAGATTATGAATGAATCCGTCATAAAATATGCAAAATATATGCCATTGTGTTCTTGAAATGTCGGAATAGTATATTTCGATACAAGTGCGGAATGGAGATCATTCCATGCGAATATGAATAATTCAGCCACGAGACGAAGTCGAGTGGCAGAATTCACATGAGCATGGTATGATCGATTCGCACGAGTGACGGATGCTATTTTTTCTACAGTCAAAGGTGTCCGCGTGAATATCTATAGTCAAAATATACCGTTTTCTGGGAAAGAATTTGCTTCATTGATTTCATTCCAATTCATCAAATGTTGATAAAATTACTCATACTGACTCCATTTTGAAGAGGAATTAAAAGAAAATCAAGGAGAATAAAAATTATGACAGTAATAAAAAAGTATTTTCGCGACGCCACGCGGCTTTCTTAGGAACCCCTGAGCGTGCGGAATGACCCCTATTCCGCACGCTACAGCGTGTGGAATGAGTATCATTCTATAGTGACTGTAGAAAAACGTAGTTTTCAAAATAAATAAATTTATACTAGCTTCATTCCATGCAGATAGTTTTGATCATAATGCGAACTTTCGCCTGTCACCTGTCAGACAATCATTATTGATCACTCTGTATTACGTTCAACGTAAAGTGAACCACAATTTCTTAAACTATGAAATTAATTGTAACTGCTCGCTCTTTACTAAAATAGAGTAATATTCACAATTATTATTAATGTCACCACGTCATATTTGAAGGTAGCTGTGAGAGTTGCTGAATCGTACACGATATTGTTGCAGATTATAAATTTTAATCTGTTGATCTCTAGATTACCTCGATTATCTATAGAATACATTCCTAATTTCAATGATATCGTCAGAATGGTTGATATCAGAAAAAAAAACGAATAGCGAATTTTATGATCTATAGTGCTTCTGATATATAATCTGGGATATGAATAATTATCAAGAGAATGAAGGATAGTTCTAACTTATTTTTTAGAATAAGAGTATCATCGAGATATCTTATTATGACATCTAAATAAACATTCAAAAAAGTTTGGCTTTTCTTGAAGTTTTGGGTCCATTTTTATGTCTCACTAAATAATTTATGCACAGTAAAAGGGAAGTTACTATCCCTACTTAGTGAACATTTTCGCACACTGGCGGAAGAATAAACTACTGTCCTCGCAAAGTTTATTGATTCGATGTTACTTCCAGGCTTCCAGCTATAGTCTTTGATATCTCAATGACTAATATGAAAAATAGAAAATATTGCCTCTTGTAGTCAATATACTGCTGCATTTAATCGTTCAGTGTTTATCAATAATAAATTAATGAATCGAGAAGTGTTTCCCTCCTACATCCATACAAAAAATAGTTGTAATGAAAGCAAAGTAAAAGCACTCTGTGCAAGTGGTAGCTCTAAAGTCCCTAGAAAACAGCTTGAACATCAAAGATTCCTGAACAAGGGATATTTTCGGTTTCTTGTTGCTACTATACTATTCGAGAAAATGTTTCCGTGGATAAAACCGCTTTTCTATTATTGTAACAAAAAGAACTTTGAACAAAAAGGTGGCCTGTGAGAACAAAGATATTGCAAAGGAAATACTATTCACCCTACGAACATAAGTTGCTTTGACGGACTGTTCATTACACTATGTTCCATTACAATATTAGACAGCAAAATGTTAATTTTTGTTGTAATCAATGGAAACAAATGAAGCAACAAACATGATATTTTCCATTTGCTTTAATTCTAATTACATTTTTCATTATCCTCTTTCTCCTTCTGCTGGAGTAATTTATCTCCAAGAGCTGTTATAAAAATTTGTTAAATAATCCAATTTACTAAATTAAAAGACCGCATCTTTAAGCTGTTTTTGTGTGTGCATGTATATAAGTAAAATGTGTTCCAGTCCTGTATTTAATACTACACATTCATTAAATATTCCCTGTGGTACATTATTTTAATGGACAATGTTTGCCTCCAATCTTTCACCGGTCTTTACACAAATATTTCAGAAAGATGGGTTACATTTATTAGAAGGGAAATCTCTGCAAGGATAGAGGAGAATTATTGCCCCGTTCACCTGCACAGAAAGTTGAATTTCTTGTTCATATTATAAGAAGCAAAGAAATACTTTTTTGACTCTGTTTTTTTTTGTCCACAAATGCATATCCTCTTAAAGCTTTACTAGATACTGCATTTAGTATACTACTGGGACAGAGAATGACAAATCGTTGATATAACTAGAAGGGAACACTCAGCGTCTTCTTCTTATATATCTAAGTGATTATTTCACTCATGTCAATTATACTGACAAATTTCGCATAGTTACAATGACAATTATAATAATAAATTCCTTGCCAACGGGAATTTACCTCTGAAAATTCCCGTTACCTCGGTAAATTCCTGTTGGCAAGCGATTTATTGCGATAAATTGCCTTTGTCATGGAGAAACAATACACAGTTCTAATATAAACAAACAATCAGTTCTCGGAAATGTCAAAATTTAATCGTATTGGAAATGCATTTTTCGCCGAAAATAATGAAATTGAAAACAAAAAGTTGAAAAATACAAGAGTATATGGAGGCAATTTGGTGCATTTTACAATAAAAAAGGTTAGTAGTTGCAACTAACATTATTCAATAGATACTTATAGTAGCAATTTCATTCGAGAAATATTCTCCACAAATACCACTCGCGACTTTAATTTTATCATAAATTTTTCTTTCAAACATTGATTACCTTTAAGCAACATCCTTCGAGTCATCTGCTCAGATGAAATCCCTCGAGCTACGCTCTCGTGATTTAATAGGATAGATGATTCTCACGATGTTGCTAGGTAATCAAGAAAAATTGATAAAATTACAGTCTCTTGTGATATTATATACGATAATTGTTGGGCGAAGTATTATAAAACAATAATTAATAGGAAACCAAAATAAGTACAATTTATAGATCGTTTCATAGTTTTTTTGTGGAACTACATCCAGTGTTTTTGTCTATTATTTCATTAGAGTTCTATTTTGAAAGATGACTAATCGATGACATTGAGAATAATCAAAATCAGAAAAGAATTGTGATCTGTATCTGTCGTCAATCCAATTGAAGCAAGCTGTTTCAAAAGCATGTGTAAGTCATGATAAATATTTGCTGAAAACTATGAATATTATAATTATATTGAAAGCCTATCAATTTCTTGTTGCCCACGTCATCGTTAAAACACGAGGCGCTAGTTGATAATTGAAAATGCATATTCGATCGCTGCATGCTCAGTTCCTGATCGTGATCTTGATCATCAGATGGATAGACCTACAGATTCTTGAGTTGGCCGAAGAAGAGAATCATCTGCCAATCTAAGTGTTTTGTTGACCCAAATATTTCAAAAACTCACAACATCCAAGAGGCGCCAGCATCAAATGGATTGTTCTTGTATCCTAATTTACGAGTGAGATAAGAAAGCATGCATGTGCACTTCGTAAACGAATATGAAAAATGTAATAGCACATTTCTCATCTGGAGTGCGGCTTTTTTCTCAATAAAACAGAGCTAAACAAGGGCCTTAATGTCGCTAGAAATGTGAAAAATTGAGACCGTAGCAAATAAACTCCGGCAAAGAGAGCCTTGCTATTAGACGGAGTGCCCGCTAGCTTCGCAGTTCAACTCCAACGAAAATATAAAGAGTCTTAAATAAACTTCGTCAATTTCGTAGCAACTTATGTTGGGGTCTTGTCTGTGTGATGTAGTTGGGATTGTTGCTGCCTCTGTGTTTGTGTATACGAGTCTTCTCATTTGGCACGATTTTCGAAGACGACATACACTACAATTACCTGGAGAAAAAGCTTGTTGAGCGATGATTTCGAAAAGCCGCTCAAATTGGCTCTTATACTGATAAGTACACAGGAATCTACCGCACCTGTTACATGAAATCACAATTACTATTTCCAGCTTCCAAGTTTCTTGCTGCAATTGGATTAGGTTTGGTTATATGTCAATTTGTGTTTCAACTACATTACAGAATTTTAAGGTAGTCTCACATACAACTAATCAACCTTTTAGGAGTTGTATCTGCTCCTGATTCGATACACTGCATCAATTCTTCATGACTAAGGATGGTTTGATGATTCGCTCAGGCAAAAAATGCTATTAATTGAGAGCTACATTGGAGAACTACTTCAGGTAGGCGTCGGTGCATCGCTTTTGCAGAAAATTAGGATAATTCTATTTCAAGTCTCTACTTGTGAACAACCCAAAAAGCTCGATATAACTACTAGAAAATTCTGCAAGTAGACGATAAAAGTGTACATCATGAAATTTCTTATCCACCATTCAAAAAACTTCTTCTTCAATCGTATTGCTACAAATATTTCATATTTGTAGTGATTAAGTCACATAGTTATTTATTTGAATTCGTTGTAATTGTAATCCTACTTAGTATTGACAAGATCGATGTTTAATTGTCGGACATGATTGACAGGCTATGATCACTAGATATTCGGTGGTTGCTAGGCAACAACTGTTAGACAATTGAATGTTGGTCCATTGTCGGCTTAGGTATAAAGAACGCAAGCTAGGAGAGGCATTCTATCAGTCAGTGATTCGGTACCGGTAACTGTGAGCGAAATTGTGAACATACGAGTTTGTAAAGTGAAAATTTACGCTGTAACCTGTGTTAATAAATTATTTTGAATGAAATTTGTGACAGTATTTATAATGTTATCTATTAGATATAGATGAATCCCATGCAAGAGTCTATGCTCTAAGATTTTATAAATTGAATTGAAAATTTCCCCTTTGTCCAACAGATACTTCTGATGTCAATTGGGGGGCTTCTCCCCAGAAAAATTGTATTTCATACTATATTATTGGAAATCATTATTGGCTCCAATAAATTCACGAGAATTAAAAAATCTATCAGACTCCAGCCGAAAAAGATCCAAATGAAAACGAGCTAAAACATACTAAATTGTTTGTAATACAAACATAACCATTAATACCAGTAAGTCAACCTGAATAGAATTATTTCCAAAGACAGAAATGAAGATATGGAATGGAATATTTTATTATTGTGTTCACGTAGAAATGATTTGTATCACACAAAAATAAATTAGTTTCAGTAAATTGGAAACTGAAGATATAATTTGACCTGGATTAGCATGGAAATGTATTCATTAAAAAAGAATTACGCATTGATTTGGAAGCGTTTTTGAAATAATAATACTTTGGAGAGAATTTTGAACGTGTCCTTCAATTAACTTCGAGACAGATAAGGTATTTCAGTGGCAAATTGAACATTGAATCATTATTTCCAGAATGAATTTCTAACGGAGTAATTGGAAATTATCTTTGTAATGCTCAGATTCATGAAAGGCAATTTATTCCATATCTTAAGTGGATAAAAATGACTGAATCAGATGACACTCAAATAGTCGACAGAAATTATTGCGTTGTCAAGAAGCAGGTTAAGCTATTTGAAATTTCTAGAGTAATAATGATTTATTATACTTGTATATACATGTGATACATACTAGTCACAAAAGAAAATCTGACGTGAACATCACGTGACTCACTTGTACATCATTTGATATATACACAAATTCATTCAATAAAGTTTTCTGTCACTTTAGATTATAATTAATATGATTTTAATAATATTTTGGCATATACAATGTCAAATAAAATCAAAAACTTGACAACAGATTATTATTGCTTACCTTATCATTTCAATCGGACTAATTGTATAATACGGCAAATTCTGAATGTGTTTTAAACATATAAACTGCACTTCCGGCTCAGCCGATTGATACAATAATAATAGATAACTATTTTGATGCTACAACAATTTTAAACACTAGATTTCAATATGCTATGGCTGATTATTCTAGATTTATGCTGAAGAATGGAAAAAAGTTTCAAGTAAAGTGCATTTCTGGCTTAGCCGATTCATACAAAAATAGCAGATAACCATTCTGATACAACATCAAGCTCAAATACTGAATTTCAACATCCTATAATTGAACATTCTAGATTTATTAGAGAAATTCGAAAAAAGTTTAAAATAAAATGCATTTTCGGTACAGACGATTGGAACAATAATGCGAGGTGCACAACTAGACCCTATACAAGTCTTAAATAGAAAATTTCAGCATTATACGTTCAACCAGTTTTGAGATTTGCGAGTTACGAACGAACGAACGAACGCATATACGTATCGACATCAACCCGAGAATAGTCAAAATGGATCCAAGGATGCTCAAAACGGATATTTCCATCAAAATCTCGATGAGTGAATTTTGTCGGTTTCACAATACTTCCTTGTACTTAGTACAAGTAATTAAAAATTGAAATTATTGAATAGTGATGACACGGTTGCTTCAGAACTTACTGTTCACTCCCAGTGTGTAACTAATTTTGGTTATTACTTATTCCTGGAGTTCATACCAACAAGTTTATTATCAATCTTTGTTGGATAAAATAAGTATTCTGAAAGGAAATAGAGATGTGCAATTCCCAAAAATTTATGCTTGTATCTGACTCGTTCCTGAGCCAAACCTAGACTAATCCAAACTGATAAGCTTCTTACTGGAACCTGTTCAGTCCTCTACTCGGCATCAAACTGATCAAAACGTAAGTAATAAATTATCCAACAAGACTTGAATCATTATTCTTATTTTCTCCCTTTCCATATTTGGTATAGTGTTACCCTAAAGCTCAGGTTATATGAAAAAATGCAATGCTAATAGAGTAGTAAGTTTGAGTTTCAGTTTCCCATCGAAATTTTAGAAATAAAAATATTTCGAAGAAAGGAATATTAATATGAGATGTGCAATTTCTTATCTACAGATGTCTGACTGTTTAGAACCAATCGTTTTTAAGTGATAGGTCAGAATCACGTGTCACCTCTCTTTTTTCAGATCTAAAACCAAGGTATGCCTTTCTCAGTTTTGTGAACTCAAGAATCATTATTGCTCAAACACTGCGTGGCCGTGTCCAGTATGTAAGTCAAAAGCACTGATCTCTAATATAACACTGGATTGGGCTTAGACCGTATTCTGGCATCTGAAAGCGGCCTCGGTGAACGGCGGCCTTGACAGTAAAATCACAGTAAAACTGAGGTTTTGTGTCACTATTCGGCGGCAAATTCAAAACACTTATAGAAGACACTCGATGAAATTCAAAGTATAATGCAAGTTAGATGATGAAATTATTCTCAATATACGTCAATATGCACACATTAATAATCAATAATAGTTAAAAGTATTTAAAAATTGTTATAATAGTTGAAATATTTAAAAATATTCATTGATAGCTCAAAATATTTGTTAACTTTTTAGCATCAGTATTTTAACTATTTTTTAAACATTCTAGCTCTGAATTATCAAATTCATTGAATAGTTTCACGATTTTTGTTATAAATCTAAACAATAAATAAATCGTATTGAGAATTGTGTGACTATTTGAACATTCTTTTTTAGTTTTGCAGTTAACGCTATAGTTTTTGTATAGATCGTTGAAAATAGTCGGAACAACAATTTTCCAGAGTCGTGTATCTTTTCGCGGACGCAACTAAATTTCAAGAACATAACCTCATGTTTTTGGCTATTTCTAGGTACGGGAAACCCATTTGTTGGAGCCATTTTTAGAACAATTGTTCATCGGATGGAAATCTTGAAAATATTCACATCATAGCACAGCAATAAAAATAAGTAATGTTTACTTATTTCAATCATAACGACAGTTACTTCAGGTTCATTTGTTGTACTTACTTGTGCAGAATCAAATTTCTCGATGAATCGGGTTTCTTTCCGCAAAACATGCACTCGATCATCATGTTTGATAAATAAAATACCGGCAAACCAAACAGCTAAATTTTAGATATCGCGGCACAACGCGATATTGATCTGACACAAAACCTCAGTTTTTGCCTAGATGGCGACGCTCAATTGGGGCCGCATTCCAGCGTCCTAAATCCAATCCAGTGTTATATTAGAGATCAGTGGTCAAAAGCTACGTGCTCGAAAGTGGTGACCCTTAGACAACTTTAGGCGGACCTAGCCAAGACACAACATAATAAACTATCATTCGAACCAGTAATGGTACCACACCAGTTCGACATTGACATAATCCAATCTTGTCTAGATCCCTCATCTTGATTGATATTTTATTTTTTTAGAAGAATAACCTGGTTGTCCAGTATCTATGATGAATTCTGACCGGAATATGTCAACTTTCCATGTTGAATTGATTTTGATTATCAAGTCAATGTCAATTCGTTGTGGATCACCAAGAAACCGAATAAAAATGCATATCTCTGATATAAGTACAAGAAATTGGAAGGTTCAAGTCTCAAGATATAATGGAGAATTTGTATGGGCTGATGAAATCAAGCTTCTGTTTTCAACGGTATTTGGGTGATCAGACATTCAAGCAAACCTGAAAAAACTATTATTCATAAGGTCAGAGCATGCTCATGGAATTTGAATGGAAATTGTCACCTCAAAAATTCAAACATTGCTACAACAATGGCACGATATCTATCTTCAGGTGAAGAATAAGTAAGGTAAAGAGCTAAGGACAGATAGTCCCCGCCCAATAACTAGACAGAACGTCAAGGGCGGCCTCGATCTCGGCACCAAACTACCTGGATCTTTAATCCTCTACTCGAACTCGGCGCTATGCTTTGGATTAGAATTTGTGACTCAATCGTTCTGCCTGAGTGAGATTTTCTGGACACATGCAATTTTATATTAATAATAAGCCAGACTCAAATTTAGCCGTACTTTTAAACGAATCTTATCACACGTGTGACATCAACAACTCAAAAGTCCTGCATATCGTAGACAACATAATTTGTTTGCATTTGATGCAAGAAATTCCTATGTCAAAAATACCAAAAGAAAAATAAATGGTTTAGTTTGTTCTATACATATTTGTATGTTTTTGTGATAATGTTGGTATGTACGACCATATGTATAAATAAGTCTTTTATTTTTCTGAAGTTTCATTAAATACTATTTGCAGTATTATTTTTGATACAAATTAATTTCAAAATAGAATAACAAGACTTATAAAACCAAATCTTGCAGGTAGATCGTGGTTTTATTCAAAAATTGACAGTGCCGAGTTCATGTGCGCCCCGCGCTAATCGGATTAACATTGGTGCCGAGTTCATGTTCTTGGTGTCGAGTTCGTGTTCGCCCAACGTCAAACTACAAGAATGACACTGTACAATAATTATCTACACAAACTCAAGAAGCAAAACTAGGGCCATTATATAGAGATTATGGAGAAGACAGCGGAACTCTCTTCACAAGCATTAGAGACTGTCATGATTATTTATAGAACCTTACAAGCAGAAACATTATGGAACACGCTAAAAAATATAATACTACAAACGTCCTCAGATATCTGTGGTACAACTAGCACTACATCAAGAAAGAAAAAGACGCACTGGTGGAACGAGAAAATTAAAAAGGAAGTAAGGGACAAAAAAAACAAAAATGGAAAGATTATATAAATAACAAGAATCAGACAGCTTATAGCAAATATAGACAACAACGAGAGAAAGTAAAAGAACTGATTCAGAGAGCTAAAAGACAAGAATGGAATGAATTTAGTAAACAGCTGGAAGAGAACTATAAAGAAAACAAGAAATTGTTCTACAAAACCGCAAAAAACCTAAGAAGGAAGAAAGAAGCCCCTCTAAAACAGATAAAAGACAGAAATGGCAACATAATCAACAATGATATCAATATAATGAAAAGATGGAAAAAATACTTCAAAGAATTACTAGAAACACATATAACTAATGAAGAAAATGCTATATACACAAATAGAGACGGGATCCAAGACTTAGAAGAAATAACCACAGACGAGATTAGAGATGCAATTAATAGAATCAAAATTGGAAAAGCATCAGGGTACGATGACATTAAACCCGAACAACTAGAATATAGTGGACAACAAGGTATAGAGATTCTTCACGTACTATTCAACAGAATTTGGAATGAGGGAAATATATCATTAGACTGGAAGAAAACAATAATAATGCCAATATACAAAAAAGGAGACAGCAGGATCTGCTCGAACTATAGAGGAATATCCCTACTATCAGTAGCAGCAAAAACATACGAATCAATTTTAACAACAAAGCTCAAAAAGAAAGTGGAGAACGAACTGGAACTGCTTCAGGCAGGGATATTGTGCACAAGACCAGATATTTATTAGAAGACAGCTAACAGAAAGAACATTAATATATAACAAAGAAATATTTCTATGCTTTATTGACATAGAGAAAGCATTTGACAAAGTCGATAGGAAAATACTATGGGAGACATTAGATAAATACAGAGTAGGAGATAAATTGACAAGAGAAATACGAAACATGTACAAAAACACCAAAAACATCATAAGAACAGGAAATAATATTTCAGAAAAATTTACAACAAACCAGGGATTGAAACAAGGAGAAAATCTGAGTCCACTTCTATTTATAATATACCTTAACGAAATTTTGAAGAGAGCAACAAAAGAGACAACAAAAACAACTGTAGGCCATCTTAATTCAAACAGAATCACATTGTCTGATTTGCTTTTCGCAGATGATATGGTTATAATTAGAAGTACCAGAAGAGAGTTGCAAAAAAACGTTTCATCATGGGAAAAAGAACTCTCCAAAGATAATATGAAAATAAACATAGACAAAACCAAAACAATGATTATAGGAAAAGAACCTAAAAGTGTAGATATATACATAAACTCAAGAAAGATCGGCCAGGTAGAAAGCTTTAAATATCTTGGAAGTATCATAGAGGCCAAAGGAAAGTTTGAAGAAGAAATAAACAGCAGGATACAGGCTACAGCTAGAACATTCTATCAAATCAAAACAATCTTTTTAAGTAATAGCACTATCTCCACGAGGTCCAAATTAACAATATACAAAACCGTATTATTGCCGATCTTACTATATGGTAGCGAAACCTGGGTAACAAACCAAAGACAAGCCAGTAGATTACAGGCCATGGGAATGAAATGTCTGAGAACTATACTAGGAGTGACCAAACTAGATCGAATTAGAAATGAGGATATCAGAAACCAACTTGAAGTAAAACCTGTCAAACAATTAATAGAAGAAAAACAATTAAACTGGTTTGGACATTTAGTTAGACTACCACAATGGAGAAAAGTCAAATCCGTGTGGAAATCAAGAACTACAGGAAGAAGAAGTAGAGGAAGACCCTAAAAAACATGGGACGACACAGTTGAAGAAATTCTGCAAAAGACAAAAGAAACAAATATCGAATAGACAAGCACATAAACTGGCTATAGACAAAGTAGCATGAAAGAATATTGTAGACACATAGTTTGAAATAAACTCGACACCCTACGGGTAAAAGAGTAACCGACTATATATATATATATATATATATATATATATATATATATATATATATATATATATATATATATATATATATATATATATATATATATATATATATATATATATATATATATATATATATATATATATATATATATATATATATATATATATATATATATATATATATATATATATATATATATATATGATTATTTCTAGTTCAAATTGGCCTGAGGCACTTTGATTAGTATAGATAAATATTTAATTCAAGAAAATGAGTCGGCATTCTCTCCATTATGAAAATTCTCATCTTTGTGTTCAATTACTTGAAGAAATTAGTAATTTCTATAAGCAGGAAATTAAAGCGCACCCTAAAAGACAGCACTTGAATATAATTATCTTTGGAACAATTGAGCTTGTGATTTCCATAATTTTCTTGACAAAATAACTCAAATCGCAATAGCTTCACTAGAATAAACTTCTGTTTTTGCGAACTTATTTCATTAGACTTATCTCAGTCGCCGGAAAATTGCCTTGATAGGAAATCTTACTGAAGTTTTCGCTTTTCCGCAGTAAATAACTTCAATTTCCCTCACTTTCGTTTTTGCTGAACATCAGCTGAAAACAAACTAAATCGAGAGAATGAAAATATGATTAAAAACTCATTGAATCATTCTGTTGTTAAAATGACAAATTTGATATTATATTATGTTATTAGGAGTAGGCGAGAGTCGTTTCATGTTGAGCCTGGACACTCGTGGCCGAAGCTTCATCTTGGGCAGTACAAATTAAGCGAAACACAAACATTCTTTCCCGGATAACATACTTATTGTGCAGAAGAAGGAGAAGTGCAGCTAGATCTTTCAGCAAGATGTATAATAAAGCCAACATTTCGTCAGCTCAAAGCTAAGACCTAAGATATAAAAAAAAGAAATGCGAATCAAGGATTAACACTGATTTTTATTGTTAAGGTCAAATAAACCTGAATTTTGGTCTTCTACTTCACAAAAATGTATAACTGTACAGTCTCTGTTGTATCAGAATAACTGCTCAAATTCGTTGAAGTTCAATGAATCAGCATTGAGTGAGAATATATCAATATACGAAAATGCTGTTGAGCTCAGCATAATATGCACAGTTAATAATGAGTTGCGGACAATCTATCTTTTTTGCTTGAAAATTTTTCATGTGAAAAGAACACGACATTCAAACAACATGCAAATTTATAGAATTGTGGAAGCAATAACTCTGCTTTTGTTTTGTTTCAAAACAATAGGTGTGTATTTAATCCTATTTCAGAGAGACCGTTCACCATTTTCCAGATTTTGAATTTCAAATTGAAAACATTGACATGAACCGTCAAGCTTTGAATAAAAATTTTTCCAATTCTTCCAACAGCCACCTAATCTAGCTCAAAGATAACACAAGAGTAGAATATCATCATGAATATCTATATCCGGCACATTTTAAACTATTATGTAGAACTTGAATCCATAGTTCTAACAATTGTAAAGCAACAATAATAGAGAAAAATGGACTTTCATTATCTCAAACATTCAATGTATTCTTTATTCCAGTACAAATAATTCTTCACTTCAAATCATTTTTTTGTAGCAAACGGCTGTATTTTGAAAAATTTGATTTTGAACTCAATGAATTTATTACTCTCATCTGCAACTAATATTGACTCCTCAGAACAAAATTGATATTTCAAATCTCAACTCCTGAGGTCAATCCAAATTTCAACGACAACATTTACAAAAAAAAACTCTTGGCTGTCTCCACAGACTGAATAAATGATTGAAGTTGGTGAACTTATACAAAAGAGGTGGAAATGGCTGCGGTAGGACACATCTGATAAGACTTCACTTCAAGTTCAGAAGTTTGGAACGTGCGTACGAAGGAGTTTCCTACCCTCCAACACGTGAACTTAAACATGACGTAAATAGAATTATGGATGCCTGTTATAAATTAAGGTTATTACGGTCTAGGGGGATATCTCTCAAATATCTGCTTGCTAACGCCTTGAAAGTTAGCGCCAGTGTCTGTTGGATTTGAGATGTAATAATTCATCACAATCCTAATGAACATACATTCTGAGAATTATTCATCACTATAGGTTTATCATATAGCCATGACACCATTCGGTATGCTTTTTGTTTGTGAGGACTTCACGATTTAACAACCCGGTAAGTTGATTTTCTCACGAAAAATCAGCTTATGTCCGATGAATAAGGACGTAAGGACTCTGATTTGAATAGTATTTTCGCTGCCGATCTAACAGATCATTCTGGACAATTTTATTTTGGATGAGGAAGGCGCAATTTTAGTCTCCTCTCCGGTTGATTATTGAGGAATGTTCATACAGTCAACGTTTTAGATTAATCCAATTGCAATATAGAGATGAAAGCGTCGGTTTTTCTGGAGTCAAAGCTCCAAACATATCTGGAACTATTAACAAAAGGCTCTGATGCAGGCATCCTTGATTATAAGATGAATGCACGGTGCAAACAATATTACGGCGCAGTATATTTCCGCAATTCGCAATGATAATCGCAGTAATTGTGCTTGAGACATTCATACATCCACACGAAGACACAAATACGAGCGTGCACTAATTTCTGTACTTGTTGCATAATTACTGCAAAGCTTGTTACTGACAAGCGATGCTACGTCGTCACCAACTTATGAAGCATTATCATACAAGCTCACAGTCTTTGAGGTATGGATTATTATAACAAGAACACATATGTCATAATTGAAGAGACTCGAAGATACTGTCACAAACTTTGTTTTTAGATAAAATGGTTAGTTTGCAAGAAAATGATTAACGATTTATTTAACGTCTGTTGTACCTACCTAGAACTTTAGGCGATGGGTGTGATTATTCAGCCTAGACTGATGTTTGGAAGACAAAACATAATATATAATCTGTCCAAGTATCCACAATACTTGAGGGAGCAGGACAGGTATATATTCGATGAAGTAGAAATAATTGTAAGCTCTGATATTAACGTCTGTGTAAAATAACGCAATATGGAATGTGTTGAAAGCATCAAATGTTCTTATAAATGTAGATTGCTCACTTCTCAAAGTAAAAGCATTGTGAACGGATTAGTTTTTCCCTCTTCAGAATTATTCTTCGAGTTTTTGATATGGTTGGTGTATGACCTCAGGAAAAAGATGATTAATTCAATGCTGATCATTATATGGTTTCAAAATATTTATGCAGAGAGACATGAGAAGAAGATCTCTTGCCTTATATCAAGCTATATCACGTGTACCCAATGTTGTTATGTTCAGTAGATCTTTTGCGTTATGCGATGTGTTCTGTTGACAAAGAGAATCAGCTTCGCAGGGATTATTGACTGTGAATTACTCAAGACAATTCACAGACCTTCGAACGATAATCGAGCGAAGAATTATCTATCTATGATAAAATTACAGCATCTCTCCGGGCAAAAAGAGATGGTGAGAACAAGAAGTAGAAGAATGATTGAAAACTCTTGAATTTTAAGATGCTTCCTCCAACTTATAACGCCACCTTTAAGTGAAAGTTCCGAATGATCTAATTGAAATATATAATAGTATGCTATGCTATAAATACCGAGCGCCCGTAACTACTGCCGCCCGTAACTACTGTCTAGGGTGAAGTTAGCTACACGGTTACGGCGAAACCGAAGGTGTAGCTTTGTGCAGCTTCCTTTACCTGTGACAATAACGACAAATTTTTAATATCCTGACAAGCGCAATGAATTACCCTATTACTAAGTTAATGGTGAGTGTAACTGATAATGGTACTTCAATTAGAGGATAAACTTAGGATATTGATTTCTATTTAAAGTAAAAAGGGGATCTTCAATAATGTGAATACATATCCGTCATCCCACAGGATGTTCCCTGTGTACAGGATAATTCGAATTTTATAATTTTTTTTTTCAATCCAATCTGAGACTCTAGATTACCACGTTGCAGAAAATTGATTACTAATATTTTTCAACGCACTTTGCTACTATTATCCAATCAGATTTTAGGAATTTGATCATCTGGCATCCTAAGAACTTCACCCTGCTTTGACGTTTTTGTTTATCCGATCATATCCTGAATTGTGTAAGAAAAACCGTCCGATATTTCAGATGACTATAATTCCATAATCAATATAGCTGACCTGTTAGCTTGAGAGTAACATGCTCGACAAAGCTGTCAAAACTCAAAGTATTCATCAAGGATCAAAGAATATTAATAAATGAATATTTTCAACTGGTGTAACTTAGTTATATATCCGCAATCATTTATTGGTGTATAACTATCAAATGCGTGATGAGTGCAAATCTAATTGAACACACACAATAATTTATAGCAGCCGTAAGACTGTTTCCAGTGTTATGTTGGTTTGATACATCTTTTTCCCACAAGTGATCAAAAAAAGGCGTATCCTATTGGATTCTGGATAAGTCAAGGAAAATGATGTCACAAGTTACTGCTGACCCTCTATATATCCCCTTAATGATGCTGATTTTTCAAGGTCTTTGACAATGCATGCAGAATTTTGTAAATTTTTCCGTGATACTATTTATATAGAGTTTGGCGATGATGTCATGTAATAACATGTAATTAGAAAGGTGGAAGTTGAAATTTGACATGCGATGTATAATTTGATATGTTCACTGAAACAGAAACTAAATATTATCGCGAAAATATGACCCTGTTATTCTTGTAATTGCATCTAATTTCGATGTCTTGTTTCGGAGAAAAGTAGAGTATGGAGAGTTTGCAGATAACAAAATTCACATACATTGATCACGTGATTTTCTCAATCAAATAGATCATCACAGTTATTTCTTGATCATTTTATTAAAAGTTTTTTTTTTCCCGGAATGGTTAGTCATTAATGGCATAATATATAATATATTATTGAATATATCCATGCTTTGAAAATACATAAGTCAGTATAATGGAGAATATAATTGATGAATCTTCATCTCGAAAACATGTATTAATAATACACACTTGCGCATTTCATTATCCCAATAATGTACAGAACCTGACTACATGCACAAGTGTTGCGCCAAGCTTCTAACGACCTAAATTTGATAGACTAATCAAATTCCGCTGCCTCCAGCGCGTGTCAGTCACACTGATTAAACCGACGCAAATTTTTGTTATTAGTTTTCTTTCCTATAACAAGTAACATCGAAAAGTAATCTAATAAAGCGAACAAAGACTAGAATGGGATAAGCGAAGCGCGTCCGATGTTTTCCAGCATTTTTTATCCTGTTCAATTACGGTCTTCTATCTAATTGTTCTCGCCATTTTCTTCATCGTGACCTTCTTTCAAACTGTTGTTTACAATTCATAGCAAGAAATTTGAAGCAGTCTCAGTAGGAGTGACATCTTGCTGGAAAAACATTCTGTAATTTCCATAATATCGACTTTAGAAAATTAGCAGTTGAGAACAATCTTCTATTAGATTTAAGACTTACTAGATACAATAAACTACTTCCAGCCCATGGTTTCATGATAGTTCGTCGTGTACAATGTAATATGGGGAGTTATTTCAACGCAATGTTTGTTTTGTAGCTTCAATTGTTTGACGGAACTGTCACAATTATTATTTTTGGTAATAATATTTCACTAGTATTTTCAATAGAAAAATAACATTGCTGTTGTTATTATGCTTTCTTCTTGATTTCGTCCAAAGAGGCAAGTGCTGCTATCTAAAATCACATGAATGGAACATTGAAACTGACCTAATCTCCAACGCAAAATTGAACTTGGAAGTTTTGTGTTAAGTACAAGTGATCGTCAATGCCAAACTAGTAGTTTGTATCAATCAATTTTTGTGTTTGGCACAATTCGCTGAGTCTTCAACGTCAATTTTGACTTAGAATCTTCATTACTTTCACATTGGGGTTGGGACTGTGAGGACCGTAGGCCTTTAGTACTGAAAGTAAGCCCTTTATAGCGCCAGAGTTTGTAAATTGCATGTATGTATTGTACGCTGCCAGACCATTTTTAATGGATCATTAATCAAAAATTACCTTCCACTTGTCTGTTACAAACACTATCCTTCCCGCTAAGCTATCCAGCAACTAGATTTCAGGAGCCATTCCGTAAAAAACGATTAGCATCCGAGGAACCATCTACAGCTCCATCACTGGCGTTAACACGTCCCAAAACTTATTAATATTCCTTCGTATCAAGTTCCAATTGTTGGATATGTTGGGTTATATGATCGTGGAAGCTCATCACATGCGAATATTATTCTTTCTACTTGTGCCGTTGAAGTCATTTCATGATGGGATCACGCAGACTCATCTAAACATAATAATGCGCGATATTCCAAACAACTCATTCTTTCCATTGGATAATTGAAATCGTCGACGATTCAAATCAAATGAAACAAATTTACTTGCGGAATGCTTGCATAACAAGCAGTACTAAGTTAAAGAGGCATCTAGGGGGAATTGGATGTTGCTGCACATACAGGAAAGATTAGAAAATAACATTTCCGCCAATAAGGAGATTAACTGTGCTTGCATATGCGATCAATGTTCAGACAACGGAGATAAATCAATATTCCTGGCGCCTCAGAAACTCTGAAATGTTGAAACCTGAAACTAGCAGAAGCAAAAGAAGCACAAGATGAATGCGCTTTATTTGACAGCGTGCTGCCAACGGAGGTGGACAATGGAGGATAGATGGAGCTGAACTTTCTAGTAATACTCGAGTGAAAAGACAATTACTGTTACGTTAATTTTCTGCAAATCTCGCATCACCTGTATCATTTATTCATTAAACCAAACTTTGATTACACACCAAAAATGGTAATCGGAATATGAAAACAAATAAATTTCCAATTCCAGCAGAAAACTCAAGTATCAATTTGAAAGAAATCAAAAGTCTTATCAAATTAAGTTTCCAAGCTCCAAACTGTAACAGAAACAGGCGAAACACAAGATGAATGCGCTCTATTTGGCAGCGCGCTGTCAACGGAAGTGGACAATGAAGGATAAGTGGGATAAGACTTATTAAAAGAAAAGGAGAATACAGTTGCTTTCTAAGGATTACGCGTGAATTCAATAACCTGATCCTTCAGATCTTAACACAACATGTGCCGGAAATTTTAATTAATCATTCGGGAGATCAAACTAGCAATGAGGTCACTTTTAGAGCTAGAATTCAGGGTTATGCTTTCAAGTTTTGTATCGTGTCTTATTCCTGTAGGATTAGTTGAGCATTGTATTCCGACAGAAAAGACCGGAACAGATATTTTACCATACTTCTGCCTTGTAACTATTTAAATCTCTTCCCAAGAGATATTGAGGTATTTTTTTATTATATATAAAAAATATGTTGAAAATTCATTCAAAATTGACATAAACATCCTGTTCCATGAATGTTGATGAATCACGATCTGTAATTCTAATTTCCCGTCTTTTATGTGATAAATGAAACAAAATCCAATAAAATCCTCGATTAATAATTGACATGAGCTATTCAAATTATTCTTGGATGTCAATATAATCCACTAGAGTTCAAGGGAAAAACTCCTTCAGCTGTCAAATTGTTTGTTCATCTGATAAGCATATTAATTGAAAGTGTACACGCTGTTTCTCTTGTCGAACTACTTGAGTAAACAGGGTTGTTTATCCACCAGAACTAATTGAATTATCGGGCTTATTATTTATTTAAGCGATTTGTTTGAAGGATCGAAGATAAGCAGACTTACACAACTTCAGCAAACATAATTTACTGTTTAATCGCCTCAATGTATTAGCCTAGCATGAGAAAATGAACGTGTTCCCGAAGAGATTTGATTTTATCTGAAATATTGATCATTTTAAGTGGAAGGAAGAGAACTGAGATTAGCCTAAATAATTGTGTGTAGGAGAATTGCCGTTGGCATTCGAGAAAAGAATGTGTTGTAATTATTATGTTCCTGATTGACAATTTTCTTTTTCAAAAATCGAATTCAATTTATATAGTGTCCAAAATTATCGTCAATCAGCATCTACGATATCTGCTACCCTCAATTATTATTTTGGTCATATATTCAGGAAATATTAGTAATAGGTGAAAAAATTGTATGTTTATTTATTGGTATCTATCAGACATCTGATATTAGAATCCAATAAAATCGAACAATAAAAATAATCATGAAATGATAAAGCAACTTCAGTTCAGAATATTCTTGTTCAAAGACAAAATAGTGTTCTATGGGAAGATAAATCAAATAGTTTCAGTTGTTGTTCATACAAAGGAATTTATACAGAGACAAACACAGAGCAGAGAAAATCTCTCTACACTGGAAAACTTGAATTCCAATGTTACACAGAACAAGAAACGTTTGATCAACTGCTCTCAAGTTACAAATAAACATCAACGGTATTCTTTAGCTAAGATATTCTGAAGTAGTTTAACATAACCCAAATATTTATTCGATCAGAATGTATCTATTCATAAGTAATTTTCATCATATTTTACTTAAAATTTTAATTGGAATCAGTCATCATATTCCATTTTATTCATCAGGTAGATTAACATGATGATAAGTTGAAAGTATTGTAGGAGCTAGTAACATTTCTGAATCAAAGAGCATTCCAATCACATGAAGAATGAACTATTTGTAGGCTTTCAACTCGCAATATATTTCCGATTACACCGTAAGACAAGTCCTGACATGATATATACTGAATTTTGTCTTCGATTCACTCTTTTCCGCATTCTGGTACTTCTGGTACTTCAGTACTTTATTTTCTTCCACCTGAAAATTCAGTGTATCTCATGAGTATTTCTATAATAGAATTTTCAGAATCTTACTCACTATTTGACTCTAACTTGTAATTTATACTGCCAAATAGTGTTTTGGCCATCAGCCATTTTGAAAGTACGTACCTCAATATTCTCCTATTCTGAATCTGCACCATTCTGTTTTACTTTTAGTGATTTAATTTACGGAGCTCGTCGTATACGTTTGGAAACGAATAAAATGTTTAATCAGAGTTACGCTTTTCAGTATTGGGGCAATCGGGCACACAACCTGCTCGACCATGACCCTTGTTTTATTTTTCACTCATTTTATCTGTACAAAAGTTATAATAAAAGCTGTTATGGAACTATTGTCCGTATGACCTGTCAAAATATATCACTGACAGTTTACGCTTCTCGCCGAATAGCGTCGCCTCAAGCGTTGTCGGGCTGGCGTATAGAATCCTGGAAACCAGTATTTAGGAATGTTGTAGCATAAGAATGATGACATTCAGTTTCCATAGCAACCGACTAGCCGTGGAATGATGAGATGTTGTATTTGATTATATATATCCAATGATGTACAAGTAAGTCACGTGATGTCCATGTCAGAGTTTTTTCTTATCATCTCACAATTTGAGTGATTGCGTTTCAGAACCTACTTTTCTACCTGAAATAATTTTATCTTCATTTCTTCCTATGTTTACTATTAACCGAAATAACTTTCAGAAGCTCTCAGACCATATCAGTGACTCTACTTTTTTCTGTCCAATTTAACCTAGGCTCGTAATTCTTTTTCGCATATTTTTTGTTATACCAAGTCCCTTCGCGCTATAGTATCCTTGTGATTCTTCTTCCTACTTATTTTACATTGAGAATATCGTTTTCATGTATAATTAATTTTTTAATTTATGATTGAGAATACCCTGCCTCTCTGGGAATCCTACGAACTGTAATTTTCCCATAGAATAAATGTAGGTGAGTGATACTAATATGAATTTGTTATGATCTAGTCCAATTTTTGTGTCCGCTTTCAAATTATTATTTATTTCCTTCTTCTCTTATCTTGACTTGGCTCGTTGAACACTGCTAGATTATTGATTCAAAGAAATTCAATTCGCTTCGTTACGCTCCTGTTTGATACATTTTGTTTTATATTGCATGCCTTACTGCTCAGCGTGAATTTTCACTTGCTGTTTCAGATAACTCCAATTCTGCTTTGTCTTTTTGTTGGGACTAGTAGATTTCTTAGCTCTGTTACTTATTTTACTGATATTCTATTTAATCGAGTCTCTTTGTGGTTTCTAATGCCCGTACTTATAGTCGAAACTCAATCTCGTTCTTGAGTATTACTTGGCCAAGTCGAGGCGAAGTCACCATAGATACTTACTTGAAAATATATCCTATAGGCTCTTTGCGAATAGATTGCAGCGCCAGTAGTGGTTAATTTTGACAGTACTAGCAGGAAAACAAAACGTTATCATTGTACATGATTTCAGAATATATGTACCAAATTTGAATTATAGAGCAATTTATAAGCCAGTTTAACAATAAATTGAAAGATTACGTGTTGGTTATACAAATTGTTGAGTTTCAAACTGTGAAACAATTACGGAAATACAAAAAAACATAAACATTTCTACAAGTTTCCATCCAGAGAACATGAAATAGGAATGGGAAAAAATGGATTCAGGCTATTAAACGAGTAAAAAAAGTAAAAAGAAGTCAATAATAATTATAGAATATGTATTAAATGTAGAAATTACTTGATGAAACTAGAAAATTTATTTAAGAAGTTAGGTTAAACCATTGTAAGCTATAGCAATTTTGTATGTATTATTTTTATGTATCGGATAAGTTTTTGGAAATTCATGCAAAATATCTCGCGTTTCATCAACCTAAGACAATGTGAAAAAATATATTTTCATGTGACATATTTTGATTCGTTTGACAGACATATAGCAGCCCATAATTAATCACTTCAAAATAACATATCTTACTTCGCTAAAAACTTTAAGCGGACAAGAATTAATCGACATTTGCTCTACAATAAGCGCAGAAATTTAACTCTCATCCAAAAACAGTTTTTCTTCAACATTAAACACATGCTTATTTCTTGCACTAATTTTCCTCTTTCTAATATTGTACTCCGGATACAACCAGGTTATATGAATTGGAATCCTGTTCCTATTATAACTCCATTAGTCATCATTCACTTGTGTTTTTAAACTTATTTCAAGCTTCAATATAAACTTTTTAGCTTTTATTCACTTATTCCACGTAATGACAATTCAAATTTTTTCCTGCAGCTACTTTCAAAACTAAACACTCCGAGCGCTAGTGTCGCTCTCCAACGTTTGCGCAAAGAGCCTATAGTCGATACTTCGTGAAGCTTAAGATTTCTTGTTTTTGACATATATTTGATTGATGTGTTTGACGTTCATGACAGTTTTTGCGAAATATTCCTATTTTGTCCACTGAATTCAATCTATCTTTGGACAATTTGATTGGAAAGGTAAGTTACAGTTAGTATGTATACCTCTATGGCATATATCCATGTTGGAAATACAAATGTCAAAAATAACTGACACGAGTACTTGAGCACGACTCAAGGTAGCCTTGTAGTAGACTCAAGTAAAGCCGGAGTCAAGCAAACGCGAAGTGTTACTCCGTAGCCAAGTAACGACTATTGGTAATATTCGCATACTTGAGCAATTCTCAAGTCTGAGATCGAGCGAAGTATCGACTATAAGTACGGGCATTAGTGCTTTAACTTGTTACTCGCCTAGATTCTTGACAGGTTGATTATATTTACATTTACATTCAGAAACAGACTGAACTAGGACATAGTTGAAGAGTACTTCAAATTCGGATCAACTACCCGTTTGCTGATCACTATCCAGCATTTTTGGCTCGTCGTGGGCGAAGACCAGTTAAAAATTCTCGTGAACAACTTTAGTTGATTTTCTTGGACAGTCATCAGCTCTCTGCTCTACATCAAGTTCTTCGAAGATGAATTACCACCTCAATCTAGTTCAGAAGTAGTCCAGCGTCCAGCTATTAGGACCTATTGTTAAAGTAAGACTCATTCGACAATCACTCTGTGCTTTTCCTGGACTAATATACAGATTTGTTAAAATTCATTTTATTTTGAACTTTACAGCCTCATGGAACATATTTTCGGAGTATCAAAGCTCCATCCTAGATTTAATTTACTCGTTTGTTTTGTACATCTATTCAGCGTTTCTTTCAGGCCTGGACTGGGACCTGAAGTCGGCCCGGCCATTTTAGAGACGGTCGGCCCTCCAATCTCCAAGAATCACTAAAATCTGCATATGCCATATCTTTCATACTACTGAAAACGATATTGATATTTCTTTCGCTGTAGGTACTCTGAGCTGAAAATACTTGATCCTACAGAGAAAGTTCCGTTAATCAGTTCAGTATTTTATTTTTGGGTAAATTTGTTTGCGGACAAACATATGTACATACATACATACTTACGTACCGACATCACGCCGAAAATAATCAAAATGGATTCAGGAATGCTCTGAACGGATATTTCTATTCAAATCTTAGAATTTTAATTTTATCGGTATAACAATACATACTTTTACTTTGTACAAGTAAGTAAAATCCGAAAAAAGCATCTATAATATCTTGAATATGTCGGCTAGGCTGCTAGTTTGACAAAGAGATGACTCGATCTTAACTGAGATAATAACAACACTGCTGTCGATCGATCGGTTATTAATATCTGGGCGCGCTCCTGGGATGAATGGAAATGAAGTGGTTCACTGTGGTTCCACTTGAAACCAATCGGCCACACCAGCCCATCGCGCATCTGCTCGATTTGCCTTATAGCTAGTCCGAGCCTGATTTCTCTAAGCCCACTTAGGCACTGTGAGTATTTCTTTTCGCTCCTATCTTTAGTGCCAAATTATACCTAGTCTTCATAGAGCCGTGCTTTCCACCAAAAGGTGGGAATTGTTTTTTGTCATCTATGTATCATTAATATGGTTGATAATGCTGACCAGAACGATAATTGTAAGTATCGAGAATAATCCATTTTTATCACTTCTAACTCCACAGTTTTAGTCTCACTTCTGAGGATAATCCTGGTAGGATCTAAAATGGAGAATTAAAGGAACAAGAACTTAATTATCAATTGGATTCTGGTATTTAAAGTGAATAAGATAACAGTGGAGACTTATTCATATCTGCTGTGTGAATAATATTTTGCATGATTTTTCGACTATATTTAACTATGTACGAATGTTATTGTTTGTTGTTATAAACACCTGAGCATCTATTACAAGACATTCCATAAAAAACCGCAATTGTTTATATCATGAATATCTGCAATTATCGCTGAAGTCATGAGAATATTCATGTATATAAAGAGGAGAAAAGAGTTTCTTATATAGTTTTTTCTGAGTTTGCTAACTAGAGTAAAGCCAAGACAAACAAATAGGCAAGGCTTTATAGATCACTTTGTAGATAGATACAAATTTATCTGTGAATGGCAACTTGATAGAAGACAGTAAAATGGAGCTTCTTCAACGGCATTCAATATATTTTGGGAAAAATGGGAGAAAAAGATTAAAAGTAAGTCGTTTTTGAATAATATGATGAGAAAAAACTTCCGTGGATGAAATGCATTTACTTCCTTTACGTCCTTATGGGAAGCTCCACTTTCCTCACAATGTATTATTCCAATGAAACAAAATTAGTAAGCAAACAAAAACTTCTAACATCTAAATGAGGAGCTGGACTATTGTTCAAAATTTCATGCAAGAAATGCAAATAAAGAAAAGTATACAATAATGTGTAAAGATGAAGAGTATAATGTCAATTTTGAATCCACATTGAAACTTGGGAGGTGAATAATCTTAAATTTTTATTGGAATATTCACATTTTGATGCAATAGTGTCATAATTAGATCCATCATCCTTACAAAGTAGGTCTAGAAGAAATTTATACCAACGTTTTGTTAGCACAATCAGTACTCATGGAGAAGATAATTGAAACTACCATTTGAAGAGTTTTGTAACCTCATCAAAGTATACTACCCTTTGTACTCTAATATAGGGAAGCTATTCAACAAAACTATGAATCGTACTACCATTTCCATGCTTTCAACGCTTTTCATAGATGAACATCGCGATAAGCGAACAATTGCCGCTGTCATCAACTGTTATGGCATATTTCGAATGTTACAAAGGTAGTTACACATGGACTAAAAGACCTGAGGCTAGGATATGGTAGCGTGAAAATGGGGATAACCTCATAACTGGAGGTATTAGTGTTGTGCAAAACGATTAATATTAATCAAGGATTTTGCTTAGGGACTTCATACTCAGGGATATAGTCATGCGAGTTTGAAAGAGGTCATGATTTGAAGTTACTAATTCGAAGAGATCTCGAAAACATAAATATTATTGAGTAATCATGTGTACGACTAGTCTTTGCAATATCAAACAATCATAAAAATGAAAATAAGCGGATTCATTCTCAATAAGTACCGCTTATGTGATCTCTTGACGGTAAATCCTAATCCAACAACAACAAAGAATATCTGTATGAGGTTCGGATTGCGATGACCATTTTGCCTAGGAGCCAAAAATGTCGTAGCTCTGCTTGTACAAGATCTAAATAATGCATTCAAATATTATGCTGATAATTGGATTTTGATTCTCAAAGCTTTTTTAATAATGAAAAGATTGAAAATCGATTGAAAAATTGGCGTTGAATCTAACCAAAAAGCACTTCAAGCTGAGGATGTCGACAAAATTCACTATAACAAGACAAATATAATCAAACTGAAAAGTTTGTGAAGCACGTACGCCTCTGTGAAATGTCTCGTGGTGGTAGTGTATAGAAAAGTGGAATTCCACATGAACGTCTTCTGTAGATGTTTGTGAATAGCGAACCCACAAACATGGTGATTACATTTAATGTAGGTTATTCAAAAATCGTTCTCTGCAAAATACGCTTGCTTTTATGTGGAAGATTTTTAAATTAAATTTTCGAAAATGGAAGGAATAAGTGCGTTTGATGTTTTAATTTCAGATCTAATTATTGCCTAAATGAAAACGAGTAGGATTTTTAATCAAAAGCATTGTTGAATGAATGAAACGGAGGAGAAATATTCAACGGAATCACTGGCCTGTAATTGCAAAGCAAAATAAAGAAATATGCTCAGGCCTAGCACAATCATGATGATCCAGATTTCTGTACAGAGCTAGTGACCATTTTCTCTATTACCGTTGAATCCTAAGGGCCGTAGCCTGTACCCTGATAAATATTTGCTTCAATATCAAAATTTTCTAAAGCTGTAATTTATAGTAGATGAATGTGCACTCATGAACATCAAATTATAATTTTCAATGTTTGAATCATAGGTTTCGAATTATTCTTTATTATGATATATGTCCATAATAAATTGAAAACTGTGGTTTGTGATCAGATTTACATAAGATTATGAGGAATTATTTATTTTGGAGAAAATCCGGCAACAAAATGCGATAAAAAGAAATTAGTCTGTTGTTTGTTTCACTATTTGATGAGCACGCAAGTTTAATTTTTCATTTTGCCATATAAACAAAACAAAAATTCACAGATTCACTTGATTTAATTCAATCATGAAATAATTTCCATTCATTTAACAAAGTAATGTTTTGCGAATTGTGCGCAAAAAAATCCCATTCCAAATGTAGATATTCATTTATTCAAGCCAGGGGAATTTTTTTTGCTGAACAATAAATCAAATTATGTACAATGTAATAAAGAATTTGCACAAAATATGAAGTTTCCATTTATTTTCGACTAAAATGACGCTGTCCACAGAGGTCATTCCAAATTGTCTTGACCAATGTTTTCAGTGGCTGTTTCACCGGTCCAATTTGATACATCCATCTGACTTATGTAATTCCAAAAAATCTGACGTGAACATCACGTGACTTACTTGTACATCATTTAGAAAACACGTTACCCGAGATCATGTATATATATATATATATATATATATATATATATATATATATATATATATATATATATATATATATATATATATATATATATATATATATATATATACGTGATGTTCACGTCAGATTTTTTGGAATTACATAAGTCAGATGGATGTATCAAATTGGACCGGTGAAACAGCCACTGAAAACATTGGTCAAGACAATTTGGAATGACCTCTGTGGACAGCGTCATTTTAGTCGAAATGTAGCGGTTATCACGCATGACCGGAAATCATGAGATCTCGGGTTCGAATCCCGGCGCTGTACAAGACTTTTTCAAAAATTTATTTACTTATATATATATATATATATATATATATATATATATATATATATATATATATATATATATATATATATATATATATATATATATATATATAATACTATAACATTCCTAAATACTGATTTCCAAAATTCTACGACTACTAACAGATCTGATTTTATGCGCAAAATGAAAATAGTATATTGTACAACAAGTATAGAAAATTACCTATTTCACACTTCACACGAGGTGTGTAATTTTCAGCACGAGACGGAGTCGAGTGCTGGAATCACACAAGTGTAGAATAGGTAATTCTATACGTGTTGTACACTATACTTTTTCTACGATCACAGTATTCAATGAAATATGTAGGTAAATCATTAGTATAACTGAGATTTCAAATCTATTTTCACAAATGTAAAATAACTTAGGCATTTTAATTGTTTGCTCTACTTATTTATTGTGATATTCACTTTGGTTATGATTTGGAACATTATTGAGATATATTCTATCAGTTGATTGACATTTCATTGTTGTGTAATCTTATTGTTGCGAACTACGGAAAGATTGTATCTGATTGGTCTACTCTTGCAAGGTTCTGATTGGCTTATTAAGTAGAGTATTATGTGATCTCGGGTAACGTGTTTTCTAAATTTTTGTCACTAACAATTTCTCAACTGCAGTAATGATGATTGTGGGTATCTAATTTTGGTTATGATACAATAATTACATACATAATTGCTCGATTTTGAGCGAATGTGATGAACGTGTATTGTCTGCTTCAATTTGACAGCTGTGATTCGCAGTGTTGCCAACCTTCGGAATATACATTACAAGAATAAGTAAATAATTCCAAAGGAATTTAGTGCAATTTTGTTACTTAAATGTGGCTTATAAAAGAGCAAACAGAGATTTATATCAAATCCGGAATATTTATCAATAAACTTGCTGAATATATCACCTAAAGAATATTCGAAATGGAGTATTGTTATAAAAGTTGGTCAAACTGGTGTGAGAAATCATTTCTCACGACTTTTCCCACAGTTGTGTGAAATTGTTGTTTTTCTAGTTGTGTTTTGTATGAGAAATATGTTGTTTTCTATAGTGATCGTAGAAAAAATAAATTTCTACTGAAGTGCACTTCCGGTCTAATCTATTATTATGAAAATAGTGGGCAATCATTCAGATACTACAGCAGACTGAAATACCAAATTTCAATATTCTACACCTGATCGTTTCGAATTTATGCGAAAAATTCTAAAAGACTGTCAAGTAAAGTGCACTTCCGGATTGATGGATCTCAATAAAAATAGGCTATGAGTATCTAGACGGTATAATCATTCTGAATACGGAATTCTAATAATCGTTCCGGATTGATGCGGAAAATTCAAAAAATGTTTCGAATAAAGTGCTTTTCCGGCTTAGTCGATAGCAATCATAATGTAAGGTGTACAACTAGATATTATAAAAGTGCCTAATACAAAATTCAAATATTCTACGACTGATTGTTAAGAATTTATGCGGAAAATTCAAAAAGTCTGTCATATGAAGTGCATTTCCGGCTCAGCCAATTGTTACAAAAATAGAAGATGACCATCAAGATGCTACAGCAATTCCAAATGCTGAATTGCAGTATCCTACGGCTAACCATTTTGGATTAATGCGTGAAATTGAGAAAAAGTCTTGAGTAAAGTGCAGTTTCGGCTAAACCGATCACAATCATAGTGCAAGATGTACAATAAGATGTCATAAAAATGCTCAATACGAAATTTCAATATGCTATGGCTAATCATTCTAGATTTATGTAAAAAATTCAAAAAAAGTTTCATGTAAAGTGCACTTTTGGCTTGGTCGATTCATACAAAAATAGCAGATGACCATTCTGAAATAACATCAAGTTCAAATACTGAATTTCAACGTTCTACGGTTGATCATTCTGGATTTATCAGAAAAATTCGAAAAAAGTTTCAAGTAAAGTGCACTTCCAGGACAGACGATTGGAGCTATAATGCGAGGTACACAACTAGACCCTATACCAGTCTTAAATACAAAATTTCAGCATTAAACGTTCAAGCAGTTTTGAGATTTGCGAGTTACGCACGAACGCATGCATGCACGTACGAACATACGTACCAACATCAAGCCAAAAATAGTCAAAATGGATTCAGGGATGCTTAAAACGGATATTTGTCGGTTTCACAATACTTACTTGTTTGTACAAGTAAGTAAAAACTCACTGGTTCATTGTGAAAGTTTTATATTACTGTGCTTCTTCGTACAACGATTACTGTGCATTTGACATTACAACTATCGAGCAATTACTGAAAGAACATATTTTTTATGAGAAAAGCTGATAAGAGTAATAGAGAATCATGGAAAACAAATTCTTCTCATATTCTTGCAAATATGGAGAAGCTTTGAACATTTATAATTACAAAAGCTGGAGTGCGATTGTTCATTAGAATGGAATAGGAAATCTATAAATAATGATATCCTATCCACCACAAAAAAAAAAATTGCGAAGAATATGTTCCATCGCCTGGATTTTAACTTATGCTTAGAATATGATATATGTTTCTCTCAGTAGCTCAATATAATCCTTGTTCCAAATTATCAATAATAACATTCTGCCCAACTGTAAGTCATCAGTGCAATATAACCGAAAGTAAATGAAATTTACGACTCAGTTTTCCAACTAATTCAAACAAATGAAATAAATTCAAATAAAGGAACTGTAAGTTGATGAAAAGCTGAAGTAAGGTACTTCGAGCCTCCAAAATTATCCCTACAAAAGTAAGTTTTTTATTGGGTAACTTGCTACCCTCATTTATGTCAAACACTTCATATATTTTATTTTGTGAATAAGGCTCAATTTATGGATAATTTGTATCACTTCATTGGTGCAATTCTTATATTTATGATCAAAATTCCTCTTTATGAAAATAATTGTGATATTCTGAAGCAATTTCAACCATTCTTGGCACTAGATCTTCGCCCTAGTTTTGGATACTTGATTTGTCCCACACTTGGACTAGGTACCTTCTTATAAAAGTCGAAAAGGAATTGAAGATAGAATAAGATACTACGCATGTTTTTGCGTACACAAAAATATACTTAAAATTTAAAAATTGTGTCAACTGCTTCAGTTTGAGAAAGTTATATGAATGTGAAATGCAAAATTTCCGAGAAGAGTATTCATGCATTAAAGTTCGGTGATTCAGTGGATTGCTATTAGTGATATTATTATTATTAAAAGTTTATTGAATGTGATGAAGCTTCTCAATAAGAGACGATTTTAAGTTTACATGACTAGTGCACAATAAGGCTACGTTCACATTGGATCAGATTTTTAAGTAGTCCGATTACGGACGAATGCCAGTACTGCCGAATCTGAAGATTCTATCGGCGGAAGTGTTTATCCGGGCTCGATTTTTTTGACTGATTTTCTACTACCCGGCGTGAAAAATGAACGAAATTTATGTGATAGAAATGTTGAGCAAAAATTACTTTAGAGTACCAGTTGTTCGGGCGCAGGGAATGGATGAATAATATTTTTCTGGAGGGAAAGGTATTCGTTGGATACCATACATGGTTCCTCCAATTGTTGGAAGAACCAACGCAATTTTAGGAATATTTTAGGATAAAATTTGAAATTTTTTAAAAATTTTGTATGCTATCCGAGAGCGAATAGAAAAATTCTCAGATTTCAGAAAATATATCTGAGTGTTATGTTGACTGCACCTTTGGATCACAATAATTTTGAGTACTGAATGTACTCTTAAGTTCATAATTCTTTCATATTCCTCCTCTCCTTGCCATGAGAATAAGTATGATCGCAAGTTGTTTGAAGGCTGATCATGTTCAGAAGACTGTGTTGAGGTGGTTGATGATGGTGTTGAGCTATTGGTAATGGTAAATAACAAAAGTACAGTACTTGACCCATCTAAACTTGCTGGTCTCGTGTCCAGCTTCCTCTGTGCAAAGATTGCACTGAAATGAGGTAGCAGACTCATCAAAAAATGGTAGTCTTCATCCAGTACCTCATAATATGACGTGGATGTCTTATTAATTTGCTCCAAATGTGTAACTTCCTTGGTCTCCAAAGCGAGAAACTGAGCCAAAGTATTTTACTTGACTTTTGTAAAACTGGCGCTTTGAAAGTATTGGAACTTGAATTGGTCACTGCTGTCAATAGCAATGTCTGTCAATGTGATATTACTACTATCATCTAGTGGCGGCAACGGTTGCTTCATCTTTTCTTCGTCCTCCTTACCTACATTCAGTACACTGACAACCCAATTGGAAACAAAAGCGACAGCTGTAAAACGGGGGATAAACACCCGGATCGGCCGGCAGAAACAAAATAATTTGGTTTGAAATCAGCAGTTGGTAGAGCTTGGCAGAATTTGGCCGAATAGGTTGATCCTAATATGAACACTTCCTCGGAATTCCATTCTACCTCTTACTTTTGGTCGTTCGGCCGATAATGGCAGTATTTTACAAAGTGAAAAATCGGTCAAAGACCATTCCAGTGTGAACGTAGCCTTCATTCTGATCTAGTTCAACCTAAAGATTACTTTAATTGAGCCTCATGACTATGGCAACAATTGGTTTTACAATCGTTGCTACAAAATTTAATTTGAAGTTTTTGAAATCCAGACACTAGTGCCCGTACTTATAGTCGAAACTCAATCTCGTTCTTGAGTATTATTTGGCGGAGTTTGGACAAATATCAATGTGAGCGCTCATGGTGAGCACCATGTAAACATCGAACTCCATTTTTCAGAATACGTCATTGAGCTGTCATTGAGCATTGTAGTTGAAAGTGAAAATGATTGCATATAAAACATAGGAAAATGCTTTTTCTGTTTCAGGCTGTTGTGTTAAAGATGATTAAGGTGAAATATAGTTTCATAGATTTCATGTACGCAATTATAACATAAAAAAACGAATGAAGTGGATCAAAGTGATAAATTGAGTATCATCTGACTTCCATCATTAATCTATATTACAAAGATGTTTGTAATTCAATTGTGAAATCAGGAAAATTCATCATCGATTTGGGATTCATGAATTCACCTCTGTTTCTAATTTGTAAAGTGTTTCAGTAATAGAAGTTTGTCAGATGCACTTCGCACTCAAGTAAAGCCGGAGTCGAGCAAACGCCAAGTAGCCAAGTATCGACTATTGGTAATATTCGCATACTTGAGAAGTTCTTAAGTCTGAAATCGAGCGAAGTATCGAGTATAAGTACGGACATAAGTACTGGGTCTAAATCCTAGTTTGATGTTATGTTCCATTGTAAAATCACGCAGTGTTCAGGTGCGTGTTGACGTGTACAAAATATAAATATATGGTACATGCAAAAACATCATCACTGTTGCATGTGCCAAGCTAACGGCACCTAATACTCAAACGTACACGTTGAATAAATTAAAAGTAGGCTTGAAATTGGATTAGAAGATAAGCGAGACATGGTGCGTCGAGCTTGCTTGGAACGGGCGGAGCCCGCCTGTTAATCGAGTGCGAAGCACCACCGGTTGGATACAAAGACCATTCTTATGATTGTTCTATATTCACTCATAAACAGTTTCTCATCTCTAATAGAATTATGGATTGCTTCTCAAGTATTAACTGTTTCTTTACAACTAGATGAAAAACATTTCAAGAACAGCTGTATAAAAGAACTTGAAGTTATTCATTCGAAAAACTCATCTCAACTACCTTGATATTGAATTTATTCTGAAGTATCGAATTCTCCTCCACTGAATAACAAGTTTTGAAACTATTATCGAGTACCACTTCTATCAAAGACTACCACAAAAATATTTAGCTGCAGAATGTTTCATGCCTTCAATTTCCTTGTCGTACTATCGACAAAGTAGAACTGACAATTAACATTGGCTTTATCAGTGAAGAGCCTCAATGCTGATCCAAGGTTTCCAGATATAATATAAATGCTAATATTCGCACCATTCAATTTGAAGATTCTGGATACCTAACAGTCTGAAATTGGGAAAAAATACGATAAAATCACTTGTTACCTCGTGATTTATTAAACTTCTAAGAATGTAAGTCTGAGTTTGGTATGGGAAGCAGGTGATTCTAATTTGAAATCAGTATTATCGATAGCTGAATCTTATTAAGAAATTTTGGATGGAGCATGTATTTCTTATAGTATAGTTTGCGTTAAGACATGTATCATCGAATTAATCATATTTTATGTTTAATAAACTTCCATCATCTTTATTATTATTTGGAAGACTCGACGATTATTCTATTAGCTGATCAAAATCATATCACATAATAAAAATTATGAGAACATTTTGAGTGATATACTAGTATGCTCTAGGAGAAACTTACTTCTCTCTTTTTGTCTTTACAACGTACCTTTTCAATATTTTTTCCTTGAACAATTTGATTTCTAATAGATTCTACGTGAAACTTGGAGCGTCATAGAGTATTGTATCCATCAAAGTTTTTATATTTCACATCTGAAGATTCCAAAGCTCCTAATGAATCATATTTGTTGTAATCCCTGGAATAGCCAGGGAAAACTATTTGATAACTTGCAATAAACCGTATCACATTCACGATAATTGACTGTGAAATGGAAAAAGGTCTGCACTTTATCTTATAAATCCTGATAACAGTGATTCTCTCAATTTACACACGCATAAAAGTATCGAATATGACATAATACTTTGATTGAAGTTCGGTTCATTCATATTACCTGATATTAATGGGTTCAGCTTACGTTTACTTATGTATATGACAAATTTCACGGAAAATACGGATTATCAGCCCTTCTCTATTGAATGATGTGGGAACATATCATTCAATATCTATTTATACACTATTCCTGGAACAAACTAGTAAATGGAAGATAATCATGCAATTGACAATAACTCATAGTAAATAATTATTCCGCGTAGTGCACACGAATGATGTTCATCTGGTATGGCCGAACTACAACTGATTTATGCCGCACTAAATGTCATGTGGTTCATTTTGTCATAAACATACATATTTGTAGGAAATGGCAATGTATATATGTGGTGCAGCATTACTTGTAGTGAGTTTACATTTCAAAAGATACGTGGTCAGTGAACAAAGCTGCAATTTGTCTCCAAATTTTATGAGGTGATAATGTGATATTCTTTATCAGAAGAGCCTGGAAGAGTTGTAAACTAGGAACAATTAAAAATAATGATGCTCAGCGCAGTGCTTGCTTCTTGGTTGGATGAATTTTGAAGAGGATTCACTCTGACATTGACGACAATTTTGAAAACATTTATCGTCCATGACAATGGATGGGTTAGAGGAAGGAACGCAGGTCTCCAGTGCCCTTTCAGCGCTCAGCGAGTAAAAGAACACAAAGGAACAAAGAATTAATGTAATCACAAAACAAAAAGAGGATTGTTCACTGGGGCACTAAGTTTTTAATTCTTTGTGGGTACTTTTATCGGTTCTTTTTAATAATGGATAGCAGAACTTGGAGCCTTGGTGACGCAAAGTGCTTTAAACGCCATAATAAACCATGTGAATCATTATCATTCAATATTGTCACTAACTTTATGTGAGTTTTGGAATATTGCTATCTTCAACTCATTCATAGAGTTTATGATATACAGGGTGTAACAGAAATAAGTACAATAATTTTAACCAGTGATAGAACCCGTCAAGCATAACAATTTTTCTTAATAACTTTTTCTCGAATTCTCATCTTTTTTTAGCATTTTTTAACCCCTATAATTTAACGAGTCGTTCAGGTGAATAATTTTCGGATCCAGTAGCAGTTACAACCCTGGTTACAATGAAACAATTGATCTCGACATATGTGAGCAATCAATTCCAGATCAATTCCTTCAAATAAATTTTGGAAAAAATTGTCTAATTATTATTGTCACAGAAGTTAAAACCTGTGCAAATGTCAAGCTCTTCTATCTGCGATTTTGCAGGCAGTGTAGGATTAGTTCGGCGAATTCATTTGGAACGATTTCAGAAATGTCATTTTTCAGTAAAAATTGAATTATTGTGGTTATGCTCATGTATTTAATGTCAAAATATTGTGCACTTATACATAATGATGATAATACTATAAGATATTGAGAACTTATTGTTTACCTGGAACGTAAAACACCAGATGAAATGAATAAAATACATTAATTTATAAATAAAGCAGCTGTGAATTAGTCTTTCTCATATTATTATAAACTTCACAGTCAGGTCGTTTCAATGAAGTATGCCTCGTAAATTGATCTGTTGAACAAATAGAATATTGTATCTTATATTTTAAAAAATATTTAAAACCAATTACCAAACTCAGTGTGATTCATTTGTAGGTTAGGTTTTCTGTTTTTCAAGAATAAGCTTTTACAATTTTTGCGGGAATATTTTCAGTTGAATTATTCATTAAATTAATTACTTTAAAACTGCATTCCATTTCATATTCCATTGTTCACTTTAAATAAATCGTTAAATGATTTTCTCTTTATGTTTGAGAGCTAACAGTAATGAAGTAAGCTAAGAGCAGCACCTACTTTTCAAGTTGATCGTAGATGGCAGCACAATCAGCTGATCCAAGTGTAATGAACTCGTGCTGACAATCTAATGTTCAAGAAATGTACCAACTATTTGAAAATATACGTGAATTTCCTAAATAAAAATAAAATTTCTCAACAATAACATATAAATACGACCAATATACCAAATTATTGGTTTCAGAGATAAATTTGATCTTTCTTGCAACATATACAAAAAAAGAACTACCGAGGTGAGCGAATATCAGTGTATTATTGAAATACTGTTATTCTTTCAGTTTCGAATGAATGATTAATAAGACTATGATGGTTTGAAGTTTCAAAATAATCATTTGAATCGACAGCTGTAATTCTTCCAACAAATGAGAAACATGCAGTTCTAACCATAGGCGCACTATGAAATTTTTGACCAAACTTTGATGAATTTTCACCCGATATCCAGGAGACTTACAGAAAAAAGCTATGAAGAAAAATTGTTAGGCTTGAAGAGATCTATTGCAGGTTAAAATTAATGTACTTATTTCTGTTACACCCTGTATACAATGAACATATTCACAACTTACACAATTAGAGATGTTCACTTTCCAAAAAAGATCCTTCCGATAAACATTCATAATTATAATGCTTGGAAAATTACCGACCATAGAAAATTTGTTTTTTGAAAATATTTTTCCACGGGAGAATACGTTTACAGTCATTAAGTGGATTAGAGTTGAAGTTTAATCACTTGATAAGGTCATCTGCTCTCGTGTGTATTTCGTTTTTGCTTCTTATTCATGAATTCAGGAATATAATTCCATCATAATTCAAGATAAAAGTATGAGCATTCCAAGCCTTGTTCTCTATTATATCTTAGAGTGAACTGAACAGCATTAATCCTACGAATATCAATGTACTCATTCCAATCTCAATCGCATGGTTATTACACGAAAAAAATTGTTGTTCAAATTCCTCATGGTTTGAACTTGGGAGCACTTCATGCTTCATTATTTTTGATACGATAGCTCAGAATGATCTAAGCTTATAGAATCAATGTTCGTTCTAGAATTACCAAATAAATGAATTATTGGTAGCAAGAAGACCAAGCCTATTTTTCAAATTCTAATAAATGAAATATTTCTATGACAATCATCGGAGATACATAAAGTGGATATACAGACTCCTGCTAGATATCCATTACTTGTGGAAGTCAGTTCAGTCTTACTTGATACCAGAGGATAATTCAGACTCTATACTTGTTGCTAAATCACATTGTGTAGTCGGTACTAAAAATTTAATAAATGATAGTTTCAGAACAACCCAGTAACTATGAAATAAATATCCCTTCTGGTAGTGTATCAGGACTGATTTAGTTCAGATCAGTATTCAAGAGATATTCTTCCCATTTCCGAAATCTCCCACCAATACAAATGTTTACACAATCTTTCACGTTGTTTACTAAGAAAATGGGAATAGTATAGAATTTTGTGCGTCATCAACCATCAGAATCGCATTCGTGTGATTCCAAAGTATCGAATGCCACACGCACGTTTGAAGCTGGAACAATTTGTTCGAGAATAAAAGAAAAGAAAAAACAAAATGTTCCTGGCACTGTTTTCTCATTCAGAGCTAACAAAAGCAATGGATTTGCAGAAAGAAACGATCGGGATATAATGTACAAGAATTTTATTCAAGATCAGACTCTATTTACCGATATTGTACTGTCTGTAACTATGTTAGCCATTCAAATGGTGCTCTACCTGTATTAGTATACAGGTATGGATATTACCGGCTTTGATTGTGAATTTGAGAGTCATTGAAGAATTGATTTGAAAGAAATTATGATACAACACTACAGGTACGTTCCACTAGGCCACCGCAACGCTCGTGCCATCTCAATAATCGTTCTACAAGACGATCATTGTCTTGGCGCTCAATAACAATTAGTCATGGAGGACGTTATTCATCGTGACCACTTCAAGCTTACAACAATAACGGTCGCGATCTAAATTTTTTGCAGGAATCACCAAGTAATTTGAATTAATTGAGAGAGTATCTTTCCATTTGTCCTCTCCATTTCATGTTTTGTCAATTAACTCAATAGAATCGGAGCCGACCACACCTTTTGCTCTCTGATCGAACTTACAGCTAAATTGTACCCATATGAGTCAATAGAATATTTGATGGTCAATAAGATGCCAGACTTCATAAGTCCTAAGTGTTGAGAAAAGCCCTTTTCTGATCAAGTTTTCCGACGCAACTTCCCTGATAGAGCTAACGATTGAAAGTAGCGACAATAATTAATAGCGAAGATCAAGTTCCCTGAGAAAAAACTAGAGTGCCATTTTTTGTCCTGTCCAGAAGGACTGTAGCCACTTGTAAGTGCAACTAATTTTTTTTTGTATAGAACTTTCCTGATTGAGCTTATGTTGATTATTTTTTTCAAATTAGAGCTCAAATCCTATCTGTCCGAGAGAACGGCAGCCATATTTGGGATTATTCGATCTACAGGTCCTAATTTCAGCGCAGCTGTACTTATCTCATCACGTACGATAGTTATAGCTTGAATCTTCTCCAACACGAGAATATCAAAGTGCTGCCTTCTACCTTGTCCGGAAGAGCGACAGCCACTCTTGAAGTCTATCTTAGTTTCAAGTTCCGATCTCAAAAGCAGCTGCACTTTTCTCATCGATTGTACGATTATTCTCTATAAATTGTAGCTCAGGCATTTCTGAATACGAAAGAATCAAAGTGCTGTCTTACGCCCTATCTGAAAGAGCGTATAGCGCATTTTTGTACTCGACTTTTCTTATTGAACGTACGAATTATTCCAATTCGAAATTTGAACCTTTCTGGGTACATTTGATGGGAGTAGTAGGGCTGCGTTGGAAATTGGGATCTAAAAATTGGGTAGGCTCCAAAAGTGGCTGCCACCCTCTTGGGCAGGATAGTAGGCAGCACTTTGGTATTCTCATGTTCAGGAAAATTCAAGCTAGAACTGGCAAAGATAATCGTACATTCAATAAGAGAAGTACAGCTACGTTCGGAATTGGGACCTGAAAATCAAATAATTTTGAGTGTGGCTGCCACCCTTCTGGACAAGTACAAAGGTGGTTTTCTGATTCTTCTGGTAGTCAGAAAGGTTTGGGCTTTGATTTAAGTGAAAAAAATATTATCGTAAGCCCTCCTGGGCAGGACAGAAATCGACACCCCGTTTCTTCTATAGTACTTGACTTTCGCTATCGATTGGTACTAGTTTTGATCGTTAGTTCTATCAGGGAAGTTGCGCCGAAAGATCTAATTAATATTGGCATTTTTTCGACACTCAGGACAAGACCCTGCATTTATGAAGTCTTGATCACTGAATACCTGATTGATTGATGAACAATTTGGCCGTCAGTCCAATTAGGAAACATAGAAGGCAACCTGCTCTCCGACTATAAGATTTTCTATTTCTTATTCCACGGTCTCTCATTATCATAATCTATCATTCATATCTCACACTACCATATTGTGTATATTCCATTCATATTTCCGTTTTGCTACAGGGTACTCTAATTTTAATAATGACTCACTCCCCGATCTTGACCACGAATTGTCAGTTTATTTGATATTTGACAGACACTTGCATCGTTCCAGTTGGAGTAACAACCAAAGCAATCATATGTTAGTGGAACGGCTAAAACTGCGGTCGTGAGCGAATTTTTGCTATCGTCTAGTTTAATGAAACATACTCTAAGGGACGTTAGACATAGTACATCAAATGCTGCATTTTGATTTGCACTTTGATTCTCCATTTTGTTATCAAAAACTCCATCACATATTATTCATTAGAAGTAATAGACCATAGAAATGGATAAGAATCGGTTGCAATAAATCAACTGTCAGTTTCGGAATTGATAATATCAATCTAACATACTGGAAAGGTTTCTGCTTCATTGAAAATCAGGCTGTTGAATATTGGGAAGCATGCTCTCGTATCTTATTGAGCAAGCATAGCCAGAGCTTCCCAAAAATATAACGGATTCTTGAAGATAGTCTTTAAAAAGGAATTCCAGTAAATATTCCAAGACAATAGCTCGATTGAAAATGAATAAAATACCTAAAGAACTTTGAAACAGATGTTGATATTCTGTACATCTCTAAAGATATTAGATGTAGGTTTTAAAACTATGAACGTGAATATTAGTGCTTGTTCAACTTTAAAAATGCGCCATAGACTAGAACATTATACAGTCATGAATGGAAGTATATTTAGAGAAGTCCAGCACAGATGGTAACTGTTCTCGCAGATAAGAAAATAATTTATGTACAAAAATAAATTATTCCAGACATTTTTATCAGAAATTTTCATTTTTATAGACAAGAAACATATATTTGGTTCAAACTATTGAAGAATCACTTATCAGCGACTCTAATGGTTCTAGAATCATAATTATACAAAAAGCTGAGAGACAGTGGTGAATAGAATGAAGATCGAAGTCAGCAGGTATGAAAAAGTACTATCACTAAATAAATAGCTCTTATAATATAGACTAAGAATAGTTCTCCCCATAAAATTTCAAGCTAAAAATGAGCACTTAGTATAAGTTTTGTTACCAAGGCCCTCGCAATATATTCCCTCTCATGTCGAATCATCCTATTATTCAATCGTAATTTCAATGCCACGATTAGCAATCTATTTTCCAATTTCGCCAACTTTCAGCCATTGCACTCCAAAGCTGTAAATATCTCACAAATTATAAATCACTTTCGGGTAAGGAAAATCTGGAGATCCGTCTGAACTGTGACACCGCGAAGCGAAACTCCCCTAACCCGTACAGTTACCGGTGAGAAACGTAGTAGCGGAAATTCGAAACGGTTTGATCGCGCGTTATCCATTTCGCCGGAAAGGAGCTTCCGGTCGTCGCACGGTGGGCGTCATGCCCTTATTCCTCACTGTGACGATTCGGCGACGATCGAAATGAATAGTGACATCCTTGGATATTTGCATGTAATGAAGAGAACGGTTAGATGGAAGAAGATATCCTTATAGTACATAATTTGCGACTAAAATGTGACCTAGTATTTGAGTTTCATCTAAAGTACACATCAGTAGAGGTCCAAGCGATCTGATAAATCAAATATACAATATATGAAAAACTATTTTAACATCGTCTGTTATGATTAATTACTTCCTGCAGATGATATTTGTTGGTGCTATTGGATGTTAATGTTTTCCGAGCAGGATTTGATAAAACATCATGGGACTCTTGTACAGAATTAATTTCTTTCTAGATTCAAAGGCTCCCAAAATGTAATACAGACTTTCAGATGCTTTATAAACATTTATTAGAATTTAGGTAGTACATTTTGGAATAAAACCTTTTGATTACGTGAAGGACATCATTTTCCAATTAGGTATTTAATAACCTTTTACCCAGCATCGCTACATCCATTGAATGGAATTTTATTGCGTTCTCACAGAATGATTTGAAAGAAACTAATCAAGTGTTCCTGTGGAGTAATTTCACGAACATACTTCTTGTGAAGGATATATTGAATCGAGTTATATAAGCATATCGACAATTAGCGTACAAAATGGATTTTCATGAAATTTATTTTTCCGTTTGATGTCAAATACATCATTAATTATCAAAGTATATGAATATTCAACAGAAATCTGAAAATTAATCAATGTTTTGACATCGAAATGCCATATCAGAGTATGCCCTTATTGATGCTAGAAAATTCTTTATCATTGAACTATCCAAATACACAAAACTTCAAATTATGCAAATCACATTGGGAAATTTGGATATCCTACTGTAAATTATAAGTGATGTATATCTTTGTGGTGATATAAAGTAATTCAAAATGGAAGTATAGCTATTTTGTTATTTGTACAAAAATACATTATTTCAGAATAAGTCAAGAGATTGCTGGAAGATGCGAATTGGAATCTTCTCAATTTTATGAGTTTCAAAACAACATTTTTAAGACAAATGGAACTACCAGAAATACAAATTGCCATGAGAAGATTTGAATTTGATCACTTCCAAATGCATATAATGAAAGCTCTTGTGTATAAATATCTGAATTATTTCAGCACTGTTGCATTTGACACGCAGACATAACATTCAGTTTTTGTACTATAACAAAAAGATAGATTTCAGTGCAGTTGTCATGGTGATATCAAGTGTCCTACAGTAGCATACTTTCTATACAAAAAAGGTGAGGTTAATAGTGGCACATCCAAGTACTTGATAGAACAAACATTTCATGTCTTATTTTCAATGGTTTTAATACTACATTTCAGTAAAGATATCAGAAAACCATGATTATTGAGCCTTCAATATGTCTGGGATGTTATTTATTCATTCATGTTAGAGTTTTAGACCAAGTATGAACTTTAATGCTAAATAAGTTTTTCTTCCAGATAAACTATTTACCTACACTAAAATTTTTCAATCAACATATTAATATGTAACGGTATGGCCTCGCAGATGGCGAGGTTATTACTTTTGGCGTCGCTGTTGAAAACTGCTGACGGTGTGCTCGGGCGCCAATACGGTCGGTGACGCAGTTTCTAGGGCAGACGGCTGGGTTAGAGTTATCAGGAATAAGGAGGTAAGTGTCACAATGAGACTTATCATACATAAAAACGACGACGATGAACATAGAACATATATGTTACAGGAACTTGCACGGTGATAACTTGGTTGACGGTGACGGAACGGCTGTACATGACAATCGACACCAGCGGTCGCAGTACGGACCCATGCGGTCGCAGATGACGAGAAACTTCAGAACAAACAAATCGTGAAGTGATTTCCCAAACGGTGGATTAACTTATCTTCGACGCTTGTGAAACCAAACTGGCTCCTAAGTAGTGACTCTACGTTGAACTTGCTCAACGCTGTGAAGCCAATGATGACCCACTCAACGGTGATTCCATGTTAAAACAATCAAATGCTGCGAAATTGTCAGCGGCGACGCTACGTTAAGTTGCTCAAACACTGTGAAGTCAACAATGACTTCGCCAGCGGTGCTTCTACATTAAAACAATCAAACGCTGCCAAATCACGAAGACTTCGTCAGCGGCAATTTCACGTCAAACTATTCAAACACTGCGAAGTCAACAAAGACTTCGCTAACGGTGATTCTAAGTCATTCAAAGAATTATTCTAAGTTCAAAAACAGCAAAAATATTCTAGGTTCCTTTCACGGACTTATAAAAAAACAAAAAAACTCACAGATTGCGTCAGACAGTTGTGCTAACGGACTTAGCACAAAAGCTTCACTTGGACGGTAAACACTCTAAAGATGACACTCGGCATCGGAACTAGAAGCGTACTTTGGAACGGCTGCTCAGAAGACTGGACTTTCAAAGAAGTCTTAAGTCGGTCAGAAGGCCTTATTTATACTTTAATTTTGATGAAACCTTACTTAAAATATTTTCAAATTGATTTCATATTAGTGCTTTTAGTGATGTAAAAAAGACATACAGATAAAAAAAAAGAAGTAATTTTACAAATACCAATTTCATTACAATAACAAATTTCCTATTACTCTCCTGTCGGACTAATCCTTTCCTGATTTTATTTCCTTCAAATTTAAACAGTCCTCAATATCTGTCTATCGGTCGGTAATGTAGATTGCTATGTCAGTAAGTTGAAACTGTCAAGTGTCAGATCTATTTATTGTGTCAAAGATCAGTAAGAACGTCAAACAGAATACAATATACAACATATTTACAGGACAACGGTTGATTACATTCTGAGTTTATTAACGGTAAGGCACATGACATAAATACAGATCAACCAATATCGGTTGCTTTTCAATTACAGGTGTTTTCGACAAACTTAACCTTATTCCACCACATGTGGAATATATTAAAACGGATTTATTCCAGCTGATGACTGATAAACTGAAAGTAAGCGGTGTATGTTTAAGCAGAATTACAGAAACTAACTTTGATGGACTTTAAAAATGTTTGACGGTAGCAGAAGGCTCTGAGATGTGCAACTGTGACGGAGTTTCAGGGCATAATTCGTCACAATATCAATATACTGATACGTGCACAGAGAACTTTCCATCCTTTTTTTGAGCATATTGCATACACAGAGAAATGTGAGATTTGGCGTACTTGAAGTTAGTATAGAAAAAGTGAGCAGAAACCAAGAATAATATATAGGTGTTTCATTTTCATTATACAGAGGGATCAAAATTGATTGACTGTGCCGCCTTGCTCTGATTTTTCATCCCGCCAGCTTGAGATAGTGAACTGCAAGGGACAGATGACAGTTTTTCTAAAAACACTATTATCACCTAACAATTCGGAAGAATAATAGTTACGTGTAGATAGCTGAAATTATTTGCAGAGTGCCCTATTTTGATTTTACTCGAAGAAAAACCTTTGTACCGTGCGCACGAAGGGATGTGAGATTTGGCATACTGAAAATTTATATAGAGCAGAAACGTGGAAAGCTAAAATTATATACAGGCTGTCTCTTTCTTGAAATTAAAATAGAGAAGGAGTCCTGGAAGCCCCAACTATATACATGTGTTCCATTTCAATTTTACGCGAAGAGAGAACTTATGTACCGCGCTCACGAAGGAATAGGAGATTTGACAAACTTATAATTCATATATAAAAAGAATGTATAAAGCTAGAAATATGAAAAGCAACCGACAGAAAAAAAATAATTCTCCAATGGGCGCCTTGTTGGGCTCACGATAGGTCACTGATGGACTTTTGACTCCCAATGGGTCTATTATAAGACTTTTCGATTGAAAAAAAAAATGTTCTCTACAGATGTCAGAAATTATAACATTTGCACATCAATATCAATTTGGTATCTGTATTATTCATCACGACAACGTGCACGAAGTATTTGTTGCAATAATTTCATCAGCACAGCGTGCACGAAATATTTCGCGCACTATTTTTTATATTTCATCATGATTTTATGACTTTTTTTAATAATTTTTTGAAATCTGTGGAGAAACTGTTGTCTACAAATTGTGAGCCAAATTTCTTCGATGCTTTCAAATTATTTGTGTATCGGCTGCCGCCTTGACAAAAAACTTCAATTCTCAAGCCCAAAAGTATAATTTCGCGCATTAGATTCATGAAAAATAATTTCTGGAACGACACCTAATTTGAAGGTAGGTATTCTACTTTTAAAGCCTCTGTTAGAGAAATACGGCTCATAAAGTATAATCTTCAAAGTGTCCACTTCTTGATGGACTATTAAGTTTCTGGTTCCAGTGTAATACAAAAAAAATGTTTTTTGTGAGCGAATTGTGTGGCAGGAAGGTGTCAGACCCAAAAGACAACATAAGTTGATCAAGTTCACTTGAAGCCAGACAAGACAGGTTATTTGGTTATTTTTCTTTCGCTTATAACAAAATAAAAATCTCAGGTGACAAAATATTTTGAACTGAATTTAAGTGATATCCATATTCCATATGAATACAAATTCACTGAATTCCATATTTTGTACCTTGAATAACACTAAATTGAGCTTCCAAGAAAATTTAAGCCTCGAAAAGATCTAAGTAAGCGAATGGGTTGAGTCCGCACTCTTTATTAAGGTTAACTGGTAGCTGTGCTGAACTGACACGATTAAAACCTTTATCACTGCACCATTTAAAATTACATGTACAAGGTGAACAGCTTCCATTGAAGAGATCGTTACAAAATGTACTCAATAGAAGCTATCAGCATTCTTAGTGAGTAGACCTATTTGATTGGGTGTATTAAATTGGAGTTCAAAAACCTATACAAGATTAAAGTCGCGCCCGACCATCACATAGCAAAAGCGTATTTACATTTTGGCAGAATCAATGTGATCACAATCAAAGTTTAAAGAACTGAAGAAAACAACAATCCAAACAGTAGATCCTACAGAATGAAGAAGCTTTGAAGGAGAAATTAATCATAAGGTCTCCTAGACAACTGATTTGGATTAGGAGAAAAGTCACCATTGTCTCCAGGACATACAGATAATTATAAAATAGGAATGTCGATTATAGCACGCCGATGATACCACCCTAGGACATTTAGAGAGGCTGGACGAAAATTGGCTCAGATGAAGCTAGGATTCTCTTGTCCTCAAACTATCCGCTAAATCTGACTCTTTTGATTAACAATCTGCTTCTAAAACTTAAATTCAAGCTGAACATTATTGGATATCTAATAAAGGAGTACGATGCGTAAACGATCATTTTGAGATTCTTGAAGAAATCTAGTGATGGAATAAGAAACCTGAAGAACCTTCGAATAGACTATATCAAAGAGTAAATTATTTTCTGAACTGCGAGATAACTTTCATGGATGCCATTATACAAGATGGATGCACAACGTAAAATATTTATATCTAATCCCTTGACTATTATCAATTTCCAACATGTGACGGAACTAAATATGAAACTAGATATTAAAATGACATAAAATCTCTATATTTTGATAATCATAAACTATGGCTTTGCATAATTATTGTATCATCAGTATTATTCTAGCAACACGTGCAGAGGTATTAATTCTCAATTGAAAATTGCAATTTGTTATCGATCCAAAGAACAGTATTTTGTAGGGCTTTGGAAAAACTGCACCAGTAACTACGCAAAATCAGGTGGAAAACCAATAATCAATAAAAACTAATTACATTGGAATAGCAATATGACGTTTGAAAGACTCTTCAGAACTGATTTCTGACATTTGAACATTTATTCCAGCAAAAAATATACATTTATCCGTAGTAAGTCGTATTTTTCGTAATATTGTTTATTTTGGGATTGATGATGAATTCATGAAAGATGATATCCAATAACAAAATTTGTAGATATATTTTTGACTCACGGTTCAAACATATTTGTGAAATTGTTCGCAAACAACAGACCTTGTGGTGCAGCTGTTTTACTGAACATAAATAAAACAACCTTGCTTATCAGACTCCTCCGTATTTATATTGTATAAACTTATGCCGAAATTTATTTCAAGATGATTAGCGGCATTGAAGCTAAACTGTTATTACAATACATCAATAAATTCAGGGATTATGCAAAATTAATTGATGCTCAAAGCCTGGATTTATCGCCATTAGAATATATCTCGTAGAATGGCTTGTGAAATCTAATAAGAATATTTTGACGCTTGAAATACGAGCAGGGATATAACTCTTCCGATAATAGCCTGCTTATATAAATCTGTGTACACACCTACACATTTGTGCTGATTATACGATCATGTACCAGTAAAGATGATTAATTGGTACAGCTCGATAAAAAATGTTTTTGTTTCAAAGAATGAACTAATTTCTTTTCAACAATTTATCAAACTTTGTTTCACAGACATCTTCCATAGGTCACTTCACAGTGTCCTGTTTTTCTTCAAACTTGTCACCTCGGATGTATTACGGTAGATGGCTATGCTGCGGATTTATATCTCTGCATGGCATATGTACAAACTTACTTTCCATTGACTTCGCAGCTACAAGTTCGACTATCTGCGACTTGCTATAATGTACTGAAGACTCCCAATAAGGACGAAATACGTGTCAACAGTTGCTGCCCTTTTCAGGATGATCAATGATTCATTATATGAAAAAATCATATATATCAAAGTAGCTGTAGAAAAAGTGAATACTTGATAATTCAATTTTTATTATGTCAGAGTTGAGCTACGAGATTATTTGAATGAAGTTTAGAGATGAATTATGCCCGACGTACCTCATGGAGTTCTACTGAATTAACTTTATAAGAATTCTTTATTCTTTCTACAAGATACAATATCAACTACCAAATTTTTGGATCACGAATCTATAATAAGCTTATGTCAAAATTGTAGGAGCCTATTCTATTTCCAAAGATATGTTGACTCTTTCGTCTACAAATTATAATTTTGACTGTTTATTTCTTCAGACCAAGTATATGGTTGATGTCGGAACATATGTAACTTATATGTTCATCCCCTCATGGATGCAGTACATGAATTATTCTTCTTTCTTACTTATACTGAGTACAAGAAAGTAGTGTGAAACCGACAGAATTCACCTATCGGGATTTCAATGGAAATATCCGTTTTGAGCATCCCTGGAATCATTTTGACTATTTTTGGCTTGGTGCCGGTACGTATGTTCGTGCGTACGTAGCTAGCAAATCTCAAAACTGGTAGAACGTATAATGTTGAAATTTTATATTTAAAACTGGTATAGGGTCTACTCATGGACCTTGCATTATGCTTCCAATCGTCTCTACCGGAGCACTCTACTTTTTTTCGAATTTTTCTGATAAATCTAGAAGGATCAACCGTAGAATGTTAAAATTCAACATTTGAAATTGCTGTAGCATCCAAATGGTCATCTCTTATTTTTGTACCAATCGGCTCAGCCGGAAGTGCACTTTTTATGACGGACTTTCCAAATTTTCTTCATAAATTCAAAACAATCGGTCGTAGAATATTAAAATTCTGTATTAAGCACTAATGTAACATCTAATTGTACATCTTGCATTATGATTGCGATCGGCTGAACCGGAAGTGCAGTTTACTCCGAACATTTTTTGAATTTTCCTAAAAGCCTAAAATGATTGAACGTAAAATATTAGAATACAGTACTCAAGATGATAGTGCTGTCTAGATGCTCATATTTTATTTTCATTGCCGTCAGTGCACTATACTTGAAAATCTTTTGGAATTTTTCGCATAAATTCAGAACGATCATCTGTAGAATATTGAAATTTGGTATTCCAGTCTGCTGTAGCATCTGAATGATTGCATACTATTTTCATAATAATAACCGGAAGTGCACTTCAGTTGGAATTTATTTTTCAATTTTGCGTATGAATTCAGAACTGTGAGCCGTAGAATCCTGGAAATCAGTATTTAGGAATGTTGTAACAAGAGAATGATGACCTATTGTTTCCATAGCAACCGACTAGGCTAAGAGCGCATTTTACTTGACAGATTTTCCGAGTTTTTTGGATAAATCAAAAACAATTAGCCGTGGAATGATGAGATTTTCTGTTCGATTATATATATCCAATGATGTGCAAGTGGGTCTCGTGATGTCTACGTCAGATTTTTCTTGGATATTCCACCGAATATTTACTGAAAATAACATATTAAATTATGTATCCTGAAGAAATGTGTCTTGAAATATAAATATGTATCGTATTTTGAGTACGGAAGCTTCACAAAAATAAGTGTATCCTGTAATTGTATGGCTCTCGACATCCCTGCAGACATAATAATAAATTTAGAAAATAGTCATATCCAGTACAAATTATATATTTCAAAAGATCATTGGATGATGGATAAAAATGGAGAATAGAGAATTATTGAATCATCTCTTCACGTTGCAAACGTTTCGGTCTTCATTAAACCTTCATCAGTGCCTATAGGGCAATAAAAACAACAATAGAATATACACTATTAAACAACGTGCAGATATTCTCACAATGAACAATAAAATAATCAAAAAATAGTAATTACCTTAGAGAAAAGTAGAACATAACCAAAAATCTACAATTTTGTGCAAAAACATCTTAACACTTCTACAATACAGAAGCAACCGAATTACAAACGGAAATGTCAAAAAGAAATCACATGTTACTGAAACTAGCAAAAAGACGTGCGTCAAAATTCAGCGGCAAATATAAAACCACAAATAATTATGATAACAAGTGCTATCTTCTACAAAATGACAAATCCAAAATATTTTGATACGTTTCACTTAAATATTCAGTATCAGCTCTGAAATTAATCGAGTAATGATCTAGATAAATGTATATCATCCCCAAAAAATTCCTTTTCTTATAATTACCTTCATGATCTGAAATTTTTACATTTGCAGAATCGAAACGATGAATATTATCTATACTGTGGTTGGATGAAGCTGTTTTTTTATCATCTAATTTCTTACAATCATTTTTGTGATTATTCATACGACTTTTAACATATTGTTTCGTTTGACCTACGTACAAGCCATTACAATCAATACAATTTATTTTATAGATCACATTGGATGTATCTTCAATATTTACTCGATCTTTCAAACGACTTAATAAGTTTCCAGCCTTTTTATTATTATAAAATACAATATTAGTTCTATTATTGGTTGACACCTTCGCTAGCTGATATGAAACTTTATTAATATATGGAATTTTAGCATATACTTTATGTTCAGTATTCATTTCTGTACTATTATTGACTGTTGCAGCGGATAAAGTTAGGTGTAAAATTCTGGAAACAAATTTAAGTGGATAACTGTTATTATTCAATGAAATTCCTAATTTCTGGAAATTCTCATGGTGAAAACGAGCATCACTAAGTGTGACAATCTTATTAATAGCGCTCCTAATAATACCGATTTTTTTATGAAAAGGATAGTTAGACTGATAATGTAGCATCCCATCAGAAGAAATAGGTTTTTTATAACAATTAGTTATCAAAGCACCGTGAGCTTGTCTCACAATGAGCAAATCCAGAAATGGTATACCCCCATCTTCCTCAATTTCCACTGTGAATTGAATTTTTGGGTTGTTTTTATTGAAAATGCTCAATGTTTCATCAATCATATCAGACGGAATAGAAGTCAAAATGTCATCAACATAAAGATGTAGGAAAATAAGATTGAAAGGAAGTTTGGTTGGAAGTATGTTCTACTTTTCTCTAAGGTAATTATAATTATTTGATTATTTTATTGTTCATTGTGAAAATATCTACACGTTGTTTAAAAGTGTATATTCTATTGTTCCTTCTATTGCCCTATAGGCACTGATGAAGGTTTAATAAAGACCGAAATGTTTGCAATGTGAAGAGATGATTCAATAAGTCTTTATCCTTCATTTTTATACATCATCCGATGATCTTTTGAAATATATAATAATAAATGTTCACACTCTGTCTAACCTCGATCATCAAGAGAAGATATATTAAAAAATAATATCGACGAGTTGAATGTCCGTACATATACATTTTTGTTCAAAAAAATTCTGGTATTCTCATATCAATTATGCAAACTATTTGTTTTATACATACTGGGATAATTGGACTACGATGACTTTTTCTTATGCAAAAGAAGCCTGATATAAATTTCACGCCGCCATAAAATCCTTTCTATAGTCGGCAACCTGGCTGCTCGCACTTATACAACCACAGAATATTGATTCATGATAAATTAAGTTCTTTAACGCGATTTATAGCTACTTCAGTAAAAATGTAATTAATGGCATGCAACAAGAATTTTCTCAAACTCCAACCTATAATTTCATTATGTATTTTAATGAGATTCTATTTGCTCCAATTCAATCTCTCATAAATTATTCCAGATTTCAGATTGAGATTGTGTTCAACGCTTCAGTTAAACTAGATTTATGCAAAACTGATTTTCATTCAATTCTATAACATTTCAAATATAAAAAGTACAGTGAAGTAACATGAATGACACATAATCATAATCACCAGGTAAGTTTCTAGTATTACCATCAATATTTCTTACTCCACGAGCTATCCGTGCCGCAGAAGGTACTACACTTATTGCTGGAACAAAGGAAGTAGGTACACATCATGCTTTAAATGGAGTAATCCTTTTGTATGTTTGTGATATCGGAGCGCATAACTCCTCCAATAGCATTATGACAAAACTCGATATAACTTTGTCCATTACTTGAGCAAATAATGTAGTGGAAAGCTATAAAAATGTTATGACATTATCTATGCGGTACACCAACGTTCTACGTTTCAGTTGTCAGTTTGAACGAAGGATAAGGTTGGTTTACACCAGTGATTTACCATTGCGCGATTTTTATCGTTTCCAGAAAGAGACTTCTGGCATATTTTGCAGTTTAACTAATGCTGATCGAACAATTCGCTTTTAGTTATGTTATTTCAGACTGTTGAACCTAGCATGTCATCTGAGAAATATATTTTTCTTCCAGGGTTAATTGATATTTACATCTTGCTACAGATTACTGGATCTCGTCGCTCGTTGAATTTTGAAGGACTATCTTCTTACAATGCTTGCAATTAATCCAATTGTAAAAAACTTTGAAAATGCATTAATCTACACGATTGAGAACACCACAGGGACAACGAAATGCAATAAATCAGGACAACACTGCTACTGTGAGACCCAGTGTAGCCAATGAGTGGTAAAAAATATCTAAAATTGATTTGATATTTATTGTGACCTCAGCTGGAAGAAATGCATTTGAATAGTACGGTTTCCCAACAGGAAGGTGTCACATGTCACTTTCCAGATAAAACCATCGACTTATCAGCTGTATTTGCTGTAGTATTGATTTGTCGTGAAACGAGAATTTTAAGAAAAATGTTCGGCCTCTAAGAAGCTGCGATTTATCACCATTAGATTATTTTTCATGAGGTTGCATGAAATCGTTTGTCTATGAGAACAAACCACAGACAGAACAGGACTTGAGAATCAAGATACAGCGCTGCATTCATGAAATCAGTGCAGACCTATCCCCCAGAGTGTTCATCAAATTTTCTTCATTTTTACTTACTTGTACAAAGTAAAAAGTGGAACCGACAAAATTCACCTATCGAGATTAAGATAGATATATCCGTTTTGAACATCCCTGAATCCATTTTGACTATTTTCGGCTTGATGTCGGTATGTTCGGACATGCGTAACTCGCAAATCTCAAAAACCGTCGAGCGTATTATGCTGAAATTTCATATTTGAGATTGGTATAGGGTGTTGATTTGCACCTCGCATTATGGTTGCAATCGCCTGTACCGGAAGTGCACTTCACAAGGAACTTTCTTTGAATTTTCCGCATAAATCCAGAATGATCAGTCGTAAGATACTGAAATTCAGTATTTGAACTTGATCTAATATCAGAATAGCTGTCTGCTATTTTTGTATGAATCGGCCAAGCCAGAAGTGCACCTATTTGGAACTTTTTTTGAATTTTCAATAAATCTAGAATGATCAGCCATAGCATATTGAAATTTAGTGTTTGAACTTGCTGTAGCATCTAAATAGTGATTTACTATTTTTGTATCAATCGGCCAAGCCGGAAGTGCAGTCTATGAGTATAACAGACATTTTTTAATGCAGATTGAAGTACCCAAATATGGATTAGGGAAAAATTTTTTTAAGTATTGTAGTCCACTTAATTTTGTTCAGGTTACTATTCAATTTTTGGACGTTTCGGATGTGCACCCATCCATCTTCATCGTTCTACAAAGATTTTATTGATCCATGAAACAATATTAAATGGGATGATGATGAAAAATGATAAAACATGTGCAACAATACTCACCTTATGAAATATTACAATCTTATAACCTCGTTTACAGCATAGTTGTGAAGATAAACTTCCAATTATAATTGATAACAATAGAAAAATAGCAATTAACTCAAAAATCACAAAAAATGTGTGAATGTAACTTTGAGGCTACCACCAACCAAGGTGGCTGGTGATAGAATGACAAAAAATTGTGAGCAAAAAACAAAAATCACTATAGATCACGCATACCAACTAAAAAATTTTGCGCGTATTTCAAATTTTGTCTAGCGTCAGTTTGGTAATTAATGCATTTACTGCGATTGAGGTTGATATGTAGGCTTTCATGTAATAATCTTGGAACTTTGTTATTAATAACTGATAGAATTTGGGGTTCTTTAAAATTAAATTTGTGACCTATTTCCTGATGGTGCCTAGTAAGCTCACTATGATCAGGGTTCAAAATTCCACAGTTGTAGTTGTGCTGATATAATCTTTTTTGAGAGGTCTGTGAAGCTTTCTCAATGTAGCATTTATTACAATCAACTTTGTATATCAAATTCTTCCGATCTAGAGTTTCAGTCTTATCCTTTAGTTTACTGAAAAGAGGTTTAGTAGATGTTAAATTATTAGATGCAATTGAAATATTACTGTTATGCAAAATTTTCTGAACATCGCACACAACTTCGTGATCGAATGGCATTGCAGTGTAAATTTTGGGTTCCACTGGTTGTATGTTTACATCAGTTGACATTTGTGATTCTGCTGATGAAATCTAGGGTTAGATAAATGGAAACATCTGTCAACTAAGGCTTGTATGACACTGATCTTATATTTTTTGTTTGTGTATGAAAATAAATTTAAATATCTTCCAGATGCGGTAGATTTATGGAACCAATTTGTGATGATCTGTCCATTTTGTATTTGCAAGGTGACATCTAAATAATTAATTTTGTTTTCTACTGGATGTTCTATAGTGAAATTTAATCTAGGGTGGAAATTGTTGAAAGTCTCAAAAATTGAATCAACTTTATCTACAGGAGAAATTACAATACAATCATCGACATACCGTTTATAGTATATAATGTTGAAATTAGCGTTAGGTACGATTTGACATTCTAATTTTTGCAGCACTGGATCAGCAATTCATTAGCTAAACATCTACTAAACCTCTTTCTAGTAAACTAAAGTATAAGACTGAAACTCTAGATCGGAAGAATTTGATATACAAAGTTTATTGTAATGCTTGTAATAAATGCTACAATGGGGAGACTTCACAGACCCTTCAAAAAAGATTATATCAGCACAACTACAACTGTAGAATTTTGAACCCTGATCATAGTGCGCTTACTAGGCACCAAACCCCAAATTCTATCAGTTATTAATAACAAAGTTCCAAGATTATTACATGAAAGCCTACATATCAACCTCAATCGCAGTAAATGCATTAATTACCAAACTGACGCTAGACAAAATCTGAAATACGCGCAGAATTTTTTAGTTGGTATGCGTGATCTATAGTGATTTTTGTTTTTTGTTCACAATTTTTTGTCATTCTATCACCAGCCACCTTGATTGGTGGTAGCCTCAAAGTTGAATTCACACATTTTCTGTGATTTTTGAGTTAATTGCTATTTTTCTATTGTTATCAATTATTATTGGAAGTTTATCTTCACAGCTATGCTGTAAACGAGGTTATAAGATTGTAATATTTCATAAGGTAAATATTGTTGCACATGTTTTATCATTTTTCATCATCATCCCATTTAATATTGTTTCATGGATCAATAACATCTTTGTAGAACGCTGAAGATGGATGGGTGCACATCCGAAACGTCCAAAAATTGAATAGTAACATAAATAAAATTAAGTGGACTTCAATACCTAAAAAATTTTTTTCCTAATATAACAGACATTCAGCATTTGCGGTATAAAACAATCAGTTTAATTGGAATAATAAGGTAGGCAATGATAATCTGTTGTCAATTTCTTAATTTTGTCTAACATTTTGAATGTCAAAAAAATTTCCCTTAATTTAATTTCGTAAGCATGACAAAAGCAACAAAATTGGATCAGAACATACTTTTTCATACAAATTTAAAATCAATTCTCTTAATGTTGGTCACACGGTCCATCCTTAATTTCAGCATTATTGAACTCCAAGTATACATACTTATCAAACCTTTTGAAGACATGAAAAACAAAATGAGGCACTGCAATCTAAGACTATCTGACGGTCTAAAAGTACAAGGAGATATTGTGAAACCGACAAAATTCACATTTTGTGATTTTGATGAATATACCTGTTATGAGCATCCCTGAATCCATTTTGACTATTTTTGGCTTAATGTCGTATGTATGTGTGTATGTGCGTAACTCGCAAGTCTCAGAATTTGTCCAACGTATAATGCTGAAATTTTGTATGAAAGACTGGTATAGGATCTAGGATCTTGATGTGCACCTCGCACTATGGTTGCAGTCGTATGTACAAGAAGTGCACTTTACCTGATGATACTTTTTTTGAATTCTCCGCATGAATCTAGAATGATTAGCCGAAGGATACTGGAATTCAGTATTTGAAATTGCGGTAGCATCCGAATGATCATCTCCTACTTTCGTCTCAATCAACTAAGCTGGAAGTGCACTTCATATTACAGACTTTTCGAATTTTTATCATAAATTTTAAATTACAGTCGCAGAATATTGAGATATCGTATTAAGCACTTTTATAGCATTTAGCTGTACACTTTGCATTATGATTGTGATCGGCTAAGCCGGGAGTGCAGTTAGTCGAAACATTCTTCAATTCTCCGCATAAATCCAAAACGATTGAACGTATAATTTCAGAAAACAGTATTCAAGATGATGTGTTTGATTATATATATATCCAATGATATATAAGTAAGTCACGTGATGTCCACGTCAGAATTTTTGTTTTGGTTTTTCATTCATTCGGAAACATCATTATTATTGGTAAACTCTTTATATATAGTATGAAGTCATTGGGTTATCAGTATGCTAATGGAATCATAATTTTTTCATTTCAATTACATAAGTTACTCCAAAAACCAGTATATATTGCTCAGCTAGTGACCGTAAGGTCTACGACTGACTATTCCATTCGTAGTATCTATAACAAAGTTAACAATGCTTAATCGCCATAGAAACGGTGCATATCAGTGAGTATTTGGACGCGTAGAAATACCATCGGGTATTTCACTAGTGGTCAAAGTGGATATTTCACTCAAAGATGTGCATGCCTCCAATTTGTGCTTACTTCGTATTTAATGGAATATTTTTCTGAATATCTTCATCAATTTCATCTTCTGATCTATCACTTATCCTTTTTGTACCAGTTTCCATATCAAAACGCAATTAATTTCTTTATTATTCGTCAAAGAAAATGCAAGAAATTCTAATTTTTCAGTTTGACAGAAGTTTGTTTACTCGTTCCCATGAAAATTGCGTGACTTGTTACTAGATTCATAGAAAAATAATTTGAAAGAATGGTTTGACTCCTGCAATAGTCCTCCATATACCATTTGTAGTTAAAGTATTATAGACTATTTTTATGGTGCAATCACGAATGTTTATTGTGCTTGTGAATACCACTCGTGCTGCACACTCGTGGTATTCAAACGCAAAAACAATAAACATTCGTGATAGTACCACAAAAATAATCGATAATACTTAAACTACTTATGGTATAATGTATGATAATTTATCACGTTTTCCTCCTTACATCTGCTATAATGAAATGTCACAAGAATCCAGAATATTTGGCAGCGGGCATTCTGATTTGGTAGGAATTGTAATCCAGTACACTCGAATATAAACTTGTGAATATTATTCTGAGCAGAGCGCTTTTTCCGGGTTCGCTGAATATGTATATCCCCAGCTTAAGCCCCAGCCGCAAATACCTGACAACACAAGATGACATTTTATAATATGTTCTTTAAGTGTACAATATTTGGGGCCATTCTGTAACTCAATCGATAAATTTTAATCGATCATTATCCATTTCAGCCAATGGACGTAGGTAGCACTGACAAAAAATTTGAATATTCGCTTATCACAATTGCTTTCAATTGTCAAAAATCTTATCGATCGATAATAAGTTAATGATTGTGTTACAGAATACGGTCAATTATTTAAATTATACTTCTATTGACTGCATGTAGAACAGTATTATTATATTGCTAGTATGGAACTGAAACTATTCTACCAGTTCAATACAAGTCACTTGATAAAAATTATAGCTGGCCTATTCATATGAGCAATTAGCTTAGTCTTAGGGTATATAGTTCACGGAAGAGCGAATTTCATCTCATTCAATTGAATAAAATATCTTCAAGGGTCGAATAATTCAGCAACAACTCATGTTCTGAGTGTGCTCGGAGATTTATATAGCCTCAACTAAAGCTTCGGTAAAAGGTATTTGATCTAAACACACAATGACTGTTTTATTTTGCCATCATCAGAATGTACTCTTGAAGTGATCCCTATCTTCAATATAGACACCAACACATATTACAAAACGAGGATGAAGCAAACTTGGAATTATAGTTGGGTAATATTAAAATAATGCATCTGTAAGCTGCACATATGTTCTGTAATCAAGAAGCAATGTAAACTTTCTAAGCGGAGAAATTCAAGAGTTTTTCTGTCTCTATTACTACTTGATTTCATCTGAAATTGACAATTATATCAATGACTCATTAGAATGAGCTGATTTAGATCGAATATATACTTGTTTACTCGTAGGTAGATCAAGTTTTCCTTTTGTGATAGAACAATTTATTCCGACAAACTGAGCATCAAAATAAAGGGATCTGATTCTCTCTTATAATGATGCAAAATATGACAAATTAATCCGCACTTACTGGAGATTTTGAGCAAACACGTATTTATTCGGAAGTGACACGGAAGCAGAATAGGATTATTTCCTCATAAGTGCTCAACATTTTCATGCGGAAATTAATTCAATACAATGATTAATGTGTTTTGCTAACGTTACCGACATTTCAATAATTAGGATAATGAAAATTTGGTATTATTTTCTCTGTTCATACTGCTCGTTCTTGCAAAGAAATATGGAATAATGAATCAATGGCAGACGGTATTTGCTCAAGTATATTTTGGAGACATATGGGATGATAGATGAATACTTGTTCCTCACTACTTATTTTATCAGTTAATCCAATGATGAACGAGTTACAATTCGCTCAAAATTGGCTATGTATATGCAATATTGAACACTTTTAACAGTTTCTGATTATAAATGAACTTCTGCAAATATATACGATCATATGGTACTGCAAGATTTTGAATCCCGACCACAGAATATCCACCAGAAACGATAATCAGATGAAGAAATTTGGTTATAGAGAGAGATACTTCATCAAACAGATTTAAAAGCCCAATCCGTTGAGCTCCCTAAACTTCGTTGATTTTCTCCGCAAAATGTTTTGTATTAGAGTGTTCCGAACGTTCTTTGCACTCTACTTACATGCCATACATTTAGTTTTTGATGAATGTCTTCGTTTATTACGAGATGAATAATTGATTGATATATGCTTTTTGGATTATAATCTTAGTTAAATTGTTACAAAAATTTCGTCTGACAACATTTTTTGTACAATTGTTTCCATTGCATACCCATGTCGCCATCTATGTAACAGATTCGCACTAATTTTGTAAAATAGTACGTGCGTATGACACTTGATTGAAGCGCTAACTTAGGGAGTATGCGCGTCTGGTTCTTCCTCTTTTTCGTCCGAGCCGTTGTTGCAGACGGGTTGTTTTTGAGCAGTCTTGTGATTTTTCTTGTTGTTCTAAATTTTGTGATTATTTCATTTAATTAGAATCAGTGTTATGATTTTGTAAGTATTTTGTTCATTATTTTTGTTCACGTTATTCCAAATTTAGTATTATTTTTTCTAGTGATTTCGTTTGAGGCGACCCGCGTGGTTAACCTTTTGTTTTCCAAATTTATTTCTTTCATCCTTAATTATTTGTTAGTTTTTTGTGTTCATCACCTTTTTACTATCTTGAAACTTTTATACCAAATTGATATTTTTGTTCTAAATTTATTTTTTCTAAATTTTACAATTGCGTAGGCAATAGCCGTTCCGGTCGAAGGAGTTGGTCTTTTCCTCTTTGGGAGGTTATTATTGTTTGTTGTCCTTCCTCGGGAAGATTCGTTCAACTATTTCTGATGTTTTATATTCAGATTAGTTTTGATAATCATTACTATTGATAGTGTTTCGTACACATGTTCTAGTTGCTACCTGCTCTAGTTTACCATACTATTCCGTCTACAAGAGTAGACCTTCTTTTTTGTAATTAACCGGTTTTTTTTTTGTATCTCTGTTTTAAATTTTTTTCTACTACCAAACGCGATCAGGCGGATATCGATTCGGTCATACGCGATTTTTTTTTATATGTACACTCGAAGTAATAAAACCTACGAGATTTGTGGCTATCTTCGTTCCTCTCTTTACCTTTCCTCACCTAAGTATGTGTGATGTATGAATGATTAGTGAAAGTGGTTGATAATACATAATTTAACTATATTTTGGATCCAACGCGTTACGGATTTGTCATTCAACAACTTGTAGTTTAGTTTCTTACGTTGTTTTTGTAGTTTTTTGTTTCCAAAGCTCAAAATATTTTGTTGTGGGCTTTAGTTCCCGTTTTTAAGCTGGAAAATCCTACGAGTTTGTGAAGATTGATCCAATTTTTTAGTAACGAACCACGTTCGTAAATTTATCGACTCGTCGCTAATAAATCCTTTTTCTTGTCCTGCTAGACTTTGTATTTTCTGTGTTTTTCTTCTCTTTAATGCTCAGCGTAGTTTTTTTTTACTTTGTGAATTTTTAGTGCACTATTTAAAATCAGACAAATAAATAACTTACTGATTATTTCATGTAACTTTTACTAAATTTACAGTTTATTCGTTTTTTAATTGAATCTAAATTTATTCATTCAAGTTTAACGCTTCACGTTTGAAGAGAGCTCTCCAATTTCTTTGTAGGAACCTCCTGTTTCAGTTTAATTGGATACTGGTTGGGTTGTTTGTTTTCAGTGTAAACTGCTAGGGATCTTAGGGACCAGTGGCCACTTGAGACTAGTATTTGACCAACTTCAAATTAAGAAAAACATCAACACGTCTACGAATTTAAGAAGAACATTAATATCTCCCGAAGTTGACGACCAAGCGCACGGCCAACCTTAACATCTTCAAGGACCGTTGGGTATTTATCAAAGCCCTATAAGACGCAAGATCAACTTTACTTAATTCAGGGAACGTTCTTGTCTGACGTTGTTTTTGTGGCTACCAATTCGACATCTATCTTCTCTGCCGATACTAGTCTTGAGTTCCGCCTGAAGAGGATATTTAGCTAGTTTTTGTAACGTAATTTTGAACGTCTGTGACGTGCTCTCCAGTTCCTTTTTGGCTGTTGCAGTGAGATTTTTTTTTGTATAATAGCTTCAATCATTTTCGTAAGTTACAATTTTTTTGAATTATAATTTTTGGAATTCTTTGCTTAAATTAATAATAATTTTATTTATAATTGATTTCGACGTCTATGCTTTATTTCTTTTTTGCTGTCGCTATTGTCTCCCAGAATAGTACCTTTTTCTCCTTTGATCATTTCCTGGGAGTGGCGCCCATTTCCTATTTTTCAGGAAAAATATTTCTGGTGCCCTTATTAATAGCTAGCCTGGGTCTTCACTTCCAAGATAGGATATTCCATTACTTAAATTTAGTGTCAATCAGCAGTACATTAAGTTTTTGCTACCAAATAGTGAAGAAACATTACCTTTTTTAATTTCCTACTGCCACCTTGGAAATAGCAAGAGGTACAAAATATACAATAGTATATTGTGTGCCACACACTGCATTTTTCATAATACCTGTATTGAAACTTTCTATATTACAAATTTGTCAAAACAAAGTGAATATTTTCCATTTAATTTTGCGGGTAACAAGTCGAGAGTAGCTGCTTGTGCTTTATCAATAAGATGTTGTGATATACTTGAGATTGTCGTATTAATACTGCTTCTCTTTAAACTAATCGTCTTCTTAATTTAGTCTACAGTTACAACTACAACGACTGTCAAATTAATCGCGGTTATATGATTTTCATTTAGAGATTGAAAATGAACAAATGCGACTCTGCCAGGGATAAAACGATATAAGGAATAAATTCAGCGGGCAGAAATAAGCTTGTTTCTCTCCTAGGGCAGAAACATGCTTGTTTCTGTCCGGCTACACTGACATTTGGCTGAAAGTGTCTTGTTTCGACTGACAAAACAGACGTTGAAACGCGTTGTTTCAATGCAGATATTATGAAAAAATATAAACCGTACTCAGTCAGATCAAAATGCGCACGGCTAATTCTATCTTTGGATTGACAGAGGGCTATTAGTCTTAAACTCTACGACCTCAGTTCAACTTTTTTCTTCAAGCAATCCTACAAAAGTCAGCCGCTACTGATTCTTCTTCAAGTTAAATATCTAATTTCCATTACTATAATTTGATACCCCTTGCAACACCGCATATAAATTGATTCAAATTTCTATTAGTTATCCAAATTAAGCTCCACAAAATAATATAAATGAATTAATTATATTGTTTGTTACAGATAAACACGATTACAATTTCAAGCTTGGCCAAAAATTCACACTGAAATTAAAATCACGTGGTTGTGAACATAGGCTGATCGGGCATTAATTTAATACTTCAGTTTTAATGATGTGGTATTGTTCAATGGAAGGTGAAAGTTTCAGTCATTATTTTATATCCATTATTGTACTACCTGTCCTTAATATTGACGGTGCATCATCAATATGAATAATGTAATTTTGTAATATAGTAAATGTGGAGACAACAAATAATTCATAGCAAGTGGAGAATTGAAATAATCAGCTTACAATAATAACTATTTGGTATTCATGAGCTAGATACTTGATATAATGATAAGAATCAACTAATAAGAGATAATGTATTTCTCTTGTTTTTTAATTATAAGACAGAAACTTGTGATGAATATCGCCCGTATCGATCCAAAATTGATCAAATATTGCATGAGTTCATAATAGGTACAATGTATTTTACGAGAATCATATAATGTATAGAATGATGAGATTGAGAGTATATTCTCTCGAATATCTCTGACACCAATTTCAAAATGAGAAGAGTGAGATATCGTGGCTATATTTTAGTTAAACTTACCGTAAAGATATCGTACTCGAATAGAAATCGCACATACCTGTAACAAAGTATGATATTAGTAGAGTTATAAATAAAACATGACAATTATGAAGAAGTCCATCCTCTTCTATGTTCTAGAAATGTTATTTCTCAACTTTACGACGTCTGAACGGGAGAAAATGATAATATAGATATTATTGATGGCTGAATTCACTTCTATTGTGGAGAACTCGTATAGTTTTGTTGGAAGGATTGCAACGTTTGTGTCATGAACAAATACTGTCTACGTATTCAATGTGAAATATCTTATTCTCAAAATTATAATAGAGAATGAATTAGACAAAGCATAATGCAATACAACACTTCTACTAAATGCCAGTTGAACATTACAATAAAACAATATTCACCTATAATTGGAGTACAGCGGCCACCGGTCTCAGGGTGTAGATTTTGTGTATTATGAAAATAAAAAATAACAAGCAAACTATCTGCTTAGTAGGGAATCACTTCCACACACACACAGGTTACTCATTAACACAAAACAAAATCATATCAGTATTACACATGGTAGTACTCATTAGAACATTCGTATACTCTGAAACCATCTACAGTGGCACCCGTCTGAAACAGTTCTAAGCATCTTTTGAACCACATTGCCTTACTGGGCTCTTGGGAGTATGAATTGAAAGCTAAGCTGAGACCCATACTCCGCCCGCAACGAGCAGGTGTTAGCAAAACGTTGGACATCTCCTAATAAACAAAACACTAAAGATAGCAGGCAGGACACCGGTGGCATGAGGATAGCAAGTCTTGCTTCGTTTGCAGCTTCTTGGCTAACTTCCTGTCAAAACTCACATGGAGGACTTTCCTTAAGAGACTGCGACACACAGAAGCATAACAATCATATAACAAGACATAGGATGATTTTAGACACTAACGTGAACATCAACTTGACTGAGTGTCACTCTCAAACGCTCTCTCTCAACCAAAATACTGCATTAAAATTCAACTCACACACCTAGTAACTCAAGTAACTCATTCAACTTACCCATAACTCTTCAAGATAGTCTAAAACACTGGAACCTCACTCTCCTAAATGATAACACAATTTGAGGTAACAAATGATTGTCGAATTCTTCAAATAACTCACGTGTTGTGTAATATGCGGAAATATGTTGAAAATGATATGAATATAGTTCGGCCAGATTAGCTTGAAAAATAGGGGTACTCTTGCATTAATTCTCAAGAAGCTGAAAATTGACATGGACGTTGGAGATACCATTAAAACCAAGTTGTAAAAAGTCCTCATGGGTTCCATGTGTGCAAGAAATTTCATGCAAGATCAAAAATTATAGATCTCTTGAGTTTCTACAAAAATAGTTCCCACAATTTTTTCTTAAGACTTACCAGTTTTGAAAAAATGTCATTATAAAGTTATATTCCCATCAATATGTATGACTACGCTGTCTATGTACATTATAGACGTGTAATATAAGTGAAACTTTTAGTCTGCGTGACTAATACCCGAACATTAATATTGAATGATAATTCTAAGAATATGGAATGAAAAGAAACCCAGTCCTTCTATGTGACCATGTGGTCCTTAGCAACATCTGTCTGCTGTTCAATTGTCATCGTGGCAGTGTCAGTCTATTACCAACTTCAAATTACTTGCATAGATAGGTTACGTTACGTATCATCTGCAGAACATACACACAATAAAAAACATGTTCAATTAGCTCGTCTTCCTCCAACCTCGGCTTCTACTCATCAACATCTTCATTGAGTATATTACCAGGTTCATGTATGGCTTGTCAATCAACTAGACTCAGAAGAATATGGTGGGAAGCTAATTGATGATGTATTTGAACCAATCCACACTCTACCTCCACCTGCAGCAGAAAAGCTCCTTCATACTATTTTTTTCAATTGCAAAAAGGGATGTAACTGGAAATGCGACTGCAAATAAATGGACTTACTTTGTTCACCAGCATTCACCAGCTGTCAAGGCCAGTCGTGTTCAAATACTGAATCTCCAACAGAAGATGATCCTCACATCAACGACGAAACAACTGATGTATCGCTTATTTAAACAATTTCAGGAAGATGAAGATGAAGAAGAAGTGGAATATTATATTGAACTTCAATAAAAACACCGTGGAGTAGGCCTACCGGGAAAATCACGTCGAGAAATACACGCCAAGTACCTCAAAGGTTGCGTGGAATGTGTGCATATTATTTTAGAATGGCTTTTTCTCAGAAATGGTAAGCCTGAGGAAACAAATTTCTGAAGAATTGAAAGATCTACAATTTTTGTTCGTTCTATTTCTATAATAAAACTGACCATTTCGCTGAAAAAAATCAAAAACCTATTTTTGCGAACTTTGACGTTGCATAAAATTTTTTGCACACACAGGATCGATGGGAACTTTTTACAACTCCGTTTATATGATACCCCTAACGTGCATGTCAATTTTCAGCTTCTTGGGAATTTATGCAACAGTGAATTCTATTTTGACTGGACTAATATTGATCTTACGTATAAACTATGAAAAATATCCGTGATAGTTATAAATTAACAAAATTATGAAGTCACTGATCAATGTGAATAATTGAAGTTGCTGTCGGAGACCTAAAATCATCGGAATATCATCATCATGCCGAAAAAAATTTGAGCAGAATTGTTACCTCTCCTTCAGGCGAAATGTCATTGGTGCAACTCCATTTAGACCAAAAGTACATTTTGATTGGTTAATATACTTTTATGCAGGTACTGAGGTAAAAATATATCTACCCAACGTCAAAAGAATCCATTACAAGATATTCATCTTATATATCTTGAGGACTTCATGTCAAATACATTTTCAACTAACAAGAACAAAACGACTATGTTCTGTTTGCTCTTCGAATTCAATATCCATACTAAGTTTTAAACAATAAAAAATAAAAAGATATGTATATATATATATATATATATATATATATATATATATATATGTATATATATATATATATATATATATATATATATATATATATATATATATATATATACTTATATATATATATATATATATATATATATATATATATATATATATATATATATATATATATATATATATACAGGGTGTAACAGAAATAAATACATTAATTTTAACCTGCAATAGATCTCTTCATGCCTAACAATTTTTCTTGATAACATTTTTCTGTAAGTCTCCTGGATATCGGGTGAAAATTCATCAAAGTTTGGTCAAAAATTTCATAGTGCGCCTATGGTTAGAACTGCATGTTTCTCATTTGTTGGAAGAATGACAGCTGTCGATTCAAATGATTACTTTGAAACTTTAAACCATCATAGTCTTATCAATCATTCATTTGAAACTGAAAGAATAATAGTATCTCAATAATACACTGATATTCGCTCACCTCGATAACTCTATTTTTGTATATGTTGCAAGAAAAATCAAATTTATCTCTGAAACCAACAATTTGGTATATTGGTCGTATTTATATGTTATTGTTGAGAAATTTTATTTTTATTTAGGAATTTCACGTATATTTTCAAATAGTTGGTACATTTCTTGAACATAAGATTGTCAGCACGAGTTCATTACACTTGATCAGCTGATCTGAATAGTCTGAATACAGCCTGTAACACAATTAGAATATGGGTTAGATTGTGCTGCCATCTACGAACAACTTGAAAAGTAGTTGCTGCTCTCAGCTTATTTCATTACTGTTGGCTCTGAAGCATAAAGAGAAAATCATTCAACGACTTATTTAAAGTGAACGGTGAAATATAAAATAGAATGCAGTTCTAAAATAATCAATTTAATGAATAATTCAACTGGAAATATTCCCGCAAAAATTGTAAGAGCTTATTCTTGAAAAACAGAAAACCTAACCTACAAATGTATTACACTGAGTTTGGTGATTGATTTTAAATATTTTTTTGAATATAGGATACAATATCCTATTTGTTCAACAGATCAATTTACGAGGCATACTTCATTGAAACAACCTGACTGTGAAGTTTGTAATAATATGAGAAAAAACTAATTCACAGCTGCTTCATTTATAAATTTATGAATTTTATTCATTTCATCTGGTGTTTTACGTTCCAGGTAAACGATAAGTTCTCAATATCTCATAGTATTCTCATCATTATGTAGAAGTGCACAATATTTTGACAATAAATACATGAGCATAACCACAATAATTCAATTTTAGTGAAAAATGACATTTCTGAAATCGTTCCAAATAAATTCGCCGAACTTATCCTACACTGCCTGCAAAATCGCAGATAGAAGAGGTTCACATTTCAACAGGTTTTAACTTTAGTGACAATAATAATAAGACAATTTTTTCCAAAATTTATTTGAAGGAATTGATCTGGAGTTGATAGCTCACATATGTCGAAATCAATTGTTTCGTTGTAACCAGGGTTGTAACTGCTACTGGATCCGACAATTATGCACCTGGACGACTCGTTAAATTATAGGGGTTAAGAAATGCTGAAAAAAGATGAGAATTCGAGAAAAAATTATTAAGAAAAATTGTTATGCTTGACGGGTTCTATCACTGGTTAAAATTAATGTACTTATTTCTGTTACACCCTGTGTTTATATTTATATATATATATATATATATATATATATATATATATATATATATATATATATATATATAAATATATATATATATATATATATATATATATATATATATATATATATATATATATATATATATATATATACATATATATAAATATAGTAATTGAGGTATCAAGGGTGTTAAAAAGATAATAATGCCTGAGGTCAACAGTGTACTCCTCAAGGGCCTCTAACTCGAGGTGTGTACGTTGGCCGTAGGCATTATTGTCTGTTAAACTCCCGTGGTGCCTTCAATGTCTAATGTCCGACTTCTGTTGTATCTCAATCAGAATCTTGAGCAATGTATGTCCTGTCATTGTGATTTCTGTTAGAGAAATTACTCTAGTTACTTGCTGTAACTAGAAAGCTTGTTTGCTATTCTTCAAAATAATGCCCGAGGGCATTATTTTGGAGCATAATGCCGTCGGGTATTATTTGTTACGTAATTACCCTGAAATCAGTGTTATTATGATAGCAATAATAAACTAGTCGGACATTAAATAATGAGGAGTTCAAATAGTTGAGAAACTTCCTACTGTAGAATATTTTGGGAGATCGCTTAGTTCTTAAGAGGAAGCAACCTTGCGGACTGTATGACCTCATATTTTGATCGTGGGCAGACTTCCGTACTAAAAGTTGTTACTTAGCTGATTAAGACTCGATTGAACTTAATCAAAATTAAAGTAATTCACCAGCATATTGAATATCCAGCGTTATCAGAGCTTATTTGTTCTGTTGGTGACTTGAGATTATTGTTCTTGAGTCTGTTTCGACATGGATCTCAAGAATATTTATGAATAAATATGTTCCATTGGGTAAAGTTGTATATATGAACAATAAGAAGAAGCACAACGTTTCAACAGCAAAGTGCTGTCTTAACAAGTGCAAGAAGTATATAATTAATAAACAAGTTGTCAAGATAAGTATATATCAACTGCTGAGATCAAAGGTTGTTGGCTCTACCTATGGTTTAGCTTATAATTTAGTGTCCACTGGTCTTCTGAAGATGGAAATAATGTTCTCAATAGGGCAATTGTCAATTCTCAGTGGTTCTAGATCAGTCTAGTTTTACTGTCTTTGGTTTGGCGCATAGCTGAACCATCAGCAGATCTTTAAGATGTGGTGATGAAGTATCTCTTGAACAGTAGATTCGTGAACAAAACTAGTTAGAAATTATGAGTAAATCACTGATAACCACGAATATTCATAATTGTCTTTTAGATATTCCATGGTATGATCGTACAAATTCTAATTAGAGTCCTGAAGTAGTTAGAACATCATTCCATATTTATTATTCCATATACTATTCTGTGGTACACCACAATTCAGATATAGAATAGTACATTTACCTGTTAGCAATATTACATCCATTAGATAGAATTATTATTGCAGTTTGTTCATCAGCAAAAAGCTATTGATGACAAAATACATTAATAGCTAATCCTCATTGGAATACATGGTCGGCTTTACGTAGACTAGAAATACAATAACTACAAGTGTTGACTCTATAAAGTGGTTTGCATATTAATTATCAGTTTATGTATTATTTGCAAGTAAAACCACAATCAATGAACTGAACCTCATACTATTTGATATAGTCACAGTGATGACAAAGCCAATGTATGTACGACTCAAAGCAACAATAATCCACATGACCTAATGCAATATCCCGACAGAATGCTATAACCTTCATTATTATCGTACCATATTTTGTGGACTTTGTTCATGGTAATGAAATAGAATTAGTTATTGCTGATTATATTCGCAAATAGCAGAGAGGCAAGAGTATTTAGATGGTGGTGAGTATGAATTGCTAAAAGCATATTTCGTTTGTGATATCACCTTCTGAATCTGTTTCTTCTATTATGTCATATGGATAACACCACAAACGGAATTGTTTTGATAACTCGTTACTCAAATTGTATCAACTACAGATTCATCTTATGTATATTACAATAATATGAAATAAATAATACCAAATTAAAATCGCTGAAGAAAAGAGGAGAGCCTCAAATTTCAATGATAGAAATATACAATCATAATGTACCTGTTGTCTCTACAAGGTATCTTTAAAAATACGAGGAATTGGCAGCGATGTAGTCTCACATTGTTTGTTAGCGCATTTGTGCCTTTTTCTACCATAAATAATCTCGCCTAACCAGAAGGTGATTACTGTGGATGCTACTGCTCATTCCATCATTACCATGCTCCATCAAACTAACAATGACAGGATTGGACCTAATAGTACGTCGTTAAATAGTTTTTGAAGAGTAGATCCGTGATTGCGGAGGGATGTATGAGGCATGATTGAATGAGAATTAAACTTGAATTTTGCTATGTCCAGAAGACTTATAAGCTATAAAATAATGCCATATAAATTTTTGCAATGAAATTTGGAGTTTACTTTGTGACACTCGGATTATAAACAAAGCATCCAGTTTCATATTGAAATATATATTTGCATCAACAATAATTCCGACAAAAAACTGTCTTATTCTATAATTTAATCATTTGATTCATCAATATCAATTTCAAGCTTTGTATACAATTTCTCTCACTGCATAAATAGCTTTTCATCGTCGTTATTGTACATCACTGTTATATTAAAACGGCATAAAAATAGTTGAGATGTCTAGTAGAGATGTGAGACCTCATTAAACTTGAAGTCGAGAAAAATCTTACAGTAACATAAATAGGCAACGCGGTTTTCATGAATGTTCAATTTCCTGTACGTTTTCATACATAAGTAATAAGCATAGTAATTGATTGAGTCTGTAGTTCTTAGAATTTTCCAATAATTGTTGGCCTAACTAAACATAATAAATATTAAATAGCACTATAATGAGGCCAATCAATTACTGTAATAAAATCAATAAACCACTAACATTTTGACTGTCAATCAATTATTATACTCATATATTTTGATTGTTAGTTGAAAAGCTGCATTTGTGAATGAATTCTTTCAATATGTAATTTAAACTGGAACAAAACATTCAAATTTCCAAAATAATTGAATAACAGTATCTTATTAATTATTCACAATTCATGAAATTGGAATCGTCGGTGTGGAGAAGGTGCTTTTTTCACAAAACTGTCGCTATAATGTATACCCTTGAATTGAAGGTATTGATTTTCTCGATATGAATATCTGATGGAGCCAATTCAAATGTGTATTTATTGCCTTGTCGACCAAATTGTTATTCTTCCACATTTTTACCCACTTGTACTACGTACAAGAAAGTATTGTGAAATCGACAAAATTCACCTATCAAGATTTTGATGGAAATATCCGTTTTGGGCATCCCTGAATCCATTTTGACTATTTTCGGCTTAATGTCGGTACGTATGAGCGTTCGTGCGTAATTCGTAAATCTCAAAACTGGTTGAACGTATCATGTCGAAATTTTGTATTTAGGACTGGTATAGGGTCTTGTTGTGCACCTCGCATTATGGTTCCAATCGTCTGTACCGGAAGTTCACTTCACTTGAAACTTTATTCGAATTTTTCTAATAAATCCAGAATGATCAACCATAGGATCTTGAAATTCAGTATTTGAATCAGAATAGTTATCTGCTATTTTTGTTTGAATCGGCCAAGCCAAAAGTGCATTTTACTTGTAACTTTTTCTAAATTTTTTGCATAAATCTAGAACGATCAGCTATAGCATATTGAAATTTAGTGTTTGAACTTGTTGTAGCATCAAAATAGTTATCTACTATTTTTGTATCAATCGGCCAAGCCGGAAATGCAGTTTATAAGTATAACAGATATTCAGAATTAGCCGTATAAAACAATCAGTTTAATTGAAATGATAAGGTAGGCAATGAGAATAAGTTGTTAATTTTTCCCTAAATTTTATTCCGTTAGTATGACAAAGGCGACAAAATTGGATCAGAACATGCTTTTTCATACAAATTTAAAATTATTTTTATTATGTTGATCACACGGTCCAACTTCAATTTCAGCATTGTTGAACTCCAAATATACATACTTATCAAACCTCTTGAAGGTAGCAAAATCAAAATGAGGCACTGAAATCTACGATTATCCGACGGTCTAAAAGTACAAGGAAATATTGTATAACAGACAAAATTCACATATTTTTGGCTTGATGTCGGTACGTATGTACGTATATATGTGTGTGTGCGCGTAACTCGCAAATCTCAGAATACGTCAAACGTGTAATGCTGAAATTTTGTATAAAAGACTGGTATAGGATCTAGGATCTTGATGTGCACCTCGCATTATGGTTGCAATCGTCTGTACTGGAAGTGCACTTTACCTGATACTTTTTTCGCATTTTCCGCATAAATCTAGAATGATTAGCCGTAGGATACTGGAATTCAGTATTTGAAATTGCTGTAGCATCCAAATGATCATCTTCTCTTCTCGTCCCAATCGACTAAGCTGGGAGTGCACTTCATATTAGAGAATTTTCGAGTTTTTCTCATAAATCTAAAATAACCAGTCGCAGAATACTGAGATTTCGTATTAAGCACTTTATAGCATCTAGATGTACACCTTGCATTATGATTGTGATCGGTTGAGCCGGGAGTGCAGTTTGCTCGAAAAATTTCTCAATTTTCCCCATAAATCCAAAACGATTGAACGTAGAATATTAGGATACAGTATTCAAGATGATAGTACTGTCTAGATGCTCATATCCTATTTTAATTGAGATCGACTGTGACGAAAGTTCACTATACTTGGCGATCTTGGAATTTTGTGCATAAATTCAGAACTGTTAGCCGTTGAATCCTGGAAATCAGTATTTAGGAACGTTGTAGCATAAGATTGATGATCTTAGCAACCGACTAGTCTTGGAATGATGAGATGTTGTGTTCGATCATATATTTATATTTATATATATATATATATATATATATATATATATATATATATATATATATATATATATATATATATATATATATATATATATATATATATATATATATATATATATATATATATATATATATATATATATATATATATATATATATATACAAATAATAGTTATTTATACAACAAGTGAATTAAACAACTGTTTATTTGCGAGAAGAAAGTTCAAAATCACGAGCGCGTTCAGCGCGAGTGGTTTAATTCTAATAATAATAAAGAGGTCTAATTCACGTGTTTGTATGCATAATTTCATTCAATTCTGCGTGAATTTCTGGAACATGAAAATAAGGAGCAAAATTCAAAAAAATCAAATTGCAATTGCAAGGGAGCTTCGTTGATATCGCGACGAGTGTTTGTTTTTCAAACATTCGGGAGTGTGACTGTCAGTAAACTGTCAGTTTTGTGAATTCTGAATTGAAGCGTTCTAATTGTGTAAAGTATTGTCCTAAATGATGAAAGAAAGTGATTAAAATAATGTTCTCGTCCTTGATACCATTTTGAACGAAGCAGCCGCAGTAGTTGGAAAAATTATTCCTTAGAAATCGAAATCTCCTTATGAAAAGGAATTCTAACAGTGATTTAATTTTTTTTAAATCACCAATAATTCATTTCAAATCACTAGTGAATGGAGATTCATTCATGACTGTTGCTATGGATTTAATAATGTAGCTTTAAAACTTCAAAATTAATAAAAATTATTAACTGGTCTTGAACTATTTAATATTATAGCTTGTTCGTTTGTCATGAATGGTGCTTGTGATCGGAATCAGAATTTGCTTCAAGTTACAAATCATCTCATTGATACTGTTCTTCAATATAATATAATGAAAAACTATCGCAAATAAAGATTTTCGTATTGCTTCTCACATTTTCACACAGAAACTGGTATAATGATCTTTGAAAATGTATGATTCAAGAGGAGTAAGTACTGTGAAAATGACTTGAAAACTGATATTTTCGAGATTAGCTAAAAGCTTCAAATCCTTATCAGTGCTTTCCCAACTGAAAAGTTCTTGGTTCTTTCATCTTTCAACTGATTTCGATGAAAGCTTCCAAGCCATCTGATAGATTATTATTCCAAAAGAAAATTTTCAAAATGTGTCAGTCTCTTTATATACTCATATTGCTCAAGATGAGTATTTCGACAACGACTCGATAGAATAGAATTGACAATATTCATATCAATAAATTCGCATATTCACGTTCATCATGATCACCACAATTTTTATTCATGGTAACTTTTTAATTACATTTGTATAAAATTGAAACAATCTCGTATATCAGTAATAAAACATATGATATTCAAATTTCATGGATGACTGCATTGTCATGTCTCATTATTTTGATCCCGGAATTAATATGAAACATAAATGATTTGATTCAGCTTTTGATATGCAAACATATATGAGAGAGTATTCAATATTCACATATGTTCGTATTTTTATCTGTTTCACTTCACACAATTTTCTGATTTGCAAATTCTGCAGTTTCAAAATACGTCCGTAATTGATGAACACAATATGTTCATTAAATATTCAAATAATAAATATTCGCTTAAAATATGGTGATTATGAATTCCTTTGAATGTTGGGATTGCATTCTGCGTGGAAAATATTCTGAATACTTGAAAATCCAGCATCGAGCGACGACCGAATGTTTATAAACATTAAAATTCAGCAGAATAAAAATAAAACTGACGTTATCAAATTAACGTTTAGGCATGAATATTTTTGGCTATGCGTGCATAATATTTACATTGTAATAAATAACACTTGTTTTTGGTAGCCATGTTGTTGCTAATCTAGAGCACATTAATATTTACGAGCGGACTGTATAATCCATACTGATATTTACACACGAGGATGACAAAATTTGACACAATGTTTCTAAAATCTCTGAATTGATAAATCGTCCTAATTTTTTTTCATATCCATGCTTTGTTATTTATATAATACCAGGTGATCTTATCATGTTTTGGAAAATAGAGATGTACGAGCTTACAATTATTATCCTACGAACTGTATGTCCATGTTATTCATAATGTAGGATAGCGTTGTTTGTTTGTTCGTGGGTCCATTATACCTATGTATTATGTATGATTGTTGCAGATGACATGAAAATGTTGTAACAGTTTCAAGGGAAAATCTGCATATACATCTACGCGAAACATGGATTCCCTCAAATATGGTTTGTATGAGCCTCATCTAATATTAAATGGCTACTGGACTATGTCATACATTTACTTTTGCATATAACTCTTTCGCTTCATTCACACACAATTGAACTATCATGACCCGTAATTGACATAATCGTCTTGTTGAAATTACACTCTTCCTAGTTTCACAACCTTCATACATTGATTTATTTTGCACTCGCCAAGACGAGCCAAGCGAAGCGCAGGGGTACCTACCTTTACTCAAAGAGCTTTGTCGCTATTTTGAACCCTCATAGTTTGGGTTTGGATCAGACCAGATACACAAAATTTTCGAGATATGATGTAAATAGTGGAGTTTGTGAAGTTTCGATTACATAGCTTTCATACTTTAGATTTTATTTATATCTAAAAAACATTCACTGATGATTATCAAAATGCTTAGGGTACTTCCTAAAGTCCTAGAGAGCTGAAATTTGGTATGTGAGCTAGTATAATTAATAATAAATTTATTGTATGCAAGCAGAGCTTATACAAGAGAGTGGTATAATACATTTGATTTGTGTACAAATGATGTTCAATAAAGTATAATTCCAATAATATATTCTGTTCAGAAATAGTTATTTATCAGTTCTTAAATATTCAAGGCGAAAGTTCATAACTGGAGGGCGGATAGAGTGTAGTTGTAGATATCGTATATTTGTTTCTTCGTTTCTGGTTTCAGAAATTGTATGATGGAAGTTTCATCATTGGTAGCGCGGTACTTTTCCAGGCAAATTGAACGGGGTACAACAAAGAAAGGGCATCTGAAGAAAAAGTGGAGGAGATCATCCGGTTCTATATAATTGCAAATTATGCAGATATAACTTAAATTGAATATGTGAGCTACACCCTTTATAAATGGTTCAGCTTTATCTCGTGTGGATGCTGTTCTAATTTGACTAAATATTTTTATCATATTGTGATTAGTTTCTATATCTAAGTAGTGAGCTAGTATAAATATACAAACAATAAGAAAATCCTGAATCTTGAAACTTTTACCCCCTCCCCCAGCCCCTTAAACTGAAAGATGGAATATTGAAAGTTGAAAGAAAATTAAAGTCTTGTATCACACTGTTCAAAAATTTTTATTTTGACCGGTTTCGACTACTGAGTAGCCATCTTCAGAACCGGGAGACTATAACAAGGAGACACATGGAAACCTCAAATTTTAATTTGGAACAAATACAAATGTAATTTATTGATCATACTTACACTATATAACTACAGGATTCAAAATATGGTTCAAAGTTTCAACAAAGTAGATAAATGTTTGAACGTATAACTTGTATAAATAAAATAAAATATAAATGAATTTGTAGAAAATAGAAGTGTGTATCGTAAAAAGTTCTTGAAATAATCAAAATATGTCAATGAAAGACAAATTGACAAAACTTTTGAAGAGTAAAAACTAGATCAAAACACTGTGTAATTTTGATGTTGTTAAATTTGTTCGATCATTCAGACATAGAAATTTATTATTTTTAATGAATCTTTTGATTTCCAAAACCTCCAAAAAGTCTAAAATCGATCAATAATGACTTCAATCATCATGCAAAACATAAATTTGCAATATTCCAATCACACATTCATCGAATGCTTACTCATGGTTTGAGTAATGAAGAAATTATTTCTGAAACTAATTGCTTCTGCAAATAATTTCCACCCTAACATTATTGATAAGCTTATTAGCAGAAAACGTTACAAACTGCAACTAGAAGAAGCATATTCTCAAAATTTAGTTATTGAGAAAGATTTTTCTCATTTTCTCTGCCCTTCCTAGGAAGCATATCTTACAGAGTCAGAAATTTCTTTAAAAATTATAACATAAAAATAGTTATCAAACCATTGAGTGATTTGAAGAGAGGATTTTGCAAGAAAATTGATACTCAAATTTTGACACATAAGTCTGGGGTCTATAAATTCAACTGTGCAGCTGTAACGCAGCTTACATTGGTCAGACAGGGAGGAAATTCATAACTAGGTTTAAAGAACATGAACGCTGTCTACGACTTGCGTGCGGAAATTCAAGTTTCGCAGAACATTTACTTGATACAGGACATGATTTTAATATTACTAAAGATTTCGAAATTTTACATATACATAAATATGGTTCAACTTTAGACTTTTTGGAGGTTTTGGAAATCAGAAGATTCATTAAAAATAATAAATTTTCATGTCTGAATAATCAAACAAATTTAGCAACATCAAAATTACACATAGCTTTAATCTAATTTTTACTTTTCAAAAAATTTTGTCAAAATGTTTTCCATTGACATATTTTGATTATTTCAAGAATTTTTTACGATATACACTTTTATTTTCTATAAATTCATTTATATTTTATTTCATTTTTACAAGTAATACGTTCAACCATTTATCTAGTTGAAACTTTGAACCGTATTTTGAATCCTGTAGTTATATAGTGTGAGTATGATCATTAAATTACATTTGTATTTGTTCTAAATTAGAACTTTAAGTTTCCATGTATCTTCTTGTTATAGTCTCCTGGTTCTGAAGATGGCTACTTAGTGGTCAGAACCGGTCAACAAAAAAAATAAATATATTGAACAGTGTGATACAAGACTTTAATTCTCTTTGACCTTTCAATATTATTCATATCACACTAGGGTTAAATCATTCTCATCATAAAAGATTGAAGTTTGTATGAGATTTTCGCAAACTCTGATGCTAAAGATTGATATAGGAATTTCTTGTTATAGATAATAGTTGAATAAATTGGAAAAAAATTTAAAAAATAGATAAATATTGTTATAATCAACTTACAAAAACAAGTGAGATCCCACTAAAAACATTTCCATGTGAAATGTTGCCAAGACGAGACCATATGGCTCGCACTGTCAAAAAGCTATGGGATCTCATATAGAGCCAAGCTTTTAACACTGCACGCCCTAACTCTACAAGCCCTAACTTCGCGAACTCTATACTCTAGTCAAAATATGTGACTTGGCCAATTCGCTACAATCACATAGGCATAAGGTGAAAAATTCATTCACTGTTCATAACTTTTCTGCTATACAATAGCTCTTGTAGTAACGAAACGGCCAAGCCACATATTTTGACCAAGGTGTAGAGTTTGCGAAGTTAGGGCTTGTAGAGTTAGGACATGTGATGTTAGGAGCTTGGCTCTACATGAAATTTCATAGCTTTTTGACAGTGCGAGCCATATGGTCTCGTCTTGGCAACATTTCACATGAAGATGTTTTTAGTGGTCTAGTACACTTAGAAGCATCATGCAATAATCACTTTTACACTCACTGTATATACGTTTGTACTCACATTTATGATATAGTGCAGTTTAAAGTACTTTGTTATAATCCAATATTCCTTGGAACAGGTAAACTTTGTAACTATCTCAAACTTTTTTCTTTAATCTCATTTTCCGTCACCCAGTATACACTATCTGAATGAATAAACTCATGTATTAACGTGAATTTCAGGCAATCTACTAGATCATGGTGAACAGCACATCACTATATAGATAATAATACACTGAACCAAGTGGTGAAGATAGCATTTCAAGTGGTACAGGTGGCAGATTAATTTGGAGTGGTAAGTTTGATTTAACGGTAAGTGGTAAAGTCTTGCAGCTCAAAAGCTTAATTTTCATCAGGCAAGTGATAACCAGCACTATTAGCAGTTATAAAACAGATGAGATGTCTAACGTATTGAAGCATTGGCTTCGAGGTTAAGAAATGTATTTTCATGTTTATTGAACTATATTTGCACAAAACTGTTATACGAGAAATAGTTCTAAAACTAATGAGCACTGTTCCTCATCAGATCTAATTTTTACCTTAAAAATTGTTACGTTTGACTCACAACTTCGATTTACATCAGTTGAATGGTGAGACTTTCAGCCACTTGAGTACTGCAATTTACTTTTGGTTATATTAGCGCTCAAAAAATGTGAATACAAGCAAACTTCTTCCTATTTATCAATGAACAATATTAAGGTTGTTAAGAAGAGGAGTAGGGTCAAGGTGTGGTGGGAACACTGCTCTATCTAAATACATAGGATAAAATATTCATTGCCAACTTCAAATAAACAAAATTTCGATGATTAAAACTAATGGAAATGTTTGTTTTCAGTTGAAAATACATGATTTTGAATGATTTGGTTCCTTATTCTATTCTTTTATAGAGCTTTCATCGGTTGAAATATTTGTTTTTAATATTTTAATGAAGCTACAATATGGTATGTATATTACGCAACGCTGTAGAATTTCGAAAATATTTTTGACATTTGACGTTTAGTAGTGGTAATGCATTTCATAACCAAACAAACTTATTGATGATAAATCCACATCAAAAAAATAATATCGATGGAAGAATAAATAAGTTACTCAATCAGTGTACCGTCAAGTAAGAGAAGTGATAAAAAATCTTGTTTATTCTAATCACACACACTCTTCCTATTTCATCTCATGCGGCGACGTTGCCAAGCGTATGATAACTTTCTAAATTTTAGTAGCTTTTGTACAATTTTTTTGAATAATAATTAAATTTTCTCTAAAACTATAAACAAGACTTTTTTGAAATTTGGTACACATGTTCATAAGACTTTCGTAGATATTTTGACAATTTTTTGTAATGTTTTCATTTCAGGTAGTCGAGATAATGACATATAAGTCAATGTGAAACACGTCGCGTGCATTAACGCAATGTAATAATATGTCACCGAACAGCAACTTTGACATTTTTTATCTCGATAACTAGAAACAAGATTGAGTTCAAACTTTGCCAGAATATTCTTCACTCAACAAATAATATACTGTAAAAATTTGAATGAATTCTCATATACTTTGATTTCCTTCTCAACAACCTTAAATTGTAAAACAAGCGTTACAATGACCGTGGTTGTAATATGAGTGCAGTTTGCGTAAACGAGCCGCTGGCGGGTTACGCAAACTGTACGAATATTGCAATCGGTTATTAACATTTGTTTTTCACACCATTTTTCCTATTTCGCATGAATTTTATTTTGATTAAAAAATTATTAAGTATTGGAAAATGAGTGTTATCCAAAGTTGGTTGCACTGACAGATTCAATAAACAAAATTAATGAAACAAAGTTTGTTTACTTCATCATTTTGTTATCAAAATCGAACGATTTTTACTTTTCTCCTGCCTTTTCCCATCCATTTTCTGTGAATCTGGATATATTTATTGGGAAATTATAATTCAAGCTTAGTAATATTGACAAATTCAATAAATATTTCAAGTTTATTGTGGGGAATTCAAGATGCATGTAAAGTGACAGTCAAAATGACAGATTTATGTTTGACAACTGGACAACTTCACGAATAAAAAAGTCACTAAGAACAGTTGCATAAAATTTAATTTTGTACAACTATTTTTAAGAAAATCAGTGGCACAAAGTTCTTTCTATATTCTACTCTATATTAGAATTAGAAGGAAATAAAATCAAACTTACAACAGAATGACACTAGCACAAGATGGAAAAGATGAATAAGACGTCAAGAGAAAAATCGGTCAAGGAAGAGCAATAATAAGACAGCTACATCCTTATCCGTGGAATGAAAATATAATCAAAAAAAACAAAAAAGCAGCCATACTCAACGATCTTGGGAATCTTTGTCACTTACGGAGCAGAAATATGGGTGCTGAATGAAAATTTACGTAGTCAGATTGCCTCCGTACGAATGGATTTTTGAAGAAGAAGTGCCAGTATATCCCGTGTGCAGCATATTAAGAACGAGATAGTAGAACAAATAATGCATGTAGAGACCCCATATTAGAGACAATCTAAAGAGATCAGTCAATATGGTACGGCCACATAAAACGAATGAGCGAAGATGGAATACCAAAGAAAATGTTCGAATGGCTATACAACAGAAGAAAAAGATCAGAATTGAAAAGAGGAATAAAAGAAGCAATGAACGAAATAGGCCTCAAAGAAGAAGAATTGAACGACAATAAGAAATGAAGAATGAAATGCGAGAAACGGCTGTAATTGTAATATACTGTAAATCATTTCATTACATCGCTCTTTAGTTTCGGCAAGAGAAACATTATCAGCTGATGCTGATACTTCTATTAATATGCAGATGGAATATTTGACCTCAAGCTGTAGCAAGAAGTAGAGTAGATAATGGTCGATGATGACAATGTTCTCATCAGGATACATTCTTCTATTATTCACAGCTTTCTTCCAGAACACCTTCCTACTCTCGGAACCACTTCTTACAATCACTTAATGCAATTGCTAACAGCTGAACGTGGTATTTCACGTTTCCTCTGAGTTTCAAATATTTCCTCTTTCAGAATATTTTTTGACTCAAGCAGAAGCTTAAAGTCGTTAGGCTTTCTATGAAAGCAGTTGAATCATCCAAAAAAAAAACGTGAAATAAATTGTGATGAATGGGCAGAAGTGTTGTTCCGCTGGATCATCCAGTCTCTACTTTTCAAGAAATTAGGCCCAACATAATCTTTTAGAATTTTGATGTAACACTCTGTATTTTCTATCTAATCTTTTAACGCATTTTCATAATGGGATTTCAGGGTCAAAAAACAGTAAGCATTGTCTTATTTTGCTTTTTAATAGTCTTTTCTTTTACTAGGAGGATCTAGGCTCTTTTCCAAGGATCACCGTACATATTTTTAATCTTATCCATGGTTTCCGAGCAAGATTGTTTGATCAATGCGTCCATTTGTTGTACAATGCAACATACACGATGCTCTACGCTCACATAATAGTGTGCCATGGCCGAGTTAGCTGCTCATAGGTCATTTTGTTTGGAGGAGGTAACTGACAAACATTTTCTCCAAACTTGAATACCATTTGTTGACGATAGTATTTGTGGATAGATAGCTATGGTTCAAAATTGGATACTTTCTAGACAAACACCGTACTTACAAATTACACAATAATTGTGACGACCTATTATTCTTTCAGTGTGAGGCAATTACACCTTTCTAATATGCTAATATATATACCAGGTGGTGCACTTGCTATCTATGGGAGAACAGGAGAATGCACGAGCTTGTTCAAACTATTTTGTACATCCTGACCCTGTACCACCCAATTCAATTATTCCAAACGATCTATTATCACCAGATTCATGAAGAAGCGCAAAATTTTTGCTCTGCGTGGATGACAGAAGCTGGTACAAAATTGAATTGAAAAATCAAAATCAGACAGATGAGCTAGATTTTTCCAACAAAGAGAGCAACAAATTACAATAGGAGAATATTAGAACATATTCCAGATGAATCTTAAAATTACCAGTTGCAGATCATTATGCTATTAATCTTCAGGGGAAATTAAAGGACTATCGATTTGAGTGGAAGTTATGGATAGAAAAGCTGTCCTGAAGGCCTGTAGCTCAAATTTATCTGAACCGGTACTTTACCCTAAAACTTTTCTAGAAAATATCTAATAGCGTGAAACAGCTGCTAGATCTAAAAGGTATATATTGTAAGGAAATAAACATTTGTCGTTCCATTATGAATTGATAAACTGTCGTTTGTTACACTTTTCGTCTCAGTCGATTTTTTTCCGAAGCATCGCACATACGGCACGGAGAACAATATGAAATAAAACATAATCTGCTTCACATACGTCACGATATAAATCAAATGGAAGATACACGATTGGGATTGTGGATATCGACTGGAGAATATATGTGAAGGGATCTTTCGACGCGAGGTGAAAATACAGTTCGAAATAAGCGAGCCAACTTTAAAATAAAATACGTGTTTTGTTCTTGTATGTCTTTCTCTCTATCCAGCGACTGAGTTATGAATTTGTTCAAGTCAGAAAGCGTATCTGCAAATGCCCCATTGACACAGAGATATTTTTTTCAATTTGATGATTGCATTTTGAAACCCAAAGTATCAGTATTTTGTTATAAAGCATAATATGATTTTAAGAACCAAAATTAAGATGTTAAGAATTACCTTCACAAATCCAAAAGTTTTTATCTATAAACATTGTTTTCTGACTTTTTATCCAATTCATCTCCGATTCAATCACATAATTCTTCTATCAAGGCATGTAGGAAGATTTAATATGTCTTGTTCAAACTCAAGTACAATTTTTCAAAAGCTCAGCATGAAACATGAGTAAACAGAATTTATTTTTAACTACAAATTCTTTTACAAAATTAGATTTTCAAGTTACTGTAGTTCCTGTTCAGATTGTATTACTTCCGAAACAAAAACAGCAAAAGAATAATATAACTAAAGTTTCTTTTGCTTTTGTTGTTCCAATTTTCTAAAGTTGATACGATTGCATTAATAATCAGTGTATGTGAAGAATGGGTCGAGAAGTTTCCACATCAGAAACAGAAACAGAAACAGCTAGAATAACAAAGTTTGAATTCTCCTGCGTATCAACACATTTGAAAGTGTTTGCAGTTACAAATCTGCATATCTATATTCAAGCGAAACGCAACCCGTCAAGAACAAAGTTTGTAATCTTTTCTTTGGCGAGCAGCATACATTTCCCAACGTCACTGGGTGCGAGATTATGGTAGAAATTATTTAGCGTCTACTGCAGGAATATACGCGAAGGGATGAAAGCTAATTACTCTTTTCTGTAGAACATTTTTGCAAATCTACTTTTTATTATCTGGAAACATGCAATCGACCACTTCTGTAGTATTTGTAAAGTCTATACAATTAATGCGTTCTTGAACTGTTTTAAAAAGAGGATTGGGAAATGATCTAGCTCATACTCTATGAGTTATTCCATGTACGCAGTATAAAACTTGCATAATTTCCTCAAACAATTGTTTTTTGTTCTACTCACACTTCATCTTCATGAGTTTTGTAGAATCACACGGATATCAATAAATCTGAAGAAACCTAATTATTGACAGATTACCCTATTTCACAATTGGCTATATCCACTTGAACAAGATTTCGGTCGATCTATGTGAGTCTACTGACTTAGCGACAAATTAACTTTTAATCCTACGGGATCTGATATGAGTTGAAACTAGAATAGGGTTATCCTATCCACATAACAATGATTCTAGAATGAGAATTATTATTATTGACTATCCAACTTTATTCCTCAAATATGTGCGTCTATCTTCTATTGATGGTAATTCGAAATTTGGTATGGATATATTGACTATAATGAACAAAATATATGATAAATCAGTTGATTATTTTGATGAATCAGATCGAATGTCATCAATTTCAGGATAAAATGTAGAACGGTCACTTAGTTATCTCATGTCAAACTTATTCTGTAGCAGGTTTGAATACAAATATTTTTGGATAGTATGATTCGAAATGTGTCAAATATGACATGTTAAGAAGTACGCATACTTATTTTTGTAAAGAGTTCTTACAACAAAAAATAACAGTTAAATTCGAATGCATTTAAATGTAGCCCTAAAAAGGATACTCTCTCCAAACAGTCATCACCCTAATTTAGAAAATCTGACGTGAACATCATGTAACTTACTTGTACATCATTAGATATATACACAAATTTATTCAATGAAGTCTTCTGTCACTTCAGATTATAATTAATATAATTTTGATGATATTTCAACATGGCAAATGTCAAACAAAATCAAAGAATTGCCTACCTTGGCATTTCAATTGAACTGATTGTTTTATACGGCAAACTCTGAATGTCTGTTACACATATAGACTGCACTTCCAGCTAAGCCGATTGATACAAAAATAATAGATAAATATTTTGATGCTACAACAAGTTCAAACACTAGATTTCAATATGCTATGGCTGATCATTCTAGATTTATGCAAAAATCTGGAGAAAAGTTTCAAATAAAGTGCACCTCTGGCTTGACCGATTCATACGAAAATAGCAGATAACCTTTCTGATACAACCTCAATTCCAAATACTGAATTTCAACATCCTAACGGTTGATCATTATAAATTTATTAGAAGAATTCGAAAAAGTTGCAAGTAAAGTTACAGACGATTGGATCCATAATGCGAGGTGCACAACTAGATCCTATACCAGACTTAAATACAAGATTTCAACATTATACGTTCAACCAGTTTTGAGATTTGCGAGTTACGAACGAACGAACGAACGCACATATGTACCGACATCAAGCTAAAAATAGACAAAATAGATTCAGAGCAAAACGAATACTTCCTTGTACCTAGTACAAGTGAGTAAAAATCCCCTTACATGTTCCTTGAATCAAATCAAAGTTTATAATAATAGTTTAAGGATTCAAGAGAATTATTTTTGGCAAGTTTTGATTTTCAAATTAAAAACAAAGGAAATTGGAAGCAATATCTTAATTTTTTATACAAAAAAGATTTTACACTCAATGCATTTCAAAAATTCTCAAATAATGAATTATTCTGGATTTGAAGTTAAATAATTTAGTGGGGAAGCATCTTAGCTCAATGTTTCTGGAAATTAATAATTAAGGCTTGAAATACGAAGACTGTAGCTCTTCTTATTTTCATAAGGAATGTCAATAATTTGGAAGATACACGTGTTTGAAGTTAACTCTTACCGTTAATTGTTTTCACTTGAATTGGATCATTGAAGATAAATAATATAGAAAAACTGACAGCATCTGTACTGTTTTAAGCAATCAATTCTTGGAAGAGATTAAGAGAAATACAGAGTTTTTCTCTCGTATTATTTTTAGAGTTCATTGCATGACTAAAACAAGAACTCGCTTTGTCTTATCTAATTCAGATATTGCTCTCTTGGCGGTAAGATTTCATAATATCTTGAATCATGGAGGAATAATCATAGTTTCCATACTTTTTTGATATTCATGCACACTTTTCGGTTGGACATTGCATTGACTTATGCATTCGTGTATGTATATTCTAAGTTTTCCATATACCTATAACGTGCAGCAAGAAAAAAATGATTTCTGACTTCATATGCGGGATCCACGTCCCAAAAAACATGAATAATATAGATTTGTTTCTTGTTATCTGGACTCTAGAGCTGATATTCACCCTGTTAGAGTCAAAGGAAACATTTTTGTTGTCGGAATATGAGTTTTATGCTCAAAAATATAAGATCTTGCAAGAAGAAGTTCCTCTTGCCCAAAGAAGTGAAATGCAGCTTTTCATTTTACCTCTTTTCTTATAAGTTATATCAGGGATGGAATCGCAAGTTTGTAAATTCAGGCTCCAGACCTTGAGAGCATATACATATTCAAATAATTGGGTCAGTATTGAAGTTCGAATTTCAAGAGTTATCTTCACCCTTCTAGGAGTAAAAGCACATCTATTTCTTTCCCATATTGTGAAACCTCAGAAGTCAAAAGTTCCTATGACAAGAAATCAATTACGGGGCGCTATAGCAATAGTGAGAAATTTGAGTACCTTTTATATATCCGAGATATAAAAAGTTCTTGATTGTTTATGAGCTCTAATGAAAACTGTCAAACTATTAAAAAAATTATTATTAGTACTGCTTTTTTTTGTATACAAACTTGATACCTAATCTCATTTCATCTATCTCTTGCATCATACGAATATAAATGTAACAGAACTTAGAATTTCAAAGTTTCATCTCCTTGTAATAACTTCTTCAACTGTTGAAACTCCAAACTCCAATTGTTCCCTCTTCCCTCAGATCTAACTAACTTATAATTTCCTGATTGATCGAGATCCATCGGAGGTACCTCTAATTTGAATTATTTGGCTCAATTACCATTCACTGATAAACATACCTTCAACGCTTCTTGGAATGAAAGATGACTAAACTTCCGAACATTAATGATGATGAATTGCGTTCCATACTCCGAAACTTTTTTGTTCCCTGAATATTATTGACTATGTGGAACTCTGTTGTGTTGATCGTTTCAAGAAAGTTTCCGATGTAATGTTATTGTTTGGGTGGGAAGAGAGAAGAGATTAACCATGGGTAGTTGTTACCTTGGATACATCCACAATCAAGAATTAGTTAATGGCTTCATATAAATTTACCTTGTTTGCAAACCAGTTATATTAAGCATTAAAGTTCAACTTTATAATGAATTTATAGCAATCCGTTTCTCCAAAAAACTTGGAACTATTCTTCAATAAGAATTGTGAAATTGTTTCAACTCTTTCAGGAATTTTCTGGATAGCACTTGGAAAACCATTTTGACACAAGCTTTTCAAGAGAAAAAGTGTTCTACATGTCCAAACTGATGCAAATTACTTATTCCCATTTCTTCAGCTTTCCCAATATTACATTCTTCATATTAAAGTCAGTTTCACGTTCAGTCTCTTCTTATATATCTAGAAACATCTAAAAACATTCAATTTTGTATCCGTTGGAGATGTCTTCGATGTACCAGCAAATATGCTTTCAATTCTTCAATCACGAATTCATTTATTTGTTCCAGTTATGCTCCTCCACTTCATCATTGCAATCATTCACACTTTCATCCAACTCAATCAATGAAGTTCCATATTCATCAACTTTCAAAACAAGTTGCCTATCCTATCGAACATATTTTCCTACTAACAACAACATTATCAGCATACGCTAAGTTTGTACTATGCTTTCAACAATCTACGTATGAAATAGCTTGTAATTGTAGAAGAAGTTAGATTTATCTGATGTGCTATCTAATTCATAAGATCTGTAGCTGCACAAATTGATATGTTGGTATTGATGCGACAAAAATTGAGTAAAAGCGATGAGTAGGGCAAATATTAGTAAAAATAAACTTCCAAAGGTACAGAGCTTGCTTTTGATATGGAAACACAAAAAATTCAATACACTATTCTCAGCACAAAGTATTGAAAACATGTCCAGTGCGTATAGAAAAACAAGAGCTACTGAACAGGAAACAAAAACTGAAACACTGAATACTGGTGAAGTTTGCAATTGCGCTTACCAGTTCGATGGAAACGTAAATGTAAACGAATCGGCGGAAGGCGAAGTAAATGCCAGCGAATACCATTGATGAAAAGTTAAAAGCATTTTTTCCATCAGTGAACTCATAGGTAATATAAATTCCGATCAGATCAGAACAGAACGCTTGTATAAATAGCAGAGCGGGAGTTTGGGGCTGGAGCTCAACTCAACCCCTCTGCCATTAGACGACCTGATTGTTCGATTTCAACCAATTACTTATAATGTAACCGATTTTACAATGGCTACTTCTCCGAGTAATCATACTATCTGGAAATATGAAGTCACATCTATACCTGAAATAAATCACAATCTACTTTCGGTTTAATTATATTTGAAACTGATATTCTGACTTTATTTCATCATGTGGAATTGAATACTCATGATAAGATGAGAGTTCATCGATTTGATGTGTTCAAATATCTCTTCTTCTAACAATGACGAGTACTCTGGAATATTTTGTTCACAATTTACATTCAACGCTAATCTTCGAACAATTTTCATGAACAGGGCACATGCACATTTCTAAAAAATGGAAGAAAATGAAATACGATATTTATGAGACCTTTGTATATTTCCAACCTTCCTTTTCATATATTTTCTTTCGAATTCTTGGAGTAATATCAACCACTTTGTACCAGCAGACTTTCCTTTCTGAATTTATATCATTCAGCCCTTTTTACAGAATCTAGATTTCCGGAACTGGTTTCATATTGGGAAAGGATTCTTTAAGAGCAGAAAAAAAATCAGTGTTATTTCTCTGGGGTGTTCATGATTCTATAAGCGCTGCAAATTCTGAACCTTGTCTCAATACCAGAAGCGGTATCTACAATATTTTAACTCTGAAGACAGTTACTTTTTCGTTTTTGAATTGTTCCATCTGGGTTGAATGGAAAGGAGTTTTTATGCGACGCACACACGTGCATCTAACGTCCTTTACATGAACTCCAGCGACATCCAGCGGTGCTTATATCGTCAGAATTCATAACGCATACAGCTTCTATATCGAGATTTTGAAGATGATTGAATCCTGATGTTCACCCTTCCTTACCCCAAGAACAAGTCCTAGAATCGAACGATGGATCTGTATAATCTTATTGAAGAATCATTTGATGTCTGTAACTGGACCCTTTATAATATAATTAAAGTAATCCTGATTAAATTAAATTTAGATTTGGAGCAAATTTTTCCTCTGAAAGAGGAATTCTCGACAGGATTATTATCAAAGTGATTAATAATCGTTAAAGGCGGTATATTCATGCAAATTGAATATATATTGTATAAGTAATAAATTTGAAATTTGTTCTCCGTTTCAAGTTATGTTTGAACTAATATAGTTCCATAAAGTTCCTCAAAAGTTTGATATTTGACAACTTTAAGTGGTACCATGTTACCACTAGAATTGCTATCTGTACTATTAAAATTGCAAGATTTCACATGTTACCATTATATAGACCTTACCATCTCAACCTACCAGAGATTGTATCAGAAATTGTTGATGTTCGTGGACAGGTAGATATTGTATACACAGACATGACACGTGCTTTTAATTTGGTAGGTCCCGATCTTTTGCTTCAAAAACTCAGTGCCTTTGGAGCTGCACCTTTCCTTATAGAATTGTTGACATCTTATTTTTCTAATCGCATATGTTATGTCTTTTACAATGGTTTCAGTTCATTCGAGTTTTTAGCAATATCTCGTGCTCCGCAGGGATCCAATTCAGGTCCACTGCTGTTTGTCATATATATTAATGATCTTCTCCTGTCCAGTATTAGCTTACAGAAGTCTCTCTTCCGATTGATACACATAATATTCAAAATAATATTGATCTCATGATCAGCTCGTTTGAAAATAACAACATTCAAATGAATGTTTTTAAATGTAGTATGATATCTTCTACACGATGTTATACATTTGTTAATTTTCTCTATCATATGAATGGTACACCAATTTCTAAGAAAAATGTAGTAAAAGATCTTGGTATGACTCTCTGCTCTGATCTGAGTATCTCAAAGCACATAAATAATATTGTTGCTTTTGCAAACAGATCCTTAGTTTTTTCATGTGACTATCTGAAAGTTTCAATGATATATCTCTATTAAAAACATTATACTTCGCTTTTGTGATAAGCAAACTGGAATACGCGTCCATTGTATGATATCCAATTCACGCTTATTTGACTTCAAATCTGGGAAGAATGAGTCGTAAATTTCTGAAACTTTCATCCTTCAAGCTAGACAATATCTATCCAGAAAGAGATCTTGATCACAGTTGTATTCTTGAACGCCATTCAATGTCCTCGTTAGATTCTCGTAGAAAATTTATTGGTGCCAGATTTCTGGGCCAACTATTGCACAATAAAATAGATGCATCATATTTACTTTCTAGAATATGTTTTCTCGTTCCCAGGTCAAATTCAAAAAATTCTCCGACATTTTATTTATTTTCACTGCGTACAAATGTACTAAAAAGAGCACCAATTCATAAAATGTGTACTATTGCCGAAGAAATATTTGATGATATTCTCAATTAACACTGATAGCCCTAGAATGACAACGTGGCGTCGCCGGTGACCATGAAAAATTGAAAGTTGGTATCACGAGCTCGTAACTTTTTCTATTCAGTTAATACTTTCAGTACATTCATTTCTTAAGCATATGCTTGCATGTGTGAATCGGTCCGGCTGATTTATCTACTATTGCTATCATATATCTTCATTTGTCGTATAGGACGCCACATTGTCATTTATGATTTATTTTAAATAAGATGTTGATTAGAAATTTTTATGAGAATAGATGCTACAAAACGTCCTTCTACCGACAAAGAGTTGATTCAAATTCTTGATTATTTGTGTGAGAATGGAATTCATGGTAACGAAGAAGAAGAAAGTGGAGACGAAGATTTTAAGGAAAGTGCAATAGTAGCAGAATATGAAATAGATGTAATTCATCAGATAATTATGCAGATATATAATGTCAAAATCAGATAAAGGAGTAGCACAAAAAAGACGAGGTAGATGTTCCTAATTTCCCAGAAAATAGAATCGCAAAGCTCAAAGCAAGTGCCTGACGTGCTACAAAAGCGTATGCGCTGAGCATCGCCGTACTTGATGCCAAGATTATTGGAATATATCAAAATGGACTGAATATACCTTTGTTAATATATTGTCTCATACTATGGACAAAAAAAATGGAAGAATCATCTAGATGATGAAAGCGCATTTTTGACAGCTCATGAATGCTTGGTCCTTCAAAGATTTCGCAAATTACCATCTGTCACAATTACTGAGCTTGAAATCAAGTAGTTTGGGCAAACTTACGTAACAGCAGCTTCCATTTAGTACTAGTTTCAAGTTGACTATTTGATAGGTACATAATTTATGCACGTACAAACTCAAAAATATATTTTATTCTTCATTGTTTAGTTATTGACTGACGGGAGGTCAAGTACTGTACTTTAAAATGATAATTTGATCTTTATCAGAGCTATATAAAAAAAAATACACCAAGAGTGAACAAATTTTCATCCAATAATAATAATTCATTGTAATAAGCTTCAAATTCGAGTCAAACAAGTCATTGGATGAATCCCGGACAGATTTGACAACTGTACATGATAATAGTGACTCGCGCGGCTAAAGTTGTAACTAAATTTTTATCTACTTTAATAAATTTTATTTGTCACATCCCTAATGTCATATATATCTATGGGCATTGTTTCAGTTGAAACAAGTAATTAAATAATTTGATCTTCCACAATCACTGAGCTTGAATTAAAGTAGTTTGTGCAAACCTACGAAACAGCAGCTTTCATTTAGTACCAGTTTCAAGTCTATAAATGGTATTGTTGCTGGGAACTCAGCGTCACGCCAGCCAGCCAGCCAGCCAGACAGCCAAAGTGAATATAATAGCGCTTTTTTCCAAAAGATGCGCTAAAAATATTGTTTTTTATAGTCTTTTGTGTTATTACTAGTGGAGTGCTCGGGCTGATATTTTCTGTATGTATTTGGATGGTAACTATGCTATTCTCCGTTGCGCAAATATTTATTGATAGTACTGCTCCTTCAGATTATAATGATCTATTTTATACGCTATGTCAGTAGCGTTGTGCGCGGCACGAGCGCCGTTCTGGTGGCGACACTTGGCATCTATTTACTAATATATTTAAAATCGTGACAATCAACAAATTTTGACGGACTCACGTAATTTGCAAAACTGGCACCAGAATTAGCAGAAAGTTTGTTACAATGACAGTAATACTTTGATGAAGGTCTCAAGAAGTTGATTTACCTATATTTAAATCCAAAAGTTTGAGCAAAGGGAAAAAATTGGTAGAAAGCTTTCATGTCAGCGACGAAGAAGAAATTAAAAATAACGAAGAAGATAGTGAAATTACAGGAGCTACTTTGTGCGAAACATTTAGTGATAGAACAAATCTGAATTTGTATAATTTATTGGTCGAGATATGTGTAAATTGTTATAAATGTAAACAGTTTTCTACTTGACATGATAATACGTACGTTCGGGTGTACTTTTTGTATGTTCTTTCTAATTATTGTCTGGATATTGGATCAATAAACAATATCAATTTTTCCCGTGAATTTAGATAACTTCATCTAATATTTACGAGTTATTTTTATAAATTGAAAATAATCTGTGTGACTATCATAAAAACTTCTTGATTTGGTGTGTTTTGAATTCTTCATTAGGCATCATTCATGCCTAATGATTTATTATTTGCTTGTCACATACGAGTTATCCTAAAACATCATTCATTTAAATAAGTGAAAATTCATTAATAAGGATTCATTCATGATATTTTGTCTTCAATCTATAATCAATGATAATATTGTTGAAATATAATTTTAATAATTCAATATTGATACTGTACAAACATTATACAATTTAAAAAACACAGACTGCTTATTTCTAAAGTTCGCTAATATAATAATAAGTCTGTGTTTTTTACATGATTGCTGTAAAAATTTATTAATACAGGTAAATTAAGGTCGAAAAATTGTTACTATTAGTTGCAACTGCAAACATACAGCTGCAGTTTGCATATAAATTAACACAGAAAGTATCTGCTACTAGACTGACCAGTCAATGATTTGGAATCGTCCAGCACAGTTGAATGAATATCATAAAAGTGCAAGGATTGATAGTATGTACTATTGCATAAAAGCAAACTGAGAAGATAACTTTTTCACAGTTTCTTACGCCCATTCGCGATTCGGAAATGAATGAAATTTCAGTTCACCATTGCGCAGTTGTGTGTGCGAACACTCAGACACACAATAAATTAAACCTTGTCCCGATATTTTCAAATTTTTGAAAGTATTCTCCATATTTATTTGCTTCAAAGACTCAGTTTGGCTTTATGCTCTTTTATATTTGTTTTGACAGCTCTAGTCAGTATTAGTAAAGAGCTTATAACTTCTACCGCATGGAGTCGCGTTCGTCGCTACTGACGAACAAACGTAAAAAAAATTATCCGGAACAATAAATAAAACCTGATATCCTATACGACGCCATGTTGTCATTATTGTAACAGAAATCTAACGTTTTCTTTCTAGGGTTGATACTCCTTCACCACACGATGAATATCTTTTGTAATCCTTTTTTTCATGCAGTCTTCATTCCTTTGGAATATCATAATTTCTTGTTTATTGATACATTTTTATATTGTCCTGTTACTGGATTATTCTGTTGGGCAGTAAATATATCATTATTATAATTGATATCATTATTATACCACTATTGAAACCTGTGAAAGTTGAACATACTACTCTTACCACTTGGTTTTTGTGCAGTGCAGAAATAAGAAGGAGAATATCTCTCTATTTGAGAGGAAATCTCTTTGAATAAGCTAGCTCATATGTCATGAAAAAAGCTGAGAATGAATGATTTATGGTTGATTTCATGATATGTGAAGACGACTTGAAGAGTGAATACCCTTTTTTCCTCTGAATTTGTTCTACAGGTTTTCCTTATCGAGAATTAGAACAATACCAACTTGTATTTTTCTAATCATAAAATATATCATTTGAACATGATCGCGAATATTACTGCTTTATCTTCATGAAATATCACTCATAAAATTAAGCAAGTAAGCCAGCACTTCCATTATATTCAATTCAATTCCCAACTACCATCCATATCTATCACATCTTGAATTCACCACATTATACAGCTCACGATTGATTGTCATCTTCACATTCTGATTATTATTCGCACAGATCCTAACTATCATTGTTATGGAAATTTCTGATTCATGCAACGTATTGTGATCAAGTAAAAGAACAATTTGCCAACTGTAAATTTTATACACTCACCCGATAATAGATTTTAGAAATAAAACAAGTAGAACATTTGAGTAGAACTGTAAATCAAAGTCAGAATAGCATATCAGAAGAAAATTGGTTGCTTTTGGTAAATCGTTCAGAGAAACATGAAGCAGAAAAGTCTTTAGTTAGAATACAGTTAATCATTTGCTGAAGAACCAATAACAAAGGAAATAGCTAGACAAAAAGAAAGAACAATCCTATATACCAATTTGCTTAAATTTTTTGAATTAGAACTGTCAGTTGGATGTTACCAAAAAAATTTTTATCCATCGCTGCAGCTTGAACGGTATATTTAATTTTGTTCATTTCTTCTCTATTCAATACATCTTAATGAGGACTAGTGCCTTTTATATATTTGAAAACTGTCACATGTATAGTAATCACAGGAGAAGGCCAAAACCATCGATTACAATTGTCAAAAATGACAGTTCACCGGCCGTCGAAATATTCTCAAGTTATCTCTGACAAAAAATTAATGAACATCAGGTCGCTTCTGTCAAGTTTGACATACAGGTATTTTAAATATTTCTCAAAATATTACAACATCACTATTTAATATAGATATTATGTATTGTTATATAAATAAAATATTCAAATGGATAATTTGTGATGTATTTGAAGCTTCCATCAAGCTTATTTTAATAGAAATAAATTTTTTGACATTCAATAAAACGTCAGTATTGCCAACTTATTTCATGAGCAGAAACTGCACATGCGTACTCGCATTTGCAGTCAATGACAGTTCACATCAATGTACACATCTCATAAATAGAAAGTAAGTAGTTCAATTGAATAATATTAACAAAATGACAATCTTATGTAATATTTTTTAGGCTATACTCAAACTTCTTTTGGAATAAAGTATAATGTCACAATACTATGCATTTTCAACACAGAATAGAAAACAGGCATATCTCGTACAATATAAATCCTTTCAAACAAGCGATCGCATAGGTTCCAAGATGATTTCAACATGTAATTGTTATGAGAAAATCGATTCTAGTAATCAAGAAACTTATTTTAGTAATGAGAGTGTAATTTATGTAATATTTTTTAGGTTATGCTTGAGTATTTACTAGAAGTTGTTATAGTAGAATGCTCGATGATTACGATTCCATTTGTTATCAAGAAATCAATTCTTTCAATCAAGAAACTTACTTTTATTTAAGATGCCAACAATAGCTCTTTTCATAATTGGAATTTTTTCGTGCGCATGCCTGGACATCCGCCATGTTTCTTGGGCACTTAATACTTAGATAAGCCGTTGATACTATGTTTTCAATGTGAGATTTTAGGGAATTCATATTTATTACAATTTTGATATATATTTACAGTAAAATCATGATACAAGCTTTTTAATGGAAATATTTATTGTTATCAGTTCACAAAGGGGCAGAATAGCGCTATTGTTATGGAATATGTCACAGCGATATGCGTAGTAAGTGATTTTTGGACAATTAATATTATTTAATTAGCTTCCCAAAGCCTTGTCTTGAATTTCGTCGAAAACTTATCAAATCAACGAAGCAAAAGTATCTGAAATTATGTCCAGAATGTGTTAAATGTGATCTGTTACTGAATTTTTTGATTGTTACCCTCTGTATTCAGAATTGATATTGTATTGAATAATTTGAACCTAATATGAAAATAATTGTCATCCTAGCGTATCAATAAGTTCTGCTTTATTACCACCATGAGGACGAGCATAACATTTCAATCATCGTCGTTATTGTATTAACACACCATCAATTACTCTTTCATATTATTGAACTGGTAATAGTGGTAATGATCGTTGTTGCCCAGCCTTATTTATAAAAAGTATTCTGGCTTTTGCGACAATTTTTTTTAGATATTTCTCAAATCGAATATATCCATTCAGGATCATCAACGGAATAAGGTTATTCATTGGTATGTTTTCATAATTATCCAACTAACTTCGTATTTCATACCGTAGAGTCGAATAAATCATCAAGAAAAGTATTTGAGATGAATGGACCATAAGCATGTATTCATGAATACACTAGACAATTTATCTTATATTTAAGAATATTTCAGAAACATGCATACAATAAATTTATAATTAGCGCTGCAGGTTGAAGAGAAATTCAGTCAATCTACTTGGTACCTATCTAATCACAGAATTATAGTTTTGTGATGATATTATTGAACAAAATTTAACTATTTGTAGGTACTGGAGAAGAATTAATAAGATTTGGAACTTCTGCTTGAGTGATATGAATTTAATTCACTAATACTGATTCATCCATTTTCCGACCATCCATCATTTGAATATACTATTTTCTAAATACGATTTATATTCTAATTTACATTGCTCTCCTGTAAAATAAGTACTGAAGATTAAATGCCACTTGAAATATCTCAAGTAACTATAGTTTGGTACATGTGATGAATATTCTGCAATAAAAAAATAAATATTCTCATCAACTTTTCATCTGAGGTTATGTGGAAAATAATTCTCCTGAAAACTGCATTGAGCTGATGAAACACGATAAGCTTGGTTGTGAACGATTCAAATAATAAAATAATACTCGAATAGATTAAACGTATATATTCTGTATACTATAAAAAAGTGACCAATTTGATATTTATTATTGATGTTCCTATTCACTGGGTAAATGAAATGGAAAATGATAAGAGATATTTACTTAATGATTCTGCTTTCGATCCCAAAAATTCGATCGATATACATATACTGCAAATATTCATTCAAAGTTTGATATAAAGACAATTATATCATACTGCTATATACCGTTGGAGGATCTTTGGCTATATCAAGTTCATTGGAAAGAGTAGCAAATCTCAGTAGTTCTAAGATTTTGATCTGAAGTTTCTGACATCTAATAGCCTAGGCTCTGATGTTTATTCATGAGCTAATGATTCAATGCGTAGTAGACAAATCTGATGTATGCACTAGAGACTTGAATGGCATTGTTGAATTCAAGAGTTCATTGTTGTACACAGGTTATACACAACAAACGTAGCCTATATGGATTACAGAAGATATGTACCAAAAAATACTCAACTTGGAGGAGTTCTTAATGATAATTTTGTACATAATATTCCATTAAAATATTAGTGGGGTGCTCTTTCTACGTTTTACATGTATGAATCAGACATTAACACATATATTGCAAGGACCAACCAATCCAATCGTACATTTTGTTGAGGTACAACAATAAAACATGCAATCATCAGCAGATTATAAGATTTCTTTCAATCAATGAAGCCAATACATTGAAAATTCAATTGAATCAACGAACAGGAGTTGACATTGATCAAAATTGGTGAGAACCATCAGTCCATAACCTAACAATGGATCAAATAGAGTAATGACATCAGATTACGACAATGGGGCCATCAATCTGAATTTTTTATTTGTTTAAAAATATAAATCAAATATTTCTTGAGGAACTAACTGTACCTAAATATTTTGTACAATAATCTATGAATCATCAAATGGATCATGTTACAATATGATGACACAAATTCATATTATAGTATAAATAGTTCTATCAATTTCGTATTTGTAGTAATACTATATTTCTCCTGAAAGCTGCATTGAGCTGATATAACACGATAAGCTTGGGTGAAAACGATGATGAAAGTATCATTCGTCATTATTCATTCTTTCTCAAATTTTGAGATACAAACGGAACGTACGCATACACTTCTAAACCGTTTGTGCGCATGCGTCAGTTGTCAATTATTAATCTCTTGCTGCAAACTAATCTGAAATCTAGAAGTGATGTTATTCTATTAAACATTCGTATGCGAATAGAGTCTTCCATTAGACCATAAGTAATTTGGGTAGATTTTCACAATAGGAACCTGGTAGTAGTTATAAAAGTAAAGAGAGATGGCGCCACAGAGATTCGAAGAAATTTTCCAGTGGCACTAGAACGGTGGGGACTAGAATTTTACATTCAAGAAAATGCAACTTTAACATAACCTAAAACGAGCTTCCCAGGCCAATTAGTATTGGAAAACAGTAAATCAGTATTTTTCAGTTCAAAAAACACAAAACTTAACCTGAACCGAGCTTTTCAAGGTCAAGTAGTATTGGAAAACAGTAAATTAGTGTTTTCTCAGTTAAAAAAAAAAAACAGCCAGAATAAAACCTAAACCAAGCTTTATAAGCCAACTAGTATTGAGAGAAATTCATTATTATCAGTGAGCCACACACTTGTACGTATTTAGGTGGAATGCTCTTTGTTTGGAAGCCACTGACTATAGCAATACATGTACAAGATACGCGCATGCGCACGTCACTAGATTCCTAGCACAAAAGTGAGCTGTAATTTGTATTCGTATTTTTCTCTATCAAATATTCTACAGCTTTTACAATACTTATTGTTTTAGCGATGTGAGAAAATGAAATTTTATATGTTCACGAAAAATTAGAATGTCGTGACATGAAAATATTTCAAATTTATAATGAGACAGCAGATTCTAAGATATTGTATCAATCTGTATAATAGATAACAATGTATGAAATAGTATATTGCAGGGAAAGTATCAAGTTCAATGAATAATTGTTAGAAGTGATCAAAAGTATTTTTTTCTATGGTTCATTTATGTCATATTAAACGAATGGAAGCAAATTTGAGTCTTCAAAATAATCTGTTTATGTTAATTGATGAGCAACTGATAAATGATGCAACTGACACATAGCCAAGTGTTATTGTGCTTATGTGAAACTGGTTCGCATCATGGTCAATCGGAAGGCTAGAATCATAGTCCCATAAGAATCTTTGGACCGTTCTTAACCGAAATGCATTATAGAATTATTATTATTTTATTAAAATTATGATCTATTACAGTTGAGAATGTGCTACTTCGATTTAAGTCTTCTGAAGCAGTTTTACAATAGCACAAAATTGTACTTTACTATCAGACAGTTCCATCTACTGTTAGTCGTGCATCAGACATCAATAACATCATAACTGAATTCATGCAGTCAGAAGATTCAAATTAGATCTGTTCAGGTAGTTGATGTATATATTGGTATGCAACTCCATTCAAAATTAAAATTAAAATCAACCACTGAGACGCATTTACAAGAAAGTATAAGGACAGTTGTCGCTTTCAATGAATCTTCACTTTTTAGACCCTACTGAGCCCAAAAACATGATTTAAAAGGGAGTCAGTCGTTGTTTGTCTATGTCTCAGAACACGAGTACTTGAGAACGCCTAGAAATCTTTGACTGAAATTTCATATTCAAGTTTTTTATCCGAAAAATTAGTTCATATTTATAAATAAGGTACTTTCAATCTGTAATACCAAAACTTCATTGATGGAATGTTTGAGTTTTTTGCCTTTATTTTATCAACGGTGGTATTTATCAAAAGAAATAAAATAACTTAGATTGATCCCCAAGTGAATTGGCACAGCATTCACCTGGAACATTTCCCTAAATTATTAGCGGTTTGATTTTATTTATCATGAAGTTCGATGAATTTTTTTAAAGTAGGGAAATAATTATTATCAATGCAAGATGGAATTTTTATACTTATATTTGGACGTGGCATACCAAGGTTTGTCGATGGTAGCGTTGACGATGCGTTAGACGAAAAACGTTGCAAATAAGAAAGAAAAACATGAATATATGAGTAAAAAATTATGTCCGCTAACTCTTAAATTATTGCAAACTTAATACATGGAGTAAAGCATTTTCACAGTGGTATTGGCAATTTGTAAAACTTTTGCAGTTTTCCATGCAGAAATAGAGCATGTAAATTCACGCATCACGGTCTTATATACAGGTCTTGGCACTAGCATCTCACTACCATTGATAAGAGATTGACTCTTATTGGAGAATTTAGCTATTATTAGTTCCTCAAGATGTAATATATTGTATTTGATGATTATATATCTACTTATAATAATAGTCTCAGGCCCGGTTGAGACGATGGTTCTACTAGAGAAACAATTTCGCCATCTCGTCGCTAATCCTTAAAGGGAATGAAATCAATGATTTTCTCAAGGAATTTTATCTAGATATCATTGGAAACTGTCAATCAATTCAATCACGGGCAGAAAAAGTGTAGAAATATAATATGAATCAGAGGAATTATGTGAGCTCAATTCACATTCGAGATTGATTTTGTAAAAGAAGAATTCTTGTCAGAGAGGCGGTACATATATGGAGCTGCGACGACTAGTGTTTCTGTAGTTTGTAAAGGAGTTGAAATCAATAATTTCTCTCCAGATGAATACATAAAATGACATTGGGAATTGTCTATAAAAAACAGTGAAATCACGAATAAGAGAGAATGCAGAAATATAATAGAGAGCAAAAGGATTCTGTTAGCTAAAATTATAATCGGAACTAATCTTATCAAAAAATTATTTTTGCCGGAGGCGGTTTACATATGGAGCTGCGAAGCCTAGCGCTTAGACCTGCGAAGCAGGTCGAAACGCTAGTCTTATATACTAAAAGGCATAAGATACACTTTCAGTTAGCCACGGCTACAGCCTAAACGAGAGCTCTGATTAACATGATTTTTTTTTTATAAATTTGATATTCTTGACGAGCAGTGCCTTTTGGGGGTCTCAATTTTTTAGGTCTCATAGGTTTCGTGTAAAAAATCAAAAATCGTCAAAAATTCATCCTGGACATAGTAGGCATGTACAAATAATTGTTGAACATCGATGACGTCTGTCAGCTTTGACGTTTAATTTTTAATATTATTTCATTGAATATTGCAAAATGAGAAGGATTTCCACAAATTTATGTATTAATACATCTATTACAAACATGAGCAAATCACTTGTGATACATTTTGAGCTAATATTATGCTTAAATATTAAAATTGTTATTTTTTTGACATTTCGATAACTTCAGTATTGCCAACTTATTTCCCAAACGAAGAATGTACATGCGCACTCGCTTCCACGTAAAAATAGTAGCCATGTACAAATAATTGTTGAACATCGATAATATCTGTCAGCTTTGACGTTAAAGTTTCAATATTATTTCATTGAATATTGCAGGATGAGAAAAATTTTCACAAATTTATGTATTTATACATTTATAACAAACATGAGCAAATCACTTGTGATACATTTTAAGCTAATATTATGCTTAAATATTAAAATTACTATTTTTTTGACATTTCAATAAATTCAGTATTGCCAACTTATTTCCCAGAATGTACATGCGTACTCGCTTTTGCGCAAAATTCCAATTCAAGTTTCAACAATGTACACATCTAATGAATAGAAAGTAAGTAGTTTAATTGAATAATATTAACAAAATGACAATTTTATGTAATATTTTTTAGGCTATGCTCAAACATTTTTTGAAATGAAGTTATATGTCACGATATTCATGCATTTTTAACGCAGAATATGCCTGATCGCAAAATGGATTAGTTGTTGGCTAAGTTATAGAATGATTTCAACATATAATTGTTATGAAGAAATCGATTCTTATAATCAAGGGATATTTCGATTCATGATGTTTCTCTGTTGTGGATGAAATAAGTACTGAAGATTGAATGAAGTTTGAAACATGTCAAGTATAGTTTAGCTGGTACATGTGGTAAATATTCAACAATGCTCGAGTATTTATTTAGATATTCAATATTGTTTAGTAATAGTTTAGTTCATGCTATTCTCACATCTCTTTCAGTTGAATAAATTTGAGTTGAAGACTTGATAAACCCAGCCAATCGAACATTTTGCTTGAGTCAACAATGAAACAAGCAATAATCAACTGATTATAATATTACGATAATGGAGCCTTCAATCAATATTTTGTACTTGTTGAAAGATATAAATCATACATCACTCAATGAACTTAAATAACTTCGTATTTGAGGTTATGTAGAGAGTAATTCTACTAGAAGCGGCATTGAGCTGATGAAACACACTAAGCTTGGGTGAGAACGATGATGAAAATATCGATTGTCATCATTTATTTTGAAAAATGTAAATTATAGCATATCACTGAAATAAACTGTACGTAAATATTCTGTATAATACATGTCATTTTATTACAATATCAAAAGTCACTAATTTCTTATTTAGTGTGGATGTTCCTATTCAATTGGTATACAAAATTGGATATGAAAAATTTTCTTGATGACAAGTGCATTGGGGAGAGTAGCAAATCTCAGTGGTTCTAAAACTTTGATCTGTAGTTTTTGACATCTAATAGTCTAGGCTCTAATGTTGATTTATTTCATGAGTTAATGTTTTAATACGTAGTATAGGCAATTCTGATGTATGCACTAGAGACTAGAGTGTTATTGTACACAGGTTGTACACAACAAACATAGCCTATATGGACTACAGAAGATAAGTACCTGAATAATGCTTTTTTCAAATGATTCTCTTCTTGAAGAAGTCTTCAATAATAGCGTTGTACGAATCATTAAATTCAAACATTTTTGCTCTCTTTACGTTTCAAATGAGTGAATCAGACATAGACATATATATTGCAAGTACCATGAGATCTTAAACTGAAAGTTGAAACGTGCATCACTGCTATTTGTGGTACATTTTAGGACTAAATTTCAATAACTCATAGATAAGACCCTTGTAAGAATAGACATATACGAACAAGATTTTAGAACCAAATTAATCCATCTACTTACATACAGGCCTGTCAAATTGTTGAATATTACGATTCATGGCTTTTTGGATATTCTTTGCCTAAAATTGTACAATTTTATTATACGTCAACAAAATATATCTTTGTATTTAAAAACTACAAATACGATAAAATGGTGGATGACGTGAACGAAGATAAAATGAAGTGAGAATTATTGGTTAGAACTTCCAATTTAATAATAAGGTACACTAAGGGAATGGGAACCCAAGGAAGTTCCAAAAGTCACAAAGAGATGGCGGTATCAGCATGCACAGAAAGTTTCTAGTGGCACTAAAACGGTGTAAACTAGTATTGAAACAAAGAAAATGTATGTTTTTTTTTTGTTTAAAATGAAAACAACCGAAACATAACCTAAACCGAGCTTTTTAGGCCAACTAGGATTGGAAGGCAGTAAAGTGGTGATTGTTGTCCGCGAGGCACACACTTGTACGTATTTAGATGGAATGCACTCTGTTTGAATGCCACTGACTAAAGCAACACGTTCGAATTACGCGTACGAATTACGCGCATGCGCACGTCTTTGGGTTCCTATTCCCTTAGTGAGCCAATAATAATTGGTAATATCGATGAGAAAAATCATATATGGGATTGGAAAAAATTAATTTCTCAAGAAATGAAGGAGACACATGATATGGATAGATTCAGTGCTTTATTCTCAGATTATACGTATTCAAGAAAGGGTTTTCGCTAAAAATGTTGATAGATGATACGGGTTGCTGCAAGTGAAATTTTACTGTTGTAATCAGCTGATTTTAATGAATGTCATTAAAACAAACAACACAGACATCTATTCCAACAGTTGGTAACATTGTTAGGTGTGACGTAGACTCTCGGGTGCGCGTGCGCAGGCGCGTGCGTAAGAAAGAGTGGATAGAGATATTTTGTGAGAATCAGATATTATTTTTCTTTTAGTGTTTGTTCATAATATCAGTTCTTGAAATACATTGTAATAGTTGAGAGAAATCATATATGGGATTGAAAAAAATTAATTTCTCAAGAAGTGTAGGAGACACATGATATGGATAGATTCAATACTTTATTCTCAGATTAAACGTAGTTATTCAAGAAAGGGTCTTCGCGGAAAATGTTGATAGATGATACTGGTTGCTGCAAGTAAAAATTTTCTGTTGTAATCAGCTGATTTTAATGAATGTCATTGGAACAATCAACACAGACATCCATTCCAACAGTTGGTAACATTGTTAGGTGTGACGTTGACGCTTGCGTGCACATGCGCAGGCGCGTGCGTAAGAGATATTTTGTAAGAGTCAGATATTATTTTTCTTTTAGTGTTTTTCATAATATCTGTTATTGAAATATATTGTAATTGTGAAGAACATGAGTTTTTTGTTGGATATTAAGGAATCGGATGACGAGTAGTCACATGATACAACAGCTATCAACATTTCATTATTTTGATCAATTCCTTGATATTGTATTCTATTGAATAGGCACTTTGAACAACTAATATTGATTTAATGAATAATGTTGAATTCATTTCAATACAAGTTAAATCACAATTCCAGAGAAAATTGAATATTGTAGCTCTATACAAGGAGTCAAAACATGTAGCGTGGGCTTGTGAGTAGTGCCTCAATGAATAAGAAACATGTTTTTGGAAAGCAAAAGTATAGCAGAGTGCATGAGCTCCAAGATTATTACCATAGGAACGTGGAGCATGCATGTTTCCCCGAATGTACCATTGGAGCTAAGTGATTAAGACTCAAAGCATTGATTTAGAGAAAAATCTATGAGGATCAATGCTACTTCGGAGAAAATAGTCGGTCTTTCAATCTCGCAATTGAGCTCAGAAATCAGATACGCTAATTCATGGAAGGAATCAACTGAATGATTCCCCTGAGAGAAATATTTAGGATAATGGGTGTAAGTGATGAAAACACAAAATTTCAACTGAAATTCTATTTCACTTTTCCACTCGATATTCTCGGTTCCACCTGGAGTAACCATCTTTTTGTATATTCGATGTACATGCATCATTTCAGTCAGCATTATCAACCATATCTATTCGAAATGATAGTGAGAGTTGCAAAAGAGACAGAAAGATTGTGATAACATACAAATTGACGAGCGAAGCAAATTGTAAGGATGTAAGTATGTCGTCAAAATGAAACAGAAGGATCACATGAGCTGTAATAACTAATACTCTAATTTGTATTCGAAAACAGTAAAGCAATGACTGAGAATATGCGAAACATGGCACAGACATGTTATCTCGCTGTGAAGTTTTGAATTTAGACTTTGTAATTCGTAGAAGAGTTGGAATCAATTTATCCGATTGATGAATACATGGAATAATATTGAGAATTGTCAATAAAAGACAGTGAAATCACGAGTAGGGAGAAATGCACTAATATAATACGGAGCACGAGGGTTTTGTGGGCTAAAATTGTACTTGGAGTTTATCTTATAGAGACAGAATTTTTTCCGGAGGCGGTTCACATATCGAGCTGCGAAGCCTAGGGCTTAGGCCTGCGTAGCAGGCCAAGCGCTAGTCTTATATACTAAAAGGCATAAGGTACACTTTCAGTTAGCCACGGCTACAGCCTAAACGAGAACTCTGATTTACATGATTTTTTTTTTATAAATTTGATATTCTTGACGAGCAGTGCCTTTTGGGGGTCTCAATTTTTTCAGTCTCATAGGTTTCGTGTAAAAAATCAAAAACCGTCAAAAATTCATCCTGGACATAGTAGGCACGTACAAATAATTGTTGAACATCGATGACGTCTGTCAGCTTTGACGTTTAGGATCCAATATTATTTCATTGAATATTGCAGAATGAGAAGGATTTTCACAAATTTATGTATTAATACATCTATTACAAACATGAGCAAATCACTTGTGATACATTTTGAGCTAACATTATGCTTAAATATTAAAATTGTTATTTTTTTGACATTTCGATAAATTCAGTATTGCCAACTTATTTCGCAAGCGAAGAATGTACATGCGTACTCGCTTCCACGTGAAAATAGTAGCCATGTACAAATAATTGTTGAACATCGATGATATCTGTCAGCTTTGACGTTTAGGTTTCAATATTATTTCATTGAATATTGCAGGATGAGAAAAATTTTCACAAATTTATGTATTAATACATTTATAACAAACATGAGCAAATCACTTGTGATACATTTCAAGCTAATATTATGCTTAAATATTGAAATTACTATTTTTTCGACATTTCGATAAATTCAGTATTGCCAACTTATTTCCCAGAATGTACATGCGTACTCGCTTTTACGCAAAATTCCAATTCCAGTTTCAACAATGTACACATCTAATGAATAGAAAGTAAGTAGTTTAATTGAATAATATTAACATAATGACAATTTTCTGTAATATTTTTTAGGCTATGCTCAAACATTTCTTGAAATAAAGTAATATGTCACGATATTCATGCATTTTTAACGCAGAATATGCCTGATCGCAGCATGGATTAGTTGTTGGCTAAGTTATAGAACGATTTCAACATATAATTGTTATGAAGAAATCGATTCTTATAATCAAGGGATATTTTAATTTATGATGTTTCTCTGTTGTGTATGAAATAATTACTGAAGATTGAATGAAGTTTGAAACATGTCAAGTATAGTTTAGCTGGTACATGTGGTAAATATTCAACAATACACGAGTATTTATTTAGATATTCAATATTGTTGATTAATAGTTTAGTTTATGCTATTCTCACATCTCTTTCAGTTAAATAAATTTGAGTTGAAGACTTGATAAACCCAGCCAATCGAACATTTCGCTTGAGTCAACAATGAAACAAGCAATAATCAACTGAATATTATATTACGATAATGGAGCCATCAATCAATATTTTGTATTTGTTGAAAGATATAAATCATACATCACTCAATGAACTTAAATAACTCCGTATTTGAGGTTATGTAGCGAGTAATTCTACTAGAAGCGGCATTGAGCTGATGAAACACACTAAGCTTGGGTGAGAACGATGATGAAAATATCGATTGTCATCATTTATTTTGAAAAATGTAAATTATAACACATTACTGCAATAAGCTGTACGTAAATATTCTGTATAATACATATCATTTTATTACAATATCAAAAGTCACTAATTTCTTATTTAGCGTGGATGTTCCTATTCAATTGGTATACAAAATTGGATATGAAATATTTTCTTGATGACAAGTACATTGGGGAGAGTAGCAAATCTCAGTGGTTCAAAAACTTTGATCTGTAGTTTTTGACATCTAATAGTCTAGGCTCTAATGTTGATTCATTTCATGAGTTGATGTTTTAATACGTAGTATAGGCAATTCTGATGTATGCACTAGAGACTAGAGTGTGATTGTTGGAATCATGAGTTCATTATTGTACACAGGTTGTACACAACAAACATAGCCTATATGGACTACAGAAGATAAGTACCTGAATAATGCTTTTTTCAAATGATTCTCTTCTTGAAGAAGTCTTCAATAATAGCGTTGTACGAATTATTCAATTCAAACATTTTTGCTCTCTTTATGTTTCAAATGAGTAAATCAGACATAGACATATATATTGCAAGTACCATGAGATCTTAAACTGAAAGTTGAAACGTGCATCACTGCTATTAGTGGTACATTTTACGACTAAATTTCAATAACCCATAGATAAGACCCTTGTAAGAATAGACATATACGAACAAGATTTTAGAACCAAATTAATTCATCTACTTACATACAGGCCTGTCAAATTGTTAAATATGAACGAGATTCATGGCTTTTTGGATATTCTTTGCCTCAAATTGTACAATTTTATTAAACGTCAACAGAATATATCTTTGTATTTGAAAACTACAAATACGATAAAATGGTAGATGACGTGAACGAAGATAAAACGAAATGAGAATTATTGGTTAGAACTTCCCATTATTAATAATCGGTAATATCGATGAGAAAAATCATATATGGGATTGGAAAAAATAAATTTCTCAAGAAATGTAGGAAACACATGATATGGATAGATTCAGTGCTTTATTCTCAGATTATACGTATTCAAGAAAGGGTTTTCGCGGAAAATGTTGATAGATGATACGGGTTGCTGCAAGTGAAATTTTACTGTTGTAATCAGCTGATTTTAATGAATGTCATTGAAACAATCAACACAGACATCTATTCCAACAGTTGGTAACATTGTTAGGTGTGACGTAGACTCTCGAGTGCGCGTGCGCAGGCGCGTGCGTAAGAAAGAGTGAATAGAGATATTTTGTGAGAATCAGATATTATTTTTCTTTTAGTGTTTGTTCATAATATCAGTTATTGAAATATATTGTAATAGTTGAGAGAAATCATATATGGGATTGAAAAAAATTTATTTCTCAAGAAGTGTGGAGACACATGATATGGATAGATTCAATACTTTATTCTCAAATTAAACGTAGTTATTCAAGAAAGGGTCTTCGCGGAGAATGTTGATAGATGATACGGGTTGCTGCAAGTAAAAATTTACTGTTGTAATCAGCTGATTTTAATGAATGTCACTGGAACAATCAACACAGACATCTATTCCAACAGTTGGTAACATTGTTAGGTGTGACGTTGACGCTCGCGTGCGCGTGCGCAGGCGCGTGCGTAAGAGATATTTTGTAAGAGTCAGATATTATTTTTCTTTTAGTGTTTTTCATAATATCTGTTAATGAAATATATTGTAATTGTGAAGAACATGAGTTTTTTGTTGGATATTAAGGAATCAGATGACGAGTAGTCAGATGATACAACAGCTGTCAACATTTTCATTGCTACATTCATCAATTTCATTATTTTGATCAATTCCTTGATATTGTATTCTATTGAATAGGCACTTTGAACAACTAATATTGATTTAATGAATAATGTTGAATTGATTTCAGTACAAGTTAAATCACAATTCCAGAGAAAATTGAATATTGTAGCTCTATACAAGGAGTCAAGACTAGGGCTGGGAAAAATATCGATATATCGATATTTATCGATATTTCTCCAAATATCGGACTTCGATATTCATTTTTTTCCGTATCGATATATCGATATTCCGATAATTATCGATATTTATCGATAATTATCGACATTTATCGATATTTATCGATAATTATCGATACTTATCGATATTTATCGATAATTATCGATACTTATCGATATTTATTGATAATTATCGATAATTATCGATAATTATCGATACTTACCGATATATATCGATATTTATCGATATATATCGATATTTAGCGATAATTATCGATATGTATCGATAATTATCGCTAATTATCGATATATAGATAACTATCGATAACTATCGATAACTATCGATATTTATCGATATTTATCGATAATTATCGATACATATATTTTTCGATAGCTATCAATATTGATATTTAGCGATAGTTATCGATAATTATTTATATTCATTGAAAGTAATCATCGGTATTCAACAATACTTGACGAAGATTTTTTTCGATAAAGTTCACAAAAAATATGACTACTCCTCTTACTTAACACACAATTGCATGGAAAATTGTGAAAATTTTGCGAATAAATAATAATAATTTGAGAAATCTCTTTTGCAAAAAAGTTTTTCCGCAATCCCGGGAGTAGAAGACGAATTGAATCCCTTATTTCAGGGACTTAAGTTTGGGTTTAGTCCAGAAGCATCTGAGATGATAAAAATTTCCAAGGAACCAAAGTAGAATAAACTAATAAAGACCAAGTATCCTGAAGTAAATTTATTTTATGAAACAAATTCTAATCAGTTTGAGCTTCCTTATGACAACAAAACCATTGCTGTCAAATAATCGACTGTCATCTAACAGAGTAAATTTCATTTACTCTGGAGGTGAAATACTCTGCCCTTTATAAAACCGGGCATAAGGAAGTGAATAATCGAAGTACTTGAGTGTCGAATTGAATTATTCGTATTAGAGTTCAAATCTTTATCATTGATAATAATTCATATCAATATTTATATCAGCATTATAGCAATTTATACAATTTTACAAATGCATATTGTTGTTCGTGAATTTTCTAGTTTTTCAGGGTAGTAAATTCTTCTTACCTTTTCTGTAGTCTTAACAATATCATCAAATTTCGCACTCATCTTTTTGAAAGCAAGCTTATTTATTCAACAACTGCTGTAGCCAGCCTTGTTACTATGGTGATTTTTCTATCAAGTTTGTTGTCAATATTGGAAGATTGAATAATCTGTTTTTAGACTATTGTGATTCAATATAATACGGTGCATTCAATCTCTCAGGTGAGAATTGCCCTCAAATTCGTCTCGTGCGTCTCAATTTCCGATTTTTTCCAATCGATATATACTCCAATAATTATTATCAATATTCATCAATAATTATCGATATAACTCAATGAATATTGTTATTCATCCATAATTATTGATGTTCATCTATAATTATTGACTTCCATCAATAGATATTGATAATTATCGATATTCATCGATAATTATTGATATTTATCGATATTTATCGATAATTATCGATATTTATCGATTATTATCGATATTTATCGATATTTATCGATATTTATCGATGTTCATCGATAATTATCGATTATTATCGATATTTATCGATATTTATCGATATTTATCGATATTTATCGATATTTATCTATATTTATCGATATTTATCGATATTTCTCGATAATTATCGATATTTGTCGATAATTATCGATAAATCGACATATCGATATATCGGAAATTATCGATAATATTTCAGTATCGAATATCGATATTTGAAACTGAATATCGCGCAGCCCTAGTCAAGACATGTAGCGTGAGCTTGTGAGTAGTGCCTGAATGAATAAGAAACATGTTTTTGGAAAGCAAAAGTATAGCAGAGTGCATGAGCTCCAAAATTATTACTATAGGAACGTGGAACATGCATGTTTCTCCGAATGTACCATTGGAGCTAAGTGACTAAGACTCAAAGCAGTGATTTAGAAGGAAATCTATGAGGATCAATGTTACTACGGAGAAAATAGTCGGTCTTTCAATCTCGCAATTGAGCTCAGAAATCAGATACGCTAATTCATGGAAGGAATCAACAGAATGATTCTCCTGAGAGAAATATTTAGGATAATGGGTATAAGTGATGAAAACACAAAATTTCAACTGAAATTCTATTTCACTTTTCCACTCGATATTCTCGGTTCCACCTGGAGTAACCATCTTTTTGTATATTCGATGTACATGCATCATTTCAGTCAGCATTATCAACCATATCTATTCAAAATAATAGTGAGTGTTGCAAAGGAGACAGAAAGATTGTGATTACATACAAATTGACGAGCGAAGCAAATTGTAAGGATGTAAGTATGTCGTCAAAATAAAACAGAAGGATCACATGAGTTGTAATAACTAATACTCTAATTTGTATTCGAAAACAGTAAAGCAATGACTGAGAATATGCGAAACATGGCACAGACATGTTATCTCGCTGTGAAGTTTTGAATTTGGACTTTGTAATTCGTAGAAGAGTTGGAATCAATTTATCCGATTGATGAATACATGGAATAATATCGAGAATTGTCAATAAAAAACAGTGAAATCACGAGTAGGGAAAAATGCACAAATATAATACGGAGCACGAGGGTTTTGTGGGCTAAAAATATACTTGGAATTTATCTTATAGAGACAGAATTTTTGCCGGAGGCGGTTCACATATCGAGCTGCGAAGCCTAGGGCTTAGGCCTGCGTAGCAGGCCAAGCGCTAGTAAGAAAACTAAACGGTATGTACGATGTTATATATCAGGAACATTCGATACTGACTCTTAGCTCCAATTGTTCCTTGGTTGACTGCAATCCTTCTCTGAAGCTGTCGTAGCCTGATTGATGTAAGAGGCGAGAGTTCGTGAGTATTTCCAAATCCAAAATCACAAAATCCTAAATCCGTTCAATCTTCAGGCCGCGAGAACTCTTTCTTATTGTTCGAGTACGCTTCCCGACAGGTGCTTATCGCTAAATGGAAAAACGCGGGACCAATAATGTCGCTAGACGTCCAAGTAATACCAAGAAAGATTCCGCAAGCGAATTTATATATTTCTTCCTACTTGACTTGTTCCTCCTCCAATGGATGAAAATACTTAAAAATAAAATTGAACTCCAATGGAGGAATCTATAGGATTGATGAGAATTATCTATTTTCCTAATGCCAATTGCAGCAGTATCACTTAATCTTGAATGAAATCATCAAATAACTCAATTTCAAGTCTAAATTCGACAAAGGTCGGTTGAAACCTCTTGAAAAACTCATCATTCATTATTCATTTCAGACAAAGTTATATCATATCTGCTTAGTGATTGCTGATATCATTGAAGGAACACAACAGCGAAACTGAACAGCTTTATTTGATCAATTTATATTCTGTCTCTCTGAGCTTTAACTACGTGGTAATTTCAATATTGATGAAAATCTAGATGTCAATGTTGGAATTAGCAAAGAGGATATAACTTTATTCATTAAAAATAATGTGTGCAAATGCGGAACGAATATATGATCCAATTTTCAAACAAATTATTCAATCGTGATTAATTCAGAAGAATAAAGTTTTGATTCCTAGAACTATTCGGATTCCCAATCGTCCATATTATACAAGAAACAATCATATTCTTTATATGTGTAATTGCTGCCAGATCTCCACATATCGAACATGAAAAAGTGTACTTAGCTTCGATGTTTTTCTGTCTCTTCGTGAAATTGATAAGAAAATTGAAAGAAGGATATCAGCTTGCTGCGAAGTTAAGGTGTATTAGAGATGCTAGCATGGAGTTTGACTTTTCCAAGAGATACATGACACAGTGTGCATAGAAGAGAACTTGTAGCTGCATTGATGTATGAAAGAGAACTCTGTTGGAATCAGAACAGATCGAAGGCGGAATAAATTGTTGTATGCAAAATATGATATTCGGAATAATGTAGTTGGGAGTGCGAACATCAGTTGGGTTGGTTTGCTTCTGTGTGAAGCATATCGAATTGAGGACATTTTGAAGAGAATTCAGAATGAACATCCGATGTTCAAATAAATTGAACTCTCTGTTGGAAAAATTATAGTGATGCAATGTTCGACCTTCAAGTATTCAAACCATCCGAGAAACTAAATCAAGTGAACCTTGACAAGAACATTATATGTATTTAATAAGAAGCACTGATGGCAGATCTTGTTCCATGGCACTTAAAAAAAGGATAAGGCTCAAATATTCTGTTATAGAAAAAAGGTGATCAGCAACAAATTTTAGTGTTGATAGCAGTTCCAATATAAAAGCATCTACTAAGATTTCCATGTTCACGTAATGAGATTTAGGACAGATTGATTCTGTATGTTTTGTACTAGGAAAAATACATCGCACATGTAGTCCTACTAATTTAACATTACAAATAGCCTAATCTGACTTTGATGTACTGAATAGATAGATTTTCACATTGACTGATTTGTTAATTCAGGATCAGATGGTCTATTACAGGATGATGTAGTTGGGTCCAATAATTAGTTATTCTATTTTGATATAATTGGGAATGTCAACGGTAGATTGCATTATATAATTAATTGTTTTCTGAACAGTTTCAACTAACTCAGGTGTTTGAGAAAATAAGAAATCAAAAATCAATTTGAATATAAAATTCTTTTTCTGTTCGAAAGAGACATGTGCGGTACTACATTCTGGTAGGAGAAAACGTTTATTTTCCTCAATCGATTGAATTCCAATAATTTGTTTTCCATCGTTCGCCCTTCCGATTGGAGTTTCCGAATCTGGAATTTTTTACTTCTATCATTTACATACAATTGTTTATTTTTTTGATGGAGCTTTCAAAAGAATGAAAACCAGGGTAAACAAATATTTGGTTTCTCAGTAGCCTGCTATAGTGCAGTTCATCAATTGTTCTGATAATGGATGCATGTTCCGTACTTATTCCTGATATATCTTATGAATGCACACCAATATACTGTGAGGAGTAGAAAAAATCTGACGTAGACATCACGTGACTGACTTGTACATCATTGGATATATATAATCAAACACAACATCTCATCATTCCACGTCTAATCGGTTGCTGGTAGGTCATCATTCTGATGCTAAAACATTCCTAAATACTGATTTCCAGGATTCTACGGCTGACAGTTCTGAATTTATGCGCAAAATTCCAAGATCGTCAAGTATAGTGCACTTTCGACTCAGTCGATTTCAATGAAAATAGGATATAAGCATCTAGACAGTACTATCATCTTGAATATTGTAATCTAATATTCTACGTGCAATCGTTTTGGATTTATGCGGAAAATTAAAAAATGTTTCGAATAAACTGCACTCCTGGCTTAGCCGATCACAATTTTAATACAAGGTGTACAACTAGATGCTATAAAAGTGCTCAATTCGAAGTCTCAATATTCTGCGACTGATTATTTTAAATTTATGACAGAAATTCGAAAAGTCTGTAATATGAAGTGCACTTCCGGCTCAGTCGATTGGGACAAAAATTGGAGATGATCATTTGGATGCTACAGCAATTTCAAATACTGAATTCCAGTATCCTACGGCGAATCATTCTAGATTCATACGGAAAATTCAAAAAATGTATCAGGTGAAGTGCACTTCCAGTACAGACGATTGCAACCATAATGCGAGGTGCACATCAAGATCCTAGATCCTATACCAGTCTTCTAAACAAAATTTCAGCATTATACGCTTGACGAAGTCTGAGATCTGTGAGTTACGCACATACACACATACATAAGTACATACGTACCGACATCAAGCCAAAAATAGTCAAAATAGATTCAGGAATGCTCAAAACAGATATATCAATCAAAATCTCGATATGTGAATTTTGTCGGTTTCACAATATTTCCTTGTACTTTTAGACCGTGAGATAGTCGTAGATTTCAGTGCCTCATTTTGTTTTTCATGCCTTCAAAAGGTTTGATAAGTATTCAAAGCGGATATTTCCATCAAAATCTCGATAGGTGAATTTTGTCGGTTTCACAATACTTCCTTGTACTTAGTACAAGTAAGTAAAAAGTATATTGTGTCTGTGGTTAAGTCTGAACTCCGCATAATATCTGGACAATATGAACAAGACTGAAAGCTGTAATAGTAGACTTTATTAAATTGTTCAACGCCTGATAGAAAAGTTAAAAATATGCAAGACTAGAACATTTGTTCAAAAATTATGAAGTAACAACACCACGAATTGAACAGATATACAAATCGTTGTTTAAATTACGCTTGTGATATATAAACAAAATAACCCATCGAATCCATGACAAATTTAAACAGAAACAAGAAAAAGAATGCCATATGAATGTAAACCTAATTTATTTCAATTAAGGAGTTGAAAGCCTTGGGAGAGACAAACCATTAATCCTGAGGGGATATACTACCCTACTCTAACAGATAGTAAATCTTAAAGTCGGACATTCCATAGAATTTTAGTACAGTATAAGATAATTTGTATTCTCAAAGTTTCTGTTAGTATCACAATAACCAGACTAGATCATTCATTCATGCAAGAATCTATTGTTACTGGATGAGAATTAGGAAAGCCCATATAATTATTTGCAATCCTACATCGTACTTTCATTCCAATAGTGATAAACTTTTAGCGATATAGATAAATCTGTGGAATACTCCGTAATACTAGATTTCAGCCAATTCTAACACAATTGGCAAATTTTGCAGAATTTTTGCTGATCCTACTTACATATACTTAAAGACTGTTCAAATAGGGCAAAATAGTAACTGATTTTGATCTAATTTTTTAAATGTTCTTATGGTTCTTCATGAAAGATTATTACTTCTCAATTAAGACCTAGGAACATTAGGACATGTATGAGTCTCACTAATTCAAACAGAGAATCATATTTCTTTTCTAACTCAAGACATGAAACAACCAACATAATCATATTTGATTCGGACATAGCCTACTCTGCAAATAATTGCTCATTGTTATTCATTCAAGTAAGTTACATTACTGGCATTATCATTTATTATACCATAAGTAGTTGAAGTATTATCGATTATTTTTGTGGTGCTATCACGAATGTTTATTGTGCTTGCGTTTGAATACCACGAGTGTACAGCACGAGTGGTATTCACAAGCACAATAAACATGAGTGATTGCACCACAAAAATAGTCTATAATACTTTAACTACAAATGGTATACGAAGGACTATTCCAGGAGTCAAACCATTTATCCAAATTAGTTTTCTATAAATCTAGTAACAAGTTATGTAATTTCAATAGGAATGAGTAAACAAGCTTCTGTCAGATTGAAAAATTAGAATTTCTTGCATTTTTTTTGACGAATAATAGAGAAATGAATTGCGTTCTAATATGAAAACTAGTTCAGGAAGGTTTGGTGATAAATCAGAAGATGAAATTGATGAAGATATTCCGAAAAATATTCCATTAAATACGAAGAAAGCACGAGATTACAAACTGGAGGTATCCACATCTTTGAGTAAAATACTCACTTTGATCACTAGTGTAATACCCGATGGTATTTCTACACGTCCAAATACCCACTGATATGCATCGTTCCTATGGCGATTTAGCATTGTCCACCTTTTTATAAATACTACGAATGGAATAGTCAATAAAAGACCAGCTCTCAGCTACGCATAAAACTAAATAATTTCTTTATTAAAATGAATTTTTCAGGTCGAAATAATTAACAGTATTCAAAGAGATAAAGTTGGTAATATGCTGGAATGGGCACATGTGATTGAAAAACTAATTCAAGCATCTTTTTGAATACACAGTTTATATATGATTCATATTTTGCTTCACTTTGAAATGTCAACACCGATTCTAACAAACTAGAAAATAGTACCCAGTTAGATTATATTATTATGACTAGCCGTGAGATATTTTTACTCACAAATTCAAAGACGTTTATTTCAAAATTCGTTTTGTTTGTTTTGTTCAAGGCAAGATTCTATCGCAATGTACAAATCTTAAAATATGGTCTAGAATAGATGTCTATACACTTTTCTTGAGAGATAAGACACATCCTTTATGTTTTTTATTACGACAGATAGACAAATTATTGATGAGTCGTTTATTATTCAACGTTAAATTTGGATTAGGTCAATTTATTACGTTCAGATATAACTTTCGGTTAAAGACAGAAGTAAAGAGTGCTTAGTGAACTCAAATATAACATATAATTACTCCATGTTATTAGATGAAAGGTTTCAAATTTTCTCTTCGAATATACTGAATTTAATGACATTTTCATCATTCATTTATCTAGAATAGACATTATACATTTTTTTTGTCGTGATCACTATCACTACAAACTAAAACAATCAGGTGATGGATTTTATCAAAGTAAATGATTTTTTTTAGCATTTACGAACTCTGTTTTAGTAAAGTTGGCACAATCAACAACCAACGAAAATTATTTTTTTGAAGGAGCTTTGCCTGTTCTTAGAAAATTTATTGGAATTAACACATTTTGAGATCCCTTGTAGATCATTCATTCACTTTTGGTATATTAAGCTGTTATGAGTATTGCCAAGCATTACCTATTATTGCCAAAAATACAGAAAACTTAAGAGAATTTATTGCATAATGGGATATTCCACTGTTTTTTTTCTTATTCTCTTTTCTGATAGGTCATGAGCAAATAAAAGTATTAGTGAAAATGCAATTCAAAAAAACCTTATAGTACTTGAGAAATATTTTTTTTTTATTTGAAAATTTCCCGTGACGTCCAAAAGTCTATTGTGTCACTCAAACGGTAGGTCTTATTCATCATCAAACATTCTGAGAATATTGACGTGAAGTAAAAGAGGTGGCGTTAGTGTCTTGCTGATTTAACATCATCTAAATTTTTTTTGTATCGTCAGTAAGTTTATGAGTAAGTTAAATTATACAGTTATCAAGTTTACTTGTGAAAATCATGTTTCTTTCGACTAAAAAATACCAGTAGTTTAAAGCTCAATTTTCTCTCCATGCGCATGCCTGTGAAACTTGGAGGCCTCTCAAAATATTTCTAAACAGCATTCGGAAAATAGGAATGATACATATTTCAACTTTTTCGATACATCTCCAATGAATTCATAAGTACATCAAATTGCAACGCAACAATATTTTTTCATGAGCATGAACAAATCTTGTAGGGATTTGTACACTCATGAAGCCCACTCTTTGAGTACCACAATAGACTTTTAGACGTCATTATGACGTCATTTAAGTATTAAATCGTCTTTTCATAAAAACGGAGCAATATTCAATATCATTTACATTACTTATATACCTATTATTTATCCCATATTTTCATACTTTCATGAAAGTTTCTCAAATTTTGATAGTAGTGGGACTCCTCATTACTTCTGTGTTACATCGTCTTCTCCCGACTATCTGCTGTCTTAATATGTCTCTAAATAATCAATTATTGTGTAGACTACAATTGCTCTCAGATTTCTAGAGACATGTTCATAGCTCCATGCGTTTGAGAAGTATGAAATAATTTTGCAACTGCAGGATGACGCGTGTTTTGTGGAAGATTGGATATTGAAAAACAAAAAACTCACCCTAAATATAGACATTCAGTAATTCAAATCACTCGTTTATGAGAACCTTTTTGAACAATATGAAAAAGAATCTTCTCTAACAGCCCGCATGAAAAAATCCAGAGTTACGTGCCCGTCACCAAAATTTTGAAAGCAAATTCATTTAGGTAGATAAAACGCATCAAGTTGATGGATAGCCGATTAAAAAAAACGTAGCATTTAGAAAATTTTCTTCAATCTTCCTTATTTTGACAATATAAAAGAATGTTTAGAGTATTGCTCTTTTGTTACTCTAAATATAGCTCAATATGCAAGAAGAGAACGAATAGTTTCTGGATGGATAACAAGCAATGCTAATTCTAGTGAATCACTCAAAGCCTGGATGAATTCAGATGGAAAACGTATTCTAACTAATAGGGAATATGGAAGAAATTTATATTTGGTTCAAATATTTTTATTCCGAATTTTTATTGGCCGCACATTTGTACTAAACCATCATTTTGGTAATTAATAGATAAAGATGCAAATCAAGCGAGGGAAATTCAAAGTTCTAAAACGCAACACCATTGGTTAAATTGAAACGTGACGTCAAATATTATGTCAACAAGTGTGCATTGCTTACATATGTATGGCATTTGATTTTGATCAGGAAACATAGTAATCATGTGTGTGTTGTGAATTCATTTATTGGTTGAGTGTGATTCTAGCATCCTAGTAGGATTATAAGTCATTCAAGACGAAGTGGTTCTGTAACAACACAACCGAATAATCTGTCAGGAATAGATTCATTCATGATGTCGTCTCATTCTCTTTCAAATCCAAATTCTACGTCCGCTGAAGTAAAAAGAGTGAATACTGCAAAGTAATCATTCAATAATAACACATTATGTACGCTTTTTTAATATATACAATCCGAAATATGATGAGCACTAAACATAACCTATAATTTTTGTTTATTTCAGAACGAGCAAATGTTAAACGAAGCCGCATACATACACTGTATTTTATTGCTAAAACTAATCACATATAATGTTATTCATGATCTGTCAAGTTTGTTATGATACTTTATCTCTTCTGATAACCTCACATCATTTCTTTCATATTCTTAAACCTGTCTGGATTGGAAAAAAGACTCTATCAGGTACATTTCTAATAGAATTTTGCATTCAGGCACAATGCAATACTTATAAACTGACTTTTGAGCTTTCTTAATACTGAAATAAGTTGAGGAAGAAATCACATGTAGTGAACAATGGACTATAATGTCACTGGATATAGTATTTGACGTCATCAACAGAGCGCGCGAAAATGGCGGTGTTTAAAAAGCTCAAAATTATTCTCAATTTTAAATAACTTGATTACAGCACTTTATAATTCATATTTTTTACTATGTTATAACGATGTAAACAGTGAAATAAAAGTATAAAATGAATTCATGAATGTACCCTATTATGCCAATTCATTTGAGACGGCTCTCATATAAACTTTTTTGTAGCTCGATCATGAACTGTCCATCACTTAATTGAAATTATGAGTTAAAAGTGTTTCTGATCTAAGGAATTATTTGAACTCGTGAATAGAAACTGATAGTTTAGGTATTGTAGGTCAATCCGTAAATAAACGGACATCAAAATGTAGTTTTCTGTTTTTTGATAAAACGATACAATCATCATTCCAAACCATCAAACACAAAAAAGTAATTCTGAATATAGATGATAGGCGTACAAGTCTTGAAATGTAAAAAAATGATTGAAAAGTAATGGTTAGAGCCAGAGGAATCAAGCCCGGAATCCTACGCTTGCCAAACGAGTACACCCAACTTTTTTTGTAATATGACTGTGTTTTGGTGCAATACTATGAGAAAAACGATATTGTCTTGCATTTCTGTTTATCATCTCAGAAGGTGGTAAATTGCATTGGACACATGAACATCATGAAACTTTCATTGAGGTCGAAAGTCCGACCAGTGCTTACAGCGAGATTCGCCACTCACATATGTTGAACTGTGTGCCCCATTTGGAAATGCAATAAACTCGAACAAAACTTGTCACTGAACCACTAGATGAATCCATTAAATCTCTTTTGTATTTATCGAGAACATCGAGTTGAATGAAATGTATTAATAGAAGATCTAGTTAAGGAGAAATCTATTCATGCATGTCAATCAGCTCATGGTAACTAGAATAGGTTCAGTTACACCAGATATTTCTCAAAAAAACAAATTTTAAAAATATTAGAGAATTGTGACTAATTAATCGATTGTCGAAAAAAATTGTTTTCAAATATATAATCGAGAAAATTTGTGAAGAATTATACACTTAAGTTAACATATAAGAACCTAGCATTTCAATTACAATATTTCCAATCCTGCTGGGATAATCACCAAATCGACAACATGGTATCCTCGAAATATATTAAAATTCAATCATTGATATCCCTTATCCCAAGTTGGGGTTGTCACCAAGCTGATAAATATTTAGGATGAATTCTAAATCTGGGGACCTATATCAGTTGAATTCTTCAATCGAAATTCTTCGTATTAATCTCCCTGGCAAAATAACCCTGGTGCGTTGCCTTCCCAGGAGTAACAAGTTATAAATGACGTATCTTCCGTCACACTACAACGGTTAGCGATGAAATGACGCGATTATTATTATATATGGTTCATGACCCAAAATTTCATGAAAAGCAACAGTGATAATATGTAATGCAGATGTACAATAATAAATACAGAATGATTTTACTGAATGGTAGACATGTTAAATATTTTTATTCACAATCATTATAATAATATGGCAATTCTTAACTTTTTGGAGGTTGAGAAGTATGTAATTTCAAACTCCAATGACAATCTCACGGATCGGAAGCGACACTTCCATCTCTTGGGTGGGAAATGTTTATACAGGGTTGCCTAGCATGAGTCATAAATCTTTGTAAGGATAAAACGATCCCTGCTGTCAAAAATACCGATCATATCATATAATGATTCAAATAGAACAATTAATATTGAAAATGAGCGGAATTATGTTGCAATTTTGTGTGAATTATGAGCAAAATCGCTATGAACTTACATCCGTAGCACTTTCGTTCGATCCGGGGCAAGTATATAGCTCCACTTCACTGTTATAACTGATTGATATCTGCACTTATCATAATTTCACTGGATACACGTATAAATAACTTGATTCATAAATCATAAATCCAACAAATGTCAAATTAGTTAAATTTTTCAAAACATTCTTGTTTTCATAGACTACTTCGTCAATTTATTTTGTTGAAAAAAGAACGAATTCGGATCAATCATTTCTCGGAAAACTAGGGATAATTGTGAATAAAATAGTATACATACTTCGGTGAAGATTTCATATCAGCCTCGAGCTATATCTGATCCTCGAGGCTTTGCCTCTCGGTCATATAATAAGCTCTCGGCTGTAATGTAATACTTTCCACCTCAGATGTAATATACTATTCCTTGAAAGTGGCTCTGTCAAGTTGGCCCCCCACTCCAAAATCAAAAGAAAAATCAATATGGTGTTCGGATGCGCTTTTGATGCGCTCTTATGCGCCACAAATATTTTTTTCTGCGCTAGTCATACTGAGCAGTAATTACGACAATAAGTTGGGTGGGGCAAACTTGACGCTGGCCCCCCATTCCAGGAAATATCATAGTATTCATTATTATTTCAATAGTACTCCATATGCGCTCTTATGCGCTGCTAATATGAAATTTTGCGCTTGAATGCAATTTGTTCAATTAATATCCAAAGTTGGAGGGGCCAACTTGACGATAAACTTTTTTTTAAATATTCAATATTTTTTTATTGCAATTAAATCTGAATTCGATGCGCTCTAAGGCGCCTCAAATACCCAACTTATTGTCGTAATTATTGCTCAGTATGACTAGCGCAGAAAAAATATTTGTGGCGCATAAGAGCGTACCAAGAGCGCATCCGAACACCATATTAATTTTTCTTTTGATTCTGGAGTGGGGGGCCAATTTGACAGAGCCCTTGAAAGTTATAGACAAGGAATGGCCAAAATGCGGCTCACTTATACAGAAAAAATCTGTCGTAAACATCGCGTGACTTACTTGTACATCATTGAATATATATATATATATATATATATATACATATATATATATATATATATATATATATATATATATATATATATATATATATATATATATATATATATATATATATATATATTACGATGTGATTATGTGTTTGATCATATATATCATTGGATATAGATAATCAAACATAAAATCTCATCGTTACACAGTTAATTGTTTTGGATTTACCCAAGAGATTCCAAGAGTCTGACAAGTAAAATACGCTTTCAGCCAAGTCGGTTGCTATGGAAACAGTAGGCCATTATTCTTATACTACAACATTCCTAAATACTGATTTCCAACAGATCTGAATTTATGCGCAAAATTAAGAAATATTTTTCTACTGAAGTGCACTTCCGGTTAAGTCTATTGTTATGAAAATAGTAGGCAATCATTTAGATGCTATAGCAGATTGGAATACCTAATTTCAATATTCTACACCTGATCGTTTCGAATTTATGCGAAAAATTTCAAAAGACTGTCAAGTAAAGTGCACTTCCGACTTGATGGATCTCAATAAAAATAGGATATGAGCACCTAGACGGTATAATCGTCCTAAATACTAAATTCTAACAATCTTCATTGGATCGTTTTGGATTTATGCGGAAAATTCAAAAAATGTTTCGAATAAAGTGCTCTTCCAGCTAAGTCGATGGCAATCATAATGCAAGGTGTACAACTAGAGATCATGAAAGTGCCTAATACAAAATTTAAATATTCTACGACTGATTGTTTAGAATTTATGCGGGAAATTCGGAAAGTCTGTCATATAAAGTGCACTTCCGGCCCAGCCGATTGTTACAAGAATAGAAGATGACCATTTGGATGCTTCAGCAATTTCAAATGCTATATTACAGTATACTATGGCTGATCATTCTGAATTTATACGGTAAATTGAAAGAAAGTTTCAAGTAGAGTGCACTTCCGGTTTATCTGATCGCAATCATAATGCAAGATGTACAATAAGATGTTATAGAAGCTTTTTATACGAAATTTCAATATGCTATGGCGGATCATTCTATATTTACGTAAAAAATTCGAAAAAAGTTTCAAGTAAAGTGCACTTCCGGTACAAACGATTGGAGCCATAATGCGAGGTGCACAACAAGACCCTATACCAGTCTTGAATACAAAATTTCAATATTATACGTTCAACCAGTTTTGAGATCTGCGAGTTACGCACGCACGCACGCACGAACGCATGCAGGCACGCACAAACATCAGGCCAAAAATAGTCAAAATGGATTCTGAGATGCTCAGAACAGATATTTGCATCAAAATCTCGAAAGGTAATTTTTTTCGTTTTCCCAATACTTTCTTGTACTTAGTATAAGTGAGTAAAAATGTGTGATAGAATATAGTTATCTAGAATTGCTCAATATGCAAAATTGGATATTCTACTCTATACTTGATATTGAAGAACTTGCAGTTATATAGCTATTCAGAAATGTAAAAGTTGGTCAAGAATACCACCAAGTTTTTGGAACATGTTGAACAACATGATAATAATTTATGTCTAGACCTCCTAAGATTCGACTGATACTAAAATTTCTCAAAGGTAAATAAAAGGCTGTTCCAACTATTTCATCTTGGAGTAGTGTGAATATTCATCTCCTGTTGTAGGCAATCTCTGATGATTTTTATTGGCTATAAACTACACAACGTTTCGGACGATATGAATCTCCAATCGTTATCAAGAGTCAGCTACAAGTTTCACACTATCTGCAGAATCCTATAATTTTTTACAAATAGAGACAATGAAAGCTTGTTATTTATCTTTAAATAACTTTGAGTATTCTTCAAAGACCGTTTGTTTGGTTTCGTTATGATTATGGTTTGGTTCGGCCCTAGCAATGACGCTTTTCGAATTGTTTTGCATGATATTTAGATATGTTTGCATTGACATCAAATGTTGGTTGACACTATCTGAAACTGGGATGCACAATTTTGAGCGATTTATTGTTTTGTTGTTGATTTATATTCACTTGGGATGTGTGATGCTGTGTAATCAGGTAATGACCTAGAAATCAATCAATCCTCTATGAGGATGTTCTTTTAACAATACATTGATTGAATTATTATATTGAGGAAACTATGTTGATGTTTATCCGTACAGCTTATTCACGTCATGATTAGAACAGATATTGTTTGGAAAACATGTACGCACATAGAATATAGAATTATCAGTCGGGTCCATAGAAGTTACGAATTTATAAAATAAATAAAGCTTATTTTGGTCTGCAAACTGAAGAAATAGATTCCTAATCCGGAACAACTAGCAATTTATGCAACTAAGAGATTTTGGAATACGATTTTTGTGCTGAAATATATTTGAGACACGAATGAATTGTGATTTGACAACCTGAAAGCGAAATCAATCCAAACAATCTCAACAAAATTAAAAACTTTAGTTATGCTTACAAATTCAAAATTGAAAACTTGTGATCTATTACTCCATTATTTTTTTGAGCTCAGATATCGTTGTGAATAGAGAAAGCTTTGTCAAATGGAAATTGCTTATATATAAATGAAATATCAAAATAGTCACACAGTTCTTACTAGAGTCTTATTCACATGATATAAATACCAGCTTCCAGCTTTTTATAATGGGCTTATGAGTAGACTGATGTTGCATAATATCTCTCTCTTTTCATTCCATTTGTATGGTTTACAGCGAATATGGAAGATTTTTTAAACGGATCATGAATCCTATCTAATATTCATGAAGAAGATCATCCGCAATCTAGAGAAAATCAATGTCATAACTAATATCCAAATCAGTTATCACCAATTTCAACAAGATATGCACTTTAAAATAACATATGGTTAACACTTCTACTGAGATTGAAGAACTTTCATTCGAAAAACTCTGCTATTTTTAAAGGTACTTATCTGAATCAAAATTGGAAAAATTGATCTAAAGTTTTCAATTTGTATCCTATGAACAAAACTTCATATAAAATGTTTATGAAAATTTTCAAAGTGAGTCTTGAATTAATCAACTTTCACTCCATCTATATGTATTTTTCTATAAGCTTGCAAGATTTTATTGGTGGAGGGAACGACTGTTGGAGAAATCTCTTGCCTGAAAAATTAAAATAGCTGAATCGTTCAAAGTGAGCCAGCAGTGTTGATAAGATTATTTAGTTCATCAAGCTGAGATTATCCTACAGATGGCTGATAAGACGATGTTTTCGATTTCAGAACTTATGAGAGTTTTCCAACTTTTTTTTTAGGATCATTGATACTGATATTTTCTGGTGATTTGTGTTAATTTCACAACAAATCTTCTATATGTCAATTCTTACTCGAAAGATTCCCAATTTATGATATATTATCGGATGAAAATATCGAATGTGAACTTCTTCGTTACGTTACAGATTGTTTAGAATAAGAAGTGAAGAAAATCAACCTCGCATCCACAAATAAAATTTTGGATGATTCCTTAACGTAATTAGAGAGGAAGCTGCGTAGGACTGGGTCAGTTTCAAGAAATTATACAACACGTTAGATAGTAGATAAAAATTTAGAAGTTGATGTATTGGCATATCTCAATGTATACCCTAAAAATTCAATAAGAGAAGCTGCATTGGAAATAGATACCACACATACAAAGGCTCTTAAGATTCTGGAAAAGCATAAGTACAAAGCCTATAGAATCTACAAAATTCATAATCTTCATCCTGGCGATGATGTGAGAAGATTACAATTTTGTGATTACCTAATACTGGAAAATATTGCAGAGCCTAATTTTTTAGATGCAATTTTATGGTCAGATGAAACAAATTTCTCTAACAATGGAATACTAAATAGACATAATTCACATTATTGGCAATCAGTAGAAACGAATCCACGTCAAACATTTATTTCAAATTTTCAAATACGCTTTTCAATTAACGTATGGTGCGGTATGATAAACAACACTATTTTGGGTCCATATTTTTATGAGGGCATTTTGACATCAAAGAGATACTTAAATTTTCTGCAAAATGAATTTCAAGATTATCTGGATGATATACCATTGGCAGTTAGACGCAGAATGATATTCCAGCAAGATGGTGCACCTCCGCATAATTCATTGGATGTAACTGCGTATTTGAATCAACAGTTTCCAAATTCCTGGATTGACAACAGAGGCCCTACATCGTGGCCCGCAAGATCTCCGGATCTATCGCCTTTAGAGTTTTTTCTATGGGGAGCTATAAAAAACAAAACTTATGTAATGTCCGTTGCTACACTTGATGAACTGAAAAACCGAATAAGACAAGCTGTTGTTGAATTGAATACAGTTAATATAAATTTATTGAAAAGACTTTATTTATGTGTCCGAGAAAACGGAAATTTTGAACATTTTGTGTAGTTCGATAACATTCATTCCGTACTTCTTTATGTTCTACCGTGATAATAAAATTGTTCATTTTGTACATTGTTTTTAATAGTAATTGAACTATGCATTTCGTTCTTGATGATGTGCAAATGTCTGAGCGCGCAAAAATATTTAAATTTAAAAAATATAAACGTTGTGTAATTCCCCGTGTACTTAACAGTGTATATAATAAGTATATAACACAATTTTTCTTAACGCAAATACAACACAAAATAACTCGACTGTCAAAAAATTTAGTTCTAAACGCACACTTGATTTTGTGAAGCAACATTTAGATATTTTCGTTAATATCTCAAAAACTATCAAGTTTAGCAAATAAGAACTCTCGAACTTTTTCGAAGGAAGAATCATTTTCTATTCATTAGTGCAATAATATACAAGAAATTCCATTTGAAGAAAGTACAAATATGGCAATATCTACGAGAATTTTTTTTTCCACTAAATTCACACAGATTTAGTTAGCTTATTAGAAGTACAAGAAATTTTATTTGAACAATTTTCTGGTATCTATAATAACTCCCGAGAAAAAAGTTGTTTCCCATTTCGCATTCCACCCTGTATATCAAGCTCTCTCCTCAAAATGAGGTTGGCATAAACCCTATTTTACATTCATCCAGCAATCATTCTTCGCCAAATGGTCCTGTTTGAATAATTTTTTGTACTGCATCTACATTCATTATCCCATTTATCCAAGCTCGTTATTTTTTCTCACTCAGGAACTTTCTGTCAAGCAACAAACCAACAATCATATCCATCCACCTACATAAAATCCGCACATGCAGTCTTTCATTTCTAATTTCACCAACATAGATCTTTTCCAGAAATCTTTCATTCAACATTTGTTCCATATACCCAAACCAACGTGACTGACTTATGCCCACTCTCTACCATATTTTTTTGAATATCACATCCCTCATACACCAATTTATTCCGCATTCGATTACTTCCTACATATACCACGTAAAAATCTTATTGACATAGCAGTCACTCCTCGTTTATGCTTCTACAGCCTCGTCTGGCATTCATAGTGATGCGGTGAGGCGCGATGCAACGAGGACGGAAGGCTCCGCCCAGGCAAGGTCACTTTTGCGAACCTCCACACTCTCACACGTTAGAATATTACTAATATTCTCAACACAAATTATTCTGGAAGCTTGTAAAAATGTTCCAGTCCAAGACAAGCAGAAATAAAAAATGAAAATGGCTGAAAAACTCTACCTGATTACTTTTCCTCCAAAATCAACAAAAATGTCCTAAATTAAGTGAACTTATATGAGTACAACGAAGCAAAATTATTTTTTTGAACGATTTTGCAAAATAACTAAACGTATCGTCAAGTCAGTTAACTAATGAATATCAAATATTTGTGACTGAATAAAGAATGATTATGTATTGTAGAAAAAGGGTTTGATACTGCAGTGATATATCACTTGCTTATAATATTCCAAAATTTTGTTCCAAGGCCTCATTCAAATATTTGCATTGATTCCCGTGAGTCACTAACCAAACAAATTGTGGTCATATGAGAATATGCGAACATGTCCCATCATGAATCCTTCTCTGACATTCCATATATTGTTTATATTTGCTCTCACGTACACATTCACACAGGAGTTAAATAACTTCCAAGCACAGAACGAGAATAGAAATGCTAAATAATTTAATTTTTCATTACAGAAGGATAGAGAGGGAAACTTGGCACAAAAAGACATCTAACAAAATGTTACCCAGATGCTTAATTATTACTCAATTAGTTCTGCATGTTGTTTCCGTGAATTGTCTGTATGATGGAAAACTCCAAAATTATCCTTGTTTCTGCAGAAAAATTTATAATGGAATGGAAATCTGTGGAATCTGAATTTTGCAGTAGTGATAAAACTATTTCTTCCTCTACAGTCAAAAAACATATCCTCTACGGATACTACGAGTCATTAATATTATTAAGAATAGAAAGACATTTACATTTGTCTTGTTCCTTTCATCTTTCATCCCAAACAACCTCAAAAATGTATAATAAATAAGATCTGTAAGCCTTATGCAAATAATATCACATTTTGGATACGTAGCAAAAGAAAAGAGAATAGAAAATCTAAATAATTCCATTTTTCATTACAAGTTGGATTTTATAAACAGCTGATAACACACGCACGGTGGTGGCGCCGGGATGCTGGATTCCGGCTGAATTCTGGCAACGCTGTAATGAATCTATCGATCCGAGAGTGAGGGCCGCACGGCCGGCGTCGCCTCGACGCTGCGGGAAGCCGTGGACTCGACCGCGAAGGCCTCCACAACTCCTCTGTCCTCCAACATTCGTCAACGTCGCGCCATCCAATCAGAAAACGTCCAAAAAAAAGAACAAATGACTGCACTTTTCAACCTCCGTGTAATTATTTATTTTTTAGTAGAAGAGGGACAGTCGCAAGGCACTCCAGTGGGAAATTAACGACTCATTAATGGCACCGGTAAATTAGATCAGTGCTTAATCTTGATATAAAGTTAGTAGAGTTTGGATCGCAACTAATCAGTCCTCCTCCGGACATTCTAGGAACACAGGAAGCTTACGTTTGCACGACAGTTTTGTTTTGAACTTGTTCCATCGACCACAAATCAATAGCGGATATTCTGAACACGAATAAACCAACACTGATAACATTCGAATTTTCATTGAATCCAAAAAATATTTTATACTGTAAAATAAACAGTTTAATCCATCATTCATAATATAGCTTCAAATTGATCAAAAATAAAATATTTGATATTATCAGAGACCTATCTGGGCTTATTCAGTTTCAAGCACTCAATGCAATATTCAATTAAATCATTACTCTAGTGTACAATGATTTTATGATGAGAAGTCTGAAAATCGATTTGGAGGAGTTTTGGAAGACTGAGTTCATAAAGAGTACATACAGTGCAGAAAATCGAACAGAAATTACAGAGATTTCCATAATTTCAACCTGAATTCTGTGATGGTATTCCAAGAAATACTTGTCCCAAACATATCTGATATATCAAACTAACTATGAAAAGCGCCTTCTATAGGATTTCTCACCGTATTCCAATTTATAAAATTCTTTGTGAGGTCCAACAGTACTCGGCCATTCTGTCATAATCCCATCGAGCTTGGCACCATTCTTTCATTATTTTGATACTGTGTGTTAGAAAGAGGGGAGGAGTTATGAATGATTATAATTGATAATAGGTTATAAAATATGAGAACAGAATATAAAAAAACTTATATTTGGCTGATGAGCTACTATTGGCCTTGTAAGAGACTGGTCAAGAGTAATTAAGCCAAATTCTTCTAGAAATGATATGAGTTTGAACCGTGAGATGTCATCAGAGAGTTACATACTCAATTCTTTGCCATCAAAACATCTTGGGCTTAATTTAGATAGATAGCTAGAACGAATATAAAAATGATGCACCTGCCTCAGAGGTTGAATAGGAATTCTGGTTGACAGATAGGCAATTGAGCTCACCGAATCGATAGCTACCAATACTATAATAAACATCAATGCCTGCGACACATGCGAGTTGGTTGATTCGCCCACTCTTAGAAAAACTCTGTTGTCCGCAATAAAACACAGTACATGCGGTTGGCATACACATATTTCCGCACAATAATGACAGAACGATGTAGCACCAGTGGTACTAGATCCCAGATAGCTAAGTTACTAGCACTGTTTATCTCACGTTGGACGACAACTATGGATGGCTATCAGTACCGTTATGCCGGACCAATGCCTGCGACACACGCAGGTTGGTTGATTCATCTACTCTTGAAGCAATACAATAACACAATGTACATCTGATTGGCAACAATCGCCGTTACACGGTCAAGGTGTGAACACCGATGGCATTGGTACCCCAGGACGTTGAGGATACCAATACTTCAAAGGAAAAGGATCATAACATACGCATACTTAGCGGTCACCACATGTGACGCTACACATACCATACCCATAAGACTCAATGACAGAAAAACTCTTTGATTGATAGAAGCTCTCAGCTACTCCACAACACTAAATTGAATAATAAGATAGTTCATTAAGCTCAGATAATTGAAGCAAACAATGCACAGAACAAATAAACTGAACGCTCAAACTTTGACTTGAAAGTTTTGCAAATGTGTGTACTTATATCCTGTATGGCTTGACCTTGAAAGAGATTAAGGCTGTATACTCGAAACTAGATTTTATGTATATCACGGCTTTTGGGTCATATTTGTATAGCAGAGTGTGTCGAGAATCTGTTTGCATTCCGAAAACAAAATTAAGCCATAATATAAAATTGTAACTAATAAATATTCCTGTTGGGAGTCGAAAATTATTCGCAAATTATTGTATTTGAAACTTGCCGTAACACGTGGAGGAACCGACCTCTCTGTTCTTCGCTATAATTGCCAAATTTGCCAGGAACTTGATCCATGGCTGCGTAAGCAATGAATCTTTTCACTCAAAATATTAATTTTATCTACTTCCCAATGGTATTCTTCTATTTTGTATCAAATTGTCTGGGACATTTCCATCATTTATAAGAATATGGATTTGTAAGACGACAAAGATTTCTGCTCTTAGTTTTGCATACTAAGTCAAACAAAAGTTTGGCAAATATATTTAAAACAATCACCATTCTTATTTAAGGCCTGTTTTATGAGTCCAAGCTCAATTTTCCCTCTATCAATCTATGATTCATGGATAGAGTGAGCTTGTCCCATAGTAATTTTCACCATGCTCGAATTATCTTGCCGTGTCGTTGTTGTATGCGTCAAATCTTTTAGTCGAATTTTTAGCCACTTTCTATGTTCCACTCATACTGAAATATTATATACACTTTTGATGCTGGTGGAAATACATTCTAGTATACTCACTAATATGATTTTTCCAAAATAGTCGACGCTGTAAGATGACAGATTATTTTTTCTACACAATCCTCTTGATGTGGATGTCACACTAACTCGATATAGACATAATCTCATTACGCCTTAGACCACCAATTTTTGGAATGTTGATTCAGATCGAATTTTCAAGAATAATAACATAATTTGGTCTCTGTTAAGTCCCTAATATCGACTTTAATTATCAAGTCAATGTCAATGTCGATTTATTGTGGTTTCACCACAGGTTTGATGGGTAGAAAACGATAAGGTGAATGACGTCGTATTGAATCCAATATGGCGGTTGCCTCGAAATGGCGGATCACATATACAGGTGGAATGTGAAATTGGAAACACTTTTTTCTCGGATGTTATTACAGATACCAAAAAATTGTTTGAATAAAATTTTTTGTACTTTCAATAAGCTAACTAAATCTGTGTGAATTTAGCTGAAAAAAATAATCATACTCGTAGATATTGCCATATTTGTACTTTTTTCAAATAGAATTTCCTATATGTTATTGCACTAGTGAGTAGAAAATAATTTTTGCTTTGAAAAAGTTAAAGGATTCTTACCTGCTAAACTTGATAGTTTTTGAGATATCAACGAAAATATGTAAATGTTGCTTCACAAAATCAAGTGTGCGTTTAGAACTAAATTTTTTGACAGATGAGTTATTCTGTGTTGAGAAAAATTGTGTTGTATATACATCATTGATATATTTATGTCAATTATATTATTGTTAAGTACGCGGGGAATTACACAACGATTATATTTCTTAAATTTAAATATTTCTGCGCGCTCAGACATTTGCACATCATCAAGAACGAAATGCATAGTTCAATTACTATTAAAAACAATGTACAAAATGAACAATTTTATTATCACCGTAGAGCATAAGGAAGAAAGGAATAAATGTTATCGAACTACACAAAATGTTCAAAATTTCCACCGTTTTCTCGGACACATAAATAAAAATAAATTTAGTTTTATATTAACTGTATTTAATTCAACGACAGCTTGTCTTATTCGGTTTTTCAGTTCATCAAGTGTAGCAACGGACATTACATAATTTTGTTTTTCATAGCTCCCCATAGAAAGAAATCTAAAGGCGATAGATCCGGAGATCTTGCGGGCCACGATGTAGGGCCTTTGTTGTCAATCCAGGAATTTGGAAATTGTTGATTTAAATACGCAGTTACATCCAATGAATTATGCGGAGGTGCACCATCTTGCTGGAATATCATTCTGCGTCTAACTGCCAATGGTATATCATCCAGATAATCTTGAAATTCATTTTGCAGAAAATTTAAGTATCTCTGTGATGTCAAAATGCCCTTATAACAATATGGATTCAAAATAGTGTTGTTTATCATACCGCACCATACGTTAATTGAAAAGCGTATTTGAAAATTTGAAATAAATGTTTGACGTGGTTTAGTTTCTACTGATTGCCAATAATGTGAATTATGTCTATTTAGTATTCCATTGTAAGAGAAATTTGTTTCATCTGACCATAAAATTGTATCTAAAAAATAAGGCTCTGCAATATTTTCCAGTATTAAGAAATTACAAAATTGTAATCTTCTCACATCATCGCCAGGATGAAGATTATGAATTTTGTAGATTTTATAGGCTTTGCTCTTATGTTTTTTCAGAATCTCAAGAACCTTTGTATGTGTGGTATTTATTTCCAATGCAGCTTCTCTTACTGAATTTTTAGGGTATACATTGAAATATGCCAATACATCAACTTCTAAATTTTCATCTACTATCTCACGTGTTTTGTTATTTCTTGAAACTGACCCAGTCCTACGCAGCTTCCTCTCTTATTTGAATGAATACGAATGGTTTGGATGAAAGCGTTTCGGATACTGTTGTCTGTATAACTGTAGAGCTTGTCTCGAATTATTATTTGATAGATAAAAACATTTCGCATTCCATCCTGCATATTCACAATCACCTTTACAGGGATATGAGAAAAATAATTTTACGAGTAGAATAACAATAACCATTATCTTCAGTTAGACTCGGAGAAATTTTATAAGAAAAAACTCACTGGAAGACTGAAAAGTATGGAATAAAAACACTATGCTCATATTGAATTACATACATGCCTCTTCGTGGATATAAGCATTACGTCATTATATAATTATTTCAACGCTTCAAACTTTTATTTATAGAGAACCAGAAAAAAAAAATTCCGTCTCCGAGCAGTTCATTATGGACATGGTATTGAGAAGTTTTCTTTTCTATATTATTCTATTCTCTTGATTGCCATACATTCCTACTTAAATGTTCTTTCTTGGCACGGCTAACCCATAGATAGCGAAAAGAGTTGTTCTGTTTGTATCCACTGTGCTGACCCAGTTTACCATCCACACTTCTAAACAAACTGACCGCTGATGGCGACCATATCGTATTCTCTCCAAATTTTGTTCGATAATTTCATATCCTTCTGTTTTATCGTGTAAACTATCGGAATGAATGCAAAATTGTTGCACTATCCAGTAGTACACAATTCAAGCTTGTGTTTGAGCTGCCCACAAGAATTGCCAATCCTTTGATAATATTTTTGTAAGCTCATGAGTAATAAAAGTCCTAAAGTATTCCAATGAAATTCACAATCACTTTTCTTACTAAATAAGGGGGAATACTTGGCTTTCTAGTCTGGCATGATGTTCCAGTAGTTCCAATATTTTTTTAGTTGTCGGTGCAAGAAGTTTGATAGATTCAAACCATAAATGAAATCATCGAGTTCAGTGTAGATATCATTCTTGACATTTTCAATGTGTAAAATTCCAAAATTGTTGGAATAAATGTTTGATCACGCTTTTTTCATTGACTTATACCCTACTTCAATGACACAAACGTAACAATCGTAAAGGTGATTTGACTTACTCGTCAATTGTGTTTTATAATTAAAGCATTTTCGTCTTCTTTGGGTTCAGTATCCGAGTTATTCCACACAGGCTCCAAAAACCTTATGCGGATACCTATTCCTGCCTTGTTCAGTATTTTTGCCAAAATATGCTTTATACGCTTATTTCACGGAGCTATTTCTTTTTTTGTGCTAATAGACAACATGTACCACATAAAAAGAGAAAATATCGGATTCGTTAACTCATTGAAGCCTTTTCGTCCTCCTTGGGCTCAGTATAAGAGTGATTCCACAATTTTTTTGCCAAAATATGTCTCATACGCTCGTCTCACGAAATCTTTATTCCTTTTTCTTTGTGCTTATGGACAGAATTCACGATAAATTATAACAAAAATTTCGGAATTACCTTTTTTCTCGGAAGTTATTATAGATACCAAAAAATTATTCAGATAAAGTTTCTAGATCTTCCAATAAGCTAACTGAATCTGTGTGAATTTAGTAAAAAAAAAAAATTCTCGTATATATTACCATATTTTTACTTTCTTCAAATAGAATACCTGTATATTATTGCACTAATGAATAGAAAATATTTTTTGCTGTAAAAAAGTTTCAGGGTTCATACCTGCCAAACTTGATAGTTTTTGAAATATTAACGAAAATATCTAAATGCTGTTCTCAAAATCAAGTGTGCCTTGAAAACAAAATTTGTTGACAGTTGAGTTATTTTGTATTGTATTTGCGCTACAAAAAATTGTGTTGCATACATACTATCATTATTTGGTGTTAGTAATGGCAGATTATTCAATCAATGAGAAGTTAGATATGATAAAATGTTTTTATCTATCAAATAATAATTAGAGACAAGCTCTGCAATTATACAGACAACAGTATCCAGAACGCTTTTATCCAAACCATTCGTATTTATTCAAATTAGAGAGAAAGCTGCGAGGGACTGGGTCAGTTTCAAGAAATTACAAAAAACGTGAGATAGTAGATGAAAATTTAGAAGTTGATGTATTGGCATATTTCAATATATACCCTAAAAATTCAATAAGAGAAGCTGCATTGGAAATAAATACCACACATATAAAGGTTCTTAAGATTCTGAAAAAGCATAAGTACAAAGCCTATAAAATCTACAAAATTCATAATCTTCATCCTGGCGATGATGTGAGAAGATTACAATTTTGTAATTACTTAATACTGGAGAATATTGCAAAGCCTAATTTTTTAGATACAATTTTATGGTCAGATGGAACAAATTTCTCTAACAATGGAATACTAAATATACATAATTCACATTATTGGTAATCAATAGAAACGAATCCCCGTCAAACATTTATTTCAAATTTTCGGTGCGGTATGATAAACAACACTATTTTGGGTCCATATTTTTATGAGGGCATTTTGACATAACAGAGATACTTAAATTTTCTGCAAAATGAATTTCAAGATTATCTGGATGATATACCATTGGCAGTTAGACGCAGAATGATATTCCAGCAAGATGGTGCACCTCCGCATAATTCATTGGATGTAACTGCGTATTTGAATCAACAATTTCCAAATTCCTGGATTGGCAACAGAGGCCCTACATCGTGGCCCGCAAGATCTCCGGATCTATCGCCTTTAGATTTTTTTCTATGGGGAGCTATAAAAAACAAAATTTATGTAATGTCCGTTGCTTCCCTTGATGAACTAAAAAACCGAATGAGACAAGCTGTTGTTGAATTGAATACAGTTAATATAAAACAAAATTTATTGAAAAGTCTTTATTTATGTGTCCGAGAAAACGGTGGAAATTTTGAACATTTTGTGTAGTTCGATAACATTTATTCCGCACTTCTTTATGTTCTACTATGATAATGAAACTGTTTATTTAGTACATTGTTTTTAATAGTAATTGAACCATGCATTTCGTTCTTGATGATGTGCAAATGTCTGAGCGCGCAAAAATATTTAAATTAAAAAAATATAAGTATTGTGTAATTCCCCGCGTACTTAACAGTAATATTATTGACACAAAAATATCAATGATGTGTATACAACACAATTTTTTCAACGCAAATACAACACAAAATAACTCAACTGTCAAAAAATTTAGTTCTAAACGCACACATGATTTTGTGAAGCAACATTTAGATATTTTCATTAATATCTCAAAAACTATCAAGTTTAGCAAGTAAGAACCCTCGAACTTTTTCAAAGCAAAAATTATTTTCTATCCATTAGTGCAATAATATACAGGGAGTTCTATTTGAAGAAAGTACAAATATAGCAATATTCACGAGAATTATTTTTTTGTCCATCAAATTCACACAGATTCAGTTAGCTTATTAAAAGTACAAAAAATTTTATTTGAGCAATTCTTGGTATCTATAATAACTTCCGGGAAAAAAGGTGTTTCCAATTTCGCATTCCACCCTGTATAGAAGCACAAAGGTTTGTCAATAAATAAATCTCACACAAATATCTAAAATTTGATATGCTCTAATTAATTTGGATTACTCGAAATATGCAAGTATTAGTGTTTAATTGGAAGAAGGGAGATTTTGTGTGAGGACAAGATTTGACTTATTTGAACCAATCAATTTTGTGAATAGAATTATTGTATGAATCATATTGTTTCTAATTTCGATGCCCAGTATAATTGTGTACTGTTTCAAGTAAAAATATAAGTTTTCTTTCAAGGTTGTTACTGAAACTTGTCGAATTGCGATCGATAGTCTATTAGAGATTTATTTGAATTATGAGGGGTTTTCAGACAGTATACAAATAATGAAATATACAAAGGCATATAGTTGGAGTGCTGAGAGTATCAAAAGACAAATGAGCAATAATAGGCAGCCTATGTACCGCAAAATTCATGTTTGCAGCATCCCTCACTGACCCGTTTTTTCAAGTTTGAAAGTCGGTTCATGCTTCGAGCTTCCTTGCTGAGTTCTCAATATGCAAAGAAATATGGAAGTTGAGGACAGTATGAAGAATCCTGTATGCAATGTGTGTGAACAAGCAATATGAGATTCGGTCAATAATTTTTGCAACACGGCAAGCATCGTCATCAAATACTCATGTCATGATGTTCAACTTTCTCGCTGCATGTATTACTATTACTTTTTCTAGAATTTATGTTATACTTCAATATGTACATATGTAATAACCAATTGAGTCATCAAAAAAGAAAGATTGAATTTTATGAGCCCCTTGAATGTGATAAGATACATATATCCAACTAGAAATTAAAGTGTCGGACAAAAAAAAATTATTCAAAGAATGTAACATGGAGCTTTCATAGTGAGATTAATAACCTAATTTACATTTCACAGCACTCGCATTTCTTCTCCAACTTTTTATTCGTATTTAGAGAATATCATCTAGTAACATTTTAAATTATGAATAAAATTAGCGACGAGGTGTGAACAAGATCCTTTGTTTCTTGAAAACCACATTTTCAGGAGCAAAACAAAGCCACCCTCCGGATTCGCAATTAGCGAGTCGGCTCACAAGTCTCGACAAAGTTACGTCACTTGCATTCCGCTGCATTTAGCGCTGTGTTTTGTTTTAGCGAAATGATGAAAGATAGTGTGGCTAAATGCTACAAATGCGGAACTGTTAGGAATGTACGCCATCATCTGTTATAATCATGAATAGTGCAGATATTTCCCAACATAAGTGTTTGTGTTGATTAATTAAATAATATCGTAATAGTCTTATGATATATAAATATTCTAGTTTATTATAAATTCCTTCGATTCTTTGAATTATAATTTTTCCGAGCCAGTTTCAATCATTCCAATTGATTCTATACTTTTCCGAAATAAAACGTCTTTTGAATCCATTTGCATTGTTGACCCAGAATGGTTAATTCAGTTGTAACGGTGTGACAGATGGCGGCGTAGTAGTTGACGTAGCATATAGAAAATATCTCTACAATTCCAATATAGTACTATTCTGATAACACAGGTCTCGCAAGCTGTAATTCGAATTAAACTTTTATTAATATTTATCCATTGCAAACAGAGCTCTTGTTCACCGAAAGTACCTTAATACTGAGCTGACTTCTGCTTCGAAAGTTCTCAATTTCAAACCATGGTACCAATTTTTATCAATTCTCTGTTGACTGGGAATTAATGGATATATTTGTCCGCTGGGTAAAAATGAAATTGTAGATCATGGACCATGGATGCCGTTGGATTTTTTTATTCCATTGATATTTGACAGAATATTGTATTATAGAATATGTTCGTTATAGTATGTGCATTTATTGTGAACGTTATAGCAAAGAAAATGTGAAAAATATCAATCAATAAAATAAATCATGTAAGTTATGTTCCATTGTATTAGTTCACTGTAATGTGATTGCATTTGCAAAAAATCTGTTTGTAAAATCGATAAGATAGTTTCGATACATCCAAATTTATTCGAAAAGCCTAATAATGGGGCTAATCCGGTGTACTTGATACAAAAAGTATCGTATGCAACACGGACACTGAGCGACTGTCATTATTTTCACGGATAAATTTGGCTGCACGGAGTTACGCCTTGAGCCTTGCCCTCGTCTTGACCGAATGTGACCAAATTTATCCTGGACAAAAATGACAGTCGTTCGGTCCTTGTAGCATAATATACAATTTGTATTGGAGAGGTTTCAATGCAAATGCTGATTGCTTGATTTACATGTTGTTTACTTTTCTCTTATGGAGTGTTCACAGTCCTCTTTCCTTTTAATAGGTAATGCTATATGACCGATAGAGTCAAAAAACACCTTGGTACAAGTTCTATAACAGAAGAGATGTGAATTTTCATGGTATCAGACGAAAAGAATGGTACGTTCCCATGACAAATGTTCGAAATCATCACCAAAACTGTTGTATGCTATCTTGCAGCAGCTCTGAGGTGAAGACGTATTTGAAATAAAAAAAAAAAGGAAGAATCGAATAGATCCATGTCATTGCAGAAAACAGGATGATGAACAAAAAAACTGTGAAGAAAAATCATATCTTTCCCATTATAAATTCTTCCAACAATTTTTAGTTACATTTGAACCATGAAATTAGGTTCTAAAAAGAACTAAAAAACTGTGTTAATCTTATAAATAATCTGAATAATATGTAATATAAAAAATTTCATTCGCACTGAATTCACTCGAGACATTGTTTTAAGTTCAATTTGTATGATTACATTCCTCTTTCTGTATTTATACTTCGTTAAACAGAAGTGAAATACTAATAAGTATGATGTAGTAGGCCAAACAATTTTGTTTACAATCAAATGTAATAATTCTTTGTTCGCGAACATAAAGCGAAAACAAATTGCCGAAAATTGTACCTTTTGTGGAGAGATAAATACATTTCACAATTAAAATTGGCAAATCCGGAATGGTTTCACGCACGTATGCATTATCTTTCACACAAAGCTGCGAACTGCGGTCTGGTGCTCGCGAAATCACAGGAACGATTACGCCGTGTCGCAGTAACGATCAAATGCCAGCAAAAATTTAATTTGTAAGCACAGTTTGATAATTATTAACTACCTCATTCAATTTATCGTGATATTTCTCTCTAAAAAGGATAGAAGATTGTTAAAATAGGTATTATATCACCAAAAATATGATAAATAGTGCGTGAGGAATTGAAGAAATCGAATTGTTAGGTTTTGATGACTTATGGAGCTCCATTTGAGACTTTTCTCCTGTCTTTGATATTTCACCGGGTATGCAATATGAAATTTGATACAGAAGGTAGCAAATTTTCAAAGAGACCTTTAAAACTTGAGACATATTCGAGCCTCTGAGATATCATGTTCAAGCAAAAAAATGACGATTTCAAAAGACACTTTTGAGTGTCCTGTTTTCCTACGTCAACGTAATTACATTCTGATTGATGATATTCTTCTCGGCATGCATATTCATCATGTTTATTTCATAGTAGTACTGTTTACAATTCCAATCTTTTTAGACTTGGTTAAATTGTACTGAAAGTCCCAATAAGAACAAAATACGTGCGTTTCTGCAATGACATTCTCCCAATAGAAATTTCTTCATGTTGAGGGACAAGTAATAGTCCGTAGGAGCCATATTTGGTGAACAGAAGGGATTGAAACGAGTTAAGAGACTCACTACATCAATTTTACAACATGAGAATTTGTTGCCACAATTACTTCATTTGAATTGATTTTTTTTTTCTTTCCAGTCATTTCTTATCCTAAGGTACAAGTAAATAATAGTCTAAAAAAGTCAAATTTTAAGAACAGAGGAAAATCAGGATGAATTGGGACTCTCTTCAACCTCATTTCGTGAAACAGGTATGCGTTCCTTCAATGACCTTTTTCTCATAGGAACTTTTCTGTGTAGAGGAACCAGTAATAATCTGTAGAAGCCAAATTTGGTGGATAAGAGGACCCGGAACGAGTTGAGAGCTTGACTAAATCAATTTCCAAAATAGGGACTCGTTTTCACATTCAGATGAAATCTTATTCTCCCAAGCTGTCTGTTCTCATTGAGGAGAAGGTAATAGTCTAAGAAAGCCAAATTTGGGAAATTATTTTCTCCACGGCCATTATAGACTATCAACATTCTAATTTTAATTAAGGGTACGAAATGACTCAATTCTATAATACTGTGATAGAATATTCATTCCAACACAAGTAGTGGAATGAGCACAACTAGCGACATTTTTCATTCATTCATATAGTTGTTATAATTCATTTCAAAATGTTAAAAATTATAGTTAAAATGCCGAAAATTTCATTTTTAAATGAAGTATCTGTCACAGTGACATGTCGATAATACAGATTCCAAATAATATTGAGGTTATGTCATTGTTGACTTATATTATATTTTATATGCTGTATTTTATCAAGCTACATCTATTTATTAGTTATAACAATTAGTAAGAAAGTCAAACCAACTTGAATTAGATTTTAACTCCAGGAGCTTTTGTTGTTTCTCTGTTTCAGAGTTTGTAATTTTTTGTTTCTTTGTGAATTGACAAATTTAGGGTCGTAGAGAAAGTTTAGTCTGAAACATGTTCGGAATGGCCATTCAGCATTCGTGAATTCGTCACACTCGCTCACGGCGCGTGCTACAAACTTTCTTACTCATGCTGAATAAGCTCCATTCCAAACTTGTTGCAGAATATACTATTATCTCAAAGTATTACTTCATATTAAGAAACCAGTGGGTAATAGCATAAAGAAGACAAATTTGAAGAACAAAAGATGAGGGCTCAGTACTCATCCATAGGATCTATTTGAACTCACAAAAAAAAGTATTGTTGGCGTTAATAATAGAATAGGATGATTCTGTCTATCAACTTTTGAATCATAGTTTGAGAACCGACATTGAAAATAATACAGAGTTATCAAAAATGATTGTCCGTGCCGCTTTGTTCTGATTTTCACTTTGCCACCTGCTTGAGATAGTGACCTTCAAGTGACAGATGACAGCTCCTCTGAAAACACTATTCTAACCTAATAATTTGATAGAATAATAATAAATTCTCAATAATCAGTCAATAATACAGCTATTTACTTACTTTTTTGTTTATTGAATCAGATTACGGATGAATCCGTCATAAAATATGAAAAATATACGCCATTGTGTTCTTGAAATGTCGGTAAAGTAGTTTTCAAAATGAATAAATTTATACTAACTTTATTCCATGAAGATAGTTTTGATCATAATGCGAGCTTCTACCTGTCACCTGTCAGACAATCATTATTGATCACTCTGTATTATCTGTAACTCCATATAATGGCTTTCTATGAACACTTATTTCGACGGAACAAATTTTGATTTATTCACTTACGTCATGGAATTCAAACTTTAAATTTATATATTCAATCAATTTACGCCTCATAAAAACTATGGATTTGAATGTTGTTGTAGAAAATACTCCAAATTGCTTCATGTTAAAGTAGATTGTCAGGTACTGGGATTAGAGTGAGAGATCAGAACTTGATATTCCCTATTATTGTGGAATTTCACATTAAGTTTTTCTTTAGATTTGAAGCTCTAGCTTAGGATTGATTGTGTCCACATTATAAATAAAACAAGGGAGACACTCTTTTGCCCTCATGCAATATCCAGGAAGACCTATATTATATTAATTACCATACTGAAGACGTTTAATTCGATATAAATTTGAAGCATGAACTTGATGAATCAGAACTTAAGTTACAACCACTATCATATTTTTTCAAATTGTCATCGGTTCACTTGATAGTTGCATTATTTTACAGTCAACTTTCTTTCCAACAGCATAATGTGGGATTCAACATATTCAAATTATAACTTGTATGGTCTTTTTCATGGCCCTGCATAAACTTTTCACAAAGTGAACTTCAAAAATAAGTAACTAAATAAGTTCATACTTGTAGATCTATCTGAATTTCAAAAAACAGTATGACGTGACACGCTCCTCTCTCTCATTTTCTCATTCAATGTAAGAATAGAAACTAGACCCGTCACAAGCTGACGAACGTAAGCCCGTGAGCTGGTGAGACGTGCTTTACTGTGATAAGAGGTGGTACCATGTGCTCTAGTCGACGTTAAGGCCGATGCCTGAGTCTCATCCTATCCATTGCCATCGTAGGATTAAGTTATGTCGAGAATGACGTATAAGAAAGGTTCATGATCTGGTACTGAATGGAAAGGTCTGAAGTTCAGAGGTATTATAATTGTCTGGAGTAGTTTGATCGGCAGCAAAGCTTTTGAGAGGAAACAAACATAGTGGCAACAGAATTTGTGGGGTATTTGGAAGGAGTCTCTGAACGCCTGCATGAGATCATTCCGAAGAAGAATGTAAGACATTTTACTCCAATATTCCAATACCCTGATTTCTTTACATCAGAGTTATTAATGCACAATCAACAATAATGGAATGATGCCAAGAACAATTACATGAACAGAAGCACTATATAAGTAGCATGCTCAGGTTATTGGACTGAGGATGACTTCAATCACTAGAATTGCAGATTGTGGATCGAAATGAGCTCCAAATCTTCAACCACTCATGGTTAGAGAGAGTTTCAAAGATATCAATACAAACTGAACTGCTCTCCAAAATAAGAGTTTCAATATTCACTTGAACTTTGTGATCACACTGCAAAAACTAAGAGCTGCAAAATATACAGTGTGTGCCTGTCATGCAGAAAATGTTGCGATGATGATCTGTTTTGTATATAAAACTGCAGATACATTATGATATTTTGCTTCTTGATTCAACCTCTCAAACAAAAAGTACGACGCAAGAACATTGTTAATAGATCTTCATGTTACTTTGCTATACGATTCACTTATTTCTATTTTCTTCAAAAGACACATAGGCAAAGACAATAGAGAATATATTCAGATATAGAAAGCATTCTTCGTATAACGGACCTAGAAGATTTATGTGGTTTTGAGGAACTACTGCAATTCAGTATACCAAAACAGTAAAGTGTAAATTTATTTTGTTTGTAAGGATTCACACACACACACAAAAAAAGCGTTCATATTTTGCAAAATTGTTTGGTTGTCAGAATCATGATATTAATATCTTTCTATACAAAGCATGTACTACAGAGGGTCAGACAGATAACCGAACGTGATAATAATAATAATAATAATATTCAATGACATTGGACGTCGAAGGCGAGTTTTAGTCGAAGGCTGGTCTTCTACCCAAGCATCCTTTGAAGATGAAGCCCTCAAAAAATGCGATTTGGTAATTGTTGAAAAATTGAGCTAATGTTAAATAAACACATTTCATAACGTAGCTGAATTGACACTTGTCCACGATGTGTCCTACTCTAAAGATTCAATTAAGGAGAGTGAATAAATTTTTTCATTGAAGATAGTGAGAACAATCTGAATCCTGTCGAAGAATAGTAATTAATCAAACCCTTATTCTGCCAGATCATCTGTATTCAAAACTAAGTAGGTAATCCATTAACGGTAGATAATAATAATTAGTTCCAACTACTTTCAGTTTTAAATGGCTTTCTGTAGAGTAGGTAACGATATTTGAAAGCTTATCTTGAAAAGACTTTCAAAAAGAAATTCTCGCTTGAAAACGTCTAATTCCAGTCATAAAAACCTCGTTCTAAAAATCAATACCTCGTAATGCTTGAAGAGCCATTCCTTGTAATATGATTTCTTCTCGTCTGCATCGCTAACCATGTGTTCTGTTCGTTTGTATGTATGTATGTGATTCAATATTCCGCACCAAAGAACAACTGATTCAACAGTGCTGTTCATCCATGCTGTTTTCCTAAGTTCTGTTACAAATAATTATGAATACATTGACAATCATCAAGAATTCATATCAAAAAGACAAAAGACAGTATCAAAATTGATACTAATAATTCTGAAGTGCAAACTATCAACTTTGATATGGCAATGCCAAAGGTGATTCAAGGTGCCATCACATGAATTTCAAAGCGGGATCCCGTCACCTGAACTAATAAGAAGGATTGATCAAGTCACCTGAGTATCTAAGACTTTTAGCTATATTTGTGAAGAAATTCTATTATTGGATTAAATTCTACATGAAGATCTAATTGGTAAGTCGATCCAATTGATCTCTAGCATATTCATATGCCTACATGACGTTGTCAAAAAAAATATAAATTAGAGTGTATCAGCTAGCAAACTTCATCTCTAATATATAGGAGGAAAGTTGGGAATATGTTTTCTTACTCGTTGATCATTTCCTATCAGTGGGTTGGAATAATCTCACTCACACAATGCTCGTGAAGCGAATGTCATATTATGTGCCTGCAACATCAGTTCAGTTGCTGAAACAGCATACAGTGCAGAGTACAAGCATAATCATTTCGCAAGCAGAAGCAGTGGCAGGAACACAAGCCAACATCCATGTAGGAGTACCGACAAAGCAATATATGCAGTAAACTATACCACCACAATACTACCCCAGTGCTTCTAAACCTACTCCCTTTTCAAATATTTCATTGGCATTCAGAACACCGCTCAATAACCCCACAGCGAGAGGGTTTATCATGTTTCTCTTATTTTATAGTTCTATGGGCTAGAGACCTTATTTGTGCCACCTTGCTGTTTCATGGTGGTCTGCACCTCTGCAATTTGATATCCAAACGAAGGTTTAACTTTCAAGCCGTTTAATTTTGAACATGACATCTTAGGTTGACTCTAAGTTTTTTGTTCTGTAGATGAGATTTATTCTTTGTGTAACAAAAAGGAGAATTAAATTATTGATGTCTGTAATACATATGGTTGTATAACTAGAAACTATTGAATTCGTTGAAAGTTTGCATGGTTCAAAAACATCTATTCTGTATTTGGACTATTTCTGAGAATAATTATTATCAGAGCATGGCTAAACCCAGAAATTACTACGACTTGCACTATACGCAATATCAATAGTGTGAAAACGTCTATCATTTCCACTTGGAAAATATTTGATCAGAATGTTATCAAACTTAGACCGACATCATAGTGTTCAAGTTCATCGATGTGAGTTGGAGACAATAGGTTATATTAATATCATGATCTGATTTCTCCCAATGACTGTGGACTCAACTAAAATCAGGTTCAAGTGTGACTTTTCCATGTCGGTTCAATTCTACTGGGACTTGATTAGCACGAAAACTATTGTAATTATAGTAGATCCAATAAGTGATAGCTTGATTTATTTTTGAAGTAAAAAGTAATCGGTTAGTAGACTAGGATTCAAGTCATTCTATCAATTAGACTAACAGACAACAACTTTAATATGAGGTATCTTCAAGTATTGATGACTAAGAGATAATTAGTTATTCAGGAACAATCAGAGACGGAGATTGGACACCTGAATATAACGTGCTCTAGGGAAAGGCCCACATGACACTTGACATTCAGGTTGCTCAAAATGCTAATCTCTCTATGAAGGATAATTATTATGGTGCTCCTAGCTCATTAGGAATTGAAAAATAGTTTCAACAGTTTTAGGAGCATGTTGATCAGCCTGTTTGAGGTTGTTTAGAAGAGGAGTGGGGTCAAGCTTTGGTGAGAACCCTGCTCTATGCTGAATACATAGGATAAACATTCATTGCCAACTTCAAATAAACAAAATTTCAATGATTAAAACTAATGAAAATGTTTGTTTTCGGTTGAAAATACATGATTTTGAATAATTTGATTCCTTATTCTATTCTTTTAAAGAGCTTCCATCCGTTGAAATATTCTTTTTTCATATTTTAACAAAGCTACAGTATGATATGTATAGTGCGCAACGCTGTAGACTTGCGGAAGTATTTTTGACATCTGACATTAAGTAGTCCTACTGCGTTTCATTACCAAACAAACTTATTGATGATGAATCTACATCAAAAAAATAATATCGATGGAAGAATAAATGGGTTACTCAATCAGTGTACCGTCAAGTCAGGGAAATGATGAAAAATCTTGTTTATTCTAATCACACACACTCTTCCCATTCCATTTCATGAGGCGACGTTGCCAAGCGTATGATAACTTGCTAAATTTTAGTAGCTTTTGTACAATTTTCTTGAGTAATAATTCAATTTTCTCTGAAACTATGAACAAGACTATTTTGAAACTTGGTACTCATGTTCATAAGACATTCGTAGATATTTTGACGATTTTTTGTAATGTTGTCATCTCAGGTAGTCGAGATAATGACGTATAAATCAATGTAAAACACGTTGTGTGCATTAACGCAATGTAATAACATGTCACCAAACAGCAACTTTGACATTCTTTATCTCGATAAATAGAAACAAGATTGAGTTTAAACTTTGCCAAAATATTATTCACTAATTAAATAACATACTGCGAAAATTTGAATAAATTCTCAAATACTTTGACTCCCTTCTCAACAACCTTAAAACAACCTTCAAGAACTATTCACTTTGAAGCAATATACTGGAGGAAGCTGTCAGAATCGAAAGTATTTATCAATATAAGATAAACTCTTGACTAGTAATTTGGTATTTGCAATCATGTCTCAAAAAGTAACGATTGAATGTACAGCTAATAAAATCACAATTGGACACACACGACGTTTGACATATTGATTGCTTGATAATCTGAACAATCCTGAAATGGTTCTTAGTGTGATATGTAATATGTAATATGACATTCATGTACAGAAAACAATTTTGAAAACTGACAGCTACATTTTGAGCTCGCCAATGGAATTAATTCTGAACTAGTTGAGCCTCAGTAGTACTCTTGTTGGTTTAAAAACGTGATTATTTTGTTCGAAATAAGTGGTACAAAATGCGTTCCTGATAAGTCAAGTGGAAATATGTACTCTGAAAGTTAAATCAGATCATTCTCAATTATTTATAAGCCAATTAAATATCACCTACATTACTAGGCGTTAGTTACATCTACCCTTAATGTATAAGTGGCTATAAAACCAAATATCACGCCTCCATTGTATGAAATTTCTATGCCTCATAAATTAAACCAGCATTTCGTACTTCCTCCATAAGGTTTCGAATCTCTGGTGTTCTTCACATCTCGGGTGTTATTGAGTCTGTGCTGTTGTACACTATGGTGTATACGATGTTGTAGTCGCTGCTGCCTGCGCTACGCTGAGCATGTATTACATTACCCGTTCCCAAAGATTGTAGATCTAAGCCAGGATTGTACGAAAAGGGAACGCTGCTCGCAGCTTTTGCCAGTGTTGTTGCATAAATACAAATGAACTTGCTTATAACGAGATGTATTTGTTTCATCAAATATGTATGGAGGTTTATGTAGTCTCCTAAAAGATTTATCTAGCTAGACAAGCTCTGAATTTATTAGTATATTGGAATACAGCATGATTATCATATTGTTTCGTAGACAGAAATGAGTTGCATCAATACATACCATCGACAAACGCAGTATCGAACTGATCGAACTCGGGAAAATGCATGACGGACCATAATGTGTAACTACGTGGATACGAACTATGTCGAAATGTGCAATAATTATTTAGAAACCTAAAAGTATCACCAATTTGAACACCAAATTTGAGGTCTAATTCTTTTGCTAGCAGTTGGATGAACCCAGTTCTGGTACCACATCGAAATATCCACATCTCGTCTTGAGCTTCCAATCCTTGTCATTATTATCAATAACTCATTTTAATGGAAGGATGACCTGATCTAGTCCTTGTCATATCTCTATGATACAAACTAATTGGAAACATGTTCAACTTGCTTGGTGAATCTACAGGAATTATCAAGTCAATGTCAATATCAAAGCGGTCAAGCTCCACCATAGGAATGTGTTACGAATTATCTTCTATAATATACTTTTCTTGAATTTTTTTGAATTCAGAAAAACTTGTTGGTACTTCACGGAGATGATACAAATATAAAAAATTATTTTCAAGCTTTAGCAAATATAAAAGTTTGTTGCTATCTATATTGTTTTTCCTCAAACCAAGTCTTGTGAAAAATATTATTTTTTATACTTCCAATGAAGAACAGAAATCTGTAGAACTCGGATATTATCACATCAATTGCGATCTTAATTGTTTGGGCAGTACTTTCACAGCACGTGCTTAATTGGAGTGATTCTCCATACAATCTTGAGACTTATTACTTTGCAGATCCAAATCCATTTGATATTGTCGCATAAATCATTAGAAAATTCACAGGTCCTTTGATAAACACGTTCTATTATGATATAGATTCAATCCTTGGCGTACTTCTGCTTCATAGATTATTGAAGTTGTGTTAATCTTCGGCTGACAATGGGAAAACAGCAGAAGGACGAGATGATGTTGACGTCGAGTGTTCACAAGAGCGACCAGTCAAGTCAGCTGTGCCTTACGCATATGTCACAAATATGATGTATATTCGAGACCAGCTGCTGGTCGTGTCAAGCCATATTTGCTAGGAGGATCTAGTTGTTTATGCCATGCAGCATTATGGAGATGGAAAATTATGTCTTGGATTAGGATCATATTACATTTGTGAACGGACGCGGAATAGCAGAAATAAATATATGGGATACAAAACTCATTCAGTTTTGGATCCAGTAATACTTCTATCGATAAGTTGACATAAAGACTTCAAAGGATTTTTATATCGATAGAGAAGATTGTGAGTCATGTTTTCATGTGATTCAATATTAGTTAAAGGTATATCACAAATATGACGTCAAAAGATGGAACAAATGGAACAAATGGAGCAAATGGACCAAATCACATCATTCTATTTGTATATCTATTGATGTGTTTAAGGTCATGCTGTTTCTCAAGAAGTTGCACATAATTTTTATTCTTAGATGAATGGGGAAATATATAGCAGCTTCAAAAGGGTTGTTCTTCAGATAATTTAATATTTTTCTTTACGAGTTTCAGTTAAATCTTCCAATTTTTATCCTGCTTTATGGAAATAAATCTGTAAATATCATTCGAAGAAACGATGAAATTTGATGACTGTATGTGATAAAACTTGAGTTTGGATCTCTCAGGATTCGTATTTTACTCTGCATTCTTATAAGCTGCAAGATATCAGAGAGCTCTTATTTTATTCAAGTTGACTTCGGGATTCTAAGAGATCTTGATGTCGATAAAGATCCTAAATAATGTTTTCATGTAACTCACTAAGCTTATCTACAAACTGTCTGACCCACGTCATTTGGACAAGAAAATTGAATCAAAATTATGACAGCAATGTCTGTGTCATATTTGACTTCGGGAACTCATAAGATAACTTTCAACTGAGCAATAATAGAAATGAGCAGACGTTGGTAATACTGACTATTATTAGAATCCCTCTACAAATATATAAAGCTCACTTATATTTCAATTCATCAAATTGAATCTATCATTATCATTATACATGGTTAATTCAGCGTAATCTAGAGCCAAACCAGTGCATTGTCAATAGTTCTCAGAAACATATTAGAACAACTTGAGTAGCTTTAGAATCTATTTTAATTTTTTAAATTCAATAGATATCCAGATTGAGTAGAGCAGTTCTTCAAGAAACTTAGAGATACAGGTATAGATTGAGGAACTTTTCTTTTTCTCCTTGTGCTACTAACAAGTCCTTTGCAAATTTATTGGGCTTCTTGAAACTCCATGAATCAATTTACTTTAGCCTACTTCACTCTGGACATCAAGTTCCTTGTTCACATCATATGTTCTGAAGAACCTTATTTTAACTGATTAACTAGTTAGCCACAGAAGTTCATTCTGCCATATTTTACTTTCTAAAAACAATTTTCATGCCTTATCTTAATATCGTACAAGTTTTACTCCTTTTATTGTTAGTTGAAAGTATAACATCGAGAAGCTGAATGAGACTCTTAGTGAATTAAAGTCAGTTCTTGTTGCGTAATGCTAACGTGACTGTCACCGGACAATGTAGATTTTTTATCCGGCCGGAGAAGATAGATTTAAATACGGGTGGGGCAGAAAAACCTATCCGATTTCAAATCCCTTTTTCTCAGAAGAGAGGGCAGGTAGAGTAGTGGGGTGAAAACCGTTAGAAAGCCGGTTTTATGCCATTTGTCAGTAGTCAACATGCCTTGGTCTGGTGATCATCGTGCTTTTGTTATTGAGCGGTTTATCGAATGCGACGGTTCGATAATTGCTACACAACGTGCTTTTCGAATTCATTTCGGACTCGGGCGTCATGATCCTGTTCCACATCACGCTACGATTAAAGTGTGGGTGTCAAATTTTAGACAGACGGGTTCAGCATTGAAAAAGAAGTCGCCTGGACGTCCCAGGACAGCAACAGGACCTGAAAACGTGGCCAATGTGAGAGCCGCGATTGAACGTTCCCCGCGTCGTTCGGCGCGAAAACATTCGCTCGCTTTGGCGATTTCCAACCGCAGTATTCGGCGCATTTTGCACTGGGACCTCAAAATGCATCCCTACAAAATGGTTGTTGCACAGGAATTAAGTGAAAGGGATTTTGAAACCCGTACGAACCTGTGTCGCGATCTCCGAGAACTCCCAGACGACGATGTTGTGCTCTTCACGGACGAAGCCCATTTTCACCTTTGTGGTGCCGTTAACAGGCAGAATTTTCGATATTGGAGTGACGAAAATCCTCGAGAAATCCATCAGGAACCCCTCCATAGCCCAAAAGTGACTGTGTGGTGTGCTCTTTCCCGCCCAGGCGTCTGGGAGCCTTACTTTTTTGAAGAAAATGGGCAAACCGTAACGGTCAACAGCGAGCGCTATTGTTTCATGCTGGAAAATTTTCTTAGACCCAAAATGGAAGAAAATGGCGTGGAAAATGTGTGGTTTCAACAGGATGGTGCAACCGCCCACACATCGCGACGATCAATGGACATTCTCAGGGAACTTTTTCCCGGTCGCCTCATTTCCCTGAGAGGTGATCTTGGCTGGCCGCCGCGCTCACCGGATCTCACTCCATGTGACTTCTTCCTTTGGGGTTACCTCAAATCAAAGGTTTACCAGCATCGACCAAGGACCCTTCTTGCTTTACGAAGGAAAATTGCTCGGGCAATTGAAGAAATTCCTGTGGAAATGACGGTGAAAGTCATGGAAAGCTACCGCGAGCGCCTAAATCAGTGTATCCGCTCCCAAGGACGACATTTGAGTGATGTGCTTTTCAAAACTTAAATTTAAAAATGGCATAAAATTTGCGATATGTTAATAAAAAAAATTTTTTGACAAGTTGACTGGTTTTAATTTTATATCGTTTTGAAATCGGATAGGTTTTTCTGCCCCACCCTGTGTCTTGGGTCACTATTCCAATCATAAAGGGTAATCTACCATTCGGAGAGGCAATTCTATTTCGTGATACAATTTTCCGATATGTAGTAGAAGCATTATTGACATGTTAAATGATCTGACATCGATGTACGGATCACCAACATCAATCTGAGAAATCATACGGTATCAACATATAGAAAAAACAGCCTAAGATTAATGTTCGATGAACTCCGAGTCTCCTGTTGGTGGTTTTGTGAAGTTAGTGAAATAATAAATATGAATGAGAATTCTTACCAGGCTCAATGAGATTCGAAAATAAAATCCCTTATATCTTACCTGGAAAAGAAAAACAAGAATTAGCACAGCTTGTTTATACAATACAAAATGAGAATGGATCTTTCAATCGACATAATATCTGATGGTATTGGTTGTACGAACTTTTCTCTAACACACGTGATTCTAAATATTCGTACCAGAGAGATATCCGAGAGAAAAATATATTGAATATCTCAGTCACGTACTATCACTTACGAGCAGAACAAGCAGTCGAAGTTCCGACTGATTCGGAAATTAATGGAACGGATCACATACTAGGTACATTGAGATAATTTGAAATAAATCTCTCTTAATATTCCTTGCACAAGAACTCAGCCTCAGCCTATATTTAAGCTACTAACTTTAAATTGTTCCAGGGGTGCTGACTCTCGGTTAGCAGAATTCTGATCCGGTAAGGATTGGTACGTTAAATTATCGTTAAATTATGAATATGGGAGAATATGCTATAAGAACATTATCCAGAAGAATTAGAATATTGAATATCATAAGATTCAACATCATCAATTTGTCTCCAAAAATCCAAGAAGTAAGATGTATCCGGAAACTTCCTGTTAGACATATATAAAGAGAGATACAGTGCATTAATTACCATTACTTTCCCAAATGTTCTCCTGAAATGTTGATTTTCATTCAAAATCATTATTCTGAAGTATAAAGAACCTCAAAGGTTCACCTCAATTACAGAATAAAACTCTCTCTGAACTTTTTTGTTCCGGTATTTCTCCCAGTCAGTTAATTGTCTTTCTTTTTCATGAAGAACGATAAAATTTATTGAATGTCAAAGTGTAGATGAAATCAATTTTTATGTTGGCTGCTGCTTGTGCGATATCCAATTTCTTTCAATATAAATACTTTGGAACAAACCATTGTTTCTTATCTGTTCCGTAAGCTGAAAAAAATTGAATTCTGCTATAAACCAATCTTTTCGAATGACACCTTTATTTCTAACTGGGTTAGGGAAATTGATTTAAGTCGGATAAAGGTCTCTGATAGCAATTTGATTTTACGGTGGGATGTGTCTGACCACATATTTTTTTACATGTCAGCTTAGGTATGATGATAATGGTCACAATACAAAAGGATTTGAATTTCATATAGCTTCCCAGTTTTATTTCATGACATAAATGTTGATGACTGTATTTCTGAAATATTTTTATTCAGAAAAAATAGCATATTCAGAGAGGGGTCAGTCTTATCTACCATTCATTTTATAATCTACTGTGGTGAACTGGATATCCTTGCAGATAAAAGTTTCACATATCTAGGAATTGCTAATATTGAATGGAAGCAATCGCAACTAAAATAGATATTTCGACAACTGAAGGTGTCGCAAGATTCAAAAACATTTCAAAAGAGGAGGAAATGCTACACGAGACGGCCTGAGCTAAATTTTAAATATGATGAATGATTTCTTATACAGTACAATGTACGCAAATTGTCATAGTTCTTTCTCCTACTTGATCAATCTCCCTTCGTCAAAATCATTCTCAAATAACTGGATATAACCTGTTGAATGACAAAAATGTTCTCCAATATTGCCTTATAGAGCAAAATTAATTTGAAAGAAGAATCATAAGGTTGTATCTATGATTTTTCAGCCTTTGCATCAACAATGCAGAGAAAAAAACTCGGCAGGCAATGCAATAGTATATTCCGATACAAGTGCGCAATGGAAATCATTCCATACGAATGTAAATAATTTACATGAGCATGTACTGTTCGATCTAAACGAGTGACGGATGTTATTTGTCTCCAGTCAAAGATGTTCGCGGCAATATCTATAACAAAAATATTTTGTTTTTTGAGAGAGAATTTACTCCATTGATCTTATTTCAATTCATCAAACGTTGATGAAATTATTCATCCTGATTCTTCTTTGGAGATGAATGATAAGAAAATCAAATAGGAATAAAATCGTGACAGCAATGAAACAGTTCTTTCGAGACGCCACGCGGCTCTTCTAGGAACTTTTGAGCGTGCGGAATGATCCCTACTCCGCACGCTACAGCATGTGGAATGGGTATCATTCTATAGTGACTGTAGAAAAAGATGATTTCAACATCATCTTCAATGAAAACTAACGATTCCAGAAGGAATTATAAACAATGCATCTGACGGTTGAGGATCTCGAAACAAATGTAGAGATGATTTATCGAAAATATTGAATTTTTTATTTATTCGAATGACTATTTTGTGGAGCTGAGAATATCAAAGTAGAGACGATATACAAAGATGAAATTGTAAAAGGACTCCTTCATTGTTTGCAAGCCTTATGTTGAAAATAGAGTTTTTGTAAGTGATAGATTGGTTAGGTCAAAAATAACATGAGAAACTAAATAGGCACCAAAAATTTCAATGGGATGTTATCATACTTGATATAAATTTCAATTGAAGAGAGTCGACCACGTAACTATCAAGGAGAAAGCAACTCAATTTTGTTTTGAACATCCAAAAATATTAGAAATGTATCTCTGTAATTTGACCCTTGTCATGATGAACTTTTTTCTCTTTCAAAGCATTTCTAGACTCTTGCGATATTCGCAATTATCACAAAAAACATAGAAAGAGATACAAAACACTGCGAAGTGACCTTTAAAAATTGTCTATGAAACAGAATATAATAAATTGTTATAAATCAAAACACGGTTGTTTCACAAAATCACAAATTCAGGGGTCGGTTTTTACACCATCTTCTTCAATGAGGCAGCAACTGTGGACATGTGTTGCGCCCTTATCAGGACTTTTCAGTACAGTATAGCAAGCCTCAGATAGTTGGACTTGTAGTCACGAAGCTAATGAAAAGTGGCTGAATTTGTAAATTTGTGGAACAACAAGACACTGATTTTCAACAATTTATCAAATTCTGTTCCACATACAATTTAAAAAAGTCACTCCACAGTGTCCTGTATTTCTCCAAGCCTGCCACCTTGGCTGTACTATGGTAAATGGCTCTGCTGCAGATTCATATCTTCGACACCGACTATCTGAAGCTTGCTATTTTGGACTAAATAGCCCTAATAAGGACGAATCACGTGTCTACAGTTGCTACCCTATTCAGGGCGATGGTGTTCAAACCGACCCTTGAATTTATTGTTTTGTGGAACAAACAGGCTTTGATTTTGAACAAATCATAAAGCATGTTTTCAAGAACTTCTCTTAATATTAACAACTGCAATATTAATCGACGCGTCGCCAAATACTTCCTCTATTCCTACTCGTCATTCAGTAATACTTCATCATAATCACGAGGGTTTCTTTGGAATTCATATATTTTTGATTTTATCCCACCATAGAAGTAATAACGGCTAGTACGAGTGTGGAAGAAAAATGAAGCAGTCCATGACCTATCGTCCTATAGACAGCAGTGCTACAGATTGGAAAATATTCGAGTCCTTATGATATTCTTCATTCTATATTCAACGGACGAATATCGTCGAACAACATCACGCTTCGAAGAATAAAGCTCTATCATTTGGAAAGAAAAGTCGACCAGAAAATCTAGTCAGGAGCAAAAATTGAGGCACAATTGATAACGGAGGGCACTGTGGTAACATAGTAGATTAGTATCCCAGCTACTATCTACAATACTGAATTTCCCCATGACAATGGAATCAATTCAATTTGTCTGAAATATCATCAGATTCAAGTTAAATGTTGTGTGCTACGCTTTCCATAAATGCTTGTCCTAAAATTGAGCTTAGGCGGTGTAGGCCTGCAAAGAGCCTGATGTTTGCTATCATAACTTTATTGTTATATGAATGCACATCATCAGTACTAAAATTACTAAATATAGGAGAGAAGGCTATGGTTTCGAAACTAAAAACTCCAAAAGATCTTCTATTCACACTATTCTCGTTATTTCTTACTTTATCACACGACTGATTTCGATTACTTGGTGTACATCTTCAAGGTGGTACAGGCGAGACTAAAAATAAATAAAATTATTATAGAATGGAATAAAAAGACCAACTCATGAAAAACTACCGGAAACTGCTTGAACGACGATGGAAATGCAAGAAAACCGGGAAATACATCATAGAAAAAATTTATCAGACAAAATATGTCAGGGTGGATTCGAACGAAAACGTCATAAGTATTGTCAGCTATCAAAGCCGATGATTATATCATTCTATCAAAACAGTTTATATATATAGAGAAATGAGATATCATTTCATCTCACAGATCTTTGATGTTTCTGATCCAAAGATTAAATTTTTCTGGGAGTTTCTAATATAATTCCTTACAAAATCATCATCGAATAAGCTCAGAAACCTAATACGGATATTAAAATGCCTTATGAAAATTCGGTTCGTTCTTGTGGTGTATAGATATATATTCAATGATAAATCTTTTGCATGAAACTCTAGATATAAAATGTTTTCATTTCATTTTGATATTTTGATTCCCTATAGCATTCCAAAAATTATTACTGAATCAAACAGACTGTCGTTAAAAGTGAATAAAGAATTTACGGTTTTAATTTCACGACAACGAAGAAAATAGCTAACTTGTGCAATATTATATCGTAGACTAGTTGTTCGAATGCCATTTAAACTTTAGTCAACTGAACTTTGTTTAAAACGAGTGTTATAAAACTTTAACGAGTCTTTTAAGAAAACGAAAAACAAGAATTTTATCGGGAGAGGTTTATAAGTTCAGTAAAATTGAGTGAACACTCAAACAAGAATTTAATTTTCGAATAGGTGTGACTAATTCTCATATTATCCAAGGATCTAAAACATATCAAAGCACTTTTTTTTCTCAAATTAAAATTGACATGAAACTTTGATATTCAACCAGTCTTAGTCAAACTGCTTCAATTCAAATACTCTTTTCTGCTTCATCCGCGTTCCTAATACTATTTATACGAGGACGTTCATCTTGCCCTTTGATACCATTCTCCCAAGCAATAAACCAACAGTCATATTCAACTGCATACTGACCTTCCATGCAATCTTCCATTTTTAATTCCACTGACATATATGTACTGTTCGAAAATCTCATAATTCAACATTGACTGCACACAAACCAATACAGCTTCCATTCCTTTAACCATAATTTCCTAATATCACATTATCTATGATATCAATACCTACTTTTGTAGTATTGTTATAAATTGAGATAAAATTCTTTATTTCTATAGCAATCACTCTTCGGTCATGCTTTTATAGACACGAGACACGTTCATTAGGTACAGGTTTTTCGTCCTATCATTACAACCAGCAGATATTCTTCTTCCAATAAACTTGTCAATTTTTCATCACATAACCATACGCTACTCAAATATACAAAGCCATTAATTCATTCATCAAAACTTTGCAATCAATCACCTTCCTATTCATCAATATTTAAAATGAGAGTCATATTCTCAGCAGCTTCATTTTTATTACTACAGTTATAACATCAAGATATTGATGGAAATATGATAGTAGATATAACAAAATAGATATAAGAGGAAGACAATTCCAGAGCATCGAATCTCGAAAGAATTTTTCCATCTAGAATGGACAAATATCTTGAGTAGCTTGAGGCAATAAAACAAAGGTGGCGGAATGAGACAATGCATAATGGAAGAAGATGTGAATAGCTTCCCTGTCAAACTTTGCAATATCACTTTTGCCTTGAACATGTTCAGATTATGTTCTGAACTCAAGTGTTGTCGTGTAATTCAATAAGAAACTTGTCGAAATCTTCGACAAGTTTCGATGGAAAGACCCAGAGGCGATCGCAGTTTGCCTGCTCTTTAGTGCAGACCGAATTACGATAGATGTTTTGAGGTCAACTTATACTTCAAATTTCAAGTGAACTCTCAGTTTAACCACTGTTATGAAATATTCAGAAATACAGCTACCATTCGTTGATACATATCTTGGTTGAATCTTTAAGGTCCACACATCAATCAGACAAGATCAATTCACGACAATTTCAGGTTGAATAATTTAAGAAATGTCTTATGAATCAATGAGAGAACGAATTTAAAATTATGTATTCTATAAAAATTGTATCTTCCCGATAATACCGTCGTTCCAATCATGATTGATATTGTATGCAATATCTCTGTTTTTCTTGTCTTGAGAATTTACATTGTCGCTCAAGATCAATCTACAGGGTGCAAGGAGGTAATAATATCGACCAAAATAAACAAAATAATCTTGATGAGACCGCAAACGGTTTTTGTTCCACTTTTTTTTCTATATTGCAGAAACTCACATTTTCTTATCATAGTGGTTGATGTTTTGTTGAATAAAAATCAAGTATTCAACTGTTGTTGTCTGTGCATGAGTTTTTATTCGCTATGGCTATTTATTCTAATGCAGGAATAACCGATATGCATTTCATGTATGATCGTGCTTATGAGATTGTAACCAAAGCGCAGCATCTTTGCGGTTAAGTTTATCCAAATTCACCGAATACATCACATCGTATGTTTAGAAGAATTCACTAAAGATTGAGTGATACCGGTTCACTGAGCAAACAATGCTACTAATACGGCAGATCAAGTTCGGTATCTACTCCTAGAAAAGAAAAGGAAATTCCAGCAAGAGTAGAGCATGATTTGAAGACGAGTCTGCGGATAATAACGACCAAAATAGGAATTGTCGCTCCTCTTGTGCCAATGAAGGTTTTTTCACGAGCAGCTATTTTAGGCTTTGAATTTATTCGATCATCAAGGATGTTTGGTTTCTTGCCGCCCGTTTCTTCGCAATGATGCTGGATATCTTCAATTCCTTACCAATATACTTCTTATTGTAGAAGCCAAATTCAAACGGATTGAAGTTGTTTATTTCTACAATACGCATGTTTGAGTCGACAAAAATACACATGCTCTAACGGAATCTGTAAATTAGACACGTTTTTCATTCGATGGGTATCGAAGGCGACAGGTTTTTATGTTCTATTATTTTAATAAATCGAATCACAGACACTGACCTAAACTTTCTGCAGAATACAGAAGATGATCTTTTGGACGACAGTCCTTCGGACTGAAGAGTACAAATATTGTTTCAACATGATGGTGCTCCAGCTCATTTATCGTAAAGAGCTTAACAAGAAAAGTTTGTCTCCTAAACATAGATGTCATGCCTGTTTGGAGATGGAAGAAGGGTACTTGAATATCTTATGTGATTTTATTTCTTGTTTTTGCTACAAGCTTCTTTTGTTGAGTATAATCTTCCATATCTCTAGAACCGTTACTTTTCGGACCTGTCTTTACAAAGATTTCACTGCTTATTTCGTCCATACAACTAATAGCTAATGTACGAGAATCTGAATACTAAGAACGCTTGATGATAGATAATTCCCTGGCTGGTATGAAGCCCTAAAGGCGTAAATCGACCAAAGATAATTTCAAATTGAACAGGTGCATAATAATGATCTGATTTATCCGATTATTCGATTGAAAGACTAATTTTCCATATTGAAATCAAGTATTTGTTGGAACAAACAAGAATTATGAACCTCGATTTCCAGAGTGAATATGTAAATAATAAGTTATGTTTTGATTGGAGAGTGAGCTCGAACTCTCGAAGTCTAAATATAATTAATAACTGATTTCATCTCTGAATTACTTACTTCCACGCGAAACTGAGCAGCAATAATTTTAGACTTTCAAGGATAAATTAAACCACATTTGTAAATTGTGAATAAATATCTCAGCACTCTGTTCTCGAATATAAATAAATACGATTCGCATATTCTGCATGCGCTCATTTCCTGCTGTTTTAATATATATATTTCTGTTTAATCTGCGTTTATTGACCGATAAATATTTATCAATCATTGTAATTTATACACCTAAATACTATAATTCACAAAAGAGGTTCAATATATCAGTCTTCAAACTTCAACTTTGTGATATTCGGATCCTTTTGAAATACGGATATGCATTCTATACCAAATCAGTAAGTGTGGCTATGATTCAAATAGTCAGCTTTTGCAGTCAACCTATAAAAATCAAATCGCATGGAGAGGTCAAGAATCTTCCACGAACGCAATCAAGAAAAATATTTATACTAGCTCTTTCGTTGATATCTTGTTTCATATACAAATTTTCAGCGTAAGTCTTTCATTTGAGTCTCATTAAAATTGAAAGTGTGACCAGTGTTGATCAGAGCACATTTCTGCGTATTTGTGCTTCATATCTTATGATCAGTTTTTTTCATCCAGCCATGCTTCAGAATACTGCTAAGTCTGTCCAATATACCGTGCATTGCAATTATTGCTAGTTATTTTGTGAATTAGATCAGATCTTGATTTTCCATATATTTTATTCCCCATTTTTCACCGTTTCCAGCTGTTCAAAACAAATGTCCGTTATTCTTCAAAACTTACTTAGTATTACTACTCATCCTTATTCAGTAACTCATTTGTCTTTTATATGCTAGCGTGATAAAACAGACTAAATACGTGTCAGGATCTCAAAGATACCCGAAAAAATTCATGCAATTTTGAATGCCAAGCAAGTCTACAATGGCAATTGCTGGTCTAAAATACATGGATATGTATTTCAACCAGATAATTCATATGGCATTTGTATGATTGATAGACAAAAATCAGCACGATGACAATACTTGCCTTTCCGAATCATGTAAGAGCTGTTTGATGAAGTTTGTTCTTTAAAATGAATTTTTCTTCCTATCTCGATTTTTACACACTTGTACAAAGTAACAAGTAAGTATTGTGAAACCAACAGAACTCACCTATCGAGATTTTGATGGATAAATCAGTTTTGAGCATCCCTGAATCCATTTTGACTATTCAGGGCTTGATGTCGGTACGTTTGCACGTCGCATTATGGTTGCAATCGCGAAAGTGCACTTTACTTGAAACTTTTTTTTAATTCTCCGAATAAATCCAGAATGATCAGCCGTAAGATACTGAAATTCAGTATTTGAACTTGGTCTAATATCAGAATAGTTATCTGCTATTTTTGTACGAATCGGCCAGGCAGGAAGTGTACTTCACTTGGAACTTTTTTTGAATTTTTCACATAAATCCAGAATGATCAGCCATAGCATATTGAAATTTAGTGTTTGATCTTGTTGTAGCATCAAAATAGTTATCTACTATTTTTGTATCGATCGGCCAGGCTGGAAGTGCAGTTTATGAGTATAACAGACATTCAGAATTTGCAGTAGAAAACAATCAGTTTGATTGAAATGTTAAGGTAGGCTATAATAATCTGCTGTCAATTTTTTTATTTTGTTTGACATTTTAAATGTCAAAATATTTTTCCCTGAATTTAATTTCGTAGGCATGACAAAAGCGACAAAATTGGATCAGAACATGCTTTTTCACACAAATTTAAAATTAATTTTCATTATGTGGCTGAGCATGCTATTCAAGAATTACATGGCATTGACTTCAAGAATACGAAGCTTCTGGCTAAAGAGAACAATCGGTTCAAGAGGCTTATAAGAAAAGCAATTGAAATAAAAAAATCACCGAATAATTTGAATTTGATTACCGGTTATGAACTTAATCGATCATGGCTACCAATCATTTGTTCATAATTTCAAGTTATTTATATCTACGAATCTACTTGCAAGAGTTACTTCATCACCACCTCCTGAAGATCTGTGGATGGTTCAGTTATGTACCAAACCAAAAAAAGAAGAGCCAGATTGACCTAGAACCACAAGGAGTTGACAATTTCCCTATTTAGACCTTCATTATTATCTCCTGAAGACCTGTGGATATTGAATCATCAATCACAGGCAATTGTCTTGACAATTTTGTTCATTATATTTATATTTATTTACACTTGAAAAAGGCAGCACTTTGCTGTCGGAACATTGTGTTTCTAATTAATGTACAGAACTTATACCCCAATAAAACATATTAATTCAATTTTCATTATGTTGGTCACACGGTCCATCTTTAATTTCAGCATCATTGAACTCCAAATATACATACTTATCAAACCTCTTGAAGGCATGAAAAACAAAATAAGTCACTTAAATCTAAGATTATCTGACGGTCTGAAAGTACAAGTAAATATTGTGACACCGACAAAATTGGCATATCGAAATTTTGATGGATATATCCGGTTTGAGCATCCCTGAATCCATTTTGACTGTTTTTGGCTTGATGCTGGTACGTATGTACGTATGTATGTGTGTATGTGAGTAACTCGCAGATCTCAGAATTCGTCAAAGGTATAATGCTGAAATTTTGTATAAAAGACTGGTATAGGATCTAGGAGCTTGATGTGCACCTCGCATTATGGTTGCAATCGTCTCTACTGGAAGTGCACTTTACCTGATACTTTTTTTGAATTTTCTGCATAAATCTAGAATGATTAGCCGTAGGATACTGGAATTCAGTATTTGAAATTGCTGTAGCATCCAAATAATCATCTCCTAATTTCGTCTCAATTGACTAAGCCGGAAGTACACTTCATATTACAGACTTTTCGAATTTTTCTCATAAATTTAAAATAATCAGTCGCAGAATATTGAGATTCCGAAATAAGCACTTTTATAGCATCTAGTTGTACAACTTGCATTATGATTGTGATCGGCTAACATTTTTAAATTTTTCGCATAAATACAAAACGATTGAACGTAGAATATCAGAATACAGTATTCAAGATGATAGTACTATTTAGATGCTCATATCCTATTTTCATTGAGATCGACTGAGTCGAAAGTTGCTCTATACTTGATGATCTTGGAATTTTGCTCATAAATTCAGAACTGTTAGCCGTAGAATCCTGGAAATCAGTATTTAGGAATGTTGTGACATAAGAATGATGACATACTGTTTCCATAGCAACCGACTAGCTGTGGAATGATGAGATGTTGTGTTTGATCATTTATATCCGATGATGTACAAGTAAATCACGTGATGTCCAGGTCAGATTTTCATAACTTACATTCAATATTCCAATCGGCTTCAACAATCGGCTAATAAATAATGATGACGGTATTCAAAATGAAACTCTGAGAATCTCTTGATTTTATCACAGAACAATTAATTCTGATCTTCTACTCCATCTTAAGACATTAATTAGGCAAAATTTAGTGGAATTCTTGTTGACAAAATATTTCCAAATTCTCCTCTGAGAACAAAAATACTTTTTGTGATAAATTCTAATTTGACTTTTGTTTCCAATGACAGAACGGCATCAAATAAGCAATGAAGAATTTATGCTCAGTTTGTGATAATTACTAATTGGATTCTAATTAATTATCCTCTTCCTCACGGTATTCGAACAAAGAAAGAACTCTGAATTTTCTAAAAGCTCATCAATATACTCGATTCACTGAACTTATAGAATTACATTATATTCAAGAACCAAATTTTTGTACTTAAGCAGCTAGTTAAGAGGTTGTAGAGTTTTTGAATGTATGCCAAATAATCTTTTCATTGTCTATCACCCTAAATGAAGATTTTCAGTATCATTGAAGTATCTGAATACATTCACCTGGAAAGTACATCGATATCTGCGAGAAATCTCGCCCTGAAGGCCTTTGTCCAGCAGCTATCAGATCTTATTGACGGCAGAAAGAGGCAAGACTTTAAAGGGTGAAGACTTTAAGATCTCGTTGAATTCTACTCAGACCGATTTCTGATACAAGACACGTCGAACAAGAAGATTGACCTTTTGCAAGTATCCGCTGTACGTGCTTTTGTGTGCAAGGTCCTGAAGTTTTTTCAGCTGAAGGATATATCCGCACTTATTGGAATACTTCTAGAAGAGTTTTATATTGTACCTGAAGTAATTACCAACATAAGCTACAAAGAGTAGTAAGGATGATGGAATTATTTTGATTGAATGGAAAAGTATACGTTGAAACGGATCATTATGACAATAATATCAACAGAAATGGTAGCTTCAACTCCAATAGCAATTTGTATGAAGGAAGTGACCGTGAAGTTATCCACATTCAGATGAATTTATTGTATCATATTTCTAATTGAAATGAAAACTTAGTTTCACACCTGATTACACAGAGAATATCTTTCTATAAACACTTTGTATATTCTTTATAGAGCTTCCTCTACTAGTCCAAAGGATATCGTGGTGAAAATGGAAAAGACTGCAATTGATATACAAAAAGCTGGCTTTGATTCCTTATTAGTTCCAGTAGAATTAATGAGAAGACTAAACTTTCGCACAAAACTACACAGAAAACATTTTCCCATAATGGCTTCGTCCACTTTATTCAATAATGCTCAATGAGTGGATAGATACGTGAAAAACTCCAGCGAATATAAAGAAACGCTAGATGAATTCTATTAATACTTCTGATGTAATTCATCCACATATTTAATTTTTAGACCAAAATACGCAGCAAATATACCGAGAAAATATCGTTCAAAATAATTGAAAAATTTAAGCTCTTAATATCAATTTTTGGAGGTACCTCTTCGTGATTTTTGATTTCCCATTCAAATAAGACGAAAAGAATGTTTTTTCTCATTCGGAATTTCATTGCGTCTCAACCAGTAATCGTGTTGCAGAGAGAAATATATATTATTGTAGAAAACTGAACGATCTTCAAGAAAGGTTCAATACGATTTCTCGCTAAGTCGACTTGTTCGAGAATTATTCAAGATTGAGTTTTAACGACAAATAGTATATAATGACACAGTTTTTCTGATTTTTATCGCAAAATAATGACTCAAAAGCATGGAGCATCAAATTTTAAGTGAAGCTCATCAAGTGTTCTTTGATAAAATATCAAAATCATCAACAGTTTCGACAGTGCTTTTCCATCACCATACTTTATTGAAGGAGACAATTTATTAAAATGCAATGAATACCATAGCTGAAGCGAAAGAACAATGGCATGTTGCGCAAATATGTAATCGTGGAAGACAAAACGCTGTGAAAAAGTTGCGGAATTTTGCTGTCTTACCAAAGAACATCTGATGAACTTCACAAAAAATATGATGCTCTATATTTTTGAGCCATTATTTCACGATAAAATTTCAAAAAAATCAAGGTCATCATATATCTTTCTGGTGTTCATTCAACTTCCGACATTGAATATGTACTAAATTCTACAACACGCCAATTCAAATGAAAACTCAGAAATCACGAAGATGCACTTCTTAATATCAATATGAAGAGTTGAAACCCCCCCAGAATTTTTTTTCCCATCATCTTGAACGATATATTCATGTTAACTGGTGAAAAATAAAATTAATCATATTATTGGCCCACCCTAGCTCATAAACTCAAAAGATATCATACTAAATGTTGAAAATGATCTGCAGTAGGTCTGGAAAACTAGCTGACAGTGTTAGAATAAGCTTGAAGACTTGCTTCTTGCACTAAAATTTGCAACAAATATTCCTCTATCACCACTTCTTTTTTCGGTCGATAGGTCAAATGTTTCGTTGGATACGTGAGAAACAGTTGGATATACAAAATACCACCAGCAAAGAATACACAAAAAAAAAAATTCCTCCACAATCACTTTGCTCACTTCCAAATTATCTTCTTCAGATTTGGAGAAACTGGGTGAGAATCCAAACTTTCAAATCGTGGAAGAATTGATGTATTCTGTTGTGGTGATAGGTCTCTCAACATTTATATTCCCAATTCAGGGTTCTAGGTCTAGTGTTGCTTGAACGTTTTTTTTTCTATCTACAGAACCAAGTATTCCAGCGCTTCCTGAGAGAAAGCATTTTCTGCCAGTACCAATACAGCATCATCGATATTATTACTCAAGGATCAGATGTTTGAAAACAAGATCGGAGAGACAGTGCAATATGGGAAATCAATTTTTTCTTGAAGCCTTCTGAATGCATACAATCAACTGGACCTAATTAGAGCTTATAACATCGTACTGCTATAGGAGTACAAGATTTGGCGTCATTCCCACAAGAACTATTTTCGGTAAAAACTCAACATTCATTGTTGGTTACTTTCATATTAGATCTAGTCAGTTGATCAAATTCTCTTTCGAAGATCCTTTTTTATCATACGAACAAAAATGTGCCCTATCTTTCAACTTCAAATCTGAATTATTCAAATCAAAGTTACGGGGGACTAATTACACGATGAATTTATTGGAGAAAAAGTATACAGTTCATCTGGGAGATATGGTAGCATGATCTTTATACTTTTTCTCCAATAAATTCAGCATGTAATTGGTCACTCGTAGCTTTGATTTGAATTATTTGTTTGAAACGAAGAAAGAAATACTACGGAAATAGGATATGTTGAAAATGCGAAGGTACTTATCAACCACTATTCATAATATTTTTTTGATTTGATGATGTCAAATTTAGAAATGTTTAAGTAGCCGCAGTGGCTTTTCCAAAGGTTGTACAATAGTTTCGTATCTGAATTATCGACACATAGTTGCCCCAAATTGATAAACTCTCAAGAAACTTGTCCATTTATCCTTCAGAAATCATCTTGAATTGCATGAAAAATTAATATCTTGTTGTATCATGAAGTCTCAGATAAGTAATATGTTCTCGTTCTTTATACGTCACTTTATAGCGGCGTTCTGCAAGGAGCAACAGATGAGATTTCATTTCTTCCGAAATTTCAGCAGTCTTAACGAGGTAAAAATTTATGGGTGGCATGTCTCGCACGCTATTCTGCTTTGGCGCAATATGGCAGCTAAGAAATGGATGCCTCTTTTGAAATATTATTCTCAAACGGGCTTGTTAGTCTACACGTATGAATATATTTCCTATTTTGGCAACAGTGCATTAGGCGCAATTCTCAGAGCTTGTAACCTTGAAAACGCGCTGACCGAGAACATATCTTGGCAAGGTCGAAGAGCGACCTTACTGAATGTAGGACACTACATTGAATATATGATTTCAAAGCTTTTGTTTGTAACTATTATTGTTTCGCTTCAACAACATCTGTCGGTGATCTCTTATTCCATTCATAAATATTGGAAGAAATTCTATCAAGAATCACTGTCGGAAAAATAAAGATTTATGTGAGTATTTTAGTATCGCCTATAAATAAAAACTTAAGATCGTATCACTACCGGAAGCATACTTTTCGAAACTGTGACGACGTGATGACTTCTTTCTGTCTCTTTGTGGATAGATGCAGAGAACCTACGAAAAGCGACATGCCGTGCTGGCGCCTTTTATCTAAAGAATCTGTCCGCTGACTTTGAACATTTAAATATCTGCAGATTGAAGTGGAATACTTGAAATATATATTTTATGAACATTTCTTTGATTGTAAGATAAGAGTGGATAACTGTTCATATCAAAATATCTTCAGAGTACAATAATAACTGAAATATTTATAGTTAGACTGCCGTTTTCGATAGTTAATTCATGGGGTAGGATTTGATGAGCTTGGAAATATCAATCTAATATATACCAGTTAAATGTCATAGTTCAAGGATACTAGTCAGAATCCAAAATCAACTTTTCGTTTCAGACAAAGGCAAAAATATATTACTCTTTCGACTATTGATTCTTATATTTCTAATGAGTACTTGCTGACTCAATTCCATTCGATCGAATGTTGAAATGAAAATATTCTGTGTGTTTTTTTTTCAATTCAAGAAGTGACAGTAATTTTCAAATATTAAATCGCCTTTCGGGGCTTTAGAAATCAGTCGGTTGACTTTAAGCGACCGTTTGACGTTTTTTGATAAAAAAGATTCCTTTTACTTTTGCTAATGTTTGTACTCCTATCTTGGAGCACCCCTAGCCCCATGCTTGAGCATCCGAAGTCAACAATTTCTTTATGCTTGAGTTGGTTTTGATAACAATTTTCATCGAATCACAAATACTGTTGCTTCATAACTTCCTCCCAAAACAAAATTCTTTCGCTGGAAACACGTGACTCTATTTTCGTCCTGAAATCCCAAACATTTTGCAAGACGTAGGAGTAAATGTTTGCATATTTCAATTAATTCATTTATTAACAAATGGAAATGATGGATAAACATAATATATATGCATAGGAAGCGTAACACAAAACAAATAAACTGATTTAATTAGTTCCGCTGATTAATAATGATTTAATGTTGTTTTTCTAACTAGTGGTTCATTACACTATTAAATTAAATCTAAAATGCAGAATTACACCTAATGCCAGAATAAACAATCGATTACTAATCTTATTTGAAATTCGCAGAAAAAAACTTACTATTGTATACTCGAATATACATAACATAATTTTGTATTTTTATCTGAATTCACAGGTTGGAAACTATTTATTAGACAATTATACTAGAATTGTATGATTTTCAAAGGAGGGGCCGCATTTCAAAAAAAGATGCTTTGTTAATCTAATGAGCAATCATAACTTTCCTCTATTAGTTGTATCACATAACTTCTTCTATCATACTGTCACAGAGTGGAAATCCAAAATGAATCGGAGATTTTCAGCAAAGGTTAACTGGCAACATTCATATTTGATTTATTTTGCAAAGAAAGCTTTTATGAGTATTATCTTCATCTCTCATTTACTGGTAGAAAAACTCACGAATTGACATCATATAAATACGCTATTACATCGCGTGGATATTCAAAGTGTCTGCACTATAGATGAAGTATTGACCGCATTTGAATCTTTTTGATGTCACTCTCATTACAATAGAAATCAAAGACAGCAGCACAAATTGAGATAGTGATTATGCTACGGTGAATCGTAAAGAAACGGAATACTACTACTATTATATTTAAAGCTTTGACATAAAAGATGTCTCTGCTAAAATGAAAAGAATATCTTCAACTTGGTATTGTATTGAAAAAAGGTACAGTAGTGTGATAAACTTTATGAAGACTGATTCTTGTGATAGATCATCATTGTGAAAAGTTTTCCCGGAATCCAAATGCATTTTGAAATAATTTCTTCTTATGCATTATTTCTGACTACATGAACATTTCAATTCTCGAGTTTCGTTATTTTGTGATAATTTTTACTCACTTGTAAAATACAAGTAAGTACTGTGGAATCGACAAAATTCACCCATCAAGATTTTGATAGAAATATTCATTTTGAGCATCCCTGAATCCATTTTGACTATTTTCGGCTTGAAGTCGGTACGTGTGTATACGAGCGTTTGTTCGTAACTCGAAAATCTCGAAACTGTTTGAACATATAATGTTAAAGCTTTGTATTCAAGACTGGAATAGGGTTTAGTTGTGCACCTCGCATCACGGTTCCGATCATCTGTACCAGGAGTGCACTTTACTTGAAACTTTTTTCGAATTTCTCTTGTAAATCCAGAATGATCGACTGTAGGAGGTTGAAATTCAGTATTTGAACTTGATGTTGTATCAAAATGGTTATCTGCTATTTTTGTATGAATCGGCCAAGCCAGAAGTGCACTTTACTTGCAACTTTTTCCAATTTTTTTGCATAAATCTAGAATGATCAGCCATAGTATATTGAAATGTGGTGTTTGAACTTGCTGTAGCCAAAAAATAGTTATTTACTATTTTTGTATCAATCGGCTGAGCCGGAAGTGCAGTTTATATGTATAACAGACATTTAGAATTTGCCGTATAAAACAATCAGTTTAATTGAAATGATAAATAATCTGTTGTAAATTTTTAGATTTTGTTTGACATTTTACATGTCAAAATATTATTAAAATTATATTAATTATAATCTGGAGTGACAGAAAACTTCATTGAAAGAATTTGTGTATATATCAAATGCAAGAAGTCTAGAGTACAGGAGGCTCAACGCCCTATGCTGCATCGTGTATAGAGTTGAGGAAAAATATGGTTGCACGTAGCGCTTCCCACCATTCGCAATTATCATTGTTTCTCACTCGCACACGTTATGTCAGAACGCCAAATAGATGTACAAGCGCAGCCACCAGATTAAACGATTTGCTGCACCTCTTTTTTGCCTCACCCTCACCACTATAGTTGAGCCTCCTGTATTCTAGACTTCTTGATCAAATGATCTTGTCAAATGATGTACAAGTAAGTCACGTGATGTTCTCGTCAGATTTTTTGAAGATTGAAGAATAGTTTCCAGTGAGAAGTACATTACTTGGAGATATTCGAGCTATGAAAAAAAACTGTGATATTTGATCTCACACGGGATTGAATCTGGTTCTCCAGGATTGCTGTATAGAAATGGAGCAGTCAAATATGTATCGTTCAATAACACAATAATAATGCCAAATGAAGATCATGAATATCTTCGAATATCTTCCCTTGTAATGTAAGTTTAGAATGAATTTTTGGTAATTATTGCTGGAAAACATGACCTTATATGTATAAACAATGACCATTTGGTGCATATGGTCAAAAACAAATATCTAGTTCGTTTATGTTACCAAATTGAAGGATAAAACGTCAATAGCAGTGCCCATTCTTTGAATGAAACTTAAATTCTTTATTAATAGGGAATATTCATGAAATTTAAATTTGGTTCAAATATTTTCATTCCGAATTTTTAATGGCTGGACATTTTGTACTAAACCATCATTTTGGTAATTATTATCTTTTCAATTGCTCCAAATTTATGAATAAAAATGCAAATTAAGCGTGGGTAATTCAAAGTTCTAGAACGCAACACCATTGGTTAGGACGAAACGTGACGTCAAATACTATGCCAACAAGTGCGTACTGAAAACATTTGTATGGCATTGCCGGCTTTTGATTAGAAAACTTAGTAATAACGTGTGTGTTGTAAACTCATTTATTGTTCAAGTGTAATTTCAGCATCCTAGTGAGATTATAAATCATTTAATATGAAGTGGTTTTGTAAAAGCACAATCGGATAATCTTCCAAGAATAGATTCATTCATGATGTCGTCTTATTTTCTTTCAAATCCAAATTTTACGTCCGCTGAAGTAAAAAGAGGGAACACTGCGAAGTAATTATTCAATAATAACACATTATGCACGCTTTTTTGATAAATACAATCCGAAATATGATGAGCAATGAACATAACCTATAATATTTGTTTAGTTTGAAACGAGCAAATGTTAAACACAGTAGCTACATACACGGTATTTGATTGCTAAAACTAATCACATATAATGTTATTCATGATCTGTCAAGTTTATTATGATCCTTCATCTGTTCTGATTAACTTACATCATTTCTCACGTATTATAAAACCTGTATCCCAAAACAATAGAATTTTGACATTCTAGGGAAAATGTTCCCGTTTATTACTATAATTGTCACTGTAACTATGCTGAATTTGTCAGTATGATTGACATTAATATAACAATCAGTCAAAAAAGCCTGAGGATCCCATCGGGATTTATTTTTCTATTTCATATAGATACCCCGAATTAATCCCGCTCGCACTAATTTGAAATTTTTATGATAATTTAGGAGTTGTTTCTCTCTGATTCTTCAAAATCACCAAAGTTTTATTATTGTGAAGTTTTTCTAATTTCGTAATTATCTGAGTAACTTCTCATTCTCCAAATAATCACTGCGGTTTTAAAGGAGAGGTAAGTGCCTCTAAAAATACGTTGAAATAAAAGCAGCACATCCTTTTTAACTTCCTGACTCTGAAAAACATTGAAATGAAAGACAGGAATGTGTCCATATGTCACCGGTAATACAAAATTCCGTATTAGACGCGGTAGCAGGTGAAGAAAATAGGTGAAGAGTTCAAGGATACCTCCGATATTGGAGACAATGCATCACCATTTACAGTTCCAAAACTTGTATAGTTATATTTCTGCACAACAGGTGACTCAAACGTCAAATAAATATTGGCCAAGCACGCACACTTTTTATACATTTTAGATTCTCTTAATTTATTCGCGACATCTTGCGACATTTATTTCTATTTTAGTTCAATTTTTAATGAGAAGATGTGATGCCTCTGCTATTTTATATCAAAATATGCTACAGGTTTGAGGATAATTTTCAGATAATCCATATATAAGTATGTAAACATTACAACCGTGAACCGTGTGAGAGTCAATGTTAGGCCACTAGATGCAGCAGCGTCAGCTCTTGACTACTAAACTCAGTTAAATTGTGTTATATATTATTGAACAGGAAACTTAGTTATTTCAGAGTGGAAATAATTGAATTTGGTTTGTGATAATCATACAAATGAATGTCTTGAATGGCAATTATTGAGCTGTTCAAAGAAATAAATCTGTAAGTGTTGCAAATTATTCTTGAAATTAATATATTTCTGGTTTTTTCTCGCGCTTGGTATCTTAAAAAGGTCATCTCTCATTTGACAAATCGTACCTTCATATAGTTTTATCTTAGGTTAATTTTTGTTGGAAATTTCTTGAAGACTCACCGACGTGCGGCTCACAACCAGAAATGGAGGACATCTTAGTAACTTTTATGTCTCTTCGTAAAAGTTTTTATTGCATCCTGACGTGAATTAATGTTCTTCACACAGCATTTGACATGAAAATCCTTTAAGTTACGGCCTGTGGGGAAATCCAAATTGTTCAGATATTAAAGAGCACAACCTCCCAGATTATATTGGCAATGTTATAACAAAGAATGCTTGGCGATAAACAAATAATTAAAAGACAGGGTTATTGTTATTTCAGTAGGCATGAAAAAAATTATTATCTATCTGAGTACTTTGAATGTATTCAACAAATGGAAAATAGTAAAAAAGAAGATGCCAATTGACAAGTGTCCTACATTTGGGACCAATGCCCAAGAAAAATGTCATGAAATTCAATATCATATCCATCAGAAATTAAACTAGAACTCTTGAACCACCAATTTGACGAGTAAATTACACTAGAGAATGATGAAAAATTTGGATATTGGGATTATTTGTGTTTGCACAACTTCTGCAGATAAGAGTTGATTATATTACAAGGAGAAATGCTCAACAAACGTATGTTCTAAGTAATAAGCCACAAGTCTTCGAAAACATCATATATTCAAATCTCACAGACCATAATGGAAAGAGCCTCTGCAAAGGCTATTTTCGTAATGACAGCCATCAATGACAGAAATGATCTTCAATGTAGATTTCGAGAGCTCCAAGGTAGAGCTTCTTTTTGATGACTTTTGGTTGAAAAATATACAAAGAATGATTGCAATAGAATCACATCAGCTAATAGTACTTCAAGAATTTAAGAACGGCCAATTGAAACCATAAATATATGAAACAATAGATCTTGATTTGGAAGGATTTCAATCCAATCATATTCAAAAAAGATTCCTGTGTACGACTGAGAGAATAATAATTCTAGAGATTAAATTTCTGCAAGAATCAAAACATGATATTGATATACAATATAACATCTTCATCTGTTCTTCTGATCAGAATTTAACGATAAGAACGCGGTGTGATCAAAAATGTGTTGAGTTTTTCAATTGACTTTGGTTTGATGTATCATTGAATTGAATCTTCTATCAATCGTTGCCCAAAATCCTATATTGAACATCATTCATGAGTTTGATTATTTTTTTCTACTCCACGGTTTTGATCCCACCTGTACTGTATCGTAATATCAGAGGAATATCAAACTGAAGTAAACAATACGGTGACTATCTCACTGCGCACAAACAAGTACCTGCTGGGCATTATAATTAGGATAAAATGTCAAACCAGCAACAATTTGATTGATAACAGTGCGATACTCAATAGAGCATATTTGACAGAGAAGTTTATTACTATGTCCTACATGGATGGAGCTAGTGAGAAATCAAAGGGGCTCACTAAAGCTAGAATTTGTTCCAAACAACTAGAGATAGTACGTTATTCATTTTGTGAAACTGTAGTATCAAAATACCATGTAGTAATTCCGATGTACATTACACTGGACAAAGTAAACGTTATTTGAAAACACGTGTGCATCAAAACGAAGAATTAGGTATCCTAACTAATGAAATTTACTGAGATATAAAACTGACACTAAATATGTCATAAATAATAAGAGAGAAGAGTAATAAAAGTGGAAAAATTGATACTTTGGCCCTAAACACTACATATGATAACATTTTGGAATGATTTTGATGTTTATTTCTAAGCATGTGTTCCGTCTTTATGACATCTTCAGTCCTTCTAAATAATCCACGTATGCAATTTTGTAATTTTTTGTTACGCGTGCACGCACATTCTCAATCAAGTACTCAATCTAAGACATTTATAACAGGCAGTTATTGCAGAGTATTTTATTTATTTCTTCGACCTAATATCCTCTGAGTTGTCATCATCATAAACTTGATATGTCTTAAAACATCACTAAACATGATGTAGCCTAGACAATATAGAAGGAAAAATCTGATGTGTACATCATGTGACTTACTTGTACATCATTGAATATATATATATATAATACCATGTGATTTTGTGTTTGATCATATATATCATTGGATATATATATATATATATATATATATATATATATATATATATATATATATATATATATATATATATATATATATATATATATATATATATATATATATATATATATATATATATATATAATCAAACACAAAATTTCATTGTTTTGGACTTACCCAAGAGACTCTAAGAATCTGTCAAGTAAAATGCGCTTTCAGCCAAGTCGGTTGCTATGGAAACAGTAGGCCATTATTCTTATGCTACAACATTTCGAAACACTGATTTCCAAAACTCTACGAGTACCAACAGATCTGAATTTATGCGCAAAATTAAGAAATAAATTCCTACTGAAGTGCACTTCCCGTTCAGTCTATTGTCATGAAAATAGTAGGCAATCATTAAGATGCTACAGCAAACTGAAATACCAAATTTCAATATACTACACCTGATCGTTTCAAATTTATGCGAGAAATTCCAAGAGTCTGTCAAGTAAAGTGCACGTCCGGCTCGGTGGATCTCAATAAAAATAGGATATGAGCATCTAGACGGTATAATCGTTCCAAATGCTGAATTCTAACAATCTACGTTCGATCGTTTTGGATTTTTGCGGAAATTCAAAGAATGTTCAGAGTAAAGTACTCTTACGGCTCAGTCTATAGCAATCATGATGCAAGATGTACAACTAGATATTATAAAAGTGCCTAATACAAAATTTGAATATTCTATGACTGAATTTATGCGGAAAATTTTAAAAGTCTGTCATATAAAGTGCACTTCCGGCTCAGCCGGTTGTTACAAGAATAGAAGATGACCATTAAGATGCTACAGCAATTTCAAATGTTGAATACCAGTATCCTGTAGCTGATCATTCTGAATTTATGCGGAGAATTGGAAAAAAAGTTTCAAGTAAAGTGCACTTCTGGTTCAGCCGATCGCAATCATAATGCAAGATGTACAATAAGATGTAATAGAAGCTCTTTATACGAAATTTCAATATGCTATGGCAGATAGTTCTATATTTATGCAAAAAATTTGAAAAGTGTTTCTAGTAAAGTGCACTTCTGGCCTAGACGATTCTTACAAAAAATAGCGGATAACCATTCTGATATAACATCAAGTTCAAATACTGAATTTCAACATCCTACAGTTATTCACTCTGGATTTATTAGAAAAATTCGAAAGAAGCTTCAAGTAAAGTGCACTTCCGGTACAGACGATTGGAACAATAATGCGAAGTGCACAACTAGACCCTATACCAGTCTTGAATACAAAATTTCAACATTATACGTTCAACCAGTTTTGAGATTTGCGAGTTACGCACGCACGCACGAACGAACATACGTACCGACATCAAGCCAAAAATAGACAAAATGGATTCAGGGATGCTAAAAACGGATATTTCCATCAAAATCTCGATAGGTGAATTTTGTCGGTTTCACAATACTTATTTGTTACTTTGTGCAAGTAAAAACAATTCCCAACAAAATGCATTTTTGTACAGGTTTTGAATTCGTCATTACAAATGCTAAGTTAGAAGTTCCAATGTTTTCAATCCGAGTTCTGAGGTCACAAATTTTCGTATTCTGCGTATATCTCTAAAATGGCGAGAGCTACCGAAGAAACAGATAAGCTGGAACTTAAAGAACGTAGAGTTAACTACAAAAAAGATATCAATACCTTTTTCCCTATGAAGCCTCGTTCCCGAATTATCGCGACTTCAAGTCTAGAAAGTACAATTATGCATTCATATGTGGCCAGTATGCATTATTTGAAGAAAAAAATATTGAAATATTGATTTTTGTAATTCATTTAGTCAAATACTATAAGTGGAAAATATATGATTGAGTGAGGAAACGCCCGTCCCTAATTCCATTGGTCGGTTGGCCTTAGTAACATCAACAATCCAGCCCGTTTCAAATGGTTTGTTATAGTAAATAGACGTGTTTGCTGATAGTTTTTTTCATTTTTAACTGTGCCGTTACAAAATTTTATGAGAATGTCAGAAGTTTGCTTCATTCGCAGTGAGTCTACCACTGAAGGTGAAATAAAAGAGTGCAGTTATTTTGTTTTCCTTTAACATCGGCTTCTGCTAATCAACACTTGTTTCGTGTGTTCTACCAAGTGCTAGTGTGGCTGAACAATGAACTGGATACTGAAGACTGAGACTGTTTATTGATAAATAATAGTTTGAATCTAACCCAGTCTTTACTTCCACCTACTCCAGAGAAACTGCTGACGAAAAATTGTGTTGCGCAAAAAAGTTGGATTGTTTTGTTCACCAGTATGAGCCAGTTTTAAAGCCCCTCTTGCACTAATGCTGAATAATTAAATGTAACACATGAAGATTCTTTCGAAATCGATTAGGATCTAGCTGATATACCTAAAAGAGCAAAGAGGAAGAAACAAGTGATCATATAAAATTTGATGATGAATAATGTGATCTTCTTGCTACAATTTTCATTATTATAATAAAAAATTGTCCCACTAAATTTCTTGAACCAAAATATATCGTGGAGTATTCCTACTGAAGGAACCACGTTAAAAAATGCGCAAAGAACTCTACTTCAGAGATGGTGCGGAAATGTGGGCATATCTACAGTCTGGAATCGCGAAAACACGAGAACGGTGCTTCGTAAGGAAAAAAGTATTGACACCTTTTTTGTGAAGAATTTCTCGATCTACCAACTTTTTCTTGTCCATTTCTGCAATAGCTGTCATTTTTTCAGAGATATACGCAAAAATAGGGACTCAGGACTATTGACATCAGATAAAAATCAACGCACAAGCGGGATCGATAAAGACTTTTGATATAGCATTTGTAATGACGTATTTAAAACATATACAAAAATTTTGCTTGTTAGGAATTAATGCAAACTGAAATATCTATTTTGTCTGGACTAATGCTGTTGAAATTCAAGCACACAATCTGCTGGGAGTACATTTTACTTCGTTATATCAAATTATCAGTATTGCTATTATATAAATCTGTAGCACTTCTAGGCATAGTCCAGGGGAGACCGAAACTGTAGGTTGGGTGAAAAGGAAAAAGTGAGCTTTTTACTGAATTCCCATATTCAAATACCTATATTCAATTATCAGTCAGTAAGAACAATCATTTTCATCATTATATATGTGCCCAGTTTCTATTCGTACTATACTTACACGAGTACTCTCCGCAGGATGTTTACACGTTTTTGCAGATAATTGTTTAACTTAGTATTTATTCTATTGGTTATTTCAATGCTCAAGAATGGAGAATCATCGTATAGCAATTAGCTATGGCCGAACGTTTGTTGCCAATTCTGGAGGAATATGATGGAGATGTATGCATATTACTTGATAGATCAAGGATTATAATCCAAGAAACACTCAATTTCTGGTTTTTAGCAATAACAGAAGTTAAAATAATATTCTGCTTGCTTTGAAATTGCATGTTTGTCCATCATCTCTATTCTAGGAGCTCGAAGAGAGTTTTAAATTGTTTTTTCATCTGGTTTCATAGAATTCGAGAAACTGAGGCAAGGCATGGAATTTTTTCCACGAGAACAAATTTATTCATCAGCATCTCTGTTAATAAGTAAGAAAGACAGAATAGTAACGATGAGACAAATTGTGATTCTTCTTCACAATATTAAAGATATAATTTTCCAAGCCAGTAAAAGACAAAATCAATCCTTCTCTCCAGTTTAAGAAGAAGAAGAGGATTTCATGTTTCCGATCAAATTAACATTCATATAAAAGTGATTTGAACACTCCAACACGTTGTCTCGATGAATTTCTTCGAAAAGGTCAAATGTTTTCATAATTATGATAAAAAGAAAAAGAAACTAGATGTGACCGATTTCTGGGCTAACTACGCGACTAGAATATCTGGTGTTAACCGTGCGTGACTATGGGGTGTTCCATTCACCCGGATCTTTGGATAATGGACAGTTTAACGAAAGTATGTGAGTGCAGAAACCTTCAGGGTGGAGAGAGGGATCACTCAGTGCACTCAGCGCCGACGCCGGAGCCCAACCCAAAAGGCGTTCTTCCAGGAATTTTAATATCCACATTCCAAAGAGCGCTCAGCGCGGCGCCCTCTAGGCGTCGAAATATCGTACACACGCGCACGTAGACGCCGATGCCGAGTCGCGTACGATACTCTATTTGTACATACACGTCTTCTCCACCTCAATGTTTTATTCCACCACAAAAATGCTTGTGAATTCAATATAAGGTTCTTTCTAATAATGTTTATTCATATACTGTAACGACTAAAAAGTTTCTATTACATATAGTTGAGTTTAAGTTTGCTGACCCACAAGCGAGTTGAGTTTTGTTACACTATTTTGTATGTGAATTGTGATGATGAACTTTGAAAGTTCTGATATATTTATTCTAACACTTTGTATCCACAGCATTCGGAGTGGAAATAAACTGTTGTCTGGTACCGCTTGAAGCGTAATGGGAATTTTTTCAGTTTATTTTCAGTCAAACGTACGATATAGCTCATTGTTGATGTAAATTGATCATTTCAATTTTTTTGTGACAAATATTTGTGGCATAGATACTTCTTTGATAATTTTTTCATTGCAAAAATATTATTTGTGCGATAGCTTACATGTTAAATTGCTTTGTATATTTTATCATTTGAAATGTAATGTAAAATAGATAAGCATTGAATTGCATTGTGTTCAACAGTTATTTTGTTGGGATATACAACTACAGTTTTGTTACTGTTCTCTGGAGTAAATATAGGAATAGTATTTCTGAGGATTCCAGAAATTAATTAGAGACATGACTGTGAATTGCATGTATGTATTATTTTATGTTATTCTCTCAAATGTGTTTTTTGCGTTCCTGCAAACATTGCAAGATCATATGACTAGTATAAAATGTATTCAAGCTCATAAAATATATGACTCTTAAATTCTCGTGCATTTTTGGAAAAACTAATGACTGTCTTTGGGAGAAAGTCTAAAAACAGAAAACTTGTGTCAAATTAAAACAAGGACAAATTGGAAACAAATAGCAGAGTTTAAAACAGCCACAATTAATGATCTAAGAGACCATGTCATACTCAAACAGAAGAAATGCACAAGAGCTCCTGGAAACTTACAGCGGAACTCCATGAAAGTCTGTTGAGCAAGATTGAGAGACAGAATCAAGTATCATATATAATCAAATGACATGATCTGTAATAATGTTCATTTCGAACAAAAAGTGGAAACTTGAGTACAACCAAATCATCTTCATTGGTATTTAATGAAGATATATCTTATGATGAATAATTAACAACAGCTGGACATCTGGATGGATACAAAAGGAGTATAAAATAAAGAAAACTCGTTGGATATTTGCGAGAGAATAAGAAGATAGACAAAACACTTACGTATTAACAGCATCACACTTCTTTTGTTATTGGATGAAAACTTGAAATTAGAAAAGATACGTCTTCTAATGAATTTTAGGGTATTTTTATTTAGACTGCGATACACTTTCATGAATCATTATGAAACAAAAACTGTAACATAGAAAAATCTTAAGCGCGAATAATGAATGAGCCTCTACCTAATTTGAATTTTTCATTTATCAAAATGATGATTTCAATCCATTTTATTACCTATTCATTTTGGTGGATAGTTTAAAATTGAAGTACAAAATTTGGATTATCCTGAAGTGTTTTGAGAAACAAATTGTCTCAAATTATTAGCATTTAAAATATTTGATTATCGAAACTGTGCACACATTGATTCCAATTCATCACAATCCGTTTGTAAATTTAATGTATCTTGAATGTTTGGAATCGTTCCGAATACAAACAAATTTTCTAAATATCAAACAAATCTGATCCATTTAAAAAAAACTTTGGAGAGAAACATTTCACAAAATAATTTGATGGAACCGAAATACAAATTGTGAATATTGGAGATCTGGCTAAAACTGAATCGCTAACTTTTATAGCAATGTATGAATGAAAATGGTAGCAAGCAGCAAATCAGGAGAAAACTCTATAAATAATTCATTTCATTGTCAAGCGATTTTATTTGTAGAATTAAATATTGAATGCGCAGGTGAATGATCACGTGGAAAGTGGAATACACTGTATTTCTGCTTCACTTCTGCCCTAGCAATCGATTGTAGGTCGGGACAAATCATCCACAGCTTCATTGTTCACAAAATCTTCCTTTAGTATGGTATCTTCAATAGCACAATAAGTCAATATGCACCCATCACAGAGAGCTTAAAATTTAAGCCAGACTCAAAGAAGAAAATCGGATTTAAATTACCGCATCTAAAAGATTATTTCGACATCGTTCACCATTCAAAGTCATTCTTAAATAAAAATTTTGTTGGCGCTACAGACTATTGGATATACAGAAGTATGATATAAAGTTCAATAAAAGCATATCAGTACTTGTGATTCACCATAAAACCTATCCCAATAGGAAATAGAGTTTCAGAATAAAAGCCACGCACATATCTTGAATTATCTTTTGTGAACAACTTTCTGTACTACTGTCCGTGTTGTTTTTTTTTTGTATAATACTGAATAATATTTGACAACAATTGAATTAAGAAGATATTCTCACAGAATATTCAGCACATGAATATAATAAACTTTCGACAACAGATGAGTGTACACGAATCACAGAAATTCGAGAGTAAATTCATGTTCGAGGAAGAACACTATACTCTATACCAGCATCAAACCCAATGACAAGAAACTCAAAGCAGGAAGATCGCGACACCAAAGAATTTCAAAAGAAATACAACAAACAGGAAGTTAGAAAGATGGCAGGAGAAAATAGACACATGATGGAAAAATTATGAAGAAATTAAAGGACGAGAATCCAACACATTCACAAATAGCCAAGCTGCTTTAAAATCTAGACTTATCCTAAAGTGCATTCATAGAAGAAAAAATTAGAGTTCATACGAGTATAGTCCCCGTCAAGATATAAGAAAACGAGCCTCACAGCGGGTACTTAGCAAAAGGATTATCCCTAAATTTATTGAGGTGCACAGGTAAAATAGAACAGGGTCTCACTCAGAAATATTTTATTTAGAATTTTAGCAACCGCAAACCTGTGCGACAAGATACTGTTTACCCCGCATGAGTAATAAAAAATAAATCTCCAATTACATTCAAAGAATCATCTTGCATGTTTATACAAATAAAAATATAAAATATTGGAAATAAATAGGTTGAAAATCTTCCTTAATACAACTCCTACAAATTTTTAACCGCATCCCCTACTGGGACAAGTTACTCCTACCGATTAGTCAGGCGAATTTCTTATATCTTGACGGGGACTATAACAGGGTATTCAGTGATTGAAAGAAACCAGGTAGCCAACCGCTCAGCCAAGGACGGGACAGAATAACTCTTCATTGGGCCAGAGCCTACTTCTGGTATTTTAATGGAGAAAATCAAGCAGAAAGTCAAATCATTGCTTAGGCAATGATATAAAATTCATCTAATACAATCACCACGTCAAATATAAGCAAGAAAAAACAGACAGTTCATTCTCTATGAGTAGGAAATATGTCAAACTGATGACAGGATTTATAACAGGATAGTGGTAAAATGAATGAGAAATCAGTATGCAGAGATTGTGAAGAAGGTGATAAAACTCCTGAACACGTAGGCACTCACTTCCTGCAAACATATTCTTGTAGAAGATCTGAAACAAATCCTGGTTTTTATCAGAAAGACAGGGCTTCTGTCAGAGGAATAGAATAAAATAGGCCAAAAGGCTGCAGCGTAGGTATTTCCAGAGACTACCTCATTACCTATAATAATAATAGTCCAACACATGACATTGAAAGTCAGTAAGATTTTCATCGAATTTTGATGAACTCTGTGGCGTACTCTCCACAAAAAGTAAGAATAACCGCACTATGCGACTGAAGAGATAACAATCAATCTACCGACTGCACATTAAGTGTCTGCTTTACCCGTAACTGATGAAATGCGTGATTCATTTATTTTTTCCACATTACGATCTTCGGTTAACGAAAATAATAATGAATAACTCGATGGTAGGACATATAACATACGAGCTCAAATTTACTCAGTTGAATATCTTTCATTCCAAATTTTAATTTTGTACTTTTATTTTTCTCGGATTTTGAATCCTGTATCTCGACTTTTTCAAACTCAACTTCATATTTAATGCAAGCAGGCTTAACTATCATGTAGATAACTGTTCTTGAGTTTGTTACTAGCTCTTCCTGTTGACAAGTATTTATTATTGCTTCCACGCTGTGTACGAAAGGGAATAGGACAAAGCGTTGGTTGCCAATCTCCAGCAACTGCACTGCAGAACTGCCAACAGCTTCAATTATACTACTATTAGCATTTTGGTTCGTCCAACACATAGACCAGCTGAATCGCCACATAAACCGTCTCACGCTACTGTACATAAGCTTCAATTGCACGATTCTCACCAAACTGATTGACATCAAACTCCTTCGTGGTTTAGGCAGCACTTCTGTTTCACACCAGAGAAAGATCGTTGTATAGTATATTTTTTTGTTATATACAAGAAAGTAAGATGATCTCTTTCGAATAAATCTTCCACGAATCCCACGATTGGGTATTTAATTGTCCACCGTGAATTTCTAGAGTGATATAACTTAAAACATCTTCAGCGAGCATGATTTTTCTATACGATTCTTCTTGAATAACAAATAATTGCTATTGATTCAATAGCAGATTTTGATGTGACAGTAATAATCGATAGATTTTTGTAAGATTTTCATGAAATATTGAAGTTGATAACCACTTTATTCATTTCCAAATTCAAATAGTAATCGTCCAAATTTTTTCTAGAATTCAGGTTGATCCATAATTGTTGGGAATGGTAGTTGTTACTGACTTGTACTCTAAATAGGTATCAAATTATAGACATTCTGTCTAGAGTTTCAATTTTGTCTCCTACTCTTCATATGCTATTCAATTTGAAATTCACAAATAATTTCACTCCTGAAGATGGTCCAGGTGGAATCTAAACTGTAGAATAGCAGAAAAAATTCATTATTAACTGAATTCTTATAATTGTGTATATTAATTCATGATGCAATTTAATAATACATCCATGAATATCTGTTATCAATGTATTGGCGATAATAGCTGAACGATGTTACTAATTACAGATCCTCGATATAACAGTAGGACGCTCAAAATTGTTTACTCCGGCTAATTCGATTGCGTAGGAAGTTAGGCTTCAAAAATGTAGCATCCTCTCTGCTTCCAGCCATTTATTTCCTGAAAGCTACAATTTGGCTAGTTTGCGTGGCCACTTAAATTAATTATAAGTACCAAATCGCATCGCTTTTGTTTCTACACATACCGTGTCTGTGCATACATTAATGTTGTATGGAGTGCGCAGATGCCATTTTTACTGCACGTTTAATATTGATAAACTGGCTCATTATTTTGAGTTTGCGGATTATGTGCCATTACATGCTGATGTTTTCGGATTATTTTACAGTGTCATAATCGTTCAGCTCATTTTATCATCGTTTGCCTGTTTTGCTGAGAGTACACTGATTATCATTCATCCGATATTATAGCGGTATTCAGCAGATAAAATCGGAATTAAATGAGTAAAACTCTAATGGACAACAAGGGCAGCATATACAGCAAAACTCCAAAATTCAGTTACCACCTTCAATAGCATTGCTTACTATAATAATCACAGAACGGAGTTTCCCCAAGAAGTACATCAGGCATTTTGAAAAATATTATCACTATAGGGTGCTTGTGAGCTGAAAATTATTGAGGTCATCATTTGTATAGGTATAATATTTATTTATCAAACATAGAGCCTTTCGGTTGTCCATGCGTCCGTAATTTGTATGTAAATTCTATCACAAAGGTATTTGATTACTTGAGAACTCACTCAAATATATTTTCAACAAACGTTTTACAGATCAATATTATTATTATTATTATTATTATTAATCTTTTCAAATATATTTATACCCCTTTGGGTGTCTAGATTGTAATTTATTTCACTTTAGGTTATTGGTCAGTTCTTTCCACTCTTGTCTATTTTGTGCTATTCTCTTTGCTTCTTTCCAGCTGATGCTGTTTCTGTGGAGAATTTCATTTATGTTTTTTTTCCCATGTCTTCTTTGGTCTTCCTCTTTTTTTCTTTCTTGTGGTTCTGGCTCTCCAAACTTGCTTCGTCTGATTTTCCTCTGGTATTCTGACTAAATAACCATACCATGAAACTTGTTTCTTTCCTATGGTCTTATGTATGCTCTCTATTTCTAAATTATCTCTTATTCGTTCGTTTCTTATTCTATCTATCCTTGGAACACCTTTGACTCTTCTTAAGTATCGCATTTCTGATGCTTGTACTTTACTTTTCAGTCTCTGCTCGAGTATCCACGACTCACTTCCGTATATTAAAGCTGGTCGGTATACCGTTTTGTACAGTGTCATTTTTGTATTCTTGGATACTTGCTTATTTCCTAGTACCGCTTTGTTGAGTGCATAGTAGTTTCTGCTAGCTGCTTGTATTCTATTGTTGATTTCTGGTTCCATATTTCCTTTATTATTTATTGTTGCTCTCAGATACGTACAGTCTTCTACTTGCTCTACTTTGCATCCATTTAGCTGTATATTAGTGATTATATCCTCTTTCGATATCACCATTACTTTTGTTTTCTTGACATTTATGTTCATGCTGTGTTTTCTCAATTCCTCGTTCCATACATTTAAATTATATTTCATATCTTCTTCATTCTTAGCCAGGACTGCTAATGTCCAATATCTACTTTCTTCGTTTTATCTTCTATTTGCTTCATTATATTATCCAAGAAGACAATAAATAATAATGGGCTCAATGCTCCTCCTTGTCTCAAACCCTGCGTGGTGTTATGGCGTTTAGTAGTTCCATGTTTATTTGTCTTTCTTCCAGTATTTTCCACATTTGTTTCCGTGGTACTCGGTCAATATATTTTCAACAAACGTGTTACAGATCAATATCGAACGTATAATAATGATGAATTCCAAAACATGAAGTGGTAATGTCAGTGTAATATGCAATATGAAAGATTGATCTGAAGGTTTGGATCTTGTGTAATAATTTTTTTGTTGTTGAGATGAAGAAGATAAGCAACTAAATCCTTATATACTGTAGGTGTGTTCAAAGATACTTTCTATTTCCTTTCCCAAAGTTGTCACTAAAATCGAGTTATCCTCTGGCATCTCCATTCTCGTGTTATTTCGAGGAGTGCAATTAGCGGCAGTTAAGTTATTTGGGGATGAAGGCGACAGAACGCTTCTTGCACATTACCATACCCCCGTTGATTCTGTCGGTAAACATAACGCCTGCATTGCCGGCACTCTGCATGGTCCGTCTGTTGCATTTACATGATGCTGGCTGGATGTGCTGTGTTGATCGTACGTGTCTATTGGATGGCCGCGAGAATCGATCAAAACTACATGTGCTACATGTCGAGATGTGAATTTTAGATCTGGATCGTATGTTCGTACATAATGTTTGTGCCAACATATTTGCTAAGGAAAGAGATGGTTTTCACTGTTGAGAATCTTAATAAAGCTTCATGTGTGATATAAAATTCGTTGTGGGAAATGGAATTCTGTCTGTTCAAATATTGTCACACTGACAGTTCATAATCGAATTTTATTGAGCTTCAGGTTTCATTCTGGAGTTAAGAAAAATATTCAGAAAATGGAAAAGATAACGAAGTGTTCTCGCTCGCTTTTCTTACTCGCGATATTTGAAGGACATTTCCTTGTGGAACTTTTATTTTTCACAAACAGTAACATACGAGTATTATCTCTTTGTGGTTGGGATCTTATCCGAGGGAGAAACGTTTTTGTGGATATATAAATTACCTGGAATCTCAGCTTTTTTCCATTAGTGATATGTTTAGAAATAATTCTGCTCCTTTTTCATCGTAATAGTATTCATATCTAATTATAAGTCATAAAAAATAAGTTTTTTGAATACAATTCCAAAATTCGAATACGGTTTGCTTTCAGCCTGGTATATAAAAAAAAATCTGACGTGGATATCACGTGACTTATTGTACATCATTGGATATATATATATATATATATATATATATATATATATATATATATATATATATATATATATATATATATATATATATATATATATATATATATAATCAAACACAACATTCCACGGCTGGTCGATTGCTATTGAAACATTAGTTCATCATTCTTATGCTACAACATTGCTTAATACTGATTTCCAGGGTTCTACGGCAAACAGCTCTGAATTTATGCGCAAAATTCCAAGATCGTCAAGTATAGTGCACTTTCGACTCAGTCGATCTCGATGGAGCTAAGATATGAGCATCTAGACAGTACTATCATCTTGAATTCTGTATTCTAATATTTTACGTTCAATCGTTTATGCGGAAAATTGAAAACGTTTTAGGTAAACTGCCGATCACAATCATGATACAAGGTGTACAACTAGATGCTATAAAAGTGCTTAATACAGAATCCTAATATTCTGCGACTGATTATTTAAAATTTATGAGAAAAATTCGGAAAGTCTGTAATATGTAATGTACTTTCGGCTCATTCGATTGAGACGAAAGTAGGAGATGATCATTTGGATGCTACCGCAATTTTAAATACTGAATTCCAGTATCCTGTGATTAATCATTCTAGATTTATGCGGAAAATTTAAAAAGAGTATCAGATAAAGTGCACTACCAGAAAGAACGATTGCAACCATAATGCGAGATGCACATCAAGATCCTAGATCCTATACCAATCTTTCACACAAAATTTCAGCATTATACGTGTGACGAATTCTGAGATTTGCGAGTTACGCACATACACATATACATACATACATACGTAACGATATCAAGCCAAAAATAGTCAAAATGGATTCAGGGATGCTCAAAACGGATCTATCCATCAAAATCTCGATATGTGAGTTTTGTCGGTTTCACAATATTTCCTTGTACTTTTAGACCGTCAGATAGTCGTAGATTTTAGTGCCTCATTTTGTTTCTCATGCCTTCAAGAGGTTTGATAAGTAGGTATATTTGGAGTTCAAAAATGCTAAAATTAAAGCTGGACCGTGTGACCAACATAATGAAAATTAATTTTAGATTTGTATGAAAAAGCCTGTTCTGATCCAATTTTGTCGCTTTTGTCATGCTCACGTAATGAAATTCAGTGAAAAATTCTTTGACATGTAAAATGTCAGACAAAATTAAAAATTTGTCAACAGATTATCATTGCCTACCTTATCATTTCAATTAAACTGATTGTTTTGTACGGCAAATCCAGAATATCTCTTATACACATGAACTGCACTTCCGGCTTGGTCGATTGATACAAAAATAGTAGATAACCATTTTGATGTTACAGCAAGTTCAAACACCAAATTTCAATACCTTTGGCTGATCATTCTAGAGTTATGCAAAAAATTTAAAAAAAATTTCAAGTAAAATGCACTTCTGGCTTGGCCGATTTACACAAAATCAGCAGATAACCATTTTGATAAAACATCAAGTTCAAATACTGAATTTCAACATCCTACGGTAGATCATTTTAGATTCATTAGAGAAATTCGGAAAAAGTTTCAAATAAAGTTCTTTTTCCATACAGATGATTGAAATCATAATACGAGGTGCATAACTAGACTCTATACCAGTCTTAAATACAAAATTTCTAAATTATACATTCAACCAGTTTTGAGAGTTACACACGCATGCACGCATGAAGGAACATACGTACCGACATCAAGCCAAAAATAGTCAAAATGGATTCAGGGATGCTCAAAACGGATATTTCCATCAAAATCTCGAGAGGTGAATTTTGTCGGTTTCACAATACTTCCTTATACTCAGTACAAGTACGTAAAAATGCTTCATGTATCTCGTTACTGACTTCCTCCTCCAATCACTAATTGTTTCCTCGATCACGAATAGTATACAGTTTCTGTTAAAAAATATTTTTCATTATCTTAGAAAATTATGGCTGAACAAAATTTTTATGAATTGGCTTTTGACTACTTAATATGAGGAATAGGAGAATTCCAGCAGAACTAAAACTCATATGGCGCTCTATATTTCAGTTTGAGTTCTTTTTTCACTTCTGAATATCAGAACTCAGTCGGAGTTTTCTTTACTATTTTTTTGTTTGTATACTCATATATGTATATATCTCGATCGAGCGCGAAAGCGACAGCCGTTCGGAGCACTATTTTTAACAGCTAGTATCAACATTATAACTTGTTTCTTGACTAAAGGGGACGACAAATTTTGCTCTGTAGACGACATCATAGAACGCTAATAAATATATGAACGTCGTTCAGAAGGATTCAAAGCCACAAATTGTATGGATATCCTTGTGTATTATCAGATGTATCTTTCAATAAGATGATGCCATTTGTCATATAGCAGGAATTGTGGAAGATTGAATGTTGAAATGTAATAAGTCACGTCCAGTGATGCTAATTTCTTGGCGATCGAAATCTTATAGTATGACATGAAGAAGCTCCGATCACAGCCCGCGAGAAACGTACAAGAATAATGATTTTGTCCTCAAAAAAACAAGAGCAATTTTACTTCAATAATTCTCAAACTGAAGATTCAAGTGAAAAAACTCCTATCACACTTAGTATGGACATAGAAATCACTTATATAAGTATGCAGTATTAAAAAAATCGTTTCCCTCATCAGTATCTTCCGTTCTCACTCAACAATAAGAATAAACTGTCTTCTAGGGATGTGCGAGATTTACTGATCGATCCAGTAATTGAATTGATCAAAATAATCTATTTGAATGCATTGAGTGTATCTTCAGAGCTATATGTGATTTCATTGCGAAAAAAGGTTGATAAGAAAAATCGGTTTCTGCGAGAGTGGAAGAGGATGATATTAAAAATATATCGGAACAGTTTGTCATCTAAATTGCTGTCGTGTTACTGCCAGGGAATAGAATTCCAGTTGCCTGGAAGTAGAACTAATCTATACCATACCCGCAGATGTTGCATTTTGAATATAAATCGTAACATTTGTAGTTTCAGCATTCGCCGAATGAGTATTCTTATGAATTATTTAGTCAGCCTGAATTTCTTGAATTAATTACTGGAGTTAACGGATGCTAATCAAATTTAACGATGAAAAGAGCGCACAGCCAACTTCCATTTGCAATTGCTGAATAAAGTTCTTCTCAGCTTTTAATTCTAGAGATCAGAATCTAAATGATGAATGGATACAATTTATTCGTCTACTGTACATGAATAATGATACAGTACGCATATTGATGCTATGGTAAGACTTATTATACTATATTAGATACACAAAGTACCTTATCAATGAAAAATATTAAATTACCAGTTATCAAAGGAATACAACATCTCATGAAATCTTACACAACATGAATGCAACGCAATCTTCTCTCTAATAATATGCACAAATTGGATAAACAAACATCAGGAAAAAATGTGAAGATAATATAAAACCTCCCTATTGAATAAGTAATAAATCTTCCTGAGAATCATTCTTGTAAAAATTAGACCAAGTCTTGTAATCGTATGGTAGTGAAACATTTTAAGATCTAATAGAATCAAGTTTAATCATATTGGTAATTTTGAGATGCCCAAATCGTGAAGTGAATGAGATTAGGAGGTAATTCACAAACAAACTAAATTTTTTGTGTAACGTCTTTCTCCACATTTTATTGAATTAATGGCGTCGACCGGTTTCGGATATCAAAATACCCATCATCAGGACCGGTGAAGAAAACTCCAACAACAATGAATAACAAAATTATACAGAAGATACAGATTAACAGGCGTTAGTCATTTCACAACTTCAAAAATAAAAATAGTCAAATGTACCGACAAAGTTCAAAAATTATGAAATATCAAATAATTAAAATAATAATGCGTTCACAATGATACAAACTTAGAAGCAAATAGAAATAGTCACATATTGGAAGTTAAATAAAAATTATCAATTATTGTTGCAATAAGTAAAAATAAAAATTAATTAACGATCAACAAAACAAATGCAGGAGGTGAAACTTACTGAAAGTAACAGAAGATTACAGCATAAAAATCCAAATCGACAACATATCTAGAATCAGGAGAACCATGTGGTGAAAAATTCAGCAAAATTCACCATGAACAACACTGCAACATGACCAGTCTAAGACTGACCGGAACCGTAAAAACTAAAGTTGTCAAAAAAATTCAAATCATAACATTGAGGAGAGGGAATACTTGCTTTGCCATTTGATCATTTAGGGATTTTTTTTTTTTAACAATTTTCTTATTCCAATATTCTCTAGGGTGCTCAAAATTTTACTTCCATTTTCAAAGTGCAAGATTTCGAAATTATCAGGATTAAAACTATGTCTTGTATCCAAAATATGTTATGCAAAGTTTGAGTGTCCTTGATTAAGTCTAATTACATTCAAATGTTCTTGATATCTGTTTGACCTACGTAGGCTAAACTGCAATCCCCAAAAACCAGTTTGTGAATTCCACATTTGTCCAAAGGATCAATTTTGTCAACTTTCTCACAAAGCTCTTTTTTAATACTGTTGAGGGGCCTATGAACACAATCAATATTCAAATTATATTAACGATAAATGTTGTTGATTGACAGTCTTTTGTTTTCTGACGAATTAGAATCAGTAGTGAGAGCTGAGGCAACTCGGAGCTTATTTTCTTTTTTGAACTTATGAAATGACTAACGCCTGTTAATCTGTATTTTTTGTATAATTTTGTTATTCATTGTTGTTGTAGTTCTCTTCACTGGTCCTGATGATGGGTATTTCAATATCCGAAACCGGTCGACGTCATTAATTGGAAAAAATGTGAAGAGAGACGTTATAAAAAAAATTTTTTTGTTTGTGAATTACCTCCTAAGTGTGATCAGTTTTATGTATTATTCCCTAGAAAAAATGGCTCTTTTCTCAGTACCAACAAGGAAACATAGAAGACCTGATATTGGAATGTGACTTGGGGAAGTTCTGTGCCAAGAAGAAGCTTCTAACCCCATTGGCTCCCTCAAAACGCGCCTGAATATAAGGTCCTCCGATAATCATATCGATGATATTATACGGAAGAGAAATCCTTTTCCTTTCATTTGGACCAAAAAACATAATGTTCAAGTGCTTCGCGATCATTAAATGTACTTGTCCTTGTTTCCACAAAGATTAGTTTTCGTAAGGATCAAATATTCTTGAAAATTGCCTGACACTATATTCAGTCAGCATGCCAAATCTCCTCAATAAAATCTTTTTCTATAATATTCACTGGAATCTACCCCCTTCTCCACTTTGTGAGCCCAGTGAGTGACGTAATCAATAAACTTTGCGTATCAATGGATTCCAAAGTGAAAGGACTGTTAAAATAAGATTGATATTCAATCTTATACAAGAGATTCGAAGCCTGAGATACTTTCTAATGAAAGACAACAATATATTTGACCAGATATCTATTGCATATCAGTACTAACAATTGAAACCCAGAAATACTCCTATAATACTAATATTAATACAGAAGTGTATCAAAAAGTGAGGGCGTAAAACACTGTCAATTGACAAAAACATATGTCGCTGCTACTCGTATTGATAGTATTTCAACGTTCAGTCAACAGGTACACAAAGTTAACTAGGTCAGATTTCATTGTGTTATTTTTTGTAATTCTCGAACAGAATCGAGAATCGATCGGTGATAAACCACCTTTACAGGAGGAACCACCATTGGTCAGCACCATAGTGGAAGACTGTGTGCTAATGTTGTATATTAAACGATTTTGGAAGATTGATGTATCAGGATAATACTCTATATAATACACATTGTCTTTTTCGATGAGAAAATTAAGTACCAAATTTGGTGTATAAAGAATGTAATATCGAAAAAATGTGGTGGAGCGCCAGTTACATTAGTTTGAGCACGTAAAACGATCTATGGAAATATTTGTGTTTGTGGAATCAAAGGTGGAAGATTGCGTGAACAGCCTCGACCTGTAAGTAGGTGAATGGTTTGATAGTTGATTGTTGCATGAGAGCAAGTTCTCGAGTATGAGGAATAAACGAGCTTGTAGGATAAGAATTGTGGATGTGAGAGAAAGATGTGCTTTGACAGAAGTATTTGGCGAAGAATGATTGCTAGTTTGATGTTAAATGGAGTTAATGCCAACCTTATTTTGAGAATGAGGCGAGATTCATACGTGTGCATGTTCACTTCGATTCAGGGCTAGTTTATTTTTTATGCATCCAAATTCTGACTAAAAATAACAGACACCCGCAACATTCAAGTCAAGTAATCTCGGCTCAAGAACTTTCACACAAAGACATCAGCAGGAGAAGCTCTCACTTGAATTTTTAAAACAAAGGTAAGGTTCTTAGTTCATACAACAGGGTGACACAGTGGATCTTTTTCCTATGATTTACTAAAGTTTGCGAGAACATTATGAATAAACGTTGAGATGGGTGTCTTATTTACGAAACAAATCGATAGATCCATAGAAGTTTTATCTACATCCTCCTAATCTCATACCAAGGTTTTTCATTTGTATGAAAATAGAATAAGATTACTCGGAGGCTGGTTCGTATATCAAGAAAAATAATAAGTTCGAAGATCAGGAGATAGATGACAAATTTGAGTTTTCAATATATACTTGTTCTTTGTGAGCTGGTCTACAAAGATTTCTTGTGATGAACAAAATATTCCGATGACCTTTAACGTGAACGATGATAAAAATAAATTGAAAGAGAGTTCGCCACAAGAGATTATTTCCAACTTGTGCTTCGAAAAACAGATTGATATAGCTTATTTTGGCATTGTTCATTCCATTATGATCAAATTACTGTAATATCCTCTTTGTAGAGGGTTGCTTTGATACATTATGAAGCTGCGCAGTCTTCAACTAGATGGATTGTAGAAAGCGGCTGTTATAAATGTCATGTCAATGCAAAACACCATACCTCAATCAAACTTGCTACATATGATGATTGTTGAAGCGTCAGATAGAGGGTGGAACGGAGCAGCACAACAATCCATTACATTATAACAAGCCCCTAGGCAATGTCAGAGTGTATTTCCCAGGGTGCGGAGGTGGCTTAGGGCGGCGGCTCGTGCAACTCGGACGCAACCAGAGAGCTTTCAACGCTCCGTTGAACGGATTGTTTGTGATTGGACGTCAATGCAGGATATCAATTTTGGATGAGTACGTAATGAAAGCATCGCTCGATGCTGATAGAATATAGAAGTCGGTACTTCTCTGTCAGTTAATTATTTCTCGAAGTGTCACAGTTATCTAACATGATAATACTGAGAGTGAATCGTAGTAAGTTAATAAGGCACAGAACAGTAAATTCCAATTAATTCTGGAATTGAACGATCTTGATGGATATTGATTATCCTCCGATATATCCGCACTTCTCTTAATATCATGTGCACCTATACGTCTTAGAAATACACAATATAATAAGAACCATGAGAAATCCTCTCCTGGCCTAGTAATATTTCTCTTTACATCTTTTCAAATGCTCAAAAACCATTATGAGTCAAAAATAATTTGATATATATCTAGATTGACGAACAAAATATCACTACACACAAAAGTGCAAGTTTCAATTCATTCCACAAAGGAAAGGTGAAACCAAGCAAAACAAACTTGTGAGACCTCAAGAGACATTTTTTGTCTACGAAAATATTTAATTTTACCATCCATTCCTCTACATTTCACAAATTCAGGAATAAATTGACATTCCTCACCAAACAGATTCAAAGCTGCAATCACTTTGAGAATTATGAAATTATTGATGCAATTATTTCCATAATAAGATCTTTTGTTTCATGTTCCCATCATATATTTTTTATCTACTATTCCAGTAGTGCACTTGATCACAGTGATAAAATTCAAAAAACGGAAAATCTAGAAGAGTACTATATTCCTTACAAAAATGAATAAGCTCCATAATATTGAATAAGAGTACAAAAAGTAATGTGTACCAAGGTCATAAAGGTAATATTATTTTGTCGAATCTGTTGTCGGATGAGACCAGAATAGTTATTTGTGTATCAAGGCCGTAAAGGTTATCCTTTCTGGTCGAATCTGTTCTTTGCGGCCGAAGCGCAGCTGAGGCTGCAATTCAGGTGAGACCAAAAAAGAACTGTAGGCCGAGGTGCACACAACGTTATTTGGGCGATTATCACGGAATAATTCAAAACCACAAGATTTTATCTATTTATTTCTAAAACATTACAATTGTTTATCTTAATTGCCGTTGAAATTGTTCTATTTTATTGTCTTCTATCAAAGTGACATTTATAAAAAAATACGTATCAATTTCTTGAATTGCACGAACACTTTAGGTTGACGGAGGAATACAATATGTATTTAGGCGAAAACTGTATCTTAAAGAGTTCATCAAGCAGCACATATAGGTAAGAATGAAATGTTTATGAAGTAGTTTTTGACAGATCAGTCCCAAAAAAGTAGTGTTTGATAGATCAATCCCAAAAAGTAGAATTTGACAGATGTGTACCAAAAAGTTAAACTTCACGACCGCAAAAAGAGGCATAGAAACATCTTTTTTGTTATGATCGCCTAAAAAAATATTTTTGTACTAAAAAGCATGCGATCCGCAACAATTTGAAATGCTGGAACAGTCGCGGGAACTTGTAAAAACAAATATGTGGAATCTCGTTCTTTCAAATTGCATGCCAATGGAAAGAATGAAAGTTTTGCGGGAAAATTGGCGTCCATCTTTCGTTGACATATGAATGATGACGGCTGATTCATTCTAAATCTATGTTTTCATAAAGGTTGAAACTTCCGTTTTTTTCATCAGCATATAGTTTGTAAATTTCACGCTACCGTTAGAGCTTTTCTGGCTGTCGCGGACTGCATGCCTCTAAGTACAAGGTACAAAATCACTTGTAACTATCATATGTCACAAAGGCGTGCAATATAATGAACACTTTTTTTTTCTAATACAATTGGAATTTGAGTTATGATCGGAATAATCATCCTAGTTTTATTTTGGCAAAGTAAGATGTAATAACAGAATATTAAGTACTCCTGGGTCCATACAGAAAAAAACGGGATCTAAGTGATGAAAGTGTATAATATGTAATCATAGATTCACGAAGAGATTTTGTGAGTTAACAATTACAGGACGCTCAATATTTAGGAACATCCAATTTTGGGTTCTTGCTTCTAAAAAAGATTTTGTAAAACGGATAGGTAAGATCGTATAAGTGAATCACGGAGGTGCATTGAGTGTATAAGATGTGTTTTTACGAATTCAAATTAATTCCATCCCAGAAATTTGTGCGATTCTTATTTGGGGAGAATGGTATAATATCGTTTCATGGCTTAGAAGCTAATTATCAACCAGCACTCCATATCCCGTAGATATTTTACATCACTTGACGCAATTTTGGTGCTAGATCAGAATTGATAGTCCTCTAAAATTATTATCACATTACGTGTCTTGTATTCTTTAAAAAAAAAGAGTTAATGTATTGAGACATAATTTCAAAAATCCTCATTTTCAATTTACAACTGATTGGTCAACGAAATCCGATAGGCAGGGTTGAATAACAGCTGAGTACGGCAACAGGTTTGAGCAGAATGTCTTTTTTCCAATACTAATGTGTGTATCAGTGATAGAATTTCTAATAAAATCTTATCTAGCAACCATAGGAATTCTTGAATCAAGAAGATCTATTCTCAATAACGATCAAGGCCTTCGAAAAATCACATTTCCGATTGATATTGAAGAATGGGTATCAGGTTTCCATGCAAAGTCTCCAGAGTGCCAAATGCAGTTCACGATATTAAAACAAAAAAAAACTTCCAATATTAACATAATATATTTCAGATTGATGAGTTTCTCATGATTATAAAATTTTATTCAAAATTATGTAGTCATTTTGAATATCAATATCAAAAAAATCGATAAAGAGTTTACAATGACTACTTATTATTCTCATTAATCAAAAGGATTCAATTTTTCAATTAGAAGAATTTGGATACTGTCCTCGAATTATTCTCTTTCTGTAGCGCTATTCATTATTATTGCAATTTTTGTTGGAATAACGATTGATCAGTCTTTCAAATAATTAATTGGAAGCTTATTTTATATAGCTGGAATTTGTTCAATTCACACCTTGACAGATTTCCATCAACAATGTTTGATAAACTTTACTAAAATATCAAATAATTCGTCATATATGAAGCAATGCTCAATTGGAGAATCTGATAGGAACTCATCAAAAAATTCTCTTGATACAACGTACTTGATTGAATCTAATAATTCAGAGATATTTTCCAATCTCCATCAAGAAAACATGAAGTCCCTAGTTGGAATCACTGCTTTCCACAATTCTCACAGATTTCAAGAACTTTATACTCGGCGTAGCTTATTCCCAACGACATGAATATATTCTTGCGTCAGCAGTCGATTTCACTTGAAAAGCAAATTGTGTTTATCAAACAGCAAGCAGGTAGTACTTGAGCATACCAATTTCACCAATAACTTGTTTGAAATGTAATCCCAGTCACATTGAAATCCCTCTGACACTCTTGGTTGAATTTCAATGATTGAAATTCGCCATGAAAGAGGACTCCACGAAGTGAAGATCCTAAAAGTTTCAATGCATGTCACAAAGATGATGCTCACCATCATTATCACTCTCTTGTAAAACTATGAGCAGTCTTATCTTCAATTTTTTGTAGATAATTGCTTGCACTATGTACATTATTCTGTATACCGTGAGTCTATTTTAACATGAAACATAGGATGTGTCATATCCATGGAAACGAATTTGACAGCAATGTATTCAAGTGTGTTCAAAATGAAACCTTGAAGATAGATTTGACATTTGAGAATTAGCGTAATACTTTTATCACAATGTCATATAGGCTACGTGCATGAAGTTTATTAGCGCCTCTAGTGGGCAATGAAGAACGATTGAACTCCAATTTTATCATTGTTTCATACCTATAATTTTTTAAATGTACTAATATTATTCAATTCAGCTGCGTGCGTATAATATAACTTGCATAGCTTTAAAAGTACGTTGAAATTATTTACTTTGAGTATTTTTATCTTCAATTATAACGTACCCATTATAGAGAAAACGTCTTAATCCGTCCAAATTGACAGGATAACCTCAAATTATGACGCCGTGATCTTGCAGATCGGGTTTGTATTTATCAAACACTGTACCCTTTTACCGAGAAAGCATTGAAGAAAAGCGTGAAATTAGTTTTGCCATATTAAACATGTTGAAGAATATGTTGCTGACAATATTAACAACAAAATTATTGCGAAGTGCATCTGACAAACTTCTATCACTGAAACATCTTACAAATTAGAGATAGAGATAAATTCATGAATCCCAAATCGATGATGAATACTTCCAATTTCACAATTGAATTACAAACATATTTGTTATATAGATTAATAATGAAAGACAGACAATACTCTATCTACCGCTTTAATTCACTTCACTCGTTTTTTTATGTTATAACTGAGTACATCAAAATCTATGAAACTATATTTCATTTGAATCATCCTCAACACAACAGCATGAAACTATAAAAACGTTTTCCCATGTTTTATATGCAATTATTTTCACTTTTAAAGTACAATGCTCAATGACAGCTCATTGACGTATTCTGAGAAATGGAGTTCGATGTTTACAATTGTGCTCACAATGAGCGCTCGCATCGATATTTGTTCAAACTCCGCCCTCTTGCACAAAGCCTATATGATTGAAGACAAAGTACAAATCGTTTAATGGATCACGCGGATTTCAAGCTTGAGAAAAGTATCGGACTTACTTTGATCATTATTTCCTGACAAACCAATTTCAAGTCCTGCGACTTTTAGAATAGTGACAAAAATTGGAGAGGATGGTTGCGTCCAACCTGATCATAAGCAAAGGAATAGATGCAACCATCCATTGACGGCGAAGAGAAAATATGAAATTATAACGAAATTACATATTAATAGCTCAATATCGACAAAAGCGATTGAGCAAGCTATTAAACTTTTAAAAATGACAGTTAGTAATATTATGATACTAGTCGTCCGACAACGAAATTTTCTGAATGAGACAGTAAAAATCGGCAGTGTCCAATTTCATGCCCATAAGAAGAACATGGGTGCAAAAAAGAAGAAAGATAGAATCAATCCATAATAAAGGAGGTCTCTCTCGGTATATAACTATCCATCATTGACTTTCCGGTAGCATGAGTTAGTAGATAACATTTTATTATAGATTTTTTAGTTACAATTGAGCAAAAAACTTCTCCAATATTTTTCGTCCCTTGGAATCCATCCCTTGGTTTTCGATCACACTCAAAGAATTATAGTACTTTTCTGACTTGATGTAATATTGAATTAATGATTTCCACAGATAAATTCTAGATTCAAGATCAAAACAAATTTGTTCCTATTTTAGATCAAACTATCCAGAATCCTCATTGTGCTGGAATAGTCCAAATAGAGATAACACAATCAAGGAATAATTTAACCGTTTATATGCGATTTATGAGCGTATAGTCCGGGCTAAATTAATCGTGGTCGCAGTTGTATGGGTACGGAGGACTAAATTTCATCGTCGCATGTCGCCTTTGATTTGCCACGTTCAGTCACAGCTGACCGAACTCAAATCACTATGTAAATTTGATTCAAGGGGCGATTCATCAAGGATAGTGTTTTGCCTCAGGAGCAAATAATTATTTGGAATTTCCATCTCGCAGATGTGCAGTCCGCCATCGTACGATTAATATTATCAAGGTAGTGTATCAAAGCTCTATGTAGTTCCCTCAAGTACAAAGATGTCTGTTCTATCTGAAGACTATATCAAGTTACGCCCAACTCACACGTCTACTATAGTCAGAATAGCTTTGCTTAAAACTCATAAAGAGAACTAGTGCATTCAATTCTGATAATCAGTTTTGATGAGCTAGAATGATGCCACTTATTACTTGTAAAATGTATAAATCCACTAATCTAGATCTTTTGCCGATCAAAACCTTCAAAATCTCTGAAAAATTAAGAGTAATTTCACTCCAGATGATTACTAAATATTAGTTAACACCATGTTGTCACATACTCAAGAATAACCTAACAAACAAAAGAAAAACTAATACATTCGGTTTGTTGTTCTGATTCCCAGAGGTAGAAAAATCAACGAAATGAAAAAATTCATCTCTGATTGGTAAAAAAAGACATTTAACTGATTGATGAATTCAATCCACTAAACCAAAAATAATAAATCTTGAGTTTTCTTCCAACATTTGCACCCATTTTATCTACATTTGGTTGAACTCAATTATAGATAATAGTGGACAGAATAGGTGAGGACAGAAGATGAATGTTCGGGGCAAACTGATCATATCATTCCCTCGAGGTGAGCATCAAGCAATCAACTTTAATTCGTGACGATGGTAATCGATCCGTGTTTGTCGGTATGGCGGTGGTCGCGGTGAACTGAAGCAATCAGCAAGGAAATTGGAATCTGCAGCGTCCGAATTCCTGCCGTGTTTCGCCGCAGGCGCTTAGCAGTCTCTTTTCTCTAACGTAGGACAGAGCTATTTGGTATACTCGATACCACGTGAAATATGTGTGGGTTTTATCCATATTTATGAGCTCCATTAACCCTCATATTTGTGTAAACTTAACGTACGTCTCATCTAGTTCATAAACTATTCGTTTATCCTGATAGTATACAAAATTGTCAGTTTCGAGTTATCTAGAATTTTTTCATGAATTGATTCAACTAACAAAAGAAGTCATTCATTCAATAAGTGTGTAAATATGTGAACATCATAAAATATCGCAAAGCTAAGCAGGTCACAAAAAAGTTGCACGTGTATTGATGGTGGTATCCCTGGATTGCGTAAAATGATAAAGAAAAATCTGAAAACACTCATTTAACGTATCATTGCGATACGTAACGAGCATACAAGATTCATAATTCTGGAAGTTGATCTTCATTTGGAACTCGTCACTTGAATAATCATAGAAATATGGAAATTTCCGAAAAGCAACTTTGCTACTGGACAACTAAATTAAATCTGGCCCAGATCATATTTATATATTTTCCTCACATTCATCCAACAGTAACAGCAAAAATTGAAATTCAGCTAATATTTCAACTCATTTAAGTTGTCAGTTTGGCCAATTTTATTGTAAATATCAGCATAACAATAAGTATGGCTCTTTTGCTCTACCAACTCATGTTTTATTGGCATTAGTGGTCAGGGAGCAGCAGTAAATAAAGAATGTGTCATGTAAGGGTAGATAGGTGTTTTATCTATTGGCCGAGGCTGGAATCACTGGACACCGTTCGAATCTACTCTCGGCAGCTTGGTGATAAACTACAAGCGTAGCGGGTGCCCAAATACACCTGATGCTTCAGCAGATCAATGCTCGAGCGTTCTCTTGAATTCTATAGAAGTCAACCCAGCTATTAGAGTCGGGAAGCAGCTCACCAAATAATTACATAAACTTCAATTTATGTACTGAATAAAGTATTGCATTTTTTATCAATAAACTGAAGTCACAATTACTTCATGTGAGATTCTTCAACAATAAAAGGGAATATAAAGAATTGGACAATCTATTGTATTCCATTATTTTAATGTGGATTACTTGGACAAATAATAGACGTAAAATCATAATATTGGACGAAATGTATATTATCATGATCAAAATTCAACAATACCACTGATATTAGTTACTTGAGCATACTTTTGAATGAATCGAATGAACATGAGGACGATCTATATATTTATAATAATAGATTGAGGTCAAATCAGCAGAATCAAAGAGGAAGAATCAAATTATTGTATTACACCTGGCACAATTTTTTTTTATACATTAAGTTCGAAACTCAACATTTTCACATGGAATATGTGTTTAGCTCAGCAATTTTATCTCTAAATTGTCTTATAATGGTTATTATAATCAAAATAGGAATATAGATATAACTGATAATGCTGACTGGAACGATGAATGTGGGTGTCGAATAATTGAAGCAATGCAATCAATGTTATATTTTCCTCTTTTTTTAGCTGTACAGTTTGGGCCATACCTTGGCCATTCTCAGGAGCGAAAATAAATTTAATTTATAAATGACGATGACTAAGATGTGGCCGAAACTCTGGAGTAAGAAAAAGCTATGAATATATCGTTTGCTAGATTCACCTGATCATTCAATATCTACATAATTCACGTATACATCATTCTACTTCAATTTATATTGGCAAAAAAAAAATCTGACGTGAAAGTCACGTGACTTACTTGTACGTCATTGGATATATATGTATAATACGATGTGATTTTGTGTTTGATCATATATATCATTGGATATATAAACACAAAATCTCATCGTTCTACAGTTAATCGTTCTGGATTTACCCAAAAGATTCTGAGAAATTGTCAAGTAAAATGCGCTTTTAGCCAAGTCGGTTGCTTTAACATTCCTAAATACTGATTTCCAAAATTTTACGACTACCAACAGATCTGAATTCATGCGCAAAATTAAAAAATAAATTCCTACTGAAGTACACTTCCGGTTCAGTCTATTGTTATGAAAATAGTGAGCAATCATTCAGATGCTGCAGCAGACTGAAATACCAAATTTCAATATTCTACACCTGATCGTTTCGAATTTATGCGAAAAATTCCTAAAGACTGTTTATTAAAGTGCACTTCCGGCTCGGTGGATCTCAATAAAAATGGGTCATGAGCATCTAGACGGGATAATCATTCTTAATACTGAATTCTAATAATCTACGTTCAATCGTTTTGGATTTATGCGGAAAATTCCAAAAATGGTCCGAATAAAGTGCTCTTCCGGCTCAGTCGATAGCAATCATAATACAAGGTGTATAACAAGATATCATAAAAGTGACTTATACAAAATTTGAATATTCTACGACTGATTGTTCAGAATTTATGCGGAAAATTCAAAAAGTCTGTCATATAAACTGCACTTCCGGCTCAAAAATAGAAGATGACCATTTAGATGCTACAGCAATTCTGAATGCCAAATTCCAGTATCCTATGGCTGATCATTCTGGATTTATGCGGAAAATTGAAAAAAAGTTCCAAGTAAAGTGCACTTCCGGTTTAGCCGATCACAATCATAATGCAAGATGTACAATAAGATGTTATAGAAGTTCTTTATACGGAATTCCAATGTGCTATGGCGAATCATTCTATATTTATGCAAAAAATCCAAAAAAAGTTTCATGTAAAGTTCACTTCTAGCTTGGCCGATTCAACATCCTACGGTTGATCATTCTGAATTTATTAGAAGAATTCAAAAAATGTTTCGAGTAAAGTGCACTTTCGGTACAGACGATTGGAACCATAATGCGAGGTACATAACTAGACCCTATACCAGTCTTAAATACAAAATCTCAAGATTATACGTTAGACCAGTTTTGAGATTTGCGAGTTACGCATGCACGAACGCACGTACGAACATACGTACCGACATCAAGCCAAAAATAGTCAAAATAGATTCAGGGATGCTCAAAACGGATATTTCCATCAAAATCTCGATAGGTGAATTTTGTCGGTCTCACAATACTTACTTGTTACTCTGTACAAGTAAGTAAAAGGAAAAGTAGAAAATGTCTTACTAAATATTATTTGATTGTGACAGGCTTAGATGTAGTCCATTAAAATGCACCTAGTGGACGAAAATTGATAGAATTGATGTATGTCCTCAAGACTCCTTGTCACAGGTACATTAAGAATTCATTGTGATGAGACTAGAATGTGTATTTATGACACAATTTTTCCACGAAATACATTCTTATACAATCAACATGGGAAGTCTATGTATGAAGTAAAATATTATTAGAAATTTCAGGGTGAAGCCCACTTTTATATCCTTGGACTTCATCAAGAACATCATCTGAAAAAAATGAACTATTTGACAGTCATAGGGGGAGGAATATATTTTTCGAATGTGTTTTCATGTATGTCTATTATTTTGGCACGCGCTGTAGCCAAAACGACGTAATAGATTTTAACATAAAGTGTAGTTAGATTCGTCTTAATTGTGAGAGTGACTTGAGGTATAATACAGAGTGATTAATGATTGACCACCGTGTGAAGTGCCAAAATTTATAATATGATGTAATGTTCATTCTGTAATAATAATAAACTACTACTCACTCAGTCGTTTGACGTGAATTTAAAAATGAGGGAATTCTCAATTGTATACCTCACTCACTTATTTGAGATTATCTGTGCTTGGGCACCAGGATCTTTTCATTCAAAAAGTAACGAAATATTTAAAAAGAAACAAAACGTTAATACTTCTGATCACAAGAAGTCTGGTTCTGACAGGTAAAAATATTTTCCTTGGAATGAAACCGCAGAATATGTTATATGGATTCAATTAAAACAGAGTAAGAAGGAGTAAATCATAAAAACATTTCTCATATGATATATTGATTCTCAAGCATATTTTTGAACAAACGGTAATCAGTTTTAAGAGAGTACGCAGCTATATGATCCAAGTTGTTCAAGAAGTATTTCAGAAAGAATGGAACAGCTCATTCTTAGCTCTGGGTGATTTCGTTGTTGGACAAGCGCTTGCGAGAAGGTACTAATTCAAACCCAAGGGCGTAAATCAACCAGCTCTCATTCAAGAAAAGAAGCGGATAATCTGATATACCAAATTTTATTTCAGGCATCCTGCTTGAACTATATAGCGCTCACAAGGAGGTGCCTCCATTAGTTATCAGAGAATCAATTAGTGAGAAGGACATACAATAGGTATTATTACAAATCTTGGATTATTTCTCGAATATCAAGACTGTCGATATGAATATCTGGCAGGACATCACCACTGTAGAACTAAAAAGTGTTGTCAGCGCCATCTCTGTTACAATAGCAGAATTTACAAGCTTTTGCGTAGTGACGCATTCATACATGATAGGTGTGACAGCTATAGAACTGACAGATATAACATTTTATTCAAATAAATCATTGAAGGCGTTTCTCCCAATGTTTGATAATAACAATGAGTTTAGTCACCGCTCATAGACCGCAACCATTTCTTGAGTATTTCCAGACCATTTTCCTCAGCTGTTCTCGGTAGAATTGCAATGAATTTGTGCATGATTTTTTAGATATATACTAATTGACTGAAAAAATATGTGAAATCTCCAAATAGAAGTCAATTTACGTCAAGTAAATCACACACAAGTATGACCGACCAAATTGTTGATTTCAGAAACAAATTTAACCTAATATACAACATACGCAAAAATATATTGCAAAAATACACATATTCTTCTAGTTTCAAATGAATGATTGACATGATTACGATGGCTTGAATTTTTATGAATGACAAACAGTCCGAGCCATAGGCTGTGAGATTTTCGACTTGATATCTAGAGAGCTTACAGGTAAGAGTCATGAGGAAAAGTTAGTATACTTGACGAGTTCTATTATTTGAATAATCAATGTACTTATTTCTGTCACACCCTGCCTATTTTATTATTCTATACACTATACAAATAACACTAAAAAGAAGCAAATAGAAAAATTTATTATGAAACTAAAAAAACTGAACTGATCACCATTCAATATTATACAGCCCATCTTCAAAATTATCTTGCTCCTATTGTTTTGGTCTCCTAATCACGTAATTGGATTTTTTCATAATTAAATCATTTTTCTATCTATTTCATCACAAGCATACTTTGATTTTGCTTTCTTTCTCTTCAAAAATAACATGCTTCTCAGAGTCAGATTGATTCCCAACATAATCTCAAGATATAAGTACTATTTAGTTACTAGTGATATTAGGATCCACTTCAATCAAATTCTGAATCTATAGGCTACGTGCATGAAGTCTACTAGCGCCTCTAACGGGCAATTGAGAACGATTGAACTCCCATTTTATCATTGCTTCATACCTATAATTTTTTAAATGTAGTAATATTATTTAATTCAGCTATGTGCGTATAATATAACTTGCATTGCATAAAAGATACATTGAAATTATTTATTTTAAGTATTTTTCTCTTGAATTATCACGTACCTATTAGAGAAAACGTCTTAACTCGTCCAAATTTACAGGATAACCTCAAATTATGACGTCGATGTTCTTGCGGATTGGGTTTGTATGTATCAAACACTGTATTCCTTTTACTTAGGAAGTATTGGAGAAAAGCGTGAAATTAGTTTTGCCATTTTAAACATTGTTGAAAAATATGTAGCTGACAATATTAATGAAATTATTGCGAAGTGCATCCGACAAACTTCTATCACTGAAACACCTTACAAATTAGAGATAGAGATAAATTTATAAATGCCAAATCGATTATGAATTTTTCTAATTTCACAATTGAATTACAAACATCTTTGTTATATAGATTAATAATGATAGATATATAATACTCTATTTCCCGCTTTGATCCACTTCACTCGTTTTTTTATGTTATAACTGCGTACAAGAAATCTATGAAACTATATTTCACTTGAATCATTCTTAACACGACACCCTGAAACAGAACAAGCGTTTTCCTATGTTTTATACGCAATTATTTCCACTTTCAATCTACAATGGTCAATTACGTATTTAGAGAAATGGAGTTCGATGCTCACAATGGTGCTCACCATGAGCGCTCGCATCGATATTTGTTCAAACTCCGCCCCCTTGCACATAGCCTATATCGAGAAAAAATATTACATGATAGGGACTTACTTTGATAGAGGACAATACACACAGTTATAGAGGAATAATTCGTTCAAATATATTTGAATTATTATTTTATCCTTTAATGATGCTGTCTTCTTAAACTATTGCCTTGCAATCAAAATAAACGGATATGTAGCAGTCTTTCCAAACCTGGAAATCACTTGAAGCAACAGTTTATGACATCAAGATCATGCTCTCACATAATAAGGCTATTACAAATTGAAGAAATCGTTTGATGTTACCCAGAATTATCTTTACATAAATTGATCTAACAATTTGACACGGATTTCTTTGCAGGCTACAAATGGAGCTGATATTCAGCAGTTATTTGCAACCAAAATGAACGCTCATTTCGCACAACCCTTCAACAGAATTGCGGAAGTGAGTACCCTAATCAGTAGTGAGTGACTCTTCGGAATTAGTAGACCCGAGTGTCTCATCTACAAACTGCAACGTACGGATATCTCCTACTTTTTATCTCTCGTTCTAGTTTGATCTTCACAAGTTCTTGCGCTCAGTAAAGTGAAGTTAGCTTCGTTATTTATGGGTGTTGGATTCGAATCCAGATACCTTAGCTTCGCTTGAGGTTAGGCTTCTGCAAATTAAAGAGGATTTTTCAACGAACCGATTGAATCTACTCCTCAACTAGATTTATGGGGCTCGACGTTAGAGAGATTACCGACCATGGGCGTAGAGCCTGCGAGGAAGAAATAAGATATGCTATGTCCTCAATAACCAGCCTCTTAGATAAATTTTCAAACTTTATTTTTCCTTCGACATATATTTCCTACTTTTTTACATAAACACAATAAAACAAAAATAATTTGAATTCAGAATTCAAACCACGTTTTGCAACCATTAGATCAGAAATAATATAAAACTATGAACTTCAATTTGATGAATAATATGGATTCAATAATGTAACATTAATTTCTACTTCCCCGATCTATAATAATAGGAGTATTGTAATCGCGACTTTTCAAGTTTGAGACCCTTCTGAACCCGGAAAACCAAATTTTGAAAAAAGTCGGTCAGCGTGGAAGAACGATAACTTGAGAACGCATACAAATTTCTGACTGAATTTTCATATTCAGGTTTTTCATCAAAAAACTAGGATTAAGTTCGTGGATAAGCTTTCTTCAACCAATGTTACTGGAACTTTATCGATGGATATTTCTTGTTTTATAAACGATAGTATTTATCATAGAAAATGAAATGACTGAAACCAATTCTTGTATGATTTGGTACAGAATCTACCTAAGACATTTTTCAAAATTATCAGCGGTTCATTTGTTATAATCAGAATTTCAATTATTATAAAATTCATTATATTTTTCTGAACCAAAGAAATAATAGAAATCATAATACGGAGTTGGATTTATCATCACTCATGTTCTGACATCACATGCAAACGTTCGTCAATTGATTCTCAAAATAAGTAATTTGGTTATATCGTGCTTGGTATCAAATTTGAGCTCTTGTGGTGATATTTTTAGTGCAAGAATCAAAGAGGATATTCAAACTATTGTCATTTGTTTGTTTCACAAATCATCCAAATAATATCTATTTTGGTATCAATTTTCTTCAAATTACACATCCAGAGATCAAACGTCGAGAATGTACTTATGTTCCAATGAATTAAAGACCCCAAAAATCTGGAAAAGGATTCTTCATTTTCAAAAACACTTATTAAAAACTGCTTTCTGTCACTTTGACAATGACAGCTGTCACTTTGACATTGCCAGTTGTTACTTGTTGATGACATTTGTCACTTTGAAAATAACAGCTGTCACTTTGACAATGACAGCTTTCACTTTGAGATATACAATTGATTGATGCGACATTCTAGATTGAAACAGTGCTGGAACTGATCATGAAATTCATGGCCGTAGAGGTACTGTGATGGCCACAGCGGATTTTTATTCATTCATCCGAATAATTTTGCACTCTCATTACTTGGACATCACGTCACATCCGTCATATTTTCATATACGGAATTCTTCCCTCAAGATAAATCAAGATTTCGGATAAGTATTTCAGTGCAAATTTTCTATGTTCTAATTGAATCGAATATACAGTGAACCAGCGTATAAGTGCTAACTGAAACATCAACATTACTTGAAAATCAACATACCAAAACAGTGATGACAGTCTCTCTCCAAATATATTTACCATACAAATTTGCCATCAGGATAGAATTTATAATTTTTGAATTGTGAATTCAAGGTTCTTGATATTTTGGGTTCTCAATATGTGTTTTCTCATTCTCTCAATCCTTCAAAGAAGTCCCAAAATTTCATTGGACAACAAAATTATGTTCAATAAGCGAGAATTTCTTGAAGGTTGCATATTTTCATGGGATTTGCTACACATGGCTCCTGAGAATTGATTCCGTTACTTTCAGATCAAAAACCGAATAATCACAGGAACAAAATATATTAAACTCATGATAATTATTCAAATCAAAAGTTTGGAAATAGTATATTATGCTACAAGGACCGAACGACTGTCATTTTTGTTCACGATAAATTTGGCTGCATTCGGTGAAGATGAGGGCAAAGCCCGAGGCAGAAGCGAGGGCGAAGTACGAGGTAAAAGCGAGGGTGAAGCACAAGTCGAAGACGAGGCCGAAGCACGAGGCGAAGACGAGGGCAAAGCCCAAGGCGTAGCTCCGTGCAGCCAAATTTGTTCGTGACATTAATGACAGTCGTTCAGTGTCCGTGTTGCATACGATACTTTTTGTTAAATATGCACCGAAGTACCTCCATCAATAAGCTTTTCGAATTATTCTGGGTGTGTCAAAACTATCTTATCGATTTGACAAACAGATTTTTGCAAATGCAATCACATTACAGTAAACTAATACAATGAAACATAACTTACATGATTTATTTTATTGATTGATATTTCTCACATTTTCTGTGCTATCCCGTTCACAATAAATGCACGTACGAACACATTCTACAATAAAAATTTCTTTCAAATTTCAATTTGACTTATATCAATGAAATAAAAAAATCCAACGCCATCCATGATCCATGATCTACAATTTCATTTTCACCCAGCGGACAAAAATATCCAATAATTCCCAGTCGACAAAGAATCAATGAAAATTGTTACCATGGTTTGGAATTGAGGAATTTCGAAGTAGAAGTCAGCTCAGCAATAGGGTACTTTCGGTGTATGTGTTACAAAAACTATTTTACAATGCACGAGTGATTTGATTGAGGAATACGAGTGAAGGAAGAGATTTCAATAGTTCTGAGAATATATTAGACCTATATCTTTGAACATACTTAATTTAGTAAGAAGTAGCCCACTTTTATTGAATATTTTTTCTATCATAGATATCACTTCAAAAGCTTCTATAAGTAGTTGAGGAAACGATATTGCAAATACTGATAATGCTACTGATGGATCCTCCAATTGAAATTGCGAAAAGAAAGTTATAAATGAAGCCTTCAGTTCTCTCATGGAAGCTAATTTTTTCACTTTGAAAGAGAAATGTAATATTTCATATGATCGTAGATAGAATATAATATTTGTAATATTTTGCAACATTCATTTAAATTTCAGATGTGAAATATTGTTCCAGAATTTCATCATTTAACGTTTAGTTGTATTTATAGTTTTCTGGCTTACTGTCATCCGTTCAAATAACATTTATCTGAATTTCAAATTTTACTATTTTGACTGAGTTTTTTTTGATTACATTATGTTTTTTGTAATTTATCAGATTATAATCATATACCGTAACACGATTTTTGGAAGAATCGTAGAAAATTTAAAAGACGGGCATCTAAGCCTTTGTCACTTCCCACTTTTTCATCATCATTTCAAATTGCTGGCTTACCCAACAACAAATTTATTGTGAACAAACATTATTATAATTTTATCTTGAGTTTGGTTATGCAAGTCGATTTAACAGAAGTTGCATCTAGAGTTCTAGAACATATTTTTGTAAGGGCTGCAAAAACGAATTATATCTACTCGAAGTGCACAATTTTACCGTCAATATTTGTTATTTAATTATGTTGATGATTGATGAATGCACAAACATCAGGAAACTACAATTGATTTATGATTGTACATCAAATAATGAAATCTGATTAATTCCCGGTCGTAAAAAGGTATTTCATCACAAAGTATCAAAATTTGAATGTTCCATTGTTTCTTAGGAGGCTTTGAAACTTTCAATTATATAAAAAAGAACACAAACCACTGAAATGTATTGGTGCTCTATCATGAATATAAACGGTTACTTTAAGGAAAGAGCTGATGCAAAAAGCTATTCTAGAACATATCAAAAAGCTATCGTTTCCGTCAGAATCTATTACACACGGACATTCCAGATGAATGAGCTATGCGATAGGACGTCTATAATCATGTGCTACGTATGCATACAGAAAATTCACGTAGCCTCTTGCGGATCAAAAGTGGCATTTCTATTGGTGACGTTCGTTGCTCAGATTCAGTTTGCTATTTTATCATAATGTGAACACAAATTCTTCCGGTCAGTGGGCAGCAAACGAATGAATACCCGGATATGAAATCAGCAATCAATGTTCGAGATACGTTTGATGGAAAGACCCAAGCAATGAAATCTTCTTACTGCTTTTCTAAGATATCTAGCTGGGATACAATGTATACGCCCGCAGCAACAGTCAACAAGTCATTGAGTTTCGCGGTTAATCCGGAGCGATGGGGCTGATGCACGTAGCTTACCTGGCATTGGGGAAACTGCTCCACTGGCTGGCGTTCCACCTTCCAACCCAACAGCGGAGGAATACAGATGAGCCCCGACATGATCCAAACAGCGGTGATCATCACCACCGCCCGTGCAGGCGTTCGCTTCTTTAGGTAGTCGACGGCCTGCGTGATACTCCAGTAGCGATCGAGCGATATTAAACACAAATTCATTATAGATGCAGTGCTCAGTAACACATCCATGGCTGAATGAATATCGCACCACCAGTGCCCAAAGATCCAATATCCCATCAGCTCGTTTGCTAGTGAGAATGGCATAATGATAAGTCCTAGGAAGAAATCGGCAACGGCCAGTGACGCAATAAACCAGTTCTGGATATTTTTTAATGCTTTTTCGGTTGTGATTGCGATAATGACAAGCATGTTTCCCACTACTACAACGATCATGAGCACGGTGACGACAATGGAGGCTACCACGATCTGTGGAAGTGTGTAACCACTGGGATACCGCGGCACCGTTGTGTTTAACGAGTAATTGCCGCCAAATGCGAATGAAGTGTTGATTGCGAAACTACTGTTAATGGCTATCGTACCATTGTCCAGCATCATGTCCTCCAGGGCCATCGCGGCGCTCGCGGTCACGTTGGCCAGAGCCATTCTAGTTCAGTTTAGTTAAGAGTCCGTAGGCACGAAGTATACAAAATGGAAGAATCGTCAATTAGAATATGATTGCACGTGATTTGGTCCCGAGCGTCGCGCGCGAAGAGACACACAAAGAACGGCGAGACGACGACGACGTGTCTAATGTACAGTACCCGTTATACCCGAAAGCAGCTCAGAGAGTCGGCGATAATGATAAACACAACTTGAAAAATAAAACAACACACGCACACAACGCACCGCATACATGCAACTTTGCGGTGCTGCTAATTCTTATATCTACAGAGTCTCAGAGACGGCAAATGGATCATCACTTGCAATCAGTCACTCGAGTTTCTTAACATGTTTACGTTACAATACTTAAACTATGTTTGTAGGGAGTACGAGTAAGAATATTATATTTATGTAGTAAACGCTAAATCTACGATGTAGTACGTTTTGTTTACACAGCGGTTTGTTTACACTGCTGGTGTTGGTGGATGTGGAGTGCACTGCTTAAGCCGGTGCCGACGCCGGCGTCGAGAGCAAGTGATACTGAAGCGACGGCGGCGACGACGGCGACGGAGCGGGCAACTCAGCGTCTCGGAAACGGACACTCTAGTGAGCGTGCCACCTGCAGTGGCCCATGATGTGACGGCTGTGCTGCTTGGCGATGGCTTTACTGCAGCTCGTCGCCCTCGTCGAGGCAAGTCATGGCGGTGACCGGGTGGCTCTGACTGGCAGCGCACGAGAGTTCGAGACAACCATAACAGCAGCGCTCGGCCCGGCCGACTCGCTTCGCGACTGAGAACTATGTGGAGTACTAGCGAGCGCCGCGACGCGGACATGCGTCCGCCATCCGCCTCTCCCTCTCTCTTTCACTCTCCGACGCTTCTCTCCTCTCCGGCCGCACCCGGCGCCCGCGCCGACACCTGCCTCCGCTTAGCGCGTTGTCATTGCACGGACGCACTCTTATTCATATTTAAAATCAATTATTGTCCCAAACGCAATCGAATACGAATGCACAAGGTTATGTTGTTGGCTATTCGACTGTCTTTCGACGTACCTTTCTTTTGTCCTATAATTGCATAGTTATTATTGGACTGAACATTCAACTTTGAAACGTAGATCTGAGCTGCAAACTTCCCCTTTCATCAAATATCTGTCTTTAAATACTCGCAATTTTTATCAAATGAAATTGATATAGTGATAATTCATATAAATACAGATTGACTAGCAGGTTCAGCAAGCTGATCTTTCACCATGCTATCTATACAATAATACATAAATTAAGTCAATACACAACATCATTCGAGATTGAAACAAAAACCTGATGTATGCTGTGTATTTACATTCCTCGCTGATGCGCGAGCTGATTCTGTCTCAAAAGAATATGTTCCCCTGATTCAAATTGTGCAAATGAGATATTTTTTCATTTACGACATTTTTTGAATAATTTTTTGACTTCTGTTTTCTCACAGGTTTTGAAGTATCATATTGTCAGATATTGTATCTATTATTTCCTAATAAGATTCCAAGAGAAACTTGTAGTCCCATTACTTGTTCTTCGATGGCATTTTCATAAGCTTCTACATTATTGGCCTGACGTATTGGGTTGCTACTCATGCCCTCAAACGAACTGCTCATTGATATTATTATTATTATAAACAAGTACTGCCTGATATAATTGCGAAAGTCCATTTGGTTGTAGAACTCGATATCTAAGCGTCATTTTTTTGTTCCCATGGAATTGGATGGTTTAAATGAGAGAGGAAATTTGATTCATCTTCTATTTATCTGCATATTAAAAGGATTAAAATAGTTTTTGTATGTATCTATTCGATTTGTTCTAACTGTTGAATTATGTTTTTCAGATAAGCGTTTTCCAATAATTTTTCAGCTTCCAATTCAATATATTATTGATCCACTCCTAAAATAGGAATCACTTTTCTATCAACGATAACGAAGCTCTGGAATCTAATTCAGTTACCACCACATTCTGGTTCATTCTTAGCTACCAGTTTTCAACCATATCCTCTTCAAATATTGACGATTCCTGAAAGAGAAGTGACAAAGAAAAATTTAAGTTAATGGTTTAAATGCATTTAAAAGATGTTTTAATTTCAGAAAATCCAATCGGTCCAGAGAATGTTGTAGGTCATGAACCGTGAGGGTGGTTTACACAGCAGAAGGCGCGGCGGTAGTGACGCGCGTCCTAGCGTCGATACGGGCACTCTGGCCTACTGACGTCATTCTGCGAGATTACGCACGGATCATCTACGAAGCTATTCCCCTAAATCTTTGACTATGTAGTCACATGCACAAAGCTCAGAGTTGTATGTGATCTGCGTAGTTTATATGAAATTCATTGTCCTTTCAAGAAATGATACACAAGAATAGGAATATGTAATCATATCATAATCAAGAGTATTATGTATGAATCATATATCAATAAAGTTTTGCAAATAGTACTATGGAAACAAATATCCAAAAACGCTTTTATGTATAAACTACAAAGAGTAAAGTAACTTTTTGTGTTGGTCAATATGAAAAGTACACTGGGAGAAGTAAACTGCATCACCTCAATAGTTGAAAGTATGAGTGGGAAGGTCTAACCACTATAGTTGTACTATGACTCCAACACTATGTATAAGCCACGATACATCTGTTATAGCTGAAGGTTACAACATCACAAACTACCATAATTCCATCCTAACATGTTTTCATGATTTGATATTCAGTTCAGCATCTAACATAAAATGTTTGTTCTGATAGAACCTGGTTCCATGACAAAATTTCACTGAACAATTCATAGTGATATTAATAATAATCATTATTTATTTGTTTAAAGTGTAGGAGCTCATACAAATGAGTGTGAGTGGACAATTGTATACAAAATATCTCATATACACATACCCAATAATTTTTTTTTTGTATACCACTTAATTATTCAATTATCACATCTATTCATCCAATGCAAAAGTTCGTAGTTTAATCGCATTTAACATATGGAAATATATTTTTTGAATAATATCGATGCCTTCGTCGAAGAGAAATATTTGGTGAAAATAGTCTGTTTTAATATTTGGCATATTCTCTATAGGTACTGTTGTCTCACTGAATGTAGTATTAGGCAGGTTACTATGCAGAAATACAGGTCATTCTCTCTATAAGTGTTACATAAGGAGAAGATATTTGATTTGCTAAATTTGTGTCTACTTTCACTGTAATATAATATGGTTTTCATAATCGGACAAGCCTAACCTGTCGCTTGAGAATTTATCTTCTGGAGATAGAAATAGCCTGACCTAACTGTATCTATCTCTCTCTTACTAATGCTATGAAAGAAACAGTTGTTGCATGACGTTTGTCTTTTCAAGCTAAGACATACTCTATTGCTGATGTCCTCTTCAATTTCTACCTGCCGCCTTGTACCAGTAAGAAACGTATGTCTGCGTGAAAATATTTTGTTCATTCGCTTCCATGAGCGCACTTAGTAATTTTGTTTGGCTAATCAATAAGGTTTGAGCCACGCGAAGATTGAATATAACTGAATTAAACGCTTCTTTCTTTTCAATTGTTGATTTAAGACATTATGTACATTTCCTATGTAAAGCAAATATTATCGGAGTACAAATTTTTTTCTTAAAAATTATTTATATTTGATATACTGTTTTATCGTGGTTATTGATTTTTGATATAAATAATTCAACCACGACAAATCATAAATCCATTCTATAAAATGTTCTGACTTTGATAAACAATACATAGATAAACGAAAAGAAATATATAAACGCTTTCAAGAACACAACATATACCATGTTAAATGCAAAGAATCTATTCAAGTCTGCGTTACCTTAAAATTTTCAAGAAACAGGACTCAAATTTTAGATTAATAATCCTAATCTTCAACAAGATTATAATATGTGAGGAAAATAATTTGAATGCTTTAGAGGTAATCCAAATGGAAATCGAGAAGTTGTAATAGATCAAAGCAAATTATAGATTTAGAGGATTCCGTGATGCTACCGATGACTCCGATAGTTGCTGGTGATTGTAATGGTAATGATATGTTGTCAATAACATTATAAATTATTAATTACGATAACAAATATCTTTTATGACAATTCTTGCTCTTATCTTTGGATTTTTATTCTACTTTATTATTATTTTTATTATTATTATTTTTATTATATATATGTACATATTCAATAAATGAAGTATTCTCTAATAAATTTAAAACATTTGAGAATAAAATGCGTACGCCGCTGACGATGTCAGTTTCCTATCTTAGCCGATCTTGAATCATACGATTACCGAACTTATCCGATGGGACTCATTTGACTTGTCCGAGTATACCTGCATTGAAACAACGCTTTCCAACGCCTATTTTGTCAGTCGAAACAAGACCATTTCTGACAAATGCGAGTGTTGCCGGGCAGAAATGAGACTGTTTCTGCCCTCTGAATTTGTATCTTAAATAGTTTTATCCCTGGCAGAGTCGCATTTGCTCATTGGAGCAAGAGCCCGCAACGGCCAAACCTTCGTTATTTTATAAAAGCTGAAAGTTTGCCTATGCATGTCCCCTACACAGGTAAGAACGACCAGCGACTATAGAGTACTAGTCGTGGTTACTTTAGCAGGTGACAGGTAGTAAAGGTGTAAAAAATACCACCTCTAATTCGTTAGAGTATGAAGCTCAATTTTCTTATATTTTTTTCGGGATAACTTTAGAAATCTCGTCATCCATTGCCGGACACTTATGACAGCTGCTTACTCCTGCCAAACACCCCTAAACTGTAATAAATAATAATTATACTTTCGTTATAGTATGAAAGCTGAATTTTATATATGTCACTTAGGGAGCTATAAAAAGATGTTACCCCAATAGCCGGACAGTGATGGTTTTCACATCTTGTCAGACACATTGAAAATCCGCTGTAGGTGCCAGTGCGAATGCTTAGTCGATTGCGATATTAAAAATATCCAATAAAAAAATTATTTTATTATGTTCACAGCCATAAGGTGAAAATTTTTATTTCAATATTAAAAAATACAAAATAATATTATTACATGAAAAAAGGAGTATTTAATCGTTCATATAAATTTTATCATTATCGCCGATATTTCCATTCTTCGTCACTACTGCTCCATTCCATGGCCTGATCGTCGTCAATATCGCCTTCTTCGTCAGTATGTGTGAGATAAGGCGCTTAGTCGACTGCGATCTTTTACTGCGCATCATCTGTCGTTTAGTGATGCATTACGCAGTTATATGTATTATGCGTAACGTTTCATAATTGATACTTGTGCAGTTTTTTGTGACATAAAAGTGTAATTTTAGTTTCAAGTGTTATCATGGCAGATACATTAATTTGTTTCGTTTGTAATAAAAATGGTGATAAAATAACATTGTTCTCGGAGGAAACGTTGAAAAAATGTCAAACTGTTTTAAAATCAGAAAAAACAACTGACATAAGTGTCCGGCAATGAATGACGGGATTTCTAAAGTTATCCCAAAAAAAATATAGAAAAATTGAGCTTTTCACTTTAACGAATTTAAGGTGCTATTTCATACACCTTTACTACCTGTTACCTGCCGAAGTTACCACGACCCAAACTCTATAGTCGCTGGTCGTTCTTACCTGTGTAGGGGACATGCATAGGCAAACTTTCAGCTTTTATAAAATAACGAAGGTCTGGTCGTCGTGAGCTCTTGGGCTACATTGTCAATCTCCAAATGAAAATCATATAACCTCAGTTAATTTGATAGTTGCTGTATTCGTAACTGTAAATTGAATTAAGAAGACGAGAGTTTCAAGAAAAAAAGTAATAATACGATAATTTCAAGTACATCACAACATCTTATTGATAAAGCACAAGCAGTTACTCTCGACTTGTTACCTGCAAGATTCGAAGAAAAATATTTACAGGGACAAAACACGATTTCAGCCAAGGGTGATGCCAGCCCTTGCTTCGCTCGGGCAAGCAACACCCACCCTCAGATGAAATCGTCTTGTTTCGTTCCTAGCCACACAATATACTATTCTTGTGAGCTGCTACATTCATTTGTGAGAATAGTGTTACTATTTTTTAGATGATGTTGTCTTTTATGTCTCGTGTGTCCCTATTTATTTGGATATTTCAATACTCATTTGAATATCTGGAGCTATTCATTCTGTTCATATCTATATTATGAAGGCAATACTTGTAAGCCCATATGGCATAGTCCATGTTCCACTCCAAATTTTCCGCACTCTGGCCTAACTACGTATTTTGATGTTCTATTTTGTTTAGTGTGTTTTTTAACCCATTGCACAGTTGTATCAATTTAATTGTTCGTGCATGCCCATGTTTCTAATTTTATTGTAACACATTTTCGGCTATCTGGAGTCTCCTATTTTTAGAAGCTGTAGCCACCATTTAAGTGTTTGCTCTAGAATTACAGTCGCAAGGTTACTATTGCCTGTTTTCCTACGCAGTATGTAGTTGGATGCTGTCTTTGGCTGGTTGAATAATTTCTTGAGATAGTTTGCTTGTACGTTTTCTATTTCTTCTTCGTGTTGGAGACTCCATATGTGAATAAAGCAATTGGTACTATTTTTGTATTGTATAATTTTGTTTGCTGAGGCGACGTTCGCTTGGCTTATTCTTTGTTTACACATCCTGCTATGTAATCCTGATGATGTAAAATTCATTCCTAAATATGTGTATTCTCTTACCATTTTAATGTTCTCTCCTTGAAACTTGTAGTTTATCCTTTGTCTTGAAGTCCTCCCTCTGTGGAGTGATAAAACTTCAGTTTTGTCTGTGTTCATTATTGAATCATTTTTTTTTGCGTAACGTTTGAGGGTGTTTGATTTTTGCTGTACTTCTACTTGTGATTTTGCTACAGTTTAGAGATATTTCGAAATATCCATTCTCTCTCAAGTAATCTTCGAAATAGTTTAAGAATAATGCAAATGATATTGGACTTGATGGATCTCATTGGAATACTCTTCTGCTTATTTCAACTCTCATGAAGATTTTCGTGAGTACACTTACAATTTATAATATAATAGGAGAATCAAGACAATTGAAGATTAGATGTTGTAAGACAAGACACGCGTAAAAAGTTTCGAAAAACACTTCGTTCAGTTGTATTTTCACCAAGCCTCTTGTGCTTTCAAAATTGACATTGCACTTGTCAATTTAATGATGAATTTATTACAAAGTTCAAAGCTTATATTGAGAATAAGTGTGCAAGAAATATTTGGATGCGGAATGAATTAAACATACACTTTTTACTTTGAGGTAGGTACGTGTTCACATGTTTGATTTTACTTCTAGTTAATTCTAGAGTGAGATTATGCTGAAACAAACCACATCTGAAGGTTCTCAACACTGTTGCACATAACCTGCTCAAGGTAGAAGTACAAGAAGAGATTTATGTGTACAAACTTCTGGGAAATTGATAACAAGTACGAAACTACGAAAATTACTTCGCAGGATCCATATCCTGGATAAAGAGTGCTTACAGAGCTGTGAATCACAGATCTTCAATTACACATTATGGATTCCAACATAAATTAGATTTTATAACAAAAATATGGACAGAAAAAAATTAAGAATTGAATGATAGTTACAAAAGTGAAATTCATTGGAAATATAACAAACAAAAGGAAAAACGTACAATTTTTACAGATAAATTTCCTAATCTTCTATTTTCACTACACAAAAAAAGGAGTCAATGTTAATTTATGGCTTAAATATCAGAAACATTAATGAAATTCATAAGTCGTCAATGATCCTGTTAATATTGTTTGTTTTGCCGGCTACAAATGTGCATGATTAGCGGTGTCTATGGTGGATGGTCAAAGAGCCAACTAGAGCCAGCTAGAGCGTGAGCAGGACTTATTGAGATACGATTCTTGATTCTGTTCAAATCCACAGAAGCTCCCGCATTACTCTACTACGGAGAGGATTATAATTTCTAATTGGTCTAATATTTTATTCTCTCTATTCGCAAGCTCCTCTTTCCTGATTGTTTCTCCCACCAGCCTCTGAGAAAATTGCGATAGGTAAGCAAAATTTCGACTGTCGGCGTGTGAACGAGGAGCTTCCACTTCAGCTACTTATGTTTTGCAATCGTCTGACAGTTTGAACGGAGTGATTGCGAAGGAAAATACATAACAAGGGCTTCAAGACATTTCGAAGACTTTCACTATTCACGTAAAACATAATTCACTGCCATCTTGACAAATAAAGTATAAGTATGTCAAGAACAACAGAATTTAAATCCGTGATATAGAACAGAGAATTTGTCTCCACAACTTCAAGGAATAGAAATAGAACACGTCAATTTTCCATTAATTCATAAGAATATCTTATAACAGCGATACGGTATACTTTAAACAAAAGCAGTAAAATTTTGCGTACGAGTGAATCGCACTCTTGGACGGTGAAAATATTGCAAATAGGCCACTTATCGATTCGTTTCACGACATCACTAACTTCGAGAGGAACGTCAGTGATCCTTGATGCAGCTGAATGGACCAATCCAAAGGAATATCAAGTAGGAAGCAACTTTTCTCTGACCGAGATATACCCATAAATGGACGAGTGGTTGGAAATGATGCTCTGACTCTGATTGTTCTGAGTATGCATTGCTTCTAATTCAATCCATGAATTTTTCTCATTCTTTCGAGGGAAAATCCACAGGCACGGTCTTAGAATCCAACAGTTACAGCCACATGATGATCTATTCAATAATTTATCATTAACAATCATCAAAAGAGAGAAGAGAACAAGAGTGAAAATTTTATCCAGTTGGATTCTGCAATTCTGCCAATGATGCGCTTGAGAAGGGAGAAATTTTTCTTGTCTTGCGTTAAGCTGTAGATTAATGTCTAGATTTTATATTCTTACTGCAGGTTATATTTTTATGAAAATTACACCATTTTCTTGTTCTGTTGCTTTTCTTTATACTTTTATATAAATGAAAGCTTCTACAAAAATAAAACTACACAATTTATATCCTGAGTTAAGTACATATTACCTACATGTAGGAGAAAATGCTGGTTATAGACATCAGTCAAATAATAAAATTTTAGAATATAGAAGAGAATGTACTACTCAAATTGAAAGCAAGATTTCATTGGAACAAGTGCTTCTTTCAAGTATGAATGGCATTTCTTCTCACATTTTGTTCATTCGAATTAATTATTGTACCATAGGATTTGAATAAGAGCTGCTTTGAGAACTGTTCATTATCTCCACTGAGATTAATTCAAAATATCCTATATCAAAATATGTAATAGCAAATTCAATTTCTGATATACTCCTAGAACTGAATGAAAAAGTTATCACATTTTCATGAACTAAATCAGGCTCGTTTCCATTTTAATCACAAAGATTACAATATACAAACAAAAGCAACGCAAGAACTGATCAAGAAGTCAGAAAAAAGTACATGGGAAGAGTTCAGAAAAACTCTGGAGAAAATTCTCAAAGAAAATCAGAAGATACTCCTCAAAACACTAAAAATCTACAAGAAATAAGCAGACATCATTGAAACAGCAACAAAATGAAATTGAAAGATAATGAACACTGATCTCAAAATAACACTTATTGGGTTTAGGCCGTATTCTGGCATCTGAAAGCGGCCCCAGTTGAACGGCGACCTTGACAGTAAAACTAAGGTTTTGTGACACGATTCAGCGGCAAATTCAAAATACTTAAAGATAATACTCGATGAGATTCGAAGCATAATACAAGTTGGATGATGAAATTATTCTCAATATACGTCAATATGCACACATTAATAATCAATAAAAGTATTTTAAAAATGTTATATTAGTTAAAATATTTGAAAATATTCATTGATAGCTTAAAATATTCGTTAACTTTCTAGTATCAGTATTTAAACTATTTTTCGAACATTTCAGCTCTGAGTTATCAAATTCATTCAATAGTATTACGATTTTTGTTATAAATCTAAGCAATAAATAAATCGTTTCGAGAATTGTGTGACTATTTGAAAATTTTTTTTTTGGTTTTGCAGTTAACGCTATAGTTTTTGTATAGTTTGATAGAAATAGTCGAAACAACATCATTTTCCAGAATCGTGTATCTTTTCTATTTCTAAGTTTAGCAAACCCATTTGTTGGAGCCATTTTTGGAATGATTATTCATCGGATGGAAATCTTGATGATATTCACATCATAGTATAGCAATAAATATATGTAATGTTTACTTATTCCAGTCATAACGACAGTGTCTTCAAGTTATTTCGTTGTACTTACTTGTGCAGTGTTAAATTTCTCGATCATCATGTTTGATAAATAAAATACTTAAAATACCGTCAAACCAAACAGCTAAATTCTAAATATCGCGGCCCAACGCGGTATTGATCTGTCACAAAACCTCAGTTTTTGCCAAGATGGCGACGCTCAATTGGGGACGCATCTCAGCAGCCTAAATCCAATCCAGTGTTATTATAGAGATCAGTGATAATGAATGATGACATCGAAAGAATGCAATGATAGAAAAAGCATTTCCAAGAACTATTAGCAGAAAACTATAGTAGCAGCCGAGATGCAGAAAACGAAGATATACAAGAAAACGGAATAGTAAGAGAAGAGCTAGAAAATATATCAGAAGAGAGGATGGAAGCTGTGTTGAAGAAAATGACTGACAAAAAAGCATCGAGACACGATGAAATTAGAACAAAACAACAGAAATATATTGGAGACTAAGGAAAGCAAATACTACTAAAAATAATGTAAGAGATATATTCTTGGGATTTCAGTCAATATTTTAATTTTATTTCTTTTCTGCTTTACAGCTTTGGCTGCACCTTCAGTCAACGCCTTCCATAGATGTCGGGTGTGGCATATGACAAGAGAAAATTTCTTTTTCTTTTTTCGCTTTTTAATATCAATATAAATTTAAACAAATGTATAACTTCAATTTTTCAACCAATAATTCATTTCGCTTTCTAGGATGGGTGAGGTGCAGCCGAAACTGTAAAACTGTAAAGCAGAAAAGAAATAAAATTAAAATATTGATTGAAATCCCAAAAATATATCTCTTACATTATTAACATATCCAGTCAGCGTCAACCATTTTATCCAACTACTAGAAATGTTCAACCACATTTGGAAAAAAGAGGAAAAAAACTAAGAAACTGGGAAAAAACCGTGATCTCCTTTATATATAAGAGAGGAAACAGTAGAGACTGTATCAATTACAGAGGTATATTAGTGCTTTGCACTGCGGCTAAGCTATATGAAGCAATACAAGAAAATAAACTAAGATGAACAACGGATGCATCAATGGAAAAAGTCCAGAGTGGGAAGACTATTCTACGGAAAAACACATATTCACGTTGGAAAACTAATATAAGAAACAATGAAACAAGACAAGAAACTATTTATAGCATTTATAGATCTTGGAAAAGCTTTCGATAGAGTACCGCAGAAAAAGATGTGAAAAATAGTGAAAGACAAAGATGTGAGCAAACAGCTCCCTGAAGCAATACAAAGTGTATACAAAACAGCCTCCAACTATATAAGAACAGAAAACAAGTGCTCGGAGGAATTCACAACCACGCAAGGATTAAGACAAGGAGAAGCACTAAGTCCGTTACTTTCCATCATTCTCTTGGACAGAATTATGGCGAAGGTGAAGACTAAAACAAAGAAAGCATACATAGGACACCACAATCTACTTGGCACGACTATCTCAGAATGCGCCTTCGCAGATAATCCTGCAATACTTGTTGGAAATGAAGAAGATTTACAACACAACAATAATATATGGAAAGAGGAATTATGCAAACACAACATGACTGTAAATGTGGAAAAAACAAAAATCATGGAAATCTCAAGATAAGATACAATAATAGAAATAAGAATAAATGTAAGGAGAATAAAACAAGTAGAAGCATTCACATATTTAAGTTCAATACTGAACAGCAGAAGTAGTATAGAGAACCAGATAAATAACAGAATACTAGCAATTAATAGAACTCACCAGGCATCAAATAAAGTCATTCTGAGTAGTAGGAAAGTACCTATCGAAGAAAACAACAATAAATATATAAATCAATTCATAGCAACTTCTTCATCTGATTTTGACCTGATAACTCTTTATCATCATCTGATGAGATTGCATCTATTCCATCTCATTCTACTATTGCAGTTTCTTCAAAGTCTTCGTCTTCACTCTCTTCTTCTTCGTTGACTTCAATTTCATTCTCATTCTAATTTTCAAAAATTTGAATCAACTCTTCGTCGGTTACAGGACGTTCAGCATTCATTCCCGTAGAGAAATGCGCATATAAGAGTTTCCCATCAGGAATAGTTGAAAGAAAGTCTAACTCAATTTATCACATCTACCTCAAGAAAATAAAACATAACCGACAACGTGACGTCCTATGCGCCCAAACAAAGATATATGAAGATAAAAGTGGATAAATTAACCGGATCGATGTACACATGCGAGTATATGCTCGAGAAATGAAGATACTGAGAATATCAACAGAGTAGAAGAAGCTTCGAGCTCGTAATACGGATATTCCATATTTCATGGTCGCCACGTTGTCATTCTAGGGTTAAAAACAAAATTTGAACATAATACATTCGACAGGTTTCAAGATTCTCGAGTTACGAACGCATATACGCACATACGCACATACGTACTGACATCAAGCCGAAAATAGTCAAAATGGATCAAAGGATGCTCAAAACGGATATTTTCATCAAAATTTCTAAGAATTAATTCTGTCGGTTTCATAATACTTATTTGTACTTTTTCTACTGTGATTTATTCATTATTTATCAATACCGTGCGATATGACCTCTGTTTATAACCTTTTTCGCGCTTTTTTTATCTATTGTGCTATGCAGGCATGAATATATTCTCTCTAATAACTTCATATTTATTTGAAGTATTCCATGCCCCTTCTCATATACGACCCCTTCAATCTGACTTTATCTAGGTTCGTTGAATAACCACTACAAAAGGAACACAGTGAAGAGACTTTTGCTGAAATTATTTCAACTATAGTATTCATCGCAAGGTGAGGACTTTCGAGTTCCGGTATGGTTGTTGTAAAGAATATGTATCAAATTTTCAATATTAACTCACGAAACATCTCAAAAAAGGACTAATATGTCTGGCACAAATCTCAAAGGTCATATCAGCATATTCAGCATTGTATGCGTGCCGTACAAATACGACACATATGTTTTAGAATTCTTTTCACTTAGAATGGTCTATGGAACCAATTACTGTACGATTCGACCCTCCTTTTGTGACACCTTGTAGATGTCTTGGATTGATTATTGGTATGCTTCCAGACAGCTTGATGCAAGCAGATATATAAAATTGAATGATGGATAGTAAGTCCTAAAAGCATGTTGTATAGAAGTAATTCAATAATTTTATCGGAGATCCATTAGAGATTCGAACACAACACATCCATCAAGAATTTATCATAATATTCCAGTCAAGGTTTACTATAGATTCTCCGTCAATTTACTAGAATAAATTCTTCTATGTTTTTTTTTTTTTGTCAATTCAATATCTTAAATTTATAATGCATGGCAAAATCTACTAATAAAATCAAGCAATTGGTTAATATACAACAAAAAAAAATAAGGAAAAGGAGTAAACATGTGGTTTCCCGATTTCTGAAAACTAAATTCCTGGAAAAATTGTTCCAGAAAAGAAATTGTCACAGATGTCTAACATTTCAAGTTGTCAACATTGAGTTGTGTCAGGTTATTGAATTTAATTTCTAGAAATGTTTTTCTGTATTCCAGTTGAATGAGTATATGACTGGTTGGTGTGGAAATATTGTGTACGTAATCCAGCAATACAGAACTATCAATTCTTCAGCTAAAGTAGTAGGTTTGGCTTTCCATTGCGTTCGGATTCCGTTGTGGATTGTGACAGAACTATGGTGCACCGTACGCTGCCAAAATGACGAACTAATTCACAGAGTGGCATTATAGATGGTAATTTAATACGGCTTAGTTTAATTCGATATTGAAGCAATACCTGTGCTCGGACTGGCGGTGACGGAATGCACGACTCTTTAATCATGGTTTATAAGTTAGGAATATTAATCACGCAGTGCGAAAAGCTCGCACAAGATATGCCAGAAGATTTGCAGCAGTGCTTTTCAAACTTCATATATCAATATTGTCTAGAAGAAGATTACTCACATATTTTTTCTTGGTGAAATTGAAATTGGGGCCACAAAACATATTCTTCTTACTCAGGAATTGCGATTTTCACGACTAATAACTCCTGCGGCAGTAGTTTGGGAAGTTATTGGCCCGATAAAAAGTACACAAGATTTTCTACATGATTCACTTTCAATTTACTCCAATGATGTTCTAATTTCTTAATACTATCTGAATAATAAGATTCGCCCAAGTCCTCAAAATAAGCATTCGTCTCAGTTTTGACTTCTTCATTCAAGTAAATTTGCACTCCACCAACAATTTTTTAAGCCGAGGAGAAAAAAAAATCGCTGGGTGCCATATCAGGCGGATACGGGGCACTTGGAAGCACTTGTAATAAAAGTCCCTGGAGTTTTGCCGCAAGAACACGAGACTTGCGCGCAGGTGCATTTTCGTCGTGAAGTAACACCTTTTTTCCACCGGATACTGACGTGTAGCTTCGCATCATTTAATTGGTCCAATAATGAAGAATAGTAGACCTCAGTGATACTTTTGCCTTTTTTCTAAGTAGTCTATGAGCACTACACTATGAGAATCCTAGAGAACCGTACCTATGATTTTTTCCGGTCGATGGAATTGTGTTGGCTTTTTTTTGGCACACTTCCCTCTGCTATGTCTCTGGCGTATATTAATTAAGCCAAGATTCCTCTACAGTGATGGAACATCAAAGAGACTCAGTGGGATTGCGTTTAATAAATCTAAACACCCTTAATGAATAATTCTTGTATAAAAGTCTCCATGGTGGTATGTCGGTAGATAAGGTAAAAAATTTCATTGTTGAAAAAACATACGTTTATATTTTAAATTGCTTTGTGGCTATCGATTTCGGATAAAATCCATCCTCAGGCCGTACAGCTGAAATATACATTTTATTTGAATATGTAAAGAATATAATTATTTGTAAATTTTGAGAAATTGTTATTTGACAGTTTTGTTTAAATTTAAATTTATGTTATAAAATTGTTAAAAAATATATATGGAACGTATGTTAAATCAAGAAAGGAATGAATACATAGGAAAATGCTGAGAAAGGAGAACAGAAGAAATGGTACCATGTGCTGAATTTAGAAAATGAGGTTATGTGCAAAATTTGAATTTAAATAAAGTATAAGTGCATGCTAGTAAATAATATAATAAAGTAGCTCACCGTCAGTTAATATGCAGCAGAAAATAAATAGATCATGTTGTTGCAGAATGTGTTAAATTTTAAAAAATGACGAGAGCACTTGAAAATACGTGCTTCAGGATCAAGAAGATGAAATACATTGAAAAATTTTAGCGGAAGTTTTGTGTTGTGTGGTGTTCGCTGGGTATTAAAAGGCGGTAAAGTTTTGAATATATGATTTTCAGGAAAAACAGTTATTTCGTTCAAAATTCTTTCATCTTCAAGTTTCATATGTTTTATTATCTCCATTTTTTCTAGAAGTATGAGTTTTTTATATTTACTTTCTTTGTGCAGGATGGAAGTGTTTTCTATAGTGGATGAATGATTTTCTGCTTTTAGATGAGAACCGAAGGCTGATGGCGGGTTGTTTTTTATATGTCATCAGCCTTCGGTTCTCATCTAAAAGCAGAAAATCATTCATCCACTATAGAAAACACTTCCATCCTGCACAAAGAAAGTAAATATAAAAAAGTCATATTTCTAGAAAAAATGGAAATATTAAAACATATGAAACTTGAAGATGAAAGAATTTTGAACGAAATAACTGTTTTTCCTGAAAATCATATATTCAAAACTTTACTGCCTTTTAATACCCAGCGAACACCACACAACACATAACTTCCGCTAAAATTTTTCAATGTATTTCATCTTCTTGATCCTGAAGCACGTATTTTCAAGTGCTCTCGTCATTTTTTAAAATTTAACACATTCTGCAACAACATGATCTATTTATTTTCTGCTGCATATTAACTGACGGTGAGCTACTTTATTATATTATTTACTAGCATGCACTTATACTTTATTTAAATTCAAATTTTGCACATAACCTCATTTTCTAAATTCAGCACATGGTACCATTTCTTCTGTTCTCCTTTCTCAGCATTTTCCTATGTATTCATTCCTTTCCTGATTTAACATACGTTCCATATATATTTTTCAACAATTTTATAACATAAATTTAAATTTAAACAAAACTGTCAAATAACAATTTCTCAAAATTTACAAATAATTATATTCTTTACATATTCAAATAAAATGTATATTCCAGCTGTACGGCCTGAGGATGGATTTTATCCGAAATCGATAGCCACAAAGCAATTTAAAATATAAACGTATGTTTTTTCAACAATGAAATTTTTTACCTTACCCTTAATGAATATTCAAACGAATGTGTTTTTTATTGGCTTTTGATAGATGCATTCAGCGAGCAGTCAGCTTCTGCATACCCGAAACATCACGTAAAATGTAGTAGACGTGGTTCATCGATATGTTTACAGTCTCTACGATTTTTCGAACTTTTAGTCGACGGTCTTCTAGTATAGAATTATGGATTTTAGCGTTGATTTTGTGGGACACAACGGTTTTTGCACGTCCTGTAGATTTATTATTCTTGATTGACATATGGGCAGTTCTAAGCTCAGCCACTCCCTTTGAATGTCTCTACCTAATGATATAATAGTATTAAAATCATACTAGCAACATCCATGCTTCCGGTCGAGATTTTTCAGAGTTGCCCTAGTATCTATGTCAATTGGGTTCTATCACGTATATAAAGTAATAATGCCATATGAAAGTTTATTAAATTTTGTATTTTTTGATTTTTCATCAATAAATTGAAAGCTTCAAGTTTTGAATATGTCGGAAATTGCCGTAAACACCCGAGCGCAATCGATGTACATGTGATGTCACTTCGGTGCTCAGAGCACAGATTACCTATTTACTCAGAATAATTACTGAACGTTATTGCAAAAATTATATCAGAAAAAAAATTATGTAGAAGTTGTTTTGCTAATTTTTATCCCAACACACAAAAAAATGTCCTAATAAGATTTTTGTAAGCAGAAGGTATTGATGAAATGTTATCACCGGTGATGTTTTGACGTTTGAGGTTATGGTGCTTCATATTTTATTTTGAGATGGATTTGATATTTAGTTTTGGGCTAAAGTACACAAAATTCTTGTGCATAAACTGACCATAAGATGAAAATTCATAATTGTAGACAAATATCAATTTGAAATCTTACTTACGTTAAGAATGCAATAGGTCAAATTTGAACATCTATAAATATTACGCAGCCATTTTTTAATTTTGATTGATAAATACTGTAAAATATGAATAATTATTATATTGTTCATATTCATAATATCTGACAAATTTCCAAACTATAGGTATATGGTGCATCAAAATAAATGAATATAACCAGAAACTTGAGCAAGTACGAGTACCTTCAAATGCTTCAACGGTGGAAGGTGATATGACGTCATTAATATATCACCTCAAGTGGATGGAAAGTCATGAAAAAGTATAGAATTGATATCCTGGAGTGATTCTTCCTTTCACAATACAAGTTTTATTTTTGCGTTGAATACACACAAAACCTATAGCATTATCACAAAATGATTCTCGACTAGGTTTATACAAAAAGATGTAACAACATTTGCATATTAAGAAAATAATTTCAAAAAACAGCTCACATTGATAACTTAATATCTCGTACTTCTAGAGTATTGAATTTTTTATCCACCACTATATATTCACAAATCATAAATGGAATAATTTCTGGTATATTACTTGAATTTGCTTTTGTGAAATTATGTTTGAGACACATTGCTTATATTGAGATAGTTTTTCCAATAAGAAATTGACGATATACAAGAAAACTTCACTTGAGTATATAACTGCTGGATTGTTTACTACCGATGTGACGTCGGACCAATTAGAAAGCGTTTTAACACTTCTTCCATTTATTCAAAATTTATTGAATTTCAAATATCAATTATAATTAATATACTCATTTATAAATTATAAGAATAGTTTTTACACTTATAGTTTGATATTATATATTGAAAAAATAATATAGAATCACAACTTTATTTTCATGACACAACCCAATTCTCCATTTGGAAATGTATCGTTCAAGTACTTAAGAAATATTTTGTAAAGATGTTTCTGAATGAGGAAGATTCAAAGTTATTGTGTTGCATGTACGAGGCATGGGGCGGAAAATATCATTTACCATCTACGAATAATACAGACAATCGGTTCATGGAAATGCGTAAAAGGAAGTTGCAGATATTTATGATGTGCACATCATAATAAGACTTGGAGAGGGGAATAATAATTCCAACTTGACATATGCAATGTGCATGATATATACACATTATGAACATTTGTATCCTCCTCATACTTTTTTTTCATGAGCTTAAAATGTCATCGGTATTGTTTGCAAACGGTAAATAGCCATTTGCTTTTCTCTTTTCGTCTTAAGTCTCGTGTCTGCGTGCAAACTCTTTAGATCTCTCAAATCCAATCTAATTTTCTTCACTTTACTCCATGATACAGCTTTAGGTGTCAGAGATACCAATAAATAATCAAATAGAAACATGACGAAATAATATGACAGATTTGTTCAATAAATATTTTCAGCTCTATGATATGGCACTAGATATGAGTAATAATAAGAAAAGGGGCAGCATCTTTATTAAGTTGTACATACTGCAGAGTGCGTTATCTGACTGAGTAATTATCTCCTTATCAGCAGTTGAACGATATTCTATTCGAATGGTGCTTAAAGAAAGTCTATAAGTACGACTAGATTTAATTGTCGTTTTTATGATAAAATTATGTGATAATGCAGGATGTTTCCAAAACTGCCAAACCAGTGCTAGTCATATATTTATAGCTGGGATGCAATTACTCTTTCTCCAGAAAAAATTTACTACTCTCTAGCCTCATTGTTCAATCCAAAGATCAATTATGTTTTGAAATTCGTCAAAGTATATCCTCTAACTATGGATGAGTACTCTCAATCCAAGTGCCTGGTAATAAAAATAAGCTAGGCGTTACTATTGGTTCTCGTGTGGCGTTAACGTTTGGAATGCTCTGTAGGACTCTAGACGTCCGTCAGCGCATCGGCAGCAGGAGAGCTTAACGAGAGGAGAGCGTGAAAATGAGCGTAAGCAGGAGAAGTTTGCTCTTGAAACGGGAACGATGAAAAACGAGCCGTCTTGTAAACTGTTGCTGGGCCGCGAGTGTTAATGAGAGTAGACCCATACCACGAGCAAGATGGATACTGTGCATACATCATCATCAAACGCTGACTGTCACTGTCATTCGAGCTCTCCTCATTGCATCTGCCAGTGTTTTGAACGTCCAAACTCACACAATAGCGTGGTAACATCCGTTCGATCAAAAAACAACAAGAGACGGACTGCGATTAAATTACAACACAACGTTACAGATTCTTCATTATTAATATATGTACACTGCCAGATCTTTCTCCTAAGTGAAGTTGTATAAAAAAGTTCCAGACGTAATTCATCACCGTATGCCTCCTTAACTGCTTCAAATCTTATTCTAGGTACATTGGGTAATTACTGACTCTTCTGAAAGTTGATGATTTTTCATCAATATGAATTTCTGATTATCAACAATAATTGAGATAACTTCCAATCTGCGAGTGCTCTATATATAATTTTGAGTGATTTCCATGTGATTACATAGAATAATTGTGATATCTTTGAAATAATTGAACATCAATAAGGTGAACCTAGTTTGAATCGGAAAAATCTATTGGTATTGGGAGCATCGCAAGAAAATAAGAACATACAACTGAGGTTTGATCTCATTCTTCTTCTCTCCTCTTTTTCTGCACTTCTTGCCATAAACCGTATTAAGTTTTGACAGACATCAGCGCAGACAAAACTCACCAGCGACTCAGATTGTGCTACATGGCCACAATCTTAATGTGTTACATCAAAGTTTGATATTGATTTTTGAATCGTTCTATTCATATTATTTCACGTGGATCTAAATCTGAAATTTAATTTGCTTTTCAACATAATTTCAGGAGATGTCCAAGCTATTTTCATTCATCGAACTACTCGGATAACTGCTTTATATATCATTGAAATAAGACCAATGAGTATGTTATTCAGGACAAGTTATGGAGCAACATTTGTGCTAAGATTATATCTATTGTTCCAAAAATTTGTGCTTATCCATCGTCAGAGGATTGGATTCAATGCAACAGTTGCGAGGACGAAAAGTATGCTCCTACAAAAAGATATGAAGTATCATTGAATATTGGATTTTCGAAAACAATATTTTGCTTACAAATTCATGTCTATGTGCCAACTTCATTAGAAGACACTTGTATAAGCTTGTGGGCTGCCTGGACATATTAAAAACGTTGACTTATGCCTGCTTACTGTAGTCAGGCTCGATTTTTCGAAGATATTTGATTATAAGTGTATCCTTACGCGCTCCGAACAACCGCACGCGCTAGATATTTGTACTTTGAGTGATTACTGACTGCGTCTGTCCCATCAAATTGAGATCTGACTGTGTTTTTCTTCAATCATATGTTATAAATATTTGGCACATAAATTTTCAACTGTTACAAATATCTTGTACCAATATCATTATCCCAACAACTTTACTAGAGCAACCGGTTTACTCTCTGCGTCCCTTAACTATGGCGTTTGACCACATTTTTTAGTTTTTTCAGACTACAAACAAACTTGACGATAGTTTTTAACTTCTAAAAAATACTTGCAGTGCATGTGATAATTTATCATACTTCAAAGTACGCCGTCCGCCTGATGTCCTACTTTGCAAATGGGTGCTGACTCATGCATATCCTTAATACCATATTATTAATTGAAATATGAGCCATTACAAAACTCTTATAGATTTCTGTCACCAGCTTTCCGATAGAGAGGGGCATGTGAAATACATCACGTATTATACTATGTTTTTCACATGTAGAAAGAAAAACCCTTTTTTACGTGGGATTATTTTCTTACTTTTCTACGTGAGAACGTAAATATGTGAATAACCGCAAATTGAAGCTAATGTTCCTTGTGTTGTTCACAATCTCATTAGAGTTAGATATAAAAATGTATCATTCGAAACATTACCGGTTTGCATTGGCAATTGGCAACTGAAATTACCGTTGGCGGCAGCACTGTGCTTACAAAATGGTGGACCAAAAGTGGCTTACGGCAAGTTTGTAATCTATTTACAATGTAAATACGTTGATATTCAGCAAAGAAATATTCATATTTCGTTGAATTATTTAATTCAATTTTAATTGTGCGAGAAAGTATTGGCTTTCTTCTTTTATAACTATTTAGTATTTTCTTTTAAAATCTTTTTATTTATACATGAATTTAGTTGTAACTGGAAGACTGAATGAGGTCATGAAATTCATAGCTTCAAAAAAAATAATATTACAGGGTATTTATGACATTTTTGTATTGTACATTTCAGCTTTCAGCTTTCCCTGTACGAATTTTTCTAATCCGCATAGCTTGTTAATGAACTGGATCGTAGTCTCCAAATTTATTTATTACCGACACTTCCCTTTTCCCCTTTTAGGAAATTTATGAAAACCTAAATCAACACTTCAACTAAACTTGGAATGACATCTATAAACACAACAATTTTTAACACTTCTTTGTTCAGATTCCATATTTTGAAGAATAAAATCTTGAGAAAGACTAATTTCAGTATAGCAATGAGGTTATGTAATTTAACAATAAAGTCGAAAGCTAAGTATTTTTCACTGAATTAATTACAACAAATCCTTCTATGAACTATTTTAGTTCAAAATTTCATATGAACAACCTCAAAAAAGCCATTAAATATTGCTAACAAAGCCATTAACATAACATATGATCATATGGCAATTAAGGTTGAATCCACTTTACAATATAGTTCCGCTTATAACCGCTAGGTGGCTACGGGTTAATTTCAGTTACCAATAATTCAATTTGCTTGGACAAAAAGTTGGGTTATGTTGTTCTTTTTTCAACAATCGAGAGAAGAGGTTAAGTTGAAGACAAAGCTGTCAGTATCTGAAATTGATTTCTAATCATGTTGCTAATATAACTGTCCTCGGCCGTCTTCCTGGACCTGACATATTGATTTTTGATAATATTTACAGTTCACAAACTTGTTTTTGAGGAATGGAGTATTCAACCTATAATTTGACGTGAGAATGTAGAACTAGAATTCTATATTTTTTACGTTTTCAACATTAATCATATATTTTATAGTTTACATATTTTTTACACTGTAAACGTGAAAAACATTTTTTACACGTAAATGCCCATTTCTGCTCGACGAAGTTAGAGGTAATCAGTTCAGTCCTGCTCTTACTTCAAAATTTCTAATTTCACCATAATAAATAGTAAGTAAGTGAGTTAAATATATCAGATAGAAATGAAAGCTGAACATGCAAAATACAGAACTTTTGAATTTTATATGTATTCGACAATTTTGCAGCGTGATTTTCACACGATCAATTACGATATCAATTAAATGAAATCTATCAGTGTTGCAGATATGAACATCAATCAAAATGAATATTGTCGTAGTGTTACATTATGACTGAAAAATATATGGTCCTATATTGTTCTCTGGGGACTTACGCCGCACTGCTCATATAATCAGTCAAAAAGAAGGCGCTTCACAATTTTGATTCGCTATTCTGGAATCTTTTTCCGATGATGTCGAATAACCCTTACTACGTGAATATAAATTATTGGCAGAATGATTTTCAATTGTTGCACAGATTAGGAATAATTATATCTTAGAATTTCTGTTCTGGTCATCCACTGATTGATTCATCTGAAGTAGAAACACTTTGATCTACTTCATAAGGATTTTAGCATGAAATACCATTCATTTAGATGAAATAATTCAAAACTTTGTGCTTCATCTCGACCTGAGTTGCAATCCGTTGAATGAATCCAACCACAAATTGTTATTATGATTGTGAACACATATATACCGTAAAGATTATTTTTAAATGAATGTAACTAGGAATGGTAGCATTACAGCAAACAGCAATGTAAATATCAGTAGGATTATTGCAACAAGGGAAATCTTCTCTTCAGTTCTCTAAATGCAGCACTCCATATTGACATACCTCTCTATCGCACTAATTATAGCATTATTCTGAGCTCGATTGAAACATGATTTACATCAAACTGTTGTAGATTTGGCTAGTGACACATTTGACCCTTTGTCATTAAGCAGCCAAATGGGAATGATGGTACCCACATATGCTAATGAATTTAAATTGAACATCGTATTACAGAGCGAGCAACATTCGTTGATAATGATGTGTGAAAATTATTCCAGAGAGTAACACTAAATACAAACTTAACTACACTACATTATCACTAAAATAAAATGTGATAAACATAATAATCATGATGATAAAATATCATCCCAAACTTGAATGTCCGTGATGATTTATCTTGAAATAGGTATTTTCAACTATCATTTGACTTCCTGTTCATATTTCCGGCTCTAAAATCCAATCAATTTCTTCATGATTCTCTCTTACCTTCCTTAATAATAAATCGTCAAGTAATAGTTATTTACATAATTAGTTATGAAAAGTGCCATATTGTATGACGAAACGTAATATTTGCCTAAACAAGCGTAGCGAGTTTTGTAAATTACGTGAGTCAAACAATATGGCTTTTCATAACGTATTCTGTACAAAATTTTATCTAATTCCGTCAAAATAATTTTATCTATATTTTTGAATGAGAACATCTCTCAAGTTACATCACAAAATTCAGATGACTGTGATTCATGACCATCTATTTTCACTACAGAAACAGAAGTGCACTGAAATAAACAAATATCAAATTTCCACAAAACGTCAAAATAATTTTTAATAATGTACTCAAGCAGTGATATCCTGAGTGCTATAGTACCCTTTGATATTAAAGACTCTGCCAATGCTGCATATTGTAAATAATAAATCATTCTTTTAATTGTACACAGATAAGTATAATTGATTAGCTCTGAGACATGGCCAGTTATGTAAAGTCATTACGTAACTACTTTACGCAACTGTTGCAGGAAAGTTATGAAAAATGGGACGTTTCATAACGTCAGAAAATGATGTAAAATTTGACTTTTCAAAACGGAATTAGATAAACTATATTACAAAATTTTCAAAACAACAGTCGATTTTAAATTTACTTTTTATGTCGTAGGTTGGAACTACTGCAGTATTTATGAAGCAATGGATTGTTCCACGTATCGAAAAAAACCTCGACAAAAAGCCTCTAGCTTCTGCGGCTTGCTGAGAGAAGCTCGCTATATTTCATAACGTGTATTCTTTTATGTTTTGAACAGAAAGCGTGAAGATTCTACTAAAATAAAAATATTTCAATCAGATTAAATTTTGTGGGGAACAAATGCATTTCGTTTATTGACGTCGGTTAGAGAACTAAAGCTCCCATTTTATATTTATATTTTACCTCTTTCATTAAGATGCTTGATATTATCCTTGCGTACTCAATGTTTGCTGTGTAAATGACTCCTGGTATTCTCATTTCAAAATGCTTCCTATGTTATTGATTCCACTAATATTTTTATTTCATGTCTTTCATTTATAAAATTCTGCAAGTAAAGAAAAATTAAAGCGGAGCATTTGTGCTCGAATGAAATTGCGGTCTTGTAGCTCCGCCGGCAGATATGAGATTTAAAATTTTTATTCCAATGGCGGGCGAGGCCATTAGATACAAGTTATCAAATTTTAAGATACTGTTGACTGTTCTTATTTCCTTGATTCTCAAATTATCGCGAAACTCAGCTGATATTCTGAAGATATATTTTTTTAGTTAGGTACACATTCAACTGCAGACTGTGCAAGTTTCCAATTCCTTAATATTTTGCATTCATGCTCGGAACTCATCAAGTACGGATACGAGCCGTGAGATACAGATAATCATAGATGTTAATCGAACGCACATCACAAGAGAGATTTTTGAGCGATAAAAATTGATTGTGATTATCGACTTCAATTAAAATCGGAACCAGGCTCCCGCTGAATCATCTTCCAACTATAACACTCTCACCCAATAATTATCAAAATATGAGAGATGAGGGTCGTGGGACAATTATTTCCTGTAATACTTCCACTAATTAGATTATCAAAATACGTCGCAGGTTCAAAATCATTCATAATCTTAAATATTTCAATATCTAAGATTGAGGTCATAACTGAAGTGATAAGTAGAGAAGTCATGTTTGGCGTGCTCGCTGCTATTTGATGAATCTATTAGTATTCTCACATCTGGTAGAAAATGAGAGATTTTGATTATAAAATGAAGATATATGTCATATTTATCAATATGATGTGTATTTATGCCGAAGAATCTAATTTTTAATACCTAATTTTTCGTCATTTATAACTACAAACAAACTGCACTTTATAGACTGCTTCATTCAAAATTTTTGCCTAGGGACTGTTCCATGTAATGCAATTATTTTATAACTATTTAGTGTTGGACGAGTTCTTATTGTATGACAAAACACAAGCATTGTATTTTTGCAAGAAATGCATTTTTGTATTCTCTTACTCCACAGTAATCTCCAAGCATATGCAGAAATGAAGAACATCAAAGTAAGAAAACACCTATTTAAAAGAAACTACTCTCTCAACTAAAAAGAAATTTTACATTTAAAGTTTTTTTGTTGTTTCTATATGAATATAAAATTACTTCATTATGTTTAATCACACTTGTATAGTGAGTTGAAAAGCAGGAGATAATAAGAAACTGAACAATGAGAGTTAACAAAAAAACCCATCTCCTGCAGAGTATTAAATCGTATTTGAATATTTTAGTCAAAATGGATGTAATATTATATGCAGCGACCAAGGGATTGCGTGCAAATCAACGAAAATATATAAAATCCTTATTTTATGTGGAGAGGAACTTTTGCTAGTCATATATTTTTGATAATCATGATTGATTTTGAGCTCACATCACCTGGTTGCAGAGTTGAACTGACAAAGACTGCAATGTATCCATGAATAGTTGTCTTTAAAACATTTGCAACAATTCATTTGTTCAAAACAAAATGTCGTTATACTCTTAAAAAACCGTCAGATAGTCGAAGATTTGGTTTTTTCTGCCTTCAAGAGCTTTGATAATTATGTATATTTGGAGTATGATAATTCCAAAATAAAAACTGGACCGTGTTGCCAACATAATGAAAATTAATTTTGAATTTTTATAGTAAAACATGTTCTGATCAATTTTCTTGCTTCTGCTATGCTTATGAAATGAAATTTAGGGAAAAAAGCCACTCCCAGGAAATGATCAAAGGAGAAAAAGGTACTATTCTGGGAGACAATAGCGACAGTAAAAAAGAAATGAAGCATAGACGTCGAAATTAATTATAAACAAAATTATTATTGATTTGAAGCAAACAGTTCCAAAAATTATAATTGAAAGAATTTGGTAACTTACGAAAATGGTTAAAGCCATAATATAAAAAAATCTCTCTGCAACAGCCAAAAGAGAACTGGAGAGCACGTCGCAGACGTTCAAAATTACGTTACAAAAACAAGCTAAATATCCTCTTCAGGCGGAACTCAAGACTAGTATCGGCAGAGAAAATAGATTACGAATTGGTAACCACAAAAACAACGTCAGACAAGAACGTTCCCTGAATTAAGTAAAGTTGATCTTGCGTCTTATAGGGCTTTGATAAATACTCAACGGTCCTTGAGGGTATTTAGGTTGGCCGTGCGCCTGGTAGTCAACTTCGGGAGGTATTAATGTTCTTCGTAATTTCGTAGACGTATTAATATTTTCCTCAACGTAAAGTTGAATGAAAAACTAGTGGCTACGGGCTTCTGAAATCCCTAGCAGTTCACACTGAAAAACGAACAACCCAACCAGTAATTCAACTAAAACAGGAGATTCCTATAAAAAAATTGAAGAGCTCTCTCTAAACGTGAAGCGTTAAACTTGAATAAATAAATTAAGATTTAATTTGAGAAACTGTAAATTTGGTAAAATAACCAATAAAGTTATATATTTGCCCAATTTTAAATTGTGCACTAAAAAATTAACAGAGTAAAAAAAAACTACGCTGAGCATTAAAGAGAAGAAAAACAAAAAAAATACAAAGTCTACCAGGACGAGCAAAAGGATTATTAGTGACGAGTCGATAAATTTACGAACGTGGTTCGTTACTAAAAAATTGGATCAGTCTTCACAAACTCGTAGGATTTTCCAGCTTGAAAACGGGAACTTAAGCCCACAACGAAATATTTTAAGCTTTGGAAACCAAAAACTACACAAACAACGAGAGAAACTAGACTTCGAGTTGTTGAATGACAAATCCGCAACGCGTTGGATCCAAAATATAGTTAAATTATGTATTATTAACCACTTTCACCAATCATTTATACAACAAACATACTCAGGTGAGTAAAGGTAAAGGGAGGAACGAAAGTAGCCACAAATCTCGTGAGTTTTTTCACTTCGAATGTATATATGAAATTTAGAACAAAAATATTAATTTAGTATAAAAGTTTCAAGGTTATAAAAAGATTTTGAACACAAAAAACTAACAAAGAATTAAGGACGAAAGAGATGAATTTGGAAATCAAAAGGTTAACCACGCGGGTCGCCTCAAACGAAATCACCAGCAAAAATAATACTAAATTTGGAATAATGTGAACAAAAAAATGAACAAAATACTTACAAAATCCTAACACTGATTTTAGAGAAATAAAATACCCAAAAAAATTACAAGATTGCCGAAAACAAGTACGTCTGCAACCACCGCTCAGGAAACAAAGAGGGCGAACCAGACGCGCATGCTCCCCAAATTAGCGCTCTTCAATCAAGTGTTATTGGCAAGTACTATTTTACAGAATTAGTGCAAATTTGTTATACAGATGGCGACATAGGTATGGAATGAGAAAAAAAATGTACAAAAAAGACGTAAGACGAAATTTTTGTAACAGATTTTCCTGCTCGGAGTTATGATGGTTACCGTGCTTGTTTCTGTGATGGAAAATGACGTCACTGCTGGTTTTGATGCGTGTTTACATGCTAGATTTCGTGATAGTTCATGTGCTATTTTTCATGCTTGTTTGCTTGATAGTTTTGAACGGTGGCCAATAAAAAGCTAGACTGTCGTCACGTGAGTATAAAAATTGGCGATGACGTTCAATTTTTGAAAAGCTGTCACATCTGACATGTTTATCCCGTTAATATTTATGATTACAGAATACATGTAGAAGAGACACAATCGTCTCCATTCTCATGACTTTTGAACTGTCATTTTTAGCGCTTTGCGTGTTATCAAAAACATCTACCAATCCAATCTAATTAGGTGCATCGTGTGAAGCCAATATCGCATAGCACCTATCACAATGTCCAGCGGCGCAGCCAGCTAGGAACCCATCAGCGTAACCAAGCAAGCAATCCAGCAGCAAAACAAGCGTCGTGTGAGGCGGGCTTTAAAGTGGCTGCTGCCATTCTATCACGAAAATTGCGTCAAGAAGCTTGACAAGAATTGTTTATTTCTTCTGTTCGACACTTAGGACAGGACCTTGCATTTATGAAATTTGATTTCTTATTGACCACTGAATATTCGATCGATTTATATACAATTTGACCGTAAGTCCACTCAGGGAACATGGGATGCGGTCGATTCCTGGTCTATAAGTTTTTTTACTTGTATTTAAAAGCCTTGAAAGTGGCTTGAATGAACATTTTATTGATGAATACTGTTACTTTTCACTTGTAGATGCTGAACGATCAGTTATGATTTTGTTACTATCTACTAGTCTATATCTAATAAAAAACCCATGCGAAAAACAGCTGACATATACTTTTTCAGTGAGCACCAAATATGATTTTTCCAAATGAAATACGCAGTTGATACACGGAAATTTATTATTAGATATGAGCTGTTTCCTGAAACGGCAACATAAATTACTTGAATATATCAGAAAATTTATTATTCGACGCTAATAAATTATACATGTCTGTTAAAAAAAAGTGGATCATGATACACTGTGTCATTCAGGCGGGAGAGAATTCAAAGAAAAATAGAATGAATCAATAGCGTAGAATAGTGAATAAAGCATGGGGATATTAACACTGAAATTTAATATCTACTGGTTTCATTTTTTACTCGAGCTCAATGATCAAGAGGCAGGAATATTTCACATATCACAGTTCGTACTCTGTCCACGATAAACGAGGGGATTTAAGTATTCACATAATTTGAGGACTCAAATTTTTATGAACCAGAAAAACAAATATCTCAATAGGATAACAATTGATTTTTAATGTTATTCGAGCGTCCAAAAATAAGAACAAAGTTGTTTCATTATTATGTACTTATTCAAAAGGTTACAAAAATTCGCGCAAGAACGCTCACTACACATATCAATGCAGACACATCAACCCTAACGCTCAAATTTCTATGTTAGCATATCAAAAACCATATTTATTGCTGAAGAACCTCATTCAAAATGTCTTATATAAATTGAATTTTCTTGAATAAGAATTTTATGAATGTTTTAGAACTGCTGTGATACTATATTCATTCGCATATTTTGCTCCAACGGTTCCCAATACGCTTTCAAATTTTTATAGTCTCACGCTGTGTGAGATAAGCTCTGAAACACAATGCTTGCATGAACGTTTGTTCAACATATGTTTACCCATGTCGATTTGGTAAAAAGCAGATAGTCAGTCTGAAACATCTTGTAAGACATTAACAATTCAGGGAAGGTTCTGTAGCAGAATGAGGTGAAGTGGTGAAGTACGACGATGTTCCATTGATCTGGATCAAAATGATTTGGATATCTGATCCCTCTGAGACCAGACGAACATCGTACCTTTTTATTGAGATACTCCCCAAACAATACAATACCCAATACTGCGCGCCTATGCTATCATTGTTTGCCTTTTATGTTGTCAGAGTAAATGTTAACCAGGATTGCTTTTGTGATATCGGATTCATCAGACAAAGAGAAGTTCTTCAAGAATATCGCTGATTGGAAAGACTTATTAGGCGTAATACCATAATATTGAAGAAAATCAAAATAGAACAAAAGCTGAATATTTGAAACAGAATATATTGCCGAGATCATGGATTTGTGGGAGTTTTCACATCAACAGATGAAATATCACTTTCGATGAATTCTCGAATCATGATTTATCCAGTTCCTTCCTGATTCTTCATCAATAATCGTGAGCTAGCTCATCGTATATCTGTGAAAAAGCACAAGTATTGTGATTGTTCCCTAATTAGTACATTAGCATCAATTATTACTAGTACAGCAGTATGGAACTCATCAACATCAAAATCAAGGCAATTGTGTGTATGTAAAGATAAGACGTTGTGTGTTGTGAGCTCTGACTTCCGTGTCTACTATTTCAAATTCTAAAAAATTTGTGCGAATGATCAATGCTGAATGCTCATACCCTCCTAATAACAGAGCTCGGGTTATAATTTCAGCCGTTATTCAACTGTTTTAATTTCTGTGGTTTGAACATTATATTTGAATAAAGGCATGAATGTTATCAGCTTCAGGATGAGTTGTTAACAAAGTTCATGAGATCCTGTGTTAAGTTCCATCCCGAACTATTGTGTTACGTAGTTATAATTCATTTATGCCGCGATGAAACGGTCCTGCAGCTGAAGCTTCATATCGGATGCATGCAGACAGAGTGTGATAGATCACGCGTTATGGGTAAACTTTTATTTATAACGTATCGGTTACTGACATAGCCAGCGGACATCAAAAAAGAAGTGAGATCGATCAAATTGATGTTGTTATACAAATTTTTCTAAAAGGAATTACATGATCAATTTTTCCTAAGGATATGTTGATATTTTCATAATAATTATCAAGCACACAACAAAGGAGTCTAATACACAATTGAGAATATCAACTTTACACATTGTGAAATAAATGATAAAAATGGAATTAATATAATCTGACAAATGATTATAGACTATCTCTAGTCATAGTAAAAACAATCACCAGCGATTCCACAATTATGTCTTGAATCGTGTCACAAGTGAAGCAAACCAATAAAGATAAATATTGTCGGGAGATATGCCCTGCATTTTAATTCCACAAGACAATGTACAGCATCAACAACATCTAGTTATCCTTGTGCTCCACGAAGCGAAATCTGTCGGGCAACAAAGCGAGAGGAATTAGAAACAGGGACAGAGTAAGTAACATGCGGAAGCGTAAACACAATGCCTTCCTGACAACGTCATACTATTTGATCAGGGCGGGATTTTGGTGGGAGATTTAGTGAGAAAATATAAGATGAATCAGACTACATATCAATATGACAACTATTCAACAAAAAATTTAGCACAAATGGAGAGTACAGTCAGTATTTTGGAATAAAGCAACAATTGAGCTGGAATATAACATTGCTTTGTACCAAGAGTAGAAAAGCATTTGTTCTATCCGAGTATCAGATTGATGGTATGGAGCACCAGTTCTATCCATACACACTCAAATTCTCTCTCATAGCGATTCAGTTGAGACTCGTTCCACATGTCCAAGTCAACATAATTTTTTAGACTCTGAAACATACTCTCTTCAAAAGTCTTTCATTGAATAAATTTCTGTTATACTTGTTTGAACGCAACGCAATAGTATATTGTGTGGCTAGGGACGAAACAAGACGATTTCAGCCGAGCGTGAGCGTTGCTTGTTCGAGCGAAGCGAGGGCCGGCTCCACCCTCGGCTGAAATCATGTTTTGTCCCATATCACACACTGTATTTCTCATAATACCCGCATTGAAACTTCCCACATTACATTTGCCATAGCAAAGTAAATATTTTACTTTTTCTTTGGTAGGTGACAAATTGAGAGTAGCTGCTTGTGCTTTGTCAATAAGATGTAGTGGTGTATTTGAAATTATCATATTGATCAGCCTAGGATACTGGGATTCATCATTTGAAATTGCTGTAGCATCTAAACGGTCATCTTCTATTTTTGTAACAAACAGCTGAGCCGGAAGTGCACTTTATATGACAGACTTTTTGAATTTTCCGCATAAATTCTAAACAATTAGTCGTAGAATATTCAAATTTTGTATTAGGCACTTTTATAATATCTAGTTGTATACCTTGCATTATGATTGCTATCGACTGAGCCGGAAGAGCACTTTATTCCAAACATTTTCTGAATTTTCCGCATAAATCCAAAACGATTGAACGTAGATTAGTTGGAATTCTGTATTTAGGACAATTATACCGTCTAGATGCCCATATCCTATTTTTATTGAGATACTCCAAGCCGGAAGTGCACTTTACTTGACAGTCTTTTGGAATTTTTCGCATAAATTCGTAACGATCGGGTGTAGAATATTGGAATTTGATATTTCAGTCTGCTGTAGCATCTGAATGATTGCCTAGAATTCTCATAACAATAGACTAAACCGCAAGTGCACTTCAGCAGGAATTCATTTTTTAATTTTGCGCATAAAATCAGATCTGTTGATAGTCGTAGAATTTTGAAAATCAGTATTTGGGAATGTTGTAGTATAAGAATAATGGCCTACTGTTTCCATAGCAACCGACTTGGCTGGAAGCGCATTTTACTCGACAGATTTTTAGAGTCTCTTGAGTAAATGCAAAACGATCAACTGTGGAACGATGAGATTTTGTGTTTGATTATACATATCCAATGATATATACCATCAAACACAAAATCACATCGTATTATATATATCCAATGATGTACAAGTAAGTCACGTGAAGTTCAAGTCAGATTTTTTGATTCTACTTACAGTTCCGAATAACACAACTGTCCAATTAACTGACTCATATTATTTTCATTTAGAGATTGACAATTATCAAATGCGACAAGCTTATTTCTCCCCCAGGGCAGAAATAGGCCTGTTTCTGCCCGGCTACACTCACATTTGTCTGAAATTGTGAAAATGAGTTTTTCCTGCTTTAGAAACTTTATTTTGCCATATATATAATTTTCAAATTGATATTTTCTTTTATACATGAATGCATGTACCAGTACTCAATTATAAACTAATGTAAACTAATGAAGTGTTCATCACTTGAAGAACATATGATCTGTGCAAGCTTCTTTGATTCTTGTAGAACCTGGCATGCTGCAGATACTTAACAGAATATAGAAGAGTATAAAGAACATATGTTTTGTTCCGTACATAAATAAATAAGTTAGTTTATCAAATATTCAGATGAGATTCAGGACTAATCCAGCTCTGTCCCTAGCAATCTGAGAATAATCCTGATGATACGATCACAAAGCTCTGCGATTCTGATTAGGATTTCAACTCGTTCGCTTATCATCCGAGTCTAAAAATTACGGCAGGGACAGAGAATCTTTGACCGAAATTGCCCCAAGATTTCGTGAACGACGGAGGTGATTCAGGATTGCTGGATGGTTGAATTCAGAAATGTAATCTTGGTTAGCTGGAACTTAGCTTCAAACTGAGTAGAAATTACAGTTAAAATAAATGTGCTGAAATTTTCTTTTGGATTCTTCGCTTACAATCTTCTCTGGCAAATTCAACACTACGTGTCTGGTTTTTCATATTTCTGTGTTTCATTAGGGGCCAAATTCTTCCATTATACGAGCAATCCTCAAGCTATGAGACGAAATTGAATTTTGTATACATGTAATCACTACTGTTTTAAGAATTAGGTATTCCAGAAGAATGTAAGTATATTTTTGGAGCAACGGCAATTCTTAAGTAAAGCACAAGTGCAATAAATATTGAATTCAAGCCTTAAGAATTAAGATACATGTAAGATATACGAAACTAATTTATTGTTGGAATTTCATATTGATCTTAGGGAAGAGTTGAATTTTTTCTGTGGATTGTCAGTCGTGCAATAGAATAAGGAAAAAATATATGAATAAAAAGATCTATGAGTCTATGTATCATTAAGAAGTTTCTTGCAGTAGTAAGATAATAAATTTTTTTATCCTCACGTAAACGATATCTCGAAAACAAGTTACCATTGAGAATTAATGAACTTTATAGAACATGATCCACGTTATTCACGATGATCTACACGAGCGATATTTGGTGATCGATAATAATATACAATGAGCAGTTGGATTGATGAATATGAAGAATAGTGAAGAAAAATTATTCGACTCAAGTATTTGTCGACAAGAGAATGAGTCCAGATAGGTGAAGCTTCCATAACGCAAGCTCACTCGCACAATGAGCAATAAAGGAGATACAAGAATAAAAAATTTATGCGACACGTGCTCCAAAATGTTACTTAGATTATTAAAAATTCAGCAAACCTCAATAGTCTTTTGATTCTTCGTTGTTATTTTTCTACTTTTTATCGTTAAGATATTCATCTATCGTCTGAAAGCTTTTATTTCCACAATGAACGCCTAACAAAATCGGAAACATCTGCATTTTCGAGCTAGCGGTGTACTCCACTTTAAGCATCAATGTTCAATATAATTCAATGAAATATTCACTAGATGCCAGCTTTGTGGGAACAAAAACTCTTCAATTGGAAACGAAGGTTCGATTTGAATTCTTACGTGAGTAAGAGATGTTTATTCACAAAGTATTATGGCAATTTCTTACATTTAGAGGTTGGGAAATATGTAATTTTTAACTGCAATCACAATTTTACACATGGAAAGTATATTGTTTTATTTCAATGTTGGAACTTTTTGATATTTTTATTACAAGAAATTTTAACGGATCCATAAATTCAGTGGATATTGAATGAACCAAATTGTTCAGAGCACATATGTTCTCATAGACTACAGAATGAGATTACTTTGTTCAAAAAATCTGACGTGGACATCACGTGACTTACTTGTACATCATTGGAAATATATAATCAAACACAACATCTCATTATTCCACGGCTAGTCGGTTGCTATGGAAGCAGTAGGTCATCATTCTTATGCTACAACATTTCTTAATACTGATTTCCAGGATTCTACGGCTAACAGTTCTGGATTTGTGCGCAAAACTCCAAGATCGTCATGTAAAGTGCACTTTCGACTCAGTTGATCTCAATGAAAATAGGATATGAGCATCTAGTCTAGACAGTTCTATCATCTTGAATACTGTATTCTAATATTGTACGTTCAATCGTTTTGGATTTATGCGGAAAATTAAAAAATGTTTTGTGTAAACTGCACTCCCAGCTTAGCCGATCACAATCATAATGCAAGGTGTACAACTGGATGCTATGAAAGTGCTTAATACGAAATCTCAATATTTTGCGACTGATTATTTTGAATTTATGAGAAAAATTCAAAAAGTCTGTGATATAAAGTGCACTTTTGGCTTAGTCGATTGAGATGAAAATAGAAGATGATCATTTGGATGCTACAGCAATTTCAAATACTGAATTTTAGTATCACATGGCTGATCATTCTAGATTTATGCGGAAAATTCAAAAAAAGTATCAGGTAAAGTGCACTTCCAGTACAGACGATTGCAACCAAAAGGCGAGGTGCACATCAAGATCCCAAATCCTATACCAGTCTTTTATACGAAATTTCAGCATAATACGTTCGACAAATTTTGAGATTTGCGAGTAACGAACATACACACGTACATACGTACATACGTGCCGACATCAAGCCAAAAATAGTCAAAATGTATTCAGGGATGCTCAAAACGGATATATATATAATCAAAATCTTGATATGTGAATTTTGTCGGTTTCACAATATTTCCTTGTACTTTCAGACCGTCAGATAGTCATACATTTCAGTGCCTCATTCTGTTTTCATGCCTTCAAGAGGTTTGATAAGTATGTATGTTTGGAGTTCAATGATGCCTAAATTAAAGCTGGACCGTGTGACCAACATGATGAATTTTGAGTTGTATGAAAGAGCATGTTCTGCTTACGAAATGAAAAATGTCAAACAAAATTAAAAAATTGACAATAGATTATCATTGCCTACCTCATCATTTCAATTAAACTAATTGTTTCAAACGGCAAATTCTGAATGTCTGTTATACTTATAAACTGCACTTCCGGCTTAGCCGATTAATATAAAAATAGTAGATAACTATTTTGATGCTACAACAAAATCAAACACCAAATTTCAATATGCAATGGCAAATCAATCTAGAATTATGCAAAAAATTGAAAAAAAGTTGCAAGTAAAGTGCATTTCTGGCTTGGCTGATTCATACAAAAATAGCAGATAACCATTCTGATACAACATCAAGTTCGAATACTGAATTTCAACATCCCACGGTTGATCATTCTGGATTTATTAGAAAAATTTGAAAGAAATTTCAATGAAAGTGCTCTTCCGGTACAGACGATTGAAACCATAATTCGAGGGGCACAACTAGACCCTATACCAGTCTTAAATACAAAATTTCAACATTATACGTTCAACCAGTTTTGAGATTCGCGAGTTACGCACGCATGAACGCACAAACATACGTACCGACATCAAGTCAAAAATAGTCAAAATGGATTCAGGGATACTCAAAACGAATATTCTTATCAAAATCCCGATAGGTGAATTCTATCGAATTCACAATACTTTCTTGTACTTGGTACAAGTAAGTAAAAAGAGCGAAATTGGATCTAATAAATTTCTATATTTTCTGATTAATCAAGGATGATTGTAAATAAAATAATTTTTTGCACGATTGGGCGTTTTCATGTGTTTACCGGCCCTCTATTCGAGGTGGTATGTTGATTTTACCAGAAAACTGTGGGTACTATGGTTATGTTGACTTACAGCCCATGGGCAAAGGCGGTAAGTAGAAAATTGTGGTTTTTCACAAAAAATATTCATTTACTTTCCTTTATTTGTGATCGAATATTCACAAGGAAATGTCAAACTTGACTGATGACAGCAATTAAACAATAATCAGTAGTAATTCAGTTTGGAAAAGAAAATTCGGATCCATATTTTGAATCTTCCAATCGTGCAAAAAAAAATTGTAACTATCACGGTCAATAAGTACAAAACCGATTTCGTATAGTATTATTCTCAATCGGTAAACTGTATTCACTGACCTTAATACTTAACCCTTCGTTAGTGTTGTGGGGTATCTCATACCCCAGTAACTCTATTTTTGATCGTTAAATCAATTCGAGACAAACAAGTGATTTCTTTTCTCAGTAGCTTAGAATTATACTTGAACTAAGAGGACAGACTTATATACAACTATGTATAAGCTTTCAGTTGAACATCAGACTTGCTGAAAGTTGGTTGAGTATGACATACCCCGGGACACTTTTGAAATAACTTCTTATGTATAGTCACTCCGAAGGTAAAATTTAGAATTATATCACGTTACACAACAAGCTATTTTATATTTTGGCATTTTCTTAGGCCAATTTAGCCAAACGACAAAAGACAAGCAGAAGATGCTCTGTTTGTCCTAGAAACAAAGATAGAATAGTAAATTGTGCAACAAGTACGATAAGTTGGTGATTGCCCACGAAAACGAGGTTGGGCGCACGAACGAAGTAAGTGCGTTCATTCGCTCAAGTGGGTAAATAACAACACCACACGAGTTGCAGATACTATTTTTTATTACGAATGCGGGATAAGTACTATTTTGCGCTAATTTTTCTAAGCGGTAAATGGTTTGCGTGCGACAAGATTACTTGTCGCACGCTAATTATACTTGGCGCACTCAAAAGCCAAAGAGCCATTTACCGCCCAGAAAAACATGAGCAAAATAGTGCTCATCCTGCATAAGTAATAAAAAGACATTCAATGCTTGTATGCGATGTGAAACTCCACTGTGCTTGGAACATGCAATTTTGAGTTGCGAAAACTGTGCCCAGTTTGAGGAGCAATAATTTTTTCTTCTTTGATGATACTTGAGTAATTTCTTCTTGCATTACTTATTTGGTCCTTCTTTTCAAGAAATACTGTGAGTTCTTTGATGTGTGATGATATTAGAAGTATTTATGAGCAATAGTATTGATGTATGTTTTTTTTCAGGGCGGACTTGCTATTATTTTGATTTATCTTTTATATTTTTACAATAAATATAGCTGGATACATTTTGTTCAGTTCATATCACTTGAAAACAAGTTGTAGAGCATGTGCAAATGGAAAAATTATCATATGTTAGTATTTAAAATAGCTCAAGAGGACTTTCATATGGGGTATGACATACCTCACAACACCAACCATGAAACTTTCTTCGAGAACACTAACGGAGGGTTAAATAACTATAGTGAGTGTACAGCTTTGTGTTCCGCCTCTTGATTATATGATGAACTCATGCTTGTTATAAAATACTTCCTACCTCAGATGGAATATACTATTTTTCCTATATCTTAGCTCATACTTATAAGAAATGAATATTTGAAGAGTTATATTGTATTTCTATGTCTAAAACGGAGTAAACAGCTCAATGGAACAAGCATATGCCTCAGATCATTTCAGGCGCTCATCGCGGAAATAAAATGACATGCTGCAGCATCCAGACAATATATAAATCTCTTAACAATGGATTAAACAATGTGTATAATATTGCATATAGAGACCTACAATTTGTGAACAGAATTGGCACTTGCTCAACGATACTTTTTTTTTTCAAATGTCTAACAATATCTCAGTAACTCAAGAAGCTGAAGCGTTTAGCTCTATATTGTGCTCAAAATGAAGTCAAGTCGGCAGAGCTTGTCAACTTGAAAAAAATATTTCTTCTGCATTATAGACTCACTCGTCTTGACTGAATTATCCATACGCTTGATAGTAGGGAAAATATCTATGACATTTTGATGATGTCTGGAGGATGTTTATCTCTTCGATTGGTCTGGCTGTTCACAAGAAATATTGAAATTGTTCCCTGAGTATCATATATAAAAACTAGTAAGATCACTAGTAAGATCACGGTATTTTCTGCGAGTTCCAAAGCGTCTAACAGGAATTACCGCTGATGGGAAGTGTCTGGCAGTGTTGATTATCAATCTCCAACAATATTCTCCAAAGCACTCAGGCTCTGATAAAAGTGAGTAATAGTTTAACGTACCTCTAGCACCTGGTATATGTGAACTGGCCGTCTGCCTAAACAGGCAAGTATGCATACGATCAAAGTACATACTAACACTACTTGATTTCACACATTTTGTTCCTGAGAAAAAAAGGTAACATCTGGCGGATCTTGAGCTATTATCCTTATACTCTAATCTCGTAAGACTGATATGATCAAGAGATTATATTTCATTGGAAATATGAGTAGTTATTAGATGCTCAAATATTTCTATTTCAGCTGTACATAAATGTTTCAATGATCTTTACGATGAATATACAAAACAGATTTTCGACCAAATGGCGCGACCTTATTCTCGTGTGCTAACTTTAAATTAGACTGGAATGGTGAATTGTGAATTCTATTTGGAGAGAAATATCCTTTACTTTGGTAAAGAGAAAAGCGCAGTAGAAAAGCGAAGCTCTGTGAGCTTCCCTACAAATTAAAAGTATGTTATTCCGAGTACAGAGTGGTCAAATTCTATTTGAGAAACTCCTCTAAAAATTTAAATTTTGCTCCACTTGTAAACTTTTAGAATAGAGATATTTCTGAACACAGAATGAATATGCGGATATCGTAGACAAATATTTTGAATATTCCACAATATGAACATTACCTAAAAATGAAATTTTCGCATCACATCATTGAAAAAAGCACAAAATATTTGTCCTGGGGAAACATCCACAATATTCACTGAACTCTTGAAAATGTTGATAAAATACATATAACAATAACTCAATTATAAAGTGCAACAACTACCAACGTATACTTTGAAAATATTTATGAGTTGTTTCTCCAGTTGAGACGCCTGGGACAATAAAAGAACTGTAAAATGCTTTTAATAGCTGCAAAGATTTTTCATGGACTCTGTAAGTAAATTTGAACACAAAGTAGAATTTTGCCAAACGCGCTGATTCTTCAAAATTAACCAGTATTGAATTAAAACAGTAAATAAAACTTTTCACTATATATTTGATATTTATTTGTATGTCAAGGTTTTTTCATACCATATTTTACAATCAATCAAACAATAATTTATAACCGTCAAATACTTTCTCGTATGAATTCAACATCTTTATATTAAATTTTTAGAAAAAGAAGTTGATGAAAGTTGTGTATAAAACCTGAAATGAATAGAGCTTCATGGTTAGTAAATTTCGTACAAATGACACAATATGGATCTATCAATCTTCTCCCCAGTAACATGCAATATTTCATAATATATTACAGGAAACCGTATTCATAACGGAATGATTGAAACGTGTCATAATATGTCAGAATAAAATGGAACAAGAGATAAAAATGCTACGTAATCTAATATCATTGGATAGGATTAAATGTATTCTATAAGTTATATTTCATATATATGCCATATTTAACCGAGTGCTAGTCTCAATATAAGAAATTGAAATGTTGGAAACTCCTAGACAGCACGAATCGTTTTATTTTGGAGCAAATTATGATATACATATTCTTCAGTTCAACATATTCATTAATGAAGTATCTACATTTATCCTGTTATTCGTAGTATTTCCAGGTTTATTAAATCAAAATGAAACCGCAGGAAGTAGGAGCTCATAATAAAGCTCCAGAACATTGATTTTCAACTTTAATCAGATTTTCAATGATACAGGATGTAGCAGGCCACCTGAATTTCAATCTTTCTATATTTGTTGTTCTAAGCCGACCAGTATTTTTATTGAAGATACTGAGCTAGTCAAAATCGATCAATCAGTAAATTGAATGTGATATGATTAGCTTTCCATCTTCAATAAGAAATATTGGGAAGTATATGGAGCAAAATATCAAGGAATATATGAACCTAGACTTGCAAAACCCTGTATAAATAACTTTTTCAATCAACATCTCATGGAACTGCTTTCTAGGATTATGCAATTTATGATTCAATTAATGGACAACAGCTTATGATTGTAACATATATTTTTTTAATGTGCGTAGATAAACTTGTTTGTGGTGCAGTTCAACCACTGTACTCTCCCAAATCGCTTTTCCCTTTATAAATCTTAAATAGCATTTGTGATTCCGGCTACCTCAACAATATTGTAACGTTCATTGCTCTTGAAGGAATCGTTTATAATTGGAATAAAAGTCACCATTCAATCGATGAAAAGGAAATGAAAGTTTCATTTCTCAAAGTATCACTAAACAAACACTATACAATTTATTTCCCACCTACTATTAATAAATCTCAACTACAAAGCCTCCAATATTCATTTTTGACAACCTATTCATTTATTACACTGATCACTCTCTGGATATTCACTGCTTGATCTTCACTTTTTCACTTTTCCTCAGTCAGGTCGTTTGCTCATATATATAAACAGATGTCCATTTCTGGAAATGTTCTACTTTATTCGAGAGCACGTTATTAGAATTCTCGACCATGCGGAGTTAGGCGGCGCGATACAAAGAGATTAAAGGCTCCTCCCAGTTAGGGCCAAGCTCAGAGCTTATTTTATATTTACGAATTATGACACTTTCGCACGTTACACTATGTTCCCAGAAGCCAATAGTTGAATATAATACTTTTGTCATTGAAAATATCACGATGGAAATTAGTTCTACCCTTGGGATGGAAATTCATAATTATTATTTCTAGTCGGCTACTAATGCCGGAAGATACGAATAATGAAATATCACATTTTTCAGCCATTATTCAAAATATTCCCAACAACCATAGTTGCACGTTGTTCCTGATGTTCTGCACGCTTATCTTCAGCACGTTTCTGTGAGTTATAGCTAATCTAGATAGAAAGTTCTATTCACCCCAATTGACTTCTAATAAAATTACTCTAAGATAGATAAATAAGTGCAGCTCATAACTAGGTTTTCAAGAAAAACCTAAAAATAATCTTATAATTTCCTGTTATATCCTGTTATATCTTTACATTATTGCATTCTGACTTGGATTTCCTCACGCATATCATTCCAAACCAAACACTTTAACAATCATAGCCTTTCTTCACACCCCTAGAGTTGGTTTTTCTTTTATTAATGTGAAAGGTATTCAGTACAGTTGGTGCAGTAATATTCAAATCTCAATCAAAACATGGAAATTAGGAGTTAATTGATCCAATGATACAAATACAAATAATCCAGAATATTGCTCCGTTTCAAGTTAAAAGTCGCTTCAATATTTGCATGATATCATTAAGACTGATAATTATTCGATTGTATACCTTGAAACAGTAAATTATACGCAAATGAAGCTTTCTTGTGGTTTTGATCATATTTGCGAGGGAAACTTTCACTTTTTAATAAACATATATGAAATATACGTGATTTTATTGTTCTAATCATTATTCGCATAGAAATACTGGGATTATTTGTGTTTGGCAGCCCTTGACGGATGAAAATGTAATTGAATTGTCAATTACTTGACTTTGAGTTTGACTACTAGCTAGAGAACTTTAAATCAGACTCAATTAGAAGATATTACCTGTAAGCTAATAAAACATAGTCCGATCATAAGGGCCATGCCGTTTATAAGGGCGAGGTCGGACGGCACCCAACGGTCTTGATTTGAACACCGGTCTATAAAAATTGTAATATATTTTCTTTTAACTTCTTTGTACGTAGAAAAACTAGTGAAGTACAACGACTGCTCCCTCGCAAATCGCTAATCCCCTCATAAATTCCCTATTAAGATACATTTATTATTCAGTTATCTGTTATTTGTTGGATATGAAAGCATACATATCGAATTTTTACAGTGTCCTGAATTTCTTCTCAAATTATATCGAATAAAGTATTATTTTATCATACCTAGATTCTCCAAATTTATTAATACATCTCAAATTTTCCGTATGTACTCAATGAAATAGGCTTCTCGAACTATCCAGTGTTCATTTTTAGTGATGAATGTCGAATAAAACTCACTCAATAATCACAGCTTCTCAATCAAATTTTGAAAAATAGAAATTATTATATCCTTTTGATTTGTGAATCACTGTTAGACCGACTATCTGACGGTCTATGTGGGGGAAGGGTGATTCACCTGAAGGCTTCAGAAAGCCTTTTTGATCTTATCTTCCTCTTTGCAATAAGAGAGTAGGCTGACTGTACCATCAAGTCATTTTTCGAACAAAACTTTTATCCAATGAATATGTTTTATTGAGTATATCAGTCCTGTATAAATCATTTTGAAGTTATGTCATCCAAGTAAGAAGACTGGTTATAACAAAACACCGATCAAGAAAGCACTTAGACAGAAGAATTCTACGCCTTCTGTTCAAAATCCAAATAATAAGAAAATATTTGTTACGTTGCCTTACGAAGCTAATATAACAGATAAAATTGGAAGACTTCTACATAAATATGGCATAAAAACTTCATACACTTCCAGTTTAAATATTCGAAATCTTATTGGTAATAATAAAGACAGATTCCCTCTACAGTATTCAGGTATATACAAGATTCCTTGTCAATGTGGCAAAGTATATATTGGGCAAACCAAGAGGACTGTAGAAACCAGATTGAAAGAGCATTCTCGTCATATAAGATTGAACCATCCAGAAAAATCTGCAGTGGCTGAGCATGCTCTTCAAAAATTATATGGCACCAACTTCAAGAATACGAAGCTTCTGGCTGAAGAGAACAATTGGTTCAAGAGGCTTATAAGAGGAGCAATTGAAATAAAACAATCACCGAATAATTTGAATTTGAATACCGGTTATGAACTTAATCAATCATGACTACCAATCATTTTTTCATAATTTCAAGTTATTTTTATCTACGAATCTACTTGCAAGAGTTACTTCATCACCATCTCCTGAATATCTGTGGATGGTTCAGTTATGCGCCAAATCAAAAAGAGTAGAGCCAGATTGACCTAGAACCACAAGGATTTGACAATTTTCCCTATTCAGACCTTCATTATTATCTCCTGAAGACCTGTGGATATTGAATCATCAACCACAGGCAGAACTCTACGATTCTAGGAGTTAATATTTTAAACTAATCTAGTTACTATTTGTACTTTTATTTTTGTTGTCTTGACAATTTTCTTTATTTATTTTCATATTTCTTTACACTTGAGAAAGGCAGCACTTAGCTGTTGAAACGTTGTGTTTAAAATCAATTAATACAGAACTGATTACTCAATACAACAAATTTATTATCCAGTGCTCATTTTTAGTTATGAAAGTCGAATACAACTCACTCAGTAATCACAGCGTCTCAACCAAATTCTAAAAAATATAAATAATTATATTCTCCTGATTTGTGAATCAATGTGGGGAAAACGCAATTCACTTGAGGCCTCCAGAAAGCCTTGTTGACAAGATATTCATTTTTGCAATAAGAAAGTGAGTTGACTGTTTTATTAGGTCATTTTTCAAACTAAACTTTCATTTATTTTAATCTTTGAGTCAGAACTATCTATCATCTGTAATCACTATCACATCAATATGACGTAGAAAAAATCGGAACAAGGCGTCTATCTTAATTATTTCTGATTATTCTGACATTAATATTTGTTGTCAATTCTTGAACCATCTGAAAAAATATATTAGAAGAGAATATAACCTTGATTTTTTGAGCATTGAAATTTAGTCATAAAGTTCAATTCTCTTTTCTACTCCACAGTTTTGGTTGTTTCTAGATCATCCTCAGGAGTGAGAGAATTTGTGTGTATTCAAATGAACAGGACATTATTAGGTTATGGTGTTTCAAGAACATATTTATTTAAAAATGAGTTCTGAAAAGTTTTTTCCTTCATAATAAGCTTATTTTAATGAAGATAGAAAAGTTTTTCAAATTGAGGGCAATAATAATTTGTAACGATTGAACGGTATACATGCCCAAGATTAAGTCTTGAGCCTAAGTCTTAGGCCTCCATAACAGTGAATCGTAGAAACTCTTTTTTCACTCGAAAAACTTCGTTTTTTTTAATAAAATAAGCTTATTATGTTTTCAACGCACCACTGGGTATTTGCTGTATTATGACACACATATTCTTTTCACTCCTGAAGATGGTCCGAATGTAAACAAGACTGTCTAGAAAAAAGGAAAACCAAACTCTGTGACTGAATAATCATATTCAAATAACTACATTGTTAAAATTTGCTCAGATTTTGAGGAAATAAACTCCAAATAATAAATGACGTGGATTATGTATATTCTTATTCGTACACAAGTAGTATTTACTTACTGATGAATATAACCAACATGATCAGTCAAAGCGTTGAATATGATCCACGCCACTTGTTCATGAATAAATTCCTGAACTATGTCAATACTTTCCTTCAAATGAGGTTATCAATAGCATCACTTGAGTTTATCCAGAAAATATGTGCATAAATAGAGAAAATGAATATAAAAATATTTTTTTCATCAATAAAATCAAGATTTCATTGGATTATCCCCGGTTTACTAATAAAATAAGAGTGGCTTCAACCTGAGTAATTTCTTTTTGTTTTCCAGAGAATAGGCCTGTCGAAAATACCAAGTCTCAGTAAAATAGGAGTTAATATATTTCAACCTGAGTGACGCACTACTGAAAAAAAGATATATAAAAGTACGAACTACATGATGTGCGATGAATAACTAAGCACAGCATCAACAGAAAAATATTGTTTATAGAAGTTTCGACAAAGCAAACAGTTGGTAAGTGTGTAATCAATAAACAAAATGATGTTCTATAACATACAAGAAATATCTCCTGTTTGACATAATTACTTCAGAAAATAAGATAGTATTTCACTGGACTAATATAATTAACGATACACCCGAGTACAATTTTTGCTTGTTACACATGTACGGTAACATTAGCAGTGTGTAGTACTAAGATTAGCAGTCTGAACTTGAGCTACAGAACGACGAAGAAGGTGCTAGTGACACAAGAACACAGATAGACGACACACACTTCAAGTAGGTTGTAGAACAAGTGGGGTGAAGTGTCTAGATCTAAGAGAACTCCTCCTGCCTGGAGACTAATTGCAACCGCACATTTGCTGATTGTACGAGAACTTTAGTAACTGGAGAAGTAGGTCTACTTGTGGGTTTATTGTTTTGAAAAGAATAATATTGTATACTGCTCCAGAATTCTAGAAAATAATCTGTTGAATGATGTTGATTTATTCATTAATAATAATTCTTGGGGTAGATTAGAGAAAATAATTAATTGGCTCCATATTTACTGATTCCATACATCAAAGTTCTGTAATAACAATAAAATGTTTGCGTTATTCTGGATTGCTGTACACAATAACACATAACATCACCGTCACAGCATTGTTTTGCCTTACTGTTGAGGAACATTCTGTGTTGTAACTGTAACATCAGGCATGCGGAACGTTTCCACTGATTTCCTTGCCTAAAGACCACAACAATTTGATACAGCAGAGAATTAAATCTCTGCTGTTGCTCTCCAGGTATTTGTTTAATAATTAACTTTGACGGAACAATTGTATTACCGCTGTTTGCTTGGAAATGGATTGTTACGCAATAGTTGATGAAATGAGAGAACCGCAAGATGGTGCTTATTGTCTTGGAATAGAATCTTCCTGCTGTAGATTGTTGTAGAATTCTTAAAATAATGTGATTGAACAATGGATGTTGATTGTCATTTGTGTGTTATGTTAATTTTATTGGATTGAATTGAATTTAACTTGCAACAGATGATAATGGAAATTGTAAATGCAATCATTCTGTTCAGAGAACTATTATTGGATTCATGCAAAGTGTTTACAGAAACGCGAATCATAATTGCAAAAAGAATAACCGACTTATTATGTGAAATTTTTTATTCAACTCTGATTTGCAATGAATTCTTTATTCTTTTCATGTTAACGAGTGTCAACTATGTAATATTATGTCACTCAGAGGGATTCTATGATTTTCATATTTAAAAATTTTCATTCACGAAGTACATAAAGTAAAAAAAGAAAATATCGCTAAATTGAATACGTGAGAGATCTAGTTGGTCATAATTTAAGTCCGCTGTCAGATAAAATAAACCGGATACATACACCAGTAGCCGTAGCTGGAACGGTGGTTGGTGTTACAGAGACAAAACATAATATACGAGGGAGGACACGGAGAAAATTCACGCTTTTGCAGATCCACGTGAGCCGAGATGAAAACAAAATGAATAGAAGTTGCTGCTTCTGTTTTTCTGTAACTAGTTGCGTTGCAATATTGTAGTGATATTTTTGCAACTGTTCTTACTTCTGTTTCAATTAAGGTGTTTATAAGAGGGTAATTGAGAATTTTTACACATCGTTAACATCGTACCGAGGACAACAAACACGATTTATTCGATTCTCTAGAATTTGGAATTATTGTACAAAGTATAAATGTCTGGAACTACTAGATTGAAAGATGCTGTTCCGATGAATATTTCAAGTATATACTTAATTACAAGTAGAATAGCTCAAGGCTGATTTAAGATATAAACTTGAGACTGAAGATTCAAGTTTTAATTTGAATAATTGAATATGGATTTTATTATATGTTATTGATGATATTATTTTTGAATTGTGTTGACATGCTCGATAGATGGTGTTGCATGTAGTCTCTACTTCTGCAGATCATCTATCCCTATGAGCTTTTACATTCTGACATCCAAGCCTGGACTATCCTGGGTTTTTGGCCTTACTGTACTGACGTGTCCTGATGAGGACGAGCATGTATCTACAGTTGCTCCCGATCTAATTGTACTTATATGATACCTATGTTATATCACTCAGGTGAACATATAGATCACAAATTACAGTCTTCATAATCATTTATCTACAAAATTGAACACCGTGAGTCACAAATTACAATAAAAATGTTATAACATAATAAAATGCATGACACCCGTCCAGGTTGATTATACCATCACTCTGTCGTCATAAATAAATGAATCGCCAATTGGAAATAATACAGCATTCGTGTTGAATACACATTTATCCATGCAGTTAATTAGTTTTCATATATTTGTAACAATTTGTACAAATGAAAATTGATTCGATATCGGATAAAATTGATGAAAATATATTCAAAATCATATCGTTTGATGATATAATAATAAATTCAATGTTTGAATAAATATTTAGGGTTGAATAAATATGTCTATTGGGTACAATAAAATAGATTAAATTCAAATAAAATTCACGTCTCAATATATCTGAATAATAACGCTAAATTGTTGAACATGATACAATTTTATATATGTACGTATTTTTGCTTCCCAATAACATGAAAATTCAAAGACTAGAAGAGAATCATTTCCTACCTTGTAGAAGACTGCTACTGCTACTGTTTGGCTTCTTTGCAGCCGCTGCATTCAGTTACTCCTACAAAAATAAACAATTATTAATAATCTATTTCATACCGTTTGACACAATGTATTCAATGCTGCAGTTTTATTTGCATTCTAATGCTGTATTATGATGCAAAGAGAAGTACATCGTGTTGAATTCAAAATTTTGTGCATCAAAATGCAATGAAAAACACAGCATTAAATGTATCGTGTTAAACGATCCTAAGGTGCTACTTATATTCCTAAAACTGACAACATAAGTATAGATCCAATACAAAATCTATAAATTGGGGAAGTATGAACTTAGTTATCAGTTTTTGAAGCAGCGCGAAGTTGGAATTTTTTCGATTTTTCTTGCAATAATAATTAAGATATTGATAACTTGATGAGACTAGTTTAGTAGTGATGAATCGTGACAACAAAAAACGTAATTTTGAATTGTAGAAAGTAGTAGTAGAAAACAGAAACGAAACCGTTGTTTAGTGTCATAGCAAATAGTACGTCGGATAACATTACACATGAGGGAACAAGAAAAATCCATTTATTCGGGAATATTTCAGACGTAATGACATTGCTTCCGCACTTGGGATCAAGCAAACCTTGATGGAATCTCAACACTGAAATACATCTGTGTTTCATTGTGAACCTTCTAATGAGAAAACTTCATTTCAGGGGCTTTATTTTAACAGTTAGGCTCTCTGTTTGATAAAATAATAATAATTCATCTGAGTATCCGCATTAGTGTACGTTGGACAAAAGCAGAGACAGCTAGAAAATGTAATTGTTGTTCTGACCTCACTCGAATTGGGATTAGTTACTAATTGCATATCCAACATGGTTAGAAACTTCCACGTGGATGAAGTAAATGATTTTATCTAATTAGTCACGCCAAGGGTTTTCGAATTATTCATGTAAAAGGTAAAACATTTCTATAGTTGTAGATAAGTTGAATAAGTTTGTAGATATATATTTTATTTATAGTTCCAATCAAAAACAGAATGAAATGGTGAAAATTATAGTTCTCTCAGCTCAATTTATCAAATAATAGTTTTGTGTAGGGCACTGGCAAATTTCAACTCTACTTAGTCATCGGACGAGAAGTATGTGCATTTTGAAGGGTACTTTATTGCACTTTGTAATCAGAAATATTCTAAGGATGTATTCGTTAGATAGTTTTTAGGATAGTATATTCTACAATAAGTATTGGAATGGCCTATATTCTGAACGAGCGAAAAGTTTGTATTTCGAGCCGAAGGCGAGGATTACGGTTCGCGTGTGTGGAATACGCCATTCCAAACATGTTGTAGACTATATTTTCTCTAACAAGGTTTTGAAAACTCACAAATATTCCAGAGGAAACTTAAAAAATTATTAAATGTCAAACGTCAAATCCAGATATGAATACTTGAATTGTTAGGAAGCAACCATGGTAGTAGCCAAACTAACAGCTTCTGATTCGTTGAAATGATTCTAAAAGCTTACGGAATCATTCTAAACGGCATACAGAATCATTCTAAACGATTTTTTGAAGTGTCATTCGTTCCAACCTAATTTTTGGTTATGGAATATGCAAGTTTCAAAACAGTGTTGGAGAAAGAAAATTCCCATACATCTTGTTCTACACTCAATATTCAAGAATCAAGAAGTATATTCGCTGAGAAATAGGACTCTGAATTTACGAGGCGGAAGGAGTACTGTAGGTAAAGGATCTATATTTACAAAACTGGTTGATGGAACTAACTTATACTTTGAATGCAGGTATCTTAATACAGGGGTTTCAGTCAAGAGTTTGATTTTTCTTTCCTTCACTCTACTCAACTATCCTCAGAAATAGAAAGAATTTATTCGATAAAACTGAACTAGATATGTTCTGTGATGATTCAAAACCATATTGAATTGATTTTAGAGAAAATTAGCTAGGTTCTTCAGGTCAAAACACTGTTTATATTAATTTGCAACGACCAACCGTTATTGATAAATTAATATCCACATCAAACTTTCATTCAGTACAAAAATATGACTAGATTACATTGAATCTTTCATATCTTATGAAATTCATGAGTTGAATGAAGAAATTCTATAGAAAATTCACAAATCCAGATCACGAATATCATTTTATCAACAAACGCATGCATATTTTCAAGAGGTCGAGCTACCTTGCTCCAAAAGAGTGTAGAAATAGGTGAAGGTCATCCCAATTGAGGTTTTCCAAGCTTTTTATTGTCATTTTTTTGTCTTCCCATTTTTCTTGGATATCAAAATTTCCTTATGCATTATCCAACAATAACTAGATTGGATTTCAAAAATTACATCACATCATCTCCACATTTTGGTTTTTGCGATCAGAATAATATAAACGTTTCGAAAGAATCTGTGGGATATTCCATAATACTATTACTCTAGTTTGGGTGAATCCCACACAACTGAGCTATTGCTGTCTACTGACCTGTTGTATATTCTCTCAAGGTAATTTGATCATAAATCCATTGTAGAAAATAGTGGTGGCACAAGAAGAGAAAGTTTATTATTATTATACTGAAAAATAAATTCACATGTGAAATAAGACTCCTTAATTTGAGGAAAATTTACTATTCCAAAAATATGATGATTGCAATCAAAGTCTCTAGTTAAAGCATAAATTGTTGGATGAGTTTCTAGTCCAGAATATATTGATATTGTATTTTTAACAAAAATCCATAAGTCTCCATGAAAAACTTATTCCTTGATATATCTTAAATTTATTATTAGAGAATGAGAGTTAACAACCATTTTGTTTCAAACGTGTAATGGATAATAGATATATTTTTGCTGCAAAAATATATCCGCACTGTAGAATTTGCTCGCAATTTTCATCGAAAAGTGACAAAAAATTGGAGAATCATCTAGATGATGAAAGCACATTTTTGACAGCTCATGAATGCTTGTTACCTCAGAGATTTCGAAGATTACCATCTTCCACAATTATTGAGCTTGAAATCAAGCAGTTTGGGCAAACTTACGAAACAGCAGCTTCCATTTAGTACTAGTTTTCAGTTGACTATTTGATAGGTACATGATTTATGCATGTAAAAATTCAAAAATACCTTTTGATCTTCATTGTTTAGTTATTGACTGACGGAAAGTCATGTGCTGTACTTTAAAATAATAATTTGATCTTTATCAAAGCTATATAAAAAAAAATACACCAAAAGTAAACAAATTTTCATCCAATAATAATAACTCATTCTAATAAGCTTCAAATTCGCGTCAAACAAATGATTGGATGAATCCCGGACAGACCTAAAAACTGTACATAATAGTAGTGACAACGAACGGCTAAAGTTGTAACTAAATTTTTATCCACTTGAATAAACTTTAGTTGCCATATCCCTAATGTCATATAAATCTATGGGCACTGTTTCGCCTGAAACAAGTAATTGAATAATTAAATCTTCCACAATCACTGAGCTTGAAGTAAAGCAATTTATGCAAACCTACGGAACAGCAGCTTTTATTTAGTACCAGTTTCAAGTCTGTAAATAGTATAGTTGCTGAGAACTCAGCGTCACGCCAGCCAGACAGCCAAACTGAATATAATAGCACTCTTTTACAAAAAATGGAAAAATCATCTAGATGATGAAAGTGCATTTTTGACAGCTCATGAATGCTTGTTACTTTAGAGATTTCGCAAATTACCATCTCTCACAATTACTGAGCTTGAAATCAAGCAGTTCGGGCAAACTTACGAAACAGCAGCTTCCATTTAGTACTAGTTTCAAGATGACTATTAGATAGATACATAATTTATGCATAAACAAACTCAAAAATACCTTTTAATCTTCATTGTTCAGTTATTGACTGACGGGAAGTCAAGTGCTGTACCTTAAAATGATAATTTGATCTTTATCAAAGCTCTATAAAAAAAAATCACCAAAAGTGAACAAATTTTCATCCAATAATAATAATTCATTCTAATAAGCTTCAAATTCGCGTCAAACAAGTCATTGAATGAATCCCGGATAGATTTGACAACTGTCCATAATAATAGTGACAGCTGCGGCGAAAGTTGTAACTAAATTTTCATCTACTTCAATAAACTTCAGTTGCCATATCACTAATATCATATATATCTATGGGCATTGTTTCACTTGGAACAAGTGATTGAATAATTTAATCCTCCACAATCACTGAGCTTGAATTAAAGCAATTTGTGCAAACCTATGAAACGGCAGCTTTTATTTAGTACCAGTTTCAAGTCTGTAAATAGTATAGTTGCTGAGAGCTCAGCGTCACGCAAGCCAGCCAGCCAGACAGCCAGAGTGAATATATTAGCGCTTTTTTCCAAAGAATGCGCTAAAAATACACCAAAAATAAAAAAATTTTCGTGCAATAATAATAATTCATTCTAATAAGCTTCAAACTCGCGTCAAACAAGTCATTGAATGAATCCCGGACAGATCTGACAACTGTACATAATAATAGTGACACGTGCGGCGAAAGTTGTAACTCAATTCTTATCTACTTTAATAAATTCTAGTTGCCATATCCCTAATGTCATATATATCTATGGGTATTGTTTCACTTGAAACAAGTAATTGAATAATTTAATCTTCCACAATCACTGAGCTTGAATTAAAGCAATTTGTGCAAACCTACGGAATAGCAGCTTTTATCTAGTACCAGTTTCAAGTCTGTAAATAGTATAGTTGCTGAGAACTTAACGTCACGCCAGCCAGCCAGCCAGCCAGCCAGCCAGTCAAACAGCCAAAGTGAATATAATAGCGCTTTTTTCCAAAAAATGCGATAAAAGCTCAGCATTTCAACTCATATACTGAAAGTATATCTAGAATCATTTTGAAAAAATCGATTTATGTTGTTATCAGATTGCTTCTTGATGGAAATTTTTAACGTGATTCCATTGCTTTGCTACCGAATTTCAGACTATTTTCAGACTATTTTCAATCTTCTATATTATTATGAAATCAAGAATCTCAGTACTCCACAAAAATTCTAGTTTGGGAGTCGATTCTTACATCATCATTTTCAACAGAGCGACAATTGTGAATACGTGTCCTTATTGATACTCTTCAGTTTCAAGAAATATAATACACTTCAAAGTGACTTTTGGAAGAATCCATGGGAATATTATTGGTGAGGTCTCTGTAATTTTAAAAGCAATGTCTATAATGCATAGTTTGTGAGGTAATTCAGTTTATGACACGGCGATTCACCGATCTTTCTGAAAAATTGAAGACAGTAGGTTAAAATCTGTTATGTAATCCCTTAAAGCTCTAGAAATGTACCATCTAGTATCTTACTTGATACTGTGATGATGAAAAATAAGCCGATGATGGCATATAGATAGTCGTAGACGAGAAATGAAAAACGTGCTTCTGGCATTGAAAAGGACAAAATATTGTCCTTAGCTTCATGATGTTCAATGGCCATGCCAAAAAGCTTGGAAAGCTCCACTGAAATCGGTCAAAAGAACTGTGAGCAGAAAGCGACTCACACTTTTTGGCATACTCATTGAACATCAAAACGTAAATAAAATTATTTTACTCTCTCCAGAAGGTTACTTATAAAAACGTGTTCTTCAATTATTCTTTAACAATTGAGTTCATTTTTTACTTAAAAATCTCAAAATAGCTTCAATATACTATTAGTCCGAGAGCCCACAGTCAGAAATATGCGAAATCTGACCACTTATGAAAAAATGTAGTGAGAATAGTTATTTACAAAAAGTATGAGATATTGGCTTCAGCCCGGGAATCACGCGCAAGGGCGTTTTCGCACAATATTGTTATAAAAATTTGAAAATTCCGGCTTATATGCGAGATATTACTAGCTATGAAACTACGGTATGTAATTTATGGATGAACATCAACGAAAAACCATTTCTTACACCTGCACAATGGAGTAAAATGGTTCTTACATGCACGCTGATAATCATGTGAAAATTTGGTGCGACTGCAAAATTTGACCACTAGAAAACTTGAGTTTGAGTATGTAGCAAACACCGTGACGGCCAGGCGATGAAGTCTCTTTTCGTTTAATAAAATCCTATTCACACCGTCCCAAAAAAAGTTTCACTTTTACACAAAATTTAATATCCTACATCAACCAGTTAAGTTCCCTGAATATGTGATCGGCTCAGTAGTTTACGCGTGAAAGCATAACAAACTTACAAACAAACACATTCACTTTCGTATTTATAATATCAGTTAGGATTTTGCAAAAACGCCCCTGCGCTCGACTGTCAGGCTGGAGCTAAGGTTTCATACTTTTTGTGAATAACTATTCTCACTACATTTCATAAGTGGCCATTATCTTTCGAAAAAAAGCCGCGGGCTCCCGGACTATATTTAATATAGTCATACTCAAAACAGTCTTCCAATCCATTATGTTCAGATGTCGACTGATAGGAGCTCATTTGCTAAACCCTTAAATTATAATTTGATCCATTTCAAAGTTATCAAGCAATAACCTCCCAAATGTCAGGTTTGATTTTTTGATCAACCCATTAATAACCAAATGTGCGTATACGCAACCTTTTACGATAAAATTTTTTTCATGTCAAAAAATAGATTTTCCTCATAATGTATCTATCTGGGAATCATTGCGAAGGTCGAATAGATTCAACAATGTTCTAATTCAAGCGTTATGAGTAGCCATGTTTTTGTAGCATATTCTTGAACATTGACAATTTCTAGTGATGATATTCCTCCATAAATGATTGCATATTTCATACAGTAAATGAACAGATTGAAACTTTTTTTTCTAACAGAACCATGCTTCAATATTGCTACTAATTGACGAATATGGTAAATTCAGATTTTCTTTCGGTAGTACACTTGTAGACATCTTACAAAATCTAAGGTGCGCATACGCACTTTTGGCTAATACCCTAAGCAGTGACACATCCTATCAGCATATGCGCCGTAGCTGACAAATCCCAACTTGTTTCATTTATTTTTACTTTGCGTCTATTCCTTGACTGGTAATATTTGTAAGTTTAGTGAACATCTATAAAATGACTCTCACAAATAAGACTCAGAAGCTTAGGAGTAAGTAAGTAATTGCTTGTGAATCATTTTGAAAATAAGAGAATTTTGAATTCAAATAGGTATCATGATTTATTACGAAAAAATTCGACCCTCGACTACACAGGAGTTGATGGCAATACTTGAGAAAATTTCAGACGAAGAAAATTCCAATGAAGTAGATGTTGTATATATTCCACCAGTGGTCGACTGACAAAGATAAAAATAAAAAAATCAAGAGCACTATTGAGAATAAAATGAATATTGTACCAAAATGAGAAGTAAATGACACACCTATCTTCTCGTTTTCTCCCGTGAGTAGCCATCATATTTTGTCAGGAAACATCTGAGTTCAAATAAAATATCAGGGAGATGCTGCAGCGTTGGATATTGGAAAAAGTACAAGGAACTCAAATTAGGGGCGTCCATTCAATAATAGTCTACCAGATATTATAAGATTTGACAGTATAGGAAATTTGATAGAGGGAGACGATGCAAACGCTAGGAGAAAATGTAGATCCTGTAGGAACAACGCAATCTTCTTATGTAGAAAATGTAAAATTTACCCACATCCTGAATGTTTTGTGTCTTTTCATACAAAACTATAATTGATTATCTTGATGTGGTCGATAAAACATATAAAGGTTCATAGTAAATAACAAGAAACTGTATCACTAATATAATTTTTCTATCCAAATTTTATATAGGGTATCAGTCAAAGGTGCGCAAATGCAATCTTTTTCTGCTCAAAAACTACAATTGTTTTTTGAAAAAAAAATCGGAAATTGTCTTAATTGATGTATTTTTAGCGATGTACAATGAAAACATTCTGAAAAATACTCTTATTTCAATGCTTGGTCATTATTGGGTTAATGGAAGGTCAGGTACTGGCCTAAATTGATTATCATAGCAAAAATTCAATTCATGTTTTTACTAATATCAAAGACTACATGTCAATATCTTCTGGAACTCAAGACATATTGAGATGAATTGTCCCTATTCTATAATGAGTGGAATAATAGAATATAATTATAGAATTCAATCACTGGTATGTTGCTTGTTCTGAGCGACAATTCTCAAATTATAAGTAATAACCTAAATTGTCACTCAAAACTGAGAGTATGAATAAAAAAATATTAGATTATTTTATTGTTATCGGTTCTTTGAATGTTTACAAAATTTCTAATTAGTCGGACGTCTGGAAGTGATTGAGATTTGATTTAAAAGATTCTGTCACATAGATTGATACATACTATATGTGTCAATCTATATGACGGTATGTATGTAAGATACAGGTCAAGCTTATAAATGTTTGCTGGAAACATAATATAATAGCAAATTACAAGAAATAACTTAATTTAATTTGAGGCATCTCACTTCTGCGATACATAACCTGATTATGTTCTGTTGCTGTCAACAACTTTATATTGTTATTTACTTTCAAGTTTCATGAGAAATGCACAATTACTGTAGCCCACTTTCTAACTACGATACGATAATTACACGCATTGGGTAACATATTAATCCACTTAGGTGATAGTCCCTCTTTATGTACGACCATTGCAATATTTCCTCAACAGCAACAACAAACTTCACGACATGATATTTCGATTGAGTTTCAAAAATGTAGTTTTTTCAGGGTATTAACACACATTTCATTCTCAAGAAGACATGATCAGTATTTCAATAATCATTTATCATCAGATATTCTTGATTCATGCATCTGGTTCATGATTGATTATCTTCATCCAAATTTTCATTCTCTAACCCCAACTTGTTTATCATGTACTGAGTTTCGCGAAGACGTGTGTTGTTGTTGAGTTATGTCATTCACGAGTAGTTTTTCTCCCATGGTTAGATCGAATTTTTGAAAAAATCGAGTTTAGCAGTTTGTAGTGAATATGTAATGAATCATTCAAGAAATCTCCCAAATTCACCCTGTCACTCTTTGAACACTTAGATGCAAAGCTAAGCATTTCATGACAGGTGTCATGTGATAAACAGAAATATATAACTGGCAACAACGAACATCGAAGTGCAAGTTATATATTAAGCGAGCCAGCAAATCGGAAGCAACATTGCTTTCATCTTCGGGCAGGTAAACATGCTTCCCACCAAGATGATATGTAGACTAGTGATGGGCAAAACTTGCCCGTTCTACGTGATAATATACACAGAACTTCGCTCCTCAACATCGAACTGTTTGTGTTTGAAGTTGCGCCAAGTTTGGGAATAGAGTCTTCGGAATGGAGTCTTGGTTTAAATCTTGGGTTGGGAAACGGGTTTGAGTCTCGGGTAATGAAGGCCAGCTATGTTGTGGAATACATATACACAAAGTTTCCGCGCGCGACTCTGCTGTCATCCCTGTGGCTGATGTGGGCAATATTACAAGAGGGAGTGAGCTGATGTTCAACTGTTCGTTGCCAACTGATATATTTGATACGCTCTATTGCGCCAGAATATAAATTGCGATCGCTTTTGTTTCATGATTGATGTTTAGAAATTATCGGATTGAATAAAACATATGCATGAGATTCAACACTTGCGTTCAGAATTTTAGTTTTTCGAATAACAGAATATTACTATTATCTAGAAGTCGAACAAACTTCACTTCTCGCACATAAAATTCAGTTCCCACTATAAAATAATATTAATTCAAAGTATTAGAATATATTTTATCAACGATCTGGTAATAGTTTCATATGTCAAAATTGGAAGGTCATCATCCGAGGAATATTTTGAAGTTCACCAAAGTTACTTGTAAGCATTTTCAACATTATATTCCAATACAAACTTCTAAGAATATTCACGTCAACTTCACTCACAATAGTTTGATCTAAAATATCGTTTTTTTGGCTATCAACAGAAGCCGCCAAAATTATATTCACAAAAGGAAAATATTTATGAAAAATTTACTACATTTCACGAAAATACACAAAGCTTCCCAAAACTCTCGCTCCAAATCGTATTCTCAACCAAGTCACTCGGGTATCGAAGAATAACTTTTTGCACTTATATCTTAAACAACTAGATAGTGTACTTGAACAATCTAATGAATGTACCAATAGTGTATCGAATAGAAAATCTTAAATAACGTTATGCTCAAACATGATGCTCAATTCTCAATCTCAAATAGTATCTTCATTATGCTTGAAATGTCAATATGATCTACTTGGAACAGTACCAAATTATTCATGTATTTTTGCATCAAAAAGTTTGCCCGTCGATATCTTTTTTCTCTCGAAATTTTTGTTCTGTACTATTTAAACAAGTATATCTATCTCTATTCAATGAACTAATTTCACATTATACAATAAGTGGAAAAGATTGGATCAAACTCACTCCTCTGTTCAATAAATCCTGGTTGTACAATCTCAACTTATCTAGAGTTGAGTTGAACTGATTTCATTTTAACTTAGGGTACCTTCCACTAGGCGGCCTCAACGCTCATGTCGCCTGAATGATCGTTCCTCAAGACGATCGCAGTCTTTGTGTCCAGGATCAATAAGTCATAGAGGGAGGTCGAAGCGGTAGTTGCACTAATTTCAACAGATATCACAAAGAAATTTGTATCAATTTAAAATGTGTCTTTCCAATTTGTACTTTCGATTCCAAACTATGACAAATTATTCAATATTTCCAATTTGTCAATATGACAGTTATTTTCACGTACTCTTCCTATCATTATTCATCATTTGTGAGAGATTTATTTACAAAGGCATATTGGATTCATTACATTAATTTATCCTCTTTGCTACAGGTTAGTTTAGTCTGAATGATTTACTTTTTGATCTTACCCACGAATTGTCAGTTCATTTGACATTTGATGAACACTCGGAATTGCGGTCGTGGTTGAACCATTGCAGTCGCCTAGTGGAACGTACTCTAGATGTAGATATGCTTGAATTTCAGGAATATGCCTGAGATATATGTTTTTTAGGCTCAAGTTTGGTCATGGAATGATGGCTTGCATTTTCAATTTTGTAAAATAAGAATCCCAATTTGACTGCTTCATAAGAGAACCATTTTGACTCTATTCAATTAAGAATTATGAAAATTTAGTTTATCCAAATTTATTCAAATAAAAATGTCTAATATAAAATACTCAGTGGTACTGTTATTGTAATCATAAATTATTTTACTTCTCATACAAAACGACCACCCTTAATTTGGTATTATTTTTGAGGAAAAATTACATTTTTTTTCTCAAGCAGGGCTCTCTGTAATGATGAATCGGCTTTTTTGCAAATCTATCTTAGGGTAAAACAGTTTTCTCGTATTTTCGTATATAATATCACAAGGGACTGTAATATAATCGATAAATTTTTCTTGAAAACATTGATTACCTAGCAACATCGTGAGAGTCATCTGTCCGATTGAATCACGAGAGCGTAGCTCGAGGGATTTCATCTGAGCAGATGACTCGAAGGATGTTGCTTAAAGGTAATCAATGTTTGAAAGAAGAATTTATGATGAAATTAAAGTCGCGAGTGGTATTTGTGGAGAATATTTCTCGAATAAAATTGCTATTATAAGTACCTATTAAATAATGTTAGTTGCAACTACTAACCTTTTTTATTGAAAAATGTACTAAATTGTCTCCATATACTCTTGTATTTTTAGACTTTTTGTTTTCAATCTCATTACTTTCGGCGAAAAATGCATTTCCAAAACGATTAAATTTTGACATTTTCGAGAACTGATTGTTTGTTTATATTGGAACTGTTTATTGTTTCTTCATGAAAAAGGCAATTTATCGCGATGAATCGCTTGCCAACGGGAATTTACCGAGGTAACGGGAATTTATCGCGGTAAATTCCCGTTGACAAGGAATTTATTAAAATAATTGTGATTGTAAGTATGCAAAATTTGTCAGTATAATTGACATGAATGAAATAATCACATAAAATTGTCTAATATAATATACTCAGTGGTACTGTTATTGTAATCATAAATTATTCTACTTCTCATACAAAACGACCACCCTGGATTGAGTATTTTTGAGAGAAAAGAACAATTTTTTTCTCAAGCAGGGCTCTCTGTTTGATGAATCGGCTTTTTTGCAAATCTATCCTACGGTAAAACAGTTTTCCCGTATTTTCGTATATAATATCACAAGGGACTGTAATTTTATCAATCAATTTTTCTTGAAAACATTGATTACCTAGCAACATCGTGAGAGTCATCTGTCCGAATAAATCACGAGAGCGTAGCTCGAGGGATTTCATCTGAGCAGATGACTCGACGGATGTTGCTTAAAGGTAATCAATTTTTGAAAGAAAAATTTATGATAAAATTAAAGTCGCGAGTGGTATTTGTGGAGAATATTTCTCGAATGAAATTGCTACTATAAGTATCTATTAAATGATGTCAGTTGCTACTACTAACCTTTCTTATTTAAAAATGCACTGAATTGTCTCCATAAACTCTTGTATTTTTGAACTTTTTGTTTTCAATTTCATCACTTTCGGGGAAAAATGCATTTCCAAAACGATTAAATTTTTACATTTCCGAGAACTGATTATTTGTTTATATTAGAACTGTGTATTGTTTCTTCATGACAAAGGCCATTTATCGCGATAAATCGCTTGCCAACGGGAATTTACCGAGGTAAAGGAAATTTACCGAGGTAAATTCTCGTTGGGAAGGAATTTATTATTGTCATTGTAACTATGCAAAATCTGTCGGTATAGTTGACATGAGTTAAATAATCTAAGAAAATCCCTTCCACGTGAAAATTACGAGAACTACTGTCAACTAAATGTAATAAAAGGGTAGCTTCGAGCACAAGCATATTCCAACAATGATGTATGATAGTTGAATTCCTATCAATCAACGGATTGATATATCTGGTCACAAAGCCTATTGAAGCAATTACAGCTATAATTTTGAATCGTGCCATCTCTCCTTCAGAATTTCAATGACGTACATGTTATAATCAACTCCAAAACCATTAGGTTTTTGATGATCACGAGATAAATTTGGAGGTTTTAGTAGCATGTTGCTTGGAACCTGATGTCGTGCGGGAGGCATGTTAACTTGAAAGCAATATATTTGAGAAAGTCGTCAAAATTATGACTATCCATAAATAATCGAAAGATATCCGACCAGGAAATTTTTGTTGGTCAAACTTTAATTCACAGACATGTATTGAGAAACAACTACAAATTAGACACACATGACATTCAATATCTTGGTTGTTTAGTAGCTGAAAATTGCTCTTAAATTGTTATAAATTCAATAATAATGTGATTCATTAGTTTCGCATACGCGACCAATCTCATTGAATTTTGATTATGAGGAAGATAAAATAAACTCACGTAGATGTATTTGTTTCTACAAGTTTTTCTGATCAATTTCCGCATTATTCACATGATAATTTAGTTTTTAGCTTTTTCATAACTTCCACCATCACAAAATTGAAAATTGAATCATAAAACGACCTCAATGCTAGAAATTAAATATAAACTGAGGTATCACTTTTTCTGAGGAATTTCGTGTGTAGAGGGAAATGGAAGTTGAAATGATCCAAATATTTACTTTGATACAATTTACAATCAAATAATAAAGGAAGAACAGCTTCTTGTTTCTATTGGAAATCTCTAAAATAGTATGTTCGCAGGCTGGTGACAAATAGAAAAACTCATTTTCTCTATAGCACATTTTGTGTAGTACTATTTTATCTACAAATCTGTTCAATATCATTGAAAAAAGCAATTAATTAGATATCGCGCTTAAACATTGACTATCAAACATATGAGTGTACTGATAATTCCTAATTTCCTGTTTCCATTGTCAAATTCATGAATCGATTGATCAAATATACCATTAAATATATATATAATCAAACCCAAAATTTCATCGTTCCACAGTTAATCGTTTTGGATTTACCCTAGAGATTCTGAGAATCTGTCAAGTAAAATGCGCTTTCAGCCATGTCGGTTGCTATGGAAACAGAAGGCCATTATTCTTATACTACAACATTCCTAAATACTGATTTCCAAAATTCTACGACTACCAACAGATCTGAATTTATGCGCAAAATTAGGAAACAAATTCCTTCTGAAGTGCACTTCCGGTTCAGTCTATTGTTATGAAAATAGTAGGCAATCATTCAGATGCTACAGCAGACTGAAATTCCAAATTTCAATATTCTACACCTGATCGTTTCGAATTTATGCGAAAAATTCCAAAAGACTGTCAAGTAAAGTGCACTTCCGGCGTGGTGGATTCCAATAGAAATGGGATATGAACATCAAGACGGTATAATCGTCCTAAATACTGGATTCTAACAATCCATGTTTAATCGTTTTGGATTCATGCAGAAAATTCAAGAAATGTTTCGAACAAAGTGATCTTCTGGCTTAGTCAATAGTAATCATAATGCAAGGTGAACAACTAGATATAATTAAAGTGCCTAATACTGAATTTAGATATCCTACGACTAATTGTTTAGAATTTAGGCGGAAAATTCAAAAAGTCTGTCATATAAAGTGCACTTCTGGCTCAGCCGATTGTTACAAAATTAGAATATAACCATTAAGATGCTACAGCAATTCAAATGCTGGATTCCAGTATCCTACGGCTGATACGCGGAAAATTAAGAAAAAGCTTCAAGTAAAGTGCACTTCCAGTTTGGCCGATCACAATCATAATGCAAGATGTACAATAAGATGTTATAGAAGTTCTTTATACAAAATTTCAATATGCTATGGCGGATCATTCTATATTTATGCAAAAAATTCAAAAATAGTTTCAAGTTAAGTGCACTTCTGGCTTAGCCGATTCTTACAAAAATAGCAGATACTCATTCCAATACAATATCAAGTTTTAATACTGAATTTCAACATTCTACGGTTGATCATTCTGGATTTATTGAAAAAATTCTAAAAAAAGTCCAAAGTAAAATGCACTTTCGGTACAGACGATTGAAACCATAATGCAAGGTGCACAGCTAGACCCTATACCAGTCTTAAATATAAAATTTCAACATCATACGTTCAACCAGTTTTGAGATTTGCGAGTCACGCACGCATGCACGCACGAACGCACGTACGAACGCACGAGCATACAACATCAAGCCAAAAATAGTCAAAATAGATTCGGGAATGCTCAAAACCGATATTTCCATCAAAATCCCGATAGGTGAATTTTGTCGGTTTCACAATACTTATTTTTTACTTTGTACAAGTAAAAATTTGACCTGGACTTCACTTACTTGCACATTATTTGATTATATACGTTGTTATTAGGATGAAAGGACTGTTCTTCAAAGCTGTTCAATGTACTTCAATGAACCATCTAAGTATAAGGTTCATTCATATGAAATCTTTGTCAAAATTAGATAACTCAATTCTGAAAATCTACGATAATTGTCGATTCCTTATACTGATATCATCTTGCCTCGTTTGCTACTATTCATATGGTCAAATTTCTGTATTTATTGCGTATATCTGTGCCATAGATAGAACTGAAGTATTACCATTATTTGTTTTAGTCACTCCTACAAGTTATTCTAAAAGAAACAACCTGGTGAGCAGAAGAACGAAATGTAGTTATATAACTTCGAGCAGAAGTGTAACAAACTACTTTTGCAGGCAAAACACATCTAGGGGTCATGCGGCATCTCTTAATTCAGAACTAGTTTTGCACGGATGCACGTATTAAATTTCCAGACATATCTGTTTCGTTCAAATTGTGAAAACATAGTCATTCATCCCAATGTTATTCCAACGGAAACTACTCGTGAATCTCACATCCCACATTGACATTTGGGAAATGAAACTTGATGGATTAGTTGAAATTGGATGAGTTCTGTTAAACATGGTGCGTTTGCGACAATTTTGGAACGGTACAAATATGATTGGACTGTTGTCATTATAATTTTGACCAGCATACCAAATATATGAGTATTTTCTGCTCATATATACATATATATATATGTAATTGATAGATAAATTGCGTTTTTTAAACATGTGGAATAAATACCAAATTGAAGTCTATTCTAGGGAATATATGACAAATAGTATCAGGCGTTATTATATCCAATTATTACTGAGTCATATTAGATTCAGTGATATTAATTATTATAATGAAATGAAGCAGACAGGAATGATATAAACTAGAAATGTAGCCAGCAGATGTTGGTAAAATAGCGTATACAAAATATTACACAAATAACTCTCAGTGTTATCACACGTAACAGAAGTTATACATCCCACAGTACAAAGCAGATATTTGCAGACTCTGTAATAATTTCATGCGCAGTTGTACATCACGCTTCAACAAAACTCTACCACTTTCATTTCAAACGCTGTTATATGCGTACACGCACAAAATAACACAAATTCTCCTATACAAGCAAACTGCGAGGATCTCAAACTTTTACGAAGGAGAAGAATAAAAACAGGAAATATCACACACCTTATTGTGCTACACGTATATCTTTTGTAATTCATACCCCAATATTATCGTGAATCTCTCACAAAACAGTGCTGTGTATTGTATAATACGAACGAAGTACTTGATTCGAAACCCACAACTCAACTTGATTTCTTATCCAACACTATTATCCAAATTCTGACATGAATTACAGAAGAACCAAGAAACAATCCTTTAAGATGGCATGAAGGTATCAAGTGTTACAGTAGGCTGCAGCTTGATGATTGCAAAAATGTGTCAATAACACAGAAAATTGTCTGCCTCAAAAACATAATCAATCTCATTATAGACTTGAATACTGTATTGTAATGCTCTTAGGAGTTTGAAATAGAAACATAAACAGTATTGTTTAAAAGTATATAAAAGTCTTTGAACAATGAAATCCTGCCATTCGTATAGCTCAAATTGGGTTTTCCCGCCTAATTCACATCCATGATGCTATTGAAATGCGATGATCATATCAATTCCATCAATATTCAAGGACTTCTTATTCGATATTTGTTCAATACGCCTAAACTAACACTCAGGTCATTTCTATATCTTTAGTGACTTCCCTTCTGATAAATATCATACCAATTATTTTGGCACATTCGACAACTTCTATTTGATAATACATTTACCTCAATATGAATTATTCTTGAGAGTGAAACTTGAGTTCATATATTTGCATTGGGATTATTTACTATCCCCTGCTTAATATATTTGCAATGAGAAGACATTTTTCAAGACTATAAAAGTATCTCAAGTATATGTTTTATTTACATGTAATTATGAAGTTCAAGACTATATTAGAAAAGTTTCTCTAATTAAAGGTTCTCCACAACTTCAACATCAACTGTAATTAAACCCAGAAAGAAAAGAATCATTAAATGGTTAGACGAAGTATGAATTTGATATTAAAAATCAGATATTTTCTTATTAACATGATTTCTATTCAAATTGTACATTCCAAAACACAATAAATAGCATGTATTTTGACTTATTAAACAAGCGTCACTCTCAAAGGACTGATATACTGTTCTCCTCTAATAATTGATTTCCAAGTATGTTCAAGCAAGTAAAAATATTTTCAAATGGGCAACGAGCTTGTAAATAGCTTTGATATGAAAAACCAGGAAATTTCTATTTCTTGACAGTTGTGTTACACGGAGACTAGCAAATCCTCATAATGGAATACAGGCTTCAAGAATTTCTCTTTATAGTTCAAAACTTTTATTGGAATAATTGATCTTTCATCTGAACTCGTTGCTCAGTACGCGGGAATTTCTGGTGCATACAATTCGTCGAATCGTGATAAACCTTGAAAGAGAATTGGCTGTTCATTCTGCGGCAATGACAAAATGCAAGAAATCAGGACAACATTGCTGCCGTGAGAGCCAGTATTGCAGAAAATGCAAATGTGTCATTAAATCGTCGTTCTCTAGAAGTTGAACTCTCAAAGGATTTGGGTTTACACCCTCACAAGATTACGCCAAATCAAGAACTGAGGCCACTTGATCATCATATGCATCATTTGTTTTGCAATTGAGCTCAAGAGAAGAATTGAACAACTTCGACCAGATGCGTGGCTTTCAAGAAGCTAACGATTGATCACCGTTGGAGAATTATTTCATGGAATAACATGAAATCATTGGTATATGAGAACAAACTAAAGACAGTAGAGTACCCTAAATTCAACATACAGAGCTGCATTCGTAAAATTAAAACGGATTTATTTCACAAAGAATCAAAAAGTTTGGTTCATCGAATTCGCTTCTGCATTCGTGGTCGCAGAAAACATTTGAATAATGTGAATTCTGAATGTCAATAAAAATCTTGAGTTGATTCAACAATTTCACCAACTCCACTAATTAAATTCTGAGCTTTCGGAGAGATTTTCATAGTAGTTTTTATTTCATCCAATTTCGTACTTGTACATTGATTCATCTGTAAAATCAATTCCTGTCAAGTGGCCCAAATCATTATTAATAAGAATCAAAATCAGAAAAGCAAATAACGAAAATTAGTGCAAATAATCATGTTTTGTGCACAAGTCTATGTGTGTTTTAGGCATTTGATGTAGTCAAATTAATGACTGAAATTCATTTTAACATTAATAGGAATACTAAATTATGGTATTTGATCGGTTATTCTCTCTACTTGTGAATGTTACTTTGAAGAACCACTAAAAGTTTGGGATTCCCCGCATTGGGCAAATAGTTATCATGTTACAAGCAGTAGCGTAATTTTGTGTAATAACCTGTCAAGTTCAGAAGTGAATAATTCAACCCGCGTTGTTATACATCCACTGTAGGCCCTACATTGCTTCTCGCATTCGTTATTTTGTTAATACAAGAGGTCCAAGCCTCACAATAACCGAATTAGTTCCCTCTTGTTTTATTGTCGTCCAATACAATGAATTTGATTGTAATTACTCCGAACTCTGTGGTATTTGTTACTTCGTGAAATAGATAATCACTGGTTTTGTCAAATGAAATTCGGAGGAATTAAATCAGATCGCCTATATGATCATTATAAAATGATTATTCATTCTGATTAATAGCAATTTGTCCGTTGATTGATATATTCATGCCTAATTTCACAGACATTCAAGTGAATTTGAATTGTTTGGTGGGGTCTCCAATTAAAGTTTTAGTTCAATTATTTAATTGATAATTGTATCAACAATAATCACCTAGATATGTGAGCCCCACCTAATATGAACCATATACTGTGAAAATGGACTTGAGGAAATAAAAGAACAAGTAGAAAAAAATCTGTTGCTTATTGACATGCACCTGTGTATTTATACATATATAAATTTTCTAATACTTGGTGGCTACTGCAATATCTAAAAAAACTGCAGCATGAAACTTATTCTGAGGGATGTACATTTTTACTGGCATAATACAAAAAATGTACCTGAAGTTCATCATTTTGAATAGCATCTCTATAGCATTTTATAATTTTCATAAAAGGTTATCTGAACCAGCTGCAACATTACCAAACATTTTTCTGTGATTCTATTCCACTGGCCAAGTAGATATTTTGTCAAACTTTGAAATTTATGTTATAGTTACAACTGATTCGATGTCACAATATGACTGCTGGAAATTTTCAATTATTCCAATAAATTGTTGGTGGGGCTACAGAGATTGGATTGTCACAGTAAAAGTATTCTAATCAACAGGATAATTATAGCGATCATCTGCGGATTTTATAATAAATTGTATTCATGAGTTATTGTTGATCATAGTTAACTCTATTGATGTATTATCATCGACTATCCACTTTAATACAAATACAATAACTCACGTACCTATTAAATACTATCTATTCAATTCATTGTGCCTACCGGAATAACAATATCTCAAAATATTATTGGTATTAGGAGATATCAGCTGGTTGAGAATTGATATATTCAATATACATGATGTTGATATCACCTTCAAACTCCTGATAATCTTGAAGAGAGAAATCAGCAGAAAAGTGGACGAACCTGTGATGGAACCACAACGAGGAGACATTGATATCGATTCGATGATTATAGTCAGTTTACCATGGAAGTTTGGCATGTTCCTAATAGGAATCTATCATGAATTGTTGACATAGACCAAATCAGCTTATCTTTCTATAAAGATAAGATTCAGCTCAAGATGACAAGACTTGGAGGCTAGAGACTTTGTCATTTCCAATTCGATGTGCAACTACCTACTTGGGTATAACCGAAAGAAAACTTGCAACTAGATCTAAATAAATAAACGTGCGCAAAATTTTAACACACCTAATTAAATCTAGTAGACTATTCCGTTGAGGGCGGACTTGATTTTGATGAAACGAAAAATGTTTAAATCGTACATATCCGCAAAAATGATAGAATCTACGACTCTCTTGCAAATTCAGATATCAAAAAATCAATAGAAAATCATGCTGACCTACTCTTGAATTATCAAACAAATTAGAAATACACCTATTCCGGATCTTTGGAATATGAATTGTTCCTATGAGCCTCTTCTCCAAAATTTTACAATACATTTTGGATATTTTGTTGGACAGTTTTTGATATATTTTTAGCGCATTTCTGTATAAAAAATACGCTTTTATTAGCACTTTGGCTGTCCGACTGACTGGCTGGCTGGCTGGAATGACGCTGAGTTTTCAGCAGCTACAGCACTAACAGACCTCAAACTGTTACCAACTGAAAGCTGCTGTTTTGTAGTCTTGCCCAAACTGCTTGATTTTTTTATTCATGCACCCAGTTTTAGGTGAAAAATTAAATGAAAATTCAATAGATAACATTTTGACGTGGTGACTCCATATATCATACTAAATCTTCCTTGGCAGCTTTAGTTTCGGAGATATTTAAATTCTTCACATTTATAAACATTTAGGAAGTAAATTTTTTTTCCTGTTTTATCTAGCACATCTGTTAATTTAATAGTGAATATTACAATGACTACGAAGAGGAGTCTTTGTACGAACGATCCAGACAGTTTTTGTTTCATTTATGCTGAATATACCTTAATACAGTATCATAAAAATATATAACAAATAAAAAAAGCTTTTGGACTCCAAGAATGCGGCCATCGAGAATCACTATTAATTGGTAATCAAAATGTGATGAATCCACATTCAGTGAATCGACTCCGAATTATATTATCACCGCTTCATATTGAACTCGGCATTAGGATACAATTTATTAAGGCCCTTAACAAAGATGGTGAATGTTCTGCTTACCTACCAAATCTCCTGAGCTAAGTGCAGAAAAATTAAAAGTAGGTATTCTCGATGGTCCACAAATTAGACTGTTGATCAGAAATCCTGAATTTTGTTGAGCACATATGAGCTCGAAAAGAGGTAATGAAAATAATTCGTTTTGAAAGTCCAAAAAGTCAGAAAACTATTTACAATTGGTACAGGATTTTGGGTGTAACAAGAACATTAGTGTTCATTATCTACTTTCTCATTTGGATCGATTTCCTAAAACTCTTGGAGATTTTAGTGAGGATCAGGACGAAAGATTTCATCAAGATACGAATTATTGAGGAACGCTACCAAGGATGATGGGACACTTATATGATGGCATATTATTGCTGGACTTTTTTTCGGGACCTTGAGCAAGCTTCTTATTCCAGAAAGTCTTGTAGAAGACAATACTCTATTGATTCAAATCAACTTAAGTGTGTAAAAGTATACATTTTCGTGCTAGTTTCGAAATCAGCACCCTCAATTTAACCAAAAACGATCAATAGAGATCTAAAAATTTTTCTTCTGTTTTGACCAGTATAATTACTGCTGAACTATGCATGATTGAAATAAGAAAATTTCTGCACAGAATAAACAAAATGTCGGTAATTAAACTTCGTACCCCAAAATTTCAAACTGATATGATAATGTACCCATTTTAGAAAACAAACTATTTATCTCAATATCTTGCGAGTTACACAAGGTATTGACATGCGGTTTTCGATGTTAGTATCAGAATGAATTGAGCTTCTGTTTTCATGATCAATTTAGGTCAATACATGACCATCTGTAACTAATAGTAGTTTTGGAGATAATCCACCAAATTTTCATACCATTCTGATAAAATCACATAATTTTCTTGTGGTAGGTACAGCACATAACCATCCATCAGCCAATAACTGTAAAATGAGGACTGAAAGGACCTTTTGAGCTTGTACATACGCAAGCCACGTGAAAAATAGTCACAAAATAAAAATTCGTTCTTGTTTTATAGACAAGTACCCCAAATCATCAATTAAACAAGAAGTATAATAGCGGATATTGACAGAACTGATTCCAAAATGAGTTTCAGTAGAGGTTAGAGCTCAATTAAATATTGAGTAAGGGTAGCATATGACCTCCCATCAACCATTAGTTCTTGTTTTGTATTTGGCAGCGCATTTTTGGAGAAAATGCGTTCTGATTATCAAGATGATCCTTAAATTTTTACAGAACTCTCCATTTCACCTTATTATCAATTTTTATTACAAATATCACACCAGCAAACTATTTGACGCCGTTCTCTTTTGTAAGGGTCCTGCAAAATTTTATGTGTTTTTTTTCTTCATTTCTTCTTTATTCACTTGTGATACATTTATCTGTTTCTTTGTAACCTCACCGCGGTCTGATAATGAACACGCAGTGATCGAAACCAGCAACTAGAATGTATTTTTGAGTGGTGTTTTTAAGAATTTTTTCATTCGTCTTCTTTTCTTGAAAAACAGTCTTGCTCTTTCATATATACAATTATACTTTGGTAATCAACTCTCCTTATCATTACTGGTATCAAATTCAAGACTAAAAATTCATCATTCCTTATTGTTCATAAATGCATCTATTGTAAAGTTGTACCTTCACATACCCATAAATAATAAAAAAATTATACTCCCAGAAATTTCATGTCAATATTCTAAATAACCAAAATTACTAGCATCTATTTTGATATTAGAGCTAGATTCTATACAAAATATGAATCAGTGTTCAAAAATAGATAATCAACCAGAGCTTCCACAAAATAAAATTAGGAAAGCTTGGATGGTGACGCTTACAAATAACCCTTAATTCTATTTTTGTTACTTTCCCTTCAGCAATCTAATGCTCGACTCAAATGATTCCGAGGGACAGAATAAGTTATAATCATTCCTCAAATTTTATCGAATCAAAATATCTGAATATTTTTGTTTTGCTAATGCAGTTCATAAACCAACAAACAACAACTGCTTGAAGCTATTTTTAACGATACACACTCCAAATCTCAAACTCCTATACATGCAAACGAAAGATTGAACTTACATCGAACAATTTTTTTTCTCGACATAATGATACAACGCAGAAAATTTAATTCATATCAAGTCTCCTATATATATGAAAAATAAACGACATCAAGAACAAGAAACTTCGGCTACTTAGAAAAAGCGGCCAGATATTTTTGAAAACATAACATTGGTCATTCTTTCATCACTAAAGTAGAGCAGCAATATCTATCTTCTTATTCTGAATAGCTTTCAATGAACTAAAAATTACTCAATAATAGTTTTCAACAATATTAAACATATAATAATACAACGAAATCATTTGGACATGGGCTTTCAGTTGATATTGTGGTAATGTGGTGATATCAACGCATAACCCCACAGAAAAACGGCTCATAATATGATCATATGTTCAAACTATGCCGTGCCCTCTCAATAGCTTGATATACATCTTCAATATTGTTATAGTGATTTTTAATTGTTGATTTTGACACCATGCACCTGAACATTAACAAGAATATTTTTTCGCAAACAGGCAAGATGCTGTCGATTCTGAACTACCTATTATGACTAGATTTTTTCTTCATTTTCGGAGCCATTTGCAACATCATCGATTTTCACTGCAGTTGACTGTTTCTTTTTCGTTTTATTCTTGATTTATCATGTGATTTGTATTATGCTTCACACCCTTATTATTTTAAAACTCATATCTTACTGTATCATAATCTTACATTCTTTGGATCATAGATTGACCAGATATAGATTCGATCTAATCAAATAGCTCGATTTTATTTTGTATGCCCTTGTATTTACTTATGTGAAATGTGTTAAGAAACATATTTTATATCGAAAATGACGAGGGAACACAATATTATCACAAATATTTGTGCTCATATTTTGTTTGATAAATATATTAATAACACAATTCACTGAACACAACCAGTAAGCCGTACACTCAGCTCTAATTTCCATACAAACATCGATAAATATAATACATTATTTGTGAACTAGAAATAATTTAGGGATTTGAACATTATGCAATACAAGCATCATTTGGTTATTTTACATCACAATGCCTTGAATCAATACATGAAATATATTTGGCAGATAATTTGTGAGCTGCTATATAATGCTTCAATGTATTCAATTTCGAAAAATCTCTGGAATATCTGACTTCATATGAATCCTTTTTATTTCGTGATTATTCCTCATTTTATGAACCTCACTGAAATCTTTGCAATTAACATCACAAGAATGCATTGGAATAAAAAGGAAGAATGTGGTTATAAAAGTTTTAACAAGCAATTAAAGAACAAAGAAAATTCTAATAAAATGAATTATTTCTTCGAAAAGGAATGAGAAACTGCGCAGACAATACATGAAATTAGATACTTGCAAGGTTTTAAATATTGACAGTTTTTCCGGAACCAAGAATTACCAAGAAATCTTAGTCTACTTTCAGTGTAAAAGTAGCAATAAAACAGTTTTTTTTGCTCGCTATGGAATATTAGCATAATATATTTTTTTGAATCATGTGTAAATATGAAATAAATGAATCGAAGAGTCCCATAAACACACTCATCCACTCATACCAATAAAAATAGGAATCAAACAAAGATTCTGTATAAAATCAAGAAAGTTACCACTGTATGCTCGCAATTTTTTCAAACCACTATTATGACAGGAACCAAAGAATTTTTCTTGCATCTGTTTAATGATGATCAATATCGATACAAGGAAAATATATACAAAGCCCAAATCACCCTAGTCAATACGAATTATTCAGAAGCTCAAGAGGAAAAACTTATTACTCTCTTAATAAATTTATGAAGCTCTTGAAATAAAATCCAAATCAAGTTGTTGTGTAAGGCAATGTTATCTGCATCATGGATTGCGAGATCAACCAATAGTAACATTTGTCCCTCACTTTATATCGTGAAAAACTCTTCTTGTATATCCTTTTCTTAAATCAGTCAAATTTCAACACATAATGTAATCAAAATTTTTTTACAATACCCACAGGGAAGCAGCGGCGAGTTCGCGGTGCGCTAACCTAAATTAAATTTTGAAGTGTGAAGTATAAATTCTAGTTCATGTAAGTTATCAGCGAACAGAATTACCAAATAACCTTAGGGAAATGAAATTCTACGTGAGGAAACATGTAGAGAAAACTTAGATTGGAACATGGTTGCGTCTCGGCAGTCTGCCCATCCTTGTAGTCCTCGGCTACGAGTTGTTATTGTAATTCAATGTCCACAAGACTTTGACAGAGGCGTCTCAAGGAAATAGCCTTCTTGATATTGCTTATAATTATGCAAAATAATTCTAATCAGAATTGCTTTAGCTTAGACCATAGGTAGGATTGACATGATCATAGATTTTTCTTCTTAATTTTCCAGAATCGTCTTCAAAGATTGTCATAGAGCTGCATAGCTTTGACTTCTTCAAAGACTTCGTATTGATGATCAAAACACAGTTGTCTTGATCAATGACTTGCGTAAAGACACTTTGAAATTGCAGCACACACTAGTTCTACTTGAAACAATTGAAAAAATTCAATGTAATAAGTTTTTTTCAGAAGATTGAGAAGTTTACTACTATTGAAGTCTAATTTAAGTATACTCTAAAAAAAGCTCAAGTAAAACATAAAAACATTTTTTTGGAATTTGCGGGCTCCTTTTTGGATACTCAAAACTACTTCTTCTGTAAATGCACATCTAAATTTGTTTACAAATGTGCTCTACCAACAATAATCCTCAGTCAAGCTGTCACTGCATCTGTCGTGGGCACGTTGTGATTGGGTTTCAATGTCCCTGTAACTTTTAGCTTTCCGTTCCGCGTTCTCCAAACTTTATTCTATCATTACATTATGGCCTGTGTGGTCCGCGATGCGCTGCGTCGACATGGGAATGTGAGCACTTCGTAATCAACTTTCTGACCAACTTGCCAGGAGATACGTCTTGACGCAATAGTTTCTACTAACCAACTTTATTGTTGAAAACTTCAGTACGACATTTTTGACCTACAAAAGTACTTTTTTGTGATGATAACCATTTCAAGAACCCTTATACAGATATAATACATGAGAATAGTTGTATTTATACAGGATTCATCGTCAACTAAGTGCTTCAAAGATTAATGATACATCGGAGAGGTATATCATTGCACGAAAAAAAAAAGTGAAAACTCCAAAACAATGTAGAACTTCTTTCTCGAATATCTAGGTTCAATTTAGAGTGGGATCTGAGTCACCGGTGTACTACGCCGATAAGTTCTACTGACAATTGAGGAATCCCATCGAAATTATTGTGTGAAAAGTATTTCTGTCTTATAGATTCTAATCAAATAAAATAGAACAATTGGAATATACAAATATGAGATATTAAATATTCTTAAGAAGTAATATTTCTGTCCTAAGATGAGACATCAAAGTGACATATTTCTTTTGTAGGAGAGGAAATCTCACACATTTCCATGGCAATAATTTTCGTTCCCAGTTGTCGCCAACCAAGACAATCAATCTCCGAAGAATTCGTCTCTCATTGAGTGGTGACAAAATCTTGTTAGGCTAATGTCGTTTGCTACACCTTAAGTTAACAATTGAAGATAATTCCCTTTTTTTCAATTAGGAAAGGATTCAGGAGATGAAATACGAAAAATTGATCATACATATCATGTTCATAGAGGTATACCATCAAAGATCCTTGTTCTGTACCAAATGGCTGTCTACCGTCAATATCTCTATGGAATTATTATTCATTGATTCCATTTTTTTCTCCCTTCCACTTATGTACTTGTTTTGGGCATGAGGAAGACCAGCGACGAGTTTTGTAGTTATACCAAGAAAGTTTCGTCGACGGACGACTATCTCATCACAGTATTAGTAACTGTCACTTTGACAGCTCCATTTTGTGAACATTTTTGCTGATAAAAACAGCGACATCGTTATAAATTAGTTGCACGTATCGTGTTGGATGAAGCATAATGCATGTAAATTAATAAAAAAATCCTGCTGACGGGTTTGCTCATATTTTACAGCAAACCTGAGCTTGCGGAGTTAGATGGTGATATGTCACCAAGCGCAACAGGGTGAATCCAGAAGAATTTCATACTAAAATTTGTATTGTTCTCTGTGATATCCCACATTAATATACAGATTGAAAACTGGTTATAGCTCATCGAATGAAAATCGTACAGACTAAATGTAATTTTATGATATGGAATTCTGGAACCTTGAAGATAGACACTAATTTTGGTCGAGCATAAGTCATTCAGTTACTGGGAATGACTTGGGCCATCAGTAATCTATTTTTTTTTTTGTTAGGTATATTTCAGCTGTTGATGACAGTCAGAGCCATCTTGACAAGTTAAATTCGAAGGTCTTGGAATTTGTAGGTTTGAGACATACTTGATTCAAAAATAAGGCCGAGTTGGGAGTCTTGCAAGGATATGCTTGTATGAACCAAGTTTAAAAATATTCAGGCTTATATTCTATAACTTCATCAAGGCTTGATAAATGTTCAACTCTTGATCAGGAGCACCAATTTCAACTAATGCTAGCTAGCAAAGAGTGTCCATGATGTTACAGTGACGTCATTAATCCCAAAAGCTGCGGCCATACTATCATCACCAACTTCAATTCGTATCAATACTTATGTGATATAATCACAGTAGTCGGTATTTTAACAATTGTGCTCATATTCATTCTATGTGATGACTGATTTCTGTTTGAGATTGACCTAACTAACGTATTTGTGTATATTGTGAACATTTTTTGTTGTAATGCAGACTTTAGTGGCTACTATAATTGGTTTTTTTTTGAAAGTAAGTATCCTTTACCTAATAATAATTCAATAGTATGTTGAATTGTGTTAATGTGAATGTCAATTTGTAGTTGGTTATTCTATATGGACAACTTTCAGCTTCAGAAGAGTTGCTAGAAAGAAGAGCTTCTGGAGTAATAAGAAATATGATGTGAGACATATAGGCCTAGTTGCATGAACGTGCATTAACTAAAGAGTTCATTAAAAATGAACAATATCAAATCGAATATATTCGTCAAATCAGTTGCTTAGCATTGCTGTCAAAAATTCGATTTGATATTGTTCATTTTTGAAAAACTGTTTAGTTAATGAACGTTCATGCAACCGGGCAATAGGATCCATTCTATTTGACAATAGTATATTGTGTAACAAGTGCGATAAGTTGTCGATTGCCCACGAGAGCGAAGTTGGGTGCACGAACGAAGTGGGTGCGCTCATTCGCTCAAGTGGGCAATTGACAACATTGCACGAGTTGCAGATACTATTTTTTATTACGAATGTGGGATGAATATTATTTTGCGTTTGTTTCTCCGGGTGGTAAATGATTTGCGTGCGACACTCAAAAAGCAAAGAGCTATTCACCGCCCGGAAAAACGTGCGCAAAGTAGTACTTATCCCGCATGAGTAATAAAATAGTATATTCCGATACAAGTGAGGAATGGAGAACATTCCATGCGAATGTGAATAATTCAGCCACGAGACGAAGTCGAGTGGCAGAATCCACATGAGCATGGTATGATCGATTCGCACGAGTGACGGGTGTAATTTTTTCTACAGTTAAAGGTGACCGCGTGAATATTCATAATCAAAATATACCGTTTTCTGAGAAAGAATTTGTTTCATTGATCTCATTCCAATTCATCAAATGTTGATAAAATTACTCATATTGACTCCATTTTGAAGACGAAGGATAAGAAAATTGAAAAGAACTAAAACTATGACAGTAATGACACAGTTTTTTCGCAAGGCTTTTTTAGGAATCTCTCAGTGTGCGGAATGACCCCTATTCCGCACGCTACAGCGTGTGGAATGGGTATCATTCTATAGTGACTGTAGAAAAATAATAATTTATAGCTATAAAAGCGAAATACCCTCAATTATATTAACTTTCTTAATAAGTTCACTGTTTTTAATGTTGATATCTGGATAAATACTACAATATGATTTCTACAATAGGAATGGATTGAGGTTGTCAATGGAATATTAAAAAGTATGAATTACACTGAGATTTCGCAGCTGAGTAGTTTGAACAAAGGTCTTTTGATCCAGGATTTTACGACAGGGTCAAATTGAGGAGGTATGAAGGTGCTCGCAAGTTCATATGAAAGTTCCATTTCTTTGCCGTGAGAGGCATGAAATTTGAAAGAAATTTGTATTATTGAATGTGTTCGTTATAATATGTGCATTTATTTTGAACGGGATAGCACAGAAAATTTGAAAAATATCAATTAATAAAATAAATCATGTAAGTTATATCTCATTGTATTAGCTTACTGTAATGTGATTGCATTTACAAAAATCTGTTTGTCAAATCGATAAGATAGTTTCGATGCATTCAAATTCATTTAAAAAGCTTAATGATGGGGGAACTTCAGTGCACTTGTTACAAAAAGTATCGTATGCAACACGGACACTGAACGACTGTCATTGCTGTCACGGATAAATTTGGCTGCACGGAGCTACGCCTTGAGCTTTGCCCTCGTCTCCGCTTCGTGCTTTGCCCTCGCCTTCACCTCGTACTTCGCCCTCGCCTCTGCCTCGGGCTTTGCCCTCATCTTCACCAAATGCAGCCAAATTTATCCTGGACAAAAATGACAGTCGTTCGGTCCTTGTAGCATAATATACTAATACGGCAGAGACGAATCAAGTAGACCAAACACGATTTTGAGTTCATGAAGAAGTTTTTTTTTGCTGTTAGAGCCATGAAATTTCGTATTTAATCCGACAATGTTGATACAGCAGCCTTTACGGAAAAATCAAATCGAAGCATTCAGCAATAAGAACTTTTTATCAGTCTCATATAGTTATTTACCAGATTCCAAAACTCAATCACACATTATTTTAATCTTTGCCTGTCTATTTGTTCATGCTGCCTGATTTTCGAAGCAGCTATATAGATAAGTACATCTATTTATGGATAAAATCGCTGGTGTTAATATTATATCATAGCAAAACTATTCCACTCATGTGCTAATGATAAATGAAAGCGTGTGAAGTACATTTGTATCCCGCTTAGAATCTAATGTTATTTGTTGACCTTGTTGAAGGTGTACTTGTTTGTGGGTAGAGCAAAATTGCGCTTTGAAGTTGATTTAAAAATAAAAGAATCACAATTAGAACATAACCACATACAAATATGACAACAAATTTCGCAAGAACAAAAAACTAAACGAGAAAACAACGTCCGGTCTCGGCATTAGCGTCGCTTAACATACAAAGTTAAATCAGCACAATATATGCTCTCTAACAACGTTTTGTACTTCCTAGCTGGTTTGTGATTTTCTACAAACAGTAAATGTTCACAAACTTCAACAAAAGAGTTCTGCAAAAAAAAAAGATAACGACTTTCGGAGCACTTTGAATGGAACCACACTCTATTTACCTCCATTCTTTAAATAGCTAGGTTTTGCTTTATTATTCTTGAACATGTTGCATCCCATAGCTTATTATGTGTGCACCTAAATTATTCAATCGCTTCGGTGACTAATTGAAATTGTATCATGTAGTATCTCCTAACTTCAATGTGTTTGAGAAATGAGAACAATTGTTTTCTAGCCACCTAAAATAATAGTTCGTGAGTGTTAACGCTTCGCGCTACTGTTGCCAAATAAACGCAACGGATCAACTTCTCCAACAATAAATTGTGTTTAAACTTTTTTCGTTAAAAAAGTTAGAGGCGCGCATGAACAAAATGTTATTTTCAGTTCAGAACAAAGCAAATTGTAAAGTGTAAGCATTTTCTATTAAATGCTTTGAAAAAAAAATGTTTGCTGCTACGTCAACAACCAGGAAATACTCGAAAAATGAAGAATGTCGCAATAGCGTCATGAGCATTAAAGTGTATAATTAAATTTCGTTTCTATTCTCTTTTTACAGGAATATAAATATAATGTAAATGTTATCTATGTAAGCACGATTTTGAAATATGAATTATACAATGTTATTCTTCCACGAGTTCCAGTATACGAGTATCTCTTACTAATGTAAAAGTAATAAGAAAAATCCAGAGACTCATTATAAAATGTAATGTAATATGTTTTCGCTGAAGGATATGATTATTTTTATCTTAGTGGTACAGAGAGAACGTGAAAGTAAAATACTTAGTTGACTGAACTACGAATATTAATGATCAGCTATAACTATTTTGACCGAATAATTACCAAATGAGTCTCTCCATATTCGACTACCGTATTTTTGCGTGATCTTTGCAATTATCATCATTTTCTGCCTGTAACTAAAAACAGACATTAGCTTTAAGAAAGTCCGACTTCCAATGGACTCAAACTATTTTGGTACAGTGAAGGTTAATGAAGGATTAGAGACGAGTTTACATGGGAGTTGTTTGAAAAGTTCTCGGCTTTATTTAGAAAAACATAAGATTTCAGGACAATTTTTTCTATTGTTCCTCATAATCTTCTTGCGATTCAAAACATTCAGTCCAACGATGTTCTATTTTTCAATATCATCAGAATAATAAGATGCGTCCAAGTCTGCAAAATAAATGTTCGTCATAGCTTCGACTTCTTATGAAGTGAATCGTCGCCCCCTAGAAATTTGAAGCATTTGGAATCAATATCTATTGCCGCAACAATGCGAGACTTTTCTGTCAGATGAGGACGTTTTACTTTGATTGCATTATTCAATTTGTCCAGTACTGAGAAGTAGTAGGCCCCAGTATTAGTTCTGTCTATTTTCAAGTAGTGTATGAGCACTACACCATCAGAATTACCAGAGAAATATTAGAACAAATGCGCTTTCAATTGACTGTTAATAGACGCAACACCCAACGAGCATTGAGCTTCAACTAGTCCAAAGTATCACGAATTATGTGATAAAGGTGGTATATCGAGATATTTACAGCCTCAGAAACTTCTCGAACATTCATTCGATTATCGTCCAGTATGAAATTGTGGATTTCCGTGACGATTTAGTCGGTCACGGCGTTATTTGGGAGTCCCATGCGCTCATCATTCTGAATTGACGTACAACCACGTTTGAATACAGCCGTCCATTTTTTTATCATGAACAATGGAAGAGCTAATTTTTAAAATGTAGAGTTCAGCTAAGACAGATAGAAATCGTTCTCCTATCGTCACTGTTACAACAAATCCACTAAACACACGGCACCATCCGAAAGTTTTTGCTGAATTAATATCATAGCGTTATGATCTTATTAGCGACATCAATTCTTCTCGCTGACTACCCTCGTACATTCGATCACGAATTTCAGTGTGTAAATGTTGTTCAACAATATTATTTCACAATATTTTTCTAAATAACATATTGAATTCTGATCATGTAATATCATTTTCAACCCTCAGCAATCAAGATTTTTTATATTGTTGAGTGTTCTCTCATGAATAAATAACTAATATTCTATCCAGTTCCATTTTTTAAGCGTATAATTGTAATAAATAAACTACTCAAAATAATTAAAGGGTCAAGTTTTCTTCCGTTTGCTAGATTTGAACGTATTGCATTATAATCTTGAGCATCTGGTTAATTATTATTATGACTGTCAATTATGTAGAGTGTTAAGGGATAAAGGTTCGGTGTTCCAATATTCAAACTATTAATGAAGTTCAAACCTTATCTAGAATATATGCCATTGCTAGAAAACTTGACCCTTCAATCATTTTGAGTAGTTTAGTTTATTAAACTTATGAATAAAAGAGTCAACATGAATTTTCACATACACATTAAGAAATCAAAATATGAAATAACTCAAACTGTTCCTTCAATGATTTGGCACGACATTCCTGAGAAACATTTTTCAAAATTATCAGCTGTTCATCGGTTATTATCAAAATTGGAATCATTATAAAATTCGTTATATTTTTCTGAGATCATAATATAGAGTTGAAATTATTATCGCTCATATTTTGACATCATATGAAAACGTTTGGCAATTGCTTTCTAAAATATGTAATTTAGCTCTATCGTGTTTGGTATCAATTTAAAGCTCTTGTGGAAATGATTCTAGTAGGTATCAAGGAGGATATTCGAACGATTGTTAATAGTTTCTTTCACAAATAATTCAAATAATGTCTATATTGGTATCAATTTTAAGCTCTCAATGAGATATGCTTAGTAAATATCAAAAATAAATAATTAAGTAGTGGAATCCACGTTACCATCTTCAAATTACATTTCCGACTATCAAATGTCGGAACTGTATGTTCCAATGGATTAAAGACCCCGAAAATTTAAAAAAGTACTCTTCATTCTTTATTCTATGTAACGACTAGAGAATAACTGCCATCTGTCACTTTAACAATGACAGCTGTCACTTTGACAATGACAATAACAGTTGTCACTTTGACAATGATAGCTGTCACTTTGACAATGAAAGCTTTCTCTTTGAATTATGCAATTAATTGATGCGACACTTTAAATTTCAAACAGCGTGAAACTGGTCATGAAATTTATGTTCGGGGAAGTAAATGTAATTTTATGGATTCGTGAATATGTGTTTTAATAGAAATCCTTTCTTGGCTGGAAGATAATAAAGAACAGCTAAATAGATAGGCTGAAGTCGTCAGATTTGTTTCTATTATAATTACAAATGGAGCATATCTGACAACTGATCCATCAAATATTATTATTAAAAATTTGAAAAGTGCAGTATCCAGATATATTATAATCAAATTTCCATACTCCAGAGCATCAAATAATCAAATTCAAACACTCGAATACAACCCGAAATTCACTTATTGCAAATGTATTTCAAATAACATGCAATTTTCTCTACGTTGATAGAACCTGCTCCAAAACACACAAAAATCGTCCGCATAGGATACAGGAAAATCTATCATCTAAAACTAGCTTTACTATGCAATACCTACAAAATTACAAAAATCGTATACTAACTGAACTCGATTATTGGAACAATTTTTACTGAGGTTATCGAGCTATGTATAGGCGAACCAAGAAAAAAAACTGAGGTTTGAAACTTGAGTGGTAGAAATCCCACAACCAAAAATTGATAGAATATTAATGCTGAGACTAAGTGAAGATATGCGAGCGTCAATCTGTGATTGTGATAAAAAGATTGTAAATTGGGAAATAAAACAGGAAGCGATTCAGAATTAAATAATATTGTTGAGACTGACGGGAATAGTAGGTGTAAGTCACATGAATCTTTTCTCTCTAGCTGGACAATTTCGGTTATAACAAAGCCCATATACAAGATCAAATAGAGTTATCTAGATTCAATATTTTTCATGTCTTTAAGTGAATTTCCTGTTTCATATACATGTAGGTACAATATTCAAACAAGACAATTTTTTATGCTCTTGCAGATGGCTAAGGTGTAGCCGAAACTGTCAAGCTAGGAGGGGGAAAAAATATATTATTCTACTGAGCTCCTGAATCTTCATCATTTACATCAATTAAATGTTCAATCTCTAATTCACAATAAACTATGAGTTTATTTCTCACAAAATGGTTGCAAATTTTTGATCTGAATAGGGTTGCAGATTTTCTTGAAGAAAGTTAATGGATGGTTTAAAAGTTAACATGAAGAAAACGAAATGTGGGAGTTCAGTCAAGAGTTTTTTATTTTAATCTACTCTACAGTTTCGGTCCCACCTGGACCATCTTCAGGAGTGCTACATTGTACAAAAAGTGTTAACATGAGGGATAAAATGACGAGATGAAATTCACAGTGTACTTACAATAAAATTAAAGAGTGTATGTGTAGACATTTGTGTGTAATAATAAGTTAAATAAAAGTCGGAGTGATAAAAATAAGGAAAACAACCATGTTTTCGGTCACAAATTTTAAAATAAAATATTTAAAATATTTAAAAAACTTTGCTTGGCAACAACTGACCGTTATGAAAGACCAAGACTAAGTGCTTGTTGGATAAGGTGTTTGCCCGCTTAATGCGGACAAGCAAAATCACACAGGTCGATAACAGTCAGTTGATGAAGTCAACCATTGGATAAGAATCACATCACGATATCAAGGGATGCAAGCCATAAAAGAAAAAACCAAAAACCAACGAAACAAAAACATTCAAATCATTTCAAAATGTTATTATAAATTGTGCTTAAGGCTACAGTGTCAGTTTTCTCATTGATATTATTTTTGTCCTGTTTTATATGTAACATTTCAAGTGTTAGTCTTTTATTAAGAATTGCTTGATTCTGTAGAATGCGTGTGTTGGCAAAATCAAAAGAATGTCCGGTCTTGATACAGTGACTAACCAACGCACATTTAGCACCATCTTTTTTCGCATTTCTACAATTGCGTTTATGTTCATCCAAACGTGTTTTCAAATACCACTTGGTTTGACCCGTGTAATGTGAAGTGCAATCATTACATGGAATCTTGTAAATCAAGTTAGATCTCATGTTCATATCCGTTTTGTCTTTAATTTTGGAAAATAAATTACCCACTGTTTTGTGTTGCTTGAAACAAATTTAATCTTATCATTGTTTTTAAAAACTTTCCTAATATTATTACTTGCTCCATCTATGTACGGAATAGTGAAATACTTCACTGTCAAAGGTGATTTGTTGACATTTGTCGTGCTAGACTGTAAACAGCTGTTGATTTGATTTTTTATGCCGTTAATGATACCCCACGGATATTTATTTGCACGTAGTAAGTCAATTACTGTATTATTCACCTCATTGTGGTATATTTCAGATGTGAGATGCATGGCTCGTGAAAAAAGATTTTTTGCTACATTAATAAGTTGATTTTTAGGATGGTTTGATGTGAAATTGAGGTACCTAGTACTAGCGGAAGGCTTTTTGTATCATTTAGTAGTGATATTACCATCATTGTCTCTAATTACAGACATATCAAGAAACGGTAAGCAATTATTCATCTCAATCTCTACGGTGAATTGAATGTGTGCATTGCAATTATTGAAAACAGTTAAAGTTTCATCTATTTTAGATTTGGGGACCGCTGTAATCAGATCGTCAACATATTTTTTGATGAACGGAACCTTAAATGAGAGTACAGGCAAAACCTCATTCAGAACAAGATCCATCACTAGGTTAGCTACCACTGGAGACAATGAACTCCCCATCGCAGATCCGAACGTTTGCTTGAAGAATTCACCGTTAAATTGGAAATAGCAATTTTGAAAACAAAATGTAATTAACTCTATTAGCTCTTTTAATGGTATATCAGTACGCTTGGATATTATATTATATTTTTGTTCAACAGCTTTGATAACTAAATCAAGCGGCACATTTGTGAACAAGGAGACAACGTCCAAAGAAATCAGAACGTAATCAGGGTCTAAGGATACTTTCGTGATGAAATCATGAAATTCAAACGAATTACGGATGTAATATTCGTCATACAAATCACTAAGCAACCGTGCTAAAAATTTGGATAATTTATCTGTTGGCGAATTGTTACCAGAGACGACGATAGGGCGGAGAGGAAAGTTATTTTTATGAACTTTAACCAGTCCGTAGATTCGAGGTGAAACCGCGTTGTTAGATGTCAAGTTTTTCTTGGTTATCGCATCTATGTATTCCTTACCAAATAAATTATTAACTAGTTTATTGTTAGCGTTCTGAATCTTTTTCGTCATGTCCGTATTTATTTTTTTGTACGTGCTGTCATCATGTAACAATGCATCCATCTTACTGATATACTCATTTTTATCTATTGCAACAGTTAGGTTAGATTTATCAGCTTTAATGATGTAAATGTCGTCATTTTGCTTTAAAAATTGTTTTGTCACTTAGTCTTGGTCTTTCATAACGGTCAGTTGTTGCCAAGCAAAGTTTTTTAAATATTTTAAATATTTTATTTTAAAATTTGTGACCGAAAATATGGTTGTTTTCCTTATTTTTATCACTCCGACTTTTATTTAACTTATTATTACACACAAATGTCTACACATACACTCTTTAATTTTATTGTAAGTACACTGTGAATTTCATCTCGTCATTTTATCCCTCATGTTAATACTTTTTGTACAATGTAGCACTCCTGAAGATGGTCCAGGTGGGACCGAAACTGTAGAGTAGATTAAAATAAAAAACTCTTGACTGAACTCCCACATTTCGTTTTCTTCATATCATCTAACAGTCAGCATTATCCACTACTTCTATTAAAAGTTAACATCTAATTTATCCATAAAAATCACGGGTGTGTTGATCCAGTCTCAGTGTACTGCAAAAGAGCGGAGTAGAGAAAGTCGATAACAAAATGGTCAACGATTGGTCGCTGACTCATAGATGCAACAACAGCTGTGATTGCCAGTTCTACCCACAAGCGCAATGGAGCACATGCTCATTTTCCTATTTTTGTATATGCTGGAGTACATGGTTCAGAATGGTCAGGGCGCAACAACATGTTGTACGTATAGTCTTCCACTCCATCAAACGCCTATTATATCTCATTTGTCACTAGTTTAAACAAAGTTACATGTTCGGATAACGTTAATTAATCTTGAATCATTCTAGTCTCTAGCAGTCCTCGTGGCCCTAAGCTGGTATAGACGTCCATACTACTGACTATTATTCATGTTTTTATTGAGTCAACTGTCTTACCATTCCTCTCATTTAATCTAGAACGAGAGTATATCGAATGCATAGAATTCACATTACACAAACTATTTTAAACATATTAGTGCAACATAACTATTCAGAATCTTAACAATGTACCTGTTAATATCCAGAAACTTCAGCGTCACCTGTGCATATAATCACGAAATAATTCGCGCAAAACTAATACGCTCTCATGTGTACAACTCTCATGGGAATACTGTCAAAGTGAAATTCATAGCACACGACAGTAATCGTTACATCGCTAGCGGCAAGAAATGCACAGCATAGCAAACGTGCCTACCAAACGAATCAACAAATGACTGTTGATAATACGTAAACGAATTTGAAATATTATGCAGGCACGCGTCGCTTTGCTAGAATCCTTTTATAATTGGGGCACCGTCCGTGACGACGACGGCGACGCACAGCGGCGGTGTTAGTAGACCGAAATCTAATTACTTCAGGCCGCCGCCATCCAGATATTGTTTGTAAGCATTCGTTATGATTTATTTATTATAACAAGCGAGCGTTAGTTGAGTCGCCAGCTGCACAGCAGTTCTAAAATTGTTAAATTAAACAGTCGTACGTTTTGTTTCTGTTATTGTATTGTGGATAGATCAGTGCGGTATTCAGAGTAAGTCGATCTGATGGCATATATAAGGACGTAGAGAAATAATTAGACTATAAAAGTATAAGTATGTAAGGAATTGTAGGTGGACTATTATTGATTAATCATGCGAGAGATTATTTCCTAATAGGAGAAATAAATTGAATGTGCGTGTTGATAATAAAACCCACTCTTCACGGAAAAGCTCTAGCTTAACTAGTTTTGCAGCCCTCTGGTTGTTTCTGGAACAAAAAAAAAATATTGTGCCTCTGACCAAGCCAAATATGCCTATTTCTGAATTTAATATCTCTGTTATCTATCAAATTCAGAGTAAATAAATAATAACAGTAAAATAATTCTGAATTCAACCCTGCTCACATTTCAACTTTTCGGTTTGCGATTAAGTGTATTTTCACTATAATTGAATTATGAAATAACGGGATATTATTCATGTTTACTGTTCTTTTAATTAGTTGCAGCTGAAACTCAAACATGCGCAGCGTGAAATTGGAAACGATAAACATATTTCAGGTCTGAAACTTTCTACCCATGCGAATGACACATGCAACTGGTCGTAAGCTCCGAGCTCGTCCACATGGAAATACCTTCACCCTTCACACACCTTCAGCCGGAAATAGCTTACGTGGGAAGAGACACATCCGGCCTTATTATAGAGGTTAGAAATACATTTTGCACGAACACACCACCATGTTGCTATCGCAAACGTGAATCCTGCGTGCCGATCTTGATAGAATTCAAAACACTCGTTACCGCGTTAAATTATATCCAAACACTAATATTAACCAATTATCTTCAACATAATCATTACAAAATTGTTCTAGATAGTCTATTTTTCAATATTTTTGCTTTTATTTGGAATAATTAATATAGGAAATGGGAATAACGACTAAAAAATAGCTCGTAAAATGAGATATTGATTCTGGTTGATGAAAATATGTGAAAAATCACAATGTTACACATTCTTATCGCATTCTGGATTAAATTGGACTTGGTTTATCTCAATCAGAAATTTTCAATCTTTTTATTAGCGTTCATACCAGATGTTATTTAAACTGGACTGAAATATCGGTATAGGTTACAGGCGCGCTATTACCGCAAAATATTTTCGCGAAGACGTCAACGCATCGGAATAACTTCTGAATGAATGATGCTTCTAAACATTTTTACTTACTTGTACTAAGTATAAGAAAGTATTGTGAAACCGACAAAACTCACCTATCGAGATTTTGATGGAAATATCCGTTTTGAGCATCCCTGAATCCATTTTGACTATTTTGGGCGTGCTGTCGGTACGTATGTACGTGCGTACGTGCGTAACTTGCAAATCTCAAAACTAGTTGAACGTATAATGTTGAAATTTTATATTAAAGACTGGTATAGTTGTGCAACTCGCATCATGGTTTCAGTCGTCTGTACCGGAAGTGCACTTTACTTGAAACTTTTTCCGAATTTTTCCAATAAATCCAGAAAGATCAACCGTAGGATATTGAAATTCAGTATTTGAACTTGATGTATCAAAATGGTAATCTGCTATTCTTGTATAAATCGGCGAAGCCAGAAGTGCACTTTACTTGAAACTTTTTTAAATTTTTTCCATAAATCTAAAATTATCAGCCATAGCATATTGAAATTCAGTGTTTGAACTTGTTGTAGCATCAAAATAATTATTTACTATTTTTGTATCAATCGGCCAAGCCGAAAGTGCAGTTTATAAGTATAACAGACATTCAGAATTTGCGGTATAAAACAATCAGTTCAATTGAACTGATAAGGTAGGCAATGATAATCTGTTGTCAACTTCTCAATTTTGTCTGACATTTTACATGTCAAAATATTTTTCCCAAGATCTCATTTCGTAAGCATGACAAAAGCGACAAAATTGGATTAGAACATGGTTTTTCGTATATAATATCACAAGGGACTGTAATTTTATCAATAAATATATAGTTGTCAATGAAGTGCCAGACTTTATAAACTCAAATCCTATTCTAAGTCTCGAAAAAAGCCTATATTCGATCAATTTTCTCGAAATTAACTTCTCTGCTGGAACTTACGATTGAAACTAGTGCCAATCGATAGCGAAGATTGAGTATTCTAAGAAAAACCAGATTACTATATTTTGATCTATCCGGGAGGGTGGCAACCGCCCAAAGTTGAAATCCATTTTCGTATTCAACTTCTCCAATCAAACATACAATTATTGAATTTATCTGTCCCGAAGTTGATCAGAAATGCCTTTTTTGGCCTTTTTTCGATACTCAGGACAGGATCCTGGATTTATATAGACTAGCACTCTATTGACCACTATATTCCTGATCGCTTCATATACAATTTGGCCGTAAATCCGATCAGGGAAGATAAGGTGAACTATTATTTACCAATAGTAGCCATCAAAGTGACATTTACAAAAAAAAAAAATGTATTGGGAGTGCTTCAAAATTACCGATCATTATCATGAAAGCTAGTTGTTCACAATTTCACGAGTTCAAAGAACGAGTGAAATTTGTACAAAAAGCCCGAATGAAAATTATCTGGTTGATTTTCAAGCGTGAATGGTATTTAGGGAAAATATCTCTCGAATGTTCAACTTTAATTCAAATACTTGACAAAAATTGGAGTCGCTACTGACTGACGTTTACAATACAAACAAAACAGGTTTTATCTATTAATATTATTGAAAAAACTGGTGAGTTAAAATTTCACGTTGTCTAGATAACGTGGAACTTCCGCTGTCATTTTTTTATAATTCCACTTCTCTAATAGGAAAATTTATACATGAGTGAAATATTTGTATATAATTAATAACTATTTCACGAAAACTAAGACGATCAAAGATAAAACTTAGTAAAAGTCTCTAATGCACTCATGGAACTTTCAAAAACATTCGCAAGTGCTTGTATTCATAACCAAGCTGCCCGTGCAGCAGAGAATAACTTCTTCCACTTGTATTCTCGATCCGAAAATATGTTCTGCAATTAAGAATTAAAGTAAACATATCAGTTTGTCTCGAATAGGCTCTGAAACGGTCCAGCCAATTACAATAAAAATTTTGGGAATCGAAACAAAAATTTCGAATTGAATTCTCATATAAGTTCCATTTCGATATATTGCGGGGCTTAGAAGATATGCATATAAATATCTATGCAGAATAAAATAGATTAAAAATATATATCAAACACACCTTTCTCCCATTGGTGATGCGGCAGACACTTATAGTGCACTCGGTAGATTGATTGATATTTCTTCAGCCGTAGGATGCGGCTACCAGTATCTATACATATTGTAACGTTATTCATTTTAATTTAGGGAGCAAAAGTTACTAAACACTACTATTTATTTCTATGATTCATTAAAATAATGAATTAGATAACTAACACTATTTTTAATAACTTATTCTAATTTGAAGCAACGAATATCACACTACACTTTAACTTAACTTTCATTATTTATTTCAATATTGATTTATTTTAAATAACACAATTTATTTCAATCAGTAGCAATCCACATTATAAGATCACTATGCTAAAAATTAATAATGCTTCTCGCTTAGTCAGCGAATATATACCGTCGGTCTCTCCCCACTACATTGTTCCCACAAAAGTTCAGGCGTTTCTAGAAGAACGCTAGAAGATACCAGCAATTTTCCAGAAAACAAATATATTCGCTTCTATTTCTTGATGTAAAATATATCCACAATATCCGAAATGACTACTTTATAGACCTAAATTCGTTACAATATGAATAAAATTGAAATGTCTGTTTGTAATCTTGAAATAAAGAATTTTTCCTAATCTTGAATGGTTATTAACCATTAAGCCAAAGCAAAAAGACATGTTTTTTAAATATTTATCTTTTTGTTCGGCCTAATCTCATAAATACCCGAATCCATTGAGTTGATACTTTCTACAGTTGTTGATACATGCATTAATAAATTTGACATAGTATTATGAACGTATAATAGGTGGTGCACGAATCGTATTTGTTCATTCGCGTATCGTTCATCCGATTTTGTTGATGCTATGTGTATTTGTTGATGGTGCTTGCTTCAAGGTCTCTGACATGGTAATATCTACGTGCAATAAGTGGTGTTTTGTTCACGCACCGTTCATCCGATTAGATTATTTTGAAACTGTAGCGCTCCTGGAAATGGTTAAGGTGTAGCCGGAGCTTTAGAGTTAGGAGAAGAGGAAATTATTCAATTGACATCCACTAATCCAGTCAGCATGAGACATTTTATACAATAAACTACGCTGTAAAATATTATAAGCTTATTTTTCAAAGATATTCAGAATGCGGTAAATAACAATAAGAGCAGCATTATGTTTTAGCAGGCTGTTACATACTGTGAGCAGCTCTGAAAATGGCAACCCATATCTAAGATTTGGCAGGAGTTACGATTTTAATGTCATAAGTATGGTAGTGAAAACAAATAATAGTTTATGGGCTGCAATAAGTCTGATTAAGAGTCAACTAGACAGTGCTATCTCTCTCAATACATTACTACATTGTCAACAATTAGACATCTAGTTTATGTTCGCATGTCATGAGCTGAGTTATTGTACTTGAATTCAGGAAATTGAAGAATTCTGGCTGTCTGATTCGATCTTCGCCAACTTAAGCGTTCGTGCATTGTCCCGATAATTATTTTCGTTGCTGAGAGTTTCGTAATTCCAGCAAATAAGTTCGGTATCATAACAGACTCTTCACGTATGAGAATATCATAATTAATATTAATGATAAAAGTTTTTCTCACTTGAGCATTGTTAAACTAACATGACACTTTTTCATTAGAAACAAAATATATATTCTCAACATCATGATCCTGTTAAACCATGTTAATCTACTCTTAAAATATTCAATCGTATTTCAAGTTCTAAGCCTTGCCCCATTTTTACTTCAATTTACTCGAGGGCTTTAGGTTCAGTTCCTCAAATCTTCTTCACAGCACAAGTATACCCAGAATAACAGCGGCCTTTTTTTAATTGTAGGATAAATCTGCGGTATCGTACTTTATACATTAAATCGACTTCAGAAAATCTGAAAGATCTTCTTTTCCTATTACCAAAAGGAATAATTAAAAAATAATCATCAAAGCTTCCTTTAATATCATGGATAATCTTGAATTTTGTGTTTAAGGTCAATTTTATTTTGTATTTCAGCAAAGTAATTTTTTCCTTTCTGGTTTTATCCTTTTATCTTAATTCAATTAACGAAAATTAAATTAAAACACACCACAATTGAAAAGATAAAAGAAACAAGAAAATGCTCTTGCGCAGAACAATTGAAATCATTAATTTAGATCACCAAGTTACGTACGACGTCCAGCAGAACAAAAATACAATACATGGCGAGCACTGCACAATACATTTCAACGTAGCGAGGATCAATTTTCAGAGCTCTTTTCACATTTCTTCATTCTTATTACTGCAAGAGATGAAAACTCTTATTCACTTCTTCATGAAGGAAGAAGTTAAGGTGGTACGTGTTGGAAAAGTATTTTCTCTGCAATATTTCATCATTGTTATGTTTCTTTCACAAATTGAAATTCAAAGTATTTCTTAAAAGACGTGAACAAGAAGAACTTTGAAGCATTTAGCTCTCCTCCAGAGTCAAGTTTTTGTCATTACTCTTCGTCATTGAAGTTTTCAACTCTGTATTTTGTAGATTAAGATAGCAGTATTTTGTCAAAGCAAATCTGACGTGGACATCACGTGACTTACTTGTACATCATTGGATATATATGATCAAACACAACATCTCTCCATTCCATGGCTACTCGGTTGCTATGGAAACAGTAGGCTGTCATTCTTATGCTACAGCATTCCTAAATACGGATTTCCAGGACTCTACGGCTAACAGTTTTGAATTTATGCGCAAAATTCCAAGATCGTCAAGTACAGTGCACTTTCGACTCAGTCGATCTCAATGAAAATAGGATATGAGCATCTAGACAGTACTATCATCTCGAATACTGTATTTTAATATTCTACGTTCAATCGTTTTGGATTTATGCGGAAAATTAAAAAATATTTCGAGTAAACTGCACTCCCGGCTTAGCCGATCACAATCATAATGCAAGGTGTACAACTAGATGCTATGACAGTGCTTAATTCGAAATCACAATATTCTGCGACTGATTATTTTAAATTTATGAAAGAAATTCGAAAAGTCTGTAACATGAAGTGTACTTCCGGCTTAGTCGATTGGGACGAAAATAGGAGAAGATCATTTGGATGCTACAGCAATTTCAAATTCAGAAAAAGTATCAAGTAAAGTGCACTTCCAGTACAGACGAGTGCAACATAATGCGAGGTGCACATCAAGATCCCAGATCCTATGCCAGTCTTTTATACAAAATTTCAGCATTATACGTTTGATGAATTCTGAGATTTGCGAGCTACGCACATACACACATACATACGTACATACGTACCGACATCAAAATCTCGATAGGTGAATTTTGTCGGTTCCACAATACTACCTTGTACTTAGTACAAGTAAGTAAAAAGACAAATAAATGTGCTAGGCAAGAGAGAATCTATAGAACTAAATTCAAAATTCATTTCTTGCAAATCATGTACCACAGATTTCACATTGAAGTTTTCCTTAAATATAAATACACGCCGTTGATCTTACTCTGTGAATTGTGCATCTGAACGAATTTATTTTGCTCTTATAATCCAACTATTTATAATTTTATGAACTATAAAACACTTTTGAACCCAAAATTCTTCATAAATGAAATTATTTTGTGTTTACATCTTCCGTAGCCAAAATTCTCTATTTTCCAGAAAATTGAATTTATAAGTTGCAAATTTCATATTTGGTCATACAGACTTGACATTCATAAAATTGCAAATTGAATTTTTGCTGTTATGAACTGTATTTCAATATCAAATAGTTTGCGGAACAAAATTGATTTGGAAATAGTTCTGAGTCCGCTGCACTAAAATGTACATAAAGTAGCAAGATGGCAGCAGAGATGTTCTCGCACTGGAGTAGTTTCCTTAGACAAAAAATAAACTAGATAATAGAATTATTAAAAATATATTAAATACGAGGATACATTGATCAATAGTTCATCTAGCCCTCTTTTAGATGCAGTTACTATAAATTGTAACATCATTATGCAGTTTTCTTGTGAAATTTCGAGCAAAATAAGATCGAAGAATTATGCTGAAGCGTATAAACATTTGTGGCTCACAAAAGCTATAATAAATTTTTGGGTTAAAATTTGGCGGAAGGGTAGCTTATTATACTATATCTACATTCTGAATTACATTTAGTCTGTGGTGTAAGTAGTGCCCTTTCGATTTATAGCTCGTTTTTATTTAGTTGCTTTCCGCGGAGAGATTTCCATTTATCACTAGCCACCTATGGATAAACCAATCCAATATCATTGTTTTATTTTCGCAAATGCGTATGAAGTGAAATAACATTGGTTACTTGGACTTGACCAGATTTAAAACACAGAGAATCACAATAAATAAAATGAAGATCACGTTACATCCGGAAAGAGACAAGAATAGGGTTATTGTTTTATTCTGGTCTTCCTGCTCGACAATGTTGGCTGTAGGGATAAAAAAATGTCCAAATTATCAAATTTGTCGTTTTTTAAACTGATTCAATTGAAAAAAAAAACCAAGAGCGCATTTTTCCTTTTCTTAATTTCATTGCTTTGTCTCAGAACACTTGGAATAAAATCGGTTTGAATATTGTTTTTCATACTTTTGTTGTTTTGTTCTCATTAAAACTCCATTGGTTTTCCAATGAACAGGCTGTACACTCATTAAATGAGACAAATAATTTCACCTATAATCGAAACACTAATTTTTAATGTACCTACCAAATCAGGTACATCAAACTTCCGTTTGATCATAATCTTCATCAATAATTCAAATACATCAAGTGGGAAAAATTATTTAGAATTGTATTGGTATTCTTGTGAGTAATTCATGCTTATAGAGATATTTTCATTCTAAGTAATATTATTAAACGAAAAATACAGAAAGCTATCATCAATATATGAGAATGATTTCTATGCTATCTCCAAAACTTCATACGCCTGTTATTCTTTCTCCTGTATTACTTTCAAACATGGATGTTAACTTATATACTTGTGTCGTAATAGAAAAACCTGTGGAGAATCGCTAGATTATCCCACGTTAATTTGAGCTGCATTATGGTTTAAAATATGTAATTGTGTTTTGCTTCAAATAATTCATTCCCATATATTGCATGCGACAAAATGCTGTAAAGCACGCGAAGTGAAAAAAGCTTTCAACTAATAATGAAAATGTCTTGATATAATTCACGTCTTGTGATTTAATTATGCCACGATACTTTATTTAAATGAAAAATAGTTTATTGATCTTTGTTATCCACAGAAGAAATTCTTCAGCGCCTATTTTTAGAATCTAAATTAAGAAAACTCAAGAGTATTGAACTAAAAAGTAAACAAGGCTAATATTATAATTCTGTGTAATTTCATAAGTTCTACAAATTTATAAATCCGTAAATTATGAACGAAATCGCAAATAATTTCTGGTCATCATGAACAAATTGACTTGTATCAACCAAAGTCGAAGCGTATATTGTTCAACTTCTCTTGGATTTATAGGACTGTGAGACGTATAAGTTTGCACATGATTGCAACATAAATTTGAAGATCAAAACAACGATTGTTAATGTAGTATACAGTAAGTATATGAAAAATTGTACAGTGGCAGCTGCTTCCTGAGTGAGGTGTAGGATGTTTCAGCGCCGCTGATTCGGCGCGGCCGTTTGGTCATAGAGCCATTTCAACTCTAGCCGGTTCGTCATCAGCCAATTCAGCGCCGCATAATAATAGAGTATTAAATAATACTTGAACTAAGAATTTCAACTCGACGTGTGGAGTCTTGCGTAACTTAAAACAGTAGTTTTGTTTCCCACCGGCGATGCCTCGCACCAAAACTAACAAGCGGGCTTCGCCTGTTCTGACCGAGATCGACGTGTGAAATTCCGCATAACTTGAAACAGTGATTTGGTTTCCAACCGGCGGTGCTTCGCACCAAAATGAAGAGACGGGTTTCGCCCACTCTGACCGAACTCGATGTGAGGAATCTTACTTAACTTGGAACAGTGGTTTGTCTCCAATCGGTGCTGAACCGGTCGGCGTTGAATCAGCTGGTGCTAAACTGATCGGCGGCAAATCGGCGGCATTGAATGATTCTATTTCCTCCTGAGTGACGCCTATTTGAAACTGAAACTTAAGTTGTAGATGCTTTATTCCCAAACAACATCTTTCTGAGAGAGATTTATTTTGGAACAAGAGTAATATACTTTATTAAAAGAAATAGTAAACAGACATTTTTGTTGGACAGATACTTGCAGCCAAGACTTTAGATGAAACTATGCAATCTGAGCAAAAGCAAAAAGAGATTTATACTTGGAATAACATACAATTTTTTCTTCAATCTATGAAATTGGAATATCAGTCAAAGCAGGAGACGTTCGACTAAGTTTTCAACTTCTTGATATATTTTATTCAAGTAAATATAGAGAGTACAGCACAAGACATTGTCAAATCTCCTTAATCTCTGCTATTCAAGTTTAGACAATGCACACGAATTCCTAATTACCTGCTGTTTACCGAAGAATATTGCGCCAACGGAAATGATACTCATAATTTCCAAAATACCTATACTCAGAACAAAGGGAACCTTGCCACGACTGCTTGTACGCATTACCAACATACCTTTCCATTAAATGTCTGGCGTGGTTCTCTTTCTGTTAAACCCACTGGTCCTACTTCTTCATTAACAAGGATTTCAGGCATACCTTATTTCTTTGCAAGAAAATCTGTACGAGACTCGAGATGACATTCCGATTGCCAATAGGCAGTAATGTGATTCATGCATGTGAAATGACCACCATCATCTACTAATTAAACACTTCTAGATTAATGATTTTTGTAGGGCTAAATGATGTCTATGACTCATTTTATAACTATTGATACGCAAACATCGTGGAGCCTACAACCACTACTAAGGACATCTTGTAGGATGTAGGTTGTGAATACATATACAGAAGAAGAAGTACAATAATTTTGAGCAGCGATAAAATTAGTAATTCTGGTGATATAAGGGATCTTTCTGATGCCGCTCAATCGTTCTTGATTTGAGATCGTCGCTCAGATTGAGACTTCGAATCTACCAGGATGATACGGTAACGAAACGAGTACGCATGTACTTGAGACCTTGATCCTCTAAGAGCTGTCGTGCCATTCAAGAAAAAGAATAGAATTCGCCAAGCATAAAATCTCCCTTTATAACTTTTTTCTGTAAGCCTTTCGTCTATCCTGTAAAAATTCCTTAAAGTTTTGTCAAAAATTTTACTGTACACTTATGGTTGAGTCTGAATGTCTGATATTTGTTGACAGAATAACAATGTCATTTAGAATAAGTATTTTGTGATTTTGGACAGTCTTATGACCAGTTGCACCGTTGTCCTTTAAAGTTTAGATGTCGCTTGAATGAAAAATATCATATAATGACTCAGAAGTCAAATGTGACATAAACATTGCTGTCATCATTCCGATTCGATATTTTTTGTTCAAGTAAAACTCAAAATTCAAGCTATAGCAGTTGTTCGCCTACCGTTCAAGATGTGATACTGCCTCGGATGTGGCCCTGACTATGGATTTGCGTTACATTTTGCGGCATTTCTATTCAAATAATTTTACATCATTCACGTATTAAAGTTTAAGACTATATGTATTACTCATATTTAGCTGATGATGAGAGCAGTAGGACTCTCGAAACGTCCTAAGTTATGTTCAAATAAATAACATTTAAACAATTTGGATCGCTTAAGGCCTTTTTTTCAAATTCAACCTTAACTACACTGGATCCTCCAACAACTTTACAAATTAATCTATTATTGAAATATTAAAATCTGCTGTGGCCATTACTGTTTTTTAAATTTCATGGCCAGTTTCATCACTGTTTAATGAATTTAGGTATGTCATACCAACTTTCAAAATCGTTGTCAAACTGGCAGTTCAAAGTGACAGCGTCATTGTTGAAGTAACAGCGTCATTGTCAAAGTGACAGCGTCATTGTCAAAGTGACAGCGCCATTTTCGAAGTGACAGCTGTCATTATCAAAATGACAGCTGTCATTGTTATAGTGACAGATGGCGTCTATATGTTAGTCCTTACAATATAAGTATTTTTGGAAATGGCTAGTCTTCCTCTAGACTCTCTGGTTGAAAAAGCTTATTCATAAATTTAAACCTAGCTTTTTCATTCAGAAATTCAAATATGAAATTTCAGTTAAAAATTCGTTCGGGTTCTCTAATTAATATAATTTTAGATAGATGGACCGACCGATTTCATTCGAACTTACATATGTTTTTTGGGTTCAGTAGGGTCTAAAATGTGAAAATTCATCACAGTCTTGAACTATCAAAAAATCACAATTCTAATACTTCCCCTATTATATATAAGTCGGGAAAGAAAAAATCATCTGTGACTATGATTAGAACAAATATTTGATACATATCGAAAGCATAAGTCGTCAGTTTCTAGTGGTTAAATCGTTCATGTTCATGTAGAAAAAAAATGTATAGGTAGATTCCCTAATACTCTAAGAAAGTTGCTATCTCTTAGCAAAATTACCATATTATATAACAAATAATGATTGCAAATACTGATTAAAACATGGAAATGACCGACTTTTCATCCATTTCTATTGGTGGATATCTTGGAAAACGTAGCTAGAATCGATTCATAACATAACTGACAAGGAGGATAAAGAGTAGACACTAACGCTAAACTGAGTGTTCGGATTGGATAAAGCAATAGAGAAACGGGAATCCCCCTATATGTCAAGATCAAGAAATATCAAGAATTCATAAAACAAGACAAGAAATGCGTCGTCAAGAAATGGGCAAGACAAGAAATTTTTATTTTCTTGTCTTGAAAATCAAGACCAGACAAGAAATGGTCATTAAGACAAGAAATCTTGTCTTGATGAAACACTACTCTACTTATAATTTATGTCATAGTCATCTCATCTGCTATTTTACGTTTCTAAATATTCCATGATATTCTTATCATTATGTATGTAGACAAGATTTTGATATCGAATACGTTAAACTAACCACAAAAATTTTACCTATAGTAAAAATTACAATTAGGAGAGCGTTTCAAATAAATTCGCTGGGCTAAATAGAACGTTTTCCAAAACGGAGTTGAATTGTAAACTAAGTAAAAATACAGAAAGAAGTCATCCAATTTGTCTCATGGTACAGATACAACTTTATTCCACATTTTATCGAGCTGTTATGTTTTTAAGAGAATGAAAAGCATATAAATATTGCTAGTCATTTGGTGGTTTTACATGAAAGGTTTTTCGGGGTTTTTGAGAATGGATGATTTCATCGATTTCTATGTGCTCTTTCCGAATTTCAACTTTGTTATTCCGTATCTTTGTCGCTCGCGCCACCATATTGGAAAAATGGCGCCTAGAATCATATTTTTGACCATACCTCCTTCCCAATTCATTTCACAATAAAAACATTTTTATATTTAAAATAAAACCAGAAAAAATTTGCTACAATTTATTTGAAGCCTATTTTTTTGTAAAATCAGTAGTTTTGGCGTACGAGCGCCGCAAAATGTAGTTGAGCGCGTAGATCGCAGTAGTGTTAAAGCTTCCTCTACGTGAAGATGCAGCGATTAACCTCTCCGAGTTATTATATCGTTCTCTACATACATCGTGAATCACTATCGATTTCAGTCTCACCCAAAGTCCATCCTAATTGTTCTTTCTTTCAATATTTGACTTACGGCAAGTCTCCAATCTTTTTTCTTTCACTTCAATCACTCCACTTTCTTGCAATAGATTAGCACAAATAAAACAATTTACTTCATCAGAAGCCATGAATACAAATGACATTGTTAAGGGAGAGAAGGGCGCTCGGCACAAAGGCGACGTATTTTTTTATAATTGCGGAGGAAGGGCCATTGTAAGCCGGTTTTCAACGCATAGTAAAATATTTATTATTAGTATAGTTTTAGGATTCAACTTAATTTCATAATTCACAAATTTCAGTTGGAATTAAATGTCACGGGTTAACGTAGATGTATAATGGTTTGCAACGCTCGTACGCCAAAACTATAGATTTTATGAAAAAAAAAATTATCACATGAATTTTCACTAGTTCCATTTTGTATATTAATACTTTCATCGTAAAATGAGTCGGAAAGGAGATATTGTCAAAAAACTGCTTTTAGGCGCTATTTTTTCAATATAACGGCACAAACATTTCAGTTAACCCCATTTTTAGAATAAAATGACTGTACATTTTTAATATTTTCATTTGAAAACTTAAAACTCATTGAATATGTAACAGAATTGGCTTGGAAAATGTAAAGCGTTGAAGTAAATAGAATCTACCAAATTAACGAAATACAGACTAAATTAAATTTTGCATTTTTATTACTCACAACGATCCTAAACTGACACGTAGTTTTCTATGAAACATAGAAAAATTTAACAGTCTGTTTATTTCATATTAGATTTGAACAAACTTCCGTGAAATCGGATATATGTTTATTATGACCACAATAGTATATTGTACATCAAGTATAGAAAATTACCTATTTCACACGAGGTGTGTAATTTTCAGCACGAGACGGAGTCGAGTGCTGGAATCACACAAGTGTGAAATAGGTGATTCTATACGTGTTGTACACTATACTTTTTCTACGATCACAGTTTTTAATGAAATATGTAGGTGAATCATTAGTATACCTGAGATTTCAAATCGAATTTCCACAAAAAATGTAGAATAACTTAGGCATTTTAATTGTTTGCTCTGCATATTTATTGCGATATTTACTTTAGTTATGATTTGAAACATTATTGAGATATTTTCTATCAGTTGATTGACATTTCATTGTTGTGTAATCTTATTGTTGCGAACTACGGAAAGATTGTATCTGATAGGCCTACTCTTGCAAGGTGATGTTCTGATTGGCTTATTAAGTAGAGTATTCTGTGATCTCGGGTAACGCGTTTTCTAAATTTTTGTCACTTACCATTTTTCAACTGCAGTAATGATAATTGTGGATGTCTAATTTTGGTTATGATAGAATAATTACATACATAATTCCTCGATTTCGAGAGAATGTGATGAACGTGTGTTATTTGCTTCAATTTGACAGTTTTGATTCGCAGTGTTGCCAACCTTCGGAATATACATTACAAGAATAAGTAAATAATTCCAAAAGAACTCAGTGCAATTCTGTTATTCAAATGTGGCTTATAAAAGAGCAAACATAGATTCATATCAAGTCCGGGATATTTATCAATAAACTTGCTGAATATATCACCTAAAGAATATTCGAAATGGATTATTAATATACGAATTGGTCACACTGGTGTGAGAAATCATTTCTCACGACTTTTCCCACAGTTGTGTGAAATTGTTATTTTTCTAGTTGTATTTTGTATGAGAAATATGATGTTTTCTATAGTGATCGTAGAAAAAGTATTTTTATCGCTCTTAGGTTCTTCAAGATGAGGTTTGCATTTGACTTATGTGGCCAAGTAACAAAACATAACATTGCTCTTTGCCTTGTACCATATAATTCTGAATATTATATTTCTTGTACATGAAATACTTCAGATTGAAAGATAGCAAACGCGAGGTTGAAAATTCTATACAACTAAAATTGTTGCAAAATTTACACTCGTATATATGATTAATTTATAAATAAAATATTACTTGTACCTTAATAAAATCAAGCCTTATAATTAGCAGCATTACATTATAAAATCATGAAGTATGTTGCATTATTATGTTCATGGTTAGCTTTGTTACAATTGTTTTAATAACCCTTATACACATAAATGTTTTGTGTAACTACAACGAACAAAACTATTACAGAGTGAATGACTCTCATTTAATTATTCTCTCAAAATTAATTAGAGAGATAAGAAATAATCACCATAAGTAGAGATTCTTGTATTAGGATACTGGAAGTCGTGAATGCAAAAAGTAACATGTTGAAATTAACACGGAATTATTCTCATGAATAATAAACCAAGCACCTATAATCATTTCAGTCTCAAATTATCTTTATTTATATGAAAATTATTCAAATTTAAATCCTGCAGTATTCCGAGATAAATGTTTGTTTTGACATGGTCTCTTTTGTGGAAACATACAATTGTTCTTCCATTCAATTATCGCAACAGTTTTTGTCAACAAAACTTTGTTGAAGAACCTTTAGATCACCTGTTTCAGAAACATAAACTTCATTTTTAGACATTAGAAACAAAAATATTAGACATTAATTTCTCGATATTCGAAATCTAGTAATTCAAGTATTCACATCGAAATTTAATGCAATACACCGCATAGGCTCGGGCAGTGATTTAAATCTATAAGCTTATCATGCGTAATCAGAATTTAAGTAAACAGACGGAATATTAGCATTCAAAATTGATAGTTATTGTTGTGATTACAGATTTGGCTAAATTTCTAGTTAATCTACCGAATTGCTAATTGCTAGACTGTGCGTTAAAATCTAGAATGCAATTAGTAAATGATATGTTTAGAGATTGATTATTCAGAATTTTGAATACTCAATAACTAGTATATATTCAATAATTGAGAAAAAGGTATCTATGTTGTACTTGAATTCATTATTAATTGATACTTGACTTTAAAAGTGAGCAGCAAATAAAAAAGATCACTTGAAGTAGTAGAAAAAATCAGACAATAAGGATATAGACTAACAAATGTAATTAAAACATTACAAAAATTGAAAAATGTCATATCATAATTATAAAATTTAAAGCAAAATATTGAAACAGATACTTTCTACAAAAATGTTTGAAAAAGCAAGAGTTATGCTTGAAAGCTGTCAATTGACATGAGTGGAATAATCACGCGGAACGATTGATCTCAAGGAAGAGTTTTGAGCAAATTTTTGCGAGACTCTCGTGTGAAAAACAAGCTCATCAAAAATCAGAGCGAGAAAAAGGCTGAAATCAATAATTATAGGGATAGATACTTTAATACTAAACTGATATTTCTTATATCTAGCCTTGTTTTACCTACTATGCACATATGTACATGAAATTTTTCTGCATACTATAATACTTTGCACCTCAGAAAACGGTCGAAAAAGGTGCTGCGATGCTACAATATTAAAAAATCCACAGTCAAATCAAGTGATGTATTGAACTTATTGCACTTATCAAGTTTCAATTTCACACATGTTACACTATTAATCTATGAAAATAATTGAGTCAATCAATATTTTTTGAATAAAATCACTTCTCAAAAACACTCTAATATGACTGTAATTTCAGTGATCTTAAGAAGAAAAACTAACATAAAGTGTAGAAAACTCCATTTACGGAATTTATTTTCACATGGGGATTCATGCAAATTACGTACAATTCTTCTATTTTCAACACCTACTAAATGCGGAAGTGCTCTTAAGCGCGTAAAATTAATAGCATCACTACACTTGTTTCAAATTAACAGTACAAGAATTATATATCCGAAAGCGAGGAAAAGAGTAACATATATCAAGGTTGGCGAAATTGTATTCCATTTAACTGCTCCCTGAAGAGTTCATATCTTTTATGTGATAACATGACCAGGTTAGAGCTATTGGTAACTGCTACTAACACTGGTTACATTCCATTATAAGTTGGATCTGCGATATTGTCTACCAGAGCGCAGATATTCCTAAATAGCAAGCAAACTATAAAACAATATCGTGCACATGAAACTTCAGAAATTTAAATTAACAGCGGCTAAGCTTTCATCGATGCGATAAAAAGAACATTAAAGTTAGTAATTGCCTATGGTATTCTACTGATTTATTCTGTTACAGGCATTGTTATAAATTAAATGTATGCATGTACAGAATTATTATTGTATTGCATGACATGCTCCAGAGAAATACGTTCAAGTCATACAAAAAAATCTTGAAATACATTTTTCAATTATATTTTACGAGTAGTGATGAGTAAAATTGGTCTTGCAGTCTTGGTTTTGGTCTTGCAAAAATGCAAGACCAAGACCAAGCATAGTCATAGACTAGCAAGACCAAGACCAAGACTGATTGGATAAGAACAAGACCAAATATGCAAGACTAAACTGAAAGTTCTTACTTCCAGAGCATATGTGTTAAAATATTAATAACATCGTCAACATATGCTTTCCTGGAACAACATATTCTTTTTTTATCTGGAATCACCAGTTTGCTTTACTAAACTTTAACAATAGGTATGAGAAAAGAAACTTAAATAAAGGATCTATAAGAATGTTCTCGGAGTAATTATTCTTCATCTAGACAACACATGGCTGAAGTAAAAAGAAAAACTATTTTTTTTTCTATATTTCTACTTCTCTCAAGTACTTTTTTGTGTTTTGTCGTTAAAAGGTCAATTTATGCATTGGAGGAAGGGTAGGTTCTCGAGTTTCAATAGCTCTCCGTGAGAGTTTCTCACAACTAGAGATATCATTGTCTTGATAAGTTATGACAAGCTCGCATATATGACAGAAAATTTTAGTATTTGAAGGCACCCATACACGTACAGATAAACCTGAAGGTTTGGACTGCGCGGTTCAGATCTTGAGATTCAACCCGAAGTGTGTGCCCGATCACGGCGGACTCTATACCAGGCGGGAGTGTGACCCCCACTACCACAGCATTCGCATGACGTCAGTAGGCTGGTTTTTACACAGTTTCATGCGATGTAATAGTATTAAATTTGTATTTTAGAACTATAACGTTTATGCAGAATGATTATTGACTTACTAATAACAATAATAACGGTAATTCTCTTGTCTCTGTATATAGTTTTAGAGTAAAACGCTGTAATGCGATAAATGTAACTCAAAATAACAGTTCGCTATCAATGCTTTCATTAACATATATTTTATCAAGTTGCAAAATCACCCACTTGTCCTCTTCTTTTGTAAGTCTATTTGCAATTACTCTCAAGAAATGATCATTTCCTATTTAAGAACTTGAAGATATATGAAAAAAAGCTGTAAGTTGTTGCAAATATTTAGGATGTGATTGCATATCAATCATGTAACACCAAATAATAATTTTTGAAGTGCAGCGCTTTTGATTTGAGAAAAGGAGACTTATTTGTACACTTAAGTACAATAATTGCCCAATTCTCTCTTCACCGCCTTCGTTTTCAGACATCATTATTTAAATTCTAAATAATAGAATAAGTATTGACAAAATCAGTTTCATTTAACATACATCCTGAAATATCTCTCAATTTGGATAATGTATCAAGTTCATTTGTAGATAATGGAGTATTATTATGCTGTAATTCACTCAAACTTACCAGTTTATTTTCAAAGAAATACTTTGGGCTCAAATTTCTATCTATTTCAATATAAAAGGAACAACTTACTGCTTTGGAATCCATTATGTGAATAATAATACCGTCATCATTTACTTTTACAAAAATATCGCCATTTATAGTTTTGACAAATTCAGGTGCTTTTTTAAGCAGTAAGTCAAAATTTTGAACTCTATTTTCCATTAGTTGTATTTCTAATATCTTATTAGTTTTTTCTTATTCATTTTTTCTGATTTCAAAATTTCGTTCGTCTAAGATTTTTTTTTAGTATTTGATTCCATATTTAAATAATGAGGAAGTCCAGGAAAGATTGTATGAAACGGATTAGGTTTCAAATGCGGTTTATCGTAATGAAAAGTCCTAATTTCTCCTGGATAATTGTATGTATTTGTATAGCTAGTTGCAATGCAATCTTCAGAAATTCAAATGTAGTTACATTTTCTTCTGTACTATCATAATTGCTTTTACAAGCTGAGACACAACATTTGCGAGGTATGTTCAAATTGAATAATATGTATATATTTAGGTAGGTATTCGAAATATTAGATGAAAATCTACTTCGTATCACGAAGTCATCAAGTCTACTACTATCGCTGGCTCGCTCACAAAGCCTACTGACGTCACGCTTCCCTCCATCACACTCCCGCCTGGTAAATAGAGTTTGCCGTGGCCCGATCCTTGAGATCTTTGTAAGTTCTTCAGGTAGCCAAAAAAGTGTGGCCATTATCTTTCGTGGAGGCAAATGGCTTCCTGCATCACTGTATCTTTTTTCTCGATGGATTTTTTTGAATTGTAAAAAATAAAGTAGTTTGCCAGTTGATAATTATTTGTGAATTACTTATAATTTATAACTATGATGATCTCTGGAAGTAAAAGGAAATAAGAAATAGGCAGAATGAGCGAGACCACGCAAGACGAAGACCAATACTAAATGAGCAAGACTAAGACCATGACCAATACAAACGTATTTGAGCGAGACAAAGACCAAGACTGAATCAGCAAGACAAAGACCAAGACTGAATCAGCAAGACAAAGACCAAGACTGAATCAGCAAGACAAAGACCAATACCAAGACTGAGTCAGCAAGACCAAGACTGTCCGAGTCTTGATCTTGTTCTTGCTTAGCTTATCACTATTCACGAACAACACCAACTACCAAATATTCAGTCAATGCGAAACATTTAAATTCATTATATTAAGGTTCGTGGAAATGAAAGGACCTCGATAATGGCATAGAATGTGAATATCCAACAAAAATGACGAGTAAGCTATCCGACAATCAAATAACGAGAATTTCTTTACTGCTGAAAGAAAAGAGTTCATAAAGAATGTTTCCGTTCATTGAACTATAGGGAGACGATTTGATGTTATGAACGATATTTTTAGTGCTATAAAAGTTAAAATAGGAGCCGAAAAGAAATAAGAAATTGATCATATAGGGTCCTATTCAAATTTGTAGAGACAGTTTGGAGACAAGTCCCAGGATCTATGTGAATGTCGTCATGACAGAATTATATCCATGTGGACTTGAATATTGTATGTTGGAGCAAACAATCTGGCCTATAAATTTATGATGGTAACAAGTAAAGGCGATGCTTGGAATCAAATGTAATTCATAGTACTGGATCCGTTATAGGTGTCAATCTGCATCGATCAATTACCTAACCAAATGAAATTTATTTTCAAGCAATAAAATATGTTAACAAAAGTAACGTTGATGAGATGCCCAAAGAAATCGGTCCAAGGTTATGTTTAGTTAAAAATTCTACAATTTTTTCTTCTCATCTTCGCCGATCTTGTGAACAAAAAAATTCGACACTAACTGAAAGTATGAGGCCTATAGAATATGCAAATATATGATTGCTCCCTTTTTTCTATATAGCTTTGAGCAGTAAAGGTAAGCAATCCTTGAATGGACTACTTCAGGCAATTCATCAACGTTACCTCTGTTGACATATTCTATTCCATGAAAAAATAAATTTTATCCGCTTACTTGCTCGATGCAGACTATAGTGATTATACTATTTGATAACATACAAATGTCAGAAGTGATACAAAGCCAAAAAAACTAACATGATCCTGTCTTTTATTTCTGGAAGACTGTCTTCAGCGATGATAACATTGAATCATCTCTTCAACTGCCCGCTAGGTTGTATGTAGAGTCTTCAAAATGATGTCAAAAAACTGTCTCTACGAATTAAAATTGAACCCCTAAATCTTCTTAGTTACTCAACAAAATTCTGTTCTTTAGCATTCTTCTCTTGCATATGACATTAGTACTTAATTAGCTCCAAGATGTTCAATGCCAGAACAGTCAAACTCTTATAAAAATGTGTGGCAGATAATTATGCAAACTAAATTCATGTTGATAGAACTGAATACAACATCGAATAGGCAAATAAGGTCTAATTGTTAGCTTATTTTATATATTCTTCTGCTTTTATGATTAATAATTGCAAAAATATGAGATTTGAAAAATGTGGAGAAAATCTTGTATAAAAAGACATAAAATCTCGCCTTGAAACATTTGGCATCTTGTCATAATGCTTAAGCCTACACACCAATTACATGAAATTATATCATAACTCGAAGCAATAATTAGAAATCAACAAAATGAGCGAAGAGAACTCCTGAAGCGAGAAGAATCAAGAGAAAAGACCATCTGTACCAATAAATACGCAAGGCGTAATTCACTTTGTAAACATGGAAGAAAGTCTCATTATTCAATTGTTAGACGCAACAAATTAGCAAAACAAAATTAATTGAAATGAGGAGGTATTTAAAATTTACGTTCTCTTTGATGTCCTCACAGGGCTTCTAACTCATTACAAAGAAGAATGAAGTACATTATAAATATTCAAAATTGCGTAAGTTTAGATTGTAGAACTAAGTCTAAGTCATGTCAACAAAATTTGTAACAAAGCTTCTTTCATAAATATAGTAATCTACAAGAAAGTAATAATTAACTAAACATATGAATAATGTATTCTTGTGATTTAATTATAATTTATAAGTTATTAAATCTTTCAACAACTACATGGAACTACAAAGAAAGAATAATCATGTAGTTTCAGTCAACACGAGGATTAATTCCAAGATTGCGAAAGACGCCTTGTACATGTTTCATATTCAGTGACTTGAAGGATTATAACAATATATGCTTGAGGATCGTACAAATTCAATAGTTACAGCTCAATAGAAATTCAAATAGTACCAGCCATAAAACCAGCTCTTATAATCTGATAAACTTAAGTGTCCCTTCGAGGCCTATTTCGTTCCGTTTTTCTCATATCAGTTTAGGTTCGACTTCCTTTGGCCTTTACTTTGAAGTGACCACTGCTTAGTGAGAAAAAGGCGTCAGCAAAGAGGGCCGATGTGATTGAGGTAATTCAGTGAAGTGGCGACGTAAGAAGAGACCCAAGAGTCAAGCAGATAAGTGAATAACAAAAAAAGGCCAGAGAAACAGACGTAAACTCAACGAATGCTTAACTTTTCTCTCCAAATATGATGTGGGGAAAAACACTTCACACCAAGATGCTCTCTCGAAGAGAGCTAAGTAGATTATTGATCGCTGAAAGAGAACCAAACAATTAGTTCTTTATCCTCCAGCAATAATATGATGTATGTGTGATAGCATGCCAATTTATGCTAGATTAAATTCCATGACTTGAATCATCTTACATTTTAAGGAAAATTGGTTTAATTAATATATGAACATACAAAGAACGGCACAGAATTTATTCGGAACGAGCATCGAAAAATAAGAAGTCTCCTAAAACTCCATTTATGTTGTTTAAATTCTGATTTCAGACATGTTAAGTAGTCCCGTCCCTTGGCCTTATGTCATAAAGCGCAATTTCATGCTCTTGTTGCAGGAACTACAATTATTGCACTTTATTTCTCTTCTTCTGACGCAGCAATTAAATATAATTATTTTGTAAACTTACTATCACTCTCGCGCATCAAAATATAAATTCAAGACATAAAATTTTCATTTCCTCATGGCACATAGGAAGCATATGTCATGTTGTAAAATCCACGTATTGCAAACTGACGCAAAATGACTTCTCCACGTGCCACTACTATCACTTGCTCCAGCAATTGTTAAATTCCGTGTTTAAACATTTCTCTTGAATTGTCTTTTGTATTCCAACGAAATCTTGCTTTAGTATGACGTAAAATTTTATTACCACCAGAAGATTTGGAAAATTTGTTGCATAGTTCAGGAATAGAGCTATGAAATACGATTTTAATGATATACAAAGATATCTCAACTTGCATAAACGTCTTCCAGAATCAAATGGAATGAAATTCCAGACAATATTTAATACAATCTTATCAGTCCAAAATAATATTATCCAAATGACGTCTATTTTTGTAAACTTTATTTCGTAGAAATATCAGAAAAAAAGAATATCTAAGAGTAGAGGCTCGAAAATTCATGATTAATAAGAATATATCAATACGTGAAGAGAAAACTTTCGGTCCCCTTTCAAGGCATATTACATACACGGAGGAATGTGAGATTTGGCATACTTAAAGTTCATATGGAGAAGGAGTGCAAAAAACGGAAATCATGTACAGATGTCCTATTTCAATCTATATATCAATACATGAGAAGAAAACTTTCCATCTCTTTCTAAGCACATTGCATGCACGAAGGACTGTGAGATTTGACACACTTAAAGCTTAAGTGAAGAAGGAGTGCAGAAAGTGAAAATATATACAGGTGTCCTATTCTAATTATATATTGATACGTAAGGGGAAAACTTTGTAACTCTTTTTAAACATATTGCGCACACGAAGGAATGTGAGATTTGGCATACTTGAAGTTTGTATGACAAAGGAGTGCAGTAAGCTCAAACTATATACAGGCTCATTTCAATGTTATGTGAAGAGAAAGCTTTGTACCGCGCGTATGAAGGAATGTGAGATTTGACATACTTCAAGTTAATTTAGAAAAAGAGTGCAGGAAGCTGGAGTTATATACAAGACGTTCCATCTTAATTTACAGCTAAATACGATATTACTTACCTCTGGAATATATCGCAAAATATGCATCAAATAAGAAAATGTCTAAAGTAAAAGTTCAATGGGAGTTCTTCAGGGAGGGGGGAAACACACTCCAAAATCTTGAATGAGAACCACTATTTTTTTTCTAGACTCGGATAGAACATCGAATACCAAATTAATTTCACGTAAAACCCTCGAGAATGAAAGATCAAATTCAATAACGTTCAAACTCAGCAATTTAATGAATCACGGTCGAATTCCAGTCACTGTGCGACATTAATACATGAAGAAGAAACTTTGTACCCATTTTTGAGCATATTGCGAGCACGAAGCAATGTAAGATTTGGCATACTTGAAGTTTATATGGAGGAAGAGTGCAGAAAGCTGAAATTATATACAGGTATCTCATTATAATTTTATGTGAAGAGAAAACTTTGTACCACGCGCACGAAGGAAAGTGAGATTTGGCATACTTGAAGTTTATATCGACAAGGAGAACGGAAAGTCAATGCTATATACAGGGTGCCCCATCTCGATTCACCATGGACTACGATATTATTCCACACTGGAATACTTTATCATAAAATTTGCACCGAATGGGAGAATGCCTGAAGTAAATACTTAATGATTTCTTCCTTCGATCCGAGGGATGGGGCAAACGGTAGTAAATCACTTCAAAATCTAGAATGAGTACTACCATCTCTTATTCCAGATTCGGCTAGAGCGTTGAATATCAAGTTAATTTTACCTAAAACCTTCAACGATAAAAAGTTGAATACATTAATGATCAAACTTGGCAATATACTGAATAACGGTCGAATTTTGACCACTGAACGACCCCTAGTGAGACGAATGAATCACTTTCTGATCGATCTCACTTTTAGATTAATATTAGCTTGAGGTCTAGGAACTGTAGAATTTAATTCAAAATTTATTGTCACAAATATGAAATATTTGTAGTAATTAGGTCACATAATTATTTATTTGAATTCGCTGTGACTGTAATCCTAGTTAGTATTGACAAGGTCGATGTTTAATTGTCGGACATGATTGATAGGCTATAGTCACTAGATGTTCGGTGGTTGCAAGGCAACAACTGTTAGACAATTGAATGTTGGCCCATTGTTGGCTTAGGTATATTAGAGCGTAAGCTAGGAGAGGAAGTCAGTCATTCAGTGATTCGGTAAGAGTAACTATAAGCGATATTGTATTCATACAACTGTATAAAATAAATACTGGCACTGTAACCTGTGTTAATAAATTATTTACAATCAAATTTGTGGTCATATCATCTTTTACAGATAAAATGAGATTTTATATTTTATTTGATGATTTTTCACTCACTAACGTCTAATACCATGCATTATGTAACAATTGACATATCATCATTGACAATACAATCGGTTTATTGTGGAATAACGCCTCAATTAGACAACGTGAGATTTCCACCTACCAACTATTTTGACAATACAAACAAATAAAACCTGTTATTGTTGATTGAATATGTCAAAGTCAGTAGGAACTTGTAGGATATTTTGCACTACTTTTATAAAATTTTCGGCTAAATACTCGCCGAATTTATTTCGATCTACTTAGAGGACATGCTTTTACATTGAGGAGATAATGGTTGCGGGTTCGAATTCCACACAAAACTTGGATGCTCTTTAATCTATTCTTCTTCCTCAAATCAAGATAAAATTTGAGAATGGAATAATTCGAGAATGGAGAATACCTATTATCCAAATAATAAAATTATCGAGTCTTATTCTGTAGATGAGAAGAAAGAGGAATATTAGTTCCCAAATTTCCATTTGCTTGCAAGATCAATATTAACAAATAGAAATCGTACTCCATATTCCAATATGATTTTAATTTTATTGTGAATCAACATTGATCAAGCATTCCCTCAATCAAAGTACTTGAAGCTTCACAGAATCGTTTCTTTGATCCAAAAGTAAATGAAAAATCAGCTTATTTGATGTGGTAAATCTTTGGTTCATTGAAATCTTCTAAAACCTCATTAGAGATAATACAGAGTTTCATTATTCTACTTTCGTTCCTGGAATGTAATCTAATGCTCTGGTTTCTATGATGTTGAATAACATTCCAAACAGATCTTAAGGAGAAATAGCCAGTAGCAACCTAAAGATATAGAAGAATTACACGCAGTAAAAACGAATGAAAGAATTCCACAAACAATAAAAAGGTAAATTCTCGGTCTCAGTAGCAGAAGTATATATATTTGACGCAGGCAGTTGATTTCATGTATTTCGGACATGAAGTTTTCTCTCTAGTTTTATTATAACTGCAAGTGATATTGATTACTACTCAAGTGATAAGATTTACTACTCAAGTTGCAAGATCTTACAATGCTACACGTACCACTTAAATTGCTACCCTTACCACTTAGCTCTCCCTGTGCAGAGTGTGTTGTGCTCTCTTATCATTCATCTTCTCTTATTTTGCTTGTGGAAGGGCTGCCACGTACATTATTCTATATGCAAACAATGGATTCACTTTGTTCTACATTCAATCACCTCAAACTACACTTATTGACAACTCAGTCGCGTAATTATCTCTTTTGTTCCATTATATAGTATAAGGCCGTGCAATATTTGCGCAGCTCATGCGATTCAACTACCAGCTTGTGTGAAATCGATCTAAATCAAATAAACTCAAGTTATTAGATATAAAAACTGGGCAATCCAAAATGTCAAATCAAGAATCCTACTTTTCCAATATCTGAGAAGCACTTGGTTTTGTATGAACTGAAAGAGTTTGTTGTCATTTCAAGCTGAAATATGTTATATTTGTAGACAATGATTGTACACAATTTCCTCAAGAATATAAAAGTGAGCCATTTATCAAATCCGAACATTTATAAATTGGGTAATAAGGCCAAACGGGTTCAAATTAGCTTGGTGCAAATCGATTATAAAGTTAGCAAATCCTCAAACTCGAATGCATCAAACAATGAACTCCGAACATTATCTTCCCGAGGAAAATTAAGAAAAAGTGCAGAAAACAGCGTCAGGGTGGTTGAGTCTTTATTCGTTCCATGGTCGAAATGAACGAAGTTTTTCTCATGTCTAATAGTAGTAGTTAGTTAACGTGACCGTGAGTTACAAAAACTTTGGCTGAAATTACTCGTCCTGAAGCTGACTTGATCAATATTGCCCGTGACAGTGCAACGATTTCAGCGCACAGCATTATGACAATTTTCTCCTTTTTTATCTCTTAAATGCATGAGGACTACTTTACTATTAATTACTCCGGATGAGTTTTTCATAAACAAGGTTGAAGAGGTATTTCTCGCATGGGAATTTGTTCTTTTTAAAAACATGTTTTCTTCAAGCATCTGTAAATAGAAAAGTATGTTACCTTCAAATTGTTGACGCTCAAATTATGCATTTGATTCGGATGGTATGAATCTCCAGTCAGCATCTTTTAATAAAGCATTTTATCTTAGTATTTCTGAATATTACTTCACTAAAATAGTCGACAACTTTCATTTCATGCATAAATAAACGTATTTGAAAATTATTCCAACACAAAATGATGCCTACATTACTTCCTGCTAAGCCGGAAGCACGATCCCGAAGCTTTTCATAGCAAAAACTTGTATTCAATTTTGCTCTGAGCTCTGTAATAGATCTAAAATAACTTACAAAAAATAGCTATTTTATGTGTGAAGGGTAAAAAATTATTCATAATCCTTCAGACAAACACCTCTCATCTACTCTAGCACACTTCTTGAAAATGTGTGTTATGAATAAATTCCGTGCATGCAAAGTAGGATCTCACATTGAAGTAATATTGATGTGTATAGACAGTGAAAGATTGCTCATCGTTCCTTTATGCACAGCCCATGTGTCATGTGCCTGGATGGATGGCTGTGATCAGCACTTTATGCGTAAAGCGTTGATAAAACACAACGAGATGGAAGAGCAAAAGTCTACTCCATATCCTACAAACGGAGCTTACTTTGCTAAAGGCGTTTTATCAATTTCTGTTTATCAATTTATTATTATAGTACCGGTCGGTAAAAAGGCTGTGAATTTTTTAGGAGTTCACTGAATATATTATTATTAAAAAAAAACTAACCACTCACCCTCAATCTCATCAGTATAAATCATTTTCAGGAATCTTTAATTTAGTATTCGTTGCAGATGCTCGAACCTACGTAGCTAACTCATTCCACTTAAGAATCTTATTCGACTAGACACAAAACGCAAACGTCTTAGTAATGAGCCCTGTTGAACATTTCCATTTATCTAGACAACGGTACCATGAGAGACGTAATCGATCTTGCTTTACTTAGAGAAGACGAAGTTTCATATTCAATTGAGGCTTACACCAAACTATCTTCTAATCACATTCCAGTCATACTCGATCTGGGTCAAAGCTATGCAACAGTTGAACAAACTACAATCACTTCTATAAATAGACTAATAAACTAGAATCGATCCGGCAATGAGTATGATCAACTGAGCTTGAGAATGCGGTTGCTTAACCAACAAACATTGTTACGCAAAGTCGAGCCAATATCAGTAGAACAAGACTCTGTAAAATCTCAAATTCAGCCGTTGACATGAGAATTTATTGGAGAAAATAATCGAATCAGGTGTCCCTAACCAAAGCCCAAAGATCGCCAAGAAAGCAATCGCCTTATGTGAAAATTTGGTACAAAAACTTGCACTGGAAAACCAAGCTTGAACAGTTGAGTCGGGAAGACTATTCCGTATTGTGCATAGTAAAAATTCCACAGACAGTTTATCTTTGGTTGCACTGAGCAGGACATAGTCTTAGCTATCACAGACAGCTTTCAAAAATAGTGCACATTAAAGTACAAGCACTGCGATATAAACATCAGCTAACAACATTAAATACACCACTTCCAAAAAGATATGAGATATCCTACAAGGCTTCAAGAAGGAAAAATCTTAGAAATAGAGTACTTTCACTTCGACTGAAAAAAGAAACAACGCTTTCACAAATACGAAAAATGGGCACTTTACAAGCATTCTGCTGAAACCTAGACCAGATGTTTCCACGAAAATATCATCCCAAAAACCTCTTATGCATTGTGGACAAAATACCAGAGAACGTAATTCTTAATACTTTTCACAAGGTGAGGAAAAAATGCTAAATATACTCTCGAAACACCAGCACGACTACCGTCATCAACATTCAATGAAGCATCAACTACTTTGCGTAGTTGAATACTGTATTGAAGACTTCAATAACAAATAAGCAATTGGCCTTGTCTTTTTGGACGTAGTCAAAGACTCCAATAGAATATGGCATCAAGGCTTGATTCACAAAATGCTTGAACATGCAACCTATCTAGCTCTGGTCCTGCTCATTCACTCTCATTTTTACAAGCGATCATTTCAAGTGGAGTTAGGTGAGCAATTATCTTGAGAGCGTAGAATAACAACAGGTCTTCCACAAGCCTAACGATTCAACGATTCAGTTCGCTGTTATTCATCATTCATTGCAGCAACATACCAAATCAGACAACGGATACCACACTTGCATAATACGCTGATGACAAAGTGGGGCTATACTGATCACGAAACATAGGAGTAATCAAAATCCGACTACAAAAGGCCGCAGACTATCTTGAGAACTGGCTAATGCTGAAAAAAACTCAGCGATGCTTCTAACACAATGACGAACCACCAAACAAAAACATCCAAAGGTTGGACTGCACATTTTGTGATGGAACAAAAATAATTACATTAGCCTGTTGTTCGATAGATATCTCATCTGGAAACCAAGAAACGAACGTACCTACTTGTAGATTCATTTTATCTATTGCTAGACGCAACAGGGATTATCACCAAAAAGTCATATCATGTAAGAGTGTCGTACGCCCTACAATAACATATGATATATCGGTGTGAAGCTACGAGACTCTAATATCCGTCATCCACAAATCATGCAGAACAAAGCCCTAGGAATGGCGCCCTGGTTTGTAAAAAACTTTTAGATACATCAGGACTTAACAGTTGCTATAATAAAGGAATTCCCACTCAGGCTGGGCAAGGTAAATGACAAGAGGTTCAAATTCATCGCCTCTGATTGAAAAAAAAAACTCAGTTGGGTCAGATTGTCCTATATCCATCAAACTTTCACTTTTTTTCAAACAACAATAGTGTCCCCTTGAAAGTATTTCACTTCGGCAGCTATACATCGGCGGAGTCGTTATTCCCAGTCTTAATAGCAGTGCTGAAAGGCTTCAACTGATAGGATCTTCAACCTATCGGCTTTATTCTTTTGCTTGTTCTCAAGAGTCTCTAAATGACATTCTCTCGAAACATTCTCCAATTTCGGGAAAAGAAAAGTCACATGGAATTAGATCGGGTAAATAGTAAAACTGGGGAGCAACAGTTATGACTTTTAAGGTCAAAACTTCTATTATGGAGATGGCTGTGGGACGTGTTTGTCGGTTTTTGAGATTGATGGTCCCTCTTGACGAGGTTCATATTCAATTTTCTCTTGGCCTTACAAAATAATATGTGCCAGCGAAAAACTTGTGCTCTTGAAAAGGAATATTCTCCATAAGCTTATCTCAACTATTCAAAAGTCACACTCGCTGATTCCCAAAGTTTAACACAAAACTTGATGGCATCAGCTGTTTCATTCTCGTAACACACAAAAAAAAACACAACGAAACTGATGACACTCTCAAAAAACACGTGATTCGAAGCTAAAATTGAGCATCTTGAAGAGATGAACACACCTATCTAGACAAGTCGAACAACACAGCGTTGGCAGATCGTTGGAAAAATACAACTGATAAATCCTCACTACTAAGGGCCAGTTTCACCAAAGCCAGTATCCAGAGGTTAGTTCATACGAAAACTATTGTTTATACAATTGTAGCTATAGTTACTCACTCAAAATAACCTCTAGATAAATTTAACTGGCTTTGGTGAAACCGGGCCTATATCTACAAAATAGGCGTATATTTCAACCGTACTGATTTGAAGAGGTTGCGACAGGTGGCAAAACGGACATTTACAAGAACCTCAATATAATCCATTCCGAATATACTTCTCGAGATAGTGGAGCTTTAAAAGCTTCAAGATAATAATATGAAATTTCACCTATCATTGAAATGAAACAATAAAACTGAAATCTGTAACAAAACCAGGCGAACAGCTATAACAAAGAACATTCAGCGGCAGTGAAATTATCTTTTGATTTGGTTAATTTCTTACTCTGCTAGAGGGTGAACCAATGTCTACCTCTTGCGTATTTCGCATTATATTCAGTTTCAAAATTACGAATTGATGGCGAATTAAGATACGGCCAAAAGGAGGACTCAAGTAAATTCCTACGGAATTTATGACAATATTTTGGCACGGAATATATGTAGGGGAATATAATCCACTCAAATTGTCGTTTGCAGAATTTGCACTAAAATTAAGATGTCATATATGTACAATATTTATATTTGCTTGAATTTGCAGCTAGTCTTATGCTTTAGTGTTTTTTGTTTGATTAGTGATTCTGTATTCCAATAAAAAACTTTCAAAGTCAATCATTTGTTAAATAATACTGAATGATGGATGTGAATATTAAATGTAATCCGAGAATTCAGTCGATAAATAATTCAACGATCCACGATCGTTCAAAAAATGACAGCTTTACATCATTTTCAATGTAAAAAGTAAGCTTTTATAAAAGCTGTGGAATAACAGTTTTATTGCACACTTTTAATACACGATTTCAGTGAGACAGTCCATCAACTCCAATTATTTATCAGTATTTGGAACACATAGGAGATACTATGAAACCCATTTACAACACAAAATCCATTATTAGACATTTCAAGCTTGCTATTTTGATTCAAATTTTCCAAAACATCCATGAAAATATTTCAATTCATAATATCGTTGCCTTAGTTACCAATAGTAGCCGTCAAAGAGATATTTACAGAAGAGAAAATATTCATATATAAATTGGCTGTCTCATGAAAATTGAAACGATCGAAGATAAATCATTGCACAAATGAATGAAGAATCGATTCCAGATAATTTTGAGACGTTGCGAATCAAGTAATACAAAATCTGTCGCCAAATAAATCATAATCTCAATAAGAATGCATCTCTAGACAATTTTTAGATTTGTGTCAGAATAGTATATTCCGATACAAGTGCGGAATGGATATCATTCCATGCGAATGCGAATAATTCAGCCACGAGACGAAGTCGAGTGGCAGAATTCACATGAGCATGGAATGATCGATTCGCACGAGTGACGGATGTTATTTTTTCTACAGTCAAAGGTGTTCGCGGAAATATTTATAAGCAAAATATGCAGTTTTTTGAAAAAGAATTTGCCTCATTGATCTCATTCCAATTCATCAAACTTTGACAAAATTATTCATATTGATATTTTTTGGAGAGAAATGATAGGAAAATCAAAGAGAAATGAAATTATGACAGCAATGGAACAGTTTCTTCGCGACGCCCCGCGGCTCTCCTGGGAACTTCTAAGCGTGCGGAATGACCCCTATTCCGCACGCTACAGCGTGTGGAATAGGTATCATTCTATAGTGACTGTAGAAAAAAAATATTATAAAATCTTTGAAACTGTTTTCACATCCAGCAAAGTCAGCTATACTCTGGGCACGATATTCTATTAGAATTCACATTGATTTAAAAAAATGTGGTTGATAATAGCACGTATAGCAAACTAATTGCATTTTTAAAACAGTAAAATGAAGGATATAATTTCATGAAATCCAGAAAAAATATTCTCACATTTCTCAAAGTGCAGATAATAAAGAGTAAATTCAAGCAGCCCCCAATATTTTATTGCAATAGTAATAATAATTTGGAGTTCTATAAATTGTTGTGATGACCCTGAGTAATATAATGGTGAATTCCATGGCGAAGGAAATCAATAATTATTAAAATATTTCAAATATATTTATTCAAAAAGACAAACGGACGAAAAGTGGTCACCATCCTCAGCTTAAAAGATAGTAGAAGCAGTAAAATTATTTACATTGTTAACTTAACAAAGGTGCAATTCAACTATTGAGAACATATTTCTTGAAAATAGAAAAAACAATTTAAGCATGAGTCAAAGGAAGCTTAAGAATTTTATTGGCGCTGAAACGTCCATTCAATAATTATTGACCTCTTTTGCCGTGGAATTCACTAATTTGGAATTCTCTTATATAGTTTGCTGTAATTTTTAGCGCATTTTTCCGAAAAAAGCGCTATTATATTCACTTTGGCTGGCTGGCTGGCTGGCTGGCTGGCTGGCTGGCGTGACGCTGAGATCTCAGCAACTATACTATTTACAGAGTTGAAACTGGTACTAAATAAAAGCTGCTGTTTCGTAGGCTTGCACAAATTGCTTTAATTCAAGCTCAGTGATTGTGGAAGATTAAATTATTCAATTACTTATTTGAAGTGAAACAATGTCCATAGATATCTATGACATTAGGGATATGGCAACTAAAATTTATTAAAGTAGATAAAAATTTAGTTACAACTTTAGCCGGGGGTGTCACTATTATTATGTACAGTTGTCAAATCTGTCCGAGATTCATTCAATGACTTGTTTGACAAATTTGAAGCTTATTAGAATGAATCACTATTATTGGTTGAAAATTTGTTTAATTTTGGTGTATTTTTTTATATAGCTTTGATAAAGAGCAAATTTTAATTTTAAGGTACAGCACTTGACCTCCTGTCAGTCAATAACTAAACAATGAAGATTACAAGGTATTTTTGAGTTTGTACATGCATAAATTATGTGCCTATCAAATAGTCAACTTGAAACTAGTCCTAAATGGAAGCTGCTGTTTCGTAAGTTTGCCCAAACTGCTTGATTTCAAGCTCAGTCATTGTGAGAGATTGTAATTTGCGAAATCCCTGAAGTAACAAGCATTCATGAGCTGTCAAAAATGCGCTTCCATCATCTAGATGATTCTTCCATTTTTTGATTATCCGGTGTGTGTCGAAGAATTGTAACATCAAATTTATTTACTGGGCATATTGTGAGAGTAGTGGATACGAAAACAAATAGTGGGCGTTATTTACTCTAGCAAAAACTGTCTAAGATGATTTAGGGAATATAAATTATCCACTTATTCATCATAAATATGTTATTCCGAGCTCGATTTATTCCAACCATAATTTTTATTTCAAAATACAAAAAAAAAAATGCTATGTTTAACCATTTTCTACAAACTACAGCTAGGCAGTGAATATTGAAAACATGGAAACTCAGTCAAAATGTTTTTTTCTTTTCTAACTCTACAGTTTTGGTTAAACTCCAGTCATCTTCAGTAGCGAAAAGAATTATTCCGTTTAAATTTGAACTTATATATGTATTTTTAGTCAGTATGAATACTACTTTTGCTGGCTATATTACTAAGTTAAAATTGAAATACATACTTACAATTTTTCTATGGAAAACAATTCTTTCTTAGAATTATTCATTTTTTGAATGTTCCATAGCACAAGCACCTCACATATTTCACAGTTTTTGTGTGAAATTTCTATTTATGTGATCTCTTCTTATACTTACAATAATTTGAAATATATCTATAAACTCAAATTTAAGCGAAATAATTCTTTTTGCTGATGCAGATGGCTGAATTATAACCGAAACTGTAAAGTAAAAAAGGAAAAAAGTATAATATTTGACTGAATTCCCTTATTTCCAATACTTACATTCTTTAATCCAGTCAGCTTCACTATTTTATCCAATATACTGATTAAGACGTTCATTATTGCAATTTAATGAGGGATACCGGAGTTAACATCACCAAAATCAAGCGACATAAAGGTTGGAGATCACCGTAGGTTACGTACACTGACAGAACTAAGTGGTAAGGGCAGCAATTTAAGTGGTAGGGATATCAATTTTTGTGACCTGTTTATATGAATCTAAGTATTTTTCTACAAGTGAATGGCTGATAAGATTCCGTATCAGTCGTATTTGTGGGTGGAGCAGATTTAGCGGTATTGAAGCTTTGGGGTCATTGATGACCTCAGGATAGTACTTGTGTGAGAAATTAGTTTTCATTCAGCCTCAGAATTTCTCGCAAAAATATCCAACGACTCTAAAAAAAAAAGTTACTGCGTATAATCGGCACTTGGTGACAAAAAGAAGGAGGAAGATGCTTCTGAATTGCCTGTTGCGGAAAGTAAACATAGTATTCAAGATACTACGTCCGAATGATCAAAATCTGAATCAGAAAGCGAAAACGAGTCTAGTTCTGGAAATTATTTTCATGATTTAATAAATCAACCGGTCCAAAAAAAAGCTACAATTATATCCTATAACTTTATGCAGTAGAAATTTTTTTATTTTTCTTGAATTTTTGTGTGAGATAAACATGTTTGTTGTTTTACTCGTTTATGCATAATTTATATTTTTTTTCTAATCAAGATTCACTTTAAACCTTTATAACTTAAATTAAAAAATGTTAAACAGTTTAAAAATATTTTCCAGACTTTATTCGCAAAAAATTACATTGTGTTGACAAGAAGCAATTGTAAATATTTGTTTGTTACTTTCGATGCATAACAAATGTCTTTCTTGAAACATGTGTTTATAATGACATGCAGGATACCCCGTCAATTCTATTTCTGAAGTAATCAGTTCACCCACATGAGCATGAATTTCGGGGTCATGGTTGACCCAACAATAGTGCTCACATTAAAAGGAATCACGATAGTTGTTGAAGGTTGAAAACTTAGAAACTATATTTATCTCTTTTCGAATTGTTGGGGGTCTAGCTTATTTCACGCACTAGTGCTGGAATTTCTAGAAATCATTTTGAGTATCAGAACGATTGCGAAAAAAGTAATCTGACTAACAATAAGATATAGACAAAAAAAAGTTAATATATATTTCAATACAAGATATTTGCAAAATTTTCTAGAGGTTCTTCCGTTCGTATAAAAAATACCATTTCATACTACGAGCCTATATTTCACGCAATCATCATAGTTTATAATATTATGAACTCCTAAGATATAGAGGGAGGTTTCTACAAATTTTAATACAAATTTCATTAACAAAATAATTGCTCAATTTTCCAAAGGATCTATCGTTCGTATAAAATCACAGCGTGAATAATTCTTCACGCTTTTGGCATGATATATACATTTTTTTCTGAATCCTAAGCTTATATCTAATCTAGACAGCTTTAGAAGTGAAACGACTATATATTAAACACGACTTGAAGATTGAAACAGTGCTAAAATTTATCTGTCGGAATCTATTTTGGTATAATTACATAGTATTACTTTTTTCTACGGTCAACTCAAAACTTGATTCACACATCGCAACAACACATTATTCTCGTTCAATCAATCACACTTTTATCAAGCCTAATTTCTTCATATACTTATATATTTCAGATTCGATGTGTTCTTATATATTCATACAACCATCAACAGCACAGAAAAATCTCAATCTTCCAGTAATTAATCACACGCCGTTCATGGTTCAGAAACCACGCCCATCGTTCAAATTCTTACCCAAGAACTATATTTTTATTGTAAGTACTCAAATATACCCAAAGATCTACATATGCAACTAACTTATTAATACTCTTTCAACCAATTTTTTCCCAATTCTTCATCCTTTATATACCAATTTATTTACTCGTACTGGGAATTATCAACTTTTATATTTGCGTGTCGAACAATTTTCAGTTCGTGAAAATATAAAGAACATTGATAACATCATAAGTTTAGATCCCCATAAATATGAAATATCTCTAGCCAGGAAAGCATTTTCTGCCATAAATAATTCTCAACACAACAATACACTGCATTTAGTGAAAAAGATCCCCTGTTTCTATACATATTTTCCCGAAATCTCCGAAGTCAAGCCACACGAGCAGAATATATGGCCTAAAGTTACATATGGGGCAAGAAAACCGCAACAAGTAATGAAAAAAGTATCTCACGAAAATTTAAAGCCTCATATATTTGTTGGGAGTCGTTACTATTTTAATATGAAAGAAAATATTACTGTAAACCTATCTTCTTGTCAAATTTACTTACACACTTAGTATGCAACGTGGATATGTTGTGCTACATAACAAAGAAAAACAAAAGAATGTGTCCATAAATTTGTTTCAGCGGGATGCTATACATCGTGTTAGAGGATAGATTATTAGAGGTGGAACTCATTCTGTTGCTTTTCAGCTTAAGTTTTAAAATAAATCATCCCAAGAGCATCAAAATAATAAAAGAAATGATTGTAAATTATTTGAAGATAATTTTTGAAAGCATGAGGCTGAAGATTTTTTTTTCAAATATTTACGTATTTTCAAATTCCAATTATCAATTTATTGCGTCACGAACCTTTCAGTATAATCGCTTTATTGTGATCTTGATTTCAATTTATCCAATAATTCTTTGAAAAGTTTATATACTCTTAATAATGAACACATTAATACATCAAGAGCAATCCGCAGTAAACCGCAAACCTAATTACCTTAATATCCAAACAATACAGATCCCAGCGTCTCCGTGCTCTTGTTCTGATTAAATTCAACTTTACATTACACACAATTATTCAAGCAACCACTTACCTGCGAAGAGCTATCTTATCCTGGAGTATAAACCGCAGGATTTGCAAAATGAAGATGAATTTCTACCCACAACTTTCGTGACATAATCCACTGCACAAATATGTTCTGCGGCGAAAGGTAGCACAAATAATGTTCTCGCGTCTGGCTATTATTATTTTCTGCAGCAAAACATTTGCAACAGGAAGTATAAGACCCGAAGTTCTGACCATGGATTAACCCTTAATCTCCACTGTTATTAATATTCTCCAGAAAAGCTGTATAGAAGACACTCCAGCGTACCCTTCATGATTAATATTCAGGAGATTGGTGCTGCTAGCTCTTCCAAGGATTACTTTTTTGTTAGTGTTTGTCTTTGCTGATTTTAAAGTACAAGTAAGGCTAACAGTTTTATGATATTTTGATATTCTATTGAACAGTTTATGAAAAGTTATATCACACACCACACCGGATAGTCATTACTACACATCAGAAATTCTTGAGCACTTAGAAGCATTATCATCAGAAATTTAATTTTGCATTTCATTCCAGTGAATTATCTCAGAAACACTATTTAATAATTTTTGCACAAGCTATAAGTCAAGTCTAAATATTTTTGATACTTTTAATCATATTTTCAGATCTTTTGTATATTTATTCGTTACAAAAACTCTACAATCATTTTCTTGTTCATTAAATATAACAGATTAACTATTTGTCACTAATATAGTCACAAGTAGGTCTATTTATCACCATATTTGGTTATTCAAATACTCTTTGTACTCAGGTATAGAATAAAAACCATCAGAACACAGCACATCACTCACAACAGAAATTGTACTGATCGACAATGAGTTTATAAGCGAAGTAGACGGAATTGAACAAGTTCATTATTGGATGATAATTGAAATTGAATCGCACGGATAAAAATGTTTGCATCTAAAATTTAAATCTAACTTTAATTTTCATTACTTTGTTCACAAAAAAAGATACTAAAATAATTATTCATTCACAAAATTCACCTTTTTTCTCAGTCCTGTTCTAATTTTAGTATCTCATTATTAAAAATCATAATATATTTCTCTGCCAATAATTTCAACTAGTGGTCGCCCCGTGGTCAAAATTCGACTGAAATCTATTAAATTTTCAAGTTTGAACATTATTTAATTTGACCTTCCATCCTCAAGAGTTTCAGGTAAAATTGACACTCTATCTGAATCTGAAATGAAAATAATGGGTCCCCATCTCTCAGGAGGTGAGAATTAGATGTCAGACATTTTTCTATTCGGTGTATGTTTTTCGAAATATTCTAGCGAAAAATAATATCGTTTTCAGCTGTAAATAAAAATCTGACGTGGACATCACATGACTCACTAGTACATCATTGGATATATATAATCAAACACAACATCTCATCATTCCACGGCTAGTCGGTTGCTATGGAAACTGTATGTCATCATTCTTAAGCTACAACATTCCTAAATATTGATTTCCAGGATTCTACGGCTGACAGTTCTGAAGTTAAGCGCAAAATTCCAAGATTGCTAAGTATAGTGCACTTTCGACTCAGTCGATTTCAATGAAAATAGGATATGAGCATCTAGACAGTACTATCATCTTGAATACTGTATTTTAATATTCCACATCCAATGTTTTTGGATTTATGCAGAAAATTTAAAAATGCTTAGAGTAAACTGCACTACCGGCTCAGCCGATCACAATCATAATGCAAGGTGTACAACTAGATGCTATAAAAGTGCTTAAAACGAAATCTCAATAATCTGCGACTGATTATTTTAAATTTATGAGAAAAATTCGAAAAGTCTGTAATATGAAGTGCACTTCCGGCTTAGTCGATTGGGACGAAAATAATAAGAAATAATCATTTGGATGCTACAGCAATTTCAAATACTGAAATCCAGTATCCTACGGCTAATAATTCTAGATTTATGCGGAAAATTCAAAAAAAGTATCAGGTAAAGTGCACTTCCAGATCATCATCATCATCATCAAGATCCTAGATCCTATACCAGTCTTTTATACAAAATTTCAGTATTATACGTTCAACGAATTCTGAGATTTGCGAGTTACGCACATACACACATACATACGTACATACGTACCGACATTAAGCCAAAAATAGTCAAAATGGATTCAGGGAGGCTCAAAACAGTTATATCTATTAAAATCTCGATATGTGAAGTTTGTCGATTTCACAATATTTCCTTGTACTTTTGGACCGTCAGATAGTCGTAGATTTCAATGCCTTATTTTGTTAATTATGCCTTCAAGAGTTTTGATAAGTTTGTTTATTTGGAGTTCAATAATGCTGGAATTAAAGCTGGACCGTGTGACCAACATAATGAAAATTAATTTTAAATTTGTATGAAGAAGCATGTTCTGATCTAATTCTGTCGCTTTTGTCATGCTTACGGAATGAAATTCAGGGGAAAATATTTTGAAATATCACACAAAATTAAAAAATAGACAAACTAAATTTCAATGTGCTATGGCTGATCAGTCTAGATTCATGCAAAAAAATTGAAAAAAGTTTCAAGTAAAGTGCACTTCTGACTTGGCCGCTCCATAATAGCGGATAACCATTCTGATACAACATCAAATTCAAATACTGAATTTCAACGTCCTACGGTTGATCATTCTGGATTTATTAGCAAAATTCGAAAGAAGTTTCAAGTAAAGTGCACTTCCGGTACAGACGATTGGAACCATAATGCGAGGTGCACAACTAGACCCTATACCAGTCTTAAATACAAAATTTCAATATTATACGTTCAACTAGTTTTGAGATTTGCGACTTACGCACGCACGAACACACGCACGCAAGAACATACGTACCGACATTAAGCCAAAAATAGTAAAATGGATTCAGGGATGCTCAAAACGGATATTTCCGCCAAATTTCGATAGATGAATTTTGTCGGTTTCACAATACTCACTTGTTACTTTGTACAAGTAAGTAAAAATTCGCAGTATACAAAATGGCATCACAGTTGCTAGAATTGTGTATAGTAACCAGTGGCATCTCAAGCGGGGTTGCAAGGGGTGCATGGCACCCCGGTGTCATGTCCTTGAAGGCGGCAGTTAGGCCCCGAACATAATTCTTTAAAAATAAGACCAATTTTTTCAACCAAATATTTTATTCGAGCTAATCCACAATCAATAATCCATAGCCCACCATTCTATTTTGGATTGGGATTAATATTGTGGATTTTGGATCAGGAATGGTGAATTTAGGATTGGGATTAGGAATTTGGATTGGGATTGGGTTTCTGGATTTTGGATTTTGGATTGGGATTGAGATTGGGATTGTGGATCTTGGATTGGGATTAGGATTATGGATTGTGGACTTTGGATTGAGATTTGAGTTATGGAATTTGAATTAGGATTAGGATAGTGGATTGTGGATTTTGGATTTTGGATTGAGATTGAAATTCTAGGCTGTGAATTGGAATTGGGATTAAAATTGTGCATTTTGGATTGGGATTGTAATTGTGAATTTTTAATTGGAATTAGGATTAAAATTATGGATTATGGATTGAGATCAAAATTGTGAATCACGGATTGTAGATTGCAAATTGAGATTGATATTATGGATTCTAATTGAGGATTGTGGATTGTGGATTTTGAATTGAGATCAAATTTGTGGATTGTGGATTGGAATTGAAATTGTGGATTTTGGATCGAGAATTTTGGATTTTGGATTGGGATTGAGGTTGTGGACTTTGGATTGGGATTGGGTTTCTGGATTTAGGATTTTGGATTGAGATTGGGATTGGGATTGTGGATTTAGGTTATTTTGGATTGGGATTGGGTTTCTGGATTTAGGATTTTGGATTGAGATTGGGATTGGGATTGTGGATTTTGGATTGAGATTGGGATTAGGATTGTGGATTTTGGATTGGGATTAGGATTGTAGCTTGAGAATTTTGGATTGAGATTGAAATTGTGGGTTGCTAATTAGTATTGGGATTAAAATTGTATATTTTGGATTAGGATTGTGATTGTGGATTTTCAATTGGGATTGGGATTAAAATTGTGGATTATGGATTGGGATTGAAATTGTGTAATGGTGTTGAATTTGTGGACTGTAGATTGGGACTGAAATTGTGAATTGTGATTTGAGATTGATATTATTGATTGTGGATTGTAGATTGGGATTAAAATGGTGGATTGTGGTTTGGGATCAAAATTGTGGATTGCGGATTGAGATTGATATTGTGGATTCTAATTGAGGTTTTGTGGATTGTGAATTGGGGCTAAGTTTGTGGATTGTGGATTGGGATTTAAATTGTAAATTAAGATTAAAATTGTGGATTGGGATTCAAATTATGGATTGTGAATAGCCAATCAAATTGTATATTGGGATTGAAATCTTTAAAAAAGAAATGTACGATGAAGAGCGGCAGGCAGGAGGGACGCAATTTATATATCTTTGGACCCCGGCGGTAAGTAGGCTAGAGCCGCCTCTGGATATAGATAAATAAATATTCAAATATAATTTGTGATTTTTTTTTATCATATATTGAGTTTTTGAAATATAATTTTAAAATTTTGTATTTTTATTAAAATGCAGTACCAAACTCAGAGATAATTGTTTCGATTGTTTTAGCTTGTCTGGTGTGGGACGTTGAAGAATTATCTCTATCTCTTTTTAACTCATTGTAGCTATACTGTATTAATATTTGAATTTGTTATTTGAATAATAACATTTATATTTGTCTATAATAATATTAATATAATATTTAATGAATATTCATTTATTATACCATAAGTAGTTGAAGTATTATCGATTATTTTTGTGGTGCTATCACGAATGTTTATTGTGCTTGCGTTTGAATACCACGAGTGTGCAGCACGAGTGGTATTCACAAGCACAATAAACATGAGTGATTGCCCCACAAAAATAGTCTATAATACTTTAACTACAAATGGTATATGGAGGACTATTCCAGGAGTCAAACCATTTTTTCAAATTAGTTTTCTATGAATCTAGTAACAACTCACGTAATTTTCATAGGAACGAGTAAACAAATTTCTGTCAAACTGAAAAATTAGAGTTTCTTGCATTTTCTTTGACGAATAATAGAGAAATATATTGCGTCTTGATATGGAAACTAGTTCAGAAAGGTTTGGTGATAGATCAGAAGATAAAATTGATAAAGATATTCAGGAAAATATTCCATTAAATACGAAGAAAGCACAAATTGGAGGTATTCACATCTTTGAGTAAAATACTCACTTGGACCACTAGTGTAATACCCGATGGTATTTCTACACGTCCAAATACCCACTGATATGCACCGTTTCTATGGCGATTTAGCATTGTTAACCTTGTTATAAATACTACGAATGGAATAGTCAACAATATTTCTGCACTAAAAAAACTGCTTAAATTTTTGTATTTCAAATTCTATTTTATTATTTTTTATAATGTTTAAACAATTATTATTAATAATAATCTATGATATTTACAACAATTTTACAACATTTCGAATTATTTTATTTGAGTATTTTTAAATTTTTATTTTGAAGATTCTTTTTCAATTATTTCGTCGAAGCAAGTTAATTCAATCAAGTACTAATTGATGGTTGCAACACGTTAGAACCTTGGTTTGATTTTTGATAATACTAGTTCCTTTAAGCTTATCTATCTCTTTTTAACACATTGGGAAACGTAGTATACTTCTTAACTCGCATAATTTATTTCTAAAGCTTATGCTGTTTCGTTTCGTGTAGTTCACTGCTGTCGTGGCTGTCGTAGAAGCCGCATTTGCGTCGTCTTTGCTCTCGTAAACTGCGTTTAAAAACTATTTTAACAGTGCTTTTTGGTATATTTGGGGTTGTGAATTTTGCTTATTATCGTAGAGATCAAAATTTTGTGTATTTAAATATGTAAATTGGGGTGAATTTGTTCCGCATTGCGTGTACGTTAGGTGCATGTATTTGCGATGTTAGTCTTTGCTTTTACTATGTAATAAATAAATAAAATGTCTTGGTTTTTTTGCAAAGGCCTGTAATGAAAGGCCCAACGTGGGAATCGGTGCACACGTAGGTACCGCTACGAGAGGCACCCCCCCTGGTGAGCACCACCGCGTGGATTTGCAATGAGTTCTAGGGCGAACGAGCGAATTAACTGGGGAGTAACGGCATACTCTCGATATGTACCTGTCGGAAGTCGGAAAATATGGTAATTGGCGGGGGTCCTTGATTAAGTTCAAGAAACAACATTAGCTGAGACCGATACTTAAGGTTACCATATCGCGTAATTAGGCGGTATCGCGGGCCTCGGAATATGCATTGGCCACGTATTCAAACAACGTATTTTTTTTTTTGCAAACGACGAGCACACCGGTGCTTGGGTGTCTGAGCGCTCAGGCACTCAATGGGGTAGTAAAGTAGAGTCGAACAATAGCATAATATATCTAAGCACTTTTAAAATAAAATCGCGAAGTAGTATGACAGCAGTCACCCATCGCATAGCTAGCTCTTAGAACAAAAAATTAGATCCGTCGAATAGGCGCGCAACAAACAAACCAACACACAAAACACGTTTGAATGTTGAACGAATGTTGAATGTATGCAACTAATCAAAAAAAGTTCCCTTTCAGTTTCTTCATTTCATCATTACCACCTCCAACAAATACAGAAAAGGACGTAAGTTGACTAATAAATTTTGCTTTTCAGGCTCTAATCTATTTTTCTTTCAGCTATTTTGTATTGCTTTTTCGCAGATTCCTAATTAATTTGTATTTTTTCAGATCATTTGCTGAGGATGAGCCCAGCTGATGAGGTGGACAACGAGGGAATGGACATCGAGGGAATAGACATCGTGGGAGGAGCTGAGGATGAGCCCAGCAGCCAAAATCAACTTTCAATATTTGTTTTGTTGAATGTGATTCACCAAAATTTGTTTTAAGTTTCTGTTTCAGGTCGCCGGCCGTAGATCTTCATAACATCACCCCATCATCAGCTAGGTAATATAATATTACCCATTATGTAACTGTTTTTAACTACTGCTAAACACGTAAATTACTTATCTTCAATTTATGAATTTATTTGTATTTTTCATGTTTTTAGATCATCCAGCAGCGGAACCAGAGCCCAGCAGCAGAATCAGACCGCAGAAGCAGAATCAGACCGCAGAAGCAGAATAAGACCGCAGAAGCAGAATAAGAGCCCAGCAGCAGAACCAGAGCCCATCAGTAAGATCAGAGCCCAGCAGCAAAATTAGAGCGCAACAACAAAATTAGAACCCAGCAAAATCAGAGCCCAACAACAGAATCAGGGCCCAGCAGCAGAACCAAAGCTCAGCAGCCATCCAAGAAGTCTTCCAGCAGCAGCAGAACAAAATCCCAACAGCCGTCAAAGAAATCTTCCAGCAGCAGCAGAATCAGAGCCCAATAATCTTCCAAGAAGTCTTTCAGCAGCAGCAGAGCCAGAGCCCAGCAACCATTTAAGAAATCCTCCAGTAGCAGCAGAACCAGAGCCTAAAAACCTTCCAAGAAGTCCTCCAGCAGTAGCAGAGCCAGAGGCCAGCAGCCGCCCAAGAAGTCCTCCAGTAACTGCAGAAGATCAACACATCAGTAGCAACTGTTCCAGGTTCCAGATTCAACTCAACTTCAAAGAAGTCAACTAATTAATTTAGCCCGCTGCTTGCAAAGTTCAAGTGAGTTCAATTTGTTTTTAAATTTTCCGACTTGTAATAATTATTTTGTTGTTTCAGTTGCAGTGAGCGAAGACGCCACTTCTCCGGTCTAGGTTTCGCTGGGGTTTTCCTAGGCCCAAAGGGAGAATTCCCGGAGAAGAGTTCGTCTCTTTCCCCTTAGTCATTGCCTGGGGACGAACAAGGCTTGAAACAACGCAACAGCATCGCGGACAAGAGTTCCAACAAGACAACAGTATCGAGTAATCAATAATTAATCTTCGAACCTTTGTACCTTTTCCTTATTCCCAAAATAAAATCATTCCTACAAAATTTACAGTCGTTTTATTTCTAAAACCTATTTTAATTATTTTCAGAAGTAGTTAGGCTTAAAATGGTCTTTGTTCTGTAACTTATTTTAGAATTACCAAATAAAACCTCTCTCATAAAATTAAATGTATTTTATTTATTTTAAAAACCTGTATTTTTTTCAGTCAAAAATGAATAATATCTAATTGTTACATTTGTAAATTCAAAACAGTAAATAGACGGGCAACTCGCAATGCAAGTTTCTTAAAAATTGAGAACCCTTTTTTCGTCTGCCTAAGGGTGCTAGTCATAATAAAAACCATTTATTGTATGAATAATAAAATAAATCCTCCAATCAAACATTAATTTTGCTTTATTTATATTAAAAATAATTAATAAATGTAGTACAGCAAAACAAATCCAATTTGGTAGACATTAAAAAATAAAATTAAAAGTCCCCCACAATTTTTTTGATAGACTCAACCGTTTAGCCAAAAAAAATTATTTAGTTTTCATTTATTCAGAATGAGCTACGTGATGCCACCTGTATAGTGAAATATAAACTTATTGCTGGACAGAACGCAAAAATGAGTACGACAAACAAAAAAATTCTTCAAGTAAACTCCCATTATTTTCAAAAAATAAATGGGATACTTCATTTCCTACTTTTTGATTTGTACTCTCGTTACGTCCGAAATCATTTTTTCACATATTAACAATTTCCAAGTGAACGCGGGCACTAATCAAAAAAAAGATTCAGGAAGTACCCCAACTAATTTTTAAAAATAGGTTGACAACTTGAAACTATATTCCAGTTGTCCTACTCATTTTTGAGTTATTGACACCTGCATCTTCCATAGATTATTTACCAATTATTCGAAATTGAGTGCAGGAAGCGAAGTCATAATATTTTTGGAAAATAATTGAGGTACGTCAAGTAAAATTTTTTGAATAATTTCTACCCTTGCAAAACTGGTACTAAATACAAAAATTATTTTATGCTGAATCGATACACAATTATAATCAAGTATTCTTCAAAATAAATTGCCATTTACTCACAAGAAAATAAAATTGCTTCAGAATTTCTCAAAACGAGGTACATGCTGCCATCTCTTTGATTGTGGTGAACTAACAAGTAATCAGATCATACAATATAACTTCTCAACAGAAAACCGTAGTTTAAACGTCAATTTCCAATAGAGAGTTTATATCTCCTAAATGAATGATTTTAGATTTATCAATTAACCTTTTATAAAAAGTTTATATCATCTTATTTATTTTACAATTAAAATTGAATCTAGTCCTCTATCGATCAAACCCACAAAGAATAAGGGTAAAATAATGCAACGGGAATTTGGTCATACTTTACATCTGTTCAATAAATAATCGCAAATATCAACGGCACTTCGGCGCCATATCCTTGAAGGCGGCAGTTGGGCCCCGAACATAATTCTTTAAAAATAAGACCAATTTCTTCAACAACATATTTTATTAGAACTAATCCACAATCAATAATTCATAATCCACCATTCTATTTTGGACTGGAATTAAAATTGTGGAATTTGGGTTGGGATTGGGATTGTGAATTTTAAATTTTGAATTGGGATTGGGATTGGGGCTGTGGATTTTTGATTGGAATTGGGTTTCTGCATCTTGGATTTTGGATTAGGATTGGGATTGTGGATTTTTGAATGGGATTGGGGTTGTGGATTTTGTATTGGGATTGGGTTTCTGGATCTTGGATTTTGAATTGGAATTGTGGATTTTTGATTGGGATTGGGATTGGGGTTGTAGGATTTGGGATTGGGATTGGATTTCTGGATTTTGAATTGGAATTGAGATTGGGATTGTGGATTTTTGATTGGGATTGGGATTGTGGATTTTTGATTGAGATTGGGATTGTGGATTTTTGATTGGGATTGGGGTTGTGGATTTTGGATTGGGCTTAGGATTGTGTATTAGGTTTCTGGATTTTGGATTGAGATTGGGATTGGGATTGTGGTTTTTTGATTGGGATTGGGATTATGGATCTTTGATTGGGATTGGGGTTGTTGATTTTGGATTGGGTTCAGGATTGTGGATTGTGGATTTTGAATTTTGGATTGGGATTGAAATTGTGGGTTGTGAATTGGGACTGAGAATAAAATTGTGTATTGTGGATTGGGATTGTGATTGTAGATTTTTAATTGGAATTGGGATTAAAATTGTGGATATTGGATTGGGATAAGGATTTTGGATTGGGATTGGGATCGTGGATTTTGGATTTTGAATTGAGATTGGGATTGGGGCTGTGGATTTTAGATTGGGATTGGGGCTGTGGATATTAGATTGGGATTGGGTTTCTGGATCTTGGATTTTGAATTGGGATTGTGGATTTTCGAATGGGATTGGGGTTGTGGATTTTGTATTGGGATTGGGTTTCTGGATCTTGGATTTTGGATTGGGATTGGGATTGGGATTGAGGATTTTGGATTGGGATTGTGGATTTTCGATTAGGATTGGGGTTGTAGGATTCGGGATTGGGATTGGATTTCTGGATCTTGGATTTTAGATTGGGATTGGGATTGTGGATTTTCGATTGGGATTGGGGTTGTAGGATTTGGAATTGGGATTGGGTTTCTGGATTTTGAATTGGAATTGGGATTGGGATTGTTGATTTTTGATTGGGATTGGGATTGTGGATATTTGATTTTCGATTGGGATTGGGGTTATAGGATTTGGGATTGGGATTGGATTTCTGGATTTTGAATTGGAATTGGGATTGAGATTGTGGATTTTTGATTGGGATTGGGATTGTGGATTTTTGATTGAGATTGGGATTGTGGATTTTTGATTGGGATTGGGGTTGTGGATTTTGGATTGGGCTTAGGATTGTGGATTAGGTTTCTGGATTTTGGATTGGGATTGGGATTGGGACTGTGGATTTTTGATTAGGATTGGGATTATGGATTTTTGATTGGGATTGGGGTTGTTGATTTTGAATTAAGTTTAGGATTGTGGATTGTGGATTTTGAATTTTGGATTGGGATTGAAATTGTGGGTTGTAAATTGGGACTGAGATTAAAATTGTGTATTGTGGATTGAGATTGTGATTGTAGATTTTTAATTGGAATTGGGATTAAAATTGTGGATATTGAATTGGGATAAGGATTTTGGATTGGGATTGGGATTGTGAATTTTGGATTTTGAATTGGGATTGGGATTGGGGCTGTGGATTTTTGATTGAGATTGGGATTGTGGATTTTTGATTGGGATTGGGGTTGTGGATTTTGGATTGGGCTTAGGATTGTGGATTAAGTTTCTGGATTTTGGATTGGGATTGGGATTGGGACTGTGGATTTTTGATTAGGATTGGGATTATGGATTTTTGATTGGGATTGGGGTTGTTGATTTTGAATTAAGTTTAGGATTGTGGATTCTGGATCTTGGATTTTGGATTGGGATTGAGATTGTGGATAGAGACTCAAATTGTGGATTGTGGATTAGAATTGAAATTTTGAATTGGGATTCAAATTGTGGATTGTGGATTGGGATTAAAATTGTATATTGGAATTAAAATTGTGGACTGTGGATTGCGATTGAAATTGTGGATTGTGGATTGGGATTGAAATCTATGAAAAAGAGAAGTCCGATGAAGAGAGGTAGGTAGGGTGACGGGAGGCACAATTTATATATCTTTGCACCCCGGCGGTAAGTAGGCTAGAGCCGTCTCTGGATTAGTAACAAAAGTAAGCAGAAGACTTGAGTAGTATAATAGTGAAGCTGGAGCAGTGAATATCAAACAGTGAAGTGATCAGTGGATATAAATAGTTAAATATAAATATCTGCGACTTTGTTTAAGTTAGTATTAAGTGATAAATAAATAATATAGTGTTGTTAGTGATATTTAGAAGAATAATACTTTTATTTCATTTTAAATTATCAAATGGCGACTTTTATTTAATTACAAACTATTTCTTCGAAGCAATATCTATCCTTATTATAGACCCTACACCCCAATTTCTAATCTTAATCAAATACGCTTTGCAAAGACTATAAATATATTGAAACGAAACTTTTACTCGTTCATGGATTGATAATTGACTTTTCCCTAAAGCTACACTTATAGTATAACTAGAAATATCCACTATTTGATGTATCTTCGTATAACTAATGCTGAGATAGTCACTAATACTGCATTTATTTTATTATTTGAACAACAGTACTGTTTTCTATTTATTTCCAACAAGAACACTTATTTAACATCACTGTTTCACTATCTATTTTTTACCATTGCGCGCTCTGTATTTGAACTACGTACTCTATTATTTCTGCGCGATCCGATTATTATTCCAATTTTCTCCTACTTCCTTACTCACTCACTAAATGTCCAATTTTACTTGTTTTCCAGCTTATATACCTGCGACTGTTGCTTTCCAAATCCTTTGAGAAATTTCAATCTGGTCAGACGTCACCACGTCCTTGACACATATCAGTCAGTTGCGCTGGCTAGACAACAACTATATTGCGTATATCACCCGTCGTGTCGCAATGAAAGTATACTCTGTGGGGACACTGTTCGTTACAATACTCTCACTATTCACATCAAGTTGAAAAAGAACATATTCCTTGTGGAAGATTTGCGAATAGATAAAGAATAGTTTATTTCAAGTGGGTTTCAGTACACAATTTATTCTATTCATGAGAATGCACCTTCAATTGCCTTGTTTTGAATGAATACAGCTATATTTAATAAATTCACACACCCTGCTTTGTTTTGAACACTCGATTGAATTTGAATATATAAAACTGGTAATATTTGATTGATGGATATTCCAGCAAACAATAAATATAAATCTATTACAGTTCATTGGATTTAAAGCATTGCTATTCAATTCAGTGCATCAGTGAACTAATGTATCCGTTTTACACGTGCATCTGTAATTCAGCCAGCATTCGAACATTAACTAGAATATTTGAGGTGAATTGGTCACGTGACAGGAACTAAATTTACCCGTTGCAATGCCATAAAATATGCATACATGTACGAACGAATTAGAATTGCAATGTATACATGCGAAATTTACTAACAGTATAAGTGCACACTTTCTGTGTACTTTTATTTCTGCATTTCTACAAGTATAGTTGAACCGACAAAATTCACATTGCGAGATTTTGATGGAAATATCCATTTTAAGCATCCCTGTCTGAATCTATTTTGACTATTTTCGGCTTGACGACGGTACATGTGTATGTATGTAATTTTGCATTTGAGACTGGTGTAAGGTCTAGTTGTGCACCTCGCATCATGGTTGCAAACGTCTGTACTGGAAGTTCACTTTACATGAATTTTTTTCTAATTTTGCACATAAATGGTTAACCGTAAGATATTGAAATTCAGTATTTGGAATTACTGTAGAATCTTAATGGTTATCTTACATTTTATAACAGACTTTTCGAGTTTTTCGCATAAACTCAGAACAATCAGTCGTAGAATATTGAAGTTTCGTATGAAGCATCTCTATAATATCTAGTTGTATACCTCGCATGATGATTGCGATCGGCAGAACTGGAAGTGCCGTGTACTGGGCAGTTTTCCGAATGTTTCGCATAAATTCAGAACGATCAGCTGTAGAATCATGAAATTCAGTATTTAAAGCAATTATAGCATTCAAATGATAATTTTATATTCTCGTAGCAATCTACTAAGCCAGGAGTAAGCCTATGACAATAATTTTTAATTTTCGCATAAACTCGGAAATATTGGTCGTAGAATGATGAAATTTAGTATTTGAGACTGCTGCTGCATTTTAATAAATTGTAACAGTGGGGCTATACGTAACTCGAAAATCTCAAAACCGTCGAACGTATTCGTATTTAAGACTGGTAGAGGGTGTTGATTTGCACATCGCCTTATGGTTGCAATCGTCTGTACTGGAAGTGCACTTTACTCCAAATATTTTTTGAATTTTCTCCATAAATACAAAACAATCGGACATAGAATGTTAGAATTCACTATTTAAGATGACTAAATGCCCATATCCTATTTTCATTGAGATCGATTATGAGCCGGAAGTGCACTTTACTTGATAGTCTTTTGGAATTTTCCGCATAAATTCGAAACGATCGGCTATATTGAAACGATTATCCGTGGAACGAAGGAATTCTATATTTGATTATTAATTATCGTTTATTATTATATGTCCACGTCAGATTTTTTAGTTCAAAATTGTGAAGGGAAAAATATTCTCACAATTTGCTGAGAGGGACTAAATAGAGCTAAGCATATTACAACTTCTTCCACTTCCTTTGACATGACGACCGCTGTATCGTCTCTGGACGGGATCCGTACAGTCCATTTTAATATATCATATACAATTCGCAAGCTAAATTATATTGAACCAAATTCCCTGTATTAGTTAGGTCTACTCGAAACGCAAGCAAAGGAATATAGCCCTTATTGAATTCTGACGCTTGATTGGATAATACCATAAGGACGAAAACTGTATGTTCAATTTTAGAAAATGAAGGCTCGTATTCACCGAGGTGGTCCGAGAGGCCTCGCACCTCAAACCGATATGAGTCAGTTTTTTTTTTAACACAATGATTGATTCTATGATAAGCAATATGGATTCGAGATTTATGTCATGAACATTTTAAAAATTTTGGCTTCCTATGATTTGAGAAAATTCAAAAATATACCAAAAGAGCAAATAATGAAAAACTTTCAAGATTTACGCATAGTCCTGCGAGTGGGTGAAAGAAGTGTCTTCCAACCTTACGATTGTATAATCCTAAATATACCAGATTTCATTAAAGATGTGAAAGAATTGCTTCAATAATAGAAAATAACTTGAATGAAAATCCAAATATTTACATTGTCTATCGAATTCTGTTATTGTTAATAATCTTTTATTCTCATTTCTAAAACAGAAATATCTTGTCTGTTCAATTTCTAAGACATTTTTATTAATTTTATTAAATGTGTTAGACAACATGTTCCTTACAAATTTTAATTATATTGTTTCTGTCGATCATATTTGTATTTCTGAAGATATTCTGATGAAACTATCCATCGTGTTACATCTAAGTAAGATCACAATACTTTCCACACATTTTGATTATATCTATTGAGTCGGAAAATACAGCTACAAACTCCTAAATGTTATTTGTCAGGTAATGGTATTCGTATTGTTTGAGATATTTCATAATAATTCTTATTACATTAGAATGAATCGTGCAGAATACGATATTTTTTACAGACTTCAATTATCTCAATTCGTTCAGGAGAAACAGAGTCAAATAGTGTGTGCTTCTGATTCGGCTATTCTCTCTTCCGTCCGTTACTTAATAGAGCGTGCGATCGTAGTATCTTTATGTTGTTTATAACAACAAAAATTATCAGAATCGATTCTTCTTGATATATTTTATCTTAGAATATACAAATTTTAGCCTATTTAGGTCACATATTTTAGAAATTAGGCAATATTTGTGATTTTGATGACTCATCACTTTTCAACGGGCGCTTCAGGCACCTTGCAAGCTTCTAGTAATAATAAATTTACTGTAATGTAAATAGCATTATCAATTAATGAAAACAAAGAATCAAAATTATTATATTATAATACTTAATATGAGACATGAAAGCAGAAAATTTATTTGTAAATCGTATAAAGCACGGATTTTGGTTTTGGCCGTTCTGCTATAAAAGTAAACAATCAGCGACCGATCGAATGTTGTGTATTTTTTGTTTTAATTCTGTATGCGACATGCGCAAGTGCTGACGGGTCGGAGTAAACAATGATCATCTTCTATTTTTGTACCAATTGACTTTACTTGACAGTCTTTTAAATTTTTCCGCATAAATTCAAAACAATCAGTCGTAGAATAGCATTTCTGTAACATCTAGTTGTGCACCTCGCATTATGATTGCAATCGTCTGTACCGGAAGTGCACTTTACTCGGAATATTTTTTGAACTTTTCGTTGGAATTCAGTATTTAAGACGACTGTAACATTTGAATGCTCATATCCTATTTTCACAGTAACGATTGAAGAAGACTTGAAAATATCAGATCATGAAACTATAAGAATAAATATAAACCAACAACTTCACAAAAAGGAACTCGTAAAAACACAATGGTTGCAAGGATATAATAAATCAGAATTCATTAATAACTTGGATAAGCTTAATATCAATGGATTACTTGAAAAGCAAGAGAACATTACCGGTGAGTTTTTGAATTTATTTAGAATTGCTCTTAGTGATTTTATCAAACAAAAAGCCATACCGGTTGTAAATAATGTCAAATGGAATAATCCGAATTTAAATAATTTGAAACAAGAGAAGATTAGATTATACAAGAAATCAAAATTTACAGAGCTAGAGGAAGACTGGAATAGTTATAAACTGTGTAGAAATAAATATGTACAGCTATTAAGAAAAGAAAAGAATTCATGGTTTCAAAATAAATTGGATCAAGCAGAATCAAACCCTAGAGAAACTTGGAAAGTATTAAAGAGCTTAGTAGGTAATAACAAACAAAATATAATTAACTGCATAGAAACAAATACTCATACGGTCATCAATAATAAGGAAATGGCAAAAAGTCTCAACAATTATTTTGTTGAAAGTATTCAGCAGTTGAATGAAAGTATAAAACCAAATAGAAATGATATGCAATCATACTATCATGAATTCACAAATAAGTGCGTTAATAGCTCCTTCAAACTAAAAGATACCAACTTGAGTGAATTAGAAACAATACTAAAATCTATGAATAATAAAAAAGATATTGATCTGATAAACCGCGAAATGCTCGCAGATACGTGGACAGTAACAGGAAGTATTTTGCTGCATATTGTAAACATATCAATGAAAAAAGGCAATGTGCCGGATGAGCTGAAATGTGCTACGGTCGTACCAGTTCCTAAAATCTCAGGATCAATAAAATGTGAAGAATTCAGACCTATAAATAATGTGAGTGTAGTAGAAAAAGTTTTAGAATTGTGCGTTAAGAAGCAGTTGATGGAGTTTATCAACAGCAACAACATTCTTGCTGAAGAGCAATCTGGCTACAGAGAAAAACATTCTTGTGAGACAGCTTTGAATTTTGTTTTAAATGATTGGAAAACTGAGTTAAATAAGAATAAAAAGATAATTGCCGTGTTTTTAGATTTCAAGAGAGCGTTCGAGACTGTAGACAGAGAATTATTAGTTAAAAAATTAGGGTATTATGGTATTGAAGGCAATGCGCTTGATTGGTTTGAAAGCTATCTACATAATAGGAAACAGAAAACAAGGGTAAATGGAGAAGAATCTGATGTTGTTAACATTGATATTGGGGTACCACAAGGAACCGTATTGGGAGCACTATTATTTTTATTATATATAAATGATATAATTCATGCAGTCAAATTTTGTAAAATAAAATTGTTTGCGGATGATACGCTACTATATATAGCTACAGATTCAATTGACGAGGGAATGGACAAAATAAAATCTGATGTCAATAGCTTATTAGACTGGTTAAGTTACAATAAGTTGAAAATTAATATTAAGAAAACAAAATATATGATCATTAGTACAAAAAATGAAGACATTCAAAAATTAGTGACAAAAGAAGGTGAAATTGAACAGGTGTCAATGATAAAATATTTAGGAGTTTTTATTGATTATAGATTAAGCTTTAATGAGCACATAGACTATATATGCAAAAAAATGGCTAAAAAAATATATTTCCTACAAAGAATTAGAAACAAAATGAACTACATTCAAGCGATAAGAATTTATAAATCAATAATAGCACCACATATAGATTTTTGCGCTACAATACTTTTTCTTTGTAATAACTCTCAATTACACAGAATGCAGAAGCTCCAAAACCGGGCAATGAGGTGCATATTAAAAGTCAATAAATTAACTAGCACAAAACTTATGTTAATCACTCTTCAATGGTTGAGTATAAAACAGAGAATATATTTTTCAAGTCTCATTTTTATATTTAAAATTAAAAATAGAATACTCCCAAGTTATTTGAGCAAAGATATCGTTTTTGTAGGAGATTGCCATAATTACGACTTACGTAATAAAGGTGATATTAAATTACCTAAAATGTTGAAAGCTTGTACTCAGAATTGTTTAGTATATAAAGGTTTTCAGATATTCAATAACTTAAGTGATGAAATTAAGAATCTGAGCAATGTAAAAACTTTCAAAAGAGAATGTAGCAAATATGTAAGGAATAATGTGAATTAACTTTATATTTGGTACAAAACTATCGCTTATATTCCATTGTAAAATGATTATCTTATTCAAATATTTATTGTTCAATGTAATAGCATTTCAGCTAAATAAATACTATTATTATTATTATTATTATTAAGATCGACTGAGCCGGGAGTGTACTTTACTTGACAGTCTTTTAGAATTCCTCGCATAAATTCGAAACGATCGACTGTGAAGTATTGAAATTTAGTATTTCAGTCTGCTGTAGCATCTGAATGATTGCCTTCTATACTTATAATAATCGACTGTACTGCAAGTGCACTTCAGTTGCATTTTTTTTTAATTTCGCTTATAAATTCAGAGCTATCAGCCGTAGAATCTTGGAAATCAGTATTTAGGAATGTTGTAGCATAAGAATGGTGACGTACTGTTTCCATTTAGAATTTTTTGGATAAATTCAAAATTATTAGTCGTGGAAAGATGCGATTTTGTGTTTATTATATGCAAAAATATATCCAATGATGTACAAGTGAATCACGTCAGATTTTTGTTTAAATCAAAAAAATTGTGATTTAAATTAAAAAAAAAAAATGATTTAAATCAGAAAAATCTATTTTTTTTGTTTTTCATTGAAAACAATTATATTTTTTTCCAACCCTTGCTTAATAATGTAATGTGTAGATGCAGATGCACCTCCCTGAAAGTAATCCTAGCGGCGCCCATGTGTAACATCCAAATAATCACTTAAATTGCAATCGATTTTGCCTTATGTCAATGTCAGTGTCAACTATCAATTATTTAGTCAAAAAGTGTACAAGTCATGTGGTGTCCACATTGGATTTTTTTTAAAGTGAAACATTTTTTAAACTTGAGTAAAATTGTTTGAAAATCATTTTTTTATCAATAATTAATCGATTACATCAATTCAGACAAACAATGTCCATTTGGAATTTGATTAAACAAAAAAATATACTTTTTGAAGAGAAATATCTTTTGAATTGGTCTTTATCACTAAACTTGAGTTATAAATAAATTGTGATGGTGACGAGATTAAAGTTGACATAAAATATTGACTTTATAATTTGTATTGAGGCAGATTTTTTGCTAAGAGCCTAAATAAAATTCATATTTATCATGTAAAAAGTACTGCAATTAAAATACCAATTTATTGAATAATTTTCATTCTTTTGTTGACAATGCATGCAAATCATTAAGAAAATCCTTCAAAATTTTTAGAGAAGAATTAGAAATTTATTTTAAGAAAAGTACAACAAAAATTATCACAAAACAATTTTAAAATCTATTTAAGGCAGTACATAGTTCCCCCACATATCCTTCTTCTCATCCAACAAAACAATTGAGCTCTCAAAACATTTTTTCAATATATCTTCAAGTTTTTCTTTTGAATATACCTAAAAACAATAATTATAATCATCCACCATATTCAAATAAAATAACATTACCTGATAGAGTTTATGCTTCTCTGAAGCCAAAATATCAGCGAGTTGAATGCACTCAGTGTGATCTCCCATTTCAGACAAGACCACATACAATAAAAGAACAATTTCCGGAATACAGGTTTGCCTCAAATGAGAAGGATCATCACTTCCGTTGAGCCACCCACCATCAGGGAATAGAATAACGTTATAAAGCTTAATTTTAGTCGTTTTAGCTAGATGGGAAACAGTTAATTTCCATCTTTCCGTTTCCGCTTTGTGCTGGGACACTCTGTGTTCATGTGCGACTTTCTCCGTAAAAGTTGCGTTTTCTGGTAGAGATGGCGGAGATTGAGGCTTCGAATGATGAAAATATTTGAACCAATCATTGAACGATTCTTGAGCGTCGAGGTAAGTTTTGTAGGAAAGATGTTCTCGGATGCATTTTTGGATTGATTCTGGTATTTCTTCGTCTGGAATTGCCAACAGTGATTCAATTGCGGAAAGAGGAATCTTGGTGAATGCTAATTTAGCAGCATCAATTTTGTTTAAAGTGAGGAAGTATGAAATGAGTGCGTTGCTTTGTATTATAGCTTCGGCTCGCTGCGATGGATAAAATAACACCCAGTCCAGAGCGGAGATTTTGATTCTGTCTTTCTCTGTTATGGTTTGCTATAAAAAAGATAAATGATAAAAAAAATACATCAGTTCACAGAATAATTCAGCCGAAAATTTTCAACAATTTTTATTTAGTGGTTTATGGAATATTTTATGAAACCGTTCTAGTTGTCCTTGTCTAAGCCAGGGGTCGACAGCTCGAAAACTCGTGCAAAATAATGATTTACAATACATGTATGAAATGTTATACTTTAATGCATGAGCGACTTGAATGAAATATGAGCGAAGCATTCGTCCTAGTTTTCGTAGAATTAATAATTTTTATTTTGTTAATGTCATTTTTACGGCTACTATCTGGAAGATGAAGAAACAAAATTGTGAATCGAAATTGATATAAATATTCTTTGAAATTTTAATTAAAATATCAAGTTCAAAATGTACAAAAGCATTTTAAAGGTTTTTAGTTAGACTATTAAAGGTGGGTTTATGTTCGAAAATTTAAGAATAAGGAGTAAGACTTAGTTTAGTATTAAGAATAGTTTTAAGGCAGGTGTTTATGCTGCCAGTTTTAAGGAATAAGAATAGAGTTAAAAATAGTAAAATTATATCTTCCAGGTTGGGGAAAAGTGGTTCTATTTATTATTCTAATGTTGGTAGCGACTTTTATAATTTACATTATCATATGAATAAGTTATATTGATATTATTTATTCATGTTATTTCATAATTTATTAGTATGGAGAACAGTAATATTAATTAATCTGCTGCTGGATTAGTTGTTTGCTGATATAGATTTTCATGCGTTCTCTACAGATAATTTATATCCAAACGCAGGATCTTTTTTGTTCCACAACTGCGAATATTGCTGAACAAGTTCAATTAAATTTGAGAGTAGTTCGTCCATACTTGCAAACATCGATAGTTAATATTTTCAGGTTATGTCCTACTAGTTTGAAACGTTTGACGTTTGTCGCACAAGCGCATTTCACTAATAAATTTAAGAATGAGGCGTAAAGTTGAAAATTAACCAACTCTTAATTAATAAACCTTATTCCTTATTCTTAATTCTGCAGCATAAACCGATCCATATGTAATAACTGTTTCAACTTAAATACTATACTTATTCTTAATTCTTATTCTTAAATAAAATGAGCATAAACCCACCTCAACACATTTATTTTATAGATAATTACTTAATTCTGCAGCATAAACCGATCATTATGTAATAACTGTTTTAACTTTAATACTATTCTTATTCTTAATTCTTATTCTTAAATAAAATGAGCATAAACCCACCTCAACACATTTATTTTATAGATAAAATAATATTTAATGGATATTACGCTGATTGTAGGGCAGAAACACTTCAGAAGAAAAAGTTCTATTAGGATGTTATTTTTATTTAAAGTCCAATATTTCGTAACAATTTTGTTGCTTCATTAAGGATAAAATAGGTATAACTTGGAGTAAATTTGTAAAAATTTTTTAAAACAGTTGAAAATTTTCTTGTCGGTAGTCATTATAACAATACATTACATGACTAAATATTGGTAGCACAAACTCAAATTGTATGTCAAACGGTAAAACCATATTTATGATTAAAATTATTTAAAATTCACAGCCAACGTGATGACGCCATTTTTTTGACTCAAAAAAAAATGGCGTCACTAACTTGGCTATGAATTTCAAATTTTGAATTTTAAATAGTTTCTATCATAAATATGGCTTTACCGTTTGACATAAATTTGAAATATTGGTTTTTAAATAAAAATAATACCGTAATTAAACTTTTCTTCTGAAGTATTTCTGCCCTACAACCACCGTAATATCCGTAAAATATTATTTTATCTTTCAACAAGTCGATTTTACTTCTTTTCAACATTTATTTTATACTCGTGCTATAACATTAAATGCGCAGTAAAAATCCAAATCACAATTAATTAGTTCTTGAAGATACTTTTCATATACCTATATAAATTAATAAATACTAACAATGCCACTCCATTTTGTGATACAATTTAAAAAAAATAAAAGAATAAAAAAAAAACGTGAAATATATTTTTTATCTTTTTATTTACATCATGATTTTGTTTCAATCCTGGTTTAAAATATTGATAAATCCAATTGATGATTTTCCAACCGAAAATGTGCATTGAAAATGTGCAATAGAATTTTTATTACGCTGTTTTCACAAAGGCCTACTCTCTACATTGAAAATTATGTAAAAAAAACTGTCACTTTTTATACGCTCGTAGATGAAAATATTTTTTGATGTATAATTTCAATCATGTTCCTAATTTTACACTAAATATTCGATTTTCAATTATCATCCAAATTTCCTTCAAATTTTGAAGCCGAATTAAATTTAAGCTTGAAATGTTCATTATTTATTCTGTAAATTATCAATATGCAGAAAAATCACGTGTGCAAGATCGTATGAAATCATCTTCTCTTTCCACTTCAATCTCACAAGAAAATTTTTGCTTTTATTATTAGTAATACAAATAACTATTATTTGGTCGTCGAAAGTAAATCCATAAACTATCTCGTAAAACATATAAATATTAATTTTTTTGTTTCATTAGTACAAAAAAATTGCATGATTTTGTGATAAGTAAAAAGATTGCCGAACGATGCAACGTAAAGCAAAATCTAGCAACGAGTCCTAAATAAGCCTTTTTCGGACGAATGAAGCATAATACTTTTCACCAACCACCAAACTTGCAAAGTTAACTAGAACTATTCAAATCAAGACACCATAACTTTTTGCTTTGAAATAATTATAATTGGCATGATTCTATTCAGCGTTCGCTGTAATTCAAGAAAAATTCATTTATGTACTGAGATGGAATTTACTCTTTGTACTTGAAAAAAATTTAGGCATAATTGCCATGGTGATAACAATAGCTCCGCAATAGCATACTTTATATAAGAAAAAAAGTTGAAATAATTATTCAATGAATAAAATTGTGAAGAGCTTTTCGACAGATATCAAAATAGCGGAATAGTAGTTTATTTCAGCCCGAAAGACGAGTGGCTATTTTTATTGAGTAACTAACCACTAAATAATATCCAACATTAGTCACTTAATGAGAAAAAATAACGAAATTACAGGAAACAGTAATTATCATAACAAACGCGTTATTGTTACTTTTTATTACTCATGCAGGATAAGTACCATTTTGCGCACGTTTTTCCGGGCGGTAAATGGCTCTTTGGCTTTTGAGTGCGCCAAGTATAATTTGAGTGCGACAAGTAAACTTGTCGCACGCAAATCATTTATCGCTCGGAAAAATAAGCGCAAAATAGTACTTATCTCGCATTCGTAATAAAAAATAGTATCTGTAACTCGTGCGGTGCTGTCAATTGCCCTCTTGAGCGAATGAACGCACTCACTTCGTTCGTGCGCCCAACTTCGCTCTCGTGGGCAATCGACAACTTATCGCACTTGTTGCACAATATACTATTGTAATTTCTATGTTGTACTTAAAGCTTCCGAATGTATTTTCAATGTGAAAAAAAAAACCTAACATATGAAAATAATTTAAGTCATTTTAAGAGATAAAAAGTTGTATTACACTGTTGTAAAATCTGGTTAGTCATTCAAGAAAAGTAGTCACTCGCTTTTCAGGCATCTTTTGTGCCTAATATATCGTATTCCGCACTAGTAAAATTAATTACTATTTTCTTAGTATCATCCCATTATAACATTATTCAGTGGGAAGAATTTAATATTCACCTGCAAATTGCTAGTGTACTCTTCGAAATCTTCTGGTTTATTTCTAATATTCTCCACGACTTGCTTAGTAATAACTTTAATATTCAATCCCGCCTCTTCTCCGTACCGCAAAGCTAGTTTTCTCTCTTCATTATCCATAATATTTTCCAAAAAGTTAGCATAGAATCTAATTTGTTGATGCTGACCTAAAGTTGCGGTGTAATACGCAACTAATTGTGGCTCATTCCGTTCTATTAAACATTTCACATACCTAAAATAAAAAAAAATATTTCAAAAACTATTAGGAAGTTATTTTTCATATTTCAAATGACTCACGCTTCTAGAACTCGTTCCCCAATATCATCTCTTTGATTATGCCCTATCTGTTTAAAAAATAGGACAATATGAGCCAAAAATCGCAAAAAATGAGGTGTTGCTATTTCAGAATCCAGCCAAAGATCAATCTGCTGCATCAACTGTGGTATTTGATCCAAAATTAAATATTTTTGAATCAAATGCTCTGGAAGATTTCCTTCTTCTCTGATGCGACTATCTTGCGAAGATGACATTTTCTCGAAAATCTCTTCAAGCGACAATCTGCGAATAATTTGATTGAAATATTTTTATAATTCAATAAATGATTTACTTACTTGTTGTTCCAATATTCGGATGGCAGAGGTTTATAATTTCTGGGTACGAAATCTCTAATTTCAGATTCTACTCGTATATCTACCATTGTTTTCATGTAAGCCCAAAGTTGATCTTCCCAAGATGTACAAACTGGTAATAAGCTTTGTAGGCAACCGCAGAATGTGGCCACGGTAGCTCGATCATAAATATTAATATTTTTCTGCAAATCAATTTCAATTAAACGAGCACGCGGACTTGAAAACTAGTTACCTGATGGCAATATTGCCAGGCGATCGTCTTCCAAATATCTCTATTCTCATTTCCTTCAACCAAATTGACTTCATTATCTCTCTGCGAATCTCTTTGCATTGTGGCCACCCTACACTCCAATTCTCTTTTTTTGTGAGCTTCACGTCTTTTCAGATCTTCTTCAATAGTCATATTATTGAGATCAATAGCAGGAATTGAATTATCATGTCCATCAATTTGCATCTCCTTTTCTCTTTCTTTCATATAAAGCATACATTGATGCTGTTGCTCATCGTGATACAGCCTCCAACCTTCTAAAATGGCCGCTCTCCAAGGATGTCCGCAATAATTACAAATTTGCTGAGCTTCTTCCAGTCTTCCGCACCGAACTTCTCTAAAAATTTTCTTGCAAAGTCGTTCCTCGTCTTCCATGTCAAGATCATGAAGGGGTAACCGTTCTCGGTTTGGAGCATCAGGATCAATTGTTGAAACAATCGCCCTAGAGCTGCGGAAAACAATACTATCGGACGCTTGCAATTGATGCAGAGTATTTTCCCAGCCGACTGTTTTATCAGTAAAATATTGTACTTTTGTCTCATCTGTTTCACTATCTAGAGCACTACACTCTAACCAATCAATAATAAGCTGACTTTCCCGAATTAGCGAGTCGCGCTTAAATAAATCTTCAATACACATTTTTTCACTAAATCCTAAATATGGCAATAGATTATTTTCTCTTAATTCATTATTCAATCTATCTTGATATAAACAATAAATCAATCTCCAAGTATTTCGCTCATTTTCAAGCCATTTTTCTTCACTAACCCTAGTTCTAACTTTAGCTTTCAAGCCTTTTACTACATTTAAAGTGTCAGTGCAACATCGAGCCAAATCTGAGACGGTATCAAATATCTCTTGGACATTTGTACGAGCTTGAATCACTTCTAAATATTCTACAAACAACGAATCAACTGCATGGTCCCACGGTTTATTACTCACGATCGCAGAGCCAGTAATCGTAGAATTTTGTAATAAATTATTAAGTGTTTTATCTACAATTGAAATACCACCTTCCAGTAAGTATTTCATTTCATCAGGATCCACTGTTAACGATAAATCTATTTTTCGATCGGCAGCAAAAGGTTTTCTGAGATCTTTCGTTTTTTTGGGAGTTGCTGTACGTAACAAACTTCTTCCATGGGGCGATAATGCATCTTCCAATAATCTTGCAGATCTGTTCAAATCCATTGTGAATCTTTAGTTTGTTCCAATAATTATTTTGTGTTTTATTTGCCGCCGCAAAACAACATTTAACCTCGAAATAACTGTCACGCTGCGCTGTCACGACACCGAACGCCAAATTGATACACAGTCCGACATCTAGGTCAAGCAAGCACTACTAAATAACTATTTGAATCCCAAAAATGACCCAAAATTAATTTTGATAATTTTGGAGAAACTATTATTGTTACTAAGATTTTAGCATTCAGTTTATCATCCTACAACTATTATTTTAGTGGATATAAGCTTTTGAAATGTCTCGCATTTCATTGAAGCTTTTGAACTCCTGTACTGGCAGGCTTGATAAATTGAGGGTTGAAATTGTTGAGATTCAGATAAAATAATTAGAATTTATGTAACTGTTTAAGGGTTGAAAACTTGTATGTTTTATTTTAAATTTTACTTATCAGTTCACGAAAATCCAAGAGATGGCAGCATATATTTCGTTTTGAAAAACCTTAAAGTAGTTTTATTTTTTTGTGGCTAAATGGCAGCTTATTTCGAAAAAATGTCCAAGATAATGTCACCCTTAATTACAATTGTGCATTTATTTAACATAAAATAATTTTTATTTTATGTACCAGTTTGCGGGGGTAAAAATTATTGATTACAGCCCTTATAAGATCTTAAATCCAAAAGATATTGGCATAAATTATATAATAAATCAAAAATAAATGCAACTTATCCAGACTGATAATACTAAAGTTATTAATACTTTCAAATAAGGGCTTTAATCAAAAAATTTTACTTCAAGTACCCCACTTATTTTACAAAACTAATATGACTTTACTTGGAACATTTTTTCGTTTCCCGTACTCATTTTCGAGTAATTGGTACAAAATTTGTAAAAGATGCAAGTACCAATAACTCGAAAATGAGTACGATAACCAGAAAATAGTTTCAAGTTAGGTCATACTATTTTTGAAAATTAGTTGGAGTACTTCATGTATAAGTGGAATTTATTTTTGGCTAAAAGGCTCACTGTACCAAAGATTTTGTAGAAAATTTCTTATTTTAGTTTTCAATTGTCTATCTGATGGACATAAATAAATTTTGCAATACTGCGCTTGTTTCGAAATAAATGTGTATTTGCGTTACCATTTATTTTGGCTGAACTATGGCCTAAATCAAAAAATATTTAGAATGAAGTCACATTTATTTTTTAAATTGCATATTATGTCATAATTTTTTTGTCAATAGAGCTAATATTTCCGAAGTCATTGATTATATTATGAATTAACGATTATCTATGAAACCAGAACCCTAATCGCAAAAATGTATATGAAACGCTCGACATCATTTTTAAAAATAATATGAGTTTACCTGAAAGATTTCTTCGATTGGGACCTTCGTTTCTCAAATAAGAGTATGCCAACTTTTTTAAATTAACATTTGGATAAGTCCAGCTTTTAGTTCAAAATTTGTTGCATAGATAGCACCACGTAGCTCGTTTGGAAAAGATGAAAATTTAACTTTTTTTTTTTTGGCTAAACGGCTAATTTCATCAAAAATTTTGATAGGCACTTTTAATTTTATTTTTTTAATGTCTACCAGATCAGCATACGGTTGTTGCTGAAATAAACGATTATTTTATTAATTATTCATCCCTGGAAATAAAGTTGAAAAAATGTTAAAAATAAATAAGTCGAAAATCATGTTTTATTAAAGGTTTTATTTTATTATGTATACAACAAACATTTTTTTAAATATGACTAGCACCCTTTGTGCAATTGAAATAGAGGGGTTTTTAATTTATTCAAAACTGCGTTGCGGATTGCCCGCTAATTAATTTATATTTAAATTTGAACTTATAAATTTGATGATTAATAGTAGATTATATTATTAGGAGCAATCTACCATTTTCTCATTGTTATTTTAGAAAATATTAAAGATACAATCAATAAATACATAAAGATATACATATGAGAAATCTGAATGGTCATCTTAAAATCATACAATAATAAATAGAAAATAAAGTAACCCTTAAAGTAGGTATACTTTTTTTATGGTTTTGCTATTCTAGCTTTTCTTTAATAACCATCCAAAGTTTCATAAATCTCTCGATAACTTTTCCATTTTATAAGTGCTAAAAAATTTTTTATTAATTGCCAATAGCAGGTTCAATTAATTTATATAAAAATATTTTTCCAAATCCGTACAGTAACTTTCAAAAATTATAATGAAATTAATACTTGGAATAAATGAAACCACAGCGTCTGACAATAAAAACAGTAAAAGAGCTGTTGTAACCATCAACTTGAAGATATTTTACAGATCTTGCAATGAATGTAGCATAACTGGCGCCTTCTGCATGTAACAGAAACACAATATAAACAAACCAACCTGTTCACCGACATTTTGTGGTGAATTTCCATAACGTCCTTGACTTTTCTTGTAATATCTTAGACGAGCTGTCAACGTTGTAAAGTAATTGTCGTTAATAATAGTAACACGTTTCGTCTACTATTAGATTGCAACTTGATAATTACAATGCATTTTTTTTTAGCGCTTTTCCACTATAAATTTTAATTTTCTTTAACATATTCAAATGAATTTTTAATTTGTTTGTACGCACAAGCGTAATACTATAAATTTTACGAGCATTGGTAATGAACAGTGTATGAATAAATTCTAAATTTAATATTTTGCGATGACATACAATGTCTATGCATGTAAAACTATCCGTAAGAATATGCCAACATAATAGATAAAAATATAAAGATGTCTTAATCGCACCATCTACCAGGATATGAACATAAAGCACTGAAATTATACTTTTAGATGATTATGAATAACATGCGTTATAACGTGAACTTTGAGTGAAGGATTCAATAATTCTAAAAATATAAACAAATAGGAATCTAATCCAAAGTCACTCAAATTCCGTAACTCTAGCTCAGTGATAACGATCAGTTACGAAATCCCAGGGCCGGACTGGGTAAAGTGAGGCTAGCTTTTCCAAAATAATGAATAAAAAATAAATGTAGTAAAACTACCGTTTGGGCGCCACACAGTTGAAATTTCGTCCCCAGGCTACAACTGCGAAGATGCCTGAAATAAGGTATTGTGGGACAAAGGTAAATGGGAAGGCTATTTCCCGATTAGTCTGTCAGCGTTGATCTTATAGCTGACCATAAAAATAATTATTTAAATACTCTAACACAACAACCTACCGTACCCTGAAGCTGAAATATAAATAATTGGGATAGGCAATTTGCAATCACAAAAACAAGTTATTAGGCTTTACGTAATAATGTGAATATACTTTAATAAAGAAAATATGAAATTGATAATGAAGATAATGATCAAAATTTAAGACTTAAAAAGTACTAGAAAAATAGAGATAGTAAATGCGCCTGATCATAGAGTACTCGACGTACGTAGTTACTTCAAAAATACTACAAACAGGTAACAACGCCTATACGGATACCTAAAGCGATAATAAAACTTGAACGGGCCCTTCCTCGATCGATTCCGGTTCACAGAAACGTATTCCGCATATAACGTAGTGAACAAGAGAAAGAAAACAAATTGTCGAGCGCTCTACGCAACGCGTAATAAAATAAATGTAATAATATATACGTAACAAATGGTACAAACTAAAATAATAATAAAGAAATGGAAGCTAGTTTAACCACGCTCAAGTGGTAGCAAATCAAAAGAAATATGATAATCTAAATATATTTAAATCCTGCAATAAGCTACAGGTGATCAGCAAATAGTAAAAAAAGAACGATAAAATATAAAAGGGGTAGGATTTGATATGTCCACTTAGCTGGATTTCCAGTAGTTGTTGGAGTTGACAGATGATGGCTTCTTGCACCAAGATTGACGCATCGGACTAATTATTCTCCGGGCGGACAATAACCAACAGGTGTAGAAGGAATGATGACGTCACAGTGAAGATGGAAAGCTTGGTCAGAAGGCCAGTGCCTGGATGGATTTCGGCACCTTTGAGTCGAACCAAGACGAGATTTCAACTTGTTTGATCGCTGGTGGTAGACGATAATCAAATTTTTGTGATAATAATCCCCCTGTGATTGGGGTGCTTCCAAAATAGCAAAACTAACGCACTAAACTCGCACAAAACACTAACTTTGCAAGCGACTTGCCTTTAATTCTTTTGATCCCTTGCGGATTACACTACGGTAATAAAACAAGAATAAAAGGTCAAAATTCACGAAAACTTGATTCACTTTGATCGTCTCGACTTCTAGTTCGTAACTGATTTGTATCTCCAAGAGTCAAAATCTACTTAATTTCAAAACATCCCTGGTTCTGTTATGACTCTGTCAACGACCACTCGTAGCAGAGACGCCGTGACCGATATCGTGCATATCACCGAGACAAGGGTTTGTAACTTGATATGACTACAACTAAAGTCAACAAAAAAATAAAATATTGGGTAATAATTATTAATTGCATTTTAGAACAACAAAAAGCGAATAGTAAATAACAAAAGTGGAGTATTCCATTTAATTTAGAATTTCAGAGATTAAGAATCAGAATGGATAAAAAAAAAAATCTGAAAACTGAAAATAAAACGTAACAAACCCCCCCTTTTCTTCGATGAGGTGAAATTTCAGAGAAATTTCATCTCAAACTAGAATGTAGATAATAGAAAAGAAATATGTATAGTGGAGAGAAATACAAAGAAATAGAAGTAAAAAAAATATTCTCTATATTAAAATGGATGTTCAAATATTGTTGTCAGGTGGATCATGCTTCAGATCTTTCACATGCCATGTTCCCGCAACTTTTTTGTTAATATCCTCCAACTCGTAAACAGTTGCACCTAATTTCCGGCGGATCACAAATGGTCCAACGTATTTTGCCGCAAGTTTACTGGCGAAATTTTCTGCAGCGTTAGACAATTTGAAATTGCGGCGCCAGACTCGCTGACCTACAGCATATTCGACAGGTCGTCGTCGTAGATTGTATCGCATTCTGGCTGTTTTCTGGGCTTTGTCCAAGCGTTTACGGACCTCGCTGTAGATTTTGTCAAATCGAGCTGGTCTTTGATCGCCGACGTTCTCGCGATCAAACTCTACGTCTCCATTTGGATCAATGGCCTCCGTCGCATAATCATTTCCTGATATAATGTGCTCTCGACCGAAATTAACAAAATATGGTGTGAATCCAGTTGCCTCGTGAACTAACGTCCGTATCGCACAACTGACTGAAGGTAAAAAAGTCTCCCACTGCTTCTGGTTATCCTCTACATACGAAGCCAGCATGGTCTTTATGACTCTATTCACTCTTTCAGTTGGGTTGTTTTGTGGATGGTAAAGTGCGTTGAATAGAATATTCACATCATACTTTGCGCACACTTTTCTGAACTCACCACTACGGAACTGCACTCCATTGTCGCAGATAAGGTATTGCGGAACCCCAAACATAAGAAAGACATCGTTCTCGACGTGCTTGATTACAGACTGAGAAGTGGCAGTACGAAGCGGAAATGTCAGTACGAATTTACTGTAATAGTCGCAGATGACAAGAATATATTTGAATCCTTTTGAAGAAGGTGGAAGTGGCCCTACCAGGTCTAAGCTAATCATCTGAAATGGCCTAAAAACGCGAGGACGTGATCCCATTAGTCCGGAAGGTGCCTTTTGCTCCACCTTGTGAGCCAAACACGCAGCACACCTTCTAACGTAAGTGGCGACATCGTGCCGCATTTTCGGCCAATAATGCCGTCGCTTCAACTTATTATACGTCTTATTTACCCCAGGGTGGCCTGAAGTAGGAACATCATGAACAAGACGCATAACTTCATGACGCTGTCCTCGTGGAATGACCTTCTTCCAACTGTCTTCATCGTCTGTGAGCAAACTTATGGAATCGCTCACATATTTATACAATTTACCCTCATGAATGCGCCATGCCGGATATTTTCTTGGTTTTTGGGCAACGCAGTCCTTCATTTTTGCGTACCAGAAATCTTCTTCGGCTTGTGGCTGCACAGGTGAAACATGGATGGTATCGGTGATTGGTACTGAGCGAGACAAGCAATCGGGAACTACATGCTCTTTTCCTTTACGATGGACGATTTCAAAATCATGTTGCTGAAGCTTCACTGCCCAACGACACAAACGACCCGACGGATCTTTCAAATTATTTAGCCATACCAAAGAGTGGTGGTCTGTCACAACAGTGAAGCGTGTCCCCTCCAAATAAGGGCGGAGCTTCTCTAATGCCCAAACGACGGCTAAACATTCCCTCTCTGTTGTAGAATAATTTCGCTCATTTTTATTGAGGGAGCGACTTAGAAAGCAAATCACACGCTCACCGTCCTCAAACTCTTGTGACAAAACTGCTCCAAGTCCAAAACCACTGGCATCCGTCTGAACAGTGAAAGCTCGAGAAAAATCGGGGCAAGTAAGAATAGGAGCCGTCACAAGGCATTCCTTAAGCCTCTGGAAGGCAGCCTGACATTCTCCTGTCCATTCCCACTTACGTCCTAGCTTCAACAACGCAGTCAAAGGAGCACTGATAGTCGAAAAATCCCGAACAAATCGTCTATACCATGATGCCATTCCCAGGAAACTACGAACTTCTGACACAGATTTTGGTGTCGGAATCTCTAAAATAGCACTTACCTTATCAGAGTCCACTCGAAGTCCTTGACGATCCACAATATATCCTAGGTATCGAAGCTCGGTACGACAGAACTGACATTTCTCGCGACTAAGTGTCAATCCAGCTGCACGAACTCTGTCAAAAATCTTCTCCAAGATATCCAGGTGCTCTTTGAAACTCTCAGACACTATGATCACATCATCCAAATAAACGAACACGTAAGGTTCAAGTTCAGGGCCTAGAACTCTGTCTATGAGTCGTTGCCAAGTTGCTGGTGCATTGGTTAAGCCAAATGGCATCCTTTTGAAATGAAATAGCCCACGTCCTGGTACACTGAACGCTGTGAGCTCACGACTACTCTCCTCCATCGGTATCTGCCAATAGGCTGATTTGATATCAAGTGAGCTCAGATATTTGGCTCCTCTCAATCTGTCCAAAATACTAGAGATGTAAGGAATGGGGTAAGCATCTTTTTTGGTCACTTTGTTGAGTTGTCTGAAATCAACACAGAATCGGTGACCACCATCTTTTTTAGGAACCAGTAGAATAGGTGATGCCCATGGACTTGCTGATGGTTCTACAATGTCATCTTTTAGCATCTGCTCCAATTCCTTATCAATATGACGTTGCATAACTGGTGATACCGGATAATAACGTTGCTTGATGGGTTCTGCATCAGTGACAATCTTATGCTTGACCAAGGTTGTACAGCCAATACCCTCGCTCATGCGACTCCATGCATGGTCCAAAAATGTATTGAGCTCACCCTGTTGTGTAGTTGTTAGCGCCGGTAAGACTTCACTAGAAGTTTGTAATGCAGAAAGGCTTGAGAAATTCCAGACGTTGTTCCGAAGATCTGGAACAATACCCATGGTACGCCAAAAATCGGTACCAAGGATCATTGGTGAAGTAACCTCTGGGACAATCAGAAATGAAACCAACTTGAGCTGATCCATCAAAACAACGGGCAATATCACTGAGCCTAAACTACCACATTGCTTTCCATTCGCAACCATGCAGACTGGTGCGTCTGTAGCATCAATTTCTAGTTTCAACATACTTAATCGTTTCCAGCCGTCCGTACCTATAATCGATCTCGTTGCTCCCGAATCGAGTAGCCCAAAAAAATTCACTCCAAAGACTGAAACTTGTAAGTATGGTCGCTGATCGGCATCTAAATGTGAAATCACGAAGTTAACAATGGCAAGATTACGTTCATCTGTTAGTTGTTTGACCGTCAGAGCTGCTGTAGAAGACGTTTCGCGGTCCTTTAACGTCTTCGATGACCGTTTCCCGAACACCGCGGACAATTTGATTTGAAAACTCCTGCTCTACCGCAGCCAAAACAATACTGTCGCTTAGGCTCTCGACATTCTTGCGCTTTGTGTCCGGTAGCTTGACAATTCCAGCAGACAATTGAATTTTTCGATGTAGATGGGGTAGGAGAACTGACAGAATGAAGATGAGTTGATTTCTCGCGCCCTTTGTATGCTAAATCCGGCTCAAGAAGTGATTTCTTATTTACTGGTGGTGGTTGAAACTTCTCAGCCATTAATTTACTCCTCTCCAGTTTTTTACAAACTTCCAAAAGACGTTCCACGGTTGTAATATCCTCTAAACCTAAACCTTGAATTAAATATGGTAGGATGTTCCGGTGCAGTACTTGAAGACGCTGGTGTTCAGAAGGTGGGGTGGGTAGACGACTGAACAAGTTGACCATACAGGCCACGTAAGTGCCGACCGACTCTTCTGCTCCTTGAGTACGACGACGGATCTCATCCCACAATTCCGTCTCATAATCAAAAGGCTCAAATTCATGTCGCACTAGTGCCACGAAATCTTTCCACTCCACGATTTTATTGCGTACTGACCTGTACCAAATAAGAGCTCGTCCTCTCAACAATTCATTAATTGCTACACACAATTCAGATTCAGAGACATTTCTTGAAAATCTATAGTCATCTATTCGCTCAAGAAACGCATTGACGCTTGGATCTCCTTCTCCACTAAACGTAATATCCCATCGAGCCACTGGTATTTGTTTGCGTGTGCTTGTTGTTAACGAAGGCTCCGTTGACGTTTCAGCATTTATTGCTGGGAAATTTTTCTTGTCTTCCGCTTCATCCACTTTGGTCACAAACATCTCATCCGCTTGGTTTAATCGTTCTTGTAACTGTGCTATGGTTGTTCTCATGTCTGGATCTTCGCAATTCTCTATTCTGGCAAGTCGAGAAACAACATGCTGCATACGAGTACTGATTTTGTGAAATTCGGAGCTGTTGGACATGCCTGTGAATTTATCGATCAATCCCTTCAACTGAACCACCTTTTCGGTACATATATCGATTTCACGAGCCACATTCAAAGACACTGTCTGAACATTAGGTAGATCGCCAATATTTTCTGTATCCATGCGCTTCTGAAGGTCTTTTCGCATTGCTACCATCGTCATACGCCCTGGACGCGTCACTCCTCTCATTCTTAATTCGTACTCCAACTCATCTTTTAATAAACGTGAGGGATCCATCATAGAGAAATATATATAGGAGAGAAATAGGGGAGAGAAAGAATAAGAAATAATAGAACGATCAATTCGTGGAAGAAGAATATCCGAATATGAAAATATAACGACTGAATTAATCTAGATATCTATTTTCCGAATTCTCTGAATTTTTGAAAATAAAAAATGAAAAAGCTACCAAAAAAGGCCCCACTTGGTTGGGCGTCAATTTTATAACGTGAACTTTGAGTGAAGGATTCAATAATTCTAAAAATATAAACAAATAGGAATCTAATCCAAAGTCACTCAAATTCCGTAACTCTAGCTCAGTGATAACGATCAGTTACGAAATCCCAGGGCCGGACTGGGTAAAGTGAGGCTAGCTTTTCCAAAATAATGAATAAAAAATAAATGTAGTAAAACTACCGTTTGGGCGCCACACAGTTGAAATTTCGTCCCCAGGCTACAACTGCGAAGATGCCTGAAATAAGGTATTGTGGGACAAAGGTAAATGGGAAGGCTATTTCCCGATTAGTCTGTCAGCGTTGATCTTATAGCTGACCATAAAAATAATTATTTAAATACTCTAACACAACAACCTACCGTACCCTGAAGCTGAAATATAAATAATTGGGATAGGCAATTTGCAATCACAAAAACAAGTTATTAGGCTTTACGTAATAATGTGAATATACTTTAATAAAGAAAATATGAAATTGATAATGAAGATAATGATCAAAATTTAAGACTTAAAAAGTACTAGAAAAATAGAGATAGTAAATGCGCCTGATCATAGAGTACTCGACGTACGTAGTTACTTCAAAAATACTACAAACAGGTAACAACGCCTATACGGATACCTAAAGCGATAATAAAACTTGAACGGGCCCTTCCTCGATCGATTCCGGTTCACAGAAACGTATTCCGCATATAACGTAGTGAACAAGAGAAAGAAAACAAATTGTCGAGCGCTCTACGCAACGCGTAATAAAATAAATGTAATAATATATACGTAACAAATGGTACAAACTAAAATAATAATAAAGAAATGGAAGCTAGTTTAACCACGCTCAAGTGGTAGCAAATCAAAAGAAATATGATAATCTAAATATATTTAAATCCTGCAATAAGCTACAGGTGATCAGCAAATAGTAAAAAAAGAACGATAAAATATAAAAGGGGTAGGATTTGATATGTCCACTTAGCTGGATTTCCAGTAGTTGTTGGAGTTGACAGATGATGGCTTCTTGCACCAAGATTGACGCATCGGACTAATTATTCTCCGGGCGGACAATAACCAACAGGTGTAGAAGGAATGATGACGTCACAGTGAAGATGGAAAGCTTGGTCAGAAGGCCAGTGCCTGGATGGATTTCGGCACCTTTGAGTCGAACCAAGACGAGATTTCAACTTGTTTGATCGCTGGTGGTAGACGATAATCAAATTTTTGTGATAATAATCCCCCTGTGATTGGGGTGCTTCCAAAATAGCAAAACTAACGCACTAAACTCGCACAAAACACTAACTTTGCAAGCGACTTGCCTTTAATTCTTTTGATCCCTTGCGGATTACACTACGGTAATAAAACAAGAATAAAAGGTCAAAATTCACGAAAACTTGATTCACTTTGATCGTCTCGACTTCTAGTTCGTAACTGATTTGTATCTCCAAGAGTCAAAATCTACTTAATTTCAAAACATCCCTGGTTCTGTTATGACTCTGTCAACGACCACTCGTAGCAGAGACGCCGTGACCGATATCGTGCATATCACCGAGACAAGGGTTTGTAACTTGATATGACTACAACTAAAGTCAACAAAAAAATAAAATATTGGGTAATAATTATTAATTGCATTTTAGAACAACAAAAAGCGAATAGTAAATAACAAAAGTGGAGTATTCCATTTAATTTAGAATTTCAGAGATTAAGAATCAGAATGGATAAAAAAAAAAATCTGAAAACTGAAAATAAAACGTAACAGCGTGTGGAAGATTAGAAAATATTGAGTTTGATCTGGATAACCACAGTTTTCATGATAGATGCCTAGATTAAAAATTAATTGAAATATTCAATATCAATTATTATTAATTGTTTGGAACTGTCTTGATATTTGGATTTATTAGCCTTGAAGGAATTGAAAATAATAGTATTTTACGTCATACGTTCTATGAACATCTCTTCAGACATGTCTAAAAAGTTTATAAAACAGCCATATACTGTACTTTTTCTAAAAACGCAAATTGAGACAGCACAATAAATTTATAATGACACTTCTGAAAGAGATGTTGAATATTAATGTCAAAAATTATTGAAGCTAGCTTCAGCTCGTGCTTAATAGGCCTATGCCAACTTCAGGCCGTGCTTAAAATTTCGTAGCCTCGGGTTTGGCAAGATTTGTTCAAAATATTATTCAGCGTCATGAGAGCTGGTTGTCAAATACAGGGTGCTCATTTTTAACTGTACACTATTGCTATCTCGATAACTATAAGACATGCAGAATTGATTAGATTAACAAAAAAATTTTATATCAAAAAGTTATTTTAATAAACTACAATTTTTTTTTTGCATATATATTTTATTATGTCGAATAATAGCGATTTTGTTTCTGATTTGAACGATTCACATCTTCATAGCTGTATTAAACTATTTTCAAAATAAAAATACAAGATTAAATTATGTTATTCTTTACACAAAGAATGTCTTGTGTAAACAAATAATTTTATTGACAAACAAATTAGAAAATGGTCAGTATTGGTATTGTTTCAACGACTTATTTCTGGTTATTTCGTTATTAAATAGTCAAAATAAATATTTTTCTATATAATGAGAAGATAAATGCAGTCTAACAAGCGTAAGTACCATCGGGTGAATTAAATATTCGTATAATTCAAGATCGCCTAAGATAGGAAGCTAACACTTACTGTGGTGGCGGTATCTATTTTTGAAGCTTTTAATTTGATTAAAGAATACTATATTCATTACATATGTAATATATATATCTATATATATATATATATATATATATATATATATATATATATATAAGATTTTGTGTTTGATTATATATATCATTGGATATATATATATATATAATCAAACACAATCTCATCGTTCCACAGTTAATCGTTTTGGATTTACCCAAGAGATTCTAAGAATCTGTCAAGTAAGATGCACTTTCAGCCAAGTCGGTTGCTATGGAAACAGTAGGCCATTATTCTTATACTACAACATTCCTAAATACTGATCTCCAAAATTCTACGACTACCAACAAATCTGAATTCATGCGCAAAATTAAAAAATAAATTCCTGCCGAAGGGCACTTCCGGTTCAGTCTATTGTTATGAAAATATGATGCTACAGCAGACTGAAATACCAAATTTCAATATTCTGCACCTGATCGTTTTGAATTTATACGAAAAATTCCAGAAGATTGTCAAGTAAAGTGCACTTCCAGCTCGGTTACTTTGTACAAGTAAGTAAAAAGTAGGTCTATCGGTTGGTCTATCGGTCGGTCTATCGCAGAGATACGAATTTCTGACTGAAATTTTATATTTGAGCTTTTAACATAGAATATAATAAATAAAAATAGGATATGAGCATCTAGACGCTATAATCGTCCAAAATACTGAATTCTAACAATCTACGTTCAATCGTTTTGGATTTATGCGGAAAATTCAAAAAATGTTTCGAATAAAGTGCTCTTCTGGCTTAGTCGATAGCAATCATAATGCAGGGTGTACAACTAGATATTATAAAAGTGCCTAATACAAAATTTAAATATTCTACGATTGATTGTTTAGAATTTATGCGGTAAATTCAAAAAGTCTGTCATATAAAGTGCACTTCCGGCTCAGCGGATTGTTACAAAAATAGAAGATAACCATTAGGACGCTACAGCAATTTCAAATGCTAAATTCCAGTATCCTACCGCTGATCATTCTGGATTTATGCGGAAAAATTAAGAAAAGTCTCAAGTAAGGTGCACTTCCGGTTTAGCCGATCGCAATCATAATGCAAGATGTACAATAAGATGTTATAGAAGTTCTTTATACTTGATACTTTATACAAGTAAGTAAAAAGTAGGTCTATCGATTGGTCTATCGGTCGGTTTATCGCAGAGATACGAATTGCTGACTGAAATTTTATATTTGAGCTTTTAACATAGAATATAATTAATAAAATTGATCTTGAAATAAGTAATTTGATTCTATCGTATTTAGTATCAAATTTGAAGCTTTTGGGGAGATAAGCTCAGTAGAAATCTAAAATAAATAATTTTTAGATTGTTAATTGTTTATTTATAACTCAACCAGATTATATTAAGTTTGGAATCAATTAATGCAACTGGACATAAAACTTATGGCCATTGTATAACAAAATAGTAATTTCATATAAGCACCATCTGTATCTTTAACAATGACAGCTGTCACTTTGAAATGTGCAATTAAATGATACGACACTCTAAATATATGAAACAACAATGAAACTAGCCATATAATTCATGGTCGGGGAAATAATGTATGGCCACAGCAGATTTTTGATATTTGTATGTCATCAAATAATAACAATAGAACAACATTTAACTATAATTAATAATAATGTATTAGAAAAATTTATAATCATTGAATTTTTGAACATGGTCTTATAAATGTAACTATGACATGATATAACTAAATTAGAGACTGCGACCTGTCTCCAAGCTGTCCCCACGAATTAGAATTGGACCTCAGATATATATTAATATTTATATTTAAGAACGTAATTCATCTTCTCTATTATTCAATAGATACTTAAATATTGCTCTACCAAATTGGAAGCAATGCTATCAAGACATGGGTATACTAATTAATAGAAACTATCTACTTTGACTTTGCAGATGATCAGATAATTCTGGCTTAAGATTCATTTGATTTGGAATCTATGCTCAAAAACTTTTCAACGAACATAAAAATTGGAGAATTGTGAGCCTAACAAAAATCAGAATATCTTGTTGAATATGATGTCTTAGTAAATGACGATACCCTAGTCCGACAAGTAGATGAATTCAAGTATTTAGGAGCTCTAATTAATGAGAATCCACGAAAATACATAGAATAATCATAGGATGTCTTAATTCCATTTGGTGGGATAAAACATCACACAGTCAAATAAAAAAAGAATATATCAAATTATTCTTATTATTTTCAATTACAGTCCTTGTTGGACATAGGCTTTTCTTGATGATATCACCAAGCCACAGTTTATACTGCCATATTGCCGATCAGAATTTCGTGTCATTGCAACATATTTAAAGGCGCATAAGTAGACAGCCCGTAGTACTTGAGTGTGATGATGTAAGTAGCTGCATTTTTATTTACATGACAAATCATATAATATCGATCAGTGGATTCGAACTTACGACTATTCGAGTGACTGACAGCATGTGTGGATGGAAATTACACGCTCAGCCACCGCATCGGTATGTGAATATTTTTTCAATTTTACGTATTTTATGGTTACATTCTGTTAAACACCCGCGACTATTATACTGCTTACCCAGAATTTAAGTACCAAGTGAATTGATGCTGGTAGTACTACGTGAAGGAGCATTCATCCATCGTAATTTGCTTAAAGTTGTTAAAATCTCAACTTGGGTCTCGAGATTTTTGCAACGATATTGTTTCTTGGTATGTGTCAAAATATAGAAATCGATAATATCAAAATAGATATAGAGAGTTTTTGCAAGCCTCCGCTATTGATACGATAACGCTAACATAGAAAACAATTTTTTTGGGAAATGCTCGCACAAAAGTGCTAGCTTGAATCACAGTGTAATCACAAGAGACTTGAACTATTAGCAAACATCAATAACATGAAAATGAATTTGTCCATCAATTCCAGTAACGGTGCCAAAAGAAAATCGTTTTTGACGTTAGCGTTGACGTTAGCGTTGACGTTTCATTAGCGGTGGCTTGCAAAAACTCTCTATTAATGATACAAGTTTGACATAGCCGTTGTAATGAAACGTGTGTGATGTTAATTCACGAGGCGATTAGCCGAGTGCTTTTATCACTCAAGTTTTATTACACTAGTTGTATCAAACGTGTCTCATTCAATATTTTATCTACGTCGGCCTTAACTGCTGCTGAATTAGATTTTTTTATTTGATGTTTGACATTCGAAAAACATTTAGTGTAAAACTCATAGCTTGATCAAGTAGAATTTTATTCATTGTTATGGCAACTATTTGTTTGTTTGACAGTTGTCAAAGTTATGAAGAAAATAAACATACCTAATTCTAAAAATCTTGTCGTAAATGTTTATAAAACATGAATTTATGTGTGTGTATTAATAGTTATTTATAATAAAAGAGACTTAAAATTTGATAGAATTTCTATTTTTATTATTTCTCTTACAAAAATGCGTGTCATTATGGATTTCATAGTGGCACTAGTGCCCTTATGAAATTCGTAATGACACGCAAATTAGTGGGCGAATCACCTATTAGCGCACAGTCGTATATAAAGTTAATAATGTACCTACAACACTTCTTTTTCAAATCATTTGTAAAATCTAAATATCAACGTTCATTGCGTTGTGTGCTTTGGTTTTGATGGGCCGTTGAAAAATTCTTGTATGCAATACCAGTTTAAACAAGCATAATGGCATTTGGTCAACAATTCCAGTGACTCGGCAGGCCTCTTCACCAAATATTAGACCGCATGTCTTCATACACTTGTAACAAAATTTATTATCAAGAGTAATAAATTTATACTATTAGTACTTAAATTCTCCCCGAATTTGATCTATTGTTTTCTCTATTCATAGTGCTATTTTTATTTCGACTAATTTTTGTTTAATTAGAGCCGGCCGTACCTTATGTTCCCTGATCGGACTGCCGGCCAAATTGTATCTGAATCGATTGGAAATATAGTGATCAACAGGGTGCCAGACTTTATAAATCTACGATCCTATAATAAGTGTCAAGAAAAGGCTAGTTCCGGTTCATTTTTGTCGGAGTCAGCTTCCCTGATAGAACTTATGATTGAAACTACTACCAATAAATAACGAAGGTTAAATACTTTAGGTAAAAACCAAGGTAACATTCCCTGTCCTGTCCGGGAGGGCGGCAGCCATCCCTGTTTTTTTTCTGTCCCGGACAGGACAGAGGTAGCACCCTGATTTTGTTTTAAAGTGCTTGACTTCCGCTATCGATTGATCATTGTTTCAAGTTAACCACGAAAAAATTAACCGGAAATTGCTGGTTTTCGATGCTTAGAACAGGATCCTGGATTTATCGATTCATATACAATTTGGCAGTAAGTCCGATCAGGGAAGATAAGGTGCGATCGGCTTTTGGACTATTATATATATGAAGTGAAGTTAATCGAGTTTTACACCTCGTAAAGCTCTAATTACTGATTTTGTAGAATAAATTGAACATGTTCCACATATGGCAATTGGTTTTTGTCGATTACTTAGAAAAAATATTTAAGAATTCAATTCAAGGTAATTACATGTCATATAACTGTAAATATTATAAATTATTAATTTCAATACTGCAGCCTCATTGTTGAAAAAGTGCAGCAAATGTTAATGTATTTAAAGGATTATGACTTCCATCTAGTTAATTAAAATTATAATAATAGATTTTTATAAATTCTTTGATTTTTTTACTTTTTTCAAAATGGAATCTGATCTATTTTATACATTATGTAACAAGTGATATCATTATCGTTATAGTATTGCAATAAAATTAAATTACAGCAAGTGAGCAAAGAATATAATAATATTAGTTCTTCTAAAACCATTAAAAGATTATATTATTTGTTCTTTTATTGTGCAGTATATTTTTAGCGCATTTTTCCGAAAAAAGCGCTATTATATTCACTTTGGCTGGCTGGCTGACTGGCTGGCTGGCTGGCTGGCGTGACGCTGAGATCTCAGCAACTATACTATTTACAGACTTGAAACTGGTACTAAATAAAAGCTGCTGTTTCGTAGGTTTGCACAAATTACTTTAATTCAAGCTCAGTGATTGTGGAAGATTAAATTATTCAATTACTTGTTTCAAGTGAAACAATGCCCATAGATATATATGACATTAGGGATATGGCAACTAAAATTTATTAAAGTAGATAAAAATTTAGTTACATCTTTTGCCGCGGGTGTCACTATTATTATGTACAGTTCTCAAATCTGTCCGAGATTTATTCAATGACTTGTTTGACGCGAATTCGAAGCTTATTACAATGAATTATTATTATTGGATGAAAATTTGTTTACTTTTGGTGTATTTTTTTTTTATATAGCTTTGATAAAGATCAAATTATTATTTTAAGGTACAGCATTTGACCTCCCGTCAGTCAATAACTAAACAATGAAGATTGAAAGGTATTTTTGAGTTTGTACATGCATAAATTATGTACCTATCAAATAGTCAACTTGAAACTAGTACTAAATGGAAGCAGCTGTTTCGTAAGTTTGCCGAAACTGCTTGATTTCAAGCTCAGTAATTGTGGGAGATGGTAATTTGCGAAATCTCTGAGGTGACAAGCATTCATGAGCTGTCAAAAATGCGCTTTCATCATCGAGATGATTCTTCCATTTTTTTATAAAAAAGCGGTATTACATTCACTTTGGTTGTCTGGCTGGCTGGCTGACTGGCGTGACGCTGAGTTTTCATCAACTATACTATTTACAGACTTGAAACTGGTACTAAATAAAAGCTGCTGTTTCGTAGGTTTGCACAAATTGCTTTAATTCAAGCTCAGTGATTGTGGAAGATTAAATTATTCAATTGCTTGTTTCAAGTGAAACAATGCCCATAGATATATATGACATTAAGGATATGGCAACTAAAATTTATTAAAGTAGATAAAAATTTAGTTAGAACTTTAGCCGCGGGTGTCACTATTATTATGTACAGTTGTCAAATCTGTCCGGGATTCATTCAATGACTTGTTTGACGCGAATTTGAAGCTTATTAGAATAAATTATTATTATTGGATGAAAATTTGTTCACACTTGGTGTATTTTTTCTATATAGCTTTGATAATGATCAAATTATCATTTTAAGGTACAGCACTTGACCTCCTGTCAGTCAATAACTAAACAATGAAGATTAAAAGGTATTTTTGAGTTTGTACATGCATAAATTATGTACCTATCAAAAAGTCAACTTGAAACTAGTACTAAATGGAAGCTGCTGTTTCGTAAGTTTGCCCAAACTGCTTTATTTCAAGCTCAGTCATTGTGAAAGATGGTAATTTGCGAAATCTCTAAAGTAACAAGCATTCATGAGCTGTCAAAAATGCGCTTCCATCATCTAGATGATCCTTCCATTTTTTGGAAAAAAGCGCTATTATATTCACTTTGGCTGTCTGGCTGGCTGGCTGGCGTGACGCTAAGTTCTCAGCAACTATACTATTCACAGACTTGAAACTGGTACTAAATAAAAGCTGCTATTTCGTAGGTTCGCACAAATTGTTTTAATTCAAGCTCAGTGATTGTGGAAGATTAAATTATTCAATTACTTGTTTCAAGTGAAACAATGTCCATAGGTATATATGACATTAGGAATATGGCAACTAAAATTTATCAAAGTAGATAAAAATTTAGTTACAACTTTCGCCGCGGGTGTCACTATTATTATGTACAGTTGTCAAATCTGTCCGGGCTTCATTCAATTACTTGTTTGACGCGAATTTTAAGCTTATTAGAAAGAATTATTATTATTGGATGAAAATTTGTTTACTTTTGGTGTATTTCTTTTATATAGCTTTGATAAAGATCAAATTATCATATTAAGGTACAGCAATCGGCCTCCCGTCAGTCAATAACTAAACAATGAAGATTAAAAGGTATTTTTGAGTTTGTTCATGCATAAATTATGTACCTATCAAATAGTCAATTTGAAACTAGTACTAAATGGAAGCTGCTGTTCCGTAAGTTTGCCCAAATTGCTTGATTTCAAGCTCAGTAATTGTGAGAGATGGTAATTTAAGAAATCTCTAAAGTAACAAGCATTCATGAGCTGTCAAAAATGCGCTTTCATCATCTAGATGATTCTTCCATTTTTTATTGGATGCTGTCGACTGAATTGTACTCAAGCCAATCTTACCTAAATTATCATTCTTCAATACTGTGATATTAGTTGTAGATATTAATTAATGCATAATAATTTCAAATCAACAAAAATTTTATTAAATTGAAAACAAAGGCATATTTTATATTTGAATTTTACCCTCTGGTGGAGATAATATATCCTGTAGCAATCCTCAGCCTATTCGATGGAGATCATATCTCTGGAGGAAAACTGCAGCCTGCTGTTGATGTGTATTACCTAATTCTACTGATGATGAGAACTAAGTTCTCAAAATACGTATTTAGATTTTACAAATTTATTTACGGTTAGGGGTTTATTTTCATTTTGTATATAAATTTACCTTAAGACTCATATTATTTAATATTATTCCTTATTCTTATTTTATTTCAATTTTTAAATAATCTTAAAATATTTTTCAATTAATTACTTGTTGCAGTTCGTCGCAAGTCGTTAGTTTGAGGTTTCTTTAATGGCGACAGTTGTGTTGTGATTGTTTTGTGAGCAAAAGTATGGTTTTCTTATATCGAAACAACATTTTATTTTCATTTTATTTACTGAATTATTAGTAATTCATTATTGTAGACTATATACCCCTGACAATGGTCTAAGTTTTGACATAAAAAATTACTCAATTCTATACTAGGTTTTGTTGTAAATTGGTGAAGTGAAGTATTTCATTTGATCTCCCGATCACTAAGACAAAAATTCTATTAAAAACTTAAAATACTTCGTAAAGTGGGATTGAATGTTAAATTGCTGTGTATATAGTGTAGACTAGAACATGTTATATGGTCAAAGTTTTGATTGATCTTAATTGAGGGATTGCAAACGTTCTGCAATTAAACACGGTTTAAGAGAGTGCACAATACTGGATTATAATTTGAAGTTATTATAACATGTAAGACTCTAAATTTTAAGGAAGCAACAATTTTACAACTACTCAAAGTTCGCGAGAACAGATTTTTCGCTTCTGCAGGTCAAAGTAAGATTTTTAGTCCGAATAATTGTTGTACAATATTGTAGATAGTAAGAAATTTTTTCATTTAAGCCTCTTCGATTAAAATGTCTCTAATAGTTACTGCAAAGAGTCGAAAAACTGCCCAAAATGATTGTTTTTTGTAACATTACTACTTTAAAAGTGTCATGTTTATTGATTTGAAATAAAAATCAGTTTTTCAGAATAAATCTAAGTGAACTACTATGTACTATTTACTTGATAATAATCAGTGCACAATATTTGAACGAAAAAAAAATATATGTAAGTACAGAATACAAAGTTTATTCCACATACTCACTTGCTACGCCATTTGCTCCCTGGTTAACTAAAAATATCGTGATTTTCAACTAAACTGAAGTGAAGCTTATCTGTACGGCATCCGGAATAGCGTAGAATAATCCTAACGAGATTCAAGGTTTTTGCTCGGATGGTTCTAGATTTTATTCGTTACAAAAGGAGGCCCTTGGAATTTTGGATTCAGCGATAACCTATAAAAGAAAATTGGTCAATTTGTTGCTGAGATATATTAATTCAAGTGAATTTAATTCTATTATTTGTTTATAAAGGCTCGTATTCTCACTTCTTGCTGAAGTGCTTTTTTACAAAGCTCGATGCGCAGTCTTTGTTTATTTCGTTGACTTCGATTACGTTCTACTAGGCAATTGCAACGATTCGCTCACGACCGCAGTTTTTACTGTTCTACTAATAGACCGTCAGATAGTCGTAGATTTGAGTGCCCCATTTTTTTTTCTCTGCCTTCAAGAGTTTTGATAAGTATGTATATTTAGAGTATAATAATGCCAAAATTAAAGCTGGACCATGTGGTCAACATAATAATAATTAATTTTAAATTTTTATGAAAAATCCTGTTTTGATCCAATTTTCTCGTCTCTGCCATGCTTACGAAATGAAATTTAGGGAAAAAACAGTCAGCGAAAAACGATAGGCAGAGGTGATCCACTTGGCCAAGGGTTTGGAATGAGGGCTCGATTATGCAAAAAAATATATCAATTTTTCACGTTCTTCTCGTTTCTGCCGTTTGGCCATATCTCATAAAAACGAATGGCATAAGTTTTTCGAATGGCCAAGTCAAGATATGTACGAAAACATCTTGCGAAAGTCTGAATGTTTTCGTGCATATCTTGTCTTGGCCATTCGAAAAACTTATGCCATTCGTTTTCACGAGATACTTATGATATCAACTTTCATATGGCCAAACGACAGAAACGAGAAGAACGTGAAAAATTGATATATTTTTTTGCATAATCGAGCCCTCATTCCGAACCCTTGGCCAAGTGGATCACCTCTGTCTATCGTTTTTCGCTGAATCTTTTTTCCCTAAATTTCATTTCGTAAGCATGGCAGAGACGAGAAAATTGGATCAAAACAGGAAAATTTAAAATTAATTATTATTATGTTGGCCACACGGTCCAGCTTTAATTTTGGCATTATTATACTCTAAATATCCATACTTATCAAAATTCTTGAAGGCAGAGAAAACAAAATGGGGCACTCAAATCTACGACTATCTGACGGTCTATAATATAAGATTGCTGTGACTGGTGCTTCAAGTGGAACGATGCGAGTGTCTGTTGGATGTCAAATGAACTGCCAACTATCAGTGGTTGAATTTATCTGTCATACAGACAAATAAAAAAATCTTTAGTCAATCGACATAATTGGAAATCGAAAGTACAAACTGGAAAGACATCTTTTCAATGAATTCAATTTTTTTTTGTGATTTCTGCAAAAATGAACGCAATGACAGCTTCGATCCATCTTTCAATCGCAAGCATTGTGAAGAGCGCAATCGTCTTGTGGAACGATTTATTGAGGCGGCAAGACCGTTGCGGTCACCCAATGGAACGTAGGTACCATCCATAATAGCGCGATCTATTTTTATTCCAAATTTTGTTCAAGTAGCGCTTGAATAAGAGGGGTCAAAGTTTATTTAAATGAGATTATTTTCTTGCGATCACAAAATTTCTCATCTGCCCTAGTTTGAGATTAATTTAGAGTCTACACTTTCAAATAGTCGATTAATTGTATTTCATCAAAATCCTTTTCACTACAAGAATACGTAAAAGAACTGCTCAAGTTAAATTGCAAACTTGCATTTTTTCAATTGTAATTTTTTAGTTATAATAAATGAAAGGTGAAAGTTTAAGCCTCATTAAATCATAATTCAAAAATTTAATGATAATCGTTCTCAAAGACCTTTACTTAAATATGATAGTAACATTTGATAATAATACTAAATCAGTAACAAATCCATGTTTGGCTCTATTTTAAAATATAAATGCTCTCTGTATGTAATTTAGGTACATAAAAACACTCATAAAGCTACTGTTAACAAATCAAGTAATGTTAGAGAAATTCTGTCGACATTTCCTTGTATCATATTGACCATAATTGATATGTTTTCATATATGTACCTGTGTTAGTCAACAAGCTACTTTGTTTATTATTGGTTCACACTTGGTAAAACCGTTAAGAGGAATAACAGAAGCTAAATTTGGCACTCCAAATATCGTGACACACGTGAAAATAAGCAAATAATTGTTTTTTGAGAATAATTTGTGGCACTTGATTTTTGTATTAACAGAAAATAGTAACCATATGCAACAAGAGTGTAAAATTGAGAATTATGACATTAAACCAAGTATTTGGTCACGAGAATTGTCAAATAGTTCGCACTTGTATTGCATACAAGACCTTTTTCTATGGCCCTAAATTGTAGCTCTCAAAGCAAGACCGAAACATGAGAGACATTATTAATCGTCATTTAGAATTTACAAATAACCTAAAGAATAGCTCAATGACAGATATACACAAAGTGGTGAGTTTACAATTTCTTCTTAACCATATTTGCAGTAACAATTAAGAAAAAACAGTATTGCAAAAAGCATAAAGAACTATTTAAAAAACACCTCGGAATAATTAAATTACTGAAAGTTGCTAATACCAACATAAATCCAGGAAAAAACGAAATTTGTATTATGCAATTCTTTCAGGTGTACTTGTGCTGATGGTGGTAACCGTGGCAAGCGTAAGATAAATAAGATGCAAATAACACTTATTTTATGCATCGTTTGCAATGCTGAAAGAACTAACTTCACGCATGGCCGTAGAAAATTGTAATTTATGCAACAAGAGTGTAAAATCAAGCATTATGACATGTGGCCAAGTATTTCGAAATAAAGTTAGCCGAGTCACGAATATTGTTCATCGCTGATCGGTATTAAAAGGAGAACTTTACTGGAAAATGGTTTTCTTATAGAAAAGGTAAGAAAATTATTGCTATGGAAACAAACACACGGATTTGATGTTTGAATAGAATTTCATAAAACTAAATAAAACGACGTCTTGACGATATCCTTGCCTTCTTCAGGGATATATGAGGTCTAGAATTGAAAAACAGAAACAAGTTAAAATTTTCATAATATCATCAAATAAATTGAGTATTAGACAAAATACATTCGATACGCAAATTAACATACTGTCAAATTTATAAATAAATAAATAATTAAGAGTTTATGATAGTTTATTTAGAATTCCCCTCACAGATAAAAAGATCTGTGATTATATTAAGTACACAATTGTAACAAAATATAGAACTATTTATAGTCAGTTGGTACAAATATGAATTTTGATCATATTAGGCTTTATTTTTAGCTTTTCTTTCGTCCACAGAGAAAGTACAACGCAAATCTTCATTTTTTTTCTTGCTAATGGAAACATGTCATCGGAAACAAATAGCAATATATTTTAAGGAAACTACATTTTAAAAATACAACTGAATTATTCATGCAAACACCTGCGGAAAATTTGTAGTGTAAATTTTGTCATTCAAATATGCTAATATTTTTGGAGTAGAAATAACAAAAAAATCATACTTTTGGGCTGCTTTAAAAAAAATATTTTATTAGCCTACTTCTATAATAAACTAATAAAAAAATGTCTTTCCTTACAAACCTCGATTTTTGCCGGCAGTTCGTTTGTTGTATTCAAAGCAGCCACAAAATATTGATCTTATTTTTCCCAATAATAAAAGTAAATTTTATTACTCACTTTTTTCAAGGCTATTTCTCAGAACCCAAAATAAGAATATTGGGCATGAAATTTGCGTTTTGTGCAATTTCTGAGCCAGTGTATACACTCATAAAATAATAAAATCCAAAAAAGGTCCCGTATGAAGATTTGCAAAAACTACCTAAAATACGGTAAAACGTCCCAAAGGAAATTTGCCGCCTTATGGATGTGTAGAACAAGTGAAAATTGGCGGATAGAAATGTTACCTACTTTTTATGATTATTGTGGCTAATCTCGTCCTTTTTCTTGACGGCGTATTAGCCGCTATTTGCATAATCTTAGCCATCAAGCGAATATAATGCATGGAGATACATACATTTAGTTATGAAATGTTTTACCTTCGCAGTTATTGAATTTTAAATTATATTGCTCTTTCAATTCACCTATTCTATTAAAAACTTCAAGAACATGCTTACATCTGAATGTAGAATCAATCACAAACCAAACTATAATATTCTTTTCAATTATTTTTAAACTTGTTTATTTGAATATTATGCAGTAAAACTTAAGAATCGTTTTGTACAATTATTTTATTAACAATTGTTTGAAAATAGGCATTCGATAATTGCACAATATTAGAACGAGGGTCACACTTTGATTATTATTCCATTTTAAATAAATTAAAGGTAGTTTCTTTGACCTACCACTATTACTATTTTTTACCACTATTTTTTCAACAAACTTCAAAAATAATGTAACTAAAAAAATACTGAGATTTCAGCCAAATTAATTAATATTTCGCTTTCCTAGCTCGACAGTTTAGGCTATACCTTAGCCATCTTCAAGAGTGAAAAGAATCTTGGAGTTTAATACAAAACATGAATTTAAAAGTCTGATGTATAAGAGTGAAAAAGAGTAATTTTAATTTTGTCATATGCCACAACCGACTATTATGGACGCTGCTGACTAATCAGTCATGGTTTTTTGAACTGATTTTCAGCGATAAATTGAATATTTATTTACTGATTTTGTGAGTTAATTGAGCAAACTCGAAATTGAAATCCAAAAATGCCTTTCCTTAACTTCTAGCCCTATATTTTAGTGAAAAGTCAAATGTATTTCAAAACACATGAAAAAATATATGAAAGATTTCTCTTTCAGAGCCACTCATCACCTTTTTTCAAAAAGATTAAATTCTTGAGCTGCTAATTTGAAAAATTGTTTTTCCCTTTGTGGTCGTATTTGTTGAATCTAGGAAAAAACCCTCCGCGATATACAGATCCGGAAAAAGCCCCAGAAAAAAATCCTTCGGAAAAAAGTTCTTGGAAAACCGGAAAAGTTCATATAATGAATAGTATGAATCAGGTATATAAGGATGTTTTCATTGTGTTTGATAGAAAAACAACAGTTTTATATTACGTGTGATGTCAGAAAGGTCAAGTGTCTTGTGTTTTATTTATTTACTAGCGTCGATAATAATGTAATAAAATAGTCCGCGGGGTAGCACCCTTTTTGTTGAATGATCAATACATACTTGAAAATTCGTAAGTGGTTTTCTATAAGGGAGTCTACCAAACTTTCCCCCTACGACTTTTCTCGTGAATGCTGCGTTTTCAAGTGAGCATGATAATCTCGTGATAACGTCATATTTAAGCTATCGGTCTGAAACAAGGCAGCAGGAAATTTGTCGGACACTATGACCACATGATAACATTATTTATTATTAAACAATCCAGCAAAAGTGGACTATGTATGAATTGAAAAACAAAAATACTTGAGTATACGGCATGTTCGCGGTAGTAGGCAAGCTCATCAGTGCAGTATTTTTGTCGGACTGAATATTTTTCGTATTTCTTATTAAATAATTACAAATTAATTATTATAAAACTAAGTATGTATTCAAAAAGAAAAAGTACTCATGTAGTCGGCATATTCTGATCAAGCTCATTTGAAAACGCAGCACCTATGAAAAAAGTCGTTGAGAAAAAGTTTGGTAGGCTCGCCAAAAGGAAGTTTCAAGTATTGATCATTTTACAAAAAAGTTGCTGCTCCGCGGACTGAAACATGAACATTCACATACATCTCATTTTTCAGTGTCTGTGTATGTACCTAAAATGTGTATGGAAAAAAATTAAATATGTGAAAAATATCTTTTTGGTGAGGAAGTGATCTTATATTAGGACTGATTGCTCTTAAAAATTGCTCTGGATACCATGAAGTCCTCAGATTCTCCTCGCATTAAATTTTCAGTATCTTCGAATTTGACATTTATTTGACAACAATTCAAATTTTATTAATTTGATTTATGCAAGTTCTGGTAGTTGAAAAATTATAATACATATCCCTAGTTTTAAGTCAATCACGCACTTATGGAATTACAATACTCGCCTGACGGCTCGAGTGTAATTTCTTTTATTGGAAATAATATAAGCAACTTCCAACTTTACATTATTTTATTTTCATGAAAAACTATACTTCTCATTTTTGCCAGGGTTTTTTTTTTCCGGGGCTTCTTTTCCAGGGGGCTTTATTTCCTGTGGAATTTTTCAGGATTTTATTTCCCTGAGGCCTTTTTCCTATCACGATTTTCGTTTCATCCGATTTGTTATTTCTAGAATGTCAAATTTCAATAGTCTCCAAATAAGTGTTGAACAAAAAATTGTTGTAGACAATTTATAGTATTCGATGCGCGCATAATTATTCTATTTTATTCGGATAACATATTTTCACATTTTTATATTATATTGACTACAGGAATGCAATTAATGGAAACATTTTCATTCTTCAAATTGATGCACTTTGTCTTTGTTGCTGTGAATTTTCAATAACTTGAGAAAAATATCACTTTTACCACTATTTGTACAATAGTATATTGTGTGGCTAGGGACGAAACAAGACGATTTCAGCTGAGGGTGAGTGTTGCTTGCCCGAGCGAAGCGAGGGCTACCATCACCTTCGGCTGAAATCGTGTTTTGTCCCGTGCCACACACTGTATTTTTCATAATACCTGCATTGAAACTTTCCATATTACAAATTTATCATAACAAAGTAAATATTTTGCTTTTGATTTTGCAGGTAACAAGTCGAGAGTAACTGCTTGTACTTTATCAATTGATATATTGTCATTGACAATGTGTTTATTGTTGAATAACGCCTCAATTAATGGCATTAGGCGTAGATGTGGCCCAAGCATTACGAATACAACAACTGTCAAATTAACTGAGGTTATATGATTTTCATTTAGAGATTGACAATGAACAAATGCGACTCTTCCAGGGATAAGAAACAAATTCAGCGGGTAGAAACAAGCTTGTTTCTCCCCTAGGGCAGAAATAGGTTTGTTTCTGCCCGGCTACACTTGCATTTGTCTGAAATTGTCTTGTTTCGACTGATAAAATAGGCGTTGAAACGCGTTGTTTCAATGCAGGTATTATGAAAATAATTATTTTACGTTACATCTAGTGAGGATCATTCATTGATACACTAAATATGTGCCTGGGGCCTCTGGCTCAAGATGGGTGTTTCTTTACCATTTCTCAAATTTTGATTAGCTCAGGGGCTGCAATAAATTCTATGACTATGAGCATCACTAAATAATCCAGCACTTTCCGCGACTATCAAGATACTAATCAATAACACAAGGTTTTTGGTTCGAAAAATGTATGATAGAAAAACTGATAGAAATTAATATAAAACAGCGATGTAATTAACTGCTATATTTAATTAACAATTGATAATTATTTTTGTTTTTTTTTTTTGCATCCAATTCAATTAATTAATTAAAATCCATCAAATCAATTCTAATTTTTTAGCGTGATCAATCATAAAGAAACAATTTTTTTTTCTAGTTTCTGTTTTGGTTGTTTTTATTTTATAATAAAAACATCCGTGTGAAAGATTTAGTATAGAATGAATTAAGGAAAACAAGTATTTATATCATCCCACACACACTAAAGTCTATTTTCATTTATATCTTCCTTAATTCATAAGTTTCGAATGTGAAATAAAAGCCGCACGCAGCTAGCACGAGCGTCCACGGAAAAATTTCTCTAGAGAATATTCATTAGATTATCAGGGGAAAAATAACTAAGCCACCAAACAATTCTATTGGGAAAAATCCGCTGTGGCCACACAGTACTTCCCGACCATAAATTTCATGGTCAGTTTCATCGCTGTTTCTGAAATTTAGAGTGTCCCATCAATTAATTGCATATTTCAAAGTGAAAGCTGTCATTGTCAAAGTGACATTTCGTATAGAGTAGACTAAAGACTCCATTATTCATCCCATTCGGGAGTTTTCTCTCGCCCAACAAATCAAAAATCATATCTATTCCAAATATACAGTACGTATCCATACTCAGGCACCTTAAATTTTACTTCATAAATCTTTTTCAGAAATATTTCACTCGCAATGCGTTCCACATGCCCAATCCAACGAGACTGACTTGTTTTCGCTCTTTATACTACATTTTTCCCAATATTACATTCTTCATACATTAGTCTATTTCGCATTCGATCTCTTTTCATACTCACAAACACTACGCAAAAATTTATTATCAATATTGTTATCATTTTGATGGTGGAAGATACTTATTTACAATTTCATGCAAATCCATAGGTCTATAGATCTATAAAAATAGTATGTTTAGAGTGTATCGAGTTCTGATGTTAAATGTCAATCTGATCGTTCAAAATTTTGCTGTGACTTTATTCATATTTCACGGTTTTATAAACACATAAGATTAATAGATTCGCACAGAATTGCAATTGGTCAAAAATATGATTTTTAGGTTCCGTGGCCAATGTTGATTGATGAAAATAATTCGGATGTATTGTAAAATCGTTTGTACAAATTAATTGACGTTTCTACAGTCATATAGCTGCTTTCTTTATAGAAATCGCTCTGTTTTAGAGCAAGTGAATGATTGACTATTGAAACGTCCAACAGTTTGCAGGCTTCCGTGACCAATGTCGACTGATGAAAAAAATCCGATTGCTTAATCGTTTGTAGTCACTCCTTGATATTTGAAGAGTCATATAACTAATTTCTTCAAAAATCGCTCAGATTTAGGGAAACTTTAAGAGAAAGGAACAAGTTCACTATCGAAACGTCCAACAATTTACATAAACGACATGAAAATTCATCCTAAATATTTCTAATCATCAAAAGTATATCATACTTCTTTATTTGTATGATCACAGCAAATAAATATGCTTGATCAAAAAATTATATTGCAATATTTTTTTATTAATGACGTTCTGTTATAATTATTTTGAAAAATGCAGTTTTATGATGTAACATATAATGGATCCAGTGGTGTGCTATCTACTTATTTTCTAGCATAAAAAAGTCACTGATCAAATATTAGTTGGCTACTGAAATTATTATTGAATATTTAATGTAGAATGAATAAATCGACTCCCGAAAAAAATTGAATTAATTCTTTAAGGACAAATGCCCTTTTCACCCACTTCTTGTACTCCCATGCGTGCGTGTGTGTATATAGTCACATCAACATCACGATAGGAGTGTCCATAAAACGGTCGGGTCAAATTTGTTTGCCACACAGACACAGCATCATAGCGAATGCTGGAGGGCCTTTTAAATGAGCTTCTGAGGCCGGAACCGGCAAGGGAACCGGCCTGTTCTTGTGGTTTGCTTAGAACTGGTCTATTTATTACAGTATAAAATGCATGGCTATTAAAAATGGCAGTAGATTTGAATGGACCTAAATTAATTATATCGTTCACGAATTCTCACTTGAATGGAGAGAACCGTCTTTAACCACATACGAATATTCAAGAGAATAGCTATGAACATTCATTGAAAAGGTTTCTTTGATGATATTACTACAATATTTATTCTTTAGCCCATTGGTAACTTGAAATTATTAATAACCCTTTTGTGGTCCAAATTTTTAGTTCAGTTCTCCTTCAAATTAAATTGGCTACGGTTCATTCCACTAAAAATCTAATGCGAACTAGATTCTAGTCTATATTTCTAATGCTTTGTGCTCCCCTCTTCATTAAAAAGTGAAAAGATTCGAAAATTTGGAAATGCGGAAGTGGCGTAAAATTAAATAGCTGACTATCACATTTTTCCCATTCATTCATTCATAGATGATGATTAATATTTTGAAATAAGAGAGCAAAAATTTTAATTATAAAAAACTGCAGAAGAAAGTTAAAAAAATCTTATTGTCTGAGTTGAATGCACTTTTTAAATCAAGCCACATAAAAACTTATTCTTCGCCAATTACTATGTAAATCCTCCTCATCCGGTCAGAATAATAATTTTGGCAGATAGAATATTTTATTGTCCATAACTTCATTACTATAATTTCACTGATATGATTTACAAACTCGTGCTTTTGAGCCAGAATTAAAAACGTGTCTATTTTCAAATTCAACTGCTAAATCTCAGACATTTTTAAAATTCTGTTTGTATTCCAGGAAGCAGGTACTTACGAAAATTTTGAAAGGTAGTCAATTTGCATAATTTTACGAGGCAAAATAACTAAACTCGAATCATTAGCGCATCAACTCAGCTACATATTCTTAAATTGAGAGTTTAAGAAATTTTTGACACTGAAGACATTTTTCTCATACTTTTCTCTTAGCGTGCTTCTATGGAATTAAACACATAAAAATGCAACATATACCACTTATTGAAGATTAAGAATATCATTATATATTATCTATAGTAACTAATATGTACGCATAGAACAATTATTAAAAATGTTACTCTTATAAATAAAATAAAAAATATGTCAATATCCCAAGACTGAAGTGTGTACTCATATTATTATATTATGCTATTAAGTTGAAGTGTTGAAATATGAGTTTAATAATAAAAATGTTATTTTATTGACAGTTGACAAGCTCTAAGGCTTTTTGAAAGAACTCCTAAATAACGTTCTTAAATTTGACCCTTCTTGTTACTATTTGTTTGACTCCTTCAAACCTTTCTTCATTGTTAGCTTTTGTGTACAGAAAATCTTAACCCTCTTTGGGTAAGCACGTGCCAAAAAGGAACCTTTCAAATCTATCAAAAAGCATTTAAAATTTGCGAAGTTTTACCTGAAAAGCCGAACCGCTTCCAAATGTTCATTATATAGCCATCCACACGACCAGGTGTTGGAAAATATGAGCCCTTTTGTAATAAATAATAACAAAATATTATTTTCTTGCACGAGTGCAATTTTCGATACAAGTCGCGTGAAGTATCAAATGAAAAATTAAAAAAATGTATTAATATTCTTCAAAGATGAATATTTCGTATTTCTCTCATTAACTTTTTCTGGAAGATTTTTCAAACTTGATATCTTATTGATCAGTGATCACAAACAATATTTTTAGATATTTGGTATTGACATGTTTATACACGCAACCTACGAGGATATAGGTATACGTGGTCGTATCGATGCGCCTGCGCTGGTATGACGTCACTTTCGTTTCGTGACGGTCGGTTTTTCTATTGGTAATTGAAATTAACTCGTAGCCACCAAGCGATTATTAGCGGAACTATATTGTAAAGTAAATTCAACTTCAATTTCCATATGATCATATGTTATGTTACTGGTTTTATTAGCAATATTTAGTGGCTTTTTTGAGGTTGTTTATATGAAATTTTGTACTACAATAGTTCTTATTTGACCTATTTCAATTATTTCGATGAGAAATACTTGGCTTTCAACTTTATTGTTAAATTATATAACCTCATTACTATAATGAAGTTGGTCTTTCTCAAAACTATATTCTGCAAAATATGGAAGAAGAATTGTTAAAAATGACTGTGTTTATGGATGTCATGCCAAATTTAGTTGAATTGTGGATTTGAGCTTCCATTAATTCCCTAAAAAGGAGAAAAGAAAAGTGTCTAGTAAATAAGTTTGAGAACTACGAACTAGTTGATCTGTGTGGATTAAAAAAATTCGTACAGGGAAAGCTGAAATCTGAAATGTACAATGTAAAAATGTCGTAAATACTTCCCTGTAATATTATTTTTTTAAAAGCTATGAATTTTATAACCTCACGCTGTCTTCTAGTTACAACTAAAAATCATATATAAATACGATTTTAAAAGAAAAAGCTATATGTTATAAAAGAAAAAAGTCAATACTTCCCACACAACTAAAATCGAATTGAATGGTTCAACGAAATATGAATATTTCTTTGCTGAGTATCAACGTAAACAGATTACAAACTTGCCGTAAGCCACTTTTAATCCACCATTTTGTAAGCACAGTGCTGCCGCCAACTGTAATTTCATCTCATCTCGAAGCCTGCGCAAAGAAACTTTGATTTAAAAGTAGCTGAAAACTTGAATTTATTAATTTTTTGTGGTAGATCAGATTTATGAAATAATTTTTGTTCAGAAATGTCCATTGTCAGGATATTTTGTTCATGCATTACTTATAGTACCTAATAACAGAATGTTATTGGAAATCGTTTATAATAAAGATTATTATTGCATCAATGTGCGTGCCGGAATACTAAACCAAAGAATCACTCCTACTTCTCTGTATTATCCTCTGAATGATTTGTAAAGTTACGCACGATAAAATCTAGGAATGACTCAAAAACTGTCTGCTCAAAATATTAAGTATGTTGCGTAACTTTGCATTATTAGCATTCAAATCAAATTTCTTTTGCTTTCATCATCTGAAGTAAAATGTGAAAGAGAAAGAATTTTTCTGCAGTTGAAACGTTTGGGAAGAATATAAATTAGTTTAAATGTAGACAACAGAAGCAGATTTTACGAGTGGCCAAGTGTTATTGACATTGGCTGTTGCCAGAAATTTTACAGTGTAGTTCGCCTTAATAAGTAAATACACAATCTTCAGCTTTGTTTGAGAAGAATTTCGGCAAGTTGCTTCAGAGTTGTTTTTGCTGATGTTATATTAGGAGATATCTGATTTATCCACGCAAATTCTCATTGAATTTATGTATATTTCGGATTGGGCGAATAGACTTGGTGGTTCAATATATAAACCTTAATACCTGAAGTGTTTAATATGAAATCTTCCAGTTTCATTATAGAAGGAATGTCATGGTGACGACACCATTTATTGGTAGCTACCACAATTTCAGTCATATCGGTTTACTCTGTGTTTAGCATCTATTTGAACCGTGCAAATCGAATGATTTACAGAAAATGAATGAGAAAGAATATTGTATGTAGATAAAATATTACTTCATGTAAAACAAATAATCCCAGGAGAATAAAAAGTAGCTTAATAAATATTAAGGTGAACCTGTTCTTTCGATTAAAATGGATTATTATGGGTTCAGAAATTTTCAGAGTAGTCATCTGAGTACAAGTAATGCTGAATGTTCTGGATTCCCAATTGAGACAGCTACTCCAGAAATAATTGATGAAATCCATAATCTTATGATGGGTGATAAAAGAGTGAATGTGCGTGAGAATGCTAATACATTATGTAGTGATCATGTATACAATATTTTGCACCAACATTTGGATAGGAGAAAGTTGTTAGCAAGATGGGTGCCTCAGCTACTCACAGTTCAGTAAAAACAGAATACATAGTCTGGCGTATTCCAGAGATAGCTCGCAGCGCAGCTGAGAGTAATTCATAGGACTTAGACGTTGTTTTGTTGCTGTGGATAGAGCATGAATATACCACTGCACTCCTGAAAACCAAAAATAGTTAAAACAAACGATTACCAGCGGAAAGTCTGCACTAAAGAAGTGAAAATCTTTCCTTCAGTCAGAAAGTGTCTTTTGGGATTCGCAAGAAATAATCATTTCCAAATATTGCATTAAAATATTATGCATCACTATTGGACCACTTAAAGACCAAACTATAAGAAAAACGTCCACGATTGGCCCACAAAAAGTTGATTTCCATCATGACAACGCACCAGCTCATTCTTCTGGAGTTGTGATCACAAAATTGATGGAACTCAGGTTCCAAATCGTTCTGCATCCCTCCTGTTCTCCAAATATAGTTGTGATTGAAACGAAAACCTATTTCGTGGTACTAAACGAATCATATTATACGGAAGGGATCAACAAATTGTAAGACAAAGTGTATAAGACAAAAAAAAATGGAAGAATCATCTAGATGATGAAAGAGCATTTTTGACAGCTCATGAATGCTGATTACTTCAGAGATTTCGCAAATTACCATCTCTCACAATTACTGAGCTTGAAATCAAGCAGTTTGGACAAACTTACGAAACAGCAGCTTCCATATAGTACTAGTTTCAAGTTGACTATTTGATAGGTACATAATTTATGCATGTACAAATTTAAAAATACCTTTTAATCCTCATTTTTTAGTTATTGACTGACGGGAGGTCAAGTGCTGTACCTTAAAATGATAATTTGATTTTTATCAAGGCTATATAAAAAAAATACACCAAAAGTAGACAAATTTTCATCCAACAATAATAATAATTCATTCTAATAAGCTTCAAATTCGCGGCAAACAAGTCATTGAATGAATCCCGGACAGATTTGACAACTGTACATAATAATTGACAACCGCGGCGAAAGTTGTAACTAAATTTTTATCTACTTTAATTAATTTTAGTTGCCATATCCCTAATGTCATATATATCTATGAGCATTGTTTCACTTGAAACAAGTAATTGAATAATTTAATCTTCCACAATCACTGAGCTTGAATTAAAGCAAATTGTGCAAGCCTACGAAACAGCAGCTTTCATTTAGTACCAGTTTCAAGTCTGTAAATAGTATAGTTGCTGAGAACCAGCGTCACGCCAGCCAGCCAGCCAGACAGCCAAAGTGAATATAATAGCGCTTTTTTGCAAAAAATGCGCTAAAAAATGAAAATGACAGTGAGATGAGTGAAGAGAGACGTTATATGAGTCTAGTTTAGGAATAATATGTCTCACAAATATTTAAAATATTTTTTGTTTCATGATCATAAACCAATGAAATGCAAAATCCATAACATGACTTTCTACTTCAACGATTGTTTCGATATACATATACTCCAATTACAATTGTTAGGGCTATACTATAACTTTTTATTACGCTATAATACTATAAATGTAGACAAGCTCGCATCAATTCTCCATATTCAATGGGATATTAAATTCGACCTGATCTTGTTTCAATTTATAATTCTATACTGTAATAGTGAATTACAGAATAGAATCAAAGATTTTTATTTCATACAATAACTAAATGTTGCTCAGTTTATACAAAAAATCCGCTATGGCCATACAGTACTTCCCTGACCATAAATTTCATGGCCAGTTTTATCGTTGTTTCAGAAATTTAGAGTATCGCATCAATTAATTGCATATTTCAAAGTGAAAGCTGTCATTGTCAAAGTAACAGCTGTCATTGTCAAAGTGACTACTGTCATCGTCAAAGTGACAGCTGTCATTGTTAAAGTGATAGATGGCGGTTATTTTTTAGTCCTTCCATAAAATAAATATTTTTGAAAATGGAGGGTCCTTTTCTAGATTTTTTGCGTCTTTAATTCATACATACAGGTTCGACATTTGATCGCCGGAAGTGTAATTTGAAGATGGTAACGTGGATTCCACTACTTAATTATTTATTTTGGATGTCTACTTAGGTAATCTCTCCGAGAGCTTGAAAATGATACCAAACTAGACATCATTTAAATTATTTGTGAAAGAAACAATTGACAATCGTTCAAATATCCTTTTTGACACTTCTACTCGAATTATTTTAATAAGAGCTTTAATTTGACACCAAACACGATAGAGCCAAATTACTTATTTATGAAAAAAATAATGTGCCCAATTATTCAGGGATTAGTTTCAGTTATTTCATATATTATGATAAATATTACCGGTTATAAAATAAAAAGCTCCTTCAATAAAGTTTTGGCATCTCTGATTGAAAAATGCTCATCTACGAACTCAAATCTAGTTTCTTGATGAAAAACTCAAATATAAAATTTCAGTCGAATATTCGTACGCATTTTCAAGTTATCGTCCTTCCAGAGTTTCAGACAGACCGACTTTTTTTTAAATTATATTTTTCGGGTTCAGTAGGGTCTAAAACGTGAAGATTCATCAAAATCTCGAACTGTCAAATAATCACGATTACAATACTTCCCCTATTATATTATAGGTGGGGAAGTAAAAACCTGATGATCATAGCCTGGGAGATTTATTATTTTATATAGAACATGTGAAAATATTCATTACGAAGAATGTTTTGTTTAAACTTGATTGTTATTAATCATAAGGTTTCTTTTCGAAAATATTCGGGTTCTATCAAGAACAATGACTTCCCATCGCTACTGAAAATTCAAAATGTTTCCTAATAAGTAAATGCGTGATGCTGCTTTGTTTGAAAAGAATTTTGGCAATCTGAGTTCGGTGTTTCTGTAAATAATGTAAAATAGATTAAAAAAACTCTGTAGTAAGTTTTTATATTCGCAATCTAACCCAAAGCTGATGTAAAATTCATCAATGCATATCGCATTCCAAAAGTTTGGCACGTGCTTTCCTTTTTCGCCAACTCGGCTGCCTTTTGACTGCACAAAAGAAAAAAGCTTCTGGTATTTAGGCCTGATTTGGCTTTAGGTCGCTCTGTGCAAAAACGCCACCGCAGGAGACAGTGCATTTATTAGTTCTCAATTCGTCTTTCAAAATAAAAACATGACAACTTATGTTTCAATATACTTTTGAACTCAGTACAACAGGATGTAGACATTGATTTTTATGGAGTAAAAATAAAATTGTAGCTTATAATTTAGCTTTGTAATGTTTGCGACTATCTTCAGTCATCAATGTTATTTTAGCTTTAGCTTCATAATTTTTATCCAATCGTAGAGTTCATTTCATTTTCTCAAATCAGCAACTTGTTGTATAAATTAACTGTTCATAAAATGACACATTCATTATTAGCATAGTATTCAATATTTAGAACCGTTTTTTCTATGTAATAAAAACATACACTTACTAATCAGTAAACCAATACTGAACAGCTGGATTTCATAAATATTTACTTATAAATTTAGGTATGTGTTTCAGTATTCAATAATGAAAATATTTTTGTTATAATTTTATTTTTATAACGAATTTTGTTTTGACTCAAGATACGAAACTAAAACTTGAACAGAACAATAACATTTTAGTAATTTATGCAATAAGAGTGTGCAGTTGAGCTCTATGAGATGAGGCCAAGTATATGGTGGTGAGGCTGGTCGAGTCACTAAAATTGTTTGGAGTGAAATTATTCCTAATTTTAGGAGACAAGCACGTACCTAACTCTGAAACATTTCTGGCGTGATTGGATTTTCTTCCTTAAGAAATTTAGATTACTGGATCTTGATTTTAAAATAGGAATTTTGTCTTCCAACTTTCAATATTCCAGGAAACCAGCCGTATTATAGAAGGGTATCATTTATTAGAACATACATTTGATGTAATTCAGCCTATCTATTCAGTTTGGGGCTTTTAATCCTTTTGGAGGACAATAATACTTTTAATGTCCGACTAGTTTATTATTGTTGTCATAATAACACTGATTTCAGAGTAATTATGTTTCAAAATAATGTCCGAAGGTAGTTTCTCTGACTGAAATCACAATGACAGGACATACATTGCTAAAAATTTTGATTGAAATACAACAAAAATCGGACATTAAATATTGAAGGCACCACGAGAGTTGAACAGATAATAATGCCTACGGTCAACGTACACACGTCGGGTCAGAGGCCCTCGGAAAGTACACTGTTGACCTCAGGCATTATTGTCCTTTCAACACCCTTGATACCTTAATTACTATATCAACGCTCATCATGTTGTCTATAATAGTTATTTAAATAAAAAGGACAGTAAGTACAGTTTACCGATTGGTGATAATAGTTTGGAGAACCAGCCTTGGCTAGGTTTTCAAATATTATGCAAAATCGGTGCAAATGTACTTACTGATTCTTTCAACTTTTATCTATATATTAATATGAGAAGAGAAAACTTCATTCACTTTTTGAGCATATTGCATGCATTTTAATTATATATTATTACGTGAAGACAAAATTTTGCTCCTCTCTTTTAAGCGTATTGCATGCACGAAGAAATGTAAGATTTGGCATACCTGAGATTTATATGGAGAAGGAGTGCAGAAAGCTGGAATAATATACTTTAATCTACATATTAATATATGGAGAGAAAATTTTGTACCCCTTCTTAAGCATATTACGCACACAAAGGAATGTGAGATTTGGCATACTTGAAGTTTATATGAAGAAAGAGTGCTGAGAGCTGAAATTATATATAGGTTCACGGGAAGAATGAGATTTTGTAACGCGCGCACAAAGAAATGTGAGATTTGACATACTTAAAGTTTATATGGAAAAGAATTGAAGGAAGCTAGAATTATATACAGGTGTCCCATTTTGATTTTATGTGAAGAGAAATCTTTGTACAGTGCGTACGAAGGAATATCAGATTTGGTATACTTAAAGTTGATATGGAGAAGGGCAGATGGCAAAAATTATAAATTGGAAGCTCCATTTCAATATCACGTGAAAGAAAAAAACTTTGTATCGCGCTCACGAAGGAATGTGAGAATTGACATACTTGAAGTTGAAGTATTACATGGCAGTAAGGCAACATAACCATAGTAATCACAAGTTGCATGGTAAAAACAACATACTACCTTGAATATAGGGCCTGTAAACTCATGAAAACGCCAAAACGTTTCAAAAGTATAATTTAGCGCTCCCTCTAGCTTATATGGACCATCTAATTATCATGGTGGCCAGAAACAACGTTTTTTCTGAGGGCAGTTAGTATGATTCTTTATAATTCAATCTAGACTATCACTACCTAACTTCATAGTACGGTGACGGATTTTCAATTTCGTACTATGAACTGACGCAGTTAGAATTGATGACAGCCAGAACCGAGCCGTAAGAATTCAACTAACTGTCTTCAGAAGGATGCTTTTTTTGATCTCCGTGATGATTTGAGGCTCCATGCCAACCAGAGAAGGCTCAAAATACACTTTGTAGACATCTTGAACGCTGATAGATATATTAATGTATTTTTTAGATAATATCAAATACTTTCAACTTGTCGTACGGCCGGAATTGTGTAAAAATAGATGTTAGAAAAAGATATGCCATCTTTAAAATTTCTTGCTGATCGAAACTTTGTAGCTTGTAGCATTTCATAAGAAAGAAGCTTCTATCATAGCCCGCAAGAAAAGTTCCAAATTTTTGCGCTCGTCTTCAGAAAAATCGGAGCAATTTCACTATAAAATGTTTGTCAAACATCAATATATATATATATATATATATATATATATATATATATATATATATATATATATATATATATAAATATATTTTACCAGCTTTCCAGAAATTTATTGGAATTGATAGTACATTATCAGTTTTTCATATATCAAGCTATATTTTGAATAACAAAACAATGAAAAGTATTGTTTAATATTGCCGAAATACAGAAAAATTAAATAGAAAATTATCACTGCGTTCCATCGCTTTTATATATATATATATATATATATATATATATATATATATATATATATATATATATATATATATATATATATATATATATATATATATATATATAAAAGCGATGGAACGCAGTGATAATTTTCTATTTAATTTTTCTGTATTTCGGCAATATTAAACAATACTTTTCATTGTTTTGTTATTCAAAATATAGCTTGATATATGGAAAACTGATAATGTACTATCAATTCCAATAAATTTCTGGAAAGCTGGTAAAATTCCGTCAAAAAACTTAATTCTATCTGTTGATTCAACGTTACTGGGACGAGACTTCTATAAACATTCATCTTACATTGAAATATACAAGTAATTCCAACATCAGAAATTGTTCAAGGACCTAGTTAGTTCATACTTTAATAAACGTTTCTGGAAATGTCATTTTAATTTGAAAGTACTCTCAAAACTACTTGTTATTTGTATTCATGCTTCTTGCTAATCGTTTAATTGTTGAATACATCAAAACGAAATTATCCACAGTTTATTTTTACAGTTATAATAAATACTTTGACATTTAAATAAAGCACGCATTCACAAAACATCCTTTACGCACATTCCTGCAACACATCTGACACGTACGTATTAAGTTAAAAGAATATTCGTTTTTGAAACCACGTGATGTTGTAAATTTTACTTTTTGCACAAGGTAAATGAACTTCAAAAGCAATTTGCGATAGTTATCGGACAAAGTAGGCATATGTGAACGCGTGACACACCTGTATAATCGAATACATCGAGTTCTTCAATGTTTTGATACCTTCAAAATAATCCGCGGCTTGTAGTAGGTGTAGGTTATGTTTTTCATCGTAATTTATCTCGAAGACTCAAGACTTTAAATGGAAATAGAGAATAAAACGAATAAATATATTTACAAAATCGCAAAACTAATAGTTCTCACATTCTAATGATGAAAAGGGAAAGTATATTTGCCTAAGAATGTGAACTTGAATGATTTTCAATTTATTCACTAACAAATAGTTTATGATAGCCAAAAATAATAGGTTGCCATCAACTGGATTAGAATTTCCGATCATTATTTTTCACTATTCTAATCAAATATATTTTTTTGTATTATCGAAAGTCGCATTAGTGGAGTATACACTGTCAGTAACTCCGTACGAGCGATGCATATCACCTATTGCATATTTTTGGCATCTTAATTTCCACATCAGTCGCTAGGAGTTGCTGACTTCGATTGCTTATGCGGTCCCTCACCTCTAAGGGGAATTGTTCGTTTATTTCTAATAATTTTAGGTAACATATCATCAACTAAGCTACAAAAAAAGTTGAATAGCAGCGTCTAGGTCTCTTGCTATTTATTAATAAATCGATCAAATAAATAGAAGTGATGATAAAAATTTGGCCTAAATAAACAAATAGAAATTTAGTTATCAAGAGAAATGTTAATTTGTTGAAAAACATATTTTGTTGATCTGTTCGAATATTAGTTCATTCATTTGGAATTAGAAATCGGTATTTGAGTCTAATACTCATTCCAGCTTCTTAATTATTTAAAATTAACAACTTCCTCAATTAAATAAAAATAATCTTGAAATCTGCAAATGTGCTGATAATTACTGATTGTAATTGTTATAGGAAATATTTCTCTCACCTATATAATTATTCTTGTGGCATGTAGTTTTTGAAATAAGAAATTTTTTCTTAGCACTGTTTTGGACTTTGCACATTTCACAACTAAATTTTATATTTGAACAAAAATCATCTTTCTATCTGAATACCTTAGTACGATTTTTTATAATTTTATTACCGCATGCCTTTTAACGGGTGGTTAATTTATTTCTTGAAAATAAAAATGATTATTGGCCGATGCATGCTTTCCGGTCATGGTGCAATTTTTTTGAAAACATTTTGCATGCTTTTGTGACGCTAAATAGTTAAAGTTTAGTACTGAAAGGCATGCAATTCGCAACAGACCAAAAGACTCGAGTGATCGCGTGAACTTATAAGAAAAGACTTAGATTTCTGTCTTTTCAAATTGCATGCCAATGAAAAGAATAGAGGTTTCGATCATAAGATCCTTGTGAAAAAATATGCATGCACCCTACGTTGGCATACAAGCGATCATCGTGAATTGGTTTTACATTTGAAGCAAGATTCGCTTAAATTTTTTCACAACGCTTCTAAGGCTAAAATTTCCATTCTTTTTATTAGCATGCATTTTGAAAACTCGGAGTTTAACATTTTTTTTTACAAGTTCACGCGACTGATCGTTTTTTCTAGTCTTTTTCGAATTGCATGTCTTTCAGTACTAGGGTTCGAATAACTTTCAAATATTTCACGTAACAAAGGCATACAAAATTTTGTCATGAAAAAAATATATTTATTTTAATATAATTGGAATTTACACTATCACCGGAAAGCGTGCATTGGTCAATAACCTTTTTATCTTTCTTATTAAGGGGTAAATTGTAAACCCTCAAAAAGGTATGCGGTATGAAATCGAAGAGCCCTCAACTGTCACCATTTCTCGGTCTAGTTACAAGACGTATGTAAACATGCATTATTACATTCGGCTCCGGGCTCATAGCGGTCGTGCTCATAGCGATCATACTCATAGCGATCATGCTCATAGCGGTCATTATAAAAATGTGCTTATAGCGGTCACGTATTCTCTTGCTCCTTGTAATATTTTCGTCATACTCCTAGCGGTCAATATTACTTACTCGCCGTTTATTTACGAACGCAACTCAATTTGGATTGGTTATGAAAATATAAATATGTTTAAATATTATTTTTCAATAATTACATTAATTCAACTCACTAATGGAATAAAGCTCTGTCAGTGGCACAGAAATAATGGATTTTTTAGATAAATTGCTTGTAGATTGGTTCGTTACGCTCATACATTCAAAAATGTCTCCTGAGTAGTACCAAATTTGCGCCCGAGACAACCAAAAAGGGTAAACTAAACTCCTCATAAAAATGATTATTATTTCTGACTGGTACTTTGAATGCAGGTACTAAATATTGAGAATTCAGTCAAGAGTTTCGAAACTTAATTTCATTCTACAGTTTTGGTTTCACTTAGACCATCTTCAGGAGTGAACAAAATCTATGAGTTTATAATTGAACAGCATATGTTCAATAATAATATAAAAACATATTGAGTTCATTTTTTATATTATTATTGAAATTCACAGATTCATTTCATACCTGAAGATGGTCCAAGTGGGATCGAAACTGTAGAATAAAAAGAATCAGTTTCTATTATTCAATACCTACATTCAAATTCCTCATTTGGGCCAAAATCTAATTTATTTGAGAGCTGTTGCTTATGTGACTTTTGCACAAACGCCCAGAATGAATGTATGTTATAGAATCAAACCAAAATATTAAAATAATTTAATACTGTACATGCTTATTTCCTTATTCGGATTGAAAAGTGAGTCTAAATCAAACTGTGTGAATAAATAATTTATGGGGAAGAAATATTGACCGCTACGAGCAGGATCAAAATATAATAAGAGGTGAAATTCCATAAGAAAATTTGAACAGAAGGGAAGGATAATATATGACCTCTATGAGTACGACCGCTATAAGTACTCCCCTTGACACTCCAATGACAATTTTCGTGATTTGGCATGCCTCATCTCAAATCTGAAAATACTCACCCTCATGACATAATGTTTAGGATCACACTCTTGTTGCATGAATTAATGAAACGTGATAAGGATGCAAAGCACGAAATATAAATGTCAAACTGGCATTTTACTTATTTCTCATTACATAAAATTCTGAAAAAAATCGATTAATAAACACATATTTTTTTTATTTAGAATAGAATGCAGGAAATCACATTCTAACCACGTCCGATCTCTTTATAATAGTGATAATTTAATGCTGATTTTATTTCAAACAATTATGTTTTGATCATTAATGAGACAGCCTTCAAAGCACGTGACCAAAAAGCCATTTTCAATCTCATAAGCATTATTATTTTATATTAGTTTTTAAACTTTCGTATTTACGTGATACGAATATTTTGGGATAGATTTAGCAGGTCAACAAACCTGGAACTAAGTAAACAAAGGTGAAAATTCTGAATGGTTTCGCAATATTCTGTTCTTTCGGACTATCTACTAAAAGCAAATTATCTGTTTTCAGTATCAGTATGGCCTTATCAGCGCTATAATGAGCTTCATTATAGAATATTTTCAAATGATTTTAATTATTAGGAATTAACAATACATTATGCAATAGCGAAATTTAATTGATAATATCTACGAGTATATACAGTATTGTGCCTTGTACTAATCCTTGTCTTAAACCATGCATTGAGCATTCTTTCAATGTAGGATTTGAGACAAGAATTGAAAGAATGCACAATTAAATGTAGCAAACCACACACAACACTAAATCAATCATAATACTTGTCACAATGTTGGTCACAAAATTTTCTGCCTTCCGACCATCATCAGGTACAGATTCAGTCAAAAACTTATCGCTAGAGGAGATGATATTTCTGTATGTATAGCGTGGCATGTATAAGATGGTCAAGAGTTTGAATATATATTTAATATTGTATTCACCATATTTACGACCAAATGACTCTCTTATTATTTTATAACAAATGTTGGAAGTATATAAACGACGGATTTTTTAAAAGTTCACACCATTCAATTTTTTGATCTGAAATTTACAACTTTATAGTTTTTTTTTTTTTTCGTTCTACCGCTAATATTTTTCTCAAGATCCACTAATTTAATATGGAATAGTATATTGTACAACAAGTATAGAAAATTACCTATTTCACACGAGGTGTGTAATTTTCAAGTCGAGTGCTGGAATCACACAAGTGTGAAATAGGTGATTCTATACGTGTTGTACACTATACTTTTTCTACGATCACATCATTTAATGAAATATGTAGGTAAATAATTAGTATAACTGAGATTTCAAATCTATTTTCACAAATGTAAAATAACTTAGGCATTTTAATTGTTTGTTCTACTTATTTATTGTGATATTTACTTTAGTTATGATTTGGAACATTATTGAGATATTTTCTATTAGTTGATTGACATTTTATTGTGTAATCTTATTGTTGCGAACTACGGAAAGATTGTATCTGATTGGCCTACTCTTGCAAGGTTCTGATTGGCTTATTAAGTAGAGTATTCTGTGATCTCGGGTAACGTATTTTCTAAATTTTTGTCACTAACCATTTTTCAACTGCAGTAATGATGATTGTGGATATCTAATTTTGGTTATGATACAATAATTACATACATAGTTTCTCGATTTCGAGAGAATGTGATGAACGTGTAGTGTCTGCTTCAATTTGACAGTTGCGATTCGCAGTGTTGCCAACCTCCGGAATATACATTAAAAGAATAAGTAAATATTTCCAAAAGAACTTAGTGCAATTTTGTTACTCAAATGTGGCTTATAAAAGAGCAAACAGAGATTAATATCAAATCCGGGATATTTATCAATAAACTTGCTAAATATATCACCTAAAGAATATTCGAAATAGATTATTAATATATAAGTTGGTCAAACTGGTGTGAGAAATCATTTCTCACGACTTTTCCCACAGTTGTGTGAAATTGTTATTTTTCTAGTTGTGTTTTGTATGAGAAATATGTTATTTTCTATAGTGATCGTAAAAAAAATCTATTTGTTTATAAAGCCAATATAATAATTATCCACTATCAATCTTTTTTGTTCTCAAATATTAGCCACTGCTTTTGATACGTTAAAGTTAACATGAAAAACGAACTTTTATGCGCATGCTCAAGAAATCTAAAGCTCAAGTTGTTCAGGAATGATGCCCGAGATAACAATTTTTTTTAAATTTTTTCTTGTGCCAAGTACAAGGAAGTATTGTGGAACCGACAAAATTCACCTATCGAGATTTTGATGGAAATATCCATTTTGAGCATCCCTGAGTCCATTTTGACTAATTTCGGCTTGATGTCGGTACGTATGTTCGTGCGTTCGTTCGTGCGTAACTCGCAAATTTCAAAACTGGTTGAACGTATAATGTTGAAATTTGGTATTTGAGACTGTTATAGGGTCTAGTTGTGCACCTCGCATTATGGTTCCAATCGGTTTCACTAGAAGAGCGCTTTACTTGAAACTTTTTTCGAATTTTTCCAATAAATCCAGAATGATCAACCGTAGGATGTTGAAATTGAGTATTTGAACTAAATGTTATATCAGAATGGTCATTTGCTATTTTTTTATGAATTGGTCAAGCCAGAAGTGCACTTTATTTTAAATTTTTTCAAATTTTTTCCATATAATCTAGAATAATCAGCCATAGCATATTGAAATTTAGTGATTGAACTTGTTGTAGCATCAAAATAATTATCTACTATTTTTGTATCAATCGGCCAGGCCGGAATTGCAGTTTATGGGTATAACAGACATTCAGAATTTGCGGTATAAAACAGTCAGTTTAATTGAAATTATAAGTTAGGCAATGATAATCTGTTGTCAATTTTTCGATTTTGTTTGATATTTTAAATGTCAAAATATAAATTTAATTTCGTAAGCATGAAAAAGCGACAAAATTGGATCAGAGCATGCTTTTTCATACAAATTTAAAATTGATTTTCATTATGTTGGTCACACGGTCCAGCTTTAATTTCAGCATTATTGAACTCCAAATATACATACATATCAAACCTCTTCAAGGTATGGGAAACAAAATGAGGCACTGAAATCTACGACTATCTGACGGTCTAAAAGTACAAAGAAATATTGTGAAACCGACATAATTCAAATATCGAGATTTCGATGGATATATCCATTTTGAGCATCTGAATCCATTTTGACTACTTTTGGCTTGATGTCGGTACGTATGTACGAATGTATGTGTGTATGTGCGTAACTCGCAAATCTCAGAATTCGTCGAACGTATATAATGCTGAAATTTTGTATAAAATACTGGTATAGTATCTAGGATCTTGATGTACACCTCGCATTATGGTTGCAATCGTCTGTACTGGAAGTGCGCTTTACCTGATACTTTTTTGAATTTTCCGCATAAATCTAGAATGATTAGCCGTAGGATACTGGAATTCAGTATTTGAAATTGCTATAGTATCCAAATGATCATCTCCTATTTTTTTCCCAATCGACTTAGCCGGAAGTGCACTTCATATTACAGACTTCGAATTTTTCTCATAAATTTAAAATAATCAGTCGCAGAATATTGAGATACATATTAAGCACTCTTATGGCATCCAGTTGTACACCTTGCATTATGATTGTGATCGTCTGAGCCGGGAGTGCAGTTTACTGGAAACATTTTTTAATTTTCTGCATAAATCCAAAACTATGGAACGTAGAATATTAGAATACCGTATTCAAGATGATAGTACTGTCTAGATGCTCATATCCTATTTTCATTGAGATCGACTTAGTCGAAAGTGCACCATACTTGACGATCTTGGAATTTTGCGCATAAATTCAGAACTGTTAGCCGTAGAATCCGGGAAATCAGTATTTAGGAATGTTGTGACATAAGAATGATAACATATTGTTTCCATAGCAACCTACTACCCGTGGAGTGATGAGATGTTCTGTTTGATTATATATACCCAATGATGTACAAGTAAGTCACGTGATGTCCACGTCAGATTTTTTTTTGTATTGTCAAATCACAGGAAATATTATTGCAAAAATTTCCCTGAGGTGCTTGTGTCATTCAGTTTCTCCGATATTACCTCATCAACTGAATGTTCTAGGTAATATTTCAAACATCAAAAAGCTCTGATTTACTTAGTGCTCCGAATATATTCGTTACAAATCTCCAAAGATTTTACTTAGTTTTTTTTGTGTTACAAAAAGTGTTGAGAAAATTTGAAATGGATATTATTAGTGTTATTTTGTTCAATTATAATTAATTTGATTTATAAAGAAAAGTTAATTCTCATTAGTGAGAATTATATTTCATAAATTGAGACATATTGCGTTTCTTGAACAGGACTGTCTTCGCATCATTTCAAACAAAATTTGTTCGGGAAAGTAGTTCAAAAAATTGAAATTATGTGGATTTAGTAAACAGTGAGAGTGTATTTAAAGGAACATGCCTGAAAGAATGAATTATTTGTATTGGCTTAGGGATATGGAACGAATGTCGAATGGAAATTAATGGGAATGAATTGATATGAATATTAGATTATTATGAGTCAAAAAGTTTCATAGAAGTAAAAATAGACGACGGGCTTGTAAAATATAATTATGAATGTGAGTGAGTAGAGAAAAATGCTTACTACATTTGGGAATATGGTGCAGTTTTAATGTATGTACCTATATTTTGTTATTTGATTCATACTTATTATTTCATTTCCTGCTTAAGACACATCTGGTCTGGTTTATTATATTAAATTATTTATGTTATAAGTATATTTTTAATTATTTAATTAGCAACGTGATATTTTCCACACGTTTATGAAATCTGAATTATCAATAATATATCAATATCGTTACATTTAAATTTACAAAAGTAACGTTTTTGAAAAAGACAATTATGGTGTTGTAAAACGACAATCATAAGTGATTTATTTTCTTGTTTATGTGATTGGTAGCACTGCTCGTGAGTTCTTTCTTCATGCAGGCAGCAAATTGCTGTCTTCTAAAGCATTTTACATGAAATATGCAATAGTTGCAGCATTCTTAATACGGGGAAGTATTTTCAAGAAAATGAGAGATTCTAGTAAATGTAAATTCAGTTTGTATTGTGTTGTCATCTATTCATTTATAAATATTGCCATATATAAATCTTCCCATGAAAATTCTTTGTTGTTGAAGTCATTTCACCAATATTCAAATTATTCCTAAGTGCGCATGAATAGAACTAGTCAAGTACTATATTTTTTAGAAAAGCGCAAATAACAACCTGACGCTGGAGTTGGAGAGCGATTAGCCTAAAAGCATCGTACTTGAGACAACTGTAAAAATTATAAATATTTAGAATTATTCATAATTTTTACCCGCTATTCCAATTCTTGGTCCACCTCGAGTGTAACTAAATTACCTTCACTATATTTGTCACAGCAAGTTGGGTTTATTAGTAACATATTTAGTTTTCAAATCATATATTGTGTATATATATACGAAAATAATACATATTTAATTCATCTCCCAAATAGTCTTCAACGCCCAAAATATCAAATTCTGTCCTAAATATGTATTCTGTCTTCGTTCAAAATTTGTGTTTTCGAAGGTGTACACTGTTTTTTAGATGATGCTTATAAAAAATTCAGGTATTTTTTTTCTGAATGCCTTTTTTTTCTAATGGGAATCTTAAAATTATTTGAAGAATTTTTTGTGAACTTGTTCCTTTAGTTTTTTACAGTATTCACAAAAAGGAAGATAATATAAAGATGTATATTTATTGCTTGAGCAAAATGTGCCTTTTTGGGTGTAACCCTTTTCCTGGATTATTTTATTTTAGTGTAAGTCGGAATCTTTGAAGTAATGTTCAAATATGATTCCAGATTAGTATTGAGCAAGTATATTTCAGTTTTAAGGCATATTTAAGGCATCTTTGAATTTTACAATCTCTTATAAAAAAACAATAGAAAAAAGATTATTACAAAAAATGAGGGTTTTTTTTACACTTGAATATTGTAAAATTTAAACTAAATTTATGGAGAGGATGTACCGTTGCAAATGTTGGAACAATTGAGCATGATATCGGTGATGTCTTCAAGAATATTTGAGCCTTAAAAAAAACTTTATTATTTCATGTTTTAAATTATCGTCCTCTATTTTCTTGCTGCATTATTATAAATGTTCTCTATCAGGGCCTGATTGATTGTAGAAAGTACATCTCCATAAAGTGAGGTTTACTTGACCCCCATTTCACATTCATAATATTATTGGAAGAACTGACTAGTTTGATTGACAATTGAAGAGATATTTTTGGTGACTAGAAATAAATTGAAATACCAAATAATGCAAAGTATTTAAATTCAAACTGAATTAATTCAAAACAATTTTCTAAAGTCGTGCATTGCATACAACCTTGAGATTTTTAAACATAATCACAAAGATTCTCTTTAATATCCTGCCGTATTTAATCAACTTCTGCATTAAGATAAATTACACAAATTTTTCCATACTTGCAACTAAATGATCCATGTATTACAAATTTTTTCGTCTGCGTGGTAAACTTTTTGTGTTCTGCACAAGGCCTTGCGTTAGAAAACTATTCGGTAGATAACTGTGATATAGCTACGCGAACCAAGTGGAGATTTCTGTAAGTTAAATGTGCTGATTTTGAGGGCTGAATGCAGCTCGCAGTGTGGGAATAAAAACGTTTTAATTTATATTTTTGGTTGAATCGCCCACCCCTGATACGCCATTCTTGATTTTTTATACGCGCGTTGCATGGTTACCTTTTACCTTTTTATCTTGTCAAGGAAGATGTCTTCCAACAGATAGAATTCTCAATAGACATACTACACATTTATGAATGGCAAAAAATCGTATTGCTGTCTCTCTTTACGAGAATGAGTTTCACTAAAATTAAGTATATTAGAATTTGAGGAGTTTGTCGCTACAATAATATTTATATATAATATTTTATGAATTCGTGAGAAAGTGATGAGGTTGGGTTAATGTTTTTGTAAGGGTGTGGGATGAAGATTAATATGATAGAATTTATTGTAGCGCACTACACACAACACTAAATTGATCACAATACTCATCTAAATATTGCTAATAATACATTTCGATCTTCCAATCATCATCAGTTATGAGTTGAGGATTGACTGATAAGACAATTGAATTATGGAGGAGTTTCAAGGTTGGAAAATTATATGGTATTAACTATTAGTTTGATCTTAGCGACCAAGAATAGTTATTTATGTATCTACTTATGTATCTAGTGCGCAAATTATATTTTGGTTTGTTGAGGTGGTAGCCGAGACACCAATCATTCGAAAGCACTAAAGAGATTTCGCGCACAAGTTGCATACAACATTTTTTCTACAGACGACAAAAAATATTAAAATCATATCAAAATACATAGTTGTTTATCATGCCAACGTTGTCAAGATAAAATTATTGAACGAAATCTCATTTTCTGTATTATTAGAGTATCTGTTGTTGAAAGCAATTTGATAAATGTTATTTAACTCCTATTTGTAGCTTTATTCCGTTAAGGGTACGATTTAATGAGCTCGGGTGTTTATGTTGTTTTGGATATTTCGAAATCTTGTTCATTATGATATTAGTTTGGTTGGGCTTACAATATATGATTTTGTTACATAAATTTGAAATGATCAAGTCTAGCCAATCAATTTTGTTATCAAATTCTTTTTGTTAGAAATAAATTTTATAGTTGTTATAGTTGTTCTCACTCAACATTTTGTGAGGGTTATTATGATCTATTAGGATGTCGTCGACGTAACTTATCCATTTGATAATTTAAAATTGAAGTTTTATGTTATCGGCTAATTAATATAATTTCTAAATCTTGTAAGAAAGTTTCGGATAGTGTACCAGAAAGAGGATTTCTGAGCATTGATAGCTCAGTGCAAATATGCTGGGTTTTTGATTAAGAGATCGCGGAGTCGAATCCCATCGACAGAAAGAAAGTTAGATTTTCACTAAATTATAATATACTCCATGGCGTATTCTCCACAAAAACTAATAGTATCCGCAGCTTGACGACTGCTAGCCACACAATTTACCGAGTGCACTATAAGTGTCTGCCACACCAGTATCGGGTAAATGGCGTGATAGATATTAATTTATTTATTCAAAGAAGACTTCTTAAAGCCAATCCATTATTTTATTGTTAGGGAAATAAACGTTGTTCTGTATATAACAGAATTTATTCAGAGATTAATACTTTGGTTTTCCAACACCTTTATTCCCCTAGCATTAAACTATATCACAGTTGGGTTAATTCCCCTTCTACTTTTATTTTATTTATTATATTTATTTATTGAATCAAAAGTAATTTTGATTAAGTTCTGAGGTTAGATTTGTTAGTTGTTCTGTGAAAATTGTTTGAAATTTTCCATTCCTATTTTATTTTTTATTACATTGATGGTTTCATAGAGATTCTAGTATATAAGTTAGTGATATTTGCTAGGTGGTTCAATCTATATTTATAGGTTTTTAGTTTCGTTCGACAATTCAGTTCTATTATTAATAGTATATTTAGTTTTCAAGTCAATCGTTGTTTTGAGTATATTCTGTCTTAATTCATACAACTTTAATTTGAATCTACTATCAAAAACACAATTATTGTTATTGTTATCTGCATATATATTGCCACTCATATGCCCAGCTCCACGACACTTTGTTTAATTCTAACAAACTGTTTGACTTTTTCAATATCTGCTTACTTATTAATTCAATACATACTTTTGGGCTGTTTTAAATTTTTCACTAACTTTATTTTGACACATGTAGAGTTTTTTTTTGTCATGCTATAAAATCATTGGCTGGTACCACGAGCTCTGTTTTTGGCGCTACTAAGAGCGTTGTGTCAAGATGTGTTTTAACGCAATTAGAATTTTCCCAAATACTTTAGAAAATAATCTTCAGATACAAATTACGGAAAACACATATGTCTACAAAATTTATTTGAATATTCTCCTTTAAAATAGCTTGAAATATTTATTTTGCCTTAAAACGCTTCTTAAAATAACACTGCTAGTATAGCCAAAAACAGAGCTTGTGGTACCAGCCATTGTGTTCTAAGTTGTATTAAGTTCAACCCTTCAGCCGTGTGGTGGGGTATGTCATACCCCATAGATGCAACTTATGTTCGTCTCATCATTACTTGATGGATTACTGTCTCAAAGAGGTCAGTAGCTGTCTTTCTTGCGTTACAGAATATTTTAGTGGTAGATTTGTCATTATATTTTCTGCTGTTATCGAGTTATAGCGTTTCAAAGTTGTTCGGGGTATCACATACCCCACCACACAGTTAGTGTAACAAATTAATGTGGTATAAGTTCAGATTATAGTTAAGCAAATATACCTCTAGGAAAATTGTCTGATCGTTTAAGTACTTCGAAAAGGTGTGACATTTGTACTAGAACGAATGATCGTAAGACATTTTGGCCCGTAGTCAGGACTTAGTTTTAAACCCGGTTCTACATCTGGCTTATGCATAACCATGACAACATGTCAAAACAGTGTTACGTCGTCATGGTTATATATAAAATAGACTCAGGCCTGGGTCTAAAACCGCGTTCTGACTAAGGGCCTTTATGTTTGCAACAAATGTAATAAGGCTGTTTGTTTAGAACATGCCATTTTTTCATGCTCAAATTGATGTAGAATTGAGAGTTCATAACTTTTTTGTGTTACAATATTTTTGTATCAAAATTTCTCTGTTCTTCTACCGATAGTTGAGTATTCATTTCATACAGAAAAAGTTAGTTTCCATCTTACATTCAAGTTGTAAGATGAGGATGAATGAAATATATTTTTTAAAAACGGTCAATTATGGACATTGACAATTTTCTTTACCATTTATTGTTTCTACTCCTCAAGAAGACTATATATGCTTTGTTGTGTTCAATATATACCAAGTTAAGAGAATCATCAGAAAAATCTAGTATAAAATTGTAAACTTGTATATTTATCTTGTTATTATTGCTGAGGTATGTCATACCCCACCACACAGTTCTTGCAACTTTTTCCCACCACACGGTTGAAGGGTTAATATTAAACGTAAGTAGGAACTAGAGCTCTTAATTCAACTAGGGAATGTGTTATTTTACAAACTTTTCGAATTTTTAGGATTTCCGAATATGCTGTTTGCTTGCAACATCAGAAGAAAAGAAGTTTCTCTGAGAATATAATTGTATTTGTACAGCCTCTAATATATTTTCAAAAATTCAACTAATCTAATAATCGTTCAAAACGAAAATTCAAAATAAGATTTGAATATTGTAAGCGTGCTTCCAAATTATTCTTGAATAAATACCTCAAATATTTTGCTGAAGGCATAGGAAGATTATCCTATATAAATTCTATCCTTTTAAGGAGACCATGAACATCAATCATAAAATAAATGATGGAAATCAATATCTATTGGATTAAATGGTTGAAGCTAACTGGAACTCAGTCAATTATATAATGTTTCTTTCTATTCCTTTTTTTACTTGTACAAAATAACAAGTAAGTATTGTGAAACCGATAAAATTCACCTATCGAGATTTTGATGGAAATATCCGTTTGAGCATCCCTGAATCTATTTTAACTATTTTTGGCTTGATGTCGGTACGTATGTTCGTGCTTGCGTGCGTGCGTACGTGCGTTCATAACTCGCAAATCTCAAAACTGGTTGAACGTATAATGTTGAAATTTTCTATTTGAGACTGATATAGAGTCTAATTGTGCACCTCGCATTATGGTTCCAATCGTCTGTACCAGAAGTGCACTTTACTTGAAACTTTTTTCGAATTTTTCTAATAAATCAAGAATGATCAACCGTAGGACATTGAAATACAGTATTTGAACTTGATGTTGTATCAGAATGGTCATCTGCTATTTTTATATGAATCGGCCAAACCAGAAGTTCACTCTACTTGAAACATTTTTTGGATTTTGTACATAAATATAGAGTGATGAGCCGTAGCAAATTGAAATTTCGTATTAAGCACTTCTATAACATCTTATTGTAAATCTTGCATTATGATTGCGATCGGCCAAGCCGGAAGTGCACTTTACTTAAGTGAATTTTCCGCATAAATTCAGAATGATCAGCCGTAGGATACTGGAATTTAGCATTTGAAATTGCTGTAGCATTTAATGGTCATCTTCTATTTTTGTAACAATCGACTGAGCCGGAAGTGCACTTTATATAACAGACTTTTCGAATTTTCTGCATAAATTCAAAACAATCGATCGTAGAATATTGAAATTTTGTATCAAGCACTTCTATAACATCTAGTTGTACATCTTGCATTATGATTGCGATCGGCTGAACCGGCTCATATCCTATTTTCATTGAGATCGACTGAGCCGGCAGTGCACTATACTTGACAATCTTTTGGAATTTTTTGCATAAATTCAGAACGAACATCTGTTGAATATTGAAATTTGGTATTTCAGTCTGCTGTAGCATCTGAAAGATTGCCAACTACTTTCATAACAATAATAATATCCGGTAGTGCACTTCAGTTGCAATTTATTTTCAATTTTGCGTATAAATTCAGAACTGTGAGCCGTAGAATCTTGGGAATCAGTATTAGGAATATTGTAGCATGAGAATGATGACCTACTGTTTCCATAGCAACCGATTAGGCTAAAAGCGCATTTTACTTAACAAATTTTGAGAACTTTTGGATAAATAAAAAACAATTAGCCGTGGAGTGATGAGATTTTCTGTTTGATTATATATATCCAATGATGTACAAGTAAGTCACGTGATGTCCACGAATTTTTTCTATGAACAAACTGTAAGTGTTATTGCAGAAAGCTTACGTCAATAGTTGAAAAAATAGTTCAATGATTTCTCGAGTATAAATAACAAAGACGAAAGTTATAACCACTTCCGTAAATCTGTTGTTCGATTATTTATAGCTGGTTTTGCGATAAATAGAAGATTATAAATGTAGAAATACTGATATAAAAATTCATTTATTGTTGGTTCGCTCAATATTCATGGGCTTTGAGATTATAAAATAGATTTAAAAATGTAAAAGTACAGATACAAATATTTGTATATTGTGTGATTATTTAAATATGTTGACAATCCAAATAGTACATACTGGAATGGCCCCTATTCCAAATAAACGAAGAGCTTGTAATCCGAGCAGTAAGACGAGGATTATGGTTCGCGAGTGTGGAAAACACTATTCCAAACATGTTGTAGACTATACATTCTGTAACAAGATTTTGGAAACTCACTAATATTTCAGAAGAAACTTTTGAAATTATGAAACGTCAGACGCAAAGTTAGAAATAAATACCTGAATTGTTAGGATGTAACCATGGTAACCAAACTAACAGCTTCTGATTCGTCTAAAATGATGATTGAATGATTCTGAACGGCATACGGAATTATTCTGAACGATATGTCGGAGTATCACTGGTTCCAGCATAATTTCTGGTTATGGAATAAGCAAATTCCAAAACAGTGTTACAAAATAGTATATTCTACAATACACACTCGCGAACCGTAATCCTCGCCTTCGGCTCGGTTTACAAACTTTTCGCTCTTTCAGAATATAGGCCATTCCAAATATATTGTAGACTATACTTTCTCTAACAAAGTTTTGGAAACTCACCAATATTTCACACAAAATTAAAAAAATTATTAAATGTCAAACGTAAAACCACACAGAAATATTTGAATTGTTAGGAAGTAATCATGGTAGTAACCAAACTAACAGCTTCTAATTCGTCGAAATTAATCTAAATGGCATACGGAATCATTCTAAGCGATTTATTGGAATTTCATTCGTTCCAACATGATTTTTGGTTATGGAATATGCAAATTCCAAAACAGTATTGGAGAAAATTATTTCCTATATTAAATTGTACCTTCTCCATAGAAAAAAGATTATTATATCTCTATATTTTATTTCTCCTAGAGCTAAAGAAAATTTTGGATTCTGTCGTGATGTAGGAATGCGCAGCAAGGGCAAGAAAATCCTCAGTTCGCTATACCTTCTTGATTAATGTTGCGAGGGTACGCTCGTCTCCTCTTGTACACTTGTTAAATTCTAGATCCAAGTCTACTGCTGCCGCTGTCAGATTGGTAGCTGTTTATTGTTGCCCAGGTAAATACGGAAATAACACGGTCCTTGATATCGAACGTAGATAAAAAATCTTTTCGCTTTCGTCCCTTACTCCTAGGGATTCATTCTTCTGTATTCATTCTTTGGTTCATTATTTTATTATCTATTATGTGTGACACTGTAGATATTTCAGAGAGAAAGTCTATAATAATTTCTATAGTAAGAGAAAATGAAAGTGTTTCTCTTGAGTATGATTGATTGTTTCTGCAGTAATATTTTTTGTCAGATATATAAGCTAATTAATTGATTTTAGCGATTTTAAATAATATCTTAAGCCAAATTTAATGTCTGCGTCCATTTACAAATAGAATATTATTTTTAAAGATTGCATGTTCCACTATTCCAGCCGTATGATAAACAGCATCATCTTGCTGAAAGATATATTTGATTTTATTGAAACACATCAAAGTTCATAATCCGTTTAAAAAGTGTAATTTGTCGCCCCTAAAATTGGCATGGATTCCCAAATCATCACGGAAGTCGTTCATAAATATCCTCACTGTAATTATGTAATTATGTTATTGATTTGGTGAATACGCACACAAAAATAATCTTGCCTATCATGTCACGAATACATCTTTTAAACTCGGTTAAAAATATGCGTGAGGCAACTGTTCTTCAAGATAAAAATTAGGTAATAAAACAAGTGTAAATACCGGTAAATTGTCTAAAAAATGTTAATTGTTATGACTTTTGATATTACAAAAAATTTAGTTATCATACCAGGATGAAAACAGTTATTGATTACATTTTAATATTGTTCCCCAATTGATAAAAGTATTTTAACCTTAGAATTACGGTTTTTTCGTCTATCACTTTCAAAAGAACGGTACCAGGTTATCTTCAATGTAACAGTATTAGAAATATTTCCATTCATCTTTTACGTTGGAATAAATTAATTTTATCTTCTTATTCACTAGAATGAAATGCTTCTCGAAAAGCAGGTTCAGTTGCATTATTTACTGCACTTTACTTGAAATATATTTCATTGGATTCGAAATTTTTCAACAGATATTAGGAGAATTTATTGATCTTCCATTGATTATTTTTTTCTGCCCTTTTAAATTATTTTTTTGATTATTCACGTCGATTTTTCGGCAGATATTGCGGAAGATTTCGTGAATGTTGCTTTTCCAAGAATTTATCCACTTCTTTCGGGCATGCAATTATCTTGCATTTTTTGATTACAGTGAGATAACTGCAGCCTGATGGAAAGAGAATTATTTTGCTTTTCTTGGAATAAGAAATTTGATACTGATTTAAAAGTTAATATCTATACAAATATTGATTAATGCACTTACCTATTATAAAAATTTATTATTCTATGACTGTCTGGGTCTAGGTTATATTATGAATGTTATATTGTAAAATCTACTATTCCTTTTTATGAACATTCTTGCCGATATATTCATTGAGATCATATAGATATAAACTTCATACTATATTGACTGAAAAATTTTTGCACCTTAAGTCCTATTTCTGAGAGCATTTTTAATTTCCTGTTGACAGGTACTTAATGATTATTATTTCCCTGCTAAAAAGGAGAGAATAATAGTGTTGTGGATCCTGAGTACCGTTGCTATGTTTTAATTTTGTTTTTATCTGTCAATTTGGAAAAACTTTTACTATGGGATGTAATAGTTACAGTGTTTGCATCTGCAATCTAATATCAATTAATGAAATAGTTTCGTAATATTAGATTATTGGGAATGTGGTCGCAATTGCAATAAAATGATTTTGAACAGTAATATAGATTTTAAAATTTCAGTGATTGGTATGCAACACGGACACCGAACGACCGATATTATTGTGATGGTTCAAGTTGACTGTATGATGCTACACCTTGGGCTTCACCCTCGCCTTTCTCGAGTGCAGCCAACTTCACCTTAGATAATATTGGCGGCCGTTCGATGCTTGAATAATAATTTTGAAATGGAGATTTAGAGATCAAATTGAACAGAGGCTCAAAGCATTGATTCATATTTTTTTACAATAAAGATACGACTCGAAAAATGAACTGCAAAGATTGTCTAGTCATATTTTGAAGTCGAAGCACTAAGCTGTTACTAATTAATTATTGTAATTTAGGTCAAAAGTATCTGATTATCCAAACAGCAAGAGCTCAGAGCATCCTAATTAATTTTTTTGATGAAAATTTTCTTACACACGTCATGTACACTTTTTTCTGATCAGACAATGAATTTAGCCTATGATCCGTCGTTAGGTGTGTGTTACTGTTCTGTGTGTTTGGACTGATAAGATAGGAAAATGATATTTATTTTTGAAAAAGGGTTCGAGATTCCTCCTCCGGGACACGAGACAACCCAAGATCATAGTCTCGGGATGTTCCGGGACTTCAAGACTTCTCCAGAATGAAATTAGAATCGAAGTTAATTTTTGGCAAGATTTATCTAGGGAATAAAAAATTTCAGTAAAAATCAACATTTATTAAACACAAAATCTAATTCACACATTAATAATTGATTGACGTTCTATTTGAACAACAATATGGCGGCAAACGCATTTATTGTGTACTAACGTGAGAATAGTAAAGTATCAAGTAATTATTCGTTAAGCTTATGTATGGCGCTTTCAATGACACAGTGCAAGAAACTAATCATAATCAAGTTAATTATGGCTTTTTGAAAATAGAATTATTACAGTATAATTATATTTTGGGTTATCACTAGACCTGTTTAAACTCTTACTTATACATATGTGAGATTTAAAAGTAAACAAGATTTGAATTCTGACTAATATTATCCAACTTTAAGCTGTCTATCAAAGAATAAAATTGAAGTGTGTTTTTATTCTTTTTGAAGTGAAAACTTTCTTGAGCATACCATATACTTTTTTTTCTGGGTAGTCAATAAGTTTGTACTGTCATGCGTCACGCTTGCAAGTATGTTTGTCCTAGGAAAATTCGGTAGCAGTCCAGTGAGGGAGAAACATTCAGCTGCGTTGTTCTTGTGCCTAATTGTTGTCAGGGATTCTTATTTTTAAACAATTCCACTTTATACCTGATTTGTCTCTTTATCATTCATAAAAATATCAATATTATTATATCATGGTTGCCACAGAAACTATTAACATGAAAATGAGACTAAAGTGTGATGAAGTCAAATAAATATAGTATTAAGAAGAAATCACATAAATAAAAATTTCACATAAAAACTGTAAAATATGTGAAGTGTTGTGCTATGGAACATTCAAAAAATGAATAATTCTAAAAAATAATTGTTTTCCATAGAAAATTCAAATCTAAGAGTCGGGGCTGAAGCCACCATCATCTTAGATCGGGGATGCAACTGTAGACATGTTTCGTCCTTATTAGGACTCCTCAGTACAGTATAGCCAAGCCAACGATACTGAAGTAAGAAGATAGGAATCAGCAATGTTATAGCTTGATACACGATTAGCAGCTTCATCTCATATTTTTGATCGAACTAATATGAGCTGCGCGGGAAATTTGAACCTCTTGAATGATCGAGAATTATTACGAACTTCTACTAAATACTGAGTATAACTGAGTTTTCAACTCTTTGAATATAGTTTTCAAAATTAAATTTTAAAAACTATATTCAGGAAGCTGGAAATTCAGTATTACTCAGTATTTAGTAGAAGTTTAAGATTTATTCAAATGAGTAAGTAAGTAAATAATTGTGATATGCAGACAGAAAAAATTTTATTGTTCAGTTCTATGATAGAAATAATTGGTTCTACTCTTATATTGTTAGCAAAATATGCAATAATGATAGCATTCATTATTTGTAAAACTCTTTCTAGAAATATATGAACTTGATTTGAAAATGGTGCCTACTCTTTCTTGTAATTGTATTATTCTGCTAACAATATTTACATATATGGAATACAAAATGGAATATATTATAGATATAATTTGGCACCCTCAAATAAATTTGATATAGAGCTAAGGTGATCTATTACGTTAGTAGAAAAGTTACAACAGTTTGTTCATTTTGTTAATACAAAAAGTACTTCTTTCATAGATTTTTGAACATAAAATTTAAAGAAATATAGACATGCTAACATAGAAGCAGTCACAAATAATAGAACATTTCTATAACTGGCGCTGGATAAGTCTTAATTCATATTCCAGAAATGAAAAATAATAAATTCAATTGGTAGTAGTGCTATTGGTGATGGAATAATAATTCAGAGATGAGTCCTATAGGGGCAGATTTCATAAAAACTTGCTGCATATGTAAAGACTTTTCGTAGCAACTGCTCTATAGTGAAGTGAGTACCATATTTGATCTTCAAAAGCACTTGGCAAAGCTAGCTTCATATACGGAGACTTTTTCTTGACAATTCAATACTGAAGCGAAAGGTGTTCGTTTTTTTTTTTTAAATTTCGGAGCTGGGAAAGAATGAACATTTTCAGGGCTTAAGGAAGGTCTTTGATGGATCAAATTATGTCAATAGGAGTTTTGGGTTCAGAAAAGAGTCTTTTTTTTAGGATACCATGACGTCGTTTCAGAATAGCTTATGCCCGTTCAAATTGTTGTATCTAGCTTCTTTCGCGGGGAAAGGATGACTTTTCTTGTGGTACCCAATTCACGCAAATGAACTGAAATAAATGATAAATTACTTCAATAGCACACACTCTAATTTCCACTTGAAAATAGTAATTTGTGTATCAAGGCCGCGAAGATACTCTTTTTTGATTGAATATGTGAAACCAAGAAATAACTCTAGGCTAAGATGCAAACAACATATTTTAGGCGATCATCACGAAAGAATTGTACCAAAAAGTAAAACTTCACGGCCGTAAAAGAGGCCGTAGAAACACCTTTTTATTATGATCGCCCAAAAAATATATGTTCTTCAAGTAAACTGACATCTATACTTTTCTTCGAAGTTGTAGTTACAGAAGCATCTTTCATATCTGACTTGATTGTAGTTGTAGTAGTTGTAGTTGTAGTTACAAGGGTAATTTTCATATCTGTCATGAGTGTCAAAGTTGCTGCTTCAGCTGCGATGATTGGTACCGGTGGGTTTATCGGAGCTATAATTCCTACTTGAGAATAACAATAATATGAATAACATAAGAGTACAATGAATCACAGGTTTCATGCATTATTATGACAAATTTCATGAATTTGAAGTTTTGTACACTACCTTGCACTCGGATATCGTTTGGAAGAGCATTCATGTTCATCCTTTTCTTCTCGGAAGTCCTAAACTGATCATCCTACAAATGCAATACACAAATTGCGTAACCCGTGGACCATGCTAGCCAGGGAGTACCGGGAGAGATCACTCAAATGAGAGGATTTGGCGCATAGCTACTACCACCTAGCGGGAAGGGGCGCACCTATTTTTCAATTTTATTTGAATCTTGAATCTTAGTTACCGTTGAAAAAAATTTGAACAAATGTTGATTTAGATGAAAAAATGGTTGTCAATGCAAATATTATTTTTTAGTTGAGATTTTCTACTGATTTCAATAGTTAAATGCTACAAGAAGTTATTAAAAAGTGAATACAACAAGTAAATTGTAAGTCTGCTTAATATTTTTTTGTTCATTTATTATAAATCATAATTATTCTAGGCGTACATCCACTAGTTCCAATCTGCGGCCTGCAGTTTTCTATAAGTGCTATAGCATTATTACATACAAGATTTAGATCTACCACAATGACAGATATTGAACTAAATCATTTTTTGGACCTCACAAATACCTGGAATTTCGAACAGTGAACATATAAGAAGCATTTGGGATGGATGAGAATTTTCCAGCTGCAATATTTGAACGGTGCTAGACCTGAAAATTATTTGTAACGGAAGATGCTCCTATTATTATCTATATCATATAGAACCAAGAATGAGTAATACTCTTCAGTCTTGATGTTACTTTTGTATTCAGGCAGCCGAAGAAATATCAATAAATTCATACTCGCAATAAGTTCATAAGTTCACGAAAATGCTAAGACTTGCCAGTCAATATAAAGAAAGTAGAATCAAGAAGAAAAGTAATATTTGTGGGAAGAAAATCTTAAATTCAGTAAAATTGACTCAGTTTAATTTAAGTTCAGATAAAGTGAAAACAATTCAGAACGTCACTTTAGCTCAAAGTAAATTGAAAAAATTCAGTAGCTATGTTATAAAATACTTCGAAATATTGATATTTTTCTTTTATTCATTTTCTCAATGAATTACACGTCTCAAAATAATTTGAATTAGTCTACAGTCTTGGATTAGTGATTTTCCTGTTATATTTTTTTCAGTTTTGTTATTAAAACCCATTCTAGGTCATATCTATTGCTCATTTATCACCATAAGGGTCAATTTCACCAAAGCCAGTTGAATTTATCCAGAAGTTATTTTATACGAAAAGTATTGTTGATACAATTGTAACTATAGTTATTAACTCAAAATAACCTCTAGATAAATTTAACTGACTTTGGTGAAACTGGGCCTAAGTCATTTAAGATTGTATAATATATAATTCACTAATATAAAATTGTGGGTTAATATGAGCTCTATTGAGAATATGGCTATAAAATTTCATACTTTAATAGAATAATTTCGAATTGTTTTGACCGTTTGTATTCAATGTTTCTCTAGTCTTGTTCACAATGAACTTGGAATACTGTGAAAGGTAATTTCAACAGAAAGTATGACCCACAATTGAAAAAACACTTCTTGAGGATAGACACTTTGAAGTAATTGACCTATTATGACGTTTTAGCTCAAATCACTAATTTATTCAATAACAACAAAGTTGAATCAAAATTAATGCATGAAATGACTTCATTCAATTTTGAGTTTGTAAGCTACTCAATGTATTGCAATACTGTGGAAAGTAATTTTATTCTAAGGTATGATCCACAGTTGGAGAAGGCATTATACAAAAAAAAATTTTTCAAAGTCTTTGATTCATGAGGTTTATAATACAAATTTTATACTTTACAACTGCGGATTTATTGACTTCAATTGGATCATACTTTATGGATAAAGTAACTTCATATTTTATCTCAGAACCTGATATTTGTACACATATTTTGTCGTTGAGATTGATTTACATGTACAGACATTTATAATACATGTATTTTTGTTGAGAAAGTTTTGTGATTTCTTTCTATTGATAGATCTAACCTCAAAATACTAATTTAGACTGGAAACCATGGTAACATAGCTATCAGAGACCTCATGTGGCAAGGGGCGCAACTATTTTCATGCGCAAAATTTTTAACATTGAGTGCTCTCTCCCGGTACTCCCTGATGCTAGCTGTGAAAAGCTTTTGCAAGACAAATCTTTCCGGTCCAATCGTCGTAGCCACTTATGCCGTCTACCGTCATTTGATGGCAGATTGAAGAACCTCGGTTTTTCTTCCCGAGGCATAAAACGAGTGAGACAGCATGCTAGTACAACTTTCAACCCTATAAAAATATTGGGAGAACAAAATGTCTGCAATTTCAATAAATATTAAGTTAAACTTACCTTAAAACTAGCCGCCATATTTCACACTTGAAATATTAAAAGAACAACAAGAAATTAGAAGTTCAAAATATGACGTGTGTAAAACTCTGTCAACATAACAATGCCGATTCGAAATTCGCACAAGTTTGCCATGCGCACAATGGAACAAAATAATTCCAGTTTATAGTGCTGTCATCTATCGCCTTTGATTGTAAGCTTATACATTGATACAGAGCCTCCCATAAGAGTTTCCACCGTCTGAGTCAAGCTCAAGATAATCAAGACTTGGATCCCAGAGTGTATAAACTCATTACGATAAAAGATGCGCTGTAGCAAAAACTGCAGACAACACCATCTAGCGGGCACAAATGCCGATTGCACGGCTGCAAGATAAATCACATAAATAAAAATTTCACACAAAAACTGTGAAATATGTGAAATGCTGTGCTATGGAACATTCAAAAAATGAATAATTCTAAAAAATAATTGTTTTCCATAGGAAAATATAGTATTGTTTTGAATGTCAAACAGCGTTAGCAAAGTATGCTCCGCTGTCTTCAAAGTTTTCAGATCGAAGTATTTTAATCATTATTAGAAACTGTAGTGCAGATTACTGAGACAAAAATCAGCAATAATTAAGAATATTAGATAATATATTCATGAAATTACCTCCTGCACTAAATACGTGCAGTCCGAACGACTACATCTTCAAAATTTTAGGACATGAAGTTGATCTAGATCATCCCATGAAATATTACTTACTATTATTGTGTTTTACAAAAAAGTTTATAGGAAATAATCAAAGTAAAATGAGGGGAAACATAAATTGTTTCATCATAAAAACTGATTATAACTGTATTTATTACAAATAATAGTAATAATAAAGTGATAAATATCAGACAACAAAATTGCGGTACAATTTGTACAAGTATGTTAACATTTTTTAATATAAAGATCTACATAATGTATTGTAAAATATGTAAATACAAAAATATCTTGGAATTGAAAATCTTGAGATGTTAATTATAATATTATTTATGGGTGCGTAGGTTTAATTCATATAAAAAGCACAAAAACTGTTTTAAAACTACGTATTAAATATGATATTGCATAGAAGGAAACACGTGCATTTTGAATTTTTCTGTTCAGTAAGGACTCTTTCACTGTTTTGATGAGTACTGATTTGAAAATTTGGAAAGAGCCCTCAGCAAAATATGGCAAAGTTATTCGATTTCGAGAGACGAATAGATAAAACGCTTGGAAAAATCAAACACCAATAGAAGTTGCAGTAGTTCATTGAAAAAAGATTTAATATTGAAGGATATTTGAATACCTTTCCAAGATATTGCAAAAATTCGTGAACAAATCCATTCCTAATTGCTGTTTGAAATAATTTTTATGCTAAAATAACTCCGAAAAATTATCGAGTCATTTGAAAGACAAAAATAATTTTACATCTTACATAGATTTTGTTAGCCCTACGAGTTTACTCTTAAACTCAAAACTCGTAGTATTCCATAAAATATTTTACATCAATAAGGAGAAATAGGCAAAACAACTCAGGACAACTCTGAAAATCTACTTTGTTTCTGAGTACTTCCCCTGCCATAGATTTCATAGCCAGTTTCATCGCTGTTTCAGAAATTTAAAGTGTCGCATCAATTAGTTGCATATTTCAAAGAGAAAGCTGTCATTGTCAAAGTGACAACTGCCATTGTCAAAGTGACAGCTGTCATTGTAAAGTGACTGATGGCGGTTTTTTCAATCCTTTCATAAAATAAGTACTTTTGAAAATGAAGAGTCCTTTTCTAGATTTCCGGGGTCTCTAATTCATTCGAACATACGGATGGTAACGTGAATTCCACTACCTAATTATTTATTTTTGATATATACTAAGCTTATCTCCCCGAAAGCTTAAAATTGATACCAAACTAGACATCATTTAAATGATTTTGATAGAAACTATTAACAATCGTTTAAATATCCTCTTTGACACTTCTAATAGAATTGGCTCCACAAGAGCTTCAATTTGGTACCAAACACAATAGTGCCAAATAACTTAATTTGAAAAAAACAATTGACGAACGTTTGCGTGTTGTGTCAAAATATGAGTGATCATAATTCCAGCTCCACATTATGATTCTCATTATTTCTTTGATTCAGAAAAATATTACGAATTTCATAATAATTTAAATCTTGATAATAACAAATGAACCGCTGATAACCTTGACTGATGTTTGTTGTGAATGATGTGTCAAATCATTCAAGAATTAGTTTTAGCTATTTTATATTTTATGATAAATACTGCCGTTTATATAATAAACATAAAAAAACTAAAAAGTTCCATCAATAAAGTTTTGGTACCACTGGTTGGAAAACGCTCATCTACGAACCTGAACCTAGCTTTCTGATGAAAAACTTAAATATAAAACTTCAGCCTAAAATTCGTACATACTCTCAAGTTATCGTGCTTCCAGACAGACCGACAGATCTATTTTAAAATTATGTTTTTCGGGTTCAGTATGGTCTAAAACGTGAAGATTCATCAAAATCTCGAGCTTCCAAAAAATAACGATTAAAATACTTCCGCTATTATATTATTGGTCGGGGGAGTGAAAATCTGAATTAGACAAACTATTCGATATCTTAAAATGTTTTTTCTACGACCATCCTTAAAATTGACGGTTTACAAATCACATACATTCATATATAAACAGGTGGCAGCTAATTTTCGTAGACTATCTTGCATATAATATGTGACTAATCAGACATTATATTGTTTAAAAATTGAGATTTAAAGACATTGTGTTCCACAGAAATTTAAATCTGAAAATCAGTCTTTTAAACTATATAGACACGTGTTTCGTCCTTATTAGGATATTTTTGTGACTCGTGTCCCGGCAAAACTTGTTTCAATATATTAGGCCTCATATTATAATGCTCAAATATTGTTGGATTGATAGCTATTAAGAAATCAGATTCAGTTCAATAAAAATTATGGATGCTCTAGAATGTACAAAGTATAATATGGTGTTCATATTACATATTCCCTAATATTTTTTACTTTCATATGCAGCATTTTATCTTGCGTAACCCTTACTGCTGACATTTACCATGATTGAAAGAATAATTTCAACATTTTTCTGCATATAATTTATTCTTGATCTTTCGTTGAATGTTGCCAAGCTCATGATATTCTTATTATATACACAATCCATCATATTTAATCGAAGATATCGGGCAATTAGAAATAGGTGTATTTATGGAAGAACTCTGCGATTCATATTTTTCTTCAGGAAACTGTTAACGAAAACAGTAAGTATATGTGTAAAAGTAATATGGAATCCTCGTGAATTGGTTCTGTAATAAATCATTATGATCATCAATTTTGAATTTTTGTGGTATGTATAATATTTCACTGAATGTCAGTTGTTGTCCTTAGACAACATGCATTGCTTCGCCAAATCATATGTGCTTTATTAAACAACTGCTGTCTCATACAACAGCCAATTGTTTTTGTTTTATTTGATAAAGTGACATCTCTTTTAAGCCCAATATAGAAATCGAGTGTGTTGGATTAAAAGTCAGCACACGAAATGCTCTGAAACCTAAGCATTGTTGTCTCCCTTCTTAGAACATACAATTAAAAAGAGCGCGGTATTGTGCTATATATGGTTCATATTACAAAAATAGCGTTCGGGCATTTAATAGAACATATATCTTTAACTGGACGAATGCTGACAGTTGGAGTAGCTGGACCAATCGCGAACTTGCCTTTTTCATGGTAACCTTTATAGGTGCGTTGCAGCCCAACAAGTTGAGCATCGTTTGAAATTTGTATAAATATAAGGCGATCGAATGGCATTTTGTTGTCAACATTTCAAAATATAAAAAAATTGCTGAAATATTATATTAGTTTTTTTATCAACCTTGACCTATAGTAGAACATGCGTATATAGAAATATGTAAATTTATTCAGCAAATATCATCCGTAATCCACGATAGTGAGCATATACCATGAATTGCTTCCACTGTTAAGGTCTATCTCATTTATCTTGTATTTATAAGTAATAATAAATGGGAAATAGATGCATACAATCATCAATCATCACAAAATACTTCAGTTTGATAATAGCAGAATATTCGAATACACAACTTAAAATAGCTCTTTTCGCTTTGCAATTGTAATAAATGAAAAATTTCAAGAGAAAGCATGAATTCGGCACCGTCCCTAACTGGAATAAACTATAAATTCAAAGAAAGGGTGATTTCCAGAAATTTCTTAGTTGCGGTTACATAAAATTAATTTTATCAGGAAGCGGTTGATTTACACCATATATGCCACATTTTTTAAGGGAATCCTAACATTCTAAATTCTCAAGAAGCAATAATATATTAAGACATTAATTTGAAATTTTATGACTGCTCTTGTAATTGACTTTTCAATACCTGTATCTAATAACATTACTTGAAACAAAATTTATGATTGGGTTTTATGTAGGTATTAAATGTATTTTCCTTGGCTAGACATCCAAGAAATATTGAGCCTTTTTCATTCGAATCGTGTAATCCGAATGATTCTCAAAATAGATGAAACAGATCTTCATGTGTTGATAAAACATACCGTAAAAATAAAATAACTGCAGGCGATTGAAGAGAAGTAGAATGAATATATTTGTGATGTGAACCTTCGATTAAAATGGCTTAAGACTTATTCAGAATCACAAAGTCTTACACTTGATTTGGTCGGTTGCACTTAGATTGAATTTGCAGTTGAAGTCGCAGATTTCGTGAATCCGAATGAGCTTTTATAAATAGTTTCATAACATTGACTATGAGTACAAGTGATGATGAATGTTGAAAGGTACATTCTCAAGTGATCATTTATTTAATCCCTGATCTGGTAATGGATGACAAAAAAGTAGAGATGAAGACGAAACCCAATAACAGTCCTAACAATAGATTTCAAGCGGAGAGCACCAAAAAAGGGAAGAGTGCTTCTTGAGCCGGGGAGGCCATAACGACTGTCTTTTGGAACTCGAAAGAAATAATCTTTGTAAATTATTTCAAAAAAGATAAAGCTATCACAGGTGCGTATTATGCATTGTAATATGATTGCTTAAAAATCGAGCTTTAAGAAAAGCGTCAGCGATTGATTCATAAAAAAAATATTTTCCATCACGACAAGGCAACAGCTTACTCCTCCGCAGTTGTAGTCGCAACATTTAGGGTGTAAGGGTTCCAACTTACACTACATCCAGATTTGATTCCTTTATGGCCGATTTCACGATCTCGAGTTAAATTAATCCGGTTTAAATGGCTGATTTCCTTGGTAACAATATCAATTTCAGCATTTTTTGTGTCATCATTGGCCAATCAAATAAATTAAATTAAAATAAACCCAGTTTATTGGTTGATTCCCCGTCATTTAAACCCAGGTTAATTTAACTCTCGCTCATGAAATCGGGCATTAGACTACTAGATGAAGATGTGGTCAATTCTATCATTCGGGAAGAATCAACATACTGAAACAGCGGAATCTATGTTCGGATATGATTTTTTTCCGTTTGTGGACGGGTTTTTAAACTACTGCTGTACTTTTATACTATTTTGAAACGTACTTCCAAAAATTTCAAAAAGAGCTTATTAAGTTATTTTATCGAGAAAAATTGTTTATTGCAGATATAAAATAAATTAAATCAGCAAACTCTAAGAGCAAGTAGTTTTTTTAAGTGAAAACATTCCTGGCGCATCATATGCAATTTATTTTCTGAGCAATAAATGAGTTTAATCTCCTGAATAGAAAAAAGAATGTCCTATTTCTGTGGCCGGCTTCACTAATCAAACTTTAAAGTTGCAATACACATTTTTTTCATGTATTATTTGTTTCATATTGTGATCAATGCTTTCTAGTATTATCTACACTGAGAAAACTAAGTGGTAAGGAAAGAAATATAAGTGGTACTGGTAGCAGTTTTAATGGAATCTCTAGCAATAGGTAAGGTCGGGTGATTGCCAACTGCACCAGATCAGGTATAAATTTCTTATCACATTGGATATCTGCGCCGAGCGGCCTTGATCTCGGCAGCAAACTACCTGGATCTTTAATCCCCTACTCGAACTCGGCACTATACTATGGATTAGGACTAACGACTTAATCGTTCTACCTGAGTGAGATTATCTGGACACATGCGATTTCATATTAATAATAAACTAGACTCAGATATTTGAACACCCATTTGTAGATTGGATTTCGACCCAAGATGAGGAGTTCAGTGAACCCTTCTCGGCTGTCTTGGGCTCAAGCTCTGTCCCACAAGCACGCGCAGTGCAATTCGGTAATATTCAGGAATGTTTTTCAAAAGCGCGAACGTAGCGAACTAGCCTACAATCATTGTTATAAACCGTATTTCAGCCCAACATGAGTGATTCCAAAGTTGTACTTACTTATAAAACCAAATCTTGCAGGATTATCGTGGGTTTATTAAAAATTGACAGTTCCAAGTTCATGTGCGCCTCGCGCTAATCGGCTTAGCATTGGTGCCAAGTTCATGTTCTTGGTGCCGGATTCGTGTACGCCCTCTGCGCCAACGCTTAAAACCAGGTAAAAATAAAAATGACCAACTGCATCAGGGTATTAATGCCTAGTAAACGCAGAACATGATTTTTGCTGAGGTATATTTTTCTTCTTGGATAAAAATTGTTGAAGCTGACTCACCCAGAGTGAATTTGAGTGAGTAAAACAATATTGGGAATTCAGTCAATTTTTTGATAATATTTCATTCCTACTTTACAGTTTCGGCTGTACCTCAGCCTTCTTCAGAAGTGAGAAGAAAGATTTTGTGTAAAAATTGAATGTGTACATTTATTTGTGATTTAAAACGTGATAAAATAGCGGATTTTTTTTCATGTCAAATGCCACAACCTACATCTGTGGAAGACGTTTTAATTTCTACATAAAATAATTCTTCTTACTTCTGAAGATGGCTGAGGTACAGCCGAAACTCTAAAGTAGGAAAGAAATATAATCAAAAAATTTACTGAATTCCCAATATTGTTTTACTCACTCAAACTCTATCTTATGTACCATGAATGAAGTATATCATTTTTGTCTTTACATTGTTGTACTAAAATGTTTTTAACTGTGATAAGATGAAGATAAAATCCAAGTATTATTGAAATTTAAAACACCCCTTCCAAGAACCCGTCGTATAAGCCACAGAAGTGCAGGGACCTTCGTTTGGCGCAAATGTCCATATTTTTGGATAGGTTTAAATTTATGACTGGATTGAGAGCTTTTCACTGGCGCAAATGGCAAACCACCGTAAGATCAGTGCTATGGTAAGTGTAAAGTCTTGCAACTTTAATGATGAAATCTTACCACTCAAGTAGTAATCGATGTCACTTGCAGTTTTTAAACATAGAAGACGTCAAATGTCAAAGTTTTGAGGTTAGGAAATGTATTTTCATCTTCATAGAAATATATTCGTTTGTACAAAGTTTGAATAAAAATAGTTTTGAAAGTAATAGTCTTTTGTATACATAAGATCTACTTTTTATCTTAAAAATATGTTATTGCGATCGAAACTTTGGTTTGTACCACTTGAGTTTTACTACTAAAGTATTATTATTTCAGTGGTAAGATTTTACTCTTCATACAGTTGATCGTTTGAGTGGGGTAATTTAGTTTTCTCAGCATAGTATGTGAATTTGTAGCATTCCTGAGGATGGTCCATGTGGGACTGAAACTATTGAGTTATCAAATTATTGACTGGATTCTCGAATCTTCAATACCTACAATATTCTATGATATAAAAATTCATGCAAACTTCACAAAAATCAATTGTTGCAAAATTTTATAAAGAAAGTAATGAATAATTGATTGAATATATTTCCCAATGGAAATAAAGGGATTTCATGTGATTTTATTTATAATATGCTGTAGTTACTTCTGACGAACAATAAAAAGTAGTAATATTACAAATAGCTTGATTGTGAGAATATTCTAAAGAAAATGTATAATTACAAATATCATACAAAACAAAATTGCGAAAATACTTTGTGGTAAACCCTGGATAAAACAATCACGAATACGGAAATGATCAAGTGCATAAAATTATTGCAATAATAAGACAAACTAAACAATAAATAATTGCTTATTCATCTAAATCAATTTTGCAATTTACGTAAATGTGTTCTACAAAACACTTTCTGACATTCTCAAATGTTAGTTCTTTATTTGTACGAAGGGAAAAGTGATTTTTAAAGCCACTGGCCATATGAATGATGGAAGAATTGAGTTTGAGTGAAAGTACAAATACCTTTCTTTCAGTGCTTAATGAGAGAGTCTTGACTTTCAACGGTGAACGAATTACGACCTACCTTAATATAACTAAGTGTAGAAAGTAGAAAACAAGATGCGTGTATCTTGTCGACTGTAGCTGCTTGGGAGTTTCCTATACGGATGTAAATGTGAGATAAATATATGAATGATATTATATTACGATCTATGATTGTCCTTGTTCATTTATATCAGTGCTTCTCAAACTTTTATGAATAAAAATAAATTGCATTGCAAAAAATATATAATAATATACTTTATATATTCCTATTACAAGTTTGAAATGTTTTTGAAAGGTATTTGAATTGGATATATTGAAATAAATTCATCATAAAAATATTAGCAAAGATGAAGGGTTTATCCAATTTTGAAAATTTAGGACTCTGAAAGTGTTCTCATCAATGCATGGATGAAAATTTTTGGCGTCATTTCAGAGACTCGACACATACATCACCTATATATTTGAAGCAGAAAAAATTGCTTTCGAACTTCTCGAAAAAAATTTTTCACCTCTCTTATTTCAGATTCTGTTGCAGTTCTCTTAACTTTAGGAAATCGAATGAGTATCATTCAATATTTATTACTCGTTACACTTTTATAAAAATAGTGACATACATTGGAGAAATACTATCACTCCGTTTAAGAACCACTGTCCTCGATCTTGTGCATGTACTTAAACATATTTTCGTAGCTGGTGACAAATTGAAAAGTTCCTTCCTTGTTGTCCAAGGTCGCAAATGTTTATATCTGATTTAGAGTTGGAAATCTTATTTATTACTACATCAATCAGTATCAATGGTAATTTTTCAGCATTTCTCGCAAATATCTCATTATTCCTAACAACACTAGTAGTCTTCTGGATTTGTAGAAATTTGCAAGTTGCATGTTTTTAAAGTAGTAAATTATTTAATAGCTGTTACAGGTAAATAACCTTGATGAGATAATTTTTAGATAGTTAATTCTTAAACTGAGTTGCATTTCGGATAATGTTAATTTGAAATTCTCAATTATTTTGTGACGGCCGAAGTGGAGGACACATTTTGCATAACGCAAACTATACACGTCTATTACAAATTGATTTGAAACAGAAATTAAATAAGATTTTCATTCAAGGCAAGATTAGAAATGAGGAATTCTTCACTATATTCACATTATTTTTGGTTAATATCTAATTTACAACCACACAAATCACTCGTATCATACTAAAAATAATTGGTGAATTTCTGCAGGGATTCTCAAATCTAATAGATTCATTCAGAGAAATTCTACTATATTGTATGCCGATTTATCAAATTCAATTAAAGATTATTTTTCTTTTGAATTATTTCGTTCCAAATATAATACATCAAGGCACAAGGGAGGAGAATACATGGATTCCTGAGGTGTTATTAGATGCCCAGAAGATGTCTGCAGCTAATACTCAACATACTGTTTGATACGATACATTAAATGCTGCATTAAAGTGCAAAGAAAAATGCACCGTATCAACCGGCCCTTCGGGGATTAACATTATTTTCTCAGCAGCAATTTTTTTTAATATACGCATACTTACCTACACAAATGTTGAGTTCTAGTACTAATTAAGAAGCATGACAGTAAATGATAAAACATTGAATATTGAAAATATATATTTATTTAATGGAAAACTGTACATAGCTTCTTGTCTAATCATAAAAAACTTGTGAGACATAAAACAACATTCAACAAATATTTTCTTCTCAACCTCAAAAATTGCATTAATTCGATTTTCAATTTATCTCCTATGTGTTTAATGATTAAACAATCAAAATATTATTCACTCCACAGAAAAAAAAATTATACTGCTGTGTGAGATACTGAACCATTCAAAGACTTCCGCTACCATATTTTCAAATCTTTAATTATTTGTATTTTGGAACAAAACATACTAATCATAAATGTTTACAGAATTGGCATAAAAATACAGTCTATTTAAATAAATGATGGATCATCATTAATGTGAAGACTGATATTTATTCCATGGGATTTAAAGAGCCATGTGATTTTAGAATGTCGATAGATACGCGCTGTTCTGTTCGATCTATTGAATGCCATTATAGTCACTAGCACAATAGTTATCTGATACGAAATTGATCAGCGGGGCAAACAAGGAAATGACGAGCCCTGCCACCTGGGCAGCGATAAAACACCCTCAACGTCGACAGCGGCAACGGATGGGATGAGAAAAAAACAGCAGCGCGTTAAAAAAACTCAAGAGGTGCATAAGTGAGGGTGCGGGGTGCGCGGGCGTCCCGAGGGGCGTTGACCTGACTAGGACCAGGTCTCAGCAAGCTCCAAACTGAACGCTGTACCATCATCAGCAAGATGATGAGCTGGCCCTTACCTAACCCATTCAGTCGATCGGAATGCGGAAGAAGAAATATTATCTCACGAGGGCTGCTAACGGTACCTGCTCAAGGGTTAGGAAAGGTAAGGGTCGGACAACCCTTCCACATCACACACTCGACTGTCTTCGCTTCAGTTCGTATATTTTCGTATGAGAATCTTCTTCTCGGGGTTAGCGGGTCACATCGCAAAATATGCGCGTCTTTAGAACGGCCGCACCGCGGTTTTTTCTGTATCTCCCTTTGTGCATCTGCGCTGGAAAAAAGCGACTGTCGCACTGCCTTGATTGGGCATGTCGTGTTTCGTGCGCTCTACACCGCGCTGGCCGGTTTCTTATTTAGTCATGCCAAGACATCGGAATAAACCCTTTTATTGCTCTGATTTTTTTACCATCCAGAGAATGTGTATCGAATTTGGCTTGAAACCAAATTAGTAAGTGCAGTTTTCAGTCGACTATCAAACGTCAAATATGGTGCGGCATGCGAGATGTGGCGTGCGCGCGACCCCCGACCTTGGTCGGACCATGTGCGGCGCGCCGCGCAGGACATCCCTAATCGGCAACAGACAACGAACACAGCACAGCACTCATCCAGTCCTCTGTAGTGTCTGCAATGCCAATAACCTGCAAGTTGTGTGCTAAGGAATCCACTAACAATAAACACGCACTCTTTATGTTAAATATCTTAATTTATAATTATATTGGAATACAGTAAAAAGGCATACACGGACAGCTAGCGATGATGCCATTATTTATACACAAACAATATACATCGTTTAGTATTGTAATAAAATTGATTTATAAAATAATGAATGTAAAAATAATAATAATAATAATAAAAATGAGATAAGGACGCATCAAGTAATGGACGGATGCGTCTTTAATAATTGTGTAATCGGACAGGAACTTAAACTTAATATCATATACATGTAATATAATTTAAAAATAACAATAGCGTCAACAATGTTATCAGTCTTGTATGAATGTTGTGATTGCTCGTCATTCCATATATCCATAAACGGATCGGATGGTAACTAGGGCTAAGGGCAGTTGGGTGTTGTTTGAGGGGTCTTGGGAAATAGGTGGCAGTGGCTAGCCGGTCGGAGTGTGGCAGTGTGACTTGAGCTTCAGCTTCTGGCAGTGTAGTGCTGGTGATGGTGAGTGGCGAGCAACGTCATCATCCTGCAACACAATCATAAAGATACACACATGTAGTAGTAGAGTAGATACACGTGACGCTGGTTCGTCGCGAGGTCACTTTTCCCTAACCATCCTGAAGTATCCCGGTGTTAGCAGTAGCGCTAGTGATTGCCCGCGGCGCTTAGAGAGGTCGGACCTTGACAGCGTGCTCGCCTATCTGATTGCTGCGACTCGCGGCTGCCGCTGCACTTTCCGGAAACGCCGTTTGATTTGATTATAGCACACTGCGGCTATCAAACCACTAGCATTGCCATCGCCACGCGACCTTTGATTTTTAACTAGCTAAATGTCACTAGTCGACATTCTAACTGCATCTGATTTGCCGGTACAAAAAAAAAACCTATATGCCATGCATGAGCTGAGTGCGTATACATATAAAAGATATTTCGAGATGACAGCTAGGGTGACTATGATTACACATAGATAAATAGATATAGAGACATAGAATCTCGCGGGTATAAGGTTGAAGCGTTCAGGCGCTCTCCGCGGCCAACCAAACACTGGAGTTCAACAACCTGCGTGCCGGCCCAGCTGACGGAGAGATACTGTACCGGAAGATATCACGGAAGTCAAACTCAACTGAGCAGTGCACAACTCACCTTGTTGTTGCGATCTCCTGCGTCTGCAACTGGACGTCTCCTGGCGACCGCCGTCGCCTCCGTCTCGACGCCGCATGGCCAGTTCTCACGATTCTAGTAGAGCCCAGTTGGGTCCAAGCCTTTTTGACCTCCGCCGTTCATTGTATTACGTTTGCCGATTCCACAAAATACAACTAGCTACGGTAATTAACGCGTACGTATTGTGTACGAATACAAAACACACTTGTTTCACTTGTCGTCTTGTGATGATGACACGGAACGAGATGCGCTGTCTTCCTGTCAGTTTAGTATAGACCGGTGGGATCCAATTGCTTACCGTCCATGACCAGGCAAGATAACAAACACACGGCGTTCGTTCGATGACACTTCCCACGTTATCAGTTAGTACAATCCCGTAGGGTCGAGACCGTCCATTCTGATAACTCACCCAAATATACTACTCAATAAGCAACGAACGTAAATACTTCGCGAATGCGCTACGTAGACTGCTTGATGCTACAGCACGAAAACAGCACGGAACGGTGAGGCAATGAGCAGAGGTACAGCGGTCGCCTGCTTAAATGTGCGGCTCGCAGCGCCACGCGGCCACAGCCCACACTACGGTAGTGGGGGTGGCGACGCAGCTAAACACTTCCTAAATATTACTCAAAAATAAACAAAACATTTCACATTCATCCCGCTCCTAACAAACATTAACAATCATGTCATACATGCCCGATCTACAACACCTGGGGATTCGTGACCTCAACGAGCGATGCTCTTCGACGCTCACCGGGTCAATCTCACACACAAGAAAAGCTGATGTCATCTGTACTCCATTACAATAGTAATTTTGAATAATGATTCAAAATATTTAACATTTAAATTTTAATTATGAAGAATCTGACTTTTTAAATTTCCTACTTTTCCTAGAATTTTCTAAAATTTTTAATAATTGTTTTTATTTTAATATCAGTAATTGGAGTTATACTTATACTAGCAATAAATAATTGATTTGGAGAGCAAAAGAAAATTGTATTGACGTAGGCACCAAAGGTCACCGGAATTTGAACGCATTCTGCTCACTTTCCCGGAAGAGAGTTTCGAGAAAGCAGAGATGAAGCCGGAGAAAGTTCGCTACACAAGTATCTGCACTTTGGATGATATACGTGTAATTCAAAATAATAAAAATATTCAAAATTTACTATAAATTATTGAGGAACATACACAAGTACTCTGATTGATATTGCGATTATAATAATTATTAAAATGCATCGTATTTTTAATGAAATTATAATTTTTTGACGGGAAATCAATCACAGCATTTTTTTTTTTGTTTTTTCATTCCATAGATTTTTTTTCATTATAATTGAGTGAAAGCAACTTTATATTTATGCCTAAATCAGTAAATATCAAAAAATACGGGCTCAGCTTTGATTTATTACTATAAAAGGAAACTTTCCATAAAAATGTTTCTGTCCTGAAACATATTCGGTATTAATTTATCAGGTTGCTATAGTTAAAGCTACAAAACAGGGAGAATGACTCTTCGCTAACAATACCTACCCATTTATCGATTTGAACATTTAATTGTATTTCATCGAATTTTAGGAATATTAAAATTTGAAAAAATTTTTAGACCGAATTTATGAGAGCTTAGTGCAAATATTCTAGCATTGACATCTGAAGGTCATGGGTCAATCCCCGTTTTGGACAAAATGTCACTATGATTTTTACTGAATTATAATAGGTACTATGTGGCGTGCACTTCATAAAAACTAAGAGTAAACGTGGCATGACGACTGCTAACCGCATAACATGTCAAAGAAAATACCTATCAATCAATTCTCAAAGTGCACTATAGTAGTCAATTTCGTGGCACATCATGATTTCACGATATAAATAATAAAAGCACTGCTTTTGCTCTCTCCGAATGAACAATATTTACATGACCTGCAAAAAATTTCCAAGTACGTGAAGAAAAATTTGGAAACAAGATATTTTGTCGAATTACCGAATGAATAACCGAAAATTGATTTGATCCAGGGTGTAAAAAAAACATGATTTTATAAAAAAAAAATCAAAAATCACAATTGTTATAGAAAAAAGTCATGATTATTTTAATTTATTTGAATTTTTTCTTTCTAATTTTGATGTTTAAATTACAATTTAAATAGTATTTTCAATACTTTTAATAATTATTTGAATCGTTTAGTTGTATAACTGTAGTGTTTCAGGGGTTTCAGGTCAAAGCATATTTAAAAAACTCACACAGTTCCTTTATATAATTTTTTGTCCATTTATAATCCTAAGTTAGAATTTTTTATGCCATAATTTAATTTATTCTTTATTTCCAGTATAATCTTTTATTTCTGATAAAATATTTAGGTATGTTTCTCATTTTCTTATGGTGGGTAGCTTAGTTTATTTTCAACTGTGGTGTTTTTCTCTGAAAGAAATATTTTATCTTGATTAAAATCGATAATTTTTATGAAAAAATCACTTGATTGAAATCTTGATTATAATCATGATTTAAATCAAATGATTTTAATCATCCACAGTCTGATTTTATCCAATCGAACCAGAACATCAAAATTACTTATGATAATATGAACTTCATCTATCTAATTTTATATTGATTCTCCTAAATTTTCTGATAACTCAGTTCGCTATTTCTATTCTACAATTTTTATTCCATTAAATATTAAAGTTTATAATGTCTCTCTTTCAAAGTTAGTTTTCACGTATCCCAAAATATGTATTTTTCGCATTTATTTTATTTTACGTATTTCAATGCTATTTCCGCTACTACCATCAATACACGCATGATTGTTAATTCAGTCAATCATTTTGAGCTGTCATACTCTGAGTTGATGTTCCGTGCATTTGAGCTTTGTGCAGTGTTATTGGTTTTCTATTAGTGTCAAAATGTGGGAGTCGTTAATATTGACGAGAAAATCCTGAAGAAATCTGAAAGTCACCACTTTGTATACATCTGTCATCAATCTTTTTTTTAAGGTTAATAGTGAAGTTTAAATGTCAACTAGTGCTAATATGATGTTACGATTTTTTTTTTTTTGTTTTCAACAACTTTTGTGAATCGGTAGGCCTCTTCACCAAATACTTGACCTCATGTCATAATGCTCAAATTTATTCTCTTGTTGCCTAAATCACTATTTGTGAAGAAAAAATATATTAGCTAACTTAAAAATCAGACTTCAACGATGCATTAAGTCACATAAATCAATAATTAGCTTCATTTTCAAAAAAAAAAATCATTATAAAAAGTATGAATACTCATGAATAAATGAATATTTTTCGTATTTAAGAGAATAAGTGAAAAAGTACTAGAAATTTCAATAATATTTGTTCATACAGAATTGAGAAGTCAAGATTTTTTTATGTCATATGAATCTCCATTTTTTGTTTATGTAGTGTTCGCATAAGAGTTGAGAACATAGATCATAGAGACCACAAGCAAAAATTTCACTTCGTTCGGGCGCCCAACTTCGCTCTCGTGGACAATTGACAACATCGCACGAGTTGCAAATACTATTTTTTATTACGAATGTATGATGAGTATGATTTTGCGTTTGTTTTTACGGGCAGTAAATTGTTTGCGTGTGACAAATAAACTTGTCACACTCAAATTATACTTGGCGCACTCAAAAAGCAAAGAGCTATTTACCGCCCGGAAAAACGTGCGCAAAGTGGTACTCATCCCGCATGAGTAATAAAAAAAATTAGCAATATCAAATCTATATTCTGATAGAGTTCACCATTGGACACTTAAATTTGATTTATTATTGCTTATTTTTCAACTCACTGTTTCGACAACGGACGGTCTAGCATTTGGCCACATATTACCTTTCCTTGAACAACAATAGTACAATTTTTTTTGTCTTAACTCATCCATAATATTGACTTTAATATTTGTAAGTGTAAGTAATACAATTTTGCGAAACATAATGTGTGCTACACGGTTGCTAAGTGCTCATAGCATAATTAAGGAATGTGATAAAGCTTTTCAATCATCTGCTGGATTCTATTATGTTACATTCACCAACTCATATTACTATTAATTGAATTGTATTTAACTTCCTGGAAAGATTTTCATGTTTCCATAGGTTTTTTGATGATTTTGTCTTCCATCTTGTATTCTTGATCTTGTCGGTTGGAATTTAGTCGTGAAGAAGAGGCTAAAATTGTTCAATAATTTTAAGAGTGTAAGTCATGTTTGTTTTAGTGTTCGTGGCATGTAGGTTGTCCTGCTGTAATAAAAGTACCCCAAAATTGTATAAAAAAACCAAGAGGCAATGTGTTTCTGGTTATGGCGCGGGTTCATCGTCCTCGGTTGGTCCATCCTCCCACCGCAGGGCCGGGCTCCACGTCGGCCAGTCACCCTTACCCTAGTGAACCGGCGGGGCAGTCGCACACTGACCGCGGCTCTAGGTCGGCCATCAGCCTCGAGTCTGTGATACTCGCCTCGTGGACTCCGCACCCCCCACCAAACCAAGCCATCCCTGCGTGACTACATCAACAACTTATGTCTCATTCCACTCATAACATTAGTACACTCATTACATGCGATTTTTTATCAAACCGTCAGGCTACCATCCAACTCTAAAGATATCACTACTGTCACATTAACATGCACAACTATAAAAAAAATATATTTAAATATAATCTACATTGGATCTCTACACAGTCGTAATGTAGGCTAATTACATGCATTTTTTTTATAATTTGTAATGACTTGTCCTCTCTGACTGATGTTCTTTGCTTTGTCACAAACACAACCAGAAATTCTTAGTATAATATTACAATATCTTTCAAAACATCTCAAGATAAGACTTCATTGAACATCTATGGCGGAAGATTCAAATTTTCATTTGATTTATATCAATTGTGGATCGTGGAATCAATTCCCAAAATGTGAGGACCAGCCACTGAGCACATTCACTAAATGTCAAGTTGTCCTATCATTTTATATTTTAAGAAAAGGCCTCAAGAGGATCTTTGCTCGAAATATGTTATGATAGTCAGAAATGACATTCAATGAGAAATATCTTACTTGTAATTTGATTCAATAGGACAAACATTCACGTCTGACCAGCTGTCACTATTTATAACTCAACAAAATCTCGTCAAGTGAATATCATTTTTTGGTATTCTGTTGATAATCATTTAGCGTGTGAGATCAATCAATAAAAGCAGTAATTATTGGGTATTAATTCAAATATCAATGACAATCACAACGCATATGTTACTGGTCAAACCTGATTTCAGGATAAACTGGTTTTTCCTGAGCCAAAGTAGTTCTTACTAATAGTTCAACCTAGGCCAAACTAGTTCGTCCTAAATGTGGTAGAACCAACCAGTCAAGCCTAGGAGAGACAATTTCGTCCCAATATAAATACGCGTGCTTCAGGATTTGCCAGTATATCCTAGTATGAATACACACTCTCCAGGATAAATTGGTATCTATACCACAAATGCGCTCATCAATCGACAATTATTATATATCGATCAACATAACTGATTAATTTCTATTTCACCAATCATATTCTTCATACACCAATTCACGGTTCAAACCGTGTTTCTTGATCTTGACTAGCATCTCGTCTCACTATCTCCCCGACTAGGACAATAATGATGGACGTTACAATCCATGTAACATAAATAACTATTACCATTTAGTTCTCATGAATGTTATTCCATGAAGAATGATATGTGCATTCTTATTTAATCACTGAATATATCTTATGATAACGAGAAAAATAATTGTAGGCATAGTTATGACATAACAGGATTTTTCCCTCACATTATCTCCCTCTTTGTCGTCTAAGGTACCTACTGACTTAAAAGTAATATACAATCCGTTCTTTATGTCGATGCTTGTCTTTACAGGACCGGCTTTAGGCATAAAGTAAAGGAAACATTGCTTCCGGGTGACTATGTTGAGAGGTTTCTGAAGTTGAAGATATAAAGAAGCATTTCAAGCAAGATTAAAAAGATATCACAATATTCAATTTCTTCAAATTGAAGTGCTCATCAATTACTGAAAAAAATATCTATCAAGTAACAGCTCATATACATAGTAAATTGTTCTCCTATTCATTTTTTAGAATATACCTAAGAAATAAAAACCTTTAAAAATGACTATTTTCAAAATTTTGATTTACGCACATGTATTACTGATTGATTCTTGAGCCTATCCTCAAAGACGAATAAACTAAACATCCAGGAATCTATGTACTCCTAACTCATAACTCCGCTTAAGTTCTTAACTAAATCATAATAACTGGAAACAGTTACATGTGACCCTCATTAAAGAGTGCGGACTCATCCCTTTTACGTTTTACCTGGCGTAGACCATTTCGAAGATTACGTTTTCTTGGAAGCTCATTTCAGATGCTAAACATGAAATGTATCAAACTATGCGATAATCATTTTCGTACACATGGGAAAATGGAATTGGGACAGGGCGTATAATGTGGATATATTCAAAATAGCAGAGACGAAAGATCTGTTTCAACACAGTCATAATTTACAAACAAAAGTTATTCCAATGAGTTCGGATATAATTTTTAAGTTTTCATGAATGTTAAATCATTCATATGAAAAATAAATCTAAAAAATAATATCAATATATTATTTGTATTATTTATTTGCGTGTGAAGTTGTTGCAAATATATGAAACGATTTAACAATCCTGTAGTTCTGTGTTGTATTGAAAATCATAATAGCGTAAAGTTGAGTATCATGACACATGACATGAGGTCAAGTATTGGGTGACGTGCCAAGTCTCTTAAATTGTTGGCCTAATGTCATAATGCTTGTTCATATTCGTGTATATACTGAATATTTTTCTACGGCCCTCAACTTCCAACTGTTGATCACAGTAAGGGAGCCCGGAGCACAAGTTGGCATTCAAACTCAACAATTAACTGAACAAATGAATCAGTAAAGGATGCCCCAGAAAAACTAAATTCAGGTAATGAAACTCAACTGCTACGCGTTTAATTGGTAGCTGGGACTCTTGAAATATTAATACTTGGCATAGTTTGTAGGTATCATTTCGCAATTTACAAGAGACCAAAAAAATTTACAATTCTTGTTTGATAAACTTAGATCATTTAACTAGATTTCATATTTCATATCTGAGATGACACTCTGCCGAACTTCCAATAGAAGGTAATCTTCAAACAGGTCCAGGCCAGGCAATTGTGATGAGCCCGCCATTATTAATAAGGTCGTATGTCAACTAAGACAGTGAAGAACTCTTGATCTAATCATAAATTTATTTCTACCCAAAAATATGTACATTTGCACCAAATGAAAGTTTCTGCACTTGACTGACATTTTAAGAGCTTCTAAGGTCTATACGAAGGGTATTTGGAACGGCAGTATTCAATTTCCATAAAATTTAGACATAATTTCAATCTAATTTAATGGAAGAACAAATTATATTACATCATATACTCACCTATGTATCATAGGAGTATTTACTATAGGTTACGAGAAAGAGAGCAAGATGTGTATGCAGGTACATTGAAATATCTTGGTATGTAAAAAAAAAACAAAAAACAATCATGCCTTTTACCCACTGTGGTAGACTCTTCTAGAGCACCCGGTGGATTGATAATTTTGGTATGTAAAAGTTAAATAATAATATCATTTCTTTCGTGGAATAAAAGAAAAAATATGAATCGAACAAAAAACAAATCTTAAATAAAACATCGAAGCTTACAATAGAATTTAGATAAAAGGAAAACTCTTACCGCAAATGTTCTGCGTTTACCGGCAATAATCCTTTGGTACATTTAGATTTAGATTTATTCAACCAGAAACAAAAATATAGTTACATCATATACAAAAATAAAAATTAAAAAGTATGACGATGAGAACTATACCCTATAGAGATAAAAATAAATTATCTGTTTATAGGCCTGGTTCACTATAACTAAAAAAATATTTATATTACAAAAAATAAATGTACCTATTTGGACATTTATATTTTTACCTAGTTTTAAGCGTTGGCACAGATGTCTAGTGTGATAAGAAATTTATACCTGAGCTAGTGCAGTTGGCAATCATCCATTATTAAGAATCGCAGGTCGCTGTTTTCACTTAGCACGATTAAGAGTTTGGAATAGCTAATACTGCTCCTCAAAATATATGGCTATAACATTTAGAATAATCTAATAACAGCATTGAATCTGAAAAAATAACATCAGCTGGAAAGTGAGCTTGAGCATTATAACAAGAAACTATGTATTTCGAGACAGGGCTTGTCGAGTCACGAAAATAGTTGATCCTATGTTATAAATGCTTAATACACATGTTGCATACGTACTCTAAGGTTCTTCACTCCCATATTACAGAGTTTAAGTTAACTTGACAAATGAATTGGTGATAAATGTTGTACACAGTGTTACTAGCATGAATTTACAAAAAAAGCTCAATTCAGGCTACGGAATTTGATATCCATCGTTTATATGGTGGTAAAGAACAAAAACTTCCTCAAAATTTAAGATATATAGTCTGTCACGCATTATTCTATCCCATTTGAGTTGTGAACGGTTGAACAAGTCACACGACATTACCAGATCATTTACAATGAATCTCTACTGAAAATATACAAATAATGTTGCATGTACTTAAAATTTTAAGCTATAAACTACTTTGTTGGATTCAATATTATTCTGTGTTTCCATTTTAGTAACGAATCTAGGGTTTCTTCCAACTTCGTTGATCAGAGCGCTAGGGCATTACAGTAAGATAATGAAATCACTCAAGTAATAACAACATTAATAATATCATCCTCCAACTATACCTACATACCAATAATATTTGCGCACTTCACTGCGCTCCCACCCTGTTGATCGACAAATTACATTTTTTCGCATGAATACAGATTTTATCATGAAAAGAAAGTATAATTTGGAGAGCAATTTACCAATTTTGAATTCATGCCTGCAAAACTGAAGCTGTAGATTATATTTGCATCAGGGTACTCCCAGATTTTCGGTTTGATTATAAATCAGATTTCCTCCAATTGTTTCCTGCTAAGTATTCCATAAGTTCGCAATAATTGATAATAATAAACTGCGTTGATATTATTGCAGTGAATTTTACTAATGTTGTTTACGTGCAATAGAAACTATTTTCTATTTCATGTTACGATAAAAAGGCTTTTACTCATATAACAAAAAAATTGCATGCACTCGCTTGATACTTTGGCGTGAATGAGACGCAAGTATAGGCTGCGAAACACTCGCGGAAAGATAAAAATGCGGAAACCGAACGCGACCCGACCTACATTGGCTCTTCGCGACGCTGAGCGCCGCAGTGTCATCGAACCTCGAACTCTCGCGGATCCACGAACACCGTGTTGCAATGCTAAAGCTGAATTTCGAAACGGCTTACGTATACTATATTCACTTTCAGATAGCAGAAGTCGTTTAAAATTTAAAAAATTCCACAGTTTTTCGATAAGGAGGAAATTGAGATTTCCAGTATTTTGAGTGCAACTGGAACTGTAATTTAATTATTAAGAGCAATTTGTAACAAACTAATAGTTTGTATCTGGATTCAAATTATTCATTATTAACTCATAAACCTACTAAAATTAATTGTTTCTAGTACCTGTTGGTTGACAACAGTCAATAATAAGTTATTATTTGTCTAGGTTGATAATGATAGCTGTCACTTTTGTATCAAATTCGAATATTTAATAACAATATATTATCTTATTAGTATTAGAAAGCAGTAATTGTGGTGAGTAATTGCGAATGAAGGTATGCAATTTGAGCGAAATACGAGAGAGCGTTCTACTCCCAATATTGTTATTTAAGCATATTGTATTAGAATTGCTGCCAGAGCAGGATAAATACCTTTTCATATATTTAATTCAGGTAAACGTGGTGGAAACAGAAAAATCAACTGTCAATTTTAGACAATATTGCCAACAGACGGGAATTTCAAACAAATACTTCCGAGTGATGGTCAGTAAATCATATTATTAAATTAGTACAACAATAATTTAATTATTGCACTATTAGCTATAAGGTAAATAAAAGTAGTAAGAAAAAAAATTTACATACATTTGCATCACAGAAAAAATTATATACTCTTCCTCTACCTTAATGTATAATATATTATTATTGCATAATGCTTGGATCGGAAAGGTGCATGGCTATTAAGAGTATATTGTTAGCAAGAATCCACCAGGTATTCATAATTAAGACATATTGTAGTTTTGTGCGAAATCTGCGAATTTTACGTGAACAAAGTATGTGAGTCGAGGCCGTTGACTCGCGATTCGAACTAGGTCTCGGTCCTGGCTTGCCCCAAGCCCCTCAGGCCGTGGCCGGCGCATGCAAATCCGTCATCGGCGAACGCAGATGCCGACGAAAGATGGCCACAAGAGAAGAGACGGTCAGAGTGATGTTAACACGCCTGTCACAAAGCAGACGCTTCTTATTGTTATTGAAAGGGTTTGCAAGCTGACCATTGCCACACACAATTGCAACTTACGCACTAACGAAGCGATGAGGCTTTGGTCTGTGCTAATCCGTCACCAAGGTGGCATATGTTTCATTGAATCCGCAACTAGGAAGCGGCGACCACTGAATGACCAACCAAGGTCCATGGTCGCTACCGCTGCCGCTGGATATTGTGGATATTGTACCTTTCGCGCCATGTGCGATGTGTGTGTAGTGTTCTCGCACATCTGGTTTATGCAACTCTGACATCTTGAGTGACCGAAAGAACTAGAATGGCGGAGCAACGACCTCGCGAAGTTAGTAGGTCAGGGCTCGCAGCGGTCAGCGACCCGCAACCAATGTAGCCTCTGCCGCGTTCGGCGTTCGACGTTCGACGTTCGACGTTCACCATTAACTTGTGCTCGGTCATTTACATGGGAAACTTCATGCGACGCCCTAGCAAAATCCGCGACGCCCGGTGATGTGCTGGCGCGCTAATCGGCGGTTCGCGACCCGCGCGGCCGCCTCACAAAGATCTGGGTCGAGATTTGCCATTGAACTAGCGTGACGTCACTGAGTCATTCACCCGTGACGTCATGGCTTACTCCTGTTGCCGAGCGCAGGCCCGTATGAAATTTATTTCTCAACAAATATAATTTTTCTTAACAGAAATATTACTATTCAATCTTTCTTTGTGTAGCAGATCTGAAAAAATAGGATCGAAACATTCTCAACTCTTTTGATATATTGTTATAATTTAAAATCAAATATGTACCTATTTTCTTGTAGAGTATTTCATATTCTCAAGTCCCAATTACCTGAATCTGATAATAGTTTTAGATTTATTGTTGGATAAACGAAATAATTGCCCATGCCATTTGTATTTTCTTCTTATCCTTAGAATGTAACTATTTCAATTGTAATTACATTGGAAATTTAATTTCATCCAAAATTATCTGGAATTATCAGCAAAAATATTTTAAACTTATTGAGTACGTTATTGTAGATATTATTCTAATAATTTTTTACATGTCCACATTTTTGAATGTGTACAGAATCAATCAGTACATAGGTAGTCGATTTTGATAAAATAAATAATTATAATAATTGGTCCACTCTCACTACAAATACTGGAATTGTAAATGTAACGTCCAAGTAATACTCGTACATAAATGATTCATCGATGTAAAATGTCCGAAATTTTATTTAAGGGAATAATAAACAAGCTTAAATCAAAAGAATTATGAATGTGGATGGAGCAAGACTGGTGTGTTGAGATAGAGGTATCTGGCGAAAATAGATAACATGTTGAATGTTAAATGATGAGAAGGCGTGATTTATTTGTATACATATATGATATTCTTCGAGATTGCAATAGATGCTCTTTCAAGACTATTTCTGAATAAGGCTCTACCAAATATGAGTTCTAGTTAAAGTTGTATCAAATAAATTGTATCGTTCCTTCTTCTTGGGAATTTGCTCACTGCAAAAAAAGGGTATTTTGTTCTCGCTACGGTCCTGCCTTTCTAGAGATCACCTTTCGAGTTTTACATCCGTCGCGATTTGCGCTGTGCGTTTCACGAACGCGGCATAAAGTCCGCGTGTACGGAAGAGAGTTCGTTGTTGTCAAATGTGACATGTTTGGGACCACGTCCACGAACAGCTGACACCCACTGCGCCATAGCGCGAACTGGGCCCACGCATATTACATAACCCGAACATCGGAGGCGAGGAAGCAGTTGCACGCACCACCTCGCAGAATGCAAACAGGGCTTGGTAAATAAGCCGCTTCAGAATTGCATTGTTCAAGTACACTATGAGAGAGATAATTGCCAATTTCTTGCCGTTTAGGATATTTTGCGATTTACGTGGATTGTAGCTTCTTATAAAACCGTCTCTTTAAATAGGAGTGTCAGAAGAAGCGTCATAGTATTTATAGATTCAATTATTTCTGATTTCACGCAATCCCAACTATCTTGGATTATAGTATACAGTACTCCAACCGTCAACTTTCGGAAGAAGCTTGCGTCATAATTTAGGTCTGATTTCACGTAATGATTTTTGAACCGAAGCTTTTTAATCCAGGCTTCGGAATGGAGAGTCAGTATCAGAAAACCGAACGTCACGAGACTATTTAGTGATGTTATATTAGTGCAAGCGCATCAATGTAGCCACTTTTACATATACTCTCATAGGCTGTGTGTGCATAGAATATGGATACGCAATACGCGCATGCGTTTTGTTATAGAATAGACAGTATTCGTATGCCATACAATAAGCACGTACACAACGAAATATCCTATCCAATTTTCAAATGTAAATTATATTTATATGTATTGAAATGAGGGCATTCAGCCACATATTTCAACTTTTCTTTTTAGCTTTAGTGTCAATTCACAATGTGCGTAAACGTAAGGAGTACGTAACCGTAAACATAAACATAAAGTTGAACTACTGTATTTCAATGCCTGTGTTCACAATGCTCTTACGTATTTCTTACGTTCACGTATTGACATAAGAGTCACCTAATGAAAACGTAAAGATGAGATAAATTCAACTTTATGTTATGTTTACGTACGAAACAACTAATAGCGCCTGTAATAGCGCATGCGTCTACTTTAAACACATGTTTTCATTTGACAGTTGACAACACCCTGGATCGAAATATGCTTTAAATATGATTGACATAGAATTGTTAATAAAAAAAAACAATTTCTTCCTCGTCTTAATATTGCTCTCGTTGCGACTTTTATAACGCAGTTGCAATAATAATGAATAATCGCAAGATATTTTTCGGACTTCATACAATAAAACAAAATAAACTAATAAAAGTGAAACCAAAGAAAAACATTAAACACGAAACAGAATCGAAATCAACAGAATATTTGAAAATGACAGTTAGCGAAACCAACACAATACATCAATAACCCTAATTTGTACCAACGAGTAAAATGAAAAAAATACTTTATCTTAATATTTTACGTTACGACCACTGTGAACATACATAATTTCTTACGTTTATGTTTTTACGTACTCCTTATGTTTACGCACATTGTGAATTGGCACTTACAGTCTCAACCCCACCTGGAACCACCTTTTCATTCCTGAAGAAGGTCTAGCGAGGCTGAAACTGTAGAGTTAATTAAAATAATATGTTGAAGCGAATACGAGTATTTACTTATAGATTATATATTTTCCAGTATTGATTACAAAACAAGTATAAAATTAGAAACTCGGCTAATCGTAATCGAAATAAATAATCGTAGAGAATGAATGAATACCGTTGCTAACACTAATTATTTCTGGAAATCTTATCAAAGAGAGTAGCTGGATTGTTCAACAGAACTGTGCACATCATCAAGTTGCTGGCGCGAATGATACACAAGTTTTGTTTATTTTATGATGAGGCAGAAAGCATCCTCCTTCCATTACCTATGTATGCGCATGAGCTGTAGTTCCTACAGCTACGCTGACACTGCAGCTACATGGCTTGCGCAGACACGAAGTGAGTTACAATTTTATTTATTTATTATAGGAATCCTTTTACATTTTTAAATTGCCACTCAGGATGCTATTGTTTGGTCAAGTTTCATTAAAATCTGTCAACACTTTCAGTGTAGAACGAGAACAAAATGGAACTCTTAGAAAAAAATTATTTTAGATATATTATAACTGTCTTTGTTCAATACAATACAATAAACAACGACTTACACCTTAAGAGAGAATTGTAATCTTATTTCTGGCACTTTATTGTAATAAGAATGCACTTGAGCTCCAATCTGATTCAAGTGGTCAGTTTCATGACCGAGAATCGAGACAAAGGGGTTCCTGAGTTATACATCAATACATCAATGCAAATGTAGAAATATTGGGTTTGCGGAAGCGAATAACCAATAGAATCCTAATTAGTAAAGAAAAGTGTAAAAAGCTTAGCTTCTTTATTGCGTCCACTCATCGACATATCCGTTTTATACATTTTCTATGTTTAATTAGAATTCATAAGATTCATCTTTATGAAGATGAGTCTTGAAACTATTCGTTCGATGATATATTTATCAAATTGCAATTGTTGAACTTTCTTCAAGAATTTGATTTTATTTCTTCTAGATTTGTAGCGGTGGTTACTTTCCAGAGCTATGCTCGAGGGTTATTCTTCCCATGGATGTTTGTGACCGCCTATCGTCCGTTAGATGGAACGCTGATGAATATTACGAGCAAAGAAAAAAGTTTTATGAAGAGCTCGTATGTTGACATATGGGCAGGTAGTGTGGATCAACTTTCATTTAAATATGTACTTGTATTAGATAATAGATAACAACAAGATTAAATAGACAAATGTATGGTTACGACTTGAAATTAGAATATTTTTTTTTTTATTTGGATACAATTTGAGTAAAGTTCATCAGAAATAAATGTTGCAGATTTTTCTCAGACCTGAAACTTTCATAAATTTATTGAAAAGGAGGTAATCTGTTAGAAAATTGCCTGAGATTTACATGAGTATACCGTCTGCCAATTGACCTTTGGTCGATTTTGCAAACTTGCCTTACATTCGAAAAAATGGCAGACTATAAAAAGTTTTTCGAAGAAGCTATTTTTTGTTGCTAATTAAAATCAATTTCACAATATGCATGAATACCTAACGGGGATTTGTAAATGAAAATATAATAAGCTTACAGCTGTAAGTATCCTCCCTATAAATGGCAGTCTGTGAAAAATTGCTCTCCTTTTTCTGTCGCGAGAGCCCGGTCTTAGCTGGAAAACATGCTCACTTGACTGTAAAGCATTAGGTGCGACAGAGATAGCTAGAGTAGCCCCAGATATTTGGGCTATGAGCACAAAAATGAGATTCAGACTATTTTCAAAATACATTCAAGATACATAGGCGTAATATAGTAAAATCCTTTGAAGCCGAAATAAGTAGGGTGGGGCTGTTATTAAATAATGCGAATCCGGTTTGTTGTAACACTTCACGGGGCATGCTTGTTTTAAGTGGAATCTCTTTAATTTTGCGAGAGACTTCAATACTAGTTATCTAGAGAATGTTTTAAAAAACTTCATGATGTGAATTTTTATTCAAATAGGCTTGACGCTTCAAAGGCTCCGAGTTCGATTTTTGGCGCTGTACATTATTCTGCAATTAATTATTTACATAAGAAAACTTATATTATATATATTTTTAGCGTATTTTTTTGAAAAAAGCGCTATTATATTCACTTTGGCTGTCTGTCTGGCTGGCTGGCAACTATACTATTTAGAGACTTGGAACTGGTACTAGATAAAAGCTGCTGTTTCGTAGGCTTGCACAAATTGCTTTAATTCAAGCTCAGTGATTATGGAAGATTGAATTATTCAATTACTTGTTTCAAGTGAAACAATGCCCATAGATATATATGATATTAGGGATATGGCAACTAAAATTTATTAAAGTAGATAAAAATTTAGTTACAACTGTCGCTGCCGGTGTCACTATTATTATGTACAGTTGTCAAATCTGTCCGGGATTCTTGACTTGTTTGACGCGAATTTGAAGCTTATTAGAATGAATTATTATTATTGGATGAAAATTTGTTTACTTTTGGTGTATTTTTTTATATCGCTTTGATAAAGATCAAACTATCATTTTAAGGTACAGCACTTGACCTCCCGTCAGTCAATAACTAAACAATGAAGATTAAGAAATATTTTTGAGTTTGTACATGCATAAATTATGTACCTATCAAATAGTCAACTTGAAACTAGTACTAAATGGAAGCTGCTGTTTCGTAAGTTTGCCCAAACTGCTTGATTTCAAGCTCAGTAACTGTGAGAGATGGTAATTTGCAAGATCTCTGAAGTAACAAGCATTCATGAGCTGTCAAAAATGCGCTTTCATCATCTAGATGATTCTTCCATTTTTTTGTTTAAAAGTGAGCTTCTAAATAAATATTGCATACCTGAGGTTACAATAAATGATAAATAAAAAGATAAATAGATAAATATCAATCCCGCCTTTTACCCGCTACGGGTGTAGCATATACTTATAGTGCACTCGGTAGATTTATTTATATTTCATTAGCCCCAGGGTGCGGTTGCCAGTCGTCAAGCTACGGGTATTCTTAGTTTTTGTAGATGAAAATTGATTTTAAACTTTTAATTTTAGCAAATCATTCAGATTTAAGAATATATTTGCAGTTCTTATTCATTTTTGGTGAAATACTGTCAAATAGACTCGGTAAATTTGTATTTCTTTGTATTACATACCAATAGTTTAAAAACTATTCCACTGATGTCAATTATTCTGACAAATTCTGCATAGTTACAATGCCCTTTATAGTAATAAATTGCTTGCCAACGGGAATTTAACGCGGTAAAATCCCGTTGGCAAGCGATTTATCGCGATAAATGGCCTTTGCCATGGAGAAACAATACAGTTTTGATATAGGTAAACAAACAATTGGTCTTTGAAAATGTCAAAATTTCATCGTTTTGGAAATGCATTTTTTGAGGAAATTTGTGGTGAAATTGAAAACAAAAAGTCTGTAAATACAAGGAAAAATATTATAAGGAGACAATTAAGTGCATTTTGCAATAAAAAAGGTTAGTAGTTGCACCCAGCATCAATTAATAAGAACTTATAATCGTAATTTCATCCGAGAAATATTCTCCACAAATACCACTCGCGATTTAAATTTTATCTTAAATTTTTCTTTTAAGCAACATCCTTCGAGTCATCTGCTCAGATTTAACCCTTGAGCTACGCACTCGTGATTTAATCGGACAGATGACTCTCACGATGTTGCTAGGTAAAAAATGTATTCAAGAAAAATTTATTGATAAAATTACAGTCTCTTGTGATATTATATACGATAATTTTGATAATATGGAGCTCATAGATGAGCTACATAATAAAGTAATGTTTCACTCTCACTTCTCAAATTTTGTTTTACAAAGTGAATGAAAAGCATAATGGGACCTACTTATTTTTTAATATAGAGACTATGCACTTCTTTCTTTTAAATTGGTCATTATTTTATTTAGAATAATTGTTCCAGGTACCTCGATACAGAAGTTGAACAAACGAATTGAAAAAATGTAAAAACACTCTGAAAACAACATGTTACGATTATAAAGCTTCATAAATACATATAAGTAATTTGCGGTATACTTGATAATATTCTGAAAGAAATGCATGCTGTCGTTCTTTTGAATTTTGGTGAGATGTGTTATACAAGCCAACCGCAACAAGAAATCCAATTTCCGGGTGTTCATTTTGGCAATTTAAAATTTAAAACCATATTTTAATCCCATAAATGAATGTTCCCATTGCAAATGACTATGCATGGGACAATGGCATCATCCACAAAGCAACAAGGAAAAAAACGCATTTTGTTGGAAGGTCGTCACTTTTCTCAGAACAAAACGGTACATCATAAAAAAAATACAGTGTGCGTTGGACAGGAGGGGTCTACGCGGAAGCTACCCTGCGGAGGCTCACATCTCAGCTAACGGTACATCCATGGCCTTCACGATGCACCACTGCCCCACCAATAACAAATGGGCCATGGGGCATCTGTACAGCGTAGATTCTCTAAAAGACTAAACAATTTTTTGCGATGCGTTTTTTAATAATTCGGTTCTGCACGTGGCTAGGATCAAATTTTGGCACGTGTGCAAATATATGCGGAAGTCAGCTTGCGATGGGCAGACCTTTCTATATTTTCTATCTGCACTTAACTGTGATGTTGATGTGTGTTTATACTTTATATATATATATTGTTACTGTTGCTTCAGCCTCTATTCTAGCAATCATTATCATCAGAATAAATATTCAATAAGAAATCAAAATAGCTATGTGTAATTGAGAGCACAAAGTTATGTTTTGTCGTAGATCATGAATGTTTAGGCGTAAGCTTTAGACAAACATGACAAAAATACTTTGCATTCATAAACACAATTTATGAACAATTATGAGTATTCATAGCTCAGTTAAAATATGCAGGCTTTGTGATCCGAAGGTCAAGGGGTTGAATCCTACCGACAGTCAAAAAGTCAGTAAGATTCTCACTGAATTATAATATATTCTGTGGTGTGCTCTCCACAAAAGCTAGGAGTACCAGCAGCTTGACAATGGATAACCGCATTTACGACTGAGGAAATATTAGTCAATCGACCGAATGCACTATAAGTGTCTGCTACACCCACAGTTGGTTAAAAGCGTGATTGATATAATTTTTATGAACAATAATTATATTCTTGTCAATCAATCAATCAATTATATTTTTGTATCTAAAGGATGGGAAGAAATATTTCTGTTTGAAACAAATGGTTTATAAATGCCGCATAATCTGTTTGTGGAATAATTACGTACAAAGTAAGGTCTAGGTACTTTTATTTCCTGCGATAAGTTAAATTTGATATGGTATTATGTATACAACTGCTTAAGGAAATCAGAGCTCGAAAGAAGCTCAATAACTGAAATAAAATTTTTAATAATTGCTACAATCAATGACGAAATAAAAAATTTCGCCATTATTTTTATGTCTAAAAGTGAAAAAGCTCTTTGTTTAGAACTGACCATTGTATTTATAATTTAGTTTTTTTGGGGTACTGGTAGGAAGCTGTGTATGGCTTTTTAATAATTCACATCCGCAAATGGTATCAAATTTTGGCACGTGCGTAAATACTAGGAAGCTGGCGTATTGAGTGGCCAGGACTCATCCCCATTTTTAAAGGGCATTCAGTTTATTGTTGTTATAAAATGTGCAAAAAGCATGCCTTCCTATTATAGTAATTCTTTCTCAAAAGTGTCCTTTCTGCGAAGATTTTTATGGTATTTTTTTGCAAGGTCATCTAAGAGCCTTGTATTTTTGCACAGTCGTAAATTTAGAAAAAAGAAATGTCAGCCATAGATCATTCCACATTTCTCGCTGCATATTTGCTAACAGTGCATTTACAATTATTTACAACTTGTAATATATCTTATAAATTTTATGCAGCTCTCTAGTATTTATGTCTAGCGACTCAACAAGAGTTTTTATTTTAATTAAATCTTTTTTGAAATAATGATATGCAATTAAAATATAAGTGGTGTGATTATAGATAAACAATAAATCGATACAGAAATAAAAAGTAATCTACTAATTATAACGTTCACTATTCCATAAAAATGAAAAGGGTAAAATATGTAAATTGTTACATTTTATTCTTCCTTCATAACTAAGTAATTCAAATCTGCATTACATATTGCTATCCATTCTAAAAATATCTTCAGCCCAAAAGAAGTTCTGAGAATATAAACTGTCCAAGCACAATTCATATTTTTGTAGCGAAAATAAAAAAGACATTTTTATTTGTGTCTTTACGATTATGTTTTGTGATAGCAAGTACAAGTTTGAACATGCTGAATCATTTTTGATCTCCTTGTATGGAAACTTTCTTATTATGCATGCAACAGAATATAAGGGAAATATTTTTTCTTATCTCATTAAACCAAAGAATCTTTTTTTATCTTACAATATTTAAAGTAAAGTAATAATATGCACGCTGGGAACGATGTTCAAGACTTGCGCTGCTCTCGCATTTTTGATTTATAATAAATTGACATTACATTTTAATTTTTTTTTCCGCTGTCACTTGTAGGCTTGATATTTCACGTATCGCAAATGATTCGTAAAGTAGACATTTTACGTATCCCAGTTTAATCATCATAATATACAAATGGTAGTCAAATTTCATATTGATAGGACTTTTCAACGATTCATTGTCATGTTTTTTTGAGAAAAAATTGTTGTAGCTTGATAATTGCCTAATATGAGAGTTGAGGGCAGTAAAAAGAATGGTCAGCTATTTTTGTGACTCGGCAGGCCTCGTTCAGAAATATTAATGCTTGATTGCACAGTCTTTGAATAACCTTAAACATAGCTTAATTACCTATATAACGATTGTTGAAACTAAAATGAATGAGCAGCGTTTAGGATAAAACAAGGACTGTGAAATTGGGTCTGAGTCTCAAACTGTAAAGCTTAATTTTTATCACACTAGTTGCATAAATATTCGTTTATAAAAATTTGGAGAAAAGATATCAGTCTCCCAACAATTTTGAATCAGAAAAATCTGAAGTGAACATCACGTGACTTACTTGAACTTCATTGGATATATAATACGATGTGATTTTCTATTTGATCGAATATATCATTGGATATGTAAAATCAAACACAAAATCTCATCGTTCCACAGTTAATCATTTTGGATTCACTCAAGAGATTCTAAAAATCTGTCAGGTAAAATGCGCTTTCAGCCAAGTCGGTTGCTATGGAAACAGTAGGCCATTATTCTTATACTACAACATTCCTAAATACTGAGTTCCAGAATTCTACGATTACCAACAGATCTGATTTTATGCGCAAAGTTTAAAAATTAATTCCTACTGAAGTGCACTTCCGGTTCAGTCTATTGTTATGAAAATGGTAGGCAATCATGCAGATGCTACAGCTAACTGAAATACCAAATTTCAATATTCTACACCTGATCGTTTCGAATTTATAGGAAAAATTCCAAAAGACTGTCAAGTAAAGTGCACTTCCGGCTCGGTGGATCTCAATAAAAATAAGATTTGAGCATCTAAACAGTATATATTCGTACTAAATATTCAATTCTAACAATCTACGTTCAATTGTTTTAGATTTATGCAGAAAATTCAAAAAATGTTTCGAATAAAGTGCTCTACCGGCTTAGTCGATAGCAATCATAATGCAAGGTGTACAACTAGATATTATAAAAGTGCTTAATACAGAATTTAAATATTCTACGACTGATTGTTTAGAATTTATGCGCTGAAAATTCAAAAAGTCTGTCATATAAAGTGCACTTCCGGCTCAGCCGATTGTTACAAAAATAAAAGATAACCATTGAGATGCTACAGCAATTTCAAATGCTAAATTCCAGTATCCTACGGCTGATCATTCTGGATTAATGCGGAAAACTAAAAAAAAGTTTTAAGTAAAGTGTACTTTCTTCGTAGCTGATCGCAATCATAATGCAAGATGTACAATAAGATGTTATAGAAGTGCTTAATACGAAATATCAATATGCTATGGCTAATTATTCTAGATTTATGCAAAAAATTCAAAATTTTTTTTAAATAAAGTGCACTTCTGGCTCGGCTGATTCTTACAAAAATAGTAGGTAACCATTCTGATACAACATCAAGTTCAAATACTGAATTTCAACATCCTATGGTTGATCATTCTGGATTTATTAGAAAAATTCGAAAAAAGTTTCAAGTAAAGTGCACTTCCGGTACAGCCGATTGGAACCATAATGCGAGGTGCACAACTAGACCCTATACTAGTCTTACATACAGAATTTCAACATTGTACTTTGTACAAGTAAGTAAAAAGGTACAATTTCCAAGTTTTCTACGTGAATACTTCACTTTATTTGGAAATCGTTAGAGAATCAGCAGTCTTTGAACAATTTCTCATTTCGCAAATACCAAGCATCGCACATTGCGTGCCAAAATGCTAAAAAAATTGTGCTCAAATATCAATTGATTCTTGTCTGCCAACGCATCATAGAGTTATTTTTATTGCAAAAGTTGAGAACAAAAAAGCGGCAGACATTTTTTGCCTATACTAGTGCGTGGGCATTTCGTCAAAGTTGTATCAATTTTTTGTTCCATAGAACAATTAGTCCCCATCTGTCATTGACAATTAAATGTATAAATATCTAAACAAAGTTTTATATAAAGTATCCACGTGGGAAACTTGAAAATGGCCTCAATCAGTTTTAATGTTGCGGGCTCCTAGTCTAATAGGCTTCGCCTCATAATGTAGCTCGTATTTTAATAATAACGAGATAATTGTGATTATTTTTACCATCCAAATTTCGACCAATAGAATTGCACCATTCGACGTCACGTGGTACAACCAGCACTAAAAAAACAAAGAATATTCAGCTGCGTTGATTCAGCATATGTCAAACTGACAGACAGATTGAATGTGAAAATGAGCAGATTCAGAGTCGAGTCTCTGGGGGCGTATACGAACTCGGCATCAAGAACATGAACTCGGCACCAATGCTAATCCGATTAGCGCGGGACACACACGAATTCGGCACTAACAATTTTTAAATAAAGCTACCATCTATCTGCAAGATTTGGATTTATAAGTTTCTATATATTATTTTAGAATTAATTTGTATTAAAAATAATACTGCAAATAATAAAACTGTTGAAACTTCGGAAAAAAAAATTATTAAAAAAAGACCTAATTATACATTGTCCGTACATACCTACATTATTACAAAAACATATAAATATGTATAGAACAAACTAAAACATTTAATTTTTTCTAGGTATTTTTGACATTGGAATTTCTTGCATCAAATGGAAACAAATTATTTTCTCTATGATATGCAGGACTTTTGAGTTGTTGATGTCACACGTGTGGTTAGATTCGTTTAAGAGTACAGCTAAATTTGAGTCTGGTTTATTATTAATATAAAATGTGTCCAGAAAGTCTCATCTCAGGTAGAGTCACAAATCCTAATCCATAGCATAGTGCCGAGTTCGAGTAAGGAATTAAAGATCCAGGTAGTTTGGTGCCGAGATCGAGGCCGCCCGTCTCTGGAATATATTGATGAATTTGGATGGGAAAAATAATCTTCCGAATACCATTCGTGATTTAATTTAACCTGGCAAAATTTTTAGATTGTTACGAGAGCTTGCTACCAATTTATTTCGTGATATTGATCAAAAATCACTCGCAGCTCGTGATTTTTCTGTCAATATCACTCAATAAATTGCTAAGCAACAAGCTCTCGTAATAATCTAAAAATTTTTCCGGTAAAATTTAACCACTTATGATATTATATATGACAATTTTCGGGAAAACGTTACTTGATACCAGTTAAACTTTGGAAAAGCAGGGCGGCATTGCTCTTGAGGTAACTGTCAAAACAATTAGTATTTATCAATGATTGATGGTTATTGACAAGAAAATTTGTTTACTGTACCTATTTGATAATTTATTCGTAATTACTCATTGAAATAAAATTATTGAATGTTTAATTCATGAAAATCAAATGAGACACCCACAAAGTTTGGCATGGTTATTTTTTATGAGTTTTTTTTTAAACAGTTGGAGGAATCCAGGAATATCTTGAAGTGATAAAAGTAGGAACTGTAGTCAATTGATTTATCGTTTAATGGATTCAGGGCGTTCCGACTGGACACATATTCAACTTCAGCTCAACAGACTTCCTTTCAACAAACCATCATTTGGAAGTGATGTGTGCAATCTCATTAAGCAATCAAAAAAATATGTCAATACCAAAAACCTCTGAGGGTTAGTAGGTATCCGTCCGAAACGTCTTGAGTTCATTAATATAAAGATCAATAGACCAATATGCCTATCTTAATAATTTTTATAATGCTGTGCATATTACTACAAATAGCCGCAGCTTATCAAAAATGAAAGATTTCGAGTAGGAAGAATAAACAATCTTCTATGAATTGAAACATGAATGTGAATAAAGCAGAAGAGCTGTTTAAATAGAGATGCAGATTTAATATAAACAAACAATCAGTTTTCGAAAATGTCAGAATTCAATCGTTTTGGGAATGCATATTTCGCGAAAATTTGTAATGAAATTGAAAACATGAAGTCTGAAAATACAAAAAAAAAGATACCAAATGAGTATACGGATACAATTTGGTGCATTTTGCGATAAAAGAGTTTAGTAGTTGCAATGCAAACAACATCATTTAGTACCTACTTATAATAACAATTTCATTCGAGAAATATTCTGCACAAATACCACTCACGACTTCAATTTTATTATAAATTTTTCTATAAACATTGTTTATCTTTAAGCAACATCCTTCGACTCATCTGCCTAGATTAAAACTCTTGAGCTACGCTTTTGTGATTTAATTGGACAGATGACTCTTACGATGTTGTTAGGTGAGCAATGTTTGCAAGAAAAATTTATTGATAAAATTACGCAGTCCCTTGTTATCCTATATACGAGAATATCTATCCTCCTCACTTAATAAAAAATCTGTGTCTCAGGTATTCAATTTCTACGAGTAGAACTTTCATCTTAAGTTTGAAGTCATCGAAGAAATGAGAATAAAAAAGCAACTTGGTGAAAACGGAAGAATTCGTGACGTATGTAGATCAAATTGCACTTTCTCGGCAGAACAGCAACTTGTTTACCTTCTCTCACTACTTGTTCTCTATCCTTTCTTTTCCGTTACATATTTTCGGTAATTTTTTTCTCTGGCGTTGTTTTGCGGTAGTAATTTTCATTCAGCGTCTTTTTTCGATTGTCGATCGCGCGTTGTGTTCAGTTATTTTCTGAGAAAGAATATCGGCGAGGCGGCAATGGCAATTTGAATGTCGTGCGAAGGGTAGGGCTTCACGCTACAGAAAATGAGGACATCTTACCGTTAACACGGACGCAACGTTGGACGTATGTTGTGAATTTTTACATTTGCCGTTATTATAACAGAAGTAAATGTACAGTTGACACGGATAATCATAATGTCCCGCTAGCAATGACCCGTGAATAACGCCGAACAGGACCGCAGTAAGATGGAACTAATGACATCTAACAAGTGCAGAAAGTGATTACAGAATACGAAAATCAAAAATCGATCTATAGAAATATTTAAATAAGAGAATTCAACACACATTTCACGGTCAAGAAAATATTTACGAATGATTGTGCTTGGTCCATAATCGAGAGGATGGTAAAAACACAGCTTCCTATGCTTTGATGTATAAATATCCTTCTCTTCTGGTTATTGTCAGCGAGGTGTTTTAGGCAAACTTCTTACGCACATAGCCACAACACTTATATATAGATCCAGGTACATATTTCTGGAACATATACAATAAAACACATTTAATTATCAAATATTAACGCTAATTTGACAATATTAGGAAATTTGAACACGACCTCAGGACTCTCAAATCGAACTGATACAAGTTCACATGTTTATATATCAATTCTCGGAAATATCACTTCATTTACGCTTTGACTTACCTCATCCGATCAATGAAAATATCTGAATCTAGCTTACTTGTCCTATCTAAAGAAAGTATCATGGTCTCCTTAAAACTTACGATTCCGGCTCTGTTGTCTATCCCAACATTTGTTTGCTGGAGGTCTACGCGATGAGCCCACTTGGCAAAAAATTGTTCAAATTAATGTAACGTTAACTTTAAAACAAAACTAAAAACATAACGGTGTAAAAGATTGATGTTTTGTAAAACCGTTGGTTACGGAGCTAGTGGGACTCGAGTAATGTATTTTTAATAATAATGTGCAATTTACCAAAAATTTTTGCCATTCCTTTCCTAGAACGGAATTTTTCTTATTTTGTTTCCATTATAATGAGAGAAATTATTAGAGCTTTCTCCGAAACATTTATGCATATTCAAATTGAATATCTTATTGCTGCTTTGTGTTCCGTTTCCTCATAGAGAAATTTCACAGAATTTCCGGAAAAAAAATGAAATGAATTATAGCCCAGAGTTTCCTTCAGTGTTCAATAGAAAATGAATATTATGTATTGCATTCAAAGCGGCTGGTGATTTGTATATTAGTCCATATAATACAGCTTCACCAATTTTTCTCCTCTATATTATCAAGGAATCTTTAATAAATTTGAATTTGTTGATTCAAGCTTTCAAAAACTTGATCAATTCATTATCTTTATTGTAATTTTGATTTAAGAACCATGTAGTAGTATATTTTTGATGTTTTGAATTACCCAAACCCAAATATTGTATACTTTGTACTAAAGCTTGGTTCCATTTCTACTACAGTTTGATTATAGTTCAACTTCATTTTCAGTACAGAATGAGGCTGTTCATGCAAAATATCTTGCGAAGTATAACCCATGTGCACAGTTCGTTTTGTCTTACACTAATTTGTACAAATTAAATTGTACCATCTTGATCATTTTCTAATTTGTTGCAAATCAATGCAGCTTTCACATCAGATCAATTTGAGATGTCCATGGGTCAAAATAGCTGTCATATTCATTCCAAAGCATGCTCAGCTGATTGATTCATTTGATTCTTGAGGTGCGTTCTACTAGGCGATCGCAACGCTCATGTTACCTTGATAATTCTCCTACAAGATTTTTTTTATTTGCCAATATGACAGATAATTCTACGATCTCTCATTATCATGATCTATTATTTATCAGAAATTAATTTATTCCAGCAAATCGTTGCGATCGCCTAGTAGAACGTACTCTCAGAGTGAATTATCGTATATAATATCACAAGGGACTGTAATTTTATCAATAAATTTTTCTTGAAAACATTGATTACCTAGCAACATCGTGAGAGTCATCTGTCCAATTGAATTACGAGAACGTAGCTGAAGGGATCTATTCTGGGCAGATGACTCGAAGGATGTTGCTTGAAGGTAATCAATGTTTGAAAGAAAAATTTATGATAAAATTAAAATCGCGAGTGGTATTTGCGGAGAATATTTCTCGAATGAAATTGCTACTATAAGTACCTATTAAATAATGTTAGTTGCAACTACTAACCTTTTTCATTGAAAAATGCACTAAATTGTCTTCATATTCCCTTGTATTCTCAGACTTTTTGATATTAAAACTGTGTACTGTTTCTCCATGAAAAAGGCAATTTATCGCTTGCCAACGGGAATTTACCGAGGTAACGGGAATTTACCGAGGTAAATTCCCGTTGGCAAGGAATTTATTATTATAATTGTCATTGTAACTATGCAAAATTTGTCAGTATAATTGACATAAGTGAAATAATCTGTCATATTGACTATTCTTGAATCAATCGAAAGTACAAAATGGGAAGACATTTTTTCAATTAATTCAAATTTCTTTATAATTTTTGCGAAAATGTATGCAACGACCGCTTCATTCCATCTTTAAATCGTGGACGTTTCAAGCTCAAAGCGGTGACGAATAATGACATCATCTATTTCGTATTGAGTCTTGTGGTCGCCTAGTGGAACGTACCCTTAGTATAAATGTGAATATATTTGTATAAATGTCGACTGATTTTTATGAAATCAACTTTGAGAGAAAATGACATGCAAATTTGTTTAAGATGAACCCATTTTAAGTAAGACAAGCTAATCTACGACTAAGCTATTTGACAATGCTTTTCATTAAAAGACTAATACCAGTTAAAGCTAACGTACAAAGTTTCGTAGATCTTCTAGAAATTTCTTAAATTGAATTGAAGATTTTTGGATTGCCAAAAATCTAGTTGGACTAATTATGGTCAGTTCCATGACCTTGGATTAGTGTGAATTAATGTGAGAAAAAGCTAATGCGAAGTATACTTCGATCTCATTTTCACTGCATTAAAATCATTTTTCAATTTGAGAAAATGAAATAGAATAGATAAATGAATATCAATCACGTTTTTTATCCGATACGAGTGAGGCAGACACTTAAAGTGCACTTGATAGATTGATTGATATTTTCTCAGCCGTAGAGTGCAATTACCAGTCGTCAAGCTTCGAGAATTCTTAGATTTTGTGAAGAGTACACAAGTGAGTATACTATAATTCAGTGAAAATCTTACTGAATTTTTTATTTTGCCCTGTGATATTCGTATTACGAAGCCAGCATATTTACACTGGGCAATAAATAATCACTCAACTTAATTTTCATTACAAAATTTGGATGTTCATACAAAATCTCTGCACTGTCATGAAGCAAAAAAATCTGACGTGGACATCACGTGACTTACTTGTACATCATTGGATATATATAATCATCACGGCTAGTCGGTTGCTATGAAAACAGTATGTCATCATTCTTGTCACAACATTCCTAAATACTGATTTCCAGGATTCTACGGCTGACAGTTCTGAATTTATGCGCAAAATTCCAAGATCGTCAAGTATAGTGCACTTTTGACTCAGTCGATCTCAATGAAAATAGGATATGAGCATCTAGACAGTACTATCATCTTGAATACTGTATTCTAATATTCTACGTTCAATCGTTTTGGATTTATGCGAAAAACTAAAAAATGTATCGAGTAAACTGCACTCCCGGCTTAGCCGATCACAATCATAATGCAAGGTGTACAACTAGATGCTATAACAGTGCTTAATACGAAATCTCAATATTCTACGACTAATTATTTTGAATTTATGACAGAAATTCGAAAAGTCTGTAATATGAAGTGCACTTCCGGCTTAGTCGATTGGGACGAAAATAGATGATCATTTGGATGCTACAGCAAATGCAAATACTGAATTCCAGTATCCTACGGCTGATCATCCTAGTTTTATGCGGGAAATTCAAAAAAAGTATCAGGTAAAGTGCACTTCCAATACAGTCGATTGCAACCATCATAAGAGGTGCACATCAAGATTCTAGATCCTATACCAGTCTTTCAGTACAAAATTTCAGCATTATACTTGAATTTCTATTTGAAGAAGAAAAATATGGGTCTACAAATATACACTCTGAAATATGCTCACATCAATTTTTAACTGGACTAGTAGAGGGTTCACTTATTCTTTTCATTCTTAGTGAAAATGTAGAAGTAGATACAATACATAATTAACTCTAAATAAATAGGTTTTATTGGGTATAAGCTCTGTATAAATTAATTTGAAACACAACGTTTCGACAGCAAAGTGCTGCCTTTTTCAAGTGTAGAAAAAGGCAGCACTTTGCTGTCGAAACGTTGTGTTTCTAATTAATTTATACAGAACTTATACCCAATGAAACATATTTATTTATAAAATGAGTTCTGAAAAGTTTTTTTCTTCATAAAAAACTCTTTTGATATATTCTTAGGAGAATATATAAATTTTCAATACATTTTTGTCTTTGCCTTTCCAGATATGCTTGCTTCTAAATACTAAATTATCTTTTTCGTTCCATTCATTTAGATTTGCACAACTGTTTCCGTATTGAATTTACCTCTCGCTTTGAAATAATTGTTGCGCAGAATGTTCGCTTCTAATTCCTTTATTTGCAATTGATAAATGTTGTTTGTCACTGGTATATTGTTGTTCAAACTGGACGACTTGGTGTTGTCGTTAAAAGGAAGTGGTACACCAAGCACTAGGAAAATGCCTTACGCACATTGCTCTTCGAACTACGATGTGTTTCTTTTAAGTAAGTTGTGATTGTAATTCCTTTTGTAATTTGTGCAATGTTGTGTTCTTTGTTTTCTAGTTTTCACCTCACCTTACAGCAAATAAATTGGAAAATGTGCTTTGTTTGCAGGAATTTTAATAGATTTTGAAGAGCTTCTTGAATCTTTTGTTCAAAATGTATTGTCTTCTAATGAGTGAAAAGAATTAAATAACTTCTGAGTGATATTTACATTCACGAAGAAGTTGAAATGAAGTAGTGCAGCTATTACAAGAACATTTGGTCTTTTTCTTTAAATAATTCTTGCAAAAATAAAGCCAAGTATTGAGACATAATTCGATAGTCATCACATTGATGGGTACTGAATAAAAATCCTTTTTCTCAAGAAGCGCAATAAATACTCACAATCAATTGAACCTAGTTCTATTAAATCTCAAGACGTTTTACTCCATGATCATGAGATTTGGATTTATTTTTTGTTTTTTAAGGGATTTGATTTTTTTCAAGATTGCTGTTCGTTTAGCCGACATGTCAACTTTCCTTAGAGATCCTTTCAATATGGTACTCTTGGCGACTTCATACTATCATAAAATATTATGTGGACCAAAGTTAGTATTCAAATATATATTTCGAGATAATGGACTATTTGGCGGGAACACTATCATTCTTGCAGTTATTAAATGTTATTTAGATAACTGTCCATTCACAAACTCTATTCTCCAGTATTTTTTTTGGGATTTGTCATTCTTTGTATGTATTCTCGCGTATTTAATTTTTTCCCCGTTGGAATTTAGCAAAAAAGGTCCACCATATTTGGTTTAATTCCAAGAAAAATTGGGGAATTGCCGTTAGGTATTATTACTGTATTTTCTGTAAAATTTTGGGTCTGCACAGGTTTTTTGTTGACCACAACCTTCGTTGAACGTAAAAATTAGTTATCTGTGTTACTATTGGTTCTCCATCATCACAACATCCAAAGTGATTTGAATAATAGTTTATTGTTTGGCTTCCAACAACAGGAAAACACCTTGAGACCACAACAATAATTAATTTTATGTAAACAATATTGAATTTTAGTAATTTACTTAATAAACTGTTTACACTTAATGAAATTATTTTTTCATAGAAACTATATTCATAACCGTCAAATTTATTTTGAAATCTCGTTAATTCTAAATAGAATAGTTTATACTTTTCAATCTTGAACAATTTTTCACCTTGAATAATGCACCATCAACTAAAGTTCTTCTAGAATTAGTCACTAGAATACTGAGAAAGTTTTCTGGAACAAATTAATCTAATAATGAGGTTGATCTGACTAGGATATTACAGTCAAGATTGGCCTAGTCATTATTAAAAATTAATTATTAAATTGGAACAATGATATCCGCATACTAAAGTTATTACATGTTTTCAATACAGTAATATTTTAAAAAACTCTACTCCAGTAATTGAATAATTGAGTATTCCAATGTGTGTATCATTAGGAAAAATGATAAATAAATAAATTAATTTTTTGCTGCTTAACGCCCGCAATATGATAGCACAATTTTTGTGTTTTGAATTATTTACTTATTGATGGGTTTAAATTTTGTCTATATTTTAGAAATTATATCCTGTAAGTATATTTTTATAGACATCTATAGATGTACGCATCACAATTTCCTTGGCCTTACGTCTATCTATACTCACACCACGCACTAACATAACATCGGTCACCGGTAGTCTGTGTCCATCAGCCATTCTGTTCAGCAAAGCCAGCATTCGTAAGTAGCGTTAGGTGTCAATAGTGTATGTGGGTTAACCAGCATTCTGCGAGTTCGCCTCCTCTACACCCGCCGCGTACGCACACCCAAGACTATAGCATCATGTATTGTGTGTTACGTGGATACGAAGACAGCCATGGACGTAGCAAACTTAAAACACGTGAAATGAATTGGAATGAGGAATAAGAGACGAAGAATGAAAAGAAAAGAAAGATATTAGTGAAAGGATTACCACAGAAACAAAGATGAAACTATATTTCTCTGTTCTGCGTCTGAAAGACATTTTATTCCGGGTTTATTGATGCTGAAATAATTTTTGGTAATATTTTATTGTTAGAAATAGGAATGACTGCAGCTAATATCTGTCCATTGTTCAATCGGTATACAATCTTTGAAAATAGAAGGAAATCACAAGGAGCCTGAAAAATCTGAAAAATCCTCCAACCGTTGAGACTTCTTCAGAACTCGCCCACCCCATCAGTAAAAAGGCATCTCTAAAAGCTTTGATCCTCAGTCTACAACTGATGATGATCGTCATATTTTTCGTAGTCAATAATTGTCGAGCAAGTAATAATTGTTCAATTATTTCAATACAAATTACGTAGGAAAGCGTTTTATTATTTGTCATAATTTGCAATTGAACTATTTCTATGTGGTCTATTGCTATGTTTGTTGTTGGTTGTTTAGAATATTCACCATAGTCAGCTGAATTCCGGGTGTACATTAAAAATTTTGCGTTGGTTTGAACTATCACCTCTGAAATTTTCCTGTCCCCTTTGCTCTGGAAAATCTGTCAAACTAGATGTGGAAAAATCACCTAATTTTAGTGAGAGCCTAAAGAGTGCTCATTGACCTCAATTACGCTTATTCCTAGCTTTGTAGGTTCTGGAACAATTATTTAATGCATATACATACATCTAGGACCATATGCGCCAAAAGTGCATTATATATAATAAGTTCTAGATTACTGAAACTTTCGATAAGCACCTTGTATACTATACTCAACCTAATGTTACGAGAATATATTCATAATCTCTCTTTCTAGCATAGAAAAAATAAGCAGATCTTAAAACAAAAAAATATTTTTATGAATGCTTCTTTTTTATTCAAATTCTGTATACTTATTTAATTTTTTCTGTGTCGATCCTCTCACGAAAGGACTTCATCAGGAGTAAAAATCAATCAAATTCTCAATATTCATTCATTTTTTTGATGTCTCCATCCCTTAACCAAAAGTCTTCATCACTTAGTATATATTTATATTTATTAAGACCTTTGGTGCAAAGATTGGAGTGTCAAAACATACTTAGATTTACAGAATTCATTGTTGAAATTTTGTGTAAACATACAAGTCTTAGGCCCAGTTGCATCAAGCATTGTTAACTTTAGTCACATTGCCAAATATTTAATCACGTGATTCTAACCTGATTTTTTGACAACTAAATCGAAGTTGTGATATTCTCATATATAATCCTACAACAAATACAATCTAAAATCTTTATTTGAACGTAAGAAACAAGTTAAATATTCACGTGATCTTTTTTTCTAGATAAACGTCAGTAAAAAATTGAGCTAGCAGCATGTTGACTGACAGCCTGTTAATTATTTTTATGTAACTGGCCCTTATAAATTTATAATTCCCTTAATTATGGACAAAATCATATGAACTTGTCATCCTTATGATCAAATTGACATTAATTAACAAAATTCGATTCGTTCTTGTCAATTTTGTATGAATTTATAGATCTGTAATCAAAATGCGAGGTGTGCAACTAAAAGTTGTAGTAGTGCTTGATACGGAATTCCAATATTCTACTGCTCATTGATTTGAATTCATGCGGAAAACTCGAAACGACTGTTATATAAAGTACATTTGCTCTGCCGATTGATACAAAATTAAAAGATAATCATTTAGGGACAGGCGAATACTTTTAAGTTCAAAAAAATTGAAATACGAAACTTTCCTGCTGAATTCTGAACATGAAAGTATTTGGATCGAGGTAAGCCAAATTTTTTCCATTTCTTTCGTTTCTCTGTTTTTGGATCATAACGACAAACTGAAGTTTCAATCATAATCCAAAATTAGGATGAATCTTCCCGAAAACGACTATACACCTATTTGATTGTTGTGACTCTCAGTCGTTTTTAGTCGTTGTTTATTCATTCAGGAATCAATTCGGATGCTAATTTTTTTAATCTTAATCAGAATGAACTGTGGAGAAAACAAGTTCATATAGAATATTCAGAGATTCTGCAAAAAATTCTAGTCCAATTTTTTGATCTTGCAAAACCTTTTTTCAATTTTTCTTGTCTTCCTTTAGTTTGTTTACATCTTATGTTGATTCTCCCTCTCTTGATATCCGCACTCTCATTTATTATAGTGGTGTAGGGAGGATGTTTTTTGTTCATTGTTAATCATGTTGCTACAAATATCTCTTGCCGATAGTCCTTTCAGAGGATTTTTTCACAGGTATTTGAATTCATAAAGTTAAAAATTTTGATCAATCTGGGAGCACGGTGATGTCCCCGCCAAGACGAGCCAAGCGAAGCGCAAGGGCACCACCTACCCTTTCTCGAAGAGCTTCGTCGTTTTTTTGAACCCTCATAACTTGGATTTGGATCATACCAGATGAACAAAATTTTTGGGATATGATGTCAATAGTGGACTTATTGAAAATATAAAGTTTCCATTGCATAGCTTCTATACTTTAGATTTTATTGATATTTAAAAAACTCCGATTTCGTCACTGATTCATACTCACTGATCATCAAAATTCTTAGAGTACTTCCTGAAGTCCTAAAAAGCTGAAATTTGTTATGTAAGCTAGTCACAGTACACAAACAATAAAAGGATTCTAAAACTTGGGACTTTTACCCCCCAACCTCTTGAACTAGGGGATGGAAATTAGTATGAGATTTCCACAAATTTTGATGCTAGAGGTCTGAAAATTGATACATGGACTCCTTTTTATAGATAATAGTGAAATAGACCTCAAAAAAAGAAAAGTAAAACAAAAAAAAAATTGTCATTAGCAACTTAAAAAAAGAAGTGAAATCCCACCAAAAACATTCTCATGTAAAATGTTGCCAATACGAGACCATATGGCTCGCACTGTCAAAAAGTTATCAGATCTCAAGTAGAGCCAAGCTTCTAACTTCATATGCCCTAACTCTACAAGCCCTAGCTTCACAAACTCTACACCTTAGTCAAAATATGTGGCTTGACCATTTCGCTATATTCACATGGGCATAAGATGAAAGATTTATTCACTGTTCATTACTTTTCTGTTATACAATAGTTTTTGTAACGAAACGGCCAAGCCACATATTTTGACTAAGGTGTAGTGTTGGTGAAATTAGGGAATGTAAAATTAGGGCGTGTAGAGTTAGAAGCTTGGCTCTACATGAGTTCTGAAAACTTTTTGACAGTGCGAGCCATATGGTCTCGTCTTGGCAACATTTTACTTGAAAATGTTTTTGGTGGGATCATATTTTCTGAAAAATTCCCAAAAATAGTGAATACAATAAAATCTGCATCTTTTGACTGAATGTCAAACCTCATGTTTATCAATATATTGTCCTCTATCATGTCGAATCTCATATATTTTTATACTAATTTGTCTTATTGTATATATGTTATCATGAATGATGCCTAGGGTTAAATATGGTAAGGATTTCATACTAGAAATTCTGAATATATTCCTGCCAACTCAAGATATCATTATTTATTTAATTAATAACTCGCATTTGATCGTGACATTTTTGTATTTTCTGTTTTAATTATTCACTCTTGAATTGATAAACAAACAATACAAAATGAGCATACTGAAAAGAAATGATACAACAATTTCTACAATGTGACATTTCTCTGGTTATGTTCTAAAACTCCATCCTGAATTCAGCTTTACCTTTGTTGTAACTGTGAGAACTCGCTGTGTATATGAACATTATCTCCATAAAAGGCCGCGTAAATTAGCAAATTTAATTAGACTAATATGGTACAAAATGTAAGTCATTAAAGCCTTATTGGCTTCTGGAAAATGTGATTGTATTGTCCTGAAAGAAAGTTGCAAAATGTTCATTAGAACATTTTTGTGCAGAGATTTGGCATTGGTGAATATTCATACGCAGATAATATGGAATTATTCTATTGATTGACGCATGTAGTATTTTTATTTGTTGAATTGATAAGTAGGTTGAAATGTTCTACTCTAGTAACTATTTATGTATTTGAATAATTCTGTCCTCGGATATTTTCGAAAAATTCTTATATCTCAATTCACATGCCAAAGTTCTTAATGATAAAGCTGCAAATAGATTACTGAAAAATTTGATTGTATTTGTTGGGCTGAGAATTGGAAGTGTATCATTATTAAACTATATTTGAAATTGTATTTGAAGGTGCAAAGCAATCATGAAATACACAGCCATATAAACAATAAACTGACTTTGTATTCATAATCGTCCTAGCAGACGTCGGACTGGGAAAAAAGCGTGATCACAGTATTCTCTTGTGGAATTTATCTTTTCCAAAAATAAGTAGAAAGACTGTAATTATAATTAGTAACAGTATTCTAAATGAACTCGTTCAAGAAGTCATAACTAATCAGATGCTGAGGATATCCAGACTCTGCAATTAAATAGATATAAAAAATGAGTGATTTGTGACCAGGCTGTATACGATAAAGACTTTATATATTGCATACTCATCAAGCTACCTGCACCTTAGCTTCCGCGATTTGTATGGCTTGTATGGGGCAAGCAATGTTAGCATTTACGATCTATCGTTCGTATGCATCTACGGACGAGTGAACTACCTGTAATATTTACATTCATTAATGTTGTCGGACATAATCACAATGAAAAATGAAAGTTTTCAACAACATTATACAATAAACATGGCTCATTATTCTATATTAATGTTGGTATGTGAATATTTTTGTTTTGCTTGGGAGATGATGTTGAAATGGAACTATTTTGTTTTGTTATCAGTCAGATGGGGAATCTAATTTGATTAATAACCATTGTTATTAATTTTTCAATTTATTTTCAAAATGCTTGAATTAATAGTGTTTTTTTAACAAATTACAATGAGAGATCATTTTGTATGATAGTTTTATGCTTCGCAATTGTTGTCGAATCAATTAAATTGTGTTCACAAATCTGCGATGATTTTTAAAGGAGTCAGAATAACCACAATATTGTTTTTACTTGTATCGAGTAACTAATGTATATAATCAATAATACCTTATCGATCTTTTATGGCATACAAAAGCACAGTGAATCTTTCTGTTATCATAGACTACCAAGTTGAAGATAAAAACATGCTCATATCGACTGTATAGTAATTCAATTCCCGATTAAAATTTCTAAAGTCTGGTATAATTATGGCAAATAATTTTTGCTAATATTACTGCAATTTTTTGGCTCTTCAACGGCTCTTCAATTATAGGTCTCAGCTTCTAGCCCCAGAGAATAAAAAAACATAAGAAATAAAATCAGGAGTACCTACGTGCAGGTCATCGCGTAACTGAAGAATTACTCACCGGACATGTAAAACTTAATATGTTGTTTCAACCGGATGGGGTCATCAGACAAGAAAATCAATGAAAGTATTGCCAGAACTTTTTCTAGATCACTGGAGCTCAATCTCACAACCATTAGTTGAAATTAACTAGAGGTTAATATCAAATAATTGTTGCCATAATAATTATAAAAATATTTGAGTACTACAGGCCTTGAGCCTCTGGTTGAATATAACAAGTAGTGATAGTATTACATAAGTCATATTTTCTTTCATGAGGCTGTTGGGTAAACTATACTTAATTATTTTTACCTGCATTGAAACAACGCGTTTCAACGCCTGTTTTTGTCAGTCGAAACAAGACAATTTCAGACAAATGCGAGTGTAGCCGGACAGAAATAGGCCTGTTTCTGCCCTAGGGTTGAAACAAGCTTGTTTCTGCCCGCTGAATTTGTTTCTTACATCGTTTTATCCCTGGCAGAGTAGCATTTGTTCATTGTCAAGCTTTAAATTAAAATCATATAACCTCAGTCGGTTTGACAGTTGTTGTATTCGTAACTGTAAATTAAATTAAAAGGACGATTAGTTTCAAGAAAAAAAGTAATAATACGACAATTTCATAAATTCAATAAGACATTACAATGAAACAATATCTATCTAATCTAATTGATGGTCAGCGGCCGCCGGTCTCAGAGTGTGGATCTCATGAATTCTGGAAATAAAATACAACATAAGCAAACTACTGGCTTAGTGAGGAATCACATCCACACACACGTTATACAATCATAATCATCAACACAACGCAGGCTATATACTCAATACCATCAACACAATTCGCGAACTAGAGACTCAATCGCTAGTTCAATTCCTCGTTGCGCCAGGGAGCACCGACTACTGAACGTATCCCACGTTGTTCTTAAATACAGGGCCCAGGACAGGGAAATACACGGATCTCTCCTGATCCCATGTTGAGGTAGGGAGCACCGTCAACAAGCTGTTATTCTTTTTACCAACGGATATTACATTCACACAACATACTCAATGCATCACTATCAAATCACACTCTCTGGTATACACACAAAGAGAGAACGCACAAAGTGCGAAAACACATAAACAGTATCATCAGGGGGCGCAGACCAGTCGACTTGCTCAACCTTACTGGGAGCACCGAACTGTCGACCTGCTCAACCTTTACCGGGAGCGCCAACACTACGTCTAGCTTGACCTGCTCAACCCCGAGTCCTCAAGACGACGTCAGCCCCACTGGCTCGTCCGTCTGGGAGTCGAGAGTAACTCAGTCACGTCTGCACTGAATTACCCTAGCTGCGGTCACCTCTTCGGTTTTACAAAGGCTTTATGAGGCGTTTGAAAATCCAAGGTTAAACTCTCTGCCCCTACCGGATAGTGACCCAGCGAACACTTGCACAAGGCTAGCAATTGTGCACACACATATATGTCGCCCTCTTGGCTTACGCTCTCCACTCAGAGCTACGACCTCACAACAACAGCATAAGGGATATCACAGGGATATAATCACAATCACTTAGGCTTAACGTATACACAACTAAAGGCATACTACTATTCCATCAATGCTCACACACAATCAACATACTGCATACTCATTCAACTCACACATCTCAACTCAACTCACACCTCGACGCCCTGATTCAACTCACCCTTGACTCTTCTAAAAGATATCAAAACACTATAGAACTTATCCCGCGTAAATAATAACACGAAGTGAGCTGACAAATGATTTTCGAGCTGTTTAAATAACTTACGTATTGTGTAACTCCCTGAAATATGTTTGAAATGCTCGCTTCGCTCGGGCAAGCAACTCTCAACCTCAGCTGAAATCGTCTTGTTTCGTCCCTAGCCACACAATATACTATTACTGTAAAATATTTCTTTTGATGCACAAAAGATATCCTGCCCTGAAAATTAATTGGAATTATTGAGAAAACTGATGGAATAACTTTTTCTTTCTTGTCTTTTATATCAAACTCCACTTATTCTTTTTATCTATAAAATAGTTGATAATTGATAGATGTCGCCTTGCACTGATATTTTGTAGATATTTCAGAGATGCACTGAACATAGAACTTCACTTTCATATGTAGGTATACATATCTGTAGTTGCATGCCTAACACAGTTTCAACGAAGTGGATTAATAAAATATGTAGTTGGCACGAAGACACAAATTCAAACGGTCAGTCGGTTTAATCAGCAATTATTAGTCTTTGCCATGCGCTGAATGTTACTTGTCTTGGCATTCGCTTTCGTCTGCTATTCCTCTTGAATTCTTTATACATTATACTTTTTCTATCATTAATAGTCTATCAGCTATTGGCTAGCTTTTTTCTAGCGAAGAAGTCCATACGAGATTTCAAGTTAAAGGCTCCAATAGGGCATCAATATATATTCAATTCATTTTCGGTAGTATATATAAAACTGCTGTGGAATATTTAAATATATTTTTTTCCAGACTCCTGTAGTTACAGTATTCCAAAACCTTTTAAAGTGAAACTTTTTATGGGACACTACAAGTTTTGATATTGGGAGTAAACTCGTGAAGTTCAAAAATCTGAAACGGGTGTAAAGCTATTTTTGTCTTTTTAATACTGTTTGCTCGAACATTGCGAGAGAGGAACAGAAATAGTATTTTCTTATTGATAATAATGTTTAATTCAAGTATTCACAAACAAAAGGAAAACATAAACCGTTGAATAGGTACCAATTTGAAAAATTATTAATACCAATACGCTATTATGAAATATACAATTAATTGATGTCAAATATTGTTTGCAGTGTGGAAATATTGTAAATAATGCTCGATACCATGGTGTTAAAAAAATTTGGATCGGGAGAATCATCATATTTTTAATCATGAAAAATTTAACGGTGAATTCTCGTAAATCACTGTTTTGATAATAAGAAAAGTATCTATGATTGGTGCTAATCTTCAAATTAATTCGTTTTTCCTAACGGTGCCTAAAATATCGTAATGTACTATAATCAGAATATAGAAAAATTAAAAACAGTTAGGTATTTGTGAATCACCCGATATTGGAAATTTACGATAATAAAAAATAATGTGAAGTAATGGGTTTTTGTCACACCTAGGTGTATGATATTTGAAAAATTATTTGTAATGATTGACTGGCAGTATTACAATTTATTGCACATAAGTGATATTTTGTAAACGGAAGTGAATTTACTTTCAATCTTAAATTGTGGTCGGGAAATCTGAACATGACTAAACAATTGCATTACTAAAAGAAAAAGTAATGTACTTACTAATGCAAGCTCTTCATGGATCATGTTTCTCTTCAGTAGCGTACTTTAATTATGATTTTAAGAACATTAGAATAAATTTCTCGTGTTAACTCGACATTAAGAAGGATCAAATTACTCTTACAAGCGGAATTTTTTCATTAGTCTTTTGCTTTCTGGTGTAGCTTCATATTTCTTTCTTTTTGGACCTGAGGTTGATTCATTTATTCATTTATACAGGAGTTGTCATTTTATTGTTGCATATAACCGCACTGAATGAAAAATGAATCAGTTAATCTTCAGTTAATCTAAATTTCATTGAAATTCACTAGTTGATTTATTCAAGGAAGAAAGAATTGAAACGAGAAAAGTCTTGCGGAGGGTTACCTCAAAAATGATTTTTGTTCATGGTTATAAAGTACAACATTAATCGACAATTTTTATTGGTATTGTTCATTTCAATGTGGATATGCTAGTTCACCAAGAACAGCAAACACTTGAAAAAATTGTCGGTATTGTAGATCTGCTGATCAAAAATGATCAACATGTGACATAGCACGAAGTTGAGACATCCTAAGACATTCAAAAGACCCTAATCTAGTCTCCCGGCTCTGACGATGGCTACACAGTAGTCGAAACCGGTCAACAAAAATAAAATTTTGAACAGTGTGATACAAGACTTTATTTTTCTTCTAACTTTCAATAACCTAGAACAACAAATCATCGTCCATCAAGACAAAACAAGTTAATACATAGCTCGAAAATAATTCAATTTTTAGAAAAGTAATACATGAAAACATTGGATAAGTCTCCCGTAGAGTCCCAATTCAAATTCCAATAACATGAATACGAGCGTTAAATAACAACCCTCGTACTATGTCGAACTTTTATATTAGAATAAATGTTTCTTGTTATCTTGATATTGTTATCCACATGAATGTCTCATATTCATTATAAAGATGTCAATTTTGATTACAAAGAAGGCATATCAACGTGAGGATTCCAGTAACACAGACTTCACAAGTAAAATATGTTTTAAACTTCAATATTATCCTGTAGAACAAAATTTTATGTAGTATACCTATACGAGAAGTTTCTTACAAATCATATTCTTTACGATCCCACAAATGTCATTGAGCCATTGAATTTGTGTGACGTGATATATAAACAATCCCATACCAGAAATTTTGATCAAAATATTCATGATATAAACTCAGCTACAGGATAATAGCTGCCTTTGGTAGGGAAGCAAGGCTGTTCAATTACATTCGTACATAATAGATAGAAATGTTAGATAAAATTGTTCATTAGTAACACAGTTATGTGAATCTGTGGCACTCCTCAAGATGGTCCAGATGGGACCGAAATAGTAGTGCAAGAAAAAAATTCACATTCAACGCATCAGTCAGTACCATAAACCATAACAACTATATCCTGAATCAAATTCATGTCTTTAGAATGGGAACCACTAGCTCTGAAAACCTAAAGGTCAAGTACCATACCAGGAGTATATACAATTATCTATTTTATTTCCATAAAGTAAAGATTAACTTATATGTATAAAGTGGGCCAAAGATAACATCAACTTTTTTTTCTTTGGTTACCATAAAAATATCGTTCAAGATGATAAAAAAAAAATCTGGTGGAGTTTGAACTCTTTATATTAATATTAGGAGGTGCCTCTTTGTGATTTTTGATTTCCCATTTAAATAACACACGAAATAATTTTTTTTTATTTGGAATTTTATTGCTATACCAAAGAACACTGGTTAAGCTTCACGAAAAATACGATGCTCTGTGTTTTTGAGCCATTATTTCGCAATTGAATTTGAAAAATTGTGGGTCATCATATACTATTTGAGGTTGAATTTTAACCTTGAATAATTTTCAACGAGTTGACACAGCGATAAATCATTTGAGACCTTTTTTGGAGATCGTTCAATTTCCTACAAAAATATGTATTGATTTCTACAACACGCTGTGTGATTGGGTTGCAATAAAATTCCACATAAAAGAAAAATATATTTCTCGTCTTATTTAAATTAGTAAGGAAAAATCATGAGGAGACACCTCTTCTAGTAATTAAAATACAGTTTTTGTGCTTTACTTAACACCTCAAGATCCTAGCGTGACCATGGTCACATCATTTTCCTCCAGAACTGGAGTGATAAAATCAAAAATAATTTCATAGTAAGTTTCTCCAAGTAAAATTAAAGAAGATTCAAGTGTTAAAACAGATTTTTTTTTTTAATTAGTCCTTAATGGGTTTAGGTAACAAGGGTGTTGAAAGGACAATAATGCCTGAGGTCAACAGTGTATTTTCCGAGGGCCTCTGGCCCGAGGTGTGTACGTTGACCATAGGCATTATCGTCCGTTCAACTTCATTGGTGCCTTCAATGTTTAATGTCCGACTAATGTACTATTTCAATCAAAATTTTCAGCAATGTATGTTGTGTCATTGTGATTTCTGTCCTCGGGCAATATTCTAAAAAATAATGCCTTAAGTATTATTAATTACGTAATTATTCTGGAGTCAGTATTATGATGACAACAATAATGAACTAGTCGGATATTATTATTGATATAAAGAATTCAAACTTCACCAGAATTTTTGCTCTATCATCTTGAACGATTTAGGTAACTAGAGAGAAAAAAATAGTTATAATTTTTGGCCCACCCTAATGTATATGAATAAATTTGGACAGCTACTACGAGCTCTGTTTTAGTTATTTTAAAAGCGTTGTTTTGAGAAGTGTTTCAAAACAATAGGAATGTTCTTGGTTCTTTGAACGAAAATATTGTTAACGAATATTGCAGACAATTATATTCTCTGTAACCTGTACTTGTAGACTTTTTTTAAAGGACTTTGAAACATTTCTATCGTCCTGAAAATTTCTCAACACAACGTTATTAAAACAATTAGAAATAGAGCTCATGTTTATCAAATCAATTGTAAAAATGTGGAAGAATTGTAATTTTCATTGCATTTAATGCTGACTCGATAACAAAAAAAGCATCTCCTAGAACCACAAGGATTCAATGTGCGGATCTAAGATTACCCAACCTTGATTGAATAAAAAAATAACTATCAATTTCCTAGTATTCAATAATTAATCAAGAAATTCTTGAAGAGCGAAAAGAATATGATTCTTTCTGAAAGTATCAAAGCAATGCTTCAGTCTTTCCGGCTGAAAAGAGAATCTATTGATCAAATTTATGAATATATTTTTTTTGTAATGTTCATATTTATATCCTTATTCCCTACTTTCTGCGCTTCTGACTATAGAGATAGAATTTATATTTTCAATGACCAATAAAGCATCGTTATTAGTGTTGTTATGCAAATTAATTTCCAGTGTGACATTTCATAAATAATTGCTTTTCCTGGTAGGGTAACCGGATGTAAATTGGAAATTCTTGGATTTCACCCTGAGACTATTAAAGAGGTGTTCTGTTTTATGCAAAATGAATAAGCTTGTACATAAGGTCTAATGCACGAGTATATGCGATTGTTGGGTGTGTCCAGGATGTATGTTTGCGGATTTGGTGCATAAATAACCTTAGCAATAATTCAAGCAGAGACTTGCAAATCTCCCGCCATGATTTGCAAGAAAAAATAATAATGATTGTATTTTATGGAATTAAATTCAGTTTTTCATTATTTCAAATGAGAAAATGATATGTGATGCTGTCATATTATATTGAATATTGAATTTGAATAACGCAACAGTCAGAGCTAGCCATGAACAAAAAAATATGCGTCTTGATTTTAAATGGTGAAGTAAATGTGAATGTGGCCAATTTTTTACTAACTATACAACTTGACTCAATTTTCAAACATCTTTTGTCTTGTGTCTCATAATTATCTGAATACCGACTGTCTAATATCATTAATATTGAATCATAAACAAAATATAAGCAATAGCTATTCACTTTTCAAGGACCGGAGTTCGGAGCTTGCTGGCGCCGATTACAATTTGATATTACCAAAAAATGCAATTGTGACCTCGCGACTGTGAGTTGACAATTTAGAATATGTAAATGTTAGTAGAATTATCTGTGACATATTGAATCCTTCAATAATTCCTGTTTCATATATTTCATTTCGCTTACCGATATTAATTATAATAATAATGATCATTAATTATTCTTGATAAAAAGTGTCTAAGATAAGTCTAAGGTTGAAATTACATATTGCTTGTAGCGTAGGTGCCAGGTAAAAGCTAAAATATAAATTTGGTACTCCTGAACTAAGGTTCAATCTCTTCGGTCCAATATGGGTGCGATCTGTACAAAAATTTCTCAAGTCTGTTCTTTTTGGGCTCCAAAATAAAAATATATCATTGCAGTCCAGAAAAGGATTTGGAAAAATGTTTAATAGGATAAATCTGATTGGAAAATCGATGGGTCGACTTGATCACAGCTAAACGATATGAATCTGACTCTCTGATCGACTTGATTGTTTGATCAATCCTATTCCGAATCTCTCCAACAGGAAAAACAGATCGCTTTCTAATAATTCAGCTGTTCTAGGCAGCAATCTATTCTCACTGTGAATTATGAGAATGGGAGTAATAAAGCATCGAAGAAATGAGTGTTAGTGCTCTTCGGTAAATCTTCAACAGTTCAGTTACGATAAAGTATTTGAAGAGATAGATAAATCTAAAGTGCAAGTCTAATAACCTTGCTTTTAGATTCTGATTTAGTTGAATTTTTAAGTTCTATGTCATTATATGTACTAAAAAAATCTGACGTGGACATCACGTTACTTACTTACTCAAACACAATATTCCATCATCCCACGGCTAATCGTTTTCAATTTATCCAAAAAATTCTAAAAATCTGTCAAGTAAAGTGCGCTTTCGGTCCAGTCGGTTGCTTTGGAAACAGTAGGTAAACATTTTTATGCTACAACATTTCTAAATACTGATTTTCAAGATTCTACGGCTAGCATCCTTCTTAAACAGCTTTAACTGCTGATAGAAGGGTTAAAAGAGCTCACTACTGCTGATTAAAGGGTCAGAGGAGCTTATCTTCCAAACAACTTGAAATCATACTAGTAAGAAAGTTAGGAGAACTTATGTCTTCAAGCTCTTAAAAGGAGAATTGATGAAGCCTATCATTTTCTTAAACAATTTTTTTTACTGCTGACAGGAGGGTTGTAGCAGTGTGCCACCTTCTTAAATAGTTATGGTGGGAAGTTTCAGATACCTTGTTACTTATTTAAACAGTTGATAAAAGTTCAGGACACCTATTCACTTCCTAAACAACGTTTACTGCTGATAGGAGAACAAGGGAAGCCTCTACTGCTGATAGGAGAATAAGGGAAGTCCCTACTGCTGATAGGAGATTTTACAGATCTATTCATTTCCTTCAGAAGCTAATAAGAGAAAGTTGAGGAAATTTGTTACTGCCATAAACACATTTTACTGCTGATAGGAGGGTTATAGAAGTTTGTCATCTTCTTGAACAGTTAGTAGAATTTAGAAAGAGATGGTTTCAAAAATAAAAACTCCAAAACTTCTTCTGTTCACACTGTTCTCGTAATTTTATTCAATTATCGACCGGTTTCGGCCACTTAGTGGCCATCTTCAAGGTGGTACTAAGTGGCCGAAACCGGTCGGTAATCGAATAAAATTACGAGAACAGTGTGAACAGAAGACGTTTAGGAGTTTTTATTTTTAAAAACCACCCCTTTCCATTTTGTATTTTTTCACACTTTGGGCTCCTCCTAATTTTATTATAGTTAGTAGAATGTTCAGGAACCTTTGTCAATACTTTAAATAATTAATAGAGAGCTTAGGAGTGTTTTTCGATCCTTGAATAAATTTTACTGCTAATAGGAGAATAAGGAAAGCCTTTACTGCTGATAGGAGATTTTAGAGGTCTATTCATTTTCTTCAGAAGCTGATAAGAGAAAGTTGAGGAAGTTTGTCATCGTCTTAAACAAATTTTACTGCTGATAGGAGGATTATAGAAGTTTACCACCATCTGAAACAGTTGGTAGAAAACTCAGGGATATTTTTGACTCCTTTGAACAATTAAAAGGGAGCTTAGGAGAGTTTTTCACTCCTTGAATAAATTTTACTGCTGATAGGAGAATAAGAAAAGCCTTTACTTCTAATAGGAGAATAAAGGTAGTTATTACTGCTGATAGGAGATTTTAGAGACCTGGTAATTTTCTCCAGAAACTTATAAGTGAGTTAGAGGAGACTGTCGTTAACATAAACAGTCTTTAAGACTAGTAGAAAAGTTGGAGAAGCCTATATCTTTGAGGAGCTGATAGGAGAGTTAAGGAGCCTTGCCACTTCTTTACGTAAATGATAGAACGGTTAGACGGTTTTGTAACCTCATTAAACAGCTTTAACTGCCAATAGGAAAGTTGGAGGAGTTTATTACGTCCTTAAATTGATAAAAGAATTACAGCAGCTTATAATCTGCTGTAATAACTGTGTAAATTTCACCTGAAGTGCACTTTCGGCTCAGCCAATTGTTATTAAAATAGTAGGCAATCATTAAGATGCTACATCAGACTGACAAGCTAAATTTCAATACTCTACAGCCGATCGTTTCGAATTTGTGCGAAAAATTACAAAATACTGTTAGATGAAATGCACTTCCAGCTAAGTCGATCTTAATGGAAATAGGATATAAGCATCTAGACGGTACTATCGTCTTAAATACTGAATTCTAAAATTCTACGTTCAATAGTTCTGGATTTATTTAATTCAAAAAATTGCTTGTGTAAAGTACTTCCGGTACAGACAATTGCAATCATAATGCGAGGTGTACAACTAGATGTTATACAAGTGCTCAATACGAAATAACAATATTCTAATTACTTTTTACAAGTAAGTGAAAATAAAAGAAAGGGGATTGAAAAAATATTATATCACAACCTATTTCATCATCATCTGGCAGGATTTTTGACAATCTTTGCGATCATATCCGGCATCCTATGAGTCATTTACTTCTGTTGTATACGATTCTTTCTTTTAGAATTCTTTCTTGCTGGTTTTTAATTCCAAGTATCCTGCAGCAATCTTTCAGAAGGCATTATTTTTAAATGTCTGTACCAGGCAAGTTGTCTGTTCTTCCCCCTACTGATATTCTTTGTTTTATATTCATTTCTTAAATTATATCTTCATTTATTTTGTGATCCAAGAGAGTATATCTGCAACATCTACGCTAGAAAGCCATTCCTAAAGTTTGTAGTTCGTTTTTCACACGGAAAAAAATGAATTATACTAAATAAAGTTTGATGTCCAATAAGCAGTGTTATGATCACTAATTATTACACTTTTAAGCATTAATACTTTTGTTTTGACAATCAATTCACAATAATCATTGTTTAAATACTCAAATTTAAAGTTTATATGCAAAAAACTGGTATTATAAACATTAAAAACTACAATGTGCTTGTTGAAAAAATGAAATTGTAATAATTATTGAGTAAAAACTCAATCTTTATCGTTCAGGAAGTAAAAATTCATAGTCTGAAAGCTAAAATACTCAAAGACAAATCATAAAATTTGTAAGTCAAACTGAACTTTTTAATATATTATATATAATGAAAATGTACATGTACAGATCTCATATTTTATGTAGAATGAATATTAAGTTATACTATTTCAATATGAAATAATGAATTCTCAAGTGTATTTAATATTAAAAGAATTATTAAATTTTATCAATGAGCTTCATGAAAATTTACTTAAGTGAAATGGTAAATTTTATATACAATACTAAATTCACTTTATACTTATTATAATCATCAGCTTGTGAAAAGTATATTTCGAACTCAACAATTTTATCATTTGCATTATAATTTTTCATGTTTGAAACCTGATTCTCTGACCCTTACCTCGAATGCGCTTAGAGCCCATAGGATTTGTAGTCTATTATTAGCTACAAGCCTCTAAAGTTTGCAGTGAAAGTGCCACCAAGTGAATTGCTAAGTGGTTATCTCTAAGAAAAATTTACAGAATAGGTAAGTGATGCATAGCATTAAAATATCAATTATTCACATTAATATCAATAAAGGTCCAGTTGTATAAAGCATTGTTAAGGTTAATTACATTGTCAAATATTTGATCACGTGTTTCTAGCCCTACTTGCCGACTTTTTAATATAAATCATATTTTCATCCATAATTCCATAATAAATAAAACAACAAGTAGTTCGAACTCCTATCAACGAATTGAGAAATCATACTCCAAAAAGAGTACCCAAATTGAGATGTTGCTAATGTCCGATTAGTACGATGTAAGTACTGTAAGTTGACATTTGCACGAAATGAAGGAAGTTCATGATCTTATTACATGATTTATCTAAGAGAATTCGGTTAGATTGATAATATCCTGCAACAATAATGAAGTTTTCTATGAAAATGATCTGTAATTTGAGCTCAGGGAATTTTATAGAAACTTTTTTAGACTCTAAATTATTTATTTATTGCTTTATCTATAATTTCAACAGTGTGTCAATTTATTTTTCTAATGTGAGATATCCGTTTTGTGTGATACTAGATTTATGCCATAATAATTCTATTTCTAGACTACACATATCCCTGAAGAAGGCAACAATATCAACAATGTGAGCGAAACATCAGTTTTTGTGTGAATAAAATTTTAAACTGTGACTGACTTCCAATCATCGTTTTCATTCATCACCCATCCAGTCGATCATCGCTTTGATATTATTTTATAGTAATAATTGTTTTTAATTTTTATTTTTTTGTTTTACGTTTGTACTGAAAATGTAAGAGTATATTATTTTTTTAAATAAATATTACCACTCTTGAAATAAAAGCTGTGAATATATTATTTATTTATTTCAGTTGACAAATTACTACGAGTTATTGAGCCTTATTATAGCATATTTCATGTTTACAAAAATGCAAGGTAAGAAAAAAAATCGATCAATTTCTTCGAAATTCAATTATGAATAATTGGCTCTTGGATTTTAATTCTGTGTATTTTTTTTCATTCCAGTCTGACGTTTCGATCCTTAAACCGATAATCATCATCGAAAACAATAATACAAAAATAAACAAAGCAAAAATCTGGATAGTAAAAGATCTACAGAAGCCTTGACATGAAAACGTGGACTCAACATTTACAACAAAAAGAATCAATAATCTCCTGCAATTCATCCAAGTTTTAAGTAAAACCATGTGAGAGTACCTCAAACAAAGGGAAAAATAATTCAAGTCACAATGATATTTGTCAAGACTAATATTATAAATTCCTCTGCTTGAGGCTCTCTCGTATTGTTTTTCCTCAAACGTTGAATGAATGCTAGAAGTTTATTGTTCTTTTTGTCCTAAATGTATAATCTACGTTTTCATCTGATCTGCTGTATATTTTTCATTATCTTGATACTTGCCGTGTTTCCTTTTTATAATCATTTTCTGATGGTGATTATTTGTTAAAAGATCGAAATGTCAAACTGAAATGAAAAAAAAAATACAACATTGCATCCAAGAACCAATTATTAATAAAAAAAATATTTATTGATATTTAAAAAAATGAAAATTCAAACTTCGATAAGTATATTGTACAAGTAAATATTTTACTGAAAGAATTGCTAGTTTTTATTGTTTGAAATGACGAAATTTTAAATCAAGATAGGAATATTTACTATTATATATATTCAAAAAATAGTGTTGATACGTGAAATTCTATAAATGAGATAGGAGATTTTTAGTGTTTGAAACATTAAAATTTAAAGATTGAGAGTTATTATTTACCATAGTCCCTGTTACATATTATATACTTCTATATGGAACTATATGTATAGGAATAGAAAATTTTATCATTTGGAACTTTAAAATTTGTATCTTGATTCTGTATTATTTTTCCTTAGAGATAATACATTTTAGTGGATCAAGGATATATTTTTCCACTTTTCACTTTGTAATAAGTGACAAATTTCGAGGCAGGTTCCGGGTTACTATTCAAAACATCAAAAACTAGTAGAAATCTTACTAAATGTTGACATTTACTTTTTTCCGTGCAGTCTTTTATTCTCAAGTTTCTGCACAGCCTATCAATGCCTCAAATAAAAATTAAAAGTTTAGGTTGATTTGAATGATACATTCAATCAGAACTGCGATCTACTGATCGCAAAAAAATCTTTATAAAAAACTACTCAATAATCTAAATTCAATCGTCGTTTATTTGAATATTTTGTAAACATTTGTTGCTTGTTTTGGCCAACAAATTCATTCATTTATGAAATTGAAAATCTTTGACATTTTACTATAATTTTTTATTGCACTTTTTTACATAGATAAGAACAAAAAACTACGAACAAATTGTTTATGCATAAATTTTTTCTGGATTTCATTGTATACTTTTAACGTTAAATACCGTAACGTAATTACATGTCACAGGTAGAAAAATTACACCTTCATAGCATTTAGTTACACTGATACTACACACACTAAGTGCACTAAAAAAAGTTAATAGTAAATAGTGCACATAGTATTTAGAACAAGGAAGTACATGGTAAACCTCGATTTTGACATTCAAGAATGTGACATGAATTGATAAAAACTCTGTTTGTTTTATATAATAGATATCATGTTGCGAAACTAAACTACATATTAATTGATAGATGAATACACTATTGAAAAATAAGATGTATTTATTTGTACAATTTTTACTTACTTGTACTTAGACAAGGAAGTATTGTGAAACCGAGAAAATTCACTTATCGAGATTTTGATGGAAATATCCGTTTAGAGCATCCCTGAATCCATTTTGACTATTTTTGGCTTGATGTCAGTACGTATGTGCATTCGTTCGTTCGTTCGTAACTCGCAAATCTCAAAACTGGTTGAACGTATAATGTCAAAATTTTGTATTCAAGACTGACATAGGGTCTAGTTGTGCACCTTGCATTATGGTTCCAATTGTCTGTACCGGAAGTGCACTTTACTTGAAACTTTTTTCGAATTTTTCTAATAAATCCAGAATGATCAACCGCAGGATGTTGAAATTCAGTATTTGAACTTGATGTTGTATCAGAATAGTTATCTGCTATTATTGTATGAATCGGCCTGGCCAGAAGTGCACTATACTCCAAACATTTTTTGAATTTTTTGCGTAAATCTAGAATGATCAGTCATAGCATATTGAAATTTATTGTTTGAACTTGTTGTAGCATCAAAATAGTTATCTACTATTTTTGTATCAATCGGCGGAGCCGGAAGTGCAGTTTATATGTATAACAGTCATTCAGAATTTGCCGTATAAAACAATCAGTTTAATTGGAATGATAAGGTAGGCAATTATAATATGTTGTTAATTTTTTGATTTTGTTTGACATTGTATATGTCAAAATATTATTAATGTCCGACTAGTTTAATATTGTTGTCATAATAATACCGATTTCAGGGTAATTACGTAACAAATAATGCCCTCGGGCATTATTTTGAAAAATAACAAACAAGATTCCTAGTTACAGCAAGTAACTGGAGTAATTTCTCTGACAGAAATCACAATGACAGGGCATACATTGCTCAAAATTTTGATTGAAATAGAATAAAAGTCGGACATTAAACATTGAAGGCACCACGGGAGTTGAAAAGACAATAATGAATAATGTCAACGTACACACCTAGGACCAGAAACCCTTGGAAAGTACACTGTTGACCTCAGGCATTATTGTCCTTTTAACACCCTTGATACCTAAGTCACTATAAAATTATATTGATTATAATCTGAAGTGACAGAGAACTTTATTGAATAAATTTGTGTATATATAAAATTATGTACAAGTAAGTCACCTAATGTTCACGATAGATTTTTTACGTTATTTCATTGTTTCAGGTCATAATCAATGGTGATAAAATTCAGAGCTATCTGTAAGTAATTTTTATTCCCTATATTTCAATTAACCTATTATAATAGTCTCCAAATAGAATATATTGATAAGTCGTCACGTACGAATTTGACCAAAATTATGCTCCCTCTAACCAAGGCATCCCTGATTACTTGAACTAAACATCATTTCTTATTTTCATTATTATGCCGGTACATTATTGATACTTGAATACGGAACATATTTGAAGATTTCATGTGCATCTTTTTTATATATATTTATATACAATAGTTTATAAACTCGTCCATTATAGGGTTGAGATTTTCTATAAGACAAAAATTGATACAAGGCAAAATTTATTACTGCAAACTATACACAACTCTAATGCTCGGTTGCATGAACGTTCATTAGCTAAACAGTTCTTCAAAAATGAACAATATCAAATCGAATTTTTGACAGCAATGCTAAGCAACTGATTTAAAGAATATATTCGATTTGATATTGTTCATTTTTGAAGAACTCTTTAGTTAATGCACGTTCATGCAATGAGGCCTAAGTCAATCACAATACTGGTCACAATGAATATCGATCTTTCAATCATCAACAGGTATGGATTGCAAAAAAAAAATATATTTGATTTTGTTCAAAAATTTGTTATTTTCCTGAGTATTTTGAAAATCGAGAAACAAATATGTCTTGCAAAGTAATAACTTATATTTTACAAACCTTACTTCTGTTTTTTACGACTGTTATGAAAAGTTGACATTTACGCCTTCATCTGCTCCATTTGGCGTCGTGAGGAAGAAGTATAAAATCGTAATGAATTCTCTACGCGCTATTGACACTTAAGTCACACATCTGTTCTTAATGACAAGTGATTTATCAGAAGTTATGCTTCAGTTCAAAATATTCGATCTAATTGAAATATCTCATTTACAAAAGAAACTCAAATTAATCAATAGTAGAAAAGAATAGAGATAAAATTATCCTTTTGCAAAAAATCATAATTATTCTATGTAGTAATTGTAGAAAAAAGTTATTATTTTCTATAATCAAACAGTGCATAAATACAAGAACTATAATTTACGGTTGACACGGAAATGGAACTGTATACTAATGCATAATAATTATATCTTAATACTATAAGGAAAAAATATAGCAAAGAAAGTTTTAAGGTTGCAATGCCTATCCAATTTATGATGATCAAATTTGTGTTTTTAAAATATTATTTTACAGATACTGTCGCGACAATCTAAGGCTACGTATATTTGAAAACATAGTCGTCACATTTAAATTTTTAGAGAAATGAAACTAGAAACTTTTGAATTGATAACCTTTGATCATACTAAAAAAAATCTAGACCTCATTTACCAATTTATAATGAGGTTAATAACAATTGTTGTGACAAACATTATGTGTATTACACTTGAACTTTATAATATCCAATTTTTTTTTTAAATTTCTTAGTTGTTTTTTGTAGCAAGCACCTAAAGCAGAAAATTTGGTTCAGCAGTAACAAGGGTGCGAATGGTTATCATTTCCCTTTTCAACATCCCTACAGACAACTCAACAGGTGCTGTAGGGCCCAGCATGGGTTTTGCGGAAGCACAATTTGTACCTCAACATACGTGACCAACAAGAATTGATATTGGTGAATACATTGGTCATTTTGCGAAACTTGTTGAAATTATCATGTCATCTTCCTACGACGTACCTATATAAGTATGAATTATTCGTAGTACGCTATTGTCAATTAAATTTCATTAAAAGATATATTAAAAGTTATACAATAAATGTAATTAATATTCGTTTTTCACTTTTTGATGATTCCCGATAGGATTAAATGATTCGATACATTCATTGTAAAGTATCTATCAAAAGCTTCTTCAACCATTAAATGTGTCCTTGATAAGTTTGTCTATTCCACGCCTATGCCTCATATTATAGTATATTTAGTAGTAGGTTTAACTGCATACGATGGCCTTGGATCGCCACTGTATTGATTTCAAATTAAAACATTCTGATTTTTTCCTCACATGCTTTGTTACATCACAGATTCTATTACTTTGATAATTGTAGTCTTACCTTGGGGTAGCGCGTGAAATATGTGTTTACGGAGTATAAAATTGTGTGTAGTTTTGCCATCTGTTAGAGATGCAATAAAATAAAATTGTGTTTATGGATTCTTGATATTGATGTAATGTGGACATTATTGTTTCTGTAATAACATACCGGATTACGTAGCGAAATGCGAACTCAAGAATTTCATGACAGATAATTGTTATCTTAATATGTTCGGTTCTCCTTCAATATTAAAGCAAATGCATGCTATAAATTAATATCGATTTCATGAATATTTATCAGTTTCAATATGGAGGCAGCTTGAATTTTTACCTTTTAATTGAATTAGCTGATAAATAACCAACAAATATAAAGCATACAAAGAGTTATTAAGTCAAGATATGATATGAATATATTATACGCAATGTTCCAGACTCAATATTTGGAAAACGTAGTTTATAGAGAAATACGGCTGCTATGAATATTACTCTTACATCTAATGGAAAGATTCACAAATTTTGGTCGTCTAGATCTAGAGTACCTATTCTAATTCATAAATAACTTGGAGAAAAGTTGAAATCTGTTCATCATGACAGTTACATTTACATGGATTTGAATATTGAATATTGGAGTAGACGATATGAACTAAAAATTTATCTATGATAATCAAATTCATTACATAAATATTCATTTTTGGCCTCCTGAACTGTAAAATGAAGTTCAATTGTTTATACTTGATGAAAATGGCGTAACTACCGCCGGTGCAATCTTTTTCTTGAAGCTCCTGGGTACGAGGGACCTCAAATAAAAATTTTCTTGACTATATAGATTCAGATTATGAAATGAAAAATTAAATTAAACATGATTATAAAGCCGCAGAAAAAGTTTTTTCCTTGTGAATTTAGAAAGGGTGCCTCTACTATGCTGTCGCACTTGGAAGACTTAGTTACACCACTGCTCGATATGTTGACCAATTTTTGTGTACATAAGAACGACTATTAATTAAAAAGATTTGACGTGACCATCACGTGACTTACTTGTACATCGTTAGATAAATATAATCAAACACAAAGTTTCATCATTCCACGGCTAATCGTTTTGGCTTTATCCAAAAGATTTTAAAAATCTGCCAAATAAAATGTGCTTTTAGTCTAGTTGGTTGCTATGGAAACAGTAAGTCATCATTCTTATGCTACAACATTCCTAAATACTGATTTCACAAACTCTACGGCTATCAGTTCTGAATTTATGCGCAAAATTAGAAAATAAATTTCAACTGAAGTACAGTTCCGGTTCAGTCTATTGTTATAAAAATAGTAGGCAATCATCCAGATGCTACAGCAGACTGAAATACCATATTTCAATACTCTACAGCCCATCGTATCGAATTTATGCAGAAAATTCAAAAAGACTGTCAAGTATAGTGCACTTCCGGCTCAGTCGATCTCAACGAAAATAGAATATAAGCATCTAGACGATACCATCGTCTTGAATACTGAATTCGAATATTTCACGTTCAATCATTTTGGATTTATGCGAAAAATTCAAAAAATGTTTCGATTAAACTGCACTTCAAGCTCAGCAAAACGCAATCATAATGCAAGGTGTACAACTCGATGTTATACAAGTGCTTAATACAAAATTTCAATATTCTACGACTGATTGTTTTAAATTTATGAGGAAAATTCGAAAAGTCTGTCATAAAGTGCACATTGAATTTCAGTATCCTACGGCTAATCATTCTGAATTTTTGCAGAAAATTCAAAAAAAGTTTCATGTAAAGTGCACTTTCGATACAGATGATTGCAACCATAATGCGAGATGCACATCAAGACCTTATACCAGTCTTAAATACAAAATTTCAGCACTATACGTTTCACAGATTTTGAGATTTGCGCGCTGCGCACATACGTACGCATATACGTACCGATATTAAGCCAAAAATAATCCAAATGGATTCAAGGATGCTCAAAATAGATATATCCACCAAAATCTCGATATGTGAATTTTGTGGGTTCCACAATACTTCTTTGTACTTTGTACAAGTAAGTAAAAATGTGTCACGATCGCCTTCAATTTCGATTTCTGTTACTTGCGTACACGAATTCGGCACTAAGATTATGAACTGGGCAACAAAGCCACGCCGATTAGCGCGGGGCGAACATAAACTCAGCACTGTCAATTTTTAATAAACCCACGATCACCCTGCAATATTTGGTTTTATAAGTGAATTCAACTCTGGAAACACTCATGTTGGGTTGAGATATAGTCTATAACAATTATTGCAGGCTGGCTCGCTACGTTTGCGCTTTTGAAAAACATCCCTGGATATTACCAAATTGCACTGCGCACGCCTGTGGGACAGAATTTGAGCCAAAGACAGCTGAGAAGGGCGCACTGAACGTCTCATATTGGGTCGAAATCAAATCTATAAATGAATGTTCAAATGTACGGCTAAATTTAAGTCTAGTTCATTATTAATATAACTATCAGGTTTAAGTCCCGAAATTCATTAAATAAAAAACTATTAATATAAAATCGCATGTGTCCAGAGAATCTTACTCAGGTAGAAAGTTTAAGTCATCAATCCTAATCCATAGTATAGTGCCGAGTTCGAGTAGGGGATTAAAGATCCAGGTCGAGGCCGCCCATACTTTTAGCCGCTGCAGTCTAGTTGGGCATTCGGTAAAGGGTACTTTAATCTGAGTATTCCAGTTGGGCATTTCAATCCTTTACAATGCAGATATCGGATTTACCTGTGTCAAGTACCTATCCGCCTCCACGACTGTATGATTATAATGTTTGCAAAATATTCATACATTTTACATTTTCCATAACATTTAGTTTTTAACTTCGCCTATTCCTAATACTATGTACTGATTGGTCATTTCCCTAATTGTATGTATATCTTTAAGAGTTAAAAAGCTCTAGAAAAAATTGCATTCATCAACAAATAAAAGTGAAGAAAATATAATATTTGCGTTTCATCAGTTATTTAATATTCAGTGATCATGGAAATAAATCGCAGTTAGTGATAAGGGAAAGGAATTGCTAGTTATTGACAATTTTAAATTTTGCGTATCTTCGACAACAAACGACAGAATGGAATGGTGTTGTACAGATAAAAATTATCGATGTACCGCTTAGGTATATACAAATCGCGAGTTTAAAATAATAAACAGTAACTTTGTTTATAATCACGAAGAAGAATTAAACATTGAACGGTAATATTGTCGGAAGAAAAGCAGTCTCCGACCTTACCGAAAAACCATCCAAGCTGATTCGTTTGGTGTTTGAAAGAAATTAATAGTATCATAACTTTAGAGTTTCGTATGATAATTGAAATTTGATGGAATACAAATAAAAGCAGTTCGAACTAACTATCTTATATACAGAAAAATACAGGTAGAGAAATGCCCAACTGGAAGAGCTTATTACGCCTACCCTTTCGGTTGTAAGGGATTATCTCAGGTACAATGCCCAACTCGGATAGAGCCCTTTTGGCCCCTAGGGTAGCACAATTTAGTTTTCTCAGTGTATTAAAAACGAAATCTATTAGGACAAACCAGAAATAAACTCGGCCCGAGAGCGAAACGGTGTTTATGAAGTGAAACCAACCAGGAGAACAAAAAGATGTAGATCAGCAAAAAGCTGAATCGAAGACATGAGAGAAGCATTAAAAAAGATTCTTGATGCAAGATAGAAAGAAATGGGGAGAAGAATGGAAGGAAAATGAAGAAGTGAAACAAGACATAAGCACAACCTCACACATAAAAATAGATAGGTATCTGGATTAAGTAGTATCAAAAATAGACCATCAAACATAACTTTAACTTCCCTAGGAGTAACAAATCTCTCTCTACATTTTGTCATTATCAAGTCCACAGACCTGTTTTTTGAACGCATTTCCACAGTTTGCATTGAGGACTATTGAAGACAAGTGAGCTTAGAATACGAGCCAGAGGCGAATAGTATAGCCATTCAAACGAAATTCATGCATCATTCTATTATTCAAATATGGCATTTAGAAATGAGCTTCTATTATGAAGATGATGTTGCAGTATCGTTATCATGGAAAGTAAAAAATGAAATAAACGTCAATTTCTTCGTGAAAATACTGGTTATAATACAAGAAGTTATTGCTAATAAGATCAAGTGTTTCCAGAAGCAGAGGTTATAATTACTTGAAGTGACTGACCTTCAAGAAGAAAATTTAGAATAATATAATCCCCCTATTAAGAAATATAATAGTATAAATAGCTGTATAATGGTCAGCCTGATATGCTAGAAGTTGAATACGAAATACATGTAGGTAAATTCAATAATTGCAGATAAATATAGTTGTTATTATGAGAATCATACTGTTAATATGAAAATAAATAATAGGAAGTTAAGAAAGAATAATAATCCAGTTATCTAAGAGCAGATTCTAACGGCATACTTTTTTATTAACCCTCTGGCAATAGAGCAAATACCATATTAAATATCAATATAATGCAGTAAATATTGATAAAATGGATATTGCTATATGATTAAAATTAGTGATTATTCTATCAAATCAAAAAGATATAATGATGATTAGTTTAATATTCATTGTAGATTACTTTAGCGCGCATATAAAACTAAAGTTTTACTATCTTATTTTGCATAGAATTTTCTAAGAACAACTTATGTGAAACCGACCATAGTCATAAACTCCTAATTATGTATTTCATTTCACTTTCAGACGTTTCACTTGAAGTGGCAATGAACTTTACATTTTTTATAAATAAATGCGGCATTTAAAAATAAATAATAATTGATTACAGATCTCTTTATCCATTTGTTTAAATGCATATTGTTCAACCTTCAAAAAAGTTTGATAATTATTTATACATATGGATGTATCACGCCTGCAAGGGGTGTCTGGATAGGAGATACAAACTTCTTTTTTGATGCTTTTTTTATATCCATGATTCTATTCATCAAAGTTCAATTTTTCCTATCAATTGGAAATCTTCTCAAGTGTAACAAATCAACATATACATACACACGAAGTGTACACACAATCTCTCATCCACATCATTTCTTTAGTAGCCTTTCATACAGCATCCTTTTCACATGCCTAAATCAACACTTTTGATTTATTTTCATAAACAAAAATATAGAAATATTGACAACTAGATGTAATACTGCACTCTCTGGGTTAAATTACACCAGAAAAAATGCTGAAAAATAAAAAGAAAGATAATTTTGTATTGTACAATACTTATTGCTGAATGTTTTTGAATTAAACTGGAATCTGCTCTGCGTGCACGCACTTTCTCAAACAAGTACTTGGTCTTGGATTCCTATAACAGTCGGTCATTGCTAATTATTTCTTGTAGCACGTGCACCGAAAGTATCCTATTACTGAATTGAATTCTACTTCGAAAGTTCTCAATTCCAAACCATGCAAACAGTTGTCATTAATTTTCTGTTTTCCTGATTTTTGCAGAAGGAAAACATGAGAATTGTGGATCATGGATGCCGTTGATAATATTTAATTTCATTGTTATATGTCAAATTGACTTTTAAAGAAACTTGGTATAATACGTGCATTTACTGTAAACGTATAGTTCAGAATTATATCCGTGAATTTTTCATCTGATAGTGATAACATAAATTGTGACCTCCATGTCACATTATCACTTTTTGATTGTCCTCCTGTTCCCTATGTGACATCACATAATTTAGGCCTAATATTTCAGTACCTACCGAGTGCACTATAAGTGTCTACCACACCCGTAACAGGTAAAAGGCGTGATTGATATTTATTTAAATTTTATTTAATATTTCAGTTCATGATTTACTTTAAACGTAGCTTAATTTACATAGTAATGATTGTAAGGACAATAATTGCTACTGAGATAATCAAGCTTCACTTAAGATAAAAAGAGGACTGAAAAGCCGGCCCTAAGAAAACCTTGTATATGCACAGCACAACATTCAGTTCGTCCTACAGAATAATAGAAGAGTTTAAAGCTTCTGCGTATGATCTTAAGGTCTATATATTACTGGAATCTCCTGGCCCCCACATTGAGATACCAATACCACAAAGAAATAAAATTATCTTGGAGCCCAATACTTGACTGATAAAAAATGCCCTCTGAAAGCATAAACATCAAAATCATTTGAAAATGTTATTATATATAGTGCTTAGGGCCAAGGTGTCAGGTTTTTCAATAATATTACTTTTATCTTCTTCAATATATGACATTTCTAGTGTCAGACTTTTATTCAAGTTAGTTTCATTTTGTGGGATACGTGCCTCTTCAAAATTAAAGCAATGACCAGAATGAATACAATGACGTACTAGTGCATCTCTGGACATGTTTCTTTTTTGACATCTTGTTGCGATTCTTGTTTATTAGTTGACATCATCATAATTATTATTTACGAGTGCGGTTTGACAATATTTTGTTCTGCGTGCACGCACATTCTAAAACAAGTGCTTAATCTTTGACTTCCATAACGGTCGATCATTGCTCATAATTTTACATATACTTTTTTGACAGTAAAAACTTCTCAGTTTTCATTGAAATGAACTTAATATGTTTTAAAGCATCACTGAACATATGCTGTCCAAATTTGAACTCACACTCTTGTGTAAGTACATTTTACTTTATTACATCAAATTACCCATCAGTATTCCAATTATGTAAATCTGTAGCACAGCTGAGGATGGTCCAGCTAGGACCGAAATTATATAGTAGAGAGAAAAATGAAACAATGATTGAATTTTCACATTTTAATATTCATATTCAAGTAAAATATTATCAAGTGTGTTCTAATAACCAACTGTAATAAATCATTTGATGCAGTAATATATAAATAAAATCTCTAAGTTTTGTAGGATTAAATATGTCAATTTCAAATCCCAACTTTTCTTACTAAATGCGGTATTCTTAACGTTGAAGAAGAGGTTGTAAGATGATTTATGTATCAATATTCTTCTAAATTACATGGTTCCTCCAAAAGCATTACAGTGGTCCCATCTAAGTACTTACAATATGAAAAATGACAGTTTTAAAGCCATGTTCGCAAGCCTGTGAGTAGAAAGTAGTATTTAAACATCCTTTACCTAGAAGGGAAATAATGGATTATGACAACCAATTGAGGTCCTAATCCCGCACGCGGCAGACTGTAGTCAGTTGTTAAAAAGAACATTCAGCAGTAGCCGACCAATGTCCATTTGTGTCCGACTTTGTGTACAGTTTATACCTGGCCATTATGCATTAAACTTCACGGGTGGTGCAAAATTCAAGAGCCGGATTAGTGGGCCATTTAAATAGTACAAGATCTACCAAAGGGTTAACAGTAGCCCAACAAATGACAAAATAAATAACCAGTGAATTGTAGATTGTATATCTTCAGGTAAAGAATTTAACTTTAAGAAACAGGGTGGTAACGGAATTTTTCAAAATTTAATATAATTTATAACAATTACCTGCTTATATTTTTCAAGATATAGTAACCGAAAGATGGAAAGTTAAGTACAAATTCACGATTATATGAAAAAGTTAGAGACCAAAAACAACCAAGGAGCAACATGGGATAATTTTTATCACGTCTGTAGTAAAATGTTATATTCAACAATTGTGCTTTCGAATAATTTGTGTCTCGGCTACCGCTTTGACAAAAAACTTTCATTCTCAAGCACCAAAGTTTAATTTCGCGCACTAGATACATAAATAACTATTTTTAGACGAAAAGAAGAAAAAAGTATTCAATATTTGCGCTATTTTGTGCTTGTTTTCATAGATGGCAAATTTAAATTTCAAGCAATGTTAAAAGTGGTTGTGAATGCTATTAGTTTTAGGCCTGTATAATATAAACTTCGAGTGCAGATTTGAGTCCAAAGTGGTTGTCAATGTAACTCATTTTGTAAGGACAGCTTCTTGACGTCATTTTAGAGACTCTACATAGCCTAGTGGACAATTGGAGAAGTGAATCGATGTCGTTGTCGTTAAAGACAGTCTTCAAAAAGTAAGAGACAGGGTCAAGTCAGTTTCTTTAGCTTGATGCTATTTTTTTTTAGTGTGTATCATCAAATTATAACAATAGAACAAAATTTAACTATACTTTGACTAATAATAAACTACAAAAATGAATGATCATGAATTTAATTCAATTTCAAGCATCGTATTTATTAGTTACTAACATAGATTGTAGATTATATTGTTTGCACAAACATACCATATTCAAGTCCCTATGAATGTAACTATATCATGACGACCTATCTCCAAGCTATCTCTATGAGTTAAAATAGGATCTCTGAGCAGGTAATATCGTTACATGATTACGACTGGTCTCTACAAAAGGCTTTTCACAAGAATACCATAAAATAAAATCTTTGAAAAAGTGTCTCTCTGAATTTTTCCACCCTTTTCCGCTCGATAATAAAGAAAATGAAAACTTTTTCGCACTCCCAGGAGTAAAAGACGAATTCAATTTCTCATTTTAGGGAATTGAGTTTGAATTTAGTCTCTAGGGATCTAAAATGATCAAAAATCTCAAGGGACTAAAGTAAAATGAACAAACTTTTCTATTACAGCTGAATAATCAAGGTACCTTCTTAAATGTCAGATTGAATTTTTTTATTAGAATTTAAACCTTTATTACTGATGATTTATATTAGCATTATCGCAATTAACACAATTTTACAAATGCATCGTATTGTTGTTCACAAATTTTCTATATTTTTGGGAGTTATCTGTTCCGTAGCCTTATTAATATTAAATTACGGGAGTGCGAAAAATAGAGTAGATAACACATGTCTGAAGTGCCTTCAATCCCTTAGGTGAGTATTGTCCTCGACTTCGTTTCGTATAGAGACATCATCCTCAGGATTAAATCAAGCACTTAAGTCCCTCATTATATAATATACTATAAATTTGTGTGGTAAATATTGCTTTCTATGAGTTTATTACAAATGGTTTTTTGAACCATTTGAATAATATCCATGAAAATATCAAATTTACATCAGAAGTCGAAAATAATGACGCTTTACCATTTCTTGATGTGACTTTAAAACGAACTGATGATGGTAGTCTTTTGCATACTGTTTATAGAGAGCCTACAGACACGAATCAATATATTTATGCTGATTCACTTCACCATCCTTCACAAAAGTATGGAACAATTAAATGCTTATTCCGAAAAGCTAATGATATTTGTCATCCTGATGAACTTGATAATGAAATTAATAATCTAGAAGTGATTTTCCAGGAAAATGGTTTCAGTTATCACTCCATTAAAAAGGTTCTTCGACCCAAATCTACCAATACTACTGTTGAGCGTGAATAAAAATTATGTTTCTTTACCTTATGTGAGCTGTGAGCAACGTTTCAGAGAAGATCGGAAGGATCTTGTCAAGATATAATTTCAAAGTTTCTTTCGCTCCGGTAATCAAACAGTTCATGAGACCTGTAAAGGACGTGATTCTCCTATAATCTTCGGGCATTTATAAGATCCCTTGTATCTGTGGGGAAGTCTACGTTGGAAAGACGGGCCGAACTGTGAACACTCGCATTGCTGAACATAGGAGACGCATAAGATTAAACCATTCAAATAAATCTTCTGTAGCTGATCATGCCATCAAGTTTTTGCATGACATCAAGTTTGAAGAAACAAGAATAGTCGCAAGATGCTCATCGATTCATGGTAGATTGGTCAGAGAAGCAATTAAGATACTTAAACATCCAAATAACTTCAACCATACTGATGGTTTTGATTTATCAAATGTTTGGCTTTCTGTAATCAATAACACACATATATAATGACTGTGTTTTGGTTGGTCTAGTTCTGTGGTTATTTTAGATTATAAAGTACACTGAAGACTATTTGACACTGCAGTTGTGAGCCAAACCAATAGCAAAGAGTAGCGCTACGCTGTCTTGTTGAAATGTCGTGTATTTTGTGATTTGGGGTGTGTGCGGAGCTGTACCAAATAGGACATATTCCTCTGTTTGGGGTTTTCACGTGGTTTTCCTCAAGCCTTGGGTGAATGCCAGAGAATTTTATTCTTTTTGTTTAGGTGTGATATCCACGTTATCACATCTAGTATTGTGTATATTTTTAGTATCTAGTTACTTGTCTTGTTTTATTTTGTATCATTGTTTTCTGAAGAAGATCCTTGGTGGAAGGATCAAAACGTCAAAGTTTCGAATAAATATACAGAATTTTAAATCAAAAGTCGTTTTTATTCAATAAAATTCTGAAAAATGTAGATAAATTATCAAATATGAAGATTATTCAAAAATATTTCGGAAAACGATCTATCGTTTCATAATTATCAATATGAAGTCATCTTAAAATCACTGTCATATCAAGGGCAACAAAGTTACTGTTACATCGTGCAAGATATACCCAATAAATTAGCTACAAAATGGAGTATTAGTAACCAATAAATGGATGATAAAAAAATCTGAAAGAACGATGAGATTCAGAAGCGAACACGAATCTGGAGCGTGGAAGGCTGAGCCTCTGCTGATTATCCACGACAGGAATACGTATTCTTGATCATAGTCTCCAATTTTTCCATAAAATTGTTTTTATAACACGTACACCGAAAGTATCCTATTACTGAACTGACTTCTGCTTCGAAAGTTCTCAATTCCAAACCATGGTAACAATATCCATTAACTCTCTGTTGACTGGGAATTAATGGATATTAATGTCCGCTGGGTAAAAATGAAATTGTAGATCATGGATCTTGGATGTTGTTGGATTTTTTTATTTTATTGATATATGTTAAATTGAAATTTGAAAGCAGTTTGTATTATAGAACGTGTTATAGAATATGTATATTTATTGTGAACGGGATAGCACAGAAAATGTGGAAAATATCAATCAATAAAATAAATCATGTAAGTTGTGTTTCATTGTATTAGTTTACTGTAATGTGATTGCATTTGCTAAAACCTATTTGTCAAATCGATAAGATAGTTTCGATACATCCAAATTAATTTAAAAAGCTTAGTAATGGGGGGACTTCGGTGCACTTGTTACAAAAAGTATCGTATTCAACACGGACACTGAACGACTGTCATTATTGTCACGGACAAAGGCTGCACGGAGCTACGCCTTGGGCTTTGTCCTCGACTTCACCTCGGGCTTCGCCTCTGCCTCGGGCTCTGCCCTCGTCTCCACCGAATGCAACCAAATCTATCCTGGACAAAAATGACAGTCGTACGGTCCTTGTAGCATAATATACTATTATATAATAACCAACACATCGTTAAAAAACAGTATAGTCAAAATCGATCAGGATTTGCGAACAGTAATGCGCCCTTAAGTCTGAACAGATATTTTAAAAGCTGGATCAATATAGAATTTGAAGAAAACTGAAAATGATATCTTCTTTTAGAAAACTATTTGGTGATTTATTGCATGTAAAATTACTTGAGTTATAAATTCATCAACAATAAAGAGTTGGAGATAACAAGCATGAATTTATATATCTTGCATCACTGTAATAAGTGACTATATGGAAATATTTATACATTGAAGGACAAAATTAGTGAATTAGAATAATATTAGTTATTGAATAATAGGAACGATAGAAAATGTATAATCATTTATTTGTATAAATACAGAGCACCCTAAATGAACAATAAACCCTCACAAAAATCTTTGGAAGTTCAGAATTTTCCTTGAACCAAAATTAATGAACAATACAATTACCCGCAAACACACAATTTTGGTGCAATAATACCATAAACATTTGAAAAATTCATATTCAAGTGAACATACAAGATTAAAATGCATCAATTATTATAAGTTAAAATACTAGAATGATATTTTTTTTCATATCATTTGGCTTACAGAATGTAATTCATAATAATACTCCATATTTTAATTAACAGATGAGGAATGTTTAAAATATATTGTATATGGGGCGTCTTGTTATTTATTACTTCATCGCACTTTATCCACAATTACCCTTCTAGTATTTATCATAGGCTTAAACTTTCAAACCAAATTCTTTATTTGAGCAAGTACATATTGGCCAAGGCTAGAACAGGCGACCCTGTAGGATCATCAGGCAAATGTCCACTAGATCCTGCAATATCCAGATGACTGAATTTCAGTGGTTTATCACTTCCGGATCCATGCTTATCTAAGCCAGAAGCAAGAAGAAGGAAGCCTGCTGGTCCTTGATGACCTCGCTCAGTTCTACTAGAAGGAAGGTTGTTACATTGAAGAATATCATCTCCTTGGGCTTTCCCTCGATGGAACTGGATGTCGTCCAAGCGCAGAGTTGAAATTTCAAAGGGGTCGCCGATTACCTCGCTCCGGTTTTGCAGAGTGGTTGAGTGACCCGATTTTCTGGCAGGGCCATTATCCACCACTGAAATCATGATAAATCGTGAATCCTTTGAATCAAGAAATAAGCAGTACATATTTTTATAATGTACTTGGAGTGCATGCACTATTGAGTGTAGCAGAAAAAATCATCAAAAACATGAAATGGAGATCATTCAGAAAACCAAAACATGTTTTGGTTTAATAAATAAAACAAAAGTGTTCCGTACCTATGGAGTAGTTTCCGGCCGCTAAACAAGCATGTCCTGTAAGTGTAGCTATAGTGTAAAGGTGTGGATTCACAGCATTCACTGCCAATTCCTTCATCTGAAAATAAAAATCAATATTAATCAATTAGAAATATTTGCATGAAATGTAAATCTTTTATTGATACATGCAAGTTGTTCGTGATACGATATAATTTATATGTAATGATATATACAATTAACCAAGTCACATTTTAATGACAAATATAATGAATACATTAATGTTCTTTATATTGAGTTGTTCTTCCTTAACCTACTACCGGAATTATTGCTCTATACAATATTTTTGCATTTTCTAATAAGCGTTTGGAATTACGCAGTTCTTAAGATAGAACGTATCTGTATCGTGTTTAATTGGCTTGTTTGAATAAAATTGTTCTTAAGGGTACGAATAATTATATCAAGCATTTTTCCTGATATGGCATAAGTCAGTAATAATTAAAACTATATTTAGAATTCACTTCCCAAGTATTTGAAGGCTAAATTCGAAATCATTCATGTTTTTGCACTTTCACTTTCAAATAAAACCGGTATTTTTATTTTAAATAATATAAAATTACTTTGCATTAGTTGACAACTTTTCCGTGACCGTCATAAAGTGGATATAAATTGTCCTACTGTACTCGTAAAGGATGCCGGTGTAATACACTTGATAAAGATTGTCTAACATAGTACATTTAATATTCTTGACACTGACTGGTATGTAATCTTATTTTTATTCTATGAATTTCACGACAAAGAATATTGGAGTGAAAGATGTCTACGACAGAGTGCATCAGACATGGACAGATTTATACATTTACCAAATGGCGACAGGAAAAAAAATCCGGAGAAATAAAGCCCCCGAAGAAATCCCCGGAAAGGTAGCCTCTAGTGATGGAAACCGGAGAAAATTTATATATCGAATAGTATCAATTAGGTATACAGGGTGTAACAGCAAAACGAGCTACCCCGAATAACTTCTATGTTATTTGGAATACAATAAAATACTATGGAACAATCTTATGCAGGACCAAGATGCACACTTAATTATGGAAGAAAATATTTTTTAACCGGTGGTTCTCAAGCTACAACACATAGTTACATTTTTTAGAATAAGATGCTATATATTTTTAGGCCCATTCAGTAGAGTGCACCAACACTTGGTCAATGTCTTCCACAGATGTCGGTTGTGATAATTGACAAAAAGGAAAAAAATTTTATCACATTTAAATCACACATAAATGTACACTTTTAGTTTTACACCAAAAAATTCTTCTTACTTCTGAAGATGGCTGAGGTACAGCCGAAACTGTAAAGTAGGAAAGAAATAAAATACAAAAATTGACTGAATTCTCAATATTGTTTTACTAATACAACTTTACTCATCCAGTCAGCTTGAATATTTTATGCCCGGTTTTGTGAAGGGCGGAGTAATTTACTTCCAGAGTGAATAAAATTTACTGTGTTAAATGACAGTCGATTTTTTAACAGCAATGATTCTGTTGTCATAAAGAAATTCAAAACGATTAGAATTTGCTAAGTAGAATAAATTTATTTTGAGAGTAAATTTACTTGGTCTTTAATAAAACCGGCCATAAATGTTATAGATTTATTGAAAGAATGAATGAGAAATTATGCCAATTATGAAACTACAAATATACTCGAAGATAATCATGATTATTTGCTTTTTATTATAAATTTCAGCGGTGCTCTTGGACTCGCTCAAGTTATGATGATTGATACTTCAATTATTTTTAGTTTCAAATATTATTTTTGCTTTTGATATTTCCTTGTAGAACTTCATATTTTCCATGTTTTTCATTATTTTTGCTATTGAGGAAAAAGAGTAATATATAAATTTCTAATATGGAATAACTAATCTATACATTAAAGTATAGCTGCGAGCATCTCTGCCGCAGCATCTTCATCATTAAAAATGAAATGAAGCTTACACGTGCAAATTTTTTGCCGATTGGACAATGGCGAGGTTATGGTTTCAATGAACTGAAAGAGTCAGGCCCCGGAGTATGTTTAATCTTCACTCGCTGTGGCGATAATGAAGACTTTGTCTTAAAGGCGGAAATCACCAAGAATGCGTGCTAGGAAATTACCAGATAAAAACGGATAATAAAAAAAGAGGATAATTATATTGACACGTTTATGAATATTTATAGAGAGGTGTTTGACCCTATGGCATAAGGATGTACCGACCAATTCAGTGACAAGACGCAACCTGTTTAGCACAGATTCGAAATGGTTGCAGTAAATTCTGTTGCAGTGGGCATGATTCGTGCGGGATGTCTTGTCCGTGGGGATAGTTACAAGTTTTTTGTACATTCATTTTACAAATCGTGAGTTTGCTCTGTATTTTCCATTATATCAAAAGAGTGCTAAAAGGTATACAGCATAGTTTCACTTCTCAAACGGCCTCAATAATTATTTGAAATACGCAATGCTATATTTTAATTAAGTCAATAGAAGAAATAATTTGAAAAGAGGAAGTACCGGCTTATTTAGTCTTCTGCAAGATGGATTGGATTCCGGATCAATTATCGTGACAGAAAGATAATTCTAACAGATAGCATGTCAATTACAAGTGATCACACAAGCTGATCTATTTTTTTTCACTCGGACACCTTTCCTCACGTAACAAAATAAAATCATATACATCTCTCTACACATTGGTATCCACACAATCTTCTATCTTCAATGAGTTTTTGTGCGAAATATTTTTCTTTATTGCATCCGAAAGATCAATTGAAAATGAAAAACTAGTACTTTTCATTCTATTTTTTGAACATTTGAATTCAGAGGTGTCGGATGAAATAGTTTAATACTGTCTACTCCAATTCATACATACGTATGTAGTTTTAAGTCTACCGAGCTAAAAGAATTGCATCCATCTCATTCGATTCTAAGGTAGGGAAAATATGATGGAATCAGAGATGATTGACCTATCATCCTATAAGTACGGCGTTCAAGCAGGCAATATAAACCAAGCATTTTAAAATTTCATATTGAAATAATGATAAACAATTCCTCAAACAAATTTCTACACGCATGGTCATATACCATGTATTTTTTTTCTATTATACAGATAATTCACAATTTTACAATTTCGTGAAGAATTCATTTCTCCTAAAATCTCATATTCAAAATTAATTCTAACTGTCCAATCTAAGGCAATTGACTCATTCCGTCCAGTATTATTTCCTTCATACACTAATTTATCTCGCATTTGATCCCTCCTGAAAACACTTTGCAAAAATCCAACGTCCATACAGCAATGCAGAATTTTATACTTTATAAAAAAATACTAGTGGTCATCCAGTGATCGAAATTCGACTGTAATTCATTATATTGCTAAGTTTGAACGTTATTCAATTTGACTCTCTATACCCAAGGGTTTCAGGTGAAATTAACTAGATTTTCGATGCTCTATCCAAATCTAAAGAAAATAGAGGTTTCCATTCAAGATTTTGAAGTGATCCTCCCGTTCCGAGGAGAGAGGAGAGAGCGTTGGACTTTTAGCTCAGACATTTTTTCATTCGGTGCATATTCCTCGATATATTCCAGCGAAAAATAATGTTGTTGTCAGCGGTAAATTGAAATGGAACACCTGCATATACTTTTAGCTTCCAGCACTCCTTCTCCATATAAACATCATGTATGTCAAGTCTTACATTCCTTTGTGAGCTCGGTACAAAGTTTTCTCTCCACGTAGAATTGAAATGGGGTATCCTGTATGAGATTTTAGCTATCTGCACTCTTCTATATCAACTTCAAGTATGCCAAATCTGACATTCTTCCGTGCGCGCGGTACAAAATTTAAACTTTCTGCACTCCTTCTCCATATAAATTTCAAAAGCATACCCAATCCCACATTCCTTTGTGCGCGGAATATGCTTCAAAATGGGTACAATATTTTCTCTTCACGTATTAATATATAGAGGATTAAAATGGTACATTCTGTATTTAATTTTAGCTTTCGCACTCCTTCTCCATATAAACTTTATTAATTATACATTTCTTCGCGCATGCAATATGCTTAAAAGGGGTACCAAGTTTTCTGTTCACGTATTAGTATATAATTAAAATGCATATGTATATAATTTTTGCTTTCTGCGTTCCTTCTTCATATGAACTGTATGACAAATCTCACATTCCTTCGTGCATGCAATATGCCTCAAAAGGAGTGGAAAGTTCTCTCTTTACGTATTAACATGAAGGTTAAAATGAGCGTTCAGTACAAAATTTTTGTTTTCTGCACACCTCCTCAATATACACTTTGAGTATGCCAAATCTCATCATTCCTTCGTGCATGCAATATGTTTAAAAAAGGGATGAGAAGTTTTCTCTTCACGTATATATATATACTAAGAGTTTGAATCATTTCTTTGTTTTCGAAAATATTTTACCAAGCACCTACAACTGAGTTTTATCAACTTATTATTACTAATATTGTTGTTCTATTATAAACATTGAATCTTGCATCCCTTGATGAATGTTTTAACTCTACCATAGTTTAAGTAATTTATGGACAAGATTTATTGCACGAAACAAGATGAAGCAGCAGAAGTGTTGGGCAAAATTTAACGGACTAAACAAGATGATATAATTTAGTGAGGATTTTAGTGTTTACTTCTTCATAAATAGAAGACGTGAACACACGTATACGACACGATTAGCTCATATGCTTTAGCAAAGGCTACGAATGTCAGAGTCAGTGCCATGGATTCTGTGTTGTTTTGAATATTAATCAGTTGAAGATTTACTGCATGACGAAAATCGAAAATAGAACAAAATTTAAAAATAGATACACATATTCTACTAACAATGAACTATTATGATGACATAGAATTTAAAAACTATTTTCTCAAAAAGATTTTTTGATATAATTCGTTGGATCAAGATCCCAGACCCGCCTGACGTTACTTATTTTCTGAGAAATGAAATGTGTGGAATAGAGTAGTGTTAGTATGAACTTTGATCATACGCATACTTGCTAGTTTGTGCCGACGGCCAATTTACAGATACGATGTGCTAGCGATACGTTAAGACATTACTCACATTTCTTAAGGTCTTGAGTGCTGATTTTGATGTATGTTCCAGAGAATATTGTTTAAAATTGATAATCAACACTGCTAGACACTTTCCATCGGTGGTAATTTCTGCTAGACTCTTTAATGCTCACAAAGAATAACGTGATCTTGCTTATAGTCTTAGTGTTAATTTTTATATATGATACTCAGGATACAATTTCAATATTTTTTGTTAACAGCCAGATCAATCGTAGGGTTAAACATCCTCCAGACACAATTAAAATATCGCTTTGAGTAAAAGCGCGAGGTCACTATTTGTTGGCTAGATAGTAAGCGATGTATCTATGGGCATCCAACTCTTACTTGGTCTGGCTGTTTACAAAAAATATTGAAATTGCTTCCTGAGTATCATATATAAAAATCAGGACTCAGAATATAAGTAAGATAACGTTATTTTTTGCGAGCTTCAAAGCGTTTAGCAGGAATTACTGCCAATGGAAAATGTCTGGCAGTGTTGATTATCAATTTTAAACAATATTCTCTGGAACATACATCAAAATCAGCACTCAAGACCTTAAGAAATGTGAGTAATGTCTTAACGTATCGCTAGCACATCGTATCTGTAAATTGGCCGTCGGCACAAACTAGCAAGTATGCGTATGATCAAAGTTCATACTAACACTACTCTATTCCACACAATTCATTTCTCAGAAAATAAGTAACGAATATCAATTTTCAACAATATTCTCTAGAACATACAAAAAATCAGCACTTAGACTTTAAGAAAAGTAAGTAATGTCTTAGCGTACCCATAGCACCTCGTATCTATAAATTGGCCGTCAGCACAAACTAGCAAATATAAGTATGATCAAAGTACCGACTAACACTACTCTAATCCACAATTTTTTTTTCTCAGAAAATAAGTAAGGTTTGGCGGGTCCGGGACTACGTGTATCTGTCACTATTACTTTGATTTCATACGAAGAATTATGAATTACTTTTCTGATCTTAGACCTACTATAACATTGGTGCAGATTTGCGATGCACGTAGCCCACTCACAATTGATTATTTTAATTTTAATCGATAAATTATTTCTATTAATATACTACCGAAATTGTTTATTTAGGAATATCCAAATTCAAAATATTTCGCCAAGATACTGTTTCAGATTTTAGTGATAATAATGATACTAAGCATAGATGATTAAATATTATATGGTATTAGCTCATCACAATGACAATTATGTTGTTTACATTTCACTCTCTGCAGCAGTCATATCATTTGCACTTGTGACGGCTCCAATGAATTCAATGAATCCAAAATATTATGGAATTTTAATTTTTGAATAGTTTAACAAACTTAACAATTATTACTTCAAGGCCCGAGATATCAAGCTCCTAATAAATTTATTTGGTGAATAATAACTATAGTAACAATTGTGCAGACAATTGTTGTCATAGTTATTATTCACCAAATAAATTTATTAGGAGATGGATATCTCGGGCCTAAATCTAACTTTCCAGAAAAACTGGAAAAAGTAATGGGATCCATTGACAATCTTTGTACGATCCAAGTTGATCAATAAACAAAATTCTACATGAATAAATTCTTATTTACATCGCATGTACAGTACAATGCCTTAACAGTAATCTAATCTCATATGTGAAGTTTTTTGTGTATATCACTATTTTTAGATTATTCTAGCTAGATGTAAGAAGATTCAGATGAGAATAGAAACAACTCATCCGGAAGATAATCTTCTACAAAGTATACAAGGTGTCAACAAAGGATAAAATATGTTATTTTGATATCCACAAAAAGTCGTTCTACTGGTTTCAATGAAATAGACAGAATTATTTATTTTTCTCTTTCTATTTCTGTAAAATTCAATATTTAAAATATATGCTAAAAAATTCTTTATTGGTTTTGTCTCAATTTACATCGCAAATACTTTGTTAAAAATAGCTATTTTCAGTAAAATGGAAGACTTGAGTTTAGAACACCGTTCCGTCATAGAATTTTTAATAGAGTAAGAAAATGGACCAAGGGTTGTCAATGAACGTATAAGAGTAATTCAAGGTACACTTCACCTTCCAATTACGGTATAAAATATTGAGCCAAATAATTTAAGTGGGGCCCTACATCCAATGAAGATGATCCGCGCAGTGCAGGACCGGTGGAAGCAACCACGCCAAAGATCGTGACAAAGGTGGAGAAGCTTGTCCTTGTCGATTGAAAGTTTCTCAATTGGCTACAGAATTGAGGTTGAGAATCCTGCACGAACATTTGATGATGAGTAAGGCTAATGCAACAAGCAGTAAAAGCACAAAATGTCCTTCAAAAGGCATATTTTCGTTGGCTGTACCAATTTAACTGACACGGGGTTCATATGATCATTTATTTTCACCTGACTGCATTTTTTACTCCGAAAGTAGGTGAAAGTCCAAGCATAAAATATTTGCTGACCTATCCAATCGGTATGCTACATGGTTTTTGTGTTAAATTGTATCATATATTTTAAAATACTATAATGTACCACATAAATTACGCACAGAAAAACATATGTTCTCAAATATTTCAGAGAATATCATATTAACTGGTGAGTAGGAATCGGTGACACATCAATATTAATAAAGATCTTTTTGAAATTATAATTATTCAAATTTTTATGCATATCACTTTGCATTTGAATATAATTATTGTTTTTATTATTTAATCGTTTTCCATTGAAGTGACATAGTAAAAATTATTCTGGTAGGTTAGTGAGATGAAAATTATGTCCGACAAAACAGTTAGAGTTGGGTAATTACGTATTTAATAGTTTACTATTTATAGTGGCACACTACCTTCTTTATTTTTAGCACTGACTCGGCATTTCTTTGAAAATTCAGCAATCATAATATTATTAGAGGAAAAAAAGGATTGTACACCAACTCAGTGGGCGCTGTTTTTTTTAATCATGTTTTCTAATGGTTGATGTCACTAGATGTACTAAAATATAAATCTATAGATGACAGACTACTTTTATTTATTCTCGAAATCTTATTCTTCATACCTTGCGACACATATTTTGGTCATATCTTGTTCTTGAAGATAGAAGAGTGAGAACGGAACTGTAGTATTGGGTGATTTAAAAAAATTCTCAATCATTCAAATTGCTAGATTAGAACAAGTCACCAATCGTAGTCATTATTATAAAGATGTGGGAAAGAGAAAATCAGAGCCCGACGATACGGTCAATCATTTATGATCACATATATTCATAAATCATGAAGGACGTAAATATGTGTAGAACAGAAATAATAGATTAAGAAATTCTTATTTCTCAGTTTGCTCAAAAAGTTGATCAGAACCTATGCCAATGGTGGAGTTACCAGCAGGCTAATTTCAAAGGCGGGAAATTTGTAGACCGATTTTTTTGCAGAAAAAAAGTCTACAGGACATCTTTCCGAAGACTTTTCCCTCTATTTCTTATGCAATTTCAACCAAATTGTTGGCCTGTAAAAATACTCTAGAAATTGACAATTGTACAGTTAAGATCGGCAAAAATTTAACAGCCTATACTTGGGAAATGTGTGAATTCGCCTGTGCATTGTACGGAAGATTGTGTCAGTATTGGGTCATATCACATGGAATATTCTGAATGCTGTAACTTTTTAATTCATAGAAATATACAAAAATTCTTCCACTAATATTTTCAATATAGCCCAGTCAAATCAGGGTTTCATCTCGGAATGAGAGATAATAAGCTAGAAACTCAAAAAAACCTTCATTTTAGCATTCTAAAAGTTGTCTCCAAAGTCCCATGAAATCTCCTGTCTGAGTCTCAAGTTATTTAAGGTCAAAGGTCGCAAAATTGTTTTTTTTTGCGAATATCTCGATTTCTATGACTCCAATGATGTTGAAATTCATTATAAAAATTAAGGAGCATAAAATTTGCATCAAATTTTGTTTTGAACATTTTTTCATACGCTCAGCCGTTTTTGAAATATTGCGCGGAGAACACGCAGTGCTCATCCATACATACTGTAATGCAAGGTCAACCGTAAGTTCCGGTGGATGATACAAATAGTACAAAGTCAGTAAATCACTAAAATATCCTTGATTATGAATGATTCGTATTATTTATTTATTAATATTTTACATATGAATAATTTATTTCTTCAGTAATACTATAATAGGTAAATAAAATTCTTATATTTAATATTGATGCTGTTAATATGGATTATACAGCATTGAGGTAAGCTTGCCATTACACTGCCCACAAGCTAAAATGCATTGCAACCCCGTTTTTCTGCACCCGCAACGTGCACCACAACCATTCTTACAGTTGCAAAATATTTTTTTCAGTAATTCATCTGAAGTCGATGATAAAATTGTTGTCATTGGTTCCAAAAATTCATTTTGCAGCACTCAACCCCATTATTGCATTACAGTATGTATGGCTGAGCGCTGCGTATTTTCCGCGCTCTATTTCAAAAACGGTTGAGCGCATAGAACATGTTCAAGACAAAATTTGTTGCACATTTTATGCTGCACAATTTTTTAAATGAATGTCAACATAATTGGAGTCATAGAAATTGAGATATTGGCACAAAAAAACGGTTTGTACGACCTTTGATCTTGAATAACTTAAGCCGCAGACAAAAGATTTCATGAGACTTTTGAGACAAGTTTTAGAATGCCAAAATAAAGGTTTGTACAAGTTTCTAGCTTATTATCTCTCATTTCGAGGTGAAATCTTAATTAAATTGGGCTAATATTCTTCTTTTGGATAAAATGCTCAACTACCTCATAGTACAATCCTCATTTTTGTGAATTTTATCATAATTAGTGCTATATTGTTATTGAAAATAGTTTCCTGTTATATAGTCAATATTTCCAAAGTTCTAATACCAGAGGTTCACGAGATTTTGAGCTGAATACCAATACGGTCATTGTGAATACTTTTTTTTATTCTTCCATTTTTAAAATGTGCGTTTTTCAATAAAGATTGTCTACAAGTTATGTGTAGCAAATGTACTGCGTTTATTAATCGTTAAGTGTTAATGAATTTGTTTATGAAAATCAAGCTGTTCGACAAATAATATAATGAAAATCAAATTGTTCGACAAATTATTATAACATCTGATAACTGAACAACTATATAGTAGGAGAAAAAATCATCAGCATTGGTTAAAAAATGCAACCTGCAGCGTATTCTAATACAATTAAACCAAAGGAAGGAGATGCATTCCTTAGAGAAAAATATTCTCTATTCAAATAACTACATTAAGAAATTGATTGTTTGTTAAATTACCCAAACTATAATTATTTATAATATCGAAACTCGAGGTTGGCTCGCTGGTCGATAACTAAACACACACCGCCGTGGCAATATGCAATATAATAGTTACCAAATAAAATATTATGAACAAATAGATAAATATAAGAGATTTGTGGAATAAGGAATGTATAAAAAAAAAATTCTTCCCAATACTCCACGTTTTCATTGACAGTAAAGCATAATCCCAATTTGTATCTTCCTACGGTTGCATATCGCAAATAAAATTTAATTTTTGTAAAAATACTCAGAGATATCAAGTTATTCAACAAATACTGATAAAAGGATACTTTAACGATAGACTATATCATGACTTGATAAAAGAAAGATCAACCAAAATCAGTCAATAAGTAATAGATCGAAGGACAAAAATGCATGTCATTCTTTAAAGGCAAATCAAGATTATGATAAATATTCAAAAATATTGGAGAATAGTATGATTTTTAAGAGGATAGTCTCTTTTTTCCAAAAAACTTTATTAGTAAAATTACTAAAGTCATAAATCGTCAAAAAGCGAGGGTGGCGCAATATCAAATTTCAAAAGGTATCTATCTACATAATAAAAGAAAAAAATATATCATTTAAAAGTTTTCTATAATTTTGCGCATTTTTATGAACGTCCGAGTCCGAGGCTAGGACGGGAATGTCTAGGGATTAGTAAAAGCTTCTTTATTTCATTTTGTAGACTCTCGGTCACCTGGAAAAGTGATTTAATGTCGTCATCTTTAGAGACAGTCTTCTAGAAGTAGGAGACAGGATCATTTCAGTTTTTTCAGCTCAAATAATAACAGCAGAGGATAATTTATCTACTATGATTACTAATAAACTGGAAGAATGAATATTCATGAATTAAATTTAATCTGAAACATCGTTCCTACTCGCTAACAATATTAATTTGTAGATTATATTGTTTGCATCAACATATAATATTCAATTTTGTATAAATATAACTATGTCATGACGACATTGACGTAGAGACTGCAAGATGTCTACGAATTAGAACAGGACCCTAGGACTCTCTGTCTATAAATCCTTAGTTTCAACATTTCATTTTAGCAACTCTAGCTACGAAAACTGTACTCTTGTTTTTTATTTATGAGAATTCAGTGAACTTGGTTACTATGATACTTCCAAATATGTTTCATTCAGCACTAAAAAGCACAGGTGTTCTATCAATCATAATCGGCAAAAAAAAATTTCTTAAACATTGCCTTGACTGAATTGCGAACCTCGACTTTATCTCAGCCATAAAACACCAGCCGTAGAAATAAATCTACCACATTCCTGCCTAGCTAGACAAATAAATATTATCAACTTCAGATACTAAAAAATTACGGGAATAAGTGAACATATGAATAACGTAAGAGAGCGAGAAAATCTTCCTGCTCTTGCAAATTTTTTGAAAATAAATCTTTTGTTTCAAATTTCTCAACTCTTTGACTTCGCTAGCATTTTCTGTAATAATAATAAATGGTTGTAAATTTGTACTATAGTGTATTTTCAAGTAGGCTTATAATTAATGCAACATCCGTTTATGAATTACATCATTGCAACTCACAAACGTAGGTTTTATGCCTAATTTCATTCATTCATCCATAACTTACTTGACATAAGACGTCTGCCATAACCATTCGTCCTTCAGCGTCTGTATTCCCGATTCGAACTCGAGCACCACTCCTTGAGACGATGACTTCGTCAGATACGTAGCAGTTTGATCCTACACTATTTCGCACTAAACTCAATGCACCCACGACTTTCAAATGACGAGGTTTTAATTCTTTGACGATTTGAAGGAACCCGGCTACTGCAGCGGCTCCGCATTTGTCTCTGAAATGAGAGAGGAGAAAAAATTACGACTGTTTCAAGTCTCCTTACGCTTGTTTCTTATAATTTCAATAATTATGGTGGAGCTATCCAATTGAAAATTAATATTGTTATGAAGTTTGTCTGTGCGCAATTCAAGAGTATATATTCTAAAATTGGATTGCAAGAGTAATTTTTTTTAACAATTCAACTGAATCATTGAACTTTTAAGGGAGATTATTATCAATGTAAATCATGACTTGGTTTAGCAATTAGGAAATCAGAATAGATATATTTTTTTCTACATATAAGGAACAAATATACAAGTGATCGTCTTTAAAGAGAATTAAAAAAACATTGGGAAAAAATTCTAGAGATTCTAAATAAGAACTATTCTACTTCAGGAAATTAGTCGAAGGAATTCTGGGATAGACATCTTATGAAACTACATAATAATTAATTACTTGCAAACATAGGCAATAATAGAATAGCGTCCTGTGAGACACGAGAAAATTTGACTTACAGAAATCGTACATGTGAATTACTTTTGCGTGTACACGAAGGGAGAGTCTTGTACATGTATAAAATTACCTGGACATTCCCGCCATAACTCCTCCAGCTTTGATATCAGCGCCACCTGTATCATAGGTAACTCCTTTTCCAACCAATAATAAAGTTTCTTTAATATCTTTTGGATTTTCAGGTTCATATTCCAGAAAAACAACTGCTCCTCTGTGTCTATCAACAACACTAGCACCTCTGTTGACAGCTTCAAAAAGCGGATAGTTTTCTGTTATCTTCTCTAGATCATCAATAACAGTTACTTTTACGAGCGAGTTTTGGAAGACTTTTTTGATATATTGAACAACTCGAGGAGGTGCCATACGCTCAGGATCTGAGCCCCCAATGTCTCGAGAAACGTAAAGGCCACTTTCTAGTGATTTGGCGAGGCTAACAATTTTTTTTGTGCGAGATAAGTCTTCAGACCAAACACCCAAATAGTCGACTTTGGAGGATTTTTCGGGTTTGTGCTCTCGGACTTCCAAAGGCTGAAACAGAAAAATAATAATTTAATGCAAAATATTTGAATTCATTTTTTAAATAGTAATTATTTGAGTAACGTATGTGTGAAATTGATATGAAATCAAGGCTAATTGAATTCTCAAAGTTTTTGTCCGAATATCATAACGCTCTCTAATATACTAATTTTGTCTACGGGTCTCAAATTCTATATTTTGTTATTTATTTAATACACTGCAAAGGAACACATTACTCAATATTTGATTGATTTATAATGTCTGGCAGCTATGTACAGGCAACTCTGTTTGCCTTTATAAGATGCCTTTTTTAGGCATATGTAATGGTAATAAATAATAATAGGGAATATGCATGAAATTTAAATTTGGTTCAAATATTTTTTTTTCGAATTTATATTGGCCGGATTTTTGTACTTAACCATCATATTGGTATTTGATATTTTTTTAATTGCTTAAGATTAATAAATAAAAATGCAAATTAAGCGCGGGGAATCCAAAGTTCTAAAACACAACACCATTGGTTGAAATAAAATGTGACGTCAAATACTATGCCAACAAGTGCGCACTGCTTACATTTGTATGGCATTGAAGGCTTTTGATTAGAGAACATAGTAATAACGTGTGTGTTGTGAATTCATTTATTGTTTAAGTGTAATTTAAGCATCCTAGTGAGATTATAAATCATTTAAGACAGAGTGGTTTCGTGAAAGCACAATCGGATAATCTGCCAAGAATAGATCCATTTATGATGTCGTCTTATTTTCTTTCAAATCCAAATTTTACGTCCGCTGAAGTGAAAAGAGTGAACACTGCAAAGTAGTTATTCAATAATAACACATTATGTACGCTATTTTGATAAATACAATCCGAAATATGATGAGCAGTAAAAATAACCTATAATTTTTGTTCATTTTAAAACGAGCAAATGTTAAACGAAGCCACATACATACACTGTATTTTATTGCTAGAACCAATCACATATAATGTTATTCATGATCTGTCAAATTTATTATGATACTTCATCTCTTCTGATATCCTTACATCATTTCTTACGTTTTTGAAAACCGGTTTGGATTTGAAAAAAGACTTTACCAGGTACATTTCTGATAGTATTTTGCATTCAGGCACAATGCAATATTTATAAATTGACTTTTGAGCTCTTTAAATACTGAAATAAGCTGAGAACGAAAACACCTGTAATGTCACTGGACATATTATTTGACGTCATCAATAGAGCGCGCGAAATTGGCGGCGTATAAATAGCTCAAAATTATTTTCAATTTTAAATATTTTCTTGAACTTGATTACAGCACTTTCAAACATAATTCATATTTTTTATTATGTTATAACGATGTAATCAGTGAATTGAAAATATAGAATAAATTCATGAATATACCCTATTATAATAATTATAGAACCTATGCAACCGATTGTCAATTGTATTTGACTCTTGACTAGTTTTACGAAATTTTTTCATTATAATCTCGGGATCTTACTGCTTCGTACATACAAAATAAATAATGCTCTTTAACGTTCAAATGAGGAAAAACAATTATACAAACATTTCCAATTTTACAGCTTATTATTCGCGGTTTTTATTGTTTTTACTGACTAGTTTTTTCTCATGTCGCAATGATGTAATTGATTTCAATATCAATCAATAATAAAACATAAACTAAGTGAAGTGGTACTTTTGTGGAGTAGTTTAATTATCTACTCAAGAATTGCAAATATATGATAGCTAATTTGTTGATGAAATTGATTATTTTGAAGGTTAGACATTTATAGCAATTTCAAATGATCCTTTGAGGTAAGAATTATCTACCGTCTTGAAATAGGTATCATTTTATTAAAGGAAATATGGAAATTCTAGGTTAGCAGAAAACAAATTTGTTCAAAGAATATTAATTTGAATGAATATATTTTATTGGGTATATAAGTTCTGTATAAATTGATTAGAAACACAACGTTTCGACAGCCAAGTGCTGCCTACGCCACCTGTTCAAGATCCAAATAATAAGAAAATATTTGTTACGTTGCCTTACGTAGCTTATATAACGGATAGAATTGGAAGGCTTCTACATAAATATGACATCAAAACTTCATACACTTCCAATTTAAAAATTCGAAATCTTATTGGTAATGTTAAAGACAGCTTTCCTCTACAGTATCCAGGTATATACAAGATTCCTTGTCAATGTGGCAAAGTATATATTGGACAAACCAAGAGGACTGTGGAAACAAAACTAAAAGATTCTCGTCATATAAGATTGAACCATCCAGAAAAATCTGCTGTGGCTGAGCTAGCTTTTCAAGAATTACATGGCATTGACTTCAAGAATACGAAGCTTCTGGCTAAAGAGAACAATTGGTTCAAGAGGCTTATAAGAGAAGCAATTGAAATTGAAAAAATCACCGAATAATTTGAATTTGAATACCGGATATAAATTTAATCGATCATGACTACCAATTATTTGTTCATAATCTCAAGTGATTTTTATCTACGAATCTACTTGCAAGTGTTACTTCATCATCACCTCCTGCAGATCTGTAGATGGTTCAGTTATGCGCCAAACCAAAAAGAGTAGAGCCAGATTGTCCTAGAAGCAGAAGGAGTTGACAATTTCCCTATTTAGACCTTCATTATTATCTCCTGAAGACCTGTGGATATTGAATCATCAAGCACAGGCAGAGCTCTACGATCCTAGGAGTTAATATATTTCAAACTAATCTAGTTACTATTCGTACTTTTATTTTTGTTGTCTTGACAATTTTGTTTATTTATTTTCACATTTCTTTCCACTTGAAAAAGGCAGCACTTTGCTGTCGAGAAGTTGTGTTTCTAATTAATTCATACAGAACTTATATACCCAATAAAACATATTTATTTAAAAATGAGTTCTGAAAAGTTTTTCCCTTCATTAATATTAATTTTACTTTTTGGAAAAATGGTGTTGAAATAATTTGTAACTATCTGCGTTCAATTATTACCATCTATTTTATTGATACATGATAAATAAACTGTAGAATTTTGAGATTAGAAATATTGCAAACGTAATCATTGTTTAAATAAATGCTCTGTCGAACTATTATTTCCTATTTTATCATATTGCGAACAACGAAAACGTAGTCTATTTCAACTATATACTTGTCACAATTTCTATAATTTATTTCATAAATACCTATTTTTGACAATAAAGGACCCACTTATTCAATGTTTATCAAGTATTCATTTGTCAAGGTTTACAAAAAAATTTAAAATAGTGGCACCATTATCTGAGTTAAAAATATAATTGCTCGAGTTTCTTGAGATATACCTCATATCAACGCTACACAACATTACAAAATGACATAATCTCACAAATTTATAGTGCACGCTGAAATGGAGAAATATCAAATGGAAACCACATTTTTCTTTAGTTTTCTTAAATACGCTATTCTGAGACTCAATATTTCACGAACTATCGAATTAAATTTTCAATATTACATTTGAATTCTATATTGTTTCTTCTTTCATATCTTCTTACCAATATCATCTGTCCAATAGTTTAAAATATATAGAAAATGCGTATTATCTGAACGTGCTACTGAAGATGATTGAAAGTTGATGGAATAAAACAGTAAATATTTCACAGGTGATTTTCTCGAGATCACTATGTTGAACATTTTTTCATTGATTCTAATTCAGGAACCTTGTTTCTCCAAGGACTGGTTCCACAAATCTCCCCGAAAGCTAAAAATTGATGCCAAACTAGACATCATTTAAATGATTTGTGAAGAAAACAAGTGACAATCGTTTCAATGAATCCTTTGACACTTCTAGTAGAATTATGTCCACAAGAGCTTTAATTTGATATCAAACATGATAGAGCCAAATTACTTATTTAAAAAAAACAATTGACGAACGTTTACATGTGATGTCAAAATATGAATGGTAATATTTCTAACTTCACAATATGATTTTCATTATTTCTTTGGTTCAGAAGAATATAACGAATTTTATAATAACTTGAATTTTGATAATAACAAGTGAACCGCTGATAGTTTTGGAAAATATTTCAATGTTGAAAGAAGCTCATCTACAAACTTGAACCTAGCTTTTCGATGAAAAACTTAATTATAAAATTTCAGTTGAAAATTCGTACGCGTTCTCAAGTTATCGTGATTCCAGACAGACCGAATTTTTTGAAATTATAATTTTCGGGTTCAGTAGTGTATAAAACGTGAAGATCCATCAAAATCTTAAATAGTCAAAAAATCACGATTACAATACTTCCCATATTATATTAGAGGCCGAGGAAGTAATAGTACCAGAATGAGGATCAAGTACAGTGGCTTTCATTTGGCGCAAATGTCCATATTTTTGAGTAGGATTAAATTTATGTCCGGATTAAAAGATTTTCAATGGCGCAGATGGCATATGACCGGTTCTAAGATGTCAATAAATTTAAACTTTGATGAACTTGGATCTGAGAATATATCAAGTAAAGTTCGCTCATTTTGGAAACTACAAAGCTAATAATTTGAAGCTTTAAATAATGTTTATGATTATGAAATAATTTAAAATCTGAAAATAGTTTTCACTCCGATAAAACACACAGAAATTTTTAAATCGTTCTTTAGAGCGGGAACGTTGCTTGTAATATGTATAATAATAACATGAGAAAATTCTTATCAGGCAAAAAATTCATTGAACAATTATTATTGTTCTAGTTAAAATTCTCATAACAAAGTTCTATAGTTGGAAATACAATACAGCATTTATGTTTAGTTGTAAAGATTCACAAAATGTAATTACAAATTATTTCAACACCTCTCTATAAGCATAAAATGAATATGTTTTGGAACAAACTTTAATTCATGCCTAATTGGAATTCCAAATTGCTTATTGATCTCTAGTTATATTCATTTATTTATACATGTATAACATGAACTAAACCTGACGATGAGAAAAAAATTCGAAAAAATAAAAATTCTATGTATTGACACATAGCGTATCCCTAATAATTATCCAGCTGAACTTGAGCTATTGGAGGATAATTTTCGATTAGCTATAAAAGCAGCTTTTGAAACCAGCTGCCAAGAAAGGGAGAAAAGGACCTCTAGGAATGTGCCCTGGTGGCATGAGAGACTTTCCCATCTTAGAGCTGAAACGAGGAAGCTGTTCAACAGAGCGAAACGAGCCGGAGATTGGGAAGATTACAGAACCAAACTAACCGAGTATAACAAAGCCATAAGGCAAGCTAAAAGAGACTCTTGGAGGAAGTACTGTCAGGAACTGGAACAGACACCGGAGAGTGCATGATCCCAAAGAGCTTTGATAAAAGGCAAAGAGGGTAGTCTGGGCACTCTTAAGAGACCTACAGGAGAATAAACTGAGGGGGAGAGGGAGACAATGGAGCTTTTGCACCAAACTCACTTTCCTGAGTCAGTTATTCTGGAACAAAATAAATCAGAACAGCAAAACTTGGTAGATACTTATTCAAAGGCTACAAAGGATGACTGGACACTTGCCAATCAAGTGGTCAACCAAACAAAAATTAAATGGGCAGTAAATCAATTTCAACCATTCTATGTGGCATGCTCAGACCCAGTTTGGCCTTGACATATATACCAAGAATGTGGAGACAAGTCAAAGTAGCCTTCATACCTAAACCAGGGAGAGAGAAGTACGCCGAAGCGAAATCTTTCAGGCCAATTAGCCCGACATCATTCCTCCTCAAATTGCTGGAGAGACTAATCAAGAGGCATATTCGGGATACATTATTGAGCAATTCTCCGCTCCATATATACCAATATGCCTATCAAGCAGGAAAATCGTGCGAAATGGCTATCTGTGAGGTGGTTTGCCGAGCTGAAAACAGTATCAAACAAAAAGAAGTTGCTCTTGGAGCATTTCTAGATATGGAGAGAGCGTTTGATAACACTTCCTTCAAGTCCATAGGCAAAGCGGCAGTTAAGAGAGGGATACATCCAACAGTGGATCTCTAACATGCTGAGACAAAGAGAAATCTACGCCTCTTCCACTACTCAGACTGTGGGGGTGCAGGCCTCACGGGGATCTCCACTCCTGTGGTGCCTAGTGGTGGACGAACTCCTACAAGGACTGATTCTACTGGATATAATCACCAGGGCAGAGACAAGAAAGGCTCTTCCTGGATGAACCATCCAAGAAAAGAACAGATAGTCAACTCACCATGAGTAGAAATAATGTCAGGCAAATAACAGGACTAATAACGGAACACTGTGCAATGAATAAACACCTACATACTTTGGGATTGAAACAAGAACCGATATGCAGAGGTTGTGGAGAAGAGGAGGAAGCTCCTGAACACGTAATATGTCACTGCGAAGCGTTCATTGCCAGCAGACATAGTCTTCTAGGAGCGGAAAAACTGCCCTCGAAGAACTTAAAAGAGTTAAATCTGAAGAAAATCCTGGACTTCGTTAGACAGACGAAACTCCTATCGGAGGAGTAAAACACAGAGGGTACAATGGGCCAAAAGGCCGTAGTACAGGGACTATGAGACACTACCTCATGTCAATAATAAATAATCCCTAATAATTATTGATCCCAAGTGGAGACAGTAAAAAATGGTAAGATTATTAATAAACATTTATGTTTCAATCTTTGATTGTTTATATGCTGTAACTCTTGTTCCAATATCCATGTGGTTTCCGATATATTAATTCTAGAACTTGACTCTATTTTGTTTTGAACAAACAAGCTTATTGTATTTTTAGCTGTAAATCCTGCACCTGTCAGGATAATTTGATAAAAATTGCTGACATTATTTATGAACCCTTACAAATTACACTACTTATAATTATTTTCAAATATCTCATCAAATTTTTAAGATATAAATGCCCAAATTCGAGTCTAAAATTTTGTCTGCTCTTTCGTATGTCAGTCAGAGCTACAGAGAGGTTTCTCATAACTATCGTAATAATTTTACTCGATAACAAAAAATCACGCATATAGTGAGGAAGTTTAGTTATGAAACGCATCTTTGGTCATTTAATTACTTGTACCTAATTACTGAACTGTGACATCTATCAATCTCAGTTTCACAGATTCAGGAAAAGATACACGCAAACCAACTGAAAATAAAATTTAATTAATCCTTCCGATGTTACTTTATCTAATTTGTCCAGCACCTATGTAGGTTCGTAAGAACTAACGTACAGCTGAAATGACACCGTTTAAAATTATTGGGCCATTGTTAGTATCACGTATTATTAATCATAATATGGTGTTGACTAGCGCATAAAAGTAGTAATGTTTCTATTTCTATATCTATACCTGTATAATATATATGTAGACAGTATTTTTATGATTGCCTTGTGAATTATTAGGCACATGATATTTATTTATCTAAAGTTTTGACACTTTGAATTTTTCCTTCATATCACCAAAATATATGAGTATAGGTATCTCTATAATTACCTTCTAAATTAGGCATATGATTTATATTTAGACTTCCAAAAAATAATATAACACTTGAATATAACGTACTCAGCGAAGTGTTCGAAATACAAAGTATTTTAGAAGTTAAATTTTTTGTAGAGAACATCATTCTAATATTTTTTCCGTAAAATGTACAGAAACACAAATTCCATAAAGATTGGAACAGCTGTATTCAATACTGTTGATAAATTATGATTAATTTTTTTGTTTTGAAAATTGTTAATCATGGCAATTAGTTGTCATTATTATTTGTTATTATTTCAATGTTCAAGTATGATATTAAACATCTGAACATGTGTTGTTTAAATGTTGATTGTACCATTGCTATCAAAAGTGTATTCACTTTTTTATCAACGAAAATAAGTACTGTAAACTCTCAATTTTCTTATCAGTCTTTATGTGTTTGTTCAACAATATCATGTTAAATCTTCTTTCATAAATGTTCTTTGAAATTTAAATGGAAAACTGTTGAAACTCATTGCATGAAATAGTTTAGGTACTGGGTTTGGTTGTTATTTGTTACATCAATTATTTGATTGTTGTAGAGTAATGATGATCATTGGATCATAACAATGAAATGAGGGTCATCAATTTATTTGAAAGATAACTGCATTTCTCTCAATGAGGCCATGCCACAAACAATAACAACAACAAAAAAATTATTTTCTTTTGAGGAAAAATGTAGTAGGTGGCAGCACAAAACAGTCAAAAAAATTCTTTTGTTTAGCGCGCATTCAGTTTGAAAATACTCACCACGTATAATGCCTCAAGAGCTCCAAGAAGGATTGCAAGTTCACTATTCTCAAACTGTGGGTGTTTACATAAAACTAGAAGAGGCTTTTTGATCCCTGCTTTGAGAGCCCTTTGAGTTCCTTTAAGTGCAGCATCTTTAAATATCCTGACATCATGATAATCAGGATCTATAGGTCCTGTGGGGGCATAGACTAGCCTTCCTGCAGGAATATTCGGGAGTGCGAGGACACCAATTTCTGTTTTAAGACCTTCATCGAGTTGCAAACTTTGATGAAGGATACTGGCAATGACCTTGGGAACAGGTGCATCCGGCCATGAAACAAGCACCAAACCGTCATACTGCGCGGATTGAAGGTCATTGTCTTCTGATATTGGACATCCTCTATGTTTATAGTATTTAAATAAAAGTGATTTTTTCAAGTATTATTATACTTACAAATATGTTTCTACCATGATTTGAACTATTCACTAAATTTTAGTACTGAATTGTAGGCGTATGTTTACACGCCTTGTTGTATTCTACTCGCGAGCATATTCGGAGGAGGTTTTATATAGTAAACCTGATAATTTTCGATACCAACCAAACCACGCAGAGCGCTGTGTATCGACGTGTTGGATAGCTGAATTGTTCGCCGCTAGTTGGCAGCATTTCCTTATCGCGTTTGTCTAAATCCATGACGTCATTGATTTGCTGTTCGCGCTCGGTATTTGAATTTCCACTTCCATCGTTATATGCACTGTCTAAGATAGTCAAACCTTTCGTAATTGAATTATACATCCATGACAAATTGAACAACTACCACAACTCTGTTTTACATCAGCATCAATACTGAACCATTCACTAAATCCACCATAAATTCTTTATATAAGGCACAAATCGTACTCAGTTATCATTTATACCGTAATTACAAATTTATTCCACAATTTATCTCAAAGAACAGCCACATAATTTTTTCTTGCTCTTCTCAAGTGACTTCTCAACAATCATGCGAAAATAAATTGATGATCACATCCTCCCTCAGACAGGAGCTCCCCTAGCATGAAACTCAATTTAGTTATTAATGAGGCTCGCATTTCATGAAATAAAATTTTTCCCCTCCTACACTCAGCAATCTAATTTCTCGAAAATTGATAAATTCCCTCATGCTGCCTATATCGTCAAATAAAGGACAGAAAACAGCTTTCTTTTAATTTATACAAATAAACTAACCATTCAAACACTTTTTTACCTTGTTCGTTCATATTCCATTCATTAAACCATCATATAGTACTCTCTTAACATTTAGTACCGGACTGAGGCATTTTGAGGACCCTAGGCATATAATTCAATGAAGCCCCTTAGTTGATGCTTGGGAAACTGCCAAAGTCAGTAATCTCTGAAACAAGATGCCTAGGCACGTGCCCAGTATGCCTTATGAGTATTTACTTTCACAGTATCAAAATTTTGGATCACTGATTTGATTATAGAATAATAAATCATTTCAAGGGAACAAATGGGATCATTATCTCATTCATTTTTGTGTCAATTTAAAAAGTATCTGTTATCCCATCCGTAAGCCATCTTCAATTTCTTCACTTTCTAACTATTCTTTTGTTATATAATTACATGTTTGTATATATGTTGTAAGCCTGCGTCTACAAATTACTCTTTGTACTGTCATGCTGATTGTTATTTCATTTTCGTATCAAATTGTAAAGGTTGAGTGTTAGAACAGCTTCAGCTGAATTCCGCCAAATAATAGCTATTTATGTAATTAGTATATAATATAGAACTTTATTGGACGAGCCGCTGGTTATGGACGAGCGAGCAGCGCGAGCGAGTCTAATAAGGAAGGCGAGTCTATAAAGTTTGTTTATGTACGAATTACATACAAAGCTTTATGTTCGACTGCTCTAAAAACGCAGGATATGTTCTGAAAATATTTCTTGATTCTCCTATTCAAAAATTCGGTAAGTATAACTTGGTGTGCTTTGCTAGTCTTGCTATTGTTACAATTGTTTTTACTGTTTGTTTGCAGATGTCAAAAATATTAAATACAATTTAATAGAAGAAATTAATACTTTAGAAAGTGTAGAAGAGATTAAATACGATAGAAAAGAATAAATGGATACTTTAGAAAGAGTAGAAAAGAATAAATACGATAGAAAAGAATTAATGGATACTTCAGAAAGCGTAATACTGTTGGCAGCAAGTAACAGAGAATCACAAATATTGAGAGAAAAATGTTTTTGTAACAAGAAGAATTTATCTTCGGGTCTGAATATTCGCGACAATGCCAATTGTTTTATAAGTATTCATTACAATAATAAATGATATGTTGATTTAATTGTTTGAATTTATTTCATGTCAATAAAAAACTATATTTTTTGACGGTGACAGTTCCGTCCAATTATATAAAGTAAAAGTCCTAGTCCAATTAAGTGGCACATTATGGGCACTAAATGCAACCATAAACTACATGATTATGATGCAGTCGAACATAAAGAAATTTATTATTATTATTATTATTATTATTATTAATATTAAATATCTATTGTGAGTTCGAGTTTTGAACACTCTGATTGTGGGGGATAGGAGAGAAGGTTGAGCGGGGGTCGGAAACTCGCCAAAAACGCATCACGTAATTAATGGACGCCCTCGAATCTCTGGTCAAGTCAGTAATTGATAATTTATTCCGAAGATACAGAAAGGATCAAAACCATTGTGATTTTGAGTTGGAACACTGTAATTATGTGAACAAGAACGGAGACGTCATTCTGTCTTCAGTATTCTAATTCTGCATCCTCCCGTAGTCAACACTAACAGTTTCAAATTTTTGTATGGCTGCTTCAGTCAAAACTTGATAATTTATCTCAAGAAAACAGATGGGGCTAATAGCATTGTGGTTTTGAGTTTCAACATTATAATTTTGTGAAGGGAAAAGAGGACGTCACTGTCTCAAATTTTATTATCTACGTTCTGCATCAATCAACACTAACAGTTTCAATTTGCTGAATCGCTTGCTTAGTCAAAAATTCATAATTTATTCCGAAGAAACAAATGGGATTAACAACAGTGTGATTTTGAGTTTGGACACTAGAATCGTGTGAAAGAGAACTAAGACGTGATTCTTTCTGTCTTCAGTATTTTATATCTGCATCCTCCTGTAGTCAATAGATATAGTTTCAGTCAATAAACAATAATTTATTCCTGGGGATCAGATAGAATGATGATTTTTGGATTTGGACTCTAAAGTCATGTGAAAGAAAACTAAGACACCGTTATGCCTAAATGCTATTTCTGAATCCTTCCTTCATTGATAGGTATCTAACAACGCCGTAATGAAACTCGTTAGAGTCCCAAGGTACGTGATTTTTAAAGCCTTCAAACTCGTAAAAATTTATGAAATGCTTGAGAAAGTCAGTGGCGTCTCAAGTCCTAAAGCCTAAGCCTAAGTCCTAAATTTAAGACTTCGGAAGTCTTGAGGCCTCTAGGTACGTGTCTTGTGAGGATTTTCTGGGAGATATATAACGCAAGAGCAGTGGTGCTATCAGTTATATCTAAAAATCCAAAGGTACATATCTCTTTATAGAAATGGATAGATCTAAAACTGTTTTCTGAATTTTTATGGAAAACTTTGCTGCGTAAGGTACTTTCCACGAAATGTGTCTGAGCCAGGAAAAACAAAAATTGATATCTATAACAATGTTAAGAATTAACGTTTTATGTATTCGTAGAAGCATGAACGGCGAGTGACTACAGTGGATATAGGTAAGATTTTTGTGCAGTATTCATAGGATAGAAGAGAACAATCGCCATAATTATGAATATTGATTAATAAAGTGAATTTTTTCTAATTGATTTATCAACTATGCTCCCTTCTCTTTTGTAAGATTTCTTGAACAAATAATAGTGATTTGTAAGAAAAAAGTAGTTTAAACTAATTTCCACACTGTAGCCAAAATGATTCCCATGCGAATTGAAGTATTAAAGGTCCAAAATAAAACTACAGTATGGTGTTAAGATTAATTAACAAGCCATAATTTAGAGTAAGATGTGAATGATAAAAATAGTTTGACCAGAAAAACTTGAAAACCAAGTACGTCTGCACTCCCTGATATGTTCGTTACAGTCAAAATACAAAACAGAATGTAAAAGTAAAAAGCAAATTACAGTGTGATGTTAAACATAACTGATAGGTTATAATTTAAGGTTGCAAATAAACAGTGTGAATATCTTGTTCGGATAAATTGTAAATCTAAGTATATCTGCATTCTTGTTGTCAACGTTAAAATACTTAGTTAAATTGAAAATCTTGATATCTTCTGATCAGTGCCTGCCCAGAATAAACTCAGGGTACCATTGAAATTATTGAGCTTTGTGCTATCCAGATTAGTAATCAGGTAAAGTAGCTTATGAATATTGAAAAAGTTTGTCATGCTCAGCAAGGAATTTTGATTTGCGCTACTTGGAGGTAACTATCAATTTTGAGAAGATGCTTAGGCACTTAGTGTAGTTTCTAATCTAAATGAAGAAGATTCTTGATTTTTCGATTTGAAAGTAGCAAATTTAGGCTTGTGCTATCTATAATAGCAATTAGCAAAGTGATCTGAACTTGTGCTGCCTCGAATAGCTATCAGACAGTCTTATTTGCGTTCTTATTTTCGGAATTCTCATTACATTGGTTTGTGTTTCCCTGATAACAATCAAACAAGTAGAAGAATCCGATTTGCGATGCCCAGGGTAGCAATCAGTTCAATTTTAATTCATTTAATAGATCTTTTTTGATATACCTACTGAAAATCACTCTCGGTTGAAAAAACATTTCTTGTCCATAATATTTTGCTGTACTAGATCATTCAAAATCCATACTCTAAAAATAAATTATTAACTTGATCAATTAACCCACTGACACCCGAGAAAACCATTTAATAATATCGTAACTTTTTGGGTCTGTTGTGTTCATTTAGTATAGTGTTAATTATATAATTTTTGGATTTTTCGGAGATATCATCATTGTCAAATTGATGATTGATTGATCCATTATTTTATTCAACTAGATTGTACTTGATTTGATCCAGTTTTCAGAGGCGGCTCTAGCCGGGGTGCGAAGATAATGGAATTGCGCCCCCCCCCCCCCCCATATTTTTATCTCCTACATAAGTCAGAAAAAAAGGAATTAGAGAGGAACAGTTCAACAAAAATCACAATATTCTATAAAATTTTATTCACATTTATAAAGATAAGAGTTACAGACATGAGCAAAAATTTAAACCACAATATACATAATTCCTCATTCAGTTATTGAACTCTACCTCCCTTGATTTTCTAGCAGCAAATTCTTTCACAATATCACATATATCTATGTCGATATCGTTCTCTATACTAATAATTGCTAAATTTGAAAGTCTGTACATTTCTTACGTTTTCTTCTTTTTCAAATTTTTGCTTTCTGGACTGATTTCCAGAAGATTTTTTTCTTTCATCGGCCATCTACATACAACAAATAAATTTATTAAAAACGAAACAAAATTTTATTATCAAAATATTTTTTTGTTAAGCTTAGCGAGTACATAAAATGCTGGATTTTGGGATAAGTAAGAATGTTCAGTGTACGAAGCGAAGCCAAATACAGCGATCTTCCGAATTCCAAAATTGTATTTTATGTACATATTGAATCAAAATATTTTTTCTCCTGTCGCACTTCACTATTATATCGTAAAAAATTGTAGCGAACTTTTTTTCTGACTCATAGAATTATTTGTTCATCTCAGGAGGTTTGGAATAATTAATAATGATTAATTAATTACCTATAGCTCTATATATGTGCAAAATACAATTTCAGATAAAATATCATATTGGATTTGATACAGAATGAGATTCTTCAATTTTTACTGTGTAGTTTCAAAGAAAATATATATATATATATATATATATATATATATATATATATATATATATATATATATATATATATATATATATATATATATATATATATATATATATATATATATATATATATATATATATATATATATATATATATATATATATATATCGATATCGACTTACCTCACGTAAACTCCAATTCACAGGCCAGCATGTCTCAAATATTAAATCACTAAATCACTGAAGTCACAGAATATAAGTAATATTTCGTTTCAACTCATTCAAAATCAAGATAAAAAATGAGCCATTTTCAAATATTAATGAGAAAGATAAATTTAAATTCATAGAAAAATTGAAATTTCAGAATGAAACAGTTACTTATCCACCTCGAAGGCACCCCTTTTGTCAAATCAACTGTTAAGTTCTTGGAAGTGAAAATGAAATTCTGAGAAGGATATCAATTGCGACAAAAATATTTGTTGTTAGAATTTGGATCGAAATCAAAATAAATTATGTTTGAATTGTGTATAAGGGTTATTAATTTTTTCTCCTAATTCGTGGTACATCAAAATAGGTCGAGTATATATTTTGCCTTATAAGTAATTTTGATTTTTAGTCATTCTTCAAAATTTTCATCTTCAAAATCATTTTATTAGTCCTAATAAAATATTTTTTTGATGAAATTAGTATTCAGTGAAAAATAATTATTTCCGGAGTCCAGCTGCCGCCCTCAAGGCCTTGGCGCCGGGGTGCTGTGCACCCCTTGTACCCCCGCTCGAGACGCCCCTGCCAGTTTTATTCAATTTTGTGTACCTACTGATTCAATCAGAAAGAAATATTATTATGAATTGAGGATTGCTGGTTCTAGGTCCTAATCAATTTGATTTGGTGGTGATAATCAATAATAAAAGAGATCTAGTTGTCAGATAAGATACTGTTAATAACAACTACTTTCAAGTATTATTCCTGGGATTATTCTTTATACCAGTCTCAACTTGAAGTAGATAATATCATATTGTAATATAAGTGCGGTAATAGCTTCATTGACTAACAAGTATGAAAGTAGGAACACGAGCGATGTCTAAATCACACTCTGGGCAACTAACTAACAAAAAAAAAGATGTATAAACAAAGACATTTATTTATAGAAGGGATCTGTTATAAACAGATTTATTTATATTAACACAGACAATAAATAAATATTAATAACATAAATAACAGAGCAGAGGATAGAGTAAAACCTTATTGATTGGCACTCAGTCAATAATGCATCATAATTTGGTGACTATCATGGTTTGGTTGTTGAAGATGATCCAGAGCTACCAGGGTAATACGCTGAATAGGCCATACTTTGAGCGGAATCTGCATTGTTCCAAACTCTGGAATAGGGACCACCGCTGCTGGGCTCCCAACTGGGTTCGTATGAGCTTGGGCTGGAGGTTGCTGGGGCGCCATATGCTGACATTGGGGGCTCGACGGGCATCATCATGGGCATTGCCATACCTGAAATGAAAAGTACATAGAAATAATAGTATTGACTTATTGAAATATTGCGTAAATAATGAAGATTGCAAATGACGGACGAGAAAATTATCTCTTTTATAATTTAATCCTTGACTATTAATGAATAATAAGAGTTCCGGAAAAAAGTAGATTAGTATTCTCTGAGGTCAGTTATGCTTTTTTGCTGTTTAAGGTTGAATTGACTTCCAATTAATTAGATAAGCACGCAATATTACAATTTTTTAAAATCTGTATTTAAAGAACGGCATCATGTTTCCTTGTTCATGATATTTTTTTGATACTGGCTAGATACTTATTAATTGAAATAGTGACCTTGGCGATTATAGGAATTTGTCACATTTATGTGAATAGAAACATAGTTACAGGTGATTATCATACCTTGATTCATTAGACAGAATAAAACATAAAACAAATCTGATTTTTTATCAATCATTTGGAAAAATTAAGTCAGAATATATATACAATTTAAAAGAACCTCTTTTGATAGTAGACTCAACTGTTCTGCTTTTATTTGATTATTATTTATTCATAGTCAATTCAAACTAATTTAATTAGCAACTTTTGAATATTCAAATTTTTATTTTGGTTTCTCGAGAATCAATATGATTCAAGTTTTATTTCTGAAATTTGAGTGGCATACCTTTTTGCTTGCAAAGGTTGTAGATGATGAATCCTACGACTAGAAGAATAGCAATCTTGCTGAGAATAAGAGCTTTCAAAGCTTTAAGTCCACTTAAAGCGAATAGGATAGGCATCAAAACTTTCATTTTCAGTTTCAGGAACAAAAGAGCTGTGAGCAGAGCTTTCCTTTTCAAGATATCACGAGCTGAAAACAAGAAAAGGTAGTTATTCCAATTTGTATATTATTATGTTGCGTGTAAGAAAGCTTTCAAGTGAGAAAAATAGAAAAATAGTATATTTGGAGTCATTAATGTGTATTAAACGAAAGAGGTATGTTTAAATAGAGGATACTGGCTTGTTCTTCAATAAGTTGAGAGGATAACGTGTTTCTAAGTGAAAACATCATTTCAATAGGAATAAATTCATGATGAGCGTCAACGTATAGGCAACTTTCACCTTCAGTGTGCTGTGCACTTTGCGGGCGAAAGTTATTGTTTCCTATGGAATTGGACTTTTCGTTATTCGTACTGAATATAAAATGAGACCTAATTTAAAAGGGAAAATATGTATCGCAAGCAAATTTCTACGTTATACTTACATTCTGAGCCAGTAGTAGCAATATCAAGTCCAGTTGATGGGTTGTACACGATTTCAGATCCGCTGAAAAGCATTTCCGGGAGTGGAACGCGGAATTCATGAGTGTTAATGACACGGGACATTCTTTTAAAAATGGCTGCGTCCACATTCTGAAATGAAAAAAAATGTTGCGTTTTCAAAAGTGATATACACACAAATTTCAGTGCTTGAGGAAGATCAATAAAATCATCAAGTATAATTCGTTATAGTTCATCTTGATATTAGAGGCAATTAAAATTATAATTCGAAAGAATTGACATTCGCTATTTGGCTAGGTTATTCAAAATCAGAACGTTATTTGTAGAAATTGTATTGAAATATAGATATTATTGAAATTCAATTTTCAAAACAATGTTTTTATGCCCATAGTCATTTTGGTATTCAGATTTTTTTTAATCATTCTACCGTACAGAATGTCGTGGACAATAAATAAAATTACATATCATAAGACAATAATCAGTAACGTCTTAAGAAATTGTTCGATAATCCTTTTTTGTTGGATGATTTAGGTACAATAAGTAGCACTTTTTTCTGTTTTTGTCTCATTTTATACCTTAACATTTCTTGCATCTTCTTCAATCCCCAACATCGTATCCAAATAACTCAGCACTTTTGTCTTGACACAAGACATATCGTAACAGGTATCCAAGACTTCGTTGACCAAGTTCTCCCCAGAGGCGATCTTCTCGCTGGCCACGACGCCCAAAAGGGCCAAACTGACTACGGTTACTACAAACCTCTGCATTGTTGGTAACTATCAAACTCGAAGACAATCGATTACTGCTCTTCCACCGCCATGGGTGCGGTTATATATCAGAATTATCGGGTTAACAGAACGCGTGTGCCTTGTATGATAAGTTGTTGAGGAATCAAAATAGTAGTGTAGCGGATTTCATTTGTTTGGCGTGGTTCCGGTCGCCATACCGATGTGTTTCGCTCTCGTTTGATTTGGAGTTGGGTTGTTTAGGGACGAATTAGGATGTGCTCGAAGAAAGTAGAGCAAAAAGGGACGCGGAAATATTTTCTACAAACACTAACCTGATGAATTTTCCGTATGCGAATAAGATTATTTCGGTAAATTTAATTTACTCTGATTACAATTGAATTGAATGAATAGCTTGTATATTCACGATAAGTTTTAATTTGAATTTAATTTCGTAGGACTTGATTACCATAGCTATTGCGTTATGTTTTTTGTTGAAATGTCATCTCAAAATTACTGTAAAAATAAATATTATTGAATTTTTATTTAGCATAATGACTAATAGATTGATAGGAAGGCAGTGTTTGTTCATCAATAGAGGAAGTTTTTATGTAAATAAGTAAGTTTTTTTCTGAATTTTGGGAATCTATAATAAAGTTGCTTCTGCAGAATATTTTGAAACGCCTAGATATGAATTTTGGATTCAGCGGTTCAGGCGTAGGATCTTTGGAAAGGCACGCATGTTCATGTATATACACCCCTCTTAGTTTCCTCAATTATTGAAAATTCTGGAATTTATTGGTATGCGGCAGGCGTAAAGTACTGGGTTCGATTCCTAACGATGCACATCACATTTCCGATAAATTTTTCACTCTTGAAGGTTGAATTACACAATTGTCCATATTTTATTCGCACTTTCACCGTGGGATGGGACGGTGGATTCAAATGATTATTTTTACCTGTCAAATTTCGACCAATAGAATTGCACCATTCGACGTCACGTGGTACAACTTACACGGTTTTCAAGTGGAAATTTTTTGGAAATTTTGTCTGTTGGTTATATATACAAAACAAAGAATATTCAGCCGCGTTGATTCAGCATCTGTCAAACTGACAGACAGATTGAATGTGAAAATGAGCAGATTCAGAGTCGAGTCTCTGGAATATATTGATGAATTTGGATGGGAAAAATAATCTTCCGAATACCATTCGTGATTAAATTTAACCTGGCAAAATTTTTAGATTGTTACGAGAGCCTGCTACCAATTTATTTCGTGATATTGATCAAAAATCACTCGCTTGACAGCTCGTGATTTTTCTGTCAATATCACTCAATAAATTGCTAAGCAACAAGCTCTCGTAACAATCTAAGAATTTTTCCGGTGAAATTTAACCACTTATGATATTATATATGAATATTGAGTTTGTTGATCTATTATTATCCATTGGATAAGATCAATTTTAGGTTCTTACTACATAGAATCATGTGCAAACCTATGAGTTTTGAAGATTTATGAATTTGTAAATTATGAGCAAAATCGTCATGAATTTGTGAATTACGAGCAAAATCGTCATGAATTTGTAAATTATGAGCAAAATCGTCATGAATTTGTCAAACTTATGAACGAGTTTGCATCATTCAACCTAAATCCATGTGTTTTTCTTATCAATTTTCTAATGGACTTATAGAATTGCAACTTTAATCCAGATTAAAGAGTATATATTTTTTGTACAACATGTAAGTAATTGAAAGATCGAAGCTGTATTTTGAAAATGAGCCAAAAAATTAAAAGATCCAGCTGAAGATGTACTTGCTGTACACATAAGATATTGCTTATTCTTTGCCCTACTTCAACCACGTGATCAACACTTCCGTTTGTTATATTCTCGAACGGTAAACTATTTAGAAAACGTTCAATCCTAGTAATAATTATTTTTATTCGTCAAAAATCTTGTCAGTCAATGTTGAATTACAGAACACAGTGAAATGATTTTTCTGGTAAATAAAGACTACTATTATCATCAGTACGCAGAATTGGTTATTAATTCGAATATTACTGAAATAAATATTTTGTCCAAAGTATAAAGAAGATAAAAGATTGTTCCCTTCGTATTACTCACCTATAATATTTGAGCATATTAATTTGCTTACAGAAACAATCCATCCTAGAATGAATAGGTAAGGAAATGAAATGTACTTATCGTATGAATAGAAAATTTTTGATGAAACATAAATCCGAACGAGTCTGACAAAAATTTGTGAGTATTCGGAAATTCAAATAAAGTTTCTATATCGAAACAAACATTGATTATAATGTTTAATACAATGCTCTAAGTTTAAAGTGGAAGAAGTATCAGAAATCAACCATAAAAAATGTAATGCGTTTCTTCGGAATACACTTATCATTTGTTAATTCTTATACTGATAAAAATAATAATTTTTTTTATAATAGCTGCATTGAAACAACGCATTCCAACGCCTGTTTTGTTAATTGAAACAAGACAATTTCAGTCAAATGCGAGTGTAGCCGGGCAGAAACAGGCCTGTTTCTATGGGAGAAACAAGCTTGTTTCGGCCCGCTGAATTTGCTTCTTACATCGTTTTATCCCGGGCAGAGTCGCATTTGTTCATTGTCAATCTCTGCATGAAAATCATATAACTTCAGTTAATTTGACAGTTGTTGTATCTGTAACTGTAAATTAAATCAAAAAACGATTAGTTTCAAGAAAAAAAGTATTATTATGACAGTTTCAAGTACACCACTACATCTTATTGATAAAGCACAAGCAGTTACTCTCGATTTGTTACCCGCAAAATAAAAAGAAAAATATTTACTTTGTTATGACAAATTTGTAATATGGAAAGTTTCAATGCAGATATTATGAAAAATTCAGTGTGTGGCACGAGACAAAACACGATTTCAGCTGAGGGTGATGCCAGCCCTCGCTTCGCTCGGGCAAGTAGCACTCATCCTCAACTGAAATCGTCTTGTTTTGTCCCTTGCCACACAATATTTTTCATGCTCTGAAAACTATGACAAGGTTAGTGAAAGACGTGAGTCTTGGAGCTCTCGGTATCGGTTTCGATTTCGAGACCCATTCCAATACAGATACTATCTTTTCGAATCGAGACGAAGACCGATAACAAGTACTTCGAGATATATGTGATACTGATACTATTGTGATCTTGATCCCAAAAGTCTAAAAAGTTCACAGGAGAGAAAATCGACTTTCAGACGGAGCCGCCAAATGGTTTATTTCTATTCAGTTATGGAGCCGCCAATCTCCCTGAGTTATTTCATATCATGCTGCTCTTGTCAATAGTAAACTACATAGCATGATTTCATAGTGTATTTCTACTTGTTTTCTAGCCTGTAAGGGTACAAAATATAACTATAGGTATTTTGGGAGTTCAAAGAACTGAGATTTTGTGTCTTGAGATGCAGTGATATGTCATTAAAAATAACTCTAGATACTTGTACCATCCAGCGAACAAGTTCGGAAGTGATTTGATGTAATTATTGTAGAAGAGAGTCTTCTAAGATTACTAAGAGGCAGGCTTAAGTCAGTCTCTTCAGCTCGATGTTAGTCTCTGACGTGTCAGGTGGCCTCGATCTCGGCACCAAACTACCTGTATCTTTAATCCTCTACTCGAACTTGGCACTATACTATGGAATAGGACTAATAACTTAATCGTTCTGCCTGACTGAGACTCTCTGGATACATGCGATTTTATATTAAATTAGTTTACAAAATTCAACTATTTGTCTGTTGCTGTGAATTTTATGGTTGATAATGTTCGCTTATAACTTGTTTTAGTCAAAGAAGACTTAAAATTTTTTTGTACAGCTCTAGTTCCTTTGTTTTTGATTTTTATCATTCCTGCGTATTTGTTCGTCGATAACGTGCTTATTTCACTGTGTTAAGATTGATATCTAGAGTTTCTGTGACATGAGTAGTTCAAGGAGACGTTGTTTGAACTATCCAAATCATTTTTGCTACATATGCGGAGAATATGTGTTCAAGTATTGTAGAAAAGTTCATCGAAGTTGGTTGAAAGCACCTATTTTCTGTATTTTGGGATGCTCTTGGATAAAAATGACAAATCTTGGGCTCCTGATTGTGTTTGCAAATCGTGTGTTGAATATTCAAGATTATGGAAAAGTGCTAAAAGAAGTGATTTCAAATTTGGAACACCGACGATTTGGCGGGAGCCCCGAAATCATCTCGATGACTGTTATTTTGTAGTGTGAACATAAACGGCATAAACGCTAAAAATCGAACTAAATGGCAGTATACAAGTTACAAAATTATTCTACCACCATTGCATATAAAACTGCGCATCACATATCAGTTTGTTAAATCACTAGATAAAGACGGAGACTGCTTTTTTTACGTTTGCAAAAAAATTCCTCAGCTCACTATTGAAAAGATTAGAGCAGGTATTTTGGATGTCCCCCAAATTAGACGACCTACGAAAGATACTTAAATCAAAAATTCTTTGACTAAGCTTGAATTAAGGGCTTTGACAGCTTTTGTCTCTGTGAAGCAGAGCTTTCTCGGAAATACGAAATCAGAAAATCATATTGAACTTGTTGAAGACCTATTTTTACAATTAAAAAATATTGGGTGCAATATGAGTACTCCACTTTCTCCATAGTCGCCTGGGCAGGTTTCCGGAAAATTTAGGAGATATGAGCCAGGAGCAAGGAAAGCGTAAGCATCAGGATATACACGTGATGGAAGAACGTTATCAAGGTTTCTGGGATGATGTCTGACTATTGCTGGTCTCTGATACGCTATTTTCCTAAGTCTACACATAAGAGAAGAGCTCTAAAGCAAAGTTTTTCAGAACTCAATGATTAATTCAATTTATTAATGAATTTTTCCATGTAAATACATGTTTTTTTCTGTTTTAAACGTACATAGCTGAAACTCAAAAACTAGAGCTGATAAAAAAGTTTTGCTTACATATTTAAAATAGGGATAACATATTTACTCAGCAACAGCCAAAAATTTTCCGGCAACAGATGTACTGTAAACTAGTGATTATTAATAAACCAGACTTAAATTTAGCCATACATTTGAACTCATGATTTGACTACATTTCGGCCCAACATGAGGAGCTTAGTCCACATATCTCGGCTGTCTCGGACTCAAGTTCTATCCCACAGGCGCACGCATCGCAATTCTGTATTATTGAGGGATGTTCTTCAAAAGTGCGAGCGTAGCGAACTAGCCTACAATCATTAATATCAACTGTATCTCAGCCCAACATGAGTGATTTCAAAGTTGTACTCATTTATAAAACCAAATCTTACAAGATGGATGTAGGTTTATTTCAAATTGACAGTGGCGAGTTCATGTGCGCCCCGTACTCATCGACTTAGTACTGGTACCGACTTCATGTCCTCGGTGTCGAATACGGGTACGCCCTACGTGTCACTCAATGATAACAGTAGAAAACATGGAGCTAATGTGATTACTAATAAATTGTAGAAATGAATAATTTATTATGAATTAGATTTGATCCCTACTTTCTTATTACCAACATTAATCTGTTGATCATATCGTCTGCATCATCATACAAAATCCAAGAGAGTAACTTTATCAAAAAGTCATCAACAAAGAGACCGTATCCTCTCTCCAGACTGTCTCTACATATAAGTATAGCTATCATAGTGTCGTACTTGAACAGCTCGTAAGAATATAGAATTTGGTGGGTAGCAGTAGCAGTTACTCCTCACATACTGATGGAAACGCACACAGTTCAACTTTTACTTGTAAATTTTGGTTAGAAAATGTCCCTGTGTGAGTTTATAATGATGCTGCCTGTAGATATATTGTTGGATAATCAAGCGAATTTCTTTGTACTGTATAATACCTGATAATCTTCAAGAATACCAATTGAGATCACTGCGAGACAAAAAAAATACAAGAACATCATTTGTACATACTTTTTCAAATTAAAATGTTTCCAAAAGTATCTGGGACTGTTATTTATGATAGAATTAGAGTTTAGAGTTACACAGATTATTTGGCTCAATATAGCTCAATTACAGCTATTTCAAATTATTGAGATCGGGCATAAAAATTCTGATAATCTATCGAAATAGTGTGGAGTATGATACATTAGTCAATGAAGAAAAAGGGTTCGTGGTTACTTTTCTTGAGTGACTAACCACATTTTACAAGACTGTACTCAATCTAACACTTCTCTAAGAACGTCTCGAATAATTTGATTATGTCTTAACACTGATAGAACATTAGATATGCTATTAGTAAAACATAAAAATCATGGAGTAGCCATGAGATGGTTGTAATGGTATCTATTATGTCTCCTGTAGCTTCTCCATTATTCCCTCACTTAGTGAATGAATATTTTCATTTCAAATAACGATAGTAACAATATTCAACAAATCTCAATGTTATTGCACAATACTTTATAACCTGACTCTTCTGGAGAGAGATGTACACTGTTCTTCTGTAATTAATAATGCAAAAAAATGCACAAGCACATAATCAAGAAAAAAAAAACAAATCAGCAAAAATATAAATGTTTGTAAGAGTACTGACCACATTATGTACAATCTATATTTCACCAAATGAAGAAAGAAGTTTTGCAGTAAAAATAATTTATTATAAATATACAACAATCATAAATAAACAATAACATCAATAGTACGCATTGTACGCCATTTGTTGAGCATCATCATTACTATTTGCATCCATCGATCTAGCCGCATAATGGCTATTATATGCTTCCCATGGTCCATGGGCCGAAATTTGTGGATGACTGTGATCTGTAGCAAGCTTCTTGCAAAGTTGGAAAATTGATAAAACCACCGAAATCACAAAGGAGTAGAATGAGATCTGGAGAGCGTACCAACTTTTCAGACCTAGTACACCCAAGATGAAGGGGATCAAGGTCACGGCCTTGAGAAGAACGAATGCGATGATCGGGACCACTATTTTCTTGATCTTCGACTTACGGGCTGAAAAAAATTCAACAATGTTATTCTTATTATTGTACCACAAGTAGGTGACTTAATTGAGAATTTTGACATTATTATATTGTTATCACATTTGAGTTATATATCTTTTTTTAAGTGTTTAATAATTTCAAAGTTGAGTTTCTCTGTTTAAAATTAATTTAAATGGTTAACTGTACCTTCACCATGTTCAGATAATTTTAAATTGAAGTCTAATTCATCATTATCCAAATTTCTGGCTTCTAGTGTGACAGCAGCACCCAGAGGAAGCTTGAATGTGATGTCATGGCTTTGGATGTATTCTTTCACTTTATCTTCAAAACTTTTGTCTCCTCTGGATTCGATTTCATTTGCTCTGTATTCGTTTCTCGTTACTTCTACATTTCCTAGCTAAAAATTATTATCAAATTGTTACAATCAATAATTTGAGAGATGCTATCAAGTATAGATCACCTTATAAGAGTCTTTGTTGAACACAGTATCCAAAAACGTCATAAACTTATATTTAATACAAGCTAACGTATCATCTCCAGCACATAGCGCTCTCATCTCTTCCAAAGGTGAATTTGTTAACGGGCTGGCGGTCGCCATGGCAAGGACCGCCACGAAAATTGTCACCTTGGTAAACACCATCTTACTTGGTGAAAAAACTAAACGGTTTGATCGTTTTATGTTCACGGACAGGTATTTATTGCTACGCATCGGAAGTGGTTATAAAGTTTAGCGCTGATGTTCGCATTTCTTTTCACTTATTTGGCATGCGGTAGGAAGTGGATGGCACTAGTGTGGATTATTAATTTTGTGTCGCGACGATTTGTCTGAATTTAGTGCAACGATTGGTTATTCAGGGCGGTGGTGTTGATCGGCCTTAATATCTAACGCTTTCTTGCTTGTACTTTTGATTGACACACATTTTACGAATACTTTTGCAGGAGAATTTGGAATTGGGACCCACATTATAATGAATAATAAGCAATTGTTGAAACATATATTGATGATGTATTGTTATATTTTATTCAATATGAGCTTTTTGATCATATCACAACGATATTGTTGAATTTCAGAAAAAAATCTAAGGAACATAACATAACATTCTGTGATAACGAAGAATTATAACAACATCAAGAGGACTTTTGTACACTCTGTGCCGCGGTTTGTATTCTATTATCGATAGCCTCGAGACTTGGCAATAAATGTGATTCATTCCAAACCATGATTTAATTTTTAATTTCTTCAAATATTTATTATGACATTAATTTGTCTTTGAAAAATGACTTGCGTCTCCGTCCTCCAATCTGTTAGCTTGAAGATACGCTACAGATCACAATTCTCCACTAATTTTGGTAATATTGCCTTCCAAGGACTCGAATACGAAGCTCCAGTAATTTTTATATTGAATTGTTAGAATTTGGCGAGAATAAATAATTATTCGAAAGCTCTATAATTAACGGAATATCTTTCTGGATTATTGTACAGTAACTATATTAAAAAAGTCTCCAGCAACTATTGAAGAAGTAAACGTTGGAAATTCTCATAGGAAGGACTGGATTGCGGAAGAAGAACGTTTTGAATATGAACGTACAAAATTTTGGATAACTGGATAAAATCTATAATTGAAATGAAAAATTGCGTATCCTTCTTCTGTGCATCTGTGCTTTCACTTAATATATCTGCATAATATGAACCAAATACTACAATTTGCTGTCCTTGATTACAAATCCGTCTACCAAAGTTGTAGATACCGTAATGGTATGTGCCGTACTTCTTATGGAATTATAAATTCATTTTCAATACCTATTCTACATTTGTTTTATAAATAAAAGCTGAGCCTAAAGTCATTAGTGTCCATAAGTCGATCACAATGGCATTCGTCAAGACATTTAGTTTACTGCTCCTTGTAACAATGGTTTCTGCTAGTAGAAGCTATAAGGTGGGCATGTTCCAATGTTTGTTTGAATAAAGTGCATAATTAAATCGTTTTTAGTTGTCAGAAGATGTTGAAGTAGTGAACAATGGAGAAGAATTGAAAAATGAAGCGAGAGGAGGCAAAAACTTGGAGGATACTGTCTTAGGGTTTATTCAAAGTCATGATGTAAACTTAAAACTTCCATTGGATACCGCTGCTACAGTCAGCGCTCGTAATATAAATAATGGTGAACTGAACTTCAAACTGAAGATGTCTTCTGACAAAGCTGAAGGTAATACTTTCTAATTTTTTTTACATTGTTAGTACTCCAATTGTATGTTTCAAGTATATGGAGAAATATTTTTCCAATATTAAAAAATGTACAGGAATTTTTATTTGAGTCAATTTTGAATCAAACTTGTTGATCGAAGTCCCAGATCTGATTTAAAACCGAGTGAAATACTGAATAAGATTTGAAAGATTTTGGTTTTTGTTGTATATTTGTTGAACATGACTCGAGTATCAAATATAACTTCTCATGTAAAACTGAAAGGATTGACTATATCAGAAATAATAATATTGTTATATAGTCGAAATAAACCGAAATTGCTTATGAGAAATATTGCGATAAATACATAATCTTATCAAAGTGCGAAAGCACGCATATAAAGATTGATTATTAGTGTTTTTGTTTCGAATATTTCAGGCCGCGGTGCGAAAAAACGTATCAAGAAAGCCATGCTCTCTCTTGCTGTTCTCCTAGGAATAAAAGCTATTACTCTTGTTCCTCTTATCCTGGGTATACTAGGACTGAAAACTTTCAATGCCATCCAGTTGGCCGTTATTACGTTTTTCTTTACCTTTGGAATGGGTATCTATGAGATGACAAAGAAATTCGGAGCGAGTGAGGCTCCAATGATTGTCTCACCTCCATGGAATTCGCGTAGATCTTTTAATGAAGAGCTTCCAATTGCTGATACGCCACAAATGGCCTACAATGCTCACTACAAGAATATTTGATAACTTATTATGATATTTATTTGTACATATTTATAATAAACCACTTCTGAATGAGAATAGTTGTTCAGTCAATGATAAGTTATTGCTATTTGGGTTAATACGAATTGCAAACTTTCTGAGTAGTTGTAGTTACTATATCTGTTGCTTGAGTGAGATGTACTGATCCATTTTTTTTCCCTGTTGAAATACATATAAATACCTATTAAGTACATCATATGAAGTATCTATTAGAATTAGAGTATTTACAGGTTTATAAATTTGTGATATATAAACAAAATCACAATGAATTTCACATCTTTTTGAACGAGTTATCAGTATTCAACAATAATCGATGCGTCTCTGTCAGTTTTTGTGAATTTATGGATCCAAAAGTAACATAGATGTCACTGAGGTGCAACAAGAATTAAAGCAAAGCCTGAAAAGACTCTGGAAATTATTTGTTCATCTCCATTACTTTACTGAAAATTGAGGTAAAAAGGAAGTGCCGAGTTGGGGAGACCTGGGGGAGCTGTGGCAGAGGAGAGCTGTGCCATAGTCGTTCACTTGGAGACTATGGCCGTTAGCAAGGTGACAACAACGTGCGTTTGTTGTTTTTGAGGCGCGCTATTTGACGCATCACGCGTCAACGGTGCTCATTAAGCGGTACATCCGCATACAAGAAATTGCAGAAAGTGAGTTTCCAACCAAAATTTTGATTGCTTATATATCGTTATGTATTATGTTTACATTGTTATAAATTTTTCTCTCAAATGCTATAGTTGTCCAAGTTTCATAGCGTGGTACTGTTTTTTTGTGTTGACATCTTGTTTCGAAATTACAATCCGACCGGTCCACAGTTTTTTTTCAACTAGTCGAGTTGTGTTGTGACAGCTGGTCACAACTATCCTATTTTTGCTTATTTTTCTGGCAAGGTCCATCCCCTGTCTTTTAGTGTGATGTTGCATGCGGAATTGCTATTGCATTGCCTCAGAATGCCTAATAAATATGAACGAAAGACTTATAGGGGCATGACTAATGTCGGAACTTATGAACTGGCCTTTGAAGTAGTCACTATTTCATGCCTAGTCAAGTCACTGATCGCATTTACCCAATCCAGAAACTGAGGAATATCCAGAAGAAAGAACCTTCACTCCAAATCTAACTATTGGTATTGTTGAGAACAAATGACATTGCTATCAGAGAATTTAATATGAAAACAGAAAACTTTACTCCAAGTATGTCTACAGATCAGAAAATAAAATTTTCCAGCAGTTCATCTACTCTGAGCTAATGCCGAAGAAACCGTTGCCCTTACATCTACAGCACGTATTCCTCCTGCCACTACTTCTAATGTGATCACTTAAGCTGTTGCCAGAAGCTTCGCTAAGAAAAAAAAAAACCCTACCGAATAGACACACCTATAAAGAATGAAATTGTTGCCATAGAAGCTAGTAGAAAGATAAAGAGTGTGAAAAAGCGTGTGTTAAGTGAGAAAAAGAAGAAATCTGTAAAAATAAAGGAAAAGACTAATAGGATAAGTAAAGTTGATGATGAAGAGGATGAAAAGACGAAGAAAATGCAGAAAAAATTTGTTTTTGCATGTGTTGCCTTGAGCGCTTTGCCAATAGCAAATCGAAAGATAACCGGGTTCAGTGCCTTGAATGCCAATATAATGATGTTTTTCATTTACTAAATAGTCTAAATTCATAGGTGTCACAACTTACCTCAAATCAGGAGAGCTGTGACAAGGAAGTAGTTTTTGTATCTGAAGATTTTCTTAGACACCTTGATACTTTTATCAATTTTAATGATTGTTTCTCAAACAGTATAGATTGGGCTACATTGACTCAGGAGTTCATAGATGTAGAATGTTTCTTAACTGAGATATATTAGTTGGAGGAAAAACTGTCACAACCCTCCTCGGTCTTCCCTACTCTAATCCTCTCCTATGAAAAACTCATCCAAAAGAAACCATCTCAAGTTATTAGGACAAGAATAGTAGTTTTGAATTACAATATTGTTCTTGTGTTCGAACATGGCTTTTAAAAAAGATCCAGATCTTTTTTTTTACCAGGTAATAAATATCCGGAGATGTACCACTTGAGCTTCAAATTTAGTTTTATCCTAATCTTTGAGGTCTGATGAGCATTTTTCCCTTATTCCCTATGTATCACTTGTACCCAGTTTATTATTTCAATCTTCCAATCCCAAATAAAGGTTTGTTTTTCAATGCCAGAAATTATGAATTAAAATAATAAACGAACTTTTTCAATATGGATACAATTTATATTTATGTAACATGTACATCATCCAATACCGACAGAAAACCAAATATATTTGGATGAGACTTATGAAAAAAAAAATCACAACAATTTGTGGTTTGATATTCAATCGATGAACCTAAATTTGAGCTACCTCCATTCAAGTTTGAAAATTCTACATTCCACTTACTATCATCATGCTTTATACAATAATCTGGTAATCCTTCGGAAAGCGCATCCTGGAAACCCTTGCTCTACAGATGAAAAATTTGACCGGGAAGCTCGAACAGTTGATATTGCTTTGAAATCTAGATTCTTTTACATAAACTGTTTTTAGTAGGAGTGATACTTTCTTCAATAAAATTCCTGGAATATAAGGCATAAACTGAAGTTGATACAAAAATAATGGACCACAATTTCAACAGAATAACTAATTTATTGGAAAAAATAAATATCAAACAAATAAATAAACATTTCAACAAAAATTATATCTAGTGGTAAGCGCTGTAGGCCATCTGTTGTGCATCTCCTTGTCCATCGAAAGACCTATGATGATCCCAATGATAATCATGGTGATCGTGGTGATCGTGGGCAGCAATGTGTGTAATAACAGGAGGAGGCTGATTGGAAGCAAATTTCTTATATAATTCGTACATTCCTACAGCGAAAGATGCGACAAATGTGACGAAACCAAAATTGATGGCATTTGTCGCTGTTATCAACGAGACTCCCAAAATAAGAGGAAGCACAGTTATGGCCTTCAATAAGAGAAGAGCTATGATGGGGAATACCACCTTTTTGATTTTCTTCTTTTTACCTCGACCTGGAAAACAAAAAATACCTCATAGTTTAATCACAAATGATACAATTAAGTGTTTATTCATTTACTGCATCTCAATGAGACAAATCATGAGAAGGATGGAGCTCTAATCCTGGTTTTACGTGGAATTTAAATTTTGAAATTTGAGTGAAAAAAGATACAATTAAAATTGGTAGCAATAGTAGCTACGATTGTTTTCTTACCTTCATCAACTTCGCTAGAAGATAGCTTCAACTTGAAATTCAAGACTCCACTGTCAATATCCCTGGCGCTGACTGTAGCAGCAGCTTCTAAAGGTAGTTTTACTTTAACATCATGGCTTTGAACAAATCCTAAAACTGAGTCCTCCAAATTCTTCTCTCCTCTTGCTTCATTAATGACTTTATGCCCATTGCTGAATACTTCCACATCATCCGAAAGCTATAAGTAAAAAACTATTTAGATTTTTTTCCAGTAAGCAATGAAGATATTTTCACCTGATAGCTCTTGTTCTCATGTTTGGCACAAACCGCGCCAATGAGTAAAAGAATCAAACCAAATTTGGTGAATGACATTGTTTAACAAGCGATCGAATTGTGACAATTGGAAAAGCGATGTTCGGTTTTTATTTGTTATGTACAGAAAGTTGAGAGAGGTGGTACTATTGAAATTGAATTCGTAATAGACTTGTATTGAATGTAGGAAATAGGGCTAGAGAAAATGAAATTTGAATCGTATCCTTTTGTGCTTGTATTAGGTATGAATTTAATAACATTTAAAACAACTCGCTTTCATTATTGCTTATTTGGTTTATGATGATATTTATATAGTTAAAAAGTGTTTGATCGAATAAGAAGATAAATGTGAGATACCAGAGAGTTAGGGACAGCAGTAATTTTAGAAACTCAAACTAGAATCAATGTATAATATTCCGGTTACCAGAAGTTAACAAAAACAAACTGAAGCCTGTTTATTCACAATTTCTAGACACTATTCTAAATATATAAATTCTGTAGAAATCAATTTTTTTTCTCGTTAAATGTAATTGATCTTTGTATATTGGGTCTACGACGAGAGAAAGAATCGGACTTCAAGCACCTCATCCAATTGAAATTGAAAAAATGAAGTCCGATATTAGCCAAATTTAAGTATATGTTTAGTATTGGTTTTTTGATTATTTTAATTTCTTACTTCTCTTGGAAATTTTTATTTAAAACTATTAGAGAGTTTTTGCAAGCCATCGCTAATGAAACGTTAACGCTAACGTCAAAAACAATTTTCTTCGCGCATCCGTATTGAAATTGATGAATAAGCTCATTGTTTGTACCTTATGACGTTATTTATGTTTGCTAATGCTTGAAGTTTCTTGTGAGTACTCTGTGATTCAAGCTTGCATTATTGAGCAAGCATTCCTTAGAAAATTAGTTTTTTACGTTAGCGTTATCGTATCAATAGCGGGGGCTTGCAGAAAGTCCCTATTATTTCAAAGTTTGTTGGACTTTCCAAGTAATAATTCTTAATATTTCATTAAACTTCAAATTTATTGGTTCCATCACAATGGCAAATGATAAGACTGCTGCGGTGGATGGAATTAGAAGTACATACGACATATTTTCATGATTTGTTTTGAATTTACAGTTTTTTTCAATGTAGAATTGGAATATGATATAACTCTCGAGGATACCAAGGACAATTATATCAATTGTAATTGCCTATTGAGAGTTATCTGCTCATTTCTAAACACTCAGCTCACGCATCAATGCATTTTCAATTAGACAAATTAAAACTACGACGTGCTTTGAGATATAATATTCTTTGTTCATGAAAATTGATTGTATATAGAATAATATTCCATAAATATCACGCAGAACACAAAGAAATGTTGGAAGAAGAAGTTTCCACAATGCTGAAAGTTGAAATAGATATTAACAAAGAAAATTGGAGATAGAAACAGATACGAAAGACTGAGGAATAAATGAAACAAAAACCTAAGGGAAACAAAGAGAATATGGATAAAAAATGAAATAACATGTGTAAAAGAAGAAAGAAAAAACAAGAACAGAGAATTTTTACCAACAAATTGACGAACAAAATAGGTCCTATGAACAAAAAAGCGTATGGCATGAAGGGTAAATCTGAAAACATAGCAGAAAATGAACAACAGTATAAACAAGTATGGATCGAATATTCTAAAGAATGCTGGCAGATTGATGGCAAAATCTGGAAGACAAAATACAAGAAGACAATGAGACAGAGACAATAGCAGAGAAATAGAAGATGTATCAAGAAACAGTCTCAACGGAAAAACCTCTGGAAAAGACAAAATTAACAGATAACTCATAAAATATGAGGGTGAAACACTACAACTGCATATATATGAGCTCATACTTAAAATATGGAGGGAAGAAAAAATACCAGAAGAGTGAAAAATGAGGAAGATTGTCACAATTAATAGGAAAGAAGATCAAAAATATGCCAGAATTACAGAGGAATTACACTGCTGAACTCTACGTACAAAATCCTGTCTACAATAACACAAAGAAACATTTAATTGAAAAAAACCATAACATATAGCATGAATACAGAGATACTCTTAATAGATTTCAAACAAGCTTTCGACTTAATCAGAAGAGGAAAGCTAATGACAGCTTTAAATGAACTATAAATACCAGGAAAATTAAGGAGATTGATAGTGATGACAATTGGAAAAACAAAAATCAGTATTATAACACAAAAAGGAGAAACAGAAGATTTTGTGATGAACAAAGGAGTTAGATAAGGAGATGCACTATCAACAACTCTGTTCAATTTAGCATCAGAATATGTATTACGAGACATAGAAAAAAGAACCTTAAGAACAAAAGCAATACAAATAATAGCATACGCTGATGATATAGCGATCATAACGAAAAATAGACGAACGATGAAAGAAACGTTACAAGAAATGATAACGGAAAGTAATAACATAGGACTAGAAAAAAATATCAATAAGACATAAATAATAAAACTTGGAGAAACAACAGAGGATAAGAAAATAAAGATTGGAGAATATATTTTGAAAGGGTAGGCAGATCCAATTATTCAAGTGTCACAATAACAAATGAAGATGGAAGAGAAGCATAAATAGAAAAGAAGATAGTAACAACTGAAAGAGCTTCCTACGCAAATAGAAAACTATTGTAAAGTAAAACCCTGTCAACAACAACAAAAGTGAGAATATCTAAGACAATAATAAGGCCATATCACTCTATGCTGTCGGAACGATGACAATGACGGAAAAATACGAAAAATATTTAAGAATAATAGAAGAAAATAATGAGGACAACCCTAGGGCCAGAAAAATATCAGAAAACGAATATGGAACAAGAATAAATCACGAGATAGTAAATAAACTAGAAGAAGAAGACATAGTAAAGAAAATAAAACAGCAAGGAATAAAATGGCTTGAACACCTATGGAGAACTGAAGTACAAGACACAATAAATCAAAATAAGGTACCCCCCTATTCATGACTTACAAAAATTATGTACTATTATTTCAAGTGGATAAATAAAGGTCTTAAAAATTCTATCTACAGGATGAGATCATAGTCCTTACTTTGTATTTCCGAATTAGAAACTTATTGTGTTGACGTCATCTAAATGAATACATTCTCACAAATATATTTGATGTTATGGATGTATGAGACGTTACACTTCCTAAACGAATCGAATTCAAGTTGAAGGTCTCTTGGACGTGAATGAATTTGTTGTTAACACATCGATAGCCCAAATAAATAATCAATGCCAGATATTTAAATTGACGAGCTAGCGGTATACTCACCTACAATTAATGATAATGTTAAACTTGGAAATTGGTAAGTTTCTGTGCAAGAATCAAAAGAAAGCACAATCCTTGAAAAAAAAATGACTTATTCGTCATTTAAGGAAGATTTTACTGTTACATACAAATAGGGATGATTTAAGTGGAAAGAACAGGTTCCCAGGATATATACGATGAATCACTCTTACTTTTGAGATACATTATATTTTTACATGAAAAAAAATAAATGGTTGGTCATCACAGGACGCCCAGCGAATGTGAAACATCTTAGCTAATACTCTAATTTCTAGAAGATGAAAATCAAACACCATTATGGAGTGCATATATATCTATTATTGATTTATACTACAAATAATTTTTGTCATAGTTTGAGTAAATTTTTCTTTACTTCAATGTATCTTTTTTCTCGTTGACAGTTTTTCCACTCCATGAAAAGTTCCATTTCTAACGCCGCTAGTTTTCAACTGACACAATTTTTTTTTATCACTATGAATGAAAGAAATATGTTCTCAGTTTCGATATCCTTGACTGCTACAAAATTCTCGTTCTCTGCAACATTTTTATCACTAACACTCTCCACAGGCTGTGCAGACGTCATAGGAATTTTTCTTGACTCACGTAAATATAACACATTTAATAAAATTCCTTAGCTGTTCACAAAATGCATTACACACAACCAACATGCTCACTAATATAATACACTTAACTTTTATTGGAATTCACGTAGATGCAATACATTCAATGAAATCAACAAGTATGTTTCAAAACTTAGCTATCACGCGTTAAATTTCTCAAAAATTTCTCTTTGAAAAAAAAAGATTATCACCATTGAGAAAATACTTTTCCTGTGTGAAGGCATGAGAGAGCATCATGCCGTTTGTTGTACTTTAGAAATGAAGCCGACCATAAGCTGAGTGTCAGTTTCTTGATTCGAGATGATCTATTACTGTTAATCCATATATTTTTAACTCAATGGAGAATAAAATATCATACTTTTTATGGCCTTCTTTTAATTTTGCGGTTTACACATCGCAAGCAACGCGAAAACTAAGCTTCACAGAGCTCAGCTCTTCATAAAATTATGTATACAGCTTAAGCAGATTGAGCCTATCTATGAAATTATGTTGGTAGAACTCTACACAAGCCGATCCATTCATTTGATCGGAAAAAAGTCGGAAAAATGGACAATAATTTTTCGCGACTCGATAAACGTCGTCTTAATAAGTACTTGAGTTTATTTGTTGCAAAAGTTGCTATAATTCAAAAAATCTATGAAATATTGAATGTTTTTTTGAACGACACAAATAAGATATCTTTATCCATCAAATCAAGTTAACGTTGGATTCTTGATGCAAGTGATTTGAGATACAATTGACACTATTTTCCCCTAAAGTTTCTTGAAATAACTGGATAGTTGCACGATCGACATTCCATAACTATTTTGAGAGATGGTTATCACAATTTCTAGAATGATTCTGTACTCTACATCTACATCTAGACCTGACAAAGGGGAGAAAAGAGAAATACATATCAACTTTGATATTTTAATAATAAATAATATACAATAAATAATTATTTGTCGATTCTATTGGTGCCCTTTGTACGCAATTTGTTCTCCTTCAAGTGATCTGCTGTATCCAGTATCCCAACCTCCTGGTGCTGCATGTTCAACATGGTGGTCCACATGATGATGAGGATAATGCACAACCTCATAATTTACCACTTTAGGCTTGGTGAACTTGAAAATTAGGATAGCTCCTGTTAAGACCACAGACAACAATGCTAAGGTCATGGCTTTCCATGTCTTAAGAGCGATTGCGGCCAAAAGGATAGGTACGATGACAGCAGTTTTGAATTTTAAACCTAATAGGAATGGGATCATAAGTTTTTTGATGATTTTCTTCTTTCCGCGGCCTTCTTCGACTAGCGGGACATTGATATCTTGAGGGACTAGAGATCGAGGGAGGAAGCTGAATGATTTCAAAGCAGATGGCATTCTGGCGACTAGACGGTGCGTGGAGAGGAAGTCGTCAAAACGGTCAAAAACATCTCTTTCGCCACGTTGATCCTGAAAAAATAATTTATATGAGCTACTAAACCGTGTTTATTGAGATAATTCTGAAATTTCTTGAATACGGTTTCTCTGGAAAGATTATGTCAGACTATTATTTTGTAAAATTCATTCAATGAAAGAGCAAGTGATTTTTTAGATAATATATTTGAAAGAAGCTCAAGAAATTGTACTTATCCCACATCCCTTAATATTGACACTGAAATGATAAAGAAAAATCTTGGAGGAAACTCTATCAATCTGAACCTGATATATTTATTGGGCAATTTCAAAACATTCTATAATGAAAACAACAATTTATTACTGCTAATAAAATCATTTAATTCAAAAAATATTTTTAAATAAATTCAACACTTTTGAAAATGGATAATGTATGACGAGGGAAATAAGTAGAAGAGTTATATCGATATTAATGGAAACCTTTCAATTTCAATTGAAATTTTTAAGAATAATGTTTTAAAAAATTATCTCAAAAGTATCTCACCTCAATCTGGACATTGGGATCCTTCACAATGCTCAAATCTTCCGTGATTTCAATAACATCCTTATCTGCCACTTGATTAATCCAGTTAAGGGCTTTTGGCCTGACACAACTAACCGAAAAATCCTTGAGACACGAGGCGTACATGTCAAAGAAAACATCCGACGCTTTTGGAGTTGCTATAGCAACACCCATCATACAACAAATCAACAATAACGACTTGAAAGCCATGGCTGATAACCGGACAATGTCAAGGTAGACGCCATCATGAGTTTATATACTTCGATCGCCGGAAATCGGAACCTTACCGGACAATGAGGGCAGCCGTGACCGGAATTGACCTAGGAGATTGATATTCTTGAAGGACATGTAGTATTTGCTACGTTTAGGAGTTTTTGTGTCAACCGCACCTGAAGAATGAAATCGCGGACAAAAATCGAAAGCGATTGATTTCATATTCTTTTGTTTTGGCATGTTTGGGTTTTGGAATGAGGCTTCTAAAGAAGAATACCTATTATATTTTCATTGAGTTGTGTTATAGAAACGTGAAATCCTGGAATCTCATAGCTAATATATATTATAGTCTTTCATTTTCACTAGACCCTTTCATATTCATTATTTTTGCAGCTTATTACTTGCTGTATAAGATATTCTATCACAATGAGATGTTCAATCAATTTCTGAATTATAACAGCCTATTCCGAAATGATTTGATGCAAATTACACTCAAATTAGTGTATTAATAAAAAAAAATCAGACGTGAACATCACGTAACTTACTTCTACATCACTGGATGTATATAATACGATGAAATTTTGTATTTGATCGTATATATCATTGGATATGTATAATCAAACAGAAAATCTAATCGTTCCACAGTTAATCGTTTTGGATTTACCCAAGAGATTCTAAAAATCTGTCAAGTAAAATGCGCTTTCAGCCAAGTCGGTTGCTATGGAAACAGTAGGTCATTTTTCTTATATTACAACATTCCTAAATACTGATTTCCAAAATTCTAGGACTACCAACAGATCTGAATTTATGCGCAAAATTAAAAATAAATTACTACTGAAGTGCATTTCCGGTTCAGTCTATTGTTATAAAAATAGTAGGCAATCATTCAGCTACAGCAGACTGAAATATCAAATTTCAATATTCTACACCTGATTGTTTCGAATTTATGCGAAAAATTCCAAAAGACTGTCAAGAAAAGTGCACTTCCGGCTCGGAGAATCTCAATAAAAATAGCATATGAGCATCTAGACGGTATAATCGTCCTAAATACTGAATTCTAACAATCTACGTTCAATCGTTTTGGATTTATGCGGAAAATTCAAAATATGTTTCGAATAAAGTGCTTTTCCGGCTTAGTCGATAGCAATCTTAATGCAAGGTGTACAACTAGATATTATAAAAGTGCCTAATACAAAATTCAAATATTCTACGACTGATTGTTTATTCGGAAAATTCAAAAAGTCTGTCATATAAAGTGCCCTTCCGGCTCAGCCGATAGTTACAAAAATAGAAGATAGCCATTTAGATGCTACAGCAATTTCAAATGCTGAATTCCAGTATCCTATGGCTGATCATTCTGAATTTATGCGGAAAATTGAAAAAAAGTTTCAAGTTAAGTGCACTTCCGGCTTAGCTGATCGCAATCATAATGCAAGATATACAACAAGATGATATAGAAGTTTATTGTACGAAATTCTATAATATAGAATTTCTAGAATGATCATTCTATATTCATGCAAAAAATTGAAAAAAAAATTCTAGTGAAGTGCACTTCTGGCCTGGCCGATTCTTACAAAAATGGCAGATAACCATTTTAATATAACACCAAGTTCAAATACTGAATTTCAATATCTTACAGTTGATCATTCTAGATTTATTAGAAAAGTTTGAAAAAAGTTTCAAGTAAAGTGCACTTCCGGTACAGACGCTTAGAACCATAATGCGAGGTGCACAAGTAGACCCTATACCAGTCTTGAATACAAAATTTCAACATTATACGTTCAACCAGTTTTGAGATTTGCGAGTTACGCACGAACGCACGCACGCACGGCATTAGCCGAAATTTGTCAAAATGGATTCAGGGATGCTCGAAGCGGATGTCTCCATCAAAATCTAGATAAGTGAATTTTGTCGATTTCACAATACTTTCTTGTACTTAGTACATGTACTTAGTACAAGTGCAATCGAAGACTCATAACACGTTAAAGATGAAAAATTGAGCGTTGCATTGGTTTTATAATAAATTTTAATAAATAATCTCCCTAATAACGTTTGTTTCATCATTATACGATCATTAGTCCAAAAGATATCAGCTTTAAGATTTGTTGCTTAACTTAACACACTATATTGGTAAGGGTTGGGATATTAAGGGCATGACACATGACATTCAAATCAACGTTCATTATATATAATTCTACGATTTTTATTCACGGAGATACAAGCTTCCAAAGTTTTTGCAAACATCCAACCCCCTGTAATACCAGGGTTGCAACTGATTTCAAAATAAGTTTCAACGTTTGGTTCATTATTCTACGGTTATTATTTTAGGAGATACAAGCTTTCAAAGTCGTTGCATCATTCAACCCCTTATAATACCAGGGTTGAATGATCAAGAATTTAAAGTGGTTTCATGGTAAATAGCACTACATTGGCTCTTTTTAATTTTTCTGTTTAATATTATACGACTATTATTTTAGGAGATATTAGTTGTCAATCTCCGATACCATCAGGGTTGAAAGATCAAGGGTTAAAGTAAGCTTCCCGTCAATCTTTGGTTCATTACTATACGGTTACTATTTCAAGAGATATCAGCTTCCAAAGTTATTGCTATATAAAAGCTGCTATATTGACAGGAAGTTGAAAATTGAGAGCAGCAATTAATTTTGTAATAAATGCTATTACATTGGTTTCAAATAACCGTTTATTTCACAATTTCACTATTTTTATTTCAGAGGATATAAGCTCTCAAAATTGTTGCAAACATTCAACCTCCTATACTATTCAATTATTAAGTTACATTTGTTATAATTTTTGGTTATTTGAAAAGTGTTCTCGGAATGACGCTCACGAGATAACTATTTCATTTCTAAGTGATATTTCTTATAACTTTTGGTTATTTGAAAAACTATTAGAAGTGCACTTCAGTTGAATTTGTTTGAAATTTCGCGCATAAATTTATAATCTTGGAAATCAGTATTTGGGAATGTTGTAGTATAAGAATGCTGATCTCCTATTTCCATGGCAACCGACTGGACCGAAGGCGCATTCTACTTGACAGATTTTTAGAATTTTTTAAAGAATTCAAAACGATTAGCCGTGGAAAGATAAAATTTTATGTTTGATTATCATATTATTATATGCTAACAAATCCAACAGATCAAAATGTATAAAAATATATTTGATTGGCAAGTCAACACCAGTTATTCTATTGCATACCTCTGTAGCGGAAGCTCAGTCAGACTTGTCAGACTTAACCAGCGATCGACGCGTAGCTTGCCGGCATTGTATTTATCTAAATAACTCTTGAATCACTATTTGAATAATTAATATATACCAATTATTCTTATCAGAATTCAACGAAGAGTATATTATCGATCAAAAATCATTTATAAATTATTAAATAAGCTGGACAAACTCCGATTTATTTATGTCAGCACCAATATATCTGAATACATATTAGTTTCCATTGCTTGTCAGATATAGCAGCACCAAACACGTTTCAGAATTGCATTTTTCGAATGGCAGGAAAAAGCGACTATTTGGCATATTTATTTATACCCGGATCGGTAGTGAAATTTTTCGAGAGTGATACATGTTTTTTGGTGCAGCCGATATAAAATTCGATTTTTCGGAACATATCGCTTTGCCGGAAAGCAAATTAATACTTTTGGGTAAATAAGGAACGTGCGGTGCAGTGAAAGTGGAGTGAGACCTATCCAAGTGATAATAATCATAAAAATAGATAAACAAAAGTTACGGTCATAGTAATATTTGACAGCAAGTTGAGTGACAGTTCTCCAAGGTAGCAGCGCGTTGAGCAAGTGCGATACAGGTGGGAGGAACGTTGAACCAAGGACTAAGTGTTGCCAACTATAACAAAAATAAAATTGTCACCGGAACGAAGATAAAGGGAAGAAGAAGAAAGAACTAAAATAGAAACTATTGAAGAGGTGTAAGTAGACAAACAAAATATGGAGGAATTAAAACAGATGATGCAAACTATAATGGCAAAAATGGAACAAAACACAAATGATTTAAAACAGGAGATACGAGATATAAAATCAGAAATGAAGAGGAAAGAAGCTGTATGGGAAAAAGAAAAGAAAACTTTAGTAGATAGAATCGAAAGTCTAGAGACCAAATGTGAATTAGAAGAAAGGCGGAAGAAGAAAAATAATCTAGTCATAAAAGGATTAAGACCAACGCACAATCTGAAAGAGGAAGTAGAAAAACTACTCTCTGAACAGTTGCAAACTCAAGCAGAAACTAGAAACGTATATATGCGGAATGAAGGAAAAAAAAATGAAATTATAATAGTAGAAATGGCAAATTGGGAACAAAAGCAAAAAATCATGGCAGTAAAAAATAAATTACAAGGAACAAAAATAAACATCGAAAACGACTTAACATGGGAAGAAAGAAAAATTCAATGGGAAATAAGAAGTATCGCCAGAGAAATGAAGGCGACCGGAAAAAAAGTCAAAATTGGATACCAAAAATTAACAAGTGATGGAGAAGTATTCAAATGGGCAAAAAACGAGAGAGGACTTGTACGAAAAGGGAGAGAAATAATATCAAAAAACGGTTAAAAAATGAGAAAACAGGAAAATGCAACACGGAGACGAACAAGCAAACAAAACGGACTATACGACTAGGAACATGGAATATTAGAAGCATAAATGGAAAGGAAATAGAATTAGTAGATGAATTTGAAAAAGCGAAATTAGATATACTAGCCATCACCGAAACGAAAAAGAAAGATAAAGGAATAACAAAATTGAAGAATGATCACATACTAATATATAGCGGAGTGGAAAACATGGATAGAGCTAGAGCGGGAGTTGGATGTATAATAAATAAAAAACTGGAACAATCAATAACAAACTGGAAATGCGTGAACGAAAGATTACTAATAATTCAAGTAGAAGACAAAACAAATTTAAAGGCAAATATAATGATAGTGTATGCAATAAATGAGGATGAAAATAAAGAGAAAAAAGATGAGTTTTGGGACAAAATGCAAACCGAATACGAAAAACTGAAAGAACCAATATATGTTGTGGGAGATGTCAACGCAAGAGTGGGAAATAAAAATAAGGGTGTTGAAGAAATAATGGGAAGACATGGGGAGCCGACTATAAATAACAATGGAAAGAGGCTCATCGATTTTTGTATCATAAATGGATTAATTATATTAAACACTTTATTTGAGCATAAAGAAATCCACAAATATACTAGGGAAGAAAAAAGCAGAGAAGAAAAGTCAATAATAGACTATTTCTTAACTGATACGCTACAAAGAAAAAAAGTGAAGGATGTAAGAGTGAAACGGGGTAGTGAAATTGGTAGCGACCATTACCTGGTAATAGCGGTAGTCATAGCGTTAGGGAACGAGACAAAACATAATCAAGAGATCAATTCTAACAAAAAACAAACAGTAAAATTTAGAGTAGAAAAACTGAAAGATGGACAGATAAAAGCAGAATATCAAAATTGCATTAATGAATTAATAAAAGATACACCCAAGCCAGATTTAAACAATATAGAAGAAATGTGGAACACATTAAAACACATACTAACAGAAGCAACAAAAAGATCATGCGGAATAGTCAAAAATTCACACAAGAGAAGACAAACACACTGGTGGAATGAAAAAATAAAAGAAGTAGTCAAGAAAAAAAAACAAAAATGGAAAAAATATATCAATACTAAAAAAAAGGAGGATTATGAAGATTATAAAAGACAAAGGAAGATAACGAAGACAGAGATAAAAAAATCAAAAGAAAGAACCTGGGAAGAATTTGGAAACAAAATTGAGGAAAACTTTAAGGAGAATCAAAAATTATTCTACAGAACAATTAAGAACTGCAAGAAAGAAAAACACATAACATTGAAACAGATAGTAAACCAGCAAGGAGTCATAATAAAAGAAGACAAAGAAATCATGGAAAGATGGAAAGAACATTTTGAAGAATTATTGGAAGAAATACACATTAACAATGTCAGTAGAGAAGAAGAAAGTACAGAACTGGAAAACACGGGAATAGTGAATCAAGAAAATATTACAGAGGAAGAAATGAAGACAGTAATAAAAAAATTAAAAATCGGCAAAGCACCAGGTCATGACGGAATAAGAGCGGAACAATTAAAATATATGGGAGAGAAAGGAGAACAAATATTATTAATAATGCTGAATAAAATATGGGAAATAGGGCAAATACCAAAAGACTGGGAAATGGCAGTGATATTCCCAATACACAAGAAAGGAGACAGTAGAATATGCAGTAATTACCGAGGAATATCACTGCTATGTACAGCTGCAAAAATTTATGAGGCAATATTGGAAAATAAATTAAGAAAATTAATAGAGGTAAAGATTGAGAAAGCACAAAGTGGTTTCAGAAAAGGACACTCGACACAGGATCACATTTTTACCATAAGAAAACTAACAGAAAAAACCATAAGAGAAGACAGTAAACTGTACATAGCATTTCTGGATTTGGAAAAAGCTTTTGACAGGGTGCCGAGGGAAAAGATGTGGGAAATCTTAAAAATAAGACAGATTGACAAACAGCTAACGCAAGCAATAAAAAGTATCTATAAAAAGACATCCAACTATGTTAGAACAGGAAATGAAATTTCAAAGGAATTCATCACAACACAGGGACTAAGGCAAGGAGGAGCATTAAGCCCACTGTTATTCATTATATACCTGGACAACATCTTAAAAAATATAAAAGACAAAACTAAAAAAATTGAAGTAGGACATCATAACTTAAAAAGGATTATGATAGCGGAGTGCGCCTTTGCAGATGACATTGCAATACTTGCAAAAAGTGAAAAAGACTTACAACATAACATTAACGTGTGGAATGAGGAATTAAAAAAGCACAATATGACCATAAACATAGACAAAACAAAAATAATGGTAATAGCTTAAGAAGAAATAGCAACGGAGATAAAAATAAATCACAGAGAAATCGAACAGGTAGAAACATTCACATATTTAGGACACACATTGAACAACAAAGGTAACTTGGAGCAAGAAATAAACAACAGAATTTTGACAGCAAACAAAAGGTACTACGCAATGAACAAAATTATCCTAAGCAATAAACAAGTTAAGAAAAAGACAAAAATGACACTATTCAAAGTATTATACAGACCAATACTGTTATATGGAAGTGAAACATGGACGACGAATCAGAGAACAAAGAGTAGAATACAAGCTGCGGAAATGAGATACCTGAGAAAAGTAGAAGGGGTAACAAGACTAGATAGGATAAGAAACGAAGATATTCGAAAAAGGTTACAAATAGAGAGTATACATACTACCATGGAGAAAAAACAACTTGCTTGGTACGGCCATCTTATAAGAATGCCAGATGATAGCCAAACAAAAATGGTATGGAAGGCTAAGACGACAAAAAAGAAGAGTAGAGGAAGACCACAGAAGACATGGGAAAATAATATAGAAGACATACTGAAAAAGAACAATATCAGCTGTCAAGAAGCAAAAAGAAAAGCATCAAACAGGAAGGAATGGAAAGATTTCACAAATAACATAGAATAACAAAGGATAGAAAAACTAATCTCGACACCCGAAAGGGTAAAATGAGATTTAAATAGATTATATATATATATATATATATTTATACCAGAGTAATTCAAGTATTTTATTCCAATTAAAATTGATATTTTTGAGTGATTGCGATAGCAAAAATACATCTATTCAAAAAAAAATTTTTGGTAGCACTCCTTGACAGATGCTGCCTCTTACGAGAAATTTTTGAACTTTACTCCTGACAGTGAAAATAAATATTTTTTAATAGATTGAATGGAAAAATCAAAATATGAACTTGATTTTAATAATATATTTACATTTTAACAATACAAATTGAATTTCCAATTAAATTTACATCAAAAATAAAAAATACACGTTATTATTGAATTTAATTTATTTTAGATAAAATTGATAAAGCTGACTGGATGAGTGAGTAAAAGGTTTTGGGAATTCAGTCAATATTTATGTTTTAATTTCTTTCCTACTCTACAGTTTCGGCTGTACCTCAGCCCTTTAGAAGCGCTACAATTTAATTATTTTTTATCACTAATTATTCATGCTAATTTTATCGGAGATACTTACAAAAGAACTATATTGTGAAAAATTAAAAATGTACATTAATGTGTGATGCCGAGCTTGATAAAATAGCGGAATTTTTTCTTTCCATTATTTTGCAAACTATTTAACAATATATTTATTTCCCTCACTACTCCTGAAAACAATGAAAATAGGTGACCATTCTAATACAACATGGAATTTAAATACTGAATTTCAACATCCTACGGTTGATCATTTTGGATTTATTAGAAAAATTTGAAGAAAGTTCAAGTAAAGTGCACTTCCGGTACAGACGATTGGAATCATAATGCGAGGTGTACAACTAGACCATATACCAGTCTTAAATACAGAATTTCAACATTATAACTTTAACCAGTTGTGAGATTTGCGAGTTACGCACGCACGCACGTACGAATGAACATACGTACCGACATCAAGCCAAAAATAGTCAAAATGGATTCAGGGATGCTCAAAACGAATATTTCCATCAAAATCTCGATCGGTGAATTTTGTCGGTTACACAATGCTTACTTGTTACTTTGTACAAGTAAGTAAAAATGGATAATCGACTGATAGTTGATGCAGCTGGCCGATAGCCAAGTGCGATATTTGTGGCAATGTAAAATTGGTTCGCATTTCAGTCATTCAGAAGACTTGTATCGTAGTCCCCTAAGAGCCCTTGGACCGTTTTAACTGAAATAGACTATGATATTTAACATTTCATATGAGGTACTTTCAATTATAAATATATCACTCATTACGAACTGACTTTTATTCCAATATAAGCTGGATGTATACAGAGTAAAATTAATGCTATTAGTATTAGAGACAAGAATGAACAGAACTAACTATCAATCTCACGGAGTTGTAGATTGTTACGATTTTAATTCAGTCTGTTTGTGTCGTTTCTTGTGTGTGTTTAAGAACAATATGCAATATTTAAATTATTTGTGATTTCAGTGTGAACAATTTTATTGGTATATAGACACTTTTTTCCATTGTTCGTGCATCATTTTAGGTATGTAACTATGTTGTATTATTTCTAGTAAGGGTTAGAAAACGTGAATTATCGCATTCAAATGTGCACAAAATTTAGATTAAAATCGAATGTATTCTATTACCTTTTAAACATGCGTATCCAAGAACTAGCTATGTAATGAATAGTAATTTCAGGGAGGAATATCGTATTTTCTCTAATTAATAGATCAGAAGATAAATACATAGTACTGAATGATCAAAGAGCAGCTACAAATTCAGTAAATTATTTCGAATGGTAATTACTTCCTAGGTGACAAAGTTCACCAAATGCAACTGAATAGAATTAATTTGGTGACAGCAGAAATATTCTTATTACTTCTATTTTTTTCAGCTCAACTCGTGATGATCTCAAACGTCAAAATAGACTCTAGCTTTTTTTAAGGAATAAATAAAATCTTTTAATATCTTCTAGTTTCCATGATTATCATACTACAATTTATAATATTCATTGGTTCTTCACAGTATTGAAAATCAATTTAATGCTGGGATAGAATATGATAAGGGATGAAATAAATCTTCATAATCATATCACAAATTATTATTTCAATCATTCACACAAAATAAATAATAATAAATAGATAAACATTCAATAAATAACTAATTGTAAAGATGAATAAATTAGAGTCGAAATTCGCCCACTACTATGTACATAGCTTACAGCTTTATAATAAATACCACAACCCAATGAATTTCGACTTGACATATGACAATATTTTCTACCTAAGCTAAATTCATTAGCGTGATCAAAATATTGAGCAAACTGCAGGAGATATTAACAATTAACTTAGTAGTTACGAATATTGTGAGATAAGATTCAATATATTGATCATTTCATAACTTCAAACTAATGTCTAAACAACAAAGAGCCAATTATTCCTAACCCATCTGAGAAATCTTTGAATTTCTTAAAATATGGGAAATGAAGATGTAAAATAAATAAACTATATATTTTTTTCAGTTCTTTGAAAGAATTGACCTTTGTAGCTTAGAGCTGTATCACAATATATAGCTAATTAATATTATCAGCAGTATTATAATGCTAAAAACTTATTTGACAACTATACCAAATAAGTATGTGATTAATAAATAAATACATCAATTAGAAAGCTCATTTTTTCTCCGTTACGCTGTATTATATTGCTTATTATTGCGTTCTTAAGATCTGGTTGTTCAACCACAATCTCGTTGAATTTCATGAGCATATATTAATGTGGCTTATTGATTCACTATTTATATTTGAATATATACAACTCAAGCTTCGAAAATCATCTGAATGAACAGCCTAGGGACTCGATATGTTACCTAGAGACTCAACTCAGTCAACTCTACCTGCCTTGTTTTCTAGCAGCATATATTGTTCTCTCAACTGTAAATTCGAATATTTTGGACGCTCTTCTTGTATGTTTGAATACTAGAAATATTATATAAAAATAAGTAATCTTTAACAGAATTAATTTGCTTCAATATAGTACACATCTTACATATCTACAATAGGATATAATATAATTATGAAATTTTTGAGCATTATGCTATATTATTACTTTAGACCTGAGAATTAGTCATCATTCTCGAACGTATACTTAGTATCTACTCATCCGTGACTTGAAATTTAGAGAAAATATTTCGATGATATCTTATCCCGAAAAAATATAGAATTCTGTACAAATAAATATGAGAATTTGGTATAATCACAAATCTACAGACTATAAATGGAGTCACAGTGAATATTTCAACCTAAAGTAATTTGGAAATTTGTTCTTTTTGAGGAGAATCAATACTTTTTCATCGATTTCATTAGATTGTGAGTCAAAAAGCGATTCGAAAAAAGTATCTTTGTTTTTTATGTAAGCAGTGGTGGAGGTGAGGTGGAATAGAGCACGATTAAATCCTGTAATTTTTCTTAAACGTGAAACCATTCCATTACCATTTTAGAAATGACTGTACTTTCTTGCTTTAAATAGACATTCAATTGACCAATTGCAGCCTGCTGAATACATAAAACTTTGATTGAACTATTTGAACTAGAGTTGAAAGTAGCAAATGATTTAAATAGTGTGAAACGATTAAAGCTCAAGAGTTCTGATAATGAAAATTTCTGAGAATTTTGTTTACCTTGTAAAATTTCTCATCAACAAAAATCATACGAGCGTTTTGTTCCTACTCTTTTCTTCTGCTTTTAGATAGAAAATATGAGATGGATTGATTGAAAATGATTGATTTCGGGGTAAAAAGTAGTCAGATGAACTTGTATATGTATAAATTCTAACGTATCATATTTATCTTTCTATTCTCCAGACATTTTATAGAATGACCGACATTCATTCATTCACATGAATTATATTCGATATCCATTCTGATACTCTACTTCAACCACTGCGTATAGATACCTATTCTTTTTTTTCCAGATCACATATTTGTTTATAGTAAGAACCGGACCACATGAATCCGATCTCTCTCAGACCGGAGATCATAAATTTTTGTCCCAAAACGCAGGCAAATGTTGTTATAGAAAGTTGCTTGAGATACGTATCAGCTACAGCCAAAGAGGTCTAGATTCTGAAAGATCACGAATTTTGCAATTAAACGATATGATTTTTACTACATTACTGATTTTTTAGCTTCGAAATATGATAGATCCATGCAGTCTGGGCTTTATGCTCCAAATATAGAAACTTTGATTTGAATATGACATTAATATGTCAATGAATAAAGCACGAATTTTGTGTATCTACCTACAATTATTCAATTATATTTAAAATTACCTGAGAGCTAACTGTAGAATTAATTGTGATCATCTAATTATTTTGAAGCTATGAAATATTTTACATCTAACTTTAGTCTATAAGAATTATTTCCGTCATGAAAATAGAACGTATATATTATCTTAGTTCTTTATAATGTACTAAACTTTTTACAAAACTACGTTCGACCAATTCGCCATCCTAAAATTTGGTGACAATTAGTTGCGACACCTTCTTCTCCAGAAATAAAGATTGAAAAAAAATCTAAATAATAATCTTTTTAGTTAAGTGTCTTGAACTTGAAAGAGAATGTTTGAACATCAAAATTTTTGGTATTTGAAGTCGAAAGATACTAGAAGGAATTATTAGTTAGCTTACATGCAACTTGGTTCCAATTATTCGAGTCATGTTTCTAAAAATGTGCCTGGCTTTTGTAATTCATTTCAAGATCTAAATATTTGACAAAAAATAGTAGAATACACTACACAATGATTTTTTTTGGTTAAACCTACAAATCTTGAGCTTAATTAAATATTTCCGTATGCCATATTTTTTCTTTTGAATTTAGCTCCAAAACTTTTCAAAATATACCTACAATATTTTTGCTACCAAATGACTTGTTGAATTCAAAACTAAATTGATTCTCAAAACTAATATTAATTATTTCTTAGATAATATTGACACCAGTGGCAAATTTACCAGCAGGCTGAGTGCTCAGTAGACTTGAGTCCAGGGCGGCAGATATTAGAGGCGGCAAATTTCATCTAGTCGTTTTACAAAAATGAGAAAAAATTCCTGTAAGGCAGTTTTCTGAAATATCATATATTTCTGATGATTTTACCCTTCTATTATACATTAAAGGAAAACACTCAGCTCGCAGACTCTAACCAGAGGTAAGGGCGGCAAAAATTCAACAGCCTGAACATGGAAAATGTGTGGATCCGCTACTGTTGGCACACGGTATATATAACTATGTTCATAGCTAAAAAGCTTTGGCTATCAGTTTTCGGTACTTAATTTGTCATTGAGAATCTCTGTAGCCAATTTTGTTATCCTCAAATCATAATTCGGTGTTGATATTGCATGTTGGATATAATCTTAAACATTCCCTTTGGTCTTGACCATCTCTTGCTGCTTGAACGTATTTATAGAATCGAACCACGGCTTCGTTACTTGATATGGGTTTTTGTAAGTCTTTGGGGTCCCTGTGAACAAAAATAAAATATATTAATATGAGGATGCAGAATATTATTACAGAAGTATGAACAAGGTTGATTATATGTTGCAATATGAAATTGTAAAGGAAATGCATCATATTCTACACTCCCTACATTTCACGATTCTAAAGAAAAAACATAAGACATGAGTTAAATACTCTAAAAATTACAAATTACTTCTTGAAGTTAATGTTGCAAAAAAGTCGATGGATTTTCATAAGTTTCTTTTGGATTTATAGATCTGTAAGTCTTATGGATTTGCACAGAATTGTAACATAAGTTTCTTAAATTAATGTGCATTACAAAAATTGAGGAGTAAATTTTGTCGGACGAGGACGCAAATAATATAAAAACATTCCAATTTTGGTTTGAGTACTGCAACTGTAAGTACATTCGCTTGTTCTTGTGTACTAAATAGTACATCAAGAAAATGCAGCTGTAATTTTTTAGTACAATAAATATGAAATGCAGATATATTTTGTATCGTTTTTTATCTCCTCACAATAATAGAATTTGTTGTGAAACTATTATCAAGTGGGTAATATAATTTTCTACTAATTTAAAGCCCTTCTTATAACAGGAGTTTCATTCTTGATTCAGAAATGTATTAAAGAAATGCGTTGGAATATTTGGAATGAACACTATTCTCTCTTCTGAAGAGTAATATCGTTTATAAATTCTTCGAGTATTCAGTTCAAAATGTTTATAGAGCAGTTTTGACTATAAATCACTAATTAATTGATAGAAAAAAGAATTTCTAGATCGTTCTACATTCACCAAATTATTTACAGGATATGTCACATCATTTTTGATGTTGCTCCGAAACTGGAACTCAAAGTGAGCATAAAAGTCTCATTGGTGCATAAGACGAAAACAGATTTAGAATTTGATGTCCAATGATATGCATAAATTAGTCATCTAGAGATTTGACGAGTGAATAAATTATTCGACTTGTTTAAATTGGGTCAAACCCATGTTTCTGCCTAAATAAGTAAAAGATGAAACATTCAGACAATTCAAATGTCGTAGTTATTCGAGTGACACACCTAAATGTGTTCTTAGAATTCCTACAAGAGAATATAAAATTATAAATTTAAGATAAAAAACTTAATACTAATCTGTGAATCTTTTGTAAATAATAACCGGTTCCGTTATTGGGTCCCAAGACGAACTGGAGTAGATGAATGGTTGTTTTTTCTTTTCGTTTGGTTTCGCAGAAGTGCATGTATAAAGAGGTTAGTAATACGCTTACCTTTTCGCACTTTGGATGTTTTTATATGACGAAAGGAAGCGTGTAAACACAGTAAAGCATGCTAATTTTGAAAGTGATGATTTGAATATGCTAATAGAATTATTTGGAGAAATATGATTATTTGCATACTTTTAAAATAAAATTTTGTTTAAGTGTATGATGAAAAAAAAAAACACCTTTGCATTGTAACTCAATTTTTTGTATTTATTTACTATGAGAAATCGTTGTATTCTGATTTAGGCATATACAAAAAACTGGAATCTAAATGATTCTTAGGTCCGTTCAACATGGCACATTGAATATTGCATGTCATTTTGGATTTGTGTATGTAAAGGCCCATTTTTTGTATCGAAATGCAGGATAAAAAGCAGCATGCATTACAAAGAAAATTACCGGTGACACACAAGATCAGATTTCGGTGCAAAATATTTTGATATGTCACGGTGCACTTCTCTTCGCATGAACACCTTGCATTAGAATGCCAAATAAGACAAACAGAGAAAAAATCCGTGAAAAGTCTTGTATTTATCTACTAGGCTTAAAATTTTCGGTTATTTCCAGTGGGGCATAAAAATATGAGCTTCCATTTATTTTTTAGTTACCGCAGGATCCATCACGCAACTTACGTCTTACTAAGTATGTCAACAATCAGTATAAATCTTCCTGATATTTATCACACCCAGCACATAATAAATCTATGAAGAACATTTCTATATTGACGCATTACTATCGTTTCAAAGATGTTAATAAACTCATTCCGAACGTTCTCTAACCTAACTTAATTTTTTTTCCAGTAATTCACAAGATTTTCAATCAGAGTAGGTAGTTGAGGAAATGTTCTATCTGATAATAGATAACTCCTGCATATAAAGTTTCAAAAATTGAGCATGCCTCAAAAATATTAGACAAAAATCTCATCCGAGGTTTATAATTATTATTGCAGTTTCAGAGAATTTGGAAGGTCAAGCGAAGTCAGAGAGGTGGCACTACTGCTGCGTATCGAGGTCATTTCCAATTAGTAGCATCTTTTGAGTGGAATCACACCAAATTTAAGTTTTATTGTTCTGGGTTTTCTTTTAATCGTGCAAGTCTAGTGGCTTATTGAAAATTGATGAAACAGAGTTTCGTGTGTCTATAAATTATTCCATAATAGGCAAATCGCCCCGTGAGACTGAAAGCAAGCCTAATAACCAGTATGATCCATGGATGATTTCAACATTTTCGGAGTGACTATATCAGTTCAATTGACATTGAGCATTCTGGATTTTTCGTTGAGGCAACTACTTCAGATATCATTGATAAAATTCATGTTCTGGTGACAGATATAAGAGATTGAAGGTGCATAAGATTGCTAGAGTCGTAGACTTCTCTAGTGAATGAGTCTATAATATTTTGAGCCAACATTTGAAGATACGAAAGGTATTCGTATAGCTTCCAGCAAAAATCGTATGGATTTAGATGGTGCTTAGTTTTACTGGACTACACGCCTGAGACTAAAAAATATTCTATATAATAAATTTGCAACGGAAAGTCCACAACAAATGAAAATGAAGACCGTTTCTCTAGCTGGAACCAAAATAGAATTGAATGCAAAATCTGTCATTTTCATGTTTCAATCAGTATTTGCAATTATTACTTGTTATATGATATGGCAATGTTGCTAAGAGATAGCAATTTTCTTAGAGTATGAGGAATCTACCTATACATTTCTTTTCTACATGAACATGAACGATTTAACCACCGGAAACTGATGACTTATGCTTTCGATATGTATCAAATATTTGTTTTAATCATAGTTACTGGTACTTTTCACTTCCCCGACTTCTATATAATAAGGGGAAAGTATAAGAATTGTGATTTTTTGATAGTTCAAGACCCCAATGAATTTTTACATTTTAGACCCTACTGAACCCAAAAAACATAAGTTTGAATGAAATCGGTCGGCCTGTCTGTCTAAAAGTATAATAATTAGAGAGCCCGAACGAATTTTTGACTAAAATTTCATAATATTTGAGTTTTTTTAGTAAAAAAGCTAGGTTTAAATTTGTAAATGAGCTTTTCAACCAGAAAATCTAAAGAGAGACTCGCCATTTTCAAAAACTCTCATATTGTGAGGACTAACATATAGCCGCCATCTGTCACCATAACAATGACGACAGCTGTCATTTTGATAATGACAGCTGTCACTTCGAAAATGGCGCTGTCACTTTGACAATGACGCTGTCACTTTGACAATGACACTGCCACTTTAATAATGACGCTGTCACTTTGAACTGTCAGTTTGACAATGACAAATGTCACTTTGAAAGTTGGTATGACATTCCTGAATTCATTAAACGGTGATGAAACTGGCCATGGAATTTATTGCCGGGAAAAAACACTAATAGCCACAGCAGATTTTAATATTTCAATAATAGATTAATAAATATGCAGATTTGAAAGATTAATTATCAAGATATGAATATTTCTTGACAAGAAGTCTTAATTCTTGATAGTTACTTTCAGGTCTTGTCTTGGGAAATAAAAAATACTTCTTGTCTTGGTCTTGTCTTGATTTCAAGACAAGATCAAGATTATTTTTTGATTCTTGTGAAACACTAGCTGGAAAAATCCTACATTTCGGAGAAAACTGTTAGAGCAGCGTTATAGAAAAAATATAGGCCTAAAATAAGACTAAGTTGAGGTGTGAAATGATTTCTCTTATTTCAGTAGATCATGGGATTGAAATTTTGTATCTTCTTGACGTAATAATAAAGTTATTGTTATTGTAGCAATACTTTTTCAAGACAACAATTTAACTAGATGCGTTGGAGAATTCTGTAAAATTAGGAACGTATCCAACACTATTAGCTGAGCGCTCACATCTCCTGTTATACAAACAAGCAACACAAATGTGGAAAAGTAATATTCAACCTAAATTCGTGATTAAATATTCTAATTTTAGAATGACAATAATAGTGTATCAACTATTTCATCTGATTAATTGCAACTTCAATCCGACTTTGATTAGTTATGCTAATTTTGGCTCACTGGGAAGATATGTGAGTGGAAGGGTAGGATATTTCAGTACTATCTTACTCAGAGAGGTATATTTTGATTAGTACGAACTGGCATGAGTCAATGAAGTGAGTAAAGGCACAGTTGTGACGGGGATACTCACAAACTCATTTTCGATTTCAGTGGCAGTTTCAACATATTTACAAGTAAATCAATACACTATCTGAATGGAAACAAATATATATTCCCAAATTGCAAACATTCATTTATGATAATTGATGAGCGATCAACCGTTAGACAGAAAATCGAGTACAGTTTTACTGCTAATGTGAACCTGGAAACTCAACCGCAAATCTATCTTATTAACATAAATCAACTGTAATAATTATCAAAATGTTAGAGCTGAGGACCACAAGATTTTTTTCATCTGCAACAGTAAATTACCAGATGAAAATATAATGAAGAATATTTCTCAGGATTATTCCAAGTACACGAGCCTAAAGCGAATGTTATGATTGTTCGACTGTAAAAATGGCATGATACATGATTCACTCACTGATATTAAAAACAAGTATCTGAGGGTACGGTAGTGTCTTCGCGAAGACGAGCCAAGCGGAGCGCAACGGCACCATCTACCTTTTCTCGAAGAGCTTCGTCGTTTTTTTTTTAGCCCTTATAACTTGGGTTTGGATTATACCAGATGAACAGAACTCTCAGGATATGATGTAAATAGTGAATTTATTGAATATATAAAGTTTCAATTGCATAGCTTAAATACTTTAGATTTTATTGATATCTAAAAAGCTCCGATTTCGTCACTGACTCACTTACTGATGATTATCAAAATTCTTAAGGTACTTCCTGAAGTCCTAGAGAGGTGAAATTTGGTATGTGAGCTAGCATTAGTACATAAACAACAAAAAAACTGTAAAACTTGAAACTTTCATCCCTCGACCTCTAAAACTGAAGGATGGGATTTTGTATGAGATTTTCGCAAATTTGGATGTTAGAGGTCTGAGAATTGATAGAGGGACTTCTTGTTAAGAATAACTCTACACTCCCTAACTCTACAAGCTCTCACTTTGCAAACTCTACACCTTAGTCAAAATATGTGGCTTGGCCATTTCTCTACATTTACTTGGGCATGAGGTGAGAAATTTATTCACTGTTCATCACTTTTCTGTTATACAAAAGTTCTTGTGATAACGAAACGGTCAAGCCACGTATTTCGACTAAGGTGTAGAGTTTGCGAAGTTAGGGCTTGTACAGTTAGGGAATGTAGAGTTAGAAGCTTGGCTCTACGTGAGATCTGATAACTTTTCGACATTGCGAGCCATATGGTCTCGTCTTGGCAACATTTTACATGAAAATGTTTTTAGTGGGATTTTATTTTCAAGATGTTTTTCCTGGTTATCAACTTAACTCATTTTAACCTTGGAAATTTACATTACTTGGTGCCTCTTATGACAAATATGTTCCCAATTTTTTTATGGTCAATAGTTTCGTCAGCTATCGCAAACTGCGTTGATTTACACGGTTATAAAAAAACTAGCTGCATGCGAATAGTTATTAAATTTTTAATTTCACATACAGACATCGGACTTCTAATAGATATTTTTCATGACTCAGACTATACTACAAAAACTTATTGCGAAAAAGAACAAAAGCAAGCAAAGGTGAAGAATCCAGCCAATTTTAGAAATGGTGGTGAATAGACATAAAGCAAAAAACTGGTAATAATTTGGTCTACTTAATAAAAACTACAGCAATGAGAACGCGTGTTTTTATACAATAGTGCGATTGAATGACGCTGAGTATTAGAAGTAAGATATGTGATGTACCGATACTTCTTAAGTTTTGCTGTTGATTGTGGCAAATAATTGAATTCGAAATGAGGTGAACATTTGGATTTTTGTGAAATTCAGGAAGTTCCACTTTTGCAGGAGAAGAGAAGCTGAAAATCTCAATTTTGCGGTTGTACCTTATTGAGTCTGAAACAAATCTGTATCGGTCAGCATATTTTCTATTTTAGGCTAGAATTATTCATTATATCTCATGATGCATCTAATGTTCTCCGTAATTTCCTCAATCGCATTTAAATATATGTCTATTGTTGTAATTACTTTTTTCAATTGTTTTTACACTTGCATTTCTTTTATGATTAAGACGGCGGTGTGTTATTTGTGCGCAGTGTTTAGAAAGGCCGACCTAGAATTTTATTTTTGTTTTATTTGATCCGGATTCATACTTAATTATCTTATGAAAATTCCGTGAAATTCACGGTAGATAAATTTCAGCACATTGTCAAAATACTTCTTGAATTATCATGATACAAATAGAAACATATGAATCACGCCTTCTTCTAAGAATGAGGTTGGTGCGACTTCCATTTAACGTTCAATCAACAATAATTCATCCAAACTCAGCTCCTATGCTTCACCCACATTAATAGTCATATTTATAGATGCTCGTTTATGACTCCAAACTGAATTATTATCAACATGTGGTCTGTTATGGCATGAAATTAGAGTTGTAGTCTCGATTTGGGCGATACTTTCATTCCTTCAATTCATTTTCAAAGAGCTCTTCAAGAATTCTATATCTAGTTGTGAAATGTGCTGCCTTCAAGGTGTCATCTGGTCTATTCTAATGTGAATGAGCTCTAAGCCACAATGAGAAAGACACAATGCATGAGTTAACACTAATCAAAGAATTGTTCATTTCTATGATTGATTGAAAGCATGTGTCCTCCATAAGAAACGACACCTCACTTACTGGCGCCCCGTAGATTAACAACTATGAATATATTTGCTAGACTTCACTATTAATCTAACTAATGGATAGGTAATAGGTGTTGTGCACAGTGTTACTGAAAAAAAATTACAGGAAAATCAATTCAGGTTACGAGACTTGACTGCTAAGAATTTTAATGTGTTAATGTTGAGACATCTAGTTTAGGAATTGCTTGTGTTGTATAAACCACCAAGTTTGGATGTGGTTGCGAAAAAAATACCATTCTGTGAATTTTTATACTAAAGAACACAGGACTTCATTTTTGTATAGCTTATTTTACTATTTAATGGGAATATAAAGGGATGATATTCCTTAGATTACTTTAAGTCAGATAAATTGATAACTGGAAACTATTTCAATATTTCTGATACCCGGGCTAATTCGTGATCATTTTCCGAACGGTTTTTCTCAATTAAATTACACCCAACAAAATAAGATTCTAAGAAGTATCACTTATTTACGTCAGTAACACACCATCGTTTCGACAACCAGTCAGCTGATTTCTCCGTTCGGACGAGATATCGACTATCAACCGGATTTAAAACACACTTTGTGGCCAAGATCCCAATAAAAACATATGTTGGCCATTCATCGATGAGGTTTCAGGTTAAACCAGCAATGTTTCTTCTTTATATTTGCACATTTTATTTACTGAACATATGTACAATGAGCAATACGTTTTTGTATGCGGTCAGCGTGAAAGTTTTCAAATTTTAAAAAATTTCATACGTCATTCGAAATTGATATTCAATTCATATACTCAACTATAATTAGGGAAACAGAAGTTGGAATATCACGAAGAAAATATCTACAAAATACGAGCTGTAGGCGTGAAAAAAAATGTATAATCGTGTGTTGCTCTCAAATTAATTCTCACAGAAATACTTGAAATAGTATATTATGTAACAAGGACTAAACGACTGTCATTTTTGTCCAGGATAAATTTGGCTGCACTCGGTGAAGACGAGGGTGAAGTACAAGGCGTATCATCGTGCAGCCAAATTGGTCCGAGACAATAATGACAGTCGTTCAGTGTCCGTGTTGCAAACTATACTTTTTGTAACAAGTGCCCCGAACACCCTCATAACTAAGCTTTTTAAATACATTTAGATGTATTGAAACTATATTCAATGAAACATAACTTATATGATTTATTTCATTGATTGATATTTTTCTCATTTTCTGTGCTATCTCGTTCACAATCAATGCACACACTATAACGAACATTTCCTATAATATAAATTTTTGTAACACGTACACCGAAAGTACCCTATTACTGATCTGACTTCTGCTTCGAAAGTTCTCAATTCCAAACCATGGTAACAATTTCCATTAATTCTCTGTTGACTGGGAATCAATAGATATTTTTTCCCGCTGGGTGAAAATGAAATTGTAGATCATGGATCATGGATGCGTTGGATTTTTTTATTTCATTGATATATGTCAAATTGATATTTGAAAGAAATTTGTATTATTGAATGTGTTCGTTATAGTATGTGCATTTATTGTGAACGGGATAGCACAGAAAATGTGAAAAATATCAATCAATAAATTAAATCATGTAAGTTATGTTTCATTGTATTAGTTTACTGTTATGTGATTGCATTTGCAAAAATCTGTTTGTAAAATCGAAAAGATAGTTTCGATACAACCAAATTTATTTAAAAACCTTAATAAAGGGGGTACTTCGGTGCACTTGTTACAAAAAGTAACGTATGCAACACGGACACTGAACGACTGTCATTATTGTCACGGATAAATTTGGCTGCACGGAGCTACGCCTTGGGCTTTGCCCTCGTTTTCGTCTCGTGCTTCGCCCTCGCCTTCGCCTCGTACTTCGCCCTCGCCTCTGCCTCGGGCTTTGCCCTCGTCTTCACCGAATGCAGCCAAATTCACCCTGGACAAAAATGACAGTCTTTCGGTCCTTGTAGCATAATATACTATTCTTTCAAATTTTAATTTGACATACCAATAAAATAAAAGAATTCCAAAGGCATCCATGACCCACAATTTATTTATTTTTACCCAACGGACAAAAATATCCATTAATTCCCTGTCAACTGAGAATTAATGAAAATTGTTACCATAGTTTGGAATAAAGAACTTTCGGAGCAGAATTGAGCCCTGTAATAGAGTACTTTCCGTGCACGTGTTACACAAATAGATTTGTAGCGAAGATGTTTCTTGATATACAAAGAATGCTGAACATTTTTTTCATAAACATAGAAATAAAATATAAACAATTATATAGCTACAATTTGATATGTCAGCATGTGATTTGGTGCTGATGGGATACGTATTGTAAGTAAATAAATTAGTAGTAAGCTTTATTATTTAACGATTGAACTTTGTACCCTTAGTAACCATAAGTTGTAGAAATGTCATTCGTACATTCATTTTCTATGTTACATGACGTATTCAACTTGATAACTTATTTGAGAATGGATTGATAGATTGTTTGGCACTTCTAAATTCTAAAGTGAGAAGTTTTTGATAAGACAAAATCAAGGAGCTTGTGTGGAAAAATTATTGAAGAACAAAAAAAAAACAGAACGTTGATCTTGTGTGAAACATAAATCATGATATAGAATTTATTCCACCCAAATAATATTAACATCAAAATTATGTGATTATATATTTGTAATATCCGTTAAAAAAATGTACAGAGCTCGATATAAATGATGCACTGGGACTTTGAATTCCTGAGAAATTTCAAATATTTTCTCCAAAAGTCGCTGCTAAATATTTGCCGCTTTGGGCAGTTGCCCATAAATATACATGCTTGAGTCCTACCCAGAAGATAGCAAAAAAAATAAATAAGGAAAAAAAAAGTTAGGAATAATAAAAATGATTGAGGATAGTTTTACGCGTTTGTAAAGATGTGTTCGAAATTGTAGATAGGCTTGGATTGTACAACCAAGCTTATGTCTAATAAATTCATAAATCCGTAAATTATTACCAAAACCGTGATAAACTTGTCATTTCTATGAACAAATTGACATTAATCAACAAAAGTTTCAATCAGTTTCTCTTGGATTCATAGATTAATAAGACTTATGGATTAACAGAATTTCAACATAAGTTTATTTACATTATTTCAGCAATTGTAATGATAGTGAATAAGCTTGGTTCAACTAAAGTGTAGATATGCCTAGATTGTAAGGCGGGCCTGAAAGGCTAAGGCCCTGTTTAACAATATAAGCTTATCTACAGTTTAGTTCAATCGAGCTTATTTGCCATGATTATAATTGCTAAAATAATTGTAAACATACAGTTTATTTAAACTGTAGATAAGCTTAGATTGTAGAATAATGCCCAAGACCAAAATGGAATGATTGGTTCTAAAGCTGTTTTCTTACAATGTAAATAAAAAAATTCTGAGTAGAAACAGCAGAACTCGGTTGTATAATGATAATAAGCTAAAAGTAATAACGAGAAAATCTGAATTAAGGTTACAGGAATTAGATACAAAATAACATAATGAAATGAAAGCAAAATAAAAGATATTGGAGTAATAATAACGAAGAAAGTGAACGATATTGAGTGAGGATGAATATTGAAAAATTCATAAGCTGCTAGCACCTTTTAGAGCTATTATGTTATAATTGGTTCCTGTCTTTCACTATGAGTAACTTCAAGTGATAGCTTTTTATGATCTGTTAATTTTCAGTATTTATTTCTTAATTAGAGGCTTTGTTCTGATGATTAGTTTGATGCAAGTATAATGAAATAACCATTCTTTCCCAGATGATTACTGTACCCAGTCACATCATAATATATTTGGAACGTTAGTTTTAAGACTGTGGATATTAATTTAGGTTCATTTCGGCAGACAATTGATGCTTAGAATAAATTGATAATTGTGTGACGAAGTTAGACACGCGAAATATTAATGGCTCTTTATCATGCCATTTGTAGTAGAACATGTCTTGAAACTAGATTGAAAGCCTCATTTCTCTATAATTTTCAAATTATCAAATATATAACAACCGCGTCAACCCAATAGCCTTAAAAATAATTATCTTCTCTGCCCAAAATGCAATACAAGTCTACTGACAGTTCATAATTAGATTTATGGTACATTTTCAGTTCAAGCGGGAAAAGTGTTTTCATGAAGACATTTGACGTTCCATAACGTTGCACTATGTCTCTGTTTCCTTCACAAAAAAACAGTCAGGTTGTAACTTGGAATGAATTTGATTTTAATTTTAATACGATTCTTTCGTCTCTTCTCAATCCTGTCTTCCAGGACCAGAAATTAGAAGCGTGAAAAGGTGGAATGTGATAATGAAATTATTATTTGAAATTACAACATCCATATTATAGTACTGGATTTTTGGACTTGATTTCATGTCAGATGTAGATTGTTAACCGCTCTAATGAATTTATCAGTTTTCTGCCTTGTGAAACAATTTTTTCTATACTGAAATTATATTAATGATTTAAAAAATAATAATAGTATATTGTGCAACAAGTGCGATGAGTTGTCGATTGCCCACGAGAGCGAAGTTGGGCGCACCAACAAAGTGAGTGCGTTCATTCGCTCAAGTGGGCAATTGACAACACCGCACGAGTTGCAATTACTATTTTTCATGACGAATGCGGGATAAGTACTATTTTGCGCTTATTTTTCCGGGTGGCAAATGGTTCGCGTGCGACAAGTTTACTTTTCGCACGCAAATTATACTTGGCGTACTCAAAAGCCAAAGAGCCATTTACCGCCCGAAATAACAAGCGCAAAATAGTGCTTATCCTGCATGAGTAGTAAAAAAGAATATATCATAAAAAACAGTGAATATACTGGTCCTATAATTCCATCATAGAGTCGATTATAGCCTTACGCAAAATGTCAGTATGACCTTAACTGGATGATAATGTAGTCTTCACATACATAATCAAAGAGAACTTGCTACTTGACAAATTTTAATAGCACCCTATAGCATAGGAAATACCAATCGCTGTATTAATGTGTTCTAAAATTGTGTTTACACTTGGGTCAGATGAAAAAGAGTAATTGGCTAACATTTTTTAATTTTTATTACAAAATGATTTCCAAATATTTCTGATATATAACATTCTGGAGGAGGTACTTAATAATTGAACTGTAAGATATTCTTGACCCAACGTTTGTAAGTAAAATGTCTCATTATTTTATTGGAAACATTGAATACCTTACGAATGAATACAAATATTCGTTTGACTATCATTTCGCATTGCATCTGGAGGATGTGTGTGAAATAAATGTCAAGAGGATGTCATGTACACATTAACAAATATTGTATTCTAACGTAGGAAGATAAGTGGCACAAACAGGAATTTTTCAAAAAGTAAGAAAAATACAGAGTTCCATTGAAGTTTGTGTATTTAGTTTTTTGCATGTAATTGTTGTCTAATAACAAAAAGCAAATAATAGTAAAATATTCAAACATGTGTTTTATACATGAAGTATGAGGCCAAATAAACAGATTTCTTGATGAAGACACTTGATTTTTCATATAAGGTGGAATTTTACATTGGATTAATTAGATTGACGATAGAAGTTGACGTAACTGTTTCAGTTTTGTATGTTGCCAAAATATTTTGTATATCAAATAAGCTGGAACTCCAAGAATTTACTAAAATTTTTCATGGACTTCTGTTGCCCTCCAGTTGAAGATTGGAGGATATATAGTTGAAACAAGACTATGTCGTTCAAAGTCATGTTGAAGTATGCAATATGTATCATGTGAACTTGTGCATCGCCCGCATGGCTTTTCTGCGCTAGCATGGCTCTCTTACACACGAGCAATCGCCCAGAGGTTGTTGAATGCTAATTTATAAATAACTGCCAAATTTTATGACCTGCATTATGAAACACGAAGCCAAATTTCAGCCTAATCTCATATTATGCATGATAAATATTCCTGAGTAGAATGTTCAGTCTCTTACTATATGCCTCATAAATTATTATATTAACCAAGCTCAATTACAAAATTAAACAAAAAGAATATAGAATAACTATGTTTTCTCATTAAAATTGTAGAACTACGTAATAGTTTCCAATGTAATATTCATATTTATAACATATAATTTCATACCTCGCAACCTTCAATTTTTCAAGTGATAATTATATAATTTGTAACAGTAATTATTCAACGGCTGTGTCTCTTGTCAAAATTACTCCTGTGTTTCACTTGATATGCAGGGGCCACACTTACGTCTAATGCCGTTGAGTAAGGCGTTATGTGACAATTGACATATTGTCATTGACAATGTGCTCATTATTGAATAACGCCTCAATTAATGACATTAGACATAAATGTGGCCCCAGCAATAGAGATACTTGTGTTCCAAAAGATATGCATCATCATCTTAAAAATGTAAGAGCTCGGCTTTTCATGAATCGTTAAGTTATTCACTTTCCAAAGTTGAATTACCGTACCATGCAGTGTTAAATTAGTTGTTACGTGCTCTTGCGTACACATCTTAATATGACATTATCACGAGCATTACATTCGCAATAATAGTTAAAAAGTTCAAGATGTGTATGACCTTTACACGCGCTAGTTGTGGAGAATATCTGCTAATTTGAAGAATAAAACGAGATTATTAATAGAATACTATGCGATGTTTCCATTTAAATTTTCATATATTCTTGAATTTATCTTATATTTCTTATTCACTGATTACATCGTTATAACATAGTAAAATATAAATTATGTTTAAAAGTGCTGTAATCAATTTAAAAAAAAAATATTTAAAATTGAGAATAACTTTGAGCTGTTTAAACGCCGCCATTTTCGCACGCTCTATTGATGACGTCAAATAATATGTCCAGTGACATTACAGTCCATTGTTTACTACAGATGTTTCCGTCCTCAGCTTATTTCAGTATTAAAAAAGCTCAAAAGTCAATTTATAAGTATTGCATTGTGCCTGAGTGCAAAATACTATTAGAAATGTACCTGATAAAGTCTTTTTTCCAATCCAGACATGTTTCAAAATACGTAAGAAATTATGTAAGGCTATCAGAAGAGATGAAGTATCGTAAGAAATTTGACAGATCATGAATAACATTATATGTGATTAGTTTTAGCAATAAAATACAGTGTATGTATGCGGCTTCGTTTAACATTTGCTTGTTTTAAAATAAACAAAAATTATAGGTTATGTTCACTGCTCATCATATTTCGGATTTTATTTATTAAAATAGCGTACATAATGTGTTATTACTGAATAATTACTTTGCAGTGTTCACTATTTTTACTTCAGCGGACGTAAAATTTGGATTTGAAAGAAAATAAGACGACATCATGAATGGATCTCTTCTTGGCAGATTATCCGATTGTTATTTTACAAAATCACTATGTCTTTAATAATTTATAATCTCACTAGGATAAAGTTACAATTAAATAATAGATGAATTTACAACACACACGTTATTACTATGATATCCAATCAAAAGCCTGCAATGCCATACAAATGTAAGCATTGCGCACTTGTTGGCATAGTATTTGACGTCACATTTCGTTTTAATTGATGGTGCTGCGTTTTAGAACTCCAAATTTCCCGAGCTCAATTCGCATTTTTATTTATTAATTTTAAGCAATTAAAAAGATATTGAATACCAAAATAATGGTTTAGTACAAAAGTCGGGCCAATATAAATTCGGAGAAAAAATATTTGGACCAAATCAAAATTTCATGCATATTCCTTATTTTGTTGGTGAATCTCTTAACACTCATCATCCTAAGTTTCGATTTTCAAGTATATCAACTATGTATGTTATGAAAGAAAATCAAAAGTGAACTTATTCTGGTGGAGACATATTTTCAAAACACGACTATGAGAATGCTGAAAATATTGAATTTGAAGACAGATAATAAGGGAAGAACGACCATGTTACATATAAAATTAAATCTTAAAAAAAAAATATGCAGCCAAATTGATTATTGGGGATCATTCCTTTTTCACTGAGTTGAGTTAGAAACAAAATTGTATTTTCCAATTACGATAATTGTCACCTTGTTTTCATATTTTGAAAGTCGAGTAATGATTCCAAAACCGGAACCAAAATCGGAATGCAAATAGACAAGAATATTTATTGTAAACATTAACAAACAACTCGCTGTCTTGTCTAGTTCTACGCCGTCGCGTGACAGCCAACCCTATTGTCACGTGCACGCTTAATTCATAATATTCCGTCCATTTACGTTAATTATTCAACTGGATCCCGACTTCGGCCAAATAAAGAGAGATATGACCGGACCAGCCACTTTTTAAGTATGAGCCGAGATGCAATGTGCTATCTCTTATATTAAGAGTGCATGATCTGATCTGGTGAGTCTATTTGAATATTGATTCAACTACCAAACTCTGAACATATGGTCACATATTGTGCATTGAACTTATCACTTATCAGTGATTATTGATGAAAATATAGAAATTTCGGTATTTCGTTTGGTTTGGTAATTACTTTCTTACTAATCCCGATATCATACATATTTTGAGCAAAATAGAAAAATGTTCTAAGACTCCAATGCGATTGATTATGCAAGGTTATTGTGAACATCCGAAGAATTTTGTTTATGCTCTATTTTTTTGAGCTCACATGTCTATAAAGGTTGTATTTAGTGCATTTTAAGTGACTTTTTGAGGTCAGGTGCTTACTATTCCATCAACACATCAAAATGTAAATACGAAAACCTTACCGTTATAGAAAGCCAAAATAAATTTTATCAAATAGAATTTTCATTAACTGAGGTCAAGAAGGAACTAAGTTTTAGCTACTAGATATTTTTGAGGATAGTTTCCTACCTGCTCAGTTCTGCAGATAATAAGTTGCTATGTGGACTGAATTTCATCGGGTTTTTGTACATACTGCATACTAATCTCTCCTTGCAAGACTCTTCTCCAATGCCAATGCTGTCGAAGATTTTGTCGATTTTTTCTAGAATGGGTGTGTAGAATGGATCGAATATTGGAGTTTTTCCAACCATAGTTGATTTATTGATGCTTTGAGCTGCTTGCGATACTGGTGCAGGAGGAGGCATTGGTATTTGAGACAATGACCCACTTTGATGCACTATATGCTGCACTTGATGAACTCCGTGTTGTGGTTGGAGCTTCGTTTTTTGTTGAGCCATCATCATTGCTTGCAACTTTAATTGCTCTTGAAGTTTCAATTCTTGTTTGAGTTGATCTTGTAATAGAAGATTTTCTTGACGAATTCGCTGTTGTTCTTTTTGTAGACGAACTTTCAGCTATAAATATCATAAAACATTAATCATAAGAATTAAATATATCAGTTGCGTGTTTGAGCAACACTTTATTCAAAATTAAATTACTATTGTGAGTTTGTGGAGGCTTCTGCTGAGCTGATGTATTTTTAATTAACAATCAGTTTGAACAGTCTGATAAACAAGCAACATATTTCTAGGTCAGTCATAGAATTATCAAGAAATAATGAACTGAAAAGAATAATATACTGAATATTAATGTCATCCGAACATATGAAAAGCTCTAAGATTTATGGGAGAGGAAGTAAAATGTTAATAATCAGGAATGCAAAAAGTTATTTTTGACTCTAGATTGCGATAAGTCACGTTTGCATTCGAAAATAGATTTTTTCGAAAACTGTCATTAATAGTGAACATTCACAAGCCAATTAAAAATAGGCGAAATGATTGTCTTGTTCACAGGATGCGAATTATTTCGCAGCCAGGATGCAAAATATTTAAATATACTGTATAGGCTCTTTGCGAATAGACTGCAGCGCCAGTAGTGGTTAAATTTGACAGTACTAGCAGGAAAACAAAACGTTATCATCGCACATGATTTTAGAATATATGTACAAAATTTAAATAATAAAGCAATTTATAAGTAAATTTGACATGGAAATTGAAATATCAAATGTTGGCTATACAAATTGTTGCGTTCCAAACTATACAACAGTAACGGAAACACAAAAAAACCATAAACATCTCTACAAGTTTTCATCCAGAGAACATGAAATAGGAATGGGAAAAAATGGATTCAGGCTATTAAACGAGGGAAGAAAGTGAAAAGTAGTCAATAATAATTATAGAATATGTATTAAATATAGGAATTACTTGATGAAACTAAAAAATTTCTGTAAAAAGTTAGGTTAAACCATTGTAAGCTATAGCAATTTTGTAGATATTATTTTTATGTATCGGATAAGTTAAAATGCATGCAAAATATCTCGCGTTTCATCGACCTAAGGCAATGTGAAAAAATATACTTTCATATGACATGTTTTGATTCGTTTGACAGACATTCAGCAGCCTATTATTAATTACTTAAAAATAACAAATCTTACTTCGATAAAAACTTTATACGAACCAGAATTATTCGACTTTTGCTCTACAACATGCGCGGAAATCAAACTCTTATCCAAGCACAGTTTTTCTTCAACATTAAACACATGCTTACTCTCTTGGACTAATTTTCCTTTTTCTAGTATTGTACTCCGGATACAACCGGTTATATAAATTGAAATCTTGTTCCTATCATAACTCCATTAGCCATCATTCACTTTTGTTTTTAAACTTATTTCAAGCTTCAATATAAGGTTTTTAGCTTTTATTTACTTATTCCCAAAATGACAATTTAAATTTTTTCCTGCAGCTACTTTCAGAATCAAACACCCCGAGCGCTAGTGTCGCTTCCCATCGTTTGCGCAAAGAGCCTATTGGTATTGATTGATTCGAAATGTCAAAATTTTCTTTTTACATTTTTATTAATTTTGACACGTGGTTTTCGGAAAGATGTTGTTTGATACATGATTGCGAATTTCTTTTGCATTCTCGAATAATTGATTGGCTTGCTACGCTCACAAAAAAATATCTTATTCTCGAATGCAAAAGTGATATTTCGCAGTCTTGAATCAAAAATAACTATTTTGTGAGCGTAGCAAGCAAAAAAATCATTCGAAAATGCGAAAGAATTTCGCAATCATGTATCAAACAACGTTTTTACAAGAATCACGTCTCAAAAATTGATAAAAATGTAATCGAACAGTACTGCCACTAGTCTATTTTGCAATTATTGCTTTTATTTAATAAAGCAACAAACAACACTCAGATATATCATTTCAGAGCAGTTACTTCCCGTTTACATTTCCGAGATATACTCTTCTTTACATCAATACTGGTACAGTGCTCCGTTATAAACACTCAATTTTGCATCCCATGACACAAACACATATTTGTACACGTCCCTAACGCATCCGTAATCTCACAGATGCTTTTCCTATACATTCCTTGTCAATTTTTTTATCATTTGATTTGACAATACCCAAATACATAATCTTATCGCGAAAGATTCAATAAAACTGAAAGAATTTTCATATGCAGGCGTACTATTTTGATTCATTTAGATACATTTCCGGCGCTATTTGAACAGACATTCTATGCTATTGCCCTCTGGAGTTCAAAAAAGTACTAATCTATGGAGTCATCACAGGAGACAGGATTGGTAGAATATGAAGGGTGGAGTAAACTGTTCGAAAGCAGTTGAGAATAGTCCCGAAGTTCACTTTGTTATTGTTGGTGCTAGTAAATCAATTTAGAGTATTAGCAGTTCAATGATTGGAATTCAATTCGTAGAAAGGACATAAGCGATGTATTTTAGTTCTATTTCTTTAATGATGGAAAAAAACTATAGACTATTTACGGTTCAATTGAAATTCAACTCTTGCAAGGAAAGGAAGCAATGTTTTTTGAGCTCTATTTTTTGAATGATATAAAAAAAATCATAAGAAATTGAGTGACAAAATATAGGAATTGATCACTATTATCTATTACATATATGAAAAACTCCGTATAATGTCATCCATATTGGTCGTGAGAGAGACATAAACAATTATTTCATTTTCCTGAATGCTTTCAGGATATGGCTGATTCGACCAATTTCAGATTAAAACTAGAACTGCTTCAAGAGTTCATATAAAAGTCAAAACATGACTGCTCATTTTAAAATTAGAAGAGAAGATAAATGGATATGAAGCTGAACAAGTCATAAGAAGATATACCAACATTATTACTATTGGACCACAGTAGCATGCCACATTGTGAAAAAAAAAAGATTTTCAGACTAACGGCATTGGCAAGTGGACTTTCAAAAGTATCCACAAGATCTCCAACATAATTTCAATTCAATCATAAAATTCCAATGTAATAAAATGATCCTGCAAGATAATAATAATTCTGAATTTCCATTATGTCCATAATTTCTATTCAATCATAAAAATTCAATAAATCAGAATAATCTTGCGGCATAATAATAATTTTGAATTATCATTATGTACAAAATTTTATGAAAATTCAATGAATTAAAATTACCTTACGAATTCTGAATGACCATCATGTACCTAATTTTAATTCAATCATATGAATTCAATGCATCAAAATCATCTCGCAAGAGGATAAAAATGTATAGTTTGAGTTTAACTAGAGTAAATTGTTGCTATTAAATAGCAAAACGACATGTCATGATGTGCACTAATTACGTATAGTAATGCAATTACAGTCCTTAGTTGTACAAAAAGAGCTCCGAAAAAATCGAGTAAACAGTTTGGTGGAGGCTTAGGTAACACATCGAGTCATTCGACTGTTTTTCATGAAATTTTGTGAACTTAAGTTGTATCAGTCTATTCATTCATAACATTTTTTTTTTCACGAGACACAACTTGATGACGCTGTTATATTCAAAGTAATACAGCGTAACTGAAGTGTACTTATTGATGAATTGTATAGTCAAAGTAATACAGCGTAGCTAGAAGTAATGATCCATTTGATTCGATTATTATTTTTCTATGAATCGAGTACATCTCATTAATTTTTGCTCGCTTCACGACGATGTGCTATATCAAATTGAAATTGTGATTGCATGAAGAATCTGTGAGAACTGACACACCCTTAATCAAAATTTATGATAAGCACTTGATATCTTTTTTCTTAATTTATTTTAAAGCGCCAATATTATATCGGCGATTCAAGAATATAGAAAAATAGGCATCCTGTCGTGTGCTATCATCATGATTCAATTCTTTCTGATGCATTGCTTCTGCTGTACCTGAGAGAACGTAATAGAAAATAATCTTCGGTAAAAAATATTACAGTTTTTAATTCGACTAACCGTTCAATTAAAGTGGCAATATGCCTCATCATCGACAAATGTAAAAAAATAAATATCGTGTAGAATCCTATTTTATCACAATGATAAAACTAACTGTTACGTTTTTTGTCTTCCAAAATTTGACCATTCATTTTGTCAGTAGAGAGAATTGTATCTGAGTGCTCAAATCGATCTGGGAAAAATTTGTTGTGGTCGGTAAAGTTATATATTCTTGAAATAAATTATGAGAGATGTAATTTCTTTTTTATGTACATTTTATCTAATAATTCGTTTGAATTTATTGCAGAACGAACAAAATGTGGTGAATAAAAATGATGAGTAATTTTTTCAGGGCTCTGTATCCAAAGGATGCCAAACGGACTATATTACGAGATCTTCACTGTCCATCCTTCCGTCTGTCACAGAACTTTTGTGTATTACTATGACCGCTATAACAATAATAACAATCTGACGTGAACATCACATGACTTACTTGTACATCATTTGATATATACACAAATTTATCCAATAAAGTTTTCTGTCACTCCAGATTATGATTATTCATATAATTTCAATAATATTTTGACATGTAAAATGTCAAACAAATTCAAAAAATTGACAACTGATTATCATTGCCTACCTTATCATTTCAATTAAACTGATTATTTTATACGGCAAATTTTGAATGTCTGCATGTTATACGTATAAACTGCACTTTCGGCTCTACCGATTGATGCAAAAATAGTAGATAACTATTTTGATGCTACAACAAGTTCAAACACTAAGTTTCAATGTGCTATGGCTGATCATTCTAGATTTATGCAAGAAATTCAAGTAAAGTATACTTCTGGCTTGGTCAATTAATACAAAAATAGCAGATAACCATTCTGGTACAACATCAAGTTCGAATACTAAATTTCAATATACTACGGTTGATCATTCTGGATTTATTAGCAAAATTCGAAAAGTTTCAAGTACAGTGCACTTCCGGTACGGGCGAATGCAACCATATTGCTAGGTGCAAATCAACACCCTATACCAGTCTTAAATACAAAATTTCAGCATAATACGTTAGACGGTTTTTGAGTTTTGCGAATTACGTACACAGTGTGTACTACACACGCACATACGCACGCACATACGTGCCGACATCAAGTCGAAAATAGTCAAAATGGATTCAAGGATGCTCAAAACGGATATATCAATCAAAATCTTGATTTGTCGGATTCACAATACTTCTTTGTCCTTTGTACAAGTAATTAAAAATGATATGAAGTTGAAAATTACAGAGGTCCCCGTATAGATCTTCACGAATAATCACATATTGCTATAGTACCTGTATTTACTACACTATTTAACAAAAAAAACTAGTGTCAAACATTGGACGGTAATAGGAAATCGTTCGTGTGTAAGTCCGACTCATATTTGGCCTATGTTCTAAAATTATTGTCACATGGAGACAGAACTGATTAATACAGAAGAATAAACAAAGAGGGACTGCTGCAGAAATAAGGTTGAAGGCTGAAGATTGACTAGACGTCCTGTGCATGAATGGATGAATACGATTGAATATTGCTAGCTTCAATGATTAGAATTGTGAATGTGAGTGGACTAATAAAGCCAATTTGGAATGGTTGGATAGGGGTGTTTGGCGATGATGATTGCAGGTTGAATAATAAATCATATCAGATCAATTTTGGAATGAAAGCGTGATTTATATGTGAATAAGCACATAAAAAAAACAAAAAGCTACGAGAAATCTTTGTGTCAGAAAATCCAACTTATGTGAGTGTGAAATAGTAGCACTCAAAGAATAGAAATCTTGTAGATTAAGAGTTGGAAAAAAATTAATTTGAAAATTATTCACTTTCAAGCATCATGATTCAAGAAGAATTGCTTCATAAATTGATAATAAAAACAAAATATCCATACCAACTACAATTTTATCTCAATTGGAGTCATCTGAACAGTACCATCCACATTTCTTGCTGTTATTATTTTAACCGGTTTCTCAACTTTTATCAGTAAGAAAAAGTCCCTGTTGGGCAGGGATTTCTAAAAGAGTTCTTACTTGCATTATCAGGCTGTGGTTTTGGGGTCACATTTTAATTCAAAGTGAAATTTTAGCTCAGTATAAAGGCAGCAGTAAACAAATTGAATGAATTTTCCGAAATTCATATTTCTGACTTGAAAGTGATGAAACAATATAAAAAATAAGGTTGGATAAGATAGCTGTACTGATCTAGGTACAGTGTCTGTCTGTCAGAGCGTTTAAGTTTGAGTAATAAATAAGACGCGGTATGAAGGATAACAAATATTACAATTCAGAAGGACTTTTATGAACTGGCCTGTTTTTGAAGTCATTATAATCAGACGGGGACAGAAATTGCCAGATTCATATTTATAATTGTCTATTAACATGTAATAACAAAAATTCAATTCTCCTTAGTGCTTAATTAGATATAATCATTTTTATAATTTATGGAATTAATCAATTTCTATTGTAACACAGTATACCTATCGGTTTCTATTTTTTATTATCTCTATTGATGAATTTCAACTATATTATTGATTCACGATTGAAATAAATACACCCCAATATTGTAACAAAAGAAACGAGTAATCCTGATTCCAAATCTAATTTTCATTTGGAGCCCACTGGAAGTTATAAAATGCAGTTCCATATTTATACATATCTACTTGTTCTACTTGCATAAGAAATAATCAACTGTTGACTTTATTGTTTTTTAAACTAATTTTAATAGTTTTAATGTCCTATTCTCCTATTTTCTTTACCACAACAGTGAAGACATGTGTGTAGAAAAACTACTAGGAATTGTAATGTCTTAGTTTATGATGACACTTTATTTTCAAACTTGAATTTGAGGTCATTGAAATCGATTTCTTTTTAACGGTATTTGCTGACGAATGAAATAAAAAGACGAAAAATTTCCAAACATTCTCAAAGTCAAAAAAAAAGTGAATAACTCAAAATGGGATCATAATGTTCAATAAAAAAATATCAGAGAATTATATTTTAGAACTGTAGTGTATTATCATCATCAATTGGAAACTGACTTTCAGTGAGCAACAAGAAAATTGAGTAATAAATTTTCAAGATTATGAAGCTACCAATTTCAATAATTTCTGTTGTCATTTAACAAAATGTTACACGCGAATCAGATTCAATAAAATTGGTTACACACAATGCTCTGAAACTCGTGTCCTCTATATCCTAAATTGCATGATTAGTATTCATTTCGTGGTTCAGTTTGTGTTTTTTGTGTCGTCAGATTGATGCTAGGGTGAATATCTTCGAATCTCCAGTTAGACAAGAACAACACTCGGATATTTGTGTTCCAGATTACGATATGATATTGATAATAATTATTGGTTACAAGCAGTTTGGTTCAAATTCAAACAACAAAAAAAAAAAATGATTCTACACATGTAAAAAAGGCTTGGTCATTGATAAATTTGGGTTTTCTCACGATGAGCAAAAACATGATCACGAACACAACTAGAACAATTTCAAAGTGAAAAAAAATTAACATTCAATAGGAAAGAGCTACAATTCTATCACAAAGTACTGCAAATATACTGGATATTTTAGATGAAAAAAACAATCCTGTCAGTAGGTGATAATATTGACTATACTAAATAGGCAAATTCATTTATTTAGCGGATGTGAATATTCAGTTATTTGAAGTCTGTACTTATTTTTGATTTTGGAAAAGTCATTAGCATGTATTCACAGATGTTTAATGTTTGTCATATTTTATATCTGTGATTTTCTGTTACCAAAACCTCAATAAATATTAATAGCTTGAAACTATACAATCAAACATTAATTTGGCATCAAAGTTCATGAAATCTGAAAATTTAGTTTTTTGCAATATTTTTTTCAAGTATCCGACATGTCTAAATTGTTTCTATCAAATAATGCAAAATAGTCAATATCTGTGAATTGTGATAAAAAAAAAATTGGGCAAGTGCTTCAAACTGACTTATTCCCTTGTATAATTTTGAAATTCTGTGCAACTTTTCAAATACATGTTTAATTTGCCAAGTGTTTTTTCTTATCTCAGTGTAAGTATAGATAAAAGTGTATATTTTAATGTTCTTTACTTAATTAATGATTTCATCAAGGTACAGAGGTGTAAGGTGCTTATCTTGAAGACTAAGCAATAAATAAAAATGCGCCATTTAAAAGAAGAAAATATTCATAACACTAACTTGGATTGTGGTTCATATATTCAAAATACTCATGTAATAGTCTCTAATATTTCATTTTGTTACTATTTTATTGTGTATCTAGTACCAGTACGGCTGGTCATTCCCTATTATCGATAAGGGGACCAATCAAGGATTTGACGAGTATAATTTGGATGATTTTACAAGTGATCAACTTTCAATAAACTCTCAGGAAGAGATCTTTCAGTAGAAATATAAGATTTCTTCAGAATATTCATGGCTTAAATTTGCTTGTGAAAAGTTATACACATCATGCATCCCATTTATCTGATTTTTTTGGATGAGAACATACTACAGATCGTAATTTCTAACTGATTTGATTTTTCGTTGATTGATAAACTGTAAAGATAAAATCCTACTGTTTCTTGAAATGATTTGTCTGATGACTTTTTCTTATGTGAACAATAGTTCTTTTCTGCTGGAAGATGAAAAATTATAACCGTGGATCATGGATGTCGTTGGTACTCTTTCATTTTACTGTTATCTGTTGAGTTAATATTAATAAAATATTGTATTCTATGAGATTTGCTTGTTGTAATGTTTAGATTTGCTGTAAATGTGATAGCTTAGAGAATATGGAGACCTAATGTAACACCACTCAATAAAATGAATAATGTACGTAAGGTATTTTCCTCACAATAATTTTTTCTGGAAATGTGATCGCTATCGCAAAAATTGGTTTCAAAAATCAATAAAATAGTTTCGAATATCCAAATAAATTGAAAATGAATAATATTGTGATATCTCAGTGCACTTGTTACAAAACGACCATTACAAAAAGAGGAATTGAATGCGAAACAAATTGATGTATGAAGACTGTAATATTGAGAACAATACTCTCATTATTATCTGTTACATATACAATATACAGGATGTAACAGTGAAACGAGCTACTTCAAATATTTTCTACGTTATTGAAGATACAATAAATAACTATCGGACAATCTTAACCAGGACCAAGAGGGACACCAATAATAGAGAAAAATATTTTGTGAACTTGTGGTTCTCAAGCTAAAACAAAAAGCTATATTTTTCCAAATGAGATGCTATATATTTTTTGAGTCCATTCGTTTGAATTTTATTTTTGAATTCAACCATGTATTCCTTCTTATACCCTTACATGATGAAAATATTGGGAAAAATGCGATTGACATTTGAATCAACTTCATTCTCGTAATGATGGAAGGAAGAGTTAAGTTTCAATTAATGATTTTCTTTATTATTTCACGATGATCATTTCGACTTTTGAAGTTATCTTCAGGTATCTTTTTTTATAAAAAATATATAAATGAACAATATAACAAAATATCAACAAATGAAAGACATTTCCAGTAAAAACACTAAGTTGGCAAAATAAATGAAATAATAATATTGATGAATAGAATTATCATCATTTGGAAATAATGATGATGATGATAATTCAATTTAGAAAATTTCTATTTTATTCTTCTCCAAACGTGGTCTGTTGTAATAATCAGTAATTCCATTCAATAGATTCTCATTATTGTTTAGACATTTTTTAATTTCGTAAAATTATAATAAATTCAATTTTTTATTTTTATTCTCCAAATGTAAAATTTTTAGATTAGATATATCACAGCAGTGGCCATTCTCGAATAAATGTTTTGCCAAATTTGAGTTTTCAACTTTCCCATATTTTAAACAGCGCATGTGCTCTAAAAAACTGGTTCTAAAATTTCGACCAGTTTGTCCTATATACTTAGCGCTACAATTTTCACAAACAATTTCATATACACCTGATTTTGACAAAAAGTCCAAATTTTCATTTTGTGGTTAATGAAAATACAACCTATTTGTCTCTCAACGTAATATGCTGACCAAATATCTAATTCTTTCAGAAAACATTTTATCTTTAGACTCAGCTCACCCATGAATAAGATTTTTCTATATTATTTTGTATTTTTGTAATTTGAATTACTGGGGTATAATGACTTCATTAGTATTCTTTTCTTTTTATTATATAAAATTTTGTCTATCAATTTTATATCATAGTCATTTTTTAATGCTAAGTAATAAATTGTTTTCAATTCATTCTTATAATCTATTTCCGATAGAGGTATTGTTAATAATCTATTGATATAACAATGAAAAGCTGCCAATTTATATTTTAAAGGATGATTTGAATGAGAAGGTATAAAGCGTGTCTGTGAAATTTGGTTTTTCTGAAAATTTTGAAAAATAGTACAGAAATCATATGTCTAATATTTAAATCTAGAAAATTTATGCTGGATTCATTTTCTATTCCCAAAGTGAATTGGATAGAAATATCGAATGAGTTCAATAGAACTTTGAAGTCATTTAATTGAGCCAAGGTATCCGACCAGAGACATAGAATATCATCCACATAATGATACCACAATTTAACATTGGAATTTTCGTAGTTATTTTTCATTTTCAGTAGGTTATGAAAAACAAAATCTGCTATCAGTCAATTTAAATTTCTCAATGCATAATTTCTACTGTTGCAAATTGCTACACAGTATACTCTAGACCAGTAAAAACAAAAGAAAATTTGATGAATCGCGTGAGAGATACTAAAACACCGAAAGTAATGTTACTTTTGAATCAGTTTTGAAAACATTTGAATTATTTTCGGGAAGAGATGGAAATCAGCTAGAACACTATTCATTAAGTTATTAACAAATAATTTAATATATTTATGTGGTTCAATTGTTCATAGCCTACTAAAAAATAACTATGAAAATTAGATTAATTGAAATTTCAATCGCATTTTTCTCAATATTTTTAATCATGTAAGGACATTGAATGAATACATGGCTTTAAGAAGAAAATATTCTATCAAAAGAAACTGAAAAATACATAGCTTCTCATTTGAAAAAATATAACTTTGGGTTGTAGCTTGAGAACTACTCGTGTGAAAAAATATTTTCTTCCATAATTAGTTGTCTCCCTTAGTCCTTCATAAAATTGTTTTGTAGTATTTCATTGTATCTTTAATAACATATAAAAAAATATTCGAGGTAGCTTGTTTAGCTGTTACACTCTGTATTGTATTCAAATATTTTTCATTCTACATCCGTTTCGCTCGTTTAGAACGATTTGACCGACTAATTTCAATCAGGCGGAAAAGACATAAGAAGGCAAATATTACATCAAAATACATGTAAGAGATGTTTGAGGAAGTATTGCGTGAACAATCGATGTATAGTTAATGGATTTGATCGCTGGCGCTGGTTTGTTCCGTGAAAAAAAATTCAGAATGAAAAATATTAACAATCTAGTTTTCATTACAATATTCTTACAATAATTTATTCGATTAATGTGAACCTCATACTCAGCAGAGGCTTCCGAATCAAATTTGCTAAATCAGTGTCACAGCAAGTAATAGAAAGTAATATAAAATATGAAGAACTGGAAAATCAGATTGCAGAGATCGAGAGAATCATATCTATGTCAAACGAAATCAGTAACGGAGAAATGTACTACTGGTCACTAAGATATCTGAATCTTATCAAATAAAAGATATTAGTTGTATCATACCAAAGCTTCTCGCTCTGCTAGGAGTGCAAGTTCTTCGATCTGATTGACGGTGAGCGGTGTAGCAGACGCGCCAGGTGCTACAGGCTTGTGACCCCGTCTACCTTTGTGTCCTTGAGCGTGGGCTTGACCCAGACCCCATGACTTTATCACGTTTTCGTCGTTCTTAGTTGGAGTATGGTCGAAAGCGTTTCTGTTGCTGATATATCTGGAAGAAAATAGACAAGCGTTAGAAAAAGTAATTAAATCCAAGAATATAGAACATAAGGTAATTATAGAAAATGTTCGAAGACTGGGCGCTTACTCTTGTGCAACAAGTGTTGTAATTCATTATGTTTGTTTTGGCCCTTGTTTCCAGCGTAAAATTATTTGAAAAACTGAATTTCTTGGATCTATTTACACCTGATTATTGATTCTGAATCCTAAATTATTTAATATCAGGTACGAAACTTACTGCGGTCCATTAAAACATGAACTCTATACTTGAATACAATAAAACGATGACTAGAAGTTGGTCGATTTTCATTTTTTTATTCACACGAAAACTGACCTTTTAGCGAAGCCGATGCCTTCTCTAGAAATATATGTATGTGGTCTAAAATTGAAAAACACAGGAAGTTGAAATTGCGACAATGGCATCAAATAAATGAAGTATCAGAAAAAACAGACATTCAATGAACAAGTGAACACAGTTTTATATTTATGAGTAGAATAATAATTCAGAGTCTAACATAATTTCTCAGGGAGCTCATATCACATATCTTTTCTAATCATACTGCTATACTTGAAATAGAGTCTGTTGTAAATACGAAGTTCATGAGAGCAAAATATTGTGCAATTATAATGCGATATCCCAGGATGCTATGAAAAGAATGAAAGTAGTATGTGTCAAGTGTCAAGATCTTGCATTCGGTAAAATCTTGAGTCATAGTTCCATGCACACGGATCTTGTGCTATACTTATTATATTATTTGTATTACTTATTGTATCCCGATATTTCAGTGTTATAATAAAACTGTCTACATTATCTGCAACTCTTACTTTATAACTCCTGACAGAGTCCATCCTGATGGAAGTATTCCTATAAATCGTTAGGTGGCATGTTATAAGTTATCAAAGACATTTTTAGTAGCTTGGTATATTGATATGGATATTGATTTATCATATGTGAGGATATTCACAGGTGGGCGAGAGTGCATTTGAATAAAAATGTCTGGCTTAGATATTGATCATTGTTCTTGAATAGACCTCATGTCAACTTGATTCATGTATAGGGCCAGATTCATATAAAATATAATCAATAATTATTTGAGAATAATAGCATTGATAAGTGTGAAATAATATAACATTCTTATTCTCAAGAAAAAAAAGCACTTCCATCATTTTTTGGGAATAATTTTGTGAATAAATATTCTATGAGAATGGATCTATTTCACGGTATTAACAGAAATTTGGGTATAACGTCAAAAGAACGGGAATATTTTTTTCACAAGAATATTATTATAATTTCACATACTTTCAGAATTTCTAATAAAATTGTTTTCTTATATGCAAATTTTTTATCTGGGTTTTTATCTTATTCTCCATTTTTTGAAAGTAAAATTTTGTTACCTACTTTCCGACCAGAATGCCGGTCAAAATTGTATATCAAAAAGATTTATCTGAAGAAAGTTGTTGTCATGCAAATAGAACTTTGAAAATTGTATGATATATTCCATAGGAACCAGTTCGTAGATACGTACGTAATTTTTTTTATTACAGGGCTTCGAATTATTTGTGTTCTCCATTTGTCCAAAGTAACATGATATATAAATTGGAAAATTTGCGATCTTTGTTTATAATCGAACTTTTTGGTTCATTTCTCACTTCCTGTTTATGTTTCGCAACTATAAATAAAATATGATATTCATTTCTCTTCAATCTAAGGCCTGGTTGCATGAACGTGCATTAACTAAAGAGTTCTTCAAAAATGAACAATATCAAATCAAATATATCCGTCAAATCAGTCGCTAAGCATTGCTGTCAAAAATTCGATTTGATATTGTTCATTTTTAAAGAACTGTTTAGCTAATGAACGTTCATGCAACTGGGCATAAGTATACTGCATTCCAAGGGCTGCTATGAAATAGAGTGTTACACATTTCAGTTCTCAACAATTTGTCATAGAAATAAAATAAATATTGTTATAGAAAAAGCATGAAATATGGAATTCAATTCAATTTAGGAGCATAATGATTTATTCTAACTGAAAATAGGTTACAATCGGGTACAATCACAATTTTTTAGAGCAGTTTCAAAAGATTGCGGAAGAGCCACACATTGTTTATGACATTCTTGAAGAAAAAATATCAAGAAAATAAAAAAGAAAAAAAAGGAGGCAAACTTGTATTTTCTGTTCCAAGTTTCATCTTCATGGAGTAGGATCGAAAATATTATTTTTCTGTATATTATTACTTTGGAGCTTGTTCTGTTCATAATAAGATCTAATTCTTCAAGAAGATTATTTTCATTTGATGGTATGCTCAGACTGTTGCTTGTATTCTACTGTTAATTTTCTCCATGAATCCTTCTTTTCTCTCTATGATACATCCCAGATATTTTTTCTGTCGGTTGAATTCTTTCTGAGATTATGAGGATATATATGTTTCTACACTCCTTCCCTATTAACATTGTTTCTGCTCTATTGATGTTTATATTCATGTTGATTTTTGATAGTTTTTCCTGCCATATTCTGATATTGTTTTGAAATATTCTGCCCGAATTTCCAATTATGACCATGTCGTTTGCGAATAGTAGTTCAGATAGTACAACTTTGTTCAGGTTCAGGTATTCTATTGCTGTCTTCGCGGTTAATTGAGCTATTCTCTTCGATATCTTATCTATGTGAGCTATGAATAGAAGTGGACTCAAGTTTTCTTTTGTTCCAGTCCCTGATTTGGCATTAATTCTTTTGAGATATGATTTTTTGTGTTTTATTTGTGCATAAGTATTTTGTAAAGCCCTTGTCAAGTTGCCCCCGTATTGTATTTATATAATATCAACCATAACGTTTCCTTATCAACTCAATCTATGTCAATGAAGCATGAAAATATCTTTTTATTGTACGCCCGAAGATCTTTTAATTACGCTAAATGATTAATTTTGAGCGCAATATTCTCGTCTGAATCTGTTCTGTGATTCTTGTAGTATGTTCCAGATTTTCATTTGGAGCTTGACTGTTAAGATTGCTTCGTATAGTTTAGCTGCTACAGATAATAACGGAATACCCCTACAACTCCAACAAAGTCTGCTGTCATCTCTCTTATACCCACCTATTTATTGGAATTATAATTGTTTTTTCCCTGGCCAACGGTGGTCAATTAAATAATACGTGAAGCTCTAATATTCGCTTCCTCCTATATATTTTAGTTGTTTAGGTTTAGCGTTATCATAGCCCGTAGCCTATTCAAGTTTTTTAAGTTGCGTTTTCCACTTTCTGAGTCATTGGTCGTGTAGTTACTTATTTGTGTTGGACGTTCTATTCTACATTTTGGTGCTTCTGACAACTCTTCAAAGCATTTTTTCATATTTCCATAACTTTGCTGTCATTGATGAATATGTTTCCATTCATGTTTATTATCTGCTCAAGTCCAAAAACAATAATACAAAAAACTAGAGTAATTGTAGTGATGTAAAAGCTAATTAGGTCATCATACAAAACTAATATTTGAGTATGTACGAATCGACTTCAAAATTATTAGGTATGAAATGTATACAGTTATGAATTTTATACAGGCCTTCAATTTCCACAATTCGAATTCATTCAAAATGTGTACACAAAAAAATATCAGAATCTATTTCTTGTTGAATATTTCCCTCTCACTCTCATCATTTATACTGGTTTAGTAAGTGAACCATTTTAAAGATTCCTTTGCAAATTGATTTGAGAATTATGGAAATATTTCCTCTATATTAATAACAGGTATCTAACGATAGGTTTCCATGGCGCTAAATAACAATTTGAACACATTTTGACAAACCTATGGCTTCAGCCATTCTGAGCACGACCTGAAGTTGATATAGGGTTATTGAACACGGCCTAATGCTATCTTCAATAGTTTTCGAAAATCATATTTGACATTGTATTTATGCTGTCTCAATTTGCGTTAGTAGGAAAAGTATAGTATGTAACTTGTTTTATTAACTCGTTAGACACTTGCTACTTTGAGCATATGTTTTGCCCGTGGATAAGAAATTCGTGTTCAAAATATGATATATAATATGATATTATATCCCAACAGAATATTGCCAGATTATGTAGTTTCATGAATGTATCCTATCAGAATGAACAGAAGATTTGAAGAATAGATTGTTACAAACATTCAATAACTGAGTAGTTTACATATTCCTCGTTGAATCAATTTAAGCAGTAATAATAATATCTCAATCTGATTGCTGTAATAATTGTACATGTTGATGTTGATAACAATCATTATGACTAAGATACTACTGTTATAAGTAGAGAACATTCTAGGACTTCTACTCTTCTACTCGTATATGGAAACTTGTTACAGAGCTCTGAAAACTATTCACCCAACATGGGTTCGTGATGAGCTTCTTACTATAAGCAGTTATCGGTGGAAATTTGCCCAATGACAGAATAATAGAGAATCCATTGGAAACAGTAAACACCCTGATAATCATCCCAAAGCTACTTAGGACTTTCTATTTTCCACTGATATGATTTAAATATCTTATTCGTCTAATAAGACAACAAAATGAGAACATTACAAAATCCTACGAGAAAGATGTTGAGTAGAGTATTCTATTTGCTTTTATCTGTGACAAAAATGACTAGTACAATCAATTACTTTCAAAACCTCTACGAAAACGTTGAATGAACGAACATGTTAATCAAATAGTCTTTACATAGCTGATTTTATTAGAAAGATGGCACATCAATTCAAAAAAACTTTATAACATAATTTTGAGATTCTAGTACTTAATTAGGTGAAGAATACTTCAAAAGACTTACTCAGGTCCTAATCCAGGTCCAGAATACTCGAATCCATCATGCTCATGATGAAATCCATGATGATCAGGCGGATAGTGCACATCTGGTAAGGTATGATGTAAAGACGGGAGATGATGTACGTGCGCGATTTGATGATGATGATGGTGATATTTAGTCCCGTGGTAACTATCGTGGTAATACGAACACAGTTTAAACAAATGAGTCAACGCGGGGAACAAAAACAATAAAACTTTTAGAAGAATCTTTTTTGCTGTTCCTACACCAACAACGAGAGGCGTTAGGAACATCAACACGGATTTTATTAAACTTATCACGAGGAAGAGTGATGTAAACGCCATGAAGAGCTTATTCTTGAAGAACTTTTCTGAAAAAAAAAATCATCAATTTGGTTTGATACTGTTGTTCCCTGAGTAGGTAAATGAGATCTAATTATATCTGAGGTACGAGCATAAAGGTCTACCGGACTTAAGAAACTATGAGAATTGTTGTTCGAAATACACTTTCACCTCAAATCTCTCGACTGGATAATAGAATAATGAATACCACAGAAGCTTCAAAGATATAAGAATATACAATTAAGAGTACGAAGTGTCCCTAATAATAGTAGGGACACCGTTAGTGGAGTTGTGTATTTAAGTAACACGTTGAGTTCGTAGAATGTATATTCAGGTAATTTTAGAAGCTTGCTTTTTTATTCAACCGTGAAGCATAAGATGAGCTAATCCATTGTGACGAATTTGAAAGCAATATATGAGATTTAAAATGATACATAGAAAATAAATCCAGCCGAATAATTTCCATATCAAACCGCAAAAGGAGAGGTTTTTCAGAATATGCTGGAATTACTGTTTATTATTTCAAGATTCAATTCGTTCTGTATATCTTATTTTAAAATGCGCACTTGAATACATTGCTGTCAAGTTTGTGACCATGAATATATACATCCTATGTCCTTTTAATTGATATATTGTCCGGACTGGAAGGATATAATTTGATTCTTATTAACAGAAAAAGACTCACTTATTTTCTTGAAAAGTATTCTGCCGGCAAATTTATCTTCCTTCACTTCTCTAGGTAATAAGTCCAGTCTAACCAAGACTCCATCTCCTTCAAAGCCGCGTGGCGAAATTTTCAATTTGGACCCTTCAAACATCATTTCCGGCAATTGTATTTCTGTATTATGTGACATTAGAAACCCCACACTTTTATTCTGTAACGCCCGTGTTATTTCTTCTATTGGAGTTATCTTTTCCACCTCTTCTTCGTCATCTTCCACTTCGTTCGCTTCTCGGGAATATTTATGGTAATCGATTGGGCTCTTTGTGAAACTAATAAAATCAAATTTCAAGTCACCGCGGTGTCGAAAAGTGTCATCAAGGTAACGATAAACGTTTTTTTGGATACATGACATGGAAGCTGTTTTGCATTCACGAAGTATCCCGCCCCAGAGATTATTGCCGGTGAAATCCTGGCCGTTTTCGATTGTTTCGTTGGATGATGATGTCGCTGAAGCTGTGGACAAAACATAAATTTAGATTGGATGCAATTTTTAACTGGAATCATTTTGCACAAGTAATCGCCAGATTGATGGAGTGTACTAAAGTTCGAGTAGAAATAGCTTTTCCATGCATTAATATTGACTTCAGACATATGTGGAAAGTTCCTATCATATTTTATGTGGGAGAATTTGTGGCATAAAATTTCTGAACTTTGGACAATTTCTGCTCCAAGTAATATTTTTTTTTATGTCAATAGTTATTTGTGTACTCAAAGCTATGTTTTGTCGCTTGACCATGAATCATCAGCGATCATCTTCAGTTCACGATATAAACGTGGATACCTTTGTTCAATATGAAAAAATTTAAGGTTGTCAATCGTTTGTTTTTAATGTATCCATTACGAAATTGTACCAAGCAAGCAAGAAAGTGACTCGATATGCACAAGCAGCAAAGTTTGCTCCTCTGAAAACTAACGTGTTCATGAATGAGAACATGAGCTGAGCATACATGTCTCATTGCCACTCTAGAAATAGTTATTCATGCAAAAAGAGTGAAACTTGAGCATTATGACATATGATCAAGTATTTCGGGTCAAAGTTTGCCGAGTCACTGAAATTTTAGTCGGAATGTTATAATGCCTGTTATCACTCATATTATATACAAGATTTTTCTACATCCCTCGTATGCCCAATCTTCAAAGTTCAACGATATACAATAACAGAGCACAAGTGCAAATTGACAGCCCCCTCTTTCTCACTGGGCACGTGCCCAGGGCCCTGCGATCGAAAGGGGCCCCCTAGTTCCTACCAGATCAGCAGGATTTCTATAGCGACGAAAAACTGAACGTGACCGATCGAGAGATAACATCCTAGTGGAGTGGCGATACCAGCGACGATAAGTGGGAAGAGAAGAGCGACGAATACAAGCACACGCATTTCAATAGAACATAGTGGAGACTGGAGAGGAGAGCAATGCAACAATGAGCGCTGCTAGAAGCGATAAGAACGAAGGAATCGAACATAATTGTTTTCGTCACTATTCTCGCTGATGGTTTGGGATAAAATTGATGCTAAACTGCTCATAAGCGCAGTGTTTGTGAGAAAGCCTATCAGGGTATATGAGATTGTGATTGAAATTCGTCCAATTTTTCAGTAGTCTATGTTCAATTTTAGCTAGGATTCAGTCAAATATGTCTATTTTAACAACATAGTGCTATGTCAAGGTCATAGATGCCCCATTACTCTAATATGCTTAGGGCCTTCAATAGGTTGAAGATAGCCCTGCAAATTGATATTTCAGATGAGCAAATATCGTATAACAAATTGGACTGTGACAGGTACTATTAACAATAATTAATATAGAATAGAATTCAGACTACAATATTTATGTGCTCTTCTTCAAACGACGGATACTAGGAGGCGTTAACTATGCAATTTTGCTCATTACCGTAGAAAAAATAATTCATATACTTCTGTATTGGAGCAAGAAATTGGATACTGGCACGTTCTTAGAAGTAAAGAGATAAGATTAGTAAAAATATGAAGCATTTCAAGAACTGTGTTAAAAGTCTAATTAAGACGTAGTGCTTAACGTTATTGTATCAAATTTTTTGCTTTCACGTGAATTCTACCCTGGTGATATGCCATTGTGATCAGTTCACTTTATAACTTTATAAAATGTTAGCAAACGCTTCCTACCCACCAGAAAATATTGATTATATAATGTTTGCTGTTTTCGAAAGAATTGTTTATTGTTAGAATAGGAATCATTACTTATTCAATGAATGAGAAGATAATGAAAGTTTCATCCTTCGAAGTATCACTAAACAAACACTATACAATTTATTTCTTACTCACTTTTATCAAACTCCAACTACAAAGCCACCAGTATTTACTTACAACAACTTATTTATTTATCAGGCATTAAATATTCTCTATATTCCACTATCCACTGATCACTCAGTCAGGTTGTTCGCCCTTATATATACGGGAACCAAACATACAGAAACTTCTACGCTATTCTCGAATGTCGCTTGGCGCGACATAAAGACATAACAAGCTCCCTTCAGACAACAGGAACGGATTCAGGGCCTATTCTATTTTACGAATAATGAAACTTTCGCACGTTACAATAATATGATTTTTCTATGACCACGTCTAAACTTAGTAGCTTACGCATCGAAATCGATGGACGGACTAAGCATTTATCGTATTTGCCGCTCTATAAACGGATAACAGTTGAGTTTTCGAATCTGAATTAAGTTGTTCCATGAGTTTATTCAGTATATTTGATGAGTATTATTATATTCGGACAATTTTTGTGACACGGTAGGCCTGATCACGTAGTTCTGAACCTTATATAACAACATACCAGATTTACATGCTTGTTGTATGAATCACAATTTTAAATTAAGCTTGACAAAATTTGCTGATGGTGGTGCCTTGGATTTGTGGTAGGATTTCCTCAGCAAGCATTTTTTCACAACCCACAATCGATTGGGATCAAGTCGATGTAATATTTCCACCCCTAATTTTTCTTTATCTTGAATCAATTCTAGAATAAGATTCTAACACGATAATTTTTTTCTTATTCATTGAATCTCGAATTTACTGAGTGATGTTCATGGATTCAGATACAAGTTCATAAGCCTATTTTCTAGAAGAAATTGATATTTAAAAACTGATTTTAGGATGTCCAGGACAAGATTATTGAAGAATTCCAGTTCCTTGTAATAAGGATATTCTAGAAAATTTATTTTGATTATGGTATGTTCATATAAATCTATAAAAGTGGCACGGACCACATTCAACATTTAATCAGTAATCAAGCTGGGTTAAATTGTTCAGATGCAACCATTTAGCATCATTCTTATTTATTTTCTCTCTTATTCTACTACGAGTATAATTCATATAGATGGAATGATTGGTTTATGGCGTGAAAGTCTAAAATGTGTTATTCCCAATTATCCTACTTCAATTCTTCTCAGTATACAAACATCTAGGGTTTTAGTTATCAGACTCCAAAAATACTCTGTCACATTTATAATGTTTCTTTTACATGATCTTATATTCGTACTCCATGGAAACTTTCGCTGACTTATTAAACTTCTTGCTATAAATTCCACCTGAGTATCGGATAGCAAACCCGTTTAGTAATAATTTCTGTCTCAACGTAACCTACTTTTTAGTAAATATTTTTGCAAGACTACAGATTTCATTTTTACAGTCGTATATTGATGTCGGATCTATAAAATGCAATTTTTACAAGAAGTAGGACGTGATCGAATGACGCAATTCAATACCTATTGTGTGTAATTGAATAATTGAAATAACATAGAGGTATATAAAAGTTTTTTTATGGAACAGACTTGTGGGAAAAACTCGCTATGTCTTTTTAACATATATCGAGTATTGAAGGAATATAAATCTTGTATCACATTGTTCAATTTTTTTTTTTATTTTGTTGACCGGTTTCGACTACTGAGCAGCCATCTTCAGAACCGGAAGACTACAATGAGAGGATACATATGAACTTAGAATTCTAATTTGAAACTTATACAAATACATAATTATGTAATTTAGTAATTATATTCACACTTTAAAACTACAGGATTCAAATTATGGATTATAACGTAGATAGATGGCTCAACAAATCTTCTAGTATAATAATAATAATAAGAGAGAATAAAATTGGACAGAAATAAAGTTCTAACATATATTTGCGATTCCTCTCTATATGATCGATGATCAATTTTTAAATATACATATATGCATAGTGTTCTATGAGTAACGTGACAATTTATTTCATTTGTCAAAGTGAGATATCCCCTGCGGAATTAGGTGAAAAAAAATTTTTGTTGTTTTAATAATAATAAAAGCACTGATAATAAGTAAGGTGCATGAGTTGACGGACTTCCAGGCAGTATTTTCATATTTTTTGGCTGAACCAATCAGTTTTAAAATATCGGGATTACGAGTGTACAAAATAATTGTAAACAAATTATCGTTTGGTCTGTTTGCGAAAGCAGGAATTATGAGCCCTGGCTGGGGACAGCGGGACAGACAGCCTGAAAGCGGGACGTATGATCACGTTATCTATGAGTTTTATGGCGAATATTAACATATAGATTAGCAGGTAGTTGAAGAAATTAATAATTAATCGTTCACCTTCTGCAATCAGTGTTCATGTTAAGAATCGTCTGATTGAGCCACTGTTAGAGTCTATGTATGGCGAAATTGGTGAAAGAAATTATGGTTCATCATGTGCAAAAATACAAATAATAAACTTTGTTCATGAAGGATATGGAAGGCCTTCAGACAATTTGGAACAGTTTTTACAGAGATGTGTACATCGTAAAAGTTTGAAAAATTCTCCTTTCCTTGCCAAACTTGACATCTGTATTGTTTGCAGTTGTTTTGTTTGTAAATAATATTTTCTTTCCAAATTCTGCTCTACATCTCATATATGCATGCAAACATTGAAAATTGCTTAGTTGGGATCATTTTACACATGAATAGATTAACGATCAGTAACAATTTTGTCACTATCTACTAGCCTTATAGGATGGAGATGATCACAATAGGAAATTGAACCTCCATCAAATTAGCAGAAATAAAAGTCTTTGGCACACGTGATTCCGAATAAATGTATCGCAATGAATATCTTTTTACTAGTTCGGTCAACACAGCTACCCCTTAAAATTTTTATTCACTTGTACAAAGTACAAGTAATTATTGTGAAACCGACAAAATTCACATTTTGAGATTTTGATTGAAATATCCGTTTTGAGCATCCCTGAATCCATTTTGACTATTTGCGACTTGATGTCGGTACATTTTTATGAGTGTGTATATGTGTGTGCGTTGGTATCTCGCAAATCTCAAAACCCGTCAAATGTACAATGGTCTAGGGTCTAGTTGTGCACCTTGCTTTATGGTTGCAATCGCCTGTACCGAAAGTACATATTACTTGTAACTTTTCTTGAATTTCCCGCATAGATCCAGAATGATCAGCCATAGAACTCTGATATCCAGTATTTGAGATTGCTGTAGCATCTCAATGGTTTTCTTCTATTTTTGTACCAATTGGCTGAGCCAGAAGTGCACTTCATATGTTAGACTTTTCGAATTTTCCGTATAAATTCGAAACAATCAGCTGTATAGAATATTGAAATTTGGTATTAAGCACTTCTGTAACATCTTTCTGTGCACCTCGTATTATGATTACAATCGTCTGTACCGGAAGTGCATTTGCAGTTGGGTTTGTTTTCAGTTTTGCGCAATTAGAACTTTTAGCCTTAGAATCTTGAAAATCTGTATTTAGAAATGTTGTAGCATAAGAATGATGATCTACTGTTTTCAAATCAACTGACTAGGCCGAAAGCGCACCTGACTTGACAAATTTTTAGAAGTTTTTGGATAAATCCAGAACGATTAGTCGTGGAATGATGGAATTTTGTGTTTGATTATCGTATTGTTATATGCAAAAATATATCCAATGATGTATAAATGAGTCATGTGATGTCCATGTCAGATTTTTTGTAAACTTTTTAGGCTCCTCATGTTTGCATTTTCATCCAGGCAGCTGAGCAGTGAATTAATTTAACCTGTCATCCGTCACGCTTACGGTGCAGGTAGACTCAGATTCTAGCAAGCCGAGATGTGCGTCGCTGTTGGGGCGGACTGTGATTATTCTTCTAGTAATAATACCTGTCCATGCAGAAAATTTATATTGAGGATTATAAAACGCTTCACGCTTCCAGCTTAAGTTATGATAGTCCGAGATCCCACAGCAAGATATTCACGTTCAGCTGTGAAATACATTTTTTTATGGATAATTATCGATAGAGGAATACGATTTTGCAGAGTTGCCTTTCAAAATATGGCCGCGAGTATTTTTCGCTGAATTTTATTTAGCTTCATTTGTTTTTTGGGAATTATATGATTTATTTGGAAGAGAGGAACATAAAAGATCTAAAAAGTTAAGGCTACCACGTCTCATTTGGCTGGAACCTCTTGATGGCAGCCAGGTGTGAACAGGTACATGAACGTTGATTTTATACGTTCACAACGTATTCAAATGAATTATATGTCAAATTGTAGCCAGTACTTGAATGAGTAGAGCTTAGATAATCCGTAACTGGTATGGTGACAATGTTTGTTCTGATTCTGAACGTTGTGATGGTGGGTTCATCATAGAAGTGAATGCAAATACATGATCTGCGGTTTGAAGAATGATTACAAACGCACTGGCAAGACAATTTGTTGTTTCCTATATGAAAATAAGAATTGAAAATAAATATCTTGGTAGGATTCTAAATAAAGCAGAATATTGTTTTCATTCTGAAAAAATATGTTGTTGAAGCACAAGAAAGTGAAGCAAATCAATCAGAGTAACGAGACAGGTGTGCTAAGTGTTCATATGAGTAAGACCAGAAAATCAAAGTAGCATTTATGCTGTTTGCCATCTTCCAGTATATGGCAGTTGCACGCGAAGTGTCTTCGAAGATTGCCCAGAAGAACCCATGTAATTTACCACTAGAGATTACAGGAATATCACTGCATTCGATTTTTTTGAATAAATTTGAATGTATATTTCATATATATCTGAACTCAAAGAGTGTTCAGCCTCTAGGTTCTTTCTATATCAGTATTTGTATGTTTTCGATAAGATTGTTCTTTATGTGAAAATATATTCCATTTCAAATACACCATACGTTCAAGTATACCAGAATAATCATATAGTATCTATAAGAAATTTATTAGTTATTGTGACGTCAAACATTTTGAGGCATTGAGCCTGAGATCTGGTTGACCCCACCATACTAACGATGTTCCAGTAATTGTACTATACCAGTTACGGGTTAAATAAGAAGAAATCAGCTGCGTTACTCTTATGCCTGACCATGTTTGTTTATATCTTATTACCATTGTAACAAAAGTTTTTGTTTCGACTGCATCGTCTTAGATACAACTACAACTAATTTTTCCTCTCACTATCTTTAGTGCACTTTGAGTGGGTGTAGTGATAAAATCAGACTCAACATAAGTTTACGCCCACTAGAAGAGATGAATCTATGATATATGTGCTATCATTGCCGGTATTATAGACTTCCTAGTTCGTTCTAGCTCCATTTGTTTCTAGAATATATAGTTTTCATGGAAAATTGTGGCACCTGTTGAAGTTGTAACGCATAGAGACAAGTGTAGATCAACGATGCGGAAACGCAGGTGTTTTGGAGGATATGCTTACCATTCAAGACTTACTTTTGATTCGCACAATATAGGGAGTTTACATTCACAATTACACTAGAATAATGTAGTCCAAGCTTTTCTTTTGATATGTCGCACAGTCTTTGGTTTATCCAAAACGTAGCTTGACTACCTAGGTAACGATTATTAAAACAATTGCTACTCAGGTGATTGACCTGGTTTTGGGATATTTATTGATCCTATAAGTCTATTTTGTTACAACATTGACTCTACTTTAGCTCATTTCGCATATTCAGTGTGAAAATTGGTGAGAAGTTCATCCAAAAATGTTATCCCAGTTATATTGGTTCGCTATTTGTTCAGTTGGGAATGCCATGCTATAGTATGACAAGAAAAACAAAATTGCGCTCTACGTCATAATTATGGCACGTGATCGCACCGCTTTAAAAAGAGTCCCGGCTCTGGTTTTGAATTGAAACTTTGACATCGCAATACTTTTACAAATGGTATTGTTTTTCCGATTCTTTTAAGACTTTATCTTACAACTAAACATCTTCTGAACTAGTTCTGGAACATAACATTGTGTGATTACTCTGTCTGATTAATAGTTTTACATAGGAGAATATTGTGATTCAATAATCAGTCCTCAAACAAATAAAGTAATTAGAAGGTATCTCGAGCACACAACTGTGCACATTTATCCCTAGTTGTTATCACGTACCTAAATCCAGGAGCAGGATAAAAATCGCACGGAGGAGAATCACGCGTGCTTTTTGCATGTTTTTAGAAGGTCAATCATGGAGAACACTTCACCATTACATTCACTATACACTTGTTCACGTGTTCACAAACTGGACCACGCCAATCAGGGCGTGCTAACGCATCCTTTACCGGATCTGCTCTCACTAACGCCGCGCACAAGAATGGGCGCTACCAAAAGTCTACCATCGACTTTATCACTTCTTGACATACTTCTCTGACCGGAATCGCCCGGCTCTTCTCCCACCAACTGCTTGTTGCTCTTACTGCTGATACTCTTCTTTTTAATGTTGCGACGGTTTTGATTGTTTTACGCCCTCTTAGTGTCTCTATTTACGTCAGATATAGACTCGCTCATTTTAATATTTTGGAAATCTAGCAGAATACTATACGCGTCAATAGAAATTCTAATATTTAGTAGATCGGTTTGGACAGCCTGCAGTAGGTTGAATAACGGTCCGCAGTACGAATGTCAGCCGGCTTGTTGTGCAGGTCTGTATCTAACTAAAAAATTGAATTCTATTCAGCATTATTGTGTTATACCTTAATGACATTACCAACAATGTTTTTTATCAACAATCATAATGATCTTTCAACTGAAATGTGGGTTTCATGGCAAGAAATAACTTAACTCAGGATCATTTTAGCTCAATGAAGAAATGCTTCATGGTATATTTTACGTAGAGTTAATTAGTGCATCTTATCAGAAACAAGGCTTGAAAAAGCGAGAAAACGCTTGATGTGAATAAGTGCCTAATGGAGATTGCTCTCTCTTTCATTCTCCAAAATTTTGTTATGAGCATTTTGTGTCGAGCTTAGTTGAATCGATGTAAATATTATTTTATGCTTGTAAAAAGAATATCAGGTCTAGCACTCATTATTCATTCACTTGTCCATATGATTTTACTTCAGCAAGACGAAATCCCACTTACAGAGAATAGAAGATATTAATAAATCGAAGCTAAACGCTTGATAAAATCATCAGTCATAGCTTCTGCACTTCGAGCAATCATCTGGCTACCAAAAGAAAAAATTGTAGTAAAAACGAAAGCAGTTTTTTGTAAGTACGGTACTGTACGAAACAACAGACGAAAACTGATTATAAACAATTTACTTAGCAATGAATTGGTGGGTAATCTATTTGGATTACTGGACATAGATGACCTAGTAATATACCGATCAGGTGGACAAGAATGTTCAATGATAGTGAATAACATGCTCTGAATTCTGTGCGTATCGATACTATTAAATTGTAGACAACACTCACTTAGTTGAACTTTCATTTCTTATCCCAGTTTATTAAACTATACTTCTAGCAAGCCGGTTTCTGTTTCCGAAAAATTGTTAAAATGTTTAATAATGTCTTTCATTTTGTGCTTGCATTTAACACTTTTAAACTAATAATTAGAACTCCACTTCTTATCTTTTCGTGAGATAAAATCTGACGTATTAAGTTAGACACCTTCTTTCTCTCACGCAACAAACCAACAATCATATTCATCAACCTACACAACGGCCTTTCATGCATTCTTTTATTTTATTTTCACTCACATGTTTTTTCCATATACCTTCCATCCGATATTCTCAACATATATTCCGACCAAACTGAATTTTTTTTTCTGTATTTACTAATACACCAATTTACTCCGTCTTCGATTATTTCTTATATATCGACCAACAAACAGCAGAAAATTATTTATAGCTATTTTTTATTTGTGCTTCTGTAGCAATGCTCAGTATTCATTACCATATACATATGAATTCAGGAACTAGTACTCTGTTATAAACAATCAATCTTACTTCAAACGAACTAGTTCATTTAGTACAAACATTTCTGACGTATCTGAAATCATTCGATACCAGATATTCTTCTTCCAAACTTCTTTTCAATGAACTCATCATTTCTATCACCTTAAACAACATCATCAGTATACGCTAGAACAGGTCATTCCAGCCAATATGCACACCATTTAAGTACATCACTATTAATTTTTTCTGCATAAATTTGGAGGAAGAATCCATTTCTTTGATTGACAAGATATTTTAAACGTGTATAATTTGTTCATAATTACTTCTCGTAATGAGTTGATGTGTTCTAATTATTTCTACTTGAAAGTGAAATTACAGAAAAGAGTTCTTTAATGAATTGCCAAGTAGTTCGTTAGTAATGACTAACAAATCATAATTAAATGATTTTTCAAACTTTTTTCAGTGAATAGAGAGCCAAGTAGAATAAATTCTATCATACCATTTTTTTCTTATCTAAATATGAACATTTATGTTCCACTACTGAGTAAATCGATTTATCTTATAAATTAATGAGTCCATGAATTATAAACAAACTGATGACGAATTTGTCATCCTCATAAACAAATTGACATTAATCATGCGTTTCTATCAGTATCTTATGGATCTATGGATTTACACAGAATTGCAACGTTAGATACTTGTGGTAAAAATCACATTCACTAGATGGTTTTTGATGGAAAGGAGATGAAGCAAGAATTGAATGTCAAAGGATATCATAATCAGTGAATAGAAGAGCAGTGGATTTACCAGCAGGTTGAGTAGGCTTGAGCCTAGTGCAGCATTTTTAGCGCATTTTTCCGAAAAAAGCGCTATTATATTCACTTTGGCTGGCTGGCTGGCTGGCTGGCTGGCTGGCTGGCGTGACGCTGAGATCTCAGCAACTATACTATTTACAGACTTGAAACTGGTACTAAATAAAAGCTGCTGTTTCGTAGGCTTGCACAAATTGCTTTAATTCAAGCTCAGTGATTGTGGAAAATTGAATTATTCAATTACTTGTTTCAAGTGAAACAATGTCCATAGATATCTATGACATTAGGGATATGACTTCTAAAATTTATTAAAGTAGATAAAAATTTAGTTACAACTTTCGCCGCGGGTGTCACTATTATTATGTACAGTTGTCAAATCTGTCCGGGATTCATTCAATGACTTGTTTGACGCGAATTTGAAGCTTATTAGAATGAATTATTATTATTGGATGAAAATTTGTTCACTTTTGGTGTATTTTTTTTTTATATAGCTTTGATAAAGATCAAATTATCATTTTAAGCTACAGCACTTGATCTCCTGTCAGTCAATAACTAAACAATGAAGATTAAAAGGTATTTTTGAGTTTGTACATGTATAAATTATGTACCTATTAAATAGTCAACTTGAAACTAGTACTAAATGGAAGCTGCTGTTTTGTAAGTTTGCCCAAACTGCTTGATTTCAAGCTCAGTAATTGTAAGAGATGGTAATTTGCGAAATCTCTGAAGTAACAAGCATTCATGAGCTGTCAAAAATGCGCTTCCATCATCTAGATGATTCTTCCATTTTTTCTTTTTAGCCATCTTACAGAGATAAGTAAAAATCTGTCAGACGGTTATCTGATGTCTCGCTGGAAGATGATATCTTTCCGATGACTTTTTCCAATGTTGCTTGTGCAATTTCAATCAAATTGCTGGATTGTAAAAATAATCTAGGATCTGACTCAGGTAAGGGCGGTAGAAATTTTACAGCCTATACTTGGGAAATGTTCAAATCCGTCACTGAGAAAGAGTGTGTTTCATAGCTGTTCGAATATAGGATGTACATATTATGAATCTGAGCTCAAATTTTGATCTTGCTCATATTGCAAGTACTTAAAATTAGGGGAAGAATAGTTTTTGCATGGTTTTGATTTTAGATATGTTGATCACATTATTACCAGTCTCTTTTTCCGAAAACACTCATCATCATTTTTTGAGTTGATTGAATTATTCACCTTTTATCAACTCTTGCTCTCAGCATCATATTGCACGCTTTCCAAATAATATATTGTAGGGACTAGCATATTCACATACTTCATACTATGTACATAAATATATACATACATGCACACACACCCACACAAACACATCCATGTATATATATATTTTAAGGTTTTCGTATCTACACAAAATACTTGACACTATGACAGCTGAAAGCTCAAGTCTTTAATATATTATTCTTAAGTATGGCAAAATCCAAATGTTCAATTTGTCTTATGCTTTTATGGCACACTGTACATGCTTCCGGCTACAAAATCAAATTCTGTCAAGATCCTTCTCAGAATTAACTGCTCCAGTTATTCTAGATACTAACATGTGCAAACTATTGGAACTTTTTTTAGTATATTCTCTTTGTCTCGGACTTTCTCTGAATCCTGTATGTTGTTCTCTCTAATGTTTTAAAATTAGTTTCCCAGCCGATGAAGTTCATCCTTCATACTTTTCGACTTGCGCTTGTGGGTACCTGCTTTTTGCATACACTCAAACCAACCCAAGTCGTAAAGTTATAAACGATAACTACACAAAATACCATTTTTTTAATCAAATAGATTTTTTGGTTTTAATTCTGTATATTTATTTTTATTTTGACGTTTCGATTTTCTATCCGGAAGTCTTTTTCTGGAAAAATGATATAAAAATAAACAAGGCAACACCATGATCACCTCAATACTATCATTATCATCAAGGATGATCATATTTCACATTGATTGAATCACTCATTTTTCGGTTTTATTATAAAAGTATTACCTTAAAGTGTTTTTATACAAGTGCGTGTCTCGTTACGTTACAGAATTTGCCGTCACTTTTCACTCAAATAATTGGAGTAATTTCTGGCGTACTCTCAGCAATTCATTTTCTGTCCGCATGATAAGCAGAAGAATAAAGCCAGAAAGAAATTGTACAAACTTTAGAGTAGCTTATATGTTTAAAATGGAATAGCTTACTACAATCGAGTCAAGAAAATGGGATGGAAGCCTCATGTATCTCTAATCCTATATCCGAATTCCTCCACAACATCTCTTCCAAGGGACTATGGACGCATCCGAGCTCCTCCACAACATCTCTTCCAAGGGACTACGGATGCATGCGAGCTTCTCCACGAAGCCTCAGTTAGCTATACTCCAAGCTTACTAGTAAAATGGAACTTTTTCAGTGTCACGAGAACAGTGGTTTTGTTTTCAACCGGCGGCGGTGCTTCGCACCAAAACAAACGGACGAACTTTGCCTGCTCTGACCAAGCTCGACGTGTGAAATCACGCGTAACTTGAAACAGTGGTTTTGTTTTCAACTGACGGTACTTTGCACCAAAACAAACGGGCGGGCTTTGTCCGCTCTGATCGAGCTCCACGTGTGTAATCTAGCGTACGCCAGACATCTCCTGCTGGGTCAAAATTAGTCCTCAATTTGTCCCTTAAATTTGTTTGTTTGATAGCTACTGCTAACCCTGCTAACAGCTGCAAAGATGAAGGTAGAGGAACTCGATTATAAGATTATCATTCCAACCAAACTTTAATTATTTTCTCGGAATAATCAAAGATTGCGCGTTTTGGATATTTTAATTTAACGAGCAAATGATATTGTAGCGTGAACCTATTCCCATCAATATATAAATACTACTGGACTCAGATATTATCTTATCAAACTAAAATATTGGGATCCAAAATACAGTGTCTTCAAAATAGATTGAAAATAGGTCCCCATTTAATAATTTCTCATTGCATGAAGAATTTCACGTTGCGATGAACGTGCGTAGAATATATGTTATCAAGTAATATTACGTACATACATACATATAAATCACGCCTTCTCCTCAAAATGAGGTTGGTATGAGCCCCATTTTACATTCAACTGGCATTCATTCTTCGCCAAATAGCTCTATACAAACACACCTCTTTCGTTCATCCAAATTTCTTATCCTACTCACACAAGCTTGTTCATTTTTAATACTTGAAACTTCCCTTCACGCAACAAACGAACAATCATATCCATACACCTACACGCAACCTTTCACCCTTAACTTCACCAACATAATTGTTGCTCAAAAATCTCTCATTTTTCCCAATATTACATTCTTCATACACTTTTCATACACATTTGATCTCTTCTAATATACCTAAATACTAGACGAGAAAACCGATCAACGATTGGATTTATCCTACAGAAAGATCATTCCAGCCTCAAAATTTGAATGAATGTTAATTCAACTGAAAAAATCATCCAATAATACATTTCCTCACTAATTTATCTATCCCTAAAAACAGCATCTGAACATGTTTCTCTATAAGCTATTTTCATGTGGTACGTGGAAACAGCTCGAAAAAATTTATAGGATCATTCGAAATTTTTCCTAGAATTTATAAATGCTTCACATATTTTTCGGCTCATTTAAATATAAAACTAGCACAGTATTCCAACTTTTTAGTCACATATCTCATAAATAATTGGAGAAAATAGCTTACTAGACAATACAAAATTATCTTACGATTACTTCCAACTCACATATGTATCATTCATATTTTATTTTGTATCAGATTCAAGATATCTATAAGAACGCGATTTGCATCAAAACAGGTCAACCAAAATAATAAGACATTTAAATTGCGTGTAAAATCTCAAGTTACACATTACTTCTTGCATTTGTTTCTTGTATCTAGTGCCTCAGTAGATAATTATGACATTAAAATATATGATAACATAATGTTTTATGAAATTCTCACAATAAGAACGTAATTAAATGACACTTGTTTTCATCAGGAAAATGTCCCCATTTATAATTCTAGAGTAAGAATGAGCATTAAATATGAATATAACTATGTAGATTAGGGTAATGTCGTATTTTTAATCGGTATAATTTAGTTTTTGTATGTTCGAACAAATTTTCTCTTAATATGTTTCACAGTATAAATGGAGTTACATTAATTAGGTGTTACATTCATACATATATACAAAAGAATCACTTATCGTCAAAATGATATTTATATTTAATCAGCAATCATTTTTTGTCAGACATCTTCATTTAGTATATATAATAAGTGTCTGTCACATTCGTAGCGAATAAAAGGCGTGATTGATATTTATAATCTATTTTTTTCACCCTCATTCCAGTACCACTTTTTTTCTATGTGTTTGAATCAATGTGATTTCTAAATATTAATTTCTCCATATTCCAGTTCATTTTGCATTCAATTTCTTCTGATTTCCCTACTGAAAAATAATATGCAGAGATCTTAATTCATCGCAATCACTCTGTTTTTATTTCTGAGTCACGCTCAGCATTCGAAAACAGTTGTATCTCGGTTCCTTCATCAATGTTCATATCACATTCGAATTTTGTGTCTTAGTACGATATTGTTAAGTTGGACGACTCTTGGATATTAAGGAAACAACGGTGCAACTGACCAATAATATTCATATCAATGCAGGTAAAACTACTCCGTTATATAAACTCGTTCTCACATATCCTGAAACAGCCGCATCCTGTGTAAACGACCCTAGAGCACCCAAAATCTTACAATAACATGATCTTCTTCCATTCTCCTTTTCCCATCATTTCACATTACACAACTCAAGGTAGAAACTAATTTACTTCATCGATCAAAACAACATCATCAGTCGACGCTTCACCTCTCTCAAACACCTAAATTCAACATTTATCAACATTCGGAATAATTATAATTGATATGAGAGTGGCCATAGGCATTATTTAAAAAAATACAGCAAGTAACTAGAGTAATTTCTCCGATAGACAGGACATAATTGCTAAATAATGATCAAAACAGTACATTTTTATTCGGACAGTAAACATTAAAGGCATCATGGGAGTTGAACGAATGGTCAACGTACAAATCTCGGGTCAAAGGCTCTCGGAATGTACACTGTTGACCTCAGGCATTATTGTATTTTTGACACCCTTGATATCTTAATTACTATAATTCTCTGTAAATTGGGGAATTGATGAAAATTGCTACCATGGCTTAGAATGAAGAACTTTCGAGGCAGATTTCAGCTCGGTAATAGGGTCCTTTAAAGCTGGTTTATGTAGATTGTAACTTTATGCATTTATTTTAACATTAGTATTATTAGGTTTTCAAACATATGAAATTATGTGTTATGGTACTAGTGCTGACACGCAGCTGTCTTGCATTAAGCTGTAACCCTAAAATATGGAAATTTTTTGACCAATAAGACGTGCTTATTCTCATATACGATCGGTTTACATCGACTGTCTCCACGACTAGTGTCATTTGTTATAACCTTTGTGTATGTAATTTGTATTTAAAGTGTTGTAGGTTGAAATATAAATTAACAATCAAATTTCAAATTGTTATGATTACAGAAAGATATGTGCAACTGATATAATGTGACAAATATTGATATGTCGATCTCGTGGAATGTATTTTTATCGGCTCACTCTAAGAAATACATAAACCGCACCAAGCGTAATAAAAAGTATAATTTTATGGTTAAGGCAACAAGGCAAGTGCGTGAAGTTACAGCTTTGATTGATCTTGGATGGAATATTTCCATCATAATTTTTTGAGTCCTATCGCATTCATAATCTATTGAACTCCCAACTTTGGTTATTCCATAGAATTTGATATTTTAGTGTCTTTTGGAGCATTTTGGGAAAAAAGATCATCAATTGGGATATGACTGTTGATTTCATACTAATCTAGCAAAATCATATTGAAAATCATCTGTACCTAAATACTGAATTCCTAAAAGTTATACTTTGTTGAATTTCTTTCATAAAAGCCAAAAATTTATCCGAAATTGTAACAAATTTTATCATATTGCGTACAAATCAATACACCATTTCCCTAATTCATACATACATTTTATCATGAATAGGTCTCCATCAATATCTTCAATATATTGCTATAATAAAATTTATTGGCATATTATTATACTATAAAAACTGCAATCCAAGTAATTGAATCATATATATTGTTAGATGAAGGACACAATCAATCTCACTTTTAAAATACTTTTCCAATCGAGTCAGCAAGGGATTCTTATGAATTAATAAGTGATTTCATGAGCTTGTTTTGCAAGCATTTCATTGGAGATAATTTCATAAATAAATAATCATATTCTCAATTTTATTCTTCAGATTGAACGTTTCAACTTTGTAGGATAAAGAAGGACTATCTAAACCTGAGTCATTTTCCTTTGGAACAGAGAACAGAGAACAGAGAACAAGAATTTCAGCACTTAGTTCAAATCTGAATTCCAACATCAACCCACCTTTTGTGCCTTGCTGTTTTCTAGGAGAAACATTGCAAAGACTCAAATGATATTAACAACATCTATCAATAATATCTGAAAGAACATAGATTGACTCAATCATGCGGATAATGATAATAGAGTTCTATTTAGGAAAATTGTAATGGAACAGAACACATGTAACACGAACTGATTCTAGGCCTTTTCATTAAAAATTGTTGAAGGCTAATATCTTACATATTCTGTGATATATCATTTTTTTCACACAAAATGTAAGAATTCATTCATAAGTGAATCAAATTCATCCTTAGCTTGGTTGGATTATTCTGAAGCGATTTTTTGATATTTGCAATTGAAATGTGGTTAACATCGAATACAATTTAATAATTTGCTTCAAGATATAAAATGAATAATTATGTTAAGTAGACATCCATTAATTATATAAAATTACCACAAAACACTGATTTTTTGAGTATACTCGTATTTTTACTTATGTAATTAGCATTTTCAGAATGTGAAATCTTATTCAACAGTTATTCAAGATTGAATATCTACTGGAGAAATCAATTTTACAAGTAAGCAGCGATCGTAATAAGTGACTAGAAAGTTGCAGCACCGTCTCGGTACTTGATAACATAATACATAAGTGGAAAATTAGAGACAAAAATCTACTTCTGCTAAAAATTATGATCGTACAAAAATTAAATGAATTGCCAGTAGAATTTTATTTGAATCGTTGAAGGTCTGAAAATTTATAAGTGCTTTTCATCAGGTGTCCACAAATTTAGAATGTTATGTACAAACTCATTAATTTTGATAAAAGAATCAATAGTTGAATGCAGTAAACATAGCATGACATATTAACAACTTTTTTTGAGTGTTTGAGCTGTTGCAGAATTATGTATCAAAACATGAAAAAAATATTGAAGAATGGTCCACTATCAGTATTGTTTGCAGTCCCTTAAACAATCGGAGATTAAAATACATTAATTTTTTTTTTCTTTGGATTCAATCATTCAGAGCAATAAAAAAATAAAATAAACTTTTATGAATGAATCCAGCAAAAAAAAAAATTATTCTGCTTCTCCAACCATCGTCTTCTTTGATAGGTCCTTAGATTTCTTAGCTTTCATCTAATTTTCTGTTTGTGAAAGTCCCGGTTTCTGCAACACACAACACAACCGGCAATATTTGAGTTTTATAGTTTCATATGCTATCATAAATTAAAACTCACACTTCATCAGCATCTTTCCGATCGAAATCAAATAAACTTAACCCAATGAATTATAAATTCAAATTTATTATACTTCTCGGCACTAGGGCTATTAAACATTCACTTGCTTGTTTGTTTTGATTAATGCTTGAAAATATAATGTTCGGAGCAGTAGAAATTAATGTTACCAAAGGCATTTACACATAAGTAGAATAATGGTCAATTCTGGTTCCACCGAATAACCTATAATATTCAGTTGATGCCGAAAGAGAACTTTATGTCTAGATTCGTGTTACAGATTCTTATAATTTGTGTTAGAATATTAAAATTAGTTCTTTACAGCTACTGCATATTGTACATAAATTTAGATATTTCTGAGCTATATTCATACGTTTCGAGTACTAAACCCTGGAAATGTAGCATCTACATGAAATCATTTCAAGGTGAATCTCTGTTTTTTAATGTTGTGCGGTGATATCAAAAAAGTTCCTATTCCTTATCAATGTCCTTAATTCTGTGTAAATGGTCTCAATTCTAATCGTAATCTAAAAGAATTCTCGTGAATATACTAATTAAAAAGAAGAAATTGTGCTTACTTTCGTAAACTAGTTTCTAATTGTGATAATTAGTAATGTATTAAAGCGATATTAAATCGTCCAGTTTCCGTGAACAAACATTTTTTATCTTATCAAAATAATTGGCGTCAAAAATAGGTAGTTTATTCAGTACATCAAATGAAAGTACTCTAAATGACAACATTGTGAGAAGGCATTGAGAAAAGCGAACTGTAACAATGTTGACAAATAATTATTCAAGTATACAATTGAGAATAGCATGTAGTTTGCTAAGTCTGATACTTGAACAGTGTCGTAGCAAAGAATTTTGGCGTCTAAGCCAGGTACATATTTTATTTTTTTTCTTACATAGAATTTCTGAATTTCTGGATATTATGAGGAAGGCTGTTCGTATTTTTCCATATATCTTCATTCCAGTTAATTGTTCGCCCTTGATATTTCTTCTAGAGATTTTTGTATTCACCCAGAGTTGTGAGCGAATATAGATTTCACTGTGTTTAGTCCATCCTACATGCCCATAACAATATTGAAATAATTAACATCAATATTTTCAAATACACTACAGACTTTCTCAACTGGTGACAGTAATTGCTTCATCTCTAATCTCTAATTAGGATCTCTTGCCTCATGATGACCCTCGTCAAATTTTTAACAAATAGTCTGATAAAAGAGGTCAGGGAGTTGTGCAGTCTGAAGTACCAATTTTTGGTGTTATCAGTTTTAAAAAAATAAGAGCACAGTTCTCACGAGTTTCTCGGATTATACCCTTTACTACTAGTTTGTCGTAGATTTCAGGAAGTCCATCATTGAACTCTGTGTGATTAATTATCTGTGCAATGTTGGAAAAAGAGATCCCAATTGATATAAGTCTAGTATAAATTGAAAATTGTACGAATATATCCAAATAAGTGGTACCAGAAACCAATTGATATCTATTAGTCTTGCCATACCTACGGCACTGCGTTTTTGTCAGTATACTCAACATATAAACCTGAATGAAAGCGGAACAGAGTAAGTCAGTAACAGTAAACAAATATTTAGCGTATTGTAATACGTGATAACTTATTTAGATTCAGTGATTTATGGCTGGAACAGAATGACAATGCTTCGACTGATTGTTCAGTCTCACCAGCAAGAATGTATACTTTTCATTCTTCATGGAATATATTTATTAGTACATAAAATTAAATCACCACTTTAGTGTGAGAACTAATGTGAATCTTGGACAGGCGAAACAAGAAAAAGGTTCAATGAATAGAATAACTGTCAGGCTTGTCTTTATTAAGTAGCTTCAAGTCTTGTAACGTTACCGCGAATTTCTATTTGATTGATTCTATAGTTTAATTTACAAATTACTCATTATTTTTAAGCTCTGATAGAGAGAACGAATACTTTTCTAATCAATTTCAATATCTGCTAAGAAATTTTGTACCAGATATTTTCATGAGATTTGATTACACTGGAAGTTGAGAAAATGCCGTCTAGTCCCAAATGTATGCATTTTTGTTGGCTCACTCTATACAAACTATTTAGATCTTACCTGACCAAATTATCTCTTCTTGCCCTTATGAATACCGTTTTTCAAAAATCAAGCAGAGCATCATTTTAGATGTAGAATAAGAAAAAATGCAAAGAATACCGTAGAGTTAGGTGACGTTAGTGTAGCCTCAGCATAATAATAAATACATTGTCTATGACGTCCTAATTAACATCATAAGACGTAAGTGTATGCGAACTATTAATATATTAACTGACCAAATTATCTCTCTGGTCTTTATGGATATAATAAACAATACCGTGAAAATTAGAGAGTGGTCAGACCAAATTTTCGCAATAATATTAATTTTAATATACTACCTACTTATTTCATTAATCAATAATAATGAATAATGCTCAATATTTATCTATTTAATAGTACTTATGGTATTCAAGCTTTTCTGCTCTTTAATTTACGTAGCCTTAAAATTTTTTCCCAACAATTTGGTATGAGTGGTTCATTCATCCTAAATTGATGGAGTGTTTAAATTTCGAATCTGAAATTTGAATGTGTAACAATACTTTTCACAATGTGTGTCTATTATAAACAATGTCTCATAATTCAACTAAGATTTAATCAAGAGAATTCAGGCTGACATGTAAAATGCATGAGAAATCATCATACGACTTCAAAAAGAATTTGGCTATTATAACCATGATTTATAATGTGAAATATACTACAGATGTGGTTCTGAATATATCTATTACAGTAAATATAAAATAATACTTTTCAGAAGGAGCTTTTGATATTGAGAGTTCCTGATTGGATATCCTATCCTATCAATATTGTTCGTTGATTTGAATTTCGCTTCATCTATTCTATGTCTAGATCCCATATTATCTGTTCATATTATTATTTTTTGCCGGATAAGTTGACACAGTTTACGAAAGTGGATGAAAAAATTTTTCTTCTCAAACTGTCGATGAGTTAATATTATTCTACTTGAAATGACTCAAATACACTTCCTTATGAAGTCTCACCACATCGACATTGCCTAATATTTTTCATTATTAAAAATGTTTGCAATAAGTTATCTACACTATATTGCCTAAACGGTCATTTTGATACTGGTGACACCGACATGCAATTTGTACTCCCTCCGCTATAATATTGTAACGTTATTAATTTTAATTTAGGGAGCAAAAGTTTTTAAACACTACTATTCATTTTTATGATTAATTAAAATAATAAATCAAATAACCAACATTATTTTCAATAACTAATTCTAATTCAAACTAAAGATTATTATACACTACATTATAACTTAACTTTGATTATTGATGTCAATGTTGATTTATTTTAAATAACACAATTTATTTCAATCCATAGCATAAGGTCACTGGGTCGCGATAAATTGTTTTTGTCATGGAGAAACAATACACAGTTCTAATCAGGGTTCTAATATAAACAAACAATCTGTTTTCGGAAATGTCAAAATTCAATCGTTTTGGAAATGCATTTTTGCCAATAGTAATAAAATTGAAAACAAAAAGTCTAAAAATACAAAAGTATATGGAGACAATTTAGTGCATTTTTCAATCAAAAAGATTAGTAGTTGCAACTTATATTATTTAATAGGTACTTATAGAAGCAATTTCATTCGAGAAATATTCTTCATAAATACCACTTTCACTTTCAAACATTGATTACCTTCAAGCAACATCCTTCGAGTCATCTGCTCAGATGAAATCCCTCGAGCTACGCTCTCGTGATTTAATCGGACAGATGACTCTCACGATGTTGCTAGGTAATCAATGTTTTCAAGAAAAATTTATTGATAAAATTACAGTCCTTTGTGATATTATATACGATAATTTTTTCAATTTACTCCAGAGAGAAATAAAATCATCCTTCTACATAAATCTCACCAGAATCAAATTGCAGGACGGCAAAGCTTTGTGGTATCTACGGATAAAATACTATTATTAAAAAAATGAATTTTTGTGTGAATCGATAAATATTTCTGCTGCCGCCACTTCTATCGTTTTGCTTCTATTTTTATGATTTTTGAAGAATTAAATACTAAGATCAATTCACATCTGCAAAATTAAGTTCAAAAATGTCATAAGATCACGAAATTAAAAATTTTCTTATGAATATTATTTGAAATTTTGGCTCCATTTTGATATATCAGACTTGAATTGTATCTAATAATTCTATTGGAGATGGTCATAAAAGAATTGTGCAAATTTTCCATTACAATTTCTTGTTACTTAGAAAGAACTGTTAGCTATTTTTATATTGTGTTGTAGAATTCAAATGACCGATGGCAAGTTTTAATTCAAAATTTTTATCTGATATTGACGTAAAGGAATCAGTATAATTTCAACAATTTATTTTATTCAAATAAAACCAGAAATGAGCGAGAAGCTCTTTGATTTGTTACCGATTTCTTCTATTATCAGTTGAGCCATGAGAAAATTGACGACTACGAAAACTAGAGGTGTAATAATATATATGAATTACTCACAAAATAAATGAGGAATGATCATATCAAATCAATTAGCATTAGAAATTAACGTTGTCAGCGCGCAAAATATAACCGTGCCATAACATGGGCGCCGTATGAATAATCCGACAAATGACAATTATATTAGATATCAAATAGACTATTAATTCAAATAATGCTTCATGTATATTCACAAAGAGTGAATAGATTCGTTCGATTTTAATGATTTAATATGATCAATAGAGCGCCTGCAGGATGTAAGCTTGTATAATACCAATTTCAGCAGATAGGTAGCGACCACTTTTTCTTGTTTGCAAACAGGATGAAATATAATTAAATGTCTGTTAATTTCCTTATATTAAAATGAAAAAAACTGAACAAATCTTTTTTTCGCTTTGGGAACATTTTACCAGCATTTGCCACGAACCAAGCAGTAGAATTGAATAATAATACCCAGTAATCTTCACAGAATACTCAAACAAAATTATTTATTCGCAGTACACATAAATAACGGTGCACAAAGTAGGTTGCAAAAATAATTATTGTAAAAAATTCAGGTGAGTGGCGGTAGCAGCATTCAAATTGCACTTTATAAAACTTCTGTCGATCAATTTTTTTCCCGAACTTTCTCCATAATTCGTAATAAAGTCATCATGATAATAAATTTGTTTAATCAGCTTCATTGCATCAAATGATTCTTTGACAAGCGTAACGAAATAATCTGAATTGATAATAGGAAACTCCAAACGAGTACCTATACAGATTTATAATATTTTCTCAAACTTATATTACAGATATAATTACCTACTATTAGAATTCATTAATTATCTTTTCTTCAAATAACGAATTAGTATCGCCTCCTTTCCTAATAGCTCCGTTTCGCTAAAGAGAAAAAAAATCGTAAATTGAAGACATGATTACCAAATGTCTGAGAATTCATTATGGAAGCTTCATATCTTATTAAAGTATATTGTGCATATAATGAAGGGAAGAATCCAATTTTGTGTGAATATTTTAATGACGAAAAGAGTCGAATGCTTTATTTGAACGAACATCAGAATGAATAACAACAATTTACACTACTTATTTATTCTCTATATCTGTTTTTCATTGTTGCAGATCGTGAAGTCATTCCAAAGCCAAACAATTACTGGGAGTTGAATTCGCCTTTCTGTCTCTCTAACTGTAAGTTTTGAAAATTTGTAATATTTATTCGATAACTAGATATAAAATCCTCCAGATCATCGTTAATTTTGCCCGAAACTCCTACATCATATATGATTAAGCTGGTATTTATTATATTCACTTTAGCAGGCTGACGTGACGCTGAGCTTTCAGCAACTACAGCACATACAGACTTGAAATTGGAGCTGGAATTTAATTTGGGGATCAATTTAGGCCAGTACATTACCACCCATTTTCTTGAATCTGTAGTTTTGGAAATAATTGTACCAACTTTTCAGTTTTTTTTTCTGTATATGATTTTTATTAAGATCAACCTATTATCTTAGGGTATAACACATCATCTTCCGTCAGTCAATAGCTAAACAGTAAAGACTGAAAGATCCTTTTAGTTTGTACGCGCACAAATAAAATAGTCACAACTTGAAACTGCTACTAAATGAAAGCTGCTGCTTCGTAGACTTGCCCAAAGTACTTCATATCAAGCTCAGTGATTGTGGGAGATCTCTGAACTGACAAGCATTCATAAACCGCCAAATTTGATCATCAAGATAATTCTTCAATATTTCTTCTTTTGCTATAAGAATGGAATTTATAGGCTATGTGCAAGGGGGCGGAGTTTGAACAAATATCGATGCGAGCGTTTATGGGGAGCACCATTAAAAGCATTGAACTTCATGACTCAGAATACGTCATTGAGCATTGCAGTTTGAAAGTGGAAATAATTTCATATAGCACATAAAAAAACGCTTGTTGTGTTTCAGGCTGTTGTGTTCAGGATGATTCAGGTAAAATATAGTCTAATAGATTTTCTGTAACTTCAAAAAACGAGTGAAGTGGATCAAAGCGGTAAATAGAGTATTATCTGTCTTTCATTATTAATCTATATAACAAAGATGTTTGTAATTCAATAGTGAAATTCACCACCGATTTGGGATTCATGAATTCACCTCTGTCTCTAATTTGTGAGGTGTTTCAGTAATAGAAGTTTGACGGATGCACTTTGCAATAAGTTTGTTGTTAATATTGTTAGCAACATATTTTTTAACATGTTTAATATGGCAAAAAGCTAATTTCAAACTTTTCGTCCGTAAGATCATCGGCACCATAGATTGAGGTTATCCTGTCAAACTGAACAGATTAAGAAGTTTTCTCCATTACGTACCCAAAATGAGTAATTTCAACGTATCTTTTATGCTATGCAAGTTATAATATCCGCACATAGCTGAATTAAATGATATAAGTATATTTAAAAAACCATAGGTATGCAACAATGATAAAATGGGAGTTCAATCGTTGTCCATTGTCCACTAGAGGCGCTAGTAGACTTCATGCACATAGCCTATATCCGAGAATCTATCAGTTTCCACAAATTAGAATATTTTTCGTGATATTTTGCATTGAAATTATAATCATGCTACTGCATATACAGTAAAAAAGAAATGGATGAACTGAACTAAAAATTAGGTCGAGTGCCAACAACAGAAACATTTGGTCATATATTCAGAAAGAGCGTGTGAATTTTTATCAATGAGTCTAATATAAGTCCCATATAATTTATAGATGCAATCAATAACATGACTCAAAATATTCTTTTCTGGATCAATCTGCAATCCTACAAACCTCACTGTGCCTTTTTATAGGACTCCAAGTAATCCTCATGCTCAAGAAATAACGATCGAAATATTAGAAACTTTGGTTGACACAACAACCTTGTTGAAGGAAGAGTGGGGCGGCCTCGATCTCTGCACCCAACTACCTGGAACTTTAATCCCCTACTCGAACTCGGCACTATGCTATGGATTAGGATTTGTGACTCAATCGTTCTACCTGATTGAGATTTTCTGGACACATGTGATTTTATAATAATAGTAAGCCAAGCTCAAATTTAGCCGTACTTTTAAACGAATCTAATCACACGTGTGACATCAACAACTCAAAAGTCCTAGAAAAAATAATTTGTTTCCATTTGATGCGAGAAATTCCAATGTCAAAAGTACCTAAAAAAGTTGAATGTTTTAGTTTGTTTAATACATATTCATATGTTTTTGTAATAATGTAGGTATGTACGGACAAGGTATGAAGAAGTCTTTTTTTAATATATTTTTTTTAAAGTCTCATTAAATATTAATTGCAGTATTATTTCGGTTACAAATTAATTTTAAAATAAAATGTAGAAACCAAATCTTGCAGGTAGATTGTGGCTTTATTAAAAAATTGACAGTGCCGAGTTCGTGTGCGCCCCGCGCTAATCGGATTAGCATTGGTGCCGTGTTCATGTTCTTGGTACCGAGTTCGTGTACGCCCGAAGAGTGGACAGACTTAAAAATATATCAATAATTATGTTTTATGATATTGATTTGAGAAAATGCGGTTGGTTGCTTTTGACTCCATGATTGCTCTAGTTTCATCCAAGTTGTCTTGTTACATTTATTGTGGTCACATTTATATTGAACCAGGAATAAAAATTCTTTGGTAACATCCAAGGCACGACAACTCTTGTAGTCTAGAACGTCAAGTTCCTGCGTACTCAGTTCCTCACCGAATCGTCCTAGTAAATTAGAAATTTCAATCTGTTGGGCGATCTCAGATCACGTATGACCAAGCAGCATCATACTACTTATGCCACCAGGATTACCTTCTGGATATACAGGTGGTAAGCCAATGGTGCGCGTGTGATTTGAATGAATGCCGATAGAAAATTGAAATAGTTGCTGATGTACAGTAAACAGCTTGCTGACTCACTAAGTCATTGGTCCAAAATCTCTTGTTTAACTGAAAAAATACATTTTCCAATTTATCTGGTACTTAATTATGAGGACCGACTGTTTATGTATATCATGCTTCTTAAATAAAAAATTTCTCGTCCAGTTGAACTTCATGGATTAAAATTGTATAATATAAATATTTTCATATTCATTGAGTTTGGACGCTTGAGTTTTTACTACCTGATGATTCTGTAATTATGTATTTTAGCAAGTGATGTAAATCATTTTATTAATAATATATCCAAGAAATCTTAACATGTTTTTTGTTTCCATGCTTCGTTGCAGAATTAATTACAGATAACTGAATTCTGACAATAACAACTCATCTACAAGTAGTGCAAATCAGAGAAATATATTTATTACCAAAATCTAATTAGGTTGATTATTATTAAACTTTTTTTTCTCGTAGACCACTTTCAAAATTTTACTGGTTTCAGTGAACTCCAAATTCTTTTTTGTGGACCCCCACTTACAACTTGTAAATCCCAAGTTTTTCTCTCGCTAACGTCAACCCCTGTCAAGCTTCCTGGACCACTTTAGATATTACTGCTTTGTATGTTAATATCAAACGTGGTGTCCAGGAGCGAAACTCTCGTGAACTAATTGAGGGACGGTGCCTCTGATATACGTGTAGATAGTTTATTATGTTACAAGAACAAATGATCGTCATTATTGTGCAGGGTGAAATTGCCTGCACTAGTCTCGTGCAGCCAACTTTATTCTTATTAATAATGACGATTGTTAAATGTTCGTGTTGCATACGATATTTCTGTAATAATTGCATTGAAGTATCCTTTTATCAAGCTCTTACAATTCATTTGAATTATCAAAATATAATTCATGTAATAAGAGTGTGAAATTGAACATTGTAACATAAGGTTGAGTATTTGGTAACAAGGCTTTTCGAGTAACTAAAACGGCTGGCCGAATGTCATAATGCTCATTTATACTCGTATTGCATACAAGACTTTTTTCACAGTCCCAAATACTAGCTTTAAAAACAAAACCGATACATAACACAGCCCTTGTTGACATGGAGACTTTGCACATAACTCAAGTAATGGGTAAATAGCAGATGTACAAAGAGTGATGTCTCCAATTTTTCTCAATTTCCTTCATTATCATCGACTTCCATATTTTGACACTAATTAAGAAGCAGTAAAACTGTAAAAAAAACACAAATATTGTAGCACAATTTCAAAGTTTGATAACTGGAAGCAAATGACTTGTTTCGAACATCAAGTGACGAAATGAGAATAAATTGAATATAGTCCCCTCCATACAAGTCATATACATATATGGTATGTAGTATTTCATTAGTGACATCTTCAAATTAAGTATAAAATTCGAGAGAAATCTGTTAATTACTCTAAGTTCATTAAAACACTAACAGCGTGCTACATTTTCTAACAAGGCACAAGTTCTTCTACCAATTTGCTTATTGCTAGATTATTTCAAGCTAGACATATAAATTTCTGTTCGAGCCTAAAGAATTTTATATGTAAACAAACGTAACCTACTAATTTATAGGTTCAAAATATGACCAAATATCTTTAGTGACTTAGTAACGTATATTGAACATGGTAAACAAATAATTCAGTCTGTAGGTATATAATTAATGAATCTAGGCTATATTAAATTCATTTATCACGTGATTTACACAGATTACCAATTAAATACCTGAGAATTATTGATAACTACCTGTATTTAAATTATTCAATATGGAATGAGATCTTTAAAAGCCACGTGTGGCATATTTTGGTTTAATCTACTAGCTCATTAAGCCCACACAAAATTTGAGTTTATTGAATGTTATTGGACGAACAACTGTAGGATCTCCAAACTTACGTGTTGAATCAATATTGTAAACCAGTCTGTGAGGTCCTGTATTCCTAGTGAATTTCAAGTATGAATTATTGCCTGATGTGTCGTAAGTAGCTCGTCTATTTTGTCACTAGAATATTACTAGCAATTAAGCTATGACTAGACATAAGGGAAGCTGTACCAACACACGGAAGTTTGATGATGGATATATTCATTTTCATTATTATGATTGATCTATTCTCTTACTTGTCTTCATGTTCCTGTAGTTTATATACTATCATTGTATATACTCTCCACAAAAACTAAGAGTACTCGTAATTTGACAATTGATAACCGCATCCCAAAATTGAGAAAATATCAGTCAATCTACCAAGTGCACTATAGGTGTCTGCCACACATGTATCGGGTAAAGGCGTGATTGATATTCATTGTTCTATGAAAAATGTTTGAATACATTACTGGAATTGTTTTATTATCCAAAAAACGCACTGCTCTAATATTTAAACCAACTTTATATTAAGACGGCGATAAATTCTTCATGCCCAGATAGATTGAAAAAAAAAAAAAACTAGAATTACTTTGAAGGAGAGGACTTACAATTTGTGTTTGTATACTTTTGAAATTGAATACTTCCCAATATGTACTTAAAAAATTCATTTGAATTAATTTTAATTTTCTCCAACTTTTTCAGTCTATTAATACTCACGAACTTTTTATTATATCAATAGAATATCCCTCAAAATTCTCCAAGATTATTTTGTATTTCATTGGAAAACTGCATAAATTTTAAAATTATTATTGCAAAATAAAAGAAATATCCATATCGAAATGTTTAATCCGCTTGTGGATAATCGAATCAGCTTGGAAATAATTTTATTCAAAAAGCGAACGATTTTCCTGAAGAATTCATGTATTTTAGAGCTACAATTTCTGCTTTGTCAAAATATCCAAGCTCAGGACTATAGCAGAAAATATTGGAGATAAATTTAATTTACCTTCCATTTCATTAAATCTATCCATAGTCATCGAACGTATTCCTTAATTTCAATTTCCTCTTACAACTATGTCATCGGAGAGACTACCCTTGGTATATAAGAATTAAAAATATTGTTTTTATTACTCATGCAGGATGAGTACCATTTTGCGCACATTTTTCCGAACGGTAAATGGCTCTTTGGTTTTTGAGTGCGCCAAGAAAAATTTTCCAAAAACCATTTATCATCCGAGAAAATAAGCGCCAAATAGTACTCATCCGATATTCGTAATAAAAAATAGTATCTGCAACTCGTATAGAGTTTTCAATTGCCCACTTGAGCGAATGAGCGCACGAACGAAGTGAGTGCGCCCAACTTCACTCTCGTGGGCAATCGAGAACTTATCGCACTCGTTGCACAATATACTATTGCAGCACGTATGCGAATAAGCATTTTGCCATTTGCACAGCAGTTTTTCTTTCACAAATTTTGTTTTTAAATGCTGTGTCATAATGACCGCAAGACACATGTTACAATTAATTTTCACCGATGAAAAACTTTATTAATGATCTATACATACTTTCAGAATTATATCATAATAAATAGACTTTTTTGATTTAAATTCTGTATATTTAATTTTATTTTTGACGTTTCGACTCTCTAACCGAAAGTCTTCATCAGAAGAAACGTCAAAAATAAAATTAAATATACAGAATTTGAATCAAAAAAGTCTATTTATTAAAAACTTCATTATTGTACACACAATATTGAAAAGTATGAGAACTGTGCGTAGGTTATCGTATTTCTGTATCTCTGAATGAAAAAAGAACGCTTTCGATAAAAACTACACAATAAAAGTTTTACTGCACACATTTATCGCTCAATTTTAGTTGGAGGGCACATCAATGCGATTATAAGTATTTTGAAAACTAATAGCTTTTTACAATTATATGCACTCACCAAGATTTCAAAAGCACTCGCGTCGCTCATGTATTTTACAATTTTACAAATATATATTGAATTACTATTATATTGAATTTGTTGCTCTCATATCTTTCTCTGTTCTTCCATATAGACCGCTTGCCTTTTCAAGGGTTGATAATTTACACCTTGATAAGAAAGATAAAAAAGTTATTGAGCGATGCATGCTTTCCGGTCATAATTCAAATTCCAATTAAAGATCTAAAAAAAAATTGTTTTTCCCGTGACATCATATTGCATACCTTTGTAACAGAGAATAATTGAAATTGATCTAAAGCCAAGTACTGAAAGACAAGCAATTCGCAACGGCCCAAGAAGCTCAAAGGGTTGCGTGAACTTGTAAAAAAATATGTGAAATGTGGTGTTTCCAAATTGCATGCCAATGAAAAGATTTGAAGTTTTATTCACAAAACCCTTGTAAAAAAATTGGCAAGCATTCTTCGTTGGTGCAAGGGTTTGAAGTTTGGGAGAAATCTTGCATAAATTCAAATCAATTAGCCGTGATTCCAAATTACCTGAAATGGAGCAGAAACTTCATTCCATAGTGAAATAATTATAAATTTAAAATGGCAAGCATGTTGCTTGAGCCCTTGATATTTTGAATAATAATGGAAGTTGCATCAAAAAGTCGCAAAATTTCAATGACTTTATTCTGCCTGCCATTTTGTATTACATCAATAAATGCTGTTTTAAATTAATTTGGAAGATGGCATGCTTGTAACTTTGGCCGACCATTGAAAAACTTTGGAAAAAGTGGCAAATAAAAGTAAGAAAATTTCCGTGATTTTATTTTGCATGCGGTTTTGTATCTCAATATAATTTATATGCCCTAGGGTTAAATAAGTTTTTAATCATAGGCATGGCAGGTGAATCTTACATAATAATGCTGATTATATATTCAAAGTAATACAATTAGGTTTATAAACAATACTTTTATACCAGTAAGTTTTCCGTTCGGCATAAATAAATGGAGGATAATATGAAAATGAATAGAGTTGAAAGAATGATATTGTAAGAAGGGTCGGCAATGAGGACGATAAGGATGAATCGGACGATGATGACAGCGACATTCTTTCCCAAATAGACGGTGAAACTACTAAGGAGGAACCTGAAATTGGCAATAATTATGATGAAGAAATGGTAATTTGGGCAATTATTGCCAATCTCAGATTTGTTTCCAATCCTATTTATTTATATAATCAAACTTCCCATTAGCTATTTCAATATGTTTTTTTTTTATGATAATAAGTTTTTCTTTCTGATAATTAGCTTCTTTATTTTTCATTATGATAAAAATATTTTTAATGATAATGAAAATATTTCTACTCTTAAGCTCCAGATGAAGGCATTTTAACTTTCAAAAATATATTCTGTTACAATATTCCATCCACATAACTTATCCACATTTCAGGAGAAAAGTAAGAACATAATTATTATTTTTCTCGTAGATAATATGTGTGATTATTATTTTATTAATTGCAAATTTCAAAACCTGGATGTTCAATCACAAATTTAGGAGTTGGGACGTCAACTGTACATACGAGTTTTGTCTTCATTGGGACTCTCCAGTTTATTATTATTTTAGTGCCTTATTGGTTGCAATTCAATTTTATACCCTGTTAATACTAAGATCCATGGAGAATACTATTTGTTTCTATGATTTCAATTGTATATTTTTGGAATTGTTGCTATGAAAACATTATGAATGAATTAAATTGTAGCATTCTGCAATATTTTGAAAGAGACTCGCCTAGGTGATCACTGTCTAAAATTAGTCAGAAAATTTAAATTAATTGATTCGCGAAATAACTCCAGTTAATTTTACTCAATTCAGTAACGGGCACTTTTTCACTACTTTTTCTTAAAATTTATCAATGATTAGCCTGAGCAACATGCTTAGCATTTTTTGTGTCGTCTAAAAAAAATAATGTTAAATGAAATACATAATGGCATGCAAAACAAAATTACGGAAATTTATAGATTTTTTTCCAACTTCTTGATACATGCCTCCATTTTGGAACATCCTGGGGTGCATGCAAATTTTCTCAATAATAATTCATTGAACAAATTACTTATGGTTGGAATGGCATGCAATTTGAAATCACAGCTAATTGTTTAAAAATTTATGCAAGATTTTTTCCAAATTTCAAACCCTTGCGCCAACGAGGAATGCTTGCCAATTTTTTTAAAGAAACTTTCAATTCTTTCCATTGGCATGCAATTTGGAAACACGACATTTCTCATATTTTTTTTACAAGTTCACGCAATTCTTGGGCTGTTGCGAATTGCTTGCCTTTCAGTACTTGGCTTTAGATCAACTTTATTTATTTTACGTTACAAAGGCCTGCAATATGATGTCAAGGAAAAAATATTTTTTTTTACTTACTTGTTTTAAATCTTCAATTGGAATTTGAACTATGACCGGAAAGCATGCATCGCTCAATAACACCTTCATCTTTCTTATCAAGGGGTAAATTATCAACTCTCAGAAAGGCAAGCGGTATAAAATCGGAGAACCCCATCTGTCACTAGCTCCCAGTTTAATATATAATATGTTCATTGGAGTATTTAGAGATATTCTCCAGAAAGGACCTGATCCCTGAAAACCGATGGCTGATGAAGTCGAAGCCCAATGTACGCAATCAAGATAATTTCTACTTGTTTCACTTTCACCTGTTTCTTTTTCCATCTCAAAATGTTTTTGTGTGAAATTATTCATGTTCGCACCCTGAAATTGTGGGCTGATTAGAAAATATTCCTATATCCGCCAATATTTCTGTTGCGATCTACTATTTTCGTTTATTTGCCTGCTTCAATATTGGTTGCAATTCAAATTATGCATCATCCGATACAAACGATGATTGCTTTTTGTTAGTACTAGGAGATAGAATTATTATCATGTTCTGCAGAAGTCTTGAACCAGCTATACCATACAGTAGTTTTGGTTGCTTCACCACAGTTCGTGACGTCACAAAGAGGTCCATAGAGTAACTTCACGCATTATTCATGGAAAGTTTGAGATATCGTCACTTGGTGTCGCACTGGTCATATTTCAAAACTGCTGACATCTAGAGGACATGTCCTCAACATTCAACGGTAAATATGCTTGTACCAGATTTGCTGGTAAGTTTTGAAACTGTAAGAGTATAAGGAAAGAACGATTCATCATAGAGCGGTAAGAGGACACTACAATCGATAAATATTAAGATTGAATTATTCTAACATTAGAGTATATAAATAGTTGATCCAAATAACGAAGAAATATTATTGAATCGATTCTAATCTATATCCTACTTACGATGAATTTCGATATCTCATCTAAAAGTATATAATTATTTTTTGTAATAATGAATCTTTGTCGAATTAGACATCAAATACTTCATAAGAATTCCAGGAAATTTGCAAGTCGGGATGAATTATGATAATAACTTTGTAATCAAATGATATTCAGTTCATACTACTTTTGAAAAATCAATTCCGCAGTAAAAAATACTGTTTATAAATACCGAAATAATTAGTGATCGCTCAAGTCGATGACCTGAAATCTGAACGGAAGTCAGGTTTGCTGAATTGTAGTAAAACGGATGAATGAAGAAGATTCCATATAATTTTGATTCGATATTCCACTCTTAACACAGATTTATTATTAATTCAAGCGTGATTAAGGAGTTTTTTTATTGCGTGGTCTCGCTAAATACACGTAATAAAATTAAGAGTCAGCTAAACTACCCTCCAATGGTTCATTAATTCTGCATACGAAGCTTGTTTTGTGCGCATGCGAACTGGAATTGACAAAAAAAAGTTGATAGTTTTATTGATGATTTCCGGTAAATCGTTAAGTTCCTCGTGAATTTGTTGTAATTTAACCTAATATTATTTGGTTAATAAGCGCAGCGATTCTTTCTTTATTTTTACGTTAATATAATATTAACGGAAACTTGCAAAAAGTCTCAAGTAGCACAGATAATAACGGATGATGAAATTAATTCAGGTTTTACAAATATCTTTGTGATCGCACGCGATAATATAGAATACATCTTCATTGTATTAACTTGTATATTTAATAATTTATATCATTTTTAGACATCATTTTGCAATGTTAAATCTTTGTTCTTTATGAATCTGTATCGTTCCTTTATAATCATCCCGCTAAAATCAGTCGGCTTGAATTTCATCTATAAGAAGATTAGATTTCAATATAGTTCAATTAATAATAAAGAAATCATGATAACATTTCAAATTGAGCTCAAAAATAAGATTTCGATATATAATATGGCAAATGAGTATATTCTGTTGTTGTTGTTGTGGTTAGGTTAGTGTCTAGTATTGCGAGTAAATTACCGTATGAATGTTAAGATTCAACGCAGTTATCCAATACGCATGCGCAAAGACTTGATCTAAACGTTAGTATTAACGTATCAATGACGGAGGCTTGAGAAAACATCCTTTTGACTTAATATAGCAAAATATGACAAACTACTAATTTTGTTGTAAAACCACCATCCATCTCTTTTTTGCCAAATCAAAATACAAATGGAATGGGAAAAAGTGATGGCAATGGAACACAGATTTAAACAATCAACGGAAACTGGACCTGTTTTTTCAATTATTTATTATGTATTTATCAGTAGTCTGTAGTTATCATTTTGGATAAAATATGAACCAAGTGATGTTTCAAATTTATTTTTAATGTTTATTTATAAAAGGTACAGAAGAGTTGCAGTACATAAATTAAGGAAAAATTATGACTCTTATGAATAAATAAATACGAAAATTCCTAAAATAAATATTTGGTTGTCAATACATTAGGATAAAAATCATGAAGAGACATTTTGGATACTGAGAGGAATGGGTAAATCTTCTAGACTTCTTCCATATCCACCATGGCCGTATCCATGGTGACCAATTTCTTCGTGAGATTGAGAGTGCGTGTGTGCATGGGAGTAAACAGGCTTGGACACTATCTCATAGGTGGTTTGTTTATGTCCTCCATGGGCCAAAGATTTGAGTCCGATAATTGCAGACAGCATCAAAGCCATTAAACCAGTCATGAGAGCTTTACCAGCCAGAGCAGCTAAAGCACCGAGACCCAGAGCACCCATTGTTCCCTTCATCATCAAAAGGGCAGCCATTATGCCACCCATGCCTCCTTTTCCCTTCTTACGGGCGGACACAATATTCTTGTCATCGTCGAAGAGACGAACCCTAATGGTATGACTGTTGAGATAATTAGTGACCTTTTTCAACAAGAAAGCGTCCAGACGAGCTTCAGCGTCATTAGGGAAGTCACGAGCTAATTCTGCCACTAAATCAGCGGTGTTTGATCGGGCACTGTTGGCCTCACGGACTAAAGACACCCCAGGCATCACTTGGTAGTTGTCATCCTCGGAGAGACGCTCTACCCACGACACCAGATCCAGCTTCATGCACGTCACAGTGTATGACTTAGAGCAATCTCGCTGCAGAGATCGCTTGAAGTCGGCACGGCTTCCTGCAGATGCGGTATCCTCTGCACACGCCACCACGACCAACACGGCTACCACAAACACACCAAGCAAACGAGACATGCTTGTCTATGATCTAACAGTCGCTGAATGACTTGCCTTCTGAATCCGCTTCGCCACTTTATATACTTCAGTTTCCTATGCAAAAAGATCAAGAAGCTTGGGTGGTTCTCTTTCCTAAATGTTGACCATCACTCTCAGATTAAGGAGACTTAGTGGAGCGCAACACATTTGTTTAGTAGTGACGGGTATACGGCAGCCCATTGGCCAGCGATATACACTCTCGATATAAGGATCAAGTTCGGACCGTGATATAGTTTGCACTATCTCTAACAGTTTTTTTAATAACTGTGATGTTAACCGAAGCGTCAATACAAAAAAGATGATTTTGATATATTTCATATGATGATTCCATTCACTTTGCTACTGTAAAGCGTGTGCCAAGACTCTGAACTTATTTCCACAATAAGAAAAACTAGCCGAGGAATGTCCGGCAAAAAACAAAAAAAAATTAGAAGAAAGTATAACAAAACTACGTTTTAAATTAATGGAGGTTAGAATATTTAGCGCTCTAGTTTATAATTGATGGGACAGGTCACAGGTGCGTTAGGGTATAGTTTGGTATGGATGGTATGGCCACTCCTGCACATACGCAGCAGCTGGAGCCGAGGGCGCCGCGATGCCTGCTCTACTCCAATGAGGCGGCACTACCTCGAACGACACTTTCTTGGAGTTATTTCCTTCGAGGGCGCTCTTGAAGGCGGTGGCCCCGGCGAGCAGAAGAGCTATGAGTCCGGCTCCCATACCTTTGAATGCGACTAGTGCGATGGCCGACAGCGCTGCGGGGATTAGCACGGCGGCCTTGAGCTTCAGTAGCAGCAATGCAGGAAGGATTATCTTCTTCAGCTTGCTCGATCTCGTTTCTGTCAACGTGAACCACATACAAGATTAGAGAAACTTGCATTGAAATGCAACAAGTATATTAATGCAGTAGCAGTTTTGTTTTCATATATCAGTTTCCAGTCCATGACCTTGATTGATAATTCTACAGTTTATACAATTGGGAAAAATACTTCTGATCTTCAAATCAGTTTATAATACCCGAAAATTTTGCTTCTCCTTACTACTTTCGTTTCGTCAATAGTTCGTTTTTGTATTTCAAATTAGGTTACAATTTTAAAAAGTATCTAATGCCGATATGATTAGTTTATAATATGATGGCATTTTAGTTCTCTGAAGCGTATTATTAATTTCAAAATAAGCTACAATTCATACTTTTTCAATATAATTTTCAACAAATATAGAATTTGACAATAAGCCAATCTCCAATAGTTCTTCGATAATAACTTTACAGTTATATACTCTTACGGAAATACTGATGTATTATTTTTTATTTCATAATGATAATTACTATTCCAGATCAGCTCTCCTCAACTTTTGAAGAGACGTAGGACATTCGGAATTGTTCTTTTTCCAGTTAACAAAGCGTTTGGATATTAGCATAAAATTTGGTGCAAGGCGTCCTTATTGAGATGTGCAAGATGTATACTTGATATTATTAGAAATATGGTCTAAAGATTGTGTAAAAACTATACATGGTGTTGAATGCATATAGAAGTTCACGTAATACCATGCAATGGGTATTATATTTTCCACAACATTGCTTCTCAATTTTATCACCAGTTAAATCCATTTATTTAATATTTGTTGATCGGAATGTCAACTTGTGTTCGGACTTTCTTGCTGTGCTCTCAATTATTGTAAAATTATGGAAGTTGAGAGCCATAGAAGAAAATTTGTATGCAATACGATTGTAATCTAACAATTTCATTGACTTGGCAAGCCTTACCACCAAATACTTGACCTCATGTCATAATACTCAACTTTACACTTTTCTGAATTACTATTAGTGTTCAATGTTCGTCGCTTGGTGCTATGAATAATTTTGTTTTGTTTTGGGTTCGGAAGTAGAGCTTTGTGTCAAATTAAAAAATTTTTTCCTTACCTATCACCCAATAAACATTGTCAAATAACAACGGTCTCATTTTTGGCTTCCTTTCCAAATTGGACATCAAGTTCTCACGAATTAAATTTTAAACTGTCTTTGGGTGACCTAGTATGCAGACGGAAATCTTGTTGAAATCGTCAAAATTTGCTTGTGCCGATATTAATTGGATATAAATAACCGACATGAGTAATTCTCCTTATTATTAAATAGTGCAAACTAAATATAAATAATGATTGTATCCGGATTATTAATAATGCAACAGTTAATGTAGATGATTCCCATTTCATACGCTAATAATGATCTAATTCCAGTGAATAAATAAAGTTTAACGTAAATTCAAAGAAGTTTTTTCACCTTTCCTTTCTCTTATCTTAATGATCGTGAAATTAGACATTAAACTTGGCGATAAATAATATTGTTCAAACCGTAACAATTTATGAATAAGTTTTGCTTATTGAATTCATTTTAATTTATAAAAATATAATTGGGCTCATTCAACTTGTGATTTCGACCAGTCAGTAAAAACTAACTTGTTTTTAGACAGGTGGAACATACGTTGAAAATATCTAGGGCAAGAACGAAGATCAAAGTCGCCTTGCGGCAATGGCTACGGAAGTGCTCAGTTGTTTCTAGGTCAGTAAGTTAGTCGCTCGCGCGTATTCTTAGTCGTTCAAGTCAGGTTTCATCATTCGACGGTATCAGATTATTGCGGAAAGAAAAACGAACGACATTGAATACTAAAGAAGGGAGGATGCTTTCAATGTGCGATGAAGATTATTATCAGTAGCGTAGTTACATTCATGTTTTTGATAATAAATAGCAAATAAAAAAGCAACAAGATGTATAACCCTAGAAGAACGTCTTGAGTTCTTCCGAAGACACGAACAAGGCTTGGAAACAGGGTGGGACTCAAATCATTGTGATTTTTCTGAAAAAATCATAAAGTTGAATATATATTTTTTTATATTGTCAATATTTGAACAAATATTGATGTTTTCATGAGATCCCTTAGTTAGTGCCGAACTCGGTAACCATAAAAGAAATGCTTAATAAATTCCTAGAATAAGAGACGTCTGCAACTTCTGGGTACATGCATTGCGAGTCGAGTTAATAATCTGGACCTAGATGGGTTTTCCCTATTTTGTGATTGTTACAAGAATATTTCATTGTAAAACGTTACAAAGAATGGAAAAATAAAGGTATTTTCAAGCTACGATATTACAGTCTTGAATATAAAAGATACAAAATCTGAAATATTTAAGGCATTTATGAAGTAATTGTCAAGAATAGTTATTTTTGATTCTGGATTACGTAGTGTCACTTTTGCATTCAAGAATGCAAAAGAATTTCGCAATCATGTATCAAACCACGTTTTTTCGAGAATTATGTCTTAAAATTAATAAAAATGTAAAAAGAAAATTTTGACATTTCGAATCAATCAATGTCACTTTCAATATTGCTATGATACCAATAGAGATTATCTGAATATTTCGCATCCAGGCTGCGAAGTATTTCGCGTCCTGTAAACAAAGCAATCATTTCACTTGTTTGTAATTGCCTTGCAAATGTTCACTTTTAATGAAAAAAGTGAATTTTGTCCCTAATTAGACATTATAGAATCGTTGATATCTCGTGAACCATATTCCAGCCAATATTTTCGATTTGAGTTAAGTAATCTATAGCCATGAAGATATATAACCTTATACCAAACTCAAGATATTTGAGATAGAAAATTTTCAAAGAATAATCAAGGGATGTTGTACGTCTTTTAGATCTTTTTCATTAAAGGGGATAGCAGCTTGGGAATGGTGTGGCGACCCCTAAGCTATTAGTTGCCAGTGTAAAAACTTTGTTAGAAATGCTGAAAACATGAGGTTTGCATGCTGAATTATTTAGACTTCCATTTTGTGCCAAAACTGTGATAAAAGATGCACTTTTCTGAAATTATTCCAAGATATAATTTTTCTTCGTCTATTTCAGGTTAATTTCTTGATCTAGGGCTGATTATCAGATATCATTAGACTCTAACCGAGTCCGTAGAATTTTTGTCTGCATTTTTACGACTAAAAATTCAGTGCAAATAGCCAGAAAACGTAAGAAAAATTAGTTTTTCCAGAATCAAATTATTTTCATAGAGTGTTCCTGCGCACCTAGAAGAATGAGCCAAATAGCATAAGTAGCCCTGCTATTAAGCTTTTTTTGCTTTTAAGTGCATGAAAATATTGAACTAACAGTTCAATCTTCTTTGTCGTTGTCTTTGTTGATCAATAGGAATGATTTTTCGTTGATATATCTACGAAACGAACAATTTACAAAGAATATCTCGCTTTTCATAGAAAACGAGTAACTAATAACGCTTTTCGTCCATTGGAAGCATAAAACTGTGAAATGACGAATTCAGGCGAACGCCGTTCGACCATTATTGCAGTATTTGTCCGGTATTCGGATAGATGTGTGTTGATATTCATAAAGAGTTTATAGCATTGGAATTTTCACCCTTTGATATTTCAATATATATCACATAGCAAAAAGATACATTTTGCTACATCCCTGAGTAAAAAAATCCAACAATTTTTCACAGACAGTTTCATCAGAAGAATGGCTAGCTCTTACATTATGGTAAATATGATTGAACAATCACTTTATCTGTTTTTTTTTTGCTATGCGTTGTGTGATTCACACTAATTCCCATGTAGAATCCGAAAAAATAGGATCAGTTCGCACTTCGCAGCAGTACGCACGAACACTGACAGACGTGAACACGATTCTCTTCCAAACTATGCATCTGGATCATTCGTGTGAATTCGAAAAAGATCGATTTCGCAGCTTTCCGTTGTTTTCCGCTTCGAATGGATGAGAAACCAGCGAAGACAGCGATGAAGAAAATTGAACTGTTAATTGAACATTTTTGTACAATGCTCATATATACATTTGTTCATTAGACGTATCAAATATAATATATTTTCTTCAACACTGCTTTAGAATTTGCATATTTCACAACCAAAAATTATGTTGGAACAAATGACATCCCAAAAAATCGTTTAGAATGATTCCGTATGCCGTTTAGAATGATTCTGTAAGCCTTTAGAATCATTTCGACGAATCAGAAGCTGTTAGTTTGACTACTACCATGGTTACTTCCTAACAATTCAAGTATTCATATCTCTGGATTTGTCGTTTGACATTTAATAATTTTTTAAGTTCCCTCTGAAATATTGGTGGGTTTCCAGAACCTTGTTAGAGAAAGTATAGTCTACAATATGTTTGGAATGGCGTATTCCACACTTGCGAACCGTAATCCTCGCCTTCGGCTCGGTTTACAAACTTTTCGCTCATTCAGAATATAAGCCATTTCAATACTTATTGTAGAATATACTATTTCATCTAAAAATGATATTTACGTGTCCAACTTTATTAATCACCTGTATAATCATGGATTTTCACTTAGTTGTAAGAAAGTAGATTTATTTAATTTAAATTTTCGCGCCAACAAATAAAGATATTCGCATGCGCTTGAACGTAAAATAAAGCGCAATATAGTAGGGCTACATATGCTGTCTGACTCATTCTTGCAGGTGTGCAAGAACTCTTTAAAAAAATAATTTTATTCTGAAACGACTGGTTTTTCTTATTTTATTTGGCTAGTTGCATTGAGTTTTTAGGGGATCCGTATAAGATCTGAAATATATTCTACGGACTATTGTAAAACCTAATGACATCCAATAATAAGATGCAGATCAAAAAACTGACCTGAAATAAGCAAAAAAAATATATCTCGAAATGATTTCAGAAAAGCATTTTTGGCACAGTTCTGGCATAAACCAGAAGTTAAGGTTAATCAGCATGCAGACCTCATTTTTTTACTATTTCTAACAACTCAACGCAACTTAAAACTGCTTGGAGGCCGCCACACGTACCATTCTTATCCAGCTACCCCCTTTGTATTTGTTGTTTAATAGTTCTGAGATTCGATACCATCATAACAAATTTTATGCCTGAACGACTGATGTGATTCACAATTATAATGACTTCTTTAAAATTATCTAGAATAATGAGGAGGAGATGGAAAATAACAAGATGTTTTAAAATGCACTTTTCTAGAGAATATGAAGACATTAGGAATTGATTTGGATATTTGTGATCAATATTATTGGAAGATAATTGAGTGATCTTTTTTTTTCCAAATTTTTGTTTTAGAAACCTGGGAGCTAGTTCACCAGTTCCAGTGTTTTCCTCACGAATATTGTAATTTTTCAGGTACTTGACATAATTGAAAATAGATCAATTATGCAATCAAAAGTTACAGCCCTCCAAAAATTTGTTTAACATGAGGGTAAATATTGCAATGTATTAAGTTACATCTTACCAAGAACTATTATTGACTATTCCATTCGTAGTATTTATAACAAGGTTAACAATACTAAATTGCCATAGAAACGGTGTATATCAGTGGTATTTGGACGTGTAGAAATACCATCGGGTATTACACTAGTGGTCGGAGTGAGTATTTTACTCAAAGATGTGGATACCTCCAATTTGTGCTTTCTTCGTATTTAATGGAATATTTTTCAGAATATCTTCATCACTTTTATCTTCTGATCTATCACCAAACCTTTCTGAACTAGATTCTATATCAGAACGCAATTCATTTCTCTATTATTCGTCAAAGAAAATGCAAGAAATTCTAATTTTTCATTTTGACAGAAGTTTGTTTACTCGTTCCTATGAAAATTACGTGAGTTGTTACTAGATTTATAGAAAACTAATTTGAAAAAATGGTTTGACTCCGCGAATAGTCCTCCATATACCATTTGTAGTTGAAGTATTATAGACTATTTTTGTGGTGCAATCACTCATGTTTATTGTGCTTGTGAATACCACTCGTGCTGCCCACTCGTGGTATTCAAACGCAAGCACAATAAACATTTGTGATAGCACCACAAAAATAATCGATAATACTACAACTACTTATGGTATAATAAATGAATATTTTTTCTACCGTCGTGCGGGAAGTTGATACTGTACGGATAGTATGCGATGCGTTAAGTATGCATTTCTTGTGTCCTGTTTTTACCACTACATGAAGGTGCAGAAATTGAATTTCTGTATGTTTGTAAAACCTCTCACTAATCCAGTTTTTTCGAATATTTGTTAAAGATAAATAAATGTTTACTTGTGCTCTGTGCTCTCTTGAAGTATGATATAAGAGTTAATAAAGAAAATATGTACAACAAGAGTGTACAGTTAAGCATTCTGACATGAGGCCAAGTATTTGGTGACGAGGCTTGCCAAGTTACTTGAATTGTTCGCCAAATGCATTAAGCTTGTTTATATTCATATTGCTCACAAGGTTTCGACTACAGCTCTCAAATGGCATATTTTGACAATAATGAAGCACACAGTACCTATAGAAGCTTAGATCACAAGTTGACATTTAGATTCAACAAATATCCAAGCAAATTGATCAGTAAGAGGGGCTGCACACATGAATTCACTAGAATTCTCGTTTGAATGGTAGTTGAACTGATACGCAATGGAACTAAATTTGTAATTTCGGAGGGAATTTTACATGAAATCTTTAAAGTTGATTGTTCACGCATCATTTGCAATAGGTAAGCAACCAAGTGCTTTGTGTTTACGCTTTCCAGCTCTACTACCACAAAAATGCGTGGCATTGAATACCGAAATCTAAATTAATTTTTCCTGCGAGTAAATGTTGGATCAAGAGCAGTTGATGAATACTTGTATGCAAAACGTGTGAGAACATACGGACAAAAATTTTAGTTACTTGGCAAACCCTGTTTCAGATTATTGCTTGTAACTCCTCCATTTTAGCGTCAAATACTATTTAAACGTCCGCAAATATTTACACAGGTGTTGTTGAAATTAATTAAATCAAAAAATGCTCCACATCTCTCAACCCATGACTACGGAAGATTGAGTTTTTTTAATTATCAGTTACAGAATAATGATTATGATGAATATGGATATCAATGAAGATGGATACATGAATGTACATGAGTACATTAAAATACGTGAATTCATAAATATTTTAACTTTTTGGTACAATTGGATAAAGTTGTTTTATTTCAGTGACTTCAATAATAGATTAGGTGAGGAACTCTAATTAAAAAATATATATATTATTGACTATGGTTCGGGTATCATTTGAAATATGGTGATAGTTGATTAATGAGCTAAAGAATCTATTCATCGAAAACCAGAGCACCAATCAATGTGCCACTTCCGAATGAAAAAAACACTGTTATTTAGTTTTCGAATGTTTTTCAAAAGGAGAAATGTTGAGCTAATGACGGACTATAAAAGCACAATATAATTTAAAATAAATTAGATGAAATTTGAAATCCGATTAGATTTCTACATTCAGTACAAGTGAAATCATATTTTGTGTAAAAAGTAATTTGGGAAAGGAATGCGAATACCTATCATTTAACTGTAACAATATGCATTATAGATGTTTCTGATGACGCATGATCTCACATTATAATCTACTAAGTATCGTAAAATGTTCAACATTTATTGGTCCACATACTTTGAGAATGTAGATCATAAATATTCAATATTCTTTATTCTTTAATTATATTAAGTTTTTTAATTTGATCCATTTTCATGAATGATACGGAAGAAGCATCAAAATTTAATAGTTTTTTTGCACTCACATACTCTATCTCTTTCTATGCCCTTGGCATGTTATTGAACTGACTGTTTATCGTTCCGGAGTGCAACTTTCTGCTCTTGAACTGCTGTAGTGTGACTGCCTTATAAAACAAGTGTGGGGCATCTTAGTGACCAGTGCTTATCAAGGCCCTGAGCATCTAGATTCTTCAGGCTATTTGCACTAAGCGAACTTGAATTCTAAATATTTCACCTTGACTTTAAATTATTTTCATTGTGAGATTATAAAAAAATTATGGCGCACTTGATTTTGACATTTATATGTATGATTATATATTTGTTGGAACTTGGTAAATTTCTATACTGAGCTTTACAAAATAAAAATCTGGAGCATGCTTCCGTAATGCCCTGCTCACTTGATTATTTTAGAAGAAACAGAAACAAGCACTAAATAATAAAACTCCTGAAGGCAGAGAAAGCAAAATGGGGCATTCAAATCTACGACTATCTGACGGTCTATCATGATGATTTGGAATAAGGGATAACTGAATTCATAGAACAATTTTTTAAGATTGAGATATTACACTGACAATCAGTTAGATATTTCCCATTCGCAATGAACTGAAATTCCATATCGATGAACAATTGATTTATTTATTATCTTGGATCGCAGCTATACTGTTATATCATGGAACAGCTTTATCCTTCAAGCAGTTCTTAAATTAACAGGCGAGCTAATTTCTACACATTTCGTTTGATGTTGAACTCCTATGTTCTGCGTTTCTGTAAACATCAAAAAATAAATTTGAAATTTTATAGGAATTTTCTAGTGTTGGTGTTTTTGTTTTTCTGCAAAAGATTCCATAATTCTTACACAATTCTGTTTTTGATTCCTTCAAGTTTTCTGCGTCACATGACTGAAGGAATTTTGAGCTTCCACCTTGAACTAATCTTTATTTCTTGAAACTGAATAGAAAAATAATATTTTAAAACTCAAATATAGCTCTTTATCTGGCTTAAATCAGTTCAAATAATAACATAAAACACGCCTAATTCCCTATCTTAACTGTGTTGCAAAAGTGAAGCCAGAAGTGTAATATTGTTAGAGAGAGAAGGTAACTGAGAGATAGGTAGAGGCGGGCCCATGTTTGTATGGAGGTAAATGGCGAGTCTCGCTCTATTTAGTATTTTCATGTGGAAATATATTGTAAAATAGGAAGAAATTTTTTATGCCAAATTGTAAAAGTGGGTACAGAACATGTAAAGAGGAATATTCTCTTTTTTCTGTACCCAAAAAATGATATTTTATTAAATAAGTGGCGTAAGAACATACCATGACAGGATAGAATATTGGAAATTACAGATTACGTTTGTGGAAAACTATTCAGAGAGGAGGATATTATAAAAGAATAGTCGTCTAGAGATGTAAAAGTGAGTAGAAATTATTTTAAAATTATAATAGCAGATCTACTGACAATTCTATGTTAGAAATTGAAAGGTTATATCAATGATTCAAATTATTAAACGTATCCAACTTAAGCTTTTAGTGAAAAATTCAACTTCGAGAAAACTTTTTATCAATAAATCAGTAAATTCATAAGACTTATAGATTCACACAGAATTGCAACATTAATTTCTTCACTTTTCATCAATATATAAATGTTATTGAGAATACAATTGTCAAAAGTGAGTGAAGCAATTGTTCTTGTTAGCCCTGTGGCATATTAAAATAGTTTTTTCATTTCTCCTGTGCTGCTTCCGAAAAATTGAAATTTAATATAGTATATTGTGCAGCAATTGCGATATGTTGTCGATTGCTCGCGAGAGCTCAAGTGGGCAACTGACAACATCGCACGAGTTGCAGATACTATTTTTTATTATGAATGCGGGTAAATACTATTCTGCGCTTGTTTTTTTCCGGGCGGTAGATTATAGTTGGCCCACGCAAAAGCCAAAGCGCCATTTACCGCCCGGAGAAATGTGTGTGAAATACTACTTATCCTGCATTAGTAGTAAAAACTGTTTAAAGTATTGATATACTTACTGATAGAATAGATTCAAGTAATAAAACTTTAATTGCGCAGTTTGATTTATTAACTTTTTTGTACACCATATATTATGCCAAAAACTGTTACTTTCTGTGAGATCGTAGCTTATTATATTTTTGTTATATTTTTCGTAATTGTTCAACGAAAAATTTTTGCAGAGCGGCATTTTTCATTTCTACCCTTCTTCTAGTGAAGAAGAAATTGTTTGTATATATTTTATCAATTTTATTGCGCCCATTGTAAGATAAAATATTCATCAAATTATTTATGCGCCTATTATAATCCATAATCAAAAATCTCGCGTCCAAAGAAACGTTTATAAAACATGTTTCATAATGTACTAATTCATTGCAGGCTTTAATGAATAGAAATGCTGATTTTCTTTTACTTTTGCGTTTCATTCAATAAATAATGTAGTATTTAACGTAAGTAGAATAAGAAATCTATCTGGAAATTGTGTCTTATTGAAAATAATTGAAATATAATCTTATTTCTGCATATGAAGCAAGCAAAGCTGGGCCCGCTCTTGCTATCTCTCTCACAGCTGCCACATTATATTTTAGGCTTCATGTTTGCCAACTAAGTGTCCGCTCCTCTAATATTCTCCTTCATGCTCCAGATACAAGATACAAATGAAAAAATTATAATTCAATGTACTAACGGCTTGATTGATAATACGAATGAAGCGAGAATTTTTGTGAACTCCGTGAGTACATTAGATACTATTTATACGTGTTTCACAACAGCTTTCCTTCAATCGTCCTAATTTTCGTAAATATAGTCAATTTATCATTACAGTATGCTCTCTTTTGTGAATGGTACTTTGCAAGCTATTACTGGCAACCAAGGGAACGAAACTATTGATCGGACTATCAAATAAAGCTTGTATTGTATGGTTTTTCACAAAAACCTACTTTTTACTTCAAATCGATCGTAGAGGAAATACATCTTGAAACTATATTTTTACTCGCTATGACTTATTAGTCACTGGATCATTTGGATCAAATAAGATCTCGGATCGATAAAAATTACTAAATAGATTAGAGAGCCGCAGAAAAAAATACGCACACGAGCACACAGTTCACTTATTCCCCTAATAATAGTGGCAGAAAACTTGTTGCCATCCGAATAAATAATTGATCCTTTTACATCTACAATAGCAACAAAAATTAAAGGGCTATAAAAAAAGTCCCAAATTTTTAGGTTATTTTCAGGAGGCTTCAATTTGGAGAAAAATAGTCATAGAGAGAATATAAAACGTTGCGGGCCGTACTTTGGACAGCCCTGATTTGGATGATACTTGATGTGTGAGTTTCAGATTGTCTTATTTCTAAATTTACTTTTCACGCGTAATGAATTTACAAGGAAAAAGACAAAGCAACATAAGCATAAGCGTTCTACCATTTAATTATACTCTTTTAATCTGTTGTTCACAACATTTAAAATATAACTATCCAACTCCATTGCCATGAAATTTCAAATAGTGTATCAAGATTAGGAATGCCGCGCATTCTTAGTTTGAATCTGGAACTCAAATTCATTGCTATCAGAAGTTTATGGAGAATTGAATGAATGAAAAATGGATTATTGCTTGAAATAATTTTGATACATTATTAAAAGAATGACACATAAAATATTCAACAGTAACAAGTTTTGTGATTCATCGGACCATGAATCTAAAATAAATCAATAATCAGAATTATATTGGAGAATGACAGAATCAGGAGTTCAATAACAAGAGTAAAAGTTAATATAAAAGCAAAGTAACATGTTTAAAAGTTGGAATTATTTTGTTATGTCATCTAAGAATTGACGAATCAGCAAAAGTTACTTGAAATACAAGAAAGGATAAAATAAAAGAACAAAAGAGCACAGGAAGCTAGTTCAACTAGCCAAAAGAAGAAAAACAGTTGGGAAGGATGGAAAATATCATTCATGATTTGGAATGAAATCTTATGATGGAAATAAAAATAAAAAAAACTCTTGAAATAATTGTATGCATTCATTACAATATTGACTAACCTGAAATAAGACTCCTTGCTCCATCTTTGGGAAACTTGAGTTTGATTTCATGTGATGATAAATATCTCACAAATCTTTCCAGAACATCTTCACTTTTAGGTGCTTCAGTTTCATCCCCATTCTTCTCGATTGTCACGAACCCACCCAAGATTTTGATCGATGCCCTGTTATCATATTCATCGATAATATTGATAACTTTTTTCTCCGCACACTTGACATTAGTACCACATTTCTGATATACACTATCTAAAGTCTCGGCTAGTGTTAATCCTGCAAATAGCGCTAGGATAAAAAATCGTTTATACATTTTGACAATCGATAGTTAACAATCAAGGGGCTTTCTTGTTTGAGGTCTTATATTTGTTTTGTATATAGAGGGGAGACAGACATTGTAACAATATGTTTAACACGAATAAATGCGACATTCTGTTACAGTACGTGGATTAAATTTGATTACCAACGTTTAGTTTGCGAAGCAGTAAAACTGAAGTGTTGAATGAATGAACAAAGAGGTGTTTAAGATTGGCGGTATACTTGTCTGTACCCTGATTTCTGTTTTACGACTTTATGTGCGAATTACTGATCTACAGATAATATAAAAATTGCTGACCATCAATATTCACTTGTTTCTCTAGTTCCGGATTGAAATGTTAATCACATTTTTTGTAATAGCTTTCACTGACTACGATACCTATTCGTGGTACTTTTGACTATTTATTATTGTTATGAATGTAACAAATGCAGAATCTACTCGGGTGATACGCAAAAGTAGATTAGAATAAATTATTTTTAAAAATTGCATTTGACAATCAAATATTCTGTTTTCATAGCGAACAATGTAAATAATACAAATTTAGTCTTAGCAAAGTTGGCACAGCCAACGAAAATAGGCGATCATGAGTAAATAGGTGTTTTTATGGCTTCTTTTGCAGCCGTGAAGTTTCACTTTTTGGGACTGATCTGTCAAATTTTACTTTTTGGGACTGATCTGTCAAATTTTACTTTTTGGGACTGATCTGTCAAATATTACTTTTTGGGACTGATCTTTCAAAAAATTTTTATATTTACCTGTATCGGCAGCTTGATGAACTCTTTAAGAAACAGTTTTCGCTTAAATAGTACATATATTCTTCCGTCAACCTCTGTAGTTCTTGCAATTCAAAAAATAAATACGCATTTTTGATAGGAGACAATAAAATAAAACAATTTCAACGGCAACTAAGATTTACAATTGCAATGTTTTAGAAATAAATAGATAAAATGATGTGATTTTGAATTATTTCGTAATGATCGCCTAAAAAACGTTGTGTGCACCTCGGCCTACAGTTCTTTTTTGGTCGAATCTGTTGTTTGCGGCCGAAGCGTAGCTACGCTTTGGCCGCAAACAACAGATTCGACCAAAAAAGATAACCTTTACGGTCTTGATACACAAATAACTATTTTTGAAAAGATTCAGCCAGTTCATTGGCAATTTATTAGTGTTAAAGATTTTTATCTCCACTTATTTATTTATAATTGAGCTTTTTTCAACCAACAGATTAACTCCCTATTTTTGGAGACGAGTAAATAACTTTGTAAGGTTTCTTGCAAGCTGTGATCGGAGTTTCTTCTTCATGATATGCTGTAAGTTTTCCATTGACTACAAGAAATTCATCTTTAGAATCGAATATTGTTTTCCAGCCTCCAATCTTCAACGATCAGCGCTATAACAAGCGACGTCATCATGTTGGAAGATCAAATATAATTCAAATGCATCTCTAGAATTTATTGTCTCAAATCATTTCGAAAAACTTTATTATATCAATCTAATGATTTTAATGATATCGAGAATATCTTTCAAGATGATGCTGCTTGTTATATTGCTGGGATCTTGAAAGAATGAATGTTCAAAAACAATATGCATATTTTAAAATAGGTGTCTAGCAGTCCAAACTCTTGCTGATCGAAACTTTGTAGCATGTTATGGAGAAAAATTTTCAATCACTGCTCACAAGAAAAGTTCAAGATTTTAGTGCTCCTCTCTGGAAAATAGGGAATAATTCAAGTCCAGAAGACTGTAAAACAATAAGGTGATAGATTGTTGAAAAGGCGATGTTATGCGTAGCTAATTACATGTTGAGTTTTTCTTGAATTTTGGCAATATTAGGAAATTCTTAGGACCAGTTTTTCAGTTCTTGGTTCACCTTGAACATTGTTTAACTTCCATAGTGATGATGGTTGAAACAATATTCATTACAAACTTTGAGCTTTGCTCAAAATAAACCTAGGACTGAAATACCAGCCCATAAAAATGTTCTCTTCTTGTTATTTAAGTATAGTCATCTCGATATACAAAAAAATTAAAGGTCCTCTGAGTGAAGGATAGTGTAGTTATGCCAATAAATCTCTCAAAAACTGGCTGAACCACTTTAAAATTCTTTTGTTAGAAATCTATACTGTATGAAGTGGAAAGATAAAAGACCCTGTAAAATACCTTTGAAAATATCCGTGAAACACGAAAATTTGATTGTTTCGTAGAATTACAAATTTCAGAGTCGGTTTTCACACCATCATTCTGAAAAGAGCGACAACTGCAAATACGTGTTCCGTCCTCATTGGGATTCCTCAGTACAGTCTAGCAAGCCTTAGATAGTCACACTTCTGAACCGCAAGGAAATAAGAAAAGGTTATAAAATGGCATGCAAAGATATTAATCTGTATTCACGATAATGCAGCCGGAGTGGCAAGTTTAAAAATATAGGACATTATGAAGTGAATTTTGTAAAAGTCCGTGAAACAGAGTTTGATGGATTGTTCAAACTCGAAACCGGATTGTTTCACAAAACTATATATGAAACGAACATCACATAATACTATTCAACCATTCTCTCTTTCTTACTCATTGATTGGTCGCCGGCTGCTTACAGCTCCGAATTCTTTCCCAAATTGGTTTGGGTTTGAGGGCCGTGTGATAGATTACAACTAGACCCTATACCAGTCTTAAATACAAAATTTCAACATTATACGTTCAACCAGTTTTGAGATTTGCGAGTTACGCACGCACGCATGAACGCACGCACGTACGAACGCACGCACGTACGAACGCACGAACATACGTACCGACATAAAGTCAAAAATAGTCAAAATGAATTTAGGGATTCTCAAAACGGATATTCCCATCAAAATCTCGATAGGTGAATTTTGTCGGTTTCACAATACTTACTTGTTACTTTGTACAAGTAAGTAAAAAGTAAAGTGTGTAATATTATAGCATATTCATAACCAGCCACTTTTGGGCGGTTAAGTTAACTAGTGATTATCTCCCCTTAGTCATGAATAAAAGAATGGTGTAATGTAAAGTGTCGATTAAATAAGGCTAATCAGTGGTTGAGAATTTGATCAGAGTTTGTGGAATCAGCCAGAAATTTTCAAAGTGGTCCAGATGCACCCTCTGGGATACACAGGGGACTCGACAAGGGTCTACGTTGAAGGTATAAAAAACTGGAGATTCACAAATTGTAAGTAGGGGGTCCACGAAAAGGGATTTAAGGTTCACCAAAACCAGTATGATTTAGAAAATGGCTTACGAAAGAAAAAAATTGGGAGCCTCTGCTGTAAAGTGATCCTTAAAAAAGTCCATGGAAAAGAATTTGATAAATTCTTTGGCATCAATACTTTATTGTCTCATAAAATTACAAATTCAGAATTTGGTTTTCACACCATAATCCTGAATAGGGCGACAACTGTAGACATGTGTTTCGTTCTTATTGGGATTCTTCAGTACAGTCTAGCAAGCCTCAGATAGTCACACTTGTGAACCGCAAGGAAATGAGAAAAAGGTTAAAAATTGGCATGCAAATCAATCTGTATTTACCATAATGCAGCCGGAGTGGCAGGTTTCAAAGATACAGGACATTTTGAAGTGAATTTTGTGAAAGTCCGTGAAACAAAATTTGATAAATTGTTCAACATCGAAACCGGATTTTTTCACAAAATTATTTATGAAACTTCACATAGGACTATTCAACCATTCGCTATTTTGCTCATTGATTGGTCACCGGCTGTTTACAGCTCCGAATTCTTTCTCAAATTGGTTTGGGTTTGAGGGTCGTGTAATAGATTTTTGTTGTTCAACGTGTTAGAACCAATGCAAAAAAATAGAGAATGATTCTGATTTTGAGCTTCAAAAATATTTATTCCAATTTAGAATGTAATGATTGGTAGACTGCAAGTCTTGTACTTTTATATATTGCTTCAATTATTATCAATTGTTGATCTATTTTACAAATATTGAATGAAGATGTGAATGTCTACATTAATATATTCGAAGTTTGCCGATTTTCAGTATCGCACTACTCACAAAAAGACTTTTTTTGTGAAAAAAAGCTTCTTTATTATTTGAGAATAAATAAATAAATATGGTAAATACAATGAGTCAATTAATCTTTGTGTGCCGAGTATGCTAAATCCTGAGCGTCGTCAATAGATCTAGCATATGGATAAGCTTGAGAAGGCTGTGCCTGTCCCCAAGATGGCGCTCCATAACCGATGTAATTGTGTCCACCTCCGTGATTTCCTCCATAATTGTTCCATCCACCTCCTTGACCCAACTAAAACATCGAAAATTATAGAGTCTCAACTGAATTGATATAATATGAATGGAGAAAATTTGAATTTTCATTTTCCACGTTAAAAAGTCAAAAAGATGTAATAAGTTTGAATACCTTATTGAAAATGCCGCCACCGCCACCGCTACTGAACATAGACTGAGCTCCACACATCAAAGCCAATACTAGCGCCAATTTAGCAATTATAAGCGCTTTTGATGCTAATATTGCAACACCACCAATCAAAATTGGGACAATAGCAAACATCTTAGCTCCTAGAGCCAACATCATAGGGCCTGCAAACTTTTTAATTTTTCCACGACCTAGAACACAAGATTATTAAAAATTTCAGAAGTCTAAGGAATATATTTTGCTAGATACCTTCTTCTAGAGATCTCATCAAAGAATTATTATCTTTTGGCGACATTTTGACTTGAAGGGTTCTACCTGTGAATAGATTACTCATAACGTTCAACATCATGTCGAAGATTTTTGTCAATTTTTCTTCCGTATTTTTAGGGACTTCCATTGTTCTAACTTTACGTGATTCTCTCTCAGATTTAGGAATGTCACTGGAAACATGAGAACTAACTCATTATATTGCTTTGAATATTCTGAGATATTTTTAAGAAGTATGATGTTATATGAGACTTTTCAGAGTTGGGAGTAATCATTTTGTTTGGAGCTTAAATACTTCATAGACTCAAGTTGAGGCTAGGTAAATTAGACGAAAAACAAGAACAAAGATATAAGTTTCATAAAACAGATTTGATATGATAATTGATAATTGATGGCTTTTTGAGATTGTTGCGGAAGGGAAATGAGTTTAATTTGGAATAGTCACGAAGATGATGATAATGTATTAATCTTAGAACAGCAGTCATCAGATTTTTGGTTCAAATAGGAAGTTGAATATATAACTTCGATTATCATTGTCAATTGGGGTCATTGTGATATTTTAAGAGAAATAATGAGTTCATAAAGTGTCACATGTTGTATTGAAGTTACAATTATCAAAATGTATCAAAATCATAATGACTGCCACTATTTCACTTTATTCCAACTCAGTGAATTGCCCCAAATATATTACTGAGAATTATTCAATAATATATACCTGCTAAGCACAACTCCAGGAATAATTTCAATATTTTCCTTGACTGTCAAGTCTTCAAGTCTTTGAAGACTGGTCATTGCAATGCATGTAACGGCGTTGTCGATTCCTTTGACTTCCGAACATTTTTCCGCTCCAAATATTGTGTTTGTTTCGGATTCCTGAACAAATTGCATACAGGTATTTTAATATTCATATCAAGAAAGACAGAGAATTTCTTTAAAAACAACTAGAGAGCTACTTTGAAGAATAAGAACTAAAATGAAGATAAGATATAAGTTTCATAAAATATGATTTTAGGACACGCGTTCTTGCGGCAAGTTTTTCAATGAATTTGTAACCTAAAGTGTCTTATGAAACGTGTATTTTATACAAGTTTTTTCATTTTGGTTCATATATGTCAAAACATAATAAATTTTCTATTCTGGAAACATCGATAAAGAATATTTGATTTTCATTTGACGCTGTTGGTAACACTGGGACTTGACAGATAAGTAATTTGTGTAAATCGAAAATACTTTTCAAAATGTCGTTTTTTGGATGTTGTTATAGACATATCTAAATGACAGTTAGGTTATCTAGCAATGTAATTATCAGTCCTAATTGAAATTAGGTGTGAGCTCCATGAAAATGGATTTTGTGATACCTAAACGAGTTTCATAAAGTATACTTTATAACATCCAAATAGAAAAATAATTTTTCAGAAATAATTTTTGATAAATATGTTTTATTGGTGAAAATTTTGTATAAAAATGATTAGAAACCCAATTTTTCAACAGCGCAGTGCTGCCTTTTTCAAATGGAATAGAAATGTTCAATGGGCATCATATCTTGAAGAACAAATTATCGTACATAATATCACAAAGGACTGTAATTTTATCAATAAATTTTTCTTGAAAGCATTGATTACCTAGCAACATTGTGAGAGTCATCTGTCCGATTAAATCATGACAGCGTAGCACGAGGGATTACATCTGAGCAGATGACTCGAAAGATGTTGCTTCGAGGTAATCAACGTTTGAAAGAAAAATTCATGATAAAATTAAAGTCGCGAGTGGTATTTGTGGAGAATATTTCTCGAATGAAATTGCTACTATAAGTACCTATTAAATGATGTTAGTTGCAACTACTAATCTTTTTTATTGAAATATGCACTAAATTATCTCCATATACTCTTGTATTTTTAAACTTTGTGTTTTCAATTTCACTACTTTCGGCGGAAAATGCATTCCCAAAACGATTAAATTTTGACATTTCCGAAAACTGATTGTTTGTTTATATTAGAACTGTGTATTGTTTCTCCATGACAAAGGCAATTTATCGCGATAAATCGCTTGCCAACAGGAATTTACCGAGGTAACGAGAATTTACCGAGGTCAATTCCCGTCGGCAAGGAATTTATTATTATAATTGTGATTGTAACTATGCAAAATTTGTCAGTATAATTGTCATGAATGAAATAATCAACAGAAAGCTTCAAGTCAAAGATAATTTTCACTATATGGGAAGCTTGTAGGTCAGAAATAAAATTTGTGACTTCAGATTTTATTGAGTACCCATGGCGGCCATAGCTCAATATATGCTAACTTTGTAAGCCGAAATGTCATGCGGTCGATCTCAGTTTCGGACAGAGAAGTCAGTGTGATTTTCACTGCGTTATAATGTACTCTGTGAGGTGTTTTTCACAAAAACTACTCTAATATCAATAGTATGGAGAAATTTATTGACATGTTGTAATGTAATTTTAAAAATCCTGTCGAACAAATATTGAATATTGAATACTAATGATAGTAAACAAAATAATGATAATGGAAGTCGTGAGTACGAGCAGCCATAGCTTGAAGATTAGTGCACCGCAACTCATGGATTAGTGAATATCAATCAATTTACCAATGTGCACTGCCACACATCTATCGTTTGAAAGACTTATTTGATATCAATTTTCATTTATTCTGGATATTTGACTCAGGAAACTTTTCTGGTTATGATTTCCTATACGACCATGATGACAATAAGAATTGTATTAAAGAAAGATTAGATCATATTGCTTGATATAAAATTTTATTCTTATAAACATGAATTGCTGTAGTCGCAGAGCTTGAAATGTTTTTTACTTAGAAATAAATATTGAAAGTTATAGTTTGACACAAATTCAAATCAATCGCCGAGTATTTAAATTTTAATGTGTATAGGATAATCGTATTTCATTCAATATCTAGAAACTAAGTCTAATATAAGAGCAAATATACCTTTCTAATGTACTTAATGATATATTACGGTGATCAATTATATATCAAGACAATCACAGATGGAAAATAGATGCGAAAATAGAGATGAATCTAAATTTCACTTATATCTAAAATCAGAGAGTAATAATTATTCACCCACTAATCTGCCTTTTATTGAATTTTGATGACTTTTGCTGTTGTAAGTTGATGTTGGAGTTGTTTTTCGCCATGGACTGTCTGGTGTTAGAGAATAAAAGCTGTCCAGACAAGTTATATTTATATTCCAGAATTACCCAAAAACTTAATCATTAATATTCATTTCGGATTGTTCACAATCCATTTGAACTAATTTGATTCTTGTTTGCACTATTTCTGTTCGAAATTGACTTGTCATAGACAGCTCTTATTTTCAATCATCAGATAGCGCTAAAATCAATTCACATGACGGATAATAGCTTTTATATATGAAAACTATTGGATATTCATGTTGATCGACAAGATCTTCAAAAAGATTCGAATATCAATTTGATAGCTAGGCTCAGCCTTGTACAGCTAACTTCATCCTTGACAATAATGACGGTCGTTCAGTGTCCGTGTTGCATACGATATTTTTTGTGACAAGTATACACATTTCTTAATATAATTGTTTTTCAAATGTCAATTTGGCATAAAAATTAAATCAGGAAATACTAACAGCATCCCTAATTCCCAATTATCATTTCTTTCCTGTTCGTAGGAAATAATTATCAATTTAATAATGAATTATGGATTATTGTCTCCATAGTTTTAAATTGAGAGCTTTCGAAGCAGAATTCAATTCAGTAATGAGGTACTTTCGGTGCACGTGTTATAAAAAAATCTTGATTGCTTATCGATATTCACGGTAAGAATAGTCCACGCTCACATGGGCTACGATTCAAGTCTTCTGATTAGTTGAAATGCAGACAATATTCACATGTATTGGATACAGACTTTCTTGAGACTAATTGCAGAAGTGGAAGCAACAATTATATCTACAAATTATTTGAATATACAAATTTGAACTTTCAAACTGCATAAATTTATTCATGATGATTGATGAACAACTGTAAAGTGAAATTTTAGTGCTAATATAGGGTTTTTTGTATTTCGGCCATTTGAAAAGCTTTCATTGTAGTCCCATGAGAGCTGTGAGCTGTTTTTAGCGTGAATAGACAATGATAATATCTCACAGAACACAATCAGGCACGCAATGATATTGAGCTTAATGAATAGTATATTTATTAATGGATTATCTCCAGTATTGCGGTATATTGAATTTGTCAGTGGAGCACAATTGATTGATCTATCGTTTACTCACAGACTCGAAACATTTCAAAATTTGTGCAGAAAATATTAGATTATAATGACAATCTTATTTCAAGAAGGCTATATTTTAGTACACATTTGTATCGTATCTTGAACCTACCGCTAATGAAGAAACCAACCCTGTTAGGAGCACAAGCACCACACCACTTGACACTTTCATGATGATCTTGTATACTGAACTTGTCACAGAAATAATTGTTAACCATTATATACAAAAATTTCTGTCACATCCTTTTCCCCTCCAATAAAAAATCACACATATACAAATGTTGAAGCAAGGGACGCGTTAAGTTTGTTCATAAAATTAACTTTGCCCATCCTTACGACTGACCTACTGAAAACTATTGTTTACACAAAAAATATTTACAATTCCGAGACGAGACCCAAATGTAGCTCAGAAAAATAGTTATGAGAATGTTTGAACAATAAATGGACACTTGACAAAATTTGAAATTTCACTTGATTTTCGGAAGTTTTCAGTAGTGTTAACCATGTAAAGATGTATGAATAGTTCAGTGTTCTATCTGAAGAGGATAGTGAATTCAATTTTGACAGTATTAATTAATGCATATTTGGATAAATCTATGAATTTACAGCAAATGTTCTTTTAATCAAGCATTATCTCACTTCAACACAGAGCTAAGAGAGTGTTTACTAGACAGTCCTGCATGAATATTTCCTACCTATCACAAATCTGTGATTCTTTTGTATTATTGAATGAAAATATTTCACAAAAAATATGGCATGTGTGTTATGGTATGGAACATTCAACGAAAATCTTTTGTTCTAGAAAAACGTGAAATCTAAGAATCGAGGCTTTACCGCCATCATCTTAAATCGGGGAGCAGCTGTAGATATATGTTTGGTCCTTATTAGGACTCTTTAGTACAGTATAGCTAAGCCCAAGATAGTTAGGACAGGACTTTTGTTACTGAAATGAGACAAAAATATATAAAGTGGTGGTTTTCTGAAATTGTCCTCCTGTGAATTTCTCTCACTGCTGTTACTTCAAAAATACCCCAAACAGGTGCCTCTCCTACCCGTCTACCTTTATCTAGTCCCATTTCTTTAAGGAGCTTTTTAAAAGTGTAATTATTATTCACTAGCAGACATACTTTGTGAATAATCTGCGTTACTTGTGAATCAAACCTGGGGTGCAGTTGGTCATTTAATTCGGAGCTGATGTAGATGGAAAGTATCATACGTGTTTCACCATTGATGATCCGATGCAATTGGTAAATGCCTACCCAACTTAACGGCATTCGATTTGTTGTCCTCTAGGAATTGGTTTTTTCCTCATTATAATCTAGTGCCAAGACATTTGCGACAATTTTTATTTCAAATAATGTCTATTATCGAAAAGTTTATGGGTAGTTATTTCCTTCCAAAAAATTACAAGCAATTTTCTGATTGATATCTTATCTCCATAGTTCGACTAAGTGTCCATCCTTCAATTCCAAAATTATGTTCTGTTATGAATTTCTACAAATATTTACTGAATATCAGGCCACTTTCCTAGACTCGCCTTAACCTTAACATTTAGAGAAGTATCGTTATGAAGCGAGAGTTAAAGTAAACTGAATTTATTGTGTACTCAAGTAAATACCTCACTTATTTGTCTAATGTAAAATATATGAGAATATTAACACATTTGGAGTTGTATTCTGTAGCAAATAAAAGTCAGATCAGATTTTTTTGTGTCGGATAATCTAGAGATAAATCTGTATGGCACGCTATATTTAATTATTAAATTGGTAAGTATAATTTAGGATTTGGGGGAGATAAGAGAAATTTTTGGATAATTTCAATGTACTACTTTCTGAGCATTTTGGAATTAGTTTCAAATTAGCGTTCGAATAATTGCTTTCTACACATGGATAGGAACTTTGACATTGATGATTTGAAACAGTAAGTCACGAATAATATTTGTTCCCTAACCTCATAGTGATATGGAAGTTATCTGATAATTGGGCAATGGAAAAGGGAGACGAAATATCAAGAAGTTCCTATATTTAAACAATATTTATTATCAAAATCTAAAGCACTATGATAAATAACTATATCTTAAATATATACGTACAGAAATTACATTTCAGTAGAAAGACTATTGTACTACTTATAACCCAGTCTTATAACAGTATGATATATGAAGAAAACTTGCTATTAGAATGAATATTCACTCGCTACGTACAATTTTTTCTAGATATAGGCATTCATTGTGTTTCAAATTTGATCATATCTGGCTTACATATTAATCTATCTTATTCATCAGAGAATTTCATGGATTGCTGGTTATGGTTGCACATGTTTCTGAATTTATTTAGACAGTTTATCATTGTGATGAATTCCACAGTTAATTGCTTTTAATCGGAGTATAGTCTCAGGTCAAATATTTGGCATCCATAAATTTCTCAGCGATGTCGAAAAGTTTTGCGATGAATTGAAGAATATATGAAAATTAGATTTATTTATCATATGGTACAAGGTACAACAATATACTACATTTCTCTCAAATATAAAACAAATAAATAATGAAATTATTGTTGCTCTAGTCTTATAATATAGGTTGATTGATAAAACACAGATCCCAGTACTTGGTTACAATGTTCTTGATTTGCTCCTACTTCCTACGACTGATAATACCCTGTGTTACTTCCTTTATGATTATCCTAATGAAACGTATTTAGTATCAAGAAAAATTCTGCTATTCGGAATAGAACGCTCTTTGGTATCTCGCTCTATTCACACTGAGTTCGAGCTCAATGCAAAATTTCAGCTGTCTACTCCATAAAACATAATATACTACATCTCAACAAGAAGAAGAGTATAGTTGAAACAGGAGTCATTTCCCATAGAGATTCAATAAATTTATTTGCTTGGGCAGGTACGATTCGCCTCTGTCATTATTATCGAAGAGCTGACAACATATATCAACTGTCAGATCTTATTATTTGCGAGTTCTTGTTCAATCTGCATGTGAAACATAATATGAAGATAATAATGATGTTCTGGTACTATCATATTCAGAAGACTTGTTTTTCAGTAGCTTTTAGAATGAAATCGATAATGGATATAACTGTTTTGCAACTGTAAATAATCATGGAACACCAAGGTGGCCTCCAATTGTAGGAACAAAAAGACACAGAGTATACAGGAAGCTAAAATTTATGGATATGACAATTTATTGGAAATGGTTGATGGGGCTGACTGATACTTTGATCACAAGTATTGAAATACAGGAATTTAGTCAAGACATATTGTGTTAGTTAGAAGAATGCTTGAATCAGAATTATAATTCATTCCCAATATCACTGCAGAAATAAAGCACTATGTAGGCTACACAATTAAGTGATTCAAATAAAGAAGATATTTTCCATAATAATTCAAACTCCTCCAGCTTATTCTTAGGTGATGTCCTTGTCTTTTCATTTATTCTTTGATCCTTTCGACCAGTTGCGATTTCTGCTGGTTTGATGGTATATCGTCTCTGTTGGAATGGGGTGATAGAATTCTGTTACTTCTCCTCTGTCTTTCAGCGGTACTTCGCCCATTCTATCCCAGCTATGAGATGCCATTTGTCTAAAACCTATAATGGCCGATAGGATCAAACTTAAAGCACTAAGCAAGAACGCTTTCCCTGCCAGTAGAGATACTGCTTTCAGTGCTATGGGAATGAGGATTCCTTTTACTACAAGAGCTCCTAGTAGAAATACGAGAAGGTATCTCATTCTCTTCTTCCTCTTACCACGAGCTGAAAAAATTAAAATCAAATAGGAATGTGGTTTGATTGATCATAAAGTTTGGAACTTGCATATACTACAACTAAAAATTATGTTGGAACCAGCGACATTCCAACATGTCGTTCAATATAATTCCGTATGCAGTTTATCATTAAATCATCATTTTCAACGAATCATTAGTTAGTTTAATTACTATGTTTATTTTTTAACAATAATTCAGGTATTCATTTATGGCTTTGCGTTTGACATTTCATAATTTTAAAAGTTTCTTTGGAAATATTGATGAGTTTTTAAAAATCTTGTTGAGAAAGTATTGTCTACAACATGTTTGGAATGACGTATTCCACGCTCGCAAATGGTAGCCTTCATCTTCGGCTCGAATCACAAACTTATCGCTTTGGAATATGAATAATTTCAATACTTGTAGAATATAATATTCTGCGTTCATCACAATTTTGGAATCAATCAATTTCTCATCTTCAAAATAGATAAATATCATTGCATGATTCTTGATTTTTGATAGTCTATAACTGAGGCAACCAAAATCGGATTTGGAGGTTGCAGAATAAATAATATTTTCTTGAATGAATACACCTAATGTAACTCAATGATCGGGTGATTATAGATTTTTTCTAATAATGACAATATTTCTAACATCAATGTTGATGATAAATTCTGGGGATGAAGTTTGACAGACTTGTAGATTTATTAAGATAAAATTTACAAGCTGCAGCCAGTGAAAAGTATTATCGAAAATGAAACTTCAAGATAGAGCCGTCATCTAAAGTTAATAATTCTAGCATTCCATTATTCTTGTTTGAAAATAGAGAAAATTGCAGAAGAAAATTTTGATATCAAGGATTAAGACGGTCCCCTCAATTATGAAAAAATAAGAAGTCCAAAGCTATTTTTCAATGTGCAAAGTTCCTATGACAATTTGTTCATTTTTTGAATGATATCTTTATTATAATATCAAAAAACAGTAGATTTCTGAAATTCATCAAATTTTGCCAAGTACTCAATAGATTTGATAGGCAATTAGGTATGAAATAATGGAACAAATCCAAGATCATCTAATTTTGTTACGTATTTCAAAATAGTCGGATTCACTCATCCTGCTAAGCCTATAAAATCAACTATAAATTTCTGATTTATCGATTGTAAAATTATAATTGGATAAGTCAACAAATTATCCAAGACATAAAATATTTTGGAACGAATTATCATGTCGCAAGCATTTCAGCAACTGACTAATCTACATTAATGTGTGATTTCGATTATTATTTACGATTTATATCACAACATGTGGTGTATTGCAAAAGTTGATAAAACAATCTGTCTCTTTACAGTTCAATTTCTTCTACTCAATAGTCACAAGTAATTATAATGAATCTTGTCTGTTGATCTTGTAACTTTCAAATTCGAATAACTTAGTGTGAAATGTAGATCAAAACAGCCTAGATAAGAACTGCTGCAAATGTTTATATTGAAAGGAAAGCGTATGTCATTTGATTTATTGCGAAGATTGAGGGAACCGTGTCTAAGGATGCCTTGTAAAGAAAATTCTTATAAATATGGTGGACAAAAACATAATATTCTACGCATTTTCAATCAAATCAACTCTCCAATTTTTGTCTACTTTTTTTTTTTGATAAACGATTTAAATTGTTTAGATTCTATTTATTTGATTCTAGCAACTCGTTTTGGACTCAGTGGTTCATTACTCTATCAATAGCGGCTTTTGTTACTGATTTTTTCTTTCTTCCAATGGAAATCTAAGTCCAATTCTAAATAAAAATATATTTTATCTAAGAATTGGTGCTCTTCTATCTTTGATCTCACATTATTATTTATTTATTTATGAAGAAACCCTTGAAATAAATGTGTTTTTTTTTTAAGATAACAACTGAGAACTAGAAAACATCAACATGTTCACCTATATCTTGAAACAAGTGAACCAACACAGTTATCAAACTCGTATAAATATTATCGTTTTGGTCTTACCTTCAATTTCACTAAAAACGTCTTCCTGAAGTTTATCCGAACTGTTGCTATGTTCCTCCAACTCTAGGAGAGTTTTGGCGCTTACTATAGCTACCTGGATACACAAAATGGCCCATGTACGCCAACTGAATCCAACCCGACCCATTGTTCAGTTCCGGTAAAGAACTACCTCTTCCTATGCTCACACATGTCTTTATATAGTTACAGTTAAGCATTTCAAACGCTCGAATACAGACAGTAATTCTTCGTTGTCTTGTCTCTGCTCAAAGCTCATCATGTCATTATTTTTAGTTCCAATTTAGTCATAAATTGACGTACAGTTATATGATGCGTAGCTAAAAGCAGAAACCACCTAGAAGTCGATTTGGGTGGAATCGTTCCTCAAGATTCGGATGTAGCAAATTGAAATAATATCCTCGCATTATAAATATTGTTGGAAATAATAGTTAGGATATACATATCAATGAATAAATAAATTTATCCAACACCGATTGAATTTGTTACTATTAGACTGGGAGCTGCTTGAAGATGGGGCTCTCCATTTTTATACTGCATGCCTTTTTGAGGATTGAAAATTCATCTCTTAGTGAGAGCACGCTTTTTGATCACAGCTCTAACTTCAATTATATTTGTTGAATACTTAAAAGCATGCAATTTGCAACAGCCTGAAAGGCTCAAACAGTCGCATGAATTTGTGAAATAAATGTACAATACCGTGCTCTCAAATTGCATGCCAATAGAAAAAATGGAAGTTTCAGCCATAAAACTCCTGTGAAAAAATTGGCATATATCCTTCGTTGTTTCAAGGAATGCAGGATTGAGTTTTATAAAGGAATGATTATGAAAATGTATCAACAAGATCGCTTGCTGAGCAATTTTATATATTGAAATATAAAAAATGTTTGGAAGTGAAAAAGTGATTATTTTAGTGATAAATGGGAAGAGTCAAAAGATTTTTCAATTTAAAATCTAAATTTGAGACTCATTCATTTTGTGTTATGTTATATTCTTTAAGAAACGTAGAACTTTTCTTGGACGTCGGAATGTTTCCTAGTAGAAGAGTCCTGATTTGAAATGAATATTCATATTCAATATTTCTCACTTGTACCATTTATTGGATTTTGTATCTAGCGGAAATCTCCAACCTAATGAAGAAAATCGTATTTTCAATTCTTCCATCACTATAAAAAGCTTAGCTCTTCTAATTCACACTTTTGTGGTTTGATATGTTAGGTACAACTTTTCTTTGTACTTCATTTTCGAAGTGACTTCTATTCACATGATTCATTTGTAAATATTACATAAACATAGACATCTTAAAATTGAGCCATCACGAATATATACATAAAATCTAAAAAGGGAAGTTTAACACTAGTTTTCCGATAGTTCATATAACAGAAGTTCCATTTATTCAGTTCTCAAGTAAATTCAATGCTTTGCAACAATTTTTGATCTGAATTCCAACTAACAAAATCTGTTTGCATGAAACCGCAGAACATAATTTTGTTCTCAAATAATCTTGAAATCTATCTGATATGAAGAAAAAACTGATAGTGGTTTCACTCCGTCTGTTCTATTTATTAAAGATATTGGCTGATACCACGAACTCTGTTTTTAAACCGTTGTTTGAGAAGTATATCAAGGCAATTAGAATGTTTCAAATTCTTTGGATGATAATATTTTCCACAAATATTGTATCCTATTCTTTAAACTGAAATACTTCTTGAAACATCTTTCTTAGTACAGTAAAACAGAGCTCGTAGTACAGGCTGTTGTGTCTGCATCAACACGATAGAAGAAAAAATTAGTTATATTTGTAATAAAGAGTCATAAATTGATAGTTCTGGCAATAAAAATGTATTTGAAACTTCATTTGTTTGGTTCTGAATATTTAAGTATATTTTATTCTATTTATCATAGAATTAGTTAAATAAAACTTGAGTATAAACATTTCAATCTCATATTATCACTAAAATATTCGTAATATTCGAATAATGATGTTCTTTATTTACAATCTAACTTAGAATTTTTTGTCAAGCTCAAAATTCACGCTGTACCTCCTATACCCAGCTCTATGTAGGAAGTCAAGAAATCAAATCGAGGTTACATTAGAAGATTTTTCACAACCACGAAATTCAATTGGATCTGTCTACTTGTGTTTACGAGCTACGTAATAATCATGATATCAAACGTCATGTTTGTCCAATTTTAATCTCACTAATTATACGTTGACTTCAGCATAATTGTAGAGGTTTCCTTCAAGCATGTTGTTCTTCAAATAATGGTTCTTTGCCCCTGCTATACAGTTGCTTTTACTCTAACTATCCTCCATCGACAGAATTGATCTGTTACCGAACAACATAATTTCGAAAATTGTGATTATCTTCGAGTCAGAGATATTAAAATTCTCAAGATAAATGGCCGAATCTATTGAGCTTCCCGTTCGAACTTGATTCGATAACAATAAATTTGAAAAAGCGAACATAGCTCAAATTTACCTTTTGCACAAAAGATCACGTACAACTCCTATGAAAATTAAAATACTCATCAAATCCCTGTTATTTTAATTGATTGTCCTGACTGCAAGAATTTCTGATTTCTGCTATGACTACTTTTTCAGTTATCTAAAAATCGAGATTTTGTACTTTGTATATGATTGGCTATTATTGGGGAGCCAGCCGCTTATTATGTTTCCTGATCGGATTTGGACCAAATTGAATATGAGTCGATCGAGAATTTAGTGGTCAATAGAGCTGGTATCCCATCGAATCGACATTGACATAATCCGATCTTGTCTTGAGCTCCCAAACCTTGTCATCATTATCTAGATCTTATTTTTATAGAAGGATAATCTAACCTAGTCCCTGTGATGTCCCTACGATAGATATTAACTAGAAACACGTCCTACTTGCATGACAAATTGGCAGTTAAAATTAAGTCAATATCAATGTCAATTTGCCATGCAAGTTGGACATGTTTTCAGTTAATATTTATTATAGGGACATGACAGGAACTAGATTAGGTGATCCTTATAAAAAAATCAGATCTAGATAATGATGGCAAGGATTGGGAGATCAGGACAAGATCGGAATATGTCAATGTCGACTCGATGGGATACCAGCCCTGATTTGATAAATCCAGAATTCTTTCCTTCGTGTCGAAAAAAAGTTATTTCGGGACACTTTTGGGCTACGATTGGAATTGGTTCCAATCAATAGCGAAGATCAATCAATTTGACACAAAGCCACAGTGCTTCGCCCTGACGTTTCGAAGAGGGTAATAGTTACTTCTAAGTATAACTCAGTTTTGTATTGAACTTGCCTGATCGAACTTGAAATTGTTGTTTTTTTCCTGTCCTAGACAGGACAGCAAATGGCACCCTGCTTTTATCCTAGAATACTTGACCTTCGCTATAGAAAGTTCTATTAGAAAAGTTAACCCCGAAAAAGTTGACCAAAAATGGCCTTTTTTTCTATACTTTAAACAAGATCTTAGATTCATAAAGTTTGACCACTATATTTCTGATCGATTTATGTTCAATTAGCGATCCGCTCCTGGACTGATAGCTTTATTAGGAAAAAAAAATTCTATAGCAGATATACTTCATATGAGGGCAATATATAGTCCTTTGGATATATTGTAGCTCCCTAATAGCATCGAATGAAATCTAAATTTATGTGATATTTGATTCTTCAGATTTTATTTATTGTTTTTTTAGTGGGTTCATGAATCATTCTATATATAGAAGTACAAAAGTATCAAATAGCAAGTGTGAAATGAAGTATCTTCTAATTTGTTTTTATCATTAGGTAAGTGGATCAAGTGTTTTAGTCCAGATCTTTCTAATTATATTTACTCTTGCAAAGAACCAATAATTTCTCAAATGTCAAGAGATTCAATTACAAGAATTACCTCATTAGAGTGATACAATCAACGCGTAAATATAAATTGACTTTAATAGTATAACTTTTTACATTGGCCGCTATCAATTTAGTGGCTAGCGTGAAATAATTACATTTGTGATAATTGTATGATATTACACACAGTATACATAAATTAAATTGGAGTAAACACAGAGAATTGGAAACAACAGAATCACTTTCTGTTAGGGACTTCGGCAGTGATATCTTAAAGTATGATTTTTTTGATACATTCGAAATACAAGAAGGTGTTGTAGTCCAGAATATTCATTGAAATCAACTTGATATGTGAGTTTCGGATAAGAACCTATCTATCGTCAGCCACAGCATTACCTAAATTTTGAAGTATGGCTATACATCAGTGGAGTACTTTACTGCAAACTGATGGTATATTTGACAAAATTACATTATAAGGTCTCCTCTGCGTCACCGCTTTTATCTTCATCTTTTGTTTCAGCATAGTATCCTACCCTATTGCCATCAGATCCAGCTCGTATTTCCAAATAATACTGCTGGTTCTTTGGTTTTGTCACATTGTCCCGGACTACGGCTGTTTTTGCAGAATGTCGGTCAGACCATGGTCGCTTTTGTAAAGACACATAAACTTCATGATGTAATAACAACTTGTGACTCTGATACTTCCTGTCAACATTTTCGTCGACTCAAGAAATAGATGTAATCAAATTTATCACGAATTTACATTTTATGGACTATGGGTATTTTTGCTAAAAGCTCATCAATTGATTATCGACTTTTTGATGAAGATAGCCCCTCAGGCTTGTGTTTTCGAATAATACTCAGGACATCCTTGAGTAAGTTTTCATCGAGACCGTCATTCAAACTAGTAAACTACTGAAAGTGAACTTCAATAAAAAAACTGTAACAGGATCGAAGACATTGTTTGATTATATAATTTGTCAGCAAATTCTGCAAGTACGTAAAGTTACAGTGAAACTCAGATATGACCATATTTCTATCAAATACCTGCCATTGTCAAAGTAACAACTGTCATTGTCTAAATGACAATTGTCATTGTCCAAATGACAACTGTCATTGTTAAAGTAACAGATGATAGTTAATTTTTAGTCCTTACAGTTTCGACATTCGATCGCTAAAAGTATAATTTGAAGATGGTAACATCCACAAGAGCTTAAAATTGATAACAAACTAGGCATTATTTGAATGATTTGTGGGAGAAACAATTCACAATCGTTCGAATATCTTTTTTGGACTTCTGCTAGAATTATCACCACAAGAGCTTTAATTTGATACCAAACACGATAGAGCCAAATTAGTTATTTTAAAAAAACAACAGACGAATGTTTGCATATGATGTCAAAATATTAGTGATAATAATTCTAACTCCATAATATGGTTCAGAAAAATATAATAAATTTTATGACAATTTAAGTTTTGATAGTAACAAACGAACCGCTGATAATTTCGAAGAATGTTTTGGGTGAATATTGTGCCAAATTATCAATGGATTAGTTCCAGTTATTTCATATTTGATAATAAATACTACCGTTTATAAAATGAACGCCAAAACCTGGGAAGTTCCATCATTAAAAATTAGATATCACTAGTTGAATAAAACTTGAACCTAGCTTTTTGATAAACAGACTGACTTTTTTTTCAAGTCATCTTTTTCGAATTGAGTAGGGTCTAAAACTTGAAGATTCATTAAAATCTCGAACTGCCAAAAAATCACGATCACAATACTCTTCCTATTATATTCTTGGTCGGGGAATCAATATGTTAACAGTAACAATGAAAATAAAAATACCCTCTGAGTAATGTTGGAAATGAGAGATATGATAAGAGGATTGATAAAATGGACATCAGTGAAAAATATTTGTTTATTTTAAGATTACAATAAATAAATAAATATTAGTCTAGGGCTTATGGCGTACATATTTGCGTAGGTATAACTGTATAGTTTACGTAATGATCCGTATGAAATCACACAATACACAGATTTAATTCTACATATTAACTTATTCACTGTAAAAATGTAAATATCATAATTATAATATTATAGTTATTTCAAAGCCAAATATGTAATTTAACGAATTCCAGCATTTCATTCACAGTTATTGAGTCAATCAAAAGTATACTGAGTAATTATTTTTTTTAATAATATACTGACCCATATTTAATAACAAGTTGTTTTTCCAATTACTGAAACATGTTGGAATAGCCATCTATTAGAGAGAAGTCCAACTGAGTTTGTTTTAGACAAGTGTTAGAATTTCTCTTGAAGATTTCTATGAAGTAGTAGATTCGAATTAGTTACTAACATTCACTCGCATAGCGGTATTTTTCAAATGAGTTCAAGCATCGAAATTCGCGGGTTTTTCAATTCAAACTCAGTATTTGACAAAGTACATACGGAATACACAAACTAACTCTTCATGAAGGGATTTAAATGTCTGCTCGTATATTACACAGTGGATGTTTCGATATATGATAAAGTTAAAATACTTTTGCATTCAATCAAAAATATAATTTTTTGAAAAGGCCTTTTTTTGTGTGTTCAAATCTATTTTGCTTCATGTTACGTTAGTCAGGAAACATCATAAAGCGTGAAAAAATTGTTTTCTTCACCATATGATCGCAGTGTTCCTTCCTAAAAATCTATGTGAACGCTTATCTACAAGATTTAGTGAATTTTATGTAAAAACTGAGTGAATTGTGTTCTTGGAAACAGAGAAAAAATCATATCATTACTTTCACTAAGAATGCAAGAATACATTTCTCTGTATGAACATATGCATTTGCTTTTCCTCAAGTTCCATTGGGAACAGATTCTTGCAATATGAGTTTGAATTTACTCAAGGCAAAAACCAATTTTCCAATAATTTCATACATATTTGGCTTCTAATTGGGAGGGAACAGATTAGAATTATTATTTATTACTATAATTTCTGGCTTATTTCTAATTGAATATTTCCAAATATCGGACAAATACAAAAAAGCTCGCGTCATACGATGCTTGTTTTGCTGATGGTTTGCTTGCTTAGTTTTGCTGATGATACGATGTATATAACTAGGTTGGATCCGCAGATTTTTTCGTCACGCGTAAGTTACCAAAAATGATATTTGAAATGTCAAAAAAAAGCAAAAATTGTTCGTCACAGAAGGATAATCATAACTGCGTTCTGATTAATTGAAAAACTGTCGACTGAACTAACGTCGGAAGCCTATAAACATTTATGCGGTCGGTTGTGGTTCTCACGCAGAAATAAAGAGCAGAGCGTTCTAAATATGCTATTCGCAAAGCTTGGGCTGTCAATCTGAACTATCAAACATATCAATCTACATGGCCGAAACTGTATTCTTAAGTATTATGTGATATATAAATGAAACAGAGAAGCATACTAATTTATATTTGTATTTTTGTTCCGAAATTCTGTTTTCTGTATTCTTTGTGCTTCAATTGCTCTTCCGGCAGTGACGTCTTAATTCATCGAAGAAATAAGAACATTAGTCATCACTTCTCCGTGCAGAGAAACCAGCAGCGGAACAAGCGTCATATGATGCGGCTTAGGTATAGTTGATTGATAATAAGTTAATCACTTCTATTCTAATGTTCAATAAATAAATTCTGAAATTATTTTACAAAAGACAACAACATAGGAACATATTGGAAGAATAATCCTCAAACATTGACTATCAGATGAAACTATCCTCTCACTGAAAATTCTTCCAGGAATATTTCCGTTTTTAATAAATTATCTTGAACTGAAACAGCGCTAACAGAGAGAAACGATTCATATGATAACCAATTACTACAGACTGTTGCATAAAAGTACAAGTTTCAATTCAAAGATTATTGTTCTATCACATTGAGAAGATCTCCGGTTATAGACATCACAAGAAGAACAATTTGGAATTTGCAAAGGATCTATGAGTGGTTTTTTTTTGCAAGGTTTGTGGTTTCTAACCTAACGTTTGACAAATTCATAAGAGAACGCACCTGTGAATTGTAACTTGTGTTTTTATTAAATAAGCCTCTGGTATTACGAGCAAATTGAACTTTTCTTATTTACTTTTATATTACGATGACATATATTGCCAAAAAATGCACTGACTATAATCCATTATATGACTTACTAGCCATTATTGTAACTTTTTGATTATCGTTGGGAAGATTAGATTTGAATTTAAATCGGAAGTAAATTGACGCGACGATAAAATTTGTTCGCAATACGGAGTCTTAATTTCTAATTCCAATGACCCTTATTAAGTCCCATTGTAGCCGCGAAGAGTGCAAAGAAAAATCCAGCCAATCCTGTCGCACCTGTCAACAATAATAATCCTCCAATCAACACAGGAATCAGTGCAAAAAATTTTAGTTTGTACGCCATGAGTAATGGCAATAAATATTTCCTATATTTTTTCTTCACTTTGAAGCCATCTTTCTTCTTTCTTTCTTCATCGTAGTCAGCAAGAGCTCCTTCGGAGTTACTATAACCTGAAAGAAGGAAACATAAATTAGAACATCACCAATATATCGATCGTCATAGCTTAGTTAAAAATGTGTTATGCTAGACAATAAGATCCAGAAGCTGAAATGGTTATTCTTATATATTAAATTAGATATAAGCTTGATGTTTGATACCCGACGGCATTGAAGGGATATATAGATCAAATCAAAGTGGGAGAGCTCATTTTTATGTATTTCATACTTGTTTTCTATTCATAGAAGTACACTGCCATCTAGCAATTAAAAATCTAGAAACAGATGAAGAAAGAATAGATAAAAGAGACAAACATCATGTAGGTATTTACTGGAGACAAGAATGATTCATAGAGCGAGCTAATATTTATTCACTGAAAATGTGAAGATTGGCGATTTTGGAATCTAATCTTTTAGACGTGCAATTCTAGATGTAGGCATTTCAAGTTCATAATTTGTGCTCAAACCATGAGTGAAGGAGATTATTTTGTATCTAGAGTGATGATTTTGTGGCTATGGAGTTTCACAAAATGAAGAAAAAGTTGAGTTATTCAGAAGGTTATGATTAGAAATACAATATTTCATTTTTCTAAACGAAGAAAATTTATTATTATATGGAAGATTGAGTACGCTTGGGATAAAATAAGAGACTTCAAACTACAATAGATAGCAGTTGTATTTCATGGACTACATAGTTTAAGAGTGTCCTTTAACAATTTTCTATTGGAGAAATCAATTTTTGCAGCGGTATGCAAAAAGATTAACCGAAACTGAAAAAAGAACTCGTATACTACATATCAAAGGGCATGATTTCCTAAATGTGTGGTCAGACTTAAGAAAAATGTCTGAAGGCTATAAGCCGCTGAATATGAGATTTAATTATCCTCTGGGATCTATGTATAGGTGCCTACTATTTTTCAACAACTCCAACAATAGTTGTAAAAGAACATCGTCTCATAATGGATAGAGTATTAGGCAGAAAACATTGGAATGAATGAAGAACAATAATAAAGCTTCAGTACTGAATTATTGTTATGAAAAAAATTATATCGTAGTGTATGTTCCATATCTACCTAATTCAGGGAATATTGCCTCGTGAAATACCGGGTGAATGAATAATTGCATGTCATAAATACGTAATTTCTGTTACATTTTTTTCTAACAGAAATTGTTCTGTCGTGTAGTGGAGAAGATTCAATTCTCCATGTGGTTTCGATAGTTAAGTGATTTTAATAATAGAAAACTTCACTACTTATATGTAGTATTATAACAATCTCTCAATAAGTGTGGCTATTAGCTACTATTGCAATTTATATGATGTATAGATAATATTTGCGTTATATACTATATGTGAAAGTTCACTTCTTTTAAAGCGACTTCTAAATCTAGTAGCTTACGCTTACAAAACGTGAATGATGTGTAAACTGATAATTTTTCACATCCCAGCTCTGCCACTATATAAATGCATGATAGTTATGTTCTGTAACTTTTTATTTTTCCTAATAATAATAAGTAAAAGAATTAAAATCAATATATGGAAATTTCAGGATACAACAGAAGCATACACCAATATTATGACATCTAGATATTAGTTCTCATGACTTGGCCATCTTTCTATTAAAATACTCAATCTTATGCCATAATTCTTTAATTCAGAGTTGACGTGTATTACTATTTCCTATTAACATTTACTTGGAAAACATCCATGATTTCTTTGTAATATTTTTCTGTGCAACGAAAGTACTCTATTACAGAGCTAAATTCTGCTCCGAAAACTCTTTATTCCAAACCATGGAAACAATTTTCATTAATTCTCAGTTGACAGGGAATTAATGGATATTTTGGTCCGCTGGGTAAAAATAAATAAATTGTGGTTCATGCATGCCTTTGGAATTCTTTTATTTTATTGATATATGTGAAATTGATATTTGAAAGAAATTTGTATTATAGGAGCTGTTAGTTATAGTGTGTGCATTGATTGTGAACGGGATAGCACGGAAAATGTGAAAAATATCAATCAATAAAATAAATTATGTGAGTTACGTTCCATCGAATTAGTTTACTGTAATGTGATCGCAATTGCAAAAATTTGTTTGTCAAACTGATAAGATAATTTCAATACATCTGATTTTTATAAAAAGTATCGTATGCAACACGGACACTGAACGACTGTCATTATTGTCACGGACAAATTCAGCTGCACGATGATACGCCTTGTGCTTCACCCTCGTCTTCGCCTCGTGCTTCGCCCTCGCCTTCGCCTTTGCCTTTGCCTAGGGCTTTGCCCTCGTCTTCACCCTCGTCTTCACCAAGTGCAGACAGATTTATCCTGGACAAAAATGACACTCGTTCGGTCCTTGTTACATAATATTCTATTATTGAATACCAACAAAAAAGCGTGACTCTTCTCTCATTATTATTTATTTTTGAGTATTAGAATAATTGCGACTTTGGCTTCAAGTCATGATCTTATAAATCTATTGCTTCTTCAAATTTATTCAGAGTACTATTGTCAGAATGACTTTCCAGTATTCAATTTCGTGATTCGAAATGATTTTATCCTTGAATAAACAGAATTCAAACCACAAAATGACAACCAAATTGAAAGCAATTATTTAATGGTCTAAAAAACTTGAACTAGATTCGAATTTTCTAATTGATAGATTTATTACAAAAGTACATTTCCTCAAATTCAATTGGGTGTTCCTTATTTGACAATGTCTCAATTCCTACGACTTTTTTAACTAGCAGAACAACTAACTATCTGATAATTATTTTTAATAGTAGAAATGTCCCATAAAAATTATAAAGTGCTGCGTAAGCATCTTTTTGTGCTTGTTTTTGTGTTTTCGGTAAAATTACCACAATAATTTGCTTCTAGGAACAGCCAAATTGCGTGGCCTATATGTGCAGCCAAAATTACTGTAAATTTAATTTTGCTGTAAACGACGTATCTTTGGAACCTCAAATTCAATATTTGGGATACATAACAGAATACAATAATTTGAATAAGTCAATGTAGATTGTTATTCGTACGATCATTACATGTTTTAGAGTAAAGGATAAGTGAATATTTCAAAATACAACTTAGTATTCCTGAGAAAATTTGAGTTACAGACGATTGATAATATTGATATTGCTATTTTGAGTGAATACAAATATTTGAAGAAGGTAATAATTCAAACAAAATCGAAAAAAACGTATTGATCTAGTGGATCAATATTTTTTTATAAGGCTCACATTTCGATTTTGTTATGATTTGCAAAAAGCATTGTTAACATGTTGTTATAGCTAACTAGTTGTGAAATTAATTTTTGAATGATGTCCAAACAAAAAAATTTGATTTAATGAACGATATAATAAGTTGTAACATTAACATTCAAACGGGAATTATAATTTGTATTCGTTATAGAATTATGTTCAAGAATATCATCACTTGTATTTTAATGCTAGAAAGCTCTATGCAACTGGGTCTTTTATTATGAATTTGCACAGAATTGCAATATAAGTTTTCAATGTGGTTTCCAATGTAAATGTATTGGGAATAAACCAGTATCATTGTTTCTCAAAAATTCTAATAAAGTTTCTAGTATACGAATCGTTAACCAAAATAAGTATACTATCAAAAAAAAATTTGATCCGATCTTTCAGGAAATGAGTATATTCTGCTACGCTAATTCTTGACTCCTGAAATCTAGAAGAACATCATCTAGAACAGTATTCCTTGCCCTTATTCGAAAGTTTTCGAATGAAAGATTTGCTTTTATTCAACATTCAATGTGGGAGTGATATTAATTGTTGCTTTATGAGATCCTTCTATTTTTAATATATGTAGCTCTTATAATCTAATGAATCGGTTTGAATTGCTTCAAGTGGAATTTTATGACAACTATACTATAAAGGCAAACCGAATATATTCTTTTATTTCAACAAATCTCAAACTTTATCAAATAGAAGAATGGACTAAAGAAAATGAGAAATATCCGACGATAACAACGTGGAATGAGTAAGATATCACAAATGAGAAATTAAATTGTTCGGTCAGATATGCCACTAAACTCGAAATGGAAATTATATACAAGTTTCGATGCACGCAAATCTTGTCAGGTAGTATAAGAAATTTGAAAATAGATTGCGTTATAATTTATTTTTACATCAAAATTTTGTTTATTTGTCAAAATTCTCATATAGAAGCTATTTAACTTTAAATTTGTGCTCTTATATCCCCGAATTTGAAATTATAAAAATACTCTTCCATTTCTCAATTGACAAACATGGAGGAGCAGCATTGACAGAAATAATCAATTTAGCTAATATCGTTCAATTCAATGATCCATTTTTTGAATATCTCAAGGATTCAATTATGTACCATATTTTTGGGTCTCCATTCATATATGAGATATATAAATTTCGCGAGAATATTGTATACAAATGTTTGAATAATCTATAATAGTATTTGTGAACGAATTATCAATTTAAACTGTTCTATAAATTGATCGTATTCAGATATTATGTACATTTCTGTAAGTTCGATAACTCGAATATTAAGGTAATATCTGTTACCTGTAATAACCACCAAATAGGAAATCAATCTACGATTAGATTCTTAAAATAGATGGAATACTCACTAGAACTGGTCATCGGAATCCTAGTATGTAAGGACCACATATTCGAGGGTGTAGTTCCTTCAATCTGCCAGACCCCACTCCAAGTCGACAATTCATTTGTTTGTCCATTACACCCTAATTTCGTTAAAAATCCTAACAACACTGAAAATACTGAAAACCGTCTCATCCACATCTCGTGATCTTAGCAGCCTAACTTCTGAGACAAAACACTACACAACATCGCACTCCGGGAGGTACCGCGTGCTTTTGTTATTAAAAAACAAAAATTGTATACAAGTTGTCCGCATGTAGCCCAAAGTATAACTGCTGTCAGCAACTTGTCGATTTACTTTTTAAGATTAGACGGTCTATGGCACGTATAATGACAACCATGCTAAATATTGTCTTATGATTTCCGCTTGAATTCCTTTGATACGGGAAACAAACCATGCAAATTGTGGATCACCATTGACGTACTTGATATTTCTATTAGGAGGGATGTATATTGGGGGACAAAGACAAATTTTTCAGATACTTAAGTAGAGACTTCATTGTGTTTCACTGCTGCACACTTCTTGAATAAATTAGGAATTGCTAGGACAGTAATTCAAGCTATTTCATATTTTTAATCACTGATCAAGACCGGTGAGCTGTTATTGAGACCATTTCTCACCATAATATTATTGAATTAAAAATCTATTCGATTTGCAAAATTTTTGAATCTTAATGTAACTAATGATTTATATACAGTTGGGTCGTACTGTCGATGCCACTACCAATGTTGATAAGTAAAATTCATAGAATAAACTAGTTTATTTTATTGCTGGTTGATATATTGTCATGAAATGCAGATATAGACGAAGGGGCAATAATATTGACATCGAAATTGGTATTATTATGGACATCTATAAATTGAATTGGGTTATTGAAGATACTGTATAAATTGGAATGGATGTCGGAGGAAAAAGAGATATTGGGGCTGAAGATAGTCGCTGAAAATTTCAGCTGTATCAATTCTTTACTTTGTGTTAAATACTCTTCCGAATCATTCAAGTCGAACTAACAAACGCTAGATAGAACATAAATTCATGAAAGAATGATGACCTTAGGAGACTGAAATTAGTCTGGATCAACAATGCGGTAGATTTGCATCTTTCTATTGGTATTTCCATAATTTTCGGAGTGGCAATATGAACACAAGTGCTACAAATATATTTAGTATGTGTGGCAAACATTCATAGCTGAATTCCATCATCTGGTGATAGATGATGGGAGAATGAAGTTTCTGTGCGCATCTAGAGTGAACGGTTGTATAATTTGCAACTACATTTGAACATACTAAAGTTGTTTGCAAGAAATGTGCAACGATTGCTCACATGACCAAAAACTGAATCAGCTAACTTATTCCAGGAACTTTTTTCAGTTAGTCTAGCGGAGCCCACATAACTTGAAGCCTCGTTTTTTCATTCTAGGCAAGACGTGGAGTCGCTACTATGAGCCTAAAGTCAAAGATCAGCTCAAATAATGGGTTACCAGCAAAAAGTCTGTACCAAGTAAGACGAAGACTGTTCTTCCGGCCAAAAGACTTGTGACAAGTGGTGTCTTTCTGGTTCGCAAAAAATAATTCACGATGCCAGTAACATGCCCACCTTCGATCATAAAAAAGTTCTTCCCCTCACGACACCGCACCAGCTCACTCCTCTGAAGTTATGATCGTGAAATCGATGGGTGTCTTTCATCCTCCCTATTATTCTGGTGGCCTTGTGATACCTGGTATCTAATAGGACGCATCTGAATTTCTCCACGAAGCTTCAGGTAGCTATAATTATATATCAAAATTCCCCCACAACATCTCTTCCAAGGCTTTACGAAAGTATCCGAACTCTTCCACGTAGCCTCAGGTAGCTATACTATAAGATGCACTGAAACAGTGTTTATTCGTCTTAAAACGGCGGTGCTTCACACCAAAACTAACAAGCAGGCTTCACCTGTTCTGATCGAGCTCAATGTACGGAATCTCGCATAACTTGAAATAATAGTTTCTAGCGTACGTTGAACATTTTATGTTGGTTCAAACGAAGTCTTGAATTTGTTTCTTATATTTGTTTGTTTGAGAGCTACTGCTAAACCTGCTAACAGTTGCAAAGATGAAGGTGGAGGAGTTGGACTATAGAATTATCGTTAACTTTACGGTCGAGGATTGAAACAGGTAAAAATGGAGGAATACGGATGCGCCGATCTGATGTGTTCTAAATGGCTGATGGAAGAAATATTTGCTCAGATGAGATTTTAATATCGGAAACGAATGCCGATTTTACGGAGTTAAATCAATCTTCATATGTATAACAGACATTCAGAATTCGCCGTATAAAACAATCAGTTTAATTGAAATGATAATCTGTTGTCAATTTTTTGATTTTGTTTGACATTGTACATGTCAAAATATTATATATATATATATATATATATATATATATATATAGATATATATATATATATATATATATATATATATATATATATATATATATATATATATATATATATATATATATATATATATATATATATATATATATATATATATATATATATATAGTCATTTCCTCTTCTACCCTTGGGGTGTAGAGGTCAAAATATTATTAAGATTATATTAATTATAATCTGAAGTTACAGCAAATTTCATTGAATAAAATTGTGTATATATCAAATGATGTACAAGCAAGTCACGTGATGTCCACGTCAGATTTTTCTAGATGAGAGTAAATTCATGAAAAAAAATATTCAAACTCCGCCTCTGCCACAAAGACAATTGTAATGGATTGAGATCTTTAACTTCAAAATTATATACGGACTCTTGACAATGTAAACTGCGTAGACGCATGCTAGATTGGCATTATAGTGACGTAGATAAGCTAACGGACCATAGCGCGTGCGCGTAGCAATATCGTCCTCCACTTCTGGAAACGGTAGAATCATATAATTTTTCTAATAAATGACCGAGTTATTTTCGATTCATTTGTCAGATAATTAGAGGGTCCCTAGAAATAATAATAGTAATGATTGAACAGGTGGATTACAGTGATTTCCCAATTCGTAGAAGATTTATTAGGGTGTGTTAATTTTTGGGAGATATTTTTGCTATCTATTGCATGCTTGTAAGATTTATCGAAAATTAGAATGTCCTGTTCATATTCGGCAAAGTGGAATAGAAAAAGAAATCATTGATTCTGATAATTACGAAGAAATATTTTGACACAACAGATCACAGAAACAATGACTGTTATTACAACAGAACCTTTTTTGAACCCTTCATATTCGATACGAAGATTGTAGAGTGATAATGAGTCTGAAAAAAAAATGTATGTTCTGTTTTGCAAAGAAGTCCACAATAGAATAAATTTCATCATCATTCAAATGAAATTGGAGTTTTTCAAAAAGTTGTTCAGATTTGAAATGAAGAATAGACCAATGAGGCTGAATTAGAAAAATATGAGAGTATGATCAATTAGCCCAAATTATTGGGTTCTTGTAGAGCCAACAACTATTCATAAGCTGGCGATTCTCTAGCTTGTTTTCTTAGATATTTTCGCAGAATTTTTTCGCGAGCTCCATTTAATATAAAGGAGAGTATTCTATGTTCAATGTGTAGCTTTGTTTAACATAACCTGTTCTATAGACTGCACTTCTGATTCAGCCGGTCGCAATCATATTGCGAGATGTATAATTAGATGTTGGAAAAGTGTTGAATACAAAATTCCAATATTCAACGGTTGATTGTTTTGAATTTATGAGGACAACTCGAAAAAACGTTATGAATAAAGTGCACATCCAGTTCAAACAAACGTTTTGAATTTATGCAAGAAATTCAAAAAATCTGTCAAGTTAAGTATGCTTTTGGCTTAATCGGTTGCTGTGGAACCAGTAGATCATAATTCTTATTCTAAATACTGATTTTCAAGATTCTACGGCTAACTGTTCTGAATTTAGGCGCAAGACTAGAAAAAAATTTAAACTGAAGTACACTTTCGATTCAGTCTATTGGTCTGAGAATAGAAGGCAATCATTCAGATGCTACAGCAGACTAAAATACTGAATATCAATACTTTACAGCCAACGTTTTGAATGTATGCGAAGAATTCCGAAAGACTGTCCAGTGAAGTGCCCTTCCGGTTTAGTCGATCTTAATAAAAATGTGATATGAGCATTTAGACGGTACTATCGTCTTGAATACTTAATTTTAACATTCTACGTTCAATTGTTCTGGATTTATGTGCAAAATTCGAAAAATGTTACGAGTGAAGTGCGCTGCTAGATGTTACAGAAGTGCTCAATATAAAATTCCAATATTCTACGACTGATTGTTTCAAATTTATGCTGAAAATTTGAAAAGACTGTTTCATAGAGTGCACTTTCGGTTCAGTCGATTCTTACAAAAATGGGAGATAATCATAAATATGCTATAGTAATCTCAAATACTTAATTTCAGTATCCTACGGCTGATCATTTTGGATTTATGCAGAAAATTAAAAAACCGTTTCAAGTAAAGTGCATTCATGGTACAGACGATTGCAACGATAATGCGAGGTGCACATCAAGCTCCTATACCAGTCTTAAATTAGAAAAATCTGCTTTATACGTTTGACAGGCTTTAAGATTTGCGAGCTACGAACTTACGTACGCACGTACACGTACCGACACCAAGCCGAAAATAGTCAAAATGGATTCAGGAATGCTCAAAACAGATAGTTCCATCAAAATCTTGAATGTGAATTTTGTCGCATTCACAATACTTTTCTGTACTTTGTACAAGTAAAACTGAAGCAAGTAAATTTTTATTGCTGATATCTGTGAGTGAAACTTCTTGAACATGCTTCCAATTTCTCGACACATGCAAACGTTCATCAATTGTTTTTTCTTCTAAACAAATCAAAGCTTCTTCAGAAATAAATCTGACAAAGCCGTCAAAAATGATACTTATTCGGATTATTGGCAATTTTTTTTTCACAAGTTATTTGAATGATGTCTAGTTTGGTTCAAGTTTGGGAGATGAGCTTAGCAGAAATCTAAATTAAATAATTTTCTCGATGGTTCATTGTTTTTTCATAGCTTAACAAGTTTACTTCAAGTTTGGGATCAACTAAAACTACTGAATATAAGACTTATGGCCATTGTAAAATAAAATGATAATATCATATAACAGTCATCTGTCACTTTGATACAATATTCTAAATTTTTGAAACTGGTCATGTAACTCATGGTCAAGGTCGAGGAAGCACAGTGATAGCCGCAGCAGATTTTTCAAATTTTATTTGTTTCATTTCATGAGATATATTATTATACCGGAGAAGTAAAACAAAATTATGTTGACTACTCCCAGATCATTGATGAATATATACAAATTTTGACAGTTTTTCTTCATGTATGTTGCCTTTAACGCCGCGCCGTCCATCAATCAACAACGAGCTGTTATCAGGCAGCACGCTTCAAAAAATGGCAAACTAATTTTATTTCAATCAATTATATGAAGATATTATTGTTGATAATTTGGTTTTCTCCCAAAAAACATTTCAACATCTTCTATTGGATTGGTGTACAATTTTGTCTTGAAGATTCAAATAAGTATATCAATTGAGGAATTCAAATATCTTCAGATACTATTGAGATTATCGATGAGTATTTCGTAATATTCCATCCAGCTGCTAGATGGCATTTTATTGTTTTTATCCTAAAATTATTCATGAATTTCTATCTTTTTAAATTTGGCTGCATTCGGTGAAGCCCAAGGCGTATCACCGTGCCGCCAAATTTGTTCATGACAATAGTGACAATCGTTCAGTGTCCGTGTTGCATACGATGCTATTTGTGACAAGTGTACCGAAGTACCCCCATAACTGAGCTTTTCAAATAAATTTAGATGAAACTATCTTATCAGTTTGACAAACAAATTTTTGCTATTGTGGTCTCATCACAGTTAACTAATTCAATGGAACATAACTTGCATGATTTATTTTATTGATTGATATTTTTCACATTTTCTGTGCTATCCCGTTCACGATCAATGCACACACTATAACGAACACCTCTCATAATACAAATTTCTTTCAACTATTAATTTGACATATACTAATAAAATTAAAGAATGTCAAAGGCATCCATGACCCACTATTTATTTATTTTTACCCAGCGGACGAAAATATCTATTAACTCCCTGTCAACTGAGAATTAATGAAAATTGTTATCATGGTTTGGAATAAAGAACTTTTGGAGCAGAATATAGCTCTGTAATAGAGTATTTTTGGTGCACGTGTTACAAAAAATATTATTCGGCATCACTCCATCCCCAGTGTCTTGAAAGAACGGAAAGATACGAAAACAAAAGTAGCACTTATCAATCAGGTAGGAAAATGTGTTGTCGATTATCAGGAGAAATCTTTGTAACAATATGAAATTATTCCATGACCTTATTCTAAATTCTCTATTTTCAATATTCGATTGGAACCGTACCTTAAAAAAAAACACTTTTTATTTTAATTCAATTTCATGCTTAATCTTTCATATAAAATTCGTTAAATTGTATATAATTGCTATAAATATGAATCTATAAGAACGTGGATCCAATCAATTTTTTCTCATAACCAATGGATCGAATTAGTGCAATATGAACTTATATCTTCAATTCATTCTGAAAATAAAAGTAGGTTTCAAGGTAACTTTTTTGCGATAAAATTATAGGACATGATTTACTGAGAAATACTTCAATTTTTCACACAGATGTTGTTTAGAAAGATACTTGAATGCTTTTTCATTTAACGGTTCTATGATTGAACTTTACGACTATTATAAAATTATGAATAGTAATTATTATAATGGTTTACTAACTTACTGACCATATGATAATGATGAATTAACATTGATAAATACACAATTTTGTGTACCATTTTGTTATTAATTTTAATGAAAATAATTCGAATATATTGTCCAATTTTTTCAGTTCCATTATAAAGTGTCTAATTTTGCTGAGCAGGAGGATTGTCTCTTGATGATATCTGCAATTTTTTTACACTAGTGTAAGTGAAATTGCCTAGAATCTAACAAATAAAAAGCATAAAATTCAATTGGTCATATCGGGAACAGTATATTGGTATGTAATAAAATCTGAATGCATGATGGCAATCATAATTGATAAGATAGCAAGAATTTTTAAAAATGAACAACTCTAGCAGTGTATTATCCAATTTTAAATGTTACTATTCCTACATAACTATATTTTTGGTTGCGCACAAACGGGATACTTTCTCTGTACTGGTCTGCCATCTGCTGTACTTTTCTAGAACTGGAAAGTTAAACCTGCTGCATGTGGAATAAAAGTTCTCAATTTATATACAAAATATTTATTTAAATTAATATAAATAACAAACAATACTGTTCAGGAAAATAAATATATAAATATTACAAACATTGGATTTTCTGAAAGTATGTTTAAATATACAATAAATAACCAACTTTAGCGGTTGTTCAGGAATTACAAAATCCTGAAGAAAAGTGACATTATGTTCGTTCTTGAACAACCGATGACAATGGAAGAAATTGATGTCTAATTTGAGCTAAACCGTCCTAGTATCTAATTCAGAAGAAACGATTTAACTAGCGATCTTTCGGATCGAGAAAAATTCGATCGTTATTCAATTTGTACGTGTGGAAAGCCACATACGGTATAAATCAGGTACGATTCTATTTATTGGGGAGTGTAAGCTTTATAGGCCAGTTTTTGGGCAGCTTGTATCTCATCGTAAGAACGTTTGTCCCAACCACCGCCGCTCGACTGCCATCCTCCGTGACTGTGGCCACCACCACCGCTCTGTTTTTGAGCGACGATTTTCTTCAGCGCAATGATGAGCGACAAAAGAAGAGCAATCTTCGCCATCATCAACGCCTTACCTGCCATCAAGAATAAACCAGCGATCGCAAGAGGAACGAGTCCTGCCATTTTGGCAGCCATTCCCATCATCATCATTCCCATCATTTTCTTCATTTTACCACGTCCTGTAAAAGTAAGCAACATTATATAATGTATAAATTTACTAACAGTGAGAGTGATGTTTACCTTCTTCAATGCTTCGGCTGAGCTCCTTTCCCGTAACGTCAGGCAGCGAAACTTGCAAATTTCTCGAGCTGACGTAAGATCCGATGCGATCCATCAACATGTTATCCAAAGTTGCATCTTGAGCTTCCAAACTTCTTGCAAGGGTGTTTTCCAGTTCCGTATCGGTCAAAGGTTGAGAAATTGGAATTGTAGCGTCTGCCGCGCGTACTACGCTGACTCCTTCAGCAAGAGTAAGTTTTTCCATGCGTGAAAGACGGTCAACAAATACTAGAGCTTTCTTCTTGAGGCAAGCGCCGAATCCTTGCGCTCTGCTGCACTCATCATAGACGCGCAACGCGGCACGCAGTCCAGGATTTTCTTGTGTTTGAGCACAAACCGCCACTAGCACCAGCACTGCACTGATCTTCCAGAACATTATGACCAAGGATGTGAGTTATATCTGATCACTGTCGATGTTCACTCAAGGAAGACAAAATGACTACTGATGGTTAGTGGATCCATTGTGAGATATTTATACTGTAGGGGAGATTCTTACCGGCGCGAGAGAGGTACGTATGCGCCGCGGTGTCCCGGTTTTCGCTGCCGTGACCTTTCTCCACTCCGCGATGACCTCGTAAGAGAAGATGGTTGTACAGAGAGCGAATGTTCTGTGCGCCCACACTGTTGCGGATCCCTGGCCCTGACCGTGAGACCGACTTCTCCACATCACATTGCCAAGGTTTGCCACCGTGTGCCATAACCTCTGCCATTGGATGATGAACCGCGGGGCATAATTCGTACCGCATTGTTTTGTCATGCTGCAGATTTCACGGCTATTTCTGATTCGAAGAAGGAATCTTTTGCGAGTACTACTTAGTGAAATCACCATTATAATAGTAATTTAATCAAAAATTTCACATTTTATGATCAATCACTCTTATTGCAAAATAAATGAGATTCCAATAAAATAATTACTGTTTAATGATGATAATGAAATTGATTCGTACTAATTGGTTGTGATAATCGAATTATTTGAAAAAAATTATTTGTATTGGAAATGTATGAATCTATTCAACCCCAAATTCAGATGAAAATGAGCATGAATATGTTGTACTCACCAAATTGAGTCATAAATCTAGATAGGACGCTAACTTTCGAATTCTTCATGATTAAAGAACATAATTATCATTCTTCTATATTATTGGATTTTTGATATACAAAAGATGATCTCCAATTACTCAATTTGAGGGACAAAAATTTGGATGTACTAAAGCCAGCTCCAATGTTTATTGATTGTCTTTCCTGCATATCGGTATCAGAATGACAATATTCAGCACATATGTTTTCACAACAAATAAAACTCTATCGAATGATTTGAACGCGCGTCGTCAAAAAGTCTGAATTATGCTAGAATAGACCATTTTCTGTCTCAAATGTCCTTAAATATTGTTTGCATCTTTCATTTAAAATCTCTGTTGTACATTTATCCAAAAGATTGTTACAAAGAGTCTCTGAAAGTTGTATGATTGTATTCTTAAATATAAATCATGTGGCTGGTGCAAAACAGCAGGTATCAAAGAGACTCATCACAACACCAATGGCGGTGCTATCAGCGCCCCCGTGACCTACACATGGTAGTATAGGGCTTATTACTTGCCGAGTTACCTACATTCACATGCGCTCGCATTGTTGGAAGAATCTACTGCATACAATGATGCACTCCACGCTCGTTTTCCCACACACCCTTCTTGATGGAATGAGAAGCTGCGTGTGCTTGCACCTTGCAAGAATGTGCACCTGATCTTCGACATGAGAACTCAGTAGCGGAGAGAAGATTGTTTACTGCATAATAAGATCACTCCTGAGAACAGAAATTTGATTTTCAAATGTATCTGCACAGAATTTATGTCAGTCAAGTTACCGTATTTTTCGCCTGTAACTATTTGATTATTTCATTAGCTCCACTTTGGAACCATTAGAAAGCATTTTTTTCCTCAAATAAGTAATTTGCATGCTAGGTGACATTCCAGTACCGACTAATGCACTTATTTTTTACTAGTTTGTTTAGTTAGAACAGTGCAGCAAGAAAGTTTATTTATTTACGTGAGACGTGCATCGTTTCGCGACATATGATTTCTGTTTACATATATACTATCAGAAATACATAAAACTTTATATGAACATGAAAGTCTTTCGATAAATGCTTAACAAAATTTGATCTCTAATCTTGATCAATTGAATTACGATTCAGGTATAACTGATTTGGCACTATTGCTTAGAGTTTTCCACGGAATCTTGGCTATAAATACGATAGTGATTTAGAAAATTTCGTCAAAAATAGGAAGAACCAAGTTTTTGGTATAAGCAACTCTCTTGAGCTTATAGACTTCGCCCCAACTTTGTAGATTGTTAATTCCTTCCGAACTATAGTATTAGTCCAGCTCCGTAGAAGAAGCAATCTATTTTACATTCACATCCTTGTTTTTTTCTTATTGCGGATAGGCAGTAGACTAATTTACTGGATGAGAGGGATGTGGAACAAGCTGGAACTCTTGTTTTCATCAATTTTACAGCCACAACTCGATTTTCAAGCCGTCTAAAACAATGCATAATATACACCTGTGACCATTCCATTCGTAGTATTTATAACAAGGTTAACAATGCTAAATCGCCATAGAAACGGTGTATACCAGTGGGTATTTGGACGTGTAGAAATACCATCGGGTATTACACTAGTGGTCAGAGTGAGTATTTTACTCAAAGATGTGGATACCTCCAATTTGTGCTTTCTTCGTATTCAATGGAATATTTTTTTTAATATCTTCATCAATTTTATCTTCTGATCTATCACCAAACCTTCCTGAACTAGTTTTCATATCAAGACGCAATATATTTCTCTATTATTCGTCAAAGAAAATGAAAGAAATTCTAATTTTTCAGTTTGACAGAAGTTTGTTCACTCGTTCCTATGAAAATTACGTGAGTTGTTACTAGTTTCTTAAAAAAATAATTTGAAAAAATGGTTTGACTCCTGGAATAGTCCTCCATATACCATTTGTAGTTAAAGTATTATAGACTATTTTTGTGGGGCAATCACTCATGTTTATTGTGCTTGTGAATAGCACTCGTGCTGCACACTCGTGGTATTCAAACGCAAGCACAATTTACATTCGTGATAGCACCACAAAAATAATCGATAATACTTCAACTACTTATAGTAAAATAAATGATAATTCTACGGTTCTACAATATTCGACGAGAATCAGTCTTTGCAAGTCCCATAAGATAGTCGATAGAGCCTTACAAGCTAAAGCAATAGTCTTTGCTTTTTTTGGTAGGCTCTATGTTGACAAAATAGTTTTTGAGATGTTTTTTGGTCTCAGGTGTGTGGTGTAGTGAGCAAATGAAGCCTGAGCTCCTGTTCATTACACTTGAATAATGCAAGCCGTTCTTGAAACACGTTACGCGATCTCAGTTTCGATCAGCTATTAGCAAACTCATATTCAAAGGCTAGTACAAATATTATATATTTGCACACTAGCACAGTACTGGGAATCTCAGCTGCTGATACTTTTTCATCATCTGTTACCAGATCATGTATCTATCTTCTCTATCTTATCTATCAATCATTTTGGGAATGATTGCCTCAACAGGGCACCTAGAACGTTCAGTGCCACTTGTGTAGATTCACCAAAATGCTTAGTAAACTGCTCTCCAGTCTCTGGCCTATCATAAATTGATGATTTATCAACACACGGAACTTTTTCCTTAGTTTTTTGGAATTTTTTGACTTGCATGGTTCAACCGAAAGATAGATCCAGAATATCCAGAAATTATTTCGATAGGCATGCACAAGTGATACAACCGCTTTGACTTTCACTTTACAAGCTACCCTTGTACGAGCTGATGAAAAACTTCTGTTATCTATTTGTCAAATGATCTAGATCTCCTTATTGATTCCATTGCTTGAAAAAATTTCGAAAGTATTCCAGTATCTCAAATTTACCAAGTAGAAATTATTTCAGGTAGTATGACTGTCAATTGGGCCCTAACATGAGTAAGAAACTAACACAATAGGAGTTTTTTTAGGGTGAATTCCACTGACCTTTGTCTTTTGTACAACAAATCAGTAGGAAATAGAGAAATGTACAGAAATCTTTAAGAACCGTTCTTTCATAGATTCTTTCAGAAGGAGAAATTATTGAATATAATGGCAGAAGCTGACTGAAATAATGAATGGTAGTATTATCAATTTAGAAAATACAAAACAAATCTCAATGTTTTCTTTTCTTCTCAGAAGTAAAAAGAGTTATCGAATATTTTTTGCTTCTGAGGATGACTGAAGTGTAGTCAGAACTGTAGAAAAGAGAATACAAACGTCAAAATTTGACTGAATTTTCTAAATTACCGATAATTACATAGGAAAATATCTTCAATCCACGTTACGAGCCACTTTTGTTGGTTATTGGAACTGAAAGCGTTGGTACAGCTCTCAATATCAGCGATTTTTAGACCTAGTACTTCAAATACCAGAGGTCGATATGAATTTTTGTAAACATTGAGAATTCAAAAAGAAAACTATCTCATTCTTTCTAATTCCTTCATAGGACCGTGGTTCTTAGAAGCTCTCCTACATTATTTTTATCAATATCTTATTATTGTACTGCTATATTGAACACATAATTATATCACACTAGTCGACCGAATATCATCAAATTTTCAAGTTTGAACGGTAGTGAGTACAATTTTTTATAATCGGGTGTTTCAGGTCGAATTAACTTGGTATCCAATGCTCTATCCGAATCCGGAATAAAAATAGGGGCTGCCATTCAATATTTTATCCTGAATCTTTTCTACTTCTCCCTCTCTTCCGATGAGGAAAGTGGGAATGATATGTCAGGCATTTTTTCATTCGGTTTATATTTATATAATATACCGTTTCCTGTGGTAAATTGAAATGAGATATCCTGTATATAATTTTAGCTGTCTGCACTCCTTTTTCATATGAACTTTAAGTATGTCAAATCTCACATTCCTTCGGTCGCGCAATTTGCTTAAAAAGGGGTAGAAAACTTTCTCTTCATGTATTAATATAAAGATTTATAGCTTATCGTATTTCGTTTGATAATTTATTTTTGTACGTACTAACATTAAGGAGAATTAATATGAATAGAAATAAATTTGCTATCAAAACGTCCACCGTATCGTATTTATATGCACATAATCTAACCTGACCCACACATGTATGCAAAATTTCTCAGCTCTAGCTTGCCTGCCAGTATTTGAGAGATTGACCGAAATTTTTAATTTTCATAACAACTGATACAGGGGTCTGTAACTTATTTGATAATTTAACATATTTGAAATTGAGAATCAACGATAGAAATCGTTATTATGGACGATGTTGTCGAAAATAGTCTTGCATCGGTTGTAATTTTTAGAATGTTAAAATTTTTGAATGTCACGGAATAATAGCTCTGTAAGTAAGTTAAAAGCTTCTTACTATGAGTCACTTGAGAGTTCATGGACGTTGTGAAAAAAATGCATGCTCTGTTAAGTAAAGTGCGGTTAAATATCGCAGATTTAGGATGACTGATATAATTTACATGGGAATGTTACAAATTAGATTATCTAGATTGAAGGTACGGTTCAATTATATATCAATATTTCACTGATAAAAAATTCATACTATACAAAAAGCGGCATATTATATTATGTTGGTCAGTGTGAAACTCAATAACATGGTATTTTTTCGAGAAAAAATTAGTTTAATGTCTTTGTGGTGTGAAGTTTTTATTGGTATCAATAAAAAAATTCAAAACAAATTGTTAGTGTTAATTAATCTAATTTTGTGAACATTTATTTGCGGTCATCCAAATTTTACACGCAAATCACTTTATGGATCATTGAGTAGAAATGAGTTCTATAAATAAAAAACCTGCTTCAATTTTGCTTGCTTTTATGTGGTTTGTTAGGTTACAGTAACTAGAAAGTTGTTCTTATATTTTATAGTAAGCACTTTAAAAGTCTTTATGGTTAACAGATGCTCGGAAAGTACATCATGATAAAATACGTTCACAATTTAATGAAAATTTGTGTCTATTTTTGTGTTATTGTTGCCTTGGTATCCAGAAAAATTCATTGAATTGTTTTAGTTTGATAATTTTGTTCTGGCAGTTATTTTTCCAGAATCAATCAATGTTATTTGTTGTTTTGTGCAGTAAAAACGACGAGCCTAAAACGGTTTGAATTATTGAAATTTCATCGGAAATCTTTGGAATTGTTTCTGAATTTGTATACTCAGATGTCAGAAAATTAAATTTATCCTTTTTTAAATGCAAAACAGGATCCAGTTAATATTAAGGAAATATGGGCGGCCTTCAGAAGTCCAAACATGAAATTCATAATTTTTTAATCCTACGTACAGGACGTTTCGGGTGTAAATTTACTAAACTTGCGTATGCTAAAGACTCAATTCCAAAACCAATCTCTATTTTTAATCTTAGTAGAGAAAATATGGGGCTGTTGATGTTCATGACGTGTTCTAAATCTTCTGCAATAATCAACTAAACCTTATTATTAAAGGTCTCACGAAAATGATAATTAAAAGAAATCTCTACACCATTTTCTCCTAAACGGCACAAATGTTTTCTATGTCACTTGCATTGTTGTGAAGAAACGGATTTATGTGTACTCAAGAAAAAGTTAATTACGAAAATGACCAAATAAAAAAGTTGGTCAAACCTTGTGAAACATCAATTTCTATTTCAACGAGAAGATTAGTGGAGGAACCACGTTCACTATCGTAACAATATGAGTGGAAATATTTGTAGTGAGACCCAACAGTGATTATCAATGAAATAACAGGAAGCTGAGAAGAAAAAGTATGTTTCAGAGATGTTATGAACTTGAAAAATATAAAACAGTCTGATGATGACTCAAGACATGCGATAAGCTATTCCATGAGCGTAGATGGAGAAATTACCTTGCTTTGACACAAATATCGGAGAATGCACAGAGAAAACTAAATTGTACCATTCAAGAGGTTGAATGTATAAGTGGTAAGGTTTTACCATTCGAATGGTTGGACTCAAGTGGCAGAAACTGAAGTTGTAAGTCGGTCACGACTCATGACACATTCTTAAGATGATATAGACCATTAATTTCAAACTATTCCTTGTATTTAAATTATGTACGAACAAATATTTGTTTTACAACTGCAAGTGACATTTGTTATCACTTGAATGATAAGATTCTACTATTCAATTTGAAAAAATTCACCACTTTCCATCACATCGACTTTATCACTTTGAATTGTTAAAGGTATGATTGAAATTGCTACCAGTTCCACTCAAATTGCTACCCTTTCCACTTAGGCTCAGTACGAGATAAGAGGAAAGAGCAATGGTATATAAATGAAAACGAAATACGGGACCTAGTACTTCACGTCGTGAAATTGTGCATGTAATGATGTACGGCTTGCTTTTTGTTTGTGTGTAGCTGGATGAGAAAGAGATGTATATTGTATTATGTGTCTTGCATTCCAATGACAAATGAAGAGAGAGGAAGAAAATTCAAGCATGCTATATTTCTCCTAATTATTAGAAGTGACTCTCAGAAGATTTTTAAGTTGACTTATCGCAATTGTGTCAATTCCCTTATTGATTTCAAATTCAGTTCTTCGATCAAATGCTGGATAAATTCCAAATTATCTGCCGGATGTGAGCACAAAAGAAGTAGCACAATATAAATTCATAACGCACAATTCATAGAAGTTAGATTTTAGGTCAGAAATAATGAATTCCGTGGATACTTATTCAGATGACATGAAACATTTGATATATGACTTGCCTAGGTCGTAAATTCAAAATGTCTATTAATAATTCTCGAAAAAATTAGAAAAATTCTGGTTACCTACTCATTTTGCAATAAAATATTATATTGCTTCTTACTCTTTCCTGAAGATATAATTGAAAACAAAAGTTTTTATTCAGTACTAGCATAAAAACCTTCTCTTGTTCCGGAAGAGTACTTATTTGCAACTGTTTGAGTAGAGATGCATCAAATATTCAACTCCAGATGTTGAAGACTACCCATTGTACAACTAGTTGTTCTAACTGCTAATAATGTTTGAAAAAATAGATACAATCCCTTGACTCTTTACAGCTTCCTGTTGTATCGATTATTTTTTGATCTGTAGCCTATATCATATTTAAATACATAGCTTCAAAAATTTTTTAACATTCAATATTCGAACACTTTAAAAAATCGTATAATGGGTATTCTCCATTTAGATGATCACAATATTCTCTTTTGGCTCCTGTTTCAAGCTTTATCTTCATGAAAACTAACTTCATTTCACTGGTCTAAATTTCTGAATGTTTCAGTTATTCTTCTTTTAGGATAAGCTCAAGCATCAATCAATAAGATATCTCGTTAAAGGAATATTTAAAGCAGCGTTCATTTGGAGAACATTTCGGATGGAAAATTATTATCTATGGTGAGCAAATAATACGATAGCCAATTTCTATATGATGTAAATATAATACCACAGGGATATATTCAGAATCACAGTTTGAGAAAACACTCAATACCATTTGGATTAAGAAACAACTGTCGTTGTCTATTGATATAGCTCAACAAAATTAATATTTGACCATTATAATGCGTCTAAAATCCACGTAACTTGACGGTAATGAGACCGTTCTTCATTCTTTAATCTTTATTACATACCTGATGATGGTCGCAATTTCGAAACGCGCTATTGACTCAGTGCGGTTTTCTACACTAAATTGTGCCCTACATGGAGCAATATCTCAGTCTTATTATTCTCTGACATCCATAAAAGATACAATATTGTATATAAATTTAATATGCTAATATATTCAATTTCAAAGATGTACTGAGAAATCCACCCAGTATTTTAGTGTTACAGTTTAGTGTTATTGGTAACAACTTGAAGTCGTTAGGTCTTTGTGATAAAAATAATGGAGTTTTGCAGCCTGAATGATGCAATTTCGCCATTTAAATGATGAGCAGTATCAGTTGCAGTCGTAAAATAGATCTAGGCTGGAACTACAACGACTTGACCTTGATATTGACTTGATTTTTTCTGTCAATTTGCAATGCAAATTGAACATGTTTTCAGTTAATATCTATCATAGGGACATGACAGGGACTAGATCACGTTATTCTTCTAGAAAAATAAGATCTAGATAATGATAACAAGGATTGGGAGATCAAGACAAGATCAGAATCTATGTGAATATCAACTCGATGTGGTGTCAGCCCAGGGCTGGAACTACAACGACTCAACATTGACATTGACTTGAATTTTACTGTCAATTTTCTATGCAAATTGAACATATTTCCAGTTAATACCTATTATAGGGACATGACAGTGATTAGGTCGGGTTATCCTTCTATGAAAATGAGATCTAGATAATGATGACAAGGACTGGAAGTTCAAAACAAGATCGGAATATCTCAATGTCGACTTCATGTGGTACCAGCCTAGACGTCAAACGTTAAAGGTTTGAGGTTATATAGAATTTATTCTTATCTTTATCAAACTTCATTCGTTTGTAGACTGATACCAGAGATAGCCAACTAACTCATACATAATATCTATTCCTTATTTTTGCGACCGACTGAAAACTTCGTCTTCTACCACTTGAGTTTACTACATGATTTCCAAATGGTGTGCATTTATCACCTTTATTTCAACAATTTAAGTGATGCAATTCTTTTCCTGTCATGATTCATTTTGATCAAATTGTAAAATTTATTGATATGATGAGCGAACTTGTTCTTGATTAAGAAGCTCAGAGACTTCTGCTTTTGATAATGTATGTTTCTGCTTTTGCCTTGTTTAAATTTTTCACTATTATACCCCAGCTTGATTCGATTCCACGCTGCACGAGCGCTGCCCTAGTGATACAATATATAAGCTATTAGTAGAAGCGTATGAAGACAAAGGCAGTGTAAGTTATTTCTCACATACACGTTATCCTATATATTGATAATAATTGAGTGTGGTTTCCAAACAGCAAATTCAAGCATTTTTGTTTCGTGAAAACGTGTGAAGGCAGAAAGTTGCACTGCATTTTCTTCATGTTAGTGATGTCAAGGAGAGACTAAAGAGGGATAGAAATTTTGATCTTCCAAAAGCTTAGATAATCAGCGACAAAAATGACGTTTATTTTTCTTTTTCAAATTCTTTATTCTTGGGGTCACTTGTTTGTATCAAAACTATATTATTGTTCGTCTAATTTATTCGTTTTACAGACATTTCTCATGCTAAAACTATATTGCATTTTCAGTTAACAAGTTTATCAAACCTATACCAATTTCACTCAGGAACATTTTGGATCCTTGGATTAGATTATGAAGTCAAATTTCAGGAGGTTTAAGGATCAGTCAAAGGCAATTTTCCAAAAAAGGACTGTTTTTTGCTAGCAGCAGTTGTCGGTGGCTCGCTAATTATCTAGCTCTGCATATTTTCTTCCATCAACATGTGCCTTGCACTATTGTGTTCAATTTTCAATTCAATATTTATACGGATCAAGTGCTCAGGAAATACGATAATTTAATCGTTCGAAACGAAATGAAAAAGATCATGAAATGAAGGACTATTTTCAAATATTTTTAAGAGTATTGCCTTTGGTTGTTCCTGAACCCTTCTTCTCGACCTAATAACAATTTCACTTCTCGTAATTTGATACTCACAAAGCTCGTCATATACATACAATCTATAGCTTTCAATGCTTAGCTTCTAAAGTACAGTTTGGAGACGAGTGAAATTTTGAACTAGGGCTGTATTTTTTCTGGTATCGAGACGACTAAGTACACAATAACAATATCCGTTATTCTGATTTTCACTTGTTTTATTGATGATATGGTATTGAAACTTATAACAAGAGCTTTTAGCAAGGTATTGTCTGTATAAGCTGTCAAAACATATCACTAATAATTTACTCTTCTTGTCTATGTTCTGAGGCTAGCGTATAAGCCTAAAACTTTTCACTGGGACAGAAAATATGAACTAAGGCAAAGGACTTGATTTAATTTATAAATTCTCAATCAAACGTCAGCCGAGGTAAGGGCTACAAGTCTTCAATCTGCTTTTTACTTTGACGTTCGTCTTGGAACAAATGGTGTTTAAAACAAAATATTGCGTTTCTCTTGAGCAGTCTATTTCTATATATCTTCGCTGATTTTGTGAAGATCTGCCTCAATTTTCTTCATTTTAAGCTGACTATTATCTTTATGGCTCAATGCACAGAAATTACGTGAATAACATGAATTGACTTGTCTCTCTATTTTCAAGTATTTCCTTCAATTTTCACAGATGTTGGTCAAGCGTATCAGTCGCCGACTATCATTCCCTTGTACAATCTAAAATAGTGTATTATAACATCATACAAATGCCTTAAGTTCTTTTGTCGTTCTCTTTCAGGCTATGAGGTTTCTAATGAATAGCAACTCGTATTTTCACTTCGGGATAGAGTCTTGGCGCTAGGTGGATAATGATGAACTTCTCAACCTTGGTATGTGATATTCAATCATTTGTTGTATATATTTGTACTGTTATACTCTTGTTTGTCAATTGATTATTGAATCATCGGTGAATAGCTATGCTTCTATCCAGCAAATACACCTTGAATCTATATAATGGACAAAACTGAAACAAATCTGTTGATTTCTAAACAATCTTTCTATTGCGTTAACAAGATTCCTACCATAAAAATTGTCAGCAAACACAATAAAAAGACAGTTAAGATAAAACTTAAGACAGAGATAATAGAATGTTAGCTCGTATCAGACGTCCATTTTGTATTGAGAGGAACGTGTTCAGATATCTATTTTTTTCTGGAATTAGCTTCCTTCTGCAACTTATTGATCAGTACACACTTGAAGAGTACCTCAAGAAAATAGGAATATCAATGTGATAAACTTGAATATTATTTAGAGATTCACACACCCACTTCCATATTACAAGACACTTCAGATTGATGTTAATAGGTTTGTTTTATGGTTGAATCGGTTTATATATGCATGGAAGGAACTGTACGAGCATATAATATTAGATCTGGTAATTATATGCTATCCTCTAAGCTACAAATCATGATTAATAATTCAACTCTTCTCACACTCATTGGAAAGTTGAACAAATGCGCAAAGGTACTTGTTGTACAACCTATATTACAACAAGAAATAATAACAAGTTTTTTTTTTCCGCGATGATTATACACAGCCATCCCAAGCTTGCTGCGATGTAGGTCAACCTTACAAAAGAATTCCAAGTAAGAAGAAAGTTCACAAAAAGTGGTCGAGACAAGTAGATGGCCGATGGCCAAATTATCGATATTGACCGTTAGATGTGTGCGTGAGTTCACGATCGCTCGATCTGTTGATGTGTGCTGCAGTTATTTACATAATGTGCAAATGGTAGGCGTGGTCTTATACGGAAGCTGATATGACATCAATTTTGAAACCTTGTAAGATTTTAAGATGAAGCAGATGCTGTAATCAAGAGATTTATTTGAAGAGGTATTCATGGCAATTTTCGTTTTTGAAATTGTTGATTACAATGGTCACCTGGACTCTTGGAACTGTTTGGAATAAGCATGTCCTGTTACAATCTTTGAGACTGAATCATCAAGCGGCTTCAACGTTTAAGTGCACCCTGTAATTATTCAGAGCCGTCTCTAAACATGGAGTAGAAAACGTAGGTACCGCTTCTGGACATTTATATTCTGGGGCACATGTATCCGATATAAAAAATGATCATATCTATTGGCAATTAAATTCTGAGCTGATCTTCATAGTTGAAATTCGAAACCTCCTACGATCAGGGCATATCGATTACATTTAAATTTTCTCATTATTATTCCCATGTATTTTGAACAGCCCTATTATTATTATATACGTTATGTTATGATATCTGCCATTCAAATGACATATTAAGGCCTATACATTCTTAATGTTGCTGGTTACTCTAACCTAAAGAAGTTATTTCCAATTAAGACAATTGTGCATACATTCTCATCAATCTCCAATCAAATATAATCAACAATGGGAGGAGTCAACATGCTCTCTTATATAATTAGAACATTACAGGTTTGATTCAATGAACAAATGTTCAAAAATTCTAATATTAAAGTTGCACAAAATACCTACATATCTAACATCTTGAAGTTACGTTCTTCCTCTAAATGAGGATGACATGAAACACATTTAATTTTTAACCAGCAATCATACTTTACCAGATACTCCCATCCAAACACACTTCTTTGGTTCATTCATATTCATAATCCAATTCATACAAGCTCTTATTATCCTTCCTATTTGGAACTATTTGGAAGTAGTATGATTGTAGAATACACTATAATGAGGTGACATATTAGGATTTGGTTTATATTCCTCCTACAAAATTTTCCTTTTCAATCAATTACAATAAAATTCATCCGCATGGATGCCGGATTAATTCATTCTACTAGAAATTCCAAATAATTTCTTAAACATGGTTCATATCACAAGCCAAATTAATTTAATGGAAGTGAAATATATATATTTCAATTACTCTTGAAAAGTACCTTTTTTTTCATTTGTCATGAATAATATAATTTGTGATAGTCAAAGAACTAGTTTAAAAATCGTCTTTGACTAGATTCAATTATTTTCTATTCAATACCAGAAAAAAAGGTGGACATTCCAGTGCTCAAGTTCACTGTTTGTGTAGTATATCATTGAGAAAGTTGTTCTTTGTAGTGCAATTGTATGTTTTGCTACAGTTTTGCAAATTGCTTTCGTTAGTACCTTTAGAAAACGTATCATTATCATATTCCTCCACGTTTATTGGGTAATTGAGGTAAAGCCTAAATTGATGTCACTGATACCGTTTAAGGAACGAAAAACATTTCTGTGAAATTTGACTTATTTTCAAAGCTTCATTAATGAATATATCATATCATTGTTTCCTAGATACCAAATGTGATATACTTATGGTGTAAATGTCATATGTAGGCATGATATTGATTGCGGTACGAATTTGGAATGATTAGAAAGCTGGAGATACTAATTTGGTCGGCGCTGTGTGGTGACTATGATATCTTCTAGAACTTATCAATTCAAGACAAAAATCAAGAATAGGATGAGTTAACTTATTACGCTTGCACTTTTGGAAATTATCCCTGGATTGTACCAAATAACGCTGTGCGCACCATCGCGATCGAACATGAACCCAAGACAATCAAGATTAGTGCACTAAATTCCTGGTGCTGTTCGAAGTTTATGTGATATATTTGAGTTTCCTACTCTCTATTTTTGTTTTAAATTGATGAACTCTACGGAATACCACTCTTATAAATGAGGCGCCGACAGAACTAAACTACCCTCAAGCTGGAGTTTGCTATTTTGTCGACTTTTTTCTCCAAATATCTCGGCTGGTCAATATTTCTGGTAATGAATATTATCACAGATATGGAATATCCGTGGTAATTAGGTTACATAATTATTTATTTGAATTCGCTGTTACTGTAATCTTAGTTAGTATTGACAAAGTCGATGTTCAATTGTCGGATATGATTGACAGGCTATAGTCACTAGATGTTCGGGAGTTGCCAGGAAACAACTGTTAGACAATTAAATACTGGCTCATTGTTGGCTTAGGTATATAAGAGCGCGAGATAGGAGAGGAAGTAATTGATTCAGTGATTCAGTATGAGTAACAGTGAGTGATATTGTGAAAATACGAGTATATATATATAATAAAAATTTGTGACAGAATGTTTGAAGACTTGTATGGATAGTTGCAATTCAACTTGTATTCATTTGAAAGTAACGAAATATGAACCTGATACAAATTGTTTGGTATCCATTTCGCAACAGCAGGAGTTATACAAATTTTTCCATCTCTTGTATACATACTTATAACAGTTTTTTCAAAGGTTGTAACGTGAAATCTGATTATTCGTATTGATCCTCTTTCTTCATAAATAATTTCAATAGAGTTTTCATATTCATTTCTCCCTACCGAACTCCCCAAATTGCTTCTTATCATGTGTTGGCCATATAAAATATTTTCTCCAACACTGTTTTGGAATTTGCATATTCCATAACCAAAAATTATGTAGGAACGAATGAGATTCCAGAAAATCGTTTAGAATGATTCCGTATGCCGTTTAGAATGATTCTGTATGACATAAGAATCATTTCGACGAATCAGAAGCTGTTAGTTTGGCTACTACCATGGTTACTTCCTAACAATTCAAGTATTCATATCTGAATTTGACGTTTGATATTTAATAATTTTTTGAGTTTCCTCCGAGATATTGGTGAGCTTCCAAAACCTTGTTAGAGAAAGTATAGTCTACAACATGTTTGAAATGGCGTATTCCACACTCGCGAACCGTAATCCTCGCCTTTGGCTCGGATTACAAACTTTCGCTAGTTTGAAATCAGGGTTATTCCAATATTTGTTGGAGGGTATACTATCCTGGAATTGCTTTGAACAAAGATGTGAAAAGATTATCCATTTTTCATCTAAGTTTCCACCTGGAGCTCGCAGTAGATGAGCTCACACATAGTGGAGGCAGCTAATACTGTATAATGCTCTAAAATATTTCCTCTATTCGCTTGAAATCATAAAATTAATTAAGGAAGTAGAACCTTCTTCAGACGCAACATTTAAACATCTTTTTTTGACCAGATAAGCTTCGCTGTTATGGCTAATTGTATTCAGTAATTGTCAGAAATAATTCAAGTAAATTAGAGGTCACGTACTTGAATAAGAATACAACTATATTTGTATAGTATATTCTGCAACAAGTATTCTTATTCCAAACAAGCGGAAAATTTGTTATTCAAGCCGAAGGCGAGAACTAAGATTTCTTTTCTCTCTCAGATTTTGAAAATTGAAACTGTTATGAAGTAACCAAGGTATCTAAACTAACATTTAGACCGAAAGATAGTAACTAAAAACTCCAAATCATTTATTACTAGTATAACAGACCTTCAGGGGTCGAACAACATAAATGATGGAAGAAGAATAATAATCGTAGTGCTGGTCGTCAGGACGCAGTAGCAGGATAATCAATTGAACTTGTCGGATTGAATTACGACTTTGAACAATTTGTTGCACAATTTTTTTCATATTTTTCAGGAGTCGTTAAATAATAAACTTGGCCTATAGAAATGCCATACTTTTCTGGTAAAGCTTATATCTCTCCATACCAAAATACGTTAATTTCTTCATTTTCTTCAAAAATAGTTGTTATAGACAATTTTTTTTTCATCTTATTATTTTTGAGTAAGCATGCACGGAAATAACAATGCCATACCGTTCCGACGGTTCCAAGTAACCGCCATTTCGCCGCAAAGAAGCAGATTTAATTGAGAATGCGGAACGATTTGTTTCAGTAAGGCATTTGAATGGTTGAAATTTTATAACTCAGTGAGACTACTTTTATATTTACATTACTTTTGGTGGACTGCAAAAGTGGTGCTATACTTGAGAAACAGTTTATTCCAAATTGATTCAAGATACACTAATAAATGACGTAGAATTATCACTCATGTTCATTGTGCTTTTAAATAACACTCGTGGTATTCAAACGCAAGCACAATAATCACTCGTGATAGCACTACAAAATTAATCGATAATACTTCAACCACTCATGGTATAATAAATGATGAGTTTGATCCAATACGAGTGTACCTGAATAGGTATCCCATACTATGACCGTAGAGCTGGAGACAATCAAATTTGCGCTACGATGTAAAAAAAAATTTTCGAAACATCTTATTACAGTATGGCTTTTAAATCTTTCAAGAGTTAATATAATAATATGCTTCGGAGAAATTTTGCCATACTTTGGTGAAGTATACCATAAGCCATACCCGGGGAATTGATTTTCAACAACCTCATTCAGCCATAACTTGTACACGACGTATAAGTTCACATTATGGTACAGCTAAGTTATATCGGATTTTGTCTTAAATCAATTTTTCTTTCAAATGAGCCCGTATTGTAGCTAAAATTATCTCACTATTTATTATTTACATTCTTTGCACCTTAAACTTTGTGCCATACTGTGACAAATTATTCGAGCGCCGCCTGAAATTTAACCGTTTTGTAATTCCACGTATTTGACCCATTTCACGAGTATGGCATAATTGGATTTCAATTTCTAATCATACATATAACTAGTGAACGAAGTCTCAGGTTATAACAAATCGTTCTGCATTATCAAATAAATCTGCTTCTTTGCGGCGGTATGGCGGTTATTTGAAATCGTTCGGAACGGTATGGCATAGTAATTTTTTGAATGTTCATGTAAATAAAAATTATTTGATATTGATCCAGTTGAAGTACATGGGTCCCCGTACATATTTCTCAAATACAGACAGTGTGTCCGTTTGGTCTGATAACATGAGGAAATAATTAGAATAGAAATCACGAAACACATTACAGTCTTTGAGTTCATACCAAAATATTTATCCAAAAACAATGAGCCATTTGTCTTTTATTTCCAATTGCAGCATTATTCATAGTCAGAAAAACTTGGATCTGAGTTAAATTCATCCCTAGAGATCCGTTCATAGATGCGCTCTAAAACTAGGTAAAATTCAACTAATTATAATTTATATTCGAATTTATTTGCCCTCTATTTCAGATCCCAATTCTTCTGTCAAGAAGAAAGAACTGATGTAATTTACCATTATCATTCTTTTGAAGTGATAACTTCTTTACGCACACCATGTACACTTTTTCCCGGACATTGACTGGGTCAACCTGTCATGCTTCACGCTTGTGAGTACACTCGACACCAGAAAATTCAAAATTAGTCGAGGGAGAAACAGTCAACTGCATCTTTTTTGTGCTCGACAGTGTGGAGTCTCGTTCATATTGTCAGAGAATATTTTGTCTGCTTTTACAAGAATCATACCTAATTCTTATTTGTCTACATCATCGATAATAATAACATTATTGATTGCCACAGAGGTTTTCAGTCCGGCCGTTTGGTCAATTTCTTTTTGAAAATATCCTCATAGAAACAATCTTATTAAATTTTCATGTAGGATCTTCCAGCTAATATCCTCGCATTATTTCTTCTACAGCTTCATTATGATAATAACGCTATGCACATTACCCGTCACTGATTGATCTGTCATATTATTGATAGATCATTGATAACAACTTGTGCTGGATACTATCACAATTGTCAAAATAAGGAAGTTAAAAGCCATAGAATAAAATTCCTAACAATCTTTGTGAACTGGTAGAGCTTTGTCTTGAAATACACTTGACATCATGTTTGTATTCTTTTTGCATAAATTACTATTCCATTATAATAGAAATCTCATTGTGAATTTCAGTAGTGACTCAAGCATCAGTAACATCAAGAGGCTTCACTAAACACAGCACAACAATAATAATACTTTTTTTCCGGAAACTAGAACTGACCATTCGAAAATCATAAGGAAGAATAATTGACCCGGAAGCGAAAGAAAAAGATTCACTACACACCCGTATACATTTATCAACTGTTTTTTCGGATATTAAATATGCAAAATGAATATTGTTGAACACTTGACAATAACTGAAACTTCTTAGTATTAAGCACATATCAGTATATCCCAGAAGATAATCAGGTAATTCCTGGTGTATCTTAAAAATGACAAGAATTTAGCAAATGTGAGATTTTCTGAAATTTGTATGCTAATCCGCGGCAAACGACACAAATACTCCCGGCAAGTAGGCCATAGCGTTCAAAATAGTAATGATTGGTTCACAATAACATAAATTTTCAAATTAGTATGAAAATAGTGAGGCGTGTAAATTGTTCAGCGTGAGAAAGTATTTTTGGTAATTCACCTGCTTTTGTTTTGAACTTGTTCATAGTTTAACATTTGAACTAATTCTCAGCGCACACTTTAGTTTTGTTTGATAAAGTAAAGTATTCCGTGTGAGGATGCTCACTTATATAATCTTCAAGTGTTAATTGACTAGGTAACTGTTTAGCTCTTTAATTTGGAACATGATGCGCGATGATTTAAATTTCTTCATTCAATTATATATGTAATTTATGACACTGTAATGAGATCTGCACTGAAAAATTAGAACAGTACCGGCTTATGTGACTATCTTCATCAGATTTCTTTATCTTCATTTTGACATTGAGGTGACATATTATTCAGTTTCAGCAGACTGATGACTTTTCGGAATTAACGTTAATAGCAATGCACCGCATAGTCCGAATACTAGAAATAGCAAAAACTGAACTATTGACATTCGGAAAATATGGAAGATGGTAATGCAATGCATCAGGAGAAATGTGTCAATCGATGGTGCCATCAATAGTGTGTCTTGAAGACTGTTTTCGATCATTCAACTGTGAATAAAAATGAGAAATTTCTGATAAATTTTCCCTTCCTCATTATCCGCAAAAATCAATTCAATTATTTTGATGGTACTAAATGATCAAATTGAACTTCTCAACTATTTCCACGATACTCTTAATGATTGTTGTATTAGCAGAATTTAGATATATATATATATAAAAGAACTCAAGACATAATGTTGACAGCATTACCGCTTGATGCATTTCCAATGATGCATTTTCAAATTCGTGTACTCTCTTATATTTTAGCTTGCATGGCAACAACTGTCAAAATCATCCGTCAAATTTCAAGATACTAGTTGTATGTTTTGTTTTGTTTAATTCCAGTACTCAGATTCAAAAATTGGATATAATAAATGAGAATAACCACGAGCCCGCGTAGATATGAAATCGGATTCAATTTGAGCAATGTTTAGTTTCTTGCACTAATATATTCGATAGTAGTTCTTTTTGTTCTTGATTCTTTCAACGCAAGGAAAAAGCTTTTATTTGAATCAAGCTCCAAGTTTCTATCCGAAGATATATTTCCAAAATATGTAATTGAATTCACTAGGCTTTTACTACATGAGGCACATATTTTGGTTCTATTGAAATTTATTGAAAGTAAGGTATGTTCCACCAAATATCTTTCAATATCATCTCATATCTTGATAACAGATCCCTTGATTGATTGATTGTGTGAAATAAATGGTACTTCAAGACTCCGAATGATAATAAAACTTGAATTTTACTCAAAATTTTCAGAATCAGGTGGTTGTGGTCCGTATTCTCATCTGTTGTTGAGACATTCTTTAAAAACTAATGAAAATTGGGAGCTATAGAGATATCACCATAGTGGGAAGAATGGAATGAAGAAATTTAAGGACGAAGCGCTTCTTCATGAGATTAGAATATAAATCTACATTTTCATCAGGGAAATTTGCCAATGTCAAACTTCAATCAAAATTGAGAGTATAACTTAATTCTCAACTAATTCATGCATCTTTTTTTTATAGCAGAATTTTCTATCTCCAGTACTACATTTCTAGGTTGTCTCACTGATTTTTACCAGACCTTAAAAGTGTCATAGGGAGCCTGGAGTTTACCGATAATTGAGGTTTTTTAGTAAGATAAGAATTTTTCTTATTTCAATTCTCATGAATAGAAGATCATATCAATAAGTGACTTACACTGTGTAAGTAGATCTCGTTTCAATCGGTGCAGTCATTTCCAAGAAAAAAAGAAATGAACTTTCTTCCTATTTGCTATTATAGCATAGAAATAGAAAACCTGCTACTCGTTCAAATGTTTTTGTATTACCGGTTCTGGGGTCGTATCTTAAATACCAGCTTGTAAGTGATTCGTTTCCAGTGGTGTATCTTATTTCAGTCCTAATTATCATTCTAAAATTTAGACAGTTTTTCTAATAGGGTGAAATTGATAATTTAGCAAAATAAAACGAAGTCCCATAAAATCTTTGCAGCAATGGTAATTTCTCACATGATTTCTCTGATTGGAATAATTATGCAAATGAAATCATTGCTGATAAATTGGAATTGATATCAAAGCAACATAAAAGTCGAACTCAAACTTAGTGGTCTTCTTGTACAATTCAATACTTATCCAAAATATTAGTAATATCGCACAGTTCATGCTGACTCTTTAGCGCTACTTCCTAAAAATTGATGCACTTTCTCTTACCATTTCATGTTGCATCATATAGCGCTATTTCCTTTTATAATTTTTTTTGCTGAAGTAGTGCGATTTTAAGAGGTAGAATACGGACCTATGTATTTACAATTTTTCATTGATTCAAGTGATTTATGCGATGGCAGATACTATTGCAGCTAGTTTCTTACGTGTCAAAAAGATACCGAGCAAGGAGAATAAATGAGCTTGTATGAATAGAGTTATGGATGTGAACTAGACAACATAGCTGCGTTTGAATGGGGGAGGGTTTCGTAGTTTAATTGCTGATTTAGCAGATTGAATGGCTTCAAAATAACGTTATTTAAGAAGATCGCATGATTGAAATTAAAGAATTTAAACGAATGTTGCAGCACAACATATTATTACGAATATGTACATTCTAATTTATTTCATCTGTAAGAGGATCTCTATCATGATTTTCAGGTTACCAACAATCATCTATTTTCTCGGATAGGAATAGTGAGGTCTTTGTGTTGACATAATTTTATCTTTGTATAATTTGTATTTGGCGTATGCGGATAAGTTCGTCAAAATATAGAAAAAAAATCACTTTGAACCATTTTGAGACGGGACGAGAGAAGGAATCTCCCAATTTAAATGACGGAAGAAATAAAAGAAAAAAAAAACAGAAAAAATTTTGTTTTCGGCTAGAATATAATATGCTTTGATTTTTTGTGTAATGTATGGTCTACTTTTTTTTATTGTCAAGAACATTAAAGATATTATCTATCAGAATGTGATGTTCTGTTTGGAAATTGAAATGTGAGGTCTTTTATCGCTATAATAGGACATACGATGTATTACTTTTGTTGAGTTTGAAAAGAGAATTATTTTACTGCTCGATACTCAGAGGGTAATAATATCGAATAATTGTATTTCAATCTCCAGCTTGAATTCTCTTGAGAATTAGACTGTGCGTTTTCATCTTGATAAGTAATCTGTGTTCATGTGCCATATAAATTGCCCTTCTGTACATAATGGAAAGAATTATACATGATGGTCAATTCTGTATCAGACAAATTTTCAGTCTAAATGGCTTGTCTATGTTTGTGGAAGTACAACACACAACTTATAATAGCAACAAAGTTATCTAGAAATGTGTGCTGACACACGAGATATATTTTTGATTTGGTCACTTTATCCCAGCATACAAGCCGTCCCTGATCTCAATGATAACCAAAATGTAGCACGTGTTCTCAAAAAGCCTATAATTTTAATAATTATATAAATTGATGCATGTCGTAATTAACACAACTGCATACAAGCATTTATTACGGAGCAATTATCTTTTCACCTATTTAACTTTTTAACCAGAACCGTGAAAATAATTTTTTCATTCTTCATCTTTGTCATCTTTCGTGAAGTTGGCATGATAAATGAGAGAAGTCATGTCGTTTCGTTCATCTAAGATCAACACTCTCCTTTGTGTTCCTGCGGAACAAATTGACATAAATTATTAAGCGTGCATAGTGCAAGGGCTACACGCTCTGAAAAATAGATTTCCTAGTGAAACCCCCATAAAATCTCAGCGGCAAACCAAAAAACACACAGTGTCGTGCCAGCCGTCAATCTGAACAAAACTTAGAACAATGAGTGCTAAAATAGTTTTTGTGTTGTTTGTTGCTACAATTTTAAATTCATCAGCGGCAGAAGACACCAACATAGGATATAAAGTATTGAAGAAAGTTTACAATGATTGTGACCAATCTGAAGACATCATAAAATGCTTCAAAATTCAAGCATTAAAAATCGCTGACCGAGCTCTTCACGTCAATTCTTTTAAAATTACCGAAGGAGTGCATATTGTCCGGGACGAATCAGCCCGTTCCTTTTCTTCAACAATTCCTGGTGAGAAACTGGAAACATTAGAAAACAACCAGATAGATAATTTACTCATGGAAACGACAGAAAAATTTCTAGAAACGCATAAAATCAAATTGGATCTTCCTAAATTTATTGAGGAAGGTCGCGGAAAAATGCGTAAGCATATGGGGGCGTTAATCGCAGCAATGGCTATCAAAGGAGGCATGATGGCCATGGCAATGAAAGGTATAGCAATGATGGCCGGAGCAGCTTTAATGATGGGCAAGATGGCGTTCATGATAAGCTCTATCATTGGAATTAAAAAGCTTATGGAGAAAGGTGGAGGAGAAAAAACTACTGTGGAAATTGTGAAGCACCCTCAGATTTCTTATGGAAGCTCTTATTCTTCATCATACGAAGACGCAGGTCATGGCGGTTATGGTGGTGGTGGTGGCCACTCTGGAGGTGGAGGAGGAGGCGGATATCATAGAAGTTTCGATCTGTCGATCTCTCCTCAGGAGAGAGTTTATAGTGCACATGTTCCGAACAAGATCCGTTGATGTCAATATCTCGTTAGTATAAGAGAGCGCTCAGAAATCAAACTTAGATAATACGTCACTAATTTATTGAATATTTATTGTATTTATTGAAAATTTTGATAATAAATGATAAAAAATATGTAATATATAGTCTGAGAAATTAAGTCCTATTTTCAATACTAAAATCGTTCATTGAATTATCATTATTGTTCATATACTGGAAGTAAACCTTTGAATTTTATCACAATTTAGATAATTGCAAAGAACCTGCCTGGAGTCTTCGGGATCTAATTGTCGTCTTTGACACTTGGCTGACCATTCAAAATTCTACAAATAATTATTTTAAGTGGTACCTTATGTTCCATTTTGAACTGGATGCTCTGATACATTGCTGTCTTTGTAACTATGTGGTTGAAAGAATCTTAATTCTAACGTTGCACTGTAACCGTGGTAACTTAATCAAACTAAATGAACAGCATTGAACTGAACTGTGAACTCATTCATTTTGTATTCGTGCTATAACAAATGCATGATAATAATCCAAATCCAAACTAATTATCACTTTTTTCACTCCATTCTGTGATGCAATTCCAAGAAATCTAATGTGGACATCACATGAGTTACTTGTACATCATCGAATATATTTTTGCGTATGATAATACGATAATTGAACACAGAATTCCAGCGTTCCACATCTAGTCATTTTTAATTTATCCAAAAAACTTTAAAAATCTGTTAAGTTAAGTGCGCTTTTGGCCCAGTCAGCTGCTATAAGAACAATAGGTCATCATTCCTATGCTACAAAATTCCTAAATACTGATTTCAGAGATTTTACGGCTAGTCAGTCTTGAATTTATTGGCAAAATTTGAAAATAACTCCAACTGAAGTGCACTTCTTGTTCAGTCTATTGTTATGGAATAATAGGCAGACTGAAATACTGGATTTCAATATTCTACAGCCAATCATTTCGAATTTATGCGAAAAACTCCGAAAGACTGTCAGGTAAAATGCACTTCCGGCTCGGTCGATCTCAATGAAAATAAGATATGAGCATTTCCAATAATTCAAGTTACTATGTTACTTCATTAAATAACTTTTTGTCTTACCATGAATCCGGAAAAATATAATAATGTGCATAATTCCAATGATAGAATATTAGATTTAGTAATCTCAAATTTTGATTGTCATGTTATAATTGATGAATCTATTCTCAGTAAACAGTATAACCATCATCCTCCATTTTTAATCAAATGTTATATCAACTCATCACTAATTAGTAATTATTTCAATAATAGTATACCAGATACTTATGATTCCAAAAAAAGTGATTTCCCAAGATTATATGAGCTTTTTTACACGATGACATTTAATTGTCAATAAGAAGATTGAAAAGTAACTTTTCTTGTGGGCATGACTTAATTCCGAATAACATTATAAAGGACTGTTTACTTCCATTATCTACAGTATTATTAGATTTATGCAATTTTTTTGTACCAACAAATACATTTCCCGATGCGTGGAAAAAACATCGGAAACTCCAATACATAAATCAGGCGACACATCAGATGTTAGAAATTATCGTCCAATATCAATTCTGTCAAATTCTAGCAAAATTCACGAAAGTCTCCTGTACAAAAATATATATATTGAAGTAAAAGATAAACTATCTTCCTCGCAACATGGTATTGTGTCAAAGCGATCAACTGTAACTAACTTACATATCTTTACTAATTATGTTCCATCAGCTCTTGATAATAACATTCAAATTGACACTATTTATACAGATTTCGCGAAAGTCTTCGAACGCATAGATCATAACATCTTGCTTCGGAAGCTTGAATCTTTTTCATTATCACCCTCCTTGATTTCCTCATTATAATCATATTTATGTCATCGAACTTTTTCTGTCCATTTTCTTGGACACATGTCGTCGAAATCCGATATTACTTCAGGCATACCTCAAGATTCAAATCTGGGACCTCTTCTTTTATGGTTAATGACTTACCGATCACGTTGAAAATTATTAATCTTCTTTTCGCTGATGATTTGGGACTATTCTCTTCTCATCTCTTACTGATTGTATGAAAATTCAAGAAGATCTCAACACATTATTCCATTGGTGCTGTGATAATGAATTGAAACTGAATATTGATGAATGTGAAGTACTCTCAATTCATCGGAAAACGAGCCCAATCTACTCCAATTATTCAGTCTCAGATATTTCACTTGAAAGATGTAATACAATTCGTGATCTCGGCGTTATAGTCCAGTCGGCATGTCGAAAAATAGGGGCAAATTTGGAAAAAATGCGAACTTGATGAAAATTTTGATATATTGTTTTTGCTCACCTAATAGTATTATATGTATATTCTCCGAATAAAATTTCGCGAAGCAATTTCCAGGGAGAGGAAGAAACCACGAAATTTGGGCACTTTTTTCAGTTTTCGTCCTGTAACTTTTTCCCCTTCATTCCTACGCCTTAACTCATTAAGCTTAATTTCGTAGAGCATTAAATTTTCGATAAGTTTGATTCAAAAATTTGTTTGTAGATCCACTAAGTTCCAAGATACAGCACTTCACAAAAGTGAAAAATTTCTTAAAATCTAAAAAACCATTAAAAATGGGGGTATTCGGTGGATATCTTTTATTATTCAAATTTTTTTATGGTATCTAGTTTTATTCTGACGCAGAAATCAATCAACAACCCACCCCTTATCCTGCCTACCTATGCTACTATGTCTGGAGGCACGGTAGTGCCCCCACCAAGACCAGTCAAATGAAGCGCAAGGGCACTTCATACCTTTCTCGAAAAGCTTCGTCGTTTTTTTGAAGCCTCATAACTTGGATTTGAATTATACCTACCAGATAAACAGAATTCTCGGGATATAATGTCAATAGTGGACTTATTAAGCATATGAAGTTTCAACTGGATAGTTCTTATACTTTAAATTTTATTGACATCTGAAAAAACTCCGATTTTGTCACTGACTAGCTCACTGATGATTATCAAAATTCTAGGGTTACTTCTTGAAGTCCTAGAATGCTGAAATTTTGTAGTAAGCTAGTATTAATACACAAAAAACAACAAAATTCTAAAACTTGAAACTTCTACTCCCAACCACTTGAACTAGAGGATGGAAATTTGTATGAGACTTCCACAAATTTTGATGCTAGAGGTCTGAATATTGACACAGAGACTCCTTGTTATGAATTATAGTAAAAAAAAACTCACTAAAAGAAGTGGATTCCCAATAAAAACATTTTCATGTAAAATGTTGCCAAGACGAAGCCATATGGTTCGCACTGTCAAAGAGTTATTAGATCCCATGTAGGGCCAAACTTCTAACTCTACACGCTCTAATTCTACAAGCCATAGCTTCACAATTCTACACCTCAGTCAAAATATGCGACTTGGCCATTTCGATACATTCACATGGGCATAAAGTGAGAAATTTATTCACTATTCATCAGTTTTCTGCTATACAATAGTCCTAATAGTTTCCTTCTGAATGAGTGGTGGCTAGACAGGTAGATGGACAAGGAGGCTTGTAGAATTAGAGCGTGTAGGACTAGAGACTTGGCTCTCAATCTAACAACTTTTTGACAGTGCGAGCCATATGGTCTCGTCTTGGCAACATTTTACTTAAAAATATTTTTAGTGGAATTCCACTTCTTCTTGTAAGTTTTTATTTTATTATTATTTATAACAAGTAGTCCCTTTATCAATTTTCAGACCTCTAGCATCAAAATTTGTGGAAGTCTCGTATAAATTTCCTTCCCCTAGTTTAAGGAACTGGGGGGTGAAAGTTCCAACTTTCAGATCTTTATTGTTGTTTGTGTACCAATACTAGCTCACATACCATATTTCAGCATTCTAGGACTTCAGGAAATATCCTAAGAATTCTGATGATCATCAGTGAGCAAGTCAGTGACGAAATCGGTTTTTTTTTAGATATCAATAAAATTTAAAGTATAAGAACTATGCAATTGAAACTTAATGGCTGGTACCACGAGCTCTATTTTTGGCGATACTAGGAGAATTGTGTCAAGATGTGTTTTGACGCAATTAAATTTTCCTAAATACTTTAGAGAATAATCTTCAGATACAAATTACGGAAAACACATATTTCTACAAAATTTATTTGAATATACATAGCTGGTATAGCCTAAAACAGAGCTTGTGGTACCAGCCAATATGTTTAATAAGTCCACTATTGACATCATACCACAAGAATTTTGTTTATCTGGTATAATCCAAACCCAAGGTATGAGGGTTCAAAGAAACGACGAAGCTCTTCGAGAAATGTAGATAGTGCTGGTGCGTTTTGCTTGGCTTGTCTTGGCGAGGGCACTATCGTGCCTCCAGATATGGTGGCTTAGGTAGGCACGGTGAGGAATGGGTTGTTGACTGATTTCTACATCAGAATGAAACTAGGTACCATAATACCATAAATAATGTTGAAAAATCAAAGATATTTAGCAAAAACCGCCATTTTTTATGTTTTTTTAGATTTTCAGGAATTTTTCAGTTTTTTGAAGTGCTGTATCTTGGAACTTAGTGTGCCTACAAACAAGTTTTATGTATCAAATTTATCGGAAATTTGATTCTCTAGAAAGTTAAACTTAATTATTTTAGGCGTAGGAATGGAGGGAGAAAAGTTACAGGGCAAAAACTGAAAAAAGTGCCAAGATTCCGTGGTTTTTCCCTCCCCCTGAAAATTGCTTTGCGAAATTCTGGTCGGAAAACATGGAAATAATACTATTAGGTGTTTCAATAAGTTCGCATTTTTTCCGACCTCAAAGTACATGTCGACTGGACTATTATTTTTTATTTAAAACTTACAATTACCGAGCACGTACAATACGTTACATACTCAGCCTGCAAATTACTTGAATTTGTGATACGAAATACGCGTCATTTTCTGAATTTTCAGCCTATATTGACGCTATATGTTTCACTGATTCGCCAAAAATTAGAATATTGTTCTCTGATTTGGAATCCGATGTATGACACTCATTCAAGAATCATTGAAAATGTTCAGAAAAAATTCCCGGAATATATTTACTTCAAAATAATGGGAAGTTATCCTGATCGAAACGTGACGTATAAAATATTGCTAGGTATATATTTAGTTTTCAAAGACTCTCAGCTGAGCGTGATATAAATGCATTAATGCATCTTTATAAGACGATCATTAACAATACTGATAATCCAGACGCCTTAAGTCAATTGAAATTCCTCGTGCCAGCAAAAATTTCTAGAAGTCATAATATTTTTTGACTTCCTCGTGCTTGTACAAACGTTCTTCGCCAGTCTTCAATTGTTAATATGTGTCACCTGTATAACAATTTGCAAGTAAAATCTGCGTATATTTCTGCTCAGTAATAGGGTTCGCCTGTCCAGTAGTGTAAACTTGAATAAATAAGTACTATCGCCTTAAATACTGAGATCTAACATTCTACGTTCAATCGTTTTTGATTTATGCGGAAAGTTCAAAAAATATCTCAGGTGAAATGCACTTCCAGTACAGACGATTGCGATCATAATTTGAGGTGTACAGCTGAAGGTTACAGAATTGCTCAATACAAAATGTCACTATTCTACGACTGATTGTTTCGAATTTATGCGGTGAATTGAAAATGTCTCTCATATAAAGTGCACTTCCAACTCAGCCGATTGGTACAAAAAAAAAAAAATAACAATATAAATGCTACATCTATCTCAAATACTAGACTTCAATATCCTATGGCTGATTATTCTGGATTCATGCAGAAAATTCAAGAAAAGTTTCAAGTAAAGTGCACTTCCGGTACAGACGATTGCAACCATAATGCGAGGTGCACATTAATACCCTATACCAGTCTCAAATACAATTTTCGAGTTACGAACACATACACATACACACATACATACATACGTACCGACATCAAGCCGAAAATAGTCAAAATGGATTCAGGGATGCTCAAAAGAGATATTGCCATCAAATTCTCGAAATATGAATTCTGTCGGTTCCACAATATTTGTACGTTGTAACAAAAATAAAGAACCGAGATCAAAATATACCCAAAATGACTATATATTTGGAAGAATTGATTGAATAAACTCCAACGGCAGATTAATAAAGACTAGTTATATTAACCAAAGTGTTAGATTCTAGATTTTATCTACTTTAAGTTGAATTTATCTTTTTTAAATATTATCGGCATATTTATTATCTAAAAAGTGCTTTGATGCATTTGAGATGATTTTTTTCCATCAAAAATTATGTATAACTGTTCAAACATAACAATAAAACAATTACACTTTCAATCTGATGGCAGCTAATCTACTCATGGAGATATCGCATTCAATTGGGCCTTCAATATTATTGTTTTGAATAGTGATTTTGCAATTCGAGCGACAAAAATATATTCTATTTGGAAAATAAATATGAGTTATATGCAATTCAGGTTTTCATTCATACATGTTACAGAAATAATTATTAACATGTGTTAATTGGTTGTATATTAACACATTATGAATAATGTTATATTTGACAAATAAACACAAAGTTGTAGGTGCTAAAACATGCGTCAATACCCAATGTTTACCTCAAACAGAAGAATAAAGCCAAACGGCGTCCATTCATTAATCAATAAGTCCTAATTTTTCTTTGCATTTTCTAATAAGTCACAAATACATTCACGTTGTGAAGATCTTCTTGAAGAAGAAACCAAACAGTTGTTAGCAGTGAAATTTAGTTGGATGACCTCAATTCGTAACCTCAGCCGGTAATGCAGATGCCGCGAGGATCAGGTCTATCAGTAATAAAGTCTGTTGACGACATTGTAGATTACCGGTGAATAGCTTAGTTTAGAAATTAAAATAAAATTTGCGTGTAATTACCGTTTCCCAAGACAAATTTAGTGTTGATTGTATTGTTCGACAAATTTTATGATTTACTTTCATGCTGGCTATATTGTGGGTATATTCAGCACGAAATTTCGAGTTGAAAAAAAAACTCCAATAGAAAGTATGCTTCTACATGAAAAAAGATTGTCTATTAAACTATCTCAATTACAATAATGAGTTATACACAGCATTTTGAAGTATATTGTTTTACTGTTAGATGGCAAAGAGAATATTTTCTCTTCAATAATCTTCGTATCAAAAGATAAAGTCACATTTTTCAGTTTGTTTGAATATTCGTAGTTTTCAAAATGCAAAATGCTGTCTTTCTTGTTGAGTACCGACTAAAAACTTCATCTGGATTCTATAACTTTTAGAAAAAATGGAAGAAATCATTGGTGATACAAAAATTTATGTTCCAAAATGCAAGATCACGTGCTGAATTTCTACATTCCGCTTTTCTAAAAATACAAAGTATAAGCTAGGATGATATTCTAAATTGGTCCAATGAAAAAACTAGAGTATTACAATTGTTTATTACTCTAATGATTACCGTTATATCATTTATGGTTTTTATTGTTATTGTTATTATTACTGCGCATGTTACAACAAAAGAACAGAAGAAACGCTGTGCTGGTGAGAACACTTTTTGCTAAGACAAGTAGCTTTTCTTCCGATTTCTTCTCGTTGGACGACTTTTTAATAATATCAACTGAGAATCTAGAGCACTAAGATTGAAAGTAAACTATATCTAATATAATTATGCAACACTAAATTTATTTTGTGAATGAAAACTTTTACTGAATCAGATGATGTTATAATCTCTGAAGTTGTAATCTGGAAGTGTGGAAGACGGAAAAAAAATAGGGCAGCTTCATTAGTAGAGATAAAATAATATAAGAAAACTTTTCAAATACTATGGTCCGTATTCCCACTTCTTAAAAGTTCGCTACTTCAGCAAAAATTCTAATAAAAGAAGATAGCGCTATATGACAAAACATGAGATGGTAAGAGAAAGTGCATGGTGCATGATTTTTCGGGAAGTAGTGCGATTTTAAGAGGTGAGAATATGGACCTATGCTTTTATTATATTGTACTAAGAAGGAGAAAATTACTTTTTCCTGGCTCTCCACAGAAGCGTGGAACGCTCAACAATTATATTCACGTGATGTACTTGGGCGCTCCATGCTTTTATTTATAGAGAGCCAGAAAAGAGATAATTCAACTATTCCCAATGGAATTCAATGTAAGCATGGAGTTTATAGAGTTTTTTCTATTATTTTTCTACTTTTTAGTTTTCCTGTTAGTTTTGCCTGATGTGTTTTTTAAAAGCTCCTGGAAAATATTATTGACGTTTTTCTGCTCGTCAAACCCTTTTATTTTATAACCATCGAGGTGGTTGCGAAGAAATAAGTGATCCACTATCCTTTGTGCCTGCCATATCCGATTGAGTATTGTCGTCACTAATATTATCGTTTTCTACTCGTTAAACCCTCTAATTTGATGTCCATATCAACAGTGTTAAAGATCTTATAGCAATGGCCACTTTGACAAATCTAAACTATACTAAAAGGCCAAGTGTAAGGATTACTAATTCGACTTTGCCCGAGGCTACAGCCCAAACGGTTCAGTCGATTTTTGAAATTTTTTTTTTATAAATTGCGTATTCACGAGGCGGAGTGCCTTTTATATGTTAGAAAATTATTACATGTATAGTATTTACAGGAAAAATAAAAAACCATCAGTGGGAATTGTCAAAAGTGACAGTTCGAAATAATATCAAGCTATCAATGCTAGAAAATTGATGAACATCGGGTCCCTTCTGTCAAGTTTGACATACATGTATTGAAATAATATTCAAAACATTACAAGATTCACTATTGAATCAAGATTTCAAGTATTGTTATATGGATAAAACATTTAAATGAATAATTTGTGATGTATTCAAAGCTTTCATTAAGCTTATTTCAATCAAAATAAATTTTTTGACATTCAATAGAATGTCAGTGTTGCCAACTTATTTCCCAAACAGAAGCTGCACCTGCGTACTCGCTTTGACGCAAAATGACAATGCCAGTTCACAACAATGTACACATCTTATAAATAATAAGTAAGTAGTTCAATTGAATAATATTAACAAAATGACGATTTTATGTTATATTTTTCAGGCTATGCTCAAACATTTTTTGAAATAAAGTATAATGTCACAATGCCCATGCATTTTCAGCACAAAATAGGAAACAGGCATATTTTGTACAACATAAATCCTCTCAAACAAGCGATCGCATAAGTTTCAAGATGATTTCAACATGTAATTGTTATAAGGAAATCGATTCTTATAATCAAGAAATTTTTAAAGTGTAACTCCATGTTATATTTTTAAGGTTATGCTCAAGGATTTATTGGAAGCTGCTATAGCAGAATGCTTGATGAATACGATTCCAAAGTGATATTGTTGAAGAAAATTCAATTATTTGTAGGCACTGAAGAAGAATTAATAAGATTTCAAATTTTTGCTCAAGTGATATGAATTTAATTCACTAATACTGATTCATCCATCTTCCAACGATCCATCATTTGATTATACTATTTTCAAGATACGGTTTATACTCTAATTTACAATATTGTTTCCCTATAAAATAAGTATTGAAGATTAAATGCCACTTGGAATATGTCAAGTTACTATAGTTTGGTACATGTGGTAAATATTCTGCGATGAAAAAATAAATATTCTGATTAACTTTGTATTTGAGGTTATGTAAAAGATAATCCTCCTAAAACTTGCATTGCGCTGATGAAACACGATAAGTTTGGGTGTGAACGATTTAAATAATAAAATAATACTCAGATAAACTGTACGTATATACCTATTCTGTATATCCACTGCAATCATTTAACAATATTGAAAATTTCTCAAAAAGTGTAGGAGACACATGATATAAATAGATTAAAAGTAGTTATTCTAGAAAGAGTTTTCGCGAAAAATGTTGGTAGATTATGCGGGTTACTGTAAGTTAGAATTTACTGTTGTAATCAGCTGATTTCAAACAATCAACACAGACATCTGTTCCAACAGTTGGTAACATTGTAAGGTGTGACGTAGGCGCTTGGGTGCGCATGCGTAATATAGAGTGGATAGAGATGTTTTGCAAGAGTCAGATATTATTGTTCTTTTATTGTTTGTTTATAATATCTGTTATTGAAATATATTGTAATTGTGAAGAACAAGAATGTTTTGTTGAATATAAAGGAATCGGATGACGAGTAGTCAGATGATAGAACAGCTGTCAGCATTTTCATTGCTTCATTCATCGATTTCATTATTTTGATCAATCCCTAAATATTGTATTCGATTGAATAGGCACTTCGAACAACTAATATTGATTTAATGAATAATTTTGCTGTTCTCATCAACAAGACTGCAACAGCAATTTCTTTCAATCTAGTACTGTTATTGTAGTGAGTATTATGATCATATTATCAACAATAATTCCTGAGTAGGAATCATCGATTGTGGATTATTACGGGCAACAATCATTTGTTCTGATCAACTCAATTTTGATTTTAATTGTAAAGTTATTGCTGTTTCATTAGATAAACGATGAAAACTTGGTAAAAATTATTGTTGTCATTTACTCAATTCCAATTGCGATCAATGGTTGATTGTTGCAATCCGTAGAATGACCATTCAATGGATATTGTACTATCAACCACATACTATGATGGAAAAGTTATTAGTATAATCAACAAATAATGCTACCTACTAGTCACTATCAACAATTGATAATTAGGACTACCTTCTCCATCATTGCTATCAACAAAATATTGTTTGAATCAGCCCATCTATTGTTGTGATCAACCAATAATAATTTATTGTTAGCAGCGAACAACAATAATCCCTAAATCTTATTCTCATCCACTCAATCATTATAGGGATGAACAAAATATTGTTGCAATCGATTGCAAACTGATAGCTGTGATCATTCAATGATCACTGAAGAGAAAAAATTCCAAAATACAAAGCGTAGATGATTTTATTCAACAATTCAGGGTTGTTTTCTGATTTATTTCTATTGTTGTCAAGAAACAACCGATTGGTTCTCTATTCAAGCAATTTATTCTTCATCTTTTAATGCTGTTTCAGATGTGAAATATGAGTCAGCATAACAACTGAGACGTTAATTATATTTACCAGTTTTTCTGAATAAATATTTTCAGGCTACTGGGTTGAGTCTTAACTTTCAATTGATTTGGACAAATTCGCTTCGGATTTAAGATATCCTTGGAGATATGTTTGGAGCCAATTTGCTTTTTGTAATAAAATTTCGCACAAATATATGAAAGTGTGGTTCATAGCGTTTTTGCTTGTGTGGAAATAAGCATCCCGAGAAAGGTTTGAATTCTCAAAATTACATTGAAAATAAAAACGTCCTTATTCTTTGTTCAGACCTGGAAGAAAAGTTTCTCATTGAACTCGATCATTGTGTCACATCGTATATCCTGATTTTGTTACAAGGGTCGAAATTGATAGTAAAATTGACTTATTAAATGGCTTATAAATCAGGTGTAGAAAACAATGGAGAAGAAATGTGTATTATTGTAATAACTTTCAATTTTTTTCCGTTATTGGTATGCAACTTCATTTAAAATTGAAATCAAAATCAACCACTGAGATGCATTCACAAAAAAGTATGAGGACAGTTAACGCTTTCAATAAATCTCTACGTTTTAGACCCTACTGAACCCAAAAAAACATAATTTAAGAGAAAGTCAGTCGTTGTGTTTGTTTATTCATAAAAGCACGATAACTTGAGAACGGCTAGCAATTTTCGACTAAAATTTCACATTCAAGTTTTTTATCAAAAAAATAGGTTCGTATACATGAATAAGATATATTCAATCGGTGGATCCAAAACTTCTTTGATGGAACTTTGGAGTTCTTTGCGTTCATTTCATAAACGGTAGTACTTATCCAAGATTTTAATAGTATATTGTGCAACAAGTCCGATAAGTTTCTGATTGCCCACGAGAGCAAAGTGGGCTATTGACAACACTGCACGAGTTGGAGATACTATTTTTTTCTAACGAATGTAGGATTAGTACTATTTTGCACTTATCTTTCCGAGCGATAAATGGTTTGCGTGCGACAAGTTTACATCCGAGATTGATCTTGTCAAGGAAGAACTCTTGTCAGAAAGGCGGTACATATTTGGAGCTGCGACGCCTAGAGTCTCTGTAATTCGTGAAGAAGTTGGAATCAATAATTTTTCTCTAGATAAATACATGAAATAACATTGGGAATTGTCTATAAAAAAGAGTGAAATCACGAATGAGGAAAAATGCAGGAATATAATATGGAGCAGGAGAATTCTGTACGCTGAAATTATGATTGGGACTGATCTTATTAAGAAATTATTTTTGCCGGAGGCGGTTCACATATGGAGCTGCGAAGCCTAGCGCTTAGACCTGCGAAGCAGGTCGAAACGCTAGTCCTATATACTAATTTGCTTAAATTTTTTCAATTAGAACTGTCAGTTGTATGTTCCCAAAAAAATTTTTATCCATCGCTACAGCTTAAACGGTATATTTAATTTTGTTCATTTCTTCTCTATTCAATACATCTTAATGAGGACTAGTGCCTTTTATATATTTGAATACCATCACATGTATAGTAATCACAGGAGAAGGCCAAAACCATCGATTACAATTGTCAAAAATGACAGTTCACCGGCCGTCAAAATATTCTCAAGTTATCCCTGACAAAAAATTAATGAACATCGGGTCGCTTCTGTCAAGTTTGACATACAGGTATTTGAAATATTTCTCAAAATATCACAAAATTCACTATTTAATATACATATTATGTATTGTTATATAAATAAAATATTCAAAAGGATAATTTGTAATGTATTTGAAGCTTCCATCAAGCTTATTTTAATAGAAATAAATTTTTTGACATTCAATAGGACGTCAGTATTGCCAACTTATTTCATGAGCAGAAACTGCACATGCGTACTCGCATTTGAAGTCAATGACAGTTCACATCAATGTACACATCCCATAGATAGAAAGTAAGTAGTTAAATTGAATATTACTAACAAAATGACAATCTTATGTAATATTTTTCAGGCTATACTCAAACTTCTTTTGGAATAAAGTATAATGTCACAATACTATGCATTTTCAACACAAAATAGAAAACAGGCATATCTCGTACAATATAAATCCTTTCAAACAAGCGATCGCATAGGTTCCAAGATGATTTCAACATGTAATTGTTATGAGAAAATCGATTCTAGTAATCAAGAAACTTATTTTTGTAATGAGAGTGTAATTTATGTAATATTTTTTAGGTTATACTTGAGGATTTACTAGAAGTTGTTATAGTAGAATGCTCGATGATTACGATTCCATTTGTTATCAAGAAATCAATTCTTTCAATCAAGAAACTTACTTTTATTTAAGATGCCAACAATAGCTCTTTTCATAATTGGAATTTTTTCGTGCGCATGCCTGGACATCCGCCATGTTTCTTGGGCACTTAATACTTAGATAAGCCGTTGATACTATGTTTTCAATGTGAGATTTTAGGGAATTCATATTTATTACAATTTTGATATATATTTACAGTAAAATCATGATACAAGCTTTTTAATGGAAATATTTATTGTTATCAGTTCACAAAGGGGCAGAATAGCGCTATTGTTATGGAATATGTCACAGCGATATGCGTAGTAAGTAATTTTTGGACAATTAATATTATTTAGTTAGCTTCCCAAAGCCTTGTCTTGAATTTCGTCGAAAACTTATCAAATCAACGAAGCAAAAGTATCTGAAATTATGTCCAGAATGTGTTAAATGTGATCTGTTACTGAATTTTTTGATTGTTACCCTCTGTATTCAGAATTGATATTGTATTGAATAATTTGAACCTAATATGAAAATAATTGTCATCCTAGCGTATCAATAAGTTCTGTTTTATTACCACCATGAGGACGAGCATAACATTTCAATCATCGTCGTTATTGTATTAACACACCATCAATTACTCTTTCATATTATTGAACTGGTAATAGTGGTAATGATCGTTGTTGCCCAGCCTTATTTATAAGAAGTATTCTGGCTTTTGCGACAATTTTTTTTAGATATTTCTCAAATCGAATATATCCATTCAGGATCATCAACGGAATAAGGTTATTCATTGGTATGTATTTATAATTATCCAACTAACTTCGTATTTCATACCGTAGAGTCGAATAAATCATCAAGAAAAGTATTTGAGATGAATGGACCATAAGCATGTATTCATGAATACACTAGACAATTTATCTTATATTTAAGAATATTTCAGAAACATGCATACAATAAATTTATAATTAGCGCTGCAGGTTGAAGAGAAATTCAGTCAATCTACTTGGTACCTATCTTATCACAGAATTATAGTTTTGTGGTGATATTATTGAACAAAATTTAACTATTTGTAGGTACTGGAGAAGAATTAATAAGATTTGAAACGTCTGCTTGAGTGATATGAATTTAATTCACTAATACTGATTCATCCATTTTCCGACCATCCATTATTTGAATATACTATTTTCTAAATACGATTTATATTCTAATTTACATTGCTCTCCTGTAAAATAAGTACTGAAGATTAAATGCCACTTGAAATATCTCAAGTAACTATAGTTTGGTACATGTGATAAATATTCTGCAATAAAAAAATAAATATTCCTATTAACTTTTTATTTGAGGTTATGTTGAAGATAATTCTCCTGAAAACTGCATTGATCTGATGGAACACGATAAGCTTGGGTGTGAACGATTCAAATAATAAAATAATACTCGAATGGATATAACGTATATTCTGTATACCATGAAGAAGTGACAAGTTTGTTATTTATTATGGATGTTCCTATTCCCTAGGTAAATGCAATGGAAAATGATAAGAGATAATTACTTGATGATTCGGCTTCCGATCCCAAAAATTCGATCGATGTACATATACTGCAAATATTCATTCAAAGATTGATGTAAAGAAAATTATATCATACTGCTATATACCGTTGGAAGATCCTTGGCTATATCAAGTTCATTGGAAGGAGTAGCAGATCCCAGTAGCTCTAAGATTTCGATCTGAAGTTCCTGATATCTAATAGCCTAGGCTCTGATGTTTATTCATGAGCTAATGATTCAATGCGTAGTAGACAAATCTGATGTATGCACTAGAGACTTAAATGGCATTGTTGAATTCAAGAGTTCATTGTTGTACACAGGTTATACACATTAAACGTAGCCTATATGGATTACAGAAGATATGTATCCAAAAGATACTCAGCTTGGAGGAGTTCTTAATGATAATTTTGTACATAATATTCCATTAAAATATTAGTGAGGTGCTCTTTCCACGTTTTAAATGTATGAATCAGACATCAACACATATATTGCAAGGACCAACCAATCCAATCGTACATTTTGTTGAGGTACAACAATGAAACATGCAATCATCAGTAGATTATAAAATTCCATCAATCAATGAAGCCAATACATTGAAAATACAATTGAATCAACGAATAGGAGTTTACATTGATCAAAATTGGTGAGAACCATCAGTTCATAACCTAACAATGGATCAAATAGAGTAATGACATTAGATTACGACAATGGGGCCATCAATCTGAATTTTTTATTTGTTTAAAAATATAAATCAAATTTTTCTTGAGAAACTAACTGTATCTAAATATTTTGTACAATGATCTATGAATCATCAAATGGATCAAATTCATATTATGCTATAAATAGTTCTATCAATTTCGTATTCGTAGTATTTCTATATTTCTCCTAAAAGCTGCATTGAGCTGATAAAACACGATAAGCTTGGGTGAAAACGATGATGAAAGTATCATTTGTCATTATTCATTCTTTCTCAAATTTTGAGATACAAACGGAACGTACGCATACACTTCTGAACTGTTTGTGCGCATGCGTCAGTTGTCAATTATTAATCTGTTGCTGCAAACTAATTTGAAATCTAGAAGTGATGTTATTCTATTAAACTTTCGTATGCGAATAGAGTCTTCCATTAGACCATAAGTAATTTGGGTAGATTTTTACAATATGAACCTAGTGGTAACTTTAAAAGTAAAAAGAGATGGCGCCACAAAGATTCAAAGAAATTTACCAGTGGCACTAGAACGGTGGGGACTAGAATTTTACATTCAAGAAAAAGCAACTTTAAAGTAACCTAAAACAAGCTTTCCGGCCAATTAGTATTGGAAAACAGTAAATCAGTGTTTTTTAGTTCAAAAAACACAAAACTTGACCTTAACCGAGCTTTTTAAGGTCAAGTAGTATTGGAAAACAGTAAATTAGTGTTTTTTCAGTTAAAAAAAAAACAGCCAGAATAAAACCTAAACCAAGCTTTCTAAGCCAACTAGTATTGAAAAAAATTCATTATTGTCAGCGAGCCACACACTTGTACGTATTTAGGTGGAATGCTCTTTGTTTGAAAGCCACTGACTATAGCAATACACGTACAAAGTACGCGCATGCGCACGTCACTAGGTTCCTAGCATAAAAGTGAGCCGTAATTTGTATTCGTATTTTTTTCTATCAAATATTCTACAGCTTTTACAATACTTATTGTTTCAGTGATGTGAGAAAATGAAATTTTATATGTTCACGAAAAATTAGAATGTCGTGACAAGAAAATATTTTGAATTTATAATGAGACAGCAGATTCTAAAATATTGTATCACTCTGTATAATAGATAACAATGTATGAAATGGTATATTGCAGGAAAAGTATCAAGTTCAATGAATAATGGTTAGAAGTGATCAAAAGTATTCTTGTCTATGGTTCATTTATGTCATGGATGGTCCAAGGGCTCTTACGGCATTATGATTTGAGTCTTTCAATAGACTGAAATGCGAATATGATCCACTCACAATGAGTATAGGTTTCACAACAAGTTTGCTGAAAATAAAGTCAAGAAATAAGAGCAACAAAAACAGTCACATATTAACCGGAAGGAAGCAAATTTGAATCTTCAAAATAATCTGTTTATGATAATTGATGAGCAACTGATAAATAATGCAACTGACACATAGCCAAGTGTTATTGTGCTTATGTGAAACTGGTTCGCATCATGGTCAATCGGAAGGCTAGAATCATAGTCCCATAAGAATCTTTGGACCGTTCTTAACCGAAATGTATTATAGAATTATTGTTATTTCATTAAAATTATGATCTATTCCAGTTAAAAATGTGCTACTTCGATTTAAGTCTTCTGAACCAGTTTTACAATAGCACAAAATTGTACTTTGCTATCAGACAGTTCCATCTACTGTTAGTCGTGCATCAGACATCAATAACATCGTAACTGAATTCATGCAGTCAGAAGATTCAAATTAGATCTGTACAGGTAGTTGATGTAAATATTTGTTGCTCTGTTAACTTGATATAATTTTTGGAAACAATGTTTCAAATCATGTATATTTATTGAGAGTAAATCGACTCGGTATCCCGGTCAACCTGGAGGCTAAGATATTGGTCCCATATAAGCTCTTGGACCGTTTTCAACTGGCATGTCGAATGAAAAGTGTATTATTCAAAGTAATTAGGAGAGAATATATGCTATTTCTAATTTGTGAAAAACTCTCAGTTTGAATCAAGAAAAGATTGGTTAAAAACAGCAATGGAGATATCAATTAACATTATTCATTTGTTGAGAAATGTAAATTATGAAACTTCACTCAAATAAACTGTAAGCATATGATGAATTCTGTTCAATAACTCAATAAATTCGTATTTTGTACCGTAGAATTGAATAAATCCTTAAGAACAGTTTTGAAGGCAAATTGAACATGACTAAGTATTTATGAATGCATTAGACAATTTATACCACATTTACAAATATTGTAGAAAACATGCTCATAATAAATTCACTATTAGTGCTGCAGGTTGTGAAGAGGTTCAGTCAGTTTACTTTGTATCTAATAACTGCGTTTGTCAGTGAAATTATAGTTCTGTAATGATATTGTTGCAGAGAATTTAATTGTTTGTAGACAATAAAGAAGGATTGATAAGGTTCGAAACGTTGGCTCAAGAGATATGAGTTTAATATACTAATCCTGCTGATTCATCCATCATCCGACGATCCATCATCCGACGATCTATCATTTGATTATACTATTTATGGGTACGCTTTTTGCGGTTCAGTCAATTTTCTTGGTATCACGGGCAGAGAAAAGTGTAGAAATATAATATGAATCAGAGGAATCATGTGAGCTCAATTCACATTCGAGATTGATTTTGTAAAAGAAGAATTCTTGTCAGAGAGGCGGTACATATATGGAGATGCGACGCCTAGTGTTTCTGTAGTTTGTGAAGGAGTGGAAATCAATAATTTCTCTCCAGATAAATATATAAGAAAACATTGGATTTGTCTATAAAAAACAGTGAAATCACGAATAAGAGAGAATGCGGAAATATAATATGGAGCAGAAGGATTCTGTAGGCTAAAATTATTATCGGAACTAATCTTATCTAAAAATTATTTTTGCCGGAGGCGGTTCACATACGGAGCTGCAAAGCCTAGCGCTTAGACCTGCGAAGCAGGTCGAAACGCTAGTCTTATATACTAAAAGGCATAAGATACACTTTCAGTTAGCCACGGCTACAGCCTAAACGAGAGCTCTGATTAACATGATTTTTTTTTTATAAATTTGATATTCTTGACGAGCAGTGCCTTTTGGGGGTCTCAATTTTTTAAGTCTCATAGGTTTCGTGTAAAAAATCAAAAACCGTCAAAAATTCATCCTGGACATAGTAGGCATGTACAAATAATTGTTGAACATCGATGACGTCTGTCAGCTTTGACGTTTAACTTTCAATATTATTTCATTGAATATTGCAAAATGAGAAGGATTTCCACAAATTTATGTATTAATACATCTATTACAAACATGAGCAAATCACTTGTGATACATTTTGAGCTAATATTATGCTTAAATATTAAAATTGTTATTTTTTTGACATTTCGATAACTTCAGTATTGCCAACTTATTTCCCAAACGAGGAATGTACATGCGCACTCGCTTCCACGTAAGAATAGTAGCCATGTACAAATAATTGTTGAACATCGATGATATCTGTCAGCTTTGACGTTTAGGTTTCAATATTTTTTCATTGAATATTGCAGGATGAGAAAAATTTTCACAAATTTATATATTAATACATTTATAACAAACATGAGCAAATCACTTGTGATACATTTTAAGCTAATATTATGCTTAAATATTAAAATTACTATTTTTTTGACATTTCAATAAATTCAGTATTGCTAACTTATTTCCCAGAATGTACATGCGTACTCGCTTTTACGCAAAATTTCAATTCAAGTTTCAACAATGTACACATCTAATGAATAGAAAGTAAGTAGTTTAATTGAATAATATCAACAAAATGACAATTTTATGTAATATTTTTTAGGCTATGCTCAAACATTTTTTGAAATGAAGTTATATGTCACGATATTCATGCATTTTTAACGCAGAATATGCCTGATCGCAAAATGGATTAGTTGTTGGCTAAGTTATAGAATGATTTCAACATATAATTGTTATGAAGAAATCGATTCTTATAATCAAGGGATATTTTGATTCATGATGTTTCTCTGTTGTGGATGAAATAAGTACTGAAGATTGAATGAAGTTTGAAACATGTCAAGTATAGTTTAGCTGGTACATGTGGTAAATATTCAACAATGCTCGAGTATTTATTTAGATATTCAATATTGTTTAGTAATAGTTTAGTTCATGCTATTCTCACATCTCTTTCAGTTGAATAAATTTGAGTTGAAGACTTGATAAACCCAGCCAATCGAACATTTTGCTTGAGTCAACAATGAAACAAGCAATAATCAACTGATTATAATATTACGATAATGGAGCCATCAATCAATATTTTGTACTTGTTGAAAGATATAAATCATACATCACTCAATGAACTTAAATAACTTCGTATTTGAGGTTATGTAGAGAGTAATTCTACTGGAAGCGGCATTGAGCTGATGAAACACACTAAGCTTGGGTGAGAACGATGATGAAAATATCGATTGTCATCATTTATTTTGAAAAATGTAAATTATAACATATTACTGAAATAAACTGTACGTAAATATTCTGTATAATACATATCATTTTATTACAATATCAAAAGTCACTAATTTCTTATTTAGTGTGGATGTTCCTATTCAATTGGTATACAAAATTGGATATGAAATATTTTCTTGATGACAAGTGCATTGGGGAGAGTAGCAAATCTCAGTGGCTCTAAAACTTTGGTCTGTAGTTTTTGACATCTAATAGTCTAGGCTCTAATGTTGATTCATTTCATGAGTTAATGTTTTAATACGTAGTATAGGCAATTCTGATGTATGCACTAGAGACTAGAGTGTGATTGTTGGACTCATGAGTTCATTATTGTACACAGGTTGTACACAACAAACATAGCCTATATGGACTACAGAAGATAAGTACCTGAATAATGCTTTTTTCAAATGATTCTCTTCTTGAAGAAGTCTTCAATAATAGCGTTGTACGAATTATTGAATTCAAACATTTTTGCTCTCTTTACGTTTCAAATGAGTAAATCAGACATAGACATATATATTGCAAGTACCATGAGATCTTAAACTGAAAGTTGAAACGTGCATCACTGCTATTAGTGGTACATTTTAGGACTAAATTTCAATAACCCATAGATAAGACCTTTGTAAGAATAGACATATGCGAACAAGATTTTAGAACCAAATTAATTCATCTACTTACATACAGGCCTGTCAAATTGTTAAATATTAACGAGATTCATGGCTTTCTGGATATTCTTTGCCTCAAATTGTACAATTTTATTAAACGTCAACAAAATATATCTTTGTATTTAAAAACTACAAATACGATAAAATAGTAGATGACGTGAACGAAGATAAAACGAAATAAGAATTATTGGTTACAACTTCCAATTTAATAATAATCGGTAATATCGATGAGAAAAATCATATATGGGATTGGAAAAAATTAATTTCTCAAGATATGTAGGAGACACATGATATGGATAGATTCAGTGCTTTATTCTCAGATTATACGTATTCAAGAAAGGGTTTTTGCGGAAAATGTTGATAGATGATACGGGTTGCTGCAAGTGAAATTTTACTGTTGTAATCAGCTGATTCTAATGAATGTCATTGAAACAATCAACACAGACATCTATTCCAACAGTTGGTAACATTGTTAGGTGTGACGTAGACTCTCGGGTGCGCGTGCGCAGGCGCGTGCGTAAGAAAGAGTGGATAGAGATATTTTGTGAGAATCAGATATTATTTTTCTTTTAGTGTTTGTTCATAATATCAGTTATTGAAATATATTGTAATAGTTGAGAGAAATCATATATGGGATTGAAAAAAATTTATTTCTCAAGAAGTGTAGGAGACACATGATATGGATAGATTCAATACTTTATTCTCAAATCAAACGTAGTTATTCAAGAAAGGGTCTTCGCGGAAAATGTTGATAGATGATACGGGTTGCTGCAAGTAAAAATTTACTGTTGTAATCAGCTGATTTTAATGAATGTCATTGGAACAATCAACACAGACATCTATTCCAACAGTTGGTAGCATTGTTAGGTGTGACGTTGACGCTCGCGTGCGCGTGCGCAGGCGCGTGCGTAAGAGATATTTTGTAAGAGTCAGATATTATTTTTCTTTTAGTGTTTTTCATAATATCTGTTATTGAAATATATTGTAATTGTGAAGAACATGAGTTTTTTGTTGGATATTAAGGAATCAGATGACGAGTAGTCAGATGATACAACAGCTGTCAACATTTTCATTGCCACATTCATCAATTTCATTATTTTGATCAATTCCTTGATATTGTATTCTATTGAATAGGCACTTTGAACAACTAATATTGATTTAATGAATAATGTTGAATTGATTTCAGTACAAGTTAAATCACAATTCCAGAGAAAATTGAATATTGTAGCTCTATACAAGGGGTCAAAACATGTAGCGTGAGCTTGTGAGTAGTGCCTGAATGAATAAGAAACATGTTTTTGGAAAGCAAAAGTATAGCAGAGTGCATGAGCTCCAAAATTATTACTATAGGAACGTGGAACATGCATGTTTCTCCGAATGTACCATTGGAGCTAAGTGATTAGGACTCAAAGCAGTGATTTAGAAGGAAATCTATGAGGATCAATGTTACTACGGAGAAAATAGTCGGTCTTTCAATCTCGCAATTGAGCTCAGAAATCAGATACGCTAATCCATGGAAGGAATCAACGGAATGATTCTCCTGAGAGAAATATTTAGGATAATGGGTGTAAGTGATGAAAACACAAAATTTCAACTGAAATTCTATTTCACTTTTCCACTCGATATTCTCGGTTCCACCTGGAGTAACCATCTTTTTGTATATTCAATGTACATGCATCATATCAGTCAGCATTATCAACCATATCAATTCAAAATAATAGTGAGAGTTGCAAAGGAGACAGAAAGATTGTGATTACATACAAATTGACGAGCGAAGCAAATTGTAAGGATGTAAGTATGTCGTCAAAATAAAACAGAAGGATCACATGAGTTGTAATAACTAATACTCTAATTTGTATTCGAAAACAGTAAAGCAATGACTGAGAATATGCGAAGACATGTTATCTCGCTGTGAAGTTTTGAATTTAGACTTTGTAATTCGTAGAAGAGTTGGAATCAATTTATCCGATTGATGAATACATGGAATAATATTGAGAATTGTCAATAAAAAACAGTGAAATCACGAGTAGGGAAAAATGCACAAATATAATACAGAGCACGAGGGTTTTGTGGGCTAAAAATGTACTTGGAATTTATCTTATAGAGACAGAATTTTTGCCGGAGGCGGTTCACATATCGAGCTGCGAAGCCTAGGGCTTAGGCCTGCGTAGCAGGCCAAGCGCTAGTTACATACTATTGAATATACTGAATTGTCACTAGCACCAAAAGTGTCTACAAATACTCAGTAAGATTGGACTATGGGAATTGGTTCGAAATGCGATTACAATATTTAAGGCACACAATGACACGGCAAGCCAATATAAGCATGGTGAAAAGACAAAAACTTACATTGATTGCAAAGTTTTTCTGATGAAAATTGATGAACAATTAGTTACATATTTTACTCTTTCAAATAAGGAAACTACAAGCACAAGCTCTCCAACGGAACACGCATTATCTCTATGAGAAATTTATCATCTAATGTTTTGAGAAGAATAATCTCCTACCAAATAAACGCCGTGAGCAGGATTGAAGAAAGAGCAGAAGATGGAGTTTAGAGTTCAGCTTCTTTTTTCGGTAAATTAGTAATAATAATAATAGTATTAATTTTATTTTCTGTTGACACAAGTTACATTGCGTGTAGAACACGTCAAAAAATATAATATAAAATATGACAATAAAGTACAAGAGGAAAACATCAAAAAGTAAATCATGATAAATACTCAGTAACAGAATGAGGTTACCACGAAAAGGCTTGTTATTATCAGCAGATAATTACGTGTGCATAGGAGAGCTGCGTTAGCAGAGCAACCTGCCCTGATACTACATCGAGTCGAAATTGACATATTTCCATCACGTCTTGAACTCCCAATTCTTGTCATCATTTTTTAGATCTTATTCTCATAGATGGATAACCTGATTTAGTCCCTGCCATGTACATATGTCTAATATGCATAATGAATTGACAATAATTATCAAATCAATGTTAATGTCATGTCGTTATAGTTTTACCACTGAAAAGAGTTTCCGAGCGAGCAATGCGAGATTGCTTTGTTTTCGCGCATCGCTCGTTCGGCATTATTGTTCTAATCTTCCTACTAACGGAATTTTTCAATAAGTGTAATAGCCTTGTGATTGAAGCCTCTAAGAATAATTTTGGAAATCTAAAGTAAAACAGAGTTCATGAAAAAATCCAAGTGTCTCAAAGGCTGAGATCTCAGAAACATTAGTCCATAAGCAGAGGCGGCGTTAGGAATGGGCGACGTGAGTCACCGTCTACTGCGTCGTAGTCCAAGGGGCCTAGCGCTTCAAGCCTCAAGCTGATATGGACTCGAGACTCATTTAATGAACATTTTGAAAATTTTGGTCTTCTATGATTTGAGAGAATTCAAAAATATACCAAAAGAGCAAATAATGAAAACTTTCAAGATTTACACACAGTCCTGCGAGTGAGTGAAAGTAGTGACTTCCAACTTTACGGATTGTATGAAGAGTTACGAACTATAATCCTTGATGTATTAGACTTTATGAGGAATGTGAAAGGACTGTTTCAGTATATAATAGAAAATAACTTGAATGAAAATCCAAATATTTTGTTATTGTTGATAATCTTTCATTCTCATTTTTAAAACAATAATATCTTGTCAGTTCAGTTTCTTAGACATTTTTGATTTGATTGAAAGTGTCTTATAACATGTTTCTTATAAATTTGAATTATGTTGTTTCGTTCAGTAAATACAGCAACAAACATTGTGCCACTACAATAGTCGATTTGAGGAATATTATTGAGTACTGAATTTCAATCGATCATATTTGTATATCTGAAGATATTCTGATGAAAATCTCCGTCGCGTTACATCTAAGTATGTAGATCCCAATATTTTTCACACAGTTTGATTATCTCAATTAGATCGCAAGGTACAGCTACAAACTCAAAATGTAATTTATCAGATAATTGTGTTTGTATTCTTTTAAATATTCCAATAATTATTCTTATTACATCAGAATGAGTCGTGTAGAATACGATATTATTCACAGTCTTCAATTATCTCAATTTGTTTAGGAGATACAAAATCGAACAGGGTGTGCTTCAGATTCAGCTATTCTCTTCTCCGTCCGTTACTCAAGTGATACAGCGTGCAATCGTACCATCCTTATAATGTTTTTAACAACAAAAAATATCAGAACCGATTCTTCTTGATATATTTTATCTTAGAATATACAAATTCTAGGATATTTAGGTCTCATATTCCAGAAATTGAGCAATATTTGTGATTTCAGAAAGAGCAAATAATAAAAAACTCCCAAAGATTTACACACAGTCCCGCGGTGCGAGTGGGTGATATTAGTGACTCCCAAACTCACGAATTGTATGAAAAATACAAATTATGATCCTAAATGTACCAGACTTTATTAAAAATATGAAAGAACTTTTACAGTACATAACGGAAAATAACTTGAAGGAAAACCTAAATATTTACATAGTCTATTCGATTTTGTCAACAATGCCGCCGAAAGGAGCTTTTCGAATTAAAACTGATAAAAAATAATTTGAGAAGTACGATGGGTTAGAAAAGACTTCTAGTTTTAGCAGTTTTATCTATTGAAGCAGATATAGCATCTATGCTGATTTACGGTACAATCATTAAGAAGTTTAGCGGAGTTGAGAGCAAGAAATTTATATTCCTTTAGTTTTAGTCTTAGAATATAATTTAGTTTGCATTGTCTACACTATAATGAAGTTGGTACGTTCAAACTGTTCTTTAATTCATAACATTGCTTCTCACTCCACCAGAGGGCGTCGCAAAGTGTACCTTACCCACATCATATTTTGGTCTTACCCCGGAACTGCGCGTGAATTTATTTATCGAGAAATTCATTTTACATGAAACAAACTTGACAAGAACTTGATGTCAGCAATAACAAATGTGAATAATTTTTACTTTTTTGAGGTATTTCATGCAACCTAAAACTTTTACTCTCGTAAGTGATAGGAGCTCCGAAAATATTCGACTATACAGTTGAAAGACGATGTGTTGGCATCATACAAAACGATATCGTAGAGGGAGTTGTGTTTTAGAGTAACACATTAAGTAGGTGGGCTCGTGGGCTGTATATTCAGGTAATTTTCGGAGCTCTACGTAACAGACTATACAATGAATCGATAAGCTATATTATAACAAATTTATAAGATTTCCAGCAAAGCATCACGTAGGCCCAGTATTTCAGTCCATGGTTCACTTTAAACGTAGCCTTATTTTCATGGTAATTATTGTTTGATCAATTGTTTTTAGGGTAATTAGGCTTCGCTCAAGACAAACGAAGGACTCAAATACCGGCTTTTGTGATAATGACCAATGAGGTACAGCATAACTATAGAGAATTGAACTATCTGTTTAGTCTATTTATTGATGAATTGCAAAGACTATGGAAACTATTTGAAACAATACGGAATAATTTATTGTAATTATTTTAGCACAAATGTAAAAAAAAAAATTAGGTTACTGTGATAGATTGAACAAAATTACATACAGATGATTAAGTCTGACAGCTTGATCTTGAATTGCTCCAAGGAATGTTTATTAGGACATGAATAATATGTTAGTCATTGTCCAACAAATTAATGAGATTTTAATTATAAGAGAAAAAAAGCATTTTTGAATCTATTTCCTTTGTCTATTGATTCTAATTGATTCGAGTTTGAAGATCAGAAAAATCTCATTTGTGGATGAGTACAAGCCATTCTTAACATCAATAATTGTTTCTCATATTTGGTTCCATAGTAAGACCAACATGTTTTGTAATAAAATTTTCTTATCTATGAAATAAATGGAAAAATCAGCTCAATGAAATTTATTACACATAATTCGTTAGTATATACAATTGAATAAATAAATAATAAATATTAATAAATAAATAAGTACCTGATAAGTCTATAGAGTACTATAAGAGTATTGCAAATGTGGATACCAAATCTATATAGCTCATGGCTTCCAATTAAACTCTCCATCAAGAATAAACTGAAGATAATGATTAAATTATTTTATTCTTCAATAAACCGATTGCTTGAATCAGAATACCGCTAATTATTAAGAAATTTAGTGCGCACTATGTGAAATTTCAGAAGAAACAAGAAATTAAATGAATTAATCAGGACAAAGTTTATCAGAGTATTACATTCAAATTACACGAATATTCACTATTTGATTATGAAGCATGATTTTAATTCATTTCTTATTTTATAACTGCTGATTTTGTTGTCAATTATTTAAAATAACACTAAATAAAAATGACAACAATACTGCTCGACATGTCTCAATTGTTTAATTTTTGTGTAATTCTTCTGATGAAATTAGTCCTTGGAGAAGAAAAAAGAAGTAAAAGATGAGCAAGAAAGCAATATTTGATTCCAGCAAATCCAAAAATCTCAACTAATCCTGATTGATCTCTGAGAAATTCAATTCCAGGCTTGAACTGCAAGAATAAGTTTATTGTCCGGAGCACAAAAAATTAGTACAAATTGTCAAATGGAATTGAATGAATTTTGCAATCGTCAGGATCAAAAAAATATGAATTTGTAATTTCATGTTGAAAATAATATTCATGTAATGATCGAGATACGACTGATTGACTCTATCTTTATACTGAGGAATGTGGTGAAACTGATATATTTTTTCATCAATCTTAGAATCATCTTTTATGAACAAGTGCTTGTATCACGACTACCTACTACTTGTTCATTCAAGAAAAATGTCAAGCTATTCGCTACATAAATTTGGTTTTGGGTTATGTTACCGTTGTACGAGATATACAAATCGTTTTAAGATTCCTTTAGACTCCATTTTGTTGCTGTGTATACGCTCTATAAGCTAAAACGGCAGCATCTTCATCGCTGAGGGATCTGTGCCATCCGCCGCCACCGCCGCCGCCGCCTCCATGATCACCTCCTCCGGAAGTGTAGACCACATGACTACTTTCACCTCCGCCACCACCTCCAACCAATTTCTTCAACCCGATGATGCTGGACATGAGTAATGCCATTTTGGAGATCATTAATGCTGCGCCAGCCATCAATGCTATTTTTCCCATAGCCATTTGAGCCATCATACCGGCCATGGCAAGACCGGCCATCATCAACATACCACCTCCTTTTTTTCCTCCACCTTTCTTTCCACGACCTGCAAAGTTATAGAACAAATAATATACATTTTTGGGAGCTTTTCGGGCTGAATCTATCATAATCATTTCTGAAATATATTGCACTATTTATTATATTATTGATCAAGCTGATGTATTGCGTTTGTACTCAACAAACATTTCGTCATTTAATGTGGATAGTAAATTCAGTACATGAATACGTCAGTCCAAAAGATTTATTATCAACACAATCATCATCAATCAACGCTGATCATGAAAGCATCCAATCAACTATTTGATGTATCATTTGTTGCTTGGATAAATTTTTGTAATTTAGAATAACTTTCGTTTTAGAAAACAGCACGAGTGTTTGTTTCCTTCAGTTTATTCTGGATTTGAAGTTTGTTAGAAACGTTATTGGAATTAGAAAATATTCACTACTAGATTTCTGAGTCAGAGTTTGTCTTATTTATCAGGATAATGATATTCAGTGTATATGATGACAATCAATGCCTCGAAACTGTACTTCAAATACTTTCACTTTGAAAAAATACATAATCTGCCAAAAATTCCTGTCAAATTATTGTTTGAGATCAATCATATTGATACAGAATTTTTTTGTCAATTTTTTGCAACATCTAGCATCTGCTATTTGATAAAGTACCATTTTTTGTTGAGTCGAATTATAAATCAGCTTGTGGTTATCAATCGAATACTTATTGTAATTTTGTGAGAAATTACTGATGGAATAGCAAATTTCAAAACGATCTTACCCAGACTATTACTAGGAGGATAATTTATCTATATGATTAAAGAAGTGTGAAATCTAAATGCCGTATGCTTCTGTTAAATAATGATCCACACATAATTTTCATCCACACCATTAATTTTTTTATGGCTTAATTCAATCGACGTTTTCTAAGTGGCAAGAAATACTAGTGATATGATTAAAAAAAAAATCAGAAGTGATCGTAACAACAGTGGAACCTTGGTTGGAAAATAGATTCTCAAGATACAAATGTAAAAAGTCATTTTTAATGCACGAGCGGCTTGTTTTTGAAAGCTCCGTGAGTGCATCAGAGCTTTTTTACACGTGTGTCTTACAATGATCGTCCCAATTCTCGTGAATCAGTCAAGTATATATAAATTTTCGTTAACATAGATGTTCTTGTGGATTTGAATTAAAATATCAAGTTTAGAATGTCCAAAATTATAGAGCTGATGAACTCTCCCTCTGGAATCGTACAATAAAAGATTTATTGCACCGTTTTGCATACAAGAATACTTTTTACAATAGAAATTATGTAAAGCAAACTGTCACTTTTCAAATAAAGTAATACTATATCGCACTCAAAATAATTTTTGTAAGAGAAAAAACAAAAAAACATATAATTTGAGATCCAATTGAATCAAGTCCTACCAATTGTTGGTGCTCATAGGAATTCCTGAGAAAACAAGCTTTTCACTTGGAGCTCATTATTCATTCATCGGGGGATCTCATGCTTAAGCGCGATTCGAGAAAGATTTACGACTAATAATAGTGCAATAAGAAAGAATTATGTTGATAAAATATCAGATATAGTGTATCATCTCATTCTTTTTCATCCTTCTGCTGGGCATAAGCCCTCCCAAATCGCGCCACAACGTCAGATCCTATATTAACCATACCAATGATATGGACTTAGATTCAATAGATCTGATATCATTTTACTACTAAGTATGCTCGTGACAGAAAGAAGGAAACAATTTTGAACAAGCTGTCATTGATAACGAAGACACTTTCAGCTAGCTTAAAATATTAACATTCAAGAATACCCGCTAGGTATTGATGCATATTAAAAAAACGATTTTAATTAGGAACAAAATATAACTTCTTTGAACAACTTTTTACTGTCATTTTTTTGAACGTGAGGCAAGTTTGCAAAATCGAATATAAGTTATTTAAAAAAATTGTTACAAGTTATGCAATAAATTTACAAATTTTAGACTCCTGGTCTTGGGAAGACCGTCTGTAAATGAGCTATCAGTCGATTTTGCAAATATGCCCTACATGCGAGAAAATGGCAGACTGCAAAATCTTTGTTTATTTATTTATTTATTCAAACCAAAAAAATCAAATATTTACACCTAGCGGGTATGTTCATTTACAAATATTCCAAGCTTACAGCTGCAAGTATCTCCCTTAAGAATGGCAGCCTGTAAAAAATGGTTCCTTTCCTTTTGTCACAAGTGCCCAGTCTATTTGAGAAACTTGACTTGATTGCGACAAGAATTGTTTTCGATTGTTTGAATTATTTGTCTAACAGATCTACACCGCATGCCAAATCTTCTCTTGAAGGACCTTCATTCTCATTTCTATTGGAATCTGCCCTCTCTTCCTATTTTAGGGGTTTTAGGGGTTCGAAATTCACAGTTACTTGTACCACGAGATCTAGCCTGCGGACAAAACATGACCCCACAGTACCAAAAAAATATAGGTCTCTGATAATTTTAGGCAATGTGAATTTCATACCCTCTTCTTGATGAAGTCAAGATTAAACTTAACCGTCATGTACAAGTAATAACAGAGATGTAGTCTGCAGATTACATTTCAGCTTTCTGAGGCCATGAAATGTATCGTAATAATGATGATGGTCTTCAGTGTGTGAGTGACGGAATTTACAAATAAGTAAGCCCTGAATTAGTAATGCTGTGAAAATTGAATTTGATTCATTGATAATTCCATTTTTCTCTTGAAATGTAAATCTTGATAATATGTTATTTAGATCAAAGTTAGAAGACTCCAAATATAGACTGAATATAGACTGTACAGAACATGGCGAAGGCACTGCCGTGCCCTAGGATCTGTTATTCATAAATTGATCAAACTAAGGCCTGGTTGTACAGTCTCAGCTTATCTATAGTTTAGTTGAACTTAGTTTATCTCCTATGGTTACAATTATTTTATCAATTGTAATCATAGTGAATAAGCTCGGTTTAACTAAACTGTAGATAAGCTTAGATTGTGCAACCGGCCTCGAATGCTTGCATATTCGATCAAACTGTAATCGGAAATTCAAGAATTGGTATCTGAACGTAGCTCAATCACCCAGATAACGATTGTTGAGATAATTATTACCAAAATATTTGAGCTAGGCTTCGGATAGAGCAAAAACCGTGCAACCGGGACTCAGTGTAACAATTGTTTCGAACGTTGAACCATATGAAATGAACAAATAAAACTTCATATTTTATACTATAAAAAGTGCAATATTGCTTAGGAACTCAACAAACGAAATATTCAGGAATATAAATCGATTGAAAATAGAAAATATAAGTCATTGTGCAGAACAGTATTACACCTATATGTAGCTGAATGTTCCTGACAATTGTTCGTTCATTTTTCTGGACTATTTTGAACGTATATTATTTCCTTCCTCAATCGTTAGAGATAGTACTTCTATAATTTTGAGATATTTTTCAAATTTCTCATATCTTCTAGGTCATATTTTATTTACTTTAACTTTCGTATAACAATAGTCACTTAAACAGTAACAATAATCTCAAAAAACTTTTTATCACAACTAGGACCGCTCAAATAGTTCACAAGTATGGATTTTCATGACTTGAATGCCGTTTATACAAATATATATTAAATGAGCTATATTTTTGTGCTCTATTAAGTATTTAAATAATTTTGACCCAAAGTCTAAACGTACAAAAAATTACCTATTTTGAGAATATAATTTTCAATTGACTGCTTCGGTTGACTACCTATTATTACTTGAAAAAATTATATGCCATCTCTGCACAAATGACATAAATAGCGCATTAAAATATTTATAATGATGAATACTCTATCGTACTATACAGCTATAATTGATAATACCGACCATGTGTGTCCAGGAAAAGTCAATTGAACTTGAAAAACAAAAATTGATAAATAAAATTTGGAAGTAAGTATTTTTCCTAATGCCAAATAGCTGACACATAATAATTTGATACGTTTTACCCATTGAATTTATGAAATATTAGGAAAATAGAATATCCCTAATAATTTCCTTATTTTCAGATTTTTTGTACAATTCTTTTGCCATTTTCCCAACTTTCAGTACTAAAGAAGTAGCGATATCAAAAAATGACCCCACAGTACCAAAAACTTGTATATTACTGATAATTTTAGAAAACGTGAATTTCATACCTTCTTCAAAGACTCCACCAAGGTTAAACTTGACCGTCCTGGACTCGAAGAACTCATCGACTTTCTGCAATAACATATCGTTGATCTTCTCGTTTCTTTCTTTTAAATCTCTTGGTAGGGCCTCTAAATCTGTTTTATTTGGCACATATTCCGGATTGCGTTCGATGTCTACAAAATCCATAACCCTCATTGGCTTGTTGCTTACCATGACTTCGTCAATGAGCTTTAGGGCTCTTTCTTTCAGACACAAGGTGCTTTGAGGCATTTTGAGACATTCTCTAACTGAGCGGAGGATGGAAACGTCCTGGGCGTCATTTTTTTCAATTAATAATAACACAAAAACAAGGAATATGAATCTAACACTCGTCATGTTTCTGACGTTGTGGCTTGTCGAACAACTTCTTGACATTTGATGTTTTTCCAGAAGTTCCATTGAGATTATATAGTCTGCCGTGCTTCAACAGAGCGTAGCAAATGTACAACCGTGCGTAGAGTACTCGAGTGTAACAAGACGCCCGACGTCGGTTGGTATATTACATGGTGAGGTAGGTATATTCGCGGCACAGATTCAGAAAGATTAAAAGAAGCGAGAAATTATAGTCGAAATGGTTACCATGAAGTTTGGCAGAAAAAGTAAATTTGGAGTAGCATTGTTATTTAAATACTGAGAACTATAAACTGGCAGCCTCTTAGAATCTAATGGCGACTCATCAAGAAATATATATTTTTGTTTAGTTGCAGTTAGAGTACGAATCAATTTTCTTCTCTTCTCTTGAATTTCAAGCATCATTCAAACATAAAATATTGAATCGAAATAATGAAAGCAGTATTTTTTACTGGGATTTTGATACTATCCAGTTGATTGCAACCTAAAATCAAAGGAAATGCCATGCAACTGGCCATAAGAAATGCTCCAGATTCTTCAGAAAAATATCTATTAATTTTTTTTTTATAACTTCAATAATCATCATTCTAACACACTCTAATGGAGTGATATAATATTGGAGAGGTTATTACGAATACAATATCAAATACAAATTTTCTTGTGCCATCTCAATAGCTTTACCCATTATTTGCTGAGTTATTTTAATTCTGGGATTCTTGTAGCCTAAAAATAGTGAAAGTGTGGAAGGTGTATATAAAACTCCTTCATGAAAAGCTCCTGCAATGTTCTCCATTTTATTAAAATTCAGAAGCTCTTCTAGATTCTTGATACCTGAAAAATCAGTATGAAAAGCAAGGTTTCATAGATAGTTTACAGTGAGGTGAATTGTACTTCCTCAGCATAAGCAGAAAGAATGTTACTATGATAACTGCACTACACTTTTGTATTTATTTGTTCAAGTTCGTGTCATAGAATGGGATTAATAAAGATATTCTTATTTTGATACAGATCTATTTGTTGCTTCATTAATGTATCACTCAGAAACCAGAAGCTTCGTATCAGCTATAGAACGTCAGCTGCACCTTTAAGTCGGTTATTTCTCTGCCAATGAAACAATTAAATATTTCTCATCAGTCAAATCTATTCTATAATTTCAAGCAGTCCAAGTAATCACTATTCCAAAATTCATGGTCCATCCATCATAATATGATGTAGCTCCATCTCATGCTAATGATACAGCATTCTGAAATAGTCCAAAATTTGAATTCTTAACTTTTATTTTTTTATCTAAGATCTTTATATCCATTTAGTACAAAGATGTAGGTATAAATATGAATAATAAATTAGATAACGGTACTTCTTTTATCCAAATGTGAGACTCATTACTCATTAGACAGGTCGCAAGTTCAGAATTTATTTTTAACTGACACATGAAAGACGTGAAAACTACTAATTTGAGATTGATGCTGATCAAACAATTTTTATTCTTGACGATGTGTTTTCTGATAGCGATTAGCGTACCAGCCTCGGGCTTTGATCAAATATTGGGTAATCCAACAAGTATTTAACTTTCGATATAGCTTACTGAGAAGAGGAGATCTTTGTGTGGAATGATACATTTCAAATCTTCTGAAAAATTCATGATAACTTTAATCTTTGGAAGATTGCATATATCTCCGTTAGTCAGTCTGTTCGTATTTTATTGTGCAACTGATAATCTATTCAATGAATCTATTGTCGTAGAATATTTTCTCTGAGAAAATATATTCTCAGATATCGGTGGTTATGAAGAGATATGAGCCTAAAATCAAAATTAGGTGCTGCTGTTAGCGATAGCGCAAAACGGTTGCTAGAGGCTCCTAATTCACAGTGCTGAGTCGATAAAAGAAATCATCTCGTTATGTGGAGCACACAATGTGAGGACCCGCATTTGGAAGTAAAAGGTCGTTCTTTAAATGAATAAAGTTGCTGTTTAATAATTCTTTTGGATATTTCCTATGACTTTGTGGAATAATTACATGAATATTCATCTTAATCGAATTTCTATTGATTGATCTGCCATCAGAATTTTCTATTTTATAATGATCAGTTAGATAGTTCAACTTCTATAATTAATGTGAATTTATCGCATCATATATTTGAACTTGCAAATATAGGACGCGTGATGTCTTATCTTAGTTATAAACGTCTTTCATACAAGAGTTTTGATGCTGCCTTTTAATGCAAAGGAAAGTGCACCGTGGCATACCTAGAATTAGAATTCAATGCACATAATTTTGTGTATGACACTGTACATTTTCCTCTGCATTGGGTCAAATGACCTTCATATTGAAAAGTAATAAACTCGAATTTTAATATGAAATATGCTTGGTATCTCGTATGAATATTTATATTAATCTTGTATGATGTTCTATTCTTTCCAAAGAGAATTGTGAAATACATTTCACTACCGCTAAATATGAATATTTATGGGAAATATGATAAACAGAGTTTTGAAATCTAGTTATTTTCGCAGTTCATTCATAAATTCAGTTGTCAGTTCCTGTATCAGAACATTGGTTACTTCTTTTTCAGTTACATTTACAAGATAATCTTATCAAATACGTGTAGCTACAAAAGAGATGATCACTAAGATCCATAAAATATACTTTCTCTTATTGTGGATGTCATATGTCAAGCTTTAAGAAAGGTGATGGTAGAATATAATCAGTGTTGGGTTAATCTACATAAGATTATCTGACATTTCGTCGATGTATTAATATGTAATAATCTATTATTTAGATGTTTTAAGAATATTTTATCTATTATCTCATCTGAAAACTTCAATAGCTGGTATGTGATATTTAAGTTCTTGTGTACAAATTATTCTCCACGTTTGGTATAGTCCACTCAAAACTTAGAAATCAATTGGGGATAGAGAGAATGGCCAAACTAAGTTACCTATACGAATGGTTAAATAAGGTTATAACTTGATGATAATTATATGTACTCAATTTTATTCAATGTGAATCTGATAGGTATTTGAATAAGAAATTTTGATCGATTTAAATCGTGATTTTTTCACTTGATTTAAATCATGATTCAAATGAATGGGTCTAAATCAACTGACAACCCTAGAACTCAATAATTTCAAATTGATTTTCACTTCCCTGACCTATTTGACAATTCGCGATTTTGATAGATCTCCACGTTTAAGACCCTTCTAGCCCAAAAAAAACATATATTTTTGAAGTAATGTCGGTCGGTTGGTCTGTCGTTGAGAACGCGTACGAATTTTTGAGTGAAATCTTAAATTTAAGCTTATTATCAAAAAGCTAGGTTTGAGTTCGTTGATGAACTTTTTTCAACCAGTAGTACCAAAATGTTATTGATAGAATCTTTTAATTTTTTGCGTCGTTTTTATAAACGGTAGTATATGTAATAACCTAAATTGATCCTAGAATGATTTAGCACAGCATTCACCAAAAACATTTTCCAAAATTATTAGCGGCTCATTTGTTATTATTGAGATTTTAATAATTATAAAACATATTTATTAAAAAATGAGTTCTGAAAGGTTTTTCCCTTCATTATAAAATCTGTTATATTTTTCTGAAGCAAAGAAATAAGTAGACTCCTAATGTGAAATTAGAAACATCATCAATCATATTTGGACATCACATGCAAACATTCGTCAATTGTTTTTCCAAATAAGTAATTTGGCTCTATCGTGTTTTGTATCAAATTAAAGCTCTTGCTGGAACAATCTTAGTGGAGATGACACAGAGTTTCTTTTACAAATTATTCAAATGGTGTCTGGTTTAGTATCAATTTGCTCGAGGAGGTAAGCTTAGTAGATATTAAAATCACACTTCCGTCGATCAAATGTCGGAACTGTATATTCCAATGAATTAAGAACTCCATCTAGGAAAGGACTCTTTATTTTCCAAAATACTTATTTCATGGACTGAAATATAATCGCTATTTGCCACTTCAAGAGTGACAGCTGTCACTTTGAAATTATGCAATTATTTGATGCGACACACTGAATTTCTGAAACAGCAATAGGGCAAAAGCCAGTGACCAAATTTCAGCTGTAATTTAAAAAGTCATGAAAAATCACTGACTCAATCTTTAATACCTGCCCTCTCTTTTCAACTCGCAGATATCAATTCAATGGTCTTGCTTGCACTTGCACGCTGCACGAGAACGTTTTTCGCACTGGCAGATGGTGGGTAATGAAATTTATTTCTGGCATTGGATAATATGTTTTCTCTACGACCATTATAGAGCATCAACATTCTAATATTAATTTTGAGTACGGAATGATTCAATTCTATCATACTGTGTTAGAATATTTATTCCAACACAAGTGATGGAATGAGCACAACCAGCGACATCTCCCACACATTTATGGTATTGATAAAACTCAAGAAATTGCTATACTATTAATTCATATTTATTCTATTTACTGATATAGTTGCTATAATTCCGTTTAAAATATCAAAAAATATAATTCAAATGCCTGAAATTCAATTTTAACATGAGTATTAGCATCTGTCACAATGACATATCGGTAATACAGATTCTAAATAATATTGAGGTTATGTCATTGTTGACTTATATTGAATTTTATATTTGGAATTTTATCGAGCTGCATCTATTCAATTATAACAATTGGTAGGAATGTCAAATCAACTCAAATTAAATTTTAACTTTTTTAAATTTTTGTTGTTTTTCTGTCTCAGAGTTTGTAATATTTACTTACTTGTACAAACAAGTAAGTATTGTGAAACCGACAAAATTCACCTATCGAAATTTTGATGGATGTATCCGTTTTGAGCATCCGTGAATCCATTTTGATTATTTTTAGCTTGATGTCGGTACGTATGTTCGTGCGTGCGTACGTACGTGCGTTCGTGCGTAACTCGCAAATCTCAAAACTGGTTGAACGTATAATGTTGAAATTTTGTATTTAAGACTGGTATAGGGTCTAGTTGTGCACCTCGCATTTTGGTTTCAATCGTCTGTACTGGAAAAAAACTTTACTTGAAACTTTTTTCGAATTTTTCTGATAAATTCAGAATGATCAACCGTAGGATGTTGAAATTCAGTATTTGAACTTGATGTTGTATCAGACTGGTTATCTGCTATTTTTGTGAGAATCGGCCAGGCCAGAAGTGCACTTTACTTGAAACTTTTTCTAAATTTTTTGCATAAATATAGAATGATTCGCCAGAGCACATTGAAATTCCGTATAATGAACTTTTATAACATCTTATTGTACATTATGCATTATGATTGCGATTGGCTAAACCAGAAGTATACATTACAAGAAACTTTTCTTCAATTTTCCGCATGAATTCAGAATGATCAGCCATAGGATACTGCTGTAGCATCTAAATGGTCACCTTCTATTTTTATAACAATCGGTTGAGCCGAAAGTGCATTTTATATGACAGACTTTTTGAATTTTCCGCATGAATTCTGAACGATCAGTCGTAGAATATTCAAATTTCGTATTAGGCACTTTTATAAAATCTAATTATTCACCTTGTATTATGATTGCTATCGACTAAGACGGAAGAGCATTTTATTCGTAACATTTTTTGAATTTTCCGCATAAATCCAAAACAATTGAACGTAGATTGTTAGAATTCAGTATTTAGGATGATTATACTGTCTAGATGCTCATATCCTATTTTTATTGAGATTCATCGAGCCGGAAGTGCACTTTAATTGACTGTCTTATGGAATTTTTCACATAAATTCAAAACGATCAGGTGTTGAATATTGAAATTTTGGTATTTCAGTCTGCTGTAGCATCTGAATGATTGTCTACTATTTACAATAGACTGAACCGGAAGTGCACTTCAGTAGGAATTCATTTTTTAATTTTGCGCATAAATTCAGATTTGTTGGTAGTCGTAGGATTTTGGAAATCAGTATTTAGGAATGTTGTAGTATAAGAATAATGCATACTGTTTCCATAGCAACTTGGCAGAAAACGCATTTTACTTGACAGATTTTTAGAATCTTTTGGGTCAATCCAAAACGATTAATTGTAGAACGATGCGATTTTGTGTTTGATTATATATATCCAATGATATATATATGATCAAACTCAAAATCACATCGTATTATACATATATATCCAATGATGTACAAGTAAGTCACGTGATGTTCACGTCAGATTTTTTGTTTCTCTGTTCTCATGCTGAATATGCTTCATTTCAAACCTGTTGCAGAATATATTGTTCTATACATATTTTCTGTATTTTGTGAAAATTTGTAGAGTAATGAAATAACGAAAATAAAATCATATCTAATGTTCTATTTTTTATGAAAATCTATAGCGTTGTGTCAACTATTAGGAGGGATGCAAATGTTCTGGCAATTTTTTCATGAATTCAGTATAATTCCAGAAATAATCTCCAGAAGTTTTAATACTGATACAATAACTAAATTGATTTTTTCCTACCCTCTTCAAAATTTGAAAGAAATTTACCCCAGTCATTGGGGGTTACCAGAAGTGATTCTTATTGTTTAGCAGGTATTAAAGATTGAGTTAGTAACTTTTCATGACTTTTGAAATGACAACTGAAATTTGGTTACTGGCTCTTCTTGTACATTGAAAGTTGCCATGGAATTTATGGTTGGCAAAGTACTGTGGGTGGCCACAGCAGATTTTCAATTTGTGTAACAAGGACAAAAGGAGATGTTTCCGGCCTTCTACATGTTGTTTCTTCTAAAACATATAGTACAGTTAGAGCAACTCATAATTTTATGGTGATTATACAAAAATTTGGAGGAAAACGGAACTCTGCTGAAATCTCCTTCATGGCATAGTCTAGAAAACTAGAGTCTCTAGTGCTTTTGAAGATTTTTGAGAGGTCCGATTAGTTCTTCCGGCTGAACTATTAGCTCAATGCTTCACTCAAAAAGCTATATTTTCCATATATTTCATAAATGTAATTTATTTTGGAATGCTTTTGTTATCTAATCTATTACATAAATCTAATAGCCTGAGATTGCGGAGACAATCATCAATACGGTCCATATTCTGCTGGTGCACACCCATCAAATAACATAAATTCTGATATCTAATTTATTTTATAGGATTAGTGCAAATAATATTTGGGGCTATGCTTTTGACAAGATTTTATGTGATAGTAGGCTTGTCCACTAATTGTTGATCGATTACGTAGTGTCGATAGCGGTATTATCAATTAAATCTTCCAATTAATCTCAGTTTATGTGATAATGAACGTGCGTAAAGAATTAAAATGATTACGTATTCCGTAATATGAGTAATAATTATTGCTACTTCAATTTCAAGCTGGTAACTTTTTAGGTTACCAGCTTGTCATTAGGGTCAAAATATTTTTTAATATGTTCGGCCAGTTACAGTCGAATTCCTGCTGATATATATTTTAATAAATGACAATGAAATTATTCTATATGATTTTGCGAGGAGAAATGAACCGTTCTTCGGAATATGAAATTGTAATGTTACGTTATTTAATGCAACATCCGTGACGCTATTATCATTATTATTATGTTATAGTTCCAATTTTTATAAAAGTCTTTTTTCTACTTGGATAATTACTATAAGATATAAATAAAAAGGAATCTGATGAAAAAGAGAAAGAAAATTAGGTTTGTGATGTCTCTAGTCGAGAAGCGAAATTTATTGAATCTATTGTATATAATTACTTGAGTGTAATAGACATTTTTGCTATTTAATCTCTTCGCAGTTCGCGCAAGAAGAGAGTGCATAGCTTGATGTTTACTAAAGTAGGTAGCTTGAATTTTTTCTTCTTTGCAGCAGATGAAAATCTTGTATAAGAAGCTATAAGCAACACGATCACGGTTAGAAAAGGAAGAGCTCACCTAAATAAACAATTGTCGTCAAAATACAATGCATCTTCGTATGTAGGCAGCTGATAACTTATAGTACTACAACAGACACCATTTACTTTCATTAAATCGCACATGTTGCCGACTAACTGTTCTTTTATGTACTTAGCACTCTATTGTAGAGGTATTTTTATTTTGAAGAAGAGATAAAAGGTCGCTGAAAGTCTTTTGATGCCCTTAAAATCAAACGTCAACTTTTACTTGCAGTCCAATACTTTCAAACAGTAGAGTTAACCTTTACTTACCGAATGAAAAATTTATATTTATTATACTAATAAATATCTTCATACCGACTATATTTCTAAGTGCTAAGTGAAATTTCACTATTTTTTGAGGTATTCTAAATCTTACTTGAATTTTCACTTGCAATTAGGTTATACAAATAATAGAAGAATATTAATGCATGATTTTTTAGCAATCAGATACAAATTAACGATAAAATATAGTTCTTGAAATAAAAAATTCATGCAACAAGTGACGTTAAGCACTGTGACATGAGGCCAAGCATTTAGCGACGAGGCTTTCTGAGTCACTGAAACTATTGAGCACAAATTTGTTTCTACAGCACTCAAATTCCAAATTTTGACAACAAGAAAGCCGAAAGCAAATCAATTCATAGAAATTTAGCTGCCAAGTATTTAAATAACGGTAAAACTGAGAAATGAAAAAGTATTACATTAGGTACGTATCATTTTACTACAATTTCTGAAGCTCATTGAATCTGATCCAGTTACTATAATCACAATGAATTGAGCTATTTTCGATGGAAGTGCCAAATTCAGACAGCTTCAAATTGTTCCTAAGAATGAATTATGAATGAATTGCAGTATTTGACTCGCATATTAAAACTATGAACTAAACACAATCTTCAATTCGTGTTCTTGATTCAATTCTGTTGAAATATCATCTCCATCATACATTCATTGTGTGATGGTCTATTCTATTCAATTGGAGAGTTTTTTTTTCAACTGACAATTTGATGGTATTTTGGAATAAAGTTCTTTTCTCAAACCAGTGGTATTATCCGAATATCTAATTTATTGGACCAAAATTAAATTTGCTGCATTCTTTTACAATATTGGCCTATGAATTTCAGATTAGTCTACTATTCAGAAGGCTCCGTTTCTATTAATTTCGGATTTTAATTCACAGGGTACACGATTTCCGTTCGAGATTCTAGGTGTTGTACATAAAATGTTCCAAAATGTGTTTTACTTTCTGTGACACACCTTTCAGTCATTCACTGAAGCAGAAAATTTCAAAATTCCAACGAAATTTCGATAAAGTTAAAATAAAATTTCAAATTATTCAAATGTTCTAGGTGAAAAAACAAATGACATCTGAATAACATATATTTAACGATATCTACTATCAAAAATTAGCCAACCGATATATTTTGGTGTATTATTTTAACTGCTCTGAAAATTTTGTTCTACATACTAGCAGAAGTAAAATTTGGCTAGATTTTATGAGGATAAGATTATTTATCTTATGTTGGTATACCTGTTTACTGTACCATCTATTTAGCTCTGACTGGAATCGCATTAGAAAGTTTGGCAAGTAATTTTGTTTTTAATTCTTCTCATTTATTATAATTTTCTAGATATAATTCTTGAATTTCCCAGGCTGAAGAGGACTGAGCTAATTGAAATTTGGGATTTGCGTTTCACTAAAATATTATAAATATATTCGTATTATGTATCTAACCAATATTTAACAATAGTTTTTGATCAAGGTTTTTTTGCTCTATGCTTCACCAACATTCTTCACATTGGTAAAAGCTCCACTTCTTCTCTTATTCTTTTAAGCTATAACTCATATAATACGCTAGCTGAATAGCTTAAGTGGCAACACTATGTGAGCTTTTTGTGAACTAATGCAGATCATTTCGAAGATAACATCTCCTATTTGTAGTGAAATAACTATGAAATATTAAATTTCATTTTCCAGCTTATGAGGTCTTTCTGGAAAAGATCCTACTTTGAACCTTAGCTATCTATCCAGTGTACCTACTATTGTCAACAAAATTAATTTACAGTTCACAAGAAATCACCTAAAGTTTTTTTAACCAGACATGACACATGAAAGCAGCTCAGTTGACCAGCTATATCAACGTCTAATTACATGTATATCGCATTTTACAATAAGGTAACGCCTTTAATAAAAGATTCTGTATTAAAATGAAAATATTCCTATCAGAGGCGGCGTTAGGCATGGGCGTCGTGGGCTACCGCCTATGGCCTCGCGGTCCAAGGTGCCTCGCGCCTCAAGCCTCGAGCTGATGGCTGTATCCGTGTTGGGCATTGTACCTAACATAATCCCTTACAACCGAAAGGGTAGCCGCAATAAGCTCTTCCAGTTGGGCATTTCTCTACCTGCATTTTTCTGTATATAAGATAGTGAGTTCGAACTGATTTTATTTGTATTCCGTCAAATTTCAATTATCATATGAGACTCTAAAGTTATGATACTATTAATTTCTTTCAAACACCAAACGAATCAGCTTGGATAGTTTTTCGGTAAGGTCGGAGACTGCTTTTCTTTTGACCATATTACTTAGCGCCTGCCGTTCAATGTTTAATTCTTCTTCGTGATTATGATCCAAGTCACTGTTTATTATTTTAAGATTCGCGATTTGTATATACTTTAACGGTATATCGATAATTTTTATTTGTACAATATCATTTCATTCTGTCGTTTGTTGTCGAAGATACGCAAAATTTAAAATTGCTAATAACTAGCAATTTCTTTTCTTTTCACTAACTATATGCGATTTATTTCCATGATCACTGAATATCAAATAACTGATAAAATGCAAAAAAATTCAATATTTTCTTCACTTTCATCTGTTGATGAAAACCAAGCTATCAATTTGAATGAAATTTTTTCTAGAACTTTTTAACTCTTGAAGCGATTCACACAATTAGGGAAATGACCAATCAGTACATAGTACAAGAGGTAAGCGAAGTTAAAAACTAAATGTTATGAAAAATGTAAAATGTATAAATATTTTGCAAACATTATAATCATACAGTTATGGAGGCGGGCAGGTACTTGACACAGGTAAATCCGATATCTGCATTGTAGGGAATCAAAATGCCCAACTGGAATACTCAGATTAAGGTACCCTTTACCGAATGCCCAACTAGACTGCAGCGGAGCCGATATGAGTCAGATTTTTTCAACACAACGATTGATTCTATAATAAGCAATATGGATCCAAGATTTATGTCAAAAACAAACAGTTTGAAAACTCTGGTTTCCTATCCTATATGATTTGAGAGAATTCAAAAATATATCAAAAGAGCAAATAATTCAAGACTTTCAAGATTTATAAAGTCCTGCGAGTGGGTGAAATTTGTGACTTCCAACCTTACGAATTGTATGAAGAATTATAAACTATGATCCTGAATGTACCAAACTTCATTAGAGATGTGAAAGAACTGGTTCAATACATAATAGAAAATAACTCAAATGAAAATCCAAATATTTACATTATCTATCGAATTTTGTTATTGTTGAATCATTTATTCACATTTTTGAAACAGAAATATCTTATCAGCTCAGTTTCTAAGACAATTTTATTGATTTCATTGATTATGCTGGACAACATGTTTCTTACAAATTTCAATTATCTTGTTTCGTTTAGCAGATACAGCAGCAAACATTGTGATAGTACAATAGTCGATTCAAGAAATATCATTGACTATTCCATTCGTAGTATTTACAACAAGGTTAACAATGCTAAATCGCCATAGAAACGGTGCATATCAGTGGGTATTTGGACGTGTGGAAATACCATCGGGTATTACACTAGTGGTCAGAGTGTGTATTTTACTCAAAGATGTGGATACCTCCAATTTGTGCTTTCTTCGTATTAAATAGAATATTTTTCTGAATATTTTTATCAATTTTATCTTCTGATCTATCACCAAACCTTTCTGAACTAGATTCCATATCAAGACGCAATATATTTCTCTATTATTCGTCAAAGAAATTGCAAGAAACTCCAATTTTTCAGTTTGACAGAAGTTTGTTTACTCGTTCCTATGAAAATTACGTGAGTTGTTATTAGATTCATAGAAACCTAATTTGAAAAAATGGTTTGAGTCCTGGGATAGTCCTCCATATACCATTTGTAGTTGAAGTATTATAGACAATTTTTGCGGTGCAATCACCCATGTTTATTGTGCTTGTGAGTACCACTCGTGCTGCACACTCGTGGTATTCAAACGCAAGCACAATAAACATTCGTGATAGCACCACAAAAATAATTGATAATACTTCAACTACTTATGGTATAATGAATGATTATTTTCACCATCCAAATTTCGACCAATAGAATTGCACTATTCGACATCACGTGGTATAGCCTACATGGTTTTCAAGTGGAAATTTTTTGAAAATTTTGTCTGTTGGTTATATATACAAGACAAATAACATTCAGCCGCGTTGATTTAGCATCTGTCAAACTGACAGACAGATTGAATGTAAAAATGAGCAGATTCGAAGTCGAGTCTCTGGAATCTATTGATGAATTTGGATGGGAAAAATAACCTCCCGAATACCACTCGAACTCCGAAATTATTCTGATATTTCTCTACGCGCTCGTGATTTTTTAACCTGGAAAACTTGACACGTTCATTTGTTTGCAACGAACCTATCGAGAAATATCCGATTATTTCGAAGCTCTTGTGGTATTATATATGAGTATTGAATTTTGATCGATCACATTCATATTTCTAAAGATATCCTGATGGAACTCTTCATCGCGTTACATCTGAGTATATGGATCACAATACTTTCCACACATTTTGATTATCTCTATTGAGTCAAATAGTACAGGTACAAACTCTAAATGTTATCTATCAGGTAATGGTATTTCTTTATTTAGATATTTCAATTATCTCAATTTGTTTAGAAGATACAGAGTCAAACAGTGTGTGCTTCTGATTCGGCTATTACTCAAGTAATACAGCGTACAATCGTAGCATCCTTATGATGTTTATAACAACAAATATTGTCAGAATTAATTCTTCTTGGAATATTTTATTTTAGAATATACCAATTTGAGGATATTTGAGTCTAATCTTTCAGAAATAAAGCAATTTTTGTGATTTTGGAAAGAGCAAATAATAAAAAAACTCAAGATTCACACATAGTCCTGCGACTGGGTGAAAGTAGTGACTTTCAACCAAGAATTGTATGAAGAATTACAAACTATGATCCTAAGAATGTACCAGACTTCATTAAAGATGTGAAAGAACTGTTGCAGTGCAGAATGGAAAATAACTTGAAAGAAATTCACTCAAATATTTGCATTGTCTATTCGATTTTGTTAACAATACCAGTAAGTACAGACTCCGCCGAAAGGGGCTAAACTAATTCAAAATTATTTGAGAAATACGATGAGTCAGAAAACGCTTTCAGCTTTGGCAGTCTTATCTATTGAAGCAGATATAGCATCCAAGCTGAATTAGGGTACAATCATTGAAAAGTTTAGTGAAGCTAAAAGCAAGAAATTTCTGTTTCTTCAATTTTAGTCCAAGAATAAAGTTCAGTTTGCATTGCCAATTCAATAATAAAGTTAGTAACAAGAAGCTATGTTTTATCTGATTTTTAATATTGCTCCTTGTGTCACTAGAGGGCCTCGCCAAATGTACCTTGCCTACATCAAATTTTAATCTTGCCCTGCCACTGATTGCTATGATACGAGAAGTATATAGTTATTAATCTATGACCTAAAGACGAGAGCTGGCTCTCCAGTGGAAGATACTCGAAGAGTGATTAGCCAAAGAAACGCGTCAGAATCAGAGCGAGAATGAGGCAATATTTATTGTTTTTCGATTTGGAGTCTGCTTTTTATCATTTTAATAGTAGTACCTCAAAGTTCTGAAGCAATCACGCATCATCTAATGAGAAACAACGAACTAGTTTTGGAAAAATGTCGACAACTCAGTTGCCTATTCATTACAAATTTTCTGACGATTTCCAATGAAATACTGGACTTTCTAACTGTATCAGTTGTTATACCTACAATTTCCAAATTCTCTGAGTTACATATTTAATTTAATGCTTCACAAAAAAGGAGATTTGAAGACCAAATATAAGAAATGACGAAGCAGCTGTTAGTACTTGAGTGAAGTGAATGAAAGAAGAGCTTCCAAAAGTAGGAGGGTATCTAAAAGCAGGTTGTAACTTCCAGAAGAATTTATCTTCGAGGTAACAATGTTGATTCTGACTAAAGCTAGTTCTACAGCTTGAGATGATGGCACTAATACCTACACTTCGCCTCACTACACCAAGAGCAGGTAGCTCACACTGTTCTGCTCTTCAGGAGGCAAATTGTTTTGTTCCCTCACTACAAATGCCTCCAGAATTTATCCTTGATGAACCCTATCAAATCATCCTGGATGATCAGACTCGTCTTGAACCTGATATTCTAATTTATACAGATGACTCAAAAATATCTTCTGGATCAGACACTGGAATCTTCTTTGAGCAATTGGAACTGAACGTAAGCACTTCCACCACTGTTCCACAAACAGAGATGATGGATATTCTGCAAAGCGTAATAATGAATAAAGAACTTGGGGTTCAAGTCGAAGTAATCGAAATATACAAGGACAGCAAAGCAAGTTTACAAGCTCTTAGCGGCTGTGATGTAGCTTCTAAGCTTGTTGCAGTCTGTTATCAATCTTTTATAGAGATATGTAATAATAATAGTATTATACTTACATAGTTCAAAGGACATGACGGGAATGAAGATAAAGATCAGGCTGACAAACTGACAAAACAGGTTCAGCCTCTCTGCCTTGCTGGCCAGAAGAACCTATCAACATCTAATCAGAATTCTCACTTTTGAGAAATTCTCTGCCTACTAGACTACTTAAGCCTCCTGCAAACATGCAAAAAAGTTAGTTCTCAAGCCAAATTCAAAGTTAGCTAACCATCTTATCCGATTCTCAAGGAACAATCCTTACTGGACATTGTCGACTAAATGAACATATGCACCGTATGAAAATTGTTGATAGTCCTCTCTGCAAAGGTTATGAAGAGAAAGATGAAACCGTCAAGCACTCTGTGATTGCCCGGCTCACTCTGGAAGAGGAGGATTCATATTGACGAGCTTCTGGCCTAACATGAATGGCTCCAAGATCTGTAATGGTGAGGCACGCTTGTTCGGAGGGTTGGTGTGGCATGAGTGCAAGTAGTTTTTCCCCTGTCCTATTATATCCAAATCCAGACCCAGATCTTTGAGGGGACAACATTGATTTCAACCCAAACTAATTCTGCAGCTTGAAGTCGAATAGGTACTTTTAGGACGTACCTCGTAGACTTGTGAAGCAACTCATAAATTTTTTATTCAGGCTGATAAGAGTACAAATTTCGCGTGCTCCAAGCTCTATAGCAAATTTATTTAAGGCATGCTTGAGATCACAAAATTGCTGGTCTGACTGAATTTCTAATTTTTCTGTCAATTAGAAGTGAATTATTTATTTTTAATTCTAAAGTTATCTCATATTTTCGGATTTCATTGTTTTAAGTAGCCTAAAACTGTTATTTTGATAGATGCTTCCGATTAAATCTCTGACTCTGCAAAAACCATAATAAATTTAATTAATACTCTTCAAAATATGATTTATTTAGCAGCGCAGCAGCCTTTCCACTTTTGGTAGTAATATGACTTCAAATAATACCACAATTATATACAAACAGAAACGTATTATCTCTAGCTCCACCTAGAGACACTCTTACACTGAATTATTTCTTGCGTAGCTCGGATGCTATAATTACTTATACCGTATGTCACGTTCGTAGAGAAGAAAACATGATCTTTAGATCCGTGAAGATGTCATAGATCTCTCGGATCTTGTGTTAAATCGATGCAGGGAAAGCACTGAAAGCGGAGTGCATTCGCTACTAATAGCAATGGCATTCCAATTATTGCAATCTCTGACGGAACATACACCAAATAATGAAAGCTTTAGAAAGATGAGCAGATTAAGTACATTAATAGAGTTGTGTCGAGTGGCATAAATTGTGGATTATTGAAAGTTGCGGTCTTCTTGATCGCAAATGATTTGCTTGAACACATTCTGATCTTTATAATAATTTTGCATGTAATTATCCACAAGAATTTCAGGTTTTCTTCATGACTCATATTGAATTCAAGAAAGTACGCATTATATTCCTTATTATCAAGAAAAAATGAACTAGTTACATGTGAATTTTATCTTGAAAACGGAAACAGGAATTTCGACTAAATGGGATGATTCTATTGTTTGTGAGTAAGTGTTTAGTTCATAATGTATCATAAGATTGTCTACTCTTACAGTCGTTTTACTTCATCATAACAAAACGTACAATAGAATCTTTCATGGTGTCTATCTGTCACATTACTCAACTCGCTTACAAATGAGACTCAGCTAATTGAATCCAAGTTCAAATGTGAGTTTATGTTTTATAATTCTTCTCATCTGAGAAAATGGGAAGGTGCTGAATGACAAATATTCCAAATTCCTCAAGAGCTTCTTCCGCTTTTCTAGCTCTGTATATCGGTTGTCCCACTTGCATTTAGCACTTAAAGACTCTCGACCTTTCTGCGTTGTACTCATGCTCCTGCTACTACTAAACGTTAAAACATCGATTACTTTTCTATTCGTATTGAAAATGTGTGTCAAAGAATCTTGTGTGATATATTAGAAAGATGGAAATAGTTTCGAAGCGTTTTATGAATACTTAAATAGATTCTGAGCGAAAATTTGGATGTATATTATATTGTGAATAACAGAGAACTCATTGTGTCTTTCGTAATTTTTATTCTAGATTTAATGTTGAAGTTTGAGAAAGAGCTATCCTCAGAGTTTTTGTAATTTTATTTACACATCAAAATCTAGTAATCTAGAAAAATCAACGCGTCTTTATCAGTGCCTTATGGATCAGTAGATCTGTAAGACTTATAGATTTGCACAGAATTGCAACTATAGTTTCAGCTTGCATTTCATTGAGAATTGAAGATTGTTTTCTAGAGACTAAAACAAATGCAAATTGTGTCAAAAAGGTATGTATATCTTACTAGTAATTCGACTCTTTTCTACTCAAGAGAAAAGAAAATATTTGTACTGCGGAACTATAAAACAATTCTACTTAAAAGCCTGAGAACTGACAATAAAAATAATTATTTAATTAAAAATATGAATCATGTTGAGCATTCAATTGTTACGAGCATCTCTAATAATTAAGTCATAAAACAAAACCGTGAAAGGTTTCATAATAGATCCATGATCCACTTGCATCTGACGTGTGAATAGAGAAATGAAGATTATCTTCTTCGCATGCTTCAAAGACATCTAATAACGTGAATCCTGTGATTATCATTACGTCTCGTCTCACAATTCATCAAAGAGAAGGAAAAATGCTACCCGTTTTAAACTTAATTAACTTCTTCAAGCAACTGAATTTACAGATACTATAATTATGTGATTATTACCTTTAAATATGAATAACAAAATTATAGAGTGGCTGGAGAGGATACTCTTTATTGTTATTCTAACATCAAGTTCAATTCGATGATGCTTTGAAATAATATTGATTGAGTTGAAAAATTTGAATTTTAAACTTATTATCATTAATGCCTTGTATTGAAAATTGCTTCGTGCTACCTCTTGTTTTGAACGATCATATATATATTAATTTCTGCTTGAAGTGATCTTCTCATGATTCCAGTATTGCGAATTATTAACATATTGTAGCTTCTGAATCCACTCCTTCGACAAGAGTCCTATCTGTTGAACGAAGTTCATAAATTTCTTCAGATTGAGCTCATTTAGTCTTAGAATCTTAAAGGACCTCGTCTGCTGGCAGTGAATAGCTGGCAATAATATAGTACGTGTTTAAGGCTCTCAGCGTCTCCTTCTGCTCAATGGTTCTTGATTTAGAAGAAATATATGTATATGTTCTCTATAAATGTCCCGTTATAAGTCCTGTCAATAGTTCTGTTTTAGTTCTCTTTTAATGTTATTTAATTTGTAAAGTCTTTTGGAACGCCACCGCAAATCGAAATCAGTTTCTTATCTCTGCAAATCAATTCAAGGATATATCGATGATCCTAACTACCCTAATCTACTCTCTTTATACTTTTTTCATACCATCTAGAAATACTTGTATCTTCTCTACCACTTTCGCACCTGGAAGTTTATGTTGACTCTTCAATTTACAGAATGTGCTCAATTTATTAATTGATATTTTTCTGTAGGATAGCGTAAGTAAAAGAATAAAGAGATAGTCTTTCGCTTCGCCAGCTAATGAATCTGTCCTTTTCTTGGAAGATTCATCCAGGAAGAGCCTTGTTGTCTCTGACTTGGGGGCGTACAAGAACTCGGCATCAAGAACATGAACTCGGCACCAATGCTAATCCGATTAGCGCGGAGCGCACACGAACTCGGCATTGCCAATTTTTAAATATAGCCACGATCAACCTGCAAGATTTGGTTTCTATTTTTTATTTAAAGATTAATTTGTATTGAAAATAATGCTGCAAATAATATTTGATGAAATTTCAGAAGAAAAAAAAAGACTTATTTATACATTGTCCGTACATACCTACATTGTTACAAAAACATATAAATATGTATAGAACAGATTAAGACATTTAATTTTTTCAGGTGTTTTTAACATTGGAATTTTTTGCATCATATGGAAACAAATTATTTTGTCTACGATATAATAATAATAATAATAATTTAGTTCAATAATAGCTGTTGCCATTTACATTATTCACAAAATTGCACATTTATAAATTCAATATATGAAATGTATACGTCATTGTATCTAATATTTATATCAATAATTAGAATAATTTAGTCCATTACAGTAAAGTGATCGATATCCAATCAGTTAACATCAATTTCAATTCTATGTTACATTCACTCTTGAATTTTTTTATATTTGTGACAGATTTTAGTTCTGTAGGTAACTTGTTATATAATTTAATACCCTTTTTGAAAATAGATTTTTCGCATAAATTAACTTGGAAATGGTGTCTTTGACGTGTATTGTAATTATGCATATCACATTTTTTAACTAGAAACGATTGTAAATATGCGGGTAATTTATCTGTTATAATTTTATGAATAAATGTCAGTGCAAAGCATGTAAGATATGAAGTATTTTTGAGTTGATGATGTCACATATGTGATTAGATTCGTTTAAAAGTACGGCTAAATTTGAGTCTGGTTCATTATTAATATAAAATCGCATGTGTCCAGAAAATCTCACTCAGGTAGAATGATTGAGTCACAAATCCTAATCCATAGCATAGTGTCGAGTTCGAGTAGGGAATCAAAGATTCTGGTAGTTTGGTGCCGAGATCGAGGCCGCCCCTGACTTGGTGATTGTATTCAATAGATATTGCGTCACTGCTGGAGTAATGTTCAAATCTTCTGTTTGATAATATATATAGGAATAGCACGAACAGTTCCAGGTTTTGTGAATAGTAATGGTGTCCTGTTTTTAGCTAGGTTGACAATTACTTGTTTCCTCACAATCTAAAAACATACAATGATTCAGTATCATTCATCCGGAATATTCATGGGAGCCAGGCCTAATTCATCCCTTGAACCTTCGGAATATGCAACGCATAAAATTCAGAGATATACAGTGGACATTCACATCCCTTATTTCAATTCCTGAAGAAGTTAATTTTAATTAATTACTCTCACTTTTCGTGAAAAAATCGCACAACTAGGATACCCAACATCAAACATCAGATCACATCACAAATCGAAAACATGCTAGATGTGAATAAAATAGACGGCGCCCCAAGGCTGAGCTGACCATTATTTATTAATATATCTCTTTTTTTCTGACACCTCAAGATAAAATTTTCATTTGGATAAACTTGATGTTGAAATTAATGAAGTAAGCTATGGACATTCCTTGAAGGATTGTAAGGAAAGAGACTATTGGTTAAATAAATACAAAATGATTCAACATATGAATTTCAATGGAAACTTCATCAAGGTTTAGTATGTAGAAATCAGTAGAGGAAAGTGCCATTTTATCAACTAGCAACACTTTACTAATTAGCAACCAAAAAGAACGAACAAAAAACGCACTATGACACGCGCCCTAAATGACAGCTTTGTCCTAATTAGGAAGAAATTACAGCTTAAACATATAAGAGAACAAAAATTCTCTTGATTACGCCGGAAACAAATATGAAGTCGCTTCTTCAGCTGCATCTAGAATTTCACGGGAATCTTTAGCTTCTGATGTTTCTGACAAATTAATTTTTGATATTGGTCATTTGTTACTATGCTTTCGCTTGGCAGTTGCCAAAATCGTTACTACGTTTTTGCAAGAACACAACTTTGATAAGTATTCCTGTGGAAAATTATTTCTATTCTTGACGTTTTCTACTCAAGTTTTTCCATCGAGTATACAAAATAATCGCTTGTTCAACACGTAAGAAAAACGATATTACTTTGCTCGTGTAAATTTATTCCACTGACTCGTTACTCTCGCTCGTGAATTGAAACATTTACACTCGCCAGTAAACTCCCACTTCTCTCTACTTGTCAAACAATCTACTATTTATGTGAATCAATTCTGGTAGAATATATCAAAATATTAAGAAAGTAGTCTGACGTGCAGTTTTGTAAATATTTCAATCTTAATGATCAAAAGTGCAAAAAAATCTGTCAGCCGTACTTTGAAACTGAATTACATATTCTATTACTCAGGGCTCATAAAGAAACATAAGAAATATGACAATATTAATCAAAAACGTAGGAACAAACAATATTTTCAATAAAATTTAGTAAATTAAGATAAATATACCATCTCACATCCCAATTCGTGACAATGGATTTAAAATTGAAATTTGAAGGTGTCGGATGAACACTTAATCCCACCAAACAACTATTAGATGCGCTGTTACCAAATTGATTTAACGCCAAAAGTACTGATGTCAAAATACACATATATTGTTGGTGAATAGATAGTGGGGTAAATCCGATTGAAAATTATATCAAGTAACATTTAAATTGAAGTTGCTCATATTTCTTATTTTACTAAAATAAAAATCTAGTTTTTATTATGCATTTCAGATTTTATCATGAATTTCACTATCTCCCAACTGCATTTATTAATAGGAAGGATTTCTTGAATGAAAAAATCAATAGAATGATTTTATCAGAGCATAGGCTTAAGCACACAGAAATGATTTAAAAAATGATACATCCAATCGCATTTATCATAAATAGGAGAGAGTTGGGCGAGCATTTTATTGTAGTTTTCTTACAGTCTTGAAACGTGCTTATTGAAATCTTGGCAAAAAAATTGACCTAGTGCTATATGGAGATAAATCTGATGGCTCTAAATTCAATGTTTATAAAGATAAGTGAAAATTTATATTGATGTTGAACTTTGGAAAGTTTCTATTGAATTTTTTTTGTCAATAAAACACGTACAATCTTCATTAGAAGGAAAGAGAAACTATTTTAGAATATGATTTCTTCATGCTGTTATGTATCGAAAGTATCAAATTAAATTATTATTTATAATAATTTTTTCATGTGAATACGAGTGTGAATAAGATTCATTCACAAATATTTATTGGAAAAATAATGAAAATATCTCATAAATTTTTATAATTTTATTTCTAAATTAATGTGTACAATGAATATTACAAGTATATAAAAATAAATAGGTTGTGGTATATACGTAATAATGTGAAGTATCTTTGGTATTTGTATACAAGTTGAAGTTATCGATAATCACCTATTATATCAGTGATAGCCTAATCAATCGGCTGAATTGATATATTTGAGACAAATGATGGAATTAAGCGGTTTTTATTGATAATTACTATTGATTTGGTGATTGTAATGAATTTCTGCAAGATAAATCTCAAGAGAAGCGTTGCCTTTAGGCTTAGGATTTTCTTGAAAGAAACAACGATAAGTAATAGTGATAATTTTTTTTGTACATCACTCTCATCGCTGTTTCCACAAGCAGCATGTCAAGCAGATGTACGCGGACTTCAGCATGGGCCTAAACGTTGCATTGGCTGCATTCAGCAGATGAAATACGATTAGTAATCGTTTTTGAATGATTAGTAATCGGTGACGTAACGATGAGTTGTTCTGCTGAATGCACTTTCTCAAAGTGAGTTTAGGGCATAGAGGTTACCTTTATTTTTTTGTTTTTATTTAGGTTAATTTTGTTTACGGGTAGAAATAAAAAAAAAGTACTGAACAAATACATGATAATATGATTCATCAATAATTAAAATATTTTTTCGAATTTCCATCTTCTTTAAAAAATATTCAAAACAAAAATCTAGCTGTCTGCAATCTTTAAAAAAAAAATCATCAATTATTGGAAGGGTTGCTGTAATCGACACTTGGTGGAACAAATTTAAACTAATAAATTTAAAAAATAAATGATTTTTCTAAAAAGTTGTGAAAAAATCAAGTATTTATTTTCAAAGTTTATTAATATGTATAACTTATCCTTTAACTCTGCTAGAAATCGAAAACTGAGAGCAAAAATTATAAATGAAAACTATTTCAATTAATAGTTGATTTCTGAATTTCAAATGTTCCATTTTTTACAAAAAAAATTCTATAAATAGTGTTTTTACAATCATAAAAAAAACTCAGTAGCCCCACGGTATTTGGAATTAACCGCCGATGTGACAAATCGCAATCACAAATCGCTTTCTAAATGCGATGCAAAAGATGGCGACCGATTACTAATCGATGAGTACTCATCGAACTTTTCGTAGCGCATTCAGCAGATAATCAGTCATCGATTACTAATCGATGTGCTCTGCTCAATGCAGCCATTGTTTTGTCACAACTATACTCAATCACAAATTATCAATAATTTTTAGTATATATAGTAAATAGTGTGAGTGATTATTGATATTTGTCGGTAATTATTAACATCAACTGCAACTATCAAATTAATCTTAACGTATATATCTTTGGTGAAAATTATTGCTTTTTATCAAATATCACATAAAAGTTTTGACCTTATTTATAGGAGAAGGGCTTATCTAATAAATATAAATCTAGTAGAAATGTACTTGTCATTGCAATTTTCCAGTACAAATATTAAAGCAAGTCATTGCAAACAATTTTTTTGATGTCAGTTTCTATTAAAAATAAATATCACAAGCCTCGCAAAAACAAACCAATAAATATATTTGAAAGCTTTATTTGTTGCCAATGCTATCTTTTATTACTCAACTTGTTGCTTCTGTATGTTGCTGTTTAGACAAATAAGACAAAAACCTAGCAACTTGCCCAAATAGAATCCAGAAATAGGAGCTTTGTGAATATTTTTGTCCTTAATTTAATCCAAATAGTATCTTGTATAGTGAAACATTAGCATCTACAGACATTAAAAAACATTATGTGACTCCAACTTCATAAAACAAAAACTTTCCCATTAGTAGCTTCAAAAGATTCGTTTTATGAAATATAAGCACTAAACTTCCAAATTTTGGAATGCAGAATGATTGCAGATGTATTGTAGTTTGTTACAATGGAAAAAACTGAACGAATTCATCCCTTAAACTCGAATTATCTTGAATTTCATATTCCTCTGATACAAAATGAACAGTTCTATTCACAGAATGACTTCTATCCCAAATTATTAAAAACAACTATTCATATCAATTCTTCATTTGTTTCTCCAAATTGTCCCACGCAAAATTTCTACCAACTCCTTCAGAGTCTCTAATAAACTGTTGAGGAATGGATTGCGAGAATTTAAGCTGATCTTGTCCTCTATTATATGTAACATCACTGAAGTCTCCCACATTGTCACTTGACTTATATATATTCTGCCCCCAGCTTGGATATGCATGGTGATGTGGTCCATGACCGCCAAACTGCCCTTGATATCCGGAGGAACTGCCAGCGCCGTTGAAGAGAAGTGTTCCTAGAGCTAAGGAACTGCTCACCACAAGTGCAGCTTTGCTCAATATGAGAGCTTTTTTCGCCAAGAGGGCTAATAAGCCGAAGAATATTGGGATGAGTGTAGCCACCTTGAATTTGAAGCCGAGAAGGACAGGGAGGAGAAATTGTCGGGCCATCAGACGAGCTAAAAAAAAGCAAAACTTCTGTAGAACTTGTAACATCTAAATGTGGCAAGAAAGTTGATGAATCATTTAAGCTTGTAGGTTCAAGGTTTCCGCCACTAAAAAGAGTCACAGTGAGGCCCTTTACAGCATGCACCATGTGTTCGTCTACCTGTTCATATAGAAAATTTTCTAAGGACCATTGTGAGCTCTGGAAAAATTATTCTGACAATTGTTCTTATGAAGAACAAGCTACGCTGGACTGAAAATGAGGATACTTGGTGTTAAAGTCAGAAGTATTCAGCGGCTAGGTCATATTTTTCTTATTGGAAAAATTTCTGCTGTCGTCTAGAATTTCAAACATTCTTAAATTGTCATGAATCAAAAAAATATCACTTTCTAATTATCTTATCGAATCTTCGGACAAATTTGCTAGTTTCTCTTTATAGGAAGACAAAGCAGTTTGCAATGAAGAAATTACTGACTACATTATGATAAAACTCTCGTATCTTAATGAGTAAGTATTAAAGATAGTGATTATTCAGCAGATCTTATTGTTTACATATTAAGTGTGTGTGAGATAATCTCCATGTTCAAAATTATCAAAATACAAAGAGTATCCGGAGTTGCAGTGTTTGTGACCTACAAAACGGAATAAACTGCGATGCTCTCTACCGGAAGAAAGTTGAACAGAAGAGACTCTAGCGGATGTCTTTGAAACTAGAAAGCTTTCGGATATATCAAAACGTGAACACGACTTGAAAATAATGAGCACAATATACATTTTATGATAGTAATCATTTTTTAACAAAGCAAGTAATTCTATATCCATGTACTGTATGCAATAAATTTAAAATATATTTATATTTTTATTCCGTTTCTTTCATAGAGAGTTAAGAATAAATGGATTACAATGATTTATAGTGAAATATGGAAGGTAAAAAACCATCAGAATTCTTGAATAAAATATTGGAGCTTGTGATTCACATCATTCTTTGAACTAGAACTTAGAATTCACCATCACAGATAGTTGAATTTGACTGTACAATTTCAATCTACTTGCCTTCAATAAGCTCACAATAAATTTTCTGTTGCTCAAAAATATGAATTTGTAATTCTAATCAATAAGTAATAAATGACTAGACGTCTGTTGTAGCCCACAATGTAGTTTTACGCGTGAATAATAATTTGTCACAGTAATTATTTCTAAATCTCCTAATAAAGTGCTCAATTAGAAATATAGATATCTCATTGTCAATATGGATGGTGTAAGAGATTCCGGTCCTGCAATCGTACAGAAAATTCAGTTTCATTGTCCATGACCGTACTCTTGAACCTCTCGAGCGCTATTTGTAAGATTGCAAAATCTCTCCGACGCTCTCTTACGTACGATTCATGAACTTGGAACAAATTTCTCGATTTCTATTTTGGCCGTGAACGTGAACACAGCGCCATTCACCGGAAACCTGCTGAACAACTTTTTAGAGTCAGTGACACCATGACTAACGATGAAACCTTGAACTAAAGTAATATTTCTCTCACTCACCTGTACCGAACTCTTTATATTGTCCGTAGTTCTTCAAAGTCAAGTCCTCTTGTACCGGATCCATGATGAACTCGAGAACTCCATCAACAGATGGCGTAACACGCATTACTAAACCAGGATAGAGGGAGCTCATATCCCAGCGCATTATTCGGTAGGAAATCACGTGACTCATCGTATCCAAAATCCCACTGAAATAAAATTTATTGCGATGAGGGCAGATAAAAATATATTGCGGAAGAAAAGATTTATGTCTTGTTTTTTGTTCTATTGTAACATCATTTGATAAGGAAAAGTAAATGGAATGTTGTTATTCTATATATGAGCTTTTGTTGGTGAATAGAAATAAATGTAATTTTGATACATATCTGTTAGACAATTGGTGAACAATAATATCCAATTATGTTTTATAATAAATCTATGTGATGAGCTGTCTAATTGTCCGATGAAATTAGATGGAACTATTTAGTGGGAATTAAATTTCTTACTTTTTGTTGAGTTAAGTTGAGTCAAGATGAAATTTTACAATATGAAATACCTGCAACAAGATGTTCATGAAGTTTTTTCATTCTATATTTAGAGCATACTCCCGCTGTACATATTGTAACGTTATTTATTTTAATTTAGGGAGCAAAAGTTACTCAACACTACTATTTATTTTTATGATTCATTAAAATAATAAATTGGATAACTAACACTATTTTTAATAACTATTTCTAATTTAAACTGAAGATTATCGCACTACGCTATAACTTAACTTTAATTATTTATGTCAATGTTGATTTATTTCAAAAAACACAATTTATTTCCATTACTAGCAGTCCATACTATAAGGTCTCTGACCAAAATCGATAATGCTTCTTGCTGTCACTCACATATACATAGCTCTGTTCAATGACATGCACTAGGTTGACCAAGTGTACACTTTCCAACACTAAGACGTTTTATGAAAAACGTGCAATTTGGCCAGACTGTTCGATGAGATAAATTTGGGAATTAGTGCACACTTTTCTGAACTGACTCATGAGCTGATGTAGTTAGTGTAGAGTGGGGGTGAATAAACGCCGGATTCATTCCTATCAGTTTGATAAACAGAGCTAAAAAAAATAATTCATATTCATATTTAATTGGCGATTTACCCTAAAATGTCTAATAAATTCCTTATTCATATATGCCAGAATTATTTCTTCAAGATAATCTTTATGCCGTTTCTTTCTAGTTCTTTAGGAGTATTTCCAAGTTATCAACCTCATTATCACTGTTTGAACTAAATTGATCCTCTGATTCTGATGAATTAATCAACAAAGCAATTGTTTTGATCATTTCGAATATTGCAGACTGAGGTTAATCCCCTCAGTTCAAATTCGCTGTACTATTGCACACTAATGTATTTTTTGACAATGTAGAGCTAGTGTACACCATGGAGAACTACACTATCCCGCACTGCACTGACAAAATATTCATCGAACAGAGCTATTACCTCGGGTCTCTCCCCACTACGTTTTTCCCGCAAACGTCCAGGCGTTTCTAGAAAAACGCTAGAAGGTACCAGCAATTTTCCAGAAAATATATATATCCGCTTCTATTTCTTAATATAAAATAATTCCACAATAATTCTAAGCACCAGTAAAGTCGAAATGATCAATTTATAGACTTAAATTTGCTACAATATATACATATTGTCTAATTAAGGCTTCCTTCTTTAATTTTCGGAAGTTTTTCATGACTGCTTGCATGGTTCACGTACAGAGTAATCTCATAATTTCTCTGATATGTTCAAGACTTATTTTTGACTACCAACTTGATCCATATGTGCAAAATCAGCATAATTTACATTTAAGAAATCTTGTTGAATATTTTGACTTTCGCCAGTATTTTGTAAATCTTATTCATATCTATAACATGAGATATCCGTTATGTCAAATTTCTATCATATTATTCAGTACTGTGCTGACTTTTCTCTACGGCAGCTCCAACTCTACATCCGTTTGCTTCAGAGAATCTCTCAAATTCTATTTTTTATCATTACCCAACAAATTATAATCCTTAATGAGATTATAAACAAGACATATTACTATTTTTAACAGTATGTGATAATTGCCAGAACTAATCTAACTCCAATGTTGCATTCAATACAACAGATATCAATAAAGATATATCTGATCCATTTTATTCCCGAAGCCAGGTTACAGAAATCCAGTAAACCAGTAAAAATAAGAAGACGGAAAATACGAATAAGAAAAAAGAAAACAAAAAATATAACTGTTGGAATAGAATTTGGAGGATAATGATTATTCGACCACAGCGCCATATCTATTGAGTAAACATCTGTACTTGTTTGACTATAACAAACCGTGAGTTATGAAAAAATCATTGGAAAAAATGAAGAATCATCTTGACGAACAAAGCGCATTTTTGACAGCTAATGATTTTTGTTAGCTTGGTGATTTCGCAAATTAGTATCTCCAACAACCATAAAGCTTGCAATTAGGCAGTTTTGGCAAACCTACGAAACAGCAGCTTTCCTTTAGTACCAGTTCTAAGTTGTGACTATTTTGTACCCAACTTGTGCATTTACAGACTCTAAAGTACCTTTCAGTCTTTATTATTAGGTTATTGACTAACAGGAGGTCATGTGTTTTACCCTGAGATGATAATTAGATCCTTATCAAAGTTATATAGAAGAAAATCCCTGGAAATTTAGTGCATGTACTTCCAAAGCTACAGATTTAAGAAAATGAGTAACAAGTAACCATTTTATAGTCTAAAATGATCATAAAAATGGAAGTTGAATTTATTCTAATACAAAAATCAGAAGATACATGTCAATATCATGTGTAACTTGCGAGATATTGAGATTAATAGTTTATACTCTAAAATGGGTACTAACCCATATCAGTTTAAAATTTAAGGTATTAAATTCAATTATTTACATATTCCTTATTCTGTGCAGCAATTTCCAGATTTCGATTATGCATAGTCCAACAGTAATTACCTTTTGAATTTTATTTCATTTTTCACCCAAAACCGGGTGAATGAATAAAGAAATCCAGCAGTTTGTGCAAACTAACGAAACAGCAGCTTCCATTTAGTACCAGTTTTAAGACTGTGAGTGCTGTAGTTGCTGTGAATTCAGCGCCACTCCAGCCAGCCAGCCAGACAGCCAAAGTGAATATAATAGTGTTTTTTTTTTTTATATGCGCTCGAAGTCTGTCTTGTACCCTACCTCGAAGATGGTATGAAAAGAGAAGTGCATATCCATGAAAAATCATCTGTAAGAAGAGTGAAGGAAACTTTTCTGAGGAATCGCATTATCCAAAAACTTTTTTCATAGCTTACTTAATCGGCTGCAAAAAAGGAGGAGATTCTTTATTCGTCTGTATATGTTGCATATATATTTTTATGTATGTTTGACATAACTTATTTGTTCATGAACCGATTTCAATGTTTCATTCAAATTTGAAAGAAGAATTCCACCCTGATTATGATTTCTAATAAAAAATGTTGTACCTCAGATAAGTTCTCATTCTGGAAGCAAAAATCTGATCATTGAATTAGGGTGGAAGATAGGCAATGGTTCTACATATTGGATAGTATGTCCGGGTTTTCTTGAAGAGTTCATCTCCAACGAAGATCAACCATGTGTTGAAGAAGCTCAATATCCCTGGCGTTTTTCTTCAAACCAAACGTGGAGAACATACACCTATACTATATATTCTTTAAATAGGAACCGACTTTAAGCTATGTCACCAAAAAATAAGAAATAGGAATTATCGAATCTTCTATGATTTTTGACACCATGAAGCCGGCTTATGAAGAAAATTGATACGTAGGAGCCGATCTCTAGTTGTCAAGAACTATAGGAGACTCAGGAAAACTTACTTCTCACTTTTTGGTAGTATATGTTGATGTCGCTCCCTATTTTTGAATAGAAATTTTATCACGACCATCTAGCTTATCTGTGTTAGGAGTTTTGCAGTAATTTCTTTTTTCCTGCTTTTTTCTCTATAGCATTGTTCTCTTGAAACACGTCAGACATCGAAAGTGAATATTTAACATAACAAACTCCATTTTATTCTCACTTAAAAAAAAACAAGAGAAAAAAGGGGCAATCATATGAATTATGGGTAGAAAGTGGGGATGACAACAAAGATGCGACTATACTGCAATTTCAATTCATCTTAAACTAAGAAACTTCGTCTTGTATCACTGAGATATCCGCCAATATATTCGAAAAATGATAAAGAGAGGGAAAAATATACAAAGAATACAATCGAAATGTTGAGTCTTCCAGAATTGGAAGTTGATTGTGATCCTTAATTTTTGCTGTGCTCCATTGTCCCGGATACCTCTCTCTTCGATTTTCTTCATATCTTGATTGAACTTTTCTCCTTTTTCACATAATAGACGAAGTTTGTTTTGAGGTAGTATACCTGAATCTTTGTTATGAGATCTTGACATTAAGACAAAAGCTACTTTTTGGTATTCTATTCTATAATTTACATGTTTTTGGAGAGCCCTATTCTCAGTAAAGTATTGTAGTGATTGAATTGTTCACGCCAAACCAAAAAAGTGAAGGATATCGATTTCATTGTAGTACTAAGCTATTCAACAGGAGTAATATGACATGGTATACAAATAGATTTGGTATACATCCTTTGTCTTATATGACAGGGTGACCAAAATAAAAGAAAAATAAGCTGGTTTCACTTTCTTAGTAACATCTCTCCATTGATACCTCAGATTGTATTCATTACACACAGAACTAAATTCATCTGGAGAATTCACTCACAAATGACGGCTTTCAGTACTTAAAATTATTTTATATCTATTGAAAACTATCTAGGTTGTACAAATTCAGAATATTAGCTTAAAAAGATACTGTACACTAATGAATGAAATATTGAGACACAATAAACTACTCTAAGTAATATACATATATTTTATTCACGTCTAAAAATAAGAATAATAATATCAGTGTAACCAAAATCTTGTCGGGTAATTTTATTGTATTTTGATACCTTGAAGTTGTAACTTCCAACATTAATTATTAATTTCAGTTTACATTTTGTTCCAGATCGAATATATTCATCATTCAGCAATTACTTCAAGAAAACAACTTCTGGTAAGTTTCAAGTGATTTATGCCCTCCTCAGAGATTTAATTTTTCTGATCTCCATTCCACTTTATTTCAATCTTAAAGTCCATTTAATTTATAGTTCAATTTTCGGTCGTCACTTCCAGGCGCCGACCACGAGTCAGTAATCTCAATTAATTACTAACTATTGATTTGCTAATCTGTAGACTGTATCATGTGAGATCAAATAACTCATACCCTATCAATTTTCAGTTCTGTAACTGATTAAGGGCATTAGAAACGTAGAATAGTTGATATATTCCGTTAGGTAATCTCAATGACGTATTAACAGTAGACCCAGCATGCTGCATTTGTTTTGATGCAGGAATAAACAGTGGGGAGAGGAGGGTAAACATCGTTGTATCGCAGGTTGCGTTTTTCATTTGAAAAAATATCGATTGTGAGATGTGAAAAAAATCTGTTTTTTTCTTATTTTGAATCAATTAATATATTATTACTTCTATTTTAATAAATATTAACATACAGTACAGAATATAGGCGTGCACTTCTAAAACATAAATAAAAGCAGGCAAACCGCATAACAAGCATGTTTACTCCCTTCGCTTCTCAGAACCTCTCACCTTGTAAGTGCTAACATCACAACAAACTGTGGACTGCCATAGGACGCGCTGGGTCTATTTTAATAATACGTCATTGGGTAATCTATTTCTCTTTGATTTTGAATACGGATTGAAGCTTTAAACGAGGATAGAGAAAGTTTGTTATGGAATAATTTGTTATATTGTTGTGTCTACCAACTTTACAAACAATGTCAAATTGATTTGCAGGGCTTAGAACAAACTTCCGGACTGAAATTGATTCTTCTTGTTTTTGTTTACTCACCTACTTTTGTCAAAGTATATGCTAGTTAGATTGATGAATATTGACGATAAATATAAACACTAGCAAACTTTTCACAGGGACTCTTTCACATTCAAAACAAATTTTTAATTCTAAATATCAGTTTGAAACTTTTTCCTTCGAATATCATACTGACGCTATCTTTTCTATCTTTAAGGTTATGAATCAGTTTTCAGTTGAATTATTATTTTCCTATAATAATAATAATAATTGGCATTATCTAATTTTGATAGTATCAGGTTCGACCATAATAAAATCATTATTTTTGATAGAGAAATTATGTGATACATGTGTTTTATAAGCGAAATGAAATGCCAAAAATTGTGAATAATCTTGCAAGTGCTCTGTTTCTAAAGAATTTATGTGTCATTCAAATTATCTTGAAAACTAATTAACGTATTTCAAAGAGAATAAAAAGAACGGAATCAGATAATTGGACTAAGATGTACACAAAAGATGGGAGATTGAAATGCTTGTCAACCTCGAGTTCAAAATAAAATCTGCTAGCTAATTCGTTATTAAAAAAGATTGTTTACTCTTTTTTGTTGCGTGATGCTCGAGGCACCGCAAATTTTTTTCTAGAAATATGTTTTATATTCATGAGTCTTTATTCAAGTTTCGAATTATCTCACCAAAATATGTGCATAAATATCACTGCTCAACGAATTTCACATTAAAATAATCTTATATTTATTTCTGTTTATTCTAATGACTTGAGTAATTTAGTTCTGAAGTGGAAATAATTTTTACATTGTGGAAAATGTGTGGAATAAATATGAACGCTTGGTAGATCAGTTCTATGTTGCTCCATGTTGGCAATACTGTGCACAACCCTATTCGATAATCTATTTGTCAGGTATTTTGTGAAGTTTAATGTTGACTTGAGCTTCATAACTTCTGCCTGTGTGGATTATAATTATTAATGTTGTAAAATTCAAATTCTTAGAGACATCTTGGAGACAGGTCACAGTCTTTTTATCGCTAACGGCATGACTTAGTTACATTTAAAGGGACTTGGGTATTATATGTTGGAACAGACGATATGATCAACAAATTTATATTGGTAACAGATGAATACGATGCTGGGGATCAAATCTATAAATAATAATTCTCCCAAATCATTAATTTTTTAAATATTTTCATGACTAGGTTAATGGTTTTTTCGAACCATCATACTTTGTATTAATAAGCCAACAAGAGAAAGCATTCCTGTCACGAACTGTCTGATACAAACTAATCATATGAGCAGCAATTTCCGATGATATGTATGATATTATTGCTATTATCAAAGAGATCACTACTTGAGATAGGTATCAATAGAATAGTTTAGTACAATGTTATATTAATCCATCTCTGTCTGTTCGGTTTTTGTGAGGGTGAAGAGGTATCCTGAATTAAGATTTCCAGAGTTTCCAGATTTATCGAAGGATTATGTGTTCGACTAGTATCAAACTGATGTTAATGCTAATCTGGCTTCCATTTGTGTGTAATCTCTGCTTCCTGATTTATAGTTGTCTGGCAATCACGCCCTTAACAAGGTAGACTGTCTAAAGCATATCCGGTTCTTTTACTCACTGCGTCACTATGACATCTGACCGCTATTTTGGGTATTTAGACTACAAATAAGCTTGGCGCTTGTTTTCAACTTTCACATGGCATTTGTAGTGCATGTGATAATTTAACATACTTCAGAGCGCGCCGCTGCCAGGCGCCTTACTATCTGACTTTGCGAATGGGTGTTAAGTCATATATATCCTTGATACTACATCATATCGAAATATGAGCCATTACAAAACTCTTGCGGTCAACGTGCGGTCAACGTGCACATCTTGGGCCAGGGGCCCTCGGAAAGTACACTGTTGACCTCAGGCATTATTGTTCTTTCAACACCCATGATACCTTAATACCTATAATGACATCTTATAAATAAAAAAATGGTAGCATCTACTTCAACATCCTTAATTGTATTAGAACAGTCAGTTTTGAGTCGTAACGCAATGTCACTTTCGGATCAAAATTTTATTCATATATGGAATAATCTATAGCACGTTTTCGTCAGGCAGAGCAGTAAGTGAACATTTTGTTCCAAATGCAAACGGCGACACAAAATACATTACCCCTGCCCGGATATTCATGATCCATGATTTCGATGATGCTATGAAGCTTCTTTCACTCCTCACTTTCCTACATGTGTCTTAGTTGATCAAAGAGTCATCAATTACCATGAAATCAGCAAAGACAATCAATTGCATTTCTCTGGTTACTAGGTACTTATTATTAAGTGACCGATAGGTGAAGGAATCAGCACAATAAATTGCAGGAAGAGGATCGAAGACATATATATATATATATATATATATATATCAACGTGCGAGAGTGTGGAGGTTCGTAGGAGTGGGGTAGTCTGGTGCTTCTCGGGATACGGTGTGGCTAGAATCGTCAAACCCAGCCGTCTATGGCCAATCCTATGTGCAAGGCTAGGTGGCACTTATCCGAAGTCCCAAGCGACTAATAGAAAGTCGAAACCAGACTTCCCCATTTTCGACGTCACTGGCATCCATGTCCAAAATAAAGCATCCTCCTTCCGTCTTTGGGTAACTCAGGATCGATGCTTGAGCTAGAAGTTACTACAGTTGCTCGAAGGCGACTTGGCAGTCTTTATCCCAGCTATATCTACGATTTTCTTCCGTCAGTCTGGTCAATGGTTTTGCGATATTGGCGAATCCACAAACAAATCTTCTGTAATAGGTACAAAGCCCGAGGAAACTACGCAGCTGATGTTTATCTGCAGGTACCGGCTATTCTTGATTTGTCTTAATCTTCTCTGCATTAACTGCCACGCCTTCTTCGGAGACCACATGTCCCAAATAGTTCACCCGTTTTTGGAATAAGTGGCACTTCTTTTGACTAAATCTTGAACCAGCTTTCTATAAATGCTGAAACATCTGTTTCAGATTCTTCAAATGGTCTTTAAATGATTTTCCCATCACAATTATATCGTCCACGTATACCAAGCAAGTTTTCCATGATAATACTTTAAGTACGGTCTCCATAAGTCGCTCGAAAGTAGCAGGAGAATTACATAGGCCAAATGGCATGACCATTAATTGCTACAATTCACTGCCGATAGTAAATGCAGTTTTTCTCGGTCTTTCTCGACCATCGCTATTTGCCAATAGCCACTCTTGAGATCTAGGGTCGAGAAGATCTTTGACCCGGCCAGGGTATCTAAGGTGTCATCAATCCTGGGCAGAGGATAACTGTCCTATTTGGCAACGTTATTCAACTGGCGATAGTGAATATTCTCCAGTTTAGGTAGAGAAAGTATTGTTATAGAAACATGTCTGCAGATTTGACATGTACGAATATAATTCTATAACTGTGTTGAATTTATAACGCATTCAGCAATAGATATATTAATATCTAGACTTATCCGACTTCAAGATCAATGAATACCTACACCACCTTTATAAATTGAATTTCGAAATCAAAAATTTCAACGATATTCAATTCGAAAAATACATCAGTCTGGAGATTTAGTATCCAAATACAAATGCGCTATGATACTTGCGATGATATATTAATGAGTAATTAAAATGCAGTATTGATATCATTATGCCTATGACTGACTGATGTATCCAACACGATGGAAGATCAGATTTACTGCATTGTCTTAGCGATAGAATATATGCTGTGGCAGTAAACCTACTACTACCTTGCCTGGATAAACTAACATCCATTATCCCTTTTTTGAAATTCCGAAGCACTCAACAATCACAATTATATATTTTCCCGTGACAATGGAGCTGTGTACGTATTTTCCTACTTTACTCAAGTAAGAGTTGTAGCTACGTTTTTTGCTTTGGTGTCCAAATTACTTATGCACGCTAGTTTAATTGATTCAAATAGAAGTGTTAAAGTATCAGCCAATGGAAACTGCTTTGATTCATTTAATCAATTTGATTGATCAGTGATGACACAGAAAAAATAAGAAACTTATATTGTCAACAAGAAAATAGACTATTCAAATCGGATTAATTTGACCCGTGATTCTGTCATTATAATGATCTTTGTTATTAAATGACTTCTGGTGTTAAGAGTTGATATAACTGTATTAGTCACGCGGAACACTTGAGCAGCAATCAAGAAACTTGAATCATGATCTCACGGCAACCGTAATGGCACAAATACCCTCGATTGTAAATATCAATTTTCACTTGTACTAAGTACAAGGAAGTATTGTGAAACCGAAAAAATTCACCTATCGAGATTTTGATGGAAATACCTGTTTTCAGCATCCCTGAATCCACTTTGACTAGTTTCGGCTTGATGTCGGTACATATGTGCGTTCGTGCGTACGTAACTTGCAAATCTTAAGACTGGTTGAACGTATGTTGAAATTCTGTATTCAAGACTGGTATAGGGTCTAGTTGTGCACCTCGCATTATGGTTACAATCGTCTGTACCGAAAGTGCACTTTACTTCAAACTTTTTTCGAATTTTCCTAATAAATCCAGAATGATCGACCATAGAATGTTGAAACTCAGTATTTGAACTTGATGTTGTATCAGAAAGGTCATTTGCTATTTTTGTATGAATCGGCCAAGCCAGAAGTGCACTCTACTTGAAACTTTTTTTCAATTTTTTGCATGAATCTAGAATTATCAGCCACAGCATATTGAAATTGAGAGTTTGAACTTGTTGTAGCATCAAAATAGTTATCTACTATTTTTGTATCAATCGGCCAAGTCGGAAGTGTAGTTCACGAGTGTAACAGACATTCAGAATTTGCGGTATGGAACAATCAGTTTCATTGAAATGCTAAGGTGGGCAATGATAATCTGTAGTCAATTCTTTAATTTTGTTTGACATTTTACATGTCAAAATATTTTTCCCTGAATTTCATTTCGTAAGCACGACAAAAGCGACAAAATTGGATCAGAACATGCTTTTTCATACAAATTTAAAATTAATTTTCATTATGTTGGTCACACGGTCCAGCTTTAATTTCAGCATTATTGAACTTCAAATATACATACTTATCAAACCTCTTGAAGGCATGAAAAACAAAATAGGGCACTGAAATCTACGACTATCTGACGGTCTCAAAGTACAAGGAAATATTATGAAACCGACAAAATTCACATATCGAGATTTTGATGTATAGTGTGACGTGCGAGAGTGGGGGAAGCTCGTAAAAACGACGTAGTATGGGGAGGGGCTTCTTGTCCTCGTTTACGCCGCGCCGCGTCGGAGCGCATCACCCCTCCCAATAGAAGCCTTTAGTGATATTCTAGGAATGGAAAAAGTCGAGAAATAGAAACATTCGAGAAATCAATATTTCTCTATATAAGGCCAAGCAAAAGACGTGAGGATAGAACAGTAATAAGAGTAGTACTGGTGAAATAAATATCGGACAGTAAAGTTAACAGTGTATATAAATAGTGAAATATAGATATCTGTGACCTTGTTTAAATTAGAATTAAGTGACGAATGAATAGATATAGTGTTATCAGTGACATAAGGAGAATGAAGCTTTTATTTCATTTAGATAATTAAATAGTGACTTTTATTCAATTTCAAATTAGATTTCGTCAAGCAATAAACATTACAATATATTCGTTCTGATCATCCCTGAATCCATTTTGACTATTTTTGGCTTGATGTCAGTACGTATGTACGTATGTTTGTGTGTATAACTCGCAAATCTCAGAATTCGTCAAACGTATAATGCTGTAATTTTGTATAGAAGATTGGTATAGGATCGAGGATCTTGATGTGCACCTCGCATTATGGTTGCAATTATCTGTACTGGAAGTGCACTTTACCTGATACTTTTTTTGAACTCTCTACATAAATCAAAAATGATTAGCCGTGGGATACTAGAATTCAGTATTTGAAATTGTTGTGGCATCCAAATGATCATCTCCTATTTTCGTCTCAATCGACCAAGCCGGAAGTGCACTTCATATAACAGACTTTTCGAATTTTTCTCATAAATTTAAAATAATCAGTCGCAAAATATTGAGATTCCGTATCAAGCACTTTAATAGCATCTAGTTGTACACTTTACATTATGATTGTGATCGGCCAAGCCGTAAGTGCAGTTTCCTCGAAACATTTTTTAATTTTCCGCATAAATCCAAAACGATTGAACGTAGAATATTAGAACACAGTATTCAAGATGATGGTACTGTCTAGATGCTCATATTCTATTTTTATTGAGATCGACTGAGTCGAAAGTGCACTATACTTGACGATCTAGAAATTTTGCGCATAAATTCAGAACTGTTAGCTGTAGAATCCTGGAAATCAGTATTTTTGAATTTTAATTTAAGAATGATGACATACTGTTTCCATAGCAACCAACTAGCCGTGGAATAATGAGATGTTGTGTTTGATTACATATATCCAATGATGTACAAGTATGTCATGTGATGTCCACGTCAAAAATTTTTTTCATGAATAACAGCTAAGAAAATATAGAAAATTGTGAAACAATTCTTACGAAAAGCTGTCGAAGGCCTATGTTTGTCAATTTCCTTTACTAGATGGCTCATTTCATGCTGACAAACTCCACAGATTCTTTATGATGGATATACATTTGTAGACCATCATCTACTTATATATTCTATCTTCCCTGGAATGACAGATTTGTATTGAACGTGTTTTGATTAATCGATATATTATCCTCTATTATATGACAATGCAAATGCTTAAAGTGTACAACTGCTGTGCGGTTGACTCTGGGTAATATTTGAGTTATAAATTTCAAGAAAAACCGCATCAAAAACCCTTTTCGTACAAAAACATCACACTTCAAATCTATTTATATAATTCATGGAATTTATGTGCAATTTAAGAACGAAATATAGAGGAAGATAAAAATGAATGTGAAAATGGAGCAGTTGATCTGTATGCCAATATTTATTAACGATCTAGCAGCACAAAAAAATTTACTATATTGTGGTTCTTCAAGTTATATCGGACGAAACGTTATGTGATTGAATTCCAGACGATTCCCAGAGAAATTCGAAATGTCACTAGCATTTAGTAAATAAATTATGCGATTGAAGCGCACTGACTTTCATATACAAATGTATTGATACAGATTGTGTATTGAAAATTAATTCATTTGATTTCCAGCAACTGAATATTTACATCGGCATTGAGTCGTTAAAGCTATCTTCAATTTCTATTCTTCTCGGATTCAACAAGCAAATAATGATGGCATTAGATTCTGAAGGACAATTATTATTTTGTATACTTGAAAATTGTAGAATGGAGATCGCAAGATCTGAATGCCCAATTTCCAATCATATTTGAAGAGGCCCCATTGAAAGAAACGGAGCGAAAATGTTAAAGGCAGAGGAATGCACGTTCATAAGTATTTGATAAATAAGCATGGCGGAGAAATGAACGTAATCCAGCATATTCTCCTGTTCAAGTGCCACAAGATTACATCAGTTTTCAAAATTTGTATAAAATTGTCACCATTATTATATTAAAAACATCAATTACATCAAAATATTACATTCAATATTTGCTGCTATAGTAATATGTAATCTGAACTAGCTGATTGAATGATGTTTTACTAATTAATCATGAATCACGGTAAAATAATGAAAATAGCGTTCTACAGACAGTATTCAATTCCTGATAGGGAACACTATGCTTCATTCGATTTTTCAAATTAACTTGTTTACTTCCTCGTATTTTCCTCCCTCACAAATTAAATCCTGATTCTACAAATACCACCAATTGTGCTAACTCCAAAAATTAATTCCAATGACATTAGCCCTTGGCTTTAATCCAACTATTTCACGTGCTACAGACAAAAAACAAAATACTCTCTCAGAGGTATCATCAATTTTGATACCACTTACCCGAAATCACCAGGATCTCTCTCCAAAAAATTGTTCAGCGTCCGGGGACCTTGTTCATCTCTAATGAAAGTAACACCATCCACAATATTGTACGCTGGATCATTATCGATGCTGTGTAGTTTGTTTAGAGCACTTATTCCTACGCAGTACCCCAATGATGTTTTTGAAATTAGACACTGATCAAATGTAAATTTTGGATTAGGGGAAACGTTCACTCCTAAAACAGTGGAGAATATTGAGAAGAAAATAATTTTGTACATTGTGCACTAGTTCTTTTGTTGGATGCTGAAAACTGGTCTGGGTTGACTCTTGTAGAGGTTTTATAACTTGGATATGTTTCAGTGATTTTTGCCCTCTCTGCTTCAAGAGAAAGTGGAGAATTTTATTTCAACGTCTCTCATTTTGATGCTGTTGTTTTGTCGAAACAAAGAAAGGAAAAGTTGGAGTTATATAAAGAAGAGTTTACACGTAATTCAGGTCACTCTTACATGAAAATTATCTTGTGAATAAATATCGGTGGTTTGAAAGTCACTATTTCAGTTATTACTTTTTGCAAGATTAGAATAAGGGATCATAGTTTCAGCTCTAGAAATGATTTATTGGAAGTTTTGTAGCTTTCCTCAACATATTCCGTTTATAAATGAACACAAAAAAATAATGGAAAGCTCCCTGGTAAGCTTAGATCTGCGACAGTCCTTAGTAGATCAATTACCTGTGTGACGATTGTTGGAACAATTATTATTGAGATGAATGAGATACACTTAGGATTAACCAAAGATTGTTTGATTGTGCATTAGTACTATTTATTTCATTTTGTTTCCAATTATAAGCAGATTATGTAACTGATAATGGTATCCACCGACATTGGATCGTCCATTAACAGTTATTTATATGAAGATGAAAGGTCTGAGTTTGGTTGCCACGGTTAATTCAAGACAAACAAACTTTTGTCCGAATATTCCTCGATCAATAATAAATTTAAAAAAGTTCAACAGCTCCCTGAAACATGCAGCTTTTAAGTTAACATGCACCTGATAAGGCTTCGGCGGGCTGTTATGTACTTTCGAAAACTTTAAAATCATTTTGTAACTATTAGTGATCTACAAATATTATAGTTGGAATTTTATTATTTTGCAAATCTACATTTCAAATTTGATTTTGTTGGAGATATTGAAACGATAAATCCCCGTAGGATAGATCAGTATGCTCATTTAGCTTGAGACAGATGACAAACAGTGAAGTTTCAAACAGCCAATTAACTGCCAGGTTCTGTTAGAAGCGTGATATTATGCTTGACATATTGGCAAAGAACTTCCAAACAAGTTACAAAGTTCTTGAAGCCGTTCACGGTTCAATGATCGACTGAAAAAAATAAATAGTGACAGTTTGGAAATGAGCTCGAATCACGTCATCAAATTCGCGGTTCCCATGACAAAATGTTAAATGTACCACATCTCCGCTCTAGACAGGGACATCCAAGCACGAGATGTCCGATAGCAAGTGAAAGTATTCAGCATTGTTCCAAAGCTCCCACAATGACAATAAACTTCAATTTTCTTTAATAACATCCTTTTCGTTACGCCTTCTACTTTCCTCCAGAGAAATATTTCGGCCAAGACTACTACAGACTATTTTGTGAATCTAAATATTGTGATTTAGATATGAGAAAACAAGGAAGAAAGTGAATGTATCTATAAACATTGAAGTATTATTAAAACAGAACATTCCACGGAAAGTTATAATACTAGTGAGAATGACAATGAAGAACACGATGGCCAAAGTGAAAATTAGAGGGAAAAGGACAAAAGAATTCTTGTTTAACAATGGTGTAAGACAGGGAGATGCACTTTTTACAACATTATTTGACCAAGCACTAGACGAAGCTCTCAGCAAAGTAGCCAAGAACGGTAATATGTGGACGGATCACTGAAAGCGTCAAAAAACTCAAAGATATATATATAGAAATGGAGAAATATACAGAGGCGTCAGGACTACAAACAAGCATAAATAGAATGAAATACATGTAAGTCTCAACAAGAGAAGGAAGAAATAAATCAGTCCAAAACTTAAACATACGAGAAAAAGAACTTGAGGGAGCGTCCAATTTCACTTACTTTGGTATGAAAGTATCGAACGACGGAACCATGAGCCCAACAATCAAAGAAAGAATATTAGCAGGAAATTAGGCATATTTCAGCAGTATTAAGTTACTCAAAAACAAAATAATATCGCGTACAACCAAGTTTCAAATCTACAAAACACTAATTCGATCAGTAATAAATTTCAGCTGTGAAACTTGGACTCTTACTGCAGCGGGAATGGGAAGCCTTGAAGTCTTTGAAAGGAGAATATTTCGAAAAATATTTGATCCAATACAAGTAAGACAATATTGAAAAACCCGATATGACAGAGCTAGATGAACGAATTGACCGGCAAGACATATAAAAGCCGAAAAAATTAGATGGACAAGGCACTTAATAAGGATAAGACCAGAGAGAATGCCGTAAGAAATATTCAAAGGAAAAATATATGCCAGAAGAAAACAGGGCAGACCAAGAAATAAATGGACAGATGAGGTAGAAGAAGACTTGAGAGCAATGGGAGTCAAGAGATGGAGAAAAATAGAATAGAATGGAGGAAGGTTGTGAAGGAAGTCTAGGCCCACACCGGGCTATAGCGCTAACAAAAGAAGTATTGCTTCAATAATATTGACCGTGTAAGCCGAGAATCATGGAACATAAGGACTGGGCCTTGATTCTTGAAGCTATGCGTTCGCATTCACATACCAAACTTTTGGGGTCTGAACGTATACGTGTCAAAATTTCTATTCTCCACTGTTATTCGTTTGCAGCGCTCGCACGATTGTCGCATACGTTTGGTTGTCTGAAGCACAGCATCACACTTGACCGTTTCACAACGAATGGACCAATCAGATTCGAATATTTAGGCGGTAATAACACGTTGCGCAGTGATCACAGACCGCATTGCCGCTGATATTTCACGTGTGACGTTTCCATTAGCCTTATTTTCCAAGCTGTGTTTGTGCCATTCATGAGATGAAAAATGAACAAGACCAAAAAGTTATGCTGGTTGAATTTATGCAGCAGCATCCACAGCTCATAAGTGGAAGATTGGATTCAAACTTCACTTACAAAAAAATGATCTTTGGGAGGAAGTAATATTATTGTTAAATGTTATTCCTGCAGCGAAAAAAGATTGGAAAAGCTGGAAAAAGGTAGTTATTGCTTGGCTTCATACAATTGTGATTCAAAGTTTTATATTGAGCTTCAATTTTAGACTTGCCATAATATTCGTACGAGAACAAGAGAGAAGAAAAAATAAATGAATCCTTATTTAATCTGAATAACCGCATGAAATGTTTCTCAGGTGAATCGAATAGATTTTCTCTATTCCGCAACTTCCGATCAGAATCTTCTGCTTGTACTCCAGCTTCTACCAATGTACTACCCAAACGCACGAAAGTCCTACGTTCAGAAACGTATACGTACATCAAACGCACTCTCGAGAATACCAACAAAAGGATTCCATGCGTTTCGATGTTACAGACGTATACTCTTTGATTTGAGAATAAAGGCCCTGGCAGCTTTACATCTGTAAGTTTTGCGGTGGTGTTTACCCATAAACATTTTTATTGGAGTACAGCAAGCACAGTGAGCGTAGCTACCTTCCTATTCATTCTAGCTATTTTTATATGTTACTGATAGTAGATGTCAGTAGTTTCTTCATCAATTGAAACATAATTTTGCATGCACATGGAACTCAAGGTGATACGGGTCGTGGCAAAGCCTGATCTCATAAATTAGATCTATGACTGGAGATACAAAGATATTTGAGATACAAAATGACTTAATGATCAGTTTACAACTAGTTTCACATAACAAAATTAGTATGAAGAGAATCATTAACCACTCGAAATATTTCTATCGCACTTACTTGGTGTGACAAACAGGATTTTTCCCCAACGTCCCTCATCTTCCATATTTTGACAATTATCGAGCACATTGCCGTCATTAAGTCTCACCATAATTTGAGATTTGGGAAAACGAAAGCAATCAACAAAGCCTGCAGTAAAAATATAAATATGGCGACATGTGGCATCATGTCTTAGATCATAAATAATATCTAGATGGAAGAAGCTGCGAACGGTTACGACGGAAAGAGATGGAAGATATATTGTAAGAATGCTGGAGAAATAAACTGTGCAAGCGTGACAAAAATCAAATTTCGATTCTTCAAGCCCTCAAAATGACAAACACATGATGTAATGAGTTCTTATCTCTGTAATAAATATTTATATTCATTCGCCGTTTTCCAGTTGCAAAGTACATCTTCTTAACATTAATTTTATAAATAGCAAATAAAATTCGATAGACATCGCAGTTCGTTTCACTTCATTATTCTTTCTTTATATTTTATTTCTTTGTCCCTCTAACGTAAACTGTATTTTCCTCTCTTTCTGGCGTAACCGTTCGCAAAAATGTGTTGTGTGATATAGGACTCCTTCCATCTAGATATTATTTATGATCTAAGCATCATGTACCCTTGCCCGCTGTTAACCTTAAAATCGCACAAGTTGTGAATAACTCAGTAAATATTTTGAATATCAGAAACCTGTCTGCGGAGCTACAGTTGACTTAAGTTTTGACCATTTTCGGTTCCAGCGGTGTTTAAAATACCGAGGGTGCCGTAATAGGTTTGAATAAAGCCACGTCAAGCTTCTCACTTACAGCTCTAAACTTATTACACGCTGTGCTACACTTTGGGATCTATAGCTGATGAGTTTTTCTTCTTCTTCTCTATTTCATGACTCTTGGCTGAAATATCATGCAATGCAATATTCAATGTGGGTTGTAGATTTTATGAAATGAGGTAGATGATACCAGGCTGGCGCTTAGACTATGTTGAGCGTATAATGGAACGCTATTGTCCAGGGGGCTAAAGTTCAGAGTACATAATAGCAGAAGTTATTGCTGAGAAGAACAAGAGTTAAAAAAAGCTCAATTATGATAAGTAGTTCTGGAAAAAAATGTGTTAATTGAGACTACTTATCTGAAGAATATTGTAATCTCATATTTTAGCAGTTGCAGATAAGCAAATACCAATAATCACATAATTAACATCGAATATTTACTATCAATAAGATAATCATTTATTTGACCTGGTAAGAATCAAATTACAACGTGAGCTGAATTTAAAGACAGCTTCGTTTCAACTAAGAAGCGTAAACCCCAGTAACGAACTTACCTGCTAGTTAAACAATTCACTATTTAAAATTGAATTAAGAGACATTTATGTTGTCAAGAAAACTTTTGAATGTTGTACACTTGTCGCATTCTCACAATCTTGTTTTCAAATTTAATAGAACTTGACATTAGTCTCCATCTGATTTATTAAATTAGTGAAACTTTCAATTTTCTTATTCACTTAACAATGATTCTTATTTTTAGTGAAACTTTTCTTTGTTTTGCACTCCTTTTCTCTTTTAAAGATCTTATCCTCCCGGAACATTTACATAACGATAATTTGTTGCAGTGTCTGTCATCCTTTTATACTGGAAGTGGAAATTAAAATATCTGTATTCAAAACACGTTATTAATTTAATTTTAAATAGTACTTGCAGTGTAATTAATCAAAATAATACCCATTTGGGTGACGAATTTTAATTACGTGCTGTGGGCAAGGGAGAATACTCTTTTTCGCGTAAAAAAAAAGCGTGTACATGAGAATTTTTGACTATACGGAATATGAAATTGATGCAAGCAATCATCGCAGGTATCATTATATCATTTTTATTGCAAACATTGTCTTATGAATATTAAGATATACTGATTTTGATGTATGAATTAGTAAAGTTGTCGATTTTGCTTGAATAAAGGGTATGGAATTTTGATAGGAGATTAATCAATTGACCAACAAAAAGCTAGAAGAATTGTGATGCAACCAACCATAAAAATTCTAGAGTATTAGGGGGCTTCGTACGGACCTTTTACAAAAACAATATCTCATTCGGCAAAAATCGAAGTTGTATTAAATAAAATATCATAGTTTTCAACTCCCATGCTTGGAACATTCAAGAATGAAATCCTAGAAAAATATTTGACTAAATGTATAAATGAATGGCAAATAGATATGTATTTTGATTGGAAGAAATATGATTCACTTTATAAAAGCTTAATGTCTTTGATTGCTGGTACATATAAAGCAGATGAATGAAACAAGAGATGTTAAAGTATAACAGCAAACCAACATGTGAAAGGCCAAAAGGTAGATTGAAAATAAGATGGATCGATGATGTGCGAAATTATATTAAAAATCTCGAGGTACAAAACTGGAAGAGTACAGCCAGAAATAGACGACAATGGATACTAAGGGCAGCCTTCATCCTGCAAGGATAGTAGAGTTGAACAAGAAAAAGAAGGAGCTGGCAAAATTGAAATTAAATAACTTGAATCGCAGAACAATTATTGATAAGGTTTGTGACTCAACGGCAATAGATCAAAGTATACTGCGTATTCTAGGATAAAATATACAAGTGGTCGCCCAGTGGTCGAAATTCAACCGTAATTGATTATATTGCTGAGTTTGAACGTTATTAAGTTTAATTCTCCAACCCTGGAGGTTTCAGTTAAAATTAAGTTGCTATTCGACACTCTTTCCAAATCTTGGATGGAAAATAGTAGTTAATATTCAAGATCTTGGAGTGATTCTATTCTTGCCCCCTGGAAGAAAGAAGAATCATCAAGCTTCTACTTCTTGATACATGCCAGCAAAGAATAATATCGGCTTTCGCAATAAACTAAAATGAGACATCTTGTATATATTTTTAGCTGTCTGCACTTCTTCTCCATATGAATTTAAGGACTTTGAGTATGTCGAATCTATAACATTCCGTCGTGCGAGCAGTACAAAGTTTTCTCTTCACGTGAAATTGAAATTGGACACCTGTATATAATTTGAAATTTCCGCACTCCTTCTCCATATAAACTTTAAGTATGTCAAATCTAACATTGCTTTGTGTGCACAATATGCTTGAAAAGGGGCACAAAATTTCTCTCCATATATTAATATATAGATTAAAATAGGACATCCCTCTATATGATTTCAACTTTCTGCATTTCTTCTTCATATAAGCTTAGCTGTGTCAAATCTCACATTCCTTCGTGGATGCAATATGCTTAAAAAGAGGACGGAAAGTTTTTTGTTCACGTATTGATATTTGCTCCTGGTTAATTTGGCTTCTGCTAACATCATATCATCCATTAAATCCACTGGGCTGACGAAAAGAAGCTAAATTTAATTTCAACTAGCAAAAATTGAAAGTATATCCAACTCCTCCACTTTTATGCTGATTCCTACTCACAGTCTTTCGGCTGAGAAGTGCCCATCAATAAATCGCTCGTTTATATAGACACCGAATGGCGATTGATCAAAAACATGTTATATTTATAGGAACGGAGGTTGCTTTGGCTTTGAATAAGAACACCTGCGTGAGATAATCTACTAATAATATCAAATAAGATCAATAATGCTTTTGAACTCATCCAGTGGTCGAACTGCAAAGAATTGACATTGATATTGACTTGATAATAATTGAAATCAATTCAGCATGGGAGCTGGACATATCCTCGATTGGAAGTTTTTATGAAGAAATGACAAACTAAATCAGGTCATCTTCCTATAAAAACAAGATCGGGATTGAGATGACAAGAGTTGGAAGCTCAAGACAAGATGGGGCTATGTCAATGTCACCACAAATCATGTATTGTTTTTATTAGAAATCCAATTGAAATTAGGGTTGTATTCGATAATAGCACTCTACCCTTGAATCTGTAAGTACTTACCTGTTTTATAATTCATAACCACTCAGAGAATTGAAACCAGTCGGAAGCAGTCCTTGTGAGATAGTTGAAACCTACATTCTTATATAATTTTTTCTTGCTTGGAAACTCTCATATATTAATCAATTTATCAAGACATTGTTCGAGAGGAATAGGAAAGTGATTCAAAGTAAAGTTCTTCTTGCTATTCTCTGAATATGTGTGTCTTCTCCAATTTCATCAAAAAATATTAAGTTTTGTTTTGCTGTGAAAATCATGATTCAACATCATATACGTACACTTTGATGGTAAATTACATTGCTTTGTTATTTTTATTTCTTACAAAAAATATGTACAGTGTGAATATTGTTTCAGATATTCAAATAATATAATAAATATTTATATTGCTACATTTGATACAAACTGTATTCATTTCTCTTACTGTAAATTACTAACATATGCGCTGTAAGGAATATTATTTGGATCTTGCACTAAAGCTCTTCTATAAGGACCGTGATGCTCATCGAAGCTATTCACATGCGAATGGGTATGATGAGGATGTGCCACAACTTCATAGCTTTGAGACGTGTCCTTATTCTCTAAGATCTTCTTTATAGCTACTATTGCGGTTATTACTAAAGCCACTTTACCAATAATCAAAGATTTGAAAGCCAAGAGAGCAATGCCACCCAACAAAAGAGGTAATACGACTGCAGCCTTAAGTTTAAGGAGAATTAATAGCGGTAGCAGAAACTTCTTCTTCTTCTTTCGACCTGTGGAATTATTTCTGATGTTAATCTAGATCATACCAACCCAAAACACTATACAGCAATTGCCATAAGGACATCTTTTTTTTATCTCCATTCATCATCATACACATTGGGCAAAAGTCTTCGATGGATAAAGAAGAATCTATCTCATTGGCGCCTGTGGAATACTGGCCTATTCAAAATATACTTATTAATTTAATATTCCTCAGAGTTACTTTAAAAAATATTAGAGGTGCAAAAAAGCCAGAAAGAACTCAAAAAGAACAGATGTACTGATAGACCTGTAGAACCGAGAAAAAGGGAAATTTTATAAGATTTCGATACTCATAAAATCCTATTTATGCATGAAGGATGTTACTTCTCTAAACTCTACTATTACGCAAAGCAACTAAATATAACTACAACTACAAGCATTGGATGATAAAAGAAGTAGAATGAAATGAATCTGTTTCGTCATGTAACACTACACCAGGAATTATTTTAGCCTAGTGACATTTTGAAATAGTTGTGGGCTCCAATTCTGATTGGTGTATCTCAATTAAACGGTGACTGAAATAGATGGGTAAAGTTGGAAACTAAATAATCTAAGCTTTAATGACATATTAAAGTGTTAACTGATTTAAACTTTGAACAAAACGATTAGTTGGTCTGCGGATTGACCAGTAAATTCTAGGAAAGTTAATTGCGGGCTTGAATCGAAACATGGTCTACATAAAACTATAACTTATGATCAACGTCGATTTTGGAATTAATAACTTTACCATACTTTGGAACTTGGAATATCAAATTATAAATGAACAAAGAAGATAGATTTTTCTCTAATATCATCATAACGAATTTATTTTATTCATGATGAATGAGAATTAATGACCAACTTCAATCAATTTATTCGACATTATCTCTTAATATATCTTAGGATACCAGGAGATATATATTTGAATAATTGGATTTGAAGATAAATAAAAATTTGAATATAGCGATAAACGAAGATGAGAGTACAAATTATGAAGCTCAAATTGTCACTAACAATAAATGCGTGATCTAGGAATATAAAATTTCTATATTGAGTTTATTCCAATTATAATAGAATTCGCTCCCATTTAGAAGCTGCTTAGTTGATTTTTGAGTATGTACGATTATTTTTGCTGATTATTCTGCATTAAAGACTATTGCCGATATGCACTACAAAGCATTCTACATTATTTTGCCAAGCATCTTATTTATTTGATAAAAATAAAGCAAGTTCACAATCGTAGTATTTGAATTGTTTGAAAGAAAGTGGAATCTTCCAGGGAACTGTATCTTGTCGGATACCTAGGTAGACAGGTATCCTGAATTCTAGGGCTGTATCAACCAGGTTTTTTGAGATACTGAACAAAAACTAATAGGTAGAATCTTTGAAAATCGAATAACATAATCTTTATACTACCTTCCTCAATCTCTTATAATTTCTTCACGATTATTTCACTCATGTCAATTATACTGACAAATTTTGCATAGTTACAATGACAATTATAATAATAAACTCCTTGCCAACGGGAATTTACCTCTGAAAATTCCCGTTACCTCGGTAAATTCCCGTTGGCAAGCAATTTATTGCGATGAATTGCCTTTGTCATGGAGAAACAATGCACAGTTCTAATATAAACAAACAATAAGTTCTCGGAAATGTCAAAATTTAATCGTATTGGAAATGCATTTTTCGCCGAAAATAATGAAATTGAAAACAAAAAATTAAAAATTACAAGAGTATATGAAGGCAATTTTGCGCATTTTTCAATAAAAAAGGTTAGTAGTGGCAACTAACATTATTTAATAGATACTTATAGTAGCAATTTCATTTGAGAAATATTCTCCACAAATACCACTCGCGACTTTAATTTTATCATAAATTTTTCTTTCAAACATTGATTACCTTTAAGCAACATCCTTCGAGTCATCTGCTCAGATGAAATCCCTCGAGCTACGCTCTCGTGATTTAATCGGACAGGTGACTCTCATGATGTTGCTAGGTAATCAATGTTTTCAAGAAAATTTTATTGATAAAATTACAGTCCCTTGTGATATTATATACGATAAGATCACTAGAATAATGACAAGCATTAGGCAATTGATTAAATTTCATCCCTGTTCAATGAGAAATATTTTTCATCGATTATATTGAAGATATTGCTTGAAACTCATGCTGAATGATTTCTAATTCATTTTCATCAAACAAATGAAGATACCAATGCTACTTTTGCAAAGCAAAGCTCAATTGACGAATAAGTTATCTGTCTAATACCTTCTTGTTTGCTCATTTCTCTCTTCATCTCGGTTACAGCAGAATTTGGCATCCTGAATTCTAATGTATGTGAGGAACAGAACTTGAAAATTCGATCCATCAGCAAACTGTCAATATTATCGTTTCGAGCTTTTGGTTCATCCGGTAGAGATGAATTTGTGATGTTTTGTCTTTCGTTCGACTCCGGACTCGTAGTTTTTAATACAATGCCTTCCATCAGTTCGATGTTGCTTGGTGCTGAGTCTAAATATTTTAGTGCTCGCTCCTGCAAGAAGGAAGAAAATAGTAAATATACGCGGGCTTCCCCTTGAGAGTATATAAATACTTGAAATGTGAATCATATTATTGGTCCGAAAGCAGAATGTTTCAAATATATCAATGAAATTTAAGAAAAGGTTGTATTGAATTTAACTCAAATCAAGTCACTTGCTTCAGTAACTTCACGTAAATTCATTTCGACGACGAGAGAAGCCCTACTCCCGATACAAATCTTGATTCAGTTTGTAACTAATATCAAACTTTAATTTGCCAAAAGAACTACTGAAGCAATTGGGGCTACCCTATTGAATTTCAATCGAAACTTGCGACAAAACTTTTCCTCATCATCAATGATGTCGTTCATCCTGATAAATTTATCTAATATTCTAAGACTTCGATGAGCTGTCACTAATCAAACTCGCAATCAAAAATACCTCACCAAATTGTGTTTTGATTAAACCCAACAATGAATTCTGTCTTTTTTCTCATTATCATTATCTTAAATGATGAAATTGAGACTTCTAATCAACACTATATTAAAGTCAAGTTCTTCCACAATGAGGAATACTTCATTAAATTGTTTGCTTCAGAAGTAGTTCTCCAGTCATTGAGATGTGTGTTAGAAATGGCAGCTTTATATTCTTATTTGCATTAGAATTCAACTTTAATTTGGTCTGATTTGAAGGCCCCACTCTTAATACATCAGGATTTTTGTATCGAAAAACATCTTCTCCTGTTCCAAAAGAAGCTTATCCAGGATTACTGAGTTTCAGTTAATACTGCATTTTTCATTCGAATAATTCTATAATCAACTACTATATCATACCAATATCAATACAGTGGTGGAACTACAACGACTTGACATTGACATTGACTTGATTTTTACTGTCAATGTGCTACACAAATGGGACATATTTTCATCTAATATTTGTAATAGGGACATGATAGGGACTAGGGCAGGTTATCCTTTTATTAAAATAAGATCTATGATAAATATTAACTGAACACAGTAGAAATCAAGTCAATGTCAATGTCAAGTCGTTGTGGTTCCAGCCCTGATTTGTCTATTGCCTCACAGGGTACCAAATTCTTCGGGAAAAATTAGTATTGTAACCTAATTCGAAGATGGTATTATCAGATCCTCACTGTTTTAAATGCTTCTAAATATATTTTCTTCCATTAATCATCACAATATTAGAATCAACAGCTGCTTTGCAATAAAAAATAGGAATACGATTAAAATATGAATGAGAATAGCATTAGTAATAGTGTGAATTTGCATACACGTAATCTGAATATGGTATTAGTTATATCGATCTAGGACACAATAGATTCAAACTAGATGAGATTTACTGGTTTACTGACCCATTGACAGATATACTTAGAATATTGAATGATTAGAATAAAGCACTTTGTTGATGTTTACATTCAACATTCTCTAAATATTTGAAAATATATTTGGTGAACTAAAATTTATTTTCATGTTCTTTCGAAAGTGAGACCTATGATGTCTACTATGAATATTTTTAAATACCGGTAAAAAGTCACCATCTGTCCTCCAGTGTACAATATTCACACATCTTTGTTTATCGCATTCGAAGAAACTTACCAGAAAAATTTCACAGATTTTAGTTGGACAATAAACTGTTTCTTAATCAAAACTTCATATTGTCGCAGAGTTAATCAAATATTTGTAGATTGGATGGAATGTGTATAATTGTGATACGCAAAGTACAAAGATATTGGAAATGATCGAAAATGAATTTGACGTGACAAGAATAGATTTTCACAGTGATTGCATGCGTAGTGAATTTGAATGTCTCAATGTTGAATATGATTAAGATTGAATGGAATTCTGAATTTATAAAATTGCGGAAATCATGCCCATATGCTTGTTGCATATAATCTCAGGTAAACATTTCAGTCAAATTCATGGAAGGACGGATCAGTTTTCACTGAAAACTTACAAGTGGGAAACTATTAAATATTCTATTTCCGGAACTATTTACAAGCTCAATACATGATAATAATTTGCATAATCGTAATAATAATATTCAGTACATGCTTCCGAATATCATGTTCGTTCCATGTTTCCTTGTCATTGGAGTAGACACATTGACATTCTGAACGATAAAGATTTTAGATAATAATATATTGTGAACAACATTAATAGATATCATTTTCAATGAGTTACGAATATTATGGTATGAATTAAAAAGTATTCTTATTGAATGAAGATGCATGATCCATCTACTACATGTACTCTACTTTTACCACAACCCAATTTTTGTTCAAATCCTAATACTGTTGTTGATGAACTGTTTAAGTATCATAGCAGAGCCCTTACATAGATTCATGTCTATTAGATAAAACATGTATGATCTTTTGCAGCCACGGAAAGCAATAAAAATATTTTTTCAACCAGTCTCACCCGATATATATAATAATTACAGTGAATGACGTATTTGTTCCTCGCAGGAATAGAATATTCCTGTACCTGGAAGGGGAGCAAATGCGTCAAATCATAGAAGTGAAATATAAGTCAAGGCATTAAAATACTTGTGTGCTTCAAGTTACTAATCTTTATATATTTATTCACGAATATGTAGGAAGACGATGATGTAGCAATCACCAACATTCACTATAATAGTTTTAACAACAAAAAATCATCTCGTATCTCCAACCTCAGCCTGGCAAGAACTGGCTTTAGCCAACAATCAACCTTTAATCAGTCTACGCCAGATATTCCTCCATAAACATACCCATCTCCCTTATTTTATCGATTAATACTCCAATAATATTGTTTGTACGGATTCAATCATGATTCCCACATGGCTAGGTGTTTCTTCCACTCTCAATTAGCTTGATAACAAACAAAGTCAGTATTTCTCGAGTCTTTGATAATTTTTCGTATACATCCAGTATAAAACAAATTACTTTTCCAAAGCTTCCGATGAACTTGATTATTCAATATTCTCATCAAGGGCTGAAATTTGTGACCTCTCAAGTAAAATTAATGGCGTTGTAGACAAGTAATAGATGTCAATTTGTCACTATCTGTATCTATAAATCACGTGAATGCATTCAAACGTTAAGGGTACCTCAAGGCTCAGTCGTGAAACGTTTTAGGTTTAATATCCTTTTCGAATGAAATAACACAAGATTTTGATCAGTTGAAGTGATTCTGTTGAATCTTATTCTTCGACTATTCTATACTTTCTCGAAATAATCTTGGCAACACCATCAAGTGGTGCATTAAGAACAAAATATATTGAAACATCAATTAAATGTATCGTAATTCCATTTATACAAAGAATTCTCCAAAATGCTTCCATGACGCTATTGAAAATAGAGTCACAGATCCCGACGTTACAATAAATTACTTCAATCACATGGGCACGGAAATTGTTATTGCCTTCAATGATTGAGCTTAATCACAAGTAATTTCAAAATGTTCAAGGATCTTAATAATTCGAAGCTATTATCAATATTTCTAACCCTACTTTATTTAGAGTACTGCTCAGATCCACAAGCTCCAAATTCAATTTTCAGGAGAGATCCGAAGATGATCAATGAAGATCAACCATTTTTATGATTGAAGAAGTCGATCTTAGGGTTGTTCCTTAAAGCACGTTGCTTTAATATTGTAATGTTTATTGCTTTCAAAGAATTGTTTATTGTTTAAATAAAAACCACAATTTCTTGAATAGAATAAAACTGAAGCTTCATTATTCGAAGTATCACCAAACAAATACTATACAATTCACTTCTTACTCACTATTATTAAACCTGGACCCCAAAGCCACCAGTATTTATTTTTAACAACTTATTTATTTATTACACTGATCACCCACTGGATATTTACTACTTGATATTCACTATTTCACTGTTTCTCAGTCAGGTCGTTTGCCCATATATACACAGATGTCCATTTTTAAAAATGCACGTTACTAGAATTTTCTATCGTGCGGGACGGGGTGTCGCAATACAAAAAGACGAAATGCTCCGTCCCCAGATTCAGGGCTTATTTTATTCTTACGAATTATGACACTTTCGTACGTTACAATATTTTGATCTTGGATATCAACATGGCTGTAGGAATATAGAAGCGCAGTCATCATTTTTTCAATTGATTAACAATACTATAAATTGGGTTGTGTCATGAAAATAAAGTTGTGATTTTATATTATTCTTTCAATAGATAATATCAAACTATAAGTGTTAAAATTATTATTATAAATAATGTAATGTTTATCAGAAAATTGTGTAAAAAATAATCACAATACCAAATTTGAAAAACTCGCATATAATATTATTTCTTTATATACGTGATAGAACCCAATTATCTGCCGTTGAAGAAGATCAAGAATCTTGTCTTCATGGAATAATACTTTTTGTGTAAAACTGTTTGAGTAAAGGTTCATTATGGATCTAGCCACAAGCCACACTATTGGATGAAAACGATCGCTCTTACAGCTTCCAATTTTAAATAATGAGAATTAGTCAGAGGTGAACCGTGAATTTGTAGGGATCTGGGCTAACACTACTTGAGGGCTGGGAATTTTCAAATCTTAGAATAATATTTTTTTGATTCAAAATATTGTCCATCATATTCAATGGCGGCTGGAGGCCCTTTATATCTACGAGGTCTTGGGCTGCAGCCCATGAAGTCCGTCCCTGAGATTAGTACATAAAAGACACTACACTCACTAGGGCCGCAAATAGATAACGTAATATTGGCTATGCAACATTTAGAATAAGTATATAAGAAGCTCCATCATATATCAACAGTTTCCATTTATTGTGGAGATTCATAAGCACGAATTGTAGAAGTTTTCGAAACTATTGACTATGAAAAAAATTGCGGACAAATTTTTCACAAGGGATGTTAGGGAGATCGAATTCCGTATACTTTTTTCTGTCCAAAATTGAATGTAATCAAGAAATTCCATTGTTTTCTTTCTAATTTTCACAATAATGAGTTCTTTCTTCTATATATCACACTTTGAGAATTATATTGCAAAATGAATCAAATATTTCTCAATAAAAAGGACAATAGTTTCAATAATTGTATTCATTTTATGATTTATGAATTTTTCTGACTTTACACCGATCTAATATCAACTTGCTCACTCATCTAGACTTTCCACGTTGATTTATGTGAGTTTTCATTGATTACACAATATGTTTACTTCCTGTCAAGTAAAATTGGAAAGTGGTATTTGGATGTGTTCACATACAATATTCTATTCGACTACAAACCATATCTGTAGATTCAGGACTATTTGATTTTCGGCAGATTCATTTCAATGAAGTTCTCTTATTTTGTACCAGATATAATCAAATATAAGCTTAAAAAATGCAGGAACTATTCTCTTGGTACTCAATTAGATTCTGAAAATGGAATATTTGAGACTATTCTGTAACTCGATCGATAAATTTTTATCGATTATTATGTATTTCAGCCAATGAACATAGATAGCACCGACAAATATTCTGAATTTCCGCTTGTTACAATTGTTTCCATTCGTCAAAAATTTTATCGTTCGATAATAAGTTAATGATTGTGTTACAGAATACGGCCAATTATTTGATAATGATAATTCGTGATGAACTAATCGACTATATGTTCATTACTTCCTTAGAGTCGAAATCGACTATACAATGTGGACTGTATACTTAGATCATAAGTAATATCTAGATGGGAGAGACTGCGAACGGTTACGACGGAAAGAGATGGAAGTTATATTGTAAAAAAGCTGAAAAAATGAACTGCGCAAGCGTGACCATAATCAAATTTCTGTTTGTCAAGCCCGCAAAATGACAAACACATGATGTAATGAGTTCTTATTTCTGTAAAAAATATTTCTATTCATTCACCGTTCTCAAGTTGCAAAATACTTCTTTTTAACATTACTTTTATAAATTGCAAATTAGATCCGATGGACATGCGTAGTTCGTTTCACTCCATTTTTCTTCCATTATATTTTATTTCTTTGTCTCTCTAACGTGAGATATTTTTCTTTTTTTTTGGCATATTGCTCGCAAAAATGTATTATGTGATATGCGACTTCTTCCATCTAGATATTATTTATGATTTAAGGCTATATAACACAAGAATGTGTCCGAAGCCACTTTTCTTAATTTGACAGATTTTAAGTAAATATATGGATGTACTACAGAGTAACTCCTTGACGTTGAACTATGAAAAAATTGTCAAGTTTTAAAATTTTGAATACAATGATGATGAAAATGCTCGTACTGTACATCATCAAGTAACTTATTATTTATTTAAAATTAGCGGGACGCAAAACAAAGTTCAACTGCTGATGTAATGAAGTGGAATATACTGTACGTATATGCAACTCGAAGATGCACCTAAAATACTGGTTTTTGATTACGAGTGGGTCGAACAAGTACTTTGCTTGAGGTTCCACACAGTTACATTTTTTCGTACAGAAAAAAAAAAAAAAACTTTTGAGACGTTAATTTCTGATAGCGACCACTTTATGCTTCAGGTCGTGTTGCTTTAGAGAACAACTCATTTCAACACAGTCAAATGTTTTTATTGTAGTGACATATTAATTTTAGATGTTCTGAGAATTTGATAGCCTTATGGAAATCATAGCTGGCAGCTATAATATAGTTTTATTGTGCAGGTTATGTTACAAAATTCTGACATCAATAATACAAACAGACTCTTATTTCGTATTGGTGAATCAGTCATCATGAATATCATTGATCAAAGGACTTGAGCCACAAATGTACTCACATCCAATTACAGATAGCAAACATTAATTCGTCCATTGAAAATACAAACATTGACTTACTGCATGAAGAATCAGTTCTCTAGCTGTTATCACTCTCAATTAAATTTCAACAAGTCTGTTTGAAAAAAGTTTTCTATTTTTTACGGCCAGAAAATTGAGTAATTATTTCTTGTGATAGTTATATATTCCAGTGCCACAACTCTAACTAATTCTTGCTTTACTATAACTTGAAAGTGCAAATTTCATGCCGATCTTCAGAAGCCATGCAGTAAAAATTGAATGCAATTATTTTAGGGAACAAAAGTGAATATTCAATAATTTAAAAACTTACTTTCAAACAAAACATGATGCTTTTGTCTCCACAATCGCTGACAAACTCTACGGTTCGTCTAATCACACTTCCAGCATCCTTCAATATACTATCCGTACTTTGCGCTGTGGAAAAAACAACCAAAAACCCTAAAATCACAGTAAGCAAAGCAAACTTGGCACGAGACATCTTCAATGACTCGATTCGATACACTGTCAGATTGCTTGACCGCGAATCGCGTTTTTATTCATTCTACTTGGACACAAACCGAAGTTTACGAGCAACGCTGAATTTCAATGAACGAAAAATGAGGCAAAGTAGAATACAATAAGGACAGAAATCCTAGACGCGAAAGAATTATCATAGCTTCTTCGGGTGTCAATAGTTCTAATCCATATTTGATCTATCTGAAGTGTGATTCCGGCTGTCTACTGCCATTATGAAATTCATAATGACACGCATTTTTGTAAGAGAAATAATAAAAATAGAAATTCTATCAAATTTTAAGTTTCTTTTATTATGAATAACTGATAATACACACACATTAATTTATGTTTCATAAACATTTATGACAAGATCAGGGACAAGATTTTCACAATTAGATATGTTTATCTTCTTTATAACTTTGACAGCTGTTAAAGAAACAAATAGTTGCCATAACAATGGATATAATGCAACTTGATCAAGCTATGAATTATACACTAAATGTTTTTCGAATATCAAACATGGAATAAAAAAATCTAAGTCAGCAGCAATTAAGGCCGTCGTAGATAAAATATTGAATAATACACGTTTGATATGGCTAGTGTAATGAAACTTGAGTGATAAAACACTCGGCTAATCGCCTCGTGATTTGACATCACACACGTTTCATTACAACGGCTATAACAAACTTGTATCATTAATAGGTATCTATTTTTGTATAGATGAAACAAAAAATGTTAAGGCGACATAATAAAAGCTTCTATATAATTTTATTGGATTAGCCACTCATTTTAGAATCTACTTGCCAATATGACATTGATATAAATGTACTGAGCTGGAATCTATATGTCAGCATTTCTTTACAATCTAATTTTTTCAATAATTTTTGAAATACTGAATATAAAATGATCTTATATTATATTAGGAACAATAAAACAGACTTTTGTATTGTATATTGCTGCATGTAAATGAAGTGAGTTTTCCAAACTCGTATAGAATAAAACGCTTCTATATTATTTCATTATGTCAGTCACTTGGCAAAAAGCTCCCGTTATTGATGGAAAACGTTAGAAAAATAAAAGCTGGAATCTGTCATACTAAGTTTTCATCAGCTGACGTTTTTTTAATAGTATTGTTCACGCGAATAAATGAAAATGCAGTTTTTGATAAACTCATTGGAAATATAATAGAAGTAATTTAGAAAAAATAAATTTTGTTGGAAATTTCATTTGTCTCTAACTCAAAACTGAGGGCTACTAACAAAAAAAGTTTCTCGTGAAGTATCATTCAAAAAAAAAAATAATAAGGGTGTTTTTTATGAATTTCTCTCATTGGAGCTTCCTATTAGTAGATATTCAATATTCCAATTTGATATGTATTTGGATATTAATTATATACCACCTGCTTCATAATTCAAACATGTTCATTTGAATTCAAGTGAAATAATTATTATTAACTGGAAATTGATTTAATTTTGCGTTGCCCTTATTAGATATGAGTTTAACAATGTCCAATGTCATCTTCTGGTCTTCCTTTCATATCTCCGAACTTATTAGGCCCGTATTTCATGTCAAAATTATTTTCTCCTGTACTAAACTGAAATTGGCATTAATTGTAGCAGAGATTGAAACATCCAGCTCTGATATTTCATACGTACGTATCTGATTATTATGAATTACCGATTTTACCAAACGGAACAGATAATTGGAGAAATATGGTAACCACCTATATTTATTTTCAAAAAAAAAATATGAGTTTATTCCGAGCATTTTTTTGATTGGAGCCCTCGTTTATGAGTTATCAGTATAAGAAATTATCTCAATAAACATTAGTCTACGTTCCGATACACAGGTGGCACCACTTAGCTCGATTAGAATAAGTGGAAATTGGATACTTTTTTCATTTTTTGACTGAACAGTTGTTTGTATCAAAACTTTTATTGAGAACTTCTGATTTGAGTATTTGATTGTCTACCAAATTTTGTAGTACTGCACTGCACTTGTTTCAGAATAAAAAGATATTTGAGTTTATTTTTTTTTTGATTCAATGATGCCTCGAATGAAAAAATGTTTGTGATAAAAGCACGTTTATCTCTGGAATTGAATATTCTATAATAATTCTTTCTCCAATAAGGCTCGTAGTTCCAAAGTTACAATTTTTCTCATGTACTAGCAATTATCTATTAGACCAGAACCCTTATCGTGAAAATTAATATGAAACACCGGATATAATTCTCAAAAATAATATGAGTTTATTTGGAGCATTTTTTTTCTGAGTTATCAGTATACGAACTTTTCCAGTCAAACTGTCAGCTTACGTTTCGATACACAGGAGGGACCACGTAGCTCGGTTGGAATAAACTGGATATCAGATACTTTTTTTTTTGACTAGACAGCTGCTTGTATCAAAAATTCTGTGAACAAATTTTTATTTTAGTCTTCAACTGTCCACCAAATGGACATCAATGAATTTTGCAGTACTGCATATGTTTCGAAATAAATAGATATTGAAGTGACCTTTTTTTTTGGTTTAATGATGGCTTAAATAAAACAGAATTTTAGATAAAATGTATATTATCAGAGTCAAATATTGTATGATAGTTCTTCTTCCAATAAGGCTCTCAGTTCCAAAGTGATTTTTTTTATGTACTAGCGATTATCAATGAATCCAGAACCCTAATAGTAGAAATGTATATGAAGCACCCGACATTATTTCAAATAATAATATGATTTTATATGGACTATTCCATTCGTAGTATTTATAACAAGGTTGACAATGCTAAATCGCCATAGAAACGGTGCATATCAGTATGTATTTGGACGTGTAGAAATACCATCGGGTATTACACTAGTGGTCAGAGTGAGTATTTTACTCAAAGATATGGATACCTCCAATTTGTGCTTTCTTCGTATTTAATGGAATATTTTTCTGAATATCTTCATCAATTTTATCTCTTGATCTATCACCAAACCTTTCTGAACTAGATTCCATATCAAGACGCAATATATTTCTCTATTATTCGTCAAAAAAAATGCAAGAAATTCTAATTTTTCAGTTTGTCACAAGTTTGCTTACTCGTTCCTATGAAAATTACGTGAGTTGTTACTAGATACATAGAAAACTAGTTTGAAAAAATGGCTTGACTCCTGGAATAGTCCTCCATATACCATTTGTAGTTGAAGTATTATAGACAATTTTTGTGGTGCAATCACTCATGTTTATTGTGCTTGTGAATACCACTCGTACTGCACACTCGTGGTATTCAAACACAAGCACAATAAACATTCGTGATAGCATCACAAAAATAATCGATAATACTTGAACTGCTTATGGTATAATATATGAATATTTTTTTAATTGGAGCTTTTGTTTCGGAGTTAGCAGTATACGAACATTTTTCAATAAACATTTGGTACAGTTTTCATATAATAGCTCTCAGTTCACGTTTCGATACACAGATGGCACCATAGCATAGCTCGATTAGAATAAGTAGAAAATAAATTCTTTCTTATGGCTAATCAGCTGCTTGTATCAAAAATGTCTATCAAATGGATATTATTTAATAATGCAGTACAGCACTCGTTTCGAAATAAATGGGTATTTGAGTTACCTTTTCTTTCTAGCTCAACGATAGCTCAAATCAGAAGATGTTTCAAATAAAGGCATGTTTATCTTCAGAATCAAATATTGTATGATAATTATTTTTCCAATAAGGTTCATAGTTCCAAAGTAATCAGTTATTTTCTATGTATTAGCGATTATCTATAAAACCAGAGCCCTGATCGTAAAAATGTATATGAGTCACCCAACATTATTTCAAAAAATAATGTTAGTTTATGTGTAACATTTTTTTGATTGAGGCTTTCGTTTTGGGAAAACAGTATACAAACAATCATAATGAAAATTTGGTTCAATTATCGTTCTGCAATTCACTACACAGATGGCACAACGTAGCTCGTTCGGAATAATAATTGGAAATTGAATATATTTTTTTTGGCCTAGCGGCTGATTGTATCAAAAAATTTGTGAGGAACTTTTAATTTCATTTTTTAGTTGTCCACCGGACGGACTTTTTCTTTGTTCAAATACCGATCATTTTATTAATTATTTTAAAAGTGAAAAAAAAAAAAACAATGTTTTTTTGAAGATTTTGTTCTATTATTCACGCAATAAACTATTTTTTATATGATGACTAGCACCATTTTTGCTAATCAAAAAATAATTTTTAATTCATTACAATTTTGCGTTGCGGATTGTCCGCCAACTAAGTTATAAATTCAATTATAAGAATTTATTATTCATCTATTACCGAATTAGAAAAAAAGTACAATTAATTGTCTTGTGGAGAATATTTTATTTGCTAATTTTGAAATAAACTACAGGAACTAAGGGCATTGCTTATTCTAACTAAATACGACTGTAAATTTCGTAGAAAAGAGTTTATTTTGAAAATGAGAAAGGGGTACAAAGATTTGAAGAATAATTGCTGGATATTTGATGCTGTTGTATTTTTGTGAGCCTCCAGGCAGTGAGTAAGGCGATAGAGGCGGACTCTTTTCCGAAAATTCTCCCTTCGACTCTAGGGAAACCCCAGCAAAACCTAGACCAGAGAGACCTGCTGCAACTGGAACAACAAAATAATTATTACAATTCGGGAAATTCAAGAAGAAATAAAATTTATTTGAATCAAGCGGTGGGCAGGGCTCAAAAGACTCTCTTGCACATCTCAGAAGATCTTTGAAGTCTGGTTGTTACTGCAGCTAGTATTATTTGAATTTTGCATTTGATATTCAAGATGCTGTATACCGTCTCAATGCCAACATGTGAGGAATAGATATTAAGTTTGTATTGGAATTTATTTAATCATCTTGGCTACCAAACTAGCTTTTATGAACGTGAATATAGAGTACTTGATTCAGCCCCACTGTTATATTTCATTTTTCGAATTTATATGATATTCACGAAGTTGTCTTTTCATTTCATCGGCAGGATCTTCACACAGTGTACAAGATGTCAGTACAAATTCATCGCGACTGATCAAAAATGTGGAGATTCGCGAGTATTCAGCTGAAATTGCAGCGATAGTGCTTTAGAATATCCTATAGTTTCTGCCAAGATATTCTGATAGCTCACCAAGATAAAGTGCCAATATATGACCGCAAATTTATTGTATTATGAAATAGTAATTTTGTAAGACAGGGATATCCTTTTGAAAATAACAATATTTGGAAGAATTGGAAAAAAAAAAAAAAAAATTGGAGATTTCAGATTATTTCATGGCCTTTCTTTTGAAGATACTTCAACATTAAACATTGATTTATATATTACCAGAAAAATACACATGATTCTAGAACAGGGTAGTTCATCCTCTTGAGAATGCTTATCGTGTTTCCGTGGAGGCTAAAGGAAATATTGACTCATCTAATTTTCATTATGCCTCAAGCTGTTTAAATAATTCTGCGAAATTGGAATAAAATGTAACTTGAGATATGATTTTCCAGGCCTTAGGCTTCATACATATCAAAGTTAATTTAATATATTCATCAGGAAAATCAATTCCGTATTTGATATGATAGTATGAGAACTTACTTTGCCGCGTAACACTTTAGAGCACACGTAAACAAGTTCATACATCAGAATAATTCAAATTATGATCAAATTCATATCGATATTGATTCTTGAATTGTGTATTACACCTAATTGCTGATCTTTGAAGAGAATGTAGAAGTAAAATTTGATGAAAAATATTAACTATGTTTCCAAAGTAACAATTGTGTGAAGAAGACTGCATAAGCTAAAATAAAAGTTCCTCGTGACCCATGCTTGTTGAATGTTTTTGTATTGCAGTTCTTCAGGCGTATTATTCCATTATGTAGATGTAGACCATCACATTCAAGATTCCTGAATTGGACAAAGAGAAGAATAAATAAATATTAGTCCAGTGTAGTCACATCTGATAGCTGATTTTCCTTGGGGAAAATTTTGAGAAAAATTTTGTAAACATTTCCAAATTAACAGTTTCGTGAAGAAGACTGCATAAGCCAGAATAAAAGTTTTCCGTGACTCATGCTACTCGTTTGTCGTCTTATTGCAGTTCCTCAGGCGTATTATTCCATGATCAAGATCATTACATTTGAAACATGTGAATAGAACAAAAAATACATACCTATATTATTCAAATTATAAATAACCAGGTAAATATGAAGCTACATTCATTCCTCTCATTTTATTTTTCCCAAGGAGTTTATAATAACTAACAAAAAAGAAGACTACTTGAAAGCATTTATACGTTTTCCATTTACTCGAATTCATCTTTTATAAAAGTTTAAATTAGGTCTAAAAGCTAATTAGATATTTATTAAGTTGGTAGACAAGGTAGCTTACAGACTAAAAGTAAAACAAATGGTGCAGTCTTATAAAATCCCCGCGGGATATTTCTGTTCATAAACCAACAAAAATTGCTGACATGCTGTAATTTTATTCAATTACATTTTGTGTGCTTCCTTTTTTGTTGTTTGTGGATGCTATTTCAGAAATAAATTGTGACATTTTTTCCAACTCCCACATGCAGTTGAACCTATTATTTACGTAGAAAAACAGTTCTAATGAGTGTTCGACAAACAACATAGATGAAAATCATACACACGTACTCAGAGATATATGGCAGTGTTAATTCTAGCGAATTTTCAGGATAAACACATTTTTGGGTATCAAATTTGATAGAAGCTATTTTTTTCTACAGTCACTATAGAATGATAATCATTCCACACGCTGTAGCGGAATAGGGGTCGTTCCGCACGCTCAGAGAAAGTCGCGTAGCGTCGCGAAAAAACTATTTCATTACTGTCATAATTTTGATTCTCCTTGATTTTTTTTTATTCCTCTTCAAAATCAAGTCAGTGTGAGTAATTTTGTCAACATTTGATGAATTGGAATGAGATCAATGAAGCAAATTCTTTCTCAGAAAACGGTATATTTTGATTATAGATATTCACGCGGACACCTTTGACTGTAGAAAAAATAGCATCCGTCACTCGTGCGATTCGATCATACCATGCTCATGTGAATTCTGCCACTCGACTTCGTCTCGTGGCTGAATTATTCACATTCGCATGGAGTCATCTCCATTCCGCACTTGTATCGAAATATATTGTAATTGTGCTTCAAGCTTGCATAAAGTGTGTATATCAGGGCACTATGTGTCGCCTCATTTACTCACTTGCCAAATAGTTCCCATTTAGCCGTAAAATGATTTGATAATCTTGTCAGCATTGATATAATCTCTGAACTTTCTTCTAGAAATTGTTTTAAAATCAATTATTACACTTAGAACGTTGTGTAAGACAAATCAGGGACCACAGCAACAAATTCATTTTTCAGAATTTTCTTAACATTTTCAATATTTTCGAAGCAATCTCCTTGAGAAATGTCTGGAAGGATTATATTGATGCTTAAAACAAGATAATCCCTTCCTGAAATTCAGTGCTGTCTCATTAACAGGGAATGTTAAAAAATTCACATTTTGCAGATAAAAGACAAAATTGAATATTTATTTTCCACAGATAATTTGGTAGACTCATCCCCAAATTTATTTAATTTCCAATCAATTCTCTTTGCTTCTGGGTCTTAAAACTTGAGACAAAAAGACAGTATGATTTTTATTGAATTATACTCTGTGGCCCTTCCCCTCCAAAATCTTGTGGTTTAATGACGTAGGAAATTTCAATCATTCCAAGAACGTGACACTAGAATAGTGTCTGTCAATCACTTATCGGATGATTGATATCTATTTTATATTTATTTTATGAATTTTGAATTTGCGGTCAATGTATGGTGTATACATTTTAGACGTATGATGATTTTCACGGAAAGTGACATATTCAAAAGTTGTTTCTCTGCTTCAGGATTAATTTATAGGTACATGCAATAAGCTATATAGGAAGAAGATTTTTTAAAACAGTACTTTCATTGATATGCCGAGAAGAGTGGGATGATTATTGGAGCTACAAGCGCAGTTTAATATAATATTGTTATCATTTGTTACACTCATTTCTATCTGAATTATATGTTGCAAATCATCAACTTTAGGTATTAAGTATATAAGATTTTTTATATGCTCAATGCTTCTTGTTCTGATAATGAATAAGAATTATTTCTCCCGTCCTACTGTATTAATAGAAGCGTCGTCTTTGAATTTTCTACGTAATTTTCTTATCTGTAATTTATAATTGAAGCACTGATTCAAATGATGATACAGAACTAATTGAACTTCTCTCATAATTTGGGAGCTGTGGAGGGTAGATCGCCATCTTGAGACGTTCGCCGTATTGAGTTTAGAATGAAAGGACTTCACATAGCTCATCGCTCTAACTCATTTATTTCATGTTTGTATTGAGAAGCAGCAAAATGGGATTTACTCAATTATTCTAATATTCACAAAGAAACACTTCATATTATTTATCGTATTTTGATAAACAGTAGGTAATATAATCGAAAGGGGAAAAGCCCAAATGTAAGAATGTATGAAAGGTTTTCAAAAAATTGAAAAAGTCTTGTCTACACTGCTCTATATTAGCTTAAAATTGCTTATCGGTCATCAAAGCTGGTTGGGCTACAAAGAAACGAAAAAACGATCACATACAAATTTTTTGTAAATCTACAGCAATGCATATCATAACATAAAATAATAATAAAATATTCAAAAAATACTTGCACCATACAACTTAGAGAAGAGAAGAAGAGAAACTACGTCGACTAAATATATAAAAATGGAGAAACAACTATGTGAATAAGTAATAAAATGTGTTTCATGATATATGAAAGAATTTTTTGATTTCTGGATACGAGCCATGAATACGCACGACTGTGCCAAAATTTTTTGGAAAACAAGATTATTCTGGAGAAAGACGGGGAAATCCTGTCGCAGCGCAAAATTTCATAAAAATTTCAAGAATAAGCGCGCTATTTTTCAAATTCAACTGATTGTTCAAATTGAGTGCTCTGTTTGTTGGAGTAGATCTTTTTATTTCTAGGAAGTCAAGTGCTTTTCCATCGTTCTTAATGTGTGATATTTCTACGTTGTTATCAATGCTAAAATCATGTCCTGTATCTAATACATGTTCAGTAAAACTGGATTGGTTGTTATTACTTTTTATACAGCGCACATGTTTCTTTACCCTAGTGACAAATTGTCGTCCAGTCTTCCCAACATAACTGCTGCCGCATGCGCATCTCAACCGATAGACCCATGATTTCTCAAGCTGTGGCGTTCTGTCAATTTTTGTACACAATTCTCTATCAAGGCATGTCATTGATTCAAACACAAGGTCAATATTATATTGTTTGAACATTTCTCTTTTTTTATAATTTATATTTTCTCAAATTCTCTTAAATACAGCTTATAACGGTTTAAACATTGAAACAAACCCACTTTTGCGTATTAGCTTACCCTATTTAGAAAATATAAATTATAAAATGAGAGAAATGTTCAAACTATATAATATTGACCTTGTGTTTAAATGAATGACATGCCTTGGTAGAGAATTGTGTACAAAAATTGACAGGACGCCACAGCTTGAGAAATCTGGAGTCTATCAGTTGAGTTGCGCATGCGGCAGCAATTATGTTGAATAGACTGGGGACAATCTTTCACTAGGGTAAAGGAACATGTGCGCTGTATCAAAAATAATAACAGCCAATTTGCAGAACATATATTAGATACAGGACATGATTTCAGCATTGATAACAACGTAGGAATATCACACATTAAGAACAATATAAAAGCACTCGACTTCCTAGAAAATTTAGAAATGAAAAGATCTATTTCAGCAAACAGAGCACTCGATTCGAACGATCAGTTGAATTTGAAAAATAGCGCGCTTCTTGAAATTTCAGTAAATTTTGGCGCTGCGACAGGATTTCCCCGTTTTCATCCAGTATAATCGTGGTTTTCAGAGAATTTTTGCACAATTGTGCGTATTCATGGCTCGTATCCAGGTATCCGAAAAATTTGTCATACATCGTTGAACACATTTACATAGTTGTTTTTCCATTTTTATATATCTAGTCGACGTAGTTTCTCTTCTGTATTTGTATAGTGTAAGTATTTCTTGAATATTTTATTATTATTTTATGTTATTATGTGCATTACTGTAGATGTACAAAAAATTTGTATGTGATCGTTTTTTCGTTTCTTCGTAGTCTAACCGGCTTTGATAATGATTCTTTACATAATCGGAACCAGTAAGCAATTTTAAGCTAATATAGAACAGTGTAGACAAGACTTTTTAAATTTTTTGAAAACCTTACTATCTTTCAGTGGGTAATATTAGGAACTCATCACTGAGTAATGTTAAATTTTGAACTTTAGTGTAACAAACCATCCTTGACACAAGTCCAAATCAATATTTAACATAAATACAAGTGAGTATTCCGGTTAATAATGTAAATTAATATTTTGTGAAACTTTGGATATTCCGATATATCCAATCTTATTTTTCATGTTCTTTTATATGGAACTCCAAAAAGCCGAAAAGGAGATTATGTAGAATATGGAGCTGAGAAAATAACTTCCATATTTTCTTGGAATATTGACTCTATTTTTATTTCAAAAGTTACCGATATTTCGGCCTATGTTAAGGCAATTTTCAATTCATCTATATAAATTTTGGATTACGTTGATGCTATGGGGAAAATTTCAATGGAATACTTAAAATAAGAAACTTAAGTTCAAAATTGTCAACAAAACCTTTCATATGTTATCAGTTTCAAGGGGGTAGAAAATAGAAAGATAATAATCTGTCAGTTTGGTGCGTCGTTGTCGGACGAACTGTCCGTGAACCCCCAGAATCATATAATAATATTGTAAACCGTATAGTATTGATATACTATAGATATAAAGCTTAGTACGTAGCTCGGTCAATATCGATTCGGGGAGACGCAATCGTAAAAAAAAACTTTAAGTTAAAGTCATTCAAGATTAAAGGGCTTTGAGGAAATGAGTGGAATTCATAAAAATACAGTAAAAAATTGGTTCTGTGCACACCGTTCTGTATTATTTTTGTTTTCTGTATCAATTTCTGCAAATCTCAGCACAGTAATCTGACGTTCAATTTCACTAATCAATTCACCTCAAAATTTTGATAGCTCAATCTTATAATATGCAGTCCCCAGCCAAGTTCTTAATTTTCACGGATTAGATGAACTTCATTATCACTGAACTAATACATGTGTGAAAATTTCAAATCTATCTTGAATAAAGCCAGTAAAAATTTTGATAGCAAATTTGTATCACACTGAGAGAGTCCGCCATCTTGAAGCCTCCGTCATATTGGATGTAGAACAAAATAACCTATACACTATACTGAATTATCACCGAACTTTCTCAGAGTCAGCCGTAATTTTAATTGCAAATTTTTAATCGAGAGAATAGTTTTATATTTCGCTAGTGTATATTGTTATCTGAGTGAATGAGAGATTGCCAAATCAACACTTTCATGCGGGAGTAGACTTTTGTGATTGCATATGAGTAAATATCCTGTAAATCATTATGATCTTGATATCAACGTATTATCAATACTTTTGAAACATTTTAAATCTAAATTGCAGATAAACTGGTCTTTTATTGCTCTACCAGTGGTTTGGTTTGCAAACACTAATAAAGATTTTCTAATGAGAAATTATACTTATTGGTATCACTGTATTTGGTTATATTATGAATGTCTGGAATGATTCTCGTTTTTAATTATGACATAAACATTTGACGACAGTTTTAAAGTAATTATAAAAATGTACTCATCATCCAATCAAACTGCAAACGACAAGTTTATAATTATATTTTATGAACGTTTCAAAATATTTTCATCATTTATAGGTTCACTAAGAATTACAATTTCTATTTTATTCAGTATGAAATAATAAAATATGGAATGGAATTGATATATAACAATAAATATCAAAAATCAAAGAATCAGAATTATTCATATCCTACTCTTAAGACAAAATGTTAGTTAATTGTTCATTTTCATCGTGTTCCTGATGTACACAGTATCAATAAAATTTTCCAAAAATGTCATATTATATACAGCTTACCGATCAATAATATCACACAGCGACTCACGATCTTCATAAGTCTCATACCAACATTCTCACTTAAAAATTTACGCCATCATCTCAGGTGAGGCTGACTGGAACTCCAACAAAAAATGTAAAACACATGTTTCCTGCCTCAGTCACGTTCATTATTCCGTTCATACACGTTCATTTATTTCCCGCTAGGGGATATTTTCATAAGCAACCAACAACCACATCAATTTACTCACCGAGCGTTCACTATCAATCTTTCTTACATATATCGTTTCCGAAAGGATTTCAATTGTCATATACAGGGTGTAACAGAAATAAGTACATTAATTTTAACCAGTTGTAGTTCTCGTCAAGCCTAACAATTTTTCTTAGTAACTTTTTCCCGAATTCTCATCTTTTTTCAGCATTTTTTATCCCCTATAATTTAACGAGTCGTTCAGGTGCGTAGTTATCGGATCTAGTAGCAATTGCAATAGAACAATAATTGATTTTGACATATGTGAGTTATCAATTCCTTCAAATAAATTCTGGAATAAAACAGATTATAATTTATTAATTCTGAGTACGATTTCATGTGCATTTTAGGATTAGCTTAGCAAATTTATTTGGAACGATCTCCGAATTGTTATTTGTCACTAAAAATTGAATTATTGTGGTTATGGTAATGTATTTAATGTAAAAATATTATGCACTTATACATTACGATGAGAATACCATGGGATATTTAGAACCTAACGTTTATCTGGAACGTAAAACAGCAGATGAGATGAATGAAATACATCAATTTATGTATGAAGCACCTGTGTATTAGTTTTTCTCATATTATTACAAACTTCACACTTCACACTCAGGTCGTTTCAATAAAGTATGCCCCGTGAATTGATCTGCTGAATAAGCAAAATATTGTATCATATATTTCAGAAAATATTTAAAATTACCAAATTCAGTTTGATACATTTATAGGTTATATTTTCTATTCTTCAAGAAAAGAATCTTCAAAATTTGATGTAGCAATATTTCTATTGAATTATTCAGTGAATTAATTGATTTAGAATTACATTCCATTCAATTTCTACCGTTTTCTTCAAATAAATCGTTGAATGATTTTCTCTTTATGTTTCTGATGAAGTAGGTTAGGAACAGCAAATACTTTTCGAACTGCTCGTAGATGGCAGCACAGTCTGACTCTTCTGACACAGTGACACAGTTTAAGACAATTCAAATCAGCTGATTTAAATGCAATGAACTTGTGCAGACAATCTTATGTTTAAGAAATGTACTATCCGAAAATATACGTAAAATCCATAAATAAAAATCAAACTTCTTAGAAATGACATAAAAATACGACTAACAGACCAAATTGCTGATTGCAGAGACAAATTCAGTCTTTCTTTCAACATATACAAAAATAGAATAATCGAGGTGAGCGAATAACAATGTATTGCCAAAATACTAATATTTTTCCAGTTTCAAATGAATGATTGACAAGACTACGATGGCTCAAAGTTGCAAAATACTCCTTACAATCGACATCTGTCATTCTTCCAACAAATGAGGAGCATTCAGTTTGAACCATAGGCGCACTATGAAATTTTTGACAAAATTTTGATGAATTTTTACTCTGTATCCAGAGGATTTACGGAAAAAAGTTATTAGGAAAAATTGTTATGCTTGACAAATTGCATCACAGGTTAAAATTAATGTACTTATTTCTGTTACACCCTGTATTTAAGCTCAAAACAATCAAACTGACTCAGTACTACTCCCTCAAACCACATACTTCCCACACTAATCCATATATCACTATTACTTCAAGCTATATCTAATATACAGACAGGCGTAAAGTTATAACGTTTGTGATGCATGATATGAGAGTTCTTCCCATTTATTCCTACTTCCTTCTTATTCTACGCATTGCAAGATCACTTTTGCTACCATCATCAATATATACGCGACTATCAATTGCGTAACCTAAATTGATTTTTTTCTGTGAATTTATAATGGTAGCTGTAGCTATCATCCATAAAATTTTGTTGAAATGTCAATTGTTTCATGCTTTTTGCAATGTTGTCCATTTTTGATAAGTGTTACATATAAAAGCTGCTGATATCGGAACAAAAAATAAATTTGAAACCCACTTCTTTGTGTACATCTGTCATCAATCAATTCGTTGGCGAGTCAATATGTATCAATTAGCCCTGTAATGCATGTTCTAGACTTGTTTCGGGTGGTACTATTTAGGGCCGTAGGGAAAATGTATGCAATATAAGTACTACCATTACGTTATTCGGCTAACAGTTTTAGTGATTTGACAAAAATCTTGTTACCAAATACTCGACCTTATGTCAGAATACTGAGTTTGAATTAGTTCTTCCGCCCACCGTTACAGACATTAAGATTACACGTACTCATTTATAGACCAGAGATATCACTTTTCATTTCATACACTAATTTATTAGATTCAAATATTTTTTCCCACAAACGTCAAAGAGTCATGACATTTATACATTAATATTAGTATGCGAAATGTCGCATTGGAGTTGCTCATCATGATAATGTGCACGAAGTATTTCATGCACTAATTTTGTCATGATAACGTGCTCTTCACACATTTTTGTATTTTGATTTAATTTAAATTTATTTTCCTTCCATAATTTGACGTCTGTAGAAAAAATATTGTACCTATGCAACTCGTGTGCAAAATTCCTTTGGTGCTTTCGAATGATGTTTCATTCTGTGCATTTAATCAGCCATTATATGTCAAATAGATATTTGTTCCATTTCTCTATTTTTAGATTTGAAAGAATTTGAAGGATTGATGGAAAACACCATATGAATCTTGAGACTAAGTGTTTCTTGAAGCTTTGCCTGTTTACCTTCGCTTTGTTTTGGCTAGCTATACTTTTTTGTCCTTGTTACATGAAAAAGCAATAACCTTTTAGTTGTACATGGAGTGAAATCATATGTAAGTACTTGCTTCAGGACGAAAAAGATCAAAATTTTGGACTTTATTACTTCAATCAGCAGGAGATGATCGAAACACAAACGTGTTTTGATCTATCACATTGAATTGTGCTCCAGATCAGACTTTGTTTCAAACTCTACATTGAACTTCCTACTTCGAACACATTTCTCCCTGACGAGCTCGTAAAAAGTACGATTTCATAGGTTATTATTATCGTAATGATGCCAGACAACTTATACTGCACTGTATTAAAGACTATTGATTGCAGGCTTTTCGCGTCAAGTCCAGAACTTGAAATGAACTCTTAAATTGTTCATGGACAGTCGCACTACTGTACTTCAAATTTCAATCCTCACTAAAATAATCGGATCGAAATAATACAGCAACGACTGATCTCTCAGTTTTGATATGATATTGTTTAATAAAGTGATGCTTATAATAAAAATACTGGCCATTGAAGACCCAGAATCACAACAAAATGTGTCCAACTTGTACAAATTGGAATTAAGTGCAGAAATTTACACATACTACGCGAATTACAGCGTAATTTAGAATGTTGTCCACAATTTCAGAGACACAATAAAAAAGTGTGCAGTGTGGAATAGAATGTGACAACGCAAATAAATTTTAATTGAAGTAGGTAACCATTATTTAATTCTGTTAACAACCACATTTCATTGGCACTTATTTAGAAGAAATGTCTGGTTGTTAAGCAGCTTACGGACAATGATTACAAACATTAACAAAATTATCGCCAATTTACTATGATATACATATCTATGTCTTCAATCATCTCCAACCTCATTTTATAGACCAAGCAAAGAGTCGTATTAGCTTTATGGTCTAGTGTATCAATTAATTGGAGCTTTGCTAGCTTGTTGAACATTGACATTGTTTGTTTATATTCCAAATAGAAAGTGGGAGAATAAATAAGAACAAAAAATAATAAATACACAAAACATCTTAAGACAGACGGTCAATTCATTTCTTGCGATGATACGATTTGTTCAGGATATATGAGCGATACTATTCTTCATAAAAATCTGCTAATAACTATTGAATGAAGAATATGTCGTAAGTGACAGCTATTCCTGTTTGGATTATCTATTTTTTGATTTCGAGATTCTCAGGCCAGATTAGAACTGCCCTGCTCATACGATAGTCTCATCCCATTCTCATGGGGCCCTGAATGAAGTAGGATATTAGTAACCGGATGTTCGCGCGGATAATTATGTGTTTGAAATCTCTGTTATTATATGAAAGTATGAAAAAGTCGTAGTTGGCAATTACATCCCAGAAAACAAATCAATAGTCCCTGCAGTACAAAAAGCTACTACAAACATTACCATACCATGCTAGAAAAAAATAGATTACAGTATCAACAGATATATTTTTGATGAAATGAGAATTGTAGAAATACTCATTGTTCATGAATTTAAAATCCAAATCTATATTCACTTGAAATCCACATACCTATACAGTTCTATTATTGGATCAGCTTATTGAGTTATACAAAGACCTGCTCCCACTCACTAAAATCAAATCGGATCAAAATGTAGCGAGAAATTTGTTTTCATATAAACAGATGCAAAACTTCACAGCTTTACGTAGCAGTCAGTGCATTCATGTAAAAATAAATTCTTTATTTCTATTATATATACCTTAGTAGGCGGGAGTATCAAGAGATATTTTTGTTCTCCCTATTCGCGGCTGAGACCTCAATATATTTTTGCATTCAAATATGTTATTTAGTAATACCAGCTATTCATAGGTACAATTAACCTTGTAAGAAAAGTGTAGATTTTGACATCATTCTTACTAATATTGTAAAGAGAAAAGTCCGTTCTATTATTGAGAGATTACTGGACTATTTGACATAAGGCTTGCACCATCAGATTATGCAATGATTTGATTGAGAATATCATATTCCGTTGAGATGTAGCTTAGAATAAGACAACTTGGAGTATATCAGTGAAAACATATGTTTGATAGAAACTTGTCACACTTGGACCTCCCTCGAACGAATATTTGCATTGTTCATAGAATTAATAAATTACTATGATGCTTTTGCAACAGAAGTACAAAAAATGTTGTTCTGGAGAACTTAGTCACTGAAAAATAATAAAGTATATACACATCCAGGAGAACCATTTCTGATGATCTTCCCAAAAATCTACTCTTGATAGAAAAGTAACGCAACCATAAGTCTTCGGAAATTGATAACAGAAGCTGCAATAGAGATAAAACAAAATGATATTTCTGCTGTGTCAATTAGTAGATCTGATTTTGCTAGACTTCTTAATGTAAACTTTGTTTGAGCTGCATCTTGAATCTTTGTCATCAAAAATCACTTGTTAATAGAGGGCTCTGCGAATTGACAAAAATATGATCACATCAATGTTCTAAATGAATTAATTTGGTCAGATTGAACTTATATTCATGCAGAATTTGCCTTTGAAATCACATGGAATAGTGTTTAATAAATTAAATTTGAAAATAAAATAGACTACGGTAATAAACTGGAGCTCATTGTCGTTAGAAATTATGATTATAAGCACCAACTGGCCCAAATGCATTCAACCATCCCAGTTATTAATTTTATTCCCATTTCATTAGCAATTTGAAACGTAATAGACTATTTTAATTAACTCTTCCTGCGGTTTATTGGTTCTTTGCTCAATAATAATTGTGAAAACTGTAAGCCATAAACTTTTCTCGAAAAGCAGTAGGATATTCATAACGTGACATACATAATATAACAAAACTAGATGCTTCAAGGGTGACAAATAAGTGCTCTGATGGGATCATTCAGGCATCTGTGAGTCCTTCCGTCACATTCAAATAACTTAGTATCTTTTGAATATATGGAATAAGCACCAAAACGTGTTGTACATAAAACATAGACGTGCTCTGAAAAATTCATGTCGTACAAGCAATAGCTCAAACTGAATAAAATTTTCGATTTTTCGATAATCATTTGCGATTAATACAGTACTTACTTGACGCGCAACAGTCGAAAGAGGCGTTTTATCATTTTTCTTCGTTGTTGGGAATCAATGATAATCATGAAATTATGATCTGGAAGGAATAGACAATTTCTGAAGTTCGTTGCAACAGTGCAAGAAGTTCAGTCAATATAAAGATGGTGATGCTTATTATTTTATCATATTCCAATGTTTATTGCTCTTGATGAAGTTTTCATAGTTCAAATTATAATTGCTATTTGATAAATTGAAAAAATAGAAGTTTATTCTCTCGATGTATTACCAAGCAAACTCTATACAATTTATTTATTACTTATGACTATTGAACCTCAACACCAAAGTCACAGATATTGATTTTTCACAACTTATTTATTCATTACGCTGATCACTCACTCAATATCCACTATTTCTTTGTTTTACTGTTCACTGATCCTCAGTCTGGTCGTTTGCTCATACATATGTCCATTCCTGGAAATATTCTAGATCAGTCAAGAGCACGTTACTAGAATTTTTGATCGTGCAAGGCGCTGCGATGCGATACAAAGAGACGAAAGGCCCCGCCCAGATATGGCCGGATTCGGGAATTATTTTATTTCCACGAATTATGACACTTTTGCACGTTACAATATACTTATCTCTCACACCCATTTTGTATAGCTTGTTCCAAATTCGTGTAATTTTATGTAGCTTTCTCTAAATTAGCGCGGCGTTCACTGAAGTGTTTCATCAAGACAAGATTTCTTGTCTTGATGATCATATCTTGTCTTGTCTTGATTTTCAAGACAAGAAAATAAAGACTTCTTGTCTTGCCCATTTCTTGACGACGCATTTCTTGTATTGTTTCAAGAATTCTTGATATTTCTTGATCTTGATATATAGGAGGATTCCCCTTTCTCTATTGCTTTATCCAATCCGAACACTCAGTTCAGCGTTAGTGTCTACTCTTTATCCTCCCTGTCAGTTATGTTATGAATCGATTCTAGCAACGTTTTCCAAGATTGCCACCAATAGAAATAAATGAAAAGTCTGTCATTTTCATGTTTTAATCAGAAGTTGCAATTATTATTTGTTATATGATATGGCAATGTTGCTAAGAGATAGCAACTTTCTTAGGGTATTGGGAAATCTACCTACACATTACTTTTTTACATGAACATGAACGAATTAACCACCGGAAACTGACGACTTATGCTTTCGGTATGTATCAAATATTTGTTTTAATCATACTCACAGATACTTTTTCCTTCCCCGACTTAAATAGGGAAAGTATTGGAATTGTGATTTTTTGATAATTCAAGAATCTGATAAATTTTCACATTTTAGACCCTACTGAACCCAAAAAACATAAATTTGAATGGGATCGTTCAGTCTGTCTGTCTAAAAGTATAATAATTAGAGAACCCGAATGAATTTCTGACTATAATTTTATAATATTTGAGTTTTTTAATAAAAAAGCTAGGTTTAAATTTGTAAATGAGCTTTTTCAACCAGAAAATCTAAAGAAAGACTCGCCGTTTTCAAAAATACTTATATTGTAAGGTCTAACATATAGTCGCCATCTGTCACCATAACAATGACAGCTGTCATTTTGATAATGACTGCTGTCACTTCGGAAATGGCGCTGTCACTTTGACAATGACGCTGTCACTTTGACAATGACGCTGTCACCTCAACAATGAGGCTATCAATTTGAACTGTCAGTTTGACAATGACAAATGTCACTTTGAAAGTTGGTATGACATTCCTAAATTCATCAAACAGTGATGAAACTGGCCATGAAATTTAGTGCCGGGGAAAAACAGTAATGGCCACAGCAAATTTTAAGATCTCAATAATAGATTGATAAATATGCAGATTTGAGAAATTGTCAAGAAATCTTGATATCTTGATGGTACTTTCTTGTCTTGTCTTGGGAGATAAAAAATACTTCTTGTCTTGGTTTTGTCTTGATTTCAAGACAAGATCAAGACAAGATCAATATTATTTCTTGATTCTTGTGAAACACTAGTTCACTGTACGTTCGTAGTAATATATTGGCAGAGAACACCAAATATTTTTTTTTTGAGTTGTTTCAGGAACGTATCTTTTGTCATAGAATATGATTTTTGTAAGGATCTTGCTACTTTTACATGAACATCACTTTTCAAATACAACTTTTTCAAATGGTGCGTCACAGCTCACAGGTCAACTTTAATTTCAATGTTCTCTGAATGAAAATGGTAGAAATGCTGCAAATTTCAATAGAAATAAGGAATTTTCTATTTGACAACTAGTTTTTTTTTTTGTTTTTAATTCAATACTCAACCTACTTAGCCTTCATCAAGAGCTCATTCTCGAAGAGTAAGATTTATTCTTCTATTCTAGTCTATTATGTATTATATCTAACTCCTAGTGCAACCCTCAAATGTCGTTAATCCAATCTTGACTGATTACCATAGAAGTTCTCCGGTTTAGCTTATCCTATTTCTATCCCCAATGCTGACGCCCTGTTCCTGTCACGTATAGGAAAGATGAGCGTGAACATCTAACGTCAGACTCATGAAAGTATGTTCGTGACATTTTCATCACGTGACAAGGAGGTTATATGAATTGGGTATAAAATTATGCAGCAAGATTAACAACTACATGAATTGACATAATATAAAACACAATAGAAAAATATAATTCAAATAGAATAGTTTCGCTCGATGATAGATGATTCCTCTTATGTTTAGAACAAATTTTACAAGTCATATCTCATTTACTGACCTCAAGAGATACTAAATAGTTTTTCTCACTTCTATAGAGAGAATTTGAGGGGATTTCTGCAATATATTTTATTTTGGAGCTAACAGATACTATTATCGAAACATAAAGATAATTTACGTCCAAGTTTTCCTGTATTTATCAAATTTAACTTCCTTCTATTGATATACAATATTTATGTCAAAATAAATTGTCTCATGAATAAAATAGTTCATTCTAGTATAACTCAACTTTGATTCGTTTCACACTGCGGAATGAATTTCAAATTATCCAATTTTAGCTGTCATGAAAATTTTACTGGACTCAGAACATGCGATCAAATTAAGTTGAACAGATTTTAAAATTTATTTATTGGATGTCGATTTTTGCTCAATATTTATTACATTTCCGTATAGCTGTTTAAAGATGTCTCATCTTGATGTGAATTCTGGAAGATACATAAACATTTGGACATGAAGTATAGGATAATTGTGCAAATTTCCTGGAATTAAGGGGCTTTCCAGTTTAAGGATATTTTATACAATCATGCAATAAATCCGCATCTTCTACGCTATATTTTCTCACAAAATAATATGTTTCTCTAGAGACTACTATTAAATTATCAATTTACAGTTTCTATTTGCATATCTCCTTTTTTTATTCCAATCTCAAATTTCTGGTTTCATATTCGTCACTTCAAACTAACTAGGCTATCGGCTTATCGGCATGTATCTATATGAAGATTACTTTATGATCATGATCAATGATTTTTTCCACCAACCATCAGGGATGTGGTTTCTCAGGATCTGTCTGAAATTTCTAACAAATTCGATTATATCAACTAATTTTATACACTATACTCATTCACTTTATCAAATTTGTGAACTTAATTGACTTCTGTTTTATTATTTGAAACTCTGACGTTTCGATTCTTTGACCAAGGATCTTCTTTCAGTTTTCTGAGGAAGATCCTTGGTCAAAGACTCGAAACATCAAAGTTTCAAATAAATATACAGAATTTAAAGTCAAAAGTTGTTTTCATTAAATAAAATTCTGAAAGATGTATAGATTAATAATTAATCCCATTTCATCCATCTGATAGATTTTAACAAATATCTGACACATCTTGAGTCTTCTTAGGTTTTTTTTTTATATATAATTATCACATTTTCAAAATTCAATTTGAATTGTAGGTAAAAATTGTTTGGAGAGCCCTGAGATAGGTGATGAAAATTAACATTCTGTAATATGATAGTGTTGTTGTCGTCAAAAATTGCTAATCCTGCTAACGAGATACACATATTCGATTTTATTTTCAGTGAGCTCCAATTCCAACAGCATGTAAATCAGCGTTAGCCTGTAAAAAACTGAATTTTGATGATGTTTATAGTGATAAGTTTCATCTCCTGTGAATTTGTTTTATATAAATTAAAGGTGAGTTGCGTATTAAAACAGCACTTCAAAGCTAGTTTTATGTAGTAATTTTTGATTACAATTCTCTAAAACTAGGACACATTCGGATATAAATAATAACATGACATTATTTGACCCAATTAATATTAAATAACTTTTTGCAATCAACGTGACCATCACAGGAAACAAAATTTTGATCGTAATTCGGATAGGTAATATACTAAGTTTGCTTATGCAAATCTAGTATTCACTAAATTTGGACACTAAATGAACAGAAATCTATTGTCACAAATTTATTTATAAATAATTTATAATCACAGGTTGCAATAATACAAATTTTCAGTTTATCGTTTAAAGTTACTCGTACTGAATCACTAACTGACTGATTGCCTGTCCTAGCTTTCGCTCCTATATATCTAAGCCGACAATGAGCCAGCACTTAATTGTCTAACAGTTGTTGCCTGGCAGCCACCGAACATCAAGTGACCATAGCCTGTCAATCATGTCTGACAATTGAACATCGACCTTGTCAGTACTAACAAGGATTACAGTTACAGATAATCCAAATAAATAATTATGTGACCTAATTATTACAAATATTTCATATTTGTGACCCTATCATACCAACAACTGCCATTTAATAAACTTTGGTTCCGGCTTTCGTGGTGGTTTGGGAGTCCATCTCCTTTTTGTATTCATTCAAATGTGAGTTATATTCAGTAGCTGAATGGAATAAACCATGCAACAAAAACGTTGATCAGCACTTAATAGTAGCTTTTCTCTTCCAATAAACTAAAAAAAATGAGCGAAATTTGCAATGCGTCAATAATTTGCATTTGATATTTGCACTATTTGTTAGTAATTTTCATTTCAGTACATATTGAAAGTACGTTTTCTTGTGCGCAGATAAAACATTTATCTTACATAAATGTAACCTTGTAACACTTACAACCTTGAACTTGAACATTGTGCATGAGCATTGAAGTAATCTTTTTCCATAGTAAATTACAGAGAAAGTGTTTCGAATAAAATTGTAGAAAACGCAGCGTGGGAACATTATGAATGTTTATCTAATATTCACTTTTCTTGCGATCATATAAGATTGTTACATCTTTAAATATGAAAATGATTGGCATAAATATCGAAATTTGGATTTAGGGAGGTAAGATATTCAACATAAAATAGATATTTAGACATGAACAAACGAATAGTTCCTAATATTCTCTCCAATATAATTTTTCGTACACGTACCTGGGCTCGGTCATACACAATAAGGGAAGCCTAGATTATGAAATTAATAATAGAGTACAATCAGCGAATAAAAAATTCTTCATGATGAACTGTTTCGTTCAGTATTGTTCATCGTTCTAAGTGAATAGTTGTGTTTCATTGCAGTGCTTGTGCCGAATATTATAATGATATTCACGGTGAGTTATCTATGCTTGACTATTCTAGATATTATGTCATTTGAGTGTTGCTATTGTTGTTATTGAGTATGATGTTGAGTATTAAGCGATTGAGCTGATGTGTTGCTATCCCTTTATTTTTTGTTGAGGAGTGTTCCTAGAACTCACTGCGGTGAGGGAACGATCAGCTAACTCCCAACGTTGCACTGGTGTAATTCCAGGGCCAGCGGTGCCCTCCTGCCATCTTTAGTGTTCAATCAGGAGGTGCCCAGCGTTTTGGTTGCATATCTTTGAGTGAGCAGGCGAAGACTGAGTTACAACTTGGCTTCAACTCTTTCTCCTATGGCCTCGCAGATCACTTTACGAAAGCTTGCAAGTGTCGCAGATTCACATCCTCTGGATGTGAAGCGAGATTTTTCCGCAGATTCGCGCTTAGCGTGGAACGGAGCTCAGTTTCACATAGATGCCTGCGGGCAGCGTGGAATGAGGTGTTTTTCCTCTTTTGAAGTTGTACTTTATACCAACTCCTGTTTTCTGAGGGTCGCTTGCAAGAATGATTATATCAGTGTTCTTTATTTACAGTCATGGATCCCTCACTGGGTATGATTTACTCATATCTCTGCTTTCTTTTACAGACTTCCTGAACTTCGGACATCTTGATTTGGAGACTCTATGATCTAAATATTATTTAATGTAATAATTAACAGAATTATTATTATGCAACAATATGTATGTATTTAATTTCTTTTGTGAATAAAGCTTATTTGATTCAACTAAACTGGAATTCCTAACAAAAGACTATAATAATGATAATAATAATAATTTTTTGGTTTTTCTTCCTTATTTTCATTTGTTATCGATAAAAATAGCTTGATGACAACGATTCAAGCAAAGATTTTTTTGTTTCATTGAGATAATATGGTGATACAATCCAAATTCCAGCAGGTTCTAATTTGGCTTTAGAATTCTGCACACGTATATAAGTATATTTAATATCAATCTAAATTCAATATTTCGGACGCCCCAAGACGAAGAATACTTCTGAAAAATCTGAATTTCGACTGGTTCCAGCTTTGAAGATTCATTTATTAATATAAGGATATGCAAGGCGCCTAGGGTGCCCGTTGAAAAGTGATGGGTCATCAGCCAAATAGAAGATATGTTGATACTTGATACTTTCCGAACAATAAGCCAACGCTCTACTTCCGAGCCATAGGCTGCTGTTATAATTTGTGAATCTGTGATAAGCATAAATATATCATGAAATAAGCTGAAATTTAATATTGGAAGTGTGGAAGATAATGATATATGACGAATACAAATGTAATTTGATAATTTTCTCAATTGCAGCGATATTCACAACACAAAAAAAAATCATGAAGCCAGGAATATGACAACAAAATTACTATCTTTAAGAGCGTAAGGATTGATATTCCATGAAATACAAACATACATTATTTGGAATAACTGGACAAGCTTCTTGTAACGTTAAAATAGCGAAAAAATCAAACAAAATATATAAATATAGGTACTTGTTCGAGAACATTTAACGGAATTATATTTAATTATATATACTGATGAGATATTGAAGATGTTGCCGGGATTCATCTCAAATTTTTCCAGTCATGTAATCAAGTATTTCAAAGGAATTTCGAAATTTCTATTGCTTCAAATAGCTTTCAATAGACTTCCTAAGAAATGTGTGCTTCTTAGCCAGATTTGTGAAAAATTTCTCAGTAATTGGTCGTATACCCTATGGTTTGTTTTAATTTTGAACACATTATTTTCAAATGGTTATAAATTGTATGATTATATGGATAACTTGAATTATAGTCAATTACTTAGAATGAGGTAACTAACCTGGATGACCTTGACCTCATTTGATATTTTTGTGTAAAAAAATTATAAATATTGAACTTGATTACTTGAGTGTAATATTATTTTTGATGGTAGAGACGTGTTGAATAATTTATTATTGAGTTTACGAAAGATGCGCAATGCAATTGCCGTCTGGTAACAAAGGAAATACGTTGGCGGATCAGCTGGAGCCAACAAAACCGTGCGAGCAACGCATGAAATCGCGTTTATTGCTTCTTGCATATTATTATGTAGCTTCAAGCCTAATAGTTACCGACTTTATTCCGAACAAATAGAAGTAATTGCATTCTTTCAGGATATTTGGCGAGGAAATTGAAATCTAAAATTTGAAAAATTATGGAGTTGCACACATTTTTATCGTACCTACTGTCATCTAGATTTCAGAATAAGAGATTATAACCAGTTTGACATTGACTCCACTATTTAATTGGAATCTATCAGCCTAATCGTATGCTTCGTTGGATATTGATTAATGTATCTGCTAATTATTCAAGTATAACGAAATCCGAGGGTCTATTGTTTGAGAAACATCCAATACTTCATTAATCAAAAATTCAATTTCAACTAATTCTTTGGAATGCTCGCGAAAACGAAAATTTAAATTTTGTCATCCGATTATTTATAGAATTAAATTAGGATTAGTAAAACAAATAATTTTCCGAAGTTGATTCATGGTTTGACTTGAATTAGGGAGTAATCTTGAATGGTCAAATATTTATTTTCAGCAATTATTGAACTATATCAAGCTCTTTGCTTTCATACTCCCTCCAATTTAACTTGCATGAAGTCACAATATTCCAAATATCGTTCAATGGTTTCGTACCTGAATAGCAATTATTTTTGTGTGATATTCGCTATGTGGATGAATCGAAATTCGCAATATTCCGGCAAGCACATAATTTAGACCTTGCTTTCATGTTTGCTTGTATTATTATCCCATTTGTTTGAATACTGAACAATTACACGAACTAGTACGGTGTTCGAAATTAATAACACTTAATAGCAACGGATTATTCCAATCAATTTCCGCGAAATTTATCCATTAGAAAGCCCTATAATTCATCATTATAGCTATAATTCAAATAGTTGCTTATTAAAATCTAGTACAATCATCCAGCTGTATTTTGAACATTGATACTTCAAATTAATAGACATAAATTTTTTTAAGGTCAAAGCAAAGCTAAACATAAAAAGATTGGCTGGAAACATCAATCATTATTTTAGTTATATTAAGTTATCTCTTATTATCGTTTTTCCGAACAACGAGCAAAGTAAAGATTTGGTGACTCGAATATCTAGGAAGTTCATACGTAGGTAATATGAATTTTCACAATAGAGAATCAATACATGATTCTAATGTTGATGATGCAGTTGACAATATTAATTGTGACTTACGAAATATATTTAAGTATGCTAAAGAGAACTGCCTTACTCTAAATGAAAATAAATCAAACGTTATGCTATTTGGTAACAACAAAGCTCGTGATTTTCTAATTGAAAATGGGAAAATTCAAATTTTTGTAAATAAGACAAGGCTTAAGATCTCGAAGAGTTGTAGGAACTTGGGTCTGATCATAGACTGTAAGCTACGCTTTACAGAATATGTTACTCTCCTCATAGAGAAAGCGTACCTAGCTTTAAAAAATCTGTTTATGAATAGATTCATTTTATCAAGAAAGAACAGAATACTGTTTGTAGAGAGCCTTGTACTTTCTGTGTTCAATTATTCCGATACCGTTTACGGGCCATTTTTATCAAGTAAAGATAGTAACAGAATACAGAAGGTGCAAAACTCCTGTGTTAGATTTGTTACATATTTCGGAGCATATTAACTCCTTGGGTTGGTTGAATATGCAACAACGGAGATTTCTACACTCCGCATGTATGACACACCGCATATTAAGACTTAAAAATCCTCCCTATCTGCTTAATAAAATTCATTACAGAAATACTCTACATAATCGTGGGCTCAGAGATAGAACCCTGCTGCATATTCCCAAACATAGAACAAACTTGTATCAACATAGTTTCAGTTACCAGTGTTCATCAGTATATAACAAAATACCAATTCATTTGAAAAATTTAGAAATAAAAAGTTTTGCCGCAGAACTGAAAAATTGCATTCTGCTGAATGCTTTTATTCCATGAAAATCTCGATTCTTCATGCTTCTTTTCTAGTTTCTTCCATTTGAACTATTCTTTCTTCATTAATATTATATTTTCCGTGTGCGCCAATTTTTGTACATATATGGCCATGATAATAGCAATTATTATGTAAAAAAAAAAAATAATGTGTTTTTTATGTATTTTTCTCACTGTATATGTTTGTATGCAAAGAAATGGTCAAGTGTTAGACCAGCTTTCAAGCTGAACTTTGCCAAATTGAAATAAATTATTATTATTATTATCATTATTATTATTATTATAATAAGTCAATTTATGAGATCTATTTCAAAGTGAATAAATTGTTTTAAAAATCAAAGCCTGATCCTTTCAAATAGTTACAAATATGCAGAGATATGAGTCTACTGCAGTGGCATCTAGCATAATGCAATCAAAGTGGAAGGTTAAAAGAAATATAGAACACTGTGAAGTGACCTTTAAAAGATTTCCGTGAAACTTTGTGAAACAATCAGGCTTTGATTTTTCGAATAATTATGCGTGGACAACTGGCGCAGTTCAGAAATAACCGTAGCAAATTTGGCTCATGTCGCATCTGTCACTCTAATGGCTTTATGTGATCTGTGGCACAAAACAAAATTATAATGGCATCATATTATGAGAAATAAGCGGTTATAATAAATTTTTGAACAATATTGATTCAAAATCTGATTCGTCTGACAGTTAACCTTTGAATAGCATATAAATTAGGATATTTTTGCAATGTGTGGCTTGTATATGTGAGACAAATGAACCTATTGAAAGAACACTCCTCATAGAATAAATTATCACACCGTTATAATTCCTATTGTACTTTTCTACAATTTGTACGCAATTAATCGATTGTGTCACATACCAAATGCCGTGGAGTTGTTTTACAATTTTTTTTCAATCTGTGATCATTAGAAATCTGGATTACTACTCGCGTTAACTCTTTCTAATATAACAGAAAATATATTTTTCTTATATTGGTATCTTTCCTAGTGCTTTTGAAGAACATTATACATTCAGTACTTCTGCAAGTTTAAAATTTGTGTTAATAGATGGAGTGTATGAAGCACATTAACAAATATATTTACTATCATTTCTTCTCTTTTCAACAACCGTGACAGTCTCGGAAATAATTGATTGACAAAAATTTGATCGGTCCATGTTCACAAATTCCCAAAAATCTAGTGAGTAGCTTATTTTGAATACTTCAATCATGTTATAGATCATAACTCATATAGTTCCGTGACATCAAAATTATTTAAAAAGTCTCAAATACGAATATAAATCTTTACTGTATCATGTAAACATTTTCCAAAACTCTGTTTAAGTAGCTTTTTGGTGTCAACAATAATTACCATTTCATTATGTATAATTTAAATATGTACATCCATTTTTTTAAGCTGAGCAATTAGTCAAAATCTACCGTTCGCAGTGAATAACAACTTACTTGTCTTTACACAGTCAGTGATCACTTGTCTGAAAGAGACCAAAGACTCACGGTGACCTTCTACATACTACAATTATTATTCTAGATTATTCCATCCACAGTATTCATCAACAGTCTCCTGGAAAATTATCAGACGATCACAGATATTAATTCCTCCGGCAGGATTTGCAATGTGGAAAGCTACTGTCCTGGAAAATGTAATCCAGATAAATAATACTCAGCTCATTTGATATCAATGTTTCACCAAATCAGGTAAAATTTATACAAGCTACTTCAGCAACATGATAATAATAAAATGAATATTCAACTATCGAGAGTTAGAGAGATATTATTTTGGTAGTACAGGACAAAAAAGTATATATTTTTGAATAAGAATAGTACATTATGCTACAAAGACCGTCATTATTGTCCAGGGTAGAGCTGGCTGTACTTAAAGAAGTCAAGGGTGAAGCCCAAGTTGTAGCTTCGTGTAGCCAGCTTCACCTGTGACAATATTGACAGTCGTTGGGTGTTCGTGTTGCATACGATACTTTTCGTAACTAATGTAACGAAGTATCCCATTACTAAATTTTTGCAATTGCGATCACATTTCCTAGCAATCTTATACTACGAATCATAACTTACATGACTTATTTTGTTGATTGATACTACATTTTGTTTTTTGAGTTTTCTGTGCTATTAAGTTCACAGCAAATGCAAACACTATAACGAACACATCTCATGATTGTCGACTTCACAAGTAACAGAAAAATGGAAAAATGACAACGGCATCTATGACTAACGTGACAATACGTGCTGTTTCTTTTTGAATAAGATTGCCTTTTCTTGTAGTATTTCATCCCGATGTCCCTGAGAAAAGCGTTGGAGCTCAGAATTGTCCTGTTTCCAATTAAGGGTCAATGATAAACGATTTCCAATTGGATTTAACGCAGTGATAAAATTTTTATTCTACTTAGTGCTGTACTAATGAGATAAAGAATATTGCATTCCGTTATTTGAGTGCGAGAAACAGGATGAGTTCCATTATATTATAGGTGCTGAATTGCTTCTTCGTATAATTTTGACTTCGGTGAATAAGGTGAAGTTTTATTTTTCTTAAATTCGAGTATTGTAAATTTTTTCTACCAAAAACACGGCCATTTAATTATGGAAAGACAATTCTTGCAAAAATATTTTTGTCGGAATAAATTTTCTCTCCAATATTTTCGGCAATTTCAAAACGGAAAATCCGCTGTGGCCACACAGTACTTTCCTAACCATAAATTTCAAGGCCAGTTCCATCACTGTTTCAGAAATTTGGAGTGACGCATCAATAAATTGCATATTTCAAAGTGCAAAAATGAATTTTGAATAACTTAAAAGTAATAAATAGACTTTTTTGGTTTTAATTCTGTATATTTAATTTTATTTTTGACGTTTCGACTCTCTAACCGAAAGTCTTCATCAGAAAAAATGATACAAAAATAAACAAGGCAAGAAGGTATCTAGATAATTAGAAATTAAAAATTGAAAATATACAGATAACTAGATGTGAATACGTGGATTCCACATTTAGTGCAAAAAGAACAAAATTCCTCTGGCATTCACCCAAAATCTGAGGAAAAACCACGTAAAAACCTCAACCTGTTTATTTTTGTATCATTTTTTCTGATGAAGATTTTCGGTTAGAGAGTCGAAACGTCAAAAATAAAATAAAATATACAGAATTGAAACTAAAAAAGTCTATTTATTATGATATCATTCTGAAAATATGTATAGATCATCAACTTAAAAGTAGATATAATATAAAGTGAATTTTAAATCTTTTGAGGGCAGTGCATTGTTTTTTCTTAGACCGCATGGCATATGTTGAATATTGAAATTATGAGCTAAAATTCGCTGTGGCCACATGGTCAGTTTCATCGTTGTTTCAGAAATCTAGAGTGTCGCATCAATTAATTGCATATTTCAAAGTGAAAGCTGTCATTGTCAAAGTTAAAGCTGTCATTGTCAGAGTGACAACTGTCACTGTCAAAGTGACGAAAAGTGACAGATGACGGTTATTTTAGTCCTTATATAAAATAAGTACTTTTGAAAATAAAGAATCTTTTCTAGATTTACGGTCTCTTTAATTCATTGGAACATACAGTTTTGACATTTGATCGCCAAAACTGTAATTTGAAGATGGTAACGTGAATTCTACTACTTATTATTCATTTTTGATATCTACTAAGCTTTTTCCCGAGAGCTTGGAATTGATACCAAACTAGACCCTATTCAAATTATTCGTGAAAAAACAATTGACATCCGTTTGAATATCCTTTTTGATATTTCTACTAAAATAACTTCCACAAGAGCCTTAATTTGGTATTAAATGCAATAGAGCCAAAGTACTTATTTTGAAAACACAATTGACGGACGTTTGCACGTGATGTCAAAATATAAGTGATTATATCACACACCTTAGCAACAACCAATGGAATCAAGTGATTTTGCATGGTAACGTGGTATATCGCGATAATATTTTCTCCTAACTCGATATACCACAGTAGCTTTTTAAAAAATAATAAAAAATATAACAATCAATAAATTTTAGGATTTGTGAAATAATCCTTGCAAATACACCTCAAGATTCGGTATATTATCGCATATACCTTGAATTTAACTCAAATACTTTTTGTCTTGGATAATTTTTTACTCGGCAAATTTGGAGATTTATAATCAACGATAATATCCCTCGAGCTAAAGCTCTCGGGTATTATCAGATTATGAATCCCCAAATTTGTCTCGTAAAAAATTCCCCAAAAGACATAAAGTATATTCGTGAAATTCTTCGGTATATCGATAATACACCTCTCCATCGGTATATTACCGTTGATAATATTTTCAGCTCCACATTATGATTATTATCATTTCTCTGGTTCAGAGAAATATTCATTTTATAATAATTCAAATTTTGATAATAACCAATGAACCGTTGAATTCAAGAAAATGTTTTCTGTAAATGTTGTGCTAAATTATCTATAGAGATTAGTTTGAGTTATTTTACATTTTATGATAAACACCACCGATTATAAAATGAACGCAAAAAACTAAAAAGTTCTATCAATAAAGTTTTGGTTGAAAAAAGCTCATCGTACTTGAACCTAGTTTTTTGATGGAAAACTTAAATTCAATATTCCAGTTAAGATTCGTATGCATTCTCAAGTTATCGTACTTTCAGACAGACCGATTTTTTTTGAAATTATGTTTTTCGGGTTCAGTAAGGTCTAAAACATGAAGAATCATCAGAATCTTGAACAGTCCAAAAATCACGATCACAGCGCTTGTCCTATTATACAGGGTGTAACAGAAATAAGTACATTAATTTCATCCTGTAATGCGATTTGTCAAGCGAAACAATTGTTCTTAATAACTTTTTTCCGTAAATCCTCTGCAGATAGAGTAAGAATTCATCAAAGTTTTGACAAAAATTTCATAGTGCGCGTATGGTTCAAACTAATTGTTTCTCATTTGTTGAAAGAATGACAGCTGTCAATTGAAAAAAGTATTTTGCAGCTTTGAGCCATCGTAGTCTTGTCAATCATTCATTTGAAACTGAATGAATATTATTATTTAGGCAATACATTAATATTCGCTCACCTCGATAATTCTATTATTGCATATGTTAAAAGAAAGGCTCAATTTTCCTCTGTAATCGACAATTTGGTCTTTTAGTCGTATTTATATGTTATTTTTAAGAAATTTAATCTTTATTCAGGGATTCAACGTATATTTTCGGGTAGTACATTTCTTAAACATAAGATTGTCTGCACAAGTTCATTGCACTTGAATCAGCTGATTTGAATTGTCTGAAACTGTGTCAGGAATGTCAGACTGTGCTGCCATCTACGACTAGTTCAAAAAGTAGTTGCTGTTTCCAACTCTCTTCATCAGAAACAGATGAGAAGCATAAAGAGAAAATCGTTCAACGATTTATTCAAAGAAAACAGGAGAATAATCAATGGAATGCATTTCCAAATCAATTTATTGACTGAATAATTCAATGGAAATATTGCTACATGGAATTTTGAATATTCTTAAAGCACAGAAAATATAACTTGTAAATGTATCAAACTGAATTTGGTAATTGATTTCAAATATTTTCTGAGATATATGATACAATATTTAATTTATTTAGCAGATCAATTCACGGAGCATACTTCATTGAAACGACCTGAGTGTGAAGTTTGTAATAATATGTGAGAAATTAATGCACAGGTGCTTCAGTTATAAATTAATGTATTTCATTCATCTCATCTGCTGTTTTATATTTCAGATAAACGTTAAGCTCTAAATATCCCATAGTATTCTCATCATAATGTATAAGTGCATAATATTTTGACATCAAATACATTAGCATAACCACAATAATTCAATTTTTAGTGAAAAATGAAAATTCGGATGAATTTGCTAAGCTAATCCTAAACTATCCGTGAAATCGTAGACAGAATTGATAATTCCTAATCGGCTTTGTTCCAGAATTTATTTGAAGAAATTGATAACTCATATATTTTAAAATCAATTATTGTTCTATTGCAACTGCTACTGGATCCGATAACTATTCACCTGAACGACTCGTTAAATTATAGGGGATGAAAAATGCTAAAAAAAGATAAGAAATCGGGAAAAAGTAGTTAAGAAAAATTGTCATGCTGGATGAGAACTATCACTAGTTAAAATTAATGTACTTAGTTTTGTTACGCCCTGTATTATAGGTCAGGAAAGTGAAAACTTTCATGAAATTCAGTTATATACTTTTTCATTCCAATTGACTCCAGTTTTTATTGATCTTGATAATGTGCCGTTTTGGGTTGAAATAAGAATGGTCACGTTATCCATGACCTACAATTATTGTTTTCTCCCTCTGAGCAGGGAAATGATAATCAAAAGTTCTCTGTCAACAAGAAATTAATGATAAGTGCTTCATGATTTGTAATTGAGAACTTTCGAAGCTGAAAACAGGTCAGTAATAGGGTACTATGGGTGAACCATTAACAGTCACAACGAACGTTTTGTTTTGGACATTTTGAATGATTTATATACTCCGAAATCATTCCTACGAGCATTCATTATTGTAGTATCAGGTGATAAGGACAAGAGTTATTAGAGGTACTAAATCAAAATAAACGAATATCATTTGTAAGCCATTGTAAGCGCCTTTTTATTGGATTCTTCTTTTCATCTTCAAGTGAAAATTGAATTATTCTGGAAAAAATTTGTCCTGAAAAAATCAGGAAGAATTTAGGAGAATATAGTTGCATTTCAAATGAAAATTGTTCCAGTTGTACTCGATTTCTGAAGGAATATTTTATTACCCGAATTGGTGATTTATCATAACAAAAAAATTTCTGTTGATGTATTTCCATTTCTCCGATAATTAAGGAATTGTCAATCGGTGAAAATAATGTATGGATATATAACAGCATTGGTGATATTTGAATTATATCAAAAGAAACGATAACACAAATGCAGAATAAGAAAGAATATTCTATTTGGATTCAGATGTATAAGGCTGATTTAGAAATCTGTCTGGAGATAAGAAGCAAACCATAAAATGTGACACAGATTCAAAAAGATAACAGAAATCAATCGTGTCCTACGATTCAAGTAACTCAATTTCACAATAAACTGTTAATCTCTTTTTGATCTTTCTCTTCTGTAATAATCTCACTTATGAAATTAAATATTCGGCATAAATTCAATGGTTGAATTAAAACATCAAGAACTCAACGCTATTTTAGAATGCAGAACCTTTAGTTCCGCACGGAATCGACCAACAGCATCTGTTATTGTTTGCAGAACTAATGTTTGTTATAGAAACATTGGCTATTCGGTTTGCAATGACCAGAGAATGTCAATGAATTACAAACTGCTGGCGATCAGCCGGCCCAGTCCGTGACACTTTTTTCATGACATCTGGGCAGGTTCTGGTAAATAACGCATGTGTTATGGTTTCCGAGAGATCATCGATTTAACCAGGTCATCGCTCCGGTTTACATTTCTACAGCCGGCCTACAAATTTATTAAATAAATCTATTTTCAATCTCTTCTAGACAAAATCGATTACCAAACATTGTTAACAGTTTTTGTTTCTAATATGAACAGAACTCGCTTTCTTTATCATAATTCTTACGTGAAAGTTCTAATGCGCAAGTTATCTAATATTTCAATGGAGAAGGATGCTGAAATCAAAAGCCAGATATATTTAAAAAAGTCTTTTATTTCTGTATCATTAAATAGCATTAAATAAACAATATTTAAATAATATTAATATATCAGGTAAGGTAGAAATAAATAAATAATGACATAAAATGGGGTTTATCTTGTTGTTTGGGGAGCGTAAGCACTGTAGGCAAGATTCTGGGCCTGTTCTTTCTCGTACGATCTTCCCCAGCCGGAAGTCCCATGTCCTGGAGAAGCAACAACGACTTCTTCGTGACCGCCGCCATGTCCGCCGCCTCCCAAGAGTTTCTTGAGGCCGATGATACTGGCCAAAACCAGCGCAAGTTTGGCAATGATCAAAGCTTTACCGGCTAAAAGAGCTAATCCTCCAAGAAACAGAGGGATCAGTGCACCTCCTAATAAAAGAGGAAGCATAATTAGTCCACCCATCTTCTTCTTCTTTCTTGCTTCTTCGCCGAAAGATCGCTGGAGATCAGCAGCAGTTGGAAGTTTCACCTGAACAAAAATCAATAAATATCTCACAGAATGGGAAGTTTCATGTTTACTTACTTGCAATGTATGCGTGGAGAAGAAATCAACAACTTTGTCCATGATAAGAGAGTTGAGCGCATCTTCGCGATCGTTTAAGGCACGGGGTAGGCCAGCTTCAATTTCAGCTTCAGATGAAACTTGTTTAGCAGGGATTTGTTGAGTAGAGTCCTTCACAAAAGTAACTCCATCTAGGATTTGCACATTGGCGTACGCACGAGAAGCACGATCCATAGCAGTCACCAATTTCAGTTTTAAGCATGTCGATAAATCAGACGACGCACAATCTTGATAAATTTTATGCAGGAATTTTAAATCGCTTATAAAGGAACTTGATTCTTCACTACGAGGAGTTTCTTGTGGTATGGCGTTTTGAGTGTTGGATGTTGATCGCGCAGACGACAATGTCGCCACAGCTAGAAGAACGATCACACACTTGCGGTACATCCTGAGCACGTTGTGATGAATAACTGATACGGATTCACTCACACGAGTGAATATATATACAAGAAAGGTCCCTCCTCTGGAATTTCTTTTCGGATCGAGTATTTTATCCCCTCCGCTGACGGTCAGTTGAACTGTTCATGCCCACAGTGGTGAAGATTCAAGCATGTTAGTGAGTTGATCCACCACACCCCGCGGAAGAAAAAATCTCCAAAATGAGAAGTGAAGTCTAGTGAACAAACCAAGAGGCTGCACATAAGTTTTCCACTAGAATGATGAAATTCCAGTCCAGTATTTGTCATATTGATAGAGTTGATTGTTTTTGGCACTAACTTAATAAATTTAAAGTTGATATTGAGAGAAAAATCTAAAGCTTATGTGATTTGCAATAATTCAACTTTTCGTCAATAAAATATCGATTTAATTCATCACATTATGTGAATCCATTCATATATAGTCAATAAAATGTGTTGATAGGAAAATCTGCTCGTAGAAAAATTTTACCTATCGAATTCCGTTCTTTAAAACTTATAATCATAATCTAAATTTTCCCATTGGTCAGAATTCTTTGCAGATTTTCATGGTATTCTCTATATTCATTATTATGAGCTCTATCAGGGAAATTTAAAATAGAGTTGCTATATAATTTTTATCCCGATCTTAGAGTCCAGTTTGCGATGAATAATCCAAATGAATAACTTTGTGAACCAAAAAGTATCGTCCTCTCCTTCAAAATTTCATTTTCATAAGTATACTGTACTATTGGAATCACAACAGACTCAATATTTCTTATACCGCACATGATCAAGCCCTTGATTACAGCCAAATTTATTTTTAGAAACGTCGCTAATTCAATTCTCTGTTTTTTAGAACACATAGTAAGAATACGACTGATTTTCCTCAAGTTACTTTGACCTACATTGCTTCCGCTGCCTTAGAAAATCTCCACTCCTGTCATCGTGCTTGTGCTGATTTTTGTAGCAACATTCAATCGCGATCTTGAAAACAAAACTCAATCACAAGTGATTTCATGAATAAAACTAGGATGACAAAATAATTGCAGAATATTTTACACATGGTCATGTAAATAGTTAGAAATAAAACATAGGATGTTGATCATTCATGTTAGCATTTATAACGTCGCGCGTCGTGATCATTTTTTGCAGCCTTTTTACTTACTTGTACTAAGTACAAGAAAGTATTGTGTAACCGACAAAATTCACCTATCGAGATTTTGATGGAAATACCCGTTTTGAGCATCCCTGAATCCATTTTGACTATTTTTGGCTTGATGTCAGTACGTATGTTCGTGCGTTCGTGCGTAACTCGCAAGTCTCAAAACTGGTTGAACGTATAATGTTGAAATTTTGTATTTAAGACTGGTATAGGGTCTAGTTGTGCACCTCGCATTATAGTTTCAATCGTCTGCACCTAAAGTGCACTTTACTTGAAACTTTTTTCGAATTTTTCTAATAAATCCAGAACGATCAACTGCAGGATGTTAAAATTCAGTATTTGAACTCGATGTTGTATCAAAATGGTTATCCGCTATTTTTGTAAGAATCGGCCAGACCAGAAGTGCACTTTACTTGAAACTTTTTTTGAATTTTTTGCATAAATCTAGAATGATCAGCCATAGCATGTTGAAATTTAGTGTTTGAACTTGTTGTAGCATCAAAATAGTTATCCTCTATTTTTGTATCAATCAGCTGATCCGGAAGTGCAGTTTATGAGTATAACAGACATTCAGAATGTGTCGTATAGAACAATCAATTTGATTGAAATTTTTGCTTCAGTTTGACATTTTACATGTCAAAATATCATTAAAATTATATTAATTATAATCTGGAGTGACAGAAAACTTTATTGAATAAATTTGTGTATATATTAAATGATGTACAAGTAAGTCACGTGATGTTCACGTCAGATTTTTCATTATATCGCATATTGGGGGTGAAAAATACAACTGTTAGGTACTTTTTCTTGTCAAAAAAAAATCGGAATATCAAGCTTATCCATACAATCACTTGAATCCTGAATATGCAATTTCTCTACCTCATATACAAATGCTCTATTCTATGCAATACAGAGTCTTCTATAATTATTGATTCTTTTAGTTGAGAGCAATACAAAGTTATATTTTTCGCACTCCCGGGAATAAGAGACGAATTTAGTTCCTCATTTCGGGGACTTCAGTTTTAGTTTAGTCTCTAGGGATCTAAACTGATCCAAAATTTCACGGGACTAATGTGAAATGAACAAATTTCCCTATATGACAACTGAATAATCAGAGTACCTACCTAGAAGTCAAATTCATTTCTTTATTAGAATTTAACCTTTATTATCCATGATTTATATTAGCATTATCGCAATTGACACAATTTTACAAATGCATCGTATTGTTGTTCGTAAATTTTCTAGATTTTTAGGAAAATAATTTTACAGTTACCACCTCCGCAGCCTTATCAATATTAAATTTCTCAATCATATTTCTGACAGCAAGTTTTTTTTATTTAACAACTGCTATAGCCAGCCTTGTTACTATAGTGAATTTACTCGACATTTTTGTATCAAGTTTGTTGTTGTCGAAATTGTAAGAGTAATCAATATGTTCTTAGACTATTGTGATTCAATATAAAACGATAGTGCGAAAAATAGCGTAGATAACACATGACTCCCTCAGGTGAGTATTGCCCTTGACTTCGTCTCGTGCAATAAACTTCACCCACAGGGTTAAATTAAGCACCTAAATCTCTCGTTATATAATATACTTTTGTCGCTCAAATATTTGAGCTAAGGTATAATTCTTTACAATTTCTTATCAATTTAAATGATAGTAGTAATTATTCAATACAGATTCAAGTTTGTCAAGTTTACTGAGCGAGCCACAAATAATTTTTTTATCGGTCAACATGAAAATAGGGCTTTTATAAGAGTTTAAAGTCAGAAAAATTGTATCTTTCTGGCTTCGTTAAGAGAAGTGCAATGATGGAAAGATATCTATTCATTTTACATTTGAATATAATTTTATCAACGATCGTATGAAAAGTGACAGTTTTTTACATAATTTTCAATGTAAAAAGTAGGCTTCTATGGAAAACTGTGCAATAAATGTTTTTTTGCACACATTAAATGCACGATCTCAGTGAGAGAGTTTATCAGTTTCGATTATCAGTATTATAATTGATCAGGGAAATATTAGGAAGTACATTTACAACACAAAAATCACTTTCAGACATTCTAAGCTTGATGTTTCGATTTAAATTTCCAAGAACATTGACGTTAACTCTTATAATATTGTTTCCTTAGTCACGAATAGTAGCCGTCAAAGTGGCATTTACAAAAGAAAAAATATTCATATGTAATTAACTGTTTTACGAAAATTATGACGATCAAAGATGAAACATTGCAAAACGCACATGTAATAAGTTTCACTGTGCTTATATTTTTAACCAAGCCGCTCATGCAATAAACAATAACTTTTAACACTTGTATCTCAAATATCTATCATGAGTTCGTATTACGTTTTTGTCTCACGAAGCTATAGATTGAATTTCACATAGCTTGAATCTTGAGTGCAATAATGAATTATTCGTCACTTCTCAATCATTCAAATTGGTTAGAAAAGTTTCACGATATGTAGGGCCTGAAATATGACAATTTTAATTCAAGTCAATTTCAGTGACAAGTGTATATTATTCGTGATCGGTGAAATGATTATGTGTTCAACACAGCAGGAAAGCTGATTCACAGATTCATCTAAATTTTGTTTCCAGCTATGAAATGTCAGCTACGGAAATAAATTTGTCAATTTATTGCCTAATAAAACAAAAAAATATTCTATAAGAGACGAGTGACAAAGCTAGCCTTTTGGTAGACAGCAACTTTGTGTTGATGAATAAAATCTTGAGCATCAACATTTTAAAGCAGCAATACACAAAAAATAGAAAAAATGTAAGTTGAAGAACAGCATCAAATGCTCACATTACTGTACAACCTAAAATCCACATAAAATTGTCAAAATATGAGTGGTGAAAAGCAATCCAATCTAATATAAGTAAGATTATTCTAAGGAACTATCCTCTGACATTTTCTCCATGTAAATCTATAAAGATTCATGTAAAATATTTAGGGATTAGCTAGAAATATATTTCAAACTGAATGTTGGGGAATCTTGAAAAAAAAATTGTCTGCGGTTCATGGCCATGAATAGAAGTTTTGATCTAGAAAATCATAATCATCTTCATGCCCAAGTAACAAGAACTAAATAAATCACATTTAATTTGGTTTGGTTGAGTAGCATCGTTGTCACGACGTATCATTCCTCTGTTGTTTATTTCTTGCAGTTTATTCATAGCCTCAGTATGTCGGGTTTGTGTCGTACCGATGAGTTGATGTCTCCAACCAATGTAATGCATCCGTTCCCAATAGATAACAATAAAAGAATTCTACTTTTTTATTACCAGAAAGTTCAACGCTACACAGACACTGGCACCTAATTCTAACGAAAAATAGGACACAACATGCGTGCGCTTGTATTTCTATGTGTATTATGCTTGTTTGTATGTATTTTCGTATGTATGTGTTTAGATAAGTTATTTGGACGCTGCATTTACTTACTTACATCACGGTAGTGGGGATATCAAGACGTAGAGATGAACATAGAATACTTTTAGTGTGATTTAAGAGCGACTAATAGTCTAAGAACAGAAATATATGAGATGTATCGTTTTTCAAGTAGAAATTGTGGATAAAATTTTGGATGATATGCTCTTTGAGAGTCTTTCATTTGATGCTCTTAATAAATATCAGATTGGTACTGAAAAAGTAAAAAACATCTTACTAATAAGTATTACAGAAACCAGTTCTCGAGCACATTTCCGAAGATTATACAATATGAGAAAATCATCTGAGCTAAATTGACGGACACAGACTGAACTCACGACTTCAGAAATATTTATAAGTAGTATTCATGAGCCTCTCCAAAATCAAATTCTCAGTTTTCAAGTCTCAAGAAAATAACAGTCGATCTTTTAAACAGATTTCAACAATAAAATATTAGAAAATAATGTTTAATAAAATTGAAGCACTATGATTATTTAGAATCGAGTGACGTCATATAATCACAGTTTTAGTATTGACGTCACGTTGCGGAACAGCTGTATAAATGCATTATGCAATTGAACCAGACCTGCAAAGTGAATAATAACGGTTTTGAAGTCTCTGAATATATTTGTCATCGATGAACAGAAGTAATCGCCGTAAAATCATAAATTTATATTGATATAATCAATAGCTACTCGTTTAAAGCAAATGCAATGATTTCATTTGATAGAGGTTGACATATTTGACCTATATTTCAATCTAATTTTTGACTTCTACTAAGAATGGGTGAAATGTTACTTAGAAAAGTTCGCGTGCAGATACATTTAGAAAACATTTTATGAATATATCAATTTCATCCAGAGTGGTTTATATATAATTTTGGATTATGACATCCCCGAAACAAACATCTGCAGTGAAAAAAAGACTCATGCACTTTCTTATATCGCTCATCAAATAAATAATAATTTTGTTAATCGTGCTATTTTCAATAATCCTCATTACTTCAGCTCCAAAGGTACATGAAGTATGTAATGTAATGTTATTTGTTCTAGGTTTTATTGTTAATCGTTTCCGCTCGAAAACATAGTGAAGTTGAATTAAATCTAGGAAGAATAATTCAATAATTATCAAACCTGTAAAAAAAAATCGGAATACCGAGACAATGAAGCTGCTCTCTTTTAATCATATTTCACTTCACAGTGAATGAAATTGTAGATAAATGGGTATTAAAGACAGACCATCCATTCCCGGAAGTTTCAGGTAATATTAACTTGATATTCGACGCTCTATCCGAATCTAAAATAAATAATAGTGGTTCCCATTCAAGATTTTGGAGGCAGGGAGATTTGTTAAGCTTCCACTTCAGACATTCTTTCAGTCTCGATATATTTCTGCGAAAAATAATATCGTTCTCAGTGGTGAATTAAAATAGGACACCAGTATATACTTTTAACTTTCTGCACTCTTTCTCGATTTAAACTTTGAGTACGTCAAATCTCACATTCCTTTGTGAGCGCGGTACGAAGTTTCCTCTTCACGTAAAATTAGAATGTGACATATGTATTTGATTCAAGCTTTCTGCACTCCTTCTCCATATAAACCTTATTACCCAGTATCAAAAAGGATGAGAAAATTTACTTCCGAAATAAACAAAATTTACTCTGCTTTCACTGTCATAGAAAATGATGATTCGATTGGAATTTATTGAATAAAATATATTTACTCTGGAAATGGATTTACTTCGTCCTCTATAATACTGGGTATAAGTATACCAAATCTCACATTCCTTCGTGCGCGCTTTACAGAGTTTTTTCCTTACGTAAAATTGAAATGGGACAGCTATATAAATATAAAGCTATCAGCACTCCTCCATTTGAACATTCCTTCGTGCGCGCGTTACGAAGTTCTTTCTTCACGTAAAATCAAAATGAGACACCTGTATATAATTACATCTTTCTGTACTTCTTCTCCATTATTTATACTTCAAATCTGCCAAATCTCACATTCCACAAAGTTCTCTTTCTCATGTGAAATTAAAATTATAATTCTAGCTTCCTGCACTCCTTCTCCATCTAAACTTGAAGTATGCCAAATCTCATATGCCTCCGTGCGCGCGTTCCAAAGTTTTCTCTTTAGGTTTCACAAACTTTTCTGTTTAGGTAAGATAGGATACCTGTAATCTTAGCTTTATGCATCCTTCCATATAAATTTAAAGTATGCCAAATGTGACATTCCTTTGTGCGCGCAGTAAGACGATTTCTCTTCACGTAACATCAAAATTAGACAGCATGTGTATATATTTAGCTTTCTGCACTTCTATAAACTTTAAGTATGCTAAATCTCACATCTTTTTATGCGCCCAATATGCTTGAAAAGAAATACAAAGTTTTGTTTACTGGTATTGATATACCTGTGTATTATTTTTGGTTTCTGCACCTCTTCCCGATGTGAAATTCGTGAATATGCCAAATCTCACATTCCTTTGTGCATGCAATATGCTTAAAAAGAGGTAGGTACAAAATGGGACACAAGTGAACAATTTTTACTCTCTTCGCTCCTTCTCCACATGAACTTCAAGTATGCCTGATCTCACACTCCTTTGTGCATACAATGTGATTGAAGAGAGGATGAGAGATTTTCTTCTCACGTTTCAACATATAGAATAATTTTATTACATTTCTACGTACGATTATTTTCATTAATGTTTATGATTTTAACGTCATCGCAGGCTCAACTATTTTTATTGACAGAAAGCTTGTCCATCTTCCGTCCTCTCCATTTATTAGAAAAAATGGAAGATTCAGAATGTTCGAATTATTCCTTCAACATAATTTTTGTGACGCACTGAACAGATTTCTTGAAACGATACGAAATATATCTTATGTTCGATGTGTCAAAGATTTTTAACAGCATCAAGTATCCAAGGGGGATTTTTCGGATTGGTACTCTTCGATTTTTAGGTAGACATATAAGCAAGATCTTCCAATCCAATTAAATCAAAAATATTTATCATGTGAACTGATGAGTTGAATGGTAATAGTGAGCTAAGGGAATTCAGTCGAAGGTTTTTTTATTTCCTATTAATAAAAAAAAATCTGACGTGTACATCACGTGACTTACTTGTTCATCATTGGATATATATATAATAATCAAACACAACATCTCATCATTGCATGGTTAGTCGATTGCTATGGAAACAGTATGTCATTATTCTTATGTCACAACATTCCTAAATACTGATTTCCAGGACTCTACGGCTAACAGTTCTAAATTTATGCGCAAAATTCCAAGATCGTCAAGTATAGTGCACTTTTGACTGAGTCGATCTCAATGAAAATAGGATATGAGCATCAAGACAGTACTATCATTTTGAATGATGTATTTCAATATTCTACGCTCAATCGTTTTGGATTTATGCGGAAAATTAGAAAATGTTTCGAGTAAACTGCACTCCCGGCTTAGCCGATCATAATCATAATGCAAGGTGTACAATAAGATGCTATAAAAGTGCTCAATACGGTATCTCAATATTCTGCGACTGATTATTTTGAATTTATGAGAAAAATTCGAAAAGTCTGTACTATTAAGTGCACTTCTGGCTTTGTCGATTGGGACGATCATTTGGATACTACAGCAATTTCAAATACTGAATTCTAGTACCCTACGGCTAATCATTCCAGATTTATGCGGAAAATTCAAAAAAAGTATCAGGTAAAGACGATTGCAACCATAATGCGAGGTGCACATCAAAATCCTAGATCCTATACCTACCAGTCTTTTATACAAAATTTCAGCATTATACGTTTGACGAATTCTGAGATTTGCGAGTTACGCACATATACACATACATACGTACCGACATCAACCCAAAAATAGTCAAAATAGATTCAGGGATGCTCAAAACGGATATTTCCATCAAAATCTCGATAGGTGAATTTTGTCGGTCTCACAATACTTTCTTGTACTTAGTACAAGTAAGTAAAAAACCAATTGACCTAATTTCCTTAACTCACTATCATTTATCAATTATGATAAGGCATGTCATAATAGTAACTCATGCAACAAGAGTGTGAAGTTGAGCATTATGACATGATGTCAAGTATTTGGTGTCTGTAAAATTTTTGGTTGAATGTCACAATGCTTGTTTACATTTATATTTCATACAAGTTTCTTTTGTACGCTCCCTAACTTTTATATTTCAACAGTTATTGAGTTCATAGCTAGGAAGTCCAGAGCACAAGTTGAGATTTATATACACCAAACATTCGAGCTAATGGATCATTGAGAGAGGCTAGAATATAAATCTGCTACACGTTAAAGTTCTAATAAAACTGACACGCAAAAAAGCCTCACTTCACACATGGCTATAGAAAAATATTTTCCGGTATTGTGATGATAGTCAATTAGTCTCTTTGTCAGCTAATGCTGTCAAATATTCAAAACAAAATCCATAACCTCTTATTCTCATTGTTCTAATCCATATTTCAATTGACATTTTTGATAAAAGTATTCATACTTTGCTCTCATTTTTTGACAGCATCTATTTCTATCTATTCTTCTGCCCTCAGCAAATTTCTGAAACAGTGCGACTGAGAAAAAAGCGAATAGTAATCATAGAATTTTTATTATCATCTTTCATGAATCCAGTGCATACATCGCACTGTATCTGAAAGATATATCGGCAATCTATTGATAACAAACTCCACTGATGAGCATGGTATTTTCAAAGCACAATTTGATTGGATTTGAACTCAGAAAATAATTCCTCATATTACACAGTCAAATATGAAGCTTTGTACATATAATATTGGACCCTCAACCTAGCTCTCTGCGCTTCTTACGCTCGCTCTTCAATAAACTTGACTAGATTTTGTGCTTGTTGCAAAAATAACTATTCACTCGCTTGCTAGTCGATGATTCATTGGCTTGTCTACAAGAAATTATTATTCAATAAATGGTTAGCTGTTAAATTTGAAATATATATCTATTTACTTTAGCAGTAAAAATATCTAGGAAATATTAAGTGGGAGATTTTATCAGTTCAACATAATGGATTTGATCTCGATTTAGCGAAAATTCTTATAGATTTCATAAACAATAACATCTCCGTTATTCACAAACACTGAGGAGTGGCAGCGTAGATCTAGATTTATGTCGCATTTTTCACACCCAATATTATAATATCAGCTCCTATGTCATGCCATATATACATACATTATTTTAAATCTAAGCCTACAGTCATTGGTATCAAGTTGTATTACAGAGTACGGATTGTAACTATTTTTGTTTCATTTCTTCTTTTATGTATGTTGTTGCTGCATTTCCAAGATATTCTGAGAATAATTTGCCTACACTCGCATATTCCAATCAGAATATGTACGATAGCTATAAACCCTGACAGTTTCCAGCCTTTTAAAATAAATATTTTATGTACTCTAAATAAAAAATACCGTAATCAAACTGAAATCTCTACGCTACTTGTTTCATCTATGAGTTTTTAACTCGTGCTCAATAGATTGCTTTTGTAACTTAGTTTAATAAAGTATTCCGCTACTTCCAAGGCAAGGAGAAACCGTTAGTCTGAATGTTGGCTACAAGTAAATAAACATTGTTTTCCACCTGTATTTTAGTAGACTATGAAAATTAATTGTATTGTAATGAGAGAAATTAAGCTATATGTGGTCCAAAATTGGAATTTCACACTTTTTAATCTATTGTGTCAGTTAGTTAATGATGAGAACATCAACAAATTAGAACAGAATGAAAATAATACTTTCCCTCAAAAAAGCAAAGATTTAATTGGATTATACTTCAACGAAATAGCAGATGAGAAAAAAAAACTTAATTGGACTGGATAGTTTCAAATTTTGACGGATGTTTGCGCTCAATTTCACAAATCAAAGTTAGTTATTCTATATTTAAGTAGTAAAGTAGTTGGTAAACTCTGTAGGTACTACAAGCACTATTCCAAATAGAAAAAATGTCGAAAATAAAAACTAATTCCGGTCAATTTTTGCGGAGTCAACTTCCTCGATAGAACAATCAATAATGGAATTGAATACTTTAAGATAAAACTGGGGTGATACCTCCTGCCCTGTCAGAAACAACCATTGTAAGTTCGATCAGGGAAATTGAATACGAAAATGGATTACACCAAGGGTGGCTGCCGCCCTCCCGAGTACATCAAGGGTAGCACCCTGGTTTTTCTTGAAGTACTTGATCTTCTCTATCGATTGGTACTAGTTTCAAGAAAGTTTCTTCGCCTTCTGATTAATGGTTATCTAGTGTTCTGACAGTTTCTAATAGTATCTCTTATATTTGGAGTAAACTCATTGTAATAAGAATAATGATAAGTGTAAATCAAGAATAGAATGGTTAATGACGGCGGATTTATTCGCTTGCTTAATTCATTCACCACATTGATTAAGCATCTATATATTATGGACAAAATTCTTGTTTTTACGATAGACCAAGCAGAAAATAAAACATATAATCATTTCGAGTAGTAAAAGTGAACCTCTCACCATTCAAATATTTCTCTATGATCTATAAGCATTCTTTATATATTTTGAATCAATTATTGTACATGGTACATAATAAAAACGCAGCTCAAGCTATTATCTATTGTATTTGAGAATCTCGTAAATCAATTTTAAAAACGGATGAATATGATTGTTGATTTGCCGCGCGAGAAGAAGTCTTCGAATGGAAAAAATAAGAAAGCCTGAATAAATAGGATTATGAGTGTGGATGGAGCACAAGAAGTATGTTTGAATGGGAGTATCTAGTAAAGAATGTTTACTGGTTGAATATTGAAAGGGGTTATGTCAACTTAATTTCGAGAAGAAAACGTGATTTATATTATGTATGGATCATTCAATTTCATTGTCAGTAAATAAATGTAAAATATAGAAATTCTAGAAAAATTTAAAACATACAAATATGCTTCGTTCAAATAATTCTCGTATGAATCCAAATACTGATAGTCCCGTCTTACGCTGCATGTTTCTCAATATCTGTCGTAACCTGCACAATCAATCCAATATCAATGTACTGCATTTTATTTTAAATATATTGTTTTAGTAGTGAACAAGACAGACGTTAGAGTCAATCATTCTTTGTGTGTTTTAATAAATTTCAGACATTTTAATACTTGTGTATCATTTTAGACATATTTTTGGAGTATAAGTGTTTAACAATCAGTGTAACTGCTCTGTGAAAATAGTAAATAAAGGACATCAATATAATTTATACTACAGTATGAAGAAACAGACTACACTCGTTCACCAAAAGGTAGGAGCATTGCTCTTTTGAGCTCATTGAATATTGAAACAATTTATATTTTTCCGGAAAGTGTTTGTAATCTGAATCACTAGCTTAAAATAGATAAATATCATATTGACTAAAAACTGACTCAATTTCTGATCGACAAAAACCTGAAAGTATATTCAGTTCTTTATTCAGGGATAATTATAAATTATGAATTGTATACTGAAATATTTTATTGGGGTATGTGAAAAATATTGATTTCAATTATTGTCTTCCGTAGTTTGGCGTATTCATATTATTTTTTTAGACAGATTGACTTCAACAAATTGAGGAAATTTATTTTTGATCTGCAGTTTTGAACTTGTAATTAAATAAACTACTATATAATTCGCTGATAATAATAATAATATTAATACATAATTGTAACACTGAGCAACGGTATACCATAGATGAAATCAACACTTTTAGACACATTTAATAATTAAAATATCTGTGTGAATAACTCCTAATCTACGATAATCCTTTGGAAGAAGGGTTTAATATACTTTTGAGGTTCAAGCAAGTCAATAAAAAACCAAGATGGTTCAAATATATATTTTTCTCGTGAGTAATTTGGATCATCATATGCAGGTTGCTAGAAAGAGAGGACTAATTCATAACATCAACAAAAAGTCACACAGATTATGAGTTGTTTATTGGAATCTTTTCACATTAATAACATTGTTTTCTGATATTACTCTTCTTCGAAAGTACTGCATAACACTGATCAAAATTTGATGGAACTCAACGAGTATCATGTTCGGCAAACATATATATGAATAAGCCGCAATTATAAAAATTCCGTTGTTTCGAATAGAGAAAATCGTGTGTACATTTTGTTTTTCTCGATCGCTTGTAACAAAAAAGCTCTTCCACATGACGCAAAATATGCGGGACTGAATCCAAGTAGGTACCATTTATATTTTGTATGAATACAAATGTGCCCTTGATGGTCCTTTGACCAAAAATGTGAGTTCACAATTCACTTTGGAACATAGATTTTTTTGAAAAAAAATCGTAATTCTGGAGGCCAATTACTCCACTCTCAAAAGTTTGATTTAAGTATTATGAACGGTAATATACCGATAGAGAGGTATATTATCGATATACCGAAGAATTTCACATAAATACTTTTTGTCTTTTGGGTTATTTTTTACGAGACAAATTTAGGGATTCATAATCTGATAATACCTGAGAGCTTTAGCTCGAGAGATATTATCGTTGATTATAAATCTCCAAATTTGCCGAGTGAAAAATTACCCAAGACAAAAAGTATTTGAGTTAAATTCAAGGTATATGCGATAATACACAGAATCTTGAGGTGTATTTGCAAGGATTATTTCACAAACCATAAAATTTCTTAATTGTTATAGTTTTTATTATTTTTTGAAAATCTACTGTGGTATATCGAGTTAGGAGAAAATATAATCGCGATATATTTCGTTACCATGCAAAATCCCTTAATTTCATTGGTTGTTACTGAGGTGTGTGATATAATCTTCGAAATAGATTAGTTAGTTTCTGGTTCTAATGAAACACAACAAAATACAAATGTACGTTCTTCAATAATTTTGACAAATTTTACTTCAAATTTCGAAGAATAATATTTCCTCCAATTCTACATCCAAGTTCTCGAAACCGTCTATATCTGAGCATTCGTAACTAAACTTCTAATAATCAAAATCAGGCGCTGGGAAAATATATATTAACCTGAACTCTTAGATTTCAAATCCATAAGAACCAGAAATAATGAAAAATTTATATAAAGCAACGTTTTCAAGAAAATTATCTGGAAATTGTCCAAAAACTGATCTTGAACGGTCAGTTCACGTTTTTCAAATCAGCCCAGCACTGGTACCATATCGAATTGACATTGATGTATTCCCATTTCGTCTTGAACTCCCAAGATCTTATTTCTATAGAAGGCTAACCTGATTTAGTCCCTATCATATCACTGTGATAAATTCTGGTCGGTAACATGTTCAACTTGCATAGTACCTATATTTACAATAAAAATCGAGGCAAGTTTAATGTTAAGTCGTTGTAGCTCCACCACTGGTACCACATCGAGTCATCATTGACATATTCCCACCTCGTCTTGAAATCCCTTGTCCTCATTATCTAGATCTTATTTTCATAGAAGGATCACCTGATGTACACCCTGTGATGTCCCTGTGGTAAATTCTAATCGGAAACATGTCTAACTTGCATGGTAGATTGACTAAACATAATTATCAAGTCAATGTTAATGCCAAGTCGTTGTAGTTCCACCACAGGAGTCATTGGATTTTAATATGCCTCTGGGTCAGACGAAGCTATAAAAAAATATCATGCACACTTGGATCAGCACCACTTCCAGAGTCAATTTCGGTAATAAAGAAATTACCTTTTACCGTCTACAAAAAATACAGATGATAAGTTTGTTTTATTGAAATATTTTGGAGATAACTGCAGACGTTCATTATACATATTATTTGATGATGTAAAAATGCTTAGAAATGGAATCAAGTAGGTGACGTAGTTGTCATTGTTAAAATATTGAATACAAATTCTGTTACATTTTCTTCTTGAGAAATTAATTTTGTCATAGCCAGCATATACACAATCAGATTTTCATTCTATATTCTTTGAATTACAATCTGACAATTACATAGAGTAAGACTAGTTTTAGAACTCATCTTTCTTCAGTAGCTTCTGAAAATTGAATTCTTTCATAACTATATACGTAGAATTCAATTTTTGTACGAAAATAGCTGTTCAAATGTAGTCACAAGATTGCTATACAATATTCTCCATTATAATTCACTTCAATCTCAATGATGTTGATATCTCTCAAAAATAAATGAAAAGTTGTCTCCAACTAAATTGCGTAAAAGTTTTTGTCGATTTCAATGGAATGCTTGCCGGTGGATTTTGGGCGTCTCTGTACAGGCATCGGTAATCGTATGACATCCGCATCAGCGTAGTTTGTTCAACTTTCTCCAAGTGGTGAGCACATTGGAAAGTAATGCAGGCTGTTCTTTGAGCGATGTCGATGTTTAGTGGTGTTGCTGCTGAAGACTGCTATTGACTTTGACACTGAACTCTCCTCAAAGGTTACCAAAACGGTAGTTCTTTCTCTCTTTAAAGTACATCTTGCCAGGCGTGGCACAGTCGAGAGTTTCACAGAGGTGTATTAACAGATTTCTCATTCTTGACTCAGTAAATATTTTGGAATATGATTGAGGAAATAGGTAAGATCCAAGTGGGCGATACAGGAGCCTAATATTCAATCCTGAAATTAGCTTGTACTTTTTGTTTCAAAGCAGCTATCCTACATTGATTTATATTTTTTCAATTTGTGTTGCTCGATTTCATTCAACATTAAATACTTTATTACATACTTTATTGTTGAAAAGGGCATCGCACTCATGAAAACTCTGTCACATCCGAGTAGGGTTCAATATTATTCAAATCCATTCAATAAGAAAAACATTGATCTTTTTTCACAAAGCATCGCTGTAAAAGCAGTTGAAAGAGTGAATTTCAGCTGAAGAAGCAAACCTAAGGGTAGTTGAAGATTGTTCTAATCCAAATTTCAATTAGCACTCATAATATTTCAAGCAAATATGCCAATAAATCCATTTCAACACTTTTGCTTGTGCGTCACAAAGTAACAAGTGTAGCACTCTCTAAATTTCCTTCAACCCACTCCTGGATCGTCCGGTGCGTACAGTGACCCAGTGACCGCCTTTCGCTTTTGTTTCAACACCCCCGGATACGTACACACACAGACACACATCTGTAAGGCCGTGTAGATTCCATGTTCCTACGTCTTAGCCTCACCTGTTTGGTCTCATGCCGCATGAATGACAAAAGTTTCGGGGCTTCACCCAGAAATTTACCGGTAAATAAGTATTTTCCTCTTTATTTTATCAGACCAGATGCTGTTCATTATATATGTATTACATTATTAGTTGAGCTTCAACTGAGAATCACGGAATAGAGCACCTGTCAGCTTAACATTGCTCTGCTAAGCGATGGCGCAAAACAAATAATAAAAATCACGTTGGAACAATAATATTGATCAGCTTGAAGCTATAGTTACAAACCAAATCAAAGGATACTCTAGATTTCATTATATTTCTTGCATATTGAAGTAGAAGAAATACAGATGGAAAATCATCCAGTACATATCACTGGAAATCTGTGCTCCGCCTGTATTTTGAGTCATGAAATGAAAATATCGAAAAGGAGTTTCAGTCTGTTAATCAAATAACAAAATGTTCACAAATAATTATATATTCTAGTAACTGTTTTCGTTAGATCTTTTGTTTTGTATGCTTTTTCAAAGAAAAGATTCGAATGCAATAATAATTTTGGAGATCGTCTGATGATCCGGTTACAGTATTTTGTCATTCTAGTACACCCTACCCAAGGCGATGTCTATGTCTATGGCTTTTACTACTTAATGATTTTAATTGAGTTAGGTCTACATCAACCGTATCATTTAAAATAGAAAGTTTACACTTGTGATTTTTTTCTAACATGAATATCTTAAGAAAGCGATAGTGTTCATTCAAGTTTCTTCTCTGGTCTTGAAATATTCGCGACCACATGTAAAAGTACTGCTTTCACCGCCTGAATCCCAAATTGTATCAATGAACTTGTAACCAGAAACAGAGTTCTCAACTCTTTGAGGACCAGCAGATATTCTAGTAACCTTCATTCCAATTCTGATTGAGTACTTCGCGAACGCAAAGAGAACTCGACAAGTCAAAGAAGCTTTCTTTCATTTATAACTCAGATTCAGATATAATAGATCAATTTTTACAAGAAGTTTTGAAAGTTTTCTAGATCTTATTATCGGAGGTTCCAATAAGAGGCACTATTATATGTTTGATTGACATATTAAAGTTCCATTTCGATATTTTCATTCCATGAGTCGAAGTATATTTTATCGTGGGACGCAATTTGGAGCCAAAATTTAAAAACTAGAATGTGTTGATAGTTAAGAAGCATCCTCGCATGTGCTATTCATTCCATAGCTTCAACAATAATTGCAAGTATTACAAATAATAATTCCCATTATGATGTTGAACAATATGGCTAATCCGTATGAATATCAGTTTGTATTAAAAAAATTGAGATGTATCAATAAATGGATAATGCAAAGTATAAGAGACTTCATAATTATGTTCTCTTTGGCGTTTGTGGAGCGAAAGATTCGCAACTCTCGACTTTTGTATTTGCAATCGATTTTCCCAACTGTTGTAGCTGCAAATTAAGGAGTTATTAGTATTCGCAAAAGTAAATGTTGTCCAAAATTATTCATCCAATTAATCTATACATTTTTCAGAATTTTATTGAATGAAAATTAATTTTGATTTTAAATTCTGTATATTTATTTGGAACTTTGACGTTTTGATTCCTTGACCAAGAATCTTCTTCAGAAAACAGTGATACAAAATAAAACAAGGCAAGTGACTAGATACTAAAAATATACAGAATACTAGATGTGATAACGTGGATATCACATCTAAAGAAAAAGAATAAAATCCTCTGGCATTCACCCAAGGCTTGGAGAAAACCACGTGAAAACGCCAAACAGAGGAATATGTCCCACTTGGTACAGCTCCGCACACATCCCAAATCACAAAATACACATTTCAACAAGACAGCGTAGCGCTACTCTTTGCTATTGGTTTGGCTCAACTGCAGTGTCAAATAGTCTTCAGTGTACTTTATAATCTAAAATATACACAGAACTACACCAACTAAAACATAGTCATTATATATGTGTCTTGTTGAAGTGTCGTGTATTTTGTGATTTGGAATGTGTGCGGAGCTGTACCAAGTAGGACATATTCCTCTGTTTGGGGTTTTCAAGTGGTTTTCCTCAAACCTTGGGTGAATGCAAGAGGATTTCATTCTTTTTGTCTAGATGTGATATCCACGTTATCAGTATAGTATTCTGTATATTTTCAGTATCTAGTTACTTGCCTTGTTTCATTTTGTATCATTGTTTTCTGAGGAAGATCCTTGGTCAAAGGCTCAAAACGTTAAAGTCTCAAATGAATAAACAGAATTTAAAATCAAGAGTAGTTTTTATCATTTATTCTAATAAACTTGATATATTAGTTAGGACGTTTCGGATAAAAATACACCCATCTTCAGCAGGATTATTCAACTTTGGAGTACATAATTATACAGCGGTAGGGGTGAAATTCATACAAATCCATTTATTATTGCGACCGATATTAATTATGTGAAGAGAGCAACATTGACACAACGTGACCACCTTGGTGAATGGAGTCAATCTGCTGAATCTGAATGGATTTTCATCTGAAACGACCCGAGTAACCTATTAAGTTTATAATAATAAACAATTTTGGACTAGATCATCTACTTTTCAATTCAATCTATTCCTGGTTCCTTTACTCTGCATCAAAATTATAGTATATAATTTTTTTATCACTGTTTTTAAATTGGCATGTCTCACAAATTCCAGAACGTCGTTTAAAATAATCCAATATATCATTTGGAATCTTTAAATCATCATTTTCGACGAAACAGAAGCAGCTAGTTTGGTTACCAAGATAATTCAGGTATTTATTTCTGGATTTGCGTTTAACATTCCATGATTTTAGGAGTTTCTGCTTGAATATTGGTGAATCTTCTAGATCTTGTTGGACAAAGTATAGTGTACAAGATGATTGGAATGGCTTATTCAACAATCGAGAACCGTAGCTCTCGCCCTTGGCTTGGATTACAAACTTCTCGCTCGTTTGAAATGAGAGCTATTTCAATACTAGTTGTAGAATTTGCTATTCCAATATTATTCGTTCAACTATTTCCAATAATCCAGTACTTAAAATATGAGATGAACTTTGTGGTTCAACGTGTCAGATTAGCTTAGAACTGGGCTGAAATCCTAAATCATCTTGATGATTTCTTAAATTATTGGTCCTTGTCCTTTTCAGGGTACTTCGCTTCCCTGTGAACACACAATTTTTCATCGGTGTTTTAATTTTCTTGAATCAGTCCTGGATCGTTCTGTGATGAATTTGCCTTGATATTTCAGTAATGATTCCACTGTAGCAAACAAGAAAAAATCACAGGGAGCCAGGTCTGGCGAGTCAGATTTACAAAGCTGAGTGTGCGGGTGCACTGTCATGATGCAAGAAGCTTGACTTTTGAGGATTTTCTCTAAGTGACCGTTGTGAACAGCTCAAAAGTACGCACGGTACATTGTTTTACATTGAAAGAAGGACTAACAATGCACAATTTCATTAAAATCGAGATAAATACCTGACATCTTCAACTGACTGACGGTCACTTTTGATTGGTGGAAAACGTTCATAACATTGCGTACGATCTAATGCTTTGTGTCTGTAAGCTTGTAAGAAAAGTTGAAACATCACTTCAGAAGTTTCTCTCAGTTTCAAGTAAAAATCGTTGGTCCAGAAATTTATACACTATGGGAGCTGGTGACAAGTGCAGTTTTGCGATTTTATACTGCATTTATTTTCGGAAGTGTATAATTTACTCCCTGTTGAGGAAGATAAGAAAGTTATTGACTGATGTACGATCTTTGGTCATAGTGCAAAAGTATTAAATTTATGCAGACGAAATGTCACTGAAAAAGCAAGTTAATATTGAAGCTGGTCAATATCGGGTGGTCTCGAATATTGCCAATTGCTGTCTACAAGTAAATATTGATATCTACCCTAGCCGTGTGGCATTGTAGGTGGAAAGCTGCTAGCGCCTTCATAAAAAGTATACTGCGAATGACGTGTCAAACTAAGCTTAAAAATATATCCTCAGCTTTTCAATTCGACAATCAATAAAATTGCCAAGCATTGTAGTTATCCTACAGCTGATATAATTCCAAATATGGTCAACTATAATTAGAGCTTTATCTTGGGTCTTAAACATCACAGCAACAAAAGCATGAGAAATTGGTAAGCCTATTCTTAAAAACCTTTTCCGTACTGCATATTTCTCAATTGTTCAATATTTTTGCACTGTGTGAGCTCCATTTTCCATTTTTTTCATACTAGTAGAATATATGATCCCTAACATTATCTAATGCTGAATTTATATAAAATCTTTGTCAATATATTCAAAGTTTTCCAAGATACAGTAACTTCATACATTTTTCATTGATGGATCATAACTACAGAACTACCAGTAATTGAAAAGATCTCCAAATTTTCGAATCTTACACGATACCACAATTTCTGTTATATCTTTGGACATGAGAATTCGATACAATAACTAATTGCTTTCTCTATTCATCTCTCGACAGAATTCCATTTCACAAGAGATGCAATTTTAGGATGTAGTTGAATTATTTATTGAATAGAGAGCAAGAGAAATAACTCATAAAGTGATACAATCAAGATAACTAATTCTCCGTAATACCAAAACGTACATTTAAATATACAATTATCTACACAAAAAAGTCTGTTTACAAGAGCAGCTGTATTTATTCCTTTTGTTGGGATGATAAGATTATTATTATGATAGCTATACGTAATTGCTCCTTTGATAAGAGCAAAAGAAGCATCATAACCAGGCATACAATTTGAATATTAAGTAAAATTTTCCTTGTTATGTCAGCTTCACGGTTTTGTCAAGTTTTGCTATTTCAAGCTCCAGGTTATTCTCAGTAAATGGGGTCATTCCAAAAAAAAAAAAATTGAATTTCAAACATATCTGTAATTATAAGTTCCCAAAATATAAAACATTTCATTCATAATTTTGATAAAAACCTTTCGCGGGCTGAATAATGACGTCACAAGTCTCCAAATCTATAGTATGACCAAAGAAAATAGATGTAACATTTTTATCACAGAAAATTCAATATTTGTGCTCAAAATAATATCCGGCACTTATCTACATATACACCGTAATAATATATATTATGTACGAATTTTATTTCTGAAGAGAAATATATTAAATGCATTTTCATTTTTTTTTGTTCGAGTCATGTTTTCCAAACGGGCTATATATTAAGGCTCAAGGTTGGATCGACGAACCAGAGCACGTGTTTTCGCTTACAGCCAATACGCACTCTCCATCTCAGCCAATAGGAACAAGAGACTTGTGACGTCATAAGATTATTTGAAAATAGATGAAAATTTAAAATAATTATATTTTCAAAACTAAACATGTTACGACAGTTTTATAAACGTGAATATCAATATTTTAGTTTATTCTTTCGAAAAAAAAATTAAAAAAAAAATGTGAAAAGACCCCATTGAAATATTCCAATTACAATATTACAGAGCATATAGAATCATGTCAAAAATATTACATATAGGTCTCAGTAACATAAGGGTCCACTTTTACCACCATACTTTTCTATCACTATTCTATATTAATACCAATATATTTTATTACTATGTTACATTAAAATAAAGTTTCATTCAAAATTGAATATCATGTCCTATAGCTCTTTAATACTCAACAATCTCTTGTCCGTATTTTCTGATATCGTGAAAAGATTGAAATTAGGTCTGAAATTGGGGGATGAGCACGGCATGGCACGTTGAGCTTTATCAGAGCAGGCGATGCCCGCCTATCGGTTTATGACTGTTCTAGCAGTTCAATAAACATTAAGCATTGCACGTCGAGCTTGTTCAGAGCGGGCGAGATCTGCATGTTAGTTTTGGTGATTTGGAAACAAACCTGAGACTTAGGCCCAGTATTTCAGTGTTCGGATTACGAAAACTGTGGATCAATTTCCGTAGCAACGATTGTGAAGACAATTGTCACCGTAGTAATTGAACTTCGTTCAAGTAAGCTATAGATTAAACTGAACCTGAAATACTGGGCCTTAGAGTCCCAAGAAGAAGAAGTTGTTCGAAATTACAATATTTTTTTTGCGTTGCTTCAAAACATACCTCTTTTTTCACTTTTAGATTGAAATCCTTGAAAAAATCATGTACTCCATTGATATTTTTGTACCAGATGATTCAAATAGATTTCATATTGCGTTATTGGGGAGAATATTCCATTTGTAATAAGATGGAAACTGTTTTGACAGATTGGAAACAAGTACAATTTGCATGTACGTTCACAGAATCACTTTGAAATGAAAATTTTGTACTATTAGATATTTTTGTATACTTTTAAATACTTATTTGGTCTATAAATTATTCAGTTGCGAGTATGGGAGCATTGATCAAGTCTTTCAAGACGTGTCTATGTTTGAATTAAAAAAAAAATCGGTTCTAAGTTCTCTCATAGTATAAATATGTTTTTCATCTTCTAATCCAGATTCACTTTGTTTTTGTGTCTCGTCTTCCAAATCAGCAATAATTGAAGAAAGAAATATATTCGATATGATTTCCTGCCTGTCAAACATTTCGGAAACGGTAAAATAGTTAAATAATGCAAGTAACAGTATGACATCAATATTCAATATACGCATAAGCAAATATATCTCTCACAAAAGCCGAAAACATAAATTACCATGAAATTATCAATGGAATAAGACATCTCTTATTTTGCAAAATAGCAACGCCTCTATTTAACAGGCGACAAAAACTGTATCTTCTCTTCTCGAAACCCAAAATTCTCAAGTGTGTCTTCTTAGTGTCCACTTCTGAACAGGGCATAAAGAGAATCTATAAGAATGGGTTTCTCAATTCTCTAGTTTTTCACAAATATATAGAACTTATCAATGAGCAACAATCGATGAATATGTCACATTATTGACGGTCAGTGGAAATATGAGGATGTCCTTTGATGTAGCTGTCTGATTCATTGTTTGTTCATGAATTGATGTGTTATCTGAACTTCAGCTTCAAATACTGACATCTGATCGTCCTTACTGTTTATTCGGTTATTTTTGGAGCTCGTATTGAAATTTTGGTGAGAACACAGGGACACATGACCATTAAATTACATGAAAAATATCAAAGATCTTTCTTGTTCATAGATTTTTTCTTTATCCTATGGATAATTCAACACAAAAAACTAGTCTGGTGAAAAATATATCACACTACTGCGAGACCTACTTTTTTAATATCATCTTTGGGAATCATTATTACTATATAAGTATATTACGCCCCTACCTAGCAGTTTTCATCGTATTATTCCAGATGTGGACAAATTGTTATTGTCGTCCATTTTCAATACTTTCTTTGGGGCAGAAAGATTTATTTGAACTCCCAAATCTCCAACATTTCTATGAGATTAACAAAAGCGTTAAAAGATCTGTCGACATCAATGGAGTTGAAGATCTATACCTAACTTTCTTTTATAATACAAGAGTTAATGGCGCCTACAAGTTTGCAACTAACGTTTCTTAGCAGTTGCGAAAGTTGCTGCCTTATAAAATGTATCTTAAACATTCAGTTAGAATGCTAATGTATCTCATATTTCGTCTACTTATTTGTAATTTCAGTTCAGTTGGAGAATCAAAACCAGTAGAATAATAAGTTCCATGAGGCAAACAGCAGACATAGCTTTTTTATTTCAGAATAGCAAAGAGTACTCCAGATTCACTTAAGATAAGCTAAAGAAATTACATGCAGTTAAGTAGGAAATTTCTGGGACTAAATTGTGTAGAAAAATTATACAATGCACGTTAAACTAACAGTCCTAGTATACTTTAATATACAGATAGTAAGTAAGATAAAAATTGTTATTATAGAAATTAAACTACCAAGAACATATTTGAAAACTATAATTATGAAGACGATCTTCAGAAAATTCAATATTGAACCTATTTCTAACCGTGCCAAATTTTGAATCTTTCGATCAAGTGATAAGTGAGTAGATAATTATTTGAAATTATAACAATCATTTTTCCTTGGGATCCATATTCACTTCTCTAGTGTTTTTTATTGATAATAATTAATTTAGCTGTGAGGAATAATTGGAGCCAACTATTTAATGTAGCAAATAATGATTTTCCAGAACATTGAATTTTCATGTGAAATTATTCCGAGGTATATAATTCCAAAAATTAATGAGGATGCATTAAATTTTAATAATATTCTGATAAGTAATCGATCTCAGAAAAATCAGTCGAATCTAAGCATGGTTATTGAAAAATCTTGCAAATTAATTCAGAGCAGATATTTCAATTTCTGCATTGTCATTTCTTGTAGTATCTAAGCGATCTTGTCTCATTTGTCATATGATTCGTATTAAATTTTTTATCATGTGTGTTTGAATTCTTTGAACCATAAAGCAAGAGCAAAGTTGATATATGTATATTATTTTTCACATCGTTTTGATCATACCTTCAACGAGCTGAAAAATAGAATAAACGTTTTGAACTTTCCTCTAGAAGTCATATTTTTGGCTTTTAAATGTTTATAATATAGTATGATCTATAATAATTATAAATTTTATGTTTGTCACTTAATCAACTGATATACACAGGGACAAATATTGACGTTTTATCATAAAAGACTCCCAATATATCTTGCATGGCATAGAAGTCATATTGTTGATCAATTATCATCATATTTTCTATATATTGATGTTTGTAATTCTGTGGATCCAGCAGAAATTCTTAGAACTGCATTAGGTTTCATTCATTTACATTTATCAATGATTAGCTCTTGCAACTACAAAATCATGATTCCAATAATATCTTCTGTTGAGTTTTGTTGTCAATAATTTGGTTGGATTGCTTCATAACAAGTGTATCATGGTAATGACGGAAAAAGTATAGTACTCACACCGCAGTGTGCATCAGTGCATCTTCTTGCTATCATAATAATCAACTCCCTGAATAATATGCCATTAATTCCAGTAGGAAATGGACTGCCCGCATGAGCTCTAGTTTTGTTGGGAGATCCAAATTGGTAAGCAGACTTTTCTTCGAAAACTATGCCGCCGTAATTATTTTAATTTTTTAATTACGCTGTTTTAATTATTCTGGCATATTTTTACCCCAATTGTGTGGCAGGAAATTCGTGATCGTTTTAATTATGTCCGGCACTAGTGAGATTATCATGCTATTGATTTTTTGTTCTAGAGAGGTGAAGCAGCAATAACGTAAGTGTATGTCATCATCATTCAGATTCACTTATTTGTAAACCGGGTCATCGTGGGTAAACAGAACCGTTGGTTTGTTCTTTCTGGCGTGGCTCACGTGTTTCCAAGCCCATCTTTTTCATATTCTTCTTTTTGTTAATCCTGTTTGGGAACGATGACTCAAGAATTCTGTTTATAAGCACACCGATGTTGGCTCCGCTGATATTGTGACATTCCATAATTTATATTAAATTTCTAGGATAAATTCCGAAGAGTCTTCTAGCTTGATGATAAAAGATTGCTATCAAATTATGGTCATTTCCAATACTGTTGGTATCTCTTCGTTCCATCATATATCTATTATTTGCAGGTCTTTAATACCATCTCAGTAATAAAAGGTTGTTTCAAGAATTAGAATACAATACATTGCCACTTGTCTTTTGAAGTTTCGATGCTTTTCCATGAGTAATGCTTCAAGATCCCATCATTAATAATAAGTGTGTGATATTGTAACTGTACTTTGTTTTTATAACTGTCTATTTGTTATACCTACTATGCATATTATTTGAAAATTAATTCTGAACTCCTATTTCAACCGAATATATCCCCGATTGAAATTAAATTCCATTATCATCAATACTATTATCATTTTTGATCTCTAGTGATTGTGGATTGTACACGTACTATTAATATATTCCTTCTAATGGAAAGCCTACATATTCACAGTATCTGCATTCTGCATAATTTAATGCTACCTCTAAATACTTTATGACTCAGTTTCAAATTACAACCTAAGTGCATTCCGAAGCAAGTTAGTGTACAGATTGGATTGATCACTTCGACTTGAGTACAGGTTTAAGTGCATTCTAATATGTTAAGTTTACATATTACCTTTCTGATGGTTCAATTCATTCTGTACTGATAAATGTGATATTATTTCTCTAAATAATTACTCTTTATTGACGGCATACTAGAATAGTAGTCCTTGCAGCCAATGTGTAAACATGCAGATCAGAATATGAGCCCTTGAGCACTTGAGGGGTGGGACCTTACCACAAATATTTGCTATCACTCAAGCGGTGCAATCAAATTTTCTTAGTGTAGCAGTGGGAAAAATAATTTCTATCATAATGCTCCAACATGGATGCATTATTTTGGTTTCAATTTTCAAAATACATTAAACAACTTATCTTGCAAATAGCTGTGATAAGTTTTAAATACGTGTCCATCATTTTTTAAGGAGTAGACTGGACTTGAGTACAGATTTGAGTGCATTCTAATATGTGAAGTTTACATATTACCTTTCTGATGGTTCAATTCATTCTGTACTGATAAATGTGATATTATTTCTCTGAATAATTACTCTTTATTGACGGCATACTAGAATAGTAGTACTTGCAGCCAATGTGTAAACATGCAGATTAGAATATGAGCCCAATTTCTTTGAGGTGAAGCTTATCGAGTCACAAAAATTTATCACGATCAACCTACTACTTCGTTCTTACCACTAAAGCTTCATTACTCAAGTTTTACCACTTGAGGGGTGGGACCTTACCACAAATATTTACTATCACTCAAGCGGTGCAATCAAATTTTCTTAGTGTAGCAGTGGGAAAAATAATTTCTATCATAATGCTCCAACATGGATGCATTATTTTGGTTTCAATTTTCAAAATACATTAAACAACTCATCTTGCAAATAGCTGTGATAAGTTTTAAATACGTGTCTATCATTTTTTAAGGAGTAGACTGGATTATTGCCTCTTTACTTCTTCAGATTCACTTACCACTATCTTTCAAATTGATTCAATTCTACCTCAGCTAACTTCTTATTTTACAGCTTGTATTTTGATCATTTTAGAGAAAATGTCATTTCGAAATGTTAAATTGAGATAGCTTCCAAATACATTATGTACTTAAAATAGTTGTAAATGGATTATTGTCTTCAACTCGCGTATAATACCTCTGTATAACAATCAGAGTATTAGAGCACCCTTTTTTGGTTTGTGTTTTTGAGGAAAGTTGAATGAAGGTATCTGACCTATCATACTTTTTTCCATAAAATTCATACTCATATTCTAATTTGAATGGACTTATTGAATAATTGTAATGACTCTTCATGAATATTCACAATATTCAATGCACATAGTGAAACTCCAGCAGTACAGAAATGAAATAAACCTAGAAAAACATTCAGCGGTTTATATTTACACAGTTACAAATCCGGTTAGCGCAAAATTAATTCGTATTACTAACTGCAGAGAAATTTACCACTATGGCTCATAGAGAAAACCCTTACTTCTTGTTTAGCAGACTCGACCTACAAAGCTGTCTCGAAAATAAATCTACTCCTTTGTTTTCGGCAATTGTTTTCCTGCACACCACTTGAGACCCGATGAAAAAGCCAAAGGAGAAAACATAGAATATTGTTCCTCAATCACAGAAACTTGATAAAAGCGATGCGCAGAAATGCCACAACATGATGGTGAAAATGGAGTAAAAGAGAACAAGCTTTTTTTTCAGATATGTGTGATTCTTGCAAAGAATCTTTGTTATTTTTAAAGTCAGAACCAGCAATGTAGTTATTGAGCAGAGATATGAAGATTTGTGCTATTCACAAGGATTTAAAATGCACGAAATATTTTTTTCGCACGATTGGGCGTTTTCATGTGTTTACCGGCCCTCTATTCGAGGTGGTATGTTGATTTTACCAGCAAACTGTGGGTACTATGATTATGCTGACTTACCGCCCATGGGCAAAGGCGGTAAGGAAAAAATTGTGAACTTTCACAAAAAAATATTCATTTTTTCATCTTTATTTTTTTACAGCTGACAACGAAGAAACAATCATCAGTTCAATTCAATTTGAAAAAGCATCACGGTCAATAAGTACAGTACCGATTTCGTATGATATTTGGCTCGGCCTCCAAACTATTATTCTCAATCGGTAAACTGTACTTACTGACCTTAATACTTAAATAACTATTTTGCAGCACGTGCACAGAAAGTGCCTTGTTACTGAACTATATTCAGCTTCAAAAGCTCTACATAAAAAACCATGGAGACAATCATCATCGATTCTCTGTCGACAGGGAATTGATGATCATTAAAAATAACTCCCTGTTCATGTTATTGTTATCTATCAAGTCGATATAAGCAGAAAAGATTGTATTGTGGTATCTGTTCATTAAAATATTTGCATTTGCTTTGATATCACAGGAAATTTTAGAAACAGAGTGTCATATTAAGGAATAAAATTAGTCATTGTGTTAGGTTTCGTAGTATTTCATTGCAGAAAATGTGATCACAATTGCAAAAAGCTTGTAAATTCAAAAATACTTTCAAAAATTCAAATAAATTTAAATTGCCCAGTAATGGAGTACTTCGGTGCATTTTTCACAAAAAATATCGTATGCACAACGGATCTCAACCTCCATCATCATTGTGACGGGTGAAGCTGACTGCACGAAGATACACCTTCGTCGAGTACAGCCAATCTCACTCTGGACAATATTGATGATCCTTTAGTCCTGGTGGCATAATATACTATCATAATAAAGTAGACCTACGTCAAATATAGGAATTGATCTGCTAGTTATTGTGTATAATTGTGTATAATGTAATTTTAGTCTAATATAGAATACTTTTTGTGCTGCCTTGACCATTCAACAAGATATGGAATGATTGTTATGCATTGTAGAGTGAATAAATTGCTCACAGAGCAAACAGCAACTCAAGAAACGAACCAGAAATTGATTGAATCAATTCCATCGACATGCAAGATATTTTGAATCATAAAAGCAATGCTATTATTCAAATAGATATTCTTGATGAACTGAGTCTGAGAATTCAGGAGGATGGTATTTTGTGATCTATAGTTAGTAGGGATTATCATTTATCGAAACACTGCATCTTCCACCAGAACACAAAGACAATATTTCAATTGCGTTGAATTAAAACATAGTAATATCATTCTGTGTGATCTACTAACATTGTGGATTTTACAATATGATCAAAATGAACTATGGTAGTCTGGTTGGTCTCCAACTGGATCGATGTTGCTCGTGGAGTTGGAATTGGCCCGCATGTCGTAGTTTGTAGACCCCTGAAATATCTTTAGACGAAGTATTTTCAGCTGATAAGGAGTTATATTCACTGAATAGTTGATAATAATCTTATGAGCATGTATTTACTCATAAATCAACATCCATACATGAATGGAAAGCAATGATCCACTTGTATTTTTGATTTTCTAATTATACCTATTTGCGCGTCTTTTTTCGTATAGGAAAGTGAGAATATCTTATTGATCTAATCTTCATTATCACTTTCTCGTTCGAGTTTCTATTTGGACATTATATAAAAGCAAATTCATTCACTATTTGTGCTATTTATAGTATCGTAATTACAATATTTCATTTAGATTCACAAAATTGGAAATTTATTCTGAGAAAAGTCTTTCTCTTGATGCGCTACGAAGTCCGGTTCATACGGGAGGTGCTAATTGGAGAATTTAGGCATTTCACCGACTTGATCATTAGTCTAAATAGTTCCTCTCATTTTGGGAATTGTATATAAGCTTTCGATTTCTTCTATGATATTTGATAGGCAACAATGACAATTATTTTAACAGGGATAATTTTTGTACATCATTCGAACAAAAGTAGACTTATCCTTCTTCGGAAGCTTAATAACCTCAGAAATTATCTCAATGATGAGGCTAAATCTTGAGAGTTAAATCTGCAATCTCGGAAAGTAAAAATTCAGTAAATAGACTGGGCTTGAAAATTAATATCACTGAAAAAAAAAACTTCTAGAAGCATTTCTTCTTCCAATTGCACTGAAACTTGAGAAATAATTATGAGATTAGCTGCCAGACTGAAACTGAAAATGTGGGGTGCATTTTATTCAGTGATATGAGAATTATTTGATAATGCACCTACGTTTTCAGTTTTAAGGTGGTACCTAAAATTAATTTCTAGTTTTCAGTCCAATTGAAAAACGAAAGGGTCAAAAAAAATTCACTTCTATAATATTTTTCCACATATTTATTCTTCTTTTTTGTATCGCTTTAAGCATTAGTTTCACTATTAGAGGTATGTGTATAAAGCCCAAGCGTTGTCTCAAGTCCTACCGTCACAATAAACTAACAAAGCGTGCATCCTGCCTCCTATACGTCACTAAGCACACTTGCCTGCATGCTATAACATTCATATTTGCAGACGTTAAAACATGCTACAAACGATTGAATAGTTCATTTTCATCGGAAACTGAGCTTCCTTGAAAGTTTGAACGCGCTAGCCAGCTGAGAAGCGGCTGAAATCTCGATTACAAGATTGCAGATAAACAGACAGACAAGAAAGCAAGTTGGTATTGCACCATCATCCAATTCTAAGCCATTACACTGATTTCAGGGTAAATACGTAACAAATAATACCCGAGGGCATTATGTTTCCTTGTTACATCAAGTAACTAGAGTAATTTCTCTGACAGAAATCACAATGACTGGACATACATTGCTGAAAATTTTGGTTAAAATAGAACAAAAGTTGGACATCAAACATTGAAGGCACCACGGGAGTTGAAAAGACAATAATGCCTACGGTCAACGTACACACCTCGGGCCAGAGGCCCTTGGAAAGTACACTGTTGACCTCAGGCATTATTGTTCTCTCAACACCCTTGATACTTTGATTACTATAATGTGGTTAACGTAGGACCTGACATTGAGGCGTTGTCCAATTAAGTTTGTTATTGCACGAAAAGATTACTGAAGATATGTACTATGAAAATATTGAATATTTGTACTCTATCATAACTTCCGCAAACTTATGATTCGAATTGATGAATATATTGTCACAAATTTCATTCAAAATAATTCATTAACACAGGTTACAGCGTATATCTTCACTTTACAAACTCGTATTTTCACAATATCGCTTAAAGTTACTCTCACTGAACTTCTGAATGACTCACTGACTCTCCTAGCTTACGCTCTTATATACTTAAAATGGACCAACATTCAATTGTCTAACAGTTGTTGCCTGGCAACCACCGCACATCTAGTGACCACAGCCTGTCAATCATGTCCGACAATTGAACATTGATCTTGTCAATACTAACTAGGATTACAGTTACAGCGAATTCAAATAAATAATTATGTGACCTATTTCATATTTGTGACAATATGAATATCCAAAAACTAGTATTTACGTGAGTTTCCACAACTTGTACGTATTTGAAATGATGTATCCGATACTACAATATGATTTGACAATATTAAAGATGTACACAAAATGCAAATTAACTTCGAATATTTTGCCGATAAAAGTATGTCACTCCAAACCGCACACTAAACAGTAAACTTCCGTGAAATAGAAACACTCAGTATACGAAATTTCTTTTCACGTAGCTAATTATGTTAATTGTGTTGGTAACCTTGACTTAGTGAATCTACACATGAATGACTCATAGAAAGATTGTATTGTTCTAGGTCTAGAGCAATGCCTTTAATCGTGCTTGAGCATTTAAACTCTGAAATTAAATTAATTTTCGTTTCCTGGAGCCACCACATATGTGACTAAGCAGTGGAAAGTTGCAACTCTCAAATTCTCATCTCTAAATGTGGTATTCTTTGTATGCAAATATACAAGGATGTTTCTGCTCACTGGAATCATGAAAAGAAAGACTGGAATTTAAGGTATTCGCTTGTCTACCTACATTTTCAACTATTTGAATTCAGCATGAATGATCCAACATGAAATAACACACCATGAAATGACGGTATCATCAATAGTTATTGCTTATCTAGTATTGTGTTGATGTAATGGAACAGAAAGTCCTTTTTACTTACTTGTACTAAGTACAAGGAAGTATTGTGACACCGGTAAAATTCAATATCCGTTTTGAGCATCCCTGAATTATTTTCGTTCGTTCGTAACTCGCAAATATCAAAACCGGTTGAACGTATAATGTTGAAATTTTGTATTTGAGACTTATATAGGGTCTAGCTGTGCACCTAGCATTATGGTTTCAATCGTCTGTACCGGAAGTGCACTTCACTTGAAACTGTTTTCGAGTTATTTCTAATCAATCCAGAATGATCAACCGTAGGATGTTGAAATTCAGTATTTGAATATGATGTTGTATCAGAATAGGGTTATTTGCTAGTTTTGTATGAATCGGTCAAGTTAGAAGTGCACTTTACTTGAAACTTATTTAGCATCAAAATAGTTATCTACTATTTTTGTATCAATCGGCTGAGCCGGAAGTGCAGTTTATAAGTATAACAGACATTCTTTTTTTTGCCGTATACAACATTCAGTTTAATTGCAATGATAAGGTACGCAATGATAATCTGTTGTCAATTTTTTGATTTTGTTTGACATTTTACATGTCAAAATATCATTAAAATTATATTAATTATAATCTGGAGTGACGGAAAACTGTATTGAATGAATTTGTGTATATATCAAATGATGTACAAGTAAGTCACGTGATGTTCACGTCAGATTTTTTTGTTTACATTCCCGAGATTTAAATCTCTTCAGTTTCCTACTATTTCTCTTCATTTGTCTCTTCATGTCAGATTCTGAGATATTCTATGTCTATAACTTATAGACAAATAATAACTCTGTATGCAAGACTTTCAATTTTCCTCTGTATACTCGAAAATGAGTATTAAGACAGTGAATAAGTCTTCTTTCTCCATTAAATGCAAGAGACTCTACAGACTCATATGTGGAGCTAGAAACTTCATTATTTCTGACAAATAAAAGAGTGAAAAGTATCATTATTTTCGTTCAAGTCAGAGGATACATCGCCCCTAATTGGTAATTGTGCGCAATATATTTGTAGCGAATGCGTATAATGACAGGTGGCTCAATTGGAATTATTTTGTAGTAGTTCCAGTGGGTGATTTATAAGATTAATTGGCGATAAATTTATTAGTTTGTTCTCTATAGTAAATTGACTCATGTTTGATTATTATCTCTTGAAATAATAACTGATATTATGTGGAATGCAACGATGTTTTTCCTAATTGCTCTTTAATTACATACTACCATAGATAACACATTATTTATGCCTTTTGTACAATTTACATCAGCATTAGCATTGTTTAATGTTAATTGATGTCAAAATCAAACTTGTCTCGATTTCAGTGATATACCAGAATAATTGTTTTGCGATATAAAATTCATAATTTTGGGCTTATCAGTTTATCAGTTCAATATTTTATTTCGATTTGATTTTCAAGAATCAGGTGGAATGTTTTTTGGCGAACCGGTTTGTGGATCGGTTATACATGATTCATCCTGGAATTTGATTGAGAACTAAAATAAAGGCAGAAATAATCTAATAGAATGACATTTATATTCTGTTTGGAAATGAAAACAGTAATAGATCAAAATATCAAAGATATTCCAGTGGAGCGCTGGTGATTGTTTGTCCAGAGATAGTCGGAAAGACTGAATAAATCCATGAATAGATCACTTTGAAATATCCGGTCTATGTCATCTTCATCATTGTTTGATAACTGTTTTAGAAGTTGTATTTAGTTATTTAGCTACCTCAAATATACCAAACATACCTACAATACCATTATTTCTCATTTTATTTTCATTCCTGGTTCATCTATTTGATCATTACACATAATGCTGTAGGCATTACACTCTTTTTTTTTTCGTTAATGGTCACATACACGCAGTTTTCATTTCAGTTTCTATAGTTTTTGTAGTAAAAACGGTTTCACTTTAAGATTGACTTGCAGATTTTTTTGAGAAATGAGTTCTTAGAAGTTTTTCCAATGATTCCATGCTATAATACTTTTGCTTTTCTACTGTTCCGCGAAAATACTTATGAGTACAGTTATTTTATGTAGGATATAACGTTTATATTGTATACGTAAGTTGCACGTAAAAGCAATATAAGCTAGTAGGTTTATGTTAGTGATAATGCCTTTATTGTTTGAATACTGAGGTTGCATATGAAAAATCCTGAGCAAATTGCTCTATCATACTTGAATAAAGTGTGCTGTGCCACTGAATGAAATACCTACGTAAGCAACTTATTGAATGTTGTAAAGAAAAGCTAAGCTGTTATCCGAGTTCCCGTTTACCAGCTGTGATACCGTTTATTTTACTGAGCAATGACACATGCACATCAACCGTAAAAAGCTCTTCACTATATTTGGTGCTATAAATTGGATCCTCTTAGAAGTTAATTCATTCGATTATTACTTTTTCTCGTTACGTAATGATATTCTTATCCAGTTGCTATCGATTTCATTTCATTCATACGAATATATCATAGTAACTCATCAAGAAACAAAAGATACTTGAAAATCATGCATATATTCGAACACAGTAAATGCATGGAAAAAACTGAGTTAAAATATGATTGATTTGCTTTTTATCTAAAGGAGAACATAACTGAGTATATTATTACATGTGCATTGTATTGTCCTGATTTTATTATGATCATCAGTACAGAACTGTATGCTCAATATATAAACTTGATCAGCGAATGTATTGAAATATATCAGAATATAGACCACTCAATAATATATACATCTTCTACCGAGAATGGAACACTTCTTCAAGTACATAATATTTTTGAAGGTTACATTAAATTCTCATACATGAATTTGAGCAAACTAGTAGGTACCCACAGGAAGCACAAATTATTTATAATTTCATACGATTATATCTTTGTACTTAGAGACGTGCATAGTTATTTTGATTATTATTGACATCAAAAGAAAATATTGTGTTATACCACAAGGATCGAACAACCGCCATTATTGTCTACGATGAAGTTAGCTGCAATCGACGAAGACGAGGTTGAAGCCCAAGGCGTTTCTTCGTGCAGCCAACTTCATCTATCTCAATGATGACGGTCGCTCTGTGTCCGTGTACATACGATTATTTTTGTAACAAGTATAACTGAATACCCCGTTACTGAACTTTTCGGATGAATTTGGATAATTGTCCTATCGATTTTACAAACAAATTATTCCAATTGCTACGATACATAACTCACATGACTTATTTTATCGATTGATATAACATTATGCTCTTCACATTTTTTGTGCTCACACGCTCACAGCAATGCAAACACTTTACGATAATGAACACATCCCATAATGCAATATTTTTCCATATGTCATTTTTGACTAAATACCAACAGCATCCATAATACTCAATTATAATTTCTCCCCTCTCAATAGGGAAATACTGCTAATCGCTTCCATCGTATACAAAAATTTCGGAAGGTGAAAATGCGTTATTCAGACATTCGCACAACAATCTTTGCGTCTTGGTAAGACTCGTTTTGAAAATTTGATCTCATGCCATAATGTTGCGATTGATATTTTTTTCTGTACGAATTACTATTATCCATGGTGTTTCGCTTGGAAATATTGGTATTATAGCATTATAGCATGAAAATTTGGTAAGTCGGCACTAAATACTTGGCCTTGTGTCATAAAATTTTCAAGTTTATATGCATTCGTATTACAAACAAGGTCTTAAATAGTAATCCAAAATATACAACGCAGCAATGAGCTCTCAATGTACTCTGATATCGTCGCTTCCCGTAATTTAACATTTATCAAGATGAAACAATACTGTAGAAAGCATGGAGAAGGTTTGTAGAAATGAACGACTGACAGGCAGTGTTACCAAAATATAATCGCAGAAAAATTTGTCGAGCTTGTCAGTCGCGCGTGGGTTGATGATGGTATTCCTAACACATAACAAACATTCACTCCAAATATTGTTTGCAGTATGTAAAGAAATAACTTCATGTAATGGCAGTAGAAAATAAATATGTTGAATATCTGTAATAGTATATTACATCTGAGGTGGGAAGAATTTCATTACAGCCAAGAGCTTATTATAAGACCGAGAGGCGAAGCCTCGAGGATCAGATATAGCTCGAGGCTGATATGAAATCCTCACCAAAGTATGTATACTATTTTATTCACGATCATCCCTAATTTTCTGAGGAATAATTGGTTGAATAACGTTTTTTTTTTTAACAGAGTAAATTGATGTAGTAGTCTATGAAAACAAGAATGTTTTAAAAAATTTGATCAATTTGATATTTGTTGGATTTATGATTTATGAATCAAGTTATTTATACGTGTATCCATTGAAATTGTGATTAGTGCAGATATCAATAAGTTATACCAGTGAAATGGAGCTATACACTTACCCCGAATCGAACGAAAGTGCTATATACGGATGTAGGTTCACAACGATTTTGTTCAAATTTACAAATTTATTAATTTATAAGACATAGATTCAGAATTGCAACATAAAACCGCTTGTTTTCAATAATCATTGTTTTATTTGAATCATTAGATAATATGATCGGTATGTTTGACAGCACGGATTATTTTACTGCAACAAAGATTTATGGCTGATGCTAGGCAACCCTGCATAAAAATTTTCCACCCAAGAGATGGAAGTATCAAGTATCGCTTCCGACCCATGAGATAGTCATTGCAGTTGGAAATTACATATTTCCCAACCTCCAAAAGGTTAGAAACTGCCACATTACTATAATGATTGTGAATAAAAATCATTATCTCAACATCAACACCGAATATATTGGTAAAAGAAAATTTATGAAGTAATTTCACTGATCTTTAAATAGGTTAACAATTTTGCAAGACTTTCTCCAAGCAACCAATGCTATAGTTCATAGTCTTGCGGATCTCAATGCTTATTTTGGGCACCTTCGTAATTGTGTACTGTGGGAGAAGAAAGTGAAGTGGCGTACAAAATTTGATGTTCAAATTTTAAAGGTTCATTATGTTCGAGATAATTTAATTGGAGTCTTATACGTCAGATAATTGAGACATTCAGAAAACTTTTTCTACTGGGTGATGAAATAATTATTTGTTCTGTCATTAAAGGCAAAACTTTTTTCCATACCTATTCTTAGAGTTTGATGCATAATGGCGTACTTACATCGTGCATCTCTTAATTTGTCACATAATAGCAGATCAAAGAGCACATAACTTTGAGATTGAGTTTAGTGAAATGAATATCAAATGTTGGAGGATAGCGGACTTAACTTTTGCTTCAAGGATATTTTTTTCAATAGATCTTATGTAATTATGCACTTATTTCTGTCAAGTTCTTTAGTTGAGTAATTGTAATATCGAACAGAATTTCTCTACATTCCCTGCAATTCTTGAAATTGCCATATATTTTTTGATCTACTATCGTATAAAAATAAACAGTTTTTCACATTGTTCTTAATGTAGAAAGTAGGTTTTTATGAGAAACTGTGTAATGAGTATTCTATTGCATAGTTTTGATGCACGATCTTAGTGAGAGAATCCAAAAGTTCCAATAATCAATATTTTAAACATCTGAAACTCTTCTGGAACATTAAAATCACATTTGAAAATTTTAGTCGTTATATTTTGATTTTCAAGAAAATTCCATTGAAAACAGTTCAATTCATGATATCTTTCACTTAGTTAGTAATAGTTGCCGTCAAAGTAGCATTTACAAAAGGAAAAATATAGAAATATAATCGACTGTTTTATGAAAATTAGGACGATCGAAGATAAAAAATTGTGTGGCATCAAAGTGAAAGCTGTCGTTGTCAAAGTGAAAACTGTCATTGTCAAAGTGACAGATGGCGATTTTTTTCAGTCGCCGGAAGTGTAATTTGAAGATGGTAATGTGGATCCCACTACTTAATCATTTAAGCTGAGCTTATCTCTCCGAGAGCCTAAAATTGATATCAAACTAAATATCATTTATAAATGATTTGTGGAAGAGACAATTGACAGTCATTCGAATATCCTCTCGACATTCCACCTAGAATTATCTGCACAAAATTTTTAATTTGATTCCAAACACGACAAAGCCAAATTACTTATTTGAAAAAAAAAAGGCGAATATTTGCATGTGATGTCAAAATATAAGTAATAATGATTTCAACCTCACATTAGGATTCTAATTATTTCTCTAGTTCAGAAAAATATAACAAATTTTATAATAATTTGAATTTTGATAATAAGAAACGAGTCACTGATAATTTGAGAAATTGTTTTTTTTTCAATGATGTGTCAAATAATTCAAGAATTGATTTCAGTTATTTCATATTTGATGATAAATATTACTGTTTATAAAATAAACGCAAAAAACTTCAAAGCTCAGTCAATAAAGTTTTGGTACCACTTGTTGAAAATAGCTTATCTACGAACTTGACACTAACTTTTTGATGAAAAACTCGAATATGAATTTTCAGTCGAAAATTCGTACGCGTTCTCAAGTTATCGTGCTTCCAGACAGACCACCGGACTGACTTTTTTTAGAATTATGTTCTTCTGGTTCAGTAGGGTCCAAAACGTGAAGACTCATCAAAATCTCAAACTGTCATAAAATCACGATTACAAGACTTTTTCTATTATATTATAAGTTGAAGAAGTGAAAACTGGAACAGAAAAATAATTAATTTTTGTCTATTTGACAATTGAAATTTTTGCGAGCTAGCGATTTCCATAAGTTCACTGAAATTCAATTTGGTATTTTCACTCACCTCACAGAAAATCGAATGTGACAAATACACGAGCGAGTAAGCGAGCAATCTTTAAATTGCTTCGCTTTTTTCATTTTGCGGAATGAAACGCTAAGCACTTTAGTTTTAATTATCAATGATTGCATCTCCATTAGGAATCTTGATCAATATTGTGAGGAGATATTTCTCCCCTCACGATTTTTTTGTGAAGACTTTATGGATCAGCAGAGGTAATGTTGAATAAGAAATATATTTTTTGAGTTGTAAGAATCAGCTACCATACTCTTTTCAAATAGTGAGAATATAGTTAGTTTTTGCTCAGTTACTTCAGCAATATAATTTTGAATTCTAATAAATGTGATACACGCTTTGCCAATATAATTTTATATTTAATACAACCACAGCTGGATAAATATACATTTCATATACACTTTAGAGAGATATTTAAATATGAATCAATAATTCTGATCCTAAGATAAATTGGAAGAAGAATGAGATAACTGGTTGTGGATCAGATAAATGAAAATATTCAACGTAAGTATTGCATGTGATATCATGTGGTTAGTTATTGTCGATTACTATATCATATTTATAGTAAGAAAATTCAGTGGACTCGAATGATTATGTTTTCGACAGTTGCTTAATAAAGTTACGAGCATTGCACTCAGTCCAGGTGCAAAATGAGGAAAGTTGAACTTGGCTGGAGATGAGTAGCATATGTGCGATTGTATGAGTGCGTGAAGTTCCGGCTTGCGCAGGGATCTGGGACGCCCTCGAAACAATGTTTATGGTATATTGGATGATACTTACCGCGTGACATACTTACGGATTATTGCAAGTCGTAAGTGAGTGTTCGTGTAAACAAAATGCATGTTATTATTGTAACTGATACATTGTTAGCAATAGAAATGATGACAAGAACTATTTGGTTTATGACTTTATTGATTTATTAAATTACAATATTAATTTATTAAAACAAATTAACAATATAGTACAAGAGTTGGTGTCAAAGTCTTCGTTGGTTGTAGAGGTCTGTAGTCACTAGAATGGAGGTATCATCGTCGTCGTTGTCGGCAGTCTTCGTCGCGGTCGCTTCCGTTTTAGTATTAACAATTAGAAAATAAAATTATTAGAACGAATTACTTGAATAAATATTTATAAATATGAATAAAAAGAAGTGCGACTTCCGCCGACGAGAAGGCATGGTCCGCACTGAGTATTGGCAGGTACAGGTCCGAGATTTGACCTTCGGAGCTTGATGTGAGGCTAGCTAAAAGAGGAGAGGAGGAATTATTGCTGTGTATGGCCACGGTACGCCAATTGTTCGCCATCTAAAGATCTTCCCCATCCGCCGTGTCCGCTGGATCCACTGTAGCCACCACCACCACCACCGACATCACCACCGCCGTATCCGCCGCCACCGCCGTAAGAATCGTGGCTTGCAACGTGGCTTGAACTGTGGTGCGGGTGTGAAACCACTTCGTATGTTACGTGTTTGCCCTGGCCGCTGAACAACTTCTTCAGCCCGATAATGGCAGACAGCACCAGCGCGATTTTTCCGACCAATAACGCCTTACCGGCAATAAGGGCAATAGCACCCAAAGCTAATGGCACAAGAGCAGCAGCCTTCATTGCCAGCGCAGCCATCAAGGGTCCCATCAGTTTGCTGGCCTTCTTCTTCTTTCCACGGCCTTCTTCAGTAGCACTGTCATCTCCGATTAAACTATCGCTCAAGTCTTCGAAAGCACGGCCCGTGGATGCAACAGCATTTACGACATCACTGCCCTTTAGATCAACCTTGAGTGTATGACTTTCCAGGAAACGTTGTACGCGGTTGAGAATAAGTGACTCCACAGTATCGTCACTGGAGATTGTTCGCGGCGCGCCATCCTGAGCGTCGGCGTTTCCGGTCTTCACTACTGTCACTCCTTCCGTCAATTGAAAACTGTCTTTTTGCGTAAGCATTTTGTCCACGAACGTAAAAAGTTTATATTTGATACAGGACATAGAATCCTTTCGCAGACAATCCGCGTAGATACTTTCCATAAGATCGCTTTCGGTTTGCACTTGGTTACGGAGACTTCGAGCTTCGGCTGGTTGGTCAGCTGGAAGTGCCGCGGCGGTGGTTAGCAGACACGCTAAAAGCGCGGTTGTCAACCTCCAAGAAGCCATGGTGTGTGTTGTGTGGTAGTTTGCTTTGGACTGTGTGATGCTCGGGGAGATGCAGCGCTGATATATATGATGGTGCGGTTGTGAATCCCTCCTCCTCAGTCGACCGGTCTCACTGAGCACAATTTGGGTCCAGCGACTATAATGACAGCCGCGGGGCGATATCTTGGACCGCTTTCTCACAGTACAGTCTTGTAACCTCATTTTCATCCACACTAGACGCGCCCCCCTCCGTCTAGCAGCCACTACGTGCACTATGATCCTCTGTGGCTGTTGCTGCTCGTCGTTGATGGTGTGTGTTTGTTGGTGTCAGTATGCGCATCTCTAGGCCTGCAGGGCGCGGCTCTAGGTTAAGGTCGCCTCGCTGCTGACGCTGACCTGTGCTATTTGCTCTCGCCTATTCGATTTCAATGTCATTTCCTCCATTATTGTGAACTATACAAGCTATTATATCATTGCATATAGCCTAATCTGCAATTACCTGGTGCATCAGAAAGCAAAATACTAGTCTAGACAAGTATTCAAGATGCAAAAACTCATTATCGTGTGGCTGTCGTTACGCTTCGCTCGCATCTTGTTGCAAAAAGATACATTAACATTGAAAACATTTTCTGCAGCTTTAATATGCAGTATTACGAAATGCCTTCTTTTTGCTCAAACGATAGTTTCATAGAGGATTTATTTTATACATCCATTCAGACGAATTGGAACCTGAATTTTTTATAAATTATACCAGAACAAGATCTTCACCTTGAATTACTTTTAATTATATCATTCTACTTTTTTGTTTTGCATGTCACTATTTTCAAGTTTGTACACTCTTGTTTCCATGTAAATATAGAGAATAATAACAGTATATACAATTACAAAATAAAAACAAAACAGGAAATTAAATGCTACTTATCTTTTTGACAGCATCTATTCACGACTCAGAATAATAGCTATCTACAATGTACAGTGTTTCAAAAAAAAAATGAGCATGAATATGCTCTTGGAGCAAATTTATCTCACTTCCTAAGAGACAACTTTTGTTATAATTCATGCAAATTCCAATTTTAAATATCGTCAGTATCTTTCGTTTGAAATAGAGCAACAAGAATGCGATTCTTCAAATATTCTTTCGGATGAGAAAATATCGATCATAAGATTGAGAGTTTCGTAGGATATTTTCATTTGAATACTAAAATGCTTTGTGAATACCCTGTAGATACCATGTAATGTTATAGGATGTGGTACGTTCGCGTTTCGAGAATTAATGTCAAATTGAAAATCGACTTCCGCAAATCACTAACCTCGTTCAGTACATACATTGGTTGGGCTTTTTGAAGTTCGTAATTTACCCGCATGCCATCTGTACATCGTCAGTTCTTCGCGTGCGTTACTGCATTCATAGCGGACCAGACATGTAAAATGCATAGGATTACAAGAGTAATAGGAAGTAAAGCAATTCGCTGATAATTGCTCACAAAACTAAAGAGATTAAGGTTGAAAACAATGCTATTGATGTTGACAATACAACACACTTTATGTTCTCTCACGTCACTTGGAATAAACGTTTTATGAATCAGCAGGTTAATATTGCATGCTCGTTAGTTCAACAAAAACTTGAACAGACACGAGACTACAAACAACAGAGTAGCGAAAATAAAACAAAAAGAGAATTGCTCCGCAGACACCAACAGCAGATTGAATAAAACTGAAACTAGATCGATCGAATTCTAACGAAAGTAAGAACTGCTTCCGTTATTTTCATAATGACCATAGTACTTTAATGGGTCAAAATAGAACTGTCACTTTTTAAATACTCTATTACGAATTTGAAGGATGCTAATGAAGATTGAAATATACAAAACTCTGATCTAATATTCCTAATAAATTTGTAAAAAGAACACAGATTGTTGTTATGTAATTTTATCACTTACTGAAGAGATTAGATTCATGTATGGAGATGCTGTGACAATTAAAAAATAATTTGTTTTGACAAAAACATGAAAAAGTAGAACAGGTATTTGTGGCATACCTAAATTTTCATTTACATAATTAAGCCAAGTACTGTATATATTATTATAACAGTTTTACATTTAGTAATTAGGTACGTACACCCAAAGTGTGATCTAAATGTTGCAAACAATAGTAACCTCGAAAATGATGAAGCAATTAAATTCGTGACGTGGAGAAGTCTCCACATTTTAGATCACCGTATCATGAAATTCAATTCAAAGCTATAAATCTTATCGTTCTGTGAACCAGTAAATAGAACCGCGATAAATCCGACACACTTCTGTGAAAAATATTGAACTACAAAATATCTAGTTAATAGAATACAGATCCATGGATTATTATATCAATGTTTACTTGAGTGGAATAATAGTATTCAGGATCATTCTGTAGCTGAGTCGATTTTTACCGATCATTATACATGGGGCGACTTGGGAAAATTATTACTTCTTGTGAAAAATTTCATGGTTCAATGTTAATTATCTCAAAAAATTTTTGCTGCAGAAGCTGGAGTTATAAATTATGAAACGTCAAACGCAGAACCAGAAAATAATACCTGAATTGTTAGGGAGTAACCATGGTAACCAAAATAACAGTTATTAATTCGTCGAAATTGATGATTGAATGAGTTTGAACGGCATACAGAATTATTATTCTAAATGACATGTTGGAATGTCACAAGTCAAAACATTTAGTGATGGATGCAAATTTCAAGGCAATGTTAGAGAATAGTATATTCTACAATAAGTATTGGAATGGCCTATATTCTGAACGAACGAAAAAGGCGAGGATTACGGTTCAGGAGTGTGGAATACGCCATTCCAAACATGTTGTAGACTATACTTTCTCTAACAAGGTTTTGGAAACTCACAAATATTTCAGAGAAAACTTAAAAAATTATTAAATGTCAAACGTCAAATCCAGATATGAATACTTGAATTGTTAGGAAGTAATCATGGTAATAGCCAAACTAACAGCTTCTGTTTCATCGAAATGATTCTAAAGGCTTACAGAATCATTCTAAACGGTATACGGAATCATTCTAAACGATTTTCTCCTCACGACCATTGTAGAACATCAACATTTTGAAATTAATTTTAAGTACAACACAAGTGATGGAATGAAAACAACTAGCAACATCTCTTACACTTATGGTATTGATAAAATACAAATCAATTCATATTTATCCCAAAACCGATATAGTAAACTGATAAGGTTGCTATAATTCAGTTTAAAATATCTAAAATCATGATTAAAATGCCGAGAATTTGATTTTTTAATGGAAATAAGCATCTGTCACAGTGACATGCCGGTAATACAGATTTCAAATAGTATTCAGGTCATGTCATTGTTGACTTATATTGTATTTTATATTCGGTATTTTACCGAGCTGCATCTATTCGTCGATTATAATAATTAATTAGTAGAAATGTCGAATCAACTTAATATGTATTTTAATTTAAGGAGTCTTTGTTGTTTTTCTGTTCCAGAGTTTGTAATTTTTTGTTTCTCTGTAAATTGCCGAATTTATGGTCGTGGAGAAAGTATAGTCTGAAACATGTTTGGAATGGTTATTCAGCATGAGTGAATTCGTTACACTCGCCTACGGCTCGTGCTATAAACTTTTTCACTTATGCTGAATAAGTTCTATTCCAAACTTGTTGCAGATTATACTATTCTGGTTAGCTCTATCCAAACCATCCAAGTTGAATGATGAATTATTTGTTATTTCTGTAGATTCATAGCTTGATTCAATTTTTTTTACCGTATGGTTGTTGTATGCGTCAAATTTGTAATCGAATTTTGAACCACTTTTCATGGTCTGTATATACTATTGATGTTGGTAACAATACAATCTTTTCACTCTATGTTATGTATAATTAATTTGAAATTGCAGTCGCTCCAATATTACAGAATGATTTTTTTTGAATTATTTTTGATATGGAGACCGAATAGAAGGCTTGACGGGCGAGAAACAATAAGGTGAATGATCTTATAATGAATCCAATATGGTAGCCGCCTCAAGATGGCGGACACCTATTTCTTTATAATCGTCTTGACATGGATATCAAATGAGAGGTTTTGACGAGCTGAATAACGTTGATAATATTCCTTAGTAAATTTAAAAGGTCCAAATAAAATAATAGAAGAATTTGAATTTTGAATTCACCGCATAAATTCTAATCAATCAGTCGTAGAATATTCAAATTTTGTATTAAGCAATTCTTCAATATTTTGTTGTACACCTTGCATTATGATTGCTATCGACTAAGCCGGAAGAGCACTTTACTCAATTTTTTTTTTTAATTTACCGCATAAATCCGAATCGATTGAACGCGGATTGTTAGAATTCAGTATTTAGGACGATTATACCATATAAATGCTCATACTTTATTTTTATTAAGATCCACCAAGCCGGAAGTGCACTTTACTTGACAGTCATTTGAACTTTTTCGCATAAATTCGAAACGATCAAGTGTAGAATATTGGGTATCTCAGTCTGCTGTAGCATCTGAATGATTGCCTACTATTTTCATAACAATAGACTGAACCGGAAGTGCACTTCAGTATGAATTTATTTTTCAATTTTGCGCATAAATTCAGATCTGTTGGTAGTCGTAGAATTCTGGAAATCAGTATTAAGGAATGTTGTAGTATAAGAATAATAGCCTACTGTTTCCATAGCAACCGACTTGGCTGAAAGCGTATTTTACTTGACAGATTCTTAGAATCTCTTGAGTAAATTCAAAACGATCAACCGCGGAACGATGAGATTTTGTGTTTGATTATACATATCTAATGATATATACGATCACATCGTATTAAATATATCCAATGATGTACAAGTGAGTCACGTGATGTTCACGTCAGATTTTTTTATATTATTTTATTGATATTGACATGGTGGCAAATACAATTCTTACTTGCTCTTGTTGACAAGGATTTTCCATCTGCTAAGACTACTAAGTTTTTTCTTAATCTATTTGCAATCCTAAGATAATACAGAACAAGTAATATCTATAGTAATAATAATAATAATAATAATAATAATATCAAAGAAAATAGTATTCACATAGAAAAAAATATACAGAATTTGAGAATGAATTACTTGAAATTATACATGGCAAAAACATTGCTTCAGAATAAACAGATTTCCTGACATCAGACAGACTACTATTCATCTCCAAACCATCCACAAAGATTGTTGATTTAGCTTCAATTCTATCATTCTCAGTAATTTGGAGTTGATTTTTTGTCGCATATCATAGTCATGGTTCTCAAATACATATATTCAATGTTTGTGGACAGATATAGGGACAGAATATCCCTAATTATTCATTTTACATATAATAACATTCACATAATTTAGCTCTTGAATATTCAGCTTGATGAAACAAAAATATTTTAATACTCTTCCCTAATATCTTCGGATAACTCAGAATGTACTCAATTATCAAGAGAAATAACTGATTCATGAATTACTGTGCTGGTACCACATCGAATCGACATTGACATATTCCCATCTCGTCTTGAACTCTTAATTCTTGTCATCATTATTTAGATCTTATTTTCATTGAAGGATTAATTGATCCAGTCTCTGTCATGTCACTGAAAAATTTTAACTGAAAATATGGAAAACTGATATTAGAAATCAAGTCAATGTCAATGTCAAGTCGTTTTAGTGTCACCACTTTATTTAGGAAAAAATTTGTCTGTAGTCCTTGATTTGGGAAATCTAGGGAGGCAAACGGAATGATATGATATGCACTTTGACGAGAAGGGTTCCCAGAAGCTTTACTTGTTTGTTTGCCTCTGCCAGCGATTATGAACACCGTTCTATCCTCTGTATGAATATAATTTATTTCAAAATATTTGGTCCAAAATTTGTTCAAGAGTAGCAAATCAAATAGAAAGTTCACAATGAAATATGAATATTGAATTTAAAAATTGTGAAATCCGAGTAATAATCTGAAGTATGATGGATATTTTGTAAATACGCTGAATATGAACAATTAAATGTCTCATCAGCATGCTCAAATTGTTGATATTTCGATTTGATAGTGTATTAGGCTACTGTTCTCATTCATTCGAAGATTATTAATACTATCCTAAATATTCAATAATTGGACCAGCAAACTTTTCGAACTTTTAGTTGATTCTTTCAATCAAGTTTAGGAATAAGAACATTAAATTTGGAATTGGAAGGAGAGCAGGAATTTGATATTCAAAAGAAACGAACGTGAATTAAATTTGTATGTCTATGAAGAGCATACTTCTCATTAGATTCCTGTTGATCGAGATGCTGAATAAATATCAAACTCATAAAGTTTTTATCGATTAGTTTTTATTCTATGATAATTGCATTATTACATACAATTTTTGAAAGTTCCAGCAACGGTTCCACTCATCAATTTTTGTATTCGTCAATTATCTTATTGACTTCAACAATGCAAGCGAGCGTTACCGACTACATATATTTAATTATATTAATCTAAGTCTCACTTTTAAACGCTATGTTGGTGAAATAAATAATATAAATTATAGTTTTACTACATTAATTATTATTTCTCTGCTATTAGGCTACGAAGACATATGTCCACTGTAAGCTAATTTTTGTGAATAATCTCCATGGTTGTCATAAACCGGAGCAGAACTCCATGCTGGATAAGGGCCCACAGCAATATTTTCAGGAGGTGCATTCTTGGCAGCTAAAATCTTCTTCAACCCTATGAATCCTGATATCAGAAGTGAAATCACTGAAGCGAACAGAGCTTTTTTGGCAAACATAGCTATTCCCAAATAGGATAGGATGGCCACTCCAACCATTTTTAGTTTGAGACCTACTAGTATAGGTATGAGAATACGCATTAGTCTTTTGCTTTTTCCTCGAGCTGAAAGTAGTGATAATTACATTTTAATAACTTATAAATCAATAATTTGATCTTGAATATTGACAATGATAAAATTGTTTATGTTTAGTGCCGAAAACGGCTAATCATAAACTTCCAGGCGAATGAAGCTCATTGCATCAATGACAAATACTTTTGGTGAATATACTGTTTTATAATCTTTGGTAATGTAATTGGAAATACTAGGTCACCAGGTTCAAGTATAGTTGAGCCTATTATCCAATGAGAATCAGAAGATGGGCAGATTACGTTGGGAATTCCCAGTAATTCTAATAATTAATTCGCTAATTTATATGCTTAGTTTGAATAGCTTGAATCAAGTGGAAGATACAATGCTTTATACTGCATAAATTGACATGAGAATGAAATTTTATCGTGTGAGAAATAAAAGACGCGGACACGCAGAAAGTATACCGGATATGCTTATGTTACTTTTCCACAAGCCTTTGAGCAATTATTTTCACTTACAAGTATCTACAGCTTTATTCAATTTGTTTGATTCATGTTGCGATAGAATCATTACTCACTTTACAGAAAATAATAAAAGATTTGGCAACATTGTTATATTAATGATGAATTCACAGTATGGCACTAGGTTATTGAAATTGAGGCTGTATGCTATTTTTACGGCACAACTTTTACTTTAAAACGAAGTCTATAAATTTCTACTCATAAAAAAGAAAATTATTCATGAGAAACCAAACAATTACCTACATCTTACACTATAAAATTGTGTTGAACTGATTGATAAGACGAGGTGTGAGATTGGTATTCTAATATGCTTGAAGAGAACATGAAATTGATGAATGCGAACAATTTTTCCAATTATTTATAGCTGAGTGGAACAGCAAACATGAAATGTGTCGTAATATATAATCAGAAGCATAACATTGGGATTGAAACTTGAGGCTAGAGAAATAATGCCACAAGTCTATGAACTTATAGGCATAATGACACAAAGTCAAGTGATTTAAGATGAGACTCATCCCGTCTCCAATTTATTATGAATTACCTTCGACATAATAGTTACTGAATTCATCCCTTATAGCCTGAGGAATGGAATTGAGAATATTTCTTATTGTGTCTCCGACGTCCCATTGGATGGTCCTTTCCACTACGATGCTTCTAGCTTTCCTTACAAGGAAATCTTCGATGGCATCCTGTCGAGATACAACGTCTGTCGCGTTTTCCACCTTCTCTTCCATTTGCATCATTTCTAGGCTCTTCCCTGATCGCCCTTCGAGATCTTTGTCCTTAACTAGCGACATCCCAACGAGCAGTGGAATGGACTCTTGGTTCATTAGCTCTCGAGCATCTCTGAAAAGCTGATAAGGGTCATAATGTATTATTTGGAGGTCCCAGATGCTGAGTAAATTTTATTTATTGTATTAGTCATCCCGGTGAAATGGATATTCCAACATGTCGTCGAGGTAACGGTGAAACGTAGGGGTCAGAGAGATCATTTTGCTAGGGGCGACAAGTTTTGGAGAGGTATTTTCATGCAGACGGCAGGGTCTTGTCTAGGGGTGTTCAATCGAAATTTGAATCTTCATAGCTCAAATTTCATGTATATATATTCACATATTAATCAGTTTGAACATAATCAAAGCTTCTTTTAGATATGATAATTATTCTAGATGTCATCTCGCAGAATTAAAACAAGAGTGAAAATATCCAATCAGAACTCTTGAACTGAGAAAATAAGTAGTTATACAATTCCATATACTTATTACATTGAATTTACTGAAAGTGAAGAATGGGCGTTCACTATTTTACATAAGTATATGGATCATGTATTACTTATACTTTCTGAAACGATTTACATAATGTTATATTCTTGTTCTATCTATTATTCTCTGATTATATATGGAATGAGACAATTTTCAACTATTTTGAGTATATATGTAACATATTCAATTGACAAAAAATCAAGGAAAAAATAAATACATATTAGAAGAATAATGAGTTGGAAGAATTTATTACTATTCCCAAATTTTTTTCATTTCATAACGGTCGGCTGCTGCAACTATACGTGAAAATTTTTTCGTTTTGTTGGGAATAAATCATGTTTTCAATTCAGTTTCAAATGTATTTCAATTAAAAACAAAATCATCAATTTTTTCCACCCCTGAGGATGGTCCAGGTAGGACCAAAATTGTAGAGTTATTTCAAAGGGTCATAGTTATAGACTCGATAAATCTGTTTTGTACAAAATATTCTCAATTCTTACAGAAAAAAATATGTTTTGCATTTATAGTCCGGTCCAGTTAGCCTCAAAAATAGGGGTACCCTTGCATAAATTCCCAGGAAGCTGAAAATCGACATGAAAGTTAGAAATAAAATTATAATAAAGTTGTGGAAAGTTCCCATCGATCCCATGTGTGCAAAAAATTTTATACGAGGTCAAAGTTCACAAAAATGGGTTTTCTAGGTTTTCATGTGAAACATTCGATTTTATAATGAAAGTATATGAGATAAGAATTGTGGATCTTTCAATTCTCTACAAAAATTGTCTCCACCCCTTTTTTTTAAGACTTGCCATTTCTGATAAAAAGCCATTCTGAAGTTATATTCTTAATAATATGCATGACTACGATGCCTATGTACATTATGGACGCATGATATGGGTCAAACTGTTGGTTCGCGTAACTAGTACTCGTACATAATTATTGATTGATAATTCTAAGAATATGAAATGAAAAGAAACCCAGTCTCTCATTTTATGTGACCATGTGGCCTTATAGGCAGCATCTGTCCGCTGTTCAATTGTCAACGTGGCAGTGTCTGTCCATAACTTACTTTAAATTACTTGCATAGATAAATTACGTTACATATCTTTTGCAAAACATACACTTAATAAAAAATGTGCTCAATTAGACTGTCTTTCTTCAACCTCGGCTTCTGCTCATCAACATTTTTATCAAGTATATTAGCAGGTTTAAGTGTGACTTGAAAATCAAGAAGAATGGGATTAGAAGCTAATTAATACTATTTCTTATAACTGCAGAAAGGGGTATAATTCGAAATGCGATTGCAAAAAAGTAAGCTGACTTTGTTCACCAGCATGCACCAGCTGTCAAAGGCAGTCGTGTTCAAATACTAAATCTTCAACAGAAGATAATCCTTACATCAACGATAAAACAACTGTTGTATCCCTATTTGAACAGTTTACGTCAACTCAGGAAGAAGAAGATGAAGAAAAAGTTGAATAAGAAGACCTAATATTATATTAAACTTCAATAAGAAGGCCGTAAAGTAGACCTTCCAGGAAAACCACATTGAAAAATACGCGCCAAGTACACTTACTCATAGGTGGCGTGGAAACGTGTGCATATTATGGAGAATATAACTTAAGAATGGCTTTTCTCAGAAATGGTGGATCTTGAAAAAAAAAAGAAGTGGGGACCATTTTTGTAGAGAATTGGGAGATCTACAATTTGTATTTGAACTATTCATATCATAAAACTGATCGTTCCGCTAAAAATTTCAAAATACCCATTTTTGCGAACTATGACCTCGCATAAATTTTTTTGCGCACACACTGGTTCGTTGGGGACTTTTCACAACTTCATTATAATGGTATCCGTGACGTTCATGTCAATTTTCAGCTTCTTAGGATTTTATGCAAGGGTGAATATCTATTTTGACTGGACTATTAAAAGTATGTAGCGAATTAAGATTGAGGAATTCTAACAGCAATCAAGCTCGAAACACCTACTGACGGAGCAAGAAAGCAAAAAATTTCCATTTTGATCGTTTTTTTGATGGAATCATGAAAGTATTCAATTAATGATTAGCCCAGAAGAACAAGTCAATATTTCTTGTCAAGTGGTCCTCCATAATCATCAGGATATGGTAGTAGAACAGAAAAAGAATCATATTTTCAAGAAGAGTGTAAGAAACACTTCAGAACTCAATATAGGGCTTACTCCCATGAAAGCGTAGATCTCTAGCTAACTAATGATTAATTTAGAAAGAAATATGATCTATGAGGATTTTTCTTCAATTAAAATCACATTTGAGATGGTCGTTTGTATCCGAATGGGACCTTGTGAGATTAGGGCACACTATGTATATAGGAACGCCTGGTATCTCTAGCTCACAACTAGAACAGCACGATTTATGTTGCTCATTTTTCTTCGATTCTTCAATTTACTAGTACAAAAACGTAACAAAGTAGTGAAAACTGAGAAAAATGCCATTAGAGAATGTCCTGAAGCTCCCAAATGAGGATTTGGGGCAAAATAATCCTGTATTTTACCTAAGAAATCAATTAACTCAAGAAGTATAGACATAAATATTCTATTATTCAAAAATGATCGATCTCAATCAAATATTTTATATATATTGAATAATATGAGTCTTAAGGTAAAGTTATATACAAAATGCTAGTAAACCTCTAACTTTGAATAAAATTTGAAGAATCTAAATATGTATTTCGAGAGCTAAGTTCCCATCATCAGTAGATGATGAGAACTTAATTCTCGAAATACGTACTTGGATTTCTCAAAATTATATTCAAGGTTTATTTTTATTTTGTATATATTTCATATGTTCGAGGAATAATTTTTTACAATCAATCAATAAGTAACTGGGAAAAAGCAGAAAAATTTAAAAAACAATTGAAGCCGTATAGAATTATATAAGATATTAAAAAATTATTTAGACCGAGCTCTTGTATGTGGCCTTCACAGTACTCCCCCGACCAAATTTCATGGCTAGTTCCATCTCTCACTCCAAAATTTAGAGTGTCGCATCAATTAATTGCATATTTCAAAATTAAGGCTGACATTGTCAAAGTGACTGCTGCCATTGTCAAAGTAGCAACTGTCATCATCAAAGTGACAGCTGTCATTGTTAAAGTGACAGATGGCGGTTATTTGTCAGGCCTTACATAAAATGAGTACTTTTCTAGATTTTCGGTATTTTCAATCCATTGAAGCATATAATTTCGAAATTAGATCACTGGAAGTGTAATTAGAAGATGGTAACATGGATTCTACTACTTAATATTTTTTTATATCTGCTGAGCTTCTCTCTACAAAAGCTTGAAATTGATATTAACCTAGACATCATTCGAATGATTTTCAAAAGAAACAATCGATAATCGTTCAAATATCATCTTTGACACTTCTACCAGAAATATGTCATACAAAAACTTCAAATTTATACCAAACACGATAGAGCAAAATTACTTACTTTGAAAAAACTATTGACAAACGTTTGCATGTGATGTCAAAATATGAGTGATAATAATTTTGAAATAGTATATTCTACAATAAGTATTGAAATGGCCTATATTCTAAACGAGCGAAAAAATTGTAAACCGAGCCGAAGGCGAGGATCACGGTTCGCGAGTGTGGAATACGCCATTCCAAACTTGTTGTAAACTATAATTTCTTTAACAAGGTTTTGAAAACTCACCGATGTGTTAAGAAATTATTGAATGTCAAACGTTAAACCAGATATAAATATTTGAATTGTTAGGAAGTAACCATGGTAGTAACCAAACTAACAGCTTCTGATTCGTCAAAATTATTCTAAACGGCATACGGAATCATTCTAAACAATTTATTGGAACTTCATGCGTTCCAACAAAATTGATTATGGAATATGCAAATTCCATAACCAAAAATTATGTTGGAACAGATGACATTCCAAAAAATTGCTTAGAATGATTCTGTATGCCGTTTAGAATAATTAAGACGAATCAGAAGCTGTTAGTTTGATTACTACCAAGGTTACTTCCTAATAATTCAAATATTCATATCTGGTTTTACGTTTGACATTTAATGATTGTGATTGGCGTATTCCACACTCGCGAACCGTAATCCTCGCCTTTGGCTCGGATTACAAGCTTTTCGCTCGTTCAGAATATAGGCCATTCCAATACATTTTGCAGAATATACTATTATATATTTGTTGTGCCAAATCATTCAAGGACTAGTTCACCAGACAGACTGACAAACCGTTTGTCCTTTTAACCATGTTTTAGGGCCTAGGAGGGTCTAAAATATTACTATTCATCAAAATCTTGAACTGTCCAAAAATCGCGATTACAATACTTATTATATTATAGGTCAGGGGAGTGAAAAACGAACTATTTTTCACAGGCTGCCATCTATAGGGAAGATACTTTCAGCTGTAAACTCAAAAGATTTGCATATAAAAATCCCTATCAGGTGTTGATGCATATTGAAATCCTAATAAACAACAAAAATTGGTCTTTTGAACAACTTCTTACAGTTTGCCATATTTTCGGACATACGGCATGTTTGCGAAATCCACTGGAAAATTGTGTTGAGTTACGCAGCAAAATGGCAAGTTCATCTAAATATGCTTCACTCTTGTACTCATATAGACCGTCTGCCATTGAAATTTTAGTCGATTTTGCAAACTTGCCTCACGTTCGAAAAAATGGCAGACTGTCAAAAGTTGTTCGATGAAGCTATTTTCTGTTGCAAATCATAATTAATTTTTCAATATATGCATTAACACCTACCTGCTGTTTTTAGATGCGAGTATCCCGAGCTTACAGCTGTAAGTGTCTTCCCCATAAATGGCAGCCTGTGAATAATTGTTCCCTTTTTTTGTCACGAATGTCTGGTCTAAATGGCAAATTAACTCCAATACTAATAATTAGAATCTAAATTATTGAAGTCCAGGTAGATCCTACTATTTCAAGAGAAAATACGAATCAGTAAAAATTCTGGTCATCTGCTCAAACACTTGTGTGTTTGGTTGAAGATTAAGCAATTGCTTCACGGGATATTGAGAGATATAGTATAAAACTGCAAATTTTTCATGTGAAAATTCTAGTTTAGAACGTTAGTTGAAAAAGGCATGAGGAGATAAAATAATTCAGAGTGTATAGAAACATCAAAGAGAAATTCCTAGAGCAATATCTGTATTCTCAAGACTTTTATTATTACCAGGATAGCAATACTTCTTAGAAAAAATTGTAACCTTCAGTTTTTACAGCTTATTAACTTTGCAAAGTCAGATCAAACAAAAATTGAAGTTACCAATTAAAAAATTATATGCGAATATTTCACAATAGAAATTGTCGACTTTCTTTAGATGAAAAAAAAAATAAATGAAGGTCAACAGAGAAATGATACGGAACATTCAGAACAAAAATCTATGAGGCTAGTATCCAAATATTCAACTATATTGGTGCAATTTATGTACATGGACCTCATATTTGCGAATCTTCAATTGTAATCGGGACTTAAATCAAGGCTCACAAAATTTGTTAAATCTTCGGTAATTCATCGATGAGTTATCGAATCTTTCAATGGTTAATAATGGTCAATATTAACTTACTTGCATTTGTAAGCACGAAATTGAGTCCTTATCTAGGCACTTTTTGATATCATTTTCAATCAATTTGCTTTTTACAGAAACTAAGACAAATATTACTGTGAAACAAAAAGTTAAATTAAACTCCTTCATTTCGGAACCTAATGGACCCGTTGACAAGAAGTATTGTTGTTAATGTACAACAACAACTCTTTTTAAACCTTTATGATAACATATTCCAGGTCCCCTCCAATAAATAAATGCAATAATCTATTTACGTGCAGGACAGGCGTTAGGAGTCGTGCGAAAAAAGACATTAACACACAAACTGACAGGTCAGCGGTCAAACTGGTGCAATTACCTACTGTGTATGCCAGACTCGATGAGGTAGTTTGAGAATTCTCCAGCATTTTTATAATTATTGTGCATAAATTGACGCGTTCTTTCAGCCTGAATACAAAAAAAGGAATGCAAAAGTACAAGTACATTGAGTTGTTAGTGTGTCGTTTCTCTAGGAAGTGTGATAATGGAGACGTTTTGGTTAATCAGTGTACATGGATGATCACTTACGGTTAATCACCTAAGAAAATGCGAGAGTTACAGTTCGTAATTATGCACATATATCATACCAGACTAAGACATTACGTTTACATGTCACTTTTCATGTTCGAACGACTATGAATATATTCTATAATTAATTATTATTTAGTAGAGCATAATTATTATCAATTTTCACTTACTTGTACTGTACTAAGTACAAGGAAATATTGTGAAACCGACAAAATTCACCTATCGGGATTTTGATGAAAATATCCGTTTTGAGCATCCCTGAATCGATTTGGACTATTTTTGGCTTGATGTCGGTACGTATGTTCGTGCGTGCGTGCGTCACTCGCAAATCTCAAAACTGGCTGAACGTATAATGTTGAAATTTTGTATTTAAGAGTGGTATAGGGTCTAGTTGTGCACCTCGCATTATGGTTCCAAGCGTCTGTACCGGAAGTGCACTTTACTTGCAACTTTTTTCGAATTTTTCTAATAAATCCAGAATGATCAATCGCAGGATGTTGAAATTCAGTATTTGAACTTGATGTTGTATCAGAATGAGTATCTGCTATTTTTGTAGGAATCGACCAGGCTGGAAGTGCTATTTATTTGAAACTTCTCTTGAATTTTTTGCATAAATATAGAATGATCCGCCATAGCATATTGAAATTTCGTATAAAGAACTTATATAACATCTTATTGTATATCTTGCATTATGATTGCGATAAGACATACCGGAAGTGCACTTTACTTGAAACTTTTTTTCAATTTTCCGCATGAATTCAGAATGATCAGCCTTAAAATACTGGTATTTAGCATTTGAAATTGCTGTAGCATCTGAATGGTCATCTTTTATTTTTGTAACAATCGGCTGCACTTTTTGAATTTTTGGCATAAATTATGAACAATCTGTCGTAGAATATTTAAATTTTGTATTAGGCCTTTTTATAATATCTAGTTGTACACTTTGCATTATGGTTGCTATCGACTAATCCGGAAGAGCACTTTATTCGAAACATTTTTTGAATTTTCCGCATAAATCCAGAACGATTGAGCGTAGATTGTTAGATTTCAGTATTTAGGACGATTATATTCTCTAGATGCTCATATCCGATTTCTATTGAGATTCATCGAGCCGGAAGTGCACTATACTTGACAGTCATTTGGAATTTTTCGCATAAATTCGAAACGATCAGGTGTAGAATATTGAAATTTGGTATTTCAGTCTACTGTAGCATCTGAATGATTGCCTACAATTTCCATAACAATAGACTGAACCGGAAGTGCACTTCAGTAGGAATTTATTTTTCAATTTTGCGCATAAATTCAGATCTGTTGGTAGTCGTAGAATTTTGGAAATCAGTATTTAGGAATGTTGTAGTATGAGAATAATGGCCTACTGTTCCCATAGCAACCGACTTGGCTGAACGCATTTTACTTGACAGATTCTTAGAATCTCTTGGGTAAATCCAAAACAATCAACTGTGGAACGATGAGATTTTGTGTTTGATTATATATATTCAATGCTATATATGATCAAACACAAAATCAGATCGTATTATATATATATTCAATGATGTACAAGTAAGTCACGTGATGTTCACGTCAGATTCCTATTTGATCATTTTGGAGGTTGAATTCGGTTTATGGTTTATGCTGCATTTTTTCCATCAATGTGCAACATGTACTCTATTTTTTGATATTTAATATAAAATCTGCAGAAAATCAACAAGAATAACACAGCATTTCTTAATTATCTTCATAGAATCATATGAATTAATAGCAATTATTTCTAAAATGAGCATTTTCTCAGATAGAAATGTTTGTGTCAGTTCCAATCTTCCAGAATGCAGATATAATAAATATATATTTACTACCTATCCTGTCATAAATATTCTATTAGCTATAAATACAACAGTGCAGCAAATAATAATGATATCAGTATCGAATGCTAGGCTATGAATCTATAAAATCTGCATATGTGCTCGCAGTACAATTAATTTCAATCAAAAAGCAGGTAATTGGAGTTTATGGGGAAGTTAATTATTTCTCTGTTATTAGATTAGCATTCTAGCTGGCTTTCTTCATCTATGCATAATAATTGAATATGCAGGACTATTCCATTCGTAGTATTTATAACAAGGTTAACAATGCTAAATCGCCATAGAAACGGTTCATATCAATGGGTATTTGGACGTGTAGAAATACCATCGGGTATTACACTAGTGGTCAGAGTGAGTATTTTACTCAAAGATGTGGATTCCTCCAATTTGTGCTTTCTTCGTATTTAATGAAATATTTTTCTGAATATCTGCATCAATTTTATCTTCTGATCTATCACCAAACCTTTCTGAACTAGATTCCATATCAAGACGCAATATATTTCTCTATTATTCGTCAGAGAAAATGCAAGGAATTCTAATTTTTCAGTTTGACAGAAGTTTGTTTACTCGTTCATATGAAAATTACGTGAGTTGTTACTAGATTCATAGAAAACTAATTTGATAAAATGGTTTGACTCCTGGAATAGTCTACCATAAACCATTTGTAGTTGAAGTATTATAGACTATTTTTGTGGTGCAATCACTCATGTTTATTGTGCATGTGAATACCACTCGTACTGCACACTCGTGGTATTCAAACGCAAGCACAATTTACATTCGTGATAGCACCACAAAAATAATCGATAATACTATTCAACTACTTATAGTATAATAAATGATAATTGTTTTGCATTAAAATATTTCTTGTGATAACATAACTGAGTGGAAAAAATGTATAGAATTGAATATTAAACGTTTGAACTGTTTACAAATAAGACTTCATTACTATGAAAAAGCAGCTGATATAATAAGAAGTATTCTATTTGGAATGAAACAAAAATAGAAACATTAAGGGCCGGTTCCACCAACGTCAGCTAAGTTTATTTCGAGGTAATTTCATCCGAACTAACTAATTAACTCAAAATAACCTCCAAATAAATTTAACTTATGTTCGTGAAACTGATCCTTTTGATGTAAATATATATTTCTAAAATTCATCTTGGAACTTATCGACAACTTGGGTCATTCTGTCAAATCTGTATGTCCTAACGAATTGAAGACTCCGACAATCGAGAGAAGAACTATCCATTTTCAAAAATACTTTTTAGGTAAGGACTAAAAAATAATGCCATCTGTCACTTTAACAATGACAGCTGTCACTTTGACAATGACAGTTGTCACTTTGACAATGACAGTTGTCACTTTGACAACGAAAATTGTCACTTTGAAAATGACAGTTGTCATTTCGACAATAACAGCTTTTACTTTAAAATATGCAATTAATTGATGCGACACTAAATCTCTGAAACAGCGATGAAACTAGCTATGAAATTTATGTTTGGGGAAGTACTGTGTGGCCACAGCGGCTGTTTATGACTGCAATTCTTCTCCTTCTCAAGATAACATAATCATTTCTACTATTTATCTTTTTTGATTGCTCCAAATTGGTAGTAGCATCGGCAGTAAGACTTCATTGTGAGTAGACTCTTATCTCCAATATCGTAAATTCTATTTTATTTGAGTACCTCGTTATACACTTCAGTAATACTAGTATTTCTTGAGTTCGTTATTTGACGTTTTATTCTATTATTGCGAACTTGCATCTCTAACTTTGAATTTTAGGATGGTTTTCAGATCCTGTCTGTACTATTTCTTCAATATTTGGGTGTAAAACATAAACTCATATCGCTCCATTTGTCTGATTGTTTCTCTCAATACTTATAAACCAAGTGCTCGTGTCGGTATCAATTTTTCATAGGCTGCCGTTTATAGGAAAGATACTGTGGTAGTAGTAGTCTGTTGAGCGGTTGATTGATTTGGCAAAACTACGGTTGAGGGTTCGTTCGAAGATTTAATAAAAACTCTGTAATTTCAGTATGATATTCACAGTAGGTACATCGAATAAATCAACTAGCGCGTGTGGTTGAAGAGATGGTTAATCAACGACTGACTTTTATATCCTTCCGAAGAGCGAATCTGCAGTTTGAAGCTGCTAAGTAAACAAAATTTAAAACAAAGCAAAATGGCTCCCAGAAATCGGAAATTAAATATCTTGTTATCAATACGTGACTGAATATAAAATAAAGTAAATAATAAATTATAATCATATCCATCAATAACTAATGATATGACCTCACAACAATACAGCTGTTACCTTATGATAATTGCATTTCAAAATCCCCGCAAGGTGTTATTGCATATTAAAAAGTGAATCTTGATTGGCAGCACTATAAAAATAGCTTTTCGCAGTCTGCCATTTCCTCGAAGGTAAGGCAAGTTTGCAAAATCGACTCAAAGCTTATTGTACGCAATGAATCTATAAATCTACCTGAATATGCTTTGATCTTGGGATCATGTAGACCGTCTGCCAAAAAGCGTTCAATAGATTTTTTAGACTTGTCTTACGTTTGAAAAAATTACAGACTGTAAAATGGTGTTCAAAGACGTTTTTCCTCTGTTGAATTTTCAATATGCATTGGCACTTGGCGGGGATTTTTGAATGCAAGTATCCAATGCCTGCAGCTATATGAATGATAGCTTGTGATAAATTGTTGCTTTTTCTCTATCACGAGCTTCTGGATTATTACATAGGATGTGATCGACACAATTGTAGTTTGAACATTTTTTCTACAGTAAGAATTTCAACTGGAATATAGTTCAATTATTCTTTGGATATTTTTGTATAGGTCTGGGTGAATCGTGAGTGATGGTCTAAATACCAATTCAGCAAAAAATGAAAATACAGAAATCTTGCGATATTTTTAAATCGCGTTGACACATTCTTTCCGCTTCGTCTACGTTTTTGATTCCATACTCACATACATGTTCGCTATATTTTTCAATCAAGAACAACAACGCATTAATCATATCAATCCACTTATGTAGTAGGCTATTACGTAGCCGCTCACAATTTCTCTTCAAGAGACTTTGATTCAACATTTGTTCCGCATGCACAATCGCAACTAGTTTATTTTTACAGTTTTTACGATTCTTCTTCAATATTGTGTCAGCTATACACCAATTTAATTTGCAATACATCCCTTCTAGATCATGTATTCAATATTTCGCTAATTCCTCAAATCACATATTGTTTTCTCATTGAAAATTACGTATAACGAACATATTGCAAAACAGCGTATTACGGTATTTCGATCTATCTATAGGGCATACCTTTGTCTGTATTTGTCAGAATTAGGTTGGACCAGAGTCATTATTAAAAAAACTTCCCCATAAACATGTAAAAAAATTATGTTTGTGAATTTATCAAAAAATGACAATTAGTAATCAAAGACTCAATCCCCTGAATTCCAAGAGTCGTTCCACTGAACAATATCTAATACAAGATGTTCAATAAACTTTGCTATTATTATTACGGCTTGAAATTTTTTGTGCTAGAAATATTAAGATATAGTTACTATTCAGAATATTCAATTATATTCCAGATATTTAAGCATTTTATGAAGAGTTTGATTATAAAATGCCTTATCTAACACATTTTCTGATCTAAGTATTACTTTTCCGCATCCATGTGAACGTAGTATGAAGTATCTCCAATGAACCAACTAATCAACTACAACGTTGTCAGTGAATTATAAGTTAGGTTATCGTGAAACAAGTTTTACTAATTACATTCCTTGTTTATTATAATATTGTGCACTTCTTTCTCTCCATTTCATTCACTTTCTCAAAGCACAAAAACGGACTGAAGTACGTATACTATTACACTGTAATATCAATGTCGTTGTCTTCATTATGATGTTTGGTGATTTGAGACAGAGCAGAATAGACCGGGCGCTCGTGACAGATTTTTTTTCAGACTGCCATTAATAGGGAGGATACAGCTGTGAGCATAAAATATTTTTATTTGAAAATTCTCGCTAGAAATTAATGCATATTGAAAAATAGACTCCAATTTGCAACAAAAAATAGCTTCTTTGAACAACTATTTGCAGTCTGCCATTTTTTCGAACGTAAGGCAAGTTTACAAAATTGAGTTGTATTTTATTGACAGACGCTCTAAATGAGTCCAAGAGTATAGAGTATATTTGGATAAGCTAAATCTGTTGCATAATTCAGAAAAATTTCACACAAATAGCTTTCAATCAATTTTGAAAACTTGCTTTATTTCAAAAAATTGTGGAAAGAAGCAAATTTTCACCTTTGAAAAAAAAGTTAACGTATTTATGAATGTTACTGTTTGTTTCTATCGGCATTTATTTCTGAGTACAAATCCAACTCATTCTCAGAAGACAAGATTTATTTTTCTTTTCGATTTTTCATTGCCCTCACGCTTTGTGTATCGACTTCCAATTTTACTCACGAGAAAATAATTTGTTTCTCTTTTCTGATACAAAATATTGTATTATTCTGTCATACATCTAGTTTCTAGTTTAATGAGAGTGGATTGAAACTCTTGGAATATAATATTCAAGTCTGAAAAAATCATAGCAGTAATAGTGAAAAATATGAAAATCTTTATACCTTATTCCATCAATAATGCGGTAGGTTTAATTTATTTGTAGAGGTCCGTGCTCAGTTATCAAAAGCAAATGTAGTCATAATGTACAATAACTCGAAGAGATTCTCTGCTGTTCCGAAATTGAGTTTTAATTTTAATTGATATGTTAAAAAGTGTGTTCGACAATAGCATATTTACAGAAAATAGGTTCCAAGCTGTACAAATCCGGTAAAGTAGCTCTAACTTTCTAAAGGTCTTATAATGGTGACTAGTTGATATATTGATATAGTTAATCAAAACATAGATAGATACCATTTGACATGAATAAAAGATTGGAAATAGAAATTTTATAGTATTTTGCATAGGAATAAGATTCATTCAGGAAAAATTTAGGTAAATAACGGTTGAAAGAATGTGGGATTGGAACAATCTGCGGACAAAATTTGCATTCTGCAAATTTATGGATGCGGTAGACCATAATTTCTCGGAAAAAATTACGATAAAACAAAATACGAGTTGTGTGATAAACATAAATTGAATTATGCTGAATGATTCACTGACAAATAAATTTGAGGGAAAAATTCAAAAGATTGAGCGTTGGAAAATATTGAAAAGTTCTAGAAATTACTTATTCATGTAATGAATATCAATTCTTGACAATCTCATAATTCATAGATAAGTACAGAATTCAAGAGAATAATAACTTTCTGTCTCCTCTTGTTTTATTCATAGTATATTTGTGTTTCATTATTTCTGATTATAATTTTGCTTTGCTAACTGAGTAATCTGATTAATGTGATATATCCTGTCTCATTTCCCCAAGATTAAAAGCCCAAAAGTTATTATCACAATAGAATTCCCTAATGATTTTTCATTGTATAGATACTCAGTTCCACTGTTTGAATCAAATTCAGTACTGAATATGAATGGTCAATTGGTAATATGTATGACTGGAACAACAGTTGTACACTAATTCTTGCTAAGTCTCTTTCTCTCTACCTTTCCGGTATCGACACAAAGCACCTGATAATTAAATCTGATTAATGATATATACATTCTATAATAAAAGAAAAGTAGCCGAAAGTTATAAAATGGATGGTGGAATATTCGATTTCATTTTTCATTATTACTCTCGCTTGTTATATGAATACGATTTGCGCTGAGAAAATTCGATCTTGTTGGGCAGGAAGCTCAAAAAAACTGAAGATGTAGATTCACTAGATAAAAAAACCCTAAATTTGAATTTTTCTTAACATTCAAATAGAATATCACCAAAGCAGGAATCAATATTATGTTTATTCAAACTTATACAATGAGGTGACTGATAAAAGCATCCCTATTTCAACTCAGACCTTCATCCTGTTCAATTTTAAATAATTTCTGCATCTGAGCTCTTTCACTTCAATGTTTCAAGCAAGTTTATTTAGATATTTTTGAACATAGGGCATCAATTTTTTCCTCATCCTGTTAAACTGAATTCACTTCTCCTGTTGTGAATTATGAGGAAATTATGAGAAATGACTTCTTCCAATAAATTGGGAATAAGATTTTCTCCACGACCATTATAAAACATCAACATTTTAATTTTAATTTTAAGTACGGGATGATCCAATTCTATCATACTGTGTTAAAATATTCATTCCAACACAAGTGATGGAATAAGCACAACTAGCGACATCTGTTACACATTTATGATATTGATAAAATATAGAAAAATGCTATCTTAATAATTCATACTTATTTTAAAACTGATATAGTTGCTATATTTCAGTTTAAAATATTGAAAATTATGATTAGCCCAGTTGTCAGAGACAAATTCAAACAAAAATCTCTCATAAAATGTGCTATCGCTGAAACTAGGTTTCTAGGTACTTTTTTGGGTGTAGAAAACAATAAAGAAACCTTTGCTGCTCTAAAGTGCATGCTAAGTTCATAATCTCGAGAACAAAATCGAAAATTTTTATATCGAAAAAAAATTATAAAGTTTCATAAAAACAATATAAATATTGTTTGTGAATGAGTACCTAGGGCTTTTTTGGGATGCTGATTAATAATTTGATATAAGATTTTAAAAATTGAGAATGGCGGATACAATATGTCGACAATTTGGAACGTACCAAAAATTTTCAATCTCTATATTTTGAAATTCAATTTATCTAATTCCGTTATGAAAATTCAAACTTTACATCAATTCCTGACGTTATGCAACGTCCCATTTTTCATAACTGCAATGCAACAGTTGCGTAAAGTAGCATAAAGTAGTTACGTAATGACTTTACGTAACTGGCCATGTTTCAGAGCTAATCAATCATACTTATCTGCGTATAATTAAAAGAAAGATTTTTTATCCACAGTATGCAGCTTTGGCAGAGTCTTTGATATCAAAGAGTACTATATCACTCAGGATATTACTGCTTGAGCACATTTAAAAAAATTATTTTGACGTTTTGTGAAAATTCGATATCTGTTTATTTCAGTGCACTCTTGTTTATGTAGTAACAATAGATGGTCATCTGAATTTGGTGATGTGACGTGAGAGATGTTCTCATTGAAAAATATAGTTAAAATTATTGTGACGGAATTAGATAAAATTTTGTACAGAATACGTTATGAAAAGCCATATTGTTTGACTCACGTAATTTACAAAACTCGCTTCGCTCGTTTTGGCAAATATTACGTTTCGTCAAACAATATGGCACTTTTCATAACTAATTATGTAAATAACTATTATATATTTTGAAATCTCGACACCCGAAAGGGTAACAGAGATTTATGTATCGATTCTGTTCACTGTCCTATAAATTTGTAAAATTGTAAATTCATAAGCTACAGATCGTTCGTAAGAGAACCATTTACAAATTTACAAATATGGCGATTCTGTTCCTACATCTATAGGAAACGTTGTTACAGATTCCAAATATCAAGATTATCCCGTAAACATATCTTGAGCTAACTTCATTCTATTCATTTAACAATTGTTTCAATACTTCAAAGTTCAAACGTCAAATCTCATATTGAAAAAAAGTATTGTTTTTCTTGTATAATACGTGTATTTTGAGGATGTTAAATACCCAGTAATATATATTATGGCCGGAGAAATTATTACTAGATTTTTTCTTCAAGCATCATCACTTATTGTTAGTGTCGAAACGTTGATGATTCAAAAAAAAAATGCAGGTACAAATGATTTCTTAAAATTCAGAGTAGATAGAACCTATAATCAATTAATTCGATATGGGTAAAAACTTGAATAAAAATGATTGTTCGACAACTAGGTGCCTACTTTCAGATATACTGAGATTTGATCCCTCTGAAATTGTTGTATGAATGAGTCAAGTGTTTGAATTAATTCATAAACTGTAATTTTGTTCACCCTAACATTTTTTTGGAATTATTTTTCGGCACGTCGAACGGGTTTGTAGTGCCCCTGAGGTTTCTTCGTAGTAATCGCGTATGATTCCTAGAAACTGTTTTATTAAATCAATCTGTCAAATAATTATCAGGTACATATTCCAGGAAATAACATCCCAATTTCTGTCTCTCACCTTTTATCATCTTCTTCTAATAAAAGACCTAGAAACATAAGCACTGCACCCTGATTCATTTTGAACTGTCAAAATCTATAGCAGTTATGGCTGCTTTCTATTCAACTGTAAAAACTTACGAGAACCGTAAGAGTTTATGAAAAATCTGTAAGCTACTGAGGTGATCAGAATTGCGATTTTATCCGTTGCATACTATAGGGCTTACGATTAGCGTTACAGATCGTAAAAGTGTGAACAGAATCGACCCATTAAATAGATAATAATAATAATAATAATATTTTGAAAGTGTGAACCGGTAATATGAACATGGTTTTTCTGCTGACCAAGATCATTTTATATTAATGGAGTGAAAATTAAAATGGTGTATTCAATATGGAGGTTTTTAAAATAAGTGAGAATTTGTCAATAAATAAGCAAAAGAATGAGATGTATTTTAAAGAACAATTCAAAAATTGATAGAAATTCTATTTCAAACTTGTAATTACTGTCTTATAATTCTTTGGCATTACAAACATCTTCAACATCGCTGTTTTGCTCTAGCACTGGTCAACAAGAACCACATATTGCAGAACTCAGTAGGTTTGTTTATTTACAATTACAAGCTCTCCCACATCTTTTTTTGCAATAATTGCAAAAAAATCAAACCCAAAAGAGATTTCGAAGTTGACAGTTTTGTAATTTTGATAGGACTGGATATCTTTGAGTTAGAATCGTCTATTTTCCAATCAATGTTTGCTTATAACCTGAATGCGTGATCAAAGAATGAATAATATATTCTTGAAACTCAGGATTTCAACTTCAATTTTTCCGTTCTTATAATCTTTTGAAACTCAACTTCAAGTTGCAGAAATAAGAATAAGCGAAGAACATGCATTTTCTTATATATTTATTATATTGAAGATTACTCAAACATATCAAGTTGCATCGATTCCTTAATTATCACACATTATGAAGTGTATTTTCATCCTCATTTAGAAAAGCAGATGTCATGATTTCTGATTCATATAAATTAATAAAAACCGCTTAGAAAATGAAAATGTTGTCGAATGAATGCTACAAAAGGAAATGATCATATTGAAACATGAATTTTATTGAACAGAGACAATGTTATTCATTTCAATTATTCCTACATCAAAAGTAAGAGTATAGTGATGATAAATATACAAGGATCTAATTTTTTTATGCCTCTATTAATATATGTCTTCAATTTCATAAAAGTCGGTGAGAATTTTGGAAAATTCAACTTCCGGTCGAATTTTCTATGAGAGCAAAAAAATATTGAAAACTGATGTATTCATCAGAAAACTTAAAGTCTTCACTTCAAGATGCTTTTCGAATTTTTTGTTTTGCATATATTTTAGATAAAGAAACCTTGGTCTTTCCTCGAACGCCTTGCTTGAATATTAAATTTGTATTCAGCGGCTTGGCGCGAGTGGAGTTTTCGAGCTCGCTTTCGTATTTTTAATAATTTTTTATATAGATGCAGAATTTTTTTTATGTGATTTATAATATAACTTTGAGTAAAATTTCAGCTATATCACATTTTATGAGAGGTCAAAAGTATCGGTCACAGTGACACGTCGGTAATACAGATTTCAAATAATATTGAGGTTATGTCATTGTTGACTTATATTGTATTTTGTATTTGGTATTTTATCAAGCTACATCTATTCATCAATTATTAGACTAGTAGAAATGTCAAATCAGCTTCAATTAAATCTTAGCTTCAGGAGTTTCTGTGGTCTCTCTTGTAATTTTTTGTTTCTTTGTAAATTGCTGAATTTATGGTCATAGAGAAAGTATAGTCTGAAACGTGTTTGGAATGGCTATTTAGCACTCGTGAATTCGTCACACTCGCCCACAGCTCGTGCTATAAGCTTTTCACTCATGCTGAATAAACTTCATTCCAAACTTGTTGCAGAATATACCATATACATCACTACACATACTGAAATCTATAAAAAAATAGCTCGAGCTTCAAAATGTCAATAAACCATATACTCAATAACTTTGAAGAATTGAGTCAGTACTTGAGTAGCTCTCGAATCGACACATCAATATCAAGCAGACATAAATTGCAATCCTCAATGGTACCATGTTATAATATAGGAACTATAAATAAAATTAATCAATGTATAATTAATGGAATGAACGGTGCCCCTAGAGGTATAGTTAAAAGCTAGACGGTGAGGCCTCAGGGCTTCAAAGCGCAGAAGGAACAACAGGATCATCTCTGAGAGTGCATTAATAATTTTCTCAACTATCCAGCAAAAATTTCTGGATAACAAAAAACTGTCGTTAGAATTTGTTCCTACTGAGTCAGCCAAACTTTAAAATAAAAAATCATAGTGAATAAATTTGGTGTATCTGATATTAGATAATAATATTTGTGCGATTCAAAATGGAATCAGAGTACTATAAATCTAGTTCTTCTTTTGTTACCCACGAACTTGGTTGGTTAGGACTTGCGAACAATGCATAATCTAAGCGTTTACATATCAAAACTATGTATTTATATATCACTCATACTGTTCCAGCAATAATTTGGGCAACGATGCTTGAAATTTTGAAACTGAATTTTTCTCTGTTAAAAGTCCTGCCGTCGATCTAAATTACATCTCTGTCGTGGCATCTGGAATATCATGAGCCATTAGTCTGTAATGCCATAATCCATATTTGCACCGTGAGATACGCCTAAAAATATCAAGCTGATTGTTATTTGCACAGATGGCAAAGAAAGCGGCTGCTGTCTATTCAAACGTTTTAATTAGTCAAACATAAAAATGAGTATGAGAGTATGCTAATTGAACAAGTGATGAGTGTTTTTCGGTCAGACACAAGGATTATTGTTCCTCATTTTTGAGCCAAAGAAAAAACTAGAAGCAGTTATGGAATTGTTGAGTTGTGAATGATTTTCTTCTGAATCATATCAAATACTGCAAACTTGAAGAAGTGTTATTCATAATCTAAATCGCCAGTGGCGAAATCTCGTATACATTGGGATTAGATAAATGACGATTTTATATAGGGCAGATCTAAACTGATAGAACCATTGTAAGTTTGAGGACTAGAAAGATTACGATCCATTATGGATGTTATCTTGTGCATATCCCATATCGGTACACGATAATCCTATAATCCAAACAAATATTTTCTGACCATTCCGAAATAGCCTATCTCGGTACAAAACTTTTTCCCGATATTCTTATGAAAATGAGAAGGACGAAAGTTAAATGCTGTGGGGGTGGAAGGATTAATCTCCACGTGGAGTTTTGGATAACTTGGAACAGTGGTTTAGTTTTCAACAGGCGTTGCTTCGCACTTATACAAACGAGGGGCTTCGCCCGCTCTGACCACACTCGATGTGAAATCTTGCGTAACTTGAAACAGTGGTCTTATTTTAAGCCAGCAGCTTCGCATCAAAACAAACAAACTGGCTTTGCCCGCTCTGACCGGGCTCGAGGTGGAATCTTGTGTGAGTTGAAACAGGGATTTGGTTTTCAACCGGTAGTGCTTCACACAGAAGCGAATGGGCGAGCTTTGCCCGCTCTGACTGAGCTCAGCGTGGAGTCTTGTGTAACTTAAAACAGTGGTTTATTTGATATAAAATGGTATTCCATCAATCAAAAATGTTACAGTTTTTTTATTTTAATTCATCTGAGGTAGAGAGCTCTAAGAATCCGGTGTTTCGAGATAGGATATCGTAAATTGGGGTAATATTAAGGCTGTTTTTCATATTTTCTGCAAATGCAAGTCTTCTGATTCATACGCTAAAAGCAGAAAAGCTGAAAATATCAGATTTCGTACTCGATCTGGTTCTACTCACAATTCGAATCACATTTTTTTGAGTAACATGTCCAGAGTCTATAAATGAATCAATATATTATTGATGGAAATACTCAGCTGTCTCTTTCTTCTTCCCATATAATACGCTTCTCGTAACAGTTGATTTCTAATCAATTACGTGCCAACTTTGCCGATGGTATTGATCGTGCTAACTGGAAGCAGCTATCTGTGACCCCTATTGATGAGTTAGACTTCCAAGAGAAGCTAATCTTGAAAAAAACTTGATCAGACCATCAAAATAAGCCCACACTCATTAATAAGCATGTAGCTGTGCCCGGCTTAAACAATTAATACTTTTATGGGTAAGCACCTTTATGCGTTGCATTGAATTCATTCTGAACAGTGTATGAACAAATTTATCGAGATAATGCACTCTTCATCCCACGTTTTGCTCAATTTTTTGTCCTTATGTTTATGCCTTCTTTGTAACAGGTCTAAGGTATTGTATCAATCCGCCCCAGAACTAGCCCAATAGCTGGGAATTTGATAATATGTCTTTTATATAAATATGCTTCCTAAATATACTTGAAACGAAGTGAAATCTTATAGATCAATAATATAGGTGAGTGATACAAAATTTTAACAGGAAGAAATTATTAAAAGGTGATTCACAGGCGCGTCAAAATTGCATGCAAATAGTTTGTAAACTTCACCTGCGGTAATCTGTTAGTCGAAATAAAATATTGCCTATAATATTGTTTGGTTTGCCTCGGTATTCCAATGATATTCATGTAATTTTCTTACATATTATTGCAGACAGTAACTAAAATTTTGTCAGAAGAACCGACTATTATCGAATGCACATTTTTAAGCTGAGTCTATTGATAATCTTTGCAAATGAGAAATGACGCAAATGACAGTTAAATGTTCTGTCAAAGCTGCCATCTATCAGTTGCTTTTGATATTTGTTGATAAACTTGAATAGAATAGATCTATTTTTAGGAACCATATTCATTTTGAACTTGGGAAATTACCAATAATTTAGTATCATGATGGTGTTTGAACAATTCTCAGTTTTGTTTTAGTGTGAAACAGATATCAATTTATGTAACGAGAACGATTTATTATTCACAATGAGAGATGAGAGAAAAGTTTTACCATTTTCTATAGAAAAATAGTCTTCTCCAAATAAAGTTGTTACTCCTTGTTTGTGGGGAGAAATCATTTCAAGTGGTTAGAAAATAGGAAGTATCAAGTGCGGAGCGACATCTATTGCGGTAGAGTAGCACTTGTTTGAAAATGACGTAGTAAGCTCTTCGCTGCATGAGATGTAGGTATTTAGGTCTTGTCTTTTTCCATATAAAGAGCCTGCGAACGTACACCGGCCGGCATACTTCTACCGTCTGCCCAACGATACACCACGATGAAGCCAACGATCCTCTCATGATTTCTTATCACCATGTATATCCGATTATATTTATAGATCTTCTTTCACTGGAAATTAATTAATTGATATGCGCTAATGATTATTAATTTTGGAAAGTTTGTAAAGTGTACCAATACATCCTAATTGGGTTATGAGTAACTCAATCATAACAAATTAATCTTGAAGATTTCGAATGACCTATTGCTCCGTCCTCATTGAAGTAACCAGTACCAACACTTTCTTCTCCCACTGCTGCGACCCGGCGTGTGAAGCGGCTGTGCTTGGAAGTTGATCTGGCCGAGGCCTCAAGGTGAACACCTCTACCTCTCTCTTCCAACGACTTCCTCATTCCTTCGAAACCTGTCAACTCTCGCTGGTATCTGGGTCACTATATTAGTGGGTTACACTTGCAGCAACCGGTTCTTTGCTCTTCCCAGCTCAGGTCAATGTTAATGTCACACGCACTCACCAATGGTTACTGATATCGATAGGAAAGGATAAATGTGTGTTAATCGCTTTCGCCCTACCTCTAATTGCTAATAAACAACTTCTTTTAACAACATATATTTTTTTATTTGGAAAATAAATACAGCATTAAATTACGTATAAATTATTAAATAATTCATTCTCAACAATAAATTATGATTGAATTTCATAGAATTAATAGATAGAATCACGGATAGAAAGGAAAAAATCTAGCGAAAATCGTCCTCTTGTCTTGTACAAAACTTAGTAACGTCGGTCCACCTCACAATGTCGCTGTAATTTATCTTAACAGTTTGTATATTACGGGCACTATTTATTCTTTGGTCGTACGTTCGCAATGAACTTATGTGCACTTATGTTCAACTGAATTAGTAACGCTGATTAGGAATTATTGAGCAAAATTGAAGTCTTACGTAGAAACGCTGAAATTTCTCGAGAAGAGGAATAAAAGATAAAATAGAAAAGAAGAGAATAGAAACAAGAAAAGTCTGATGATTTTGACTAAAACGTCATCATCAACTGTTCAAAGATCAATTGCATTATAAACAAACCGTTCTCTGTACAACGTGTGACATTCAGGGTTTCAGATATTCCGTCCAGCCTTGATATGCCATGTTGGTAGCTTCTCGTTTTCGCCTATGCTCGTGGCCTCCAGCTGTAGCGTGGATCACAGTGTGGCCACCTTCTTCATGATGTGATCCGAACAATTTCTTCAGGCCAATGATTAGAGACAGCATTAAAGCTAGAGCGGATACCATCAAAGCTTTCATGGCTAGAAGTCCAACTGTACCGAAACCGATAGCTGCCAACATCTTGCCCATCATCAAAGCCATGATCATCATTCCGCCGCCGCCTTTCTTACCGCCGCCTCCAAAACCACCGCCGCCACCACCACCACCTGCTCTGCTTTCTGTGAAATAAAAATTCAACAATTAGAACCTTCAATAAAATCTGAATAATAAGCACGTACCACTAATTTCATTTTTGTTAAAGTCCTCCATGACTTCGCGGAATTTGCGGCCGATGTTTTCGCTATCAGGCATTAGCTCAGGGATGCGAATTCTGAGCTCATGCGTCTTGAGGAAGCTTTCCAAGGCAGAGAGTAGGCTACCATCATCAGCAGCACGAGCCTGGTTGATAGATTCTGCGTCTCCATTGTTCACTAAATGCACTCCGTCTCCTAAGGTGATGTCCTGCGCCTGATGTTCCAAGTACTGACGGACGAATTTGGTGAGGATTTGTAATCCATTTAATTGGCACCCAGCACCAACACACTGTGCCTCTTCGGCAGAGACCACCACTAGCACGCTGAAACCGACTACCGCGAGCAGTTTCCACATGATGTTGTTTTGACTAAACACTAGTTATCAATGTGTATCAACTGACCGCTGGTCTAAGCTTATATACAAAAATGCTCAAATAAAAAGATAAGTGTGAATAGCGAATTCTTTCTCAAAGTTAGTGGAGCGGTTCGGCGCTAAGCCAAATGAAACAAATGTTCAAATCACTTGCGAAGAAGGTGCGACCCCGTTAAGAGCAATGGACTCATAGGTGAAGACCACAAGATCGAATCTTGCTTGCTATCACTTGGGCGTTTCCTGTTTATTTCGTTTTTTGGCGAGAGATATAACCTAAAGAAGATTTCTAGAGCAATGTTACGGTCATTAGATATAGGCTAAAAATTTAGTTTTTTTTTCTACCAAGACAAATTCTCGTTTCACCACTTTTTTGTGCATACACTATCCATGTGCTATCGCTATTAGATGAAAGGCTGATCTAGTGGCACGGATTTCTGCTTAATTGGATAAACGTATGTCTGTGTAAGATTGCATGTTCGTTTTGGAGAAGTCGCGTCGGTTACACTTGGTGGGGTGGACTGATCACCGGAACAGGATGTTCTTCGTTACGCTCGCTATACTTTCCGTCGTTGGCTTTATATAAGTTAGAACTCAGATCTAGGAGCTTGGCATTCCGTTGGCGATGGTAGCCTGGATACATACTATGCTGAGGCTGTCGCAGCCACTGCGGGAGCATTTGGTCTATGCGATGATGAGGCGGAGACCATGACGGAGGAACCACCAGCCCTTGATTCTTCAGAAATAGAATTCCCAGAAGAAGAGCTACGCCGCTTGTTCCTAAAGATGTAAAACCCAAAAAGAGGAGTTTTATCATTCCTCCAAGGACGATTAGAACAACTTTCAGCAGGAAACCGAGAGCTACTGGCAGTAGAAGTCCATCATTTGCAGCTGAAAGAGCAATCACACAGTCACACTTAAAACCAAAACATTCAAATACTTGAAAAATAGCATGACAAGACTACATTAATCTCAATTTGTTGTTGACAGAAACGTTTTGTTGAAACTCAGTAATGTATTACAAAAAAGTTATCAAGAACAAACATATTATTAGAGTTATACTTGAATTTCTTAACAAGATAAAAACATTCTAGGTTAAGAATTTTGATAAACATTCCCGCATAGCTAAATACCCATATAATATGAAAATCCTGTTATTCGAATGACTTCAATATCCTGTGAGTTTAAAGTGATACACAGTCATGAAGTAAACCTGTTTCACGTAATTTACATAATTGATTCAAGAAAGTATAACTTATCAATAAAATTATCTCCGGCAATTAGTATGTAACGGCCGAGCCAACAGATATTTGTTAATTGATTAGTTTTATTAATTGATTATTTGGCTGCTGACCAGAAAGAATAATATACAAAATATTATGTTTTTGCAGGTTCCGTGTATTGCAGTACCATGAACTTTCTCGAAACCGGTACCTTCTTGAGGTCAAGGTAAGCGTTTTTAGAAAGGTATCTTTTAATGTCGGTGAAAGTAAATTTTGTGCAGTTCTATTTCATTAAGAAATACAACGAAGTGCATTCTAAGGAAAAAGCATCCTTTTTGTGCTTTTCTAATAATGTGACTTTAATGATTGCTCATCTATATGGTGGATGAAAGTATTGAAAGAGAAGTACAAGTCGCCTGGAGGTATTAGCTAATACAACTTTCTTTGATATTGTTGAATAAAATCACAATGTTGTAGACAACTTGGCATTTTTTTTTGAGATTATGTTAAATTTCCTAAGTTCAGATTGAAGTTTACCAGATTTTCAAATATTTATGTGCTTTGGTTATACCTAACTTATAATATCAGGTAGTACAGAGTATTTTGATCAAGAAAGCTTATTGTAACAATGATCCTAAATACAGTGTGATTATTCGTAACTTAGTGCAAATATGCTGATTTTCTGATCCAGAGGTTGCGAGGTCGATTTTAATTTTAGAAAAATGTGTGATTTTCACTTCGTACCGTACTGTCCACAGCTCCCATGACCTGAGGTTCGGTGACCGCGCTCCACGGCTTAGGAGTTATTAGTCAATCTACTAATGAGCACAAAATGGTTTCTACCACACACGTATCGAAAAGTGGGCGTGATTGTTATTCATTCATACTAACGTTTACGATCGTGACTTTTAGACAGTTCGAGATTTTGATAAAACTTTATTCCAAAATAGTCGGTCTGTTTTAGTTTTCAATTCGTTAATGAGCTTTTTTTAATCAGTGGTACCATTTCTTTATTGAAGGAACTTTTTAATCGCGTCTACTCGATAAACAGTATTCTTTGACATGAAATATGAAATTTAATTGATCCTTGAATAATATGGAACAACATCTACCTGAACCATATTTCAAAATTATTAGCGGTACATTTGTTATTCTTAAAATTTGAGTTATTATACAATTCGTTATATTTTTCTGAAACATGCGAAGAAATGAAATAATGAAGAGATCATATTGTGGAACAGGAATTATTATTAATATTGTGGAACCGACAAAATCCACATTTCAAGATTTTGATGGGAATATCTGTTTTGAGCATCCCTGAATCCGTTTTGACTACTTTCGGCTTTTTGTCGATACAACTCGCTAATCTCAAAATTCGTCAAACATGTAATGCTGAAATTATGTACTTGAGACTGGTATAGGGTCTTGATGTGCACCTCGAATTATGGTTGCAATCGTCTGTACTGAAATTCAGTATTTGAGATTGCTGGTTATCTTTTATTTCTGTACCAATCCGCTGAGCCGGAAGTGTACTTTATGTAACGGACTTTTCTATTTTTCTGCATAAATTCATAGAATATCAAAATTTTGTATTGAACAATTCTGTAACATCTAGCTGCGCACCTCGTATTATGATTGCAATCGTCTGTACCAAAAGTGCATTTTACTCCATTTTTTTTTAGAATTTTTCGCATAAATCCAGAACGATTGAGCGTAAAATGTTATAATTTGGTATTTAAGACGAAAGAACTCTCTAGACGCTCATATATCATTTTCATTGGTGCACTTCACTTGACAGTCCTTCGGAATTTGAAACGATTGACTATAAAGTATTCATATCTAATATGCCAGTCTGCTGTAGCATCTGAATGATTGCCTTCCAATCTCAATTTTGCGCTTAAATTCAGAACAGTAAGCCTAAGAATCTTGGAAATTATTATTAAGGAATGTTGTAGCATAAGAATGATGCCCTACTGTTTCCATAGCAACCGACTATGCCGAAAGCGCACTTCACTTGACAGATTATTTTGAAGTCATTTTGATGTCCACGTAAATTTTTTTCTCAATAAGTAATTTGGTTTTATGGTGTATAGTATTAAATTTGAACTCCTGGTATAATAATTTCACTGAGAGTACCAAATTCAATATTTAAGCTTCTGTTATTTTTCAATGATTCAAAGCTTCCGGAGAGATAAGCTTAGTAGAAATCTGAAATAAGTAAATAATTCTTCTGATTGTCAAAAATTCAATTTATTGCAAACAGGAAAGTTATGGACAGTTAATCAAACTGAACTGTTATTCTGGCATCATTGCTCTTTGATGTTCAATTCAACTCATTCACAGAACACGTTAAAAGTTACAATAAGATAGCAAAGATAATTTAGTATTCGTTATTTTCTTTAATACTGTTACAGGTTTAAAATACTGTCCCGAATGTGTATTAAGTTGCAAGATTTTTTTCATCACCCTATTAGAAATTAAAATGTTCTCTCCTGAGTCGACAGACGAATGAAGAAAGTGATACACTGTACCAATTTCTATGTCAACCAGTTCCGTTTCTAATTATCTCCGAGAAACGTAGTGATCTTGATCTAGATTTATAATTGATTCCTAGAAATTTCACTTTCCAATAGGGTGTTGAAAAAAATATAGGTACATCTTGCAAAGAATACACCTTCATGTAAGCAAATGCTCTATTGCAACAATTGAGAGGTGATTTTTTTTATAGAATCATCCTCCTCAAAATATTCATTTAATAATTTTTCAAGTTGCAAGATGATTTTCAAAATTTCGAATGTCAAGAATATTTTTGTTTAGTACAATGACAAATAGAAGTGAATGATGTCTCTCAAGTTTGAAAGTTTCATATTTAGATTTGGAACTGGTGTTCGAACTTATTTATTGTCCAATTTTCATTATGAATTAGAATAGAGTCCTTGTCTCTAACGATGAGGACATTGAATCACCTATGGAATTATCCGCTAGGAGGTACATGTTTCAAGAATCTCTAAAATAATGTCAAAGAGTTGTAACAAAGTAGTTCATTAATTATTGAAATTGATTTCCGAAATTCCATATACAAGCTTTTAATATTTGAGCATATGAGAATATGAGAATTTATTGGATAATTTTTAACAATAAGCTTCTGATTGATTCTCCTAGTCTATGACCAATCAAGATCAATCAATCAATTATTGGATTATTACAAGATACATGCCTTATATGTTCTACAATTCAGAGCATATTCATATAACTTCTCTTTATAGTCATAATTTTCACGCTCTTATTAGAAATTAATATTATTCGTGAAATTCTCATAAAGGTTTACGGTCGGGTTCCCGATGAATACACTGCATTAAATTAAACTATGAATTCCAATTACAACTTTTATTACTAAGTGTGTCATCAACTGATTATTTTTTACTCACGTGCTGTTGTGTCGCCGCCGAAACAATGACATAAAAAGCTGAAAATCACTAGAATAAAATATAAGAATCGATACGTTGTCATCTTTTACTCATGTGCGCTACGCGTAACGCAGCATGTCTTTTATACAATTTTATCACAAAAGCTTCCAATTATTTTAAAAGGCTTGTAGATCTCAACATCTTCTTCAAGTTCCAATGAGGGACAAATTAGGTTAGTTAGATCTATTATTTCTTGAACATGAAGTCAAAATTATTACGCTCTGCTAAATTCAAACTGACATTTGACAAATTACGCCGGTCTTCAAAAGTGCAGAGGTACTTCACATTTGACCAAATCACACCAAATTATTTTTTATATTTCAGATAGATTTGAATTTTTGTGGAGCCCAAGTCTCTTTGATTTAAATTTTTTGAGTGGAACTAACTTCAGTCCGTGTTCAAAGTGTCTCAAAGTAATGGTTCAACTGATATCAAGCATCATGAAAGTCATGATGACTATTTGATCACTAAAGTAGAAATATGTTTTTTTTTTTTTTTAAATTGATTTATTCTGGTCCAGTATTCAAATGTGCAACAATTATCATTCATAGTAAGAAATATTTTCATAGGTCCCAGAACAAACCACAGTTTTGTCTGGTATATTGTTTGGGACCTAGATAAGTAGAATTAAAAAGTTTTCTATGAATGGAAATGAAATAAATGAGTCTCTGTCATCGAACTTTCATCCAATCGCGATATATTTACTTGGAGTTTGTCAGTTTATATAAGCATCTATTGTCAATGATAGCTATAGGAGCACAGTTTTGGGATACTTTTATTTAGATAGCAAGACATCAATTACATTTTTGTGAGAATAATTAATGTTTTTATTCATCCACTTATCTTTCTAGATTTTTATAACACCGTGAAACTAGGACAAACATATAATGGGAGGTCCGTAATAGACCAATATATTTTGCTGCTACCGTACGACAAGACAATTTTCATTCGCCACACCTGACAAGTGTTACTACGGCCTTTAATTAACTGAGCTAGTTATGTTCTCCTATAGAAAAAAATAGCTTTTATGTGATAAAATTTACGATTGTTGGAGCTTTATCATCAAAAATAAGGCTTTTCACAATAGTATGAGTAGTAAAACTAGATATACTATAGAATTTTCGAAATATAGAATCATCTTCATCTCTTGAAGGTTTTGCATACAGTATAACTGTTCTTCCATATTTTCTCATCACACATTAAGTGAAGTGCTTCACACAATTTTTTTTTTTTTTTGACAGGAATATTTGATCTGACGGTTCATTGTGTATCTCGTGTCTCATTTTCATACCGCTGTACATCCTCTGTAATGATACATGTATTCTATTTGAATATTGCAATAACTAAAATCTGTGAATGAGAAAAAATCGGTTGTACTTCCTTGGTAGTATCTATGATAATATCATAGAAGGCTCTCGCAAACAGTATCAGTGGGAGAAGTCAACTGGAAACATCGTGAATCAAGAGTTACAAGATCTAAGCCTCCTGGCAATTTTTCAAATGACGAGAGTTTCTTACAAACAGTATCTTGGAAAAAAGCCAACTGAAATATATATATATATATATATATATATATATATATATATATATATATATATATATATATATATATATATATATATATATATATATATATATATATATATATCATTGGATATATATAATCAAACACAAAATATAATCGTTCCACAGTTGATCGTTTTGAATTTACCCAAGAGATTCTAAGAATGCGTTTCCAGCCAAGTCGGTCGCTATGGAAACAGTAGGCCATTATTCGTATACTACAACATTCCTAAATACTGATTTCCAGGATTCTACGACTACCAACAGATCTGAATTTATGCGCAAAATTAATAAAAAAATTCCTACTGAAATGCACTTCCGGTTCACTCTATTGTTATGATAATAGTAGGCAATCATTCAGATGCTACAGCTGACTGAAATACTAAATTTCAATATCCTGCACCTGAATGTTTCGAATTTATGCGAAAAATTCCAGAAGACCGTCAAGTAAAGTGTACTTCCAGCTCGGTGGATCTCAGAAGAAATAGGATATGAGCATTAAGACGGTATAATCGTCCTAAATACTGAATTCTAACAATTTACGTCCAATCGTTTGGGATTCATGCGGAAAATTCAGAAAATGTTTCGAATAAAGTGCTCTTCCGGTTTGGTCGATAGCAATCATAATGCAGGGTGCACAACTAGATATTATAAAAGTACCTAACACAAAATTTGAATATTTTACAACTGGGTGTTTAGAATTTGTGCGGAAAATTCAAAAATTCTGTCATATAAAGTGCACTTCCGGCTTAGCTGATTGCTACAAAAATAGGAGATGATTATTGAGATGGTACAGCAATTTCTAACGCTGAATTCCAGTAACCTACGGCTGATCATTCTGGTTTTGTGCGGAAAATTAGAAAAAAGTCCCAAGTAAAGTGAACTTCTGGTTCAGTCGATCGCAATCATAATGCAAGATGTACAACAATATGTTATAGAAGTTCTCTATACGAAATTTCAATATGCTACGGCGGATCATTCTATATTCATGCAAAAAATTCAAAAAAAGTTTGAAGAAAAGTGCACTTCTGGCCTGGCCGATTCTTACAAAAATAGCAGATAACTATTCTGATACAACATTAAGTTCAAATACTGAATTTCAACATCCTACGGTTGATCATCCTGGATTTATTAGAGAAATTGGAAAAAAGTTTCAAGTAAAGTGCACTTCCAGTACAGACGATTGGAGCAGTTTTGAGATTGGCGAGCTACGCACGCACGCACGCACGCACGCACGTACGAACGCACGCACGTACGAACGCACGCACGAACATACGTACCGACATCAAGCCAAAAATAGTCAAAATGAATTCAGGGATGCTCAAAACGGATATTTCCATCAATATCTCGATAGGTGAACTCTGTCGGTTTCACAATACTTACTTGTTACTTTGTACAAGTAATTAAAAATAATGAAAATGTTTGCCTAATTCAATAGACATCCAAACGCGAGAGTGTTAGTGTATGAAAAAGATTTCACACCGGATACAGGTACATAAAATTCTATATATTTTCAAGAAAGTGAATGTCAAGTACTTTGGACGAAGTAATCAAGAGCAGAAGAATATATCATATAATTTTCCGTCGGAATCAATGTTGTATCAAATTGGTTGCTCAATCAAAGACAAGTAATGTTCCTTCCTGACAGTAAAAGGGTGATTAAACGTGAATGCTCTGCCTTATGGGCGTGATATAATTGTAGATTAGTGAATGAGCACATTTCGAAGGATAGCATCAAGTTTTTGTTATTTTTAAAACTCAAATTCTCATGATAATAATGCAGCAATATAACAATATTATAATACAGAGGTGGAATAGTTCCTTGAAATATCGTAGTCCTGAAACACAATACTAACGTGAGTAGTAGCTATACAATGCTATTACAAGTGTCAAACGCCGGAAACCATTCTAGATTTATTCCAAAATATAGTTCTTGTGTGAGAAAACATCCAAATACTCATGGATATTTTATCAAGATACTGTTATATTTGTTATAATATTTTCCCGAAAAATTGTACAAGAAATCTTGGAAAATCTCCGAAAATCGATACGTAAGAGAGTGAAAAATTGTTTTAGAAATCCTTGTACCTAACAACTTTCTTATCTAGTTGAAATATCTATATTATATGTAATAACATGACATTCTTTTTAAGTAGTCCCAATGTTCCACTTATTTTTACGATTGTATCCAATTTCCTCTTGTTGCTAATTTGACTCAAAATACTTATTTAAGAGTGGTACAGTTTCACGGAAAATTGTGTTACTCTTACCAGCAAAACGATGAATGATAGTAAATGAACTGAAAAAATCATTCATGGAGTCTTGGATATATTTCCAAGGCTCCATTTAGAATCAATATCTCCGTGTTCTAATATTAGAAGTATTCTGTTTCAGAAATTAATCAAATTTAAACTATTCAATGGAAGAATTCAACGTGAAATCCGATATCACTGCAGGACTTATTTCTGCTTCTGAACTTGAACAGGAGGTGAATGTATTGTATACTGATTATAAAATCGAGTATGCTATATCAATGACTATTCCATTCGTAGTATTTATAACAAGGTTAACAATGCTAAATCGCCATAGAAACGGTGCATATCAGTGGGTATTTGGACGTGTAGAAATAACATCGGGTATTACACTAGTGGTCAGAGTGAGTATTTCACTCAAAGATGTGGATACCTCCAATTTGTGCTTTCTTCGTATTTTACAGAATACTTTCCTGAATATCTTCATCAATTTTATCTTCTGATCTATCACCAAACCTTTCTGAAATAGATTTCATATCAAGACGCAATATTTACCTCTATTATTCATCTAAGAAAATGCAAGAAATTCTAATATTTCAGTTTGACAGAAGTTTGTTTACTCGTTCCTATGAAAATTACGTGAGTTGTTACTAGATTCATAGAAAACTAATTTGATAAAATGGTTTGACTCCTGGAATAGTCCTCCATATACCATTTGTAGTTGAAGTATTATTGACTATTTTTGTGGTGCAATCACCCATGTTTATTGTGCTTGTGAATACCACTCGTGCTGCACACTCGTGGTATTCAAACGCAAGCACAATAAACATTCGTGATAGCAACACAAAAATAATCGATAATACTTCAACTACTTATAGTATAATAAATGAAAATTTTTTAGAGAAATAATCCTTCTCATAATTATGAGATGAGAAAAATAAGCTTCTATGGAAGATATTCGCTGTACTCAGCGAGTAGAACGCTCTTCTGTATTTCACAAAATTTGTATACCTTCGGGCTTAAGCTTCGGCAGCAAGTATCTGAGCTCAAAACGGAATGATTACTTCGCCGCTCGATGATTTGATATACTATCATAAGAAATAGAGAGATATGAAAATAATTGATGAAAAAAAAATTGAATCTACGCAATAAGAGATGCTACATTTAAAACATTGTAATTTACTTCTAGCATTATCTGAGTAGTTCACAAATAGCTCTTAGAATAAAGAAAATAACTCTGAAAACGTACAATGAATACATAAATATTTGTAATTGAAGGGGCAGATTCACCAATGACTTTTTAAACTTTTATACAAAGTCTGATTAATTCTCTGTTCGTATTCTATGTCGGTTCGTATAGTGTTGAAACGTGCTACATAAAACGAGTTTAAAAGCAATTCTTACATCAAGCATACTTTTTCAGCATTGGTTATCAATGGGGAAGAATACAATATTTATTTGAATAACTGAAAGCATATGCTATTCGATTCAATAGAGACATATGCTACAAGCTGTTATCTAGATGACAATGTAGCTGTTTGACAGCTGGAGGATATAAATATAAGTAGTGCACAATCTTCATTATTATTCTAAATGTAGTTAATTAGGATCCACACATTATTACTATTGATCATTATCAGTAAACGATGATATGAAAGTGAACACAGCAAGTATCTAGATAATTCAAAAATATACGAGATACTGTATTTATGCAAATCGTAGATTCCATCTTGAATACAGGATAAACAATGGTCCTCCGGTATTCACTCGACGTTTATGGAAAAAACCACGAAAAACTTTAAACAAAAAACGATATGCCGTTTTCATTACTTTCTCTCATTAAAATTCACAATATTATTGATTCCTCTGTTACAACTTATTATGTTGCCTGTGAGTAGTATACTTTGATTATATAAAATAGTTCTAAACCCTTGTAGCTTGATGATGAGAATAACAGTCCAATCTGGATATTGTGGTCCACAAGCTCATAAAAACATGTTAGTGATTGTAAAGTAATACTTTTTATGAATAAAAATTGATCCTTTAAAATAGAAGTGGATGATGAATAAAAATTTATTGCTAATACAGTATAGCGCTCAACATAATTCATCAAAGTGCTCATGATATTATTCCATCAATCCATTATTAAATAGCTTGATCTACTTATCTTGCTAATAACAATGTTAACCGAATATTCGCTCTAAATTTCCACCATTATTAAATGAAATCCGCGATATGAGTTGTGTAGAAGGTAATAGGTATATCGTCATCATAGCTATCGCTCGACATCCCGTTAGTTTAGTTCAATTTAGTCTGAAATTAGTTCAATTAAAGCAGGCGACACGAAGAGCGATCTGTATACCTCTCGGCGGATCGAGCAGGCAAGGTGCGCAGCCTCTTTCATATGTGTCACACGTTGAAGATGTTTTCTCTTCTTAAATGGATCTGCCCTGAAATTTCTGTTTTACCTTCAACGGTCTTAACAAGTAGAATCGATTAGATAAAAATCAGCGCAGTTTTTCATTCAGAAAAACTATATAAACTGTTGGTCAGTTGTGATATTCTTGAAATTTGTAATTCATAAAAGTGATTCACTCACACTAGTGTTCAACATTCAGATGTTTCTAGTAGAACAGAAATTACAAAAAAACCCTGAAATGCTTGTTATGATACCTACTAGTTTTTGTGACACATCTATTTTTCTCTCACTAAATTACTAATGATGGATATTATTCACTTCAAATAACTATAAAGGAAGTAGTCAGAAGTTAATAATAAGACGGTGGTCGATTAGAAATATGGTTTGGTCATCGAAAAGCTGTTACTAAACAACATACTTTTGAAGCAATTGGAATTATCTCGTAATTATCACCAAAGTAAAAAATCTAAATTGTGTTTCCGGTTGATTTGGCCCACTAGGATGGAGCTAGCAAGAAAATCCATAGTTACTAACTCAAATTGACCTTCAGATATATTTAACTGATGCTAAACCTGACCCTCAATTGGATATATGAATAGGTGATACGAGGTGTAATTTATTGCGATTTTATCAAATAACGCCAATTTATATTGAAATATACAGTCGAGCAGTTCATTTAATTACCCACACTTCATATTGAATATTATGAATATAATTAGATATCCCGTTCATAATTTATAATTATCAAATTCATATTTGAGAGCCAATATTAATTAAAATCTCCTTACGGAAAAATTAATAAACCTTGGAGTTGTATATAGCGTACCAGGCCTTCTGTGAAAAATAAAGGACTTCAACGAATTTTTTTCAGCCAAGTCTGTGCTTAGCGAGTTGTTGGGCTTTGTATATGATACACTTTTCCATCACATATTGAAATGCAAAGAGATTCTTTGGGTCTGATGTGATCCTTACCTCAAACAAGACGATATATCATATTCTATCGCCAAATTGACCTATTTTTTTCATGAAAATAAGTGCTGGGGAGTATCACACCGTCCTATATGTTGAAATTCACTTGGAAAAGATTTATATGCACCTTTTTCCATATATCACAATAATTTATCATTTTTCCTGCCAGCACCAGCCTGCACAGTATATTTTAAAATTCATCCATATTATGATTTCTATCTCTGTAATATACCTTGACATTTTTTTTTCTGTATTTCTGATATTTCATTTCTTCTATGTGATTTTCTTTGTGTACCAAGATTTTCAACATTTTAGGGAGGAAAAAGTTTCGAATGAATTGAAAACTTTTTAGAAATAGAAACATTGCTCAATTAACAGTAAAATAATTATGACTATTCCATTCGTAGTATTTATAACAAGGTTAACAATGCTAAATCACCATAGAAACGGTGCATATCTGTGGGTATTTGCACGTGTAGAAATACCATCGGGTATTACACTAGTGGTCAGAGTGAGTATTTTACTCAAAGATGTGGATACCTCCAATTTGTGCTTTCTTCGTATTTAATGAAATATTTTTCTGAATATCTTCATCAATTTTATCTTCTGATCTATCACCAAACCTTTCTGAACTAGATTCCATATCAAGACGCAATATATTTCTCTATTATTCGTCAGAGAAAATGCAGGAAATTTTAATTTTTCAGTTTGACAGAAGTTTGTTTACTCGTTCCTATGAAAATTACGTCAGTTATTACTAGATTCATAGAAAACTAATTTGAAAAAAATTGTTTGACTCCTGGAATAGTCCTCCATATACCATTTGTAGTTGAAGTATTATAGACTATTTTTGTGGTGCAATCACTCATGTTTATTGTGCTTGTGAATACCACTCGTGCTGCACACTCGTGGTATTCAAACGCAAGCACAATAAACATTCGTGATAGCACCACAAAAATAATCGATAGTACTTCAACTACTTATGGTATAATAAATGAGTAGTTCAACAAAAAGTGGAAGAATCATCTAGATGATGAAAGCGCATTTTTGACAGCTCATGAATGCTTGTTACTTCAGAGATTTCGCAAATTATCATCTCTCACAATTACTGAGCTTGAAATCAAGCAGATTGGGCATATTCACGAAACAGCAGCTTCTATTTAGTACTAGTTTTAAGTTGACTATTTGATAGGTACATAATTTATGCATGTACAAACTCAAAAATACCTTTTAATCTTCATTGTTCAGTTATTGACTGACGGGAGGTCAAGTGCTGTATCTTAAAATGATAATTTGATCTTTATCAAAGCTAAAAAATACACCTAAAGTGAACAAACCAATAATAATAATTCATTCTGATAAGCTTCAAAGTCGCGTCAAACAAGTCATTGAATGAATCCAGGACAGATTTGACAACTGTACATAATAATAGTGACACCCACGGCTAGAGTTGTAACTAAATTTTCATCTACTTGAATAAACTTCAGTTGCCATATCCCTAATGTCATATACATCTATGGGCATTGTTTCACTTGAAACAAGTAATTGAATAATTTAATCTTCCACAATCACTGAGCTTGAATTAAAGCAATTTGTGCAAACCTACAAAACAGCAGTTTTTATTTAGTACCAGTTTCAAGTCTGCAAATAGTATAGTTGCTGAGAACTCAGCGTCACGCCAGCCAGCTAGCCAGCCAGCCAGCCAGCCAACCAATCAGCCAGCCAGCCAGCCAAAGTGAATATAATAGCACTTTTTTTCCAAAAAATGCGCTAAAAATGGAAGAATCATCTAGATGATGGAAGCGCATTTTTGCCAGCTCATGAATGCTTGTTACTTCAGAGATTTCGCAAATTACCATCTCTCACAATTACTGAGATTGAAATCAAGCAGTTTGGGCAAACTTACGGAACAGCAGCTTCCATTAAGTACTAGTTTCAAGTTGACTATTTGATAGGTACATAATTTATGCATGTACAAACTCAAAAATACCTTTTAATCTTCATTGTTCAGTTATTGACTGACAAGAGGTCAAGTGCTGTATCTTAAAATGATAATTTGATCTTTATCAAAGCTAAAAAATACATCTAAAGGAAACAAATTTTCAACCAATAATAATAATTCATTCTGATAAGCTTCAAATCCGCGTCAAACAGATTTGACAGCTGTACATAATGATAGTGACACCCGCGGCTAAAGTTGTAATTAAATTTTTATCTACTTTAATAAATTTTAGTTGCCATATCCCTAATGTCATAGATATCAATGGGCATTATTTCACTTGAAATAAGTAATTGAATAATTCAATCTTCCACAATCACTGAGCTTGAATTGAAGCAATTTGTGTAAATCTACGGAACAGTAGCTTTTATTTAGTACCAGTTTCAAGTCTATAAATAGTTTAGTTGCTAAGAACTCAGCGATACGCCAGCCAACCAGCCAGCCAGCCAGACAGTCAAAGTGAATATAATAGCGCTTTTTCTTCCAAAAAATGCGCTAAAAATGCTGGTATAAAAAATATCTGATGAAAATATGTTTCTAATATACGAGGTAACTAACCCCAAAGTCTTTCAATTAATTATTCAAAAATGCCTAATTAGAATTGAATAATGAATAAATAAATCAACATATTTATGTACCATGCACCTGTTGTTATATCAAGTTCAATTATTGAATTTATAGAGTGTGAACATTGATTATTCAAAACTGTGAATTACAATTTAATTAGAATGCTCCAATAATTTGAAGAGGTATAACAATTGTGTTTTTTAGTATACACCACAAATATTATTTTGAATACAGTTAAATTTATATATGAATATTCAGCAAAACTGCAAGAGAATATAATTAGTAATAATATGTGTTCAGATTTATATAAAGATTTGAGTAAGAAGCATAATCATTTGAAATACGTTCTAGAACATAAAATCTGGTACAATTCCTGTCGTTCAATCACGAGCCCTCAGTTGAATGAAAAAGCATCAGTTAAATATGTATATATTATTATATATTGCTGATACACACTTTTGGGTGAAGTAGTGTGTATGACGACCCAATTATCTGGAACCGTTAGTAGATAATTGGGGCTATTCTGTAATTCAATCGATAAGTCGGGATCGATCATTAATCATTCTATCCAATAGAAATAGGTAGCACACTTCTGACAATTGTTTTTATTTGTTAGTAATCTTATTGATCAATGGGAAATATTGATGGCTCTATAAATTATTGTCTTACAATGAGCATGCGCAGTTACGGCGTTCCAACATAATGCAAAAGAGACAGAGACTGGTGTCTGTTTCAAAGTCTCCCAGCAGAAAATTCAGCAGTATATCAAATATATGTATGAGAAGGAAAAAACGGTATTAGGCTCATTACGGAAAAAAATAAGCAAGAATGTGTATGCTGCAAATTTATTTAAAATTCAAACCTAATATAACAAGGTTAAATTCCATGAATACTTACTTTGCCCGAATAAAGCTGGAAGAGAAATTCTGGGGATAGTTATCTGTTGTTAATTTGAATTATGATAAAGGTATTAAGGGCTTTCATATACCACATAAAGCTACGGAAGGTAGAGTGTTCTGTTGAAGATAACATACATATTTAATCCGGGTGCTTTACAATAACTGTGCATTCAATTAATTCAGGTTTATTTAGCTTATTTTGCTATTATACACTGTAATAATTTTGATGAATAGAATGATACTTGTTGGTGAATAGACGGCAAACATTTTAACAAGGAAATACATTCTCAAAACCATAGAAGATTTTAGATGATTGGTGATAATGACTATGATAGTAATGCGGCTACAAATTTGGATGTTAAAGATTTTTGGTTGACTATTCGATCATTATAGTCCGTGAGACAGGGCATAAATTTTTCGTTGATTACCGCTAACTTGAAACTTCGTGAGTGACTTCATTGTGATGAGTCCGACAGCTTTCACATTTGACAAAATTTTTGATTAAGGGGCGTTTTTCAGCGCTAAGAGCTAATTGAACATGTCAATTTCATGAAGCCTTGGAAATGTATTACCGTCATATTGATGTTTACACTAATCTAAAGATTTTTTGATTATAAAATAAAAAATAATATTGGAGGCCAGTGGTGAGTCCGACAAACCGCATTGTCAAAAGTACGTTGGTATGAGAATGGATTACTGGTAGTCTAAAACTTTGAGGACGTGTTCAATTATTTTTTTTCTAAGATTAGGTCACTTTGTCCGACAAATTTTAAAGGACGTTTTCTCAGTCCGACACTGAAAACGTGTCAGGATTATAACAGTTTCTTTATCAATGACCGCTTGCCGAACCAAAACAGTCATAATTTGAAAACATATTATCTGTCCAAAGAACATATTGTCCGACAGAAATATTGGTTCTTGTCGTCAGTCCGACAAGAAAACGCTCGCACATATATAACTTAGTTTTTGACGTATTCAATATCAGAAGATAAGTAATGGATATTGTTTATAAGCTAGTAATGAATAATTCATTAACAAAATAGTAGAAAAAAAGTAAAGTAGAGATAAGAAAGAGAAATATATTATTATGTCGCTGAGTTAGAGCGTCACTCACTGCAATCTTCCATCCTCGGTCGCTCCAAGTAGAATTAAATTGGTATTTGATACTCCATCCGAATCTAAAATTAGGATTAGTGGTTTCCATTCAAGATTTCAAAGTGACTCTCTTTCCCGACTATAGAAAGGAAAGAGAAATCTTTGAGATTTTCCCTCAGCCACTTTCTTACTTGGTGCATATTTTTCCAGATTTACTCCCAATATGCCATATCTCACATTCTCCACACAGACTTCAAGTAAGCCAAGTTTTACATTACCTCGTGTGCGCGGTACAAAGCTTTCTCTTCACGTCGTGAAATTGGAATAGGACACCTGTATATACTTTCAGCTTTCTGCTCTCGATCATATAAACTTCAAGTATGGCAAATATTAAATTTTTTTGTGCGTGCAATATGCTTGGAAAGGAATACAAAGCTTTCTCCTCACGTAATTGTAAAATTAAGATTAAAATGAAACACCTGTGTATAATTTTCACTTTCTGCACATTCTCTCCATATAAATTTTGAGTATGCCAAATCTCACACTCCTCCGTGCATGCAATTTGCTTGAAAAGAGGTCGAAAGTTTGTTCTTGACGTATCAATGTATAGATATCACAGTTGAAGGTAAATTTCAATGATATTTGAGATGATCATCACAGTATACTGACTTTAAATCACACATTTGATTCCAAAATAATATTAATATATTGGTGGACAAGCCTTCTTTTTATCATTTATAATCAATAATCATACTGACTTGATATGCATTTCATATATTTATATGTCTATAAACACAGCCGCATTCATACAGCATATTTTTGATTTTCTGAAGTATTGCTCCACTTAAATTGTCGGACATGTACACACATGTACTGTTCTAGACATCATTTGAATGGAAAATAAAAAATATAGAGATGAGCGGTCATTGATAAAGGAACTGTTATAATCCTGACACGTTTTCAGTGTCGGACTGAGATAAGGCGCTAAAAAATTTGTCGGACAAAATGACCTAATCTTGGAAAAAAAAATTGAACACGTCCTCAAGGTCTCAGACTAGCGTTAATCCGTTTTCATATCAACGTACTTTTGACAAGTGCGGTTTGTCGGACTCACCACTGGTCCCCAATATTCATGTCGGACAATATTATTTTCCATTTTATAATCAAAAAATCTTATTAATGTAAACATCAATATGACGGTAATACATTTCCGAAGCTTCATGAAATTGACATGTTCAATTAGCTCTCGCTGAAATACGCCCCCAAATCAAGAATTTTGTCAAATGTGAATGCTGTCGGACTCATCACAATGAAGTCACTCACGAAGTTTCGAGTGAGTGGTAATCAACGAAAAATTTATGCCCTGTCTCACGGACTATTAGTCAATTATAAGAGTCAAATATGGTTTCTCGAGGTTTCAATTTATTTTGTTCAGAAATGGATGTCAATTTTATTTTTGTTATGCTTGAGAACAGAATAAGTGCTACAGAGAACACAGTAATTATTTTGGAATAATTATGCACAAGATATCACCTTCTATGAACTCTATAGACAGTAATGGACTGAAAACACTGCTCAATATATGGTTCTAGATGAAGATTGATACAAAGTACAATTCAATGTAGCTAACTATACAAATCACTAAGTCAGTCATATTACTTGTCACAATGTTGGTCACAACGCGTTTTATTCTTTTGAACATCATCAGGTGTGGACTTTTTGAAATAGTTCTAAATTATTGATTGAAATCCCCAAATTATTTGTTCAAGAGTCAATAAGAAATAATTTCAATTCATTCATCTGATCTAACAAATGAGATTTTAATTACTTGATGTTATCTCAAGTCATAACGAAAGAGATATTTCAAGCTTGTAGAACGAATAATTGAATGAGAAAAATGAGTTCTTCCAGAAAAACAAGTTTGTGTAATCTGCTCAGATTACGGGCTCACTTGCAACAGGATTCAGAAAAAGAGTCATAATGCATTTTTAATATTTGATGGTCTCCACATTCATGATGATGATTTTCGCTATGAGGTGTTCGCAATAGTAAATTACCCGGAAGGGTTATTTTTACCAAAATTTATCTTGTCGCTACAAACAGTACACTCATTTTGGCTAAAGCACTTATTTCAGGGCTAATCGTGTCATTGTCACGCTTCAAATAACATATTAAGATTCATGTATATAAAGTTTAATAACTAAACATTGACGAGATCAATAATAATGATTAAATTTATACTCCTTCATCTCGTTGATGTTGATGCTTTTTAGTAAAAAGCAATTCTCCAATTCGCTTCAAAAGATGTGATTTAACAAAACATTTGAATGCCAAAATGAATATTTGACATGTATATCCTTCAAAAAATCCATAAAAGCTCATTAAATATTGAACTATGATACCTTGAAATTTCAATATCAATTCTGGATATAGCACAGCAAAATTGTGTGTAGTGTTTTTATATATGAGCGTCAAAATAACATATGTACTACAAACTTCGATCAGAAGGTGCTTATTTTAAGCCCCAACTCTATGTGAATTGAACCAAATTGACATTGATGAGGAAATCAAACTGGGTTGTCATTATATTCTATTCACATTTAGTGGAGAAATCCCATTTAATATGGAAATAGACCTTAGGAAAACTTCAAGTTGTTATGAAGTTTGATATTGAATAAGAAAAATTCTAGTATCTTATTCTAAAATTCAATATTCTATAAATCAAATTTGATCTATCAAACCAGCATGAGATCACTCTGTAACTGAATATTGAACACCCTGTAAATTTTTTACTTCTTTCTTGCCCATTTGTAATTCAGCAGCGTCCTTTATTTTCACGCCGCCATAAATCTATCAACAAATGCTACAACTTCGAACTTTGCAAATATTCACTTGCTTCCTCCTTGTGCAGCCTTTCTGGTTTGTTTGGAATGACCGAAGCAACCACTAAAGCTCATAATTCACAAGGTTTGACAATTACACGAACAGGAGTAGGTCAAAGATTTCTTGTTTCGTCGTTGCTCCCTTGAATAGAATTCTAGGTAGGAATCGTTCCTAAGGAATTGAATTCTGGTAATACAAACAAAATAACCATCTCAACTTTGTAATAACACTACAATAGTATCTTATCGACATTAAAATCACTTTTAAGGAATGATATACACAGAGTTTTTTTTTTTATCATGTATATGCAACATGCGTCATTACCATAATAATCAAAGTGATGAGACAATTCATATTTCTTGGGCCATGTGTACAGTTAGCTTCTAACGCATCGCAAACAATGCGTGTACAGATATTTAAGATAAAAGTGTGAAAAGTTATTCTTCGATGCAAGAGCAACTTGAATAGAAATATGGAAGTTTATAATATGGGCGAAAATAACGAAAATGAATTGGAGACTCACCACTTCGTGTACATCTGTCATCAACTTGTTTAGACTATTTGTCGAGTTTAAACATCAATTTGTGGTGTGTTAAGTGTTATGAATTTATTTTGTGAGCTACCCAATCAGTTAAATTATAGTGTACTGACTCCTTACTCTTGAGATGTAATAAACTATCTCAAAATGTTCACTAACAGCTTCAATACATTCTCGTCATCAATTTTATTCGTAATTGAAGTTCCTTCACATACACACAGATTGTTGTACAGTGTATGTAAGAAATAATAAGAATCAAATCATAATTTGATTGAAATTTCAATTCAATCTGAATACTGGTTGAATGATGAATAAAAGACGGGTAATCTCTTATGTTTTTATCTTTGCACAAGATATGTAATCACATACATACATTTAAACGATGCAATTTTCTTAAATGGAGTCGAGACGAGCCCTCTTCAACATTCAACTAACAATTCATCTCCATCAGATACCTCTAGTTTTTCTTCTTCGCCTCATCTACATACATAGTTCCACTCGTACAAAACCGCTTATTCTCACTTGGTAAACTAAGTACTAGGCGTCCACATGAGTCTCCATCTCCAATTTTCGAACGTATAATCTCTATTTCCCAATGAAATAATATGAATGAAAGCTCCGACGGAATAAATGATGAGACACTTGTTATTAATGACAACTCAAGTTCGTATTTTCTATCCTGTTCACTTGCTAACTGTACTAGAATTAGGTGGCTTGTGTAAATGATATTCACTATCAACGGTATAAGATATTTTTCAATAATAAAGTATGATGTACTCAACAAATTACAGGTGATTTTTCAGAGGGGAATATGATACGGAGTATCCAATTAAAAAGTACACAAGATTAATGCTCGGCTATGAAATCATTCATCAATCTAATTTTGTCACACCGGACTACTCAATCGGATTTTTTGCCGACTCATTTGGCGATTCTCTCTGATTTGATGTTCAAATTTGACAGATAATTATATTGATTAACGTTCATGAAACCTGATAAAATTCAACTCGTGGTGAATCAGATAACAAAAATTCAGGGCTGCTTCAATAATCATTACTATAATCGTCAACCCAAAAATTAATCGAGAATGAGTGCGTTGGCTTCTTATTGTTAAATTTCTCCCTCACAAATATAAGTTTCAATAGCAGTGTGAATGTTATTCTCTAAGTATCATGACCATCATTTCATTTTTCAAATATTTGAAGGATTTGTTACAAATTGATATAGATGAGAGAAATCCACCACTTAATTCAAGATCGAAATTTGTGACAAATTGATATCAAGAAAAGGGTTCTTAGATATTCAGTGAAAACGATTAATTAAAGCAGATTACAATGTGAATAATGATTTTATAAACACAATATCGCTCACAGTTATCTGTACTGGATCAATGATTCTCCTAGCTCACGCTCTTATATACCTAGTCCAACAATGGGCCAACATTCAATCACCTAGCAGTTGATGCCTGGCAACCACCGAACATCCAGTAACCGTAGGCTGTCAATCACGTCCGACAATTGAACATCGACTTCGTCATTACTGACTAGGATAACAGTTATAGCAGATTCATATAATTACATGACTAATTACTTGAAATATTTCATATTTGTGATTGTATCATATGAAAAATCCTCGACTGACTTTGGTGACAATTTTTTTGTCGATTGTTTGGCTATCAGTATAAGACTCTATCGACTCTCATCATGATATATTATGAGCAACTTTATGTCAAACTCTATTTTTCTTGTGGTGATCGTCAAAAGATACCAACGCAAGTTATCCACTCGTTGAGATAATGTCACACCATCAATGATAGAATGAAGCAGGCGACCATGAGTTAGCCTCCAAATTCATAGTTTTTTGAGCTTTTTCCATTTTATCAATCCAAAACTTCCATCTATCAGTTTTATTGTTCTATTTTGAAGATATTATTTGCAATGATTTTTCTGCGAATCAATGGGTTTTTCATCAAAATTTGTTCCGAAAGATTTGTCAAATGAACTTCCTAGGTACGATGTAAATATCGGTATGAATTTCGAGTTCATTTTGTTTTTTCTCTCTGTGCATATAAAACTTCAATCACTTTCACGTTGCGACTCATTCATGTCCATGTCCACGCTCATCATCACAGCTGTAAGCTGTGAATTGATCCCTTAAATTTTGAGTATGACTATTGAGGGCTCTATTTTCGGACTTATATGTGTAGACTCTTATATTAATGAAAATATTTGTATGTGATCAGTTGCAGACGGTTCTGGCTGTGAATTTAACTGAGAACATAAATAAAATATTATTGGATGTTTGTATCTCTCTATATCCAGAACAATTATGTTTGTTTCCGTCTGGAAAGCTTTACAGGGTTCCATAGCTAAATGGCAAATCAAGATCCTCATAATTTTTTCATGTCTGCCTCTCCGTCTGTCCGTGAGTCACAGCCATTTCACTTGAAGACTATCAACACTATCTATATAGATGATACTTGATAGGAAGATGTTCTCTATGTGGTCAAAGTCTGGCAGTGATCCATTATGCTGTTGAGATTGAACGTTATTAACTTCAACCTTCCACCCCCAGGGGCTCCAAATGAAGTCAACTTGGTATTCGATGCTCCATTTGAATCTAAAATTAGGAATAGTGGTTACCATTCAAGATTTTAATGTGGCTTTCTCCCCCAAACCTTCGAAAGGGGAAAGAAATCATTAAGTTTTTCCTCCTGCCTTTTTTCCATTTGATACATATTTCTCGATGTATTGCAGCAAAAAATAATTCCATTTTTAACGGTAAATTGGACACTCTGTACATAATTGAAGCTTTCTGCACTCCTTCGCCACATAAACTTCAAGTATGACAAATCTCATATTTTTTCATGCGCGCTCTGTATATAATCTCAGCTACTAGCACTTCTTCACATGAAATTGAAGTATGCCAAATCTCACATCCCTTCGTGTGCGTTATAGAGTTTTTTTTCCACAAAAATCAGAATGGTTTAACCTTCTGCATTTCTCCAGATGAACTTCAAGTATGCCATATCTCACATTCCTTCATTCGCACGGTACGAGGTTTTCTCTTCACATAGAATTGGAAAAGGATATCGGTATATACTTTTAGCTTTCCGAACCCCTTCTTCATATTAACTTCAAGTATACTAGATCACACACTTCTCCATGCGCGCGGAACAAAGATTTTTTTTCTCGTAAAATTGGAATGATACAGCATTCTTTCGTGCACGCAATATGCTTAAAAAAGTCCAAGATCCCAGACCCGCCAGACCTTACTTATTTTCTGAGAAACAAAATTTGTGGATTCGAATAGTTTTAGTCGGTACTTTGATCATACTCATATTTACTAGTTTGTGCCGACGGCCAATTTATAGATACGAGGTGTTAAAGGTACATTAAGACAATACTCACTTTTCTTGAAGCCTGGATGCTGATTTTTATGTATGTTCTAGAGAATATTGTTGAAAATTGATAATCAACACTGCCAGACACCTCTCATCGGCAGTAATTCTTGCTAAATGCTTTAAAGCTGCCAAAAAATATTGTTATCTTACTTATAGTCTGAGTCCTAATTTTTATATATAATACTTAGTGAGCTATTTCAAGACTTTTTATGAATAGCCAGACCAAGGAAGATTTGGATGCCCATAGATACTTCACTTACTATCAAGCCTACAAATAGTGACCTCGCGTTTTTACTCACAGCGATATTTTAGATGTGTCTGAGGGATGTTTAGCCTTACGATTAATCTAGCTGTTAACAAAAAGAATTGAAATTGTACCCTGAGTGTCATATATAAAAATTAGCACTTAAACTATAAGCAAGACCACGTTATTCTTTGCGAGATTCAAAGAGTCTTGCAGAAATTACCACCGATGGAAAGTGTCTAGCAGTGTTGATTATCAATTTTGAACCATATTCTCTGAGACATACCTTAAAATCAGCACTCAAGACCTCAAGAAAAGTGAATAATGTCTTGACGTACCGCTAGCACCTCGTATCTGTGAAATGGCCGTCGCCACAAACTAGATAGTATGCGTATGATTAGAGTACATACAAATACTACTCTATTCCACACATTTTGTTTCTCAGAAAATAAGTAAGGTCTGGCGGGCCTGGGATTTTGCTCTAAAAAGGAATACGAAAATTTCTTTTCACGTATTGGTATATAGATCAGAATGGGGCACACTGTATACATGCAGTATGTCTAAAAAGGTGTCAGAAGTTTTCTCTTGACGAATTGATATATAGATACAGTAATGTTAAATTATGGAAAAAACATTAAGGGATGGTACACCACACAAGTAATTCAAAGATAAAGAAGAATTTTTGAATGTACATAACCGTGTAGCGCAATGATAGATACATCATAAAAAAGGTCTCAAGATAACTTTTATATTTGAGTAATAGTTGGTGAAATAGGCGCTTTCTGATTATTCGTATTGAGTGAGCCTCCTCCCCTTCCAATTCTTCGACTAGATGGTGAAAAATTCTGAAAAAGATCAGTTGGTAGAGTTTGAATAACTTATAAAATGTAAATTAACTTTAGTAAAATAGTCTTGTTTTTCACAATGCCTGTTAAAAATATCGTGAAACGGTTATTGCATTCTTACTACGGAACCCTTCACTGTAAGTAGCCTGACATGCACTTTTATTGTAAAATTTATATTTTCCACTAGTCTTGATTCACTGAGAGATTCATCTGATTGCAGGCTAGCTACGTAATTTGAATTTCATAAAATGGATATCACAATAAATAATGACATTTGTAAGAATTTTAAGGAGCATTTCAATTAATAATCAAAATTGAAGATGCTTGTGCCCCACAGGAATTCAAATCCAAGAATCAGTTCCTAAAACCATCATCTTAGTAGACAGGACAACAAATGTAGAAACTGATTCTTAGATTTTAATTCTTGTGGGACACAAGCATCTTCAATTTCAATTTCTAATCAAAATGTTGATGTATTTTATTGAATAATTTAATTGCTTGAAGTGTGTTGATAGACCATGAGTGGAAAAAATAAAGGATAGGTCATAGTTGTTGCGTACCTGGTTGTCAAAAAACCCAAAATGAAAATCGTGACTTGATTTTTTACCCTTGTCCAAATGGAGAATGGAAAAAAAGATCACAAAAAAATGGGCTATTGCGGTTTGTCGAGTTAATTAAGTATTGAAATATACAATTGTTGATGACATAAATATATGTAATTATTGGTATAATGTATATTCTTTTATGCTTTTTATATAAATTTTGATTCAAAATAGGTACTTTTTGTATCAACATTCAAGTTATACTTGTCATTATAGTTTCTTTTATTTTTAGGGACAGTGTCTCGTTTTGCAATTGGAAAAAGATCATTAACTTTGCAGCCCTTGCATACCGCACTAGCAAGTTGCTTTTGAGGGGGACGATTCCATATCATCGGTGTATCCGTTTTAGAGCAAGTATTCTCTATGCTCACATAGATACAATATGCAGCATGCTTCAATATCCTTTTTTTGTCTCACAGTTACAATTGGCAATTTTAATTATTCAATCTTCATTAATCCATACGATAAATTATCCATAAAACAATAATAAATTCCAAAAATCGAGTTATACAATTCAACAGAAAAAAAAATGAGTTTCTGCTATTATTCACAATACTATTGGAAAATTATGAATGTTCACAACTTGATTATACGTTTTCTGGTTTGTTCTTTCCAATGTGAACGTCTGGAGTTTCGCGTTATCTAACTCCAATGATTTTTCCACATGCATCGCTAATTATGTCTTCGAAATTACCAACAGGAAAACTGTAAACCAATTTATTTCTTCTGAATGAATTTCTCCATGGTAGTATTTAATAGAAGGATAACAAGACGAAAAGTGTATCAAAGAACATACGTACAATATGGAATCTTTAGGCGATCGATTTTGTACTAAAATAATTTCCTTTGGGCAAACTTTTTTGGCGTGAGCAATCAAATTTAACCCCTTCAAATCCACAGGTTAATACCAACATTTTTCTTCTATATATACACTCGGTGTTTTCAAATCAAAACTAAAATTTCATTTTCGTTATCATATCTCTTACCTAAGAGTTTATTCTACTCGCCGCTAGATGGCACACGTGTTTCGAGCTGTCAAGATTAGCCAAGCGTATATATTGTAATATCCATTTTATCTACATACCGTAACTGGTTCAAGTTTTGATAGATGGTGTTGCATGTAAATTTTACCTCTGCTCATCATAGACAGAGTGATTCAAAAATGATTGTCCGTGCCGCCTAGTGATTTTTCCTCTGCCGCCTGCCTAAGATAATGAGCTTCAAGAGACAGATGACAGTTCCTCTGAAAACCTGAAAATTTAGTAGAATAATAATGAATTCTCAATGATAATACAGCTATTAACTTACTGCCTTGTTTTTTGAATCAGGTTATGGATAAATCCATCATAAAATATGCAAAATATACGCCACTGTGTTTCTGAAATGTCGGTAACGTGTTATCAAAATGAACAAATTTATACCGACTTTATTCCATGGAGATAATTTTGATCACAATGCGAATTTTTGCTAGTCACGTGACAGACAGTCATTATTGATCACTCTGTACGAGATCTATGAGACAATATTGTTCTTGGGATTTAAATCCAGACTATCTTGGAATACAGTACTGATGAGTCCTAATAACGACGAAACACGTGTATACAGTTGCTACCCTGTCCAATATGATGATTTTAGAATCTGATTCTTAGATTTGGATTCTTATGGGACACAAGCATCTCCAATTTTAATTTTCAATTTCATACCTCCTGTCCTATAGTCGAATAGAATAGGCGAAATATGACATATGAGCAAAAAATTGTCTTGGTATGAAGGAGAAACGGTAGTTTCGAATGAATCACATTCAAGGGAACTCGACTATAAAATTAGTTCATCTATAATATTTAATACATGCCATTAAAAAAAAGTTCATCATGGCATGATTTTGTAGTCTTACTCTTGGATACTATCTTCAGCAATAAATAAAGGAGCTATTATTGGGAGCCTTGAACTGAACGTAACTTGATACTCATTTCATCGATTGGAAACTTTACCAGGGATTTCAAATTGAGGAATACCAGAACGAATGTGGCTGCGTAAATTCCTAATTCTTGTATGAGAATTAGAAAATCGTATAATTGACACTCACTTGAACAGTGTTATTCGGAATAATTCATATATGAACAGCTTGCAGACTCTCAAGAATACGATTTTGCTGCAATCATATGAAAGTTTCATGAGTACTCATGCAAATGCTATTCATCTGTACTCAAGAATAGCACCCTAGAACAGAAAGCGTATAATATCGAAGCGGTCTAAACATGGAAGTTTCTATCACTTATCAAGTACTTATTTGGCTTTAATTTTGATGTCTGAGGATTCAGCTTCGGTCCATTGAATTGATCATCTCATATGAGAACAGAGGATTAGCTTGGGTTTTATCAGAAATATCCTTGGCTAATTAACATTATCCTGACATAGATACTGCAAAGTCTCAGTGATTGAATCATAATGGTGCATGAGATATTATTTCTCTGAAACTGAAAGAAAATTAAAACGTAGTGATGCTCCCACAATCTAAACGCAATGTTGTTCATCATTAGATGACGTGCTTCTGCCATTATTCTAGGCAACGTAACAACGTTAGGGTTGGTTAGTCATTGTGACAACCAATAAAACCTTGTGCACATGTCACTTGAGATCATTTCTTGACAATGAAGAGAAGACTCATCATCCTTCTCTCCTCATTAGTGATGTGTTTGAAATTTTCTGTCGTTATACTCGAATCATCAGACCGGCTTCAAAATCTGCATAATAGGAAAACACTGACAATCAGCGATGGTGTAAAAATTGAAGTTGAGAGACTTGCAGATAGTGTTAACAAGACATCCTATTTCAGTTCGCATATGTTGCGTGTTTTCCTAGACAATGTAGGGATCTCTTTCACGAAGGCAAAATCAAAGGATGGATTACAAATTGGCTTGTTTACTCCCAGCGTTCGTACAGGCTTCCAAGGTAATCAATAATTGACTTTTGGGCGTTGACACAACTTTCATTCTCTGTTCTGAAAATTGAGGTTATTGAAGTGATTGCGATGATTTTTCAAATCGTTGTTTAGCATTGAATATATCATTATATTGTTGAAAAATGTTACAAAAATATCCACTACAGATAGTATCATTAGTTTAATATCTCAGTATGAATCTATGCGAATATTTTTACGTTACAAAAATTAATTGAACCAGAAAACAAACCAAGCATTCATGTAATGCGAGACTATTTAATTGATCAATGTTAAAGTTTCCAAAGCTTTTTCCTTGCGTTCCCATTTCATGCATGACTACTGATCTTTGTTAGAAAGAAGAGCTATCTTTGATGTTCAAGAAAAGATGCAAGACTCAATTAGTTTTCGTATTTATTGGAAATTTTATTTTGCTTAGAAACAGGAGCAATCTTTCAGCGCTAGTCTCTTTTGTCTTCAAATTCAATATTTTGCTTACAATATTTCATCGAAAAAAAAACTAATTGCGGAGAATATTTTTTTTGTCAAGTTTATTATGCAAAATGAAAAGATTACTGCTTCATGAACTAAGCTTGAAAAATGCTCATATTTCACACTTTAATAATTCTTTACTCTTCATTAAAAATTTTCATGTCAGCGATTCTGAGAATAATTACAAAAAGTATTAGATTGAAAGGATCAACTTCATAGAAAACTGTTTCTTGGTTGGCAAAAATTGAATCTCCTCTTGTCGATGTATAAATCTGAATCAGTCTAAATATAATTACAGTAAGTAGCGCAACGAATTCAGTGATTTTATACCAATAGACTTTGTCATTGTAGATATTATCTTTTAATGTGGCACTAAACTATCTCAATTGAATTGAGCTTTTGAATCTATTTGAGAAAATTATTTTAGCTCGAGGTGCAGCGCATGCTTTCAGCGTTATTCTCCCTCTTCTCATTGGCTTCAAGATTGCTGGATCAATCATCCTTACTTTGATAGCAGTTATAATTGTTTCACTGAAAGCTTTCTTGGGATCTGTGCTTGCTTTGCTGTTGACCGCTGTAGCAGTGATCAGGAAAATGACGATGAGTCATGACATCCCAGTAGATCATCATCCTATGCAGTACTATGGACATCATTCATCTCCAGGATATGATTCTTATCCTTCTGCTCATGGTAAGATTTATCTAGGAAAATAGTCGACGGTATATCAATTAATCTCATCAATTTACAGTATTTCTTGAGAATATTGTTATTATAAAATTTATCCTATTTTATTCAATAGTAATCATAGTGGAATAGAAAAAGGTGGTATCAAAATTACTACCTAACATCCAGTTATCCAATATTCAACATTGAACTTGATAATACTGTATATATTTCGGATTTGGCACCCTAAGCAAGTGAGAGGTAGCTTCACTCCCTGTTTAGTTCACATACCTTCAATTATCAAGTCAAAGTCACATTGCTAGTATTCAATGATGGTATAAATGAAAAAAAAAGTTTGTTGAACAAAAGATCTATAACGGATACAAAACTTGAATCTTTCGTTGAGTGGAAGTGATTAAAAGCGATATTTCAAGATTTCCTGCTGATATACGAAAGAATTTTATTTCCATCTAAACTGCAGGACTCACATTTTTCTACAGCAGCTGTGTTTAAGTATGAATATGATATTTGCAGCATCTGGCAAACTTTCCTGCTTTTTATGCTCATGTGCAATATTTTTATATTTCTTACATTGACAGTCTCATACATTGACATGATATTTTGTAAATATCAACACATGAAACAAAAATTTAAGACAAATCTCACAACTTATTGAAAATATACCATGTCCTGTTTACCAGGAGAACTCTAAATCACACAAAATCAAGTCGCTGATTGTTACAAACCAGGAGTGATAATATTTGATTTACGAATATATTAGAGAGAGATGTAGTACAAAAATTTTATCCATTTGATAACTCATCTCTTGAGATATTTCAAATAAATGCTATTTGCTTGGAACCTGAAATGAAATTATGATGTTGTACGTAACAGAAATCTCAAAACCAGAACTGAGAATCATTACCTTTTAGAATAATTTTCAGATATTTCTACGAACTGTAGAGAAATATTGCCTAGTCAACATCCTCCGTTTGGTTGAACATCAAAACGAAAACATTCGACATCTACCTTACGTATCTCATTCTCCGGCAAATCATTTTAGAATTTATGCAATAAAATCCATTTTTGAGATCATACCAAATCAGCAATACTGACATTCATATATTCGCCTCCGCATAACAAACACAACAAGATAATCTTTATTTACTCTATATTAGCTCTTGTAAACTTAGAACAAACTTCAGTACTTAGTAACTCTATTTATCTAAGTGAATATTATCACATGTTACCATACAAAGCCACTTATGTACATTGTCTTTAATGTTTATTTGAGTATACACATTTACATTTCACCGTTTTCAAATATACGACTCTTACGACAAAAATTTGCTGAGAAGTATATCTATTTTTATCCACCAATTAACCTGGCAACAGTATTGATTTGACGTAATTCAATTGATTGATACAAAAAGATAAAGAGTAGAGTACAATGGAAAATATACAATATGAACCGAATACACGTGAAAGAATATTGTTCGATATAATCGATTTACTCAGGTTGGTTCATTAGCTTCATAGAAAACTTTAGCAGATGAAGCCGACGCAGTTTATCAAATGAATGCTGTTTAAACACTTTATTATTTATTTGTCTTGCATACATACATCCTCAAGCTATCAAAATAGCCCGCTCAAGACATTTTACTTTTGCCAACAGTTGCTCCGCATCAGGTGGACTACTAGAGTAAGACTATTTTGAAGTCTTTTGCTAAAATTCTATGCAAAATGAATCAAACTGATTGAAGAACACAGATATTGAATATAAGTATCTTTGACTTGATTTTCACCTGAAAATTAATTTTTTTAAACTGAAATTTGTTCCACCTGATAAAAAAATTGAAGAATCATTTAGATGATGAAAGCGCATTTTTGACAGCTCATGAATGCTTGTTACCTCAGACATTTCGCAAATTACCATCTCTCACAATTACTGAGCTTGAAATCAAGCAGTTTTGGCAAACTCACGAAACAGCAGCTTCCATTTAGTACTAGTTTCAAGTTGACAGTTTGATAGGTACATAATTTATGCATGTACAAACTAAAAAATACCTTTTATTCTTCATTGTTTAGTTATTGACTGACAGGAAGTCAAGTGCTGTACCTTGAAATTAAAATTTGCTCTTTATCAAAGCTATATAAAAAAAATAACCCAAATGTTAACAAATTGCCATCCAATAATAATAATTCATTCTAATAAGCTCCAAATTCACGTCAAACAAATCATTGAATAGTAATGATAGTAGTGACACCCGCGGCGAAAGTTGTAACTTAATTTTCATCTACTTTAATAAATTTTAGTTGCCATATCCCTAATGTCATATATATCTATGGGCATTGTTTCACTTGAAACAAGTTATTGAATAATTTATTCTTCCACAATCACTGAGCTTGAATTAAAGCAATTTGTGCAAACCTACGAAATAGCAGCTTTTATTTAGTACCAGTTTCAAGTCTGTGAATAGTATAGTTGCTGAGAACTCAGCGTCATGCCAGCCAGCCAGCCAGCCAGCCAGACAGCCAAAGTGAATATAATAGCGCTTTTTTCCAAAAAATGCGCTGAAAACTGCGAATATATCTGTTCACCATAAATCAATCTTATTTAACAGTTATAATCCTAATTTAAGGCTTAAATTCAAAGAAAATTTGGTCGGATTGATGTGCCAAAACCCATTTTTCAGGGTTTCTGCAAAAATGATCACATAATTGTTCAAAAACAAAAAAAGAAGAGCAAAAATTAAGAATGAGGGGCAATAACCTGGATCTAATTGTTCAGTATTTTTGATCCATATTCTTGCATCAAATGATTCCGAAAGAATCACAAATACATATTAAGATGAAAATTGTGTATTGTCAAGAATTAATCAAGGATATAACCAAATCTACTCATAATTCGCCCAAAATAAGATTACTATCCACATATTTTCATGAATTTATATCTATCAGCTTATAATTTGTGAAAGAATAACTGATTTTTCCGTCAAAATATAGGATACCATGCAGCTCCACAAGACGACCCACCACATAGTGCTAGTCATGATCATGGCCCTCCTGACAGTACCCATCATGATTTTCATGACCATCATCATGATTTCAATGACCATCATCATGATTCAGATGACTATCATCATAATTCTGATGACCATCATCATGATTTCGACGACCAAAGTCATGACCATGAAGAACATAGCCATGAGCATGAAGAATACACAGGGCCTTCTGCTCCTGCAGAAAGTATTGTAAATCCTCATTACACAACTAAAAATGCCAATACGTCCAGTAAATATAAAGGTCATAAGAAAAGGTCTCACAGAAAGAAGAATCAAAGAATGCCAATCTTGAAGATCACGAGGAGAGAGGATGTATAAAACTGTATGATTCATTAGAGGTTCCTGAGAGCTGACTACATCTTCATCTCTGGGGTCCTACTCATTGTTATATTACGATCAACAATATTATAGTTTTTTTTTTGCCTTAATCCGACTTAAACATATACTTGAATTAAAGATCGATGAATTCATATGAAAATATCTGTAGAAATATATTTCTAGATTATTATTACACTACTGTGCAAATTCATACGCTCAACGTACTCATTTATGTATTAAAAATGCATATAAATGCATCTATTTTGTTGATTATCATCAATACCAATCAATTCATTGCGATTTTGCTTATTATAAGACTCCATGGATATGTATATGCACAGCATGCATTATGATGCTGCCTAAACATTAAACCTGTGTAATCCTCTAATTCACTTGAACTTAGAAATAATTGAAGATTAACAATATATCGAAGGACGCCTGGCTTGTAACTGTTTTTTAATCAATATGCCTTAAACTGAGCTTTAATAATTATGCCAAAAAATATGTGGTAAAAATCTGTTATATGTCTTGTCGAGAAATATATTGTGTCTTATTCCTCTTTTGAATCAAATCTATTCCCAAATTTATATTTCCTATCAAATTAATTACCATCACCATTCATGTAAGTAGTGGAAATAAGGGAACTCAGTCATTTATAATTTTTTGTTCAGTTCAACAGTTACGGCTACATATTGACCATCTTCTAATCTAATGCAAGTTAAAGCTCTGTGTATATTTGTTATACTTACAAAGTAGGTTGTGTTGTTGGCCGACAACTGATCATTTTTTCACCTGTAGAGAGGATGAAAAAACAATTTTTCATCCTTTCTACATAATATTTCGGCTTTTTCAACTCTTCTAATTATTTTTATCTGTAACCAATTTGTAATTTTTTGGCAATGCGTGCACGCACAATTTATAACAGGCGCCCAGCAAGCCTCTACTATAGTAGGCGAGTGAGGCAATTTGACAATGACAACTACATTTTCTCGCTATTGTGTGGTATTTAGCTTTTAAAAACATGTATAAATCCAAATTTGAGCTGAATAATTGCTTTGTCAGTATTACTGATATTTACAGGTCTCTTACTTGTTGCTTGTAATATATGAATCCATAGTGCCCTCCAAGATGGCTGAGATTTAGCTGAAATTAGGAAAGAAAAAATGGAAGAATCATCTAAATGATGAAAGCGCATTTTTGACAGCTCATGAATGCTGGTTACTTTAGAGATTCCGCAAATTTCCATCTCCCACAATAACTGAGCTTGAAATTAAGCAGTTTGGGTAAACTAACGAAACAGCAGCTTCTATTTAGTACTAGCTTCAAGTAGACTATTTGATAGGTACATAATTTATGCATGTACAAACTCAAAAATACCTTTTAATCTTCATTGTTTAGTTATTGACTGACGGGAGGTCAAGTGCTGTAGCTTAAAATGATAATTTGATCTTTATCAAAGCTATATAAAAAAAAAATACACCAAAAGTGAACAAATTTTCATCCAATAATAATAATTCATTCTAATAAGCTTCAAATTCGCGTCAAACAAGTTATTGAATGAATCCCGGATAGATTTAACAACTGTACATAATAATAGTGACACCCGCGGCGAAAGTTGTAACTAAATTTTTATCTACTTTAATAAATTTTAGTTGCCATATCCCTAATGTCATAGATATCTATGGACATTGTTTCACTTGAAACAAGTAATTGAATAATTCAATTTTCCACAATCACTGAGCTTGAATTAAAGCAATTTGTGCAAGCCTACGAAACAGCAGCTTTTATTTAGTACCAGTTTCAAGTCTGTAAATGGTATAGTTGCTGAGATCTCAGCGTCACGCCAGCCAGCCAGCCAGCCAGCCAGCCAGCCAAAGTGAATATAATAGCGCTTTTTTCGGAAAAATGCGCTAAAAATTATATAATTGACTGAATTTCCTTATTTCCACTACTTCCGTTCACTAATCCAGTCAGCTTCAACTTTGTTATCCAGTCACCATTCCATTAGTAATCGAATGAACATTTATTGAAATAAAATAGTTATATTTAATATGGCTCAAAATAGGTTCATACATTGTGAAAATTGATAACTATATCCCGGAAATAATCCCAAAATATGAAAATATTATCCATATTTAGTTTCTATGTGATACAACGATTTTGTAGTAATATATTCTATTCCTAACTAAAGCTGTACATAAAAGAAAATGGATGTGGATAGTAACAGCGCTTCCTTTTGCAATATTCTTGCACTCAACTATCGAGTTGTTCTCTATTTCTTTAATAGATGGCGATGAACAACTTTGCGGCGAAAATTTGATTATTTCAGATGTGATTTGAAATTTTGCTCATTCAGTCGGTTACTGGCAGGTATTCTTTTATGGACCAACATGAAAAGATTCAATACAGAAAGATTTGATTTTTGTGCGGAAACTCATTAATTAATAAAAGTATGTAAACAGGCAGCCGGAAAAATGTTTAATGAATACCTTTTGTTCAGAGTTTTAATTACATTTCAAAAAGCAGAGCATCCAGCTAAATGAAGAATTATGAGTTTTAAATGAAAATTTACATAATTTTCACGTTTTTGTGGGGAATTGAATGAATTTAATTTTTATTGAGCTCAAAATGTAAATTAAATTTATTTCTTGTTTCGAATATCACATGGTACTTTGCAATCATGTATTAATGATGTCAATTTTCCGTTCTATTCAATTTTTGATGATTCCACAGTAACTTATTGAAAGTGTGTGGTATTTAGCGTATTCATAATGTTTTTTCAGTATAAAGGACGGGTTAAGAGACAGAATCATTTGATTCAATAACAGTAATCTCGTTTACTTGAAAATAATGGCTCGTCCTTTCACCTCTTGAAGTAGTACTTGTTCATATAATTCAGTGCACTTTTTCTTTTCATTCCATTATTTCCACTATAGCGCTATCTTTATTCATTCCAATTTCTGCTTGAGTTGTGCTTGAATAGAAGAGAAGTGTATGTACCATTGTTTTCTTGTACAATTTCAAGAGGTTCCAGATCCCAATTATTTTTATTTTCATGACGCATACAGCTTTGTACTCCATCTTCTTATCGTAACAAGCATTTTCGCTCAAAAACAAACGAACAATTTGGAGCCCTTGGTTTTTAAACTACATCCCTGTTTAGTTTATATATGATCAGCTTATATTTCATTCCTATAAAATCACACAGATGAGCCAAAAATTTCGAATGAAATAACATGTATTATTGCAGATGAAATACTGACTGATCAGATCTGATACGTGACAAATCATGAACTATTCCTAAAGAACTAATCCCAAAATCTAAGATAATGGTAGGACATGGCATTTAATGAAAAATATCTTGCAAGTAAAATAATTTAAGTAGAATGAAACACAAAATCAATCTTTTCTACACATAGCAATGAAATCATCATCAGAGTAATGCTATCATCTTCAATGTGATGCTATCATCATCAGGGTATTCTGATGATGATAGCAATGCTATCGAAATGTACATTAGTCGATAAATTAAAAAGTGAAGGAGAGGCTAATTTGTGTTATATCCTCATGTAGCTCTTTCCAACAATTTTATTTCAAATAGGACAAATATTTACTTTACTAGCAGCACCAAGAGGTACATGTATCTTCAAAATTGATCTCTAGTATCATTTGCATTACATTAGGTGAAGGATAACAATTATTCCATTTCCTAATGGAATCGCCACATCGGACCAAGTACTTTGAACATAAAAGAAGGCACATTGCTTTTTAGCTAGCTTTTAGACAGAATCTGGATTCTCACTTTATTATCCTCGACAGGATGAAGTGCTATGCTTAACAGAAACGCCACAGAGCTGGACAATATTAGAACAAGTAAGCTAAGTTATATTACCCTCTTGAACACCCATTTCAGTAATTCTATCCAGCTTAATATCGTTATCTGTTTTAAAATAGAAGTTTTCCAAGAATTTGTTCAAATGATCTACGAGCACTAAATTTATTAAAAACAACTAGATAGACTCTTTATTGAACATTCGTTTCCAGTATCAATAACACCTTTTACAAAAAATATACGGTATACTATTACAGAATAAATCTTTCTTGTACCAAGACAAGGAAAGATTCCCTGAGGGTGGAAAATATAACATAATTTTTCCTGCGTTAGTTTCATCAAGGATTTATATGAATTCTAATCAACTTTGTAAGTGGATTTGTACATGAATATTTCAATAATAACTTAACAAATAAATATCAATAAATACGCAACAATCAAATATAAAAATAATAATAAATATTACAAGAGAAAGATGGAAAGTAAGATGAACTTATTCGGCGGGAGCATGCGCCTTGTATGCAAGATTTCTTCCCCATCCGGAAGAGTAACTGTCGTGTCCACCGCCGCCACCACCTCCACCACCGCTGGAGTAAGTGTGCTCATGGGAATGGTGAGGGTGGGCGACTACTTCATAAGTCACATGCTTTTCTTGATGGAAAAGCTTCTTCAGTCCAATAACTGCTGCAAGGACCAGCGCCATCTGCGGAAAAAAATATATATCAGATGAAAGACGACACTGCAAGCCAAAGTGATGTTGAGTAGATCTTAAACATTATTATTATAAATAAAATGAGCCAAACTGGGCCACTTCCAGGTTTTGTACGTATGCACAAGACGTAAGAATAAATTGATGAAAAAATTATCATTTACCGTCTGTAAACAATACAGACTACAAGTTTGGTTTCTGAAATAGAGTATAAGGGAAGTAGCAGACGTTGAAGATGTCTACATCACCATGTTGTGTGCAGGTCAAATTGAAATTATTTATTACATTCTTGAATAATGAGTTGGTGATCTGTACATCATAAGCATCTGCAATTTTCTTTTTATCTTTTCTATAAACCAAACTTGTCATCTGTTATTCTTAAGCTAGGTTTCGTGCAAGTGAACAAACCGTAAAAGTGGCTTCATTTGTTTTGCGAACGATGAACGATTAATAATTTTAATGAAAATTTGAAATTAGACAACAATTGTTTGCAATCAAAATAGCAATTTTGATACTAAATTATGCCTCTTATCTACAATTGTTATATGTTATTCTTCCGAATTCAAACTGATTACAAATATTTTGAAGATATTTCATGTGAACTAAAACATTAGTTTGGAATACTTGTGACATATTCTGCTATTCATGTTGAATATATCAAATTCCTGCAGAATTCCTGATACATTCCTTCCTCTGAAAATTTTGACGTTGAGATGGGTCTGTGATTCTAAAGATTGTATCCAGTGTCATAATAATGAAATTGGAGGATGATTTGATTGTTTTCTGAATTTTTAAAGTTATTGGATCAATATGACAGTATTGACGATGAAATTTTGGAATAGGTGCACCTAATTGTACTCAGCAACATTCACTAGGATTTGAAGTCTACAATATGCACCACTTGATATATTTATCGAACAAATATATTGAAATAATAGCTGAACAAATATTTTGATCGATGTTATTGAGAGCAGTAATTAAGAACGATCATTAGCGATCAGCATGTTCGCAAGTTCGGTATTCATCCTACGCGTAGCCTAATTTTTATGGAAATGATTCTTGGAAAAGTTGTTACAATATTCATTGAAATTTTTGCAAGGTACACCAAGGACTGAATTCTAGTAATCCAGGAGCCGACGGCACCTTACCTCCTCTGGTCGGACTCACGGCCAAATTTTAAATGAATCGATCGAGAATATAGTAGTTAATAGGATGCCTGACTTTATAAAGCCAGTCTTATATAAGAAAAGAACATCTCTGGTCGTTTTTTCGGAGATTTACTTGAAATTTATATCAATCGTAAGCAGAAGTCTATAAATTTTTGTCTCTTTCACTTGACAGTTTCGGCTATACTCTAGCCATCTTTAGAAGCACTACAATTTTGAAATAATCTATATTATATATATAAGTTATGCTTGAAAAGTGAGCTGTGCTGTAGGATGAAAACTGATCATTTTCACCTGTGCCAATTTGTGATTTTTTGGCACTGCGAGCTCGCATGAATTTTAACTCGCATTCAGCCAGCATCTTCTATAGTAGTCGGTTGTTGCTATTTGACAAATGAAAACTACTTTTTGTCGCTATTGTGTGGTATTTGGCTTTCAATAGAAAAGGAACATCTCCGGTCGCTTTTTGAAGATTAACTTGAAACTTGTATTAATCGTAAGCAGAAGTCAAGTATTTTAGGACACAGTAAGGCAGCTACCCCCTGTCCTGTCCAGGACAGAAAAAAAAACAATAATCGTGAAAATTTAATTGAATATGAAAAAAGGTGACAATTCTGAGAAGGACAGGGAGTGGTACCGTAATATTCTCCCTAAGTATTTAACTTTCGCTACCGTTGGTAGGTACTATTTTCATGAATTCTATCACTGATAGATTAACTGGAAGTAGCTTTTTTTCAACACTACACAGGATCCTAGACTCATAAAGTCTGGCACCCTATTGTCCACCATAGTTTTGATCAATTCATAAACAATTTGGAAGTGAATCCGATCAAGGAGCATAAGGTGCGGCTGGCTTTCCGAGTTAGCCTTTCGGATGGTATAGTACAGAAGCCAGTGTCACAGCTTGCATATGTTCTCCAATGTTCCGGTCCCACCTGGATCATCTTCAGGAGCGACCAAAACAAAAAATTTCAGAAATAATACTTAAATGGAAGTAGTGGATAATGCTGACTGGTATATTAAATGGAGGAAACGAAGTGGGAAAGTTTAATCGAAGAGTTTTCATTGAATCTATTCTACTCTACAGTTTCGGTCTCTGGACCATCATAAGGAGTGATCAAAACTGTAGAGTAGAATAGATTCAATAAAAACTCTTTGACTTTTCTACACTTCGTTTCCTTTATTTAATATACCAGTCGGCATCATCCATCACTTCCATGTAAGTATTAATCCTAAATTTCTCTAATCTTCTAGCCCTCGATATTTATTGTTTACCTTATTTTTGAAAAATATGTGGGTGAAACTGTGCTAACGACTGTACAAGTGCGGAGCATTGATGAAATTTTGGTAATGATGGCACATTGGAGATAATATGGTTCTAATAACACTAACTACCAAAATCAGTAGATGCTATTATTATAGTCTCGAAAAGCGCGGTAATTACTGCACTTGTTGATCGCTTCCATGACAATTTATTTTATTATGTTCGATCTCATCAAAAAAATGACCGACAAAGTTTCTTTTGGATTTCAAATAGTAAACTTATAATGATTTTCAGGGTATTTTAATTTTTCTCATACATAAAAATAACTCTTAAGTGCAGCCCTGTTCCAAAAGCAACGTGGCAGATCAACGATATTGTTAGTTTTGTAATAGAATCCATCCGAAAAGTCGTTCAAATTTGTTTCTTAAATCACTGCAACATTTATAATTTTCTTTGATAATATCACTGAAGTAATTGTTTTACGTTCAAAGTATATCATGGACTGAAATACTGGCCCTTAAAGCTGATACTCCAGTGTTTGATTCGCTGTTATCGTAGCTCAATTCTCATAGTAACATTGGTTGGTTCAAGATAAATTGAGTACTGAAATACCACCTCTTATTCATAAATATGATATTCCATATCATGTCTTGAATTTATAGTAGATTTTAGCCATAGCTATCTCGCATGTAACGACTTTTTGGTAAATCAACGTGAATATTGTGTCCCTTAATTCTGCTTCATATGAACTACAAGTATTGGCGGCAATGATTATATTAGCAAACTCAAAAAGAAGTTTGAAACTAAAAGATGCAAATTTGGATCACGTCTTTGGTTGTTCCAACTTCTGTTTACTAAACAGCATAAGTTTCTTTTGTTACTCCATATAATATCCTTCAAATAATGCAGGGATCCTACTACCCTAGTTAATATTGTTTATTTATTTGATGCCGACCCTAGTTATAAAATTTATATATAAAGCGAGTCAGATAAACATAAAGCAGACAAACTAACCAAATAGAAGCGTGGTGGAAAATGAACTAATTAACCATATTCTCTTACCTTGCTGACGATGAGTGCTTTGCCGACTAGCATCACTAAAGCTTTGAAAGCTAATGCTTTCAAAATACCAATTTTTAACACAGCAGCTGCAATGAGTCCTCCCATGTTATTATTCTTTTTTCCTCTTCCTTCTTCGGTATCACGGAAAGAGAGACCTAGGTTGATGTTGCCTTCTTTGTCGGGCTTGCTGGACACCAGCAAATCTACGCTGTCCATTATCTGTAGCAAGCGGACAATTTTAGATACATGTGCAACAACATATTTATGTTATTGTAGTAGATTTTCCAACATTCAGCTCAATTCTATAGATGCTGATATTCATTCAGATGATTCCGCTGAACGGAATAATAATATTAATATTACGGTTGATATCAGTTTTTGAACAAGTTAACAAAATAATACAAATAAAATATAATAGTTTGATATTCAATATTTAAGATTGAACATATTAAATGATTGTACTCTTGTCGTTCGAGAGGGTAGTGTCAATGCCTATTTTCACTCCAAACTACAATGGTCAATCTATGAAGCAAGTCCAAAATAGGATAATAGTTAGTACAACTCAAAAGGTCCTGCTTTTATAGGCAGATAATACATAATCTGAACCTAGACTGCGTGTTCTTGGAACGAATTAATACAAAAGATTGGTCGATATAAACAAGTCAAATTGCAAGTTCTAGTTCAAGTTACGTGACCAAGTGACACACTAGCTCGAAAACTGGTTATGAAGTAGAAATATTAAATGATTTTTTTGTCATTGAACAACTGGATAACATATATGATGTTTCCCACTTAAAATTTGATTTATTATAGTTCCTCCGAGCTGAAATTAAGTGTGTTGTTTTGGAGCAACGGATATTCAGTATTAGTTCCGCTAGAAATTATTAATGTGAACAAAGAGAGAATATAGCTCTCGCCTTTTGTTGTGCAGATAAACACGTGATAATGAACTATGAACAATAATAATAATTTAAATATTTGACAACAATAATTATACTTTTGTTAATTGCAGCGTGAATCTCAGGCATTAAAACATAATTAAATGTTGTTCAAGTCCAGCTAATTGTGGGAGCCGCAGTGACACAAAAAAGTAATTACCTATTGTGGGATTTCAGATAAAATAGGACAATTATTAAGAATAAATTACACTTTTTTCAATAGGTGTACAAAATATTTCTCGCATAAACAATGAAATAACAGAACAATATTGGTAGAATTGATTGACATATTTGGGATCATTCTCTTATTTAGTCGATCTATTGAATCTATGAAAAACTATAGCAGATAAGAGTGGACGGAATTACAAGAAACAAAGTTTTATGAGCCATTCTAATTGAAAATGTGCAGACAAAACAGAAATATCCTATAGCATTACAGGAGGATTGAATCAATTGAAATTTTAATATTTAACTGGTAGTTTACGTATTGAACTACCCCTTTTAAGACTGATTTTAACAGTAGAGCCATATTTGTACGACTATAATAACATTTTAAGACATGGGCATCCTATAATTGTTGGAGTATTCAAATTTGAATGAATTCAATGGGTATCTTCCCTACAAGATTGACAGATATTTTCCTTTGGGGGCTTGCTGATCATCATTCAAAGCAAGGCGAAAATTGTTCTTATTAGAACCTGATTAATTTATTGAATACTTTCAATATATACGAATCGAGCTTCAATATTATCTAGTGTTCCACAAGAATCAAGAAATAGTCTTGATCTTGTCTTGAATTCAAGACAAGAAATCTTGATATCTTGACAATTAATTTCTCAAATCTGCATATTTATCAATCTATTACTAAAATATTAAAATTTGCTATGGTCATTCAAGTTTTTCTCTGACAATAAATTTCACAGCCAGTTTCATTACTGTTTAGTGAATTTAGGAGTGTCATACCAACTTTCAAAGTGACATTTGTCAAACTAACAGTTCAAAGCGACATCATTGTCAAAGTGACAGCTGTCATTGTCGAAGTAACAGCTGTCATTGTTAAAATGACAGCTGTGGTTGTTATGGTAGCAGATGGCGGTTATGTTTTAGTCCTCACAATATAAGTATTTTTGAAAATGGAGAGTCTATTTCTAGATTTTCTGATTGAAAAAGCTCATTTATAAATTTCATCTTATCTTTTCAATAAAAAACTCGAATATTAAGTTTCAGTCAGAAATTTGTACAGGTTCTCCAATTATCATACTTTCAGACAGACTGTCAGATCGACCGATTTCATTGAAACTTATGTTTCTTGGGTTCAGTGGGGTCTGGAATGTAAAAATTCAACAGAGTTTCGAATCATCACAAAATCACAATTTCGATAATTTTTCCTCTTATATATAGATCAGGAAAGTGAAAAGTATCTATGACTATAATTTCCAAAACTAATATTTGATCGAAAGCATAAATCGTCAATTTTCGGTGATTAAATCATTCATGTATTAGAGGAGAAATATTTAGGCAGATTCCTCAATACTCTAAGTTATTAACTCCTAGCAACATTGCTATATCATATAACAAATAATAATCGCGAATACTGATTAAAACATGAGATAAACAGACTTTTTATTCATTTCTATTGGTGGCAATCTTGGAAAACGTTGCTAGAATCGATTCATAACATTACTGACAGGGAGGATAAAGGGTGGACACTAAAGCTAAATTGAGAGTTAGGATTGGATAAAGCAATAGAGAAAGGAGACTCCTCCCGTATGTCAAGATCAAGAAATATCAAGAATTCTTGAAACAATACAAGAAATGCTACACCAAGTAATGGGCAAGACAAGAAATTCTCATTTTCTTGTCTTGGAAATCAAGACAAGACAAGAGCTGTTTATCAAGATAAGAAATCTTGTCTTGATGAAACTCTAATATAATCTGAATAAATAGCATACCATCTAGTGATAATTTATTTACAGCCAGTTTTCAACGAGTCTCTTCCAAAAAGGTTGTATATATGACATGGTATTCTGATCGATGCAAATTTTGTATCAAAAATATTTTTCAATTGTACTCTCATTCACACTGAAATCGTTTTTTCGAATATCTATATCTAAATTAATATAAAGTATTGTTGAACGATTATGAATGTTAAAACAAACTTGATTATTCAACGAGCTTCATGCCATTTCGCTGTTAGAAATTGTATGACCTAGGTACTTTCATGCAATATCCGTTACGAATCAACAGTTGCACGAGAATTTTTCGAGCCAGAAATTATCAGCAATTTGATCGAGTGATCATCCGAATGGAGACCAAAATCTATTATAGTTTTGTGTATCAAGGCTGTAAAGGTTATCTTTTTTGATCGAATATGACGTTTGCGGTCGGAGTGTAACTGAGGCTGCAATTCAGGTGAGATTAAGAGCAATTCTACGGTACTGACAGAATCGGCGCATCGTGTAGTAATTAGATTTCTTGCTAAACAGAAATAATTGGAATTATTCAGATAAGAGATGGAAGCGGTTTATAAGGAGTCTGCCTCCTCTTCAATACAAAGTCTCCGTATGGGTCATTCTGCCAAGCAACTTATAGGAATATGTGGAAAGATCAAAAAATTTTACTTAAAGATGCTCACAAGTATGTGGAAACCGTACTAACAATCTATGATCATCTGAAATCTCTCAATGCAAGCTTGGTGCCATAAATACTCAAATACTCGCACTTGTAAGAAAACAAATGCGTGTTGATTGTTTCAAAGAGCTTTTGGATTTGTGTGGCAAGAAACCCAATGAAATGTTCAAGGAGAGTTATGAACAGGGATTTGATTATAATCCAGAAGACAAGCAAGTGTTGGTTCCATGGGATATCAAAAGTACAATCCACCAATGTACCCACTGATTTGGACACATCATTTTTTGTTGCTTTTATAGATATCTACGAGAAGTGAGTTCAAAAAGATAGACTACCAACTTTACAGTCCAATCCTTGCTTCTACAAAACATCTTTGGGGAGTCCAATTCGAGGGTGATAAATTCATGGAAATGGTTGGCAAAGCAAAAATCTATTCGAAGATCAAATTAATGTATAAGTATAGTTCACAAAGGATCATATTGAAAAATTCTCAAACCTTTCCTCATTTTTTACAATTTCATACCAAGAGTTCATTAAATATTCCTCGTACACTGTCCATTGTATTTTTCCATGAACTTCAAACTAATGAATATCGAGTTATTACGTTGGTATTATAAAAGCTATTCCGAGATTGCTTGATACTGAAATTACCAGATATAATTGATCAACAGTGAGAGAATCTCCCTGAATTCAATGGAACTATTTTGAAATGAAGAAAAAGAAAGCACATCGCAGGAGAGAAAATATCTACCCACTATTGAATTGAAATATAACTCATAATAAAAGCTTTTACAGCGTCTAGTTGAAATGTAGATTGTATTCTTATGGATTAACATTGATTAAGTTTGGTCTCATGGTTCAGAATAAAACATTCTCATTATTGTGGATTCAATTAAACAAGTAATAAATGAACGTTTCAGATGTAATGTTTTTTTTTCAAGTATACAGCTTCATTTAATAATGAATAAAGATGTGGATTTATACAAAAAAAATAATATGAAGATGGTTGCGTCGTCAACCGAAATTTATTGAATTCCCAATTGTGGGTGGGTATGATCTACTTCCAATCCTTAAAACTAAATTCAATCAGATAAAATCCATGTAGCCAAATCCATAATTCGAATATTCATTAATTTAGTTCAAAAAAGTGATGTTTCATTTTTGTGTCATGTCGCAACTAAAAATCGAGGAGCTGTAGAATCTCATTCTTATCTAAAAAACCAATCCAATCAAATAAATGGACGATTGTTATTCATGAAGCGTCCATAAATGTTCTGCGTTTGTATTTGTGTGAATGATGACATTAATATGTACAGACCAATAACAAATGTACGAGATAAAACATATGTATGTAAATGAGAAGCTAGTTCTCTCAATAAATTCTATTTTAACGGAGAATGTGAAATTCGATTAGAAAATCATATTATGCAAATTATTTTCACAGTTAAAATTTGGTATGAAATCTATAATTTACGATACATTCATTTAACACCAAACTGCTTTTTAGAAACATTCTCCGAATTGATTTCAAATAAATATATCCACAAGTGACTTTTGTTGTTTGATTCAATAAGTTTTAGTGGTTACAATAACGCTGAGGATGAAGGTTTAACAGCGATAATTTGAAATGATTCCTCTGAGCTTTTTGGAGTGCAATAAAAAAATAATAATTTTTCAAAACCAAATCATGCTTCCAAAGTTTTATTACTCGAGGTAATAACATGATTGTTAATTAAGATATCCAATTCATAGAGATAAACAAATATATATTTAATACAAGTAATGCTCAACAAATTACAGTTCAAGCTGGAAATTGCTAACTCAAAAATATCCGAAATTGCTAGATAATATTTCTATTTATTGACAGGATCATAAACTTTTTTGTATGATACGGCATATAATGTTGTTAAGTGTAGCTATAAAGATATAAATCGGTATTTCAAATGACCTCTAATTTATAGCTACGTTTATAACTTCTCCTAATTCGTGATAACCATACTTCATTTTCTCTGATCCAATGAATTCTCAACCCAGATATTCATTTATAGCTTTTAATAATAGGTATGTGGCATCGGAAAAAAATACTTGATATTCTAAGGTGATGAATTAGAATTCGGAAGATAATATACTTTGCATGGATAATCTTCGTGAGAGTTTATATCAATTTTCATTTGGTACAAACTAACGTAAATATATAGAATACGATTGGATAATGGATACTTTTCGTCCCTAAAGACCGGTTACTAGTTTTTCATTTTTGATAGATATAATTTTCAGCTACGTAAAAATATATTCATTAATATATTCATTGTCCAACTAGTTTATTATTTTTGTCATAATAACATTGTTTGTAACAAATAATACCCGAGAGCATTATATTTCCAAATTATGCCCTCGGGCATTATTTTGAAAAATAACAAATAAGTTTCCCAGTTACAGCAAGTAACTACGGTAATTTCTCTCACAGAAATCACAATGACAGAACATACATTGCTAAAAATTTTGATTGAAATACAACAAATGTCGGACATTAAACATTGAAGGCATCACGGGAGTTAAACAGACAATAATGCCTAAGATCAACAATGTACTTTTCGAGGGCCTCTGGCCCGAGGTGTATACGTTGACCTTTCAACACCCTTGATATCTTAATTACTATTTTCTTTCTATTCGACGAGAATTAAATAAAATATATGTACCAAAAATTTTGAAAATATTTAGTATAGTTCAGTCACCCAATAAAAATTTTTTTTGACTATGTTTTTTGACAGTGCGACATTCTTCCTTTTAAATTTTTCTTCAAATTGATTCTCTCTCCAGAATTCATGCACAGATTCATACATTGAATCACGCCTTTTTCTCAATTATAATGAACACGTTTATACTCCCCACTTGAAAACTATCTTTCGACGACAAATCAACAACATTTCCATACACCTACATACAGCATTGCATCATTAAAATACAATTCAGTTATTTCATAGAGCTACGTATATAGCAATATTATCAGATAAGTAAACTCTAATGTCTTTTAAGAGTTGTAATTTTATTAATTTTGTAGATGAAGGAACTCCCCTATATAAGGAGCACTTGACGCGCAAGTCATACTCGAGTATGTTGGAATCTTGTGAAGATTTGCTAACACTCCACTAAACATTAGCTTCCAGAGTTGTACAAAATGTAGCACCTTGCAAATAGTGAACTCGTACTAGAAAATTACTTTGAAACTGCATACTCTTTATAAATATCCATGCTCTGCACCTCTAACGGTGTATCTATTCCCTTCACCCCCCGCACTCTACTTTGCTAGTATTGTAAAACTTGTGGCAAATAACAAGCAAGAATTTTTATAAAATCGCTTGTGTAGACAATATGTTACAGTTCAAAACTTTGATTGCTGAGATCCAAGTTTTTTGAAACTTTAAACACATATTTCATACGTGTAAAACTCGAAAAATTTCATAATCTTTCTGAAACTATTCCGAGGAATATCTCAACACTGAATCTTTATATTTGTGCAAAACTTGTACTCACCCTCCATTTGAGAGATCTCGTTCTGACAAAAGTCCAGAGTTTATCGGCAATCAGTTCGCTGAGTTGTCCTTCCTCGGATTTATCTTCAGATTTGAAATTTCTTGACATATCTTCAACTTCTTCAACAGAAGCAGTTTGAGTAACTTCAATATCACTTCCAAATTCTATGGAGGATTTTTTGAGCATTCTGTTCAGGGAGGTAATGAGTTTGAGCATAACGCAGGAGCTTACATCACTTTGAGTACATTTTCCGTTGAGTTTACTCAAAAGGGCTTCTTCAACATGGGCTCTTTCATTAGTGTGAACCTAAAGAAGCAAATTTAATGTTTAAAAGTGAGTTATTAAGGGTAAAAATGAGTCTTACGGAATTATCGATATGTCCGGCAGCAGCGGCAATATCTTCATCGTGTACAGGTGTAGCAAAAACTGAAGCTCCGATTAAAATAAAAGCACAATACACTGTTAAAATGTTCATGATGATTGTTTGTTGTTTTCACTACACAAGCACACGCGAACTGTTGGATGTTAGAGGTGCACTGAAGACTTCTATATCATGTCCCTTCGCAAAAAGGAATGACGCGCTTGATGGACTACACTTGTATTTATATCATCAAGGTAAACGCCTTATTGCAATGTATGTCGATGCTGGACCAGTTGTATTTCTGAATCAGGGTTACTAGTTATGAACTATAGTTTTCCAGGCTCCCATACTGGTTTGCGAATGGTGAATCCTTACTTCGATCCCCACTTCTGCGACCTAGCTCTAGCAGATAGCTACAAAACTTTGTCTTTCTGTGGTCCACTACCTGATATGTCATCCGGTAATATCCTAGTTTGCTTAGGAAATTACACCTGGCAGCTGTTCTCTGATTTTCTTTTTTCTTTGCATAAACAGATGGCTATCGGCATGGAAATAAATGATAAACGAATTATTAACAATACTTCTCGCTCTATTTCTAGTTACTAATTATTAAAGTGCATCACAAGTGAAATTAGATGCATTAATTATTAACGTAAGACATTTAAAGTTCAAATGAAAAATAAGATACAGTTATAGACTACACAGAATAATAATTAAGTGATCTTGATTTTTAATCTACTCTCGTTGAATTCACATTAAAATTTATAATCTAGAAACAAAATATTTTACATGATATTTTAAGAATTTGTTACTTTCTCAACTATCATGTTTTGTGACCAGATACTTAGGCTCATCATCATGAATTATAATGATATACTGATATATCTGGGCACATGAATTGTAGAATAAGAATTTGGTTATACTCGATGAGTAACTTGATTTTTATACCAAGGAACGTCACTTTATACAATATTTTTTGTGATGAATACAAGATGTAACAGAAATGAGTACATTCATTTCACCAAGCAATAGAACTCGTCAAGCATAACAATTTTCTCCTCAACTATTTTTCTGTAAACTTTTTGGATATCAAGTAAAAATTCAACGAGATTCAGTTTCACAGTGTGCTTATATCTTGAACTGGGTGCTTCTCATTTACTGGAAGGGTGGAAGTTATCGAAAATTAGTATTTTGTAACTTTGAACCATCGTTATCATATCAATCATTCATTCAAAACTGGAAGAATATTTGAATTTTCTCAATATATTGATCTTTGCCTACCTTGATAATTTTATTCTCACATATGTTGTAAGACAGATTGAATCTACTTCTAAGACCAACAATTGGATCTGTTAGTCATATCTATATTCATTTCTTTAGAATTAAATTGTCTCTATAAGTTCATTGCACTTCCACAGAAATCAGCTGATCCAAATAGTCCGAAAACAATCAAAATTTAAGCTGCCATCAATGAGCGGCTTATAATCTAACTGTTATTCTCAAACATTGAGAAAAAATTATGCAACGATTTATTTAAAGCAAACAGTGGAATATCAAATGGAAGATTATATAAAAATGAATTAAGTGAATGATCAAATTCAAAATATTGCTAATATTCTGGGAGCATCTTTACTCAAAGAACAGAAAATATAACCTACAAATGGAATGAAACAAAATTTGGTGAGTGATTTTAGATGTTTTCTGAAATATTAGATGCTATTTTACGTACGTTTTATTTGTTGAGCAGATCAATTCACGACGCACACATTTTATTTTGAAACGACTCGAGTGTGAAGTTTGTAATTATTTCAGAAAAACAAGAACATGGGTGCTTAATTCATAAATTAATTCATTCCATTTATCTCATCTGCTGTTTCACGTTTCGGATAAACAATAAGATCTAAACATGAGATACGTTAGGATAACGAATAAGTTTTAGGAGGCCCAAGGATCAATCAAAGGCACTTTTCCAAAAAACAGTGGAAATGGTCCTTTATTTCATGGTCATTGAATATATTTGGACGTTTTGAACGATTACATTATCGTCCATCATCAGCTGTTATAGGAAACACAGTAAGTAAATAACTAAAGCAAACACAACATTACAAACTTACCAATAGATCAGTGAAAATATTCGTAGAGAAATTTTAAATATTAAACTCAACAGTGCAAGGCACATGTTAGGATAACCACAATCATTTAATTTTTAATGAAAATGAGAATTAGGAAATTGTTTCAAATTCATTCACTGGGTTAATCCTTAACATCCTGCGGAATCGTAGACAGGGGAGGGAGACATTTCCACAAATTTGAGCTTCTGTGATAGTAATTAGTCGATTTTTCTCAAGAATTTATTTGGAGGACTTGACTACTAACATAGTCAAGATCAATTGTTTCACTGTAATTGCTACTGGATCCAATAATCATGCACATAAAAGACTTGTTGTAGTATGGAAGATGAAAATGCTTGAAAAAAATGAGAATTTGAAGAAAAGTTATCCAGAAATATTGTAGATCTCGACGAGTTCTATTATTGGTTGGATTCAATGTATTCATTTCTGCTACAATCTGCATATCAAAGGAGAATCTATTGCTATTCTCTGAAACCTGCTGACAGCTGTAACAGACGATCTTGAAAAGTTTAACTTAGATTCACCAGATCTCAATTTTTATGTACTTAGTCGCTTATTTGTAAAAATATCATATGAAATGATAGTTGAGGTCAACATCTTTGCTAATACAATTATAACGAACATTTGAACAAACTATTTGAAATATGTAATCCAAATTTTCTCTAATCAAAGCATAATGCAACTAATATGAAGAAATTTAGGTATGAGCAAGGAGCCCAAACACACAATTCGCTTATTCAACCCTTCCAAGATGCGAAATATGAAGGTGTCACTTGAAAGGAATAAAATAATATTTTTTTGCCAACTGTCAAAAAAACATGATATTTTTGTATTGTTATGGATACGCAAAATTCGTGATTTTTTCACTAGTAGAAAAAATAAATTCTATCTTTACACATACAATCGTATAAAATTCTGTTTCGTAATGCTACAAGGATAGAAACAAACAGGTGATTAACAAAAAAGAAGTAAGAATTTGTAAAACTACTCATTTTTGAATATAAGAATTAATTGTTGACAGTTGACAGTTCTTTATTTATCAAACAACAATTGCGCATTCTTTTGGTTACAATATCCATGTGACTGCAAATTAATTTTATTTTCTACTTTTTTCCTACATTTTACTGAATAAAACAATAGGTATTGTTGATCTATTATTTTTGACAGTTGGCGAAAAAATATTGTTTGTATTTCGTGCGCGAAGTGATTGTATTCTTTGTTAAGCTTTCGAATAAATTTGTTACCTCGACCTTATGGTCTGGATTGAAATTGACATTCTCACGCGCAACAAAAAAAACAATCACTTTGCACACTTGGTACAAAAATAACTATTTGTACCTTTCCATATATTTATTTGTCTGCCAAAAATTCCATACAAATCACGAGCGCAAACTATTTTACAGCGCTCAAGTTAATAAGATATTTCTGCCTCGCGGTCGTTTCTCAAACAAAACTATCATGCTATTAAATATTACTTTAATGCGTACGATTGTGAATGTTTGTTCAATCAGTTTTTTTCCCACAATAGCTACCACGAAATGAATTCGTACAACAGATCGTAGACCTAGAAACTTATTCGCACAACCAGTGATGTGTTGATTCTAGAGGTACTCGTGTACTCATTCGATTCTTCAAATTACTCGAGTGGCTCGAGTATCAAGATTTCAGGATTCGGTTTTTGGATACACACAAATTGTGTACTGAAATCGAGTTGTTTTATGTTCTTGGGTATTTTTTCACAAATTTAATGGTATAATATCGATGATCATATTTGATGATTGTGAGATGTCAGGCTATCAAGTCAGTGCACAGATATCAAGTCAGTGGATCAGAATTTCGGAAGCCTTCTGGCATCCTCATTGTAACAACAATTATTCTGCATTTTTTAATGAAGATTCAAGGTGGGCATAGTCTTTGCTCCGACCCTTGTACTGCCTTCTTCTTTGCAACGGTCAAGCCTTGAGTGGAATAAAAATATATGATAATTGAACTGAAATAGAAATGAAAATAGCAAAAATATAGTAGTACAATATATGATGACAATGAGATCATAAGATTCATCACACTAGTCATTCGTGTACACTTGTATTTCGAAATCGACATGAGTTTCATCCAGGCGCATATGCATAGCCTAACATATATTTATCAAGACCCTAGAGTGTGAAAGATCTGGGAGACGTTTACTTCCATAATCCTTTTTCTAAGAAATTTCAGGATTTCCGAGAGAGGGTACAGGATGGAGGAAAATAACGGAGTAAGAAGAGTTGATTCAAAATTATGGAATTTGAAATACATTGATAGAATTTCAATATGTTATATTTTTGAATCCATAACCATTTTTGAGATTCAGGTATTCTTAAATCACATCACATCACGTTACACTGATTGTGTAATGTTTTTTCATAGTAAATTAATTTCCGTTTTGCATTGTTAACTTGATTGTTCTAATTATAGTATTACTAATGTATTGAAGCTCACGAAACAGTTTAACACAACCATAAATTTCAATTTATATTATGAATCGAGCTCTTCTAGTACCAGATTTGAATAGTTAATAACTATTTGAATATTTGTACTCAAGTTTCACAAGTACAAACTAACAAGATCCTGAAAATGGGAGAATAAATAGAAAATTTTTATCAACCCAATTAGGTACAGTTTTCTATCTACTTCCTCTAAATAGATTTTCTAAAAAGTCATTGTGTGACATTAGGTATATAGTCCCATAAATCAATTGGCGTTAAGAGTAGTATGAAGGAAACGAAATGTGGGAATTCAGTCAAGAGTTTTATTTTTAGACTGAACTCCCACATTTCGTTTTCTTCATATCATCTAACAGTCAGAATTATCCACTACTTCTGTTAAGAGTAGTATCTGACCGAATGCCAGTTTATCAATAGAAGCCAAAGACTCAAGGCGATATTCATCGCTTGACTAGTAGCCACCTTCAAAGAAAGAGAAATAATATAGGACCTCACAAGCGAAACAAATTGCGCAAATTGGGACTAATTAAGATTAATCTGTCCATGAGAAATAACATGTATTTAAACACTTTTGAAGTTCATCTCATATTAATAATATACCGGCAAAACAATGCTTTTCCGTATCAATGCAGATGAAACAGTATTGAAATTGTTACTTGTCTTTTATCATGAAAACATTCATTGGTCTTTATGCTTAAGTTTGCGGCTCGTGTACAACATTAGTCACAATTTCAAACATTTTGTTGCCCATTTTCATCCTTGCTTGGGCCGTGATAATATCTTGAGAATAATCTAGTTCTGGTGAGTAATTGGCTTAATCTTAACAAACAAAGTCTTGTTAATTAAAAAGAACAATATAATTACTATGTCGTCTATCTTAAATAATCACCCAAAAATAACAAGATGCTTGTGGCCAACATTTGAATAATTTTAATATCATGAGGTGAGATTTTCAACTGAGGACCTACTTCTATGAACATAAATTGTAGATTACTGCTACTTTGTGCTAATTTTTAGATTGGTTATTCATAGATTTACTCATGTATGAATCAAAACTGCGTGCAGTAATCATTAATTGACGGTCTTGAGAGTTGAAAACATATAAAGACGAGCACGAAACTCTCAATTAGTGGGTAATTCCTACTGTCAACATGAACAGAGCAATTATTTCTTAAACTGAATCGAAGCAGATCTTTAGCACACATTATATATGATAGTTAGCTTTTAACAAAAAATTTGTTCAGAATATTACGCCTTCAATCAAGTTTATATATCCGAGTTTCTGTATCCTTATCATTGATACTTGTTTCTCAGGCAAAATGAATAGAACTACATATTGTACGGGTCTCGTACCAAATTGGAAATAAATATTAAAAAGCGAGAATGATAGCCCCAACCGATAAATTTTCGAAAATTCTTAGATACAAATATATAAATCATGTTTATAGTAGTAATCATCCAATAAAGTCTCTTATGTCCGGATACAGAAGCGTTCATCAGATTCATTCATCAGGATGAACAATTCCGAGTCGAATCTAATCATGAAATTAGTTGCTATGCACTGCTATCAAAAATTTGATTTAATTTTGTTCAGTTTAACGGATGATTTAATATGATGAACGTTTCTATGAATAAGCATCAGTGATTCAAATTAGTCGTCAACGTGCTTTTGAAATCAAATTTATTATCTCATATCTAAGAAGATAAATTTAATTTCTCTAGCGTAGTATCCTCAAATAAATCAAATTTGGTAACTGTTATAAGTATGTTTAATTTTTTATTCAGGCGTGTGAGATTTTAACAGTAAAAATCTTTTTGGTATCATTCTGGTGACCATCGATTTGAATACGATATTGTAAACAGTAATCTCTCGAAATAATATTGTAGTGACAATTAGCTTCCAAGAAATCAGGTATTATATACAGTTATTATTTTATATGACATGTCGTATGGTATTCATTTTCAGATGATCATTTATAATATTAGGAAAATTCCAATCGGAATAATATCAGTATAAAATTATGGTTTCGCCAACTTGATTTTTAGGAATATCGTATTAGGAGTGAGAGTAAATTTTCACACAAAAAATGGGAAAATTGGGAGTAATCTTCTTGAATAAATAGACTTTTTTGATTTTAATTCTGTATATTTAATTTTATTTTTGACGTTTCGACTCTCTGACCGAAAGTCTCCATCAGAAAAAATGATACAAAAATAAACAAGCCAAGAAGGTATCTAGATAATTAGAAATTAAAAATTGAAGATATACAGATAACTAGATGTGAATACGTGGATTCCACATTTAGTGCGAAAAGAACAAAAATTCCTCTGGAATTTACCCAAAGTCTGAGGAAAAACCACGTAAAAACCTCAACAGAGGAATCAACGATATGAGTCTTGACAATTATTAAAGAGAAAAAGATTTAATTGATATAACACATTTGGACGATGTCCCGTTTCTGCTACGCACACAGTTCCAAGGTCCAAACATGTCATAAAAAATTTTTTAACAGAAAAACTGAATTTCAATAATCTACATCTACATGGAATATAACAAAAACAAGTGTCAAGACAAATATTTCACAAATCAAGAATAACTATTACAAATGAATAAAATAATATGAGTCTTGACAATTATTATAGTCAAAAATGAATGAATTAATATGACATACAAGGACGATGTCCCGTTCTTGCAGACGCACACAGTTCCAAAGTCCAAACATGTCATAAAATTTTTTTTTTCACAAAACTGAGTTACAATTATGTACATGAACGTAAAAAAATAATAATCAAGACAAATATTTTACAAATTATGTATGTCTATTATCGATTATTGGAAGCCAAACATTTGCCAACTCAAAACCATCAGTATGGTTGAAATTTTTCAGATCTTTAATTATTTCAATCGCTTCCCTGACCAATCTACTATGAATGGATGAGCATCTTGCAATTACTTTTGTTTCTTCGAACTTGATGTCATGCAAAAACTCAATGGCATGATCAGCAACCGAAGACTTATCTGGGTGATCCAATTTTTCCATCAATTGCAAATTACTATATTGAATTTTTCGAAGAAAAGGCATTAGAAACTAGTACCTACAAACCATCCTTATGGTTGCGTTACGTAGATGATGTTTTTGCAATCTGGTCTCATGGTCATGACAATTTGAACAGTTTTTTGAATCATTTAAATAATGTTCATGAAAACATCATATTCACATCGGAGCTAGAACGTAATGGCTCATTGCCTTTTCTTGATGTGAATCTAGAGCGCACCAATGATGGTAGACTACTACACACTGTTTATAGGAAGCCAACACACACAAACCAATATATTCATGCAGAATCACATCACCATCCTTCACAGAAGTATGGAACAATTAAATGTCTTTTCCAAAAGACCAATGATATCTGTCACCCTGATAAATTTGATGAAGAGATTAATAATCTAGAAGTAATTTTCCAGAAAAATGGTTTTTCTCATCATTCCATTAGGAAAGCACTTCGATCAAAATCTAACAATACTACCGTTGCGGATAATGGCGTGAGTAAAATAGTATATTCCGATACAAGTGCGGAATGGAGATCATTCCATGCGAATGCGAATGCGAATAATTCAGCCACGAGACGAAGTCGAGTGGCAGAATTAACATTAGCATCGAATGATCGATTCGCACGAGTGACGGATGTTATTTTTTCTACAAAAAAGTGTTCCGGATATATTTATGACCAAAATATGCAGTTTTTTGAGAAAGAATTTGCTTCATTGATCTCGTTCAAATTCATCAAACTTTGATAAAATTACTCATATTGATATTTTTATGGAGAGGAATGATAAGAAAATCAAAGAGAAATGAAATTATGACAGCAATGGAACAGTTTTTTCACGACGCCACGCGGCTCTCCTAGGAACTTCTAAGCGTGCGGAATGACCCCTATTCCGCACGCTACAGCGTGTGGAATGGGTATCATTCTATAGTGACTGTAGAAAAATTATGTTTCTTTACCCTATGTCAGTAATGTTTCAGAGAGGATCGGAAGGATCTTATCTCGACATAATTTCAAAGTTTCCTTCGCTCCTGTCACAAAAATCAAGCAGTTTTTGAGACCTGTCAAGGACATGATCCCTTTACAACCTTCGGGAATTTATAAGATCGCCTGTACCTGTGGGCAAGTCTACGTTGGACAGACGGGCCGAACTGTAAATACTCGCATTGCTGAGCATAGAAGATGCATAAGACTCAATCACCCAGATAAGTCTTCGGTTGCTGATCATGCCATTAAGTTTTTGCATGACATCAAGTTCGAAGAAACAAAAGTAATTGCAAGATGCTCATCCATTCATGGTAGATTGGTCAGGGAAGCGATTGAAATAATTAAAGATCTAAAAAATTTCAACCATACTGATGGTTTTGAGTTGGCAAATGTTTGGCTTCCAATAATCAATAATAGACATACATAATTTGTAAAATATTTGTCTTGATTATTATTTTTTTACGTTCATGTACATAATTGTAACTCAGTTTTGTAAAAAAAAAATTTTATGACATGTTTGGACTTTGGAACTGTCTGCGTCCGCAAGAACGGGACATCGTCCTTGTATGTTATATTAATTCATTCATTTTTGACTATAATAATTGTCAAGACTCATATTATTTTATTCATTTGTAATAATTATTCTCGATTTGTGAAATATTTGTCTTGACACTTGTTTTTGTTATATTCCATGTAGATGTAGATTATTGAAATTCAGTTTTTCTATTAAAAATTTTTTATGACATGTTTGGACCTTGGAACTGTGTGCGTAGCAGAAACGGGACATCGTCCTAATGTGTTATATCAATTAAGTCTTTTTCTCTTTAACAATTGTCAAGACTCATATCGTTGATTCCTCTGTTAAGGTTTTTACGTGATTTTTCCTCAGACTTTGGGTGAATGCCAGGGGAATTTTGTTCTTTTTGCACTAAATGTGGAATCCACGTATTCACATCTAGTTATCTGTATATTTTCAATTTTTAATTTCCATTTATCTAGATACCTTCTTGGCTTGTTTATTTTTGTATCATTTTTTCTGATGAAGACTTTCGGTTAGAGAGTCGAAACGTCAAAAATAAAATTAAATATACAGAATTTAAATCAAAAAAGTCTATTCATTATGATATAATTCTGAAAGTATGTATAGATCAGTAATCTTTTTATTTTGAGAGGAAATAGGAAGTAATATATATTTCATACGAAATAAAAATATCGGATTCTTATTTTACTCCATACGATAATTATTAACATGGCATCTACGTATGGATCGAGCAAATTTGCGTTTGCAATTATTCAATTTATTTGCTTTTTATGATAAATATTTGATATAACTCGAACACTGTCGTTCTTGGTTGATACTCATATTTTATATTTTCTTTCATTATATTTTGTATAAATGATTGAATAGCTGAGTACCTAAATTTATGCCTGATATCTAGAAATTTGTTCATGTTCTGTTGAGTTTCCTATTACACCGCGTGCCCTTAAAAATTTAACTCATCTAAGCAAACGTATCTAATAATAGGTTGGCAAAATTGTACTTTTCAATTATATATTCATTTAACACAATCTGAGGTTCACTTGCTTCGAGGATATAATTTTGGAATGATAATTGAAGTCTGTAACAGTTCTATCTTCCATACTTGCTGAAACAATTTCGTCGTTCCAATTGCCTCTGAAAATTTGTACCGTCCAAGGTATCTAATTCATTCATATTACTCTTTCATACTTCTTTCGATAGGTGGAAAACTTATGTTACATGCAAGCAGACAGTTTTGTCAACCATTTCAGTAAATGGTAATACTTGATAAGATTCACATTTCATACATTTATTGTGAAGAATTACCTCATAAGAATTATATATTCCTCAATGTTAAAACAACGAGAACAAAAAATGGAGCTGTTCCAATGTTTTATATAATTTGGGAAATCTTTCGATAGCATGTATGCTTTGAACAATACATTATTCAAATGTGCTCCACGACTATGAACGTTGAAGCGTCTGCGGTGAACCCAATTTTCGGTCATTTTGTGGAATAAATCAGCATTGTTTTCAGTAATGCAGCATTATATATCGATTTTTAAGTCCTCCACTTTCTTCCTGTGGTTTGTTCGCAAAATCCAACGGACTTTTTGTAGCTCCAGGAAAAATTATCTCAAACATCTGGTCGAAGCTGCTCATTTCTACTTGAATTTCTAGCAACACAAGTAATACAAAGTTTCAGAAAACTTTTTTCACAATAAGACTAGAAAAGTGACATGTAGAACCGTCCTATTGGAAAAACATGCTATCCGGATTTATTTCTTGCGCCATTCACTGGCAAAACTGGCTCTCACAGCAGCAATGTTGTCTTGATTTCTTGTTTTCAACGACTTGACGAGCTACCAGCACCGTTGGACGTAACGAGCGACGAGTTTATCAATTCAATTCAACCTGCATATCACTTTTGTTCTCATCTTAATATGATTATTGCTATCAATTTTACTGTTCCACATATTCTGATTTCACCAAATTTGAACAAGGTTGGCTGCACTCAAATTGACAAATACGATAATCTATCCAAAACAATCGCGCAAAGATTGGAATATGTCATTGGAATACTAATTCTTCAAGTTATCGTTCAAAAATTGGGAATATAATGTACATAATGTCTTTATTACAATGGTTACCACGGTTATCAGACTCGGATTTAGAAAAAATCCTCTAGATCAAGCATCTATGAGAATTAGTATATTATATAACGAGGGACTTAAGTGCTGATTTAATCCTGAGGGTGGAGTTTATTGCACGAGACGCAGTCGAGGGCAATACTTACCTGAGGGATTAAAGGCACTTAAGTCATGTGTTATCTACGCTATTTTTCGCACTACCGTATTATATTGAATCACAATAGTCTAAAAGCAGATTAATTAATCTTACAATTTTGACAACTACAAACTAGATACAAAAATGTTGAGTAAATTCACCATAGTAACAAGGTTGGCAACAGCAGTTGTTCAATAAATAAACTTGCTTTCAAAAAGATGAGTGAGAAAATTGATATTGGTAAGGCTGCGAAAGAGGTAACTGTAAAATGATTTTACCAAAAGTCTAGAAAATTTCCGAACTACAATACGATGCATTTGTGAAATTGTGTGAATTGCAATAATGCTAATACAAATTAACAATGAAAGTTTGAATTCTAGTGACAAAATTCAATTTGACATTTAGGTAAGTACTTTGATTATTTAGTTGTCATAGAAAAATTTGTTTATTTTACTTTAGTCCCTTGGGATTCTTGATCATTTTAGATCCCGAGGGACTAAACTCAAACTTAAGTCCCTGAAATGAGGGATTAAATTCGTTGTTTACTCCCGGGAGTGCGAAAAATAAAATATATCTTTATATTGATACGTCAAAAGAAGACTTCCCACCCCTTTTCAATTTCAAGCATATTGCATGCATGAAGCAATATGAGATATAGCATACTCGAAGTTTATATGGAAAAGGAGTGCAGAAAGCCAAAATTGTATAATGTCCTATTTCAATTGACCGTTAAATACAATATTTTTTTTTGATGAAATATATCAAGAAATATGCACCGAATGAGAAAACATCTGAAGTAGAAGTTCAATGATTTCTTCTTTCGAGCGATGGGACAAGGTTAGAAAGTCATCTCAAAATCTTGAATGGGAATCACTATTCTATATTTCAAATTCGGATAGAGCATCGAATACCTGGTTAATTTTTCCTGAAACCCTCAGGGATTGCAAGTTATATTCAGTAACGTTCAAACTTAGCCATTAGAATTTCGACCACCGAGCGACTACTAATTCTTATTAATAATCTGAAGCTCCATATATCATATAGCTTTATAGTATAGCTCATGCTTATTGGATAAATTTGTGATAGGATCTGATAATTTTTTTTTTTTGATAATTCCTTCTGACTGCTTTGTCTTCATGCACTATCGAGTAATGTATTACAAATCTACTTGAAAATAGTTTATTGTCAAACTTGTGGAATGAGAAGAAACTACTCCACCAATTGACACATCTTATAAAATATTCAAAATACACAATAGTATTCTGGTTGTAAAATCCCTCCCAAATACAAATATACGATCAGGATCACTTTCTAGATATTTTCTTGTCATCAATCGATACATTTTACATCATACCACTTGTTATCGTCTCGAAATCTACTAACATCCATATTTAAGATTCATTTGTATGAAAATTTACATGGATAGAAGTATAGCGAATTCACTGCCGCAGCAGAAGTAAGATACTTAAGACGCTGTTGAGGCTGAAAGCTTAGCCAAGGCAATGAATCTCATTTTTTCCCACCTCGAGCATATTTAATTGAATATTATCGCGAGCGGTACTGTAATCGTATTGCTTCTCAAATTAATTTCTATATAAATGCAATGTGACACGGTTTTCACACAAGAAAATTTGTCTTGCCAGACTCAAACAGGAAAAAATATGATAGAGGAAATGTTGGACGAGATTGGCATCAACAATGAGAGTCCTTGGAGGTTAGTTTATTTGAAATAGTCTCAGCCAGTATTTGAACACAAATGATCGACATTGATTTCATTGATTACTTCCTGAAATTTATTCTAGAATATTTAAACAGATACAGTCTTTTTCTTCTACATAAATCATATCACAGAAAGAAAAAAAACGGCACTTGCTCTCCATTTCTTGATCAAGCAGCAACTGTATAGTCAAGGCAATTGTAAGTTATTCTGCCAGATGGGTACCACGAATTCTATGCTGCTTCAGTCACTATATATATCACTATATCCGATATTTTGTGAAGACTTCATCTTATTTTCTATTGATCCTGCATTGAAAATGCGTTTGAGCAGATCTGCGAAGAATCAAATATCTCACAATTTTTTATGGCAAACATTGGTTATATCTAGATTATCCGGAAAACCAGGTATGTGTGTGTATAAATATATAGTAATTATTATCGGTAGCCCGTTATGATTGTCTCTTTGAGTGAGAAGTGTGATCCAGAAAATGCGAACAAAGCTTGCACCCAACTGGTTCTTTCAATAATTGTTGAGAGCCCTCACTCTGATTTTAAAAGAAATTGCATGAATCATAGTTACCATCACGCACAATTGTGCATATCCGAGAATGCATTCATATGCCACAATGGCAATCAACTGGACTACCAATTAATCAGCACGCATCCATGTCTCTCCGTTCTGTTATATAAGTGCACAGAACTAGACAAATATAATTAAAGGCAAAAGTAGTTCTCGTATACACTTTGTTAGAAGGTGGTTCTCAAGTTTTTTATTCTATTGTTGTGGAATTAATTAAGTTTGATGCGCTTATGTACTGTTATTTCTATTCCAGTCACGTTATAGAGTATAAATTTGAATACCTACCATTAGTATCTGATAATAAACGCATTTTGTTTCATTTTGCTCTCGGCGAATAGATCTCATGAATGTTTCATGAATTTATTCCAAGATGCTTCCCACAAAAACTTTTGGTGGCAGCATTGGAGCTTGTTCTAAAGGATGGCACATCTTGCAAATTTATTCTCACAGATTTAAGTCAAATATTGACATGGATATCTCTCTAATTTCTTCTATATTCCAATGGCATCAGGTATTCGATACTTTTTGTTGAATAGATTCAATTCATAAAAGTGACCAAATGTATTTGAACTGTTTCCAAGTTTTGTTACTCTATCTTATGTTTCGAAATTATTGCGGAATTGAATATCAATATTCGAAATAATTCCATCCTGAAATAGAAACAAATCTCTTGATTCCTCAGGAATTAATTCGAGAAATTGGAGAGAAGATTCTGATGCATATATTGGCGCTTTCAAGTGCATCATGCATGATAGGCTATAATATTGTTACTTATCTTCATGCAATGGTAGTATACGCGCCTATGTTCATATTGCACATGCAAACGTTTCTCTCCAATTTAAAAAGTTTGTTTTACATTGAAAGTTATCACAGCACAATTGATTTATTGAGCTATCATGAAATATTAATAGTCAATTGAAGTATTCAGGCTAATATTAATTCACTCTATGATTGAATTTTACAACTGTGAAAGATTAGATATTAGTTATGAGGAATTGAGTACTCATAACCTCATAACTGAGAAATTAATAAATGATTCAATAAGAAATGAGGAAATATATCAAATTTTCATACTAGAGCACAATATACATATTTTGATTAAATTAATTCGACAGAATTACTTTCACTGTCTAGAATTTCTAACTAGAAGGTAGAAGATACTCCCACAGTTGAGAATGCTTGAGAGTAGGCGGGTAATAACAGGCATTTTTGTTATAAATATAACTTGTCTCATTAATGTTGACCTACAAATTATAAACTGTAGATGACACCCACTTCAGTTTGAAGACATTCATATTGATTATTTATTATACTGTGCACAATGCGTGCTATTATTGATCAGATGAATATAAGCATCTTTCACATTTTCTGATAATGATTTGACCTACAAACAACAACTATACGTTCAAATAGATTTGATTTGAAAATATACTTTGTCATCTGTCAGAAGAGATTATTTGTATTTATTTGTTCGTTACTGACAAAAATAGGGAAAATTTTGCCCGCAAATCTTCTTTTCACTCATAACTTTGTGATATAAGAAGTATGATCAATCACCGACAGCTCATCGCAAGTTTATTGTATTTCATTATATAGTAATTTCTTAATTAAATATATTTGATTGATGGATTGTTAAAAATCAAAATCTGAGTAGTTTCACAAAATTACAGATTCAGGACTTGGTTTTCACACGACCGTCCTGAATAAGGCAGCATTTGTAGACTCATGTTTCGTCCTTATTAAGGCTCTTTAGTACAGTATAGCATGCCACAGATATTTGGACTTGTAGCCGCGAAGCCAATAAAAAGTGAGTTGGTACATGGCATGCAGAGATGTAAATCCGCAGCAGTGCTATCTATCATAATACAGCAGATGTGGCAGGTTTAGAAGAGTAGCGGACACTGTTGGAAAATTCCTGTGAAAAAGAGTTTGATAAATTGTTGAAAATCAAAACCTAAGTAGTAGACACCTGTCTATAGTTGCTGCCCCATTCAGGACGATGGTGTGAAAGCCGACTCCTGAATCTGTTACTTTGTGGAACTACTTTTAGGTTCTTATTTTTACAAATTCTGCTTCACAGACATTTTATAAAGGTCACTTTACAGTATCCCGTCCTTCTCCAACTATAAGATCATTTGATTATATCCTGCCTGATTCCTTATTTATTATATATTGATAATTCCCGAATATAAAGGAATGTTGCTCCAATAAATTTGTTTCTTTCATGGTGAACCTAATAAAAAATATTGAAATTTTCAAGAAATTATAACACCGTTGAATTTGAAAAGGAAGATGTATTCGATGGGAGCAAGAGAAAAGCACCTTCGAAATTAAGTATTGATTCAATATGTAAAACTTGACATGTAAGTGACTAAAGTCTAATATTTTATATAGGACAAATATGTTGAACAGAGATATTCAAAATGAGAACTATTATCATTAATGTATTGAGTCAAACATTTGCACTCAATTACAATATCTCTTGATGCTGTCTCGAAGCAGTTGCTGCCCTTATCTCTAGTTCATGCATAGATGAGTGTTTGAGAATATGTAAGTGCCCTCCAGGGCTAGAACAAGTACACTAACTACACTGGATATGGATACAATATTGCCAGTTAAAGAAGATGTGTAGGAATCCTTTGAAATCGATTGGGATAATAATAAGGGAAAGTGACAATAATCTTTGTATTTGATATCTTAATAATTTTCTTCTTGTGTTTTTCTCAAGTAAATATTTTCTATTTTGTCATATATATTATATAAGCTATCACCTGGTATGCTCTGTGATGCTTTTTTTACCGAAACTTGTTCAAAGCGGACACATTCATACATTCAAAACAAATGAAAGACTATAATTTGTTGCCCAATAAATTAAATTTGGAATGTCAAGATATGTCTTCTTGCGTGGCACCCTGTATACGTTGAACGATGCGCGAAGAAAACAATTGTCAATAGCTTCCATACAAGCGCTAACAGTAACTGTCTGAAGCTCTAATTCAATCAGATGAACGATGCGCGAACAAAAATTATCCAATACGACTTCAGCGCAACTTATCCTACTTCAATGACACTGCATTGGAGACTTTCACGTGAATGCTGAAATTAACTGTTCAAATCTCTGTTTCAATCAGATGGATGGTGTGCGAATGAACAACTGTAGGAGTTTAACTCAATTGGGTGAACGGCATCAAAGTGTATCAATCTCACATGTATTCACTAGAATAAATTTTTACATGTACAGATGATCAATTTAGTAACTCATCAACCTCAATATATTCAATTATCAGTTATATTTTTAAAATGCTCTCGTTTTATTCTCATTAAATCCGTAATCTGTCTCTAATTCAACCATTGTGTTTATTTTTAGCGCATTTTTTGGAAAAAATCGCTATTATATTCATTTTGGCTGTCTGGCTGGCTGGCTGGCTGGCTGGCGTGACGCTGATTTCTCAGCAATTATACTATTTACAGACTTAAAAATGGTACTAAATAAAAGCTGCTGTTTCGTAGGTTTGCACAAATTGCTTTAGTTCAAGCTCAGTGATTGTGGAAGATTAAATTATTCTATTACTTGTGCGGAACAATGCCCATAGATATATATGACATTAGGGATATGGCAACTGAAGATTATTCAAGTAGATGAAAATTTAGTTACAACTTTAGCCGTGAGTGTCACTATCATTATGCACAGTTGTCAAATCTGTCCGGGATTCATTCAATGACTTGTTTGACGCGAATTTAATGCTTATTAGAATGAATTATTATTATTGGGTGAAAATTTATTTACTCTTGGTGTATTTTTTTTATATAGCTTTGATAAAGATCAGATTATCCTTTTAAGGTACAGCACTTGACCTTCCGTCAGTCAATAACTAAACAATGAAGATTTAAAGGTATTTTTGAGTTTGTACATGCATAAATTATGTACCTATCAAATAATCAACTTGAAACTAGTACTAAATGGAAGCTGCTGTTTCGTAAGTTTGCCCAAACTGCTTGATTTCAAGCTCAGTAATTGTGAGAGATGGTAATTTGCGAAATCTCTGAAGTAACAAGCATTCATGAGCTGTCAAAAATGCGCTTTCATCATCTAGATGATTCTTCCATTTTTTGAAAACTACATCACCATTTCTACAATTCAAAACGGGAGGAATAATTCTACCGAAAGCACGCCTATCAAACTTTGAAAACTATAAGGCGTGGAAAAAAGATGAATGGGATAATTTTTGTAGGTGATTCTCCGTATTTCAATTTTGTGTGAGATAATGTAGCATTTATCTTTCGATGTTTCCCGAGATATTTGCGCAAAATTGAGACAACAGTAAAACAGTTCGACTGTTTAGTATACAAAACTAGAAATATTGCAACAATTTTTGATATCCAATCCTTTGTTCTCTAGGATCTTTCTTCTAGAGTGCTTTCTGTCTGTGTTTCTCATAGAAGTATATCATTCAAACCGATATACTTTTCAACAAGTATTAACTCAATAACCTAATCTGTTTCACGATAACTTTTGGGGTCACAGAAGGAAAAATAACAAAATCTGCATTTTATTTTCCATGAGTAGGACACATTTTTTCCATGAAAAGAGAATATGGAAGTATTGCTGCAAGAAATGGGTGGGAAATAGACCCAAAGTTCACAAGTGATAATAATGATATGTGGAAAGGCAACAAGCTCAAATAGTAGGGATTATCTATTAGCTCATGAATATTTGGATACTTCCACAACTTCTCCCACATTTCAATTCTCGCTTTCCTACCTTGTTTCACTACAGAAGGACTGATAAAATATCAAAGAAAAATCTGATTGCATGTAAAACATCTAGATTAAAATATGCAATAGAATTGAAACCTAATACGCTAAATTTGGTAGCTCAACAACTTAATTATCAATCTTTGATATATTTAAACTTGAGAAGACTGCTGGCAAATTATGGTTCAATCTTTAATCAAGTGATGCATATTGGTACCTCATGTTTCAATAGGATTACCGGCTTGGACTTTACATTATCGACTTAGATGACAGCACACTGCACTTTGCTCCCCACAACATTATATGTAATCTTACTAAACCATGTTGTTTTTGTCCATGATACTAGAGACTCTGAAGTATTGACAAACTCGTACTCTTCTCCATCATTTTTTAGGAAGTCTGATGGAGTCGACGTGATTTCCGCTTTTCCCATAGTTCTGTGACGATAGAGTGAATCAGAAAAGTATTATCAGTTTCAAGAGATAGCTCTATCCACTTAATCTGACACTTGGACAGAGGCTGGAGTTGAAGTGTAATACCAGATAACAAATATCACAGTCGTTTTACTTTTCTGGATTATATTCGTTGCTTTGTCATCAAATTATTCATTTTGTTTCTGGTGTCCTCAAAATCAGTGTGTTGGTGTGAGTTGAATCAGTGAGTTTAGCTACTAGCTGTGTGAGTTTAGTTACTAGGCGTATGAGTTGAATAAGTATGCAGAGTGTTGGTTGAGAGAGCGTTCAAAAGTGACTGTGAGTTGAGATGTTGTTGTTCATGTTAGTGTACCGAGCTATCCTATGTGTTGTTGTATGATTGCTATCCTTTTGTACGTTGCAGTTACTCAAGGGAAGTCCTTTGTGTGAGTTTTAGTGGGGATGAGTGACAGTCAAGCGGTGGCCAAAGGAGCACGACTTGCTAGCCTCGTGTCACCGTTGCCCTGCCTGCCAACTTTAGAGTCTTATTGTATCAGGAGGCGCCCAACGTATCGCTAACACCTGCCACTTGCGGGTGGCGTGATGGGTTTCAGCTTGACTTCAAATCCATACTTCTTACAGCCCTATGAGGCATGTGGTTCAAGAAGTGTTGAGCACTGTTTCTAGATACTCTGACGGATGCCACTGTGGGTGAATGTAATAACCATTGATGAAAAAAATAACAGCTAGTTGACGGTGCTACCTAGCTCAACGTGGGATCAGGACAGATCCATGTATTTCCCTGTCTTAGGTCCTGTATTTGGGAACAGCATGGAAGACGTCCAGTAGTCTATGCATCCTGGCGCAACGAGGGACTGAACTAGCGATTGAGACCTTAGTTCGCGAAAGGTGTAATCTTGAGTATATAATCTGTGTGTTGATAGTATTGAGTATATAATCTTGAGTATATATCCTGTGTATCTACTTATATTATATCTGATTCTCAGAGATCCACAATCTGAGACCGGCGGCCCCCTATACATCAATTTATAGTCGTTTATTGTGTTATTGTAATGTTCAATTGGTATTTAATATGTGTGTTATATTGGAATCATGCTTTGTTTAATCTATCCTCCAATATTCATGAGGAAAGCTAAATAATTTTGCTGTCTCCTATCAATTTCTCTCAGTGAATAAAAAGTAGGATCCACCTTGGTTGTTTCAGATCGAATTATATCTATATACTCAAATATTGAGTCACACACATTTCTATGGCAACGAGGTATCAATGTCAGTGTGATAGATAATTAGCTGAGAACGATATTTGTGGTGGAATCATATGACTGCTAAAGGTAGACAGTATATTCCATCATTATAATTATTATTGATGAATAAATTAATTGAAAACTACAACGTTCGAGTTTCACATCGAACTAACTATCCCTTACTGTCAGTTTCCATTTTATTGAAATATTTCACTTGTGACACAAGTGTGACATCTCAATGTAGTATCCCACAAACAGGACAAAATCATAATTAGATTCTATCAAATATTAAACTATGATTTCTTTTATCCAAATGAGATCGATAGATTTAACCATTGCTTATATATTGCAAGATATCAAACATAAGACTACTTTGTTACGTCTCTATCCAGTTATTCATTGTTATACTTACCGTCCAAAGTTTCTTGAGTATTGTCATGTGCATTTCTAGAACTGGAGTACCTCATTGATTTAGTCCTCAAAGAGACTGAAGAAATGTATAATTATTCTATATATCCGCCATTTTTACAAAAATGGAAACTATTATTAGCTGGGAGTGAATGATATCTTCTGAGCTAAGCCTGTTTTGATTAGTTCCAGTTAATAACAATCACAAAATCAATCAAGTGACCGTTTAGTGATCTCACTCATCTGAATTAAATACTCAAAATATTTCTAAAAGAATGTCAATAGTGACGTCATGTTATTCTAAAGATCATTTTAATCGTCCACACTCTTCATCATTTACCTAGGTTTTCATTCTTACACAAGCTGCCTTAATTTTAATTGTAGAGGAATAATAATTAGCGACACAAAAGTCGATCCGTGGAATGTTGTATTTGCATTTTGTGACTGTCTTGGCAATTTGGGCCAATGTTGATTTCCGGCCTCTACTGCAATAGGGCGGTACAACTAATTACATGAATTTTTTTAATCTTTGAGACTAGTACAATTCTAAACGTATCACTTTCTCCTGTTGTCATATAAGATACAATAACGGTCATCAATAAATTCAATAACAAAAACACAAGATATAATTATTTGTTCTGATTCTGGACACTACAAATCTACTGCAAAAACGCATTCCAACATTATTGAGCAGTTTTGAAGGAGAGCTCATATAAACATCATGCCTCGTTACCACTTAAAACAAACTGCTCGTGCATTTCATTTTTAATGCAGAATCATGGCTTCTCTGAGGAAAGAAATCTCTTATATAAATATCATGTAGACATGCATGAGCTTGATATGTCATAGCATAATTGAGAGAGGAGAAAAACATAAAATAAACTAAAAGAATTCTAAAAGCTTTACCCTGTTTACATTGCAAGGAACACTTCTGTACAGTCATGAGTAAAAATTCAGGTAACATACTGCAGTCCGCTAATGGCATGAAACAAGAAAAAATTAGAAAAAGTCTACTTTACTCAAACCTTCATGAGAAAGAATTTCTGAAGTATATACATATCTTAAATATTATTTTCCAAATTATCCGGATTTTTTGATAGGTATATGGATATCAAATTGTATATTTCTAGACGACAGATGATATGAAAGTTCTTCAAGTAAAATGAAAATGTATAGTGAATCAACAGATTGTCAAGCCAACATAAATATAATAGTAATGACAAAATGAGTACAATATATTAACTCCTAGGATCAAAAAGCTCTACTTGTAGTTTGGCTGATAGTTCCAATGTCCACAGGTCTCCAGGAGATAAAAATTAGGTCTAAATAGGGTAGCTGTCAACTCCTAGTAGTTCCAGGTCATTCTGGCTTAACTTTACTTGATTTGACGCACAACTGAACCATCCACAGATTTTCAGACACTGGTGATGAAGTATCTCTTAAGCTTAACCAAAAAAAGTAGAGCCAGATTAACATAGAACTAGTAAGAGCTGACAGTTGCCCTATTAAGACCTTTATTTTCATTTCCTGAAGACCTGTGGTTATTGGAATTATAAGACAAACCACAAGTAGAGCTCTTCGATTCTAGGATATCATACTTATCTAGTCACTATTTATGTATTTTTGTTGTCTCAAAGACTTGTTTATCTATTATCAATTTTTATTCCACTTGAAAAAGGCAGCACTTTGCTGTTGAAACGTCACGTTCCTGATTATTTCTTTATGGAACTTATCACATTATTTCATATTTATTTTTTACTATTTTTTTGTATAAGAATTACAATGTTTGGTAAAGTATAATGCAACCTAATAAGTACAATGTTTCCTATTTCCCTGACCAACCGGAATAAGAATAATTGTGATCACACAGTATCATTTATTCGGAAATCATCAAACATATCCATTTTAATGTCCTGCAAGGTTATTAACACGATTTTGATAGTCAATTGTATTGAATTGTGGTTCAATTCAGTTCATCGGACAGTTCTCAGGTACTATAACTGAATTGATTCATTTATGTATTCTATAACTTTTATGATGTGGAAAATGTAGACTTGAAGTTTAATATAATGAAAAGCTCACTTTCTGAATATTTAAGTCCTACAGCTTCTTCTTCCCATACTTGTAAAAAGATTCATGTCATAGGGCCATGAATACTAACGGAAAAGTAATAGGGTGAAAATGAGATTCTAATCTGTTCTTTTCCATAAACTATATTTTTACAGAAGTATGTAGCAGTGAAATGTTATTGAGCGTAATATTCAAGAAATTGCAAAGAATTTGAAAATTCAGAATCTCATTGACAATAATTTATATCTATTCTATTTCGTACGTGTGATAATTATCCTATAGTTTTCAACTGCATCAATTTTGAGATGAGCTAATAGATGAAGTATATCATATAATTCAGTAGTAGGATGTTATTCTGATTGTTTGAATAAAAGTCTTCATCTTATTAGTGAAATAATGAGATGTACTCTATTTATTCATATACTTCTCCATAGTTTGCCTTGAGCTCTCAGAGTTTGAAAAAGTATTTGTTATGCATTCAACAACTGATTGTGAACCTCCCAGATCATTTACGCGATTCCAAGAGAATGTCAACAAATACAAAATCGAATAAGTCCAATTGCAACCGTACTGGACTTTTCAGTAAACAATAAACAAATAACAAAACAGATTTGAATCAATCAGCTTCTCATACCGTTTAATATAAAAACCTATGAATAATTGGTCACTTTGTTCCCTTAATATTTCTGGCGTGGTCGAAACTTTGTATTCCAAAAGTGGGGTGTAATGATGCTTGTATTTCACTAGTAACGTGGTTATAAAAACATTCAGATGCTAAATCATGACTATATTTATTGGTATCATACCTATACCTAACATTCATGATAACTCCATACAAATTATATCAACTCTGATAATAACGAAAAAAACTCATACAATAACAGTGTCAAGTTAAACATTCTTCATTACATGAGACTAAGTATTCGGTGACAAGGTTAGCCAATAAGTTAATCAAATTGTTGGCCAAATATCAAAATACTTATTCACATGTAAACTGCATACAAGAATTTTGTTCTACGGTCCTAAATGATAGCTTGATGAATGAAAAAACAAATTCCTGACAAATAAAACCGCACTAGTGGAGATTAAGATTCATCACATAACATAAATTGGTGATCTTCTAGTTTCTCCTCTATTTCTTTATTATTGCCTGCCGTATAATTCTGATTATGAAAGGTGTATATAATGTTTGATTGATTATTGCAAGCAACAATCAACTGATTTATAGAATATCAAATCGGAATTGATATTTAATCGCAGAGAGAATAATCTCAATGAATTTGGATCAAATAATTATCGACGTAACGGACTAATATCCTGATTGTATCAGAGCAAATTTTACTCTTGTCGAAGCTCATACTTCTTTTTTTCCCATCTTCCGAAACACTTAATTTCCTTGCAATAAATTAAACTCAGTCACCAATCACTCTAAGGAAGTAATAAACCAAGTAAAATCATAAAGATGTATTAATTGAGCTCTAAACACAATTTTTTTATAGTTCCTTCAAGAGAGAGTATAAAAATATGAGGGCACCTTTCACAAATGATGTATCGTATTATCAATATTTTTAGTTGAAATCTAATATGGCTCCTAAGTAGGCAATAATGATCTTAAGCTGGTAACATATCATTTTTTGGTGTCCTAGATAGTGAAAATTTGAAGAATTCAGCCTTAAACATATGTTTTGAGAACTCCGTTATGAAACTCGTATGAATAAAAATAATTTGCATGAGAAACAACTAATAATCTTTATACAGTTTATTTGAGTAATTGCAGATACTTTTTTCATGCAGCGCTTTTAAGATGGTATGTTTTGCATACAAAGAAATTTACATCCTGGATGGAAGATTAATTCTTTACATGACATGACCAATCCAAATTTTGCCAAGATTGCTGAAAGCTTGATAACACCGACACTATTAGAAATATGAATCGTGAATGAATTATTATTTGTGACTTTCGTTTTTCTAATAAAGTGAGTTTTTGTATTTTTTAAATGTGTTACATTCAATTCTATCCACCCTCCATCAGAATCTAAATTTAGTTTGATCACGTTATAAAATGTAGGTATGATTATATTTTGTCTGATTTTTATATTCTGATACAAAATCACTTGTATCGTCTTCAAATTTCCGCATTAAGTAACTCAAAATAAGAGATCAGAGAAAAAGAAACCTTGGCGTTAACAATAGCATCAAAATCTGACTTCCTTAAAATTGCCAAGCTACAAGTTTATGAATTCCATTATCCTCAAATCTTTGTGATCTTATCTATTTGGAGTGACACGTTCTTTTTTTATTCTCTTTTTGCGTTACGTTTCACTTCTAAACGTGACAGTTTCGGCGTTGGCTGCTCGCCTTTGTGAGAAGACAGAGCATCTTGTAAAATTTTATGCTTCAAGTACTAGCTGTTTGTCGCAAAATATTGCAAACGTGGATGTGAGAGTCCTATATGAATATTGAAAAGAGAACATCAAATATTTTGAGCGTAATTGACTTGGTACTTATGAAACGTTTGATTCTTTCATTTTCTGTCTATGAAAAAAGTGGGATGAATTTTGCAGGTCTTACTCACGAAACTATTATTCATTGCTTTATACGAGAAATAAAATAAGTTTGATGGTTTCAATATCACTAGATTGACACGATAATCATCCAAATAATATACTGCTTCATCGGAGATACGAATTTCCTCCTATACGTACAATCCTCATACTTTAAATCAAATTCTTTTTCTTGCGGTATTAGGAAATGAAATGAGATTATTCAGAGTCTAATTTTGAAACTGTCAGACCTAATTGATATTTTGAGTTCGGAAAACTATAATACTCTGTTCCAAGAAAAAAAATTCCAAGAATCCTGTTTTCTTGATTGCTTTTCACGAGAAACTTGGGATTCATTTGCCGGAGCAATAACAAAGTTAGGCAGTATGAAATTTGCTTACTGGTACTTTCATTGTATATTACCGTAGTGCAATGCTTCAAAAATAATCAAAAAGAAAAAGTTCTACAGCTCTATTTTGTCTATTAGTTGAATTTTCAACATTTTCGATTACAACTGCGACTGGTGTTGATTATCCTGATCCGGTTTAATTATAAAGTATCCAGCCCTAATAAAATTAGCATCAAATCTACTTTCTACTTAGAAATGACTGACTTTGTGAGCTTCAGACACGTCTTTACATTCTTGTTCAAAAATAAAATCTAAGCTGTCTATATCGATGCCCAAACTATAACAAGCCAGCAAATTGGAATCACGTCATTCAACTTATCGTGCGCACACAAATTTGAAATTATTTTTACATTTTCAAATGATATACCTAATACTGAACACATTGTACATTGAGAATACTGGGTGATAAATGTAGAGACTCAAGTGGTACGAATACAGCTTCTCATTCAACTATATACATTTGCATTTGATTCCAACTCATATAGAGACTACTTTGTTCACAGTGTTTCATTTCGTTATAAAACAAATAGTACTGGACTCTCCAGCAGCTTTATTTCTAATATACGTTTGACATGTTTACCATAAACGGTTAACAACAAAATGTTTACTTTCCGTAGTGCAGAATGTAAACAAACAAAGATAACAATCATGTGATGGATTGGATGGAGAAAATCGTTCGTGTCGTATGCACGAAGCTTGGTGAATGCATTGGAGTAGGGCAAGGGTGGTCACTGTGCATTCTACAAAACTCATTGTCCTTAGATATTGAGCTGCATCATCTGACTTTCAATTTTACTGCAGATTTAAGGATGATGTTACTTTTTATTAGGAAAGTGGATAAACTCTATTATTACATATGTATTTTTCATCAAATTGCTTCGTCATTTCCAAAATTTGTCAATTCTTCCCAAAAATTAGCTGACCTTTAATTGGTTCACCGAAATTGGAACCTTACAGTGGGTGATCAACTTGTAAGCTACCCTCACGCTCACTTCCTAGCTACGCCATTTGAAGAGTGATGAGAAAGAGAGTCTTGAGTTCTCAATTCTATCATAAATTGTGTGTTCTATGAGTTTTATCAGTAAATATGTGTACAAGCGTAAATTGTGCTATAACCTCAATCTTCGTTATAATCAGAAAACAGAGATAACTGCATCATTATTAGATTTTATTATCCATCATCTTGAGAAATATTGATGATGAATAATAATTATTGAAATCTCTCCACTTATACTGATTACATTTTGATTACAAGAAATACTCGGAATGTTTTAACATCGGTAAGGTCTCTTAGAAAATGACCGTGAGATCAAAAGAATGATTGTATTCATTCAATATTAGGGACTAATCAGCTAGTTAACCAGTTACATATTTTTGCTAAGCAATAAGCACTTGAATAATTGGGGAAGGGAAATGTTTGTCCGATAGATAAAGTTGCCTCTAAAAGTGAAGTAAAATATATGTGCGATAATTTCTGGTTTATTTTTTGATATCTGCAATGTGTCACTAATCCCTCTACTTGTGTTCACTATTATAAATACAAAAGTAATCCTGTTGGTTTGTCGCTTTGGCCTTCTTCCACGCAGCAACAGTTCAAATTCAGATACATATACACTGCACACTGTTACAAGTGATGCTCCTCAGAAATTCAAATTATTATTTTGTCGTCTGCAATATATTGGCATATTGGTGAGAGATATCAAGTTCATAAGTTTCTCGTGTGCTCGATTTCCAATAATTTTTTTTGTCGTATGTCCAGTTTTTTCACGGATTTCTGTGTTTCTCATATTTCTCATTGCAATTGAAAATTAACTTCTTTGAGATTTTGATGTATAAGAAATGCCATTAAAAAAGGATTCGGTTAACTCCAAATAGGATTACCACGGGCAGAGCCCGCGGTTGGTCGGACGCTTCAGTCAATTATCATTTTATTAGAAGAAAGTTAGCTGGATCGATTGACCTCAAAATAAAATTACAATATAGTTTTTCCTTTACCTGAATGTCACAAGAAACTTCTACATTTTTCTACATTGATTTCAAGAAGTACATCTATTTGTGGATAAAGCTGCGGGTTCTAGCAAGTGGATTTATCAACTATCAACCAATTTATTATCCTTGATGTATTTATAGTAGAGTCAATAGTATTTATATAATTATTTTTTTCAGATGCACTGGCGACCCATGCTGAATATATCGCTTCAAGGAAGACAGTTTGGTGACAACGTGAGTAATTTTCCATTTAAAATAATAAATTTTATTCAAGTACCTTGTAAAGTGAAGAGTCCTATAATCAGTTGAATATTCCATTTAAAATATCTTATGGAAGTGAGTTTCGATGACAATTAAATTTTTACTTGCCATTAGTTGTGATATCCAGTACTATTCGACTAGAAATTTATCAGAAAGAATACAAAAGACGTGGAGAAAAATTTGGGCCTGGCCAGTTCGACCTGAACATGGGGCTATTTTGATCCACGGGTCGAATGCTGGTCAATATTTTTCCTTGAATACTGACTTTAGGTGGATGAGCTTATACATGCTCATGAGCTTGTTAAAAAAAGAATGCACGAACAAATCTGAAAACAGTCCAGTTCAAAATTGTTACTCGTGGGAATCTTTAGCTCAAAGCAAGCATAATATCATTAGAAAAATGTCTGGAAAAAATCCGGCTCAGATAAGTGCAATAGCATAGGAGATTAATGTTCATATAGTACCTCAAACAGACATAATAAGTGTTGTGAAAATTCGAATTAACAAAAGACATATGAAGAACCTATTTATCAGCACTATATGAAGTCAAAATTCCTTCCACAATATCTTCTGGAATTGAAGATCCATTCATGATAAGGTTGTATAAGCATTAGATCCATATAAGCGTACTGCAGGTCGACAGAGATGATATCAAAAAAGAAATGAACATTGACGATATTGTTTATGAATGGTATAATTTAGTAACGACATCTTCGACGGCGGTTGGTAGTAGCATCAACAGTACAACCTCATCGAAAAAGGATCTTATCAACATATTAAGATCGGACTCACTTACTGTGTGAAATTGTTAAGCTCACAAAAAAACAATAATAAATGACAAGCATTATAGTCCAAGATCCCAGGCCCGCCAGACCATACTTATTTCCTGAGAAACTAAATTTGTGAATCAGAATATTATTAGTCAGTACTTTGATCATACGCATATTTGCTAGTTTGTGCCGACGGCCAATTTATAGATACGAGGTGTTATATGTACATTAAGACATTACTCACTTTTCTTAAAGTCTGAGGGCTGATTTTAATGTATGTTCTAGAGAATATAGTTGAAAATTGATAATCAACACTGCCTGACACTTCCCATCGGCAGTAATTTCTGCAAAACGCTCTAAAGCTTGCGGAAAAATAACATTATCTTACTTATAGTCTGAGTCCTAATTTTTATATATGATACTGAGTGAGCAATTTCAATACTTTTTATAAACAGCCAGACCAAGGGAGAGTTGGATGCCCATAGATACTTCACTTACTATACTACAAATAGTGACCTCGCACTTTTACTCACAGCGATATTTTAATTGTGTCTGGGGGTGTTTAGCCGTACGATTAATCTAGCTATTGACAAAAAGTCTTGATATCGTACTCTGAGTGTTATATATGAAAACTAGCACTTAGAACATTAGCAAGATCACGTTATTCTTTGTGAGCTTTAAAGAGTCTTGCAGAAATTACCACCAATGGAAAGTGTCTAGCAGTGTTGATTATCAATTTTTAACAATACTTTCTGAAACATATATCAAAATCAGCACTCAAGACCTTAAGAAAAGTGAGTAATGTCTTAACGTACCGCTAGCACTTCGTATCTGTAAATTGGCCGTCGCCACAAACTAGCAAGTATGCGTATGATCAAAGTACATACTAACACTACTCTATTCCACACATTTTGTTTCTCAGAGAATAAGTAACGTCTGGCGGACCTGGGATCTTGCCCTATTAGTACTTTGTTTCGAATGAAATTATTCCAAGCAAATTAGTGATCTAGTTACAAATTAATGTTTAATCTTGTTTCGTCCGAAGTTTCAGTTTAATTTATGTTAAAACTTTTGTTACAGAGTTTAAACATTCAAATTGTTTACGCTTGATATTTTGAACTGTTTGCAATTCTGAATTTAATTTGGGAGCAGAATAAAGCAAGGCTTCCTGGACCAAAGAGTTTTGGTACAGTTGATAATTTCAGAAACTATTTGGTAGTAGCGAACAACATAAGCTTTGTTGGAAATTGAATGGAATAGCTCCAATTCTAATATATGCAGAAATACACATAGTGCACAAGGCAGTATATTCTATCATCGACTGCCGGTTTATAACTTACTCTATTAATAATGTTATTCTTGCAAGTAAGATGTAGAAACCCTTGTGATTTTATACACATTTTGACGTTTTATATGTCAAAATTGTAATGAAATAAACCGTAGCTTTCTTAAAAAATAATTGAGTAAAAAGAATGAGAAACAATAAAATGTAAGTGCTCCACCGTTAGCATAGTAATATAAATAATAGTCAAGTATGTATAAAGTTTTGTTGCAAATTGTGTACTGAGTTTCCACTCATGATATTTACTTTCATCAGGATAATTGAAATGGGAAATTTGATATATTATGACAGGATAATTGCACTATAAACGATGTAACTACCATTATTTGTAATTGATGATACATTTCAATGTATACAAAATATAATTATTAAACTTGCCACATGAATGAATTTGATAATTATCATCAGGGATGAAAAAATTGAATTGTTTGATTGAATCTATTATTAATGACTATTTTATAAATTAGATGAATACATATCATCAGCTATCAACAGGTTAAAGTGAAATAAGACATTATATGTGGTAAGAAGAAACTTCTAGCCAATTGGAGAATGTAAGAAAGATCTAGAATATGAACGAGAAGCTCTGAATTTTGTTACCTCATATAAAACTATCTGGAATTAATTAAAACTCACATACTATCTTTATATCAGATGGCACTTTTCATGAGAAATGTTCAAAATATCGATCTACTGAATAATATTGTACGGAAATGGATGAAAGATGATCACAATATATGACGTTCTATAAGTTTATTTGTAGATGCATAGATCATTGACATACTTCATTGTCTATATTTTATTGCAGGAACGATACAGACTCAAACTTGAGCACTGTTTTCTCGAGTTATGTCAAATATCTAAAATACAATTTGAAACTGTTGAGTATGTTAATATTTATTCTTGTTTATTTTTATCACACTATTTGAACCTGTATCTTGTTCCTTAATAACATCTAGCACCAATAGGTCTCCAGGTCAAGGTCGAAAAGAACTTGAGATCTGCTTTTAGTAGGTTAGATACGTGAACTTTATAATCCATACTGTTTAATATCGCACAGTTAAACGATTGAATAATAATGAGGCGCCACTCTTCTATTGCGAGTTAGAACTTAATAGCCATAATACACTCGCGAATACCGAATGTGGTTAGACATTCACGATTTGAATAATCATAAATTTGATGATTGGAATCGTTTGTGGATATTCGTTTTGAATTATGAGAAATACATTATATGCATCAAGAATGAAAACCAATATTCCACTCAATACTGATGATTACACTGGTCAACACAGAAAAATTCTCCAGAAATATGTTGATCTTTTTGGTTAAATTGAGGGTGTTGATTTCGAAACTAGCATTAGTTTTTTTCTAGCAGCTCTTGTTTTTGAATTACATGCAGGCTATAAATTCTTACGAAAATGTATACTTTTACACACTCAAGTTGATTTAAATCCATACAATATTGTCTTTTATAGGACTTTCTGAGATAAGGAGCTTACTCAAGGTCCCGACAAAGATTCCAGCAATAATATTCCATCATATAAGTGTCTCATCATCCTTGGTATCGCTCTTTCATAACTCGTATCGTGATGAATCTTTCATTCTGTTCCTCACTAAAATCTCCAAAAGTTTTAGGAAATCGATCCAAATGAGAATGTAAATGATGAACTTCAATGTCCTTGTTACACCAAAAATCTCTTAGATTTGACAACATGTCCTGTACCAGTTGTAAATAGTTTTCTGACTTTTTGGATTTTTCGAGCTCATATCCCAACAAAATTTTGGATTTCCAATCAACAGTTTAATTTGTGGACCATCGAGGATACCTACTCTCAATTTTTCTGCACTTAGCTCAGGGGTTTGATAGGTAAGCAGAACATTCACCATCTTTGTTAAGGACCTTGATAAATTGTTCCCTAATGCCGAGTTTATTATGAAGCGGTGGTAATATAATTAGATCTCGATTCGCTAAATGAGGATTCATCACATTTTGATTATCAATAACTAGTGACTCTCTCGATGGCCGCATTCTTGGAGTCCAAAGGTTTTTTTTATTTGTAATATATTTACGATACTATATTAAGGTATATCCACCCCAAATAAAACAAAAACTGTCTGGATCTTTTGTACAAGGTCTCCTCTTCGTAGTCATTGTAATATTCACGAATAAATCAACAGATATACTAGGTAAAAAAGGAAAAAAAAATCTATTTCCTAAATGTTAATGAATGTGGAGAACTCAAATATCTCAAAAACTAAAGCTGCCACGAAAGACTAAGTAAGTTATATGGAATCACCACATCAAAGTACATTGAAATTGACATCAATATTTTTGGAAAATTTCATAAAGTCGTAAATTGTTTACCAATGTTATTGAAGTTGTTGATTGATCATTGATAACAGAAAAAACTTTTGTTTTATTGAAGAACCAAATTGCAAAAGACTAATAGAAAAAACATGTAATGTTTTCCTCTGTCAATTGAAGATAATTTTGTTTAGTTCATTCCAAATATCAAAGCTTATTTGCTCTCCTGCCTTGAAAATCGCAGTCGAAATTTCAAAAATTACTTCATTTCAGAAGAGTGAAGAATAATCACATGCCTTTCAATAATACTCATCAGGTCATTTCCAACTATTTCGCCTAACAAAGGCATGTAAAATGTTGTAACGGAAAAACCCATATTTCTATTGAATATTATTGGACTGCATCGTTCAATTACCTACTTATCCTCCTTATGAAGGAGTGAATTCTCAATCCTCAATAAGGCATGCGGTTTGAAATCACCAACTGTCATCATCTTTCGGTCTGATTGACTATACAATTATAAGCTGCTCGCTGCAATCCTCCTAATAATTTTTGGTTATTGGAAACACGGCTGATATTTCTATAGCAAAGCTCAACAGCGTCGCAATGACCAGATCCTAGAAAGATGATAATAATTGTAATGTTTATACCTGGAAGATCATATCATTAATAATATCTCCGGACTAACTCTGAAATATGAATCTTCAAAGTTCATCATTGGAACAAAAAAATTCAATCAATTTGAAAAAATTTATCTAGCATATGGAATCACACAATATGCGAGAAACAATCATGTTACGTGATGATAATCAACTAATTGATTACAAATTCTTGTTTGTGCAGTTGATATTGAGCGATATATGGAAAATAATGATGCCAACATAAAATTACAATAATTGTAATCCAATTGATTTATTCATCAAAATAAACAATATCGAATCCAATTTCAATATTGGTTGAATTTTATCAACGTTTTTGCAACCGTGCATCACTTTTTCACATAATAACGAACGCGATAAACAACTTTTTTCAATTGTCTATGCGTAGGAATGATATAATTAGATTAGAAATAATTATCTCTGTACACGATTCAATTTACTATGTGAAGAAAAAACAAAGTTACATAGCGTGACTTGGTTTTTACCGTTCGAGCAGTACACATTTAATGCTTGAGTGATCCCACAACAAAACATCATGGAAATAATGAATTTAGTTATAGGTAAAAACAGATATTTAATCCTGAGTGCAATTATTTCCAGTGCGTGCACTTGTTGATTATCATCATTATCAGTTATTTTCCATTGATATTCTCCGCCAATTTTTAACACCTTCTGTGAAACCTTGTTCTAGAAATACGGAAATTGCAAGAACGCATCGGAATTATAATAGAATCGTATTGCCGATGAGAATATCAATATCAACGTCGAGCCTATCGTCACTTCTTGTATCAATAATAATTTCTGCCCTTCAGAATAAAATATGGTGGACAATTATTCTGTGTCATATCTGCCAAACTTCTATATTACATGGTCACCCACAAATTAGGAATTAAAATTGTTATTTATTTCTAGATAACGAAATTACTGTGAAAAAATTATAGTCCGTGTGACAGGGCATAAATTTTTCGTAGATTACCGCTCACTTGAAATTTTGTGAGTGGTTTCATTGTGATAAGTCCGACAAACTTACATTTGGCGGAATTCTAGATTTTCCAGCGAGGGCTATTTAAACTCGTTAGTTCTATGAAACCTTGAAAGAATATTGATTTTTACACTAATCGAAAGATTTTCGATAATAAAATGGAAAAAAATATTGTCTGACATGAATATTGGGGCTAGCGGTGAGTCCGACAAGTCGCACTCGTCCTAAATACCAACATACTATTGATAAGTGCGACTTATCGGACTCACCGATAGCTCCAATGTTAACGTCGAAAAATATTTTTTCTCATTTTATCATCAAAAAATCTTTCGATCAGTCTAAAGATCAATATGACGGTAATATTTTCTAAGACTTTTTGAAATTTACATGTTTAATTAGCCCTCGCTGAAAAATGCCCCCAAATCTAGAGTTTTGCAACTGCAAAAGTTGTCGGACTCTTCACAATGAAGCAACTCATAAAGTTTCAATTGAGCGGTAATCAAAGAGAAATTCATGCTCTGTCTCATGGACTATCACTTTATTGTTGAAAGAATGTATATCTTCCATTCTCGTCCTGCAAGTGCAAGTTTCCGATGTCTAAAGATAGATGATGTAGGTGCTATTATTGGCTCGTACAAAATATAAAGAACGACTTCCAAGAACCGTTTCAATAGTTCTGAAAATAATACCTTTCAATAGATGTTTGATGATTGAATATGTATCCTGAAGAATAGTAGGTATGTAATTATTTCTACAAAAACAAATTCAACAGAAATTGGACTTTCATTTGGAGCATTATAAGCCTCTTTCAATTTTCACCCAAATTTTGCATGCGAGTGATTTCACAACACTCAACTACAAACTTATGGAGCTTAATTTCATACTTTGAACTTGTAACGGATTGTGGACTTGCCCATTTTGTTGACATGTACGAAGTAAAAGCCATCAAAAACTTTATAGAGCATTAAGTCTTTGCTTAACATTCTCTGACGGAAGTTGACAGGTGAAGTTGTCTCGTAATTTTTACTATCTTGGCAGACCATTATGAGTCGCTGGAGCTTTAAGATACATTTTATTATGTTGGGTTCATTCACAATCCGCTAAAATAAAGTGAGGCATCATCCATGAGTACCCACTCAAACAAAAGGTTTCTTAGGATGGAATTGTTGGAGATTGGTGCTCTAAAAAATTAATTATAGATATTATTGAATACTCTTCTATTCAGTAACTTGAAGAGTGATTCATGATGGGAAAATGAAATCATTCAAACAAACGTATCCAAAATCAATATCCATAAAGCTATATATTACATAATAAATAGAATATTAAAATTATTAACAATGTTATTATTCAAATATGTTTTATTGATGAAATCAAATTTTTGGATTATGTTTTCGTGAAGAATGGATACAAGAGAACACAGATTGAAAAAGCACTTGGACAGAAGAATTCTACGCCACCTGTTCAAGATCCAAATAATAAGAAAATATTTGTTTCGTTACCTTACGTAGCCATTATAACAGATAAAATTGGAAGGCTCTCACATAAATATGACATTAAAACTTCATACACTTCAAGTTTAAAAATTCGAAATCTGTTTGGTAATGTTAAAGACAGATTTCCTCTACAGTATCCAGGTATATAGAAGATTCCTTGTCAATGTGACAAAGTATATATTGGACAAACCAAGAGGACTGTAGAAACAAGATTGAAAGAGCATTCTCGTCATATAAGATTGAACCATCCGGAAAAATCTGCTGTGGCTGAGCATTCTATTCAAGAATTACATGGCATTGACTACAAGAATACGAAGCTTCTGGCTAAAGAGAACAATTGGTTCAAGAGGCTTGTAACAGAAGCAATTGAAATAGAAAAATCACCGAATAATTTGAATTTAAATACCGGATATGAACTTAATCGATCATGGCTATCAATCATTTGTTCATAATTTCAAGTTATTTGTATCTACGAATCTACTTGCAAGAATTACTTCATCACCACCTCCTGAAGATCTGTGGATGGTTCAGTTATGAGCCAAATCAAAAAGAGTAGAGCCAGATTGACCTAGAACCACAAGGAGTTGACAATTTCCCTATTTAGACCTTCATTATCATCTCCTAAAGACCTGTGGATATTAAATCATCAATCACAGGCAGAGCCTTACGATCCTAGGAGTTAATATATTTTAAACTAATCTAGCTACTATTTAAACTTTTATTTTTGTTCTCTTGACAATTTTGTTCATTCATATTTATATTTCTTTTCATTTGAAAAAGGCAGCACTGCTGTCGAAACGTTGTGTTTCTAATTAATGTACAGAACTTATTCTCAATAAAACTTATCTATTCATAAAATGAGTTCTGAAAAGTTTTTCCCTTCATTAATGTTATTATTTTTCCATAGAGAGAATTCAACATAACCTAATCCAGACCTCGGAGCCACTCACTATTATTTTTTGAAATAATTTTTTTTTTTGCTGATTTGCTCTCCATATTTTCACGCGAAATTTTGGCACTAAGTCTCACCCTTCCAAAAAATTGTCCACATTTATCGCTCATCAAGCAATATACTATTTGATAAGTGTAGTACATTGTACAAAAAGATTCTGATGCAGACCAATATCTAAAAAACTTATTTCAGATAGAAAAGTAAATAAATGGATATACATTTTGATGTTAAATGCAGATGAAATAACAATGGTATGGATTATTCCGTAATATAATTGATAGATAACGAACATATTATGCAAACTTCAAAATAGACTTCCATAATTAAAATGAAGTACCAGAAATAATAATTACCTGTGAAACCTATATCAGGTAATTAATTCATGGCAACAACACTTCACACTAGGAACTCATATTCTCCAGGCAGATTTGCTAATGTATTGTAACATATGCATCGACTACCCTTTCTCTGGATTCGATCGACATATACATTCGAATATAACATGTGAAATAATACTACTAATCTCACTGTCGTATGCTTTGTTATATTTGCATGATTTATTCATGTGGTTCTAGGCTTATATTGAATATTTACTTTCAACTTCTGGAATATCACATCATTCCATGAATAAATTATAGTGGAATTTCAAAAGCTACTGAAAAATTTGTGCAGTTTGAAGCGAAAAAATATTTCTAATCAATTGGCTTTCATACAATGCTTCAATTTTGTGACTCTTGGAGTGTGATTATGTTGTTTCAATATTATTTCGCAATTTGGCCAGTTTCTTATTTTTGATACCAACTAAAACGGATATCTCAGCCTTGGAACATGACAATTATCTTCTATTCTGCGGTTTGAATTCAAAATTTTCAGATAAGAATAATTAATTTTGATCTCATAATAAGTGATTCATTCAAAACTCACTTGCCATGTTTATATTTCAATTATCTCTCAGCTGATTTTACTAGTTATGATTTGATGAATGGTATATAAAAAAAACTGACATGAACATCACGTGACTTACTTGTACATCATTGGATATATATAATCAAACACAACATTCAATAATCCCACGGCTAGTCGGTTGCAATGGAAACAGTATGTCATCATTCTCAAGCTACAACATTCCTAAATACTGATTTCCAGGATTCTACGGCTAACAGTTCTAAATTTATGCGCAAAATTTCAAGATCGTCAAGTATAGTGCACTTTTAACTCAGTCAATCTCAATGAAAATAAGATATGAGCATCTAGATAGTACTGTCATCTTGAATACTGTATTCTAATATTCCACGTTCAATCGTTTTGGATTTATGCGAAAAATTGAAAAATGTTTCGAGTAAACTGCACTCCCGGCTTAGCCGATCACAATCATAATGCAAGGTGTACAACTATAACAGTGCTTCATACAGAATCTCAATATTCTGCGACTGATTATTTTAAATTTATGAGAAAAGTTCGAAAAGTCTGTAATATGAAGTGCACTTCCGGCTTAGTCGTTTGGGACGAAAATAGGAGATAATCATTTGGATGCTACAGCAATTTCAAATACTGAATTTCAATATCCTACGGCTCATCATTCTAGATTTATGCAAAAAATTCAAAAAAAGTATCAGGTGAAGTGCACTTCCAGTACAGACGATTGCCATCATAATGCGAGGAGCACATCAAGATCCTAGATCCTATACCAGTCTTTTATACAAAATTTTAGCATTATACGTTTGACAAATTCTGAGATTTGCGAGTTACGCACATACGTACTAACATTGAGCCAAAAATGGTCAAAATGTATTCAGGAATGCTCAAAACAGATATATCCATCAAAATCTCGATATGTGAGTTTTGTCGGTTTCACAATATTTCCTTGTACTTTCAGGCCATCAGATTGTCGTAGATCTCAGTGCCCCATTTTTTTTTCACGCCTTCAAGAGGTTTGATAAGTATGTATATTTGGAGTTCAATAATGCTGAAATTAAATCTAGACCGTGTGACCAACGTAATGAAAATAAATTTTGGATTTGTACAAAGAAGCATGTTCTGATCCAATTTTGTCGCTTTTGTCATTGCCTACCTTATCATTCCAATTAAACTGATTGTTTTATACCGCAAATTCTGAATGTCCTATACTCATAAACAGCACTTCCGGCTTGGCCGATTGATATAAAAATAGTAGATAACTATTTTGATGCTACAACAAACTCAAACACCAAATTTCAATATGCTATGGATAATAATTCTAGATTCATAGAAGAAACTTGAAAAGAGTGTTTTTTAAAGTGCACTTTTGGCTTGACCGATTCATACAAAAATAGCAGATGACCATTCTGATACAACATCAAGTTCAAATACTGAATTTCAACATCTTAGCGTTGATCATTCTGGATTTATCAGAAAAATTCGAAAAAAGTTCCAAGTAAAGTGCACTTCCGGTACAGACGATTGGAATCATAATGCAAGGTGCACAACTAGACCCTATACCAGTCTTAAATACTAAATTTCAACATTATACGTTCAACCAGTTTCGAGATCTGCGAGTTACGCACGCACGAACATACGTACCAAAAATAGTCAAAATGGATTCAGGGATGCTCAAAACGGATATTTCCATCAAAATCTCGATAGGTAAATTCTGTCGGTTTCACAATACTACCTTGTACTTAGTACAAATGAGTAAAAAAAGCTTCAACATTTCAAAATTCCTAAAATAGTTTTTTATACTGCAAGATTTTTCACTCCATGATCAAAATTACTGAAGCTTCTCTCATTTATTCATCTGTTTTGAGACCCTTATTCATGATAGAAGCTAACAAAATAGTTTGCAATCACTTCAATTTTTTAAGTTGCCAGTGTTTAACAATCTAATCATTACTGCTACAAAGCCATTGAGATTCAGTTTTCAGTTTGATGTTGAATCTGCAATATTCTGAAACTCATCTCACAGAGATTTCAGCGGCATTTGTTGAAATTGTCAAATACTTATTATATCAAATTCTTTCAGAATAACATTAGAAGTTAATTTTGTAGTTCAATGTACTTTCAGATCAAAGCTTTGAGATGACAGTTTATTTCTCAAGAATGAAGCAGCTCTGGAAATAAGACTGTGTTCATTTCACACTATTAATATGTGTAGAATCTACACTTTGGTTTATTTTTGTTCAATTTTCAACAAGTTGCGATTGATCCTCAATAATTTTAAACACAAAAAATCAGTATCTATATGATTATCACAATACAGGAGTTCAAAAAGTAATGTAGAGAGGTCCAGGTTAGAATATAAAATGAGAATTAAATCATTGTTTGAATTTCACCATTCCAGTCAGCATTATCAACAATATTCATCAATATCTATGTCAGTTACTGGAACTATCGGAACTTCTTCTATATTATTCTTATATTTTATTTGTTTCAAGAGTAAACAACTCAACAACCACTTATCGCAGTAATTTCATGCTCATGTATCTGTAGGTACCAACTCTGTCATTATTTTCTGTCTTCGTGAGTAAAAGTATGTACAGAAGAAGAATCAGTTGTTAAGTGGCATCTATACGGTTTAACAAGAGAATGTCAATAATTAACCAAAGAAATACAGATTACAGTCATTACCTAAGGCAAATTAAATGATTAGTGTTTATATTGTAACGTTATTTCTTTTTATTTAGGGAGCAACAGTTACTAAACACTACTATTCATTTTTATGATTCATTAAAATGATAAATTAGATAACTAACACTATTTTTAATAACTAATTTTAATTCAAACTAACGATTATTACACTACTTTATAACTTAACTTCAATTATTTATGTCAATATTGAATTATTTTGAATAACACAATTTATTTCAATCACTAGCAATCCACATTATAAGGTCACTGTGCTAAGAAATCAATAATGCTCCTCGCTTAGTCAGCGTTTATATACCGTTGGTCTCTCCCCACTACATTTTTCCCGCAAACTTCCAGACTATTCTAGAAAATGCTAGAAGATACCAGCAATTTTCTGGAAAATAAATATATTCGCTTCTATTTCTTGATGTAAAATATTTCCACAATAATCCTAAGCACCAGTAGAGCCGAAATGACTAATTTACAGACTAAAATTCGTTACAATATGTAACGAACAGAGGTGTGAAGAGTTTTTATTGGAAAAATTCTAGTGGGGGCAATCGCACCCATGTTCCGAAGTGCGAAAATTTTGTGTTGAGTGCCTTTATAATCAAATAGCAAAATTCGAAGTTGTCACTGCCTGACTTCAGATTTCTTCCTACCTGCAGATTCTAGATTCTTCTCTAATCGCTTATATCAATGTTCATACTGTGGGAGGTTATTTTATAATATCATAATTAGGTTCATTTCTCGATTCTGTGTTGCCTTAATGGCGATGTATCAAAAACAATATGCAATAGATTCAAAGTATTTGATTCTTCGATTAATAGGAAATTCGAACTGCCAAGCATCTTTTATCTACGATTGTATGAGAAGTTACAGTTTTTTAAGAAATTTTTGATGTTAAAAGTAATTTGTTCTGAAAAATATGCTATAAAAGTCTCCAGGAAACACGTACTGAGAAAATTACAATACATAAAGCAACATCAATTTTTCTATGCATCTATTCTAACATGCTATTTTCTGCTTATAGAATTCTATCGATAAAACTGCTCAAGTTGTATTATTATCAAATAACACGATTTCTAGTTTTTCAAATGAAATTAATTTTCTCTTAGTGCTCTACTTTTGTAGGAACTATTTTACTCAACACATCTTGAAAATTAATTACATTCGACCAAATATTCTACTTACAAGTAAATACTACATCGCTACTGAGTAAGTAATCAGATAAATATCCTATTGATTCCATGCTCAGTTCAGTTTTATTGATGGAATATATTTAAGAACAAAATCTGAAGTTGGATTTATCACAGAATCAAAATGATATCAAAAATCGTTTTTATTCAATAAAATTCTGAAAAATGTATAGATTATTATTGTGAGCTTATTCCATTTTCAGATGGACAGTAGAGAATCGAAGTGAGTGATCTGAATCTCATATCTATTGTCAGATACTGTCAGCTATAATCAGTAAAATAAGTAGCTCAGCAAAAATTCCAATCACTTCTGTCTTCTTTGTCATTTGGGCTGATATTGTATTGCTGAAATCCATTTTCATCAGGGCTCATTTTATGTCAGATTCTATTCTCAGTCGAATGAATCCATGGTTTCTACTAAATGCAGTTATTTCTGATCACCAGCATGCGTCATGACGTCACAGTGGCGCTTGCCCAATAACAGCGTTGCGTCGGTCATGTGACAACATTTGAAAATTTCACGATCTTGTATGAGGTTTTCTGAAATAACGCGATAGAAAAAAAGTTTCTTTTACAGGATGTTCAATTGCAGGTTATGAACTCTACGTTGGGAAATGAAAAAGTTATATTGATTTTCTCAGAAATATTATTATACTGTCTAATGGCTAGTTGTTTTCAAACTTTTAGAGATAGTTGCATGAAAATAAATATCATGCTCTTAACTCAAATTTCATTGGCGTTTATCTGAGAAAATTTAGGATGATTCATTCAATTTCAGTGACTATTCCATTCGTAGTATTTATAACAAGATTAACAATGCTAAATTGCCATAGAAACGGTGCATATCAGTGGGTATTTGGACGTGTAGAAATACCATCGGGTATTACACTAGTGGTCAGAGTGAGTATTATACTCAAATATGTGGATACCTCCAATTTGTGCTTTCTTCGTATTTAATGGAATATTTTTCTGAATATCTTCACCAATTTAATCTTCTGATCTATCACCAAACCTTTCTGAACTAGATTCCATATCAAAACGCAACATATTTCTCTATTATTCGTCAAAGAAAATGCAAGAAATTCTAATTTTTCAGTTTGACAGAAGTTTGTTTACTCGTTCCTATGAAAACTCATGTTTATTGTACTTGAGAATACCACTCGTGCTGCACACTCGTGATATTCAAACGCAAGCACAATAAACATACGTGTTAGCATCACAAAAATAATCGATAATACTTCAACTACTTATGGTATAATAAATGATAATATAACAATATTTTACAATCTTGCTCACATCACAGATATATCTGTAGATAAATGCAGGGCACTGTAAAGTGAGTGAAAAAAATTCCCTGAAACAGAATTTGATGAATTGCTAAGAATCAAAACTTCATTGTTTCAAAAACTTACAAATTCAGGAATTGGTCTCCACGCCGTCGCGTCATTCTGAATAGTGCAGCACCTGTAGACACGTCGTTATCAGGATTCTTATAATTCAGTGAGACAATCAGGTTTTGATTTCTAACAATTTATCAAATTCTGTTTCACGAACAATTTTCAAAGATCACTTTATAGTGTCCTGTATTTTTACAAATCTGCCAGTTCGGCTACATTATAGTAGATGGCACTTCTGCAGATTCATATCTCCATATACCATGTATCTCTCATAGTATTCCAATATTGACAAATACTTCACTCGTTTATCATATTTGCCTAGCAAACAAATATCATTCTCTGCATTTTGCAGTATGAATTAGCATACATTTCGATTTCATAATAAGCAAATAATAAACGAAAGCTCTCGATGAACTTGGATTTGAATGGGAATATTAGTCACTTGCAACGTGCACTTAGGGCGCAAATTACGAAATACGGACAGAGTTGGAAAACAGGTATGGAAATTTTGCTCGAGATAATGCAGTTTTGAAGTGGAACTTAAATTGCTTATGAAGCTTTATTTCAATAGGAATATCTCCAGTTATGAGCTACTCGGTCATTTTGGAGTGCTTTCTTATAGATTAAACAGTTGAATGAGAAATACTTGTCTTGATCTAATTAATAGTATCTGTTTATTGATATAATTCTAAAAATCTATAAATTTTTCAGAATTTTATTGAATAAAAACGATTTTTGATTTCAAATTCTGTATATTTATTTGAAACCTTGACGTTCCAATCCTTTGACCAAGGATCTTCTTCAGAAAACAATGATACAAAATCAAACAAGGCAAGTAACTGGATACTAAAAATATACAGAATACTAGATGTGATAACGTGGATATCACATCTAAACAAGAAGATTAAAATCCTTTGACTTTCACCCAAGGCTTGAGGAAAGCCACGAAAAAATCTCAAACAGAGGAATATGTCCTACTTGGTACTGCTCCGCACACATCCCAAATCATAAAATGCACGACATTTCAACAAGACAGCGTAGCTCTACTCTTTGCTATTGGTTTGGCTCACAACTGCAATTTCAAATGGTCTTCTGTGTACTTTATAATCCAAAATATACACAGAACTACACCAACTCAAACATAGTCATTAAATATGTGTGTTATTGATTACAGAAAGCCATGAATTTTAAAATCCAAAACCATCAGTATGGTTGAAGTTATTTGGATGTTCAAGTATCTCAATCGCTTCTCTGACCAATCTACCATGAATCGATGAGCATCTTGCAACTATTCTTGTTCCTTCAAACCTGATGTCATGCAAAAACTTGATGGTATGATCAGCTATAGAAGATTTATTTGGATGATTTAATCTTATGCATCTCATATGTTCAGCAATGCGAGTGTTCACAGTTCGACCCGTCTGTCCAACGTAGACTTTCCCACAGGTACATGGAATCTTATAAATACTCGAAGATTGTAGGGGAATCACGTCCTTGACAGGTCTCATGAGCTGCTTGAATCTTATTACCGGAGCGAAGGAAACTTTAAAATTATATCTTGATAGATCCGTCCGATCTACTCTAAAACATTGCTCACATAAGGTAAGAAGAAATAATTATAATACTCACGCTAGTATCCTCAACAGTAGCATTGGTAGACTTGGGTCGAAGAGCCTTTTCAATGGAATGATAACTGGAGCCATTTTTCTGGAAAATCACTTCTAGATTAATCATTCCATTATCAAGTTCATCAGGATGCCAAATATCATTAGCCCTTTGGAATAAGCATTCAAATGTTCCATACCTCTGTGAAGGATGAAGATGTGAATCAGCATTAATATATTGATTCGTGTGAGTAGGCTTCCTATGAACAGTATGCAAAAGTATACCATCATTGGTTCGGTCTAAATTAGGATCAAGAAATGGTAAAGAGCCATTATTTTCGATTTCCGATGTAAATTTGATATTTTCATGGATATTATTCAAATGGTTCAAAAACCTATTCAAACTATCACGACCATTAGGCCAAATGTCAAAAATAAGTAGGACATAATCCTCTGTTTGGGGTGTTCACGTGGTTTTTCCTGGAGCCTTTGGTGAATGCCAGAGGATTTTATTCTTCTTGTTTAGGTGTGATATCCATGTTATCACATCCAGGATTCTGTATATTTTTAGTATCTAGTTACTTGCCTTGCTTTGTTCTGTATCATTGTTTTCTAAAAAAGATCCTTGGTCATAGGATTGAAACGTCAAAGTTTCAAATAAATATACAAAATTTAAAAAAATATTCTTTCAATATTTGTTTGAGAGCTTTGCTGAAGTGGTAGAGATCGTAATGGAATTGAATCAACAGTGACTTGAATGCAGTTACTCAAAATAAAGGAAGAGGATTATAGAGTGTAATACAGTAACAAATCGTACATGTCGTATTATTTTATATTTTCCCGTTTCTAATTTTCACTCAAGTTCGAGTGAGACATAAAAATCATCACATAATTTTGAATAAATTGACAAGAAATGGTCCAACATTCAGCAGGCAATCAATCTGAACCAAACACCTATATGCAAACATATTTCATCAGTCTAATCAATATTTATGACATTTTCACGCCCAACAAACCAAATATCATGCAATTTTCTAATCTAATTACTGATTAAGTGGTATGACACTTCTCTTAAATGTAGATTGAATGTAATACGAGAATCTGTATCATTCTCATTATTATAGGCATATCAAATGACGTTTTTTGATACTACAGAATATCTGAGGAGAAAAATGATTGATAACATTATTATTTTCACTGCATGTATTAGACCAAAACGAATAAATCAATTCAACCCACAGGAAATTCCATAGAATATTCACACAAACATTAAATGAAGCTTTCATGGCTTAACACTTCGAGATAAATGTTCGAATGCTAATGTGTACAAGAAAATAAATTTCCATCATCAACCACATATTAACAGTAGTATATTTTTACAAGATTATAGGTATTTACTACTAGGAATGATATTGGAGAATGTAATCATTCATGTTCATAGATTTGGTGAAGCATTTTTCAAAATCTATTCAAAGACCTATAACACTCAGAGTAAGTTCCACAAAAAATCTTGATGAACGAACTTGATCGATTTTGGATTACTAGACCATAATCAAAAAACAGTCAATTGATTCGTTCAATGGAAATTGCACCAAACGTCACAACTCCCCTAACTAATCACGTAATTATTTGGAGAATAATCACAATCGCTATCAGATTATGGCTACGATACACTCTTTGAATTATATATGAAGTAAATCAGAGAGTTGAACTGATTTGCATTCATAAATATTCATTGGAAATTGGATAATTTGTTTTCTGAATGCTAAATATGTGGAAACGGAAATTAGTTACTAATAAATTTTGAGATGAACTCGGAGATAAACCAACATGTGATAAATAATAAGAGCGATTTCAAAAATATGACCGCGATAAATGCCCTTACCTTAAGTTGTTTAAGGAAAAGTATTTTGAATGAGAAAAAGAATTGAGCACTTCTTGTCAAGAACACACAATAAGCTGATAAATGACCATGTACATTCTCATGTTATGAACAATATCTAATAAATATTCAGTTGAAAGTTTCGAGAGTTCCAGAATAAACTTATTTATAGCTCCTATATTGCATATTTTTATATTCGGGATTCACAATTAAGAAAGAAATCAAGGAAAATAATACAATATATTGATCATTCATATCACGTTGATAGGATATACATTGTATTATTTTTACTTCTATGGCGTAGTTCTTCAACCGAATCACTCTGACAGATCCAAAATCTCAATCTGTGCGACGATCTTGGATCACGTACGACCGAGCAGCATCAGAAAAGCTTCTTATGCTAACAGAACTTAAGACGTACAGGTGGGAAGCCCGTTGTATCTGTGTAAGATTCAAATATTTGTCATTGTAGCTATTTTTTTATGGAACATGCACACTGGCCAAAATTTCAAACGTCACCTAAATTCATACTTCATGTAATTGAGCATTAGTTCGCCACACATCTTTTGAAAATATCGGCAGATGTATGATGCTGAAATTTTGTATTCGAGATAGGTATAGGGTTTGGATGTGCACCTCGTATTATGGTTGCGATCGTCTGTTCCGGAAGTGCACTCTACTGAGTACTTTTTTCGAATTTTCCGCATAAATCAGGAATAATTAGCCGCAGGATTCTGAAATTCAGTATTTGATGTTGCTGTAGCATCCAAATGGTCATCTTCAAATTTAGTACTAATCGGCTGAGCCGGAAGTGCACTGTATATGACAGGCTTTTGTAATTTTTCTCATAAATTCAGAATAATCAGTCGTAGAATATTGAAATTTCGTATTAAGCACTTTTATAACATCTAGTTGTACACTGTGCATTATGATTGTAATTGGCTGAACTAGAAGTGTAGTTCACTCAAAACATTTTTTGAATTTTCCGCTTAGATCAAGAACGAATCAACGTAGAATATTGGGATCCAGTATTTAAACGATAGTACCGTCTAGATACTTATATCCTATTTTAATTAAGATCAACTGAGTCGGAAGTGCACTGTACCTGACAGTCTCTTGGAATACTCCGCATAAATCTTAAAAGATCGGCTGTAGAGTATTAAAATTTAGTATTTCAGTCTGCTGTGGCATCTAAATGATTGCCTACCATTTTCATGATAGACTGAACCGAAAGTGCATTTCTGTTAAAGTTTATTTTTTAGCGCATAAATTTAGAACTGTCAGCCGTAAAATCTTGGAGATCAGTATTTAGGAATGTTGAAGCACACAAATAATGACCTACTGTCTCCTTAGCAACCAACTAGGCTAAAAGCTAAAATCCAACAGATTCTCATAATCTTTTGGATGAATCCAAAACGATCAGCCATGGAATTATGAGATTTTTCATTGAAACCGACAATGCCTCGCACCCAACTAATGGACCAAGCTCGACGTGAAGGTGGAATCTTGAGTTCAAAACAATGAAGGCAGATCAAACCCAACATTGAGATCATCGAAATCGGAAGTGAAGCTGCACATCGACAGTGTGACAATAAAGTTAGTATAACATATAGTAATCGTACAGATTTTATTCATACTACATTCTTCTTGATTTTGATCTATAGTTTAATCATATCTTGGTCGTTCGAATAGAGAAGTAATTGAAGGAATTAATTGTCAAGTGATTTTCCAATGAAAAAGTCAATCATTTAAATTTTTGGGTGAAAATCTGGAAGAGTCTTACATGGCCAATCACATATGATCACTTGGACCTATAGAATATAATTTGTGCGATTCCGAAGCGCTCGTTGTAACCAAGAGTTCACTGTAAACAGATTCAATATAAGAGAACACTACTATATTGGTTTTCTTACCAAATGTCAGAAAAACCGCCAACTTCATGTTAATGTCCAATCATTCTCGGATCCATCAACAAATGTCTTAACTGTTTTTATCTTCGCTCAAATGATTCGTAGATTTATAAACGGTTTTTATTCTTGATTTCAATTTGTGAATGAATGATTCACGACCGTTTTTCTAGAAACAAAAATGTGAAAGAAAACCGAAAATTATGCTATTGAATGTATCGAATATAATAATTTCATATAGCACTTTAAATAGGAAATAACATATAGTATTATTCTTTGTTCATGTAACTATAAGCGACAAAAAAAAGAGGTATGTCCACTGCTCCAAACACGCTGAATATCTATATATCATCATTTATACATAAGTATAATTCATAATTATATGAGAACCGGGGCAAATTTTCGATCCAATCGTTTCTTGCTATTTTGATGATGGAATTTTGTAGCTTCATGACGATACACACATACATTCACACACATATATTCAATGATAAAGGATCGATCCGGATCTTTGGTCCTCGCAGTTAATTGAAAATATTGACCAAGAACATTTTCGGACTCCCTGAGCTCCTAGATCACGTGACCGAAAATTTGTTTGAAGCCTGATTTATTCTCTGATAAATTGTCAAGCAGTCCGAATTAATAGACAAACGGTTCTTGCAATTTGCAAGTGATATATTTTTTTTTGAGAGGAAGTCTCTCTTATTTCCAGAATTGTAAAATTCTATTGTGTGAAAGTAAATGCTAATGACGTATCATTGAAGTAGATTCAGCGCGTTCTGCCATTCAATATTTTGTTGTGATTTCAGCACTTATGAGGGGCTTATAGATGCGAAGAGAACACATCTTGTTAAACTGTTCGCATTTCTCTATTTATAAGCTTGAGAGGAGCGCGCGTTGATTTTTTCTCTAATTTCATACTTTTTTTTGAATGGAAAGATGTAGATAGGCAACCTGCAATGCAGCGATGAGTTCTCTCCTTATTCAAAATTACTTGCTGGGTCTACTGTTGATATGACATTGATTTACACCCTTTTATTCAAAAGATGAAATAAAAAACATTTTTGTCGTCGTCAAATGCTAGTTGAAATTCTCACCTAGACATTTGAAAGTAAGAATGTATGAAATATATTTTGTACTCTGAATACAAAATAAAAATTGGATACAAATGATCAAAATAAGCACATGAACAAAATACACGCCTGGCATCTAGTATTTTGATGCACTTGCTTCATAAAATAGAGAATACATTGAATGGTTTTTCCAAATTAAATGATCAACAGTAAACAGTGTTGTGTCATAAAAGTCTTCCAAAATTATTTAATACTAGATAAAAATTTACTGCGTTGGCAAATTTCAAACAAAATAGCTACAAAATATCAAAACACATAAAGTTTCCTTGTTGACAAATTGATAAAACTTCATACCAGGCGTTTAAATTCTTGTGTTATTTTCCCACAAGAAGCGCGGAGCGCGCTCACACCAATAAGTGGGTCAATGCAACTGACCAATCATCTCAGGTGCACCTTCTTCTCAAGATTATGGTCAAGGTCGAACCAAAGATGGTTGACCCAGCTTGACCTAAAAACTTTCATATGGAACTAACATATTCACATTATTAACGGATCCCGTTGCCTTAAGCTTTTTGAAAATATCATTTTTTATCGGGATATTTTTTATTTTATTGGAAGATATGTGTATGTGTGGGCCGCATTCCAATTTGGATGACACCTGAAGCTCCAACTGTTGATACTCATACATAGGCGGAGGACAGAAAAATTACCATCGTTTCATTATTTATAGGTTTACTATTGTACACATATTTAAAATTCAATACAAAATTGTTATATGCATTTCTCTGCTCATTATTAAGCAGAAGAGTCAACTTGAAGCTTGTTAAGAATTATCGCGAAGTTAATCAACTTTATTCCAAATGAATAACTTTTCTGTATATTTTCTGCATTTTGATTACGGAAAAAAAATATTCAAAGAAAATAAGTTTCTTTCTTATATTTCTGAGTCGTTGTAATATTTTTATAGCATTTGATCATACAAAAATTATACATTTCATACTTAGAATATCTCTTTAGATACTAGAAGGTTGGATTTCAGTCCGCGATTAGTTCTGATTAGAGTCTCATATCTAGTGGGTAACTATTGCAACAATTATCATTATCCTCTGGTTAGTTCCAACTAATGATAGAGAAACTTGACCAAAGTTGTATAAACGAGCAAAGAAATTTGACAATTAATTTAATTCGTCCAGTGGAATTGCAACAACCATTGTTCGTTAATTCAAGTGAATACCACCGTTAATTAAGAATTAGTAATAATGGGCCGAAGAATTTAGGTATTGAGATTTTTGCCTGGTGTCCCTGTTTCAAAATTGAATGCGGTATGAAATGGTTCTAGAGGAACGTGATATTGGTCAGAATGTGATGGAAAATGTGAAGAGATAAGACAGTAATATTTTTTTGAGCATGTAGAACAAAATACGGATGTCTTTAGAATTTCGAGTCTTTGGATATAACTGAAAGTTTTCGGACAAAATTTGTTGATATTCCATCACGAATATCATGAGATACAAGGCTGATTTCAAACTCTGAGAAGAATTAGTGGTATCAGTAGCAGTTTGAGTGGTACTGGTAGCAATTCCAATCGTTTTCCTGACAACTTGAAGTGGTATATTCGATGTGATGGTATGTAATGAGGTCTCAAAACTTAAATAGTGGAATCATATCATATAAAGTGGTAACCGGTGATACTTGTAGCTGAGAAACAAATAAGACATCAATTGTCAAAGTGTTAGGGTGAGGAAATGTATTGATTCTTGGAATTGAACAGAATTTGAATACGAAATATAGTTTTTACACCAAAAGTCTATACCAGGGGTGGCAAACTTCTGTGTACATAAAATCTACTTTTCATCTTGAAAATGTGTCTCGAGCAACTTGCAATTTCAGTTTATACTACCTGTGTTCTATCATTCAAGTGTTACCACTCAAATGATGCAATTTAGTTTTCTCAAAACAATGATGAAGAATGCGTCTATGAGTTGTACCAGAATATTGCGCAGTTGAATATCGGAAAGACTAATATCTATAAGCTCAAAAATAATAATTGACAATTATCTTGCCCTTTTGAGAAATTCAGCTCTCTCCGTCAGTGTCCAAGATAACTAGATCTCTTGGCCACCGAGGAGTATTGCGTGGTCATCCGACTGATGTGAATAACCATTTCTTAACTTATTCAGCCGCGTTTATATCTGCGTTCATTCATTATGCTACGCAGTTCCCCCACCCAGAAGTCTTTGGTTTGACTCCCGCTGTGTGGCCGGCCTGATGGACTACTCAGATGCCTTGACTTTCAATGAGAAAACGAGGTCAGAGATGTGATCGTCTTTTTGTTTTTGTAGATATTTAGTTTCTTTGCCGCCTGGATTATGATGATTATGCTTAGGTTGACATACTATTAATATTATTTATATATGACATTTATAAATCAGGTTAGATTTTTATCCCACTTGATCAGATTTCTCTTGAATCCGCATGCTCAAATCTTCATTTTGTATTAATACATGATAGATAGACTATAAATTGCTTACGCAGATTCCTCTTGACTTTTCACTATCAGCGATTTCTATATTTTGACACTTCTCATAAGCAAACAGCACTATAAAAAGCACTAATGCATGAAACACTAGTTGAGATTTTTACAATTGGAAACAAATGGTCACTTGTTACGATAATATTAAATTCAGTTTAAGCATCTTATAGCCGCGTGTGTATAGAATGCGGAATTGATGGTAGCTTAGAAATGCGTGAAATAAATAAAATTGAAGCACAATATCACGCATCGTTCGAGCACCATGACCGTGGGAAAAATAGCTCACGTACCTACTCAAGTATTCATTTTAGGGTATACAATTGGAGTGATAAAAATTAAGCACGGCCAGATAATTACGTACGCAGGAATTTGGCAAAAATATATAGCAATGAACGGAATACTTTACAGATTTTCTCATACTCTCTGAGATATTCCCATGATAATCAAATTATCATATTTTAAAAGGTGATATACTTATGATTGTGTGCAAATGATGATTCTGGTTGTGTTTTAAGACTAAATATAGCAATTTACGGCCACAATTCGTTATTTCCTCATATCTTCGAAAATCAAGATTATCTTGTACAGTGGATAAATTTTGTTGGACTGTTGAAACTTACCTTCATATTATATTTAATGAAAGGAGTATATCCCACTCTATTGTATATAGTTAAGTGCAAATATGCTTGCTTTGTAATCTAAATAAAGAGTCAGTGAGGTTTCCACTGAATCATAATGTACTTTGGGTCTACTCTCCACAAAAACTTCGAGTTTCCGTAGCTTGACGACTGGTAGCCGCACTCTACGGCTGAAGATATATCAATAACCATATCGAGTGCACTATAAGTCACTGCTTTCAACGATTTTGTGAACTATATTGATGGCGTCCAGTATAATATATGTAATAAAAATAACAAATTGCTAGATGTAGTTATATCTAATGTTATATGTGATGTTAATCATGCTTATGATAACCTAATTTTTGAAGAAGATCCCCATCATCCAGCTTTATATTTATCAATCAGCTTAAGCAATAATCACTGCTCTAACTTCAAGCCAAACATTCAAACCAAAAGCTATGATTCCAAAAAAGCTAATTTTATTGAGCTGTACTCTTTGATCAATGATTTTGATTGGAATCAATTAAAAATATTTAACAATATTGATCTTGCTTGTGAATTTTTTTACTCAATACTGTATTCATTATAGACAAATGTGTTCCACTTAAGAATTTTCATCCTCATTCCTATCCAAGTTGGTTCACCAGAGAAATAATCAATGATATCAAAGATAAAACAAGAATGTGGAAAATGCATAGCAAATACCCTTCAAATATGTATTATCTCAAAAGTTACAAACATCTATGTGCCAAAATTAAAAAAGACATTGATGCAGCTCACAAAAACTTCATTTCACAATCGGAATCTGCACTAATATCTGACCCTAATAAGTTTTGGAGTTTCATTGAAACGAAGAATAAAACATCTAGAATACCAACTGAAATGAATCTAGATAATAATATATTTAAATCCTCCAACGATATTGTCAACGGCCTTGCGTCATATTTCAAAAGCTTATACATATCGCCTGATATTACATCTTTGCCATATGTTCAGTCTCTCTCTAATGAAATTATGAACCCACCGACAATTTTCTTGGAAATGATCACAAATTCAATAAAAAAATTGAAGAACAAGAAGTCTACTGGCCCTGATTTGATTCCAAACTTCATGATTAAAGATTGTTGTGATTCATTCGCCAAAGCTTTGTATCATTTATTCAATTTATCATTAGCTTCATGTACTTTTCCTCGGATTTGGAAAGTATCTTGAGTAGTACCTGTCTTTAAAAGTGGTGATACTAAAAACATCAAAAATTACAGGCCAATAGCTTTACTTTCAAATTTTAGTAAGGTTTTAGAGAGTACTTTGTAAAGTTTTATCGATCCAAAAATAAAAAACTTAATTTCAATTAATCAACACGGTTTTATGGAGCATCGATCTACTACTACAAATTTATTTTCTTTCACACAATTTGTTTCTAGCGAACTTGACAATCAGAAACAAGTTGATGTAGCCTATACCGACTTTTCAAATGCTTTCGATAGCATTAGTCACAAAATAATACTCCATAAATTAGAAGCTTTCGGTTCTTCTCCTTCTCTTATCTCATTGATATCATCTTATCTAAATAAAAGATCTTCATTTGTCAGCTACAAAGGATACAATTCTACCTCATATTTTCCTGCTTCAGGAGTACCCCAAGGCTCTAACTTTGGTCCATTGTTGTTTTTAATTTTCATCAATGACATAACTAGCGTTATTAATAATAGAAAACTCATGTTTGCAGACGACTTGAAATTATTCACCACAATATCAGATATTTCTGATTGTATTGCCCTTCAGGAAGATTTAAATCGAATTGATAATTGGTGTACCATCAACCTTCTTTGTCTGAACCTATCAAAATGTAAAATTCTAACGTATACAAGAAAATGTCCTCTTACCTATAAATATAAACTACAGCATATTCTTCTAGAACGTGTCGCCGACATAAAAGATTTGGGAGTTTCCTTCGACTCCAAATTGAGTTTCAATATTCATATTCGAAATATTGTTTCCGCAGCAAATAAGATGCTAGGATTTATTAAAGGTAACACTCAATCTTTCACAAATCTTTACTCGATCAAAGTTCTCTACTATAGTTTCGTTCGTTCAAAATTAGAATACTGCAGCATAATATGGAGTCGCTTCTACCACAAATACGAAAATTTACTGGAGTCGATACAAAGAGAATTTCTTAAATATTTATACTACAAAAAGACAAACATGTATCCCCCACTTATTTATTCATATGATGAATTATTGCAGACATTCAAATTTTCCAAACTCTCTGATCGACGTAAAATCTTTTCAGTTATATTCTTATACAAACTAACTCATGATATGGTCGACGATTCAGAATCCTTAGCTATGTTACGTTTTCATATTCCTTCAGTCTCTACAAGATATACGAAATGTTTTCATTTACCAACTGCGTCCTCAAATCTCCTCCTTAAATCTCCTTTATATTTGATGTGCTCACTTCATAATTCGATTCATAGCGAAGTTGATATTTTTGGTTGTTCTTTTATCACATTCAAACGAAAAGTTTCAATTATTTTTGATAACAATTGAGTTACTTTTTTTTTTTGCTCTCTATCGCGTTTGTATAGGTACATATGTTGTTTTTTTTTTGTATTTATTGTATTTTTTTGTATTTCTACTTTTTTTTTCCAATATCATTGGTTTTGGTTTAAATTACTATGGCTTAATACTATACATTGTTTTTATTTTTAATTGGTATTATTTCTTTTTTGTTGATATATATTTTCATATCACTTTGTATTAAATTAAAATATGATTTGTAATTGGGTCTTTGACCTGTTAATCAGTTTTAAATTAATAAATAAATAAATAAATAAATAAGAGTCCGTCATACCTGTAGCATGTAAAAGGCGTGATTGATATATATATATATTTTTTTTTTGCAACCCTGAGTATCATATAGGTGCAGACTCAGTTGAATCAGCAAACAACTCATTCCCGAAATTCAGTGTTGTTTCCTCTAACTATAATATCAAATGGATCTCGATTTGTCTTATGCATAGTGATTGAAAATTCAAGTGCAGAGGACAACTGAAACTTCCGTTTGAATTTTTATGCAATCATACCATTCACCTCAACTTCATTGATTAAACTCAAAATCTATAGCTTCATTAATAGCGGACAGTTGGAACTAGACTAACAGCATGCTTTTTCAAATGTACTACCCTTGATTTTTTTTTATTCAGTTAGATCTACAATCTAGAACTCTTTAACTGACATGCAGAAGAGCAGCGGTACTGAGGTGCTTTGGCACGTTCCAGATGCAGAGCCTCACATAATTATATAGATGAACTCCTCAAAGTACAATTCAAATCTTGAACACTTTCAAAAATCAGAATTACAATTTATTCTGTCACAATATCAAAAGCTGGATTATTATATGTAGGGCAATAATTGTTCCAGGAGTCAGTTTTATGGATATCAGGCAACAAATAGAGTTGACAAGAAACTGTAGATCTATTCCTACATTGATTATTATTTGTCCATTTCCAGTATTAGGAACATGGAATGTAAGAGGAACCAATGAATCGGGAACACTCAAAAATCTATCAATGTGCTTAGCACAATATAAGATTGACATACTGGCACTTCAAGAAATAAAGCAAAAATCAAACAACATAATAGCAGTAGATAATTATATATACACCAAATAATTTGACACAGGTTTTATGATAAAAAAAGAATTGAAGCAGAAAGTTATAAAATTCGAACCAATGTCCGAACGAATATGTACAATACGACTAAGAGGAGTGTACCGAAAAATCAGTATTATAAATGTACATGCACCAACAAACGAGAAGGACGAGGAAGAAAAAGATAAATTTCATGAAGAGCTTGAGAAAATAATAAATTCGATACCAAAATATGACTTAAAAATAGTTATTGGAGATCTCAATGCAAAACTAGGCAAAGAGAAAATGTACAAGACTATAATAGGTGCACATAGCAAACATGATGAAACAAATGAGAACGGACAAAAGTTGATTGATTTTGCAGTAACCAACAATATGAAAGTTATGAGCACACATTTTGGAAGGAAAGATATATATGAAGGAACATGGGTATCACCTGATGGGCGTACATGTAATCAAATAGACCATGTATTGATAGAGAGTAAGCATGCGAAACAAATTAAAAATATCACAAGCAGAAGAGGTGCAATATTAGACATCATTTTCTTGTAAAAATAATAATGAGACAAGAGTTGCCAAAAGTAACACAGGATGAACACAACCGTTTGACACGATATGACATCTCGCCACTAACTAATGAGAAAAGCAGAGAGCAGTTTCAAAGTCTACTATCGAAGGAGCTAGAGCTAGCAGAGCAAGTTTCCGAGAAAAGGGTAGGTATAAAATGGAATAAATTGGAAGGAGCAATACTTGAAGTCTCAGAACAGATGCTGCACAAAAATGTGAGGAACAAAAATAAGGAATGGTTCGACGAAGAATGCAGAAGTGCAGTTAGGAAGAGGGATATGGCTAAAAGAAACCTACTACAAGATAACTCAAATAAAAATAAATTGAAATACAACATGCATAAAAGACGAACGAAACAGTTGTGTAGACAAAAGAAAAGGCCAATGATGGAAGAAAAAATGATAATATTTGAAGAAGATTTTGAAAACAAGGAGTTGAGAAACTTTTATCAGAAGGCCAAAAAACAAAGAACAGAGTATCAACCGCCACTAGTGTACTGTAACAATATAGAGGGAGAACTAGTGACAGCAAAGGACAAACTACATGTATAGGAAAAATATTTCAAGGAAGTGCTAAATGAGGGGAATCTGACTTTGGAAACTACAAACGAAACCGAAACAATTCAACAATAAGGGAATAGTATAGAGCAAAGCCCACCAGACATGAATGAAATACGAGAAATACTGAACCAGTTGAAAAATAATAAAAGCCCGGGAATAAACGGAATTACATTAGAGGTATACAAAAATGCAGGAGACAAAGTAATCCAGTATATTATGAAAATAATAGAGAATATATGGCGGACTGAACGTATGCCTGTGAGATGGAAGGAAGCACTAATATGACCAATTTATAAAAAGGGGGAATGCGAGAATTACATAGGTATAGCACTATTAGATGTGGCGTTTAAAATTTTAGCAGGATGTCTGAAAAATAAAATACAAAAACAAGTGGACAATACCCTAGGAGAATATCAAGCTGGTTTCAGACCGAACAGATCAATTACGGATCAAATATTTGCATTGAAACAAACTATAGCGAATGGTTATGAACACAATCCAAGCCTGCAAATGTTGTTTATAGACTTTAAACAAGCATATGACACAATGAATGAGACTGTATGAAGCACTCGTAGAACTAGGAATGCCCAAAAAATTGATAAGATTAATTAAGATGACCCATCCTGGTGGATGGAGAAACGTCAGAGAACTTCGATGTAAACAGAGGACTGAGGCAAGGAGACCCAGTATCACCCGTCCTGTTCAACCTGGCGCTAGAGTGGGTTATAAGGAAAAGCAGAATCTACACAAAAGGAACCATTTGTCAACTAAATCACCAATGTTCAGCGTTTGCAGACGAAATAATGTTAATAACCAGAACAAAAACAGAATTAAAGAAGGTATTCAAACGTTTAGTCCGAACGGCGACAGAAATGAGATTAAAAATGAACGAGGATAAACCAAATACATGGAGATAGAGTCGGATCATCAAGAAACACAAGAAGAGTCTTTCAAAATACAGGTTGGGGGAGGTAAAACCTACGCATTCAAGAAAGTTAAAAACTTTGTTGACTTAGGTGTTACGGTAAAAAACAACAATAACGAAGAGCGGGATATTATAACACGGATAACGAAAAGAAACAGAAGTGCGGGAGCTATGACGAAACTATTAGAATCAAAAAGTGTGTCAAGAAGTGCAGAAAAACGGCTGTATAAAACCATTATAAGACCAGTGGTACTATATGGTAGTGAAATGTGGGTGCTAAACAAGACTATGCAAAATAAACTAGAAGTGTGGGAGAGACAAATTCTGAGGAAGATTTATGGTGGTAAAAAAGAGGGTGATGTGTGGTTGAGACGAACTAATACCGAGCTTATGGAACTCCATAGTGAGCCTGGAATAGTGGAAGTGGCTAAAGCACAAAGGTTACGGTGGCTCGGGCATGTGCTGAGACTACCAGGGGACAGAGTAGTAAGAAAGATGTTAGACGGAGGTGTAGTGAAAAAAAAAGAAGGGGAAGACCAAAGGAGAGGTGGTATGAGGCCGTGAAAAAGGATTTAGAGACACTAGGGATTACGAACTTTAAGCGATCAGCAGAGGACCGTGATAATGGCGAAAAATTGTAACAGAAACCATGGGCCTACTTGGCCTGCAGCGCTAAATTATATATATTTCCAATTTCCTCTATAAGAAAATGAGTTCAATTTTTAGCATCAATCAGAAAAAGGAATCATGATATTCGGAAAATAGTCATTACGAATAATTTTATGGAAAGAAGATTATTTGAATTTTAAGTTGTTCAATATGAAATCAAAAACTTGACGCATTATGTCACCTCCCTCAAGAAGAATAACAAATCATCGATTGTTCCTGAAAAAAGTGATTGTGTGTCACCGGATCGTCAATGTTGCAAATGATATACGAATTCAGAAAGAAATAGTTTGTTTTTTGTGAGAAAATGGAGTTTCTCGATTAGTACCTATTTCGAATTTTCTGATTGTCGCATTTTTAATTGAGCTCTCGAAAATCAATGCGAAATATTTTAAATTGAACTTTAGCTTGCCAGCATGAATTAATTTTTCAAAGAATTGTGGACTTGACTGTTAGAATAAGGCTGAGGAATTATCTGAGCCAGAAATATTTCTCGCTGAGAAAGTATTCAACAATAAAGCTTAATTTTTCCATTTCACTAATAATGAACTGAGATATTGCAAAGGATATCGACTCATTCAGTGGAAATAATACCAAAAGCTTCAAGCATCAGATTTCAACATGAATTTTTAGTATTTTTTTCCAATTGGTGACTTATTTCAGCTTATTACTTTCTCATAAAGTTAAGATACGGATATTTATGGTAATGGAGCAACGAAATGAGGTTATCTCCGAAGTATGTTTGCAAAAAGTTATTTTTTATCACAAACGGAAATGATCGTTCTTCTCTGTATGCAGGAAATGGTAGTTCTTATTCTCTGGAGTTAAAAAAAAAAACGACATTCTCTTGAAAGTAGAATTCTTCATATTACTTTTGCTTCAGAAAATTCATGATGAAAATGCTCTGACAGAGTCTTTAATGTATTGCTACATATTTCAAAGTGTTTGGGTGGGCAACCAATAGCACTCACGTGTGATGATGCAATCAGCTGCATTTGTTCTCAACTTTACAAAAAGTCAACTGTTGGATTTTAACTTGCGACCTCTTGGTCGCTTGGGTGCTCGGCCACTGCACTAGCCTTAGAACAGTAGCTAGTTTCAAATTTTGAACTAATCTGTAACTAAATTAATAGGTTCTCATGTATCATTTTCTATTTTAATCAATGAACGTAGGTAGTACTGACAAAAACTATTATTATTCGCTTGTCACAATCTTTTTTATTTGTCAAAAATCTTGTCGATTGATTATTGTGTCCTAAAATACGTCTATCTATCTGTATTTCTGTGCTTATTCATGAATTCTGAATGAAATAATATGCAAACTGCATGAAGTGATTTATTTTTTAATGAACCCAATGTAATGCACTCAATTCTCCATTTGGCCCAATTTGCACTTGAAAATTATAACTTTCTCTCTATTTTTAAGTGTAACGTACTATTTGTTACGACTAAAAGTGGAATTCCATTCTTATAGCAAGAAGCTTATCACAACAATGATCAGATTATTATCTCTAGAGAAAGTGTTAACATTTACTCTCAACTGAATCCATGATATTATCTTCGCTCAATTAAACTTGGTTTTCAAAGAATATACAACAAGTTTCTCAAATTTTATTGCCGAATAATTCAAATTTTCTGCACTCAGACATCAAATATTTTTTTCAGCGAAAATTGACATTTTATTCAAAAGTTTTTCGACTCATTTACTTTTCATTGTTACGGAGCTTATTTGTATTTGGGAGATTTATGTTCGGTTTTCTATCTTCAACAACGCGAAAACAAAGCATTTACGCATCCTTGCTCCGCATCCGTACCAAAAATTACCAGTTAAATTTTGTAGCCTGAAAATATATTTGTGAATTCACATTGGTAACACTATGCTCAACTTCTATTACCAATCAATTTATCAAGTTATCTATAGATTTTGAATGTCAACTTGTATTCTGAGCTCTCTTTTTGTGTGCTTGTTTGTAAAAATATATAAATCAATAAATGTATGGTAGCAAAATCTACGATCATGCAATGCTCAAAGTAAAAATATTTCGTGTCCCATTAGATTTTAATGCAGTTAACTTTCATATTCTGAATCTAATTTATCTGTAAGTTTATATTTGTAGTACTCCTCACTGATCTACTGCTTGATTTTTGTTAAGTTCAAATGTCAACTTGTGCTCTGTTGTGTATTCAATAACTCTCAAGATGAGGGAATTGCGGGCCGTAGAAAGAATCCAATGCGCAAGACGTATATAAACGAACATTATGATAATTGGTCATATTCTACCTCATGTTAATTTTTTACACTAGTTGCAATAATTACTATCACACTTCAGTGAGGGATGTTATTACTATTAACACCAAACATTCATCTGTCTTGATGTATGATATAATCGTTTTTCATTATTCCCCTGTTTCAAATGAAATTTTGTACTATGTACTCTGAAAGTGATAAAGCACATATCATGAAACTTAAATCTAGTTGAATCATCAAGTCACCATTCAAACTTCTGTGATATGCGATGTTAATCAGAATGTAGGAGCTCAGAGTTTTCTTGTTTGTATGAGAGATATGTCTAATATAGGAACGCTAATTAATATACGACAACTTCCTCAATCAATAGCTGTGTGAATAGTGTCGGAATAGTTATCATGCTGTTGGTAAGATTGTAGATCTCAAGCAATTGTTTCACAGTCGATGGGAATATATAACTCAGTTTTTACCTGAAGACTAACAATTTGCTGCATTGTTTTATAGAAGCAAAAAAATACAGATACTATCAATATAAGATTTGTCATCCTACATTTTTCGGATTATTGCATCGGTAGGATACTGCATTCATTCCAACAAAAACAGCAAATCAGATTCTAGAACGGATATGAGAAATATAGAAACGAAAACTAGAAATCACAGAGATGTAGGGCAAATCAAATATCGATTTTACATCTGCGAGTTTGAAAAGTCATTAAATGAGCATAAAAATATTGTTTATCCGAATTATTTGCGATTGTTATATATAGAAGAAGTTTATGGGCAATAAAATCTACAATTCATGAAATCTAAAGATATTTTCTCCAGCTTCCTGTCACAGAATTAGCTTTTAACTTCCTATTTTTTTGGAAAATGTTTGTCTTCATCTGCTGTGGAGTTGGAAAACGTTGTTGGTTGATCATAAAGAATAGAAATGACAATTTATAAGGCGCCAACGACCTTTCTATTGCTGCCACAGAACCGCGAAGTTCAAGGATGACAAATAGCCCATAAATAATATTGAGAAATATATGTTGAACAGACTGCTATCAGTGTTTGTTGATATATAAGCTTCTCTTTATGATGCACTTCCAAACTAAATGTATCATTGTACAAAATATATAAAGGGACTTTTGTTACATCAAATGAGCAATGAACCTTTGCCTGATATTTCACTCACTTTCTGTATTTATTGAACCTAGTTCCAAATACGCCCCACTTTTGTGGCTTCAATAAGAAATTAGATATTACAAAAGCTTCGGCTTCAAAGAATATCAAAGCTAGCAAAACAAGGATATACTTTAATATTCCGTACTTTTAACTGATAAGAACAACAAGAGTGTTACAAGGTATCTGATGACTAAGGTTTATGTCAAAATATGGAACAAATTTGAGATATTTTGTGTAATAATTTCCAAATCTCATAACTTGTATCAACAAAAATATTAGAAACATGATACTTTTGAGCTCCGCCATTACTCACAAAACTTTTACGATAAATTGAGAATTATGTTCAACAGATTCATTCTCTGTAAAAACGTCGATAAAATTACTCATGGACATTGTAATGTATATTCCAGGACACAAATTCCACGGCAATATGTTATTACTTTAAGAACGTAGTAAAGGCAATTTGAAATCTGTCCGATCTTTAGATTAAATTCCATCACAAGTATTCTCTTAGGAATCGCATGCGATAATAAAACACGTACACTTACAAGTCACCATCGTGGCTAAAGGAATTCACCATTTTTAGTAATGAATATTGGTACGTCTACAATTTTTAGCGCATTTTTCCGAAAAAAGCGCTATTATATTCACTTTGGCTGGCTGGCTGGCTGGCTGGCGTGACGCTGAGATCTCAGCAACTATACTATTTACAGACTTGAAACTGGTACTAAATAAAAGCTGCTGTTTCGTAGGCTTGCACAAATTGCTTTAATTCAAGCTCAGTGATTGTGGAAAATTGAATTATTAAATTACTTGTTTCAAGTGAAACAATGTCCATAGATATCTATGACATTAGGGATATGGCAACTAAAATTTATTAAAGTAGATAAAAATTTAGTTACAACTTTCGCCGCGGGTGTCACTATTATTATGTACAGTTGTCAAATCTGTCCGGGATTCATTCAATGACTTGTTTGACGCGAATTTGAAGCTTATTAGAATGAATTATTATTATTGGATGAAAGTTTGTTCACTTTTGGTGTATTTTTTTTTATATAGCTTTGATAAAGATCAAATTATCATTTTAAGCTACAGCACTTGGCCTCCTGTCAGTCAATAACTAAACAATGAAGATTAAAAGGTATTTTTGAGTTTGTACATGTATAAATTATGTACCTATTAAATAGTCAACTTGAAACTAGTACTAAATGGAAGCTGCTGTTTCATAAGTTTGCCCAAACTGCTTGATTTCAAGCTCAGTAATTGTAAGAGATGGTAATTTGCGAAATCTCTGAGGTAACAAGCATTCATGAGCTGTCAAAAATGCGCTTTCATCATATAGATGATTCTTCCATTTTTTTAATCTTGCAGTAAATTGTTTCACTTCAAATAACTATTTATGTAGTATATAATCTAGAGCTTCTCTGGACGAGTCACAGTTTATTCATTCAGTGAGAGTTCACAAAGTCGATTATGACAGATGAATAACAAAAAAACTTCTGCCATCACTTGACATGAGTCTTTTTTAACTTTGTTTATATTAGCGAGGCACAATTGGATACCCAAATGTGCTTTTCTGGTACAATGGTCATCAACGTCATCTGTTTGTAATCAAAATGCTATCTAGATACAACCTAATATGAGAATAGAATGTTTATCATCGTAGAGCAATTTTTCTATAATCTTAAATCTTTTGGTACCTGATCAGTATATGATTCCTCCTATAAAAAATAGAGTATGAAGACAAACATGCATGTAGAACAAAAAATTCATATCCATTTAAAATCTCCGGGTAGATAAGTGAATCTGACAGCATAATACTTTCCCTACCCACAGCCACAAAATAAAAAGATCCAAATCCCACACGAACAAATTGAAGATCAACAAAGAAATTTCAAAACCTTCTTAGCTACTCTCTCAATGAAAGTTGTATCGAAAGGAGATGTAAAAACGCCTGAGGAGGCTTTCTGTTGTACACAACATCACCATCAGCCGCGTTCTTCTTGTTCTTGCGCGTGGTCTGGTATCTAGATGACCTACATCGGACAGGATGCGGACGTAGCTTAATGAGAACGCTTGTCAAAAGTGAACACTGAACACAAGGTATCAAGTATTGATCATTAGTAGCACAAAATGAGATAAAAATTTTCGTGAGAACGGATGTGGATAACTGTCAAAGAATATAGATTTGATATTGATTGTCGGGAACAACTTCATAGGACCAAATGAACAATGCAGGATGCTAATTGTATGTAAAGTATCGCGGAAATAATGCCCGAGTTTAATCACTCAATCATTCTTTCATATTTCATGAAATTCATGATCTAGATTGAATTTGTCGATTATTCATTTCCAAACTATTTTCAATTGAACAAAAAAAATAATTCATACAAACATGCATGTATTATAAAGAACTCGAACCAGTTGCTCCAATATTCGTAGTGTAAATAGATTATCTTGGATAATTTGCCCTCTGAAATATCCAACCCACCATTCACGTGGAACGATGAAGAGTGGAAGCTATCACTGTTTCTATAATATGAAAGAAGAGCAAAACATTCATAATTAATAACAAAAAGCCAGTACAGTGAATAGTAGAAATTAAAATAGAATGACAAGCAAAATACCATACACTCCTGCAATTCACTCTGTTTTTGTTGAAGCTCTTTTGACATAAATGAACATTAGAGCTTCGTAAAAAAGCTGACATTGAATATAAACAGCTTTCTACGAGAAAGACAACTGGAATTTGGTTGTTAATCTAGACTGTCTCAGATTATTATATTTTAGCCGTGAAAACAAAATATTTTGATGAATATCGATAATTAATTTTGATACAGTCTTATTTGAAATTCAGAAATGAGAAGAAGTACTATTTCTTACACGATATAGTATAAGAAAAGACGACTGAATAGGTATTCGACTATTGATTGATACTAGTGATCGCTCAGGTGTTCCAGGTAAAATTCATTTGGTATTCGACGCTCCATCCGGAACTAAAGCTAGGATTAGTGGTTCCCATTAAAGATTCTGAAGTGTCTTTCTCCTTGCAACCCTCGGCACGGTAGAGTAACCATTACGTTTTTCTTCAGTCATTTTCCTATTCAGTGCATATTTTCAGATATATTCCAGCAAAAAATAATATCGTTCTCAGCGATAGCTTGGAATTGAACATCCTGTATATTATTGAAACTTTCTGCACTCCTTCTCCATTTGAACTTAGAGTATGTTATATCTCACATTCCTTTATGTGCACGATACCAAGTTTTATCTCTACGTGAAATTGGAGATAGGACACTCTTGTATATAATTTTTGCTCCCAGCACTTTTTCTCCACATGAACTTCAAGTCTGCTGAATCTCACATACCTCCGTGCGCGTTACAAAGTTAGACAAAAAAAAAAACAAAATAGGACACCTGTATATAATTTCAGCATTCTGTATTACTTCTCTGGAAAGTATGCCACATTCCTGCGAGCACACGGTACAAAGTTTTCTCTTGACGTAGAATAAGAATAGGACATCTTGTAAATACTTAGCTTTCCGCACTCTTTTTTCATATAAACAACAAGTATGACAAGTCTCACATTTCTTCATGCGAACAGTACAAAGTTTTCTCTTCTCGTAAAATTAAAATGGGACACCATGTATATAATTTCAGCTTTCTGCACTTCCTTTTCCACACAAACTGTAAGTATGCTAAGAATCACATCACTTCGTGTTCGTGCGCGCGGAACTAAGTTTTTTCTTCACGTAAAATCGAAATGGGACACCTGTATATGCTTTTATTCACAATCATTATAGTAATTTGGCAATTCCTAACCTTTTGGAGGTTGGGAAGTATGTAATTTCCAACTGCAATGACTAGCTCACGGGTCGGAAAAGCGATACTTCTATCTCTTGGGTAGGAAATGTTTATGTAGGGTTGCCTAGCATCAGTCATGAATCTTTGTTGGAGTAAAATAATCCGTGCTGTCAGAAATACCGATCATATAATCTAATGATCCAAATAAAACAATTAATATTGAAAAGAAGCGGATTTATGTTGCAATTCTGTGTAAATCTATGTCTTATAAATTCATAAATTTGTAAATTATGAACAAAATCCCTATGAACTCACATACGTAGCACTTTTGTTTGGTTCGGGGCAAGGGAATAACTCCATTTCACTGTTATAACTTATTGATATCTGCACTTATCACAATTTCAATGGATATACGTATAAATAACTTGGTTCATAAATCATAAATCCTACAAATGTCAAATTAATTAAATTTTTCAAAACATTCTTGTTTTCATAGACTACTACATCAATTTATTTTGTTGAAAAAAGAAAAAAGTTGGATCAATTATTTCTCGGAAAATTAGGGATGATTGTGAATAAAATAGTATACATACTTCGGTGAGGATTTCATATCAGCCTCGAGCTATATCTGATCCTCGAGGCTTCGCCTCTCGGTCATATAATAAGCTCTCGGCTGTAATGAAATACTTCCCACCTCAGATGCTATTACCTTTTTGCACCTATTCTCTACATAAACTTTAAGTATGCCAGTTCTCATATTCCGTCATGCGCGCTGTACAAAGTTTTCTCCTCACGTAAAATAAAAATAGGACATCCTGTATAGAGTTTTGGCTTTCTTCTTCTCTACACAGACTTTAAATATGCCAAGACTCACTTTAGCCGTGTGCGCGGTACAAAGTTTTCTCTTCACGTCGTGAAATTCAAATGGGTCATCTGTATATGCCTTCAGCTTTCCGTATTCCTTCATATGAACTTCAAGTATGCCAACACTCACATCCTTCCGTGCGCGCAATATGCTTAAAGAAGGATACAAAGCTTGCTCTTCACGTATTAATATATAGTTTGAATTGGAACACTCTGAATATAATTTTTGCTTTCTGCACATCTTCTCCATATAAACTTCGTATATGCTGAATCTAACACTCCATCGTGCAAGCAATATGCTTGAAAAGAGAACCGAAAGATTTCTCTTGGCGTATCAATATATAGATTCTAGATCTATGAGGACTCAGCTTCATTTCTTCCCAAGGGCTCTCGTGCTCCAATAAAATAGAGAACATAAATAGATTACTACAGTCTTACTATTTTTAAGCTTTGTAGTTCACATATTGCAATAAATGCGTGAACTCATGCATCCCGGCTCTACTACAATATAGACAAATGGAAGTTGAATTTCATCAGCTGGATAAAAAAAAATTGTCAATTCATATTGGTAGCATTGTGCACAATAACAAGCTCCGATATCAAATTTCAACCTCTGATCTGTGCTCTCTTGTTGACTGTTTGATAAATGTTGAAATATAGAGTTCGGGGACTAATAAAAACTTGTATGCAACACGTATGTGAACAAGCATTATTATATTTGCGGTCTAGGACATTTGGGCACGGCCGAAAGGGCGCAGAGACACTTGGGCGCGGAACACTTGGGCGCGGAACACTTGGGCGCAGAGACACTCAGGCGCAGAATTTCCTAAATATCTATGAGTTATTATAGAAGAATCATAGTTCTTAAAGAAATTAGCATACTTATTATCATTATCAGTTTTAACAAATAATTTTAATATTGAATAGATTTTTTGCATTAAACTCTGTATATTTATTTCTATCTCTTGATATTTCCATTTTCTATCCGGAAGTCTTCTTCTGATAAAGATTTTCGGATAGAAAGTCGAAACGTCAAAAACTAGGAATAAATACATAAAATTCAATCCAAAAAATCTATTTATTATATGATATAATTCAAAAACACATGCATAGATAGTTTTCATATTAATATTTATATTATATTATAATGATTTTCTCATTATAAGACTAGTTGTTTCAACAATAAAATAATCTTTTTAGATCCGTGGCTCTCAGAATACAAGGTGAAACTTTTTATTTCAAATTCTAACCCAGATTTCAATCACTTATTCAATTCAGTTTCTTTCTATAAATTTCTCGATATAACATCTCAATACACATGATAAAAATTGAGAAAATGCGATTATTTATCTCCAAATTTGAAAATCGATGAAAGTGAAAAAATCGACTTTGTTGAAGGTATTCAGAATTTTACAACTTCTGCACTCTACATATAAAACCAATATGCCTCAAAATAGGTTTTGCATTCCAAAGGAGTCTTCATAGTAATAATATTATACTAACGTCTAGCCTTTGCTGTTAATCCTGCTAAATATATTTTGATTGTGATATATTCAGTGATTCCTAAGGTGGTAGTTTCAGTTTATAATTTTGGGTTTTGCTTAAGCCGGTATATCTTTATTGTTGGAGAAGAAATCACATATATAATAATTTCACAAAAATATTGTGAAATAATGTTTATTGTCTTTATTTGTTTATCATATATGTATGTACCTAACACTTGATTTCACTTTCAAGTTGCCCTTGTGGGGAGACAATTAATTTTTTTGAAGATTTTCATAGTAGTATCCTTACGCTTTATGTCTCTGTGTTCAAATGGGCCCGCGCCCTAATGAGCTCGCGCCCACTTGTCTTCGCGCCCTAATGACCGCGCCCAAATGTCCGGACTCGTTTTATTTGGCATGCCATTTTTTCGGAATACTTGACCTCAGGTCATAAGGTCATAGTACTTAAATTTGCACAATCGTTGCATGAATTGTAATCATGCATGAAATATGCAAACTTATACATTAAACCATGAGGACAAGTAGTTCGAGACTAACTTTGCTGAGGCACAAATATTATTTGTCCAAGTGTCAAAATGAAATTTTGTACAATGAATAATTGAAGAATGATGTTAAAATCATGATATGACGATCCAACATCAAATTTTATCATACATATTGCTTATATCAACTGAGCTACTTACTCTGTTGTTACTATTTGCCCGCCATCAACAGTATTCTGGAAAATTGTTTGTATTCATTTGAATTATGACTTTACGAATTCTATATGATAAAAAAGTTTTACAAAAACATTATGTAAATGGTTTTATCAATACAGATCATATTAAAAATGTACCGATAGCCTTTCTATTCTTCCGAAATATCTAAATCATGAAAAATTGGAATTCAGACTTGTGTCTCACAAAATTCAAATCTAAGAATCGGTATTCGAAACCAAGGTGGTCATCAGAATTTTAATCTCAGATCTTATAATGATATTAGGGACAAAACACGTATCTACAGTTGACTGATCTAAGATAATGGATTTAAATTCGATTTCTAGATTTGAATTTTTGTGGGACACAGGGCTCTGAATTCCAATTTTTCTATTGGAATGTTGCACAGATCTCTTACAAATGTCACAATTTATCATGATATATATATTTCATCTGAATTATAAGTTCTTCGAGATTTCAGTTCCATTTAATTTTTGATACTGGATGATGATGTGAATCAATTCCTTCTATTTTTAGGAAACTTATTGACAAATTTATTGCAGTCTTTTCTACTGTTCCCAATTCAGTAGACACTTTTTTTGCCAGAATATCAAAAAATGTCTTTCAAGTATCTTCATGATTGAGGATGCTAAAATTTCATATTTATATATATATATGCACGAATAATTTGATGTTTAATAATTGTTTTTCTATCTTGCGTAGAGTTGCTACTTCACGCATAACAAACGATGCGTAAAATAAACACTTCTTTTGTTCCTCTTCTACCACTATTTAGCGCGTAGCGGTTAAAATTCATTAAATGAATGTTTGCAGCACTTTTTACTGATCAATTTAAGAAAATTTTGTATGCAGTTAGAGTGCAAGCAAACATCATGATATTTAATAAATGATTTCAGTGACTCGAAAGGCTTTGTCACAAAATATTTGGCATAATGTTATAATACTCAGCTTCATACTCTTTCTACTCAATTTTTTCTTTTAATATCTGTGTGTGAGGCTCACTTATTTTTATAATTGTCTGAGCTCTATATTTTCTTCTTTGGGTACAGTTATCCAATTATTCAAAGTTTCAAATTATTTTTTTATACAAAAACTTGTATCAGATGCCATGTAAGAGTAACCTGAGATATCATATATTTTTCTTCAGAAAAGTATCGGAACATTTCTCAATGATTATTGATTTTCTGTATCCAAGATTTGCTAAATATATATCAAATAGATAATATCTATTTATTACCGCGTATCTGCATGTAGAAAATTTCTTTCAAATAGTTTGGTCAGATACTAGTGTATTATTTCTCAAATTCAGAAGAATCACGCCTTAAAAACCGAATGGCGACACATCTAGAGTCAATTTTGCTGTACATGGAACAGGAATGAGAAAAAAAATCAAAAATACAATACATTTGATTGTTTCACAGAAAAATCAGACTGAAAAATCGGTTTTTACACCGTTGTCCTAAATTGGGTGGCATCTAAAGAAACGTGTTCCATCCTTATTGGGACTCTTTAGTACATCCTAATCAAGTTTTAGATGATCGGCTAACTCACAAGTCCGAAGTATTGAGTATGTAATTCTTTATAAATAATATTATTCCTAATTTAGTATGAGGAAAATTGTGAGTGAAGGCAACAAATAGTGTTTACCAACGGGTCTTTCTTTTTGGGGATCTGAGCTTGGTCAAATATGTTCTATAAATTAATATAATTTGAAAATCGTTGTACCATTGTAAAATACTTCTTATAATTTCAAATATGTTAAGAAAAGTTCCAGAGTTGATGATGAGTGCAGTTGTTTGCCTCGAAACGTCCTATTTGTAACATGTGCGGGAATATATTTTCTCCAACACTGTTTTGGAATTTGCATATTCCATAACCAAAAATTATGTTGGAACGGATGACATAGCAAAAAATCGTCTAGAATGATTCCGTATGTCGCTCAGAATGATTCTGTATGCCGTTAGAATCATTTCGACGAATCAGAAGCTGTTAGTTTGGCTACTACCATGGTTACTTCCTAACAATTCAAGTATTCATATCTGGATTTGACGTTAGACATTTAATAATTTTTTAAGTTTCCTCTGAAATATTGGTGAGTTTCCAAAACCTTGTTAGAGAAAGTATAGTCTACAACATGTTTGAAATGGCGTATTCCATACTCGCGAACCGTAAACTTTTCGTTCGTTCAGAATATAGGCCATTCCAATACTTATTGTAGAATATACTATTCTGATATGAATATATTTGAATCACTCAAGGCCCTTTATAACCATTTTCCTCAAATAAATATGGATGTCTGCTGCAGACTAGATGCTCCAAATTCCTCACTTTATCAGCTTTCATATTCTTGCAATTTCTGCCTTTTTGAATTCACCAAATGCATAAAATATGTCTTTGACACAAAAAACTTCAAAGTTGCACTGTTGAGGTTGAGAAGTTTCTCTTAAGACTGGTTATCCACATTTGAAATAAAAACAGGTACATTTCTGAGAATGTAATCTGGTTTTCAGATCAAGAGATATAGATATTCATAGATCAAACTAAGTTTGACTATTTTTTTTTGTGGACAATTAGTGTCATTCCTTAGTGAATAAAATACAATAGGTTATGAAAAATTTATTAATTCTCAAATATTTATTTTGAAAACTAATATTTGAATACATTTTCCTCAAACATAATATGGCATACATATACATAACTTATAATCCTATTAAGTTTTTCACAGAACTAATTTGTTGGTGGTTCTGCAGAACTAACATTTGAAATTTGTTTGACATTTGTCTAACTATTCCAGACCGCTGAATCTTGTAGCAAATAAAATTGTCAATATCTTCTCAATGTTCAAAGTCTAAGCTGACTATACATTGCATTAATTTTCTGGATTACGACTTCAGAATCGATTTCCATTGAAAAAGACTTGCTCAATTTGTAACTTAGGCGATAAAGGAGTATAAGAGCTCTATAGCAAATGTTCTCGCACTTGAGATGTTATCTAGTTAACCTAGATTCGATCTCATTTATATTACTGGAAAATATGGAATTATAAACACATGAAAGTTTTAATGCGGCAAATATATAAAATATTGAATTGAATGATTTCTGTTAGAAGTTTCCAGACGGATTCAAACTTTCTAAAATTTGAACGTCTTAAGACATGGTCATATTTATGGAATCAATTATTGTGGGTGATAAACCTTCATATACTGAATGTTCAGTAATTGACGATAATTTGAAATAACTTTCTAATTATTATTAGTGACATGATGTTTTACATTGAAGAATGGATATAATAGAACCGTACAATATTTATCTTCTACTATACATTATTTTCAATAAATATCTGGGCTACAGGGTACAATACGTGATACATAATTCAATAGAAGAGTATCAGTAGCTGCCATAGCTTTAGAGACAGAGAACTAACAGACTCTTTTGATCTTACCATTTTTCGTATACTTCTCTATGAGTTTTTTTAGACTTATCGGTAAGGATCGTTTAACACGGTGAATTAAATTCTGCATTCTGTTTCGCATCTTAATGCAAAGAAAAGTAGAGCTTGGCATACACAAAATTTTGTGCATCGCACTCTGATTTGATGTAGGATATGGTACACTTTATTTCACATCAAAATAAAGATCGAAAAGCGAAACAACATGCAGCATTTGATGCACCATTTTGAATGGCTCCAACAATTGTGTTTTTTTTCTACAATTACAATAAACCATTCATTGATTTCAACTGAAGCGAGATTTTTTTTACTGGGTAGTGTCATTCTTTCTGAATGTATCACTTCCTAAGACTATCCAATCAGAATTTTCCATTTATAGTTATGGATGAATAACGTCAATCATACCTTTTATTCAATAGGGAGTGGAAGACATTTATAATGCACTTGATTGATTTTTACTCAGCTGTAGGCTGCGATTACTAGTCATCAAGTAACAGGTACTTATATTTAATGTTTTAAGAATATTCAATATATACAATGTCTAACAGGTTTTATCAATATTTCCATTCGTTCGAACGATTGAGATTTGCACCAGACAAGTAAATTTGCTTGAAAACCCGTGAAATTTGGAATGGTCAATTGCATTGGGAATTCATTCTCAAGAAACACAAAACCAACAAAGCAAAAGTGATTTCGACGATAATTCAACGTTTCAACAAGATTTTGAAGGGTCAAGTGGTGAAATGAGATGGTGCTACACGGATGGATTGGGTAACAGTTTCGACAGATTCACAAAAAAGTATGATTTCGCAGAACACAGGCTAGCCGAACACGATAGGAACATTTTTTAGAATAACTATTGTGACAAAGATACAAGGAAACAATATTTTGAATACATTATTTTCTAGGATCCGTACTTGAATGGCTTGGTTGGTGAAAATTGGTATATTTTTGATATGGTTTATATCTATAACCGGACAAGGGACTTTTCCTCCGTATATATTTTGTATTTCTTGAGAAACGATTCAACGATCCAATCAATCAATTTGACTACTTGATACCGGTGCAGACAGTATGAGATATCAAATTCAAACCAGTGATGGTACTACACTGAATCGATATTGACAAAGTCTCATCTCGTCTTGATCGCCTAATTTTGGTCACTTTGATCCGTATCTTATTTCCATACCAAAATAACCTGATCTAGTACCTATGATACATTCTGATCGGCAATATGTTCTGCTTCCATTGTAAATTGACTATATTCATTGGGTCAACGTCAATAACAATTCATGAAAGCTCTACCACTGGTCTGTTGCAATAGATAACACTGGTAGATAATTTACGACTTCATAAATTTTTTTAAAAGTATTGGTGTCAATTTCAATGTATTTTGATGTGGTGATTTCATATATCATACTAAATCTTTCTTGGCAGCTCTAGCTTTTGAGATATTTAAATTCTTCACATTCATTTACATTTAGGCAGTAGTTTTTTTTTCTTGTTTTACCTAGCACATCTGTTAATTTAATAGTGAATATTACAATGACTACGGAGAGGAGACCTTGTACGAACGATTCAGACAGTTTTTGTTTTATTCGTGGTGGATATATCTAAATACAGTATCGTAAATATATTACAAATAAAAGAAACCTTTGGACTTCAGGGATGCGGCCATCGAGAGGGTCACTAGTTATTGATAATCAAAATGTGATGAATCCCCATTTAGTGAATCGATATCGAATTATTTTACCACCGCTTCATAATAAACTCGGTATTAGGAAACAATTTATTAAGGTCCTTAACAAAGATGGTGGATGTTCTGCTTACCTATCAAATCTCCTGAGCTAAGTGCAGAGAAATTGAAAGTAGGTATTCTCGATAGTCCACAGATTAGACTGTTGATCAGAAATACAAAATTTTGTTGAGAACATATGAGCTCGAAAAGAGGACATGGAAATAATTCGTTTTTAAAATCCAAAAAGTCAGCAAACTATTCACAATTGGTACAGGACATGTTGTCAAGTCTGAGAGATTTTTGGTGCAACAAGAACATTGAAGCTCATCATTTACATTCTCATTTGGATCCATTTCCTGAAACTCTTGGAGATTTTAGTGAAAAACAGGATGAAAGATTTTATCAAGATACGAGTTATGAAAGAACGATACCAAGGATGATGGAACACTTATATGATGGCATATTATTGCTGGAATCTTTGTTAGGACCTTGAGCAAGCTCCTTATACCCGAAAGTCCTATAAAAGACAATAAAGTATGGATTCAAATCCACTTAAGTGTATGAAAGTATACATTTTCGTAAGAATTCATAGTCTGTATGTAATTCAAAAACAAGAGCTGCTAGAAAAAAACTAGTGCTAGTTTCGGAGTCAGAACTCTCAATTTAACCAAAAATGATTGACAGAATCAAGGGAAATTTTTCTGTGTTGACCAGTGTAATCATCTACAACCAGATGCTCATGAAGAATTTCATGTCTCATTTTCTAAGATTTTTTCATATCGACTGGAAAATGAACATGAAATACATAATAGTATATTGTACAACAAGTATAGAAAGTTACCTATTTCACACGAGGTGTGTAATTTTCAGTACGAGACGGAGTCGAGTGCTGGAATCACACAAGTGTGAAATGGGTGATTCTATACGTGTTGTACACTATACTTTCTCTACGATCACAGTTTTTAATGAAATATGTAGGTAAATCATCCGTATAACTGAGATTTTAAAGCTATTTTCACAAATGTAAAATAATTTAGGCATTTTAATTGTTTGCTCTGCTTATTTATTGTGACATTAATTTTAGCTATGATTTGGAACATTATTGATATATTTTCTATCAGTTGATTGACATTTCATTGTTGTGTAATCTAATTGTTGCAAACTACGGAAAGATTGTATCTGATTGGCTCACTCTCACCAAGCGACCTTCTGATTGGTTCATTAGTTAGAGTTTTCTGTGATCTCGGGTAGCGTGTTTTCTAAATTTTTGTCACTAACCATTTTCCAACTGCAGTAATGATATTCGTGGATATCTAATTTTCGTTATGATACAATAATTACATACATAATTTCTCGATTTCAACAGAATGTGATGAAACGTGTGTTGTCTGCTTCAATTTGACAGTTGTGATTCGTAGTGTTGCCAACCTTCGAAATATATATTACAAGAATAAGAAAATAATTCCAACAGAACTAAGTGCAATTTTGTTATATAAATGTGGCTTATAAAAGAGCAAACAGAGATTTATATCAAGTCCGTGATATTTATCAATAATCTAGCTGAATATATCATATATATCACCTAAAGAATATTCAGAATGAATCATCAATACATAAGTTGGTCAAACTGGTGTGAGAAATCATTTCTCACGACTTTTCGCACAGTTATGTGAAATTGTAAGTTTTCTAGTTGTGTTTTGTATGAGAAATATGATGTTTTCTATAGTGATCGTACAAAAAAAAATTTTCAAATACTGTTTTGAAATTTGTATATTCCACAACCAGAAATTATGTTAGAGCAAATATCATCCCAACATATAGCTTAGAATTATTCTGTATACCGTTGAGTATCATACCATCATCATTTTCGATGGATCAGAATCTGTTAGTTTAGTTGAAAGGCTACTTTTAACAATTTTGGTATTCATCTCTGGTTTGATATCTTAAAATTCAGAATGTTTCTTCCGAATTTTTGTTAGTATAGACTACAATATGCTTGGAATACCCGCAAACCGCAGGCCTCGCCCTCGACTCGAGGTACAATTTTACGCTCGTCTGGAATAAGTGCCATTTCAATACTTGTAAAATATACTATTCTAGACAGTACAGATCATTATATACTGGAATATTCATGTCTTCTTTTGTATCCAGCACATCATATCAATTGAAAATAAAAACTATATCATGTCCTGTTTGTTATAAATAACGTTTCTATAATATTGTTTGCATTCAAATCACAATGAATAGAATTTAATACTAATGATATGTACATTAAAAAATTATCCTATTTAAATAATGAATTTTCACGAATCTGGTAGAATACTTTTTGGTTTTGCCGTACTTGCTGATCTATATTCTCCATAACCGCCGTAGGGCGAATTATGTATGTCATCTTTGAAAGTTAAGCCACCACCGCTATGTGCGGCATTTCCATAATATTGGCTTTGATAATTATGCGGTCCGGCAAAAGGAGGTTCTTCTTTATAAACATGAGGATGATAACCAACTCCCGCAGGCGAGTAATGAGGAACAGAACTACCGTAGAAATTGCTTTGACCCAGTGTTGAGTGTAAATCCGGCTTGCAAAGCTTGAAGAAGCCAATAAGGCCAGGAATTACAATTGCGAAAAATCCAAGTAGTTTTTTGAATGATGCCAGACCAAGGATCAGTGGCAGGAAGAGGAGGAGTTTCAGTTTAAAAAGTTTCAAAATGATCAACATTGGAATGAAGAGTTTCTTCAACTGCTTGCGATCTGAAAATAAAAGATGGTTAGTGTTTGACGACTAAATTCAGTTGCATTTAATCATTCTTTTCAAGATTTATAGATAAATATTTCAGTGTACAGGTACTTCTAGCTTCTGTGAAGAGTGCGCAAAAGGATGTATCAAAATTTAGTGAGAGACATATTGCAAAATTTTTTCGAATGGATCTATTATTATGGTTGAAATCTCCATGAGGCCTCCAGAAAATAATCATATTTCAAACATATTTATTGGTGCACGCATTAATCTGTTCCAAAGTTAGATGATTACAAACTCAACTTCCACTAAGAATACTCTTCCATGTTGCCTGAACATCTCTTTCCAAGTAAAAGTGCATTAAAATTCAAATCCTCAGGAATAGAGAGAATCATGTTTTAAATATTTAAGACTTAGATGCAACAAAATTGTGCACATACAAGTTAATTAAGGACTATTTTCTTGAATATTCATGAGCCGGAATATGAAGTAAAAGCTACAGAACTTTTAAAGCAATGTTCCTGGATAACTTACTCCCTTCTCACTTATTTACGTTGAAAAGTTCTTGTAATTACGCTAATTAAAAGCAGCTTTTATCATACGAAACGTAATTTTATCTCATTCTTCTGTGATGCACTGCAAGAAATTTGTCTTTGGTGATCATTAATTCTTTATATAATTTTTTCATGGAAGTCCTGAACTTCATGTCGTCATATACCTTGACTTTATCGCATAATATTATAAAATAATCAGTTTCTGAAGTTTTAAGACAAATTTAAGTCTCCTTCAATGTTCGGACATATTAAAAATTCAATTGGAATAAAGAAACTGTCGTATTAGAATAATACATTTAGATTTATCTACTCATACAATACTGACACATTCAAGTCTTCGTAAATGAGCAAATGCAAGTATTGCAGGTATGCATACAATAATATAATTCTACTAATTAACTTTATAACCGACTATTTTGCAGCCTTTTTGTATCAAAGGTATACGTCCAAAATCTACAATTCCACAAGAATATGTACAATCAAATAAACATTAACTAGTTGGTCGTACTATTTGTCTACTTTGTTGTTTAATGTCCGAATAAATCAGCAGAATCTTCTGGAGCAAAGTTTCCGCTGATAAATCTTATTTAATGGAGTATTCTTGGAAATCTGACATTATAATGAACTGAATCTGCTTGGTTTTTTTCTTTGTTAATACTTACTGAAAATTGAATCTTTCTTGTCTTCAATAATATCAATTTCATCTGCGATCTCATCAACAAATCGAGGCGCATAACGACCCTCTTCTGTTACTTCGTTGGAGAATTGAACTTCGATTGCAGTTGATTTCAGAAACTTCTCCGCCTGAAATGTAGAGTTTCGATTTAATAAAGAGGCTCTATATTGAATCAATTGCTGGAATAAGTGTACGAATGGATGGCTCTTATTCAGATTTGTCTTATTTTTACTGAGTTCTTATCTTCGTGAAATTTCTTGTTCAATCGTAGCATCATTATACTTATCTGGAACAGATTCGATACCATGATACAGGATTGAATTAAAGTTTTACAGTGATATGTTTGATAAAAAGCAACAAGTGTTTCCACACAAACAGCGATAATTCAAAATCTTCAATTCTCTACTCCCAAATTATTCTGTATTTATGAATCTTTTATATCCAGGAAGTATCCGGTACGCAAGTAGCAACAACATGCAATATAGCATTTGAGTATCACTTCTAAAAAAAGCCTCAAATATTCAATTGGGTGTATCGAATCTTGAACATAACCATACTTTTCGCATGACGAACTTGACGAGTTGGTCCCATTCAGGTTCATCAGCCCTTGGGGTCGAGGAATATTCATAAGGTTCATGGACCAACGTCCTCAACTGGCTTCGAGGCATGCGGATGATTCGCGCATTCTCCGTTAAGTGGTAGGCAGGCTGAAACATACATATTCATGTTTAGAGGTTATATTAAATTGAAGATATTTGTTACACATTGTAATATTGACTGAAAGATCATTGCTAAGCGATTGGGGTTCTATTTGCATTTGAAACCTCGTATTAGCAGTGATTAGAATAATATTTTCTTTTAATGGAAGTGACATGAGTTTTTATCCAAATCAGAATATTTGTTTTTTCAAAAACTGTCATCAAAAGTGAACATTTACAGGCCGCGCAATACTTTGCAGTAAGGATGCGAAGTATTTCGCAACCAGGATGCGCAATATTCAGATAAACTGTATTGGTATCATAGCAACATTGAAATTGATACTGATTGATTCGGAATGATTTTATTTTCATATTTCTATGATTTTGAGACGTGGTTTTCGAAAAGAACGTTGTTCGATACATGATTGTAGAATCCTTCTACATTATTTAATGCCTTTTTTATTTTTGAATGCAAAACCGACATTTCGCAATCTAGAATCAGAAATAAGTATTGTAAATTCAGCAAATTGAAAAGAGCAATAGTTCATCATTTGTTGTATGGAATTTTAATTCGTAGTTAATTGATTGAAATATATCCAGGAAATTATTTTGAATTAAAGATTCTCGTTTCCTTTCCCAATGACTGGTTTCGGCAATTGGATTACGGTACCAGGTCGAGGGACCACTCGGCTTATCAAAAAAGATTGCATCATTCCTATAGTCAAGAAACTGGTGGCAAAAATCTGCATGAGTTTTGTAATTATTTTTATTTCAATATGAAGGGTATACATGAGTCAGCATCCATTTGCAAGGATAGGAAGGGGGATACCAGGCAAGTGGCGTACTTTGAAGTATGTTAAATTATCATATGCCTCGGTTTACCTTAAGCGGAGCTTATTTACCTTGGTAACAATTGTTCTAACAATCATTACTATGGAAATTAAGCTACGTTTAAGGTAAACCATGGACTGAAATACTGGACCTAAGTGTTCTGTTAGAGTTGGAAATTAGCACTAAACTTGTTTATAGTCTAGAAGAGCTTAAGAAAGTGGTCATAGTTGAGGGACGCAGCTGATCAGCACGTCGCTTAAGTTGAGGTGATGATGATTTTGGTACAAAAGACTGGTAACAGCTCAAAATTTGTATACCAATCATTCATTATATATAATTGAAAACAAAAAAACAGTCAAATCTCAAAGACATTCAATTATAAGTGTATCCTTACGCGCTCCGAGCAACCGCTTGCGCTAGATATTCGTATTTTGAGCGACTGTTGTTTGCGTCTGTCCACGGCGGACTCTATACCAGGCGGGAGTGTGACCCCCACTACTACAGCATTCGCATGACGTCAGTAGGCTGGTTTTTACACAGTTTCATGCGATGTTATAGTATTAAATTTGTATTTTGGAACTATAATGTTTATGCAGAATGATTATTGACTCACTAACAACAATAATAACGGTAATTCTCTTGTCTCTGAATATAGTTTTAGGAAAAAACGCTGTAATGCGATAAATGTAACTCAAAATAAGAGTTGCAAAATCACCCACTTGTCGTCTTCTTTTGTAAGTCTATTTGCAATTACTCTTAAGAAATGATCATTTCCTATTCAAGAACTTGAAGATATATGAAAAGAAGCTGTGAGTTGTTGCAAATATTCAGGATGTGATTGCATATTAATCATGTAAGACCAAATAATAATTTTTGAAGTGTAGTGCTTTTGATTTAAGAAAAGGAGACTTATTTGTTCACTTAAGTACAATAATTGTCCAATTCTCTCTTCATCGCCTTCGTTCTCAGACATCATTATTTAAATTCTAAATAATAGAATAAGTATTGACAAAATCATTTCATTTAATATACATCTTGAAATATTACTCAATTTGGATAATGTATCAAGTTCACTTGTAGATAATGAAGTGTTATTATGTTGTAATTCACTCAAACTTACCAGTTTATTTTTTAAGAAATACTTTGGGCTCAGATTTCTATCTATTTCAATATAAAAGGAACGACTTACTGCTTTGGAATCCATTTTGTATATAATAATACCGTCATCATTTACTTTTACAAGAATATCGCCATTTATAGTTTTGACAAATTCAGATGCTTTTTCAAGCAGTAAGTCAAAATTTTGAACTCTATTTTTCATTAGTTGTATTTCCAATATCTCATTAGTTTTTTCCTGTTCTTTTTTTCTGATTTCAAAATTTCGTTCGTCTAAGATTTTTTTTTAGTATTTGATTTCATATTCAAATAATAAGGAAGTCCAGGAAAGATAGTTTGAAACGGATTAGGTTTCAAATGCGGTTTATCGTTATAAAAAGTCCTGATTTCTCCTGGATAATTGTATGTATTTGTATAGCTAGTTGCAATGCAATCTTCAGAAATTCAAATGTAGTTACATTTTCTTCTGCACTATCATAATTGCTTTTACAAGCTGAGGCACAACATTTGCGAGGTATGTTTAAATTGAATAATATGTATATATTTAGGTGGGTATTCTAATATTAGAGGAAAATCTACTTCGTATCACGAAGTCATCAAGTCTACTACTGTCGCTGGCTCGCTCACAAAGCCTACTGACGTCACGCTCCTCTCCATCACACTCCCGCCTGGAAAATAGAGTTCGCCGTGGTCTGTCCCGACAAATTGAGATCTGACTGTTCTTTTCTCCAATCATATGTGATAGAGATTAGGTATACAAATTTTCAGCTGTAATAAATCTTTCGTACTAACATCATTATAATGACAACTTAAGCGACGTGCTGACTTGCTGCGTCCCTCAACTATGGCGTCTGACAACTTTCTCAAGCTTTCTAGACTACAAACAAGCTTGGCGCTAATTTTTAACTTTTACAGAACACTTGTAGTAGATGTGATAATTTAATGTAATTCAAAGCACGCCGCCCGCTTGATGTCCCACTTCCTGACCTTGCAAGTGGGTGCTGACTCATGTATACCCTTAATGCTATATCATATTGAAATATGAGCCATCACAAAACTCCTGTATATTTTGGTCACCAGCTTTTCGACTATATAAATGGTTCAACCTTTCTTCTTGTTCGTATCTACAGGATATCTTTTAAATCTGGCTGATTGTGGTAGTAGAAGTAGCATGACTCATTCAACATGCATAGCATAAACAACAACATCCCAAAACCTTGACGAATTTGCGATCAGTACATGAATATGATATAATGAACATGTTTTTTTTTGTGTTGAACTTACATTTTGATAGTTCAAGAATAGTATATTGTGTGGCTAGGGACGAAACAAGACGATTTCAGCTGAGGGTGCGAGCGAAGCGAGGGCTGGCATCACTTTCGGCTGAAATCGTGTTTTATCCCGTGCCACACACTGTATTTTTCATAATACCTGCATTGAATCTTTCCATATTACAAATTTGACATAACAAAGTAAATATTTTTCTTTTGATTTTACAGGTGACAGGTCGAGAGTAGCTGCTTGTGCTTTATCAATAAGATGTTGTGGTGTACTTGAAATTATCGTAATAATACATTTTTTCTTAAAATTTATCCTCTTTTGAATTTAATTTATAGTTACGAATACAACAACTGTCAAATTAATTAAGGTTATATGATTTTCATTTAGAGATTGACAATGAACAAATGCGATTCTGCCAGGGATAAAACGATGTTAGAAACAAGCTTGTTTCTGCCCGGGTACACTCGCATTTGTCTCAAATTGTTTTGTTTCGACTGCCAAAATAGGCGTTGAAATGCATTGTTTCAATGCAGGTATTATGAAAAGAAATCAAAATATGAGCTTTAAACAAGAACACAACTCCTACCCTAATTTTTATTTTGAGTTCAGAAATGATTGAAAGTCTTTTGGGGAGAATTGTAATTTCCTTCTACAAACTTATTCCAGAAATAAACTTATTTTCTTTGGAGGATCCGAAATAATTTCGTCACACAAAAGTAGATGTGGCAAATTTGAAAAATCTGATGAAATGAATATAAGGAAAATAAGTTTTATATTGCTGTCAAGTGTTGTTTTTACTAGAACTGCTTGGGTTCTCATATTTCTGTTGATATATGAACGTATATCTTCAATTTCTATATTATATTTAGAATGCAGATAGTGGAGATAGCAATAAGAATAACTGATGAAAATTTTATTTTAATCATACTTGAATGAAGATTTATTCGAAATATATTTTTGTACAAGAAGAGATAATTAAATTAAAAACTCTTCTCTAATAGAAAGAGGAGTTATAGTAAAATGAGATGACATGTTGTTATCGTATCCACCTACAAATATTATCTGTTTACTTGACTTGAAGGTATAATTGCAACATGTAATAATCCAATTACTTATAAATAGAATACTAATGTAGACATTTCATAAGGAAATTACTACCCAAATATTCCCTAGCTTTTGATACTTTGAAGAGAATTAATTATAAATATATATGCGGGAACATAAACATCTTGGTGAATCTAATTCAAAACTTTCAACATTACTCGTCTATTTTCTTTTATATACTTGCCAAAGTGCTAATTCTATGGAAATTTTGTACAGTAGTTATTATTATTATTCAATTTTACGTACAAAATTTCATCATAATATCGGCAATTTATTTGAAAAGCATAACCTATTTATATGATAAATGAAACTGCATTTGAAATACTGTAGCAGAGCAAATTTATCCCTGAGTTATAGATTAGCTTGATCTTTCAAAATTTAAACGTGCCAAAGATTCTCCAGTACAATTGAAACCATTAAATTTCATATGACAATATCTCTAGCCATATTTGTCCCGAATTAAAATTGTTAGAATAACAATCTTTTCAGGATCAAGATCTGCTTTCGAAAAGTTCCAGTTGATTCATATCAAATTGCATGCAATGGAAATTTATAAATGTGATCAAATTTGAATGTGACAGTTGACAATTGAATCAAAGGGGCTCAAATCTTCAATAACACTTTGGAAGTAACTGGACGTGGAATGACTAATTTAAATACATACAGGGTGTATCACGGAAAGTGAAACATGGGCGTTTAACATGGGAAACTAGTTTTTCCCTGCGCATTGCTCTCCTAATTATTTCAGACAAAAAGTTTCAAATGGATATAGTGAAACAGAAATTTCTGCATCCGAATCAATAAAAAAAAAAATATTTTGGCTGCCTTATAACAGCAGAAATAGAATTTGAAAATTCACAGAATTACAGCTAATCGTATAAGCCATGGAATCAGAAATAAGAGACGAACAAAAGCCTAATGCTTTATACGTCAAATTATTATTATTCATTTTGACAAATTGTAATATTGTAATAAAAGATCGATATAAAAGTTATTCTCAAAAATTAATAACTATTCAAAGAAGGAAAGCTACAAATAATTGAATGGTATTATTCTGGCAATAGTTTACGGCAAATTCGTGATTATATTAGTACTCTTTGGCGAAAGCATGATATTCCGGGGATGTCTACCATTCAACGATTCATTGCCAAGTTTGAGAAGACCGGTACACTCAATTTTAAGAAAGGGGAACAAAATATCGAGAACTACAATGAAAATACAGAAAATGTTCTTGCTTTGATAGAACTAGAACATATAATAAGTGTAAGAGAAATTTCCAGCGAACTGAATATTCATTTTATGACAGTTCATAGAATTCCTGAGAAACATAAATACATTCCTTTCAAATTTCAAAATCATCAACATCTTTTGGAACGAGATTTTGAAGTGCGTGCATCATTCTGTGAAATAATGATGGAGAAGTCAAATTATTATAGAGACTTCTTGAGGAATATTTTATTCTTAGATGAATGCACATCTACCATGAATGGCGAATCCAATGGTCATAATTACCGGTATTGGTCCAAGAATAATCCACATAACGTTATACAGTCCGGACACAATATCGACAAACTGTTAATGTATGGGCAGGAATTTTGGGACATCAAATAATAGGTCCGTTCTTTATTACAAGAATAAAGTCGGAGTCGTATTTGAATTTATTAATGAATATAGTTGGACCAGAAATTGCCGAAACAAATAAAAAAAATGTGCGGTTCCTACATGATGGCTGCCCTGCACATAGTACAACAGAAATTGTGGAATATCTAAATCAAACATTTCCTGGAAGCTGGATAAGACGAAGAGGACCAATTTACTGGCAAGCACGGTCGCCTGATTTAAATCCGTGCGATTTTTTTCTTTGGGGTCATTTGAAAACTAATGTTTATAAAAGAAGATACCAGAGTATAGAAGAACTTGAATATGCTATAACACAAGAATGTCAAAAAATAAATAATAGGCAACTAAGTAACTTTCGGCAAAGTTTCTACAATAGATTGGGTTATTGTTTAGCACAAAACGGAGGATTGTTTGAACATCTATTATAATTTGAGAATTTAAGAATATTTTGAGTAATCTGTAGTTCATAATGGATTTTATTTGTTGCATTATTTAATTGTTAGTGTTTCTTTATTTTATTTCATCAATCTTAAACAATAAATCAAATAGAACCACCCATTATTTACCATCATTATTATTAAATTTTTATTTAGAAAATTGATATTTACTACCAACGGAAGATATCGATTTTGACAATCATCATTCTGACACTGATGTATTGAACGTTACGCTTTTGTTCGTCTCTTATTTGAAATTTCATAGCTAATACTAATAAATGCAATTCCGTGAATATTCATATTTTATTCCTGCTATCATGAAGTAGCCTAAATGATTTTTTTTCTTATTAAGTCGGTACAGAAATTTTGCTCCACAATATCCATTTGAAATTTTTTGTCTAAGATAATTTGGGAAGCAATGCGCACAGAAAAACTGATTTCCCATGTTAAACGCCTTTCTTTCACTTTCCGTGATACACCCTGTATATTGATATGAAGTATTGCATCATTGAATGCATTTGGTTGCAGAAGTTAGATTTTGCAAGGTGACGTATGGACAAAGTCATTCTACATAGAACATTACACGTGCATCTGAGATTTATTGCCTCATTGATCCATTGATCAATAATTTCTAGGAGGATATTCTTTTCTCTGTTTTATACAATGAATTTACTATCCCAAACATCGTAGTAAAAATTATATGTATATAGTACAATATTTCTACTTACTCTTCATCATCAAATAATCTATAATTGCACTCAATTTCCATTTTCCCAACTTCACATCACTCACACTCATTTCTCTCGCAACCATCTTTAGCTTCTGATTCGTTCCGTGGTCATGAACTCTGCGGTAATGGCACTCACCTTGTTGAAGAACTCGTCAAGCGAGGCAAGCGCGCGAGATTTGAAACACTCGGCCAGATCCCCATTAAGACACGCTGTGTTGGTCTTGGAAAGATAGGGGTCAGTGTCCGGACCAGTGCCCAGACCGAGCCAGTCCAGGAGGTCTTTACCTAGAAGGTAGAAAAGAAAAGGAAGTTAGTTGTCTTGTGAATTATCAACGGAGCCGTACAAGAATCGCCTTTAGAATTGTTGAAATAAATGAGTATCCGGTGATTGTCCGTATTTTATTGATTCGAAGCGACATATTCAGCAATACCCACATTTGTGCACTGTACTCAATTCATTCTATGAGCTCTTTCTACATTGTTATCCAATGATTTTTACTGTCAGATAAAGTTGCATTATCTACATTAATTCTTCTTCAATTGTACCTTTATCCATTATGAGTATTATGACAAATGCTCGTTGAGTTTTGATATAGGAAAGATGAGTTTAGAAAGTGGTCATGAATAATTTGATACCACCGGAAAAGAAAGCACATGATATATGTGCATTTTATTACTGTAGGAATGATGTAGCTTGATCTATTAGCTGACATAAATTTTCCACGCAGATATACTTTCATCTACTTCTTTATTGTTACCATTACGTTTCTCAGACTCAGTGTTTAATACTAGGTCAATATGAGACTTGACGTTGAAAAATCATAGGCATTGTCGGTAATAGAGTTAAACGGTTATTTATGGTCAGGACAGTTATTTGTGAAATATTTACATCAAATAGCTTCTGAAACCTGATTGGGATCAGAGGAATCGTGTTTTTATTTTTGAAATAGATTGAAAGATAAATTGATTGAATGAAGTTATTATCCTGTGGTGGGACGATTCAAAATTGAGATTGCTGGATCTCAAATGAATTCGAGTTATTTCTTCAACAACATGAAAGAAAAAATTCAGTAGTAATTGATAGGAGTTGTATGAGATGTATTGATAAAAAACAAAGTTTTCGTTCTTTGAAAATCCTCTAATATATATATTTATAGATAATGATAGTAACTCTATAATTGTTTGAAACTATGATCAACTAGAATAGGTATGCTCCTTGGAGAATCATAGCTTAGTTCAATCTCGCAAAAGTATACAAGAAAATACTACAAATAACAGTAATAATACTTTTCGAATAGAAATCCAATCGGATACTTAGATTATCATTATCGTATATAATATCAAAGGGAATTGTAATTTTATCAATAATTTTTTCTTGAAAGCATCGTTTACCTAGCAACATCGTGAGAGAGATTTCATCTAAGCAGATGACTCGAAGGATGCTGCTTGAAAGTAAACGATGCTTGAATGAAAAAATTATGATAAAATTATAGTCGCGAATGGTATTTGTGGAGAATATTTCTTGAATTAAATTGCTATTATATAAGAACTTATTGAATGATATTAGCTGCAGCTACTAACGATTTTTATTACAAAATGCATGAAATTGTCTTCATATACTCTTCTGACATATTTTTTAATAACTACTGTACATAATTACGTAACAAATAATACCCGAGGGCATTATGTTTCACAATAATACCCGAGGGCATTATGTTACACAATAATATCCGAGGGCATTATTTTGAAAAATAACAAACCAGTTTCCTAGTTACTGCAAGTAACTAGAGTAATATCTCTGACAAAAATCACAATGACAGGACATACATTGCTGAAAATTTTGATTGAAATACAACTAAAGTCAAACAATAAACATTGAAGGCGCCACGGGAGTTGAACAGACAATAATGCCTACGGTCAACGTACACACCTTAGGCCAGGGGCCTTTCGGAAAATACACTGTTGACCTCAGGCATTATTGTCCTTGTAACACCCTTGATACCATAATCACTATATTCAATCTGAAATTATTATACTTGAGAAATTCTATTTGGCAACAGCATTGTTTTTATAAGATAACTACAATTTATTGAGACATAAAACACAGCTGTCAGAAAGAACTGAATTACAAACTAACTACCTTCTTGTAATCAGTATAAGAATTCCGTATCGTTAAGGCAGTACTTCACTTTATACTCTAGGTTATATCTCATTTTCTTATATTCCCAGATGCAGACTTGTTTTTGAGAATCATTTGATGGAGCCTCGGAATATAAAGCTAGTGGCAATAAATTTCAGAACATGATAAAATTATTCTTCAAGAATTTTTACTCCTTGGCTGGAAATCTTGAAGAATGTAGAGGGAAATGGTGTGAAACTTTGTTAAGTGTGATGATATAAAAATGCATGACTCTAAAATAACATGCAGAATTTATTACCCTCCTGCTTAGCTGAGAGACTCACAAATACAAGTTTCAATACTTTTGGAATATTTGAATACATCTTATATTCAGAATTTCAATCATACAAGACCTAGTAATTTCAAATCTTACTCGTTGATACTGACTTTTATTACGAATATGAAAAACCAAACTGGGCTTTTTTTCTGATAAAATAAAATCTGGATGACGGTGACAAAGATTGGAGATTAAAGACAAGATTCCAACCAGCATTATACAACTTCTTCAATGTTACAAGGGAATAATGCTTTATGATTATTCGAACATTTTATCAATGAAATAATGGTGGAAAGACTGTCAGTTTCAGCAAATCAAAATAAATCAGTTTCCATGAGATTTGCGTAAATTTTCATTTTATTTGTTGTGAAATGGTTTGAGGTAGTTGATTCGACAACCCTCTCTGATATTAATGTAGATCTGTCAGAAAAGCCCTTGAGTCATGGAAATTAATTTACTCAATGAGAAAGTTAACCACGAGCTCTAGTCCTATAATTACTTCATAAATATTTCCGGTTATCAAGTTCAGAGTCTAATTATATGGGAAACCAATTGAAAATGAGATTGAGTGGAACGCTGCTCTTTGAAATCTTCAAGAAATAGCTTTTTGAACTAAGCTACACATAAGAAGATACTGACTCAATATGTAAAACAGAATGATATTCATGTTTTATACACGTTAGGAATCAATATAAATGCAAGCACGCGTATTCTGAATTGATTATTAACAACGTTCACTTCCAGTTTTCCAATGATTCATTCATTCAGTCTTATCTTCAATCTAAGCAATCGTAGTTTATATAAGTTGCTGTCTAACACTTTCTGACTTCCTAGTTATCAAGACAACAAACAATAAACCAATTATCAAACATTAAACATTATGATTCCCGAAAGCTCGAAGACCCGTTAATGGCGGTTGACATAAGACTAACAAAGATTGGTAATTTGTCAGAAATCACATTGCAAGCGCATTAGCATGAACAAATATTCAAAACTTGATAGAACTTACAATCGCAGTTATCATCAATTCAAAGAGATTATTGTACCAGGTCTATTCGGATAATAGTGAGTAGCTGGTCATGAGAGCAAAGACCAACAGAAGGAAGAGCACCTATCAACAGTCCATTCGCTCTACAGTATATATTTGCATTTTCAGAAAGATTGAACTGAAATCATCAATGAATTATGTGAGCGGTCGCAAGAATTTTATTTTATTTGCTTGAATTGTTACGCACCTTTCTTACACTTCAGGTCTTATCTTAATTAATTGAATGCGGTAACGCCCAAGTGTAGAAATGAATGAAAGATGCTGAAATTTTCAAAAAACTGAAAAAGTCCTGTCTACACTGTTTTATATTTGCTTAAAAATTGCTGACCGGTCTCCATTCTTTGAAGAATCATCATCAGAGCCGGCTTAGAACTATACAACTACAGAAGAAAAACTACGTCGACTAGATATATAAATGAAAAAACAACTGTGAAAATATGAAATAAAATGTGTTTCATAATAAATGAAAAAATATTCTGTTATCTGAATAGTCGTGCGTATTCGTGGCTCATATTCAGATTTACAAGAAAATTCTTCATACATTATGAAACGCATTTTATTTCATATTTTCACAGTTGTTTTTTCATTTATATATCTAGTCGACGTAGTTTCTCTTCTGTAGTTGTATAGTTCTGTGCCGACTCTGATGATGATTCCTTGAAGAATCAAAACCGGTTAGCAATTTTTAAGCAAATATAGAACAGTGTAGACACGACTTTCCCAATTTTTTGATAATCTTATCTTAAATGATTATTTCTCTTTCCCAATCTTAGAAAAAACATGTGTGGTAGAAAGTTTCCTGACGCAAACTCAGCCATTACAGAATTTCGGAGGCTATTTGAGTAGCTTTCAAGAATCTCATATAAAATCTGCCTTTAAGAATGATCTGAATCATATATATAAAAAATATCTCTAATTTTTCATTAGCAGCTCTTTCCAGAACATAACTCCTATAGTCGGGGAACTAGCCGCTTCTTAACTTTCTTGATCAGACTTACGGCCAAATTGTATATGAATCGATCGCGAATATAGTGGCTGATAGAGACCTTATAAATCTAGGATCCTGTCCTAAGTGTCGAAAAAATACTACTTCCAGTCAATTTCTCCGGAATCAATTTCTCTGATAGGTCTTACTATTGAAACTAGTATCAATCAATAGTGAAGGTAGAGTGCTTTAAGAAACACTCAATACCCTGTCCTGTCCGAAAGGACGGCAGCCATCCCTAAGCGTTACCCATTTCTATCTTGAACATCTCTAATGGAATGTATGATTGTCCCGGCTAGGACAGGAATGGAGGTCGCATTCTGATTTTTTCTTGAAGTACTTGACATCTGCTATCAATAAATCCCGAAAAAAATGACCGGAAATGGTTCCTTTTGACACTTAGGACCGGATCCTGAATTTATAGGATCTGGCATTCAAATGATCACTATATTCCTAATAGATTTATATACAATTTGACCCAAGTCCGATCAGGGAAGATACGGTGCGGTCGTATTCTGGACTATTAGATTATATCATCCAAGACTCCAGATTATATATTACGTTGCACTTGAACCCAATTATGTCGCTCGAAAGTTGAAGCTATACGTTGAATAACCCATCTCAATTCTATATAATTTGCGAATAAATTCCAATAAAAAATCAACACGTTTCCTGTGTACACTATATTGTATCCAAATCCAGTGTACTCGCTCTGATGCTACATATACTGAGAGTGAAATATTGAGTTTCACTATTTCGCGGCAGCTTTCATCGTGACCGTCACTTCTTTTACACCATCACGTACTAGAATCACCTCTTAAATTTCATGATATAGACCCATTGAAATGAATTTTTATTCTAATTGCTTTCAAAAAACCATTCAAGCATTCGTGCGCCGACACTGTTAAAACGTGACTCACATTTAAATTCTTGCTCCATGTTAGAATAAACAATCTTCTTATATTCAGTCCGTTTATTGCTTCGTAGAAGCAGTATTCATGACCCATTTAATTTACGCGAATTGGCCAAGACCAAATTTCTCTTTCCAAGAATAAGTGACGAATTCAGTTTATGTGTCAATGAAAGCCTGCTCCATATCCCAAAAAAGTAGTGCAGAAGTTGAATGGCATTACGTATCTGTAATATTTGAAGTATACCATCCCCACTTAAATTTCCGGTAGCATCTGAAGTTCACTTACCTTGTCGTTGTCCTTGCTCTTCGTTTTCACCGAACTGTCCATTTGATTGTAACGCCACAAGAGAGGCTGCGGTCGCAAGCAGCAGCCACTTAGCGCAACCCAGCATCATGTATCCAACAAAAACGTTTCTGCACTCAGCGCACTATTCCACCGCAAAGAAATTGATTTAAAATTAAATTTGCCCGGTTGAATCGTAATTGCTAGTTTGACTTCAAAGACTCTTGGCTCTACGTCAACCTGATATAACGGTGAATTTCACCGTTTCGTCGAGCTAAATACGATGATACACCACAGACGATTGTGTGCAAGTTGATATGTGTGGCTCTTTTATAATATCCTCAAGTGTGAACGCACCAGGGTCGGGATATTCCCAAATTGAGTAACATCTTATGCGATGAAAGTGAAAGTGAATAGATCCTGGTTGGTTTTGTTGACCCCCAAAGAAAGTATAATGTATTACAAATGTTTGTGTAAGTTACTAAGGATTCCGTTTCGCACACTCTCATTTCGACCACATTTTGACGTGAAATTGCAAATCAAGATGACAAGATCAAACGATAAACTGACATCAAACGGACAATGAAAAGTCGCTGTATTATGTAAGATAAATTCCAAATTAACCTAATTATACAAGAGTGATTCTGAAAATCTGTACAAATATCAAAATTACTCTCTAGAATAATTAATTTATGTCCTTCAACGTAATTTTCTTCTACAAATTCTGTCTAATGGTGCACTTTTTCGTGAATTTCCAGCGAAAAATACAATGGTTCTAATTCTGCAAAATGTGTATGTTTTCATAATCAACTAATTATTAAATTAATTTTTTTCGGTAGACTCAGCTACCTAATAGGGAACAGGCAGCTCTTCAACCTGGAGAATACGAGACATGTCAATAAATGTAAATTCCTGAAGACAGAAGAATTCAAGAGAGATCGATGGAATGATGATCAATATGCATCCATTATTGTTACATCTTTCTTACTGAACCGATATTTTTTGCGAATCTAAAAAGACAGCCGAAACTCCGGGCGTATACGAACTCGGCACCAAGAACATGAATTCGGCACTGATGTCAAGTCAATCAGCGCGAGGCGCACATGAACTCGACACTGTCAATTTTTAATAAACATACGATCATCCTGGAACATTCAGTTTTATAAGTGAGTAAAACTTTAGAATCACTCATGTTGGGTTGAAATACAGTATATAACAATTATTGTAGGCTGAGGGACAGAACTTGAGCCTGAGACAGCCGAGAAGGGTGCACTGAACTCATGTTGGTTCGAAATTCAGTTTATGAATAAGTGTTTGAATGTACGGCTAAATTTAAATCTGGTTTAATATTAATATAATGTGACCAGAGAATTTCACTCAGGTAGAAAGATTAAGTCATTAGTCCTGACTCATAGTATAGTGCCGAGTTCGAATAGGGGATTTAATATACAGGTAGTCTGGTGCCGAGATCAAGGCCGCCCAAAACTCTCGCTCGTAATTTATTATTTGCATTATTGATGATCTCATAACGTGTAGCGCTGTTTCCATGTTTTGTCTACAGGGATGAAACAACCTCTAAGATCATAAGAATTGGAGATTCTTTTACATAAAGATATTTATTTGTGGTTCAGCTCACAAACTCGGTTCAATGCTGCACTCCTTTATCAATTTCCACCAAATGATATCATTGTTCCTAATCTGCAAAGCGGGAATGTTGCCACAATCGGATTAAATTTGGATTGAATTTTTCTCAGTAGAGACACTCAGTTTTAACCTGGAGAATAATAGACTTGTAGGAAAAATTAGATATTCAACTACATCAGTTTTGTGGATATAATTCCTAAAGGATGGATGAAATGGCGATCAATATGCACCTATCCAGTCGATATTTTCTGCGAAATAGACAGCTGATCCTCCCACTCGTAGGGAAGACATAGGAAAGCTGTGGCAGGGAAGAGTAGTGACATTGTCAATTTCTCGAAGACTATGATCGTAAGCAAGGTGACAACATCGCACGTTTGTTGCTCCCAAGATGCGCTATTTGACGAACTACGCGTCAACGGTGCACATTAAGCGGTTGTAAGAGTACATTTGCATACGAAAAATAGCAAAAAATAATTTTTAACCAAAATTTTGACTGCTTGTATATTGCATGTTTACATTATCATGATATTTTTTCTTAAATGCCTTAGTTCTCCAAGTTTCATAGTGTGATTTTGTTTTTCTGTGTTGGCGCCTTGTTTCGAAATTAATAAACTAGTATTTTTGCCGGTTCACAATTCTTTGCACTAGGCGAACCGCGACAGTTTGTCAAAACTCAACTATTTTTGTTTTTTCTTGTCTTGTGATGTTGCATGTTGAATTACTATTCCTTTGCCTCAGAATGCCAAATAAATATGAACGAAATACTTTTAGGGGCATGGCTAATGTTAAAACTTATGAACTGGCCTTACAAAAAGTCATTATTTCATACCTAGTCAAGTTACTGATTGTATCTACCTAATCCAGAAATTGAGGAAAGCCCAGAGGAAAGAATCCTCAGTCCAAATCCAACTGTCGGTATTGTTGAAAATGATGACATTGCTGTCAAAGAATTTGATGAAGAAGCAAAAAAACTCAACTCCTAGTATATCTTTAGATCAGAACATGATATCTTCCAGCAGTCCATTTACTCTTAGCTATAGCGCCAAAGAGCCCGTTATCCTCATGCCACTACTTCTAATGTAATGTTACCAGAATCACTTGGGCTGTTGCCAAATGCCCCGCCAAGAAGAAAAACAACCGAATATACGCAAGATCAAATCTGATGTGCTAACTGACACACCTACTAAGGATGAATTATTGCTGCTATAAAAGCCAGTAGGAAGATAAAGAATGTGAGAAAGAGTGTTTTAAGTGAAGGAAAAAAAAGTCTGGAAAAATAAAGAAGAAGATTAATAAAAAAGTGAAGTTGATGATGAAGAAAACGAAGACGAAGAAGATACAGAAAATAATTGTTTTTGCTTGTGTTGCCTTGAGTTCTTCACCAACAGCAAACTGAGAGATAAGTTGGTTAAGTGCCTTGAATGCCAATATAATGGTATTTTTTATTTACCAAATAGTCTAAATACATAGGTGTCACAACTTACCTTGGTATCTGTCATAGCTTACCTCGGTATTAGGAGAGCTGTACAAGAAGATCGTTTCTGTTTCTTTAGATTTTCTCAGATATCTTGATACTTTTATTAATTTTGATGATTGTTTCAAGCATAATGGATTGAATTACATTGAATGTGGAATATTTCTTCACTGAGATATGTTGCTTAAAGTAAAAATTGACACAACCCTCCTCGGTCTCCCCTGATCAATTATTTGCAATAATTTATGACCTCAGGATATACAGCGCTGTCTCCACGTTTTGTCTGCCAAGATAAACCACCTGAAAACATGAGAATAATTGGGGATCAACTCAGTTAAATCGAACGTCAAACACATGAACAAAGTTTGATCTGATTGGATCCTGGTGTATGCATATCTGAAATATACTATTGGCGAACTTATCAAATAAGTCTTGTATTTTAGGTGGAATAAAGTAACTACAGATATTAAGTGGGCTGACTTCAAGCAACGAATTCGAGTAAGCTGTGAATATATGAAATATGAGTATTAAGAAATTTTCAACCATATAAAAAAAAACACTTCACGCCTTTAACCCAATACTGGTGTGGCAGGTACATTATAGATTCATCAAGCCTCGGACAATCTTATTTTTTGTGAAGAGTACGCCACAGAATATATTATAATTCAGTGGAATTTCATTACCTTTACTGTCTCATAGTGAGATTAGACCGAGCATCGTCCAGATCATAAAACCAGCATATTTACACTGGGCTATGAATACCCTAATTAAAAGTGTGGGATTACTCATTGAAACTCAAATTATATACACATGACGTTCGACATCAAGGTTATTCACCAATTGATAATCCATTTATCACGATTTATGGATGCAACAAATGAAGGGATCTATTTGTATTATTGTATTCTGGATTTGCCAGAAAATTCATAATAATCTCAGCGTTCTCAGATAATATATTTTTTCTACAAACGTCAAAAAAAGATGACATTTGTGCATCAATATTGGTATGCGAACTGTCGCATTGGAGTTGTTTATCTTGACAACGTGCACAAAGTATTTTGCGCACTAGAGCGAAAAATATTTTGTGCACGACGAAAATGATCACATTTTCAAAATAAATTTGAATAGATGAAACAAATCACTCTATTTAAATATTATAGAAACACATTAACTATTATCATTATTGCTATACATATTAAAATTAATAGTGCAACCGCTACATGTCCCTATATGTATTCCACTTGTAGAAACATTCAAACATTCTTTGACAATCTTATTCTCACATATTTCATTTTTCATGTTCTTGGTTATAGTACATTGTGCTAGTGGGGCATTAGTACTAGTGGAAATATGTGAAGATGAATTTTCTGTTTCACAACCCAAAATTTATTTTGATATTTTTATTTTATTTTCTATGAAATCTTCAATATACCCTTCGACAACATTGGAGGATTTCCATCCTCCATGGCGCTTCAGACAGCTTATGTCTGCTCCTGCATCAGCGAGGAGTGTCGCAGATGTCCTTCTGAAACAGTGGCCAGTGTAGGCTTTGGCATTTGGTAGTTGGAGGTATCTTGCGATCATTGACGGAACTGAACCAATGGTGTTAACTCCAACTACTTGGTTGTAACATCTACCTTTTTGGTATCTTAAGAATAAACGTTTATTTGTAGTATGAATAGGACGAAGGGTCTGATACTTCCGATATAATTTGATTGAGGTCTGTCACTGTGAATGTTCGTAGAACATTTGTCTTGGTATAGGGTATTTTGACTATTAATACGCGACCGGCATCCTCTACATCATCAATTGTCATCTTCATAAGTTCATCCCGACGACTCGCCTCGTAAATGCCCATAATCAGCAAAACCTTATAAAATCTTATGATTTCAATGTTAATTACAGAAAAATCGAAAAAATTACCTTAATCAATAAGTAGTCATCATTATTTGCTTCTGATATGAACTGATTTACTTGTTCCCCCGTTAAAACTTTTGACTTCTTTGCCTGATATCCTACAGATTTTTTCTTTAAATACGGCACTAACTTCGAAAATTTTGTCACATTGATGTTTTCTTTAATGTCCAGAGTAGATTTCAACATAGAGTATAGTGACCACAGTGTAGAAGACTTGACTGATTTGAATTTATCCTCAAAATGAGCGAGAAGAACGTTTTCATTTACTCTTGATAAATTTTTGAGCGAACACCAATCCTTAAATTGTTTGTATGCATTTTCATATTGTATTCTTGATTTTTCGGATGATAGGTAAGCAATTGCATTATTTGCTACTTCGTTAATATCTTCTGCCATTTCCAACATTTACATCGATTGAAAATAGGTTTTCTAAAAGTGACGCTGACCAAATTTGTTTAGAAAAATTTAACTGACATATGCGAGCATTTGTTAAATTTTATTTGCGTAGTTACAGAACAACAGACTAGATTGCAATAGAATAAATCTTAATTTCTGTATTTTACTATGATTTTAATGATTTTTTTCCACCATTTTTTGACGACTGTAGAAAAAATGTTATATGTAAAACGCGCGCGAAATTTCTTTGGTGCTTTCGAATAATTTGTGTCTCGGCTGGCGCCTCGACAAAAAACTTTTATTTTCAAGCACCAAAGTATATTTTCGTGCACTAGATACATAAATAACAACTTTGGAGATTTTGGGTATATCAAGAAAATAGCACAAAGTATTGAATGTAGATATTTCAGGAGCTGCTTATGGTGTACCATATTGAATATTCTATTTTCAAAGTTCTTTTCGCATTTAGGGAGATTAAGTAGTCTATCGATTCCAGTTTTGGACTGTAACAGACAATATCCTCAATTTCTCTAACAACAACGTCCGGATAAGTAAATATTTTAGAGCAATATTCTGCACTCAATTTATTCTAATAGAACTCCTTGAAAAAAACTCTGGAAAGACAGTGTTCGTGCGGTTCAGCTACGTTGGAAATATTCCTTCTGTGAACTGTTGACTTGCGGTTCCTCTTGATGAAATCTGCGCTTCTTCAGAGTTACTTACAATGTTCTCTCAATCGAACGTAACTGTCTTCTTGTTCATTACCATTTCTCGATAAAGAACCTGATCCGAATATATTTTCCTACGACTGCTTCGACAGTCCAATGAAATATCAACAAATGAAAGTATATTTATCTACTCTCTATAACTGTCGTCAAGAATCAATTGCTAACAATAAGAAATTGGACAAAGTAGGTTATAGAATTTCTAGTTTTGTCAGCTCTTCAATCTTTTCCCATATTTCCTAGAACAATTTAATGTCTAAACTCAGGAAAGTGGAGTTTATAGTTTGTCACTATGTTGTTTCTATGATGTTATTCCACAGCAAAAAACTTCTACTTTTATTCTTGGGGCAAAAGTTTCTATGCTCGTTAGTGAACAACAACTTTGTATATCGACATTCAACTCTGATTCGTTGATGTAAAAGTTGGCATTTACTAAATAACATGGAGGAGAATATATGCGTTCATCTCCAATAATAGAAAGTGAAAAAGCTTTGAAAACTTAAATGTGCACAAAATTAGAACTTTTCAGACTGGCATTCATCCAGAGAAAGCATAATATCAAATCTGAAAAATTTCCAAATATTACAACTTGCTTTGTGGTAATGGAAAAGTTCAACAGATTCAAAATAATGAAAATATAGGAACATGGTATATCTAACTCTCTCAATTGAAACAAATCAGAACAACATCTCCCACATCATAGAAAGAATAGTTTTGAAGAATGATAGGAATATTAGTTATATCAGTTGATGTTATATTGAGACTGGTCAAAATATAGTCCCTCCATATATACTATTATTTTTGTTATACTTCAATTTGCCCGTTTTAGAAATGTGGGAGTGGAGATCAAGATCCGGTTATGAATACAAATGAATCATCGAAAGAGAAAATACATCATTTATTAAATAATAAATAAATAAGTTACATACGTATACCTATTGTCCTGAGGTACACACTACCGTACACTGAATTATGAAACAAATATCACAATTTATACAAATTTGTTTCAAACATCCCTAGCATTAAATACTAAATTAGTGAAAATAAATAGAATAAATAAATAAATTAAATAAATATTAATCACTTGAGCATAAGTTATCCAGTCGAAAAATAGAGGACTAAATTAAATACACTATTTAATTAACAGAATTAATTAAATTTCAGCTAGCATGTTTACAAATTCATTCTGAATGGTTCCATTCGTTTGATGCATGATTAACTTCGCACAATTTACCGACTCATTCGACAGTTGGGAATTCATAATATTATGAATGGTAAAATTCTGATATTCTAGAGCTTACTGGAGGCCTAATGTTAAATTCATATTATATCAAGACATTTATTAAATGAATATGCTTATATAATTGTGGAGCAGATGTTTGAACAGATCATTGCAAATGGAGCTGAGTGAATCGAATTCAAATCCGTCCGTATTTAGACGATATTTGAATTCGCCTAATAATATTGTTGTAATCAAGTACCAATCTTCTGCTCAAAAGAAATAAAAATGTATATTATTCACGGTTTGATGCGAACTATGTCACACTTTTCATATATGCTAGACTAATTGTCAATAATTCAATCGATACCAGCCGATGTTTATTTATCATTCTTTAAAGCAACAATTTGCAATTGACAACAAACATTGCCTATCAGCTATGTCGGAAGAGCTTCACGATATTGTGAATTCGCGTTTATTCATATTTGCCTTATTTTACTATGAACCTCATGAAACAAAGCAAACCTCCAATGTTTGGTTCAATTTTTATTTTTATTTGCCGTAAAAACAGAAATGCTGTCATCGCAATAATCTTTTAATACATCTGATCGGACACAACAATATTGAATTCATGTGAACCCCAATGCATGCAATTTTACATAACAATAAAGTCTAATAATTTATCCAAATTTTCATACTTTGCTTTCACATCGATCACCTTATCCAAGATAATCTTCTACAATCTAAATATTCTTCTCCCGTAAGCCGCTTATACATATTGGACTAGGGTTTTCCCTTTTTCAGACTGCAGTGGTAATATCCGTTTCCGTTTTTACTATTGAGGATATGTTATCATATAATCCGATCAAAGATTTGTGCATATGAAATGAAACAGTCGTTCAAATCATAATATTCTGTTGCAATCTTATATTTCACACTAAACAATAATTTGCCTGTAACTATACAGTCGGTCGCACCTTATATTCTTTGATCGGGCTTACGGCCAAATGGTATATAACTGGATCAAGAATATAAAATGGGCAATAGGGTGCCAGACTTTATAAATCTACCCGGGAGGGCGTCAGCTCTTAAGTGTAACCCATTTTTGTATTTAACTTTCCTGATCGAACTTAGGATTGTCCCAGACAGGACTGAGAGTAGTTCCATGATTTTACCGTGAAGTACTTGACCTTCGCTATCGATTGATGTCATTTTCAATTGAACTAACAAAAAACCTAACTGGAAGGGGCCTTTTTTTTTGACACTTAGATTCATAAAGTCTGGTATCCTACTAATCACTATATTTCTGATAGATTCATATGCAGTTTGGCTGTAAGTCCGATCAGGGAAGATGGGGTGCAGTCGGTTCATGGACTCATAGTTATTTCAGATAGATAATATCCATCATAGGACACTTATTGAGAGAATAATAGATGTGTGAATGTAGGTACTATATCAAACATTTCATGACTACTTTATGATTTTACTTCAAATGTCTTGTCAGTGTCAAATAGTGAACAAACATATAAAAACTATTCAAGATGCTGAAAAAGAGGTTGCATTGTATTCGTGTGAAAGGTGATAAGCTACCTGGGAGAATGAGCTATTCTTTCATAACTAATATATCACGTTCCAGACTAGTACAATAAATTGCAAACGATGTGCGAAATAAATTTTTTTCGCATTTTCATAACTTCACTCCTTCAGGACTACTACAAACAATATACGTAAAAATATCGAATCGAGTAATCTAAATAAGGTTTTTTCAATACTTAACATTTGATTACAATCATTTGCTCCGAAGTGTCGAATTTCAATCCGGTCCTACATGCATTTGTGGATTTTGCAGCTTTGTGGCTCTTAGTTAGTGTTCAAATATGAAAATTGATGTGATTTAGATGAAAATAAAGAAGAGATTAGAAGCTCATCATTTTGTGTACAATAAGGAATATGGATGAAATTTTGGTTCAAATATTTTCATTCCAAATTTTTATTGGCCGGACATGTGTGCTAAACCATCATTTTGGTAATTAATATCTTTTCAATTGCTTAACATTAATAAATAAAAGTGCAAATTCAGCGATGGAAATTCAAAGTTCGAAAACGCAGCACCATTGGTTGAAGCGAAATGTGACGTCAAATACTATGCCAACAAGTGCGCACTGCTTACATTTGTATGGCATTTGTAGGCTTTTGATTAGAAAATAGTAATGACGTGTGTGTTGTAAACTCATTTTAATTTTAGCATCCTGATGAGATCATAGATCATTTAAGATAGTGGTTTTGTGAAAGCACAATCGGATAATCTGTCAAGAATAGATCCATTCATGATGTCGACTTATTTTCTTTCAAATCCAAATTTCACGTCCGCTGAAGTGAAAAGAGTGAACACTGCAAAGTAATTATTCAATAATAACACATTATGTACGCTATCTCAATGAATAAAATCCAAAATATGATGAGCAGTGAACATAACCCTTAAGTTTTGTTTATTTTAGAACGAGCAAATGTTAAACAGAGGCGCATACATACACTGAATTTTATTGCTAAAACTAGTCACATACAAAGTTATTCATGATCTGTCAATTTTATTATAACACTTCTTCGCTTCTGATAACCTTACATCATTTCTTACGTATTTTAAAATCTGTCTGGATTGGCAAAAAGACTTTATCAGGTACATTTCTGATGGTATTTTGCATTCAGGCACAATACCATACCTTTAAACTAGCTTTTGACCTTTTTTAATGCTGAAATTAGTTGAAAACGAAAACACCTGTAGTAGACAATGGACTACTGTAATGTCACTGGACATGTTATTTGACGTTATCCATTGAGCGCGCGAAAATGACAGCTCAAAATTTATCCCCATTTTCAAATATTTTTTTAAACTTGATTACAGCACTTTTAAACATAATTTATATTTTTTTCTATGTTATAACGATGTGAACAGTGGATTAAAAATATAATATAAATTCATCAATATACCCTATTGTCATCGATTCATTGTTCAGTTTATGTGTGAAGTCTACATGTCAACTAATGCTGTGTTATGTGTTTCGGTTTTGATTTGATGCTACTATTTAGGACCATAGAGTGAATCTTGTATGCAATACGAATGTGAACAAGCATTCTGACACTCGGTCAAAAATTTTAGTGACTCGGCAAGCCTCGTCATCAAATACTTGACCTCATGTCATAATAGTCAATTTCACAATCTTATTGCATCAATTAGTATTATTTGCGTTTTTTAGCACACTCACGTACTGCCAGACATTATCATTGTCACGATAAACCTTTTTGTCAATTTAAGCATTCATGTGCACAACTTCTCTTCTCTCAAGTTAATGTCATGTATTTTGAGCGATGGCTTGCAAGAACTTAACGACAAATTCAGTTGTCATCAATTTATATTCACAAAGTACCCACAATTCATTATAATATTTATGGTCTCATCAGTTACTGCTGTTTACTGTTGGGTTTGAATAGAAAAAAAAAGGAAAATAGAATGAAAAAAAATAGATCCCTGACCTTTTAGTACTATGACTGAACTTATTTGCTAAACTTTAGCTTCAGTTAGAAAAATTATTACCAATTTGGACAATGTTAAACAGTTTTTAAGAATTTAGAGCACATGTATGTTTAAATTATGACGTATTTTTTACTTCAAATAATTTTCTTGGATATATCATTTTTTTTTTCAAATATTTCTTCCAGAAATGTCATATTTTTCCAATATTTGAAACTCCAGACAAATGTCAAGGATGAGTTTTTTCAAAGCACTTCATTAATAATTTGAATGCTTCCAATTTCAGGTACGATATTCATAAAAATTAATGTTCAAGAGAAAATTCAGTAGAATATGAAAAAAATATCAAGGTTAGGCTTAATCATCCAATCAAGTATCAAATAAGTATCGGAAAATTGCGAATATCTCTATTTTATTCCCAATTATCTCATTTTATGTCTTCTTTCATGTACAAGAGATCTCAATGACACACTTATCACATTCTCATGATATTACAAAATAAAATGTTCATAGCTTAGCAGATCTAATATCTCCTGTATTAAATTTTAACTCGTTTCCAGAACTCTCATAATATTTGAATGAAGAAAATTCCTATGAATTTTATCAGATCTGAGCAAAATAAGACAAGAAAAGATTCTTTCAATAATTTCTTGGAAATCTGTTTGAAAGATGTAGAATAATATTGGAAACACAATTACAGGAGGAATAATTGGTATAGCAGAAAAGCAAGCTTCTTGACTGTCCATTTTTTTTTTCTGAGAAAAACATCAACCTCAATTACTAATGGACAGATGAACGCACGGTTTAAATTATATTATAGGGTTCAATTTTGACCGAATCTGATAGATATAGTGGATGGAAGCTATTTAAATACCAAACTTCAATAATTTTCCAACATTTTCAGTGTTTTTAGAGTTTTTTTATTATCTCACGCTACGTGAATGACATTCCCCTGTCAGATTGATGACATGACATGTATCATATGTAAATAAAACCCTAATATCCAGCAAAGTAGAATTTCGGGTTAATTTAATTAAAACGCATCTGACAAATTGCTTGTCGGAGTGTTAATAAGCAGTCAAATATTCACAGCACAATAATTAAAGCTAATTATATACTGCTTTCACATTCGAATTAATTCCAGTAACAATTCAGACTGCTACTTCTAGATGGATTTCATATTAGTTAAATATGATATCCACTGAACTAGATTCTCGATACAATTAGCACCAAACAGATAATGAATCCAGCAGGTGTACAAGTTATTTCATATATGACTGCTGGAATTAGAATCATGACTTGAATATTATTTAGGTCAAATTTTTAATTAATTGAGTTCATAAGAGATTTTTCATGTTACACAGTGCGTTGGTTTTTTCTATTATTCTCCATTTTAATTACCTAAAGTGAACTCTCTTTTTGCCTCAGACGTAATACGTATACAGTCTGATTTTACAGAATGTCCCCAATTTTGGAATTCAAAAAGTCACTATAATAAAATGCTTAATATTTTTGAAGCGGAAAAATTTATACAAAATAGTTATTTATGTATCTAGTGCGCGAAATTGTACTTTGGTGCTTGAGAATGAAAGTTTTTTGTTGAGGCGGTTACCGAGACACAAATCATTCGAGAGCTCCAAAGAAATTTCGTGCACGTGTAGCATACAATATTTTTTCTACAGACGTCAAAAAACTGAAAAAATATACTAAAATACAAAAATTAGTAGAACTCTTTTTCTTGACAACGTGCACAAAGTACTTTGTCAAGATAAAATCAGTGCACGAAATACTTTGTACCCGTTGTCATGATAAACAACTCCAATGCGATATTTCGAGTACGTTCCACTAGATAACCGCAACGCTCACAATCGTAACCGCGGTTTTTGCTGTTCCACTAACTCATGTTCGATGTGGCTGGTGCTTTAAGTGGAACGATGTGAGTGTCTCTTGAATGTCAAATAAACTGACAATTTGTGGTTAGCATCAAAAAGTAAATCATTAATAAGATTAAACTAACCTGCAGCAAAAAGATTATACGAATGGAATGAATCCAATATGCCTGTGTAAATTAATCGCTCTTAAATAATAAATAAGGATAATGAGGGATCATAAAATTATCTGTCATATTGAAAAATGAAGAATCTTGAATCAATTGACATAATTCGAAATCTAAAGTACAAATTGGAAAGGCATCTTATCATTTAATTTGAACTTCTTGGTGATTTTTGCAGAAATAAACGCAACGACCGTTTACACCCACCTTTCAATCTATGATGTATTCATCATGAAAGTCAAGACCGCGATCGTCTTGTGGAACGATTACTGAGGTGACATAAGCGTTGAGGTCGTCTAGTGGAACGTACCCTTCGTATACTAATATTGATGTACAAATGTCATGATTTTTTGACGTACAGCGGACTCATACCAACTGACAATATAGATACAAAAGTAGAATTATTTTCCTGTTTGTCAGCTCTTGACGCCTAAACGGTACAGCCAATCGAAATTGAATTTGGCATGCTTATAATCTGAGTTATATAAAGAGACATAAGCTTCTTTTCTCTCTAAGTTTCGGAGTGGTTCACGTGCAATCACAGAAAAACAGATATAACAAGTTCTTGAAATACATATTTGAATAATTAACCTATCGTCATAAAATGTAACAGGCATGATATGCATTTCATTTCAGTCAAACCAGCAGTTTCAGTGATGAAGAGAATACAATTCGACTTGGGGATATCCTTTGTCATAAAAAAAGACTAAAAATATTTCCCATATCCAATAAGAGTAAGCAAAAGGGAGAGCTATAAGGAGTATTGAGACAAAAATTGCAAAAAGTGAGACGAAGCTATGGACAAGATGAAAATAAAGAATGCGGATCGGAACTTTACAGATACAAAAATGAATAATTTTTTCAAAAGAGTAAATACAAGACCTCAGACTAAAGTTCAAGAAACTATAGTGCAAGTATGTCTCTCAAGCGTACGAGCAATGTGAAATGCGTGAGCATCCGTGGTAACAATCACTAAGAAGAGGGGAAATTTATTGCAGGCATGTTCATGACAGTTTATATGGATGCACGAGTAGAATAAAATGCGTTAAATTTCAAACCAATGGTTTTCCACAAAAATTTATATGAAAGCTTGAGTTAAAGTGCAGAAAAATATAATAATAATTGAGAAGAAGCAATATATGCCACAGAAATTTTCCACGATTGCACAAACGAATCAAGTTGCGGGAGTAATAAAACAAGAACCATGAAGAGGGGGAATATGCGAGATAGCTGAACTAGCCACCTCAACTTGCAAAGCAGGCTGAAACGTGGGTGTATCAGGACTAGTATAAATTTTCAGTGAAAAATGTTATATGAACATTTGGTTATCGAAATACAAAAGATCAAAATTTCATGAATAGCAGCAAAATACATAGAAGACAATGGAAACACCGAATATTTCTATTTTATGTCATAAAAAATGTTCAAAATGCGCCCTTTGAACACGGATGCAAGTTTGACATCGACGAATCATGAAGCTATGAACTAATTTGTTTTTGGGTTGCTCCTAATGTCAGCTAGAGCGTTTAATATTCTTCCCAGCAATTTGTTGTTTATAGGTATTCATTCTTGAATTTAAAAATATCTTGATTCAATTTTCCTATCAAATGGCATAGGGGGATAAGCATGGGAAAAGTGCCTCAGGTGGATATTCAACTTCCATTGCAGCAGTTGGTCGATAATTATAAAAAGATAGTAAGTGTCAAAATTTCAGACGTATAATTCAATCGGATTTCGAGTAAACCGAAAAATATTTGGAAATGAAAAAAATATTGTTTCTTATGGATGGCTGAACCGATACTAATGAAATTTCAATATGTCATAGGGACATTTGAGTACTCTTTCAAGAAAACTATTGACCGCATACAATTTCATTGTTCGATAGAAACATTTTTTTGTAAGTATGATATGATTCGAGCAAAATTATGAAATTCTCTTTTCAGAAGCCTTATACTTCTTTATGTAGCATATATTCTTTTTGAATAATTTTGAGTGGTGCGCCATACTGAAAAAAATAAAAACTATTTAAAAATGCTATTTTTTGGCTTTTTTGATCAAACAATTTTTATTTCATATCTATATAGCGCACCACTTGTAATCATTCAAAAAAAATATATGTTAAATAAGAGAGTATAAAGCTCCTGAAAAAAATTAATTCATGTTTTTGCTTAAATTATATAATAATTAATAAAATTATATTTTTTCACTGAATAATTAAATTTTATGCGAGTGATACTATATGCCTTAAGAGAATCTTCACATGTCCTTATAACATATTTAAATTTCACCGGAATCGGTACAGCCATTCCCAAATTATTCTCATTTCTAAGTATGTTTTGGTTTACTCGAGATCCGGTTGAGTTAAATGGCTAAGATTTTGACGCTTACTATTTTTTATCAATACCAACATACTCATGCAGTTGAAATCAATTTTCCGTCTGGGGCACTTTCACAATACTTATCCTCCTATGCCATTTGCTGCTATTCATAAAATTTCCATCTCTTGTGTTTTGATAATCGGAAAAAATGGGACATATGTTTATATAACATTTTTTACTCAAAATGATGTCGGAAATATGCTATTATTCTCTTTACATCAATACTAATACACCCTGTATATTGATTTCACCAGTCAAGTATATTTCAACAAGAGTTTAATGAATTTGATACTTTTGAATATCATTGCACGCATCGACGTATTGCTTATGAGTTTTCTAGTTCATTTGGTATCTTAAATAAGTATCATAGAATTTTTTCATTAAGGACTAGGAAAATTAGAGAAATATATCATTGAAGGAATGAAAAAAATAATACAATCATTAGATTTGTTCAGTAAGCTTATCTGCCTAAGCTGGAAAAGGACAATAATTTGCCTGACGATAAATTGTTAGTAAAACTGCTTACATTGACTGGCTTGAAGCAATTTTTTTATTGATTCATTGACATATAGCACACTTTGGACACAATTGATATTTTTAGGTCATATTGAAAATCATAGAACGAGCCAAATAATCTTGAATGGTAATATAACACGTTTTATGGGTTAATACATTGCTGAATTAATCAGAAATCATTGTAGACCAAAGTTGTTATTCTGGAGGATAACATAGTTAAAATCAAATTGATTGAATAATTTATGTATGTGTGATAGGTACCCTACAATTTTCGATATGACATATTTAAAAACTCGATTCATCAACTTTTCGTTTGTCTAGATTTGAATGAAGAATTATAAATGTGATGTAGATCCTAAAATAAACAAAAATTATTCAGGACTGGATGAATTCCTTCAAATCAGTTATTCACAACATGAGACTTTTTGTCTACAAGCAATCCGTTTTTTTTTCCATATAAATCTTGCAATTAATTTCTATGTTCGTAGTGAATATCTCCTAATTTGAATATTTAACTAGTATAGCGTTTCTCTTGTAGATATCAGTGTTTTTATGCTATCGAGATCTATTTGAGAATGGTCAATAAAATAGTGACACTTCTCATTGAACTATAAAAAATAGAAAGTAGGTGTGTATTTTAGAACACCCGTTATTTTACATTGTGATGGAAGAATTAACGGTAAAGAAATCGAAACAAGAGTATAATAATATCATAGGTGAAACTTTCATTGACACCAAACTTATCTCCAAAAAATGAAAAAAAAAATGCTTCAAGGAGTTTAATAACCAATTATAAGTTATGAAAAGGAAACACATATTTATCAATTCAAAATCAGTGGATGGATGCTAGTTTTACAAAAATGTTTCATTAATTTTGTACTAAAAGGCGGTAGTATTGCTTGCAATATTTAGAATAAGGGATGACAGGTGGATTATCACTGAATACTTAGTTACTTAATATCTATATGATCATGAATTTCAAATGGAATTTGAATTGAAATACTAATTTGGACACTGGTGGCTATAATATCTACCATATCGACGGTAGTTTCTCCTGTGAGTAAATTCCAGAATCACATTATCAACGAAAGTGAAATTTATTTGTGGAATATTCATTCGATACACAGAGAAAACACTTGGTCAAGTACCACAATTGATTTCAATGATGCGATGGATCGTTCAGTTGATTTTTGGGTAGGTAGTTCGAAAAAAGGCAATCAATTACATCAAACTATTCATTGACAATGGATAAACAGTTGTTCACCGCTTCTCTCACTTCTTGATTTTCTAATGTTAACGCATATATTGTTTTTGTTCAGACTCAATGTTTCTACACACCCCACATTACTGAAATTAATTTTGAAATTTGAGAGAGGGGAATCATTTATATCAACCTCTGCATTAAAAAATGAATAACACTCATTTTCCGCTTCCCCTATTTCAGGGTTATACATCTTGATCCATTTATTGTTTTTGTTCAGCCCCAATGTTTGTAAATTTTGAAATAATAAGACGAGACAACTTGTTGAATTTTTGGAATTGTGATTCTTTCACCAAGTGTACTAGTTGAATACCTATTCGTGATGCTATAAACAAATTTGATCTTGTATATAAGAAACTATTCATTCAGATCAGTTCTATGTGTTCAAGATTCCCAGAACAACGAACAAATGAGACTTCATGGATTAATGGCGTCCACTGCTCTTGAAAATATGATTTTCATGCAATTATATAAATTTATTTTCCTAGCGTATTCCCAGAATGAGCCTATAGCAGAACCAGTAAATCGCGGTTTTATCACAAATATCACAAACAGAACAAAAAGTCTATTACTCGACATTATTATTGTTATTACTTTGAGTACAATGGAATTCACCATAATAAAATCATATGGAAATGCGAAATCGCATTTATGACCTGTCATTGTTCAATTTGATAATAGTTCAATGCATTTCATTGTGGTTGAAACTATATATGTAATACTTCTATATTGCTAGTAGGGTCTGAAGAACGACGAAAACACTATGGTGCAGACATTTATACTTCTATCTCTATCTCTATAACTTCAAGTCTTATTCGCATGCCTGAAAACCGAGCAACTTCGCAAATCTGGTAATATCACTAGATTTCCAGGTTGGAGGTAAGCCCGATGCATGCGCACAATGGGTCAAGTTATAAAAGAAGAAATAGGAGTAGTCGTTTGTTGTCTCACTTACCCCGTTACACCTTCACTCATGGAAATTATAACAATGTAGGAGTATCACGTATATGGTTGGAACAATGATGAAATCATATTACTGAATGAATACAAAAGAATAAAAGGTAGTTGATGGTATCAAGGCCAATAAAATGTTTAACCATTGCATAATGGATGTCATACCGTATTATTTCTACGTCATTCAGAACATTGATAAAACATCCTTAGTTTCTATAGATCAAATATTGGGAAACCTGAGTCTTTAGCATCAAAAATATTGGAACCATACAAATTGCCAATTTGTTTGACTTTAACTTTTGCTACAATTAGTACAGATTTAGCCAAACATCACAAAACAGTAGTATACCGTGAGATTATCAAATGTTTCTCAAAACTGCAATCCAAATTCTTGAATCGAGGTTTATTTGTTCTATATTATATTTTAAATATATTAGCTGAAAAATTCTGATTGAATCTAGTAAACATGTCCAAATTGCGAAGAATGATATCAACCCTTATCTTCCCAACTTCAGTTTACTCATAAAATCCGTCACCTCCCTTTTGCTTGACCCTTCAATTCCCTAATGTAGTTTTCTCGCCTGGACAAGTTTGTTGATATCGTCGTACGTGGTTAGCATAGCAGGTCTTGGTTTTTCATTTTGTAAGCCTGGACACCCTGTATGTGCATGACATGCCTCACCGTCCTGACCATCCTTCGCTGCCTTCATGTACCGGAAGAAACGTAGGATTTCCGGGTTGTCAGATGATGGTTTCCGGAGCTCATTTAGTTCTCTGCGAACAAAGAAATGTAGAAATGTCGGATGGTTACACAGACTTTTTTTATTGGGCAAAAAGGGATAAATTTCCAATTAGGAGGTCTTGTTTGATTAACTAGGAATAGGTTTGCGAACCGAATCATACAATGTGAAAATACTTTTTATTTTTAGATGACGTTTCCGCGCTCCTGTAGATTATACTCATAGGTTCCTCATGAACAAACTTATCCTTGGTAATCAATATATTAGGTATCCATAATTGTCTTATGGATTTGAAACTATCTTTGAAAACTGAATGCAGATCAATTTACGGAGTATTGATTGTAAAAACAATCGCCACCATAGTTTAAGTCCAGTTTATAGACTGATCTGTACTTGAAATTGATCATTAATATTCACGGAATGTAATTGACAGATTTCTAGCGCATTGCACGGTGACGACAAAGAATTCTCTATTTGTCTTGTTGATTTTGTACTCGTAACAGCAAAAAAACGAATTCGTTTGGAATCCAAGTTTATCGCTGAATTACTTGTAACATTGAGAATCAACTTATATTACTTTATTAAAAAATTTGAAATTATGGACAAGTCTGAAAAATATGGAATATAAACAGAGTAGAAACAAATAATAAGAGGTAAAAACATTTGGAGTTATCTTCTGTGACCAAACGGTTCTTGTTCTTTACTAGAAATGTTTTTCAACTAGTGCAGGAAACATCACGTGTATCAATTTCATCAAAAATAAAAAATCAATTGAATCTTTCCTGCATCTAGAAAGTATAATGTAGATGTATCAATTTAATTTTGATTGTAAGACAAAAACTGATGAAAAGTCCTAAATTATCTCTCATATAAAACAGGTGGATAATGTTGAGATGAAGATATAACATCTTCCAGATAATTTGTCAAACAGCTCGCGAAGAATGACGTGTCATTTGCAGTTTTTATAATATTTCATATCCACGAACTAGAAAATTGCTAGTACTTTAGTTGAAACTTCTCAAACTATTATTCAGAACTTTCACGTATGAGTCATACGAAAAAGTGGTATTTATGATTTTACTCATAAACTTTCAAAGTATATTTCGAGGCTTCTTTATAACTTCGTTGAATTTTTGCAGCTTTAGTGTTCTGAGAATTGCAAGTTTGTTCTAAGTTATGAATAATTCTGAACCAGGCGTTCGAACAAATATATCAAAGCATATACAAGACCTGAATATTAACTGATTACTTGGGAATGAAGTATCACAATGCATATTCAATAGCCAAACGAATTGTTTCCTTACTTAGAAAAAATATATGGGGAAAGTTGAATGCTATAGACTGAACTGAAGATAGGATAGAGACTTACTCACTCATTTAAGGAATCATCATCAAATCAGAAGCTCTTAATTAACAAGATTTCAGACTTCTGTTTGCTGTTCAACTTTTGATTCGTGTAAAAAGCTAGCGTTACCAGTCTTATTATGTAACAAAAAATTGTCAACTTATAATAATGTTAAATAAAAGCTATAAGAGCAATTCTCTTCATCACTTACCTGGATAACTGCGCAGAAACCAAATTGCTGTAGGGTGCATACTTGGTGGGATTAGCGTACATTAAACACACTAGTCTTTCCCTACATTTCTCTGTTTGGTGACCCTTTCCATCTCCAAGACCCAATTGCTGGAAAACTGCGTCCAGCCTGGAAAGCAATGGGCTATAGAAAGGATCGTAGGTGGTAAGAAGTAACGATGAACTGGGAATCTTGTGGAAGACTTTATAATCGTGCTGTTTGTTTGGACGACGGATGTAATAGTTGTCCGATGTTTGCGGCATCTGGGTCAGTTTGTATTTATGTTGGTAGTAACTGCTCATTTCGTTACCGAACCTAAAATTGAATGAGAATTTGAATGTATTGATCCATTGAATATCTGTGATAACATTTATTTTTTTATCAGCTTTGGGTTAGTCATACTTAGAATATAAATAATAGGCTCACTATTAATTCATATTGTCATGTCTGATTACTCTCAGATTTCATTTGGATTGTTAATTTTGTAGGGCTTCAATTACAGCTGATATGGGAGGAATAGATACAATTATAAGGGTCAAAAGTTAATACAATTTAGAGCTGAAAGCTTCAACTTTTTGTTTGTGCGGAATGGATGTATTTCCAAGTATACACTTTGAATAGGTACTTACAATAGATCACGTATGCTTGGATGAAGGTAAATGCTGAATATAGTTGCAAAAGCTTAAGCGGCATGTAACAATAAAATTGTAAAAATAAATTGGTGGAGTCTGTGTTATTTGTTGTGTGCTTAATTGAATGAGAATTTTTCTATTGTGTTGACTTAGAAATTTGAACAAATATTGGATGATATACTAATCAGCGATATGAAGTGAACAATTCTGTTCACGCTTTGATGTGTGAGTGGATTCATATTATAATTGATAAATCAAAAAAATTATTGTGAATAGCTCAAAAGAAATTCAATTATATTTAGACATCTGGTGTAGATATATTACTGTTCATTGAAAGAAGAACATTTCAATCGACACTTGAGAGAAGTTAAAAAACATAAATGTAGCTTTGTTAATCAATCAATCGACCTCTCAAATTATATCCAAATATGATCCATCATCCAGTACTTGGAAAGGGAACATAACTTACTAAGCCTATTTAGATATAGGCATGGGAGATATCATTATGAAGAGCGAATAGGAAAGAGTAGGGCTTCATTTTTCCAGATTTAGTTTACTTCGAAAAGTGAATCATTGGCCAGATCGTTTGATTGGTAATCTCATTTTTCTATCAATTTCTCTGATGATAGAGAGCAAGGCAAAAACTAGCCAAAATGATGATCATTTAGGACAAAAAAAAAATCAAATAAATATGTTTGATTGGGATATCAGTTCTGTATATTGATCAGAAACACAACGTTTCGACAGCAAAGTGCTGCCTTCTTCAAGTGTAAAGAAATATAAAAATAAATGAACAAAATTGTCAAGACAACAGAAATAAATGTACAAATAGTAACTAGAATAGTACAAAATATATAAACTCCTAGAATCGTTGAGCTCTGCCTGTGGTTAATGATTCAATATCCACAGGTCTTCAGGAGATAATAATTAACCCTTCAGCCGTGTGCTGGGGTATGTCATACCCCATAGATGCTTCTCATGTTCGTCTCTTCATTATTTGGTGGATTACTGTCTCAAAGAGGTCAGTAGCTGTCTTACTTGCGTTACAGAATATTTTAGTGGTAGGTTCGTCATTATATTTTCTGCTGTTATCGAGTTGTAGCATTCCAAAGTTGTCCAGGGTATCACATACCCCACCACACAGTTAGTGTAACAAATTAATGTGGTATAAGTTCAGATTATGGTTAAGGAAATATATCCCTAGAAAGACCGTCTAAGCGTTTGAGTACTTCGAAAAGATGTAAAATTTGTACTAGAACGAAAGATCGTAAGACATTTCATGTTTGCAACAAATGTTATAAGGCTGTTTTTTTAGAACATGCCATTTTTTCATGCTCAAATTGATGTAAAATTGAGAGTTTATAACTTTTTTTGTGTTACAATATTTTTGTATCAAAATTTCTCTGTTCTTCTACCGATAGTTTATTTCATGAAACATAAGTTAGTTTCCATCTTACATTCAAGTCGTAAGATGAGGATGAATAAAATATATTTTTTTAAAACGGTCAGTTATAGACATTGGCAATTATCTCTGCCATTTATTGTTTCTACTCCTCAAGAAGATTATATATGTTTTGTTGTGTTCAATATATACCGAGTTAAGAGTCTCATCAGAAAAATCTAATATAAAACTGTAAATTTGTATATTTATTTTGTTTTCATGTCATACCCCACCACACAGTTCTTGCAACTTTTTTCCACCACACGGTTGAAGGGTTAAGGTCTAAATAGGGAAATTGTCAACTCCTTCTGGTTATAGGTCAATCTGGCTCTACTCTTTTTGGCGCATAATTGAACTATCCACAGATCTTCAGGAGGTGGTGATGAAGTAACTCTTGCAAGTAGATCCGTAGATACAAATAACTTGAAATTGTGAACAAATGATTGGTAGCCATGATCGATTAAGTTCATATCCGGTATTCAAATTCAAATTATTTGGTGATTTTTTCAATTCCAATTGCTTCTCTTATAAGCCTCTTGAACCAATTGCTATCTTCAGCCAGAAGCTTCGTATTCTTGAAGTTAATGCCATGTTATTCTGGAATAGCATGCTCAGCCACAGTAATCATTCTTTGTCAGATACTGCTTGTAATGTTTAATGTAAAGATTTGGATTATGGAATCACTCCTAGCCATATTCCTGTTGAAGAAATCATAACGAATGTGGAAGCTGCTATTAATATGCTACCTGCAGAAAAGTCTCAAGAAATTCGTCATGAAACTGTGCGTATTTTGAAGAAGGCTCCAGCTGTGAATTTCAACTTATCATGAAGTGAACTTCAGTGCCTAAAGGAATTGAGAAATAATAAGGATATTGTTGTTTCACCAGCTGATAAGGGCAAAGCTACGGTCATCATGAATAAAGAAGATTACATTAAAAAAGCAAATAACTTACTACATGATGCTGCCTATATTCAAGTTAATAGTAATTAACTTTGCTCTTCAAGATATCAAACAACTTAACTTTTGAAAGAATCTTTACCTCAAGATATTCAGGAAGAGCTCATTCCCCAAGATCCTGTCATTTCCAAGTTTCATGGTCTTCCGAATATTCATAAAAAGGATGTTTCTCTAAGACCTATTGTCAATTCAATAGGCTCAACAACATATGGATTAGCCATATTTGGATAGTGTGTTGAAGCCTATGATTGGTCAAACTTCATCATATGTCAAGGATTCCCGACATTTTGTGGATTTGATTAGTGATATGATACTGACAGATAATGATTCACTTGTCAGTTTTGATATTTCATCTTCATTCACGAAAGTACCTATCATCGATACTCTGAAATTATTAGAAGATCATTTTACATCTGATATTATCAAGCTTTTTGAACATTTGACTTCTTGTTTCTAAATCTTTAATGGTAATTCCTATAAGCAAATTGATGGTGTCACCATGGGTTCTCCTATTTCTCCTTCTATCGCTAATTTTTACATGGAGAATTTTGAACAAAAGTTCAAACAGTGCTATGAAGAAACCTACTGTCTGGCTACGTTACGTTGATGATGTCTTTGCTGTTTGGCCTCATGGTAGAGATGAATTTAAAGTTTTTTTGAGTCATTTATGGCCGATTCCACGATCTTGAGTTAAATTAATCCAGTTTAAATGACTCATTACCTTGGTAACAATATCAAGTTCATGTCATCATTGGCCAATCAAATAAATTAAATTGAATTAAACTCAGTTTATTGGTTAACTCCCTGTCATTTAAACCCAGGTTAATTTAACTCTCGGTCATGAAATCGGGCACTGGACATGCAAAATAGGAGCATTAAATTCAGTATTGAGGTTGAAGAAAATAAATGTCTTCTTTTTCTGGACGTTTACCTGGAGAAACAAGATAATGGTAAACTTATCCATTCTGTATATAGGAAGCCGACTCATACAAATCAATATTTACATAAGTCATCAAATCACCATCCTGCTCAAAAATTTTGTACTATTAAAACTTTATATCAGAGAGCCTCTTCATTTTGCCATCCAAGTAAACTATCTGATGAAATCAAATTTTTGAATGATGTTTTCTTGAAGAATGGCTATAATAGAACACAGATTGAGAAAGCACTTAGACAGAAGAATTCTACTCCAGCTGTTCAAGATCCAAATAATAAGAGAATATCTATTACGTTTTCTTCCGTAACTAATATAACCGATGAAATAAGAAGGTTTTTATATAAATATGACATTAAAACTTCATACACTTCCAGTTTAGAAATTCGAAATCTTATTGGTAAGGTAAAGACAGATTTCCTCTACAGTATCCAGGTATATATAAGATTCCTTGTCAATGTGGCAAAGTATATATTGGACAAACCGAGAGGACTGTAGAAACAAGATTTAAAGAGCATTCTCGTCATATAAGATTGAACCATCCAGAAAAATCTGCTGTGGCTGAGCATGGTCTTCCAGAATTACATGGCATTGACTTCAAGAATACGAAGCTTATGACTGAAGGGAACAATTGGTTCAAGAGGCTCATAAGACAAGCAATTGGAATAAAAAAATCACCGAATAATTTGAATTTGAATACCGAATATGAGCTTAATCGATCATGGTTAACAACCATTTGTTCATAATTTCAAGTTGTTTGTATCTACGAATCTACTAGCAAGAGTTACTTCATCACCACCTCCTGAAGATCTGTGGATGATTCAGTTATGCGCCAAACCAAAAATAATAGAGCCAGATTGACCTAGAACCACAAGGAGTTGACAATTTCCCTATTTAAAGCTTCATTATTATCTCCTGGAGACCTGTGGATATTGAATCATCAACCACAGGCAGATCTCGACGATCCTAGGAGTTGATATATTTTGAACTAATCTAGTTACTATTTGTACTTTTATTTTTGATGTCTTGACAATTTTGTTTATTTATTTTCATGTCTCTTTACACTTGGAAAAGGCAGCACTTTGCTGTCGAAACGTTGTGTCTATTTATTTATAAAATGAGTTCTAAAAAGTTTTCTCCTTTATTAGAAACAAAGTTAATATCATTTTTCACATTATTTTACATAGTATTTTTGTACAAAACCAAATTGAAGAACATATTTCAACAGCATACAGAATCCCTGTTGTGAGCGTTCAACATGGAGAAACATTTTTTCGTACGCATTACAAATCACATTATTTTGAACAAAAATTCTGGAAATGAGAGTTACAGAGCATGAAATTCCGACTGTGCCATTTGTTGTTACTGATGTAACAAATATGCATTGTTATAATACTGGCTGCGAAAATAAAAACAGAAAAGAGAGTTCTGTATTCCACCATGATAATAATTCTCCCAATTTGCAACAACAAATCGGATTCATGTGTTGAATTCATTAACATGGAGGAAAAAATCATAGATGCTCAAGTAGCGTTGTTCTAAGAAAATATCATGCAAAAATATCGGTTGAATTTTGTTGTATTCAATTTCTAGAATTCTGTCATATATAATCAAAGATACTTCAATTTATCTGTCCATTCTCATCATTTCCACTGAGAGAATAGTGGAAATATAATCACCTATCTTAACAAAAGCATTCATTCATGTCTATGGTATGTGTACACAATCCGATAGACAAAATGTAGACACAAGCAAATTATTCATGGACGCCATTTTTGTCTCCAAGTTCAAAGTGCTTTTAATTCATACCTTAGCACGTAATTCATAATGACATTCTGCCGAATTAGAATCTTCATAATAAATGGTATAAGCACGAAGAACAAGCTATTGAGATGTTCCTTTGATAAGCTCTTTGAGTACTAGGATTAATATTTTTCAAACAAAAACTTTATGAAATGAAATATTTGGAAGAAAGTTGCATTCAGCTGAGGATATACTCATATTTCTGAACTTTACAAAAGTATTCGCCTGAATAATTCATCTACGCCAAGAAAACTAAAACAAAGGATATATCTTTTTAATGGAAATCATTTGCAATTGAAAGTCTGCAACAAGAAAAGAATCCATACTCAAGATGCTTGCTTGACATCTATAAGTGCACCCTTTCAAAAAGTCAATAGGAATTTAAAATAGATTCCCAAAGGTGCACTGTCTTATCGACAAGAAAAAACACTTGACGGCATATAAAACAGTCTGATAAAATAGAGATTTCGCAAGTCGAGGCATCTTATATGTCCCTTGATAATAAAAAAAGCTGTGCTTGGAATATATAACCCTTCAATATAGAAAATTATATTCTATATGAAGTAGAACAGCCAGTGATGATTATACACAAAATATTACGTTCTATCGACTTTTCAGACAGTAATTGAAATGCTCAATGTAGGATTTTAAACAAAGATTGATACAAAGTACAATTTAATGTAACAAACCTTACAAAACACCAACTTAGTCACAATGTTGGTCACAACACATTTAATTCTCTCGAACATCATCAGGTGCGGTTTCCTACATTGAATTGTACTCTGTATAAATCTTTGTCTCAGATCCTACATTAAGCATTATCTCTTCTCTATTACAGTTTGAAGTGTTCATGGAAAGTAATATTTTATGTATTATTATTGTGACAATGAACTTCGGGAAGTCTGATACACTAAATTTAGAACAGCCAGTCTGCCGAAATACTGAATCACCCGCGACTTGATCGCATAATCATCACCTGAATCATACATAAATTATTCAGACATATTACTGAAATAAACAGTTCATGACTCAAATCATGTTTTAATGTTAATTATTCTGATTGAACAGTTTTATTTTTGGACTTTCCCTTCAGAATGTACATTTAACCGAAGCTAATTCATTTGATTGAATAGTGCAACAGTACCTCAAGATATCTTTTTGATTCAAATTCAATTATTATTTAGAAAACTACCAATTCAAATACTTGGAAGACTTCAGTAATTATTTTGGAAACTAAAAGCTTGTGAGGAAGTTTTCGAATGAAAAACAAAACGGGGTTATATAAATTAGATGTGATTACGGTCAATAGATGAGCTTGAAAAGAGTTACCTTTTATAGATTGAATGATGGTTTGAGTGTGTGCCACCCTCATTTGAGAAAACCATGTCAATTCTATAAACATATAGTACTGTAATATAATATCGCTTGTAGCTCTTGGATTCAAAGTTTTAAAACTTCACACTTAATGCTGAACTGATATGCACTCTGTATAATAGTGAATACACAAGACCAATGGACTGGGAAGTTTGAAGTTCTGATACTTTTTATTTTGTTTTCCAAAGTTTCTAGACCTGAACTTATCAAGTGAGATTTGAACCTCGGAAACTACTCAGAAGATGTTTAAAATGCAGAGTGTCCAAGATAAGATGTAAGACATGGGGATCACTGAAACTCTAAGATATATAGCTTTGGTCGCTTAGGACAAAACTTGCTAAACCACTCCACCAGGAGAACAATCGTTCCTCAAACAGAATGCATAGATACCTCACTAGTTGTGACAAAACTAAAGACTTTTTCCTGCATAAATTGTATGCATTATTTTGAAGAACTCAGCCGTCAGTAATCCTGACTTACAATTCATAAATTTTAATGATGAATAAATGTGTGCACATTTTCTTATTCTCTTCTTATTGTTCCCTCAAGATCAGTTCTTGTACGCTTGTACAATGCGTTACCACAACCTAAAAGAAAACAAATAGGAGCAAAAAATCAAGAAATATAGGAAGGAATAACTGTGATTCACACACGACTCAAGTGAATATTTTTCATCGAAAGTAATGATTAAATGACATAAAACAACTAAAGAAACAATATATCCATCTTGTGAGAGATGGAAGTGAAAGAGAAGTGACAGTATTGAAAAGAATTGATAATACAATTCCGCCTCATCTGGAATTAAATACACTGACTTATCCTTATATATTTGTTATATTCTCGTAATGTATTTGAAGCTAAATATACAGACGCAAGAAATATAAAATGTTACAAGGGTAAACGTAGCCTTGCACTTCCTCAAATAGAATGCACTTTGTATCAAGAGTTACATAAGTAATTATTACTCCAATAACAAATATGAATATAATATAACAGTAGAAGAAATTGTTTTGAATGGGTAAATCAGATTAAATGTGTTCGTCTTTCATTTTGATTGTAAAATATCTGAAAAGCTATGACATGACGAACTGATTAAAAGTTTAATAATTGAAAATAAGATAGAAGTGTTATAAAAATCTGACAATAAATTTTAATGTTTTGTTAGTACGTAAAATAATCCAATTTTCTCTCAGCAATATAACTATTTTATTAGGTTTATTCTCATGATATTAAAGACAACAAGCGCGCGTTTTATGAAGGTATATGGAATAACTCTCGTGTCAGTGAATCGCCAATTATTTCATGAAAAATATTCAGTTGATTCAATTCCAATATTTCATTCGCAAGATTGATGTTTGTGTATAGTCATGCATCGAAGAGGTCTTAACTAACATATCAAGTTGATCAAAATAAATAATAACTTTGGACCACAAAATAATATTTTCATTTGAGTCTACTCCTAGATCCTGACATGTACAGCGGAAATACGAAAAGTCCGTGGAAAATGGAACAAGAAATGATTTACCTGGTCAAAACTCATTTCATTTCTCTACATGATCTTTTTGTAGTAGGATACAATTCGGCCAATGTTTTTCTGATCTATATTTAAATAGTTGTAGGAAATACTCGTCAAAGTTTCATATCACAATCATATATTCGCATCGAAATTGATTCACTTCTATACTTTTCGCTCGGAATACATTACATAAATTATTATAATGATGTTGACATTTTATACGTTGCTCCAGGAGGAATAGTACATCTTCTTTATTTGTGTATAGTCTTACATTTCACAATTATATAATGTAAGGGAGACTCTTCTATGAGAAAATTTATGTTACAGAAATAATAGATACTCCCCATTATTATTGCTTTGGGTTTTTCGATTAATGAACTGTTGCACTTTGACCTAATTTCATCTGATTTGCGAATGTAATATTAGCTACACGTGTAAGTCTCATTTTGTGTATTACAAGCTTATCAAATAAAATCAATTTGTCAAAAGTCGCTTGACACGTAAGTATAATTCACGTGATTTTCAATGGAAATATTGTCATATATTTGCAGAAATCTATCAGCTTGTACGTTTTACTGTCGCATCTGATTAAATTATAGGACAAACAATATTACTATTACAGAAAAAAGTATAATCAATCACTTTCCAAATTAGTCGCACGTATCCAACTGTAGAGCTTGATAAATGTATGTAGCTGTGAACAGGGAAGCAATGAAATACGCAGATAAGTAAGACAGAAAGATGAATTATCGTTATAAGCATAAATTCATCTCGTCAAAAAGTATAATTTGATTTAATTCTTGTGGTGTCAATATAAAGCAAATATTCTTAAATGCAATTCGAGCACAATATCAATTTTTTTTATTTGTTATATTACAGCGACAAGTATATGATTCTACATTAACTGGTCCACTTATGTTCCAAACATAAGTGGACCAGTTAATGTTTACCTTAAGCAAACGTTCACAATTTTTTATTGTGACCAGGTCAATTTACGTTACTTAACTGTAATTTCCAAGAAATGCATTACTATCTGACTGCAGCTTTTAACACCTTTGCTTCTCATCTTTCTATAAATATTTAAGTGGTAAAAGTAATATCATACCTAATAAAAATCGTCGAATAGTTTTCAATTGATTGGTTGTGACTTCACAGTACCCGTTATGATTTCTATTTCGACTGAAAAAAGATAGGTGAAATCAAATTATGTTTGAATATGTAGTTTATGATTTTCAGTACAACTAGTTTTCAGATTCCTACATCTATGATTTTGACTGCAGAGATGTGGAGAATAATTGTTAGGATGTATTCGAAATAGAAAATGTAAAAATTGTAGTGATTCAAATGTGAAATAATGCTGCTGGAAAATTAATTTGGAATACAGAATAAGATTAATTTCTATTTTAGCTTCCTTCATGATAATCAATGAGTGTTCTCCTAACATATTTGGATACTACCCTTACTCTGGCTAATTATCGTGACTTCCCAGGCTCTCCAACGCCTGGTGAATTGAAATTCGGTATTTCCGATTTGATAGTTGATTAATTATCGAAGTAGATATTTTTTTATGTTGGAGCTACACTAACATCTCATAATCCAAGATCCGTTATAGGTGTCGACCTGCACCGATCAAGTAACAGAATAAAAATAATTTTTAGGCGATCATAGCAAAAAAGTTGTTTCTATGGCTCCTTTTGCGGCCATAAAGTTTCACTTTTTGGTATAAATCTGTCATATTTTACTTTTTGGGACTGATCTGTCAAATATTACTTTTTTGGGACTGATCTGTCAAGAATTACTTCATAAACACTCCATACCTACCTATATGAACTGCTTGATGAACTCTTTAAGAGACAGTTTTTGCCGAAATACATATGATATTTTTCCGTCAACCTTCATAGTTCGTGCAATTCAAGAAATTGATACGCATTTTTTACAATTGTCACTTTGATTAGAAGACAATGAAATAAAACAATTTTAACGGTAACTCAGATTTACAATTGTAATGTTCAAGAAATAAATAAATAAGATTATATAATTTTGAATTATTTCGTGATGATCGCCTAAAAAACGTTGCGTGCACCTCGGCCTACAATTCTTTTTTGATCTCACCTGAATTTCAGCCTCAGCTACGCTTCGGCGGCAAATACCAGATTCGACCAAAAAAGATAATCTTCACGGCCTTGATACACAAATAACAAATTTTTTTTCATGAAATAAAATATCGTTGACATTCGACAATAGAAATCAGTTCAAGGTTATATATACAATAATTGATTTTTTTTTCTATCTTCACTGATCTTGCAGTCAAAAAAAGTGGAAAGTATGAAGCCTGCAAAAGTAGATTGAATATATATGTATTGGCTTTAGGATTCGATGATTTGGTTATAAAAATACTGCGTCATTTGCAGATTAGTAATTTTTTATTGTTGAATAACAATAAAAAATGGAAGAATCTTCTAGATGATGAAAGCGCATTCTCTACAGTTCATGGATGCTTGTTACTTCAAAGATTTCGCAAATTATCATCTCTCACAATTACTGAGCTTGAAATCAAGCAGTTTGGGCAAACTTACGAAACAGCAGCTTCCATTTAGTACTAGTTTCAAGTTGACTATTTGATAGGTACATAATTTATGCATGTACAAACTCAAAAATATCTTTTACACAAAACAGATACAAAATTGTTTGTTTACAACTTAGTTACCATGGTGGTAACTTCTACTTTACGCCCGTCGGGCGGTAAAAAAATTTACCGCCCGTTGGGCTGTAAACTAGAGAATTGGCCACCAGTATTATTATTAAAATAAGAAAACTACCAACAGAATTTTGTTGACATATAAACAAAATCAATTGTTTAACACACGACATGTTTTTTGTTACCATACGCCACCTTATAATTTTGAAGTAATGAATATTTTTGCGTGTTCTCAAAAACTAATTACTTACGAGAAATTCACAAGTAAATTTTATCACAGTTGTGCGTAAAACGTTGTACGTGCCTCGGCCTGAAAGACAATTTACACCCTTGGACGAATTAAGGCCCTCGCTACGCTTCGGGCCTCAAACTTTGTCCGCGGGTGTAAACTTAATCTTTCAGCCCTCTATACGTAAATAACTATTAATCTTCATTGTCTAGTTATTGACTGACGGCATATCAAGTGCTGTACCTTAAAATGATAATTTGATCTTTATCAAAGCTATATAAAAAAATATACCAAAAGTAAACAAATTTTCAACCAATAATAATAATTCATTCTAATAAGCTTCAAATTCGCGTCAAACAAGTCATTGAATGAATCCCGGACAGATTCGACAACTGTACATAATAATAGTGACACCCGCGGCTAAAGTTGTAACTAAATTTTAATCTACTTCAATAAATTTCAGTTGCCATATCTCTAATGTCATATATATCTGTAGGCATCGTTCCACTTAAAACAAGCAATTGAATAATTTAATCTTCCACAATCACTGAGCTTGGAATAAAGTAATTTGTGCAAACCTACGAAACGGTAGCTTTTATTTAGTACCAGTTTCAAGTCTGTAAATAGTATAGTTGCTGAGAGCTCAGCGTCACGCCAGCCAGCCAGCCAGCCAGACAGCCAAAGTGAATATAATAGCGCTTTTTTTCAAAAAATTGAAGAATCATCTAGATGATGAAAGCGCATTTTTGACAGCTCATGAATGCTTGTTATTTCAGAGATTTCGCAAATTACCATCTCTCACAATTACTGACCTTGAAATCAAGCAGTTTGAGCAAACTTACGAAACAGCAGCTTCCATTTAGTACTAGTTTCAAGTTGACCATTTGATAGATACATAATTTATGCATGTACAAACTCAAAAATACCTTTTAATCTTCATTGTTCAGTTATTGACGGACGGGAGGTCATGTGCTCAACCTTAAAATGATAATTTGATCTTTATCAAAGCTATATAAGAAACATATACCAAATGTAGACAAATTTTCGTCCGATAATATTAATTTATTCTAATAAGCTCCAAATTCGCGTCAAACAAGTCATTGATAAGTCCCGGACAGATTTGACAACTGTACATAATGATAGTGACACCCCCGGCTAAAGTTGTACCTAAATTTTTATCTACTTTAATGAATTTTAGTTGCCATATCCCTAATGTCATATATATCTATGGGCATTGTTTCACTTGAAACAAGTAATTGAATATCATAATCTTCCACAACCACTGAGCTTGAATTAAAGCAATTTGTGCAAACCTACGAAACAGCAGCTTTTATTTAGTACCAGTTTCGAATCTGTAAATAGTAAAGTTGCCGAGAACTCAGCGTCACGCCAGTCAGCCAGCCAGCCAAAGTGAATATAATAGCGCTTTTTACAGAAAATGGAAGAATCATCTAGATGATGAAAGCGCATTTTTGACAGCCCATGAATGCTTGTTACCTCAGAGATTTCGCAAATTACAATCTCTCACAATTACTGAGCTTGAGATCAAGCAGTTTTGGCAAACTTACGAAACAGCAGCTTCCATCTAGTACTAGTTTCAAGTTGACAGTTTGATAGGTACATAATTTATGCATGTACAAACTCAAAAATACCTTTTATTCTTCATTGCTTAGTTATTGACTGACAGGAGGTCAAGTGCTGTACCTTAAAATTAAATTTGCTCTTTATCAAAGCTATATAAAAAAATACACCATAATTAAACAAATTTTCAATCTTTAATAGTGATTCATTCTAATGAGCTTCAAATTTGCGTCAAACAAGTCATTGAATAAATCTCGGACAGATTTGACAACTGTACATAATAATAGTGACATCCCCGGCTAAAGTTGTAACTGAATTTTTATCTACTTTAATGAATTTTAGTTGTCATATCCCTAATGTCATATATATCCATGGGCATTGTTTCACTTGAAACAAGTAATTGAATAATTCAATCTTCCACAATCACTGAGCTTGAATTAAAGCAGTTTGTGCAAACCTACGAGACAGTAGCTTCTATTTTAGTACCAGTTACAATCTGTAAATAGTATAGTTGCTGAGAACTCAGCGTCACGCCAGCCAGCCAAAGTGAATATAATAGCGCTTTTTTTCGGAAAAATGCGCTAAAAATGCGCTAAAAATACTGTGTGCGAGTGACGCAGTATTTTGATTACCAAATTATTGGATCCTACACGTTATATTTATTCCTACACACGGATCCTCAACTCTCCATACCTTCCTGCAAAGAGAGGGTTGCTTATCTTTTTCTGTTCAAGGCTCGAATAGATGAATCTAAAGTGGTACAGGAAGATATATTTGCTTATTCTATAGGCTTTATACTGTCAATAAGCGTTAAATCTCTTCAATTACAAGATCGGTGAACATAAGGAAAAAAATTATTGAACTTAGTGTTGCCTCAACATTACAATAGGAGCTATATCTATGTGCAATTGAATTATTGGACAAGAAGCAAGCGTATATTGCCTCATAATGAAATTGTGTTGAAATATTACTCTTGAGAATTTTCTTTTTGTTCGAATTAATGTCTGACCGATCAAATTCAGGATTACTCTAATAAATGAGAAATTGACATTTTTTTGCTAATACCAGCTCTAAAACTTCTCTAACATTGACAGAAAATCATTTTACAAGTACAGAAATCATTAAATAATATTTTCTCCACATATAAAGGGATTTGTTATGAAATTTACACATAAAAATGATAGATCAAGCGGCCTTTTCTTGCAAGATAACTTAGAAACGTTCATAAATTTCCAAAAAGACTGATCTATTGCTTACTGTAGGGCTTAGGGTGAGAAATTCATGCAGACCTCATATAATAGAAAGTTTGTAGAATAAAAGCTCAAATATCATCAAAAACACGAAACTAAAATTTCAGCATTACATTTTATTTGATGTCGTCATTCTTACGAATGAGATTGAAGATCATTCACAGTTGAATCACACTACTAATGCCAATAAACGGCCAATAATTTTTGTATCACTATCAATTTTGCCGTACAGAATAGAAGAGAACTCTAACAATTAATTCATTCAATGCATTGACATTGGTTGTGGCATCGGCAGTACGACCTTATTGTAAATGAGTCTTTATTCATCGCGCACTATTGACAACTTGCATCAATTTGATGTGCCCCGACCGTTACGTAACTTCAGGTGGGATCCATATAACGATGCACAGACGTAAAGTATGGTAAAGGAAAATATTTTTTATCCAGCCGCGCATCACTTGCGTTAGCAATCTGATGATGTGCAGCTCTGTTTTATGAATATATCTCCTAGAAAAAAGTTGAATATTTCTCAAGAATCGAGATATGTCAAAAGAATAGAGCAAGTTCGATCACACGAGACATACAAAGAACTTGAGGTTAGGTTAGCAACCAGTCTCATCATATCAAGTACCACATGTCTTAAGAGTCAGCTGATCAAAACAAAAGTGGATTTTTTGTATAGAAACTCCATGAGCAATACGATCTGTATGATGCTTTAGGTTGGAATAAATACTGGTTTATCTAAGTTGACCTTTGAGCTTGTCTTCGCTAAAAAACGTAAGCCGCGATAGTAAAGAAAAAAAATTTTGCATCGACATTCTGGGAAGAGCAAATGGAGTGACAAACATACCTGTCAATAGATAATATTGTTGAAGCTGATTGATATGACATATGGAAATAATAGAAATTGGAAAATTCGATAAATTATTATACCCTTACTTTTTCTAGCCAAGGCTGTCGATCTGGGAGGAGAAAAATATTCTGAATAACTGAAATCCCTAATTAGGAATAATATAAATATATTATTCTCGCATTCCTGAATTCGACTTCGATATGGGGAATAATTTGCGGTGAAAGATCAATTTTTTTTGCTTGATAAAAATAAGTAATTCTTTTTCTCATGAAACATCCAATATAAAATGAAAGTTTCAAAATCCAGTTTTGTAGCAAACAAGTTGCCTATACTTGATTAAAAATCCGCGATAGTTCGAAAATTTCACTAATCAAATTTAGTGGTATGACCTACTTCATACCATTTAAAATTCATTTGAGTAAAAAATCTCACACTGACACTTTTCTAGTAACTTTTATTTTCCAATATTCACAAATGTTTACCATAGTGTTTGAATAAACAAGTTTTATATTTATATTACTCATTATGATTGTAGGTATTCAGGTTAACAGTCCGGTGAGCTTATTTACCGATAAGTAAGGTGTTTGTATCACATCCGCGTTCTCCAATTGTCGTTTCGGGCTCTTGAATGAATGACCACGTTTTATTTTGTTTTTGGAGTGAATCGTGTCTGCTATACATATTTATTTGTGATAACTCATGCCTATTTTTTGAAAAGATAGTGACAATTCAGAGTGCGCACAAAATTAATACAATACAATATGCATCCTTACTAGTTTAGTTAAAAGACTGTCCGCCCTGATGTTCAGCTCTGATTTGGATTAGTTATACAAATTGAACTTTTTTCATGAAGACAGGAACATTTAAGCTATATTCAAATCAGATTCTTCTATAATTGACTTTCAATTTCAAACCATTTTCAACAGTATATGAACAATCCAATATAATTAGAATCATCTCACTATGTAGTTCTCCAGAACGTCTTAACTCTAACACTAGATGTTCCGTATGGAATAGAAGTAACCAATCAATAAATATCAAGCATCCATTGAATATCATTCAAAATTCTTATGCAGAGATATATTTGAATATTTGCATATAAAACTACGCGCCCTTTCCAGTAGAACAATGTTCAACCCATCACCATTTGAAGATGCCTTTTCATTATAGCAGGACAAACATCAAATTTCAATTATAATTTTGATACGGTTTATTGCCCGAGGTCGGATGATAATCATAATGACTTAGGCCGTTGGATTCTGTGCTCTTATATCAATATTTGTTCTCTCGATTTCTGCTGATTCGATTCTTATAATATGCTTGCTTATGCTTTCATTTTGACCATCAGAAAATCTCTTATCGTCAGAATTGTTTGAATTGGAGCACTTTAATGCGCTACCCTCTTTGAATTATTCAATTCCCTCTCTAATGTTTCATCTGCTCTTCGAATTCGCTCTAGGTATTTGAATATCGAATGAGTAAATCTTGGTGAAATTCACTGAAATAAACGAAACGGACAAATCTGCTAGTTCATAAAGGCGGTTCTAACATATTTCTACGGATCTGTTACAGATTGAGGATCATTAGTTCGATTTGTCACGTTCTGTTTCAGACATTGATAATTCATAGGACTATTTGACTATCTTGGAATCGTTGAAATTCAGTTTGAATTTTCAGTGATAAAATATCTTTTACTGACGTTAAAAAGAAATCTGCCGAGTATTGTCGCTTATGACCTGCGAAATAGGAGGTTCCGAAGGAAAATGGGCCTGATAATGAATGGATGAAACAAAATTATCCTCTCGACGAAAAATTAAATTATATTTGTCGGAAAGCAAAATAAGGGGCAAATTCACAATATGTATTCGAGTAGATCTTGAAATAGATATTTTCATGAATTTTAAGCTCTACTGCAAACTTGGACAGTACAATTTCAAAGTTCTGCCCTCTTCCAAAATCACGTAATTCAATCGGCAACGCCCTGTGATACACACCCTATCTGATTAGTTGATACAGAATACTGTATATATTTGACACCGTCATCCGATTAGATTACACAAGAGAATTCTGATGGTATTGGGTCTATTCTTAGCGGCAATAGATATTGATTCACACTGAAAATATCGCTATACGTCATGAAATTGATGGTTTGTCATCAGGCGGTATGTTCCACTGTTTCAAACTGAGTCTGATTGGGACTTATCTGGAAATATTTCCAATCCTATAAAATAACTGTACTGTCTATCCAAATCATATTTGTCATGGGAATATTAGTTTGAGATGACAGTTGACTCCCATTCGATAGTGTGAATAATAATAATAATATCTTGACGGCTCTTCAAGCTTTATATAGCTTATGGCCCTGAATACTTTATTTTATTAATTTTTAATTATACAACTCTTTGAACATTTATCATACAGTATTCAATAACGCACACAAACAGCCATGCCCCGCGCGGGATTCGAACCCACAACACTAGCGGACAGCGGAGAAGGTCACTTGAGCGCTGCCTAAACACACTGAGCCACTAGTGCCGGCTTATAAAGTGTTATAAATAAGATGCACCAAATACGTATTTATTTCACTGAGCCTACCCTCCTTGTGGCTAAAGATTTCGGTCACATGTGAAAATTCAATAAGCCTAATCAATTGTCAATTTTATTGCCAATATTTATTTATGAAAATCTCAATGGTCGACTTTTGCATGAAATTTACAATATGCTCATGAGATATATTCAACATTAGGTTATATTTGTAGTAATAGATTCGTACCCCACTGGTGTTACGTATAATACCATTCTTGATGCATTATGAAACAGCATCGTTAGAGTCAAGAAAAGGAACATCTTAATGTGACGTGTGGCATCATAATGTAGCATTTTCATTCGATATATAGGTTAACTGTGAAGCTATAGTAATGGCGACACGTGGAGTTTCTTAAACTAACAGAAGTCTTGCGTATGTATTCAAAGGTAAGAGCTAGATGTGTTCAAAAATATTCCATTTGATAATTTCTTTGCGTAGAATATCACGAGAAACAGGAGCTGGTGTTAAGTTTTCAGTGCTACAATCTTTCGTTTATTCTAAGTATAGCTTAATTACCTACATAACAATTATTGAAACAAGGTTATTGAGCTACGCTAAGATGAATTGAAGACTATTGAAGCGGACCTCAGGCTGAATCAAAGACGATGTAATCGTTCTTAGTCCTAATTATACATATATTACACTTTTAAATCAGAGTTATGCACTTATGATGCACTTCGAGTCAAATGATAGCCTTTGACATCCTTTGAATCAACTTCTTTGTATCAACTGGAATATTTTTATTATAATATTCTAAGTAACTCTCAGGACATATTTGAGCCTCTGCTTTTATATGTCTGGAGTTCACGGCTTACTTGCAATTCACACAAGAGGGATAAATTTTTACTGCTGGCCTAGTTCTGTAAACAGGTGATCGGTTTCTTTCTTTTATTTGAACTTGATGCAAATAAGCTCGCAATCAAGAGCCTTTGATAAGATGAAGTTCATGTTTAGAGTGGAAAATCGTATTTTTGAATGTCATCATTTCTCAAACATAAAGATTTTTTTTCGAACGGAGCTCGCTGCAATTTCTACTGCTGAAATTTTTTTGTATGTGTCAAGCTCTATTTGAGATGGTCGATTTCAAATTATGGGCGTAGCAGTTCGAAAACGCGTTTTTTTCTATCCATGTGCAGACGGCAGTGACTTGTTGACTGGAATATCTGCCCGTTTTGTATGTACATAATTATCTCTTATTCCGACTATCTTTATTGAGCTGAATATCAGAAAAAGTTGACAGAAAATTAATTCCTATTGAATGAAAACGTCAATTGTTCAGAATAACTTCAAAAATATATTAAGTATGCAAGTCTCATGTCTCATCACTACCTGTCCGCAAATTGTACATAGCGCTAATCACAATCAGGCTCTTCGACAAGAAGAAAAATTGATATTAGAGCAAGGTACTTTACAATGAGACTCTTAGTCGATTGTTTATTCCTGGGCTTCTCGCCCATTAAGAACAGAAAGCTGTAACCTGCGGAATGACGAGTTCATACGAAATCGTTCATTACTACAGTATTTACGGACGATATGGCACTGGCAATCAGAAACGACATGTGATACTTCGAAGTATATGACAGACGATTTCGAAGAAGACAGGAGATGTGGGTCAATTATATTTTATGATAATAGAGAGGAGTTTGGTAAATTTTATTTTTTTTTTGTGAAATCTGCAAATTGATGAGGACCACCATTTTTTCTATTTTCAAGTTAGAAAAGGCATATTTTCCTACATTCTTCAGAAATTTTTATTTGAACTTGAGGAATCCACCAATTTTCCAAGAAAGATTTCATCAGGATAATGATTAGCTGTTATATTCACAGTAAATGTGATCGAGAAGTCATTCTATCTGATCGTCTTTTCTATTTTGCGCTGTGTCCAAACAGAAATCGAATCGGTATACGCACAAGCATCGGCGAACTATACGAGCATAATGAACGCGGCTTCTCTCCAAACCACACGTTTGGATCGTACTTGCCGTAGCCTCCCACCATCATTAGACAAAAAGTCTTATAGATCTATGAGCTATAGATTTTGAACAAAATCACTTTGAGTCTATCACATTCATTTAGAAATTATAATCAGTCCACAAATGCCGACGTGATTCATCAATAGATCCAGAAAATTTATTAGTTCACTAAGACTCCTACTATCAATCATGAGAGATTATGGATCATGTTTCTTCTGCAAAAACTCTGTTTTGTTGTCCTTACTTCCTTCTTGACATGAAAACATTTAAGCAATCTCAAAGCTTCCTTCTTAATTTGATTTCCAGTAGAATCCATTTCAATTTGAGTTTGATAGCACCCAGTACCTATTTGTTATTATGGTGACAGACAGTGATTGACTAGTTGTGCACATCAGCGACACTTTTTATGGCGTTGGAGAATAATGCGTTCTGCAGCAAAATTTGCAATCAAAATGATGTTGAACAATGAAACAATAATGTATCTTGTTGTCAATCTTTAATTTCAGTCAAATAATTTCTTGCAACAACTTGGGAAGTAGAAAGTAAAAAAAGAGGGTGAATGTCACTTAAAAAAATCAAGTTTAAAGATTGTACACGAAAATTCTTCAAGTTATTTGTACTATAGTTTAAAAACGAAAAATGACTCAGAAAAATAGTTGTTGAAATAAATGCAAATGTCGGTGTTCACTGTTTCAACAAATATCGTATGTTTCTGGCCAATTCGGTGTTCATAAAAACAATTTTCTGACGAGTGCTTTGTCGAGAAACGACTGCAAATAACAATATGAAAAACTCATAGAGAGTTGTCTCAACAGTTATAACAGAAGAATCATTTGTTGGAATTTATCCAATCTTGATTTCTAATGTTTGCAGTTTATAATCAAAAACTCTGATTGTTGGAGAAGAGGAAAATTCATGAACTCTCCTCTTATACTCTGAAAATTCAAAATAATTTAATTATTCCGTGATGAGGAATGCGCTGTTCTAAAAGTAATTTAACCCTCTCCTGTCAGTATTTAATCAATGGAGATGATTAAAATCCGACAAACGAACCATGAATACATTAGTAAAACTCATATAAACTCACAAATCCAAATTTCAATACACATTAGTTTTATATTATATCCCTTTTCATATTAGATATCGCAGTTGTCCTGATAATTATTATTTATAGTATTCGAATTTACGTTGCATCATACGCTGAACATATCGAAAACATTGGCGTGAGAATCAGCGGGTTATGGAATAAATTCATTTTTGCAGATATTTAGTTATCATTCACCATACTTTGAACTAGTATACTTGAATTTGATTTGTATATTCTTCCAACTTGAATAATTATTTTTCACATTGAAATTTCATGTAATAATATCTTATTGTCAAATCTTTGCTATTTTAGAATCAGAATTTTTTTTTGCGCACACTTAGCGCATTTTTACAAAAAAAAAATTGAAGAATCATCTAGATGATGAAAGCGCATTTTTGACAGCTCATGAATGCTTGTTACTTCAGAGATTTCACAAATTACCATCTCCCACAATCACTGAGCTTGAAATCAAGCAGTTTGGCCAAACTTACGAAACAGCAGCTTCCATTTAGTACTAGTTTCAAGTTGACTATTTGATAGGTACATAATTTATGCATGTACAAACTCAAAAATACCTTTCAATCTTAATTTTTTAGTTATTGACTGACGAGAGGTCGAGTGCTATACCTTAAAATAATAATTAATTATAACCGTTATAAATGGAAGTCGATTGAGTGGATGGAAGAGCCTGTGTCAGTTTTGATACATATTATTTTTAGATGAGGCTATCGTGCAAGTTTATAGAAGCTCACGACAAGACCTCAAACTTTCCATATACTACTTCAATAACAATTTCTCATTCCCAGATAAGCTCGCAGCATAATGTCATTTCCCTCATCAAATGAACAATTGCAATGTATTTGTCCTAAAGTAAAAACTTTTCTTACAAAGCTTTGATGAAGATCGAATTATTATTTTAAAGTACAGCACATGATCTCCCGTCAGTCAATAGCTAATCAATGAAGATAAAAAGATATTTTAAGTTTGTACATGCATAAATTATGTACCTATCAAATAGTCAACTTGAAACTAGTACTAAATGGAAGGTGCTGTTTCGTAAGTTTACCCAAACTGCTTGATTTCAAGCTCAGTAATTGTGGGAGATGGTAATTTGCGAAATCTCTGAAATAACAAGCATTCATGAGCTGACAAAAATGCGCGTTTATCATCTAGATGATTCTTCATTTTTTTTTTCCACTGATATGAATTGATGAATAGTACAAATAATTGCAGAAATTTTGTTTCTCGCACTGCCGTCCTGAATAGGACAGCAGCTATAGGTTTATTGGGACTTATCCGGAGCCTGCTAGACTGCATTGAGGGGTCTCTGTAAAGACAAAATATGCCGCCCTATTTAGAATGATGGTGTAAACATCGAATCCTGAATTCGTAATATCATGCGACAATCAGGTTTTGATTTTTAACAATATATCAAATATTATTTGCTCCTGATGCTTGAATACTATTGATTCAGAAAATAGTCCTTTGAAAAAGAGATGTCGCTGAGTTCACACTCTAAAGTCTTCCGATTAACTTAAGGATGAGGATGTCAAACCTCCTGAACATATTTGCAAAAGTCTGCATGCAGCTCTGTCCAAGTAGAGCTTAGCAAATCAAGGAAATCGTAATGAAGACATAACTCTCCATTATTGTAATGGATCTTTCCATTGCAAATATTTCAATTAGAACTCTTAAATACTTCTACCGATGTAAACAAGCATAATTTATATGTCTAATACCGCGGCCTTGAGGAATAAAAGTGTTTGCAATTCTCCGACATCGAAAGCATACTGAGATTTCAATTGAAATAATATTCCGAAGTGTTATAGACACAATAATATTTAATGAAGAAAAAACTTTTCAGAACTCATTTTATGAATAAATATGTTTTATTGGGATATAAGTTCTGTACATTAATCAGAAATACGTTTCGACACCAAAAAAAAAAAGGCAGCACTTTGCTGTCGAAACGTTGTGTTTCTAATCAATGTACAGAACTTATATCTCAATAAAACATATTTATTGTGTTCGGGGAATTTTGAATTCATGGATTCAAGAACTCATCACAGTAATATGAGAAAGCCAGTTCTTGCACACCCTTTCCCAATTGTTTCAACCTCTAATATAGGCCGTTTTTTGTCAACCTATGTCTATAATAGTCATTATCCCTGAGGGCTTCATATATTGGACAGAAATGATGATAATTGTGATAATACAGATCTTTTAAATTACATTTCTATTCGACTGCTCTCCAGTAACTGAAATCCGACAACATTATATTCATGTCCAATCATGCAATGTCGAGAGGACGAAATTCCAATTAAATAGAAGCCACACATAGAATACGAACAACATGGTCAGCATTGGTAGAACTGTAACCGTAAACCACTAGGGGAAACTACGATTCGGTTTGTGATCAACTTTGTAATTTGAACAATATTTCTGCTTCGAACAGAATCAACTTGCTCAAAAATAGACAAATCAAAGAACATTTCCGATGATAAAAAGGTGTTGCGAGGTTTGGAATTATTTGTTTGTTCACATTATTGAATAGTTCTCATTTACGTGGTGTCAGCTGTATCAGTTAAAATTGAAGTTTTGTTCAAATAGAATCAATAAAATACTTGAACACATGAAAAAGAATATTCTATCCACTAAAATTGGAAAAAAAGTGAAACCAAATATTTATTTTCCCCGCTTTCAGGATACTGCACTTAAATCCGCATTCAATTTTGCAGTGCTCAAATCTTGAGACCAATAATTTAAGGCACTTTAGGAGACATAAATAGTTATTTAAGTATTAAGGTCAGTAAGTACAGTTTACCGATTGAGAATAACAGTTTGGAGGCCGAGCCTTGGCGAGGCCTCCAAATATTATACGAAATCGGTACTGTACTTATTGACCGTGATGCTTACAGATTTTTTGCACGTTTGGAAGATCCAAAATTTGGGTCCGAGTTTTCTTTTTCGGATTAAATTATCACTGATGATTGTTTATTCGCTGTCAGCTGTCAAGTTTGACATTTTATTCTGAATATTAAATTACAAATAATGATATGCCTTTGCACATGGGCGGTAAGTCAGCATAACCATGGTGACCACAGTTTGCTGGTAAAATCAACATACCACCTCAAATAGAGGGCCGATAAACACATAAAAACGTCCAATCGTGCAAAAAAATAGTTTATGAAGTTCTCTTTCTCTTTGGACCTCTCGTTTATCAAGATTTGAGCATTTCAATCTCAATCAGTAAATTCTATGAAATGGAGAAAATAATACTCTGGAAATTTGAGATGTCCGCTATTGGGAATCATGTATTCATTTATTTATCTCATAAATTATTACCTGCTCATTGCCTGCTGCGTAGCTTGCGTTGTAGACGCGGGCTGAAAGTTGAAATCTGGAACCGCTACGGCCGCATATTCATCCTGCGTTCCTTCCGCATTATATGGCGTTCCAGTATCCTTGAAATCAAAGTCATCAATCGGCGCGGGTTGATGATTCGATGAACCTGATATTGACGAGGCCTGGCTGATTCCCTTGCCAACCAGTTTTCCCAAACTTCCAAGAATTGAAGGCAGGAACATGGCAATGAGAACGGATTTCACAATTTGGGCCCCGATGAACATTGGTAACAGGAGTTTCTTCAGTCCAAAAGCTAGAAAGCCGAGCCCGAAGCCGGTTAGAAATGAACTCTTACCTGTCACGACTAAAAAGAATATGTTAGTGTGTTTGTTTTGTGTAAATGTGGTGCCAAAATAAGAGACAAGAATAAATCTGTAATTCCATAAATCTGTACATTGCCAATTGAAGAATTTGAATAAGAAATGTGCATTGCTACTACAAACGTGACATAATTTCTTGTGCAATTTCTAGATTTGTATCTTTCTAGCTACAAGCAATATAGATATAGAGACAAAAGTGGGGAGAGTCTTGCATTGTGCATTATTCATCATAAATTGCAGATTTCATTACAATAAATCATATGTTTACAATCTATTCATTCACTACACTACTTGATTGTTATAATATTTATTTTTTTTACGATCACTATAGAAAACAACATATTTCCCATACAGAACACAATTAGAAAAATAATAATTTCACACAACTGTGAGAAAAGTCGTGAGAAATGATTTCTCACACCAGTTTGACCAACATATATTAATTAATTCATTTCGAATATTCTTTAGGTGATATATTCAGCAAGATTATTGATAAATATTCCGGACTTGATATAAATCTCTGTTTGCTCTTTTATAAGCAACATTTTAAAAGCAAAATTGCATCAAGTTCTTTTGGAATTATTTTCTTATTCTTGTTACATATATTTCGAAGGTTGGCAACACTACGAATCACAACTGTCAAATTGAAACAGACAACACATGTTTCATCACATTCTGTTGAAATCGAGGAATTATATGTATGTAATTATAGTATCATAACCAAAATTAGATATTCACAATTATCATGCAGTTGAAAAATGGTAAGTGACGAAAATTAAGAAAACACGTCACCAGAGATCACATCAGAAAACTCTATTAAATAAGCCAATCAGAACGTCGTCTTGTGAGAATCGGCCAATCAGATACAATCTTTCCGTAGTTCGCAACAATTAGATTACACAATAATGAAATGTCAATCAACTGATAGAGAATATCTCAATAATGTTCCAAATCATAACTTAGATAAATATCACAATAAATAGGCAGAGCAAACAAATAAAATGCCTGAGTTATTTTATATTTGTAAAAATAGATTCGAAATCTCAGTTATACTAATGATTTATCTACATATTTCATCAAAAACTGTGATCGTAGAAAAAGTATAGTGTACAACACGTATAGAATCACCTATTTCACACGAGGTGTGTAATAGGTAATTTTCTATACTTGTTGCACAATATACTATTATCTATTATTATTTAATTTTGAAAGATAAATTGTATAAGGACTTGAAGCTTCAGCTTTGATTACGATTGATAATAAACTTCTTATTACGAATCCCAGGTGTTGAGTTATATTACAAATTTCAATTTCCAGAGTTGATTTCTTGTTCATATCAACGATATTCTCAATTTTGATAGTTTCTTTTGATTTTGATTTGTGTACATGGATTCATTCTGTATGAAATACATCAAAGCATGCTTTTCAGGCACGATTTTGAAATGAAAAATAAAATTATTGTCGCGCTGACTTCACTGCACGAATATTTACCGAATAATATAGTATTTTGAGATATTTTCAGTAAGAATTATTTGATGTTTTACTGATATGGAAATAGCTCATAATATAGATCAATAAATAAGAGAAATAATACATCTCTTGAGAAAAAAAAACAATCACATTTTCTACCCAATAAGAATGTAGTAAACACTATATTAAGTGCACATTCAGTTCACAAACCCAGCATATTTATTACACTGAACTGGATACTTATAACTTTCAATAAGAAATTTTGGCAGCCCAATGCAAATAACATTGATGTATATATTAGATCAGCAAATTATGACAGTTGGGATTTTCCGACTATATGCCGCATGCCTTTCGGAGGGTTGAAAATTTACTTTTTTATAAAAAAAAACAAGAAGGTTATCGACCAATGCACGCTTTCCGGTCATATTGCTAGCTCCAATTATATTGAAAGAAAAATTGATTTCTCCGTATAAATATAAAACCAATCAGCCAGGATCTCTCCCAATATATAATTTGTCATCCTTGTGCCAACGAAGGATGCGTGCTAATTTTTTTACATGAGTCTCATGGCGGAACATCTATTCTTTTCGTTGGCATACAATTTGAGAACACAGAATCTCACATTTTTCATTACAAGTTCACTCGACGCTTTGAACCTTTTGAATTGCAATTCTTTTAGTACTTTGAATAACTCCCAACTATTTCACGTTACAAAACATGCTAATTTTTTATGAGAAAACCAATTCTTTGTCAATATATTTTGAACTGGCTTTCAAATTTCTCAACAAGGGGTAAATTTTCAACCCTCAAAAAGGCAAGCGGTATAAGATTGGAGAGTCTTAACTATCTCCACCTCCCGGTCTATATGTAAGCTATAGTTTACAGTGAGCATGCGTTGAGAAATTCATTTCATACGCTAGGATTACTGTGGGTTGAAAAAAGCTTCTGCGACTTGATAAATGTGGACCTATTCTAATTATCCGTTCTAGAACTTGTTGAACTTTCAAGGGAAGGTTATCTTTGAGAAGATCTAGTCCATGCAATCAAGCTGAGCCTGCACTCAATAAGAGGTGACACAATAGCCGATTATTCTAAGAAAATACCTGTAGAACAATAAGCAGTGAGATAAACGAGAATTGAAATTTCGAATATCATCACTTTCAGACTGTGTTAGATATACCTTGACTTCAAAGTAAGTACTAGTTTTATACTCCCAATTTTATAGAAATTATACATCGACCAATGCTTTTCTCTAATGCCCGATATTAAAATTGACAGAATAATTTACTTCCCGAGTGAATAAAGTTTATTCTATTAGAGTCGATTATCTGACAGCATTGATTTTGTTGTCATACTGATTGCAATTTGTTAAATAAAATTGATTCACTCTGGAAGTACGGAAATTTACTTGCTCTCCTATAAACAAATGTAATTTATTTCTTCCTCAATAACGTCTTGAATGATGAACTGAAACTTGTATGGAAGAAAAAACTTTTCAGAACTCATTTTTTGATAAATATGTTTTATTTGGAAAAGTTCTGTATATAAAAATGATTAGAAACACAACGTTCCAACAGCAAAGTGCTGCCTATTTAAAGTGTAAAAAAATAATAAATAAATGAACAAAAATTGTCAAGACAACAAAAATACAACAGGTGACTGAATAAAATATTAGCTCCTAGGATCGTAGAACTTTGCCTGTGGTTTAGCATATAATTCAATGTCCACGGGTCTTCAGGAGATGAAAATAAAGATCTCAATAGGGAAATAGTCAACTCTTTGTGGTTCTAGGTCAATCTGGCTCTCCTTTTTTAGATTTGGAACATAACTGAACCATCCACAGATCTTCAGGAGGTGGCGTTGGAGTAACTCTTGCAAGTAGATTCATAGATAAGAATTACTTGAAATTATGAATGAATGACTGGTAACCACGATCGATTGAGTTCATAACCAGTACTCAAATTCAAATTTTTAGGTGATTTTTTTACTTCTATTGTTTCTCTTATTAGTCTCTTGAATCAATTGTTCTCTTTAGCGAAAAGCTTTGTATTCTTAAAGTCAATGCCATGTAACTCTTGAATGGCATGCTCAGCAACCGCAGACTTTTCTGGGTGGTTCAATCTTATATGACGAGAATGCTCTTTCAGTCTTGTTTCCACAATCTTCTTGGTTTGTCCAATATATACTTTGCCACATTGGCAGGGAATCTTGTATATTACTGAATACTGTAGAGGAAATCTGTATTTAACAATACCAATAAAATTTCGAATTATCAAATTGGAAGTGTAAGATGTTTTTATGTCATATTTATGTGAAAATCTTCCAATTTTATCACTTATATTAGCTACGTAAGGCAACGTCACCAATTTCTTCTTATTATTTGGATCTTGAACAGGAGGAATAGAATTCTTCTGTCTGAGTGCTCTCTTGATCTGTGTTTCATTATAACCGTTCTTTGATTTGATTTCATCAGACAGTTCACTTGAATGACATAAAGTAGAGGCTCTCTGATATAAAGTTTTATTGGTGCCAAATTTTTGAGCTGGATGGTGATTTTACACTTGGAAAAGGCAGCACTTTGCTGTTGAAACATTGTGTTCTCAATCATTTTTATATACAGAACTCTTCCAAATAAAACATATTTATTAAAACTTATATACAAATAGTATATCTGTGGAAATCATAACTGACAAAATAAACAGTGATTCTTATTCTCCCGAAGTTCATACATTTGGAATTATTGTACTTATTTCAATCCCACTGATTCAAATTTATTATTGTGATACAGTAAATCTCGTCCACCCTTCTAGTCCACATATCAATTTGTTAAGTGGAAACAAGAAGTACCGTTCAAGAAAAATTAGGTTCAAGTTAATTGAAGCACCACTAGTTCAGTATGATATGTGAAAAAAGCAATTCTATGACAATATCAGCTTTTACTATGTTGGGAGTCAATATTATGTGAGCACTTTTGGAGGACAAGAGGATGAGGTTCCCACTTATTCTGAATGACAAGGCTAGAACAATTCTTACATAAGACCTCTTTTATATGAGCTTCCATAATGTGAAAAATTCAGATCAATGAAAAGTTTGAAACAAAATCTAATTTTATCTTCCATTTAGGCGAAAAGCGGCTATATTGACAAAACTTTGCTTACAAGATATTTGAGTAACCCAAAAAAAAGATTTATAAAACTTTTGTCGTTGGTAGATTGAACTAAGTCTTGTATAACCACAAATTCAGTTATATCAAGTTTGGTGAAGTTTGACGAGGGAGTCCATCACCTGGTATTATTTGTATCTTTTCGAAAATCAACTCAGTATCGATAAAATCCGAAAAATAATATTAGCAAATATTTAATTGAAACGTACTAATCTACACTGATATTTTGAATTGTATAGGTGGTAAAGTCTTACTACCTAACTGGTAGAATACAAGTAGTTGAACTAAAGTTGTAGAATTAAATATATCAGAATCTCCGAAGTTCATCGTCACAATAATATTTTGTGTTTATTTATTAAAGTTGTAGAAACTGAATTTTAAAGTGAAGAATGACTCATAACTAGGATAAAGAATAAATCTCATATACATAAGAACTGGCTACTCTGGTTTTTAGTTTTGAAACTATTTTTTGTACTCAAACTTTGTACAAACGAATATAATTCGATAGTAATGCAAATACATTTCCCAGCCTGAAAATATTGACGTTTGATGTACCATTTGAATTTTCATCCTTACCACTTAGTTTTTTTAGTGTAGAAGATTTCATATAAGACTATGAATTTGTTGTTGGTGTATTTGGAATTCCACAAGACATTATCCGATTCATTGCATGAATGTATTAGATTCATAGATTTTCCGGAATTACAATTGAGCATGCGATTTTAATTTACCATTTAGTTTATAATAGTTCTATATAATGAATTTATGGACTCACAATTACCTATAATATTATGATACTATTGAATATAGAGACATTCTTGAATCGCACATATAAGATTCATTCCTCCCATGCTGTGAAAATTTAATATTATAACTTTATCAGAAACTGATTCCTCGTTGCATATATGAAACTAATTGTGAAGTGCTATATCAGATAAACCAACTTCCTGTCAAAAGCAATTGACTATTGTCTGCATTGAATCGTTCACCCGAGTTCTAAACTTGTCGAATTTGATTCGCGCTGACTGTTTCATTTAGTTGAAATGTTTGTAACTGGAATGTCAGAGCTTTTTGTTGTTCTGTGACATTTTCAACGTTTTGAATAGGATTTGAAACGAAGTTTTGTTAGTGAATGTTCTCGCAATTGAAACTGTGTTTTGTTGAATTCAAGTGTGAATACGTTTTTGATATAACTAATTATATTCCTTCAATAAGAGAATGAAATATTTTGTTTCATGCACGATATGAGAACGTTATAATATCAGAAATTACAATGTGTTATGGTACTGGAATGATGTCAACTATTTATATCAATTTATTTTTCATCCGATTTGATATTACATACTGTTGTATTATATTTCATACATTTTATAGGAACGAAACAAGTTCATTGGTATGAATAGGCATAAGAAAGACTAATTCACATCTTAAAATTCAATATAACATCACCAATTTTTTTTAATCGAGTATCATTATCACTCACTATCGATCATCTCATTTGTATCGAGCTTGGAGTAAATACCATTCAAGCTGAAATTAATACCATAATTATATTTATCTCATCATCAGCCTTTACAATCATGCCACTGATCCTATCACTACTCTTATATTTGTGCTTATAACTGATCTCTATATAACACTGGATTGGGTTTAGGCCGTATTCTGGCATCTGAAAGCGATCCGGTTGAACGGCGATCTTGACAGTAAAACTGAGGTTTTGTGACACGATTCAGCGGCAAATTCGAAATACTTAAACGAGATACTCGATGAGATTCGAAGCATAATACAAGTTAGATGATGAAATTATTCTCAATATACGTCAATATGCACACATTAATAATCAATAATAGTTAAAAGTATTTAAAAGTTGTTATAATAGTTAAAATATTTGAAAATATTCATTAATAGCTCAAAATATTTGTTTACTCTTCAGTACCAGTATTTAAACTATTTTTCAAATATTTTAGCTCTGAATTATCAAATTCATTGATTAGCTTTACGATTTTTGCTATTAATCTAAACAATAAATAGATCGTATTGAGAATTGTGTGACTATTTGAGCATTTTTTTTTGGTTTTGTAGTTAACGCTATAGTTTTTGTATAGTTCGTTGAAAATAGTCGGAACAACATCATTTTCCAGAGTCGTATATCTTTTCTATTTCTAAGTTTAGCAGACCCATTTGTTTGAGCCATTTTTAGAACGATTGTTCATCGAATGGAAATCTTGAAAATATTCACATCATAGCATAGCAATAAAAATAAGTAATGTTCACTTATTTCAGTCATAACGACAGTTACTTCAGGTTATTTCGTTGTACTTACTTGTGCAGTGTTAAATTTCTCGATGAATCGGGTTTCTTTCCGCAAAACATGCACTCGATTATCATGTTTGATAAATAAAATACGTAAAATACCGTCAAACCAAACAGCTAAATTTTAAATATCGCGGCCCAACGTGGTATTGATCTGTCACAAAACCTCAGTTTTTGACAAGATGGCGACGCTCAATTGGGGACGCATCTCAGCGGCCTAAATCCAATCCAGTGTTATTATAGAGATCAGTGGCTTACAGTGATCCTATTAGCAGAATATTTATGCATGAGCTCACTCTGAGAGTTTACCACATAAACTGTACTGTGGTAGACAGTAAAACTTTATTTGACAAAAATGGTAGTAAAATCAAATCAGTTAAATCTGTAAATATACTGTAATAAGGGTTTTGATTCATAGCAGGGATTTCAGATGATAGATATAGTGAGTCCAAATCTCTATCGTTATAACTTTGACTAATTGAGGGTCTATGGACACAGCAGGGAGTGAAACTACCTCTCACTCATGGGAGATAAGAGAAATTGAATCTGCAAGATACTGTAGGCTTCATATATAATTATCAATTCCAGGGTAAAACTTTGAGTAGAACTATAATTAGGGAGGATTAGATGAGCAAAGTTTACTACATAGATAGTTCACGAAGATTCAATTCGTGTTGTATAGAACAATATAATTCAATATGTAATAACAATTTTGAAGCCAACACTGATGTTCACTGATGATCAAGAACTCATTTGTTCACAAAACTGGTTCACATTCAAATTCAATTATCATACATTACAAGAAAAATATATTCAGGAATCATATGAGAAATCATCTATACGGAGAAGATTTTGATGATGGTACAAACCAAAAATGGCAAAACGATTTTCACAACATTTACTTTTACTCCATTTACTCATTTTCACAGATGTGCTTGAAACTCGAAGCTGACGGCGGAAGCTGCATTCTCACAGAACGTTTTAATGCTTAATAATCATGCTTCTCAACTGTGACGTAGAGTGTGAGAGTATTTGTCATGACAACGTGTGTAACTATTTCCAGTTCTGTTGAAAGCAAGTGATAAGAGTGATAAAGGGGAACAAAACTTTGCAGATTATCAGCTCAAGGCGACATGCTTGTACATAATAAAGAGATATGTAGATATATTCATGTCTATCTCCATTCCTTTGTGAACTTACAACAATAAAAAACTAACGTACTTGATGATTTAATTTATTCCAAGACGAAGATGCGGGCAAATAAATGAAATTAAATAAATCCACACCAAAAGTGGAAACTACAATTTTGCTTGGAGTATACTTGTGCCATCTATGAAAACTCAAACAAAATCAATTCTGCAGTGTAATAATCGTCTATATTCAATATCTTCCAGGAAATGAGTTCATTTGCAATCTTATAACTTTTCTTGAATAAGAAAGCTATTACACATCAGCGCATTTAATATATCTGAGATAGTGAGCAAAATTTTATTTTGACTGAACAAAAATTCACATCTAATATTACCGGCTTAAAAAATTTGACGTGAACATCACATGACTTACACATACATCATTGGATATATATATATATATATATATATATATATATATATATATATATATATATATATATATATATATATATATATATATATATATATATATATATATATATATATATATATATTACGATGTGATTTTGTGTTCGATCATTTATATCATTGGATATATATCATCAAACACAAAATCTCATCGTTCCACAGAAAATTGTGTTGGATTTACTTAAGAGATTCTAAGAATCTGTCAAGTAAAATGCGCTTTCAGCCAAATCGGTTACTATGGAAACAGTAGGCCATTATTCTACATTCTACAACATTCCTAAATACTGATTTCCAAAATTCTACGACTACCAACAGATCTGAATTTATGCGCAAAATTAAAGAATAAGTTCCTACTGAAGTGCACTTCCAAATCAGTCTATTGTTATGAAAATAGTAGGCAATCATTCAGATGCTACAGCAGACTGAAATACCAAATTTCAATATTCTACACCTGATCGTTTCAGATTTATGCGAAAAATTCCAAAAGACTGTCAAGTAAAGTGCACTTCCGGCTTGATGGATCTCAATAAAAATAGGATATAAGCATCTAGATGGTATAATGTCCTAAATACTGAATTCTGACAATCTACGTTCAATTGTTTTGGTTTTACGCGGAAAATTCAAAAAATGTTTAGAATAAAGTGCTCTTCCAGCTTATTCGATGGCAATCATAATGCAAGGTGTACAACTACATATTATAAAAGATGCTAATACAAAATTCAAATGTTCTATGACTGATTGCTTAGAATTTATGCGGAAAATTCAAAAAGTCTGTCATAAAAAGAGCACTTCCGGCTCAGCCGATTGTTACAAAAATAGAAGATGACCATTGAGATGCTACAGCAATTTCAAATGCCTAATTCCAGTATCCTATTACTTAGCGCTCTAAATTCATGCGGAAAATTTAAAAAAAGTTTCAGGTAAAGTGCACTTCTAGCCTGGCCGATTCTCACAAAAATAGCAGATAACTATTCTGATGCAACATTAGGTTTAAATACTGAATTTCAACATCCTACGATTGATCATTCTTGATTTATTGGAGAAATTCGAAAAAGGTTGCAAGTAAAGTGCATTTCCGGTACAGACGATAGGAACCATAATGCGAGGTGCATAACTAGACCCTATACCAGTCTTAAATACAACATTTCAACATTATACGTTCAACCAGTTTTGAGATTTGCGAGTTACGCACGCACGCACACACGCACGAACGCACGAACGCACGCACGCACGAACATACGTACCGACATCAAGCCAACAATAGTCAAAATGGACTCAGGGATGCTCAAAACGGATATTTCCATCAAAATTTCGATGGGTGAATTTTGTCGGTTTCACAATACTTTCTTGTACAAGTACAAGTAAGTAAAAAGTTGTTGTAGTTGATCATTATTGAATCCGCTTGTTCAAATCTTAAATTTTGTTATGATAGATCTAAATCTAGTTGTAAATATATCCTCTCAAACTCACAATCTTGCCAAAGTTACATGATACATCACCAATAAGCAAACTATGATAGATTCTTAGATTCTTCTACTTTCTGAGAATCTATCGTATTCTGATATCTGCAGTTAGTCACTTTGATAAACAAATAATTTATTTACGGAGAACTATTGAATCAGGGCTGGAGTTATCTGGAACACCAGGAGCCATTTACTCATTCCTGTTTGAGTCTATCTATTGGGTTAATCTGCATAACAATTGCTAACCCAACTATACTAAAAATATCGTCAGAGCAAAGAATGAGAAAATAAACCCTGATCGCTATATAGACTGGTACATCTTGGATAACCTGCTATTCAAATAGGAATATTATTTTTTCAGAAGGTTGATGGTTTTTTTCGTATGGTTAATTTAAGAATGCATTGTTTTATGACAAATTCGATTATCACGCATGTCACTCAATCTACAGATATTCACGAAAATATTTACTAAGTACTGGGCCTCTATTTAATTACGTCGCAATTCGTATACACATGAAATATTTTTCATATAGTAACATTGAAGTATTATTAGCAAAGTATGGAAAAAGTTTTCAGTTGTCTTCCAATACAAATAGTCCCATTAAAATTTTTTTTAGGTCTTCTCAATTACGTGTAAATTACTTTAGTGGACTGCATTAGAAATTGCTATCATAGCGAATGTGCCTAACCCCCAGTGTATACAATTATTGATGATATTAATCACTTCTTAAACTGAAAGACTTTGATTCGTTATCATGAATTAATCATTTGATATCTTCATATTCCTGGAAAACCTAAGACATCTCATGGTTATTGAAACAAACAAAGAATATGCTTCAAGGCATCTGATCACTGAGATATTATTTAATCTTGTATTCTCAGCTTTCAATTATCCTTCAAAGGAGTAACGATCGCAAATCACCTACAAGAAATTCTAATGAACTTGATCAAATTCACATGAGGCTATCGCGAGACTGTCTCATATACTCTCCATTTTTATCCTTATTTATATTAAATCATCCGATATTTTGTTTCTTGTCTTGCACTATCATTTTAGACCAGTATATAATGATTGGGCAAATTTTGATCCATTTCACGAAACTGTCGGACGGAGACAATGTAACCATCAATAAGTCGGACACGATATCAGACATACACGGACTTTTAAGAATCGCACGCGCTTGCATACAATTTAACCATACACTAATTCTATGATTGTGATCAAGTTTATGCGTCCCCAAGAGTTGTACTGAACTTAAATCAATCTCCAAACTTTATCAATTATACCAAATTTCTTTTGACTAATTTGGTCTCATTCTTTTGGCTCTAGTTGAAACTGAGTGTATTCATATGATAATTCCGTATGTTTTTAATTCCTCTTGTCTTCTAAACAAACTAGAGACATTTATAAATTAGCAAAAAACAGCATCTGCATTCATTAGTCTCAGCAAAACGCTGCACAACGTATTTATGTATTTTACTGCAACAATAGGAATTGCATGCCTCTGTACAGTGTGCCTAATAATACATAATCCTTCAAATACATTACAGTGCTAAGCTAGATTTGTGCTAGATTTATTTGTCTAGAATACACAGACACAAAATGCGATATTCATTTCTACCTTTGTGAATTGTTGCCTAAAGTCTGTTAGATTTTAACGCATCAACTGATATCAAACTTTCGATAGCAAGTCTGATGAACGAATATAATTTCCACCCCCTTCATTTACTCTAATTGCCAGATATACAAAAATTCACACAGAAATGAGTTCTGAACATAATAGAGATTTTAGAACAGTATTCTTAAAGGAATAGGTCAAATAAATGTTGGTATTACCAATAAAATGACCAAATCACTCTCTACCAGAATGGAAACTGTCTAATTATAATGACTGGAGTTACGTGCTGTGTCAGTGTTCTATACTGTGATGTACATGCACAGAAGCAATAAATAAATATCTGAATGTCCCCGAATGGTAAATTAGTTTCTTTGTCTTCTTATTTTTTTTTTTTGTTGTTCACTCATGATAATAGTAGTTTCAATGATAACTATTGATAATAACAGACGGATAATGTCAAATTGAGAAACAAGAATGAATTTCAAAATTTCATTGCTGTTCAATATCAATTTTACCATCTTTGTATAAGTTTTCTGAGAATTAGAGTTCAAGAATACGTTGAAATACAACGTAATGATTCTTCGGAAAATAAAATCAATTAAAGTGATATCAACCCTTAATCTATCTGTACTTCACGGTTTGAAGGACAATACTTCAAGGTTCGAAAGAGAACATTGCTTTTAATGGAGGAAAACTAGAAAGAGAAACAAATATATATTATTATCCTGGTCTCATATTTGTTTTACAGACAGTGTGCATATGTAAGTGTGTTCATTGATGTTGCAACCATAAAAAAGTCTTACTTTTGAACCATCTCCCTTCAGGAACTTGCACAGAGATCACATGAGTCCTCCCATATGTTTCCATTTTTCTCTGCACGTACTCATCAAAAGAAACATCACTTCTTCCTTCGGCACACACTTGTTCTTCTAGCATATTATTTATAGGAGCTATCCTTCTTATACTTACGCCTTCCATTATATTATACGTATCTCTACTTAACGTCTGGTCTATAAATAATTTTAGCTGTTTTTCTAAGTCGGAGAAGTTGCCTTGTAGTTTGCAACTTGAACTAGTTGATAAAAGCAAGCAAAGTAGTAAGAATCCATGGAGAGAAACGACATTGGTGTTGTGTACCACCATGGCTGAGTTTCACCTTGTCATTTGGACGTCGTTCGGAATCTGTAATGAAATTTTAATTAGTTCGTCGATCCGATTACCAAACACCGCTGTCAAGTTTGCTATTCACTCTAAGTATAGTTCGAGCTCTACAATCTAATTGTATATCAGTATATTCTATAGTGCAAAATTGTTGATCACTAAAAGTTATCACATATTTTGGAATCAAAGGAAATAATACATCAGATTACAATACGTTGAGAAATACTGTCATTTTCGATTGGATATTTCAAAGATTGCCGCTATTTTACCACTGGTGGTTGTGACAACTGTAATCAATAGTTAAAATATTTGGGCTACGGACAGATTTCGATAAAAATGTGAGTGGATATATAGTAATAGTTTTATACAGCATCGGGATCCCACTCAGTATTATTTAAAAAAACCATATTAGTAGGGCTGTGATAACTGGATGAATAGTTTTAGGCAATATTAGAGCTTCCAATAGAAATGTATGAGAGTGGTTACAGAAATCCATAATGGTAGGGTCTTGATATAGAAATGATGAGTTTAGGAGCAATATACGAACCATTTATTAATATCTTCTTGGAAGTCCTTCTATCAAATCCAAATGAACAAAGTGAAATTATAGCATGAAAATGAAACTGGCTGAAGTAGATGATGTACGACCTGCTCCAATGGACTAAGAGTTTATACAGCAAAAACATCATTGAAAACTCAAATTCTCATTTATTATACCATAAGTAGTTGAAGTATTATCGAATATTTTTGTGGTGCTATCACGAATGTTTAGTGTGCAGCACAAGTGGTATTCACAAGCACAATAAACATGAGTGATTGCACCACAAAAATTGTCTATAATACTTCAACTACAAATGGTATATGGAGGACTATTCCAGGAGTCAAACCATTTCTTCAAATTAGTTTTTTATGAATCTAATAACAACTCACGTAATTTTCATAGGAACGAGTAAACAAACTTCTGTCAAACTGCAATATTAGCAGAAGCTTGAATATATATATAAGAAATTCACAAAATTTAATAAAAGAACGTTATAAGATCACAGGTGCAAAAAATATTCATTCACAGAGTCTCAATAAAAGCTTACTTCGGTCGCATTTTCAACCAAGTCACTCGTGCATAAAAAAATAACTTTTTGTAGTTGTATTTTGAAAAACTATCAATCCTCATCAGCTATCTTTGGAATTGTGAATTGAAATATTTATTTATTTATTTATTTATTTATTTATTATCATACACTACCCAACAGGCAAAAGCCCAGTAAAAGGGTAGGAAAATAAAAATTACAAAAAGTATTTGGTTGAATTACAAAATAATATATCTAACAAAAAAAAAAAAAAATATATATATATATATATATACATATATATATATATACATACATATACATACATATACATATACACATATATATATATACATATATACATATATATATATATATATATATATATATATATATATATATATATATATATATATATACATACACATATATACATATATACATACATATATATATATTAATATAAATAGAGAGCACAAAAAAAAGAGAAATTATATCAAATTTAAATCCAAAATTCTACAAAAACTAATAATCGAAGAAGAAAAAATATCAATTGAGTCAGAAAGTTCATTGCCTAACCTAAACATGCGGTATAAAGGTGATTGGCATAGAATATTAGTGCGCGCAGTGAGTTCATTGAAACAAAATTTAGAGCGAGTTCGAATAGCCGGCACATTGAAATTAATCAGACTCAAGCATTGCGGATCATCAATAAAATTATGGATGAGTTTGTACAGGTAAAGCATGGTATAAAAGTTTCTCCTATGAGTAAGAGACTTAATATCAAAAATATGCTGATTTATGTGACAGATTCCACTGGCTGGTTTCTAGGTTACACTTCGAGTTGATGGACTGTATATTCAAGTTATTTCTGAAGCTCGGAGTCATACAAAGAATCAATCAGTAGAATTCAACTTGATGTTGACTTTTGGGCATAATTAATGCCAAAAGACTACTTATTGGTTCATTGGTACTGAAGAATATGATTTGTTTATGAACAAGATACAGCTACAGATTATAAGGATTGTTGATACCCCCTGGGGCAGCACAATTCACACAGATCAAACAAAGACCTTAGGAAGAGGTTTTTGAAATCAATTGAACTATAAAAGCAATGTATATATCTAATTATCATAGTACTACCTCAATGGAAACTAATTTGTTAGATCTATTTTCTCATTTGATTGGTACAATCATTTTATAATAAAGATTCTGATGCTTTTTATTTTGAACTCGGCTCCAATTTTTATATTATTAGCAAAATGAATCAAATTATAACTCATATTATGTAATTATGTATGTAAAATGCAATGTTGTAATTTGAAGACAATATTTGTTAATTTCATTATTTCTTAATTTTGTTGCAATAAAAATATGGTAACGTTTCACTATTTTCTAAATCCATGTGTTTTTTTTTTCATTATAAGATTATTATATGTAGCATATGTATGAATACAAACTTATTGTTGGTTAAATGAGCAAGTTCATTGATTAAAAGTATTATTTTAAACATATTTCAAAAAATATGAATCGTGGAAAGTGGCGAATAAAAAATGTGACCTTTTATAAGCTAATTGTTTCATAATTAATGCCTTTGCATCATCTTAATTATAGATAAACATAGTTCACTTGATTGTGATAAAAATTCATTTTGATATAATATGAAAGTGGCAAAACGAAAATAACCGAATGAAACACATAACAATAAATTTATCTCTTTTGCATACTCAACCGCTCTGCGAAAGGTGTCTCATAAAAGAACAGATAGTAAAGGATTATAAATATGTGTAAGTCACAGATAATATTGACAGCTCCAAGGAAAATGTCAAGCTGGTTGCAGGGGCTGAGTATAACAGGCCAAATATTTTAAGAAATATATTCTGTTTTTTGGCAACAAATTTTTGCGTTTATCTGAAATTACAGTGGAATGATTAAAAATTGGAGTAGTACGTTCTAGAGACTATTCTTGGAGGTAGGCATATGTAAATTTTTGCATCTTAAAATATGATAGAATGTCGTAAAATATCATTTGTTTATTTCAGTTAATGTGCTTATTTCTCGAAAAATATGAACAATTTCAAAATTCCGCTCACATGATTCCATAGATATAGTGATTTACAATATAATAAGAAAAAAGTTTTGAAAACAGTGGTCTCATAAAAGCAGAAATTTGATATCCGTGTGAAGCTCAATTTTTTTAGTTTTTTGTTCATATATTTATAAATAAATAAAATTGGAATAATGCATACTCATTTTCATATACTATTAACGTATATACAATATATTATCGAAAAAAATCTAATGAAATAATCATTATATGCAACTTACAGCAAAATGATTGAATTTATATGAGAAATATATGCGTAAAAATTGCAAAATGTATGACTCTTTTTACAACAAATAGATGAAAATTTTAAAAATCGGGGAAGCAGTTTCCATCCTTTGAAGATTTATCTATCAGAAGCACTACTTGATCATTGAAAATAATCTATGCGACGAGAAATAATTTGATATGCGTAAACCATGTTTTCATGATTTAGGTAAACGACACCCCAAGAACAAGAAGAAATTAATCCTATGAAAATTTGTGCATTTGTCACAGACAACCTTGCCTCATATAAATTTTGCATCATTTCACATAGCGTTTATTGAATTCAAATTTGAGCCTGACATTTTCTATCAATTGTACAAATATATAACCAGTAGTTAGATATCAGTGATTGCAAAAAAAAGAGATATTATAAAGCTCTTAAATTATTAAGGATGCACACAGATACATGGAGAATAAACTGTTCAACATGAAACTTGGAATATGTGCAAATATTGACTTTTATGCAATTTGTCTTACTAAAATGAATGCAAGCTCGAGTTACTAAGCAAAGTATCTTGAAATAGAATGCAGAATGTTTTGACATCAAAATCAGGAGAATAACTAATATATCATCGATTAAGCATATAAGGCTTTATTTCAAAAAGATGAAATTTAGAACACTAGCCGAAAATGAAATAGTTATGATTATCATATCATTCATCTACAGATATTTTGTATTGAAAATGAGATAAAACTCGACATTCTGCGATGTATTCAATAAGAGAGAACATAGCACATTGTTGCAATGGTAACGAAATCATATAAAATATACATAAAAATTCTGACGAGTAGCTATAGTTGAAAGAACAAAAGTTAGCAATGCTGAGAGTTCAATCAATAAATCTAAAAAATAGAATAACTTTTCCAGGAGCATGGAAGTTATAGAAATGCATCTTGCGCAGCATTATGTACTATTGTTCAAGCAGTTGTGAATTAATAATAATTTTACAATCTTATATTGAAAAACCGTCTTCAAAAGAATTTCGCCACACTTGTTATAATTCTTTTATGCCCGGTTGCATGATCACAAATCTGATTCATATATCAGGATCACGTAAACAATTTCTGGGTGATAGTATAAGTCTCTCTATTTTTTATAACATCATTAGCTAGACAAATTGATCAACTTATTTGAAGCATTATGAATACTCATTGTCACCTTAACCTAGATTAGTTTAACTCTCGATCATGAAATCAGACAATGATGCTTGTAACTTATGTAATATTATTCATAATTCTGTTCTAGGTGCTTCAATTGAAGCAATCCAAGCAAAACTGGATGTTCAAATAGCATCAATCCATTAAGCTTCACTTCTTCCTGGATGTTCAAAACCTGTCTTCAAGTCTTCGCTAATGGAGTTCAGCAAGTCGGTGAGTAGATCAAGTTTAGTAGGCTACAATTTTTGTTACTCAATTTATTGACTGAACTTTCCATTTTTATTTGTCAAGCACTTATCACAGTGCTTGATGTAGATATTTCTAAGAGCAAATAGTTGGACATGAATGACCTGTCATATCATTGATTTTATGATTAACAAGATTATTTCATAAAGAATGAGGTTTCTGCAGATACACATTTGTAAATATACTTATTATACTGATTCATACCATAAAGTTATAGTTTGGATGAACTTGAATAGACAACGAAGCCAGGATGGTGAATCCAATATGATGGCATTAAGAGACAACTATTCATAATTTTTTTAAGGTATCGCGCTGTTGGAATAACCATGAAAGATAACATCTCCATAATATAAATCCTCAAGGGATTCATAAATTTCATTTTCACGCAATATTTTCCATTCGTTTCGAATGAAAACTTGCAATACGGAACGGAAAAAAAATGTATTCATTCATATACGTAATATATCAAATTACTCTCATCCGATACTCCATGGAAAAAAAATATATTTCTGTATTCCGATTTAGATACGAAAATACCATTCACTGGATCAGTAAATTTTTATATCTCTGCAGAGAATATTGGAAAAGAAACCAAAACTGAATTGCTGTATTTTTCTGCTCAGTTGATTCAAATATTCTATAAATACATTCGTTACTTACCAATTCTCAAGGAGACAGAGAAATGAAATAAGTACTGGAGCTACCGACGCAGTGATATTTTTACTTGTGATAAAACACAAAAATCTAATCAGAGCCAATCGAAAAAATATAATCGGCACGATATCAAATTTTATTTATGAGGAAACATGTCTGTGTAACTACTACAAAATATGAGTACTCATCAGTTTATTGGGTTCCGGGGTCACAGCGGTCGTTTTTCCAACGATCATCATAAGACCGTGCTTTCAGCGAATATATTCTCTTATCCTTCAACTAAAGATGGACAGGAATATAGGCACTAAAACTGTGTTTCTTCTTGTTTTGATAAATCGATTGTAGATTGGCTTGCTCCACTTGTTCTCCTTGAAAACATATCTGAAGAGCACCGGAATGCAGTGCGTGTACCTGTGGTATTAATTTTGAACATGTGACAACCCTCATAGGTCAAAATTCAATTTGTCTTAGAACGGTCTGGAGATGAGACTTGAGCTGAAATATTGTTTGTACTCAACGAGCTGATTATAAATTTCATTAAGAAATTAGTCAATTATTAGTTAATAATAACGACGGAGGGTGAAATTCTGATGAAAAAAACTGAGCATAGTAGTCCAAGATTCCAGGCCCGTCAGTCGTTACTTATTTTGTGAGAAACAAAATGTGTGGAATAAAATAGTGTTAGTATGTAAATTCATCGTATGCATACTTGCTAGCTTAGGACGTGAACTCATTCATAGATACCAGGTGCTAGAAGTACGCTAAAATATTACCTGATTTTCTTAAATTCTGATTGTTGATTCTTACGTATCTCTTGGAGAATATTGTAAAAAATGAATAATCAACACTACCAGACACTTCTCACCGGCAATAACTCCTGCTAGATGCTTCAAAGCTTGCAGGAAGTAACATAATCCTACTTATACGATACTGAAGGAATAATACTTTCAGTCAAATCAATCATAGGAAACAAACATCCTCCAGACAGAATCAAATGGTTATACATATTCTGATTATCATCAAGCGTACAAATAATGACCTAGTTTTCAGACTCACAGTGACATTCCAATTTTGTCTGAAGGATGTTTGTCTCCTACGATTGGTCTGGTTGTTTACAGAAGGTATTGAAATTATTGCCTTGGTATCATGTACCAAAACTAGATCTCAGACTATGAGTGAGATTACGTTATTTATTGCAAGCTTCAAAGCATCTAGTAAGAATTATCGCCGATGGAAAGTGGCTGGTAGTGTTGATTATCAACTTTTATCAATATCTTCTATAACATATATAAAATCAGCACTCAGACTTTAAGAAAAGTGAGGAATGTTTCAACGTACCTCTAGCATCTTGTATCTCTAAATTGGCCGTCGGCTCTAGCTAGCAAGTATGCATACGATAAGAATACATACTAACACTACTTAATTCCACATATTTTGTTTCTCAGAAAATAAGTAACGGCTGGCGGGCTCGGATTCTTGTTAGGGGCAAGAAATCATGTGACAGTTGACAGCACAGTTCCAAGATAGCCGCTAGAAATACGATTACCATTCATTGAACTATTCAATTCAAGTCTTGAGTATTTGAACTATGAATTGTCCGTACTCTCCCATCATCGTTATTGTTACAGCTTATCATCATATAAATCATCATTACGATTCAAGTAGCTTGAAGCATTGTCTAGAATAAATAATTTGATTTAGGAATGATCTATTATTACCATCGGAAATTAGAGGTATCAAACAAATTCAAGTTTAAAATCATTGTATAATTTTCTCATACAATTTAAAGACTGTGTTACCATTAGGATTTACAGTTCAATAGCTTTATTTGTTTTTGATGGCTATGACATTCATGTCTGGATAATCTATTGAAGAGAGAAAGAAGAGAGATCTCGGTAATTCTGATTTGATCATCCAATTCATTTAGATAACGTTTGGGTCTCCTTTGGAATAATGAAATTATTGCAATCCTATATTGTGAACTGTGAAGTTTAGAACATATCCTCGTAATCTTCCCCAAATTGCACAACTACTTATTGTATATGATGAAGAAGAACTGCATTCTACTACTGTAGGGTGGCATTACAATAATTACCTTGAAACCAATTAACTACATATATTTAATTTGTTATCAATAGTTCCGAACCACTTCTTTTGAAACTTGAAGGAAGAGAAATAAGTGAATCAGAAAATTTCTCCCGTATCATTCCGGTCTTTCGACAGAATATTCCTATTTTTCTTCTAAATATATTTCATAAATGCTGTCCGCAAGTAGTCGAAATTAACTCCGAATCGATAAAAAAAAATGAACCGAAATTCATAATAGCTCAGCTTTTGTACTTTTTCATTTTATTCTCTATAAAAGTTCTGAAATATCTTCAAACAAAAATAGAATTCATTATATACTACATTGCCTGTAGAGTACAGTACATTTCCAATATTCTACTGTGCAATTGAAGTAGATAACAACTATCGTATGGAAGAGGAATCATTCGACTGCGGAAACCGAAGGACTGCAGTTGACGAGCTGAAAAATTTGGAGCTCCTTGTAAAAGATGGGGAAAGACTTTCTGGAACTGATTCTTAAGGGTGAAAATGAAACTACACTATGTTCAGGATATGTTTCATGGACAATCAACATTAATTTATCATCAGATTTTATTATATCTGATCTATTATATTGTGGTTTGGGTTCAACAAGTCTTCAACATTATTTTGATGTCACGGGATCATAAATTTTATATTGCTCGCATACCTCACGATTACTATCGCAGAATGATTCTCTTCTCATATGTATCACTTCAATTTCTCAGTAAAATATCATTTGTTTGGAGATTCCTAAAAACTTTTTTGGAATATCAAACGTTAAATGTTTGAATTATCATGATTTTTGAATACATATACGTGAAAACATGAACTTATTCATCAGGATTCCGGTCAAGCTTGAAATGATATAACAAGATTTCGTTCGGGGAAAAAAGTAAACATCTACTTCAAGTGCCATCGAAGTTAAAGTTGAGCTAAAAAGTTTGAAGGATATATCGTCAATTCAATTGGAAACTTTTGATTGTTTCAACGTAACTGAAAACGGATTTCAGATTTTAAATTAAAGACTGTTCGGGTGGAAGCGTCTATGAGAATACAGATGAACAGTGTAATTTATGGGCCAAGGAGATAAATTGACGGATTCATTTTCCTCAATAAAGATTTTTCTCAATGACTTGGCAGCGATTGAGAACCGTTTCAAAAGTAATCAAGATTCTTGGATATAAACTGTATGAATAATTTTGACATAAATTACATAAAATAGGAATGCATTTTACTATATTCACTCTAATTCATGATTTGGTCTATCTCTGTCTGAGTTAGATGTGAAATGTTTGGTCAGTGTCTTGAATGCATTGGGTGAACCAAAATTAGAGCTTAACTCACTCTTTCGCCGACACGCAGGATTAGTGTCTGACCAGGATTAATGTAGGTCTCGTGTAACCAAACTTAACCACCAGAGAACTAATTCCACTTTGTTATATTTAGTGTTACAATGATAATTAATTTAATCTGTAGGTAGCGCAAAATGTGGATTACATAAAGTCTTGTATTTACAAACCAAATTATAATTGTCATGTACCTGGGTTTGTAGCATTGAATACCCAATGCGGTTTCATCAATTCTCAATAACTTATCTCGATTATTGTAGTACAAATCATCGAATAGTACTCAAAAAAATATTTACCTTAGTACTCACATTTCAGACAAAATCAATATAAATGGGATGATATAACTCGCAGTTTCACACGTAACCTGAATTCTGAGGAATACAGTCCACAGACTCAATGAGCTACTTGAAACATAGCTCCACCTACGGTGTAGTTGTGTTTCCTAGCAACACATTTTTTTCATCAAACTGTATTCTGCAATATTCTTGAATCTCTTCTGCTGAATTTATAATGATTATATATTATCAACTTACCTGTAAGATTTTGTATGTATTGTTAACTTGACCCAAACTTAAATATGAAGAAACGACTAATTTTGCTGCTTAAAATCACTAGTATGCAGTTCGATACATCAAGTTACTTAAATTCTGTAATTGCAGGATAGCAAACTGTACAAAAAGCCTAATTATCTGCTATATAGTCTATATGCATGAGTTATAAACTGAAATTAAATAAAAGTTCGCTCAAATCATGAGAATGAAACTTGAGCTGTTTGGTATCGGCTCTATTATACGTACTTTTGTGAGTTGAACATCATTGCTCTCACCTAACTTCATTATATGAACAAAGGGATAAACTTTGCGGATTTGAAAGTGCTTTGTGGAACGATCTTCAATCTTATCGGCAAACAAACAACTAAGCTTCAGATGGACGCATATGGTTTCGAACGTAACGATGCATTTGGGAAACCAGACTTCATATACATCAAAGGGACTCCGATATGTTCATCTGATCAAACATTAGAACACGAAGTTTGTTACATTTGGAAAATTTCATAGTAATTAAAGACTTCACTTCACAAGCTTTATCTGAAAAATATTTCGGATTTTTGATCATCATTCATCATCAGCAATCAAAATTGAAACAATATTTGAGAATACAGTTTGCTGCCGCAGGCATATATTCAAAGTTAATCCTATATCGAGGAAGGTGTAGGATGGTTCTCCAAAATGTATTTCCAGGAATTCATTCTCACGGAATCAAATAGTTATAGGATAATTCAATTGGGAATGTGCACGCAGTTTATCCCCCAAAAAAAACCCACAATAATATCGATGCGAAGTTATTCTTTCAAATCGTGTTTTATACGCATCACCCTGAGGTGTGGTCTCACAGATTTCATCATGAGACGAGACGATTACTGACCGACTTATAGAAGACATACCTGCTCTGCTTTCAATTAGCCTTTCATTCGACCTAAAAACCAAAACAAGTGAATTTATTCTGTTTATTTTTAACAATTAACCGGAATCTGCTTCACAGAAAAGCATGAATACAGTGGAATAGTCTCTAAATCTGATGAAATTATAATTCTTATATAAATTGTAGTTGAATGCACCATTCTGATAACAATTAGGTACTATATCAAACTATTTGATGAAAAAAAATCAAATTTGCATCGCATAACGTTGCATTTAAGCCTTCCGTTTTGCCGGAAAGCAAACTAATTTACATCAGCTGAAAAGTTGTACACGTTTTTCCAACAACAACTGGTTTGATGAAGAATTCATGCAAAATAAATTATTAATCGATTGACAGTGCAATTGACACATAGGAGAATTTGCTTCTCTGAGCTAATGTATATTCGGTTTGCAATTCGTCCAATCAAAAGTTCAAATATTAGCCCTTCGCTTAGTCGTGGGCTGAATTCGCTATTCTTGGAATGAAAAATTAAATATTCAATGTTTCTTGACTTGTAATAGTTCAAATAAGGACAAAAATATAGAAAGAACGTTTCACTAGACATTTCAGGAAAATTTTACGGGAGAAGAAACTTTTTTCATATTTTTTTCGATGCCTTTCTCTCCTCTATGTTAGTTATGTTGTGACAAAGCAAATCAGTGGTTTGAGATAATGACATTAAATACTAAGAGCTCTAGGGATTTGCACCCGGGTCCCATCTAAGGTTTGGATGTTATGGCTTTGTGTGAACTTTGTAATTAGAGCATTGTTTCATCCAAATAGATTGGTTGATTGGAGTAATTAATCAGATTAATTGTACCCTATAGTTGTTTGTAATTAGAATATTCAAGCTCATTACTAGATCGCCAAAATCCAGATTATTCATTTATGTTAAACATCATCGCCCATCAATGCTTGATGCTGTTATACTAATAACTTCATTAATAAATATTATAATCAGAAACAAAAAGCAGTCATTTTGTGTTATCTCCACCTCAATCATATTGGATTGCAATTTCGGCCAATGCAAGGGTAGTACTGCAGAATATTTCAACCTTCTTATGAATGAAGAAAATGAAGTGTGGGAATTCAGTCAAGAGTCTTATTTTTTATTCTACTCTACAGTTTCGGTCCCACCTGGACCATCTTCGGGAGTGAATGAAATTAATGTGCGTGTGTGTCAACATACATTAATTCTATTCACTCCTGAAGATGGTCCAGGTGGGACCGAAGCTGTGGAGTAGAATGAAAAATATAACTCTTGACTGAATTCACACACTTTGTTTTCTTCAATTATCCTAACAGTCAGCATCATCTACTACTTCTTATAAATGTAGGAGAAACAGCACAATAAATTCTTAATCATAGACGATATGGCCAATAGTCGAAAAAATCTAGTAAATTGTTGCCTATTGATGTATTTTTTGATTCAATTAGTGCAGTGTAAACTCTTTTTAACGTTATTCTTTATAACGATGAACTTCCCATAACGTAGAAGTGAGCACAATTTGGTTGGTTCACCTTTCATTGCGAATTTGGTTGTTTTTCTTTCTTCAAGGTAATTCTATATAACAATAAAAGATGTCTGGTCTCTTGAGTTCTGTTGTAAAGAGTTCACACTTTTATTTGGCTAGTACAATGATGACCCTATTATCATATTTCGTTCGACATATAGTTGACGATGATGATGATATTGTACACAGAAGAAACAAACATTTTCCTTGCTCCAGCTATGAAAGGCATTCGTATTGATCCAAGGGATATTTTGGCATATTTACTTCTAGATTGCATCCCCAATATGCAGCTACAGAACATGAATAAATTGTATTCAGTTGTAAATTTATTGTCAGAGGTAATCAAGTGATAATTGAAAAATGGCAAAAAACGCTATAACGTGAATTTTGCTACTTTTTACTCACTTGTACAAAGTACAAGGAAGTATGGTAAGGCCGACAAAATTCACCTATCTAGATATCGATGGAAATATCCATTTTGAGCATCCCTGAATCCATTTTGACTATTTTTTGATTGATGTCGGTACGTATGTTCGTGCATGCGTGCGTAACTCTAATTCTATATTTGAGACTGGTATAGGGTCTAGTTGTGCACCTCGCATTATGGTTCTAATCGTCTTTACCGAAAGTGCACTTCACTTGAAACTTTTTTCGAATTTTTCTGAAAAATCCAGATTGATCAACCGTAGGTTTCGAAATTCAGTATTTAACTTGATGTTGTATCAAAATGGTTATCTGCTTTCCTGTAAGAATCGGCCTGGCCAGAAGTATTCTTTACTTGAAACTTTTTTTGAATTTTTTACATAAATATAGAATGATCTGCCATAGCATATTGAAATTTCGTATAAAGAACTTCTATAACATCTTATTGTACATCTTGCATAGAATACTGGAATTCAGCATTTGAAATTGCTGTAGCATCCAAATGGTCATCTTCTATTTTTGTAACAATCGGCTGAGCCGGAAGAGCACTTTATATGACAGACTTTCAGAATTTTTCGCATAAATTCTGATCAATCAATAGTAGAATAATTGAATTTTGTATTAGGCACTTTTATAATATCTAGTTGTACACTTTGCATTATGATTGCTATCGACTAAGCCGAAAGAGCACTTTATTCGAAACATTTGAATTTTTCGCATAAATCCAAAACGATTGATCGTAGGATCTTAGAATCCAATATTTAGGACGATTATACCGTCTAGATGCTCATATCCTATTTTTATTGAGATCCACAAATCCGGAAGTCTTTTGGAATTTTTCGCATAAATTCGAAGTGATCAGCTGTAGAATATTGAAATTTGGTATTTCAGTCTGCTGTAGCATCAGAATGATTTCCTACTATTTTCATAACAATAGACTGAACCGAAAGTGCACTTCAGCAGGAATTTATTTTTCAATTTTGCACATAAATTCAGATCTGTTGGTAGTCGTATAGTTTTGGAGATCAATATTTAGGAATGTTGTAGTATAAGAATAATGGCCTACTGTTTCCATAGCAACCGACTTGGCTGAAAGCGCATTCTACTTGACAGGTTCTTAAAATCTCTTGGGTAGATCCGAATATTTATCTAATGATATATATAATCAAACACAAAATCACATCGTATTATATATATGTATATATATATATATATATATATATATATATATATATATATATATATATATATACATATATATATATATATATATATATATATATATATATCCAATGATGTACAAGTTATATTTTTTCTTTCACTTCAAAAAACCGCACATGTGACATACTGTCAAACCGTCATATCCTCCTTTTTTTCAATTTTTGATTGAAAGTTCATGCAGTTTACATATACAACGAAATGGAATTACTGCGCTAGTTCTAAATTAATATCCTTCAAAAATTGTTTGTCAATCAGTTTTTAAGATATCCAATACGTAGTTTTTTCCAAAGCTTCCATTTCTTGACAGAATATGTTGCATATTGTAGCTCATTGTTAGTGCAGCAATGTGAAAACCAATTTTTGATGTTTTCAGAGAAACTATCATCCAATTTCTAACTAGTTTGGGGAGATTTAACTCTAAATAATAAATGAATAACTGGAAAGTTAATGATTACTTATTCCAACTCAGCAGATCGGATACAATTAATGCCGCATTTACTTGTGAGTTATACATCTATTTAGAAAACCAAGTACAAGAAGGTAGGTTATCTAAAAAACGATTTGCTACTTCTTGGCAAGAAGAACCTCATTAAAAATTCTAGTCTTCTACTGTTCGCGTATTCAAATTAAGATAAAAAGAAATAGATACCAAGTATTGTAAAAGTAATGTAATGTATTCCGATAAACAAACATGTCCGGAATACAACACTACTGTTTCATGACCTTCGAATACCGGAGATGACCTTAATTTTCAGATTCACTGCTCCATTCTCTTTTTTATTATAACGAAATTTCTTTTCACTGTTGTCTGAGACGAAACATAAATGTTGAGATATAAACAAGAATTATAAAACCCTACAAAATTTTTCTTTGTTCGAAGTAAGTTTCAGAAGATATCCTGTTCTAGTAGAAGTTAGTACTTCAAGCATGAGCCGTGTAGTGGCGCAGGGTTGCAATTTGCTTTTAAGAATTGTCAAAATCATCTGGTAATTATTCATAGTATAATGATAGTATAAAGTTGATCATGAAATTTTGCTGTTCGTTGACTGTAAAATATTTAAACCTATATTTCTGTTTCATAAAAGATTCTAACGTTATGAAAATGAAGCTTCGTTACAGTCCTTCCATGTGTGTCCTCCAACTTTCTATCTCAGGAGGCAGAGAAAATTGCAAATTGTTATTTCTCTTGAACAATGTCCTTGAAATATTCTTGGAATGAAGCAATAACATCTAATAAGAAAATAATAGGCACTTGACAAAATGCGTAGGTGGTTCCATCATGGAAATAAATAGTTTAGTGTCATAGCTCCTCAAGAGAATGAGAAATTTGCTATTATTTTTATCTGCAATCTATTCGGTTGCATTTCCAGAATTCAAAGTATGAGTTCCTGGTGAGGTTCGCCCTTATTAATTTGAAATAGTTTTTATTGGTTTATTACAGAATCGAATTTTTCATTATAGTCTTGATGGATGAATTTGAACTCCTTATTTGGATATCTTACTAGAATCAGTCTTATCAAAATATTTGCAAAACAATTTCCCACATATATGCAGAAATTGTAGTTTAGTACGAGCTTCCATGATTCTTATTTCTGTATACAGACAGGTACTTATTTGCGTTTCAAATATACGAGATCTATCTCAATTTCACTTCCAAATTTCTGCAGTATTCTGTGGTCTTTGTACCTATTTTGAATAATTTGTGTTCAGCATTCTACATCGTTATGCTACTTACTCTCAACAAGTTTACATAAAAACCTAATATTCCCGTTATTATGTCAGAGAAATCAAGGAAAGCGACACCTACATAAATTATAAAAATGTTATTGAGAATTGTAAGCAATAAATTAGAAATAAATGTTCTTGTACAAGTGTAGAATTTATTGCAAAGCTACTGAATTCATTATACATAGATACAAATGGAGACGTATCATTATTTTTGAATGTTCTTCCATGATTTATTCATCCTCCCACGTCATTAAATTTTGAAGATATATCACAAGTCTATCCTGGCTAGAGTAAGTTAGCCTTCAGATATATTCTCTAATATTTAAATACTAGTAATAATTCGGGACCAGTTTATGTTTCTCTTCCCTGTTGCCCTGATCATATTTTCATTCAAGACATCGATGTCTGTGCCGTTAAATTACACATTAATCTTGACAAACCTCAGGTTCTATAGAAGAATGACTTGTAGAACAGCGTTAGGCACGTCCCTTCAGACACGTATCGCTAGTGATTTACAAACTTATGATTTAGGAGATGGCTATAAACGTGTTGAATGAATACCCTAATAAATAAATATATACAGTGTTCTTTTTATAATTATTCATATTGAATGTTATTGATATGTGTAAAGATCCGTTCACAATTAGGCTGTGCTGCCGATACCATTACCAATTCCATGCATTGGAAAAAGATTTATAGTGATGATCAATTTGTTATTTTGTTGGTTGACAGATATGTCACAAATACAAACAATAATATTTCATTATAATTGGCAGAAATTTATGGTGATACAAGAAAGAGTGTCGATAGTTTTGACAGCGATTGATAGTGGTAACGGCAATACAACCTAATCAAAAATGAGCTTAAAGTTTGAAGCAGGTGGCTATAAAGGCCAAAATAGTTATTATTGTATCAAGGCCGTAAAGGTTATCTTTTTTGGTCGAATCTGTTGTTTGCGGCCGAAGCGTAGCTTAGGCTGCAATTCAGGTGAGATCAAAAAAGAACTGTAGGCCGAGGTGCACACAACGTTTTTTAGGCGATCATTACGAGATAATTCAAAATCACATCATTTTATCTATTTATTTCTAAAACATTGCAATTGTAAATCTTAGTTGCAGTTTTATTTTATTGTCTTCTATCAAGTTGACATTTAACAAAAAATGCGTATTCATTTTTTGAATTGCAAGAACTACAGAGGTTGACGGAAGAATATATGTACTATTTAAGCGAAAACTGTTTCTTAAAGAGTTCATCAAGCTGCGCATATAGGTAAATATAAAGTGTTTATGAAACATTTTTTGACAGATCAGTCCCAAAAAGTAATATTCGACAGATCAGTCCCAAAAAGTGAAATTTGACAGATGTGTATCAAAAAGTGGAACTTCACGGCCGCAAAAGGAGCTATAGAAACACCTTTTTTGTTCTGATCGCCTAAAAAATATTATTTAAGGCGATCATGACAAAAAAGGTGTTTTTATGGCTTCTTTTGCGACCGTGAAGTTTCACTTTTTGGGACTGATTTGTTAAATTTTACTTTTTGGGACTGATCTGTCAAACACTACTTTTTTGGGACTGAATTGTCAAAAACTACTTCATAAACATTCCATACTTACCTATACGGGTTGCTTAATGAACTCTTCAAGATAGAGTTTCCGCCGAAATACATATTATATTCATCCGTCAGCCTTAATAGCTCGTGCAATTCAAGAAATTAATAAGCATTTTCTACAAATTTATCTAAACCTACATCGTTTATCTATTTTTGATAGATTAATACAAAGAATAGCTTCATTTTGCAGCAATCCTAATTCATTTGAGTGAGTAAAAAATTTTGGGAACTCAGTCAATATTTATGTTTTAATGTGTGGAAGACGTTGCCTGAGTACGCTTAGTCAACGTCTCCCAAAGATGTTGGTTGTGGCATTTGACAAATGGAAGAGACATTTTCTACGCTATTTCATTACGTTGAATATCACACATAAATGTACATTTTTAGTTTTACACACTATAATTCTTTTCGCGTCTGAAGATGGCTGAGGTACAGCCGAAACTGTAAAGCTTTCCCAAGACTTTTTACTCACTCAAATTCACTCATCCAGTTAACTTTATCAATTTTATCATAATTCATGTTCATGTGTATCCGTGAAAGATCAGCGTAGACCACTTTGAGAGGATTGCATAAAAGCAGGAAATCTGCGAGTCATCTTAACCCCGGTTAGAGTTAACACGGAGTTGAGACTCCTTATGTGATTTGTTCTTAAAGATATATTTGAACAAATAATTTATTTTTGAAATGTACCCATTGGAAACACATTATAAAACGTGGACTTTTAGCACACCTGGTTCGTTTCTCTAACTGATTTGCTTTACTTTCTTGTGCTTCAACAACATCCTTTTTCAGAATGGAAACAATGTTCTGTTTTATGTAGAATCCTAGAAAGATATTCATTTCTAATTCTCATTTTCATATGGGACACAACAAGTTACCTTGCCAGTACCTTAAATGAAACTGCAGATCATTCATTCGCATTCGCTTCCGTGATTAACTCGCCATTATAACGTCCAGAATGGGATAACTTTGAGTACAAAAAAATAACTCAACTGGTATGGTGGGGAGAACAACTGTCAATAGACTAATAATAACTGATGAAAATGAATAGCAACATCACACTTTACCATTCAATACGCATTGACTTCAAGGTACACAGGTGGACAGCCTTATCGATCAAGTCATTTGAAGTATAAGCTTTGCATCCTGTCACACTATCGTTTGTATGAAGCAGAAGCTACACATTTCTCTTAAACTTGTGTGCATGTTTGATTTCTGGACTATATGATTAGCTATGAAAGCATCGTCTGATAAATTCTTGAAATAAGGCTTCCTGTACGGCGTGCTTTACGTTGCTCATTATTCTGTCTTAGAATAAACATAAGCGATTATGGAATTCTGAAAGAGTGCAAGTGAGACAGAAAAATTAATTTTGCGCAATCTTTGCTTTGAAACTTTTTCTGTTTAAGTAAAGAATCAGTAGTACATCATATTTAACTTTCATGTATATGCTACAAATGGTTTTCTTCCAGAACTTTCAGCACTGTAAGAGATTTACTATCTGCTAGGTACTATCTTATATAAGTGCTACTTTTACGACAGTTACAGAGTGGGCGACTTTATTTGATTGTGGCTGTACGCCAGTTCAGGATGTTGAACTCACGGGACGCCCAAAATCCATCCTGAACGACTAAAAGGTCCTGAAAATCTACAATTACGTAGTAGATGTTCAACTGAAGGTTATAGGAACACCTGAGGCTGTAGACATCCCATTATACTACGTCCACCACATTTTCATTTGTGTTTAGAGTATGCGGAAGCTGATTGTTCGCTGAGCGCCCCGTCTATCAACAGTCAATCAAAAACGCATTCATTCCAATATTTTTAGGAGTAAATAGGCCTCGACGTTTCATCACTGTATATGAATCTTGGTTTCATCACTTTATGCCAGAGACAAAGCAACAGTCTTAACAATAATTTGGAGCAAGGGAAAGTGCATCCAAAAAAGCCAAGACTGTTCCATCATGGCAATCGTGTTCTAGGACTCTCATAGTGTAGTACTCATAGACTACTTAGAAGAAAGTAGAATTATCACTGGAGCTCACTGGACGAATTGAACGATACAATCACAGTTGAATATTTCCATCTGGAAAAAAAAGTATTCCACCATGATTATGCACCTGCGCAGGAGTATTTTGTGACTGTGGTAAAACTCGAGGAACTTTGTGCTTCCACATACTCCTTATTCGCCAGTGATTTTTCCTTCCCAATTAAATGGATAGGAGAGCAAAGATTTAATTCGAATGGAGAGGTTGAAGCTGAGACGAACGCTTATCATGCAGATTTGGACCCATCTTATTATAATGAAGTATTAAAAAGTTGGAGCATCGTTGGACTGACTGTACTGAATCGCAAGGAGATAAGGAATAAAAAAAACTGCTTGGAAATATTAAGCTGAGAACTCACAGCCCGGTTAACAAACCATAACATTTCTTTGATGCACGAATAATACATTTTTGTGACAATTTAGATGAATATTCCAAGTTATGCAACCACTAAAAATCAACAAAATGGTCTGATGGGGTGAAATTGGATTTTTTCAATGCGAGAAGCTTCAAGACTATCTTTCTCTAAATGATCGCAATCTTGACAGCTTCTACGCAGCCACATCAAATATGAAAAAAATAATACTGACTTAGAAAGACAGGTGTGGAATCTGTCGATCGAATTTATCCTATCAGCAGATATTAAAATGTTTGACTTATTTTAAATTACATATACTAGTAGTCCTGGTAAGCTCATTGATTAGTTCAGAGTCGCGAAATAATTTTCACACATTTTAGATTATTCGTTTTGATATCTTTATCAAGAACAGTGTTCAAACTGTAATTCGTGCTACAAACTCTTCCAGATAAAATATGTATGATTGTTATTAATGTCTCCTGTCACATTATCCGAAATTACAGTCTGTCCGAATCCATCTGCCAGAATATGTGTTCAAAACTGGATTACTGAATGCAGTCTGCCCTGCATTAACAAGGTTTGTGGTTCATTAGCTTCACCAGTGTGATTCTCGAGACGACGAATGCAACCAAGTGCAGCATGATTGAACACACCAGATGTTGCATTTCACTTTATGCTCGCAAACTTGTTCTTGATCTGATGTAGGAAGTTGAGAATTTCTGGGCTGGGTTTTCACCAATCGGTGATGAGTTTCTTTATTTTTCATAGCATCAAAAAGCGGTTCATAATTTCCGAGTAGCTGGCAGATTCACGAACAGGTTTTCAAGTAAAATGGAATTTAACCCCAATTTCAACAGAGACAGATTCGAATAGTAGGTTGAAATATATATTCATCTTCTATAATGAATGATTCATTTTATTATCATGACTTCAATTTATTCATAAAAGTTCCCGCGAACTCTTATCAAACAGAATTCTTGGTGGATAAATAGATAACCTTGGACTGTTCACCTAACTACGGAGAAACTTCATGTAGCTTTCGAGAATTTTGCGAGAGAGATATATGCATAAAAGTTTCTTGTGTGAGCATACCAAACAGTAACAAAATATCCCAGTGCTTTGGCGATGGAATGCGAATAGATATGTGTCCTGTTTCAAATATTAACTGAATAGTTCTCTCTCACTCAAACTAAAATCCAGACATCCAATATTGATTCAATTACAATAGTTTTGGGAATTGGACCATATAAATATCAAACAGCTAATTCGGAAATATTATGTGAAATATTCAGTCAAGCGAGGTTTTCGCTTCATGCAACCAATAAATAATACACTAATTCCTCTATTTACTCAAATGAAAGAAGCATTGAATAGGAACCAACCAAATGAAGAGTTGAATTAACCATAGTATAACTAATACAAATTTGATTGTACATATATAGCAGAAGCTGAACTAGAAACTATGCATGAATGCTTCTGCTTTATATCAAACTGTAAAAGATTCATAGAAGCAAATGAATCAAGTAACACAAAAAATACTGAGTAATAAAAGCAATTTTGAATATGTACCCGAATTAAAAATTCAGAATCTTAACGAGAGTACAATTTTTTGCGACCTAGTGCATATCATCCATATTATTTCTCTTGCTTGCCCAAATTCGTCATGTTGCTTAATGTTTTGTGAACTAAACCGCGCAAATTCAGCAGAAAATTTAATTTTGAGTGCATTAATTATGGATAGTGAAGTCCAGTGTTGTTTTATAACTATAATTTAAGTATTCAGCAAATTTTTGCCTTGTTTTACTTTTCCGTTATATGACCTGTGTAAAAATTATAAATTACTTGTTTACTGGGAATTTTATCCTCATATTTGATAATTGTTTCTGAAAAACAGAGCTTATAGAAAATAATTTGGACGATGTCTCCGCACGAAGACAAAATAATTTCTTGGGAATATAGAACACACTGAATTATTATCAGGAAGATGGTTGTTAGAAATTGCATGGATCCACTCTGTAAAATCTCATAAGAATTTTTTTGTCTCCATATTTTAATTTATAAAGTAGAATATTCTCGATATAATTGATTTCTGTAGGAAACTACAAAATTAATAATGGAATGCTCATTGCTATATGAAATTGGCCATAAATTAACACAATATCTGTTGATGAACAGCTGCATGTGTCAAGTACTATTACAGGTCTCTTCAATTTTATCAGTTGACTCTCCTATTAAAGATAGGGAAAAGCTAAATTCGAGATTTTATCGACCAAAATAATCCAGGTCAGAGCAATAGCACTCAGGTGGTAAAATCCAGATACATCTGGTATACGATCATTCTTATGGCCACTACAATAATTATTGTGAAACGAAGTGTTGCTCATACTAATGTATAAATCACGCTTCCTCAAAATGAGATTGGCAGGAGTTTTTTCTAGAATAAGGGAAGAAGAACGATTCTAAACACAAATTGTGGTATCCAGGGACAAGATGTGGATTGTAAGATTTCAACATTATCAGCGCATACAAACGGAACTTTTTGTTTGTATCCAGTTGCATTTTTCTCCAAAAGTTTTACACTAAAATTCCAAACTAAACTCCTTCTACCTAATTCCGCTTCAAGAATTTATAAAAACTAGAATTTCTACACTGAACGCTTTCCGCATTTGTATCATTATGAATGCATGCATTCCATTAAACATATACAAACTACATAAATGTGAAAAATTTCATTTCGGAACATTTCCATACACGAGAGAATTTAATAAACAAAAGTATGTGAGGAGTAGAATGACCCAAATAATTCAAAATTTGACGGATGGAAAACTAAACGAGAACGTTTCTATTGTCAGCTAAATGAATTTACTTTCACGCTACAAATAAATATCCAATTAGGAAGTAGTCATTGTGCGTTAAAATAGAAAGAGTTGATAAGTTAGGAATTTAATGATGAATAGTTTCACGGTAGGAAATTGAGTGCGAAATGTTTTTAGAAATGAAGGTATGAATGTCAATGCTTGAAACTGTTATCAATGAAATTAAATTTAAAAGAGTGATAAAATGAGATAATTTGTCAGTTTGAAAATACAAAAATTAACTCTTACACTTCATCATCGCATATTATGAAGTAACATATTTGTTCGTTCATTCATCCATCTTTCTATTTGCTGGCTTTTTAATAGTGATACATGTACAAAAGAAAAACTAGAAGTGGAAAACAAGAATCATTACAAAATACTTTGAAACTGGATACTTTTTCTGGATAGAATTAATTATCAGTCAAATATACCTTATGTGCTATTTGAGTCTAAACTTTATTGAGGACCATTGAAATCCTATTCAATAGGATATTAAGAGCTAAATTAATGTTACAATATTGTAAGTCGATAAAATTTCAAAGTTTGGTCAAAAATTTGGAATTCTTGAGATATCATCGATAGCAGAAATATATGTTCATGAATGATCATTTGAAATTCTAGGCAAGAATAGAAGCCCTTCAAATTACACCAATGTTCAAAAATTAATAAATTAGTCGGTCACCTCTGAGAAATATCTGATGGATATTCTGAATCCAGTTAAAATACATAAACATGTAGTTCCAACACATAGGTACTCAGTTCAAATTAGTTCTAACTAATAATATGCACGAATTTATGTAAATTTCGAATCTTTCAGATTCAATAAAAAATCTTGAGAAAAATCTCAGCATTTTGTTGTCAATTAGCATGATATAATTTATATGGAGAATGTAACAGAAATAAGTACAATAATTTTAACCTGTAATAGATCTCTTCAAGACTATCAATTTTTCTTTATAACTTTTTTCTGTAAGTCTTCTGGATATTTCATAGTGCGCCTATGGTTAGAACTGGATGTTTCTCATTTGTTGCAAGAATGACAGCTGTCGATTTGAATGATTATTTTGAAACTTTAAACCATCATAGTCTTATCAATCATCCATTTGAAACTGAAAGAATAACAGTATTTCAATAATACACTGATATTTGCTCACCTCGATAATTCTATTTTTGAATATGTTGCAAGAAAGATCAAATTTATCTCTAAAACCAACAATTTGGTACATTGGTCGTATTTATATGTTATTGTTGAGAAATTTTATTTCTATTTAGGAATTTCACGTATATTTTCAAATAGTTGGTACATTTCTTGAACATTAGATTGTCAACACAAATTCATTGCACTTGGATCAGCTGATTTGAATAGTCTGAATACAGCCTGTAACACAGTTAGAATATGGGTCAGATTGTGCTGCCATCTACGATCAATTTAAAAAGTAGTTGCTGCTCTAAGCTCACTTCATTACTGTTGGCTCTCAAACATAAAGAGAAAATCAATCAACGATTTATTTAAAGTGAACGGTGAAATATGAAATAGAATGCAATTCGAAAATAATTAATTCAATGAATAATTCAACTGGAAATATTCCCGCAAAAATTGTAAGAGCTTATTCTTGAAAAACAGAAAACCTAACCTACAAATGTATCACACTAAGTTTGGTAATTGATTTCAAATATTTTTCTAAATATGAGTCACGATACTCTATTTGTTCAACAGATCAATTCACAAGGCATACTTCATTGAAACGACCTGACTGTGAAGTTTGTAATAATATGAGAAAAAACTAATTTACAGCTGCTTCATTTATAAATTAATGTATTTTATTCATGTCATCTGGTGTTTTACGTTCCAGGTAAGCGATAAGTTCTCAATATCTCATAGTATTCTCATCATTATGTATAAGTGCACAATATTTTGACATTAAATACATGAGCATAACCACAATAATTAAATTTTTAGTGAAAAATGACATTTCTGAAATCGTTCCAAATAAATACGGCGAACTAATCCTACACTGCCTGCGAAATCGCAGATAGAAGAGCTTGACATTTTTGCAGGTTTTAACTTTTGTGACAATAATAATTAGATGATTTTTTCCAAAATTTATTTGAAGGAATTGATCTGGAATTGATAGCTTACATATGTCGAAATCAATTGTTTCGTTGTAACCAGAGTTGTAGCTGCTACTGGATCCAATAATTATGCACCTGAACGACTCGTTAAATTATAGGGGTCAAAAAATGCTAAAAAAAAGATGAGAATTCGAGAAAAAGTTATTAAGAAGAATTGTTATGCTTGACGGGTTCTATCACTAGTGAAAATTAATGTACTTATTTCTGTTACACCTGTATATATATATCAAAAATTGATACAATATCGGGAATACTCTTTGATCGTATGGACAGAACCAAATATAGTACAATTTATAAATAAACATGTTTTATTGGGATATAAGTCCTGTGCATTAATTAGAAACACAACGTTTCGACAGCAAAGTGCTGCCTTTTTCAAGTGAAAAGGAATATACATATACATATATAGATATATATATATATATATATATATATATATATATATATATATATATATATATATATATATATATATATATATATATATATATATATATATACATATTTATTTATAAAATGAGTTCTGAAATAGTATATTGTTCACCGAGTCGAGAAAGTGCATGTATGTCACACCACCCCAAGTGTTTTAATATTTAATAGCATCAATATATCAACTATTGCTGTGGTTGTCATTGACAAGCGTAATTTGTGTTTTGTTATGCATACATTGCACGTTTCCAGTTGAAATAAAATTGATCATAAATGTTCTAAAAGCTGAAATGAGTGACGACGATGAATTAAGTTGTACTCCTCCAGAATTAGCAAAGGCCGCGAGTGAAGTTACACCTAATTTATTGCCTCCGAAATCAAGAAGCAGATATAAGAAAGCATATAAGTAGTTCCTGAATTGGTGCGAAGAGAAAAGGGCTGCAAATTGTACTAAAAATGTCTTAGTGGCATATTTTGCCGGAAAAATTAGAGATTATAAGTCTTTAACGCTTTGGTCATTATATTCTATGATAAAGGCGGCATTGATTATTAAAAATAACATAGATATTAGCAAATATGTCAAGTCAATTGCGTTATCCAAGCGAACGACCGATGGCTACAGAGCAAAAAAATCCAGTATCTTTTCTAGAGATCCAATCGAAAAACTCATGTAACTATAATAAATAACTTGTTGTGCATTGTTATCATTTCGTAGAAACCTATTATAATACATATTTATAATATGGCGATCACTGCAAAGTGTTTGTCACACGTCACTAGGGCAACGTGCAGCGAACGCTGTTTTCCGCACGTTGCCATGGAGAGGTTATGAAAAGAGCAACATTCAGCACACATCAGTTGCATGAAAGCCAATGATTTTTTCAACGCCAATAGGAAAAGTTTTGTCCTTCATTATAGTACAATTTATTCCGTGATTATACTAATTAAAATTATTTTTTGTCAAACGAATGCACAAGCATTTCGGAATACTCATAGCTGATTGTAGCGCAGCCTTCTTGCCAGTCATCTCGAATGTAATAGTGTTAATAAATCATGATGAGCCTTGATCCTCAAAATTTCATCCACGAACTGAAATATTGATTTATTGTTTGAAAATGCTGATTATGTGACAAGTTCTATATAGCTGAGTTGATATAACTAAACAAGTAGGAATAAATAACTGAGTTCATATAAAGTCAATGGATTCATATAGGTCTTAAAAATCATCTAAAGCCACGCAAGATTCATAGAGCAAGTGAGCTGTAATCCGTTAGAGATTAGCCGATAACATGAATACAGTTCTACCGAAGCGACTATGGGATAAACTAAGCAGACTGAATCGTCATTGAAATCATCTCATCTTGTCTTGAACCCCTGATCCTTGTAATCTTGGTCCAAATTTTATCTTCGATGAAGGACGGCCGGATTTGATCCTTGTCAAGTCCTTATGATTCCCAATCAGAAAATACGACATGTCCACGGTAGATTGTGTTGCCAGCCAACCGGTGCAGGCCCATGTAACAACAATCAGCCGGTGCCAGATGAAGGTTTAGACAACTGATAAAGATTTCTTAAGGAAAAACCAGAAAATTCTTAATCACGCTGTCCTTACTATTCATTAAGCAACCAATTCCGATCACAGGACGGCCATCATCAGACTCCCTCTAAGACTACAAAGAAACGAGGACAAATTCAAACATTAATTCAAGAAAACATGAAAAATATGAGAAATTCAGGAGTAATATGAAATGTAACTTACACATTGATATGATAGGACCTTCACAGAAGAAAACGACGTCAATCAGCCCGCTATTGACCTGATGAACCAAAATTAAATTGTGTAAGTTACTACTTTCATCATTTTCAAATTTGTTAGCTTTCTCACACTTGAACGAATGTTCAAATTCATCCTCTTTTCTTTGTAGTCTCACCGGTAGGCTGTAGATGGTCTCTCAATGATCGGAGCTGATTGCTAAATGAATTTTGGGAACAGTCTAAATGGGAATTTTTTGTTTTATCCTTCAAAAATCCCTCCAGTTCCTTTATTTTCTCCAAACTTGGGTTATTTCACTTTCACCATCATAAAGCGCCATGAGATGAAGTCAGATATTTCAAGATAAGGCTTATCACACGAAAACTGTTCACTAATGTCCAGTTGCAACGCTGTCTCTCAAATTTTAAGTGTCGTTTAAATGAACAATGTCGTATCATGATTCAAAAATTTGCTGTCATTATGTGGCCATAATTGTAATAATGCTTGTTTACAAATGTGTTGCATACGAAAATTTTCTGCGGCTCTCAGCTCCCATATTATGTTAATTATTGAGTAGATTTTGAGTGACAGAACCTTGAATTTTGGAAAGCTGGACTTTTGTTTTATGTCCTAGTGGTAGCCTATTTGATCCCAAATCAAAAGTTGTGATCAGTCTCTACAGCTTACGAATCTTCGATGTTATGTGGCTGTACTTGGACAGGTTTAGGTTCAAATGCTTGAGACTAGGAAGTTGCCTCAAATTTGCCCAATTGACAGTTGAATATGCTACTAATTGAAAAAATATTAATGAACTATTGTCAACCAAAAATATATCTTAGGAATTCTTTGTGAAATATGAGTGATATTGTACCAATAGAAAGCTCATAATTTTTCCATTTGGAAATTGATTTTCAAATGCAGTTATTCAGTAATTGATAGTAGATGGATGTTCCTTAGTTTGAAACATATTCAACTATCGTCTATGTAAGTTTGAAGCAATTCTTAAATCTTTTATATTTACACACGATCAAAAATCCTCAAGCTGAATTTTATGGCAGCGTTGTTAGACTAAAAATTGTGTATGTCTGAAGGTGCTCAATAAATGAAAATTGCAAATCAGAAGTCTGTCGATAGGTTATTATCCATTTCCAGCAAGCGGCGCGTTCAGAACTCAGAAGGTTCCGTAATTGATCTGCATAAAGACATAACAAATTGTTCACCCAATGTTGCTATACAAATCATCTATTTCATAAAATTCGAAGTGATTCACAAATATTTTCATATCCAAGTGAATTCGTTCTCAATTAGATTCGATATAATTGTGATATGTATACATTATCAGACTAACAACAAGCAATAATATATAATGATATTTATGAAAATAGAACTCATGTACAATAATTCGTGCAATTTTGTTTCACAGATGGATCTAGAATAATTTCAGCAAACCATTAAATGAATATTTCATCATTGATTTAATGGGCAGCTTCACTGGAATTGGTGTGAATGGCATCAACCTGAATGATGAATTCCATAATCATATGATCTGTGAATACGTCGAGATTAGTTTTTGCAGAACAACGGGTATAGAATTTGTGTTGTTGTTGAAGAGTGACATCATGAATCAGTGGAAATAGTGTTTTATATATAATTGCATTGAAACTATTTTTCGAAACTATATCATTTTTGAAATAAACCTGTGATTTGATCAAATCGATAGTGCACTCAGTACCACGTTTGCAGCAAATATTGAAGTTGCTTTCTATAGTAAATATGATTTAATTAAATAGCAGTGATCATCCAATTTCAATTGTGGTTAATATTGCATCAATTGTTTCCACAGATAATTCATGCATCATTATTTCAACAACAAAAAAAAGGTTATCCGCTGATATATAGAATTATACATTTTTAGGTGTGGTATACACACGGATCATGCTGTGTGATTCAGTATATTAATTTTTTCTACCGTAAATACGGCAACCAGCCGTGAAATACAGGTATCCATGCATTTTAATGAAGGGTGCACCACAGGGGAGATTTTTTCTAGCCGAAAATTAATTGACCTCATGGTTTCCCCGGAATTGCTAAAACAGGAGTTCAGCACTCAACACACTGGGCCATAATTTCTTGGAACACTTGCAGTTTGCTCACAACTTGAGTTTTGATCCAAAACTCTCCAATGTCTTTTCCATGCTTATAGATATTTCCTGATACTGAGTCCCTAATTATGATTAGCCGAAATCGACGGTATTCAAATTCACAAACAACAAAAGTATGTTATTTACTCCCAGCCAAAATATTTATATTAAATACTAGACCATGTTTAATTCACTTGGTTATTCTACCAGAAACATATCAAAAAGCTATTTAATAGCTCCGCTAACTATAACACTAATTAATTCTGTCTTTGTTTACCACAAAATTTTACAGCTGTCATTGTTACGACCCACTTATAATTAGTTATATTCTCTCACTCAATTGCTTTACAAGAGAAAATTCAAGTTATAGCCGAAGTGACATTTGAATCATGGATTTTCTCATAGGAAAGCAGTAAACTCTTCAATTATTTAATGAGATATTATACGCAACCAACATATAATTAACACTTAGCTATATGACGTAATTATAGGCGTTAGTATTCATGTCATTAGGAATAGAAATCATCTGCATAATAATGATTGATTTGTTTTTTTATATTAGCTGAGCCTATGATACTATATCAAATTGTATTCGTACAGAGTTTTCTAGTGCTCTCTATCTTTTATAGAACTCTTTTAGTATTACATATATATCAGAGGAAGAAAATATTTGGTTATATTCAGAATATGTTGCTAGGAGTAAATTTTAGGGGCTTAACATAGTGAGGACAAGCTCATGTCTTTCATCATGATAAAATGTTGCTTGTGTACCACATTTCAACTCCGTGGGTCGAACACTGTACACAGATTATCAGACCGATTTCACTCTACAAATCACCTCATACAGCTGAGGCCTAGTATTTCAATTCTTTCATCCTTCAGTAATGATGATTAATCTATGCTCAAGATAAGCCGAGAAATGTAATACTAGCCCTAAGTATACCTCTCAATAGTTCTCCTATTGGACGAACCAATGAATTGGAGAGTTCTACTACTTAGATGTATTAGTATAAGCCCACATCAATTCTTTGTTACCTCGGTCTAGCAGTCCAGTTTAAGAAGTCAATTTATTTGTTATGTGATCATATCTATCATTCTTTCATCGTAATCGAAATTATTGATCATATTTTCTCATGATAAAACTCTTTTACTTGTCTATTTCAATTGTATGTATATCTGGATTGACTTATCTGTTTATTTCCCATTAGAAATATATTTCAATTTGAAAATTAGGTATTTTTACTTGTTTCTGATATTATGAGAATGAAATTCAAAATCAAATAAGAATATGTGATAACCTATTATATTGTGATTGAAATGATTTTAATATTTCCTAGAGTTCTTCTGAGATTTATCGATACCAGTCATGTGAGAGATTTCCATAAATGTAAGCAAATTTCTAAAAATATGTTGTGGGATAGCAAAACAGTTATCTTTGTTATTGAGTTCACAAGTTAAGAATTTGGGAACATTCACGTATGTTCATAGAATAAAACTTTCCTAATTCAGAGAAATGAAAGTTGAGACCATTCTCATTTCGAATTTGTAATAGAAAATGAGTTAGCATGAACTTTAATTACTATGATTCCAATCACTCGTGAATATTCATATGAAGGGAAAATGTTGATATTATTGGGATACTAAATTAACCCGTAATCAAATACTCAAGATGAAAAAGGAGCTCGACATTTATAAAACCAACAAAATCAGGACCAAAATTTTATAATAGAATCAAAACGGTAATATTTCTCATTAATATCACACGACGAATCCGTTTATGATGAAATCTTAACATATGAATAATAAATGCTTGGATATGAAAATTATATTCTTATTTTTCCATCAAGAAAGCAGACCTTTCATCGTTTTCGGAATCAATTTAAACAGTTTTTGATGTGTAAACATTTAGATTGGTGTTAAAACAGAGTGCATTGATATTATATTGCACTTCATCCCGTCCACTTACTCTTAAGTCCAGGAAAGCATTTAAAGAGAGGGGAAGGCTATGCAGGCAACAGCTTATAATATTAGTTGTGGTGTAAAGCTGATGTGTATATGCACTCACTAGTTTTTTTTCTATATATTTGTTCACCAGTCGATCTGTGAAATCTCAAGTTGCAGATTTATTTGTACAGTCTTTTATTGTCAATCATGGCCGTAGTCAACGAAAGTAGATAATTGTTAGGATCCTAATGTGTTCTGAGGCTAGTTTAATTATTGAATTATTTGGTATAATAAGTTGTAATTATTTTATTGAAGGGAACTTGATGTTGATATATTCCATAGTACAACACTCCACTTCCTTATATGATACTAAAAGTTTCATTCTAAATATGATAATATATCCACAAAAATTAGATACAATCCAGGTGAACCATTTTTTACACCTGAGTATATAATAAATCTTATGTTCCATCTTACTTCCTAGCATTCAACAGTTTGATGATGTTTTTTGAAAAACAATCAAGATATCGCACTAGATTTAGATTCAAATTCAATCATCGAATTCTTGGATTGTTCCACAATTTCTTGACTTGTATTTTTGTACAAATCTATGAATGCATAAGATACTGATGAAAATGCATCAACTCTTGCAGATTTGTCAAATTCCAAATGATTAACAGATTAATGGATCTCTAATGGGCGTTTAAGCCTCCACAGTTCAATTACTAGGTTTAATTCAACTAAGTGTACACTAAATTACAATTTGAATTTTTGTTTATTTGCACCGACAATATATGTACAGTTTAGATCAACAAAATATTCTAGTACTATCTTGAGAACAATTTGATGTGGCATAAACTGCGAATAGATCAAAAATGGAATCTGAAATTGAATTAATCCATCTAAAAATTATGATATGAGATACAAGATTATGTTTTGTGTAATGTTCACCTAATATCACCTTTCTGTTTCGTGATGACGACAGGACAAATTTGTACAGAGTAATTCCTGATATACTTTTAATTGATTTATGATCTGTGATATATTTTCTCGACAAACATATTATCATTGCGATGAACAGCCCTCAATTCACTTACATCGTCCCATGTTACAGTCATGGTTCACTAATAAATAATTAAACCGAAGAAATATTGGAGTTGAAGTTCAACCATAAGTGTTGCATTTGACACAAAACTTAAGTGACTGTACAAACAGGAACCAATTGAACGTTGGTCTAAATATTAAACTGCAGCAGTACAAACATCTGCAAAGCATAAATTTCCATAAGATCATATAACATCAAACTATTTTGAATCGACAGGGGTGAGATTTAATGATATATTATGCATCAAGGCAGACAAGACAATTGTTATCACTCCAGTATCAGGATTGTAGATTTTTGTTAGTCCCAAGTACTGGCTTATTATAATATTCCCAATAGTGATATTACAGAAATATAGATCTTAAGTTTTATTCAATCCTCCCAGTTAACATAGATTTCTCAGACACTTCATTTGATTACTTGTACGTCAATTCTACAAAAATCGTGTAGTCTGGATTGTAAATCCTTTCTTTCTGATATCATTTTCATCATTCGACATTTAAGATCTTAGGTATATGAGATTGAACGTTCATGATCATCGTTCATCATTGAACTGGAATGCAAGACTTCTCAATAACCGGAATACAAATTGATGTTGTAATTTTGTCCAAGTGAATCAATTTTACAGGTCTTATCATCCAAAAGAAACTGATAAGAACAAATCAAGCTTTGTTCAATAATGTTAATTTGTTCTACGAGTCAATTTGTTGATTTATGAATTTATAGAAAAGAATTTACACAGAATTGCAACATAAGTTTGCTCTAACATAAATATATTATCCAGCTATTAGTCATTTAGATGAATTGTCAGTCGTCTTGTGATCGTATATCATATAGCATCTCTTTGAACGTGCATTAAGAAACGAGGTTCTTAGGCACAAGTAACATACTATTATTTTTCTACAAACGCGAATCAAGACAGCAAGAATCCATTTATAAAAAGCTATTATAAAATAAATGACAGAATACTACATAATTTCAAGTATGATTCAAACTAGCCTAAGCTTGTTCTCGATAGAACTGTCTCAAATTCAGGTCGTACTTAAAAGACCGAATCCACAGATCTACCAAGATGTGCTTAAAATGTTATTTAGTGGCATGGAAACCAATTCATTAAATGCCATTTTAATTACGGTTGTAGTAAATGGTATATCACGTATCATATTTTATTAATGTCTCGCTTTGCTCGTGCCTAAATAATTAACAATGTCAAAAAGGATTGAAGCTAGCCCCAGCCCATGCTTAACAGGCTTATGTCAACTTCAGGTCGAACTTGAAATAACCGAAGCTACGGGTTCGTCAAAATGAGTTTTGAATGTTGTTTGGCACCATATACACAATTTCGTTGAATGTTTAATCGATTACATTTGTAAAAATATAGATTTTTAATACTTGAATATATTAGTTGCTGTTATTTAATGAATAAGTGATATATTTGTTGACAGATAATCCAGTGAAATTTTTTGTACTAATGTACCGTGAACCGTTGTTAATATGAACAGGCTGAAGATTAATAGATAGTGAATTATCTGAAAAATTTTGTATTTATTTTAAAGGTTACCAATCTGCTTTTATAGTACAGATCAGTACTCTTTCAGTCTAGATGTATCTCGGCCAATGTACTCAACTTGTGGATTATATGAAATTAAATAGACTGAAGACTCCAAATCTGCAACTTGTTCGAACAACGCACAAGAGGAAATATCAGATTGAATTATATCCAACATGGATTTGAATAATGTGGAAATCTATGATGAATAATAAACAGACTAAAAACCAGATCAGTTCCAGCTTGGGGAAAAGTCGTTCTAGATTTTGTGTACAATTCCTATAAAATTAGCAGTTCAAAAGCAGACCGCGTTAAACTCTCCCTGACAGAACATAAGAATGATTCTTTCTCAACCTGGTAGCTTTTTGAGAGCTTAGGATGTTATATTAGTCAAATTTGACCGAAATACTCAAAAGCTGGACATTTCCGTTGAATAATGAAAAGTTGAAATTCATCCTAATTTGTGGAAGGTTTCTAGCACATGAATAGAAATATTTGCTGCTATCCTAAGCATTGACCGGAAGGACGGCAGCAGTTTCCCAGTGTAAATTATTTTCATGGTTGCTACCGTACTTCCGGTCAAGATATTATAGAAATACATATTTCTGTTCATGTGCTAGTCACTCTTCACTGATTGACACAAACTTCAAACTTTTATTGTTGTAGGTGTTCTCAATGCCGGAAGTATTCTGTTTTCCAATATTAATCTCGTTCAATTTTGGCCCCCGTAAAAATCTGTGCCATCTTCTCTCAGGAAACTGTCAATCTAGGTAATGATTATTTGACGGATAATGCACAAAATTGGGAAGAAATTGAACAGATTCTAGATTCTTACAGTATTTCATTGGGGAGAACATTCTAAAAATGGTAAATGAATTGAATAGAATAAGCTTTTATTCTTGTATTTATACAATAAACTAAGAAGAACAAAAGTTGGAAGTCCAGTCACTCATCATGAGCAACCTTGAAAACAGAGCTGATGATATCTCGATCCTCAATAAGTAGAAGGCGATAATAAAAAAACCCCATTTTACAATGGTTGCATAATGGAAAGTCTCATATATCGGAGGGCAAATACGTAATGCATCTATATTCAAACAGTTGCAAAATAATAAATGCATTCAAGGGCAAAATTTTGTTCAATAGGTAATCTCTTTTATAGTCAATCTCATTACCGTGAGCTCTATTCATATAAAAGTTTATTGACCCGCACAGAAAATGTAAAAATCGAATAAACTCTATTTTTGAAACAGTTCTTACCACAGATCATAACCATTAAGGCAAATTTTATATCAGATAATGAATCGTCTGTTTATTAACAGAATCACACTTATTAACTACCAATAAAATAAAAAACGCGTGCTTACCTTGACCGGAAGTCGCTTAGAATCCACAGTTCCTAAAGTCACGTGCACAATCACACACTCGCGTATACATATGCCTTAAGACTTGAGTCAACTTCGTCTTTAGCTATGTCGAAGACAACGATGACTCCACTGTAGTAAACAAATGCTAACCGGCTGTCGTGTTGGTAGGAACTGAGACGAGCGGTTCAGCGGCGCGCCTCAGGTAACCGCCAAGAAACGGGTCACCAGGTCGAGCGCGGCCGACATTTCGTTGTATGACGTTAACATACAAGAAACGGAATCAAAGTTACTCATGGGTGGACAAAACAGGAAATGCAGACCAGGGTGCAGATTTTACGGTGTTATTTCTCATTTGTTGTTCTCAGAGAGGATTATTGTGAGGAATATTAGAATAGAGCATATATATATCAAAAGACCAGACCGAAAAATTCTGACAAAAATTTACGGCTACTTCCATACTTTCTTTTTGGAATAAATTTTTACTCTCACTAAAACTAGTCGGCTTTAGTAGGTTTTTTTTGTTGTCGAGTTTTTAATGAGTTATTCACTATACTTTTATTACGTACGATGATTCATATCGTCCAGCATCATTATGATAGTAATTTATATTACAAGTACATAATTCACTGATTTTTTGGTTGGGCGTAGCGAGGCGGAGACTTAGCTGGGTTTGTTATAGTTGGATAGAAAATGTTGACTGCATTCCACAGATTGGAAACAGGAGAACACAGTCATAGAGTTATCAAGCAGTTGGTTTAGAACACATATTTATTCCCAAATGACTAGACTTTTTACTTCCATAGTTGTATCAAATGCAGGTTGAGTATGATTAAGCTCTAGACTACAAGACTGAACATCATCATTCGACAAATTCCAATGATAAGTAAAGTAATAATAAGTTTGCGCGAACCTATAGTTCTGAATAGTTCTGGAATCAATATTTATGTGCAATTCATCTCCAACGTTCAAACTGTGGAGTTCTAAAATTCCATATTCATAGAACTGCCAGTTCTCGTTCTGACTCTAAATGGACTAAGTCTAATTTTTCGAATGAAAGTCTACTGGTATGAAACACATATCTTATATCTCGATATCCAAAACTATATAATTAATATCACTGATATGTACTGGGCTCTATTCCAGATTGTATTTTACGATTTATTAATAGAATAAACCTTGGTCGTATGCTATCTCCGCCTGTGGAGTCCTACCCAAAAATATGGACATTTGCGCCAAACGGGAGCACCCAAACTTGAGCAATAATCAGGTACCAATACGAGACGCTCTAGTAAAATATTTAATGAATATTAATAATATTTGGATTTCATTTTCATTATATCCAATAAGCATAAGCATTCCAAAATATAGTTCAACAAAAAACAGAACAAGAATAAATCGATCAAGACTTACATTTTAGATGAGATTGGAGCTCAGATGAAAGTGGAGCTTTCATGGTACAAGTTCTGCGTTTACTAGGAATGAATCCTTTGGTACAGTTGGTCATTTCCATTTTTATCTGGTTTCAAGCATTGGCGCAGATTCTCAATGTGATAAAATATCAATACCTGAACTGGTGTAGTTGGCAATCGCCCGTAGACTTAACTTCAATAAGTTCAATCAAGAGATAAGAATATACTTTTTCATAATACCTGCATTGAAACAACGTGTTTCAACGCCTATTTTGTCAGTCGAAACAAGACAATTTCAGACAAATGCGAGTGTAACCGGGCAGAAACCAGCTTGTTTCAGCCCGCTGAATTAATTTATTACATCATATCATATAACCTCAGTTAATTTGACAGTTGTTGTATTTGGAACTGTAAATTATATTTGAAAAAAAGTTAGTTTCAAGGAAAAAAGTAATAATACAACAATCTCAAGTACATCACAACATCTTATTGATAGAACGAAAGCAGCTACTTTCGACTTGATACCTGCAAAATCGAAAGAATAGTATATTGTGTGGCTAGGGACGAAACAAGACGATTTCAGCTGAGGATGAGTGTTGCTTGCCCGAGCGAAGCGAGGGCTGGCATCGCTCTCGGCTGAAATCGTGCTTTGTCCCGTGCCACACACTGTATTTTTCATAATACCTGCATTGAAACTTCCCATATTACAAATTTGTCACATCAAAGTAAATATCTTTCATTTAATTTTGCAGGTTACAAGTCGAGAGTAGCTCCTTGTGCTTTATCAATAAGATGTTGTGGTGTACTTGAAATTGTCGTATTCATACTTTTTTTCTTGAAACAATTCGCCTTTTTAATTTAATTTATAGTTACGAATACAACAGCTGTCAAATTAACTGAAGTTATGTGATTTTCATTTGAAGATTGACAATGAACAAATGCGACTCTGCGAGGGATAAAACGATGTGGAAAACAAACTCAGCGGGCAGAAATAAGCTTGTTTCTGCCCAGCTATACTCTCATTTGTCTAAAATTGTCTTATTTCGACTCACAAAATACGCGCGTAAATGCGGTGTTTCAATGCAGGTATTATGAAAAAATATTTATTTTGTTATGACAAATTTGTAATATTGAAAGTTTCAATGCAGGTATTATGGAAAAATCACGGCGAACTCTATGTACCAGGCGGGAGTGTGATGGAGGGGAGCGTGACGTCAGTAGGCTTTGTGAGCGAACCAGCGATAGTAGTAGACTTGATGACTTCGTGATACGAAGTAGATTTTCTTCTAATATCTCGAATACCTACCTAAATATATACATATTATTCAATTTAAACATACCTCGCAAATGTTGTGTCTCAGCTTGTGGAAGAAATTATGATAGTACAGAAGAAAATGTAACTACATTTGAATTTCTGAAGATTGCATTGCAACTAGCTATACAAATACATACAATTATCCAGAAGAAATTTGGACTTTTTATTACGATAAACCGCATTTGAGACCCAATTTGTTTGAAACTATCTTTCCTGGACTTCCTCATTGTTTAAATATGAAATCAAATATTGAAAAAAAATCTTAGACGAACGAAGTTTTGAAATCAGAAAGAAAGAACAAGAAAAAACTAATAAGATATTAGAAATACAACTAATGGAAAATAGAGTTCAAAATTTTGACTTACTGCTTGAAAAAATACCTGAATTTGTCAAAACTATAAATGGCGATATTTTTGTGAAAGTAAATGATGACGGTATTATTATTTACAAATGGATTCCAAAGCAGTTAGTCGTTCCTTTTATATTGAAATAGATAGAAATCTGAGCCCAAAGTATTTCTTTAAAAATAAACTGGTATGTTTGAGTGAATTACAGCATAATAACACTCCATTATCTACAAATGAACTTGATACATTATCCAAATTAAGAGATATTTCAGAATGTATATTAAATGAAACTGATTTTGTCAATACCCATTCTATTATTTAGAATTTAAATAATGATGTCTGAGAACGAAGGCGATGAAGAGAGAATTGGGCAATTATTGTACTTAAGTGAACAAATAAGTCTCCTTTTCTCAAATCAAAAGCGTTACACTTCAAAAATTATTATTTGGTCTTACATGATTAATATGCAATCACATCCTAAATATTTGCAACAACTTACAGCTTCTTTTCATATATCTTCAAGTTCTTAGATAGGAAATGATCATTTCTTAAGAGTAATTGCAAATAGACTTACAAAAGAAGAGGACAAGTGGGTGATTTTGCAACTTGATAAAATATATGTTAATGAAAGCATTGATAGCGAACTGTTATTTTGAGTTACATTTATCGCATTACAGCGTTTTACTCTAAAACCATATTCAGAGACAAGAGAATTACCGTTATTATTGTTGTTAGTAAATCAATAATCATTCTGCATAAACATTATAGTTCTAAAATACAAATTTAATACTATTTCATCCCATGAAACTGTGTAAAAACCAGTCTACTGACGTCATGCGAATGCTATGGTAGTGGGGGTCACACTCCCGCCTGGTATAGAGTCCACCGTGGAAAAAATACAGTGTGTGGCACGGGACAAAACACGATTTCAGCCGAGGGTGATTAGCATCACCCTCGGCTGAAATCGTCTTGTTTCGTCACTAGCCACACAATATACTATTCTAATTCCGGATCTCAAAATATTGAACTCTCGTTGATATTTAAAATTCAATCAAATGACAGTGTATTTCAAGCGAGTGAGTCATCAAGAAAAAATAACGTGAAACAGAATCTGTTGTAGAACATGTGTTTCGTTCGCAACTAATTTTGGATTCCAATGTATTTATTTGTTCTTCTCATGTCAAAGTGACTATTGAATGAAGAACTTGGAATATAATATCTTCCAAATTGCTCTACAATTATTAGAGATATTATAATATTTCTCTAGAATATGAGTAAGACATGAATTCTCACATGATTATTTCCAATTTGAATAAGAAATAAGGATATGTCATAGATGCAGAGGAAGACGCCATACTTTTGACTATTCCATTCGTAGTATTTATAACAAGATTAACAATGCTAAATCACCATAGAAGCGGTGCATATCAGCGGGTATTTGGACGTGTAGAAATACCATAGGGTATTACACTAGTGGTCAGAGTGAGTATCTTACTCAAAGTTGTGGATACCTCCAATTTGTGCTTTCTTCGCATTTAATGGAATATTCTTCTAAATATCTTCATCAATTTCATCTTCTGATCTATCACCAAACCTTTCTGAACTAGATTCCATATCAATACACAATATATTTCTCTATTATTCGTCGAAGAAAAGGCAAGAAATTCTAATATTTCAGTTTGACAGAAGTTTGTTTACTCGTTCCTATGAAAATTACGTGAGTTGTTACTAGATTCATAGAAAACTAATTTGAAAAAATGGTTTGACTCCTGGAATAGTCCTCCATATACCATTTGTAGTTGAAGTATTATGAACTATTTTTGCGGTGCAATCACTCATGTTTATTGTGCTTGTGAATACCACTCGTGCTGCACACTCGTGGTATTCAAACGCAAGCACAATAAACATTCGTGATAGCACCACAAAAATAATCGATAATACTTCAACTACTCATGGTATAATAAATGATTATTTTTACCATCCAAATTTCGACCAATAAAATTGCACCATTCGACGTCACGTGGTACAACCTACACGGTTTTCAAGTGGAAATTTTTTGGAAATTTTGTCTGTTGGTTATATATACAAAACAAAGAATATTCAGCCGCGTTGATTCAGCATCTGTCAAACTGACAGACAGATTGAATGTGAAAATGAGCAGATTCAGAGTCGAGTCTCTGGAATATATTGATGAATTTGGATGGGAAAAATAATCTTCCGAATACCATTCGTGATTAAATTTAACCTGGCAAAATTTTTAGATTGTTACGAGAGCTTGCTACCAATTTATTTTGTGATATTGATCAAAAATCACTCGCTTGACAGCTCGTGATTTTTCTGTCAATATCACTCAATAAATTGCTAAGCAACAAGCTCTCGTAACAATCTAAAAATTTTTCCGGTAAAATTTAACCACTTATGATATTATATATGATAATTTCACTTGAAAAATAGTCATTTTACAATGATTTTTATCACTTCTGTTTTCAAATATTGATGAAATAAATTGCAATTGATTATAATATATGGACACATAAGCAAAAAAAATCATGATATTATTGCTGAAATGAAGCCGAGAAAATAAATCAGATCTTGGAAAGCACTCTTTTCTAGATTTATATTCTATTGTAATGTCCATTGAATCAAATTAAAACTATTAATTTTCTGAGTAAATTGGGGCGAAATATAATTTTCGAAATAAACAAAGTTCAATGCCAACTTGTAACACTGATGAATAAATGAACTGGGACTACAATAAATATTTCACACCGTATTTTCATCAATTGGTTCTTACTTGTGCTTTATATACCTACGTTTGTAACGTCCAAAATAACATAGAACAATTCAAGAGAGTTTATAGATTTTTGCATGATTGCTCCAAGATTCTACCGTAGAATATTCTCCCGACAACCCTGATTTAATTCAAATGTCATCTTCACAGAGAGTAACAGAATAAATGGTGTTTGGGTACAATATTATGGCAAATGGAAAGCATTGGCGGTCCATAAAATCTTCATGCTTTGAGCTAAATGAGTATATGGAATCTTATTCTATGTACAGAAGAATGAAACGAGTGTTTCTCATAATGAAATGAGTATGATTTTTGTTGTGTCCTCGACTGAGAAAAAGTTATCCCGAAATTTTTATTTCATCATTATATGTTGTATATTGTACACTACTATATTGAGGAAAAACTGGAATTCCTTTTCTGATATTAGTGGAAAATAGCGCCAGCACAGGAAATTAAAGAACATTGTTTACTGTAGACAAACAAATCAAGCCAATATCAATATTCGTGAGCATTTTCAGTGGAACTCTCGGTGGAACTCTTTGTGAAGAGGATGGATAAGATCAGCACACTTGCATTATATTTTTGAAAATTTCTCGTTTAGTTTTAGAAAGAATTTGTAGATTCTTGGTATTATGGGTTCCCACGTAGCATACATAATATTAGATTTGAAATTGTTTATCATGATGGACGACTGAATCCTATCAGCATCCCTGCTACCAAGTTGTTCTTCCGAAAGTTCATTATTGAAAATCTTGCAAATTAGTAGAAAAATCATGAATGTAAGATGAGATAAATGATAAAAAATCGTATTTTCGAAAAGTAGTGGGAATAAACGAGCTCATCTTTCTTTATATCTTATTGAGTTCTTGGGAAATTCTCTTTACTTCCCATAGAAATTTTCAGGTGTGAAGTCATTTAAATAGTTTTACAGGAGTTATGATTCAGTCGAATAATTTTGGTAGTAACTTAGCTGCTTGATTATGCCTATTTGACAAGGAAAAACTATTCTATAAGAATAAATCGTCAAGTTCATTAGAAAAAATTATCAAAATATACACAGATTTCAAACTGTACAAAATAACGAGAGGCTATTATACCCAATCAAGCAGCAGTTAGTTCGAATTGTATATTTTAACTCAAAAACATCATGTTGTCATAAGAATGTAAACAAGATTTCACGTCTAGTAAATTACGTTTCTTAAAAGCCTATAATAGCATCAAACATATTAGCAGATGATAAAAAATTAATCTATTAGTAACGAGAGCGAATATCAAAAATATAGAATAACTGAATGCTTTCTCATATGGCTGTTTGAAAGAATGGAGAAAATTGGAATTGAATATTCTAAAGTTGCACAAAAATTGGTCTCTTCTGGACAGAACTGCCAAATAACTAGATGATAATAATTATAATATGAGTAGTTTTTAGAGACCATAATATACTCCTAATTCAGGTATCTCCTCTCTCAGTAGGCAGCAGGCAGCTTATTTGCAATTCAAATTCTGGCACTGCAGGATCCATATGGATATTTTTGATTATCGATAAATCCTTTCTATGACTGGGACCTCCACCTGCCTAAATAAATTAAATGATAGAATAAATCTGAGCCATATGGAATCTATTTGTCATATGTCTACATTTTTCCAATGTAATATTTATTCTGTAAGCACTTAAAGTTATAAATTTTTCGAATTATCTCAGTTACGGACCCGCATTCAACTTCAATCTGATTCCGCTTCAGATTAATTTATTTTAAACTCAACTGGCTACATTCTAAACTCCAAGCTAAACCAACAATTTCTAGCTTAGTTTAGAATTAAATGTTCCTCTTATTGCAGATGCAACAAATGTTCGCGATTTAGGAAAATTTACTCCGGATGAAACTACAATAATGTATCTTAAGCGGTTCGATACTTGCTATTGGCAAATTGGCCACAGTTTGGTAAGATTGTATGATATTGTAAGGTATTAAGAGAAACAGTGATAATGTAATTGCCGTGAAGTAAGGAAATCAGTGTCAAGGTGAAGAGGAACCTAGGAGAATGAGAAAAAATTGGTTTACTGTACTTTCGCAGGAATAAACTCACTCACTTAATTCAGTGACCTCTGGAGATATATATACCTTTAACTTTTTCCAGATGACATTTTTATCTTAAACGAAACTCCGCGGTCAAGAATTTTTTCATCGGAAGATTATTTGGTTTGTAGTATTCCTTATATCAGAGATAATCGATAACTTGGATATTTCAGTGACACAGTGTCACTTTCATAGGAAAAAACAATAAAAACAGAAGACAAGGTAGCAGTAAGTTATGCTACAAGGGCCGAACGAGCGTCATTATTGCCCAGGGTGAAGTTGAAAGCTTAAAACGTAGCTTCGTGCAGCCAGCTTCACCCGTGTCAGACTATTATTCAGTATCTGTGTTGCATACTTTTTGTAACAAGTTCACCGAAGTTCCCCATCACTAAGCTTTTCAAATTTATTTGATGGTTGAAACTATTTTATTGATAACACAAACAAATTTTTGCAATTGCGATCACATTCCTAGCAATCTAATAATATATAGCATAACTAACATGACTTATTCCATTGATTGATATTATATTCTGTTTCCTACATTTTCTATACTCTCACATCTTTTTTTAATAGAAGCAAACATCATAAAGAACAGATCTCATAATATTTTTTTCTCTCTAAATTTTAACATGACAGATAACAATAGAATGAAAAACTATCAACAACAATCATGATCCACAATTATAACTTTTCACCTCTTAGCGAAAAAATTATGATTAACAATTCCTTGTCAACAGAAAATTATTAGTAATTGTTTCCATGGCTTACAATTGAGAGCTTTCAAAACAATTCATCAATAGTGCACTTTCCTATTTCCTATCACTAAACTGTTAAAGCTGCAAAAACTCTAAGCTCCAAGCCATGTAAACAATTATCATTGAACCCCTGCTGAGAACAATATAATGACCATTTTCCTGCTAGGAGAGGAATGATAATAATAGTGGATCATGGATGTCAGTGATATTCTTCTATTTAATTGTCATGTTTAATTGTCATTTGACAAACATTGTGTATCTTGGAATGTTTTCATTATAGTGTTTGCCTTTGCTGTAAACGTGATGGCACAAAAATATCACACTTACGTTTGTCGAGTGCAGCCAAATTCACTCTGGACAATATTGATAGTCGTTCGAACCTTATAACGTATATTCAAAGTTTTGAATTTATTTTTGATTATTTCAAATGATCTTTCTATTTGTATACAGATTGTAGCAGCTTTGAAAAGTGCTCGATTCAAATGATAAGATAATTGAAGTTGCAAAATAAACTATGAAGAACTGAAATTTCAAGGAAATGTGAATATGGTAATTATTCATTCTGCATGACTGGATCATATATGACAATTTTTTTCTTATTATTGTAAACGGATTTTGGACAGCTTACAGTTTTGTAATTGCAGAATTCTGGATACTTATGATAATTATTCTTGAAACAAATCTAAAAATGATTCTAGTAATGTTACGGCTCATTATACAAGATATATTTATTCCCAGATAATAATACTTTTTTTAAAATGGTCAATTATATATACAACTATTTATTTTTATTATAATAACAGTCAAACTATTTGTCATCCAATTCCAATGGAATTTTGCAATTATGTACATTATTTGTGCTACATTACCAAATAAATATTTTTGTTCAGGGGAACACTTCATTGGATCTTTAACTTCTTAAATGGGCTAGCACAAACTGAAGGAGTTGAATGTATCCTTCTTGGTCTTCTCGAGTTCAAATTTGGTGCCACTGGCGCGCAAAGATTGTTGTACATATCGGTCTAAAAGCAACACTAAAAATTATCAATACATTCACACGTTTTCCTCCTGACAGATTCTCCAGAAACGTTCATAAATTCAAACATTAGTTCGAATCACAAGTTATTCTTCAAGATTTTATATTAGAATGTTATTCTAGTACCCAGTTGCACTGCTGCTTTTTGAATTTTGAGTCTCAGTCCACTGAACAATATCGTATAAAAACTGAAAAGTCAAATGTGACATTAACATCTCTGTCATTATTCCGATTCAAAATTTTGAGTGCAGTTTAAAATCTAAGCTAGAGCGATGCAACTGTCTATTATTAGTGTTAATCGTCAATTATATCACTGTGCTCAAATCGTTTTCTATTAGAAAAAAAAAACTAGAAAATATATAATTATTTTGCAAGAATCTGCTCTAAATAACAATTAGAAAGTGACAAATATCTAAATTAGTAGCTTCCTAACCTATAAAAATACAACTAAGCATATCACATGTAATTGGAATGAAAAAAAAAACACGATAACTCATGTGTAGAGCTCCACTGTCTTGAAGAGTGCAATCACGACGTTACAGATTATCCATAACTAATAGACTGGGAGCTAGTGACAGGTGGGGCTCTCCGATTTTATACCGCTTGTCTTTTTGAGGGTTGATAATTTACCTCTTGATAAAAAAGATGGAAATGTTATTGAGCAATGCACGCTTTCCGATCATATTTCAAATTCCAATTAAAGGTCTGAAAAAAAAGTGTTTTTTTCCGTGATATCATATTGCATGCCTTTGAAATGTTAAATAATTGAAACTAATTTAGAGCCAAGTACTGAAAGGCAAGCGATTCGCAACAGCCCAAGTGGCTCAAAGGGTTGCGTGAATTTGTGAAAAAAAAAAATGAAAAATGCCGTGTTTCCAAATTACATGCCAATGGAAAGAATTGAAGTTTTAGTCATAAAACCCTTGTAAAAAAATTGGCAAGCATTCCTTGTTGGCGCAAGGGTTTGAAATTTGGGGGTAATCTTGCATAAATTTTGCACTAATTAGCCGTGATTTCAAAGTGCATGCCATTTTAACTATAGGTAATTTGTTCGATGAATTGTTATTGAGGAAATTGGCATGCACCCCAGGATGTCCCAAAATGGAGGCATGCATTGAGGAAGCTGCAAAAAAAAGTAGTAAAATTCCCGTCATTTTATTTTGCATGCCATTGTGTATTTCGTTCAAAATTATTTTTTTTAGACGACACAAAGAATGGCAAGCATGTTGCTCAGGCTCATCATTGTTAAATTTTGGAAAAAGGATTGAGAAAAAGTGCCCATAAATTGATTCAGTAAAATCATCAGGAATTATTCTGCGAATTTATTTATTTGAATTTTTTGACTTATTTTAAACAATAATGGACTAGGCGAGTCTCTCCCAAAATATTGCAGAGAGCTACAATTCAAATTATCCATAATGTTTTCATAGCAACTATTCCAAAAATACTCAGCTGAAATCACCAGAAACATAAAATTTTCCTGTTGATGTCAGTATCAGCTTTAACTGGGTGTAACATTAAATCACAACCAATAAGGCACTAGAATAATACTATATCAAAGAGTCCAAATAAGGGCGAAGCATGTATCTACAGTTGACATCCCAACTTCTGAATTTGTGAAACATTAGGATTTTGAATCTTGCTATTGATAAAATAATAATCACACATATTAACAACAAAAAAAATAATAATTATGTTCTTACTTTTCCCCCGGAATATGAATAAGCTATGTGGGTGGAATATTGTAACAAAATATAGCTTTGAAAGTTAAATTGCCTTCATCTGGAACTCAAGAGTAGGTATATCTTTATTATCATGCAAAAATATTATTATCATTATGAAAAAATAAAAAAGCTAATTATCAGAAGAAAAATTTATTATCATAGAAAAATCATACTCAAATAGCTAATGAGATGTTTCATAATATAAATAAATGGGAATGGAAAGGAATCTGATATTGGCAATAATTGCTCAAATTTCCATTTCTTCATCATAATTATTGTCACTTTGAGGTTCCTTTTCAGTAGTTTCACCACCTATTTGAGAATAAGTGTCGCTGTCATCATCGTCCGATTTATCCTTATCGTCCTTATTGTCGGCCCTTTTTAGAATATCATGCTCTTTAACTCTATTCATTTTCATACTATTCTTCACTTATTTATGCCAAAAGAAAAACTTACTGGTATAAAAGTATTGTTTATGAACCTTATTGTATTACTTTGAATAATCTGCAATATTATGAAAGATTCACCTCCTGGCATGTCTATAATTACAAACTAAGTCTATTCTAGGATATATTTTCTTGATTTTTTTTTAATTGTAAATGTTTGTCTTATGTCATATGCATTAAATTTTTCTATCTCAACTTGAAGCATAAGTACTTTTTTATTGAAATACAAAATAAAATCACGGAAATATTCTTACTTTTAATTACCACTTTTTCCAAAGTTCTTCATTGATTGGACAGAGTTATATGCTTGCCATTTTCCAGATGAATTTGAAACAGCATTTATTAATGTAATATAAAATGGCAGGCAGAATGAAGTCGGAGAAATTTTGCGTGTTTTTTATGCAACTTCCATTATCATTCAAAATATGAAGGGCTTGAGAAACATGTTTGCCATTTCCCAAATTAATTTAAAACAGCATTTATTGATGTAATACAAAAAGGCAGGCAGAATAAAATCAGAGAAATTTTGGGAGTTTCTTATGCAACTTTCATTATTATTTAAAATATAAAGGGCCTAAGCAACATGCATGCCATTCTAAATTTATAATTATTTCATTCCAAAATAAAGTTTTGGCTCCATTTGAGGTAATTTGAAATCACGGCTAATTGGTGCAAAATTTATGCAAGATTACCCCCAAATTTCAAACCCTTGCGCCAACGAGGGATGCTTGCCAATTTTTTTACAAGGGTTTTATGACTAACACTTCAATTCTTTCCATTGGGATGTAATTTGGAAGCACAGCATTTTTCATATTTTTTTTCACAAGTTCACGCAACCCTTTGATCCACTTGGGTTGTTGCGAATCGCTTGCCTTTCAGTACTTGGCTCTAGATTAATTTCAATTATTAAACATTACAAAGGCATGCAATATGATATCACGGAAAAAAACACTTTTTTTTTAGACCTTTAATTGGAATTTGAACTATGACCGGAAAGCGTGCATCGCACAATAACATTTTTATCTTTCTTATCAAGAGGTAAATTATCAAAACTCAAAAAGGCAAGCGGTATAAAATCGGAAAACTCCACCTGTCACTAGCTCCCAGTCTATAAACTAAGCCTTACCTTAACTTCTATCTCCTTGAAAATTTCCATTCTCCAATTCCAATAAATTGATTGTCTTTCTGTAGAAAATATTATTCTTGTTCCATATTTCATTAGCTCATATTTCTCTGGAATCTGTGAATGATAATAATTATTGAAAAACGGATTCGATTCGCTTATAGATTCTATTTGATTTATAAATTTTCATGACGTTGCGAATGGTGTGAACCTCCATTTGCTATCAACAGTTAAAAATTGATTAAAGACACGGAGCATCGTATTATATTATATAAGTTGATAAATCTATTCATGATTTATTTATCTGTTTTAATGGAAAATCGGAACTCAATTTGAATATTCAGTCTGACACATATCACTTCTCGGAAATACTTTATTACTGGTAAAAAACTAAAATAAAAGGTCGCTTTGTAAGAATCCTGATGAGAATTTCTAATGCAACTTCAAATTGTTGTGTATTTCATGCTTAATATTCATAATGAGTAGAATCGAGCATCGACCGAATTTTTTTTAAGCAACACGAAGTAAATAGGCGCACGACGCAACGTATGCATCATATTACGCTCAGTGAGCATAGTAATAAGAACACGAACACGTCTCAGATAAATGCATTTGCTCAAAGAGCGAAAAATTGTATCCTCCCTTGTGTCATGTCTCAGACTTTTCAACGAAACAAAATGATATTATGTTGAAGACAGGTAATCGTGAAATTTTATAGCTGAAAATTTGCAGTCGAGAAAAGGAAATGTAGCAAAAATGCAAGAATAGTCAAGAAATTATTAATATGATGTTTTTCACATGATTTCAATCAAAATCAGAACGGCATTAAAATTTATGAGCATCCTTTGAAATTTTATTTTTCAATTCTGTAAACCTCTGGACCACTACGAGGATAAGATAGATATTTCCATAATAATATATTCAGGAGCTGTTTTGTCCTTTTGCTCACCAATTCATAAGTCTCCAAATAAATTCGGGCAGAATCACAGCATTATTCACAAATATTTTCATTGAAACAAAGACCAATACAATAATTACCACATGTAACTTAGAATTAAACTATAGAGAAATAACATATGATCTAACTAATGAAGTAGCTTTCAGAACAAGATAATTTGCTACTTGTACATAAATCTTGTAAGATTCGGATCTCTGCTATTATTTTTTCTTGAAAAAGACACAATGCACACTGAGAAAACTGCATGAGAAATAAGCGGAGTGAAATTATACGAGTATTACTATTTTTACATCACTAGCTTGTTTATCAGCATACAGGAAACAAGGAGACATTATTTATTATGTAAACAAATGAATGAATACCTTAATCCAGAAGATCTAAGTAGGATAGGATCACTAGATAACACAGTAGTGAGTTAAACAATGCAATGTATTACCTTGTACTGTAAAAAATGTGCATTAAAAGAGTCCTACGAATTGAATTTAGTACATCTTGTTTGAAATAAGGGCTATTTCAATACTGGTTAAAAATGGTAGAATTTTAGAACAAGTGAGTGAAATATGGCATTACATATATTAGGTATCCAGAAACAAGATTTTTCTGTTTCAGCCTTTTATATTTCTGTTTTTTATATTTTATATATGATAAAGAAAATATGTAGCTGTTCCCTCAGAATTTGCAACCTTCCTATTCCATCTTCGAAGGAAGCTGTGTCAAATTTCATGCTGATCTTTTCGAAAAACATTCATGATATACAACAACACTCCTCATAATCCATGAAATTCTTTTTGTAAACTGTATATGAGAAGAGTCATTCATCATTTTCATGTCTTTTTTATATTATTTTTACCGCACTTAATATATAGCCGTCAAAACGTCAAAAGAATGTGCCCAAGCTTTAATAAAGTTAATTAGTTAAACACTTCCAAAAATGAAACTCTGTAATTAAAATGTCATTTAGGATTTATCTAGGATTTTTCATTATGTTTAAATTGAGTTTAGAGAAAAATCATAATTATGAAACAGAAGACTTCATTAGATCTTTGTTTTGTATCCATGTCATTAATTTTTTCATCAATTATGCCACAAAATTTGAAATTATGAACTCATTTCCATTAGACAGGTGTATGACTACTTGAATATTATTGATAATACAGCTGCCGTTCGAAGATATCGGAAATTGTGCGGAAAAGTCAAAATTTATACTCATGAAAGATTGATCCATATTCTACGAAATAGTTGATTACATTCAGATCTCTATAGTAATTAGGAGTTTTCTTGTGAAAATGTGTCTTCAGTTTGATATTTTAGTTTGTGTTGATATTTGGCAGCAACCTAAGAGCAGTAAAATAATGATTTATAGTTATGTAGTGATCAAATGGGTTATAATGATTAATGAAGACTTTTGTTAACTATTGATTAGTCGAGTTATTGGAGTTGATCACTTGAGTGTCCCTATTCAGCACGTGTACTGTCATATGTTTGGTATCCTTCTGTACGCTGCAGTCCTTACAAGTGTCCTCTACAGGATTGACAGAATGTGATAATCAAACAAGTAACTATCAAAACACTACGTATTAACCCCACGTCATCTGTGTCCTGCCAGTCATCTTCAATGTTGAGGAAGCTTCCTCAAAATAAATTCAGAAAATCGAAACAAACCTGATCGATTTCGGTTTGTTAGATCATCTTCACAAATAAATTGCAAAAGAATATACAAGTATTTGATAGTTTTTTCAACGGACATTCGGAAAGCTCAGGTAGTCTCGAATTTCTGTGTTTTTTTTTTAAGTAAATCTCATATACGCTTCCAGAATATAAATTTTTTGACTTCTGTTAACAACATGTAGAATCAATATTATTTATTAATGCTGCAAATGTAATTTTTTGGGACAATGAGATATTTGCAAGATCAAAGATATAAAAATTATTATTCTGGAAGCGTTTGAGATTCAAAAAGCTATCACAATCAATACACTTATTTCAAATGAAACAGATTTTCTGATCATTCCCCTATACCATAAGATATTTATACCTACAGGTATATGAGCTCAACTTTTCTATTAGTATTTTTCTGTAACTGACTTCCGACGATAGTTTTATGTATCGGAATCGATCAAGTTTGAATCTATTTGGTGCAACTAAGACCAATAATAATAATAATATTCTGGATTTATTTCCACTTAACAGTAACTGACTAAATTATGCAAAAATGATGTTCACAAAGAAATGGTGGTCGATTACTTAATCATTTGTAGTTCAGGACTACTGCTAGTCTCAAATCCTAAAGCCCACAGCTTATGATCCCAGTAACACTCACATGCGGATCAAGAGTATGTGGAGATTGACATTGTTCACCTTTTGGTAAGCCTCAAGATAAATATAGGACTTGATCAAACCGCTCTTTCTATTGTATTTGAGAACTGAACAGGATTTGGAAAGTTTGTACTTAAGTTACTCTTATAAGAGGCGCTACTATCCTCAAATCTAGACTCTAAGAAAATTACATGAAAAACTGCCAATATTCACGGAATTTATTCCTTTTCCTATTCTCAGTGATCACTTCATCAATTATTTATTATTATAACAGATAAAACTACTGATATACCGAAAAAGCATGAGTTTCATAATAATTTAATACGATTCTGTAATCTGTAGGTGGTAATGCATGATATTATTCTCAAAGAGTTTAACGTAGTAAAATGAGGAATTGATATAAAAAATTATCAGTCTAATATGAGCCACATACATTTATCTATACGGAGTACCACGTCAAATTTCATAATTGACAGTGTAAAATAAGAAAAAGATCATTTGCATCGAATTTCTCTATTATTAGAGAAGCTGTAAAAATGGCAGGCATGTAATCTAAGACTGAACAATTTCAAAAATTTTATTTTCAAGTCATTATTAAATACAAAGAGTTGTATGCTAGCCACATATAGCTCCCCTGATGTCACGTCTTCCTTGTACGTATTTCATGTTGGCTGTAAATTAATAGGAATAAATTGGACAAACCTGGTCCGTTCTTGCACAAGCGATTTATTCCGAATTATATGCTCTTTTGTTCAGTAGTGTGAAATATAGGTAACTGTGAACATACAATTCTTCTTTTGATAGTTTCAATATAAAATCGCGAGTGATTTCAAAAATCATTCATAATAGATGAGACATTAAAAGAATTAGTGCACTGATTATTATTGATACTTATAGATCAGAATTTAGACATTAGTGTATTTTCTTTGGAGAAGCTGGACAACATTGATTGCAGAATTCTGTGCCAAACTGACATCAAAATGGTGAGTAATTGATATAATTACGTATTCAAATGATGAATATAATATTGATTCTCTCTCGGATATTCCAATTGCTACTTTTCACATTATTTATTGTTTCAATATCGACAAAACTGAGTGTGGACTTAAAGATCTGGACAATTTTTTTTAGTAGGCTTATGTAAAGTATTCGAGATTAGTTGTTAAAATATAGTCAGAAATTGGATAGACTAGATGAGAGGCCTTCTCCGTATTAATATCGAATTTTACGACCATCTTCCAAAATCCAACATAAATGTGGATAAATAAATCATATTTTTATCATACAGACCACAGGTTCCCAAACTTTCTTTTCTTGTAGACCATTTCCAAAATTTTACTTGTTTCGATAGACCCCAAATCCCTTTTAGTGGACTCTCACCCACAACTTGTGCACCCTCAATTTTTTTCCCGACAACGTAGACCTCCGTCGAGCCTTCTGTGAATTCCAAGGGTCCATCTAAACCACTTTGAAAGTCACTGATTTAGATGAATCCGATTGAAAGTTGATTCACATAATTGTATAAGTATACCTAGATTTCAACTGATATATCGATCACACCATTTCCTACAAGGTTGAAAACTTATTTCTCATCCAGAAAGACAAGTTGATTTTTTTTGTGATCTATCAAAATACATATAAATTCTATCAAGCTCATTTCTTGCTTCGACTTTTTTATTCGGATTATTGAATAATTCTAAATGCTCATAATTCAGACACCATTTAGAAAACAATGTTCAGTGCAACTTGATTTTTAATCAAGTTCCATTGTCAAGATAAGTTAGAAAACATTTTTTTTTTAATTCTAACTGCATAGGAAACAATTCCTATTGTTCATGGAAGATTATGTATGTTTAACGACACAAACAGTAAATCGAAAGCGACTCACTCCGCGCTGCATCATAAACACTCAATTTTAACACAGTTTGTTTACCATAATCTAATTTTTCACTAGATAGTATAACTGTATAACAAAATGTGTTCTTCACCATAAGAATTCCTTAAAAGATTAGATTGTGAACAAGAGGTATAGCTTCGAAATTCCGAACCGATTTCTTGATACAGTGAAAAGAAAACGGACAAATTTGTGGGGAAGTGGACAACTGGACGTTTCAGCCCAACAATGCTCCTACCTATTCATTACAATAATTTGTTTGGCAATTTTTGGTGAGCTACCAAATATTTCAATACTGCAGCTGCCTCTTACATTTTGGACCATTCCCTGTATTAAAATATATTTTGAAAAGAAAAATCTCCAAGAATCCGGAGGAGATAGACAAATGCAACGATTATGAGAGATTCTAGAGACATTTACCAATATTAACTCTATCTCTTGTTGAAGTTTGAGAAGGTTGGAGTGAGACGATCTTAGCTAAAAGTTAGTCAAGTGCTCTGTTGCAACTTCAAAATTAAAGAAAAAAATTTAGAAAATGAAAATTTATCCCAAGCAACTATTCTTGATAGACTATTAAAACAGTTGATGAAATTGAAGAAAGATCAGAGACATTCAAACGTCTTGTTTGGTAATGTGTCACTTCAATATATTTAAGGTTTACTGAATTAATATCGATTGATAGCACTGAACTTTGCTGAAAAATTTAATCTTCCCTTCGATCAATAAAGACTTGTTAGGGAATGAATGATGGACAGAAAGATTACAGGTTAGCAAAAATTGAATTTCAATGCTTTGAGGTCTGAAACTTCGTGTCTCTTCAAATTTCTACAAAGCTTTTTATCACATTTTCTTCCAGCTTCTACCTTATTTGCCAAGCTTGATAACAGAGTTGAAATTAGTATTGAAATTTCACTAGAGAAGATTACATACTTGACATGGAATATTTCAAAGGGAAAAAGACTATTTTTTGAATTCTTGTCACAGCAATTCTTTAGTTTCTGAATATGTTATTCTGGAAATTCCAACTAACTAATATGCTTGTGTGAATATGCTTATTGCTAGGACTCATCAGTTTTTAGAATTATTGACACAATATTTTGTTATAAAACACTAGCTCTTATCATCCGAAAATTCATCTTGCACTCAGGAATACTGGAATTTCTCTTGGTGGAATAACTTCACCATAACTTTTTGAGCTCAATTAAGTTGTATACTTGTATTATCAGCAAGAATCATGAGTTAAATTGAGTATTCGAAAAAATATTTCTGTTTTTGATGACGTATTGTTCATTTTGCATCAAGTGGAGTTGGCATTTGATGTTGAAATTGAAGTCTCCAAATGAGTTCAATTCATTAGTTTAAAAGAAGTTGTAGAGGATTTCAAATGATATCTCAAAATATTTGAACAGTTGTGCAAATCACTATTAAATCAGTACGATATTATTATTATTAGTTTCTCCACAAAGAAAATAGCGGTAGCATGTCAACCATTCAGATTATATTTCATACATAATGTGTGATGTTTCCTCACCTCTCTAATAATATTATATGATAGCATACAGTATGCTTACACTATAAAAAAATGATTAATTAACTTTCCAAATTACACTTTGTCTGCTTGAGTGATCGCTTAATTTGTAATTCTCATTCGCTCCTAATTTCTTAGAGTCAAAACAGTTAAACTAATTAGATTTCACGTTTTGTTTTGGTAATACTATTTAGAATGTATTTAAAGATAATGACTATCAATCATCAATAAAAAAACAGATACTCAAAAACTTACCTGCTCCCATTTTTTCTGTGGTCCAGTTTAAAAGAGGAGATATCCTGATTTGTTCTATTGTGAAAGATAAAAGAAAAATTATATTTTAAGTTGATAATGTTGACAGATCAGCTCTCTCAATTCATTCGGAATTCATATGGAATCCTGAAATTGTATTCTTCAACCATTTCAATTTTTAAATTTTTGGTTTTTGACAAAAAAGTTCAGTGATTGTCAACGGAACAATCTTTTTTTGTAATGTATTAATCTGGAATATTGTAAGCGCTAATTCCAGAACTTGAGGTATAAATACTTACCACTCAACATAACTTACAAAAATGAACTACTTATTATAAATCATGAATGAGGCTTGTGAGATGAAGAAGAATACGAAAGAAGAGAATTAAACAGTATTCGCAGTCTGAAAGAATTGTATTTTTCTACAATAGATTCTGGACGAATTTTTATCATATCAACATCAATCTACAATCTATTACATTTCGAATACACTAATAGACTGGGAGCTGGTGACAGGTGAAGCTCTCTGATTTCATACTGCATGCCTTACTGAGGATTAATAGTTTACCCCTTGTAAAGAATGATAAATATGTTTTTAAGCAATGCACGCTTTCCGGTCAATATTTATGCAATATTTCATATGAAAGATTTTCTTCAAATTTTAGGCCCTTGCGCCAACAAGAGATGTATGCAAATTTTTTCTACAAGTGTTTGCTGACTAAAACTTCTTTTCTCTCAATCTGCATGCAATTTGGAAACATGGAATCTCACTTTTTTTTTATTCAAGTTCACGTAACCCTTCTATCCGTCTGGGTTGTTGCGAATTGAATACTATTCAGTATTTGGCTACAGATCAATATTAATCATTCTACTTCACGAAGGAATGCAACATGAAGTCAGGGAGAAACCAATCAAAATTTGAATTATGACCGGAAAGCGTGCATTGCTCAATAACATTTCTATCTTTCTTTTGAGTAAATTATCATCCCTCAAAAAGGCATGCGGTATAAAATCGGAGATTTCCACCTGCCACAAGCTCCCAGGCTATAAAAATATGATTGCTGATGTTGACTTGAATAGTGAATATCAAGTTAGAATGATCACACTGAGAAAACTGAATTGCACTGCTCGAGTTATAGAAAATATAAGTGGTGAGGTCTCACCACTTATATAATAAACTTAAATAGTGAGAACGGAAATCAAAGGTCGATCAGGACATATTAAAAACACAAAATTTCATGTATAACCTAGTATAGACATACTTTTTAGCGCATTTTTTAGAAAAAAGCGCTATTATATTCACTTTGGCTGTCTGGCTGGCTGGCAGGCGTGACGCTGAGCTCTCAGCAACTATACTATTTACAGATTTGAAACTGGTACTAAATAAAAGCTACTGTTTCGTAGGTTTGCACAAATTGCTTTAATTCAAGTTCAGTGATTGTGGAAGATTAAATTATTCAATTACTTGTTTCAAGTGAAACAATGCCCATAGATATATATGACATTAGGGATATGGCAGCTAAAATTAATTAAAGTAGATAAAAATTTAGTCACCACTTCAGCCGCCGGTGTCACTATTATTAGTACAGTTGTCAAATCTGTCCGGGATTCATTCAATGACTTGTTTGACGCGAATTTGACGGTTAATAAAATGAATTATTATTATTGGTTAAAAATTTGTTTACTTCTGATGTATTTTTTTCATATAGCTTTGATAGAGATCAAATTATCATTTTAAGGTACAGCACTTGATCTTCCGTTAGCCAATAACTAAACAATGAAGATTAAAAGGTATTTTTATTGAATAAATTATGTACCTATCGAATAGTCAACTTGAAACTAGTACTAAATGGAAGCTGCTGCTTCGTAAGTTTGCGCAAACTGCTTAATTTCAAGCTCAGTAATTGCGAGAGATGGTAATTTGCGAAATCTCTGAAGTAACAAGCATTCATGAGCTGTCAAAAATGCGCTTTCATCATCTAGATAATTCTTCCATTTTTTGTACATAGAAGTTTATTGAAAGAATATTTTCTTGAATTGGATCTTTTACGAATTAATATAGTTTGATAGGAATTAAAATATATTATCTGATCTCAATACCTTGACCGATTACCACTGAAATAGTAAGATTTCATTACTTGAGTTGCAAGACTACCACTTATAATCACATTGCCGTTACCAATCAAAGTTATTAAAGATAGCATTCACATTTTCACCTGTATTTCTTGAATTGCTCACACCAGAACCTAGTTTTCTCAGAGTGAAAGAATGCTGTCAATGATTTTTTTTTATTCTTCCCTTCCTACTCCACAGTTTTGGCAAAAAATTGATCATCTTCAGAAGTGAAACAAATTGTGGACATCAAAATCGTCGAATTCAAATGATAAAAAACAAGAAAACTTTCTGCCTGTTATCAAAATTACCAACTGATCGAGTATTCAAAAAAATCCAACAATTCTTTATACTCCTGAAAATGATCAAGTTGTAGTCAAAGCTGTGAACATAATATTGGCATTTCAGTCATTTTGGGTAGTCAGTACTAATAAATAACTAATAGGAAAATTCAAGATGAGTTCATTACTTCCACCCTCGAAACTGCTCTCGTGAGTTCAGATCAAACAAAAACCTTAAACCCAAAAATTCTCTACAGACTTTGAGGAAAACCTGTATTCCTAAAATTATTCACGTTTTTGCTTCTCAATTGAATATTTGAACATGCAATGATATAATTTTGCAAAGTATTTAGGTGATTACTCCAATTGTACGTTGAGACTTGGAAAAAAATTTCAGTAAGAATTTTATCTAATTTGGTGTCCATTCTGATGTAATTAGATTTATGCAATAGCAAATTTTCCTACAATTTTTTCATTATCAAAATAACTTATCATTCATCCTAACTCCGTAACTGTAAGAAAAGCAAATTTCCATAAATTATTATCCAGGGACTTGGAATTCTTGTTGGATAACTAACTTAAATTATTTCATTTGTTATTCAAAAGTGGAAATGATGAGAAGTTTTTTTGGTTGGATCAAGTTGTCTTCTTGAAGATAAGTAATTTCCTTTGCTGTTGAATTCAATTTGAAATAAGTTGTTGAGATTATAACTCTGGAATAAATATGAAAATTGAATTATTAAGAGCATTATTCACTTGATCCTATCAATCATGAATGAATTAATTGTTTCTACTAGGATGTTTTTTTTTTCAATCAATTATATTTAAAATTAATGGAGATTATGGATCGTGAATATCACAAATCAAAATAAATGAATAAGTATGATTTAGAATTGGAGTAAGAATATTATATTATTTTGATTGACCACTAATTTGTGGTTTCTCCTGGTCCATTTATGCTGCCTAATAATCTTTGGGAGACATCTTTCGGAGAGCAAGCATTGTACAAATATAAGTACTGACTCAACCATACTATGAAAATAGCTTGAGGATGTCGTTTTTACGAAATTTCGGGTTTGTAATGATATGCACTTCTTCTCCCGAAACTCAATATTTGCTATAATCACTAACTCTAATCTGGTCCATTCAATGAAGCTACTTTGGGTGCTCTTTGATGAATCAAATAATAAATGCATATCTTCAAAATTTAATTGGATACAATTCTCTCAATTGATGAAAAAACTGGAATTATTAGTCGAATGATGTACCCTCAAAGTTTCAATGTCAATTTGATATCTTCTCCACTTGATGAGAGTATTACATAATCATGTCCACGAAACGGTTAAAAATCTACTGTTTTATATCATTATACAGTTCATCTTCGAACCTACTTCGAATACCGGCCATTTCCGATCACTGACCAATCCTCCGTGCTATTCATGATCATGCAGCATGTCCCCCACACAACTAACCTGCAATCTAGTGGCTGTGATGCGAAGCAACGCGTGCTTGACATAAGTTCAATGTGACAAGTGACCGTTCCATGCTTCGTAGCTCTATGTGATGATGGTATATTTGTGTGTAACGGAGCCAGCGGCCTGAATTTTGTGGGATTTTGTGGGGAATTTTTATGAGGAAATATGCTGGAAAGTAACTAGATTCAGAAATATGGTCTTGATTTAATACTAACCTGCCTTCATGGTCAAAGATGTAATTTATACTGGAGCTCACACTTTGTCCCATCATCTCGAATATTTATTGTAATCATAGAATTATTGACCTACAAAATGTAGATACGTGCCTAGTGCTCGGATGACAAAATTCAAAATAAATTTCCCTCATGTGAAATGCAGACAACGTCTGTTATCGGACAAACTTTGTTCTCTGGGATAAATTTATTCATCAAGTACTGTCATTTACTTTAAGTTGGTAGGTACACAAATATTCTAATGTTACTCACACAAAAGTTGTAATCACAATAGGAATAGCATTTATCATGACACATTAGAGTTTTAAGTTTCGATATGATGATTTTTAGTTACAAGAAACATCGATGGAACAGTCAATAGATCATTTTTTATCAAGACTTATCCTTCAGTGGATATACTCCATTAGAAATCGCAGCATCATCTTGCGAATAAACAATAATCAATCAAATTATATGAAATGTATACGTAATAAGACATATTTATTAAAGGTACAACATATTCTAAATATACATCTATAGTTATATATTATATTATCACAAAAAATATCCTTATAACAAATTGCTGAAATATACCGAGATTTAAGTCTAGAGATACACTGATAAACATCTCATGGTGACGAGCATACAAAAAAGTAAGTTGACAAAGATGAAGCTTTAGGATCTTACCCCTAGAGGCGCCACCGTTGGAAAGGATTTGCTACTCTGAGCCTTGAGTGAATTCTATTTGTTTTGATCATTTGGTAGGAACATGGGCTCATATTCTCAAACTTTCAATCCAAATATTCTTGGAGAGCACTCAACGCTCAATGTAGGACTTATCACACAGTCTTTATACAATTGTTTTCGCAGGTTTCAGTAAGTATCATTTACTGACAACTGTCATTTCCGTGTCTACAGTGTTCCCATGTAAGCAATCGGTAGCCATAGTCACTGCTTCAAGTCTTTTTTTTGAGCCATCTTTCGTTGAGCCTCTGATTGTCGATAGTTTTTGTGTTTCTCCATTTCTATCCATTTCTTTATTACAAAGTAAGTCATAGAACTCTTTCCGGAAATTGTCATTCAACCATCCGTACAATAGCGGATTGGAACAAGCAGACGACATACCAATCATGTGGCAAATTGCGTAGCTGACAATCATGTTTTGCGTTACCGGAAGTTTCCACAGATCGGCCAAAAGATTGAAAAGATTCAAAGGTAACCAACTAATACCAAAAATGACCGCTATTGATACTAGGAGGAGATTTGTTCGTTGTAAACGACGTCCACGCAGTGCGCGTCGATTGCTGCTTTGGTTCTCGTTGCCCACGTAGCCGGTAGCATAGCGGTAGCGAAGTTTGTAATAGATCCGGAGATACGCCATCTGGAAGAATAAATTTATGGATTTAGTTCTATTAGCACAAACTCCGAAATGTTGTGGTAAACAAATGAAAATTTGTTGGATAACTTTTGTTTGGTTTGGTTTAGATTTTCAAAGATTCTAATAGGGTTATGTCTAATTGGCCAGAAGGCTGTTTTCAAACTTTGTCATGATAAAATTACTTTGAAATAACTTTTTAAAAGAAACTTTCATTCTAGATGTTGAGTCTTTGCTCTACAAACAAGCTCGAAAATCAGATACTCGAACTGAAGTTATCAAGTATATGAACGTTTCAATGCTCATATAGTTTTATTTGCTCACTGTTTGATTCAATATTCTTTCCGATATATTCCGCTGGAAATAATTAATCAACGACTACAATTTGTGTTGAATAATGATGTAATTGAATTTTTGTATTCTAATACAAGTCGATCAAATCATATAACTCCCAGAATAAATGATTTGCAGTTCAATTTACTCTCTCAGCTGATCAAAAGATCAAAAGTTTCATCTTATCAATCATGTAATTCGAGGCAAGAACTTATCATAGGTGAAATGTAAATATAGAGACTCAAAACAACCAGAAAATGTTAACAAATGTTCATCATATGTAAGTATCGTGAGATAAGCATAATATACACCAACATTTTGAGACTAGAACAAATATTGAATTTACGTATCACAAACCATAATTTCGCATGTGATGCACAAAATATCGTGATGATATTGTCACATGCATGCAAGGAGAATGCTGTTTTGTTTGGAAAATGGTATCAGATTTACACACAAACTTGCTACGTGGCTTACGATAATTTTGTACATTTTCCTGAAATGCTTATCCAAGGGAAATATGGCTAGAATGGAATGAATTAGTAATTTGCTGCCAGAGTTTATCGCAGACCGCAAGCAATGTTTTTCAATCTTCAAATTACTGGTCAAGTGCGGACCGAACCGACGCACCAGGGACTCCGTATTAATTCCAAACAATTTCGGTATCGACATAACATATTCCAATGTAGGATTGGATTATGAATTATTTATACAGAAAGAAGCAAATTTACACACATCGAATACAGAATTCAGAAATAACTTCTAACAATGAATTCAATGAATAAGCTTGACAAATAAATATACATAGCACTCAGATAGTCACAATTTTGACTCTCAGAACTATATGAATATATTTTTATTTCATGATAACCGACTACAGCCTGGTTGTATAATTTAAACTCATCCACAATTCAATTAAACAGAGTATACTCAGTTTATTACAACCATTTAAGTTTTAGCAATGGTATTATTATTATTGCACCACTATTTTTTTTTAAATCTGCCTTATATCCTTGCGGACTTCGTGATTGAATCAATTTCAGTTCAGATTTTTTGACAGTTCTCTCCATTCTGTTCTGTTCTCTGCTTTCCGTTTTGCAGCTTGACAGCTGATACTGTTTGTACTCAAAATTTCTTCTACATTGTCTTCCAATGTTTTTCTAGATTTTCGTCTCTTTTTCTTCTTTGTGATCTTTGTGTTCCAGACTTGTTCTGTTTGTCGTTCTTCTGGCATTCTCATTAAGTGGCTGTACCATGCCACTTACTTCTTGTCTATAGTGTTGTATATGCTTTCTGTTTCCAGATTTTCTTTATTTGATCATCTTTTATTCTATCCATCCTTGTCACTTCTTCTACTCGTCTTAAATATCTCATTTTTGTGCTACTTGGATTTTACTTTTGTTCCTTTGATTTATTGTCCACACCTCACTTCCATGTATTAAAGATGGTCTATAGACTATTTTATAGACTGCCATTCTTGTATTTTTCGACACTTGTTATTTAATATTGTTTCGTTTATTGCATGTAAATATTCTTTTGTTGATTTTTTGATCCATGCTTCCTTTGTTGTCTATTGTTATCTCCAGATATGTTAATGTATCTACTACTTGTTCTATCTCTTTTCCGTTTATCTTTATGTTAGTTATTGTATCATGTATTTTGCTATCACCATTATTTCTTGTTTTGTCTACATTTGTGATCTTATTTGGCTCTTTCAGTTCATCGTTCCATATAATTATATTGTGTCGCATGTTTTTCTCGTTCTTAGCTAGAATTGCTGGATCATCTGCAAAAGCATATTCAGCTATTGTTATTATTATCAGCCGATGATGACAAATATCTACTTTTCTTGTTTTATCCTTTATTTTCTTGATAATACCATCCAAGAATATTACAAATACGAATGCACCTACTTGCCTTAGTTCTTGCGTTGTGAAAAATTCTTCTGATGTTTCATTTCGGGTTCTTATGTAATTTGATGTTCTCCTGTACATCTTGCTCTTAATATATTTTACATATGCTTCCGTGGTCGAATGCTTTTTCCAAATCGACAAATGTTGTATATAATTTGCTCTCCTGGCTTATAGTTTTTTCTATGAGCTTTCTGATTGTGTATATGATTACGATCATTTGAGCAATGGTAACCATAATAGAGCAAGATCCCAGGCCCGCCAGACGTTACTTATTTTCTGAGAAACAAAATGTGTGGAACTGAGTAGTATTAGTATGTACTTTGATCATACACATACTTGCTACTTTGTGCCGACGGCCAATTTACAGATACAAGTTACAAGCAGTACGTTAAGACATTACTTACTCTCCTCAAGGTCTTGAGTGCTGATTTTATGTATGTTTCAGAGAATATTGTTAAAAATTGATAATCAACACTGCTAGACACTTTCCATCAATGATAATTTCTGCTGGACTCTTTAAATCTCACAATGAATAACATGATCTTGCTTATAGTCTGAGTGCTAGTTTTCATATATGATACTCAGAGTATACTTACAATACTTTTTGTTAACAACCAAATCAATTGTAGGGCTAAATATCACTGTGAGTAAAAGCGCGAGGTCACTATTTGTAGGCTTGATAGTAAGCGAAGTATCTATGTGCATCCAACACTTCCTTGGCTTGGATATTTACAAAAAGTATTGAAATTGTTTCCTGAGTATCATATATAAAAATTAGGACTCAGACTATAAGTAAGATAACGTTATTTTTCTGCGAGTTTTAAAGCATTTGGCAGTGTTCATTATCAGTTTTCAACAATATTCTCTAGAACAGGGGTGGGGAACCTATTTTCTGCCAAAGGCCATTTGAGAATTTATAACATCATTCGCGGGCCGGACAAATAATAATAGTGATAATAAAAATTCCCATATTTCGGAGACAATTCCCTAATTTCTATCTGAGGCTTAGAATTCCCGAAAATGGGAAAATTCCCACGAGTTGGCAACACTGCTCGTGGGCCAGAACAAATGACTTCGCGGGCCGGAGGTTCCCCACCCCTGCTCTAGAACATACATAAAAATGAGCACACAGACTTTAAGAAAAGTAAGTAATGTCTCAACGTACCTATAACACCTCGTATCTATAAATTGGCCGTCGGCACAATTTAGCAAATATGCGTATGATCAAAGTACCGACTAACACTACTCTGATCCATAAATTTTGTTTCTCAGAAAATAAGTAAGGTCTGCGGGTCTGGGATCTTGGACTATAATAAATAGACTGGGTTCAATTAAGTTGTAGATGAGCTTAGATTCTACAATCGAGCCTAAGAGTTGAATGATTCTAGTGTTTATGTAAATTCAATCAATACCATAGCCAATCAAAGGTTGAGATCAGAGCGTCACACTTAGCCATGACTCATTTCACATCAAGATGGTCTATGGATTCAATTACATTACAGTGTCTTTAATCTCAGAAAAATCACTATTATTTAGTGCACTTCGGAATATCAATCTGTAGCATGAATCAATGAATTTTGTCTCTAAAGAAACAAGATTTTTCATACGCTTGCTAGTAAAAAATAGAAGGACCAGAAACAAATTCACGTTAATATTCCAAGAATTATGTTGATAAAAGTGCCATCCGTTCTGCATGAAAGGGAAATACAGATGAATAGACAGACGCAGAAATCACGCTATAAATGGTGTCTGTTATATCTCTTCTTTATATAAAATCTTCCCCAAGGAAAAATCCAAGAAATTAAAACATTCAAGTAATCCCTTGTTTAATTATATAGAAATAATTTAGTTCCGTTATCCTATTGAAAGTCGAATACTGTTATTCCTTCAGAAAAAACTGTGATTAATCAGCATGTTTATCAATAGCTGAAAACTTTTTTCAGCAAAAAATCTGGCGAAGTCAAGTTTTAATCATGAAAATTGTCCATAATACCTAATTTGCTCTGAAGTTTTTATATTATTCAAGAAAAAGTACCAGAAAATTGAAACTTATGAAAGGTTTCTTATGATTATAATTCATGAAGTATTCAAATTGAGTTATTTCTGTAGTAGTAGTAGAATAGCTTAACTTTTCTGATGAGTTGTTTGGAGCCAGAAAAAATTTATTCAGATGCTGTTAACTAATTTGAAAGTTCTTGGAGACTCCAGTCATGATGAATTTTTTGTTGGAAATTATTAAACATTTTGTTCTCTTTGAAATATGCATCTAAACATATAAGTCATTAGCTCAACTAATGATGTGATGTCATATTTAATGACGTTTCTTGTTTTATGTTTGCCGTTTTCCAACATTTTGGGTCAGTTGCATAAAAATAATTATAATGCTGTCAGATAGCATGTTATTAACTCAATTTCTTGATGATGCTTATTAGGGAACCAATGATCTTGAGAATTATTCAATTGTTTCTAATACATAACAAGCATGATTTGTATTTGTCATGAAATTATACATGAGAATATCATCATATGAATCTAGATGTTTAAGAATAAGGTTGGAAAGATAACACTGTTTTATGAGACTGGCCCTTCATCTTCAGGATAGCAGTACTCAATTATCCAACAATCCTTGTTCTTCCAAAAGTCTAATGTTTGATGACAATTTGATGGTAGATATTCATCACAGTACTAATAATTGTTAAGCTAAGTGAACAGTAATGGCTGATACCACGTATTTTGTTTCTTGCTGTTTTGAAAGATTTGAAGCAATATAAATGCTCCAAATAATTCAAACAAGAATATTCCGAGTGGATATTGTATTCTCTGTTAAACCTGAAGACTTATCTTCAAAGTCATCTCCAGCAATTTTTTTAACCTTAAAATGATTCTTAAGACAAAGATTTTACGAAAATTAAAAACAGAGCTCATGGTACAGGTCACAGTGTTTTATAACAATATATAATTCTTCAAAATTCTTAGAATGAGATTCTCACATCTAACATTTACAATGAATGTTGTCATTAAAATATTAAAATTTAAAAACAAAAAAAACTCATCCTGTGACAATAAGATAATGATTTTGTGAACAATTCATATCAAATTGAGGTGAAATTAGCACTCACGAGCGAGTCTTGTGCCTATTCATTTTTTTATTTATAAGAACCCATGATTTTTTTCCTCGAAATAAAAAGTAATTTGAGCGATCACAGCTCCAAGCATCAATTTTCGAATTGAAAATTGGGAAAACAACGCAAATCTTTCTATAAGTCTATTAAGGAAAAACACTCACAACTGAATAACAGCTCAAATATCTGTAGATGTCTCACTCCAAATACTTTAAATTTGTGTTATGGAAATCGAATATTTACATATGATGAAAGTTACAGTTCTTTTAACCTGATTTCGAAATTCATATTCATTTATACATGATACACAGTTAATTTAATAAAATTGTGATGATTTTGTTCGAAAACATTCAGGACAGTATCTGAAGAGAATAAAAATATAGGGGACAGTCTTATGATGCACTATATAGAAAGATTTTATCCATAAGTCATCTGAATGAGTATTGCTTGAGCATTCTAACAGCATAATAAATTGGACTCTGATTGAATAACAATAAAAATTACGGTTCATGCATCGTCATATCGAATTATAAGAACAGGTTGTTTTAAATTGAGGTGCTTACTACAAAGCATGACAATTCAGATATTTGAATAAATAAAATTATATGATGTTTGGGTCATTTTCTGCGATAGAAATGGAAAATTAGAACAAAAGATCAACAGATTATAAATTGATCAAAATTTCAAAATAAAGCTCTGGATAAATAGAGAAGATATTTAGATATTGAATTGAGTTGACGACGAAAAGGCAATATAGAGCCGTATCCCTTCAATTATATCTCTCTCAACATTCTGCACAGCTTGGTCTCCCTTACACTTCTACATGACTTTAATACATTACCGATACACATTAATTTTATTTGTTTCAAGCATTTAACTCATAGATGTAACTCTTTTGTAGCGAGCACCTTAAAGTCATCTTGCATAGGTTCAGCTCAAAACCACCACTTCAAATGTCAGACTCTATGTATTTGATCACAAATAAACGTAGATAGTATATTGTGCAACAAGTGCGGCAAGTTGTCGATTGCCCTCGAGAGCGAAGCTTAGTGCACTAACGAAGTGAGTTTTTATAATAAATTATACTTGGCGCACGCAAAAGGCAAAGAGCTACTTACCGCCCGGAAAACATTTGCTAAATAGTACTCATCTCGTTTGAGTAATGAAAAATTTCATATTTCATGCTGCCTCATTCCATATTGACAATGTTTTAGAAGTAATTATTTACTTTTACATATTTCAACTTGAGTGGGAATGATTGATTATCTACAGTTTATTAATTCATAGGGCTACAATTTCAGCCTTCTGATGAGTCAAAATGCAAATCGAGTTCAATTAGCACAGAAATTGTACTCGGCTATCTGTCAATTACATGAACTGTCATTGCTTTACATCAATTATAAGTGTATTCGTACGATTTGGTTACATAAAATTGTCGCTATTCAAATATCTTCCATTTTTCGAACCTATTATTGGGAAGCTCTTTTTAGATATTGCAGTTATAATATCTTAATCGTCCTGCATTCAAAGCGACATTATATCTATCCTGAACGTGAATAAAATTTAATGTATTCCAGCTTGACGTTCTCGATGAGCACTCATCTTTTTTCACTTGTTGTCCTCTTTTTTGAACTTCTCTACAAGTTTTTAATTGTATCTAAGTACCCAGCAAAATAACATTTTGTGATTAAATCTTCCGAAAAGATCCCTACGCTTCTGATTGTGAATTCATAAAATATTACAAAATTGCATCTCTCGATCTACGCGGCTAGCTATAGTCATGCCCTATATTTATTACGTTAGCATATTTTTCTTGAACTGAAATCTTCTTTCTTTCACTTTTAAATAAAATAAGCAATGCACGTACTTCTGTCTTCCAGGCATGAGTTTTTATAGTCATTTTTAAATTATCGATATAAACTTCATAGTTGATCAAATCTGGCATCAAAAACTCCTACAAAAGAGTTGTTTTGACCCACAGAATTTTTTGTCATGAAAAATAATAAATTCGAACTCAAAGCTTTTCAAAATTCAAGAAGTGTATGAACACTTACTCCAAATCACGCATCTTTATAGAAGAATATTGTTTGGTTGACACTATTTCACACAATTCATACAATTACAAATTCAGACAAGCAATACTACAGAGTCCACTAATTTGTCTAACTTTCGTATAATTTATGCTCTAGGGTCTGAAAGAACTTCTTAAAACAAATTAGCAAGTCTGAAGATTCACAATTTCAATGTAATTTATTTGCTTGTGGCTTGCAGAGGCGTCAGATCTGTTTACTGGCATACTTATCCGTTTATTGGATATTCGAAAACCATTTTCAGTCATGAAAAGTTTGATGATATTGAAACTATCTCAGTTTGAAAGTGCTCTAGAGCTTACGTACATATACCTGGACTCAATAATTATCATCCCACAGTTTCAAGCTTGAACAAACAAATTTATTGATAATAACGTGTAGCTAAATTCTCAGAAACGTATACTATTTCAAAATAGATACTCAATCATTAGATTTTATAAGACGATTCTTCCACACAAATCTGTGAGTTTTCTTTTTATGATAGGAAAATAGAGATTCCTCTAAGACATTCGGGAGTTTTTGCAAGCCTCCACTATTGATACAATAACGCTAACGTGAAAAACTATTTTTTTGGGGAATACTTGTTCAATAATGCTAGCTTGAATTACAAAGTACTCACAAGAAACTTCAAGGATAAGCAGACATCAATAACGTTACAATGAACATTTCAGTCAATTTCAGTACGGATGCACAAAGGCAATCGTTTTTGACATTAGCGTTGACATTTCATTAGCGGTAGCTTGCAAAAACTCTATATTATCAAAATCATTTCTTAACAGTTTTAATCAGATTCTCTGAGAACTAAACGAAATATTTATTGAGTCTTCTGACTTCCTATTTCCTTATCTATCCCCAATAAACTAGAATTGATAATCTGAAATTTCTATCTGATTTCGCAGTTATAAGTTTAAATTGTCCCCAAAACCATGATTAACAACACAAACTCTGCATGATCTATTCTCAACGAGTAACTTAGATTCCTTCGAATAGGGTCAGGTTCCTGTATTTTTTTCATTGATTATTTCACTCATGTCAATTATACTGACAAATTTTGCATAGTTACAATGACAATTATAATAATAAATTCCTTGCCAACGGGAACTTACCGCGGTAAACTCCCGTTACATCGGTAAATTCCCGTTGGCAAGCGATTCATCGCGATAAACTGCCTTTGTCATGGAGAAACAAAACACAGTTCTAATATAAACAAACAATCAGTTCTCGGAAATGTCAAAATTCAATCGTTTTGGAAATGCATTTTTCGCCGAAAGTAATGAAATTGAAAACAAAAAGTCTAAGAATACAAGAGCATTTGGAGCCAATTTAGTGCATTCTTCAATAAAAAAGGTGAGTAGTTGCAACTAAAATTATTTAATAGGTGCTTATAGTAGCAATTTCATTCGAGAAATATTCTCCACAAATACCACTCGCGACTTTAATTTTATCATAAATTTTTCTTCCAAACATTGATTACCTTTAAGCAACACCTTTCGAGTCATCTGCTCAGATGAAATCCCTTGAGCAACGCTCTCGTGATTCAATCGGTCAGATGACTCTCACGATGTTGCTAGGTAATCAATGTTTTTCAAGAAAAATTTATTGATAAAATTACAGTCCCTTGTGATATTATATACGATAATTCCACTTCAAAGTAAAGTAAGCCATACATAAAAAACAATTTAATCGTTTTGACAGCGGATAAAAAGGAAGGTAACTTTTCGCAAGTGATAAAACGTTATTTTCCTTTCTCCTAGCAGCCAAATCAAAACACTCACTATATTTATGGCATTTGCATCATTTGTCCATGCTTAAGGCTGTTAGGAAGAGGAATGGGGTCAAGCTATGGTGGGAGCCCTGCTCTATGCTAAATACATAGAATAAACATTCATTGCCAACTTCAAGTGAACAAAATTTCAATGATTAAAACTAATGGAAATGTTTGTTTTAGGTTGAAAACACATGATTTTGAATAATTTGGTACCTTATTATATTCTTTTGAAGTGCTTCCATCCGTTGAAACATTTTTTTTTTCATATTTTAACAAGGCCCCAATATGATATGTACAGTGCGCAACGCTGTAGACTTTCGGAAGTATTTTTGACATCTGACGTTTAGTAGATAATGATAAAAAATCTTGTTTATTCTAATCACACACACTCTTCCCATTTCATCTCATGCGGCGACGTTGCCAAGCGTATGATAACTTGCTAAATTTTAGTAGCTTTCGTACAATTATTTTGAGTAATAACTCAATTTTCTCTGAAACTATAAACAAGACTTTTTTGAAACTTTGTACACATGTTCATAAGACTTTCGTAGATATTTTGACGATTTTTGTAATGTTGTCATTTCAGGTAGTCGAGATAATGACGTATAAATCAATGTGAAACACGTCGCGTACATTAACGCAATGTAATAACATGTCACCGAACAGCAACTTTGACATTTTTTATCTCGATAACTAGAAACAAAATTGAGATCAAACTCTGCCAGAATATTCTTCACTAAACAAATAATATACTGTAAAAATTTAAATAAATTCTCATATACTTTGATTTCCTTCTCAACAACCTTAAACTGCAAAATAAACAGAATTTGAAATATTTCCGAAGAAAATATAGAAGAAAATATTAAGTAAAGTGTGTCTATAAATACAGAAAACAATAAATCATGTATCTGGAGACAATTATTCGTATTTTGTGAGAACCAGAATTATGTATGTATGTCAAATTTCAAATATTTGGCTAGATTGGACTTAAAGTATGTGAAGAATTGATGAAAAAAATCATCAAGAACACGTAGTGGAATGTGTCAAATGAAACGGGAAGCGATGTATAATAAATGTACTCTTAATAATTGCACATTTGAATAAACTTTTTCATGAATAAAATGTCGTTAAATTATCTCGCCGAATTACACTCTAGCATTTTATTTTTCTTGGGATAAATTTCAGTTTGATAACTTAACCTTGTAACCTGACAGCAATTTGACTCGAAAACTGTTCAAAAAATAAAATCACTCCACCCACGGTGTCGTGATTTTATTAGAACAGTTTTCTTATCAAATTGTTAGGTAACAAGGTTTCGTGAAAACAGAAATTTATCCAGCAAAATAAAAAGCTCTTGTGTAATTACTGTTGATTATATCACACACCTCAGCAACAACCAATGAAATTAAGGGATTTTCCATGGTAACGAGGTATATCGCGATAATATTTTCTCCTAACTCGATATACCACAGTAGCTTTTTAAAAAATATAACAATTAATAAATTTTATGGTTTGTGAAATAATCCTTGCAAATACACCTCAAGATTCGGTATATTATCGCATATACCTTGAATTTAACTCAAATACTTTTTGTCTTGGGTAATTTTTTACTCGGCAAATTTGGAGATTTATAATCAACGATAATATCCCTCGAGCTAAAGCTCTCGGGTATTATCAGATTATGAATCCCCAAATTTGTCTCGTAAAAATTTACCCAAAAGACAAAAAGTATATTCGTGAAATTCTTCGGTATATCGATAATACACCTCTCTATCGGTATATTACCGTTGATAATCACAAATAGATACTTAAAAATTGGAGTATTTGTTTATTCCTTCAAACTAGAGTTTCTCGAATGCCAGGTCACGAGCCGAGACCAAGACACTTAGGTTAACCACCGAATGGTGAAGAAACTGATTCATTTCATTTTTGAAGAGAATCTAATTATGGGACACTGCGGCTTATATTCTCATTTTTTTTATCAAATTTTGGTGCATTATCTTTTTTCATTCATTGTTTTCACTATAGCACTTTTTTATTTATGCAAATTTTTGTTCAAGTAGTGCTTGAATAAGAAGTGCGAATACTGACCTACGAGTTTGGATATTGGTTTCCGATATTATTGATTTTAGAAAAAATTGTTCATAGGATATGTGAAATTCCGCAAATAGTTCTGTGGAAGTTTTATGAAAGACCATTTATCAAAATTAAGCATAGATTATCTAAATTAATAACGACAGTAACATTCAGATCTCCATCAAGGATGATGTAGTATCTGCGTGACTACAGTAATTCACTTATTCATCTATTTATATCAGTAATTCGGTACACGTAATGATGTTTTTCAATATAATGAACATCAGAATGTATATTTACGATCCTAATGAGATGTAATTTTAGTAATTTTACTAGGACTTCTAGACTAAAACACACCCTTATGTGAGTTGATAGAGCATTTTCCAAGATTATATCATGAAAAAAGTATCAACTCGTTCAGAAATCTAACTATATTTTGAAGGCATTATTAGGTTCATATTTTTGCATAAATATGTAGTAAGCCATTGGAATATTGTGTATGTCACAAATACTCGTATTACTATTTATTATAAAATCAAAATTGATTATCATTTGAACAAATAATCCGATACTAAAAAAGTAACTCTATAATAACGTCAAAGAGATCCACATATATTTGATTAGCTTAGGTTCCCAGGCGTAATGTCAAATCCAAACCAACATACTCATTTAATTATCATTTCATTTGGACATACATAATGTATTCTGACATATGTTGCACAAACATATTTGCTGATATCTGCGGAATTCTATTTTCCATTTCAAGATTTTTGTATGGATAAAACAAGATTTATGTAATTTTGATACATTCAATAATATACATCAATATTCAAATAATAAGCTGAGAAATGTGTACCAAAATCAGGTGGAGATTTATTTTTTAACTTGTTCAAATGTATAGAATGGTTTTAATACTTATAAGAAGAGGAATTTGGAAAATTTGTTATTGGGAATGTGTAAAATTTTTTAAACTTTTTTTAAACAATTTATAAAATGAAGAAGAAATTTTGGTCAGGAACAAGCCGATAAAAGACAAATTGTGTATCAAACCACACGACTGAGGAGCATACTTCTTATAACGAATCTATCATCTATTCGTAATTTGTTGAAAATTTGAGGATCCGATCAATGATTCTTGGAATAGGAGGAGGCCTCAAGAGATCCAATTTCATTTATTTTCGTATTTGAATGATCTTTTCAATTTGGAACGTTTCGGGATTCTACCGTTCCCATCTTCAGCTATATAACAAATATATGCCTAGTAATTATAAGTTATACAAATTTCTTATAAAATCTGAAAGACGCTTCGAAGCTTGCAAAAGATAACATAATTTCATTTATGAGCATGATTTGAACGCTTGATAGTAAGCAAAATACCTATGACCTTTTAACTGTATCTGGAGGATGTTTGGTCCTACGATTAGCCTAACTTTTTACCAAAAGTGTTGAAATTATTCCCTGAGTATCACATATAAAATCTAGTACTCAGACTAGAAGTAAGATTATGATATTCTTTGCAAGCTTTGAAGCGTCTAGTAGGAGTTACCGCCGATGGAAAGTGTCTGGCAATGTTGATGATCAATTTTCTACAATATTCTCTAGAACATACATTAAAATCAACACTTAGAATCTGAGAAGACTAATTAATGTTTTAACGTACCTCTAGCACCTATTATCTCTAAATTGGCCGTCGGCCAAAGCTTGGAAGTATGCATACGATGAAAGTATATACTAACACTACTCTACTCGCTCCACACATTTTGTTTCTCACAAAATTAGTAACAAGTGGCGGGTTTGAGATTCTGGATCAGGATTATTATTGCAATTATTACAATCAACAGGATTGACAGCAAGTTATCTGTCTCATGTTTATTTTTTCGGGGGAATGTACTTCAACACATTGCCGTCAAAGTCATCAAACTATCATATTCATGAAAGCCAAAATAATTCATACTATGAATGGAAAAAATCTGACGTGAACATCACGTGACTTACTTGTACATCATTGGGTATATATGATCAAACAGAAAATCTCATCATTCCACGGCTAATTGTTTCTGATTTATCCAAAGAATCCTAAAAATATGTATGTATATGGTTGCTATGGAAACATAAGGTCATCATTATCATGCTAAAACATTCCTAAATACTGATTTCCAAGATTCTACGGCTCACAGTTCTGAATTTAAGGGCAAATTTGGAAAATGAACTCCAGCTGAAGTGCACTTCCAGTTATTATTATTGTTATGAAAATAGTAGGCAGTCATTCAGATGCTACAGCAGACTAAAATACCAAATTTCAATATTGTACAGATGATCGTTCTGAATTTATGCGAAAAATTCCAAAAGATGGTCAAGTATAGTGCACTGCCGGCTCAGTCGATCTCAATGAAAATAGGATATGAGCATCTAGAAGACGGTACTATCGTCTTGATTACTGAATTCTAATATTCTACGTTCAATCGTTTTGGACTTATGCGGAAAATTCAAGAAATGCTCCGGGTGAATTGCACTTCCGGTTCAGCCGATCGCGATCATAATGCAAGTTGTACAACTAGATGTTATAGAAGAGCTTAATACAAAATTTCAATATTCTACGGCCGATTGTTTTGGATTTATGAAGAAAATTCGGAAAGTCTGTCATATAAAGTGCACTTCCAGCTGAGCCGATTGGTACGAAAATAAAAGATGCCCATTTGAATGCTACAGCAATTTCAAATACTGAATTTCAACATCCTACGGTTGATCATTATATATTTATCAGAAAAATTCGAAGAAAGTTTCAAGTAAAGTGCACTTCTAGTACAGACGATTGCAACCATAATGTGAGGTGCAAATCAACACCCTATACCAATCTTAAATACGAAATTTTAGTATAATACGTTTGACGGTTTCTGAGATTTGCGAGTTACGCACGAACGAACATACCGACATCAAGCCGAAAATAGTCAAAATGGATTCAGGGATGTTCAAAACGGATATATCCATCAAAATCTCGATAGGTGAATTTTGTCGGTTTCACAATACTCACTTGTTACTTTGTACAAGTAAAAACGAATTATAGCATTTTAAAACTACAGTACAAGTCTACGACAAGATTCAGATTTTGTTGAAAAATTTTTTTGCTATGAGCGATCTACAGAGAGTCAAATAATAATTGGGCCAGCTCTGGTTCAAATAGATGATAGGAAAAGTTGAATTATAAAATTAATCAACAATGATAATATACTTCAATAAAAATATTCTTTGGAATCGTGAATTCTAATAGAAATATTGTATACAATGCTCTAAAATAGGAACATGCTAGAAGTTATAGATACCAAAACCTTCAAAAGTAGTTTTTTCAGAGCTATGGTTCACAAAATTGATGGTGGAGAATCGTAAGGAATTACTTCACAGATCAAGCAACATTTTATTCTCATGGTAACGTAAATTTACAAAACTGTAGGTATTGGAATTGTGAAAATTTTCAACCATGCAATGCCAATCAGACGCATATACCTGAATAACTGAATGTGTGAGCATGGCTTTTGGAAAATCGAATAGTGGAGCTCTAGATGAAAATTGAATTGAATGGAATAATAGAGTATAAGGAGATGCAAAGTGTGAATAAATGGCAGGACAGAAAGGGATGGCTGGATGGCTCTTAGAATTAAAAACCATCTCCTTGTAGTTGCCGTTGTGAATTGAAATAGTATATTCTACAATAAGTATTGGAATGGCCTATATTCTGAACGAACGAAAAGTTTGTAGTCCGAGCCGAACGAGGATTACGATTTGCAAGTATGGAATACGCCATTCGGAAAAAAATTTTTTTAGGTATTGTACGTTTCGGATGTACACTCATCCATCTTCAGCATTCTTATGAAATATTACAATCTTGTAACCTTGTTTACAGCATAGTTGTGAAGATGAACTTCCAATATTTATTGCTAACAATAGGAAAATAACAATTAACTCAGAAATCACAAAAAATGTGTGAATGTAACTTTAAAGCTATCACCAACCAAGGTGGCTGGTGATAGAATGATTCCAAACATGTTGTAGACTATACTTTCTCTAACAAGGTTTTGGAAACTCACCAATATTTCAGAGGAAACTTGAAAAAATATTAAATGTCAAACGTCAAATCCAGATATGCAGATATGAATACTTGAATTGTTAGGAAGTAACCATGGTAGTAGCAAAACTAACAGCTTCCGATTCGTCAAAATGATTCTAAAGGCCTACAGAATCATTCCAAACGGCATACGGAATCATTCTAAACGATTTTTTGGAATGTCATTCGTTTAAACTTAATTTTTGGTTATGGAATATGCAAGTTTCAAAACAGTGTTGGAGAGTAGTATATTCTACAATAAGTATTGGAATGACCTATATTCTGAACGAGCGAAAAGTTTGTAAACCGAGCCGAAGGCGAGGATTACGGTTCGCGAGTGTGGAATACGCCATTCTAAACATGTTGTAGACTATACTTTCTCTAACAAGGTTTTGGAGATCCACCAATATTTCAGAGGAAACTTAAAATAGTTATTTGTGTATCAAGGCCGTAAAGGTTATCTTTTTTGGTCGAATCTGTTGTTTGCGGCCGAAGCGTAGCTGAGGCTGCAATTCAGGTGAGACCAAAAAAGAACTGTAGGCCGAGGTGCACACAACGTTTTTTAGGCGATCATTACGAAATAATTCAAAATCACATCATTTTATCTATTTATTTTTAAAACATTGCAATTGTGAATCGTAGTTGCCGTTGAAATTGTTTTATTTTATTGTCTTCTATCAAGTTGACATTTAACAAAAAATGCGTATTTATTTTTTGAATTGCAAGAACTACAGAGGTTGACGGAAGAATATATGTACTATTTAAGCGAAAACTGTTTCTTAAAGAGTTCATCAAGCTGCCCATATAGGTAAATATAAAGTGTTTATGAAATATTTTTTGACAGATCAGTCCCAAAAAGTAATATTTGACAGATCAGTCCCAAAAAGTAAAATTTGACAGATCAGTCCCAAAAAGTGAAACTTCACGGCCGCAAAAGAAGCCATAAAAACACCTTTTTTGTCATGATCGCCTAAAAAATTATTTAATGTCAAACGTCAAATCCAGATATGAATACTTGAATTGTTAGGAAGTAACCATGGTAGTAGCCCAACTAACAGCTTCTGATTCGTCGAAATGATTCTAAAGGCTTACAGAATCATTCTAAACGGCATACGGGATCATTCTAAACGATTTTTTGGAATGTTATTTGTTCCAACATAATTTTTGGTTATGGAATATGCAAATTCCAAAACAGTGTTGGAGAAAATCATTTCCATGTTTACTTATTAAATGAAAACGCTTCGAAATATTATTTTCATTTATTTTATTTGTAACTATGCCAATTACTCATAGTTCATGTATTTCCATGAAAAAAAAAACTTAAGATATATCCTACAAGAACTTGATATAAGCTAGTGCATGAGGCATGCCTCAGTTTGCAGAATACTGAAAATTTCTTTAAAACCACAAACAAGTCACACTGTGCTACTAAAACCAATATGTTCGTGCAATGTAAGATCTTATAAACAGAATAATGTCGAAATGATATTATATACTATATAACATCTAGGGTTATAGGATTATTTTGTGGAGAAAAGCTTTTTTCTACAGTCACTATATAATGATACTCATTCCAAACGAATAGGGATAGGGGTCATTCCGCACGCTTAGAGGTTCCTAAGAAAGCCGCGTGGCGTCGCGAAAAAAATATTTCATTACTGTCCCAAATTTTAATTCTTTTTGATTCTCTCATCATTGCTCTTCAAAATGGAGTAGATATGAGTAATTTTGTCAACGTGTGATGAGTTGGAATAAGATCAATGAAGCAAATTTTTTTTGAGAAATCGATATATTTTGATTGTATATATTCATGCGGATACCTTTGACTGTAGAGAAAATAGCATCCATCACTCAAGCGAATCATATCATACTCATGTGAACTCTGCCACTCGACTTCGTCTCGTGGCTTAATTATTCACATTCGCATGGAATGATCTCAATTCCGCACTTGTATCGGGATATACTATTTCTACAAACAGAATTTTCCAGGTCTAGAGGCCTGTTGAGACAAATTACATTGGCATCAATGGAAATTTTTGTAAGAGTAGTTAGAGAATAAATCCTGGCTTCAATGAATGAAATGGAATAGATAAATACAAGTCTTATTCTTCATAGTTCTGTAGCGTTCCACCTACAATTCAAATTGCAGAATTGACCTTATTCCTAAATATTGGACTAAAACATTATCTATACTTATCGTCAACCCACATATTAACACAAATTCCAAATTATTCGCGTTATATGTTTTAATTTAAATAAAAAAGCTATTTATATTCTCAAATAGAAGAGTTCTGTATTGTTGTGCTTGCCATGGTTACTACAACTTTTTGTTTGATGCTTGGAAAGAATTCAGGTCGACTCACACCGCCCGTGTCTCGTATTTCTAGAAAAAAACTCTTTGTAGCAAATTTTCTATAATTAGAGTTCTGTTTTTGTTGCAAAAAGAAAAAATACCTGAAAACTTCGAACAAAATTAAATTTTGAACTATTGAAGTTCGCATCTTCGTATTTTATCATCACGCTCTTTTGAATAACGACAGCCTCATAGTTAACTTTTTGATTAAAATTTGTCTGGATGTGAACGGACTAGATATGAATAAAACAATTTTGAGTGATATTTTCTTACAAGATGTCGGCTGATTCTTGTTTGAGCCATAAAAGATAAGAAATAATGATTTTGATAAATTTCACATCCTGAATAGGGCAACAACTATAAACACGTGTTTCGTTCTTATTGAGACTCTTCAGTCCAGTCTAGACACTCTCAAAGAAAATGGAGTTGATAGATGGCATGCAGAGATATATATAACAACAGTTCCATCTATCACAATGCAGCCGAAGTGGCAGGTTCAAAGAAATACAGGCACTTTCATGTTACATATTTTGATTGTGCATAGAATCGAGCAAGTCTCAATGTTCATAGAATTCATTTTTTTATTTGTTGAATCAAGAACATATCACGAAATTATGAAACTCTATTCAAACATCATTGCTAATTTATTCTTACATCAGGACATTCCTTGCCTAAGCTAAAAGAGTTAAATATGATTTTCCGATGATATATTCCAAACTACCGCATTCACGGATCACAATTCGCTTGATTTTATCAAAACATGTACACAAGTACATGAATCTCTCCCATATCTTTTCTTTACACTTCTTGTTAGTCTGGATATAAAGTAGCAAGAGAGGGCACTTAATATCCCTGAATTATAAATAGGTACTTCAGCTAAAATATTTATGCAACATCAGCAACAGTTGCTTAAGACTGGTTGCCTGTTCACTACTACACTTCCATAATGTTACAAGAATTGCTGCTATTATCATTATGTTTCAAACAAATAAAATATGGTAGAGCGGAAGTGATATGATGTTCTATAATGATGAAAAGATTTATTGAAACATTGCATAAATGTGAGCAATTAGCCCAATTAGCGGAAGTATAAAAACGTGTTACAAAACAGAACATGTTCATATATCACCTCGATATTCGATAAAAGTTTTTACGAGTTCCATTTATGATGTGAATCCAACAATTTGCCAATTGTCAATATTTGTTCGTTCCATCGAAGTAATGGAATATGTGTGTCAAATATGGATTACTGGATAAAAATTTGAAAAATAGGTTTTTATCATCAATTTCAATTCAAATCTATTCAATTAAAACTTGTATCAACAGGAATTTATTGAGGTATTGTTTTTGAGTACCCTTGTTCTATCATTTTTCATCCTATTTTTGTGCACAATATATGAGGCACTATACAAAAATTGGAAGAATCTCTGACCACAATTTGCAAGTAGTTTCCAATATCTCCTTCAGAATTTTCTTCTTTATGCATATGATCTCATCCCCGTAATTACATAGATGTTAATTCGTTACTACTAGCAAATTTCCGCGATTTAGTAGTTATTCTATTTTAAAGAAATTGAAATAGCTGCAAGATGGGATTATTTGAATTTTTTCTTCGTTCACATTTGATATTCTTCAGAATAAATTAATGATTTGCACGTTGCGTTGCCTATATAATCTTTCAAGGAATGATGACAAAAGATTCTAATGTCGAGCTCCATAAATTTTCTGGTATCTAGTCCATTGTACAGAGATCTATTTGCTTGGGATAGGTGGAGGAGATTGTTATTCGTTCAGTCAGGCTAGAAATTAGTGAATTCTCTATTTCAACTAATTTATTCGAGTGTAACAATTCATCCTTATATACAATAGTCATCGTTGGGAAACAGATGGTATCATTTTAGCATCCTTATCATACGAAATATCATGTCACATATTCATTGAAATGATAAGTGCGAAAATAAATGAACGCAATGCGAAATGTGAATGTCTATTATTTTGTTAACTCCACATCCAATTATACAGAAGATTGATAATGTGTGTCATACGATTGTGCTAGTCGCCCAGTGGTCAAAATTTGACCGTGATTCAGTATATTGCTAAGTTTGAACGTTATTATATCCAACCTCCCACCCCCGGAGGTTTCAGGTGAAATTAACTAGATATTCGACGCTCTATCCGAATTCGAAATAGAAGATAGTAGTTTCCATTCGAAATTTTGAATAAAATCACTACTCCTCGTCCCACTTCTCTGAGTGAGGGATAAAATCATTAATCTTCTACTCCAGCTATACTCCCATTTGGTTCAATTTTTTTGGTATTATATTTCAATGTAAAATTATATCGTATTCAATGATAAATCAAGATGGGACACACTGCTTATAGTTTTGGCTTTCTGCACTCTTTCTCTATATGAACTTCAAGTATGTCAAGTCTCACATTCCTTCGTGCTCGCGAGACTAAGTTTTCTCTTCAAGTGAAATTGATGGGACACCCTATATATAATTTTAGCTTTCTGCATTCCTTCTTCCTATAAATTTCGGGTAAGCCAAATCACACAATCCTTCGAGCGCGCTGTGTAAAATTTTGTCTTTCCGTTGAATTAAAACGGGACATCCTGCATATAATTTCAGCTTATTGCATTCCTTCTACATACAAACTTCAAGTATACGGAATATATCACTCTATGCGCGCAATATGCTTCAAGCAAGGTACAAAGTTTTCTCTTCACGTATTAATATAAAATTAAAATGGGACATTCTGTATATGATTTTCACTTTCTACACTCCTCCTTGATATAAACTTCAAGTATGCCAAATCTCATATTCCTTCGTACATGCAATACGATTAAAAAAGATGAGAATAATATTGTACATAATTGTCGCTTTCTGCACTCCTTCTCCACATGAATTTAGGATATGTCAAATCACACATTCCTTCGTACATGCAATATATATGAGAAAGGGATGATAAGTCTTCTCTTGACGTATTAATAAATGAATAATACGAACATAATGTCCAAGAATCATGATACAAATTGTTTCCATGAATTGGAGAAGTACACTTTGCAAATATTTATATTTATTGATGAAACTATGATAATTCGGACTGTTGCCTTATCAGATTCATTCCACACACATATAAATAGACGGATATATTTGTGTCACATGAACCGGAGAATAGTTTTAATGGGCGATTGCCAACTGCGCCAAATCAAGTATAAATTTCTTATCGCATTGGATATCTGCGTCAACGCTTAAAACCAGATAAAAATAAAAATGACCAACTGCACCAGAAGATTGATTCCCAATAAACGCAGAACATGTATTACAAGGGCTTTCTTTCTATTCCAATTGTAGCTCACAAACCAATTGAATTTGCTTGCATTTGCTCAAATTCTTAGATGTAGTTTATCACTTTCAAATTGGGTAAACAATGTTGTTTTACATTAATACACTTGAAAAAGGCAGCACATTGCTATTGAAACGTTCAAATTTCAAATAAGTTATATACAGAACTTCAAATAAAACATATTCATTCAAAATGCGTTCTGAAATGTTTTCTCGCACAATAATGTTGTTTGAAGTTCGTGTAACATATAGGTGGGTATATGATGTGTCACAAGTTGTTGTTCTACTAAATACAGTGAGAATGAAATTTGAGTATTTTTGAACTCCAATACAGTCCTTTATAGTACCCATCATATTATCTGGTAGTGGTCAAAAGCAAGAGTGCTCGCTTGGTGCAAATGTCCATATTTTTGGATAGGATTAAATTTATGACCGGATTGAGAGCTTTTTACTGGCGTAGATGGCACACGTCTATTTCAATAAGTAAATATTTTTTAAAACGCATACATAAAACTGTTAAAAGTTTCGAACGCTCTCAATTCCAAGCCATACAAGCAATTATCATTAAAACAGTTGACGGGGATATGATAATTACCATTGTCCTGCTGAAAGAGGCAACTGGCAATTGGCGTTGGTAATTTTTTATTTTATTGTTATTTGCTAAGTTGAAATTCGGATAAAAATGTATTATTGATTGTGTTCCTTGATTGGTTGCGTTTGCTGTAAATGTGATAGCTCAGAAAATATTAAGAACATAATGTTATATCAATCAATAGAATAAGTTACGTGAGCTATGTTTCAATAAAATAGTTTCAATACAAAAGTTAAGTAATTGGGTGCGTCGGTGCACTTGTAAGAAAAGAATCGTAAACCTCACGAACAATGAACACTCTGGGCTTGCCTTCATCGAGTGTAGCCAAATCCACCCTGGGAAGTAACGACAATTCTTGTAGCATGATATACTATTATATAGTATTGATTGATTCTCCATTATCGATATGATGAACGATGACAAGAGTATATTACTTCAATCACAGATGTAATACATTTGAATAATATATTCACGGCTAATTAAAAATAATTTGGGAAATGTAGATATGCTCAAACGTAGGATATTCAAATTAGTTCTTGATGATACCTGCTCAGTCTTCAAGTACTACTCGTATTTTTCTGCCAATAAACCGGTAGTTGAACAAAAATAAATTATTGATAGGAATCGAAGATTGGTCGTTAGATGAGTAATAAGATATTCATTCTCCATCCTGGTCAGTTTCAATTTCAGTTCGTAGACAGAGCAACAGACAATATCGACAGATTCTTTGTCGAACAGTGTTCAATCATTTCTCAATCCTAAATCAAAATTAATTTTAGGAACAAATTTCACACAAATTCTTCCCATCGCAAGAATATATGAATAGTATTCAATAGCTGGTAATCTTCATATTCAACAATCTTCATCATACGGGAGTTTTGAGAAGTGGGAAATATCATGAAAGAGGTAGTCAAAGGATAATCAAAACATATATATATATATGCACAATTTTATTGATTGTGAACTCATACATATCGTATAGTGCTTCCCAGAATATGAGAGAACTGATTCCATTAGATTCTTATATAAGGCAGTTCTTCAGAAGGTTGGGTAGTGAAGTGAAATGAGTAAGAATTGTTTGAGGTGTTATTCCTTAGAAAATTGTTGTTGTAATAGACCTCTAATACACAGCATATAATTGGAGAATATTTGATAGGGAATTGGAGAACGAGTAAAATTAATCTAGAGAATAAACATTCTTGAAATATTCTCAGAAAACTTATCCATAGTGCTTAAATTGACCGAGCTGTTCACACTATAACCACGACTTCTACGCTATTTAAAGTATTCTGGGAAATTGCTCAAATACTTCTCAATTGTAATTTCATGAATTCTTTATGATAAGAGTGAAAAGTAAGATCACAAAACTCTTTTTCATGGGAATACAAATAGTTGAAAGCAATTTTTTTCAACAGAAAGTCTTGTATACAGGAATTCTACTTTATTCTTGGAAGACTTGTTTCCTCTCCCCTGTTTTCACATTCTCAACTGCTTTTGAGGAATGAATTTTAGAATCTGTCCTGTGATTAGGAAAGCTATTTTTGCCAAAAATATTTTCAATCTGACGCTTCGCTGCTGTAGGAGGAATGACCAATCGATGCTCTAATATTTTGACAAACACACAAGTTTATCTATTACCTCGAACTCAAATATTGCTCAAAAGTTGTATACCACTCACCGACACTGTGATTATCGGCAAAACATACTGCACAACCAGTGTAAAAATAGAATAGTAAGCTCTGCCATGTTCCACGGGCCATTCTTCCACGCAGAAACTGATGCCATCTATACCAAGCATGGATAGATTAAGTGGGTGGTGGTTTAACATTCTGTAAAGGTACATTGGAGACGCAAGGATCAAAGCGCTGAGCCAGATCAAACTCAGAATGATCCCGGCACCCATTAGTTGCAGACTCTCTCTAGTGGGGTAGACTATCACCTGAAACAAAAGAAGCTATTGTAATTTGAGAAGGGTAAAGTCAGAGAGAGATAGATACAGAGAATGAATGAACAAATTTCAGCAATGAAATCCAGCGCGAGCAAAGTTTTGGACAATAACATGTGTAATGTATCATGTTCCATGTACAACATTCCTCCACGGAAATAATGCATAATTTTTGTTGAGATATTTCATCATGTAGTTCTCCCACTATTCTTCATTAACTTGTAATTTCTCAACTAACTCCAATGGTATTTTGTAATTTCAATCGTGTCAGTCATTCTCTGACAGAGTTCATCATATAGCTTATAATCAATCAAGAATATAAAGCAGTTATTCTCAGTGAAGGACTCGAAGTAAAATAAGGAGTTGATTTGACCCCTTGTGAATAAAATTTGGAGATTTAAAGAACAAACATATCATCGCAATTCAAAGGACAGTATCACGGTTTGTACAATAAGAAATTATTTGAACTTTTGACACATCTCAATTTCATGTCACGCCTATGATATTGACTCAAATTCTAGAAAAACAAAGTATTTTATCCGAGTTCTCACAAACTGAATATATGAATTCAAAGACTGTGAACACTTCAATCTCAGCATATTACAATTCCATTACTGCACTTCGCTCTGAAGAATGTAAAAGGGATTTCATGGCAAGATGTGCGTAGATAGCCAGCTAAAGTGAGAATAACATTATCGAAATTTAAACATTTCCTTGATTGCATGATTCAAAGATATGTATGAACAGTTGCGTGTTTATGATCGACAAAGCCCTTTGCGCTATGCAAAAAAAGTAAAATGTGATTCATACATCCTTAAATGAAGAACATTGAACAAAGAACTCGCCTCTTTCAGTGAAATGAAACGACATTGAAGCTGGAAATGGATCATAAACTTTTACAAGTGTAGTTTTCATACGCAGACACTGATAACTGTTTTTGTTTTTTATTCCTCAAATTATCGCGATATATAATAGCAAAAGGGCAGATGAGATCATCACTTACAATTGCTCTGGAATTAGACACATCAAAATGTCATTCAGATATAGAAACGGAGAGAATAATTCACGATATTTCAAATACAACATGCTTCAGTTTGATCCTCGTGTCAACAACTTAAACTATGCGCACAAATATTCTCGTATAACTATGAACTCCAAAATAGTTCAGATTGTAAAAAGGTGTTCCTCCACGTGCTACACTTGGGAACTATTCCCAACCGTTGCAAAAGTTTGCAAGTTATATAAACGAATTCCGAATGCGAAACAGGCAACGAACTAGCTCAATAGTAAAGTGATGTCTAGATAACTTGAATTCTTGGAGAATGAAGATGAGATCATGTGAACGCTTGAATCAAGATCTTACTGAAGAATCTATTCTGAAAGAAGTACTTCGCTGCTGAGGAACGATAAGTGATCTACTTGTGAATACAGGCTGTCCCAGCAAAATAAAATCATACAGGGATGAGACAAAAAACTCAACTTCAATTATGAAGAAATATTCTTTTTCTACAGCCGTGCGTAACGTTGAGCTTTTTTGCGTCTCGGTTCTACTACTATTCAAACGCGTAGCATCTAAATTTCTGTGAACTTATGCTTGAATATTCGTTAAATCTGCATATCACGTTGTGCTTTTGGGTCTTCTGCTAATAATTGCCAAAATATGCAATACGAATGTGAACAAGCATCATGTCATTCGGCCAATAATCTCAGTAACTCGGCAAGCCTTGTTACCAAATACTTGGACTAATGTCATAATGCTCTATCCTATACTCTTTTCGAATGTGTAAAGTATATACATCATTTATCTTCATAAGTAGTGATCCAAATAAATTGTTATAGAGACGTTGGGAGTAATAAAGAGACAAAAGCATAGGACGCTTCGGCGCCGCAACGGCCTGTCATCATCAGCTAAATCATTAAGTTTTCCGTTTCTTATTTTCAGGCTTTTGAATTCCAAGTTTCAACATGGTGATTTGTACAACGTAGTTATTTATTTTATAATGTGACTAAATTTAAAATTTAAATGAGTAAAAAGTCTTGGGAATTCAGTCAATATTTCTGTTTTAATTTCTTTCCTACTTTACAGTTTCGGCTGTACTTCAGCCATCTTCAGAAGCGCTACAATTTGATTATTTCTTATCACTAATTATTTATGCTAATTTTATCAGGAATACTTACAAAAGAACTATGTTGTGAAAAATCAGAAATATTAAAAATATACATTGAAATGTGATATCGAGTTGGTAAAATAGCGGATTTTTTTTCTCTATTTGTCAAATGCCACAACCTACATCTGTGGAAGACGTTGACTAAGTGCGAGTGAAAAATCGTGCGTGCACGCATTGTCAAAAAATTACAAATTATCATAGGTAGAAATATGTTAGTTATAGTGTCAAACAATTAAAAATAGATGCAAGCTTGTGCATCACGTAAGGTGTCAAAAATATAAACAAAAATTAGGAGAAGTAACATAGATATTGAAGAATATTGTTGTATATAGTGCTAAGTGCAATAGTATCTGTTTTTTCATTAATATTTTGTTTGTCTTGTTTTATATACAGCATTTCTAATGTAAGTCTTTTGTTTAAGTTGATTTCGTTATGGATAAAACTAGTTTCATCAAAATTGAAAGTATGTCCTGAATCTATGCAATAAGTGACTAGAGCACATTTTGGCGTATTTTAATTCAATTTTTTACTGTTTCGTTTATGTTCATCAAGCCTTGTTTTTAAATATCTTTTGGTTAGTCCTGTATACTGTGCTCCACAATCATTGCATAGGATTTTATAAATTATATCAGATCTCAAGTTTTCATCTGTTTTATCTTTTGTTTTGGAGAATGAATTACCTACTGTCTTGTACTGTTTGAAACAAATTTCAATTCCCTCTTTATTTTTGAATACTTGTTTAATTTTCTAGCTAACGCTATCTATGTACGGAATTTTGAAGTACTTACCGGTCGAAGATTTTTTATTATTCATGTCATTGTCATTCAAATTAGATGAAAGATTCATAATTTGATTTTTGATACTATTTATGATGCCAAGTGGCTATTTATTTGAACGAAGTAAATCAGTTACTGTGCTGCTAACTTCGTTATGATACTTTTTAGATGTCACTTTAAGTGCTCTGCTAAAAATATTTCTAGCAACATTGAGAAGTTGACTTTTTGGATGATTCGACTGAAAATTTAGATACCTCGTACTTGATGAAGGCTTTTTGTACCATTTGGTGGTAATGTTGCCACATTCTTCTTTGATCAGTAACATATCAAGAAAAGGTAGGATGTTATCAACCTCTGTTTCTACTGTGAACTAGATATGGGCATTACAGCTATTGAAAATAGTTACTATCTCATTTATTTTAGATTCTGGCACTGCTGTAATCAAATCATCCACGTACTTTTTTATGAACGGAACCTTAAATGACAACTTTGCAACAACTTCTTTCAGAACCAAATCCATAACCAAATTTGCCACTACTGGAGACATTGGATTCCCCATTGCTGCACCAAACACTTGTCGATAAAGCTCACCAATAAATTTGAAGAAACAACTTTCACAACAAAATATGATTGAATTTAGTAACTCATTTTTGACACCTTACGTGATGCACAAGCTTGCATCTATTTTTAATTGTTTGACACTATAACTCACATATCTCTACCTGTGATAGTTTGTAATTTTTTGACAATGCGTGCACGCACGATTTTTAACTCGGTCTTAGTCAACGTCTTCCACAGATGTAGGTTGTGGCATTTGACAAGTGGAAAAAAATATTCCGCTATTTTACCAACTCGATATCACATTTCAATGTATATTTTTAATATTTTTGATTTTCACAACATAGTTCTTTTGTAAGTATTTCTGATAAAATTAGCATAAATAATTAAATTGTAGCGCTTCTGGAGATGGCTGAGGTACAACCGAAACTGTAAAGTAGGTAAGAAATTAAAACAGAAATATTGACTGAATTCCCAAGACTTCTTACTCACTCAAATTCACTCATCAAGTCAGCTTCATCAATTTTATTTAAAATTTGAGGTTTGTGTTTATTACTGATTAAGGCTTATGTTAATAATTGTACTCCATATGCTTGAGTGTATGTCATTTTTAGCTGATGATGGCACGCCGTTGCGGCGCCAAAACGTCCTGTGCCTTTGAATAAACGTAATTTTGTTTACGTAGTCTCGTTCCTTTGCCACTTCCAACGTCTCTATAATTATATACATCATTCTTCAAGTGAGTCTTTCTGGCATTCCATATCCACATCAAAACGCGTGGCAATATTTTTATGAGTTCATGCTCTTAGCCGCTCTCACTAATTCCTTTGTTTGGATATTTTTCGAGATCTAATGGCATTTTGTGCTTTGAACTCCCTTAGTAACTGTTTAATAGTTTTTGAAATATGAGAGTTGAGGGCCGTAGAAGAAATTCTATATGCAGTACGATTGTAAACAAGCAATATGACATAAGACCTATATTTTCACTTAACACTGCCGTTGCATTAATTATTATTGGAGTGGTACATTATTATAAAACCTTCAATCTTGATACAAAAAAGATACTCATGTGCTTTCTGGAATTAACTTACAGAGAAAGACCTGCAAAACTTATATGATTACATGGAAACTCTTATCCGACAACTGGATCAAATTGAAATCGGAAACAATAACCTTGAATTGCAATGGGATTTGTATTATTATTACTGTAATCATCTTTTAACATCTATGGTGCGCTTTTGGGTGTCGAAATTGTTCTTTAATTCATACTTCAAACTTGTTATTTCCATTGTTTTCTGTTCAATGCTTTTTTCTTTGCTTCGTTAGTGTTGATGCTATTTCTTCTCAATATTTCTTCTATCCAATTCTCTTAATTATTTCTTGATCTAGCTCTTCCTTCTTTCTTTGTATCTCTTGCATTCCACACTTGGTTGGTTTGTCTTTTTCTGTCATTCTTATTGGATGTCCGTACCATGCAAATTGTCTTCTATCTATTGTAATTTGTATACTTCCAGTCGGTAGGTTTCTTCTTATATCTTTGTTTCTTATTTTGTCTATTCCTTTTATTCTTCTCTGAAATCCTATCTAAGTCGTCTGTTTTGGTATGGTTCTTTATACAGCCATTTTTGTATTTTGGATACTTCTTTGTCATTTAAAATTACTGTGTTCATAGCATGATAGTTTTTGTCGCCCCCTGCATTTTTTCATATACTTCGGGTTCTATACTTTCTTTGTTATTTATTGTTGCTCCTAGCTATATGCTCTATTTCTTTTCCGTTTGTGTTAGATTGGCTGCTATATTTTTTTTGGCTATTACCATGGTCTTTGTTTTATCTATGTTGATATTCATATTTGTGCAGTTCTTTGTTCCATACATCCAAGTTGTGCTGCATATCTTCTTCACTTTTGGCGAAATTTACCAGGTCATTTGCAAATGCACATTTTGTCAACTTAGTTCTTTCTAATTTATAATGTCCTATTTCAGTTGTCTTTGTTTTGTTTTTTATATTCTTCATGATATTGTCTTGGTATATAATGAACAAAATCGAATCTAGGCTCCCTCATGTCTTAATATTTGGGTGGTCGTGAATTCGTCTGTTACTTTGTTTCCTGTTCTTATGTTGTTTGTTGTTCTTCTATAAATGCTTTTGATTGCTTGTAGAAGTTGTTCACTCATATTTCTCTCTTCTAAGACTCTCCACATTTTTTTCCTCTGTACTCTATCAAATGCCTTTTCAATATCTATGAATGTTACATATAGTTTGAAATCATGTCTCATCGTTATTTCTTTCATCCATCTAAGCGTAAATATATAGTCTTGCACTTCTGAATCCGCTCTGTGCTTTTTTTCAATGTTTCATGTGTTGATTATCTGACTTTATTATGTAATCTGGCTTCATAAACTTCCGCTGTTGTACACAGCAGTGCTATTTCTCTATTAATGTTGCAGTTGCAGTTGCCTCTATTCTCTTTCTTGAATATAGGAAATATTACTCCTTTTATCATATTTTGGGGTATTTTGCATGCTTTCCATATACTATGGAGTAAGATCAACAATATTAGTTTCCTCTCTTCACCCATATATTTCATCTGATGGGCTTTTATCATGTCATGTCCTGGTGCTTTTTCATTTTTTAGATTAGTAACAAAATTTAATCAATCAAGAAGACAGCATGAATAAAGTTCAATAGATAAGGATCAATGCTCCAAATATTTAGGACGTAACAGAACACCCAAATACCAATATCTGTCCAAATCTTTGCTCATGGGCGCTCAGTTTTTTTTTTTTCTAATTAGAGACAGAAAGCCAATTATATCTCATTTATCCAGTGAAATGATCGATTTGAATTAGTTCGTATATGAATGAACAAAATAGCAAAAAATTGAGGACCATTAGAATTAGGCTGATTTGTTGCACCCTGTATATATACAAATATATAGTGACATCTGAATTGAAGGTAGTTTTGAGATCTAGGTAATGTGATTGTAGAAAGTATATTAAAATCGACACTTCGATACATTACACTTTCCTATAAAACCACCCATGAAAATTTGGCACCGAGGTCGGATTGAGGTGATTGTAAAATTGTTCACATCTGTTGATACTTTTTTCGGTTTGAATATCATGTCTGCTGCTTGTAAAATAGGATGTTATTGCCAGGTATTGAATCCTAATAGCGTCCGGAAATATCACCTCTCTCAAAATCGGAATTAAATAATTCGCTCACGATAGCAAATGAGGAATTTCTTTTGAAAAGAATTATTGAGCCCATGAAAAGTTCAAATGAAAATCTTGCAGGTGAGTGAAAGATATGGCAAATCAAGTTGGAATCCTGATACAGATATGATCAAGCTCAATTTTCAATGGAAATATACCTTAGCTATATTCCAAATGAAAAATTTTCTAGAAGCAAGATGAAGAGAGAGACTCATGATATCAATTTTAGTAGAAGTGCCTGAAAGTATCATTTATTTATCTACTACTTGCTATCAGCCACAGATAAGCTTATGAAACTGCTGTTGGATATCTGAAGTGTTAAATTGATTCTATAGTTAATAATTCCACAATACACTGCGTGGCGAATACCGCAGGAAAATTTTCCGATAGTTATTCTGCACTCCATATTGTGATTTGTTTATTCGTTATCTTCCGTCCAACAAAAATTTCTCTAGTTCTTGGAATAATCATGTGGAATTGTTCGAGGAAAACATCATATGGAAACAAAACAGAATCATAAAAAATTGTACTTATCTTTTGTATGTTGTGTATCATGATTAACTGTCATTGTGAACGTCAGTTGTCCCTAACAACAAAGAATTCACGTTGTTATATATCTTTGAATGAAAATCGAGGAGTAGCGTTCAGATCTAATAAAAATACTCATGCGTAGTGCCATCACTATGGTTACACAAAATATTTCCGGAAATTTTTTTGTTTGTTTGTGGGAGGAGGAATATTTCCGGGATATTTCTTTTACAATATTCACAATTGAATAGTCTTTTGCTTCAAATGTTTCTTTGAACGTATTATCAGGAAAAAATGTCAGCATCGAGTGCACCTACTTGCAGGGCATCAAAAGTTTTATGAAAATTCAGTTCGGTTCAAAATATCAAGCACAACATATTGCGAAATCCAATTGTGACTAAAAAATTGAAAAAAATCATAATTGGACAAAAAAAACAAGATTGGCATGCTCAGAATTCGATGAGGTTCTTCTATTTTGGTCACTAGTGCAAAATTGAGGAATTCAATTAGGAACAACTCACTGAAAGCACGTGACTTCAAGTGAACAACTGAAACAACATGCTTCTAAAATTTTTAAGTTATCTAATAATTATCAAAGATTTCAGCATATTACAGTTCAAAATTACTTTCAGAAGATAATTATTTGCTTAGTAAATAAAATGTTGAATGTCATGTATTAGTGTAGTTTGAATTTGACATATTATAGTAAATTTGGTAGCGAATTTGAATAAATAATGTTAAATATATCATCTAGTTGCAGCAACGTGCATTCAAATACTGCCAGAATTACTCTTAGATTCTCAATCACCCCAAACTATTCAGTAGGATCGAAATGGATAAGTAACCATGATTGTTTGACAATTATTCTGTTATTTGTACATTTAAGGGTTGTAACTTCAATTAATGATTTCAGTCGTGAAATTTTATTAGGACTTAGAATAGAATCCTACTCCATATCATACGATCACCAATAAATGTTCATAATTTTGACAGTTTTCTCAAGCACGTTTCTATGAAGTTGATTGCTCCCCAATTTCATCCTTAGGCCGTTATCGAACAACGTGCTCTCAAAAATCGACAAAATCATTTCGTCAATTAGAGTTGATGGTATCTTTGAACCATGCAATATGAGAAACGTGAAGGAGTATTCCTGTAACTAAGTGGAAAAAGTAGATTTACAGCAGCAGTCGACGTTTCATAGCTAGAACAAAGTTGAGGCTAGAAATTTTAACAAGACAGCAGGTTAAAGGTCTTCTGATTTTTGTCACTCACTTCAATGTTATCGCAAGCATTTTCCAGATCATATTGATTGTGAACTTTTCATGTTTTCTAGTTTGAATGCTATAATCTTATATTAAAGAAGCAGCCCGTACCAGATCCGCACTGTGAACATTTATTGATATTCAACATTTTCGTTCGAATTTTTAGATCATAGTTCAATAATATAAGATAATCAAAAATAATACCACATTTGATTTTGAGTAACACAATAATAATTGAATCATAACCATTGTCAAAATTCATCGATTAGTGCGTAGATCCATGTATGTATAGATAGCGTCATCAGTATCCAATAATAGTTATTTATGATATAAATGTTAAAAGTGTCATTTGATTTTGTGACAAAGGAAGTTTGGGACACGACGCGCGGCAGAGTGGTGTAACCTTTAGAACAAAATAAAATCCCTTTTAAGACGTATATCATACCCTTTTTTTATACATACACTATTGATACTGGTACTAATGCAAAATTGGTAGAAATTTATACAAATTATGACATATTAGATGAACTGTCATTTATATAGCAACCATGTACTCCTTGATAGCAACCAATGTTTTGTTGATATTTACACAATTTGACATATATTTTAAATGAAATGGATAGTCAAGAAAATAAATTAATTCCAGCTGAAATTGACGGAGCAGGTACTAGAACTGTTCATTATCAATTACTTTCGAAGTCGAGGCAACAGTACATGATCGCCTACGGACGTTTTTCTAAATGGTGCGAAGATAAAAATGTTTTCAATAAATATTATGAGACTGTTTTTTTGGCGTACTTTGAGGAGAAATTTAAGTTGTGAAAATCATCAACGTTATGGTCGAATTACTCTGTATGTAGAAAACTATGATTGAAATGAAGAGCAATCAAGATTAAGTAAATATTATATATTAATGTTAAAAGTGAATCACTTTGTACACGTCGCTAATGTTAACGTGTTAAAAGTGATAACAATGTCACAAATTGTTATTTTTAATACGCTGAGCAACCATTGAAAGTCAAACTTTTAGTAGTGTTTGTATAAAGAATAAAATAGGTGAAAGATTTTATTGCAGCGTACGCAATGAAATGAATCTTAGTAGTCATTTTTCAACATCTACATTCCTACATTATTTAAGTTTTCGTAGTGAATTATAGCCCATGTTATTTAGTGATAATATACTGGTGGAAGAATTTGCAAAATCGGTCCAGTAGTTTTCGAGTCCATTCTTTACAAACGAATATACAACTTTTATCTCCCTCTAATATTGATATTAGATAAATAATACAGCCAGGAACATTCAAGCAAAGACCAGCAACAACGTTCGGAAGTTTTAATTCAATTGGATGAGCGATGCTCAAACGTACAAATACCGCTAGTGCGCCAACTATTTCACGTTAGTAGTACTATGTTAAAATATTCATGCAAGTACCAACAACAACTATATTAACTCTCAATTTAATCGGTTGAATGATGCGCAAACAGACAGATACAGCTCGTGCACTACTTGATGTATGCTGATAATACATTTGTAATATTTATTGCTTGAAGAATCAGTTTGTAATTGAATGAAAGTCACTATTTAATAATCTAAATTGAAATAGAAGTTTTATTCTCCTTATGTCACTAATAACACTATATTTATATATTCATCACTTGATTCTAACTTAAACAAGGTCACAGATATTTATATTTCATTATTTATATACACTGTTCACTTTACTGTTCGATATTCATTTCACACTACTACTCTTACTACTACTGTCCTCCACACGTCTTTTGCTAGGCCTTATATAGAGAAATATTGATTTCTCGAATGTTTCTATCTCTCGACGTTTTCCATTTCTAGAATATCACTAGAGGCTTCTATTGGGAGGGGTGATGTGCTGCGACGCGGCGCGGCGTAAGCGAGGACGAAAAGCTCCTTCCGATACCACGTCGTCTTTACGAGCTTCCCCCACTCTCGCACGTCACACTTTGATAAGAACGCTCACCAAAGTGCCAACAGCAACAACTATAGTAAGCTTGAACTCAATCGGATCAACAATGCGCGAACGAACAAATACGGCTCGTGCATCTTGTGAAGTTGTCTTTCATAGCCTGTGTTACTCAGTGATAATAATAGATTCTACTGATGATAGAATTTCTGAAATCGATTGAGTAGTTTCTGATTCTACACGTTACAAACAAAAATACAAATCATTTGTTCCTATAATATTAGTATAGATGACTATTCGAAACAATCTAGATCTCTTAAACTCTGAGCAAATTCTACCTAATCACTACGTCAGGTCCCCCAACATTTTTATAAGACTTTTTATTTGGAAACAGAATCTTAGGACTGTCATATTCTACACTTTGAGTGTCGATCGAATATCAGGATTCTGAATGATATCATCAAAGCGAATGAAAGTCAGCCTATTACTAAATTATATCAAAGCCTCATACAAAGGTATGAAATTATGTTTTGATGTTCAATTTACAAATCGGATTCCATATTGATAGTTGATTTATCTGGACTGGAAAAGAATTGTTTATTTCAGTATTAAACGATGAGCGAACATATTGTCAAAAAATTACTGTGATTTGAAAATTCAAATGTAAGCTATACACTTTCAACTTAAGAAATGGTTGCACAATGTAAATTTCTCGCTAAAATTGGTTGCTGTCTCTTCTTGCATCACTACCGATATTTTTTCATTCCTCAAGTTTGAATTTCGATGCATTCATGAAACATCAGTCTCATCGGTTGACAAAAATTCGTGGACTATAAATTTGACTGTGACCATATATCCTTCTCCCAATTTATTACTGCAGTGAAATTGGAACAATTTAAACGAAACCCAGTACACAAATACAACATTGAATAATTCAGAACAAATGAACAAAGCAAGTTGTTCAAACAAAAGTAATTCACCCGAGAATTTGCAACGATTTTAATTGTTGGTATAGTATACATATAGCTTCTGCAAAATTAATATTGTGAACAAAAATTTCCCAACGTACTGAGGAAGAATCTGTTCCACATCTCCACACATCAATTTATCCATCAAATACAAACAGCCAGCTCTCCTGCAACTATTAAAGTCACATTAAAGGGTCCTAATCGTATAGATTCATTGGGAACTCATCGCGAATCGATACCGGTTGCTAGGGTACTGATTTTCGATGCAGTTATTGACAGCCGTTATGGATAACGCTGTTATCGGAATAGCCTGTTTTTTGCAAAATTGAAGATAGGGACATCAAAGTTAAGTGGCATTATGTGAAATGCAGGGGGTCACAGTTTTATTGATTATGTATTTTCAAAAGCCTCGTAAAAAAGCTGAACTAACTAAAATTTGATCAACCTATCGAAATATTCTGTAAAGAGAGATTCAAAAAATTCACTTATATGTTAATAATAGTTTTAAATCAATTCTTATTTCAAATGAGTGTCCACATTATTTTGAATTAGAATCATCATTTATCATTTCCATTTACATTTTTTTTACATTTGTCTATACTTTCGTTTCAGTGTATTAAAGCATTGCCAACCACTTTTTTGATGGCATTGTGCATCATAATTGTTCTCATGACAAAAAGGAGCTGTTTCAATAGTTTTACCAATTATGGCAATATGTCATGAAGGATGTCTCAACCCAAATATTTTCTTTAAGATAGATCTCGGAATTGAAAAGTTCAAATAGAATTAATATATTTAGAAAAAAATCTCTTTCTTCGCACATTTAGGATTCAATTGCATTCACTACTATGATTTCTACAGTACAACATTCCTAAATATCCGACACATCTGACAATATTTGAAATTTACTGATGAATATATGTACCTATCTCCCTTTAAGTTCTATATACCTAATAGAAAACCCCTTCCTGTACACAGATAATCCATTATACAATTTTCTTGTCAGGACGAAAACCAGAATAGTTATTTGAGTATTTAGAGCGCAAAGTTATGTTCTGTCGCTGGATCATAAATATTGAAGCGTGAGCCGAAGACAAACTGTGCCATCGTCCTGGAGTGACACAAAATTACTTTGCCTGCAATACTGCCAATATTTTGACGATCATATTTATACATTGTCAAATCAAAGATATACAATACTGATGGTCAAAACCAACCCTGATTCTTTTTAATTATTACATGAGTTTGGAATAGGTGTTTTAGCAATGAAAAGGTATTTCAAACAGTGGATAGCTTTATATTGAACGCAATTTTGTATGGAAACAATATTATGCTACATTTATTCTTCCTTTTCTATTCCAAGTTTAATATCGTTAATAATATTGTGTGCAGGTTTTTATCGAATCCTAAGAGACCTCTGTATTTATATATAATTACATTTTGCTCTTAGGGCCCTCTTTGATGAAGAAACACAGACTCTTATTAATTCAAGATTCTTAAGAATAAGATTCAATCTAAAGCAGATTATCATCTACATATTTCAATCTGTGCTCAGATTCTAGGCTAAGGATTCTCCTTTCTCAATATCGATTGATTCAAAATAAAATTTTCTTTTTCTTAAAAGTCGTGTTTCTCTTGAAACAATAGCCTTTTTCTTCTTGTGGAATGATAAATGAGATCTGTCAAAATCTTTCTTATTCGCAAGTTGAAAATAAAAATAAATTGTAGACCACCTGCGCACGAGTTCTTAGTTAGTTTTTCTGCCCTTCTACAAATCGTAGGGTAGGAGTATAACAAAATAAAGAAAATTCTCCAGAATGGAGATGTCGATAACAAAAACTTAGTTAAATAAATATGTTTAATTGGGTATATGAGTTCTGTATAAATTAATTAGAAACACAACGTTTCGACAGCAAAGTGCTGCCTTTTTCAAGTGAAAAGAAATATAAAAATAAATAAGCAAAATGGTCAAGACAACAAAAATGAAAGTACAAATAGTAACTAGATTAGTTTACAATATATTAACTCCTACGATCGTAGAGCTTTGCCTGTAGTTGATGATTCAATATCCAGGTCTTCAGGGGATAATAATTAGGGTCTAAATAGGGAAATTGTCAACTCCTTGTGGTTCTAGGTCAAGCTGTCTCTACTCTTTTTGGTTTGGCGCTTAACTGAACCATCAACAGATCTTCAGGAGGTGGTGATGGAGTAACTCTTGCAGGTAGATTCGTAGATAAAAATCACTTGAAATTATGAACAAATGATTGGTAGCCATGATCGGTTAAGTTCATATCCGGCATTCAAATTCAAATTATTCGGTGATTTTTTTATTTCAATTGCTTCTCTTATAAGCTTCTTGAACCAAGTGTTCTCTCTAGAGATTTTTCTGTATGGTTCAATCTTATATGACAAGATCGGAAGAGCATTCTTGTCACATAAGATTGAACCATCCAGAAAAATCTGCAGCTGAGCATGCTATTCAAGAATAACATGGCATTGACTTCAAGAATACGAAGCTTCTGGCTAAAGAGAGCAATTGGTTCAAGAGGCTTATAAGAGAAGCAATTGAAATAAAAAAATCACCGAATAATTTGAATTTGAATACCGGATATGAACTTAACCGATCATGGCTACCAATCATTTGTTCATAATTTCAAGTGATTTTTATCTACGTATCTACTTGCAAGAGTTACTTCATCACCATCTCCTGAAGATCTGTGGATGGTTCAATTATGCGCCAAATCAGAAAGAGTAGAGCCAGATTAACCTGGAATCACAAGGAGTTGACAATTTCCCTATTTAGACCTTAATTATTATCTCCTGAAGACCTGTGGATATTGAATCATCAACTACAGGCAGAGCTCTACGATCCTAGGAGTTAATATATTGTAAACTAATCAAGTTACTATTTAATGAAGGAAAAAACTTTTCAGAACTCATTTTATGAATAAATATGTTTAATTGGGTATAAGTTCTGTAATTTATTAGAAACACAACGTTTCAACAGCAAAGTGCTGCCTATTGTACTCTTATTTTTGTTATATTGACAATTTTGTTTATCTATTTCCATATTTCTTTTCATTTGGAAAAGGCAGCACTTTGATGTCGAAACGTTGTGTTTCTAATTAATTTATACAGAACTTATATACCCAATTAGACATATTCATTTAAAAAATGAGTTCTGAAAAGTTTTTTCCTCCATTAAAAACTTAGTTATTCACAGGATGATCTAGAGTTTGAATTCCAGTTATTCCACAAAACATTCATCTGTGATTTAGTGGAGATTACATTTCTATCAATCTTATTTGACATTCAACCAACAACTGGACTACATACAAATATGAGTTTTTGGGCCCTTTTTCATCAACCAGAGACTCTGCGCTGATTTTTCACATATTCTACATAACAGGAACAGGCAACCTCTAAGCATTTTCTAATTTTGTCAAAATATAGAAAACCAACGAAAATCCAATAGAACATTACTTTTGCTTTACATCGCCTTCAATCAACCATCCACCAACTTGATACTGTAATGTTCATTGCTCAAGAGGAAATAGTTTATAATTGAATAAAAATCACTATTTAATAATTTAAAATTGAATGAAAGTTTTATTCTTCCGGATATCACTTACAAGCACTATATTATCTATTTAATCACTCACCACTATCTTCAACAGAGCCGCAGATATCTATATTTAACTATTTATATACACTGTTGACTTCACTGTTTGATATTCACTGTTCTAGATTCACCATTACACTATATCTCCAAGTGGTTTGCTTGCGTTTGTATATGCAATCCCGTTTTCTCGAAAGTTCCAGATTCAGTCTAGTACATGTTGCTAGATCTTTCCATAGTGCGGCGTTATGTGGTGCGGTGCGGTGCGATACAACAAGAACGAGAGGACCCGCCCAGATCGGGTCAGGTTCAAGCCTACCTCACTCCTACGAACCTCCACACTTTTGCATATGTTTCAATATAGTGTCAACTGATGCTGAGAAATCTCTTGGAGTGGAATTGCTAGTTTTTTGAGACGAGCACGTAGCTTTGGAGTTCCGCAAACGTAGTGTGATTCTGGTTCTTCAAGATATGCTACAAGACTTTTATGGGCAAGAGATCTGGATGTCAATATTAGGAATGAAATTTTGTTATCCAATATCCAGTCTTCCATTATTCCAGTCGTATGACAAGCGATATAATCTCGAAAAATACGTGAGATAATTTTCAAACGAATCTATCTATTCTTGAGCTCAAATTCATTTTGAAGGTCGTTAATATATCCAACAACATCCATGATGTTGTCTACAAAGTATATTTATCGCTCTCTCCAGTTGATATGGATTTTAAAATCGTCATGGAGACAGGGAGCAACGTTGATAATAATAATAAATTAGAGGTAATTCCACTCCAGATGATTGCTCAGCATTGGTTCATATTTTATTGAGCATATATCAAGGTGATGAATGATTAATTTTTTCAAAAACATATATTCTTGTTAGCTGTGCTAGTTCAAGTGAGGTGAGGTTGTATATCTTCGCTCTCTCATATCTGCTCCACATGTTCAAATTAACCTATCTTTTTCAACTCTACTCTTCTCAATGTAACATTCTTCATAGATTGATTCTTTTTACATACGATCTCAGATATATCGCGAATCTTACGACTAAATCTAATTCTTGTCGAATTGATATTCAACTGAATTTATAGGTATATCAAAAGTTCATTCTGTCAATAATAATTTGGAAATATTTCATTGGTCTTAACCTTGCAGGCTTGTCACATCATATATTATCACTTTGAATTGTGGTAATGCAATATCTGCGGTGGTATATATAATATGTACATTCTTGCAATATCTGTCTTGTATTAAATTCACGTACGCCACACTCCTGAGCCATAATTCAAATTTTACCACATAATTTATCTTCTTCTTGTGTTATAAAGAAAATTATGTTTGTATCTATTCAAGAAATAACCATCCAACATCTATTTTCAAATATATTTTGCATGTTATTCGCATTCTCATCGCTTAAACTTCTTCACAGCATTTTTGTAAACTAGGTTTCTATATTATGATTACAAAAGCAATCAGTACGTCGTCTGCGCAATTTTTCTTCATAATATTGAAGCTCATTTTACATTATGTGAAGTGTGATGAGTTCACAAAGAATGATAATATACCATTCTAATATAAAATGCAATATTGAAAAAGACTCCTCTCCAACTTAATTTATATCGTGTTTGTTATTTGTTAGTTAGAATACGTTTGGGAAATAATAAAGTTATAATTTGAATTATGGCAAGGTTGCTATACCGAACTCATTGCATTTTTCAAGTCTGAATGACAAATGTGTTTTCATTCCGCAGAAATATTCAAAATGAATATCAAAATTAAATTCTCTTATTTTTAATAGAAAACTGGAATCACATTTTTGATAAATAATCCAAGTTACATTGACTTCTAGGGTGGGTGGAATATATCACATGAGATTTTATTTTGTTATTTGGTAATTTGATTTTTATTTGAAATTGGGAAAATTGAAGACTGGAAACCCACATTAAAATAGACACAAGAACATATAATACTCACAAGATTAAAAATAGGACACACTAGATTAACACATAGCCATATCTTCAACACAACAACTCCAATGAGCTGTAACACTTGTAACACATCACTCACCGTAAAACACATCATAATTGAATGTGTGAATATAATACACAAAGAACAATCCACAAAATTTTACTATCACTGAAAGGAGTACCGAATAGCAATAACAGTGTTAACACCATAAACTTTATTGGGAATATTGGACTAGCAAATTAAATATGAAAAATAGCGTATTTTTAATTATGTAAACTCACCGGACCATTTAAGTGCTGATAGCGGCAGAGGAAACACGTTAATTGTAATTATTTACAGGTTACAGTGTTAATCTTCACTTTACAAACTCGTATATTTACAATATCGCGCACAGTTACTCTTACTAAATTACTTAATCACTGACTCTCCTAGCTTACGCTCTTATATACCTAAGCCGACAATGGGCCAACATTCAATCGTCTAACAGTAGTTACCTGGCAGCCACCGAACATCTAGTGGCCTGTCAATCATTCTCCAGAATCTGGATAATCCCTGTCGCCCAGGCGACGTACTCGTGCCAAAATTAACTGTACGCTTGATACGGCAGTCATTTGGATATGACCCTTCTTGTCGCACTGCCAACATTTCATTCTCTTCTTGGTCCAGGTGAGGTCGGTACAAATCGAGAAGAAGATCACGCTCGTTCGCGACTCCTTGTATAAGTCGTGGTCCTTCTCACCTCAGGATCCTCATTGTGCTCAATCCACCACACTCTCTTCGCCAGTCTTGACGCCTTCGTGACCGCCTCAATTTCCGAGGCCTTTATTAGCGCTTCTCTCACTGTCCTCGGATTCGCTAACCAGACAACTCTCCCAATCTCGTCGTCGCTGATGCCGTCCATAAATTCTCTCACTGCTATGTATTCCTGTGTTGAGCCAGGACAATTTGCAAAAGCTTTTCTGGCCAGACTCTGCACAGCATTTGCGAATCTTCTTTATGCAGTTGTTTGCGGTTTCGAAGCTGTCCATGTAGTAGTTCCTTCATGTGTTACTCTCGGAAGCGCAGCTTCAACTCAGACATAAGCTTCCCATAATCAAGGCGTTCTTGTTCATTCAGACCTGAGAGCACCGCTAATTCTGTATTTCGGAGCATTCCTGCCAGTACAATAGCTCTTTGCTCCATATAGCGTTATAGCGTTCATATTGATCTGATCGAATCAGTTCAAAAGAAATTCTTAAAATATGTTTATTATAAAATTATGAGAACATATCCTGATCAGCGTGTATCATATGAGATACTATTGTCTATTTTTGATATTAAGTCTCTTACTCATAGGAGAAACTTTTACACCATGCTTTATCTGTACAAACTCATCCATAATTTTATTGATGATTTGCAATGCTTGAGTCTGATTAATTTCAATGTGCCGGCTATTCGAACTTGCTCTAAATTTTGTTTCAATGAACTCAGTGCGCGCACTAATATTCTATGCCAATCACCTTTATACCGCATGTTCAGGTTAGGCAATGAACTTTCTGACTTAATTGATATTTTTTCTTCTTTGATTATTAGTTTTTGTAGAATTTTGGATTTAAATTTGATATAATTTCTCTTTTTTTTGTGCTTTCTTTCTATATTAATATATATATATATATTTTTGTTAGATATATTATTTTGTAATTCAACCAAATACTTTTTGTAATTTTTATTTTCCTACCCTTTTACTGGGCTTTTGCCTGTTGGGTAGTGTATGATAATAAATAAATAAATAAATAAATAAATATTCCAGCCATTATTTCCCGAAATCAGCTCAAATTGAGCAGAATACTCATCCCAGGATATCTTGCCATCAAAAGACGTCGGTTTCTGGGTGAAATTGGATATCACTTCTCTTGGTATGGATGCTGGAAAACTTCTATCCGCAGGGCTGCGCCATCGCTATTGAGACTAAGGCTCTGCATTTTCTCAGTAACAATAGAGTCCAATTGTGCTTCCAACTCATGTTCAACTTGCAAGGCCTGATGTTCAACTTGCTTCATTTGATGTTCGACTTGACGGTTTACTTCAGTAAGCTGTGCATCTAGTTTCATTTCGACCTCCTAAATTTTTCCCGTCATACTTTCGTTCTGCTCCGAAATCATCTTCTTCAACTCTGTAGCCATTTCTTCTTTCACTGCCTTCATCTCTTCTGTCATGATCTCTTTCACTGACTCAGCTACTGTTTCTTTAACTGTTTGCAACTCTTGAGCTACCGCCATCTTCATACCTTCCGTAGACTCAGCCATTTTCTTCTCCATGGCTTCTGTAGATTGAGAAATTTTCTTCTCCATGGCCTTCAAATCTGGTGGCCATGCTTCTTATTTCGGGCATTTATAACAGTTTCAACTTAATTTTGAATACTTCACAACACTGCAACCTGATACACCCTTTGTCGTCCGGATCCAAAATAATTATCGCACAATCCCTCAGGATCCCACTTCTGACACCAATTTGTCACAAATTTTATTGTAAATAATTTATTAACACAGGTTACAATGTAAATCTTCACTTTACAAACTCGTATGCTTACAATATCGCGCACAGTTAATAGGCCAACATTCAACTGTCTAACAGTAGTTAACTGGCAGCCACCAAACATCCAGTGACCATAGCCTGTCAATCATGTCCGACAATTGAACATCGACCTTGTCAATACTAACTAGGATAACAGTTACAGCGAATTCAAATAAATAATTATGTGACCTAATTACTACAAGGAGGAAATTAAAGAAATGTTTAGGACCATGATGGGAGAAATAAGTGAAATAAGAAACGAACAGAAAATATATTTAAAAAAAAATGGAAGCAATTAAGGAAGAGAACAAAGAATTGAGAAAAAAATTAAACAGCATGCGAAGGAAAATCGAGAAAATTGAAAAACAGGATATGAAAAACAACATAATAGTAAAAGGGGTAGAATTTCAAAGTATCGACAAGGTAACAGAAGTGGAACAATTTATAGAAAGTAAAATTAAAATAAAAGTAAAAGTAGAAAATGTTAAGAAAATAGAAACCATCAGAAAGAAGCATATAGCAGTTATAAAACTTTCATCTTGAGAAAACAAAAAGAGCATAATGTCACATAATAGCGCACTTAAAGGAACAGATATATTTATTGAAGACGACTACACTAAAGAAGAAAGAGAAATTCAAATGAAGATCAGGCTCATAGCTCGCGAAGAAAGGAATAAAGGAAAAAACGTTAAGATTGGATATAAGAAACTAGTTGTAGATAAAGAAGTTTGGGAATGGAATGACATGGAAAATAAACTGAACAAGAGAAAGAACGAGCCAAAAAACTAAACAGCGTAGTTACTAATGTAACACACCGACCAGCAAACGATACGAATCAGGCAATGTCAAAGGAAACGAGAAGAAATAACAGTACACAAAACCAAGAAGAAACAATTAGATAAGGCACATGGAACGTAAGAGGAACATACAGCGAAGGAGCAATAAAACAGGTAGTACATGAGATAAGAAGATACCTTAGTCGGCACAAAAAGCAAAGTAAAGGTCAACGGGAACAAATCTAAATTATTCAGTGTAAGAACAGGACTTAGACAAGGAGATCCACTATCAATTACTCTATTCAACCTGGTCTTAGTGGTTGTTATAAGAAGAAGTGGAATAAACAGACAAGGACTAATATACGACAGGAGGCATCAATGTATGGCTTTTGCTGACGACGTGACTGATAACCAGGACGGAAGGAGAACTGAAACGAATCACGAAGAGGCTGATTGAGGAAGCTGCACAGGTGGGGTTAAATTTAAGTACTGAAAAATCCAAATATATAAGAATGGGAAAGATGCCTAACAATAAAAAAGGAATAGTGGTGAACACCAAACGAGGAGAAGAATTTAGAATCGAACAAGTCCGAACTTTTACTTATTTAGGTGTAAAAATTACTGAAAAACATGAAATGGACAAGGAAATCAAAAGAAAGATGGCAATAGTGAATAAGACTTCAGGTGCGTTGTACAAATTATTAACAAAAAAAGAACTATCAGTGAACCTAAAAAGACAAATATACAATACAGTTTTGAAGCCAACCGTAACATATGGTTGTGAAACTTGGGTTTTAACGGAACAAGAAGAAAAAACACTAGAAATATGGGAACCAAAGTTACTAAGACGAATATATGGAGGTGTGAGAGAAGAGAGCCTGTGTAGAAGGAGGACAAACAAAGAAATAGAAGAGATGTATGGGAAACCAAATATTACATCACGAATAAAAATGCAAAGGGTAATATGGCTGGGACACGTTGAAAGGTTAGCGGAGGAAAGGCTACCAAGGAGAATTATAAATCGGAAACAAGGTGGGAAAAAGGAGAGAGGCAGACCGAAAAAGAGATGAACTCCTGAAGATGGTCCAGGTAGGACCGAAAATGTAGAGTAAAAAGAAATATCGAATAATGTAACTGAAGTCCCTTTATTTCAGTACTAATCAGAAACAACAATCATTTTGCCAATTTTGACGTTCTCTTTGCTCTTTAATCAATCATCAGTCTATTTTGAATCAATCAGTTCGTTCAGAACCAATTCATGATCCTTCTGTTCACTTAATTAGAGGGTTGAAAGTTTGCATGGTTCTAACTCTTGATGAGGATGATAACTAAATTATATGTGGAATTTGAACTTAAAATTGATTTATCGTCGAAATTAAACATGAATATGATATTTTATTATATTGGAGTTATACTTTGATTATAACGGATCACAAAATGAGAGAAAGTAGAGGAAAAATATTTGACACCAATTTTTACCTTTGATATGTGGCACGTATTTTAGTATTCGGCTATTTCAAAAGTTATATCATCGGTATTTAATGTGTAGAGCTTTGAAATAGCTATATAATGCTGATAAAAACGTCAGAATTTTATTTATTTGGGTAGAGATATTTTTACAAGCCAATTTATGTACGCAATGCTGTCAAGCTCTCACTTCGTTGAAACCTGACAGAATTTACCACAATGACAATTCATATCGCATTTAAATTAAGTTTTTTGGAGAAACCGAGCTTTAACATACATTTGTTTCATTTCAACTGCTGAAATTCAGAGTTTCCATATTCATGAAAAGTACTAGTTTTACATAATTATGTTAATATAGATGATTACCTGGTATCGATCCAGAGCAATAGCAGTTATAGAAATCGTGGAGACATAGATACTTGTCGCTTGTAGAGTCCCAATCATCTTGCACACAACATTCTGCTGACCAAGAGGCCAGTACTTGGTAAGAATTTCCAGCAATGTCAGCGGCATTGTAACCACGCAGAGTAGCAAATCGGAAACAGCTAAATTGACGATGAAGATGTTACGGGCGGTTCGCATAGCCGGCTTACGAGCTACGGACATCACCTGAAAAAAATAACATTGTGAGAAGTCTGAAGTTAGTGCAAAAAGAGTTCTATAAGTCTGTTACCTCTTTCGAGAGAGCTAAAAAGAATTTTAGACAAGATAAATGAGTTTAGTGGAAGTTTGTTAACATGATTATAGTAATAGTGAAGTTAACAATGCTCTAAACCTTACTGTGTCTTGGAAACCATTAGGTCAACAACAAGGGCGGTAGAGAATGTTCTAAGTATAGCATAACCATCACCGCGGGAAAAAAGTAACACAACTATCCATGATAAAAAGAACAGAAGCAGAATGAAGAAGACAGTTTCGTGGTTTGTTCTAATGGGATAATAGTGTTTGCTAAAACCTCACAAAATGCAAGTACCTAGAACTGCAACTTGTTACTGAGAGTTAAACTGGAAATACTTTCAAGAGGATTTATTTTCAATTATCTAAGAAACTGTCTGGCCGAGCACTTGCAGAAAATGGCTCTAATGAGTTGAGAAGCAACGAGAAACATTTGTATATTATTTCTATCACCAGTTTAATCTATTCTATAAATCTATCAGTAAGTATTGTTCTGACCATTCTTAGTGCTAAGCTCAGTAACTTATAAGACATATTTTGGTGAATCGTATGAGATGCAGAATTTTTATAAAATAATATCTCCAATTTTTATTTTGTTATCGGAGTGCTTAAATTCTTCATGATGATTTGGGAGAATGATGCTAGATCTCAGGTAGAATTAAAAGTCATAATCAATTTTCGAAGCTCAAAATCACCCCACTGTCATTTATAGGCACCTGTACTGTTCAAATATAGCAATCTACCGGGTCCTGAATACAAGTAGCTTCAATCGATCTCCGATACCTTTACTTTCTAGTGTTACCCAACCACTCATACATTAATATTTTAATAGCCAGTTGCGCTACCGTCACTTTACTTCAAGTGTAGTTTAATATCTATGGCAACTATTGTATGCACAATTGTTACCACGGTTATTATTTCTCCCTTGAAATTAAGTGACGGTGGTGCAACTAGCCACAAGATCTACTTTCAAAAACTTTCTTCTTCAGGCACATATTCCCCCAAAAACAAATTGGATGACTGGTCTAAAATATAATTTTGTCGAGAAATCTGTAATTCAAATCATGAAACGTCGTAAAAGAATATTATGTGCTTCCAGCTCAATGAAATACAATGATGAAATTGATATTACATAATATCGACCAACTATACTAGAGCCGCAGACGCGGACAACTATACAACAAAATACTCAAAATATATACATTGATATTAAATCGTGAACGTATCCTTAATTCAAAACTATTGATAATTTTGAGCAACACAGTTTCTGGAAAATCACTGGTGGCATTGAGAAACCTATTTATCATCTTTTCCTGCGATATTTTAAGGTATAATTCTGTTTCAAGATACTGGTTAGACACCAACTTTTTTTTATATGTACATGGCGATTTGACCTGGGTTTATAGTTTTGTGCAATTTCCTGCCCTCCTATTTATTTACGGTAAAAATAAAAGAGTGAAAAGTTGTTAAGAATTCAATATGCACCAAAAACTGTTACAATTTTAAAAAGAAATTATAAAATATAAATCATATCATAGCAGTAGCCTTGATTTATGTTTCACATGATGCATGTTGAATAATAATTTTCGTATGACACTGCATAAAGTGGATACTTCATGCACTGTGAACGATGCGGTATATGAAGCTTTTTACGTCTCAATTTTACTACTATTTAAAGGCATAATAGTTGAAATTCTGTGTATCCATGTGTTTATAGTTCCTCTCACTGATCAATTTGTTTGGATATTTGTTGAATCTGAATGTCACCTTGTGCTTTGGCTCTCAAATGAGAAGACAGATCAATTTCAAGTATGACAACAATTTTAAGGCTGGTTGAGAGATTTGAGATTGCGGCTAATATAATATTGTGAACGATGGTAGTGGAGGCAATGATTATAACAAAGTACAGCATAAAGGAGCGAATGAAGAAATGGTATAGGATACGTCAAAATTTAGATATAGTGCTAGACATAATAATAATAATAAATAATAATAATAATAGCCTTTATTTGATGAATCCCAATATTAATACATATGTAAACAAAAATATTTTATTTTTTTTCAGTGATGACTCTTATTAGTGAGTATGTGATTAGTTAATTAGTTACTTATTTAGTACATTTATTTATGAGCATGTAAGTATACAAATAGGTTAATTACAACATTTACTGAATTCATTCAACCCTATTTTGAGCGTAGGCCTCTCCCAATTGTTGCCATTCTTTCCGGTTTTATGTCATCCTGCCAGCGTTTAGTTGGTCTACCCCTTCTTCTGTTTCTATCCAATAGTATCCATACTGTAGTGTTTTTTGTCCATCTGTCATTTTTGTTTCTCATAACGTGTCCTGCCCAGTTCCATTTTGATTGTTTTATTCTTTGTGATACATCGGCTATATTTGATCTTCTTATTTCTGTGTTTCTTACTCTGTCTTTTAAGCTAATTCCTAAAAGACTTCTTTCCATTCTTCGTACAGTTACATTTAATTTGTTCCAATGATTCTGGCTTAGGCTCCAGGTTTGGCATCCATAAATTAGCGTCGGTATCACACATGAATCAAATACTTTCTTTTTTAAATATGTTGGAAATTGTCCCTTGAAAATTTCTTTCAGAGACCAATATTTTTTCCATGCTAATACTATTCTTCTGTCTACCTCTTCTGTTATTCTATTATCAAAAGATATTGTTTGTCCAAGGTATATGTACTTTCCAACGTATTCTAAGTATGATCTCATCAGTTTGATGTCTTTTCTTGGTCCATTTGTCATAATTTTGGTTTTATTTAAATTCATTTGCAATCTCACCTCTTTGCTTTCGCGTCGTATATCTTCAAGCATGGATTCGAGAGCTTCCGGAGTTTCAGAAATGAGAACTATATCGTCTGCAAATTTGAGGTTTGATAAGTATTTTCCATTCATCTTCAGACTCTTTACTTCCCAGTTCAGTTCTTTAAAAATGGATTCGAGTACGCACGAAAACAGTGTCGGTGATAGAGGATCCCCTTGTCTTACTCCTCTTACAATGTTGAATGTTTTTCCCGGCCTCTCTAAAACTATTTTTGCTGTACTTTCATCATGGATATTTTTAATTATTCTTATGTATTTATGTTCAATCCCTGCTTGATTTACCGATTTAATAATGTAGTGGTGTTCAATACTATCAAAAGCTTTCTGAAAGTCTATGAAGGCAAGGTATAGTGTCATCTTATATTCTTTTGCTTTCTCGATAATTTGATTGACCGTTTGGAGATGGTCTGATGTGGAGAATCCTTTTTTAAATCCAGCTTGTTCCACTGTTATGAAGCTCTCAATTTTCTTATAAATTCTGGAGTGTAATATATTTGTAAATACTTTATATAGACATGAGGATAGACTGATGGGTCTATAATTGTCCAAAATTTCTCTATCTCCCTTCTTATGAATTAATATTATGTTGGAATGCGACCATTGCGTTGGCATATGTTCTATTTTGAGGATTTGATTAAAAAGGTAATATAGAGGTTCAACAAGTATTTCTACTCCATTTTTAACCATTTCATTGTTAATTTCATCGTCACCAGGTGCCTTGTTGTCTTTGAGATTCTTAATTGCATGTATTATTTCATCCTTCATGATACAAGGAATTTCCGACTCCTCCTCTAATTTTATAGTTCCTTTTTTTTCATCACCGGTATTGCTTGTATATATTTGAGAGTAGAATTCTGTCGCTGTGGAGAGTATGTCGACTCTATTTGTTTTCACTACCGAATTTTCTTTTATCTTGGTTATCCAGTTATTCCCAATACTTAATTCTTGCTCATTCTTTTTACTGCTCCTGTAGACCCCACAATGTCGTCAATTTTCTTATCGTTGTATTTTCTTAAGTCTTCTTTAATTTTCCTCTTTGTTAATTTTCGTACTTCGCAAAATTCTATTCTTTGTTGTGCTGTTTTGTTTTTCATATTTTTCAGAGCCTTTTTTTTTTTATTAGATCTAATGTTTCGCCAGATATTTCCTTATGTTGTTTCTTACTTATTTCCTTTGGTACTGCATCTAATATGATATTTTCTAGTAGGTCATAGTATTTTTGGAGGCTATATATGTCTTTAATTTCATGTTGTTTTATAGTGATAATTGATTTTGATAGGTTCTCCTGGAATATTGTTTCCATACCTAATTGTATTTTGCGGTTCTTTTTTCTGTTGAAGAGATCCTTTCTGCCTTTTTTTCCTAGGATAATTGTTGCTCCCACGAGCCTATGGTCTGAGTTAAATTTCAAATTTTGAATTACTTCTATATTTAGTATATTGTTCTTATTTTTGAAAAGGACATATTGCTTCAAAATATGGTTTACATCATTCTACAACACTACGAATTCCAAGAACTCATGGATATAAACCTTATGAATATCAAACCAATAAAAAATTATATATGAATTGATCGGGAATATAGAGTGCCAGACTTTATAAATCTAGAACCTTGTCCTAAGTGACACAAAAAACGCTATTTGTGACTGATTTTCTTGGGATCAACTACCCTGATAGCGAAGATCAAGTGCTTCAAGGGAGAACTAGAGTGCTATTTCCTAACCTGCTCAAGAAGGCGGCATCCATCTCTAAGTGAAACCTATTCTCGTATTCAACTACCCTTGTTACAAAAATTTCGTCTTACGTCTTTTTTGTACAATTTTTTTCTCATTCCATACCTATGTCGCCATCTGTATAACAAATTTGCACTAATTTTGTGAATTAGTACGTGCTAGACTCTTGATTGAAGGACGCTAATTTGGGGAACATGCGCGTCTTGTTCGCTCTCTTTCGTTCCTGAGCAGTGGTTGCAGACGAGTTTGGTTTTGAGCCGTCTTGTAATTTTTCTAGTTGTGCTAAATTTTATGGTTATTTTATTGTATTAAAATCAGTGTCACGATTTTGTTTATTATTTATTCACGTTATTCCAAATTTAGTATAAGTTTTGCTAGTGATTTCGTTTGAAGGCGACCCACGGGGTTACCCTTTTGATTTCTAAGCTTATCTCTTTCATCCCCAATTCTTTGTTAGTTTCTTGTGCTCAAAACCTTTTTACAACCTTGAAACTTTCATACTAAATTGATATTCTTCTTCTAAATTTATTTTTTTTTCTAAATTTAATAGATACATTCGAAGTAAAAAAACCTACGAGATTTGTGGCTATCTTCGTTCCTTCCTTGACCGGAAATTATTTCTTTTCGATATTTAGGACAAGATCCTGAATTTATAAAGTCTGTTACCCTATTGACTACCATCTTCCCGATCGATTTATATACAATTTGGCCGTAAGTCTGATCAGGGAAGATCAAGAACTGTTCCCACACGATTTTAAATTAAGCAATCCATTCTGTGGTATAATATAAGAGAACGCAGATCCGTATTACTAATTTATTAATTTTACTGGAAAGATGAAGAATGGTTTGGATTAATATTTGATTTCTTGACAACTTTGTACTCGATTATTCTTGCTATGAAATGAATAGAAGAGCAGGAAATGGCACAAAACTACGAGCCTGGGTTAAGTCGCTATGTACACCCTGATCATGCACAGACAGGTATATCCTTAGATAATTAATTGGCATGTCTGAGTAAAAGCTCGATTCATACTTCAGCATACAGAGAGATATATAACTATCCAGAAATCAAACAACAGAATGTTTAATAATTATAAAGTGGTGAAACTCCCAGAAAATTGGATTTTGCATACGTATACTCTTCTAACCATGCGTTTGTTTATTCATAATGTCCTAATATAACTAAATTCTATCTTATTGAGAATGGAGTGGAAAAGCAAATCCGGTCGAAGATCAATAATCATTTGAAAGGGTTTCAGATTAATCTTGATTTTGAAAGGATTGTTTCTCTTTGATTATGATGTATATACGGAATTAAGTTCATTATTCTCAATGAAAATAATAATAGACAATAGATAATCATCAAAATCCATGTTAATAAATAACTACACATCTATTGTACTTACCACACTGAAAGAACTACTTGATGAAGGAAGCAATTCAAATGGTACGTCTAGCAATATGAATTATAAGAGAGATCACTGGAATTCCTACAAGTATCACTCGAACTGCTACCTCCATCACTCAGTTTTCTCAATGCATTTGACATTAAGTATTATTCCTTCTTCCACTCTAAATAGATATAAATAATCTATGAGTATGGCGACAAACGCTGACTGATAAATGTGATGCAAATATAATATAAAATATCATTTAAGTGTATGTGAAAATCAAGGAGCTACAAACCTTTGAATATTTCAAATATATCATCAAAATCGTGATAGCTATGAAAAGAATACATACAATATCTGTTATGGCATATAGTCCAAAGTCCTTCTTCACACTATACATTCGTAATTTGTCTTGTCCACCACATAAAAATATTCTTGGAGCTTTTTTCTATGCGTCATCAGGAAACATTAAGTTATCAGTCGAAATGTATGTAAGTGAAATCATTATTTGTAGTTGGTTCTCGACGGAAGCGTACATTGACTTTGTAATAGCATGAAAACTCATCCTGTCCTGTTTTTAATCATCCATATTTTCGTATTCAACGGTACGTGAGTAATTTGATTTGTGTAGAAAATGTGCATGATCTCAATAACCGTGTGGAAAAAGCGCCAAACAAAAACTGCATATGTCCATTCCTGTAGTTGAATGCTTTGTTTAATCCAAATACATCCACATGTTGATTAGGAATTCACTCACACATTTTCTTTCTAGAACAACCCCACAGTTGCTGCAATAGATCCTCCTAACTATATTCAATAGCAAACAGTGTTTTATCGAAAATAAAGCAAAGCAAACTGACAGTCCTGTTGTTGTCAATTATATGGTGATTCATTGTTTCCAAAAGCTTTTATTTCCGATAATAATGCTGTCGTGTTTTTTTTTACTTTTCAAAATAGATTGAAATTCAATCACTGAATTCAGCAGCATCAAAATGAAAAATTGTTCTTCATTTAACAAGTATTTTGGTTTGATGAAGTATGCATCACTTTCACTTGAGATGACATCAATAAATCGATCTGATTCAGATATGTACCAAAACCTATTTTGAAATACTGTTTTTGATTTAGTCGAACTATCCGTTGCTCAGAATATATAGTATCAGCACAATAGTACACCACCGCTTCGGCTAAGACAAGTGATTGCTTAGTACTGCAACTAATCCCAGACGCCATTTAATGTAAAATTATATGCCCAGTCACAAAATTTCAACCTGATCGGTTCGACTTTGTTCCTGCTATCGTAGAAGATTGGCCACACACATAGACTAACAAACCGAATTCACTGTGGAAATCGTATAGTCTTCTATATCCGCTGCTGTTTTGAGAGAAATAAATCAACACACTCGCATCCCTTTTACCTTCAATTGGTGAAGGCTGAGGAAGTAGGAATGGGGCATTATTCATCATAACAGAATCACAAATTGAAATAAAATGTCTGAACCCTTGTTATACTTTAGGCTAGCTTCCCCTGGAAGGATATGAATATGTTATTTTCATGACCTACAAATTTTCATCCGTCAAGTACTTGACATTTTTGTTGCGTCTTATATTTTCCCATCTTTCGCACATTTTGTTTCACGTCGATATTGCATTTCTAAGCTGTTATGGTAGCATCTCATCTGAAATGTAACATCATATATTGCATTTCCATGAGATCAGCTAGCAGACCTTGACAATGTTGTCCGTACATATTCGACGTTGTTACGGATCTCAGTATTACCATAAAACCACGATGCAGTGTTCCCAACTTGTAAGTCTCAACTTGTTCCTTGATTGGTTGCATCGTAAGAAGCACAACAACAGGCACGTATCGTATATCGTGGATTGAGCAAGTGAGCGCACAATGCAATATTGTGCATCTTGTTAAAATGTACTTTCTGAATATGAGATGATGTTATGATATTGTGATTTGTTGATGTTAGATATTCTGCAGAAGTGACTATATGTACGCTAATCAAGAAATGTGTTGCATAGATGCAAACTGAAATTTGGGATTAATTGTTGTTCCCGACTTCACACAAAGTGAATTGGATGTTGAATAATCAAGTTTTATTCATACTCTTAATTATATAACTGTTTTTTCAAGAGAGAGGAAGCTCTAAAGTATGTTAGTAGAGCAAACTAACGAAAAAAAATATCAGCAAAGCTCACACCACGGTGGTCAAAAACATGAAATAATGTAGCTGCATTATATCCAACTGAATCTACTATTCAAATATCAATTCACTAGCTACATGAATAAATAATAGAGCGACGTTTACATATCAAATGATACGTCAAAGACTGCCTCTAAGTTCAATTGAATATAGTAAGTATAGTGGAATATAGAAGCTCTTCACCTTGAGGCTTTTTTATTATAAGGTTTTGGCTAGAGAAATATTAATTGTTATAAAGAGCTCATTCACTTGATCTTGGGACTACAATATAGTCCACAATAAAGAACATAAGAAGTATGGAGCAAAAAATCAAGATGGACTTAACTAGACAGTTCTAGACAACAAAAAAGTATAAGATAATACAAAATTTACAGATGACAAAACATTGAATAGACTACATATCCAATATATTGACATCAGATATGATTAATAAGTCAGTTTGAAGAACGTTAACTTTGGACAACAGAAACAAGATTTACCTATAAGATAAGTAAAAGTTACAAGGCTAGGTAAAAGTACATATAACATCACAATTTTAAAACAATTTGCATGGTACGTTCACAAATCTCTGATCGAAATTTAAAACCCTTCTCTATAGTGGAACCACACAGTGATTACATTTCTTCCGCGTTCAACGTTCTCAATCAAATTAAAGCTCACATAGGTCAGTTATTCAGATGTGTTAGCATTCAATACAAAGATACAAAAAGTAGAGGACTCGTAAAAGTTCCAGCTTTTCTCTCAGCACATTAACATCTCATTTACCAACATTTTTTTTGTCATACTCTTTCTTGAGATATAAAAAAACTCAGTTTCTCAAATGAACTTATTCGCCTTATCAAGCTACCAGTACACGAATAAAGGAGGAACAGATATACAGAATATCAATTATCTGCAAGATACCAGGAACTGCGAATCATATTGTTGTACACTCGAATTTCAAGCCATGCAATATCAATACAGCGTTTCAAACAATCTATTGCACCCGGATTTCTAGAAGAGCTATCTTATATTACATTGACAGAAGGAATATCAAACAATACCGACTCCGAATCCAGTAATCAATTTGAGATCAGAGCACAAGTGAACGTAAATCGCAGGCTTGACACTTACACGTGGACGCAAAACCGATGACAACGACTGCGGACACAAGATGAATTAATGTGCTGAGACCACGAGATTGTGTACTCACAAAACAGTGGTCCTCAACATAAAATATGATCCTATCCATAGTGTAAATAAATTGATCAAGAAATTCACGAGAGTTTATAGATAAATATATCTGTGAACGCAATTTTTACTCAACCTGTAGTTTTCCATTGGTCAAACTGAATTCGAGTCAAAAATTCAATCATGTCATGGATTTAATTGAAGTTATAAGAGATAGGCAAATGATTTACAAACTGATGCTTATTGAAATCAAAATTTTTGTCTTGCTGCATTTGATAGTCACGGTCCTATGAAATAAACACAATTACTGAGCATACTGTGTGATAAATTTGTTCAAATGATTAAAATAAGAGTACCAGATAAAGAAAAATCTGTCCTTTACATTGTTAATTAATTTCCAGTTATTTTTCCAACGACTATAAAAACTACTTATCTCAAATTTTTCATCAATTTCACATTATATCGACAACTGGAGGAATCATTCACTATTTTTTTTATGGAAGAACTACTGAAATAACGGAACTTAAACACTTCGATACTTGCATATGGAGATATGTAAAGTTCAGTTAATGATTGGAAACTGTGTTGCTGACGAACAATATATTCTTCAAAACTTTCTGAATTTCGTCGATATGATTCACAAGAAGTTCAGACTCAGAAGAGCCACAAATTCCTAACAAACTTATATCTTCAACTCTTCCAGCAAAAATATTTTTTCGAATTAGCTTGACAGCTACAACAAAGTTTCAAAAACAATTTGAAGTTGAAGATTTCAGTGGTAAACTTTCCCAAAACCTTTTATGAGTCGTCCTTAGCAACTTGTTTTGCGACCTAGTGATCGATATACTCTGAGAATGGAAACTGCGCATAAAACTAATTTAGATAAAATTACGTTATGTAATTATAAATAGACTCAATTTTGTGATGAACTACTATCAGAATAATTAATATCTAGCAGATGTAATTAGGATATGATGGAAATCATTTTCTATTAAGATGATCGTTTCATGAATTAGGATCATCTCTTATAACTTTGTTTTCAGTGGGAATAGTGCGATGATTACATATATTAATACTTATATAAAACTTGATGTCTGAATGAATGCTGAAAAAGCAAGTGCAATGTATAAGTGGTAATATGAATAGTGGTTATGAATCTGACCTAATACAAACATTTGACGATGGTCTAGAGCTGATTAGAATAAGATTGAGAGATTGTACCAATAAAAAAAATTAATGAAATAAAAATCTGTCCAACTACCCCTTACAATCTGTAACTAGATAATATTGTTAGGAATAAATTGATATTCCAGTCATAATTTCATTTACACCAAAGGAAATATCGGTGATGAATATTCTCCCATCATTTTCCGTTGAGTAAATGGTGTTGAAATACTTTGGTATCAAATTTTAACGAAGTGTTTACCCTTTGAAGTACTGTAAATGAGAACGACACATGTTAGTAAACATTTACAAACTCCAAATGCTTTTAACTATGAGTGGTGGTTGAAAAGGATTAGTCTTACAATAGTTACCGCGTTTGATAAAACACAAAGAGCTTGTTCCATTTTGATTACAATCTGTGTAAGACTCATCATCTATTACGTAATCTAATCGATACCCTTCAGAAAATAAATGAAAATAGGATATTGCAACAGCAACATAACATACAATAAACTTTGTAACAAGCTGCAATTCTGGTGCAGTTTCGTTTGTGGAAACAATCAAAATGACCGTCCTAGAAATGTGAAGCCAAAATTGCTCTTGTCAGCATGTGATTTAACAGAATTAGCACCTAGGAAATATCTGAAAGGATATAAGATCTGAGCTCTAGAGCTGAATGTAGACATTACATATCTGTGTAATATGAGTTTTGTTCCATTTGCTGGAAGGAATGTTGTATGAAATATTAATATCAGAAACACTAGGACACTTTGTTTCTTGACACTGCTTTGTGATGTTTCTACGGATGAAACTGTAACATAACTCTGTTTTGTGCACGTTAAACACAATAAAACGAATTGTTATTGTTGATTCTAGAAGCAGTTCTACTTCTCAAATTCAAGAAATTTCTATGTAATCTTTACTAGATTTTCATCAAAACGGCTTCTGTTCTTGTGAAGAACTTATTGATAAATACGTGAGACATGAAAGCATATTATGTCATAAGATTAATGAGTTCATCAATTCTTCATGATCTATGAGTTCATCATTCTCATACCCAATTTTTAGTGAGTCAAATATCAAGTAGTGAACTTTCTCCATTATACTAGTAACTTATTTACTTCTTTTCATCGTTATTCCAATTCTCTGACACTATTTATCCCCTAACCACGACACGACTCTCTGAGTCTGACTTCACACCGCAAGATCTATTATCATAGGTATTTGCTCAGTGAATAGTGTAGGCGGTGAGTGGTTATATTGTTTCAAACCAGACTATTGGGTATTGACAGATGACGCAATTTGTTACTAAGTTTTGCAGCAAATTTTTCCTCAATAAAGCACCAGAGAAATTATAGCATTATGATTTAATTCACATTCTGATAGAGATAATAAATTTTTGTAATTGATGAATTGATAACAAAAATATATATTCTTTCACGGTCGGAGTACAAAAATCAAATATATTACAAGAATCAATGATTTGCCGTCCAGAGCAGTTGCTTCCAATTAATGAAGCATGAGAGCATTTGGGGTGGTAGTGGTACATGGCAACCTTCAATAATAACACAAAATTAGAGTACTATATTAAAATTCACAGCTAGCCTGGCTGGCTGTACAAATATTGCATTTTATATTCTGTTTCATGAATACATTCTGTGAATTTATTCACAAGTGTATATGATCTATTCGAAACCCTCCCAAAATATTATAGCATAACCAGCAGTATAGCATGAATCAACAAGAACTCTTAGGTGGTATTTGATTCTAATATGAATAGAAATCATCAATCAAAAGAATAATCTACGCATTGATTCGCAGGTGTGGTTTCTTCAACCTCGGAACGCTCTACCTGGCGGATAATAAATGTTGTTATATTTGTTCCTATTTGTGCTATTCAGTGAATATGCTAAGTTTCCTCACAATTTTCAAATTTGTCCTCCACTCTCTTAACAAATGCTGTCTAATGTTAGGAAGACTATTGTCATGAATATTCATATCTTAGTTACCTTCATTTATCATCATAACGCTACGAGTATCATCCTTTGTATTTCTACGACTATACAATTCATCAAATAATGGTTCACTCAGACAACCAATTTTCTGCTGTTACACTATATATCATTTGATATTATTATATTACTGAGTAGTATCTCGCGGAATATTACTAATAGTGTAGTGATCACAAACGAACAAGCTCTGCCCATATAAACTCGCTGTGTTATTGGAAAACCCAACAACACCGGAGGTGGAATTATGTTTGCTGGTAGCATATCTTGTTTTATCAACTGTATGTTCGAATCTATTTAAAACTATGTTTGTATTACCTAACTATTGATTATTGCTGATGCACTAGACAGTCAAGAGATGCATTTCATATATGCTCGAAGTAAGGCATTGTTAATCGGATCCTTTCCACCTCCTCATTTTATTTTTCCACCTGAAAACCAACTCTTTGAATATGGAATTTCGATCTACTTCTCAATAATAACTGTCTTTTGTCTTTCTACCTTGATTGTATTCACTAGGCCCGTACTTCCGCAGGTATAGTTACGTCAAAAATGGTGCATAAAACCCGTATAACACACACAGTTTAACATTCAAATGTACATTATTTTCTCACAAATGAAATTATTTCTTCCGGTATGACACATAAATCAATGTTTACATATATTTTCTTGAGGACCTTAGATATTATATATTCTAAGGTTTGATGTGATGAGCAAAATGTTTTTAATATTTTCTAAAATTTCTGGTTTAAGCCTATTGGTTATGTCCCTGGGTTGACCTTTTGATGAACACAGCTATTTTTCTCTTTGTTTGCTACGTTTTTACATCGCTACCGTGTGTGTTGCCAGATAGCCCCATTTATTATTATTATTATTATTATTAGTGAAGGGCTTGTGCGTCCAACCGCCTGTATCACTGCGACCTAAAGATCTTTTGTAATGTAGCCCTAGTTATTTAATCCTGTGTGATATTGAGGCTTTTAAAGAACCTTAGTATCCTTCCAGGACTAGATCTTTCACAATGTTGACCGACACGAATGCCTTTCCAAAGTGAGATTTCCTATGAGAGACTACAGCTGCGCATTCACACAGCACGTGCTCTGAAGTTTCTTCGTCTTCTAGACATAGACGGCATATATTATTTTCAGCTTTACTAATTTTGTGTGGATGGTAATTAGGAGGACAATGACCAGTTAGAAGATCTGTCAAGGTTCTTAGATCCCCTTTGCTGAGAGAAAGTATCTCCTTCAGGTTTGTTGGTGAAGGCGGCAGAAAGCGTTTTGCCTGTTTATTGCCTTTGACGTTGTCCCAGTATGAGGCTTTTGCAATATCCTCCCATACTTTTAATTCTTTCTTTATGTAGCTCTTTAGAAGACCACAAGAAGGTTCAGGTCAGCAAAATGGTAAGCCAACTCCCTTCTTAGCAAGCTCATCCGCATCTTCATTGCCTTGTACCCCTTCATGCCCTGGCACCCACCAAAGAATTACATGGTTTCTTACTGCCAGTTGCTGCAGGGTATTTTTGCAATTCCAGACCAGCTTTGATTGACAGGTGTGGGCACCTATAGCTTTCAGAGCGGCCTGGCTGTCTGATAATATATTAATTGTTGCTCCTTTGAAACCTTTCTCTAGGTTTATTCTGGCGCAAAGATTTATAGCATATACTTCTGCTTGGAATATTGTGGCACTATTACCTAAAGACTCATAAATTTGAGTTCTTGGTCCGGATATTCCTACTCCAGTTCCACCACTTTCTAGTTTTCAACCAGGACAAGGAGCCTCTTTTGAAGTTAGTTCCTCCTATTGCCCATATTTTGCGGTCTGTTATAATAGCCTCATTGTTGCTTTGTTAATTTGATTCTCAATTTGAAGAGATAACAAGAATGAATACTGATCCAGCTATGCCATTTAAAATTGCATGACCTGACTGAGATTTGAACATATAGGGTATTCAATCTTTTTGTTTTACTTCCGAAATCTAACATTTGAAGTAGTGTCTACAGTTGCATCCCCGATCTAAGATGATGTTGGCTTCAGCCCCGACTTTTAGATTCGAATTTTCTATGGAAAACAATTCTTTTTTAGAATTGTCCATTTTTTGAATGTTCCATAGCACAGCACTTCACATATTTCACAGTTTTTGTGTGAAATTTTTATTTATGTGATTTCTTCTTTATCTTGTCAGCCGTGAAATCGGCATTTGTGCCCGATAGATGGTGTTGTTTGTAGTTTTTTTTGCTGCAGCGCACCTTTTATCGTAATGAGTTTATACACTCTGGGATCCAAGTCTTGATTATCTTGGGCTTGGCTATACTGTACTGAGGAATCCTAATGAGGACGAAACATTTATCTACAGTTGCATCCCCAATCTAAGATGATGTTGGCTTCAGCCCCGACTCTTAGATTCGAATTTTCTATGGAAAACAATTCTCTTCCAGAATTATTCATTCTTTGAATGTTTCATAGCACAGCACTTCACATATTTCACAGTTTTTGTGTGAAATTTTTATTTATGTGATTTCTTTTTTATTTGAAATATATTTTTCATTATACCTGCATTGAAACAACGCGTTTCAACGCCCGTTTTGTCAGTCGAAACAAGACAATTGCAGACAAATGCGAGTATAGCCGGGCAGGAACAGGCCTGTTTCTTCCCGAGGGGAGAAACAAGCTTGTTTCTGCCCGCTGAATTAATTTTTTACATCGTTTTATCCCTGGCAGAGTCGCATTTGTTCATTGTCAATCTCTAAATGAAAATCATATAACCTTAGTTAATTTGATAGTTGTTGTATTCGGAACTGTAAATTAAATTAAAAAGACGCTTAGTTTCAAAAAAAAAAAAGTATTAATACGACAATTTTAAGTACACCACAACATCTTATTGATGAAGCACAAGCAGCTACTCTCGACTTGCTACTTGCAAAATCAATAAAAAAATATTCACTTTGTTATGACAAATTTGTAATGTGGAAAGTTTCAATGCAGGTATTATGAAAAATACAGTGTGTGGCACGGGACAAAACACGACTTCAGCCGAGGGTAATGCCGGCCCTCGCTTCGCTCGGGCAAGCAACGCTCACCCTCAGCTGAAATCGTCTTGTTTCGTTCCTAGCCACACAATATACTATTGCCTATGTTCAAGGCTCGTATTCCCCACGTTTTAATTCGTTCTTTAGGATAAAGATAACATATTTCTTTTTTATGGCTTTGAAGCAAACTAGATACAATCTGCTGGTGCAGTTATTGCGTGAACTTATATTATCGACAAGCATTGAAGGGAGTAGAACTCGTTCTATTTTTTCCTTTACAATTTGATTAGAACTTTTTCTGTATGATTCATTCAATGTATAATAATGAACAATAAAATGAACATTTCAATGAATTATGTCATATTAATTTTTAAGAAATATGATGAACTTGAAATTTCACGGCTAGTTCTCAAATGCTCTGATTTTTTTTCTATTCAGAAAGTTGATGAAGCATGAATCGACTGACAACAACTCTTCTGAAAAGCCTGTATGATTCCTTCAATAGATGAGGATCCAAACTTATGTTGATGTTTTATCACCGCATAAGTTGATTGAATACCTCTTTCAATCATCCCCTCAACAGCAGCAATGTTTTTCTTAGCAGCAGCCTTGAAAGATATCCCTGCAAATTTTTTTATTGCACCAACGGTAGATTGTAGGTGAAGTAGGGACCTGTTCACTGAAAAAGTGATCCAAAATATCCTCACTCTTATACAGGGTGCTAGAAACTTAAGCTAAAAAAATTCATGGCATATACATTTCGATGTGCCAATTCACAATCAAGAGAATTTTTCAAAATTCGCAAAATTATGTCAGGGCTTCAAGAAGAGTACATTTCTAGTGCCACTGGTCGACACGAAATTTTTGATGAAGCTGATAGATGAGTACTTTTAATGTTAAAACAGTAAATAAATTAATTCTATTTTGACGTTTTGTTCTTCAGAACAGCGATAAGCAAATGAGTTCAGGTATCCATAAAAATTTATTCGTTTTCAATAATGAATAAAAATATTTGATAGTAAATATTCGAAATGCTCTCCTTTCATCCCTACACAAGCTCTGCACCTTCACAAAAATTGTGCCCTTACTCTCTCAAAAATGCCCGGATTTCTTTGATTTGTCTCACATGAAGGCAATACGCGATGTGGATAGGCTTCTTTATAAAGAGACCGCTCTTGAAGTGCGTTTCCATTAGCACAACCATACATAAAAATCATATCGCTCATTTCAATATTATAATAGAAAAGCATGTTTCTTTACTTTTATAGAGAAACCACTGTTCAACTACTTAATTTTATGATCAGTGATAGTGTAGGTATTATTACGAAACGTGAGAATAGAATCAATCAAATTTTTAAATGGTAAAAATACTCATTTATTAGCTTCATTGGAAATTTCATGTCGTCCAGTGGCACTAGAAATGTACTCTTCTTGAAGTACCTCCACAGTTTTTCTTTTTGATTGTAAATCCGCACTTCAAAATGTATATGTCAAAAAAAAATTTACCTTTTTTTTAACGCCCTGTTTGTGCTTGAACCCATCAACTGGAAAATATAAAATCATGATTCGAGACTTTCTCTTAGCTAATTTCATATTTTGACTAGCTACGATAGTTTTGTTAAATATTGTCGAGATTCAATAGATTTAATTTTAGAAAATCGAATATTGTGTCTGCGAATAACTGAATGAAATGAGGGTGCTTCTTCAGATTTTTATGATCAATCTAATTCTCTCATTTTCTTTAATACAGAACGTTGGCAGACATCGATTCATATCTAAAAAGAAAATTGGGACGACAGGTTACTTTTGTCAAATGAAGCTACCTACAAATTACAATTGATTGAGACTCACATTTATCGAAACATATAAATTTTTCAATTACCCATCTCCTTAGGCGTGTATAAACTCTCTCTTGTTTTCCAAAGTACTATTATATTTCCTATATTTGTTCCAACAAATATCTGTCCATCATACTGTGACTCTGCTGCTATTTCAAGAAGCTTGACACAGAGATTTGTGACTTCCACTCACGTTATCTGTATGTCGTATAGAAACGAAATTATACTACCATTCCATAAACAATTTTCTGAAGTAAATCATGTAATAAGAGAAGAATTCATTTTCTTCCTGCATTTGCTGCGGAAACAGCAATTATTTTGAGCTTGCATGCCCGTGATCAGAATATTAATCATGAAACTCTTGTCTACAACAACTGGAAACCTAATAAAACTATTGAAGTTGGAAACACTTTTCATAGATTTGTAATTTACCCAGAGAGCTACAAATAATAATTTTCATCCGATAACTGGAGCAATAAATTCCAATAAGAAATATATCGGCAGATTTCGGCGTGCAAAAACGATATTAGATACATCGATGGAAAATTTACGACGAACGTTGGATAACACAAAACAGAAACTTAATCTTCAAGCACATAAGACTTTATCGAACTATTCTATCCAATCACTAGAATTACCAATCATGATAATTTTAATCTGATATAAATATGTTTTTTTCATGGAACTCATTATAATACACGATAATACTATATATTACATAGATGTATATAATGTTGAAGTACGTAACATTGTTACCCTTATAAAATTCACACAGGAAACACAAGAAAGATATATCTTTTCTGATTCTGCAAAGCAGAGCAGCCGCACTCAATTCCGAGCAGTCAGCTAAACGGTATATTTATTGATACCACAGTTTTCTAACCTTTGTACTCACCACTAGACTGTTTCCCGCGGCGCCCACAACGATCAGCAAACTGTAGAGTGCAATCAGAATCTCGAAAGCTGGTTCATCCACTTTTCTATTCAGCATGTATTGTTTCAACAAATCCGAATTGATTTTCTGACTCGCATTGTACAACCAAGTTATGTTGTCAGTAATATTAATGTAAGGCATAAAATCATTGGTTGAATTAAGTCCATCCATTTTAATATGACTCCAATATTTGTGATGTCAAATGACATTAATGAACATAATAGTAAGAATAAACTCGAGATGATAAAAGATGATCAATTTTGAAGCGTAGTGAAATTTTTGTGGTTAATTAATCTTTGTCTTCATTATTATATCTTCCGCGATACTGATGCCTGTAAAAAAAAAAATAATTATCAGAATAAATCCTCCAGTAGTGATAAAAGAATATAATTAATCTTTATATGAAACACTATATTGTGTACTAGGTAATCTATTAGCTCTGCCAGACACTGACAGATGAAGGCTAATGCGCTTATAAAGAATATATGTTGTGTATACATAGTAGTTAATCTAATAGAGATACATCACAAAACATTGTTGAATCCTTGATTATTCACTTTTTTCGGGAGACGCATTTCGTTTTTTACATTTCCCTCTTCCCTCTGAACTTGGCTATTCCCGCAACACAAATGACGAGTAAACTAACAAAGCATTTTTCGCATTTTCTATAGTCCACGCATATTTCAGCTTTATCAGCAACAATACATACGAGGTAGTTGAATTATGAGACCCGAATCAATTTTTTCTAGCGTCACTTTAAAGAAATTAAAAAGTATTCCAACAAAAATATGTTGAAGGAATAAAGAAGATTCTATTTTAGATAATTCCGTATCGAAATGCTGTAACATGAGTAAGAAACCATGCATACAACTTGAACGATATTCTCTAAAATGCATTTTCAATAAGCAAGCACAATCGATTAAATATAAACTTAACGGTGAAAATTAATCAATTTTCTATAATGAATATTCTTTTATTGTTTCCATTCTAGTATTCACTCAAACGGACCGAATAAACGAAAGCTGTATTGTTTAGTAATATTCAATTGAGACATATCATATATTCTCTTGTGTTTGACAGATGAGTTCGAAACAAGTACACGCTTCAAAAATACAAGTGTCATATCGAGAAGTGCAAATAAATTTCCGTCAACAGCCTTTGCATTCATGTTGGCTTGGTTACAGTATTCAAAGCGTTCGTGCCAAATTAAATTTGCCATTTATATGAATTGTAGCCGATTCAACATTTTTGTTATCCTTAGTTCACATAATACCAATTAACTTGATTGAATGGATTCTAATTTCATTAGAACATTTGGATGATTACATTTGAATGCCACATGGACTCATAAAACGGTTTTGATTAAATTTAGAAATAAATGAATTGAAGTTTATTAGTTGGATGAATTCAGCTCCTACTATAACATCGCTAGCAGTGAATGATTGATTAATTATTGTACGATTGGAGGTCTATATTTTCCGGCTGATTTCCTCTGGCATTTTTCCACGGTTTATTCCTCCAAAGTAATTCGATACGCCAAAAAAAATATTCTGAAGAATAATGTCCCCCTATCGAATTGTGCATGGACAAAGTTAAACTAGAATATATTACTCAAGTATTTCAGGTTCCACGCATTTTTTGTTGTTTTAACAGAACAGAGGAGCGCATTCTATGCTTCGAATAATGTACCAACAAATATTTACCTAAGCAAACAAGAATTTATGGAATATTTAACGCTGAAAATTTACATTTGGTTCGCAGAAATTATGCAGAACATACTTTATCATGCAAAGGTACCTGTGGCTTTTAGCTTACAATGTTAAAGCATTTTAACAGAATTCAAGTTGTTTATAAAACTAGAATTATACCTCTGATTTATGAATTTTTCATTGACAAATGCTACGAAGAATAAAGTTCTTGTTTCATAATAAATATTATCATTTTGGAGATACAAGTAGCTCAATTGATTATTGCACAGTGATCTCACCATCAGAATAAAAAAAAAATCATATTGAAATAATCAGTGTAATTTGTGACTGATTGCTCGATTCTCTTGAATAGTACCTCAAATGGAAGCTACAACATTATGATCATAACAATATGTATTGCATCCAAAATTGTCTGTAAAATAGAAAAATATGCGATAGGAACTTCATTATTCCTATATTTTATTCTAAGACGCAATATTTCACGATAAAATGGAAAATATCTAGTATCTGATATGATAGATCCTATGTTTCTAAATCCTAAACATCTATATATTAGATCCTCACAAATTATCCCTCAACAAATTAGAATAAACAACTTTTTTGTACGCACTTACGAAGATTTCAACAGAAAATATATCAAATATTTCATCAATACTCCGTAAATGTTTTAATGACTTTTTACACGTGTGACTTTCAATGATTTATCTACGATCGTCCATATTTTCACGAAACATTTAATTATAAACGAATATTTTTTTCTTTCCCGAATGAAGCTTTGACGCTTACTATTGATAAATTGATAAATATGTTTTTGGAGATTTAAGGAAGCGTTCATGTGTTGCGCTTTGCATAATCAAATTAATACAAAGTAATTCGACAATTTATAATAAATGATAGATTATATGAGGGAAAAGTATATAAAAACGAGAAGTATATTCTTTTCCCGAAGGCAATAGCTATTTTTTATTCACTAAATATTCTGAACTGAAAGAATATAATTCAGTTCTTCTATTAAAACATACCAAAATCAAATTATATTGGTCCATTGCCCTCCACAATGGAGAATAATTCATAAATAATTGAGAAAAATTTTACTTAAATCAATAATTTCTCCAAAATTGTTGAAATAAATTTCGAGTCATTTTAGAAGATTTTACCATAGACTCGAACCAAAATAGTTCAGCCTTTTTCTGACAGGTGGCTGAACCATCGGTCTGGTTTGAAACTCTCAGAAATTCTAATGCGAAAATTGATTCCAGCGATTTTGAAGGAGTGAAAAACCATTCACTCCTTTGTGCATATAATTTTCATGATAAAATTTCAGAATTGCGCAGCATTTATAAGTGATAGAATGAAAATTAATCACTTGGATAATGGTAAAAAGAATTGTTATTAGAATACGAGTTTGTTATTAACAATTGATTGTTTGTAAAAAAATTGTTATAAATATATTATTGTTATCAACATAACAATTTGTTATAAGCAATTAATTTTCAATAAACCATTTATTAGGAACAATGATAATATTATAAGTTAACAAATGTAGTGTAATTGCAGATTATCGTACTTTTCCGATGAATCATAATCACTGATTATCTTGCACAATTAATACGAATTAATGGGCATGAAAGAATATTAATAAATTATAACATAAAGACAGCTTCTCTGTGCAAACAACGATAGAAAAATCAAAAATAATAAGTTAAATCTTGTTTGAAACTGCTACTGCTGCGCTAAATAATCTATAAATCACTCGTTACATTTCTGGTATTTTAATTTTGTGATATTCTTAGGGTATTCTTGCGAAAAAAATACACTATAATGTTTACTTTGGCTGTCTGGCTGGCTGGCGTGACGCTGAGATCTCAGCAACTACAGCACTTACAGACTTGAAACTGGTAGCTGCTGTTTTGTAGGTTTCTTATTCATACACATAGCTTCAGGTGAAAAATTCAATAAATATTCAAAAAGTAATCACTGCTGAAATATGCATAGTTGAAATTTGAAAATTACTGCACAGAATAAGCAACATGTCGGTAATTAAATTTTATACTTCAAATTTTGTACTGATATGAGTTCCTACATATGTAGTCTTGGGGGTAATTGCAGCAAATTTTCAGGTAGATATTTTTTTTCATATTTATACTTGAAAATATTGCTCAAAAGTGGTTTATTTTGTTTATCACAAATTTTAAAAGTCAACAAAAAATGAAAAATCTGGTAAATGTTGCTGCATTTTTTTTTCCTTATATATGTTATGCTATTGTTGGTTTTATGTCTTGCAAGTGCAATCGGAAATCTTGTCTTGAAATGTTTCAAGCCATTTGTTGATATTTTTCTTATTGACAAATCGACTAGTTCAGCGTTTCCCAAAGTGTGGGTCGCAGAAAATTTCTGCTGGGTGGCGGAGCTTCTTTCTCAACCTTAATGTACTGAAAAAATGAGTGGACGCTTCAATTTTGGTATCGTGTTATAATAGCGAATATTTTGAAAAATGAGAATAGTTATGTATGTATCTAGTGCGCGAAATTATACTTTGGTGCTTGAGAATGGAAGTCTTTCGAAAGCTCCAAAGAAATTTTGTGCACGTGTAGCATACAAAATTTTTTCTACAGACGTCAAAAAATTTAAAAAATATATTAAAATCATATTAGAATACAAAAATTAGTAGAATTATTTTTCTTGACAACGTGCACAAAGTACTTTGTGCACGTTTGCCAAGATAAAATCAGTGCATGAAATATTTCGTGCCCGATGTCATGATGAACAACTCCAATGCGACATTTCGTATGCTCATATTGATGTACAAATGTCGTGATTTTCAGACGTTTGTATAAAAATTTAATTGCAGTCTTTTAGCTTTGGAAAAATAGAATATACTGTAGGTCAGAAATAGTTTATAACCAATTGTGAGCTTGGTATATTTTTTTTGCTGTTCTGAATCTTTTTTTTCAGAAATTGGGTCAAAACTATAGACGTCATAGATAGAGATCGCCCTGATCTCTATCGTATGCGTAGCGTATGACTTTTTCATTGAAAATTTTCTCTTTCTTCGAAATCTTGTTTTCGATTTCTACTATTCCTCGTAGTTTCTGAGCTATTGCAAAAAAACTAGGCGACTTTTTTTGTTTCTTTTTTTGTTAAAAACAACTGCAATTTTTGTTGGAGGAAAAAATTCTGAAAACATCTTCTTTTGAATATTATTTCGAATCGAATAGCTCATATTTTTTTCTATAATACCTGCATTGAAACAACGCGTTTCAACGCCTGTTTTGTTAGTCGAAACAAGACAAATGCGAGTGTAGCCGAGCAAGAACAGGCTTGTTTCTGCCCACTGAATTAATTTTTTACATCGTTTTATCCCTGGCAGAGTCGCATTTGTTCATTGTCAATCTCTAAATGAAAATCATATAACCTTAGTCAATTTGACAGTTGTATTCGTCACTGTAAATTAAATTTAAAAGACGATTAGTTTCAAGAAGAAAAATATTAATACGACAATTTTAAATACACCACAACATCTTATTGATGAAGCACAAGCAGCTACTCTCGACTTGTTACCTGCAAAATCAAAAGAAAAATATTTACTTTGTTATGACAAATTTGTAATGTGGAAAGTTTCAATGCAGGTATTATGAAAAATACAGTGTGTGGCACGGGACAAAACACGATTTCAGCCGAGAATGATGCCGGCCCTCGTTTTGCTCGGGCAAGCAACGCTCACCCTCAGCTGAAATCGTCTTGTTTCGTCCCTAGCCACACAATATACTATTTCACAATACCTGCATTGAAACAACGCGTTTCAACGCCTGTTTTGTCTGTCGAAACATGACAATTTCAGACAAATACGAGTGTAGCCGGGCAGAAACAAGCTTTTTTCTGCCTTAGGAGAGAAACAAGCTTGTTTCTTCCCGCTGAATTTGTTTCTTACAACGTTTCATCCCTGACAGAGTCGCATTTGTTCATTGTCAATCTCTAAATGAAAATCATATAACCTCAGTCAATTTGACAGTTGTTGTATTCGTCACTGTAAATTAAATTTAAAAGACGATTAGTTTCAAGAAAAAAAGTATTGATACGACAATTTCAAGTATACCACAACATTTTATTGATAAAGTACAAGCAGCTACTCTCGACTTGTTACCTGCAAAATCAAAAGATGAATATTCACCTTGTTATGACAAATTTGTAATGTGGAAAGTTTAAATGCAGGTATTATGAAAAATACAGTGTATGGCACGGAACAAAACACGATTTAAGCCGAGGGTGATGCCAATCCTCGCTTCGTTCGGGCAAGCAACACTCACCTTCAGCTGAAATCGTCTTGTTTCGTCCCTAGCCACACAATATACTATTCTTAGAAAACTCACTCGACTAGACTGAAAAAAGTGTTGTGGACTAGTTTCAAAATATCCCTCCGATATTTAAATACGTATTATTGGAACTGACAAACTGAAATTTTTGTTTTTCATAGAACCATATTTTTTACATTGAAAATCACATCAAATACTGTCACTTTTTATACGATCGTACATGGAAGTAGTCTGTAATACTCAGTGAGTATTATCAGCATCACTCAAAATGCATAACTCAAATTAGAAAAGTCGTTAACAAAACTCATCATGTTACATATATCTTACTTTTTGAATTGCTTAATGGTTTTTTTTATTACCCTTGTAGCTTGATACTCGCCTTAATTGCCGTGGGGCAATTGAGAATGCTCTGATTTTCAATAGACTCGAGAGGCTACTTGGCTCTACTACAACATAGTGATTTATGTGATCAAGCAACCCATTTAATACTAACGGAGTGAGTGTGAGCAGTATCTCGTTGTAAAGGTTCGCATCTACAAAACTAAGCTTTCTTCAAACAATTCTGTCAGTTTTTCCAGATTTTTTTTTTTGGAATACAAATTAGCACTATCTATATCATTATGTCAATACATCCATTTGAAAGCACATAAGTAATTGCTGTCAAATTTAATCTCCATTTGCTATCGAGCGTTACTTAGATATAATATTTATAGCGTTTATCCTATATCAAAAAGCATTGAAAAATTGTGCCTGAAACGTTAAAATTTTCAGGGTGTAATCTTCTAAAACAAAGATGCCAACGTGTCAAGTATAACAATAATCCGCTGTTTGTATCTGGTTCTTTTATAAATTATTAACCTCTCTAGTGCAAGAGATCTTCTATAAACGATTTATAAACTGACGTTTTATAACCGTATGTTGTGTAGTTGTGTAAGCCATGCATTAATAAATACACCAGGAGCTATAAACTCCTGCAAAATGCATTATTTATTTCAGCATGGGATTATATACAACTGCGCGCCGTACTTCTGTTTACTGGAACCCTTAACAAATGGTATAATTTCCGGCCCCTGACCACACATATTTCTTTATTCCAACTAATTGTGAGATGGCAGGATATTGCTATGGAGAGCTAATCCTAAAAGCCTATAGGCGAATTCTGTTGATTACGGATAATAAGCAAAAGCGTAACACATTTTTCATCCAATTTTCGAGGGATAATAATGTTCACATTTAAAATGTCTATGTAATAATGTTTTAAATAATGAAGCATATTAGTTGTGAACAGAGGTTAAAGTTTCGAAATATTTGAATATAAATACACCTATTCAACTTCAAAACATAACGTCGCTGATATTGCAACAGACTGAAAATACAGTCGTAGAATACTAGTTTCCAGAATAGAATCTAACAGACGGAAGTTTGAAGTGTGAAGAACGTGTATTCATGTAGATCAAAAAGATCATACCTCAGGCTTGGAAGCTTACGGAAACAATTGCGTGTTTAACAGCAACCCTACATTTTGCGTAGTTTCGAGTTCCACATGAAAGATAAACAAATATTTTTTATTTTCATTTGTGTAAGTTTATTTTGAAAGCATTGGAGTATAGGAATTGCGTTATTCGCACCTACCGTAAAAACGTTTTCCATCGACCTATCACTAATGCAGTCGTGTTTTGAATATGCATATTTACTCAAAAACAAAGGCTGCAGATAACAAAACAAGACCCGCAGTTGATTTCAAATAAAAATACGGAATCACAAAACTCAATTCTAGAGGTAGAAAATGTATTTGCTTTGTTTTATTGACAGTCCAGGAATTCATACTCACTCATTCGATGATTAGCATGAAGCATGAGCTTCTGATTATAGTTTAATACTCTGAATATGCTAATTCATTCATTCTTATGCTGATAAAGAGAGAAATCAGCACAAATATCTATATTTGTTCGATGATTTCTCAATTACTTCCACACTAACTCAAATATATGAATATTCAACATAACTATAAATCAATTTGAAGCATATCAATCAATACAGCTCCGACGTCCTAAGATTTACATCTACCACAGAGAAGTCTTCAAAGCTCTGTCTCTTGGGAAATACCCTTAAATCGCCCTTTAATGCTTTTGGGCTCAATTCTAGCACCATTTATTGAATTCCACTATCAGTTCATTGCTATTTATTCAATTGTAAAAACAGGTGCTGATCTATTCAGAAAAGAATTGTTTTGTTAAATCTTCAACAATTATTCTCTATTTCACTAGGTACAAAGAAGAACAACGTAGTTTTGTTTGTGAATCCTAGTGATATACCAACAGAATTGATATTTGCTTCAGAAATTGATTATTGTACCAGCCATAAATATCAAAATTCTAATTTATGACAACCAAATTTTTATTTAGGAGTGAACAACAAATATGATACAAATAGCTCACAACTATAATCAAATTTAATAGAAGAACATATAAACTGGGCGCTGGTGACAGATGGGACTCTCCTATTTTATACCGCATGCCTTTTGAGGATTGATTTTATCCTTTGATGAAATAGACAAGAATTTTATTGAGCGATGCTCGCTTTCCGGTTCTCAAAATTCATCAGTGATGAGTTCGAGCAAAATGCATGCCACAAAAAAAATCACAAATAAAATATACAATGACATACAAAATGGAATGATGGAGATTTTTCGACGTTTTTTTTCAACTCTTCCAACATATGCTCCAATTTTGACGCATCCTAGAATGTATGTCAATTTTTTCATATTTTTTTTTTTACTAGCTCACGCAATCCTTCAAGCTTCTTGAGTAATTGCGAATTGCGAATTGTATTCCCAGTACTTGACTTTGGATCCATTTCAATTATTCTACATTACAAAAGCATGCAATATGATGTCACGGAAAATACCATTTTTTTCAGATCTATAATTAGAGTTTAAACTATGACCTCAATAACATTTTATCTCTCTTATCAAAGGATAAATTATCAACCCTCAAAAAGGCATGCGGTATGAAGTCGGAGAGCCCCACCTATCACCAGCTTCCAGTCTAATACTTGATAAGGCTGATTCTCAACTCTCCGCATCAAATAAGATACAATCGCATTCTCAAATACAACAGTGGACAATACATATTTAAAAAATGGAAGAATCATCTAGATGATGAAAGCGCATTTTTGACAGCTCATAAATGCTTGTTACATCAGAGATTCCTCAAATTACCATCTCCCACAATTACTAAGCTTGAAATGAAGTAGTTTGGGCAAACTTACGAAACAGCAGCTTCCATCTAGAACTAGTTTCAAATTGACTATTTGATAGGTACATAATTCATGCATGTACAAACTCAAAAATACCTTTTAAACTTCGTTGTTTAGTTATTGACTGACGGGAGGTCAAGTGCTGTACCTTGAAATAATAATTTGATCTTTATCAAAGCTATATAAAAGAAATACACCAAAAGTGAACAAATTTTCATCCAATAATAATAATTCATTCCAATATGCTTCAAATTCGCGTCAGACAAGTCATTGAATGAATCCCGGACAGATTTGACAACTATACATAATAATAGTGACATCCACGGCTAAAGTTGTAACTAAATTTTTATCTACCTGAATAAACTTCAGTTGCCATATCCCTAATGTCATATATATCCATGGGCATTGTTTCACTTGAAACAAGTAATTGAATAATTTAATCTTCCACAATCACTGCGCTCGAATTAAAGCAATTTGTGCAAACCTACGAAATAGCAGCTTTTATTTAGTATCATTTTCAAGTCTGTAAATAGTGTAGTTGCTGAGAACTCAGCGTCACGCCAGCCAGCCAGCCAGCCAGCCAGCCAGCCAGCCAGACAGACAGCCAAAGTGAATATAATAGCGCTTTTTTCCAAAAAATGCCCTAAAAATAAACCCTGATCGCTATATAGACTGGTAGATCTTGAATAACCTGCTATTCAAATGAGAATAATATTTTCTTAGAGGCTTGATGGTTTTCTTTGTATTGTTAATTTAAGAATGCATTGTTTTATGACAAATTCGATTATCACGCATGTCACTCAATCTACAGATATTCACGTAAATATTCACCAAGTACTAGGCCTCTATTCAATTACGTCGCAATTCGTATACACATGAAATCTTTTTTCATATAGTAACATTGAAGTATTATTAGCAAAGTATGGAAAAAGTTTTCAGTTGTCCTCCAATACAAATAGTCCCATTAAAATTTTTTTTAGGTCTTCTCAATAACCTGTAAATCACGTTAGTGGACTGCATTAGAAATTGCTATCATAGCAAATGTACCCAACCCCAAGTGTATTCAATTATTGATGATTCGAAACTTGTTGAATATTTGAGAATCCGATCAATGATTCCTGGAATAGGAGAAGGCCTCAAGAGATCCAATTTCTTTAATTTTTTAATTTAGAATGTTTGGGGACTCTATCGTACCCATCTTCAACCCAAAGTTGTAGAAATATATCATTCAACTACAAAAATAAACGAAATTGGATCTCTTATTTCTCCTATTCCAAGAATTATTGATGATGAAATTCATCTTTGATGAAGGATCTAATTGGATCGTCATTCCAAAATTCAGCCAGCAAGACAGCCAAAGTGAATATAATAGCGCTTTTTTCCAAAAAATGCTATTCTAATCATAATTTTGAATAACTTTTTACGAGTATTTTTTATTCATGATGCATTTTTGAGTTGATTGAAAAGTGAAAAGGGAATATTCCATTGGTCAATATCTTGTAGAGTACTCATGAAGCTCCGTGAGTGCATTAGACATTTTACACGTGTGACTTACAACGTTTGATCTTCGATCGTTTTATAGTAAAAAATGTTCAATTTTTTATAAATGTTTTGTAATTTGAATATTTCAATAGAAATATTCAGCTCAGAATGTTTATTAGGTATGCAAGATATAAATGTGAAAAGTTAATCTTTAACGCTCGGGCGGCGTGATTCAAAATACGAGCGAAGCGAGTGTTGTCAAATGCTGCGTAAGTTCAAGTGTCTTACAGTGTATAGTTGATCGTTCTGATCTTCGTCTGTACATTTTACTTTGTCAGTCACCTATTGGTAGGCAAGGAGACGATACTATGAATCAAGCAATTTTAATTTAAGTTGACAGAATCTCCTTGAAAACTTGAATTGAAATATTAAGTTCAAAATGTCCTAATGTGATTTTCGAATTGTAGATGAGTTTCATAATATCCCCAAGATGTTTAAAAGGCTCATTATTGGAACTGATAGACTTTTTCACTGAAGCTATGCATGAAAAGTAAGCAATAAGACATTTATCGCATAGTTCTTCTTGAAAGCCTCTTTTTCACATTGAGAATGATGTAAAAAATTGTTACTCTTTTATGATCGTGAATAAAAGTGACTTTCAATATTGTAGATTAGCTTTAAAATATCTCTGGGATGTTAGAAATACTATTAAATTCCAATGATGGACTCTCTAACTGAAATTATGCATTGAAAGTGCAATAAAAATTTTATAGCATAATTTTTCATAAAGGCTTGCTTTTTACATTTAGAGAGATGTAAAAAACTGACACTTTTCATATGATTGTTGATGAAAATACATTAGAATATGCCCATACACTACGACGTTGATGCAAGAAGTATAAATCAAATTTCAATAATTATACATTTGAGGGTAAACACTTAGTAGAATGAACCCCTTCTAAAATAAAAGTTGCTGATTCAATGAAACTTCGCTAGACTATTTTAATAGGCTCATAGAAACTGACAGGATTTCTACTAGCGATATAAATGGTGATATTAGGATATCAAAAATTCAACACAGCATAGTGTCATGCTTACGGGACAATAGCATGTAAAAATTATCAAGCCAAAAAAAATTCAATTCAAGATGGGTCAAATTTTGATGAAATATGATGTCATATTTATACAATTGATTTAAAAAGAGTAACTGAATAACACATCTCTTAGGTAGCGAATTGATTTGATGCTTGGGGAGACAGATGGAATTCCGCGAGAATGTTTCATCCTCAATACTTCAATGTGATGAATATATTGCTTTCTATCTAGATATACAAATTCACAACAAAATTGTGCTTCTGTATTCTCAAAATGTCTTTGGGGCAAGCACGATTATACCCAAATATTCTCAAAGTGATCAGATGGATGTAATTTTCCATTTTATTTCAATATATCAAAGTTATTGTTGCTGTGCATATCAGTAACAGTCTAGTGGTATTTAGTATGCAGAGGAGAATGCTAGAAAATTACCCACTCTTAAGAGAGTGGCTTCATGGAGCTCGTAATCTCATGAATCCATATCTCAAAACCAGACAGCTATCAAAAAACTTCTGGAACCACTCGATCAAGCAGTAAACTCTCGACAATCTGCTTCCGTAAAATTTTCCTTCTTAAGGGAAATCTTGATCTAAAAAATTGAGGTTCGAAGCTTCCGTTTCGCATTTGTACCACTTGCATTTTTAATTCCATGGCTAATACTATTGAAATTTGATTTTTTTGTTCCAATTTTTGTTCTTATGAAGTATTAAAAATGAAGTTTGTTGATGGATTCAGATCACAAATTTTATTCATTTGTAACATTTTTGCGAACGACAAAACTGATTTGTCATGTGAGCGCATATGATTCACTTCCCACGTACACGAAGTATGAATGAAAACTAAAATAGAAACGATGTAGGTGGCAAAGGGACAAAATAACTAGTTATTTGGTCTCTTTGCCATCCACATCATTTCTGTTTCACTATGAAAATGGAATCACTACATATGAAGATATAAATAAATACGTTAATATCCAATTCATTGATTTTATTACCATGAACAAAAGAAAAATTGTCAGTATCCATACCATCAAAAAGTCTTTAGGGAATTTTTTGGCACATCCTATTACCCTGTGTAAAGAACAATTCTGGAGTCAAATTCGTGCTCTATTTTTCTACTTTGGAAAGCGTGGAACCTTGGTGTTTATTCTAATATAATTTGATTGAGCTGTCCATTCCAGAAATAGATTTCTCAGGATTAATTTGTACAGAAAATTCAATTATAATCAAATTAGTTCTTTCCGAAGATCTCTTTGTTAAATTTCACAAATTTTTCACGAAGATAAGGTTTCAATGGATATATGCGAGAATTCAACAGTCTTTCCGACGACTATAAGCAGAAATCTCACATTTACTTCAATTGATGGAAAGGACAGCGAAGAGGTTGAGGGATGGAAACAGAATATCAATGAAGCACAAATAGATTCATTGATATTTTGTAAGCCATGGGGTGCGGTTATTAGGGCTGCCAACCGTATTATAATATGAAGTATTGTACTATATTTTGAGTCTGCGTACTATATACTGTTGAAAAAATATATAGTACGCAAAAATATTATATTTTCAACATCGAAATTTAACAAACAAATCCTTCATTTTGAAAATTTATCAACGCATCTCACACAAAGAATATTTTCGGTTATGAATTCGAAATAGCGACAGAAAAGAAACAGAAGTAGTATCTCATTGATGAAAAATGAGCTTTTGATTCACTTTATTTCGCATTGAATTTTTTTTTAAATGCAAGAAATGCAAAAAATATAATCTTCATGGAAATGAATACGTGCCAAATATATATTTGTCAAGCTCTTCCTTTTGCCATTAAATACTATATTTTTTTGGAGTGTACTATATTTTTCATAGCTCATTTTGGAAAATAATATATTTCGTCGAAGAAATGTTGGCAACCCTAGCAGTAATCGGTCGAGTGAAGTCAATTCTACATATACCTGTTGTATAATATTTCAAACTCAATTCATCTTTCTGTATAATTGTGTCTTCAATCTTTAGATCATCCACGAGAAACTATCAAGTATGCATAAAATCTAATTCTACGCCGTTATCATCCTTACAACATGGAATAAACAAGATAAATGATATTGTCTCATGCAAAAAAGGTATGATTTTATTCAGCAGCAAAATAATGTTGAATTATAATCTCTCTTTCAATACCAAAAGAATCGCGCATTGGTAGAATCATTGATATTTTCTAAGGCGTGAGGGGGTCGTAATGTCATAGGAACTGTTAGTTTTTGTGGATAGTACCCCAAAGAATAAATTATAAATCGGAGAAAATCATACTGATTTTTTTCAGCAGCTGGAATCAAACTCCCGATTATTGAATTGACCTGTCGCGTTATATTTTTATGAGCCTGTTATAAATATTCTTGAATGATTAATTTGGGGTTGATGAAGAATTAATTAGAGGAGAAAGATCATAGAAAGTCTTCTTCTGCCTCAGGAACATTTCATTACGCAAACTTAATGAACTCTACTTGACAGCCACTATTCCTTACTCTGATTGCTCACGAAAAAGATTCTGCAAGAAATATAACAACAGCATCCAGGTCTCTTGTTACTTGTATCTCGTGTTTATGAAGAATGTACTGCCACACAACAAGTGAAGGAAACTTATTGAATACAATAAGTCAACACTTCTGTCACTTAGTGAATATATTTACCATGCTTGTAATAAACTCATTATTCCATAAATATATAGAATAAGTAGATTCTATTCGACATTATGTAATATACAATACTCTCAAAATTTATTCAAGCCGTTCGAAATTATTCGAATAATTCTTGAAGCAGATAATCAATAAGCCTCATAATTCTAAGTCCATTGAATTCCATTCGACTGTCAGAAAAAACCTGATTTTTCATCGATATCTGTTAAGTGTTAAACATTATTTTGTCAGCAAAACACAATCAGTGGTGTTCTGTGAAGTAAAAATTGGCTGATTTCAGAATCTCGAATTTAATAAATTTGGGTTGAGAAGACTGTTTTTTTGGTAACATTATCAATTCCTCCATTTTCTGTATTATCATTGGTGAATTAAATTGATTGAATAAATAAAAGTATACTTAATCAGTTAACCATTTGTCATTTCAACAAAGATTAATTTATCCAATGTGATACAGCTGTAACTGGCAAAAATTAGGCTATCCGGTTGGTTTATTTATAGATGAATTGCCTAGTCAATATAATCAATCGCATATTCATCATGGGTTTCAAATAACGAGTAAATATCAAGATTCAGCATAGTGTTCTATATTTTTTACTTTTTCTATTCCTGTTGAATATGCTTGGAATGAAACGCGAAAAAAATTAATAATGCATATTTTCTAAGAGCTGTTTGATACGGTGCATTAAATGCTGCATTCTGTATGACATTTTGATTTTCTTATCTGATACAGAGGAAAATGAACCGTGTCATACCACATACATAAAATCTAAGTGCAATACACAAAATTTTATGCGTGATTAGATTAAAAGAAAGAATCGAAATGCAAAGCAAAATGAAGCATTTAATGAACCCTGATAATATCATGTTCGTGATATATATAAATATTGTCTCGCAGATTTCAATAATTTTGTTTCTGTTTCCAGGTTCTCAAAACGACTAGTCACAGACGGTTCCATATTGGTGAGTGCGAAAAAAAATGGTATTACAAATATTATCATATATTTTGGCTGATAATATTTATAGAAATAAAAAATATAATTGCATAACATGTTCAAAATGTCAACTTCTGTTGACTCAAATACCCTCATATCAAAGTAAATATTTCAATAAAATGTGTATATTTGACCAATAAATTGTTACAAATAAAACGAGCAATAAATAATTACAAAAGTTGAAATCTGTATGTAAATGTCTGCCTTCATCAATAGCGAGTGGGCCAACAAATCCAGAATCCATATAATATCATTGATAATTCCACTCCAATATAAAGTAAACTATATATAAAAAACTATTTTTTCTACAGTCACTATAGAATGATACCCATTCCACACGCTGTAGCGTGCGGAATAGGGATCATTCCGCACGCTCTGAGGTTCCTAAGAAAGCCGCGTGGCGTCGCGATAAAACTGTTTCATTACTGTCATAATTTTAATTCTTTTTGGTTTTCTTATCATTCCTCTTCAAAATGGAATCAATATGTGTAATTTTATCAACATTTGATGAATTGGAATAAGATCAATGAAGCAAATTCTCTCTCAGAAAACGGTATATTTTGGTTTTCACGCCGATACCTTTGACTGTAGAAAAAATAACATTCGGCACTCGTGCGGATCGATCATATTATGCTCATGTGAATTCTGCCACTCGACTTCGTCTCGTAGCTGAATTATTCACATTCGCATGGAATGATCTCCATTCCGCACTTGTATCGGAATATACTATTTCAGGCGATCATAACAAAAAAAGTGCTTCTATGGCCCCTCTTGCGGCCGTGAAGTTTCACTTTTTGTTACACATCTGTCAAATTTCACTTTTTGGGACTGATCTGTCAAATATTACTTTTTTGGGACTGATCTGTCAAAAACTACTTAATTAAGTATTTATTTAAAATTGGAGCACCTGATACAGTTATTTTTCAATGAAGACGAATGTATAATTTTTTTTAATTCTCATTACAAACTTCACATTTGGATTGTTTCAATAATATGTGCCTTAATAGTTTGCCGTCTATCGATATCTTATATTTGGCGTTCTTAATATTTCGATCAAATAATTAATTTAACTTAGTTCATTCATGAAATTTATAGGTCATGTGTTTTCTTAATACCATTTTCTTTCAATAAACTATCAAATAATTTTCTCTCAACGTTTGGTGATAAGATGTTAGTTTATGCAACGTGCAATACAGATTTCGACTTCCCAGCTACCTACTGGACTCATAATCTAGTTGTAATTGAGTCCGTCGATAACATGTTGACAAATGATGAAATTATTCAATTTGAAAGCTTCCTGCAGAAGATAATATAGATTTTTATCAAAAAAAAAAACTGTAGTATCTTCCTGGAAACCTCTCTTTTTCCCATTCATTATTATCCCCTAATTCAACTTATAAGACTTCAATTCTATAGATTTTGTCTAACGTAAATACTCGAATTTCATTACAAGAATAATGAGAAGCTGTTTTTAAAATAATGCCTTCACAATAAAAATGATCTCATAAGTTTTCTGAAGTGAAGCTTTTCCGATAAGCAACCAACCTATCAATACTGATCTTCAGGTTGCAGACTCGAAGAATTCAAGATATGTAGTAAAGTTTGAATTTAGTCTAATATTTATCCTAGAATACCTCCTTCTCAATAACAGCTAATTTCTAACATTATTGTTTCCAAATAACTTTGCTAGTATGACAAATAACTATTATAATTTTCAGTTTTGTGGACTAATATATACAAATTTTGTCCTAATTTCACAATCTATTCGTCCATACTAAAATTTATATATATTACCTATTTGTATATTGAATTTCGAATTTGGCTATAAACGTTAAGTCGAGTAAAATATTACCAATAACTTTCTCAGACTGCAATGTAATTAACGAGAGAGCTCTCTATAGATTCATAAGACCTTTATTACATACAGAAATAATATCTTACCCCTTAGTATTAACAATCTACGATTAAATTGATTTCTCATTAACTTTTTAATATCTATAAATTTCACAAACTCCCAATTTATTTATGCACAGATATTGTATTGGCAACCAACATGCAACGCTGTTGATTAAATTCTGTGAAATTGATAAACTATCGTTCTCCGTGTGAACTATTTCGTTCTCGTAAGCTTTTACGACTGAATCAACATGAATTTTCTTTTACGACGATCAAACCGACATGAAAAAGTATTAAAAGTATTCCTCAAGATCCCGAAATAAATTTTATATGCTTTCAAACAGGATTGATACCAGTTGATGACAAGGAAGATGAAATTCCAAGAGTAGGTATAATTGTTTGGTTTTACTCGAGCAATTTCCATTAAATATTTGTTGCACATATTTATTATGAATTTGTTGAATCATTTTGTATATTTCTCCATTTTCGATTTTTTCTATACCTATGAGCCAACAAAATATGAGTTATAATCATGATGTAGGAAGAAATATTTCCAAATTCAATTCCATTGAAATCTATTTTAACGCGATTCGCGTGCTTTCTAGCGATTCAAAGTGTAATGCTATATATGAATATACATTTGTTGTGCGCATCGTTTCAAACTATCATTAATGTGATTACGATTAGCAATCATGTCACTAACTCTGACATGTGGACTTCAAACTATAAATATCGGTTTGTACCAAAAAAATAAATATTCCAAGGAGTTACTTGTTACTGGAAAACAAAAACTGGGCACGTTAAAGAAATAATTCACAATAATCTATATCTATAAAAGCGAAATACCACTCACTGATTCAACACAAAATCTCGAAAAATTGCCACGCTGATAAAGCTGAAATTTGGCGGGTGGGTAGTTTGTCAGGAATAGACGTCAGCTAAGAAACGACTCTGCAACAGGGCCGAATTGAGAGGGGGTTCATGTGAAAGTTGTTTATTTTTGTTGGTAGAGATATGAAATTCAGGAGTTAGGTAGACAATGTGAATAGAATAAATACCACAATATAAATTTTTCGACAGGGTTGCATTGAGGTGGTATAGAGAAGTCTAAATTTCACTTTGAGAATTCTGTTTTTGATGGCAGAGGGTCAGAGACTTGAATTATAATAGTTTTCTTGATAAGCTTAATTATTTGAATGTCGATGTCTATATAAATACTACTTTATGATTTTTACAACAGGGCTGGATTAAGGTTGTCGACGGAATATTAAAAGTACGAATTGCAATAACATTTCGTGGGTGAGTAGTTGAGATCATTCATAAAGGATTTTTTAGGCGATCACAACAAAAAAGGTGTTTCTATGGCTCCTTTTGCGGCCGTGAAGTTTCACTTTTTGGTACACATCTGTCAAATTTTACTTTTTGGGACTGATCTGTCAAACACTACTTTTTTGGGACTGAACTGTCAAAAACTTCTTCATAAGCATTTCATACTTACCTATATGGGCTGCTTGATGAACTCTTCGAGATACACTTTTTGCCGGAATACATTTTATATTCCTCCGTCAACCTTAATAGTTCGTGCAATTCAAGAAATTGATACGCATTTTTTACAAATGTCACTTTGATAAAAGACAATAAAATAAAACAATTGCAACGGCAACTAAGATTTACAATTGTAATGTTTTAGAAATAAATAGGTAAAATTTTGTGGTTTTGAATTATATCGTGATGATCGCCTAAAAAACGTTGTGTGCACCTCGGCCTACAGTTCTTTTTTGGTCTCACCTGAATTGCAGCCCCAGCTGCGCTTCGGCCGCAAACAACAGATTCGACCAAAAAAGATAACCTTTACGGCCTTGATACACAAATAACTATTGCGACAGGGCCGAACTAAGGAGGTATGAAGGTGATTGCAAGTTTATATGAGCAACTATACTATTTACAGACTTGAAACTGGTACTAAATAAAAGCTGCTGTTTCGTAGGTTTGCACAAATTGCTTTAGTTCAAGCTCAGTGATTGTGGAAGATTAAATCATTCAATTACTTGTTTCAAGTGAAACAATGCCCATAGATATATATGACATTAAGGATATGGTAACTAAAGTTTACTCAAGTAGATAAAAATTTAGTTACAACTTTAGCCGCAAGTGTCACTATCATTATGTACAGTTGTCAAATCTGTCCGGGATTCATTCAATGACTTGTTTGATGCGAATTTGAAGCTTATTAGAATGAATTATCATTATTGGATAAAAATTTGTCAACTTTTGGTGTATTTTTTTTATATAGCTTTGATAAAGATCAAATTATTATTTTAAGGTACAGCACTTGACCTTCCGTCAGTCAATAACTAAACAATGAAGATTAAAAGGTATTTTTGAGTTTGTACATGCATAAATTATGTACCTATCAAATAGTCAACTTGAAACTAGTACTAAATGGAAGCTGCTGTTTCGTAAGTTTGCCCAAACTGCTTGATTTCAAGCTCAGTAATTGTAGGAGATGGTAATTTGCGGAATCTTTGGAGTAACAAGCATTCATGAGTTGTCAAAAATGCGCTTTCATCATCTAGATGATTCTTCCATTTTCTTTTTACAGGAATGGATTAAGATGGTCCAAAGAGGAATAAAACTATATCTGGGATTTCTTATACCTTTGATATCAGGGACTTAAATTATAATAATTTTCTTCGAAAGTCCGATGCTTTCAATACCAATGTTATAATCTTACTATAATATGATTTTTACAATAGGGACAGATTTAGGTTGCCAACGAAATATTGGAAAATACGAATTACTCTAAAACTTTGTTGGTGAGTACATAATTCATGGGGAGCAGAGGTCATTCGAGGAAATATTCTACGACAGAGACGAATCAAGTAGTCCAAACACGATTTTAAGTTCATGAGAAAGTTCTATGTTTTTGCTGTTAGTCATGACATTCAATATTTGATTCAACAAAGTTGATACCGTAGCCTATACAAAAAAAAAAATAACCGGAGTGTCTGTCTGTGATTCAGCAATAAGGACTTTTTCTCAATCTCATATGTTTATTTGCAAGATTCCAAAACTCAATCCCACATTTTTTGAATCTTTGTTTATCTGTCTGTCTATTTGTTCATCCAGCCTGATTTTCGAGGCAGCTATATAGAATTGCAAACAAATTTCTGTTAAAGTAATATCAATATACAGTAAGTGGCGCACGACTCGTTATTATTCGTGCGCGCATCGCTCGTTCGATTGGTTTGAAACTTTGTACAGATATTGCGGGCACTTACGTCAAGTTTTATGGCATGGTATTATCAATATACAATAGATGATTTGTGAGTCGTATTGAATAACTATGTTCGTAGAACCATCAGAGTATGACTCGCACTGCAGTGTAATGTCTAGTCTAATATCCGAAAAGCATTCATCATTTAAATTGAAATTTTCTACAATTGTTGTTGGCACTTGCGTGAAGATCCTAAGCATGAAACTATTAACATATAATACGTGATGCACGAGTCTCATTTGTTCGTTCGCGTATTATCCATCCGACTGAGTTAAAACTTGGTTGAGAAAAAATTTGAAATATCCAAGACACATTATCTACGATCGGAGCAGCAGTCAATTATTATATATTGTTCTCATTGATTTCAAAAAGTACAGCAGTATGCGGGTAAAACCGCGGGTAGCAGCTAGTTTATTATAATTTAAACAGCATTTATGAAGTCTGTTCCGACTGTACCTGACTTGAAACTGTAGCAAGAGGTAGAATAAGTTTTCGTTAATATCGACGTCGACTTCTTGGGGAAATATTTCACTGGGACACCATGCCGGCGCAGCTCACTTGATTGCGCAACCGATTTGGTAACGACCCGTGCACGAAATATTATTGGTAGCTTTACAACTCTGATCGCGTTCACTTATTTGGACACCAGTTGCGGTGACAACGACGCGTCCTTCCTAAGTCTTTTCTTGCCTCATTATCGTCTTTTATTGTAGAGACTGATTGCAGTGATAAACAACTAGAACTTTTTGAGCTATCTACTGATCCATGATATGACGGCGTACTTGAAAGCGGCAGCGGTCTATTCTTCGTATATGTTGGCAAATGGTCCTTCCATGAGGCAATCGGCTACGAGAAGAAGGACTCATCCTTGTCTTTTTCTTCCTTTATTTGACTTTATTTTACATCGCACGACAGTATACCTTTTCAACATCAATTCTAAATTCATCAATTTTGAAGTTTTTTTTTTTGTGTGGCGAATAATGCAGTTGAAATATCCTGGGTTTCAGCAAAAATGGCCAAACAAATGTAATGTCAGCATGAGTGGGATTTCAAAAGAACTTGAAAATTAAGTCTTATCCACACTGTTCTAAATAATCATCAGCAAAGCCGGTGTACAGCATTGCTTCTATTCTAAAGTTATGTACTTGCATAGTCTTAAGCCGGCTCTGATGATTATTATTAAAAATAATCGAAACCGGTCAGTATTTTTATAGAATAAAAATAAGGAACAGTGTGGACAAAACTTTCTTCAAGGTTTCTTTGAAATTCCACTCATCCTGATATTATTTTGCACACCTGAGCGTTTTCCCCGTTAGATTGCAATGAATGGACAGCTATCTTGTCAAAGAGTTTTACGAAATTGCGAGTTCAAAAAAAGACGATTTTATTCTAATTTTATCACGTTGTCCGTTTGACAGCAATAATCCACTTTTATTTGGAGAGGAATAAGAATCAATGCTCTCATTCCTTTACACTTAAGATTGATAATAAATTATTGTAAATATTTTGAAAAAACTATTCGCATATCTCTTGCACTTTGAAAGACACTGGCCTAGAGATCAATATTTCTATTTATAATATTCTTAAATTTCGGTAGTGGCTATCAAACTCCTATGTGTTAACATTGAATGTTCTAAAGGATTTCCTGATTATATTGGATGTTTTAATGTGCCTGAATAATCTGCGATCTACTTAGAAATTTTGAGAATGGTAGGGTGATTTTATTTTAGGCTGTTCAGGTCAATTATTTTTTAGAAAGCCAACATATTTGTCCCTGTTGGTTGCTTCTGTTTTCAAATTGAAAATATTACAGTGAATGTTGAATCCAACAAGGATTGGTAAATGCGAGAATAAATTTTCTATTTTATTATTTTATAGGATCTAGAAAGTGCCAAGATTTTCTTGTCACTTATAGAAGGATTTCAAAGAGGAACATTATTCACATCTTACTGGAGACGAGATCGTAGGATTGGTGTAATATATCTTTTTTTTCTATCCAGGATAGAAAATAGAAAAAAAAAAGAACAGCACAAACTTTGAACATTTTAAAAATAATGTGGGTGATTTATAAAAATTCGCTTAATCCAGTTTGAAATAAATAGCAAGACCTGTATATGTTAGTTCATATTTGTTCCCTATTTTCGAAAGCATTTCACGACAGAGTACTTGAAGTGACCCAAAAATTTGAATTGCAAATGAATTTGTCGTTTTTGCAAAGGCTTAACGCTGGAATATATACAAGATATAAAGAAAATTTTAGGGTTTGTTTATATTCAAAAGGACGTTAGTGATGTTTGTTCATGTTTTGAATTTTGGGGAACTGCCCATGTTTCCAGAAAATATATTAGCATATTTTAAATTACCTCTTATGAGCAAAGTAATGAAATTTCCGAGTATTCAAGTCAATATTTAAATTCTTACTTTATATTCATTTTTCGTAATTCCATCATTCATTCAACAAAAAAATAACTCATGGAGTGCCATGTTTCTTCACAATTTTTTTTGTCGTCAAGTCATAATGAAAAAAGTTCAGATTATGTTATAATACTTGGCTTAAAGTTTATATTGGAGAATATATGATTTACGTTTAGATTGTCGAGAGAATTCAGAGTTTCATTATTTATCGCAAAATTGAATAAAGTACAATACTTCACTCGACGAATATAATCGGTATGATGAAGACCAAATGGATATCATTCACAAGAAATAATACAGTGACTTCAACAGATTACATCAAATTGTTCGACAATAAGAAATATATTGTCATAAATAGAGATAATCTGATAGAACCCAATTGAATAAATGACTCAATGTGCAGCGAGAGTTGAATGCCATATTTCTATTACGACTCTGAATAAAAATTTTTATTGAGACAAAAGTAACCTGTCAAGATTTCTATATTTAAAAAAATCTTAATATATTGAGATTTTTTTTTTTTTAATAATGAAAAGAGTTGGATCTCTCTTTCAGTAAGCAATTACCGATTTAATCTGAAGTACAAAATCCTAACAAATGCTTGGTATTTCTCGACGACTTTTAAGGCCTTCAGGAAGCTGGAGCGTCAGAGAAGCCCAGAATTCTGCATGTGCAGCGGAGAATAGATTCAGTGACACAGAATTGATGTATCTTTGATATATAAATTCACTCATCACGATTTGATATACTGATTATTTTTCTACAAATATTGCAAAAAATTTAATATCATTAAAGCAGAACTCTTTTTCTCTTTTCTTTCCACATTAACATCTTTCCATCTTTTCCATTATAGCGTCAGCATTCATCTGCGAGTTTAGTAGCTCAACGTTACTGTTCTCCAATTACAAATCAAAAGAATTAATCAATTTAAAGGGCTTTTCTGTCATTCTGCTCAAAATTAAATTTACAAATCATCAATTTATTGAAAGCTTCTCCTCCTTTTACATCATCGGTTTCGATAATATTAAACTCAATTGATCTTTGTTGTAAATTGTTGTGAAATGTTTGTTGTGTTGGAACTCGCCGAAGCTAAGGAAATATTCAAAAGTTCTGAGCTCAAAATTAATTTGAAAAGTTCCCCCTTATTTTCAGCCGACTATATTTATTCAGAAATTGATGAAACTTTAATAAATTTTTTTATGTTCTTGTATAAATTAAATCTGATCTTAATACATATATGAAATTAATTGGAAAAAGAGAACATTCGTATTATTAGTTAACGTCAATACTAATTTCAATAATTTCCTATTACACAATATGAAAAATAACGTGCGTATATCTTTGTAAGTTATTGTAAGAGTGGATATACATACCTCTAAATTATTTCAAAAAATTCTGATATTCGAAATGATTACTGAAGTATAAAGTTCCTAAGAATCACACATCAATAATTCAGCAAAAAATTGTACAATAAATATTCCCACAATCACTTTTCGAAATTAAAAATCAACTCAAAAACACTTTTTTTAGAGTTAAACATTCATAGTACTTCTTAGATAAATTAAATTGTAAAATAGAAATAATATTGGGAAAGTCTTAGAAATTTTTCATCCACTCATTTATGCATCTTCACCCATTTCTCTCACTTAACGTCAGATTACCGGAATAACTTTCTATATTTCGCGCTGTCTTTTTGTATCTTATCAGTTTCCCTTATCCTTCCGTGCACAACTGTTGACAGTCCAGGACGCGGCGCCGGTTTTATACTCGACGCCTAGCAACGCGCGACGCGCAATCTCACCCCCACTTTTTTGGAATTATAAAGATAACCACTCTGTCTGACAAGTTCGATGATTATCATCTGATATTTGGTGCATTATCATCATCTGCAAATTCAAATTTATCATTTGAAATCAGTCCAATCAAAATAAAAAACAGCCTGAGGTACAACTCAACTTCTAAAGTAATTTTTTAAGTATGAATTCAAAGCCGTATATCAGAGTTCTTTCATGATAACGCTTTTCTATCAATAGTTGACGATTATATACGAGATGCTTATGACTTTGGGCCTTCGAATTACATTTATGGATGTCTCTTTAGTATTCTGCGACTGAAGCAAATCTCAAAAGACTTTCTTATCTTGTTTTTTCATCTCACCCCTTCATTCTAATATCGTCCTGAATTTATATTTCTTAACAGATCCTTTACTTGAGAACGCTATCAAAAATACTCACAAAGATTTGTACCAAGTTCCATATCTACTGAAGTCCTTTGATTATTTTGCGATTCAAGTTGACCATTCTTTCAATTTTTGTCACATCGAACTTTGTCCGAATGAAATAAAGAGAGATCACGCTCTAGGATATTCAGTCAAACAAAAAATGATCAAACTTTTCCTGCGGAACACTTGGCTATAAATATGGGCTGAGTGAAAATCAATTTCTCATTTCTAACGGCAGGTATCATTTTTATTGAATTCTGCACGAATATAGTGATTATTTTTTACTATTCGTAGAAATAAACTGTTTGAATTATTATCTTCTAGTATAGATATCAACGTATTTATCCAAAATACATAAGGCTAACCATTTTACAACTGGTCAATAGGAACACAACGTAACAAATCAATTGTATTGGAATTCCCGACAATTCTGCCGGAAATAAAACAATAATGCTACAAAATAACGCATAGATTCTCATAGATTCAATCCAATGAAAAAGTATTATATTTAATGTGGAATTTAGGCTCCCATACTTACATTTTAAAAAATTCATTAACAATTTGAAAGGAAAGTTTGATGCTTAGAGGGTTCAAAACAAAAGGAAGAAAAAAAATTCATACAAAAAATTTGGAGTCTCGGGTTGCCTTTCAAAAATTCTTTCAAATTCTTAATTATCTTGTCAGTAAGAAAAAACATTTTAGGATGACCCGCACCTCCTTTGCATTCTTTTGGGGTAGGGTGATATATCCTGACGGCAAATTTGAAACAATTTATTCCACACGAATGATACACCTTTGTGGAAATTCGTCTTGCTCAATGTGTGTAAGGGATGAATACTATTCTTATAATGGAATAATATACTTTCCCCTCCTGGAAAATAGCCTTCATCATACGATCATCATATGATTTACTCGAACTATACCCAGCATTGATATAATTATAGAACAAAATTATCTGGAAGCAGGATCTGTTCGAAGAGATCATCAGGAAGTAACAAGAAATATGCCATAAATTAAATATTAAAAAAATACAGTGGTACTGTAGTCTCATCAAAAAATCTTTGTGCATTCTTATCAAAATTATTCTATACTATACAGGGTGAAATGCGAAATTGGAAACACCTTTTTTCTCGGAAGTTATTATAGATACTAAAAAATTGTGCAGATAAATTTTTTTGTACTTTTAGTAAGCTAACTAATGTGAATTTGGTAAAAAAAAAAATGATTCTCGTAGATATTGCCATATTTGTACTTTCTTCAAATGAAATTCCCTGTATATTATTGCACTAATGAATAGAAAATAATTTTTGCTTTGAAAAAGTTCAAGGGTTCTTACCTGCTAAACTTGATAATTTTTGAGATATTAACGAAAATATCTAAATGTTGCTTCACAAAATCAAATGTGCGTTTAGAACTAAATTTTTTGACAGTTGAGTTATTTTGTGTTGTATTTGCATTAAGAAAAATTGAGTTGTATACACATCATTGATATTTTTGTGTCAATAATATTACTGTTAAGTACGCGGGGAATTACACAACGTTTATATTTTTTAAATTTAAATATTTTTGCGCGCTCAGACGTTTGCACATCATCAAGAACGAAATGCATAGTTCAATTACTATCAATAACAATGTACAAAATAAACAATTTTATCATCAAAGTAGAACAAAAGAAGTACGGAATAAATGTTATCGAACTACACAAATTGTTCAGAATCTCCACCGTTTTCTCGGACACATAAATAAAGTCTTTTCAATAAATTTTGTTTTATATCAACTGTATTCAATTCAACAACAGCTTGTCTTATTCGGTTTTTCAGTTCATCAAGTGTAGCAACGGACATTACATAAATTTTGTTTTTCATAGTTCCCCATAGAAAAAAATCTAAAGGCGATAGATCCGGAGATCTTGTGGGCCACGATGTAGGGCCTCTGTTGCCAATCCAGGAATTTGAAAATTGTTGATTCAAATACGCAATTACATCCAATGAATTATGCGAAGGTGCACCATCTTGCTGGAATATCATTCTGCGTCTAACTGCCAATGGTATATTATCCAGATAATCTTGAAATTCATTTTGCAGAAAATTTAAGTATCTCTGTGATGTCAAAATGCCCTCATAAAAATGTGGACCCAAAATAGTGTTGTTTATCATACCGCACCATACGTTAATTGAAAAGCGTATTTGAAAATTTGAAATAAATGTTTGACGTGGAATCGTTTCTACTGATTGCCAATAATGTGAATTATGTCTATTTAGTATTCCATTGTTAGAGAAATTTGTTTCATCTGACCATAAAATTGTATCTAAAAAATTAGGCTCTGCAATATTTTCCAGTATTAAGTAATTACAAAATTGTAATCTTCTCACATCATCGCCAGGATGAAGATTATGAATTCTGTAGATTTTATAGGTTTTGTACTTATGCTTTTTCAGAATCTTAAGAACCTTTATATGTGTGGTATTTATTTCCAATGCAGCTTCTCTTATTGAATTTTTAGGGTATACATTGAAATACGCCAATACATCAACTTCTAAATTTTCATCTACTATCTCACGTGTTTTGTAATTTCTTGAAACTGACCCAGTCCTACGCAGCTTCCTCTCTAATTTGAATAAATACGAATGGTTTGGATAAAAGCGTTCCGGATACTGTTGTCTGTATAATTGCAGAGCTTGTCTCGAATTATTATTTGATAGATAAAAATATTTTATCATACCTAACTTCTCACTGATTGAATAATCTGCCATTATTAACACCAAATAATAACAGTATGTATGCAACACAATTTTTTGTAGCGCAAATACAATACAAAATAACTCAACTGTCAACAAATTTTGTTCTCAAGGCACACTTGATTTTGAGAACAGCATTTAGATATTTTCGTTAATATCTCAAAAACTATCAAGTTTAGCAGGTATGAACCCTGAAACTTTTTTACAGCCAAAAATATTTTCTATTTATTAGTGCAATAATATACAGGGTATTCCATTTGAAGAAAGTAAAAATATGGCAATATATAGGAGAATAATTTTTTTTATCTAATTCCGTTTTGAAAAGTCAAACTTTACATCAATTTCTGACGTTATGCAACGACCCATTTTTCATAACTGCAATGCAACAGTTGCGTAAAGTAGCATAAAGTAGTTACGTAATGACTTTACGTAACTGGCCATGTTTCAGAGCTAATCAATTATACTCATCTGCGTACAACTAGAAGAAAGATTTATTATTCACAGTATGCAGCATTGGCATAGTCTTTAATATCAAAGGGTACTACATCACTCAGGATATTACTGCTTGAGCACATTTTCAAAAATTATTTTGACATTTTGTGAAAATTCGATATTTGTTTATTTCAGTGCACTCTTGTTTCAGTAGTAACAATAGATGGTCATGAATCACAGTCATCTAAATTTGGTGATGTGACGTGAGAGATGTTCTCATTGAAAAATATATTTAAAATTATTCTGACGGAATTAGATAAAATTTTGTACAGAATACGTTATGAAAAGCCATATTGTTTGACTCACGTAATTTGCAAAACTCGCTACGCTCGTTTTGGCAAATATTACGTTTCGTCAAACAATATGGCACTTTTCATAACTAATTATGTAAATAACTATTTATTCATTTAGCTTATTAGAAGATCTAGAAACGTTATCCAAACAATTTTTTGGTATCTATAATAACTTCCGAGAAAAAAGGTGTTTCTAATTTCGCATTCCACCCTGTATACTCGTGTGAAGTTATTTGATAAAAGTAAAAGCGAATTATTCTCTTAAAAATGTTATAAATATTTCAATGGGACTCCAATAATAATTTTGTCAAGAATGTAAATATGCTTGTACAGTTCGACTTTTGTACGTCAAAATTATTTTATAGTTGTATTCACTTTAACAGAATCGAATATTTATTGACAATTGTCTTTTACATACGAACAATAAATTTATTGAAAATCTATAAAAAATCCTTCAAATTATTTGTCATTACGTCAATGAGGAAAAAATCGTGTAGAATGGAAGGCATCTCCTTCAGCCGTGCTTTGGGATAGGGTAGTACATCCTGATAGCAAATTTCAAAGAGTTCATTTTACATGAATGATTTACCTCTAGGAAATCCTTCTCTTATGTCAGAGAATAAATTTTTCTCCCTGAAAAGACTTCATCATACACTTTTAATAGTATATTCTACAATAAGTATTGGAATAGTCTGTATTCTAAATGTTTATGATACTAGCCGGAGAGGAGAATTACTGTTCGCCAGTGGGGAATACGTTATTCTGAACATGTTGTAGACTATACTTTCTCCAATAAGGTTCTTGAAACTCACCAATACTCCAGATTATAACTAAAGAATTAACGCAAAACCAGAAATGAATACCTGAATTGTTAGGGAATAACCATGGTAATATCCAAACTACCTATGTTCCATGAAGTGTTTTATTCAGATAGAAATTATATACAATGGTATCTTTGGGTGAGATGTATAGGTGAATGAGTCATGAACTATAACAGCTTCTGATTCATCGAAATAATTCTAAATGGCATACGGAATCATTTCAAACGACGTTTTGGGATGTCACTTGTTCCAACATAATTTTTGGTTATAGAATATGCAAATCCCAAAACAGTGCTAGAAAACATAATCTACTCAAACATTCCAGTTGATATAATTATTGAACAAAACTGAGGCTGAAAGAAAAATGATGTGAAAATAATATCTGCTAAATATTTAAAAGACTCAGTGGTACTCCAGTTTCATCGGCAAACTTTTGCATTCCTATCAAGATTACTCCATCTAGATATCAATTTGTTATAAATTATATTCATCTTCGCTGCTGATTCCATATACTAGTGTGGAGTTATTTGATGAAAGTAAAACCGATCAATTATCTTTGAAATGCTATAAACGTTCCAGTAAAACTCCAATAATTGTTTATTTAAGAATGTAAATAGCTTATACAGTTCGAACTTTGGTACGTCAACAAAATTTAATAGTAGTATTTATTCTAACAAATTCGGATGTTTGTTGACAACTGTCTTTTACATTATTTAGACAAAATTTCAATCCGTAAATATTTAAACATAATAAACATGCCTAAACTGAAACCGTATGAAGCCAATTAGAAGTTCTAATTAACTGAAACATCAATAGGAATATGTGGAGCACTATACCAATTAAATTCAGGATATAATTTCCAGATTTATGTACATACGATAATGGAATAGGTCTAAAATGTTATGTGAGTCTCGTTTCATGTATACTCTTCTTGTTGAATTCTGAAGCACTTTTTCAAAAAAATTTTATAGAAAATTATATATTTAAATATTCGACTAAATCAGTGGAAATTAATTTCTGATACAAAAATTATTGATACTCGATTTCAGGATCGCGAGTCATACAAATCTAATTTGAACAGACCATTTTATTGGTACCAATATCAATTTTTTTTTTTGTAGTATTTCGAATAAAGAATCACAGCGAATCGTCGCTTAAGAGAATGTGGACCACATGACCGCAAATTTCAATACAACTCAAATAATTATTTTGAGGCTAATTTGTTGGCACAGAGTAACAGGCAAAACCTCTAGAAAACTTGAAAGGGGATCCAGTCGCATTACCACACAGTGATAGGACCGAAATCTTGTAATACTTACAAGCGAAGAAACATTATTTTGCAACTGCGCGGCTACTGCAGCAAGATTTTCATAAAGCCACACGGGTCTTGATTAGTGATCAAATAGTGTGGAACCGTTCGTGAGAAACTGGTTTGACTGCATAGCGATCAATAAAATCGATTCCAAAAACTTGTATTCATCAACGTCAAACAATGGAATGGGCTCACCAGTGAATCAATGTTTCACTTGATCAGTGCAGGGCATTGGTCAATGCCATAGTATATCAAGTCGGTAGTCCCATTTGAAGATGAAGAGGCTATGGGTTAGCGAATTATATGTTTAGGTTGCATACTAACCTATATATGTTCGATGATAGAGTCACTGGGCCATATTATCATCCGTGAATATGTTGCGAACAGTCGTGAATTCATTGAAATTTCATGTTCTCAGATGAAAATGCACGTCCGCACCGAGCAAGAATAGTACTCTTGTCGAACTGCATTATTGAATATTTTGCCCTTCCATTATTAACTCCAGACTTGAAGTCGACGGAACATGTATGGGATATGCCTTAGAGACAGCTGGATAATCATGATCTTCATCTCACAACTCCAAGACAGTTTGCAGAAGTATTGCCTACAATGTGGGATAGAATACCACAACTACATATTGACAATTGTAGAACATTCATTCAATTTCTGTTTTCAGGTACAATTAGTATTTCCGAATCAGCATTTAAAGTATGCTGTAAAATTTATCATGGCAATGAAGTGCCGTTATGAATCCTAGAATTATGTAATGAAAATTTGGCACAATTTAAGTCGCTCAAGATAAACATACTCCTCAATTATACCTAATGATGTACCTGGAATGAAGACTCAAGAGAATCTTTTGGTGTTGAGAAATTCTTCTCACTGTCATATCGATCGCAAAAATCCTAATTTCTTGTTCAGATACTCACCCAGCAAAGTGGATAGAAATGTATCAAGACGTCTTCTTTCATACCCTGAAAAGAGATATTTTCTTCTGCGAAAAAGATATTATATGTTCCATTTCAACAGCAGTTTTTCCATGAATGAATTGCTAAAACTCTTTTTATACTTTGCTGTACGTTTGCCTTTCAGTATCTTATAATAAAAGAAAAATATATTTTCAAGAGGATTGATGATTGATCGAGAATTGTAAAAAGTGGTTCAACTTATTCATATATAAATGATTACTACCTACTACAAAAGTGGAAGTTGAATTTTATCATGTATTTAAAAGTTGATCGCTTCATTTATTTTGGCATGACATCCAATTTTCTTAATGATTATAATTGAATTCTTTGCCATCTATATATTTTCTCTTAAAACAATACTTCTAAATAATATTTCCCCCAGAAAATTCGAATGTATAAAAAATAATTGCACAGTTAGTAGTTTATTCCAAGAATAGCTCAATTACTCAAGCAATATTTGATCCAACAATCGTTACCTTGGTGAATAAGCTACGCTTAGGATAAACCAAACTGTGCAACCAGAGCTCATAACTTAAAAGCCATGCTGTCTCTCATAAATTTTAATTATTCAAGTAGCACAACTGAAGTTAAAAATAAATTTTTAAGCACCTCCATTTATTACTTTACATTATAAAATTTAAATTAATGATCATGAAAGTCTCTCACAATGTTGAAACTTCAAGAAACGCTTCTGTACAAATATATACTTTCAGAATAATAATCGTAAATTCACGCAGCTACTAAAAAGGAACTCTGTTGACAAACGCACACTCAATTAGGAGTTTATGCTCTATTAATGTCAAGATCAAAGATTGGATGGTCAAAGCTATTAGATGATTGAATCATTGATTCATTTTATTTATTTTTCCAGGCGCTAAGCTCTTTGACCATTTAGGAAAAAATATTACGCACTTTATATCGATGCTAGATTTTAAAATAGATTTTATGCTCTGGATGAAATTAATTTGATATTAAAGTTAATTTGAGCTTTAATATACCGGATGAAAAGGCTTCATTCTATGATTATAAAATTGAACTTTCGAGAACTACTAATCAGGTCAATTAAAAGGAATTGATAAGTGTTGCGTAAAATAAGGCCCGCTTTATAATATTGACAATTTTTAATATAGAGCACGAAGGAGAATAATAGAGGAGCGGACACTCAGTTGGAAAACATGAAGCCTAAAATGTAATGCGGCAGACGTGAGAGAGATAGCGAGAGCGGGCCCAGCTTTGCATGCTTTATATATAGAAATGAGATTATATTCGAATTTTCTTTAATAAAAATCAATTGCCAGATAAATTCAATATTTTCATTACTTTGAATACTTCATTATTTATTAAATGAAGGGCAAAATCAAAAGAAAATTAACATTTTCATTTTTTAAAATCTGCAATGAAAAAGTGCATTATTATGGAACATGTTTTATAAACGTTTCTTTGGATAAGAGTTTTCTAATTATGAATAACAGATACATAAACAATTTTATGAATATTTTATATTAAATGGGCGTAATAAAATTGCGAAAATACACACAAACAATTTCTTATATACCAGAAAAAAATATTAATAAGAAACTTAGTAAAAATCTTCTAAATTCTCATTGATGAAAATTTGTTTTTCTTCGATGGATATAATTTTCAAATCGAAAAAATTCTTACAAGCCCTTGGAATCCAAGTTTTGCTTTGGATTTCAATTTATTTCTAGTGTTTATGTGTCTTCTACTAAAAATTTAAAATTATTTTAATCGAATAAATGGAAGATGAATTCTATCTACATTTTAATATCTTTCTCTTTTTTGCACAGCTTGGGCTTTTCCAAAGATCCATCCTGTTGTATAAGAGATTTGATTGTTTGTTTAGAGATGCTTAAATATTTCGGGCAATTTGGAAAAATACTCGGACATGCATTTTCTTTCGGTCGGAAATACTTGAACGGTATCTGTAATAATATATTTGTCACATAATTGAACAATTCCATACTATACTGTACGGTGAATTTGTAAACAATTATCACATCTCTATTGATTTCAAAACATAAATAGAAATATTTATAATCTTTATTTTCTTTGAAAATTCAACTTCAAGAAAACCTTGAAGTTGAATTTTTCACTAAAAGTTTAGATTAGATACGTTCAATAATTTGAAACATTGATATAACCTTTTATTTTAATATAATTTTCAAATAATTTCTTCCCACTTTTACATCTCCAGACGAGCATTCTTTTGTGATATCCTCGCCACTTATTTAATAAAATATCATCTTTGGGTGCAGAAAAAAGAGAAAATTTCTCTTCACATGTCCTGTACCCAGTATCACAATTTGTCACAAAACATTTTCTTCCCATTTTACAATATATTTTTACATGAAAATACTAAATAAACCGAACCTAGCCATTTAACTTCATACAAACATGGGCCCGCCTCAACCTATCTCTCAGTTACTTTCTCTCTCTAACAATATTACATTTCACTTTTGCAACACAGTTGGGATAGGGAATTGCATAGGCGTGATATAGAGTTTTCTCACAGATATGTTGGAAAATTGTGGATCAATTATTTTAATTACCATATTCAACTCGCATTTCCAAATACAAATACATAGAGCTATGTTCAAAATGATGACAGGTGTGAGATAATTTTCTTCTGAATTCAACTGTACAAAACAAGTTTATTGATACAAACACAGAAAATCTGTTTTGGCCAGCACAGTACTCCCCCGACCATGAATTTCATGAAAGTGACAGATGGCGGTTATATGAGATTACCATTTTATTCTATAATTGTCATAAGTTTTATGTCCAATTGCTTCAGTTGATCTCCAACTTGACATAATCTGCTTAATTCGAAAAAGAACTAACAATTTAAAATAATACCAAACTATACATCATCCAAATAACTTGTGAAAGAAATATTGATAATCGGCGTTTTAAATGCGGCTGTTACATATAGACTTTCATTCTTCAATTTTTATTCCATACATGTTTGAGGAGCGTACGTATTTATATTCACGTTCCATTCAACAAGAACACTGTACTCGTTCCAAAAATAATGTACGAGTGTTTTTCATCCAATAGCAATATTATTGTGGGTCTCTTCCTACTAAATAATCCACCTAGTGTCGCTAAAAAAATTACTAAATTAAAGAAATCAGGTCTATTTTTGTGCATACATACAAGAATATCAAATAAATCTGACCAAAGTGGATCTATGTTTTAATGATATGTCTTCATTTTGTTCGTGTAGATCTCGCAGACAGATTGTGAGTTACGTTTTACAAAAGACAATACATGAAATGATTAATCGGGCAATGCGTGACTTAGATTACAATATTTTTTATATTTATGGTTCATTGATTCAATAAGAATAAGTCAGTTATGTTGACTTATGTATGGGAGACAAATAGCGAATAGAAGGTTCTTGAGAAAACACTAACTTTTATTATAAATCAACCTCCAATTCAACCTCATTTATATCTGCTTATATTGATAAATTGAAGGTTGAAAAATATCCGAATATTATTCTGTTTATTGGGATACGATTCAGTACTCATTCAGCTATAAAATAGTTACCAGTATTCGATTGCCCTCAGTCTCAAATGCAAATCTGATCCTACTCACACCTCTGGTCATATTTTACCAAATTAATCATTGGCCTATGAATAAATAATTGAACACTCTTTTTTATCTTGTCTTCTAAAGATACGCTTTTCATGTCACGCCTTGTAATGACGGTGGATTAATAAATGTCTCGACAAAAAAAGATGATATCTTAGGCAGCGGTCTCACTGAGCGTGTCGTGTCGTGTCGTGTCATTTTGTATCATTTGAAAAACGATGGTCCGGTCTCACTGATCGAGTCGTGTAGAGTGAATTTTTCTCCTTTGACTGGTTAGTATCAATCGAAACATAGCCTTTCATGAGTAAATTCTCATCTTTAGCAAATTAAATACAATATCTGGAAATAGAATGATTGTCATTTCTTAGATACAGTTTTCAGATCCCATCCTTTACTGAAAAATGTTTTGCGATGTATAATATTTGTCAATAACATTGACATTTGATTATCCAGGTCATTAAATCCACATTTTCTTCATGGAGATTGATTAATAAATATATTTTGCTAGTAGTCCATTCAATTTTTGCCATTTTTACGAGTGTCAAGTGTCCAAGTAAAATCCAAACAACCGCAAAAAAAAAATGATCAGTTCCACCGAATGGAAGACCGTGAATTTTTTTCCAAATGTACTAAAATTATTCATTACCACAATAATTTTAGAAATTTTGAATGAATGGATTAAAATTTCTACATCTTATGACTTTTTTTGTCACGTCAATTCTGTATATCTCTCATACGCATGCGTAGAGGTGTCGAGTTGTGTCGAGTGACAAGTGAAATTCAAACCAAACTGAAAATCAAACAACTCGCTAGCACTCGACAGCACACGATGGTCAAGTGAGATCGCCACCATTGCAATACATGTGTTTGAAATTTTCAAGGCCAACTCGACACAACATTACACGACACGACACGTCCAGTGGGACTGCTGCCTTAATCCTAAGCGACACTTCCTTCTTTGTCCAAATGTTGATATCTTCTATGTTCTTAATATTAACTCTTAGGGAACGATCCAATCTGCCCTGCAAGACGTGATTCGACTAACCTTATAACCAAGAATCTCAAAATAAAAAATATACTCGGTCAAATATATTTCAAATAATCTAGCTGAAAATAGATAATGGAATATCTACCTAGTTAGTAGCTTTCAGATAGGTAAGATAAGAGTTTTTGCTCAAATATTCCTTGATATAAAATGTTTAACAATATTTATTCCGTTAAAAATCAAAATCTTATGTGTTTTACAAAAAAATACAAATTTAGGAGTCGGTTTTCACACCATCATCTTGAATAGGGCAGCAATCGTCCTTATTAGGCCTTTTTAATACGGTATAGTAAGCCACAGATAGTCGGAATTGTAGCCCCAAAACCATTGAAAAATAAGTTGGTACATGGCATACAGAGAATTGGATCCGCAACAGTGCCATCTACCATAATACAGCCGAAGTGGCAGGTTTGAAGAAATGCAGGGCACTGTTAAGTGACCTTCAAAGTTTGACCGTAAAATAGAATTTGATTTTCAACAATTTATCAAATTTTGTTTCACGGAATATTTATTTCTACTTTAGTTGGAGAGAGCTCTGTTATAAGATGTATCGGAAGTAATCACAGGAATAATAAAAAACTGAAGAATCATCTAGATGATGAAAGCGCATTTTTGACAGCTCATGAATGCGGGTTACTTCAGAGATTTCGCAAATTACCATCTCCCACAATTACTGAGCTTGTAATCAAGTAGTTTGGGTGAACTCACGAAACAGCAGCTTCCATTTAGTACTAATTTCAAGTTGACTATTTAATAAGTACATAATTTATGCATGTACAAACTCAAAAATACCTTTTAATCTTCATTGTTTAGTTATTGACTGACGGGAGGTCAAGTGCTGTATCTTAAAATAATAATTTGATCTTTATCAAAGCTATATAAAAAAGATACACCAAAAGTAAACAAATTTTCATTCAATGATAATAATTCATTCTAATAAGTATCAAATTCGCGTCAAACAAGTCATTGAATGAATCCCGCACAGATTTGACAACTGTACATAATAATAGTGACACCTGCGGCGAAAGTTGTAACTAAAGTTTTATGTACTTGAAAAAACTTTAGTTGCCATATCCCTATTGTCATATATATCTATGGGCATTGTTTCACTTAAAACAAGTAATTGAATAATTTAATCCTCCACAATCACTGAGCTTGAATTAAAGCAATTTGTGTAAACCTACGAAACAGCAGCTTCATAGTACCAGTTTCAAGTCTGTAAATAGTATAGTTGCTGAGAACTCAACGTCACGCCAGCCAGCCAGCCAGCCCGCCAGCCAGCCAGCCAGACAGCCAAATTGAATATAATAGCGCTTTTTTCGAAAAAATTGAAGAATCATCTAGATGATGAAAGCGCATTTTTTAACAGCTCATGAATGCTTATTACTTCAGAAATTTCGCAAATTACCATCTCCCACAATTACTGAGCTTGAAATTAAGCAAGTTGGGCAGACTTACGAAACAACAGCTTCCATTTAGTATTAGTTTCAAGTTGACTTTTTGATAGGTACATAATTTATGCATGTACAAACTCAAAAATACCTTTCAATCTTCATTGTTTAGTTATTGACTGACGGGAGGTCAAGTGCTGTACCTTAAAATAATAATTTGATCTTTATCAAAGCTATATTAAAAAAATACACTAAAAGTGAACAAATTTTGATCCAATAATAAAAATTCATTCTGATAAGCTTCAAATTCGCGTCAAACAAGTCATTGAATGAATCCCGGACAGATTTGACAACTGTACATAGTAATAGTGACACCCACGGCTGAAGTTGTAACAAAATTTTCATCTACTTGAATAAACTTCAGTTGCCATATCCCTAATGTCATATATATCTATGGGCTTTGTTTCACTTGAAACAAGTAATTGAATAATTTAATCTTCCACAATCACTGGCTTGAATTAAAGCAATTTGTGCAAACCTAAGAAACAGCAGCTTTTATTTAGTACTAGTTTCAAGTCTGTAAATAGTATAGTTGCTGAGAACTCCGCGTCACGCCAACCAGCATGCCAGCCAGCCACCCAGCCAGCCAGCCAGTCAGCCAGCCAGTCAGCCAGACAGACAGCCAGCCAGCCGGCCAGCCAGACAGACAGCCAGACAGACAGCCAAAGTGAATATAATAGCGCTTTTCTCAAAAAATGCGCTAAAAATGCGCTAAATACGTGTCCATTGATAAATGCATAGCACATTCATCGAATGGAATATAAAATCAACCTAATTAGAACAATGTTATTGTTCAATCTTAAATAAGCTTCTAATTAAATATGTTAATATAAGAGGATTCAAGGGTGTTTCTATCCAGATTACAAGTTAAAGCATATATTCTTGAAGGCTGGTAATTATCGTATATTTTCCAAATATTCCAATTTTCACATAGGATAATAGTAAAATAGGTATTTAGAAAATATATTGATGATAGATAATAGTGATATCCAGATAGGTACTCTTATCCAAATAATTCAAACACTGGACGAAGCATGATACTATCTAATATGGCAGAATTACAAAAAAGAGAATTTTATGTGTTCTGTTTCTCCAAATGGTTCCAATTTTAGCAATTTATTGTGATCCTATTCGCCCAGTAGTTCGATTCGCGTCAGTCTACCCTATTATTATTATTATCATCTGTAATAGAGATTTAATATGAAATATTACGTAGATGTTCTGTGTGTGGGGTAACTTGACATGATTGTTATTTTGCTACGTGAGATAAAGTTTACGGATAGATAAAATAAAGTGGCTTATATGAATTCAATTATAAATATAGAGGAAGGAAAAAACATGTGGTTTTCAATAGGAAATCATTACTTGTTGAAGGCTCAAGGAAAAAAACGCAAAATTTTTTTTGAGAGGAAGCATCGATTATAATGTACAGTGGCAGGCAAGACCAAAATTTAATGTGGGCAGAATACATTTTGCAAAGTCCTCTAGGGACGCAAGAAGCAATATCACAGACTAAAAAACAGTTGAAACTTAGCTTCTTACTACTTACTTTATTATAGTATAGAGAATGCAAACTGAACTATATTCTTGGACTAAAATTAAAGGAACAGAAATCTCTTGCTTTTAGCTTCACTAGACCTCTTAATGATTGTTGCTTCATTTAGCTTAGATGCTATATCTGCTGCAAAAGATAAAACTGCCAAAGCTTACCCATATTGTACCTTTCGAATAATTCTTTATCAGTTTTAATTTCGAAAACTTCTTTTCGGCGGAGGCTGTATTTACCAGTATTGTTAACAAGATCGAATAGACAATGTAAATATTTGAGTAAATTTCTTTCAAGTTATTTTGCATTATGTACTGAAACATTTCTTTCACATCTTTAATGAAGTCTGGTACATGCAGGATCATAGTTTGTAATGTTTCATACAATTCGTGAGGTTGAAAGTCACTACTTTAACCCACTCACAGAACTATGTGTAAATCATGAAAGTTTTTTTATTTCTTGCTCTTTCTAAAATCACAAATATTGCTTAACTTTTGAGATATGAGACCTAAATATCCTTAAATTTGTATATTACAAGATGAAATATATCAAGAGGAATCTATTCTTATAATTTTTGTTGTTATAAACTTCATAGGGATGCTACGATCGCACGCTGTATTACTTGAGTAACGAACGGAGGAGAGAATAGTCGAAACAGAAACACACATAGTTTGACTCTGTATCTCCTTAACGAATTGAGATAATTGATGTCTGTAAAAAATATCGTGCTCTGATTGATTCATCCTAATGTTATAAGAATTATTATCGAAATGTCTTCAAAAATACAAATAAAATTATCTGATAAATAACATTTAGAGTTTGTAGCTCTACTTTTCGACTCAATTGAGATAATCAAAATGTGTGGAAAGTATTGTGATCTACATACTTAGATGTAACGCGATAGAAAGTGTCATTAGAATATATTCAGAAATACAAATATTATAGATTGAAATTCAGTACACAATAATATTTCTAAAATCGACTATATTGTAGTAGCACAATGTTTGTGGCTGTATCTTCTGAACAAAACAAGATAATTGAAATTTTTAAGGATCATGTTGTCCAACACATTTGATAAAATCTATAAAAATGTCTTAGAAACTGAACTGTGAAAATATTTCAACAATAAAAAATTTCGATAGACATAATATTTGGATTCCCATTTTCTTTTATGAATTGAAGCAGTTCTCTCACATCATTAATGAAGTTTGGTACATTAAGGATCATAGTTTGTGATTCGTAAGATTGGAAGTCACTACTCTCACCTACTCGCAGGAATGTGTGTAAATCTTGAAAGTTTAAAATGATTTGCCCTTTTGGTATATTTTTTAATTCTCTCAAATCATATAGGGAACCATAATTTTCAAAATGTTCATTCAATGGCATGAGCCTTGAGTTCATATTGCTAATTTTAGAATCAATCATTGTGTTAAAAATCGGCTTGAGGCTTGAGGAGCGAGGTCCCTCAGACCGCGAGGCCGTAGGTGATGCCTAATGCCGCCTCTAATAATGTACCTGTAAAGATTATGAAAACACAGCCTGATCTACTAAATCGTTTAATCCATGGCTTAAATGATATTCAACTGTCTCATTTTATGTTTATGTTTATATGTTTTCAATATAATAAAAACAATCGGAAGATTGTGTCAGATAGCTAGCCACTTCATTAAACAACCCACTGCCAGTTTATTTAAAACAGTGCTTCTGATATTATTTATTTCTGGTTGGCTCACACATAATCAGGGATTAATTTTAGACTGAAAAATAACTTTTTGAATAACATTATTCTTATATTGAAACAAGGTACAGATAATGGTGATGAATAAATAAATTCTTATAATCTTCTATAACAAATAACGTCAGAATAAACTTATTAGTAACAATGAATAAAACAATTATAAATAATAACAACACATAATATACAAGAAGGGAATACTAAGCAATACTAAATACATCTTCTTGCAAACAATACCAATAATCTAATACGACAATTTGAACTTGACAGTGAATTTCTACCATCTTGAAGCTTTGAATTCAGAATTACAATTGAATGACTAATTATCTGCTACACACAATGTTTCTCAGAACACTTTGTTGAACTTGACGTCATTTGAAAAAATCATCTCAATATTAAATAAATATGTTTTATTGGGTATAAGTTCAGTAATTTATTAGAAACACAACGTTTCGACAGCAAAGTGCTGCCTTTTTCAAACCAATATTAAATCATGCAATTTTCTGAATAGAAAAAGTGAACCACGTATCACCTTGGAATTTTGAAACATATTCAAATTTTTCACTGCACAAGTTCAAGGAAAAAATAGTATATCATTAAACGAACGTGTGACAAAAGCTACTTACAAGAAAAACACGTGCCAAAAGCAAGTTTACTGATCATCCAAATATAATATAGCCATTTTAGGCGAGTATAATACTTCTCTACTATTATTCTCTATTTGGAATAGAAGAATAAAGAAATAATTCTCATCCAATTTTCAAGAGTTAGAACTTCAGCTGGCAAATACTGTTACATTTTCATTCCAATATGAACATTACGAATCTCCCATCACTTTTTTATCAAAAATGGAATTAATGGATCAATGGCGCATGCCTTAAATTAGAAAATGGCACATATTTTGACCTATGAATATTTTGAAGTTATCATTTGTAATGTATATTGTTTTTCTTTGCACTAAGTGCTCTTATCAGATCATTGTGACATTATGAACTCATTTTGTTGAATTGAAGAAGGAGTATAAACAGACGTTATCACCCGGCGAGAATTTTGCCGGAACAACCTTTTCCTTCACCAAGTGAAAATCAAGTAAAAATATAATAGAATTTGATTTGTTTTGGCATGAATTTTGCTTCAATTGGTAGTTATCTGAATTTGGCATTTCATTGAATGATGCACTGTTATTACGGTGAATAAATCAAGTTATACCAAAGTCAAAACCATTCGTGTAAATATAAGCTAAAAAGAACAAGAGTTAAAAATGTCGGGGAATATCATCAATTTGAAAAAATGTGGTGAATTTCCTTCAAGAAGAAATCATGATAATCGATTTGCATAATGGACAGTCTTATATATTCTAAGTAAAATATATAATGTATCAATATTCTAAATGCAGCTTTACGTCACAGTATAAGTTAACCAAAGAAAGTATTCGCTCTGCTGATATTATTGATATCTGATGATCAAGCCACCTGCTCAATAATATTGCAAATTCCTCCGTAACAACAAGATTAATCGGTATCATAGATTACTCCTACCAACGATGATATCTTTTCAATATTACTTAGTAATCCCGTAGCACGAAACAATTGTTCATTTCTTGCTATACAATCTACGTTGGTTTGTACGCCGCATACGCTCTCCCATTCGACCATTCCTTTCCGTAGGAAGTGTGTCCATGATGACCCGCACCGCCATAGTGACCATATCCTGTAGCAGCAACATCATGCTCTTCTACATGACTAGTATAGTGAGGGACTTTGCAAATCTTCAGCATATTAAGATAAGTAGGAGCCAAAACCAGAAGTAATAAAAATAGCTTCTTGATGAAGAGGACTCCCAGGAGAACTAAGCCTATTAAAACTTTCGCTTTGAATAGTTTGAGTAAAATGATGACTGGAATTAGCATATTGACTTTCTTCTTCTTGGCTCGAGACTCCGCCATGCCGTTCGAATCTATAACTAGAAATTAAAAAAATAAATAAAAATATCGCATTATTTTACATCGTTGGTGCATAGTTATCATTATACACTTCAAGTTTAATAGTTATTGTAATCAAGGCTCTGAATCAGCTATGAATATGAGTAAACTGTATTTGACGTCTGTTTCAGCAAACTTTACAAAAAAAGTAAAGTATCATATCAACTAATGATCGAGTAGCCAAAGGCTTTTCTCCGGAAAGATTGTTAGTTTGTGCAGCGGTAATAATTTGACAGTATTTTCATGGTTACATGGTAGTCACTTTAAGTACTAATCTGAGCTCAAGTAATATATGAAAAGTATACCAATTCTGCCATGTAAAATGGGAAATATGTCAAACGGTAGCGCCGCCAACAATGTATCTTGAGTACTATTTGACAGATATCATTACTCTGCTAATAAAGCTGTAATTTGAAATTATTATAGAAAAGGCTAATAAGAACGTTTGATCATCAATTATTGATCGACCCAATTTCTACGATTCATGAGGTGATGAAAACAACTTTTTCAGGCGGTCATAACAAAAAAGTGATTCTACAATCCCCTTTGCAGCTGTAAAGCTCCACTTTATTGTTCGCATTTGTCAAATGTTACTCACTTTCACTTTCTTGGATCTGATCTGTCAAAAACTACTCCATAAGTACTTTTTACCTACATATATGGGCAGTTTTTGCCAAGATGCATATTAGATTTTTCTGTCAAACTCTCAAATTATTCAAATTTAGGAATAAATATGCATTTTTCTTGAATTTCAACTTAACAGATGGCAATGAAATAAAACAATAATTTCAATGGCAATCAGGATTCACAATTATTACGATGTCTCTTATCCAGTTTTATAGAAGGTGAAGAATGATCAAAAATAGGTTTGTGCAGTAAGAAGATTAAATTTTGTATAGTCAGGTTATATGTGAATATATTTGTTGCTTTTATTTCTTGAATTCATTCTCGAACAGCTCGTTTCTTATCCTGCATTTACTGTGAGTGAATCGATTCCACATTTTGGTCAATAAGAAATTTTGAATCGTAGTCCCACAAGAAGTATTGGACCGTTCTTAACTAGAATAAACTGAAGATGGTCTTGACACACAAATTTCTATTCCTCATTTAATAAATAGGACTTTTTGGTTCAAATTCTGTATATTTATTGACATGACGTTTTGACTCTCTATCCGAAAGTGTTCATTGGAAGCAATGGTACAAAAATAAATAAGGCAAGTATCTAGATAATTAAAAATATACGGAATACTAGGTGTGAAAGCATTGATTTCACATTTAGTGCAGAAAGGACAAGAATTTCTCCAGCATTCACCCAAGATCTGAGGAAAAACTATGTAAAAAACCTCAAATAAAGAATCAATAATATGAGTCTTGATAAATATCAAAGTGGAAAAGGATATAGTTAATATAACACACAAGGACGATATCCTGTTTTTGCAAACGCACACAGTTTCAAGGCTCAAATATGTCATAAGAAAAATTTCATCAAATGAACTGAATTATTTTTTCACTCACAATTAAATGATCAAAAATAAATTATCCATTATATAGCACGCAAGACACACTGTTGACGGTGCCATCGCTTAATACATACAAGATAATGCATTGTAAAATTGGAATACCTTCTTCTATATTACATTATGCTTGGCAGAACGCGGTCATTGCTACGATTGTTCCATGTTGACTGAATCGAATAGAATAAAGGCTAAATTCTCTCTGGAGACGCAGGTTACAATATAACAAGTTATAGCTAAAGAGTGAAAGGCTACCGAAGTATATAACGAATCCTATAAATTTTAAGAAACGTGAGTAAAAACTTCGTGCCTCATGAAAAAATTAAAGCAATAAAAACAGAATCTCCTCTTTTGTTATTAAATGACAATGAGCCTCAATAAGAAGATACTCGTCGCATTCATATTCAAGGGATTGTTCATAAATAAAGCTTCCCACAATGTATACGTCTCTCTCCATAATCCAGTTCCAGATTTATTATAAATTTCTCGATAGCCCACTTTTGAACATAGACAAGGATATTCAAAACAATATCACCGAAAATAAGTAACATCAATTTAAGATGAATATTATTTGATATCGAAATTCAGCCATCGATTTCTTTTTCCATTTTTCTAAAAAAAATTACAGTAATAGAAGGATATACAGAGACAGACGCATGACTCCTAAATTGGAGGATACCGCATGTATTGCTTGAGATAGAGATAGATTGATGAATAAAAAAGAACTTCTTTCTGATTATGCATATCAAATATTTTCTCATTAACTTGATTCCACCTAGGCGTGCATATTTTAATTAATTAGTTTTTTGCTTACAAACTCGAAAGTTCCGTAATAATAATCTTTGCTATTTTGCATTCGTGAAAAATGAAAGTGAAGTTTAGTTGTTATTCTAACCATACGTGTATTGATTAAATTCAATAAAATTTATACTTCTAAGCTTTTGTAATGAATAATGCGACTTCATCCCCCATTAATTCATTCCTAGCGAAATTCCAAATTACAAACTGCAGTGACACATTTTCATAAAGCGACGAGCAGAGTGATTAAAGATGGAAAAAAAACTTGTATCAAACAGTAAACAGTATCCATATCTTCAGTGCCATTTGATCTCTTGGCAATATTCTCCTTTGATAAGGTTGAGTAGTAAAATAACAGAAGCAAAAAGTAGATGAAATTTTGCAGAAATTATCTCTCAGATTACATGCATCAAATAACAAATTAAAGAATTTTTTTACCGTCGTGTTTCTGAGAAAATTAATATTGCAATAGAAGAATACTTGGAAAGTGACTGGCAAGTAGGGATAAAATATAAGATCTGAATGGAGATCATTCCATGCGAATGTGAATAATTCATCCACGAGACGAAGTCGAGTGGCAGATTTCACATGAGCATGGAATTATCGATCCGCACGAGTAACGAATGTTGTTTTTTCTACAGTCAGAAGTGTCCGCGGCAATATCTATAACCAAAATATGCCGTTTTCTGAGAAAGAATTTGCTTCATTAATTTTTTTCCAATTCATCAAACGTTGATGAAATTACTCATATTGACTCTATTTAGAAGAGAAATGATAAATAAAAATCAAAGAGAAATAAATTCATGACAGCAATGAAATAGTTTCTTCGCGACGCCGTGCGGCTTTCTTAGAAACTGCTGAGCGTGCGAAATAGGTGTCATTCTATAGTGATTGTAGAAAAACACGTATTCTTGAGGAATTACTAGTTTCATCAGAGTTAAATGCAGCAACAGCGCCATCTGTAGGTACCACAAATATGGGATTCAAAAATAAAAATTACAAATCATATCTTTTGAGCTTATATTGACCCAGCTATTTGCATTGTTGTCACAGTTCCCACTCTATTATAATTACTTTGATAAATTGTTCATATCCCTCTAAATTATTATTCCATCAACTATCTATTAATGGCAAGGGGAAATTTGACAAGAAACTATAATAGGTATATCATTTAGATGGATCATGCAGCAGAAAACTTAAATTTGAAAATTCAATTTCATATTAAGTACTTGTATTAAAAATAATTTTCGTATTTTTCTTTTAACTTTAAAAAAATATTGCATTTATGATTTATTTTCTCTTGTACCTAATGGTTGAATTTTCAAAAGTATATTGAGGCCTACATTTTGTTTTACGGGAGGGAGAGGGTCACCAATCTTCAGTTACGCCATTGCCTCTCTTCAACACCCTCAGAAAACGGTCAACATCCTTCTTGAATAAAAAATATCCGCTCTCGACCCCAGTGCCAATCTTTCCAAAATTACTGTGCAGATTGCTCAAAATTTCTTGTAAAATATAATCTTCCCATTCTTTTCAATGATTTATTTCAAAAAATTCTTGTGAAAAAATGATGTGAAAAATAAATCTCTTTGATACAAACTATTTTTCAAAAATAAAATTATATCAAATCCGTATATTGTTTGATATATTCTCTTTGTCTTCCGTCTTTTGTTGTTCTTTCATCTACTTTATAAAAATGTGTCACTTTAGTTTCTGAACCATATCTATCAAATATAGCAGTCATCTATCTTGCAACGGTATGAAGTTTGTGGATCAGATAAAGTCAAAGAAGCCGATGTTTACACAAAATTATTATTCGAAACATACATAGTTTTTCGTTTACAAAAACTGTTTCACGTTCGCTGATGTGATTTTTCATATTCTTCATTGAAAATATAGCATTTAACAAATCTGACGTGAACATCACGTGACTTACTTGTACATCATTGGATATATACAGGGTGTAACAGAAATAAGTACATTAATTTTGACCTGCAATAGATCTCTTGAAGCCTAACCATTTTTTTTGATAGCTTTTTTCTGTAAGTCTCCTGGATATCAGGTGAAAATTCATCAAAGTTTGGTCAAAAATTTCATAGTGCGCCTATGGTTAGAACTGAATGTTTCTCATTTGTTGGAAGATTGACAGCGATCGATTCAAATGATTATTTTGAAACTTTGAACCATCATAGTTTTATCAATCATTCATTTGAAACTGAAAGAATAACAGTATTTCAATAATACACTGATATTCGCTCACCTCGATAATTCTATTTTTGTATATGTTGCAAGAAAGATCAAATTTATCTCTGAAACCAACAATTTGGTATATTGGTCGTATTTATATGTTATTGTTGAGAAATTACATTTCTATTTAGGAATTTCACGTATAGTTTCAAATAGTTGGTACATTTCTTGAACATTAGATTGTCAGCACGATTTCATTGCACTTGGATCAGCTGATTTGAATAGTCTGAATATAGCCTGTAACACAGTTAGAATATGGGTCAGATTGTGCTGCCATCTACGATCAACTTAAAAAGTAGTTGCTGCTCTCAGCTTACTTCATTATTGTTGGCTCTCAAACATAAAGAGAAAATAATTCAACGATTTATTTAAAGTGAACGGTGAAATATGAAATGGAATGCAGTTCTAAAATAATTAATTTAATGAATAATTAAACTGAAAATATTCCCGCAAAAATTGTAAGAGCTTATTCTTGGAAAACAGAAAACCTAACCTACAAATGAATCACACTGAGTTTGGTAATTGGTTTTAAATATTTTTTAAAATATAAAATACAATATTCTATTTGTTCACCAGATCAATTTACAAGGCATACTTCATTGAAACGACCTGACTGTGAAGTTTGTAATAATATGAGAAAAAACTAATTCATAGTTGCTTCATTTATAAATTAATGTATTTTATTCATTTCATCTGGTGTTTTACGTTCCAGGTAAACGATAAGTTCTTGATATCTCATAGTATTCTCATCATTATGTATGAGTGCACAATATTTTGACATTAAATACATGAGCATAACCACAATAATTCAATTTTTAGTGAAAAATGACATTTCTGAAATCGTTCCAAATAAATTCGCCGAACTAATCCTACACTGCCTGTAAAATTGCAGATAGAAGAGCTTGACATTTTCACAGATTTTAACTTTTGTGACAATAATAATTAGACGATTTTTTCCAAAATTTATTTGAAGGAATTGATAGCCCACATATGTCGAAATCAATTGTTTCGTTGTAATCAGGGTTGTAACTGCTACTGAATCCGATAATTATGCACCTGAACGACTCGTTAAACTATAGGGGTCAAAAAATGCTAAAAAAAGATGAGAATTCGAGAAAAAGTTATTGAGAAAAATTGTTATGCTTGACGAGTTCTATCACTGGTTAAAATTAATGTACTTATCTCTGTTACACCCTGTATATATATATATATATATATATATATATATATATATATATATATATATATATATATATATATATATATATATATATATATAATATATATATATATATATATGTATATATATATATATATATATATATATATATATATATATATATATATATATATATATATATATATATATATATAATACGATGTGATTTTGTGTTTGGTCGTATATATCATTGGATATGTATGATCAACCACAAAATCTCATCGTTCCACAGTTAATCGTTTTGGATTTACACAAGAGATTCTAAAAATCTGTCAAATAAAATGCGCTTTCAGCCAAGTCGGTTGCTGTGGAAACAGTAGGCCATTATTCTTATACTACAACATTCCTAAATACTGATTTCCAAAATTCTACGACTACCAAAAGATCTGATTTTATGCGCAAAATTAAAAAATAAATTCCTACTGAAGCGCACTTCCGGTTCAGTCTATTGTTATGAAAATAGTAGGCAATCATTCAGATGCTATAGCAGACTGGAATACCAAATTTCAATATTCTACACCTAATCGTTTCAAATTTATGCGGAAAATTCGAAAAGACTGTCAGGTAAAGTGCACTTCCGGCTCAGTTTATCACAATGAAAATAGGATATGAGGATTTGGACGATATAATCGTCCTAAATACTGAATTCTAACAATCTACGTTCAATCGTTTTGGATTTATGCGGAAAATTCTAAAAATGTCTCGATTAAAGTGCTCTTCCGGTTCAGTCGATAGCAACCATAATGCAGGGTGTACAACTAGATATTATAAAAGTGCCTAATACAAAATTTAAATATTCTACGACTGATTATCTAAAATTTATGCGGAAAATTCAAAAAGTCTGTCATATAAAGTGCACTTCCGGCTCAGCCGATTGTTACAAAAATAGAAGATGACCATTGAAATGCTACAGCAAATTCAAATAATAAATTTCAGTATCCTTCCACAAATCATTCTGGATTTATGCGGAAAATTGAAAAAAAGTCTTAAGTAAAGTGCACTTCTGGCTTAGCAGATTGCAATCATAATGCTAAATGTACAATAAGATGTTATAGAAGTGATTCATACAAAATTTCAATATTCTATGGCTAATCACTCAAGATTTTGCAAAAAAATTCAAAAAAAATTTCAAGTAAAGTGCACTTCTGGCTTGGCCGATTCATACAAATAGCAGAAGACCATTTTGATACAACATCAAGTTTAATTGTTGAGTTTCAACATCCTACGGTTAAAATGTTTCAAGTAAAGTGTACTTCCGTTACAGACGATTGGAATCATAATGCGAGGTGCACAACTAGACCCTATACCAGTCTTAAATACAAAATTTTAACAATATACGATCTACCAGTTTTGAGATTTGCGAATTACGCACGCACGCACGCACGTACGAACGCACGCACGAACATATGTACCGACATCAAGCCTAAAATAGTCAAAATGGATTCAGGGATGCTCAAACCGGATATTTCTATCAAAATCTCGATAGGTGAATTTTGTTGGTTTCAAAATACTTAATTGTTACTTTGTACAAGTAAGTAAAAATATAAGTTGGCAAAAAGTTATATTCAATGTTTGCGGAGAATACAACAATTAACTTCTGATAATAAGCAAAAAAAGTTATCAATATTGGAGTCTGATTTGAACTCAGAATGTGTGACTAAAAATGATTGAACATGAAATAAAAGAAAAGTCTATACTCTCTATATGTCTCCAGAGAACGCTGCACACTTCTAAAAATATATTATATTAGCTCACAGCGCACTGTTATGTCAACTCAATCAAAAGTAACTTCTTAAAGTAATAAGGATACACACATGAACATAAAATGAAAGATCTTGAAGGTCTAATACTGTTTTGATCCATATATTTCAACAATCAAATTTTAAAATGTTATTTGTAATCATAACATCATCAAAGCACACTACGAGGTATCAATAAGTTAATTATAGAGAAATTCTAAAATTTACTCAGCGCAGTCGATCATATATTTTGTATATAATTTATAAATAATCGACCTTCAAAATCAATCTCTTTCATCAGTGTTGCTCGTCAAGCTCACTCGCCGATAAACTATGATTCGTATGGATAGCCCTGGTGATCTTTATTCTGATACTATCAAATTTTGTATTATCTATTACTCGATTATCCAATTAAATATTATATTGAAAATGATGGATGTGAGAATCGAATGAAAATTTCATGAAGTTTTTTAAAAATTCACTAACATTCAAATGTGCCAGGATCTGTGTCATAATATTATACTTTTAATTTATTTTATAATATGATATTCGATGTTACTAGATATTGTCACCTCATCTACAATAATAGGTTGCGTGTCAGAAATACTTTACTTTCTGCGTATTTTTTGTGGTAATATGTAGAGCACTTTAACGTCCGTGAATAATATCCGATGATATTTTTCTCCGTTAAAAGTTAATCTAAAAACTCGCCAGGAAAATCTCTCGTCCTCTAGCTGATTCATTTCATTGAGTTGTGTCTTGAAAATAAAAAAGAGGCTTTAAGGCTCACCAATTTCATTGCTCGAATCATCCGCGTCGACGATCCTCGTTTGTCCTGGCAGAGTAATTGAAATCGCACGACTGCCTAGAAAAGCATCCACTTGTCTCTGGATAAATTTAGCAAACTTCCTGAACGAAGAATCGCCAGGCATTTGTCTTGCAGCAGAAGGAAATAGAGTTTCTTTCGCTTCCGGTTTATCCAGCGTCACAAAATCCAGCATTCCGTCAACAACTTTTATCTTCGATGGACCACCAAAGTGCGCTGCTTTTGATAATAAATTAGTAATACCATATTTCCCACAAGAGTATATGTCACTTCTCGCATTACATTCTTCTGCTATTTCGGCAACATATTCGTCTGTCGCGAACGCTGCACAAACACAAAACACTATGAGGATGACGGTCGGTGCCTTCGAAGTCATCTTGATGTGAGATTGAAGGACACTTCTAGCAGAATGTGTAATTGCCAACGGCACGGAGATTTATATTTCATGGATATTAAGGTCATTCCTTGGGGTAGGAGTTCATTTTGATGATGGACACGCCTCGTAACGTCCACACTTCCGCCAATGAAGAAAGTCTTCGCTTTTTCCGTGGATTCGTAATTTTTGGTGTTTCGGTTTCGTGCAGAGACAGCGTTCGACATAGTTATTGCACAATATCCACTGAACCGCCATGGTCAATGATAATAAACTTGATTTTGAAATATATTGCGTGGAATCCTGCTTGATTTTAAAAGCGGGATACCAAGTGGAGCAGTGACATTTGATTAATTCATCTTGATTGAAATCTAGATTATTATTTTTTTGAAATAAAAATAGATAGTTATCCAATTACAAGTGGAAACTGCTTTTTGGAATTTAAGGAATCCTAAATTGTGTTTTGATATTTCCGCCTTCAATTTTAACCAATTTTGCTCGATATTTTTGATTGGTATGATCATATTTTCGAAGCTCGTCAACAATGTAGAGAAATATGCATGGAAATATATTCGTTCATTAGGTATAATAAAATATCCACTAATAAATTACACGCTCAATACAAAACTGGATTAAATATCTGCAGCTATATAGAATTTGCATTTTTATGTCTGAGTAATAAATTATATCATTGTGGTCAAATTCAGAATGATGTTAATTGACTAATTTATTATTAATACAAATAATGTAATTGGATAGAATAGATATTGTTGCAATGTTTATGTTTGCTGATACCTATGAAGGATGGAATCGATATTATTTCATGGTTTATGTTTGCTGATATCTATGAATAACTTCAATTCAATTAACTTCATTTTAAAGACAGGAAATGATTTCCTACAAAAAGTATGTAGAGAATACTTTCGTAGACTACAGATAAATTATATCTGTAAATCAATTTGTCTTTGTTTGAATATTGAAATACAACTTTTCTACAGCCGTGCGTAAAGTAGATATCTTACGCATCGCAAACGATGCGTGAAATGAGACTTCCTCGCGTCTCAGTTTCATTACCATTCAAACGCGTAGCAGTTAAATCTCTGTGAATGTATGTTTTAAGCTACGAGTGTAGCAGACACTAATAGTGCATCCTACGGCTGAGGAAATATCAATCAATCAATCTACATAAAATACAAAAATTTCAATCAAGAAACGTTATTCCACACAATATTAAGTGGGATGAAGACACTAAAAAATGATTCATTGATGTTTTTGCAGTCTTATGACGGCTGCCACTTGCAGTCTCAACAATTAGAAACTCAAATAACCTAGATGTAACATCTCTGTTCGCAATTCATACGAATGTTGAGGTTATGTGCTGATACAATCACACGAACATTATCGCCAAAGAACTAGAAATATTTATTCAAAATAAACAATAATTGCAGCAGAATGAGATTATCATGAAGAAATAGTGAGAGAAATAAGTAATTTGTACAGATAATTGGCCTATTAATCTTTTTGAAGCAATTTTAAATGTCAAAATGTCATGTTGCCCACTGAATGAAACTAAATGATATCTTTGAAATACTGATTTATTTATTGATATATATATATATTCTGTGTGCCCAAAATTTTCACACAGATCACATGCACTAAGTATTTTACAGTGCTTTTATTAATGAGAAACTCTCGGTTTGCAGCCGTTTCTCATACAAAACTATCGCTCTGTGAAATACTACTTCAACGCATCCGATTGTAGATAGCTATTTCAATGATCTTCTATCACAGGTACCTAAATGATAAAAGATAGATCATATATTTCATGTATACACGATAAAAATAGTATATTATTCAATGAGCATATATTGACCAGTATTTTTCAGGAGAATAAAGCTAAAATTTGAGTGAGTAATGAATATCACTATACGCTAGTCGAATACATACTACACTTTAGTTCATGTTTCGAATATATTTACAATCTATTTGAATTGGGCATTCCATCATGAGTATCATAATCCATTATTACCTGTAATTTCATAGATTTCAATGTGTTCTTTCCGAATTTCAACTTTGCCACCTCGTATCTTCGCCGCTCGCACTGCTATATTAAAAAAATGGCGCCTAGAAGCACTTTCTTGACAATATTTCCTTTACGACTCATTCAACTATGAAAGCATTCATCCACAAAATGAAAATAGAAAAGATTTCCTACAATTTATGTAATAACTTCTTTTTTTTTCGTAGAATCAATAGTTCTGGCGTACGAGTGCCGCAAACCATTATATATTTATGTCAATCCGTGACATTTAATTCAATCAAATTTTGTGAATTATAGAATTATCTTGAATCTGAAACCTATACTAACAATAAATATTCTACTATGCGTTGAAAAACCGGCTTACTATAGCTCATCCTTCGCAGACATAAGGTAATGAGTCGCCTTTGTGTTAAGCACCCTCCTCTCCCTTCACAGTGTGATTTTCGTTCATAAAACCATGGCTTGTAATGGAGTAAATTGTTTTATTTGTGCTAATCTATTGCATAAAAGTAAAGTATCTGAAGTGGAAGAAAAAGGATTGAAGACTTGTCGTAACTCAAGTATAAAAAGAAAGGACAACAAGGATGAACTTTTGATGGGACTGAGATTGAGGATAGTTCACGATGTATGTTTGAAACTATATAATAATGTGAAGTTAATCGCTGAATCTCTGAGTAGAGGAAGCTATGTAACGACTTCTCATCCACAACTGCGATCTACGCGCCCAACTACACTTTGCGGCACTCGTACGCCAAAACTATCGATTTCACGAAAAAAAGGGTTGATACAGAAACGATAGGAAATTTTCTCCAGTTCGAAATTACATATGGATATTTTTATCGTTAAATTAGTCGGAGAGAAGATATTGTCAAAAAACTGGTTGTAGGCGCCATTTTTCCAATATTGTGGCACGAGCGGCAAGGATACGAGGTGGCAAGGCTGAAATTCGGAATAAACACATAGAAATCTATAGAATTATCTATTTTCAAAACTCCTGGAAAACTTTTGGTAAAACCACTAAATGACTGTACTACAAATTATAGAAAATAAAAGATCGAGAGCTCAATCTATTTGAGAAATGATTAATGATAGTAAAAGGCCCTGGAGGGAGCAACTGATAATATTGAGCCACTTTTTAAGATTTAAGATTAAATCCAAAACTTTATTCATATCATATTTAAACTCTTGCAGGTGATAATATATTATGTCACATGTATTGTGGAACTCTATTCAGTCACGAACTATTCAATCACAAGCGGAGCAAATGTTTGGAATGAATCGTGGAATCACACACAAAAATTTTATTCAAACACAAATTGAAACAGTACAAATCAATTTCCAAATTTTTTTTTTTCATTTTCGAAAATACATCATATACCAGTTTTAATTAATATGTATCGGACACATAAAAACATCCATCTATCATGATTGGAACATGTGACACTAATGATAAGCAGAGATCATTTGAACACTGTTTTGACACGGCCGCCACTAGAGTACAAATCAATTTGAAAATAAAAATCGAAACAAATATTTTTAGGTCCTGTTTAAAATGATTGAAGAGCACAAGTGCGCAAAGTTGAGAATTATGAGTTGAAGTTCAAGCCTCATCACTAAAATTTTTGACCAAATGTCATAATGTTTGTTATATTCGTGTTGCATACAAGAATTTTTCTACGGCCCCCAACGTCCATATTTTGATAATAATTATCAAGTACACAGTCAAGAAGCCCAGAGCACAAGTTGACAATTAAACATGACAAATAACTAAGGTGCTACAAACATGAAATCGTAGAAATTCAACTGCTACGCATTTGAATTATTGTACAACTGAGTCACAAAAAATGATTACTTCACGCATTATTTACGTAGGTAAAATAGGCTCAATTCCCATGAAGAAGTTCAAGAAAAGTAGTTTATGGGAAAATTTTGAAAACATAGGCGTTGTACCATGGAGTCAAGTATTCTGGAACGAGATTTACCGAGTCACAATACTGTTTTCAAGTTCTTTCTATGGCCCACTATTTACATACATATTTAAACAATTAGACATAGCAAGGAAGCACGGACTGAAATTTTGTATTCAGATTTTGTAAATAATCTGGTAAACAGATGAGTTACAGTTATTGTGCATAGAGCTACCAACATGGATCCACAGAGATACCTAATTCATCCTGTACGTAATGCATTCATATACCTAGTGGTGGTGAAGCTGCGATGCAAATTATTCAGTCTACTTGAAAGTTTTATTATTGGATGTTATTGTTCTTGCAACCAAAAAAAAACATTAGGATAACTAGAGATAACATGTACTCTTGAAACAACAATTCTAATTACTCCTACAGTCACTCATTATGATTTTAACGAGTACTAGAAACTTCAAGTGTAATATATTCGCAAAACTATGTTTTACAGTAGTTTATAATTGTACCTACATAAATAGCAGGTAATATAGTCAGTACTGCATGGTGTAAATTTGTAATATTAAGGTAAATGTCTTGCACGCAATAACTTTTATCTGGTGATGGAAATAACAGTAAAAAGTCTGAAGATATTATTTAGTTCACTTTTTCACACTAACTGGAACGTAGAAATAATATTATTTATGTGGGAAGAATAAAAGAAGAGTTGATAGGCGGTAAACAAGCAGTGAAAATTGAGTGGAAGATGTGGTTATATACTTATTCATTCATCTGACAAAAAAATACTGGAATATGAATATTAGATTAAATTCTTACTGATTCATACACAATTATCTAAAAGTTCCGTATTCCTGCAATAAAAATGTGAAAATGGGACATTTTCAATGTGTCTTCTATTACGTCTTTGGTAATGAAAAATCATAAGAAAATATAAAAAATAGAATAGTGGAGGGGGATTTGTTCCTGCAGGAAATATTTTTCCTCGTTACATCTGTGAATATTTTATAATCTGAACTATTTAATTCAGTAAACCTAGACCTTAATATGTTTTATTGCCAGACTTGAAACTCGAACTCCACGAAGATTCGCCCATAAGAACTAAAGTTTGCGTTTAATTCCATCAATTTTTAATTTTCCAAACGCAGTTATCTCCTTTCTTTCCGAAGCTTTTAAAAGTTTGTTCTTGAAGTTTGGAACTATTATTTTACTCTACTTCCAGTTTTCTCATTTCACATTATTTAGTTTTTCATAATTATAATTTTTTATTTCATTCGGCCCGAGGATAAATTGAGAATACATATTTTATTCTTGGAATAAATAAGAAGTAATACTTTCATATCTGTGTAACGTATTAACATTGAGCCAGGATGTGTTTTTACAGAGAGTAGAAAAATTATAAAAAAAGATCTAGAAAACATTATACTTTTCACATCCTTTGATAAATTTTTTGAGATAAGTAGATTCCAATTACCTATTTTCGAGTTCAGCACATGGATACAAACGTAAAAAATATTAATATGATCCGGAATAATTATTTCGGTGTTCCTATTCTAAGTCAACTAGGATTTCTAATTGCCTTCCAAATCTGGGATTAAATTCATTCCAGTGAATTATTCTCGTAATAAATATCACTTGAAAATTTAGAACAGAAGGAATTTATTCTGGTACAAATCATCGTTGCGATTAACTACAATTAATGGATCATTCTAATGTAGTGTACTGAACAGATTTACATATTTTATGTAGTATTCCTGCTCTAAGAAATCTGATCCCAATTTCAAGTTCAAGTTCATTAAAAAATATTCAGAGTTCCAATTAAAGAACAAAATTTTTATTTTCAAGTCTTTGTAAACTGGACGGTTGGAATTGTGAAGCTTTTGTCCTTTTTCATCATGAAATTTATTTTTTTCTCCATGATATATGAAAAGATCAAAAGGATATTTTTTCTCTTTGTGATGACTGTGCCGGAATATTTTGTAGGGAAACAAAAGATGTGGAAGTATTTTTATTATTAAGTTTCTGACACATTTTGAAGACCAAAGCCTACAAATATATTTCATTGGCTTTTGTCTGCAGTTGCGAAGTATTTCTTGACTTTCGAGGAAGTGATATTATTCACCAATAATAATTTCTTTTGGGATAATATTTTGGGGAACTCTTAGTGAATGCTCACTTTAAGTTTGGACTGTAAGTTATCTTGAGGAAGGACGAACTGTTATATTTTTGATTTATAATTATAAATTTAAGTATTCGAAGATACTGCAGATGGATAAGATATTATCAAGCAATATATCATAAAGTAATTTGAGATAGCCATCTTTTTATGATTAACTTGAATTTTCCATCAGATTCTATTATCTACATCTGAACAATAATATCGAAGACCTGACTCAACATTTACAGAAACATAATACTTTTAATATCATGTTCCGTTACAATTCTTCCGCCTTTGCAACTGAATCAAAACACAACATAACCGTGAACAAAATAAAAATCAGAGAACAACTTCATTCTATTTTTGCTTTCTTTGTATTTATTCAATGCACAGCATTGAGATTAACATTGAAGTCAGCTCAGCTGGAAAAAATTCGTGCGTCTCTAAAACTACCGAAATACTTGAATCTTAGTGAAGTTTATGAATAGAAGCCAATTGTAGCGAACAGAAAACAGTTACCATGTGATACAAGTGGTTTTAAAACAATAGTACACTTGAAATTTAATTCTGCAAATGGGGAAGTAATACATGATTCTTGATGGTTTTGTTCTTGCTTCATAAATTATGTTCCAGTGCTAAATTGGATCCAACATAAAGCATTGTGTAAAATATTCTAAAGCCAATGATTTTACATTTGTTAGCAATTCAGACAGAGAAATGGTGCTTCAATTATTCCACAGAATATCTATATTTTACAAATAATGCTCTCATGTTGTCCCAATAAGCTCGATTCAATAATCACTAATAAAGCACTGATATCTTTGAATAGGACTCGTGCAGATAATAACAATAAATATAGGAGACAACAGGACATCACACTGAAATATGCTCAATTTATGGAATGTCTAGTATAATTGAAGTCTTTCAATGAATTCATACCATGGAACAAATGAATTAGAAATCAATATAATCAATCAGATAATGAGGGAAATGATCTTTTCAGTTAAATACACCTATCAAAAAAACAACACTACTCAATCATTATTTTATGACAGAGGACAGTATAATCATCATTGACGTCACCGATGTTCAATCATTTGTAAAAATGAATAGACATCGTCGCAGTTCCAGTGTTGAAATTATAACGCACCTGCCGAATCAAATTGTTCGTGAAGTATTAAACCGTAGAAAAAATAGTTCCAAATGGAGTATGAAAATGCTACTAAATGGTAACTGTATTTTATTTTTCACAAAATGATTGTCAACTTTGGAAGAAGAATGTAAAGTGATTAAAGCAATTTAACGCAATGAAGTTCATTTCAATTAGGATTTTCAGAATATTCATGTAACCTAAAATTGAAATAGTTTCTTTACTATTTATTTTGAAACTACTTTCGCAAATTTAGCATTAATCACTATTTTTCTAGCTCTACTGATCCTTTTGTCTATGATTATGCCCACTTGAGTGTTTTTTATTTCAAATTTTTGTTTCAAGGGGCATTAAGTTGATTTTAAGGCCTGGAGCCGGCCCTAGATTCAAAAAAAAAATCCAAATCCAAATTCGCAACAAATAAAAATTTGCAAATGTCTGTGAGTTTGAACACCATATCAACAATATTCATACTGAATATTCTCGTAATTGGTTGATCACACATATACATGATTCAAAAGCCTGAAATGACGCCTTCAGAAACTTTTACTAGTGATAATACGAAATAATCAGAACTTGTCCAATATAAATATTAGACACTTTTATTGCTTTCGAGAGGTAAAATTCGCAAATTGATGATGAGTAATAAAATACTTTCTAATTAAATATGAGCACAATAATATTATATCAAATTCAGCACATATCAGATCATAGAAATTGTTCATCATTATAAGATTATAACCTTCCAACAAAATGTAATCTTTATTACCGTTTTTCCAATCAATTTTATTCATTATGACACTAGCGAGCTACTTGACGCAGTTTTATTTTCTAAAGGTCCTGTAATTTTATCAACAGTAATTACACAAGAGCTTTTTATTTTTCTGGATAAATTTTTGTTTTAACGAAACCTTGTTACCTAGCAATTTGACAAGAAAACTGTTCTAATAAAATCACGACACCGTAGGTGGAGTGATTTTATTTTTTGAACAGTTTTCGAGTCAAATTGCTGTCAGGTTACAAGGTTGAGTTGTCAAACTAAAATTTATCCCAAGAAAAATAAAATGCTGGAGTGTAATTCGGCTAGATAATTTAACGACATTTTATTTATGAAAAAGTTTATTTAAATGTGCAAATTATTGAGAGTACCATTATCATACATCGTTTCATTTGACATATTCCACTACGTATTCTTTATAATTTTGTTCATCAATTCTTCGCAAGCTTCAAGTCCAATCTAGCAAAATATTTGAAATTTGACATACCGTTGTACCTCTTTCTAATACATAATTCTGGTTTTCACAAAATACGATGAATTGTCTCCAGATACAGGATTTATTGTTTTTTGTATTTATAGACACACTTTACTTAATATTTTCATTTATATTTTCTTCGGGAATATTCCAAATTCTGTTTATTTTGCAGTTTAAGCATAGACAGATTATGCAAATGACATAAATATAGTGAGTGTTTTGGTTTGGTTGCTAGGAGAAAGGTAAATAACGTTTTATCACTTGCAAAAAGTTACCTTCCTTTTTATCCGCTGTCAAAACGATAAAATTGTTTTTTATATATGGCTTACTTTATATTGGAGTGGAATTATCATGTAAATTAATAAACCATATTTTTAGCGCATTTTTACAAAAAAAAAATACCCTATTTAATTATATACACTTTGGCTGTCTGGCTGGCTGGCTGGCTGGTTGGCTGGCGTGACGCTGAGATCTCAGCAACTACAGCACTTACAGACTCTAAACAGGTACTAAATGAAAGATGCTGATATGTAGGTTTGCACAAACTGCTAGATTCTCTTATTTATACACCCAGTTTTAGATAAAAATTTATAAGGTCATTATTGCTGAATTATGCATAGTTGAAATCTGAAAATTGCTGCACAGAATGAGCAATATATCAGTAATTGAATTTTATACTTGAAATTTCGAACCGATATGGGTTAGTACCCATTTTAGGGTAGTTTATTTCAATATCTCGCGAGTTACACAAAATATTGATATGCGGTTTTAGATGTTATAAGTATCAGAATGAGTTCGACTTTTGTTTTTACGATCAATTTAGGCCAGTACATGACCAACCGTTACTTATTTTCTTGAATCTGTAGCTTTGGAGGTAGTTTTCAGGGATTTTTCATATATAGCTTTGATAAAGACCAAATTATTATTTCAAGGTACAGCACATGACCCCCCGTCAGTCAGTAACTAAACAATAAAGATAAAAAGGTATTTTTGAGTTCATACGTGCACAAATTATGTATCTATCAAATAGTCAACTTGAAACTGGTACTAAATGAAAGCTGCTGTTTCGTAGTTTGCCTAAACTGCTTGATTTCAAGCTCAGTGATTGTGGGAGATGGTAATTTGCGAAATCTCTGAAGTAACAAGCATTCATGAGTTGTCAAAAATGCGCTTTCCTCATCAAGATGATTCTTCAATTTTCAGCGCATTTTTTGGAAACAAGCGCTATTATATTCACTGGCTGGCTAGCGAGACGCTGAGTTCTCAGCAACTATACTATTTACAGACTTGAAACTGGTACTAAATGAAAGATGCTGTTTCGCAAGTTTGCACAAATTGCTTTAATTCAAGCTCAGTGATTGTGGAAGATTAAATTATTCAATTACTTGTTTCAAGTGAAACAATGCCCACAGATATATATGACATTAGGGATATGGCAACTGAAATTTATTAAAGTAGATAAAAATTTAGTTACAACTTTAGTCGCGGGTGTCACTATTATTATGTACAGTTGTCAAATCTGTCCGGGATTCATTCAATGACTTGTTTGACGCGAATTTGGAGCTTATTAGAATGAATTATTATTATTGGGTGAAAATTTTTTTACTTTTGGTGTATTTTTTTTATAAAGCTTTGATAAAGATCAAATTATCATTTCAAGGTACAGCACTTGACCCCCCGTCAGTCAATAACTAAACAATGAAGATTAAAAATTATTTTTGAGTTTGTACATGCATAAATTATGTACGTATCAAATAGTCAACTTGAAACTATTACATGGAAGCTGCTGTTTCGTAAGTTTGCCCGAACTGCTTGATTTCAAGCTCAGTAATTGTGAGAGATGGTAATTTGCGAAATCTCTGAAGTAACAAGCATTCATGAACTGTCAAAAATGCGCTTTCATCATCTAGATCAGGGGTCGGCAACCTGCGGCCCGCTGGCCGCATGCGGTCCTTTGCAGCTTTTTATGCGGCCCGCCAAAGCACCAATATTTTTTTTAATAATATTTATACTCGTATATGATATAAAAGAACTATTCAAGTTATATTTTACATTTAAATGTGCGGCCCGCATGAAAAAAATTATTGTGAAAATGGCCCACCGTCCAAAAAAGGTTGCCGACCCCTAATCTAGATGATTCTTCCATTTTTTTGTAGTCTCACCGCTAGTCTGAAGATCATCACTAAGTGATCGAAACCGGTAACTAAATTCGAGAACAGTATGATTGAGAATTTTCTGTTTAATTTCATCCTATTATTGTCACAATCGGGTTACTCCACTTCCCTTATTATAAATTTAATTTTTTATTCATACAGAGTCCGCCAATTGGATTGAATAGTTTTTGATAGCTTGCTATGAAAATATTACTGATGTCAAAAAACTATTTGTCCATTCATTGATATTTAAAGATTCATCTACCATGGATTATTGGCCTGTTAATCAATAGGTTTACGCCGTACAGTCATATATTCAGACGAAATCTATTGTGCTAACACAGAGACGTTTTCGTCGTGGTGTTGATCCACCACCGCTTAGACATCTCCCCCAAGGAATACGATTTTGAAGCGAATTAACGATTTTAACGTAAGAAGCTTCATAATATGAAGACTTCAATTAGTACTCGTGTACGTCGTACACCAGAGAATATTGAAAGAGCCAGAGAAGCATTTCCACAAAATCCACAACAATTCAACATTCACTTGCATTACAAATAGCAGAACAAAGTTTACGACGTATTTTACACCATGACTTGAAACTCCACTCGTACAAAATACATAATGATAAAGTCAATCGTTTCACATTTTGAAGACAAATTTTGGAAATAATAAATGATCTAAAAGTTCTCAATAAATCAATTATGTTAGGTGAGGCCCATTTACCTCTGGATATATGAGCAGACCCAATTGAACAAAAATGAAAATCTCGTTCATGATCAGAAGGTAATAGTATAGTGTGTAGAATACCGACTTTTGGCATGAAAGGACCATATTTTCCTGACGGAAACATTGCAGAAAGCTCTGAATTCTGGGAATTTTTTTGTAACTACGACAAAATAATGTTTGGTTCTAACAAGGTGGTATCACTGCATATATAGGAAGACAAATTCACATCGCGTCTTACCTTATCGCCTAATTCCAAGATTTGACTGCTCCTGATTTTTTTTTTTCAAAAAGGAACTTCATTTTTTTCACTGAACTGCAATGTACTCTGTGACATACTCTCTACAAAAACTAATAGTACCCGTAGCTTAACGTCTGGTAACCGCATCCTGCGGCTGATGAAATATCAAACAATCTACTGAGTGCACTATAAGGATCTGCTACACCCAAAGCGAGTGAAAGGCGTGTTTGGATATTTTTGTTTGATATTTAAAAGCTGAAGAACTAGATTCGAGATTTTTGGGCACTGATAGTGTTGTTGTGATTTTATGTATGATACGGTGCTGTTTTCGTTGCATCAAATGCAGAGCAAAAAACAGCATTGTATTAAACAGCCTGTAGTGATTTCTCTGTAACTTACAAAATCAAATTTTACTGGAAAAAGTGATAATTTTTAGATTTTTTCATAATTTATTTGTAATTCATGAGCCTCAAAATCAAATGAATTTCACAAATAGTTATTCATATTCTATTCTTTCTCTGATAGTAGTATTCTATTGATAAAGGGATAAAAATTAGGACTTCCACCTCGTTTGTGAATTTCTAGCTTGCAATTGCTGTCTTGAAAAATCCACAAAATAAGAAAGTAATTCTGTGGACAGTAAACTCAACTCCAATCTGAACAAACTAATACCATGGATCGTTTAAATAAAACTGCGGGAGCCTGGAAGTAGCAATAACGAGAGGCTATTCAGCAGGAATGTCAGAAACACCTTATTGTTCATTTAAACAAGCACTTTTCGGAAAACATTTCTATCTACTAAAGGGAAAATACAAAAAGGGGACATACAATAGAATGTCGCTTGACAAGAATGCTTTATATCTGAAGAATATCAATATGTCCAGAAAAATTGGAGAACTTGACAGGGGCAGTACTTTTTCTCCACGTAATATTTGTACTTTGTACAAGTTGACCATAAATAGCCCAAATCACATATTTTTTACTTCAACTTCTTGAATTCTCAGGTTTAAAATGATGTACCATCGTATTAATCTATTTATTTATATCAGTTCTACAGAATAAATATTCCAATTACAGGACTATAAGGTTAAGCCTAGATTATTAATCACATTTGAACTTTGATTTGAACATTGAATGTGTGTGAGTTGAGTGTAAATTAGAAAGAAGAGAAACTGCTATGTAGATGGCGTCTAAATTCTGTCAGTGAGCTACCAAAGATGTCAATATCAGATGTACTTGAAATGTGGTCATAAATTGTACAGAGCATTCGGATAGGTGATTCAGATTCATAACTTGTGCGTGAGAGACTGTAATAAAATGTCCGAATGCTCCGCGAACTTAGCCTAGGTACAGTAAAATATATCAGTTGAAGTGTTACAGGATCGCTTATGTAATTATGCAATAATTTATAAAGGTAAATACAGGATAAAATTTTCCTACGGTTCGCGAGATGAACAAAATTGAAATTAACGAGTAGAGTTTCGTACAGGCAGTCAAAATCAGGATACCGCCCGTGAAGTTTAAAATAACAATATTTGAGGAATTTACGTTGGATAGATTCAATCAAAGAAATGTATTTATCGTAAATTGGATTTTGCAAACAGTATTCTAATTTTGATCTCACAAATGAAAAATAGATTCTGTAAAGTGTTGATATTTTCGTGAAAGATTGAGTGTTTTGCATCAAGAAGCCTAGGTTTCTATACGATGATTTTACAGTATTATTGATATGGTCGTTGAAGTTTAATTTTTCATCGAACAGAACACCTAAGTCTTTGAATTGATTCACTCGCTCTAGACGAGAGCTATCAATTCTATATTCGTATGTATAGATACATTTTTTGACGAAATAACTCATGATTTTGCATTTACTGTAATTGAAAAACAGATTGGAGGATAAAGACCAGGACAGTAAGTTATTAACATCTCTATCATACCAGAGTTAACAAAAAAAGTGCCAGCTCAACAATTTTTTATATATAAACCAGGGGCCCGTAACAAAAAAACTGGCGCGATTTGTTCTTATCTGCCAATTTGTGTATTAGTAACTTTGGAAATTGTAAGAGAATCAACAGTCTCTGAATAATTTCTTATATTGCAAACACTAATCCTCACACATCGCGTGCAAAAATGCGAAAAAGAATTGGATCCAAAGAACAATTGATTCCTGTCTGCCAACGCATCATAGAGTTATTTTTATTGCAAAAGTTGAGAACAAAAAAATGGCAAACATTTTCTGCTTATACCAGTGCGTGGGCGTTTTGTCAAAGTTGTATCAATTTTTTGTTGCATAGGGTAATCAGTCCCCGTCTGTCATTGACAATTAAATGTATAAATTTCAAAATATATATATGAAGTATCCATGTGGAAAACTTGGGAAGGGCCTCAATCAACTGCCAAATCAAACAGCTACTAATACTTAGATTGGCAGACGGGAACAATTCAAATCAGTTCTTCTGTTACGGGCCACTAGTCTAATATTCTATCACAGCAAGTCTAATAGGTTCATGGCATATTTGATGATATTTAACCATTTCCTTAGTGCCTTGGGGACTAAAGCCCGCCGCACACGAGGCAATTTTCCATGCAATTTTGTTCACTTAATTTGCAGCAAGTTTTCTTGCGCACTGGGCCACTTTGAGGTACACTTAGTGTGACACTTATTCTCGCATCACACGATGCAAGCTGCGCCACTCATTCTAACACTAGAACGTAGACTTGGTAGATTTTCACATTACAAGCATGGATGTTGCCAAAACTAATCGTCGGAGGAGAGCAGGAGCATTTGCTGCAATTACGAGACCGAAAAAAAGAAGAAAAAACTTTGGTCAAGAGAGTGACTTTTGAGTAGGAATCAAGGCCGCAGAGTTTTCATGTTGTTTGACGAGCTAGCAGGATGTAAACCAAACAAGAAAAACCTGGAAATGTCAGGGAATTTGGATAAACTGGAAATATCATGGAATCGTCAGGGAATTTCTGATATTTGTCTGGAAAAAATACATTATAGGATATTTATGCATTATTATTCACAAAAGTATATTTTCACCCTTTAAGATACTAGGGCCATCTGTGCAAATCTATAAGTCTTCCAGATCTATAAATTCATGAAAAAAAAATTATTAAAGTACATTTACTTTTGTCGACCAATGTAAATTCGTTCATAAGGGTATCAAGTTCGTTGCGATTTTGTTTTTAATTTACAAATTTATAGGGTTCACACAGAATTGCAACATTAATCTGTGATTATATGTAAACTTGTATCAAACTTTTGTTTTTTACTGTCTGAAATTTTATTGAAAATAACCTGGAAAACCTGGAAGTCTGGGAATTTTCATTTAATTTTTTGGTATACACCCTGAGCTAGGGTACGTAAACATTACCTAATTTCCACTAGCCATAATTTTTACTTATTTGTATCTTAAAACACCACAAAACACAATGTACTAATGAGGCACAGCATTCTGATGCGACTAGGGTTGCCACCCGTACTCTATTATAAAGTATTGTACGTTATTTTGGGTAATTGTACTCTATACTTTATGAGAACAATAAAGTGTGCGGAAATACTTCATTTTGCATGATTTGATTTGTCTGGGATTTATTTCACATAAAATATACAAGAAAAGTTTGATTGTTAGAATTTTTGCGTAAAACAAAACGACAGAGTTATTGGAGTCGATGATGTTATCGACTGTTAGCGAAAAGGATTGATAATTGACTAATATACAAAATATTCTCTGGTGATCACCAAATTTTTATGTTCATTTTAAAATGCATAAAAAAAACAAATCACTTATTTACTGTAACTCAAATATGGACTGTAAATGAGCTATGCAGCTATTTAACAGTGATAATTATTTGTTGAAAGTTGCTAAAAGTAATGAAAAATATGTTTTGAAGCAAAATGATAGAGTAAAATAAATCTTACTCTATTTTAACACAATGTACTTTTTTTTTACCTTTCATAACCAATGTACTCTATTCGCCTAGAAAAAAAGTGGCAACCCTACATGCGACATACAACTCAGTGATGTAATCACGTGATTTCGTAGTCTGCTTTGATTGGCTGTGGACAGCAGTCAGTGGCGCAGCAAGTGCGAAAAATAGCACCGAACCTATCTTGAAAAACAAGTCTCGTGGTAAGTCTAGTACCCCGCATCGCACCAAATTTCTTGCATCGGAGCAAGCGTGGCACCCAGCGCGGCGCCAAGTGAACAAAATTGCTTGAAAAATTGCATCGTATGCGGCGAGCTTAAGTGTACCAGTTCGTAATTTGTGATGTCCTCAAAAACTGTGTTCCTAAACCTTTTCTTAAATCTGCCTCTGCCTCACCTATTGTTACATCTCTTCAATACCCAACAAATAAAGAACAACCAAAGCCAGTATTCACTTCAAAGTGGAAAAACAACAAGGCTAACAAATGATCTAGTTCTTAAATTACTATAAATTTAATTTATGAGCTATTTTCATAATTCAGGCATCATTCAGTGATTAATCAATCAACCATTATTCTTTTGAAAAAATTACTAATCGGTTTTTATCAGAAGAAAACATATAATTTGGAAGATCAAATTAACTACTTTCGTCCACAAAATAATAATAACTCAAAATTCTTAAATATTCTTTACTTTTAGTTATCTATTTACCCAAAACCATCAAAATGTGCTACATAATTATAAGATATAGCTCAAAACTTAAATGTCTCAACTATTTGTGGTCTAGTTCAAATAAATAATAAATACAAACAATTTCGTGTAGATTTGACAAAATATGCAAATTATTATTTACCCAGCCAGGTTGCAGCAAATGATATGGAAATAGAATAAATATTATTGGAATCAATTTTCACAGTAACTATTTACTTTTCATTAAAAATATGACCGAATCAAAAATAAACGCTTTGTTTTGTTAAGGGAATTTAATTATTATACGGAATAAAATTACCTGTGTCAACAAAATATGATTATTTCTATTCACAGATTCAAAACAGGGAAATACAAACTGAATATCACATAATTTGACAGCAGTTTCACTCTCGTTTGCCGCAATGGCCACTTTTATCTTTAATAATGTCATGTTAACTTAGAATCTAACAATGTATGTCACGTCCATTCGTCTTACTGTAATCATCAAAAGATATAAATGTCATTTACAGTTGGAATGAATCTGTCTTCCATTGAAATATCGCATAGTATTGTCCCAATATTCAATTTAATTATTATAGAAAAGACTATTTCCAGGTGGGACTTCATGAATATGAATTTTTTGTTTCTGTATCTAGATTTTATTTGATCTTGGAAATTCGAGCTTCAAGTTTTGCAATTATTGTCCGGTTCAATGAGAGAAATTTGGATTATCATATTCTTGGACATAACATTTACAGCAAATTTTTTTTTTCGTTTGTGAAGGCTCAAGTTTCTTTAAGCAGTAACACTCTCCAAAAATCTAAATGGTAAAATTCGAATCAGACACACATGGCGCTTGGTATCTTTGCTGCTCAACAAACCTAAAACTTTTCTCAGTGTAATGTTGATTTGATACGTCGATTTCACATACTTGTCTACAAAAAGGATCTTATTGGATTCTGAATACATAAAAACAAATACAACTGTAATATCCTCAAGTCACTGATAATTCCGATACAATGTTGACAGCTCCGAAGGATGTTGATTGTTAACATGAAAGCTTTATGAGAAAATTTTAAATATTCATCAATGATCGAAGGATATTTGGTAGAAGATTTAACTGATCTAATTCAATAACATATTCATCAAGTATTGAAATACAACTATGGTTTATTCTAGTTAAGAACGGCCCAATTGCTCTCATGGCTGTCTCAGGTTCAAATTTGGTCCCACAAGCATGTATAGCGCAATTCGGTACTATTCAGAAATGTTTCTTGGAAGTGCGAGCGAAGCGAGCTGGCCTACAATCAATTTATCAAAAGAAGCCACTGTTTCTGGTTCCAGTGCCACAGACAAAGCTTTATTACATTATTAAATTGCTGCTTTCACCATTTCTTAGAAATTTTGTGAATTATCGTATTTTTTGTAAAAGTCGAAAACCAATTTAATATCATCATCAACAACCATACCGCAATATTTCGTTATTGAATTTTCGATAACAAGGAAAATTTATGTCATAAATGTATAACAGCGCTGTTATAATATTTCCATCAACTTGCTTTTACTAATCCTACGTGGCATTATTTTCGTGAATAAATTGAGCTTCAAGTTCAAAGCTTCATTAAAACTTTATTAATTAGGGACTATAATTAGTTTATCTTCACTTCATACTCAATGGTTTTTTTATTCTATTATCGGAAAATATAGGTATGATTTCTATTTGCATTGATATGACCTACAGAGAATAACAAACAAATTTTAATATTTATAGAATAAATTTTAAATTCTAATTTCACGCATGTAAAATAATATTTCATTTTAATTAGCATATCGGCGAAATATAATTCTATGCATTGAAAAACAATGATGATTTATTCCATATGATATTTCTTGTTGTATTTTCGAATCATTGAAATATCGATATAATTGAAACTGGATTACACTGAGTAAACAAAGTGGTAGGTGTAGCAATTTATGATATCCATAAAACAACTTGAAGTGGTAAGGTCGATTTGATGGTAAGTGGTAAAAACCTGCAAGTTGAGTGGTATGTTTTTTTTATTTTAGTGGTAACCGGCACCACTTGCAACCAATAAGATATCAAACGTCATTATCTTGACATTGGAAAATATACTTTCATCTTTATCAATCTATATTAGTACAAAATTTGAATAGTAAAAATAGTTTCCAAACTAATAGTCTATACCAGAGGTGGCCAACTTTTGTGTACATAATATCCACTTGAGTGGTAAGATTTTACCACTTATGTATACTTTCAACTACTCAAGTGGTACAATTCAATTTTCTCAGTAGTAAGAGATGTAATACATTTTAGTATATTTTCCCTTGGAATAATAAATATTCAATTTGAATGATCAATACATGTACATAATAAATAGATTTTTTTGGATTAAATTCCACGTATTTTTTGACGTTTTGACTTTATCTGCAAGTCTTCATTAAAAAAATAAAGACTTTCGGACAGAGAGTCAAAACGTCAAAAAATATGAATAAATATACAGAATTCAATTCAAAAAATCTATTTTTTCGCCAACTGTCAAAAAAACATGATATTTTTGTATTGTTATGGATACGCAAAGTTCGTGATTTTTTTACTAGTGAAAAAATGAATTTTATTTTTGCATACCTAATCCAATATAACTCAGTTTAATAATGCTACAAGGATAGGAACAATCATGTACTCAACAAAAAGAAATATGAAATTATACATAATACTAGTTATTTTTGGATATAAAAATTAATTGTGCAATTGGAGCAATTATTTCCGACGTTAATACCAGAAGATTGTTGGCTTTTAAAAGTCATCTCGCATGCTTCTTTTGTAATACTGTCAGAAGGGCAGGGCTGATTGTTTAATTTTTTGGTCTCATTGATCTCTTAAGAAGTTGATGGATGGCAGTTTAAAATTTTATTTGAGATTTCAATTTTATTATTTAAACTATCTTGAATATAGCCCTCTGCTACTGTGGTTGATTTCCATCCACCATGACGTTTAATAGCAGTCATATTACCTCCTGCATTAACCAAAAGAGTGACAGAGCTTCTTCTAAAACAGTGGCCTGTGTACCTTTCAAACATTTCCTTCCCAAGCCACTTTGCTATTAAGCTGGGAATTTCTCCTATTTTATTGATCCCTACATGTTGATTGTAACACTTGCCCTTATTATATTTTATAAATAATCGACGACTTGAAACGTGAGTCGGTCGTAGAGCATGGTACTTGCGGTATATCTCAATATATTCTTTTCTTGAAACAGTGAAAGTTCGTTCAGTATGTGTTCTGGAATCTGGTATTTTTACAATCATTATGGTGCCCACTTCTTCAAAATCATCAACTGTCATATTAACAAGTTCTTCACGACGACAGGTGCCACTTATGCCCAAAATTAATAAACTCTGTAATAAAATATTTTGAGATAGCTAGGTACATAGATATGGGTAAAGCTAAATGTCAATACCTTCATCAATAAATATGTTTCATCATCTGCCTCTTCAATAAATTTAGTAATATCTTCTCTTGTAAAGATTTCTGATTTCTTCCCTCTATATCCAACTGCTTTGTTTTTGAGATAAGGAACCAATTTTGGAAATTTTCGAAGATCAATGTTTCCCTTTACATTCAAAGTTGCTTTGAGCATAGAAAATAAAGTCCATAGAGTTGATGGTTTTAATTTGGTCGATTTTTCTTCTAGATACGCTAGAACTACATTCTCTGTGATTTTTACCACTTTTTTAGTGGCGCACCATTTACGAAATTCAGCGTAGGCATTCTCATACTGCCGTTTTGACTTGACAGGTAATAAATTTGAAATTGCAGCGTTTGCAGTATTCGTTACCTCAAGGGGAGTATCACTATCGCTGGTATCGTTATTCATTGTTATTGTTTCTTAATTATTCATAAGGAAAATAATTATTACTGGGAGAAATAATAAATTTCTTGACAGTTATTTATTTATCAAATAACAATTGCGCATTCTTTTGGTTACAATACCCAGGTGACTGCAAATTAATTTTATTTTGAACTTTTTTCCTACATTTTACTGAATAAAACAATAATTATTGTTGATCTATTATTTTTTGACATTTGGCGGAAAAATATTGTTTGTATTACGTGTGCGAAGAGATTGTATTTTGTTGCGCTTTCGAATAAATTTGTTACCTCGACCTTACGGTCTCGGTTAAAATTGACATTCTCACGCGCAACAAAAAAAAACAATCACTTCGCACACTTAATACAAGAATAACTATTTCAATTAATTTATTGTTTTGCACAATAAATTCTGCACAAGTTGATGATTTAGGTACACTTTTTTGAAGATAGAAATCTGCCTCTGACTCCAAAATATGTATTCGCGTGTAAAAGACTAGGTGTCAATAAAGTATATATTATTATTATTATTATTAATACACTAAATTATGACAAGCTCCTTTTTATATAGACTCGATATAGACTATTTTGATTAAAGCCACTAGCATGGATCTGAGCGATTTTATTGTCCTACAGATGAGGATGTAGAAGATGACTTAATTCAATTTCAAATCTAAAAGCAATGGGTCATCACCAGAATAAATACACTTACCTCCTAATGTAGAAGTTGGATTATTATTATAAACTTTCTGTGCATTGTGCGAGTGTAATAAACTTAGAGTTGTGTACAAATAGAATCAAATTTAATTGAAAAGTTCTTGGTCATGTCCCAGAACCATGATGGTTCTGAATGTAACGATTTAGATGAAAGAATTTGTAGCACATGCCCAGATGCTTGAAAACAGTAGCGGACAAGGCATATTAGGCTAATTTTTCATTCATAGAAGTTGTATATAAACAAAACAATAGATTTATTGATGTAGCTTTTGTTTCAAAAAGCTCTTTTCCATTATCGTTAAGTTTGAGAAGGGTATATAATGAATTATTATTAATCAAGGTGAATAATGCAGGCTTCCACTTCATGCTCAAATCTGAGCCCTCAAAATATCAAACATATTGAACGCAGTAAGATTAACTGCACATTTTCAGTTTCTTCAGCTTTCAGTTATCGTACTTAATCTGCCTAACGTCAAACCATAAAAATTATGATGACAGAAATTTAATAAACCAAATTGATTAATCATTTTTGTAGAATTATTGAACAAATATCGGTCTCGTGCCCCTCACCTTAACCGAGTGCAGCCAACTTCATCCTGGATAATAATGACGGTTGTTGGCGAAAAATTTGTATGATGAGATGTGTTCGTTATAGTGTCTGCATTTGATGTGAACGTAATAGCACAGAAAATGTGAAGAACAGAATATAATATAAATCAATAAAATAAATCAAGTAAATTATGTTTCGTAATATCAGTTAACTGAAAATTTGATCGCAATTACAAGAATCTGAGAGTTTCAATACATCCAAATAAATTCAAAAATCTCAGTAAAAAAGTATCATATGCAACACGGAGTCTGAATGAACGTCATCATTGACACAGATGAAGCTGGCTGTATCGGAAAATATGGACTTCGCCCTCGCCTAAGCCGAGTGCGATTAAATGTTTATCATATTTGTGTCTCCTAAAAGTTTTTCAGACCTGCATAATTTTCAAGATATGTAAATAGATGGATAGGCAACGAAATCATACTAAAAAGATTTCCTTGTGTATCACTTTCAGTACAAAATCCTGAGAAAAAATAGATCTATATCACTTTCTGCCTGAATGTTATATAGTTATAGTTCAATTGGGTTGTGTCAGGAAAATAAAGTTGTGATTTTATATTATATTTCCAATATATAATATCAAACTATAAGTGTAAAAACTATTCTTCTAATTTATAAATGGATATATTAGCTATAATAAGTATTTAAAATTCAAGAAATTTTGAATAAATGAAAGAAGCGTTGAAACGCTTTATAATTGGTCCGACATTCACGTGACGTCACTTCGGTAGTGAACAATCCAGCAGTTATATACTCAAGTGAAGTTTTCTTGGATATCGTCAATTTTTTAATTGGAAAAACTATTTCAATATAAGAATAATTTCACGAAAGCTGATTCAAGTAATATACCAGAAGGTAATCCATTAATGATTTATGAATACATAGTGGTGAATGAAAAATTTAATACTCTAGCTAGAAGTACTAGGTATTAAGTTATCAATGTGAACAGTTTTTTGAAATTATTTTCTCAATATGCAAATGCTGTTAAATCTTTTTGTACAAATTTAGTCGAGAATCATTTTGTGATAATGCTACAGGATAGGTTAGGTGTGTTTTCAACGCGAAAATAAAACTTGTTTTATGAAACGAAGAATCACTCCAGGATACCTATTCTATAATTTTTCATGACTTTTCAGCCACTTGAAGTGATATATTAATAACGTCATATAACCTTCCACCGTTGAAGCATCTGAAGATACTCGTACTTGCTTAAGTTTCTGATTATATTCATTTATGTTGATACACCATAGTTTGGAAATTTGTCAGATATTATAAATATAAACAATATAATAATTATTCATAGTTCACAGTATTATTCAATGAGAATAAAAATATGGCGGCGTAATATTTACAGTTACTTAAATTTGACCTATTGCATTCTTAACGTAAGTAAGATTTCAAATTAAAATTTGTTTACAATTATTATGAATTTTCATCTTATGGTGGGTTTATGCACAAGAATTTTGTGTACTTTAGCCCACAACTAAATATCAAATCCATCTAAAAATATAATATGAAACACCATAACCTCAAACGTCAAAACATCATCGGTGATAACATTCTATCAACACCTCTCTGCTTACAAAAATCTTATTAGGACATTTTTTTTGTGTGTTAGGATAAAAATTAACAAAACAATATCTTATAATCTTTTTTCTGATATAATTCTTGCAATAACGTTCAGTAATTACTCTGAGTAAATATGTAATCTGTGCTCTGAGCACCGAAGTGACGTCACATTACATCGACTGCGCTCGGGCGTTTGCGGCAATTTCCGACGTATTCAAAACTTAGAGCTTTTGAATTATTGATAAAAAATGTAATGTTTATCAAAAATTTGTGTAAAAAATGATCACAATACAAAATTTAATAAACTTTCATATGGTGCTATTACTTTATATACGTGATAGAATCCAATTGGAAATTGAATTGAGAGGTCACACTATGCGGGATATTCTTCTGTAAGTGCTCACCCATTTTATTTTAACGAATGTAACTCCATATATTCATAAAGTTTTATTATTCAAATGATTGTTATAAGTTACAACATTTGTTATTAAAATTACATAAATATATGCATAGTCATCCTACATAGAACTTTACTATTGTTGTCTCCTTCGGTTTGATTCAATTGCCAAATATTTTAAGCCTTCGATAATTAAAAAAATATTTTCTTTACAGAATTGAAAGATCGATCAATTTGGGAAGTAGAATATGTCACAATTTGTGTGTAATATAAACCAGACGCAGTAGGTATCACTAAAGACATAAAGTTTGGATTGAAGTAGCAATAATCACGCGGATGTGGAATTATTCAAACTCTTTCACATATTTATTCTGCTATAATTGGGTAATTGGAATAACTAACCCATTAGACATATTTGGATAACACAAATATCTGATAAATTCAAATCAAAAATTTCCTGCATAGGCCTAATGATTTTCTTCAAAGGCCTAATTAAATTAATTGGTTTTTCTAAACTTGATTTTGGTGGAGTTGTCACACTTATTTTTTATGTATAACTTGATCTACTAATGTGTAATACATTCATGTAAATAATCAAAAATTCTAAATACCTGAATGTATTTTCACATTAACATAAGATACATAAATTTAGATTCTATGCATATACAAAATCAATACTGTATGTACTTATAAATTATCTGAAAGCACATATAAATCTCTTTTCCTATCATCATTCAACTAAATCATTCAAATCTGAGTCGTGAAACAGATTCTCGAATTGGACTTCGAACAGATTTCCCACGGATTTGATATAAAATGGGAAGCTTCACTTCAATCGAATTACAATAAATTGATCATGGAATAATTAATTAGATGATAAGTGGAAAGCAATAATTGTTATTGAATGAAGTAGAGATGGAAAATAGTCTTATTTTAAATGTTGATAAATGTAAAAACAAGTGTTTGAGAAGAGTGAATTCTTAACTGATTGCAATTTTTTGGTGAATAGCGTGAAATTGGAACAAGGGAATGAGCTTGTATTTCTGGGTGGTGTAATGTCGAATGGTGAATAAATTTGACAAGAAGGCTAAGAGAAGAGAAGAGTATGTGCTGGTTGTGATATTTTTTTGCTCCAAGCAATGCAAGTTTAGTTGTATCTATATACATACATATATACATATAGTACTTGTACCTGCATTGATGAATGAGAGGGAATACTGAGCGTGACTTAATTAATGAAGATGAGATTTTTGCCTGCTGTTTGAAAGTTTACTGCAAGAGATCGAATGCGTAATAAACTGTTGTATAAAGCATGCCATATTGAGGAGGGTACGTATATAATATTTATGTAGATAAAGTTGAGAAAAAATTCAATTCTTACGAATTTACTTGAAACTAGCGTCACAATCAGATATTCTAACAAATCGTTTCGCACTAAGCAGATTTCAACATTTTCTCACAAATCGTCTCATTTATTGATAAGAGATCATTTGAAAGTAAGACAGAAAAAATGTTTGAGGGTCCTATTGGACAGAAGTGGTTCGAAATATAATTCCACTGAGAAAAATCATAATTCAGACAGCTGCTGCTTCTTGAATATTGTTACATCTTGAATCTTTGCAAAACTTAATTAAAAGAGAAATCTGAGGATTATTCCTCCGCCGGGTATCACTGCTTTTCTCTGCCTAAAAACTTTTTCCAAGCCCTGAAAAACTTCCAAAAATATTTTTATTTCATTCTGGGAAAATTATTTCAAAATATTATGAAATTGTTTTGAATTAATTACTCTTTTTCAACAAATCTAAGAAGAAATACTCGTTAGCATTGTCTGTATTATTATTTGATATTTTGTAATTGATATGTTAAACAGGTGAAATTCAGGGAATGATTAGGTTTTTGATAACGGAGCTTCCCAGGTCACCAAAATTGTCAGCCGGGTGCTCATAATGCTTGTTCACATTATTTGTATTGCATACAATATTTTTTCTACGGCTTCAAACTTCCATATTTTGAAAATTATTGAGCACGCGCAACACGAAGCTCAGAACACATGTTGACACTAGATTTAACAAATATCCGAGCAAATGGATCAGTAAAAAGTATTTCGAACATAAATTCATAGAAATCTAACTGATATGTGTCTTAGGGCCAGTTGTATAATCTAAGCTCATCTACAGTTTAGTTAAACTATAGTTATTTAAGTATTAAGGTCAGTAAGTACAGTTTCCTGATTGAGAATAATAGTTTGGAGGCCGAGCCTTGGCGAGGTTTCCAAATATTATACGAAATCGGTACTGTACTTATTGACCGTGATACTTACAAAATTTTTTGCACGATTGGAAGATCCAAAATATGGATCCAAGTTTTCTTTTTCAAATTAAATTACTACTGATGATTGTTTATTCGCTGTCAGCTGTCAAGTTTGACATTTTATCCTGATTATTTCACTCATGTCAATTATACTGACAAATTTTGCATAGTTACAATGACAATTATAATAATAAATTCCTTGCCAACGGGAATTTACCTCTGAAAATTCCCGTTACCTCGGTAAATTCCCGTTGGCAAGCGATTTATTGCGATAAATTGCCTTTGCCATGGAGAAACAATACACAGTTCTAATATAAACAAACAGTCAATTCTCGGAAATGTCAAAATTTAATCGTATTGGAAATGCATTTTTCGCCGAAAATAATGAAATTGAAAACAAAAAGTTAAAAAATACAAGAGTATATGGAAGCAATTTAGTGCATTTTTCAATAAAAAAGGTTAGTAGTTGCAACTAACATTATTTAATAGATACTTATAGTAGCAATCTCATTCGAGAAATATTCTCCACAAATACCACTCGCGACTTTAATTTTATCATAAATTTTTCTTTTTTTTAAACATTGATTACCTTTAAGCAACATCCTTCGAGTCATCTGCTCAGATGAAATCCCTCGAGCTACGCTCTCGTGATTTAATCGGACAGATGACTCTCACGATGTTGCTAGGTAATCAATGTTTTCAAAAAAAAAATATTGATAAAATTACAATCCCTTGTGATATTATATACGAATATTTAATTACAAATGAAGATAAATAAATAAATATTTTTTTGCGAAAATTCACAATTTTTTACTTACCTCCTTTGCTCATGAGCGGTAAGTCAGCATAACCATAGAAACTACAGTTTTCCGGTAAAATCAACATACCACCTTAAATAGAGGACCGGTAAACACATGAAAACGCCCAATCGTGCAAAAAACTCATTTTCCATGGTAGCATTTATTTCAGTAATTGTAAGCATAGTAAATGACTTCGGTTCAACTAAACTGTAGATAAGCTTAGATTGTACAACCGGGCCTAAACGGTGGTAAAACTGGGATATGAAAAACGCCAACTTTACTTATAGATATAGAAATAGTTACTAATGATTCTAGATTACGGAATGTCACTTCTAGATTTGAGAAACATAATTCTTCGAGTATGCAAAAGAATTTCGCAATCGAGTATCAAACAACGTTTTTTTGATTCTGAGAACTATGTCTCAAAATTGATAGAAATGTAAAGAGATTATTTCACTCATGTCAATTATACTGACAAATTTTGCATAGTTACAATGACAATTATAATAATAAATTCCTTGCCAACGGGAATTTACCGCGATAAATTCCCGTTACCTCGGTAAACTCCCGTTGGCAAGCGATTCATCGCGATAAATTGTCTTTGTCATGGAGAAAACAATACACAGTTCTAATATAAACAAACAATCAGTTCTCGGAAATGTCAAAATTTAATCGTTTTGGAAATGCATTTTTCGCCGAAAGTAATGAAATTGAAAACAAAAAGTCTAAAAATACAAGAGTATATGGAGTCAATTTAGTGCCTTTTTCAATAAAAAAGGTTAGTAGTTGCAACTAACATTATTTAATAGGTACTTATAGTAGCAATTTCATTAGAGAAATATTCTCCACAAATACCACTCGCGACTTCAATTTTATCATAAATTTTTCTTTCAAACATTGATTACCTTTAAGCAACATCCTTTGAGTCATCTGCTCAGATGAAATTCCTCGAGAATCGGACAGATGACTCTCACGATGTTGCTAGGTAATCAATGTTTTCAAGAAAAATTTATTGATAAAATTACGGTCCCTTGTGATATTATATACGAAAATTTTGACATTTCGAATCAATCAATGTGACTATTAATGTTTCTGTGTTAGGAACATGCGAAATGATATATTTTAGTCCACAGGATGTGGAATATTTCGCATTCCAGTTTCACTTTAATGTCAGTTTTCAAGAAGAAAAGATTTTTCATTCAACTTACGCAGGTTATTTAGTTAATCAGTACCGTATCGAAAAAAAATGAAATTCAGATATCTTACGACAATAGATAACGTTAAAAAATTTGACAAAATATTTCTCAAAACCTCCCTTTTTTCTATATATTAGACCATCTTTAAAAGTTTATAAGCTTCTGAATATGGTCTTATAAACCGAAATTGATAGTTCAAATAATAGATTTCTAGCCGAAAAGAGATTTTTTTAAATTTAGAATCAAACTTTTTGTAGCCATTTTTGAAAAATCTTCAGTTAAATAAAACATAAACATCAGTCAAGAAAATTATCAAACACATGAACTTCTACGAATATTTTTCTTGCTTGGCGCATACTTATAAGATTTTTTCCGAGGTGCCTTCATCTGAGCGACAAGTTCTCAAAACTTATTTGAAAACTCTTTGCTCAAAATCAGTTCGCTATCACACAAGAAATTGCTCGAAATTTGACCAATTTTACGGGTATGGTAACAAATTATCGATTGTCGTCATAATGTGATACCCTCTTTAGTCGAAGAGCTGGTCGTACAAATATCCGATGAAAAAGATACATCAAAGAATGTGTGAGTAGAGAGTGCTACCACAGACGCAAAGGGAGGCCACTTTTCATTTAATTTTGACGGTATGATGAAACGTCGACTGAGAAACTAATAATTTCTATAAATGGTGGTTCCTTCTAGATCACACACACAAAATTATGCATCAAATAACTGACATCAGAATTCCAAGTCCACGAGAGGGAAAACTGTGCGAAAATAATTCTTGTAGATTAATTATACCTTGAGTTTTTCCACACTTTATTACTTACTCGATTTGTAAACTAGATAAATACAAACACAAATAACCTCAATGTATGAAATAACCATGAACCGTGAAAATATATTACTCGTGAATGTTTTTATCTTACAAGAAGATTATAGTTGTGGTATAGTACTTATCATTGCAAGTATTGTTATTTTGTACAGAACTATTTTCAATAACTTGCATGTGAACATGAAGCAGAAAAATAGATCAAAATGAATAAATCTACGTAAGTCATGTACATTCTACTTTAATATTTTTACACTAGAGTCCTACTTGAGATATATCTAAAATTTGTGTGTAGATAAATCATAATTGTGAGTGAATTTTGGATCTATGATTGTAATTTCGCAGGAAAGAAATTATTATTTTGGCTAATAAGAAACTATAAACTATCAAATATTATGGGAGACATGGTACCCTAAAAACAGAAAAATTCGATTTTTAACTCAGGTCACGTACCTAAATCAACACTATAAAACCACTCGTTACTTTTTCTTAAGTGACGCGATTTCTATAATTTGTCAATTATTCCACCTAAACTGAGCAAAATATCAATTACAGAACGAATTTTTCGGAATTTTTTAACAAGCTCAGACATCCATGTCTTACGTGCGGCGATTCTTAACTCGGCACATTTACAGGTAGTCTCTGCTAATGACTCCCCAATTCGGCACATACGTGTATCTCAGGTACCTGTAGCGATACCCAGCTCGGCACACTTGCAGGTAGTCTCTGTTGATAATGGAATGGCTCAGATATCTGAACGAAAGAAGGACTGGGCATTCCAATGTTTCTAAATTGAATAAAATCAATTTTATAGTTTCTTTTCTATTATTATACAAAATTTGACATACAATAATACAAAATCATAAAATATGTAGATTGCATCATACAATAAAAATAATAACCTCAGTGTGATCGTGGATTGACTGGACTCGCTCATGGTATGGAGAACTACTTTGCACTTTCGAATAACACACCGCCACTTCACTTCACCAGATAAAAATTTTCCATTTGGTTTACTGAATTTATGTTGCTCAATAATTATTAGTATTTTATAGTTGTCTCGTGAATTGATATCTTTGATGTTATTGATTGGAATGTTAGATTGTTAATGAATAGCTACTAAACAAAACATTTTAATTTTTAATTTTCTTAGATGTTAAGCCGATAAAAGGGGTAAGTTTTTCTGCATACACTTGTTTCAGATGTGCCGAGTTGGTCATACGGATTACCACCAACACTCAATTGATGTCCCATCGGGAGATTAAATGTGCCGAGTTGGGGTGTGCCCTTTACGTGGGATCAGCAGTCTGAAAAGACAATCGACTGCAAGGAGCGACAGTTTTTTCAGACTTATTAGCTTCAACAAGCTTTTCATTATTCACAATTACTTTTCTCGGTATTTTACTTAAATCAGCTTGAAGAAGAATGGGTGATATTTTTCGTCTTAATAATGGCCAAGCCCCGTCTTAAGAATTCTTGTTTTATTAGAATATATTCAGAACTTTATTTCATGATCGTATTAAAAATATTTTGAAGGAACTCCAGTGAAAACTGTGTTATTTACAAATATTTTATGAGAGACTTGACAAACATTAAAATCTCAGAGCCCGAAAATCCGTAGTGTGAATAACTTTAATCACTAGGTTTAAAGAGCCGCATCGTTATTTTGTCCAATTAAATACCGGTCTTTAAACTTTTAAATATTTATTTACTGATCTATCGACAACTGGATCATAATCAAATCAATAGATATTTAAAAATAGATTTTTAAATACCTACTAATGAGACAGAAGTAGCTCAGCTTGACACCTACTTCAAATAACTGTTACACGGGAGGACCCAAGCATTCTTGTTTATCTTCCTAGAATAACAAACATCAAGATAATTATAAATTCCTCAAGCAAAATCATATTAGAATCTTCTTTCATTTGGAACAAAAAAAAACTGCTCAAATAATTAAACTTTCGATCATTTTCTTCTTCAAATAATAAGTAGATACAAAGAAAAATGACAACGTAATGTTCACTGTTCACGAAAATTCATAATTGATGTAATAGATTTATAACGAAATGTTGTCTGAAGATTTTTCTGTCATTAAATATATCAAATAACAAATTGTGCATATCCAGCTGTACACAGGAAAATCTCGAACTTCAAGATATCTATTCGCATTTCAATATCTCACGATTACCATGCCAAACACAAAATATAAATTTCATAGCCTACAGGGCTTAACATATTTTTGTATCTCATTATTTCTAACAGAATCCAAAGAGCGCTCTTCGCTTGTTCCCCAAGATCTGGGGTTCTCCTGTTTGAAATTTCTACTTACGTTCATTGTTTATTTTATTTTAAGGAAAATTCTAAATGATAATGATAAAATCAAAATAATCAAAGAAAAAAACATGGACTCACAGAATTCACACGTTCAAAGAAAAATCTTGTGAATAAATTAAAATAAGAAAAATTTTCTGCAAGAAATCTATCTCAGTACAATTCATATAATGTTTATTTAATTTATGCCGAATAAAATTAAATTGAAAAGTGGAAGAAAAAAAACAATTTAGAATGAATTAATTTCAACTTGACACCTCTCTTCTAATTATTACATTTAGTTGTCGGTCACGTTTTCATGCTTTTCAAATAGATTTACTGGACGATCGAGATTAGTTTTTTCTAGGCCATTGATACTAGAATTACAATAACATCCGTTGTATGATTCAATAAAAAAAGTAAACAAGAATTCTGAGAATATATTCTAATCGACCATTACAAACTTGTTTAAGAGGCCTGATTCTTCCATCCCCGTTGAATTTCATTTACATGTCAATGTCTATGATAACAATAACTTCTGTTATCAATAATAACCAAAACATAAAATAAATGAAGACGTGGAATAATGAAAAAAAAATTATGGAACAAGTATAAGTTTACATTTATGTCAATAAGGAACTGTCTATCAAATACATATTTGTATACGTAAATGTAGCCATAAGCATGTTATACAATATATAATTATGAATTAATCATGAAATAACACCATAAACCCAAATGATATATTGCAAAAAAAGAAGCTTAGTATTCCTTATATTTTTTTTTTCAATTTAAATCAATTCTATGATCCAAACATTATTGAATTTATCATCTCAATTTAATGTATTTGACATAATCAGTATTATTTGTGACTAGTAGGAAATATTGACGAATCAAATTGTTATTACACTAACAGTCCCAAGACTGTTTTCAGTTACTAAACAATTTAAAATGGCAAACATCATGTATGTCTGATTTGAATTTTATTGATTGTTCAGCAAATAGTTGTATTTCAATACATGATTCAGAATATTTTCACTAAGTTGGAACAATCAGAAAAATTAAATGTCATTTCAGCGCATGCGCAAGTTTTGTCAAGTTTCACCAATGAGTTGAAGAATTTCAATTTTAATTATTTTAGAATGAAAAAATAATGATGCTATCTTGCTCATATTTGAATAAATTCACATATTATAATGATCATTTATGTAGTACTAGTCCAAGAGCCCGCTCGGAAATACTACCTTGAATCGTTAAACGATTCTTACGTATTCTAAACGATTCGTCGGGAAAACATTACCCTTAAAAGTCAACGGTGCCATTTTTAATTCTGGTTGTTTTTTATTCATGTGGAAAATTCGGAGAGTCTATTATATAGAGTGCACTTCCGGTTCAGTCGATTCGAACAATAATAAGAGATAACCATTCTAATGCTACAGCAGTTTCAAATACTGAATTTCAGTATCCCACGGCTAATCTTTCTGGATTAATACAGAAAATTTAAAAAAAGTTTCATGTGAAGTGCAGTTTCGGTACAGACGGACGATTGCAACCACATTGCGAGGAGCACAACTAGATCCTAAGCCAGTCTAAGATACAAAAATTCAACATTATACGAATATTTCCATCTAAATCTCGAAATGTGAATTTTGTCGGTCTCACATTACTTACTTGTACTTTGTACAAGTAAGTATGAAGCTCACTTAATTCAATTTTTTTGTTGGTATGATTTGATGATTGATTGATTTCATTTCATTCATACATTTGTTCTCTGATTGCTTTTATCAGTTTACCGGAATTGAAACGGTATGCATTTATTCTAAAAACTTAGTTTCTCTAGATTTAATCATTCTTAGATGATAGGATGGAAGTATATCAAATATTATTCCATACTACACCTTACACTCTCCCTTTTAAGGTACTGTTGCATCAAAAATAAATGTATGCAAATTTTATTCAGACTGAAAATAGGCCGCGCGAGCAACCGCTTTGATCCACGGTGCCGAGGACTTCTGGCAACATGAGAGTCGGCACCGTTGGTTCTTTGAATTCGTCAGGTCTCTGGCTACAATTTTTGTATAGGACTTTTTCGTCTAACAGAAAAAAGTACTTTATCGATATTTCCAACCAATTTGAAGCCACGGTGCAGGGGGTTGTGGCAGAATGAGACTCGGCACCGTGAGTTTTTCTTGTTTTACATATAAAAATAGATGTTCCAGTGTTCCTTCCAAGTGTCTAACATAAAAAGATAGTTTGTGTGTTAAATTCACATAATGAATAATTAATATTAATTGCTTCTGGCAGAATTAAAAATGGCACCGTTTAATCTTAAGGGTAATGTTTTCACGACGAATCGTTTAGAATACGTAAGAATCGTCTAACGATTCAAGGTAGTATTTCCGAGCGGGCTCTTGGACTATACCTACCTATATTCTTTTTCTACACACGTCAAAAAATTATGACTTTGTTTCAATTTATTTGCAAACGAACCTGCCTTCGAAATGAGGGACAAACCGCAAACCAGCAGGGTTTTAATATTTCTATGAGTCAGGGGAGGATTAGATTGATTTGGAGATTACTAGTGCAACTGTATTTTGAACGGCATTTCTTGTGAAGTGCAATAACTGTATTTGTTAATAGTATTCGAGATTAGGGAAATTTTCAAATCCATCTAATATAACGTAATTTGTAGCTTTCAGATAATCAAAGATTTTGCAGGTAACATTTTTCAATCAACTCATTTTCCACTCCCTGAGGGTAGTTAACCAATAAGAGAAATGATATTATTCATCCCTCTATTTCCTAAAATTATTTAAGGTGTTACATTTTTGAAAATTTGTCATTGTGTTAATGTTATACTTCTATTTATCATCGTGAAGCTCATCAGAAACTCTAAACGAACAATGTGGCAACCAAGCAGTAAACAGAAACATGTACATTTATCGGACTGTTGCAAACAAATTATTTTGAACGTATACGACTCTTTAAAAACTAGTGAAAGTGATAGAGTTCTTATTAAAAAAACGGCAGAATTAACAAAAGTGAATTATGCCACTGTAAGGCGAATTGTTTTACATGGAGTTACACCAAAAAGACAAAGACGTGATTCCGGTCAAGTGCGAGTTTTGAGTGAGTTCGAAATTGATGTAATCCGCCGGAAAATTTATACCATGTATGCAGAAAATATTCTTCCGTCCATAAGAACTTTGCATAAGAGATTAATCGATGACAAATCGGATATTGATTGTTCAGTGACAAGTTTATATAGAGTAATCAAGAAAATAGGATTTTCTTTCAAAACGGTAGATAAAAGACAAGTTGTAATGGAGTCCAAAAGAATTTGTGAGTGGAGGTATAATTATTTAAAAGCAATTTTTGAATACCGTCAGAATAATACTTTTATAGTTTATCTTGACGAGACATGGTACGATTCTCACGACATTGCGAAAAAAAGTTGGACAGATGGAAGTACCAGTTGTGCTGTTGATGTACCAGTTTCACGGGGAAAAAGAATTATTATTCTGCATGCAGGAAGTGAACAAGGATGGCTCAATGACGCACTTCTATTATCTGCCCGAAATGTGAAAGACTCTAGTTTGGACTATCATGACAACATGTCAGCAGATATTTTTGAAAGTTGGTTTAAAAATAAACTCCTTCCTAATTTACCCTCCAATAGTGTTATAGTTATGGACAATGCGAGCTACCATTCTCGTTTAGCTGTAAAAGTGCCTACTATGTCCAGCAATAAGTCTGAAATAAAAGAATATTTAATTGAAAATGATATGTATTTTGAAGAATTTTATTCAAAGAAACAACTTATGGAAGTCGTGAAAACTAAAGTAGTTGAAAAGCAATATGTATGTGACTCAATAGCTAAAGAATTTGGGCATAGTATTTTACGTTTACCGCCGTATTACTGTATTTTTAATCCCATAGAACTAGCCTGGGCCCAAATTAAATCTAATATTAGGAGAAACAATAGTTCACCTGCCAATTGTGCTTCAGTCATTGAATTAATACAATGTGAAATCAATAATGTGTCCCAGAAAAATTGGTCCAATTATATTAAACATGTGAAGGAAATAGAAAACCAATACTTGAATGCAAATAATATTGTGAATTCTTTTATGATACATGTAGACGGTAGTAGTAGTGATAGTGACAGTGACGGTAGCATACTTGTGAATTAATAATTTTTATATTATATATACATATCATGTATATATATTTTTTTGTTAATATTTTTATATGTTTTGTACTGTATTCCTTGAAAATAAAATGACATTAAATCCTAGACAAATATTTCATCTATTGAATTTCAAATACACTATTACAACCCTGTCCTTTCTCCCCTTAAGCTAATTTAAGAAGCCACCCGCTGCGTAAGTCGAAGCAGGTACGTTTGCAAATAAATTGAAACAAAGTATACATCAATATTAGTATGCGAAATGTTGCATTGGAGTTGTTCATGTTTATCATGGCAATGTGCACGAAATATTTCGCGTACTAATTTTATCTTGACAACGTGCACAAAGTATTTTATATTTCAATGTCCGACTAGTTTATTATTGTTGTTGTGATAATACTGATTCCGGGGTAATTACGTAATAAATGATACCAGAGGGCATTATTATAAGTTTCCTAGTTACAACAAGTAACTAGAATAATTTCTGTGACAAAAATCACTATGACAGGACATATATTGCTACAAGCTTTGATTGAAATAGTACAGATGTCGGATATTAAGCATTGAAGGTTCCACGGGAGTTGAACGGACGATAATGCCTACACCTTGGACCAGAGGCCCTCGGAAAGTATACTATCGATTTCAGGCATGATTGTCCTTTCAACACCCTTGATACCTGAATTACTATAATATAATTTTAATATTTTGTTATAATATTTTGACGTCTGTTGAAAAAATGATCTATGCAACTCGTGCGCGAAATTTCTTTGGTGATTTCGAATGTCTTTCATTTTTAAGCACCAAAGTATAATTTCGCGCACTAGATATATGATAACAATTTCTTTTACTAGAGGAAAAAACAACAATATTTTAATTTTATGTAAAATTTAATAAGAAAAAGTAGAATTGGTCAATATTTTCTCTTATTCTAGATGCCGAGATGACATTTCGCAGCACAAACTCCAGTGAATACCCAGGTACAAAAGGTAGGAAAACATCTACTTTTGTTAATTTTCTAGGTAAAAATAAATATTCTGACAAGCTTTGAGAAATAATAGGTCACATAGAGAGGATAATTTTCTGTTGAATCACATGTTCCTGTGGGAATATATTAGCAGTATTTTGTACGTCACTGAGTTAACAGAGTGGAACTGATTAGCCGAATAACAACTGCGTTTCAAAAAATCCGAAGCAATCCTGTCATACTCGACAAAGTGAAAAAATCAACGCTGTTAAGGTAATTTGAACAGCTATTACTGTGAATTATGAGAATATAGATGAAAAATTGATTTTATTGGTCCAAATATTTTACCAAAGTTTTAACTTTTAATGCATTAGCTCCTAAAAACAGTTCAGCGACCAATTTACACATATAAACATATACAAATACATACTTGTGATTTTCCAAAGACTTGTATCAAAAGAATTTAATAATTTATACATTTTTAAGAATTTTATTTCATAAAAACGACTCTTTACTTTAAATTTTGTATATTTATTTGAAACTTTGACGTTTCGATACTTGGTCAAAGGATCGAAACGTCAAAGTTTCAAATAAATATACAGAATTTAAAGTCAGAAGTCGTTTTTTTTTTAAAAAAGAATTTAAAGTAGAATAATTTTTTAAAAGCAATAAAATTGTTAAATAATAATTTTCTTACGCAGCATTTTTGTGTAAAAACTGTCACTTTTTATATGACCGCTGATAAATAATTATAAAAGATACTAATGTAAAAAGACTTGCTCTACCGTACGTACGAGCGGATTGGTTAAAAATACGAGTGAAACTCTTATAAAATATTTATGCGATCGCACAAATATAGCAAGTTTTCTGTGGATTTTTTCATTTTGTAAATGTCTCTTTCAAGACTACTATTGGTATTGGTAGCTATGGTAACGATATTGTGAATTGAACTGTTGTATTTTAAGTTTTAAATGTTCTTGGAAGTTTGAATTCAAATATCAAGTTCAAAATATTCTAAAGTGACTTTCATGTTGTAGATGAGTTTCCAAATATTGAAAAACACACTGATGAACTCTCTAACTGAAATCGAGCAAAAAAACCCAATTTTTAAATTGAAAAATATTCCAAAAACTGTAACAAAAAATTAAATTGATCTTCTCTCCTAGATGCCATATTTCACGTCAATAAGTACATGAAAGAATTGAATAAACCGCAAAGTAAATGGATAAATTGTTTTTATACAGTTAAAGTATGTTGATTCAAAGAAAAAATACTCACAGATCTTTTGACCTATTTTAAACTGGAATAAATTTTCTCAATGTATAATATTATAATGATGTGGTTATTTTGACGTACCACTTGCTTATTTATTTAGTTTTTGTGTGTAAACTAAGAATTTATTTACGCCTAGAATAGAAGACAGTTTCACTGAAATAATATTTAGAATATAAAAGCTCATTATCCATTTGCCGAGAGTATTTTTCAAATTCAATCTTCAGTATTTCTGATATATTCCAATGCAAGTCAATTTTATTCAACTCCTTTCTTTATACTTTATTAAAAAATAACTTATTGTGATAAAAATGCAAATTCTTCAAATATAAAGTAACAGAAATCTCCTTTAGGAAAAGGTGGTCTTGCGATAATTTTTTTATATGATTTATATTCCAAACAATTCTTATTTAGGTATTCGTAGTTCTCCAAGAAGTGGGAGAAATTTTCTTTCAGCTCTTATCTGTATTCTTTTTTATAGAAGACAAACAATTTTTTTGATCGTAGTTGACAGTCGGTATTTGTCGGCAACTTTATTTTCTTCCACAAAAATAAATGAATTACGATTTATAGACAGGAAAAAAATACCACAAAAAACAACAAATACACCTGAACGATCTTTCTGATGTTTTAAATGCTATTCTATATATAAAAAAGAAGAATACAATAACACTGCGTGGTATCTTCATAGACAAATTATCACACCTCAACAGTTCATTCCGAAGTCTGTAACATTAACATCCAATCATTGTCATATCATTTTATTTTTGTTTCACCTACACAATTTGTGAACAGAGCATGAGCAGCCATTTGGGCGTATTAATATCTATTACGTCCAGTTGCGTTAATTCTAGATGATTAACTAAAAACCTGTCATAATTGTCCAAGTTCAACCGCTTCACAGTCTTCAAACCACAAATTACGAACTGAAAAACGGATTTAGTTCTGTTACACGTAAAAATTCGATCTGCGAATGTTTCAAATTTTAATCTTTTATTTCATTGAAATAAAATGAAATAAATATAGACAATTTGAGTTTTTCAAAAAGCCATTTATTCATAATTTGTTTAGACTATTAATTTAGCTTCAGCTGTCAAGCAAGCCAACATAAATTACATAAATTAGTTCTTTAAAGATCGAAGACTTCATGAAACGCAGATAGAAAAATATTATTTATTCTATCATGTTCATTTATATTCATAAAAACATGAGCCTGATAATAATACGTGGTCAAAATGACCATAATTTAAATAGTCATTTCAATTGCCAGGAAAGAATCATATGAAATTATGTATTTGCAAATGTTAATTCTGCCCTATCATCTAGCAAAATTAGTACAAGTATTTTACATATATTTCTGCAACATATATACAAAATTAATATTAGCCAAGCTACTGGGTTTATTAGTTTTATTTACAAAATATTCTAATTAAACTTGCATTGTAGCAAAATTCTATTTACCGGGAATTTTCTAGTTAACTATTAATTATATTTTCTATTTTGGTTCTAGTAAATACTCATACGATTAAATTTAATAATATTAACCTCCAACAAATTGCGAACAAATATACTTCCTGCAACATGTGAGTCTTTTATTTGCTCATCAAATTCAGGAGCTACTAATTCAGTTTCTGGGAATATAGTCTCATGTGATGCAATTCCACACTTATTGCTAAAATATTAATCATACTTTGAAACAAGATGCTTGAGAAAATAATTCAAATGGTTTGTCTGATATTGCTTACAAAATTAAGAAAATATAAATAAACCATTCTAGAATTGAGTATAACCAATTTTGTTATTTTCTCGGACTCAAAATTCCACGTCAAGCTTGGTCAGAGCTTGGTCAGAGCGGGCGAAGTCCACCCGTTATTGAAAACAAAAATCACTGCTTTAGTACCACTGACAAAAATTCATTTTGTCAGGGTGTCGGCAATATCGCACACGCACATGCACAATGTATACATATTATGTTATTATAAATTAATAAATACGATTTTCAAAGTCATCAAAGTTTCATCGAAATCGAAGGCGAAGTAGTCCATCGACAGTTTGACCAAAGATCATATCTAAAGAGACATTAATAAATAATTATTTGATAACAAGGCTTCAAAATATCAATTCCCAAATAACTAATTAATTTTATACTAATTTAAACCTAAAAATCTACAATCTACAATTCAGTACCTGAATTATTTATTATATTATACGAAAATTCAACCATGTGATATTACATCTTTTAAAAACAGTAAAATAAAATTTACTTTATAAATTACAGAATAGTGTACGGAGACATTATCTAAAGAAGCTTCACTAATTACTGTGAAATGTGTTCTATTTATTTCTTATTCAATTATTCTTTCATATATTCATGATGTCTAACTGTAACTTTTTCAAATATTCAAGAGAATTGAATTCGAATTAAATTGAATGTTTATTTTGTCTTCATTTCATGACAATTTCTTATTTGAAATACTGCGCGCAAACTGTAATTCTCCGTAGTGTTCAAAAAGGCTGCTAGATGGCATTACTAGTACGAGAAGAACAAGATTACTTCTAAAAGAAAACAGTACTCATTTGACATACAATGGTGAGCAGTGTTTATCAGATTTCTCCAAGTAGTTTCAACTTTAAAAAGAAATAACTAATCCAGAAATGAATAATATACCACCGATGAGCAACGGTCGTTCAGCAGAAACAGAACAAATGGCAGGGCCACCTCCTTGCCTCAAAGTATTTGTTCAAAGAGACTATAGTGAAGGAACAATTGTAAAATTCCAGACACGATTTCCCACAGAACTGGAAGGACGGGTAATTAGTATAATTTATTAATTTTTTGAAGTTTCAACAACATATTTGAACAATATGTTTGTGTCGTTTATCTCTTTTCTTATCAGTCTGTTGCTATGTTTATTTGATTTTATTAAATAGAGCATAACATTTCAATGATGACAGTAATTTTTATAAATATTTTACACTTTGTAGATTGAAAGGCAAGCATTTGAATTCACTGTCAATCAGTTGAATGCATATTTCGCAGAAGCAGAGAAGGCTTCATGTTCCACATATTGTGAAGGATGTCTAGCTTGTCTTACTGCCTATTTAATATATATTTGTAAAGAAACTCATTATGAAAAAGTAAGTATTTAAAAAGGTATCAGATGTGGGTGTCATTTAGTTTGAGATTATGTTAGGCCAAATTTTGGTTAGATAGCTTAGTTCAGTCTAATCAATAAATTAACATTTAAGGAATAGCTGCTTCGAAAAACTTCATATTATTCGATTCGGTAATCGCTAATTCAATAATATAAACCCAATCAGGGAACTCTTCACGTTTTTATGCTTCCAGTTACCATTTAGCAATCTCTAAAATTGTATGATTTGAAGTACTATGCATTCGATAATTACTCTATCTATTTAAATATATTATTAATGTATTAATGAAAGCATGACTTTAGTTTTCAAACAATTCCTCGTACAATTAATATTTAAGTATTAAGGTTAGTAAGTACAGTTTACCAATTGAGAATAATAGCTTGGATATCAAGCCTCGGCAAGGCTCCCAAATATTATGCGAAATCGGTATAAATGTGCTTACTGACCGTAATATAAAAATTTTGCACGATTGGAAGATCTCACAATATGAATTCGAATTTTCTTTTTCAATTACAAATAATTACAGATAGTTTAAATGCTATGTAAATAATATCAAACTCGACGTGTTCAAATATCAATAAAAATTAAATAATTCAGTATATTGAAACTTCCAATCCCATTGTAAAATATAAATTCAGAGGCAATGGGCCGAATTCAGCTTCCTTCATTAGCTAAAGGAGCTTTACTAATTATCATGTAGCTGTAATCAAATTCAATAATCGGTTTCTGGAACTATCATTATAGACCAGAGATCAACTGTAGGTATGTATTTTGTCCTTATTAGGACTCGTCAGTTGCACCCCCGATTCTTAGTTTTGAATTTTTGTGAGACACAATAGTCCAATTTCAGCTCTCTTCACTACATAAAGAAACTTCACTAAAATATCATGAATAAAGACAAATATATGTTGGAATAATTGAATAAGATAAAGATGGGAGACATTCCTATTATAATTAGTAAAGCGTGTCCATTAATACCTTTTCTGTTTCCAATCCCATTTGTGATAATAATTATGCTTTAAATTTTCATATCGATAAATAGATATTTTATTAAAAATAGAATTAATCTTGCAATAAATCAACATTGAAGGTTAACATTAATTTATACATGACAAATACATAAAATTGAATCTATAATTTAATTGTATATATATTCAATAACATATTCACGAAACTAAAAAAAAAAAAAAATCTTTTACTGTTGAACAATTCTAAACTGTTCATTATTTATGTTGAAGCGAGTCAAAATCTATAAAAAGAAAAGTATAAAATCATAATAAAATCACGTTAAACCTCTTCTCAGTAAATTATATCACAATTTGCAAAATCGAGATATACTCTGTTTTTTTCTTCAACTTTCCGATAATGTTTAGTTAGTTATTATATTGTATTTGGCCGGTAATATAGTGACGCGCTGTATGAGCCGATGTGCCTTCAAATAATATTTTGAACATTGAAAATCGTCTATAAATAATTGATTTAGAATACCGAGTGTGTTATGTTTTTTCGGAATATATTGACTGCCTTTTTTGAGGTAGTGGAAAGAGGGAATCACGAATGCTAAATTATAGAAGCACAGCACTAATTAATCATTTAGAAATAAAAACTTCGTTGAAAAAATTGCAACCAACTAACTCATAAAGCGGAGTTTCGTTATTTTATTCTCCGCTCTTACCATAAAAAATTATTAAATCATTATTTGAAGAAATATAAACAATTTCTTAGAATATATATAATAGCATGAGAACCGTGGCGAGAGTGCAACTAGCTCACAGTCAATATAAGTACTGTAAATAAACAGTTGGTTATTCTTGAATCGTATATTTGTGGTGGAGATAAGAGAACTGTTGCCGTATTCTTCTAAGTGAAACTCGAAATTTGTTAAGAATACTCGTTTCTTCCCATGTTTATTTTGATGTCTTGCAAATAATGTATTGAAAAATATTGCCCTGTATTCTCACTTCTTGAAGAAGCGCTTCTTCCCAAAATTGGATGCAGTGTCTCTCTTTATTTCATTGTTTCCATTGTAGCGCCATCTTTATCTAGTCCAATTCAACATGAGATGAGAATACGGACCATTGATTTTTCTCAGTCATTTTACAAAGTTTTTGCTATCGTTTCATTTTGTTCTTATAATTTTTACCGATTTTTACATAAACTTTTTTCGTTTTCCAATCACTTTTCAAGTATTCTTCCAATAAAACTGTATATTAGAGATTATTTCACTCATGTCAATTATACTGACAAATTTCGCATAGTTACAATGACAATTATAATAATAAATTCCTTGCCAACGGGAATTTACCGCGATAAATTCCCGTTACTTCGGTAAATTCCCGTTGGCAAGCGATTCATCGCGATAAATTGCCTTTGTCATGGAGAAACCACAGTTCTAATACAAACAAACAATCAGTTCTCGGAAATGTCAAAATTGAATCGTTTCTGAAATGCATTTTTCGCCGAAAGTAATGAATTTGGAAACAAATAGTCTAAAAATATAAGAGTATATGGAAACAATTTAGTGCCTTTTTCAATAAAAATGGTTAGTAGTTGCAACTAACATTATTTAATAGGTACTTATAGTAGCAATTTCATTCGAGAAATATTCTCCACAAATACCACTTGCGACTTTAATTTTATCATAAATTTTTCTTTCAAACATTGATTACCTTTAAGCAACATCCTTCGAGTCATCTGCTCAGATGAAATCCCTCGAGCTACGCTCTCGTGATTTAATCGGACAGATGACTCTCACGATGTTGCTAAGTAATCAATGTTTTCAAGAAAAAGTTATTGATAAAATTACAGTCCCTTGTGATATTATATACGATAAATTTGGCTATAGATAGTAAAGGAAGTATTGGGATCTTAATTTCTGACAGTTCGAGATTATAATGAATCTTCACAATTTAGATCCAACCAAACCCAAAAACATAATTTAAAAAGAAGTCGTTTTGTCTGTCTGGAAGCACGATAACTTAAGAATGCATATGAATTTTCGACTGGAATATCTAAGCTTTTTATCAAAAAGTTAGTTTTGTGTTCGTGAATGAACTTTTTTCATCCAGTGGTACTAATATTTTATTGATGGATCTTTTTTATTTCTTGCGTTTACTGTATGAACGGGATTATTTATCATAAAATATTATCACAAATGTGGAATATTTTAAGTAATTAGTTCACATTATAATTTATTTGAATTCGCTATTTAGCCAATAATTTATTGTAACTGTAATCCTATTTAGTATTGACCAAGTCGATATTCAATTGTCGGACGTGATTGACAGCCTATGGTTACTAGATGTTCGGTGGCTGTCAGACATCAACTGTTAGACATTTGAATGTTTGCCCATTATTAGATTAGGTATATAAAGATCATGAGCTAGGAGACCAATTTGTCACAAATTTCATTGTGATTAATTTATTAACACAGGTTATAAATGACTCACTTTCTCCTAGCTCACGCTCTTTATATACCTAATCCAACAATGGGCCAACATTCAAATAGGTACCATAGGCTATCAATCACGTCCGACAATTGAACAATACTAACTAAGATAACAGTTACAATAAATTATTAGCTAAATAGCGAATCCAAATGAATGATAATTACTTAGAATATTTCACATTTGTGACAATACAAAATAACTGAAATTGATCCTTGAATGATTTGGAACAACATTCACATGAAACATTTCTCGAAATTATTAGCGGCTCATTTGTTATTATTAAAATTGTGTTATCATAAAATTCCTTTGAAACATGCAAAGAAATGAAATAATGAAAATCATAATATGAAATTAGAACTATTATCACGCATATCTGAATATCACATGTAAACGTTCGTCAATTATTTTTGCAAAATAAGTGATCTGATTCTATCGTGCTTGATATCAAATTAAATCTGCTGCTGAAATAATACTAGTTGAAGTGTCAAAAATGATGTCTAGTTTGGTATCAATTTAAAGCTCTCTGTTAAGCTTAGTAGAAATGAATAATTTTTTTTCACAACTTAACCAAACTATGCCAAATTTGGGATCAACTAAAGCATTGTCAGCCATTGTAAAGCAAAATTATTTTTCAAGTGCCGAGTTTGATATTTTACATGAATCCTATCTTGAGTTTTTTGAGGCAAAAACCTATACTCGAAATGTGAATAAATTGATTAGGCGATAAGTGTGTCGACAAGTTTAATATTCATTCAAAATGTATTTTTCATAATACCTGCATTGAAACAGCGCGTTTTCACGCCTGTTTTGTCAGTAGAAACAAGACAATTTCAGACAAATGCGAGTGTAGCCGGGCAGAAACAGACTTGTTTCTTCCCTAGGGGAGAAACAAGCTTGTTTCTGCCCGCTAAATTTGTTTCTTACATCGTTTTATCCCTGACAGAGTCGCATTTGTTCATTGTCTATCTCTAAGTGAAAATCATATAACCTAAGATAATTTGACAGTTGTTGTATTCGTAACTGTAAATTAAATTGAAAAGACGATTAGTTTCAAGAAAAAAAGTATTAATACGACAATTTCAAGTACACCACAACATCTTATTGATAAAGCACAAGCAGCTATTCTCGACTTGTTACCTGCGAAATCAAAAGAAAAATATTTACTTTGTTATGACAAATTTGTAATGTGGAAAGTTTCAATGCAGGTATTATGAAAAATACAGTGTGTGGCACGGGACAAAACACGATTTCAGCCGAGGGTTATGCCAGCCCTCGCTTCGCTCGGGCAAGCAACACTCACCCTTAGCTGAAATCGTCTTGTTTCGTCCCTAGCCACACAATATACTATTATATTGAGGTGGCAACTACAAAACGTAATATTTTAATGCAGAATATTTTTATCTTGAACCTTTCTCCTGCATTGACAAAATATTTATTTTGAGCTCTTTATCATTATCTATTATTTTATGTAAGTGTTACTTTTTGTCGGAGTGAATAGACCATATTTTTGCTAAGTTTTCCAAATGCAGATGAAAGTGAAAATACGGCAAATATTTATTCATTAGTCTGTTTGTTTTGATTGCAAAACTGAAAGATTGAAATATATTCTTGCTGTATTTTTTCTAAGTTATTTTGAAATCGTATGAAAATAAATGATAGTACATAGAATTTTATAACCGCACCATGTGCGAATATGACCAATATATCCGTACATTATCGATTATATTTTGAAACAACACAATAAATGTTCGAGCTCATGTTTTGATTTTGTCATGTTCTTCTTTGCTATTACCACTGAGAACGAAAAACCATCTGCACAATGCTGTGACGCCATACTAACTTTGAAAATTAATTACAATACAATTGAACGGAGAACAATTGAAGCATAACTACCACAAATTTGTTTTAAATACGATCTACTGCCATAAAATAAAATAATGAAAAAAGACGTTTATATCTTATAGCAAAGTAAAATTAGAAGTGCTGCTCAAACTCTTCTAAAAAATGAATGCCACGCCTTCATGCTAAGTGTTGTTATTATGAAATAGAAATTTATAATAATCCAGAAATCCCTTGCATTTAATCATCAATAAGAAAATCTGATCTGATAAACTTAGTTTTTTGTTTGCTTTCCTGATGTTAATAAATTGAGAACATTTCCTTTCTTTAAGATAGATTTAATGGAAAAATTGTTTACAGTGTCTTCGAAAAGTGTCAAAATTCATTGCGGAACAAAACGAAAGAGTGTATCAACCTAGAGGGTTGATAGTGACAGATCCCTGCTCAAGAGGTTTAAGAGTATTAGAAATTAGTTGCCTTGATCGACCTCCGAACGCATGACTTGTACTGTCACACTCCACCCAGGAGTTTTTCATGTGATTGACGTCGGACAGATTACTGTTCTAACCCTAAACTTGAGATGAAAAATAAAACTGATATCAAATGTCATTCATCTATATTTTCAACATGAATAAGTTTGATCATAATTATTGTAGAATTACATATTGTACAGTAATAATTGTATTATTGATTATTAATATTTTATGACTAATTTATTAACTTTACAAATATACCGATTGTCCATTCTTAAAAGCATCTGAGCATTTTTTATTTTTTATTTTAAGTACTTCTACAAAATAATGTCTTGTTTATTGTGTATATAAAAGGGGTTGTCACAATACAGCACAGAGTTTATGTCTTCGTTTGAACTTATGTCTTAAAGCCGGATGTTGCTGTGGACACACTGGAGCCGTATGAAGCGTAGTCACAGTTAGTTCGATGTCTTTTGTTTCTGAAGGGTCTGTAAGCAGAAAAACAAAATACTGTAAGTGAATAATATCACCATTATTTCAAATAAATAAGCTTTGAACTTATAATAAATATACAAGAAAAAATTGTGACTCTTCCAATAAAACTTCAACATGTGAAAGTTATATATCCATAACTCCCTGCTTCCTCTATTATTACAGGTATAAAACTTTCAAATAACTTGAACTCCGGCATCTGGATAGAAAAGAAAAATTTGCATGTGTCTAATGACTTGAGAGGCAAAAACGATTAAATTTACCACTTATGATTGACTCAAATTGCGTCCTCTTGATAATCTAAATACAAAAAACCGATTTATTTTTCTATTGTTTCACTATTTCATAAATTTGTTCAATTGTAGTGTATATAAGAGCTGAAGATGGATGAATTATATCCGAAACGTTCTCAATATTGAAGTCATTACAATAAATTTTTTTTTTGGACTACTACACCTTCATGCTTTTTATTTAACTTTATTTTGGATCCTTCCAACTGTATTTGACTGATTTATAAACAGGATTTAATAATTTCCATTTTTGTGTCTCGTACTTATAGACTTATAACTTTCTTATTCATATAAATTAACTAAGGCTATATTATTCTGACCTGTTATTGCCTCCACGGGTTTATCAATGGTATCGTGGTCGATCCAGGTGAGTCCCATCTCGACTTTCTCGGCGAGATCCTGCCAGTGTTGACGGTTTTCTAAAGTACCGTCATAAAGCGGTCGAACCCATGGAAAGGTTTCTGATAGTACTCGATATAACGGTAAGCAAATTATGTCAATAAAGCCTACTTGCATCTGAGGTAGTTCGTCTTTACGTTCACGGTCCATCATAGCCTGCAAACAAATTAATTTTGAAAGAAGACGTGGTGACAAATTGAAAAGCTAATGGACAGTTTCATTCATTATTCAGAGTGTATATTCCAGAAATGGCGAACCTTCATATATCAACGGGGCGTACACGAACTCGGCACCGTTGCTAAGCCAATTAGCGCGGGGCGCACATGAACTCGGCACTATCAATTTTAAATAAACCTACGAACACCCTGCAAGATTTGGTTTTATAATTGAGTACAACTTTGGAATCACTCATGTTGGGCTGAGATACAGTCTATAACAATGATCATAGGCTAGCTCGCTACGTTCGCGCAAGATAGCTGAGAAGGGTGCACTGAACTCCTCAAGTTAAGTCATGAGTGTTCAAATGTACGGCTAAATTTGAGTCTGGTTTACTATTAATATAGAATTGTTGTGTCCAGAGAATCTCACTCAGGTAGAACGATTAAGGCCCAGTATTTCAGTCCATGGTTTACCTTAAATGTAGTAATGATTGTTAGAAAAATTGTTATCAAGGTGATTAAGCTCCGCTTAAGTTAAACCGAGGACTGAAATACCGACTCTTAGGTCCAGTATTTCAGTACTAGGTTTACCTTAAACGTAGCTTAATTTCCATAGTATTGATTGTTTGAACAATTGTTATTAAGGTAATTAAGCATAGCTTAAGATAAACCGAGGACTGAATTATTAGAGCAGTAAAAACATAGGTATTATCTGCCGCCATTTTGTGTCCTGTTAATAAAAGAAAGTAAACCAATGTAAAAATTACAGAAAATGCGTTGTTTGACGATAAAATGTTATAATAACTTGAAGAACTAAAGAAAATAGTATCGGAGTGACTCATTAATGTGGCGAATGATTTATCATCATTATTAGCGGCAATTGTGGCTGTGAGATTCTCAGACGAATTATAATTATTTCATATAAAAGTACGTATATTCAGTCAAAATTTCTATTTAAAGTTATGATTAGATTAAAATTTTGATTGAAGTTATCTCAGTTCATTTTTATATATATTTTTATCTAAATTTTTAGACACGATCATAGAATCTAACCTCAATATATTTATGTATTATACATATAGGTACCTATTATATATTATAAGTATAAATAATATATAATTAATTATTTCTTTGATAAGTTAAATATTACGAACATGCGATACAAAAAATTGCAAATAGTAGACTTCCATGTTTTTTATCCCTTGGGTGAGAGAAGTAAAATAATGAATCTTCGAATAAATATGCATAAAAGTTTTTCAAGGAAAGTTAAAGATTACAAAGTTTGAAGATGATTAATAGAGTTTTACATATTTATAGAGATCCCGAAATGCAATAATTTGTCAGATTGTTTTCAAAAATTGTATTACAGAATATAAATTGAAATTCCATAATGATATTCTGAATATTTAATATTACTCTAATTATATATGATTGAAAACCGAATAATTTGATTCAACATTTGAAAACTGAAAATTATAAATTGAAGCATGTAATTTGATTACAAATAATACATCATGCCAAAAATAAATAGTTTACCTAAAGATTAAACTATTTCGATTCAATCATCGCGTTTCCTGCGCTGTTCACATATGGTAAAGCGCTTTCTAAGGGCACAAAATGGCGGATGATAATACTCATGTATCTAGTGCCTTATTAATAATACTAAATACTATCAACTCAAAACTCTTTATTTTGTACAAAGAAATAATATTTTGCAATGTATAATAATAAATGTTTCAGTTATACGCGTAATTGAAATTAAAGCAACATTAGTGTGACTTCTTGTTGCAGATTATATGACAAATAACTTATATTAGGGTTGTAAGATGTTACTTTTAGCAGAATGCATGCTGAACTGGAGTCATCTATCAAACGGTTTATAAGCGAGTCTTTAATGTTATTCATCTCTAAAAATAATCACTCGCAGACATAAGTAGATGAAAATATGATTAAAATAGCACTTTTTCAAACAGTTAAATGTATCTGGCAACGAGCTCTATGTTTCCAAAAAATTTTCACTTATATTGCTTGCAGAGCCGGAACTAGGGTATTGGCCGCCCGTGGCGAATCATAAAATTGCGCCCCTATTTTTGTATAGAGTATTATTATGAATATGAGGCAAAAAAGATATAATACAAAAAAAAGAATCAAAAATCGATCTCATAATACAAAAAAAAAAACTGCTGTGGCCACACGGTACTTCCCGACCATAAAGTCCCTGCCCAGTTTCATCACTGTTTCAGAAATTTAGGGTGTCGCATCAATTAATTGCATATTTCAAAGTGGCATCTGTCATTGTCAAAGTGACATCTGTCATTGTCAAAGTGACAGCTGTCATTGTCAAAGAGATAACTGTCAATGTTAAAGTGACAGATGGCAGTTATATTTTAGTCCTATTTAAAATAAGTATTCTTGAAAATAAATAGTCCTTTTCTAGATTTTCGGAGTCTTCAGTTCATTGGAACATACAGTTCTGACATTTGATCGCCGGAAGTATAATTTAAAGATGGTAACGTGAATTCCACTAATTAATATTCATTCTTGATATCTACTAATTTTATCTTCCCGAGAGCTTTAAATTGATATCAAACTAGATATCATTTGAATAATTTGTAGAAGAAACAATTGATGATCGTTTAAATATCCTCTTTAAAACTTCCACTATAATTACATATCTCCGCAAGAGCTTTAATTTGATACCAAACACGATAGAGCTAAATTACCTAATTTAAAGGAACAATTGACGAACGTTTGCATGTGATGTCCGAATATGAGTGATAATAATTCTTATTTCACATCATGATTCTCATTATTTATTTGCTTCAGAAAAACAACGAATTTCATGAAAATTTAAATTTTAATAATGATAAATGGACCGCTGATAATTTCGAAAAATGTTCCGGGTAAATGTTGTGCCAAATTATTCGAGCATCAATTCTAGTCATTTTATGTCCTATGATAAATACTATCATTTCTAAAATAAACGCAAAAAATTAAAAGGTTCCGTCAATAAAGTTTTGGTACCACTGGTTGAAAAAAACTCATCTACGAACTTTATCTTAGCTTTTTGATGAAAAACTTGAATATGAAATTTTGCTCGGGCATTCGTACGCGTTCTCAAGTTATCGTGCTTCCACACAGACGAACCGACAGACAGACCCACTTTTTTCAAGCTATGTCTTTTGGGTTCAGTAGGGTCTAAAACCAGAATTAATTAATTTTGAACAATAGATGAAAAGTTAAAAGATAAATATATATTCTTCTTTAACAAATCAAGTGTCGCGGGTGACTCGGCATTCCTAACACAATGCACTAAATGCAGAAGCTAGACTATTTGCTGATAGAGCAGTGTACATCTCCAATAACCAATTAACACATGTAAAGTTTTATAATTGACCTTAAGATGAGATGGGTAGCAGGTAATATAACGGTATAAACTTTCTCAACCAAAACCCGTCATAAAATATTTCTTAAATTTGAATTTAAATGATTTGTTTAATGCAGTTCATAGGGTTTTGCGCCCCCTAGAAGTCTGCGCCCATGGCAGGGGCCACCTTTGCCACGCCCTAGTTCCGGCTCTGATTGCTTGTCAATCTTTCTGTTCCAATTAATACCAACTCTTTCCTTGTTTTCACACCCGATCACTCTGTATAGCGTAGGATCAGTCGCGTTCGTTCATAATATAATACTTCATAGTAAAATTTCGAGTAAACTTTGTTATTTTGAACTAAAATGCAAAGCTTTTTGATCGGTGGCATGCCCAAAATATTGTTTCACGTGCCATCAATTGGCATGCGTGCCATTGGTTCGCCATCCCTGGATATATTATATTATATATCAGAAATAAACAAAGCAATCTTCTACGAATTTCAATTGCACCAATATTCCATTGTGAAGACTTCTATTGTTTTTTGTAGTTTTAATTTTTGTTATTGGCAACTGAAATTACCGTTGGCGGCAGCACTGTATTTATAAAATGGCAGATCAAAAGTGGCTTACGGCAAGTTTGTAGTCTGTTTACAATGTAAATACGTTGATATTTACCAAAGAAATATTCATATTTCATTTCTTTCTTCTTTTAAAATATATAGTTTTTTCTTTCAAAATCATTTTATTTATATACGGTCTTTAGTTGTAACTGGAAGACTGTAAGAGGTTATGAAATCCATAGCTTCAAAGAAAATAATATTACGGGGAAGTATTTACGACATTTTTGTATTGTAAATTTCAGCTTTTCTGGTAGGAATTTTTCTAATCCACACAACTCGTTTATCAACTAATTCGTAGTGGTCAACTTTATTTACTACAGATACTTTTCCTCTTTTTAGGAAAATTATGGAAACTCAAATTTACATTTCGATTAAATTTGGAATGACATCCATAAACACAACAATTTTTATCACCAATTCTTCGCTTAAATTCCATATTTTGCAGAGTATTGTCTTGAGAAAGACTAATTTTGAGCTTATATAATGTAACAATAAAGTCTAAAGCCAAGTATTTTTCACTGAATCTACTTGAACAAATTCATTAAGAACTATTGTAGTATAAAATTTCATATAAACAATCTTGAAAAAGCCACTAAATATTGCTAACAAAATCAGTAACATAACATACGATTATATGGAAATTAAGATTGGATCCACTTTACAGTATAGTTCCGCTTATAACCACTTGGTGCCTACAGGTTAATTTTAGTTACCAATACTAATTTCAAAAGTATGGAAAATCATCAATTTTGACTTATTCTCCAAACAATAATTGTATGGAAATTATTTGCAATGGTATCTGAAATGCAGTATTGTGACAGATCTAAATCACTTTGACTTATCTTTGATCTAATTTAAATCATTTAATATTCTTAGATCTTGATCTTGATCTAGTTCTATAATCTCTATCCAAAATTTATATGAACAAAATTTTGAAGTCAGACAATGTAACAGGCACTACCAAACACTAGCTTGTCTTTCGATGACCTAACAAAAAAAAGGTAGCTATGGTGGGTAGAAACTATGGAAGCGATTTTATGCATGTGTGTATGTGCGTAACTCGCAAATCTCAGAATTCGTCAAATGTATAATGCTTGATGTGCACCTCGCATTATGGTTGCAATCGCCTGTACTGGAAGCGCACTTTACCTGATACTTTTTTTGAATTCTCCGCATAAATCTAGAATGATTAGCCGAAGGATACTGGAATTCAGTATTTGAAATTGCTGTAGCATCCAAATGATCATCTTATTTTTTCGTCTCAATCGACTTTTATAGCATCTAGTTGTACACCTTGCATTATGATTGTGATCGGCTAAGCCGGGAGTGCAGTTTACTCGAAACATTAAATCTAAAACGATTTAACGTAGAATATTAGAATACAGTATTCAAGATGATAGTACTGTCTAGATGCTAATATCCTATTTTCATTGAGATCGACTGAGTCGAAAGTGTACTATACTTGACGATCTTGGAATTTGGCGCATAAATTCAGAACTGTTAGCCGTAGAATCCTGAAAATCAGTATTTAGGAATGTTTAGACATAAGAATGATGACAAACTGTTTCCACAGCAACCGACTAGCCGTGGAATGATGAGATGTTGTGTTTGATTATATATATCCAATGATTCTGAGAAAAAAATAAATACTGCAAATAATTTCAAATCAAATTAACAGGTTCCAAAACAAATAATTCCGATATAAATGCAATTGATGTAATAAATATAATAGAGATTTTGCCCACATATAACGCATCCTCAATAGATTTTCTGAAATATTTAGTCAAAAATAATCTTATAAATGTCTTCCCAAATCTGCCGATTGTCTTTTACGTAGTAGTTTGTCTTTATTGCCGAACATTAATTAAAATGAATAAAATACCTCCGCCACTATTAGCTGTAGTGGTGGGAGTTCTTTTTCGACTACGCCTACTGAGATCATCGTCTCCCACGTCGCGAAGAAGCTTACCTCATCAGGATTGCGACTACAGCCTCTTAAATAGTTATCCTGGGGTTACTCTTTATTTGTATTCTTTAAAATAGTTCTTCTGTAGACCAGTACATAGAATAAGATTTTGCGTAAGTACTCATTTCGGGACGAAAATTGCCAGTCTGCCACACCCGTACGGGTAAAATGTTTGATTGTTATTTTTTATTTTTCAAGTGTTCTTTGAAGATTTGCCTCTTCGTCCTCCTCGGCTATAAATTACATTTTTTTGTCCTTGATACATGAATAACAAGCATTTTTGTTTTGTTTATGATTCTAAATAGTATTATTCATATTTCTTACTTCATTAATGCTGTACGCCTTTCGGAGTCTAAAGTAAGTCTAAATAAACTCTAGTTACTAAAATGATAATTTTCCTTACTAAAATCTTGTCAATGCAAAGACAAATAATGCTCTCAGAAGAAATACTTATTTTTTACTTTTTCACGTATAATCCTTAGCCAGTCAACGATATAATATATTATTTTAATGATAATATACATGAATTTCGTGGTGAGGTATTGTTTATAAGATCTATATACACAGATCAGTTGAGTAATGCCAAGAATAACAATATTCTTGATTCTAATTCTATTATTTTTGACCTACCACTGGCTCCTGCTTCAATTGCAATCTTTCCAAATCCCCTTGATCAAAAAATTCATCTGCTACTAGTTTCGCTACTCTGTGCTGTACATCCCAGGGTTTTGCTATGGCACTTACATCACAAGCCGTCATCATCATTCCGCAAAGTACTGAAATATAAATTTCCATTAGAATTATCTAATTATAGAAGTGAGAATTGATCTTTTTACATTCTTTTTTATCATCACTTTGCCAGTCAAACTCTCCATCGTCTATTAACTCGAGAAATCTACTTCTTTTCTTAAAATACATTGCTAGATCTGTTGATAATATTGCTGTTTCAACTGTTTTCATTACCTTCCTGTAATCGTCTGGTGAGAGAGCCTAAAAATATAACATTTGTGAAAAAATTGTTCGAGTAAATATTTAGACAATAACGCAAGGAACAGTTACAGAAACAAAATTAATTACATGCTTATAGTCTATTCTTCGCCGAATCTGTACTCGTAAATCAATGTGCCCGTTCTTGAATTTATTATTTTAACTTAAACATGATCTTTTGAATTGTAAAATTTATTATTAAGCTAGGCAGGAAATACAATAGTAAAATTTACCTTTAAATTTAACTGTGGTTACATATTTCCCTATGAATATGTGCATAGATATTATTTGAAGGTGGTATTAAAACATCCCAAATAGTCCAAGAACCCGCTCGGAAATATTACCTTGAATCGTTAGACGATTCTTACGTATTCTAAACGATTCGTCGTGAGACCATTACCCTTGAAAGTCAACGGTGCCATTTTTAATTCTGCCAGAAGCAATTAATAATAATTATTTATTCTGTGAATTTAACGCAAAAACTACCTTTTTATGTTAGACACTTGAAAATTACACTGGAACATGTATTTTTATGTGTAAAACGAGAAAAACTCACGGTGCCGAGTCTCATTCTGCGACAACCCCGGCACCGTGGCTTCAAAGTGGTTGGAAATATCGATAAAGTACCTTTTTCTGTTAGCCAAAAAAGTCCTATACAAAAATTGTAGCCAGAGACCTGACGAATTCAAAGAACCAACGGTGCCGACTCCCATGTTGCCAGAAGTCCTCGGCACCGTGGATCAAAGCGGTTGCTCGCGCGGCCTATTTTCAGTCAGAATAAAATTTGCATACATTTATTTTTGATGCAACAGTATCTTAAAAGGGAGAGTGTAAGGTGTAGTATGGAATAATATTTGATATACTTCCATCCTATCATCTAAGAATGATTAAATCTAGAGTAACTAAGTTTTTGGAATAAAAGCATACCGTTTCAATTCCGGTAAACTTATAAAAGCAATCAGAGAACAAATGTATAAATGAAATTGAATCAATCAATAATCGAAGCATACCAATAAAAAAATTGAATTGAGTGAGCTGCATACTCACTTGTACAAAGTACAAGTAAGTATTGTGTAACCGAAAAAATTCACATTTCGAGATTTTGTTGAAAATATTCGTATAATGTTGAATTTTTGTATTTTAGACTGGCTTAGGATCTAGTTGTGCTCCTCGCAATGTGGTTGCAATCGTCTGTACCGGAACTGCACTTCACTTTAAACATTTTTCAAATTTTCCGTATTAATCCAGAAATTTTAGCCGTGGAATACTGAAATTCAGTATTTAAAATTGCTGTAGCATTTGAATGGTTATCTCTTATTATTGTACTAATCGACTGAACCGGAAGTGCATCCTATATAACAGACTCTCCGAATTTTCCACATAAATTGAAAACAATCAAAAATTCTGAAACATTCAATTATTTGTTCCACAAAATTTCAAATCTAAGAATCAGTTCTGACACCATCGTCTCAGATCGGGGAGCAACTGTATACCCGTGTTTCATCCTTAATAGGACTCGTCAGTACAGTATAGTCAAGAACCCAAGATAGTCAGGGCTTGGATCCCAAAGTGTTTAAACTCATATGGATAGATGGACTGCAAAAGTGAAAACTATATGCAGCGCCATCTATAAACTTAGTCACAATTAATTTGTGACCTCTACATTCCCATGCCTTAACTGGCTTTATGCTCGATATATATATATATATATATATATATATATATATATATATATATATATATATATATATATATATATATATATATATATATATATATATATATATATATATATATATATATATATATATATATATATATATATATATATATATATATATATATATATATATATATATATATATATATATATATATATATATATATATATATATATATATATATATATATATATATATATATATATATATATATATATATATATATATATATATATATATATATATATATATATATATATATATATATATATATATATATACATCACGCTATCTATCGTGCGTCCTTTCATAATCAAAGCATCGGGCGTCCACCAGATCTACTGCGTATATTGAAATTTTTGTTCGTGTATATACGGTTTTTCGTAGCGTAGAATTCAGCTATCACTTTTATACACTAGCTCATTCCAATCACAACTTTCATTTTAATATCTGTTCAGCTCCTTTTTACAAAGAAGTTATCCAACGTCCTCCTATATACTGCAAGTTTCATTTCATGCACTAATTGCATTACATGCGAGGTCCGACAGTGTTGCCTGTTTCTAGTCTTGGATATCATATATCATGACTGCCAGTTCAGTTGAAGATATACAGAAGCGGTATGAACTGAATGTGCAGGTTATCGATAGATAAGAGAATCAAGTTATGCTATCAGGAAGTTTTTTGATATATAAGCTGACTAGATTCATATGAATTTAAAAATAATTTTCTATTACCTTAAAAATTATGAAAACTACTCAAATTCAGATAATACTTTTCGTATCTTTTATGCTTGGCTCAAAAAATACTAGAATTCACGTCTACAATGAGTAAAATTCAAGTAATCAATAACAACCCAAAATTGCACAGGAATGAATGATGTAAAATCACTTATAATTTTTTTTTTTTTTTTTTTGTAAAAAGTAAAAGAAGATTCAATAATCTTCTTCTTTCTAGACTGTGTGTTTTTTGGCAACTACTCCGTAGAATCAGTGCTTCAATGAAACTAAAATACATCTATATCATATGACTCTTATGCCCAGTTGCACCACCGTCACTTAACTTTAAGTAGAGTTTAATATCTATGACAACTATTGTATTGACAATTGTTACTATGGTTATTATCCCTCCCTTAAAGTTAAGTGACGGTGGTGCAACTGGCTATTAGGGCAAGTATTTCAGTCTTCGGTCTATCTTAAACGTAGCTTAGTTTTCGGAGTGATGATTGTTAGAACAATTATTACTAAGGTGATTAAGCTTTGCTTAAGATAAACCTAAGACTGAAATACCGACCCTCAGGGCCAATATTTCAGTCCTCGGTTTAACTTAAGCGGAGCTTAATTATCTCAGTAACAATTGTTCTAACAATCATCACTATGGAAATTGAGCTACGTTTAAAGTAAACCTTGGACTGAAATACTGGACTGAACAAATTTTTGAACCCGACTGTGTAATTATGAGAGATTCTTTTTTATATGTGACAATTCTTTTCTCTAATACTGTTTTGGAGTTTGTTTATTCTATAATAAAAAATCTGACGTGGACATCACGTGACTTACTTGTATATCATTGGATATATAATCAAACACAAAATCTCATCGTACCACGGCCAATTGTTTTGGATTTATCCAAGAGAATTGAAAAATCTGTCAAGTAAAGTGCCCTTTTAGCATAGTCGGTTGCTATGAAAACAATAGATCATCATCCTTATGCTACAATATTGATAAATACTGATTTCCAAGATTCTACGGCTGACAGTTCTGAATTTATGCGCAAAATTGGAAAAGTGCACTTCCGGTTCAGCCTATTGTTATGAAAATAGTAGGCAATCATTCAGGTGCTACATCAGACTGAAATACCAAATTTCAATACTCTATACTCTACAGCCTATCAGACTCTCAAGTGAAGTGCACTTCCGGTTCAGTCGATCTCATTGAAAATAGGATATGAGTACTTAAATGGTACTATCGTCTTAAATACTGAATTTTAACATTTTATGTTCAATTGTTCCATATTTATGCGGAAAATCTAAAAAAATGGAGTAAAGTGCATTTCCGGTACAGATGATTCCAATCATGATGCGAGGTGCATAACTAAATGTTACAGAAGTGCTTAATACAAAATTTCAGTATTCTACAAATAATTGTTTGAATTTATTAGGAAAATTCGAAAATTCTGTTGTATGAGGTGCACTCCCGGCTAAGCTAGAAGATATCTATTCCGATCGTACAGCAATTTCAAATATTGAATATCAGTATCCTACGGCTAATCATTCCAGATTTATGCGGAAACTCCAAGAAAAGGGCACTTCCGGTACAGATGATTGCAACCATAATGCGCAAGACCCTATACCAATCTTGAATACGGAATTTAAGCAGGGTTTTGAGATTTGCGAGTTACGCACATACATTCGTAGCGACATCAAGCCAAAAATAGTCAAAATTGAGTCAGAAATGCTCAAAACGGATATATCCATCAGAATCTGGATATTTGAATTTTGTCGGTTTCATAATACTTTCTTGCACTTTGTACAGTTGAGCAAAAATTATGTTGGGACAGATGACATTTCAATATGTCGTTTAGAATAATTCCGTTTGCCGTTTTGAATCATGTAATCATTATTTTCGACGAATCATAAGCTGTCAATTTGGTTACCATGATTACTTCCTGACAATTCAGGTATTCATTTCTAGCTTTGCGTTTGACTTTTTATAATTTTGAAAGTATCTTCTGAGATATTGCTGAGTTTCAAAAATCTTGTTAGAGAAAGTATAGTCTACAAAGAATTTGGAATAGCACATTCCACACTCGCGAACCGTAGTCATCGCCTTCGTCTCACATTACAAACTTGTTGCAGAATATATTATTATTATATACTAAGTATTTATATAAATATTACCAATATATTCCAACGAAAAGTATAATATATTCATGTTTTTGTCTTGTTCATGGAACTAGACATAGGGTAATTTTTACTACTCAGTTTGTAATTGATTTATTCCTTCAAACATTTTATTTCAGATATTATTTCGAAGATGATCCACTTATAGTATGTACTTTTCATTTCCCCGGCCTGTATATAATATGGAAAGTATTATAATTGTGCTTTTTTGACAGTTCAAGATTTTGATAAATCCTTACGTTTTCGATCTGTCTGAAAACACGATAATTTTAGAATGCGTAAGAATTTCTGACTAAAATTTTATATTCAATCTTTTTAATAAAAAGCCAGGTTTTAGTTCGTAAATGAGCTTTTTTCATCCAGTGGTACCAAAACTTTATTGATGCGTTTATTTTATGGACAGTGGCATTTATCATGGAATGTGAAAAAAACACCAAATTGATCCCTAAATAATTTGGCGTAGCACTTACCTAAAACATTCTTCAAAATTGATAGTAGCTCATTTGTTAATATTAAAATTTGCTTCATTAGAAAATTCGTTATATTTTTCTAAAGCAAGGAAATAATTAGAATCAAAATGTGAAATTAGAATTATTTTCATATATATTTGGACATCCCATACAAACGTTCGTCAATTGTTGTTCCAAAATAAGTCATTTGGTTTTATCGTGTTTGGTATCGAATTGTAGCTCCTGCGGAAATAATCCCAGTAAGAGTGTCAAAAATAATATTTAAATGATTGTCAATTATTTTCCAAAAGTTATTCAAATGATGTCTAGTTTGGTATCAGTTTTGAGCTTCCAGTCAGAAATTCTCACGCATTCTAAAGCTATCGTGTTTTCAGATAGACCGACAGACAGATCAACCGACTATTCTTTAAATTTAGTTTTTTTGGTTCAAAATCTCGAACTGTCAAAAGAAACACGATCACAATACTTTCCATATTATATATAGGCCGGAGAAATAAAAAGTAAACTATATGTGGATCATCTTCGAAATTATATCTGAAATAAAATGTATGAAGGATTGAATCAAATACAAACTTAGCAATAGAAATAACCATATGTCCAGTTCCATGAACAAGACAAAAAGATAAGCCTGAAAGAAATCCAAAGTAAATCAATTTCTCGATTGTTGATTGTTTTTTCACATTTTAACCAGATAATATCAATTTTGGGATCAACTAAAGCAACTGGACATAGAACATATGGCTAGAGTAAAATGAAATAGTGATTTCATGTTTCATGTAACCGTCATCTGTCACTTAGACGACAGCTGTCACTTTGACAACGACAGCTGTCACTTTGAAATATGCATTTAATGGATACGATACTCTGAATTCATGATATAGCTAAGAAATTAGCCATCTAATTTATGGTCGAGGAAGTACTGTGTGGCCACAGCAGATTTTTTATGAATTCACATTGTATTAGTCCGTGAGACAGCGCATAAATTTTCTGTTGATTACCGCTCACTTGAAACTTTGTGAGTGGCTTCATTGTGATGAGTCCGACAACTTTTTCATCTGTCAAAATTCTAGATTTGGGGGCGTTTACCCGCGAGGGCTAATTAATTGGAAGAATATTACCGTAATACTGATCTTTACACTAATCGAAAGATTTTTTGATAATAAAATGAAGGAAAAATATTGTCCGACATGAATATCGCGGCTACCGGTGAGTTCGACTTGTCATAAGTACCAACATACTTACCATTAGTACCAACATACTTATGACAAGTGCGGCTTGTCGGATTCACCGGTAGCCTCAATATTCATGTCGGACAATATTTTTCCTTCATTATATTATCAAAAAATCTTTCGATTAGTGTAAAGATCAGTATTACGGTAATATTCTTTCAATTAATTAGCCCTCGCGGGTAAACGCCCCCAAATTTAGAATTTTGCTAAATGAAAAAGTTGTCGGACTCATCACAATGAAGCCACTCACAAAGTTTCAAATGAGCGGTAATCAACAATAAATTTAGGCGCTGTCTCACGGACTATATAGTTTTACAAAATAAAAATCTTGACAAACGCGATCTATTCATTTTAAACCATTAATATTTGAAATCTCTTTTCTCTAAATATGAGTATTTACTATCAATATTATATTTATTCACTTGATCATATTTTCACATTTCCAACGTACATGATTCTATAATATACATTTCAAATATTTACTTTTTCATAAGTGACTCATACAACTACGAAAACAAATAGGCTTAAAATAAATCATGTATTTATAATAATAAGCATGATATATTGATTTTGGGTTTGAAAAAATTATGTTTTGTTTTATCTTGAAACTTGATTCATTCGTTTATCATTTACACCTGAATTAAATTCATAAATTTGATTACTTATGATATTTCAATTATAGGAGTTTCGCTGCACAAAATTATAATCTGGTATTGCAAGTTGAAAACATTGTTGCCACTTCTTCGGAGTTCGGGTTGTTGAAGCAATGAAAGTTGAATATACAGTTTTAATATACACTTAATTTTAATAGCGAACCTAGCGGAATTATGTCGAACTAAGCTCTCTGGATAACTTTCATAATGAAGTCTTCGAACGTCCATCCAAATTTTTCATTTTGGACTCTTACTCTTGAACTATCACTTTTCTTCATATAGGCACACGTAGAAATGTTTTTATGCTAACTTATCTTACATTTTATCTAAAAACCATTGAGTTTCGATAATTGTACCAAGAGTTATTGGAGTTTTAAGGGTTTGTCATCCGACGTCCATATACGGGACGCACAATAACACCCGGACGTTCGATGTAATGTAAAACTCCAATACATGGACGCAGGGTTGATAGCGGGATGTATATATATATATATATATATATATATATATATATATATATATATATATATATATATATATATATATATATATATATATATATATATATATATATATATATATATATATATATATATATATATATATATATATATAGTGGCTTGGACACCCCAGGTGGGGTTGCGCCGCTTCTACTGAAGCTCTCTAGATCCTTTATTTGAGGGGGATCAGTCCTCATCGCCTTGTTCTAAATATTCTGACATATTTCTCTCCATGTCTTCCTATTCTATGTTTTCTCCTTCCATTTCTTTATTCCTGCTTTACTCAGATCTGCTTCTACTTCTTGTAGCCATTTCGACCTGGGTCTGCCTCTTCTTCTGTTTCCGCCTGGTTCCCAATGTAAAATTGCCTTTACGGTGTCTTCTTCCCTTTTTCTCCATATGTGTCCTAACCATTTCGTCCTCTGTTGTTTTATTTTCCTTACTATATCTTCTCCTTGCAACTCTTGTTCTATTTCATGGTTCATTAATATTCTATATTCGTTTTCTGTCGTTTTTACTAATCCTGTAATAGTTCTTACTATTTTTCTTTCTACTATTCGTAAATCTTCTTCATCTTTTTTGGTCATTGTCATTGTTTCTGCCGCGTACATTATTATTGGTCTGATTATTGTTCTATAAATTTTTAATTTTGTTTTCTTTGTTAGGTTTTTATCCTTGAGTAATTTTTTATTTGCTTAAAAGGCTCTGTTCGCTGTCAATATCTTCTCTTGGATTTCTGTTTTCCTGTCTCCATTATTTGATAGCATAATCCCTAAGTATTTGAATTTATTAACCTCCTCAAACTGTAGGCTACCTATTTTTATATTTCTACTTCCTGAGTTTTTTCCTATCCTCATTATTTTAGTTTTGTTCTCATTGATTTTTAGACCCATTTTGTTTCCTTCTGTTACTATTTCTTCGACCATTTCTTTCAATATTTTCCTATTTTTTGTTGCCAATACTATATCGTCTGCGTATGCTATTATTTGTCCGCCTTTAGTTCTGAGTGTTCCTTTGTTCAAATTCCTCATCACATATTCTAACGCTATGTTAAACAGAGTTGCTGATAGTGTATCTCCTTGTCTTACTCCTTTGTTTATTTCGAATTCCTGAGTTTCTCCTTTTTGTGTTTTAATTGTGGTTGTTGTTCCACTTAATGTCATCAAGATCAATCGTCTTAGTTTAGCTGTTATCCCAAATTCTTCTAGGGCTTTCATAAGTTTTTCTCTTTTGATCGAGTCAAACGCTTGTTTGAAATCAATGAATAATAAGTCTATGTTCATTTTATATTCATGTGCTTTTTCTATTATCTGTTTAACTGTATGTATAGCGTCTGTTGTTGATCTGCCTTGCGTGAATCCGCACTGATGCTGTCCTATTATGTTTTCTGTTTCTTTCTGGACTCTCTTTTGTATTAGTGTTGACATTATTTTATATGTCGTGTTCAGTAGCGTTACACCTCTATAATTTTCGCATGTTTGTTGGTCTCCTTTTTTGTGAATTGTGAATATTTGTCCTCTTTCCCAATCCTTTGGCATTTTTTCTGTTCTCCACACCTTCATTATAAGTTTATATATATATTCGTGTAGTTCATCTCCTCCATATTTTATTAGTTCTGTGTTTATTCCATCTTTGCCTGGAGTCTTCCCATTTCGCCTGCTTCTTATTATTTCTCTGACTTCTTCTTTTGTTGGTTCTTCTGATACTCCTTCGTCCGCAATTTCATCTTGTGTTGTAATATCCACGTTTTGTTGCGGGTCTGTTAGCAGGGTTTTGAAGTATTCTACCCATGTTTTCTTATATTGTTCATCGTTTTCTGTTTTATTGCCCTTTGCGTCTTTTATACAGTAGACTTTTGGTTTGTATGCTCTTTTTTGTTCATTTATTTTTTTATAGAATTGTTTTGAATTTCTATTCACACTTTCTTTTTCAATATCTGTTATCTTATCGTCTATCCAATCTCTCTTGTTTTTTACAACATTTCTTCCTTATTTTTTTATAATCTTCTCTGTCTTCTATCCTATTTGTATTCATCCACTTCAGTCTTGCATTTTTCTTTTTCAATACTATTTCATGGCACTCTTTGTTAAACCATGTTTTTTTATTTTCTTGTTTTTCTTCTCCTATCCATTTTTTTGCAGCTTGGTTTATACAGTTTTGTATCTTATGCCACTTATTCTCTACATTGTCTTCTTCTTCATATTTTTCTTTGATGTGCTTCTCTATTTCTTCTCGATATATGGCGCTGCATATAGTTTTTACTTTTGTTAGTCTAAATACAAAAATTCAACATAATACGAATATTTTCATCAAAATCTCGAAATGTGAATTTTGTCGGTACTTTGTACAAGTGAGTATGCAGCTCACTCAATTCAATTTTTTTATTGGTATGCTTCGATTATTGATTGATTCAATTTCATTTATACATTTGTTCTCTGATTGCTTTTATAAGTTTACCGGAATTGAAACGGTATGCTTTTATTCCAAAAACTTAGTTACTCTAGATTTAATCATTCTTAGATGATAGGATGGAAGTATATCAAATATTATTCCATACTACACCTTACACTCTCCCTTTTAAGATACTGTTGCATCAAAAATAAATGTATGCAAATTTTATTCTGACTGAAAATAGGCCGCGCGAGCAACCGCTTTGATCCACGGTGCCGAGGACTTCTGGCAACATGGGAGTCGGCACCGTTGGTTCTTTGAATTCGTCAGGTCTCTGGCTACAATTTTTGTATAGGACTTTTTTGGCAAACAGAAAAAGGTATTTTATCGATATTTCCAACCACTTTGAAGTCACGGTGCGGGGGGTTGTGGCAGAATGAGACTCGGCACCGTGAGTTTTTCTTGTTTTACACATAAAAATACATGTTCCAGTGTAATTTTCAAGTGTCTAACATAAAAAGGTAGTTTTTGCGTTAAATTCACAGAATAAATAATTAATATTAATTGCTTCTGGCAGAATTAAAAATGGCACCGTTGACTTCTTGGACTAAAATGAATAATATAAATATTTCTAGAGAAAACAAATAGGCAGTCACTTTGCTTCACATAATTAAAAAAAAAAGCAATAAAATGTTAACTCAATTCCACAGATTTTTTCTTGAACACAATTAACAAGCCTGTAGAATTATTTACCATCTACGACCCACCTACTTGGAAAATATTATTGTTGTCAGAATTCAATATCATAACACATTGATCGAAATGGTGGTGTTCCATCGTACTAGTGGTGTATAAAATCGCCAGCGGAGACTCCGTTTTTGTTTGGAAGGCATTGTTAGTTCCTCTGTGATCAAGATCATGACAAAGGCAGGCCACGATAAGTCCTAGAAACAATAATTACTTTAGGGACATATTAAACATTTATCCAATAATTACTTTTTCAAACCCTGTACTGGGAATACTTGATCCATTTTTTAATATATTTTTCAGTAATCATGGACTCTTATAATCCAATTAAAAATTGATATAATTCTTATCTCCAACTTATATTCAGCTCGTCATTTCCACAACAGTATTATATAGAAGAATTAGATAATAGGCAAATAATTAGAAATTATGACAATATAATAATTATTCACATTTGTGGATATATTTGTTATAAGAGACACTGTGAAGGTCGGCCTCCTTTTGTTCATAGACTGAAATATGTTCATGAGATGTCGAAATCAATCAAATGAATATTTTTTTATCCACTGTCTAACATTCAGTGGTTTCTCTCTTCAATCAATGCTAAGCCATAGCAGTCAAAAAGCTTTCAGAGGCTTATGATTGAGATCGTAGGATTTATTCAAAATAAATGTATAATCAGAGAAGATAAATAGCTTAAAGTTTGGGAAACCATCAAGTTAAATATAATCTGTCATTTGAAAATATATCAATTTTTTATGAAAATCGATCGGTATATGACCTTAAAGGATAAGTAAGTTTTATCTTCACAGCTTTCAAGAGCTTTACTCTCATTTTACGGACAAATTAATAATTTGAGCTGTTTTTCAAACACTACTGGATAAAACAGATCAAAATTAGTAACAGTTTTTTCCGCATTATTTTTAATACAATTAGTAGGCTTTTATGGTTAGCTGCGATAAAAGTTTTATTGTAAACTTTAATTGTACAAATTCAGTGAGAGATTCCATTAGTTTCAATTATCAGTGGTTTAAACAACTGGAGGATATTTTAAAACCAATCTACAACACTAAAATCACATTTGCATATTTAGAACACTATTTTTGATTGGAATTTCCAAGAACATTTATGTAACTTCAATGAAAATAATCAAATTCATAATATTTATATCCACAAATTTTGAATTAAAAATTCAATCGGGTAAAAACTAATAGAATCCGGAAAAGTGATAACTTTTCGTCTGGAAATTAATATGTGAGATGTTATTTTGTGCATAGGTAAACGGAAAAACAATTTATAAATCTGGAAATAAAAAAAAAAACTTTCGGCACACATAATCATTAAACTGTTCAATTTGAATAGAATTTTGTTCATTTTTATTTAAATTCAGATGTTTTGATAGACCTTCCTCAGAAAATCATTATTTTGCAATTTTCTGACAATGACAGTATCAGTAGGAGTCAAATATAGAAATAATAATCTTACCAAAATAAAATAGATTAATTTATAAAGTTACTGATAGTTCAGGAGTCGACTGCCATCCATCTTCCCTGATTGGACTTACGGTCAGATTGTATATGAATAGATTGGGAATATAGTGGTTAATAAGAGTGCCAGACCTTATTGATCCAAGGTCCTGTCCTAAGTGTCGAAAAAAAGGTCATTTCCGAGTAATTTTTTCGGGGTTAACTTCCTTGATTGAGCAATAGACAGCGAAGGTCAAGTACTTTATGACAAAACCAGAGTGCTCTGTCCGGGACAGTAAGAAAAACAACAGTCGTAAGTTCGATCAAGGAAGTTGAATACGAAAATGGGTTACATTTAGGGGTGGCTGCTGCCCTCCTGGACAGGTCTGCGGATAACATTTTGGTTTTTTCTTGAAATACTTGACCTTCGCTATCGATTGACATTTTCAATCATAAGTTCTATCAGGGAAATTGACCCGAGAAAATTGTCCGGAAATAGCCTTTTTTGTCACTTAGGACAGGATCCTAGATTTAAAAAGTCTAGCATTTTATTGTTCACTATTTTCCCGATCGATTTACATACATTACATTACATTTCATTTTGTATCACATGAAAATATTTGAAATATATTACGAGGAAAAGAGTATCTGAGAGAATTTTGAGAGAAAATAAAACAGATGAAAGAAGAAAAAAAAACTAATTTGTGGAGTAGCTATTCTATAAAACAAGGAACAGCGACAAAAAAAGCCAGTTTCAGCATTCGTTATTCAGTATTTAATTTCTGAATTAATTAGCATAGTTTCCAGTGTTAGACATTTACACCTCATATGGAAAATCTATTTTGTTATTCCAACAAAATTACTATTTTTGGAAAAAGTCCATCGATAACGTTTTTTGTTTGATTTCAATCTGAGAGACTCATTCTTGATCAAATTATATATAAATATATAAATCGATCAAAAATGAAAACATGAATAAAGAAAAAATATAAAAACAGTGCATTTAATCACGACTTATTTGAAAAGAGAATTTTCCTCACGTCAATGGTATCAATTTGAATTTTGACAAACATAGATATGATGCAGAGGCATAATAACTACCAAACTGTTATTGGAAACGCTCTGTTGGTTAGGTTCAATTCACAATGAGGTCGTACTGCCAATGCCATCACCAAACTATTGTTATTAATTTCTACCGTCAATTCTCTTCTGATGCATTAGATTGGTAGTGATATCGGCAGTACGACCTATGAGCCGGAAGTGCACTTTACTTGATAGTCTTTTGGAATCTTTCGCATAAATTCGAAACGATGGGCTATAGAGTATTGAAGCGATTATTCGTGGAACGATGGAATTCTGTATTTGATTATCATTTACTATTAAATGTCCACGTCAGATTTTCTAGTTTAAAATTGTGAAGATAAAAATATTCTCACAATTTGCTGAGAGGGACTAAATAGAGCTAAGCGTATTACAACTTCTTCCACTTCCTTTGGCATGACGACCGCTGTATCGTCTCTGGATGGGATCCGTACAGTCCATTTTAATATATCATATACAATTCGCAAGTTGAATTAAATTGAACCCAATATCTAATATTAATTAAGTTTAGTCGCAACACAGCAATTCTGACGCTTGATTGGATAATACCATAAGGACGAAAACTGTATGCTCAATTTTAGAAAATGGAGGCTCGTATTTTATTTTTTTAACACAATGATTGATCTTATAATAAGCAATATAAATTCAAGATTTATGTCATTAAATGAACATTTTAAAAATTTTGGTTTCCTATGATTTGAGAAAATTCAAAAATATACCAAAAGAGCATTAAAAACTTTCAAGATTTACGCAGTCCTGCGAGTTGGTGAAAGTAGTGTCTTCCAATCTTACAATTGTAGAATCCTAAATGTACCAGATTTCATTAAAGATGTGAAAGAATTGCTCCAATAATAAAAAATAACTTGAATGAAAATCCCAAATATTTACATTTTCTATCGAATTCTGTTATTGTTGATGATCTTTTATTCTCATTTTTAAAATAGAAATATCTTGTCAGTTCAATTTCTAAGACATTTTTATTAATTTTATTAAATGTGTTAGACAACATGTTCCTTACAAATTTTAATTATATTGTTTCTGTCGATCATATTTGATTTCTGAAGATATTCTGATGAAACTCTGCACCGTACTACATCTAAGTATTAGATCACAATACTTTCCACACATTTTGATTATCTCTATTGAGTCGAAAAATACAGCTACAAATTCTAAACGTTATTCATTAGGTAATGGTATTTGTATTTTTTGAGATATTTTAATAATAATTCTTATTTCAATAGAATGAATCGTGCAGAATACGATGTTTTTTACAGACTTCAATTATCTCAATTCGTTCAGGAGAAACAGAGTCAAACAGTGTGTGCTTCTGATTCGGCCATTCTCTCTTCCGTCCGTTACTCAATAGAGTGTGCGATCGTAGCATCTTTATGATGTTTATAACAACAAAAATTATCAGAATCGATTCTTGTTGGTATATTTTATCTTAGAATATACAAATTTTAGCATATTTAGGTCTCATATTTTAGAAATTAGGCAATATTTGTGATTTTGACGACTCATCACTTTTCAACGGGCGCTTCAGGCACCTTGCAAGCTTCTAATAATTATAAATTTACTGTAATGTAAATAGCGTTATCAATTAAAACAAAAAATCAAAATGATTATATTATAATACTTAATCTGAGACATGAAAGCTGAAAATTTATTTGTAAATCGTATAAAGCAGGGATTTTGGTTTTGCCCATTCTGCTATAAGTAAACAACCAGCGACAGTTCGAATGTTGTGTAATTTTTTTGAAAGAAAATTTTGTATGCTACGTGCGCAAGTGCTGATGGGTCAAAGTAAACAATGGTCATCTTCTATTTTTGTACCAATCGACTTTACTTGACGGTCTTTTAAAGTTTCCGCATAAATTCAAAACAATCAGTCGTAGAATAGCATTTCTGTAACATCTAGTTGTGCACCTCGCATTATGATTGCAATCGTCTGTACCGGAAGTGCACTTTACTCGGAATATTTTTTGAACTTTTCGTTGGAATTCAGTATTTAGGACGACTGTAACATTGATGCTCATGTCCTATTTTCATTAAGATCGACTGAGCCGGAAGTGTACTTTACTTGACAGTCTTTTAGAATTCCTCGCATAAATTCAGAACGATCGACTGTAAAGTATTGAAATTCAGTATTTCAGTCTGCTGTAGCATCTGAATGATTGCCTACTATTCTCATAATAATCGACTGTGCTGGAAGTGCACTTCAGTTGATTTTTTTTTCAATTTCGCGTATAAATTTAGAACTATCAGCCGTAGAATCTTGGAAATCAGTATTTAGGAATGATGACCTACTGTTTCCATCTAGAATTTTTTGGATAAATTCAAAATTATTAGCCGTGGAAGATGCGATTTTGTGTTTATTATATGCAAAAATATATCCAATGATGTATAAGTGAGTCACGTCAGATTTTTGTTCAAATAAAAAAAAAAATGTGATTCAAATTTAAAAAAAAAACTATTTAAATCAGAAAAATCTATTTTTTGTTTTTTATTGAAAAAATCGTCTTTTTTCCAACCCTAGCTTAATAATGTAATGTGTAGATGCAGATGCGCCTTCCTGAAATCCTGGCAGCGCCCATGGATTCATACAGTTCTAGGTGCTACGAAATCTGAACCAAAAAATTGGCATACACTTCCTGCGTGTACCAGTGTGTATAGGTGTATTCGAGAGTAAAATTACCGATGGCGGCGCTGTTATCAATCAAAATGTCGGATGTAAGTCGTACTGTCATTTTTAGACAGGCTTGTTTACATGTTAAAACCGCAGTTTTCCAGAGAGTCATATTTTGTTATTATAATATTTAAGGTGGCTTCTCTTGAAAAACTTGTAAGTTTAAGGATTAAATTTCATTGCTATTATTCCATAATTTTGTGCATGGACGTTCCAAATTGTATTATTTGCAGATAAATAATCATGTTCTTGGGAAATAGTCTTTAAATATTCTAATACACATCATTCACTTTTCTCGAAGGAAATCTTATGTTAAACACAAGAAATTTAATAAATGGAGAAAGAGTAAGGAAATTAATAGGTTGGAAATAGGAAAGTGCAAAAGAGATTAAAATGAAACTGATGTAAATAAGAAAGAAGTCTCAAAATCAATATACATATACTGAAATAGTAAATAAAAAGGTGAAATAGAAAAAATGTAACAAAAGTTCACTGTTTACAAATAACAAACGATTAAAATAACATCTCAAATGGCGTTTCAAGCGGAGTACGTCTTTGAGTAGTTCTCGTGTTGCCATACCAGATGGCTACGGCTTAATTTTAATCGCGAATATGCAAATGTATTTGAAAGAAGCAGTACATAATTATTATAGCATAGATACTTCGATATAAGCATGAAGTTTACGTTTATTTTTCATTCCATCTTGCTGACATTTCACAATAGCATTTGAAAAACTTGGTTCAAGGGAAAAACGCATATCAATCCACTGCGGATGGATTTTTTTCATCAAACTTTCTTTTGAAATAGTTTGTTTTTATAAAATGATTGATTTGTTTGCAACTGAAATATACCTTTTCTATATAAAATGAAAACGTGCAATACTTGGAAACAACGATGATCAAATAACGAACACTGCGGCACTAATGAGTTTCTATTTTCTGTCACTGTCTTCCGGTCTAGCATTATGACATGAGGCGTGCCGGCGTTTTTGAGAAATTTTCAGTCTAAAATCATTCTACGGTTTTTATTGGTAACTTGACACAAATGGGAATCGCACAATTAAACACAAAGTAATATTCAGACTTTATAAATAAAGTAGCGAATTCGTGCTACTAACATAAAATTGAGTTTAGTTCACGCCTTTTAAATGACACGTATGTATTCATGTTGGTAATGTTAGGATGCTTAAACAGAATAAAATTCAATAAACGCTCGGTTCGCGCCAACAGCCTAGTTTAGAAGTGGCCGTAGGGAAAAGTAATTTATGCAACAAGTAGTGTGTAAACTGGAGCAACATGAACGTAAATATTTTAAGACAGCACTTGCCGAGTCACAGAAATGTTTTCCAAATGTTGGTTGACACAAATATTGCATGCAAGATTTTTCTACAACCAATTATCATATTTCGATATAATACAAGAAATACGGAACACAAATTGACACTTAGATGAATAATTTATCAAAATATTCGGTGATATGTGCTGCGCGCAGTACTACCAACATTAATCTACACAATTAATTCAGTTTACTTATTTATACAATAATAGAAGTGAGTTACGTAAAAGTTCAGTTTACTCGTTGTTTGAGAATTGAGAAAAATGTATTTAATCTATTAAAGATACATCCTTTGTAAATTATTGGAAACGATTCTACAGTCTGAAGCTCAATAAACATTGATTAAAAATTGGAAGCGAAATAAAAAGAAAATATCTTTATTTTTCAACGACAAAAAGAAAAGATGATGGGATTACATTTTCTTTTAATGTTATTACCTAGAATCTCCAAGTCGCACATAAAGCGATCCATTTTCCCCGTTTTGAACATTGCGAACATCGTTTGGGCAACATTTAAAGCGTGTCGCCAATTGTGGTATTTCACAGGCCGATAATTCTTCTTCACACTGAGAATCCATCTGCACAGCACCTGTTGCAACATATTTAAATATTCATATTAAAATGGCCACTATGTAGCTAGCATTAATACGCTAATGGGTGGACAGTTTGGTGCATGGATAAATTATGAATAGGCTCATTCTGGAAATAGAATTTTTCAGAGAAATAATGAAAACATACTGCAACGGAAATAGTTAGGTAGGTAGTGTTTTGTGGTGTAAGCTTTTAAAGTGCTCCTATAATTTTCGTATGAACATCAATGGAAAATGTTTTAATGCAGACTATTTATGGAACAATATTAAATTACAAATTAATGTGTATACAATAATTTAATCACCAAATATTGCTTTTATCAATTTATTCATTATTCAATAATAGAATGTTGTATGTGTTATTGACAAACCGTAAATATCTGTGAAACCTGGGTTTTACGCTCAATATTCCCCAACAAAGTCGAATAAAAGCTGAAAATTGGGAGTCAAAAATTATTTTTGGCATTTATTAATGATAAATAACTCAATTAGAAATTCAGGCTACTTTTATTTTGTTTACGCACCCCAGTGCTACCAATATCAATACACGCAAGACAGTTAAATTGCATAATCTTGATTTACTGTGAATTCATATTGTCACAAATTTTATTGTTAATAATTTAAAATCACAGGTTGCAATACTAATATTTATTTTATATACTCGTGCTATCACAATATCGCTCACAGTTACTCGTACTGAATCACTGAATGAATGAATGACCCTCCTAGCTTACGCTCTTATATACCTAAGCCGACAATGGGCCAACATTCAATTGCCTGACAACCACCGAACATCTAGTGACCATAGCCTGTCAATCATGTCCGACAATTGAACATCGACCTTGTCAATACTAACTATGATTACAATTACAGCGAATTCAAATGAATAATTATGTGACCTAATTACTACAATATTTCATATTTGTGACTATATTGTAAGTATTATATGCAACATCTGACCCATTAGGTCTAAGGTCCTTTACACATGACTGGTGATATCGCAAGTGGGTTTTATAACATTTATTCAAATGAAGTTTTGTACGTGGACGGCCACAGCAAATGGACATGCCATCTGTCAGCTATGTTTCATTTTGAATGGCAGACACATGGCTACCCGGCGGCGAAATTGTCGCTTAAAATCTTTATTACCTACAAGTTTATGTGTATTTGGACACGATCGACCATTTTTGCTCTACAATGTATTATTTTTCTATCTCAACTTGCAGTACTTCATTGAAGATCACAACAGAAAGGTTATTTGAAAACGAACATCGTTATAGGAGCATTTATTTGTACAATGTAATATAGAAATATTATTTGGAAAAAATTGGTGTTTCGGTGAGTAGACACACAGCAGAAACGAAACTTCTTATGCTTTTCTTCTCTCCCCCAAATGAAACAAAATATTGAATTAATTTGAAATAATGAATAAGGCATTGAAAATGTTTATGTATGTTAACATTTAATACTATTCTATTTTTTCAATTATAAATTCATTTTCTCTACTACTGTTTAAAATCTGCACATTCCACAACCAAAAATTATATTGGAGCAAGAGATATACCGACACAGTTGTTTAGAATCATTTTGTATGCCGCATGAATCATTCTATTATTTCCAACGAATCCGAAGCTATTAGTTTGATTACTATGATTACTTCTTGACAATTCAGATATTCATTTCTGGCTTTGCTTTTGACGTTTCAAAGTTATTAAAGTTTCTTTTTAATAACCCTTGTTCTAAACGAGCGAAAAGTTTGTAGTCCGAGCCAAAGGCGAGTGTGGAATACGTCATTCCAAACATGTTGCAGACTATACTTGCTCTTTAATTTTGGATTTGGGAAACTCATCAATATTTCAGAAGAAACTTTTAAAATTATGAAACGTCAAATGCAAAGCCTAAAGTAAATACCTGAATTGTTAGGAAGTAACCATGGTTACCAAACTAACAGCGTCTGATTCGTCGAAAATTATTATCGAATGAAATACAACGAGGGTAGTTCGGAAAGTTGTCGCTAATACTATTTTATTAATAGAGTAAAAACCTTAAAATGGCGCTGTGTAAAACTTCGGACCTGTGTGTTCAGTAGATTTGCTGTAGCAGTGCTGATAAGAGAATTTTTTTTTGTCTTTCTTATGAAATGGATAAGATTGAAGTTCATGCTGTGATTATGTACTTCATTCTGAAAGATTTAAGACCGACAGAGATAAAAAATTAGTTTTATTCTACCTTAAAAGAATTTGCTTTATTTTCGACGGTGAAAAGGTGGGCGGCTGAATTTAAACGTGGCTGTACATCAATCCAGGATGATGAATGTACGGGACGCCCAATAACATCGTGACCGACGAAATCGTCGCAAAACTTCACAATTTCAAGCAAAATGATCGTCGACTGAAGGTTCGAGAAATTGCTAAGACTGTAAACATCTCGTCCACCAGGTCTTACGTGATGATTCTTTACGTTTTAGATCCTACTGAATCCGAAAAACATGACTTTGAAAAAAGACGGTCTGTCGTTCTATCGGTCTATGTAGAAGCATGATAACTTGAGAACGCGTACAAATTCTCGTATATAATATCACAAGGGACTGTAATTTTATCGATAAATTTTTCTTGAAAGCATCGTTTACCTAGCAACATCGTGAGAGTCATCTGAATCACGAGAGCGTACCTCGAGGGTTGAGCAGACATATACCTATAAATATATATACTGCTGACCTCCTATCTTAACAAGAAAGCGTCTCCGTACGGTATCTTTTATCTCTTTTCTTCTGCAAGTCTAAACTGCGCATGGTCACAGTCTTGAATTTCATTGGCTGATGCTTGAAAGATTGTGTTCGGGACGTTCAGGGATGATTCGGAGTCAAATTTATTTTCTAAATCAAGACTTATTTTAAAGTGTGACCATGCGCAGTTTAGAATTGCAGAAGAAAAGAGATAAAAGACCCCGTACGCTGTCAGGTCCAAGTCGTTGGTATATATATTTATAGGTATATGTGAGCAGATGACTCGAAGGATATTGCTTGGAGGTAAACGATGCTTGAAATATAAATTATGATAAAATTAAAGTCGCGAGTGGTACTTGTGGAGAATATTTCTCGAATAAAATTGCTACTATAAGTGCCTATTAAATGATATTGGTTGCAACTACTAACCTTTTTCATTACAAAATGCACGAAACCGTTTCCATATACTCTTTCGACAATTTTTTTTTGCATTGCCAAGCACAGTTTTTAAATATTTTGAATTATTTTATTTTAAAATTGTGACCGAAAACATGTTTGTTTTCCTAATTTTTATTACTCCGACTTTTTAACTAACTTATTATTACACACAGATGTCAACACATACACACTTTAATTTTATTGTAAGTACACTGTTAATTTCACTTCGTCATTTTGTCCCTCATGTTCACACTTTTGTACAATATAGCACTCCTGAAGATGGTCCAGGTGGGACCGAAACTGTAGAGTAGATTAAAATAAAACTCTTGACTGAATTCCCAAATTTTATTTTCTTCAATTTTTTTTTTGTATTTTCAGACTTCTTGTTTTTAATTTTGACATTTTCGAAAATCGATTGTTCGATTGTTTGTTTATATTGAAGCTGTGAATTGTTTCTCCATGGCAAAGGCAATTTATCGCGATAAATCGCTTGCCAACGAAATTTTACCGCGGTAAATTCCCGTTGGCAGGCGATTTGTTACTATAAATGTCATTGTAACTATGCAGAATCTGTCAGTATAATTGACATGAGTGAAATAATCGACTGAACTAAAAATAATCCTTGAATAATTTGGCACAACATTTACACATTTTTCAAAATTACCAGCAGTCCATTTGTTATTATCAAAATTTAAATTATTATAGAATTCGTTATATTTTTCTGAAGCAAAGAAATATTGAGAATCCTAATGTGAAATTAGGATTATAATCAGTCATATTTTGATATCACATGCAAACGTTCGTCAATTGTTTTTTAAAATAAGTAATTTGGCTCTATTGTCTTTGGTATCAAATTAAAGCTCTTGTGGAGATGATTCTGAAAAAAGTGTCCAAGAGGCTATTTAAATGATTGTCCCTTGTTTCTTCCACAAATAATTAGAATTATGTCTAGTTTGGTATCAATTTTAAGCTCTCGAGAAGATAGGCTTAGTAGATATCAAAAATAAATAATTAAGTAGTGGAATCCATATTACCATCTTCAAATTACATTTCCGGCGATCAAATGTCGAAACTGTATGTTCCAAAGAATTAGAGACCTCGAAAATCTAGAAAAGAACTCTTTATTCCCAAGTAAGGACGTCAGGACTAAAATATAATTGCCATCTGTCACTTTAACATTAACAACTGTCACTTCGACAATGACAGTTGTCACTTTGACAATGACAGCTTTCACTCTGAAATATGCAATTAAATGTTGCGACTTTCTGAATTTCTGAAGCAGCGATGAAACTGACCATGAAATTTATGATCGAGCAAGTATAGCAGATTTTTTTATTAGTTCCAAATTGTTAAAAATGCTAAGGATACGAAAATTCACTTCGAATGAAAAGGTCGAAGCTGCGACGGAGGCTTATTTTGTAGACTTGGATGCTTTTCATTATTCTGATGATATTAGAAAGTTACAGCATCGTTGGACTGAATGTATTGAAACGCAAAGTGATTATATAGAAAAATAAAAAATCGAAGAATCATCTAAATGATGAAAGCGCATTTTTGACTGCTCATGAATGCTTGTTACCTCAGAGATTTCGCAAATTACCATCTCTCACAATTACTGAGCTTGAAATCAAACAGTTTTGGCAAACTTACGAAACAGCAGCTCATTTAGTACTAGTTTCAAGTTTACAGTTTGATAGGTACATAATTTATGCATGTACAAACTTAAAAATACCATTTATTCTTCATTGTTTAGTTATTGACTGACAAGAGGTCAAGTGCTGTACCTTAAAATTAAAATTTGCTCTTTTTTAGAGCTATATGAAAAAAATACACCAAAATTAAATAAATTTTCAACCAATAATAGTGAATCATTCTAATAAGCTTCAAATTTGCGTCAAACAAGTCATTGAATGAATATCGGACAGATTTGACAACTGTACATAATAATAGTGACACCCCCGGCTAAAGTTGTAACTAAATTTTTATCTACTTTAATAAATTTCAGCTGCCATATCCCTAATGTCATATATCCATGGGCATTGTTTCACTTGAAACAAGTAATTGAATAATTTAATCTTCCACAATCACTGAGCTTGAATTAAAGCAATTTGTGCAAACCTACGAAACAGTAGCTTTTTTTTAGTACCAGTTTCAAGTCTGTAAATAGTATAGTTGCTGAGAACTCAGCATCACGCCAGCCAGCCAGCCAGTCAGACAGCCAAAGTGAATATAATAGCGCTTTTTTCGGAAAAATGCGCTAAAAAATCTCCAGGAAATCTTGCGTTTTCTTTATCAAACTGAGAACTTTTTGAACTACTCTTGTATTTTAAATGTCTTATCTAGAGGATATCAAATAAAATGAGTTCAATATGGTTTTTCATCACTCACAGTGACGTGCGAGGCTTTAAGCAAGCAGAGCAGTAATTATTGGCCTATTATTACGTACATAATTCAAGACAGAAATATGAAACAGTGATACTAAACAATTTTTCAGTAAATTCCTGCAAAACATGATCGCATAAGATGTATGTAATCTAGTAATAATTTTGATATTTCGTGCACAATCTCATTATGATTTTCTTATAACATTTATAAGATGAGCTGTGTAAAGAATCATTCTGTTCATCTTCATTTCTTTCAGTTTGTTGATTCAGCTGGTCTTTTTATCCACTTTAATTTATTTTAAATTAATCCATCTCAGCAGAACAAATTCCCATTTACTAAGAGGTACAAGCAAACTCATTCAATCATGTTATAAACAGGATTTGGAATCATTTTCCTGAAGCATTCGCTGTTTTTTGAACCGTTGCCTACAGAACTTCCTGTCAAGAACGTCCAATTTTTTACTCAACTAGAACATCCATTTTGTGATAATTTACAACTTTTTATTCAAGTTCCTGAAGCTCACTTTTTAGAGACTCTCGCTTCTCCTTCGTGCAGCTTTTTCTCCCGAAATTATATTTTTTTTGGTGTTATTGAGGAATGGTCAATGGAAAACTATTCACGTCGGAGACAAAAAGAAAATCAGTAAATAAATGAAAAACATATTCTTTTCATTCTAAGAAATTAATTAATCAATATTCAACTGAAGATTTGTTTTACTTTTGGAGCTGATGTCCGACTTCTACTTCCTAATAAATATACTTGACTACTTCTGATTTTAAAAATCAGTACGTACACGTTCTCCTGAATACGAATATAGCAGATTTTTCGATCGCCTACATTTGGTAATAGTGTGGGATTGTTATAATGTCTGTACACAGCTACGTGTTACATACTGAAATTTTTAACGGTCTTCAGCTACCATATTTTTGCAATTAAGCACACAGGAAAGAAGCACAGAGTATTAAACTTTACAAGGAACCAGTACCGGATTAACCACGTAGCAAGAGTAGCAAATGCTACAGGCTCCGCGAATCCACGCGTGATGCCTGAACGGAAAAATATCTTTTGAAATTAAGATAAAATATAAAAATGGCTGTAACGCAACTCTTATAAGGAACGAAAGGGCATGTTAACAGCAATTATTGTATACTTTTTATTTATTTTGTCCATTCACAGAAACAATATCCACAATTAAAAGCAATGAAGAATTTTGTATGCGGGTCTCATGTATGCAGTTAGCAATAACGATTCAATTTATAACATAAATACGATTACTAATCAATATTTTATTATAGCTTGATATTGACATTAAATTCTAATTTGCTGTCATAAAAGCTAAGGTCATTGGGGCAAACAACAATATCAATATTCAAAATTATACTATCTGAACTGTTCTTTATTCAACGAAACTAAATCGATAACATTATCACATAAATTGGTATGAATCCTTTTTCAACTTTCCCAGAATTTAAATTACCGTTCAATACAACTTAGCTTTGTAAATCCCGATTAAAAATTTGCAATTTTATGCTTCGGTAACTTGTTTGTCTCTGAGGAGATCAATGTAAATGTAGAAGGGATCTCTATACTTTTGCAGAGATAAAATTCTGATTTGATTTTGCAAAAGATATCTTCGAATGAAATTGTATAATTTGTGACCATTTTAAAGGGAATGTATTGTAATTAGTTGATGGTATCTTAATTTTTAATTACCAGTTTTTTTTTGTGGAAGTCAGCTTATAAAAAAAGGACGTTAACATGTAAATATATATCATAATTTCCTGCTCTTTTAATTAATTTCAGGGAATGAGGTCCGAGAAAACTGAAATGAGCCCGTTTTAGTCAAAGATTATACAAATTATACGAGGGGCGTTCAAATATAAACTGAGAGCAAGAAAGGGATCATTCGGTGGTAGAGATCGTGAAGGGATTTAAGGCCAAACCGGCCACTTCATGTTATTTCTTTAGTGAGAAAACCCATCGTAATAAAATTTGTTACCAACAAACACATTAAACCGGCTGGTATTAGAGACTTTACGCGAACACACTGTTCGTGAAGAATAAGATTCCAATAAAATTCAATTGCATTTCAAACTATAAATATTATTTACAAAAAGTGTGATAGTTTTTTTTTATAAACTTGTGAATAATTGAACATCAGATGCAGTTGACAAGCTATAGGGGCGCCACTGTGAGTAAAATTCAAAGCTTGGCGAGAGTGAAGTGATTTGCAAAGAATATCCTTCATTTAATCAAATTGTATCAATATAAATTACAATTCTACAGATTATAATTATTCCATGTTACTGGTACAAACTTCAATAAACACAACTACTCTTTTTTTAATGGTTTGGGGATATGTTCACCCGAACACACTGAATCCGCGAAAATCAATAGGTATAGAATTTGTTATACTACGGCTGTTTAGGCCTATTGGAGTATTTAAAGAATTAAAGACTAAAAAAACAACATGAAGAAATTTTCTGGTGTGGTCTTACCTTACAGTTTGAAAATTTTGAATATGCAAAGAACATACTTTCATACAAGAGCTCATCTTATTTTCAATTTTAATTCAATATTATTGATTTTTTCCTGTTTTGGAAACTTGGATACTGCTTTTTTCAAAAAATACCCTCGAATACATGAAAATATAGATGGAGAATGGTGGCAGTTGGTGCGCTCTGGAGGTTGAAATCTTACTTCTTGATAAGCAAGATGGAATGATTATTGACCGATGCACAGATTCCAATTCGCAACAGACCAAAAAGCTCGAAAGGTCGCGTGAACTTGTAAAGAAAAATTTGAAATTCTGTGTTTTCAAATTGCATGCCAATGAAAAGAGGGTAAGTTTCAGCCATAAAACCCTTGTGAAAAAGTTGACATGCATCCCTTGGCATAAGAATGGCAAATTATATAATAAGAATGATCCCGGCTAATTGGTTTTACATTTGTGCAAGATTTCTCTAAAATTTCCCACACCAACGAGGGATGTAAATCATTATCCATCTTTCTCATTGGCATGCGATTTAAAAACACGTGATTTTACAATTTTTTTATAAGTCCACGCGAGCCTTCGAGTTTATTGGTCTTTTGTGAATTGTACTAGGCTTTATGTCACTTTTAACTATTTCACGTTACAAAGGTATGCAAAATGTTGTCACGGAAAAACCCGATTTTTTCAAGAATATAATTAATTATTGGAGTTTACACTACGACCGGAAAGCATGCATCGGCTAACAAACCTGTTCTCAAAGGGTGAATTTATGACTCTCAAAAAGGCATGCGTTATAAAATCAGGGAGCCCCAACTATCACTACCTCCCGGTCTAATATGAGTTTGTTATACTCCTAGTAAGAAATATAAATCAAAGATAAATTCAATTAAATGAGATAACAAAATATAATTCACATCTAGTGGACCCCTATCCTAATTCATAGAGACGGTTTGGAGGCAGGTCGCAATCTCTTTGTCGATAACGTCATGACAGTTACATTTATGGGGACTTTTATATTGTGCGTTGGTGCAGACGATATGATCTACAAATTTATATTGATAATAATGAATAAGTATCAAAATTAAAATCAAATTCAATCTACACTATTATTAATTTAGTGAATAAAAACAAGTAACCACTGGATTATATCTTAAATATTTTCAAATATCAATATAAAAATGTTTCTGTTCTATGTATTATCAGGATTATGTAGGTAACAGTGAATATTCATAGTCACGATACTTGCTTTTAATAAATAGTCTTTTTAAATGTAATGTAAAAGACTCAAATGAAGTCAAATAATATGCCACGCTTATTCTAACTTGATTACTAGAACTCAACAGTCAACCAAACATCTGTCAAAAAAAATTGCATCATATTAAAGAGATTATCTTGATCCAGTCTCTTCCGTTTAGAGGACTATCTGCAACGATGACGTTATAAAATCATTACTGCAATTGTCCCATAAAATAATTTCGAACGACTGTTTTTATGAATTAGAATAGATCCCCTGAATGTCTCTCGTTAAACTTCTAGAATTTGCCACCAGACTGCGGGACGCTTAATTGAATATTTCTATACGAGGTTATGTTGCAAACAATGGAAGATAGAAAGAATATATATTTTATTGAACTTGACAATAAATATTCAATGCCTCATAATTTTCTTGATTACAAGTTGGGATTTGAATGTAATGTGCTCAAAAAATACGGAAAATCGTTGAAATTTCAGTGCTTTCTCCAAACACAATAAGTACTGCATTTTACATGAACATATCAATTAAAATAAAAACACCAGAAATTGCAATAGAACTAGTGATTCAACACATTACGAAAGGAGAAATCAAAACGAATCCACTAATCACTAAAGCAGTCCTGTTAGTAAGCACCAGGTGGCTACGAGTTAATTACCGTCGCAAATACTCTTTTCCTTTTTGTTTCTTGGAAAATAAAATTAATCGTTTTGTTTGACATTAAAATCGCCAAGTGGCGCATATACTTTTTAATATGCTCCAATTATAATTAATACCTGGTTACTGAATCTACAATAAGAATTTGATTCTAATTTAAAAAATCGGTGACTACATGTCAGATCACGCACGTAGTAAGGAAAAACATTCACCGTTTCAAAGTATTTCTTAAAGAAACTGCGAAAAACTAATAGTTCAAGAGCTGGCTGCAAAAGACCCGGCCAATCGAGTAACAGAATGAAATGTATTTCAAACGTTATGGTGTGCCTAGGCAAAAGTTGTGCACAAGTATAGTATCGTTCAGCAAGTATACCAATGGCGTAACACAGTAAAATTTGGGTGTTACTGATTAAAAAAATATATACCTGTATGCCTCGTCAAGCCATGGCACACCACTTTCTTCAAAATTTTTTTTGTCTCTTACTTGACCTATCGAGTACTAGCTCCAGGCTATGATCAAATAAAAGTTTAAACATATTGAAAAATAGAAATGTGCCACGTCTAGGCCTGTTACGAATACCTGGCCTGGCACACCACTTTCATTTTGTCATCTGTATAAATGTTCTATGCAGATATGTTGCGCATAGGTAAATTTTGAGAACTACCGTTTAAGGCCTAAACCAGAGTCTCTATAACTCACTATACTTGATTATGCTACTGAGAGAGATCTTATATTAGAAAATGATACACATAAGGTTCGTTCCAACAAGCAGTTCTGGGTTGATTCTGAATTCGCATGCGCGTCAAATGAATCAGTTTCGGACTGAGTCGAACGTAGCGCGTGTTGGAACGCATTTCTGACAAGATTTGACTGTTAACTGTCAATCATATAATTTTAGGTTATAACTATTTAGTTGTAGTAAACATGGAAGATAAAATCAGGTGAAAACTAAATATATGAAATAATTTCTCATATGACCATGTAATTTTAATTCCTATTGACAATAATGGCGACATAGTACACCTGAATTTCGATGGAGAGTCTTCCATATTATTAAAAGTGCTGTTCATCCTGATCATTTCTCCTAAAATTTTCTGCTTTATTCTCAGAAATTTCTCTCTGCTCAGACGAAAGTATTCAAAAAACATGTCAAAGTTTCAAAGAGAAACTGTTTCTTCTGAAATAAAATTCAAAAACCACACAAAATAAAATTTCAATCAATAATGTACACATTTTTCAAAATTTATTTATTTTGAGTATTTTTTTCTTCAATTATAACGTACCTATTATAGAGAAAACGTCTAAATTCGTCCAAATTGACAGGATAACCTCAAATGATGACGCCGATGATCTTGCAGATCGGGTTTGTATTTATCAAACACTGTATCCCTTTTACCGAGGGAGCATTGAACAAAAGTGTGAAATTAGTTTTGCCATATTAAACATGTTGAAGAATATGTTGCTGACAATATTAACAACAAAATTATTGCGAAGTGCATCTGACAAACTTCTATCACTGAAACATCTTACAAATTCATGAATCCCAAATCGATGATGAATATTTCAAATTTCACAATTGAATTACAAACATATTTATCATATAGATTAATAATGAAAGACAGACAATACTCGATTTACCGCTTTGATTCACTTCACTCGTTTTTTTATGCTATAACTGGGTACATAAAATATATGAAACTAAATTTCACTTGAATCATCCTCAACACAACAGCCTGAAACAGAAAAAACGTTTTCCCATGTTTTATATGCAATTATTTTCTCTTCTAAACTACAATGCTCAATGACAGCTCAATGACGTATTCTGAGAAATGGAGTTCGATATTTACAATGGTGCTCACCATGAGCGCTCGCATCGATATTTGTTCAAACTCCGCCTCCTTGCACATAGCCTATACTTGTGCACAATTTCTGCCTAGGCACACTATGACTTTTCTTATTGTCCCGGTGAGTACTAATGTTTGAAAAACATTTCATTCTGTTACTTGATCGGCCGGGTGTTTTGCAGCCAGCTCAGTTTTTCTTGCAGTTGCTTGGCTCAAATAAATTGCATGTAACCGTCCTTCCTTATTTCAAAAACTGCACGATATATCTTATTCAAACCGATTTTCAATTAAAGTGTTATTCAAGCTCTACCATTTCATTTTTTTTTCAGAATTTCCCACCGTTTTCTTGAAAAGATAGAGGGGGCACACTTTTTACTACTTTTAAAGCATATATCTCATCAACTTTTGTCTTTAATAAGAAAGTCATCTTAAAACATTATTGTTGTTTCTTAAGATCTATTCAACGATACCTCACATGGTTATGTGCACTTAATTTATTTTTTGTCTTCCTTCAATTATTTACATATGGTGTGCCACCCCTTGTTTTTTCGTAATTTCACTACACCATTGTATAGCAGTTCATAGAAAGCATCATCCAAATTTCATATAGAGTATAATGCCATTTAAATGGCTGTGACAGATGAACATGAGAAAATTATAAGGGTCCTATTTCTGCTATTTGATTACCAATTAATGAATGTCATCTACAGATATTTTATGAATAATGTTTTTCATCTTTTCACATTTAAATGTCACGGTGTTGTGTTCACATTTATTCATGGATCTAATTCGGTTGGTCGTTTTTGTTGTCCAAATTATTATTTATTATGAAGGTAGCTTTGCTATCATTTGTCATCTTGTAACCATGAATCATAATTTCCAGAACATGTCTGCTTTTTATAGCGAATTAGGTCATCCTCAATTATTTATGTACATAGTAAATGAATATATGACCATATACATTTATAAAAAACTAAAATGAAGTAGATTACAACAAAATTATCATAATTAAAAGAAAAAGTTTCGAAGATAATGAATTTTCTGGAATAATTAGTCTACTCTCTTCAATTAATAATAAGATAATGCCGCAAATTAGGTTAGCTTTATCAATTAGATTATGTTTCGTTGATCAAGTACACCACGCAAACTTGAAATAATTGGTCAACAATTAGCTAATTGAACAACGAAATATGTCCTCAAATATTGATTAAGAATATTAGTTGTACTACGCACAATACCGAAGTACCTTAATTTGTTCCAACATGAAATATTCACGCGCATACTATCTTCCTACTTTTCGAATACGTTCAATTTTTCTGAATTGCACATCTCATCCTGTATTTGATCGAATTATACAAATAGAAATTAACTTCAGTGAACCAAGGATGTCATATTTTCTTTTTATTCAGATGTAAGTTATCCAGACAATCATTCTTAATGAAACTAAATCCATTCGAAGTTTCTAAAAAAAAATTCTTGAATAGAACCAATATTCAAATCATTTCTCCAATTCACAACTCAATTCAATACCCCTAAATTTATTCAGAAACTTCTAGTGAATATTGAAAATCCTGAGAAAAATATTCCCTCCAAGACTTTTGATTCAGTTGCTTGAAATCAAAGAGTATAAATCATTTCGCTACAACGAAATTTGTTCTCCGGGTCAGTGTTCCATCAAATGACTACAGAGATTGCAAATTTAACCAAGGCTGGACCCAATTACTGAGGGCACAGAGCGTAGAAAGGACGAAGGATGTGTAGTCATGCAGGTTATAAATTGGTCTCAAAAGACGGGTGGCGTGGGACGACATCTTTGTTTTATCATCCTAGCAAATTTACCCTAAACCATTGGACAATTAGTTTGGTGCTATTAAGGTCTTTAAAGTATTTCTGTCATTAGATTTTCAAATTCAACATATTTTTTCCCTCTTCACTCTTTGAGTTTACGGAATAGGAATTAAATTTTTGGTTATCAATCGATTTCTTGATTCTTGAAAAAAAGTGCTCTGCAAAAATTTATTTTGAGAATAAGCTCTCTTCAAATATTTTATTTCTAATCCTGAGCTTCTGAGTTTTTAAATATTGAACACTTTCGTCCTTAAGCTCCCTACAGAGCGTACCTGTCTACAAAATTTTCGCTTGAGGTAATTGTATTCGTTGAAGCGTTGCAAATTTATCATGAAGGAAATAGATGGAAATCACCAGGTGTGAAACACTTCTTCTTTTATATAACAACGAAGCAAGATTCCAAATTAAGAACCCAAGAGACATGTCATACAAATTGCGTCATTACATACGTCAACATGATGTTCAAAACAGATGAACGATTCACACCGAATAATGTTATCATTTGTGGAAGCTTCCAAGAATTAGTGAATCTAGATGTTTCTGAGAACTATCGTTATATAAGTTTTATAACAAACAAACCGACCCAGTTTTTAAAGTTTTGTTTTTATTACAGTTGAGAATCGAATTGGTTTTTACCTTTACCTAAATGTAGCAGAAATTGCCAAGCGTGTTGAAGTAGTTACATAAAATATTTGTTCTTTCTAATTGTATTGGAAACCAATTGAGATTATTTTGGCAAAGATTCAATTTTACCCTGAAAGAATAGTGTATAGCATTTTTTTTAACAAATTTGAACCAAAAATGTATCTGTGATGTGCGATAGCCTCTATACATTCAAATATGAAACGTCAATTCGAGTATGAGCGAATATAATAATATTCTCCCACGTTGTACAATGAAAAATTCAAATAAACCGTATGCCATCAGGTGCGAAATGCAAAAAGCAAAAAAATTCCAAGAAGTTGATTCATATCTTCTTCCAGCTGCACTTTTGCACGTTTGTCGTGATTTTCTACAGTTCCGGTCACGGGAAGTCTCAGGAAGTAACAAATTGAAATAAAAAAACCTTGAAATTTCCAGTAAAGTAAATACTAATTCTGGTTTTATTTTCAGTTACTGCTAGTCCATTCCAAAGTTCTAGAAAAATTAGTTCTACATTTCTTTCTAACTTTGCTTTAAAAGCAAGATTTTGATCATTAAATGTTTCTTGGAAGAGAAGCTGAACTTCCGAATGCTTTTTATAGACTGCAAACTTGAGAGCTTATTAGAATTTATATTTGAAATTATAAACTCTTCATTCGACGTAGCAAATCTACAAAAGTTAATGTTTGAATTAGTTTTTCTATTTTCATGATCTAATTGTTATTAAACACACTGCCTTCTAAAGCGCCAAAGGATAATAATCAAGTGTTTATAGGCCATAATGGGGTCCTTCAAAATAAACCTTTCAATTTATTCTTATGATTTCAATAGACTTTCCAATTGTTGACTATTTTATACAAAAAAATGTGGATACAGTAAGTTCATCTAACGTTTACAGATGGCAGCACAATTTTCTGTGAAAGAGCACTGAACTTGTACACAATTTATATTTGTACTGTCCAAGAAAAATACGCGAAATCTCCAAATGGAAATCAACTTATTCAACAGTGAAATATAAATACGACCAATAGATTAAGTGATCGATCTCAAAGACGTTGTTTGGCAATTTTAAACATACAAAAATAGAATGATATAGGTAAACTAGATCTCAATGTATTGCTAAAATACAAATATCCATTTTTCAGTTTCAAATGAATAAGCGACATGACTTAGACCGTTCAAAATCACGATATATTTATTTAATTGACAGTTGTCACTGCTTTAATAGATGTCAAATATTCATATCCAACTATAGGCGCACAATTATTTTTTTTACACCTTGTACAGCTGAATATGTTTTGATAGACTGATAATTGCTTTATATATCTCAGCACTAGTTTTAATCATTACCCTAAAAAAGAGTCATCCCTAATTTAATTGTGCTATTTCAATATGCGTTTGTACACAAAGGAACTTCAAGTATTTTTTCTACAGACGTCAAAAAATTATGGCATTTGTACCTCAATATTAGTATGCGAAATGGGGCATTGAAGTTGTGCACGAAGTATTTCGTGCACTGATTGTATCTTGACTACTCCACTAATTTTTGTATATCAATATGATTTTAATACTTTTTTAATAATTTTTTGACGTCTTTAGAAAAAATGTTGTATGAAACTCGTGCACGAAATTTCTTTGAATTTCCTTGGAGCTTTCGAATGATTCGTGTCTCGGCTACCGCCTCGACAAAAAACTTTTATTCTCAAGTACCAAAGTATCATTCTGCGTACTAGATACATAAATAACTATCATAAATCTTGTTTCATAATGCCCTTTGATGATAATAGTTCTCCAGTAATGAAGATTTTTCTACGTCGATACCTACTAAAACATTTAATCTAGGATCCCAAAAAACATCACCATATCTAATTTGAAATATACCTTGATGGATTATTTATACCTGAAAAATGGATTTGAATGAAACCGCGACTTATTATGAAACATCATCTTCTGTACTCTTTCTATTTATAGTTGAACCCCTAAATGTGCTATATGAACTCGTTTCTGACATAAAAATTTTGAGGGCATTTTTACGTCTGAATTTATTACTCTTGCTAGCTCATTCACATAAAATAAAGTAGAGAATGTAACAATAGGTACTTCACAATTCAATTTGGAAATAAGTAGCTTCATAACAGTATTACAAAATGTTTCAAATTTCGGATGTAATAACTTTTTCGATATAATCGACATGACAATCAGTTACTAGATCTACTTTTAGATTAACAGAAAAACTGGCGAGATTTGTTCCCATCTGTCAATTTGGGTATTAGTAACTTTTTGATTTTTTAGTTGATTGAGGCTATTTCGAAGTTTTCCACATGGATACTTTGCTTTATTTGGGAATTGTAAGAGAATCAGTAGTCTTTAAACAATTTCTTATTTCGCAATCACCAAGGCTCGCATATTGCGTGCTGAAATGCAAAAAAAAATTGTGCCCAAAGAACAATTGATTCCTGTCTGCCAGCGCATTATAGAGTTATTTTTATTGCAAAAGTTGAGAACAAAAAAGAGGCAGACATTTTCTGCCTACACTAGTGCGTGGGCGTTTCGTCAAAGTTGTAACAATTTTTTGTTCCATAGAACAATTAGTCTCCGTTTGCCATTGACAATTGAATGTATAAATTTCCAAATAAAGTTTTTATATGAAGTATCCATGTGGAAGACTTAAGAAAATCAAAGAGCTAACAAATCGCGCGAGTTTTTCTGTTACGGGCCACTAGTCTACTTGTTTGAAAGTATTAATTTGACTTAAAAACCGGTTTCCATTATTTCAAATGAATTAAATGGAATCAACATTATTTTTAAGCCAGTCCTGATTAATCAAAGAAAAAATGTAGCATACGTGCCGAATTGAAGGTTAAAAGTACATATAAAAGTTTGACCGAGAGTTATGCTTTGAAAATCATGCAAGAATTCCTTAATGCATATTCCACATGCTTGGAACGACACACGAGAAATGGTTTGAAATTCTGAATCAACACAAGATTCCTGCAAAGTAAACTTATCTACTAGAGTACATAATCCATCATTCTTAAGAATCGTATCCGATTTTCAATTGCTTGAAGGATGTATATCCTAGTAACCTAATACCTTTAACCTATCCCAAATAAATATTTATTTAATCTTCCTAAAACGTCAGTAATAAGCCATACATCAACAAAGTTTCGTAAATATTATCACAAATTTTTCTTTCGTGTTGTCCCAAATATTAAAATTATGAAATAGATATTAGTTTAGATTCAGTATATTAAATTACGCTGACCCGTTCCGACTTTCATGACTTATAATTATCAAATATTCATGTCGTATGAATCAGGGCTCCATAGCTAAACCATTTAAAATTTTTTGAAGAATTCACTTTGTATTTACTTGTACAAAGTGCAAAAGTATTGTGGAACCGACAAAAGTCACATTTCGAGATATTGATGGAAATATCCATTCTAAGTATCCCTGAATCCATGACTATTTTCGGCTTGACGTCGGTACGTACGTATGTACGTAAATCGCAAATCTCAAAACCCGTCGAATATATAATGTTGAAATTTTGTATTTAAGGTCTAGTTGTGCACCTCGCATTATAGTTGCAATCGTCTGAACCGGAAGTGCACTCTACACACAGTTTTGATAATATGTAAATATAACTATGTTGCGGCATCGAACTGCATGCTTTTGAAACTTATTATAGTTGATAATATCCTTAGGGAGTTTGTCAATTGTTAGGTTACAAGATGTCTAACGTAATGTTTGTCTAATTTGAATTTTACTAGACGTATATTTGATACTGATATTTAAATAAATAGTTTCCTAAAATATTATCACGTTGAAGAGCCAAAAAATAAATTTTGGTCGAATATCCCTGGATCAGTAATAATCACTCATAGTTTTGGTGGTTCTTTCGAGTACGATGCTTTTAGGTTAGCAGCCCCTCGCTACATCGTCGTATTTTTTTTCAAAGCCACATTCTAAATTTGTTATGACGTAGCCCTCAATTTCATGATACAAATGGAGTTATTTAAGTAAAATCCGATTTTAGAAATAAGGTTCAACATGTATAGAAGTACTATTGATAAGAATTCATTAAAAAATTCTGTCAGTAAAAATAACTCAAGATTAGAAAGTCACTATCATTTTAATCGAACTTTAAACTAAAAATAATTCAATTTGATCATGAAACCGGATAAAGAAGATATGAAAGTTTAGAAAACATGACATATTGCTATCATAATGACTAGATCACATAAAAAAACATTATAACTTCTCTTGAGATTATTTATTTGTTGATCGGTTACCAAGTTGTGACGTGTATGTTAGGCGGTTGCTGCGGAAACGACACTTTTACTGGCTAGGCAATAAAAGTGACACTTTACAGACTGTAAACTGTCAATAAAGCTGTACTTTTAAAGTCAATCGGCGAAAAAAAAATTTAAATAATCCGTCTATGGTTTTTTTTGCTTCTTGGAGCCTTTCTTACATGTGAACTCAACAAGATTATGGCATGTGACTCAAAAGATGTTTATCTTTTTATTATGAATTTTTGAAGTAATCAAAAAATAAAAAATCTAATAGATGTTGTTGAATTTTTTTCTTATATGTTATGCTATAGCTTGTTTAAGATCCAACAAAGGCATTAAAAAACCTTGTCTTAAATTTCTTCTAGCCATTTGTTTATATTTTTCCATGAACAAATAGTTTGATATTAGAGATAAAAATTTTCTCCTTGTTCTATTCTTTAGAGTAGTATATGATAATTGTAATTTTCCAATTTTCTAGTCCTTTGCCGCTTTTTACTTACTTGTACAAAATAACAAGTATTGTGAAACCGACAAAATTCACCTATCGAGATTTTGATGGAAATATCCGTTTTGAGCATCCCTGAATCCATTTTGACTAATTTTGGCTTGATGTCGATACGTATGTTCGTGCGTAACTCGTAAATCTCAAAACTAGTTGAATGTATAATGTTGAAATTTTGTATTTAAGACTAATATAGGGTCTAGTTGTGCACCTCGCATTACGGGTCCAATCGTCTGTATCGCAAGTGCACTTTACTTGAAACTTTTTTCGAATTTTTCTAATAAATCCAGAATGAGCAACCGTAGGATGTTGAAATTCAGTATTTGAACTTGATGTTATATCATAATAGTTATTTGCTACTTTTGTAAGAATCGGCCAGACCAGAAGTGCACTTTACTTGAAACTTTTTTTGAATTTTTTGCATGAATATAGAATGATTAGCCATAGCATATTGAAATTTTGTATAAAGAACTTCTATAACATCTTATTGTACATCTTGCATTATCATTGCGATCGGCTGAACCAGAAGTGCACTTTACTTGAAACTTTTTTTTAATTTTCCGCAAAAATTCAGAATGATCAGCCATAGGATACTGGAATTCAGCATTTGGAATTGCTGTAGCATCTAAAAGGTCATCTTTTTTTTTTGTAACAATCGGCTGAGCCGGAAGTGCACTTTATATCACAGACTTTTTGAATTTTCCGCATAAATTCTAAACAATCAGTCGTAGAATATTTAAATTTTGTATTGGGCACTTTTATAATATCTAGTTGTACATCTTGCATTATGATTGCTATCGACTAAGTCGGAAGGGCACTTTATTGAAAACATTTTTGGAATTTTCCGCATAAATCCAAGACGATTGAACGTAGATTGTTAGAATTCAGTATTTAGGATGATTATACCTTCTAGATACTCATATCCTATTTTTATTGAGATCCACGGAGCCGGAAGTGCACTTTACTCAGCAGTCTTTTGGAATTTTTCGTAAAAATTCGAAACGATCAGGTGTAGAATATTGAAATTTTGGTATTTCAGTCTGCTGTAGCATCTGAATGATTGCCTACTATTTTCATAACAATAGACTGAACCGGAAGTGCACTTCAGTAGGAATTTATTTTTTAATTTTGCGCATGAATTCAGATCTGTTAGTAGTCGTAGAATTTTGGAAATCAGTATTTAGGAATGTTGTAGTATAAGAATAATGGCCTACTGTTTTCATAGCAACCAACTTGGCTGAAAGCGCAATTCACTTGACAGATTCTTAGAATCTTTTGGATAAATCCAAAACGATTAACTGTAGAACGATAAGATTTTGTGTTTGATTATATATATATATATATATATATATATATATATATATATATATATATATATATATATATATATATATATATATACATATATATCCAATGATATATATGATCAAACACAAAATTTTTTCATATAACTACCATTTAAATTTGAATTCAGTTAAATCATAAACTATTAATGTTGAAGACTAGGACACAAATTTACTTGATAGTAAAATGATGAGCCTTTAAAATTGTTTTGGAAGATAAAAGTCTTGAATGGTCTAAGAGATATAAAAATAGTAACATGTAAGAAGTAAAAATTTAGCCATAATAGACACAAAGTCAACATAAAAGTTCCATTTAGAAGACCAACTAATGCTCTAAAAATCATTTCGAATGTTGTTCACTGTATTTTCTATAAGTAGTTTGAAAGTTACCGCAGTACAAATATAAAATTCCAGCATTTGATTGCATATAGTTGTTTTTGTAATTTTAGAAAAAAAATATAATGAAAGTCAGAAATTGTTTACAACTAATTGTGAACTTGATAAAATAGTATGTGTGGCTAGGGACGAAACAAGACGATTTCAGCTGAGGGTGAGTGTTGCTTGCCCGAACGAAGCGAGGACTGGCATCACCCTCGGCTGAAATCGTGTTTTGTTCCGTGTCACACACTGTATTTTTATTATACCAGCATTGAAACTTTTCATATTACAAAGTCATAATAAAGTAAATATTTTTCTTTTGATTTTGCAGGTAACAAGTCGAGAGCAGCTGCTTGTGCTTTATCAATAAGATGTTGTGGTGTACTTGAAATTGTTGTATTAATACTTTTTTTCTTGCAACTAATCGTCTTTTTAATTCAATTTACAGTTACGAATACAACAACTGTCAAATTAACTTAGGTTATATGAGTTTCATTTATGGCCGATTTCACGATCTCGAGTTAAATTAATCCGGTTCAAAGAGCTCATTTCCTTGGTAACAATATCAATTTCTGTATTTTTTGTGTCATCACTGCCCAATCAAGTTAATCAAATGAATCGAAAGCCTGTTTATTGGTTAACTCCCCGTCACTTTAACCCAGGTTAATTTAACTCGAGATCATGAAATCGGGCATTAGAGATTGACAATAAACAAATACGACTCTGCCAGGGATAAAACGATGTGAGAAACAAATTCAGCGGGCAGAAACAAGCTTGTTTCTCCCGTTGGACAGAAACAGGCTTATTTCTGCCCGGCTGCTCTCGCATTTGTCTGAAATTGTCTTGTTTCGACTGACAAAACAGGCGTTCAAACGCATTGTTTCAATGCAGGTATTATGAAAATGAAATTATTAGTGAAAAAAATATTTTTTTGCTATTTTATAGGGAAATGCCAATTATTGTTATCCTGAAAACGTCTTCTTTTGAATGTTATTCCGAATCAAATGAACTATTGCTCATATTTTTTGGACTCAGAACTATTTTTGTCTCGACTAGACTATATGGAGTAGGAAGGATTTGATTGAAGGAGGATTATATCCTGATTAAAATTGCATCAGTAATGCAACCCTGGAGTTATGTTTATACTCATGTAGATAATATTATGATAAACCACTTCCGTCGTGTTTCAATATTTACGATTTGTCTTGTGTAAATATTTTTGCTTTTCATTCAAATATAGATTTTATCTGTCTGATACATGAATTGATCTATATTCATTCATTTGATAATAATCATAAAGACAATACAAAAAAATATTATCAAATTCTATTGATCCAAAGTAAATAAATTCCAATCTTTGAATTGTTTCGTGTTTACAGTGATCTTGTTTTCAAAATTAAATGGCTAAGGAGATTGGAATGCATTTATAGAAACTCAAAATAAATCCTACAGACAATATTGGCAAAGCTTTCTGATATTCAGTTGCAATTATCTAGAATTCCAATTCTCCATGATTTTCCGTTCCAGTTGTGATTTCCGAGAGATTTTCTGTTGGGTTTTTAATTTCCCCGCGTCGACCAATTTGAACGTCAAGATGAGTGACAACTAATGAAATAATTAAATTGTTTTTATGAGCCATAAAGAAAATTAAGTACGTAATATAATGTTGACTTCAGTAACAACGTTAAATTAAACTTGGAAATGGTTCAAGGGTAGCATACTGAAAAAACGAAGGGGATTTTGGTTTAGTTTGTATTGTAACACTAAACCGGACGAGGAATTACGAATGTTAAACCAAGTTTTTTGTTCCTGGTTTATTCTGTCAGATTTCCAACACTCAGGAGCTTGCAATTTGGGGTTTTATTTTTACAGTGGAATTTAGTAGACATTCATTCATATTTTGAGATATAATTCAAACAAAGTGTCAGTACGTTTATTTCAGCTGAATTTTTGATTCACTATTGTATGAATAGACGTTTTTAGGCCCTATGAATTCAAATTGCACAGCTAGGGAAATCTTTGTATTTTAGAAAAATAAGGAATAGAAGCAAATTACAGATGACTCATTTGCTGAAGTTAAAAGCATTACAAAACTATGATTCATAAGTAGTTAGAATTGTAAGACAATTTCGAAAATTGTGCGAAACCATTAACTTACATTAGGGTGGATTTTCAAACAATGGTATCGTAAAACCTACAATCATTACCATTATAAAATTCCCATGTATCTCATTCAGAACTTCATGCCATGAATGAATACATTTTGAAGAGTTCTTTCTCTATTCTTTATCTTTTCATTGCAGGTTCTTTCGCCCTTTCGTTGCAGAACAACTTGAGTCTGTCCTTCAATAATTCATAAACTCTGCTTTTTGTTCAACTTCGTGAAATACTCTCCAGTGCTGAATTTGCGAACGGCCGTTGGAACATTGGAAGAAGACAAACTGAACTACCGTGAGTAATCAGAAAATACATTTTATAGAATTAAGAACTTACTTTTCGCCTTTGTTCTTTGTAAAGAGCATGGAATTACTTCGCATACTTGTATTGTTTCCAGTCGGGAGCTTAATCAAGGATAAACGACGTTAATAATTGAGTTAAATTTAATTTGATTTTGCTCGGGAAAACCGCAGTGACAGAGTGCCAAGTCTGACGCTCATTTTTCATTATGCCAGTTTGAAAATTAATACGATTTAACAGACCCCTACTTTTAGACACTTAGTGGTTTTTTAAATTTAGATTAAATTTCTGAAAGTCACTCAAATCAAGAACGATTTGAAACATTATTTATCTTCCAATGATACAGAAATAAATAAATTATCAGCTATTCTATTTCTGGAAAAATTATCTGGAATTTAAAAGCGTGCTATTTTTTATGACTCTGGAATAAAAATATTAGGAGCAATCTTTTAGAATATATAGAGTTTTTGATTCTATAGTCTATTTCTATTATTGTTCTTCAAGCAGGACTCTTTTGAGACTGAAATAGGTATCCTCAAGCCACTGAATAATAGATGAAAATAACTCGCCTGTCCCGAAGACTGTGTCACCTGACACTACTATTGTTCTGTTTTCACCACTCCAGAATGAATATTTTTGGCAAAGACTTAGTATAAAAATCATAATACATATTTATAAGAAATGTACAAGCAAATAAAATTTCTGTAGAACAGAGAAGTAATGTAACGTAATTTTAAAGTCTCCGGTTGACAAAAAAATGTCTGTACGAAATGGTGATTCTCTCTAATGTAATCAACATCGTAGCGCTTATTGTTCTCAAGTTCACAATAATGGTCCTGTTGAAAGGAAAATTTTGTATAACAAAAGATAACATTAATTAAATTCTAAAAATTAGCTTTTACTTTAGGTAAATCAATACTCCAGTTTCGAACATAAAATTCTGCGAAAGTATTAATTATTGATTGATTTTAAATGCCACTTAGTTATCATAGACAAGTAACAAATTAAACCAATTGTAGTAATTATCTGATAATTAAAAAACTTTGACATGTACGGAGATGCAAAATCTAAATGGACTCGACTATTTGCGGTCACGTTTGAGTGTAAAATTGACAAATAGTTTACACTGAGTTTATTTGCCAAACTCAGAAATTAGTCAAACTCATCTATTTGTGATTCCGTGAGCGAAATTGATGAGATAAATTGAGAATACACTGAGACGCTCACAAAGGCTGATTACACAATTCCACCAGAAAAAAAAATTATGTGCCTGAGTTTATTTCATGATTTTCTTATTTGTCATACATGAAAACTATCTGAAAATGTACAAGTCTCTCTTAAAGTTTGCTTTTGTTGAGCTAGTAGTAATTTTACTAGAAGCTTTAAAATATCAAGAGTATGACTGGCAGTTCATTGGAAATTAGGGTTCGAAAACCTGATTTTTTCAATAAAAATCAAAAAAATCTATTTCAATAACTTGTATGTGTTGTTTAATAACTTGTGAACAAATTATTCTTCACGTTTGGGGCCATACATAAATTACGTCCCACGAATTTCATGATTTTTTGGCCCCCCTTCACCGTACTTGTCAAAGCTGATCACATTGGGCTCGTTCGATTTGGAAACTCTCGAAAATTACATATTGCACATAAAAGTTAGTTGTTAATTGTTGATATAAATATAAAAATTATCATGTTTTGTTCAGTATTTAACTCGAATTATTAAAATGAAAGTGTTCATTTGAACATGCGCCATTCATGACGTATCAGCTACTATTACAGCACCCAAGATAGACATAGCTGACTCGTCCGCCATCTTGAAGGCCACTGACAAGTCTGTGAAACGTTTAATATCCTTATTTTTATGATTTTGTGTAAATTATGTAGGTTTCTAGATGAATAATAACAAGATTAAAATAGCAGGCAGTTGTGCATCTTGTTCTTTAAGAAATTTATCTGCTTGCATTAATCTGTAAATGTCAAATATTCAAATTATGAAGTTAAAGTAATTAGTATGGTGATTTAAACAAATAGGTACCTAGGTGAGTACCTAAATATTTGCTTTGGTCAAAGCAGGTTAAATAATGAATAATAATAAGCAAAAACAAAAAGTATTTTTTTATAAGATATCAGTTAAGGTAATCATAGAGAATGCAATAAAAATTTTAAAAACAGTTCGAATCGAATGAAACACAATTACTTGCTTCTCATATTTTTTTTGTTGGCTCATTTGGAATTGTAGCTGGTGGTTTCATTTTTGTTTGAAATTTCAAAATTCCCAATCCCTAAACCTCTCACAACAGTGTAGTGCTCTAACAAATAATTTGTGATACTGCAAAACTTCGGGAAATTAAGACAATTTAGTAGCAAATTATTAAGAATATTACTGAAGGACAAATATTTTTGCAATAATGCTGACATTTACTCTGCTGAATAATGCATTCAGCCTCTTACAATCGAACAATTATTAAACTAGAAATTTAAATTGAGCTTAAGTAGCTCGGAATATATTTCTCCACATTCAAATGATGTATTGAGAAATAAAAATTACTCATCTGTAGAATCAGAACCCGTATCTTGAATGAATAATACAACTGGGCCCAGAACAGCCCGTCATTTGCAATTATTTTATTAAATTATATTAAAGTTCACACATCGGTAAACGGCAAACAACTGACAGTGGGCTCCAAAATGGCGGACGAGTCAGCTGTGCTTTATCTAGTGCTATAGCTACTATTTTTTCCAGCTGTAACACTGAGTTGTGCAGTAGACCACACATTTTCTGCTAGTAATCAGTTGGGATGTTTAGTTGGGTAGCGCCTCTGCAAATGACTCAACATACGTTTACGTACAGCGTACACGTATGTCCAACAACATTCTTACGATTTAGTAGCTATGACGTCATCGCGACTTGATTGTTCGCGGCTTCATTAAACATTTTTTGGAAAAAGATTCTGAATAAAATTATGTAAGAATTAAAAAACATCCGAACGAGCTTTTTGTAGAGTCCCCCCTCCCTAGTGCGACGTTACATATTCTGCAATTTTACACCTAGAAAAACAGATAGAGTTGGAAATATTTTCAAGTTTTTAGTTAATAGTTCAAATTCCGTGTTTTAATCCTTAGATATATCAGATTTTGAAATGTGACGTCACGAGATTTGAGACCCCTACCACTCATTAGGTTTGTTCCAACAAGAACAGAAACCAGTCCGGAACTGTCCGACGCATGCGTATTTACAAATAATCCACTTTTATTTGTAAATGCGCATGCGTCGGACAGTTCCGGACTGGTTTCTGTTCTTGTTGGAACAAACCTATTGTCACACAATGTCACAATTCGTCGACCTCCCCCCTCCCTCCTAACGTGTGACGTAATTTATGGATGGCTTTTTTGATCTAATCTACTCAAAATTGAGACACTAATAGGGTATATTCATGAATTTATTTTATATTTTTAATTCACTGATTACATCGTTATAGGCAAGGGGGCGGAGTTTGAACAAATATCGATGCGAGCGCTCATGGTGAGCACCATTGTAACCATTGAACTCCATTTCTCAGAATACGTCAACGAGCTGTCATTGAGCATTGTAGTATAAAAGTGAAAATAATTGCATACATAACATGGGAAAACGTTTGTTCTGTTTCAGGCTGTTGTGTTAAGGATGATTCAAGTGAAATATAGTTTCATAGATGTCATGTACCAAGTTATAACATAAAAAAAAAACGAGTGAAGTGAATCAAAGCAGTAAATAGACTATTGTCTGTCTTTCATTATTAATCTGTATAACAAATATGTTTGTAATTCAATTTTGAAATTAGAAATATTCATCATCGATTTGAGATTCATGAATTTACCTCTATCTCTAATTTCCTCGGTAAAAGGGATACAGTGTTTGATAAATACAAACGTGATCTGCAAGATCATCGACGTCATAATTTGAGGTTATCCTGTCAATTTGGACGAATTAAGACGTTTTCTCTATAATAGGTATGTTATAGTTGAAGAAAACAATACTCAAAATAAATAATTTCAACGTACCTTTTATGCTATGCAAGTTATATTATACGCACACAGCTGAATTAAATAATATTAGTACATTTAAAAGATTATAGGTATGAAACAATGATGAAATGGAGTTCAATCGTTCTCCATTGCCCGCTAGAGGCGCTAGTAGACTTCATGCACGTAGCCTATAACATAGTAAAAAATATAAATTATGTCTAAAAGTGCTGTAATCAAGTTTAAAAAAAATATTTAAAATTGAGAATAATTTTGAGCTGTTTAATTGCCGCCATTTTCGCGCGCTCTATGGATGACGTCAAATAATATGTTCAGTGACAATACGGTCCATTGTTTACTACAGGTGTTTTCGTTCTCAGCTTATTTCAGTATTAAAAAAGCTCAAAAGTCAATTTATAAGTATTGCATTGTGCCTGAATGGAAAATACTATCAAAAATATACCTGGTAAAGTCTTTTATCCTATCCAGACAGGTTTTAAAATACGTAATAAAGGATGTAAGGTTATCAGAAGAGATGAAGTATCATAATAAATTTGACAGATCATGAATAACATTATATGTGATTAGTTTTAGCATTAAAATACAGTATATGTATGCGGCTTCGTTTAAAATTTGTTCGTTTTAAAATAAACAAAAATTATAGGTTATGTTTACTGCTCATCATATTTCGGATTGTATTTATTAAAATAGCGTACGTAATGTGCTATTATTGAATGATTACTTTGCAGTGCTCACTCTTTTTACTTCAGCGGACGTAAAATTTGAATTTGAAAGAAAATAAAACGACATCATGAATGGATCTATCTTGGCAGATTATCCGATTATGCTTTTACAAAACCACTTTGTCTTAAATGATTTATAATCTCACTAGGATGCTAAAATTACACCTAAACAATAAATGAGTTTGCAACACACACGCCATCACTATGTTTTCTAATCAAAAGCCTGCAATGCCATGTGCAATGTAAGCAGTGCGCACTTGTTGGCATAATATTAGACGTCACATTTCGTTTTAACCAATGCTGTTGTGTTTTAGGACTTTGGATCTCCCGCGCTTAATTTGCATTTCTATTTATCAATTTTAAGCAATTAAAAAGATATTAAATACCAAAATGATGGTTTAGTACAAAAGTCCAGCCAATATAAATTCGGAAAAAAAAATATTTGAACCAAATTTAAATTTCATGCATATTCCCTACTGAGGATAGAGAGAGCGGCCAAACTATCTTACCTACATAAAGGGTTGAACTAGGTTAAAACTTGATGATAATTATATTAATTTTATTCTATCTTATGTGAATCTGATAGGTATTCGAATAAGAAATTTCGGTTGATTCAAATCATAATTTTTTATTTGATTTGAAATCACTTGATTTAAATCAATTGATTTAAATCATGACAACCCCATTGGAAATTGAATGATGAGTTTCCTGAATGGCCTAGACTGTGGATATACAAAATATTCATGTTATCTTTTTTTTATGGGATAGTAGGGCCGATGCTGAGCACTATATTCGACTGGAAAGAAAGGAATTTCAGGAGCGAAAGCAAAATGTTGAATGTAAACCAATTGTCAAGCCTAATAGTTATTTATGTATCTAGGGCACAAAATTATATTTTTGTGCTTGAAAACAAAAGCACCAAAGAAATTTGGCGCACGAGTTGCATACAGCATTTGTTCTATAAACTTCAAAAAATTATTAAAATACAGAAATTGGTGGAGTTGTTTATCATCAAAATACTTCGTGTACGTTAGCATGATAAAATTAGTGCACGAAAAATTTCGTGCAAGTTGTCATGGTAAACAACTCTAATGCGACATTGTCATAATTTTTTGACGTTTGTAGAAAAAAGTCTTCCAATGGCACCTCTACACATCAAGTTGAATATGACTGGACAATCTGTGAAAACATGAGAAAATTTCATCTAGAGTTGTCAGGAGCCAATTTTCGTTGACAATGATGGATTTCCAGAATTGCTCACTAATGCTCAAAAAAGCTTGGTACAGTTCTAAAGCAGTATTTGGTTTTTTGAAGATAACAGAAATGTAAACTACTAGAAACTAGTTACAAAATTCATAAGAAACTCCAAAATCATGGTTTGCAAGATATCTTTGAAAATACATATGCTACATGCTCACTTAAGAAAATTGGGAAACAATATTGAGGCGTATATGCTCTGAAGGATACGACGAACGTTTTCATCAATACATTATGAACTTGGAACGCCGCTATCAAGGCCAATATGATGAGAATATGATGGCAGATTATATTGTGAGTTTAATCACAGCTAGTACTCATGACTATAATAATATAATATTTTCTATACTAATATTGCAGTTGAAAGTAATAAAAATAATTCAGACAAAACAATTTTTTTCACAGATTATAACTTTTTTACACCAACATAAAATAGATTGAAACAACAATGTCAGCAATTCTCAAGATCCAGACGCCATTCTTCATCGTTTGAAATCATTTCTCCTTAAGTAATATAAATGAGACATCATAAATCTAGCTCTCTGCACTCTATAAATCATTTATTCTGCTGAGAAATAACATATCAGACTTTGGCAGCGGTTATTTTTGCTTGAGATTGGTAGGATTATCGACCACTACCAACTGCCAAATTCAACAGGATGAATTGCGAGCTACAGGTGAAAATGTTTCATTGAATTAATTCTCTGTTCGCTCTAACAGTTTTCAGACTACGGTAATTCGATGAGTAGTGTGAATTAATTGTGATAAACTCACACCAAAGTTCACAATTGGAAGCATTCAGTCATTGTCCATGAATAGGCAGAGGAAATGTTAAATTATTTGTGATTTAAGGTAGGATGTCGAGTTAATTACTAAAATATTGATGAAAATGCATCGATTTTTTAATGATTTATTTATTCACTCAATGTTAACAAAAACAGAGATTCAGTTTTTGATGTAAATATTGGATATTGGAATAAAAAGGGTATTAATTACTCGGATTTCATTAAATATCCAATTTGATGATATTCCTGAATACATTAATGAGATCAAATATATGGTCCGTTATTATTATTATTATTATTGGTATTGTTGGGTAGGGATCCCGCGTCAAGCACTTCTGTCATTGTCACCTTAAGTTCTGTTGTGACGCAGCTCTTTTGTATTTTCTACGATAAATCCAATCAATAGGGAGTAAAAAAAAAACAATCTGCCAAGAAATTTCCAGAGACTACTAAGGGAGATCATTCCTAACTCGGAAGCACATTCTATTGTTATCTTCAAAATCTTTCGGGGCCCAATTCCATTTATATTTTCTGCAATAGTTCAATAAATGGGGAGTGACGAAAGGCAATCTGCTAAAAAATAATCAGAAGCCTCTTTTCAATTTTGTTATTCAAGGGAGGTCATACCTAACTCAGAAGCACATTTTTGTACCTCAGGGAGGATGTGCGTATTCTGCTAATTAGCAAAAAAGTCGAATGAATTTTTTTTCGCTTTATCTTTTGACGTGAAAAAGTCTATTTGCTCTTGATAGCCGGTCAAACTTTCTAATGAACTAACACAACATTGAAAAGAATCTGTTATCATATTAAATTACATATTGGTACGAAACATTTGTTATGATTTTATTCCGAAGTTTTCACGGAAAGTCTACGGCGTGGACCTTCCATTTTTGGGTAAACTTTTGAATGGAGTGAGAGCTATTGCTTACAACAGTACAACTATCGCGCAAGAGGAGTATGTCTTTGTAAAGTCGAACTGAAAACTTTTATAGCCCACATGTTTGAATGAAATATTTCTCTTATACACATTTATGTAAAATACTGTGAAGATGAGACTACTTTGTGCTTGCGTCAGAACATACTAACAGCTGTAACCAACCGCCAATTGAATAAATAAAGTATGTAAACTTGTGAAACAAAGATACATGAGAAGATGAAACTAAACAGAAGTAGGAAAGGTGAAAGATATTATATATTCGAATGAATCGATTGAATTAAGGTGCTTGCTACGAGGAAACTGCCATCTGTTATTCAAACGCTCTAAACAACTGAAAGAGAAGCAGATTGATACTGTACATAAAGTGTGAGGGAGACGGGTCTATGGAGAATGTTGAAACTAGACAGAGATAGAGAATGCAGGTGCAGAGCTTAATATTGATTTTGTCCTGAACTAAAGTTGATACAAAAACTTATTTTTTCCTAGTCTGATACTTGCCTTGAAATTTTGATCAAATGATTGTGAGTAATGTATTCAATTAGTGATCTGTTAATTTTTTGTTCTTGGCCTTTTTTTATACCTCAAAAATTTAATTTGTAAAAGACGTACATCGTTTTTGTAGCAAATGTTGTTTGTATACTTGTGATCTATAAAAAAATTTCTCAAACTTCTGTGAAACTTGTCCAATAAATGAACAATTTAGAGGGTATGACGTATGACAAGAATTTATTGGATATTTTACTTTTTATTGACATTGACCTACAGATTTGGGGTTGGATGATAATATTATGTTCCTAAAAATATTTTGAGTAACATTTGGAGAATCAATCGGCCAGACATACAAAACCGAGTCAAACAAAAGCATTCATTCCGAATCAATAATAAATAATCAACAAGAAAATATTTTTAACATTCAATTGTTTTTTTATTGTGTTAGCATAGTGAAAAATACAGAAACTGTTCCTTGAACCACAAACAGAGTGTTCGAGCAAGTTGTTTTTGTTATTTATGATAGGTGTAAGTTATTGGGCATTTTTGAAGCTCATTAAAATCACATTAATCCAGTTTTCCTGAGAGGAATATGGTACTTTATTCTCTACCCTATTTTAGTTCTTGTGTTACCTAATTCGCCCGAGTAATATGCCTTTTATCAACGTAATCCTAAATTCATTGTCATTACAAGCTTAACAAAAAGGAAAATTTGGTCAAACAGAAACTTTCAACCTAGTTCTTAATAGTTTTGTAACTTGATAAATGAATTCTATCAAACTATCCAAACTATTTTAAAGAAAATTTTTGTACAATTGGTTTTACTTCTTATCTAAAGACAAAAAGATTGGCATTTGTATCTTGCTCCATTTCTCTGCAATTGTCACTCTTTATACATTCTAAATTCTTCTGCATCCGTATCATTTCCCCATCGTATCCGTTCTCTGACACCGTTTTCTCGTTGGTGATGTTTGGATGTGCTTGAATGGTTCTTTAAATGATTAAATCCCTTGTGGCCGGTACTCGACGCTTGCGAAAGATCGCTTTTCCTCTGCAAAACGTCTGCAATCCCCTAGCTTGTGTCGCAGCCACCAAATTGCCGTAGTGCTACTAAACTCTGGTCGCTGGACAGATGTGCTAATTCATTTAAAAACACATTTAAAGAAAAAAAACTTCACACATTTATCCCTTGGAAATAATCAATCCTGTATTTGCATTTTACAACACTGTTATTAGAAACACGTAATAAATATATTCGCTCAGTGATCAGAGTATACGTGGTCTAAAGTGTGTTTCTTTCCATATGCTGCAAGATGTTGCATTTTTGGTGCTATGCGCCATTCGAATACACGACGTGTGTTATGCTTCGTGCGTCAAGAACGTGCCAAAATAATTGTTGACTTTTCATTTGTACAAATTTTTCTTTTCTAATTGGCTTATGAATCAAACAAAATAGTCAATATTTCTCACAATTTTACTTCAATTTAACAGATTGATAGCAAAAATATTTATCATAATCTTCCTTTCTTTCTGTTCTATTCGGCAATTTGTCATTTTATTGGTGACAGACTTCATCAACGCCTCTATCCATTTCTTCTCTGTTTTTTTACTAACCTCTGTGTTTTTCGATGTTGACCAGTTGATGTTTCTCTAATTGTTTGGAGTCATTTCTCCTCAGGGCAATCTCTTTTTCTTTTGGCTGTTAGTCTTACGAGTTTCCCGAAAGCTGTTTTCCTTCCGTAGGCTTTATTCTGTCCTATTATTTGCCCACATTTTTAGTTTAGTTTATTAGGTATTATAGATACTAGAAATTAATTTACGCGATAATGAAAATAACATTTATTGTGCATTCAAGTGGGATTTATAAACCGTCACCATTCGTTGTTATAAAATATATAAATTGTCACATTACTTCTGTGCTACTGCGATTTGATGACTTTTTTTATTTTTATTACCCTAATCTGCCTTTTGAATCGAATACACGTGTATCTTGAATCCTTGTCTTATTAATACTGTTAACAAACAGGAAAAAGGTAAATTCTGATATTTTTTCTTATGTCAAATGACTTTTATGAGCAGTCAAATGTCAAGGCAGGCAGGGGAAATAAATAATAAAAGACTGGTACACCGATATAATTCTTAACGCCCGATCGACTAAAGTGCTACTGTCATTTATCATTTACGTATCTATCAAACTGTTGAAATTTTATCGGAATGTCTCAAATATTGCGTGGCATAAAATATTGTGAAATTGTATTTAGGAACTTTGGAATATGGTTTATTCTTGAACAAAACAAAAATTAATTTTAATCTAGTGGTCACCAAGTGGTCGAAATTCCGTAATAAATTGTATTTTCAAATTTGTACGATATTGAGTTCAACCTCCCATCCCTAGTTTAAGTAGAATTGACTTAGTATTCGACATTCTATCCGGATATGAAATAAAAATAGTGGTTCCTATTTAGGGTTTAAATATCCGACTGTATTAATATCACTGATTCCAGGGTAATCACGTAACAAATAATAGCCGAGGATATTATTTTGAAGAATAACAACAAGAATATCACATTCCCTAGTTACAGCAAGTAACTAGATTAATTTTTCTGACAGAAATCACAACGACAGGACATACATTGCTAAAAATTTTGATTGAAATAGGACATTAAACATTAAAATCACCACGGGAGTTGGACGGACGATAATGTCTACAGTCAACGTACAAATCTCGGGCCAGAGGCCCTCGGAAAGTACACTGTTGACCACAGGTATTATTATCCTTTTAACTCTCTAACACCTTAATTACTATAACGTGACTCTCTTCTACCCTCTTGCTCCTATCTCCGGAGAAATGAGAATAAGATGTCATATTTTTCCATTCGGTGTACATTTTTCGAAATATTCCAGCGAAAGATATTTTTAGCGGTAAATTTAAATAGATACCCCGCATATATTTTAAGCTGTCTGCACTTCTTCTCTATATAAAATTTAAGTATGCCAAATGTCACATTCCTCCGTGCGCGCAATATACTTAAAAAGGTGTATGAAGGTTTCTCTTCACGTATTAATATAAAAATATGAAAAAATACTGATCTTTTTGTCTGATTTTTTTTCAATTTCCAGTCTTATTTCTTTAGTTCACCTGGTGGGAATATAGTAAAAATACATTTTATTTTTAGAAACAAGAGACACGCTCATATTCATCAATTGATATGCACTAGAAGGGTTAAAATAATTATTAAATGCTTAGTAGATGAGCTCACACATTTTTTGTGAAAGCTAAATGGTAACTAGATACATAAAAGATTAAAGTGCTTTCTGATTAGGTTTTTTAGAAGCTTCCCACCTGTGCTATCAAATCAGCGATTCTTAGAAGAAAGCGCCACGCGCTCTTAAGCATTTAATTATTACTTAACAATCACAAAAAATGTCAACGAGATTTAAAATATTCTAGACTTGAGTCAAACACTGATACAGAAGTCGAGTTGAATGGAAGCTTACAGAAAAAAAGTATCCTCTAATTCCTAATTCTCGAAAAAAAAATATTGGAAACCTGTCAGGCTTTCATGTTAAGTTCATTTAACCGCAATTAAATACATTCTTATGATAATTTTTCAATGTATATACTCATATTGAACCGAATAGAAATCTCTTCTACTTCTTAACAAACGTACTGCGTAAATACGGATTCGTAAAAGAGCTATAAATAAAAAAATTTAATCATTTTGGGATCAACACATTCATAAATTTCGGTCGTAAAATAAAGTAAAAGCTTCTAGAAACCATTTTATCTCGATGACAAGAAAATGTGACGGGCTTAATGGAACCTGAACATGATGAAAAATGAAGATGACGCGTTTAAAAATCACACCGCATATTCACAAATCCTTCAAACGTGAGATATCATTAGATTTTTTCGCAAATACCTTGAATAGCACACTTTTAGGAAATTCCAAAAAGCATTCATTAATATTTATCGTATTTGAGCAAAATTTTCATCAGTTACCTCTAAAATAAATATGGACTTACACCAACAAATGAGATATGAATTTCATGGAAACAATTCCCATGAAATTAAGATGGTTGATGATGCTGACTGGTATGCTGACGTTTGCATAGAAATACAAAAATTCAGTCACAGAATTCAATTTTATCTTCTAATCTACAGTTTTGATTCCACGTGGGTCATCAAGAGAAGTGAAGAGAATTGTGTGTATAAAATTGAACAGCATATGTTCAATGGTGTTTAAAAACATAATTAGTCTTGGTCATCCATAGCGATCAGTCGTTGCAAATTAAATGTCAAACAAAAAAAAATTACCTGAATATTTAGTCAAACTAAATCCAAAGTGTCAGTATAAAAGTATAATTTTCAAGCTGTAGCGAATTTTCAAAGTTCACAAATTGCCAGAAATATGGAATCAACTTCAAAAAATTTCTGTAACTTTCGTGAATATTCAAAATTTTACTTGAACTCTTATCTCTTGCACATCTTGTGGCAATATGCTGATATTAAATAATCAATTTAAGTTCACTAAGTTATTTATCAGAATTCAAATACGCGTTATTAAATTCGAATAAATATTCAAATGCTTTGATAATATTAAAGTTGCTACGTATGGAGATTCGTCGCTATTAATTAAAATTTTTCTCTTAACTATTACAATTCATTAGCATAAAATCATATTCATTTAATTTTACAAGCGTGAAGGTGTTCAAAAGCGTTAATTGAATTAAAGGCAATGCTGAGTATGCAAATTATGTAGTTATAAAATATTTCCATAAAGAAGGCTGCACCTTGGAATTAAAGAAGCTTCTCTTGTTATTGAAATTTGGTGATTTTGGCAGGCTGTCAAAACAAAAAGAAAAGTTAATCAACTCTTTTCATTGTCTAACTTTACAAGAAAAAATTCTTGTTAGTATTTTAATACTCAATATCATTGAACATGAATTTTTAATCGTCGTCTTAAGCTATTTTTTGAGTATTATAAAATGTATAAAATATTACGCCAATTGATTTAGGATGACATTTTAGGGACTCGGCAAGCCTCATGTCATAATGCTTAACTTTACACTCTTGTTGCATAAATTACTATTATTTGATTCACGTGGCGAAGCAGAATTTTTAATATATCATTTGAACAATTTATAAATATTACTTTTCATAAACGGTAGTGCAAAAATTATGACGCCATAATTGCAGCGATTACTTTTCACAGTACACACATAAATTTTCCCTAACGAGTTTTTCTACCGTGGAAGTTTGAAAATGTGTATTGACTACAAATCACATTTCTAATTTATTCATCTGACAACAAACTATGTAACTGTTGCTCTCTAAAGGGAATAATGAGGATAAAATCCATGCTGTCACCTCGTCGAACTTTGAATGAGCGGAGCGAAATACAAAATCATACAATAAAAAAGAACATCATTTTCAACTAGTTTTAGGTGTGCAAAATTATCAGTTCAGAACTTGCCTGAATGCATAATAAAGATTTTTTTTTGTATACTTGATGGAAAGCATCAGGTTTAATATGTAGAAATAAGTAACGAAAAGTTTTCTGATTTGCAGCACTTTTCTAATTAGCAACAAAAAATGACATACAAAAAACGCATTATGGCACGCGCCCAAATGTTAAACATATAAGAAAACAAAAATTCTCTCGATTTCGCCGGAAGTAATGTCGCTTCTTTAATTGCATCCAGGATTTTGCGAGCATCTTCAGCTTCTGATGTCTTTGACAAATTTATTTTTAATATTGTTTTTTTATTGCTATGCTTTTAATAAGCAGTTGTTTAAGCCGTCAATACATTTTCGCAAGAAAACAATCTTGATTAGTATTTCTGTAGAAAATTATTTCTATTCTTGGCGTCTTCCACTTAAGTTTACAAAAAAAATAGCATGTTCTACACGTAAGAAAAGCGATATTACTTTGCTCGTGTAAATCTAATTGGAACATTTACACTCGCTAGTAAACTCTCATTTTTCTCTACTTGTCAAACAACCTACTATTGTTCAATGAATTAATCCATTTTTATGTAAAAAAAAGAGTCACTGTGGAATCCTGACAAGAGAGTATCAATTTGACAGTTTTTAGAATATTTTGCATCTACGATCGTGATTTTGAATTTAAAAAGTAGACTTTTCTGAAAGACTATGCAATAAAAGTTTTATTGCACACTTATAATACACGATTTCAGTGCGGGAGTCCATCAGTTTCAAATATCAGTATTTTGAACATCTGGGAAAACTATTATAGTCCGAGATCCCAGATCCACCAGACATTACTCATTTTCTGGAGGTGATTTTTATGTTATTAATTAACAATCAATACTGCCAGACACTTCCCATCGCCAGTAATTTCTGCTAGACACTTCAAAGCTCACAAAAAATTACGTAATCTTACTTAGAGCCTGAGTCCTGTTTTTTATATATGATACTCAGGAAGCAATTTCATTATTTTTGTGAACAACCAGACCAATCGTAGGGACCAAGCATTATCCAGAAATAATTAAAATGTCATAGATATTTCGTTTAGTATCCAGCGTGCAAATAATGACCTTGAGCTTATGGACAGGAGCATTTTAATTTTGTCTGGAGGATGTTTGGCCCCTCTGCCTGTTTACAAACGGTATTTGAATTATTTCCTGAGTATCATATATTTATATAACTCAAGGACTCAGACTATTAGTGAGATTATATTATTTTTTGCGAGCTCTAAAGCGTCTAGCAGGAATTACCGCCGATGGGAAGTATCTGGCAGTGTTGATTATCAATTTTCAACAATATTCTCTAAAACATACATTAAAATCAGCACGCAGACTTTAAGAAAAGTGAGTAATGTTTTAATGTATCTCTAGCACCTGGTATCTTCAAATTGACCTTCGGCCTAAGCTAGCAAGTATGCATATGATCAAAGTACATACTAACACTACCCTATTTTATACATTTTGTTTCTCAGTGAATGAGTAAAGTCTGGCGGGCCTTGGATCTTGCTTTGTTACACTAAAATCGCTTTTGGACATTTCAGACTTGATATTTTAATGCAAATTTCCTAGAACATTTATGTGAACCTCAACGAGAAGAGTTCAATTCATAATATCGTTTCCTTAGTTACCAATAGTAGTCAGAAAGTTGACAGGAGAAAAAAACATTCATATATAATTGACTGTTCACGAAAATTAAGACGATCGAAGATAAAACATTATAAGACACACATGTAAAAAGTTTCTAATGCACTCACGGAGATAAAATAAGTCACTCGTGCATCAAAGGATATTTTCTCACATTTATATCTTGAATATCTATTGTTTGAAGAATTCTTGAAGTATGTTTATAATCACAAGCACATAGAGAAAGCAATTAGTTCGTGTGAATAATAATCTCGATTGGAGAATGAAACGCATACTTGTATTGTTGATTGAGTGCTCTAAGTATGTATGAAGTTAGTTTGAGGCTGGCATAGTGTTGAAACAGTAGAACTTTTTCCTTTGTGTATACTTCAACTGTTAAAGAGCACTTCATGTAGTGTAAAGTGACACTGCTAATATATAGTAAGATTTAACACCAGTTGAATATTGGAATGACACTTCTCTTTTACACTGAAATAAGTGAGACATAAAATTATGTGTAGTGTGGAGAGACTAAAATTCAACACCGTTTATAGTATTAATTTCAGAGCTAGAAGTAGTGTGATCTTGAAGGTATATTAGCTAGTGTTCCATTTAATTGAATATTTATCACTAAGCAAGATTGAGAATTAGTGAGATATAGAAAATTATTAGACTTAACATATTGTCACAAAATCATTTTACAATGATTATCCCACATTTTTTACTTCCTAGACTGTCGGACAATGTAAATCCACTAGCTGTCATTTTTTGCGTCACCATTTGACCCCTACTTATCTTCCGCGTGGGTTTTTATACCATTATCCAATGTTCCCGAACATTCTAAATTAATTAGAGTGTCGACAGATAGGCAGCAGTCCAATCGTAATGATTACATTTGGTGACAATGAACAATCATTTAAATTCCTAACAACGAAATCTTGCCTAGAATGCTACCAATGCCAACTTAGATAAACATTATAATACATTGTCGAACAAATAACAAACTTCAAAAAAAATGAATGTGTCTAAACTAGTAAGTAACTTAAGATATTTTTTGTAGCACGTGCACCGAAAGTACCCTATTACTAAACTATACTCATCATCAAAACTAATCTGTCAAGCTTAAATTTGGAAAAAAGTGTTTTATAAGATGTGTCCATTATTGTGGATACATTTGCTGTGAAGGTAATAGCACAGGAAATGTGAATAACAGAATAGGGAATATGCATGAAATTTAAATTTGGTTCAAATATTTTTATTCCGAATTTTTATTGGCCGGACATTTGTACCAAACCATCATTTTGGTAATTCATATCTATTCAATTGCTTAAAATTAATAGATAGAAGTGCATACTAAGCGAAGGAAGTTCAAAGTTATGAAACATAGCACCATTGGATAAAACGAAACGTGACGTCAAATACTATGCCAACAAGTACGCACTGCTTACATTTGTATGGCATTGCAGGCTTTTGATTAGAAAACATAGTAGTAACGTGTGTGGTGTAAATTCGTTTATTGTTAAGTGTATTTTTAGCATCCTAGTAAAATTATGAATCATTTAAGACAGTGGTTTTGTAAAAACACAATTGGATAATCTGCTAAGAATAGATCCATTCATAATGTCGTCTTACATTCTTTCAAATCCAAATTTCACGTCCGCTGAAGTGAAAAATGTAAACACTGCAAAGTAATTATTTAATAATAACACATTATGTACGCTGTTTTAATAAATACAATCCGAAATATGATGAGCAGTAAACATAACCTATAATTTTTGTTTATTTTGAAACGAGAAAATGTTAAGCGAAGTTGCATACATACACTGTATTTTATTGCTAAAACTGATCACATAAAATGTTATTCATGATCTGTCAAGTTTATTTTGATACTTCATCTCTTCTGATAACCTTACATCATTTCTTACTTATTTCAAAACCTGTCTGGATTGGAAAAAAGACTTTATCAGGTACATTTCTGATAGTTTTGCATCCAAGCACAATGCAATACTTATAAACTGACTTTTGAGCTTTTTTAATACTGAAATAAGTTGAGAACGAAAACACCTGTAGTAAACAATGGACTGTAATGTGACTGGACATAGCATTTGACGTCATCAATAGAGCGCGCGAAAATGGCAGCATTTAAACAGCTCAAAATTATTCTCAATTTTAAATATTTTTTAAACTTGATTACAGCACTTTTAAACATAATTTATATTTTTTATCATGTTATAACGATGTAAACAGTAAATTGAAAATATAAAATGAATTCATGAATATACCCTGTTGATTATCAATCAATAAAATAAGTCTTATAAGTTATGTTCCGTAGTATGGGATCGCTGGCAATGTGATCGCAATTGCTAAAATTTGTTTGAAAAAATAATAAAATAGTACTTGATATAAGAATAAGTTTGTGAAGTTCAGTAATGGGCTACTTCGCTGCACTTATTGTCATTATTGTCACGGATAAAGCTGGCTGTACGAAGTTATGTCTTGGGCTTCTTTCGATAATCTTTCGTTTCTTATGTTTGTGACAATGAGTTTTCAAGATTAATTTTTCTTGGCATATTATTAATCCAATAAGATCTGTCTATTTGAAATTACGTGAACGAAATTGTCCAATCTAATCAATATTTCACAGAAAACAGATATCAAACCAAGATATCAAAAGTAATGTGTCCAATTATGATTTAAAAAAAAATCTTACCGAATATATTTCGTTTATTAATAAATAATTATCATTTTGACAGTTTGATACAGCATGTTGCTTTCTGGTTAACAAGTCCTCCACACGGCGTCGGATAGTTTCCAACTGTCCGAATTATCTTGTTATTATTATTAAAGATCTAAGGATATTACAATTCAAAATTTGTATCAACGCAAGATGAAATTTTGATCTTCTTGTTTGATACTTGCAAATACAGATTTTTCATTTACTTTCTTGCGGAGAGAATATTGAGCGGAATATTCATTTTAACAACTTTGTTATAACCCACTATCCCAAAAAAGATTAAGAATTAAGTTTTGCATAAAAGTTTTGTGATGTATTTTTTGTATGTTTGCTGAGTGAACATAAGAAATTCTATCCCGTAAACAAATAAAATCTTCTGCTTGTAACTAAAAGCTTTATCTTCAAAGTGTTCTCCGTGTAAAAGTGTAAAGAGGCATTACATAAACGTAAAGTCGTTTAGCTTGAAGTATCTAAGCGGTGTTTGGCATCAAGAAAAATAAAAAACTCACCTCATAGGGAATGTGGAACTGCTGCACCAGATCGCATTCTAGAAACATCCTAATGGCTGCTCTGCATGTATCATCGTCTGAAAGATCAAAATCGATAAAAGTGAAGCTGTACAAATTATATGTCTCTGCGGAAGGAATCTCTTCTTTCTGAAGCTTGTGAGTTACTTCGTTGCTAGCCGTCGCGTGGTATGACAAACATTCTAATGCTACTTTTTGCTTTGCCATCAGCTTACACGCATTCTCATACATTTGCGTGTTATGAATCCCTAAGCCGCAAAAAATAGCAAATGCTTCAAACAAAGAAACGTCACAATCCGTGAACGGAGAACCATTAGCTTTGTTGATCAATTGAGCCACACCGATTAGATTTTTTTTGCCGTTAATTATCGGCATACAAAGAATAGTTCTTGCATTAACTGCATCTGTTCCTGAATTTTGTTCTTTCAACCATGTTTTCACATTTCCTATATTGAGAATTTGTCCCGTCATGGCAGCGTATCCTGCGATTTGGGCTAAGGTTGATATTTGTAAATCGGCCGGGAAAGGACGAGAAACGTGTGTCTCTCCTCCTATCGCTCGAAGTTCGAAGATCGTGGTGAAAGGACATGGGCGATTAACACCGCACACTCGCATGTCTTCGGCTGTCACATGTCCAGATTCACGTCGGCTCAAAGGCTGGTGTTGTGTTATTGCTTTCCCTGGACGTTCAACAATTCGTTGCAAATGACTCTGAAATCAAGAACCGAGGAAAACATGAGTACTCTGCAAGCTAAGAATAATTTATGACTGTATTGAAAATCAATATATCCTCCGTACACAATTTCTCACAATTTTCGTAAGTGTTGACGCGTGTCATGCATATTGTCGATTTTTTGTTATTTGAATTCAAAATATCTTATTGATTTCCATTTTGAGGCCTTTCCGGAGATATTATTACAATATATGCATGATATGCGATTCCGTATTATAATGAGATTTTCGTGAATTAACCCATTTTTACCCGGTGTTCCAATATTGGAACACAAGGTTCTTCCCCTAATTCTAATGAATTGCCCAATCAAATAAGATTCCTGTCCCTTTCTACTTATTCTACACATATGTGAGCAGCTATTAGCGCATATAACAAAGAAAAGTTTCATGATACATAGATTTAGTGTCGTTTCCAATCTCAAAATATTTACTGATGAAAATGTCGCTGCATAGGTATGTGAATAATTCTTTATTTATAATATATATCTCTCATTGCATTATTATAAGAAGCTTGTGGAAGTTTGTAGATCAATTTAGATTAGTCATATTGCGGATTCTATTTTCTTCCTTTTTTTTATATTGCATGAAACTTGTATGTTCCAAAAATGGAACATCGGGCCTACTATACATGCTCATCCGGAAATTCTTTCAGACCACTGACAACCGAAGAGTTAACAACATTGATTGAAAGTGATACTTTCTTTGATGATTTGACTGTGAATAACGTCGACATATTTATAACACCTCCAAGTGATGGGGACGAAAGCGAAGAAGATAGTGGTAATGAAGAAGAAGATACAAAAATTGATAATCTGAGTGGACGTCAACTGCAAGCACAAGCTACGGCTACAATTTATACACAACGTGGAGCTACTAGATTGGATGACAAGTCTGATGATGACAGTGATTACGATGAAGAAGACAAAATTCTAGCACAACTGAGAAGCACATTACCGGTTCGACGTGCTAAAAAAGTTGTACGAAATTGGTCTAAGATTGATTTGCGTCCTTCTTTCGATACTTTTATCTGTCCCAAAGATCCAGAGCATGTACCATTGGATCCAGTGAGCTGTTTTGAACTCTTCTTTGATGAAGAGGTTTGTGGCTTTCTAGCCGACATGTTTATTATTTATGCAAAATCAAAAGGAGATCACAATTTTGACATGAATACAAAAGACTTGAGATGTTTTCTTGCAGTTCTCCTAGTATCTGGATATATTCGTGTGCCTAGATGGAGAATGTTGTGGGAAACTGATACCGAGACGTATAACATTGCAGTTGCCAAAGCAATGAGAAGAAATAGATTCGAACAAATAAAAAGATATGCCCATTGTGCTGATAATAGCAATCTTATGAAGAATGACAAATTTGCCAAAGTTCGCCCCTTATTCAATATGTTGAATTCTCGATTTTTACAACACTCTCAATATACTGAACATCTTAGTATCGATGAAAGTATGGTGCCCTATTATGGACGTCACTCGGCGAAACAATTCATACGGGGAAAGCCTATCCGATACGGGTACAAAATGTGGTGTCTGTGTGAACCATTAGGGTACCTTATGCAGTTTCAGCCCTATCAAGGTAAAGAAAACAGAGAAAATTCTGATTTGGGAGTAGGTGGTTCTACTGTCATGAGCCTTTCATCTAATCTTCCCAAAAACGTGCCATTCAAAATCTATGGAGATCGATATTTCTCATCATTGAAGTTAGTTGATAGATTGAAGGATATTGGATATGGTTATACCGGCACAATAATGACAAACCGTATCGAAAAATGCCCAGTTTTATCGGGCAAAATTATGGAAAAGAAGAAAAGAGGTACCTATGATTTCCTTACAGATACCAACACTAATATAACTGTCACATCATGGAATGATAACAGGGTAGTCACAACGGTCAGCTCTTGTGATCCTGTTGAACCGCTTCAAGAAGCAATGAGATGGGTATCATCTGAGAGAAAGAAGATCCCCATTACGCAACCAAATGTTATATCTAAATATAATCAATATATGGGTGGCGTTGATAGGATGGATGAAAACATAGATAGATACAGAATAGAGATAAGATCTAAAAAATGGTGGTGGGCAGTATTTGCCTTCTGTATCGATACAAGCATACATAATGCGTGGCAAATTTATCGCCGACGTGAGTCAAAAACTGATTACTTGAAATTCATAAGAGAAATTGTACAAATCTATCTCGCCAAACATGGAACTCCAGTCAGTGAAACAGGTCGACCAAAATCCTCCAAAGCAATAGTATCGCGTGTCCCAGATGGAATCAGATATGACTGCAAGGATCACTGGATGGTTCCTGCTGAAAAGCAAAATAGATGTGCCATCTGCAAAAAGAACTCTACAAAAAAATGTGAGAAATGTGGAGTAAATTTACATGAAGGCTGTTTCAAATTATTTCATGTTTTGTAATAAAAATAAACTTTATATTTTGTATTCACTTTAGATTTTGCTTGATATTTAGAATAAACATTACTTTTCCAAATTCGTTGTTTCATTTCTAATGAAAGGGCTTAGTAGGCTCAGTGTTCCATTATTGGAACGTGAAAAAAAACCATTTAAAAAATATATTTTTTTTTTCATTCAATCATTAAATCCTTTATAGACATATTTCTAGCAGGAAACCAGTAAAATTTTAGTAGAAAAAAATTCGGGCAAAAACGGGTTAAATAGATTTCTCATAGCACTGAAAGTCTGTGTTATTTTACAGATTCATGAATCTGTGAATTACGAGCTAAATTGCAAAGGATTCGCCTATTACGGTGTAAGAATTCATTACACTTAACAAGAGTCGATCCGTTTTCCTTAAAATTCTTATATAGTCGGATAGAATTAACGCAAAGACAAGCTAGAATCAAGAAAATTGGAAACTTGATTTTTGTTGTTGATTATATGGCAAATAGCATATCCCATTTGTACGCGGCTACGTTATCAGGAAGACTGTCAAGACTTTTTGCGTTTTTGCAAAAAAACTATGCACCTGACAAAAGAAAATATAAGCATATAAAATATGCGCAATAAGAAGACACTTCAAATGAGTTAATTTCAGCCACAATCACCAGTGCAATACTTTTTGGCAAATTTTTTGTTTTTTCATATCTCTTCACACTTGAAAAAGGCAGCACTTTGCTGTCGAAACGTTGTGTTTCTAATCATTTATACAGAACTTTTCCAAATAAAACATATTTATTAAAAATGAAAAGTTTTTTCCGAAAAATGTTTAAAGAACCAAAAAAAGGCCTCTTCAAAAAACGGCCATAAGAAAGTTATTAGCCAACGTAGACCAATTTTACAAAAAGCATTTTCTTTGTCAAGAATTACTCTATAACCAACTCAAATAACATTTTTTTTGAGCGATTGTGAGAGTAAAAAAAATCGATTGCAAAATACCGCACTTCTGCGCGTATTGAGTATTGCAAGCAATATGAACTTGAAAATAATGTGTCTGCGAAATTTGAGGTACCTACTGACGTTATCCATCGGCAGAAAAGCAAAAGCTTTCTGTAAAATTGGCTAGCAACTTTCTTATGGCTTTTTTGGAGAGGCATTTTTTTGATTTTTTTAATATTTTCCGGGAAGCGTACGGCAAAGCTGCCTGAAATTTGGTCATGTCTTGGAAGCTACAGAAGCCACATTCTGCCAAACAGAATGTGAGTTATTGATTTTCAAAAAAATGACAAAATATGACGGTTTCTTGCAATTTATCTAGAAACTACTGAACCGATTAGGACTTAAATAAACTTATTTGATTTGTTTTTTTATTGTGCAATTTATGCACTTTCTCTTACCATCTCATGTTTTATCATATAGTGCTATCTTCTTTTATTAAAATTTTTTGCTTAAGTAGTGCGATTTTAAGAGGTGGGAATACGGACCATAGTTTTTCTGTAAAACGCAAAAAACCGTTTTCGGCAGTTTTTTTAACAGTCCTCCTGACAACATAGGCGCGTACAAATAAATTATGTTATTTGTCATGTTATAAGCTAACAAATTTAAAAAAAATCTAGTTATCGATTTTTTTCTGCGATACGCCAATTCTATCCGACTAATAACAAAAACCAATAAATCCATTAGGGAATAAAATTTTGTAACTACCTACCGACTGATATATTCTCACCACAAAATTATAATAATTTTCCTTTGGTCAGACCTAGTTACTCTGGAATAATCATTAATTTATAATTTTCATATTCTGCTATTGTCGTACGAGATCTTTTTTAACAAAAAAGGTGTTACTATTGCACTTTTGCGGCCATGAAGCATACCGCAAATTCGACCAAAAAATATCACCTTTACAGCCTTGATACACTAATTACTATTACTCGATGTATCCAAATAATTACTGGTCGAAATATTTTATTTCGATATTTTCGTTGCTTTGTGTTTTCATAGAAATGCTGAGCACTTTTGCCATATCCGCTATGTTTGCGGAGAATTGATTCCTCAAAGAAAATGTGCTGCAAAATTATATAATGATTATTTTTGTAAGGCACGACGATGAAAGGAGGCTCCCTGCATCTAATGAATTTACCCTGTGGTAAAAACAATGCAGTGCAAGCCAATTTCCATAATATGCTTAGAAATATAAAAGACATATTTTTTAATTAACTTCCTTTCTTTGTAATCTCAACAACTCAGTGATTGAAACCGTAATTAAATAAATTCTTGAGAACAGTGCGATCAAGAATTTTTTTTGGGTTTTTATCGAAAAACTATTACTAGTTCCTAAAAAAAGTTAAAATCACAAGGAAACTTTTCGTGTAACAATTTTTTCTGTTATATTATGTCTAAGAATCCTAGATTGAAGCACTTTACGGCCCGGTTTGGCCCACTCGGGCGACCAAGTACGAGCCAATATTTTCTCCTTGAGGACAGGTTATAGGTTTCTGTCGATATTCTTATATAAGCTTTTAGAAAACGATTATTTTGTTATAAACTTATCATTTATTATACCATAAGTAGTTGAAGTATTATCGATTATTTTTGTGGTGCTATCACGAATGTTTTTTGTGCTTGCGTTTGAATACCAGGAGTGTACAGCACGAGTGGTATTCACAAGCACAATAAACATGAGTGATCGCACCACAAGAATAGTCTATAATACTTTACAAATGGTATATGGTGAACTATTCCAGGAGTCAAACCATTTTTTCAAATTAGTTTTCTATGAATCTAGTAACAACTCACGTAATTTTCAAAGGAACAAGTAAACAAACTTCTGTCAAACTGAAAAATTAGAATTCCTTGCATTTTCTTTGACGAATAATAGAGAAATATATTGGGTCTTGATATGGAATCTAGTGCAGAAAGGTTTGGTGATAGATCAGAAGATAAAATTGATGCAGATATTCAGAAAAATATTCTATTAAATACGAAGAAAGCACAAATTGGAGGTATCCACATCATTGAGTAAAATACTCACTCTGACCACTAGTGTAATACCCGATGGTATTTCTACACGTCCAAATACCCACTGATATGCACCGTTTCTATGGCGATTTAGCATTGTTAACCTTGTTATAAAAAATACTACGAATGGAATAATCATTACAATCCGCACAGACTCAGGTGGAGACATGTACGAGCCTTGATTTGACCACCAGCTTGTGCGGATTGTAATGGGAAGTTCACAAACAAGTCTAAAAATTATTTTTTCCTAAAAGTTTATTCTATTTTTTGACGTATAATGACTGATCGAACTGGACTGGGTCTTCTAATTTCCCTAACCGGGCTGGGCCGGACCTTAAAATTCCAAGCGCAATTGTACAACCGGTTTTTGGTTTTTCAATTTGGGCCGAACTGGGATGGTATTTAAATGACAACAGGCTTTGACGGACTGGGCTTAGATCGTGGGATTTGCGTAGGCCGGACTTCAAAATTTTGTCCTGTCCAGATCTCTGTCGCAGATACTATCAAATTCTGATGTAATTCTCCGTGTTATAAAAAAAATATTATCTTGCAAAAAAATTAATCCAAGTTCAAAATTGATTCTGAAATAGACATAAATAAAAGCGAAATTCAATTATTTGAAAAGCTTCTAATGAAAAAAGAATCTTGCACAATATCTGGGCTCATTGAAAAAATAATTTTGAATTCATCTTGAAAACTAGTCACAATAATAGCCTAATAATTTTTAGGACAGGGCTCTGCACTTAAAGGAAAAAGACATTATGATGAATGCGGAGCTTAGATCCACATTTAACATCGTATTTAGCTTTTTTATAGACGAATCCATATAAAATTCCTGGAAATTACGAAGTATGAGGCAATTTGCCTCTCATGAAGTTAAATTTGATCAATACACGGAATAATTTTTTCATCATTTTTCCTGAATTATCTGATTTGCGCATTGCAAACGGACAATAAATACAAAGTAGAAACCATTATGACTGTAACCTTCAAGAGATGTCAATCAATGCGCACCAGTGGTGCCATACTCCGTCTTTGCATGGTTTCTTCAAACCACCTATGTGGTTTGACAACATCTTATCTTGATTGAAATGGTTGTTGTTTCTGACTAGTACTTTGAACGTAGGTGTTAAATTATGGGAATTCAGTCAAGAGTTTTAATATTTCTCTATCCTCACAGTTTCGGTCTCACCTGGATCATCTTCAGGAATGAAAGCAATTTATGAGTTATCTCATTTAACCGGTAGTAATGTTTTCTTGACGTTTTGCTGAATCAAGCAATAACAAATGATTATATTTATTTACATTGAAAAAAAATTACGATGATGCTCAAGGTGAAATACAAAAAATTTGCCTTTTCTGAGCTATTAGTATTTTCATATATTTTTTATATTTTATGAGAAATGAGAAACATGTACATCGCGTCACCAATTAGCCTAATTTAATAATCTTCTGGCTGAAATCACTCTCTTGAATCTGTGATTCTATATTTCTGATATAATTTTAAGTAAAATAATTCTCTTCTCAACACAGTTTATTCAGAATCTTGTTCGGATAATGCCCTCTTAATTCTTTTCAAAACCAAATTTTGTTCTTCAATTTTATTTTCCATTGCAATTTTATATCAGTATCATATAGATTTGGGTCTGAATTTGCACAAAACTTCAATTTAAGTAAAACATACTCCAAAACAATCTAATAAATCGTACCAATATTCTTTTTAAGTGGAATGAATCCGGTAAATTCAATTTTTATTTGACTCTTATTTCTCTGCAATTGATGTCAAAGAAGATATGTGAACGAAATTGAATTCAAAATATAAATAGCAAGTTTGGAAACTAAAAATTGACGGAAAATATAAAAGTGTGCACGAAATTGTTTTTGTCTCTTCCATAATGTAATATTAATCTTTCGGAGCGTAACTTTTGACTTACTAAAATATCTTGTCAAACTTTCTGATGTAAATTCAAAACGGATCCAAAGAAGAGAAACTAGGAAAATCATGATAATGACATTTTCTTCCGTAAATTAATCTTTCGTCAGGAGTTCTTGTTCGACCTAATATACATTTGACACTTTGGAAAATTTAGCTTACAGTAAATGTGATAAAAATCGAACGACCAAACTGTTTCTGCTTCTACAGTTTCAGAAGAGAAACAATTCATGTTTAATTTGAAGTTGAGCTCAATGCTATTAAACACGAAACAAAGGAGAAAAGTCGATTTGTTTCAAAAGCAAAAAAACTCTTTCGAAAAGATTGAAATGAGAGATAATCCAGCTAAGCTTAAAAAAAAGACTGGTTTAAGAGTTCGTCTACTTTTTGGATTTAGATCTGATCTGGATAGAATGCTTTTACAAAAATACAATAGAATATTTCTGTATTTAAAATATACATACAATATTGTAGTCTGAAATTTCTAGTTAATTTTTCATTAAAACTTCTTCCAGTTCAATTGGTTTGTAAATGTATTGCGAGAAGTACCTACTGCACCATTTGTAAATTGAAAAGTTATCTATCAATTTTATTCAATGTGGAAATCATAAGAGTGTTCGCAAACTGGAAACTTATATATTCAGCTGGTCGATACTTCATCTAGATTCGAAATATTGTATGTACCTTTGTCATGAAGGTCTCTCAATTTCGACGTATCTACCTCAATATTCATTTTAAAATATCAAATTTAGTTGAATATAAATAACTATCCGAATATATTTTTTTGTTCTTCTACACAATATTTTCTTAAAATTCTATATTTTACTATACGTAGCTTAACGTAATCATGGTTATTCAGTTAGATTCAAACAAATCTTTCGGATTCTTGTACAGTATATATTATCTTACACTCAATTATATTTTCAGGATACCGTACATCCCACAGGATATTTGAGGAACCGCTTACGGTGAGTCTTTGATGTCTTTCAACAAAGTGTCGTCTACATGATATAACTCATAATTATTAATTTTATAGTCCATAAATTTTGTTTGCATGAAAATATTTTCGCGGTTCTTAAATTGTCTTGTTAGTCTCGTAATACCTTTTCATGAAATATAAGTATGGAGAAACTGCGAAGGATAAATTTCACAGTCTCTTATACACAAATTGTACTTGTACTACTCATATCTAGTAAATAATATTTGCCAACAAAACTTAACCAGGGCACCTATTCTAATTTGTGAAGACAGCTTGAATATAGGTTTTGTGGCTGACGACATAGCTACATTTATGGAAACTTGAATATTATGTGCTTATGCAGATAATAGATTATATTTTCTCTAAGTTTATGATCCCGAGTGCTTTAAGTTGATATCAAACTAGACGTCATCTAAATAACTTGGAGAAAAAATTTGACACTTCTATTAGAACTTTTTCCGCAGGAGCTTTATTAGCATTTGTTACTATATACGATAGCATGAAATTATTTATTTTGAAAAAACAATTGACGAACATTTTGCATATAATGTTCAAATATGAGTAATGATTATATAATTTCACATTAAGATCCTCATTTTTTTCTTTGCTTCAAAAAATATAACAAATTTTATAATAATTCAGATTTTAATAATAACAAATAAACCGCTAATAATTGTGAAAAATGTTTCGGGTGAATATTGTGCCAAATTATCCAAGAATCAATTTTAGCTATTTCATATTTCAAGATGAAAAGTACCGTTTATAAAATAAGCGCAAAAAACTAAAAAGTTTAATTAGTAATGTTTTGGTACCACTGATTAAACGAAGGCCATTTACGAACTTGAAACTAGCTTTCTAATGAAAAACTTAGATATAGAATTTCACTCGAAAATTTATACGCGTTCTCAAGTTATCGTGCTTTCAGACAAACAGACCGACTTTTTTTGAAATCACAATTACAATACTTCTACTATTATACAGGTCGGAGAAGTAAAAATGATGAAAATGATGGAATCCTAGTGAGATGTGAATCAAATTGAAAACTGAAGACGAAAACCAAGTCCTAATCATAATATTCAGAATATTCTATTTTATTTTATCATTTACCGGTTTAGGCTACTGAGTTCTTTAGGATCACAGGATTCAAAATAAGGAGGTATAACACCAAATAAAATATTTTGTTTTCTCGTTGATATTTATTGATAACTTCAAGAATTTTTTCGAACCTTTTCAATTACTTATTCTTGTTTTACGTATTTACTTCTATTTTAATTTATTATTCTTATCACAAAATTCATGCATGCGTTATAACTCCTTAGTGCCAATTCACAATGTACGTAAACGTAAGGAGTACGTAGCCGTAAACATAAACATAAAGTTGAACTACTGTATTTCAATGCCCGTGTTCACAATGCTCTTACGTATTTCTTACGTTTACGTATTGACTTAAGAGCTACATAATGAAAACGTAAAGTTGAGATAAATTCAACTTTATGTTATATTTACGTACGAAACAACTAATAGCGCATGCGTCAACTTTAAGCACATGTTTTCATCTGACTGTTGACAACATCCTGGATCGAAACATGCTTTAAATATGATTGACATAGAATTATTAATAAAAAAACCAACAATTTTTTCCTCGTCTTAATATTTCTCTCGTTGGCGACTTTTATAACGCAGTTTCAATCTGGTTTCAATGATAGTGAAACAATCGTAAGATCTGTATCAGACATCATACAATAAAACAAAACAAACTAAACTCCAAATTGTTAAAAGTGAAACATAAGTGAAACCAAAGAAAAACAGTAAACACGTAACAGAATCGAAATCAACAGAATATTTGAAAATGACAGTCAGAGGAACCAACACAATACATCAATAACCCTAATTTGTACCAACGTAAAATGGAAAAAACACTTTATTTCAATATTTTACGTTACGACCATTGTGAACAAATATAATTTCTTACGTTTATGTTTTTACGTACTCCTTATGTTTACGTACATTGTGAATTGGCACTTATTTTGAGTCCTATAATTCCATTGTTCCTCCAGGTCTCTCAAAACAGGTAATTAATAAAATAAAATATTCTGAACAGTGTGATTAAGATTTATTTTTCACCTTCAATCTTCAATATTAAATATTAAATGTACAGGACGAGATTATTTTTTTTATTGATGTGGGCAGTTACTCAACAGAAAATAGTTTACTTCAAGAATCAATCCGTCCAATATATCAAAGTTGTTTGGTTGCCAAAACGAGGGTGACACACAACTAATATCGAATTATTACCCTGAAGAACTCGAAACATTGGTATATCACAAAATTCAACAAGTTCTTAGTTTTAATCCACTTTTTTTGGGCATCTTTAAGGCCCAGTTGTACAGTCTAAGCTTATCCAAAGTTTAATAAAACCAAGTTTAATTTCTGTGGTAACAATTATTTCAGCAATTGTAACCATAGAAATTAAATTTGGTTTTACTAAACTTCAGTTAAGCTTAGACTGTACAACTGGGCCTAAATGTTACTTCTTTTTTGAATGTTACTACTATTAGTATCGGTTTTGATATAATATATTATATACCTAATTGACAACATGTTTGGTCATTTTGACTTTTTATTAACTACACTCACAATAAACAGCACTTAGATGATTTTGACCATGAAACAACATATGCTTGAAGCCACGATTTGCACTATCTTCTAAGTCATTAGTTGCTGCTGGGTGCGTTTGTATGTGAATATGGAAGTAAAGTTACGCATCCTGTTCAAGGGACGTCTTGTGCGCATGATGTTATTCGTATACAAAAGTTACTGTGCGTTCCTTCGTATACGTTGAAACTTACACACTACTTCAACAATAGAGCCCCAGGATCTTTAAAACCGATCAAAGCATTAACCCGCTGTGACGCTCCGGGGTGAAATAACCGCGCGTGATGCAATCTTCTGCTTCGTGAGAAGAGACTGCGTCATCACTTTAAATTATTCATTGTAGCATTTAGTTTTTAAAGCTCCACTTACTACACGATAATCTATACAATATAAAATTAAAGTGTCTGTCTGTTATTTCATAATAAATGCAAAAAAGTAGGTAAGAACGATACCCAATCATAAATGACCGTTCTTAGAGGCCGGCCCAACAGATTTCGATGAAAATTTTGGGGAGTAAAACAAGAATTTCAACCTAAATTTTTGTGTATCTTACAAGAATCAGAAGATGTGAGTATGGATTTTTGTATGCTACGTGTCTGCATCAGCCATTGATCTGCAGTATCAGCGTAATTGTGGAAATAGTAAAAAGTATGCACATGCATAAGATGAAGAAAGAGGAAATACTTTTTGTCTCAACGTAAAGTAAGCAAAATCTATATATCATTTGCGCGAGCGACCTGATAATTTGCAGTTCTGTTACAGAATCCAATTGCTCTCTTTAATGATTATAATTCTTACAAATAATTATAGTTAGCAACAATACCACTATTTACTCATTATTTACGATTATCTATTCCTATTATGGTGATCTACACAGACGAAATTGCGGGTACTGGCTAGTAGAAAATAAAATCCAAATATATGATGAAAACAATCAGAAGATGAATATCATTTGGAAAGCCCAGGGCGTTCGAAATATTGGATCACAAAAATATCCTCTTTATCTCCTCGCTCATCAACAAAGTTTTTTAGTCCGTGAGACAGGGCATAAATTTTTCGTTGATTACTGCTCACTTGAATCTTCGTGAGTAACTTCATTGTGATGAGTCCAACAGCTTTCACATTTGACGAAATTCTTGATTTGGGGGCGTTTTTCAGCGAGAGCTAATTGAACATGTTAATTTCATGAAGTCTTGAAAATGAATCACCGCCATATTGATGTTTACACTAATCGAAAGATTTTTTTATCACAAAATGAAAAATAATATTGTCCGACATGAATATTGGGGGCCAGTGATGAGTCCGACAAGCCGCACTTGTCAAAAGTATGTTGGTATGAAAACGGATTACCGCTAGTCTGAGACTTTGAGGACGTGTTCAATTATTTTTTTTCTAAGATTTGGTCATTTTGTCCGACAAATTTTCGGGGGCGTTTTCTCAATCCGACATTGAAAACGTGTCAGGATTATAACAGCTCCTTTATCAATGACCGCTTGTCGGACCAAAACAGTCATAATTTGAAAACATATTATCTATCTGTCCAAAAAACATATTGTCCGACAGAAATATTGGTTCTTATCGTCAGTCCGACAAGAAAATGCTCGCACATATATAACTCAGTTTTTGACGTATTTAGTATCAAGAGATAAGTAATGGACGTTGTTTATAAGCTAGTAATGAGTAATTAATTAAAAAAATAATTAAAAAAGAAGTAGAAAATAGAAAAAGAAATATATTATTATGTCGCTAAGTTGGAACGTTACTCACTTTAATCTTCCATCTCCGGGGGGTCCTAGTAGAATTAAATTGGTATTTGATGCTCCATTCGAATCTAAAATTAAGATTAGTGGTTCCCATTCAATATTTCAAAGTGACTTTCTCCCCTGACTATAGGAAGGGAAGAGAAATCTTTGAAATTTTTCTTCAGCCATTCTCCCATTCGGTGCATATTTCTCCAGATATACTTTAAATATGCCATATCCCACATTCTCCACACAGACTTCAACTAAGCCAAGTTTCACATCACCTCGTGTGCGCGGTACAATGTTTTCTCTTCACGTCATAAAATTAAAAAGGGACACCTGTATGTATTTCCAACTTTCTGCACTCGATCATATAAACTTCAAGTATGCCAAATATAAAATTTTTTCGTGCGTGCAATATGCTTGAAAAGGGATACAAAGCTTCCTCTTCACTTATTAATATATAGATTAAAATGGAAATCTTCTCCATATAAATTCTGAGTATGCCAAATCTCACACTCCTCCGTGCATGCAATATGCTCAAAAAGAGGTCGAAAGTTTGCTCTTGGCGTATTAATATATAGATATAACAGTTGAAGGTAAATTTGAATGATATTTGAGGTGATTATCACAGTATACTGACTTTATATCACACATTTGATTCCAAAATAATATTAATATATTGGCGGACAAGCCTTTTTTTTATTATTTATGAACAATGATCATACTGACTTGATATGCATTTCAAATATGTATGTCTATGAACGCAGCCGCATTCATACAGCATATTTTTTATTTTCTGAAGTATTACCCCACTTAAATTGTCGGACATGTATACAGTAATGTTCTGGACACTACTTGAATGGAAAATAAAAAACATAGAGATAAGCGGTTATTGATGAAGGAACTGTTATAATCCTGACATGTTTCCAGTGTCGGATTGAGAAAACGCCCCCCAAAATTTGTCGGACAAAATGACCAAATGTTAGAAAAAAAATAATTGAACACGTCCCCAAAGTCTCAGACTAGCGGTAATCCATTTTCATACCAACGTACTTTTAACAAGTGCGGCTTGTCGGACTCACCACTGGTCCCCAATATTCATGTCGGACAATATTATTTTTCATTTTATCATCAAAAAATCTTTCGATTTGTATAAACATCAATATGACGGTAATACATTTCCAAGGCTTCATGAAATTGACATGTTCAATTAGCTCTCGCTGAAAAACGCCCCCAAATCAAGAATTTCGTCAAATGTGAAAGCTGTCGGACTCATCACAATGAAGTCACTCACGAAGTTTCAAGAGAGCGGTAATCAACAAAAAATTTATGCCCTGTCTCACGGACTATTTAGTTATTCGTTATTTCATCACTGATAGTTAATTTCAAAGAATCATTAAAAACCTTGGAAAATTCAACTGCTTTGGTTCTTCCGGATCAACATGTATTAAATTGGATATTTATTGAAATTACTTGTGCATTGTACAGATTCTGGCGAGCGAGCTATCGTACATTTGTAATTAATAGGTTTTCTAAAATTATTATCGAAAGAATTTAAAGATAATCAGCTTTATTTTCGAATTATAAGTTATGCACAATGCTAACAAATATCATCCAATTATATTTTCTGGCTACTACTCTCCCCAATTACATTTATATATTCAGTTATTTAACCTGATTTAACATTATTTTTGTGCCTTGAAATTCGCACCAGAAGCGAGAAATATGAAAGGTAAGATATAATGAATAGAGCTTTCCACCGGGACCTTGAGCTTTTCGTGTTATGTTGCTAAACGCCGCACATTTGCTAATTGCTGGCTGGAGCCACCTGCGGCGAACAGTAATGTGTGTTGTATAAATGTATTAGAGTAGATCCTCTACGTTTGTACCGATTAACTACCTTCTAACATGGCAGCGTGTCTTGACAAAATAAACAAAGCTCGGTGTCAATTATCCGAGAGCTCAAATTAGTTTTTCCTTAACTACAAAGATAAAAAGGAGAAAGCTTTCAGTGATAAAAATTCAAGAAAATAGTTACGAAAAACAAGATTAAGATGAAAAAAGTTATTATTATTATTGTTCAGGTTACCTGGTGGCAAATAATTTACTTTGACATAAATTAGTCTTCCGAATTAGTTCTATTTTGAGATAAACTCGAGAAATCTCGATACTAACAAAATTATGCGGTGCGGTACCATATTACCAAAATCAAAAAATCAAATATCGATACCAAAAGGATCACAGAATACTTCCAATTGCACTCTTAACTTTTATCATGGTCCAATCAACAATAAAATAACTTTGAATTAATATTGAATCAAAAGAAATTTGTGTGAATTATAAATTTTTGTGATGATAAAAACTAGCATAGTACATTTTTAATAATATCAATAATTCTATTTATTATTCATGATCTAAAGCAAAAATTTTAATCAGAATAAAGAATTTTCATCATCCAAGTCTATTAAAATTTCAAATAAGATCATTTTTCATGTGCAAATAAAGATGGGTGAAAAATGGTCTTTCCTAGAATATTAATTACCACAGTACAGATGAAAAATTGAAGTCACTAAACAGAAATAATTGACCTTCTCAATCACGGTGGATGTTCATGAAATATATCGTACCTCAAACGTAATTACTTTCATTAGTGCTGTAATTAATATATTCTAGACTGAATAAGGGATTAATTATGTTGGTGAAATAGAAATTAAGGCACGTCAATTATCTTGAGTGTGACTTTGATGTGAACAGATTTAATTTTCATGGTTTTACATTTAGTGTAGGTTTTAATACCATATAAAACTCTAACTTAATTCCCATGTTTAATTTGCTGTCAAAGAAGCGGCGTTCTAAAAAGTTGCAAATGAAGTGAGGGATACCTAAAAAGGGTTGTTTTGAAATTTGCATGCAGCAGCTTTTTCATTCGAGAGTTGGAAAACACATCATAATTTACTCTTACTATTCATTCATTTCATTTGTATTATGTCGCAAATAATCAAATACTTGAATAAAAATTTTCAACCTGTCGAGCAATTTCTCACAAATAGCTTATTATCGATTTCAAATAAAATTTAATGAATAAATATTTTAAAGGATGTTGAACAGTATCAATAAAATTTTAACGAGTTATCTGATTGAAGCAGCTTAGATTTTCCAATCCAATTTTCCATGAGATCAGTGGAAAATTTATTAATATCATCACTCGTCCCCTTGTTTGCATTCTACTTCAATGACAAACAGTTTCCGCTAGAGCATTCAATTATTGTGGAATGCGTGTTTATCTGTAATTAATATGATACCCACAAAGTGGAGCATATGTGACATTTTCAGAATCCAATTCTACCTATTATTTTATCTTTTCGATTTTAATCTAAAATACTGACGCTAAACAGCAGCATTTTGTAGATTGTGTTCAAATATTTACAGTATAATCTACTCGCAAGTATCAATATCATGAATGATTTATAGTCCCTTTGAAATAAAAATAATTTAATTCGTGATGATTACTTATTTTCAATTCGTTTGTATTTCTAAAACTGAACTTCATGAAATTTTCTATTCAATGACATTCTCCCAGATAATATCATGGCGATTCATATGGACATAAATATATAAATATATAACTAAGGATTAGAGAATTTATAGACTAGACTAGCCAGATTCCATTTGATCTCACTACAATGGCTTTTAGATATTATTACCAGGAGAGAATTGAAGGGTAGAAAGGATGCTGGATCAAAGCCCGTCCTCACGAAAGCACCGATGTATCTATCTATCTAATAGGAGATAAATTTAGAATGGAATTTATCTTCAACCAGTTGTTCAACAAATAAGATAAAGTAGAAATGATAAGAATGGAACTGATTCTGAATTGTCAAACGTCGATTTTTATGTTATCAAACAACATTAATGAAGTTCCACGATCCATTCTTATCTTTTGATGAAACACCTTCTCGATTTTGAGCAATTTTTCTAGGTGATCGAACTTACGGCCAAATTGTAAATGAATCAATCGGGAATATAGTGGTCAATAGAGTACCAGATTTTATAAATTTAGGATTCTGTCCTAAATATCGAAAGAAATACTACTTTTGATCAATTTTTTCGGATCAACTTCCCTGATAGATCTTATGTTTGAAACTAGTACTTACCAATTGATAGCGGAGATCAAGTATTTCGGGAAAAAACCAAGTTGTCATTATCAATCCTGTCCGGGAGGGCGGCAGCCATCCCTAAGTTTAACCCATTTTTGTATTCAACTTCCTTGATCGAACTTACAATTGTCCCAGTCAGGGCAGGACTGAAGGTGGTACCCTGGTTTTGTCTAGTTTCAAGTTAACACCGAAAAAATTCACTAGAAATGCCTTTTTTCACACTTAGGACAGGATCCTGAATTTATCCTGACCAATATATTCCCAATAGATTCATATACAATTTGGCCGTAAGTCCGATCAGAAAAATAAGGTACGGTCGGCTCCTGGACTATTCACACATTTCTTCAGTACAATTCACATCCACCTTTTAGAAATAATTGAAATAAATAAGCACACGAAGTAGCAGCCTGATTCTCTCCTCATGAAACTGCCTGTGATACTTTATATTAGTTAGGAGTTAATTCATTCGAAGAGCCAAGAAAACACACCTATTTTCAACTACATATTATTCATTTGTCACTCTCTAGGATATAGGATTGCATTTTGCATAGTTGAAAATACTTAATACTTTTGTAAGAATAATTAGTAAGATCTTGAATTTACTAGAACTTGAATCATGCTAGCTATAGGATATGTTGGTTATAAATTGATCGTCAAATTATATATAGGCGGCAGACGAATCATGAATTGTAAACTTTATAAATCAATATAAAGTTTATTGTACATAAATGAATATAGAGTAGAGAATCGTAGATGAAACCAAAAATGTATATCACACATCTCATATTCATATATCTTATTAACGATGTCACGGTTTGGTTTATTTTAGGTATAGCTGGATTGAATTATTAACAATAGGGAATATGCATGAAATTTCAATTTAGTTCAAAGTTTTTTTTTCCGAATTTATATTGGCCGGACTTTTGTACTAAACCATCATTTCGGTAATTAATATCTTTTTAATTACTCAAAATTGATAGATAAAAATGCAAATTGAGCGCGGGAAATTCAAAGTTCCAAAACGCAACACCATTGGTTAAAACGAAATGTGACGTCAGATACTAATAATACTGCTTACATTTGTATGGCATTGCAGGCTTTTGATTAGAAAACATAGTAATAACGTGTGTGTTGTAAATTCATTTATTGTATAAGTGTAATTTTAGCATTCTAGTGAGATTATAAATCATTTAAGACAGTGGCTTTGTGAAAGCACAATCGGATAATCTGTCAAGAATAGATCTATTTATGATGTCGTCTGTTCTTACAAATCCCAATTTTACGTCCGCTGAAGTAAAAAGAGTGAACACTGCAAAGTAATTATTCAATAATAACACATTATGTACTCTATTTTAATAAATACAATCCGAAATATGATGAGTAGTTAGCGAAGCCGCATACATACACTGAATTTTATTGCTAAAACTAATCATATTTAGAATATGTTCCACTTAATGACCGCAACGCTCACGATCACGCTCACGACCGCGTCTTTTGCTGTTCCACTAACTCATGGTCGATGTGGCTGGTGCTTCAAGTGGAACGATGCGAGTGTCTGTTCAATGTCAAATGAACTGACAATTTTTGGTTAGAGTCGAAAAGTAAATCATAAATAAGACAAAACTAACCTGTAGCAAAAAGGATATACGAATGGAATAAATCCAATATGCCAGTGTAAATTAATCGCTCTTGAATAATAAATAATGAGGATGAAAGACCATGAAATTATCTGCTATATGACAAATGGAAAATATTGAATCAATTGACATAGCTTGGAATTGGAAGTATAAGTTGGAAAGGCATCTTCCTATTTAATTTGAACTTCTTGGCGATTTATTCAAAAATGAACGCAACGACCGCTTTGACCCACCTTTAAATCGCGGGCGTAGAGAGCTTGAAGTAGTCGAGATCAATTACGTCATCTATGACGTATTTATCATGAACTTCAAGACCGCGATCGTCTTGTGGAACGATTGTTGAGGGAACATGAGCATTGCGGCAGTCTAGTGGAACGTACCCATATATTATTCATGATCTGTCAAGTTCATTATTACATTTCATCTCTTCTTATAACCTTACATCATTTCTTACGTATTTTAAAACCAGTCTGGATTGGAAAAAAGGCTTTATCAGGTACATTTCTGATAGTATTTTGCATTCAGGCACAATGCAATACTTATAAACTGACTTTTGATCTTTTCTAATGCTGAAATAAGTTGAGAATGAAAACACCTGTAGTAAATAATGGACTGTAATGTCACTGGACATGTTATTTGACGTCATCCATAGAGCGCGCGAAAATGGCGGCGTTTAAACAGCTCAAAATTATTCTCAATTTTAAATATTTTTCTAAACTTGATTGCAGCACTTTAAACATAATTTATATTTTTTACTATGTTATAACGATGTAATCAGTGGATTAAAAATATGAAAAAAATTCATGAATATCCCCTATTGTTACCTACATAACTAGATCACACTTATAGAGCAAAATGTTACTTATTTTCTAAAAAACAAAATGTGTGAAATAGAGCAGTGTTAGTATATACTTTTATGCATACTTGCTAGCTTGAGCCGACGGCCAATTCAGAGATACCAGGTACAAGAGGTATGTTAGAACATTACTCATTTCTCTTAAAATCTGAGTGCTGATTTTTATGCATGTTTTAGAGAACATTGTTAAAAAATTGATAATCCGCACTGTCAGACATTTCCCATTGGCGGTAATACCTGCTAGACGCTTAAAGATTGCAAAAAACAAAAAAAAATAACGTTTTTTGAGTCCTAGATTTTATATATGATAATAAGGGAATAATTTCAATAATTATTGTAAACAGCCAGACCAATCAAGATAAAATTAGAATATGGCTGTGAGTTTGAACGCAAGGTCATTATTTGTACGCTTGATACTGAGCAAAATACCTATGATCTTTCAATTGTTTCTGTAGGATATTTGGCCTCTACGATTGGTCTGACTGTTTACAAGAAGTATAGAAATTATTCCCTGAGTATCATATATAAATCTAGGACTCAGACTATGAGTAAGATCACGTTATTTTTTGCAAGCTTCAAAGCGCCTAGCAGGAATTATCGCCGATGGTAAATGTCTGGCAATGTTGTTTATCAATTCTTTATAATATTCTCTAAAACACACATTAAAAACAGCACTCAGACTGAAGATGAGTAATGCCTTAATGTACTTCTAGCAACTGGTATATCTAAATTGGCCGTCGGCTCAAGCTAGGAGCTATGCATACGATGAAAGTATATTCCACACATTTTGTTTCTCAGAAAATGAGTAACGTCTGGGGGGCCTGGGATCTTGGACTATTAGGATAAAACAAAAAATCTGACGTGAACATCACGTGACTTACTTGTACATCATTGGATATATATATATATATATATATATATATATATATATATATATATATATATATATATATATATATATATATATATATATATATATATATATATATATATATATATATATATATATATATATATATATATATATATATATATATATATATATATAAGGAAACAAAAATAACGCAGGTTAAACAGTCAAAAATTTTTTGTGAGTGGGCTCAAGTAAAAAACGCTCTTTTAGATTAGTCAAGCTTTCGGTCTTTAATTAAAACCATCCTCAGGAATATCCAGTGAGATTCCAAAAATAAATAAATTTTCATCACAGATCAGCATATTTGTACAAGAATTGGAAATACATGTTAAAAATTTGAACAACAAATGTGACTAAATTTTACTTTTTGAAAAACAATTGTTGTTCAAATTTTTAAAATGTATTTCCAATTCTTGTACAAATATGCTGATCTGTGATGAAAATTTATTTATTTTTGGAATCTCACTGGATAGTCCTGAGGATGGTTTTAATTAAAGACCGAAAGCTTGACTAATCTAAAAGAGCGTTTTTTACTTGAGCCCACTCACAAAAAATTTTTGACTGTTTAGCCTGCGTTATTTCTGTTTCCTTAACTATTCGCAACAGTCGCGAGTACTCTTCAACTATATATATATATATATATATATATATATATATATATATATATATATATATATATATATATATATATATATATATATATATATATATATATATATATATATAATACGATATGATTTTGTGTTTGATCGTATATATATCATTGGATATGTATAATCAAACACAAAATCTCATCGTTCCACAGATAATCGTTTTGGATTTACCCAAGAGATTCTAAAAATCTGTCAAGTAAAATACGCTTTCAGCCAAGTCGGTTGCTATGGAAATAGTAGGCCATTATTCTTATACTACAGCATTCCTAAATACTTATTTCCAAAATTCTACGACTAAATTCCTACTGTAGTGCACTTTCGGTTCAGTCTATTGTTATGAAAATAGTAGGCAATCATTCAGATGCTATAGCAGACTGAAATACCAAATTTCAATATTCTACACCTGATCGTTTCGAATTTATGCGAAAAATTCCAAAAGACAGTCGAGTAAAGTGCACTTCCGGCTCAGTGGATCTCAATAAAAATGGGATATAAGCATCTAGACAGTATAATCGTCCTAAATACTGAATTCTAACAATCTACGTTCAATCGTTTTGGATTTATGCGGAAAATTCAAAAAATGTTATGAATAAAGTGCTTTTCCGGCTTAGTCGATAGCAATCATAATGCAAGGTGTACAACTAGATATTATAAAAATGCCCAATACAGAATTTAAATATTCTACGACTGATTGCTTAGAATTTATGCAGAAAATTCAAGAAGTCTGTCATATAAAGTGCACTTCCGGCTCAGCCGGTTGGTACAAAAATAGAAAATGGCCATTTAGATGCTACAGCAATTTCAAATGCTAAATTCCAGTTTCCTACGGCGGATCATTCTGGATTTATGCGAAGAATTTAAAAAAGTTACAATTAAAGTGACTTCCGGTTTAGCCGATCGCAATCATAATGCAAGATGTACAATAAGATGTTTAAGGAGTGCTTAATACGAAATTTCAATATGCTATGGATGATCATTCTAGATTTATGCAAAAAATTTAAAAAAAGTTTCAAGTAAAGTGCACTTCTGGCTTGGTCGATTCATACAAAAATAGCAGATAACCATTCTGTACAACATCAAGTTCAAATATTGAATTTCAACATCCTACGGTTGATCATTCTGGATTTATGCGGAAAATTCGAAAAAAGTTTCAAGTAAAGTGCACTTCCGGTACAGGCGATTGCAACCATAATGCGAGGTGCAAATCAACACCTTATACCAGTCTTAAATATGAAATTTCAGCATAATACGTTCAACCAGTTTTGAGATTTGCGAGTTACGCACGCACGCACGAACATACGTACCAACATCAAGCCAAAAATAGTCAAAATGTCAAAATGGATTCAGGGATGTTCAAAACGGATATTTCCATCAAAATCTCGATAGGTGAGTTTTGTCGGTTTCACAATACTTACTTGTTACTTTGTACAAGTAAGTAAAAATGAGCAACCTGGTATAATTGAGGTGATAAGTCTACACTACTTAATTATAACGAACCATCATGCAATAATCGATTATTTATAAGAATCAAACTATTCGAGAAATGATAATAAAAATCAATAGGGCTAGACTCTAGTAAATTAATCCACTGATACTAAAAATAGTCACCAGATTCGTTTAGAATAGTAACGTTATACGAATAGACGAAACAGACGGAGATATGAGGGCTGTCATTTCAGTTTTGCATACTGGCAATCAAATGTCAAACAAAAAAAAGCCTCCATATTCAGTGAAACTAAATCCAATGTTCCATTACGATACGTATAATATTTGAGCTTTTTAAAGTTCACAAGCTATCAGAGATATGGAATGGAATTAACTCGAGAAAATTTTCGCGCAATAATGTTTTACAACTTTCGAACAAAATTATCTCAACAGGAATGCCTCGTCGAGTTGGTTTCTATTTTCAGTAATCACTCGACAGATTTTGGATAGTATAAACTCAAATATAGACAAATAAGCCTTAGCGACTAGCCAAGGACAGGCCCTCCAAAAAAACGGAAGTCGCTCAGGAAAATGTCAACTCATCAACGAAGATTGACATATGAGATATCGCGAGATTGAAGCATCATTGGAGATTTCAAAGACCTCCGTTCAAAAAGTTTTACCTGAAGAATTGTGGTGCAAAAATATGTTTTCCGTTGGATATTCCATCTGTTGACCGAAAAACACAAGGATCAGTCGGTGTCAAAAAATTCTAGGCCGATCCAGCACAGGAAACTTCAGAAACGTGTGCAGCATCGTCAGTGATAATGAATCGTTTACTTGTATGAATCCGAGAATAAGCACCAGTCGTCTGTTCGAGTGTTCCAAGGTGAAGAAAATTCGACAAAAGTCATTTGTTCTCGAAGTGTGTCCAAAAAGATCATATAGCAACAATTACTCTGCAAGATCGAAGAACTGTTACTCGCGATTTGTTTAACGGAAGTAATTGCTGAGCTTCGAAAAATAAATCCTGAACGTTGAATCATCCTCCATCAAGACAAAGCAAATTCGTATATAACTCGCAAGACTATTGAATTTCTAGAGCGGCAAAAGGTCAAATTGTTACATCCTTTTTACTTCCCCAAAAATCAAAAATGGACTGCGTGATCAAAGGTTTCAGTCGCCGGGAGAAGCAGTCGACGCCTTCATAAATGCAATTTTGTCAGGTACCAGCAAACGCGTGAAATAATTGCTTCCAAAGTTGGTTCGAGCGAATGTAAAAATTAGAATACATCAACTTTCGTGGAGAATACTTCGAAAAACAATAAAGTCATTAATTTCTATCTATTTTCTCCCATTTCTATATGCAAAACTAAAAAGGCTGCACACTTTCCAAAGACAAATTCAGGTCATAATAAATATTAATGAATAAAACATGGTACTATTTTCAAGCAGAAGGTTTCCTCTTTTCATGATGCTACATTATTATAATTAATTTTATCATCAGAGCCCTAGCTGGTCGCTGATTAGGGTATACAAAAAGTATTGTATCTCGTTTGACTTTAATTACATATTTTGGTCATTTTTAATCAATATTTAGGAAAGTTCTCCTGAAAACAAAATTTATTAGAATACTATTCTGACGGTCACAGACCATGATTTATTTCAAACTCATTAATAGATTTTTTGCACACTTCCAATACTCACATTATATGACTTGAATGTAAATAGAGCTGAAAAATGAATGAACTTATTCTTTTGCATGTCTGAATGAGCTTCAAGAAATCCTTTTGCTGGAAAAATTTATATTTCAACTTCAATATGAGATTTCATATATTTTAGTCTTCAATATATAATATATCTTTTCTATCTCAGTGAATTCCATTTCAGAAACCTATGAAAACTGCAATATGTGCAGTAAAATTTGGCAGTTAAATTCTGAAATATATTTCTCTCCCATTTCTTCTTCATATCTCAGGAAAATAAAAACTTTGTATAATTTTTCAAATAGTATTTCATAAAAATGAAAACATATAGAACTTTCTTACAAAATCTGATCTTAGAGAAAGAACTAAGTAAAGTTTCAAATGGCGACACTTTAAAATTTTATAAGCTGTGTTGTAGCGCATTTTAGAAGAAAGTACATTTACTGCCAAGAAAGCGTATTAAATAAACACTTAAATTTGGTTTTTGCTTGAGTGTGCAGTTTTAATAGTTTATAGGTAGCTATAATATAAGAATGTCTGACATACACAATTGAATTTTAGATGTTTGCTGTTTTCAAATATTTTTAATGTAAATTTTCAATAAATTGATGTTATAGAATATCAGTACATAAAATAAGCGGTCAATATTGAGAAAGAGTATATTAATATATAGCTGAAGTGTGTGGGTTTCTATGTAATAATATTGCTGTGAGAAATATGGTTCAGGTTTCTGTATTATGCTATGAATATATTGTTTGCCGGAAATGCAATCCTTTCATCTTATTGTACGCCTTGATTTACAGATTTTCAAAGCAGATCAAAATGTTGATAATTTATACAGATGAATACAATAATTTACACTGTCCAATATTTCACGAAATATTCTCTCTATTTCAAAATTACTGACCAAGTAAATAAAGACTCAAATTAATTGATAACTGTGTTCCGAACTGTCGTAATAAATTTTTCAAGTTGTATCCTTTCAACAAACTTTCTGAGAAATTATTAACAAGAAAAAGTTGTTTTTATTTGATTATTACATTATGTGGTTCGTAACTTTTATACAAGAACCATAAATTTTTGTTTTATCGGAAAAGTAGAAACTGTATTGAGATCATATTGGAGGCTGAGAAAATAGTGATATTTTGAAAGAAATACATATTTTGGAGCCCTAGATTAATATATGCTATAATGGGTCATGTGATTGATGAAAGATTCATTTTTATTGCTCAGTACATGGTCTATATGGCGAATAATTTGTGAAATGGCACAAACTGCAGATGATTGACTTTTAGAATGCCTCTGAGACAATACAATTCATACTGATCCAATGTGTGATTGGAAAATAATTCTCTAACAATCAATCCAGTAAATGAAAGCAACAAATTCCGTGAGTTTATTCGTTATTCCAATAGAAAACATGAGATTTTTTATATCCGTAGTTACAAATTTGATAGCAATTTATTAAAGCGTTCGCGACTAATCAACGAACCAATTTATTGTAAAACTGACATAAGTGTGGAAATAAGCGATTTAAAAAGAAGCGTTCATTACATGTATCGTGTTGAAACTCTGTGCCTTGAAGAGCAAAAATAATTTTATTCTAAAATAGATTCGAAAAAAGTTGAGCTGTAATATTGCTTTCAATAAAAAACGATCCTATAATGTGGGTTCACATTATGCCAGCCCAAATGTTAACCTTCACTGACTTTATCTTTCTATACGAAGAAATATGTGCCAATTTTTCCCACTCCAATATCAAAAATTTTGCGTCTTCACTTCCACTTCCAATAAAAAGTTGTTCCTTATATAAAATCTATATTCCACAACAGATCCGTATTATAATTATCTCCCTTGGAAATGGGATGCTTTAGAATGCTACTTCCTCAATAATTTGTTTACAGCATTCCTTCTTACATCAGTAACTTTTTTCTATTTTATCTATTGATAAATTTGTACATCAAAATTCATCAATGCTAGCTTAATATCCTAACCTGTGTTCAACATATTGCCTCAATATCTACTGTACAGCTAATCATATAGATTCTGTTCCAACCGAGGGTATGCAAGATTGCGTCAAAGATAGAGGCCGTCGGGATGCCAAACTTAATCGGCCATCCCTACAGAATTAGCTCCTAGTACATTTCCGCCCTGCACACCAAACGGATGTTAATATGTGCGACCTATCGATAGGATCAATAATTAATACAGCAAGACGATTTGTGCTACAAATTTAGGGTCCACTTCAACTAGCAAAATTACAATTTCACAATGCGTAACACTTGAGCAGTAAAATGATCTTTCTGTTTTCCTTTTGAAGACGTCTTCAACTGCCGGTTTTATAAAAGACCGAGTAAATTTACTCCCAGTGTAAATTTAAATAATTTATCAAATTCTGATCAGTTTCTTTATGACAATAAAATCATCGCCGTAAAATAATCGATTGTCATCTAATACCGTAAATTTTATTTACTTGAAAAGTAAATTAATCTGTCTTTTGTAAAACCAGGCATGGAAAAATGATTCGTTGGGAAATAATATCTACAAGAGATCGTTTTTTTTTGTTGGCATAAGGACTGCGTCTGTCGTGGGCCGGACAAAATAATCTTCCATTTCCGACATGGATGCAAAGCGAATACTAATAAAATCCAAAAATACAGAAACTGTTCAAAAAAAATTACAAACTGACTAGACATGAACAAAAAAGTAATCAAACTGAATTTATCTGATTTTCATCCTGAAATATTAAATTTGTTCCACTTGTGTTGAGCATCAAACCAAATGTCGATTCAATCACAAATAATCACATTAACACCATCTAATTTTAACAAAATTGCAAGATTCAATTGAAATGACATACGTTGGTATTCAAGCTAATGTGAAGTTTACGCAATTTTTCATGAATTTTGATATTGGACTGAATTGAATATTCAATAAAATTAATTTATAAATCATTCAATGAATGTTAATGGAAAATGAAGTCGAAATCACAATAAAAATCTCCCAGTAGATAAATACAGTGCAAATCCGGATGAATTCAATTTAAAATTCAAAACAAGAGTGATGATATCCCCGTAAAAGCTCGGATAAATATTACCAGAATGAATAATCACATTAAAATACCGTTATTGTGAGATTAATTCCCGCATTAGAGATTCTGTATGTAGAAATACGACTGGATAATCAATAAATGGATTAAAAGTTATGGAAGTATCATCTTCAGCATTTATCAACACCAATATTGGTACAAATAAATGATACTATGATAATTGTTCATCACATAAACGATCATTTCTCACTAAATTCAAACATCATCACAATTGAAGGTAAATTCAAAACGACGCATACTAAAAATATAAATCTGCCAGTTGCCGCCGACTTTTAAAGCGCTAATGATCGTAATTTAGCTAATCATAAGCATAATGAAGGTGCTCCTCTCTCGTCATAGAATACCCGGATGAAATTTACGGGCAGCATAGCCAAATACTTTTCATAATATCGCACACCTAATTGTGCAATAAGTACAAAAAAGTGATTGTTGATTTATGTCTGAAATCGATATTATGAAACGTTAGGTTTCAATAGCAATAGTGCCACATATTCTTCCGAAATTTGGAAATTAATACGGACTGATAATTCTGTATTAAGCGAATACAATTCTTTGCAGTGATTTGTATACGAATTCGGTTGTAATTATTATTTAAGATCATAATTCATTATTACAATTCAAGCAATAGTCCAGTCGACATGTACTTTGAGGTCGGAAAAAATGCGAACCTAATGAAACTTTAGTATGTTGTTTCTAATCACCCAATAGTGTTATTTCCATGTTTTCTGGCCAAAATTTCGCAAAGCAATTTTCAGGGGGAGAGAAAAACCACGAAATTTTGGTACTTTTTCCAGTTTTTGCCCTGTAACTTTTTCCCCTCCATTCCTACGTCTTGGATTATTAGGTTTAACTTTGTAGAACATCAAATTTCCGATAAATTTGATACGTGAAACTTGTTTGTAGACCCACTAAGTTCCAAGATACAGCACTTCAAAAAAGTGAAAAATTCCTGAAAATCTAAAAAAACATAAAAAATGGTGGTTGTCGCTGAATATCTTCGATTTTTCAACATTATTTACGGTATTATGGTACCTACTTTCATTCTGACGTAGAAATCAGTCAACAAACCACTCCTCACACCCTACCTATCTATGCCACCATATCTGGAGGCACGGTAGTGCCCTCGCCAAGACAAGCCAAGCAAAGCGCAACAACACTGCCCACCTTTCTCGAACAGCTTCGTCGTTTTTTTGAACTCTCATAACTTGGGTTTTGATTATACCAGATAAACAAAATTCTCGGGATATGATGTCAATAGTGGACTTATTAAACATATTGGCTGGTACCACAAGCTCTGTTTTAGTCTATACTAGCTATGTATATTCAAATAAATTTTGTAGAAATATATGTTTTCCGTAATTTGTATCTAAAGATTATTTTCTAAAGTATTTAGGAAAATTTTAATTGCTTCAAAACACATCTTGACACAATGCTCCTAGTATCGCCAAAAATAGATCTCGTGGTACTAGCCATAAAGTTTCAATTGCATAGTTCTTATACATTAAATTTTATTGATATCTAAAAAAACCCCGATTTCGTCACTGACTCGCTCACTGATGATCATCAGAATTCTTAGGTTATTTCCTGAAGTCCTAGAATGCTGAAATTTGGTATGTAAGCTAGTATTGGTACACAAACAACAGAAAAAATCAGAAAATTGGAACTTTCACTCCCCAATCCCTTAAACTAAGGGAAGGAAATTTGTACGCGACTTCCGCAAATTTTATGCTAGAGGTCTGAAAATTGATATAGGGACTACTTGTTATAAATAATAGTAGAATAAACACTCACTGAAAGAAGTGGAGTCCCACCAAAAATATTTTTAAGTAAAATGTTGCCAAGACGAGACCATATGGCTCGCACTGTCAAAAAGTTGTCAAATTGAGAGCCAAGTCTCTAATCCTACACGCTCTAATTCTACAAATCTCCTTGTCCATCTACCTGTCTAGCCACCACTCATTTAGAAGGGAACTATAAGGACTATTGTATAACAGAAAACTAATGAATAGTGAATAAATTTCTCACTTTGTGCCCATGTGAATGTATCGAAATGGCCAAGTCGCATATTTTGACTGAGGTGTAGAATTGTGAAGTTCTGACTTGTAGAATTAGAGCGTGTAGAGTTAGAAGCTTGGCCCTACATGGGATCTAATAACTCTTTGACAGTGCGAGCCATATGGCTTCGTCTTGGCAACTTTTTACATGAAAATGTTTTTGGTGAGATTCCACTTCTTTTAGTAAGTTTTTATTTTACTGTGATGCATAACAAGGAGTCTCTGTATCAATATTCAGATCTCTAGCATCAAAAATTGTGGAAGTCTCATACAAATTTCCATCCCCTAGTTTAAGTGGTTGGGAGTAGAAGTTTCAAGTTTTAAAATTTTGTTGTTATTTGTGTACTAATACCAGCTTACATACCAAATTTCAGTATTTTAGGACTTCATGAAGTAGCACAAGAATTTTGATAATCATCAGTGAGCGAGTCAGTGACGAAATCCGGGTTTTTTCAGATGTCTATAACATTTAAAGTATAAGAACTATGAAATTGAAACTGTATATGTTTAATAAGTACACTATTGACATTATATCCCGAGAATTTTGTTTATCTGGTAGGTATAATCCAAATCCAAGTTACGAGGGTTCAAAAAAACGACGAAGCTCTTCGAGAAAGGTATGTAGTGCTCTTGAGCTTCATTTGACTGGTCTTGGTGGGGGCGTTAATGTGCCTCCAGATATAGTGGCATAGGTAGGCAGGGTGAGGGGTGGGTTGTTGATTGATTTCTGCGTCAGAATGAAACTAGACACCATAAATAATGTTGAAAATAAAAGATATTCAGTGAAAACCCCCATTTTCAATGTTTTTTTTAGATTTTAAGAAATTTTTAACTTTTTTGAAGTGCTGTATCTTGGAACTCAGTGGGTCTACAAACAAGTTTTTCGAATCAAACTTATCAAAAATTTAATGCTGTACGAAATTGAACTTCATGAGCTAAGGCGTAGGAGTGAAGAGGAAAAAGTTACAGGACGAGAACTGAAAAAAGTGACAAAATTTCGTGGTTTTTTCCTCCCCCTGGAAATTGCTTCGCGAAATTTTGGTCGGAAAATATACATATAACACTATTAGGTGATCAAAAACAATATACCAATCATCAAGTTCGCATCTTTTCCTAATTTGCCCCTATTTTTCGACATGACGACTGGACTACAATATTAGTCAAGGTAAAATAGACATTCCAGTATGCATTAACTCCCAACAAACTGAATTTTTGTATAGGTCTTAAATACGTCATTATGAATGCTATGTCGAAAGTCTCCATCGATCACGCTTATGCGTTGTTTTTTATCCGATGTCAAAGGTCACAAATCTTCATTTTCTGCGTATATTTTTAAAACGATGCGAGCTGCTGAAAAATTGGAGAAAAAAGTTGTAGATCGTGAAATTCTCTACAAAAAAGGTGTCAATACTTTTTTTTCACGAACCACCGTTCTCGAGCTATCACGATTTCAATCCATAGGTATTCACACATTTCCGCACCACTTCTGAAGTAGTGTACTCAGTGCCTTTTTAACGTGGTTTCCCCAGTAGGAATACTCCACGATATATTTTGATCCAGGAAATTCAATGGGATAATATTTTATTGATATAATGAAATATTAGAAGAAGATTTTAAAAACAAGGAGTTGAGAGACTTTTATCAGGAGGCCAAGAAACAAAGAACAGGGTATCAACCGCCACTAGTGTACTGTAAAAATGAAGAGGGAGAACTAGTTACAGCAAAGGACAAACTACATGCATAGGAAGAATATTTCAATAAAGTGCTGAATGAGGAAAATCTGGCTATGGGAACTACAGATGAAACCGAAACAACTCAACAAGAAAGGAATAGTATGGAATAAAACCCACCAGACATAATTGAGATTCGAAAAATACTGAACCAATTGAAAAATAATATCAAACTGGTTTCAGAATCTAAATAAACATAAACTGTATGGAGCACTCGCAGAACTAGGAATACCCAAAAAATTGATAAGATTAATTGAGATGACCCATGAAGAGACAAAATGCAGAATCCTGATGGATGGAGAAAAATATAGGTTGGAAGAGGTAAAACTTACGAATTCGAGAAAGTTCAAAACTTTGTTTACTTGGGTGTTACGATAACAAACAACAATAGCAAAAAGCGGGATATTATGACATGGATAACGAAACGAAACAGAAGTGCGGAAGCTATGGGGAAACTATTAAAATCAAAAAGTGCAAAAAAGTGGTTGTATAAAACCATCATAAGACTAGTGGTACTGTACGGTAGTGAAATGTGGGTGCTAAACAAGACTATGCAAAATAAACTAGAAGTGTGGGAGAGACAAATTCTGAGGAAGATTTATGGTGGTAAAAAAGAGGGTGATGTGTGGTTAAGACGATCTAATACCGAGCTTATGGAGCTCTATAGTGAGCCTGGGATAGTGGAAGTGGCTAAAGCACAAAGGATACGGTGGCTAGGGCATGTGCTGAGACTACCAGAGGACAGAGTAGTAAGAAAGATGTTAGACGAAGGTGTGGTGAAATAGAAAAGAAGGGGAAGACCAAAGGAGAGGTGGTATGACGCGGTGAAACTTCACGCAATTAGCACAGGACCGTGAAAAATGGCAAAAAATTATAACAGAAGCCATAGGCCTGCTTGACCTGCAGCGCTAAATTATATATATAATGAAAATTGTAGCAGCAATAAAATTCTACATGATCATTCGTTTATTCCTCTCCGTTCTCTTCCTTCTCTTCGTGTTCAATTTGTGTTGACTGTTCTAAGAAGAGAGTTATATTAGTTAGATCCTCATCGATTTCTAAAGAATCGTCACTTGTTGCATTTGATTCAGCAATAATGCAAAAGTGGCTTTTACAATTTGTACAGACTGATGAACAAAGCAATCTAACTTTTTTCTGCTCGACACAATTGTTCGTGCAGCATTTATTGAAATTACAAAAAATTGTATTCTGCAGTTTCTCTGGAGCAGGTGGAAGTAAAGTCTGGATTGGCTTCAAACTATTATTCATCAATTTACAGTCCCAGTCTTCAGGGTTCAGTTCATTGTCCAACCACACTTGCACTTGGTAGAACACACAAAACAAGTGTTGATAAGCAGACGCAGATGTTGGAAGGAAACAAAATAACTGCACTGTCTTATTTCACCTTCAGTCAAAGATTCACTGCAAATAAAGCAAACTTCTGACATTTTTATAGAATTTTGTAACGGCACAGTTTAAAATGACTATTTCACTCATAGATTTCTGAACCAATCAAAATTCAAAATTTTACCTACTTACCTTGTGTCATTCCGACAAAACACCCTCACACAAATTTTTTCGCAACCTTCTAGCCAATCAACTGCTGTATTTTCGTAACTAAGACAGTTTTGATAAGTGAAAAAATTTTGACGTTTAAATAACTTCCTTAACAATATTTTGTTTACATTTTTTATCTCCTGTGAAAATTCCGAACGTCACGCAAATTTGACATAAAAATGAATAGATTCGGACAGGAATCAAAACAATGTTTACAAAAAGCGATTGTCAATGTTACACCTCCAAATACAGTTAAAACGCGATCATCTATATGGAATCAATTTAGTGAGTTCTGTCAGGGAAAAAGAATATAAGATATTAGCTGATACTCCAGTGATTCAAATATCTGATATTCTTCAAGATTGGAGGTATAATATGAAGAAAAAGAATGGGGATGATTATAAAGAAATGTGTATTGAAACAATCTAGAATACTACAGCAAAAATTATAGAAGAAAAATACTTCAACGAATATAACCATAAGATTGATTGGAGAACAACAGCTTATTAAAATTACTGGGCATTCTATAAAACTATATCTTCAGCTCGATACTGAACATCATTTAAACTCATTTCATAGTTCAAGAAGCGTTGAAACTACTTTATCTGCACCTGGACCATCAATCTTTACTTCTGAAACTAAAAATAATAGCCCGAATCCTTTAAATATGTATAATAATTGTACGTTTAATATATAAAATAAATAATTCGTAAAAATGTAATACTATACTCTGTAATGTTCGTAGTATTGTAAAAAAACAAAATTGACGTTCTCATTTGTACATTCTGCATTCTGGAAATAGTCTTCCGAATACCAACTCAATAAATAAATTAGTTTTATTGGGTATAAGTTCTGTAAATTTATTAGAAACACAACGTTTCAACAGCAAAGTGCTGCCTTTTTCAAGTGAAAATAAATATAAATATAAATAAACAAAATTGTCAAAACAACAAAAATAAAAATAAAAGTACAGATAATAACTAGATTAGTTTAAAATATATTAACTCCTAGGATCGTAGAGCTCAGCCTGTGATTGATGATTCAATATCCACAGGTCTTCAGGAGATAATAATGAAGGTCTAAATAGGGAAATTGTCAGCTCCTTGTGGTTCTAGGTCAATCTGGCTCTACTCAATAAATTGCTAAGCAACAAGCTCTCGTAACAATCCAAAAAATTTTCCGGTAAAATTTAACCACTTATGATATTATGTATGAAAAAACCATCTACAAACACGTCCATTTACTACAAAAAACAGTTCAAAACTGACTGGACTGTTGATGTTACTTAAGGCCAAGCGACTGATGGAATTAGGGACGGCCGTTATCTAACCCAATCTTATATGTTCCACGTATAGTATTTGAGTGCACGAATCACAAAAACCAATACTCCATTATTTTTTTTTTTCAAATGATGCATACTAGCCACATACGAATGTATATTTGTATTTCTAGGTTTGAAATCGCGATACCTCGAGAACAGTGCTTTGTAGGAAAAACTATTGACACCTTTTTGGTAGATAATTTCACGTTCCACAAATTTCTGCTCACCCATTTTTCCAGTAGCTCTCACCATTCCAGAGATATACGCAAAAAACGAAAATTTGTGACCTTTGACGTCGGATAAAAAACAAAGTACTAGCGGGATCGATGAGGACTTTCGACATAGCATTTGTAATGAACTGAACAAAAATTCAGTTTTTTGGAAATTAGTGCAAGTTTTGCTTTCGTCTATTTTGTCTGAGCTAACTGCCCGGCAATCGCACGAAAAAAATTATTTTTTTCAGAGTCTTATTTCCGACATCAAACATTAGTTCTTTCTAAAAAATTAAATACCAAGAAACCATATCCTTCCGGTGCGGTCTCTGGAGTAGTTAGCAAAAGATGCACAAAGGGCAACCGATATATCGCAAATATTTGCCTATGTTCTCTGTAAATTTATCTGGGTGCTCTATGACGAAGAAGGAGCACCTTTCCTGAGTCTATGATTAACTTAACTACGGTGGTTGATTACAACACACAAATTGGCGGTTACTGACGGCTTTATATTTTTCAGTCTATGTACATACTTTAGAGTCCACCTTCTAATCGTATTCATTTTCTTTTTGTATATGAATGATTCCAAAGTTTTCGAATGAGCGGTATCGGAAATATTCCGTATGAGATAATTTTTTCCAAATTGTTATTTCTCCGCCTAATAATTTTGAAGTGAATTAAATTTAAAGAAAAATGAGCTATTCCACAAAAGCTCAAATAATTATCACACTTACGGCCGGTTGCACCGCTTTAGCCTGAATTTCAAGCTTCAGTCAAACAAAAAATATGGAATCAAAATAATGACAGCAATGTTTATATCACATTTGACTTTTGATTTTTAAGACGATATTGCTCAATTGAGGGAGACCTTAAAATCTTGGAATACCAGTACAACTAGCTTTTACTTCTCCAATTCAATTCATTAATTTTAGTTACTTGACAAAGAGACAGGCAGATATTGTACAAGGATGGAGACGGATTCTAGAAATGCCTATTACATCAATAAAGGACGTTTCAAGTTGAATGTGAAGTACAAATACTAAGAAAGTGTATTTTCTTCCCATTTATTAGTCGAATGAATTCTTCACTATCTATTTTATTAGGAAGCACTGCAAATGCATCTGTATACGAATTCGGTTGAAATTATCTTTCAGGATCATAATTCATTAATACAATTTGAGCAATATTGAACTTAATGAAAGAGAGAACAAAGAATAGATATTAAAGGTATTGAATTCTACAGATTCGGTCCCACCTGGACCTTCTTCAGGAGTGAAAAAAATTTTTGACGGAAAAAACTTCCTCATTTTCATTAAAATAAGCTTAATAGGTTCTTAGAGCACCATTGATCATTTTATACGCACAAATCCATTTTACTGCTGAGGATGGTCCAGGTGGCACCAAAATTGTGAAGTACAAAGAAGAATTAAGGTCTGTGATTAAATTTCATACCCACATCAACGTACCAGACAGTATCATCAATCATTTTCATCAAAATATATATTTATTGAGAAGTTTTTGAATAATTCATCTTGAAATTGCGATAATTAATTGACCCAATTCATTAATAATTATAATTATGTTGTCTAATAGATGCAAGTTTGTCTGATCATTTTCCCATTCAAAATTCAATCAAAATCATTGGATTATAATCAATATATTTGCATAATAAAATTAAATTCAACAACAGGAGACAACAACAACTTTCATTTGTCTTTTAATATCAACAAATTAGTCCATAACCAAGGTAATATTTATGTACGACCAACAAACGACATTGAAATGAGAAGTTCAACTCGAAAATTCCTCAGGGAAAAATTAGAATAATTTACAGTTGCTGTGTCAGTAAGAGGATTAGTGAAACCATATTTTTAATTCATTTGAACCAAAATGAGAACGAATTCACTTAGAAAATATGGGATTTCGAATTTGAAGTTGCCTCTTGCGACCCAGGGAGAACCGGGTTCCATCTCAGGTGGGGTCAAATATGGCAATCAGTATTCAAGAAAAATTATATTACTGGTAAATGCGTCCAAAGTATGAAAATATCGATTTACTGCGTCAAAGTATTAAAATTGAAATATCGGAGAAAAATAAGCAAATTTTTATGAATTACACATGAACCTTTTTTTACTGAATAAGATATGAATGTTGAGAAATATTGAAAGTCTTGTCCTCTCAGGACTATAACTATAATAAGTAAGTAAATATCTCATATCTCAAATCTTATGTTGTTACAGCTTAACCAATAATAGCCGGAACTGAGGGAATCCGAAATTATATTTGCGTAATGATTCTGCATCAAGAATAGTACTAATAAATTAATTATTCCGCCTTTGAAATTTAATTGCGCTACATCGTGTTAGCTGGAATCTAAACAACGAACTCTAGTTTTATCTGTAATCAGCGTTGAAATGACTTCATTATATTCTACACAATGTACCCAATATTGTTAATCAAAACGTTCCTGTATTACAAGAATTTCGTAATTAATATCCTCATTCATTCTATTCTATGATTATCTATGTAATACAATCCATTATAGCATTAACTATCCGAATAGAAGGTAAGCCTTTTATTTAAAGTTGCTTTGTCAAATTTATTTTCGTCACAAAAAGTTTATGTCAAGCTATTTTTTTACTACTAATCTACTGCATTTTGAATATAATAACTCTGTAAATTTCACGAAGAGAAAATACTCTTTGTTCTGTGAAATGGTGAGAATATTTCGTATGATACAGAACTAAATAAAAGTGTTCCCAACTCCTTTGTTCTTTTGTGAAATATTGACGTATTTTTCATCCTATTCGCCAGGGTAAACAAAGTGAGCATTAAGTTACTGGTATAATCTTAGGACCTGTTGTTTTGTAACGAAATTTTATACATTAATATTAGCACTAAAACTGGAAAAATATAAATTACAAATGACTTTCACAAATACGGGGTGTGACAAAAAATATAGGCTGTATACATTTTCAAATGGAAAAAATTCTACTGTTTTTCAGCACATTTATGATGAAATTATTCTGGATGAACACATTAAGTGTGAAACTTTGCATGCAAATCAATAAATACAATCTATTTTTTGCTTATTCGATAGTATATTATGTATAAGGACCGAACGGTAGTCGTTATTGTCCAGGGTGAAGTTGGCTGCACTAGACAAAGCGTAACTTCGTGCAACCAACTTCACGCGTAACAACAATGACGGTCGTTCAGTGTCCATGTTACATACGATACTTTTTGATGATTTTTATCTTCCTTCTTAACTGTGGGTAATGGATGTCATTGGTATTTTCTCATTTTATTGTTATTTGTCAAGCTGACATTTTGAAGAAAATTGTATCAAATTGTACAGACGTGGACTCACACAAAACTCACTTGAGAATTTGAGTACAATAAGAAGTTTTTTGAAGAAGCAAAATATTTTTGTGTCTTGGCCGTTCTTCCGTGTAGCTTGTTTATTGCCTCAAAATGTATCTCTTCTTCCACTTTTAAATAACATTTTTCAAAACATTATTCATTCCACTGGTACTTTTGTACTAGATTATCCAAATAGAATTCATATTGAATTATTAAGAAAAGTATTCTATTTATAATATGATAAAAAACTGTTTCTGAATAGTCTAGTCGGCATGTCGAAAAATAGGGGCAAATTAGGAAAAAATGCGAACTTGATGAAACTTTGGTATATTATTTTTGATCACCTAATAGTGTTATATATATATTTTCCGACCAAAATTTCCCATGTAGAGCAAAGCTTCTAACTCTACACGCTCTAATTCTACAAGCCATAACCTCACAATTCTACACCTCAGTCAAAATATGCGACTTGCCCATTTCGATACATTCACATGGGCACAAAGTGAGAAATTTATTCACTATTCATTAGTTCTCTGTTATACAATAGTCCTTATAGTTCCCTTCTAAATGAGTGGTGGCTAGACAGGTAGATGGACAAGGAGACTTGTAGAATTAGAGCGTGTAGGATTAGAGACTTGGCTCTCAATTTGACAACTTTTTGACAGTGCGATCCATATGGTCTCGTCTTGGCAACATTTCACTTAAAAATATTTCTGGTGGGACTTTACTTCTTTCAGTAAGTTTTTATTCTACCATTATTTATAACAAGTAGTCCCTATATCAATTTCCAGACCTGTAGCATCAAAATTTGCGGAAGTCTCGTACAAATTTCCTTCCCCTAGTTTAAGGGATTGGGAGGTGAAAGTTCCAATTTTCAGAATTTTGTTGTTATTTGTGTACCAATACTAGCTTACATACCAAATTTCAGCATTCTAGGACTTCAGGAAGTAACCTAAGAATTCTGATGATCATCAGTGAGCGAGTCAGTGACGAAATCGGGGCTTTTTTAGATATCAATAAAATTTAAAGTATAAGAACTATGCAATTGAAACTTTATGGCTGGTACCACGAGCTTTATTTTTGGCGATACTAGGAGCATTGTGTCAAGATGTGTTTTGACGCAATTAAAATTTTCCTAAATACTTCAGAAAATAATCTTCAGATACAAATTACGAAAAACACATATTTCTACAAAATTTATTTGAATATACATAGCTAGTATAGCCTAAAACAGAGCTTGTGGTACCAGCCAATATGTTTAATAAGTCCACTATTGACATCATATCCCGAGAATTTTGTTTATCTGGTATAATCCAAATCCACGTTATGAGGGTTCAAAAAAACGACGAAGCTCTTCGAGAGAGGTAGGTAGTGAGTGCTGTTGCGCTTTGCTTGGCTTGTCTTGGCACTACCATGCCTCCAGATATGGTGGCATAGGTTGGCAGGGTAAGGAGTGTGTTGTTGACTGATTTCTACGTCAGAATGAAACTAGGTACCATAATACCATAAATAATGTCGAAAAATCAAAGATATTTAGCGAAAACCGCCATTTTTCATGTTTTTTAGATTTTCAGAAATTTTTCACTTTTTTGAAGTGCTGTATCTTAGAACTTAGTGGGTCTACAAACAAGTTTTACGTATCAACTTTATCGGAAATTTAATGTTCTACAAAGTTGAACTTAATAATCCAAGGCGTAGGAATGGAGGGGAAAAAGTTACAGGGTAAAAACTAAAAAAGTGCCAAAATTTCGTGGTTTTGCTCTCCCCCTGGAATTTGCTTCGCGAAATTTTGGCTAGAAAACATGGAAATAACACTATTGGGTGATCAGAAACAACATACCAAAGTTTCATTAAGTTCGCATTTTTTCCGACCTCAAAGTACACGTCGACTGGACTAGAATGATTAAAGTTTGAAGACCACTAATTAAATTCTCAAAAAATTCTTAAAAGACTGTAAATATTCTGTTCTTAGTTCTTTTATAGTAAATGCAGATTCTCAACTCTTATATCCTTTTTTTTTTAACCCAGTCTCTTTTTTTGGATTGTTCTTAAACTCGTTTCCAAATCAGCAATGCCAATAATTGAAGAAAGAAATGTACTCGCTATATTTTTCTACCTTTTTCACATTCCAAATACGATAAAAACAGTTGAATGATGCAAATAACAATAAGACTCAAAGATATAGATTACCATGAAGCTGTCAATGAGTTGAAGAAACGGCAACGCCCACTTTGCAAGACTCTAAATAGCGGCGCCTCTATTTGACGGCGACTCAAATTTTATCTCTTCTCTTAAGACTCAAATCTCAAGTGAGTCTTGTGTGAGTCCGCGTCTGAACAGTGCTTTATGGAATGTGCTCTTTATAGTGTTTGCATTTGCTGTAAACATAATAGCTGAGAAAATGTGAAAAACAGAATGTAATTGCAATCAATAAAATAATGTGATTTATGTTTCCTTGTATTAGTTTTCTGGATCGCAATTGCAAAAATTTGTTGGTAAAATCAATAAAATATTTCTAAACATTCATTTAAAGAAAAAGTCAGCAATGTTTCAAAAAGTATGTCATGCAACACGGACACTGAACGACCGTCATTATTATCACGGGTGAGGCTGCACAAAACTATGTCTTGGGCTTTGAATTCACCTTTGACGAATGCAGCCAACAACAATAATGACGATCGTCCGGTCCTTGTAGCATAATACACTAGTTATTGATTGTCTGGATCTGCAATAGTTGTGCCAATAGACAAGAAAATCAGTTTTTTGTGATATTAAAGTAACTACAGAATATTCACGTTGGTAGTTGACCATAGGGTAGCAATTTAAGGCTACTGATACAAAATGCAAATCACATTGGCATCATGGCTTGACACATCAATAATACTCTGTTTAACATCAGTCGCTTATTAAAATAATTATTAATATGGGTGATTTTATGAAAACCGTATACAGACGACACGATAGTATTTTTTCTTGTGTGTATTGAAAATTCAAAACTCATCGGTTCAATGAAGGCGCTGAAAACAATCATTTGATATGTCATATCACAACATGACTTTGATCTTAGTTTTTATTTTATTATTTTTTCTAACATATAAGTTCTTCTGCAGCTTGCCTCTCTTTTCAATAAAATATTTTCAATTTTCTCAGAAGCAAAGCAGTAACTGAAAAAATATTGTTTTATATTTGATAAACCGTTGATTTAAAAGTTTTGAATAAATTCACATTATTTCAGCTCACTGAAGCATATATTCCCACAATTTGAGTGATTTTAGACTATATATCAAGAATAGTTGTCAGATGGTTGGAAAATTTGTAGAAGTCCAGAAATTTTGCGTTTGTTTTCGTGTCCAGTGCTCAACAACTACAGCACTTACAAACTTGAAATTGGTACTAAATGAAAGCAGCTGTTCCGCAAACTTGCACAAACTGCTTGATTTTTTTATTCATACACCCACTTTTGGATGAAAAATTAAACAAAAAATCAAAAGTCAATTCTTACTGATCTATACATAATTCAAATCTGAAAATTGCTGCACAGAATGAGCAACATATCAGTTATAAAATTTTGTACCTCAAATTTTAAACTGATATGGATTAGTACTCATTTTAGGGTAAAAATATTTATTTCAATAACTCGCGAGTTCCTCAATATTGTCGTGCAATTTTTGATGTTAGTATCAGAATGAATTAAACTTTTGTTTTTATGATCAATTTGGGCCAGCACATGACCACCTGTTACTCATTTTCTCAAATCTGTAGTTTTGGAGGTAATTACACCAAATTTCCAGGAAATTTTTTTTATATAAATTTGATAAAGATTAAAATATTATTTTAGTGTACAACATATGAACTCTCGGCAGTAATAAAGACTAAAACGTCCTTTTGAGTTTGTACGTGCACAAGTTATGCATAAAATAGATACAATTTGAAGCTAATACTAAATGACAGCTGCTGTTTCTTAGGTTCGCCCAAACTGCTTGATTTTAAGCTCAGTGATTATGGGAAATCTCCAAACTAACAAACATTCATGAACTGCCAAAAATGCGCTTTGATCATCAAGATGATTTTTTAATTTTTTTGATAAAAATACAATTGCGATCCTAAGCATGCCGTGCCAACGGCGAGCGGGTCTACGTAGTATTGAGAATTTTTCTCTGCCTGGAGGAGATATTTATAATCGTAATTAAAGATAAAATCAGTAAAAGACCATTTACAACAATAATATAAACTTAAAGACCTACATTCATTACATTTCTCAGTAGTTATCCTTTGAATTATGACTACCTTCCTTTATCTTATACCTTTTTTTTTATTCTGAACTTCCTTGAATTTGAAACAAAAATCCATCCCTATAGCTTCATAAAATATGAGTTCTTGTTTTGTTGAAAAAGAATTATATAGAAAAATATTGAAAAGAAATATCAGAGATTTTCAATAAACTTATCGAGAATGGAATATATACATTTAATAATCACACTATTCTTCCAATAGGGGTGAGATGTTGACATGAACCCCAAACCACTGTTCAATCACCTACAATTCTACATTGTTTAAACACTTCTCTTTCGTGTAATCCTTGTTCATGATTCTATTCATACGAGTTTGCTTATTATTCATCCAGTAATCATTTCACATATACAAACCAATGCAACTGATTCGTTTATTCTCTCTCAGCCACAATTTCTTCAATATTACATTATTCATATATTCATTCTAGGAAGGGGGTCTCTTTTGTTTACCTGTGTTGATCTGGAATAGTTCTACCGCCTTTCAAGAGGCTGCTAGAATTATCTGGGAATATTCCAGACTTTCAATGAGGAAATCTATTACAATACTTCCAGTTTTGCACCATCATATATGCGATTTCAGATAAATGATATTTTAAATAAATTAGAACGCATTTGGTAGACTCAAAACTTACAAGATAAATGTTACACAGAAAGAATTTATGTATGACTGTGTTCACAGCAGAACGCTCATGCTGAGTTTTGTTTCAAATTGCGTACAGTTTTATGTTAGAAAAATTACCTAAAACTGGATACAGAAAGTTAGATGAAATTGTAGCAATTTATTAAAATCAGCAAAGTTCTTAAAATGATATAATCAAATTGAACTTTTTCTTGAGTTTTTCATTAATTTTCAGAATGTAATGCAAAAGTTGTCTTTTAATGTTGCATATAGCCAATATAGCGAACAGTGAATCGACTTGAAGTGTTTCATTATCTTCTCATAAAGATTGATACACTTTTGCATTCGTTCAAATTAATTTCAAAGCAGATACTCCAGTCTCCAGTTGAGACAGTTAGAATTGCTATTTCGAGGACATTAATTCCTTCTTCTGGCGACTTGAATCGTTCGCAGTCCATTTATGATTCCTGAGAACGTAAGATAATCTTTGAGACTTGGGCTAGGATTGTATAGACGGTGATCCAATAATTCAATGCTTTGCTGCTCTAAAAACTAAATTATCTTTCAAGTTGTGTGTGAGCTTGATATGCCTTGAGGATGATTCGTCGTTCTAGTTTCATTGAATTACCAATTCAACCCAATGGGCATCAAGTATTTCCGATCTTCAGAAAAAATTACCTAGCCTATTTGAACAATAGCTTTTGTCAGATATTGACGTTTATTCTCAGGTTCATAGGACATAATTCATAATTCGTCACCATCTCTCATCAAATCGGATGAATATTTTTTGCCACCAATTAACACGAGCTGCCTTTGTCACACACACAATTCATCTTGTAGGATTTTTGGATTGAGGTCTTTCAATTACACAAACTGTCGCATATTGATTTTTCTTAATCAGCTAGCGTACAGTATCAATATTTTTTTAGGTGACTGCTGTTCTTGGTTGACTTGTCCTGTAATTGGCGCTCAGAATGTTGTGCTTACGTCGGAATCTGCAGTATCAAAGGGAAATTGTCGATTGATGTGGTGCAACTCTGTTGTTGTAATAACCTGGGAAAACAATTATGCGGAATTTATTTATACTCAATTAGATTAATTGTAACTGTAATTTAGACTAACTAAATCTTGATTTTCCACGGTTCATTGATGGCTCTCTTTATTCGGCTGTATCTACAAGCAATATTAAAAGGACAGTGCTTGTATTTTTTATTTATGATTATTATAAACTTGGATTGAAAACAAAAATTGCCAACCTCAGTAATTCTTTTTCCAAAAGCCGGAAGCGCATATACACCAAATTTCCGTTGCGGTGCCCCATTATTTTTCAAAATAAGCATTTGTTTCCTATGTGAGACAGATGAAAAATAAATTGTCGTTACAAGATAAGTACGATTGGAGATTATTAAATGTGATGGAAGATTAAGGAATATCAATGAGAAATACAATCGGTGAAAAATGAATTCATGGAAAATAAATGTAGTGGAAATAAGGGAATACAGGTAATTATATAATTCTTTCTTTTCTAACTCTACAATTTCGGCTACACCTTAGCCATCGTCAAGAGCGCTCCTGAAGATGGCTAAGGTGTAACCGAAACTGAATTGACTAAATTTCCTTATTTCCACTACTTACATTCACTAATCCAGTCAGCTTCAACTATTTGATCTAAAAAAAATAGACAAAACTAAAGAACTAACATAGAATTAGACTAGTCAAGCATCCGAGCATTCAGAGTATTAAATAGGAACCTACTACTAACGATCTGAATATCTTCGTAAAAAAATTGTTCCTCTGACAAGATAATTAAAAAATGAGTAATTCTCAAAGAATAAAAATATTTATGATTAAAGTTAGTTTCAACGGAGTACAAAATTAACATTTATATTAAAAGTATAATCACACTGTATAATAATAAGTTTTAAAAAAGCTCCCATTCGTACAATACTTTCATATTTTCTTATCCTAGTCTTATGTTTTATTGCTTCTGATCGGTAACGATAAAGGAAACAAACAATAAGTCATAATTTTTCTGTTGTAACTTATTTAAAATCGAATTAAACTCTTGTTGACTCTATTATTTACGTGAAAAATATTTTTTCTGTGTTCGAACAAGTAATAATGTAAACAGCCTGCTCGCCAAATCTATTTCCGTCAATCACGGCTTTTATAGTCAATCACTCGATTTTCCTTGATGGAAATGATAAAAAACATGTTTTTCAAGAAGTAATTTAGTTAGTGATTTTTCTGAGAAAAAATAGAATCTGCTGAAAGGTTGTTATAGTAATAGAGGAGTAGATATCAGATTGCGTAAAATAAACTTGTCTACCTTACAAAAAATGATAGCAATGATGGGTAGTCTCAAAAGTTTTGAGATTGTATACCTAATGCATCTATATGCAAGCAATTACAGGTAATAGTTATTCAAGATACAAGTACAAGATACTAATATTCAACACAGTTCTAGAAATGACTTTTTGTTTCGGATTAAGGGAAGATCAGAATAAGAAGAAGGTAAAGGATGATTAAGAAGAGAAGCCATAATTCAAAAGATAACAGAGAAACGCTGATAAATATAGGTCTTGAAAATTATATTATCATTTTAAATAGTTTATTACTGATTTGATCTGTAATTACTATCATTTATTTTACCATAAGTAGTTGAAGTATTATCGATTATTTTTGTGGTGCTATCACTCATGTTTATTGTGCTTGTGAATACCACTCGTACTGCACACTCGTGGTATTCAAACGCAAGCACAATAAACATCCGTGATAGCACCACAAGAATAGTTTATAATACTTTAACTACAAATGGTATATGGAGGACTATTCCAGGAGTCAAACCATTTTTTCAAATTAGTTTTCTATGAATCTAGTAACAACTCACGTAATTTTCATAGGAACGAGTAGACAAACTTCTGTCAAACTGAAAAATTAAAATTTCTTGCATTTTCTTTGACGAATAATAGAGAAATATATTGCGTCTTGATATGGAATCTAGTTCAGAAAGGTTTGGTGATAGATCAGAAGATAAAATTGATGAAGATATTCAGAAAAATATTCCATTAAATACGAAGAAAGCACAAATTGGAGGTATCCACATCTTTGAGTAAAATACTCACTCTGACCACTAGTGTAATACCCGATGGTATTTCTACACCCACTGATATGCACCGTTTCTATGGCGATTTAGCATTGTTAACTTTGTTATAAATACTACGAATGGAATAGTCATAAATATTCTCTCCAGGCAAAAAAGAATCATAATTATTTGATCCTGGTACCCTCATTATCGATCGCAAAAACATTAAAAAAAACATTTATTAATAATGAATGATACTCAATCAAATCACAAATTGTAAATTGATTGGTCGAGTGATAATGTTATGTTGACGAACCTTCACTGAAAAATAATTAATTCACGATTTGGCTTCAGTCTTCGGAAACTGAATCTATAGTATCTCATCTATTATTTTCGAATCAATCAATATGAAGCTAAGAGTTGAGATCGTTTCTCATATCTTGTATTCTATATTTTTGTTGTCTGCGTTCATTGAGATAAATGTAACAATATCCTTCATGAAATTACTTTGTCGGTTTCTTTCAACTTCTCGTGCCAAAATAATAACTCTGTTGGAAAAATGTCAACCAAAAATTATATTTCTTTTCTGTGTCATTTATTTGGTGGAAAATATGTAATTTTTTTGCTCGACAAATTTTATTAATCAGTATTAAGACATTGGTAGAAGCAAATGTACTTCAATAGAACATTTAAACTTAATCAAACACATTGACAATTGATAAACTATATTTTTTTTTACTTTCGCTATACTCATGACATGAAAACGTCTATAATCTCAGCCGAATCATGAGACATTCAGAAATAGGCTCCTTCCTCTCAAGTGGAATACAATGAAGTACCGTATTTTCATGTTGTTTCCAACTTCCAAGCAACAAACTCGGTATTACAGTCTTTGGTTTATCCCAAGCGCAGCTTAATTATTTTTGTATAGCTTGTATAGAGCTAACTGGAAGGATGATGGGACGGCAATCACAGCTGGCAGTTACCTAGCAAATACCACAAAATTTTGTAGGTATAAAATGGAAAAAAAACAGAGTTGTACTGAAAAATTATTATTTTCTTGGATTTCCTACTACAGAATTCAAGATAAAGTCAATGATTTAACAATAATTATTATAAAATCTTCAAACAACATTTTTACAGACAGTTTTTTAAGTGATAACTTTTTATAAAAAAAATTTAACCAATGATATTTTGATTTGAATTCCTTTTATATAGCTAACTAATTAGTCATATAACGGAATAAAGATCACTCAGATTTCGGGATTTGTACTTATTCTAACGGTACATATATTCACATTAATTGCAAAATTTTCCCAAGTACAAACACTTCCTGCTGTGGTGCTGCGACCTGCCAATTAGTAAGTCAGTCATCCTTCCAGTTAGCTCTATACACGATATAACAATTATTTGAATAATCGTTATCAGGTTGTACTTAGGATAAATCAGAGAATATAATACCTGGTCTAAGAATCAAGTATTATTTTTATTCAAATTTTCGATAATTACTTTTTCGTAGATCTAAATCTTATGTAGAAGAAGAGGTTTTCAAAAAACTTTGTATGTGTGTGAGTGATTATTCAAGGCTGTGTATGCATCTCTGGTCAAAGTATCTAGACCGATTTTGCTCAAAAGTTTTATAAAATTCAGAGAATTAAATATGGTTTTTTTCATGTTAATAGAATATTAAGTTGGGACATTTGCGAGATATCTGTAGAACATTTTAATTTTAAAAAAATGAAATTCAGAGACATTGTGTCTCATTAGAATACAAATCTAAGAATCGGTTTTTGAAATATCACTTAAGACCAGAGAGCAACTGACGACTCGTGTTGCGTCTTTATTATTCTGGGATTTAAATCCTGACTATCTGGATTTGACTATACACTACTGACGAATTCTAATAAGGACGAAACACGTGTCTGCAGTTGCTCCCTAGTCTAAAATGAAGTTTCCAAAAACTGATTCTAAGATTTGAATTTTTGTGAGACACAATGTCACTGAATTACAATTTTTCAATGTTTTTTTCAATTTAATCAAAATGAAAAAGAATGAATCCGTATTGAAAGAGAAACTGTCCTCTTGAACTGCAGCTAGTCACCAAGTGATAAAGCTACTAAATCGTTTATAGAGTCTCAAATAAAAAACTAAAATAAAAGTTGACGTAACATAGCTGTACTTGAAATATTCATTGATCAGATTCCTCAAGAATTTGATCTAATTTCTCACTAGTAAACGAGAAAATGAGCTCAGCAGAGCCGTACCATTCATTTTTAACTGTAGTATGTATCTTATATCAAATAGACATGGAATAAATGTTATTATTGAATAAAAAAAGGTGTCCCACTTTCAGGGAAAAGAATTTTTCGGCAATAATATTGAGTTAAAATAACGTCAAATCAGAACAATATTGGTCAATGAGTTTTGTATTCGGGCTAAGCAGCACAGATTCATCCATGAATAGCATCAGTCACACACATTGGTAATCTTTAAGAACCTCTTTTATCTACGATCGTATAAAAAGGAACTATTTTTTATAACATATTCAATATGGAAATTATGCCACTGTGCAATTATTGACGAGGCTTGCCGAGACGCTTAAATTATTGACTGAATGTCATAATGTTTATTTATACTTATATTGCATACAAATTTTCATATTTTGACAATTATTAACCACTTATCAAGAGAGCCGAAAGCACAAAGTGACATTCAGATTCAACAAATATCCAAACAAATGGAACAATGAGAGGTGCTACAAACATGCATTCACAGAAATTCAGCTGCTACGCGTTTCAATAGTGGTAAAACTGAGACTCAACAAAGCCCACTTACTTAACGCACGGCTGTATAAAGAAGTTTATAATATGATTCATTAGTAAGACTAACAGTATTTTAATAAACATATGATATTTCAACTCAAACTTCCAAGAACATTTACAGCAACTTCAACGACAACAATTACAAATATTGTTCACTTGATTCTTGATAGGAATAATCAAAATAACAATCACGAAAAAAAATATATGAATGTAAAATTGAGTACACCTCAAAAAAAGTAGGACGATTGGACAGAAAAAGTTGCAAGACACACGTGATACGTGAAAAGTCTCCTATGCGCTCACGACTTTTCGAAACCACTCGCTTTACTCATATTTTTATCATGTTGCTCATGCATTGAACTGTAGGATAATTTTGCATACTTATATCTTAAAAAATATTACGAAGGCAGGGATATTAGATCAGAAACATTGGGCAACTCGATGTTGAAAATCCAAACAAAAACAAAATTTCTCTCCCAGTATCACTTGGAAGTAGAAAAACATAGAACTATGTTTCTTTAATCTAGAAAACTAATGCTTCGAAAAGAAATAATCATCATCACGACAAAAGAAGTATAGGATGCGGTAAATAATAATTGAATCAGCACATGTTTTCAGCAAGTTATCACATATTGTGACCAATTTTGATGTTGGCAACTCATTTTGAAATGTTACAGTGTTCTATTTGGCTGTGGTTACATTTTTCGATGTCATCAACGGAGTAAAAGGCAAAAAAATTCAATCTCGATTAATGGGCTGCCAAAAATTCAATCATATCCTGAACTAAATAACTGTACAAAATTTGTAATGGCAGTGGAAGTGTTTCTGTTCTCTGATTAGGATTTCACAAGACAACCTTAAGGCTCGTGCATTGTTCCGATAATTAATATGAAAGTTACATCTCTTTAGAAATGAGCTCGCAATTTTAGCGCCTAATTATTTCTTCTGTAAGTTAGCCGTTCGAAAAACACTACATTACTGGTAAAAGTAAAATGAAACAATCGTTAAAGATATGAAATAACAAGTTATTGAGTTCCTCGCTTCCGTAATATAATACAGGTGAATCGTTAGAGAATAAGTTAAACCAAGAATCGCATTTGTAGCTGGAAAGGTTCACTGAAACCTAATAACCAAATTTGTTACGTAAAAAGCTTTTATCGATTCAGATACCTTCACTTCTCCTATGGAATAATAAATGGAAGATACCTTTTTTGTTGAAAAAGTATTCTTTTCTTGATATCATTCTTTTTTAAAAAAATATTGAGTGAAGTCGTGAGTAAAAGAATATATCTTAGGTCAATGGAGTTATTGATTGAATATGCAGAAAAAAAAAACTTTGGGAGAGATACTCACCGCTTCGCAGCAATCGAGGTCGAGGAGGTAGACAGCACAGCGTTCGCACTTCAACAGTTCTTGAGCTTCGGTCATAATTTTGGTCACGAGGCATTCTAAGTTGTTTTGTTCTTCAAAAATGCTGCGTGCCAGATTCAAGAGAATCTATCAACACAGGTTGGAACAATCAAAACTGTGGAACATTAGCCACATAGACAGAATAGCTCACTTGATTCCTCCTGTACTCCAGCACGGAGACTTCAAAGAGCTGAGCGTTCTGGATTCCAATGCCGCAGAAGGTAAGATACCGCTGGAATACCTCCACGTCATGTTGAGTGAATTCTTCGGAGTCGTTGGTCTTGTTGATGATCTGCGCTACCCCGATTACATCTCCCTCGTAATTACAAATCGGCATTGATAGGATTAGATTGGTTTTGTAGCCTGTCCGCATGTCTATCTCGCTGTTGAACCGAGGGTCCTTCAACCAAAATCCATCTCAAATGAATTATCAATCAATACCACACGCAAATGTGAAGTACATGTACACATGTACAGGTGCTTAACCAATTTAATTGGCTCATATGTATGTATGACACCATGGAATGGTGTTCATGGTAGCTTTATTGGACTAAGGCTGAATTGATTGAACATTCCAGATTTATATTTATATATGATTACATTGCTATGAAATCGCAAACTACAAAATAATTTCAATTCAATATGAACTACCCTCAATATATTTTATAAATTTATAGCAGATATGGATCTGTTCAGAATTCAACTATTAGTCAAGGACTGAATATTTTTATGAATTTTGCATGAAGAATCAGTAAAATTCTCGGAATATTAATATCTTTGAATTGTATTTCCAATATTTTTGTCCTAAGGGAATAAGTACTCAATAATTTTCTTTACAACCTTAGTCAGTTCTTGCCAGATAATACAATACATTAATTTTAAAAAATTACTCTCTTTATATAAAAGTTGGAAAAAGAACTGAAAAAATGTAAATATCTCAAGAAGATTATATTTTTAAAAACCCTAGTATTTAATTATTCTAAAACCTCTCTACTACCAAAATAGACCAAGCTACTGTCCTTCTGAGCATTTTCATTTTCCAAACCTCAGAAAAGCAGCTTTTTTCAGCTTGTTTCATGCTGATATATTTAAACGGTACCTAGTTCCAAAAACTGTCCTAATTTAAAGTTGTGGAGCTTTCATTTCCATACAATCTTTTTTTTCTCTTTTTTGCCTCTTTCGGCAAATATTTGCCAAGCTACCTTGGAAAAGTCTATGATCCATATTTTCACCGCTTTAAATCGCGCTACTTACTAAAAATTTATGCACTCTCTCATATCATCTCATGTTTTATCATAAAAGCGCTATCTCCTTTTATTAAAATTTTTGCTGAAGTAGCGCGCATTCAAGAGGTGCCATATCTTTCAAAATGATTTTTTAAAATTGGGTGACGATCTTCAAATTGATCAAAAAATACATATACGCCTTTATTTTTCAACAAATGAGATATATTGCTTTTTTGTAGAAAAGTACATTTTATTTTACAATTTAATGCAAATATAACCTTCAATGTTCATTATTCACTTTAGTACATTAAAATTACTTTTTCTATTCTATTAAAATGAGATAAATGATGAAACTCTAAGAAAATGTTTTTTATAGCACGTAGTTTGAGAAACTGAAGAGTCTCTAGAGCTCCTGAATAGAACAAATTATTTTGAAGTGTTAAAAACTTGTATGACGCAATTTAAGCCAAAAAAAGATAGATTAAATCTAACTCATGTAACACCAGCTGTAATCATATAAAATATACATATACACGTTTCAGGATCTTCAAGATCTCATTCAAATGATATAACAATTAGAAATACCTTTCTTATGGAAAAACGTTGTTTTTCAATTACATCTGTTTTATCCTAAGCGTAACAACTGGGTTTTAATGCTATTATTTTAGTTTTAAAAAAAACGCATCAAAGAATAGGAAAAAAAATTTATTGTCTTAAATTCAATCTAACGATTTTCCTTAATCAAGAAAAGTTTTTGAGGTAAAAAAAGACAATATAGATATAAATGAGTTTTAAGAACCGTGTTATTTAAAGTTTTTATTGGCAACAAGTATTATCAACGGTAATATACCGATAGAGAGGTGTATTATCGATATACCGAAGAATTTCACGAAAATACTTTTTGTCTTTTGGGTAATTTTTTACGAGACAAATTTGGGGATTTATAATCTGATAATACCCGAGAGCTTTAGCTCGAGGGACGTTGATTATAAATCTCCAAATTTGCCGAGTAAAAAATTACTCAAGACAAAAAATATTTGAGTTAAATTAAAGGTATATGTGATAATACACTGAATCTTGAGGTGTATTTGTAAGGATTATTTCACAAACCAATTTATTAATTGTTATATTTTTTATTATTTTTTAAAAAGCTACTATGGTATATCGAGTTAGGAGAAAATATAATGGCGATATACCTCGTTACCATGCAAAATCCCTTAATATCATTTGTTGTTGCTAAGGTGTGTGATATAATCAAAGTAATATAATGTCCAGGGTTCCACTTTTCTTTTACTATTATGAATGCGTAATTGTGTTAGTGTATCTTTTACACAGCAAAGTAGCAACGAATTGGCATGATTTTCTGCATAGAGATAGTCTAAGAACCTGTGAGCTACCAACGTTATTTAAATGTAGTTTTCATGCGTAAACTGTCATTCATCAAAATTTTCGGAGGTAATACCACGAATGCTTAAAAATGACCGATAATTTTCATGAAAGCTTGTTGTTCATAATTCCACAAGTTTGAAGAACGAGTGAAGATTGAATCAAAATTAATTGGTTAATTTTTAGGCACGAATGTTCAATTTCAATTCAAATATACTTTTAAAAATTTGGAGATGCTACTGATTTTGACGTTTCTAATTTACAATACAAACAAAACAGGTTTTATTTTGTTTGTATTGTCGAAATAGTTGTCTAGACAATGTAGAATTTCCGCTGTTATTTTTGATTATATCACACACCTTAGCAACAACCAATGAAATCAAACGATTTTGCATGGTAACGTGGTATATCGCGATAATATTTTGTCCTAACTCGATATACCACAGTAGCTTTTTAAAAAATAATAAAAAATATAACAATTAATAAATTCTATGGTTTGTGAAATAATCCTTGCAAATACACCTCAAGATTCGGTATATTATCGCATATACCTTGAATTTAACTCAAATACTTTTTGTCTTGGGTAATTTTTTACTCGGCAAATTTGGGGATTTATAATCAACGATAATATCCCTCGAGCTAAAGCTCTCGGGTATTATCAGATTATGAATCCCCAAATTTGTCTCGTAAAAAATTTTCCAAAAGACAAAAAGCATATTCGTGAAATTCTTCGGTATATCGATAATACACCTCTCTATCGGTATATTACCGTTGATAATTTCACTTCTCTTATGAGAAAATTTATACAGGAGTGGAATATTCTTCAAAATTTTTTATTAGGTAGAATTTGATCAGACTTTAAGAATTTCAAATTGTTTCAAAAAGTCATTTATCTCAACATTTAAACCTGGACGTTTCGAGAAGCAAAACTGCTCTCATCATCAACTAAATGACAATAGGATACAATTATTGTTGAGATTTTTAAAATAAAGTGTACATGATGATCAATTTTAAAATTGTTTCTATTTAAAATTTGCCAAACTGTACAACGCAAATCCATAATCAGGGCACACATCTGAGGCAATGTCACGAGCTCGAAGGTAACCAAATTATATCTAATCACTACGCCGGATCCTCCAATATCTTTACAAATCAATTTTTTTTTAAATACAGAACTGTCATAAGTAATCTTTGAGAAAAAATTTTCAAACTGTAATTTTACTATCTGCGATATATTGATAAGTGATATTGAACTATTTTTCGTGCGTTTAATTCTTGCACTTGATTATGAACTCTTTCAGATTTTAAAGCATGAACAACTCCTCAAAAAAAAAAGTCAATTAGTTTGATCAAGAATAAAGCAACAAAAAATATCAGTAATACAGTGCTAATGCTGTCGTAGCCCGTGGTTTACCCTAGTGTTGCACTAAATTATTGTATTATTAAGAGGTATTCAATTGGATCAGTTCACACTGAAATGGAACAGCAAAAAATATTGTTTATACAGCATTGCATATTTTTTATATTGATTTCAAAAAGTACAGCTATATGCGGGCGAATCCGAACGTAACAGCTAATATGTATAACGTGGTATAATTTTTCCATTTATTGAATGTGATTCTAATATTAAATTATGGTGGTATTTGTTTATAAATGTTGCAAAAATGTCCTACACTCATGAAAATAATAAAAAAATTGTAATTATTCAGTGATAATTGAATTTTTGAAATTATTTTCGCATGAAATTGTGAAATAAAATATGCCTTCGTATTTGTTGTTGAAATTGCTACGAAAAAACTCTATATTTTTAATTATACTCTAAGAAAATATTTATTCTTGGAAAATTGCTTTTCCTGTGTATTAAGTTTTTTGTAACTTGACAAATTCCAGTTGTATACGAAGTGGCCAAAAATATAAAATTTGTAGGGAATTGAAAATTCTGCAATTTTAATGAAATAATTTTTTGATACAGAATACTGTTTAAAAGTTATGAGTAAAATAAAAGAAATGTTGTTTCCTCAAAGGTGTAAAAAATGGGTATGCTTAAAAAAGCTGTAATCTAGTCAATATTAGTCGTAGAAACGAGAAATTTGATGTAATTCTCACAAAAAGGGAATCCTTCACTCCTTTGAAGTTTTAACATTTAAATCCTATCTAAAAAATTCATATTGGCAGCACTGAAGACTCTTCAGTTTCTTAAGCTACATACCGGATATTTTCTAGATTTGTCTTTTCCTTATTTTTTTTACAATTGAAAATGTGATTTCGCTGTACAAAGACAACTTGTCGAAGACATCCTTAGATGAGTATATTGAACAAGCAACACTCGAAAGACTCCAAAATTTGTTACATTTTTATTAAATTGCATTTTCGGTCAAGATTCAATGACTCAGCACTCAAAAAAAATGCGATTCGCCGCCTCTGGTTGGTGGTAAATGCTTGTCAAACTATTTTGTTATTTTGAAGGTGTCATTTATCACTAAAATTTCACATAATTGGTGATATTAGCATGTGATAAATGACACCTCCAAAATAATTATTTCAATCTGGTGTATGTTTTTGATAATTATTGTAATAGTCCAAACGGCCGTATAAATACCAAGCTCATTTTTAAAAGGAATTTTTTCTACTTCTGGTTCAAATTTTGTAGGACATGAAATAGAATTTCCGGATTCAGTCTTAATCAGACCTATTAGCAACCTATCATCCTATCAATTATAAATCGTTTCTTCAGATAATTACCACTCTTATCTCGCATGAAAACGTGTACCTATTGCTAAGTCAAAGATATAAATTTCGTTTAAAAAGAAATGGGTTACCACCTTGTAAGTTGATCATTATTCATCGTATCGTGTAATTTTATTTTCAACTTGAATATGCTTAGGTCATTGATAATAACAAGACAATTTTATTTTCAAAAGCATATCGCTAGGTAATCTGAATGCAACATGCTTGAAGAAACTGTCAAAATTATAATTTTTTTATCAATGATCGGAGGTTTCCCACAAGTAATTTTTTTGATCAACCTAACTTAACAATTATATGTTGAAATACAAATAAATATGTAATTATAGTTCATTCAAGCTAAGAACGATTTAAAGGTTTTTATGGGACTACGATTTGAGCCTTCTGATTGGCTGAAATCGCACTGGGCTATCTGTCAGTTGTATCATTTGTTAATTGTTAATCAATTACTATAAATAGACTCGTGCATTTTGAAGATTTTGTATCTATTTTGCTTTTGTTTCTTGAATCTATTTCCAGCAAGCTTGTTTTTAATCATCCTGAGTGAATCATGTTCGCATGCTTAGATCGTAGTCTCATAAAAGCTCTTGGACCGTTCTTAACTGATATGAACTATAGACAATTCGAATCAGCCACACATATAAAATTTTATGTTTCTTTAATATTACAATTATTGTTGTGATTCATATAAATCTGTGAATGTGTAGATTATGAATGAAGTCGCAATATCCTTTTATGAACAAATTTTCATGAACCAACAAAATTCAATGCGATTTTAGCAGTTTATTATGGATTTATGAATTAAAAATATATTGTTTCAAAGGAAAAATCTATAATATTACAATACGATGCGATAAATGATTAAAGGAATCGTAAATGGTCAAAGCAGGCTGCTAAATACTCTAATCAACTTTGAAGATGGCAGCCCATTTCTTATAGTAGTACAACAGCCTTTACATGCTCTTAAGGTTATTCGACCTTTAGAGCAATGTAAAGATGAAAATCTGAAATATGATTCCTTGAGCAAATTTTTTTTAAAAGTAGACATATGGCCTCCGGTTGATCTATTATTTGAAAATGTAATTTTTAATACACGGTATTGAACAAAACTGCTTAAGTCAAAAATATAAAAAACTATTATTTATATAAATCAATTTTCGCAGAATTTGTAAAAACATTTTAATCTAAATGATCAAAAATACACGAAAATATCTGTCATGTTAGAAAACGAACGACATATCATATTTGGCGACGTTGGATGCAGTCAAATCAGGAATGTATCTAAGTTTTTCAGGACCTAGAGGCTAAAGTTAAACAGGAACCCCATTTTTTGTTGAACTAAGGCCCGGTATTTCAGTCCTCGGTTTATCTTAAGCGAAGCTTGATTACTTTAGTAACAATTGTTCTAACAATCATCACCATGGAAATTAAGCTACGTTTAAGGTAAAACAAGGACTGAAATACTGGACCTTAGAATCTAAATTGAAGTATGCAATTTATTATTGATAAGTTAAAAATCAAAATTGAAATAAATTTATTCATGAAATACTGTTGTGGTACAACATTAAATATTAAAAAATATAAGAATTACAGCAATTTCATTAACAAAAACGTAAGAACAAATAAAATATATAATAAAATAGAGTAGACCATCACTCATTCGGATTCGTGACAGCATTTCAAAATTGAAATTTGAAGGTTTGTAGAGCCACCTCTGCGTCGGATAAACGCCTAAATCTAGCAGGCAGCTTTTAGATGCGCTGTTGCCAAGTTAATTGCACGCCAAAAATACTGAATTCAAAAGACACTTACTTATAATTGTTATTAGATAGATAATGAAGTAAATTCGACAAAAAATCATGTCAAGTCAAGTCAAACAAAAATCAAGATTTTTTATGACTTTCAGGGTTCTGGGCAAATAACATTCAGAGAATAGTAAGCGTGAATGAAGCTCTTAATTGCCAATGATTTGATAGTTTGTGCTTTCATAACATAATTTATACCAGAAGTAGAGAATTGTACTTATGCATTGTCTTGATAATTACTATTTTTGCTGAAAGTTTCGCCGTTTCACATATGAGCTCGGTATTTTTAACTCACAACGACGAAAACTTGATAAACTTGATAACGCAATTGCCAATATGGAAATAATTTTGAAAAATTTCTAAACTATTGTTTTTCATCATTAAAGCTTGGATTACTTAACTAAAGTTCAATTATCTTGTTAAAGTAGTTGAAGGACTAAAATACCGATCTCAAGTGTCTAACCGGTATCAGATGCCAAAATGCCTTATTTTAACTTCAATTTACAGATTCCTTCACCGGTAAAAATAATTTACTGCTTTTAATAATGAAATAACCACAAACGCCCAATCCACTTTCCATATTTTTTAATTGAAACTATCTTAAATCTTGACTTAAAGAAAACTGCAAAATAAACTATCTTCGAAAAGAAGAAAGTATACGAAAGAAAATTATTAGCTTTTTTTGACGATTAGCCTGTTTATTTTATAATAAAAATAATTCATTGATAATTTTCTTTAGGAGCTTGAAATATACAGCTCTAATAAATAGTTTATGTTATAAATTAGGGTTGCAGTATTTCACTAAATCTATTTTCAGGTATGTTGTACTTGGACACAAATTGAGAATGTTGTTTAGAGTTTTTAATAAAGTTTTACTTTCATGAAGTTTTTCTGGCAATGCTTCAATAGGACATTGACATCTTTTTCGTGAAGCTAGTCTAGTTCGATAATCTTGTGAACAACTAACAAATATTAAATCAAGCATAAATGCATGTAAGCAAAAGAGATATGTAAGAAATCTGAGTTATATTGAACATAAATTTATTTTTAATAGCCGATCAAGGCTTTTTCCATATTAAGCAATCGCCAACGCTGCGGTAATTACGATGAATGTTGTTTAACCTGCATACTCTCCAATTCGGGACTACCAAATAAAGGCAGCATGGCTTTACCTACCTGATATGCGTTCTTGATGTTGATAGTTTGTTTGGTGTAAGCGACGGTTCCCGCAATTCCGACACCAAATGGAATTCGGATGTCTTCAGTACGCGCTTGCTGTACAGCGTCTTCAAATTTGGTATCTTGCCGCACATCGAAGAGTTTAGCGACAAGATAACGCGCCTCCGGTGGTCCGCGGGCCAAAAACAAAGACCCGCGGTCTGCATGAGTTAGCAAACTCACATTCACTAGGATCTTATGGCACAGCACGTCAATGTCGAGCTCATTGGCGACGTCTCGAATAAGTTCCATAAACAACTCTGTCTCTTCGAGCTCTCGCAAATTTCGACGCGGTGTACGTGGAAGCTGCTCGCCGGGCTTGTTGATCGGTGATGCGGCCAACCATAGCTGAAAGAGGTCTGAAGTGATGGAAGTCCGTCGCGAAGTTTCTTTTAGAGGTGGTGAATTTTCGGTGGCCTGGTGAACTCGCTGACGAAGATCTCCACTAGCACGGTCTCGAAGCCATTGCTCCACGAGTGTGGAGTTGGCCTCGAGCCAGGCCCCCGCGGTTTCCAAGTCATCCTCGGCCGTCGGGGGCGGCGTCATCCCACCGCATGACTTCAGCACGCTTCACGCATGGCGTTCGCCAAACACAACAAACGCGCGTAACGTCAACGTCGGCGGGACGCGTCCTCTCAATTGCCGCTCGCTATCGGGACCCGATCACTTGTGTCGAGCGCGCGGACTTCGCCGTCGCCGCCACGGCCCGGTCGCACTTGCTGCCCCCGAACTGCGTGCTCTTATTGATCCAGGATGCGCCGCACAGCTACCTGGTTTACATGACACGCACAGATAACCAACAGCACACAACAGTCGCGGACATTCGCTCATCCGCACATAAATAACAACAATGCTCACACCAAAATCTATTTTTATTTAATCTACATTCATACAAGTAATAATACAACTCGGAATATAACAATGCTATAAAATATTACAAATGATTGGTATTATATATTTGCACGACTTCTTTTCAAGTTACTAAATTTGTAAATCATAATAAATTCAAAATCCAATACTTTTTCAAGAAAATTTTGATTAGTTCTGTCGCCAAAAATTAAATTAGAAATTTTTATAACACGCAAATTTTCCGTGCTCTTTTTAAAATTTGCAATTAACTTTTGACGCTGTAAATTCTGGCTTTATATCTTTTGCTATGGCTAATGTTGCACCCCAAGTTGAGAATCGCTCAGTGGGTGAAAATAACAAACACCGCTTTGTGTACGGTGTTGAACAACCAGATGTCAGAACCACTAATTAATTACCATTTCGTGGTTTAAGCTACATTTTTGTTTTTTGTTCTCTAATGGTTCATTATCAACTGATATATTATGAACAATATCCCCCAGTTTCTGATTCCAATGTTTTGAGCATAGCAACACGATCTAATAAACATATTGGCTATTTTTGTGTGATAAAATAATTATAGAATTCTTTCCAGATTATTTGCAATATTCCGTACATTCGTTACTGAACTGAACAACATTAACACTAATAAACATTACGGCCTTTGAATAGTACAATTTGTAATTTGTCCATAAGTTTCAGTATAATAAAAGGTACACACAGCTGCATTGTTATCAAAACTAATTTCTGGAACCTTGAATTCAGGGTTCACTGCGACTTTGAGTGTGTAAATACCAGGATCTAAATCGGAAATATCCACCCATTGACAGTCAACACTATGGTGATATATATCCGAACAATTGACTGAAATGCCTTGGTCCCCGTAATTTGCGCAAGCATATCGTGGCTTCACACCCGGGAGACACTGATTATCTTCTAGACAAAATGATGCTTTGTGGCCTTCTGCTATTCTAGAACCGACTTTGTTGTAGATGTCAAATGTTGCGAATACTTCCATGCTGTGGTAGTGCCTGTAATATTTAATATTCTGTAATAAATTTCTATAATAAATTTTATTTATTCTTCTCATGACATAAAACCGTTGGTATCATTTGATTTATTCATACTTAGAGTTTAGAGTAAATTTACATGTTCTTCATAACGTTAGATATAAAATTTTCATATGCAAAGAATATCTGTAATTTTTATTGCCAAGGCATCTGCTAGATGCGTCAAGAATTTAAACAAGGATTTCGAATTTGCCGAATTAAGTATTTGGATGGAATTTAAATTTAAGAAATCGGTCGCAAATAATATTCGGCATAGAGGCATACAAAATAGTTATTCATGCAACAAGAGTTTGAACTTGAGTATTTTAACATGTTATAATGCTTGTTTACACACGTGCTCCATTTTGACAATTATTGAAAGTATAGAGTACAACTTGAAATTCATACTCAACAAATAATCCAACAAATGGATTGATAACATCGCGATAAATTGCCTTTGCCATAGAAAAGCAATACAGAGTTTTAGTATAAACAAATAATCGGTTTTCGAAAATGTCAAACTCGTTTTGGAAATGCATTTTTTGAGGAAATTTGTAATTAAAACGGAAACAAGAAGTCTGTAAATATAAAAAAAAACTGTCAAAAGAGTATATGGAGACAATTTAGTGCATTTTGCAATAAAAAAGGTTGGTAGTTGCAGCCAACATCATCATCATTTAATAAGTACTTATGATAACAATTTCATTCGAGAAATATTCTCCACAAATACCACCCGCGATTTTAATTTTATCATAAATTTTTCTTTTTAACATCTTTCACCTTCAAGCAACATCCTTCGAGTCATCTGTTCAGATTGAACCCTCGAGCTACGCTCTCGTGATTTAATCGGACAGATGACTCTCACGATATTGCTAGGTGAAAAATGTTTCCAAGAAAAATTTATTGATAAAATTACAATCTCTTGTACGAAAAATTTTAATTTTTAGGGTCTCGTAGCTGAATGGCAAAAACGGGATACTTATAATTTCGTCTGTCTGTCCATATGTCACAGCCATTGTACTTGGAAACTTTTGGCACTATGTAGATAAAATTTGAAAAGAAGGTGTTTTCTATGAACAACTGTACAATGATGTACCTAGTGAAATTATGAAAGAAACAAATACAAGTAAATATGTTTTATTGGGTATAAGTTCTGTAATTTATTAGAAACACAACGTTTCAACAGCAAAGTGCTGCCTTTTTCAAGTGAAAAGAAATATTTTCTTGACTTTTTCAAATTTATTGACATGTTTGTATATTTCCTCCCCATAGAGGCGTTTTAATGAAGGAAAAAACTTTTCAGAACTCATTTTTAAATAAATATGTTTTATTGGGTATAAGTTCTGTAATTTATTAGAAACACAACGTTTCAACAGCAAAGTGCTGCCTTTTTCAAGTGAAAAGAACTTATACCCAATAAAACATATTTATTTAAAAATGAGTTCTGAAAAGTTTTTTCCTTCTTCAAATACAAGTAATTGAAGGATGAAAAAAAAAATCTAAATTCACATAGCCGTGTGGTATCGTTGGATAGTCTTCAAAAATGAAGAAGAAGTATTTGAATGACATTTTTATTTGAATCAATAGTTGGTGAGATAAGCGCTTCTGAAGTCGTAAAAAGTGTGTTCCTATCCCCTTCCCCGCAGTATGAGTTTTGTGATATTCACGTTCACATGGAAATTATATTTCGATGAGCTTCTAAGAAACACGATAGAGGATATCACAAAGCAAAACCAAACGAAGTTAAACCTAAATGACACAGAAGTGGATATCCCAACAATACAAGAAGTTGAAGAAGCTGTGAACGCGCGCAAAAATAACAAGGCACCCGGCATAGATGCAATTCCTGCAGAACTGAAATTATCAAAACACTTCATTCACTTAAGTCAGACATATTATGCAAATTAGAAAAGCTTTCCTCCGATTGGAGTGAGAGCATTGTGCGCCTCATGTACAAAAAAAGTTGACAGACTCAAATACAAAACTAAAGGGGCATCTCATTACTCTGCACTGCATATAAAGTTTTCACATACATACTGAACAAAAGACTAAAGCCTTTGGCAGCATACTTAACAGGTTCCTGACCAAGAAAGTCGACAACAGATCAATTATTTCGACAAACTTATGACTGCTTCGATAATCAAAAACTCTATGCCATATTGCGTAAATTTGGTATGCCAGAAAAACTCAATTTATTTCTGCAATACGTCGTAGGGAAAGTAGTTCCAATCTTTTATCCAACAAAGCATCACAAATAGCAACATATGCCGAAGCAAAGAATGAGGCAATAGAAGAACTGGAAAATTTCATATACTTAGAAGCAACAACTCGAAAAACGGGTCAGATACAGATATACAAAGAAGATTCATCCTAGCCAATAAAGCATATTTTGTCCTGCTCCCATCTATCAGATCTAAAGATATACACAAGAAAATGAAACTTAAAGTATACAAAACCATGATTAGGCCTTTCTGTACTACGACTGCGAGACATGGGTTATGACAACAAGATAAAATTAACGCATTTCGGACCAATAAATGAAAAAACTGGTTTCAGGATATTTCATAACTCCGGATATATACGTTGAGGGTATATTATTATTATTATTATTTAATACTCATCCGACAGGCACATGCCCAATTATAGGATGAGAAGACAAAATAAGAAAATATTAGAACATGTCTATACATTTCTTTATACTATTGACATTAGACTGAAATATGTCAACTTGGAGTTCAATTACTCTGAATGATTTATACATGAATTATAGTGGTGATTTAAGTAAAATATCAGACTTTGCAATCACCGTATGGAATGTTGTAATGCATCTAGATGACATTCTAGGAATACGAAAATCAATTTTATTTAATAATCCAGGATAGTCTGAAAGATTATTGATAATTCTAAAAATTGTTATACAAGCATTCATACTACGCCGTTGATGCAAGAAGTGTAAATCAAATTTCTTTAATAATATATTTTGGGGTTATTCCTGTAGCAGGATATACCCCTTCTAAAATAAAGGTAGCTGATTTCATAAAACGCCTCTGAACTTTTTCAATCGACTCACACGCACTGACAGATGTGGGGTTCCAAATGACAGTTCCGTATTCTTGATGTGGTCTCACTAGCGAAATAAATAAAAGTCTTAAGGTATGGAGAGTATTACACATTTCATTGTTTCTAACTAGAAATCCTAGAGTCCTAAATGCGGTTGAAACTTTGGAATCGATATGGGGAACAAATGTCAATTTGGGATCAAATAGAATACCAAGATCAATGATAGTGTCAGGCCTATTCAGGGGAGTATTGTTAATCTGATAGTTGAATCTAAGTGGAGATAGCTTCCTTGTATAGGTCATAATGTTACATTTTCCTATATTCAATGGTAATCGATTATTGCAACACTAAACATAGAGAATTGCACAGTCATTGATAGATGAAATATTACAAAACAATTTTAAATCATCGGCATAAAGAAGATGTTCGATAGAAATGTCTGTCATAATATCGTCGATGAACAAGACGAAAAGCAACGGTCTTTGAGGTACTTCAGATAGTTGCATGAAAGATGCCGACTTGAAACCATTAATGCTTACAAATTGGAATCTATTCCGTAAGTATGATGCAATAAGTTGAATAAGTGCAGACAATAGACCGAATGTTCCCAGTTTATCAAGTAGCAAGGCGTTATCTAGCTTATCAAATGCCTTGCTAAAGTCTGTATATATTACATCAACTTGCCCGTGTTGATCTAGAGTTTCAGATATATATTGGGTCTTACCACGGCGGACTCTATACCAGGCGGGAGTGTGACCCCCACTACCACAGCATTCGCATGACGTCAGTAGGCTGGTTTTTACACAGTTTCATGCGATGTAATAGTATTAAATTTGTATTTTAGAACTATAATGTTTATGCAGAATGATTATTATTGACTTACTAACAACAATAATAACGGTAATTCTCTTGTCTCTGAATATAGTTTTAGAGTAAAACGCTGTAATGCGATAAATGTAACTCAAAATAACAGTTCGCTATCAATGCTTTCATTAACATATATTTTATCAAGTTGCAAAATCACTCACTTGTCCTCTTCTTTTGTAAGTCTATTTGCAATTACTCTTAAGAAATGATCATTCCCTATTTAAGAACTTGAAGATATATGAAAAGAACCTGTAAGTTGTTGCAAATATTTAGGATGTGATTGCATATTAATCATGTAAGACCAAATAATAATTTTTGAAGTGTAGCGCTTTTGATTTGAGAAAAGGAGACTTATTTGTTCACTTAAGTACAATAATTGCCCAATTCTCTCTTCATCGCCTTCGTTCTCAGACATCATTATTTAAATTCTAAATAATAGAATAAGTATCAACAAAATCAGTTTCATTTAACACACATTCTGAAATATCTCTCAATTTGGATAATGTATCAAGTTCATTAGTAGATAATGGAGTGTTATTATGCTGTAATTCACTCAAATTTACCAGTTTACTTTTGAAGAAATACTTTGGGCTCAGATTTCTATCTATTTCAATATAAAAGGAACGACTTACTGCTTTGGAATCCATTTCGTAAATAATAATACCGTCATCATTTACTTTTACAAAAATATCGCCATTTATAGTTTTGACAAATTCAGGTGCTTTTTCAAGCAGTAAGTCAAAATTTTGAACTCTATTTTTCATTAGTTGTATTTCTAATATCTTATTAGTTTTTTCTTGTTCTTTTTTTCTGATTTCAAAATTTCGTTCGTCTAAGATTTTTTTTTAGTATTTGATTTCATATTTAAATAATGAGGAAGTCCAGGAAAGATAGTTTGAAACGGATTAGGTTTCAAATGCGGTTTATCGTAATAAAACGTCCTACTTTCTCCTGGATAATTGTATGTATTAGTATAGCTAGTTGCAATGCAATCTTCAGAAATTCAAATGTAGTTACATTTTCTTCTGTACTATCATAATTGCTTTTACAAGCTGAGACACAACATTTGAGAGGTATGTTTAAATTGAATAATATGTATATATTTAGGTAGGTATTCGAAATATTAGAAGAAAATCTACTTCGTATCACGAAGTCATCAAGTCTACTACTATCGCTGGCTCGCTCACAAAGCCTACTGACGTCACGCTCCCCTCCATCACACTCCCGCCTGGTAAATAGAGTTCTCCGTGGTCTTACACATAAGGTTGGTGATAGTCGAACGTCCTTTCATGAATCCGTGCTGGTTGTTTGAGATCATGCCAGATATGTGACTATAGATTCTTTCGTGAATCATTGTTTCAAAAATCTCACAGAAATTCAAGATAATGGCCACTGGTCTATAATTATAAATATCATTCTTATCACCTTTTTTAAAAATTGGATTCACACGTGAAATCTTCCAGACCTCGGGAAATGTTGATGTGCAAAGAATTTAATTGAATATTTTAGTTAAAGGTATATGTTGTTTGATGTGCTGATTACGAATCTTAATTAATTTTTTTTAAATTCGAAGACTTTATTTCCATGTTCTTAGTCAAAAATTTCCTATTGCCACTGCCACTGGATGGATGGTTATGTAAAATTTTTCAATAAAATACAATGTTTATTATCAAATAACTGCTAATAATTGAATTGCGTTATGAGTAAGTTGATGTAATTTTATTCTGTTCGTAGTAGATTGGCAGATAACTTGTTTTCTTTGGTGAACGATACATATACCTACTTGATTTTGTAAAAAGTTGGTGATTTGTTTTAAGAACGGGTGACGCGAACGGATTTAGCAATAATGAAGTAGTGGACATAGTTCTAGCAAATGGAGAGCATGTTTATGCTAAACGTTTTCTTCAAAGGCGCTATCGTGGACATCGTGTAAGTTTTGAGTAATTTCTCTAATAATAGTCATAAATGCGAATTCCATGTGATACACTTATTTTTACATATCAAAATTTCTGAAACATGATCAACTTTTATCAATTGTGAATAGGTTTCATTAAAAATAATTAATTTTTGTTTGTTTATTTCACTAGTATTATGTAATTTCGATTATTATGTACTTGTATTGCTAGATTTCAATGGGACAGCGAGTTCAGTGCAGTGCTGAAAAGACGCTGTGAAAATAAGACTGGTATCTAATTTATCAAGTTTTCAAAAAAATTCTCTTCGATTCGTCATCAGCATATCAAACAACATATACCTTTAACGTATGTACTCGAAGCTATGAAACATTCTGTATATACTGTACTGAAGAGTCCTGATAAGACGAAACACATGTCTACAATTGCCGCCCTATTCAGGATTATGGTACAAAAACCTAATCCTGTAATTTAGTCTTGATTTTTTAAGCAATCTATCAAATTCACGACATTTTACAAAGGTCACTTTACAGTGTTCTTCATTTCTTTTAGTCTATCACCTCGACTGCATTATGATAGCTGGCACCGCAGTAGATTTATATCTCTGCATGTCATGTGTCAACTTTATTTTCATGGCATCTTTCACGGTCCACAAGTCCGACTATCTGAGGCTTACTTTACTGTCCTGAAGAGTCCTAATGAAGACGAAACATATTGGCCCGTAGTCAGGACGCAGTTTTAAACCCGGTTCTAGGTCTGGCTTATGCATAACCATGACAACATGTCAAAACGGTGTTATAACCTAATCGATTTTTAAACGTCTTCATAGTTATTGGCGACTAAAATCACCGATGGCGGCGCTGCTGTAATACAAACATGGCGGCTCTAAACGGTAATGTGTTTGACGTTGCATTCGATTTGTATTTATTGTATGTTATATTTGAAAGGATTTTGAGACTTTGTTTGAATGTGAAGGGGGTTGTATTTTATCTTTGTCGTAAATTTCAAGATTATATTTCAACGTTATGTACTCTGTTCTATGGATTATTCTTTCATGATCCATATATTTGCAGATAAACATGGATGTGTTTGGGGGTTATGTTCTCCGGCTAGTATCAAGAGAACTCTTCAGTTACTTGAATGCAACAAATGTAAACTGCATATTCTCATGTGTTTTATAACTGGTTTGCCAATTCGTATTTCCAAGATCCATACTTTCCTTTTATCGCCCCTAGATTATTGTTAATAAAAACTTTTCTTTCGCCTTCTCGCGGAAAGCCAAAAAACATAAATTTCGATGCTTAGCTGCCCTCGAATGACAACCTTACACACAACAGCTCACATTGCTTATTTTTGGTTTAGCAGAATCCATAATGGTAGATATTTGAGAGTATCAGAGAAAATGAGAGGTTAGGAATAAAGCTTAAAAAAGGAAATTAATCTTGAAAAAGTCTGGTTTTATAAGGAATATTAGATCTGGAAACATTAAGGAGCGGAACGAGCAATTAAAAAAGAATCAAAATCATAAAATATGACACAAACAAAGCAAAACATTACTACTACGTCTTATGACGCTTCATACACATTACCGTTTTGGAAAGTTCATATGGTTGCCGCTAGAGGGCTACAAGTTAATTTTAGTCGCCAATATATAAGATAGGCTCAGGCCTGGGTTTAAAACCGCGTTCTGACTACGGGCCATTGTGTCTACAGTTGTCGCCCTATTCAAGATGATGATGTAAAAATCAAATTTTGAATTTGTAAGTTTGTAAAACAATCAGGTTTTGATTTTTCAAATAATTTATTTATAAAGAAACTCCAGCCTCAGAGTTTGTAAAGATACGAAGGCTGCGTTGGGCCAGATATGTCATACGAATGGAAGAAAATAGAAACCTTAAAAGGATATTACAAAGCAAATAGCACTACACAAGACCGAAAAGTAGGCTTGGAAAAAGGTAAGAGGACAGCGTTACACAGAATGCAAAAAATATGAAATAAAAAACTGGAAGAGAGTTGCACTGGAAAGGGATGAATGAAAGAGAAAGCTGGTGCAAGTCAAGGCCTGATTTGACCTATAGCACCATAGAAGAAGGATTTTAGTAACACTTCAACTGAAAATAATTTTTGAAATATGGGATATTTTCGGTTGCACGCTATTTTTTTGAGCTTAGCGACCGCAGAAATAATTTTGTTTTTACGCAATTTGGGAAATACTTTGAAACGGTGAACATTTCTTCCCACAGCAGAACCCTACATTGTGCGTAGTCTGACATGCCCGATGTGTTAGTAGCTTGATATATGATTGTTGTTCTATAAATATAATCATAAATTTGGTGAGGTGAGAGCAGTTTCCTTTTATAGAAATGTCTGATGTAGTTGATGCCTGATTGAATGTAGGCTAAAGATTTTTGCTAATTTCATTTAGGCCTGGTTGTACAATTAAAGCTTATTTATAGTTTAGTTAAAAAAAGTTTATTTTCCTAAGGTTACAATTATTTCAGCAACTGTAACTATAGGAAATAAGCTCGGTTCAACTAAACTGTAGATTTGTACAACCGAGTCTCAAGGTAACAACATTAAATCACCTGCAATTATTCGGTAATAGAAATTATTATGATTGAATGGGATAAAAACTTGAATATATACTCCTTGAAAAATTATAGTAGAACTGTGACTTCCTAATTGAGGGGTTTAACCAGCCTCAGTATGGGGTCTTCCATCGTTCTGGAAAGGCCTGTATTAAATAGTTTATCTTTGAAATGTAAGATGTAATACCTTCAAATATCTGTTTTTGAATTAGTATAAACCAAATTTAAGTTAGTCCAAATTTGTCAGTGTTACTGAATAGATATATTTACTAAAATGTGGAGAGCTTGGAGTAAAGAAACTGGAGTTCTAAATGAAGACGAAGCAACTGAAATTTGTAAAAAAGGCCAAAAGCATTTTCCGAGTAAATCAAAAGAAATAATTTTAAATGTGTATCATACTTTGGAAGAAGAAGGCGAAGACTTTCCGATAAAAACTGTACATTCAACAAAAGTGCTACATTTTTAAAATAGCAGGATACATAAAATATTCCGATACGTCACTGTTTTTCTACCTGCTTTATATTGGGATAATCCTGTACTAATGATGTGGTAAGTCAGCTCACTATAATTTTGTGAGAGGTATAGTTGTGAAAATTTTAGCTGTAATTTTGAATTTTTCACGAAAAATCAATAATAGTAGGAAAACACATATTTTAAAGAGTAAAGAGGAACTCTACAATGTCATACAAATCAAGAAGCCTTATATTAGAATCCACGTTTCTTAAACCCTTAGAAGTATCTAATTGAAAGTAGTGAAATGGCTTCTTTTAAAAGCACGTTCTTTACTACTTTGTAATAAATTTTTTATTGATGTAATTAGTTAAATTCTACTTACATGTGACACATATGCCATTCCCATAAATGTTTAGGTATCGCTGGTCTGAAGTCATCCGTTCCTGCATTCAAAATCCTGGCTGTGAATCTCAACAACCTTCGTGTTTCTAAATGCCAACTAGGATTTTCTTTTTGAATAATATACGCTTGAGATGCTAAACAGTTTTCCTCCATTGCACATTGCAGAAAATACATTTGTTTATCCTCTAAAAAGGCTGTCCGCATTAATTCAATGTGATCTATTACTAAATCCGACATTATATTGACACAGTACACAGCTGCGACATCTTTTCCTGGGCAAGATCCTTGAAGATTTTTATCATGAAGGCAATCACTTAAACTCCTTTCGTTTCCAAAACATCTAACGCCTCTTAGACTTCTATCAGTTAAATTCCCACCGAAGAAGTCAGTTTGTGGAGCGTCATTGGCATATCCAAGCCCTAGAGAACGGCACACAACATTTGCTTCGAGTAAGGACCAACCATCTCCACAAATAACTTCCCATTGGCCGTTTGTTTTTATTTCTACCCGACCTTCTTCTGATATCCGTCCTCCGCGTAATCGTATTTGTGAGATGTCAGATATTTTAGTTCTACGGAACAAAAATATGATTTTAAAAACAAAATAAAATAGTCTTGGTGGAACACAATTTTTAAATCTACAAACATTGGCGTAGGTATATAAAGGGGGCCAAAGAGACTGTGCCCACCAACCCAAAATTTTAGGCTGACACTTAATACTGACACACACAAATAAAAAGATCCTGCGTGGAAAATAGCTCTAGATTCGCCAATAATCCACATCATAAACGTAAATCTAATTGAATTTAAATGTCTTTATTCACTTTTTTACTCAATTATTCATTCTAAATGTTTTTCATTCTTGTTGTTGGTAATAAATACTCACAAAACTGGTTGAACCTCGTTTTTTTCTTCTGGAACTTTTATAATCTCATCCGGTTCTTCTTGACATACAACGCCTGCTGCTTCATTCTCTTTACAATCACTTTGACCCCATCCGTCAAATCTACAAGTTGTTAAATCATGCTCGGAACCATCACAGTAAATGTTATCCATCCAATAACGACCTAATGAAAAATTCACACTATTGTTTGGTTCATAGCTATTTTCGTAAAATTTAAATGACAAAAGAAAGTACTATTTCGCGCATTTTTTCTGAATGATAAAAATACCGGAAACATTGCGCACTTATTTATCCTAATTCTTATCTGCCTTGAGAAAGCGTTTCTTAAGAATTTGAATAGAGAAGCACGCAATGCAACAATCTAACTTTTACATCTAGAAAGTAATGCAAACTTTTTTCAAAATTATTTCAAACATCTTTTTCGCATAAATATTTAAGATTTTATTTTGAAATATTTATATCATTAATTCTAAATATTTTTCAAGCCATACAAACTAGAAGACATTATTCGAAGTAGTATTGCTCACGCTGTAATATCCAAAAGGACATTAAACATTTTTGGTACATTTTTTAAAGAATAAATTCACTACTTTACAATGTTGTCACCTATAGATAAAACAAATGTGTATCGGCAGAATAATTGACAATAAACTGAATTCTGAAGTGAAAAAAATAGGACATTAAGTTCTATGTAAGATATTTTTCTACGGCCACGCGTAAAGTAGGTATTTTACGCACCGTGACGATAAAGCTTTTTCGCGTATCAGTTTTGCCACTATTTGCACGTGAAACAGTTGAATTTCTGTGAATTTATATATGTAACACCTCTCACTGATTCATTCGTTTAAATATTAGTTAAATCTGAATACCGCCTTGTGTTTCTGGTTCTCTTGCTGTGTGTTTAATAATTGTAAAAATATGAGAGTTTAATGCCGTACGAAATGTACATTCGGCCAATAATTTTAGTGACTCGGCAAGCCTCGTCACCAGATACTTGGCCTCATGTCATAGTGCTCAACTTCACACGTTTGTTGCATAAATAATTATTAAGATACAAGCCTAAAAATATATTCTTAAATATACAACCGAATTCGTTAAAAAAAAAGAGAGAATCGGGCATTAAAAGTGTGTAATAAGACTTTTATTGTACAGCTTTCCATAAACGACAGCTTTTTACATTGAAAGTGGTGTAAGCAACAGTCACTTTTCATGCGATCGTGAATAAATATTTATTATACCTCTGTCACAATTTTTACATAAGTAATTTCAAAAAATTGAAGAGTCATCTAGATGATGAAAGCGCATTTTTGACAGCTCATGAATGCTTCTTACTTCAGAGATTTCGCAAATTATAATCTCTCACAATTACTGAGCTTGAAATCAAGCAGTTTGGGCAAACTTACGAAACAGCAGCTTCCATTTAGTACTAGTTTCAAGTTGACTATTTGATAGGTACATAATTTATGCATGTACAAACTCAAAAATACCTTTTAATCTTCATTGTTTAGTTATTGACTGACGGGAGGTCAAGTGCTGTACCTTAAAATGATAATTTGATCTTTATCAAAGCTATATAAGAAAAAATGCACCAAAAGTAAACAAATTTCCATCCAATAATAATAATTCATTCTAATAACTTTCAAATTCGCGTCAAACAAGTCATTGAATAAATCCCGGACAGATTTGACAACTGTACATAATAATAGTGACATGCACGGCTGAAGTTGTAACTAAATTTTTATCTACTTGAATGAACTTTAATTGCCATATCCCTAATGTCATATATATCTATGGGCATTGTTTCACTTGAAAAAAGTAATTGAATAATTTATTCTTCCACAATCACTGAGCTTGAATTAAAGCAATTTGTGCAAACCTACGAAATAGCAGCTTTTATTTAGTACCAGTTTCAAGTCTGTAAATAGTATAGTTGCTGAGAACTCAGCGTCACGCCAGCCAGCCAACCAGCCAGCCAGACAGCCAAAGTGAATATAATAGCGCTTTTTAGCGCATTTTTCAGAAAAAGGCGCTATTATATTCACTTTGGCTGTCTGGCTGGCTGGCTGGCGTGACGCTGAGTTCTTAGCAACTATACTATTTACAGATTTGAAACTGATATACTAGATAAAAGCTGCTGTTCCCTAGGTTTGCACAAATTGCTTTAATTCAAGCTCAGTGATTGTGGAAGATTAAATTATTCAATTACTTGTTTCAAGTGAAACAATGCCCATAGATATATATGACATTAGGGATATGGCAACTAAAATTTATTGATGTAGATAAAAATTTAGTTACAACTTTAGCCGCCGGTGTCACTATTATTATGTACAGTTGTCAAATCTGTCCGGGATTCATTCAATGACTTGTTTGACGCGAATTTGAAAGTTATTAGAATGAATTATTATTATTGGATGGAAATTTGTTTACTTTTTGTGCATTTTTTTTATATAGCTTTGATAAAGATCAAATTATCATTTTAAGGTACAGCACTTGACCTCCCGTCAGTCAATAACTAAACAATGAAGATTAAAAGGTATTTTTGAGTTTGTACATGCATAAATTATGTACCTATCAAATAGTCAACTTGAAACTAGTACTAAATGGAAGCTGCTGTTTCGTAAGTTTGCCCAAACTGCTTGATTTCAAGCTCAGTAATTGTGAGAGATTATAATTTGCGAAATCTCTGAAGTAAGAAGCATTCATGAGCTGTCAAAAATGCGCTTTCATCATCTAGATGATTCTTCCATTTTTTCCAAAAAATGCGCTAAAAATTACACAGACCACAGTTTCTTTTGTACAGATTTGAATCAGTTTCTCTTAAAGTAGACCAACAATAATCGTATAAAATATTTTTATTCCAAAAACCATGGTACAATTTTTTGTAAGACTTCATATCTTCATGAAATTTTTTTTTCAATTATTGAATCCCGTTTTATGGTAATTCTTCAATAAATTTGGAATAATTTCTTTGCAATTTTTTGTTTTATTGTTGCCTAAGAATTTTTAGCATATTTTTACAAAAAAAAAACGCTGTTATATGCACTTTGGCTGGCGTGACACTGAGATCTCAGCAACTACAGCACTTGCAGACTTTAAACAGGTACTAAATGAAAGATACTGATTTGTAGATTTGCACAAACTGTTAGATTTTCTTATTCATACACCCAGTTTTGGATAAAAATTGAAACAAAAATTGAAAAGATAATTACTGCTGAACTATGCATAGTTGAAATCTGAAAATTGTTGCTCAGAATGAGCAACATATCAGTAATTGAATTTTATACTCGAAATTTAGAACCGATATGGGCTAGTACCCATTTTTGGGTAGAAACTATTTATTTCAATATCTCGCGAGACACACAAGGTATTGGCATGCGGTTTTCGATGTTATTAGTATCAGAATGAGTTCGACTTTTGTTTTTACAATCAATGTAGGCCAGTACATGACCGCCCGTTACTAATTTTCTTGAATCTGTAGCTTTGGAGGTAATTTGTAGGGATTTCTTCTATATAGCTTTGATGAAGATTGAATTATTATTTTAATGTACAGCACATAACCTTCCGTCAATCAATAACTAAACAATAAAGAATAAGAGGTATTTTCAAGTTTGTACGTGCTCAAATTATGTATCTATCAAATAGTCAACTTGAAACTGATACTAAATGAAAGCTGCTGCTTCGTAGGTTTACCTAAACTGCTTGATTTCAAGCTCAGTGATTGTGGGAGATGGTAATTTGCGAAATCTCTGAAGTAACAAGCATTCATAAGCTGTCAAAAATGCGCTTTCATCATCAAGATGATTCTTCAATTTTTTCACTACCGCTCTAAAAGAGTTTCAAACATCGAAGCAAATAGTGGATGACGCTGACTGGTTCTTTGAATTTGCAAAGTAGTGTTTCATTTCAAATCGTGCAGATTCAAACAATGTATTTTTATGACGATATCATAAAATAATTCTATTGTACGTGCTTATAAAAGATGCTAAAAAGATTTGATTGGTTGCTTAGCAACTAATTTGTATAGAGTACAATAAAATTTTTACTGCTCAACTTGCAATAAAGATTCAGCTTTTATTTTTTTTGTAAGTAAAAAGTATTTTAAAATCAAATTGCAAGTATGTATTCTCTTCATTTTTTTTACGTACGTCTAGCTGGTCCGAAAGTGGAGCTAAACGTAGCCCTTCCAGAACCATCTTCATAGCCAAGTTGTCTGCACACCACTTGCGCTTCGGCTTGATCCCATTCGTCATCGCACACCGCACCCCACTGACCATTATGTAGCACTTCCACGTTACCTTTAAACACCACCTTGAATAAATTTCTCACAAACCGTCTCCTTCAGCTACCTTCAAATTCTCCTCGTCCCCCTATCAATTTAATGGCCCCTTCTTGCTTCTTCAAACGCTTGAGGTGCTTCCTCACCAAGTTAGCTTTTTCGTCTCTTCTCTCTGATAGACAAAGTTGGACGACAAAGAAAAAAGTAACGATTAAAAATTCTAATTTGGTCCGCATCCTTCCCTGATCTATTATCACACTGGTAGAGATAAACTGTGAGCTAGTTAAGCTTAACTACAACACATGTTTTTCCCATTTTGATTTTTTGTCACATTGACACTAGAAAGATGACCTTTGCTACATGACATACAAAATATGACATGTGCTTCCCGTAAATATTCAAAGCATGCGAAATATTTGACTTAATAATTAGATGAATTTGGGACATAAATTTATAACAGATTTTTAATCAGAACGAATATAAATCAAGAGCTCTGTATGAGTAACCCACCTTGTTCCATAGCAAAACGATAATTTACGCAATAAGACATTTTAACAATAATTATATTGTTTCAGATTTTTGAAAGGACATATCCAAGAAGGAAAAGAATTGAGAAAATCAACCTAAGCGACATTGGGGCTGTGTCAAAAGTAAAGTTGATCTGTAAGTTTTTTATAATTAAATTTCTATGTAAACATCTCATCTTTGAAAATAATTAAGTTGTCGAATTTCAAATTTAAATTTAAAAAGCCTACGTTCGTTATAAAAGACATTCTACTAGTTTAATATAAAAATAAGAGGCATACCCACAGAGTACAGATACAGTTTTTTTCCCTTCACAAAATTTAGTACTTTTATGGTAAATCGAAGGAGAGAACGCTCAAGTGTAGAAATTATAGTATAATGAGTGGGTCTTCGAAAGAACTTTTGAAAAAATCTTGTTCACACTGTTTTTTTTTATAAAAGTGTTAACTGGTTTTGATTATTTGAATAATTATCATCAGGGCCGTTTTAATTGTAGTCAAAAGGGGCTCTGATGATGATTATTTAAATAATCGAAACCGGTCAACATTTTTATAGCAGAAAAATATAGAGCAGTGTGGACAAGACTTTTTTCCAAGTTATAATACTACTAATATTATAAACGCGAAAGTTTGTGAAAATAGATGGATGTTTGTTACTCCTTCACACAAAAACTACTGGACGAATTTTGATGAAACTGTACAATGTTGTAGCTTATACTTTAGAATGGCATATAGGCTATAATAGACGAAATTATTGTCTAAATTGATCAAAAGACGACAAAAATCCTACCACCTAAGAGCTATTTCGGTGTTCGCTGCATAAACCGTCAAAGTTACACGAAAATAATGTGTTGTGGAATTATTTTCCTTATACAATTCTAAGAAAAGTCCGCGTTAGCATATATCTTTTATGCGGTATAACAAACTGCCTCCTCGAGACTCGAGAGTATAGTGGTCAGTATCCCCACCGTTTGATTCCCCATCAGTATGCCTTGGATTTCAAAGCCTCAAACATCAGCTAATTATTTAAAATCAACCGTCAATATGATATCAATATTTAATTTTGTCTGCAATAAAACATTTGCATAGGGAAAAGGATAAAAGATTGGATGAGTAGCATGGCGTCATCGGTATGAGTATAGCACTAGATAAAGGACAGCTAACTCTTCCACCATTTTGGAGCCCACTGTCAGTTGTTTGCCGTTTACCGATGTGTGAACTTTAATATAATTTAACAAAATAATTTCAAATGACGGGCTGTTCTGGGCCCAGTTGTATTATTTTTAATTCTCAATACATCATTTGAATGTGGAGAAATATATTTCGAGCTACTTAACCTCAATTTAAATTTCGAGTTAAACTGTTCGATTGTAAGAGGCTGAGTGCATTATTTAGAGTAAATGTCAGCATTATTGCAAAAATCTTTGCCCTTCAGTAATATTCTTAATGATTTATTACTAAATTGTTATAATTTCCCGAAGTTTTGCAATACTGCAAATTATTTGTTAGAGCACTACACTGTTGTGAGAGGTTTAAGGATTAGGAATTTTGAAATTTCAAACAAGAATGAAAACAACAGCCACAATTCCAAATGAGCTAACAAAAAAAATACAAGAAGCAAGTAATTGTGTTTCATTCGATTTGAACTGTTTTATAAATTTGTATCGTATTCTCAATGATTACCTTAACTGATATCTTATAAGAAAAAAAATTTTTTTTGCTTAATATTATTTATTAGTTAACCTGCTTTGACCAAAGCAAATATTTAGATACTTACCTAGGTACCTATATGTTTAAATCACCAAACTACCTACTTTAACTTCATAATTTGAATATCAAACATTTACAGATTTTGTGTAGAAAATTAATGCAAGCAGATACATTTCTCAAAGAACAAGATGCACATTATTATTATTCATCTAGAAACCTACATAATTAACACAAAATCATAAAAATAAGGATATTAAACGTTTCACAAAATTGTCAGTGGGCTCCAAGATGGCAGACGAGTCAGCTATGCTTATCTAGTGCTGTAGGCATGAGAAACCTCATAATGCTCCAATACCAACCCTAAAAAGTTTTAATTACTATATGCTACATTTTCTTTAGACGATAGAAATATATACTGGCTTAGCAGGAATTAACTGAAACATATATTTAAGTAATGCTAATATAAATAAATACAGAACATTTGTTATATTATTTTTAAATATGCAAATTATTTGTTGTTTTTAGGGATATTTTAATTGGTAAGACTAATCACTTTCTTTCTCACACTTCGTTTACATTTCAATTGTCACTTTTAGTTCCAAAAATTGACACCTGTCATTTGTGTTTTTGTCATCGTAAAGTACATTATTTAAATTCATATAATTTCTTGATAAGATCAATCTGGTTATAAATTGAGCCCACGGAATCCTCCTACTCCATATTATATTTCTGAAATTTCCCCTACCCAATATTATTTCATGTATTTATCTAGAGGAAAATTTTCAATTTCAACCCCTCCACGAATTACAAAGTCTAAATTCAAAACTTCACACGACTTCCAATCCAGCCTTCCCTAGGTCACTGTTCATAGAAGCATGTCTGTGCCATGTTCCGCCTATCCTCACTCATTGCTTTTCTGTTTCTGATTACAAATTAGAGTATAAGTCATCACAGCTCACGTAATTCTTCTGTTTAATTCTGACGATATACCTATATCCTTGTAATTCGCTTCGCTTGTAGATTTGTATGTAACCACAATTTTTCTGTCTCCTTAGCAACTTTCAATATTATTTTGAATGGATATGGTTGATAATGCTGATAAAGTTTTATTCAAAATTGGATGTTGTCCTATAGCTCTCAAATACTCAACAATTTCCCCTTCGTCTTTTATGATATCGTAAATAAATTAAGGATTGGTTTGAAATAGGATTAGAAAGTAAGCGCGGCATGGAAACTCGATCTTGATCGAAGCGGGCAAAGCCCGCATGTTAGCTTGGGTGCAAAGCACCACCAATTGAACACACACTGACACACAAAGCAGTAGTGAAGGTGGTGATAAGAAGAATACGTTGGTAGATATGTTGGTAGTAAAAAAGACTGTGATTAAAATTGATTGGTAAAAGTGGGGGCGAATCTTCAATTTCACATTATTTAATCATCGTCTTTAATATTTCCACTTGTCTAGAATAATTATCAATTATCTTCACATATGGAACCAGCAAAACGTTTGATCTAACATCGCATTAGAACTATTATGTGACGTTATCACTTCATGCAATTCATTAAATATTTTCCCTATATGTATTTTACACTGATCTCTATAATAACACTGGATTGGATTTAGGCCGCTGAGATGCGTCCCCAATTGAGCGTCGCCATCTTGGGAAAAACTGAGGTTTTATGACAGATCAACACCGCGTTGGTCCGCGATATTTAAAATTTAGCTGTTTGGTTTGACGGTATTTTACGTATTTTATTTATCAAACATGATGATCGAGTGCATGTTTTGCGGAAAGAAACCCGATTCATCGAGAAATTTAACACTGCACAAGTAACTACAACGAAGTAACCTGAAGTAACTATCGTTATGACTGAAATAAGTAAACATTACATATATTTATTGCTATGCTATGATGTGAATATTTTCAAGATTTCCATCCGATGAACAATCGTTCTAAAAATGGCTCCAACAAATGGGTTTGCCAAACTTAGAAATAAAAAAGATACACGACTCTGGAAAATGATGTTGTTCCGACTATTTCCAACGAACTATACAAAAACTATAGCGTTAACTGCAAAACCAAAAAAAAATGTTCAAATAGTCACACAATTCTCAATACGATTTATTTATTGTTTAGATTTATAACAAAAATCGTAAAACTATTCAATGACTTTGATAATTCAGAGCTAAAATGTTTAAAAAATAGTTTAAATTCTGATACTAAAAAGTGAACAAATATTTTGAGCTATTAATGAATATTTTTAAATATTTCAACTATTATAACAATTTTTAAATACTTTTAACTATTGTTGATTATTAATATGTGCATATTGACGTATATTGAGAATAATTTCATCATCTAACTTGTATTATGCTTCGAATCTCATCGAGTATCTCCTTTAAGTATTTTGAATTTGCCGCTGAATCGTGTCACAAAACCTCAGTTTTACTGTCAAGGTCGTCGTTCAACCGGGGCCGCTTTCAGATGCCAGAATACGGCCTAAACCCAATCCAGTGTTATATAGAGATCAATGGTATTTTACTACATATCGTATTTCATTGATGATTTTGCCTGAATATTGCAATAAATTGGATATCATAAAATTTGAAGCTAAGTTTGGTTGCCATCAGATTAGTTAATTATTGTTAATGAATTTTTATAGAAGTTTAGAGTGATACGTAAAAATCGGTTGGAAGATTTTCTTCAGAAATTCTAATAGCTCGATTTTTTGATCTCGTTCATTTTCGAATACCACAATATAATAATTGAAAAAAAAAATGTTTCATACTTTGAGATTTTAGGATCAGGTCCAAGCGTCTAAGGTAAGCAGTCTCTTTTAGATTGCGAAACCCCGAAAAGCAGATATCTGTGCACAATAAAAAAATTCTTTCCAATTAGATCTTTTGCCCTACATGAAATCTCTGTTCAGTTGCATTTTTATAATGATCAAATAGATAAAAAATTAATGAGCACTTCTTTTACCTGCTTTTCTTTCAAAAAGTATTCAAGATATAAGTGCAAAAAGTTATTTTTCAATGCACGAGCGGCTTTGTTAAAAATATGAGCGAAGCGAGTGTTTTTGAAAGCTTCGTGAGTGCATTCGTGACTTTCTACACGTGTTTCACAATATTGTATCTTCGATCGTCCTAATTTTCGTAAAACAGTCAATTATCTATGAATATTTTTTAATTTGTTAATGACTTTGACTATTGGTAACTAAAGAAACGATATTATGAATTTAATTGTTTTCATTGGAGTTGACATAAACGTTTCTGGAAATTTTAACTAAAATATCAAGTTTAAAATGACCAAAAGTGATTTTAGTGTTGTAGATGAGTTTCAAAATATCCCCAATGTTTAAAATACCGATAAATAATTGGAACTGATGGACACTTTCACTGAAATTGTGCAATAAAAATTTTACCGCACTGTTTTCCATAAAAGCCTACCTTTTACATTGAAAATGATGTAAAAACTATCACTTTTTATACGATCGTAGATTTAAAATATTTTGACTCTTATTTGATTTCCTTCCATAAGTTGATAAATAAGAACACAAATAAAAACACAGTAAAACAATATAATGGTCTTTTAATTAAATACATCAATTTCCTAATTACGATATTATTAATATAGTAATAGTCACAATATTGAAAAATTCACGTTTGTGGAATGAAGAAAAAAATGTTGCCATCAGGAAGTAACATCCACATTCAGATACACGCTATTTACAAGCGTGCCCTACTAACTTGCGTGTGCATTATTTACTTGCTAACCCGTAACTACCTTTTGTGCATGCGAAATGTAATGAGTTATTTACAACTTGACTAAGAAATGATGAGAGTTAAATATAAAAGTTTTTGATTGACTTCTCCAGCTAAGTCGCTTGTGTGATTGTGCGTGCAACGCCTGTTGTGCAATGAAGAGAACTGGGGAAGACATACAAAGCACTTGATACAAGTACTTGGGACCCAAACACGGCCGGACTATGGTTCATCAGCTTTCTGGTACAGGTGGAAGCAGATTTGACGCTATTGGAACCGGACGGGTTCGGTCTGGCTGCTTTTTCTGCAACAAAAATATAAATGCAATAAAAACCCTAGTCTTGTATTTGACGACAATTTAAATTGGATAGTACCTTTCGGCGGAAGGGAAAGCAGCCAGTTTTCTCTGGACTGGCCATCGCACCCGTAGATAATATCAAATCTGGCGTTGGAGCATCGCTTGTACCGAATACATTTAGTTGTCGAAAGCAATCAGTCTCGATCATCTCCTGTTGCCACGGAATAGAAACACTTCCTGTGTTGAACTTGCTGTAGAAAGAGGCATCACTAGCATCCAAATTTACTCCTTTCACTGTTGAGAATTGCTCGATGTCCAATACATCTTTTGCGTACACTGCGTGAGGCTGCAACAGAAAAAAATTGGTCGAACGGTTTTTACACCATCATCATCACATCACATGGATACTTTGTCAAGTTGTTTTTAACATTCATTCGTTGCTAACGTGACAGAAAAGATTGCCTTTTATAACATAGTTTATTATACTATTCCTTACTCATCCACCATTAAAGAAAGTTATTTAGAGTGTATTTAAAAGCTTAGTACCACTATTTCTAGGAAGAAAAAACTAATATAGAAGATTATTACCGCATTTTATGAGTGTTCAATACGTCAATGTGACAATATCAAACTTTAATGACTGTTCATAAAAAAATTATGACTGGACTTACGTCAGGTATGAAAGGAGCCTCCACCATGCCGGCTTCAAGCCTACGCCAATTAATTAATTGAAAAAATACGTGTTGCTTAATGTGATATGCACCAGATCGCCCCGCCTTTCCTCCTAAGCGCATTGCAGGGCTTTTCGCTAGCAACTGTTGGCACAAAGATTTAGCTTCTTCGCTAAATTTGTTTGAATACTTTTCAGGTTCATTTTTTACTCTTCTATCTACTTCTTCACGTTTAACTTTTTCTTTTCTTGCTCTGAACGGGGCTTGGCCTTCGATCATTTCGTAGAGCAGACAACCGAAGCTGAACCAGTCCGGGGAGAATGTGTATTTTTCGTTATCTATTACTTCAGGAGCTGGAATAAAACACTATTAATTAAATAAAGATAAGAGACAAAATATATTCAAATCAGTCCGCTTAATCATAAATAAAAAGGAAATAAGTGTGAATACATTTTGAAAAAACTGCAGTCAAATGAGCAACTAGTAGTTATATGGTGTGTACGATGCGAAAAAACGCCTTTTTTATGCCTAGTTCACATCAATTGCTTATTTTTCTATCAAACAATTGAACATTAATACTGCCGCAGTAGGTACGATTTTTATTTAACGATTTTATTTAGCTTCATTCCGTATATTTATTTTAAATCTTGCGACAGCTTTTTCAACTACTTCTACTAAATCGATTCTTATTGAGTTCCTGTGCCTATGATAAACATAATTTAAATTTGGTAACGAGGGTCTAATGATTGAGTCAGAAGGTGAACATTGAAATTCTTCAACAATTAATATAACCTCTACGAGTTTGAGCTTATTTGATTGGTATTGACATGTGTTCCATAAAAAACACTTAGTAACGAGGATTTGATGAAATCAAGAGGTGGACAGTGTTATTCTTCAACGGTTACTAGTACTAGAAGAGCTATGCTCTTGCAAAATAGATACAATGAGAGAGTTGGAAAGGATGAGGAGTTTGCATAATAATTCGAGCCAAAAATCAAACTAAAATCTAGGAAATTGGTAAAAAATACTATAAAGTTGAATGGTTCATCAGCTGTACCAAAAACTAGAAAATAATTAGGGCACAAACCTGGATATTCTCAAGAATCTGATGTCTGTTAAGAAATCGAGCAATACTAGCAGTACTGTCTTCTCGTGTCGTATGCCAGGGGGCATTAGCGGATAAGTAGTAATCTTGGACTTTCAACAAGCTAAAATAAAATCGTGGGACGCATAAAATGACGACTGTAAGACACATTGTCAAGAAACATGTGTTTCCATGAAAAGAAATGAAGCCTCATGTTTTTATTCAAGTCTGTTAAAAACCCTAGATTATTACTTATTCCGCTGACACAGCGATACAAAGTGCCCCTTGACATCCGACACGACGAGTATGCAGCACTGCTAGTATTGCACGATTTCATGCCAGGCGACAGAATCTCAGGGTCCAGATTTGTGTCCTAATTAATTTCTAATTACAGTTGATGATTTGAGATAAAACTGTTCAACTTCAATATTAAGATACAAGTGTAAAAAGTTATTCTTTAATGCATGAGCGGCTATCATTGTTTTTGGAAATTTAAATGTCCAATAGTGATTTGAGTGTTGTAGATGCGTTTCAAAATATTCCCCAGATGTTTAAAATACTGATGATTCGAATTTAAGGGATCTGGAACTAAAACCGTGCACTAAAAGTGTGCAATAAAACTTTAATTGCACAGTTTCCTATAATAGCCTACTTTTTACATTGAAAATTATGTAAAATCTGTCACTTTTTATACGAACGTAGATAAAGTTTATTTGACCTATTTTGATTCAAAATTAAGTTTATTTTATCGCACCTGTATCACAAAATCATGGTAAGACACAGAAGTACAATTTTTGAAGTAAGACTTCAGGAGTTTAGTGTAATGTCTCCAAATGATTCCAATAACTTCTAAGACTAAGCGGTTTCCTATTCAAATTAAATTTCATCAATAGCACTCAAACTGTTTTTTTTTTTATTGTGCTCGATTGGATAAGTGTCCATATATGTATAACAATGAGTAAAAATTAGCTCGCTACACTCGCATTTTAGAAAAACATCTCTAAAGCCCAACCGAATTGCGCTACGCGCGCTTCTGGAAATCGATTTTTGTAACGAAATTTGAGGATGAAAATGAAATGTTTTATACAGACAAAGGCGAATTGGTGAATATCGATATGAAACATGCACAAAAATTTAAGTTAAAATTCCTGTTTTAATCCCTGAAATTTTCATTGAAATATTTTGAGCCGTTTCGGAGCCTATTCGAGACAAAATTTCAGACAGATAGACAGACAAAGATTCTACAAACGGTCATTAATAATAATTGGACATCGTTTAAATTTTTACATTTATTTTGAAATCGCAGATAGACACTTCCATTTTATTTATATGTATAGATTTTGAATGAATGTAAAAGAATGATTTATTTAAATAGTTGGTAAACATACCCATGTAGCCTACAGTGCCTACTCGTCCTCTAACGCTTTCGCCTTCCGGTATATCAACAGCTAAACCTAAATCCGAAAGACGAACGTGACCCGCGTCGTCCAATAAAATATTTTCTGGTTTACAGTCTCTGTACACAATTCCCTGTAAATGCAAATTAATTGAATAATGCGTTTTTTTATGAGAGTGTGTTGCGTTTACCTGTTGATGCAAATGATCTAACCCACACACGACTTCAGCAGCGTAAAATTTTGCCCTATCGATATCCAAACCAGGATCTCCTCCCATATTATAAATATGAAACTTTAAATCACCACCGTTCATAATTGTGAGCACGAGACACAGAGCGTCTTTTGTTTCATACGCGTAAGCTAAACTAACAACAAATCTTGAATTTATTTTTTGTAAAATTTGTTTTTCTATCAAAACCATTGCTTCTCCTTTGCGTTTTTTAATTCGTTTCTTCTCTAACTTCTTGCAGGCATACATTTTTCCAGTTGCTCTCACTTGACATGCACACACCTCCCCAAAACCACCTTTACCCAACACGCGATACATTCTAAAAGTCTTGTAAGTTACAGGTTGTGCTTCTAACCACTTCCATTGGAGGTAGCGATGGAAATACATAGTTTGAGTAAAATCTTGAAATGGTCGGCCAGCGAGACATGCTTTTACAGCAATCACACATGGCGAAAACAGATCTTTCTGTCCTTCCGATATTTTATCATTCACAGTTATGTTTAATTTAGGGATTGTATATGAAGAACCAGTTTCATCTGGGGCCATGAATTGCTGCTTGATATTATTTGCAAGGTCCGCACGTTGCTCATCATCTTCCAGTTCATAATGTTCACAAGCATCCAAAAAAGTTAAAAAACGAAAAAATTCGGGACGCTTTATTTCACACCACTGACGAAATAATAACCGACCAATTGGTTGTTGATCCACTACGTACTCATATCGAACATCTGTAATAAACAAAACACAATCGAGTTAAACAATGCAACCATTAGTCAATTGTTTTGAAACAACTTTCTAATCATACTAAATTGGTCCAGACATTTAAATGAATATAAATTGTTGAACGTACCTATTTTATTAATCAAATCTAAACAGTGTGATATATGGGGAAATTGTAGTATTTTCCTCCACTTCTTGCTTTTTCCTTTATTGCTATCGGAGCCACCTTTAACAAAAGCAGGATTATAACCTCAAATTAAAAATAACAGCTTTAGTTAACGTACCCTCTCTCGCTTTTAAATATACGGTATTTGCAACTATATTTTCCAATTCCATGAGTTCCAGCTTGACTGTTTGATTCACCCGTTTGTTCGGGTCGTAAACGACCCGTTTCCATTAATTATAAATAATTTATTTTTGAATGCGTGTTACAAATTGGCTTGCTGCGAGTCACAAAAGCAGTTGAAAAGTTCTTTACACCCTCCGCGAACGAACACAGCGAAAACACAGGTTGTTTAGATGGCCGTACCAACTGAGTAGAGATGCTGCGTTTTAAGATGAGCACCACTTTGTAATTTTTGAAATAATATAAAATGATTTGCTGGGTTTCCCACTATATTGTTGAGAGAAATATATTTATAAGCACCCTTGGATTATTTATGTTGCACACAATTCACACTTGACACTTTCTACGCACGTATTTTTCTACACAACTGACAATCATGCAATGAATGGGCGTAAGGCGGGACGAAGTGTACGGTGCACGGGTTCACAAGAGGAGCCAACGGCAGCAGCGTACAGCATACAGTGTCGATTGCGTTCACATGAGCACGCTCTGGCGTAAACGCACGGCATTATCTACAAATCGCGTCTCTTCACAACTACCAAATTTGGATTATCAATTTTATCTTTATCCATTTAAGTAGAATATTTATTTAGTTGAAACAGTATACACAACTTGTTACAATAATAATACATGATAAATGCACGCACCGATTTTTTATTTACAAGCAGCAGAGATATTTTGGAGATCAGCTAAATTGATTTTTGGTTCTAAGAGAAAGCTGTGCTACAAAAAAACAACTCTTGTTCAAATTGTATCATGAAATATTCAGATGAAAATTGTAGTCTTCAAGTTTGAATAGAAAAAAAAGGAATAAAATCCAGAGCTATTTGAAAAAACTGTAAATCTATAAAAGAGTGAAACAAGTTATCCCATCAAATATGACAGTTAAATTAAGCTATAAAATTAAACGTAGACAACTTAGAATTATGTCATGTGTAAAATGTATTTATACCAGATTTGGGGTGATTTTGTCGTCCAATTTATTATAAATATTACAGTATCTGGACGTTAATATCAATAATAACAAATTATGTGTGAAATAGTTACCAACTTATTATCAACTATTATATCCTTAGGTTATTAATAATAACGAGAAAATTTCGACAGTTTCAAAAGCAACAGCCCGATTATCAATGATCGAAAGATATTTAAAAAAAAAAAATTCTTGACCGGTCTAATTGATTAATATTCACATCAGACATTTCAGTGTAATTTTAATTTGATTCGTAAATCTCGCACATTGACCAAAAATAGACGGTTCTTATTGGACTCATAAATAAATAAAGATAAATCACAAAATTTTCTTTAAAACGATTTTGATATTTTAAATGTGGTTCTATTAAGACGTTTAATGACTAATATTTAATGATTTATTTGAGAATTAATCCAGACGTACATAGAAATGTTAATAATTAGATATAGTCGAATTCTCGAATTAGTAGTTTCAAGCCGATTCTTAGGATGCAATTTTTTTACACAAAAAGCTATCGTTTTTTCTGAATATTTATTGTAATAAAAAAAAAATACCATCCAGAAAAAAATTATCGATTTCTTATAAAAATACAAAGAGAATGATGTAGGGTACAGGTGAATCGATAACATGGATCTCGAGAAGAAAATAATTATAATTTTCAGTCAGCATCTTCCATAGTAGTCGATTGTGGCAATTTGACAAATGGAAATTACTTTTTCTTTAGCTACATAAAATACATGTATAAATTTGAATTCAAACTAAATAATTCCTTTCGCTCCTGAAATTGACTAAGGTGTAGCCAAAACTGTAGAGTTATAAAAGAAAAACCATATAATTGACTGAATTCTCTTATATCTACTACTTACATTCACTAATCCAGTCAGTTTCAATCATTTTATGCAAAAATAATTGAATTTGGAAAGTATGATGATTAAAAGTTAAATTAGAATTGAAAAATTTACTTGTTTTTAATATCCAAAAAATAAACTTTTTTGACCTTACTCATTGTGCCAAACCGCAACTTGTGATATTTATACATACGGTGAAAATCTATGAGAAAAAAGGAAATTATAAATCAGGTGCAAATAATGAGGAAGGAATTTTCTGTTTTGATCACTTATTCAAACTTTCTTTCAAGTTAAAAACAAATAGGGAGGTTGAAGAAGTGTTTAAAAAAAGCTCTTCCTTCCAATTCCCTTTTCTCTAAAATTTGCACACGATTTATAAATAATTCAATTTCCATTTATTTCCAAATATTACAAAATACGACTTTACACAATAATTTTTCCAGGTATTAACAGAGAAAAAATGTTTTTTCTTTCAAATTTTAAATTCAACTTTGAATCGTTACACTTTTCGAAGCTTAATAATTTTTTTACCAAGAATCTAGTGATCTATTTACCTCTAGAATTCGTCACCTGAATGCAAGTGTGTGTTTTTCTGAAACTCATACAAATTCATACCCTTTCATCTATCATCGCCAAATTTTGCAGAAATATTCTTTATTAACTAGCGCTTCTCACTACGATATTTACATGTGGTTTTCATGCGTGGTTTATTCAAGAAAAACGAAAAACCAATGAATTCGTCAAAAAAAAAATTTTTCAAATTCTTATTGCATGTAAATGTAGATCAAAATATCAAAATCCAATTGAACTGTCGAGTGACATTCCTCAGAAATTTTTCTTGAACTAAAATTTTGTCGTCTATAATATTTTGGTAGGTAGGATTGGGAAAAATCATAATTTAGATTTAAAAAATCATTTCTGATTTTTTAATATTTTATTGATTTTTTAAATTATTTAGAATTGTATTACAAAATGGAATGGAATAATTATTATTAATCATTCATGTATATGAAAAATACCTTCAAGAAATTATTAGTTATTGATTTGGCATTGAGGTCATAATTTTTTTTTTCGCCAACTGTCAAAAAAACATGATATGTTTGTATTGTTATGGATACGCAAAGTTCGTGATTTTTTCACTAGTAAAAAAATGAAACTTATCTAATATAATTCAGTTTATTAATGCTACAAGGATAGAAACAAACAGGTATTTAACAAAATAAAAATATGAATTTGTACACAAAACTACTTATTTTTGAATATAAAAATCAATCGTTGACAGTTCTTTATTTATCAAACAACAATTGCGCTTACTTTTGGTTACAATACCCAGGTGACTGCAAATTAATCATAGTTCGTACTTTTTCGGTACATTTTACTGAATAAAACAATAATTATTGTTGATCTATTATTTTTTGACATTTGGCGAAAAAATATTGTTTGTATTTCGTGTGCGAAGTGATTATATTTTGTTGCGCTTTCGAATGAATTTGTTACTTCGACCTTACGGTCTCGATTAAAATTGACGTTCTCACGCGCAACAAAAAAAACAATCACTTCGCACACTTAATACAAAAATAACTATTTCAGGTGTTAAATTTTTTATATTTCTTTTTTCGTGCGTTTTATTTTTTACGAGTTTTTGTGTTTTTCATATTTTGCACTGCAATTAATAATATATCGATGCATAAACAATGCATCCAATAAAAGAAGAGTCAGTTGGATCGGACCACCTTAAGATGGAACAACACAAAATATTGCAGCATAGGGCAACCGCGGGTAGGGCAGCACCCGCGGTTTTTTGGATGCTGCAATCAATTATTATATTTCCAAGAGAGAGTCGATCAAATCGGTCAACCCTAAATAAAACAACAAGAAATATCGATAGGTTGCTAGCGAAGCCTCGGGTAACTGATAGTTCTCTTGTTTTTTTATAAGAAATCGGTTAGTATTTTTTTCAATGGTATTTTTTTTATTAGGAGAGTTATACAGAAAAACTTTAATTTGTTGTAAACAATTGCGATTTTAGGATAGCATAAGCAGCCAACGGAACTTTTTCTACAAAGAATCAAGAATTGATATACACAAATACCATTTTTGTGAGCTTCTAATACTTTCAACAATAATAAGGTCATAAAATCTATGAATTAAATCTTAAAATAGTTATGGAAGCTTAAAATATTCATCTAAACTAATTTTTATTTATATTCTTTTGTACTTTTAATACTAAAATATTCATTATAAATACAAAAATGGCAACAAAACAAGAAAAGCTTATAAATATTATTTATAACCCAGTAATAACAACAGCTTTATATATAAAATTAGAATTAATCATCAATGCTGGCCAGAGATAGGACCGGACTATGTCGCAATTTCTATCAGATGAATGATGTCTTGTGTGTCTTTCAGGTTGGAGCTGCGTTGGCGTGGTAAAATCCGTATCCAATTCATAAGGAGGAATCTGATTCACCAACATCCAACTTACTCGTGTGACGTCACGGATGTAACGGCCTAAAGCCGTGCAGTTCTCCAAGCAGGTGTATTCTTTCAAAGTTCCACAGACCATATCTCGTACTTGGCGTTCAACATCCTGAAGGGGAAAAGATTCTGCCGTGGATCCCATGCATTTTATAATGTCGTTACGTAGCGTCACGCCAGCATGGGATCGGGCGTCAACGTGTAAACAGCTGCACATCTCAAGAATTTTGTGTTCTCTTAAATTCCTGCACGATCTGAAAGCAAGCTATAAAAAAAGGTTAGTTTTACACTTTTTATAAGTTTTGGGGTAGCTGATAAAAGGAGTGAATCCTTAGCTTTAATTTTGATATTCAGTAGACCAAATGAGAAAATGAATTATTGGATATAAATTTGTTGGTTTTATTAATGATTTTGTGACTGTATTCACTAATAAAACATAATTTTAAGCTTGTTTCGAAGTTATGAAAGCAAATCGATATAATCGGTTGGGTGAAACAGTTTCCAAAGTTGTTATGAACTCGATTATTCATTTCATATTGGTGTCATTAATATGTGATTCACTAAGTTGTACTAAATGTCCCATCTAAAATGTCCCCTTCTATCATACTACTTTCGGCGTATAAAATATATTCTGTTGGAAATAAACGGTCATATATTTTCAACTAATTGTTTGATTTTTCATTTTGGAGATGATTTGAGACAGTTTCCTTCATTTTATGGAGCTATTAACATATTAATCGCAAATTTTTAACTGATTTCATTTCAGAAAAAATCTTCTGGAAGCTATCAAAATTAAACTAATGGCTACATTAACTGTATCAAAGAAACCGACTATTTTTTACGTAGTGATACCGAAAATATTATTCCACTTGACGAAAAATAAATGATAGCACTTTGAGCTCTTAATATTAAGAGATTATTTGAATAATTTTTTTTTTTAATTTGGAATTTCATACGTTCTTAACGATTGATGTACTAATAGGGCTAGAACATATTGTAACGTGCGAAAGTGTCATAATTCGTAAAAATAGAATAGGCCCTGACTCCGACCCTGTCTGGGCGGAGCCTTTCATCTCTTTTCTATACAAGCAAACCTTCGAGCAGCTTACTAGAATGATGTAGAAATTTCTAGACGTATGGACATCTGGATATATGAGGGCAAACAACCTGACTGAGGAGATGAATATCAAAAGAAAAATATCCAGAGCGTGGTCAGCTACGTGCGAAGTGTAAAAAATTAATAATTCGTTGTAAATAAATAATAGTGGCTTTGTAGTTGAAGTTAAATAGTAGTTAAAACTTTTATTTTCTTTTCATTCTTTAAATAGTGACTTTTATTAAATAATAAACAATTCCTTTGAGAGCAATAAACATTTAAATATTTTTGTGAGCGTCCTACAAAAAAGATCTTATATTATTTATTATTTTATGATAAATCTACTCTTTCAAAAGTTATTTGAGATCAAAGTAGAATTTACAGAAAATTCTAAGGTTTTTCGACTTTTTCCCGCAAAACTATGAAACTTATCGCAAAATTTCAGCGTTTAGAACGTTTTATTTTCCATCTGTCTTTTATTATTAATCTATATAACAAACATGTTTGTAATTCAATTGTGAAATTAGAAATATTTATCATCGATTTGGGACTCATTAATTTACCTCTATCTCTAATTTGTAAGGTGTTTCAGTGATAGAAGTTTGTCAGATGCACTTCACAATAATTTTGTTGTTAATATTGTCTGCAAAATATTCTTTAACATGTTTAATATGGCAAAACTAATTTCACGCTTTTCTTCAATGCTTCCTCGGTAAAAGGGATGCAGTGTTTGATACATACAAACCCGATCCGCAAGATCATCGGCATCATAATTTGAGGTTATCCTGTCAATTTCGACGAATTAAGACGTTTTCTCCATAAATGAAGAAAAAATACTCAAAATAAATAATTTCAACGTATCTTTCATGCCATGCAAGTTATATTATAAGCACACAGCTAAATTAAATAATATTAGTACATTTAAAAAATTATATAGGTATGAAACAATGATAAAATTGGAGCTCAATCGTTCTCCATTGCCCGCTAGAGGCGCTAGTAGACTTCATGCACGTAGCCTATAGCATACTTCAAAGTGACAGTTGTCATTGCCAAAGTGACAGCTGTCGTTATCAAAGTCAAATCTGAAAAGCCCCATCTAAAAAACTCCATCAAAAAAACTTTTGATATCTGTGCTTTGAAAAAGCTCATTTACGAACTTGAACCTAGCTTTTTGAAACTTGAATATGAAATTTTAGTCTAAAGTTCGTACGCGTTCTCAAGTTATCATGTTCTCAGACAGATCAACCATATGTTAAAGGATTTCTGTGTTCTCAGAGTCTTTTCCCAACTAAAAGTAAAAAATAAATCTGCAATATAAAAAATAAAATCCGACTTCAATGTAAGAAATGATGCTCCAATGAAGTAACTCTCTTTCATGTTCTCATGAACCGATTTTTGAGTAATAAATAGCTGTCAAAATTGAAAAATTAATTCCCTGAAATAATGTATGCAACACATAAATTTAGATTATTATTTGAAGAATCTCAATCCCATTTAAACTCAAATATACTTGGGACTATGAACAGCGTGTCTAGTGTCCCTAAATCATGCTTTTTTATTGATATATACAGTTGCCTTCTTAGTATGACTCTTATACCTCTATTACGTGTGTGTAGTAGGAACAAAAATAATTGAACTTGAATTTAATTACATTTACTCAAATTTGTATGTTGGCAAGGTATTATACGTGAAATTTTTTTTGTGTGTTTCTGACGTGACTTCCTGAACCTGAATCATTTAGCATTGTGTGTTGCGACACATGCAACATTAATATGAAGTAAAATACTAGCTAAAGTACTGATAAAACTAAAAGTGTTACCATGATGTGTCAATAAAGCTCCTTGAAATATTTTGATTCAAAATTTAACTGTCAATAATTTTGGAACTGCTCTTTATCTAAAAATCTGTTTTTTTTTATAAGACATAATCTCAAATCATAAAAAGGCGTATATTAAAATTTGAACAAATATTGCAATATAAAGTTGATAGCGCTGGAACTGTAATTAAATTGGCAGCTCGTCAAAGGATTGTACCCCTTTACCAGCTTTAAGATACTTACGACAACGACAGAAAAAAGTATTTTTGCTTTAAGTTGCGTAGCGTGCGTGAGCTCTGGCAGCGAATCTAGTGCTTCTAGTGCTCGCGGACGATTCTGCATATACAGCGTTCCGTATCGACCAATAACATCCGCCCTAAGAAAAATAAAGATTACCGCACATGCGTAAATGTAACCGCAAGCAATCAAGTGCGTGGTTTAAGTATTTTTCATACTCGCGTTCTATTTCCGGTTCTGTTTCTGAGTGGTACCCGTCGCTGTTGCAAGGACTTCCAGCGTCATTCGTCCGCATGAGCTCCAACAAGGTTGCGCAGCCCCTCGAAAAAGACATTAGGAGAGACGCCACTGGTTTGTCGTCCGAATGCGGCTGAAGTCTATCACAAATAATAATAAAGACATATTTTCTAAATAAGAGTGATTCACAAAATACTTTCGTGATTATCAATAAGCTTTTCTTTCATTGTACTTGCTTATCAAAATTAAACAAGATATTATTGATATGATGTACGAAAGTATTTATTTTACTCAATGTGCATAGTGAAGGGTTACCAGAGTTTATTCCGCTCCATTATCTATAATATAATTTTTTCGCAGTAAGAACAACTGAATTTCTTATTTTATTATGATAGTTGGCAATCTCCAACAATCTTCTGTAATAAATATATAAAGCCGGCCAAGTGCCAGTGTGAGCCAATCGATAATTTCGTACATTTGGTACATGAGGGAATATAAATATTGAATGTGTATCGTCTCCTTAATCGCATTACAATAAATTAATTATGAAATTATAAATTTACAAGAGGCTATTCAAGCATTCGTTCATTTATTTACTGTTATATTGCTTGAGCACAAATATCTACATCATGCTATAATTTTTTTTCAATATTATACTTTTTAATTTATTTTGTACTCTGGTAGCCCAAATGATATAAATTTGTGAACCTTTTGAGCTGTGAAACACAAAAAAGTGCTTCCTTATCACTTTGTACTCTGGCACTAAGTGTGTCCACCAGAGGTCTCAGTTGTTGTAGGGCAGGTTTGTCTATGAGTGTCAAGAGCGTCTTATTGTCGATAAGTCTTTGTTGAACGTCAGAATAGTGTAAGGACAGAAGTCTGTGATGTGAAGCGTCGGTCGGATTTTTCGAGTTACTCGTACTGAATTCGTCTAGCCGATGTAAGGCACTTTTGTATGCGTCCACGTGGCGTTGTAGCTCGGTTTTTAGGGCAACGTGGAGATGAGTTAAACCGCTTGCGTCCGCCGTCAAGCCGTGACATCCCAGACCTGCAAAAACATATACGAGTATACCCTAGCAAGGGAAGATTTACTAACATTTTCACGGAATCTGCAACTCCAACAGCAGGTTGTTTATATTAAAAATTAGATTTTGTGGGTTCAAATTAATTTTTTTCTACGGCCTCCTCTAAACTTTGTCGCGAAAATAATGAGAACAGCAAAACAGAAAAAAATTGTTTGACAAAAAGCCTAACGATATGTGAACTTTCAGCCGGACAAAGCAGTAAAAAACCAAACATATTCGACCAAAGCCGGCCGTCTTGCAACCCTAATTGCAAAGGTTTTTCGCATTTACTCACCAACATCAATGTAATGTGGCAGTTAAATGAGCTCGTTTGATTTGAAAACTTTTGAAAATTGAGCAAGCACCATTGATGACGTAACTATCACTACAGCTGTCCCATTTTCTGCTAATAATCAGTTGGGTGGAGTTATTTTTTAGTCCCATCAATCAATTTGTTTAGTTTCAGGGGGCGTCCATTAATTACGTGAGGCGTTTTTGGCGACTATCCGACCCCACTCTTCCCGTGATTAGATGTCGTGAGATTTGTTCAACCCCCTTCCCCATCCTCCAATCTCATGTGAAATTTCTCAAAATGTGTGTTTCTAGTATAAATGCGTTAAATTTATTATTAAAAAAAAAGAAATAATGATGATTTGTCTAATATTTTTATTTGATTACTTGAGACTAATATTTATAAATATTATTGTATATAATTTGGCCAAATTTTAGAGGAGGAACATGTTTTACTCAATTTATCGAAATTTTCTCGCAATTTTACTCTATTTCTCGCGGATAAAAATTACGTGATATTCGCCGAAACCCTCCTCACCCCAAAATAGGATAAGATGAGACTCCCTCCCTCCATAGCACCTCACGTAATTAATGGACGCCCCTTACTAATATATATTATTATTTAATTTTCTTTGAAATATTGGATTCTTCAATTGAGGGAAAGTGGCAGTTAATTTAGAAAACATAGAGCAAGGCTTTCAGAGAACGGATTGCAAATATTTACCGAAAACCGACATATTTATGACACATATGAGTTGATATTGTCACAAATTTTATTGTAAATAACTTATAAATGCAAGTATTTATTTTTTACAAACGCTCACAATAATAAAATCGCTCACTGCTACTCTTATCGAATGACCGACTTTCTCGCTAGCTCGCGTGCCTTATATACCCTACTCCAACAATGGGCCAACATTCAAATGTCTGACAGTTGAACAACAATGAACCAGCATTCAAATGTCTGACAGAACCATCGAACATCTAGTAACCATAGGTTGTCAATCACGTCCGACAATTGTACACCGACTAGATTGTTGATCAATGCCAACTAGGATTACAATTACAGTAAACTATTGAATAAATAGCGAATTCAAATGAATAACAATATGAACTAATGACTTAAAAATATTTCACATTTGTGAAAATATTTTAACTTGGTTCTCTTACAGGATTATTTTTATATTCGAATACAAAATATTTTTCACTGACATTATAACCGGAAAAATACTATTATATAGAAAAAGATACTAACCTATTTCTCAACTTCATCCAGAAAGTAAAACAGTTTGATAACGCGACTGTAAATTATTCGATATACGTATACACTTTATCGCAGCGTGCATGTACGTTTAACAACATTCTTGCGATCGAGTGATAGTGACGTCATCAGGGTTATAAATTATTCTTGGCTTTATTGAACATTTTTGAAGGAAGATAGAAGTTACAGCATTCATATTTCTAGATTCTGAATAACATATGTTAGAATTGGGAAACACTTGAACGAGTCCATTGCATAATTCAAATTTAGTCCTCTGCAAGATCATATTGATAGCACTATGTATGACATTTGTCACTAATCCATTTGTTAAGTGTAAAACCTAGATGTCCTTATTTGTTAAAAAATTATTGATTGGGGCCGTAGAAAAAAATCTTGCCTTCAAGACGAGCGTAAACTTGAACATTATGACATCAAGTCGGCAAGCCTCGTCACCAAATACTTCACCTTATATCATAATGCTTGAAGTTTGAACACTCATTGTATGAATTAGGGTATTAAGTGCCAATTCACAATGTATCGTAACATAAAATTTTAAAATTAAGTGTTTTTTTCATTTTACGTTGGTACAAATTAGGGTTATTGATGTATTGTGTTGATTTCTCTGACTGTCATTTTCAAATATTCTGTTGATTTCGATTCTGTTTCGTGTTTACTGTTTTTCTTTGGTTTAACTTTTAACAATTTGGAGTTTAGTTTGTTTTGTTTTATTGTATGATGTCTGGTAAAGATCTTGCGATTGTTTCACTATTATTGAAACCAGATTGAAACTGCGTTATAAAAGTCGCCAAGGAAAGAAATATTAAGACGAGGAAGAAATTGTTGGTTTTTTTATTAATAATTCTATGTCAATCATATTTAAAGTATGTTTCGATCCGGGATGTTGTCGACAGTCAGATGAAAACATGTATTTAAAGATGACGCATGCGCTATTAGTTGTTTCGTACGTAAACATAACAAAGTTGAATTTATCTCAACTTTACGTTTTCATTACGTAGCTCTTATGTCAATACGTAAACGTAATAAATACGTAAGAACACGGGCATTGAAATACAGTAGTTCAACTTTATGTTTATGTTTACGGTTACGTACTCCTTACGTTTACGTACTTTGTGAATTGGCACTAAGAGGCGCTTCTTTAAAATGGATGAAATTTTGGGAAAAGCTTCTATTAGACATGGGGATAATGAAAAAATAATGATAAGTATCAGGCTCGTAAGACCTTAAAATCATACAGGTTGGACTGAAATCCAGTCTATAAATAAATGTCCATGTGTAACAAAGGTTATAGGTTAGCTCGCTAGGCTCGTGCTTTTGAAAAATTTCATTAATATTACCGAACTGCGCTGCGCGCGCCTGTAAGACAGTACTTGAGTCCGAGATAGCCGAGAAAGGTACACAACTCTTCTTGTTGGTCCGAAATTCAGTCTATAAATAAGTTTCCATGTGTAACAATAGTTGTAGGCTAGCTCGCTACGCTCGCGCTTCCGAAAACATCCCAAAATAAATAGAAGCTTTTCGCAAAATTTCTTTCATTTTGAATATAGTGCCCCTCATCGACAATATTACCTGAATTAATATTATTTTTAATTAAAACGAAGATATTTGTCTTCTAATAAATAATTAAAAATATTTCAACTAACTAATAAATAGAAAAAATAATAATAAATTTCTAAAATAATATTAAACTCTTATTCTGTTTATTAACTGAATAAATTAGTATATATTCATTCTTTATTATGATGAGAGATATCTTTTATCTTGGCTTTATAAATATAAAACATAAAATTTTTATTCGGAACTTACTTAATATTTTATGAATGAACTGACCTACAAAGCATGTTTACTGATATCCTAATAATAATAATTAACTTTATATATTTTCAACTTTACTACTTGTTAGATATTGAAGAAATTGAAGAACATTCGAAGTGTGCCATATTTGAATGAATATAGCGTGAAATCGCTATAAATTTTTTTAGATCATTTTACTTTGGTTATAATTCCCGCAGAATTAAATACTTGTAAATTTTATTGGATCCATAATTTTTATCGCTGTGCGTCAGAAGCTTATCACACAATTTTTAATGACAAAAATAATAAGGAAAGTTAGATAATAATAATTATCAGAGCAAAATATTTTTAAGACTTTCGTCGATTCAGTTAATATGTAAATAAGAATGTAATAATGTAACAGTAACAATTGATAACGAAGTGATTATATGTTGAGATTACTTATACAAAGACTATTCAATATTGCATTTATTATCAAAAGCGTAAAAAGTTTTGATCAATATTTGTTCCTAACTAATTCTTTGTTGTTTGTAACTGTGATATTTTAATGATTAAATCAATTGTTAATAAATGCACTCTTGAATGATATTGAACCTAGTTGAGAACCACTGCTCTACAAAAATATCTCCTAAATTCATTTTATCATGATGTTTTTTTATAGAAATAACTTTTCACATTATACCTAAAAATAAATAGTAAAATGTAACCTACCCTGTACGGCTTGCTCGAGAGCTTTTTTCTTTGACATAAGTTGACGTCGAAAATCCGGTTGCCATTCCACTAAAGTTTTCGCGAGTTTGGCGACTTTAGATTTGAGAGTCGGATCTTCGTAGGAAGCCAGCAGTCGTACCAATTGCCAAATAACCGGATCTGCTGTGATGGATGGTCGTTGGCAAGAGCCGACTAACCTAAAGAGAACATAATACACACATACAAAAGATGAACAGACATGAACATGGATGATGATGGAACAGATTGAATGGACTCAATAGCTTGGAACAAGACAACACAAAATAATTTCAGGATGAAATCGCGGTGATTGTCTCTTACTGGTTCAGACATTATGTGCATATAATTATTATAAAAAATTATCTAAAAAGTACTTACATCGCTATTTCTTATTTTATTTTTTTTTTGAAAATATATTTGTAAGATGTAACTCAAATAACAAAATTATAAAATGCTGAGCTCAGAAATTGACATGACACATTTTTATGAGCCGATAAAAAATGTTATGGTCGATGGAATGCAAGAAGCTTGTAACCAGAAATACTCATTTACAAAGTGTCTCAAACTAAACGACCTTTCAAATGTTTTTAAACAAAACAGTTTCTATCTATCTATCTAAAATATTTTTTTTATCTGTTCAAATGGTAGTGGACCGGAAGTTTGTTATTTTAAAAAGATTTTTGTTCATACTACAGACAGATTTTCTAATATTTTTTGTTAGATACTCTTCTTACTTGAATCTTTTTTATCAGGTATCATTCATATATATAATTACTATCAATGATGTACAGATGTTTGATCCAAAATAGGAGATTTTCATGCAATCTTCCTATTTAGCAGGATGAGTTAAATATTTTACATAGCCTGTATTAAAAATAATCAACATAATTAAATAAGTTGAAAATTGGAACAAAAATAGCGCTATGGTAGAAACGAGTTTTGAGAAGAAGCCCTTCTTCAAGAAGTTAAACGAAGGGCCATAGAATTTTTTTCGTATTCACCTCGATTTCAATTCAGAGTGCACTAAATTATATTTATACGACCACTTGTAAACGGTTGTTAACGCATAGCAACAAAAGACGAATAAAAATAGTATATTATATAACAAGGACCGAACGACTATTATATTTGTCCAGGATAAATTTGGCTGCACTCGGTGAAGACGAGGATGAAACCCAAGGCGTATCATCGTGCAGCCAAATTTGTCCGTGAAAATAATGACAGTCGTTCAGTGTCCGTGTTGCATACGATACTTTTTGTAACAAGTGCACCGAAGTAGTATCCCCATAACTGAGCTTTTTAAATAAATTTTAATGAATTGAAACTATCTTATCAGTTTGACAAACAAATTTTTGCTATTGCAATCACATTACAGTAAACAAAATCAATGAAACATAACTTGCATGAATTAATTTATTGATTGATATTTTTCACATTTTCTGTGCTATCCCGTTCACAATCAATGCACACACTATAACGAACACCTCCTATATAATACAAATTTTTGTAACACGTACACCGAAAGTACTCTATTACTGATGACCTAAGATTTTGTGTTCTCTTGCTATGTGTTTATTCATTGTCAAATGTGGAAGTGGAGACTGTATTTGATGTCTGTAAACAAGCATCTATTAGTCCAGAGGCCGCCTGCACTTTATGCCCCCTGATCGGACTTACGGCCAAATTGTATATGAATCAATCAGGGTATATAGTGGTCAACAGGATGCCAGACTCTATAAATGTGGGATCCTGTCCTAAGTGTCGAAAAAAAGGCCAATTTTGGTCAAATTTATCGACGCAGCTTCCCTGATAGAACTTACGATTGAAACTAAAACCAATCGATAGCAAAGGTCAAGTACTTTGAGAAAAACCAGAGTGTCAACCCCTGTTCTATCCAGGAGGGCGGCAGCTACCCTTAAGTGTAACCAATTTTCGTATTATACTTTCCTGATCAAGCTTACGATAATTATTTTTCTCAAATTGAAGCTCGAACGTTTCTGAGCACAAAAAAAAACAAGGTACCACCTTTCTAACTGTCCGGGAAGGCGGCAGACACACTTAAAATTATTAGAATTTCAGGTGCCAATTTCGAACGCAGCTGTACTTCTTTCATCAAATGTACTGTTGTTTTTTTTTAATTGTAGCTTGAGCTTTCCTGAAGTGCTGCTTCCCAACCTGTCAGGAAAAGCTGCAGCCACTCTTAAAGTCTAAATTTCGAACATAGCTCCTGGACAGAGCATACGGTGGCACCCAGGGTTTTTCTTAAAATACCTGACCTTCGCTATCAATTTACTCTAGTTTAAATCGTAAGTTCTATCAGGGAAGGTGCGTCAACGAACTTGTCCAGAATTGGCCTTTTTCTCGACACTTAGGGCGGGACTCTGCTTTTATAAAGTCTGGCAACCTATTTACCACTGAATACCCGATCGGTTTATATATAATTTGGCCGTAAGTCCGATCAGGGAAAATAAGGTGCGGTCGGCTCCCCGACTATATACGTACAGCAATTTTCGTAACTCGACTTCGACAACTTGGCTTCATATCATAATGCTTAAGTTTACACTCTTGTTCATGAAACAATATTTTTTATGATCATTTATAAATAGAGTATTAACCAAAGATTTACATATTCTAACTCTACCATCACATAAACTAGAAAACAGTTCTTCTGAGAATTCATGTTGGTAGCAGTACTTATCATCGACTCATTTGTTAGGGTAAACGTCAAATTGTGCTCTATGCTTTCTTGTTATTTACTTAATAATTGTAAATTGCGTAAACAAGTGCTTGAATTTATACTCTGGTCGAAAATGATTAGAGCACTTTTTTTTAAACTAATAACAGTACCATTGATCTTTACGCTATACGAGAATCAAAGTAGACCTTAGATGATTTAAGGTAGTTTGATCGGTAACACACTCTATAATAGAATCTCTTGAAATTCGGAAATAGTATGAATATCAATGATTAGTAATTAATTACTCAATTTCAAGAAAATTGACTACATCCTTAGAGAATAATTGCAATCAAAATTTCAAATTTTAGAACTCATTATATAAATGAGACAATGGATAGGAGTATATCGTCTACTGTATCTCCAATACATATTTATCATTTGGGGCTATTCTGTAACTCAATCGATACATTTTTATCGATCATTATCTATTTCAGCACTGACAAAAATTCTGAATATTCGCTTGTTACAATTGTTCCCATTTGTCAAAAATTTTATTAATCGATAATAAGTTGATGATTGTGTTACAGAATACGGCCAATTATCGGTCTTTATAAAAAACTATTCAGCTATTAATTGGTATATCCTGAATAGAATATAAAATATCTAATGTTTTAATTCAAATAAATTAGTAAGGGTAATATTTCTATAGGAAAAATGTACACAAATCACTTAAAGATGAGATCAATCGATGAAATAAATGAAATCGTATTGAACATTGGTATTATTGCTTTGATAAGCTTATACTAAAGCCGCCATTTCATACTATCTCGAGCATTAGTTGCGAATATTGTTTTTGAATATCGATGAACTTATCAAATTCTTTTATTGCTCTCTTAAATAAACTTTTTAATCTGACTCCCTCGCTCCTTTCACTTTGACAAGTAAAATATAACATTGCACCAGAAATTGAAAACGTCAGACAAGAGCCCCTAGTTTTGTGAGAAAACATAAAACTAGAACTGTGTTTTATAAATATTGTCAATACCTATTTCTTGCATTTCATCTTTCATTACTGGACTCATCAATTTTTAAAAATATTTCTACAATATTTTGATTTCTCAAATGCTTATGAAGCTTATAACAAATCAATTAATTAATGAATATGAGCTAATCAAAAAAAGACCGTTTAATTTTGAAAACAGTGTTCACAGGAACACTTTTATATTCAATGATATACTAGAAAAGAGAAATTATTGATTTACGAGGAAGAATTTTAGAAAAATTTTAGAATTGCTACTTTCAAACAGAAGAGATAGTTCGAAAATCTTTATCGGTGAAATTTCATTAAATATTTGCAGTATATTCGTAGATTGCACATAACATCTGGCTGACTGTCATCTGTCATTTTTAAGTTCTCTAATACCCCAATAACTGATAAGACTTTGGATTTAACAGCTTATACATCCTGATTAAAATATTTATGTGAAATTTTCTGTAACATAGTAAATTGATTAAACAATGATCCAACAAAACCGAGGATCTTGTGTTAAAATTATTTTTTCTACGGCCGTGTGCCAGTGCTACCACAATTTGAACGCGTAGCAGTTAAATTTCTGTGAATTCATGTTTGTTGTGTGCTCAATAATAAAAAAAAACTAATTTACGCCTTTTACTCGATACGGTCGTGCAGACATTTATAGTGCACTACAAGTATTCTTAGTCGATGGGATTCAGCCCTGCGAGTGTAAACAGACATTACGATATTCGGTCAATAAATTCAGTGACTAGAGAAGCCTCATTACCAAAAACTTGGCCTCATGTCATAATGTTCAATTTTACACTCTTGTATAAATTTATTATTCTAATTATCCTGAAACAAATATATCTTCCACATTCAAAATAATTAAAAATGCTAGAAATACTTTCAAGATTACTTCATCTTTCTTTTTAATTAAGCTAAGTATTATTACTTGATATTAAAATGTTATTGATTGAAACTTATTTCCGGCATTAAATTATTTATTATCGGTATAAATATGTCCTTAACCTTGAAAAGTATTCAACTTGAATTTCTAAAGATTCTTGCTTGAAATACTTCTAAGATTCTTGTTTCATTTATTCTAGTTTAATTTAATACTTGACTTTACGAGTATAATCCGATATTAGAATATCATTATATCTATTAAATTATTCATTATTAAAAGCTGACGCCAATAAATATTGGGATCTATTAAAACATACATCGAAGCGCATAGAAAATCTATGCCGTGTTCCACAAAATGGATTAGCATAAAACTTAAGAACCATTGGGCACATTCTGCTCAAAATCTGTGTCAAACATTCTTATCCTATCATATTTCTTTCGATTTCTATAAATTTTGAGTTTCTCTCATAACTCTTCTGTTTTTCCTACTTATAGATTTATGATCAGAAGCGAATGACTATAATTATAGAAATTATATTCCAAGGTGTTTATTCTATCTAATAATATTGTGTCCTAAAATTTTAACTCAGTAAATTTGAAGAAAAAATATTTTCCCATCAATATTATTCATATATAACAAAAAATGTTCTCAATGTCAAGTTCAAATTAGTCAAGTTGTTAGGTGATTCCATAATCAATTGCTCACGATGAAAACCTTATAAAATAGTAATTTACAGTTAATTACTTCAAAAATTGTTCTTTATTTCATCAGACAAATTTACGACTTTATATCTACGAAGGCAATATATACTTTGGCACGAATCTCTTACAACGTTTTAGCTTTGACTAAGCAATATAAAAACAGAACAAGAATTGAGTTTTTTAGAAAATCTTCCATTAAATTGAGTGAATCATCGGTGAAATAATAATATTTTATTATTGCGACACGTCACATGTCAATTATCAACCAATTCGGACACAAACGGCCTAATAATGAATGTCTGTTGGTGTGTTAATAAGTGACATGAATTATATTCCGATACCGCGCAGCGCGTGGTTGCGTCCAATTTGTAATCTATATTGTAAAAAAATGTCACTCATGGCTAGTTGTATCCTTGTCCCTTAAATTTTAGGTGCCGCTTTATTGAGTAATATTGTATCAAAAATCAAAAGACAAATGTGATATAGACATTACTGCCATTATTCCGATTCGATATTTTTTGTTTGAGTGAAGCTTAAAATAAAATATAAGCGAAAGCGGTGCAACTGGCCATTAGGATAAACTCCACTAGGCGACCGCAACGATTTGCCCATGACCGCAGCTTCTGCCGTTCCACTAACATATGATTGCGGTGATTGGTGTTTCAAGTGGAACGATGCGAGTGTCTGTTAAATGTCAAATAAACTGATAATTCATGGTTAAAGTTGAGAAGTAAATCATTAATAAGATCAAATTAACCTGTAATAAAAATGATATATGAATGAAATGAATCCAATATGCCTGTGTAAATTATTCTTTCATAAATGATAAATAATGATAATTACCTGCCATATTGACAATTATTTTTTTTTTAAATCAATCGATATTATTTGGAATCGAATGTATAAATTGGAAAGAAATATTTTCAATTAATTCAAATTCTTGGTGATTTCTACAGAATGAACTCAACGACCGCTTCGACTCTCCTTTCAATTATGGGCGTTGTGATTTTGAAGCGGTCGCGATTAATGACGTATTGATCTTGAACGTAAAGACCGTGACCTTCTTGTGGAACGATTATTGAGGTAATTTAAGCGTTGCGGTCGCCTTGTGGAACGTACTCACATTATACAATCGTAGATAAAAAAATTAAAACTAACAGGCATTTATTATAGAATAATTTTTTTCAAATTTGTTGATATTTGACATGAAAAATGACTTGGCCTCATGTCATAGTACTCAACTTTACTCAAACTAATAGTATGAATTACTATTATTGCACGATTTCTGTCCCAGGCTTTATCAGTAGGAATATCTGTATTTTAAACATCTTCGCTTCAAATTTTCAACCAAGCCGTTTAGAACTACAAAATTATATTCAATTGATTTTAGTTTCTATTCATATCAATTGGATGGGAATTCAAAGTTATAAAAACAAACTTTTCTACAAAAACAAGTAACTAATGGTCTATTTTTGGCACCATCATATATAAATTAGTATTTAATGGTGCATTTGCTTGCCAAATTAACCTATAACAACTAATTTTGAATTAAAAAAATGCAATTTCCCAACACATTCAAATCCCAGACAATCATGACATTGATATAGATTACATGCAAATTTAAGAGAGTGGAATTGATGTAATGCCACTTGAAATTTGTAATAAAAAATGCTTGAATTTTGGTATGGTCTAAACCAAAAAATTATTTAGTAAAATCAATTGCGTACTTTACTCGATCTTTTTAGCCTACCTAAGTATGTTTTAAAAGTAGAATATGATTCTGAATAAATTATTTCCTGTATTCTTGTAGATAAATGAATAAATGAAGGGATATAATCGAGAAGTTTAACTCAGTAATAGTTATGTTCAAGATTAAAAGTTGATAACCGGTATGTTGTCATTTCCTGCCCCACGGCTTCACGGATTGTAACAATAATAAGTGTTATTCAATTTTTTCATAATACTTGGAACAATTTGTTTTAATATGCATCCTTTGCATTCTCTTCCGTTCCTTCAAAATCAAATAACATTGAGAATACTCGTAGTTTCGTTCTCATACTCGGCCTACTTCAACTTACCAGTCCACTTTTTGTTTTTGCAATTAATTTTTAATAGCATCTATCTTTGATGCACGTTCGGCAATCAAAAAGGAGCACAGACCTAAATTTAAAAGCGAAGATATCTAAACGGATACCATACACGTCTATAAACAGGTCTAGATAGTGAAACCTGATAACTGTTATATCTAGTTTTTCTGTTTTTATTGATATCTCACGTTTGTTTATTAATTTTCTAGAACAGGAAAAGTAATTGCAATCATTTATCAGATTTTGGCACTGCTAATTACTCCTTAATTATACTAAATCGAGAAGTTTTTGGAGAAAGTTTAATCAAGTGGAACATTTCTAGAATGACCTGCAATAACCCAACATCTGATTAGTTTTTAATGTCTCAGTTATGGAGCTGAATGTAATAATATAAATGATGAAATAATAGGACTATGCATATGATTTTCGAAAAAGATAACGACAATTTTATGGCAGGATTAAAACAATTTATTATGAATAGAACACCATGAACTATTTAGAATAGTTTTCATATTTTCGAAAAAGTTTGAGAACTTTGTTTTCTAGACACCTGTTTTAAATTCTTACTGCGATCATGATTAGAAAACCCGTAGCTGAAGAGACGTTCATAATAAATCATAGTCATGGTTTTTTTAGATGCGTTCTGATATGGTTATCTTTTATTTATTGTAGAGACCCATCTATTTTGAGCCTCACATGTTAGTCATTCTTAAGATTTTCAATTCCAGCATGTCTGAGCACATGAAAAAAATCTATAGCACTAAATATCTCTAACAATAAAAAAGAAGCTGCTATACTATAAATTAATTTATCCATAAACTTTTATACCGTTGCTGGACTGTATATATTAATTTTTCTTCTCTACTACAATTTTTAAAGTCATTCATCGAAACATAATCTATCATACAAACGTGAGATGGTCTATGTAATTAAAAAAATCTGACGTGGACATCACGTAACTTATTGTACATCATTGGATATATTTTTGCATATAATAATACGATAATCAAACACAAAATTCCATCGTTCCGCAGCTTTGAAAATAGCAGGTCATCATTTTTAGGCTACAACATTCCTAAATACTGATTTTCATGATTCTACGGCTAACAGATATGAATTCAGGCGCAAAATTAAAAAAAAAACAACTGAAGTGCACTCCCGGGTCAGTCGATTGTTATGAGAATAGTAGGCAATCATTCAGATGCTACAGCAGACTGATACCAAATTTCAGTACTCTACAGTCGATCGATTCGAATTTATGCGAATATTTCCGAAAGACTGTTAAGTAAAATGAACTTCCGGCTCAGTCGATCTTAATGAAAATAAGAAATGAGCATCTAGGCTGTACTATCGTCTAAAATACTGAATTCTAACATTCTACGTTCAATTGTTTTAGACTTATGCGGAAAATTTTGAAAATGTTTTGAGTAAAATGCACTTCCGGTACAGACGATTGCAATCATAATGCGAGGTATACAACAAGATGCTATAGAAGTGCTTAATACGAAATTTCAATATTCTTTGACTGATTGTTTTGAATTCATACGGAAATTTTGAAAAGTCTGTTATATAAAGTGCACTTCTAGCTCAGCCGATTAGTACAAAAATAAAAGATAATCATTCAAATGCTACAAAAATCTCAAATACTAAATTTCAGTATCCTACTGCTAATCTTTCTAGATTTATGCCGAAAATAGTCAAACTGGATTCAGGGTTGCTCAAAAATGTAATGTAATTATGGTACAATTGTTCCATTTCCTATCACGTTATCTGATCATGAAAAGTCCGACTAATAATAAGTCTTCTGTGTTAATTTGATACTAGAAAATAATTTAAAAACAAAGGGGAAAATTATTGAAGATTTTCCCAACAACAATGTGCATTGTTGTCGGAACGGAAATTCATCTTATCGCCTTGAAAGAGAAAACAGTGTTAGCTACACTAAAATCTTGCAGTGTAAATTAGAAAACTAAATATACGGGTAAAAAGAATAGTGAAATTATCCGACCGCGATTATCTATTCAAACGTCAACGGAATCTACATTATTGTTTTTACCACAAATAAAAATAAGTAGGTATTTCTTTGGATAAGAACAATAAGTATATTGTAGATAAAAAATTTAACCGATATTGATAAAGTGCAGCTATGGTGGTAATATTAATTGGGAATATTTATCTGCAATTTATCTCTGACGCAAGACGTTCTTGTTGAACATAACAAAATACTTTTGGTGATTAAATATACTTGTTTTATTAACGATTGCTAGTTGGTGATCAAAGCAGGTGCCAATAAATATTGACTGTAAATTGTAAATCAAAATCATTTACAAATTCCCATTTATTTCTTATTAAAAACAAATAAATTAAATTGATGCTCAAACATTTCCCGCATTTTGCTTATACAATCCGTTTTAATGAAAACAATTTCATGAGGAGGTTTTTAGCAACAATTAATTCTGTAAGATTGATTTCGCTTGGTATCTACCTGCCATATATGAAAATGATAATTTAGAACACTTTACGAGAATCATAATTTAAATTTTAATCATTTTTTTTCTATACCGAAACTCATCTCAATACAGATTACCGTGAAACTATGTTATTTATTATTATTAGGAATGAAATCACATTATGAACTGTTACTAATGATTCAAGTTTGATAATATATCAACAATTATTTCTATTGATTTTAACAAATAATTGCGTGTAAATAATTTGAATGTTATATTTAGGTTATAACTTATTTAATAGTCCGTGAGACAGGGCATACATTTTTCGTTGATTACCGCTCATTTGAAATTTTGTGAGTGGCTTCATTGTAATGAATCCGACAACTTTTTCATTTGGCCAAATTCTAGATTTGGGGCCGTTTTTCAGCGAAGGCTAATTGATTGAAAAAATATGATCGTCTTATTGATCTTTACACTAATCGAAAGATTTTTTGATTATAAAATGAAAAAAAATATTGTCCGACATGAACATTGGGCCTAGCGGTGAGTCCGACAAGCCGTACTTGACATAAGTACCAACATACATATGACAAGTACGGCTTGCCGGATTCACCGCTAGCCCCAATATTCATGTCGGACAATATTTTTATTTCTTTTTATGAACAAAACATCTTTCGATTAGTGTAGAGATCAATAAGACGGTAATATTTTTTCAATTAATTAGCCCTCACTGATAAACGCCCTCAAATCTAGAATTTTGCTGAATGAAAAAGTAGTCGGACTCATTACAATGAAGCCACTCACAAAGTTTTAAGTGAGCGGTAATCAACGAAAAATTTATGCGCTGTCTCACGGACTATAAGCTTATATAATATCCAACTGAAAATGTAATCGTTGCAGAGAATTGTTTTATAATTTTTACTAGCTCTCATCATGTGATCAACATTTCTATGGAGATATTGATTAAGTAAATATTTTTCTACAGCCGTGCGTAAAGTACTTCATGCATTGCAAACGATGCGTAAAGTATTTCTTCTTTGTGTGTTCTATCCCAGTTTTATCACAATTTAAACGTGTAGCAGTTCAATCAGTTCGGATATTTGTTGAAACTAAATGTCAACTTGTGCTGTGGACATCTTTGCTGTGAGCTCAATAATTGTTGAAATTTAGAAGCCAAGGGTCATAGAAAAAATCCTGTATGAGTGTAAGCAAGCATTTTGACTTTTGGCAAGTCTCGTCACCAATTACTTGGCCTCATGTCGAAATGCTCAACTTCACACTCTTGTTGCATAAATTACTAATACTGGAATAAGTGACGCTTGACCGTAATTAAAATGGCATTTGTTGAGCTGATTTTTATGGTGCTGAGTAAAGGCTGGTTTATGATGTATTTAATTTAGGAATTTATATTTAGAAATTGGAATCTTGTTCTGGTTTATGATAAATTTGTATTTTCTAAATGTAGCCAATCACATACTAATTCATACGTGAAATATTTGACAGTACATACTTTAAACTCAGAATGAAATTGAGGTAAGTGAATTCTATCTTACTGTCAGTATGGATTCATTATATTATATTACTTTTGATGATCCATTCATTATATTTGACAGGTGACAGTCTAACAATCGGTATTTTTTTACGATTGGTTGGATTTGAAGATTTAGATTTGGAAATTAATATTTCAAATGTAAATTCGTGAATTAGGTCCATCATAAACCAGCACATAGGTTAATATGTATCTTATAAATACAAATTTTTAAATGTCAATTTCTAAATTAAATTCATCATAAGCCAGCCTTTATCTTTTGATTTTCAAACATATCTAAATGGTTAAAAACATTTTAAGTACGACCTGAAGTTGGAGTAGGCCTATTAAGTACAAGCTGAAGCTTGCTCCAATCATTTTTGACATTAATATTTGACATTTCTGTATTTTAAAATGATCTGTACTGTCTTGACTAGCGTTTGTAGAAAAAGTATAGCATGTAACTTATTTCATAAACTCTTAAGACACACGTTCTTCTAAACCAGGGGTCTCCAAGCTTTTAGGCCTAAGGGACTGACTCCTCCACCAATTCGCAAGGGCCAAGACAAACTTTAATTAGTCGTTGAGTAATTGAATGATTGCAAATTTAACAATCGCCCATTCGTGATTAAAAAAATTGTAACTACAGAGCCATTCATAAAACATGTTGCATAATATACTGTTTATATTGACATTCTACGATATATTATAAGCACTCGTTTCTTGAGTTTATTCCTCACATGCTTATTCGACTTCAAACTACTTGCAGAACAAAATATCATCTAATAAAACTAATATGATACTTACTGAATGTTAGTATTGGAAATTAGGGAGTTCAGTATAGTAATTAAGGTATCAAGGGTGTTAAAAGGACAATAATGCCAAAGTACTTTTCGAGGGCCTCCAGAACGAGATGTGTACGTTGACCGTAGGCATTATTGTCTGTTCAACTCCCGTGGTGCCTTCAGTGTTTAATATCCGACTATTTTAATCATAATTTTTAGCAATGTATGTCCTGTCATTGTGATATCTGTCAGACAAATTACTCTAGTTACTTGCTGTTACTAGGCAACTTGTTTGTTATTTTTCAAAATAATGCCCTCGGGTATTATTTGTTACGTAATTACCCTGAAGTCATTTTTATTATGACAACAATAATAAACTAGTCGGACATTAAAGTATATAATATTCTCTTTCTGATTGCAGTTTCGTCTACACCTTAGCTATCTGCAAGAGCGCTACAATTTCAAATTAATCTAATACAAACTTAGGTTTTGTGAATATTGGTAATACTTACAAAAGAATTATTCTGTTTAAATTAAAAATTATACATGCTTTTGGAAGTGTCGTGAAATCTTGAGAAAAAGTTTTAGTTTATCAATTGCCACAACCGACTTCTATGGAGGATGCTGATTAAAGTCGGTTACTATACTATACTTTAAAATATAGTTTAACAATCGAATGAAAGTTGACTCTTAAATTATTTTATAGATGTGGTTTTCTTTCAGAACATTTAGCTATTATTCGAATCTCAAAGAAAACTAAACTTTATGACGGAATGGTTAGCAAAGTTTAGAATTCAGGTCCCGATAATTTTTGCAAGCACCCATTCAAATACTGGATTAGGAATTCCCATAAATACATTAGTATAACTTGCTTGAAATAGATGGATGACTGATATTTACAGGATAGTGGAGAACAAGACAGGGGTGCATTGAATGTATTTTTGTTATTTATTTTGATTCCAACAAAATATGTTGTATATATCTTGTAGAAATGGTTCAAAAGAGATTCATTCCTATTGGAATCACCAGAGACCCACGGTTGCCACATTTTAAAAATTGTCATCTAAGTTATTTATCTACCTGATACTTTGGTAATAAGACAAATGAGTCGTAATACATCCCTGAAACCCTGTTGCTAAGATCATTTTCAATGTCTCCAATAATCCAGTGATATTAAGAACATTCATGTTGATATATTTCTGGGAATTCCTAGTCCAGTATTTCAATGGGTACTTGTAAAGGTTAGTTTTATTTACAATTCGAGTGGTAATTAAATTTTTTGATAGAAAACCACATCTATAAAATAATTTGGGAGTCAACTTTCATTCGATGGTTGAACTATACATGTATAATTTTAAATTTGAACAAAATAATTCTTTTGTAAGTATTATCAATATTCACACGACTTAAGTCTGTATTAGATTAATTTGAAATTGTAGCGCTCCTGCAGATGGCTAAGGTGTAGCCGAAACTGTAGAATCAGAAAAGAAGATATTATCTGTTTGAATTTCCTCATTCACAATATTTGAATTAACTAATTCAGTCAGCTTAACCATTTTATCCAATAATAATTATTCTCGCTTGATTGTGAGACTATTGAATAAATTCACATGAAAATGTGCCCACGTTTTATTTTCAACTGAAATTATAGGTTGTATATTTCGTGTTATGCCAGTTCAATTACGCGTTAAAATTGAACTACAGCAATCAAATCAAATTTTCAATTGAGTTGTTGAGTATAATAATCTAAAATCGATTTAATATTTCTAGTCTGGATTATAAGAGTTTTGGACATCGGTGCTAGTTTTTTGTTGTCAATTTAAGTTTTGAAATCTATAATAAGAAAACTCATTATAATCTGTGATTTATAGCGGCTCAGATCTAATAGTTTTGTTGCACCAATATTCCTAAAATAAAGTCGTATTAGAACAGTGTCAACAACTTTTGTTTCATATCTGATAATAAGATGACTCTAGATATATACAAGATGCTATTAATGCTTCTTAGAAAAACTTGTTTGGTGAAATAAGAAAGTTGAATAGTATAGATCTATTACACTTGTTGACATATTTATACACCAGATGCCGAACACAATCTTTTCTTCTTTCTCAGTTTGTCTATACTATTTATAGTTAAATATTTATGGAACGATATTTAAAATAGAAATTTTGATAGTACATAAATAGAAAACACTTGAAAGATCCTTTATTGACGAAATAAAATTGTAAACATAAGAAACTCTCAATAATATACAAAGTAACACTAAAGATATAATGCTCAGGAACTGATATTTTTTTTATATTGCATCTTTCGATTCTAGAATAGTACATTATGCATCAAAATTCAAGAATGTCTCTTTAGTTATGATATTTAAAACGCGATTGAAGCAAGTGTTTGTAGATACGAGTGTCTAGAATCTTATAAACAAATCATGCACTATATCTTTTTTATAAACGCAAATTGAGACAGCTCAAATATTTTAACAAGATTCATATTATATTTTTCTGTCAACTCTAATCATTAAAAATCTAGGAATGAAAACATTTTACAAATGTCAATTTGACAGATAACAACGGGTAACCTTAGCGGCCATAAAATGTTCAAGTCCAATAAAGTAGTGGTGAAAAAAAATAATACTCTTCATTCAAAAATTAATTCGTGAAATCCTATTTTATGTACAGCTGGACGGGAGATATATATAGTAGATATAAATGAAGACTTATATTTATGACTCCCAAAAGAGGCACAAATTAATAACAAAAAAATATATTGTGCATAAACGATTTCAATTAATTTCCCTCTATTGATAAATATTGTCTTTCTTCTCCCAAGATACTCACTTGGAGAATAGCGTCTCCAGCAGTTGGGCCGAATGCGGCAGCGACTCCACCAGGATATCAAGAGGCAGTTCGGACGCTACGACCGCTAACCCGGTGGGCCCCAATCTGGACAGCACCGCTGCGGCCTCGCGGAACTGTCTTCCCTCTGCCAAGACGAGCACTCTCCGCAGGGCCAACCTGGGGCTGAGCGGCGTGGTCCGGTCCCTTCGAATACGCTCTCCATCGCGAAGGTCCACGTACGGCACTCTGACTGCACCACAGTCCGTCATCGCAAAGACTGGAAGGTTGAGAAAAGATTCTAAGAGAGAAGACTGGTGGCATACTAACATACTTCATTGCAGACTCTCTCCAGACCGTCAAGTGGACCAGTGGATGCCCCCCGGCTCGACAAGTAGAAGTCTTCAAGCTGCGTTGACCATTCATGCATTGATCACTAGCTTCTTATATTTTGTAAGTCAATAAGGAGTTTTAATGATTGAGTCCCTAATTTCAAGTTTACATTTATTATCATTGTTATTGGTGATTTAATTCTCTTTCAAAATGATAAAATAATTGAAGTTTTCACTACTAGATTAATGCGCGTCTATTTAAAAATTTCTTGATATATTTTTCGCTATATTCAATAAATTCAAATACTAAATTTATTGATAGCACAAGCCAAGAAAGTTTATTAACAAAAAATATATTGGTTAATTGTGGAAATTTACTAGGCAACTTTTTTAATTCACATCCCCAACCTCATAATACCTAGCTTTAATTTGATAGGAAATTGTGATTATAGATTGTGATTATGTCTTTTTGAACGAAATAAAAGGCTGGACTTGTTAAAAAGGCGCGAAAACACAAACCGTCAGACAGAATGTTGAATGAATGCTACTAATAAAAAAATCCTTTACAGTTTCTTGTTTCAATCAATCATTAATAATACACAAATCAACTAATAAACTTTGCTTCCCAACTTCTAATCTATTCTTCTTTTAGCAATTTATTTTGCATTATTTTTTACGGATTTCTAATCAATTTGTATTTTTTTAGATCGCTGAGGATGAGCCTAACTGTTGAAGAGGATGGACATCGAGGAAGGATCATCTTCAGGCAATGGACATCGGGGAGGATGTTAAGGATAAGCCCTGCAGTCACATTTCTCAATATTCGTTAGGTAATATAACTGTATGAAGCTGCTGTGACTTAATGTGTCTTATATTTGTATTTATTAATTACATTTAAGGTCTTAGAGCTTCTGGAGATAGCAACCTTGAACTCCATCAGCCACCAGACTCCTAGAGAACTCCGGAGAAGATGCTCAAGAATGTCTATGATTTCTTTTCGCCCGTTGCTTGCAAAGCTTGAATGAGTTTTTTATTTGTTTAAATTTATATTGTCACAAATTTTATTGAGATTAAATCATTATTACTGGTTACAGTGCAATATATATTTTGGATTTGATTGTAATATTCATTTTTTTGTTACAGATGTAGCAGCGAAGTGGGCGTTTTTGTCTGCTGGGGATTCTCTAGACGCTGAGGAAGAATTCTCGGGCGAAAGTTCGTTTCTTTCCCCTACGTCAATGCCAGGGGCGAAGCAAAAGTCCTCTTATTCCCGTAAATTCCCCAATATATAATAGAATATTCAAAAAAATATATAAGTATGTTAATTATAAATTAATAACGATTGTATTTATTCACAAACTGTATAATATTGTATTGAAATAATGAATAACACTGTAATTCGATATATTATTGTATCAATTTATGCAGGAATAAAATCTTTAATATGTTAAAAATATACCCTTTTTATTTCATCATTTGAATACTATCCTTCATAGCTCTATTGAATTTCGTTCAAAAATTAATGATTAACTTAAAAATTATTTGATCTCACGTATGTAGTTCCAAAAGTTGCCGCAAGGGGGCAGCATCTGTCAATAAGACCAATTAGCAATCATCTCATGTGTGATGAAAAAACATTGATTTGTGATGAATTTTGTGTCTTCAAAAAATCCAAAAATATCATTAGGGTAGCAGGAGATGGAAGAGCATGCCTAAGTAATTAATTAGCAGTTTTCTCGGAAACTAAGTACTTTATGGACAAATGTTTCAAATAAAAGTTGCATAACTTTCAATTTCCTATAAGATTTATTTAAAATAATTTTCTCTATTGCTTCCAGTTTCCGAGAAACGATATGCTACTACCCTTAATTTAAGGGTTGAAAGAAAATGTCATCTATGTTTTTGATAGCCCTTTTAAAGGTGCGTACGATGATATAAATAAATTTTCTTTTAGTGTTATATTTTTGGAGTAAATCAAGAAAAACACTTTCTAAAACACTTGGATTTGCTCTACCCATTTCTGTTATCCTAATACAATATTGTGATTTTTTGAAGGCATCATCATGAAAACGATGTTAAAAAAATCCAAAAATATTACCAGAGTAGCAGAATTTGGAAGAGTAAACTCTAGTTTCCGGAAAGGGTTTTTCTTGATTTACTCCTAAACTATAGATACCAGGTCAATTTTAATTACATTGTCGTACGCAGCTTTAGAAAGGCTATTAAAAATATAGATAAAATTTTTTGCCAACCTTTGAATTAAGGGTAGTAGCATATTGTTTCTCGATAACTATAAGCCCTACAGAAAATTATTTCATACAAACCTTGTAGAGCTCTGAAAACAAAGAAACTTTTACTTGAAACATTTGTCTCTGAAGTGTCTCATTTTCGAGAAAATTGCTAATTAATATTTCTAAGGAGCTCTTTGAAACTATGCTCTCCTAATACTTTTTTTGGATTTTTAGAAGACACAAAATTCATCATTTGACACAATTTATCATCAAAGAAGAGATGATTGCTAATTGGTATTATTGACAGGTGCTGCCAACTGGTGACAAGTTTCTTAACTATATACTTGTAATCAAATAATACCTGAAATAAAAAACTTATTTGGGACAAATGATACAGCAATAAATCATTTTAAAGAGTTTTATTTATATTTTGATAACATACAATAAATAAAATTTATTAATACATATATAATGTTAAAAAATTATTATTTTACAATACATTCTTCTGCAATACAGGGAATGGAGAACAAGATTCTTCTTTCTATCGTCCAAGGGCTCTTGACAGCAGCTGTAACAGACGAATATATTATTAGAAATGTATTAATTATTGCTAAAATACGAAAGGAGAAACCATTTTGAGCATATTGCATGCACGGAGGAATGTGAGATTTGGCACACTTGAAGTTTATATGGAGAAGGAGTGCAGAAAGTGTAAATTATATACAGAATGATCCATTTTAATTATATATGAATACGTGAGGAGAGAACTTATTATCTCTTTTTAAGCATACTGCATGCACGAAGAAATATGAGACTTGACATACTTATGAAATTTATATGGAGAAGAGGCGAAGAATGCAGAAACTTTGTGCCCCTTTTCAAGCGTATTGCGCGCACAAAAGAATGTGAGATTTTGCATACTAAAAGCTTATAAGGAGGAGTGCAGAAAGCTAGAATTATATACGGGCTGTCCCATTTCATTTCACACGGAGAGAAAATTCTTGATCGTGCCCACAAAGGGATGTGAGAGACTTGGCATACTTGAAGTTTATATGGAGAAGTGCAGAAAGCTGAAATTATATACAGGTTGTCTCAATTTAATTTTACTTGAAGAGAAAACTTTATAACTCGCGTACGAAGAAATCTGAGATTTGGCATATTTGAAGTACATATGGAGGAGAGCAGAAAGCAAAAATTATATACTTAGTGTCCCATTTTTACTTTAAATGAAGAGAAAATTTTTTACCGAACGTACGAAGGAATGTGAGATTTGGCATACTTTTATATGGAGAAATGCAGAAAGCTGAAATTATATACAGGATGCGCAAGGAGGAATGTGAGATTTGGTATATGTATTTAAAGTTAATATGGGGAAGAAGTGGAAAGCAGAAATTATATACACAGTGTCCCATTTTTATTGTACGTAAAGAGAAAACTTTGTACTGCGCGCACGCAAGATTGTTAGATTTGGTATACTTGAAGTTTATATGGAGGTGTGCAGAAAGCTAAAATTATATACAGGTGTCTCAATATAATTTTATGCTTAGAAGAGAAAACTTTGTAACGTGCGCACGAAGGAATGCGAGATTACACAGTAATTGAGAACGTGATATAATTCAGATTTTTCTGCTTTCATTATTCCCAGCAAAATATACACACCTGAGCAACACAGCACAATATTGAATTTGAATTGTTAGGGAAGTAAATATCGAATGACCTCATGAAAATTTTTTTTATTGTACAATAATTTGATTTTGAACCAAGCTTTATAATGAGCAACATAAAATATTAGTGCAATAAATATCTTCTGAAGATACAAATCATTCAAACTCGTAAAATTTCTTGTTGCCCAAATAGTTCTTGAAACTTTTGCACTAAAAACGTTTTAGTGAAAGTAAATTTCATGAGTTTTATAAATGAGACTCAAAAACTATCATTAAATAACAAAACAATACTAATTGTTCATTTTTCTTCTGTACAAAAACCTAGATAATTTGGATACCTTTGCACAGCGTTTTTAATCCTAATTAACTTTTGTTATTTTGATTGAGGAAGGAGATTGCGTAAAAATTATTTCATTTTAATGTTCGACTAGTTTGTTATTTTTGTCATAATAATACTGATTTCAGGGTAATTACATAAAAAATAATACCCGAGGGCCTTATTTTTCAAAATAATACTCAAAGGTTTCATTTTGAAAAATAACAAAAAAGAATATCATGTTTCCTAGCTATACCAAGTAACTAGAGTAATTTCTTTGACAAAAATCACAATGACAGGACATACCTTGCCAAAAATTTTGATAAAATAGTACAATAGTTGGACATTAAATATTGAAGGCACCACGGGAGTTTAACGGACAATAATGCCTACGGTCAATGTATTCACCTGTGCAGTCTGTGTGATTATACCAGAGATGTTGGAGGACAAATATCTTGACAATTTCGTAATCTATTTAGGTAAGAACGGTTCAAGGCTCTTATAAGACTACGATTTGTTTTCTGAGTGAACCAATTTTACATTAGAACATTGTACTTGGCTATCAGTCAGTTGCTTTAAATTCCAGTATGTATCAATCATAAATAAATTCATGCAGTTCGAGGAATAAATTTTTCATATATTTATGCAATATTTGAATATATTCCTTCCTTGAATTTATTCCCAAAAGTTAATTTTAAACCCTACATTTCAATATTTTTCATTGTTAACAATATTATGATTTGTTGAAGATTTAGGCAACAGTTTACAAAAATTTTCTTTTTACTAAAAATGTGAGTAGAAGAGACATGATAAATGATGGATCATCATTAGCTTCAAGAGTGAAAGATCAACATCCTCAAACATGTATTAATGTTAGTATGTCTGTCTTAGATGCCATGAAAACGACTTTCTCGTCAATGATAGCGCTCAAATTTAGACGTTACTTCGACTTACTTAATTACATTACATCAATTTAGTGTGCTTATATTTTAAGGTTTAAGGATTACTTTGACTTCATTAGGAATTTTCCTGGCCATTTTCCGAGCTATCACATAAATTATTTGTACATTGAGCGAACATTATTGTATTTATAATCAGCAATTGGATTTGACACAAAAAAGCTTCCATTATGCCATTATTGATTAACTTTGGAATGTTTTTTTTTCTACTATAATGATAGTTAAAATCAAGTGATATAAATAATAGATTTGAAATTTTAACCCGAGGTACTAATCAATAAAGTTTCATTGCGTAAGTGTTTATTTTATTTTGTGAATTTTGTTCACTTGTGATACATTTACTTGTTTTCTACTTCCTCCTTTTTTTTGTAATCTCACCGCGGAGTCTGAAGATGATGATGATTTTTTATTAATCCCACAGAAATGAGTAGACTTCCTTTAAAATTATTTTTCTCTGTTATTATTTCTAATATTTGTCATTAAATATTTTAGCATATTGTATCGTTACGCGACTGTTTAAAAGTCACACCCTTGGTGAAATATTCGTTATACCGCAATCATATTGGGGTTTCACCTCGGAATGAGAGATAATAAGCTGAGAAGTTGTATAATGTATAAACCTTTCCTTTGGCAATTGACATTCTAAAAGCTGTCTCAAAAGTCGCATAAAATCTTGTGTCTGCGTCTCAAGTTATTCAAGATCAAATGCTTTTTTTGTAAATATCTCAGTTTCTATGGCTCCAATCATGTTGACATTCATTATAAAAATTGTGAAGCTTAAAATTTGGAACAAATTTTATACCAAACATTTTTTCATTTGCTCAACCGTTTTTGAAATAGAGCGCGGAGAACGCGCAGCGCTGAGCCATACATACTGTAATGCAAGAATGGGATTGGGTGCTACAAAATGAATTTCTGGAACTAATGACAACCATATTACCATCAGCTCCAGATTAATTACTAAATACAATATTTTGCAACTGTAAGAATGGTTGTGGTGCACGCTGCGGGTACAGAAAATCAGGGTTGCAATGCACTTCAATTTGCGGGCAGTATAATGGGCAAGCTTGCCTCACTGCTGCGTAATCTATATGTCCAGCATTCATATTAAATTAAGATATACTATAAGTAGTTCACTTGATGAGATTTCCATTACAAAAAGTAGGTATGTGTAATTGAATAAATATATTATGTAAAATATTATTCAATATAATGTAGCGACTGATGGATAATATAAATGATCCATATTTAAAGATATTTCAGTGATTTATTGTCTTTGTACAAGGTATTATTCACTAGGACTCACAGTTGATCTTGCCTTACAGTATGAAATGAATGGCTGAGGCATGCTTGTTGTCTGTGCTCCATTTCAAAAACAGTTGAGCGCATAAAAAATGTTTAGGACAAAATTTGTTCCAAATTTGATGCTCTATAATTTTTGCGATGAATGTCAAAATTATTGGAGCCATAGAAACAGAGATATTTGCAAAAAACAATTTTTGCGACTTTTGACCTTGAATAATTTGAGATGCAGAAACGAGATTTCATGAGACTTTTGAGACATCTTATTATCTCTCATTACGGGGTTAAACCCTAATTTGACAGGGCTATTATTGATTGTTGGCAATAATAGTAATTTTTCAAGCTAATAGTGAATAAAATATTTATACTGTTTGGAACGTTCTGAACATGTTATAGAATTAAAAAATATCTGTGGATGTATAAAATGAAAGACGGACAAAAAAACTTGGAAAAAAGAACGGTGAACATATGTCTATAAGCATAGGAAATATGATTCAATGGGATCATCGAAACTGGCTTTGTATACAAAATTTCAAATCAATGTTCTCAATATTATGGAAATTACCATATGATCAAAAAATAGAAGAATCATCTAGAATCTAGATAATTCTTCTATTTTCATCTAGATTCTAGATGATGAAAGCGCATTTTTGACAGCTCATGAATGCTTGTTACCTAGATTTCGCAAATTACCATCTCTCACAATTACTGAGCTTGAAATCAAGCAGTTTTGGCAAACTTACGAAACAGCAGCTTCCATTTAGTACTAGTTTCAAGTTGACAGTTTGATAGGTACATAATTTATGCATGTACAAACTCAAAAATACCTTTTATTCTTCATTGTTTAGTTATTGACTGACAGGAGGTCAAGTGTTGTACCTTAAAATTAAAATTTGCTCTTTTTCAAATCTATATAAAAAAAAATACACCAAAATTAAACAAATTTTCAACCATTTATAGTGATTCATTCTAATGAGCTTCAAATTTGCGTCAAACAAGTCATTGAATGAATCTCGGACCAATTTGACAACTGTACATAATAATAGTGACACCGTCGGCTGAAGTTGTTACTAAATTTTCATCTACTTTAATAGATTTTAGTTGCCATATCCCTAATGTCATATATATCCATGGGCATTGCTTCACTTGAAACAAGTAATTGAATAATTTAATCTTCCACAATCACTGAGCTTGTATTAAAGCAGTTTGTGCAAACCTATGAAACAGTAGCTTTTATTTAGTACCAGTTTCAAGTCTGTAAATAGTATAATTGCTGAGAACGCAGCGTCACGCCAGCCAGCCAGCCAGCCAGACAGCCAAAGTGAATATAATAGCGCTTTTTTCGGAAAAATACGCTAAAAATCAGTACTTGAGGGTGTTTCGGCTATGCGGTCGAATAAGTCAAACTCTGTGATTGCTATCGTGAAAGACTACGAACAGACACGCAGGTCAACTGATCTTCTTTATACTGGAAATCGTCTTGAGGATCTTCAAAGTCGATAGATTTACCGTTTCTACAGAAAATAAATACAGCACGTTCACAATATTTCTTCTTCCGGGCGGGTCAGGGAAGTATGAGTAAATTAATACCACAGTATTGACCGGATTATTTTGGCATGTTTCTTTCAATTTGCATTCAGATTCCTTTGGTGCCATCTGTTATATTCTGCTCCACTTTTACTAAATATAAATTTTATCGTTTTCTAGTTTGATATTCCATAAATTTGGTCGAGGTTTATGAATTTGTGTGTGATACTTTGTGCTTGGTTCGCAAATTGATCATTCCTTATTTTATTTTTTTTTTTGTAAAATATTGATATTAATATTATAGTTGAAATTAAATTATTTTTACGGAATATCTTGACATTTTAATTTTAAAATCTTACAAAACTCTAAATATCAATTTCAAAATACCTAAACGATTGATTAATAAGCATGTTTCAAGTTGACTGAAATAAATTGAAGACATGTGTACCGCAACACTTAAAATAAATGTTGGTTGCTGCTATTAATACTGATCTCTGCAATAGTTTATACTTTAAAGCAGGACTGTCCAAACTAGATACGATTTCGGGTCAATACAAATTACTGAATAGATTGAAAGGGCGCAGAAACAAATACGCACACAAACATACAGTTCAGAAATTCCCCTAATCTTCTAATATAATAAAAATAAAACGCTGTTCGTTAATCTCGCTAAAACTCAAAAATGGCTTGACTGATTTGAATAATTTCTATTTTATTCTGTTCGCTTAAATACAGTGGTGATTTGAATAAAAAATGATCAACATACATTTCGCGCACCGTTCATCCAATTGGGTTAAAACATTCTATAGTTGTTGGAGGCAATATCGTGAAGGTTTATATTATAGTACCATCAACGTACAATAAGTGACGCACGAGTCGTATTTGTTCGTTCGTGTATCGTTCGTCTGATTGAGTTGAAACTTATTATTGTTGTTGTTGGCACATTCGTGAGGCTTCTTATTGTAGTGTCACCACCGCGGCGCATGAGCCATATTTGTTCGTTCGCACATCGTTTATCCGATTGAGTTGAAACTTACTACTGTTGTTGTTGGCTCTTTCGAAAAATTTCTTAGTTTTGTACTATCAACATACATTAAGTGGCGCACGAGCCGTATTTGTCCGTTCACACATCGTTCATCCGATTGAGTTGGAATTTTATATAATTGTTGCTGGCATTGTGTATTGTGTTGAGTATTGTGACTATTTTTCTTGATCTTGATATTTATCTGTAACGGAATATTTTGTTTGCAATATTTAATTCATTCTATTGTTACATGGCATTTTAAATTTCGAAGGTCTAAGCCCTAAACTTCGCAGAGATATGGTTACTGTTACAATACTTACGTACTTTGCTGCAAATTTATCTGCGGAATATTTCTTTTCCTCTCAATTATTTCTATGAAACTCTCGTATCCACGCTGTACTTAGCACTTGATTCTCAGCCCTAATATTTATTTTTGTGAAAAATTATAGCTTATTTCACTCCGCTCGTACTTTCGCATGATCGTTTCTTCTTTTCACGACCACCGTTACAATACTTTCGCCCGTACGCTTAATAAATATGCTTGTGCCATTCTCCAATATTTATTTTCATGAAAAATTCATGTATTATTTGTTTTTGGATCAATTCTGCATGTGTGCACACTATATTTTCTATCTTAATCTTGTCCATAGCTCCGTTCCACACTTTAAAGTTTTGACTTGACATTCTTCAGTTTTCTTTATTATTTATTTCTTTGCCGCTATTGCGAACGGATCTTAGTATATAGTCCGTGAGATAGGGCATACATTTTTCGTTGATTACCGCTCATTTATAACTTCGTGAGTTACTTCATTGTGATGAGTCCGACAGCTTTCACATTTGACGAAATTCTTGATTTGGGGGCGTTTTTCTGCGAGGGCTAATTGAACACGTCAATTTCATGAAGCCTCAAAAATATATTACCGTCATATTGATGTTTACACTAATTGAAAGATTTTTTTGATTATAAAATGAAAAATAATATTGTCCGATATGAATATTGGGGGCCAGCGGTGAGTCCAACAAGCCGCACTTATCACAAGTACGTTGGTATGAAAACGGATTACTGCTAGTCTGAGACTTCAAGGATGTGTTCAATTATTTTCTTTCTAAAATTTGGTCATTTTGTCCGACAAATTTTCGGGGCCGTTTTCTCAGTCCGACACTGAAAACGCGTCAGGATTATAACAGCTCCTTCATCAATGACTGCTTGTCGGACTAAAATAGTCATAATTTCAAAACATATTATCTGTCCAAAAAACATATTGTCCGACAGAAATATTGGTTCTTATCGTCAGTCCGACAAGAAAGTGCTCGCACATGTATAACTCAGTTTTTAACGTATTTAATATCAAGAGATAAGTAATGGACGTTGTTTATAAGCTAGTAATGAATAATTCATAAACAAAATAGAAAAGAAATATATTATTATGTCGGTAGAACGTTACTCACGTTAATCTTTCATCCCCAGGGATTCCAAGTAGAATTAAATTTATATTCGATGCTCTATCCGAATCTAAAATTAGGATTAGTGGTTCCCATTCAAGATTTTAAAGTGACTTTCTCTCACGACTAAAGGAAATGCAGAGGAATCTTTGAAATTTTTCTTCAGCCATTTTCCCATTCGGTTCACATTTCTCCAGATATACTTCAAATATGGCATATTTCACATTCTCCTCACAGATTTCAACTAAGCCAAGTTTCACATCATCTCGTGTGCGCGGTACAAAGTTTTCTCTTCACGTCGTAAAATTAAAATGGGGCACCTGTATATACTTTCAGCTTTCTGCACTCGATCATATAAGCTTCAAGTATGCCAAATATCAAATTTTTTCGTACGCGCAATATGCTTGAAAAGGGATACAAAGCTTCCTCTTCACGTATTAATATATAGATTAAAATGAGACACCTATATATAATTTTCGCTTTCTGCAATGTTCTCCAAATAAATTTTGAGTATACCAAATCTCACACTCCTCCGTGCATGCAATATGCCTAAAAAGAGGTCGAAAGTTTGCTCTTGACATATTAATATTTGAAGGTAAATTTGAATGATATTTGAGGTGATTATCACAGTATACTGACTTTAAATCACACATTTGATTCCAAAATAATATTAATAAATTGGTGCACAAGTCTTTTTTTACTATTTATAATCAATAATCATACTGACTTGATATGCATTTCATATATGTATATGTCTATGAACGCAGCCGCATTCATACCATATATTTTTGCTTTTTCTGAATTATTGCACCATTTAAATTGTCAGACATGTATACAGCAATGTTCTAGACACTATTTGAATGGAAAACATAGGGATGAGCAGGAACTGTTATAATCCTGACATGTTTTCAGTGTCGGACTGAGAAACGCCCCCGAAAATTTAACGGAAAAAATGACCAAATTTTAGAAAAAAAAAATTGAATGCGTCCTCAAAGTCTCAGACTAGCAGTAATCCGTTTTCATACTAACGTACTTGTGACAAGTGCGGCTTGTCGGACTCACCGCTGGCCCCCAATATTCATGTTGGAAAATATTATTTTTCATTTTATGATCCAAAAATCTTTCGATCAGTGTGAACATCAATATGACGGTAATACATTTTTAAGGCTTCATGAAATTGACATGTTCAAGTAGCCCTCGATGAAAAACGCCCCCAAATCAAGAATTTCGTCCAATGTGAAAGCTGTCGGACTCATCACAATGAAGTCACTCACGAAGTCTCAAGTGAGCGGTAATCAACGAAAAATTCATGCCCTGTCTCACGGACTAATAGATTTGAACCATCATATATCAAGATTAGGAAGCTGATTATATCATGGACTCACATTAATGAAATGAAATCATATTAATTCTTTGGTAATTACAAATCAGTTTAAGATGCTTCAACTTTGTTTATTAATAGATAATTAAGATACAAGAATTAAAAGGTTTTTTTTTAATGCACAAGCTGCTTGGTTGAAAATTCGAGCGATGTGAGAATTTTTGAAAACTCCGTGAGTTGACTATACTAAATTTCGTGAAACAGTTAATTATATATTGTCACAAATTTTATTGTGAATAATTTATTAAAATAGGTTACAGTGCAAATATGTATTTTACAAACTCATATGATCACAGAATCGCTCACAGTTACTCGAACTGAATGACTGCTCACTCACTAGCTCACGTGCCTTATATACCCTACTCCAACAATGGGCCAATATTCAAATGTCTGACAATTGAACAACAACGAATCAGCATTCAATAATGCCTGATAACCACCGAACATCTAGTAACCATAGGCTGTCAATCACGTCCGACGATTGAACACCGTCTAGATTGTTGGTCAATGCTAACTAGGATTACAATTGCAATAAATTATTGAATAAATAACGAATTCAAATGAATAATAATGTGAACTAATGACTTAAAATATTTCACATTTGTGACAATATAAAAAAAAAACTTTTGTGAATGTCACTTTGACAGTTAATTTTGGTAATTAAGGAAACGATATGATGAATTGAAGTTGACTAATTCAAATATCGAGTTTAAAATGTCCAGCAGTGATTTTAGTGATGTAGACTAGTTTCAAAATATCCTCCAGATGTTTAAAATACTAATGATTGGAACTGATGGATTTTCACTGAAATCGTGCATAAAAAAATTATGTGAAAACTAACTTTTTATACGATCGTAGATAAATAAAAATTTGAAATATGTATTTTCTGTAGCAGAAAATTTTCCAACAGGTGTCTTTATTGCCTCTTGATCAATAAACAGAAAACTGAAAACAAATCGCAGCAGATTTATTATGCTAAAATGAAGCTGTTTTTTGAAATATGCATGTATTTTACATATATACTTGGCACGAATCTTCTACATAAAAGAAAGTGTAGCTAAAATCTGAATATGCAGATTTTACCAAAAAGCACGATATGATTTCAAATAAAAAACCAATGTTCATAATACATTTTTTCTTCTATATTATCGAATAAAATACAATATAGGTATAATATATTAAAACTCATGGTATGTATAATAAAGTAGATTACATGGAGTTGTAAGTGTTTATAAGTATTTTTCAAAAACAGTGGCTCTCAAGTCAAAGAAATATTGATTTATAAAATAGCATGATATGAAATTTATCTATGCATTTATTTTAGATCCTTATAGCATAAAATAAATTATTTTGAGCAATCGTTGATCAATAAAAAGCAAAAAATAATAAATTTCAAAAAGAATTATTTATTTAAAAATCGTAGATAGTCGACAACCGACACGGTACGATCTTAACTTGTTTTAATGGTAGGTCAATATAAATAACATGCTGGACATTATAATTGTACACTGTATGATCCGAAAGAAAAATGTGCAGAGTGAAATTTGTTTTATTTTCAATATTTATGGTGTTTGAGTTGAATGCTGGTAAGTAGGAGAAACGCATTTCATTTTTATAATACTATATTTATTGTATTCTAATTGTAAGTGAAGCACTTGCGGTATTTCAAGTTCCCGCGCTTTGGAGGATATTCAAACTATTATTGTTGGCAATCGTCAATGAGATACACAAATTTCTTTGAAGTTATTATGAATAGAATGGAAAATCTTTCGTCTTCAATAATATGTGTAATAATAGTACTCAAAATTAATTTTACAATGATAAGTAATGATAATATAAAGTGATTTATGTCAAACTTTATTTGGAAAATTGACGATTGACTATAAATTTTTCGTATGCTGGCGGTAAAATTTCAAAAATTCTGTATCAGTATTATTGATTAATAATTTTATGTATGATTATTTGATGAATAATTCGAAATTTTTTGATAAAAGTTTTCGCAGCGAAAATCTCCACTTTACTCTAATTTTGATTGATTTATCTTACGGAATACTATAACATTGCTTAAGGCTCTTGCTACACAAAAAGTGACATCTATGAGTCAAACACTTGTAATAACAAAAACAAACGCTATCGATACTGAAGACAAATTATGTACAAAAGAGATACGAAGCTATGAAGAATGTTGACACTAAATAGAGATTGAGAACTGAGGGGCGAGGCTCTACACTTATTGAGTATTAAAATATTTTTTTTATTAATCCGGAACTTTTCTGAAATGTTTAATAAGTTGAATTTGAGTAAGACCTTAAGCGATCCAATCCTTAATATGTTATTTATTTAAATATAAATTAGGACGTTTCGAGAGTCCTACTGCTCTCATCATCAGCTAAAAGCCAATACATAAAATGTTTTTTTTTACAATATGATTGCACATTAATAAATAAATATATATTCTTCTTACCTAAACATGTGAAACTGGATCGCTTTTTTTTTACAATATGATTGTACATTAATAAATAGATGTTTAATGAAATGATCGTGGCTATTAAATTTATAAAATGTTAGTTTTTGTTCATATCTTTCAATTTTTATCGCGACAATAACCAAAACAGTGGCAAATGTATCATTCCGTCTCATAAAATCTTATGTATAAGAAGAACAAAAGTAATGATTACGAATTCAAATATCTTCTGAACTAATCCAGAGAAGAATCTAACTCTTTGATTTGTTGCAAACTAACACTTGAACTTCATAATATCCAAATTTTATTGAAATCTCTCTATTGTCCTTTTTGGTAGCGAGCTTAGGGCGGCAGATTTTAGGGGCGGCATAGTTGAAGACCGAATTTTTTTATTTGATAATAAATAAAGCACGCACCAAAATTGCATACACTACAGCGACGTAGTCGCTTGTAAGCTTTACCTGTGTTGATCTATTTATCAAAACAAAATATTTTCTAAGATAAAAGATGCAGGGTAAGAGGATCGAGGTTATATGTCATTTTCATTTCATATTATATCAAAAAATATCTTAGTTTGATTGATTCACCCCAATCTTTTATTCAGTATTATGTTCTCCACTCCATAAACCAATTTATTCTATAAACTATAAATGAAAAAATTAATAAATAAGTAATCTAGAATGTTTATTATTTTTCTAGGGACAAATCCTCAGCGTGATAGCCCAATTCGTGATGCCCTATTTTTGGGCAACACATCCATAAATAACAATACGATAGACGACTGCGTATGGAAACGCGGAAATGACAAAGATTCATGTCCCGATCCTGAAATACGTATATTGTTGTTCACCGGAAATGGTCCGGATGGAGCAGAGACACGTGAAGTTATGGACACCACACAAGCTGATTGGTTACGGAACAGTAACTGGAATTCAAGCCACGATAATGTGATACTGATTCATGGATATGCAGGGGGCGAAGATACACTGCCAGTGGTTGTATTAAAAGATGGTACGTTGGTAAATTTTTAGTGAAAACTTTAAAACACACAGAATTTTCTTAAAATATACTTATAGAGATTGAATCACGAGCTTAAGGCTACTTTTTGATATATAAAATGCAATTTTTATACCCCAGTAGACGACCTGTGCTACATAACAAATGATTCTCTTTCAATTGTTGGCAATAAATACTGTTGATGAATATTGAAGCCATCATTCTAATTTATGACGTAAATATATTATGTATAAAATCATCTTCAATCATCAATAGAGTAAACACAATCTCTTCAACCTGATCGATGGTCAGTGTCAGTATATGTTCAGCATTCTCAATCTGTTATCTCCAAAACGGTGGCTCGACACGACGACGTCAAAAATAATATCACAATGTGCATTGTTTCCAAACTCTAATAATTTGCAAATAGATAATTTGTAAAACATTCTAACTGTTGATTTGCAGCTAATATTGTATTCTAAACTTAATTTATTCTACAGTTATATCCTTAAGAGTATTTAAACGTACACATATTTAGAATAGTGCCTTCAACGTTCTTAAACGTGATTCCAATAATTGAACTCTGAAAACCCAGTTTTATTTAATACATGTGCAAGTGGATTTTACACAGGATGTGTTAATAAGTATTGTGTGGATATTTAGCCAAATCAAATCTCGATACTATATCGTTCGAGCATATATAGGCCAGCCATTTTTTATTAAAACTAGTTTTTGGCGTTTATCTCAAAAAGTATCAGAATAATCGTAACATCACAAGGAGATAATCTGTAGAGAATAGCCAGAATAAAATTTAAATTTCCTTGATTTGAGCTAGTACCACCGGCTCTATCCGAGTTGGGCATTGTACCTGAGATAATCCCTTACAACCGAAAAGATAGGCACAATAAGTTCTTCCAGTTGGGCATTTCTCTACCTACATTTTTCTGTATATATGATAGTGAGTTCGAACTGCTTTTATTTGTATTCCGTCAAATTTCAATTATCATACTGAAGTTAAGATACTATTAATTTCTTTCAAACACCAAACGAATCAGCTTGGCTAGTTTTTCGATAAGGTCGGAGACTGCTTTTCTTTTGACAATATTACTTAGCGCGTGCCGTTCAATGTTTAATTCTTCTTCGTGATTATGAACCAAGTCACTGTTTATTATTTTAAGACTCGCGATTTGTATATACTTTAGCGATATATCGATAATTTTTATTTGTACAACATCATTTCATTCTGTCGTTTGTTGTCGAAGATACGCAAAATTTAAAATTGCTAATAACTAGCAATTCGACTCCCTTTTCACTAACTATGCGATTTATTTCCATGATCACTGAATATTAAATAACTGATGAAACGCAAATGTAATATTTTCTTCACTTTCATTTGTTGATGAAAACAAAGCTATCAATTTGAATGAAATTTTTTCTAGAACTTTTTAACTCTTGAAGCTATACATACAATTAGGGAAATGACCAATCAGTACATCGTATTAGGAGTAGGCGAAGTTAAAAACTAAATGTTATGGAAAATGTAAAATGTATACATATTTTGCAAACATTATAATCATACAGTTATGGAGGCGGGCAGGTACTTGACACAGGTAAATCAGATATCTGCATTGTAGGGGATTAAAATGCCCAACTGGAATACTCAGATTAAGGTACCCTTTACCGAATGCCCAACTAGACTGCAGCGTTACCACCGAGGAAAATAATTATTTTTCAAAAATTCATAAGCTCGCTAATTTGACGTTTGTACATCGGCCTCTCGGAAAAAAGTTTATAATTATTATGCACAATAAGTGAGCGAAGGAAGGATTCTGTTGGACTTATAGTTTTTGCTTGGTTGCAATAACAATACTGTGATGAGTAATATTACATAGGTTACTGTACATATCCCGATTAATGTATGTCAAATTTTCGTGCCGAATATTAAAGTTCAAAATTCAAAAAGACAAGATGTATATATAACTTTTTCATTTGAATACTCATTTATTATACCATAAGTAGTTTAAGTATTATCGATTATTTTTGTGGTGCTATCACTCATGTTTATTGTGCTTGTGAATACCACTCGTGCTGCACACTCGTGGTATTCAAACGCAAGCACAATAAACATTCGTGATAGCACCACAAAAGTAGTCTATATTACTTTAACTACAAATTGTATATGGAGGACTATTCCAGGAGTCAAATCATTTTTTCAAATTAGTTTTCTATGAATCTAGTAACAACTCACGTAATTTTCATAGGAACGAGTAAACAAACTTCTGTAAAACTAAAAAATTAGAATTTCTTGCATTTTCTTTGACGAATAATAAAGAAATAAATTGCGTTTTGATATGGAAACTAGTTCAAAAAGGTTTGGTGATAGATCAGAAGATGAAATTGATGAAGATATTTAGAAAAATATTCTATTAAATATGAAGAAAGCACAAATTGGAGGTAACCACATCTTTGAGTGAAATACTCACTTTGACCACTAGTGTAATACTCGATGGTATTTCTACACGTCCAAATACTCACTGATATGCACCGTTTCTATGGCGATTTAGCATTGTTAACCTTGTTATAAATACTACGAATGGAATAGTCATAAATAATCAAGAAACGCATTCAAATATTGCTTCTTCTGTTCCAGCACTTGAAATAGTAGCGGTGGTGGAGCGGTAGTGAGAGAAGCAGGTGGTAAAAATAGCTTTCAATAGAAAAAATTCAAATTTTATTCCAAAGATCTTGCAATTCCCTACAAATTATCTCATCGAAGTATCACGATTACTCTAATACTTTCCATGATGGACGCGAAAAATTAGTCAAAATTGCAAATTGATATGTTTAAACATTGTTTGAAATAAAAACTGACATTTTGTTGAGGTAATTTTTGTTATTTTACATCCAGATACTCACTTTATATAGTGGTATACTCAAATTGCTGTTAAAAAATTATACATCAAAAAATCTATTTAAACTGTCCTAATATTCCAGTCAAGGGGAAAGAAAAAACACGCGATGTACCAAAAAGTCACCACAAATTTTCTTTCAATTCATCATCCCTAGCTCCGGAGGTTATTTTCCTACCTCGAAGGAACTGTTTATCCCATTGTTTTCAGAGTTTTCATCGTTGTCCGCTTAATAAATATCAATTGAATATTCAATTAGTAAATAAAAATAGCATATTGCGCAACAAGTGCGGCAAATTGTCGATTGCCCACAAGTTTACTTTTCGCACGCAAATCATACTTGGCGCACGAAAAAGGCAAAGAGCTTTTTACCGCCTGAAAAAACGTGTGCAAAGTAGTACTTATCGCACATGAGTGATAAGAAATCTTTTTTTTTTTATCATGATGTTACCACTAGATCTCGTAGCACGCGACATGGAGCTGCACTTTGCTGATTTTTCTATAGATTACTTCAGTTGGAACGGTCCAAGGCTTTCATGGAACTACGGTTTAAGCTTTCTGATTGATCGAAATGCAAATACGATTCACATACATTGAATGCAGGATTCAAAACAAGATTTCGGAAAATGTGTTCAAGAAATGAAAGTAACAAATATACTCAAGTATTACCTGGACTGATACAAATTTGAGTCTGAAAACTGCACCGATTCATTTATGATATGATTGATGAACGACTGACAGTTGATGCAGCTGAAAAATATTGAATTTGTTTGTGCTTACTGGAGCAGAGTATAGTAACGTTCGATTCCCTTAATGCCTCTTTCAATACTTCTTATAGACCGGGAGATGGTGACATTTGAGATTCTCCGATTTTATACCGCATGTCTTTTTGTGGGTTGAAAATTTGCCCCTTCCCCTTGATAAGAAAGATAAAAGGTTATTGACAGATGCACGCTCTCCGATCAAAGTGCAAATTCCAATTATACTCTTGAAAAAAGTTGTGTGCTTCCGTGACAACATTTTACATGCATTTGTAACATAAAATAGTTGAAAGGGATTTGAAGCTTATAGGCATGCAATCCGCAACAGACAGAAAGACTACAAGGGTCACAGGAACTTGAAAAAAAAGGGAAATTTCCTGTTTTCAAATTGCATGCCAATTGAAGATTGGAAGTTTTAGCCATAAAACTCTTGTGAAAAAATAGGCATGCATCCTTCGTTGCCACAAGGGTGAAAAATTGTGCTAACGAGGGATGCGTGGTAATTTTTTCATAAGGGATTTTATTCTTTTCATTAGTATGCAGTATGGAAACACGAAATTTCACAACTTCTTTTTCAAGTTCGCGTGATCATTGGTCTGTTGCGAAATGCATGCCTTTCAGTCCAGGCTTCAAATCACTTTCAACAATTTCACGTTACAAAGGCATGCAAAATGTTGTCACGGATTTTTTTTTTTTAATACATAAATGGAATTTGCGCTATGATCGGAAAGCATGCATCGGTCATTAACCTTTTTGTATTTCTTATCAAGGGGTGTAAATTTTCAATCCTCAAAAAGGCATGCGGTATAAAATCGGAGAGCCTCAACTGTCACAAGCTCCCGGTCAATTTAAGTAGTATTCTATACACGCAAATATGCCTCCGTCTTTACACGCTGCATGATGTCTTTGGACACCAATTTTTGGCAAACAAAACGCTTCAATCATTGTGGGGAATGGAACTCCCTTTTATTTATTGTATTACAAAGTACAGAAACAACTGATTGAAAATCCAATAGGAAAAGTTGAATTCGGGATCAATTTGAAGGCTGTTCCCACTCATCATTCAAAAAAAATACTTGTGAGAATTTTATTTTCTATAGAACTGTTTTCAAGCTAGAACAACGTGCTTCGGAATTAGATCCGCCCTAAGTGATTGGATTGAGAAAAAGCCTCTAGCAGTTTTTTGAAAGACAAATTCCTTATGGACTGGGTTAGTTAAATATTTTTCAAATTTGAGAGTAGCTGAACGTCAAATGTTTTATTCAAACATTTCCAGGAGTTGACTTATATCATCGTTATTGTGATGTAGTCCAATGGAAATAATTGTTTTATCCACAACTATTTAAATGAAGCTGTGTTATGGATATAATTTGAAATACATAATGCTGCATATATTGTATCTATTAGTAGAATATTATATTATCTTCAGGATCACCAAACATCAATTTTCGAATCAATTAGATTCTTCACTTTTTAATCAATTAATTCTTGTATGGTTAGCTACTGAATTCTAAATGTCTGATCTTTAAAAAAATATTAATTTCATTTAAAAACGCATCCACTGAATTCAATTAATTATTTGATAATAACTTAAACATTTGAAATTATAATAGTTGATGTTAGAATTTGTAAGAGTTTTCTTTCTACTATAAAACGCTTTTAACATCAAGTCGTCTTGTTATATTATACAATGAATTAAAACAAAACATTGAAATCTCGTGAATTATTTGACAGCAAATAAAGTTTGATTGATGATTATGTCACTTGCTTCTGATGACAGCTTTCTAAGAATGTTTTCTACATTTCGCTACTTAAAAATTTTGTAAAAAGGAAATCGTTGGATAGGATATAGTTTTTATTTCTTTTTTAACGCACAATTTGTCTTTGTAACATGGCGTTCTAGCATTTGAAGTATTTCTTTTTATTATATGGAAAAGCATTCCTAATGATTCGTGAAATAGAAATGTTTTTTCACGTTGCAACATGCCAAGACACTAAAAAGGAAAAAAATGCGTTCCATTCGTCCGGAAACTGTTTTATGGAATGCACGGCAAAGCAAATGGTTATATTATCAACGGGAAAACCATGTGGATCTCCAATTTGTAATTCTGAAATTTCAGGTCGATACGGATGAATAGCATGCAGAGGTTTCCACTATATTTGAGTTGATACCGTTACTAATAGGATATTTTTAGAAGCAATATAATAAATTTTTCTGTATAAAAATCTTCAAATATTTTATTGATGAAATAGAATCATACAATACTTGGAAAAATTGTTCTAGAATTCCAATTTTGCAGAAGCCAAGGACTTGGTGAATTGTTCACGCAGATCGTAATAGAAAATTGAATACAATCATTTTTTAGAAAAAAAAATTCAGGCCGAAGACATGTGAATTCCACTTCTTGAAACTTCTTGAATGAACCATAAAATGTATTTTAGTGTAAACATTTTAAGGAGTGGAAACCATATAAATTGCAGAGGCCGATATTGACATACTCCACATAAAATCGGTACCTGCCAAAATGACGTTTTTATGTTTCGAGTACAGTTAACTGAATTTGCAAATTTCTCTTATATGGTATTCCCGTCTTGTTTACATCTGAATGCCATAAGGTTACAACAATAAATATTCAGCGCGAAATTGATGCAGATAAACAAGAATTGTCGAATAGGCTATACTTTCATTTTCATAGATAAAAGTTATAATAAATTATGTGACATACATTTCTATCTCTTTTACAAATGACAGATTTTATCGTTACCCGTTAGACCCCTATTAAAAGTGTGATTAAGTCGGTACCATCCAGAATAGATTATTTATTGAACTATTTGTTAGTTCCCTCATTAGGCATCCTACGCGACACGTGCCTTTCTCATAATAAAATATAATATTATTTAGTTGGTTCTGGTTCCAAATTTTAAATAGAAAATAGAAATGAATATTCACTAGGCAACCAACTTATCATCAATGTGTTTCTAGGGTATTCCAGCTATAAATATTCCAGAAGCTATTTTCTATTTTACACATTATTTTCCCTAGAGACAGAGAAAACAAAAAACAATTTGGGGGTTTTTTTTGATATGTTTCTCTAGAAAATTTTTAATTGCGAGGATAAATTGTAAATTGTTTGACCTCTCATTATTTTGAAATATCTCTTACAATTTGTCGTCGGATTTTGTATAATGTATTGAGAAAAAAAATTGTTTGAACATTTTGCAGCAATAAAAAAGATTTTATAAAAGTTCTTCAAACTTGCAAATCATTTTCACATATGATTTTATTGATTTTATGATAGAAAACGAGAGTTTTATTGCTTGGAAAGTATAACTAATTTTGTTGTGTTAATATGTGTACATTAAAGAAGTGAAATCTAAATGCAATGATCGGTTTCTCGCTTTATTTATATTATTATCTGAGAAATAAAAAATTGTAGTTTGAATAGCAAGGTGCTAAATAGAGCTCTTTATCAATAAAATGTTAGAACATCTCAATATTACTTAAACTTCAATTTAAAATTGTCATTAATCATGATGATATACATAAATCTATAATGATTTGCTAAAAATAAATGCAACAAGTGATACATACTGACCTTTTTTGTTATTTCAGCCTATGTCCGTAATGGATCCTTCAATGTATTCTTCGTTGACTGGGGCGTATTATCTCAACCTCCATGTTATCCAGCTTCCGTTCATAACATGAGACCCACCGCACGATGCGTAGCAGACGCCTTTACGTACCTCCGAGCTAGTGGAGTTCCAGTGGATAGGACTACATGCGTTGGTCATAGTCTTGGAGCGCATATCTGCGGAATTATGGCAAATTATTTATTGTTTAGGATACACAGAATTATAGGTATGGAATAAAATATGAAAAATCAAAACGGTAGCCTACAATCGGAGTTGGAAATAAATAATCAAGCTATGAATTTATTTCTAGAATCACTGGAGCAATTTTGCCTGCTATAATAAACACTATACTTGCATCAATTTGGAATTTGATCAATAAAAAATGAATGAAGGTTTCAAACAATAACAATATTTCAATTACTCAGAGTCATAAATTTTCACTCACGTAATAGAAAGACAAATTAATGTAACAAATAGCCACAAAGGATTATACCATTAATCACCAGTATTAATATATGTCAAATTGATTGAAGATTAACTGATAGCCAATTAATTTGATAATATGATTAAATATTGTCAGCAAATCCAAAAGAGCACACCATGTTTCTCACATTTATACAGCTACGAGAATTCATGCGAGTTTATTGTAACGAATAATTATGCAAAAATCAATTATTCATAAAATCAAACAATTTGAAAAATCATAGAGTGCCATTCTGACAATTGATCATCAAAATTGGTCAAGATTTGCAACCTGTAGCGTTTTCTTATACGAACCGACTTACTGACTTACCCCCAATTGCATAGTCTTTGGTTTATCCTAAGCCTAGCTCAATTATCTTAGTAACAATTATTACAACAATCGTTATCTAGGTGATTAGGCTACGCTTACGGTAGACCAAAGACTGTGCAACCGGGCCTAAGGCCTAGTTGTAAAATCTAAGTTTATTCACAGTTTAGTTGACCTAAATTTATTTCCTATGGTTACAATTATGATGCCAGCAAATGTAACCATAGTCAATAAGCTCGGTTTTAACTAAACTATAGATAAGCTTAAATTGTACAACCGGGCCTCAGATGCTTGTAATTTTTCAAATAAATATTTTATAAAATAAAAAATTATATCACTTTTTGAGCAAAGATCTCTACTCTTCAATAAATCACATGGAAATTATTCAAATTATAATAATTACTGGCACGCGAGTCGATAATGGAACATACGGTACTGTGTGTGATTTGCAATATCTGGAATTTTTAACAATAGCAGAATCATAAGATTTGTGGTGGATTATCAAGACTACTATATCATTCTACTGAAATGATAATAGCTTTACTTTGAAAATAATCAAAACTTTTCAAACAGTTGATTGAAAATGACAATTTTAGGGATGAAGTCAGCATCTGGATTGAAATTGAGGGGTTGTCCTATTTAACACATTTTATTTTGGATTCTCTTTGGAAAATTTCAATTGTCATCGTTTTAGATAGAATCTCATGGTAATATTTTCAAAGAATATTATTAGATAGGCAGTTTGTTCTTCTGATGAAAGAGTCTTATTTTTTTAATTTTGATTTCCTGCATTTTGCAGAATTGAAGAAAAAAATAAACTCGCGGGGCTAACAAAACCTGTGAAAGTATAAAGCTCTCTTTATTTTTCTAATTCTTATTTCTGAAAGATAATTTCCTGAGAGATGTCAATCTTTTCAAAACACTTTTGTTGATTTATGTTGCAATTCTGTGCAAATCCATAACTCTTATGCCCGATTTCATGACCAAGAGTTAAATTAACCTGGGTTTAAATGACGGAGAGTTAACCAATAAAATGGGTTTAATTTAATTTGATTTATTTGATTGGCCAATGATGACACAAAAAATGCTGAAATTGATATTGTTACCAAGGAAATGAGCCATTTAAACCGGATTAATTTAACTCGAGATCGTGGAATCGGCCATTACAGATCTATAAATCCATAAGAAACTGATAAAAACGCATCGACTTTTGTTGACAAATGCCAACTCCTTCATAAGAATGACAAGTTCATTGCGATTTTGTTTGTAATTTACAAATTTATAAATTTATAAGACTTATAGATTTACACAGGATTGCAACATTAATTGGATGTGTTATATTAACGTGAATTTTAATATTAGTTTGGTGTATAATTTATATTCATGAGCAAGTAATTTGTGATGCATTTCACTTGGTGAAAAAGCATTTCAAAGAATTAAATGATTTAAAATATTTTTTCTTTCGTAGCTAGTCAGTTCCGACTACAATTTAGCCATCTTAAAGAGCGAAAAGAATTATGTAGATTGTATATTATACACGAATTTTGAAGAACATCTGATTTATTAAAATCGAAGAGCAATTTTCATTTTGTCATTTGTCATAACCGACTATTATTGCCACTGCTGACAAAATTGAAACTGCTCTCTTTTCGCTTTTAATAAATCATATGTTCTTCAAAATTCTTGTGCAATATACAATAGTATATTGTGTGGCTAGGGACGAAACAAGACGATTTCAGTTGAGGGTGAGTGTTGCTCGCCCGAGCGAAGCGAGGGCCGGCATCACCCTCGGCTGAAATCGTGTTTTGTCCCGTGCCACACACTGTATTTTTCATAATACCTGCATTGAAACTTTCCACATTACAAATTTGTCATAACAAAGTGAATGTTTTTCTTTTGATTTTGCAGGTAACAAGTCGAGAGTAGCTGCTTGTGCTTCATCAATAAGATGTTGTGGTGTACTTAAAATTGTCGTATTAATACTTTTTTTTCTTGAAACTAATCGTTTTTAATTTAATTCACAGTTCCGAATACAACAACTGTCAAATTAACTAAGGTTATATGATTTTCATTTAGAGATTGACAATGAACAAATGCGACTCTGCCAGGGATAAAATGATGTAAAAAATTAATTCAGCGGGCAGAAATAAGCTTGTTTCTCCCCTCGGGCAGAAACAAGCCTGTTCCTGCCCGGCTACACTCGCATTTGTCTGCAATTGTCTTGTTTCGACTAACAAAACAGGCATTGAAACGCGTTGTTTCAATGCAGGTATTATGAAAATTAGACAATTCTCCTCGCTTTTAAAGATGGATGTAGGTGTAGTCCAAACTGTCGAGCTTGGAAAGACAAAATAAATTAATTGATTGAATTCCCTGACTCCTATACATGTATACATTTATTAAATGTGTTACGTTCACGTGAATTTTAACAACAGTTTGGATATTATAATCATGAGCAAGAAATTTGTGATGCATTTGAATTGGTCATAAGATATTCTTAAGAATTGAATATTCTTTATGACATTCGAAAGAATAATCAATAAATTAATATTTAAACATTGTAGCAATCAATTACAGAACAAATATCTCTACTTGAATAAGAAAAAATTATGGTGACATTTGCACAAGATTCCGATCCGTCTGATAGAGAATAATGCCTAAACATAAAAAATCGCTTTAAAGATACATCTGACTATTCCATTCGTAATATTTATAACAATGTTAACAATGCTTAATCGCCATAGAAACAGTGCACATCAGTGGGTATTTGGACATGTAGAAATACCATCGGGTATCACACTAGTGGTCAAAGTGAGTATTTAACTCAAAGATGTGGATGCCTCCAATTTGTAATCTCGTGCTTTCATCGCATATTTTTCTGAATATCTTCATCAATTTCATCTTCTGATTTATCACCAAACCTTTTTGAACTAGTTTCTATATCAGAACGCAGTTTATTTCTCTGTTGAAGTGCAAGAAATTCTAATTTTTCAATTTGCCAGAAGTTTGTTTACTCGTTTCTATGAAAATTACGTGTCTTGGAACTTGATTCATAGAAAACTAATTTAAAAAAAATTGTTTGGCTCCTGGAATAGTCCTCCATATACCATTTGTATTAATACTATTATAGACTATTTTTGTAGTGCAATCACTCATGTTTATTGTGCTTGTGAATACCACTCGTGCTGCACACTCGTGGTATTCAAACGCAAGCACAATAAACATTCGTGATAGCACCACAAAAATAATCGATAATAATACTTCAATTATTTATGGTATAATAAATAAAAATTCTGTAGGAAGAGTTTGTGACAATAATATCGTGAAGATCAAAAATTTTGTAGCAACCAAAGATATTGAAGTTGCAAACACATTTCTTTCACTTTTGAATATTGTGATGTTTATTGCTTGACGAAATCAGTTTTCAATCAAATAAAAGTCACTATTTAACAATCTAAATGAAATAAAAGTTTTATTCTACTTATGTCAGTAATAACACTATATTTATATATTAATCACTTAATTCTAATTTAAACAAGGTCACAGATATTTATATTTCACTATTTATATGCACTGGTCACTTCATTATTTATTTCACACTAATACTCTTATTACTGTCACTGTTTATTATTTATTTCCACTGCTACTATTATTACTGTACTGTATTACACGTCTTTGGCTTTGCCTTATATAGAGAAACACTGTCCTTTTCGAATTTTCGATTTTCGCGACTCTTTCCATTTCTAGAAATCACTAGAGGCTTCCATTGAGAGGGGTGATGGGCTGCGACGCGGTGCGGCGTAAGCGGCCGAAGAAGCTCCGCCCCATACTACGTCGTCTTTACGAGCTCCCTCCCTTACTCTCGCACGTCACAATATTAATAAGAAAATGTGTCAGTCAAAAACTAACGACGTTAGAAGTGAAAACTCTCAACAAGGAAACAGAAAAAAAATACATTGTAGAAAAGAAAAATTTAATTAAAATTATAACTTTAATAAAAATTTTCTATTCTACAATACATTATTTTCTATGTTGTCTTGTTGGCAGTATTTATACTCCATAAAAAGTCTTACTTCTAATGCCGTTAGTTTTTGACTGACACATTTTTTTTTCTTCATTTCAAGATTGTACGATCGTTAGAGCAATATGAATATAAAAAGGTGATTTTTTTATATGTTACTAATTAATATCAAACAAATACAATGTGATTTTTCTGGGAAACATCTGGCGTGTAGTTTTTATGTAACAAATTTTTCGAACTGAGTATTTAACATGCAGTCAATGGAAACTCCCATGTAAAACGGACATTTTTACATAAAATCTAACCACACTATAAAAAGTACAAAAAACTGTCAACCAATTCTCGTGGATCACGTCAAATTATAACGGGAATATTCTGAATTGCAGTCTGGTCAGGGACGTATCTAAATTTTTGAAGTCTACGGCTTGCAATTCAATAGGGACCCCATTTTTTGTTAAACCAGCAATCTTGATATTGGAACTTAAAATTCATTATTAATAAGATTAAAATCAAAGTTAGATTATATTAATTTATGAAATGGTTTCCAATGACAAATATTATATTTCATATAAAAACATAGAAATATAATAAATATTATCAACCAAAACGTATAAGTATGTAGAATTTTCAGTACAACAAATTGAATATACCATCACGAATTAGAACTGGAGACAACGGATTTGAAATTGAAACTTGGTGATATGTACTGTAGGCCCGTCTCTATGTGCGATAGATTCTGCAAACAAGTAGGCAGCTGTTAAATGCGCTGCTGCAAGTATATTTCATGCTAAAGAATAATAGTATCATAAGGTACTTATTCATTATTGTCAGTAAATAACTAATAGAGTAAATCCGATTGTAATCTGAGTTTCATCTAAATTAAAGTGATTTCATTATTTCATCATAGTTTGTTGAAGGTTGTACACCATTCACCCCAAACGGTGTATAATCTTTAACAAACGGTATGGCATACCTTATCAACTTTCTCACTTTGTCAGCGACTAGCTAGTTTATAAACTAGCCTTGACTTTGAAGTTCGAAAACAGAGAAATCTTCAATTTTCCACATTTTGAAGAACTACAGAAATGTACTCTTCGAGGATATCTTTTAAATCTCTTAAAATTTATAGGTAATAAATTTAAGGCAAAATTAGTTCAATGGTCTAGGCGTGGGATTGATGGACACACTCATATACTTGTAAAAACAGTTTTTGAATTTGAGAAATTATATTAGATCAACAAGAACTGTGTATAAAATCAAGAACAAAATCATGTAAAGAGAGAAACATAATGCAATACAAACGCTCATTTCAATCTTGAATACTTTTTCACATGAATTTACTTTAGATACAGAAAAAACAAAAACATTATTTTCTATACTTGTCCTAGTAGATTAATAGTTAAACGGCAGTGTATTTACCGATAAATCTGTTCTGTACGACTTCGTCTTGTTAAAATGGAGTAATTAAATAAATGTTGCTGGTTACAATGCTAAGATTTTATGATCAACCGCTACGAAGCTATTATTTTATTATATTTTCCTTTTATCTTTTAGGTTTAGATCCGGCTCGACCATTGATCCGTGCCGGAAACTCTAACCGCTTGGATCCTGGCGACGCAATTTCCGTTCAAGTAGTTCACACAAACGCTGGCTATTACGGCGAGATAGGTCGCGTCGGCCACGTCGATTTCTGTATCAATGGAGGCAAAATACAACCATATTGTGAAAATACACCAAGTAAGTACTGCGTCCTAAAGAGCGTTTTTCTATCTACCGCTCGTACGAGCCGTCAGTTATTTTTGGAGATGATTCCGCTGGAGGCTGACGACAGAGGCGGAGAGAAAAAGAAATAGCAAGGGAACACTGATTAATATCATTCTTACCTATCACTATTCCCAGTTCCCCTATTCAATTCATTTGGGATCATCGCAATTATTTCTATATTGTACGGTAAAAGTAATAAAAAGTTGAAGGATGCCTTTTACTTATTTATAGAGAGCTAAATAAGCGAATAAATCGGTACTGGCAAAAATATGATTGACTGAGTAGGAAAGAGTCAGTTGCGTTGGTTTGAACATGCAAAAATAATATCAAATGGATGCTTCTAAAAAAATGTGGAACAAATTGGGGATGAAAGATTAGTTTGAGTTACTTAAGAATATTTCTTGGAGGAAGTAGAAAATTTTGGTACATTTTCTGTTGTTCTAATGTTGCATAGAACATAAGTTATGAGAGTACAAAAAAAGCAATGTAATTTATATTGATAGCCATTCCCTTTTCTCTTTCACAGCCCCAAGAAATGATTGCAGAACTACAAATAATAATTATTTTCATGTTAGGGTGGAAATACGTTCTATTGATGCTGTCTTATGTTTTCGTGTGCGATTCTGTTTTGCTTTCGTCTCCCTTTTTGTACTGAGAAAAAATACTTCCAGTAATGTTGGGAATGTCGTTTTTTCAAATGATATTTCTTTTTTAAACGATACTTGAGAAAAGTATGTCTCCACCAATGATAATCCCTCTCATTCCCAGCTACCATCTGGTTTTATCCTCAAATTTCCTTTTTTATAGTGCACGCCTTTTTCATAATATCAGTAGTATATTTTTACGATCGCAGCAAAAAGCGGTCTTTCGCGTCTCTCATAAATCAGAAACTATCACATTTGTTCTTTATTTTATCTTCACTCATCGTTTACCAGGGATTCTTTTCTTATATATTTCAGCAGTACATCAAAATTTATGCTCAGATTTCAATAAATAATAATCGTAAAAGAAGAGTAGTTTTCTCAATTTAGTTTTTATTAAGATACTAACAAGAGATAGAACAAAAGAAAATTATCTCTATGAAAATATTGATTTTAGCTTCCTTGTTCCATATTTTAATGAATAATTACTTGAGGATAATTTATCGACTGAATTAAAAACGGTACTGAATTAATGGCCGAGAATCGGTAGATCATTTCTCAAAATAAATATCCGAAGCATTCTGTCTGCTCAGATGAGTACCGTAATATTTTTTAATTTTCAGATGAGAATTTATGTAGCCACGTTTGGGTGATTTGCTACATGGCGGAGAGCATCAGTGGATTTTCCGAAAGATCTGCAGAGCCTTGCTCCAGAAGATGTCCAACAGGTCCTCGACCTGGTCACCGCATTGGTATTCCCATTCCTATGGGACAACATACACCTATGACGTAAGTATCATCCTAAATTTATGGAATTGGTCCACTTGCTTGATCTCAAGATAAGCAGAAGTCCATCAGAGAAAATACCGTATAAAAATAAAATCGAGATTCACAGAAAATGCGTAAATCATAAAAAAGACAGGAAAAAATAAATTTACATAATTAAAAAATATAATATTTTGTATACTTGACGATTAAATGAACTGATAAACATAATTTATACACTTGTCCTATATTCAGTATCTTAATTCGTAATAGTAAATACCTTTTTAATCAAACTTAACCCACAAATAGATAATTTGAAAAAACCTTATTGATAAAAAAATTAACGCACTATACAAAAATGACAATAAATTCTTCTTTCTGTCTCTTCCATAAAAAGGCAAAATTAATGAATGTGATTTTTTTGCTTTCAGTGCTACTGGTTCTTATTGTGTGGCTGATAAAGTACCGCCTTATTGTCCCGCAACTATAGGAGCTCCAGGAGATAAAAGATGCTGTCTGTCTTACTACAGCCCCAATAATACTATTACGTAGAGTTAATTTATTGATTATTTATAGATTTGATTTAACTTAATAGCGCAGCTTTAATTTATTTTTGTGTCATATTAGAGTATTTTATTTCTTTTATACGTTTTTTATTGCTACCAAAATATGATGCTAATTATAATAGCTCATATTTCCACTTTAACAGCTATTAGCAAATAAAACTCATTTATAATTCATTTTTCACAAACCTCATTCAGGCTTCCTTCGGTAAACTTTTATGCCTTTCGACAAGCTTCTTTGATTTGAGGGCACAATTTTTTTGCAAATATTTGATTTCTTTAGTTTAGAAAGACTCTCAAAAATGTTTCAAACCATCAAAATTTTCGGAAAACTGATCATTTTATAATCAATCATTCAAAGTCGCCATTAATATGTAAAAGATTCAGATTCAGATCCATCATTTTGAAATATTTGACTACGTTCGAAAAAATGAATGTAAAATTTTGTATATTGTTTTGAAGATGAATAAAGTATTTATTTTTTATAATTTTCTTTATTTCGCAATAATAAGTGCACATTATCACACTGTATTTAAACACATAAGTTGACTGTATCATACGTGAGTAAATTAAAATATAATCTTTTTAATTTGGTGCTGAAAAGTCAAGCAGAATTTTAATCAAGCCGATGAAACTTTTTATGATAGCTCCAGTTTTCTTTTCCCTATTTAACAACAGTTTATTCAAAGCTCTACGTGAGCAGATTTAAATATTCAAACCGACATTCCAAAATTTGATAACAGAAACGTGTACGAAATTCGTCTCCATTCAAATTAATTTCAATTTTAGGTGGAGAAATTCTAGATCAATATCTTTCTGAACAAATTTTGTATCCTAGGATATTTTTTTGATTTTAAATAAGATCTCTATTGCATAGTTTTTTATAAAAGCCTACTTTTACATTGAACATTATGTAAAATAATTGTCACTTTTCATACGATTGTAGATAAAATTAATTTAGTGCCATTGTCTTCAGGATTGCTTTATCCAGTTCTGTAAAAAAACGGATCCTCGTAGACTGGATTCAATAAATATGTAATCAACAGTAGTCAGTCCTACTTAACCCTTTCTTGAAGTTTTTTATGTTTAATGATGAAACGGAAGGTGAAATTTCATAGCCAAATTCATCTTATGGAACAAGAGTCGAAATTTTGACGATTGGTACAATAAAGATATATTTCATATTCATAGAAAAAGAAAGGAAACAAATGCAATATCTCAGTTGATAACACTTCAGTGACTTCTACTTATAATAATTTCAACACAACACTGTATTATAAAATACTTTTGTACCGTATACAAAAATGCTCTATTTATTCGTTAACATAAAATTATTTGACAAGAAAATTTACTTCAATTATTTCAGATTACGTATTGTATTATGATGACTCAGACTGAAATCTTGAAATTTTATGGTTTCGAACTACACGGAGTAGCATATTTTCAGAAAGTATAGAAATTATTAACATGAGAACAAATTGTAGATAATCAGAAAATGATCAAAAACCTGTTTTTCTACCGTCACCTTTAAATTTATTAGTTAACTCATTGCAAAAAATGTGTAAATGAAGTGTTAACGCATTTTAGCCCTAGCACCTTATGAACTAGTGTAAATAAAGTTTCGAAACCTTATTTTATTTTTCTTTCGTTAATTTTTGTTTATATCTGTCATCGATAAATTTTTAGGACTATTAAGCTTACATATAAATTACTGTTATCGCATCAAGAAGGGTATGGCCTGAGAGGACTCATTTTAGAGTTTTTTAAACAATCAACGAAATATCATCAAAAAATCATGATAATCAGTAAGTCTTTCTTCATATACGAAAATATTGGCGGAAGAATAAATAGTATATTATGCTACAAGGATCGAAAAACTATCATTAGTGTCTAGGATAAAGTTGGCTGCACTCGACGAAGACGAGGGCAGAGCTTGAGGTGAAGGCGAGGGCGAAGCACAGGGTCAAGGCGTAGTAGCTTCGTCAATAGGGAATCAATAATCTTTGTTTGCATAGTTTGGAATCAAGAACTTTGGAAACAGAATTCAGTTCGGTAATAAGGTACTTTCAGTGCACGTATTACAAATAAGTCCTAATAAAAATATTAATCAATCCAGCAAAGAGCACTTTAAGTGTTTCTCACACCATAATCAGGTTAAAGGTGTGTTTGTTTCAATTTTTTTTTGCTTTTGTTTTAAGTTTATAGAAACTTCCGTGCAAGTCATTGAGTCCTGAGTCCTTATTTATCCCACAGGTAGCACTGAGACAAGATTATATTTCCATATATTCAATAGCACATTACTACTCCTTTTACTTTGCGAAAATGTCGGAACTGTGACATATTAAATTTCAAGTACAAAAGTAACTGAAATACAAGTGTAACATTGAAGTACTCATTAAATTTAATGTGATGTTTCTTACAAATAATATATATTCCTTTGTTTCTGAATGATGTACCATTAGAGTACTGAATAATTCAGTATTTAGTATTCACAATTGATATTTCAAAAGTAAGGAGCTCCATAATTTATTTATACAAGACAAGTAAGGTCGCCTGACAAAAATAGAGCCATATTCTCAAGGATTTGTTTTTGTTTGCTTTGATTTATCCCTAACACAATTTTTATTTGAATCGTATTATTTATGTCGGCGAGATTTTTATCGAAACGAAAATGTGTCGACGAACCAAACCTCAAAATATTTCAGATTGAGAATAATTATTGATAATTGACAAAATTTAAAGAATGACAATAGATAAAAAGTATCGGACTTTATTAATTGAGAAATTATTGGATTTGCAATAAATGATACAATTAGTGGACATTCATTCATCAACTTTCGGGGAAAATTTTCTGCTAAGACCTAAAATCTTTATATCATTGATAAGAATCGATTAATCGAGGGTGTTTATTTCCTATGAGACGTTTTCATACTGCCCAAAAGGAAATAAGAAATAGAGGGTTCATTCGAAACAATTCTCAGCATTTTTTTGAAAAAAACCTAGATTTGTTTTAGTGATGATATTCCTAACCTGATAATTTTTGTCATAAAAATATTTTGAATAAAAAATTTTATTCCAGATTGCCGCGTATTTCCACACAACTGTCCTGTCACGCAGTTTCTACAAGCACATTGTACATCCTCTTGAGAAAATATTTCAGACAAAAGACTTTAGAAACGCTCATCCAATTTAATCATCCGTTAAAAGGGACAATATCGAATCGAATTTTTAACAGTGATATAGAGTGACCCATTTGGTGATTAAATTCGATTGTATATTGTTCATTTTGCGGAATGATTGGATTTGATAAACATTTTTGCAACCGGGCACTAAAATGTTCAGTCATTATATTCTAAAAATCAAATTTACTATAAATTCAGCAGAAATCTGTGCGTCTTTAGATATATGAATTTATAATAAACTAATATGATAGCAGAGCAAATAATTCTGTTAATGATTTATCAATTCATAAATCTAGAAGATTTATAGGTGTGTGGAGAATTTTATCACAACATAACTTCGGAGATTTGACTTATGTCTATCCACTCTTTGATTTATTAATGTACGCGATTCATTTGTTGCTAGTTGTATTATTGCATTTAAGTTGAGTTTGAGTATTTACTGTGATACTTTGTGTAATTTTAGTTTCATAACTTATTCCTTACTTCTACATTATTTGGTATTAATAAATTGAATACGAGATAGGTGAATTATATAATACAAGATAGATACTCCAGTCTAGCCTCTAGACGGGGCATCAAGAATCACTACGGTAATATATACTTTTTTTAACAAAAACATGATGTATGTCCCAGATACCACATTCATCAACTTATTTGCGAGTTTTATAAGACAGTTATTTGTTCAATTATGCAGGAAAGTAACAGATTTACTGTCGCGACTGAGGTTTTATAGCCCACAATTTTTCCATCGGTCATAAGCATTACATGAGAATTTTGTAAATATGAATACTTATTTTAATGTCATCACAAACATCATACAATAATTATTGAATGAGCAATAAAGGAGCTCAAAGCACAAATTGACGTTTAGACTTGGCAAATAACTGAAGAAATAGATCAAGGCAGGAGTTACAAACATAAATACTCAGAAAAACTTAATTTAGGTTTCGAAATCAACTACAACGCTTTTAAATAGTGGAAAACTGGAAAATAGGCACAATTCACTCAATGTTTGCGATCTTTCACATGGCAATAAAATAGTAATTTATGCAACAAGAGTATTAAATTGAGCATTATGACATGTGGTCAAGTCACTGAATTTGTTGATCGAATATCATAATACTTGTTCATATTCGTATTACATATATACAATGTTTTTACTACGATTCCAAAAAGTAGCCTCAAAGACAAATCCGAAATATGTAACACAGCCGTAGTTGATATTTAGATTTTACGAGTAATTTCAACAATGAATTGATGACATAAAGGTGGGTCTTCAATAGTGTAACCAGATCTGTTTTTCCAAATATCGTGACTTAAATGGAAAAAGGCGGAGCTAGAACGAAAAAATTGTGCCTGAAAAAAGTGTACAGCAATGGTTACAATTATTTGATTCAAAATTACAGATAAATAATTTTCTATAAAACATATATCTTGAGCTTAGTAACGCAATCCATGCAATTTTTTTCAAGCACACAGCGCGCTAAAATTTGCTACTTGATTATGAAAAAGCAGAGGTTTGGGCGTCTCGCTTAGGGTGCTGGCGGGACGTGTCCTAAGAGGGTTTAAAAACGGGACGTCCCGCCAAAAGTTGGGCATCTAGCAGCACCAATCTTCAATTTATTCTTTATTTTCTGTTCAATATCACTGATTTCTATATTTTGACACTTTAGGAACCAATAGCACAGCATAAAGCACAAACACATTGAATACCAATTTAGAGTTTGACAGTTCATTTTTTTTTAAATATAAAAGCTGAGTGCCGTAGGAAAATTCTTGTATGTAAAACGATAAGCCTCATCACTAAATACTTGACCTCATGTCATAATGCTTAACTTCACACTCTTGTTGCATAAATTTTTGCGCATCGTTTGCCAGCGGAGCCTATGGCTTACCATGGGGCTGCAATCAATCATTAATTCTTGTCTTATTGATTTCAAAAAGTTGCCGCAGGTGGAGCCCACGGTTTTCCCGTTTGCTGCAGTCAATTTTTGTTTTCATTATCACAAAAAGTTACCAGAAAAAATCAATTGGATTGATTGATCATAAAATGAAACAACAAGAAATATCGGATGCACAGAGCTACTGAGGATTGTGCCTGCTGTTTTTACAGGTGCTGCAGTTATTGATTGATTTCAAAAAGTACATCCATAGGCAGACGAAGCCGCGGGTGATAGCTAGTTGTTGTAGTAAGACATTTTTTGATGTTAGTAATTCAAAATTCCCTAATTCGGACTCCTGAGGGTTCGTGGATATATTCGTAAGAGTCCGCTCACTAGTCTTTGGATGAAATCGAAGAGAAAAATTGGCTAAACGCGATCAATCGAACGAAATCCGCGACAATTATGCTAATCTACTTCTGTTTAGCTACGACTATTCGAATTACGAGCGAAAGAAGTGTTTACAGACGTTTTAAAGAGAACAATAATTTTATCAAACTACTCTTTTTTCACAAGTCAAATTAAGATAATTATCTTGAAACGAATGTTAGGAATTAGCATCAAAATTAAAGTGGGCCAACTTTAGCTCATGCCACTCAAGTTTTTAAATATTCAAATCCACGAGTTATCAAAGCATGATTGGATATATTATTTAACGCAATAGAAATCAATGCGTTAAATGAGAGTATAATTACTGTAGCGAAAAATTGACTGTAATGCTCTAATTATATTTCACTATCCATATTTTACTTCAGTCTCAATTTACTGACGTTATATTACATTATTTGACTATTTGTGATTCTTCAACAAAATAAATTGCGAAGAAAGGAGTTTTTTGCTTTATTCTGACAAAGTTTTTCTATCCGTTATAAATCACCTGTGCAGTCGTAGAGGCTCTGATCACTGTTTAATATTCAATGCAAGCATCTATCACTTTTGATTTTACAAGAACCCTCATAGTAGAATCTGCTAGATGGGTATTTAATGTATAATATATCAATTTGTATTCAGTATGAAAAATATCAGCACCAGTTTTTCAAAACTCGGAAGTGCTGGCATTGGAGTTTGCCAGTTGAAATTCCCCGTATTGTCATTACTAAACCTATCAGTGGTATGCACACACCATTGCTTCGTCCACACAATTTCGCAAGTCTTCTTGCTGACTTTTTGTTATTCTTTCGGTGTTATTTCATCACTATATTCGAATGAGTTGCTTTAGCGACACTATGATAGTCTGATAAGATTCTTAGATACCGGTTTAACTAGTAGAAGCAAGATGAACCACAAAATCAGTTAACTATTTGTGATGTGACTTACGATGGTTGTGGAAGTGGTTACTTTAAGTGCGCTCTTACTAGGTAAGTAAACCTAATGGTTTGTGGCTTTCAGTTTTCATAGCTTTAAAGTGAATGAGTGTGGGTGCTTTTAGGATCTGAAAATTGAGAGTGCTTTTGTGGTAAGTAGGAAATTGCATTTGATGTGTTTTGAATTATATTGAATGTATTTTGATATGATCTCAATTGACACATATAAGCGAATTTTATTTTGAAAAGTTACAAAATTCACTCTCACTTTTAAAACTTAAATATTTTTGTTGGAATTGGTGACAAAAACTAAGGTCAAATTCTTATTTCCTAGAAGAACGGTACTTCGTTATTTCGGACATATTTCCAAATGAGAATTAAACAGCAAAATCGCGCGCTTTTCTATTTATTCTTTTCTAAACTAGCGATTTTTTAATATATGTCAGAATTCAATAAGTTGGTGAAGTAGTTCATTAATTCGCTTTTCGAAAATCAGTGCGAATTAACAAAGTATTGCTGTTTAAAAAGATGAAAAAATTGGTCTATATTTTCCAAGAGAAATTTTCAGCGAGAATTGAAATTTCAGGAATGAATGCTCTGCATTTGTGTTCCTTGTTAAATAACCTGACATTTAATTAAATTTTGGCTATATCGGCGTCCAATTAACTCCATGAAATATTGAACAGTTAGGAGCAAAAAATGTATTCGACTAATTTATAGATAATAGCTAATTCAGATGATTACCTAATACCTAATTGTCCACAATACATACCAAAAATTATATGAGTATGGTATGTGACACATTCAAATTTAGGGAATAAAGAATTTTCAAAAATTCAGTACAATATATCGAAAGAAATAGAAAATATACTTATATGAAAAAGAAATAAGAACAAAAATTTGAAGGACATATGAGGTAGACTATGCTTGGTACTTTATTTGATTATATCGGTTATATTAGGCGAGAATTCTATACTGCGCCCTCTGAAGGATGAATATACTTATTAAAATTCTCATTATTACTTATGATGATTTATCATCCGGCTAATTACGTATCTCTGGGGTTTGCACCGCTGGCAGGTGTCTTTATTGCAAGGCCCTAGCTACGACTTTGGTTATATTTACCAGTAAAGACGCGGTAACAGATTGATAGCTATGCCTCTCATCCAGAAAAACAATTTTTCTTACAGGCTGCCATTTATAATTACAGCTGAAAGCTCAAGATATTTGTATTCAAAAATCCCCGCTAGGTGTTTATGCATATTGAAAAATTTATTTTAATTAGCAACAAAAATAAGTTATTTGAACCGCTTTTTATAATCTGCCAATTTTTTTAACGTACGGTAAGTTTGCATAATCGACTAAAAGTTTATTGGCAGACGGTCTACATGAGTCCAAGAGTGAAGCATATTCAGGTAAACTTCTTGTAAATTTATTGCGTAGCTCGAGAAACTTTTTTACAACTTGCCTTACATTCAAAAAAATGATAGACTTGTTGTTCAAAGAAGCTATTTCTTGTTGTTAATTAAAATCCATTTTTCATTATGTATTATACCTAGTGGAGATTTTTAAATGCTAAAGTATTGAGCTTACGATTGTATCTCCCCTATAAACGCAAACTGTAATAAAATTGTTCCCTTTTTCCTGTCACGAGCACCCGGTCTAATTCATTCATCTTTCATTGCCTTGTTTACGAATAGAAATCTACATCACACATTTTACAATAATTACTATCTCTAAAACTATAAATATTTCAATAATTTTCAAATAGTACGGGTATATGTTCCTCTAAATATTAATTTAGATTTATACGCGTTATTCACACTGGGTAAAACAATTAGATAAGATCCTGTTAAAATTGCTTCAAATTTATTTTCGCTTTATACTTGAAGATAATAAATAATTATTCTCTGATTATTATGAGTGACAATTCCATGAACCACACTGACAATTTGTATAATATTTTTTAGTGCAAGGTTGCCTAATCGTCATGATCTATGATAATAATAAACAAATGATTGTATGATTGCGTTATTGACCGAATTGCATGAGTTTGTTTGTAATTTGAATCTATTTTTATTATTGAGTGTGTCTGTTTACGTTCATTTGAACAATTATTATTATTTATAAAATATGATGCACTCATAATAAAATGACCGGAGTTAAATCCCAAATATAAGCCGTGTTGAATAGAATAATCTGGTTTAGACCCATGAATGATTTTGTATCAATACCATTAAAATGATTTATTAGTCTCAGATGATTTGATATCTATGTCAATAGTTTCACTCCAATATTATGAGTTTACCCAGAATACCAAATACAAAAAAATGTTTCAAAATTAATTCAATGAATGCTGTCGAATAAAGATCTGCGAGTGCCGTTTATTTATTCAATAAAATTCATCAAAGTGAATTTATGCACTCAATATTTAAGCATAAGATATGAATATAAGGATGAGAATAAAATCTAAATGGTTATAACATATTGATTGATTTATTGATCCACGATAATTTCAACGAAGTAAAAATGTAATGATAGAATCTCATTAATGTTAACGTATAACACAGAGGCTCTCAAACTTTTTTGTCATAGACCACTTTCAAAATTTTACTAGTTTTGGTGAACCCTAAATCCCTTTTCATGGACCTTCACCTACAACTTGTTGACCCCCAATTTTTTTCCCGCAACGTAGATCCCCGTTCAGTCTCCTGCAGACCTCAGGAGATCCATCTGGACAACTTTGGGAATCACTGATCTAACAATTATTAAAAGTGAGTGAACAAATTTGCGTTCGATGAACAATATTGTAGAGTTTATTGCTCTTAAAGGAATTGTTTATTATTAAAATAAAAGTCACTATTTAATGAATGGAAAGAAAATAAAAGTATGACCGATACTTATAGTACAATTATTGGTAAATTGATTGATATTTCCTCAACCGTATAGTGCAGCTACCAGTCCTCAAACTGCGAGTACTCTTTAGTTCTCGAGGAGAGTATGTCACAGAGTATATTATAATTCAGTGGGAATCTTGCTGACTTTTGTCCGTCGGTGTGAGATAAAATTAAAAATTGAGGATGCATTCAGTGATTATATTTCGCTCAATGACTTGGGCTTCTTCAGGGCATTAGTGTAGCCTCAACAAGGCGATAAGTGACGGGAAAATCCCTTTGAACTGTCGCATAATGATTAACATCATTTTTAACGTCGTTAATAAATTAACGCATTAATTTGTGGCCTCATCTGTGTTCAACGTCAAAAATGTATAAATTAACGGTATCAAAGTTAATGTTGTGTCAGCATGATGAACTTTGGTCAACTTTTGAAAATAAGATATGACTACAAAAACTGTTAGGCTCATTTTTCGTATGTCTAGCTCATAAATATTATGAAAATGAGATCATAAATACTGTTATATTGAAGATAGGTATCATCATCAAACATCATTTTTTATTTATTGTGAACACAAATGAGTATGTCACTGTTCTTAATATTATCATTATGCTTTTGTATGGATGCATAAACATATCTTATTGTTACGATTAAAATAATACTAAGCATTTTTGATAAATGTGAAAAAAAGTCGGGATTCAATTTGTAATTTACTTTTGCAGTGACTGTAACATCTGCATATCAACTATCCATTGGTTCCTGCCCTCTTCAAATCAATGAACCATGCGACACTGGAGCAATTAAATTCTACCACTACCAGAATGCTACTCATGTTAAAATCCTCGATCCATTTAAGCCGAAGTTATCGTCACATTTCAACCGCAGTGCGCAAACGAAGATTATTATCCATGGTTACACTGGCAACCTGGATTATGCCACGGCAAAGCTCACGAAAGGTCGGTGTTAAGTAGAAAGATTATGAGAATGAATGTAAATGAAACTACAGTATGTGTGTGAAAATTGTGATGTTCTGCCATAAGATTTAATTTCCTTCAGAAAAATTAAAGTATAGTTGTTAGAAGGTGAAAGCTGATATCAAGCATTGAACTTGGTATTCTAGATTGTCAAGTTCAATATGCACGGACGACAGAAGATAATTATTTTATTGACTATTGAAAGACAAGGATGCAACAAACTTTATTAACTTTAAAAAGTTTATTTTGAGTGAAATATCTATGTTAACATATGTCTCAATCTGTTATTGCATTATGGAGCTGCAAGAAGTTGAACATTTGATAATAACATAATGTCAACAAATTACAAGAGAATAAGAAATTAAAAAATAAAAACATTAGGCAATATCTTGAACATTAATGCAATAAAAATAAGAAAATTATGATTACAGAGTGAATAAAAAGGTATATGCACACTTTATAGATCGATTATTAGTTTTGAATAAAATTTTTAGTGAGCCTATGCCCAATTCTTAGTGAGGTGAGATTCTACAACAGAGCGATTACAATCTACATTTCCTGAACCACATTTGGATAAAATTCCAGTTAATCTCTATCAGCTGATAATAACACTGGCCATTCAATAAAGCTATGAACATTTTTCGTACGAAAACAACAAGACTTGATATTTTTTTCGCTTTGAAATAATTCTGTGGCCCCACGGTCGCTCCTGCGCCCAAGCTGCTTATGTTGTTTTTGAATTTAGTAGCTCTCAAACAATCTGGACTTGGCCCAACGTGAAAAGTTTAGTGTACTCTTCTCAGTTGACTCAGGCTCAAGTTCGGCCCCGGAAATGGAAAAATCTCAATTCGGAATTATTCAGTTTATCAGATTTATGAAACGAGCTAACTTAGTCAATTTTATAAAAAAAAAATACAATTGTTTCAGTTTTATTTCACCAGTAAGTTGATAGCTACGCAATATTTTAAAAAATTGTGCGTGTTGGATAATTCACTTTTAGATTTGATTTCTGCACTAAAATATGCAAAAAACAACTTCTCAATTGAATTCTTACTTTACCTATTGAGCTACTTTCAATATATTGGAAAGAATCGTAATATACGAACAATTTCTCAATGGAGCTGGCACAAACAACGAAAATATGTTTTTCGACGGAAATTGGCTAGTTTCTGGATAATTTATTGGAATGCACACTTTTTTTCATCTATCTGAAGACTATATTTGGAAGATTGATTCATATTAGTGATTGATATTTATGTATTTATTTATTTAGATCTATATTTTGAGTGACAAAAAGAGGGCATTTCTAAGCATTTCCTAATATAATACAGAAAACCAATTAAAACCTTCTAGTCCACCTCCGTTACTTCATAGTATGGAATGACGGAGTCCCATATTATGAAATGACGCAATTAGAGTTGATTTTTACGTTAGCGATAGCCGGAACCGAGTCATAAGGAATCTATCACAATGAATGTCTTCAGAAAAACGTTGTTTCCGGCCTCCGCGATGATTTGGAAATATATTAAATTAACTAGATGAAACGACAGTTTCACTTTATTGAAGACATCATGAACACTGATTAACTACATTAACATCCGTCAAAAGGTTTCACTACCAATCGTTTAAAGAATATATAATGTACCATTCAAAAAAATTATGCCACTTGTTAAATGGCCGACATTATAGAAGATTGGATGCTGGAAAAAAAATTCTATTTTTAAAATAGACATCAAGAAGTTTAGATCTCTTGCCGATTGAAATCTCTTATAGCATATAATGAAAAAGAAGCTTTAATCACAGTCAACATGAGAAGCTCGAGAGTTACGTGCTCGTTTCCAAAAAAATTGAGAACAATTTTACTCCAGATGATTGCTAAACATCAGTTGACACTATGTTTAAACGTATCGAGGTGATGGATAGTTGAAAAAGTCAAAGTAATGTAGAAGTAATTTTTTATTTCAATGTTGTTGGTTCTCTGCGTTTTGACAATTAGGAAATATTTGGAATTTTCTTTGTTCGTTACTCAAAATATAATTCAATATGAGAAAAGTGGATAAATTAGCTCTAGGTAAATAAGAAGAAATTGCTCAAAAACTGGCTGAATTTGTGTATCAAAGCCGTAAAAGTAATCTTTTTTGGTCGAGTCTATTATTTGCGGTTGAAGTGTCAGTTGAGGTTGTAATTCAGGTGAGATCAAAAAAGCACTTTTGGCCCTGGTGCACACAACGTTTTTTAGGCGATCATCACGAAGGAATAGAGAAACACAAAATTTTATCTTTTTATTTCTAAGACATCGCAATTGTAAATCTTGACGGCCGTTGATTTTTTTCTCTATTTTATTGTCATCATGAAGATGACGTTTGGGAAAGAATACGTATTTATTTCTAGATTTACAAGGACTGATCGTGCAAATTATATATTAGTAAAGTATTAAGGTCAGTAAGTACAGTTTACCGATTAAGAATAATAGTTTATAGGCCGAGCCTTGGTGAGGTTTCCAAATATTATACGAAATTGGTACAGTACTTATTGACCGTGATGCTTATAAAATTTTTTGCACAATTGGAAGATCTACCTAATATTTGGATTTGAATTTTCTTTTTCAAATTGAATTATTACTGATCGATGATTGTTTATTCGCTGTCAGCTACGTTTGACATTTTATTGTGAATATTCAAGTACAAATAAAGATGAATAAATGAATATTTTTTGTGAAAATCCACAATTTTTACTTACCGCCTTTGCCCATGGGCGGTAATTCAGCATAACCATAGTAATTACAGTTTGCTGGTAAAATCAACATCTCGAATAGAGGACCAGTAAACACATGGAATTAACTTATAGTCTTGTTACTAGTAGCAAAATACGGAAAAAACAATTAGATTTCAGCTATCTTCGATAATTCCAAGAAATCTTGGAAAGACTCCCAGTTTCTGAATAACAAAGCAAGAATAGATGGAATCTTCTCTACCACTAATATTTTCTATTGCCGAGATGCCGCAACTACTATTTTCTATTATCTGTGGGCGACATTTTAATTTCTAATGATCTATACATTCTTTCAGAAATATATCATAATAAATAGACTTTTTTGGTTTTAATTCTGTATATTTTATTTTATTTTTGACGTTTCGACTCTCTAACCGAGAGTCTTCATCAGAAAAAATGATACAAAAATAAACAAGGCAAGAAGGTATCTAGATAATTAGATATTAAAAATTGAAAATATACAGATAACTAGATGTGAATACGTGGATTCCACATTTAGTGCAAAAAGAACAAAATTCCTCTGGCATTTACCCAAAGTCTGAGGAACTGTGTGCGTTGCAGAAACGGGACATCGTCCTAATGTGTTATATCAATTAAATCTTTTTCTCTTTAATAATTGTCAAGACTCATATCGTTGATTCCTCTGTTGAGGTTTTTACGTGGTTTTTCCTCAGACTTTGGGTAAATGCCAGAGGAATTTTGTTCTTTTTGCACTAAATGTGGAATCCACGTATTCACATCTAGTTATCTGTATATTTTCAATTTTTAATATCTAATTATCTAGATACCTTCTTGCCTTGTTTATTTTTGTATCATTTTTTCTGATGAAGACTCTCGGTTAGAGAGTCGAAACGTCAAAAATAAAATAAAATATACAGAATTAAAACCAAAAAAGTCTATTTATTTTAATTTCTATTTCTAGCATTGAAATTTTATGTTTGTTTGCACACTAGAATAGAGTCTCACCTCACCGTCAATTTTCAATAGCCTTCAATTTATTGGTTGATGTACATTATTCAAATAATTTGATAAATCCGATAATTTGGAGCTTACATTCAAAATTATGATGGCCACAATGAACGATTTTAGTTTATACCTGCTCTTAAAAATCTCATTCGGAAATAGCAGGAAAATGCTTTTGGGCAGCCTCGATTTCGGCACCAAACTACCTGGTTCTTTAATCCCCTACTTGAACTTGGCACTATACTATGGATTACGACTAATGACTTAATCTTTCTACCTGAGTGAGATACTCTGGATACTTGCCATTTTATATTAATAATAAATCAGACTCTTCAGCCGTACATTTGAACACTTATTTATAGACTGGATTTTGACTCAACATGAGGAGTTCAGTGCACCTTTCTAGGCTGTCTCGGGCTCAAGATCTGTCCTACAGGCGCGCGCAGCGCAATTCGGTTATATTCAGGAATGTTTTTCAAAAGCGCGAACGTAGCGAGCTAGCCTACAATCATTGGTATAGACTGTATTCCAGCCCATCATGAGAGATTCCAAAGTTGTACTCATTTATGAAACCAAATCTTGCAGGGTGATCGTGGGTTTATTTAAAATTGACAATGCCGAGTTCATGTTTAGCATTAGCGCCGAGTTCATGTGCTTGGTGCCGAATTCGTGTACGCCCATGCTTTTAGTGTGACTCTTGTTAAAGAAGCCAAATTTAGTGGATTGTATTTTTTACAAATTATTATTTTCAACGATCAAAGCTGAAATACCCAAAATGAATATACAGTTCTAGAGAAAGATTTTTGGCTATGGCAAAGAAAATAGTTTATTCACCACGTTATTTCGACCATGTTCTTAATAAAATGTTAACAAAAAGATCTAGCCAAATACCGAAGGATTTCGAGGTACTTCTTTCTTCCTAAAGTACTAGACCATTCGCCATAAAATTTGCCACGTTGATGCCAAACTTCTTTCTTGATTTACCAGTTCTAACTTCACAATAGATTGTTCGATTCAGTGAACCCGACTTGGTTCACAGAAATATTCCTTTCCACTAGTGGAAGGAATATAGAGCAAAACCTCGACCTACGTGTTGTCTTGTGAGCTCATCGAATAGAACTCGATTATATTCAATTGATTAAACCACGTTTCCAATAAGTGTGTTACTATTTTGAGTTACCGATTGCAACTGATTTGTTTACATGGCTTTGATTTCCAAGTAACCTTGGTTAGTTACAGGAACATTGTTTATTTATTGTTTTCTATCGATAAGTGGATCCAAAAAATATTCAAAATCAAGCACCCTTTCCAAATTATCGAAGGCAATAGGTTCGCCTCAACAGCTTCAAAGGATAAAAAGACATAAAAAGTTAAATTCAACAATTTGGAGTCCTAGATTGGTTGTTCTGCTATCTAACTTTTTTAGAACAGTGTAGTTCTTCTTCCTAACGATAAAGTTATTATCAAATATCCCAGTGACAAGATATTGTATGATAAAAATGTGACTTGAAAATATAAAAATTAATCTACTTCACACTTAAACAGGATAATAGTTTATATGAAACATTCGCATTCAGACTTCTTCAGATTTCAAAACACATCCATAATTAGTAACCCAGTTAACAAATAATGATGTTTTGCAAATTGACAGAAGAAACTATAATTCATAAAGTTTAGAACAATTGTTGGAATAAAACATAGCTTTCACTTACTGTTACTTAAAAAGTAATGTTAAACTAGACCTTTCAGACTGAATTGCTTAATAACCTTTTTGTCGTTCAATAGAATAGAACATATAATCTAAGACGTTCTTGAAAGAGTTAAAATTTTATTTTAAATTGCAATATGTATATATAAAATGTCTTCTGTAGCTTATGCCTCCCACGGCACCCACAACGTGATTTCCGTGGACTGGAATCATCTTGCCCAACTTCCCTGCTACCCAACAGCAGTCCTCAATACCTGGCAAGCAGGCCAGTGCACTGCTGTGTTAATTGTGAGTCTAGCAGCACGTGGAATCGATCCCCGATCTTTGCATATAATCGGTTTTAGTTTAGGAGCACATGTGGCTAGTTTCGCTGCGAACTGGATTTCGAGTACAATGGGTGTCAAGATTGGTAGGATTACAGGTGAATATACAGAATGTTCCTGAATTATTGTGCAACTTTTTTAGAGGATTTGAAAAATAGTTATTTGTGTATCAAGGCCGTAAAGATTATCTTTTTTGGTCGAATCTGTTGTTTGCGGCCGAAGCGTAGCTGAGGCTGAAATTCAGGTGAGACCAAAAAAGAACTGTAGGCCGAGGTGCACACAACGTTTTTTAGGCGATCATTACGAAATAATTCAAAATCACATCATTTTATCTATTTATTTCTAAAACATTGCAATTGTAAATCTTAGTTGCCGTTGAAATTGTTTTATTTTATTGTCTTCTATCAAGTTGACATTTAACAAAAAATGCGTATTTATTTTTTGAATTGCAAGAACTACAGAGGTTGACGGAAGAATATATGTACTATTTAAGCGAAAACTGTTTCTTAAAGAGTTCATCAAGCTGCCTTATAGGTAAATATAAAGTGTTTATGAAATATTTTTTGACAGATCAGTCCCAAAAAGTAATATTTGACAGATCAGTCCCAAAAAGTAAAATTTGACAGATCAGTCCCAAAAAGTGAAACTTCACGGCCGCAAATGAAGCCATAAAAACACCTTTTTTGTCATGATCGCCTAAAAAAAACTTTTTTTAAGTTCTAGATATTTTAATTCATATGACAATAAATTACCTTCCACATTTCATAAGATATCACTTTTCATTCTAATGGTCAGTATGATGATTTTAAATAATATTTGAATAATGAGGGCTCATAAAAATATTCTCATGATGTTAGCAGATTACAAAAAAGTAATAGATTGAACAAAAAAGTTTATTTATTGCCTGATTTTTGGGCTCAACATCGTTCCATCATTTTTTATTTTTTATCGATTCAAAAACAGAATTTTATTCTTTCAAAACTGTATGTTAATTTTTCTTTTGAATAATTAAGGAAGCAGGAATTTTTTTTAGTACGATTGTCAAAATTTATTATTCATGGCGTTGTTTTACAAAATTTATAGACACAACAAATAATTCAGATGTAATTTAATCAACTGTATAAAGTTATGGTACAAATAAACTAGTTATATTTATAAAATGGTTTTCGTAATGTTTCGCAACTCTTTATTGTATTTAGCTTATAACCAGCAATAATCTTTATTGCAGTATTTAAATTTAATTTTCTTTGTATTCATTTTATTATTATGAAAAAGTAAAATTAAATATCATATGTTATGTAGTTTTAAATATTTCAACAACTGATATCGTATTCAAATTGATGTTGGAGATTACTAACTGGGTCAAAACAATAATTAAAACGAAAATCTCTAGCTTGTACTGGGCTTATTGTGATGAATATTTGATTTATTTAATTTATGATAGCTTTTCAGATTAACAAATTCTATTAAATTGACCTGTTTCGTGCAAGATTCATGATTAGTTTGTAAATAAGTTTTTTTTTGTGTAGGCTTAGATCCAGCATTGCCATTTTTCGCGACACTGAAATCTGATTGGAAATTAGATTCTAGTGATGCTGAATTCGTGGATATCATCCACACGAATAGCGGAATTTATGGAAAAGTTGAGGCGTCTGGACATACGGATTTTTATGTCAATGGAGGGACGTTTCAACCTGGATGCTCCGAGCACAAAAGTAAGATTACAAAGATGAAATTCAGAGATTTATAGGTTTTGATTTTATGTTATTGGCTCGTCACTTTTTATTTGCAACAATTCTGTTTATATTTGGCAGACTAACTTCAATTTGATATCATATCCAATATTTACAGCGTATTTTGACGTTGTGTGCCTTAGGGGCTTGTGAAATCTAGCTTATGTTGCAATTCTGTGCAAATATATATAAATCCATGAGAAATAGAAAACATGACTTTTTTAATTCGTCTCAATTTCAATAGTTTAAAATTCGTACAGAATTATGGCATCCGTTATTACACCTAGTTCTATAATTATTTTTTTGTACTCAGAAATTGGAGTATTACTATGACTGTATCCCTTTCCATTATTTTTGATCAGTTCTCGATTTATTGACTGGAATTAGATTATCTTGAATCCTCAAATAATGACTTTGGCGGGATTGAAAATAAATAATTAAATTGCCAAAACCAGTTGTTTTATAGTAAAATAGCGAAAGTTGAAGACGAAAGCAAAGTTTGAGACATAATTTCTGGTAGCCTTGAACTCAAAATATTTTTTTGGATACAACATTTCAATCATGAAGTTGTAAATTAAAATGGGAGACTTCGAGGAAAAGGGAGCTTTGCTCAAATAATTCAATATTTCGAATTAGTTGCTTCATCTGGTCCGGATGAAAGTAGAAGTAATAGACGGACGCACAGATCTACTAGTTACGTTATATTTTTCAAGGAAAAGAGATCCAAGAAGAATTATTTGCACAGTTTTATCCACAAATCAAATCAGCAAGACGAAAAGAAAAAATTGGCGATAATTTCTCAGAATAAAATTGATAACTTCCTCAAGCAATAAATTGGGACAGCATTAGGAATTTCCTGATACAGAAGAAAAAAATATAGGTCAAAATATTGAAAAAAAATATCGATTATTTAGCTACAAAATGCAGAAAATATTGAAATATTGATTGCGAAATAAGGATTTCTGAAGAGTGTTTTACAACATGGTGCATCAAATGCTGCATTTTATTTTGCATTTTAATGTAGAGGAGAATATACCGTAGCATAAATAAAATATTGTGCATTGAGGCTGTTTGACACGATGCAATCCTGCATTGTAATGCAAAGAAAACTTTACCGTTACTTATACAAAATTAGATTCCATAGCACAATATTTTGTGTATGCGGTTCATTTTCATTCGCATTAAAACGCAAAATTAAGTGCACCATTCAAAACTGTCCTTTAAATTGGACTCTTCCCATTTAAATGCAAAATAAAGTTCAGTTGAATCAAATGTCCCTCTAGAAATTGTTTATTGAAAATTAAATATTATCAAATTTTCTTCCTTTTTCTTTAAATACAAGGTGGGCAATATCACAGAGATTAATTGTAAATGAAATAAATGGAAGATGTCTTTTATAACAGAAAGCCAAAAATAATGAAAAATGAGTCTTGTTATTTGCCGGAAACAAAGAAATTATCACTTAATAATAAAAATTACCATAACTACGGTTGAATATATATCAAAAAAAAGTAAGATCGACAGATTAAAAATAAAACATACAATAAAAACATCACATTATCTGCTTTATTACGGAATTTGCTTCTCTACATCAGCATAATAAAAGTCAAAGCATAGAATCATCTCAATAAATTCACAAGCAAATTCCTTTCGGAATCGCGTACCTCATACTTGGCATTCCTTGCGTTCTTATTACTTGTCTCTTCATTTCTGAAATTCCCTATTTTGCTCTTTAATCTAAAATTTTCCATCATTTGCCTTTGCTTTTTCCAACTCAATACAACCAATCAAATGTTTTCAATAACTCAGACATATGAAATGTGGATCGAGAAACCTTTTTGATATGAAATCCAACGAAAAAGTGATTATATTTTTGGGAGAAATGTTGCTGTGCATGGTAGAACGGAAACTGCTGGGATATATAGAATAAAATTGTCTATATTCAACAAAAGTATATGAATGGGAGAAATTGAAGAGCTTGTGAGCAAAAAAACATAGAGTAGAATAAACAAGTTCTTGCTTACTCTATTACAACAAATTCTGATTGTTCCACAAATTTACAAATACAGGAGCCGGAGTCGGTTTTTACACCATCATGCTCTTAAGTGCAAATTAGCAAGCCTCAGATAGTCGAACTTGTAAACCTCGAGGCAAGAGAAATGTAGTTGATACATGGCATGCAGAGATATAAATTTGCAGCAGTGCCATCTACCATAATGCAGCCGAAGTGACAAATTAAAAAAAAAATACAGGACACTGCTCGACTATCTGAGGCTTCCTGAACTGTACTGAAGAGTCCTTATAAGAACAAAACACGTATCTTCAACTGCCGCCCTATTCAGGATGATAGTACAAAAACCGACTCTAGAATTTGTAATTTCGTGAAACGATTAGATTAAAAATTTTTTAAATTGATCAAATTCTGTGTCCCCTTATAGTGACCCGTATTTCTTTTCATAAGCCACTGAATGAGGGGGCAATAGAGAAGTCACGGAAATTTTCATGATATACTTATAGCATTTAAATTCCTTATCAGTGTGAAATAATAATTAGTCTCCAGGCGTTTTGGCGAAAAATTTTCATCATTAATGCAATAAGTTAGTATTATATGTTGTTTTTACTTTGATTGCTTTACTTTTGATACGTCTTTTTCGCCAGCAGTTTTCACTCTGTTATTATTTATATCTTTCTGCTTTTGCTTTACAGATCCACCAATATGTAGTCACATGCTAGCCCCGATCTACTTTGCCGAATCGATTGGCAGACAGAATGTTTTCCGAGGAGTGCGGTGCGCGGGGTATCTGCAGTATATGCTAGGTTGGTGTCGTGGAAACGCGACGGAAGTTGACAGCGCTGCTAACGGCGTCGAAGTGAACGAAGATCTGACGGCCGTTATGGGAGAGCACTGCGATAAGAGGTTAGTGTTGTTTTGATATTTCCATTGTTATAAAGAATAATATAGAAACAGTGAAGATTTCGTAGAAAATGGAATTGTCATTTGGTTGCTCAATTTCTGAATGTTGATTGCTAGTAGGAAATGTAATATTTGCAAAAATTACTGAATTAGATACTAGATGGTGTGCTTGTAGGTCATATTGATTTATGCAGCAGCAATTCAAGCTCTGAAACTGTTTGTTAAATTGAATTATCATTATTTACCAATGAAATGTGGGTGTTTAATTTTTTTACTTTAATTTGTTCTTATACCATTTTTTTGATGAAATAATTTTGAATAAGAATAAATACAAGCATGTTTCTTGAGTCACGAGTGCTCAAATATACGAATGTCTCAAATAACTTTTAGGAACTTCCTAATCATACTGTCCTCAAAATTTATTACGCATCTGGTTTTGATCACTGGGTGATCATCTTCAATCTACCAGTGAAAGCAATAAAATTTCAGGACCTTACTGTTATCACCGGTAGTCTGAAGATACTTATCCAGGAATTGAAATCGGTTGATTAATAAATATTGAGAACAGTGTGATTAAGAATCTTCTGGATTTTTCTTTTTCGGGTAAACCCTTATCAGATCCTGTTATTGTCACACTTGGATTATTCCACTTTCCTCATAAACTTCTAGAAGCTCAGAAAAACAGCTCAAAAAATTATTTGCGACAAGAAATACATTTTTCTTATTTCTGAAAAAAATGTCTACTGTCGAAGCTATTCAGAATATTCTAATGTGGTTCAAGAGCTTGAATTGAAATAACAGTACAATCCAGTTATTTTTTAAATCAAATTTATAAACTTCACAATGTTTTTCTCACGATTCATAGTATAAAAAATCTTATTTCACGCATTACTTACTAGATAATTTTTCCAACTTATTGCACATACATATTATATAAAAAGATTGAATCAAATTTTTTGTGAGAACCTAACGGATTTCATGGGGAACAAGTAATAATAGAAGAGCCGACTGCGCCAAATTATCCCTAATAGCTTTCTCAATGTTTAAGATGGCACAGGGTTTAAGGTATATCTGGTATTGAAATACAGGCCACTTTCGGGATTGTTGGAAGCTCCTCAATAAATAAATGGTTGAAGTTTGTGTCAGGTATATAGCCTGAAATATGTAATGCTACCCATTATTCGATCGGAAGAGCGTTAGCAGCTCCAATAATTATTCGTACATTGGGACTGTAACTGCATTATCAGTTCAGTGGTGGAACTACAACGACTTGACATTGACATTGACATGATTTTTACTGTCAATTTGCCATGCAAGTTGGAAATGTTTCCACTTAATATTTATCATAGGGACATGACAGGGACTAGATCAGGTTATCTTTCTATAAAAATTAGATTTAGATAATGATAACAAGGATTGGGAATACAAGACAAGATCGGAATATGTCAATGTCGACTCGACGTGGTACCATAGTAGGTCAGGGGTTGTAGCATACATTTTTATCCATGCACCTGATACCCTATACCAATCGACATAAATCTCAATCATTTCTTGTTTAAGGGCATTGGCGTAGCTAGGACATTTTCCTAAAGGGAGGGTCAGTCGGCCAGCCGATCAGCCACCGCAAGGTTTTAATTTCAGTAATTCTAACTAGCTTTTCGGTAGAATCGACAAATTTTAGAAGTAACGAAGCAATTTACTGAAAAATAGATAGATGATGCCTAGGGATTTTGGAGTTCACTCACTTTTCTGGGAAATTAGCAAAAGAATAGCATATTGTGTGGTTAGTGACGAAACAAGACGATTTCAGCTGGGGGTGAGTGTTGCTTGTCCGAGCGAAGCGAGGGCCGGCATCACCGTCGGCTGAAATCGTGTTTTGTCCCGTGCCACACACTGTATTTTTCATAATACCTGTATTGAAACTATCCATATTACAAATTTGTCATAACAAAATTTAAAAAATTCTTTTGATTTTGCAGGTAACAAGTCGAGAGTAGCTGCTTGTGCTTTATCAATAAGATGTTGTGGTGTACTTGAAAATGTCGTATTAATACTTTTTTTCTTGAAACTAATCGTCTTTTCAATCTAATTTACAATTACGAATACAACAATTTAACAACAAATTAACTAAGGCTATATGATTCTCATTTAGAGATTAACAATGAACAAATATGCGACTCTGACAGGGATAAAACGATCTAATGAACAAATTCAGCGGGCAGAAACAAGCTTATTTCTCCCCTGGGGCAGAAACAGGCTTATTTCTGCCCGGCTACACTTACATTTGTCTGAAATTGTCTTGTTTCGACTAACAAAACAGGTAATGAAACGCGTTGTTTCAATGCAGGTATTATGAAAAGGATTTTTTTCAGAAGTTAGTAAGACTCTTTGCAGAGAAATGGCATTTGGGGTACTAATTGAGGTATCAATGTTCCAACCAAAATTTGTGTTGCATGCATCATGGTTATATTCGCGTTTTGTGGCAGAAAAATATTGCAAAAACTATTGTTTTTATCAAAAAAAAAAGGTATAGAAAAAAAAATCGTAATTAAATTTCCTACAAAAATAATTACTTGTGCGATGCTGATTTTTCTCTTTGCCCTTCAGTAATCAATAAAAATCATTATATTCAAATATCCTATTGTAAAGAAGATTTTTCGATTCATGCGTATTCGCGTTTTTTGCTTATGGGTAAAATCGATGTAGAAAATAAAATTTTATAAGAGGTCGTCGTAGGAAATTTTATTATTAAACATGTTTCTTTATGACATGCATAGTTTTCGAAATATAATTGATTACATTTTTGCATAATGATTTCAGTATTAATTGCCTTTTTTGGCAATACTGTATGTATTTTTTGATGTACGTTCACGTTATTACTTGTATTTTGTTTTGTATGCAATGATTCTCCGTCCTTTTATTGGGTTTTACCTGTTGGACGATGTATGCTAATAATAATAATAACAATAATATAGGACACTAGATCATTTTTTTGATAAAATAAATAGCTCTTGAAATATGTTTCATTTCTTGCCAGAAAACGCTAATATAATCACGATGCACCCTCATTATTCTGGATGGAATATTGATATATTATTTAGGACCCCAAAAGCTAATTCTCCGCAAAGAATCTTTTTTTCTTGTTAATTCTCCTGGACGCAAAGTGGCGGCTTACTCAAATCTGGAGTAAAGTTGAAAAATGAGTTTTGCAGGGTGGGCAGTGCCTATCCTTGCTCCCTCCTAGCTACGCCCATGTTTAAGGGACTGTCAACAACACCGGAAGTAATCTGTTTTTAATATTTCCGTCAAGTTATGGAACACTGAGACCTAGGGCCATCAAAAATTATCCATATTTTCTTCCAAGGAAAGTTTGACTGAGTACTAAATATATTTTACTTATAAACAACAAAAATAATGTTTAAATTTCCTGTACGCTACACGATGCGTCGGATTTTCATGCCTAGAATTTTCCATAAATCAAGAGAAATCAACATAATTTTGAGACATATGAATTCCATCTGTTCAATGTACAATGTATAATTTTGTTACATCGTAACTCTTTTTCACTGAGCTAGAAACGTTAATACATAATTCAGCAGCTCAGAATTATTTCACAATTCGCTTGAGAATTTTATGGCTAAATTGATTCCCTTAAACATCATAAAAATTTCTTGCCATTTTTATGAGTTTGCTCGTATCAGATGTTCAATATAATTTTTTATGGCCTTCTTCAAACATGGCGATTTACACATTGCAAACAATGTATGAACTAAATAAGGTTTCGCAGCCTAAATCAATGTTTTTTTTGAATCCATGGGCAACACCTGATTTGTGAAGCCTAATTGTCAACTTGTGCTCTGTGCTCAGTAATCGTTAAATTATGGTAGATTAGGGTCGTGAGAAAAATCTTGTGTGCAACACTTATATAAACAAGCGTTTTAACATTCGGATAATAATTTTCATGATTTAGCAGGCCTCGTCTTCTAATTTTAATCCTATGACGTAATGCATAAATTCACACCCTTGTTATAAATACTATCAGAATCGTTCAATAGATGTAATGATCGAGAATGAAATCACTAATTGATTTTAATTTTGTTCTAGGACAAGAGGCATCTATTTTGTCGATACAGCTCCAAGACCACCTTATTCAAACAGCCCGAAAAATAAAGCAACAAATTAATTATCCATATCGTAGTTTAGTTGTAAGAAATATCCGTCCTATTAGCACATAGTTCAAATTTATTTATATCAACCTATTTAGAAATAAAACTAGTACCGTAAAATTAGAAACTGCAATAATTTTTCGCAATTATCAATTCACTTTACTCAAGGAAACAGTCAAGCAACAGACAAAAACCAGAAGTCAACAAAACAAAGCAATAAACAACAATCAGCAATCTATTAGTGATCTTTCAAATCTATTTGTGATCTTTTCAATTGTCTTAGATGAAGATAATTTAAAATGTGCGATGCGGTAAATATTGAGTTATCTGCGATATCTGAGGCAGCGGGCACTTTAAATTCGGTAACCGTGACAGTTAGTGACAGTGAAAACGTTAAGACTTATTTATGACAACGGTGTCCGCATTGTGGCACGATGTCTTGTGACACATGTGTAAAATCCGCGCTCAAGTGTCAGTTGTGTGTTGCTAGAGTTTCTGCTGTGATTTTGATTGGTAAGTTTCAATTCTTCAACACAAAATTTTACTCATTCACTATTTTTATATTCCCTGCTGTCCTGGAGATTTATATTCCTGAAAAGAGGTTGTCTTGTGAATAAAATGGTAACCATTGTTCATAAAAATTTATCAGATCTTTGAGAATTTAATATTGAAATCCTATCATGATTTGCTTTCTAATATAGGAAATTGAGGAAGAGTCCTGGTTGCAAAAATTTGAGGACTTGCATTTGATGGATTCTTATGCTCAGAATAAAATTTAATCTCATAAAATTTTCATAAATTGATGATAATATTGCGTTTGAATAGTTTTATAAGTTTTTAACAGGAACCGAAGAAGAGTGTCGAATTTCTTCGAATATAATATTACCATTATGCGTGACTCACATACTTACTCTAATTTATCTGCAACTGGTTTCTCCACCCTTGGTTCTTCATTCAAACTCATGAATTTTTAACAATCCTAATCACCAACACGTATTTCACCAATTTTTAATAAAAAATCCAATTTTTTGTCTGCTTCTGGCAATGTTCTCCAATAAAGAGGGCAAATTGAGTTTTATAGGGCACCGTCATTTAATCTCCTGTTTAAATTTTTGATGGCGAAAATTTCATCCCATGCTTCCGCTGGGAAATCAATGTAAGATTAATCTCGTTCAGTTTCTCAGAATTTAGTTTTTCATTTGTCAAATTTAAACAAACTTTCTACAATTTGTGAAACACATTCTTTGTTTGATTATAATAAAAGATACAGTAATAATATTTACCTCTAGATAATAATAAAAATTTCGGCAATAGTTTCAAAGATTGATGGTTTCCTAAATTTCGTCAGTATACATAAAATATTATGCAAAATTATTTAATTTCAAGCTTTTATTATTATTGCTGATATCGATGTCATTGTAGAGTTTTTGTTATTGTTTTTGTACATAAAAAAATCGATCGTATCAAGAGCAAAAAAATTTATGTTATCAAAGTTTGCATTAATTACCAGATTTTATCAAATCTTTTACAGTTCAAACTTTTCTTTGTTACAAGACACTAAAACAACACATATTTGTGAACAACAGTTCAATTCCCAAATTTTTGGCAAGGAATCCACTAGCAGATTCTCACTAAACGTTAGAATACTGAAGATTTCTAAAGATTATTTATATATTTTATTAATATTTCCATTAGGATCAATTTTCCTATTCTGTAATTTTAGGAGCTTATTAAAGTGAAAAATCTGCTAATTTGGTTTGTGTAACGGTTCTTGGGAAGTGGAATCGGACGGAATTTACGGTTATGTGATGCGAAGAGGCGCGAAATATAAAAACAAGTACATTAGCACTTGCAATCAATTTATTCATATACGTAATACAATCGCCAGCTCTAATACAGTAAAATACTATTATAATTACTGTTGAAGAGAAGTAACACCGACTTGTTGAAAGATAAAACAATAATTTAACGGAAATTACGGTGGTTGTAGGGCAAAAACACTTCAGCAGAAAAGTTTAATTTAGATGTTATTTTTATTTAAAGTCCAATATTTCGTAACAATTTTGTAATTTCATCAGGGATACTGAAAACGTACATAAATTTCTTCTAATATTTATCCAAAAATAAATTTTGAAAACAATTCACAAATAGTTATAACTTGGAATAAAATTGTAAAATTTTTTGAAACAGTTGAAAATTTTTCATTGTTAATAGTCTTCGTAACACACATTTATTACGTGACTAACTATGTTAACACAAACTCAATTTTTTGTCAAACAATACAGCCATATTTATGATAAAAATTATTAAAAAATTCACAGCCAACGTGGTGACACCATTTTTTTAACTGCCGGCTACACGTAAACGACGAAAACGAACTCAACAAGAAGAGGGGACGGAAATCCTGTCATCAGAAATAAGCGCGCCAAAATTAAAATTATTAATACTTTAAAAAGACCCCAGAAGATGAGGGTACATTACACTCAGGTTCTGAGTGTCAGTTTTATAGTTAACTGTGATATTTTTATTTAATTTCATATGACACATTTCAAGAAACAATCTTTTTCTATAGTTATTTTCAAATTCTAAAATGACTATTTGGTCATAGTCCACAAAATGCTGCGTTTCTTGAACATGTATAGCCATAGCACATTTATTACTGATATCAAGCTTTCCCTCACCTTGTCTATGTTGAGACATTCTAGCACTTAATTTCTGAGAGCACTTGCTACAACCATCGCATGGAATTTTGTAAATTGAGTTGGATTGGTTAAAATCAGAAATTTTATCTTTTAATTTAGAATACAGTTGATTGACGGTTTTCAAATTTTGTTTGGTGAAAATAATATGTTTTTCATCTTTAAATAAACCAATAAGATCAGATGTGAGGCCCGGAACATTGGGAAAAGAGATATAACTTTTTTTTTGTTTCGCTGTCAGTGACACTTTCTCGTACAGCAACAGCTGAGCTGGTGTTAAACAAAAGACGTTTTATGAGACGCCTTGGATAGGAGTTCTCGATCAATATATTCTCCAGCCGTTGCAAAGATGGTATTTTTAAAGTAGGATGACAGATTTTTTCTATCCTATGTTTTAAACCTAGTATTAGGTTTATTTTTGTTTGATTTGTGTGCCCGGAATGACAGTTGATGTACTTCCCAGATAATGTTGGTTTCTGATACCAGTCAAGTATAACTGTTTGATTTGATGTACGGATAACTTTAGTATCCAGGAACGGAACGCTCTAATCCAACTTAATTTACAAAATTCCATGCAGTGGTTGTAGCAAGTGTTACATCGGCCAAACTTCTCAGAAATTAAGTGCTAGAATGTCTCAACATAGACGAGGTGAGGGAAAGCTTGACATCAGTAATAAATGTGCTATGGCTATACATGTTCAAGAAACGCAGCATTTTGTGGACTATGACCAAATAGTCATTTTAGAATTTGAAAATAACTATAGAAAAAGATTGTTTCTTGAAATGTGTCATATGAAATTAAATAAAAATATCACAGTTAACTATAAAACTGACACTCAGAACCTGAGTGTAATGTACCCTCATCTTCTGGGGTCTTTTTAAAGTATTAATAATTTTAATTTTGGCGCGCTTATTTCTGATGACAGGATTTCCGTCTCCTCTTCTTGTTGAGTTCGTTTTCGTCGTTTACGTGTAGCCGGCAGTTAAAAAAATGGTGTCACCACGTTGGCTGTGAATTTTTTAATAATTTTTATCATAAATATGGCTGTATTGTTTGACAAAAAATTGAGTTTGTGTTAACATAGTTAGTCACGTAATAAATGTGTGTTACGAAGACTATTAACAATGAAAAATTTTCAACTGTTTCAAAAAATTTTACAATTTTATTCCAAGTTATAACTATTTGTGAATTGTTTTCAAAATTTATTTTTGGATAAATATTAAAAGAAATTTATGTACGTTTTTAGTATCCCTGATGAAATAACAAAATTGTTACGAAATATTGGACTTTAAATAAAAATAACATCTAAATGAAACTTTTCTGCTGAAGTGTTTCTGCCCTACAACCACCGTAATTTCCGTTTAATTATTATTTTATATTATATTTACTTGTATATAATGCAAAATATATACAGAATTGATTAATTCTGTTTTACAGTATTCCATAAAAATATATAAAAACTACTAATACTCCTTAATCTGCAGAAAAGATCAATAATTCATCAAAATTGTTTTATGAACGTCTATGTAGTCACGACGTTTTATGACGAGCGAAGCAAGTGTCTAGAAAACGCGTGTACAATCAATTTGAAAAACAATTTACATATACTACACTGTTTCAAAAAACGAAAATTGAGACAATGAAAATCAATTTAAGAAAATATCCTAAAAGAAATGTCGAATAATAATGTAAACAATGATTGAAGCTATAAGATTCAGTCCGTGCTTTATAATCTTGTGAACTTAAAATAAATCGAAGGCTATGGGCCAATCTGTGTTAAAAAATTTATTTAGCGCCATAGAAACCATTTTGGTAAATATCATTTTAATTACGGTTGCAGAAAAAATTGATTCCTATCAGTAAATGATAAATTGAAGAACCTTATGTGTCCAGCATATTTTTAATTTATTATTGAACGGTAAAAATCAAACCATGATGTAAATAATCGGTATATTCAGTTTTTAAATATAAATAAATTGCCAAAGTAATCTGCAGCGCCGAAAACCGAGTCCGAACTTCATACTGGACCGATTTTGCTCAAAATTCATACCCAGGAATCTCAAATGAGTTTTGAAACTAGGGAATGAGGAATGATTTACCTATACATGTGTTTGTCCATCGATACTATGCCTGAATTACTGATCAGTATATTATACTATAAGAATCAAACGACTGTCATTGTTCAGGGTAGTTTTGAATATTCTGAGAGGGTGTCTTGGAGGGGATGTTCTCCCCACCCTCTCGGGGTTAGGCTACATTCGTGGAGCCTAAACCCCATCAGTCAGTCGAGAAATATCACTCACTCAAGACAAATCAATAATCAATAAATCGTTAAATCCAATTCATCTTTATAAATCGAAAAACCTCAAACTCATCCTTTCCTGCATTTCTCCCGATCAGTCATTATTGTCCAGGATGAAGTTGGCTGCACATAACGAAGATATTCACAGTCGTTTACTGGTGAAGCGCTCATAAGCAGATCGTTCGTCAATATAGACACAAATAATGATTGTTTGAAAACATGCATTATCCACAGAAACAAACGCCTCGTTAATCGGCGTTTCGCTATCAAATGATTTCGTGTAGAGATCAGTGTCAGTCGCAAATGACACACGTCTAGATTCTGACGGACAGTTGTGATTCGGATAGCTTTATAATAATAATAATAATAATTTAAATTGGTTTCAAGAAGGCTTACGATTTTCACTCATTTATTGATTCAACTAGTTTTGAACAGATATTACCACCTCTTGATTAGACCAGATTTTTTTGAATTGATGCGAAAAATTCGAAAATATTGTTAAGTAAAGTGCATTTCCGGTTCAGCCGATTGGCACAAAAATAGAAGATAACCATCAAAATGCTATAGCAATTCCAAATACTGAATTTTAACATCCTACGGCTAGTCATTTTGGAATCATGCAACTAAGTAAAATATCACAGCTATTATTTCATATCGTCGATTATATTAGCTATAGTTAGGTCGCAATTTTACGCGCGATATCTCGTTAACGGTTATAGATACGCAAATGGGTCATTTCATCTTTTTTGTAGAAAATAGTGTGTACTTACTTTTTACTCATTTCTTTCAATGCTCTACGGCCGTTAGAAAATTAGATATTTCCAAAAAACTGGTCAAAAACAAGGTTTTTGATCATTGACCTTTGATATCCTCTGAAGTACCATGGCTTGGCAATATGATTTTTGCACATCCTATACATGCCAAAACAAAGATATTTCCGCAATAAAAAACAACAGTACCATTTATTTAGTAGATTGAGTTATTTTTGTCTGAACTGACTGGACTAATACTCTAGAAATATTGAGTTAATGTTGTCGATTAAGAGCCCGGGCTTCAAAATAGATGAAATTTTGGAAAAGCTCCTACTACACATGGCAATAATGGGAAAATAGTAGTGAGGGTCAGGCTCGTATGACCTTGAAATCACTCACATTGGGCTGAAATCCAGTTTATGAAGAAGTGTTCTTATGTAACAACGATTGTAGGCTAGCTCGTTACGCTCGTGCTTTCGTAAAACATCTCTGAATATTATCGCATTGCGCTGCACGCACCTATGGAACAAAACTTAAGCCCGAGGTCAACTAAACTCCTCATGTTGGGCCGAAATCCAGAATAGCGCAGTGCAATATTCAGGAATGTTTTCAAAAACGTAAGCGTTGCGAGCCAATCTTTAATACAAGAACAATTATTCATAGACTGGATTTTGGTCTAATATGAGGAGCTCAGTGCACTCTTCCTCACTGTCTCGGGCTCAAGTTCTGTCCTACAGACACACGCAGCGCAATTCGATAATATTCAGGGATAGCACAAACGTAAAGAGCTGGCCTACAATCATTGTTACATATGAACACCTCTTCATAGACTGTATTTCAGCACAGTATCAGTGAATTCAAGGTCATACGAGCCCGACCCCCCGTTTTGTCAATATTTCATCAATCTTACCAATCTTAAAAGTCCTTATGTGATGAGGGATAATATGTAACAAATTCACTTCTTTATTGTCTAAATCTCTTTGGTCTATGTCTATTAAGATTTAAGAGTAATATGTCTGATCGTTCAGTAACTAAGAGCAGTTATACAGAGTGATCAATAATGATTGCCTGTCACGTGACTTGCAAAAGTTCGCATTATGATCAAAACTATCTTCATGGAATAAAGTTAGTATGAATTTATTCATTTTGATAACAACGTTACCGACATTTCAAGAACACAGTGGCATATATTTTGCATATTTTATGACGGATTCATCCATAATCTGATTCAAAAAACAAGGAAGCAAGTAAATAGCTACATTATTGAAAATTTATTATTATTCTACCAAATTATCAGGTTAGAATAGTGTTTTCAGAGGAACTGTCATCTGTCACTTGAAGCTCACTATCTCAAGCAGGCGGCAAGGAAAAAATCAAAACAAGGCGGCACGGACAATCATTTTTGATCACTCTATATAAGCATCAAGGTTAATGACTGATTTTTATTGTTGTATGCATAATCATTAAAAAATCTGCTGTATTCTATCGGATAGACGGTATAATGTGCGACCATACAACATTCCTTCAATACTTGATTCATTATTTTTCATTCAAAAGTTTCCCAACAAATGTGTCCATCAATTTTGGTTTATTATTCAATTGATTGATAGCTGTTACTTAGTAATAAATGCTAGTCACTTTTAAATAAGCAAAAAATTCTGAAATTTTCTGCCTTTAATATTTTTGTTCAAGTTTGGTTCCAACTGAACAGTATATTGATATTCCATTCCACTTGAAAGACTGTTCCGTATTTGATTCTCTCTTCCAATGATTTTATTCTGTCGCTGAATATTACAGACAGTACTAAATTGATAATTCTACAAGACTGGTTCTGGAATTCACAAAGACTGATGGATTTTTGTATTGAAATTCAACGTAAACAATTCCGAAATTTTACTTGAAATAAAATGAATTACCCCCGTAAAATTTTAGATTAGGAAATCTACGAAACGGCTGGAATTTCAATTTGTCGCCAAAAAGCATGAAATGAGAAAATTTAGATTGGCAATAGATCCCTAATTTTGTGTAATGAGAACAGTGACTATTCACTGATTCAATTTCATCATAAGAAACATTTGAATTTTCGCCTTATAATTAATTTTCTTTTTTCTCAGTGATATGCCTTTCTGCCCGGGCTGCCGAGATTATAACCGCTCGTGCACCAAAAGAAGGAAGCTACGCCGTAGGTACCTGCAAAGTTTCTATTGATAACCCATGTCCGTATCCGGATATCAATTTTTACCTCTATTCAAGAAGAAGATCTGAATATGCTCAACCTGTTCACATAGGGGACTCTATAAGCTCTTCCAATATCACCAAGACTGATTTTGATAGGAAATTACCAACAAAAATTATCATACATGGATATAATTCTGATATGTTCTTGAGTGCTCTCGTCGAAATTAAAAAGCGTAAGTGTTAATACATAGAATACAGACTACTTCAAAATCGAAGAGGAGGATCATCAATAGAGATAGTCAATTATTCTTTGGAAATAATGATACTTCGAACTCGACAAAACAAAATTAGAATAAAAATGTCAGTGTAACATCATCCTATTACCATGTAAACAAAACAGCTATTCCACTCCGGCCCCGAAAACGTGATCGCATTGTTAATAGTTCCTGTAATCGCGCCGACTTGAATACAAATTAAAACCCATATCCAACCACGTCAAATCACAAAAAAGAAACGCCTATTCACAATGCGCTAACTCAAGAATTCAACTTATTTACTAAGAATTTATTCGAAATTCATTCCTTGTGCTTTTAATCATGTAAAATGCATCCAGCAGCACCCATTAAAACTCATTTGGAAAAATCACATAGAAGTAATAAAAAAACACAATGAAATATTACAAAATCTCTTTTTTTGCCAACTGTCAGAGAAACATGATATTTTTGTATTATTATGAATACGCAAAGTTCGTGATTTTTTTACTAGTGAAAACATGAGCATATTTTTTCACTAGTGACACTTGTTGACAGTTCTTTATCTATCAAACAACAATTGCGCATACTTTTGGTGACAATGCCCTGGTGACTTTTTCCTACATTTTACAGAATGAAACAATAATTATTGTTGATCTATTATTTTTTGACATTTGGCGAAAAAATATTGTTTGTATTACGTGTGCGAAGTGATTGTATTTTGTTGCGCTTTTGAATGAATTTGTTATCTCGACCTTACGGTCTCGGTTAAAATTGACATTTTCACGCGCAACAAAAAATAACTATTTCTGAACGACATTTCTATCAATCAAATAGATTAAACTGAGAGTACGTTCCACTAGGCGAACGCAACGTTCATATCAACTCAACAATCGTTCCACAAGACGATCTCAGTCTTTGCGTTACAAGATCACAACGCCTGCTATTGAAAAATGGGTCAAAGCGGTCGTTGCATCCGTTTTCGCAAATGCCACAAAGATATTTCAATTGACTGAAAACTTATATTTTTAATTTATATTTTCTATTTCAATAATGTTAATAGAATCAAGATTTTTTCATTTGTCAATATGACAGACAATTCCACGGTCTCTCATCATAATTATTTATTATTTGTGAGAGATTAATTTACACAGAAATATTGGATTCATTACATTCATTCATCCTACTTGCTTCATGTAAATTTGATTTTATCAATGACTAGCAATCCGTGCCGGCTTCGCACGGCTGGGCATTTGATAATATTCAACATTTTTATACGAATATTGAAAGCATAGTGTAATAGTATAAGATAATTATTAAGAATAATACCACATTTCTTGCATGAGTGACACAATTAAAACATAGCCTAAACTGTCAAAATTTCTTGACAAATGCGTAGATCTATGCATAAATAGCATCATCAGTATTTAATTTGATAAATTACGGGAAATTAAAGATTATATTTGCAGCGCAGGCAATATAAGGAACTAAATTGGTAATTTTTTCACATCTTGGATTACATTATTGAAGTTTTTATGGATAACCTTTTGTTTTAATAGTAAATTATAGCACATGTTACTTAGTGATAATATCGGTCCCGATGCAAGCGCCAACAGCAATTATAGAACGTTTTAATTCAATCGGTTGAACGATGCTCGAACGGACAAATACTGTTAGTAGTGCCAACAACAAATATATATAATTCCAACTCAATCGAATGATCGATGTGTGAACGAACAAATACGGCTCGTGCGCCACTTAAGGTATGTTGATGGAATACTAAGAACTTTTTCGAAAGAGCCAACAACAACTGTAGTAAGTTTCAACTCAATCGGATAAACGATGCGCGAACGAACAAATACGGCTCGTGCGCCACGTTGATGACACTACAATAAGAACCCTCACGAAAGTGCTAACAACAACTATAATAAGTTTCAACCTAATACGACTCGTGCGCCACTTATTGTACGTTAATAAAAACCTTCACGATATTGCCCCCTACAACTATAGAGTATTTTAACCCAATTGGATGAACGGTGCGCGAACGAACAAATACGGCTTGTGCACTACTTAATGTATGTTGACCATTATTTATTCAAACTACCACTGTATTGAAGCGAACAGAATAAAAAAGAAATTATTTGAATCAGTCAAGCCATTTTTGAGTTTTAGCGAGACTAACGAACAGCGTTTCATTTTTATTAGATTAGATTTATTTTTCGATCCATAGCACGAATTGTCAGTTTATTTGACACTTGAAGCAACAACCACAGCAATCATAATATGTTAGTGGAACAGTAAAAACTGCGGAAATGGACAAATCGTTGCGGTCGCCCTGTGGAACGTACTCAATGATATTTACTAATCAATCTTCATGTTTTGAATCTTGTAGCAAATTAATAAATGCGAATGAATTAGATGTAATAATTTCATTACCCATTTCAAACAGCAATAAATATTTTGTACTGATTCTGACACAAACAGAGTGAAACCAATTCTTAGCTCCTTGTCGATACCAAATTTACTTCCATAATTGACACAATGCGTTGAGAACAGTATACTGTAAAGTCATAAGGCAAACATTTTCAAAATTATCGATAGTAATTAACGACATCGGCACTGGCAATGCGACTTCCTTTAGAATAAACCATTACGATCAATCATGTGATGCAAACTTATAATGTCATCTTTTTTGTAGAATACCTCCGCAAAGGCAGTTACAATGTCTTTAGTGTGGATTGGGCCAGTTTAGCACCAGCTCCGTGTTATATTACAGCCATTTATAATCTTCGACAAGTGGGCAAATGTACTGCACAGCTGGTGAATCGGATTAGGGATCTAGGTGTAACGGATATTCATCTAATAGGGTTCAGTTTGGGGGCACATGCAACCAACTACGTAGCGTTAGAATTGAAACCGTATCAAGTGCCCAGAATCTCAGGTAAGAGAAAAAAAATTAATTTTTCCTCTTGAAGCAAACAAACATGGTTTATAACTGTGCGGAACATAAAAAATAATTTAAGTACTTTTCAAAAAAATCGGCGGTGTCTATTACATCTATTCTGGTATAATAAAATCTCCAAAATTAGAATAGATTTCTCGCTTCAAAATTTTGGCATGTAATAGTATGAGTAAATGGCTCTATTGAATTATAAATAGATTGTTGAATAGCAAATTAAACATTGATATTATTAGGGAGTTCATTTAACTGATTTCAAGAAATCGTTGGATTATTTCCAATTCTAACAATTAATATTTTTGTTTTGATTGTAGGTTTGGATCCAGCAATGCCAGGCTTCACTTTTGTTTCCAAAGATCATAAACTCGATCCAGGGGATGCAGAATTTGTAGATGTGGTGCACACGAACGCTTTTATTCAGGGTAAAATTGAATCTTCAGGACATGTAGATTTTTACATGAATGGTGGAGTTATTCAGCCTGGTTGTTGGGCAGAAAATCGTAAGTCTCAACCCAGAATGTGATATATGAGAATTACTTGAATTTACAATTTTCAAGAGGATTAAAGTTCATTCACAATAAGGTCGTTGGTACTGCCAATGCTGCCTGAATTTACCATTAATTTCTGCCATTGATAATAAAACCAACAATGCAACACATTTATTTTCATTATATATCCTCATCCAATGCATCAAATTAGTGTGATGAACTTGTACAACGACTATTCAATTTACATCTCGTAATTAATCCCTTTCAGGAACTATTTCCTGTTTCAAAAATAAATACACTCTTTGCAGGAAGCTAATAATACTTCAACAAGTGTGCTTCAAACTTTCAAACAATTAAAAACTTTTGTTCTGTAGTGATATTGAAGTAGTGTTTAGAACTTATTTAATTGCAAATTTTTAATTAGTATTCTCCCTGAAAGCCAATTTTCGACCTAATTTGCAAAACTAATAGCAAAAGTTTCGGAAATTCATTGAGTGTCATTCTTTTGACACAAAAAGACTCCGAAATCAAAGGTGGGCTTCGAACAGGAACACTGCAAACTTTCATATGATAAATTATAGCCATGTTTTCAATTCCGCTTCAACTGAATAGAATGCAGCACGAAATACATGTCAAATAAGACTGCTGCATATGTTAGGAGAAAATTTTTATCGTTGAAACGGTGAGCAAAACAGAATCTACGGAAAAGGGAACTCCCAAGTTTATTACCAAACATTTATCCTTTATCCTTTACTCAAAATTCATTTTCCTTCCAGTCAATATTTAATTCACAATAAATAATAATAGTTGTATTGGAAACAATGACAGATCAAATAAAAACTAAATGATTGCGCAAAAATATTTTTTCAACGATTTCATTATTATATTCTAAATTGACAAAAAAATAGACTCACTTATTTTTTGTAGGTTTTTTCGCCTGCAACCATCATCGAGCGCCTCTCTATTTCGCCGAATCAATCACCAGTAAACTCGGCTTTTGGGGCTGGCCCTGCAAGAACTACTTCATGTACCTCATAGGACAGTGTCCCCCCAAGGAGCCACAAATTCTTCTGGGAGAGAATGTGAACTTCACTTCCAGAGGAATGCATCTTGTGATTACTGGTTCTGTGTCACCTTTCGCAGTTGGGAAGTTCACAGGACCTGCAATTGAAATTAAACAAAATAAGACTCAGTTAATGGTGGAGAAGTTGAGAAAAATAGCTAAATATAAAAAAGAAATTATTGCGGACTCTGAAGAGATGATGGATAGCTTTAAGCAGATGAATATGGAGGGATACTATGATGTAATAAAAGTGCAATAATTTTATAATTAATATAGTGTAATAATTTATTGATATTTTTTTTTTCTATAGTTGTTAAATAAATCATATGATAAATTAATGAAACTTTCTATTTATAATTCAAATAAGACAAAGAAAAAATTAGGAATAATAATGCATAGAATAGACAGGGTATAACAGAAATAAGTACATCTATTTTAACCAGTTATGGAAGTTGTCAAGTATAGCAGTTTTCCTCAATAACTTTTATCTGTAAACTCTCTGGATATCCAGTTAGAGTATTGTCGAAAATTTAATTGTGCTCTTATGGTTGGATCTGAATATTTGACATTTGGTGAGAGAATGAGAACTGTTGATTAAAGTTTTGTGATTTTGAACAGTCTTAACCATGCCACTTATTCATTTAAAATTTAATGAATATATAGGCAATACATTGAGATCTTAGCTGATCTTTGTAATAATTATTCTTTTTGCATGTCTTGCAAGATAGGCTAAATTTTCCAAACAATGTCTCTGAGATTAACCAATTGATCTATTAGTCGTACTTTACTATTTAAGGATTTCACGTATTTTTTTAGATAGTCAGTTCATTTCTCATAAATTAGATTCTCTACAAAATCATTGCACTTTCACACAAAACAGCTGGAGAAAAGAGTCAAAATCTGTGCCGCCATCTGTTAACGTTGGATAGACTAACTGTCATTCTCAAACAATATGAGAAAATAATTCAACGATTTATTTGAAGAAAGCAGTGGAATATTGAATGGAATTCAATTCTATTTCTAAAATAATGAATTTTGTGTATTCTATTACAAATACTGCCACAATTCTGAAAGCTTGTATTCTTATAGAACAGAAGACAATATTACGCACCTTTCAATAATTGTTTAGTTCAATTCATGAGGCACACTTTATTGAAACGACTGGAATGGAAAGTTTGTAATAAGTATGAGAAAAAACGTGTGAATTTTCTTACACATCCACTTTCCTATCAAGTGCTCAATTTATGAATTAATTTATTCCACAGTCGAGATGTTTTGCGTTTCAGAAAAACAGTGAATCCAAATACCTCATAGTATTTTTTAGTATTATGTATGAGTAGACAAGGTTTTGTCATGAAATACGATTTATCTTCTGGAGATAGAAATAACCTAACCTAATTGAACCTATCTCTCTCTTCCTAATAATATGAAAGGAATAATTGTACTCTTTAATTTCTACCTACCACCTTGTACCAGTTAGAAAAGTATGGCTGCGTGAGAATATTTAGTTCATATATACAATGATTTCATTCGTAGTAAAAAATGATAATTCGGAAAATGTTCCAAATAAATTCACTAGGCTAATTAGAGCGCTTTTCAGAATTCCACTATATAACTGCATGCCTGTGAAATCGCTATTAGCAGAGATAAACACTTTCATGGGTTTAAACTCTTGTAATAAATATTTTATTATAAATATTATATATTATTATAATTCTGTATATTTATTTGAAGCTTTGACGTTTCAATTCTTTGTTTTCTGATGAAGATCCTTGGTCAAAGGATTGAAACGTCGAAATTTGAATAAATATAGAGAATTATAGCTAAAAACAATTTATTGATTATTATTAATCGATTTTTAATAAGGAGGAACTTAAAAAATGGATAGATGAAAAACTTGAGATCAAGATCGAAATAAATAAAATCATAACTCTAAATAAAGGTACAGTGAAAGAAATGTTAAAGGTTGTATTGCCAAACTGGGACCAGAAGCAAAAGATAATGACAGCTAAAAATCAATTAAAAAATACAAATATATTCATTGATAATGATCTCAGCTGGGAGGAGAGAAATATTCAGAGGGAAATACGTAGTATAGCAAAAGAAGCGAAAGCAAAAGGAAAAAGAGTGAAAATTGGTTATAAGAAAATAACTATCAATGAAGAAAATTACGTGTGGGATAAACAAGAAAATGGAGTTATTCAGAAACATAATATAGAAGATCAGAAGAAACAAATTTATAAAAACTATCCAAAAAACTAGTAACAAACAACAAAAAAAGGACAGATATTCTGGAAACGAAAAAGCGCACGAAAAGGTTAATTCAAATTGGAACATGGAACATAAAAAGTATAAAAGATAAACAAATAGAATTAGTAGAGGAGTTCGAAAAATCTAAATTAAAACTATTAGCAGTAACGGAAACAAAAAAGAAGGGACAAGGAATAATGAACTTAAGGAACAATCACATTTTAATATACAGCGGCGTAGAAAACGAAGAAATAGCGAAGGCCGGAGTAGGATGTATGGTACACAAAGACATTAAACAATCGATAAAAGAGTGGAAATATGTGAGCGAAAGAGTGCTAATTATCAAACTTGATGATACTGGTGGACTATTTGCAAATTTCATGATTGTATATGGACCAAATGAAGATGACAGTAAAACAGCAAAAGACCAATTCTGGGAGCAGCTACAATTAGAATATGAAAAATTACATGGACCTATATACTTACTGGGAGACTTCAATGCTAGAATAGGTAATAAAAATAAAGGCTTAGAAGAAATAATGGGGAAATATGGAGTACCGGTCAAAAATAATAATGGAAACAGATTAATCGACTTTTGTATAATAAATGAACTCAAAATACTAAACACTTTTTTCGAGCATAAAGAAATACACAAATACACTCGAGAAGTCAAGAGCAGGAATGAAAGGTCCCTGATAGACTATATAATCACTAATAAGTCACAGAAGAAGAACATAAACGATGTAAAAGTTAAGAGAGGTAATGAAATTGGAAGTGATCACTTCCTATTAGTAGCAAAAATCAAAACTGAAGAAATAGTTGAACGAGGACAAAATATAAATAGAGGCGAAACAAGGATAGAGAAACTCAGAGTAGATAGGCTAAAAGATACAGAAATAAGAGAGATATACCAAGATGTAATAACTAAATTGATACAGAGTTCACAATTGCCAACGACGGACAACGTAGAAGAATTTTGGGCTGTTTTTAAATACATAATAAATGAAGCAACAAAACAAGCTTGCGGGATAATTAAAAACACAAAAAACAACAGACAAACACACTGGTGGAATGGAAAAATTGAAGAAGAAGTAAAGAAGAAGAAACAGAAATGGAAAATCTACCTACAAACAAAGAAGGGAGAAGATTATGAAAGCTATAAGAAACAAAGAATAAAAGTAAAACAAGTCATTAAACAAGCCAAGACAAAAGCGTGGGAAGAATTCGGGAACACCTTAGAAGAAAATTTTAAGGAAAATCAAAAACTATTTTATAGAACACTCAAAACATATGAAACAAAGAAACAAATACAATTGAATCAAGTAAAAGACAAACAGGGAAATATAATAAGAGAAGAAAAACAAATAATGGAAAGGTGGAAAGAACATTTCAAGGAACTATTAAAGGAAGATCAGAATACGAATAATAGAGTACACCAAAGATGGACTAATAGTGTTACAAGCAGCACAGAAGATATTAGCATGGAGGAAGTGAAAACAGTACTTAAAAAACTAAGAAATGGTAAAGCACCGGGACACGACATGATGAAAGCAGAACAACTGAAGTACATGGGGGAAGAAGGAGAACAAATGTTACTAAATATGCTGAATAAAGTATGGAAAACAAAAGAAATTCCGAATGATTGGGAAAAAGCAGTTATATTTCCCATACATAAGAAAGGAGATCCTAGAAATTGTAATAATTATAGGGGAATATCCCTTCTTTGTGCAACGGCAAAAATTTATGAAGCAATATTGGAAAATAAACTTAGACAAGAAATAGAATCAAAACTAGAGACAACACAAAGTGGCTTCAGGAAGGGACATTCAACGCACGACCACATTTTTACTATTAAGACACTTAAGGAAAAAACATTACAACAAGATGGTAAACTTTTCATCACATTTGTCGATTTAGAAAAAGCGTTTGATAAGGTACCAAGAAATCAGTTGTGGGAGATACTAAGGGATAGAGAGGTAGATGACGACCTGATTAATGCAATCCAAAGTATATACCAGAACACAACAAATTATGTAAGTGAAGAAAACGATGTACGGGAATTCAGTCACAAGTTTATTATTTCTATCCTACTCTACAGTTTCGGTCCCACCTGGACCATCTTCAGGAGTGCTAACATTTATACAATAGTGTGAGAATGTGGAAAAAAAAAAAAAAACAAACAAAAGGTGTAATGAACAGTGTACTTACAATAGAATTAGTGTTTGTGTATGTTGTCATCTGTAGTGTTAAAATAAATATTTGTTTTCTTTTATATGTCGATGTAATAAAAAAGAGAAAAAACAAACATGTTTTTAGTCAAAAATAAAAGAATAAATAAATGTATATATATATAAAAAAAAAATTTCAAATATGAAAAACTAAGCGTGGCAACAACTGACCGTTATGAAAGCCAGAGGCTAAGTACATGTTACATAAAGTGAGTGCCCGTGTAATGCGGAAAAGCAAAAACGCACAAGTCACAACAGTCAATTGTTGAAGTCAACCAATGAAAAAGAATCACATCAAGATGTTCAGGGATGCAAGTCACAGAGACTAAACGAAAAAAATTTAAATAAAAATATAAGAACAATTATTTATGAACAATTTCAAAACATCAAAAATCATCTCAATATATTATTATAAATGGTGCTTAAGGCTATAGTATCCGTTTTCTCATTGACATTATTATCATCTTGTTTTATGAATAGCATTTCAAGTGTTAGCCTTTTGTGCAGAATAGCCTGGTTATGCAAGATGCGAGTTTCAGCGAAATTGAAAGAATGTCCAGTGTTGATGCAGTGACTAACCACCGCACACTTAGCACCCACCCTTTTAGCATTCTTACAGTTGCGCTTGTGTTCATCCAAAACACGTTTGGATGAACACAAGCGCAACTGTAAGAATGCTAAAAGGGTGGGTGCTAAGTGTGCGGTGGTTAGTCACTGCATCAACACTGGACATTCTTTCAATTTCGCTGAAACTCGCATCTTGCATAACCAGGCTATTCTGCACAAAAGGCTAACACTTGAAATGCTATTCATAAAACAAGATGATAATAATGTCAATGAGAAAACGGATACTATAGCCTTAAGCACCATTTATAATAATATATTGAGATGATTTTTGATGTTTTGAAATTGTTCATAAATAATTGTTCTTATATTTTTATTTAAATTTTTTTCGTTTAGTCTCTGTGACTTGCATCCCTGAACATCTTGATGTGATTCTTTTTCATTGGTTGACTTCAACAATTGACTGTTGTGACTTGTGCGTTTTTGCTTTTCCGCATTACACGGGCACTCACTTTATGTAACATGTACTTAGCCTCTGGCTTTCATAACGGTCAGTTGTTGCCACGCTTAGTTTTTCATATTTGAAATTTTTTTTTATATATATATACATTTATTTATTCTTTTATTTTTGACTAAAAACATGTTTGTTTTTTCTCTTTTTTATTACATCGACATATAAAAGAAAACAAATATTTATTTTAACACTACAGATGACAACATACACAAACACTAATTCTATTGTAAGTACACTGTTCATTACACCTTTTGTTTGTTTTTTTTTTTCCACATTCTCACACTATTGTATAAATGTTAGCACTCCTGAAGATGGTCCAGGTGGGACCGAAACTGTAGAGTAGGATAGAAATAATAAACTTGTGACTGAATTCCCGTACATCGTTTTCTTCATTTCACGTAACAGTCAGCATCATCTAATACTTCCAAATTATGTAAGAACCGGTAGCGAAACCTCGGAAGAATTTACCACTACACAGGGACTAAGACAAGGAGGAGCCTTAAGCCCTTTACTGTTTATTATATTTCTAGATACCATCCAAAAAAGAGTTAAAAACGAAATAAAAAAAGTAGAAATTGGATATTACAATCTAGCAGTTACATCAGTATCAGAGTGTGTTTTTGCAGATGACTTGGCAATAATGGCAAATAATGAGAACAACATGCAGCATAATTTGAATGTCTGGGACAACGAACTGAAAAAGCACAAAATGAAAATAAATGCAGAAAAAACTAAGTTAATGGTAATATCAAAGGAAGATACGATAACTAATATAACAATTGATGGAAAGGAAATAGAACAAGTTAAGGAATTTACATACTTGGGAGTGACACTAGAAAATAGAGGAGGTATGGAGCAAGAAATAAACAGAAGAATCCTTTCAACAAATAGAAGATATTTTTCAGTAAACAAAATGATTCTGAGCAATAAACAAATATCAAAGGAAACCAAAATGACACTATATAAAACAATATATAGACCAACGCTGATATATGGGAGCGAATCATGGACGTTAAACCAGAGAAATAAAAGCAAAATCCAAGCAGCAGAAATGAGGTTCTTAAGAAGAGTAGAGGGTATCAGCAGAATGGATAAGGTTAGGAGTGAACAGATAAGAAGAAATCTAGATGTCGAAAGCATTCAAAGGACAATCGAAAAGAAACAACTAGGATGGTACGGACATTTGATAAGAATGCCGGATACAATACAAACAAAAAAAGTATGGAGCACAAGAATAACCAAGAAACGCAAAAGAGGGAGACCAGCCAAAACATGGCAAGACACAATAGAAGAAATTTTAACAAAAAATAACATTAGCTGTAAAGAAGCAAAACGAGTAGCACAGAATAGAAAACTTTGGAAGGATTTAATAAGCAATTTGAACTAAATCAAACCGAACCATCCCGACACTCGAAAGGGTAATAGCGGATGTAAAACGATAATAATAATAATAAAATAATTAATCGATTTTTATCAGAATTTATTTGAAGGAATTGACTGCTCAAGAATGTCGCAATAAATTGTTACGTTGTTATTGCTATTGGATTGAATAATTATTAAAGCACTTGAAGTGTTTATCAAGAAATATTGTTGCTCTCTACGAGTTCTATTACTGGTTAAATTGATTGTATTATTTCAGTTACTCCTTCTATGAAATTGAAAATGAAATCGATATGACTCTGTATGAAATTGAGGAAGATGAGAATTTTATTTTGAAGAAAGATAAATGTGAAGAATTGATGTTTGAGAAAGGTCATTGAGGTGGACTGTAATCACATTTCTTGGAATTATATGATTTATGAAGATGTTGGAAGATCCGGTGCAGTAATTAGGAAGAATTCAGTTAGGACTTAACAAATGTAGTGTAATTTCAAATGGTCATTTATTCAAATATGAATCAGGACGTTTCGAGAGACAAACTGCTCTCATCATTAGCTCTGAGATATGAGCATAATTGTTAGATTTAAGTTCAAGTGTTCTTGAAAAATAATTTTAAATGTGCCAAAACTGTAAAATGCAAATCCATAATCCCAGCCATTGTTACAAGCTCGAAGGTAGGCGAATAACTAAATATTTTTCTAGGTATGCGAAATGAATGGTCAATGGACTGTGGGAGAGAAAATAAATGGAATAAATTGAAAATGTGTATAAGTACATCGAAATGATTGTTGGCTAGTTTGCTGTAAAATAGTTTCCGAGTGAAGAGAATCAGGCTTGGCAAAATCTTGTTTTGAATGAAAAAATTGAAAATCATTGATCTTTCTGATAAAAATTTTAATAATTGTTTCACAAATTAGAATCATTCGTATGTATACTTCTAAAAGATAATTAGTTTTGATTTAAATTATTTTTGCACATTCAAAATTAGAGCGCGAATATAAAATAAACGTGTTCACAACTTAGGAGCTCAATGTTTCACTAAAAACTTAAAAAATTTTTTTTAAAGAATTGAATTTCCAATCAAATAAATTAAATAATGGATAACATAGTTAAAGCTGACTGGACAGTGAATGTGAGTATAGAAACCAGAGAATTCAAACAATTCATTTTTTTCCTACAACTTAATAGCTTGGCTACTCCATAGCCATCTTCAAGAACGAAAAGAATTATGTAGTTTGTATATCATAATATACTTACAAACTATACAATTCTTTTGGCTCTTGAAGATGGCCCAGATGTAGTCAAAACTGACGAGCTAAGAAAGAAAAAATAAATCATGCGAATCGTTATTTTATTCTGCAATAGGAATAAAATAGAATTATTGAAGTACAATAGGAAAAAATTTGAAATAAACTAAACGAACGACACGAACGTTTTTACTTGCTTGTACAAAGTAACAAGTAAGTATTGTGATATCGACAAAATTCACCTATCAAGATTTTGATGGAAATATCTGTTTTGAGCATCCCTGAGTCCATTTTGACTATTTTTGGCTTGATGTCGGTACGTATGTTCGTGCGTTCGTACGTGCGTGCGTGCGTTCGTGCGTAACTCGCAAATCTCAAAACTGGTTGAACGTATAATGTTGAAATTTTGTATTTAAGACTGGTATAGGGTCTAGTTGTGCACCTCGCATTATGGTTCCAATCGTCTGTACCGGAAGTGCACTTTACATGAAACTTTTTTTGAATTTTCCGCATAAATCCAGAACAATTAGCCGCAAGATACTGAAATTCATTATTTGAACTTAATGTTGTATCAAAATTGTTATCTGCTATTTTTATAAGAATCGGCCAGGCCAGAAGTGCACTTTATTTGGAACTTTTTTTGAATTTCTTGCATAAATATAGAATGATCCGCCATAGCATATTGAAATTTCGTATAAAGCACTTCTATAACATCTTATTGTACATCTTGCATTATGATTGCGATCGGCTGAACCGGAAGTGCACTTTACTTAAGACTTTTTTTAAATTTTCCGCATAAATCCAGAATGGTCAGCCGTAGGATACTGGAATTTAGCATTTGAAATTGCTGTAGCATCTAAATGTTCATCTTTTATTTTTGTAACAATCGGCTGAGCCGGAAGTGCACTTTATATGACAGATTTTTTAAATTTTCCGCATAAATTCTAAACAATCAGTCGTAGAATACTTAAATTCTGTATAAGGCACTTTTATAATATCTAGTTGTATACCTTGCATTATTATTGCTATCGACTAAGCCGGAAGCGCACTTAATTCGAAACATTTTTTGAATTTTCCGCATAAATCCGAAACGATTAAACGTAGATTGTTAGAATTTAGTATTTAGGACGATTATACCGTTTAGATGCTCATATCCCATTTTCATTGAGATCCACCAAGCCGAAAGTGCACTTTGCTTGACAGTCTTTTGGAATTTTTCGCATAAATTCGAAACGATCAGGTGTAGAATATTGAAATTTGGTATTTCAGTCTGCTGTAGCATCTAAATAATTGCCTACTATTTTCATAACAATAGACTGAACCGGAAGTGCACTTCAGTAGGAATTTATTTTTTAATTTTGCGCTTAAAATCAGATCTGTTGGTAGTCGTAGAATTTTGGAAATCAGTATTAAGGAATGTTGTAGTATAAGTATAATGGCCTACTGTTTCCATAGCAACCGACTTGGCTGAAAGCGCATTTTACTTGACAGATTCTTAGAATCTCTTGAGTAAATTCAAAACGATTCACTGTGAAACGATGAGATTTTGTGTTTGATTATATACATCCAATGATATATATAATCAAACACAAAATCACATCGTATCACATATATGTATTCAATGATGTACAAGTAAATCACGTGATGTTCACGTCAGATTTAAAAAAAAAATTACACTGATTTAAATCATGATTCAAATCCTGATTTGAACTGAATTATTTGAATCAAGCCAATCCTGAAGGGAATAAGCGAGTCTGTGAAATTAGGAGCATTGAGACAAGAGATATCCATTTAGTACTCTCCCATGTTTCTGAACTATTATGTATGATATTTAGAGATATAAGTCATATCACACACATTTAATTTAAAAAAAAAAACTCAAGGAAGATCATTTAGAAATTAGATAGTACCAACATTCAAAATTGATTCAATTGTATGCAGGTGAGCTGGTGTGTTCAAATGCAATAAATGAACAATTGACTCTAAGTATAGATGCATAACAATTATGTCGAAATTTTGAAGGTGAGCAAGAAATTCTCATGAAAGATCTTATTTTATGTTTCAAAAATTTTTCCAATGCTACAAAAACATACATAAAGAAAAATTATTCTTGGGAATTTAAGTTTTTTCTGCATATATCCTTGAAAAATTATACAATCTGCTTGAATCCTATTAATTTATTGTACTATAAAATTTTAGTTCGTCAAAATAAAGATAATTTTCCTATACTTGATAAAATAGTACAAGGTTTATCTTCTTCCTGTACCAGGCCCAATATATTTGAAATTATATTCGTTATTTCTAATTTTGAAATTCAAGTTAAAATCTGTCTGATTATAGTAGTAGATTGAATTGAAATTCTGTTACAGAGATAACATTCTGAATAAACGGACGAAAATGTTAATAAGATGTCAGAATATTTTCTGAATTATAATAAATTACAGTTTTCATATTATAATTATGTTAATGTATATTATAAATATTTATTTGACATACTTTTTTTCAAAATGATAAAATAATATAAACGTGAGGTAAGTACATAACTTATTATATTAAAATATTGTTTCATATCTATGAATGGTTGTGCATATTTGAAGCTTGATGTAAAAAAAATAATTCATCACCCTGACTAAATATTCTATCAAAAACTCAATCAATCTTATGGACCAGAAAAACTTTATTATTTTGAACTCAAATCATTTTCATGAATAATAACAGAATTTTTTATTTTAAGTAACTTAGAATAAAGAATAGCTGTAGATATTATATCATTATTTCATAGCATGATTATTATATTACGAAGTGCAAAGCAATCAAGAGATATAATGCGTTAGTCAATAATGATCCTCAAAATCGTAGTGCATATATAGTTTTATTTTACAAAAGTTGATTGAGTCCGCCATTTTTACTTACTTGTAAAGTACAAGTAAGTATTGTGAAACCGACATTCAACTATCGAGATTTTGATGGAAATATCTGTTTTGAGCATCCCTGAATCCATTTTGACTATTTTCGGGTTGATGTCGGTACGTGTGTATGTGCGTTCTTTCGTAGCTTGTAAATCTCAAAATTAGTAGAACGTAAAATGTTGAATTTTTTTATTTAAGACTGGTATAAGGTATAGTTGTGCACCTCGCATTATGGTTCCAATCGTCTGTACCGGAAGTGCACTTTACTTGAAACTTTTCTCGAATTTCTCTAATATATCCAGAATAATCAACCGTAGGATGTTGAAATTCAGTATTTGAACTTGATGCTGTATCAGAATGGTTATCTGCTATTTTTGTATGAATCGGCCAAGCCAGAAGTGCACTTTACTTGAAACACTTTTTTACTTTTTTGCATAAATCTAGAATGATCAGCCATAGCAAATTGAAATTTATTGTTTGAACTTGTTGTAGCATCAAACTATTTTTATATCAATCGGCTGAGCCGAAAGTGCAATTTATATGTATAACAGACATTCAGAATTTGCCGTATAGAACAATCAGTTTAATTGAAATGATAAGGTGGGCAATGATAATCTGTTGTCAATTTTTTGATTTTATTTGACATTTTACTTGTCAAAATATTATTAAAATTATATTAATTATAATCTGGAGTGACAGAAAACTTTATTTAATAAATTTGTGTATATATCAAATGATGTACATGTAAACCACGTGATGTTCACGTCATATGTTTTCTTCTGGAATTATTTCTATTCTTCGAGGTTCAACATAATTATTTTACTAGTTTTGCAGTTTCTTTATGATAAGGCTCAAGTTTGATCAGTTAATGACTGTTTTTATCCTTAGTCTGGGTGAATAATGCTGTATTACTGACCATTTTCAAGCAAGAGGTAGTAAAAAGCAAATTCTCAATGATGGTAGGTTCCCAATCTAGTTGTGAGTCGAGTTAATCATGCTACAAAAAAACCGTCTCATGAAACTGGTATGGTAATTCGGTTTATAAAAATATGTGACAAGGTTACGTTCAAGTTTACTGTTGAAGTGATCGAAAAGATTAATTATTTCAAAATTCAGTAATTATTTCACTTATTATATAAATTGCACTTTTTCGATACATTCGCAGAATCGAAGGTTTTTTCCAAACAAGAATAACTTGAATCGAACATTGAAGGGATATTGTCATTACTAGTACTCATTTTGAAGAAATATTGCAGCAATATATCGATTTCGACTGGTAAGTATTAAGTTATTAAAAATTCTAAACCTAAGTGTTTAAAAAAAATACAAATTTAAAAGCCGATTTTTACACCATCATCCTAAATAGGGCGACAACTGCAGGCACGTGTTTCGTCCTTATTGGGACTCATCAGTACAGTCTAGCCCACTCTCAGCTGATCGAAATTGTAAAACAGCGATACATTGAAATGAATTATAATTATTAACAATTATTAGTTATTATTGGTTCACTTATTAAATATTTTGGACAGTTATAAAGGAGAGACCCATCGTTGTAACTTTTGAGAATATTCCTAACAAGTGCTTGCCCACCAAGGGTCCTGCCGGACTAAATCATGTATTCAACTTGAATGACAGCCGAACAGAGTCTTATTACATCAATCAAACTGTCAATAATTATTAATAAATACAGATTAATGCATCATTTTCCTAAATGTGTATGCAATTATTGAATTAGGTAATATCAAAAAGAAAAAAAATGCTAGTAATCTTCAATTATCATTGTGTGAAGCTTGAAACTTTATCCATTTCCATTGCTCATCTATTTTGATGAGTTATTTTGAGATTTAAATTTAAATTTTTAATTTCTATAATTAGGTAATCAATAACACTATGCATGGATGAACTGAGAATTTACCGATAATACGTTGCAAATGTACAAAATTTAACTAAATTGGGGACCAAATGAATAAAACAAGACTTATTAAAATGAATAATTCGGAGTAAATGTCGCATATTTACGATACATAATAACACACCTCAGGATAAATTCTTGTGATTACATAATAATATATAAATATTAAAGACACACTACATGATATTATTCTATCTTTAACCGTGCAATGGAGCTCTTGGTGCTGTTATTTTCTTGTTTTTCCGTAATACCATGTATGTAGATATCAATTACTTATTATAATTATAATTATTAATAATTATCATCACTCTAACACTTAATTAAATATTGAGTTTGATTTAATTATTCTAATTCTTCATTTTATCCAGTATTTTCTATTTAAAAGAAAATTGGGATAAGTTGAAATTAATTTTCTTGAAATATCTAATGAATGAAAAGTATTTGTTATTCAAATAAAATTTGAAGAAATTGATATTATAGAGCTACCTACCAATCACATAGACTGAATTCAAACTGTCTAATGGCTAATAGCACAAACTCTGTTTTTGCCTTTTTTAGAGCGTTGTTGTATGAAGTGATTTGAGGTATAAATATTCCGAATTATTTCAATGGAAATAATTTTGAACGATGTAACTCATACCAGGAAATTTCTCTTCAAAATAGTTTGGAGCATTTCTATTGCCTTAAAATAATTTTATGCTGGGGTCACTAATGTCATAAATTAAGACGTTTTCCAAAAATAAATAGAAAATCATTTGAAAAATACTTTCGCAATATATTACTAACTTTTATTTTCTAACTACATTATTTTTCAGATGTTCGGTCCCAATTTCCGAATTTACCTATCCCAAATATTCCTGCTCCAGGTATACCTTTTCCAAATATATCGTCCCCAGAATTTCCTTTTCCAAATATCTCTTCCTATCTACAAATCCCAGATATAAAATTTGAAAATTACAACCCAACGGAATTAGTTGAAAACCTTCCTGGATACGGAAAATCATGGATGTACATTCCCGATGGAAATGGAATTCCCATTATTGCGAAACTTGAGTTTGATACTCTTCCAAGGTTGTACAAATCAACTGAGGACTATGTTACATTTCATTTGTATACAAGGTAAGAAATTATTTTATAAACAACTTTAAGATGTTGGAAAGTTTGTTGAGTTTATGAGTTTCAACTTAAATACGGGTTATTCATTTAGTTCTGAAACTTTGAGTGTTAATATTTAATTATCTACCTTTGTAAATTACACTCTGTGAAATATAACTTCCATTTGAGTTATATGATACTTCACCTGTTTATTTGTAAACAAAGTAAATAAGTAATTTCAAAACTGTCTTAGTTTAAAAATCAATGAATTAATTGATTCGTTGGAGAACGGATAGCCTAAAACAAGACAATTTATTTTTTTTTCACTGATATTTTAAGAATTTTCTCAGCTTATTGTGATTTGCAAGTCACTTTTTCTCAGCTGTATCTTTTTTTTCAAACATATTAATATGTTGTTGAGTAATTAACTTTTTTCTATTACACTTGCATCATAACCAATGATAAATCTCAAGATTAGAACACACCAGTGCTTCAAAGTTGCTAAACAACAACAGACATCAATGACGTCATAAATTCATTTATCCACAACTATCAACGAGAATATCAAACAATACTAGTTCACTTCAATTATACATTCAAGAGGAATTTTTTATCATTACTAGCTGTTACCCGCGGTTTCACTCGCATACAGATGAACAAACAATATATAATAATTGACTGCTGTTATTGTCCGATTGGATGCTACATCGGATTGTACCATGTGCTTTGGATATTTTAAATATTTTCTTAACCAAGTTTTAACTTAGTTGGATGGTTAATTCACGAACGAACAAATACGACTCGTGCATCACTTATTATATGTTGATGGTTTTATGCTAGAGATCTTCACACAAGTGCCAACAGCAACTGTAGAAAATTTCAACTTATTGATTAAGGCTTTTCGGAAATTAGACTGGACATTACTCTGTAGTGCGAATCATACTTTGATGGTTCTACGAATAAAGTTATTTAATACAGACATTTCGATTTTATTTATTCGTGAAGATTACGGTATTTACATTGTTGAATCAGATACCAAATTTCATGACTCCAACAGCAAAAACATGCTTATGAACTAAAATCGTGTTTGGGCTACCTGACTCGTCTCTGTCGTGAAATACTTACGAAGTTTCAGGGTAGCTCGTATCTTTCAATATTTCGTTGGTAACCTTAATCCATCTATGACATTGACATTTGAAGCATCGGACTTTCAGAGAAAATTATTATAATTCAAGTTCCTTGCATCAAAAACAAAAGGAATCCCACAGATAATTTTATTCTCCTTTGAATTATCTTAATCCATCTCTGTCAAAAAAAAATAATATTACAGGATATATTTTTTTCCCGTTGTCCACCTGAATATCAAATTCCATGCGTCTAACAGCAAAGAAATAGAACTTTCTTACGTATTTGCAATCACCTTTATATCTCTTGAATTCGACCCTGTCGCAAAATACTTGATCAAATGACCTTTGTTCCTCACAAACTACATATCTGCGAGAATTCAGTGTAATTCATACTTTTTAATATTCCGTTGACAGCTCTCAGAGTGAAATATAATCCTCCCTGAACCACCTCAATCCAACCCTGCCGAAAAAATTATATTGTGGTATCTATTCTTTCCATATTGTCTACCTAGATCCTGAATTTTATACCTCTACCAACCAAAGCATGGAACTTTTAAATAAAGCTCCCTTAATTTGGCCCTGTTGCAAAATCCTTTCTTAACTGACGTCTACTTCCGACACACTACTTATCTGCAAAATTTCAGTCTAATCGGCTAGGCGGTTTTTGAGATTTGATGTTGAATCAGTGAGTGGTATTTCGCTTTTATAGATATAGATTATGATATATTGCAAACTCATTAATTTAATACCATATGTATTAAGACGTAAATATTGAAAGCACAATTGTTGTTGTCTGATATTTGAATATACTTGATGATTGGAGTTAGGGTCGTCCTTAAGCAGTACAAGATCCCATTCTCGCCAGACCTAATTTCTGAGAAACAAAATACTAGGAATCAAGTAGTGTTGGTATGTACTTTGATCGTATGCATACCTGCTAGCTTGGGCCGACGGCCAATTTACAGATACCAGGTGCTAGAGGTACGTTGAAACATTACTCAATTTCTTCAAGGTCTGAGTGCTGATTTAATGTATGTTCTAGAGAATATAATTAAAAATTAATAATCGACACTGCCAGACACTTCTCATCAGCAGTAAGTCCTGCTAGACGCTTTAAAGCTCGCAAAAAAAATAGGTGATCTTACTTATAGTCTGAAATCTAATTTTTATATATGAGACTCAGAGAACAATTTCAATATTCCTCGTGAAAAGCCAGATCAATTCAAACATCCTCCTGATATAATTAAAATGTCATAGATATTTCGCTTACTATCCATAATGACCTCTCGCTCATACTCACAGCGACATTTTAATTTTGTCTGAAGGATGTTCAGCCCCTACCATTGGTCTGACTATAAATTATTCTCAAATTAGGACTTAGACTATGAGTGAGATTACGTTATTTTTTAAGAGCTTGAAAGCGTCTAGCAGGAGTTGTATCCCATGGGAAGTGTCTGACGGTGTTGATTATCAATTTTTAACAATATTCTCTAAAACATACATAAAAATCATGAATCAGACTTTAAAAAAGTGAGTAACGTTTTAACGTACCTCTAGTACCTGATATTTTCGCTTCGTGCCTTCAAACTTGTCGTACGTGCCTTGAAGAACATTTTATATCAGATTTAATAAATCATCTTGTTGGATTGTTGATATTATTGTTGTCAGAGGCTATTTTCCATGAATGGAGTATCAGTTTTCCAAGCAATTACAACAATTTTAACGCTGATAGGTGGTGTGTCTTCTGTGGAGGTGAGCAACGGTTTATGCAGAAAGCACACCACCTATCAGCCTTAAAATTATTACAATTGATTCAATTTTTCAATACAAGTATTTCACCAACAATTTTTATCCGTATCAGTCTCTTATAATTATATCTATACTGGCTTGATGAACTCAATTGAATTGCCGAAACCGGTCGTTCATTAATAAATTAAACTAGAGTGAAGAAAAATATGTTCATTATTTAACCTTTACATCAATCTTCACAAGGGATTATCAACTTCTAACACGTATAATATGTAAGATTATGTGACGTAACATTAGGGAGGAGAGACCATTTGAATGGGGCAAAGTGTGACATGAGGATAACAAGAGGTACAAGAACCTCTTTTGTGTGGCGTAGTATAAGGACGATCCCCAATGCATTTACACTTCGTGCCCTCTGTCAATTATCTTAATAATTCTTGAATATGGCTGTACAAAAAATCTTGTATACAGTTGAAGTGTGAACAAACAAAATGTGATACTGAGAATTTCACAAATAATATAACAAATGGATCAGTGAAAGGCGCCATCAATACATATTCATAAAGTAGTAGAACTAAAATGATATTTTTTGCAATATGTAATCACCAGATCAAGAAAAAAAACCATTTTTCAATTTTTGTAACACGTAAACCGAAAGTACTCCATTACTGAGCTGACTTCTGCTTCGAGAGTTCTCAATTCCAAGCCATGGTAACAATTTTCATTAATTCTCTGTTGACTGGGAATTAATGGATATTCATTGATAAGGTCAGATTGATATTTGAAAGAAATTTGTATTATAGAATGTGTTCGTTATAGTATGTGCATTTATTGTGAACGGGATAGCACAGAGAATGTGAAAAATATCAATCAATAAAATAAATCATGTAAGTTATGTTTCATTGTATTAGTTTACTGTAGTGTGATTGCATTTGCAAAAATCTGTTTGTCAAATCGATAAGATAGTTTCAATACATTCAAATTTATTCAAAAAGTTTAGTAATGGGGGTACTTCGGTGCACTTTTTATAAAAAGTATCGTATGCAACACGGACACTGAACAACTGTCATTATTGTCAAGGACAAATTTGGCTGCTCGAAGTCCCACCTTGGGCTTTGCCCTCGTCTTCGCCTCGTGCTTCGCCCTTGCCTTCGCCTCGTACTTCGCCCCCGTCTTCACCGAATGCAGCCAAATTTATCCTGGACAATAATGACAGTCGTTCGGTCCTTGTAGCATAATATACTGATTCTATAAGAATGTTATTTTTCTTCATAATTTATGAAATATTTTTTGTCAATAGATCAAATCCAAATGACAGTCAAGTACTGGAATTTGGCAACATAAATACAATCAATGAGTCAAATATCGATTTTTCAAAGCCTACAAAAATTGCTGTTCACGGATGGGGCTCCAACTACAAATCAGACACATTACAAATTATGAAAGACAATTTTTTGACCACAAATGACTATAATGTCATTCTAGTTGATTGGAAAGAAATTGCTGGCAATATCATTTATCCAGTTGCAGCAATGGAAACTGTACAAGTTGGAGATTTTGTAAGTGGAATGATCGATTATTTAATTCAAAACGGCGCCCGTCTGGAAGATTTTCATGTGATTGGGCATAGCTTGGGAGGCCATGTCTCTGGAAGGGCAGGACATTCACTGAAGAGTGGAAAACTTGAAAGAATTACAGGTAAATCTAGATTTTATTTAGAAATATTGGTTCCCAAAATAACTCAAATTAAACTAGATCTTATGCAAAACTTTTGGCAGCCATGAAACAACAATTTTTCGTTTTACATTCATAAAGGAGTTTACACGAACCAAATTTTAATTTAGATCCTTTCATTCAGATTGAAAAAATATTGTGTATTGGAATCTGGCTTAGTGCATTACGCGGTGCATTTTTCTTTATATAAAATGCTGCATTCTAATACAAGGCAGGAAGCAGCATTCAATACACTTCAAACAGGCTGAATTTTAACGAAGATTGAAATCTGATTGAGATAATATTTCTGACGTTCAAACTAATGATAACAGAATTTTTTTATACGAGATAAAGGATGAAATTGTTTTTCGCCAATACCGGAAATATCACATTGTATTCAAATAAGATATTTTTACAGTTTATCTTCATTCTATTTTCAAATATAACAATTATCACAATAAACACACCTCTTTCTACGAAAATTATAATGGAATAACAAAAAAAATTAAAAAATTCTAATGATTGTTTGGAAATTTTAGGTTTGGATCCAGCTCTTCCAGGATTCGAAATAGTTGCTCCTTATGAATATAAATTAGACAAATCAGATGCAAAATTTGTTGACGTCATACATACTTGTGGAGGAATATTAGGATATTATTCAAACTTGGGACACATTGATTTCTATCCGAATGGAGGTACTCCTAGCCAACCAGGATGTTTTGGATTGCCACAAATTATTGGTAATAATCTATCAATAGATAAATCCTCCCAATACCAAAACTATTTGAAGTAGTGCAAGCATTTCTTTTTCAACCCACGCTTATCTCCACAGCATGAGATATTGGCCCTATGAGAGATTAGGAGATTTAAATCTTAATTCTAATCTAGATTTTTTTTCTTCGTGTACCAAATAACATTTTTCTGTTACATTTATTCCAAACAAGGATTCATTTCATTGTATTATCTTTCTCAAGTTTATATTTTCACAACAATATTATCATTCAAAATAATATTTTTAAAATAATATTTTTAGAAATGAATATTTGGTTTAAAAATTTTGTTTATGGTAACCGTATCGGTTATAATGAATGTTTATAGAACAGAAACACACATTGTTTTATAAATAATAACTTTGTTGTTTTTTATATGCGCATATTCTGAAACACGCAATGTCATTTTCAATTTAAATTCAATCCGTGAATCATGTTACATGTATAATTTATTATCTTTACTTCAATAATATAAATTTTCAATATTTTGTTTCGTAATATTACATTTAACGCATTCAAAATATAAATGTAAAGGTCGATTTACATTAAGGTCGATTCATAAAAAGTTCGATTTACACTATACGGAACGTCAACGTAACGTTACGGCACGGCAACGTCATGTCAAATAGTTTCCAAAATGGAAGTTGACATTCCGTTACGTTCCTGATAATGTGAACGTAGCCATTCAAAAACAATTGGAAAATATTTTAACCTAACGTTACATCGACGTGAGGGAACGTTACCGTAACGTCGCGGCGCAGAAACGTCACGTAAAAATATTCTCCAATTGTTTTCAAATGGCTACATTCACATTAATGCTGGGGCCACACTTATGTTAACGTTTAATGCCTATTATTGCTATAGATATCGCAACAAATATAATTATCTATGTTGTGTGTTGAATTGAGTGATAACACTAGCATTCAATGATGAATGTCACTAAATTGGCCGTCAAAGCACTGTCCTATGAACAAGGTTCCTTTTGAAACACTTCTAAATACACCAATCCATTGTATAACATTGCAATAAATAATGCACTTGATCACTTTGATGTGTCGAATCAGACCGCCAACCGATCTATCGCTTAACGCCTCACGTCATTATCAACGCCGTGAATAAATTATCGCGCTAAGACGTGGCTACACCTACGTTTAATGTCAAATAACACCTTAATTAATGGCGTTAGTCGTAAGTGTGGCCCCAGCATTACAGCAACGTAACAAAACGTCACGTCCAACAACAACCCATTGATACTTCGACATTCTGCAATAATTATTAAAACTTATACCAGCATGAAACGTTTTTCAAAAATCATACGTATAATTTGGAATATTTAGGCTATCGATTTAGGATTTTCAGGCCTCGCTAAGAAATACATTTTCATTTTTGCAAAAATCTGTAGGTTATGGGAATTTGAATAAATATAAAAGAGAAACAGGCATTTCATCATGATGAAATAGACCCTCCAAGAATGTCTCCTTATTATTCAAAATAATCGATCTTTTGCCCAAAATCGTTCGCTCGTTAAGTGAAAGTTTTGGAAGAGTTGATATTCTTGCGATGCTTGCAATTCGTCAAATCGTGAAAAACTTTGATAGAGTACGATAAAATGATACCACAGCGTAGACGAAATGCAAAAAAATCAAGACAACATTGCTGCTCTAAGAGTCAATGTTGCTAGTGTAAGCTGCGAAAGATATCGTAAGAGATTTTTTGTGGCCTCAGTTATAACAAGGATCATTCATATATGAATGATCCCTGGTTATAATAAATGGATTTGAATAATATATGCTCCTACATCTCTCTTCTCGTGAAAACATTGACGCGTTCTTGAAAGATCGTCCGTTTTTGGTGGCTGATAAAAAACTTCGGCTTCGACCCCCTCTTCGGCTGATTTTTGTGGTTGAAGACGACCGAAGCCGAATGTTTGGTCGGACACTACTTAAATGCTTTTGCATACACCTCAAAATGCTCTTGCGTACTACCATTTGAGAAACATTGTTATAAACTAGAAGAAATTTCAAATACAGAATTACAAATTATCCGTTGATTTTGTAAAAGATAGTGCTTATCTACAACTGTATGATTATAAATACATTATCAGCAAAATTCTCAGAAGAGTTTTTGCTAATCCACAATACTGGATTAGCGAATTCAATTCAAATTTAAATAAATTTAATCTCATCATTCGCCAAAATCAATAAACATACAATAGGAATAAATCATGATATGTTTTGATAGATAACCTCGCGTAGTTAGGATTAAATCAACTTATCCAAAAATGTGAAATAACTGAAATTATAATGAGTACCTAACTTTAAATACATTATGTCAATCTTATATAAATGAGAGCGTTCTACATTGTAATTTTTTACTAAGTAGACTGAATTATCACAATTCTTTTCCATTGAGTCTATCAACTGACATTTGTATGAGTAGAAATGAAAATAGGGGATGCATTCGTTGACTATGGCTGAAGATGATGAATTAAACCATCAATTAAATGTCAATTTGATTTAATTGTAATATTTGACCTAATGTCTTGGGCTTCCTCAGTGAGAAAATTGTTTTGACAGGCTTAAATCTTCAGAAAGACACGTGTGCATCCTTACATCAACAAGCGAGAAGTTTGTTATATGGAACCACACTCAAAAACAGTAGCACTCGCCTTTTGGGCATCGTGGGTACACTTTTTATTTCGTAACTCCTATAATCCATTCCACTGTAATACCTACAATAGGTTACTATTACTTTGTAAGTGAATTAACTTCATATTTTATAGAATCATAAGATAATTATAAAACCTTGGTCTACTTTATCCTACTTTATCAAAATATCCTGTGTACACTGAAGACTTGATTTAATTTAATTTATTTTGTCAGAGGCTTGCAGTCATGGTCGATCCTGGCAGTATTTCGCAGAATCAATCCTTCATCCAGATGACTTCATGGGGACCTCCTGCAGTTCTTGGGGCGATTACAAAAAAGGAAAATGTGAAAACAATACTCAAATGCCAATGGGTATAAATACCCCACAAACTGCAAGGGGAATATATTATTTAAAAACGAATAATAGGTCACCATTTACTGGTATCAGTTTAAGCGATTTTCTAGAACAATTGCAAAATGAAACAGTCAGTGGTTTTGTTGAAAAATCGGAAGAAGAAATTGTCGGAGGCTTCAATACATTCATAAATAATACGGAAACTGGTATCAAAGATGGAGTTGCAAAACTCATCCCAAATATTGGATAATTTTTATTCAATAAATCTAATAATTTTTTATAGCTATTTAAATTGATTTGATTTTTACGTTTGTATTATGTTTCAAAATATAATTATTTTAAAAAGATAAGATTGACATTTGATTACAATTGAAATATTATAAATAAGATATTCATTGAAAAAAATGTGACAAATGCTATTGTTATCAGATTACCGATTTCCTTTTTCACAAATTTTTCTATTATTAATATTTTTTATCAATAATTTATGATAGAGATTATAAATGAATGCAGATAATACTATTGTTTTGATAAGATATCTGACAAAATATTATGTTCTATTGGAAATTCCAATTGAACTAGTTTTGCCTAAGCCAAACAAATGTCTTAAAAAACTATCTCGTATTTATTTCAATAAGCTTATTATATTTTTATCTACGGTCGCATGAAAAGTTACAGTTTTTTACATCACTTTTAATGTAATAAGTAGGCTTTTATAAAAAACAGTGCAATAAAACACGATTTCAGTGAGAGAGTCCATCAGTTCCAATTATCAGTATTTCAATCATCTGGAGGATATTTTCAAACTCATCTACGAAACTAATATAACTTTTGAACATTTTAAACTTGAAATTCAATGAAAACTGTTAAAGTCATAATTCTTGATTATAGTTGGTAGTCGTCTAATTGACACTCACAAAACGAAATTATTTATATAATTGATTATTTTACGACAATTAAGACGAACGAAGGTAAAAATTGTAAGACACTTGTGTATTAACTCTCTACTGTACTCAAGAAGCTTTCAAAAACATTCGCTTCACTTGCATGTTCAACCAAACCGCTCTTACATGAAATGATGAATTTTTACACTTGTATCTTGAATATTATTGGAGCACTATTAAACATATCATGCTGTTCGATTTTATACACGCAAATTCTTTTGTATACACATTTTACTTTATTGTATTAAATTATCCATAAGAATTACAATTATGTAAATCTGTAGCACTCCTGAGCATGGTCAAAATAAAACCAAAACTGTATAGTTTGATAGTTGAAACGGAAGGACAGTACAGGTAATGCCATACCATTTCAGTGGGGAGTTTTCATATTGCAAATGTTAAAACTTGTAAATGAAAGTAATGTTGTTAAATTCTCACACAGATATTCTTTCTTTTCTGTTGAATGGATGAAGAAAATAATAATCAGCGGAAGTCAATCGTTATGCCAATTCAGTGAGGTTATCAGTAAAACATAGTCAGTCAAATTTGCAAAATTCAAATTTTCTCCAAAATAGTCTCATACAATCTGAAGTTCTGATATATTTGTCCTGATTCATGAAAATAAACATGTTATACCGATTAAGTGGAGCAATTCAAACGGCATACCTACTTAACTTTATTAATTAAATTTTGAAATTCTTCGAAAAGGTTTTTGAAAGGGTGATAATTAATTCAGGTTTGTTTTTGATAATTCAAAACTATCATGTCTACTGCGCACGTCTTATTTTCACCACCTAAAAAAAAATGACGTTAACGTGGATGTTTTTCAATCTAAGAAAAAGATAATAATCACACGGAGCCAAGTCCGGGTTTTCGGGTGGATTATCTCGCGGACTTGGTAAACTTTGTGCATGTTGCATACATTTTTGCTAAAAGTTATGAGGCTCTTCTTGCTGAATGACAATTTTCAAAATTATGATTGTTTTCTCATAGACTTCTCTAGATATTATGACACCTTCTTTCATGCTTTTAATTAGTAAAATTTCTTATACATTCTTGCCTTTATAAGCGGCTGAAATCAATTGTGGAATCATTATATGGATTTTTCTTTAGTAAGTAGATTCCATTGATAGGTCCATGTGTCGTCATTTCGATGTGCTGATTCACAATCAAAGAGAATTTTTTCAAAATTCGCAAAATTATGGGGGTGCTTCAAGAAGAGCACATTTCTAGTGCCACTGGTCGACACTAAATTTTTGATAAAGCTGATAAATGAGTATTTTAACCGCGTAATTAATATTGAATGACAAATTGATTAATTTTATTCTGGCGTTTTGTAATGATACGTACACTGTCACTGATCATTAAATTGAGTAGTTGAACATTGATGTGGTTTCTTTATGAAAGTAATAAGACATGCCTTTTTATTCCAATATTGGAATGGCCGATATGATTTTTATGTATGGTCGTGCTAATGGAAACGCACTTCAAGCGCGGCGTCTTTATGAAGAAGCCTATCCAAATCGCGCATTGTCTTTATCCAGTAATTTTTCAAAAAGTATCTAACGACTGAAGGATACTGGTTCACTACATAAACGTTCTGCCGATAGTGCACGGCCGAGTACAGTAGTTTCACCCGAAGTTGAAGAATGTTATATATTATTAAAGAAAATCCTGAAACAAGTGTTAGAAGAATATCTGTTGAAGTGAGTATCAGTGGTCCCCTTGTTTGGAGAACTCTACATTCGTATCACTTTCAACGGGTACAAGCCCTTGATATTCCTGATTATCAAGCCAGAATGATATTTTGTCTGTGGATTTCATACCAGAATGCATAATAATCCTGATTTTGTTTCGAATATTTTTTTTACAGATGAAGCCAATTTTACTAAAGATGGAATATTTAATTTTCATAATAATCATGTTTGGTCAGATGAAAATCCTCACGCCGCACCTTTGTCGAATCACACCATCAAGAGCAATTAAACCTCAATATCTGGTTCGGCATTTTGGGAGATACTTTAATAGGACCAGTTGTTTTGCCCAATAGGTGATATGATGCCGCAAATCACGATTTTCTACAAAATGAGCTACCAGTGCTCTTAGAAAATGTATTAATTAATCAAAGGATGAATATGTGGTTCATGCAAGATGAAGCTCCGCCTCATTTTAATGAGTTATAGAGCACTTGAACCACAGATTCCCTGGAAGATGGGTAGGAAGAGGAAGTTTCGTTCAATGGCCTCCTAGATCCTCGGATTTAACACCACTTGATTGTTTTTGTATGGGGTTATCTTAAAAGTTTGATCAATGCAACACCAGTACGCCATTTAGAAGAATTGCAACAACGAATTGTGCAAAGCTGTGATACAATTCAAAGAAAACTGGATATTTTTGAAAGAGTTAGGGCATCATTTTTAAGATGATGCAGAGCTTGTGTGAAGATGAAAGAAGGGTGTTTTGAAAATTACTATAAAATATTTTTTTTCATTAATAAAAACAAATAAATTTTGATGAATGCCTGTACTCATTTATTTGTCGCTGTTCTAAATAACAAAATGTCAAAATGACATTAATTAATTCATTATTTAAGATTGATCACGTGGTTGAAATATTCATTTATATGCTCCATTAAGAATTTCGTGTCAACCAGTGGCACTAGAAATGTACCCCATAATTTTGCAAATTTTGAAAAAAATTTCTTTAATTATGGATCAGCACATCGAAATGTATATGCCACAAGGAAATTTTTCAACACCCTGTATATTCAGAGACCGATTTCCTACCTCAACGAAAATGTTATAATATAAATTATTATTATTATACATATATATTGTTCATCTTCTCATGAATATTCTTGAGTCAATTTCTTTCGTTCGACAAGAACTTGATCATGGTGAAAAATTATTGATAATAGTTAGCACAGCCTCTCTAATTTTGAAATTGTAAAACTAATCCAAATTGATTTTAATCTTCCTATTTGTCCATGAAGTACCAACTTGAATTTAATGAAAATATTATAATCTCAATTGGATTTAAATAATCAACTCAATAATTCTTTAGTTAGCTCATGTTGCATTTAAATATCTTGTTGCCATTGATATTACTTATTTCAATATAGCAGGAAATTCTACTTGAAAGAAGGATTTAAAGATCTGTTTGATAACGACACGAAATACTGGAGGGTTTACATTGATAAACAATGATAGAAGATTTTATCAGCTGGTATCAATATATTTGATAGAATTGATAAAAATTAGTGCAATATAAATACAATCAAAAAGAATCAGATTCACAACATTAGAGAGTTTTTATACTTCAGCTCTCCATTGGCCAATTCATTAATTTTTGTTCATCGACATAATAAACATGAAAGAAATTATTATTTTACTATTTGTGGGACATTTAGCCACTGGTGAGTATTCAAAAATTTTTTTATATTCATATACTGAAATAGACCATCATTTTCATTTGCCAGGCTTGCCCAACTATCCCGATAACCTGATTACAGCGTTCGATATTTCCAAATACAACAAAATGACTGTTGAGTCGTTCAATCTTCATTCTTACGGTCTTACTGACGTTGCTAGAGAAAAAGTTACATTTCGGCTATGGACACGAGATCAAACACTGACCTTTGCACCTTTGTACTACGGTCATCTTCGTGATGAGCCAAGTATTCGACCAGATAAACCATTCAAATTTCTCATCCATGGATGGTCTAATGATGCCGAAGTTGAATGGTATACCGGAGTGAAGAACGAATATTTAAAAAAGGGAGACTATAACGTAATTCAAGTTGATTGGAGCAAACCAGCAAAAGCCTTTTATCCTCTAAGCGCAGGATATACTAACCAAGTTGGTCAATATGTAGGAGAATTTATCGTGGATTTGAACCAAACTTTAGGAGTACCATTTGAAAACATTCACTTGATTGGCCATTCGTTAGGGGCACATGTTTCTGGATTTGCGGGAAAAACTGTTGATTCTCAAACAAAGAAAACAATTGGCAGAATCACAGGAATGGATCCAGCCGGTCCACTATTCTTATTAGCAACAGCCAAAAACAAATTAGATCAAGGAGATGCTTCATATGTTGATATTATTCATACAGACGGAGGAAAGTTTGGATATATGAATGTTTTAGGACATGCTGATTTTTATCCTAATAATGGTGCTGCTCCTCAACCTGGATGCGCATTATTTGGGGCATACGGGATTGTTGCAGTTGGTAAGTAATTTTTGTATTCGTGTACGAAACGATAGTAAAAGTTTAAATGCTTATTGGTAAATAAAATGGCAGATGAAAATATTATAAAAGACTCCATTCCTAGAACACAATATACTATCATATGAATGAACGGAATGATTACAATTGCTAATCTTTTATTAATATATTTTTTTGTTGTAGCATCCTGCAGCCATTCCAGATCATATCTCATTTTCCAAGAGAGCATAAACTCTGCTGGATTTGTTGGGCGTGAATGTTCAACGTACCAAAAATACAGAAATGGAGAATGTCAAGACACATTAACAGCTGTAATGGGCGAAAATGTCGAAATTGGAGTCAAAGGTGTTTTCTATTTGAGCACAAATGCACGAAAGCTTTTTGCAAAATTTAATCAACTATAAATTGATTTTTATCATTGTTTTTTATTATATGAAACTTGTATATAGATATTGCAGTTTTATGCAGTTTTATTATTGAATATAATTAATATTGTTTAGTACAAATGTATTTCAGCTATGATTTTTCTTTTGATAGTAAATAAATAATCAAAACAGTTATTTTGACTATCTGTACATACTTAGGATTATTCAAATGTCATTAATGGCCAGTTGCACCACCGTCACTTAACTTTAAAAAAGGAATAATAACCGTGGTAACAATTGTGCATACAATAGCTGCCATAGATATTAAACTCCACTTAAAATTAAATGACGGTGGTGTAACTGGCCATAAGCAGCTTGACTTTTTTTCGCAATGCTGAGGCCTTCTTTGCTGAATGTAAGTCTCCAAATTTTTGATTGTTTTCTCATAGGCTTCTGATATCGTGAATTTTCTTTAATTGCGTTCAATAAGTCAATTTTATTTTATATACCAAAAGAGTACTTGTGAATTCTGTGTTCATGCATTTATTACAATATAGAAGCAACTGAGTTGCTTCTATATTATGTTACAAAAATTCGTCTGACGTCTTTTTTTTGTACAATTGTTTTCCCATTGCATACACATGTCGCCATCTATGTAGCAGATTCGCACTAATTTTGTAAAATAGTACGTTCGTCCGACACTTGATTGAAGCGCTCTCTTGGGGAGTCGACGCGTCTGCTTCTTCCTCGCTCTCTTGCTTCCGAGCTGTTGTTGCAGACGTTTGTTTTTGAGTAGTCTTGTGATTTTTCTTGTTGTTCTAAATTTGGTGATTATTTTATTTAATTAAAATCAGTGTTATGATTTTGTAAGTATTTCGTTTATTATTTTGTTCACGTATTCCAAATTTAGTATTATTTTTCTAGTGATTTCGTTTGAGGCGACCCGCGTGGTTAACCTTTTGTTTTCCAAATTTATTTCTTTCATCCTTTATTATTTGTTAGTTTTTTGTGTTCAGCACCTTTTTACTACCTTGAAACTTTTATACCAAATTGATATTTTTGTTCTAAATTTATTTTTTTCTAAATTTTATAATAGCGTCGGCAATAGCCGTTCCGGTCGTAGGAGCTGGTCTTTTCCTCTTTATGAGGTTATTATTGTTTGTTGTCCTTCCTCGGGAAGATTCGTTTAACTATTTCTGATGTTTTGTATTCAGATTAGTTTTGATAATTATTACTATTGATAGTGTTTCGTACACATGTCTAGTTGCTACCTGCCCTAGTTTACCATAATTTTCCGTCTACAAGAGTAGACATTCCTTTTTTGTAATTTACCGGTTTTTTTTGTATTTCTGTTTTAAATTTTTTTTTACTACCAAACGCGATCAGGCGGATATCGATTCGGTGATACGCGATTTTTTTTATATATACACTCGAAGTAATAAAACCTACGAGATTTGTGGCTATCTTCGTTCCTCCCTTTACCTTTCCTCACCTAAGTATGTGTGATGTATGAATGATTAGTGAAAGTGGTTGATAATACATAATTTAACTATATTTTGGATCCAACGCGTTGCAGATTTGTCATTCAACAACTCGTAGTTTAGTTTCTTACGTTGTTTTAGTAGTTTTTTGTTTCCAAAGCTTAAAATATTTTGTTGTGGGCTTTAGTTCCCGTTTTTAAGCTGGAAAATCCTACGAGTTTGTGAAGATTGATCCAATTTTTTTAGTAACGAACCACGTTCGTGAATTTATCGACTCGTCGCTAATAAATCCTTTTTCTTGTCCTGCTAGACTTTGTATTTTCTGTGTTTTTCTTCTCTTTAATGCTCAGCGTAGTTTTTTTACTTTGTAAATTTTTAGTGCACTATTTAAAATCAGACAAATAAACAACTTACTGATTATTTTATTTAACTTTAACTAAATTTACAGTTTATTCGTTTTTTAATTGAATCTAAATTTATTCATTCAAGTTTAACGCTTCACGTTTGAAGAGAGCTCTCGAATTTTTTTATAGGAACCTCCTGTTTCAGTTGAATTGGATACTGGTTGGGTTGTTTGTTTTCAGTGTAAACTGCTAGGAATCTTAGGGACCAGTGGCCACTTGAGACTAGTTTTTGACCAACTTCAAATTAAGAAAAACATCAACACGTCTACGAATTTAAGAAGAACATTAATATCTCCCGAAGTTGACGACCAAGCGCACGGCCAACCTTAACACCTTCAAGGACCGTTGGGTATTTATCAAAGCCCTATAAGACGCAAGATCAACTTTACTTAATTCAGGGAACGTTCTTGTCTGACGTTGTTTTTGTGGCTACCAATTCGACATCTATCTTCTCTGCCGATACTAGTCTTGAGTTCCGCCTGAAGAGGATATTTAGCTAGTTTTTGTAACGTAATTTTGAACGTCTGTGACGTGCTCTCCAGTTCCCTTTTGGCTGTTGCAGTGAGATTTTTTTTGTATAATAGCTTCAATCATTTTCGTAAGCTACAAATTTTTTTTGAATTATAATTTTGGAATTCTTTGCTTGAAATTAATAATAATTTTATTTATAATTGATTTCGACGTCTATGCTTTATTTCTTTTTTTTGCTGTCGCTATTGTCTCCCAGAATAGTACCTTTTTCTCCTTTGATCATTTCCTGGGAGTGGCGCCCATTTCCTATTTTTCAGGTAAAATATTTCTGGTGCCCTTATTAATAGCTAGCCTGGGTCTTCACTTTCAAGGTAGGATATTCCATTACTTAAATTTAGTGTCAATCAGCAGTACATTAAGTTTTTGCCACCAAATAGTGAAGAAACATTACCTTTTTTAATTTCCTACTGCCACCTTGGAAATAGGAAAAGGTACAATTATGGAAGGAAGATGTTTTCCACAACATATAATTTTTGGTTATCTGCTTATCTCTAAGGCACTGATGAAGGTTTAATATAAACTGTAACGTTTGCAAAGTAGGAGATGTAAGCTTTTATTTATCTTCCAATGTATCTATCATACGTTGAGCTTTTGACTATTATAATATTCCTAGATACGACCATCAAACTATTAAATTCGTAGTAAATAAGTTCGGTTCAACTAAACTGTAGATAAGCTTAGATTGTACAGCCGGGCCTTTAAGAGACTTATTCATACAAGCATTTTGAATTCATTCTATTCATGTATACTAGGTATTTGTTGCAGATTAGTTCAATTTTATCAATAATTTACTTTTCGATCTTAAGGATAAACTTTCAGTTCATTTGACATTCAACAGATATTCGCATCGTTCCACTTAAAGCACCAGCCACACCACAACAATCATATGTTAGAGGTTAGAGGAATGGCAAATTGCGGTCGTGAGCAAATTGTTGTGATCGCCTAGTGGAACGTACTCTTAGGCCCAGTATTTCAGTCCATAGTTTATGTTGAACGTAGCTTAATTTCCATAGTTTTGATTGTTAGAACAATCGTCACCAAGGTAATTAAGCTCCGCTTAAGGTAAACTGAAGACTGAAATACCGGGCCTTAGGCCCAGTATTTCAGGCTCAGATTAATCTATAGATTACTTAAACGAGGCTCAATTACTATGGTAACAATTGTTTTTACAATCGTTGCTACGAAAATTAATCTACAGTTTTCGTAATCCGAACACTGAAATACTGGGCCTTAGTATGACGTGATCGCGAGGACTCTTTCTTCTGTCTTATCCTACTTATCAGTTGTGACATATTTGAGAGCTAGTTCATTTTTGCAAAATGTGGTTGTTGTGGCAAATTGTATGTGATTGGTCTGTTTGAATATCTCAGACGTTCTGATTGGATGGAATTCTCGAGAATATTGAATTTGGGTATGTAAATTTGCGAGAAAAGACTAGTAAAGATCAAGTAGTTGATAATAAAAGTGACAGTTGGCGATTTTGACATTTTGCGACAATTTGTAAATTATAAAAGTGCAGTTAAAGATATTTATTCACAATAAATTTGTAATTATATGTACTACTTTCTTTGTAGGACAATAAATGTATGTAATACCGTGTTTCTCAATTTAGTTCTTGAAGAAAAAAACAAAAATTAGCTTGTTAGTAATGAATAAAGTATCACCGTTCGGTTGACAGTATCCGATCGTAGGACAGGGAAATCCTAAGTACTATTGAAATCAACCAGTTATCAATAAATTTTATTTTGTTGTTATTTGAACAATTTCGAAGAGGGAGATGCTTTGATCCAAACCTTCTGTTTTGTAGGACAAACATTTTTTCTTGTTTTTTGTTGGATTATCCCAAGATTGAATTGAAAAACAGCCTGTTGATAATAAAATTTAGACAATCACCGTATTGACATATTCCTTATCAACCCACAGTTTTATCTTCCACTATCGAAAATTTTCGTAATGAAAATAGTTGGGCGTCTCGTCAAAACGAAGCTACTCGTGAAGTTTGAGTATTATATTGTATTTGAAAATTCACAAAGAGTAACAATTTAATATACGCCCATTGCGTATCTTCAGTGGCTCCGCTCTATCGGATAAATTTTACGTCTACGAGGTGTGCCGTCAAAAACGTCAAACTGTCAAACGTCATTTTTGTATGTCATATTATTCGATAATCATGAGTATAAATCATTCATTTAGAAGTCGTTGTGTTGTTGGATGTACTGATACTGAAGCAAACAGCCCAGAACTAATTTTTATAGATTTCCGGGAAGAGATTATGAAGCGAAACAGAGAGAAATGTGGATAACAGCAGTTAAACGAGTGTGATTTTATGCAATAATCTATAAAAATGTATTAGATATCATTCAATTCTCAGTATCAACCATCTTTAAGAGAGGTAAAATATTATAATTGTAAAGAAATTCAATAAATATCACTTAGATAAGTTTCTTAATTGACTGAACAGTCACATAAATTCGTCTCAGAATCCTTTATTGAAACCACCAAATTTTTGCTTAATATTTTTCCTACTCAAAATTCAAGAATTGTTTTAAAGATAAACAAGATGAGAAAATCTCTTTCCCCCAAGGATTTCGCTCAAATTCTGTACGTATATAACACATTATAAATCTAACTGTAATTGATTACCTTTAGATGAGTCACATGAACAATAAAAAATTATAATGGCTATGGTTGATTTGCTTCTTTTAGAATACTTTTGTCTACAAATGTTGTCATAAATTGAATACAATATTATTATTAGGAATAAAGATGGTACGTCATGGATTTCATTTTGATTTTAAAGCAGATTGACATTTTTTAAAACATTGACAAGTGACACGAAGTTGTGATTTTTGAATAATATGCGGCGCTTTCGTCGAAATTTGAAAATACGCAATGAGCCTACAGACTGTAAGACTTCATTGACTATAGGCTATGTGCAAGGGGGCGGAGTTTGAACAAATATCGATGCGAGCGCTCATTGTGAGCACCATTGTAACCATTGAACTCCATTTCTCAGAATACGTCAATGAGCTGTCATTGAGTATTGTAGTTTAAAAGTGAAAATAATTGGCTGTTGTGTTGAGGATGATTCAAGTGAAATATAGTTTCATAGATTTCATGTACCCAGTTATAACATCAAAAAACGAGTGAAGTGAATCAAAGCGGTAAATAGAGTATTGTCTGTCTTTCATTATTAATCTATATAACAAAGATGTTTGTAATTCAATTGTGAAATTGGAAATATTCATCATCGATTTGGGATTCATGAATTTACCTCTATCTCAAATTTGTAAGATGTTTCAGTGATAGAAGTTTGTCAGATGCACTTCGCAATAATTTTGTTATTAATATTGTCAGTAACATATTCTTCAACATGGTTAATATGGCAAAACTAATTTCACGCTTTTCTTCAATGCTTCTTCGGTAAAAGAGATACAGTGTTTGATAAATACATCCCCGATCTGCAAGTTCACCGGCATCATAATTTGAGGTTATCCTGTCAATTTGGACGAATTAAGACGTTTTCTCTATAATAGGTACGTTATCATTGAAGAAAAAAATACTCAAAATAAATAATTTCAACGTACCTTTTATGCTATGTAAGTTATATTATACGCACACAGCCGAATTAAATAATATTAGTAAATTTAAAAAATTATAGGTATGAAACAATGATAAAATGGAGTTCAATCGTTCACCATTGCCCGCTAGAGACGCTAGTAGACTTCATGCACGTAGCCTATAGTGATGCAATTCTGTGCAGATTCATAAATCTTACAGATCTACAAATCTATAAGAAACTAACAAAAACGCATCGACTTTGTTGATTAATGTCAATTCTTTCAAAAGGATGACATATTCATTGCGATTTTGTTCATATTTTACAGATTTTTTAATTTACAAGTAATATAGATTTACATAGAATTACAATATAAATTTTAAACTGCTGTCCATAACAACCGCATTTGTTTTTGTCAATTGGAACAATTTATCGAATGTAGATGAAAAAAATGGAACTTTAAATTCAATAACCAATACTTGGAGCCAACACTTTAATCCAAATCTTCAATATTCATCATATAGAAAGAAATTGATGTCGGTATTAAGCGACAATCGTCGGAAAGCAGGTCGGATTTTCATGGACAATGCATGTTTCTGACAAATCATTACTTGGTGTCCATGGAGCGATTCTTTGACGAGCACTTCGTCGATAAATTATTTTGTATGCTGGTGCGAGCACTGCCTTTCGTAAAGCTAATCAAAATAGAATTGAATATTTGCCCTCACGGTACCCACTTGAGTTCAATGATAACATTCTCTCAATCATACCTGAAAAATCAACTCGATGAATTTTTAATAGCTCAAGTTGCTTTCAAATCTCTTGATAACAATGACATTTATTATAATACAGCAGGAAATTCTACTTGATAATATTATTCAAAGTTCTGTTTTATATCAATAATGATACAAGCTAACAATGGTTACATCGATAAAGACTGACAAAAAAATTTATCAGTTGGTAGCAACACATTTGATAGAACTGATAGCTTGTGCAATATAAATACGTTCGGAAATAATTAGATTCTTAACATTAGATATTTCTCACTTGAGCGCATTATATTATCAGCCAATCCAAAAATTTTTGTTAAACATGAAGGAAATTATAATTTTACTGTTTGTGACACATTTAGTCTCTGGTAAGTATCAATAGTAATTTTTCTATAGCCGTGTGTAAAGTGAATGTTATTCATGTCTCAGCTTTACTATCATTTGAACCTGTAGCAGTCAAGCTTCAGAACCTGAATTCATGTTTGTCTCACCCATCTATTTTTCAATTCATTTGTCAAGTATAATTTCAATTTGTGTTTTGGGTTTCCTCGCCGTATGCTCAAAAATTGTCAAAATATGCAACTGAAGTTTAAACAAGCATTATAACATTCAAACAAAAATTTCAGTGATCCGGCCAAAAAATACTTGGCCTTATGTCATAATGCTCAGCTTGGGCGTGCACGAACTCGGCACCAAGAACATGAACTAGGCACCGATGCTAAGCCGATTAGCGCGAGGCGCACATGAACTTGGCACCGTCAATTTTAAATAAATCCACGATCACCCTAGAAGATTTAGTTTTATAAGTTAGTATAACTTTGGAATCACTCATGTTAGGCTGAAATACAGTCTATAACAATGATTGTAGGCTAGCTCGCTACGTTCGCGCTTTTGAAAAACATCCCTGAATATAACCGAATTGAGCTGCGCGAGCCTATGGTACAGAACTTGAACCCAAGACAGCTGAAAAAGATGCACTGAACTCCTCATGTTGGATCGAAATTCAGTTCATAAATGAGTATTTAAATGTACGGCAGAATTTGAGTCTGGTTTATTATTAATATAAAATCGTATGTGTCCAGAGAATCTCACTCAGGTAGAAAGATTAAGTAATTAGTCCTAATCCATAGTAAAGTGCCGAGTTCGAGTAGGGGATTGAAGATCCAGGTAGTTTGATGCTGAGATCGAGGCCATCCCTCAGCTTTACGCTATTATGCAATAAGAGTGTAAGGATCGTTATACACACAGCATTAAATGTATTTTACTCTGCATTTTGATGACAAAGTAAAATGCCCCGTGTCATGCACAAAATTTTGTGGAATGAACTCTGATTTTAGGGATGACATGCTGAATTTCTCTGTGCACCAAACTGTAGCAATAAAATATGGAGAAAATGCAGCATATTATGCACCTAGCCTTGAAGCTGAGCGTTTTGGTATGAGGCCAAGTATTTGCTGGTGGTAGCCCTAAAATGAGTAAAATTAAGAATGCTGAAAACATAACTTCTATTTTTTGCCAGGCTTCTCCAATTGTCACAAAAATCGGAATACAGCGTTTGATATTCCCAAATACAACAAAATGACTATCAAGTCGTTTGATCTTCTTTCTTATGGCCTTACTCACGTTCCTAGAGATGAGGTTACATTCCGACTATGGACGCGAGACCAGAAACTGACCTTTGCACCTTTGTACTACGGCCATCTTCGTGATGAGACAAGCATCCGACCAGACAAGCCATTTAAATTCATCGTCCATGGATGGTCTGACTGTGCCGATAGCGAATGGTACTCCGGCATAAAAGATGAATATTTAAAAAAGGGCGACTATAACGTAATTCAAGTTGACTGGCACAAACCAGCGGGAGCTTTATATCCCTTAAGCGCAGAACATTCTAAACAAGTTGGTCAGTACTTGGGAGAATTTATCGTGGATTTAAACCAAACCTTAGGAGTACCATTTGAAAATATTCACTTGATTGGCCATTCTCTAGGAGCGCATATTTCTGGATTTGCAGGAAAAGTTGTTGATTCTCAAACAAAGAAAACAATTGGCAGAATCACAGGACTGGATCCAGCAGGTCCACTATTTCTATTAGCAACAGCCAAAAACAGATTAAATCGAGGAGATGCTTTATATGTTGATATTATTCATACAGACGGAGGAAAATTTGGGTACGCGAATGTTTTAGGACATGCTGATTTTTATCCTAATAATGGTGCTGCTCCTCAACCTGGATGCGCATTATTTGGAGCATATGATGATATTGTTGATGTTGGTGAGGAATTTTTGTACTTTTAAACGAAATGATTGTGAAAGCACTATTAATATCCTTGTATAATATTTTATTCAATACTGATTTAGAATAAAAATTTTCAATTTTCGATCAAACTTGAACTCTCGAAATACATAGCGCATTAAATGCAACAAAAGTGCTGCACAAGTTGAATGTCCATTAAATTCATGAAATAGGATTTAAATGTTAGAAATGAATAAAATTCCTGATAAACCATTATTAACCCAAATATGATTACAATAGCTGATCGTTTTATGATGTTATTTTTTCAGCATCTTGTAGCCATACCAGATCATATCTCATTTTTCAAGAGAGCATAAACTCTGATGGATTTGTTGGACGTGAATGCACATCGTACAAAAAATACAACAATGGAGGATGTCAAAACACTTTAGCAGCTGTGATGGGCGAAAATGTCGAAGCTGGTGTCAAAGGTGTTTATTATCTGAGCACCAACGCAAGAAGTCTTTTTGCAAAATATGATCAACTATAAATGTTTCTTACCTTTGTTTTTTGATAAATGAAACTTGTATATATATTCTGCAGTTTTATGCAGTGTTATTTTGAATAAAATTAATATAATAAGTTAGGTGTGCTATGATTTCGTATTCTTTCATGAATTATTTATTTAGGTACCTATTCTATATCAAGGTACAAAATAAGCAATGGGTATAACCAAACGACTGTCTGTAGACGGAGAACTGGCTACATAAAAAACCTTGTTATCGCTACATGGCTAATTCCTTTTGTAGAAGGTCCTTTTGGTGTAGCCAAGTTCGAATTGTTTTGTCTGCTTTTGGACATTTTGAAACTGATTTTTTAATTCAAATTGCCAAGAATTTTTTTGTCAATTTTGACGAAAACAATGTCATTCACAATATCGATTTCTTAGTTACCAACTACCACTGCCGTCAAACTGACATTTATAAAAAAAAATTTTACATCCATGAGATAGCAAGTCAAACTTATTATACGTCACTTCTGTACATCATATTTATGTTACAATTCTGTGCAAATCAATAAGTCTTACAGATCTATAAATCCATAAGAAACTGATAAAAACGCATCAATTTTTGTTGATTAATGTCAATTCGTTCATAAGGATCACAGATTCATTGCGATTTTGTTCATAATTCACAGATTTATGAATTTATAAGATTTACATAGAATTGTAACATTATTTGGTGAACATAAAAAGAATGAAACCATTGAAAAAAAATATGTTCTGTGTTTGAGTGTAAACGCTCGAGCACAAGCGCACTTTATATATCTGTCTGCCGTTGTCCAAGCCATGACTTTTTTATTTGCCATTTTGCATATTACTATTCTGATATATAAATATTACATTTAATCCATCGGCATGCATGTATGAGATGATTTTCTCATTTAAAATCTTATTCCAATTTCTGACTTCCAGCACTTAGACACAAGCAAACAGCCAACAATTTATCTGGTTTCTTAGGAATGTATAGAAGCTATTTTCATAATTATAGTACATGTACGTCTTTTATGAAAAAATTAATATTGTAATTTCACTTATTTTACCGATCACCATAAGCCACGGGATCCCGCTACCAGACAAGACGATTTGATCTTGCCTACACAAAAGGATCCTTACATAATGGGAATCAGTCATGTAGCAATGACAAGCTTTTTATGTAGCCAACTCTTAGATTAAGTGCACATGAGTGCATTAGAGTATTTTTACACCTGTGTCTTACAATGTTTTATTTTCGATCGTCTCGATTTCAGTTGAGTATAGTGAATTTTTTCATGAATACATTACTTTTGTGAATGTCAGTTTGACGGCAGTAGTAGTTGGTAACTAAGGAAACGATATTGTGAATGGCATTGTTCTCATCAAAACTGACAGATAATTTCTTGGCAATTTGAATTGAAATATCAAATTCAAAATGTCCAAAAGCCACGGACTCGAGCTGGCAGAAAAGACAAATCGAACTTAACTACACAAGAAGATTATTTCATTAAAGGAATTGGCCATGTAGCGATAACAAGGATTTTTATGTAGCCAGCTCTTAGACTGAATCTCAAATTCCTAGCTATCACAAATATCATTTCCTATTTTTAAAGATAAAGCTCCTGTTATTAAAATAAAACCATTATATTTTTAACTAGGTAAGGCAACAGCAGATACTGTTGCAGTGTACAAAGCGAATGCAGATTAATTTCCTCCAGACCGATCAAAAACGGATTCAATGTAGTCAAGGTCCAATACGCTATGTCAGTAGCGACGGACGCGACTCCATGCGGTAGAAGTTATAAGCTCTTTACTAATACTGACTAGAGCTGTCAAAACAAATATGAAAGAGCATAAAGCCAACAAATATGGAAAATCCTTTGAAAAAGTGGAGATCATCGGGACAAGGTTTAATTTATTGTGTGTCTGAGTGTTCGCACACACAACTGCGCAATGGTGAACTGAAATTTCATTCATTTCCGAATCGCGAATGGGCGTAAGAAACTATGAAAAAGTTATCTTTTCAGTTTGCTTTTATGCAATAATACATACTATCAATCCTTGCACTCTTATGATATTCATTCAACTGTGCTGGACGATTCCAAATCATTGACTGATCAGTCTTGAAGCAGATACCTTCTGTGTTAATTTATATGCAAATTGCAGCTGTATGTTTGCAGTTGCAACTAATATTAAGAATTTTTCGACCTAAATTTACCTGTATCAATAAATTTTTACAGCAATCATGTAAAAAACACAGACACAGATATTAGCGAACTTTGAAATAAGCAGTTGGTGTTTTTTAAATTATATAATGTTTGTACAGTACCAATTTTGAATTATTAAAATAATATTTCAACAATATTATCATTGATCATAGATTGAAGACAAAATATCATGAATGAATCCTTATTAATGAATTTTGACTCATTTAAATGAATGATGTTTTCGGATAACTCGTATCAGGCAAGCAAATATCAAATCATCAGGCATGAATGATGCTGATTCCCTAATGAAGAGTTCAAAATACACCAAATCAAGAAGTTTTTATGATAGTCACACAAATTATTTCCAATTTATAAGAATAACTTGTAAATATCAAATGAAGTTATCTAAAATCACGAGAAAAATTAATATTGTCATATAATAATCAAACAGAACAAACAAGAAGTACACCCGAACGTACGTATTATCATGTCAAGTAGAAAACTATGTTTACACTTATAATAATTTACACATATCTCGACTAATAAATTATACAAATTCAGATTTGTTCTATCACTAAATGTGCCAGGCGTTTCGTACAAAGTAACTCCCGTAATTTCACTATATTCTTCGTTATTTTTAATTTCTTCTTCGTCGCTGACATGAAAACTTTGTACCAATTTTTTCCCTTTGATCAAACTTTTGGATCTAAATATAGGTAAATCAACTTCTTGAGACCTGCATCAAAGTACTTCTGTCATTGTAACAAACTTTCTACTAATTCTGAGTGCTAGTTTTGCAAATTACTTGAGTACGTCAAAATCTGTTGATTGCCACGATTTTAAATATATTAGTAAATAGATGCCAAGTGTCGCCACCAGGACGGCGCTCGCGCCGCGCAAAACGCTACTGACATGGCGTATAGTAAATAAAATTAAATACATTTTTTCACACATTTACTTTTATGAAATATTAAAAAATAATGGAAATTTGTCAATATTCATAATTCTGCAGTATTATTTATTTATTTGTTTATTTATTTATTTATTTATTTATTTACAACCACCCAACAGGATGCTAAGCATCCCAATTATAGAGGGTTGGATAAGCAAAAATACATATGAATTAACATGGACGATGTCGATAATGACAAAAATAATGATAATAATAATACAAAACAGAAAGAATAATAATCATACTTCACAAAATTCACCTTAAATACTCAATCAAATTCCGTTTCAGAACTGATGTGATGAAAAGATACAGAATAGTCCCATTTAATACACAATTTCGAAATTCATGGTCATTTCTATTTAGCCAAGCTTGGTATATGGGAACAGATAGAAAAAATTGCAAAGGTGTCCATGAAATAAAAGAGAAACAAATTTTATTCTTAACCTTCATGAAAAAAATGCAATAAATTTTAAAATTGAAATAAAATGATCAATTTTCATAATATCCCCTATTATATACGGTATAAGTTTATGTAATAAAAAAATATACAAAATTATTTAGTTCACATAAAAACTCCGTAGCTTTCGTAAGCAAAATGAGTTCAAAAGTAGTATTGATTTTTTTTATAGTTTTGACAGCAGCTACAGGTAAATATTCTACTTGATAAATTTAACAAACATTTAACCAAAATAATATTTTCAGCTCAAAATTTGTTCAGTCTATTGCAAAATTTATTTTACAAAGATAATGAAATATCCAGGGAAGACATAAGATTTTTTTTATACAATAAACAATATACAAATGATCCAATGGAAGTAACCACCGAAACCATTGGTCTAAATTTGACAGATCCATTCAAATTTATTATCCATGGATATACTGATAACGCGAATAAACTCTGGATTCTAAATATGAAAAACGAATATCTAAAAAAAGGAAACTATAATGTCATCGCTGTGGATTGGTCGAAACCAGCTGCAAAGCTATATCCAATATCTGCAGATTTCACAAAAACCGTAGGAAAATTCATTGCAGATATGATTATTTATATAAAAGTAACGCTAAATGTTGAAAATGAAAATGTTCACCTAATTGGACATTCACTTGGAGCGCATGCGGCAGGATTCGCAGGGAAATCTTTAGTTGAACGAGGGCATATTATTGATAGAATTACTGGATTGGATCCTGCAGGGCCTTGGTTTTTTTCTAACCCGAAGGAAAGAAGATTGTGTCAGGATGATGCAGCCTTTGTAGATGTTATTCATACAGATGGATACTCGAATGGTTATTATGAGCCCATAGGACATATTGACTTTTATCCTAATGGAGGATACGGGTACATGCCAGGATGTATGGATATAGAGGACTTTAGTTCAATCATAGATTATGGTAAAGTCACAAATTATCTCTTAGTAACTTATGGCCAGGTGTACCACTCTTCAGGAAGACTTGAAGAAAAAACAATAAACTTTATGGCTCGAAAAGTACATGAGTTCAATTCTAATTCGTAGAGACAGTTTCTTGACGTAATTTTAGAGACTCTCAAAATATATACCACCTAGCGGATAATTGGAGAACTGACTCGATGTCGTCATCGTAGGGAACAATCTTCCAGAAATAAGAGACGGGGTCAAGTCAGTTTATTTGGATCAACATCAATTTTTGACATTTGTATATCATCAAGTAATAACAATAGAACAAAATTAAACTACTATGATTCATAATGAATTACAAAATTGGTAGTCATGAATTGAATATGATTTCAAGCATTGTCCTAACTTGTTACCAACATAAACTTGTAGGTCATATTGGTTGTACCAACATAAAATATTCAAATCCCTACGAATAAAGTTATGTCATGACGACATTGACGTAGATATTGCGACTTGTCTTCAAGCTGTCTCTACGAATTAATTACCGCATATTGAGAATCTGTAGAATCTCAACCTCCAAAAATAATGGCTCTATGGTTCCATCATAGCTGCCTTTATATACTGAATTTCAAATCAATATCTTTAATGTTGTGAAAATTATGCAAAAAAATTAAAAATTTGTGTGGAGCCTTATAACTTTATTGTTTGTTTCAGTTGCTTGTAGTCACGTAATGGCGTATATATATTTTATTGAAAGTATCAATTCAAACGAATTCATCGCCAAGCAGTGTGAAGAATATTCCAAATACATAAATGGAGAGTGCTCAAATAATTCAGAAGCAATTATGGGCGAAAATGTAGATCATGCAGCTCGTGGGAATTTCTACTTAAATACTAATGCCAATCCTCCTTTCGCAAAAAATGGTTCACTTTAATTTGTAGTGGAATTTGTACAAACTTATATGTATCCATTAATTCATTATTATATTAAAAATAGTGATTACATGTTACAGATCATGATTATTATTGTATGAACACAGCCCCATATTTGAATTAGCATTCAACAAAAACTTGTTGTGAATATATGAGCAAGAAAAAATTTGCTACGTTATAATGACTTTATTAGGGGGTATTTTACTAATGAATATTATTAAAACCACATTTGAACAACGTTGTGTGAGTCATATCCTGTATCCTGCATTTCATAAATATTCTCATGCAGTGAAAGTTAAATAGCGAATTTTTGGTATAATTCACTTGATTCAAACTCTAAACAAATAGCAGTTATGTTATAAACCTAATATCTCATTCAGAATAGAAAGAGAACCACAGAAATTAAGCTTAGTAGCTTTGTAGTAGACAAATGAATTCAGAGAAGCTCCAAAATTGTGATTAAGGTTTGTATTCACCAAAAACTCTTACGGCATTTCTTAAAGTTGAGGCTCTCGAATGTATTAAATAATTTATACCAGTTCTTTTTTTGTTGTGATAAGTAGTTAAATTTTTTTTCTATTCAGTAAAATAAGTTGGAAATTCTCTTGAGAATGTGCAGAAATTCAGACCTTATTTGAAAAAAATATCAGTAGTTCGCATTATCCGAATATTTTTAACAAGGAACAAAGTAAATTGATGACGGTGGGGATTGAGTTTAATGTCATCCTAAATAGTGAAAAATGGAAATAAAAATACTTGGATTTCTATATGTCTTCGTATTCCTGCTATCTGGTAAGTTTCATATTTATAATGTATTTGAAAATATTACGTTCACAAAATCTCGTAGGTTTTATTATAAAAGGTATAGTCAATAGATGAGGCTTTTTAAAAGAAACATATGAAATGTCAAAATTTTTATATCAATTTGGAATCGGTATTGAGTCGATTGACGACAAGGAATGATTATAAAAGACGGTTGTTTTCTACAATTCGAAATTACGACTATTCTCTGATTTTGTGGCCAGTACACCACAGAGAATATTATAATTCAGTGATAATCTTACTAACATTTTGTCCTTCGGTAGGATTCGATCCCGCGACCTTCCGATTACAAATTAGCATATTTGCATGTTTGAATAGTCATACCAGTGCAGACATTTGAAATTCATCTCATGATATTATTGTATTACTTGCAGTTATAAGAATCCTTTGGTCCATATATAGAAATATATGATACCAAAGAAGTTGATGAAAAAAGCTAATAATTTCGCTCAGCGTTTAATAATGTGTCCAGTTATTTGTCAGTTTTTGAAGACTCAATCACCTGCAGCTCTCATGTATCAGTTTCTTACGATTCCTTGTTCTTCATAAAAATGACAATGATCTTAACGTTGCAATTAGCATGTAGTGGGCTAAAGAAATAGACTGCTGCAATGCTGTTCAAATTCATATATTTTACAGGCTTAGAAATTAAGAAAAAATAAATAATTATGAGTCAACATTTGTTGATTAATAACAATTAATTCATGAGAACTACAAGCTCATTGCGATTTTCTATAAAATTCACAAAGGCTATAGTGAAAAAGTGAGGAAGTTGAATCACATTTCACTTCTGCACAAACAACAAGAAAAAGTAGGAAAGAAAGAGACAGGTAGATGCACAATAATTCATTGAGAAACGACTGTTTTGAGCTCATCCACATTGCTTTCTTTATTATGCATATCCTTTCCAAGCAATTTTAGCATCCTTTTCCTTCGAACTCATCCCAGATCTGCAAAAATATGTTTGTTGAAGGAATTCAGCCAGTTTTCAAGAAATTTATCATTCTTAGCATATTTTTCCACACTAAGGACCAGTATTTCTGTCCTTGGTTTACCTTAAACGTAGCTTAATTTCCATAGTGATGATTGTTAGAACAATTGTTTCTAAAGTAATTAAGCTTCGCTTAAAATAAACCGAGGACTGGAATACCGGGCCTTAGAGAAAGATTACTTACTTTTTTATATCGAAAAATATTCTGAGTAACAAACAGGAGAAAATTCTAAGCATAACCTGTTATCGCCATAATTTAGAGCAGTGGTTTTTAACCTGTGGGCTGCGAGACCCAAAGGGGTCGCAAAATCTTATTTGGAGGGTAGCGGGCGCATTTCAGGTAAAAGTATAAAGCAAGGGTTGTAGGTCCTACACTATGATAAACAAATGACATTTATTATTTCAAAGCTTTCCTTGTCAGCTCCAGATATCGTTCTTTTATTTTTTCATCCCGAGGACACCAATCTTCTGGAAATTGTATACTATTCTACCATGAACATCAAAATCTATAAAATTCTCTTTCATCTTCCTGGTCAAATCAGTCAGTTGTACTGACATATCCGAACAAGAATTTAGGATCCATCTATGCCCATTGTCAGCTTCAGAGTGCAGTTTTGGAGAGTAAGCTGATTAATTTCTTTTCCAAATTATGCAAGTTCTCAAAGTTCTGTATCACGCAAGGAATTTTATAGAGCAAGATCTCAGGCCCGCCAGACGTTACTTGTTTTCTGAGAAACAAAATGTGTGGAATAGAGTAGTGTTAGTATGTACTTTGATCATACGCATACTTGCTAGTCTGTGCCGACGGCCAATTTACAGATAGGAGGTGCTAGCGGTACGTTAAGACATTATTCACTTCTCTTAAAGTCTTGAGTGCTGATTTTGATGTATATTTCAGAGACTATAGTTAAAAATTGATAATCAACACTGCTAGACAATTTCCATCGATGGTAATTTCTGCTAGACTCTTTAAAGCTTACAAAGAATAACGTGATCTTGCTTATGGTCTGGATGCTAGTTTTTATATATGACACTCAGGGTACAAATTCAATACTTTTTGTTAATAGCCACATCAATTGTAGGGCTAAACATCCTTCAGACACAATTAAATACCTCCGTGAGTAACAGCGCGAGGTCACTATTTGTAGACTCAATAGTGAGCGAAGTATCTATGAGCATTCAACTCATCCTTGGTCTGGCTGTTTACAAAAAGGATTAAACTGCTCACTGAGTATCATACATAAAAATTAGGACTCAGACTATAAGTAAGATAACGTTATTTTTTTGCGAGCTTTAAAGCGTTCAGCAGGAATTACTGTCGATGGGAAATGCCTAGCAGTGTTGATTATCAATTTTCAACAATATTCTCTAAAACATACATGAAAATCAGCACTCAGACTTCAAGATAAGTGAGTAATGTCTCAACGTATCTATAACATCTCGTATCTATGAATTAGCCGTCGGCACACACTAACAAATATGCATATGATCAAAGTACCAACTAACACTACTCTAATCCACAAATTTTGTTTCTCAGAAAATTAGTAAGGTCTGGCGGGTCTGGGATCTTGGACTATTAGAGCATACTATCAACGATTGGCCCATTGCAACTTCTTTGACGATCTTCTGAATGCAAGCGAAAGATTCAAACATATTTTTTGTAAAGTTTCGTGAGAAATCATTTGATTTTATTTTTCGCCGTTAGAATATTCTTTTCTAGTCTTTAAAGAGTCTTGGCTGAAATATTCAGATTCTATAGGAACGTACCCTTGTCTCCATGAATGATTCTAAATAGTCGAGTTTTCAAAGCTTCACCTTTAATAGAGTTTACATCTAATACGTCATCTTTGAAATTACTGATATTCTTTTATTAAGATCCTAGTAAAGGGGTCGCATATTCAAAAAGGTTGAAAAACACTGATCTAGAGAATCATCGCCTTTTCGACTATTTATTGCCTCAATAAGTTTCACCATAGTATCAACTAATGCTTAGCAATCATCTCTGGAGTGAAATTGCTGCTAATTTTCTGGAGACGAGCACTTGACTTAGGAACATTGCTTGCGTGCTAAGATCGGAGTGTCTTTATAATATGCTACAAGATTTCCATCGGTAAGGGATCTTGACTACTAAACGTCCATTTTGAAAGTGAAATATTGATTTCCAACATCCAATTCCTCACATTTTTAGCTGTACGACAAACAACATCATCTTGTTGGGAGATAAAGTCAAAATTATTTGAATCCATTCGTCCATTTTTGGTCTTAAATCCTTTTATAAAACATTAAATTATCTATCAGCGTTTATGATGACATCTACAAATGTATTGTGCCGTCCTCTTTAGCAAACATAGATATTCAAATTATCACGAGGCCGAAACCAATTTTCTGAAGATTATTTCACTCATGTCAATTATACTGACAAATTATAATAATAAATTCCTTGCCAACGGAAATTTACCTCGGTAAATTCTCGTTACCTCGGTAAATTCCCGTTGGCAAGCGATTTATTGCGATAAATTGCCTTTGTCATCGAGAAACAATACACAGTTCTAATATAAACAAACAATCAGTTCTCGAAAATGTCAAAATTTAATCATTTTGGAAATGCATTTTTCGCCGAAAGTAATGAAATTGAAAACAAAAAGTCTAAAAATACAAGAGTATATGGAGACAATTTAGTGCATTTTTCAATAAAAAAAGTTAGTAGTTGCAACTAACATTATTAGATAGGTACTTATAGTAGCAATTTCATTCGAGAAATATTCTCCACAAATATCACTGGCGACTTTAATTTTATCACAAATTTTTCTTTCAAACATTGATTACCTTTAAGCAACATCCTTCGAGTCATCTGCTCAGATGAAATCCCTCGAGCTATGATGCTCTCGTGATTCAATAGGACAGATGACTCTCACGATGTTGCTAGGTAATCAATGTTTTCAAGAAAAATTTATCGATAAAACTACAGTCCCTTGTGATATTATATACGATAATTAGTATCATGGATTTATGCTCGAGACTTTATGATTCGGTCTTGACTGCTACTAACGCAAACTTCAAATCTTGTTCCGTCGTTCAGAGTATGAAGTGTCGAAGTCCTGTATTATAAGGTGACCTAATTAGGATTGATGTTTGCGTTGGTAATAGGCGGAACCCAATCATAAAGATCAAGAAGTAATCTATCACACTAAGTTTCTTCGGAAGAACCACGCTTCTGGCCTTCGCGATGATTTGTAAATTCATGTCAACTAGAGGGGACGACGTCTTGAACGCTAGTAGATGCATTAATGTTATTTCAAAGGACTTGAAGCCATAAATTGAATAAATGTGATCATATAATTTCAAATGTAGTCCAGATCCCTTGCCGATCGAAATCTTGTACGCATATCATGAAGTAGATAGATGCTCGGATCATAGCCCGTAAACAATGCTCCAGAGTAACGTGCACGTTTCTTAAAAATCAGCAGCTTCTTCATTCCAAATAGTTGCTAAACATCAGTTGACACCATGTAGAGACTTATCAAGACGGTAAAAAGTCGAAAAGATAATGTAACGCAAACAAAATTTTCGTTGGTTTTCTGCATTTTGGAAGTATTATATTGAATACTAAAAAATTTTCCTCTTTTCGTTACTCAAAATATTGCTCAATATGCAAAAAATGGATGAAAATTTTCTAAGTAGATAGAAAAAGAAATTACTTATAAGGCTGGTTAATGATGGATTTAATTTAGGAATTTACGTTTAGAAATTTAGATTTAGAAATATAAAATATATATTAACCTAAGTATTTATGATGGACTTAATTTACGAGTTTACATTTGAAATATTAATTTCTAAATCGAAATTCCAAATCCAACCAATCACAAATAAATATCGATTGTCACAGTGAAACTGTCAAACTGGCACCTGTCAAACATAACGAATGGATTATCAATCGTAGTAGAATATGATAAATCCATACTGATCACAAGAAAAATTTTACCTACCTATTTTCATTCTTAATATATGAACCATACATTAGGTCAAATATTTCACGTGTGAATAATATGTGATTGGCAACATTCACAAAATTTAAATTCTTCATAATCCAGAAGAAGACTCGCGAATTATAAATCTAAATTTGTAAATGTAAATTCCTAAATTAAATCATGCATAAACCAGTCTTAATTCATTCAATTCTCGGAAAACTTTCCAAATTTCTTCAAAAAACATATTCTTGAGGAGCTCTAGTCACAATTTTAGAATTTTTGTTGTCCTAACAATTTATTAATTTATTATATAATTTTATTTTCACTTAAAAAACAGAAATTTTTTGCGGTTGAAACATTGAGTTTGTAATTATTTTTATACAGAACTTTTTTCCCAATAAAATATATTTATATTCTTGTTGATTTGGTCAGTTGGTTTAGGACGGAGCTTGCATGCATATATTCTTGAATTGAATTGTTTCAGCATAATGTTTCAAAAGGGCTCAGAGAGTTGTAGTTGATATTGCACATTGTTTATCCTAAAAACTATCAGAGAATCGTAATGTCCAAATAAAATAATTTGTAAAAAATTGCAAGATCTTTAAAATGAAATTCATATTTTCCCTGATACAAAAGAGAATATTCACTATTACCGAAAGAAATAAAATATAGAATATTATAAAAAAAATTAAATTAAATAGCGTATTCCACAGATTTCGTTTTTATTCAGTAGAAAATTCAAAGCAGACTCCAAATTAACTCTCTCTACCATAACCAACAGAACAATTCACGCTACAGTCTAGTAGTTGGGATTCCTGTCACATGATATTTCTTTATGTCTTTTTTCATTAATAGGTACATTTTAACATGTAATTTATGATTTTACAATAAATGATTGATGAATGTCCCTGCAAAAAATGATACATGAATTATATATTTTTCTGTGCATCATTTGCCTAATTGATTCAAATTTTACTTTCACTGTGTCATTCTTTTTGCTAATATTAGTAATTTGTTGCAGTATAAAAGAAAAAAATTTTTTTTCATCCAGCTTATATCTGTTGAGCTTTTAAAGATACAATGAAAGTTGAAAATATTAGATATGTGAGTTTAAAGCATATATAATTGAATAGACAAAATCAGATTTTTATATCAGTTGCTCGTCGTCTGTTTCAAAATGGGCAAAGCCAACTAAACAATAATCAGAATTCCACTCCATTCACAGATTTCTTATCTGAAGCAATTATTACAAGCAAACCCCTAAGCGAAGAAATGAACTTTCAACTCTACACAAAAGAAAGACCCGATAGTCCTATAGAACTTCAGACTGGAAAGCCACTGTATCAATCTATAAATTTGAGACTTCCATGGAAGTTTCTTGTTCATGGTTATTTCGTCAATCCAGCGACTTCATGGCTCGTCCCAGCAAAAGAAGAATTCTTTAAGAAAGGAGATTACAACATTGTCTACGTTAATTGGACCGTACCAGCTACTCAAGATTATTTGTTATCACTATTGAGTACAATGGTTTCGGGGAGAATTTTGGGAGAGCTAATTATTTATTTAAGCGTAAATGGGGTCTCATTAGATGATATTCATATTATTGGGCACTCTTTAGGAAGCCACCTTTCCGGTTCTGCAGGAGAGTATGTAAGAGACAACGCAAGAAAAATATCAAGGATAACGGGTTTGGATCCTGCTGGTCCCTTTTTTGAATACAGAGGGTTTTTTGGTCCGGTAATTGATACAAAACTTATACTCACTCTTCTTGAACTCTATAGTAAATGAAATGGAAAGGAAGTCAAATAGATAAAAAATATATTTCATTAAATATTGGGAGACATATCAGCTAGCATTTGAACCATTATTATTTCACCTAGTATAGTCATAAGTACTTGAAGTTTTCGATGGAATTCTAAAGAATTCTTGTAGACAAAAAGTTACTTTTTTTATATAAAAAAAGTCTGTTATAAGCAACTAAATTTTAAATTGATATGTGCACATAAATCGATTCACATATCTCCCAAATGGCGTTCGTTCTGATACATGGCTATATAATTTTTAGGATGAAACAGAAGCACTAGAACCAGCAGTAGTAGAAGCATTGAAACAAATGAATCCAGATTTTTTCCAGGTGAGTAGAGGTATTTGATGCTTTAGTCTCACATTTGGATAAACAACAATTTAATATCAACAGAACATACCATTTTTAATTTCCGAACAATTTCGACTTTCAAAAGAGGATGCAAACTTCGTTGACATTGTTCATACAAATGGGGGATTTTTAGGGCTTTCCGCAATTATTGGTCATTGTGATTTTATTGTAAATGATGGAGAACGGCAACCTGGCTGTACTAGCGGTAAATATTTAAGAAACTTATTTAAGTCATAATATGTGAAAGATTTCACAAAATACTCTACACCTCCTCATGTGTGTACGCGTGTCGGTAAGCATTTGGCGACAATCACTTGTTATAGCCGTATATTAACGAAGTCATTTTGGGCATTTGCGAATGAATTCAACCTATTATGTACCTCTCATTATCTTTTACTTCTTTCAATTAATCATTAAATCGTTCAAGTCCATGAAACCAATCAAAAAATTAATTCTCCTCTTCTGGTTGCCCGTAATTGATTGGCGAAAGAATAAATTTTCGAAATTGGCAAAAGGAAGCGGAGACACCAGACACCAGACGTTGAAGTAAGAACAATAGTGATTATCCCCATAAATAGGGGAGAAATGCCTTGAAAACTGGTCAAATGCGAAAAACACAATTTTTATACTTGTCTTTTGCTTGTGTACTAAATTTCTTCCTATTGATAAACAGCTTTATACGCTTCTTGAACAATATAATATTTCTTATGCAATGTGCAATTTATTTCTAATTTTGTTTAAGAGAGGTGTAGTCATAAAAGATCGGAGGGAATATTCATTGAATCAATCAATCAAAATAATTTTGTTGCTAAAGAATGTTCATCTTATGAAGAATACGAAACTGGAGTATGTGCAAATAGAGCTACAGCTATTATTGGAGAAATGAATAATCCTGATACTAGAGGAATATTTTATTTGAAAACAAGTTCTGCATCTCCATTTGGATTGGGGAACATTTAAATCTGGATTACATCTTGTTTTACTATAAACTTTCACCATGTATTAATTAAATTTTCTGCTGCTCAAATTTTTCTGAATGTATCACCTATTGTTACGATTGTATTACAGATTGGTAGCTTGGTAAAAAATGGATATTTCAATGAATTAAATATATACGAAAACTCTTTTCGTTCGTGACCCAAAAAGGCACCATTTATTATAGGTTGCCATTTATAGGAAAAATACAGCTGTAGGCTTGAGATATTTGAATTTAAAATTCCTCGCTAGATGTTAGTGCATATTGAAAAACTGATTTAAATTAACAACAAAAAATAGCTTCTTTCGAACGTAAGGTGAATTTGTAAAATTGACTGTAAATTTATTGGCAGACGGTCTACACATATTTAGGCAAAGTAAAATTATTACCTATCAAAATAATTTCTTACAATAAGATTCTAATCGATTTTATGAACTTGTCTTACGTTAAAAAAAATGGCAGACTGTAAAAAGTTATTGAAAGAAGCTATTTTTCGATTCACATCAACATCTAGCAGGAATTTAATTTCTTAAGCTTGAAGCTGTAAATCATACCTCTCCTATAAATGGCAGCCTGCAAAAAAAAATTGAATATACCAAATGTATTCTCACATTACCATATGTTAATAGATTATCAAACTAATCCCTTCAATAAAATTCTACTCTGTAAAGAAATATGTAATGCTTCTATTTTTTAGGTCATGTATTTTGTAGGAATAAACAACAAGATTCATATGTCTGGAATAATGTTTCTGGGGTATTTAAACTATAAGGGAACTATAAAAAGTTTTTAACCAAAATTTTATTACTTCCTTTTGGGAGCCCTCGCATAGCTACAAAAAATAGTATGAAATTCGGAAAGTATCTTCTTGAGCTCTGTTTAAAGTTGATCATGACGAGTACGTTATATTATATTCAATAATATTCATTAAATCCTTTGAAAACAGCATTACGATTCAAACCTCACCATAGTTGAATCAACTCACAAAGATACAAAACTCAAGCAAAAACTCTATTGTGAATATATTCACAAAAAAATTTCAGCTGTATATTTAATTTATAATTACTCTATTAACAGAGAAGTCTCCAAAAGCAATAATTATCATTATTATCCCATTTAAACATCGTTATGTTACTCATATCCTGGGTCATATTGACGCTTCGAAAAGCTTGAATAATAGATCATTATTTCCCTGTGCCTATAATTTGGTGAATCGAGGCTTCAAATGAATATTTATACATCATTGCAAAATTTGGTTGAACTAGACCAGTTTGATTTCACAGAAGTTTAAAATGAGTAGGTTTTTACAAATGTTGGTATTTTTTCTGTCTGGTAAGTTTTATATCTATTTTATAGAAATTTTCCTCTCTAAGTTACTTTTGAGCAGAGCATCTTTTAGCATATAAAATAGTATAGAATCTTTTTTTAATATGGGAAAACTGTTGTTCAACAAGATAATAAATGACATCCTATTGTTCAACATTCACTAGAACTACATTTTAATTTATATACCTACAAATTCTTGCAAAATCACAAAGCCGATTATACCGTCTGCGTCTGCATAATGTTTTCAGTTTTGTACTAAACTAAAAAAATTAGATTCCACAGTTTATTCAAGTTTGTATAGCTGTTCATTTTGAAACGGTAAAAAATTAGTAGGTTAATATTGTCATTATTGAATGATTATTGAATTTTTAATTTATCATAAGGAAAACTACTTATATAACAATAAAAAGCTCGGGTTCATGAGCTTCGTCGTTCTCTGTATTTATTATTTGCAGATTTTCTATCCGATGCAGTCATTACTACAAAGCCAATCGGCGAAGAAGTATACTTTTACCTCTACACAAAAGCAACACCAAATATTTCAATAGAACTTAAAACTGGAGCTCCATTGGACCCAGCTATAAATTCAAAGCTTCCATGGAAATTCTTTACTCATGGTTTTAATAATAGTCCGAAAATTGCATGGTATCAATTATCAAAAGAGGCATACTTTCAAAACGGAGATTACAACATTGTTTACGTCGATTGGTCCGCAGCAGCTTATCAAGAATATTTTTTGTCAGTATTGAGTGCAATGGACTCAGGCAAAGTTTTTGGAAAGCTTATCATCTATCTAAGTGAAAATGGAGTCTCATTAGATGATATACATCTTATTGGACATTCTCTAGGAAGCCATTTGTCTGGATTTGCAGGAAAATATGTTAGGGACAATGGAGGAAAGGTTGCAAGAATAACGGGACTAGATCCTGCTGGTCCGTTTTTTGAATACAGATCTAATTATGGTCCGGTAATTTGTTATCTATTTAATTTTGAGGAGATTAAAGAATAGAAAGAGCTTCATCGCTTATGTTTTTGCGGGATGGAGGGAATATAATAGGCATAGGATTGTTATTTAAAAACATCATATTTATCATGCCTTTGCTTATCATCTTGCATACATCGGGAAACATTTTAAATACTTCCAGAGATAAAAAAGTAACAGAAATAACAAAGGAGAATTCTTCTTTTCTTCTTAAAACAGTGACATATATTTTTAATTAGATCAATATCTTCTACCATTCTTTTCTTCTACTATTTATAGATTTTCCTTCAATTTACTATGGTATACATTCTTCTTGAATCCAGAATTTTTTGAATCTTCAACAAAACATTTTAATGTTCTAAAGTGAACATTAATATGTATTTATATAATAGCTATCTACAATCGAGTGCGTCAAAATAATATTTTTTCTACAGACGTCAAAAAATGATGACATTTGTACATCAATATTAGTATGCGAAATGTCGCATTGGAGTTGTTAATCACGACAACGGGCACGTAGTATTTCGTGCATTGATTTTATTTTATTATTTTAAGGAAAATAACTCTACTAATTTTTGTATTTTAATATGATTTTAAAATTTTATTATAATTTTTTGACCTCTGTAAAAAAAAATTTGTATGCAACTCGTGCACGAAATTTCTTTGAGGCTTTTATTCTCAAGCACCAAAGTATAATTTCTTGCACTAGATACATAAATAACTATTACAGTGCAATAGCTTTGTTTGAGAAAATACCGCGATGCGCGATTTTCTTATTAGCTATTAGCTCCCTGTTTCTTGTCTCCAATTTTGTCTGTGTGGTTTCATACCAAACGATTTGTTAAGTAAGAGTTTTACGCATCCCTGTCTTACAACCATTCAAACGCATTTCAGTTAAATTTCTGTGAATTCATATTTATAGCAATTCTCATTGATCCATGTGTTCGAATATTTGTTGCATGGATTTGAACTAGTACTTTGGACTCTGTTGCTATGTGCTCTTCAACAATTGTCAAAATATGGAAGCTGAGGGCCAAAGAAATTTTTTTTTTGGAGGCAATACGAGTGTACATAAGCATTATGACATTCGATCAACAATTTTGATAATGAGGCTTACTGACAAGTTTAATAACTGGCTTCGTGTCATGATGTTCAAATTTACATTCTTGCTCCATAATAAAATATTTTGTACGATCCTCTTAAACTTCTTCCAACATAAACGATGCATAAACTTAATGTTTTTTAAATTTGATAAGACATCCAGCGCTACTAAGATCAACACACACGAAGCAGTTAAAATATAACCTAGAAATTTAGTTTTTTGTGAATTCATGTCAGTAGCAATATACAACAGCAGTTACCGATCTATTCGTTGGACCGGCTATTACAATTAGTATCCAATGTTATCACTTAAGACTGGAAAAAATCTTGTATGCAATACCGGTGTAAAGAAATACCTACATATATTGAGAATTTAGTCAAAAATTCGACAAGCCTAATCACCCAATTCTTGGCCTCATATCATAATACTCAAATTTATACTTTTACTACAGAGTAGTAATTTGTGCCACAATGTGAATTCCCAGAAAAATGAAACTTAGCGTACACAAATTCAATATCATGCATGCATTGATGCTGGTGGAGTTGCGATACGTAAATATAATGAAATGGAAAAAAATCTGTTTACGCAACACTCGTGATGTATAAAAGACTAAGAGCCAGTTTCACTAACGTCAGTAAAATTTATTTGAAGATTATCTTGATCTAGTAACTATGGCAATAATTGTATCAATAAGGGTTGTCGGATAAAATAAACTTAGGATAAATTTAAAGACGTTGGTGAAAGCGGACCTCAGTGTTGTCAGAAAAAACAATAATTTTTCCATAATACCTGCAATGATACAACGCGTTTAAACGCCTGTTTTGTCAGTCGAAAAAAGACAATTTCAGACAAATGCTAGTGTAGCCGGGCAGAAACAAGCATATTTCTGCCCTAGGGGAGAAACTAGTCTATTTCTTCCCTAGGGGAGAAACAAGCTTGTTTCTGCCCGCTGAATTCATTTCTTTCATCGTTTTATCCCTGACAGAGTCGCATTTGTTCATTGTCAATCTCTAAATAAAAATCATATAACCTCAGTTAATTTGACAGTTGTTGTATTCGTAACTGTGAATTAAATTAAAAAGAGGATTAGTTTCAAGAAAAGAAAGTATGAATAAGATAATTTCAAGTATACTACAACATCTTATTGATAAAGCACAAGCAGCTACTCTCGACTTGTTATTTGCAAAATCCAAAGAAAAATATTCACTTTGTTATGACAAATTTGCAATATGGAAAGTTTCAATGCAGGTATTATGAAAAATACAATATGTGGCACGGGACAAAGCACGATTTCAGCCGAGGGTGATGCCAGCCCTCACTTCGCTTGGGCAAGCAACATTCACCCTCAGTTGAAATTGTCTTGTTTTGTCCCTAGCCACACAATATACTATTGCCTAATCTCAATTTTACCAATGCGGTTTCAAATTTTAAATATAAGTCCTACATGGAATACACATTTTTAAATAATTATATTGACAATACTTTTTCCGATTCATATTACTAGATAAAATTACAACTCCTAACTGACTGCACTACACTTCTTGCTACGACTGTAGCGATGGTACTACCTTAAATGGTGTTCAGTACAAAATATTTTCTGATATAGTTGTTTCGATAGAATAAAGAATCAGCGTGCAGAATTGAGTGTTGATAAACAAAAATTTATTGTACTTCCTACAACCATACTACTATGACTTATAACATATTTGATAATCAACTAACAATTCTTATTTATACTCTCCTAGGGGAATCAAACAGATATAGATCCAACAGCAATGGATATAATAAGGAAAATAAACCCAGATATATTTCAAGTATGTTCAATAAATGGATGTTGCAATATTGTAATTCTGTGCTAAGCTATTTTTCAACAAATTTTTATAATCTAACAAGAATAAATGCATTTGTATTTACTTCTTTTTATAGATCCATTAATCTTTAAATCTTATAGATTTCCACAGAATTTCAAAATTGATTTCAATAAAATATGAATGAGTTGCAAAATAGTATCTTATTTTATAATCAATTCAAAAACTTTGCCCATAGGACAAGGAGTTTTTAATTTCTGATCAATACCGGCTATCAGAAGAAGATGCCAACTTTGTGGATGTTGTGCATACGGACACTGGACATTTCGGAATATTTGCAAATATTGGCCATTGTAATTTCGTAGTAAATGGCGGGAGGAGCCCACAGACAGGCTGTAAAACTGGTAAATACCCTGTGTTATTAAAATTCCCCTCAATTGTTATTATTAAAAGTATAAATTCTATCCAAAACAATTTTTCAAGAGTAGAATACGGAACACGATTCGTAATGTAATACGATTATATTCTATTTTTAGTTCAGTATGTTGGTGATCCTTTCATTCGAAATTTTTTAATATTGGAACGTGGCTGAAGGATCAGAAAAACAGTATAGTGAAGAAACTATGAGTTTAATTGGACGTTTCGGTACCAAAACGACTCGTCACCATCAAAAGATAGATGTAGATATTTTTTACATTATGTTGTAAATTAAGTTTACCAATTTGGAGAAATTATTGAAATTCAAGTATTAAAAAAGTAAAATACAAAGTTTTGTTCACCATGACCTAATGTAAAAAATATCTACATTTTCCAGCTGATGATGGCGGACCGTTTCAGCGCCGAAACGTCCAATTAAACTTACAATTTCTTCACTATACTGTTTTCTCTGATCCTCCGATCACTTTCCAATATTAAAAAATTATTATGTTTTTATTAATTTATTCAAGATCATTGCGGTCATATGCTAGCGGTGAATTTATTACCCGAATTCAGCCAGAACAATTTTGTTGCTAAAGAATGTTCGTCTTACGAAAGCTTCAAAAATGGAAAATGTACAGATGGAGCCACAGCTATAATGGGAGAAAATACTGATCTTAATACTAGAGGAGTATTTTATTTGGATACAAATCCTGCACCACCATTCGGGTTAGGAGACATTTGAATTTTTCTTATTACTATTAACTAAATCTAAAAGTCAGAACCATATTTTTACTATCGACAAGTTTATCTGGAATTGTATAGATGTAATATAAATTGTATTTGTATAAACAGTTATTGGTGTAATAAATAATTGATATTCCTTAAAATGTGTACTTACTATTATTTTTGCTTGAAGAAAATTTGTTAGTTTGAATTGTAGTTATTTCCCTAGCAACAATATTTACAGTCTGAAAACTATCATTTTATTGGACTGGCATTTTAAAATGTACTTGAACTCCAATATCAAAATGATAGACTTAATATTCATAATAATAAATTGTTTTATATATTTGAATTAAATTAATTATGATACATCGGAAAATGAATTGGAAATCTTTGAAAATTTCAAGATTATCAAACATTGAGGTTTTCTTTTCAAATTTTGAATCATTCTGAGTAGAAGTATTTGATGCTTTAGTCCCACATTTGGATAAACAACAATTTAATATCTACAGAGCATACCATTTTTAATTCCCGAACAATTTCGATTAGCAATAAATCTGCCTAATAAAAACATAATAACAAACGATATTCAATCTACAAATAACAGTTTGTGTTAGTGATGTGCTTTACTTGTCATTGATGTCATTCAAATAAATTTATGCCTCGCGGACTCGCTGCAGTCATGTTGCCATTTCTGTGATAATCAAGTAAAAATTATTATAAGCAAATATTTGTTCTAACAAAACCTCAATTTCATTTCAAACGACTGAATGATCCAAAGTTGTTGTACACCACTTGAAAAAATCTAAATTATAATAAAAAAATGTATTCTGATGTTATTCTTACAAAAAATCTAGTATAAAATGTAACTAATATTGTATTATTCACAATAAGCTTTTTTTATACTTATCAATATGTAAGTTTGATCTGTGAATGAATTCTATTTTAGTGTCCTGATGAAGGCTTAAGCTAAGCCGAAAGCTAGACGAAATTTTAAAAGAGAAATCTTTTATTTTGGCCACAAACATAAGACTGCCACGTCTACAAAATATCTGTCTCCTTAACTAATTGCAGTCGCGAATAATCTTAACTTATATATAAATAGAGTGTTTAAAAAAAGGATATAATTTTTTTATGGCATATACATTTCGATGTCTTATTACACAATCAAAAATGATTTTTTTGAATATGTTTTCGTCTGAAACTTATACAAATCTATTCTTTCACCAATCACCGCCAAATTTTGCAGTACTATGCTTAAATAGTTATTTATGTATCTAGTGCACGAAATCATTCTTTGGTGCTTGAGAATGAAAGTTTTTTGTCGAGGCGCCAGCCGAGACACAAATCATTCGAAAGCACCAAAGAAATTTTGCGCGCGTGTTACATACAACATTTTTTCTACTGACGTCAAAAAATGTTGGAAAAAAATCATTAAAATCATAGTAAAATACAAAAATTTAGATTTATTCTATTGCAATCTAGTATGTTGTTCTGTAACTACGCAAACAAAATTTAACGAATGCTCGCATATGTCAGTTAAATTTTTCTAAACAAATTTGGTCAGCGTCACTTTTAGAAAACCTATTTTCAATCGATGTAAATATTGGAAATGGCAGAAGATATTAACGAAGTAGCAAATAATGCAATTGCTAACCTATTACCCAAAAAATCAAGAATACAATATGAAAATGCATACAAACAATTTAAGGATTGGTGTTCGCTCAAAAATGTATCAAGAGTAAATGAAAACGTTCTTTTCGCTTATTTTGAGGATAAATCCAAATCAGTCAAGTCTTCTACACTGTGGTCACTATACTTTATGTTGAAATCTACTCTGGACATAAAAGAAAACATCAATGTGACAAAATTTTCGAATTTAGTGCCGTATTTAAAGAAAAAATCTGTAAGATATCAGGCAAAGAAGTTAAAAGTTTTAACGGGGGAACAAGTAAATCAGTTCATATCAGAAGCAAATAATGATGACTATTTATTGATGAAGGTAATTTTTTCGATTTTCCTGTAATTATCATTGAAATCATAAGATTTTTTTAAGGTTTTGCTGATTATGGGCATTTCCGGGGCGTGTCGTCGGGACGAACTTATGAAGATGACAATTGATGATGTAGAGGATGCCGGTCGCGTATTGATAGTCAAAATACCCTATACCAAGACAAATGTTTCACGAACATTCACAGTGACAGTTCTCAATCACATCAAATTATATCGGAAGTATCTGACCCTTTGTCCTATTCATACTACAAATAAACGTTTATTCTTAAGATACCAAAAAGGTAGATGTTACAACCAAGTAGTTGAAGTTAACACCATTGGTTCAGTTCCGTCAATGATCGCAAGATACCTCCAACTACCAAATGACAAAGCCTACACCGGCCACTGTTTCAGGAGGACATCTGCGACACTCCTCGCAGATGCAGGAGCAGACATAAGCTGTCTGAAGCGCCATGGAGTATGGAAATCCTCCAATGATGTCGAAGGGTATATTGAAGATTCCATAGAAAATAGAATAAAAATATCAAAAAAAATTTGGGGTTGTGAAACTGAAAATTCATCTTCACATATTTCCACTAGTACTAATGCCCCACCAGCACAATGTACTATAACCAAGAACATGAAAAATGAAATATGTGAGAATAAGATTGTCAAAGAATGTTTGGATGTTTCTACAAGTGGAATACATATAGGGACATGTAGCGGTTGCACTATTAATTTCAATATATATAGCAATAATGATAATAGTTAATGTGATTTCATAATATTCAAATAGAGCGATTTGTTTCATCTATTCCAATTTATTTAAAAAATGTGATCATTTTCGTCGTGCACAAAATATTTTTCGCTCTAGTGCGCAAAATACTTTGTGCACGTTGTCGTGATAAATAACTCCAATGCGACATTTCGCATATTATTATTGATGTACAAATGTCATCATTTTTTGACGTTTGTAGAAAAAGTAACTTTCGTCAAGAACAATTTTTCAAATTTTATTGCTTCCTTCTCGAAGTCCTCGTATTAGTAGGGAAGCCCACGATGCTAAATGGAGATTTACTCAAGCGTCGTGGGGACCTATTGGATTTTGAAGATTAGATGATACATAGAAAAAAAGGTTATATGATGAATGCCATTTCACCGGTGGGGGCAGCGTCTATAGGCTTTCAAAAATGTAAAAAAAAACAGTCACATGGAAATACTCGGGCGCGTCAGATATTAATAGTGTGTATGCCCTATGTGTCTCTGATATTGGGAGTATGTTAATGTGCCAGTTTGCAAGGTGGGGGTGGCAGCAAAGTAGGGTTGAAAGCAAAGAAAAAAAATATTTGTTCGAGTGCGTCAAATATTGATTAACTGAACCCGGAAGAACCTCCCATTCAAAAAACTGACGATTTGAACAGAACGCGCGCTCGTGACGGATTTTTGAAAATGCAGAAAGAAATTGCCATTATGAAATACTCGAGTGCGTCAGATTAATATACAGGCGATTCAGCTTGATGTCCTAGTCGGTGCTGACTTATAATCTGACGATTATTTGGAGAGATTCTCTTAATCTCATAATTAAGAAATAGCAGACAAGCAAAAAAAAATCTACTTCCTCCAATTTTGATATTTACAGAAAGACTTTTGCACTAATGCTGAATCACATGCAATAGATGAAGATTCGTTCGAAATCGATAAGGATCTAATGGATGAGTATATCTTTCTTTTTGAAGCAGTCAACACAAATTGAGCAAGAAGATATCGAATTTGATGTAAACTGGGGAAACCACGTTAAAGAACTACCTCAGAAGTGGTGCGGAAATGTGTACATTCCTACGAACTTAAATCGCGATAACTTGAGAACGTTGCAAACTCGAATGTCTCTTTTGTCTGGACTATTCATATTATGGAAGTAAACGGTTCAATTCATGATGCCACGAACGGGTGTGATCAACTGTGATGGCGTCATGGCGACACGGAAAGTAATGTGAGGACGGTGCGAGAGAATAAGGGATTCAGAAAAGGAGAATTGGGAAAGAGAGGCGCGGAGTGGGGAATACTTGCTTCACTGCAGCTGCACTTAGTAAACTTTATTGATGATTTGTGCTACTTTGGCTTGTAGAAATCGGCAGATTATATATTTCCCGTTATTTTTCAAAGATTTCTTTCAGAATAAAAAAAAAATTTGACCGTGCTCGAGAATGTCGAGGTGACGTGTTTTTTATGCAAGTTTGTGACTCTTCCACTCTCTCACGTCACACTTAATCCGTCAGATTATTCGAATGGATACCAATCAGCACGTAATTAACCCATTATAGCTAAATCTGCTGCGCTCAAGTACTGCCAACTATTGATTTTTTTTTTTACTATTCTGATCGGCTGCTCTAGACCCGCTGCCCTATATAGAGGACTTGGATTTGGTGGAGGTACTCAACGGAGTACAAAGTATCCTCCCATATGTTAATCTGCCGCGCTTAAGTAAATCCCAAGATCCCCTCTTGGGCTCCCCTACTATATAGCTACAAAAAAATTAAATTCAGAAAGTAATTTCTTGAAGCTCTGTTTAAAATTGATCATGACGAGTACAGTTATATAATATTCAATATTCATTAAATCCTTTGGAAAAAAGTATCACGATTCAAACCCAGCCATAGTTGAATCAGCTCACAAAAGTAGGTACAACACTCAAGCAAAAACTTTATTATATATATTATATATACACAAAAAAAATTTAGCATTCAAACATCGTTATTTTACTCATATTCTGCGTCATATTGACGCTTCAAAAAACTTTAATAATAGATCATTATTTTCCTTTGCCTATAGTTTGTTGAATCGAGGCTTCAAATAAAAATATTTGAACAACATTGCAAAATTTAGTTGAACTAGATCAGTCTGATTACACAGAAATTTAAAATGAGTAGGTTGTTACAAATTTTTGTATTTTTTCTATCTGGTAAGTTTTATTGGCGAACTGTTGTTTAACGTGATGATAAATGAAGTCCCATTGTTTGAAATCCATTAAAATTAGATTTTGATTTATATATCTACAAATTTTCATGCAAAATTACAAAACCGACAATACCATCTGCATAATTTTTTCAGTTTTGTACTAAACTGAAAAAATTAAGTTTTACAGTTTATTCAAGTTTGTATAGCAGTTCATTTTGAAATGGTTAAAAATTAGTAGGCTATTTTTGTCATTATTGAATGATTACGAATTTTTAATGCATTATGAGGAAAATAGCTTATATAACAATAAAAAGCTCTTGTTCATGAGCTTTGTCGTATGAGTTTTGTCTGTATTTATTATTTGCAGATTTTCTATTCGATTCAGTCATTACTACAAAGCCAATAGGCGAAGAAGTATACTTTTACCTCTACACAAAAGCAACACCAAATATTTCAATAGAACTTAAAACTGGAGCTCCATTGGACCAAGCTATAAACCCAAAGCTTCCTTGGAAATTCTTTATTCATGGTTATATAAGTGGCCCGACAGCTCCATGGTATCAATTATCAAGAGAGGCATACTTCCAAAATGGAGATTACAATATTGTTTACGTCGATTGGTCTGTACCATCTTATCAAGCTTTTTTCTTGTCAATATTGAGTTTAATGGACTCAGGCAAAGTTTTTGGAAAGCTCATTATCTATCTAAGTGAAAATGGGGTCTCATTAGATGATATGCATCTTATTGGACATTCTCTAGGAAGCCATTTGTCTGGATTTGCAGGAAAATATGTTAGGGACAATGGAGGAAAGGTAGCAAGAATAACGGGACTAGATCCTGCTGGTCTGTTTTATGAATACAGATCTAATTATGGCCTGGTAATTTATTTTTATTTCATTTTGAGGAGTTTCCAGTATAGCAAGAGCATAATCACTTATATTTTTGGCCTCATTCAATATTCAAATCTGCACTTTTATTACATAGTAGTAATTTGTGCCACAATATGAACTCCCCGAAAAATCAAACTTAGCGTACACAAATTTAATGCCACGCATGTAATGATGCTGATGGCGTTGCGATACGTAAATATAGAAGAATGAAAAAAATATATACATATCTATTTCATGATGTATAAAATACTAAGAGCCAGTTTCACCAACGTCAACAATGGTAACCTTGGAATAAATTCAACTTACGTTGGTGAAAGCGGACCTCAGTGTTGCCTGAAAAACTAATAATTTTTGCCCAATCTCAATTTTACCAGTGCGGTTTCATATTTTAAATATAATTCCAATATGAAATACACTTTTTCAAATAACTGTATCCACAATATATTTTTCCAATAATATTACAACTCCTAATTGGCACTCCATAAACTTTTTACAAATCATGAAAATAATTATAGTCCAAGAGCCCGCTCGGAAATACTACCTTGAATCGTTAGACGATTCTTACGTATTCTAAACGATTCGTCGTGAAAACATTACCCTTAAAAGTCAACGGTGCCATTTTTAATTCTCCCAGAAGCAATTAATATTAATTATTCATTATGTGAATTAAACGCACAAACTACCTTTTTATGTTAGACACTTGAAAATTATACTGGAACATGTATTTTAATGTGTAGAACAAGAAAAACTCACGGTGCCGAGTCTCATTCTGCCACAACCCCCGGCACCGTGGCTTCAAATTGGTTGGAAATATCGATAAAGTACTTTTTTCTGTTAGACGAAAAAGTCCTATACAAAAATTGTAGCCAGAGACCTGACGAATTCAAGGAACCAACGGTGCCGACTCTCATGTTGCCAGAAGTCCTCGGCACCGTTGCACCTCGGTTGCTCGCGCGGCCTATTTTCAGTCTGAATAAAATTTGCATACATTTATTTTTGATGCAACAGTACCTTAAAAGGGAGAGTGTAAGGTGTAGTATGGAATAATGCTTGATATACTTCCCTCCTATCATCTAAGAATGATTAAATCTAGAGTAACTAAGTTTTTAGAATAAATGCATACCGTTTCAATTCCGGTAAACTGATAAAAGCAATCAGAGAACAAATGTATAAATGAAATGAAATTAATGAATCATCGAAGCATACGAATGAAATAATTGAATTAAGTGAACTTTGTACAAGTATTGTGAAACCGACAAAATTCACATTTCGAGATTAAGATGAAAATATTCGTATAATGTTGAATTTTTGTATTTTAGACATAAATTGAAAACAACCAAAAATTCTGAAACATTCAATTATTTGTTTTCAATTTATATGGAAAATTTGGAAAGTCTGTTATATAGAGTGCACTTCCGGTTCAGTCGATTAGTACAATAATAAGAGATAATCATTCAAATGCTACAGCAATTTTAAATACTGAATTTCAGTATCCCACGGCTAATCTTTCTGGATTAATACGGAAAATTAAAAAAAAGTTTCAAGTGGAGTGCAGTTTCGGTACAGACGGACGGTTGCAACCACATTGCGAGGAGCACAACTAGATCCTAAGCCAGTCTAAAATACAAAAATTCAACATTATACGAATATTTTCATCTTAATCTCGAAATGTGAATTTTGTCGGTTTCACAGTACTTACTTGTACATAGTACAAGTAAGTATGAAGCTCACTTAATTCAATTCTTTTATTGGTATGCTTCGATGATTGATTGATTTAATTTCATTTATACATTTGTTCTCTGATTGCTTTTATCAGTTTACCGGAATTGAAACGGTATGCATTTATTCTAAAAACTTAGTTATTCTAGATTTAATCATTCTTAGATGATAGGAGGGAAGTATATCAAGTATTATTCCATACTACACCTTACACTCTTCCTTTTAAGGTACTGTTGCATCAAAAATAAATGTATGCAAATTTTATTCAGACTGAAAATAGACCGCGCGAACAACCGATTTGATCCACGGTGCCGAGGACTTCTGGCAACATGAGAGTCGGCACCGTTGGTTCTTTGAACTCGTCAGGTCTCTGGCTACAATTTTTGTATAGGACTTTTTCGTCTAACAGAAAAAGGTACTTTATTGATATTTCCAACCACTTTGAAGCCACGGTGCCGGGGGTTGTGGCAAAATGAGACTCGGCACCGTGAGTTTTTCTTGTTCTACACATAAAAATACATGTTCCAGTATAATATCCAAGTGTCTAACATAAAAAGGTAGTTTGTTCGTTCAATTCACATAATGAATAATTCATATTAATTGCTTCTGGCAGAATTAAAAATGGCACCGTTGACTTTTAAGGGTAATGTTTCCACGACGAATCGTTTAGAATACGTAAGAATCGTCTAACCATTCAAGGTAGTATTTCCGAGTGGGCTCTTGGACTATTAAAATCCAGTCGAATATATTGAAAAAATAACATCAATAAGCGTGCTAAATTGTGTGCTGATAAATAAAAATTTATTGTACTTTCTACACCATACTACTTTGACTTATAACATCTTTGACAATTCTTATTTATTATATTGTAGGAGAATCAAACAGAGATAGAACCAGCAGCATTGGATAAAATAAGAGAAATAAACCCAGATTTTTTTCAAGTATGTTCAATGGATGTATGTTGAAATATTGCAATTCTGTGCTAAGCTATTAATTAACAAATTTTTATCATCTAACAAGAAAAAATGCATTTGTATTTATTTCTTCGAATAGATTCATTGATCCGTAAGTCTTATAGATTTGCTCAGTATTGCAAAATTGATTTCAATAAAATATGAATGAGTTGCAAAATAGCGTCTTATTTTATAATCATTCAAAAAACATTGCTCGTAGAAAAAGGACTTCTTAATTTCGGAGCAATACCGGCTATCAGAAGAAGATGCCAACTTTGTGGATGTTATGCATACAGACTCTGGAAATATTGGAATTACTGCAAATATTGGCCATTGTAATTTTTTAGTAAATGGCGGGGGGAGTCTACAGCCAGGCTGTGAATCTGGTAAATATCCTAATAACTGTGTTATTAAAACTTAATATTAAAAATATAAATCTTTCTACCCAAAACAATGTTTTCATACATCTATTTTTCAAAGAGTATAATTCGGAGCACGATTTGTAATGTAATACGATACGCTGATATATTAAATTTTTACTAATTTATTTAAGCTTATTGTGATCATATGCGAGCGGTGGAATTATTTGCTGAATTCAGCCAGAACAATTTTGTTGCTAAAGAATGTTCGTCTTATGAAAACTTCAAAAATGGAAAATGTACAAATGGGGCCACAGCTATAATGGGAGAGAATACTAATCCTAATACCAGAGGAATATTTTATTTGGATACAAATCCTACATCACCATTCGGGTTAGGGGACATTTGAATTTTCTCTATTACTATTAATTAAATCTAAAAGTCAGAACCATGTTTTTACTACCGGAATATTTATCTGGAGTTGTATAAATATAATATAAGTTGTATAAACAATTATTGGTAGAATAAATAATTGATATTTCTTGAAAATGTGCACTTACGATTATTTTTGCATGAAGAAAATTATGAAGTTGTTCATATTAATATTTCATTATCATTATATGTTCGTAATACATTTTTGTTATGTTGCATTGTGGTAGTTTGACAAGTAAAATATTTACGGTCTGAAAATTACCATTTTATTGGACTGGCATTTTAAAATGTACTTAAACTCCAATATCAAACTGATAGACTCAATATTTATCATAAATAATTGCATTATATAATTTTTTATTACTCATGCAGGATAAATACTATTTTGCGCACGTTTTTCCGGGCGGTAAATGGCTCTTTGGCTTTTGAGTGCGACAAGTAAACTTGTCGCACGCAAACCATTTATCGCTCGGAAAAATAAGCGCAAAATAGTACTTATCCCGCATTCATAATAAAAAATAATATCTGCAACTCGTGCAGTGTTGTCAATTGCCCACTTGAGCGAATGTGCGCACTCACTTCGTTCGTGGGCAATCGACAACTTATCGCACTTGTTGCACAATATTCTAGAATCAAATCAATTATGATACATCAGAAAATGGAATAGAAATATTTGCAAATTCCAAGATTATCGAACGTTATTGAGATTTTCTTTCCAAATTTTAATGTTTCCTCATCTTTTGAATTACTCTGAGTGATGAAAAGCTTGATAGCTTATATTCCCATATAAGCTCTAAATTTGTATCCTAATTTCCATCTTTGGAATAAACTGTTTCGTAAATATTGATTCATATTACAAATTATTTAATTTTTTTTACTTCAATATTTTTTTTTGTTTTCTCATTGATAGGTTTTGCCTGACGCATTTTTTTTATCAAACGCTTTTTATAAGTGGAAGATATGTGTTTGTATCTTCAGTACAAAATTTTGGGTGCTATAAAAAAGCGAAAAATACTTCAATTTGGATTTAAATTATTTTGGTTACTAGATAGAACAAGCCCCGAAACAATATACTTTTTTAGATCAGCCCTATAATTAGCACACATTGATTATGCCAATTGGATTGGAAAAAATCTGCATGTAGATACTTTACATCCTGTTTTTAGCTTCATACTAGAATTAGAAATTCGTATGAATTTATCAAAAACAAAATCCTTTATAAAAATATTGAGAACTGATTTTAAATCACTCAAGTTACTAAACAAGTTATAGTTTTATGAATCCAAGTCAAAAAATTATAAATAAATAAATGTTTTTGGAAAATTAAGTCGATCATTAATGGAGCAATTTTCACCTGTAATAATTAATTAGGGACTTATCAGTGCATTATCTTATCGGACTATACTCGTAACCTGCAGTCATTACAAACTTTTCGTGGGTTTTAAAATAATTGCTCATTATTACTTTTATCATTTTTTACAATTGGTAAGCGCTTTTTAATTTGTTTAAATTGCGAAACAATATTACATAAACATTAAAAGTGAAATGCTTCGCGCTTACAAAGGCCGTCACAAGTAGAAAAACAATAAATACTTGATAAGCTATTAATATTTAATATCAGACGGTCAACCGGTATAAAAAGTAGTATTTTACTCATTCTCTAACGAAAAATCAAAATATTTGAAATAACATTTGCTTAATCATTCTGAGAAGATAACAGTGTGTGTTTTTTGCGTAAAATAAGAAGATTAGAATGAATGGATTCACATTTATTCTGGCATTTTTATTGTCTGGTAAGTTAGATATTATTTTATATTACAAAATGTCTCGTGCATGGAAATTTATAGTTGCTTGTTTAGTTGTTGGACTTTTGATATTGGTAGTTCTTGTGAGTTTATTATGTAAGTACGTATGTATACATAGAATATTGATATTTTCCGATATTTTGGCAAAATCTAAATCAGATAAAAAATATGACATCTGAGTGTAAATTTTTTTTCAAAAAGGCTTACAAAAAAATTGAAGAGGAATAGAAATCGCAAAATTAATACTACTGAATATTGGGATTCCGTTCATCTGAAAATCACTTCATTGTTGCTCTGTTTGTCTGTCTTAAAGATTTTGTCTCAGAAATGGTTAGGAGTATTGAGTTGGAATTAATAACAAATATAGATCTGTGCAAAGTTTCTAGCTAAATGTAATAAATGATACAGTCTTTCAAAATATAACTTATCAATTGAGATGTCAAAAATTTTCGGCAATAGTTTCTGAAACTACTTCCAGAAGAGTATTTATGATTTATTTGTGCTGTCTGAATTTGCTCTTCCATAAAAAGTATATGACAGAGCTTTTTTTCAATAATCATCATAATTACTAATTGTATCTCAACCATATAATGACAACTATTATAATACAGATGGTTCCAGAAAAAAAAAAAAATGCTACATTAATAGTGTTCTGAAGCGTAACTCCTTCTTCACAGACTTATGTATTTTTTTTGTTAAGCTACTCTCAAAACACCATTTGTACCTCAACAAAATATTCCATCAGAAATAATAGGTTTCTGATTTTATTATTTTATTGGCAATGCAATTTTATCCAATAAAACAGAATCTCAATTGTTTCCTACAGAATAGGAAGTTCAATTATGAAACTTACAACAACAAGAAATAACAAATCAGGTCAAGTGCATATTTGTTTCATTAATAATTCTATACAGCATTTTCGAAATCAAAATATATGAGACAGTAAATTCGTTTACGAAATCATCCGGATGAAGTGATAAATTCAAAGTTAACCGGTTGTTCTTAATAATGAAATTAATTTTTGCAAAATAGTAGCTAGTAACTAATCACAAATTGAATGCATATTGTATAATACACAGATTAATCAAACCATTTCTTATGTAATCGGAAAATTTTTGCCAGTATAATAATGATATAATAAGTACAGTATAATTAATCAGCAAAAAATGCTACATGATACCCACAAAATATTTACATAATAATATATGATAACAGATTATTCAATTACATGTATAATCTATAACAATAACAAATAAGTGTCAATTTTAAAATTCCAGAGTTTACTGCCTAAGTTTGCTTTTAAATTCTTAACATTCAATTTGTGAAATGCATCAAAACGTTCATGGAAAACAATGTTGCAAGTACTTTCTCTATTTTTACTGGTAATATGAAAAAATTATATGCATGTACGTCTTCATGTTACGTTCTAAATATAGGGACTAATGACCTTTAGTTATTTTAAAAATAAATGACATTATGTTGAATTCAACCAATTTTTTTACATTCAACCACTGTAATTTTTGAAGCATGTCATCAATTCTTGTATATCTTGAATATTTCAAATAATACACATTCTCCTCAGTACAAGCAATGAAGACTTCCAGCTCCTTTCTTCTGAATCGATGAAAATTTGAGTATAGATATACTTCATGAAAAATTATAGTAGAACCGCTGGACTTCCTAAACGATAGGTTTGATCAGGCTCAGCATGAGATCTCCCATCGTTCTGGAAAGGCCTGTATTAAATAGTTTTACCTTGAAATGTAAGATGTAATACCTTTAAATAACAGTTTTTGCATCTGCTAAAACGATTTTCAAATTATTCCAAAATTATCAGCGTTGCTGTATAGATATATTTATGAAAATGTAGAGACCTTGGAGAGAAGAAACTGGAGTTCTACATAAAGATGAAGCAACTGAATTACAGAATACATAAAATATTTGGATACATCTCTGTTCTTCTACCTGTTTTATATTGAGATAATCCTGTACTAATGATGTGGTAAGTGCCCTGCCCATAAGTCAACTCACTATACTTTTGCGAGAGGTATAGTGCCCGTCAAGATATAAGAAAACGAGCCTCCCAGTGGATACTTAGCAAAAGGATTATCCCTAAATTTATTGAGGTGCACAGGTAAAATAGAACAGAGTCTCACTCAGAAATATTTTGTTTAGTATTTTAGCAACCGCAAAAATGTGCGACAAGATACTGTTTAACCCGCATGAGTAATAAAAAATAAATTTCCAATTACATTTAAAGACTCATCTTGCATATTTATACAAATAAAAATATAAAATATTGGGGATAAATAGGTTGAAAATCTTCCTTAATACTATTCCTACAAATTTTTAACCGCATCCCCTACTGGGACAAGTTACTCCTACCGATTAGTAGGTCAGGCGAATTTCTTATATCTTGACGGGGACTATGTGTGTAGTTGACAGGATGTACAATAACATATCAAAGTTGCTGTTGCGTGAAATGATGAGAAAAGTTAGAGAATGGTGGATTAATCTCAAAAAATCAGTTTCACAAATAATTTGAAAAATATGGATTGAAAGGAGAGAATCTTCATACAAAAGTAATAGCTGATAAAATTGATTTTTTAAACGACTTCTAGCACAAAAATTGTCTGAGATATGCTACATTCAGATAAGGCACTATTTTTATTTTCCGAATCGAAAGAAAAACTTCATATAACATGTTTATTTAAAAAAACTATTAACTTTTCCAATAAAAATACTCTCAAACTTATTAAATTATACACAAATAAATCAAATACTTCAATAATATTTTTTTTAGATTTCGAAATTTTTATTAAGAAATGAAACAAATTTTTACTCATGTTAAAATTTGGCTGAGCTACCATAATGATATGCTTTTTTCGCATATTTCAATTGCTGTACATCGTTTCTCATAATTTTATTGTGTAATATATTGTTCAACATCTCGTTAGCAATGTATTTTCAAAAAAAAATATTTTGTCTAAATTGTATTCATCCAGCTCCTGAGAAGGGCTCAAGTGGAGCCAAAATTGTTAAAGTGGTTTGATCAATAAAAAAAAAATTATGACTGGAACCAGAGAAAATAATTTTCTGCATTAACACTGCTTGCTACTATCAAGCAACATAGTATTTCTCACTTATATTTAAAGTTATATATCTCAGCCAATTTTTGTGTTGGAAAGTCGTTTAGAAAATTGAAGTGCGCAGAATTATGTGAGCTACAAATTCTTATCTCAAGTTTTTTTATTTTAATGCATAGTTTTCAAATTATTTGTGAAAACTGATTTTTTGAGGTTAATTTTTCCAGCATTCCACGTGATAGCTACATTGGTATGTTATTGTGGGAGACGTATAGTTGGGCCAGTCTACTGCTAAATATATGAAACCCAAGTGTCAACTAATTTCACAGTAGTTGGGCCAGGAGTATTAATTTTCATTTTATACTGTTTTAGTGCCACTGATACAGTGTGTATGTTGCATTATTTGATATGAATGTAGAACTCGCCATTACTCAAGATTCCACGCCAAGCTTGCTCAGAGCGGGTGAAACAAGCTCGTTAATTTGGTGCAGAGCACCGCCAGTTGAAAACAAAAACCACTGTTGCACTCACTTCCGAGAACTACTTTAATCAATGAGGATTAATTTGGTCCAGCAATTGTACATTCTATCAACTAGCTATACCCAAATTTTCATAAAATCCGAAAAAATTTCGAGCTCAGGATAAATTTGTTACTCTATTATTTGTACTACCTATTCTGCCTCTATCTGTATCTCATAATAAACAGAGCACTGTACTACAATACATATAGTGCAGCAATATTGTGGAATTATATATAATTCGTATTGTATGTGGAGATGGGAATTTACTTGACTAAAAAAAAAATATATTTTTCTTTGCAATTTTTTACACAACTGCAGAGATAATATAAAGAAAAACACAATTACTTTCGTCAAGCATATGTCGTTTTCCTGATTCAACGCTCTGCATTGTGTGTTGCTGTAACGGTAACAATTTTGAACAATTTTCTCATCAATAATTCTGCAGTTTTTTTCTTAAAATTCATTTGACATACTGTGTACTCCAATCTTTTTTTTTACTCTGTAGTTGTTTAATAATAATCCATGCAAAACTGTAAAGTTGAGCATTAGGACATGAGGCCAAGTATTTGGTGATTGGGCTTGACATGTCACTAAAATTGTTGGCCGAATGTCATGCTTATTTGCACTCGTATTGCATACAAGATTTTTTCTATAGCCCTAAACTTCCATATTTTGACAATTGTATCAAGCAAACAACTAGGGAGCCTAACGCACAAGTTTACATTTAGACTCGACAAATATCAAAGCAAATGGTTCAGTGAGAGATGCTACAAACATAAATTCACAGAAATTAAACTTTTACACGTTTAAATGGTAGTAAAACTGAAATGCAAAAAAGCCATATTTCACGCATCGTTTACGCACGGTCGTAGAAAAAATATTATTATGTAATTGAAATAAGTACTATAATAAATTATGCTTGTGAACACTGCAGAACATATTTTATTCCTGTGTCACAGTGATACCTAAAATATTATCTTTTTGCGAATTATTGTTAATTTCACAAATTCCAACAAATTTATTTTTTATTTATGATTAGTACATCCTATATTATAAGGTACCATCTAATTCTCTCATATCCTGTACATAGGTGTCAACTGTATTTACCAGAATTGAAACAAAGAATATTACTAAATTTAGTATTTTAATAATTTTGGATGAAGTGATCATTCTCTTACGACTTTTATATAATTCTTATTTTGTATATTTACACATAACTTATATTTTCAGTCTGTATTAATTTATCTAGAGCTAGACCGATCTAAAAATCTTCATGTTCCCACACTAGATGTAAAAATAATAAGGGAATGGATTAATCATTAGATATTTATGGATAAGTGAGTATCAGTAAGTAGAGAATAATAGAACTCTATCAATTCTATGGCTTTAATTTATTCCAACATCAAAATTTAATAGTATTTTTATCACAATTAAAAAAAGAAATAAAACTTACAGCTTATAATTACGATTTTGGACGCTATTATAGTTTTCCTGACATTTATATGAATTTATTTTTATAGTATTACATAAATTTAAACTCAGTAAGTAGATATGATAAAGGTTTTAACAAACGAAAAATATTTTGCCGCTGCAAATGTCCACAAACGGTATGAAATTACTAATAACCATTAAGAATACGTATTAAATAACTGATTGATCAATATAATTCATAATTTGAGTAGAAATAATAGTAAATAAATGTGATTGCTTTCAGAGAATCATATAATTTATTTTAATTATACATTTTTGAGTGTTTTACATGAGCATGTGCGCTGCCAAGATTTTTTCAAGGAAAGGTAAATAAAGTTGATAAGATAAAGTGATAAATCTGAAGTACCTAGTAAGAGCTCAATATATGTTTTCATTTTATCTATTGTAAATTACAATTAGAAAATAAATTTACTAACTTTAGTAATACTTTCTTCAAAAGTCAGAGAAAACAAGTGCCCGGTTTACTTCCACCTCGCGGCGCTCATGCAAATGTGCTATTTTTAAAACCATTGCTAAATTTGCATTCTAGTGGCCTTATAGGAAAGTTATCTTTATAGTGTTTCACAGTGCGTTTCTTCTACAAGTTAACGTTCAAAGATCAGAGAATTTGTTATAACGGTGCATAGTGGTCAACGCAAAACAACAAACATATAAATAAAAAATAAGAGCATTTCAAACTCCAGGAATCATTTAAAAAGCTGGTAAATTGTGTAATAAATAGAACTTTTAATACAAATTAATTTATCCTTGATTACTTCCATGAATGTTTTCGGTACAAAAATCAACAAATATATGCCTACGTAATATTTGAACAATGAAAATTTCAATTAAAATATTAAATTAGAACTTCAATTTTTACAGCTTTTTCGTCTGAAGGAGTCCCTGTTCCAAGACCACTAGGCGAAGAAATTTACTTTCACCACTTTAGCAGGGAGAGACCCAATGATCCAACAGAACTTAAAACTGGAGAAAAACTTGATCAAAACATCAACCCAGATCTTCCATGGAAATTTTTCGTTCATGGCTGGACGACCAGTCCAAAAATTTCTCCATGGTACCATACCGGAAAGGCCGCATATTTCCAAAAAGGAGAATATAACATAGTCTTCGTTGATTGGTCCAAAGCGTCTAATCAATCGTATTTAGAGTCAATAGCTTCTTCAATGGAAATAGGAAAAACATTTGGGAAATTTATTATCCATCTAAGCGAGAATGGTGTTTCATTAGATGATATACATCTTTTAGGGCATTCTTTAGGGTCTCATATGGTGGGATTCGCTGGAAAATATGTAAGGGATAATGCAAGGAAGATTGGGCGGATAACGGGGTTGGATCCTGCTGGGCCCTTCTTCGAATCTAGTGCATTAATAAATAAGGTAAATCTTTTATTATACATCTTTTATAATTTCTAGCATTCATAATAATTTTTTATTCAACACATCAGTACCATTTAATGCAGGGGCGTATTTATTTATGATTTGCAAGACTTTTCGCAATTTTTTTCAGTAATTTCTAAAACATTTCATACGATGAAACAAAAATAACAAGTAATATACGTCCCTATGAAATTAAAATATACATTTTCACTGCCCGCGGCCACTTTGTCAGAATTGAATTTAGAATTATATAAGGAAAGTTTGCTCTGTGCAATTATTCTTGAATTGCGTTGTCTAAGTATGATGTGAGTAAAAAATACTTAATCAGAGACAGAGGATGAGCTATATTATATTTATTATTGAACAAAAATGGTAAACGAATACGCAGGAAATTGGCTCGATTTAAAAACATGAAGACCTATGCGCTCTTAATTTTTAAACGTGAACTTATGTATTTCTTACATCAGTACCAGGCTCGTATTGGCCCAACCGAGTATCAGTCGATCGCCATGTGGATTACCTTGCTCGTGAATCACGAAAACCAAAAAACTCTTTTTTGCTTGATTATTTAGGTTGGCTATTTTGTAAGGTCAACTGGTTGCCAGACCGGCTCTCATACGAAATAGATCATGGCATTATGAAGACCCATAGTTCAATATCATCAATCTTATGCTATTTCTAACGTTATTCAAGTTGGTCTTTCATGAATAAGGAATTATTGACAGAGAATGTTTATTCTAATTTTCACTATTAGAGGAAGTATTGTAGTCGTAATTTTTTGACAGCTCAAGATTTTGATGAATCTTCACGTTTTAGACCCTACTGAATCCGAAAAACCTAATTTTAAAAAAAGTCGGTCTGTTTTTCACTAAAAGCTTTTTTCAATAAGTGGTAACAAAACTTCATTGATAGAAGTTTTTAGTTTTTTGCGTATATATTATAAACGGTAGTATTTATCATAAAATATGTAATAACTAAAACTAATCCTTGAATGTATCGACACAACATTTTTCAAAATTATCAGTGTTTTATTTGTTATTATCAAAATTCAAATTATTATAAAATTTGTTATATTTTTCTGAACCAAAGGAATAATGAGAATCATAATGTGGAATTAGAATCACTATCATTTATATTTCGACATCACATGCAAACGTTTTATAAGTAATTTGGCTTTATCGTGTTTGGTATCAAATTAAAGCTCTTGTAAGTAGAAATAATTCTAATAGAAGTGTCAAAGAGGATATTTAAACGATTTTCAATTGTTTCTTTCACAAATCATTTAAATGATGTCTAGTTTGATATCAAGTTTAAGCTCTCGGGGAGATAAGCTTAGTGGATATCAAAAACAAATAATTAATTGGATAAAATTGTTGAGGTTGACTGGATAAGTGAATTTGAATAAGTAAAACAATGTTGGGAATTCAGTCAATTCTTTGATTATATTTCTTTTCGCACTCCCGGGAGTAAACAACGAATTTAATCCCTCATTTCAGGGACTTAAGTTTGAGTTTAGTCCCTCCGGGATCTAAAATGATCAAGAATCCCAAGGGACTAAAGTAAAATAAACAAATTTTTCTATGACAACTAAATAATCAAAGTACTTACCTAAATGTCAAATTGAATTTTGTCATTAGAATTCAAACCTTCATTCTTAATTTGTATTAGCATTATTGCAATTCACACAATTTCACAAATGCATCGTATTGTTGTTCGTAAATTTTCTAGACTTTTGGCAAAATCATTTTACAGTTACCTCTTCCGCAGCCTTATCAATATCAATTTTCTCACTCATCTTTTTGACAGCAAGCTTATTTATTGAACAACTGCTGTAGCCAGTCTTGTTTCTATGGTGAATTTACTCAACATTTTTGTATCAAGTTTGTAGTTGTCAAAATTGTAAGATTAATTAATCTACTTTAGACTATTGTGATTCAATATAATACGGTAGTGCGAAAAATAGCATAGATAACACATGACTTAAGTGCCTTTAATCCCTCAGGTGAGTATTGCCCTCGACTGCGTCTCGTGCAATAAACTCCACCCTCAGGATTAAATCAAGCACTTAAGTCCCTCGTTATATAATATACTATTCCTACTTTACAGTTTTGGCTGTACCCCAGCCATCATCAGAAGTGAAAAGAATTATTTTGTGTAAAATTAAAAGTGTACATTTATGTGTGATTTTGACGTGATGAGAAAGAGGAATTTTTTTTCCATTTGTCAAATGCCACAACCTACACCTGTGGAAGACGCTGACTAAATTTAGCTGAAGATGGCTGAGGTACAGCTGAAACTGTAAAGTAGAAGAGAAATATGATCAAAAAATTGTCTGAATTCCCAACATTGTTTTACTTACTCAATTGAATAATTAAGTAGTGGAATCAACGTTACCATCTTCAAATTACACTTTCGGCGATTAAATGTTGAAACTGTATGTTCCAATGAATTAAAGACCCCGAAAATCTAGAAAAGGACTTCTCATTTCCAAGAATAGTTATTTTGTGTAAGGACTAAAATATAACCGCCATCTGTCGCTTTAAGAATAACAGCTGTCACTTTGACAATGACAGTTGTCACTTTGACAATGACAGCTGTCACTTTGACAATGACAGCTTTCTCTTTGACAATGACAGCTTTCACTTTGAAATACGCAATTTATTGATGCGACACTAAATTTCTGAAACAGCGACGGAACTGGCCATGAAATTTATAATCAGGAAAGTACTGTGTGGCCACAGCGGATTTTTAATAACTATATATGGCTCTTGATTCGTCAAGTTATATCATTTATGATTATTATTCTTTTACGATTGCCACAGAATTATTCACTTCGGCCGTGTGATCTCAAGAATTCCTAATTTATTCAATTAATTCTGTGTTTTGAAATTATGCATTTTTTACATGAAAATGTTAGACTCTTCTCTATTTATTTTCACTCAATATCGATCTTTTCCAGAATAAATTGGTACATTTGATGTCATTCTTTTATTATTAACTAGCCAGTGTCCGCGACTTCGTCTGCGTGCGTCACCATAACCGGCATAAATAATCGTGAAGAATAAGTGAATAGTGATTATTGGTAACAATAATTATTTCTAGAAATTGTAATCATCAAAGAGAGCAATTAGACTTTGTAACAGAACTGCACATCATCAGGTCGCTCGCGCAAATGATACGTACATTTCGCTGATTTTACGATGAGGCAGAAACAGGGGCGTCGTCAAGGGAAGGCAGGTAGGGGCAGCTGCCCGCTTCCTAGAGATGATGTTTCAATTAATCTGATCAAAGAAAGGATTTCGAACACTTTATTATTGAAATCTTGTTAGTGTTAAAATTTAATCTGTGCACACTCATTCATTATGGCCACACCATTTGAAGCAATTTTGTCCCAAATCCAAATTATTTTAATTTTATTTTTCTAATAAACAAATTAATAACTTAGTTTACAAGTTTTATTTATTATACAGTCAAGAGCTTGTGGAGCTTTACACAGTTGCTGAAGGTAGAGGTAATAGGACTCGCAAGTGTAAAGCTTCATGTGCACTTGACTGTACCTACAGTTCATACTTTTCCCATCCTCCATATATCAACTTATTTCACGTTTTTTGTATATCTACTTATTGTCAGTAGATATACCATGAGGATTTCTGTCTTCAGAAATACATGTGTTCAAATTGTTTAAAATCTAAAAAAATTGTTAGTCCAATTATTATTTTTTATTAATAGTTTTTAGTATAATTTAAAATTATTTTAATATTGGCACTCCTGAAGATGACTCAGGCGGGGTCGAAACTGTAGAGAAGAAATCAATTTATACTCATATCTTCTGCCTGCAAGATGTCAAAATGGAACATATACGATTTTTTTTTTATTTTCCGCTGGGATTCTAGTCTTATGGCTTGAGACAATGCACACAATTTTCAAAAGATGGCGGTTCTATCAATTTACTTATGAAAAAAAAAATTATCAGCGGCACTAAACAGTTTTTTATTTATATTTTATATAACGTGGCGTTCGCTTTTTTGTAAAACATCCCTGAATAATACCGAACAGCACTGTGAGCACCTAAGAGCTGAACTTGAGCCCGAAACAATCAAGAAGAACTGAACACAGGCATAGGGCTGGAAAAAAGCCTTAAGAAACTTTCAATTGTTCATTTATTAGTCAAGAGATAATTAATGTTCGTAGAATTATTGTGGAAATGTTATAGAGCCCAATTTGATAGAATTATAGCCATTGTTAGATATTTTTACAACACCAAAGTTCTTGCATTCATATTCAATCATATTAAAAACAATATTTTTCTAGGAAACGACGGAGAAACAGGATCCAAGAATAGTTAATAAACTTAAAACAATGAATCCAGAACTATTTCAAGTAAGTAAGCTTTGAGTTAATGATGATCAAGAACTCAAATTCCAAACTATATTTCATACTCTATTATAAGTACAAAATACTGATCAATTTGGTTTTTTATACTAACAGGTTGTACAAGGTGAAAAATTCTTAGTTCCTGAACAATTCCGGTTGTCAAAAGAAGACGCAAATTTCGTAGACATAATTCATACAGACGCTACACATTTTGGTATTTTATCAAGTATTGGTCATTGTGATTTTTTTCCAAATGGAGGGAAGCCATTGCAACCTGGTTGCGAGGCAACAGAAAATGGTAAATAATATATATATAACTTATTAATGACAGTTGTTGCCACCAGCATGAACTCTTAGAAAATTAATACAGGCTGCGAGACTCGATTGCCAAAATGGGTGCAATAAAGCACGGTAACTTCATTTGAGAAACGACCGCAAAGCGGGAATCCCCCATTAGCTAAAAAGCGCTATGAAATATTTAGAGTACGAGATTTGTATTAAATTTTTTGGTAGACAATATAAACATTCTAATGAAGAACATTTCTTAATCGAATACATTGATTTCAATGTTAAGATTTGGGGGAATTGTATTGAAGTCACTTGACATTGATCTGTAAAGTAACGTTTCGTTCGATAAATTTCTCCATTATATATTTATTTAATTGTTTGGATGTTTGTAAAAAACCACATGAACCACATTTCTAACGTACGTACAGACTAAATTACTATTTTTTTACTATAATAAATGAAAGAACGATTTGATAATGTTCAAGTTCTAAAACAATAGTATATTATGCTACAAGGACCGAACGACTGTCATTTTTGTCCAGGATAAATTTGGCTGCTTTCGGTGAAGACAAGAGCAAAGCCCGAGGCAAAGGCGAGGGCAAAGTACGAGGCGAAGGCGAGGGAGAAGCATGAGGTGAAGATGAGGGCAAAGCCCAAGGCGTAGCTTCGTGCAGCCAAATTTGTCCGTGACAATAATGACAGTCGTTCAGTGTCCGTATTGCATATGATACTTTTTGTAACAAGTGCACCGAAGTACCCCCATTACGAAGCTTTTTAAATAAATTTGGATGTATTGAAACTATTTTATCGATTTGACAAACAGATTTTTGCAAATGCAATCACATTACAGTAAATTAATACAATGAAACATAACTTACAAGATTTATTTTATTGATTGATATTTTTCACATGTTCTGTGCTATCCCGTTCACAATAAATCCACATACTATAACAAACACATTCTATAATACAATTTTTTTTCAAATATCAATTTGACATTTATCAATTAAATGAAAAAATCCAACGAATCCATGATCCATGACCTACAATTTCATTTTACCCAGCGGACAAAAAAATCCATCAATTCCCTGTCAACTGAGAATTAATGAGAATTGTTACCATGGTTTGGAATTGAGAACTTTCGAAGCAGAAGTCAGCTTAATAGGGTACTTTCGGTGCACGTGTTACAAAAATATCTTTATTGAAAATGTTCTACTAACTAGGGCACACAATCATTTTAAAAATATATGATTGATAAGTACTACAGCACTAGAGAAAAAAAAAGTATGGTATCGGCCAACATACTGTAATCTTGTTTCAAAAAAAAATTATTGTAACAAACTTTTTTTGGTAATTACCTCATTAGCAAAAATGCAGAAACAGGGCAATATTTTTGAGGAATCTAAAAAAATTGTTTGCTAATTAAGAATCATATCCTGAACAATAAATATTTGTTGTTTGTTACAGATAACTGCAGCCACGCAAGGTCAGTAGAGTTTTTCGTCGAGTCTATCAACTCAAATAATTTCTTCGCTAAGCAATGTTCGTCTTATGAGGACTTTGAAAATAGTAATTGTGAAAATTATACATCAGCTGTGATGGGAGAAAATACGGACCATAATACGAGAGGAGAATTTTATTTGAAAACGAACTCTTCACCACCGTTTGGCATAGGAGATTGCCAACTTTGAATTTTATAGTTAATTAATATGAATGTAGTATTATTACTTATTCAATAAATTTTTTTATGAACAAGCCTCTTTCGTTTCATTAGTTCACTTTAATTAGCTCAACAAAATGTCAAGAAATAGCAATTTTGCAGAGTTTTCACTAATGTTTTATTCCACATTACTAAAATACCTAATTCTAGGATATTCTCTTGAAATTTTGACTGTAGTTTCAAATCGTATTATTTTAGATTTTGAGTCAAAATATGGTGACAAAAAACCGAATTTTGCATAAGTACAACTTTATTGTATTCTTCGCTTTAATTTATGCAACTTACTAACATTAATCAATTATATTCTTCATTTCTTCATATAAAAATAGGAATTATATTATATTATTCACTTATTTTTTATTGAAAAAGGAAGTAATCTCAATTTATTTTGCATGTGTAATTCCATGACCGTGGTTTTTCCTTCAAGTACAATGAATTCTACAAATCGGTTATGCATTTCTGCAATTATTAAAATTATTCGACTTCTGCATACACTGCAACCACAGTGAAAGGTCACGTAGGTATATAAAACAAGAATTTATCCCTCCTATTTAGTTCAAAAACTTTTCTTGACTTCAAAATGTGGAAAATTATTTTTGGTGCTCTCGTTCTGTCTTTTGCAGGTATCGGAGAAAAATAATGACTACAAAAATTGTGTACTTGGTATTATATTTGTAGTGCCATAATTTTAAATATTGTGCTTTGTGAAAGTGAACATCCAATTTTTAAAGTTCTGTACTCAAAAGTGTTGAAAAATGACCACACATTTGTTCCTCACTTATTTCAAAAACTACAATAACTTAAAAAATGAGGTTCTCTACTGATGACTCTGAAATCGATCTATCAAATTTTTTTGTAGTGATTCCTTGCAATTATGTGAAAATATACAAATAAAATACCAAATGAAAATTACATCAATATTTACCAACGGTCTGTTCTTTAAGGGAATTTGTTTTTATTTTAGTGAATGTGTCTCCCCAATTTTTATATCAATTTCGGCAAGTAACAGACTATCTAAATAACATAACAATGTCAAATCTAGCCAATTATCTCCGCTGGATCCCAATACCAAATCCTATTTTATTCGATGGATTTCCAGTAGGACCAAACGATGTTATGTTCCATCTATATACCAGAAAAAACCCTAATTACCCAGAAATTTTAAAACTAACATCTTCGAAGATTTCTAACTTGAATCCTAAGAATGAAATAAAATTTATTATTCATGGTTGGATAGAGGATGCAAATCGAACTTATGTTTTGCAGTTAGTTGAAGCATTTTTGAAAAGAGGGGATTTGAATGTAATAGCGGTGAATTGGGCTAGACCGGCTGCTAGTGAATATACAATTTCAGCGAGAAATACAAAAACTGCAGGGCGGGCTTTAGGAGATTTTATAATTCGGTTGACGAAACTTACAGGTGTTTCATTGAAACAAGTACATATTTTGGGACATTCTTTAGGAGGGCATTTAGCAGGATTTGCAGGTATTGTTTTTTTTTTATCCAATTTTTTTTTATTCGTGGCAGAAAGAGGAAAACAATTTTTTGCAGGCTGTCATTTATAGGGCAGATACTTACAGCTGTAAGCTAATGATATTTGCATTTGAAATCATCGCTAGGAGTTGATTATATTGAAAAATTGATTTTAATTAGCAACAAAAAATATCTTCTTTAAACAACTTTTTACAGTCTGCCATTTCTTCGAACGTAAGGCACATTTGCAAAATCGAGTGAAAGCTTATTGGCATACGGTCTACATGAATCCTAGAATAGAACATATTCAGGTAAACTTGTAAATTTATTGCGCAACTCGGAGCATTTTTTTACAATAAGATCTAGTCGATTTTGCAAACTTGCCCCACGTTCGAAAAAAATGTAAAAATTGTTGCAACTTCAAGTATCTTCCCTATAAATGTGACAGATGATTTCACTTTCAGGGAAAAGGGTAATAAAAAGAACGGGTCAAAAAGTGGCAAGAATAACAGCCCTAGATGCAGCAGGGCCTCTTTTTGAAACACCTATTGCAGTTAGGAGATCGAACCGACTTGACAGGAGAGATGCAAACTTTGTGGATTGTATTCATACAGATGGGGGAATTTTTGGAATGATAGCGGATGTCTGTGACGCTGATTTTTATCCTAATGGAGGGGTTCCAAGACAGCCTGGATGTGAAATGTTAAATATTAGAGATTTAAGCTCTAGAGTTCTTATTGACGATCGTAAGTTTGAATTAATATATAACTATTATGAATTAATCAATCGCTGGCTGAATAACGGAAAAAGGGAGCTTTTAATCCAATATTTTGATGACTGAATAAAAGCAATAATGGTTTTATGGAGAAATGGATATTTTAAAAATAATCTTTATAAAAATGTAAATACAGAACGTTTATATCAATACGATTTTTCAGGTAATGCTGAAGTAAGAACAGGTTTTAATAAACTAATCCATAAATAGAGATTGCAGCTCTGAAACTATAGTCAATTCCAGTTAAGAACAATCCAATGCTCTTATGGGATTCAATTTAAGACTTCAGATTGGCCGAAATGCAAAAACGATTCACTCGCATTGAATGCAGGATATAAAACAAACTTTCTGAAAATTAATTGAAGAAATGACGCAAAAAATATATTCACATATTACCTGAGGAGCAACAAATTTGAATTTTTAAACTGCATTTTATTCATGATGAATGATGAACGACTGACAGTTCATGCAACTGACAGATAGCTAAATACGATTTTTGTGCTAATGTAAAATTGATTTGTGTTCTGGCCAATTAGAAGGCTTGAATCGTAGTCTGTAAGAGCCTTGGACCATTCTTATTTGAGCATGGTATAAGAAATAAATGGTAGTACAACTCCCATCTCGCATTGTGTGGAACAGAACTGCATAATTTTACTGCCGGCCGCCAGGATCGCTACGAATGGTCTTCAGGGAAACAGCGTATATTATGTTCGACATCAAAGCTTGCTAGAAGTCGAGTTGAATTTTTTTTAATTAGAAAAAGTATTTTTTCTATTATCAATTGATAAAGAAAAAAGTTTTCCCTATGAAAACATTATAAAAGAATAACATTCGTATATACTATATACACCATGTTCATATATTGTGTACATCGCTTTCCTGAAGACCGTTCGTAGCAATCCTTGCGGCCAAAATTAAAACTATGCAGATCTGTTCCACACTGCTTATGTGTATAGGGAGATACGAGTTGTATTACCATTTATGTCTTATACCATGTACTGGAGTTATAATAAAATGTACTTCATAGCTATGACATTTGGAACCAACCAAATTATGAAATATTATCGCATGTTCCTTTTGATACACTCATATTATTGTAAAACGCAGAAAAAAAAACTGTCGATCATTAAACGTCGAAGGCAGTACGGATGTTAATGAAAAATCGCACTTGGATAACGCATATCTCGCCTACCAAACTAACAATTGCGATCTATATCATCCTATAACGCTATAATTATTGAGAATAAGAAAATCAGTCAAATCATGAAAACAAAAATTACACTATTCGATATTTTTCTGTCATTTGAAGTTTAGTTGCAAAAGATTGAGTTGATTTAATTTAGTTTTATTGATTATTTATAGTATGAAAGCCACAAATTTGGATAATTCGTATGAATTTAGACGAATTCGATTTGGCAACTGTCGTAGCTTTCCGCTCCTAATGAACGGTAAGCCTTAGGAGAGTTATAATTCAGTGCATATTTCGACTAAAAAATGAGCTTCTATATAAAAGAATAATAATAACCCCCTTCAGAGCACAGGTAGACGTCAAGTCTTGCGAAACTTGCAACAGTGGTTTTATTTTCAACCGGCGGTACCTCGCACTAAAACGAACGGGCGAGTTTCGCCCGCTCTGACCAGGCTCGACGTGGAATCTAGCTTAACTTGAAACAGTGGTTTTATCTTCAACCGGCTGTGCTTCGTACCAGAGCAAATATTTTGTAAATTGGGAACGGGACTCTTATAATATTTTGAAGAATTATCGCCTGGCTTACATGGTCGTATGCCATCTGCACCAGTGATAGGCTCTTAATCCGAGTATAAATTTTATCCTACCCAAAAATGTGGACATTTGCACCAAACGAGTACCCCTGCACTTGATCGCTATTCTAGGTAATTCTTAGGTGAATACAAAGTATCCTAGGAAAGACTATTGAATTTCAATAATATCTAGATTTTATTTCTACTCTATTTAATATAAGAACAAATTAAAACACATCTTATATTCACCTATGCGTCACACAAATTTTTGCAATAAGTAAAACTGCAAGTATTTTGCTCCGTTGACACGACTCTGTTTCCATGTTCATTTTTGACTGTAACTTTTTCATTTTCTAATTTCAGATAATTTAAGCAAACATTGGTTTGTGGATTACTTGATTAGAATGAAGGAAAACTTCTTGTAGTACATGTTCTGCGTTTATTGGGAATTAATCCTTTGGTGCAGTTGGTCATTTTTATTTTTACATAATTGTAAGCGTTGGCGCAGATGTCCAATGTGATTAGAAATTTGTACCTAATCTGGCGCAGTTGGCAATCGCCCTCTTACATTGCTGAATTAGAGTACCTGCCTCGACCGTTGGCTACTGCAGAGGATTATAAGGGTCTAGTGGACCGTATAAAGAATTTGGGCGAAAGGGGCATTCTACTCTGCACTAAAATAGAGCATGAGGCATGCTATAGCAGTTACCAAAATAGACATTTCTGCTATTAAAAAGATAAAAAGGGCAATAAATCAAATTTATCTAATTCCGTTTTGAAAGTCAAATTTTACATCAATTTCTGACGTTATGAAACTGTCATGCAACAGTTGCGTAAAGTAGTTACGTAATGACTTTACATAACTGGCCATGTCTCAGAGCTAATCAGTTATACTTATCTGCGTACAATTAAAAGAATGATTTATTATTTACAATATGCAGCATTGGCAGAGTCTTTAATATCAAAGGGTACTATAGCACTCAGGATATCACTACTTAAGTACATTTTAAAAATTATTTTGACGTTTTGTGAAAATTCGATATTTTTTTATTTCAGTGCACTTTTGTTTCTGTAGTAAAAATAGATGGTCATGAATCACAGTCATCTGAATTTTGTGATGTAACGTGAGAGATGTTCTCATTCAAAAATATAGATAAAATTATTCTGACGGAATTAGATAAAATTTTGTACAGAATACGTTATGAAAAGCCATATTGTTTGACTCACGTAATTTACAAAACTCGCTACGCTCGTTTTGGCAAATATTGCGTTTCGTCAAACAATATGGCACTTTTCATAACTAATTATGTAAATAACTATTGCAGTAATAGAGCATTGGTTTAAGATTGGATCCTCAGCTATCAACAGAATCATACACAATCACTCAAATCTATTATAAAGTTATCAACTGATTTTCAAAAATCAGAAAGCAAAAAAAATTGCTAAGAATGCTAAATCTTTTGAAATATATGACAGAGGACACCTTTTTTTCAAATATCTACACGCCAGGACAATTGTGTATGGATTCATGAAACTTCAACAATAACCAAGAAGAAGCAAGCCATGAAAAAATAATACAAGCAGCATTCTGCAGAAATACGGGCCTGCTAAATGCCGTTAAACTGGATGGGCCAAAAGACAGTTACCACTAGAAGGTACACTGAAAGGTTCAGTAGACTTCCAGAGAAAGGGATTATGTTACATCATGATAATGTGTCTTCACATACGATTGTTGAAATATTTAATGATGCAATTCATTCCATATTTTGAAAGTAGTACGAAAAAGGAGTGAATGGAGAGCTTTTAGTAAAGTAAAAGAAAATAATGGTTAATTGTATTGACGTTTGAGAAAACTACTTTGAGCATATTTGAAATAAGATCTTGAAAAATATGTTTCTTATTCTCAGTAATTATAGTGTAAACCTTAATTATTATAATTCTCCGTTTTACAGCTTGCAGTAATAGAAAATTTGAAAACAAGATAATAATATTACAATTTCTCGCATTTCAAATAATTATGTATCAATATCAATTATGTTTATTATAAAAGATACTATAATTTTTTTTTTATATAACTTTTATGCTTGCAGCAAAGAACACGTGTCGGTTATTAATAAATTCTTATTTATGTTCGGACATAATAGACTATAAAACTGCAATTAGAAAAGTCATTTAATTTATGAAAATGCATTCACAGTAAAAGTTTCAACCTATTAATTACTATTTTATATGCATTTTTTATGCATTATACCAAAGTTAAATGATTAATTAAAATTAATGCACTAACAATTACTCATATTACTTTACACTAACACAGTTGTAGATCTGATGAAGACATTACCGAAAAAAGATCCTAACACAAATCCTAACGTACTACATTTATTTGGAAAGGGTAAAATATGTTCTCCTACCTAAGCATGTTTTTACAAAAGTATATTTTCAGTTTTCTGCAGCCACTATAAAAGCCATGAATTCTACAGAGAAACAATAACTACAGAAAAACTATTTGCGACGAAATGTGATTCATATGAAAACTACAGAGCCGGATTTTGCGAAGAAAATTCGGTTGTACCTATGGGAGAAGATACTCCTGATTCAGCACGAGGAAAATATTATTTACGAACAAATCCTACTAAGCCATTCTCAAAATCGTAGATTCTATGAAATATTTTCATTTTTTGTACAAATCAACAGAATATTATCATGATATATCGATGGGGCTTTAAGAAATAAGAGAAAGACTACAAAATAAATTTGTTTTCTTATCTGAAACATGCTTTGTTGCTAAATCATAATTTGAATGAAAATGTTTCACTAGAGTTTGGAAAATAAATAAGTCTAAAGATTTTAGAGAATCAAGCAAAATTTTGAACAGTTTATGGGTAAAAATAGATACATAATACGGGTTCTGATAAAATTGAACTGGACAGGAATGTATTCAATTTATTTAGAAAGTATTTATTTTAAGTTAATTCAAATGAATATTAAAATGTTTGGCATTGGGCTGTACTTTTCGAGGTTACATGTGGTTATTAAACGTATCTATAAAATGCAACACATGCTTTCGTTACACTATCTTAATAAATATGCATTTCAGTGACTACAAAACAACAAAAATGAAAGAGATTTATTCCAGTTTCACCAACAATTTTATAAATTAATTTTATTATAAATTTCATGATTGTCCAAAGTGCTTTCATAAATAATAATTATTGGAAGATTCTTCGTTCATATCTAATCAACATTAAAATAAAAAACTAGCATGTAATATGGAAAATAATTATTCGTATGTACTGTCTGGGTGAATTTGATCTAGTATACTAGCGAATGAAGTCAGAAAATCGAATCGAGCAGAGTATCAAGCACTCCAATAATCGATGAATGGAAATTGCGGAGAAAAAGTTTGAGTACCTCTATTTTGAATCTATATAACAAGAAATGGAATTACTCTACTTGTATCAAGTACCACAAGTAGCCGCATAACCTTCACATTTCTCCTCCATAAATCACGAATTATATCATGTTTAAATACTTGAATGAATGTGAACTGTTATATCAAACAATTGTTCTGTATATCCGTTTCTAAATGAAATAATTATAAATTATGGCCTCAACATATCATTAAATGTTTATAATACTATCATTGCAACAACTGTGAGAAAACAATTAGATTTAATTTCTTAAAGCCCTTGATATATGTATTGTATAATTACAAATCTTATTATCATATTTAAAATCATAATAAATTTGTTCCTACTATGTTTAAAATACATATTTTATCTTTATATACGTTTAACGCATTTTTGTTCAGGTTATGTTATGGAAACTAGAACATTTGATTGAAAATTACTTACATCTTTTCACTAACATAGGTATGTCATCCTTCGATGTTCGAATGTTTCCAAAAGGGCAATATAAGTATAGATGAACTAGATCACAATAAAAATATCAGTTCCACACACACTAAAAACATTTTTTAAATAGAAACTTCGTTCCAGCAATTGAAACACAACTAAAACTAAAAGATGCTACAAACAAAAATTGTTTATTCTTGCAAAATCAAGTAATATCGATCGGTAATACTTTAGTTAGAAGAGTGGGGAGCTAATACAGACTTTTTGCGGTATCTGAGAATAAAAGCATATTTATTAAAAAAATCGATAAATAATTTCTTATATTAATACAGAAGATTTATTCTTATATTTTTGTGGCATAATTTATTGATGAGAATATCAATTAAAATCAAATATATTTTTGTTTCACGTTTTTTTTGTTTATAAAAAATTATTTTGCTTTAACAAATGTAAACTGTGTAGTCTGTTTTTTGTTATGACAATGGAATATTTTTATGACTCGATTAATATATTTATCATTATATCATATTATGGAAATATAATATTATATATGCAATCTTCACTAATAAAAATATTATGCTGATCAATAATTCTAAACTATAATTCAAAATATTTTGTTTTGGGTACATTTTGGAAGTCATTTCTGACCTAGAAAAATAATAATAAGATTTGAAGCTTATTTCTTGTATCCGAAAAGTAACAGATTCTCTGATCTATTATTCTTGAAATTCAAGTGAAATTAATAACGTCACATTTTTATTTTAAATAATTATCTGAAATATATGAGACTTATCTGAGTTATAATTAGAAAATTAGTCAATTGTACGGATATTCTATATAAATTATTCCCAGAGTTCTTGTCATTTCTGCATAAACATTTATAAAGTTATTTTCAATAATATAACTGCTCCCAAAAATCTAGATTGATTTTGCCTAAGGCAAACAAATAAACATGGGATACTGATATAATAAAAAATTTATATCAGCAAGAATCTTGCAGTTTGGTCTTCTTCTTAGTCAAGTTTTGCATATGATTTTGGTCTTGCGCACTTAAGAATTGGTCCTGATCTTGCCAATGGAAAAATCGTCTTGTTCTTGCTAACTGAAACGCAAGATCAAGACCGAGACCAAAAATTCCTCTCCCTCATTACAATATGAATATAATATATATCCTGAGAAAACTAAATTGTATCACTCAAGTGGTCAAATATATAAGTGATGAAGTTGATCTCTACACATTTTCAAGATAAAAAACAGATCTTGTACACAAAAGTTTGCCTCTTCTGGTATAGATTATTAGTTTTAAACTTTTCCTCGTATTAATTTTGTACAAACAAATATAGTTTGATAGAAATGAAAATACATTTTTAAACCTTTAAACTTTACCTTATAACGTCTTATTTGTTTTACAGCTGCAAGTGATAAGTAAGATTTTACTATTTAAGTTGCAAGACTCTACCACTTATCTTCACATCGTTCACAAGTTATTAGGGATACCATTAAAATGGCTTCTAGCAATGGCAGAGTAACATTTTGCGGCTATATCCGAGTTGGGCATTGTACCTGAGATAATCCCTTACAACCGAAAGGATAGGCGCAATAAGCTCTTCCAGTTGGGCATTTCTCTACCTGCATTTTTCTGTATATAAAATAATGAGTTCGAACTGCTTTTATTTGTATTCCGTCAAATTTCAATTATCAAACGAGACTCTAAAGTAATGATACTATTAATTTCTTTCAAACACCAAACGAATTAGATTGGATAATTTTTCGGTAATGTCGGAGACTGCTTTTCTTTTGACAATATTACTTAGCACCTGCCGTTCAATGTTAATTCTTCTTCTTGATTATGAATCAAGTCACTGTTTATTATTTTAAGACGCGCGATTTGTATATTCTTTAGCGGTACATCGATAATTTTTATTTGTACATCATTTCATTCTGTCGTTTGTTGTCGAAGATACGCAAAATTTAAAATTACTAATAACTAGCAATTCCTTTCCCTTTTCATTAACTATGCGATTTATTTCCATTATCACTGAATATTAAATAACTGATGAAACGCAAATGTAATATTTTCTTCACTTTCATTTGTTGATAAAAACAAAACTATCAATTTGAATGAAATTTTTTCTAGAACTTTTTAACTCTTGAAGCTATACATATAATCAGGAAAATGACCAATCAGTACATAATATTTGCAAATATTATAATCATACAGTTATGGAGGCGGGCAGGTACTTGACACAGGTAAATCCGATATCTGCATTGTAGGGGATTAAAATGCCCAACTGGAATACTCAGATTAAGGTACCCTTTACCGAATGCCCAACTAGACTGCAGCGCATTTTGCGAAGCCCTCTGGTGACGCAAAAAGCAATGTTATAAACTGAAAAACAGTTGAAACATAGCTTTTTACTACTAACTTTATTATAGTATAGACAATGCAAACTAAGCTATATTCTTGGACTAAAATTAAAGAAACAGAATTTTTTGCTTTTAGCTTCACTAAACTTCTCAATGATTGTACCGTAATTCAGTTTAGATGCTACAGAGCTATCAATAATGATTGGCCGTCACGTAACTTGCACAATTTCACATTATAATCAAAACTATCTTCATGAAAAAAAGTTAGTATAAATTTATTTATTTTGATAACTACGTTACCGACATTTCAAGAACACAGTGGTATATATTTTGCATATTTTGTGACGGATTGATCCATAATCTGATTTAAGAAACAAAAAAGTAAGTAAATAGCTGTATTATTGAATGATTATTGAAAATTTATTATTATTATACCAAATTGTTAGGTTAGAATAGTGTTTTCAGAGGGACTGTCATCTGTCACTTGTAGTTCACTATCTCAAGCAGGCGGCAAAGAAAAATCAGAACAAGGCGGCATAGTCAATCATTTTTGATCATTCTGTATATGTGCTTCAATAGATAAAACTGCCAAAGCTGAAAGTCTTTCCTGACCCATCGAAATTCTCAAATAGTTTTTATTAGTTTTAATTTCGAGAAGCTCCTCTCGGTGGAGGCTGTAATTACTAGTATTGTTAACAAAATCGAATAGACAAAGTAAATTTCTTTCAAGTTATTTTCCATTATGTACTGAAACAGTTCATTCACATCTTTAATGAAGTCTGGTTCATTTAGGATCATAGTTTGTAATTATTCATACAGTTCGTAAAGTTGAAACTCAATACTTTCACCCTCTCGCAGGACTGTGTGTAAATCTTGAAAGCTTTTTATTATTTGCTCTTCCTAAAATCACAAATATTGCGTAATTTCTAAAATATGAGACCTGAATATCGTGAAATTTATATATTCCAAGATAAAATATATCAAGAAGAATCAATTCTGATAATTTTTGTTGTTATAAACATCATAAGGATGTTACGATCGCAAGCTGTATTACTTGAGTAACGGACTGAGGAGAGAATAGCCGATTCAGAAGCACACATTGTTTGACTCTGTATATCCTAAACAAATTGAGATAATTGAAGCTTGTAAAAAATATCATATTCTGCACGATTCATTCTAATGTAATAAGAATTATTATTGAAATTTCTCAAAAAATACAAATAACATTACCTGATAAATAACATTTAGAGTTGGTAGCTGTATCTTTCAACTCAATAGGTAATCAAAATTGTGTGGAAAGTATTATGATCTACATACTTGGATGTAACGCAATGGAGAATTTCATCAGAATAACTTCAGAAATACAAATATGATCGATTGAAATTCAATACTCGATAATATTTCTAAAATCGACTATTGTAGTAGCACAATGTTTGTTGCTGTATCATCCAAACGAAACAAGATAATTGAAATTTGTAAGGAACATATTGTCCAACACATTTGATAAAATCAATAAATGTTTTAGAAACTGAACTGACAAGATATTTTTGTTTTAAAAATGTGAATAAAAGATTATCGACAATAATATAATTCGATAGATAATGTAAATATTTGGATTTTCATTCAAGTTATTTTCTATTATATATTGAAGCAGTTCTTTCACATTTTTAATGAAATCTGATACATTTAGGATCATAGTTTGTAATTTTTCGTACAATTCGTAAGGTTGGAAGTCATCACTTTCACCCACTCGCAGGACTGTGTGTAAATCTTTGAAGTTTTAAATTATTTATTCTTTTGGTATATTTTTGAATTCTTTCAAATCATATAGGAAAGCAAATTTTTCTAAATGTACATTTAATGACATAACTCCATATTACTTATTATAGAATCTATCATTGTGTTAAAAAACTGACTCATATCGGCTTGAGGCTTGAGGCGCGAGGCCTCTCGGACCGCGAGGCCGTAGGTAGTGATCCACGTCGCCCATGCCTAACGCCCCTCTAGTACCAGTACCATTTAATGTGCTATCCTTACCACTTAATTCTCTCAGTGAACTCGCCTGAGAGCCTGAGACGAAAGAAAGTCAAGAAAGTCCAAACAATAAGTTGGCAGTGATGAGCGCAGGTACATATTGTTATTGTCATGCAGGGGCCACACTTATGTCTAATGCCATTAAGTAAGGCGTTATGTGACAATTGACATATTGTCAATGACAATGTGTTTATTATTGAATGACGCCTAAATTAATGACATTAGACGTAAATGTGGCCCCAGCATTACAAAAAAATATTTTTCTTCTCGACAACGCATCAGATTAATCCTCTAACTTTAGAGTCGCGAATTTTAAGGACTCTCATAGATCTCAAGTACTAAATTGATTCAAATCCAATAGAACCTATGTTCCTCAAGAAGTAATAATAAAAAAAGACAGTTTTATATTCGAAAGAATATCTCGTTTCTATTTCATTCTCGATATCAAAATTTTATTAATTACATAGGAGCGGGGTTTTCGTCCATGAGGCGGGGCGATTGGTTCTGTTTTACGTCGATTGAATTATAATTTTTAATTCGTATCAACCTTATTCGAGATAATTTTGCGATTTTTATTTATGAGTATATTGGTAATTGCATACGTCTATGATTCACGACAATTCCATATCATGTTCTCAGTATTTAAAAAATAAAATTAGTGGCATAAATATTAACAATTAATCATCAGATCAGGTGTTAATGTTTACATATTAAAACAATAACGTTTATTGAGAGGTGGAAAATTTTAGAATATAAAAAGCTGATCTAATTACTTATCAAAAATCAGTATCGACTGGAGAATCCAACAAAAATCATCTAAAATGCAGAAATATTTTTTTGTACTCGTCGTCTCTCTCACCATGTTGATCATCTCTAGTAAGTTTTTTTTTATTATTTTGCTCATTTTGAAAATTAATTTGAATATAATTTTTATGCATGTAATAAAAAATGATTTAGGAAAATTATCTACTACTAAGATTTCCACTTATTTTACATTTAAAGTTTCTAAGAAAATTCAGTACATCACATCTTGACAAATTAGAAAATGACAACGCTGAACAAATATATGAATATTCAACTTGGTTTACAATATTGCAATTATTAACAATTATCAAACTTTTTTAATTTCCATTAAAACTAATTTTCATATAGACAAAATTGTCAACGGTTTACCGGAAACTGCAGTACTACAACCGAATTTAGAGGAAAACAAACAAAATCCGCTAACTAAACAATGTTCTTGCAATTGTCCTCACCACGAACATCTAATGCGGGCTGCTCGAGATGTTCCAAAGGAAGACAAATCTTACAAGCATCAGAAAAAACATGGCGCCGTCATGAAAAAGGGGAAGAAAGTTTGAAATTTCGAGGAAGCTGTTGAATATCTAACCACTATAAGCAATATTAAGGTTACATATTAGATTTCTAATTAGAAATATTGGGGCACAAAATATAAATGTATTAAGTTCGTCTTTTACTTAATAAAGATTTGATTTCAACATATGTATATGCTATTATTTATTTTATTCCATTCAATAGATTTGATGGAACATTTTTTCAACATTATTTTCAGTGTTAGTAAAATAATCGTTCATTTGAGCAACAAGTTATGCTGTTCTGGTAGACAACTGAAAAATAAAATTAAAAAGCCTTACAAAGTTTTTGAGGAACAGTGTGAAGTTTTGACAAGTGACAATCACGTGTTAAACGCTGTACCTAAAAGTGCAATATATCAAGAATATAAATCGAGCCCAGGACACAAGTTAGACGTAAGTCAAATTTAAGGTAGAGCTCAAATTATACCTTTGATATCCAACCCCTTCCTTCTTATCCTCCCCATTATAATTAAAAGAACCTTAAATTCTCCCTGATGTTACTACTATCCCCACCTATCAAACAATAGTCTAAACACTGAACATTTAAAAATCACCGCTGCTCTGCACGGTCACCATATTAAACAAACATGAACCAACCAATCACCAACACAACTAGCCAAAACACAAACTCGCAAAAAACATACGCAGTTGCTATAGCAGAAAGCTTCCCAGACAAGAACCAAGCTATTATTATGAACTCAATAGATGGCCTCAGAATCAAAGATTTTATCATGAGTATTGGAAACATTGTTGGCCCGCAAAATGTATTATTTGCCTCTCGAATTTCAAATAACCGAGTATGTATATATTTAAAAACTAAAACCATCGTTGACAAAATTATTGACGCCTACAAAGAAGTTAAAATAAACGAACATACAATCAGCATCAGAAGACTAATTACCCCAGCTAAAAGATTATTACTCTCAAACGTATGTCCTTCCATCCCGCACACGGTCATAGAAGAATACCTTAAAAGTACAGGTCTAAAACTCGTATCACCTATTAACTTCTTAAGAGTAGGGATGCAGGAATCAGAGTACCAGCACGTCTTCAGTTTTAGGAGACAAGTATACATATCTCCTGATGAAAATACTGAAATTCCAGCAAGCGTACTATTGAAACACGAAAAAACAGATTATAGAATCTTCATCTCAGAAGATAATATGACATGCTTCATTTGTAAGAAATCGGGACATAACAGCAATCAATGTCAAAACAATACACAACAGAACGCAACACAAACACCACTGGCACAACCAATCATCAACAACGATAAAAAAAGACCACTATCTCAAACAACGATCGAGACCGAAAAAGAAAACACAGATACAAATCAGAATACACAAACTATCAGCAACGAAATGGGAAAAATAATAGAAAACAAGGAAACAATTAAGATAAAACCAATAAATAAAAAACTGAGGTCAAACAGCCCCAATAAAATACAAATAGAAACAGTACTCGAAACAATAAAAAACGAAATGAACGAAAATAAGGAAAAATACGCACTAAATTACGAAGAACTAAAAGAATTCTTAGAAAATGCACAAGGCAATCCCGACCCTCTCGCTATATCACGAGAATACACAAATGAGACTATAAAATTAATAGATTTGTTAAACCAACTTTACCCTTTCCTACAACATAGCTTCATGAAAAATCGTTTTTCCAGACTTCAAAAAAAATTAAAACTACAACTCCGTAGAGAAATTAATCCAAATATTCATAGCAGCATGGAGTCCATACTCACAGAATCTTGCCAAGATTCAGATTAATATGATTTTACAGTGGAATTGTAACGGTCTCTGCTCCCATAGGGGAGAACTACAAATTCTATTAAAGGAAAACAACGCTAATTTTATCTGTATACAGGAGACTCGACTAAAGGAACAACAAAACTTCAAACTAACAAACTACAGCATTCACAGAAGAGATAGACCAAACGCAAACATAGCCAGCGGAGGCGTCGCCATACTTGTCAAAAACAACAACTATGTAGAAGAAGTAGCCCTAAACACAAATCTAGAAGCCATTGCCATCAAAACACTAGCGCCATTCAAAATGACTATATGCTGCCTATATCTATTTCCAAACTCAAATATAACAGCAAGAGAAATCAACTTATTATTAGACCAATTACCAAAACCCTTTATTTTGCTGGGAGACTTTAACGCACATAACTATGTATGGGGATCGAATCACAACGATCAAAGAGGAAACATAATAGAAACTCTAATAGATAAACAGGACCTCGTAATTCTCAACGACGGGTCACCAACACACTTTTGTAGCAACTCAGGGAAATTCTCAAGTATTGACCTTACAATATGTGAACCACAAATAGCCCAAAACTTCTCATGGGAAACTGTACAAACCTTATTCAGCAGTAATCATCTTCCAATCAAAATAAATACTTACACCCAAAATACATACACCCTGCATCCAACATACGCAAAATGGAATCTGAATAATGTAGACTGGGAGCTATTCGCTGCATTAGCCAAAATTGATAAAACTATAACCCAAAAAGATGAAATAGAGACTTTGATAAAAAATCTGATCGAAACCATTACACAAGCCGCAAATAATGCAATAGGACAAAAGAAAATAAAACAAGATAATAAAACAGTACCATGGTGGAACGACGAGTGTAAGCAGGCTATAAAACAAAACAAAAAAGCCCTCTACAAATATAGGAAAAATAGCACACAAGAAAACATGATCAAATTGAAAAGAACACAGGCAGTACTCAGAAAAACTATATTAAAAAGTAAAACAGAGTCGTGGAAAAAGTTCGTCTCACATATAAACCCAAATACACCAACACAAACAGTCTGGGGGAAAATAAGGAAAATTAAAGGAGGAAAAACAATACAACAAACAACAACATTAAAATACCAGTCAAAGATAATTACAAACAGCCAAGAGATAGTTGATACATTAGCAAAAACTTTCGAGGATATCTCCTCCGATGAACACTACTCACCACAATTCCTTTCACATAAAAACGAGACAGAAACTACAAACAAGATAACTGAAGATGATCAACAGAATAACTCAATCAATAAACCATTCTCATACGACGAACTACAACACGCACTACAAAATACTAAGGGAAACAGTAGCCCAGGACCGGATGGAATCCCATATGAACTAATTGTCCATCTCCCGAAACAAACATTAACACACCTACTAAATATTTATAATCTTATATGGGAAAAAAGGGAATATCCAAGTACATGGAGCCAAGTCCTAACAATTCCAATTCCAAAACCAAATAAGAATAAAACCGACCCCACAAATTATCGCCCAATATCACTCTCCAATTGCTTCAGCAAGATCCTCCAGAAGATTGTCAACAAAAGGCTTACATGGTACTTAGAAACGAATAACATCCTCACAAAGCAACAAAGCGGCTTCAGACAAGAAAGATCAACTACAGACCAAATTATAAACCTACAAACTTCGGTAGAAACTGCATTTAAAAATAAACAGCATCTCATAGCAGTATGCCTTGATCTACAAAAAGCCTACGACACAACTTGGAGATATTACATAATTGAAATGCTCAAATCATATCAATTGAACGGCCACATAATACACTACTTATCAAACTTCCTACAAAACAGAACCTTTAGAGTCAAGAGCAACGGGTGTATATCAGAAGAAAAGATCCAAAAGAACGGGCTGCCACAAGGAGAAATAATCAGCGTTACATTATTCTTAGTGGCAATAAACGAAATAACGAAGCACATACCACAGGGAGTCAAAACATCCTTATTCGCTGACGATTTAGTAATTTACTATAGCGGAAAAAATATTGATACAATAAAAGCTAAGCTACAAGAAGCGATCCAGAAATTAGAGGAATGGACCCAAAACACCGGATTCCAGTTCTCAGAAGCCAAAACAAATGCAATACACTTCTGTAAACTGCGAAAAGCGCACGAACATCCAATCTTAAAACTAAACAACCAAAATATTACATACAAAAACACCATAAAATTCCTAGGAGTAATATTTGACAGCAAACTGAGTTGGACACCCCACATACAAACCCTCCGAAAAGAATGCATGCAAAGACTAAATATAATAAAAACAATCAGCCACACAAAATGGGGGGCGCACAGAGACACCATAATAAAAGTATACCATGCACTAATTCGATCCAAATTAGACTACGCATGCACTGTATACTCCACTATCCGTCAAACAAAACTAAAATGTCTAGAAACAATTCAAAATACAGCATTAAGATTAGCCACTGGAGCTTTCAGAACAAGCCCTATAAAAAGTATTCTCATCGAAGCAGGAGAAACACCTCTTTCAGAAAGAAGAAAACTACTGGCAATAAACTATACCCTCAAACTCAGTAGAAACCCAAACAACCCAACTCACAGTAAAATATTCCAAAATAATAACAACTTCATAAAAAACTCCATACCATTCCAACAGAAACTAAACTCTTACCTAAACAACCTCCAAATCAGCATCCCGGCAACACAACAAATAACATACCACAACAATCCACCATGGACACACTCACAACCAAATTACAACATAAAGCTCACATCATACCCAAAGCACCAAACCTCTCCTGAGCTCTACAGAAACATTATCAAAACCATTCACGAAAAACAGCCAAATTCTCTACACGTATACACGGATGGATCGAAACTGAACAACAGAACCGGAGCTAGTGTCATAATAGGAGACACAACCACTACATACCGCCTCCCAGATGCATGCAGTGTTTACACTGCCGAAATATTTGCAATTGCGCAAGCTACCAACGAAGTAATTAAAAACACTGAATATGGAAAAAATCTCATTATCCATACCGACTCACTAAGTGCTATGGAAAGCATAAAAGACATATATAACAAAAACACCATAATCCAAAATATCCAGGATAATATAAATATAGCTATCACGCAACAAAACAGGAAAATTGACATTATATGGATCCCATCCCACCAAGGTATAAATGGAAATGAAAAAGCTGACCAAGCCGCAAAGGCTGCCACTACACGAGATACCGTCACCAACATACCAATCCCAATTAACGATATGAAAGCCGTTGTTAAAGACAAAGCAAAGAAAAACTGGATAAACGAATGGCACATAACAACAAACAACAAACTCAGAACCATTAAAGAAGACACCCAAGCATGACCTGCAATGGAAAACAGAAAACACCAAACCATACTAACAAGACTACGAATTGGACACACGCGACTCACACATGGACACCACATGCAGCAGAGCCCCCGACCAATATGTGAAAAGTGCAACGTACCCTTATCAGTGAGCCATATCCTAACTGAATGTCAAAAATACAATGACCAAAGACTAAAACACCACGTTCCACGCGATCTTAAAAACGCCCTAGCAAACAACCCAACATCACAGATTAACGTAATAGCATATCTTATAGACACTGGAAATATAAATAAAATGTGAAACTGTTATAATTTGAACCTAATGTACCGAGGAACTAGTGACCTAGCTGTCGAAGTTCCTTCAAATTACTAAATAAAAAAAAAAAAAAAAAAAAAAAAGTTTTTGATAAAAAAATTTTCACCTAATAATTAATTTTAAAAATAAATGTGACTTCACTTGAAACATTTTTTGATTTGGGCCATCGTTGAGACAAAAAAATAGTAACTCAGTTACCTATTTATTTCGAAACAAGTGCAGTACCACTTAGCTTTCCGAGAGCTTCAAATTAACACCAAACTAGACATAATTTAAACAACTTGTAAAATAACAATTGACAATCGCTCAAATATCATTTTTGATACTTTTGCTAGAATTAGTTCTGCAGGAGCTTTGATTTGATACCAAACCCGATACAACCATATTATTTATTTAAAAAAACAATCGAACGTTTGCATGTGATGTCCAAATATGAGTAACAATAAATCTTATTTCACATTATGACATTTCAGCTTTTGTTCGAATTTTTCAGAAAAATATAACCAATTTTATGATAATTCAGATTTTATAAATAACAAATGAATCACTAATAATTTTTGAAAATATTTCTGGTAAATATTGCTCCAAATTATTCAATTATTTCACGATAAATTCTACCATTTATAAAATATACGCAAGAAACTAAAAAGTTCCATCAATAAAATGTTGGTACCACTGGTTGAATAAAGCTCATTCACGAAATTAAAACTAAGTGCCAATTCACAATGTGCGTAAGCATACGGAGTACGTAAAAACATAAACGTAAGGAATTATGTATGTTCACAGTGGTCGTAACGTAAAAAATCAAAATAAAGTGATTTTTTCATTTCACAATTTGGGCTTAGTAGGGTCTAAATTATATCCAATTCGTGTTTTTATAAATTCATTTAACAAAAAATATTATTTTTGCAATTTGTGATGTAGATGCATTATTTTTATTCATTGTAGTCAGGCGATATCAATATTTAAATTAATAATTATGTCTGTGCACAATATTTATTTATAGTATTATAATTAAATAATTACAATACTTATTAAAATAAATTGTGATATTTCTCCACTAAAAAATCCGCTTAATATTTTAGTTTGAAATTTTTTTTGTTAATATTTGTTGAATATCCAATTTATCATTTTGCCATGATTTTACAATATTTAAAAATAATATTTTGAAATAATAAATAAATAAAACTTCTGTAGTCGAGTACTCAGTATTTTTATCATTAAAATTCAATGCGAAACTTAATCAAGAAATAATTGCTTTGTACGTAACTTGCCGGGCGTGTGACATAGAAGCATTGTGGCTAAACGATTTTAATATTTAAATTTGTTATTAAAATTATTAATAACAATCTCTATGCTCCATATTTGTTTATAATAATGTTAATACAATATTTAATAAATATTTTGCAATATTTTTCACAGAGGCGTCTCAAGCGGGGGTGCAAGGAGTGCACTGCAACAAATAAGAGCAATTTCTTCAACAAAATATTTCATTAGAACTAATCCACAATCCATAATCCACTGGTTTTATAATAAATCGTAAGAAATGAGCTTCCTATTACCGTTTATTTCATCATTATACGATTATTAGTTCAGAAGATATTAGCTTCCAAAGTTATTGCTAAATTTAACCCCCTAACAGGGGTTGGTATATTAGCATGACACGTGACACTCAAATCAACGTTTATTACATTATTCTACGATTTTTATTTCAGGAGATACAAGCTTTCAAAGTCGATGCATCATTCAACCCTTTATACAACTTACCCCCTATACTATCAGGGTTAAGAGATCAAGGGTTTAAATAAACTTTCTATCAATCTTTGGTTCATTACTATACGGTCAGAGGCGACTCAAGCGAGGGTGCAAGGGGTGCGCAGCACCCCGGCGCCATATCCGAACATAATTATTTAAAAATAAGACCAATTTCTACAACAAAATATTTTATTAGTACACAATCAACAATCCATAATCCACCATTCTATTTTGGATTGGTATCAAAATTGTGGATTTTGGATCGGGAGTAGTGGATTTTAGATTGGGATTCGGATTTTGGATTGGGATTGGATTTCTGGATGTTGGATTTTGGATTGGGATTGGGACTGTGGATTTTAGATTAAGATTGTGTTTCTGGATTTTGGATTGGGATTGGGATTGGGATTGGGATTGGGATTGGGATTGGGATTGGGATCGGGATTGGGATTGGGATTATGGATTTTCGATTGGGATTAAGGTTGTAGATTTTGGATTGGGTTTCTGGATTTTGGATTTTGGATTAGGATTGGGATTGTGGATTTTCCATTGGGATTGGGGTTGTAGAATTTGGGACTGGGATTGGATTTCTAGATTTTGGATTGAGATTGGAATGGGGATTGTGGATATTTGATTGGGATTGGGGCTGTGGATTTTCTATTGGGATTGTGGCTGTGGATTTTGGATTGGGATTGGGATTGTGGATTGTGGATTATGGATTAAGATTGAAATTGTGGGTTGTGAATTGGGATTGGGATTAAAATTGTGTGTTTTGGATTGGGATTGTGATTGTGTTTTTTTAATTGGGATTGGGATTAAAATTGTGGACTGTGTATTGAGATCAAAATTGTGGATCACGGATTGTGGATTGCGGATTGAGATTGACATTGTGGACTCTAATAGAGGATTGGGGATTGTGAATTGGAATTAAATTTGTGGATTGTGGATTGGGATTGAAATCGTGGATTGAGATTAAAATTGTGGATTTGGACCCAAATTGTGGATTGTGGATTGCGATTAAAATTGTGCAGGTAGGGGGGGCCGCAATCTATATATCTTTGTACCCCGGCGATAAGTAGGCTAGAGCCGCCTCTGGATATGAATAAATAAATATTCGAATATAATTTGTAAATCATTTTTACAATATATTGAGTTCTTGAAATATAATTTTGAAATTCTGTATTTATATTAAAATGCAGTACTAAACTTAATTTAAATAATAGTTTTGAATATTCCAGTTTGTCTGGTGTATGACGTAGAATAAATATTTCTATCTCTTTTTAACTCATTGTAGCTATACTGTATTAATATTTAAATTTGTTATTTGAATAATAACAATTTATATTTGTTTATAATAATACTAATACAATATTTGATGAATATTTTGCAATATTTCTGCATTAAAAAAACTGCTTGAATTTCTTTTTTCAAATTCTGCTTTATTTGTATTTTATAATGTTTAAACAATTATTAATAATAACAATTTATTGTATTTACAACAATTTTACAATATTTCAAATAATTTTATTTCAATATTTTTAAATTTTTATTTTAAAGATTCTTTTTCAATTATTTCGTCGAAGCAAGTTAATTCAATTAAGTACTAATTGATGGTTGCAACACGTTAGAACTTTGGTTTGATTTTTGATAATACTAGTTCCTTTTAGCATATCTATCTCTTTTTAACACATTAGAAAACGTAGTATACTTCTTAACTCGTATAATTTATTTCTGAAGCTTGTTATTTCGTTTCGAGTGGTTCACTGCTGTCGTGGCTGTCGTAGAAGCCGCATTTGCGTCGTCTTTGCTCTCGTAAACTGCGTTTAAAAATTATTTTAACAGTGCTTTGTGGTATATTTGGGGTTGTGAATTTTGCTTATTAACGTAGAGATCAAAATTTTGTTTATTTAAATATATAAATTGGGGTGAATTTGTTCCGCATTGCGTGTACGTTAGGTGCATGTATTTGCGATGTTAGTCTTTGCTTTTATTATGTAATAAATAAATAAAATGTCTTGGTTTTTTTGCAAAGGCCTGTAATGAAAGGTCCAACGTGGGAATCGGTGCACACGTAGGTACCGCTACGAGAGGCACCCCCCCTGGTGAACACCACCGCGTGGATTTGCAATGAGTTCTAGGGCGAACGAGCGAATTAGCTGGGGAGTAACGGCATACTCTCGATATGTACCTATCGGAAGTCGGAAAATATGGTAATTGGCGGGGGTCCTTGATTAAGTTCAAGAAACAACATTAGCTGAGACCGATACTTAAGGTTACCATATCGCGTAATTAGGCGGTATCGCGGGCCTCGGAATATGCATTGGCCACGTATTTAGACAACGTATTTTTTTTTTGCAAACGACGAGCACACCGGTGCTTGGGTGTCTGAGCGCTCAGGCACTCATTGGGGTAGTAAAGTAGAGTCAAACAGTAGCATAATATATCTGAGCACTTTTAAAATGAAATCGCGAAGTAGTATGGCAGCAGTCACCCATCGCGTAGCTAGTTCTTCAAACAAAAAATTAGATTTGTTAAATAGGCGCGCAACAAACAAACCAGCTCACAAAACACGTTTGAATGTTGAACGAATGTTGAATGTATGCAACTAATCAAAAAAAGTTCCCTTTCAGCTTCTTCATTTCATCATTACCACCTCCAACAAATCAAGAAAAGGACGTAAGTTGACTAATAAACTTTGCTTTTCAGGTTCTAATCTATTTTTCTTTCAGCTATTTTGTATTGCTTTTTCGCAGATTCCTAATTAATTTGTATTTTTTCAGATCATTTGCTGAGGATGAGCCCAGCTGATGAGGTGGACAACGAGGGAATGGACATCGAGGGAATGGACATCGTGGGAGGAGCTGAGGATGAGCCCAGCAGCCAAAATCAACTCTCAATATTTGTTTTGTTGAATGTGATTCACCAAAATTTGTTTTAAGTTTCTGTTTCAGGTCGCCGGCCGTAGATCTTCATGACATCACCGCCATCAGCTAGGTAATATAATATTACTCATTATGTAACTGTTTTTATCTACTGCTAAACACGTAAATTACTTATCTTCAATTTATTAATTTATTTGTATTTTGTATGTTTTTAGGCCATCCAGCAGCGGAACCAGAGCCCAGCAGCAGAAACAGCCCAGCAGCAAAACCAGAGTCCAGCAGCAGAACCAAAACCCAGCAGCAAAATCAGAGTCCAGCAGCAAAGCTAAAGCCCAGCAGCAGAGACAGCCCAGCAGTAGAACCAGAGCCCAACAATAAAAACAGCCCAGCAGTCGTCCAAAAAATCCTCCAGTAGCAGCAGAACCAAAGTCCAGCAGCAGCAGAACCAAAGCCCAACAGCCATCCAAGAAGTCCTCCAGTAGCAGCAGAACCAGAGCCCAATAATCTTCCAAGAAGTCCTCCATCAGCAGCAGAACCAGAGCCCATCAGCCGTACAAGAAGTCCTCCAGTAACTGCAGAAGATCAACACATCAGTAGCAACTGTTCCAGGCTCTATATTCAACTCAACTTCAAAGAAGTCAACTGATTAATTTTGCCCGCCGCTTGCAAAGTTCAAGTGAGTTCAATTTGTTTTTAAATTTTCCGACTTATAATAATTATTATGTTGTTTCAGTTGCAGTGAGCGAAGAAGCCACTTCTCTGGTCTAGGTTTTGCTGGGGTTTCCCTAGACCCAAAGGGAGAATTCTCGGAGAAGAGTTCGTCTCTTTCCCCTTAGTCATTGCCAGGGGGCGAACAAGGCTTACAACAACGCAACAGCATCGCGAACAAGACTTCCAACATCACAGCAGCATCAAGTAATCAACAATTAATCTTTGAACCTTTGTACCCTTTCCTTATTCCCAAAATAAAATCATTTCCACAAAATTTACAGTCGTTTTATTTTTAAAACCTATTTTAATTATTTTCAGAAGTAGTAAATATATAATTACTACAATTGTAAATTCAAATTTAAATATAAGTAAATAAGCGAGCAACCCGCAATACAAGTTTTTTAAAAATTGGAAACCCTTTTTTTGTTTTCCCAAAGAATGCTAGTCATCATAAAAATCATTTATTGTATGAATAATAAAATAAATCTTTCAATGAAACATCAATTTTGTTTTATTTATTTTTAAAATAATTAAGAAATGTAGTACAGCAAAGAATAATATGCTAATCTGGTAGACATTAGAAAATAAAATTGAAAGCTCCCAACAATTTTTTCAATAAAATTAGCCGTTTAAATAACTTGAAATAAAAAATATGCTATATTACACCTATTTATATATTTAGAATTTGTATATCTAATTTACAATAAAATCATGCAAAATGCTTGCAAATATTGTTAGTAACGCTAAATTTCAATTTTGAATAAATCAGTGTTGTTAATACTTTTATTATTTAAAGTTTGTAATAAAAAGAGAATTTATTTTCAAAGTCAAGCGTAAAGTGTTAAAATTCTCCGCTAGAGTCAGCACCTGTCAATAGCAGACTTAATAAATTATAATATTTGTATGAGCACTTTTTGAGCTTTTTATGATTCAAGTTATCATGTTGGACATAAAAATAAATAAATATGTATTCTAACTTGAGCGAAAATGCTAAAAAAGCGTTATTTTTGCAAGAGAGCTTTGAAACGTGCTAGATGCTGCCATCTTACAACCAATTATTAAACTATAAAATTAAAAATAAATTTATAGGTATCAGTCATATTTGTATTTAAAATATACAAAATCTAGTTTTAAGTTGATTTCAGATTGTTCTTAATTTTTTCCAAAATTCAATAAGCTCTATTAAAAAATATATATTTCTATCTTACCTACCTATTCAAAATCGTTATTCATTTGTTCTTGTTTACAGTTTTTATCGCTTGGAATCGGTCCTCATTATATTTACCAGGACTCTTTTTAATCAATAAAGTTGTTAATACGTGTTAATTTCTATAGAATTAGTTAATTCGTGTAATATTTAATAGATTGTGATTGTAATTCCACCTGGACACATCATTTTTGCATTTTAAAAATTTACTTTGTGGAAAGTTTGAGTTTTTTTTTTTTTGTGCATAATTAATGGATATCATGGCTGTATGTGATAAAAAAGTGAATCCAAGGAAATACATCTGCTTTGTGATGAATAATTGTACGTTTTTTAATATTTTATTATATTTAATCCATCCATAGAGTCAATCACAATATTTGTATAAGTACTTCCTGCACTTTTTATGATTCAAACTATCATACATACAAAATGATTAATATAATTATATTCTTATTTAAGCAAAAGCGCTAAAAAGGCGCTATTTTTTAATGACAACTCTGAAACGTGCTAGATGCTGCTATCTTACATCTAATCAGTAAACTACAATATAAAAATAAATTTATATCACTTATGTATTTATTTAAATTACATAGAATTGGGTGGATTGCTCACTATAGTCTCTAGAATTCAATAAACATTATTAACATATATTTTTATTACTAAATTTGTTTATGATTTTCTAATGGAGAATTTGGAGCAATCTGATTGGTTTGAAACATCAATAAAGATTTCTTTGCTAAAGCTTAGTTGTCACTGCAGGAAAGTAACTAATTTTTTTTTTGGAGAATAATTTGTTCCACAATAATTTGTAATTTTTTGCAATTCTTTATTCAACAATATTAATAGTAAAATGAGCTAAAAGTTTCCTTTGCTTCTATAATTAATATTAATCAAATATTTTTTTTTCTTAAAAAAGGCATTCAAATAATGTATAAATACTTGTTCTAAGTTTCTGGGCGCTGCAATTTTCCATAGCATTAATTATTTATACTTTTAAATCTCCAAAATTTTGTTATTACAGTTTGCTGTTTGGTAGCCCCGGTAGCCCTACTTCAAATCTTTGCTTATCGTTGCGTCATCGCGTCAGTAACATGGCCGTTTCATGCACAACGTAATCCCTGTGATAAATTCGCAATTTTGTTGGAAAATACTACGAAATGAAAGGAAATGCGTTGAAATAATGTTTGTTTGAAGTTGAATTGATGTGTATTTATCAAAATCGTCTATTTTACAAGTGTAAAAATGTGTTTGTGATTGTGAGTTATGCAATAGTTCGTTTCTCGTGGTTCATTTCTTGAGGTACGTCGACTTATCCTATTCATCTATCAGAGTTATCTATGATAGTGATCAATGCCAAAGTATAAATCAGGTATAAATGCATCAAAACAGTTGAAAATGGGACGTTTTTGGTAGGTGAACTTGGAAAAAGGTTCGTGGACAACATCATGATTTCTATTCAACACCATTTGATGGATGATGAATGATCCTGTCAAACGGAATTGCTGTATCATCGGTTCCTCTTACAAAAGAAAAATTGTAAATAAATTTTAACAACAAATTTTCAACCTTAGGAATAAGAATGTAAGGTTAACAAATTGAATTGTGCATTATTTGGGGTAGAATTTGAATCAATGCTTCCGTGCTTTGTATTTTTGATATTTATTTGAATGCGTTGATAAAATACAGTTTTAAAAGTATCACATCGACAATTTACTTATGTTAAATTCAAAATCTCAATGCACATATGCTATTATATCAAAATAAAACTTTCTTGAAGCATAATTCAGTTCCGTTTCGAACGAATAACACTAGTTAACAGTTCATTTGACTAAGGAGAAAATGGAGTTTTATGCTCAAATTGTACCCCATATTTTTTTATTGTAAAAGTATGTCTTCAACAAGTTCAATATAATTCTCTGATTTCGTATTTCCGAAAAAGTTCTGCATCACAGAGACGAAAATTGTCAAAGCCCTTAATTCAAGCTAAATCATAGAATTTTTAAATTGAGTATCTTTCGTAAGTTGTCTAATTTGGGGGCCATCAAAAATACCTGCTCTAATCTTTTCAATAGTGAGCTGAGGAAATTTTTTGCAAATGTAAGAAAAGCAGTTCTTGTCTCTAGTGATTTAACAAACTGTTTCATAATGCCCAGTTTTAAAAGCAATGGTGGTAGAATAATTTTGTAACTTGAGTACTGCCATTCAGCTCGATTTTTAGCGTTTATGACATTTATGTACACACTACAAAAGAAGCAGTCGTCGAGATGATTCCGTGAGTCTCGCCAAATGGTTGATATTCCAAATTTAAAAGAACCTCTTTTACCACTTCTCCATAATCTTAAATATTCAACACACGATTTACAAACACAATCAGGAGCCCAGGATTTGTCATTTTTATTCAAGAGCATCCCAAAGCACAAAATAGGTGTTTCAACCAACTCTGATATAACTTTTCTACAATCCTTGAACACATATTCTCCGCATATGTAGCAAAAATGATTTGGATTGTTTAAACAACGTCTGGAACTACTCATGTCACAAAAACTCCATATATCAATCTTAACACGGTGAAATAAGCATGTTATCGACTTATAAATACGCATGAATGATAAAAATCGGAAACAAACGAACTAGAGCTGTACAAACAATTTATAAGTCATCTTCGACAAAATCATTACCAACCATAAAATTCACAGCAACAGACAAATAGTTGAATTTTGTAAACAAATGTAATTATTCTTTTATTTTTACTCTAAAATGCGCAGGAGAGCCAATATTCGCATATATTCGTAATAGAAAGTCTAGAGCACGAAGGAGAATAATAGAGGAGCGGACACTCAGTTGGAAAACATGAAGCCTAAAATGTAATGTGGCAGACGTGAGAGAGATAGCGAGAGCGGGCCCAACAATTGCCAGATAAATTCAATATTTTTATTACGTTGAATACTTTATTATTTATTAAATAAAAGGCAAAAGTAAAAGAAAATTAGCATTTCTGTTTATTAAAATCTGCAATGAAAAAGTGCATTATTATGAAACATCTTTTATAAACATTTCTTTGGATAAGAGTTTTATAATTATGAATAACAGATACATAAACAATTTTATGAATATTTTATATAACAATGGGCGTAATAAAATTGAGAAAATACACACAAACAATTTCTTATATACCAGAAGAAAATATTAACAAAAAACTTAGCAAAAATCTCCTAAATTGCGTACATCCGTGATATTTATGGGAAAATTCCGTTAATTTTCATATTCCTTTCTGAAAACAAAGACGAGCATTCTTTTATGATATCCTTGCCACTTATTTAGTAAAATATCATCTTTGGGTGCAGAAAAAAGAGAAAATTTCTCTTTACATGCTCTGTACCCAGTATCACAATTTGTCACAAAACATTTTCTTCCCATTTTATAATATATTTTTACATGCAAATACTAAATAAACCGAACCTAGCCATTTAACTCCATGCAAACATGGGCCCGCCTCAATCTATCTCTCAGTTACTTTCTCTCTCTAACAATATTACATTTTTGGCTTCTTTTTTGCAACACAGTTGAGATAGGGAGTTGCATAGGCGTGGTCTAGAGGAAGCATGAACGTTTAAACTTTGAAGGTTTTAATTCAGATACTTATTTAAACCATATTTTAAAATTAGAAAGGATAATCTTTTCTTTCATAATTGAATTTAGTGGGTCCTGATAAATTGATTTATCTAGCATTTTTTGTATTTTTTCACACTTCAATACTACAAATTTTTTTAAATTTAATTTCAGGAAAATATTTATGGTATTGTAATGCTACAATTTTATTAGTTTCGGAGATATGAGCTTTGATCTTATGACAAATTTTTGTTGCATTATTTAATAGCTCTAATATAGAGGATTGAACCTGATTTTGAATTGAATTGGAGAATATAAGCTTTCTAATGATAATAGTAATAGTTTCTTTTTTTTAATTTTTGCGTTTTTTTTTTTTTTAATCTAGTGACTTTTTTCAAACTGGCTATTAAGTTTGTCACTAGATGAACGATAAATTGTTAATATATCGTATAAAACTAATCAGAAAACATTAAAATTTTACTTGTGATCTAGAGAAGTCATTTCATGCATTTATAAACTGGAAATAACATAGAAATAAAATGAAAATATTTCCAACAAATACTAATAGTAAAATAAATAATTTAAAAGTTGGCCGCCTGACTCTTACATCAACTGATACTGCGTAATAGCGTTGCTCTTTTCTGCCATTTACGTTTGTATTACGTAGTGAATTCCAAACAAGAAATGAAATGGTGCTTATTTTATTTAATAGTACAAAATTAGTGTGAATATCCATATTTTAACTAAACAAACAGTGCATTTGAGTGTCTAATGGACTTGTTCTTTTACAGCAATCTTTGTGCAATGATTTCATCAAACTGCGTCCCAAGGAAGATCCATCATTTCGGTATTTGAAGTAAAACTACAAGCGGAATTAAAACTTTTTCAACAAATATGAAGCATCAGAATCTTATAGGCATAATAAGGCTAGCTTCGCAGTACTTTTTCAAGTTTGAAACTTGATTTGGAGTTACGTAAGATGTAAGTATGTATCGCTTTTAGTAAATAGATTCAATTTTATACTTCTCTGTTTCATATTTAATATTTTTTCGTGAACTGAACAATAATTTCATTTATTCATGCATTAACAGATGTTTTGGAACCTTCCTCAGCCGTGGATTTAAGTCAGTCGCCGAATGGATCAAATAACTTGGGGCCCTGTAGCAGTTTAAGCATTCTATTACGAAGAGGCTTTCCGATTTCACAGTTTAAAAGTGAGTAATTTATTTATATTTTTCGATAGTTGACTAACATATGCTCTTATTTTAAATATTTTGGTATTCCAATTATCCATCATCAGAAGTAAATGTTTATAATTATTATAATAATAATGGTGTCTTATATAAATTTTGAATTACTATATTTGCAATATAAGTCAATCTTTTAGACAATTTCTACATATTGAAGTTGGTCCAAGTGCCAAAAATTTTTAAAAGTAAAGTGTGCTATGGAAATATTATCATATATTATACCATAAGTAGTCAAAGTATTATCGATTATTTTTATGGTGTTATCACGAATGTTTATTGTGCTTGCGTTTGAATACCACGAGTGTGCAGCACGAGTGGTATTCACAAGCACAATCAACATGAATGATTGCACCACAAAAATAGTCTATAATACTTCAACTACAAATGGAGGACTATTCCAGGAATCAAATCATTTTTTCAAATTAGTTTTCTGTGAATCCAGAAACAAGTCACGCAATTTTCATAGGAACGAGTAAACAAACTTCTGTCAAACTGAAAAATTAGAATTTCTTGCATTTTCTTTGACGAATAATAAAGAAATAAACTGCTTTTTGATATGGAAACTATTTCAAAAAGGTTTGGTGATAGATCAGAAGATGAAATTGGTGAAGATATTCAGAAAAATATTCCATTAAATACAAAGGAAGCACAAATTGGAGGTATCTACATCTTTGAGTGAAATACTCACTTTGACCACTAGTGTAATACCCGATGGTATTTCTACACGTCCAAATACTCACTGACATGCACCGTCCTATGGCGATTTAGCATTGTTAACCTTGTTATAAATACTATGAATGGAATAGTCGAAATAATCACATTCGTTTAATCATTGAGTAGTTCAGATCTTTTACCGATCAAAACTTTGTAGCATATCATGAAGAAATTATGTCCTTTCTGCCATTGCAGAGTTGTGTTCTTGTGTCCATGAAATTAAAGACAATTTATTTTGATATATAATTTGCAAATTAATTAATTTCACAATTTTGTGAGTACAGTTGACCTCTATTAATATAAATATAAAATATCATACAAGAATTGTTTTTATTCAATTATTTATTGGAATATATATTAGAATAGTCTTACAACTTTGACATGATGCAAATAAATTAATAATAAATCTTTTCTGTAGCTCCCAAAAGACTTCAAAATTCATCAGTGAGTCTTGGTGTTCAGCAGTAGTGAAGAATATTTGGACAAATTGGAAGATCAGTCGCAATTGGAGTAGCAGTTTTTCCAGCAAGTACCTTTACCTGTGGACTTCGTAACATCTGCTGTGAGGGCGTATTCTAAATAAATTCCAGTTGTCTTCCTCTGAAAGGATCCGTTTGAATCAAATTCAAGACAAAAATGTATCATTTGTATTTATTTGTAGATCAAAAAACAAAAAACATATCAAAATACTTTTGCTTAGAATACAATTGTTAGTATGTTATAAGTATATTTAAGCCATTATGTAAATTGCTGTGTTATATCTTGTGCTTCAATCTCGCTTTTATTACTTCGGTTTTTTGAGTTAGTTTTGAAAGTGCTGTAAATATATTGGGGTTTTGTACAAAATCGCGTTGTAACGTAGAGATCAAAATTATTTTGAAACTACATTGGGATTTAAAATTCGCGCATCATAGTTTTTGGGCACTCTGCTCTCGGGCGTATTTTTCCGTTTTGAATATACCGTTTTGCTTTTCTTTTTGGTTACTAAACAATTATTTTGAGTTTTTTCTTTTTTTTTAATAAATGTCCTTGTGACGTCACTTGGGCCAACGTTGGATTTTTATCGGTACACGACCATATAGCTCTGGGAACACCCCCTCCCTAAACGACGGGACAGACGGAATTTTCAGACTATATGCCGGTGTCGTTACGGGAAACGTATGGAACGCTCGTTTTGTCGGCGACGGTCCGGGTCTTGATGAGATCAGTGAACAAACAATATTCACACGTTATGTGTGGATATTGTTCTTCAGTGATGCCATGAAGATTCCGACTTCACGAGATGACGCTTAGTCGGCAACCGTACTCGCGTAATTAGGCGGAAACATCCGGGTCTCGGCTTGACAGACCACGAAATAATTAGAGTCATTTTTGCTTTTGCTAAAACGAGCACAATCGGCTGCTTGTGGGATCAAAAATTAGAATCAGTAGTATAATATATTTCAGCACTTCTCAAATCTATCTTAAAAATATAAATAATTATTAGTATTAAAATTAACTTTATAACACAGCAATCAAAAATCAGTTAGCTTTAATTCATAGTAAATATTATACCCAACTTACTTTTGCCGTATTCAGCTTTAAAATCTGTAGCTCGTGCACTAATATCGATACGTACTTAAAATTTGAAATTATTGGAACCTCTGGTTCATGCAGGAAGAAAGAATTTGTTTTAAGCCATAAAATTATACTTATTTAAGTATTCATTTCGTGACTATAGCTCTTACACGAATAACAATTGGTAATTGATGTTTTTTTTTGTACATAAATCTAAATCCCTCTTGAGTACGTACCAACAGTTTGAAAGTTTTGAAGCCTTGGCTTACGCGAATTGTAATAATTATTAATTACCTTCAAGTTGTGTGATACAAAAAGAAAAAATTATATATCTTGTTGAAATTTTATTTCTCTATTTGGGTTCTACAATGTTTACTTTGTGAAACTCATTATAACTACCTGTAATTCATAGTAAATATTATTCCCAATAGCTGTTAAAGTCTATAGCTCATGTAGCAATAACAATTGGTAGTTGATGTTGATTTGGCATAAACCTAAATTCAGCTCTGGTTTACGCAAAAATAATTGATTCATTTTAAGCTGTATAATACCAAGAAAATTGAATTGTATAATTAATATCTGGTCAATATAATACTTTTCTATTTGGATTATATCATGTGCACTTTATAAAACTATTTTGGGTTTCTTAAAGAACTCAAATTTAATTTCCATTTTTTTGTCAACAGCTTTGCTTGAACCGTCAATTTTATTTGTCAAATCAACTCCCGATCATTTAAAAAATTGAATATCCCCAATTAATGATATCAAAATACAAAATATTTGATATTTTTCAATATTAAAACATTCAAATAGAAAAAAAAATCATTATATATATATATGAAAGTTTCATAAAACATTTTAGGGCACTTGCTCCTTTAAAAACTCGTCTGGGCCGCTATTCTCGAGCTCATGCGAACAGTGTTCGTATACGGAATCGTAGAATTTTCGCATGACTTTAACTATACCGTATTCTCGAATGTCCGCATGCTATTCGTATACGAGTTTGTTCGAGTGACTTCTTCCGAGTGGGTGTTATTCATTCGAATCTGTTATCCGTATACGAATAGTAAGTTGTTATCATCTAACTAATGATAAAATCTACAAACTGGTAAGTAAACTGAACTTTTTTAAGTTTTCTTAAATTAAAAATTATTTATTTAGCAATAATTATTGTTTTCTGCAAATATTTGTGTTTTTATCTCTCGCTACTTTCTAACTTATACAAGAAGAGACTTGAATTTTCAAATAATCACAACTACTACTATTGAATAATTATTTCACAGTATTATTAAAGTGAATTGTAACTCTCAATTGATTTATTTTTCTCAAGAAGCTTTCAAATTGTATATTTCCTTTTTGTATGCTTGTCCTGTATGATAATAAAATAGGAATATTTTCAGTAATGGCAGCATTAGATGAGATAATAAATTTGGCTGGTATAGCTGCGGTAGAAGAGGCTGAATTGCATGCTGAAACAGTCAGACAATTTCATATTCGAGACGATGCATTCAATTTATCTGACAGACAGTTCATAAAATTATTTAGACTAACGAAAGACATGACCTATAACTTAATTGAAGAGCTGGAAGAGTTTATGAACCCTCCATCAAGAAAGTCTGCACTTGATGTATCCGTGCAGGTAGAATATGTGATATTAATTTAAATTTGGAAAATTTTCTCATGAAATTTCTATAGGTATTAACTGCATTAAGATTTTTTGCAAGCGGTAGTTATCAATTAGATATTGGACAGAATATTCATACGGCGATAAGTCAAAGCTCTGTGTCTAGGTGTGTAACTGCTGTTACCGAAGCACTGACAAGGCCGGAAATCATGAATCGTTACGTAAAATTTCCAGAAAATATACAGGAACTCAACAAAATTAGAACCGAGTAAGAAGCAATATAATTTTAAATTTTCAAGCTATTTTGTGAATAAATACTTAATTTTATATTTTGCAGTTTTTATACCGAATTTGATTTTCCTGGTGTTATTGGCTGCATAGATTGCACTCATGTAGCGATTTATCCGCCAAAAATTGACGACCCTGTTCAACCAGAAATAATATATGTAAATAGAAAAGGTTACCATTCTTTGAATGTGCAGTTGGTAAGAAATTGAATATATTCAACAAAAGTATGCATAAGAATATCATGTTTTTAGATATGTGATTCACATTTAAAAATATTAAATGTAAATTCAAAGTACCCGGGTAGTACGAATGACAGCTACATATGGAATAATAGCAACGTTTTGCCTATTTTGGAGCAACTACATCGAAATGGACGTACTTCATATTTTCTATTAGGTTGATTTCAACAAATTATACGTCATTATAAATTTGTAATCAATGACATTTCAGGTGACTCTGGTTACGCTTTACGACCATGGCTCTTAACTCCTGTGTTAGATCCGGAACCTGGAACACCTGAAGCAAATTATACAAGAGCCCAAATACATACAAGGTCTACGATTGAAAGATGCAATGGTGTCTTGAAAATGCGCTTTAGATGCTTATTGAAACATCGAGTGCTTCATTATAACCCGACAAGAGCTTCAAAAATTATCAATTCATGCGTGATGTTACACAATATGTGCATTGATAATAAATTACCTGATGTCGACGAAGGTGAGGAGGAAACCAATTATTATGATTTCGGGAATCATAATCAGGAGAATGCTTATGTGAATGTCAATGTACCGGATGAATTAAGTAGAGGAAGGAATATGCGACAGAATATAATAAGAAATTATTTTTCATGAGTGAACTTCATTTTTTGTACATGCAGTGTTTATTTACATTTCAAAATAAAATAAAATAATAAAAAAAAGTAAAACAAATTCTATCACATATGTAATGTATATAAATATTCACATTTTAAAATGAAATAAAATAAAATAATAATAATAAAATAAAAAAATTCTATAACACATGAATATATATATAGGAACTAAATAGCAATTATTGCACTTGAGAGGTTTTTATCTAGAGCATTGTCTATTTCTTTGAATTGAAATAAAGTTTTTCAAGCACAGAAGCAATGCGTTCTTTAGCTATGACATCTCGCTTGAACAATTTTAATTTAGATTTGTAATAATCTTCTTTAATTTTTAATTTTTTATCTGTTGCATCTGCTAATCTCGCAGTTGCTTCGATCGTCTTCTGCAGCCTTTGAATTCCTTGTCTTTGACGAGGTGTTTTTGGATGAGCTTGTGCTGTTGATGGTGTTTGTGTTCGTGCTGTTGCTGCTGATGTTGATGCTGTTTCAACTCCTGCTAGTATTGTAGCTCGTTCCAAAGATATTTGTGAACTTGATGCTGCAGGTGACACGGGTACTGATAAAAGTGTAGTCTCTTGCTGTGAAAAAGATTCACTTGATACCACCTCGGACGACAATATGTCCGCAAAATGGAAATTTGCGACAGATTCCCTTATTTCGGCGTGCCCTTCTATCGCCGTTGTTCCGATCAGGCTCACGATTCTATCTTCAACCGGTGTCAGAATCTCTTCTACTGGACTGCCACCTCCAGTTCCTCTCTGGTGTTTGAGAATTTTTGATTTTTTATTTTTAGTGTTGGTCCTCATATCATGCCATGTCTTGAAAAAAAAAAATTAAATTGATAATATGGCTCTTTAATATTAAGGCAGGTAGATAAGTAAAATAATGCAGTAGATTTTTGTATTATTTCATATTCTCTAGCCTGGTTACTCCAAGATCATATTGTGTACTTGAATGAGACATCACTGATGAGAATAAATAATAAAAAAAGACATACTTTTCTCCATTGTCTCCAATCTTTTTGAGCTCCAGGAATTGCATTTAATAATACCGCAAGCTCTGCCCATAGATCTTGTGCCCTCTTGAAAGTGAATTCCTTGGTGAATTTTCCATTTTTCAATTCGGTGTGGTTTTCCATAAACCCCACCAACATATTCTTCTGTTCGTTTGTGATACATCCAGCCCTTTTTTTATCTACACTCATTATTTATTATTCCACACAATATACAAAACACGAAACGTCAAACTCTTTAGGTAACAGCATTGAACATAACATCTATTGGTACCAACATAATTGTCTTACTGTCAGATTAATATTTCAAAGTATCAAAATCATCAAAAAAAACTTACTGTATATAATATTATAGCTATAAAAAAACATTGTGAGAATAACTGGCTCAAATATACAACGATATGAGCGTTTATTAATATTTATTCAAGTTCTTAGTTTGGTAACACTGTTAGAATCGTTCGCACAAGATCATTCGAGTGATTTCTTTTCGTAGACCTCTCAAGAATACATGTAACCGTTCGTATACGAATATTTTCATGCGACCACATTCGTATACGAATTTGTTCGTGTAAGTTCGAGAATCGAGCCCCTGGTGTCATAAAATTATGTCTTATGGAACTTTCATCTTAATATATTATTGAGGATTGTTTGAAGCAATGATTTATCAATAAAAATATGTAATAATTGTTAGCTAGAATAGAATAAGGGTTTAAATGTAAAAAAATTTACTGAAATGTTCTTTATTATTTTATTTTTTATGTATAAATAATGTATCTGGATCAAATATTGTTATAAAAAGTATATTATCTATTATAATTTCCGTAGAATAATAAATTTATTGTTATTTATATTATTATGTGTTGTATTTATTGAAAACAAAATAAATCTCTTAGTAAAAAATATAATGTTCATTTTTATTCTATCTCCTAAGAAAAAAAATTGAAATTAGTTCCTAAATGTGCCACTAGAGGGCGCTTCAGTTAGCCAAAAAGTGCGATGTCAAGCAAAAATCTGTCAAATTGGTATCCGGGGAACATGAAATGTAAGAGTAATTTCTACAAATTAATTTTTTTCCCGCCAAAAATTAATTGGCAAAATTTGCTCCTACAACTTCTGTGACCCGGATACAAAATCGCTTGATGAATGAAATTTTGTCACCAAAAATTCCAAAATTTGTATCCAGGGAGCAGAATTTGTAGGAGCAAATTTAAAGGTTTCCGAGAAGTGTTTTTCTCAATTTTCTCTTGAACTGTAGCCCTTACTGAAAATTTTATTATATCACCGTACGCAACTTTAAAAGGGCTATCAAAAAGATGAGTAAAATTTTCTTCTAACCCTTAAATTAAGGGTAGTGATGTATCATTTCTCGAAAACTATAAGCTTTAGAGGAAAACTTTTCATGTAAATGTTGAAGAGCGTGAAAAGTTATGTAACTTTTATTTGAAACATTTGTCCCTAAAGTCTCTGGTTTATGAGAGAATCGCTAATTAATTCCTTAAAAGATCTCCATCCATTCATGTGATCCTAATACAAAGTTTGGATTTTTAGAGCACACAAAATTCGTCAAGAAGTCATTTTTTTCATCATACAGGAGATGGATTGCCAATTATTCTTATTGACAGGTGCTACCCCCTGGCGGGAAATTTTGAAACTGTATACATGTATTTTGAATGATTTTTAAAATTAATCATTTTTTACATGTCTTGCGAAGCTCATAGAAAAATAATATTTCAAATTAATAAAAAAAGCGTATATTTTTAATACATCACAGCTTTTATTCATGCATAAATTAATACAATAATATATAGAATTACAGTATTATCTGTTAATACAGTATAAAATTATACAGTTAATTGATGAATACAAGTTTTATTGGTTTAAATAAGTTATCAAGAGAAAAAAGAGCCCTTAAAAATCAAATTTATTATTCACTACAAATCGTTAGCAAAATTTTATTTTTACATATTCATTTACTTATAATTGGTTATATTAAAAAAAAATTTCATAATATGTTTATTACTAAATAAGAAACAATCTTTTAGTAAATGTTTTATTTTGGAAACTTTGAGGGAGTTACAGGAATAAAAGGACTTTTTGGGCCTGGTTTCGCCTCCTGGCATTGACGTAGGGGACAGAGGCAAATATTCCTCCAGAAATTCTTCCTCAGCGTCTAGGGAAACTCCAGCAAAACTTAGACAAGAGAAGTGGCCCTCTGCTACTGCATCTGTAACAAATAAATAAATATTACAATCAAATCCAAATGATTGGAGTATTTTTAAGAATAATATAAAGTTAAATGAATAAAAAACTCACTTAAGCTTCGCAAGCAGTGGGCGAAAGGGAATCAGTAGACTGTCTTGAGCGTCTTCTTTGAAATTCTCTGGAGTCTGATAGCTGCTGCAGCTGCAGGTTGCTATCTCTTCAATCTGACCTGAAACAGAGGCTCAACACATTCAATAAAACAAATGTTGAGAATCTTGGATGCTGGGCTCATCCTCAATACCTTCAACGATGTCCAGTCCCTCATACAATCCTCCCTCGATGTCCACTTTCCTCATCCTCATAAAATGGCCTGTAAAAATACAAATTGATTAGAAACCTGCGGAGAAGCTATACAAGGATAAATAACTGGTAGAAAAATAAATTAGAACCTGAAGAGCAAGTGAACTTACGTATTTTTGTTTATTTGTTGGAAGTTTTGTTGATGAATTGAAGGAGAGAGCTGAAAGGGAATTTTCAATCACATTCATACAACATTCTCTCAATATTTTGTCCTATGTTCTATGTTTTCGCGATGTTACTTCAAAAGTACTCGTTGGTTATATTATGCTACTGTCCTCTTAATTAGGATAAATAAAATAAATATCATGATTCAATAAACTTGTATATTAATAATCTATACATTTACAGAATTTTATTGAATAAAAACGACTTTTGATTCTAAATTCTGTATATTTATTTGAAACTTTGATGTTTCGATCCTCTGACCAAAGATCTTTTTCAGAAAACCAAGAAGAAGATCCTTGGTCAAAGGATCGAAACGTCAAAGTTTCAAATAAATATACAGAATTTAAAATAAAAAGTCGTATTTTTTAAACTTGTATATTATTAACTTAAATTGCCTTGAATAGTTAGGAAAGAGATTTTTAGATTCTTTGAACAATAATCTTTGATGAACTAGTTGAACACAGAAAAGAAGCGGAAAATTGATTGTACGTAATGAATATTAATCTCCAAAATCTGTTCAATAATTGAAAGAGCATACAAAAAAATTTGTGTGGGGTATAAAGAAAAAAATAATGTTAATTATTATATATTTAGGAATTCAAATGGGTTAAATTAAAAAAAAACATATTTAAAAATTAAATTGAAGACTTATTTCCAATATAATATATACAGCAAATATTTTCTTAATAAAATATATTTATAGATCTCTAGTAACATCTACATTTTTTTATTACCAACTAGTATTTTATGAACTTGGTGAAAAGTATAAAAATTATATATACAACACTTTTCACAGAAGTGTTTAAATATATAATTAATTGTTTTATATTTATAGCCTTCTATAGTTACTAACAGCATTAGACAATATATAAAAATTATCATACAGATAAAGCACAGTATTAAAATGGTATTATTTTAACAAACATTCATCAGCTATTAGTAATATTTTAAAAGTATTCTATTCTGTACATTTGGGACCAATTTTACAATTCCTAACGATTTTAGTCGAGGTATAATAACTACAGTAACAATTATTATGAAGATATAACTTGGATAACGTTAAGCCCGCGTCACACGATGCTTGTTTCTTTGCAAAATTGCTTACTTTACTTTGCGAAGTTGGTTTCCGGTTCGTGCACAGAGAGAAAAATGAAAATTCAAGCGTCAAGAACAAAAAAAATTGAAAAGCTACGGATCGTAGAAAAAAATTAGTGCTTTTTATGCATTCAAAAATTATTGCGAAAGAACGAACGTCAGAAATTGAAACGTTGATAGAGTCGGATATGGTTTTTGTGGCAATAATAAAAATTTATCAAAACGTGAATATGTTTAGAATCCAATCCATTTTAAATATTTTCTGGAATAAGCTGAATAATAGAAGTAGAAATTTTGTCTACAAATGCGAAAAATAGCACATGTTCTATTACGAAATCCAGCATGTAACCAAGCACCAAAACTAGCAGTGACATCACTTTACATCACAGCAATTCGGCGCTGTGATGGCTACCGTGCATGAAAACCTTAGATCATAAATAATATCTAGATGGAAACAACTGCGAACGGTTACGACGGAAAGAGATGGAAGATATATTGTAAGAAAGCTGGAGAAAAGAACTGCGCAAGCGTGAGAATAATCAAATTTCGATTTGTCAAGCCCGCAAAATGACCAACAAATGATGTAATGAGTTCTTATTTCTGTAAAAAATATTTAGATGCAATTCAGCGTTTTCTACTTGCAGAATACATCTTCCTAACATTACTTTTATAAATAGCAAATGAAATTCGATAGTCATGCGCAGTTCGTTTCACTTCATTTTTCTTTCATTATATTTTATTTCTTTGTCCCTCTAACGTAACCCATATTTTTCTCTCTTTCTGGCATAACCGTTCGCAAAAATGTATTGTGTGATATAGGGGACTCCTTCCATCTCGATAATTATTATTTATGATCTAAGATGAAAACCAGTAACAAAATGAGCATTGTATGACGTATGCTTGATACTAGCACCGTAAAATTGGTCTTCAATAATAATAATAGATAACACCAATAATGAAAATAGGAGTTTTTGGCAATCAAGACTCTTTTTGTGAACATTTGAAATAAAAGAAAAACTCTCAAATAAATAATTATTCCAAACTCTTAACTCGGTTATCTTTATATCTGTCGGCTATTATTTTACAACGAAAATTGTATCATTAATTATTACCACGGAAGTATACGGAAGAATAGATAGAACGAAAGAGTTTACCAGTAATGAGAAAATTGATATGATCCACCAGGAGAAAAATTCATTACAGTCGAGGACTGTGACGAAATTCCCTCCGAACTAAGTATAATATTTCATTCACAATCATCCTTAATATTTTTTTTGTTTTATTGATAGATACATCACTTTAATAGAGATATATAACTATGATGCCAAGCAACCCTACGTCAATATTTTCACCCATTCTAAAAGGAAGGAATAGCAAGATTATCATAATGATTGTGAAGAAAATTAATATTTTATCAGACGGATCTTTCTGATATAAGAACTTATAACATTTTATAAACTCATTTTTTGCAAGAAATCATCAAATGTATGGCTTATATAATAAGTACAAAAATAATTAATAAAACACACTTCTATTATCTATTTAAATATTTGTCCAAAATTTCCCAATTTCAATATAAAAAAAAATCTCACTTTCTTACCATCCGTAAACTTCACGCCATTCACGTATTTCCAGAGCTACCTTCATCTTCTTGTGTTTCATCATCTTCCCCACTTCCGCTTTCCCTAACTTCCTCTTCACCGTTAAGCGCGCGATACTTCTTCGCGATTTGTTCCCAATCAGCCACGTGTTCAATTCTTGTTGTATTTGCAAAACTGAGTTGAGATCCTAGAGGGCTTAAATGAACTACTGATAGTCCAGTAGATTCCTTGGGAGCCACTTGACTGCCCTTCTTGACTTTGGAGAGCCACTTCATGCCAGCTTTAGTACGAGCTGACATCTGGCGTTGGACACCCATCAGCTGGATGAGGGATGGGCGTTTCCGGGAGCGAACTTTGGGGAGAGATTAATTAGAATACGAAAGAGAATAAGCTATTTTACCTTCAGACTTTATAAATATTTCGATATTACAAATAAATTGAACCAAAAATTTGACAACTGTTTGAGAAAATTTGGCACATTAAATTTTTACAATCTAGAGATAAAATAGCTTAGTAAAATAGAAAGAAGTAATCTTCATATTAAACTCATGAAATATCCCTGTTTTTAGCAGAAAACTAATCAAATATATACGTTTAGAGCCTTGAATATTAATTTATAACTGGATTACTAGGTAGATTCAATTTGGTTGTATAACACAATAAATCAAATTTATATAAATATTCAAAAATATTTGTTGTATATTTAGATTTCATGAATCAAATGAAGAAAGAAGAACTATTTTTAGAAAAGATAAAGAACAGTGTGCCTCTTAAATATAAAAAGTGTGGACAGAGAAGAAAGAATGAAGATGATAGCGTGTTATGCATAGATGTACAAAGCAAATCTACATAGACAGAAAGTCAGAAAATAGGAAAAACTTCCAAATGGCAATTGCAGAAGCCCAACATACCTACGGTGGCCCCTGTGATGCAGCAACAAATATGAACATGATGTAAATGTTTAACAAACAAGTTTGACAATTAAGTGAGGAGGTAATCCAAAAAACATACATCCATTATTAGCTAACATTGAGAACAACATAAAAAGGAGCGGATTGATCAAAAAATTCCAAATTTTTCACCTATTATTTTTTGTCTGTTCAAAATTTTCATCATCATAATTTTTATATTTTAAATTTCATGAGGTTTTCAACCACTACCTCTTTTTTTTCCACTTGAAAAAGGCAGCACTTTAATGTTGAACCGTTGTGTTTCTTTTTATTATTTTATTTAGAACTTATAACCAATTAAACATTAATTTAAAATGAATTCTGAAAAGTTTTTTTCTTTTATTTATATAATAATTCAATTTATAATATTCATACTGTGTCTGTTTCCAGATATAATATTTTTTTTAACAGCAAATGGACTTCGTAACTTTCAAAAATATTTTGCTTATAATTTATAAGCAATCCGCTCCTCTTACAGTGTCAAAACGTCATAATTTAAATATGGATAACAAACTATTCTAACATCTGAAATATTAAAATAACAAGTTTAATTTGTATTATTTGTTAAAAATTTGTTTTATTTCTATAGCTTAGTTGCAAAAAAGGATTCTATTTCTCGTAAATTCCTCTGTTTGCAAAAATAGTTCCTAATGAGCACAGATTTCTATGCATTAGGTAGGACTCGAACCCATAATCCTAACATTCGTAATAAGAAAAGAATGCAAGGATCAAAAACTTTCACAATTGCGAACCAAAATAATGCTGAAGTTTTTGTAACTAAACTATTGCTAAATTTTCTTTTAATATTTTCGTTATTAATAATTCATTTAATTTAAGTGGGTGTTCAAACAAACAACGAACAATAAATTTAGGTGTAAGATGCCTGAATAACAATTCAACGTGTAAACACTTATTAACTGGGAAAAAATTATTAGTAGGGTTATTTTACCTTTGGCTTTGCAGATCCTTACGAGGTAGAAGAGCCAAGTAGTGACCAAATTAATCGGAGAAGGCGCTGTTGTAGTCCTGTGCATATTTCTTATGAGTTTTGATAATCCAAATTTCCACTCTATGTCAGATTGGGCCTAAACAGCAGCAAAGGTTATATGAATATCTTAAAACTAAACTTAAAAAACTTACTATGCACACATAAATTCGAAATAAAAATATTTGCTAATTTTTTTGTTTAGTTTTTGTTTTAAAAATACTTATTTAACCTGCTCTAATTGTTAAATTTATTGTTATTAACAAAAAATTAGTTACAAAAATACTCATACCAAAGAGGATTCTGTTTATTTAAAATGTTTAATGTGAATATAAAAAAGTGTTATTGTGTTTTCATGACAGCTTGTTTAATAAAATTAAATTCATATTCATATTGATAATAACTATAATCCAGAAATTTATAAAATTAATTCAATAGAAGGACGGATTTTTTTATGACAGGCTAATTTCAATAATTTTTGTTGATTGATTTATCTTCATTAGATTTTCCTTCTTAATATAAAATTTCTGAAGGTATTAATTAATAGATTGATCCGAAAATTCCAAAGAGACAAAATAAAAATTCAGGTCAAAAATTATTGAAGTTATTTATGAAAGCTGATAATTCAATTCCTGAACTATAATGATTTTAAAAGATGAATATATTTTAATTTCAGTATAGATTTCATTTAGCGTCAAACAATTTAATATAAAAAATTATACATTACTTTTTATTTATTCAATTTTAATTTATCCTATCTACTACCTATAAAAAACAATTACATTATCAAAAAAATATCACAAAAAGCAAAATCGTATTGACACAATAATTCCAAAAATAGGTAATATAACTAAGTTATTTAATGTATTAAAAGCTCTCTAAAAACAATCATTCATCAAAAACTCTATTTTGCGGCATTCCAAACAAGAAATAAAAGAGATGCAAAACATCAAACATCGATAACTGCCGTTACTACTTTGCGTTTCTATTGGTTGAGGTAGTGAGATGTAGTGACGTATGTATGCTGTGTTGTCAAATTAGGCCGAGCCTGAATGAGTAGATTTGGTTTTACTGATTGATGGAATGATTGGACCTGATTGTTTGTCTACATTGCAATAACAGCAACGAAATCATGAATTTAATATCACATCTGATGGCTGATATATTCACCATAATTTTGGTGATAATACTTTCGTAAATTATGATACATTCCATCAGGAAGTGTCATTTTCAATAGATGAAAAACATTATCATTTTTGGAAATTTTAATTTCAAATTATTTTATTTTTTTCTAAAGTACAAGCTATACGATTTAATATGGAACAAGATTTCTATTCAATAGTTGCTTCTGTTTCTGATAAATCTGTATCAAGTTTCCATATAATGAGCTGCAGAACCTTTCATCAATCAAGCAGAAAATGAAAAGAATTTTTGAGGTATCTCTATAATTAAAGGAGTTGGAGACAATGACGTCAAACCCCGAATTCTGTTAACGCATAAGTCTAAAAATTTGAAGTTTGTGCCTAACAATTTATTATATATTAAACAGTGCTCCAGGCCTATAGACCCATGGCTTCATTAACAGTCTTTCTCCACGTATTCCTGTCTTGCGTTAGAGTTCTCCAGTTTTTTATTTTAAATTCTTCAATGTCCTTCTTAACCGCATTGAACCATTTTTCTTTTGGACGACCCCTTCTTTTTTATTTTGAATACCTTTCTCTAGCACCACTTTTGTAATTCTTTCATCCGACATTCTCATAACATGTCCCAGCCATCTCAACCTTTGAGCTTTTATCACATTGGATATTCCTGGATGTCCATACAGTTCCATTAGCTCCGTATTAGTTCTTCTTATCCACATATTACCTTATTTTTTCAATCCCAATATCAATCTCAAGATCTGTCGTTCTCAAATTTCAACTTTAACTTGATCAGTTTTATTTAAAACCCATAGCTCACATCCGTATAATACACATGATCTTATCATGGTTTTGTATATTTTCACTTTCGTTGAAATTAACACTTTTTTTGATTTTAGAGTTTTTATTAAAGCTCCCGCACTTCTGCTACCCCGTACCAATCGTCGTTTTATTTCTAGGTCTTCCCTGATATCATTAGTGATTTCTACCCCTAAATACACGAAACTCTGCACTTGTTCAATTGATATATCCTCCCATCGTCCTTTATTATTCTGAGACCTGTTACTTCTGTACTTTGGAGTGTTTGTAATACCATGTATTTTGTTTTGGTTTCATTTATTTGTAGTCCTACTGAGCTTGCTATTTCTTCCAGACTTCTAAATCTTATTTCGAGTTCTTTCTTTGTTCTTGTTACAAGTGCCATGTCGTCCGCAAAAGCCAGAGTTGGACATCTATGGTGAAATATTGTTCCATTCGTACTTATACCACTTTTTCTTATTATCCACTCCAAGGTAAGATTGAACAACACTGGAGATAATGGGTCACCCTGTCTCAGTCCACGATTTACTCTGAATGTATCCGACATTTTCCCTTCTATTAGCACTCTACACACCGAATTACTGTGTGTCATGCTTGTAAGTCGTATCAGTTTTTTCGATATACCTAATTCTCTCATGATTTCATATAATTTTTTCTTCTTTATTGTATCATATGCCTGTCGGAAATCTATGAATAGCATATATAAAGGGATATTGTGCTCATAACTATTAGCAAGAATTTGCTTTAATGTGAATATCGAATCATTTGTCGATCTGTTTGTTCTAAAACCTGCCTGGTATTGACCCAAAATCTGTTCGGCTTCATTTTGTATCCTTCTTTTAATATATCCTGTTAGTATTTTATAAGCCACGTCTAGCAGCGCTATCCCTCGGTAATTTTCGCAGCATGTCTTATCTCCTTTCTTATAGATCGGGTGGATCACTGATTCCCTCCATCCATCCGGCATATTTTCCGTGGTCCATATCTCCTTTATTATTTGATACAATAGTTCGCAACATCTATCTCCACCGTTTTTGATCATTTCTATATAAATTCCATTTATCCATGGGCTTTTGTTACTTCTGATGTTTTTTATTACTTCCATAATATCATGAAATGTTGGTATTTTTGTACTTTCGTTCTCTACTCCATCTTCTTCAATTTGTACGTTCCCAAGTGGTTGGATATTATCATTTTCTGTTTTGTCGTTTAAAATATTCGACTCACCTTCTTAGTTTATCACCGCCCGTAACTAGTTGTTCTTCTTTATTTTTGCAGTATATATTTGTATGCAGGTATCCCGTTCTTTGTTTTTTAACATCTTGATAGAAATTTTGAAGTTCTATGCTTTTGAAATTTTCTTTTAACTCTTCTTCCTTCTACAGATTCATTTAGCATTCTTCTTCTCTAGTTCGTATTTACGTTTTGTTTTTTCTGTTCCATTTTAGAGGAACTATTTTCTTGAATTGTATTTCTCTTCTATTGCTGCGTTATATTCCTTGTCGAACCATTCATTTCTTTCCCTAATTTTTATTGTTAGTATTCTCTCTGCCGTCTCCTTCATTATTGTTTCGAAATGTTTCCATTTGTCCTCTGTATTTTTCATGTTTTCCGTCTTTGGCAGCTCTTCTTCTAATTTATTTTGGTAGGATATAGGGGTATAATCGTTTTTCAGCTCTTGTGTATTATAGTGTTGCTTTTTCCTATAGTTTTCTTTCTTTAGCTTTGGAATTTCTTGCTTCATCGTTATTTTGACCATGAAATGATCCGAATTTCCATCAGCACTTCTTTGAGTTTTTACATTTTTTATCAAAGTGGCGTATTTTTTTTTTAACTAGTACATGGTCTATTTGGTTGCATGTACATCCATCCGGAGATTTCCATGTACCTATGTAAATGTCTTTCCGCTTAAAATGTGTGCTCATTATCTTCCAGTTTTTAATCAAGGCAAAGTTTATTAACTTCAATCCATTCTCGTTAGTTTGCTCATGCTTGCTCTGACCGCCTGTAATTGTGTTGTATATCTCTTCCCTGCCAATTTTTGCGTTTAGGTCTTCTATTACTACTTTTACATCGTATTTAGGCGCTGTATCTATGATTCTCTCCATTTCCTCATAAAATAAATCTTTTTCTTCATCTTCTTTCACATTCGTTGGCGCATGTACATTAATTATTGTTATTTTTCTGTACAATCTCCGAATTCCCATTTTACATATCTTATCAGATATTGGTTCAAATGCCATCACTAAATGTTTGATTCGTTTATTTATCATAAAACCTGTTCCGAAGTATCTGTTTTCACCTCCACTGTTGAAAAAGATGTATTCTCCTATTTCTATAATATCCTTCCTTTTTTGTTTAGTTTCTTGAATCGCTGCTATATCGATGTTATATGTTTTTAGTGTTGTATCTAGCGTTTTTAACGCTCCTGTCTCATTTGTGCCTTGGAGATTCCATTTTGCTAAATTTATTGTTTTATTGCTAGAGTTTTTAAGTTTGTATCTCCTATTCATATTTGCATTATTTTCACTTTCCTTTAACCTGACCATGTCGATTGCCTTGTTGTGTTCCGAATTCTCCTCCTGTGTAGATCTTTTTAGTTTTATTAGTTTTTTGGAATCAGTGATTTACTCTTCTTCTAGAATTGGCTATAATAAGATTGTTATTAACGATAGAATATTTGAATGGGAGAAGAAGAGTAAACAATTCATTGCTTTACTAAAAGAATCAATAAAACATATGAATATTCAACTTGTTTTACATTGCTATCAAATAGTGATAGATCTCATGATCTAGCCTCATAAAATAAGACATACATTTTTTACGGTTTGTAATGCTGCTGTCTGGAATCTTCAAAATCCATTTCGACCAATTTAGTTGTTCACATAAAAGCCAGTATTTCAATCCTTGGCTTACTTTAAACGTAGCTAAATTTCCATAGTAATGATTGTTAGAATAATTGTCATCAAGATAATCAAACTACGATTTAAAAAAATTTAATTACATTATCAACGGTTCAAAAACGTCCCCAAACAATTGCACATTGAGGAGAATTAGGTCTTCTGTAAGTTCTTGTGATGTTTTCGAAGCCTAAATGCTGTATTTTTTTTTTTGTAACATGTGCACCGGAAGTACCCTATTACTGAGCTGAATTCTGCTTCGAAAGTTCTCAATTCCAAATCATGGTAACAATTTTTATTAATTCTCTGTTTACAGGGCATTAATAGATATCAATGTCCACTGCAGAGGGTAAAAATGAAAATTGTTGATCATGGATGCCCTTGGATTTTTTCATTTTATTAGGGGATGTGTTCGTTATAGTATGTGTACACTTAAAAACATTGCAGTCAAGTTCGTAACCATGGATATAACATATCAAATTCTATGTTTAAATAAACTCACGGTATATACCTACATGAAAACTCAGAATAATTTACCTTGAATCGCAGAGTTTGTACCTTGGATTGATCTATTTTCTATAACTAGAGTTTTTTTCTCATTATTCAGAATTGCAAGTTCTTTTTTGTTCAAGAGATAAAAAAATGCTGTGAAAAATTCATGATGATATAGCCATCTTAACATTGTAAATAAACAATCAAGATATAATGTGTGTGGCCGCGCAATGTAGTCTCTAACGAACGATTCGTTGGTCAGGTCATGCTGCTTGAGCCATGCAGAGTCTGTGTACGGCCAGAAGTGTCTCGTGGTGTTGTGAGGAGACTTCGGACAGTTTACCTGAATCCTCTGGTATGTGTCAGTCATCATAGCAATGAGCAGGTTTATAAGTACTACGACAGAAACCAACATATAACAGCCAAAGAGGAATTTGAACAAAACTTCCGTCCACAGCGGTTGGTTATTATTTCCCCGTGTCTTGTACTCCTGAATTTTGAGCTGGTCTGTCGACGTTTGTCCGAATACCGCGAAAAACAGCAACTCGAAAGCACGAATGGGATTCTTTGCGACTGGAAAAATAAGAAGTAACAGCGATAATTACCTGAATTCTTTGATATGTGTCAGACATCATAGCAATCAGAAGGTTTATCAAGACGACCACCGACACCAGCATGTATATACCGAAGACGATTTTGAACAAATTTTCTGTCCACGCAGGACGATAGCGCCGCGCATTGTTGTTCTGCGGTTGAATCATCATCTCTTCATACGTCGTCTGACCAAATACGGCGAAAAACAAAAGCTCGAAAGCCACCAACGGATTCATTACCACTGAGAACAAGCAAAGTCAAATTCCAAATCAATCTTCTGAACGGTCGATGGATCTGCGGACATTGCTTCACAAAACACTCGTACTATGTCCACATTTAGTTGAAATGATTTTCTAAACTGGAAACAGAACGGTGAACAAAAAAAATCTTCTAAATTTCAATCAGACCAACCAAAAGTTTGTTTTCATGAGTTTTATAAGCATTTTTTGTTTGCAATTTTTAATGGAAAGAGGATATGAACAATATTGGTCTGAATAAAATTCAAAAATCGATACAGTAGCCTGGTTGGACACGCTGCAAACATAGAACGGTAAACAGTACGAGAAAAGCATGCAGCTGGAACAAAATCTATTCTAACACTTCTAGATAAAGAACAAGACACTCCACACAACATTTATTGGACGGTTCACAAAACACTGCGACAGTATATTATAACGTGATCCTTCACACGTTTTTTCAGGACACACTGAAAGTCGTATTAAACAAATATATACTAGAGACTTTTCACAACACTCTGTTAGCTCCAAGCAAGCAAATTTCTTTGATATAAATAATAAAAGAATAGTATTCTATTCCAATGAGGTAAACAACACTATAAATACGTATGAATGATTTTTCTGGACATAACAATTTGTTTGGAAGAGAATCGACAAACTCTCTATCAGAGTGAGCAATAGGCACACACAAAAACATGTAAAAAAACAGAGATAGCATGGCGATTTTCCCGGTGAAGCAACACAAACCACACAGTCACCGGGAAAACGTCCAAACTTACTGTCCCTGGGTGCATGTTTCTTTTTTTTCAAACGCCCATAAGTATGTTGTGCTGTTTGAATCTCAGCTTCCTCAAACCATTCCGTAGCCAGAGTTGGTTCTGGTTCTGTATCTAGCGTAATACGGTAACTTATTTGACGAAAATAGTATTTACAAAGTTTGAATTGATAATATCAGAACATAATATATATGGTACATTACTTACATATTGATGATTACATTTTTGTGAAATTTTGTAGTTTTAATTCAGTTCAAAACTTTCAATGAATATTTGACATTTTATTTAACATAAAGTATATCATTAATCTTTTGGAAGCATGATTTTGAAAGAATAGTTTACCAAAAGCTACAACGATCGGAAAAGAAGCACAATTTAACTCGACTAATCATCTGAATCTATAAATTGTGATTGTTTCCTTTACTTATTGAATGATTTTGACCTTTGAGCATTAGCTTGAATTTGAATACTACATCAGCAAATTGATGTATATAGCTATTATTGTATTGTACAATTAAAATTTTAAAAAATGCTGTACTCACCATCAGAGAAAATGGATGATGTAGCCACTGTCCTTGGCAGCTGCCTCAGCTCATCGGGAGTAAAATTATGGAAAGGTTGATTCAAAGCAACGAAATGCATAGAAAAACCAAAAACGAAAATGGCGAGCACGGCAAGAAACCTCGCCAAATCTTTCATCAAATTACCAATAATAATAGCCCAGGGACCAAACAAATGATGAAAGGACAAAAAATCTAAAATTTGTACACAAGCAAACAAAAACGACAACGCAAACAATTGATTTCTGCAATACATTAAAGTTGGCCAGTACAGTTTTTCGACTGCTATCCATCCTAAAACATGAGCTGCAACCCCAAAGATACCAAAAAGTAAAACAGTGATTTTAATCCATCCCAAACCAGATTTATCGCTAGGATTGGTTAATTCAAAAAGAAGTAATCCGCTTAACCAAACTAGAAGTATCCATTCGTACCAATACGGCAACATGCTTGGACGTACGGCAGGATAAATTGGAGTTATACCAACAACCAATAAAAATATTAAGAGGTATACGTGGGATGTTAGGTAAGACATGAATTTGATGATGGGAATTTTGTTGTACTTATGACCTAAAGGGAGTGTGAACCATATCCATATAGGCGGACAAACGATGAAACCGAAAAATAGAAGCATTATTCTCCAGGCTGGCCAGTTTAAAGATCCTCTCCAAAGTTCCTAGAAGAGAAAAATTGAATAAATATACGTTTTTCAATGAATTTTTGTGGAAGATAAGTGCACGCTTGTGTTGGGCGCAGAAACCGGACAATTTTTGCAATTGATTTATTGGCGCCTTGGTACCGCACCTAGTGTGTATTCATTCATTCAGCACCGCGGCGGCGTCACGCAGTTTAAAGCCACATGTGTGCAGCCGGCCTTGATGCCTGTTTGAGACACGCAGGTGCTCCTAGTCCTAGGCACGATATTTAATGGAAGAAAATACGGAATGGTTGGGAGACTTCTAAATTCGGAGGCCTCTAAAGTTGGAGACCTTTAGGCACGTGCCTAGTGTGTGTAATAAGTAATTCAGCATTGAATTGACTATCCATCACTGCAAACTGAATGATGCATAGAATGTTTATTACGAGAATAGCTATAAATAAGTCGAATGATTGAAAAATTAATAAGCAGAATGAAAAAAGGATAAGTATCTGCTGGTTGTAAAATTTTGGGTGCTTCAGGGACGTTTGTACGTTTGTCTATATCAGAGGATGCAAGATTGATGCCCAGTTGCGTGAATGTTTATTACCTAGCCAAACAGTTCTTTAATATTGAACAATATCAAATCGAGATTTCGTCCATGCAACCAGGTAGGCGAAGTAAATGAAATAATAAAAAACATGAAAAACGGTAGATCACCAGGAGAAGATGAAATGAACATAGAACTAATAGAATATGAAGGCAAAATAGTCATGCAGCAAATATATGAGCTTATACTAGAAATATGGAGAAAAGAAGAAATGCCGAAAGATTGGAAAATAGGACAAATAATAATTATACACAAAATAGGAGACCAATAAGTATGTCAAAATTATAGAGGAATCACACTTTTAAACACAGCTTACAAAATAATGTCGACATTAATACAGAGAAGGATAACAAATGTGACAAGAAGGACCATCGGGCAATATCAGTGTGGCTTTGTGAAAGGGAAGTCAACTACGGATGCCATACACACTATAAAACAAATAATTGAAAAAACACTGAAATATGAACTAAACACTGAAATACTATTTATTGATTTTAAACAGGCGTTCGACTCAATTAAAAGAGGCAAATTAATGGCAGCTTTAAAAGACTTGCAAGTACCAGGAAAATTGAGAAGATTAATAGCTGTGACCATGAGAGGAACAAAAATAAGCATTAGGACTCAAAAAGGAGAAACAGAAGACATAATAATAAATAAAGGAGTAAGACAAGGCGATGCCCTATCAGCCACGTTATTTAATTCAGCCTTAGAGCACGCAATGAGAAATAGAACAAAGGGAACACTTAGAACAAGAGGAGGACAAATAATAGCATACGCAGATGACATAGCAATTGCAGCAAAGAATAGAAAAGTGATGAAAGATATACTGGAGAAAATAATAAGTAAAGGAAAGAAAATAGGGCTAGAAATAAATTGGAAACAAGGTAGAAGAAAATATAATTAAAATAGGAGAGTTCAAATACGAGCAAGTAGATAAATTTAAATATTTAGGAGTATTGTTAACGAACAAAGGAGATAGAGAAATAGAAATAAAAGAAAAAATAACGGCAGCAAATAAAGCTTTCCACGCAAACAGAAAACTTCTAGAAAGTAAAATTATATCGAAAACTACAAAAATGAGAATATATAGAACCATAATAAGACCAATAACATTATACGCAGCGGAAACAATGTCAATGACAAAAAAGAACGAAGAACAGTTGAGAATAACTGAAAGGAAAATAATAAGAAGAATATTAGGAGCCATAAAAATAACAGATACAGAATATAGAATAAGAATGAACCACGAGTTTGAACAAGAACTATATGGAGAAGACATAGTAAAAAGAATAAAACAACAAAGGATAAAATGGCTTGGGCATGTATGGAGAGCCAGCGAGCAAAATACAATCAAGTCAATAATGCAGTGGAGTCCTAGAAGCAAAAGAAGAAAGGGAAGACTAAGATCAACGTGGATAAATGAAGTAGAAGAAGACTTAAGATTAGCGGGAATTAGAGATTGGAAACAAAAAACAGAAAATAGGAAAATATGGAGCAACATAGCCAAGAATATTTAAAGTTGTAATGGAGAGCGATCCCCTCAGAAAAAAAGGATCTAGAAAGCTTCGTTAGAAGCGAGGCAACTCCTCAAAGAGTGTTAAGCCACTATATATATAGCCAGGCCTGAGAGTATATAATAAAGTTCTTGTGTCTGCATTAATATATGGTAGTGAATACTGAGCATGGCAGCAAAAGCATAAACAGAGAGTGGCTGCTGTGGAGATAAGATACGAATTAAATTGGTGTGTGAAGAATGTAGTATTGGAAAAAAAAATTGGTAGAAAGAGTGGGAATTAATTGGTTTGGGCATGAGGAACTAATATTGAATGAAAGATTTGTGAGTGGAATTGAAGGCATTAACGTAGCATGAGATTTTTCCTAAGGAGGGCAGTCGGCCAGCGATAAGACACCCCAAATTTTAATTTCAATAATCCCATTAGAGATCAGCTAACTTTTTCGTAGAATTGACAAATTTTGAAATTAACGAAGCAATTTATTGAGAGATACTTATGCGATGCCTCGTAATTATGGTTTGCGGAGTACATTTCACTCTTCTCATACAAATAGTCCAGGGCAATCAATAAAAAAGGACTTTATTCAGAAGTCAACAAGATATAACTTTTGGGATTCTAATTGAAGTATCAATGTCCCACTCAAAATTTGGAGCGTGCACTACGGTTATATTAGCATTTTTCGCGTTTTTCCAGCAAAAAATCCAGAATATCTTTAGAACTATTGGTTTTATCAAAAAATTACACAAATAAAGAAGTATCGTAGCTATATTTTTTATAATAATTAATCATTAATAACTACTCCAGAAGCTAACTTTCTTGCTGATTTCTGAAAAAAACCTTTTTTTTTTAATTCTCGTGGAATAAAAGGCACCTTTCTCAAATCTGCAGTAAAGTTGAAAGTTTGACGATGTAGCTAAATTTCTAAGATGGTCAATGGGTGTTTTAGAGTTTATTAATGTGGAGGTGTATTTAGATAGATGTATCTGGCAAAGGATAATTGCTAGTTGAATGTTAAATGGAGTTCTTGCCAATGTCATTGTGAGGAAAAGGGATGATTTATATGTATGTAAATTTTACGTAGCAAACTTATACAGAAATTTACACGGTTTGATGAATAAGCACAATTCTTTTTTGAAATATAAATACAGGTAAATAAATTTACCTATTTCTTTACCTGAAGATATCGCTGAACCACGGTATGTGCAATGACTTCCTTCTGTTCATTTTCAATAAGAACATCTAAAAACTCAACATTTCTTCCGTCAGTCGCAGTTAAAATTCTTCCAGCAGAATCCGCCCCAGCAGCTAAGGCCAGTAATTCCGTTGCCATCGCTTCACATTGTTTTCCAGCTGCAATTAAATCCTTCGCTCTTTCTTTCTCCTTCGTTGATAGATTGATGAAAATATTAGATAACTTAGCAGCACAATCAACAGGCGCTGGCGAAACGAGTACAAACTCTTCTATTGGTTTATTATTGTGGTTTTTGGAAGAGACCATTAAATTATAAACAAATCGGCGATCTTCCATCAGGGCATACGTGTCGTGTTCTTTGGTCATTAAATATTCAAGGACATCGTGATGACCTTCTTGGGCGGCAAACCAAATTGGCACAGCACCTAAGTTTAAGAATTACGAGGTAAGAATGAAATACAGTAATTGCAACACAAGCTAATTGTGTAAATATTCAAATTATTCTATGACCGAATTATAAGAAATTCCAACTATTAAAATGATTTTTATTAAAAATAGAATGCATTGAATGATTGAAGTACCTAAATTAGTTTCAGCCTTCGGTGAAGCTCCCGACTCAACCAGTAGTTTCACAACTTCGAAACATCCAGCTCTTGAAGCGCAGTGAAGTGGTGTCCAGCCATTTTTATCCGTAGCATTGATTTCAGCTCCTTGGCCTAAAATAAAACAAGATATTGTAAAAACAAACACGCAATCTCGTCATCAAAAGCTTTTTTTATATACTTACCAAGCAATACTTCTACCATTTGGTAATGACCATGAGTTGCAGCAATATGAAGGCCTGTTTTTCCATGTTTGTCAACACTTTGAAGTAATTCTGCTGATCGGGAGAGTAATAAGCCAACAACGGACATATGTCCTCCAAAACACGCCAAGTGTAATGGATTATAACCCTGGGAAAATCAAAATCTCATTAAAACAATAAAATATCACCAGTCATTATTTTATGACTATTTTCAACCTGCGTAGGATGAATCTTAGTCACCTTTTATTGGTGTTTTACGTCTGGTTTTTGTGAAATAAAATTACCAGAATGTGACTCATAATTGGTAAAATATACAGGTGTTTTACAACTTGGAACAAAAAATTAAAGGGTATATGCTGTATGACGTGCTGATCATGAAACAAATTTTTTTTTTTTCAAGTTTACTTGAAGTACCCGTTGAAACGGGGAATGGTTGGTAGTTACAGCATATACCCTCTAATTTTTTGTCCCAAGTTGTGAAACACCTGTATATTTATTAATTCCAACTCATTAAAATATATAATGAATATGGGGCGATCCAAATTTTATGTTTATTTCTTACGTTTTCTGTTGTTGAGGAATCGACTTGCACGCCTGCCGAGTTAAGCAACAATCTCACAACATTCTCGTTCCCAGAATAGGCTGCAAGATGTAATGGTGTCATCCCAGATTCATTCCCCAAAGCAGGTACCAAAGGGGCTCCATTTGGAGGATCCGATTTAACCGTTCCAGGAATGTGTGAAAGCAATTCTCGTACAGTATCAGCTTGCCCAAAATAGGCAGCAACGTGTAGAGCCGTAACACCAAGTTTTTTGCTCACAACCCTAAGACTATTGGAAGACCTCATTACTTCTAGAACATGTCCGTGACCGTTTTTTGCCGCCAGATGGACAGCAGTAAAACCGGCCCTATTTTCATCTGTACAAGATGCTCCAGCTCTCACTAAAGCTTTTACCACTTCTGCATGACCGCCCTCTGCAGCTATTTGAAGAGCTGTGGAGTCGTTCAATTTGTTTCTTGCAGATATTACTCCTTGTCTATCGAATTTCATAAGTTCTTCTATTACAGTAACTGATCCCTGAGCAGCTGCAATATGGGCACAAGTGCTACCATCTTTGGTAGTAGCCATTACTAAACTTGGATGTGTTTCTAAAAATAGTTGTACTACTTCAGAATTATTATTCTGAGCTGCTGCATGAATTGGTTTTTGTCCTAAATCATCAGTAGCGTCTATGTTTGCTCCTAGTTCTAGTAATAATTTGCAGACTCCAATTTGACCAGCTGCTGCAGCTAAATGTAGAGGAGTTTGTTTCTTTAAGGTTAGGATATCAATAACAGCATTGTGATCTTTTATTAAAAATTTTACTAAATCCGTGTAACCGTTCATGGCTGCAAGATGAAGAGCAGTTCTCCCTACCCTTGATTTAGAATTAATAAATGCTTTGTGGGTAAGTAAAGCATCACAAACTTGGATGTAGCCCCTTTCAGCGGCTAAATGTAATGCCGATCTACCTTCAATATCAAAAACATCAACCCTTCCATGATTTGCTAAAATAGTGTTAACCAATTCCATATGTCCTTTGTGAGAAGCGATAAGTAAAGGAGTCCATCCGACAGCGTTTTGTCTGTTCAAGGCTTTTTGTACATCTGTAGCGCTCATCTGAGTTATCATTTCATTTAAAACGTCATTGTTGCCAGCAATGGCAACATAGTGGAAGGCCGTATCGTGAGCGGGTTTTGTTTTAATTTGTACATCCGCTCCGTTTTCAAGAAGCAATTTAACTACTTCTCTGTCACTACCAGGGACTTCTACTTCTTCTTTTGTTACTGCACAAGCGTAGTGCAGAGCAGTGCAACCTTGAATTACGAATTTTGAATGTAAATAAAATTAAAAAACATTAACAGAACAACAAATTTATCTACATGAAGTAATGCAAACTTTCACGGAACCCAATTAAAAGTCTTAAAAATAGTCTGTTGGTATTCAATTTTTTCTGTCCATAAATTACTAGAAAAAACACAGTTCTGGTGTTTTACCTTCTTCGTTGACAGCATTGATATACGCAGCGGCTTTATCATTTCCTAGTTTTTCTTTCACGTAGTTGATAAGATGTCTGACCACATCCGGTCGACACCCACGACATGCTAAATGTAGAGGCGTTTCTGAGATCTATGGAGAGAACATCGTGATAACTAGCTTGAAAATCAGGGAAAATCGATTAGGTAATGTATAATTAATGTTGTGAAAGATAAGAAAGCCACACCTTATTCTTGCACTGCGGATCTCCCCCATCGTCTAGGAGAAGTAATAGCGTTTGCAGATTTCCGTGTTTTGATGCAACATGCACCGGAGTCCACCCATCGTCGGTCACTATATTGGGGCCCGCCCCGCTTTTCAACAACATCAAGGCACATTTTTCACCATCAGGTACCCGAGCTGCTATGTGAAGCGGAGTTTCGCGAAGCTTTCCCCCTGACAAAAAATTGAAACTTATTTGTCAACGGAAATTTTGTTTTTTGGTAAAACGGATGCAAAACAACAGAGGTGGTCTGGCAAAGAAAATATCTGGTGAAACTTTAGTGACAAGTCTGTTAGTACAAATTTTGGGTCTCATTTAACTTTTAGATATATTTGTATTCGCCAATAAGGCGATTCCATTGTTCAATAATTTAAGTTTTTAGGGGAATACTATAGAATGCTGCAAACAAAATAGCATACTAACATACATTTAATGAAACCGTCTAATAAAGTCAGCCCAAAGCTCAGTTTGAAAAATTGAATATTCTTCTCACGAAGGCTGTTTAAATTTAGTTGTAACTGTGTCAAGCAAATTAGAAAAGCGTAATAATTTACCCTTAACGTGAACATCGGCCCCATATCCTAGCAAAGTTTCCACAACGGCAGGTTTGGCTGATTCAACGGCTATATGCAAAGCTGTATAATTTTCCTGGAAAATTATAACGATTATGCCGACGAACACGATAAAAAAGTGTATTTCTTACGTTCGTGGTCACGTCAACTTTTTCACCTTTTTGCAGCAGAGTGTTTATTATTCCAACATGGCCGTATCTTGCTGCCGTGTGGATGCTTCTTGCTCCATCCTTAAAATTATCAATTTCAACTCATCTCTTTCATATTAAAATCTCCTGTTTTCAGTTTGAAAAATATAAAATAGTACCCAGAATAATGTTTTTTTTCCAATTAAAACTGTACAATCAATGTGCATCATTGCACACCCCGTACGGTGGTAAGGTGCCAGCTGCGAGTTTTGACGATATAAGTAATTACAACTCGGGTAACACAACGAGCAATAAATTTTAAAATAGTTTTTTTCCCTACAAGGACCGAATGACCATCATTATAGTCCAGGATGAAGTTGGCTGCACTACATGCAGGCGAAGGCAAAGCCCAAGGCATAGCCTCGTGCAGCTAACTTCATCCGTGTCAATAATGACGGTCGTTCAGTGTTCGTGTTGCATACGATATTTATTGTAATAAGTGCACCGAATTATCCCATTACTGAGCTTTTTAAATAAATTTAGCTGTATCGAAACTATCTTTTTAATTTTACAAGCAAATATTTGCAATTGTGATCACATTTACAGTAAACTAATACTACGAAGCATGGCTTATCTGACTTATTTATTGATTGATATCTTTCATACTTTCTGTGCTATCACGTTTACAGTAAATGTAAGTACTATAACGAACATAATACAATTTTATCCAGGTGTCAGTTTGATATTATAAAATTTTTATTGCACAATTTTCTATAAAAATCTACTTTTTACATTGAAAATGATGTAAAAAACTGTCACTTTTTATACGACCGTAGATAAATGTTATTTAAACCGTAAATTGAATGTTCAAGTATTTCGTGGCTTTAGTGATGAGGCTCATGAAGCAATTTCTGAATATAATGCACGTTAATAATTCAGAATGAATGTTTTTCATACTATGAGATTATGCAAGATAACAAAAATAATTAATCAAGGATGAAAGTCAAACAAAAATAAGTGCTTAACATTTGTATATTTGATCATGAAAAAATAGATCAGTAATCAATTTATTTAATAATAGACTTTAAAATTCAATAATTTAAGAAATAAAAGTGAATGAAGGGAAGAACTTTTCAGAACTCATTTTATAAATAAATATGTTTTATTGGGTATATCAGCTCTGTATAAATTAATTAGAAACACAACGTTACGACAGCAAAGTGCTGCCTTTTTCAAGTGTAAAGAAATATGAAAATAAATAAACAAAATTGTCAAGACAACAAAAATAAAAGTACAAATAATAACTACATTAGTTTGAAATATATTAACTCCAAGGATCATAGAGCTCTGCCTGTGGTTGATGATTCAATATCCACAGGTCTTCAGGAGATAATAATGAAGGTCTAAATAGGGAAATTGTCAACTCCTTGTGGTTCTAGGTCAATCTGGCTCTACTCTTTTTGGTTTGGCGCATAACTGAACCATCCACAGATCTTCAGGAGGTAGTGATGAAGTAACTCTTGCAAGTAGATTCGCAGATAAAAATAACTTGAAATTATGAACAAATAATTGGTAGCCATGATCGAATATTTCTCCTTCTATCGCTAATTTTTACATGGTAAATTTTGCACAAAAAGCTTTAAACAGTGCTATGAAGAAACCTACTGTCTGGCTACGTTACGTTGATAATGTCTTTGCTGTTTGGCATCATGGTAGAGATGGATTGAATGTTTTTTGAATCATCTAAACATGCAACATAGGAACATTAAATTCAATATTGAGGTTGAAGAAAATAACTGTCTTCCTTTTCTGGACGTTCACCTGGAGAAACAAGATAATGCTAAACTTATCTATTCTGTATATAGGAAGCCGACCCATACAAATCAATATTTACATGAGTCATCAAATCACCATTCTGCTCAAAAATTTAGTACTATTAAAACTTTATATTAGAGAGCCTCTTCATTATGTCATCCAAGTGAACTATCTGATGAAATCAAATTTTTGGATGATGTTTTCTTGAAGAATGGTTATAATAGAACACAGATTAAGAAAGCACTTAGACAGAAGAATTCTATATCACCTGTTCAAGATCCACATAATAAGAAAATATTTGTTACGTTGCCTTACGTAGCTAATATAACGGATAAAATTGGAAGGCTTTTACATAAATATGACATTAAAACTTCATACACTTCCAGTTTAAAAATTCGAAATCTTATTGGTAATGTTAAAGACAGATCTCCTCTTCAGTATCCAGGTATATACAAGATTCCTTGTCAATGTGGCAAAGTATATATTGGACAAACCAAGAGGACTGTAGAAACAAGATTGAAAGAGCATTCTCGTCATATAAGATTGAACCATCCAGAAAAATCTGCTGTGGCTGAGCATGCTGTTCAAGAATTACATGGCATTGACTTCAAGAATACGAAGCTTCTAGCTAAAGAGAACAATTGGTTCAAGAGACTTATAAGAGAAGCAATTGAAATAAAGAAATCACCGAATAATTTGAATTTGAATACCGATTATGAACTTAATCGATCATGGCTACCAATCATTTGTTCATAATTTCAAGTTATTTGTATCTACGAATCTTCTTGCAAGAGTTACTTTATCACCACCTCCTGAAGATCTGTGGATGGTTCAGTTATGCGCCAAACCAAAAAGAGTAGAGCCAGATTGACCTAGAACCACAAGGAGTTGACAATTTTCCTATTTAGACCTTCATTATTATCTCCTGAAGACCTGTGGATATTGAATCATCAACCACAGGCAGAGCTCTACGATCCTAGGAGTTAATATTTTAAATTAATCTAGTTACTATTTGTACTTTTATTTTTGTTGTCTTGACAATTTTGTTTATTTATTTTCATATTTCTTTACACTTGAAAAAGGCAGCACTTTGCTGTCGAAACGTTGTGTTTCTAATTAATTTATGCAGAACTGATATACCCAATAAAACAAATTTATTTAAAAATTGAATGAAATTGAATTGATTTCGTCACTTTCAGATTATATGAATTTCAGGATTAAATCTCTGCAAAACTCTATTAAAAACTTTCTATAGAATCATAATTCATATTTATTTATTTTGTAAGTACTGCTTGCATTTTTTCATGTACGCGTTTTTTTATATAGTCCATTTATTATACTCCTTGAAATTATTGTACAATAAATCTTTTTATTGCATCATGATAAAAAATTGTTTATAAGTATAATTATTCTCGAATTAGTCACTGATTCAGGTAAATGTGAGCATTAAGTGCTGAAAATCATTTGCGTGACTGCATAACTTCTGAAGATAATTACGCAAAAACACGATTTGTTATTCCAACAAAAGGATTGTTTGCGCGTTTCAGAAGTTCTTTATCCTACTTTTCTAATAGGTGTTTAATTACCTTGTTCGGCATATGAAGGTACACTCCTTTCTTGAAAAGCATCATAGCGCAATCCGCATGGCCGTTTAAAGATGCTATGTGCATTAGGGTACTTCCATCTTTAGTTCTTTCCAGGATACTAGCTTTGAATTTGTCAGCCAGAAGTTCGATGATTGCTGCGTGGCCGTTTTCTGCTGCCAGATGCATTGGTGTGCGATCTAACAGGAACAATTTTTTGCAAAACTAATTTTTAGCTGGTTGGTTTGAATTTTTCCTTCTTAGAACAATATTAATTCGAAATTTGATATAAGATTTAGTATTTAAAAATTCAAAGTTGAAGTAATCAAATAAATTTTTCTAAATATTATGGGTTGTCATTTTTTTTTTCAAAGATCGCATGTGAACTTACTCTTTCCAGTGCTACCAATGTTAATATACGCATGGTAATTGAGATGTGTTGCCTGAATTTAGCTTCTCTGCAAATTCATATTGGTAGTACTGTGTACACTATCTGTCACTGAACAATTGTAAAGAGTGAATATCAACTTGAGCCTTGAAGTATGCTTCTGGTCTATCTCAAAAGTTACTTCATAGGGCCGTAAAAAAAAGTTCTATGCAATACGGGTGTAAACAAGCATCATGACATTTGGTTAATACTTGGCCTCATGTTATAATGTTTATGATTACACATTTACTTTTCTTTTTTGGATGATGAATGAAAAAAAATCAGTAATATAAAGAAATTACATCGGTAACATGTAAAAAATCTTATAACCATTTGACGGTTAAGCAGTTAAATTAAATTTATAGACAAATAAAACTTGAGTGACCATGAAAACGTTATGAAAAACAATTGCTGATGAAAGATAAAAGAAAATGTACTTGAAAATAAAAAATCAAGATTATTTTCATTATAACGCATTTTTTTTAGCATAGATTCTTATTTGATTAACCTTTTTTTATTAACCTTGCCTTACAAATCTATATTCCAATCTTCAAAACATTCCCTTATGAAGTTTGTTTTAAGACCTAATTAATTCAAAGAAAATTTGATGTATATGTTTCTTATTTTGTTTATTTTTAGACTCATCTTTTATGAAACTGGTGTATCAAATACCAAATAAATAGATACCACGTAAGGGTAATTAAAAGTAATTGATTACGGTCAGATTTCATTAATCATAATTTGCAAGGAAAATAATTAACTTCAAATCATTTATCAATTTTCTGGTCTAGCGTGATGGAAATAGTGCAATCATATTACAAGTTATCTAGATTTTTAGCTAATTTAGGTATCTATCTAGGCTATTTGAAAGTGGAATTATATTCATCAGTAAAATGGATAGGATGAATTTAATCAATAATTTACTTCCTACTAATGCCTACATACAGGGAACTACACAAGAACATATAAAATATGTTTCCCAGTTTCTAACGCCTTGATCTTGTACAGCAATTTACAGTTCCTGATTTCCAAAAATAATACAGTGAATTCACAGCTTGCGAATTCGTTATTTTCAAGATCTGAAAATTCCATCATTTTGAAAGAACTAAGAAATCAGAGAAAATCGCCCAAAATTATCGATACATTTATTCCTCATGAATGAAAGAGGTCATTCGAAACAATTTGGCATCGCTGTATATAAATGCTTAAAAGAGCTTCTGTTTCCTGAAATAATTCTAACAAGTTTTTCTTACCTTCAAAGTCAGATATGTTCGCAGAAGCTCGCACCCCATAAAAGTACTTCACCAAGGTTTCATCCCCTTCAGCCGATGCTATGTGTAGTGCTGTTTGGCCTTCTCCATTCTGAACATCGACGTTGGTGCCATAATCCACCAGGATTCGCACCATGTCGATGTCCCTTCTGCGAACAGCCAAATGCAGTGCTGTATCCCCATTGGCTGCCGTACTGCGTAACTGATCGGCTGTTTGGGCCCCCAAAAGCTCTCGGCACATGGACTGGTTACCTGCTTCAACCGCAAGAAGAAGCGGGATTTTGCCGCGCTAGAAGAATGGTTTTAAAATGTACATAAGTAAAACATTTTTTGAGTATTTTTATTCAATTTTTTATTGCATATGGATTAGATAGCAACGCCACTAAGCTACGATGACAATTAATACTGTATTCTCAATTTGATTATGTTGGTACACATAAAACTGTTGTTTCATAGGATCATTATTAATCACGAAAAGTATTATTAAAGTAGTTCTAGGTTTTTAGTATTCTTACCAGACTTAGAAAAGAAAATAAGTTCTCAATATTTGCAGAAAAATTCAGGACACAAAGTCCGGTTGAATGACAAACAGATTGCTACTAGAAATCCAAATGACAAGAGTTATTAATGTAGTTGACTGCCCTATAACTGTCAGGAAAAAAGAATACGGATGTTTCACCTGAGCTGTAATGTTTGCTCCATTTAATTTATGAAATTCCGATATGTCACTGTATGAATGATGCAGCAAAAACAAGTTGACGTGTGCAGAGGCATAAAGCGATTCTTTCATGAAATTAGGGGTGACTAATTCAACATTGCGTGCTTCTGTACCAGTCACCAGATACCTCTAGCTCAGTTCTGCGGTTCCAGTCTCAAGTTAAAATTCTAGCCGAACTTAGGGACGCAGGCGAGGACAATTCGTGAACTGTCAACCGCAGTTACTCAAAAGCACAATATATAAACACACCAATCGTCAGACAAGTTAATTTCATCTGACATATCTTAGTAATTATCATCAATAGATGCACAACTTCATTCTTTTGAGACAGGCTAATTATTTATTTATTGTTATTATTCTCTGTTGAATTCAAGAGAACGAATACCTAAAATAGATCAAGCATAATTGAATTCATAATATATTTTTAATTATTTGAATATTTTCCAGATATTTATCATATGAATTAATTATTGAACATACTGATATGAAATTTCTGAAACCCTAAAACTTCTGGAAGCTATCGAGTGGACCACATGCTTATCAGTTTTATCAATCCCATTGTTGATTTGAGCACAGGTCTTTCAAATACCAATAAAATTCACAGTAAATTTGAGCATATTTACCTAACTATCTTAACCCCGATTTATTTTATTCCGAATTTAATAATTTGAAAACCGTCTTACGGCAAGTTGTTCTGGATCTACTATTCATATTTTGATCTCATTCATGGTTGCGAGTGGAATATTTGTTAATTTTTATGCGGTGGCTTTACACATATAATTTGCATATTGCCAAAATTGAGTCCTTCCGAAAGAATTTCGAACTTTTTGAACTTATAACTGTTCATAATTAATAATTCCTCTTCACGTGAACTCAGCATAACTTTAGTTTCCATCGTAAAAAATATAACAACTTTTTGAACTTCTGAATAGACAGAAAGAAAATGGGAAAGAAACTTTAAAAATCATTGTTCATATTGGTTTTTCCGATCATAATTCTCTGATAGTACCTTATTACTTCCAATAAATTTAATCTAATAAGACCCGGTCTTTCCATCTCGGAATAACTTTATTCCCTAGATAATTACTATGGTAACAATTATTGCTACTGTTGTTGCTGTGGATAGTATCCACTGAATAAAGTTATTCGTAGTTGGAAACAGGGACGGCGCCAGGATTAAATTAATGGGTGGGCACGAATTGCCCGTATAGGTTGTTGGGTGGGCACCTAAATGTAAGCGAATGTGGACATGGTCTGCTAGCCTGCATTAAAAATGCAATATGCGGGTGGGCACCCGGGTGGGCACAACCTGTTTCCTGATGGATAAGTACCCACCCGGGCCCACCCTTGGTGCCGTCTCTGGTTGGAAAGACCGGACCTGAATATGTTTTATTGGGAATAAATTCTGTATAAAAATAATTAGAAACACAACGTTTAAACAGCAAAGTGATGCGCACTTTTTCAAGTAAAATAAAAATCTATGCAATAATACTACAATAAAACAAAACGGCCAAGAGTATGTCAAACCACGTAGAGTGACGGGTTCCTTAATGGAAAAAAATGTTCACCATTTCAAAGTATTTTTCAAATACACTGTGAAAAACGATGTTATTTCTGCGGTCGCTAAGCTCAAAAAACTAGCGTGTAATCGAAAATATCCCATATTTTATAAACTACTTGACATATCTTATAGAAACCAATTTTCTGTGAAAGTATTACACAAGTTTTATCACCTAATTTTTTTCCAAATTTTCCAATACCAATGAAGGAAAGCTTCTCAGATTGCTATTCTTAGCTCTTCATTCCTTTAAAAATATCGAATATCTACCTAAAGACAATGGAGCGCCACCTAGCATAATGCGAAATTACAATCAAACTGTGCTACTTTTCACATTTATTCATCTCAATTTTGTAATGCTATTCGAAGAAAATACAAACGAAGAAGTGCACAAAGTAGCAAATAATATTTCTCCACGATAAATTTATTATTCTTTAATAAATAGACTTTTTTGGTTTTAATTCTGTATATTTATTTTTATTTTTGACGTTTCGACTCTCTAACCGAAAGTCTTCTTCAGAAAAAATGATACAAAAATAAAAAAATAAACAAGGCCAGAAGGTATTTAGATAATTAGAAATTAAAAATAGAAAATATACAGATTACTAGATGTGAATACGTGGATTCCACATTTAGTGCAAAAAGAACAAAATTCTTCTGGCATTCATCCACAGTCTGAGGAAAAACCACGTAAAAACCTCAACAGAGGAATCAACGATATGAGTCTTGACAATTATTATAAAGAGGAAGATTTAATTGATATAACACATGAGGACGATGTCCCGTTTCTGCAACGCACACAGTTCCGAAGTCCAAACATGTCATAAACATTTTTCCACACAAAAAAAAACTGAATTTCAATAATCTACATCTACATGAATATGACAAAAACAAATGCCAAGACAAATATTTCACAAATCAGGTATAATTATTGCAAAGGAATAAAATAATATGAGTCTTGACAATTATTATAATAAAAAATGAATGAATTATTATAGCATACAAGGACGATGTTCCGTTCTTGCGGACGCACACAGTTCCTAAGTCCAAACATGTCATAAAAATTTTCTCACAAAACTGAGTTTCAATTATGTACATAAACGTAATAAAAATAAAAATCAAGACAAATATTTCACAAATTATGGATGTCTATTATTAATTATTGGAAGCCAAACATTTGCCAACTCAAAACCATCAGTATGGTTGAAATTATTCGAATCTTTAATTATTTCAATCGCTTCCCTGACCAATTTCTTCAAACTTGATGTCGTGCAAAACTCAATGGCATGATCATGCGTTATATTAATTAAATCTTTCTCTTTATAATAATTGTCAAGACTCATATCGTTGATTCCTCTGTTGAGGTTTTTACGTGGTTTTTCCTCAGACTTTGGATGAATGCCAGAGGAATTTTGTTCTTTTTGCACTAAATGTGGAACCCACGTATTCATATCTAGTAATCTGTATATTTTCTATTTTTAATTTCTAATTATCTAGATACCTTCTTGCCTTGTTTATTCTTTTATTTTTGTATCATTTTTTCTGAAGAAGACTTTCGGTTAGAGAGTCGAAACGTCAAAAATAAAAATAAATATACAGAATTGAAACCAAAAAAGTGTATTTATTATAATATAATTCTGAAAGCATGTATAGATCATTATTATTCTTTTTTATTTGAATTGTTTTGAAGTAAGTTTTTGTCAAGAGGGATGATAATGAATCTTATCTATACAAGTAGAAGTTGACGTCTCTTTAAGAACACTTTTTTGTAACACGTGCATCGAAAGTACCCTATTACTGAGCTGACTTCTGCTTCGAAAGTTTTCAATTCCAAACTATCATAACAATTTTTATGAATTCTCTGTGGACAGGGAATTAATTGATATTAATGTCCGCTGAGCAAAAATGAAAATTGTGGATCATGGATGCCGTTGGATTTTTTTATTTCATTGTTATATGTCAGATTGATATTTGAAAGAAATAGTGATTGCGTCGTACTTCGCCCTCGTCTTTACCTCGGGCTTTGCCCTCGTTTTTACCAAGTGCAGCTAAATTTATCCTGGACAAAAATGACAGTCCTTGTAGTATAATATACTATTAAAACAAAATTTGAAATTTTAAAGGAAGACAGCGTATCAAATTTTAGGAAGAATGTGTTCTGCAAGAGGTGAGAATGCAGCCCAAGAATTTTGCTTAGTGATTATACATTCTAAAAATCGTTTTCTATTATCCATTTCCATTTGCAAATCCTTTGGAACAAAGCCCTCATTGGCTATTCTCTCTGGAATTCATAAGTCTGTAAGAACATCCTGTTACATAACACATGTTTCATTTTCATTATAGCATAATGCATCAAGTATCCGGATACCCGACTTGATTAATTTGCATTCATGAATGCTGATGGAAGTCGTTGCCCTCAAAATAGGCAACAGGGTTTGAGTCTACATCATATCAACTAGAACTAGAAGTGATAACTACTCTTTTAAATTACTTTCCGATCGATTTTTTCGCGAAAATTTGAAGTAATTCTTGTTATTTTATATGCATTGTTCCTGAATGCATTCAGGTTTTTGTTTTCGTATTTTCACAGTATGCATTAGGGCGATTAGTTTGTTCCCTTACCCCCTGCTTATTTCTAGTCATTCATTTTCTGTGAAATTCTGTATAAAATAATGCTTTGAATTACATTTCGCTCTCTGATTTAAAAAGAAATGTTATTCCAAATCATAATAATTCAAGAAAAAAGGTAGAACGATAAATTGACGCGATAAAAAATGTCAACAAATTCTAGAAAATTATCTGTCAGGTATGTATTTATTGCTAATTATTGTAATGTAAGTTCTATAGTACATGAAAATAAAATAAAAATGCAACCGTACCAAGCGCAAGGTAGTATTACAGATCGCCGAAATACTACCGACCAAACACGCAAATTTCAATAGACATCCCTTAAATACTAATGCAATAAGAGCCACTATATAGTTGTAATATTCGTTATATTCATTCCAATACAGATGTCTGAGGTTCACTTCCTCTGCAAGTTTTTCATATGAGTTATTGTTCCTATAGAGTAGGCGTAAAGGGAGAAAAAGATAGCTTGAAAGTTTCAAATAGCAGGTGGTACCACTTCCACCTCAATAAAGGATAGCTTATTGACTCTTTAAAAAAGACCGAGCAGAAAGAATCTGATATGATTACAAGAAAAAAAGTCGTACTTTCTTCCAGTACTTCTCCGCAACTAACTTGGATCTCAGCCTCCAGAAAGTATGGTTCGATGAAAAATAACAGCGATAATGAGTACCTACTTGATACAATCTTTCTCCCAAATAATACAATATTTTAACAGGACAGAAGAACGAGAATAAGGAATGTCAGTCTCTGTAAATTTGTGATATAACTTTCCCAATCTCAATTCTGGAATACAAGAAACTGGATCTAAAGTTGGGAGGCTAGCCCAAAAATATAAAAAAGATTCGGAAGAGACGGAAGAGATGACGGAGTGCGAACAGAGCAGTTCTGATGAGGAAGGTGGAGAAGATGAAGAAGATTTGGAAAATATTGAGGATACAGTGAAACAAATCTGTGATATAGAAGAAATTAGTTTCAAATAGCTACTTTTATTTTCAACGAAAACACCAAAAAACAATGTACAAAAGAATATGTAGCTGAAATTACCCGACTTTTGAAAAGTCGAGTTAAAGTTAAGTGCTTTTAGTCCGTGATTACCGCTCACTTGAAACTTCGTGAGTGACTTCATTGTGATGAGTCCGACAGCTTTCACAGTTGACGAAATTCTTGATTTGGGGGCGTTTTTCAGCGAGGGCTAATTGAACATGTGAATTTCATGAAGCCTTTAAAATGTATTACCGTCATATTGATGTTCACACTAATCGAAAGACTTTTTGATTATAAAATGAAAAGTAATATTGTCCGACATGAATATTGGGGGCCAGGGGTGAGTCCGACAAACCGCACTTGTCACAACTACGTTGGTATGAAAACTGATTACCGCTAGTCTGAAACTTTGAAGACGTGCTCAATTATTTTTTTTTCTAAAATTTGATCATTTTGTCCGACAAATTTTCGGGGGCATTTTCTCAGTCCGACACTGAAAACGTGTCAGGATTATAACAGTTCCTTCATCAATGACCGCTCATCCCTATGTTTCTTATTTTCCATTTAAATAGTGTCTAGAACATTACTGTATACATGTCCGACAATTTAAGTGGGGCAATACTTCAGAAAAAGCAAAAATATGTGGTATGAATGCGGTTGCGTTCATAGGCATATACATATATGAAATGCATATCAAGTCAGTATAATTATTGATTATAAACAAAAAAAGGCTGCTGCTATATTAATATTATTTTTGAATCAAATATGTGATATAAAGTCAGTATACTGTGATAATCACCTCAAATATCATTCAAATTTACCTTCAACTGTGATATCTATATATTAATACATGAAGAGCCAACTTTCGACTTTTTTTAAGCATATTGCATGCACCGAGGAGTGTGAGATTTGGCATACTCAAAATTTATATGGAGAAGATGTGCAGAAAGCGAAAATTATATACAGGTGTCCTATTTTAATCTATATATTAATACGTGAAGAGGAAGCTTTGTATCCCTTCTCAAGTATATTGCACGCACGAAAAAATTTGATATTTGGTATATTTGAAGTTTATATGATCGAGTGCAGAAAGCTGGAAGTATATACAGGTGTTCCATTTTAATTTTACGACGTGAAGAGAAAACTTTGTACCGCGCACACGAGGTTATGTGAAACTTGGCTTAGTTGAAGTCTGTGTGGAGAATATGAGATATGGCATATTTAAAGTATATCTGGAGAAATATGCACCGAATGGGAAAATGGCTAGAGAAAAATTTCAAGGATTTCTCTTCCCTTGCTATAGTCGGGAGAGAAAGTCACTTTAAAATCTTGAATGGGAACCACTAATCTTAATTTTAGATTCGGATGGAGACTCGAATACCAATTTAATTCACCTGGAATTCTCGGGGATGGAAGATTAAAGTGAGTAACGTTCTAACTTAGCGACATAATAAAATATTTCTTTTTCTATTTTGTACTTTACTTTTTTTCAATTATTCTGTTAATGCATTATTCATTACTAACTTATAAACAACGTCCATTACCTATCTCTTGATATTAAATATGTCAAAAACTGAGTTATATATGTGCGAGCGTTTTCTTGTCGGGCTGGCGATAAGAACTAATATTTCTGTCGGACAATATGTTTTTTGGACAGAAGATATGTTTTGAAATTAAGACTGTTTTGGTCCGACAAGCGATCATTGATGAAGGAGCTGTTATAATCCTGACACGTTTTCAGTGTCGGACTGAGAAAACGCCCCCAAAAATTTGTTGGACAAAATGACCAAATTTTAGAAAAAAAATAATTGAACACGTCGTCAAAGTCTCAGATTAGCTGTAATCCGTTTTCATACCAACGTACTTGTGACAAGTGCGGTCTGTCGAACTCACCGCTGGCCCCCAATATTCATGTCGGGCAATATTATTTTTCATTTTATAATCAAAAAATCTTTCGATTAGTGTGAACATCAATATGACGGTAATACATTTTTAAGGTTTCATGAAATTGACATGTTTAATCAGCCCTCGCTGAAAAACGCCCCCAAATCAAGAATTTCGTCAAATGTGAAAGCTGTCGGACTCATCACAATGAAGTCACTCACGAAATTTCAAGTGAGCGCTAATCAACGAAAAATGTATGCCCTGTCTCACGGACTATTTCGACTTTGCAATGGAAAAAAATGCATTCGTAGTATCACAAATAAAATAAAAGTTCAAAAAACCTCAAATCATACGAGGGATTCATTTCTTAAGAAAAAATGTTATTTACGAATTTTGAAGATTGTATTACTGTATTATTTTCCTAATTTGTTATAAGCCCATCAAAATTAATATAAATAAATGATATGATATTGTACTTTGGAGTCTGTTATTACTTTTATTGTTATTATTATTACTATTTTCACTATTATAAGGCTTGCATTGTATTAATTTCCAAATAAATTATTTTGAATCAAATCCTGGATTCATACGGCTCAAGTTTGAGAACTAAATTCACTCTTAATTGAATATTCATTACCTACATTATAAATAGAGTACCTACTTATTGTGAAAATATCTTTGCAATGTAACTATTCCAAACACTTCATGTTTTGAGAAGTTGATTAAAATACTTTCAAAGTTTTGTGTAATAAGCTATTTTAATAACATTGCAAACTGTCTTCCGGTTCTCTTAGTTGTGACATATAAATTAATTTCAAACTTACAACAAATCGATATTTACTAATTTAATCTAATTTGAAGGAATATTTAAATTTTAATAATTTGAGCCATATGATGAGTAGATATCCGAGTTGTATTACAAAATATATATTTTGACTTACCCCGTCAGGTTTTAATCTGATATCTTTCCCTGCAGCCGCAAGAAGTGCCCTCAAAATCGAAGTAGCAACTCCAGTTTGTCTCGATGCTACAATATGTACAGCAGTCTGTTGTCGAGACTGAAAAAAAAAACATAGTACCTCTCTGTTTATAACTTCCAAAGTAAAACATACTTGTCGACAATAAATATAATCAATTATAAATTTTTTAAACATCCAGAGAAAAATTAGCTATGTCAGTCAACTAAAAACTCTTTCAACAGAAACAATCGTGCGACAACTGCTTGAAGTTAATTCTTAAGAAAATGTTTTATGTTGCTTAACCACTATTGCGAAAACATCTCCATGGATACACCATTTTAAATTTCAATAAAATGAGGACATGTTGTCGATGAAAATACGTCTTTGGGGAAAATGTAAAGATTTTCCAATAAGTTGTTTTACGAAAATGATATTACGCACGCAAGAACAAAAGTACTATACTACATTCACGTCGCCTCGAAGACATTATTCTTGACATACAGTTGATAAGGTTTGTAGTGTACTGGAGATGCTTCAAAAAGAGTTCATATCTAGTGCCACTGGTCGACACGAAATTCTTAATAAAGCTAATAAATGAGTATTTTAACCACGTAATTAATGTTGAATAATAAATTAATAAATTTTATTTTGATGTTTTGTTCTTCAGAACAGCAATAAACAAATGAGTACAGGTGAAAAAAAATTCTGGATGAAGGCAATGCGCGATTTGGATAGTCTTCTTCATAAAGACACCGCGCTTGAAGTGCGTTTCCATTAGCACAACCATACATGAAAATCATATCGGCCATTTCAATTTTGGAATAAAAAGGCATGTTTTATCACTTTTATAAAGAAACCACACCAGTGTTCAACTACTCAATTTTATGATCAGTCACAGTGTAGGTATTATTACAAAACGCCAGAATAAAATTAATTAATTTGTTATTCAACATAAATTACATGCTTTTTTATTAGCTTCATTAAAAATTTCGTCACTAGAAATGTACTTTTCTAGAAGCACCTCCTTAATTTTGCGAATTTTGAAAAAAATCTTTTGGTTGTGAGTCAGCACATCTAAATATATATGCCATAAGAATTTTTCACTCTTTTTTCAACACCCTGTATACAGCTGATGTAAGAAATTTAAATACGGTTTGCGATTTGGCCAATCGAAAGGTAATAACTATTGACTATGTGATATAAATGGAGTATAGTTGCATTTTATTTTAAAATAATTGAGAATTAGTGTAACTTTGAGGATCATAAAATAGACTTACTCCTCCAGTTGAATAAGGATCCACTCCACGTTTGGATAACAAAAGCTTGACCACTTCGTCCCTCGAATGCATTGCTGATATATGGAGAACATTGTAGTTGTCCTGAAAAAAATATAGAATTTTAAAGTTTGCAAAAAAATCGTTAAGAAAATATATTTTTACAACACCGATTCACAATAAGCTTGTTATTATAGTCATTTGTTATAAATAGCTGCTGTAAGAGAATAAAAGAGAAGTCACGGGAAACGGTAAGTACCATAACAATTACATTATGGCTACTTTGTAATTTCTATATTTTGTTAAAAGCACTCAAATTTTAAGAGAGGTGTTGAACAGAATATTGTATCGGACTGTGTGAAATGTGATAAGTCACTAAAAAAAGTAATTACTCGCCCTTCAGACATAGTAGCCAAACTTTTCCTTTTGTGATTTATATGGCACTCTAGTACAATAAATTACTGTTTTCCACGACCCCAACAGAAAATAACTTGAGTGTTAGGTAATGTGTCCGTAATATTTTCTAATTTCAAAATTTTTTGCATATACAAATATCCGACAGAGGTCATTGACGTATGTGTATACGTAGCTCACTCACTTGTCCAATTTTTGTGCAACTATCTCCTCTTAGCTTCAACCGAACTCAAGGCTTTTTTTTTTGAAGGCACACGTAAGAGTCTAATAGTTTTTCAAATAAAACTTCATGATTACTGAGAAAAAAGTTCCTTTAATGAATCAAATTTCAGATTTTGAGTGAAAAGTGGTTTGCTAATTCCGAAACGTAAAATTTCAATAATGAACTTGTCACCCTTATGAACAAATTGACATAAATCAACAAAAATCTATGCGTTTTCATCAGTTTCTTAGGAATTTATAGACCTGTAAGTCTTATGGATTTCCACAAAATTACAACATAATTTTTTGATTTATTTGGTCATTTATCCGACGAGCTGAATAGATAAAAAAAAATATTGTCACAAATATGAAATATTTGTAGTAATTAGGTCACATAATTATTTATTTGGATTCGCTGTAACTGTAATCCTAGTTAGTATTGACAAGATCGATGTTCAATTGTCGGACATGATTGACAGGCTATGGTCACTAGATGTTCGTTGGTTGCCAGGCAACAACTGTTAAACAATTGAATGTTGGCCCATTTTCGGCTTAGGTATATAAGAGCGCGAACTAGGAGAGTGAGTCATTCAGTCAGTGAGTCATTCAGAGATTCAGTACAAGTAACTTTGAGCGATATTGTGAAATTACGAGTTTGTAAAGTAAAAATTCACACTGTAACTTGTGTTAATAAATTAATCACAATAAAATTTGTGACAATATGAAGTCAGTTTTTTTGATAAAAATTGTGTTCATTCTAATTTCCAAACGAAAAAAAAAAAAAACTACTCAATACAATTTATAATCTCTGCTTCAAAAAAAATTGTAAAAATTCTAATAATAATAGATATTAAGCATTTGATTTTATAGCGGCATTGTTTGAATTAAATTGAGCATGCAATAAAAATCAAGACTCCCTTGACATTTATTGGCAAAAGTGTCTCCTGTGGTTAAAATTACTGTCATGTCATGTTTTACTTTCCTTATCATACTAGTATGTAAATGTATGCAAGGTGTATGTTTGTTTGCAGTGAAATACTGATTCGGACTTTCATTTGTCCTCCAGAAAGTAAGTAGAGGGCTTTGTAAAACAATCACTCATAAACTTCCTTAAAAATTCAAATTCCTTAGGTGGAGCATATTTCATTTTAACATTTGTTTCGTTGTATTAGAATAAATTAAAAATACAAATGAGACAAAATGGATAATATTTTGATATTTTGATACAATGATAAACTGAACGCAATAAAAAAACAACAATGCTGTCTATTTCAAAAGTATAATAATATGTGACAAGTTTTATTAATGTCCCTTTAGTTCTGAGCTTTGAGAGCTTTGTGAAACAGTCGCTCATAAACTTACTTCAAATTCTTTAGGTTATGCATATTTCATTTTAACATTTATTTCGCTATAATAGAATAAAACAAAACGGAGAATATTTTGATACAAGACTTTGCTCGCAATAATAAATTCAAAGCAAAAGAAAAAAAAAACAATACTGTCTATTTCAAAAGTACAATAATTATATGTGATAAGTTTTAGCCCTAATTCACAATGGGCGTAAGCATAAGAAGTACATAACATAATTCTTATGAAAATCATACGCGTGTTCACAATGAGCATAGCATAAAAATTATTTTCATTGCTTTTGGTTTTGTTTTTTATATGAAAGCTCTTAGTTTAGAGTATTAGTTTTGTTTCTGCACATGTTTGCAATTACCTAAATGTCTTTTTTGGAAGACGAAATTCGTTTAGTATTGTTATTAAAACAAAGATTATAAATATTCCTAACAAAAACAAGTTTATTCTCATTCATTTGATATATCTACTGTCTGTGTCTGTAAAAATATATTGGACATGTGCATTAAGAAAATATATGCGTAAGAAATACGTAAAGCTGAGATGATTTCAACTTTTTTAAGCAGTTGTTATGCACTACGTAAGCATAAGAAATACGTAAGAGCATTGTGAACATGGCTATAAGAATCGCGCATGTACAATTTTATGTCCTATGTATTTCTTATGTATTTCTTACGTTTACGCTCATTGTGAATTATGGCTTATAAACGTCCCTTTTAGTACCGAGCTTTATACTCATGAGCAGAGTAATTGTTTTGAGAATCGATTTTAAAACTAAAATTCAAAGTAAGATAACTATTTTATTGTGAAAAATAAATTTAGCTAACTTCAACTCTTATCCAATATGCATTTTTGGCAACTTAAAGAAGTGATTGAACTTATTCAAACTTTAGTTTTGGAAGACTTAAATAAGCTTTATTTTCTCCACCCTCTAAATAATGGTCTTAATAACAAACTTCCTAGGGATCTAATGTACACATTTTCTCCAAAAAGTGAATCTACCATTCTTTGTCATAAAGGGCATAAATTATATTCTCCCGAAGCATTTAAAATAAATGGTCTAGTAATTAATTCAAATCATTTAAGGATTTCAGGGTATCGTATGGAATAGGTGTAAATTAGTTGTCACCTCCGTCATGAGGAATGTTACAAAATTAATCCCCTACAATTTTGGTTTCATTAACAGATTATCATCAAAGCAATATGTATGATAAATAGAGTGACGAATTTTTAAATTCATTAGATAAAATATCGCATAGATTACCCATATTTGATAGTAAAAATCTTTTACACACAAATTTTACTTTTATCTTAATGTATCATTTTTAAATGAATCTATCTGCATAACGCCTACGGATACATAAGTAAATCATTAGGAAGGCTACAGTTAATCTTGAACAGCCATCTTTTTTGAACGGTATTCGTACACTATTCCGTCCATCCGCACGTAACTGCTCAAGAATTTGCTATAAAAAGTTCTAAGCAGAAATTTAAATTTTACCTTTGCAGAAATATGCTATATCATTGAGTCTCGTGCATTTGTTGTACTTAATCCAATGATTACAGAACATTTAACACGAAGGTCCAGTCTTTCAAGTGGAGCAGTGGACGTCACGCGAGATCTAACATAAAACTAAAAAATATTAGCAAATAAAACTATTTTTGAAATCAAGGCAACAGAAATTTTCGATTTGAATTAAAAGGCATTATATTATAAAATAAATTGAATGTATGATATTCACAGTTTTTAGGGCCTATATTATTATTACTATGATTCATCTTGTTATTCTTTAAACTGGTAAGTTATAGTCATGAAATATACATATTAAATGGTGGCAGTAAAATATGAAATAATATTATTATAGTATCGAGACAGCGTTATGAATTTGGAATACCTATGTTTAGTCAAACGGTTGTAGAAAAACTACTATTAGAATTTAAGAAACTGTCTCTTATTCTATATGAATAATAATGCACAAACTTTCAAAAATAATGATTACATTCGAGAAAAGTCATGTTAAGTGTAGATTATCATTGCATTCAATAACATAAAAACAAGCTGAATGCAATTATACCTGCATGCAATTAGTTTGAATTTAATAACAATTTACTCCTGCGTGAATGCATAAAAGACTGATAAAAAAAATCGAAGGAGGTCAGATCTATATGTCTGATGACCTTCAACAGAAAGACGTGATTTTTTCGCTATTGTTATTTATTTTTATCCCTAGACCATAAATACCAATTGTTAACGCAAAAATGATTCAATAATCAAACAGAAATTATACGGAAAAAAATGAAAATACGCAAAATGAATAATAACTCCATTTTTATATTCATGCGAACCAGAAGTTCAAGGCAAAATGACTAAAATGTTATTTTATCAGCTTATTTAAATCTTGGTACATTTATTTCATTTGTATATTCTGGCAATAAAACAAAAATTATTTTTCGAGATACTTTAAAATTTAAATGAGGGGACAATTCGTGGTTCAGATAGAATAAAAAATGAATATGAAGAATGCTGCCAGAGCAATAATAAGACCATATTAAGAAAATAGTCATTTGTTTCATTTGTATTGCAACGAATCTTCCTAATTAAAGTCTGGAATATTTCCAGTTAAATTTTAGACGGTCTGTAGAAAGGTAATAGAATCTTTTCCAGGGCAGGTAGATACCCCTCCCGCTACCTATATAAGAGGCTCAGAGTTAATTTGACAATTTGAAAAGCGATATTTTCCTACTCTGAGATAAGGGGTCGTAATTTTTCTGAGGGATCAGAAATTCAATGAGACAGAGGAGCAGCCAACAAGTGAGCAGGTCCATTTTTTCTTTCTAATAAACTCTGATTTTTAGCCATTTTTTAATTTTTTTTTTTGTTTGAGCCCTAAACACTCTACAGAATTACAATATAGAAAAGTCATAATATCGGAACGAGTATAAAATTGATTTTTGGATAATGCAGAACAAACTGTAGCTATTTTATGAGTTCCGAAGATTTTTCCTACAAACGTAATTAAAACGGCAACACATTTTAGCAAAGTCTTTATTTATACAGTTGCATCCCCGATCTAAGATGATTGTGGCTTCAGCCTCGACTCTTAGATTTGAATTTTCTATGGAAAACAATTCTTTTTTAGAATGATTCATTTTTTGAATGTTCCATAGCACAAGCACCTCACATATTTCACAGTTTTTGTGTGAAATTTTTATTTATGTTATTTCTTCTTTATCTTTATTTTTATTTAAAAAATAAGTAACTAAATCAGATATAATAGGCCAATTATAATTTTTGTTAATTTCATGAAAAACAAAGGGTCGAAACAACAATTTTTTTCAAATATTATCAAGAAAATAATAGTTCCAACAAAATTATGATTAATTCCAATGTTTTTATAATATCACGCACTTTTTATTAATAGCTGATAAAAAATATTACAAATTCCCAAGTACAATACACTAATTATCAAATATTTCACGCAAATTACCCTAAAATAATAACTTCCAGCTCCTCAAAAACCATCAATATTTAAATTATGTTTTCACACGAATAACTCGCGTCCTAATGACTTCCTTTTGTGACTTAATTTATGTAAAAACCTCTATAAATTTGCCTATTCGGGTTAATATCATATTTGACCAAGCCCCTCAATCATTTTATGAAACATTTTTCAAATAACTATTAATATTCCTCGCTATAAAGGCGCGGTTACTTCACAGATACATGATATTTGCACATCACGACTATATTTAGATCGAGCTGTTTATTAATCGGATATTAAAGCCGTTTAGGTGTGTGAGGAAATTCAATATTGATCACTTTCAATGTCTGGAACACAACTGCTCTGATTTAGAGGGCTATATAATCTGTTTTAAGCGTTTAAGTTTGCGAGAAATATTAATTTTAATTATACAGTAATATCAACCAAATCTGAATATTTGACAAAAATTTCAAGAAAATGGATTAAAGTATGATAACAATAAAGCTGATTTAATATTAAAATATTTCTCGTCTTTACTGTTCTTAACCGTTTATAACGTTATATGTTGACATGTTGACAATTTATAATCCAATAGGAATTAATACATTTGAACGAATTCCTGGACTTATTGCCAAGTATCTGAAAATTCCTAATGCTGCCATGTTTTCGGGGAACATCCGCTACAATTTTAAAAGATAGTTGTGCTGATATCACAACTCTAAAAAGACACGGTGATTGAAAAAGTTTACATTGCAGGGTTACTAGAAAATAAGAACAAAATTGCCCGAAGACTAAGATCTATCAATGAACGAATTTCTTCAACAAACGATTCTGTTATTTCCACAAGTTCGTCTTCTATGTTGGGTATTACAATTATCTGGAAATATTACTTGTACAATTTATGTCAATATTAATAAAAATTTATTTATTTCGTTATCATGACGATTTAGACACATTTGTGAATAATATTATGCACGATTTTCTGAGCCGTAATCATAACATGCTAGTCGACTATAAAATAATACACCATTCTCAATTCTATAAAAGACGAGAAATAATTTTTTTTGCGTAATTTCACGTTTCATTTGCAATAATTTGTCATGGTATGAATATTTTTTTTTCTATTAAAATTAATATTCTCATGAAGTATCGGTTCACACATAAATTTGTGATACATAAATTAGATATTTCTAAATGTTAGAAGTTAAAAATACATATTTCTCTTTTCCAGAACGATGCCTATCTATTAGGTGAACTTTATCAAATAAATATTTTGGACAAATTAAATGAGACACGCACAAAATACTAATTTCGTGAATGAGCCTAATGATCACTTGTTTCGAAAATTATAAGTGATAAATAGGGAAAATAGAATTCAAAATGAATGTATGTATCTTTTTTTACTCTTGTGGAAATATAAAACAGATTTACCTATTTTTAGCAAACCCATCCGTTATTCTCCAGACAGCGTTGCTACCCGAATTTTTTTTGCCCTTGACTTTTAAATCAGTATGCTAATTCTAATTCATGATAAATAGACTGAAAAAAGTGACAGCAGTTTATTAAATGTAACAGCTGAATAAATATAACGTGGTATATATTTGCGTTAAATTACAAAAGCACGGAATATGTTTACGATGATAATAATTGTTCCTTATACAAACAATCTCATGAATTGATGAAAAACTTTATTATACTTTTTATTTTTTTATGTAATTCTGAATACTATTCAATTCTTATTATAAAGAACTTATTCAAGCTCAACTCTAGCAATTCCAGAGGAACCGGGCTTGATCCAAGGTGGAGTTAAATGTGGTAACAATTTTCAAGTCATAAAAATCCTCCCTGGAATGTATCCTCCACTATCATCCATAGGGCCTGTATCTGACGGCTGATAACCGCACTTACAGTACAAAAATATCAATCGACTGCATCACACTAAGAAATGGGTAGAGGCGTTATTGATATGGATTGATTAACTTTTCAAGAAGTTATTTAATAATAAGATATGCAATTCTTGGCTTTTTCAGTCTTATTTATTGAGCAGGTTTTCAAATAATATTAGGATCCTCATGGGCGCCGCCAGGATTACTTTCAGGAAGGTGCATCTGCATCTACACATTACATTATTAAGCTAGGGTTAAATCACAATTTTTTTCATTTAAACAAAAATCTGAAGTGATTTACTTGTACATCATTGGATATATTTTTGCATATAATAAACACAAAATCGCATCTTCCCACGGCTAATAATTTTGAATTTATCCAAAAAATTCTAAAAATTTGTCAAGTTAAGAGCGCTTTCGGTCCAGTTGGTTGCTATGGAAACAGTAGGTCATCATTCTTATGCTACAACATTCCTAAATACTGATTTCCAAGATTCTACGGCTAATAGCACTGAATTTATACGCGAAATTGAAAAAAATATTCAACTGAAGTGCACTTCCGGTACAGTCGATTGTTATGAGAATAGTAGGCAATCATTCAGATGCTACAGCAGACTGAAATACTAAATTTCAATACTTTACAGCCGATCGTTTCGAATTTATGCGAGGAATTCTAAAAGACTGTCTAGTAAAGTAGGTACACTTCCAGCTCAGTCGATCTCAATGAAAATAGGATATAAGCATTTAAATGGTACAGTCGTCTTAAACACTGAATTCCAACAAGAAATTCAAAAAATATTTCCAGTAAAGTACCGGCCGGTACAGATGATTGCAATTATAATGCGAGGTGCACAACTAGATGTTACAGAAATGCTATTCTACGACTGATTGTTTTGAATTTATGCGGAAAATTTTAAAAGACTGTCAAGTACCTAAGGTCGATTGGTACAAAAATAGAAGATGACCATTTAGATCAGGCATTGGTAAAGGCCAGCCCGCGGGCGGAATCCGGCCTTTTTGATTGTTTACTCCAACCCGTCACTCCGCCAGCACTTGTGTACGTAGCATATGTACAAAATTGTCTTTCAAAAAAATTACACAAGATTCAAACTATCGCTGGTTCTTTAGATAGGTATAGCAGAACGGACAAAACCAAAATCCCTGCTATGATTTACAAATAAATTTTCAGCTTTCATGTCTCATATTAAGTATTATAATAATAATATACTATGTTTGGATCCTTGTTTTGATTATTAATGCTATTTACATTAAGTACAGTAAATTTATAATTACTAGAAGCTTGCAAGGCGCCTGAAGCGCTCGATGGAAAGTGATAAGTCGTCAAAATCACAAATATTGCTTAATTTCTAAAATATGAGTCCTAAATATGCTAAAATTTGTATATTCTAAGATAAAATATATCAAGAAGAATCGATTCTGATAGTTTTTGTTGTTATAAACATCATAAAGATGCTACGATCGTACGCTGTATTGAGTAACGGACGGAAAAAAGAATAGCCGAATCAGAAGCACACACTGTTTGACTCTGTTTCTCCTGAACGAATTGAGATAATTGAAGTCTGTAAAAAATATCGTATTCTGCACGATTCATTCTTATTTAATAAGAATTATTATTAAAATATCTCAAAAAATACAAATACCATTATTTAATAAATAATATTTAGAATTTGTAGCTGTATTTTTCGACTCAATAGTGATAATCAAAATGTATGGAAAGTATTGTGATCTACATACTTAGATGTAACACGATGAAGAGTTTCATCAGAATATCTTCAGAAATACAAATATGATCGACAGAAATATTATAAATGAAATTTGCAAGGAACATGTTGTCTAACACATTTGATAAAATACAGTTTTCGTCCTTATGACATTATCCAATCAAGCCGGCTTGAGGTGTGAGGCCTCTCGGACCGCCTCGGAGCATACCAGCCTTCATATTCTAAAATTGAGCAAACTGTTTTCGTCCTTATGGTATTATTCAATCAGGCGTCAGAATTTTATAAGAGCTGTATTCCTTTGCTTACATTGCGACTAGACCTAATTAATATAATATAATTTAATTTAACTTGCGAACTGCATACGATATACTAAAATGGACTGTACGGATCCCGTCTAGAGACGATACAGCGGTCGTCATGCCAAAGGAAGTAGAAGAAGTTGTAATATGCTTGGCTCGCGGTTTTTATGCAGTCCCGCTCAGCAAATTGTTAGAAATATTTTTCTATCCACAATTTTTAGCTACAAAATCTGACGTGGACATATAACAATATGATAATCAAATACAGAATTCCATCGTTCCATTAGTGTAGGTACACACTTACGAAGTGAAGCTTCTATACGACATCATTTTCGTTTTATTTCATATTTAAAATAAATTTAATGTCAAACGCAAATCGCGCGGGTTTAATTTCCTGACAGGGGGGTGCGAGTGTACCTCCTTACACCCTGCTGCCGGCGCCCATGAGGATCCTATTTTCAATAATTACCTAAATTATTTGTGAATCGATTATGCAAAAGTTGTCAAAAGGATGTACATCGAGTCAGCAGAAATGTTTTTACTTACATTGTTCCTTGCGCCAACATCAGAACCAAGTTCGATTAATCGGTCGACAAATGATGCTCTGTTGTCCTTCACGACGTACATCAACGGAGTCATCCCAGTTACCTAAAGAATAATATTTTACATAATTATCAAAGTTTATCATGTCCAAGGATGAATGAAAAATAGGTTTATTAAAAATCAAATAATTTTTGAGCACTAATATTTCGCAGAAAACAGAATCACATTTTTCTCTTTAATCCTTGATAAAATAATAACAGAGAGGATTTATTGACGAACACAGGAATCTTTTGATTCAATTTCATAGCATTTATTAAAAATTTATGTTTTAACGATTATAACAGAAAATATCAGTACAATAATGCAATTGAATTACGTGAAAGATGCTTTCTCAGATAACCAGAGAAGATTAGAATGAGGAGGAAGCGTAATCGATGTGGGCATAAGCTTCTGTAAGTGCGGAGCGAAAAGAATACAACGATTACAGGCTCTAAATTCATATTTCACTATATTTATGCTTGGATCAGTTGAAATATTGAATATTTTGCTGCAACGGAGAATTTGGAGTAAAAATATGAAAATTGAATTCCATTCTACCTTTCTTGCTTAAATAAACAATTATATTCCAATTTGATCACATAAATATCTATAACATAATTAAATTTTCAATTTAATGTTATTCGTGAATTTTTATTCAATCTACTGAAAATTTATTCTAAATTAATCCATTAAATTCGAGAAAAATATTTTTTCATAATTACAATTTAGCAGCAACTTTTGAAGCTATTTTATTATTGAATAATATCAGAAAGATATTTGAAGTTTCGTCAGTTATTTCAAAGATTGTTGTTCAAAATACTTAATTTTTAGATTCTAATTTAAAAAAATTGTGCGTTCTAGTTTGAACCTCTTAATGAAAAATTGCATTAATTAGCAAAATTTTGTTATATTCGATTTATATGAATAATTTTTTTGTTTGTACATATTTTTATAAGCTGATTTCTTTTACATTTTCCAGACATTTTTCGAAATGTAAGTCTTAAAATACGAGAATTCAGTCAAGAGTTTATTTTTTCTTTCAACTCTACAGTGGTTCTTACAATTCGACTAAAATTGAAACCCTTATACTGATCATGGGCCATTTTTAATGTGAATAGACTATTGTCCTTTAAATTTTCATAAGGCCAGTTGGTCACTCAAACAAAAAATATCGAATTGCAACAAAGACAGCCATGCTCATGTATGTAACATTCGACTTTTGATATGATATAATTCAGTTAAGCGACATTTAAAATTTAAGAGACAGCGGTGCAACCGCCCATTGATACAGTAATAAATACTAAAAAAACTCTAAGATAGATTCAGAAAATTATTGAAAATTATTTCAGAGATAAGATCGTAGAATCCAATTTATGTTAATACATGAAATAAGGTGACCAATTTTTATTTTGGTCAATTGCACGTTAGTCACGCACCCTATAATCTATGAACTATGACCACAGCGACCCAAATCTTAAAAATTTGTATTAATAAATCTTTCCAAATGACTTGATTAATTACCAATAATTTATCACAAAAGTAGAACAATATGCAATTTATTTCAGAATTATATTATATGATTTGTGGCCTATATTTGGAAGTACTTTACTTATGTTATTTCGTGATTTTGTTTGTCGATGAGGGAATTTAGATTTGATTCGACTCTGGTTGCAATAAATAAGCTTTATGTTTCTTTACTTCACGTGAACGAATTTGCATGACAATCGCTTTGGACTCTGTATTGAATTCTTCGGAAGGAAAATAATGAAAAAGTTTTAGCGCTGGAAATATTCAATATGAATACTTTTCTAATCCAAACAATAAAGTGAAATAGTTAGGAATTGAACTGTATTTAAAATTTAATTGAATTTATCTAAGATTGCAACGCACTAATTATTGAGGATAAAAAAATCAGATAGACCTTCATTTCCATGTAAGTAAAATTTTTCCGCAAAATTAGAAAAAATAAGCGTTAAAACGCGTTAGCGAAAAAAACATTGCTGCGGTCAAGAAGATAATCGAAGAGGAAAATAACGTAACTTATACGGTAATAGAGCATCTACTTAACTGTTAAAATTGGCTTTCTGATTTTTAAAAAGCATACAGTTTTAAACAGTGACAAATAACGAATATACTTTTTTGTCGTACGCCAGAAGAATTGTGTATGAATTCATGAAGATGGCAGAATTTAACAATAACCAAGAAGCAACAAGCTATAAAAGAAAAATAATGTATGCAGTACTCTGCATAAGTACTGGTCTGGTAAATGCAATTCAATTGGATAGACAAAAGGAAGTTAATGCAAATTATTATTGTAACACTTCAGTTTTTGGCTGAAAAAAATTATAAATAATACAACTGAAGCCAGTAGCTTAGATATAATTAACATGCTGTCAGCTAACATGATAACTCAATTTTAAAATGATGTTTATTTGGAATAAATAGATCGTGACAATAATTCATTTGCATTTAAAATTTCAATAATAATAAAAAGATATATTCATTATGAATATATATAAAAATATTCTTATTTGTATTTAGATGTCAAAAAGTAAGGTTAGAAGCACGTGATCAAATATTTGATAATGGGCTGAATTTAGCTCTCTTTTCTATTTACTGGACCTTCACTAAAATATTGTAAATAAAGACAAATGTATGTTAGAATAAATAAATAAGAATGGTAATTAGTGAAGCTTCTTTAAAGGGAGCTGAATTCGGCCTAATGTGATTAAAGTTAACAATGCTTTATGCAACTGGGCTCTGATTTTGCCATATGGGACACTGAGCTGTACTAAATTTTGGGTTAAATTAAAAAAACTAACTAGGAAGTTTTTGTCTGAATAATGAATATCAATCAAGTGTTTTATCCGATTAGGATGTGGCAGACACCCATAGTGCACTTGTTAGATTGACTGATAGCTCTTCAGCCGTGGATTAGTTTTTGTGAAGAGTACGCCACAGAGTGATAATCTTACTGACTTTTTGTTCGTCGGTGGGTTTGACTCCACGACCTTCGGATTACAAAGCCAGCGTATTTACACTGAGTTATGAATATGGCAAAGTATATTATTGCTTGAGAGAGTTACGTGGAACAAATTCAAAATAATTTTTTTATTAACATGAATTATGTTTCTATTTCTCAATAATTATGGACCTCTGGAAAATTTATAATGATGCTTATCATAGAAACTTCAATATTTGAATAAACTGAAAATTACTGGATATCCATTCGAGATGTCCTATAAACTTTGAATTACAAACTAAATTCGAACTTTTCAGTCTTACCACATAAACTTTATCAAAACATGTCTTATATTTCTGGCATCCAGAAATTTTAATGATACTTTTTGAAGTCCTAAATCCAGATTAGATACAGATGATCCAGCAAACTTTAAAAGGTAGATATAATAATAATGTAAGTATTGGCAATAAAGAAATTCAGTCAAATATATAATTTGTTTCTTTTCTGATTCTACAGTTTTGGATAAACCTAAGCCATCTTCAGGAGCAAAAAAAAATTTTGGTTTGGATATAAATATGTATTTTAAAGTATTATATTCATTTTAACATAGTAAAATAGCGAGAAAAAGAAGTTTTCCATTGTCAAATTGTTTTAACCGACTTTTATGGAAGATGCTGACTAAATGCATTTAATATAAATTTAAACGAAATAATTCATGGCTAAGAGTAGCCGAAACTGTAAGAGTCAGATAATAAAAAATATATATTTGACTGTATTACCTTATTTCCAATACCTACATTCAATAATCCAGTCAGCTAGAACTATTTTATCCATCAATAACAATGCTCAAAAATATTTACTTCTGCAGTACATTTCGGCAATTCAATTGTCATGTATTGAATATCACATAATGGACATTGGATAATATTATTACAACAATTTTCATCTGCATCAGTATGACAATTTCAATTACTTCAAAATTCAATAAGCCATTATAAATTCAAACTAATTGGGTAATTTTTTTATCCAACACTTCAGTTTAAAGCCATATTTAATTTTCTATTTCTATCTCTAGCTACAGATTCTTTGGAATAGTAAACCTAGTTTTCTACGAAAGATTACTTATGCCCCGATTTTTAAAAAAATGGAAAACTCAGTTATTGTTCTAATAAATATGGTTACTTCAAAGTTTAAAAAGACAACGTATGAGAATTATCAAGGATAAAAGACAAAATATTACGTGGTATATGAATTTACTCAGAAAACTTTAGAAATTAGAATTCATATCCGTTTGAGAAACTATATGATTCCTAATATATTTTTCGAAAATGCATTTGATAAAATATACCAATTTTTTACGAATTCAATGTAAAATAGTTTTTTTTTCTGTATTCAAAAACCTTAAAATAATTAATCATTGAAGGAAGGCAATTTTTGACTTACAGGATCGGCAATTCCAGCAAGGGGAGACTGATTGACATCTTCTCCCCCATTAGCAATCGCCTTCTCCAGAGATTTGAGCACTTGCTCCACCGGCGACCACTCCCCCTTCTGGCATAACATGAGTAATCTGTTTGCAGCATCCCTGATGGAAGCTCCGGCACTTTGAGGCTTCGGAGAACTTCCTGGCTCATCCTTCTCTCCATTCGATCCAGTCTCCTCTTTATCCTTCGACGGAGTCTTATCAGTCGGAGTATCACCATTGTTGTCATTTTGTTTCTCAGCGGCTTTTTTCTGGCCTTTTCCTGGGCCCTTCTTGCCAGGCTGAGACATAGTCACACGATTTATCCGAAATTAAAGCACTTTTTTCTGTCCATTATTAACATTATTTATATTTTAAGTTGGTAACAATAGGTAGAATAACATGATGGTGATTATTTATTATTTATGAATTTTCATTTGAAAGCATTTCTTTTAATTGTGAATGCCGAAAACAAAATTTATTATTTGGATCAAATGACGTTGATGAAGGGAGCATATCGACGACTTGGTACAGACTGGCATGAAACCCTTGGTGGAGTTCGCGTGGTCTATCATATAATCGAGGGGGGAGAACTACCCCAACTAAGATTATTTCTCCGCAGAAAATCCCCCACTACTTTGTTCAAAAATTGTTATAGTGTTTCCATCTCTCACACAAGAATTGATCCCAAATAACTGTCTCTCTTGCACCTTATAAACACCAATATTTTAATAATTTTATTTTAAAAGAATAAATTGAGTATCATTCACTATCATTCAAGAATGACTTTTAATTTAATCTAAGAAGTATCATAAGAATTGATTCGGAAAAAGTCAGAACGTTATAAAATAGTACATACATATTTTCTCTATTTAAAAAAAAAATTAATAAGGTGTGTCTATTTGAATTTTAGGCAGAGTAAATCTTATTATTTCACTCTTTACAAGAGTTTGATTAGCGTATTGAATTAACTTTTAAAAAAATAAGTTTGTTCAGACAAGATTCATTTTCCAGTTTCAGTAAATTATTGTCATTCCTCATTATTCTATTAGATTTACTATTTTCTTATATTTAATTCTTTTTATTTATTCAATTGGTGTAAGATTGTTCCAAGGGTAATAACACAAGAAAAATTAACTATTCACTTAATTTAAGAGAACAGTTGACATTTAATCATAAACTTCTTTGAAATAAAGTTCTTCTTTCAGAAGAAAAACCAGTTGAATCAGTGCATTGCATTTTGCGTTATCAGGACTAAAATATAACAATGACTAAATTTCAAGGGAACCCAGTTCTGGTAACATACAAAGCATTGATAAAATCATAGTGGTCACTATTGGAAAGGCTTTGAAAATCTGCATGTTTCGTCACAAGTTTCTTGACCAATAGCAGCACGGCGTCAAGTTGTGCGTGACGACGTCTAGCACGCTACTTCCGGCGCAGAATTCAGATTACATCCATTCGAGGTGCTTACTTTGCAGTCGTTGATTCTTAAAAAGTTGTAACGTAAGGGTTGGTTTGCTGTAACAAGCATATCGGACAATTCCTTTGGATTCACATCACGATTCAAACGATTTAGAAGGTCCACTAGTGCTTTGTATTATTGACATTTTTATTCAAAGAAGTCTGATAATAATAATTATTGTTCAGCTAATTGCCCCAAAGTACAGAAAATTCTTAATGTATGTACTTCCTAAAATAATCTCATTATTTTTTTAAACCATTCTGAATACAGAGAGGGATCAAAACTGATAGAATCACTGTGTAAATCCTTGGTCTACGACTTGGACTAATCCTAAATAATTGCAGGAACGCTATCAGTTATAGCTTTATTTTTGTGAAATATTACCCTGTTTCATTTAGAATATTGAAATATCCGGCATTCTAACAAAAAGTATGGAATAGTAAAAGTTTTTTTAGCATGTCAAGTGATGCGCTATTTAGAGAAGTTTCTCAAAGTTCGAAATATAAATGAATCAATCATCAAATTACAGATGAATTTTACAGCCGAAATGTTCATTTGTTTACTCGATTCGAAGACCTGAAACTTATAGAGCAAGATCCCAGGCCGCCAGACGTTACTTATTTTCTGAGAAACAAAATGTGTGGATTAGAGTAGTGTTAGTCGGTACTTTGATCATACACATACTCGCTAGTTTGTACCGACGGCCAATTTACAGATACGAGGTGCTAGAGGTATGTTAAGACATCACTCACTTTTCTTAAAGTCTAAGTGATGATTGTTAAGTATGTTTTAGAGAATATTGTTAAAAACTGATAATTCATACTGCTAGACACTTTCTATCGATGGTAATTTTTGCTAGATTCTTTAAAGCTTGCAAAGAATAACGTAATCTTACTAATAGCCCCTAATTTTTATATTGAAATACTTTTTGTAAACGGCAACGTGTGACTAAACTTGGGGTATAATAATTTTCTTTCCTACAGTAGCTATGAAAAATTGAGTTAATCTCGTCAACGCGAAGTTACAATTTTCCGAGAGACTACTTTGCTACTCGTCTTTCGTAGCAATGCGCGTCAAAGTACTTTATAAAATCGTAGGAAAAATCTAATTATAAGCAAAGCACTCGCATTTTGAAATTATTGCATATATACTATTTCATAAGAAAAAATCCTAGTCCTTTAGTACCTATTTGTGATAAATAAATGAGAAAGCCAATACTTTTACCTACCATAATTTTTAGGGTAGCACAACAGACAAGAATAAGTTTTTTAGAATTAATACATTTTTCTATTCAATTAGGTAATTGGAAGGATTATAATTTCAAAGTTTCCTTTGTTCCTGTCATTATAATTGAGCAGTTCATGAGACCTGCGAAGGACGTGATTTTCTTAAAATCGTCAGATATTTACAAGATTCCTTGAGCCTGTGGGTAAATCTATGTTGGCCAGACAGGCAGAACTGTGAGCACACGTACTGCTGAACATAGAAGATGCTTATTATTCAAATATATCTTCTGTTGCTGCTTGCTGATCATGCTATTGAATTTTTGCATGACATTAAGTTCGAAGAAACAAGAAAAATCGCGAGATGATCATCGTTTCATGGTAGATTGACAGAGAAACGATTGAAATAATTAAAAATCCGAATAATTTCAACCATACTGATGGTTTTGATTTAACAAATGTTTGGCTTCCTATAATTAATTTCAGATATACATGATTTGTGAAATATTTGTTTTGATACATACATTCTTCAAAAATCAGTTCTTGTGGTAACAAATTTTCATGACATGTTTGGACTTTGGAAATGTGTGCGTCTGCAATAACGGGACATCGGCCTTGTGTTTTATATTATTATTATTTTTTTTTTTTACAATGATATTTGTAAAGAAATGTTATTGATTCCTCTGTTTGAGGTTGTTTCACGTGGTGGGTGACTGCCAGTGGAATTTTGTTCTTTCTGCACTCAATGTTGAACCCACATTTTGACATCTAGTATATTTTTAATTATTTACATACTTGCCTTGTTTATTTCTGTATCATTGTTTTTTCTGATGAAGACTCTTGGATAGAGAATCGAATCATACAAAATAAATAAAATATACAGGCTTCAATCCTAAAAAACCTAACGATTAATACTGAGCAAAATTCCTAATATAACTAAAATACAAAAAAAAAAAACTACGAAAATTGAATCAAATAGTATATTCCGATACAAGTGCGATCGATCCGCACAAGTGAGTGACAGATGTTATTATTTCTACAGTCATAGGTGTCCGCGGAAATATCTATAACCATAGTATGCTGTTTTCTGAGAATGAATTTGCTTCATTGATCTTTTCCAATTCATCAAACGTTGATAAAATTACTCATATTGATTCCATTTTGAAAAGAAATGAAGAGAAAATCAAGAAATAAAGTTATGACAGCTATGAAACAGTTTCTTTGCGAAGCCACGCGGCTTTCTTAGGAACTTCTGAGCGTGCGGAAAAATTATTTCTGTGTTATGTCGTTTTTTCTGACTATTTCCCGCCTTGATACGTCTCAACATAGTGTTAATCTGGAGTAAAATTATTTTTTCATAATACCTGCATTGAAACAACTCGTTTCAACGCCTGTTTTGTCATTCGAAACAAGACAATTTCAGACAAATGCAAGTGTAGCCAGGCAGAAACAAGCCTGTTTCTACCCTAGGGGAGAAACATGCTTGTTTCTGTCTGCTGAATTTGTTTCTTAAATCGTTTTATCTCTGACCGAGTCGCATTTGTTCATTGTCAATCTCTAAATGAAAATCATATAACCTCAGTCAATTTGTCAGTTGTTGTCCTGGTTGTATTCGTAACCGTAAATTAAATTAAGAAGACGATAGTTTCAAGAAGAGAAGTATTAATACGACAATTTCAAGTACATCACAACATCTTATTGATAAAGCACAAGCAGTTACTCTCGACTTGTTACTTGCAAAATCAAAAGAAAAATATTTACTTTGTTATGACAAATTTGTAATATAGAAAGTTTCAATGCAGGTATCATGAAAAATACAGTGTGTGGCACTGGACAAATCACGATTTCAGTCGAGAGTGATGCCAGCTCTCGCTTCGCTCGGGCAAGCAACATTCACCCTCAGCTGAAATCGTCTTATTTCGTCCCTAGCCACACAATATACTATTAATTTTTTTAGGGACGAGCAAGTAACTCTGGAACATTTCTTGAGGGGTTCTTATTCATGATATGCTACAAGATTTTGTACAAAAGATCTGACTACCGGACATCCATTATAAAAGTGAAATATTGTTCTCCAACATTCAAATCTTTCGTGATTTGATATTATTAGAAAATAATAAATATCATTAAAACGGATCTGTTCAATTTGTGATATTCTTCTAAGGACTAGTTTTACTAACGTCAGTTAAATTTACCTGGAAGTGATTTTGTGTTAGTAATCAAGGCAACAATTGAACCAACAATGGTTTGGTAAAATAAGCTCAGGATAAACTTAACTGACGTTGGTGAAACCGGACCTAAAGCGTTCATGATCTCATCTACAAAGTATAATTTACGGCCCCTCTATGGATTCCCAAATAATCAAGGTCAGAAAGAAAGTTCTGTTAAAGGCATTTAGTGAGATAGATTTTTCTGGATTCTTTGCGACTCAGTTCCGGCTATCTTCATCATAAACATCAACTCTTTATATGTCACTCTTTATATGTCACTTCATAGTATGGGACTCCGTCGTTCATGAAGTGACGAAACTAAATTTGAAGTAATGTTGGGGATAGTAAAGACCGGATCATAAGGAATCAAGCAAAAATTTATCATACTAACTGCCTTCAGAACGTTATTTTCGGCCTCTGAGAAATTTTAGTCAGCAGTCTAGAGACGCTGCTGACTAAAATTTTGACAGAATGTTTCACGTCATCAAATATCACACTTTAAACTAACAAAAGCCGCAACTGTGACCAATCTGTGTGCAAGATTTTCACTGCATTTTTCCAATAAGAATTTATTATCATTTTAAATACATTATAAGGCATAGAATGATGGTGGATATAATAATTACTAAATTTGTATTTCTTTTCATGAAACTTTTTTAATTCGCCTTTTAAATATCAAATATCTCATTAGGTTTTTTTTATTTCACCAAGCTTTTCCCCCAACTATGACGTGAAACCTTTTGTTAAACGATTTTAGAATAGCTAGTATTAACACAAGACACAAACAGATTAACACAATACTTTCCTGTAACCCAAAAAAACCATGTAATATTGTCCGAGCACTGAACACAAAATAACAAAAAACTATTACTGAAACAGAAAGATACACAACACAGAAGAAGGAAGGACATGATAAGTTTAATCAATAATGTTTTATTTTAAAATAAGATTGCATTCTTTACAAAACAAAAAACACTTTCAGCTGCCCATTAGCAATAGATACAATAAATATACACAGGTTGCAAAACTATTGGTCCAAACACCCCTCTTTATACAAACATGTCATCCACTTTCGATAAACCAAACAATAAGGATCATAGTAACAAATTAAAATTACCTAAAACTATTATACATTTATGTATGTCCATGTAAAAATTGTTAATATTAAAATTTTTCACACAAACAATAGAACTGTTTGGTTTATGAAATTAAAATCTATATCAGCAACCAACATTGTTGACCATCAAACTATATAATATATTGACGTACTGTCGCAATCATAACAACTTTTAATTTACATTAATAGTTAACTGTAATACTGATAGAATTATTTTTATTCATCCACAAACAGATCACAACCCTACTCTAGTGTTTGTGTTCATCGATTCTGTTTAGCTCTCGCAAAAAGAGAACTACGCAGAATTTGTCAATTTATAGGTTATGTAATATAATTTTTATATAAAGCTTTGTACACGCGTATGAAATATTAAAGTAGTTATGTCCGTGACTATGTGACCCGAGAACTATGTGATTACTCGTATAACATAAAAAAAACAACAGTGTTAACAAATAAGAGCGCGATTAGAAATTCTATCTATATGAAACAGATATATCTCATAGAAAATAGCAAATAAAGTTATGTAATAAATTAAAATTGAATGTTCGTGACGCGACTTACAATTAAACATCGAGCTCTTCCGACCAGCTGCAGTCCATTGCTTCTGAATTGGTGGTTGACTCGGTAAGCAGGAAAAGATCGTACTGCATTTTGGACTTGGGAGCGCATTTATCTCCCACAGCTGAAATGGAACCGCCCGTCGGTTCCTCCGACGTCTCAGTATCACTTACGCTTGGTGAGCGCTCGCTTGTACTGCTAGAACATTCATCCTCAGAGTTTGATTCAGAAATCATCGCCTCACCGGCGGAGTTCTTAGGAAATGAAGATTGCAGAAGCAACAAGTCCCCGGATGGCAGGGATGGAAGGCTATCAGGTTTATTGTCTTTTTTGCGGATAATTTCTGATGGCAACGCGGGCAAACTGATAGCCACATCAGAATCATGCTCTAAGTCGGGATTGTTTTCCAATTTGACCGAGTTCCTGATAGGTTCCAGGCCTGACTTGGTCGGTGTGCTAGTGCGCAAGCTATAATGCCAACTGTTTGAGAGGTACTCGCCCGGGTGGCATGTCTCAGGATCAGGGGACTGTGAATGAGACACGGATTTTGATCTGTACCGGTTATCGTTTTTGTCTTCCGGGCTAACAATCGCTCCCGCTGACGCCGACAAGCTCAGATTGTTCGCTTTGGTTCGTGGCCTTTTAGAAGCAGGTGATTTGGTCGGCGTGGATTTGGGTGGGGTGACATTGCGGAAACTACCAGCTCTACGAACCATTCTGGATGCAATTACTTCAGGAGACTCATCCATATCAAGCACCCAACTAACAGAATCACTCTTCTCCACCACCCCCTTAACCTTAGGCGAGCTCGGTGGCGAGTCATCCAAATCAAAGTAATCCGATTTACTGTGAAACCGTTCATTCGGGCTCTGACTTTCTGACTTGCGACATGGCGGATCTTTCAAAAAATGACTTTTTCTTTCTCTAAATGATAGCGAATGTTCTAGTATGTGTTGTGATGTGCCATGGTGTTTCTCGTTAAAGCTAGATGTGTGATGCGAGCGGCTCAGATACCCTCCAGTCGGGGTTTTGTATGATAGGTCATCACAAAGAGATTGGTTGGAACCGTGCAAAGATTTACGGGCAGGTGTTTGACCTTGCAAGATTGCGTTTACTACCTCTGAATTCTGTTTCAGCTTCCACTGTAGTTCTTCATTGTGAAGGGTCAGTCTCTTATTCTGCTTTGACTCTTGACTGAACGATTCTTGCAGTCTCTTATTTTCTTTGGTTATTTGTCTAAAAACATAAATCATACAAATTAATATTCATCAAACACATGAAAATTAGTTAAATTGAAACATTTAAAACAGTTCAAGATGAGGTCAAGAATAATAGTGATGAATAGTTCAAAGAGCCAACCGTAAAAAATTGAGCCGATAACACTACAGAATAAAATATCTTCAAAGTGATAGTACACACAGTATTCATGGAAAAAATCATTTTGTGTCTGAGCAGAAGTTGATGTGTGACATACGTTGACTATAATTGTTTTTATTGAAGCAATCTCTTATTTCGGGAATTGTTCGTTGGTGAAAAGAATATTCCTGAACTATGGTGAAAAATTACTCTTTCGAATTTTCATAACCATATTTCACAATTCACATACTTAAGGTGAAACATCACCCGGAAATACTAGCTATCTCTGTCTAATCTAATCTTGTTTTGGAGTAAGTGAGGCTTATGGAAGGTCAGTGATGACGGCGGGATACACAAGAATTCAAATTTGACATTTCAGAAGAAAAACATTTTGTAGAGAAATTTATTGAAATTAATGCTCGCATATAAAATCATTTTTCAAAGACATAAGTTTTAATGAAATTATTCATAATGAGAATATGAAATTATGATATAAAAATGTCCCAAAATTCACGCAAGAACTAATTTTGATAGTAACATGTTTTAAATAACAAATTATGAGTTTTTTATTGAATCATAAAGAATAAGGTAAAATAAAGGGTTATCTAATTTTGATAGAAAACTGGTTTTAAATTGAAAATTATGAATTTTTTATTGAACCGTGAAGTACACAGTACAAGGATTATGTATGGAATATTATATAGAGAAAATGATCTCCACGACTTTGTTGACACATACAGACTCCTGATTATCATGTCGCTCTTAGCGAGCACCATTAAATGTTTTTGCCTGATGATCAGTTGTTTCTTCAAAGAAGAATTGCTCGATGCTACCTTCAGCCCAAAATGTGCAACTGTAACACCTATTACATTTTCATAGTTGTGTATTGCTACTTGTTCATGACTCTTACCCCATTCCGTAGCACTAGTAGATAGATTTCGAACATATGGTATGTTTTCTACTAGGGGTCCGGCAGGCAGTTTTCGCTTACAGACTAGACCAAAATTTGAAGCTGTTAGTCTATGTTTTCTTTAAAGAATTTACCCTTGATGTATTCACTAAGAAATTAATACTTGTAATTTATTTGAAGGTGAATATCTCGGGCCTTAGAGCAGTGCAGATTCGGATCAAGTATTATTATTTGTAGAATGACAGATCCCAATAATAATTGATGGACTTAAATAAAATATTTTGTCGCTTTCTTGAGAAATATGATATTGATAACTTGAAATTCTCATCTGTACACTTCCAGCTATAGTAGTATTTAGAAATCTAAAAGAGATAAGTTTTACAAAACTAGATTTGAAGATTGATTTTTAATGTATTTATCCAATGAACTTACTGTAACATAAATCAGATTTGTCAAATATCCTGGAATCCGAACCATTTTTCTTACTATTGTGACAAGATCGGTAAAACTACACACACAGCCAGAAGCAGATATTCAAAATGGTTTTTGTTACTAAAATCAGCCATAGGCTATTTATTTTCTAATGAATAAATACATGATAAAACACAGAACACTAACAAGTGATAAAATTAATCTTTGACACTTGTCATGTAATACAAAATTTGGATACTAGATAGCGCCACAGAACAAATCAACTAGTAAATAGCCATATTCACACGAGTAAAAGAAATGGAAAGGAAATTGAAGAATATTTTCCTAAATTATTATTTTGAAATATACAGCCGCTGAAACTCCGGAAAATATTGTAAAAAATTGCTCATAATTTTTAGATATAATAAATATATTTCTTTTTGTTCATTTGACGTTTCTTCATAACAAAATCTATGATTTGAACAAAAAAAAATTAATATCTCGAAAACTAGGAATCTCACGACTCTCAAAAAAATATATTATCTCCAAGAAATAATTGGCCATGGAATATAATTACTTTTGTCTTAATTAACCTTGAAGGGAATAAAAAAGTGTAAATGGACATCAGAGAAGTACCCAAAATATCGAGAATTTTGAACCCAAAATCCAGTGACCGATGTCAAAAAAAATTAATTATTCAAATATATATAATCTTTGAATACAAGACTTTGATTTTCCTCCAATTTTCAATACTTTTAGAAGTGCACAGAAAGGGTTATATACGAAATAATAATTAATAAAAATCGATAATTTTTGCACAGCACTCTGAAGAATAATGTCATCTATAAGTCTACCAAATTTTGTCCCAAAAAACTGGATAGTCTCTGAGAAATTAATATTTTCAGCACTAATTATTTTTTTTCTCAAAATTGTCAGGTTCAATATTCATGAAATTTTTTATATGATAACTGCAAGTATAGCGCCTAGTATATATATTTTTTCCAGATAAGTTGTTATCAAAGTCTCTGAGATATAGGATTTGCATGCTAATTTTATACGTTAGCACTAATTTTATACGGATTTATTGCAGACATAATGAAACTTTGACAAATTATCTAATTTTTAATATACACGCCACTAAAAACTTTGTTAATTTATTATAAGAAAGTATTTATCAAACATATTGCTACAAGATTCATCAATTCAAATTTCGCGCTAAAATAGTACTTCCGAGTGATGTTTCACCTTAAAGCTATAAATCAGAAACGAATAGTGACAAAAAATATTCGAAAAATCGATTCAACTCAAATAAGTTGAATTTGTTCCATTTTCAAATCTCATTATAACTTTAATGTCCAACTAGTTTATTATTGTTGTTATAATAATACTGATTCCAGGGTAATTATGTAATAAATAATACCCGAAGGCATTATTTTGAAAAATAACAAACAAGTTTCCTAATTACAGCAAGTAACTAGAGTAATTTTTCTGGCAGAAATCACAATGACAAAAGTCGGACATTAAACATTGAAGGCACTACGGGAGTTGAGCAGACAATAATACTTACGGCCAACGAACAAACCTCGGGCCGGAGGCCCTCGGAAAGTACACTGTTGACCTCAGGCATTATTGTCCTTTTAACACTCTTGATACCTTAATTATTATAATGCAATCAATCTAAGACCATTATAGCCTTACATATTCGCCTATCGATTCGCATTCTTGATTAAATGAAAACTTACAATTCTATATCTGTTTTGCGCTCTAGTTGTAGTTCCAAATCTTCGACTCGAGCTTGAAGTGAATTTGCTCGTAAGAGTGCAGCTGGTAATTCTTCAGCTGCTTGGCTAAGTTCACCATGGGCACGACGAAGTTCGGACAACTCAGCAAGCTTCAAATCCAAGACTGTGCGCAAGGATTCTACTTCATCCTGTAGTTGTGTACAGCGTCCTAATGCGGCCTGACCAACAACAGAATACTTTTCTGGGCTGCCAATACCATTCTACGTGCACCGTGCAAAATAAACGCAAGCGTTAAACAAAAGACGATTATAAAAATGAGATAGGTTCGTGCAACAAGAGTAAAAGTGTTGATTTTCAAAAATTAAAAAATTAAAAAATACACTGATGACCGGTTTTATAAAAAACCAAGTCATTACCCAAAAACTCGATAACATCATTAATATTCATTTTGGATTGTTGTTTATCCATTGGTAATAAAAAAAATTCGGTTTGCACTGTGTGTTTAAAATTCATTTGTCATAGATGGCTTTTATTTTCAACATATAAAAATATATTTCAAGCTGTAGCAGATACATCAGGCATTAAATCAAGAGAAAAGGTAGATTTATTGAAGTTTTGGCAGGAAGTTTACATACCTGTAGCTTGTTATCTTTGGTATCAGATTTGAAGGTCTCCAGAATCTTCCTATTTTCCTCCTTCAAAAGAGCTATTTCATCTTGGGCAGCAGTTATCTTATCCTCGAAATCTTTCTCCTTATTTCTAAATTCATTCTCCAATTTTTCATTAATAAATCTAAACTCCTTAAGATCCTCTATCAAGGAGGATTTCTCATCCAATTGTTCCCTAATGGATTCATTTTCTTCTCTCAGGATCTCAATGGAAATTTGATGATCTCGTCTGAGTTTGTCATTTTCTTGTTCTAATTCTTGAAGACTGTACCTATGTTCAGAAACATATGCTTCGATACGAAGGGATATTTCGTTTTCCCGATTGGATATTTCGGCGTCTAATTGGTTTTGCAATTCGTTGATGTCTTCTGATAGGCGTTCCTCTAATTCTAACTTTTCCTGCTTGTTTTTCTCGTTTACTAGAAGCAGAAGAAATATTTTAGTTGTCAGATATATCATTACATAAAATAAGGAGAGCATTATTAATAACAGATCCATTGAAGGACTTTTAAACTTGTTAGCTTTGTATTAAAGGCCGCGTTCAGTCCAGTATAGCGCTCGTAGCGATTGCTATGTAACTATAGTGACACTGTCAAATTAATACTGCTGTACCAATCAGCGCAGAGAGAATAATTATCGCTGAGGGCGTTAGTATAGTTACTGGCGGCAAAAATTGAAAATTAAATGGCATATTTTATGAGTTTCGCTTTATATTCGATAGAAAATTTCAAGCAACGAGTACAAATGTCGAACCCTTTGTAACCTAACCAACAGAACGATTTAAGTAACAGTAGTTACTATTTTTGCCGAATCATGTTTCATTACCTCAATATGCCAATCACGAAAATCTTGAACTCTAATAATAATTTGTGAATAGATTCACTATTTCTATATTTTCTTCATTTTAAAATTTGAACATATGATTTATGATCTAATAATCAATTAATTCGATTGAGAAAAAATTACATTTTAAAATTAGTTTTACGTGGCAGCCGCAGGACAACTTATAAAAGATAATAGGGCAATTATTTTTGAATAAATATATAATTCTTCTTTTTTTTGTAATACAATAAAGTAATACCTATTTTAATTTCCCAATTAATATCCAGTTATTAAATTCAATTACTATTTATTACTGGTAATATAGCTTTATATCAGTGTGGGAGAAATTCACTTAAAAGTCACACAGATTGTAAATTATTTTACAGTTATTTATAAATAAAATGAATACTAATCATGTCTTAAACTTGATTTATAAATGACACACTAGACATTTATTAAGCGCTAATAAATCATGAATGCTTCCTGTGTTCAAATATTAGATCTTCTCTTATAAACTACAATTTTTAACAATAATAAATAAATTTTGAAAATGATGAGAGGTGTTGAAAGATCGAAAATAAATAAGAACTAATTTATTTTTCTCATTAAGACAACTGCATTGTTATCAAAAAAATTAAATTGGATTGCATCGCAAATTATTTTTCTTTTGCTTAAATTGACATTTATATTTGACAGATGAGGTTGACCGAAGAATCGCACTGATGTTCAATACACAGGACTCATAGTAAATTAATTAAAGTTACAATGGAAATAATGACACAAATATTAAATATTGTAATTATAATACCGATAAGCATTCCATTTGCTATCAAGTTGTACTTCTGTTGGCAAATTATAGCTATAGGCTACGTGCATGAAGTCTACTAGCGCCTCTAGCGGGCAATGGAGAACGATTGAACTCCAATTTTATCATTGTTTCATACCTATAATTTTTTAAATGTACTAATATTATTTAAATCAGCTGTGTGCTTATAATATAACTTGCATAGCACAAAATATACGTTGAAATTGTTTATTTTGAGTATTTTCTTCTTCAGTTATAACGCATCTATTAGAGAAAACGTCTTAATTCGTCCAAATTGATAGGATAACCTCAAATTATGAAACCGATAATCCTGCGAATCGGGTTTGTATGTATCAAACACTGTATCCCTTTTACCGAGGAAGCATTGAAGAAAAGCGTGAAATTAGTTTTGATATATTAAACATGTTAAAGAATATGTTGCAGACAATATTAAGAACAAAATTATTGCGAAGTGCATCCGACAAACTTCTACCACTTAAACACCTTACAAATTAGAGATAGAGGTAAATTTATGAATCCCAAATCGATGATGAATTTCTCTAATTTTACAATTGAATTACAAACAGTTTTTTTATATAGATCAATCATGAAAGACAGATAATAATAATAATAATAATAATAATAATAATCTTTATTGATGAAGATTCACCAAAGGTTAGGTTCAGCCATAGGCTGCTCTTCCACCTAACCTAACAACAACAAAAAATTACATACAATATATTGCCAATTCAATTAATATAACAAAAAAAAGACGAGAATAAATAATAAAGTTAACAAAGCTATATGCTAGTGTACAAATTCTATACAAACATATTCCTGATATGATTTTTGAATGTGCTTAGAGATAAATACTTCAAATTACAAGGTATGTCATTATACAAGGATGGCGCAAGATATGAAAAGGAACCTTTGAATTTAGATTTTCTATAAGCTGGTACTATGTATAAATCCTTGATTCTAAGTGTATAATTGTATTTCTTATGTATTAATTTGTCTAATAGATAATGAGGAGTACCAGTTTTTATAGTTTTGTGTACTAGACAGAGATACATATTCTTAACACGATTATTGATCGAAGTCATATTAGCTAACTCACGATATTTAGTAATATGATCATATTTACGCACACCATAAACAAAACGTAAGCAAGAATTTTGGACAAGTGTAATTTTATTTTTATCCGATTCTGTAAGGCTTGGTATGTAAACACAAGCGCAATAGTCAAATATCGGTAAGATTAGAGACTTTACAAGCCGTAATTTTACTGAAGAACTAAGGTCATTTTTGAACTGATATAGATGTCGTAATCTTAGCCTTGAAGCAGTAAGCTTTTTATTCAGGTGTTGTCTGAAAAGCATATCTTCATCAATCAGAAGACCTAGGATATTGATAAAAATACTCCGTTCGAGGATTATGCCATCTAATATAATGTCTGGTATGAAACTACATTTTCCAACAACAAGAAACGAAGACTTACTGGCATTGATTTTGAGGCCGTTATCTTTAATCCAAAGAGATAATTTCTGCAATTCATGATTAACAACTGCAATTTGCTCATGTATATCTGAAGAATCTACTGTTGCAAAAATTGTTGTATCATCTGCAAAAGAATATGCTGTGGAAATATTTAGAATAGACGGCATGTCTGCCACATATATAAGAAAAAATAACGGACCCAAAACTGATCCCTGTGGTACACCACATTGCAGACTGAAATTCCTTGGAGTTGTATTATTTGAAGACTGTGGCATGCTTATTTGGAAATTTCTATTCTTCAAGTAATTCATACACCACTGAATAGCTCTATTAGAGAAATTATAATATTCAAGCTTAGCAAGAAGCAGAGCGGGATCAACCATATCGAATGCCTTGGTGAAATCAATCTGGATCAGCAAGGAAATTTTAGATTTATCGAAATTATTCAATAAATTGTCAACAATATTTAAGAGACACGTATTGGTACTGTGGCCAGCTCTAAATCCAGATTGATTATCAGGTAAAATATTGTGCTCATTTAGATAGGTCATGATTTGGTCATAGCACACTTTCTCTAGGACTTTTGACATTGTTGGTAAAATACTAATAGGTCGCAAATCATCGAACGAAGTACATTCCTTATATTTAGCTATTGGCCTGATAATTGCAACCTTCCAAACCTCAGGTACTACACTGTCAAGAATACATGTATTTATAATGTGCGTAACATAATCTATTATTATCGGCAATATCATCATAATCATTTTTAAAGAAATGCTGTCAGCACCACAAGCATTAGATTTATATTGTTTAAAGATTGATGCTATAGTATCGCTATCCACACAATGAAATTCAAATTGTTCACCGAATTGCTCCTCATACCTATCATTCAAATAAGAATCTAATAAAGAAGGATTTATTTTCGTAGTACCAATCTTATTGCACAAATATTGCCCGTAATCTTCAGGTTTACACAAATTCTCTGGAATATCCTTTGCCAACTGTCCTTTCACACCCATTTTATTTAAATTTTTCCATAATATTTTCGAATTATTGGAGTTATTATTAATGTCCCACTCCATAAAAGCTTGCTTTTCTCTACGAATAGCTGCAGTTGTTAGATTACGTAGCTCTTTGTAATATTTGAATTTAGATTCATTTTTGTGCTTTTTGTAATCTAAAAAAGCTTTATCCCTTTTTTTCTGCATAATTTTTATCACGGGTGTAATCCAAGGACAGTAGTTTTTTGAAGCTTTTATGGATCTAACGGGAGCGTGTTTATTGAATAATAACACAATATTATGATTAAGATAGTTCACCTTACACTCTATTTACCGCTTTGATCTACTTCACTCGTTTTTTATGTTATAACTGCGTACATGAAATCTATGAAACTATATTTCACTTGAATCATCCTTAACACAACAGCCTGAAACAGAACAAGCGTTTTCCTATATGTTTTATATGCAATTATTTTCACTTTCAAACTATAATGCCCAATGACAGCTCAATGACGTATTCTGAGAAATGGAGTTCGATGCTTACAATGGTGCTCACCATGAGCGCTCGCATCGATATTTGTTCAAACTCCGCCCCCTTGCACATAGCCTATAATCGACTTTGTTTTCAAGTCTATCGAATGAGGATAATAGTTTGGAGACCAAAACTCAGCGAGATTCCTAAATACTGTGTAAAATCGGTACTTTTATATCAATAAATAGGTATTTTGTGTGTCCGCCTTTGCCGATGGGCGGTAAAGTCAACACAACCATAACAATTCTTACATGGTAAAAACAACATACTTCTTTGAATACAAGACTTGTTAGTTGTTAGCATAAGAAAACGCCCAATTGTGCAAATATTTTTTGATACTCACATTCCCCGATATCTCTTCTTTGTTTCTCGAAAAGCTCGGTGATTTCCGATCGGAACTTGATACGTTCTTCTTCTAAAGTCTGCGCAGCAAGGATTTTCTGTTCAGAAACTAAGTCTTCCAGACGTCGATAACCCATCCGGGTTTCTTCTAGCTCCAATTTATCTTTAATCCATTGTGTTCGTATATTTTCTAATTCACGTTTCAGACCTGGCGTTCGGAACGCATCCAACTGAAAGAAGAAAGATATATTAATGAAAATAAGAAAGGAATAATTTTCATCTGTAAACTATTAATAATTGGAAGCAGTATCTTCTTATAAATTTCCCAAGATTATTTAGTTATCAAATGGGAATGATTTGTCAACTTTTCTACAAAATAGTTGTTAACGTACATTTTGACCACCTTAACTTTAAAATAAACATGATCATCATTAAACCCTTCAATAGTTCCAATACACAAAAATTTTTTGAGTAGAAATTTAAAAAATACTAAATATCTACACGAGAACTTTAATAACAATTTATGATAATTTACAAGCAAGTTCTAGGGCTGTCCGACGCAGTGGATTAAATGTTGCATTTTGATTCTCTATTTTGAAGTGAAGAAAAATGTACCCTATCATACATAAAATCAGAGTGCATGCCAAGATTCATTTTCTTTGCATCAAAATGAATAATCAAAATGCAGTGTGTCAAACGGCCCTAAGGTCAAATAACCATGTTCGCTACAAATTATTGAAATAACTGATAATGAATGCCATAAATATTGCTACAGATTATTTTCCACATATTCGGAATCCAATAAGATCCGTCTATTTTAAGTCGCGTGTGTGAAATTTATAATTTAAATCAATATTATATTGAAAATATCCTCAGGAATGTTTTTAACTGCTGAACAACCAAGATGTCAAACGTCAAGTGTGACATTTGAATTTTACTAATTGTACATTTCAAAGGATAATTGTGAATAAATTACTAAATTAACTCATTATTTTTCTGTTGCCAAATGTCCTAAGGATATTTTTCTTAGTTACCATCGAATAGTTTCGATGAAACGTTTAAAATGTTTTATAAATTTAGTTTTGTCAGCATAATTTATGATGAAATCACATGCAAAAGTCTAGTTATTTAATCAAAATGCATTGAGTAATATATATTTTTACATAATTCATTTGGACTTTGTTAAAAACGATTTATAAGTTTGTATATTTGCACTGAATTTCATCACAAATAGACGAAAGCAAACCAAATTGTATTACCTGTATCGCCAGAATAAATAAATATATCAAATCGAATCGGAACGCCAGAAAAGACAAACAAATCAACGATAGTACCAAACAACTTTGTGTCGTTGAATCAAAATAAGGTAAATTCCTTACCGTAGTTTTGAATCGCTTATTAAATCTCATTTTCACTAACTTACAAATTTAGAACAAACACAACTGCCTAAACAAAATGCAAAATACTTCACAAAATTTAGACACGGCTGAGATGTTCACTGATTGAAATGTGAAAGTAAACTAATAAATTGTAGTTTAAGTGATCTTCGAACAAATCTTCCCCTGTCGAAACAACCGTTATCTTCCAAGTAAATTTAGGGAACTACGGGGGTACAGGATTACAAGTTTTTGCCTGAGTGCTTTAACAAAACCGGACATTTGAATACTAAACAAAAGAATAAGCTGGTGGTCAGCACATGTGGAACATCAATATTAATCTTTTTTTAGAAATGCTGCAGTTTAATGCAAAGAAAAATGCACCATATCATATACATAAAGTCAGAGTCCATTGCACAAAATTTTGTGTGTGACACAGCGCATTTTTCTTTGCATCAAAATGCAAGGCAATATTCTGCATTTAAAGCATTGTGTGCTGCATTTTGATACAAATAATAAAATCAGAGTTTTGTGTATGGCACCGAAAAAGATTCATTTGACACGGTGCATTAAATGCTGCATTTTGAGTTGCATTTTCATTCTCTTTTGAAGCAAAAGAAAATGCACCATACATACATAAAATCAAAGTGCACTGCACAAAATTTTGTGTTCATTTTTCTTTCCATCAAAATTCAAATCAAAATGCAGCATTTAATGCACCGTGTCAAACAGCCCTTAGTTTAAAGCTTAACAAATTGTTGAGGTAATTCTTTCTATAGTTATTAACATCTGCATAAAAGATGGGTCATTATGTACTTATGTATGAGAAGATTATATTTTTGACTAAATTTGACTTTGGATGTAATGCAATTAAACCCATTAATTTTTTCTATGAATCTTAAAAATAAGAGGGACCGATTAATGAACGACTTCAAATTATATCGAATGTTCTTTCGTGGGTATTTTTGAAATGATAACTAGGCTTGGTTTTTTAATCGCCGAATAGCTTTATCCGCCAGACAATTGATGAAACAGTTGTTAATGTTATTGTGGATTATCTGCCGAATAAAGTTATTTGATGATTAAAAGAGCAGACCTAAAAATCACTACATTCATCCATCAATTGAATTAAAAGAATTATTTGCTATAATTTTTATATTTATCCAATGTTTTCACGGTATTTTTCTAAAAATTTGCATATTCCTTCCTTCCTACTTTAAAAGTACAAAGTTTTCCGAAAAGAAATAGAGTAATAAAGTATTCTGCAATTTTTAAAACAATTTTATTGGCACCATTGTAACACTGGCGCCTCCAAGCTACCTGCTAAGACTTGGAGACCTGACTTTTCCGATATTCCAAGAAGTAATTAAAACAGATCAAACAGCGTTCAACTATTATAAACAAGAACAGACAAGTTTAAAAATGGATAAACATGTCTGTTGAACACTTGTACTTGTATACTTGTACAATTTAGATTGAATGTAAACATAATTACAAATACTCAATTAGCAATAACACATTTACATAGACATAATGACGTTCGAGATAATTTCATTGACGTTTTGAAGTAATCTTGCATCAGACAGATGATTCCAAAGTTATAAATATGACTTTAGGGATCAATTAGTGATGCAATTTGAAGTAAAAAATTTCAATAGGTCAATTTTCACTTTCTTTTATTTTGCTGGTGATATAATATTCGACTTACATTAAAAACCAAATATTGTACAAGGACTCCAAGTGCTTCGACACCCTTTGCAGAATGGCGGATTTGGGGTAGGAGATTTGCAGTAGATGACGTCTTCTCCTGCAACACCTGTGTCCTCAGCGGGGAGCCCCCTTTTTGCGTCTGTGGCCCAACGCCAGTCACACGGGTCTGATCTAAAATTAAAAAAAACATTCATTAGTTAAATGAATACAATTTATTTCATGGAAATAAGGATAAGACTTTTGATGTCAATTTTCATTATTAATTCAACAATATCTGATTTTATCACACAATTCTAAGGATTGTTTGACACTGCTGCATTTTCCATCGAACAGCCTAAAAAGACGTCGATTTTATGATTTATTCTTGATCAATAACATCACTCTCCTTTATAGTTTAATCGTAAGATAATAATATCTAAAACACACACAATATTTTGTCCGACAAAAATATTGCGGCGTTCGGCGTAACCCCCATCTCCAACATGTCAAAATTACAAGTTATGTTAGATTATTAACATTCTGCTGGAATTCTCAGTAATATCAAACAAACATTAGTAAAGTTGAGTAGTGATATTGTCCGATAAAATTTCTGCTGCATATTTTCAGGCCGAAGTTCTGAAAATGTCAATTCCTTGAGTTTGGTTTGCTGATTAACACTTGTCGGACAAAAATCATACATATAGGTGAGTATATTTCTTGATCAAACAATATATTGTCCGACAAAAATAGTGCGCTATTTTGCCAGTCCGAAAATGAAAAGATAAGAAGTAGCGTTTTCTGTATTTGTATGCGCACAATATTGAATCTACCTTTCAACCTAATTTTGTACATCTATTTGGAGATCAAAAAATAATATTCCCTAAATTTCCACGTCTTTATTTCTATAACTTGGTCCATAGCGATTTTTCATTCGCAAAAATTTTTTCTCATATTTTCTTCACAATATAGTGCAACATGTGAGAAAAGGGATTAAAGAAATATATTGATGTAAAACTGAACATAAAATTTAAAAATATCATTATTATAGAGTAAATTTTTAAAGGAAAGCGGAAAATTGGAAGCAGATGTGAAACAAGAAACATGTAAACATGCTTAGAAAAAATTGTTTCAACATTAGAAAACCTATCGATGATATTTTCCATACGATTCTAAAATATTGATATCTCAAAAATTTCCAAGAATAATGGGAAAATTTGAAATTAAGTTTGTATAATTTATATAAAAGAATACATGCTTCGGAAGAAAACAATTTTTAGAGCAAATATTCAATTTAATCAGTATCAGATTCATCCATTGATGAATTTTCACCATCTGCACGAAAATCATATTCATTGTCTTCAGTAGTGCTACTGTCATCCTCATCCTCATTATTATCTGAGTCTGTAATCAAATCTCAAATATATATTCAAATGAAGTGAGGTATATTTATGAACTAATAATGAGATCACGTGGGGTCCGAATCACTGATCTCGATGACACAAACCAAACTCATAGAATTGACATTTTCAGAGCTTCGGACTGAAAATATGCAGCAGAAATTTTATCGGACAATATCACTACTCAACTTTACTAATGTTTGTTTGATATTACTGAGAATTCCAACAGAATGTTAATAATCTAACAAAACTTGTAATTTTGACATATTGGAGATGGGGGTTACGCCGAACGCCGCAAAATTTTTGTCGGACAAAATATTGTGTGTGTTTTTGCTATTATTATCTTACAATTGAACTATAAAAGTGAGTGATGTTATAGATCAAGAATAAATCATAAAATCGACGTCTTTTTAGGCTATTCGATGGAGAATGCAGCAGTTTCAAAGATTTTCGCAGATAAAAAAGTTGTCGGACTCATCAAAATGAAACTACTCACAAAGTTTCAAAAGAGTATTAATAATCCGGAGAAAGGGGTTCTGTACCGCGGTCTACAGAGAAAAGTGCACCTTGTTGGAGTAGTTTGACATAATGCATTAAATGCTGCATTTTGCTTTGCATTTTATGCTGCATTTTGACACAAAGAATGTTTTGCTATTTTGACAGTTTTTTCTAATAAATAGCCCGACGAGGGAACGGATTTTCTTAATTAATGTCTGGAATTTTCAAGATAACTTTAGCAGTCTCGATATGCGGTGGAATACTTCCAGGCTACCGCAGTTAAACAAAGATCTATATCAAGGACCGCATTATTTAGTCGAGAGGACAGAGTAAATCGAACACGGTCGCAGAGTAAACAGGTCAGGTCAAAATAAACTTGGTGCAACATAAATATTCTAGAATCTAGAATGATAAACATTAATTCGCAATTATTATAGTTATTTTTAAATAGTTGTGTTAGTGTTTCATTGCGAACCCTGAGAATATTGCAATATTATATGCAACATAACTCATAACAGGATTTCTATTTGTGAGAGGATTACATTCTTTTCTTTAATATGCCATCATTCTACGTGCTATTTAGAAGAAATATTTATCCTTCAGATTTATATTCCAGACATGTGAACAGTTTAACAAATTAAAGCTAGACACTATAATGCAAATATATGTCATTGCTAATTGGTTATCGCGGGTGTTTTTAGAATGCGAAGAAGATTAAACAATAGACGATTTCATGTTAAGTAGATAATGAATCGAGGTTTCTTATGTCGAGATTAAATCAACACGGACGGATTTTCTACGTGATAGAATTAGAAATTCTTCACTTTTTTATAGCATTTGTACTGATTGGTAAAGTATCAGTGAATGAAATGACAATAAAAATAATTATTTTTATGTTTCGAGTAGTGTTATTTAAAACGCTATTGGAGACCGCGTAATAATTTATTTATATTATGATTGTTTTAACTGTTAACATATGTAATGAAGAAATGGATGGCGATGAGATCATGTCCAACGGGAGTGTTGTTACATCTGTTGTTGTTTTTGTTACAAGTATAAAGTATCTCAAGTTATTAGTTTGCACTAAAATTTATTTAATCATTTATTTTAATCACGATCTAAGTTAGCATTCGCAAACAATCTAGAAAATGTTCAATTGTTAGACATTTGAAAGCTGGCTCATTGTTGCGATGTGTTCAGTTGTCAAACATTTGAATGCTAGCTCATTGTTGGAAAAGAGTATATAAAGTACCGTGGACTGGTGAGAAAAAAAGAATAATAACTCAATAAAAATTATTTTTAGCTGTAAAAATTGGAAAATACATTTGCCATAGTAAATGAAAAGCAGAATAGATGTTCTAAAAATAATTCAACAGAATTGTTTCGAGGTAATAAATGTGTTCTGATATAAAGCAGATTGAGCAACAACACAAATTCCTAGAAAAAATGCCATCTTTTGATGATCTAAAAGAAGCCAATATTGCTCAAAACTTTTTACTTTTGCCAAGAATATTTACTGCCACAGAAGTCAATAAACTTTGCCAGAATCAGATAATAAAAGTTAAAAGTAATCAAGATGGACTGTGAACGGTTCAAATCCAAGAATCCAGTGACTTCAGCATTCACCATTCTGCACGATTTCCGTTCGAACAATGATCTCTTCTTGCAACATGCTTCTGATTCAAAGCACTCATTTCACAAAAATATGAATTCAATGAAAGAATTGTGAGGTTATAATTTGAGAAATCCGCGAAACTGACTTTCTAATCATGCAGTATGGTCAGGTTTTGATTTGATAAAATGTATTATTTATTTTATACTTGGAAAATTTTCGAGAATTGCTTTCGACTAAGTTCTAGAAAAGTAGAAATGCTGCAAATAATATAGTAAGCTTGACATATGGTTTTCACGTTTTCTATACTTAATTAATAATTAACTTAATTATAACTTACTCTAGTTCACAGTTATAAAATATACAGGGTATAACATTTCCCATTTCCTTGTACGGAAAGTTTTCTTATCAAACACGAAACAAAATTTTATTTTACAGCACTTCATTAATCTTTTTGTTATATGAAAGAAAGAGTGGATAAGTGAAACTTCTTCAATTAATTTAAATTAGAACATTTTTTAACAAATCTAATCTATCTCAACACAAGCTAATGAGAGATCTATAGAATTGCATAATTAATTATTACTTTACCATGAACAATTTATTAATATTGGATAAGTTTAATAATATTTCAATGAATGATTGTCTTTTCCTGTATTACATGCAACTAATTGAAATATCCATGTGTGACATCAATTAAAATACAAATATGAACATTCTTACAGAATTCCGCTGATTATAATGTGGATTAATTGAGTTATTCCAATTATTTCTGCACTGAATAAGATCCAAATTAATGTAAACATTTAATTCATTAATCAGAGTAGAAAGCATTATACCAAATATAGAGAAATTAATCACTTTCAATAAATTAACACCTTCAAAGATTTAAATTTAAATTCAGATTAATTTACTTTCACATGTCTTTTTTGTTCCAGTCGTCTGCATCTAATCCAAACCTATAATTCCAAACAATAAAAAGTATTTTATGGAAATTACTGACGTTCACATATAGATTTCATAAATACTGTTTTTCTCAACTTCCGGATAATGTCGTGTAAAATTACGTTAGGAATTTCATACGTAAATTTACTTTAATGGTTGTAAAATACATGTAAATGTTACTAATTGCTACCAATGCAAGGTGTAAGAATTTGTGATTATGCATAATTAGCTGGAAAAACTCGAAATGCAAGTTTCTAAAATATTAAATATGATTATGGGATGTCGTGAAACGGTTATTTATCAATTAGGAAGACGAGTTCGTTAAAGCATTTGAATTTAGTGCTAATATAAATTAATATAATAAATTTTAAATAATCTCGAGACAGTTATTGTGAAATTATATTTTATTAGCTATAAACAGTATCTCAATTGCAGTAGGCAAGAAAAAATAATAAGGTAAAAATAGAACTCCGCTTTTATTTTCGAGCTATGGTGAAAAATTAACTTTTTCGAGTTTTTATGATTGATCTAAATGATGAAAGCGCATTTTTGACAGCTCACGAATGCTTGTTATTTCAGAGATTTCGCAAATTACCATCTCCCACAATTACTGAGCTTGAAATCAAGCAATTTGGGCAAACTTACAGAACAGCAGCTTCCATTTAGTACTAGTTTCAAGTTGACTATTTGATAGGTACATAATTTATGCATGTACAAACTCAAAAATACCTTTTAATCTTCATTGTTTAGTTATTGACTGACGGGAGGTCAAGTGCTGTACCTTAAAATAATAATTTGATCTTTATCAAAGCTATATAAAAAAAAATACACCAAAAGTAAACAAATTTTCATCCAATAATAATAATTCATTCTAATAAGCTTCAAATTCCCGTCAAACAAGTCATTGAATGAATCCCGGACAGATTTGACAACTGTACATAATAATAGTGACAGCCTCGGCGAAAGTTGTAACAAAATTTTTATCCACTCCAATAAATTTTAGTTGTCATATCCCTAATGTCATATATATCTATGGGCATTGTTTCACTTGAAACAAGTAATTGAATAATATAATCTTCCACAATCACTGAGCTTGAATTAAAGCAATTTGTGCAAACCTACGAAACAGCAACTCTTATTTAGTACCAGTTTCAAGTCTGTAAATAGTATAGTTGCTGAGAACGCAGCGTCACGCCAGCCAGCCAAAGTGAACATAAAAGCGCTTTTTTCCAAAAAATGCGCTAAAAATGATACTTGGATATTACCTATACAAGAATTTTTTTTGAGTAGAATCGGTTTGTCAAATCTGTTTTTTTTTTCGTTTCTGATGTACAGCAAAAAGTTCTATTTGTTAAATAGGAACTAAAGTGTGACATAAAATGGTTTGATTCAATTTTTTTGTGTTCAAAGTTTTTACCGTCAGAGGCTAATACTAAACGAGAAAAAAAAAACAAAAATTATTTTTACAATGTCCTATTCAAAGGAAAAAAAAACCCTAAATCAGAAATGAATGATGGGAAACAAACTCAAGAAAATGCTAGGATATTTCTTTCTATCTTCAATAGCACTTGAGTTATGAGAAGATCATAAGAACTCGAAAGACAATATTCCGCCATAGATTGAAAACAAAAGAAGATAGCACAATACTGTTTTTACCATTGAGTAAATCTTGAAAAAAAAGATTGTACCTATCTTTCTCGTTATCTTCTATCTCTTCTGGTTTCAAAGATCCTCTTTATATAGACAAACAATTTTGAGTCATTCTGTACAGATTAATATAAGGAATAATGAATGTAAATAACAAAAGGCTGATCTTTTTATCATAAGTTTTTGGAATTAAACAGAAGTTACTAATAAAATATCTTCAGTTTCTAGATTACACTTAAGTTTATTTATTTGATAATTTATTGCAATTACGATCCAAGTTAGCATTCGCGAACATTCTAAAAAATATTCAATTGTCAGATATTTGAATGCTAACTCATTGTTGCAGATGTCATTGTTACAATTAGTCCGCTGGATGATTGATGGTATTCTGATTGGCTAAAATATTGGACATTGTTGAAAAAAAGTTATATAAGTCCACATGAACTGATAAAAATAGTCAGGAAAATAGTAATAATTAATCAATAATAGTAACAGCTGGCGATTTTGATATAGTGCGAAGGATTATAGAATAAATTGATGTACTGTAACCTGTAAAGTTATTAATTCACTATAAAACTTGTGACAATATAGTAATTAATGTCCGACTAGTTTATTATTGTTGTCATAATAATACTTATTTCAGGGTTATTACGTAACAAATAATACCCGAGGACATAATGTTTCAAAATAATGCCCGAGGGCATTATTTTGAAAAATAATAAACAAGTTTCCTAGTTACAGCAAGTAACTAGAGTAATTTCTCTGACAGATGTCACAATGACAGAACATACATTGCTAAAAGTTTTGATTGAAATACAACAAAAGTCAGACATTAAACATTGAAGGCACCACGGGAGTTGAACAGATAATAATGCCTACGGTCAACGTACACACCTCAGGCCGGAGGCCCTCGAAAAGTACACTGTTGACCTTAAGCATTATTGTCCTTTTAACACCCTTGATACCTTAATTACTATAAGGTATTATCATCATCATCATCATCACTGGCGCAACAGCCCTTGTAAGGGCCTGGGCCTTTCTAATCGGTATCACCGAGCCGCGGTATAACACCGCCGTACTGCCGATCAGAGTTCCGTGCCGTTGCTATATATTTTAAGGTGTATAGGTTGGCAACCTGTAGCACCCGAGTGTGTTGATGCAAGTAGCTGCATTTTTTTTTATTTTTACGACAAATCACACATTGTCGGTGAGTGGATTCGAACCTGCGACCTCTTGGTCGAGTGACGTCACAGCATGTATAGGTGAACAAACACGCTCAGCCATCCGCACTCTTAAGCATTATTGTCCTTTTAACACCCTTGATACCTTAATTACTATAAGGTATCAAGGGTGTTAAAAGGAAAATAATTCCTGAGGCCAACAGTTCCGAGGGCCTCTGGCTCGAGGTGTGTACGTTAACCGTAGGCATTATTGTCTGTTCAATTCCCGTGGTGCCTTCAATGTTTAATGTCCGACTTTTGTTGTATTTCAACCAAAACTTTTAGCAATGTATGACCTGTCATTGTGACATCTGTCAGAGAAATTATTCTAGTTACTTGCTGTAACTAGGAAACTTGTTTATTATTTGTTACGTAATAACCCTGAAATCAGTATTATTATGACAACAATAATAAACTAGTCGGATATTGAAATAATTAAATGAATGTAGTTATAAGAGTAGGAATAAATCAGTTGCGTTAGTTAGGACATGTGGAACAAATATCAAGAGGCTTTTGAAGATAATATGAGTGAACGATTACATGGACGTCCAGTGTGTACGAATTTATATGAACGGAATCGTGAATGTAGATTAGACGAAGTAGTTGTGTTTTATTACTGATTGTTGGTCGCACCAGCCTCATTTGAGGAAATGGCGTGATTTTTACGTATGTATAAGATTCTATCTTCTGATTAAAAAACACTGATAGAGTGTATTGTAATCAATTTATAAAGATAACTCAGTAATTTCGAATATTTTAGTGAACAGCAATTGTATTTAAATTAAAAATTCACTAATTACAAAAAATTTTCATTCAAAACAATTCTCATAGTATTTAAACTGTGCTCAACCTTTTTTTCATAATATTTTTGCCATGTATTCAATAATATATATTTTTTTAAATACATTTTTCTGGGAATGTTTCGTGTACCTAAGATTCAACATTCAAAGAGAAAAATGTGTTTATGTACGTATAATTTATATTGTATTATAGTTGAATGAAATTGTTTACGTGGTAGTCATCATACGGTAAAAACTTGAAAATTCATGAAAAAAGTGAAATACCTTCACGCAAGCTTAACTTTTTCTCAAGTTTGTTTTGCTACACTATCGTAATGGAATTTCGGTTCTATTAGTGAAAAAGTAACTCATTATTATAATAACTCAATATCAGAAGAAAATATTTGCATGAACAGTAATTTGGCAACAGAAAATTAGTTTGTTTTATCTCTCTAAGGCCCAGTTTCACCAACGCTAGTTAAATTTATCCAAAGGTTATTTTATACGAAAAGTATTGTTGATACAATTGTAACCATAGTTACTAACTCAAAATAACCCCTTGATAAATTTAACTGAGTTTGGTGAAACCGGACCTAATTTCGAGAGATTTGTCTTTCAAGCCTCTAAAAAACTACGTATAAAATGGTTCTTCCATGATTCTTTCATTATTGTACCGATAGAAAACGTAATAGAATATGGACCATGCTCTAAAAAAATTAGGATAGACCAAGTTAGTCCTAATTTTACGTCAGTGTTCTTTAACATTTTTTGTCATGGTGGGGCCACACTAACGTCTAATAACAATAAACACATTGTCAATGACAATATATGTTGATTAATAAACATAACATCTTACTTGACGGCATTAGACATTAGTGTGGCCCCTGCATCAAACTAAATAAACCTCAAAAAGAATATTATATTCTGTTCAGAAGATAATTTTTTGATGACAGGAAGTGAAGGATTGTTTCAATGACAACATTATTATAATTGAAATGTCGAATTTATTAAACTAGACAAATAACTCTGCACATTTACTATTGGGACAGAACCCTTGTTATGTTACTTGACTAGAATTAACACTCATGTCCGATTTCATGACCGGGAGTTAAATTAACCTGGGTTAAAGTGACGGGGAGTTAACCAATAAACTAGATTAGTCAATAATGAAACAAAAAATGGAGAAATTGTTATTGTTACCAAAGAAATGAGCCATTTAAAGCAAAACAATTTAGTTCCAGATACTGGAATCAGCCATACATCGCACAAATTTCTTAATTTTAACAATGATTTTTTTTTTTACCGTAATTGAAATAGCTTTATCGAACTGGTTTCCATGGTACTAAATAACATTTATCTACGATCGTATAAAAAATGGCAGTTTTTTACATCATTTTCAATGTGAAAAGTAGGCTTTTGTGTAAACTGTGCAATATTAATTTTATTGCACATTTTTAATGCACGATTTCAGTGAGCGAGAATTATCGATATTTTAAATATCTGGAGGATATTTTGAGACTCATCTCCAACACTAAAGTAAATTTTTGACATCAAAATATTTAAATTCAAAACTCCAAGAACAATAATGTCAACTTCAACGAAAAAAAATTCTCTTTACTACAAATTTTGGCTGAGAAAAGTGAATTGTAAAAATGAATTTCACGCCCTTATATGTCATTAGTTTCCTTAATTATAATGTTGACAACTCCGTCAGATATCAATCAACAAGAAATTTCCATTAGCTAATGTGTGAAAAAGAACCCAGGAAACTTCACGCTTTTCCACAAAAACGTAATAAATTTTCTCAACTGTACGTAACACCATAGAAGTGCCTCATCGTTTTCAGGGCATTGTAGCAATGCAACAGCTCGACAGGAAGCTGCTTAAATTACTTAGTTCTGGCATTGTAATTTTCGGTCACGCTTACTTGATCGCCTGTTGAGTTTTGCGGGAAAAACAAACTCCAAAACGTCAGAGAAGATCCCACATTTACATTCACTTGCTTTAATGACTGCTTTTTACAGAGAATTGAATTGGTTGGAATTTAAAATGGAGATTTCTGGAAAATTTTGAACAGAAGTTTAACGCTATTTCACAGCTTTAAAGAGTAAGTGATTTATTTGTAGTGTGAAAAAGACACACAAATTGTACTATCCATTGATTATGATACATATTTAGAAATTTATGCAATAATTAATCATAGTAATTTTAATAATGATGTTACTTCGTATACTAATTAAGAGAAATATCAGGAAAATATGTGAGATAATATATAATTCTCTTTTCACTTTGTAATTAGGAAAAACGATCACCTTTTCGATTAATTAGACCTAAAAGATAACTTTAAAATTAATTTGGTACTAATTACTGTTATGAAATGTGCAGAGTACAAAATAATAATGCTATGCGTAATGAACAATGGTTTGCAAACAATGCTATTGTTAAAATTGCAAATTTTTCCACACTCTGTAAAATATATGAATTTCTCTCATGGCTTCCTGACTTAATTGTTATTTGTTATAGTTTAATAGATGCTTCTTCATGAGAAATTCTCATTTATCTTTTGTTACTAAAAGATAATGCTTTTATTTTCTTCCTAAAACTGGAAATTTAAATTTATTACAACTCTATCTTGCAATCTTAATTATTTGTGATAAAATTACTTGTAACAATACTGCAATAAAATATAGCAAATAGGATTTTTGAATGATAAAATAAATATAGATACTAGAGGCGTTCCTCTTCAACGGTGTGTCATGAAACAAATGCATGTATTTTGTAAATGATTGACCGAATGCCATAATGCTTGTTCACATAAATGATACACACAATATTTTTTGAGGCCTTGAATAATAGCACTTTAAAAACGAACCGAGAACTACAGCAAGGAGTGCGAAGCACAAGTTGACTTTGTGGACTTTACAAATAACCTAGCTAATAGATATTTATTGAGGTATTGAAATATAAGTATTCAGTCAATGATTGCCATTAGCTTCAGAACGGTGACTCAATACGTAAGAAAATCATCACTAGCTTTTATTTGCTAATTCCTGATTAATTATTTCCTTTTCTAATTCTCATTGAAGACTATATAAATAGGAGTAACATTTCAGTCGAATGACGTGTAGAGTAAATATATGTACCTTCTGATCTGATCTAACGTGAGATCTAGCATCTGACATGCAATTTCAAATCAAGCGAAAATAAACAGTAAACAAATGACGTGATAGTAATTTCTATGTGCCAGTTCTATTGTTTACAATACTTTGCATGCTTTGCTCAAACGCTTCACCTAAAATGCAGCCATATGTTTTGCTTTAGTTGCTTGGTTACCGCAAATATGTCATCTGCACAGATTTGTTTGTAAGCAACTGTCACTCCAGACTGCAGAAAGATTTATTTATTTGCAAATTTGTTTCCTGCACTTGTTTGTAAATAGTGCGTGCAAAATCGCAGGTGAACAATTGATTTTTTAAATATTTTATTTCATATTGGTATTTTTAAACTTGAATAAAAGATACATTAGGGGCTGAAAATATGTATTTGATGCTTGGAGAGTCAAATATGAGACTGAATAAAGCAATTATCGGGTAAATTTTTCAAGAAATACGGGATACTGTAAAGTGACCTTCCTGATAGTTTCACAAAATTACAAATTCAGGTGTCGGTTTTTATACCATCGTCCTAAACAGGGCAGCAACTGTAGACGCGTGTATCGTCCTAATTAGGACTCTATTTCTTCCTGTATTTCTTCAAACCTGCCACTTCGGCTGTATTATGGTAGATGGCACTGCTGCAGACTTATATCTCTGCATGCCATGTATCAACTCGCTTTTCCTTAGCTTCACGGCTACAAGTTTGACTATCTACGGCTTGCTTAAGTATACTGTAGAGTCCTAATGGGGATGAAACACGTGTCTACAGTTGCTACCCTATTCAGGACGATGGCGTAAGAAGTGACTCCTGAATTTGTTATTTTGTGAAATTGCCAGGTTTTGATTTCTAACAATTTATTAAATTTTTATTACCAATCCTAAAAGCATCACATTATTTTTGGATAATTTCATCTTTAATTTAATGCTAATTTGAAACTTTAATTCTAAAATAAAAAAAAAAAATATGTACCATTAGGTTTGATCAAGATTCAATGGGGAAATCCTTTAAATCTTAATAGTCTTCAAGGAAATCTCCAATTTAATATATGTTCAAAGTTTAAAGATTTGTCAGATAACTCGTTATAATTGTTATTATATTTTCTTAAAGTTATATTGATTAACTCAGTCGCATTTTTTAACAGTCAGCTCTCCACCTACTAGTACCAAATCAAATACAATCAAAATAAAATCACTTGAACTATGAACAAATGAAACATGCTAGCTATATTAGCTCATATACATATACGACTCAAATTGAACTTGGTTGCTAAGATCTAAAAATACGCACGAAAAATTATTTGGGAGTTTGCCACAAGATTTCATCATATATTGCCGAAACTTCTCCAAGAAGATTTATCTGGAGAAGTGACGTAAGAAGAGACAAATACAAATCGCGAAACTGAAAATACTTTTTAAATAAATAAAAAAAATAAGTTTCGGCATCTCATCCGGCATTTGAAGAATTGTTTTGTTCTATTTGACCATTATTAAACGATTTCTTATAAAAAAAAATATAAATGAGGAAATGGCTCAGAGTCTACCATGCTTTCCGTGACTTCTTTATTGACCTCTCACTGAGTGACTAATAATGAATATAGTAACAGGCACATTATGAATCGGTATTGGATAAAAATTATTATTAATAGACAATTTCGTTATTTGTGGTGGAGTGACTTCAGTAATTTAAAATAAGAAAAGTTGTGATATTTGCGTTAAACCACACAATAATTTTAAATAAAAAATTGAGGAACAGAAATAAATCAAATTGAAGAGGAGAAAACAGGGAAGTATTTAATTTTCAATATATAAAAACAGCAATATCGATATTTCCTTCATTGATTTTAAAAATCGAGTTATTCTAAATTCAATAATAGTTGCACGTATTTTTTAAATTGACTTCACTCTTAACCGTTTTTCTTTCTTCGTCCAAAAAACATATCAGTTTTCGTATTATTTTGGGTTGTACAGTTTTCTCAGTTAAAATTTTGAGATAATGAATGTCATTTGTATTATGTGGTACTTCTAACTCTTTTCTGTTCATCTTGATATAATTGAAATTACTTTCACATAATTCTAATTAATAATTGTATTCCCAAAATTTAAACAGGAAGTAAAAAATTGCAACATAAACTTACTTTGTACTCAAATTTATAATTAAAATAATTTAATTCATAATTATTATCATGCGATACAATATAATTCATAATTCGAAAGGTTGATTTCCTGATATTTCAAATTATTTAATTCAGAACATTTTTGGTGTTTTTATGGACTTAAATATAAAATAATCGGTAAAATGCAAATTCCTCGAATTACTCATGAACAATCTCACACAATTTTGGATATACTAAATTATTTTATATTAAAACTGTATAATAGATAAATAATTTCGCATATTTGATGAATAGTTTTCTGTACACTTTTATAATCGACAAAAAATGTTTTAAGCTTTTTTGGATCGTTGAAAACAAATTTTGAATAAGTAGGAAATAATCAAAACAAGTGTTTCACGCAAATTCTTCAATATAGAACAAGTATATCTAATTTAATTATTATCCTCCTAATGTTGACATTTAGTTAACTTTACGACAGGCTACAAAATTATTATTCTTGTGTTTATTTTCTGCACTCTATAATTCAAATATTGTGTTCCACATGTTTACAGAATAGCAATAAATTTTTGACAGATTTCTGGGAAAACTAGAGCACAATTTTTTGTGCAACAATAATGCCGTCCATTAGAAAATAAACGAACTAAGGATGTCAATAGTTTATTATTGGAACGAGGACATAATTCTTGGTTGCTTAATTTCGAGTTATAAAATACGAAGCAAATTTTACAGACTGTTAGTTGCTAAAATTATCTCTCGTCATCCAATGTTTTTTTTCTTTTTACTTACAACTAAACATAATTTAGATTATGAGTTAAGTCATTTAGTAAATTTATGAATCATACTATGGACTGGGTCAATTCTCTTCATTCATAAAAATAAAACTCATTTAAACGCTGGAGACTTTTTAAAAATTTTATTTGCAGCAGACAGATTTTCATTTGTTTCTTTTGGAGTCACTATTCTTTTTTACTATAATTTATGTCTTTGTTTGCGGTTGAAAAATTTGTTTTTAACCTTCCAGTAATCTTTGCAATATGAAGTCAAGCAAAACATGAAATAATAAAGTTGATTTAATCTGACAGACGCAATTCAATACAACATTACAATAAACATCAATAATTGAAAACTACTGGTTCATAACCAACTAAAATAGACAGTAATTGAATTTAAATTGCCCAGAATCTAACTGGAAACACTTGAAAGATAATTTAGAAATGTTTGCAATTAAACGCAGTAAGACAGTTCATGATATTTTATTTCCCCGACCTACAAGGGAAGTATTGTGAACATGATTTTTTGACAGTTCGAGATTTTGATGAATCTTCACGATTTAGACCCTACTGAACCCAAAAAACAATCAAAAGAAGTCAGTCTGTCTGTCTGGAAGCACGATAATTTGCGAATGCGTACAAATTTTCGACTGAAATTTCATATTTACTCTTTTTATCGAAAAATTAATTTCAAGTTAATAAATTTTAACCAGTGTTGATTAATAAATGATGGGGAAGGAATATTGACCGCTACGAATAAGACTGAAATATGACGAAACAATAATTTATTAGACACATAATAATTTCCTATATAAGCACAGATAAAATTTGTTTTTGCTCTAGATACATTTCATAATAAAACTTTCAGAAACGACAGAAAATAGGTAGTACAAATTCACACTAAGTTATAGATATACTATTCATAAATGTCACATCAAAATCGGTCAAGCGATTCATGACAAAATCAATCGTAGACATTTACAGGTCATACACACCGTCCCACTTTTCTACCGAGGGTGGAAAAGAGTAAAGGGAATATATGATCGGTTATCCATTAGAAGCATTTGTAATTTGCTTTTAAATATTCATTTTATTTTTTGTTCATTTGTTCACTATTCTATACTACATTAAATAGTTATTTGATAAGACTAATTCAAGAAAATTTTACTCAAAAATTGATTGATATTACTGCAAGATCCAGATTAATAGGATTTGATCTGATTAAGATTAAGACGACGGCAAAGCCCGAGGCAGAAGCGAGGGCGAAGTACGAGGCGAAGGCGAAAGCGAAGCACAAGGCGAAGACGAGGGCAAAGCCCAAGGCGTAGCTTCGTGCAGCCAAATTTGTCCGTAACAATAATGACAGTCGTTCAGTGTCCGTGTTGCATACGATACTTTTTGTAACAAGTGCACCAAAGTACCCCCATTACTAAGCTTTTTAAATAAATTTGGATGTATTGAAACTATCTTATCGATTTGACAGACAGATTTTTGCAAATGCAATCACATTACAGTAAACTAATACAATAAAACATAACTCACATGATTTATTTTATTGATTGATATTTTTCACATTCTCTGTGCTATCCCGTTCACAATAAATGCACATACTATAACGAACACATTCTATAATACAAATTTCTTTCAAATATCAATTTGACATATATCAATGAAATAAAAAAATCCAACGGCATCCTGATCCATGATCTACAATTTCACTTTTATCCAGCGGACAAAAATATCCATTGAAGCAGAAGTCAGCTCAGTAATAGGGTACTTTCGGTGTACGTGTTACAAAAAATATTTTTTGGGGCAAGTGTGCATTCGATTCAGTCATTACATGTTTCGGGAACGAAAACGGAACGGACAGTTGTCTTCCAGGAGTAAAAATGATCATAATCGTCTGGACTCAAGATTCATATGAATAAATTTTATGAAATAATCGTCATGAACTATTATTAAATCAAAAAATATGTGCAAATATCATTGAAAATAATGATATTATGAATTTGAATTAGCATTAACTGTCTTACAATTCATATATTGACCTAATAACCTAGATGGCACTTTTCCATACAGTCGAAAGAATATAAATAATATATTTGTTTGATTTTGAATTCGAGGATCTTGGAGTGATTTCTTGTTTTATCCATGGCATTTGAGAACGAGAAAAATAAATTTTACAATCACTGAATATATTCCTCACATAATAAATCCATAAAAGCACCGATTTGTTAAGTGCATCATTTGTAAGAATTATTATTAGAAAATCGCATTTTAATTGAAATTTCAAATCATTTTATTAGAAAAGGCTACTTATCGTCAAATTAATTTTTAATTAGAATTCCCAGTCGCCACATTATTTCCGAATTATATCAAAATTATAAAAAAATCTACCATTAGAAAAATTGATAAGAATTCTTAGAATATCAATGTATTTTTTTGGTAGATATTAAATGTATTAGAGGCCGATCATTTGGTATTGGTAAAGATAATTATTCGGTTGCTTTTGTACTCGAACAATAGTCGAATAAATAAATCGATTATTGTCTTTAAAATTTCATAATACGATATTAGTTATTTATGTATATATTGCGCAAAATTACACTTTGGTGCTTGGGAATTGCAGTGTTTAGTCGAGGCGGTAGCCGAGACACAAGTCATTCGAAAGCTCCAAATTCGTGCACGAGTTGCATACAATATTTTTCTACAGATGTCAAAGAGTTATGAAAAAAATATTAAAATCATATTGAAATACTAGTTATTTATAATATCATTTACAGAATTCAAAAGAATAGTTATTTGTTACGATTAGCAGAAACGTTTTACTGATAAGATGAAGCCGAGGCTGGGAATTCAGACAAAGCAATACATCTGGTTTTCTCCTGTGTTAAACATATGCTTTTTTTGCCGATTATGAATATTGAGATTCTTAATTCGTTTCGATGTGATTTGCCAGAATCATACAGATCATATTGCTTTTAAAATTTATACAAAAAAGTCTTGAGCTGATTTTTTGTACATGAAATTTAGTGCAGACACATTTTTTTAGTTTCTACTGTCAAACGTGAAATTTGGCATGGAAATTCAAACAGAAAATGTACATAAATCAAAATCAGTTCAATGAATTGGAATATTGCAAATAGAATGCTGAATAGAAACAGTCTACAGTCTCATGTGAAATGTGAACTTAAAATATTTATTAAACCTAAACTCAAATAACTTTCAAGGTAGGGACAACTAAATCTATTGCCAAATGGGTCAAAAATATCACAACAGAGTTACAAAATTATATTCAAGTCAAAATTATAAATTATTCTTTTCTTGATTAGGCTGAAGAAGTATGATTTTCCTGACTGTAAAACCCTTCTTTTTATATACATTGGTGATAAAATGCACATTAAATTACCATAATTTATTATCAAGATGCATGTGATAGAGCAAGATCCCAGGCCCGTCAGACGTTACTTATTTTCTGAAAAACAAAATGTGTGGAATAGAGCGAATAGCGAGTGTTAGTATATACTTTGATCACATGCATACTTGCTAGTTTGTGCCGACGGCCAATTTACATATACGAGATGCTAGCGGTACGTTGAGACATTATTCACTTTTCTTAAGGTCTTGAGCGCTGATTTTGATCCATGTTTAAGAGAATAGAGTTGAAAATTGATAATCAACGCTGCTCGACACTTTCCATCGGTGGTAATTTTTGCTAGACTCTTTAAAGCTCCCAAAGAATAAAGTGCTCTTGCTTAAAGTCTGAGTGCTAATTTTTATATGATACTCAGGGTTCAATTCCAATACTTTTTGTTAACAGCCAGATCAATCATAGGGCTAAACATCCCCCAGACACAATTAAAATATTTCTGTGAGTAAGAGCGCGAGGTCACTATATAGTCACTATATATGGGCATCCAACTCTTCCTTGATCTTGCTGTTTACAAAAAGTATTGAAATTGCTCCCTGAATATCATATATAAAAATGAAGACTAAGACTATAAGTAAGATAACGTTATTTTTTCTGAGCTTTAAAGCGTTTAGCAGGAATTACTGCCGATGGGAAGTGTCTGACAGTGTTGATTATCAATTTTCAACAATATTCTCTAGAACATACGTACATAAAAATCAGCACTCAGAATTTAAGAAAAGTGAGTAATGTCTTAACGTACCTATAGCACCTTGAATCTATAAATTGGCCGTCGGCATAAACTAGTAAATATGCGTATGATCAAAATACCGAATAACACTACTCTAATCCACATTTTTTTTTTCTCAGAAAATAAGTAAGATCTGGTGTGTCTGGGATCTTGGACTGTAACACAATTACGCATATACATACTGTGACAGATTTTCTCAATTAGAAGTCTGGAATATTCTAGCAACCTCTCGAAAGGCTGTAGAACTGTTCCAGGCCACAGCAGGTAAACAATGGAGACCTCTCCCTCGGCCTGTATACAAGATTTTGTCATTTAGTTGAGAGGTCAGAGTGAATCAAACGGTTACAGAGTAAACAAAACTACGTATCAGGTCAATATAAATTTTGGTGATATAAATAATTCTTGAAATTAATATAAGTTGCAATATTATTGTTGAGTGTACAAAAAAAGATAGATAATGTGTTTTATTAGTGTTTTGTTTTATTTAATAATTAATTGAAGGTAGTATAGCAACAATTGTATCAACAATGATTTTTGATTAAAATAATCTCAGAATGAATTAAACTGATGTTGGTAAAACCGGTCCATAGACGATTAAATATTGAGTTTCACACCATTTCAAAAAATTTGCATATTCAAAAAGATCATTAATTCAAAAAATCTATGATTTTTTAATATTTCATTTAAATTATTATTCTTGTAACACGTACACCGAAAGTATCCTATTACTGAGCTGGCTTCTGCTTCGAAAGTTCTCAATTCCAAACCATGGTAACAATTTTCATTAATTCTTTGTTGCCTGGGAATTAATAAATATTAATGTCCGCTGGGTAAAAATGAAATTGTAGATCATGGATCATGGATGCCGTTGGATTTTTTTATTTCATTGATATATGCCAAATTGATATTTGAAAGAAATTTGTATCATAGAATGTGTTTGTTATAGTATGTGCATTTATTGTGAACGGGATAGCACAGAAAATGTGAAAAGTATCAATCAATAAAATAAATCATGTAAGTTATGTTTCATTGTATTAGTTTACTGTAATGTGATTGCATTTGCAAAAATCTGTTTGTCAAATCGATAAGATAGTTTCGATACATCCAAATTTATTTAAAAAGCTTAATAATGGGGGTACTTCGGTGTACTTGTTACAAAAAGTATCGTATGTAACACGGACACTGAACGACTGTCATTATTGTCACGGACAAATTTGGCTGCACGGAGCTACGCCTTGGACTTTGCCCTCGTCTTCACCGAATGAAAATGACAGTCGTTCGGTCCTTGTAGCATAATATATTACAACCCTGTTTCTCATAGATATTTGAAAATTATCTATCTCAACCAATGAACATAGGTAGCATTGACAGAAACTCTGAATATTCATATGTCACAAATGTTTTCATTTGTCAAAAAATTTATTGATTGACAATTAATGATTATGTTACAGAATACGGGCAATTATTTGATTCACAGCGTACTGTTGGGTTAAGTAACTAAAAAATAAAATGTTACATGATCCGTCAGCAAACGTCTTGAGTGCGTGAGATAATACAATAATGGAAAAACTCAATTATTTTCTTATATTTCAAAGAAATTTTATCTAAATACAGAAGAAATAACTAATATATTTTTGAAATTACTGAGAAAAAATGAGAGAAATCTTCAAAATTGAATTTGCTAAGGCTTTTATTTTTATACTTTGTTTCTAACAATAAAATATGATGTATATGACATGAGTCGAAAGAATGGTGAAACATTAAACCTTAAAGCAAACAGGATATAGGCTATAAATTTGAATTTATTGCCACTTTTAATATATCCTTTACAACTGTAACTTAATTCACATATCCTAGTACAAAAATAGGAATGAATTTCACCAACAATCACCTGTAAGTAAAATATATGAAATTTAACGCAGAATTTTTTTATAGAATTATGTAGGGTTGAAAAAATTATTAAAAAGATTACTTGAAGTGGATTTTTAAATAAAAAAGGCTTGTAGTAACAAACAAGTAGATACAAATTCACCTGCATTAATAATTTTTATTTATGATCATGTTAAAAAGTGACAGTTTTTTTACATGATTTTAAATGTAAGAAGTAGGCTTTTATATAAATCTGCATTAAAACATTTATTGCATCCTTTAATGCACGATTTTCCAACTATCAGTATTTAAATTTTCGGGGGGATATAAATATCTACTATTGATGAGAGATAAAACAAGTAGATTGAAATTGGAGCAGTCTAAGGAAATATTGATATTTCACAGGGTGATTTATTTCTGACAATTGATTATAGCTGACAACTGTTGACATATTACAGAAATTAAACTTTAAATTATTTATAACAGTAAGAACACCTTTACATAATATTTTAGCTAGGTTTGAAATGTTTAAAATTTGCAACTGAATATAGACAGTATACTGGCAAACAGTTAAGTTGTTTCAGCTACAGTTAGCATGGTAACAAATGTGCATATGTTGCCAATATTTAGTTTTATATTCTCTTCTAGTAGTAGATACATAAGCCAAGTATTTACTGTAATATTCCAACGGACTCAAATAGCTTTATAGATAACTTAAAAATACCCGCAATATTATTTTGTAAACAGATATCGTAAATAATGTTTTTAAAGCATGCATGCAATGGAAATTGTTCCCCAAGTACATATATTGAAAGTAAAACAGAAAATTCTGGAAAACAATGTTCTAAGGAAAAGTTTAATAACGTAATCAATGAAAATGACATCTTGTATGAATTCTCAATCAATATCAAATCTTTTGAATTAATTGAATATAATATTTCCAGTCAGAACTGTGAAATTACTTGTATAGTTTTTTTCACAAAGCACTGAAGGAAAAGTAACATTCTCTTCTGTTGTACTCATTTCTTTTCGACAATCACCTTTAAACTTGGGGATTTAAATTATGCGCTTCTCGCATCGTAAACTCTACCACCATATAAAAGCGTAGCAATTTAATTTTCCAGTGAATTTAAGTTCACCGATTAATTTTTGAGGTTATTCGTCGAGTCTAAATGTCAACTTGTACTCTGAGTTCCTATATGTTCAGTTAAGGGCCGTTGGAAATATTGTGTATGCACTATGAGTGTAAACGAAGGCGTTATGATATTCTAAAAACAATTTTCGTGACTCGGCAATAATAAGTGTAAAAGTACAAATAATATTATGAAAAAAACTTCAAAATGAATATCCGTAATAATGATAGAATTTGTCAATTTCAAAAAGGTAAGAAATTATACAAAGAAATATTCAAAGTTCAAAAAAATTTTACTATAACTAATGTAGCAGTTTTAAATCCATTACAATTAAAATCAAGAGAATTGTTTGATGTATCGTGAGACCCAATTCTTATTGAGTAAAAATGGCTTTATAAAGTAAATTTCCAATAAAAATAGTTCTACTTCTAATTGGAAAATTATACTTTCAGCCAGTAATACTTTTGTTCGTCTAAATGAGTATACTTATTATAAATCAATAATAACATGCTTAGAGAAAATTGGCGGCAAATTTCAAATAAACCGCTCCGGAAACAAAATCGCTCACCTTGATTATCAATAAACATCACATCCAAAAACGCATCCCAAAAAACAATCAGCCCCAAAAATAGCACTCAACAATAACATCCACTTGACACGCCTATTTTTAAACCGACACTTTTACACATCCCATTCTTGGTTTTCATTTTTTAACCTTTCCCACTTTTCTTTCACGTTTGTCATTATTCCATTGCATTTTATACTAATTGTTATGCTTCTTCCACTCTCGATTAAAATTTAGCGGGAAAGTGGATTTAGCGATAGAGCACTGTTTTAACTGGCGTCCACTTCGGTTGATAAGCCGACCGCCACTAAACTGAGTTAAATTAACTGCGCGACGCGGACGCGGACCGCCAACGGTTCGAAGTAACGTCACTTTGAAACGTCAGCGTCATTGAGGATGAAATTTTATGCAGTTTACAGCTCGCTTACTATTATTTCAACTCGACTCAATCTTTTTAACGAATAATACAATATTTACCTAAATACATCTTTTTCGAGATACGTTGATGCGAAAAAATGATAAATTGTGCAACAAAACGAAATATCACGTTTGTCTCAAGATATCGTGCATTTGTACATCAGATGAAAGCATGTGATGCAATAATATGGAAGCAAAAAGCGTGTTGTATTCATAACAACCATAAAAGACAACTGTTTCACATTAAAATTTACAAGTAAATACCTAAATGTGAAAATATTCAAATATTTATTGGATTTGTTACAGAAAAAACTACTTCATCTACGATCGTGAAAAACGTGATAGTTTTTTTTTTACATAATTTTCAATAAAAAAAGTAGACTTGTATGGAAAACTGTGCAATAAAAGTTTTATTGCACACTTTTAATACACTATTCTGGTTGAAGAGTCGATCAGTTCCAATTACAAATATTTTAAACATCTGGAGGATATTTTGTAACTCATGTACAGCACTAAAATCCCTTTTGGAAATTTTAAAATTGATATTTTAATTCAAATTTCCGATATCAACTTCTCTGAAAACACTTTGATTCATAATATTGTAGCGAATTTAAGTATATAAATTAGTCATTTCGGCTTTACTGGTGCTTAGAATTATTTTGGAAATATTTTTCATCAAGAAATAGAAGTGAATATAATTGTTTTCTGGAAAATTGCTGGTACCTTCTAGCATTTTCTAGAAACGCTTGGACGTTTGCGGGAAAAACGTAGTGGGGAGAGACCCGAGGTATATATACGTGACTGACAGCGAGAAGCATTATTGATTTTGGTCAGAGACCTTATAGTATGGATTGCTAGTGGTTGAAATAAATTGTGTTATTTAAAATAAATCAACATTGACATAGATAATTAAAGTCAAGTTATAGTGTAGTGTATAATAATCTTTACTTTAAATTAGAATTAGTTATTAAAAATAGTGTTAGTTATCTAATTTATTATTTTAATAAATCATAAAAATAAATAGTAGTGTTTAGTAACTTTTGCTCCCTAAATTGAAATAAATAACGTTACAATATAATTTCCCTACTTACCAATATAAGCCGTCAGAGTAACATTTATAAAAGAAAAAATATTCATATATAATTGACTGTTTTACGAAAATTAGGACGTTTAAGGATAAAACATTGTGAAACACACGTGTAAAAAGTCTCTAAAGCACTCACGGATCTTTCAAAAACACTAGCTCTCCTCGTATTCTTAACCAAGCTGCTCGTGCATTAAAGAATAACTTTCTACACTTGTATCTTAATAGATATTTAAGACACAAGTGTCAAAGAGAATTCTTGAATGCACGAGCGGCTTGGTTAAGAGTACGAGCGAAGCAAGTGTTTATAAAAGCTCCGAGACTTTTTACACATGTGTCTTACGATGTTTTCCTCCAATCGTCCTAATTTTCGTAGTACAGTCAATTATTTGAATATTTTTTTCTTCTGTAAATGTCACTTCGACAGCTACTATTGCTAGTTAAGGTAACGATATTATGAACTGAACTGCTTTCGTTGGAATTGCATAAATGTTTATGGAAATTTGAGTTAAGATATCAAATTTAAAATGTCCAAAAATTATTTTGGTGTTGTAGATTCATTTCAAAATATCAGCCAGATGTTTAAAATACTGATGATTCTATTACCAGCCACCTTGGTTGGTGGTCGTCTCAAAGTTACATTCACACATTTTTGTGGTTTTTGAGTAAATTGTTAATTTCATATTGTATTTCAATAAATATTAGACGTTAATCTTTACAACTATACTTTATACAACAATGTAATACGATGGTAACAACATTTATAAGAAAGCTGAAGATGGGTGGGTGCGCATCCGAAACGTTCGAACTTTAATAGTCAATTTTAAAAAAATCAAGTGGACTACAATACCTAAATTTTTACTTAATCTATATTTGGGTCCTTCAATCTGCATCAAAACATAAAATACTGATAATTGGAACTGATGCACTCTCCCACAGAAAACGCTATAAAATTTTTATTGCTCAGTTTTACACAAAAGCCTACTATTTACATTGAAAATTATTAAAACCACAAATGCACGAAACATCAATTCAGAGTTTAAAAATTTAAAGCAAACATAAAGTAGAAAAAAAAAATAGGTTACGAAGCTAAAGAAATGTGTATGTGTTGATGATGATATCCCTGGAATGTCTAAAATAAAAAAATGCGAAAAAAGAACTAAAATAACTTTTTCAACATGACTATAATTTTTTTAATATTCCCAATTTGCCGATCTAATCCATATGAATAAGTTGATATTTTTAAAGAAATCGTCATATTTTTAAATGTAAATGTGAAATCTATCTTCTATTTTTAATGAATACTTGATTGGTTACTTTCGGCCTGCACAATGTTCAATATAGGAAGTGGACAGAGAAAATTTATAATGGTTCACAATTCACAAATGAATATTCAAATTGTAAGCGTTATATTGATGCTCCTTATTTGAAACAGTAGAATGTAGATGTTGTCAATATGCAAATTGAATAATAAATAGAAATGATAGACACTTAAATTTATTGCAGGATTTATTGATATTTATATAGAATAAAAACTTGATGTACTCAGTTAGGAATTCAAGAAATGCAAACTGAAGAAGTAAAATTGTTGAAATAATTTGCTATTAATATTAATATATTGATTCTAAAATATGCGAATGACTGATAAAATGTAATTGAATTTCCTGGAAAAGATATATCTTTTCCTACAACAACAAATTTTCTTTTGAACTATTTTTGCAAAGCAGAAATCAAACGTTAATACCTGGAAAATCTATGGTCCATAAAATCCACAAAAAATAATCAACGGACAGAAAAACTCAAAAGGAAAATATTAATTGACATTAACCTTTTATCAGCAGCACATGAAACAAAAATAAAGCCACATGGTCGCTGTACAAACTCAGCCAAACAAAAATAAATACAGAAAGAGTATTTAAAAATCTAAAGTTGGCGAGTTCGCAATTTTTTGCTATATTATAAACTCTTTCCGGATATTTATATTTCTGCACATCAGACTCTAGACTAAGTGCCTACAAGTGAACTTGATTCTAGTGTATTTTTACGCGATTGTGTATTGTTTTATCAGAGCCTACTTCCATCTGTGATAATTAAATTTTTGAGTGGGTTTCTTAAATGTGAAGACAGACAGCCTAAATACTGGTTCAGTTTTTTTGAAGAGCACTCCAGAAATGTTTATACCTTTTACTTTAATTGCTTAAACAGAAGTTCTTTTTTAATTGCCGGATATCCTCAAAAAAAAAGTTTGTATTGTGTTTCGAAATTTTATGATTTTTTCTAAGTATGGCACTAAAACTGAATTGTAGTAGTATTAATATTCATCTCAAAAATCGGAACGACGGTGTAACTCATGCATCTGTCTTTCATATGAGGCCCAGATAATCGAGTGAACTGTAGGCACAAAAGCAAAACTAAAAATATTGGATATAAATATTATACTATTAAATAAAAAAATTATATTTTTATGCATAGCTTTCTTTCTTCTATTGAACGTTTTTATGCATTGTTCGTTCCAGCGGTGATTTTGCATGGCAAAATAAGCAAAGCGCAAAGCTATTGCTTTACCATCATGTTTTCCACACGAATGCCTTATTAACCTGTTGAACGTTCACACGTTTTTGACACGTGAAGAAGAAGAGATAAGACAAAAGACCTTCATGACTATACATGTCACTAAGTGACAATAATGATGGTATTTTAAATAATCATTATTTTGTAGAACAAGAAAATTGCTGTGGGATTTAACATTAAAAAATGTTAGAATGCACTTCTCTTCGGTATACTATTTACTGTCATTTAGCATTGGGTGTAATTTTTCTATATTTCGTTCGTCAAGAGCGTGCCAAACTTATTACCTGAATTTTTATTTGACCAGTGATAAATACTCAATCTGATTGACCGGTGGATTAACTTCGATCCTTAATAGGAAATAGATACGTAATAGAATATTATGAAATAAGAAAGGATTTTGTTTGTTATTTGGTTTTCCTGAAGAACACTGTTTTAAATTTGAAATATCTATACATATGAATAAAATTGGTGTCTGCGATTTCGAAATGAAAACTCTCAATCTCAAATGATGATTTACAGAATACTAAAACCAAAACACACATTTTGAAAATTGTCTGTTTGTTTGCCTGGGCTAATCTCCGAAACGGCTGAATCGATTAAGTTGAAACTTTCTACAGTTGTTATTAGTACTTGCATAAAAATTTCCAACACAGTATTATTATCAACGTACAATAAGTGGCACATGGGTCGTATTTGTTCGTTCGCGCATCGTACATCCGATTGAGTTGAAACTTTGTACAATTCTTTTGGTACTTGCGGGAAAGTTTCTGACAGAGTAACATTGACGCAAAATAGGTAGTGTGCGAGTCGTATCAGATAGCTGTTGGCTCGCGCATTGTTCATCCGACTAGTTTGAGACTTTGAACAGTTGTTGTCGGCACTTACGTAAAAGTTCCTGAATACAGTGTGAATATTTCTCTCAATTAATATCTTAATAAGTGGTATAGTAAATTCATAGTATTTTTTTTGCCTTCATGTAGTTCTGAATTCGTTTATCTAAATAATTATTATTTGAAGACCAGACAACTGGACCTAAATCTCTGAAATTTTGACACTGCATTCCTATAATAACATAGAAAACCACTAGTTGAGGATTTCTTGAAATTTCATCCCCAAGGGGGACACTCCAAGTTGTGTTGAAAATCATATTCTCTGCGACCATTATCATATTTTTATCAGAAAGTCAATCAGATCGGTTAACCATAAAATAAAACAGCCAAAAGATATCTACAGTACAGGACTGCCGGATGCCCCAATGTTGAAATCAATTTCTATAATTTTTTTCATTATTTTCAAAAGTTACCGCAGGTAATTTCCAATTTACATTGATTTACCCTAAAATTCTGGATCCTTATTCTAATTCGTTAGAGACACCTAGGATATTTTGACTTTTTTCTTGACAATGACATTAAATATTTAGTTACCAGTTAGGAATTTGATTTTCATAAAGTGGTATTCAAACAGAATTTATGTATGTATCATTTAAAATGGATTTCACGTGAGTCGATGGCTGCTTCATTTCTGTTTCTGTCCACTAGTGGAGAGGCAGTGAATTAACCGTATTCACTGCATTGAAACTCAAATCAAGAAAGAAATTTGGCCTCAACTTGGAAAAATTATATGGTAAAGAATTTAGTCCCTTTTTTGGAAAAAATTACATCGAAATTTGGATTTGAATCGTGATTGATAAATGGTATCAAGAATCAAGTCGGAATTTTCGGCTTAAAAAAGATAATAAACTATTTTCTTTTACCATAGCCAATTTCTTTCTCTTTCGTATTTATCTATAAATAATAATAAATATCGTATCAATTATACAGTCCACTGAAATGTGGCTTATTTAATAAAAGACACACTATATATGCTTAGTTTTAATTTCTAACGGCTCATTGCAAATAATTGCCACTATTTGTATGAACTTAGTAAATTTTATTTTTATCATTCAGTGCAAATTTCCTTTGTTTTGTCAAACTAAGCAGTTTGAATCGGTGTTCATGTTTCTATTTTATTGTTCCAGGTATTAGCTCCCTAGTGAAAGTATATCAAATTTCTCGGCTGGATTTACTTGTAGCATCGCTGAGTTTTATATTATTCTTGCAAATTTTGATTTATTCCTTCATCTTATAAGCTATTTAATTTATTTAAATTTATTGTATTAGTAGCAATATAATGGGGAGTTCTGGAGAGAATATGCTGTAACGAACAGTGCTTCTACAGAGTACACTTCCATTTCAACACGCCGGTTAGACAGGCGATATACGCAATAGAGTTGTTGTCTAGCCGGCGCAACTGACTGATATGTGTCAAGAATGCGGTGACGTCAGACCAAATGGAAATTTCTCGAAAGATTCGAAAAGCAACAGCCGCAGGTATATAAACCGGAAAACTGAGTCGAATTGGACAGTAAATAAGAGAGTAATGAAGTAAGTAGTGAATTGAGAATAATTGGTGCGCGTAGAAGTAATGTGGTTGGTAGCTCGGTTACGAAGCGCGCAAAAGTGAAATAGATGACGTGAACCAGTAGAAATAAATGAGAAGAGTGATAAGAAAATAGAGAAACAGTTGAAAATAGATAAGAAGCGGTTGGAATAAATGAGAAGACAGTGTGCTGTTTAATTGTAGAACTATTAAATAGTGGATAATTTTAGTTATGAGTGTAACCTAAGGTAAAAATAAATCATTAATCCACGAATGCGAGTTTCAAGTTTTGTTACAATGCCTATTATAAATATAAATTTTACAGTTCAAAATCAGACTCAAATATACCGTGTAGCATTATTTAATGACGTGCAGCGCTTCCTCAAAAATTTCTAGTACAACTAATTTATATGTAGGTATCCAATTGCAGAAACAATTCAAATTCTGAAAACAAGTAATTTCTAAAGCAGAAAACAAGAGAATAACTTGGTTGCTGAAGGCAGAACAACAATACTTAAATTCACGTAAAACAATCCCGTAATTGTCTACTAGTTGAAATGAATGTATACACTACTATTATTTTTCTGCCAATGACAGACGTATAAGAACAGTTACTCCGTTCCAGTAACTTATAATGTGCAGATATTTCACATGCGGCTTGTTCCCTTTGGGAAAGTAAGTTTTTACACGTATTTTTTACACTAACTGATTGCAGCCTTAGTTTTTCTTTGAGTATTACTGCATAATTTGTGTGGATATTCATTATGTTATCTTGATATTGCAACTGTTATGATGGTGTAAATTGTAATTAATATTTCAAGTAGCTTACGCTATGAAACATCAACAAGAATATATTAAAATTAAAATATTTCAAGAAAACATGATTTCAGAATCAATTATTTATTATTGAGTGTTTAAAATGAGGAACTTGTATCTGATGCTGATGCTGGATCTAGAGACGCATTGAAAATTAAATTTGTGTATGATTTTTGTAAGTAAGTACACGAGAAGAAATCAAATGCAAATAAATTAGTAAATGGAGGATGTATATTGGAAATAATGTGGTTAAAAGAGTGAGTGAATACGTTGCTTTATACATGGTTTAAATTACTTTCATGTTCCGCACTTCGAGGGCTTAATGAATTAATGAATTAAAATGGAAATATCCGCCCGCAGCACAGACTGCAAGCGCCAACAGAATACCAGTAATATCTCCCAAGTTCCCATCAGAAAAACGCATTAAGATTGATGTGACCTCAAGTTCTTCGTACAACACAAGCGCATTGTTATCTGTACCGTTGTAAGAGTAAAATAATGTTTGCAAAACGTAATTATATAGCTGCTATCAATGGAAGGTTATTTATGTAATAAGTTAGGGAACGTAGAAGATAAACATTTAAATATTTTTTAATATAGTCATTTTCTAACAAGCGATACAAAAAGTTGGAAATTTAAATAAATTTGTATAGTTCGAAAGTGTGATATTGGCTGTATATGAATCGAAACAGCTGATAAAACACCGCCATATTGCTTCAACTGTCAGTTTCATTCTGCGCTTGCGCATCTAATTGCGCATAAATTTTTCTTTTGCTTCAAATAACCTTTAGATTTGTGAGATTATTGATAAATTCAACCGTCTACGATAAAATAGAATTATTATTAGTAAATTCTGATTTTGAAAATTTTGTACCACTGGTATTGGTTATGTAATAGCTTTTTGAAGGAGATTAAATAAATTATATGTATATGTAAGTAACTCTGAATGTATTCAAAGCAAAAGCACACCCCATTTTCATTGTACAGTCGGCGCGAGTTATATTTATAATTGAATCCTACTGAGTATCACCAGTTGGGAACCACATATTAAATTCAACACTTTTCACAAATTCAGAGATAGTTTTTTTTTTTAAATGCCAATTTTAGAATAAGAGCTCGGCCCAATATAAATAAAGTAAATATACCGAATCATAAACAAACATACAATTAAAAATTAACTAAAATTAGACCATGATTTCAGTCAATTTTCTGAAATCCATAAATAAATGTTTTATGATTCATTAAGTAAAACCATATGGACATCTGCAAAATTTCAGTTTTGAAAATATTACTGATTTACTTGAATATAAAAACAATTTGGATGTATGACTGCAAACCTGAAAAGTATATAGAAGTAAAATAATAAAATCAGTTTATTGAGCATCTTTTTCAATGGAAAATTATTTTTTTATTTACTATATGTAAAACGAGGTCACTGTATATCAGTATAATAATGACATTATTGTACTAGTACAATGATATAAGTAACAATAAAACAAAAATGGCATCACCCGACAACTATCATATCGGCGAAGCCCGCACCGTCGAATACCCAATCCGTCGAATGTCCACCGCGTCGAATGTCTACACCGTCGAATACCCACTGCAGCGAATTTACCCCCACTATTGCTTTGTATGAGTGTCCGTTAAGAATAAATGAATGTACTAGCGGTTTGATAGACATGGCAGGTTAAGCTCTTCAGAGCGGGCAAAGCCCGCTCGTTAGCTTGATGCGAAGCACGCCGGTTGAAAAGAAAAACCACTGTTTTAGTACCACTGGCACATAAGGCAATAGTAGGGGTTAATTCGCCGCATTGGGTATTCGGCGGTACAGTCTTTCGACGCAGCGGATATCCCACGGCGCGGTACGCACTTGGTCATATGTCTACGATCGTCATAGACCGTCAGATAGTCGTAGATTTGAGTGCCCCATTTTGTTTTCTCTGCCTTCAAGAGTTTTGATAAGTATGTATATTTAGAGTATAATAATGCCAAAATTAAAGCTGGACCGTGTGGCCAACATAATAATAATTAATTTTAAATTTTTATGAAAAATCCTGTTTTGATCCAATTTTCTCGTCTCTGCCATGCTTACGAAATAAAATTTAGGGAAAAAAAGAGTCAACGAAAAACGATAGGCAGAAGTGATCCACTTGGCCAAGGGTTTGGAATGAGAGCTCGATTATGCAAAAAAATATATCAATTTTTCACGTTCTTCTCGTTTCTGCCGTTTGGCCATATGAAAGTTGATATCATGAGTATCTCGTAAAAACGAATGGCATAAGTTTTTCGAATGGCCAAGTCAAGATATGTACGAAAACATCTTGCGAAAGTCTGAATGTTTTCGTGCATATCTTGACTTGGCCATTCGAAAAACTTATGCCATTCGTTTTTACGAGATACTTATGATATCAACTTTCATATGGCCAAACGGCAGAAACGAGAAGAACGTGAAAAATTGATATATTTTTTTGCATAATCGAGCTCTCATTCCAAACCCTTGGCCAAGTGGATCACTTCTGCCTATCGTTTTTCGCTGACTCTTTTTTCCCTAAATTTCATTTCGTAAGCATGGCAGAGACGAGAAAATTGGATCAAAACAGGATTTTTCATAAAAATTTAAAATTAATTATTATTATGTTGGCCACACGGTCCAGCTTTAATTTTAGCATTATTATACTCTAAATATACATACTTATCAAAACTCTTGAAGGCAGAGAAAACAAAATGGGGCACTCAAATCTATGACTATCTGACGGTCTATCAGTTTATACTGCTTTCTTTATATTCTCCTCAATAAAATGTGCAAAAAGCCAAAGAATATAGCAGTACATCTCTTGCTTTGGCTGAAATTTCTATTGATTATATTTATATGTTATTTGGAATGTAACTTTTTTGTTTCGTTCAATTTTCGTAGCCTTAGTTAAGCCTCCACTGAAAGTATCCGAGTTGTGATGGCTATTATTTTTAATGATTTAGAGTAAAAACTCATAGTACGGGAGGTAGCGTTGTGTTTGAACGAGTCATTTCATACCGACTGAAAATCATAATAATAATAGTTTTCCCCTATTACAGTTGAGTTATGAGCGTCAGCTGCCGCACCCGCGGTGGAGCTGAAGGTAACAGCATATGAAAGTTGTCAAAAAAAAATTCCGTTTTAGTGATTTCATACCGTGCTAAAATTCATGATATGATTTTTCAGACGATTTCCAACTGGAAAATAAAAGTCAGCTGTTTTGAAAGAGGGGGGTTATATGTCAGTCGTGTGTATGAACTTATCAAAATTTTTTGGGAAAAAATTCATTTCATACCATATGAATTTTTCACAGTTGAATCTTCATACTTCTTGAAAAATAAAAACAATCGTCCGCTGTATTATTAACGGGGGTAAGACCGTCAGTCGGCGTCATGAACATGCCGCGCGCTCAGCCCATCTAAGCGTTGCACGATTACTTTTGCAAATAAATTGACGATCTTTACACCAACATACATTGAGCTGACGATGATTTGTATTCGCATTACCAATGAAATTATAGTATATTTCTATTTCAGGCAGAATTATAACAATTTATAATAAAAAATCAAGTTTTATGTGGTAACGTACAAGTTTTTATTAAATTTTCCATATTTATCAAGTCACGATTCTAGATCATACATATATTTATTCACTGATCATATATATATTTATTATTATATTATTTCTTCTTACAGGAAACGTTGAAAATGAACCAATTGAATCAAAATAGCCAAAAGTTGTATATTTTCAAGAATTGAAAAGAATTGATTGATTCACGCTAAAATTTTTATAGCATCTCAATTAGATATATTTAAAAACATTGGGAGAAAGCCAGACACGTTTTTTGGAGTTTAAGCAATAAAATAGTTTTTTTACACCTTTCTCATATGCGCAGTACCTGGCGTAGTGAGGTAGGTCAGGCAAACATTCAGTTACCTATATATCTTACCTAAAGATACCGTTGTACAAAATTTCTATCTGAATCAAACACCTAATGAAACATGGGTCATGGGCTCTCCGACTATTAGTACTCAGTTTGAGATTTTTATCAAAATGATTATATTATTCTAGGATCACATAATTAGTATTCCAAAGGTACTTGAAACCAATATTTGCTCGGATAGTTGGTAACAGTAACAAAATCGATAATCAATAGCTAATCTGTTTAGTTATCCTTACTTTTGATCTCTGCAAATAAAATCACATTTTTACTATAACTTCAACATACCAAGAAAACGATTTTCAGTACTTCATTTGATTATTCATCAGTTAAAAGAGAATCGCATCATTAAGGATCAACAGAGTTAGAAAATTTCATCCGCACGGTTTTAAATATTTTTTTAGTCACTTATCGTCATTTTCAGCTTCTGCAAATTGAAGTATGAGTTTTTCTTATTGTTAACCTGATATACACAAAGTTGCAGAACTATATTTTGGATTGGCTGATTTAAACCCTTCTGATACCGCTTTATCGCTTCTGGGAGAAGTTAGTTTATCTCTTACATTTCTGGGAACATTTCCTCCAATTTATATTAGCAAGATATGTAACTGTATACCAATTTGCAGAACTATATTCGATCATTCCTTTTTGAGGTGAAAATTGCACGTTTAACCGTCTCCCCTCCTTGATTGCAGCCAATATGACTTCTGCATGTTGGCCTCTTGCTTAGTTGACGTCATAGGAATCTAATGAGAAAAAATCGCCACTATACTCGATCAGTTCACATTTTTGTAGCCAGCTCTTCGTCTACTACAAGATACTTGAACGATTTCGATCAATAAATAAATATATGTATGATCTAAAATCGTCGTGACTTGAACAATATGAAAAATTTAATAAAAACTTGTACGTTACCACATAAAACTTGATTTTTTATTATAAATTGTTATAATTCTGCCTGAAATAGAAATATACTATAATTTCATTGGTAATGCGAATACAAATCATCGTCAGCTCAATGTATGTTGGTGTAAAGATCGTCAATTTATTTGCAAAAGTAATCGTGCAACGCTTAGATGGGCTGAGCGCGCGGCATGTTCATGACGCCGACTGACGGTCTTACCACCGTTAATAATACAGCGGACGATTGTTTTTATTTTTCAAGAAGTATGAAGATTCAACTGTGAAAAATTCATATGGTATGAAATGAATTTTTTCCCAAAAAATTTTGATAAGTTCATACACACGACTGACATATAACCCCCCTCTTTCAAAACAGCTGACTTTTATTTTCCAGTTGGAAATCGTCTGAAAAATCATATCATGAATTTTAGCACGGTATGAAATCACTAAAACGGAATTTTTTTTTGACAACTTTCATATGCTGTTACCTTCAGCTCCACCGCGGGTGCGGCAGCTGACGCTCATAACTCAACTGTAATAGGGGAAAACTATTATTATTATGATTTTCAGTCGGTATGAAATGACTCGTTCAAACACAACGCTACCTCCCGTACTATCATTCCTACATCGATAAAATTATGGCAAAAATTATGGATTCATTCACTCAATCAGTGATGTCCAATCAGTGGAGCACTTTCATTATAATATAAAATAAAACCACTGGGCTAAAAGTTTATATTTGTAAAATAGGTTTTTTGTAGTTTCATGGATTTATTTTATGTTTTGTTTCATGTAATATTTTGTAAAATTCCCCACATAAGCATAGAACTTACTCGACCTATTTCAAAAAAATATAACATAAACAGTGGTACAACGACCTGACCAAATTCTCAGGTAATGTTCAAGTATAAAAAGTTAAGAATTACTGCTCTAGATGAATAATATGCTTTTTTACTTGAATAGAATTGAGAATGAGCTACGTCGCACCATTTTCTAGTAATGCAGTGAAGCTTAAAGCCTAAGAGTGTATTATCTTTTATTCAGAACTGTGCAGCCCTAGAGCTTTGTCCTCTGAATTCTAATTAATCACAAGATAGATAAGTGATTATATTTATAATTTTACAACATTCGGTATTATAATTGAATGGAGGAAACGCCGAAGTGTAAAAATGAATAAAGGATGGTAAGGCTTTCCAAAAAACTTTGAAAAAGTCTGGTCTACACTGTTCTATATTTGCTAAAAAGGCTAACCGGTTTCGATTCTTTATATAATATTATCATCAGCAGAGCCTTCATTCGGTATCATGTTCAGTTTTTTGAAAATTTCAAGTTTTTACTTTAATAGTAACATGAAGCGGGCATAGACCGTTTGAGCACGGCGGTCAAATTTTTAATCCGTACAGCAAGGTCTTCCGTAATCCCTATGTACCACTTGAGCACGGCGGAAGCTTAACAGATTATTGGATAAACCATAAACAAAGATAGTAAGTAAAATGTAAAATCTTTAATGTACAATGCAGATAGCCGAAATAAACTAATCCCGTGAGAATAATGGGAGAAAAACACCCTAATTGGACTATTTTCAGTAAAATGGATTATGTTAGCTGTAAGAAAGTGCAAATATTTGTAAATATGTTTTTTTTTTACTTATATAAGTTATATCAGTCGTTATTTGTTTATAATAAAATACAATGAATTGCTATCCAAGTTCGTTTATTATATTAACTCACAATTTTTGGCATTTAGAGAAGATACATTTATTTGAGAATAAACATGGCTCAAATCTGGTATATAGGGATTAAGAGAAAAATGCTCAAATGGTCTATGGGATTAGGACAAAACTGACCGCCGCGCTCAAACGGTATATCCCCCATGAAGCATTACAGTGGTAGTACCACATCGAATTGACATTGACATAATCCCAATCCTGTGGTGGAACTACAACGACTTGACATTGAAATTGACTTGATTTTTACTGTCAATGTGCTACACAAATAGGACATTTTTCCAGATAATATGTATAATAGGGACATGATAGGGACTAGGTAAGGCTATCCTTCTATTGAATTAAAATCTATAATAGATATAAACTTAAGACATGTCCAATTTGCATGGCAAATTGACAGTAGAAATCAAGTCAATGTCAATGTCAAGTTGTTGTAGTCCCAGCTCTGATCATTTTGACCCAGGTTCTATTTTTAATCGACTTCGAATTAGGAAGAAGTTCTCAATTTGTCGGCATATTTACTAATATTTATTTTTTATATATGTTCTTTGCCATTTTGGATTGAAAAGAAGGTACCCGAAGAGCTCTACCTCTAAGGCTGGAATGATCATTTTAGTGTGTATATCGTTGTCTTGGTGGTGAAGTGAACTAAGCCACACTCTTACTAATGTGGCTTAGCTCTTTTCACCACCAAGACGACGATATTACGCGATATTCTCGTTGATTGAGAACCGAATTAGATTATTATTTTTTCATTCGATGGGCTATACCTCGAGGATGGAATTATTATTTTTGTTTTTATTAAATAGGCTATACTTTGAGGTTGATCCCATTTGAATTTATAGATAAAACTTGACTCCTTATTAGGATAGGATGAGGGTGGAAAAATTGGAGAAGAAATTCTATATTGGACTCTATTACTGGATTTTCTAAAAGGATCTGATCATCTCAAAGACCAAAGGCTCTCAGTGTTTCCGGTGTTTTCACTAAAAAGTACACTGGAAACTTAAAAAAAAAAAATGCTTCAACATACACCTCCAAAAGATAAGAAAAAAAACATGTCAAGAGAGATGCATTTTACTTTCTACACTGGAAACGACTTCAAGGAGTCGAAAATTATGGGAAATTCAAAAATATTTATATCATACTTAAAAAAAAAAAAATTGTATTTGGTCTCTGTCAAGTCCTAAGATTAATTGTAATCGGGAATGTTCAGCTTCCACAGTAAAGTGACTATAATTATCAAGTCATCAATGTTAATCCTTGTGGTTCCGCCACAGAATTGAAATTGAAATTATATTCGCAATGGAAATTAACTTGTAGCCATCTGGCGATTATTAGCGTAACTATTTCAAAGTGGATTAGTTTTGACTTCTCCTTTGATAATTTATTATACAATAACTGATTTTGTTGCAGCTTTGTATTATTTATTGACATATTTATGTAAATTGCTGTGCATTCTCATTTATTTGTAATTTTATATAAAATAATTTAGTAAAAACATTGAAATTTCGACCAAAGCACCATTTTATCTCCAAGGCTAATTATTATTTGCAATATATTATTTATTATGGTTATTCTTTTTAAATGTTATATCGACAAATGTCATTTATAGCAAAATCTTAAAAAACATATTATGAAAAAAATTATTTGCCATAAGAGTTAATGAAATTGCAATATGTGGGACGAAAAAGCATCATTCAAAATTGTTGATAATAAAACTAAAATTGGTTATCGTATACTCTCGTTATTGAAAATGAGCTGTTCAAAATGTGAGATACTGAGCATTATACCGGCGTAATTATTCTTCAACAAGTGTAACAGTATACAATAACGGTAAAAATTGACTTACTTTCAGAGCATTCCAGCTTATTTTCAACATTATCTTTCAAAAATAATAACAATCTTGAAGAAAACTCACGAACTAAACAATAACCAACTAAAACTAATGGCATGACACCTCAAACATATGTCAATGATTTATTTATTGATTTGAGCCTACTTTATTTTAAAAAAAGTGAAAGATATGTTTGGACAGCTAATTATTCAAATTAGTATGCATAATAAAAATCAGAGCAAATTACTAGAGTAATTATTTATTACTACATAAAAATATTGCTTTTTATGTAACATTCTTTAGTTTCTAGCAAATTTTATTTTCTTTATTTCAATAAGTAATTTCTTCTCATGGCGAAAAATAGAAAATTCATATTTAATGAAGACATTTTACATATTTTCTCTAATAAGCAATCATTATTCACATGAAAGAAATAGTAATTAGCCTCTGCCAGCCATTTAACGAACATTTCAAAAACTTTTGCATAATATAGCTTCTTTTTGTTGCAGATTACATAGTTATACTCACTTCATATACCATGACGTTTTAATGAACTTTTTTTTACTATGTACAATGAGGGATGTTATTTTTCACTTCCCTGACCTATGTATAGGGCAAGTATTGTAATCGTAATATTTTGACAGATCGAGATTTTGATGGATCTTCACACTTTAGATCCTACTAAACCCAAAAAAACAATTTTTAATAAGGTCGGTCTGTCTGTCGGTCGGTATGTCTGAAAACACGATAACTTGAGAGAGCGTACGAATTTTCGACTGAAACTTTGTATTTCAGTTTCTTATTAAAAAGCTAGGTTTAAGACCGTAAATGAGCTTCTTTCAACCAGAGATACCAAAACTTTATTGATGGAACTTTTAAATAATAAGGGATCAAGAAGAAATTATTAGCTGTTTATTACTGCCATTTTTTTACGTACGTGTCAAATTTTGAAGTGTTCTGTTGAGTAATTATTTATAATAATGTTTTTATTTTATATTTCATTTAATTTCAACATACGCGTTATTTACAAAGCATTGTATTATTTATGCTCACTATACCGAAACTAGAACTTGCTGAATTGCCCAATTAAAATTTTGATCTATATTTTTTTTTAAAGTTTCAAACTAATCAATATTGATAATATATGATTCAATTTATTTCATTCAAATTTTCAATAATAAATAATTGCTGAAATTTTGTGAAAACTCGTCATTCAATGTACGAAATCATAATTAATCTGGTGTCCATTATTAATAAGGTAATAGAATTTGTACTATTCATCAATTTACACAAAATCGCTGCATTGCATTCTGCTATTGAAAACATTATTCAATTCATTTTTTATTCCAGAGTGCATTGACATCGATAGCTTTTATTACCAAATGTCAAACATGAATGATTTCTTCTGTGACAGCTGAAGTGAAGCACAAAATTTATATTTTGTTTGTAATAAATCTTTGCTGTTATACCTATTTTCATAGTATACCGTAAATCAATATTCGAAAAAATATATACCATTATTCAAAACAAAACTGTACACCTGAATGATAAAACATTGTTTATTTACAGCTGTTAGAATACAAGTGCATTATATATCTAATTTTAAATATATAATAAGAAAAAATTATCAGCGTAGGCGCATCGATATGGTCACATATACCTATACTCTCGTAGGCTGCATTATAAACACGTTGATATGAAACGTGCGCTTGCGCTCTGTTAGAGAATAGATTGAATTCGTATGCCGTACAGTAAATACGTGTACAAACGGAATATTTTAATTGATAACTGGAGGTTATTTTACTCAACAAAATACGATAATTTCTATCGTGATTGTAAATTTTTAAATTAAATCAAATAGTAATGATGAAGACGGCCCTATTTTTGTAAATTCTAATTGAATTTATAATACATTACCAACCGTTTTATTATGACAGTAATAGAATTATCCACTTGCTCTGTGACTAATGTAACTAACTACAAGAAGTAATTCTACTGCATAGAATTATCCTCCAAGATAAAATAAGTAATATGTATAATTTTATGACTTTTTCCTACATTTTCTTATTACTTACAGCTACATACTTGTTAATATCGTATTTCCTCTCTATGATAATTATAAATATTTAATTTTTCGCTTCCTATCCACATTATGTGCGTTTATAAATATTAATTAAGAAATAACAGACGTGAAAAACACTCCATAATATTGAATATTAAATTATGAGGTGAATATCCGATGGTGGGAGAACTTTATTGCAGCTGGTTCAACTCTAATCAATGAAGGAGACATTATTTGAAACATTTACACTGTTTCGATATCAAAATGACAACAATTTGAAGAAATCAGGAATAAGTACACAAAAAAATAGAATAACCCACTAAATTTAATAAAACTGTCAAATAAAAGTCACTATTACCTACCTAACTTATTCCACAAGAAGTTATAACATAATTGCTAACTATTTTTATGATAAAAAATTTGTGGAGCTACAAAAGATGCTAAAGTTTAAAAAATTGTCACAGAATACAATGTAAGCAGAATTTCTAGAGCAAAAAGTGAAAATTTCGGACTGTCACCCACGTAGATTATTATGTAAAACGTTGTCCGAAATATTAATGTTTCACAGCTGAGTTATAACTTATAATCTTGCTCATATTACGAAATGATTAAGGCTAAAGTAAGATTACCAGTTAATGCAATAATTAAACTGATCTTAAAAATAAGAAAAATTAATAAGGAAATGAAAGTTCTAAATGACATCTGAACAAAAATCTTCTTTTTCCTGTTCAGATTTCTATATAATCTATATCATATAGGTAATAATAAAGCATCTAAATATTAAAAAAAAGAGAATCGGATTTACAGATAAACATGCACAAGCAAAATGCCTAGAATAAAAATTTGTTTAGAATTATCTTTGACTTTAGTACTTTTGTAGATTGCGATGAAATTTTTTTTAATCTACGATCGTGTAACAGCTTTAGAAATTAGGCTTTTCTGCATAACTGTGCAATGAAATTATTTTTTTTTACCCATTTATTGCCCGATTTTAGTTGAAGAAACCCTCCAACTAAAATCATGCAATACTCGTGCGATAATAGTATATTGTGCAACAAGTGCGATAAGTTGTCGATTGCCCACGAGAGCGAAGTTGGACGCACGAACGAAGTGAGTGCGCTCATTCGCTCAAGTGGGCAATTGACAACACTGCACGAGTTGCAAATACTATTTTTTATTACGAATGCGGGATAAGTACTATTTTTCACTTATTTTTTTGGGTGTCAAATGGTTTGCGTGCGACATGTAAACTTGTCGCACGCAAATCATTTGACTTAGCGCACTCAAGAGCCATTTATTGCCCGAAAAAACGTGCGCAAAATAGTACTTATCCTGCATGAGTGACAAAAATACTCATTGTCACACTGTTTGACCATCAGTACGATTATCAATATTTTAAACATCCAAGAGGTATTTTGAAACTCATCTACAACATTAAAGTCATTCTAGAACATTTTGAACTAAATATTTTAATTCAAAAAGTTCAAGACACAACACAATATTGTTTCCTCTACTAAAAGTAGCCATTAACTTAAAGTTACCAAAAAGAATATCCATGAAAAATTGATAAAGTATATTTTACGACATACGTGTAAAAAGTGTTCATTGTGTTCATGAGGCTTTCAAAAACACTCGCTTCGCTCGTATTTTGAATCGAGCCGCTCGTGCATTAAAGAATAACTTTTTAAACTTGTATTTTTAATAACTATCAATGGCTAACTGATTCCTTAAATATTTTTATCATATTACAAATAACCGATAGAGTCAAATTGTTCAAACTTTGTTATTTCAGAGAGAGACTGATTAAAGAATATTAAAATATTTGAATTAAAAAAGAGGTCATTTTAAATTATGTTCCTGTAATTTTGATTGATAATAAATCTCTAATCATTGATTGTTTTTAGAACATATTTGCTCCCCAAAAAACTTATATTTTGTGATTTTTTTATAAAATCTCTTATCAAGGCCAGCTATATTAAAAATACGAAATAATTTTGGGGTTATATGTATATTTTTGCATGGCTGATTACAGTAAATCCGACAAAAACTTATTTGTTTAAAAGCCAGTACTCGATCCTGCCTACCCTCCCAAACAAAATTAATATATTTATCTTGGGAAAAAATTACCTTTGCTTTTTCTAGTCAGTCTCATAGAGGTCCAAATATGGGCTTTATTTTTAATTTTCTCCCCTTCTCGAACAAAAATATTCAAATCACTGTTAAAACTATGTTTCTTCTTCTCACTGAGTCCACTGTTATTATTCAAATCTAAACTACTCGCATTAAACAACGAAGTAATTCTGTGCAACGGACCCATATTCACAATTTTTAATCAGCAACCGTTAGCTTAATGTTTAATATATTGTTACGTTATTTTGCCTACGGTGTTTCGTTCACTACAACTGTCTCGTCACTACTGAATTCAAGTATCGCGAAATCTCTGCTTTTTTCCATTACGGTAAAAACTTTCTTCGACGGGGACTTTCTAACGCCCCAGCAATAAGATTACATTTTAAATGAAGTCGTGGACCTTCTCTTTGCCGGCCGGTATGAATTTATTAATTATATCATACCTACGTAGTCACACTGTCTCCAAAAAGCCAATCGGACCCCCCAAAGTTGACAGATATCTGATAAAAATTAAAAGTTAGCTATCAAAGCTAATCTGTTCTTTACCAGTTACGTACATGGATAGTCATGGACGGACCCTTATTAATACCACTACAATATATTTCTGAAGACCTAACTAAAAAAAAAAAAAACAGAAATAACCTTTATCAAATTGAATATTACAGAATAACTACTTGATTATTAAAGATAATTCTTTTTAGAGGAGAAAATAGTGACAGTATATTGAAAAAAAAAATGGGTTTTTCCGAGACAATATTTTGCACGTCTTTGTAACGTGAAATAGTTGAAAGTGATTTAAGGCCTGATACTGAAAGGCATGCAATTCGCAAGAGCCCAAAAAATAGTGAAATTCCGCGTTTTCAAATTGCATGTCAATGGAAAGAATGGAAGTTTTAGCCATAAAACCCATGTGAAACAATTAGCATGCATTCCTCGTTGGCACAAGGGTGGTAGATTATATACTAGAGATCTCGGATAGTTGGTTTTACATTTGTGCAAGATTTTCCCAAAATTTCCGACTCTTGTGCCAACGAAGCATGCATGCCAATTTTTTCACAAGAGTTTTATGGCTGAAACTTCCATTCTTTTCATTGGCATGCAATTTGGGGGCACGTAATTTCCCTTTTTTTTCCACGAGTCCATTTAACAGTTTGAGCCTTTTGAGCTGTTGCGAATTGCATGCCTTTCAGTATTAGGCTTTAGATCACTTTCAATTATTTCGCAGATGTCGTCACGGAGAGACTTATAAGAAATTTGAAAAAAATATATATGTGTTCCTACATAATGTGACCTTTGAACCTACAATTTTAACAGAAATTGTTAAACTCAATCAACTAGAATGGCAGCTACAATCCTTGTGATAAATTTAACACTATTCCTGCTAACGAATCGGTGTGAAATTGCCCTCAAAATTAGAAATATAGCCTCCAATCATCGTAAACTCAAAAATAGCTACCCGAACGAATCGAAAATTCAAGGTGAAAAAATTCAACACTCAACGCCAGAATATAATTACAGGATGAATAAACTATACTTGTTTAAGATTACAATTTTATTTTGTTTTAGTAATACTTGAACTCCAATACTTCAAGAGTTAGACCTTGACAGCTTAATGATCCATTTATGTTACGTATAAATCATTTTAAAGAGAGTTCTGAGCAATTAATAATCCGTAGTGAGTAGATATTATTTCATGAATTAGATCTGACAGATCATGCAGCGGAAAATCAACTTGATAAATTTTCATGGCTCATATAAGAGCAAGTTAAATTTCTAAATAGAAAATTCAAAAATGTAATTTGGATAAGAATTATTAATGAAAGATCTAGATTCAGGAATTTCTCTCTTTCATTTCAGCATTTTAAAATGCCTTTCCATCACACTTAATGATTTTTTATGACTTTTCAATGTAGAAAGCAATTTTAGAATAATGCATTAGGAGGTCATGCCGACATTGAAACCTTTCATGTTTGTAGTATATGCAGCGAATTTTTGATCTGCATCCAGTGTTCAATGATGTCAATTTTGTAATCTTCACATCATCTCATGCGTTACATAGACCAACCTAACTTCATTGCTGCCTACACAAATTCTAATGCTAATTGGCTCAATTCAATGAAGAATAAAAATTGTGATTATATTATCACTGATATCCTCTCAATTTTATTTCTGTGCACAAAAATATTTGTAGATGAGAAAATATATAACCATGAGCAAAATTTTTTTTAACACTGTAATTATAAAAAATGTCAAAACAAATTAAATAATACATTAAACACAATTAAAATTTGAGAAACAAATATTATATCATGTAAGTGTCAAAAGCTTTTAAAATATACACAATGATTGAACGTTTGAGAACAAAACTTTCGTTTTCCTTGTGAGATCAACAATAATAACCATGATCATAAGATCTGAATTATTTTCTTTTCGATATTTCACATTCCCTTTCATTATTTAAATATTTTTGCATACAAAACTACCAATTACAACACATTATTGTTATACCCAATTTTGAAACTTCTCATGAAAATTATATCAAACTTATTAAAGAATCATGTAAGAGAAACATCCTTAACTTGGAAAGATTGCTAATTAGTTAATTAGTTAATTAGTAGACTTACCGCATTTTAGAAATCAAATTTTCAACTCGTTTAATTGTAATAGTCTGGGATCCGAATTTAGAGGAAGTAAACCCTCAACTATTAATTGAATTATATAACATTCAAAAGACAGATAATGAAATAGGTAATCAAACTGGAAAAGGCAGTCTAAAAAATTCTGCTCCCACTAGTTTTTTTTTAATTAGCTAATTATAGTTAAATTGCTTATATGTATTCATATTATTTGTTCATAAAGTAAAATTAATACCATTTAAAAAGATCCAACACAGAAAAAAAAACTGCTATTTTTATTTGCCTCAAGCTCCTGGGATTTAATTCTAATTCGTAGAGACAGTTTCTTGGCATAAATTTAGAGTCTCTCGACACATGTACCACCTAGCGGACAATTGGAGAAGTGAATCAATGTCGTCATCGTTCAAGACAGTCTTCCAGGAATAACTTTTTGACATTTGTATTTAAACAAATAGTAACAAAAATACAACATTCAAGTATTATGACCATAAATTTGTACATTATATTGTTTGCATCAACATACAATATTCAAGTTTTAAATTGAACTATGGCATGACGATATTGACATAGAGAGTGGAGTCTGTCTCCAAGCTATCTCTACGAATAAGAGCCCTGGCAGCTATGAGCAAGTAAATTAATATTGATTAATGTATCTCATCGTTTCAAATTGATGCAGTCCGTGATAAAAAATATTTAAAATATTTATTCTTGGCTATGAAAGTGGGGCCCATAGAGATGTAGAGAGATATGCCCATACTACACTTTGTAGCAGACAAGGGTTGAAGTTATATAACTTTTCTATTATGATTTGAGTACGTTATATAACAGATGAAAAGAAACATTACTTTGGAAAAATTCATAGGAAAAACATTCTTTCAATTTTTTTGATCGATTGAGAGACGATTTAAAAGTAGAAAATTAAATTTTTGAAATTCAGAATGCTTCACAGTTTAGTTAATAAATTAATAATTCTTGATATTATGTTTTAGAATTTCGAAAATTTTCATCTTTTATCGCTGCGTTGCGAAAAGTACGAGCTATAACAAAAAATACAGTCATGTACATTTATGTCAACAGTAACTTAGACATGAATGTCTTTGGAAGTGAGCACTAATCCTTAGTGCATTCAGCTAATTGAATAAAATCAATATCAATCACGCTTTTTACTCGATACGGGTGTGACAGACACTTATAGTGCACCTAGTAGATTGATTGATATTTCCTCAGCCGTAAGATGCGGTTACCAATCGTAAGACAATAGATGTTCATAGTTTTTGTGGAGAATACACCACGTGGTATATTATAACTCATTGAAAATCTTACTGACTTTTTAATTAGTCAGATCCCAAATAATACATTTTTCTCTTAATCGTGGAGTTCAAAATTCCAACGATTTTCCGTTTTATATGGATGAAATAAAGCTAAAATTGATATTAAAAATATATAGACAAAAAGTCATGTACGCGATATTTAAAAAAAAAAAATTTGCGAATATATTTATGTCAAAAATAGCTTGCTGATAAAAAAAAAAACAGCCATTAAAGAATTTATAACAAGAATCTTGTGGTTATTGTTCTAAAACAGTGTTTCTTGAAGTTTGTGTCGCGAAACTGTTCTATGGGAGATCGAGGATGCTCTATTAAGATATACTTACCGACCAAAGCAATAGAATCTTTTGATCGGTGTTTAAAAAAGGAAAAGTCTCCGAAGAGTTATTTGAAATTGAAAAAAAACTAATTGGGTAGTTAGTGCTAGGTTTGTACTTGAATCCTTTATTTTTTGCTATTAATTCACGTTACTCTAACAGTGAGCCTTCACTATTTATAATAATATTCAATCATAGTAGAGGCATTTAGTGTTAGATTTGTGCTCCTTGGATATAAATTTTGAAATTTTTTGCTATTTATTTATGCTTAATATATGTAAACTCTTAATTTTACGCTGCTAGAATGGTTGACTATTGGGATTTTTGGAGAGTGAAACTTCGGGAATTCAGTCAAATATATTTAATGGAACTTTCCTGTCAACGGTTTCGACTACAAATTAGTCATCTTCAGGACGATAAGTTATATCACTGTAATATCTTGAATCTAAAATTATTACAATGATATAACTTGAAGATGACTAATTTGTAGTCGAAACCGTTGACAGGAAAGTTCCATTAAATATATTTGACTGGATTTCCGAAGTTTCACTCTCTTAATTTTACGCCAATTTCCAATATCGATAGAGAGCGATAGTTGATCAAACAGATTTAAATGCCCAATCGGCTACTCTCGCGAAACCTCATTGATGTACGTCACAAAATGCTTTGTATCAGAGTGTTCGAAACGTTCTTAGCACTACATGTGCATTAGATGCGTTCAATTTTCAATAAATGTCTTCGTTTACTTCGTGATGAATACATGCTCTTTTCATTATTATCTTAGTTATCTTTATATTGAAAAGGCAATGTCATATAAGCTGCTGTCAATTGTTATTTCCTTATGAATTTATGATAAGAATGTTTATTCTATAACCGTTTTGAGCTTTTCGCTTTAGTCTGCAAACAGAATTAAATGTCCAAGGTCAGCAGAACTACAGTGCTGTAGATCAAAAGCGTCGAAAGGGAGTGAAACAGTCGTTTCTGGTTGGATCTTCTGTGGTTCGGGCACAAAATAGCATAAGCCTAGTACAAACTATTTATTATGTTTTTTTATTGATTCCAGATATGGATCCATCTGACGTGACACAACATTCGTAACAGTCAATCAGTAAAAAATATATTCCAAAACACGCTTAAATGGTGAGCTAAATTTAAAAGTAAAAAATATTCTATTGGTACGATTTCTGAATATAGAGTTTGTTTGGAAAAATGATACAGAGCACCCCGCACGCTTTTTTCACAATAACAATAATTTTCTCGTCAATTACTTTATTTTTACATTAAAAATTATTTTTTACTTTTTAGTTCAGTTCACCATTAAAGCGTGTTTTTAGTTTTTTCAAACTATAATTTATTTCCTATTTTTTAGTTTGATCTGCTATAAAAAAACTATCAGTTATTAAAATTCACCAAACTCGCTTCGCTCGCACAGCGAATCAACTTTGATCGAGCTTGCTTCACTCGTACGGCAGCTTACCATTAACCGAGCTTGCTTCGCTCGCGCGGCGGTCTACTGTTAACCAAGCTCGCTTTGCTCGCTTACAGTTAGCCGAGTTGTCTTAATTGAATGTGGTAGCCGTTACTCAAGCTCCCTCTAAGGAAGCGAATTTTTATTCCTGATGACCCTTGAAAGGAATGCAAGGTTTTGAGTTTATCTGACGTTTCTAAGTGGGTAAAATTCACGTTCAAAGATTCCATTACACAGATACAGGCGAAGCTAATAAAAGCGTTATAAAAATTAGTCATATCGGCTTTGTTGGCTCTAAAATTATTATAGAAAAATACTACATTAAGAATTAAAAGCGGATATAATAGAATTCTGGAGGTTTCTGGCAATTTACGAGTAAAATTCTCAATTATTTCTCAATTCTTTCAAGTCGTTTGTCAGAAAATTCCAGAAAGTCTACAGGGTATAAAATAGGCAATCCAAAAGTCACGGGAGCAATCTTGGTGAAACACGCATTGAGTTGACATGTAAAAATAAATTATATAGTTTTCAAAGTGTTAATATAAGTATTGCTAGTGCAAATAAGTGAATATTGACGTGTAAATAAATAGAGCTGAGTTATAGTTGCATTTTAGTAATATCAAGTTTTTAATTTAATTTTAGTCATTGAAAACAGCGTTAGTTATTTTTATCGTTATTCCAATCAACTATTCAAATAAATATTAGTGTTTAGTAACTTTTTACGCTCCACCAAAATAAATAAACGTGACACTATTCTACTTTCATGAATGTTTTAAGCTGTAATTTCAAATAAGATTAAGGAATCTTATAAAAACAGCAAATAGCTTTTTCAAGCTGATGCCAAAAGAGTGACAATCACTTAAAAGTGACCTCTGAATCACTAAGCCTACTTGTAGCTATTGAATATGTTCAGCCTACTTCAATTTTATCTACTCTATTTTAATAATATATTGATAAATCTTTCGAAATGTTTGTCAGTTTTGGGCGCATCTGACAGAAGTTCATTTCTCCCAAACTTTCATACATAATAGGTGATGAAAGTAGACAGAGGAAGCAATTTTCTCGGAATTTGTTTTTTATGCAATACGGGCCCCAGCACGAAGTTATTTGATAACAACCCCCATAAATAGACATTACCGTTTAGTGCCAGTTATATTTATTTTTTGTATGTAATTTGGAGAACAATAATTATATGAAGCACAAAGCAGTCTTAATTACTAACATATTAAGTGCATCAGTAGTAAAAATTTATTTGTGGAGAAATTGAAACAAATATAAAGACATCATTTTCGACAAAAAAAAAAATATAAGAATTTTTCTTCATGATATTCTGCAGGAAATATTCAGGTACATTTATTCAAAGAAATAATATAAATGAACAAGAAAAAGAAAATATAATATGAAATGCTTGTTCGTTGGTCTATCCGCTACGCATAGAGACTTGTGTTCATATTTGCAATTTATATTAGAATAGAGAGCCTTTTGTCTTGCCTCAATATTCTATTGAAATAACCATTAGAAATAAATAATTAAAAAAACTGACTTAAAAATATTGGACATTATTGGTACAATTAAATCAGTCGACTGAAATGTTTTCGAACCAATTTCAAATTCAAAATTTCTATTTTGCTCTCTGTGTTTGTAGTCGCTTAATTTTGGTTAATTTATACCTGGAGGCTGTAATCATTTAGAAAAAGCCGATATTTTTCGAGTTGGCGTTGAAAACTGCAATAACTAATAGTTGTAACCCAATATGAACCAGTTTTTAGAGTGTAACGAATTTTTAAAAACGAAAAGTAAAAATAACGGACTAAACCTACATTTTGACGAGGATAACTGTGTTAATCGGAATTTATACATGAAACAATAAAAGTGAACACACTTTCTTTAACCAAGATTCTTTCTATAAAATACGATGGAACATATGATTTCTTGAAGATAAAACTTTGAAACACGTTTAACGGTTTATTTACTTTTACTACAAATTTGTATTTTGAGGGATCGATTTACATTCAAAGAAATGTTTTCAGTTTCAGAATCTAGCATTCCTGCTTACTCAAAACTGTTTTTGTTTGTAGTGCAAAATTATTTTCGGCCATCCTGTGTTGAACATTCTTTGGAACAATGCACAAAATAAGGTGACAAAACATGACATTAAGCGATAAAATTGTTTTGCACAGTACTATTCTAGCTTCAATATCGATCCCAAGTATGATTCAAGCTTCTAAATATAAAATTCTAACACCATTCAACCATGAATTGTATTTAATTGTTATTTATAATAACGAAATTATTTCACAACAGGACAAAAAGTTGAAAATACAATTTTAATGTTCCAATTCGTGGATTAGGTAAAAGAGAGTATATAAAAGTGTCAAACTCTCACCGTTGTTTCTTTTAAGAAACTTCCCTAACAGGTGCCTGCAGTGCCGAGCAATGGCCCTGCGAAATTCAATTTCATACTGATTTATTATTTTTCATATTTAAAAAACGTCATCAGTGTGTTCAATTTTAATATCGAGAAATGGGATGAGGATGCCAAAAAAATGGTTCTTTCCTTTGTTAAAGTTTTTTCTCCAATTTTCACAACTTTAATTTTGTGATAAGTGCCTCATTTCCATTTAACCTATATTTTAAACAAGATAGCTAGTGTAATTTCTAACTGATTATAGTTGTAAGTGTAAAATTAAAATGCATTAATTTTACAGTATGAAGATAAGGAATGCACGGCAAAGCGGTGCTATCAAGCCAGGTCAAGCATAAGTGAATCCATTGCAGCTTGCAGCGCAGTTTGCAGATGATAAACAGCCTGCAAGTGGTAATGGTAACCCAATTTAGATGTAGCTCTCCAATTTATTTTCAAATTATTTCAACCACAATCACACTGTAAAAGCTTCTGTCAGAATTTTATCGTGATTGACATGAAACAATCGAAATGAAATTGAAAATTAGAAATGAAGAATAAATAAACAGCGCCTGGATTTAATGGAGGCGAGAGCATGGAAGGAGCTAAATTGTATTACGGATACATTTGGAAGCCTTGAGGCAAATATGGCCAGAAATAGAGAATAATAGTGAAAAAATCAGCAAGCAAATAAAATCAAGACTGATGTGAAAATTTGTAAAATAAAAAACAAAATAAATTAAATTCTGCCCTGTTTTATAAAAGTACAATTTAAACTGAAACACAGGACAGATTTGCAAATTCTCCGTAGCGAAATAAATTAGAAACCCATTTAAAATAAATTAAATAAATATCAATAACGCCTTTTAGCCGATACGGGTGTGACATACACTTATAGTGCACTTGATAGATTAATTGAAATTCCCTCAGCCGTAGGGTGTAGTTACCAGTCGTCACAGAGTATATTATAGTTTATTGAAAATCTTACACACATTTTTTCCGTGGTGGAGTATTTTTGCACTCGCAGTTATGAAAATCATTTTACTCAAAAAATCAGAAGATATTAATTTGAACTAGTTGATCAATATTTAAAATGGCAAAAAATAGATAAAAATAGACGATTATTCTTAACTACAATGAGACAATTTTTTCTTCATCGTGTGAAATGAAAAGTTCATCACAATTAAAGACGAATCTAAAAAACGATGAGTCATGAATTCATAGTCACGCTCGTATTTTCTTTAAAATTATTGAAGATGTAGGCTATTACTTTCCAAAGAAATTAAAAATTATTCATCCTAATTAGTTTAATATTAATCTGAAATCTGATTTTTTATATTCAATATGCATAAAAATTTCGATTAATTCACTGATAAACACTTTCACAAAATTTTATCAGAATTCGCATGATTCATCTGTAACTAACTTTCAGCAGAAGAAAAATTATAAATGTGGGTTAATCCAAAATAAAACGCAAACTTTTAAATCATCTATTAAATTGAAGTAATTGCTATTTATATCATAATTAGGGGAATTAATTAATATTTACACGCAAATGTAACGGTCTAATAATTACACATACTTGTGCAGTCCCAAAAATTATTGTAGAGGATAATTTATAGAAAATATCAAAACACACAATGAAATGTGGCCATCACAGCACTACCCCGACCATAAATTTCATGGCCAGTTTCATCGCTGTTTCAGAAATTTAGAGTGTCGCATCAATTAACTGCATATTTCAAAGTGAAAGCTATCATTGTCAAAGTGACAGCTGTCATTGTTAAAGTGACAATAAGTATTTTGAAAAATGAAGAGTTTTTTTCTAAATTTTCTGGATCATTAATTCATTGGAACATACAGTTTCGACATTTGATCGCCGGAAGTGTAATTTGAAAATGTTAACGTGGATTCCACTACTTAATTATTTATTTTTGATATCTACTAAGCTTATCTTACCGAGAGCTTGAAATTGATACCAAACTGGGCATCATTTAAATGATTTGCGAAAGAAACAATTGACAATCCTTTAAATATCCTCTTTGACACTTCTACTAGAATTATCTCCATAAGAGCTTTAATTTAATACCAATCCCGAAAGCCAAATTACTTATTTTGAAAAAGAATTGACGAATTTTTGCATGTGATGTCAAAATACGAGTGATAATTATTCTAACTCCACATTATGATACTCATCATTTCTTTGGTTTAGAAAAATATAACGAATTTTATAATAATTTAGTAACGAATGAATCGCTGATAATTCTGAAAAATGGTTCAGGTGAATGTTGTGCCAAGTCATTCAGGGATTAGTTTTAGTTATTTACTAAACTAAAAAGTTCCATCAATAAAGTCATGGTACCACTGGTTGAAAAAATCTGATCTACGAACTTGAACCTAACTTTTTGATATAAAAACTTGAATATAAAATTTCAGTTGAAAATTCGTTCGCGTTTCCAGGTTATAGTGCTTCCAAATAGACCGACAGACCGATTTTTTTTAAAATTATGTTTTTAGGATTCAATAGAATCTAAAAAGATCTAAATATTCATCAAAATCTCGAACTGTCTAAAAATCGCGAATACAATATTTCCCTTATTATATTATAGGCCCGGAAAGTGAAAATTCAGTAATATAATTATTTTCTAAATTGTTAAACATCAAAATCTGTTTGTTTCACAAAATTACAATTTCAAATATCGGTTTTTAAACCATCATCCTGATCCTGAATAGGTCGGCAACTGTAGAAACGTGTTTTGTCCTTATTGGGACTCCTCAGAACAGTATAGCAATCCTTAGATAGTCGAATTTGAGCCGCAAGGCAATGAAAATGGAGTTGATACTTGGCATGCAGAGATATAAACCTGCAGCAGTACCATCTACTATAATGCATCCGAAATGGCAGGTTTGAAGAAATACAGGACATTGTATAGTGACATTGAAAAAGTCAGCGAAACAGAATTTGATAAATTGTTGAAAATAAAGAAATTACAAATTCAGAATTTAACACTATCATCCTGATTAGGCCGGCAACTTTTTCCTATGACCAACTATAAGTAGTAGTTTACGAATCGCGAACGATGCGTAAACTAAGCATTTTTGCATCCTAGTTCCACCACCGTAGAAGCGTGGCAGTCAAGTTTTGTGACCTAAATTTAGCTTCGCTGTGAATTAATATCTGTAGCATCTGTCACCGGTCCATTAGTTAGATCAATTATCAAGTCCTAAATGTCAACTTATGATATGTGCTTCCTTGCTGTATATCAAATATTTGTCAAAATAAGGAAGTTGAGAACCGTAGAGAAAAATCTTGTATGCAACAAGCATTATGACATTTCATACAATTTTTGTAACCTGGTAAATCTCGTCCCGAAACATCATAACGCTTTCTTTCACTCACTATTATTTGTTACAATAACATACTTTCACTGTTTTTTTTTAATAATGTAAATTTGTTATTAATCACCTGTCTTACAACAGTTAACAATAAAAAATTATTTGTCAAGGTCAATCATAACTATAACTTTTTGTGCTCGTAACTTCAAAGCATGTAAATTGTTGGGTGCAAGAAGAGTCTATTCTGCAATAAATTTATTACAAATTTTTGAAACGCTGACGCTAATTCAATGTTTGTGCAAATTGATTAAAATGTAATCGAGCATCTAAGTACTCATGCTAAAATATTTGTTTTGCTATAATATTATATGCGAATTCCATTTTATATAACGGTTCAAAAAAGCTAGGTCGATAATGATAATCTTTTCACCTCGGTACATCATATACCACGATCTATATTTGCAGAAGGGACGAAATTTTCGATTAATCGAATAAAAAACTCATTATTATATCATTTCGATCATTTCTTCCTTCAATTAATTATTCAACAGGTATCACAAAAAAAAATCTCAATTAATTATTCCATAAAATATAAATGATTGCCCATTGCTTCAAAAAACTAACTACATATTTATAGTCTTACGAACTGATGATAATAAGGCGGCATATATACTTATAGATAGGGAAAAAAAAATTGTTGTATGCTATTAAAAGAGATTCTTGTGTTATTTTTTTCTAAACATTTTACTTTACATGTAAGACTGTCTAAATTGATACCGTGTAAGTTGTACAAACTTTCCACGGATTTACAAAGTGGTAAACCTGATTACGTTGATGTTTATAAAAGGTCGTTCACTTGCAGTTGTTTTCACGCCCACATAAACACATATTATTTCATGTTCAAGGAGAAAATGACCAAGGTACAAAAATTGTGAAAGAAGTGAAAAGGTATGCACTATACAGCAACCAACTTGACAGCGAAGTAATACTGGTTGCATATCTTTAACTTTAGACATGTATCCTCTCTCTAATTTATTACTTCAGTTGCTACATAATTAATTTTAATTTTGTATCCTTAAGAGGAAAAGGCTCAATTATAATTATAGAACCAATAAATTTTGATACACCGGATGTCTAATTAAAATCTCGAAGCCCAAATCTTTGAGTTTTCAGAGAGCTTATCCACAAAAAATCGAGTAAATCAATGCAAGAATACTACTTCATGAAAACCTAATAATTTGGATATGGTGTGAATTTGGAAAAGAATTGTTACCAATTTGTTGAAATGTTTATTAACAAATTTTGAAAAAATCTACAATTACAATAATTTCATGAAAATCCAACAAAACTTTTTTTTTCTTCAAACTTAGTGCTTACATATTCGATGAGATCAACTTTCACTTGTTAAAAGCATAGAGTTTACATAAAAATTAATAAAAAATAATTTAGATTATATGCAGTAAAAATTTCAATTTCAAGATTGGGAATTAATATTAAATGAACAACATTCTCATCGCTCTGATTTTGCAACAATGGGTACAGTAAAAGTGGAATCTGAATGTGATTCTCATTTGTTTGTTGCTATTGTGCATTTGTCAAGAAAGACAAATGAATGCCGCACTAAGTTGACGAATCAAATGTCACTGTGAAGTCTTCTCACGATTTCTTGGGCCTGATGGAAAACAAGAATGAATTATGACTGTGATTATTTATAGCGCCTTCTAATTTTCAATTGAGAATTGGTATGCCTGGGTGATTTGAAACACATAGTTTTCGTTCAATTAAGCTTTTTGAATTTTTACTTGATTTTGCAAATAGAAGATAAGATTTCTTCTGATATAATAAAATATTATACATCAAAGGAAGAAAGTGGATAATTTTTCTCGATATTTAATATTTAATCCAAAATTAAAAGCAGTGAAAATAAATACTTTAACAAAGTAAAAATATTTCTTTTATGGAAATAAATCCACTAGCAGTTTCTCGCGGCTTCGTCCGAAAATAGATGTAATTTTTGAAATTAATGAAAAAGATAAAAAATAATTGAGCACAGCACCCAAAGAAACCGCGAACTCAATCGATATTTTTTTTGCTTTATTTCAGTGTCAACCGATTCAATTAACTTCCTTTTGAATATATATAATAATTGACTGCAGCACCAAGGCAAACTGCGAGGTGTGCCCGCGGTCGCTCTGCACATTGATATTGCTTGTTGTCTATTTCAGGGGGACCCGAATATCTTCAGTTCTGCATGTGTACATAGCTCATTTCTCCAATGCGTCATTATCAAATATCACATCTCATCATAAATATTTCTTCCATTTCAACACTTCCACTTAAGTTTAGTTCATCTACCCACCACCAGATCCCGTAACATGACAAACTATTATTACTCACCCTTGGCAACGGCTGGGGCGGCTTTATTGACACTAGTAACTGCAACGCCGGCGCCAGGTCGTCGAGACGGTGTTCGGCGCCCCGACGAAGTCTTATCTGTTACCACTGATGTCACAGGAGTGGGGGGTTTTTTCACTATAAGAGAAAATGTATATTAAAATTGTTAGAGTTTGTAAGTGGATTTCGTGGGTTAAAGAATTAAGGGGTTGAAAAGAATGTGATAATTGGATGTGGGAAGCAAACATAATAGATTAACCTAATCTCTTCTTTTTGTATTACTGTAATTAGGGTGATGGAGATTCAAACAGCAGTTCTCAATACAGGGTCACCTCAAATCATTGCGTTATTAAAGGCCGAAATTAAGCTTTCATTTTCTCAATCAGTGTTTTATTGATAAGATAAATTCGTTGAAATATTATTCAAGTTTTCAGTTCAGTTCACAAATTCCCACTAATTAACTGCAAAATATATATAATTATCTACAATTCAAACGTATGAATGTAAAATGTTGCTAAGATTTCATGCAGAGATATTTTGTACCGATAGCAAACGATTTACTTTGATTTATTACAAAAACTATGAATTATGAAAATTGCAATTATCATTATTTATATTATACTAATTGTAAATACATTATATAATCTACAACCTCGATCAAAAATTTCCTTTCATTTTCAAAAGTAAAAGGGTAAAATTTTATTTACTTGAATAATTATAATCTTTAGCCACGAACAAATAATTTGCAATTACGTAATATGTCATTATGAGCAAATAAATTAATAACCGATGTTTAACAATTATGTAAATTTCGCAAATCATGTTGAATAGCTATAAATTTATTATTGGCTAATTTTTCTATGATGTACTTATCCATTTATAGTTTCCTATAATTCATATTTGTTGCAGTAGACGGTAATTTATTCGCAGTAAGATAGCAGGACGGTCGTTCTGATAAGAAAACTATCTTGACAAGATCAACTAAAATTACAATTATTGTAATATTACAGTTCACATTGTCCTCCGGTTATATAACTCCTGTTATAGATGAAAAATGAACAATCTACACTTGCACAAATCGCTTCGCTTGTACCTTCCAATTTAATCCCATGCTGTCTAAATGATAACTTGAAGTATTATTCACAGAATTTTAATGTAAAAGAATAATTCAATGCATATACTTTATGAAACAGCGAGTCTAGATCCAAAAGTCTCGTAGTAAGACGACAGTACTTTTCTTACAAGATTTATTCCACCAATACTTTTCCACCATTTTTCTCCATTAATTTTTCTTTCATTAATTTTTTTTTCACTCAAATTCAAAACTGAAATGACATCTTTAGCTCACCCAGTGGTAAATAATTCGGTAATGCTGTCAATGATGAACTTCAATTCTAGAATGGATGAGATTTTTTGAAAATTTTTTACTTAACTTGAGAAAAATAGAAGAAATAATAATAATTGGGGTCGGACTTGACTTACTGTTGTAATATTAATTTCTTCGACAATCTGATGGCTTGTAATATTTTCCTTGAATATTGGTCAACCTTTTCAGGGTAGTTACGTAACAAATAATACCCGAGGGCATTATGTTTCAAAATAATGCCCTCGGGCATTATTTTGAAAAATAACAAACAAGTTGCCTAGTTACAGCAAGTAGCTAGAGTAATTTCTCTGACAGATGTCACAATGACAAGACATGCATTGCTAAAAATTTTGATTGAAATACAACAAAAATCGGACATTAAACATTGAAGGCAACACGGGAGTTGAACAGACAATAATGCCTACGGTCAACGTACACACCTCGGGCCAGAGGCCCTCGGAAAGTACATTGTTGACCTCAGGCATTATTGTCCTTTTAACACCCTTGATACCTTAATTACTATAATGTCTCAGTTTGTTTCATACATATTTGTATGTTTTTGTAATAATGTAGGTATGTACGGACATATGTATAAATAAGTCTTCTTTTTAATAATTAGTTTTTCTGAAGTTTCATTAAATATTATTTGCAGTATTATTTTTAATACAAATTAATTTTGAAATAAAATATAGAGACTTATAAAACCAAATCTTGCAGGTACATCGTGGCTTTTTTTAAAAATTGACAGTGCCGAGTTCGAGTGCGCCACACTAATCGGATTAGCATTGGTGCCGAGTTCATGTTTTTGGTGCCGAGTTCGTGTACGCCCGTGATATCTATATATTAATACGTCAAGAGCAAACTTTTGACCTCTTTTTAAGCATATTGCATGCACGGAGGGGTGTAAGATTTGGCATACTCAAAATTTATATGTAGAAGATGTGCAGAAAGCGAAAATTATATACAGGTGTCCCATTTTAATCTATATATTAATACGTGAAGAAGAAGCTTTGTATCCCTTTCAAGCACGCACGAAAAAATTTGATATTTGGCATACTTAAAGTTTATATGATCGAGTGCAGAAAGCCGAAAGTACATACAGGTGTCCCATTTTAATTTTACGACGTGAAGAGAAAACTTTGTACCGCGCACACGAGGTGATGTGAAACTTGGCTTAATTGAAGTCTGTGTGGAGAATGTGAGATATGGCATATATAAAGTATATATGGGGAAATATGCACCGAATGGGAGAATTAAAGAAAAAAAATTTCAAAGATTTCTCTTCCCTTCCTATAGTCGGCGGAGAAAGTCACTTTGAAATCTTGAATGGGAATCACTAATCCTAATTTTAGATTCGAATGGAGCATCGAATACATATTTAATTTTCTTGGAACTCCCGGGGATGGAAGATTAAACTGAGTTACGTTCCAACTTAGCGACATAATAATATATTTCTTTTTCTATTTTCCACTTTACTTTTTTTCAATTATTTTGTTAATGAATTATTCATTACTAGCTTATAAACAACGTCCATTACTTATCCCTTGATATTAAATACGTCAAAAACAGAGTTATATATGTGCGAGCGTTTTTTTGTCGGACTGACGATAAGAACCAATATTTCTGTCAGACAATATGGATTTTGGACAGATAATATGTTTTCAAAAATTATGACTGCTTTGGTCCGACAAGCGGTCATTGATGAAGAAACTGTTATAATCCTGAAACGTTTTCAGTGTCGGACTGAGAAAACGCCCCCGAAAATTTGTCGGACAAAATGACCAAATTTTAGAAAAAATATAATTGAACTCGTCCTCAAAGTCTCAGGCCAGCGGTAATCCGTTTTCATACCAACGTACTTGTGACAAGTGCAGCTTGTCGGATTCACCGCTGGCCCCCAATATTCATGTCGGACAATATTATTTTTCATTTTATAATCAAAAAAATATTTCGATTAGTGTGAACATCAATATGACGGTAATACATTTTCAAGGCTTCATGAAATTGACATGTTCAATTAGCTCTCGCTGAAAAACGCCCCCAAATCAAGAATTTCGTCAAATGTGAAAGCTGTTGGACTCATCACAATGAAGTCACTCACGAAGTTTCAAGTGAGCGGTAATCAACGAAAAATGTATGCCCAGTCTCATGGACTATTACGTTTTTATTTTGTTTACTCCCCATTTGTCTCAGCTTCAAAATGAATGTAATTTCGTGAAAATTTCCTCCTAAGCCTGAGAATAATGGGAAAAAATGACAAGTGGAGGTAAACAAAAAAAAATCTACCGTAAACGTAACCTAAACCAAGCTTTTTAAGTTGATTGATATTTGAAGGAAAAATTATCAGATTGTGGCGCAACAGTGATCATAGACTCCTCTTATTAAGAAAGTGGAAAAAAAAGAGTGAAAGAAATAGAGTAGGAACAATTAAGTGGAAAAAATGAGATGGAAAAAATATCCCCCAATGATATTTTCTAACGAGATCAACCTCAATCACATGGCATCTAATTCTTCTGCTATATATTGAAGTTATATATGTATAAAAAAATGCTACAAATTTTATTCCACTCTCAAATAGATATTTTATAACATCTTTAGGTATTTTCAAAATGAAAATTGGAAAACAAAAACGGGTGTGTCGAAAAGTCGATGCACAAGTATCTTACGATTTTCTATATGAATTTATAATGGTAGAATCATTTTCTGTTTCTTTCACGTCTCTACCTCAAATAAATAAAACATTAAACAAATTTAGAATATCAAATAAAATATTAAACACAAACCCGGGTTAATATATCCAGCAAAGTTGCATGTTGCATAAAATATGACTTTTGTGCGAGTGTTTACTGCACGGCATATTTTACATACAGTATAGGCACTGATGCGCCTGCGCTTGTACATGTCGCTTTCGTCTCGTGACGGTTGGTTTTTTAAGCTGACTGCTGATGTCCCAGCTCAAAAACGGCGTTAAGAAGCTTCATTTCAAAAATTGTATACACAATATCACCCTCTGAGGGGATAAAAAAATTTAAATACTGTGAGAAATGATTGTTATTCAGCTAATTGCAGTATGGGCCAGTATTGTGTAGTAATAGTTGTAGATAAACAGTAATTTCCAATGTGCCCGTTTAAAGTATAGTAACTGCAGCTAACTTCAGGTATTTACTGTGCAGAGCATCCGGTTGGATCAAACATTAGATAAGGCAAATATGCGGGTCCACAAAATATTGAACACGAAGGATGTATCGCACAACTTTGAATTCTCTGTAGTAATAATTATTAGTTGTATTATTCTTCAAATTTTGAGAGGTAGATTTAGGCCTCAGGATGAATAGATTCTAAAATATTCAATTGGATAATAACAAAAGGATGCAAGTAATTTAAATCTTCAAGTAATAATAATATGTCCAATACAAATGGTGAAACTAGGGCGGATCGAATTATGTCAAAATATAACACTTCCATAAAATAAAGTCAAGAATTGATATTGAATTTGATATGCGCTGCAGTCTAGTTGGGCATTCGGTAAAGGGTACCTTAATCTGAGTATTCCAGTTGGGCATTTTAATCCCTTACAATGCAGATATCGGATTTACCTGTGTCAAGTACCTATCCGCCTCCATGATTGTATGATTATAATGTTTGCAAAATATTCATACATTTTACATTTTTCATAACATTTAGTTTTTAACTTCGCCTACTCCTAATACTATGTACTGTTTGGTCATTTCCCTAATTGTATGTATAGTTTCAAGAGTTAAAAAGTTCTAGAAAAAAATTGCATTCAAATTGGTAGCTTTGCTTTTATCAACAAATGAAAGTGAAGAAAATATAATATTTGCGTTTCATCAATTATTTAATATTCAGTGATCATGGAAATAAATCGCATAAATAGTGAAAAGGGAAAGGAATTGCTAGTTATTGACCATTTGTAATTTTGCGTATCTTCGACAACAAATGACAGAATGAAATGATGTTGTACAAATAAAAATTATCGATGTACCGCTAAAGTATATACAAATCGCGAGTTTAAAATAATAAACAGTGACTTGGTTCATAATCAGGAAGAAGAATTAAACATTGAACGGCAGGCGCTAAGTAATATTGTCGAAAGAAAAGCAGTCTCCGACCTTACCGAAAAACCATCCAAGCTGATTCGTTTGGTGTTTGAAAGAAATTAATAGTATCATAACTTTAGACTCTCGTATGATAATTAAAATTTGATGGAATACAAATAAAAGCAGTTCGAACTCACTTCTTATATGCAGAAAAATACAGGTAGAGAAATGCCCAACTAGAAGAGCTTATAACGCCTACTCTTTCGGTTGTAAGGGATTATCTCAGGTACAATGCCCAACTCGGATACAGCCTTGATATGAATTATCGTAAGAATGGTACAAATAGGAACTGGTCGAACTAGTGTGAAATATACGCAAAATTACATACTTTGCTGTATTGTGAGTTGCTATAATTATCGGCGCTTTCTCCAGTTTTGCCAAGTGTTATTTCAATTATAATTTATGGGAAAAATAAATTATTATTATTATTTTTCTTTCATATTCTAATAAATATTAGCTACGGGAATTTGAAAAACAATATTATTATAAAAATAACGGTTTTATGAAAGTGTTGATAATTCAAACAATAAAATTCTCATATATACAGTAATAATGATAAAAATCTTAGAAGTATTTCTTTTACTAAATAAAAGTTTGATAATAAAACAACTTAGAAACGGATGTTAGCTGTTGAAAAATGAATGTCTATAACACATAACCTAGCCATTTTTAGAGCGCTCGCGACCTGCAGAACAGATTTGTTAAGCTGGTCACTTTTAGTAACATCTACAGATCTCATCTTTAGAACAATTTGACTGTCCTTATTATCGACTTTCGAGAAGAACTGAAAACTGAAAGTTATGCAAGTCGGCAAGCTCACACCTGACAAAATATCTGAAGTAAGCAGTTGATATAGGCGAAAAAGAGTTTCAATATTAAAATTGACATTGCAATATTTTGTCTGTTTCACTCTTGTTGCTGCTATTGGGAATTCTTCCTCATGATAAGGTGAACATTAGGTAAAGAGGAAGTGGGAGCCAAGTTCACCTGTTCGTGTTGAATACATAAGAAAAAATAAGTGGGGATAACAGGTAATGTCTCACCTGTTGATAACATCTGCCCTGCGGACCTACAACCATTTCAACAACGCGGCAAATTGCAAGCATGTTTCTTTGTAAACTGCAAAACAGTTTGTGCTCTGGTATTCGTTACTTATGATAAATTATAATATTTGCTAAGAAAGGAGTTAATTTTAAAAATCATTTAAATTGTGACATGGTATTTTGGTATGCATTATTTTCGGACACACCCCAATTCGGCACATTTAATCTCCCGATGGATCATCAATCAAGGATTGGTGGTAATCCGTATGACCAACTCGGCACATCTTAAACAAGTGTATGCAGAAAAACCCACCCCTTAACATCTTTCAAATTCAAATTAAAATGTTTTGTTTAGTAGCTATTCATTATCAATCTAACATTTCAATCAATAACATGAAAGATATCAATCCACGAGATAACTAGCCAACGTGTTAAAGTACTAATAATTATAGAGCAACATAAATTCAGTAAATCAAATGGAAATTTTTTATCTAGGGAAGTGTGGCGGTGTGTTATTCGAAAGTGCAAAGTAGTTCTCCATACCATGAGCGAGTCCAGTTAATCCACGATTACGCTGAAGTTATTATTTTTATTGTATGATGCAACCTACATATTTTATGATTTTGTATTATTGTATGTCAAATTTTGTATGATAATAAAAAAGAAACTACAAAATTGATTTTATTCAATTTAAAAACATTAGAATGCCCAGTCCTCCTTTCGTTCAGGTATCTGAGCCATTCCATTATCAACAGAGACTACCTGCAAGTGTGCCGAGTTGGGTATCGCAACAGGTACCTGAGATTCTCGTATGTGCCGAGTTGGGGAGTCATTAGCAGAGACTACCTGTAAATGTGCCGAGTTGGGAATCGCCGTTATTTTCCACAGAAAAAAAACAAAACAAAATATTATATTTCACATTCAAAATATCGAAGATAATTCTGAAAATTCTCAAATTTGTGGAAATATGTCGATATTATGATCGGCACTTGCGCTAAATTTCAATTTTTCAAAAACAGAAAGTTAAGGCTAAAGAAATAAATGAGAAAAAAATGCAAACGAAATTTTTTACTTGAGAGTGGAAGTTCTTTTATCTTAAATCTCTCGGAATTCCAGGTAGTCGCCTATTAAATAATGATCGTTATGCAAAAATTCACATACTAACTTCGAACTTTTTGACGTGAAGGAGGTGTAGAATCTTTCCGAACCAGTTTTTTACAGTTCTTGTAACCAAAAAAATCACGGTCCTCCAATATCCCTATTTTTTCAACAAACATTCCATGAGCAACAAAATTAGTTACATAAATATTTAAACTTACGTTCTTTCGTTGTTCGTTGCGAATTTCGAGTTCGTGGTGAGGTGACAGGGGTGGGCTTGTGCCCTCCAGGGATCAAGACCTCCGTGACCGGAGTTGCACATCTTCCTACACCTACTTCTCGTTTTTTAGTTACCCCTAAAACAGAAATAACATTTTAGAAATAAGTCTTACCCGTAATAAAAGTTTGTATTTATAATTGAATATTAAAAACTAAATTCATTTTTAGTTTATGTTGACATTCGCTCATTAATTTTCATGAAATTATCCTTACCATTATTAAATAATTACAACATTATGTTTTGTAAAAATTCTTTAGAAAGTAACCTTTGTTCTTGTGCAGTTAAAATATTGTTTACTACACATTTCGTGTTTTATAGTACTGTTTGAATTTTTGTTTAATAAAATCTTTAGAACGTACAATACCTTAGTTGTCATTAACGGTTAAATCGATTTTATGTGCGCTCAGACTTCAGACATCATTTTGATTTTACAGTAAAGTTATGTCCATACACAAGAATGGTGAATTACAGACCTCAAGTTAAAAGTTGAAGCAGCGGTAGGTTAATGAATTTTAAATGGTCAACTTCCTGGTTTGGTTGTTAATTAATGGATGGGATTGAACGTCACTCTTTTAGTATTTACACAATGTTAACTACCAGAAGAGTGAGTTATTCATTTTGTTCAGCAAAATGCTATACTCAATGTTAATTAAATTAATTGCTATTCCCTTGTGCAATCAAACTACAAGTGACAAAAATTTTCATTCTAGGGCCGGTTTCATCATTCATCTAATACAAACAATTATAGATATAAAGTTGACCAAGGGTAAAAATCGACCTCAAGTTCAAATTTCGAACAGAAATAGAATGGACACGAATATCCAACCACATTTGCAATTAAACTTGACCCTTAGATTACACTTAAAATTACTTAAATTTATTTAAATATTGTATTAAAAAGTATCCTTCACCTTCGAATTTACCTCTCTTCCCAAAACTTCCAAATCGTTCCCTGTCAGGAATCCTGACCGAAGAAGATCGATTCAACTTTTCTTTGGAGCCGTGTGCCCCCATTGCGGCTATTCTACATTCCAATCTTCATTTTACTAAATAACTTTAACCTCACTGTATTTTCATCGCGCTCAATTTTAAACCGAATAGTCCGAACCGAACTTTACCGAATGATATGACCTTTGTGTGGTACGAATCTTACGAAACCAGGACATGATCATTTTCATAGAGCGGTGCTCTATTTACAAACATATTGCAAAGTGAATGCTTGGATAGAAATAGACGAAGTTCATTGCACTACTACGATGACAGGTTAGGATGGCACTGACACCATGCTAAGAACAGATCTTGCGCTCGAAGGGCAGATGCTGGGAAAATTTGAAATTTTTCACATTTCGCCAAACTTACATTGATTAAAATCAAAATTTAGCGCAAAGAACACAACTTTCAGGGGAAACAGTCGTTCAAACACAACTACCAAATATTTTAAAATCAATTTTCAGTTAATCCGCAAATTTTAGTATATTTCTTTTGTAATCAAATTCTAGATTTATGAATCTTCCTCCAGAATTGAGGAAATCTTAAATAAATGATTTTTGGATTTCAATTATGTATATTTATTTATTTTGAGGACAGAAACTGCCGATGCTACTACCAATGCGCTGCATTGAAAGTAGAAAAATTAATATGATATTGACAGATGTCGCACAAAATTTAAAACTAATGACGTGAGTTTTTACAGCGATTGGTAATGGCATCGGTAGTACGACCTCATTGTAAATGGATCTTTAGGCTTTTTTAAGCAATCACAATGTGTTTTAGACAGTGTTGCTGTTGATGCTGAACGAGCAAACATCGTAACTAGGAGTTAAATACTCCAACATTTCTTTAATTAGTTCTCTTTTAGGAATATTTCAGTTTTTGTTGTGGTGTACATCTACATAAATTGATGTACAAAAGTAAATGCTGGACGTACTTACAAAAGTTCTAGTAATAAGATTTTTGTAAAGATCAAATGCAAAATAAATTAATGTATGAAGAATGTAATTTCAAAAAGAATGTGGAAAATATTATAGGAATTAATCAATTGCACTATTTTTGTCAAATGACAGGCTTCTTAAGGGAATAAATGAAATCAATTTATGTAATGAAATAATTGATATTTACATTTAAATGATAATTTTCTGAAAGAAATGTTCTTCCTTAAAATACTATCAATTCAACTTATAACACTTATTTTTGCTTCTACTGTTGAGTGATTTCAAAATCGTAGTTATTTGTACAGGTTTCAGTGTATGTTCTTTTGTGTAATCTAGAATTACTGTTTATGTTTCTCTATTAGCACCATATGTTGAATTCTTTTTTACTTTCATAGACATAAAAGTAGCGAAAGCTTATTCGTTGACAGCCTTAAGCAATCATTAGTAATGTAGGATGCTATTTATTGCAACGGTTTCAAAACTTTCGTAATAAATGATATTTATCAAATTTATATTTTTTAGATATTTTATTTTCAACAATAAATCGATGTTGCTTCATTTTTCGAAGAAGATTTATAACCTTAAACTATTATTTAATAAATTATTGGTCAAAAGTTATGATAGCACATAAATCACAGAGGAAAAATTATACTAGCATAAACTGAAAGATTGGACATAAATTGCTTGAAGTATCGAGAAGGCAAATGAACAGAACTTGCGTTGTTATAAGTTTTTGTTTTGCTCTCTATATATTTTTCTTCATAAAAATAGTTCGTAATTCTACAATTATTGAGGATTAGTTTAATATTTTTAAAGAATCTTGTTGTAAATGCTAAATCGTTTAAGAACGGAGCTTATTCAGAATATTTATATGTCATAATATTTTGTAGGAGGTTTCTAAATCCATGTTCTATGTTAAGTAAACATTTGCTCATTCATTCATTCAACAAATCAAACTATTCACTCATCCGACAGTCCCTACAACTTCATTTATATTTATTAACTCCGTTCTATAGAATCGCTCTTCAAATATATCCATTCCAAAGTCTGAAAAAGGCAAAACCACTATTTGTAACGTAACAGTCCCACCTGTATAGTGTATACAAACCACTATAGACTTATAGAGTAGGTAGGTGTTCATATAAACAGTGCTGAAGAAAGACATTCAGAGATATGTGGTTATGACAAAAATTCTAAAAGCTGTTTTACATTATTATATATTTGGGACAAGAAATATACAAGAAATTGTATTAAATCTTGTACCAAAAATATTCTCAAATTGTGATTGTTTCTGAATGATACTTCACAATGTTTTGTACGAAATATGAGCTATGATTTTACGTAGATCATCCGAATTCATCATTATTAGAGATTTTTAGATTACTTTTATTTGTTCAGTTTCAAAATGAATATTGATGAATATTCGGTGACAACTGCAGTTATATCACTAATCATCATAAAAAGTATATTAGAAAGAAGAATCACGAGAATGAGTAAGAAAACTAGAAACGTATGACATGAGAAATGGTTACGCCGGAGAGACGAAGGAAAAGGTTTCCTGAATATGCTATGTAGAGAACTTCTGCTTGAAGATTCAGATACATATAAAAACTACCTACGAATATATTAAAAAGCCACAAAAAACACATTCATTCTTGACAGTTCTGTAAACATAAACTATTGTCACATATGTGGAATATTTTAAGCCATTAGTTTACATTATTATTCATTTGTATTCGCTATTTATTCAATAATTTATTGTAACTGTAATCCTAATAAGCATTGATCAACAATCTAGTCGGTGCTCAATTGTTGGACGTTTGGTGGTTGTCAGGCATTTGAATGCTGCTTCATTGTTGTTCAACTGTCAGTCATTTGAATGTTGGCCCATTGTTGGAGTAGCGTATATAAGGCTCGTAAGCTAGCGCAATAAGAGTAACTGTGAGCGCTTGTAAAATAAATACTTGCATTGTAATCTGTAATGATGAATTATTCACAATAAAATTTGTGACACTATGTATGTGCGCACTGCTCGTAGCCAAATTGGTTAGCAGATTAACTGGAAAATAGAGCATTTTCTCAACACATTTCTGAGTCCATTCAATATTTCAAACAATTTGCTGCATGATACTAACAATTCAAATTGTGCCAAGAATCGTACAAGATTTTGTCCCATAAATATTATAGCATAAAACGGCTTCGCTGGATGAACTAAAATTGATATTGAAGCATGGCTTGAATAACAAAACAAGTTTTGCAGATCAATCGACACGCTTATTCGCTATGGCTCTTCAAAATATAACAAGAGCGCGTTCAGATACCGAGAGAAAATAATGGATCGTTGTGGCATTTAATCGGAGCCGAATTATCCATTGTATACATTAGGCACGTGCCTAGAAGCCTCCGACTTTAGGAGTCTCTTAATCAAAAAATATTAGTCAGGAGAGAATGTCAAATTTGAAATTCGAGGTCTAAAAAGCCCTGAAGAAAACATCTAGTTGTACACCTTGCATTATGATTGCGATCGGCTAGACCGGAAGTGCAGTTTACTCGAAACATTTTTTAAATTTGCCGCATAAGTCAAAAATGATTGAGCGTAGAATGTTAGAATTCAGTATTCAATACGATAGTACCGTCTAGATGCTCATATCTTATTTTCATTGAGATCGACTGAGCCAAAAATGCACTTTACTTGACAGTCTTTTAAAATTTTCCGCATAAACTCGAAACGATCGGCCGTAGAGTATTGAAATTTGGTATTTCAGTCTGCTGCAGCATCTGAATGATTGCCTACTATTTTCATAATAATTGACTGAACCGGAAGTGTACTTCAGTTGACATTGTTTTCTAATTTTGCGCATAAATTCAGAACTGTCAATTGCAGAATCTTGGAAATCAGTATTTAGGAATGTTGTCGCATAAAAATGATGACCTACTGTTTCCATAGCAACCGATTGGGCCGAAAGCGCACTTTACTTGACAGATTTTTAGAATTTTTTGGATAAATTAGATTAGCCGTGGAACGATGAAATTTTGTGTTTGATTGTCGTCCAATGATGTACAATTAAGTCACGTCAGATTTTTGAAACATTTGAAGAATATTTTCCTAATAATACAGATTTTGCGAGAGAAGACGCATGACAATTTCTTACATGTCATTTTATAAATGTATAGCCAATTATTAGCTGATAGCAATTACAGATTATTCATTAGGCACAATAGGCACGTACCTAGGGGCCTTATTTATGTATTTATCTTATTGCTACATCAATTCGAAAACAGATGTCTTTTCGCATTCTATATTTCAAAAAATATAATGAGATTCAACCCTTTTTTCCCTATTTTAATTTCTTTTTCCAATTTATTATGAATTTCAGAAATAGATCATTGTACAAAAATATTGAATAAATAAAATGATAATTTAATTGTAAGTCTTGTCAATTTTTTCCCGATTGAATTTGCTTTTTGTTTTAGCCCTTTTCATGAAACATCCAGTGGAAAAAATAATTCTTTTGATTTTTTGTCATCACTCTATGCCTCCAAAAGTACAAAATACTGTTAACACCCATAGGCCCTCTTGCCTTCAATGACAAGGACAAGTATATCAACAGACGAATGGTCTACAACGGATCAAGGCATACCGATGTCCATATATGAATTCATCGTAGCATTCATGAGCTCAAAAGACATGTGGATGCACACGCCATACATTTTATTTGAAATTATTTAGAGAGATTTATTTGATTTTACACCTACTAGGGATAGTAAACTTATATAATCAGAAAAGGATGTCAATAAAAAGAAGAATTATATGATGTTTTGTAAAGTAAATCTAGATTATATTACTTTTAAGATGTGTACTACGAATTTAACAATCTTTTATTTAGAAAGCTTCTTTGGGTGTTTGTACTATCTAAAAGATTTGAATATTTAAATTTCAAAAATAACGCAACTGTTCCAGGAAATGATTTATTTTTTATAACACACTTAATGGAATGGACAACAGTATAAAACTTTTGAAGAAAGATAAGGTCTTTTTTTAATTCTACGGAACATAAAAACGAAAAGTATTAAAGCATTCATTCCATGAAATATGCTATTGAGAGTATTCTTAATTCCCTTTATGATCATTTTCACTAATGTGGTCTTGCATTATTTTTACTTGTGAAACCGACAAAATTCACATTTCAAGATTTTGATGGAAATATCTGTTTTGAGCCTCCCGAATCCAAAGTTGAAATTTTGTTTTTAAGGTCTAGTTGAGCACCTCGCATTATGGTGGCAACCGTTTGTACTGGAAGTGCACTTTATTTGAAAAAAAATTGTAGCACTGCAGATTCAACCGAATTTAAAGTATGTGCAATTTTACGTTACGAACCAAAAAAATTGCCATTCACATTCTAAATAAATATAACAAAATATTCTGTGTTACAATCAGAACGTAAATATTTCTGCCACTATTCAAATATACAAATCAGGAAACTACATTTAGAAGTTTTATATTTGTACGGTTCCAGTAGAGGATTATGCTTGACACAGTTTTAAACGTATTTTAATAACCTACCCACATATGTTCCGAGTTGTATTTGAAATTCCTCTTCTTATTTTGTGGCGCAAACAAACTCTCGAAGAACTAGGCTCAAGTTCAAAATAGATTCAAACGCAATTTATTAATGCATTAAATTATGCAACTACAAGTCCGTAAGATCTATTTTACTCGTCTAGTAATTTAAATTCCTAATAAATGTCGGTAAGGATGTAAACTGTGATGTCTTACACAGTTAAAGTAATTGATTTTCAATTGAGTAGAAAATGAATAGAATAAATATTTGTGAAGAGATTTAACTTTTATTTTTAGAACTCGTAAAACGAACGGATTAAATATCTTAAACCTGTTTCAGTACTTTGTACTGTAATGTAACACTTTTGTTTTTGGAAGTAGTTTGTGTTACTGATCTTTTGTTGATGTTAAATGTTATAGCCCTGAAGTAACAAAAGATGTTGAACTTTCATTCCAAAACACATTGTAATTTAAAAGAAAGTTTGCAAGAGTTTCTTTGATTATTTCAATTTGAATTCTGGTGTTAGAACAGAGAAAAACAATTGAAGGTGTTATCAAGTAGGAAGATAATGAATTGTATCATTTGTTTACTCTGATGTTTACAAGAAGTTAGTAATGCGGAGTTGAGCAAAATTGTCTTTTTCAATTATCACCTAAAGATTGCAGAAAAAATTATAAAGTTTCCCTATCCACAGAACACTCCTCTCTATACAAATATATTACCATAAAACGTAATATCTTTCGTAATACAATTTCCTTTAATCAACTATTTCGCGTTACAAAGGCATGCAAAATATTGTCACGAAAAAATCCTTTTTTTTTAAATTTAATTGGAGTTTGTACTGTGACCGGAAAACGTGCATCCGTCAATAAACTTTCCATCTTTCTTATCAAGAGGTATATTTTTAACTCACGAAAAGACATGCGGTATAAAATCGTGGGATTTCAAATTTTTTGCTCCATTCCAACATACTTCAAAATCAAAGTGAGTTATAATTTATTCCATTTATATGTATTTATTCAAAATAACTTTAAGAATGAATATATGATTTGAATTATTAATTGACTGTTCATTTTAAAGAAATAGCACACAAAATTACAACTCTTCCAATACATTTTATAAATAAAATTGAATATCTTATTTATTTATCACATAATCAGAGCGAAATTTCATCGACGCCACTTGATTTGCAATATACTTGAGATTATAGCAATAAAATTTTCAATGAAATATTCTACATAATAACGGTTCAGTGAAATACCGAGCATAACTCTCGTCTGACTTACCCAATTTCGTATTGTAAACAAAAGTATGCATCGATTCAATTCTTGCCAAACATTCAATTTTAGATTTGAAGTCAGTGAACTGGGAGAGCACTTTTAGGAAATACTCATACATCAATTTTAACATTTATTATTGATATTCTCAACGCCCCAGTGCACATAAATCGAAATATGAAAACAAATTCCTCCTTAGGTGGGGTTAAACTAGACCATTTGGCACTGATTCTTATAGTAGTTTGAATTTATGAATTAGGCACATAGGCGTAGTGAAAATTTGTTTGAATTTGAAAACAACCGAAAATAATTGTATTCCATGAGGAAAAATTCAATTTTTTGATATACCCTAATAGAAATTAAATAAATTATATTCTTGTCTGCTTTTATTACAATACTAGAAGGATGCATAAATAGAACAAAAGATTGAGACATATCTACGGGAGGTTACATTCTGACCTTTTAAATTATAATTTAATGATCCTTGCTCTGCAGACGCCCATGATATCAAACGCATCAGTGAATGATAAACATCAAGTCAATTTGTTTTTCTTAAATTTCAGCTTTTATAAATACTTGGCCGCAATAATTAAATGCGAATGAAATTCAGATGAGTTAAAACAGAGATAAAAATAAATGCAAATCGTCACTTTTATTTTTAGTTATAGGAAGTGTGTAGTGTTGTTTTTACGTCCTTTCACATTTCTCATAAAATGACGGTTTTATGTTTGTGATTCTAAGACTTCCTTTATTTTTCTATTGAAATTACATCAAAGAAGAATTAATTAACGGGATTTGGAGTCGGGATTTGAAAGAAGCAGAGGAAATTTTGTAGAAGTTTGAATTTCCTGTCATGGAAACGATTTCTTTTAGACTTTGACTTCAAATATTCTCAATTTCCTCTGCAGCAAAATAAAAAAATAGAGAAATAAATGAATAAGTAAGAGATTTAATAGCGAAATTATCTTCTGAAGAATTATAGTAGGATTCTCTATTTTTCTATTAAAATCTAGTGAGACTCAATAAAAATTAACTAAAATATGATCATAAATTCATAATATAAGATACAACCCTCAAGTTTTATAAATATCGTATGAATGCCTCTAGATACAAAGTTCTGCATCAAAATGTATCCAGAATGTCCTGAACGAAAACATGAGCGCCAGGATTACATTACATTATTAAGCTAGGGATAAATCATAATTTTTTTCATTTGAACAAAAATCTGACGTGACTTACTTGTACATCATTGGATATATTTTTGCATATAATAAGCACAAAATCGCATCTTCCCACATCTAATAATTTTTAATTCATCCAAAAAATTCTAAAAATTTGTCAAGTAAAGAGCGCTTTCGGCCCAGTCAATTGCTATGTAAACAGTAGGTCATCATTCTCATGCTACAACATTCCTAAATACTGATTTCCAAGATTCTACGGCTAATAGTTCTGAATTCAGAAGCTACAGCAGACTGAAATATTAAATTTCAATACTTTACGGCCGATTGTTTCGAATTTATGCAAAGAATTCTAAAAGACTGTCTAGTAAAGTACACTTCCAGCTCAGTCGATCTCAATAAAAATAGGATATAAGCATTTAAATGGTACAGTCGTCTTAAACATTGAATTCCAACGAAAAGTTCAAAAAATATTTCGAATAAAGTACACTTCCGGTACAGACGATTACAATCATAATGCGAGGTGCACAACTAGATGTTACAGAATTGCTATTCTACGACTGATTGTTTTGAATTTATGCGGAAAATTTTGAAAGACCGTCAAGTACCTAAAGTCGATTGGTACAAAAATAGAAGATGACCATTTAGATCAGGCATTGGCAAAGGCCAGCCTGCGGGCGGAATTCGGCCTTTTTGATTGTTTACTCCAACCCGTCACTCCGTCAGCACTTGTGTACGTAGCATATATATACAAAATTATCTTTCAAAAAAATTACACAAGATTCGAAATGTCGCTGGTTGTTTAGGTATAGTAGAACGGCCAAAACCAAAATCCCTGCTACGATTTACAAATAAATTTTCAGCTTTCATGTCTCATATTAAGTATTATAATAATAATATGTTTTGATTCTTTGTTCTGATTAATAATGCTATTTACATTAAGTACACTAAATTTATAATTACTAGAAGCTTGCAAGGCGCCTGAAGCGCCCGTTGAAAAGCGATGAGTCGTCAAAATCACAAATATTGATTAATTTCTAAAATATGAGACCTAAATATGCTGAAATTTGTATATTTGTATATACAATTTTGTTGTTATAAACATCATAAAGATGCTACGATCGTACGCTGTATTGAGTAACGGACGGAAGAGAGAATAGTCGAATCAGAAGCACACGCTGTTTGATTCTGTTTCTCCTGAACGAATTGAGATAATTGAAGTCTGTGAAAAATATCGTATTCTGCACGATTCATTCTAATGTAATAAGAATTATTATTGAAATATCTCAAAAAATACAAATACCATTATCCAATACATGATATTTAGAATTTGTAGCTATATTTTTCGACTCAATAGAGATAATCAAAATGTGTGGAAAGTATTGTGATCTACATACTTAGATGTAACACGATGGAGAGTTTCATCAGAATATCTTCAGAAATACAAATATGATCGATAGAAACAATATAATTAGAATTTGTAAGGAGCATGTTGTCTAACACATTTAATAAAATGAATAAAAATGACTTAGAAATTGAACTGACAAGATAATTCTGTTTTAAAAGTGAGAATAAAAAATTATCAACAATAACAAAATTCGGTAGACAATGTAAATATTTGGATTTTCATTCAAGTTATTTTTTATTATGTATTGGAGCAATTCTTTCACATCTTTAATGAAGTCTGGTACATTTAGAATCATACAATTCGTAAAGTTGGAAGACACTACTTTCACCCACTCGCAGGACTATGTGCGTAAATCTTGAAAGTTTTTTATTATTGGCCCTTTTGGTATATTTTTGAATTCCCTCAAATCATAGGAAACTAAAATTTTTAGAATTTTCATTTAATGACATAAATCTCGAATCCATATTGCTTATTATAGAATCAATCATTGTGTTAAAAAAATCTGACTTATATCGGCTTGAGATGTGAGGCTCCTCGGACCGCCTCGGAGAATACGAGCCTTCATATTTTAAAATTGAAGGTACAGTTTTCGTCCTTATGGTATTATCCAATCAAGCCGGCTTGAGGTGTGTGGCCTCTCGGTCCGCCTCGAAGCATACGATCCTTCATATTTTAAAATTGAGCATGGTATTATCCAATCAAGCGTCAGAATTCAATAAGGGCTATATTCCTTTGCTTGCGTTGCGACTAGATTTGTGCCCAGTATTATAAAGGACGAAGTGAATTTATTTCCAAAGTAAATTCATTTCCAAAGTAAATTTATTTTATTTAACAAATTCTAATCGAATTATTACTCTTTATGACAGTAAAAGCATTGCTGGCAAAAAATCGACTGTCTTTTAACAGAGTAAATTTTAAATAAATATGTTTTATTGGGTTTAAGTTCTGTAATTTATTAGAAACACAACGTTTCAACAGCAAAGTGCTGCCTTTTTCATGATCGATCAATTACAGGCAGAGCTCTACGATCCTAGGAGTTAATATATTTTAAACTAATCTAGTTATGATTTGTACTTTTATTTTTATTTTTGTTGTCTTGACAATTTTGTTTATTTATATTTATATTTCTTTTCACTTGAAAAAGGCAGCACTTTGCTGTTGAAACGTTGTGTTTCTAATAAATTACAGAACTTAAACCCAATAAAACATATTTATTTAAAAATGAGTTCTGAAAAGTTTTTTCCTTCATTAGAGTAAATTTTATTTACTTTGGGAGTAAATTTATTCGTCCTTTATATATTAATTAATATAATATAAGTAGTTTAATTTAACTTGCGAACTTTATACGGTATACTAAAATGGACTGTACGGATTCCGTCCAGAGACGATACAGCAGTCGGTCATGCCATAGGCAATGGAAGAAGTTGTAATATGCTTAGCTCGCGGTTTTTATGTAGCGGTTTTTATGTAGTTATGTAGCGGTAGTTATGTAGTATATATATATATATATATATATATATATATATATATATATATATATATATATATATATATATATATATATATATATATATATATATATATATAAAATATAGAATTATACATGTATATTAAGTAGAAAAAAAGTATGCATGTATTAGTGTAGGTACACACGTACGAAGTGAAGTTTCTATAGGACATCATTTTTATTTTATTTCATATTTAAATGTCAAACGCATATCGCGCGGGTTTGATTTCCTGACAGGGGGGTGCAAGTGTACCCCCTTGCGCCCTGTTGCCGGCGCCCATGGACGAAAACGTATATATAAACTCGTGACTTGAATGCAACTATAAGATGATAATCAAGAGGGCCAATGAATGACAAATGAGAATTAGTGGAAATAAGTCTTTTTTTATTTATTCAGTAATATTTCAAGTTTCAATGTAATATTTATTTTGTTTAATGAATAAACTTTATTTCTGATTAATTTAGAACTGATTTTATTTAGAACCCAAAAAACGTAATGAATAACACTGTATATAAATTTTTGAGAATGTGGAGCGGAAAATCTAATGTATCCTATTGAATTTATAACATAAATTATTATTTTATGTATGTGAATTAATAATTATTACACATTATATTCACGCTTATAATACTAAAATTATTGAAAAACATAAATTTTCTACCTATTTGTCATACTTGCAATAATTTTATTACCCTTATCAAAATTTAAACATTATGTACAATTAGTAATAAAATAAAGTTAAAAAATAATGGAATATTGTAAATTATACATTACGCAGTTCAACGCTGAAAATTAAACGAGGCTAGTTATTGCATTAGAACGTAAATTAGCCATGAAGAGAAGTACCTACGTAAATAGTGTCTATTATGCATTTAATCTGTTATAGGATAAGTCTACATTCGTTCCAATTCAAGTGCATAAATTCGAATTGCGAGGCCAAAGTATAACCTGGTAAAGATTGGATTTATTATTGATAATCGAAATGTCAAGGAGTAAACCAAATACGGAAAATATTCTCCTCTAGCGGAATCAAAGTTCATTGACTAAAACTTTCAGAATTAAATGATTTTTTTGTGACAGAAGTCAAATTCCAATAACAAATACACCATAATTTTTTTACTAAAATAATTAGCAACGTTGCTGTTATTACTAAGTAAAATTTAATTGGATGCAACTATAAATTATGTAGCAGTTGTAAGATTTTGATAAAAGTTTAAGAAAGCTATTGAATAATTTTTTACTCTAATTTAAGTACGAATAATTCAGAAATCAATATTGATTTTCTTATCTTATCGTATCGCAGTTTCAGGATACCGATTACATAAATACTGAGAATTTTTTTATATTTTTCAACAGTATTTAAAGTAGACAATTGGGAGAAAATCGTTTGTCACTTCACATAGGTCGTCAAATTCGTCTGCCAGCATGTTAATTTACACATTGTATAGTGAAAGCTTTAACCTTGAAAATCTTGGCCGTCTGTCAAGTAAAATCAGTTGCCATTGATGTCTGTAAGGTAAGTATTTAAAAATTGTGAATAAGGAAATCGAGAGCCGTACAATTTTCAGATGTCTGGCAAATTTTAACTTCCATTTACAATTTTTTTTTCACTTATATACATGACGTAAATAATTTAAGAATTGTTGTAATTTTGGTAAAAAAAAATTATGACTTATGTGACATGGCAGACGACTCTCTTTTAATTAATCACCTCTTAACGCGCCGGTTCAGCAGGTGATATACGCAATAGTGTTATTGTCTAAACCAGCGCAATGGATCGATATGTGTCAGGGACGGATGACATCTGACCGAATGGACATTTCTAGAAAGATTCGGGAAAAATGTAGCCGCAGATATAAAAACCGAGAAAATAAGTTGGGACACAGAAAGACAGTGAATAAGTAAGAAACCAGGAGAAGAAATTGGAGAACAGTCGAAGCGCGTAGAAGTAATATTGATTGGTTGATTAAGGAGCGCGCAAAAGTGAACGAGACGAAGTGAACCAGTGGAAATAAATGAAATTAGTGATAAATGAATAGAGAAACAGTTGTCAGATGTCATCATTTTTTGACGTCTGTAAAAAAATTATTTGACATATTAACCGATCATCCATTGTTTGGTTATTAAAACATTAACCAGCTGTTTGATATCGGTGTTCGTGTGACAAGCGGCACTGTCAACCAAAACAATTTGTTTTCCAAAAATTTACTATTTGAGCAACTTTTGATAATAATTTGACTGGACTATTAATATTTATCAACAATTATATAAGCAAAGAATAGATCTATTACTATTTTTTTATGCGAGATTATTCGTCAACTAATCATGTTGACCATTAGAGATTTTTTCGTACATTATAAAATGAAGAATTTAATAGATATCATAAAATAATATTTTCCCAATGACTAATCAGTGGTGAAGTTTGGTTTAACCACCAATGATTGTTGATATGTCATCATTTTTTTATATATTTACAGTAGCTACTAATTATTAATAATTGTTTTCAGTAGTCTATAAAATAAAATTAGATAATTTCCAAAAAACATTAATCATAATTTAATTCCGCGAGTGATATAAAAGTCAAAACCAAACAATGTATTTATTTGTAAAATCTACACATAAAATTAAATTTGTACTTGATGGTCATAGACAATAGTATCTCTCGCATGAATGATTTCTCAATTCGTTCAAAGACAAAAATCTTCACTCGAGACAATTCAAACATTTTTTTATGGTCTGTCGAACACAATTCTCTTATTCTTCGTTCTCTTACCATATTATTTTGTAACAAATTACAGGAAGCACCTTTTTTTTTTAGAATATCAACTTCTAAATTCACATGTTATGAACTTCAATACAACTGCACTAGCCTTGTAAATGGTTCCCAACGAAGCTGACACCGGTTAATTTAATACTCGATTCGTCTATTTAGTTTTTCCTGCCGATGTATGGGGACTGGTATCTAACAGTATTGCTAACCTACAGTATATTTTACTTGCATTCTTAACACCTAATGGGTAATTAATTAGAATTTCTAATTTTTAACCGATAATTATGTGAACGGAAATGGTATAGATTATTAAGTCTCATTATAAATTTATTCTAAAATAACCTTGCATGTAAAGATCTAAATTTTCTTTTTATAAATAATTCAGCTATTAGAGAATTAATGTTGAAACAAAATAATTTCGTTTAAAGATTATATCATCTTATAATTATTAAAGAGATAGCATCAAGAATACCTGCACTTTTCTACAGGATAAGAAATGAACTATGAACTGTAATTTGTTTTTAAATTACTAATTGTTACTTGTTTTCACAATAATTTTAGCTAAGAATATGTTTATCTCCAAACAATGTTTTCTTTATTTCAGGACTGGATGTAAATAAACAAAATATCTAGACAGCAGGAAATCACAACAAAACATTACATCAATTATCAAACAAAAAATAATGTTCATAACTAAAATATTTTCCCCAATAAATCCCTTTACTTTAATGCGAAAATGTGTTTGTTGGATTGTCCTTCTTTCACGCAGCAACGGAGCAAGAATCGACATGATCTTTATTTCTCGGATCTATATAGGGAAAGTATTGTATTCGTCGAGTAAGATTTTGATGAATCTTCACGATTTAGACCCTGATGAACCAGAAAAACAATCTTAAAAAAGTAGGTATGTCTGGAAGCACCATACAAATTTTCGACTGAAATTTTATATTCAAATTTTTTATTAAAAAACTAGGTTTGAGTTCGTAGATGAGCTTTTTTAACCAGTGGTACCATAACTTTATTGATGGAACATTATGGTTTTTTACCTTTATTCTATAAACGGTAGTATAAATCATAAAATATTGGATAACTGAAATTGATTCTTGGATAATTTGGCACAACATTTATCAGAAACATTTTTCTAAATCATTAGCGATTTATTTGTTATTATTCAAATTTGAATTATCATAAAATTCGTTATATTCTTCTGAAGCAAAGAAATAATGAGAATCAGAATCATAATGTGAGACTATAATTATTATTACCTACTCATATTTAGACATCACATGCAAACGTTCGTCAGTTGTTTTTTCAAAATAGATAATTTGGTTCTTTCATGTTTGGTATCAAATTAAAGCTACTGCGGAAATAATTCAAGCAAAAGTGTCAAAAATACTTTATTTAAACGATTGTCAATTGTTTTTTCACAAGTTATCCAAATGCTGTCAAGTCTGGTATCAATTTAAAACTCTAGTAAAAATCTGAAATAAATAATTTTATCAAAAATAGTACATCTACATATTCCAATCCTAAATGCAAAATTTCAACATAGTAATACGGTTAATCGTTCTTGAAATTCGCTGGGCTCAGTACACACATACATACGTACATACACACGTCAAGTTAAAAATAGTCAAAATGGATTCAGAGATGCTCAAAACGGATATTCTCGTTGAAAAAATATCGATAGTATAGGATTACCGCGAACAGAGCCCGTGGCCTTCCTAAGTACTGCATTCAATTTTATTATCAAGAGGAAGTCAACTGGATCGGTTGACTCTAAAATAAAACAGTAAAATAAATTTAAATCAGTGATTTCCAAAGTGGTTCACGAGGACCCTCTGAGATCCACAGGTAACTCAACGGGGGTCTACGTTGCAGGGAAAAAAAGTTGGGAATTCACTAGTTGCAAGTGGGGGTCCACGAAAAGTGATTTGGGGTTCACCGAAAATAGTAAGTTTCAGAAGTGGTCTGGGAACCTCTGATTTAGGTTGTTACAAATATATAAATCTAGCAGCCCGTGCCGGCTTCGCACGGGTGAACATTTTATAATATTTAACATTTCTGTACGAATCTTCAAAGCAAAGTTTAATAGTACAAGATAATTATTAAGAATAATACCACATTTCTTGCTTGAGTAACACAATTGAAACATAACCTAAACTGTCAAAATCTCTAGATAATTGTGTAGATCTATGTATAGATAGCATCATCAGTATTTAATTTAATAAATCACGGGAAATAAAAGATTATATTGCAGCGCAGGCAATGTGAGGAGTTCTATTGGTAATTTTTTCACATCTTGGGTTACATTATAGAAGTTTTAGTGGGTAATCCTTTTTTTATAGTAAATTATAGCCTATGTTACTCAGTGATAATAGGTATAGGATTTTACTGGTGAAAGAATTCTTGAAATCGGTCCCTACGCAAGCGCTAGGAGCAACTATAGAAAGTTTCAATTTAATCGGTTGAACGATGCTCGAACGGACAAATACCGTTAGCAGTTCTATGTCAGAACCTTCATGCAAGTGCGAACAACAACTATATAAAATTTCATCTCAATCGGATGAACGATGAGTGAACGGACAAATACGGCTCATGCGTAGCGCATTATGTTGATGGTACAATACTAAAAACAAGTTTTAATTCAATCAGATGAACGATGCACGAACGTACAAATACGACTCGTGCGCCACTTATTGTACGTTGATGGTACTATAATCAAAATCTTCACGATATTGCCACCAACAACTATATAATGTTTTACTTCAATTGGATGAACGGTGCACTACTTTATGTATGTTGATCATTTTCTATTTAAACCACCACTGTATTAAAGCGAACAGAATAAAAGAGAAATTATTCAAATCGGTCAAGTCGTTTTTGAGTTTTAGCGAGACTAACGAACAGCGTTTCATTTTTATTATATTAGATAATTGAAAATTATTGATATCATTTTTTAAAGGAAAATGTTCTCTTTTCAAGAGCTATATTAAAAGTTGATTGCTTGTACCACATAACTCTATGTGTATTTATATAAATTATTTGATGTTACACATTGTTCAAGAATAATTGTGGAGGATAAAATGAATTTGTACCGAATACTATAAGCGAAAATCTTTTTATATATAGAACACTGCGAAAAGATGACAACAAAATTTAAATAATAAAGAAACTTTTTCTGTTTGACGTTTACTTTAAATTGTTTTTAACTTTTCAGTAAATATTCGATGGGACAAAACAAAGAATCTCGTTTGCAATAATTTATGTACTGTTACCTGTACAAAAAAAATATATTGTCTAAAATAAGCCAAAAGTTTCAAATTAAATGATTTTTCTTAGGCTGAAAATAAAATTTCAATCAATTTATTTACCAAGATCATAGTAAGTATACCCACTTAAAATCAAGTAAAGGCTGAGATGACAGATTACCATTTTGGTTTTTAATAATAATTATAGCAAATATGTTTTCAAGATTTCAATATTAAGGTTAACAGGTACTCAACCTACAGACACCTTACCGAGTTATAAGCTGACCTTGTGAAAACATTCATACAAAATGACATTGAAAGTGTAACAACTGATTGAACAAAATAAAAATAATAAGCATGAGTTTAAAACCAATCTATCTGAAAATAATTATAAAAAAAGTTTCGGTTCTCAAAATCTTCATCAAAATAAATATATATATATATTACTTGAATTGATTTGAACTAAAATTAAAATAAACCAAACAGAAATTGGAGTTTATGAAAGTTTTTTGTAAATTTTTCAGGTACTTTTTTCCTGTTTTAAAGTAGCAGTTTTTCAAGAGATGAGAACACCAATTAATTTTCAAGATATTTTTCAAGTAGCATTTATTAAGGTACTCCTACGGAGCGTTCATAGAAGGCATCAAGAATTTGATCCCAATCAAAAATAATAGAAAAATATTAGAATAATTTTACAGATTCAATAACATTGCTTAAAAATTTAGAAAATAGTCATATCCAGTAAAAATTATATATTTCAAAAGATCATCGGATGATGGATAAAAATGAAGGATAAAATTATTGAATCATCTCTTCACGTTGCAAACGTTTCGGTCTTTATTAAACCTTCATCAGTGCCTATAGGGCAATAAAAATAATAGTATATATTCTATTGTTCTTTTTATTGCCCTATAGCACTGATGAAGGTTTAATAAAAACCGAAACGTTTGCAACGTGAAGAGATGATTCAATAATTCTTTATCCTTCATTTTTATTCATCATCCGATGATCTTTTGAAATATTGCTTAAAAAGTTGGTTTTTGAAAAAATCTTATTGGTTATAAGTTTAAACTTCTGGTTTACCATGAACTAACAATAATTATAAGTATAATGTGACTAAAAGTGGTCGGAACCGGTCAGTAAATAAATGATGCACAAACACCAATTTCTTATCCGATCAATTTTTAATATTCAACAGCACAATTCAATAAAATAAAAATGTTTATTTAGAAAATACTTCGACGAAATATGCCGACAAACAGGAGCGAAAAAAAAACATGCTTAAAAAAACATAAAAGAATGCGTGTAAGTACACTTCAACATCAGGGCTCTTTTGCGAAGAAAAAATACTATACGGGATGTTTATGAAGCCACGCAAGATGAAACAAACTTACAATAACATTGACTACAAAATTATAAGTGGTGCAATGTCTTTGTTCCATTTATTTTAAGAGTAAAATTCCTGCCTCGCATAATTAACAAAAGACAATTAGCAATTTATTATTTGCAAAAGTAGTTCAATAAATGGGTACGGCTGCCCTCGATTATTTTTAGGTTGGCAAACATTACGTGTCCACTAAACGTAAAAAAGCAAAAAGGGGTAGGCAGCATGACTCACTACCCTTGCAGACAAGAAAATCAATTCCTGTGGGAACCACGAGCTGGGAGTCAAGTTGAACATTTCATATTTCATTTGCTTTATGAGGAATATTTCCCGTTAGCTGCACATTTATAAATAGTTTACTATGTAGAATAATAGTATTGTTTGCATTTGTCCCTATTAATAGAGCTATTTACATTGTTATCTTTTCTCAAATAAATGATAATATATTGAGTTATTACTTGAATTTCATTTTTTACAGACAATTAATAAGAACCATATTAAATTTTTTACTTTGGCAACAATGCAAATAAAAGACAAGGGTTACGACTGGGGCGCAACCGAATATGTAGAGCAACGTAAATAATTTAATCTTTGTTTTTATGCTACTGTTTCTTAGAATTTGAATAAAAAGGTTTGTAGCTGATTTCATAATGAATGGCATTATATTCGATTATTTCAGGAAATTCAAGCTTTCACTGCTACATATTCTTTTTAAATGTGAATTCACTTTCCGTACTTTTAGACTTTTAGAGGATTAAAACTATTTTTATAATGGATGGTATTAAATAAGCTTTAATTCAGTGTTTGGTTCATTATTCTAAGATTATTATTTTATGATATATAAACTTTCCAGGTGCGAATGGAAATATCCGTTTTGGGTATCCCTGAATCCATTTTGACTATTTTCGGCTTGATGTCGATACTTACGTATATGTATGTATGTAAATCGAAAATTTCAAAGCCTGTCGACCATATAATGTAGCAATTTTGTATTTAAAACTATCTGGGGTCTAGTTGTACACCTCGCATTATGATTGCGATCGGCTGAACCGGAAGTGCAGTTCACCAAACTGTTTTTCGAATCAATCGGCTATAGAATCATGCAATTTAGTATTTAAAGCAATTGTAGCATTCAAATGATAACTTTATATTTTCATAGCAATCAACGGAGCTGGAAGTGAACTTTATTCGACAATCTTTTTTAATTATTCGCATAAATTTGAAACTATTGGCCGTAGAACAATAAAATTTATTATTTGGGACTGCTACAGAGTTTTAATGAATCGTAATAACTAAATGATGACCAAATTTTGGTTGCAATCGATTTCGCCTTACATCAATGTCATTGTCAACTGTCAATTATTCAGTCAAAAGGTGTACAAGTAAGTTATGTGATGTCCACAGTACCAATTATTTTAATGTGATAGATTTTAATTGCAACAAATATAGTTCTACGTCAAAATGAAGATTCTTAATATCAATTCAAATATTATTGAATAACAGTTTAATCAATACAAAAAATCTTCAAGGAAGCAATTATTTGTTTTACAAATAATTTTTGTATAAATATACGTACAATAGGAAATAATTATTGAAAATGACTAGTCGCTTATTGCTACCTGTCTTCATTAAAAGAAAATAACTGACAGATTTATAGATACTTCAAAATTCAACAATACCATTGTTCATCACAAAAAATCTTCTTTCTATTGTATTTTATTTCATCAACATATAAGAAAATATTCAAATTAATTTTTGTCATTGAAAATAATTCTTCTCTTTGCAGACACGTACAAAAAAAGTACAAATATTTATTTTACAGTTGTATAAAAACAACTTTTACTTTAGCTGCTAATGATTATTCAATAGAATTTTGCGAATTCAAAATTCCCGTTAAAATAACAAACACTGAAACCTGTGACCTGTCAAAATTCCCACAACAATAAAACAAGCAAATCTGCAACTGTTTTACCATAATTAATTAAACCTCTCAACAATCACCGCTGAACACAATCACAGAACATAAAACATAACACAATCACAATAATTAAGGTGAATTTCGACCTTATGACAATTTGACTTAAGGATGTTAGCCGATCACTACGCATGTGTGAGAAACGTCCGCATTCAACATACTCCGGACACTGGAGCATGTGGCACTAGACGGCATCTTTCGCCGAGAGCAACACCAGAACAAACTACTTCGGCTCAGTTCGAATACAGAAAATAGGTGCCGAAGTGTATACGAAAGTAGTTGAAATATATTAGTAAATAACTATAATTAAAAGTAACGTATTATGAAATGTAAGGAAGTAGGGTACTATTGTTCACTTTCAAAAACGGAATTCCTAGAATTTTTTGACTTATAGTGCATCACTTATTGTTGTATTAATAAATTAATTGAAGTAATTTGAATATAAGTTTTAATTTGCGAATTAATTTACGTCACGTCGATTTTATCACTAGTTTTATTTAATTAGAAGGATGTACGAGTTAACAAGCTGTTCTCATAATCAATCACCATAATTTAATTAAGCATATAGACCTAACTAAAACGAAAAATTTGTTGTAATAATTTTCCGTTTCATACGTCAAATTAGTAATAAGATGTTAATATTTAGGATGATAAACATAATAGAAGGTTCTGTATTATATAGAACTGCAAAAATTGGCAAAAAGTGGTTTAAATATAAATAAAATAACTGTTTACTTTTACCTTGTAAGGGCAACAACATATATTAACATTTCTAGTTGCAGACAAGTCTAATTTCCGCTAGCAATTCGTGAGCACGTGATGAAATTTATAAACACTCTTATGTAATAAAATATACATAAATACATATAGACACAATAATCTATACGTTGCGTTAAATATACCATATGTAGGCAATATTTATTGCCTTATTAATTTTACAGAAAACATCCAATAAAGTTCCACAAAGAAAAGAAGAAAAAAAATAACAACCACTTCCAAACTTGGTTGTTCAAACATCGCAATTGTTCTTATTTAATAAAATTGTTTCCTATGTTAGCGTTAAAGTATTGCAAAAATTCTCTAATATAAGCCGATTTAGGGACGTAGGGTTGTAACAAATATTTACTCTTGCATTCGCAATATGCAAAAGATTCGCAATCGGGTCGCAATTATTATTATTGCGAATGTTTTCGTACCAAATTATCACATTAAGGCTAGTTTATGATGAATTTAATTTGGGAATTTACATTTAGAAATTTAGATTCAGTTTTAGATCCTCATTCTCGTTCATTTTTTTGAAATACAATCTAAAATTGGCTTTTTGAATAGCTATTTTACATTGCCAAAATTGTTTTATTTGCACAAAAAATTGAATTTCGGTTTGGATTATTATTTTTATCATATGTATAAATAACATAAATGCTTCTTCGCTATATTTATGATTTGAATATTTTTTCAATGACAGTTGTCAATTTGGAATTTCTGACATGTCAACCAATGTCTACGATTGGCTGGATTTATAGTTGAGGAAATCTAAAGTAAATTAAATCGATCATAAACCAGCTTTTAATGCTGGTCTATGATGGATTTATTTTAGGAATTTACATTTAGAAATTTAGATTCATAGTTTTAGATTCCCGTTCTCTTTTCTTTTTTGAAACAATCTGAAATTGACCTTTTGACTAGTCATTTTACGTCGCCAAAACCATTTTATTTGCACAAATAATTGAATTTCGGTTTGATCTATTACTTTTATCATATGAATATGGCTGCTCCTTCACCATATTCATGATTTGAATTCATTTTCTGTGACAGTTGACAATTTGAAATTATTGACATGTCAGCCAATGTCTACGATTGGCTGGATTTATAATTGAGAGAATCTTAATTTGTAAATTAAATCCATCATAAACCAGCCTTAAATAAAATTTACTCTGTTAGATGACAGTCGATTATTTGACAGCAATGATTCAGTTGTCACAAGGAAACTCAAACCGATCAGAATTTGTTAATGGCCTGTTTTATAAAAGACCAAGTAAATTTACTTCTGAAGTAAATTTATTTTATTTAACAAATTCTAATCAGTTTGAGCTTCCTTATAACAACAAAATCATTGCTGTCAAATAATCGACTGTCATCTAACAGAGTAAATTTTATTTATTCTGGAAGTAAAATACTCTGCCCTTTATAAAACCGGGCATAAATAAAATAAATTTACTTTAGGAGTAAATTTACATGGTCTTTTATATAAAACCGGCCATAAGGCTAGTTTATGATGGATTTAATTTAGGAATCTACATTTAGAAATTTAGATTCACAGTTTTATATCCTCACTCTCGTTCATTTTTTGAAATACAACCTAAAATTGACTTTTTGAGTAGCTATTTTACATTACCAAAATTGTTTTATTTGCACAAATGATTGAACTTCGGTTTAGCTTATTACTTTTATCATATAAATATGGGTGCTTCCCCACTGTATTCATGATTTGAATATTTTTTCAATGACAGTTGTCAATTTCGAATTTCTGACATGTCAACCAATGTCTACGATTGGCTGGATTTATAATTACCTGCATAAAACACCTATACAGATGACAATAGCAAAAAATTTAAGGAAATAAAAGTGGTGTGCCAGATATTTGTAACAGGCATAGCCGTGGCACACTTCTTTTTTCTAATATAGAAATGTTTAAACTTTTATTTGACCATAGTCTGGAGCTGTTACTCCATAGGTCAAGTAACAGTCAAAAAAATTGAAAAAAGTGGTGTGCCAAGGCTTAAGAGCAGAATTTGACGGGGCACACAGATATATATTTTTTTTACTCAGTAACACCCAAATTTTAAGAGTAATTTCATAGTGTCATGTCATTGGTATAGTAGTTGTACAACAAATGTACCATGAAAATAGTATATTCTATAATAAGTATTGGAATGGCCCTTGTTCCACAAAATTTCAAATCTAAAAATCGGTTTAGACACCATCATGTCAGATCGGGAAGCAACTGTATACACGTGTTTCGCCCTTATTAGGACTCGTCAGTACAGTTTAGCCAAGAACCCAAGATAGTCAGGGCTTGGATCCCAAAGTGTTTAAACACATATAATGAACTGCAAAAGTAAAAACTATATGCAGCGCCATCTATCGAGCATGAAGCCAGTTAATAAGGCATGTGAATAAAGTAGTTTGAATAATTGGATGTTTCAGAATTTTTGATTTTTTTCAAATTATGTGGAAAATTCGGAGAGTCTGTTATATAGAGTTACAAAAATTCAACATTATACGAATATTTTTATCAAAATCTCGAAATGTGAATTTTGTCGGTTTCACAATACTTTCTTGTACTTTGTACAAGTAAGTATGAAGCTCACTTAATTCATTTTTTTTATTGGTATGCTTCGATGATTGATTGATTTCATTTCTTCTATACATTTGTTCTCTGATTGCTTTGATCAGTTTACCGGAATTGAACCGGTATGCATTTATTCTAAAAACTTAGTTACTCTAGATTCAATCATTCTTAGATGATAGGATGGGAGTATCTCAAATATTATTCCATACTACACCTTATACTCTCCCTTTTAAGGTACTGTTGCATCAAAAATAAATGTATGCAAATTTTATTCAGACTGAAAATAGGCCGCGCGAGCAACCGCTTTGATCCACGGTGCCGAGGACTTCTGACAACATGAGAGTCGGCACCGTTGGTTCTTTGAATTCGTCAGGTCTCTGGCTACAATTTTTGTATAGGACTTTTTCGTCTAACAGAAAAAGGTACTTTATCGATATTTCCAACCACTTTGAAACCACGGTGCCGGGGGTGGTGGCAGAATGAGACTCGGCACCGTGAGTTTTTCTTGTTTTACACATAAAAATACATGTTCCAGTGTAATTTCCAAGTGTCTAACATAAAAAGATAGTTTGTGCGTTTAATTCACATAATGAGTAATCAATATTAATTGCTTCTGACAGAATTAAAAATGGCACCGTTGACTTTTAAAAGTAATGTTTTCACGACGAATCGTTTAGAATACGTAAGAATCGTCTAACGATTCAAGGTAGTATTTCCGAGCGGGCTCTTGGACTACATGCTGTTTTTATTACAAGGTTCAAGGAACATCAAGGAAAGCTACTTTTCATATTTAAAACTTTACCATTAATATTTCAGTTTCAAGTATCAAATCCGCATTCTAGTCCTCTGAAAAGTTGGTTACAACAGATGATTTTTTACAAATCACAAATTTATTTTATTCTCTATTGTGAGGAGATTGCTTGTCTTTGTAATGATGTCTAGTAGGGTATATTCATCCACTATAAGTAGGGCACCAATTTTTCGATGAGGACAAAATAAATGAGAATGAATTCCTTTTTGTACAGTGCCTAGGTAGAATAAACGTTATGCACTACATCAAAAAATGATTTTTTGGGTCGACTGAATTTCAAGTCGATTTCATAAGGAAGAATATGAATTTCCAAACATTCTTTTCCTTGAAGTGAAAGAAGTCGAAAGTGTTCAACATTGGGATGCATCAGTGGAATTTAATGGTTTGAAGAGATCTTTATATTTCTCTAGAAAATAAATTTAAATGAGCTTTGAATTGACTCGACGAATGAATTTTTAACCTATAAAAACTGAAAAGAACCGTAAAAATAGGATTTGAATGCACAAAAAAATGCAATAAATATTGTGCAAAAATTACTTATTTGACAGCGCCCATCCTTCCTCATTTGATAATACATGTTAAAAACTAAGCTTATTTTGAAAGGTTATTTTAATTATCTACAACTTTTTTCATTGAAGTAGAAAAATTGCTCCATTGGTCTTCATTTTAAAAAGAAAAACTAAAAAATATCGGTTTTCCTGCTTTCATAGTTTAGAATAAAAAACTGATAATGAGAAACTTGTACGTTTTCATCTATAAATCATAATTGTAACAGTGGTAGTTTGTTTTCGGTCTAAAAAATTACTATTTCACACGGTAAGGTTTCCAACATTCTCACAAATATCGTAAGATCATGTAAGTAGTATGCATTTACAACATTAAGACAAGTTTTTATAGGAACCAGTAAGATTACAGGGGCTTCATAAGTTTTATGGATGAAAAAAGAATCAACAGAAGTGCTATCAAAATAAATAATAAAATAATAAAGACATTACGATTCTACAAGCTTTCTATAACTAATTAGTCAATCAATTGCACAGATATCATTTTACTCCTCATCTCAAGCGTTAAATCGCTTAACAGTCAATAAATATGTTATTTAATGTGTGTATTTAGGACAGTGCTATTTCGACCCGTGATTTTTCATACGGATAGACAATATTTGTATTATTCTACCACAATTAAAAATCTTAAAAGACATTTTTCTTTATATATAAAAGATAAGTTTATTATAAATATTAGAGGAAAATATTTTTAGGCTGTACTTACTAATGGTGGGCCCATGATTCGGATGCAGTTTGTTGTTATTATGGGAAATTTGCGAAATACTGAGGTCGCTTAGTGAACTGTTCACACTGCTGGTGGTACGGCTGTTTTTTGTTGTAGATAACGAATCTCCTCTTCCACGGACCCGCCGACTGCAAAATTCAGAACATTATTTTTAACTCTAACTTACTGGGTGGGATTCTTTCACAACTAACTAAACCGTGTCGGTAAATTTTGTAATAAATTAAAGTCAGGAACAAAATTTAAGATGACATGAGACAAAATGAATCTTGTTTTCGATATTTAAGTTTGTATTTCTTAACATTAAACGATATTTGGTAACATCAAGAGTCATTATTCTTTTTTATTGAAAATTCTATAATTACCAGATTAGTACTCTGCTTTCAACAATAGTAGATAATAAAAATGTATTAATTTTTTCTTCCACATTATTCATCACACAAAGTCAACCAATTTTCTAAAAAACCACACATGAACCAGATTTAGTTTATGCAGACAATGGAGTTAAAATATGATAAATGAAATTTCACACTAAAATTTTGTTCGTTATTTCCAAAATGTCACTGTCAAAAACTGATTATTGTTGTTTTATACAAAATCAAGAGTCACTGTTTCAAATAGGAGATTTTAAAGAAGGCATTCAAAAATAATTAATGCTTGGATTTCCGTTCCATTTTTACTTCCTTCTATTGATTTATAATGATTATTTCTTTTGTTGAACTTTTTTTCAAGAAACAAATATTTATTTAGTAGTGTGTGGTAATTATTAAAAGTTTACACGGCTCAAAATTTAAAGGGATACTGACATAATTTTTTCGCCGAGTGTAAAAGACGAATTTAATTCCTCATTTCAGGGACTTAAGTTTGAGTTTTGTTCGTAGGGTTTTTCTTTTAAATTATTGATGATTTATATTAGCATTATCGCAATTGGCATAATTTTACAAATGCATCGTATTGTTGCTCATAAATTTTCTAGATTTTTGAGGGAATAATTTTACAAGTTACCTCTTCCGCAATCTTATAAATATCAAATTTCTCACTCATCTCTTATTTATTTAACAACTGCTGTAGCCAGCCTTGGTACTATGGTGAATTTACTCAACATTTTTGTATCAAGTTTGTTGTTGTCAAAATTGTAAGACTAATTAATCTGCTTTTAGACTATTGAGACTCAATATAATACGGTAGTGCGAAAAATAGCGTTGATAACTTATGACTTAAGTGCCTTTAATCCCTCAGGTGCGTATTGCCCTCGATTTTGTCTCATTAAATCTAGCACTCAAGTCCCTCGTTATATAATATACTATTTCCGTTCCAGAATTATTGAGGTTTCTCAATAATTATTTAAGATAAAAGTGTAAAAAGTTGTTCTTTATTGCACGAACAGCATAGTTCAAAATACGAGTGATGTGAATGTTATTGAAAGTCTCGAGAGTGTAATAAAGGCTTTTTACCTCTGGTCTTGCTAATTCTCATAAGAAATCGTGTTTTATATAAAAAATTCTAACATTCTATACATTTTTTTTCAGAATTCAATTATAAATAAATAACTATTGATTTCAAATTCTGTATATTTTATTAGACTTTTAAACCCTTCAACAACCAAGAGTCGTTATCAGAATACGTCTGTTTTCAGTTTTATTCTGATGATACTTCTTGCCGAAATAAATATAATAGTATGTTCTCGATAACAACAAAATTGTGCATACGTGACTACTTATTTCTTTGAATTCCAAGAGAATAGATATTATGAAATTTTATCCACATTTAATTGAAAAAAAAATATTTTTTCGAGATTTATACTGAGGATCGCTAGTTTCACCGTCGTTCTTGTATATTGATTTGCAGTGGCGGCTCAAGTATAGGCACTGTGGAACTGCAACACCCCTATTTCCACTTGCTATTATTGATAACATTTATGCCCGGTTGCACAGTCTTAGTTTATCCTAAGCCTAGCTCAATTACCTTAGTAATAATTGTTGCAACAATCGTTACTCAGGTAATAAAGCTACGCTTAGGATAAACCAAAGACTGTGCAACCGGGTCTTAATGTTATGATTTTTTTTCTTTAATTCTTTCTTCATGCATGTACAGCATATAATCCTTAAGCTCATGAAAAAGGTACAAAAATCTTTGTATGGAACTGTGCGTTTCACAGAAGATCTACCAGAAGCGACACTTGCTATCCGCTGACTTTGTACATTTAAATCTGTTGGCAGGCTGAACCGAAAAGCTCAAAGAGGATATTGAAAGAACATTTTCATCTTGAAAAAATAACAATTTACAGCAGCTCAAATCACAATGTCTTTCTAATATAAGGATAACTAAGATAAAAATGAAAAGAACATGTATTCATGAATTAATCACATAATAAACGCAGGTAAAAAACCTTTCAGAACTCATTTTTTAAATAAATATGTTTTATTGGGTATATAAGCTCTGTATAAATTAACTCCTAGGATCGTAGAGCTTTGCCTGCGGTTGATGAATATCCACAGGTCTTCAGGAGATAATAACAACAATGGTTTGTTGAAGCCGATGATTGGTCATACTTCATCATATGTCAAGGATTCCCACCATTTTGTGGATTTGATTAGTGATATGACATTGACAGATAATGATTTACTTGTCAGTTTTGACGTTTCTTCTTTATTCGCGAAAGTACCTAGCATCGATACTCTGAAATTATTAGAAGATCATTTTTCAGCTGATATTGTCAAGCTTTTTAAACATTGTTTGACTTCTTGTTTCTTCATCTTTAATGGTAATTTCTACAAGCAAATTGATGATGTGACCATGGGTTCCCCTATTTCTTCTTCTATCGCTAATTTTTGTATGGAGAATTTTGAACAAAAAGCTTTAAACACTGCTATGAAGAAACCTACTGTCTGGCTACGTTACGTTGATGATGTCTTTGCTGTTTGGCCTCATGGTAGAGATGAATTGAATGTTTTTTTGAATCATCTGAACATGCAACATAGGAACATTAAATTCAGTATTGAGGTTGAAGAAAATAAGTCTTTCTTTTCTGGACGTTTACCTGGAGAAACAAGATAATGGTAAACTTATGCAATCTGCATATAGGAAGCCGATCCATACAAATCAATATTTACATGAGTCATCAAATCACCATCCTGCTCAGAAATTTTGTACTATTAAAACTTTATATCGCAGAGCCTCTTCATTATGTCATCCAAGTAAACTATCTGATGAAATCAAATTTTTGGATGATGTTTTCTTGAAGAATGGTTATAATAGAACACAGATTGAGAAAGCACAATTCTAGGCCATCTGTTCAAGATCCAAATAATAAGAAAATATTTGATACGTTGCCTTATGTAGCTAATATAACGAATAAAATTGGAAGGCTTTTACATAAATATGATATTAAAACTTCATACACTTCCAGTTTAAAAATTAGAAATCTTATTGGTAATGTTAAAGACAGATTTCCTCTACAGTATCCAGGTATATACAAGATTCCTTGTCAATGTGGCAAAGTATATATTGGATAAACCAAGAGGACTGTGGAATCAAGATTGAAAGAGTATTCTCGTCATATAAGATTGAACCATCCAAAAAAATCTGCTGTGGCTGAGCATGTTATTCAAGAATTACATGGCATTGACTTCAAGAATACGAAGCTTCTGGCTGAAGAGAACAATTGGTTCAAGAGGCTTAGAAGAGAAGCAATTGAAATAAAAAAATCACCGAATAATTTGAAATTGAATACCAGATATGAACTTAATCGATCATGGCTACCAATCATTTGTTCATAATTTCAAGAAATTTTTATCAACCAATCTACTTGCAAGAGTTACTTCATCACCACCTCCTGAAGATCTGTGGATGGTTCAGTCATGCGCCAAACCAAAAAGAGTAGAGCCAGATTGACCTAGAACCACAAGGAGTTGACAATTTCCCAATTTGGACCTTCATTATTATCTCCTCAAGACCTGCGGATTTTGAATCATCAACCACAGGCAGAGCTCTACGATCCTAGGAGTTAATATATTCTATTTGTACTTTAATTTTTGTTGTCTTGACAATTTTGTTTATTCGTTATATTTCTTTTCACTTGAAAAAGGCAGCACTTTGCTGTCGAAACGTTGCGTTTCTAATTAATTTATATAGAACTTATATACCCAATAAAACATATTTATTTATAAACGCAAGTATTTATTGAAAATTTAACGCATCGCATGCACATGGACTGCAAAGAACGTTTCGAACACTCTGATACGTAGTGTTGCCACGAGACTCGAGACCAGTCTCGGTCTCGTCTCGTATCGCCTCAAAAATTCGAGACGAGACCATAGAATGGGTCTCGAGTCAAAAGTCGAGACCGAGACGAGACCAGAGTCGAGTCTCGGCGAGAGTCTCGCGAGACTCTCGACGAGACTTGTATCATAATCACTTAAATTTCATTTTTATTTCTTCTGAAAGCAATTTTATAGAGCAAGTAGGTTAATACCGACAAACTATAGTAATAATAATTGATTTAAGATGGTTACTGATGGATAAGTTTTTGATTGAGACAATCATTTTTTCTACCTCTCTTTCAGAATATTCGCTTCATATTTAGCCTACATGACAATATTTTTTTGTCGATTGTTTTTTTAAAGTATCATTTGGTTCTATCATGTTTGGTATCAGATTACCTAAAGCTTCTACAGGAATAATTCTAGTAGAAGTTTGAAAAAGGATATTCAAACGATTGTTAATTTTTATTTGAATGATGTCTAGTTTAGTATCAATCTCAAGCATTTAGGGAGATAGGCTTAGCAGGAATATAAAAAAGATAATAAGTGAAATCCACGTTATAAAATTATACTTCCGGTGACCAAATGTCAAAACTGTATGTTCCAAATTAAAGACCCTGAAAATTTAGAAAAGAACTCTTGATTTTCAAAAATACCTATTTTATGTAGGGATTTAAATATAACCGCCATCCGTCACTTTAATAATGACAGCCGTCACTTTGACAATAACACCTGTCACTTTGACAATGACAGCTGTCATTTTGAAATATGCAATTGATTGATGCGACACTTTAAATCTATGAAACAGCGATGAAACCGGCCATGAAACTTTTGGTTAGGGAAGTACTGTGTGGCCGCAGCAGATTTTATATGATAAGATTGTACAACAGGACGAGCCCCAATACTAGCACAACACTTTCAATAGCACAAAAAATTATCGTCATAATGGAAGAATATATTATCATACTATAACTGATTTTGACTAAAAATACGTTACATAAATCGACTCCTATTAGGTGCGTGCACGTGACGTCACGGACATTTAAAAATGTCAGCCTGGTGGACCAACAAACGTTCTGTCATATGGAACACATTTAATAATACCTCAATTTAAGTGCTGTTGTTGGTTGTTTTTAGAAAAGTGAGGCTGTACAAGATTTATCTTTACGTGGATTTACTTCAGATAAAAACTTTGGAGGAAGAATTATTCCTCTAGTCATTAAAAAACAAGGAAAATGCTCTAAAAAGGAGTGATATAGCTGACACCAAAATTAAGTAAAGCCGTATCTGTAACAGGCACTTTATTGCAGGTATTTTATCTATTTGAATCTGATATTTAATATTTCAAGTGAATATAAGGTAATATTTGAAATTTATGGCTGCATAAAGTAGATAAAATATCTGAAATTATAGGTTAGAAGTAACACAACAGGATAAACAAATTGTTCAACCTGAGCATAAGTTATGTTTTGTTGTATAAACTGAAATTTTTGTATAATATCTATACAACAAATATTAGCATGATCCTAATTTAGACCTAATTATTACTATATATTTGTAAAATCGCTGAAAACTTAAACCGTAGAATTTTTCTTAATTATAGACAAACTAGCCTTTTGGACGATAGAGATAATCCTGATTGAGGACTGTTTTTAAATATAGGCAAAGCTGCAGGATTCTGCTTTGTGCAAGTCAGTAAATTGGAATTCTAAATTTTTTCCAACATTTCAAGCCAATAGCTTAACAGCAAAATGAATGACAATCAATAATAATTACTTGAAATAGAAAATTCAATTTGAACTGTCTTAGAAGATGTTTAGTTAAAAAACAAATAAATCATTCGTTTATCACAGACTTCTGTAAATATTTTTGAAGATTATAGTCATGTTTGTTAGTGTTCATAATTTAAAGTTTCATGCAAGCTTTTAGAAGTTATAACATATTCTAGTTGTACTCAGCTTCCTTCATAAGCTAAATAATCTTTAGTAATTACCATGGAAATGTCCTATTTCTTTTATCTCCACCACATATGGATCTTCATAGATAATAAACGAGATATTCTCTACAAATACCTATGTTTTGTATTGTCTGACAGAGAATAATATTCATTGATTAATCGAGATATTATGCTAAAAATGATTTTTAGAACAAAATTTCACTAAATAAACATTAAATTCACAATACGCCAACCAAGCACAATGGTTTCAAATGCAATGTTTTGGTTTGTTGGTCCACCAGGCTGGCGGGTTGCATAGATTCGACCACGTGATGCACGCGCCTAATAAGATTCCTGGTTATATTTCTGTGTTTCATCTAATTTCATACAAAATTGAATCAGATCAGGCTGGACTGGGCCGTAGGAAGAGAAAATCAATACTATTCTTACATAAATTTCAGTAATTTGAACCATATAGCCCATTATTCACAGTCAATAATATAACCTCATTTGAAAATTTGGTTTTTCCTCATCTACTTCCGAATTTGATGGTTTACACGTCGCAAATAATGTGTTAACTGAGCATGTAGTCATCTTAGATCTACCATCAATTCAAATGAACGCTTTCGTAGCCTGAATTTAGTTTATATGAATTTATCTTGAAAATCGTAGAAGAAATATCGTGTGGCGAACTAACAATATGAAATTCGGAGAATATGTTTTATAACTCAGCGATTCTTGACTAGAAATATGTGGCCTCAACCTTGTCATAATGCTTTAGTTTACACATTTGTTGCATAAAACTATTGCCTCTTTATTATCTCGAATCCTCGTGGCTCCAGTGGTTCCATTCTAATTCATAGAGACTGCTTGGAGAAAGATCGCAGTCTCTATATATCAATGTTGAAATGTCCTAGTTACATTTATAGGAACTTGAATATTGTATGTTGGTGCAAACAATATGATCGATAACTTTATGCTGTCATTTAGTTAAGAACTGTAAGTTTGAAATCAGATTCAATTTATTTTTAATCATTCTCCAGATTTATTATTAATTATAATGGTAAAATTTTATTCTATTGATACTATTATATAACGTACGAATGTCAAATCTGTCATCGAACTAAGGAAAATGACATGACCCTGTCTCTTACTTCTGGAAGACTGTCTTCAACGATGATGACATAAAATCACATCTCTAATTGCAAATTCGACGTAGGCTGAGATTATCCAATACGCAAGCGCGTTGTACGTGATCACGTGATCACAATTTCCAGAGCTGCTTAGCAATGTAGGAATAATTGTGTAATGCAAGAAATTCAAAATACACATTATTTGTAGAGTAGTGTTTTTGTGGTTCTTAGCGATTGTAAAGTGAGCCAGAAACTCACGTCTGGAGATTTATGACCAAGCTATGAAACATAATTTTGCGCACCAAACACGCAAATACATTTTTTCGGTAGAATTCATAGCAAATAATAATCAGGTAGAACGAATTGATTCCCACATGTGAGAATATGTAATTTTGAAAAATCATGGCGAGACTCTCGTCGAGACTCGAGACCGAGACGAGACTGACCTACTCGAGACCAAGGCGAGACCGAGACGAGACTGAGCTAGGCGAGACCATCACGAGACCGAGACGAGACTCACTAAAGTCTCGTCTCGTCTCGTCTCGTGGCAACACTACTGATACGAAACATTTCGCGACGAACATCAGCGAAGTTTTACGAGAGAAGCCGAGTGAGTATTAAAATCTGTTTTAAGAGGTGGATATACGGCTTAGATCATAAATAATATCTAGATGGAAAGAGTCTTATATCACATAATACATTTTTGCAAACGGTTATGCCAGAAAGAGAGGAAAATATAGGTTACGTTAGAGGGACAAGGAAATAAAATATAATGAAAGTAAAATGAAGTGAAACAAACTGCGCATGTCTATCGAATTTCATTTGCTATTTATTAAAAGTAATGTTAAGAAGATGTACTTTGAAACTAGAAGACGGTGAATGAATATAAATATGTTTTGCAGAAATAAGAACTCATTACATCATGTGTTTGTTATTTTACGGGCTTGACAAACCGAAATTTGATTATTGTCACGCTTGCGCAGTTCATTTCTCCAGCTTTCTTACAATATATCTTCCATCTCTTTGCGTCGTAACCGTTCGCAGTTTCTTCCATCTAGATATTATTTATGATCTAAGGTATACGGACCTATATCTCTAACCGAGCTTCTCTGTCTGACTGACGCTTTTGGGAGAGTTTTCTGTTGCAGCGTAGTGTATGACTGATGAAAATATCATTCAAGATGATTGAAAAAAAATTTGGTAAAGTTTGAGTTCTTGATATTAATATTAAGAGGTGTCTCTTCATGATTTTTGATTTCCCATTTTAATAACACGGGAAAAGAAATATTACCTGAGCAATATGTTGCCATAGAAGTCCGATATGAAAAACTACGTATAATAAGAAATGATCCATTTACATAATAGAAACCGAAAAAACTAACATAGCTTCAATAATTTTCTAACAAATATTCAAACAATTTATGGTGTAAATTCTTTTTTGGGAAATCGCTTTATCTTTAACAAATTTGACATAGGCAAAACTAGTTGGAAATAGAATAAATTTTTGCTGATAGTACAGATAATAGTTTGGCCCGTAATAAGAATTTTCTCATCGAAATTAATTGATATTGCTGAAATCAGATATTGACTGTAACATGCATTTGTTAATTATGTAATAATTCAAATATGTTTTATTACAATATTCTCACAACAAATAAAAAATTACGTATTCGTGTAGAAAATTCATGTTTTTCAAGGTTCTTGTTATTTGAAGTACAATAGTTGAATTAAAAAATCCATCAGCAGTAAATTCTAGATAAAATTATTCCGTGACTCGTCTACATTTAATTTAGAATACACTAGAGTTTGAGTATCTATTATATCATTAGTGTAAAATTGTGGGAAAATTCCAACATAATGAAGTGAAAATTAGATAACCATCTCATTTAAGAGAATTCAATTCATTAAAGGCTTCATTAGAAAAGAAAATAGTTACATAATATTATTAGGTTTTTTGCCTTCATTTAAATTCATTGACAACGCAAAAATTAAACAAGATTCATAGAAAAAATTAACTATCAAACTCACATTTTAGTTTTTGCTGAAGATAATGACTCTTCAGGTTTGCGAGCTGCTTTGGTAATTGTTGAATTTGGAGCTCCAATAATACCAGTAGAAACTTTAGATTTAATTTCTTTAAGTCTCACTTTAGACTTATTCTCCTCCTTTCCCTGAGAAATTTTATTCATGACTGCATCCCACCTACTTGTAGTTTTTCTGGTAGGTTTCCTGTTTTCTTGATTTTCTATATTCTGCTTTTGTTGCTCCATCATTGTTTTTACCTTAGATGTTACGTTTCTTTTAGGTACTTTGAATTTCTTAGCCGGGTTTTCGTCTTTAGATTGTGGTGTTCTTGTTCGAATATTTTTCCTAGAGCTAGGATTTGATGCAATCGATTGAGTTGGTGATTTAATTTTCTCTGAAATGATTTCTGTTGTGTCCATGATTGAAACATCTTGGTTTTCATTTACTAAAGTTCTTTCTGGATCTTGAGGTTCTTTGATTTCTTGACTGTTTTCTGAAATTGATTTGGTAGAAATTTCTGAAGGTGATTTATCTTCGTTAGGAACAGTTATTCTATTTCGTTCTCCGTCAGAAAAATCATCCGCTCTAGGATTTTCTAAATCTGTAAAAACGCCACTTGAATCCATTTCCTCCTGATTGCCAATGAAGATATCTTGCGCAGCTGGGGCTTGCGCATTAACTCCATAAAGAGTTCCATCTATAACTTGTGCTTTTCTATCCCCTCTAGGGGCATTATCCTCATGGATATCTGCATCGCTTTCCGTGAAAAAATCTGAATCTGTCATTGGATCTTGTCTTCTAGAAATTGCTCTCTGCCATTGAAGATTCACCAAAGCTGGGTTGTTAGGTTTGTGCGCCATTGGCGAATGATCAGCGCCTCTGCTGGCTGGACGCGACATCTCTCCATCTCCCTGGTAGCCAGTATCCAAACTAGTGATACTAGTTACGCTAGTAATGAAGCTATTTGTTTTTGTTGTACTAGTTGTAGATTTAGAAACATCAGTCTTTGTATCTGATTCAGATGAAGGTATAAGTAAATGAGGTTCTATAATTTCCATTTCGACTGGTTTTATTGGATCAATTGGATCTAAGGGGAGATCTTCTGGCGATGGTGTTTGATCTGATCGAGAAAACGATTTGAATGCTTCGTTTTTATCTCCGCTAATAGAATCCAATGGCAGTTCTAGATTCGTTGTTGTATCGATTAAACTGGAAAATTGATTTCCAGTTGCTAACATGTCTTCTTCTATCAAACCTAAACTAAAATCGATCATACTGTTTTCGACAGCATTTGGACTAGATAATTCAGCTTGCATACTAGCAGTTATTCTTAAAGATTTCACGGGATCAGACGAAGATTTCAAATCTATAGAATATGGTCGAGTAAGTGGCAAAGAATTTTCTTCTTTCAAGTCTGGCTCCACTAAATTCAAAGGTTGTTTGAATCCATCATTTGGTAAAGAGCCTAAATTTTCAGAAGAAGGTGTTCGAGAATTAGAAATTGTTCTATCGCTTCTCTTTGATAATAAAATTGATTTTAAATCTTCCGAAGATGGCGTTTTGGAAGAATCAAAGATTGACATGCTTGCCATTTGTTCTGGACTTAAAATCATCAAAGAAGAATCATCGCACATTTTCGAAGAATCAAATGTTATTGAATTTGTTGGATATTTCAATTCTGAGCACAAATTTTCCGAAGATGGTGTTCGGGATGTTGAATTTATTCTTTCATGCCTTTGAATGTTTATATTTTCTAAAGATGGTAATTTTTCGGTAAAAGATATTGGCACTGGATTTGGAGGAATTCTAAAATTGTCTTTAGGTACAGAGCCAAGATTTTCAGACGATGGTGTCCTTGAAACTTTTTTGTTTCTTGATAAAATTGATTTTAAATCATCAGAAGATGCTGTTTCAGCATTTCTTGCGAATGTTGAAAAATCAACCATTTGATCAGGAGTCAAAATTCCTAACGATTCATCCAACTCAAAAGAATTTTGTTTTGTCAGAATAGGTGTTTCAATAGGACTATGTACAGGTGTGACAGTCAGAGTTTTATTTAAATCTAACCCTCTTACAGCAATAAAAGTTCCATTATTTTCATTAACATTTCTTTTTAATTTAGTTTTAGGGTCTGATGAAGGAGTTGAAGCACAAACATTTGAATTAAAGCTATTTTCAGAAGGAGGTGTGTACGATTCTGTTTTGTCCAAATCTAAGTCTGCTTGACAAATAAGATTACTGGTTATAATCGATAATCGACTCTTACTACATACAGAGTTAACAGATTCAGAATTTATTTTATCCGCTAAATTCTGTTCTGTTCGGACTTCGTCATTCAAAACCACTGTTCTGTTTATTAAACTTTCATCACAATTTAAGGCATCGAGATTTCCGCTGACATTTTCGACATCTAAAAGGCTGAACGGTCCGGAATCACCTTCAATCACTTTATTATAAGTAGTATCACAACTTGTTTTTTTATTATCCGAGAGAGTGATTTTATTTACAGGCGCCAAAAGTCCGCAATCCGCGCGGCAGGAAAAGTAGCGCACACCTTTCACAAACCCGTCATGTTTACCGACCGCTTCTTCTAGTTCTACTCCACACCACAAGCCAGCGCTAAAGTCCACCTCACCGACAAACTTCAAAGTTCCAAACTGCGAGTTACCTACACACACTCTTTTACCGATATCTTGCGCTGTTAGTTCACTACTCGCCAACGACTGCGCCACTTTCTGCACTTCAGAAATATTTTTCTTCATTTGTGCGCATGGCTGTTTCTTTTCCCGCGATGACGCTTTCAATACGAAAGTAGCTTCTGCAGAATTGGCGTTCAAAGTGACCGTGCAATTTGTATCGGCGGAATTTTCATTTACTTTTGGAAATATAATCGTCTTGTTGCAATTTTGCTGCGTATTTGAAGGCGGTGACATTGTTTCCGGTTCTCTAGGCGAGATGTTAACAGTGCGATCTATTTCCGGTGGAGGTTTATCAATTATGTTTGTTTTTGTTTCAGATTTTACATTAGTTGATGGGTTGCGAATTGTTAAAGTTGGAAGAAAACGAAATTTGCCAGGGATGGGGATTCTTGAACCAAAAGTTGGGATGCGAGATTCACTCGGTGCCTGCAAAAGATAACACACACTATAAGATTCACAAAAACTCAATTCATAACAAAAATATGAGAAGAGAACTTATAATTATTGAATAAATTGTTACCACAATAATGAATCAATTCAATTTAGTTGAACTATCGACAAAATAGTGTGAAATAATCGAGCTTAATCCTGAAAAATACACTGAATACTTAGACAACAGATAAAATTGAACCAATTGCAGTGATTGTCGAACACAAATCACTATCACCAACTCAAATATTCTTAGATATAAATTATCCACTGTTTTATAAAAATAAACTGTAAGGCACACTGTTTGTAATTTTTGCTAGAACTGGTTTGCTTCTGTTACTTTCAAGTACTATTTAAGGTTATTCTTTCTAACACGAATTTAGAATGCTATTTTCATTCATAATGAAATACAATTATATTTTTTCGAACTGTACTATTAAGTAAATCCCAGGCCCCCACAACTCTCATTGCTGGTCTACTATAAATGTGTCCGCTGACTGCGTCAAGCATGTGGACGTGAGAGGTGAGAGGAAATGTTTCAAGATGGCGGATATGTAGGGCCTAGTTGCCAATTGAAAAGCGTTTGATTTTAGTGTTTGTGTCGTTGAATACAGTCAGATTATAGTAAATAAATAATAATTTAATAAAGTGATAGCCGTGTGACAAATGAACATTCAATTAAAATGCCTGGAAAATGTTTTGTCCCGAATTGTAATTCTGGATATGAGAGTTGTAAGATAAAATATAGTGTTTTTAGAGCTCCACTTGACATGATAGAAATTTGGGATAAAGCAATTGAATAAAATTATGTATACAAACACGTGAATTACACTTCTTTATTTGCTCAAAGAATTAAAGCTGAACGCGCTCGTGATTTTGAACTTTCTTCTCGCAAATAAACAGTGGTTTAATTCACTTGTATAAATAACTATTAAACTAGGTCCAGTTTCATAAATGAATTTAATTCTCATTCAAATTTACTCACAAAGTAAATTTGTATCAAGTAATTCAGATGAAATCTAAATTTTGACAATGTTAATGAATTAAGTATAAGATAATTTAAAATAACGTGTATTTGTTAAAAATAAATATGAGTGCCCTTAATACAGAGAAAACTATTACGTTGTGAAACATTATGTATAATATAGAAATATAATATTTTGAACTGAATCTAATTTTTGTTTAACTTATGTTTTCATGTTTCCTTTATTGAAAGTTCGAACAATTTTTTTGTAATTGAAAACATATCATCTATATGAATTCTTGAAGATTAAACACATTGTTAATGTGTTGTTCAAATATTTCTCAATTATTGTTAATCGCATGTGATCTCGGAATTTATCCAACTGAGTTTCTTGCATAGGTAATAATTAAATATTGAATATTACTCAATGCAACACTAATTTAACAAGTATATCAATTTTTAATTAAAGTAAAATATATGCTGTGAACATTACATATACGGTTAACTTCAATATATAAATGATTTCGTAAAATTTTGTAAGTTTAGTGTAATTATACATTAAACACTGTTGTAAAACAGGCCTTACTGATGTAGGCGTCTCTAGCGGCGACAGCGCGAACTATAACCATCTCAGCGGACGCATTTTCGGGGCGAGTTAGGTTACCTACTATGTCTTGTACCGTGGTAAATCCTATTTACTCTAAATTCAGCACACACTTCTTACTTCTATGGTTTTCACTGTTACTTTAAATGAATCGTACAAATGTTCTTTACTTTGTATCATTATAGCTTTAAAACCATAAAGAGTAACAAATTAGAAACGATAAGGTGAACCTCATTATTTTCTATTCATTTAATTTGGCTGTAATTGAAAACGAAAATTTATTTCCTTTATAATAAATATGTGCATCTACTAATTTAAAAAGAAATTAGTCGGATTTCTCCTCGTAATATTTAAATTAATTCTAAGTTTTTTCTATCTAATTTAATTCAATTATATAATTGCATATTAGATATAATTTTTCCGTGGAAATATTGACCAATTTTAGCCTTGTAATACATCAGAATACTTATGAAACATTTTGTAATATTCATAAGATATTAATCTAGCATTTAAGTACATAATATGCGCTTTAATGTTCAATATTTATATAACACCTTTTCTAGCATTCCTCATATTTAAAACTAGTTCTGAATTAAATTAGCAGGTGTGAAGGTTTGTCAATATTTAAAGTAAATGTTTTAGAAACCTAATATTACATACTAGGTATCCAATATAATAGGGACCTTCGAAAATATATTCAGCTCAAATAAACAATATCAAATAAAAATCACAAGTAAAGTAAAAGTTATTGTTTAATTAAGCCCCAATCACAATACGAAATTAGTAGTTGTTAGTGTTTATACTTTGATTTTTAAGAGCAGCAGTCACAATGCTCCAAACTAACACATTAGAATAAAAATTTCTTCTGTTAATAAAACGTACTTTGGCTCTAATTTAGGACTTCATATTAAATTTTCATAGATGTTATCGGTAACAAGAGTCAGTATGAAACTAATCTTAATTATATTATTAATCTAGTTCTCTCAAAAAGAAAATATTCCTCTTTTTACTCTATTCTGATTGACTGTAACCACTAACTACATATAATCAAAAAGTTTGGAGATTGCAAACTTTTGCGCTAACCAGAGCAGCGTTAGGCCAGTTTCATTGTTGTATATGCAAGCACACAACACCGCATATTGAACATGTAGCACTAACCACTAATTTCGTGTTATGAATATTAAGGATAAATTAAACACAGCATAATTCAATATAACAATTGTATTAAATTCCAATTAAACATTACAATAAACCAATATTCATCTAATTGAGGCACAGGGGCCGTCGGTCCCAGAGTGTAGATCTCATGTAATCTGAAAATAGAATATAACATAAGCAAATTACTTGCTTAGTGAGGAGAATCACATCCTCACACATAGATTATATACTAAACATCATCAACACAACACAGGTTATATATTCAATACCATCAACTCAACGCAGGTTATATATTCAATACTATCAACACAACGCAGGTTATATACTCAATACCATCAACTCAACGCAGATTATATATTCAATACTATCAACACAACGCAGGTTATATATTCAATACCATCAACTCAACGCAGTTTATATATTCAATACCATCAACAAAACGTAGATTATATATTCAACACTATCAACACAACGCAGGTTATATATTCAATACCATCAACTCAACGCAGATTATATACTCAATACCATCAACTCAACGCAGATTATATACTCAATACCATCAACACACAATCACACCAGTACTACACACGGTAGTACTTATCAGAACATTCGCATACTCTGAAACCACCCACAGTGGCATCCGTCAGAGTATCTAGAAACAATGCTCAACACCTTTCGAACCACATGCCTCACTGGGCTCTCAGGAGTATGGATTGAAAGTCAAGCTGAAACCCATCACTCCACCCGCATGTGGCAGATATTAGCGAAATATTGGGCACCTCCTGATACATTAAGACACTAAAGTTGGCAGGCAGGGCACCGGTGGCACGAGGCTAGCAAGTCGTGCTTCGTTGGCCACTGCTTGACTGTCACTCCCCGTCTTAAACTCACACAGAGGACTTCCCTGGAGTGACTTAGGCGTACAAAAGGATAGCAATCATACACATAGGATAATTTGGGACACTAACGTGAACAACAGCATCTCAACGCTTTCTCAACCAACATATTACATACTCATTCAACTCACGCACCTAGTAACTAAACTCATTGATTCAACTCATACCAACACACTGATTCAACCCACCCTTAACTCTTAAAGATACACTAAAACACTGTAGAACTCCACTCTCCTAAATAATAACACAAACTGAGGTAATCACTGGTTGTCGAACCGTTTAAATAACTTACGTGTTGTATAACTTCCTAATATATGCTAAAAATGATATGATTATTGATGTTACGTGAAACCTATGAAAAATATCCGTAACATGAATGGGATTTTAGTCTTGATTATGAAAAGAAAATTCACTCTTTCACTTAGAATATTTAGGATGAAGCGAATGAACTGAAAAATATCTGTGTTTCATACAATTTTATTACCCAAAAATACTATTTTTTAGTTGATATCCGTCGTAATTCTGATACCTGGTAATTTTTTCCAAAATTAAGCATAATGAGGATACTAAAATTCTATTTTTCACCAAAATTCGAAGGTACTGAAGTTACGTATACAAACTATTAGAAAAAAAAAAATGCATTATGTTCACAAGATGACGAATATCATCTGAAGGATTCTGTTTTGTAACAATATTTGAATTCTGCAATTTTACTACGGCAGTATTTGAACTTTTTTAAAGAAAACTTTTCAAAATCAATTCTCATTACGAAACTTGAGGGTAAATTTCTTATATAGGATCTAATAAATCCATAATGAATACTTTCTCATGTTCAATTATTGTATTCATTTTAAATATGAATAGTTTTTGAATTCAGTCCCAGATTTTTTGTTATATGAAAAAACGTTCTTTACTTCCCCGACTTATAGTATAATATTTTGACGAATCTTCACGTTCTAGACCCTACTGAACCCGAAAGACATAATTTAAAAAAAAGTCGGTCTGTCGATCTGTCTGGAAGCACGATAACTTTAGAACGCGTACTAATTTTTGATTGAAATTTTATATTTAAGTTTTTCATCAAAAAGCTAGGTTCAAGTTCGTAGATGAGCTTTTTTCAGCCAGTGGTATCAAAATTTTATGAATGGAACCTTTTAGTTTTTTGCATTTATGTTATAAACGGTAGTATTTATCATAAAAAATGAAATAACTAGAAGTAATCATTGAATGATTTGGCACAACATTCATGAGAAACATTTTCCAAAATTATAATAAGAATCATAATATGGAGCTAGAATTATTATCATTCATATTTTGACATGACATGCAAATGTTCGTCAATTGATTTTTAAAATAAGTAATTTGGCTCTATCGTGTTTGGTATCAAATTAAAGCTCTTGTGAAGATAATTCTAGTAGAAGTTTCACTGAGGATATTTAAACGATTGTCAATTGTTTCTTTCACAAATCATTCAAATGATGTCTATTTTGGTATCAACTTCAAGCTCTCGGGGAGATAGGCTTATTAGATATCAAAAATAAATATTAAAGTAGTGGAATCCACGTTACCATCTTCCGGCGATCAAATGTCGAAAATGTATGTTCCAATGAATTAAAGACCTCGAAAATCTAGAAAAGACCCCGAAGAACTCTGTATTTTAAAAAATACTTTGATAATGACAGTTGTCACTTTGACAATGACAGCTGTTACTTTGACAATGACAGCTGCCACTTTAACAATGACAGCTACCACTTTAACAATGACAGCTTTCACTTTGAAATTTGCAATTAATTGATGCGACACTCTAAATTTCTACAACAGCAATGAAACTGGTATAAAATTTATGACTGGGGAAGTAATGTGGTGGCCACAGCGGATTTTTTCTTTTGGATCCGATTCCTTCCCTTCGCTTTTTTTTCAGAAAAACAGTTTTTGACAGTGTATCCTTATATCCACGATTTTTTTCTTGTGTTATAAAACCAAACTATGTATCTTGTAGACTGTAGAGAACATTATAGAGATGGTATTTTATAGTATACGATGTATTTTTCCAACCGAGCTCTTAAACGTAAAGTAATTTGCTCCAAAAGTTGGATGTTTCTTCAAAAAATAATTTATTAGTTACTTTTTGAGTTCATATTTTTAATCAAAGAAGACTCATTCGGGATCGGAGCTCTATTCGTGACCAATGGGGGATCCTCGGAGGCCCATGGAGGACACTTTTGTATTCATATGGATTCAGTTCAAAATATTTTGTAACAAGCAATAGAAAAAACACAATAGCCCAAATTATCTTCGCTCGCGCTAATTCAAACTTTTTATCATTTTCTTTTGAAATTTGAACCATATATCGAGAAATTGTCAATCAAACAAAACCTGTCAAAAGTTCTTTAAGCATTTTTGACTGAGTAGCCAGTGTTTCAAAAAATTTCTGCAAGTTTTTACCAATTCTTATATATAATTTGAGGTAGTTTCGTGCAAAGTTTCAGTTCACCTCAAACAACGAAATAGGCTTATAGAGGCGCATGAATGAATGAATGATAACCAAATCACCGTGATGTAACTATCATATCGATCTTGACTTTTTTGTGTCTACAGCTAGAATGAATAAAAAATTAATTAGGACAATTTTCCTACACAATATAATTCAGATTGGAAGAAATTATTTGTATTCATCAAAAAAGTTCCACTATAAAGTGTGAATTCCCTTAGTGATATAAATTTAAAATCTGTAGTTTTCTGTATTTTGTTTTTAAATATCACATTTTCTGACATTTTATTTTATTTCCTTCATTTCCATGCCAAAAATTTCTCTAAATCCAGACTATTTGATTATACTGCCGCATACTGAAGATTATATTTTACTTTGATAATCTGACGGCTGTAGGTGCTTTACTTATTCACTCAACAATAATGAACCCAATTATCATAAATACCTTACAAGGCCATCTCACAACCCCAATTTCAGATAACCTTGCTAGGAAGGCACAACACAAGGTACTCCACAATTTCAACAGTCTAGAGACCAGTACTGCTTGTACGATAGTCATTTGTTCTCGGATCACATAACAAATGCAAAACGAAAGACGACCTCCAAGGTGCACTATAGAGTTACAGTATATTATAAATAATGCAACTATTAATTAAAGCGCACGATTGTTTCTCAGGAACCAAAGACATCCAAAGGTGATTGTAAATATTGTGAAAAACAAATATTTGTTGGAGTTAATCAGTTTTGCTGAACAAATATTTTAGTCGGCGATTTGAGATAAGATTTTAAATTGAATTGTATTTTATTGCAAAAATTTTACTTTCTTTCTTCAGGTGATAAGGAATATCAAAAAACAATTTTTAATTGCAGTGTAACATAGACTAGAATTATTTTTTTTTACAAATATTAACATTTCTTTAGAGCGAAATTTAAGGTATAAGTATTTCTTATTCAATGTACAAACTATGATGACGACATGCACCTACAACATTGCAAAATGATAATAAAAATCATTTTTACTGATTTTAGATAAATCATAAACTTAATTTCATGTAAAAGCTATTATTTTATGTTCTATGATAATGTATAAATTTTAAATTTGACCTTCGGTATATTCTGTAGTTTCTTTCAATTTTACTCATTATTAACAAAAATCCTTTGTTTTATTAAACACATATACGTGTTTTCAACGTCCTTAAAGTCTAGGAATTTTTAGAAGAGCTGATGTCAAGGACAATTTTTTATTCTGAAAATTTCAATATTTCTCACCATTCACAAATGATTATAAATAAACTAACATTGACATAACAATATCTTTTCGCAGTTAACACTTCCCATATTTGCGAAATGTCGCCTGGAAATGTAATTATTATGTAATATATTTTCTCGAACACTGTTTTGGAATTTGCATATTCCATAACCAAAAATTAAGTTGGAACGAATGACATTCCAAAAAATCGTTTAGAATGATTCCGTACGCCGTTCAGAATAATTCTGTAAGCCTTTTGAATCAGAAGCTGTTAGTTTGGCTACTACCATGGTTATTTCCTAACAATTCAAGTATTCATATCTGGATTTGACGTTTGACATTTAATATTTTTTTAAGTTTCCTCTGAAATATTGGTGAGTTTCCAAAACCTTGTTAGAGAAAGTATAGTCTACAACATGTTTGGAATGGCGTATTCCACACTCGCGAACCGTAATCCTCGCCTTCGGCTCGGTTTACAAACTTTTCGCTCGTTCAGAATATAGGGCATTCCAATACTTATTGTAAAATATACTATTATGCAATAGATTTTGCTCATTAGAAACAAAAATTTAATTGTAACGCATTTTTTTAAAAATATTTTTATGGTAATCAACAAATTGCACATTTTTTATGTATAAACAAGAGTCAATAAAATAAGTTTTCAAAGAATATAAATTTGACGGTTCCTTTATTGTTAATTAAATTATTGAATGAACAACTATTATTATAGATGATATGGTTTCGTTCAAGGCCTTTCGCGCATTTTCATTTTCGAAATTTCACTCGAAAACTAGACTATAAAAAAAGAAAGTGTTTCAAAAAAGTCCAGCAAAAAAACGTTGTAATTATTTCGTTTTTTGTATACAAACATAAGTAAAAGTAATATATCGGAATGCAATTACCTTACTAATTTCCATCATTCCACTATAAGAAAAAAGAAACTCCTCTAGATATACTAGATTTAATTAACACTGACACACATTTTGACGTGTCATCAAACATCTTGTACTCAAGACTGAGCACATTTGTAGCATGTGTTCAATGGTTGCTAAGCAAAAAGAAACATTAAGACACTTCATTAACCACATGGTTAACTAAATTAGACCTTATTTGTTTACTTCCATTAATATTTTTTGTGCTAAGTACAACATGTGTTACAGAAGAAATAATTTTCAATGGATTCAAAGAAAACTAATTTTATTATCATTTGCTTAGTTTTTGATTGATAATATACAGGATGCTTCAAAAGGAATATTCTAGAAAAGAAATAATAAGAAATATTTAGGGAGATGGGAAATAGACTGTATGGAGATATAATGTGTTCTCTTCTATCTTCCCCTGATAAGACATTACAAAATATGAGTATTACTGATAATGCGAATAATGATTATTGTGTTTGTTTCTTTTTTTAGTGCGCAAATTAGGAATGACGTTCTTTTACCTAGTTAATATCCTTCAAACGGTGGGTACCATTCTTGTACAAATTACAAGTAGATTCTGATTCTATTTACGAAAAATTTGCTCCTGTTATCAATTTAAGTATCGCTAAAATATAAAAATATATCTTTGGAGATATATATATATATATATATATATATATATATATATATATATATATATATATATATATATATATATATATATATATATATATATATATATATATATATATATATATATATATATATATATATATATATATATATATATATATATATATATATATATCGACACCTCCATCGAAAAAGGTTGTAACTCATTTTGCATAGTTCTGAATAAAATTCAAAAAACTGAAAAATCTGAATTGAAAAATTTATTTCGAAAAAATGTGCAGTTTCATTGCTTTTTGGGTAACTGCATCCGAAAGAATGGGATATTTGCCGCTCTTCATTATATCATAGCACTTCTAAGTGCAGAGGGATATGAAATTCAGTGAGATACAACCCTATGCTGTGATGAGATTCTTCGAAGAAGAAAGTTGTAACTAACACTTACGACTCTAATACAAACCAAAAGAATTATAAATTTCAGGTTCTGTCATTTGAAAAGACTTGTCTTTTTTAATATTCGATGAAATACTGTTGTAGGTTCAAATAAAAATACGTAGATACTATACTTGTGTTTATTGCACTACAAAATGAAACAAAATACTCGTACATACCTATAGACGAAAAAACAACTGAAATAAATCATAAATGAATAACTTAAAGTAATTATTAAAAATACTAATATTTGCTCCAAAATCAAGATTAACGGAATATCAGGTCTTGATTTACTCTGAATCAGACGAATATTGCAAAGCAGAATCATTGTACCTCAAATTTTTGTAGAAATTATGATATAAATTTGGGATAGCTTTGGAGGAGCAAAGGCTGTTCAAGTCCTTATATTTTGCTTTTGAAATAGGAATTGAGTCTTTGTACGCACAAGGTATAACAATATCGCCGACTGAATTTTCTCGTCCGTTTCTTGATTTTCTAGTGACATGTGCGCGCTGTTTCCTCTGTAAATCAATCAAGTAACTAATCTCCGATAAAAGATCATAGCTCAGGTGTATCAGCTTTGGATTTTCGCTTCTGATGTTCAAATGCTTAACTTTATTCCATTTGATTTTATTGTTATCCGTGCCTAGCTGAAAGTTACTTTGTGTATTCATGAAATTTTTAAAATTGAGAATTTCACTTTGATTCATCTCATGTACGGAATACGGTTTACCTGATGTTTTAGCACAGCGAATTATCGTAATCCATTGCTCAGGAACATAAACAGTTTGATTTTTCTTGCGTCTCTCTATAAGAGCGTGCATAGAGTCACCCTCGTTCTGAGTGTGCCCTACTTCGAAAAAAACGTGCGTAATATTGATATTAAACTTTTCCACAGCATAGGCATACATAGAGAAGACGATTCGGTTCCTATTTTGTCCCGCGCAATTATCAGAGTAAAAAACAAAATCCTTGAACCCCGCCTCAACCTTGCTTTCAATAAATAAGTAGACACAGCTACTAATCTCATTAGCCCCTTTTTTTCCAATAGTTTCATCCCATACATAGCAAAATCCTTCACTCTTGCCTACGTCAAAGATCGTGAAATTATAAACAGCTAGTTTTCTCTTATAATAAAATAAAGATACTTCAGACATAGGTGTGGAAAGGATTTTTTGTAAATCATAAGTTGCTAAGACAAATGTTCTGCTTTGCTGAGAAATGGATTTGTGTTGTGCTTTCATTTCTCTAACTACGAATTTAGATGCAATATGAGAAGTATAATCTCTTTCTAAAGCTTCTTTCTCTTCACATGAAGCTCTGTTATATACATCACATATTGCACACAGGTCTTTCTTGGGCTTGAAGAAGTCAATGTTATATTCATTGTAAAATATATCTCTATACTGCCTTTCGGTAGCCTTTAACCCCGATTCATAATTATTTTCCTCTAGCCACATATTATAGAGCCTATATAGTTTTGGAAACGTTAAAGATTCTTCAAAATACTTTTTTTGGGATCTAGACCTCACGTAATGTGAATCGACAATAGGTATTTGTGAAATATGTTCTCTTACAGTGGCTTTTATATCTTCAGCTATTTTGTTTTTTCGATTAGCATGACGGCCACGTTGATCATCCAAAACAACACAACCAGATTCTTGCGAATCAATTTTCTTAAAGATAGTGATAGCCCATTTATCGGTTATATCTAGAGTGTCAAAAAACATCTTCTTACATATCTGGATTTGTTCGCCTCGAACAATAAATGAGTACTTATAACTCCAATGACGTCTAGAGGTTTCAACTGTGGCTAACAGAATTTGTTTTCTTGATACTCTTTCAATACATCTACTTACAAATTGCACTTGATTATTGTGATCACCAAGGGCCCAAAATTGAGTAAAAATTGAGTTCCTCTGTTCTAGCGTCAGCTTCTCAGAGCATTTTCTTCTGCAGCTTTGATTGCAGCCTGGTTTCATTTCTTTCTCCTTTATAGTTTTGCCACGCTTATTTATAAACTCTTGTCCTACATTTTTCTGTCTCTTCTTAACATTGCATTGCCATGTGCTTGCAGTAGCGTAACTAGGATTTGGTGGCCCCCCCGCAAAACAAAATGTGGGCCCCAATGACCTTTTCAAAATTCAGTGATTAGATGCAAGAAAACAGTCATAAATGCAATATTTTTCATAATTCTTGAAGGTAAAAAAATAATTACAAAAAAAATGATAATTCACATATTTAATATAAAATTAAAATGAATATCGATTCCTCGGGATTTTTTATTTGCAAAATCTATTATAAGAATTTTTAAATACAAATTTACTGCTGCATGATGTTTTATTGCCAAAAGAGCGAGATTAATAATTCTATCTTGATTTATGCTGTTTCTAAGATAGGATTCAATTATTTTTAATTTGCTGAAAGATCTTTTCCTACAGACACTATAGAATGATACCCATTCCACACGCTATAGCGTGCGGAATAGGGATCATTCCGCACGCTCAGAGGTTCCTAAGAAAGCCGCGTGGCGTCGCAAAAAAACTATTTCATTACTGTCATGATTTCAATTCTTTCTGATTTTCTTATCATTCCTCTTCAAAATGGAGTCAATATAAGTGATTTTATCAACATTTGATGAATTGGAATATGATCAATGAAGCAAATTCTTTCTCAGAAAACGGTATATTTTGGTTATAGATATTCACGTGGACACTTTTGACTGTAGAAAAATAACATCCGTCACTCGTGCGAAACGATCGTACCATGCTCATGTGAATTCTGCTACTCAACTTCGTCTCGTGGCTGAATTATTCACATTCGCATGGAATGATCTCCATTTCGCACTTGTATCGGAATATACTATTCTGCTGCAGCCGCAGTGACAGGAATGCTTAAAAATAATAGTAAACCTCACATAAATCATTTTCGATAAATGAATATTTGATTAAAATAATATCTATCATTTCATGAATAGTTGTATTGGCATTATACCGTATAATTTAATTGCATCAGGAAATTTTTTGATAAATCATCGCTATAATGTTTTTATAATTCTATTGCCGACATCTGGAGTTCTTTTTCTGATAATGTTGGCAAAATTCAAAAAATATTTGCAATTTTTAACATTTCCTTAAATCTATTTTTAATTTGTGAATTGACTATGTCAACTTTTCTATAAAAAACATTAACTTTAAATTTATATTCGGCGTTAACAATATCGTAGTCGTTACATCACTCATTAAATTGACGTTTTCTTTTTGATTTTCTTGTACCTTTAGACTCGGGTATATTATTTTCCATTTTTTGCAAATACTTTCAGATTCGGATTTTATCAAGAAATTAGAGTTAGCATGTTTGAAGCATCGGCAACGACAATTGACAATAGATAGTCGAATATTTTTTAAAATCAGGTATAATTGGCAGCAGTAATAAACTAAATATATTATTATTTGGGTACAACAATCGCAATAATTATGACTCAAATGTAACTTGGTTGGGTGATATTTTCATATCCAAGTGGTATATTACAGTCTCGTGGCAAATTGTGTTGTGCCCCCTTAACTGCGCGGCCCCCCCGCATTGCGGGGTTTTGCGGACCCTATTTACGCCACTGTGTGCTTGAATCTCTCTTTCTCTTACGCCCAGGAGTACTTTTTTTCGGCATGTCCCTACCTATCTTCCTTTCCTCCCTGTTTATCATATTTTCATTAACAAATACGTCATTATTCATGTCAAAAACACTAGTATTTGGTAAACAAGAATCTTGAGCATTTTCCGCGCCAGTTCGACTCAAAATATCGAGCTCTTGTTTGTTTCTTTCATTTGGCGCATCGTATTTCCCATCATCTGGAACAAAAACACCAATTTATTCAAGTTCTCTTTGTTGAACAAAAATATTCCATTAATCTATGATATGGGACATCAAGAAATGTGCAGGTGCTAATAAATCAGAGTGATTTTGTTTTTTATGATGTGAATTCATATAAAAGTTCACTAAGCGTGTGACTATAAGTTACAACTATAATAAACAAATTATCTCACCCCCAAAGACAGATGGAATATATTCAGACACTTCTGGAGAGAACGGTTCTCTTTCGTGACTTGAATTTGAGTCGTTATATAATGGCTTCAAGATAATGCTGCAAGGTCGTAAATTCTGTTTGAATCTTAGTAAATCTTCACCAGTTTTCAAAATTGGCATCTTTACTGACGAATTTGATATTAATTCATTTCTTGAGGCAGCATTTTCTGTTGAAACAATATCACTGAGCTTAACAATAGTTCCCGGATTGTCTTCCTGAGGAGATGATGTACCTACACTGGAATCTGTAAATTATGAATTGGATTTAGAGCTAACTTTTTTGTGTGTCTTTTAAACATTTTAAATAGTATCATGAAGCGCGTTAGATACTGAAACTGGAAACAAATTTCGAATACTTATTAAAGAATAAGACGATATGAACAACAAAAAATGTTCGGAACGAAATGATCTACGACAGCGAAATGAAAAATATCAAAAAAGTGGGGTTAGGAAAGAATTGAGTAACTTACCTGTCTCACTATTTATTACATCGTTGTATCTCAACGCTAGATCCAATATATGTTGAGATCGATTCATTTTCTTTACACTTAAGCTTACAAAAACTTCAGAACAATTTCCACTAACGAAGCTGAATCATGAGCTGACAACAATTTAATCTAAGACAAAACAATAACTCAAATAAAGTGATTTCTGGTGACAGACAATGAAAACAAATTCACATGGAACAAGGTTGTATCTCAAGATACGGTATGCATTTTTATCTTTACGGTAAGAGCCATGGAAGGAACAAGGCTGTATCTTGTATGACGTCCTTATAACTGCTGAAAGGCAAAAATTGAATGATAATGAAAAAGACGGTAGATATGTTACAACCGTTTTGAAGCTCAAGCAATTTTCTCAAGTCGATTTACGCCTTTGTTCTTTTGCGTATTTTCATAACGGTGAGATGTAGAGGTATGTCTGTAGTACTGCCATATAAGTCATTTTTTGCTGTGTATGACCGTAGTGAGAAGTCAAAATGGGTTTAAGTTGACTTACGGCCTTGTTCGATGGGGGTGTCGATATATATATATATATATATATATATATATATATATATATATATATATATATATATATATATATATATATATATATATATATATATATATATATATATATATAATCAAATACAAAATTTCATCGCTCTACAGTTAATCGTTTTCTGATTTACCCAAGAGATTTTGAAAATTTGTCAAGTAAAATGCGCTTTCAGCCAAGTCTGTTGCTGTGGAAACAGTAGGCCATTATTCTTATACTACAACATTCCTCAATACTGATTTCCGAAATTCTACGACTACCAACAGATCTGATTTTATGCGCAAAATTAAAAAATAAATTCCTACTGAAATGCACTTCTAGCTCAGTCTATTGTTATGAAAATAGTAGGCAATCATTCAGATGCTACAGCAGATCGAAATCAAATTTCAATATTCTACACCAGATCGTTTCGAATTTATGCGAAAAATTCCAAAAGACTGTCAAGTAAAGTGCACTTCCGGCTCGGTGGATCTGAATAAAAATAAAATACGAGCATCTAGACGGTATTATTGCTTCAGACCTTGTGTGATAGACTGGTGTTGTTAGAGCTCTTCAATTTTGATATTTTTCGTGGTATAGTTCATAGTTTAAAACTTGTGTCTTCTTTCATTGTGTGCACCGCATTATTCTCTATCGGTAGAATATAATCTTTGGGGTGAGTCTCTTCAAATAACACATATTTTTGATTTCAAATAGTCTATTTCAAGTCTTTTACTCAGCTTGTGTAGCCGATTCCTTTTCATGCGTGCCTAGCTAATTAAATTAATTAGTGCTTGTCACTACTGGGTGATTGTCTAAAACTCATAATTACTGGGTGTTTGTTTAGTTTATTTTATAATATCATGGGCGACTCTAAATGTTTCTGCTGTAAGAAAAATACAGATAGTCACAGACTCATTACCTGCTCTGTATGTAAGAACAATTTCAATATTGAATGTGTTGATGTTACCAGCGCGGAAGCTCGTAGGTTACGTGCTTCCAAGTCAGGTTTAAAATGGAACTGCGAGAACTGCATCAGTTTAGGAAATGATATTGATAGTCTCAAAGCAATTGTAATTGATTTGCAAAATAATATTGTTGAGCTGAAAAAGTCAATCAGTTGTTTGCAAGATTCTCAGTCTTCGCCCCATTTGGTGGAATCAATCATACAAGAAATAACTGAAAGGCAAAAACGCTCTTATAATTTTATGATTTATGGTTCAAAAGAAGATTCTTCTCTAACTAAGCAGCAGCTTCTTGATAGTGATATGTCTATGGTTGGTACTTTACTTGATGATAATGATATTAAAGACTGCACAGTGATTAAAACTTTTCGTCTTGGTCGCTTTGATGCTACCAAGGTACTATCCCGTCCTCTAAAAGTTCAACTATCTAATATAGAAGATGTTACTAAAGTCATCAAGAACTCGAAGAAGATAAAAATTAATCCAACTTGGAAACATTTGACTATTTCTAGGGATCGTACTAAAATGGAAATAGAATATTTTAAATCAGTTAAAGATGAACTCAACAAGCGATCCATATCTGGTGAGAAAGATTTAGTAATTAGGTATTACAATAATGTTCCAAAAATTGTGAAGTCCAATTCTTTAAACTAAATTTGCCCAATAGTAGCCCAATTTCACTTAATTGTTATTACCAGAATACTCGGGGTTTAAATTCTAAAAGTAATGTCTTCTATGTAAACTGTTGTTCTGTCTCCTTCGATATAATTATTTTGTCAGAAACTTGGTTAAATAATTCTTTTTTCAGTTCTGAATTATTTCCTCCTGAATATAATATTATACGAGATGATAGAAATTTTTCTCTGGTTAATCGTACCAGAGGTGGTGGAGTTCTAATTGGGTTGAGAAATTCTATAAGTTACAGTGCTATTGATACTATTGATATAAAAAATTTAATACCGTTAATCGATATTTGTGCTTGTAAATGTCATTTTTCTAATTTTAGTTTTATAATATGTGCTTTATATATACCACCAGATTTGAATTTAAATGATATGGAAGTATTTACTGATGCACTTCAATTGTTTCTTGTGAATGAGAACGTCTTACTTATCGGTGATTTTAATCTGCCGAATTTATCGAACGCCTCTCAAAACTGTGGTAAATCTTCTTCTTTTCGTAGTTTATGCGAAGTTCTTAATCTTACTCAGTTTAACGATGTTTGTAATACATTTGGTAATACTTTAGATCTAGCATTCTCTAACTTTAACACTTTGCAAATTAATAAATCTGATTTTTCTCTAGTCAAGGAAGATTTGTATCATCCTGTTTTATTAATAGATTTTTTTCTTCCTCGTTCTATTACTCAGAGCAATTTTCCTTCAGCCGAAAATGTTCGCTATAATTTCCGGAAAACTAATTTCAATTTGTTATATGACGGTATATGTGAAATAGATTGGTCTTTTTTGAATAATTTTAATGACCCAGATAATGCTTTGAATGAATTTTATAAGGTTCTCTACGATACTTTTGATAGATACGTTCCCAAACACAAATCATCTAATTCAAGTTATCCTCCGTGGTTCACCTGTGATATCAAGTTCAATATTAAAACTAAGGATTATTATAGAAAGAAGTGGATTAAGTCCGGACAAATTCTCTATCTTAACGAATTCAAAAGAGTGAGATCTCTCATAAAAACCCAAATAAATTCATCTTATAAAGAGTATATGAGCTCAGTTGAATCAAATGTTAAATCAAATCCGAAAGAGCTGTGGAAATATGTTCACTTGAAGCAAGGGAGCTCTCGAATTCCAGGTAGAGTAAACTATAAAAATATTGAATACAGCAGTCCTGTTGATATAGTAAATACATTTGCTACATATTTTTCCGAATTCTTCAATACTAGCTCTTCTTTTCATGATAATGAAGATTTCACTTACTCTTCGTCGTTCTCTGTTGAACCTACTACAGAAAATCATTTAATTACCTTGATGAATAAACTTTCTAATAAAACATCAAGTGGGGAAGATCAAATACCAAGTTTTCTAATTAAGGATTGCAGATTTATCTTCTCCAAACCACTATTAATAATAATAAACTTAGCTATCAATTGTTCTATCTTTCCCAAAAAATGGAAAAATACAAGAATCACACCAGTTCACAAAAAAGGTGATAAAGCAAATATTGTTAACTACAGACCCATATCTATCTTAAATAATTTCGCTAAAATATTTGAAATGGTAATTTACAACGCTCTTTTTGAGAATACTAAATCCCACATCTCAATTAATCAACATGGATTCATGCCAGGTCGCTCCACTGTTACTAATCTGGCTTGCTTCTCACAATATACTTCCGAAATTATTGATGTGCGAGGACAAGTTGATACGGTTTATAGTGACTTTTCTCGTGCATTTGACTCTATAGATCATGGTTTACTCCTACATAAGATAAGTGCCTTTGGTGCATCTCCTGCATTATTACAACTTCTTCAATCATATCTTTCTAGTCGTAGCTGTTGTGTTCATTACAATGGTTTTATTTCATATGAATTTGTAGCCACATCTGGAGTTCCCCAAGGCTCTAATTTGGGACCTTTGCTGTTTATACTTTTTATTAATGAGCTTTTGTTATCTTTTACTTGTCCTGTTTTGGCTTACGCTGATGATATAAAAATTTTCAACTGTATCTCATCACATATTGATATTGATCTTTTAAAAACCAACATATATCGCTTAGAAGCATGGTGTGAACATAATAAACTTCTGTTGAATGTTGGAAAATGCTTCTTAATATCATACACTCGTAAACAAAATCTCATCGAATACTCTTATGAAATGGGTGGAGTTACTCTTTCACGATTGTATTCAACTAAAGACTTAGGTGTTACATTTGTTTCTGATTTCAATTTCAGCTTGCATATAAATAACACTTGTACATCTGCTAGCAAAACATTGGGCTTCATAATTAGGATATCCAAAGAATTTCTTGACTTAGCAGTTTTGAAATCTTTATATTTTGCTTATGTTGTAAGTAAGCTGGAGTATGCTAGCCTCATTTGGTATCCTTACTATGCAAATCAATGCTTACAAATTGAAAGAATACATCGCAGGTTTCTGAAGTATCTTTCCTATAAAATAGATGAAATTTATCCTAACAGAGGAATTGATCTTAACTTACTTCTTGAACGTCATTCTATGGATTCTTTAGGTTGCAGGCGTGAAATTTCATGTGCCAAATTTCTGTGGCTCTTGATACACAATAAAGTTGACTCTCCATTTCTGCTATCTAGAATACCATTCCATGTACCAAGACTCGCATCCAGACACTGTAGGACTTTCAATACACCAACTGCTCGAACTGATGTACTACGTCGCTCTCCTATTCATATCATGTGTTTTTATGCAGAAGTATTATATGAAGATATTTTCATGAATTAAAATATCCATAAATGTGTAATATTTTTAATTTATATTTGTTTATTATCTTATATATGCATTTATTATATTATATTTTTCTATATTTTTCTTTGTAATTTTGCCCTGTAATTGGCTTCTGTTGGGCAATAAAATCTTTATTATTATTATTATTATTATTATTATTATAATCGTCCTAAATACTGAATTCCAACAATCTACGTTCAATCGTTTTGGATTTATGCGGAAAATTCAAAAAATGTTTCGAATAAAGTGCTCTTCCGGCTTAGTCGATAGCAATCATAATGCAAGATGTACAACTAGATATTATAAAAGTGCCTAATACAAAATTTAAATATTCTAAGACTGATTGTTTGGAATTTATGCGGAAAATTCAAAAAGTCTGTCATATAAAGTGCACTTCCGCCTCAGCCGATTGTTACCAAAATAAAAGATGACCATTGAGATGCTACAGCAATTTCAAATGCTAAATTCCAGTATCCTATGGCTGATCATTCTGAATTTATGCAGAAAATTTAAAAAAAGTTTCAAGTAAAGTGCACTTCTGATTTAGCTGATCGCAATCATAATGCAAGATGTACAATAAGATGTTATAGAAGTTATTTATACGAAATTTTGGTCTGGCTGATACTTACAAAAATAGCAGATAACCATTCTGATACAACATCAAGTTTAAATACTGAATTTCAACATCCTACGGTTGATCATTCTGGATTTATTAGAAAAATTCGAAAAAAGTTTCAAGTAAAGTGTACTTCCGGTACAAATGCTTGGAACCATAATGCGAGGTGCACAACTAGACCCTATACCAGTCTTAAATACAAAATTTCAACATTATACGTTTGACCAGTTTTAAGATTTGCGATTTACGCACGCACGCACGAACATACGTACCGACATCAAGCCAAAAATAGTCAAAATGGATTCAGGGATATTAAAAACGGATATTGCCATCAAAATCTCGATAGGTGAATTTTGTCGGTTTCACAACACTTCATTGTACTCTGTAAAAGTAAGTAAAAATGGGGAAACTAAGTCACAGATTTTTATTTTTATTTTTCCTCTACAGTTTCGATCCCGTCTAGACCATCCTCAGTAAAGAAACAACATATATGTTCAATGGTGAATTAAAGACATGAGTTACTATTTTTTTCATTTTTTATAAAAGTAGATGAATCATGTTTTTATTGCACAATCAAACATATGTTGTTCGACTACATATGCACAATTTATTTCACTCCTGAGGAAGGTTCAGGTGAGACCGAAACTGGACAGTAAAAATCAAAAATAAATCTGAGACTGAATTTCCTTATTTTAATATCTACATTCAGAGGATAATTTATAGAAATGTTTCTGAATATCAATTTAAAACAAGGAATCACATTCAACCAAATTTTTTCAATACATCATTATTCTAGACATTTTTTCAGAATTAAATTATGATCAAATAGATTTTTTGATTCAAATTCTGTATATTTATTCATTTTTGACGTTTCGACCCTACCATCAAGGGTCTTCATCAGAAAAACAATGATACACAAGGACGATGTTCTAGTGTGTTGTATTAATTAATTATTTTTTAATAAATAGATTTTTTTGTTTTAATTCTGTATATTTATTTTGACGTTTCGACTTTCTATCCGAAAGTCTACTTCAGAAAAAGAAAACTTTCGGATATAAAGTCGAAACGTCAAAATAAAAATAAATATACAGAATTAAAACCAAAAAAATCTATTTATCATCATATAATTCTGAAGACATGTATAGATCATTATTTCTTTTTTCTTTTTTGACAATAATTGTCAAGACTTATATTATTGATTTCTCTGTTTGAGGTTGTTTCACGTGGGCTTTCCTCAGACCTTGGCTGAATGCCATAGGAATTATTTATCTATTAAATGGGGAACCCCCGTTTTCACATCTAGTCTCCTGTATATTATAAGCACAGTTTTGCAAAAAAAAATAAAAAATACACTATTATATTCACTTTGGCTGTCTCGCCGGCTGGCGTGACGCTGAATTCTTAGGAACTACAGCACTTACAAACTTGAAACTGGTCTAAATGAAAGCTGCTGTTCCGTAGGTTTGCACAAACTGCTTGATTTTTTTATTTATACACCTAGTTTTGGTTGAAAAATCAAATAAAAATTCAAAAGGTAATTACTGCTGAACTATGTACAGAGTGATCAAAAATGATTGTCCGTGCCGCCTTGTTCTGATTTTTTCTTTGCCGCCTGCTTGAGATAGCAAGCTTCAAGTGACAGATGACAGTTCCTCTGAAAACACTATTCTAACCTAATAATTTGGTAGAATAATAATAAATTTTCAATAATCATTCAATAATACAGCTTTTTACTTACTTCCTTGTTTTTTGAATCAGATTATGGATAAATCCGTCATAAAATATGCAAAATATACGCCACTTTGTTCTTGAAATGTCGGTAACGCAGTAATGAAAATAAATAAATTTATTCTAACTTCATTCCGTGAAGATAGTTTTGATCATAATGCGAACTTTTGCTAGTCACGTGATAGACAGTCTTTATTGATCACTCTGTATAATTGAAATCTGAAAATTGCTTCACAGAATGAGCAACAAGTCAGTAATTACAACAAGATATTGACAAGCAGTTTTCGATATTAGTATCAGAAAAAATTGAACTGTCGATGATCAATTATCTTAAACCTGCTTGATTTTAAGCTCAGTGAACTAACAAACATTCATGAACTTCGAAAAATGCGCTTTGATTATCAAGATAATTCTCTAATTTTTTAATCTCCAGATACTCGTCTTGTTTATTTTTGTCTCATTGTTTTTCTGATGAGGACCCTTGGGGAAAGGATAAAAACGTCAAAAATAAATAAATATACAGAATTTAAATCAGAAAAACCATTTAACCAAATAATAAGGCAGAATATTTCATAAATCAAATCTGTCAGCAATTTGTACAAATTTAAAAGCCACTGTTTGTAAAACATCATATTGTCAAAATGACATTATCTAAATATTTCAAGCGAAATAATTCTTCGAGTCATTTTCATTGCTCACATTTATAATATACCATATAATTTCTACCATAAAAATTTTCTACCATCTGATTCTGTGTAGACATTAAAATAAATATCGGAGAATAACAGTATTATTTTACCTTCTTCCGTATGTGTGAGTAGTATTCGATATTTTTTCATGTGAAGCACGTTTTGGTTTCCTAAATACCATTTTTATGGTTGAATATATAAAACTTTTATTAACCTAATAACTAATATTAACAATAAAAGAGCTCAGGAATTTCAATCATGACCTACCATGACCTCACGTAAAATTCGTCCTAAAAGGGCAAACAACCCACAAGTAGTTTATCATCCACTAAGATCATAAAACAATGATAAAATCGTCAACTATCGTGCTCAAAATAAGTTTCTTCCACACGCTCATTCAACACAAAAGAATAATTGACCCATTCAGAAAAATATCACGCAACATGGCAAACACGCAGGGGATTAATTAGAAGGGGCTGAATTGATCAAATTGACCAAATAGTACTGCGAAATTTAATTTGAGACGTGACCAGAACTTCTAATAAATATGAGATTATTAAATGCCAGACATTCTTCAAAATAGTCATGAGTTCATGATGAGTACAGTTCGCTGAAATGCTCTACTAAAACGTGGTACTAGGCTGTGAGAATCAAATGAACCAGAAATGTTTGAAAAATCTTATAATGTTAACGAGCTGACAAGAATTCACTCTAGAGAATTTACACGGCTCTTAATTCTAATTATAATTCATAATAAATATAAAGCCACATAGGAGACGTCTCATCAATATAAATGACAATGTAACCTGTACATGTAAAATTAACAATAACATTACTAATATAAACAGATGACATGCAGTTAATATTAATTCAAAATATAATAAGAATAAGACAGATTATGAAATTTTAATGAATATTGCAAAGGTTTTGCAGAAGATTTTTTAAAACTAATTCATAATTTATATTCCAATATAAACATAATTATTGAAAATGTAATTAAATTATATACAGAAAATTAATTTTATGAGGTATTTACATGGTCATCAATTTTGATGCAGAAAAATTGTAATTAACAGCAAATAATTCAGTAATAAATTAACTGCAGTAGACAGTAATAATAATTTTTGTATTTTAAATGTAATAGACGGATAAATTATTTTCCGGAAATATTCAGTTCGCATATTATTAGCTTGCAAATTTATATAGTCCTTCATATTATGATCTTAGCCAAGTGGAAGCTGATCAATTGCATATAATTTTTTTTCAACTGCGCAACCAATTAATCTCGAAGCTATTTCTAACATTGTGTTACAAGAGCAAAATATAATATTTTACTCATGAATAAGAAAAATTGCACATGATCCAATATGTACGTGATTCGCACAAATCTTGAAACATATCTGTCTAAAAATTTGAGAAGCATGTCAATAAACGAATTCATCAATTTTTCAGCTCCTCTTTTTTTATTATTTATCCATTTACTTCCTACAGACTTGACATGCAGTGCACTACTTTCGTGCTGCGTCCAATGGCATATAATACTCGACTTGAATTATTGATTGGATTCGATCGCGTTGGCGGTGCCCAACCAATGTCCCTAGACGCGCTGCGTCAATAATCTTTAATCAGGACTGGCTGGAGGGGTTGCGGAAAAAAACACACGAGGGAGTTGTGATTGTGTGCAATAAATTCGAATTGAAAAGATTTTGGAGTTCTTCAAACAGTTCATTATTTCCATATCAATATTTTTCGACAAATCAGAATTGAATGACATTAAACTTTCAAATATAATTTCATGAATCGTAAATACGCATAATACTTCATTGTTGCCTCTTTGTGGAACTGTGTACAGTATCATAATGTACTTATCATAAAGGCAAAATACGGAAAGATATATTTGCACTATTCAAAGCAATCACACACAACACACAATAATTTCTTCTTTACAATTATTATTAGAGATGATTCTAAAATCAAAAAAAGATGTACAGGGGTTCTATTTTTGAAATTGGTATGTAATTTTCATCGTTTACGAAAAAACGCACAGTAACATTACTTTCATGTTCGTACTCGAACTCTGGATACAAGCAGACGCATCTAGCAGCAGCATATCGTAAAGAAGATGATACATCACGTCACTTTATGCATCGTTTCTTCGCGTTTAAAATTATTAAAAAGTCAAAATGCATTAATAAAATGGCCAAACAAACTGGAAATTATAATGGAAGACAGAAAAACATTGTTCACAGAGGCGGCTCTAACCTACTTACCGCCGGGGTGCAAAGATATATAAACTGCGATCCCCTCCCTACCTCCCTCTCTCCATCGTACTTCTCTTTTTCATAGATTTCAATCCCAATCCACAATCCACAATTTTAATCCCAATACACAATTTCGATCCCAGTCCACAATCAAAAATTTTAATCCCAATTCAAAATTTCAATCCTAATCCACAATTTTAATCTCAATCCACAATTTTAATCCCAATCCACAATTTCGATCCCAATCCACAATCCACAAATTTAATCCTAATTCACAATGCACAATCCTCAATTAGACTCCACAATATCAATTTCAATCCGCAATCCACAATCCGTAATCTACAATTTTGATCTCAATCTACAATCCAAAATTTTAATCCCAATCCGCAATCCATAATCAATAATTTCAATCTCAAACCACAAGTCACAACTTTAATCCTAATCCACAATTTGAATCCCAATACACAATTTTAATCCCAACCCACAATCCATAATTTTAATCCCAGTCCCAATTGAAAATCCACAATTACAATCCCAATCCAAAATACACAATTTTAATACCAGTCTCAATTCACAGCCCACAATTTCAATCCCAATCCAAAATCCGAAATCCACAATCCACAATCCTAATCCCAATCCAAAATCCACAATCCCATCCCAATCAAAAATTCATAATCCTAATTCCAATCCCAATCCAAAATCCAGAAAACCAATCTCAATCTCAAATTCTACAGCCCCAATCTCAATCGAATATCCACAATCCCAATCCCAATAAAAAATCCACAATCCCAATCCCAATCCAAAATCCAAAATCCAGAAACCCAATCCCAATCCAAAATCCACAACCCCAATCTCAATTGAAAATCCACAATCCCAATCCCAATCAACAATCCCAATCCAAAATCCAAAATCCAGAAGCCCAATCCCAATTCAAAATCCACAATTCCAATCCCAATCCCAATGCAAAATCCAAAATCCAGAAACCCAATCCCAATCCAAAACCCTAATCCCAATCAAAAATCCACAATTCCTGATCCAAAATCCACAATTTTAATCCCAATCCAAAATAGAATGGTGGATTATGGGTTGTTGATTGTGGATTAGCTCTAATAAAATATTTTGTTGGAGAAATTGGTCTTATTTTTAAAGAATTATGTTCAGAGCCCAACTGTCGCCTTCAAGGACATGGCGCCGGGGTGCCGTGCATCCCTTGCACCCCCACTTGAGACACCTTTGATTGTTCATATCAATAAAAAAAAATATATTAGAAGAATTTCATATTTGTATGCGATGTATTCATTAGTTTAAGTTTTTTTATATTAAAGGTACGGTGGCGGCTGGTTCTAAAGGGCACGTGACCCCCCAGTCGCCCGGATAAATGGAAAGAAATAAGTATGTCATTCACTATTCAGTGCATTATTTAATTTTTGCTTTACACCGTTGCACGATATAAACTTGGTATCTAACGTTCCTTCCGTTCGCTCAAACTTTCAAACCTTCTTCCCACACACTTTCAAGTGCCGCGACGAGCTATAGACGTCCGCAGGGGAACAGTTTGAAATGAACCTATCTACGAGTTGATTCGGCTTTACTTAATATTTGATAAATATCTTTCATACTCTCTATATAGTCCTGACAAAATAGATATTCCATGCAGTTTGCATCAATTCCCAACAAGCTGGATTATTGTATAGGTCTTAAATTCATGTTTACAAATGCTATGTCAAAAGTCCTCATCGATCCCGCTTGTGCGTTGTTTTTATCCGAGGTCAAAGGTCACAAAATTTCGTTTTTTGTGTGTGTTTCTGAAACGGTGGAAGCTACTGAGAAAATGGACGAAGGAGAGTTTGTAGATTGTAAAATTCTCTACAAAAAAGGTGTCAATACTTTTTCTCCTACGAAGCATCGTTTTCGAGTTATCACGATTTCAGACCGTAAGTATGCTCACATTTCCGCAACACTTCTGAGGTGGTGGAGTCGATGCTTTTTTTAACGTGATTTCTTTAGTAGGAGTATTCTACGATATATTTCGATCGAGGCAATTTAATGGAACAATATTTTATTGAAAATTGTAGCTACAAGAAAATTACATTATTCATCATCAAATTCTACTTGATCACTCGTTTCTTCTACTTCGCTCTCTTCTTCCTCTTCTTGGCTCTCTTCTTCCTCTTCTTGCTTAATTTGTGATGACTGCTCTATGACGAAAGATATATCAGTTAGATCCTCATCGATTTCGACAAACTCTTCATCTGTTGCATTTGTTTCAGTAATGACAATTGGCATAGACTGGTGAACAGAACAATCCAACTTTTCTGCTTAATACAATTGTTCGTGCAGCCTTTATTGCAATTACAAAAAAAATTTATTCAGCAGTTTCTCTGGAGCAGATGGAAGTAAAGTCTGGATTGGCTCCAAACTATTATTCATCAATTTACAGTCCCAATCTTCAGGATTCAATCAGGGTCCAACCACATTTGCACTTGGTTGTATACTCGAAACACGAAAATCGATACTTGTCTATCGATTCCATTTTTTTTGGAGCTCCTTATGAAGCAAGGAGAAAGCCGATTCCGTTGGTGAGGGTGATTCATACTGGCCACATATGAGTGCATTCTCGTATTTTTTAGGTTTAAAATCGTGATGACTCGAGAACGGTGCTTCGTAGGAAAAAAGTATTGAAAACTTTTTGGTAGAGAATTCTACGATCTACAAATTTTCTTGTGTTCACTTTTCCGGTAGCTCTCGCTGTTTCAGAGATATACGCAGAAAACTAAATTCTATGAAACGTTTATGTATTATTAATGATGGATCCAGTGGAAGTTAATTGCAAAATATTTTAAAAGTCTTTTCTTGTGTCCACCCTCTTTCAAAATTCACGAACCGTCAGTGTTGAGGGACGAAAATTTTCTTGACTGGACAGTGATTGAAGGGATAAAGAATTATCGGCGTAACAGTCACAATATTTAATTACCTCAATAACATCAACGTTTCTGATTCTTCAGAGTGATAATTGGATATTGAATTTGTATTACCCTCGTTTTGACAGTTAAACAACTCGGATATAAAAAAGAATAATTATTGAAATAACCAATTTTATTTTTCAAACATATCAATAGCGTTGACGAAACAATATTGTCAAAATCTACTTTTTTATGATTTATTTATGGATCAACTCCACAATAAGTTAAACACTATGAACAAGTCGTACAAAACTACTTTGCGCACACTAAGTACCCATATGATGAAGAATCGCGGAAAATTTTTGTATGCGTAATTCAAAGTAACTCGACTATAGCGTTATAGAATCAGCATGCGGATCTTGCGCAGTTTTTTATGCGGATATTTCAAGAATAGGACCTCTGATATTTCATGTAATGCGCACGTTCGAGATGAAATTGCTATAGTGAATTAAAATTATTTTTAATAAATTAGAATTATATTTCACAAAGAGGTTACCTCAATACAAAAGATAATAGCAATATAACTGCGTTTCCTGAATTTATTCGATGTTGCAGCAAAATTCAAAATTTTGAATATATTAGTCCAAATCTATTGGAAAGCCTATAACCTAAACTGGAATTTTGAACATATTTTGAAGGAGAGGAGAACTTAATTTTTTTGATGTACTACAGATTTATCAATGGTTATTTACGTGCCATCCTCATTAATTAATAATTTGGACACATTTACCATAGGAAATACGAGATTTTATTATTCTGCTCTCACTTAAATTTTGAAGTTTCTTTACTTGACCAGCATGAAAATCTGCACTTGTAGTGCTACGCTAACAAATCATGAAAAATTACGTAATTTTCTTTTTAATAGATTAGCATGCTATTTTGATGGACTTATTGAGCCCAGCAAAACCACGTGACTAAAAAAATCTGAGCCGACAACATTGATCTGACTGCGAAGCCTTAGGATTTAAACAGTGGCGGCTGTCAAATATCCCAATAATCTAGTTTTACGAAATATATTTTTAAAAATAATAGGAAACGAACGGCTATACTTCTTTACTTCCGTTGAGATTAATTTGATCCAACTTGCAAACTGTATGACATGGAGATACGCTGGAATGAGCTTTACATATTTCGCCCAAAATTGATACAGCAGCTATTATGGCAACTACAGCGACAGAGATAGTGAGAACACTTGAGATATGCTTAGTTCGGGTTATTGGAGTAGACAGAGGAAGAACCACGTGAAACAACCTTAAACCGAGGAATCAATAATATGAGTCTTGACAATAATCATTATGAAAAAAAAAATTAATATAACATACAAGGACGATGTCCCGTTTTTGCTGACTTTTCATAAGAATAACTGAGAATTTTCAACATATAATTAATAAGGTTGGCGTCTATTTTATGTTTTCTATTGGTTCAATATTTAATGTGATCATATGGATTCCTGATAGACAGAGGAACAAACAACGTTTAAGGATAATCAATAAACATGATGGGAAGACATTCTAACACAAAAGCAGGAACTTAGAAATTGATTAAAATGAACAGAGAAAAAATAAAAATTCGAAGAAATCTTTTTACGAATGTATTCTGCATTCATGAACTCATTTATATTCAATACATGTAATATTTAAAACACTATAGGAACGCGAAAATTGTCCTTTCGTGAATAAACTTGACCTATAAATTTCCAATTCTATTACAATTGGAAAGTCTGCACAATTTTTTACTCCTAACTGTACTTGTACTACAAACATCTTAAAAATTTAAAATGTACATCGCCGGTAATTTGTAAGAAAATCGTTACATTATTTGCTGATAAATTTTATAGCATGTTGAACATAGTTCGATTTCACATTGGACATAAAATTTGAAATTTATTTGCGAGTGTCGAGTGCTTTCCAAATAATTCCTACTAAATATTTAGTGTTGTTGTTATGGAAGCATTTATATTCAAATTGTTACCAAATTTAGATTGGAAAAATATTCTAATTTTAATCTTGCTCGTTTGTTATAAAAAGTAGGTACTTATTAAGCATTTAAAATACAACAAAAAAATTCCAAGGATTTCATCAATATATAGTTGAATTCAAATCAATATTAAACCCGAATATAATGAACAATAAAACTCTAAAATATCAAATGGAATCATTAAATTATGAACTATTCAAATTAATAATGGCAAAAAATATGTTTCGAACAAGTACAGAAAAAATTAATTCCATCTGAAAGTACCAAATAAGGTATTTGTAAAAAACTTCCAAAACAACAATAGATTCTGATTGAATTAATTTTTTCTTGAATTGTTATTTAATAGCTATTTTCGGCAAGTGTAAGAGTATTTACATTGCGCTACTGTTTATTACATGGCAGGATTGGCTTGATTTAAATCAAATGATTTAAATCACTGATTTTTTTGAAAACATGGTTAATTTAAATCATTTACCTTTTTTATATTTATTATATTTTTATTGCAGAACTAGATCACGATTCGAATCAAGTGCCTTGCTCAACTATCGACTATATTATCCAGAATTGAAAATTTATTGTACTGTTTCCTTCATATTTACCTAAATAAAATTTCGCAGAGCCGAAGAATTCACTCCCTTGTTTTACTTCAATTCAAAACATTAGTAGAAAAAAAGCTATAATTGCTAAAACCTAATAGAATTACTGCTTACTACTGCTAATAATATATACACATTTTTACAGAAGGCTACTGATGGAATTGTTTTGTTGGAAAACCTATAAAAATGAATGTACTCTTCAGATAAATATTGAGCATATTTACTCACTAGGGAAAATAATTCATGCCGTCATTTTTACTTACAATTAATAGTAATTTCAAATTACAATTATTACGAGGGAAGTAAAATTATTGTAACATATCGATTCATTTCTCCTTATTAATAACATCGCATTCTTTTTATCTTGTTTTATGACGTTTTCAAATTTTACTGTCTTCACTTTTATTGAGACATAAACATAAAAAGGAAATATTTCGTGCCGATTTAAAGCGCTCAAAATAATTTTCAGTGCATTTTTATCGCGCAAAAAGTGTCAAGGTCGATTTTCACGTGTTTATCACACAATATACCAACTTTTTTTGGACGGCAAAAAGTTGATATATTATTGTAATTTATGTTTCAAATTTTGCTACATCTACCAAATCATCTACTCATTTGTATACAAAGTTGTTTAAGAAACAAACATGTACTGTCATCAAAAAAATTCAACTTTTATTACTATTTTCGTTAAGATGAGAATGATAAAGAGATAAATCAAAATTGCTCCATTGAATCATGGCAAATCTTTTAGTTAATATTTAAGGAAATTGGGAATATCATTCACCAATTGATTTATTTCTACATTTATTATACATATTGTCACAAAATTTATTGTGACTTATTTATAAACACAGGTTGCAGTACAAATATTTATTTTATAAACTCGTATAAACACAATATCGCTCACAGTTACTCGTACTGAATGATTTACTCTCTCATAGCTCACGCTCTTTATATACCTAATCCAACCGTGGGCCAACATTCAAATGTCTAACAGTTGATGCCTGGCAACCATCGAACATCTAGTAACCATAGGCTGTCAATCACGTCCGACAATTGAACACCGACTTAGTCAATAATAATTACGATTACAGTTACAATAAATTATTGGCTAAATAGCGAATTCAAATAAGTAATAATGTGAACTAATTACTTAGAATATTTCACATTTTTGACACTATATTCAATACTGATTTGGAATGTCTGATAAATATTCTGAAGCCAAAACAAAAAAGACAACAGAACATAAGATTGCATGAAACGTTCATTTCTCACAAAAATTTGCAGTATGAAATTTTACACATAAAGTAAGATAAAGGAATATAACTTTCTAAACATGATCTTCATAGATCATTACGAACTGTGATAATATAAATAAATAACTGCGTTAATATTTATAATACGAATGTTTACAATATATTCTTGACATTTACAGCTTTTGCTACTTGGTTTCTCAAAAGAATTCGATCATTGAATGCGGCTGAGATCACCAGACCTCAATTTGGCCTTGAAGAAGGTAAATACAAATATTTAATTATAGAAATTTCATCATTATATCTTGAAAGGTAATTAATCTATATGTGAGCATTAGGTATCATTCTACGGGATGTACACAGAATCGCGGAACATATGTAGATTGTAACATCAGTTTCCAAATATGTATGAAAAATCAGAATCATGACTTGAACAAAAAAATCAAAAATCAATAGATTTTTTTGGATTAATAATGATTTTATTGATTTATAAATGAGCATCATAATTAGTTCCTGTCTCAAAAAAAATTATATTTACAAATTGGCTTATCTAATTGAGTTTCGAAATACATTATAATGACCAATACACAATAGATTAAAATTCTCAATAATGAGATACGAATGTTATTTTGATCTGCTTGGTTTCAATCATATTGTTCTTTAACAGTTATTTTCTTCTTTATTCGAACATCCAATTACTTTAATGACAGGTTAAATTTAATAGTAGATAACTGTATTTGTGCTATTATTTTACCATCTTTTATATTTTTGTAATTCGTTATATCGTAATATGTATGTAAATATGATAATTATGATTTTTCAATCCGATATTATTTATCTTTGTTGACATACTTCAATTTATTAATACATCTATTTTTTATGAGCTGATAAACTAAAATAAATAATCATTCATTTAGTGTATCATAAAGTTTTATCTACGGGATAATTACTAATAGATCCGCAAATATTGGATTTTTCATTTCGAAAATATTTTCGATATCAAATAAATTTACATCTACTTGCTTTTCATAACCGGATAATATTTTTTGTGGGCAGAAAATGTAACAAAGGAAAATAAGAATTTTCCCTAAAATCAAATGCCTACTCGTATTTACTGATAAGACATGTAATTGTTTCTAATCGCAAAATTCCAATCAAAATAAAACAAATGAGTTTGAGGTTCTTATTTAAACAAGATAAAAATTGCGTTGTTTAATATTCATTTGAAAATATGTTATAGATAATCACAGAACAAAGTCAATTTTCCAAAGTATGTACGTTGTTTGGTAACAGCTCGACGTCGATGAAAGAGGAAACCTGGGAGGAAACAATAAAAATTATTATTACTTATCAATAATCGAAGAATATTCGGCAAAATTCTGATGAACAAATATATATGATATTTTTCGCACTCCCGGGAGTAAAAGACGAATTTAATCCCTCATTTCAGGGACTTAAGTTTGAGTTTAGTCCCTAGGGATCTAAAGTAATCAAAAATCCCAAGGGACTCAAGTAAAATAAACAAATTTTTCTATGACAACTGAATAATCAAAGTACCTACCTAAATATCAAATTAAATTTTTCTGTTAGAATTAAAACCTTTATTATTGATGATTCATATTAGCATTATCGTAATTGACGCAATTTCAAAAATGCATTGTATTGTTGTTTTTAAATTTTCTAGAGTTTCGGGAGAATAATTTCACAACTACCTCTTCCGCATCGCTATTAATATCAAATTCCTCATTCATCTTTTTGATAGTAAGCTTATTTTATCAACAACTGCTGTAGCCAGCCTTGTTACTATGGTGAATTTACTCATCATTTTTGTATCAAGTTTATTGTCAAAATTGTAAGAATAATTAATTTGGTTTTACACTATTGTTGTTCCATATAATATGGGAGTGCGAAAAATAGCGTAGATAACACATGACTCAAGTGCCTTTAAGCCCTCAGGTGAGTATTGCCCTCGACTTCGTCTCGTGCAATAAACTCCTCCCTCAGGATTGAATCAAGCACTTAAGTCCCTCGTTATATAATATACTATTGTTATCATTTATGTTTGGTCTTATTGTTGTTTTGTAAATAGAAATAGAATACAAGAAAACAAGTTCTTATAATCTAAAGATGCAATTTTAGGTTGACAGATGGCGATAAGCACATTGTGCACTCTTATTACATAATAATATTTCCAAGGCTACAATATTATTGCTTTATTTGGAATTTCTCAAATAAATGCAAGATTTTTTTTTAAAGATGTCATTATCAGTATAATCTTTATTTGATATGTCAATTTTGCACATGTTACCACAAATAACTGGAAGAATACTACAATATTCTCTAATAGTCGCTAGTCGCAGGAAGTTTTTAGTTAATAGTGTATCAAATGTGAAATATTTCAAGTCATTAGTTCACATTATTATTTATTTGAATTCGCTATTTATTCAATATTTTGTTGTATTGTAATCCTTGACAATCTAGTCGGTGTTCAATTGTCGGACGTGATTGACAACCTATGGTTACTAGATGTTTAGTAGTTGTCAGGCATTTGAATGCTGGTTCATTGTTGTTCAACTGTCAGACATTTGAATGTAGGCCCATTGTTGGAGTAGGGTATATAAGGCACGCAAGCTAGCGAGCGATTTCGTCATTGTGAGCGTTTGTAAAATAAATATTTGCACTGTAACCCATGTTAATAAATTATTCACAATAAAATTTGTGACGATATTAATAGTCTATTCTGAATAATATTCTCGATGTCAGTATTCATAGTTCAATGCAAGTATGCAAACTGTGTAATCTTTTGATCGTAGGATCGTAGAAAAGTTACTTTTTATACGTCAACATCTAAAAAAAATCCAACCGAAGATTTTTTTTCAGCAAGACTCTTTATTTTATTTGAATTCGCTATTTATTCAATATTTTGTTGTATTATAATCCTTGACAATCTAGTCGGTGTTCAATTGTCGGACGTGATTGAAAACCTATGGGTACTAAATGTTTGGTTGTTGGTCATTGTTGTTCAACTATCAGACATTTGAATGTAGGCCCATTGTTGGAGTAGGGTATATAAGGCACGCGAGCTAGCGAGTCAGTCATTCAGTAAGAGTGACTGTGAGCGGTTTCGTCTTTGTGAGCGTTTGTAAAATAAATATTTGCACAGTAACCCATGTTAATAAATTATTCACAATAAAACTTGTGACAATATTAATAGTCTATTCTGAATAATATTCTCGATGTCAGTATTCATAATTCAATGCAAGTATGCAAACTTTGTAATCTTCTAATAAATATGTTTTATTTGGATAAGTTCTGTACATAAAAATGATTAGAAACACAACGTTTTGACACTTGAAAAAAGCAGCACTTTGCTTTCGAAACGTTGTGTTTCTAATCATTTTTAGTACAGAACTTATCCAAATAAAATATATTTATTAAAAAATGAGTTCTGAAAAGTGTTTTCCTTCATTATTTGTAATCTTTTGATCGTAGGGTCGCAGAAAAGTCACTTTTTATACATCAACATGTAAAAAAAATCCAACCGAAGATTTTTTTAGCGCGACTCTCTTTATTTTGGCGTCGCAAATGATTTATCAAAGGTCCATAAAGTCAACTGGATGGCTACAAAAGTTACAGAATGTCAAACATCACGAAAATCAGTCTTTCTCTAATATCTCGTGAATTATCGGTTTTATGTTAATTTTAGTTATAATGAAATTAGTTTGTGAAATAAATCTGCGTAAAAAAGACCCTATACAAAATCCTCATGGAACCGATAGTTTTTGAGATATAGGGCTGAGAAAACTCGGGACTTTTGTAACCATCCAGTTGGTTTTATAGACTTTTGAGAAATTATTTGTTACGACAAAATGAAGAGAATTCTGTTAAAAAAATTTCGTTTGGATATACATTCAACAGACGGAAAAAAAAACAGTATGATTTACAATAAATCATAATATACTTTGTGGTGTAGTCTCTACAAAAGAGGAGAGTATCGCATTCCACAGCTTAAGAGATATCAATCAATTGTAAATGTGACTAAATCAGGTAAAAATTATAACCGACTAAAATGAGAACTCATTTGTCTAAATTATAAGGAGCTAAATAACTAATAAAAATTGTTTTTGTCTCTCATTGGTACTTTGAATGTAGGTATTAAATTATGGAAATTTAGTATTTAAATCAAAAATTCTTTTTCCTCCTGAGGATGGTCCAGGTGGGACCGAAACTGTACAATAAAAATAAATATCAAAACTTCTAAATGAGTCCCCATAATTTAATACCTAATAAATAACTAATGCCTAATAAAATATTATTTTAATATATTTTCCTTAAACCACGAAAGCGGAGCATATCATTCAACATATTTCAATTAAATTTTCACAATGATATATATTTCTTCATGTATATTTAATTTTGTGTAAAAAGTGCAGGAAATAAAGCAGAAATAATAATGTGTAACACTCTTTTAAATTAATGGTGTATGTCTATGGTGAAAAGATATTTTATCTATAACGGTATATCACCACTATGTGTTTTATGCATTAATATTTTATACAAGTGTATGTTTGTATATTTTTACACATGGGAATAATACAAACATACATACATAATTTACTTGCATTTTACATGTAATATTATCACGTAAAAAATACTGTTCTGCTGGTTACATGAACAGGCACCTAAATAGATACAAATGTTTGTATGCTAGTGTGTTTTATTTATAATAAATTTTTCATTTTACAGCCGGCAGTATTAGATAAGCTATAACAATTTTCTATTTTATTGGAAGAAAGTTCTTGCAATTTTTATAGTCATGAAATTTAAACAAAAGGACAAACGAATGATGATCATTCATTTTGTCACAGTTGACAATATTGTAACGTTATTTATTCCAATTCAGGAAGCAAAAGTTACTAAACACTACTATTTATTTTTATGATTTATTAAAATAATAAATTAGATAACTAACACTATTTCTAATAAAAAATTCTAATTTAAACTAAAGATTATCACACTACACTATAACTCAACTTTAATAATTTATGTCAATGTTGATTCATTTTAAATACCACAATTTATTTCAACCACTAGCAGTCCATACTAAAAGGTCTCTGGGCCAAAATCAATAATCCCCCTTGTTATTGTATACCGTGGATCTCTCCCCACAACGTTTTTCCCGCAAACATCCAGGCGTTTCTAGAAAATGCTAGAACTTCTAGGTACCAGCAATTTTCTAGAAAACAAATATATTCGCTTTTATTTCTTGATGTAAAATATTTCCACAATAATTCTGAGCACCAGTAAAGCCGAAATGACTAATTTATAGACTTAAATTATAGTATTTTTGTATTAAATCAAGTTTTTGGCTTTAGTTTAATAAATACTTCATTTGGATTAATTTTAAATATTGATTTATTATTTAATCCAGAACTTAATACACGTTACAGTATATCAATAATAATGCAGTTATCGCTAGACGCATAATAAAAATTATTATAAATTGATTCTATTTCCATTAGATAATCAAAATCTGGCAATCACGAAAAATAATTTGACGTGATTAAGGTGATGTACAAATCTTCGTTTTTTTTTTATTACACCTCACGATTCAATAATAATTAGTTTTAAAAAAAAAATTGACATTCCTAAGTTTCACACTTCATAAATCTAACAATAATTGAAATAAAAAACATCATTATCTTCACCTAATGACAACACATGCACATCAGAGAGAAATGCTAGTTGAACGATTACGTTTTTTTGAATTTTATTTCGTACTTGTCGTTCTACAAAACCTTTTACAAGGAAGTCGATTTAGAATTCTCAAGTGCATCATATCCAATCGGGATTTTCTAAAGTACTAAATAAAGAGATTTTATTTTATTTGGTTTTAAACTGCTCTTACTTGTGAGGTAGGTGACAGACGATAAAAATGAACGTATAAGGAAATTCAAGATGAAATACTTGAAAGTTTTTCCGTAATTAAAATCACATTTGCTTAATTTTATTAGAAGAAGTCCTAATATTCATTCAGTGATTTCCATCAGTTTAATAACAATATTCTCGGAATATGAAAGATGTTGAATGTAAATCTGGAATACATTTTTCTGTTGATAATCCTGTTAAACTGTAAATATACCAAAAATTTATTGAAGAATTATGTCAATTTCATGTTAAAACCAATAAAATGGAAGGCATTATACTACAGAACATTACCTACAAATCTACAAAGGAAGGAAATGAGGCAAATGAAGACAGTAAAGAATTAGTATTCGGATTTGTTAGGGATTCTTGTTCAGCACAAAATTATAACTTTATAAATGATTTCAATAATGCAATTGGACAATAAAATAACGCAGTAAAGTAAATGCAGTGCAGATTGCACTTGTCGCATTTGTTTTATTAATTGCAATTTGAATATTTAAACTTCATTCAATCAATCTTTAGCAAAAAATTAAATAAAAATTGTTATTCATCTACTGTCTTCAGTACAGTCTAGCAATTCTCAAAAAGTCAGACTTGTAAACCGCGACGCAATGAAAATGGAGTTAAAATATGGCATACAGAGATTTAAGTCTGCAGCAGTGCCATCTACCATAATGCAGCCGAAGTGATACAGGACACTGTAAACTGACCTTTTAAAAACATTATTATAACCGAATTTGATAAATTGTTAAAAATCTAAATTTGATTGTTTCACAAAATTACAAATTCAGAATTATGGTGTGAAAACCGACTCTTGAATTTATAATTTTGTGACAATTGATCAGATTATGTTTCAAAGTTTAATTATCATATAAGTGTGACAGATTCATTACAATTTTGTTCAAAATCTGTATCTTATAAATCTTAAACCTTATAGATTCGTCTAGAATTCCATCATAAATCTATACAGTTTGATTAAATAACTTTGAGACGAGGAAATGATGACATAAAAGCTCGTTTAATTGAAAAGGATGACGTTTTACGACGTAAGAAAATTGAGGAAAGATTAATATCATGGCAGTATAATTATATTTACCCCGCTTTCCAATTTAATATCTTTGAATCAAACGATATTGTATTTATATTTAATTAAGACTTATAATAGAAGACTATTGTTTCACTTCGTGAAAATATTTGATTCTTATTTGTGTAACAACAAATTTTGTTTTTTTCTTTCTTTTACTAAGCCTGTTATTATTCCGAAGTAATTAAGAAAAACTTTAAATTGCTTTTTTCAAGAATCCTTCATATAAAAACATAATTAAAATTGTGACATATTTATTCACAAAAATAATGAGGATCGAAAGCGGAATACATATTATAATACGTTTAAAACAATAGCTGCGCCTGCATTTGACATGTAAATAAATATGCTAATAATTTTGACAAATTGTTCACATTCGTAAACACACATCATGCAGATGTACCAATATAAATTTTGTAAATACTTTTAAAATTCTATTTATAAGTACAACAAACTATCCAACTAAAATTACAATTAGATACGCACATTCAAACTTATAAATAACTTTTTGTTTATTTTTGTATAAATAATGAGGAGCTTTCTGAACTTATAGTAATAATAGTACACATTATCAGAATTTATGCTTTGTAATATTTATTTAAACCATCAAGACTACTTTTTCGAGGATTTTACTCATCTTACCATTTTAATAATTCCTTGTAGATAGCAGTGATATATTGAAAAATTCGCTGTGGCCACACAGTACTTCCTCGACCATAAATTTCATGACCAGTTTCATCGCTGTTTCAGAAATTTACAATGTCGCATCAATTAATTGCATATTTCAAAGTGGAAGATGTCATTGCCAAAGTGATAACTTTCATTGTCAAAGTGACAACTGTCACTGTCAAAGTGACAACTGTCATTGTTAAAGTGACAGATGGCGGTTATCTTTTAGTCCTTACATAAAATAAGTATTCTTGAAAATGAAGTCCTTTTCTAGATTTTCGGTGTCTTTAATTCATTGGAACATACAGTTTCGACATTTGATCGCTGGAAGTGTAATTTTAAATACCCCTACTTAATTATTTATTTTCGATATCTACTGAGCTTATCTCCCAGAGAGCTTTAAATTGATACCAAACTAGACAACATTTAAATGATTTGTGAAAGAAACAATTGACAATCGTTTAAATATCCTCTTTGACACTTCTACTAGAATTATCTCCTCAAGAGCTTCAATTTGATACCTAACACGATAGAGCCAAATCATTTATTTAAAAAAAACAATTGACGAACGTTTGCATGTGATGTCAAAATATGAGTGATAATAATTCTAACTCCACATTATGATTATCATTATTTCTTTGGTTCAGAAAAATATAACGAATTTTATAATAATTTAAATTTTGATAATAACAAATTAACCGCTGATAATTTTGAAAAATGTTTTTTATGAATATTGTGCCAAATCATTAAAAGATTAATTGAAGTTATTTCAAATTTTATGATAAATACTACCGTTTATAGAATAAACGCAAAAAACTAAAATTTAACTATTATAAGATTAATTTCTGCAATTATTGAATTAACTCTGGAGCATTCAATAATATTTTGTTCATTTTTTATTTTAGCTTTTCGTATGGCCTTGAAAATAGCATAAATAACCAAATTTTGAAACTTGATCTTATTAATTTCTATTTCTTTTGTTTACATTCTCATTTCGTCCAGTATGCAAACGAGAAGACAATTGTTCTGAATTAGTTTTACTTAAAAAAGCAATTTGAATCAATTAGTTCTCAGCTCTGATAGAAAACATAAAAATAAACAAAAAGACCTAATAAAAATTTTCAATTTATAATATCTAACATAATAGACTTCAAGAAAAAAGTATTTTCCAATATTTCATTCATGTATAGGTTTTCCTATAAGAGGAATAAAATTATCAAAAAATTACAGCGGGAATCTCACGTTGTCTAGGCAGCGTGTAATTTCCACCTATCAACTATTTTGACAACACAAACAAAAAAAAAACCTGTTTCGTTTGTGTTGTCAATTTTTCATAGAACAATTTCATTTGCAAAATTTTCTTAATTAACGTCTGGAATATTCGAGATAAGCTCCAACAGCCTCTTGAAATGCGGTAGAACACTTCCAGACCTCCACAGCTATACAGAGGTTTAAATAAAGGAACGCCTCGTTTATTTGGAACATCAGAGAAAATCGAACGGTCGGAAAGTAAACGAGTCAGGTAAAAATAAGTTTGATGCGACATAAATACTATAAAAAAATTAATATTACTTCGCAATTGTTATTGAGTGTAAAATAGTTATTAGTGTAACTTATTCAATAAATAACTTCTAATTTTAACTAATTTTTAAATAAAAGTGAAAATATTGCAATTATAACATCCAGCACGAGATTTTCAAATGTTTATACATATAAATCATGCTGACATATTTTATCATTAAAAATTTCGCACGTTTGCGATATTTGTGCAAAGACCGATAACCTAAATACGTCAAACATTCTTATCCGCGTTTATCCAAGAGCAAGATAATCACCAAACCCAATTAACAAGTCAAACAGAAGTCATCTTCTACTGCATTGCGCAAATTGACATACAGAAATTAGTTTAATTTAAGAGTACTGAGTCAGCCTTGAACTCAGCTGTAGTGAACAAAAGACACACGACATGTGGCAATAACAAACGAAGGGCTAACGCATGAATGCCCAAGGAATAGTTTCACATTAGGTTCCAGTAGATATGCCTTGTTAAGTTACGGTGGGTGGATTTAACACTTGAAATGGAAATGCTTGAGTTTGGGTTTGAGATTATAAAGGAAGTGTTTTGTACGTAGAAGGAAATGAATCATTCTTGTTTAGGTAGGGGTGGAGTTTCCGCTGCAAGGTTTCCGGAGGTATATGGTAGAATAGTTGGAACAACTTAATTTTACATAATAAAGCAATTTTTGTTGGAAAAGACTGATATATGGGCGAAAATGAACAGATACTAGTCTGGAACTATAAATAACATAAGAAAATATATTCCATCACGAGTTAGAAATTTGAACATTAGAAGACAAGCGAACGAATCAAATAATGGACTCATTCTATCTTCAGTACGTAGGAGTGATGAAAAATATCAATAATTGCTATATTAACAAACAAAAAAAGCTTAGCTTTGAAAAGATGATCAAAATTGTCCATATCTCTATAATTCTTGAGAAAAAGTTCAGAAAATTCTATTAAAAAAAAAGTAGGAAAATAAATACAGGTGGCCATATTTACTTTCTATGAGTGTGGAATAAAGTAATATTACCTCTCGTATTACTCTTTAAATTTAATAAATGACGGTGTAAGGAACAAAATTTAACAATTTCCAATGATTTATCATTATCTGGTCTATTTACGAAACAACTTAACTTTAAATACAAAAAAAAAAACCTTGAATGTAATCCATGCTCTGCATATAAACGACGATTTTGATTTCTGAAATATTTTGTTATAGATAAGATCATTTTCGTGAGTGGACTACGGAGCCCTTAATGCATAAAAACTTATGACAGGCTTTTAAAAAAAAAAATGACAACTGCTGAGGCTGGCGAAGGGAATATTTATTTCATTTGTTAATCATTGAAGGGTGCTGGGGGATTGAATATTCTAATCAGCTTCACCGGAGAAAAGGAAAATAAACAGCGATTTGGTTGCTAACCGAGGTTACTTGGTAAGAAGGAATTGAATACAATTGAGTTTACCTGGAGTTTACATACAAAACTCCAATCGACAACACTTATTTTGTAAGTGTTGTTTAATCGAAATATTTCTTTTCACATGTGAAAGGGTATAGCTTCTAGCTGAATTAAATCGGATTCAGTTCGTCAAAGGATTTATTTTCAAAGAGATATAGCTTAGTACAATTTAGGAAGGACTTGGTATTAATTTGGCAAAATTGTGGTAAATTGGATATTACTTGGAAAACATTGGTTGTTTGAAAATTCCTGTATCCAGATCCTCGGACATAGAATGCCGTAAATGGTGCAGATTTTGTGATTAGCATTAAATCTTATTCTTTTGCCATATCCAAGTCTTTCTCTTTTTCGAAAATATCGAAAGGGGATTCACCCCATTTGTATTTTGCCTTCTAATTAGAAGGAAAATAGTAATAATACAGTCCACTAAAATAGCTCAAAAGATTTCTCTAACGATAACCAGACTAACGACTAATTTAAATGTAAAATGATTATTATATCAATAAAATAAAACAAATCAGCATCAAAAGGATTTAATAGTAAATTGCAATAAAAGAAAGAGAAATACTTGATTTTGAAGCCAGCCCAAGGCCTGTATTTCTCTCATCTCTTGGGCCTGGTTTCAACAATCGATAGTAAGGTAATCAAGCTACATTTAGAATAAATCAAAGGTTGCAAAACCAGGTCTTAAAAAAGCGCTACTAAAAATAAAATGAAATGAGAAAACACTGTGAAGAAAAAAAGTCTAGAAGTACTTTTTAATGAGGAGGAAATGCAGTCGTAGGACGTGGTGACGTCTGCTGGAATTTCTGGATAACTACTAAAAATTTCTGGAAGCTTCTAGAAATTTTAAGCGGGAGTATATAAAGCTGAGACTAGGTTTAGCTAATTATTATTATTATTGGTACCCTCGATACGGAGCGAGTAAGTTTAAAAATAAATAGCGAACTAGTAGAGATAAATGAGAAGTAATGATAATAAAGAGCAAAGTGTTACAATGTAAATAATAAATAAGTGTAGTCTTAGTGTTAGTTTAGTGTCGGTTATAAGTAGAAGTATTTATTAGTGGATATTTTTAGTTACATTATTTTAGCCTTAAGAAAAAATAAAGTCACTAAGCCTACGAACGAGTTGAATTGTGTTACAATATCTTTTCCATAATTACTATTAGAGGCCTCAAAGTAACATTCGTAAAAGAAAAATTATTCGTATATAATTAACTGTTTTACGAAAATCAGGACGATCAAAAATAAAATATTGTAAGACACAAGTGTAAAAAGTATCTAATGTATTCACGGAGCTTTCAAAAACAATGGCTTCGTTCGTATTTTTCACCAAACCACCCGTGCATTAAAGAATAACTTTATTTATTTGCACATGAGACTTCAGATAATTTTTATTTAACTGTACCGCTTTTTTATATTTGGTAACTTGCTATTTTCTCTCATCCGGTCAGAATTCATTCAACACATACACAATTCACACCGTGGAGAAACAGTATTGTTTTAAACAATGTCAAACACAGATATTTCAATCACGAATTGACTGTGCTATATTCAATATTTATGAACTTAAAAAAATATTTAATTTGAACCGCGACACAAAACAGACACTGTGAATGCTGAAGTTATTAATTAGAATCCCACGCAAAGCATAGATAATAGTGTTCATGAGAAAATAGTGTCAATAATTGAGACGTTGTTTTGTTAACATAGACAGAGTAACTAATTATTTTGGGAATTCATAATTTAATGTACGATTTTTTGTCAATTTTTTTGAAACAATCTTCGTATATCTTTGATTCAATGACTATATTAATCTAAATAATCTATTACTTTTTGATTGTAAGTTTATCAAAATTGCTTATCATTGCATTTTTATTTTTATTTATAAAAACAATTCTTATTTACGGTTAATGACGAATTTTGATTTTAAAATATCTATAACAAAAAACAATAGAATTGCTGCGTTATACTACCTACAATTTATAATCAAATAACAATAAACAATAACTTTCAAAAAATCTACTGCAATTCAAAAGTCGTTTACTGCAAAATCAAAAAATAGTAATTCAATCCGACATGCTTTAAAAAAATTAATGCAGGATATAATTGAAGATCCTACTCTTCCTTCTAGAGTCGACTAATTCTGTATCATTCAAAAGAAAAAATACAAATTTTGCATAATATTATTGTAGCAATGCGCAATCTAACTTTCAAAATTGTAAGATTAATTATTTCATACATCACATCCAGAGAAACAAGCTATCAAGATGAAAAATTGTCTATGTTATTCAACATCATTTATGAGTAAATTAGATACTTCAGCATGCACTGAAATGAGCATTCTCACAAAATATCGGAATCAGTCATATATGTTATTGAAACACAAATTGTAGACTATATGCCAGAATTTTTCCACCCAAAAGAATTTTCGGCACTTGGAATTGAATATTTTTGCAAATCAATCGAAAGTTGTCGGTTTTCATAATTTCAACCCAAGCACCGTCATTTTAGAAATTTTACGTCAAATGCACCTCCAAATCTCCAAAAATAAGTATCCTATCAAAAGTTTTACCTAATTCTTCACTCTTCACTTCGGATGACTTCAATACGCACAAATTGAAAATTACAAATCTATATTCAATACGATTTACGATAGATAGATAAAAAGAATTACGGCTTCAATTTAAACCCTCAAGGGTATGCATGGGCGTAGCAAGGGCAGGCATGTGAGTCAGGTCCACCCCAAAATTGAAATGAATCATTTGATAAAAACAAGATTCATCTCCCACCTCAAATAATCACTACTACAACTTTGAGATATGAAGTTCCGAAAATAAATTGAGTACTTAACAAATCTCTCTTATAAGAAAAAATTGTTGTAAGAAAAGATTTCAGAAGACAGAAAATAATTGAATGACACAATAAAAAAAGACGAATAAACTTTATTGTGGTTACTTGGTTACGCGTTGTTGAGTTAAAATTTTAATTCCTTTCTTTGAAGACAATTGCTGTCAAGATTACGATAATTGAAGATGTTGCACTTTTCTAAATTATATAAATAATAATAATAATAAACAAGTATTTATTTTTGATATAAATGACGTATATATGAAAACTACACATCCTGTAATTAAAAGCTAATTTTATCGGTTGAAAATAAGTTATACTTAGATATAACCTATAATTATAGTAATTGTGTTTTTTAGTCTAATATGAATAATAAATATAAATAACTTAATCGCTTCAAGAGTAGCAATAATTAGTTTTAAAAATTTGGCAGGTATAAATAATTATCTAATTCAATTTGAGTGCACCAAATTCAGCATATAGAACAATAAAAGTGTGAAATATGAAAAAAAAAAAATTATAACCAGCTCTTCGCTCCCAACGCGCCCAGTAACCTGAAAGTCAAAACAAAATCTAGATTTTTGTTTTACTAAAATAAGAAATATGAACATGTACATTAACAATTTGAATTTAGATGTTAGTTAAAATAATTTTTAGTTAGATGACTTCAATATTTTTGGCGTGAAATTAACTAGGCAACAACGCACCTAACAGCTGCCTGCTAGAGTGCTGTATTTATCCGACGCAGAAGTGGTTCTACACATCTTCCAATTTCAATTTCGAATACACTGTCTTGAATTCGAATGTGAGGTGTACATTATTTTATTTTAAATTATGTTTGTTCTTATGTTTTCAGATTCTTAGTTCAACAAAGAATGGAAAATTTCAACCTCTAGGCCTTGGAAAACTTAATACGTTCCTGATTTGATTGCATCGAAAGTCGTCAAATAGAATATGCTGTTCGTCTTCAAGTATGGCTGACAGATATTCTCGTGCATTTTGTATGATTTAAATTGTAGAACTGCACGTCAGAATAATTTTTAACATTTTCACATATTCTACCAGGTCCAGAATTGATTGATAGAAATGCCATTTTTTCGTATTTATGTCTTTCACAGTTGTGTTTGAGTTTTAATAGAATGGGCATTTCCGATAAGCTTTCGCATTTATTGTGAATTAAAATAATAAAGAATTCATTATTTGAAAAGATCAAATGAATGAGCTACCCTTAGACAACATATTAAAATTTCAGATTGTCATCTTTACATTGCTCTAAAGGTCAAACCTTAAAAGTATCAGATTTTTAACAGTTATTTATTCGTTTGTTTGTAGCTACATAATGTAACTAAATATTGAAATTGTAAAACAAAATTTACCACTTTTTCGATTAGGTACAAAAAGATTTTGATTCACTGTCTCAAAAAATTTTGGAGTCGTCAAAATTCTCTTGTGTGCTACATTCGTACATTTGTATCTCTAACAGCATTAATTTATTTGAATCTTTAGCTTCTGTATTTTTGGGGATAAGGGGGAAGTGAATAGATATATTTCAATGTATGTGCTGATGATACAAAATCACTTGCTGAAAATGATCCACAATTCGTAAACCGCAGGCAATCCTCTCAAGCATCTAAAGCAGTCATAAACAGCGAGTTTTTTTGAGATGTTCGTCTATGGATATCTTGAGAACTGATATTGTTAGAAATCTGAAACTTTGCACATGGGCCTAAATGATAAAGCTGAGTTCATCCAAAATATTTTCAAAATGGCGACACTTCCGGTTATACCGGAAGTCAACATCAACTTTCTTATTTTAAGTGGAACACCCTATATTTTATTATATTTTTGAATTCTCCTCTATTTTTTAATAAGACTTTATCAAAGCAACTATGGCCTTATTTTGGACAGTTTCTGAAATAGTTGCATTTTTTTGACAGATGTATGCTGCTACTAAAAAGTGAGTATCTCGAATGCACGATGTTGAAAAAATTTAATTTTAAGCGTACGTGCTCACAATGAAATAAGGTTTTCTATGATGTCAATGATTTCCATAAATATTATACAGGATGTGTATAAAGTGGCTTCAAAATTTGAGAACTAAAATGTTAAAACACTCATTTTTCATGGAAACCCCTATTTTCAACCGCTGCTTTGAATTCTACCCTAAAAACAAGACAAATTTGTCATGATCATCTCACAATGTGCGTAAAAGTGTAAGGAGTACGTAACCGTAAACATAAACGTGAAGTTGGACTACTGTATTTCAATGCCTGTGTTCACAATACTATTACATATTTCTTACGCTTATGTACTGACATAAGAGCTACGTAATGAGAAACGTAAAGTTGAGATAAATTCAACTTTATGTTATGCTTTTGTACAAAACAGCTAATAGCTTTAAACAAATGTTATCAGCTAACAGTTGACAACACCCTGGATCGAAACGTGCTGTTAAAAGTGAAACCAAAGAAAAACAGTAAACAAGAAACAGAATCGAAATCAACATAATATTTGAAAATGAAATCAACACAATACATCAATAACCCTAATTTGTGCCTGCGTAAAATAGAAACACCACTTTATTTTAATATTTTACGCTACGACCACTGTGAACGTACATTATTTCTTACGTTTATGTTTTTACGTACTTCTTATGCTTACGCACATTGTGAGTTGGCACTTAGAATTATCTATCAATTTCTGAAGGTTTTTGAGATATTAACATTAACAAAAAATATTGTTACATTTTTTAATCCCATTTAACGATGTAGGTTTAGATTTATTAATATATAATGTTTAGCAAAACAAAATCACATCGTTTGTTGACAATTTTCATTTAAATATTTGTTTCTGTAGTTCTTCGAACATTCATATTATTTTATATTTCTGAATTTCGATTTTTCAATAAAAATGTTCGTGGCCTAACAAAGTATCACATTTTCTCAATTTTCTGATATTTCTTTTAAATTCATTCATGAGCCAGTTATGGCTTTATGCACTAGATGGTACTGTACATAGCTTCTATTTTTATAGGATAGATGGCGTTGTATATGGCTTCTTAATTTACCAATATTTTTAGTTTTGGTTTACCAGGAAACTAAAAATTTATATTTAATATACATTTGGTACTATTACCAAAGAATTTTCGTTGCAGTGGTAGTTCTTCTGTAGTTGTCTAGTTCCACACCGGCTCTGCTGATCATCATTAAATGATCGAAACTGGTCGGAGATTTATGTATTAATGAATATAGAACAGTGTGGACAAGACCTTTTTACATTTCACCCTTTGAATAATTTTCTACACTTGAGTATTTCACCATTTGATTATGAATATTGTGAGGTTTATTATTTTTAAAAAGAAATAAAAATTGAAGTCTATTTATTAAATTGGAAAAAGTGTGGATATAATTTCAGTGTAGTTATTGGTGTTTTAAGTTCTAAAGCAGTTATTTATTTCTTTCAATAAATAGATTTTGGCTTGATTTATTTCAAAGACTGGCTTTCATTTTCTTCAGACCTTAATACACGTCTCAAATTGGTGCTGTAAATTTATCTGGCTTTTATAAGATTCTAGTTTTCCTTCTTTTTCCTATGAAAAGTAGAATGTGTTCAATATAAATTCTTTCGTTGAAAGAAAGTCTAAGATAATTTTTGCCCATAACTAGGGCAAAATATAGATAAATATCAATTTTATTTTGAATTTTACTCGTACTGAACTAGAAAGTTTGAAAATCATTTGAACCCATTACTCAAACCACACGCGAAACTGTATAAAAAAATATTAATACTTGATTTACGATTATTACTATATCTAAAAAGTTATATTACTGATTCAGTTAATATATAACAACAGCTCATAAACAATATAAGTCAAAACAATTATAGTACGCATAATCAAGTTGCATTGATTTATACTCATCATTTACAGTTGTTGCAGAAATATATAGGTCGTTCAGTAAGTCTAGTAATTAATTTTCTAGTTTTGTTGTCAATTAAAAGTATCAGTTTCACTTTAAAAGAATATTTTTTGCACTTTTCAGAGAAAATATAACATGTTTGAATTTCTAAATGTAAATGAATACATTAAATAAATCAATGCATAAGATCAGCTTTAGACAAATTATGTAAAAAAGGAAGATTTTTGGATGATAAAAATCTAATATTCGTAAAAACTTGAGGCTATATATTATTTATTCATTAGTAATTTTTTTGTTCAGTATTTTATTCATCCGTCATAAAAGATGTAAATAAAAATAATGATTGTTTTGCCGAATGAAAATTTATTGTACAATGTTGTCCCACATTTGAATTTGAAATTACGAAGAAATACAGTCGTAGAAATAAATCTCATCAAATAAAATAAGTATTAAGTATATTTCATCATATCAAGACAATATATTGGAACAGAAAACAATCTATTTTATCGCAAATTTGAAATACAAGTGAGTGATTAATAACATTTTTCCTGTTTCGGCTTCCTTTTCCATTGGAAAAATTTTTCGAAATATTTCTTGGTTCAATTTTATTCGCTGTCTAGTTTTGCGTATTCATTACGATCATACTTATCCGTGAAAACATATTACCAGCAAAAATCGTTTAATAATTATAATTATCTTAGCTAAACAATAGAAAATTAATTTTATTTCATATCTACTAGCTGAAATTTGAAAAATTTGAATAAAAAAAAATTTTAGGCTCATATCATTTTATTTATCTCTCAAATTGAAAAAAAAAATGTGCAAGGCCTCATTTGAAATTTCTTCAGACTATTTATGACAATTTTTGCTTTCAGTTGCATTTGTTGACCCAAAATCTACAAGAAACCTGATTATGAAATCCTATAAATTCATTCTAAGCTCGCGCCACAAAGGATTTGAAGAGGGGAACCTCCTAATCTAAAAACAGATTTTTTACATTTCCCTATTTTGTAAGCAAGTTGCGGAAATGAGCAGACACTATTAACTGCATCGAAAAAATACTAAAATAGCTAAGCCGATGTTTAGATATAGCATTTGCTCGGACTGACCCCTTTTTCCATTTATAAATAAATCGGCAACTAAGTGGCTTCAGAAATCCGTGTAAATTGACAATGTGTCCAAACAGGTCACCAGCACCGATAAATATTTATTTTATTCTTACTTGATATTAATTGTTAAAGTGGTAAAAGCATATTGTGTAAGTATAGCATTTACTGAATAAGAAGTTGTCGAGTACCACAATTTTTACAAATTTAGAAATGCATATTTTACAAGCTGATCAAAATAATTAATTTGGAAACAACAAAATACGGCCGAAGGTTACGGATCTTGACAGTCGTGCGTGTATTGAGGGTGGCAGACGTAAAGTAAAAAAATGATAAAAAAGATTCACTTCACGTATTGTTTACGATGCGTAAAGTACCTTCTTTACGCATGGCCGTAGATGCATAAACAATCAAGTTGAGAAGTAGCCGAAGAAAGACAACTTTTTAAAATTCTTACTTGCAAGTTTTCAATTTTATTCTAATACTATTCTAAATTATTCAAAAAAATTCCTGTTATCTAGAAGTTGAATCATATTCAAATTGAAATGTTTATATTATTTTATTTAATAAAATTGAATAGAATAAGATTTCAAAATTATCATATTCAAATTTGGATTCGCATATTTTCATGAGGAAATTGTTTGTGAAATACTGCAGTGCTCAACAAATTAGTAGCATTATTTTTAAACACTCCATTCATAAAAAAAGCGATAAAAGCCACATGATTACCCAATGAGAAAAATCTGGCAAATTTTAGATCAAAAACGAAATCAATACATATCATATTTTCTTATCTGGTATACTTAGACAAGTTTCAAATTTCATCCTTAAGAATTACTTAATCTAAGATCATTAAAAATTCTCACCTGTTCATATCGTATAAATTTAATTGAAATCCAAACAAATAATATAGCATAATGGATGTAAATCATATCCGATATGGTTTAGTGCTTCAGAATAAATTTGTGATAATTATGGGCAGGAAAAATAAATTATATATATTAATATTTTAAATACACCCACAGGTTACCATTTTACATCATCTCCAAAATTATAAAAATTGTAAACAGGAAAAAAACATTAATATTTTAATAAATTAAATATTGCGCAAATTAGATTTTTGAAAGAAAAAGTTGATACCATTGTTTGAATTTAATAATAATGTCTTGTTTAGGATTCAAGTAAAATACCAAATTAATTTTATTTTCTATATTATTTGCATTCACAAAAATTATTCTCACTTTTAAGTGAAACAAGTCATTCACAGTAAATATTCCCAAATAATTTGACCAATATTTTTTGTTTAAATAATAATCCAAATAATATTTGAAGAAAACAAGCTCTTTTTTTAATATGTGATTGATTTATGTTTCTGAGTACCGCTTCTCAATAATAAATAAAATTAGTCACATTATCAAGAACTTTAAAAAAATAAATCATACAGCAATCAATAATTATTGTGTTTCTGACATTTCGTCATTCGTTTCAAACATGATACTGATAAAAATTTTGAATAAACGTCAAATGTTTTTTTTTATCATCAAGCTCAGTTTCAATTTAATTTTTCAAATAATTTAAGATCTTCTGACAATTCTAATTTTGATATAAGAAACAAATTTCAATCGCTTTTTATTATTAAAAATGACTTCAAGAGTCTATACATTCGAAACATGTTCCGACAGGACTCAATTACTGTTCCTCTCAAAACCAGAGTTCCCATATTTCACCGATTTCTAACAATAGTTGCGCAAAATTGTCATTCATACAAAAATATAATACACACTGATGCCCCATTATGTTTTATTTAATTCAGAATACTATCACACAATTCATAACGGAAACAGAATAATAATTAAAGAGAAAGAAATCAGTGTACTAATTATATTTTATTATAATAAATAGGTAAGTAAGCTAAAGAATAACACCTACCTTCGCCATTTAGGACGATACACTCTTCTAGTCCAGCTCCGAAATCTTCAAATAACTACACAGTGCACTCTTCCATCAGATGTCAACGTTAAATTCAAGAGTATAAAGTAATCACAACATTACATGTTAAAACCACACATCATGAACTAAACGTCCTCGTTCGGTCTTGGATCAATACTAAACAGAACTCACCGGCCGCGGGAAACGCAGAATGAACTCCACGCACGCGCGCGAAAATCAGAACGTATCAAAACAAATGACAGACTGCGGAGGATCACGCTTGAAAAGATTTTTGTTTTGTTTTAAGCATTATGCAATAGGTTCAAAAGATGTTATTTAAATGAAGTAGAAAATAAAATAAATTATCCCTCGGGTGATAATAGGATCTATAAATAAATGGCATGCGGCATTTGAGTTTAGATGTAGAATTTTTATTTTTGCTACAATCAAGCATGAATTTAATCTTGCAAGATAAATATTTGAAATATTTTGTGAAACATATAGTTATTCAAATTTTTATTTTTATTCTAATTTACCTGAAATCGTATTTTATCATAAATCGGACTTCCTTCTCATTTCGATTAACTTAAAAGGTGAAATATTCACATGTTCTACCTACGGATATTAAGTAATAGGAAATAAATTCAAATTTTAACTTTCTTTTCCAGAAAAAAATAAACATTTTAACACAGTGGCTAACAACAAAATTGAAAAAAAGTTATTCTAAATAAACTGCTCTCTTAAGATGACTTTCCTACATTATGTAATGTTTTCCCATTCAAAGACGCCCACAAACAGAGAAAAGCATACACTGCAGATAAAAATTTTACCTACACAATTTTATCACATTATAAGAAAATGTTTATATTTTCTAGGCTACTTTCATCTAAAAATCAGTAATTTGTAGTCTTCATCTCTACTTGATTAGAGATAAATTATTATTTGTTTCCTTTAGACTATTTGATTATACAGTTTCTAATAAATTAGGCCAATAGAATTTTTTCATTTCAAAAAATAGAAAATATTAGAAGACCTTTCTCAATTTTTTTACAAGATTTACAATTGAAAAATAATTCATAGTTTGAAAATTTATCAGTTTTTGCAAAAATTTAATTATGATTAAATGGTTCCTTTTGATTTAAATCCTGTATATTTATTTATTTTTGACGTTTCGACCCTTTCAACAAGAGAAATCAGAAAAACAGTAATACTAAGGCAAGTATCTAGATAACTAAAAATATACAGGAGACTAGATGTGGAAAAAAAAATTGATGTATTTCAGTAAAACATCAAAAAGTTTTGCATCTTACTCTTGTTTAAAATTTTTATTGTATCTTTGTCTATTTTGGAGGTTCAAATTAAAAAATTGTAGTATTTTTTTGAGATATTAATATTCTTTTTTCGCCAACTGTCAGAAAAACATGATATTTTTGTATTGTTATGGATACGCAAAGTTCGTGATTTTTTCACTAGTATAAAAATAAATTCTGTCTTTGCACACCTAATCTAGTATAATTCAGTTTAGTAATGCTACAAGCATAGAAACAATTAGGTATTCAACAAAAAAGAAATATGAATTTGTACACAAAACTACTTATTTTTGAATATAAAAATTAATTGTTGACAGTTCTTTATTCATCAAACAACAATTGCGCATACTTTTGGTGACAATACCCAGGTGACTGCAAATTAATTATAGTTTGTACTTTTTTCCTACATTTTACCTAATAAAGCAATAATTATTGTTGATCTAATATTTTTTGACAGTTGGCGAAAAAATATTGTTTGTATTACGTGTGCGAAGTGATTGCATTTTGTTGCGCTTTCGAATGAATTTGTTACCTCGACCTTACGGTCTCGATTAAAATTGACATTCACATGCGCAACAAAAAAAAACAATCACTTCGCACACTAAATACAAAAATAACTATTTTTCAATAATGTATAATTTTTTTTCAGCATTAAATTACGAATGAATTTTTTTTTTTAATTTAAACTCTGTTTATTTATTTATTTCTGATACTTCGACCCTTTCACTAAGAGTCTTCATCAGAAATACATTCATCCAAAATTTTAACCTCACTTTAATATGGCACCACTATTTCGACTTATTTTATGTAAAAAGTATGCTATTGCGGTACTGTTATCACCATAGCAATTTTTTCTCTTAAGTTAAAAATTAAATAATTAAAAATCAAAGTCCTGATAGTTTCACAAATTTAAAATTGAGGAGTCGGCTTCTACACCCTCGTTCTGAATAGGGCAGCAACTGTAGACACGTTGTTGATACACGGCATGCAGATAAATGAACCTGCAGCAGTGCCTTCTACCATAATACAGCCGAGGTGGCAGGTTTGAAGAGCTGCAGGACACTATAACGTGATTTTTGAAAATTGTCCGTGAAACAGAATTTGATAAATTGTTAAAAATTAAAGCCCTGATAGTTCCACAAAATTACGGACAATTTTTCTTACGAAAAAACAAAAAAATCGCTATCACGACAGTTCCCAAAAAATTTATTTAGTTGACGGTTTCGATCACTACAATAAATTCACAGGAACTTCACAAAAGAGAACGGCGTCAAATTATGACACTAAAGAGCTTTTTGACGCCGTTTCTGTAATTTTATTGCTTTCACCGCAGTCTGATGATGATCACGGACAATTGAAGGAGTGATTTAATCTCATTATCATTGAAGACAGTATTCTAGAAGTAAGAAATTGGATCGAGTCAGTTTCTTCAGCTCGATATCAGTTTTCGACATGTCGCCAAATAATAACAGTAGAACAAAATTCAACTACCATGATCAATAATGGATTAGAAAAATTAATAATCATAAGTTAAATTTTATTGCTACCAAAATAAATTTTTAGATCATATCGTTTGCACCAACATATAATATTCAAGTCCCTATAAATGTAATAGGGTATATACATTTTATTTTATATTCTTAATTCACTGATTACATCGTTATAACATATATAAAAATATAAATTATGTTTAAAAGTGCTGTAATCAAGTTTAAATAAATATTTAAAATTGAGAATAATTTTGAACTGTTTAAACGCCGTCATTTTCACGCGTTCTATTGATGACGTCAAATAATATGTCCAGTGACATTACAGTCCATTGTTTACTACAGATATTTTCGTTCTCAGCTTTTTTCGGTATTAAAAAAACTCAAAAGTCAATTTATAAGTACTGCATTGTGCCTGAATGGAAAATACTATCAGAAATATACCTGGTAAAAGTCTTTTTTCCTATCCAGACAGATTTTAAAATACGTAAGAAATAATGTGCGGTTATCAGAAGAGATGAAGTATCATGATAAATTTGACAGATCATGAATAACATTATCTGAGATTAGTTTTAGCAATAAAATACAGTGTATGTATGCGGCTTCGTTTAACATTTGCTCGTTTTAAAATGAACAAAAATTATAGGTTATGTTTACTGCTCATCATATTTCGGATTGTATTTATTAAAATAGCGAACATAATGTGTTATTATTGAATAATTACTTTGAAGTGTTCACTCTTTTTACTTCAGCGGAAGTAAAATTTGGATTTGAAAGAAAATAAGACATCATGAATGGATCTATTCTTGACAGATTATCCGATTGTGCTTTCACAAAACCACTGTCTTAAATGATTTATAAGCTCACTAGGATTCTAAAATTACACTTAAACAATAAATGAATTTACAACACACACGTTATTACTGTTTTCTAATCAAAAGCCTGCAATGCCATACAAATGTAAGCAGTGCGCACTTGTTGGCATAGTATTTGACGTCACATTTCGTTTTAACCAATGGTGTTGTGTTTTAGAACTTTGGATTTCCCGCGCTTAATTTGAATTTTTATTTATTAATTTTAAGCAATTAAAAAGGTATTAAATACCAAAATGATGGTTTAGTACAAAAGTCCGGCCAAAAAAATTCGGAATAAAAATATTTGAACCAAATTTAAATATAATGCATATTCCCTATTGTCATGAAGTCATTGACGGATTAGAATAGAAAGCCTAGATTTTGTTTAATGAAACAAAAGTGCCCAATTTACATATTTTTGTATCTGAAATATCCCAGCAGTTATAGCTGCAATAATTGCAAAATAATAAAGAACACTGCTTGTACTGCTAACAACTCATTTTCTATATTTAAAAATATCTCAACTATTTGAACATTAGGAATATTAAAAAGATTTTTGGCGAATTGATTGTCTAACATTATTTTAATTTATATTTTATTAAAAAAAACATTTTCAAATTATATATAAAAACACTAAATGAAATAACAAATCTATAGTAATTGCATTCAAATAATATTGCATCCGTCACACTGAATCAATACATAAGCAGAAAATTCACATAATTCAATGTTCATTTCTTAATTGGCTTACAATATTAACATGGAAGAAAAAATTTAAATCTTATCAAATTTAGGCGTCAGTAAAGTGCACTTAAACATTTTATAATGAACTCTTTTGTATAACGCAGGACACTTTAGATTATCACATTAATTTAAAGGCCTCAAGAGTCTGGTAACGAAGTAGACCGTTTTTTCGGGATAAAAATACATTTTTTTCAATTTAAATGTTTGACGTTTGGTTTGTAACACATTATAGTCTATAAAGAATACAGTATGCCTTCGAATTGATTATAAAAGTAATTAAAAATACTACCTATCACTGGTTATATTTTCCAAGATATACAGGCTAGCAATAACCGATTTCACATAGAATTAATTTTGCTTAGATAGAACTAGTTTTGCTCAACCCAAAAAAACTTCACATTACCGGTCGAGCTACTTTGGCGAAACAGATTTATTATCAGCAAAACCAGGTGTAAATAATTTTGATTAAGCCAAATTTATTAAAGTAAAGTAGCCAAATGAAACATTTTTCAACTAGTACAGCCGAAAAAAAACTAATCAAACCTAAAATCTGATTTTGCCGGTAACAAAATTTAGATCAAACTAGTTTCTCTTAGGCCAAACTAGGCAATATCAGCTAGACCTTAAATAAATTTTCTCATCAGGACAAATGATTGCTCAGGCGAAGCCTAATCGCTGTGGCTGAACTAGTTTAGCCTAACAAGACTACTTCTACCGGAACTCGGCTTTTTCCTGCGACCTATACAAATTTATTTTATTATTATTTTATTAAAGCAAATCGAAATCGTTAAAAAAATTTCCTCAAGTCAACTAAAGGACATACTGTTCAAAACAACAATTTTTCGTTTTAATTCTAGCATCCTGAACTACAAAAATCAAGAACTTTATCTAGATTAATATTCGTGATTTGATTTTATTAAAAATTATTTTTTGTTTCACTCCATGTTAATAAACAATCTGCAATTCAAACATAGTATCAAAAAAATACCATTTACTCACATGACGTCACATACAGTTAACAAGTATTTACTTACATCATAATAAACTAGTAATAGTAATTGTGTCTGTTTACTAAATTAATTCCTATTTTTAAATAAATTTTCTCTAGTTATGCCACTGTCACAATAAATGTTGTAGAGATCATAGTTTTTCTTTAAAATTATGGCACAACTTCTTCATATAAACCGCATAAAATATTTGTATGATATTTACAACTTTTCGCATTGTGTTTAAAATATAATCTAATATGTATATAAAAATAGATATATAACAAAAGGTTTTTTGAATAACGTGATTTAAGAAATTTGAAAATCTTATATTTTAATTAATATTCGAAGAACTCAAATAGCTATGCGGAAATTAACTTAGCTTATTCTTTCCCTTATTTAAATAGGAGTAATTTATTTTTGAATACGTTTTCAGTAGTTTGCGTCGTTCAGCAATACAAAAATTATTTTTCATGTAATTGTTTCATTTAGAAATTTTTGGGCATGAATATAAGTTTCGCTTAAAGCTTGATATTTAATAAAATTTAATTTTTGGAAATAGTAGAAAGTACGAGCCAGGCGGTTGCGTGTGCGTAAAAAAACCGCGCTAGTGAAAGAAACCGGAGACAACAGAGCCATGCGAACGATGCACTAATTGTGAGTCATTACCGGCACATGATTTACACAATTTTTTCTTCTAACTGAAAAATAGTGGGTCTATGTTTCTGGTCACCAAAAATATCAATTATAAATTTTCTTGGTAATTGTACATACAAGTTATCAAATCGTGAACACAGTTAATTGAAAATCTTAATATTATTTTTTTGTCTACAGACGTCAAAAAAAAATAATAACATTTGAACATCAATATTAGTATGCATTGGTGTTGTTTATGGCAATGTGCACTAATCTTTGTATTTTATTATGGTGTTAATAACTTATTTCATCATTTTTTGAATCTGTAGAAAAAATATTGTATGCAACTTGTGAGCGAAATTTTTTTGACTTTCATTATCAAGCACCAAAGTATAATTTCGCGCACTAGATACATAAATAACTATTTACAGTACCTGGCCAAATTATTAGGGACAGTCCATAAATTTTTGTACTTTCTAGTTTTTCCGACAATTGTTTTCAACAATTATCGATTTTAGGTCTTATTGATTTATTTTATGTATAAGAGTGTTCAATTGAGATACTAAAACAATGAATTACAAAAAAATAAAATCAATTCTTCAATTTAAAAAAAAAAAATAGAAAATCCAAAATAGAGAAATGAATTTTACAATCAGAAATCGTGGCAAAGGAGCAAAATATCAGCAGTAAATTTCAATTTAGTTTTATTTGAACGTTTCGGCGCCGAAATGATCCTTCATATTCAGTTCATGTGAAGGTTAAATATAATTTCGTTGCTGGTTAAATTTGAAGTTATTTTGCAGAGAAAACATAAAAATTTAGATGTTGAAACAATGGAAAAAAAAAAATATGAGGTCGTTTTATTTTTTGATAAATGACGTGATCCACCAATGTTATTATCCAATAAAAATCAATATTAGTGATGCCAAGACGTCATATTGTTTGATTTTTTTTCCTGGCTTCAACGTCTGAATTTTGCTGTTTTTCCTATAAAATAACTTCAAATTCAAGCAACAAAGTAATAATATTCCAACATCCACATAATCTGATTATGAAGAGACGTTTCGGCGCCGAAACGTCCAAATAAAACTAAATTCAAGTTTACTGCTAATATTTTGATCTTTTGCCCAAATTCTGATTGTTGAATTTATTTCTCTATTTTGGCTTTCCGACTTTATTTTAATTGTGGAATTAATTTTTTTTCTCCTAATCCATTGTTTTAGCATCCCAACTGAACACTCTTAATATAAAAGATCAATTAAACCTAAAACTAATAATTTGTTAAAAATAATAGTCAATGAAAGTGGAAAGTACAAAAATTTATGGACTGTCCCTAATAATTTGGCCAGGTACTGTATTATACTGGAAACAGTTTCATAAACAGGCTATTGTAAAACTCCAAACAGTAACTTTTATTTGAGCTTTAATCTTATAAGATTGGCACTGGTTTTTGCTTTTCGAAAAATATTGAATATCTAATAATCCATAAATTTTGCCAGAATTAAATTACAAATAAATGATTTTCTTCATTTAATCCGGTATATTTATTTATTTTTCACATTTCGACCCTTTCACCAAGGATCTTCATCAGAAAAATAATGATACAAAAATAAGCAAGCGAAATATTTAGACAATTGAAAAATATATTCACGTTTCCACTGTAGTTTTCTGAATATTTTTTAATTATATAGACACTTGTCTTGTTTATATTTATATTATTGTTTATCTGATAAGACCCTTGTTGAAAGGGTCGAAACGTCAAAAATACATAAATATACAGAATAAAACCATTTATTTGAATGTTTAATGCTCTTGAAAATATCGATAAGGAATATTCAATTTTTCATGTGATTGTGGATAATTTTGAGACTTGATTTAAAATTTGTCTAGTGAAAGAAATATATATATTATTTTTTGACAGATAAAAATCACAGTTAGTAGTCAAACAGCGCTATTACCAGCTTAACAGTAATTGGTTTTGTGTCCTTTACGGCCGATTTTATAAAAGATTTACTTCCGTAGTAAATTTATTTTATTTAACAAATTCTAATCAGTTCAAGTTTCCTTATGACAACTAAATCATTGCTGTCAAATAATCGACTGTCATTTGAGAAAATAAATTATATTTACTTGGAAAGTAAATTTTTCTGTCTTTTATAAAACTTGGCATTAAAAAAATATTCTATGAAACTAAACAAGTTTCATAAAGCAACACATTAGAGGACTCAAATATGAAAATGTATTATATTTTTTACGACGCATTGCTACACTTATTTCTTTGAAATACTCCTCGCTGTACTTGTACTATGAATACGACAAAAACTTGTCTTTTTAATATATTATTTGAATTCAATTTGATAAAATGAAATAAATTATAGTATTCAGAATATACGTATTCAAAAGAATCAATCATTTTGAAAGGGTCAGAGTGCTAAGTTAATAAACCTTATTTCTTCTTTCGGTTACAAAAAACAAATCATCACATAAAACCAACTAATAATGAGTGACATAATCTTATCTCAACTAAAGTTATATTCGAATTGCATTTGCTTAAAAAATTACTGAATATATCAATTAAAAATAAGATTTTAAAATTTCTTGTAAAAGACGTTTTTGTAACACTTATTTTTCGACACATACAGACGAAACTGCAAACAGTACATAATCCACAGAGAAAAACACTACATTCAAGAAACCGAACTAATAGCATTATGTGGTGATCCCATCTGCGTTAAAACTTTGTCCAGCCACTGAAGGGGCCCATGAAGATGAATTTCAATCCAACAGGGTGTACTTGTCACATCTTGTCGGTGATATTCAGCTCCCCAGCCTTTTACAAAACTCATTCGAATCGTACACATCTTCGTCAATTCATAAACAGCCTCAAAACCGTGATTTACAGATTGTGACAGCAACTGCGCGAACTCTTGATTGTTGAAAATCTTCAACGAACATCCAGAAGGTATTTTACAAACTGTAGAGGGATGAAAACCGTGATGATGGTTGCAGTTACGTGATTGGACGAATATAGCAGAGTCTGACAAACATTCGGCGTACACTTCACCACCAACATAATATAAATGGACCCCTTTTCCTATATGTCGACGGGTGTTTTCAATTGTTGAGTTGCGATTCACGTTACTCAGCTGTCCAAGACAAAATCTGTCTGAATTGTTGCTAGGATTTGTGAAACCGTCAACAATTACGGAATGCGTATTACAGTGAAAAACTTCTCCTACTCGACAGTTTAGTTCATAGTAGGCTATGCTAGCCCAGTAAGGTGGTTCTTGGTAGCTAACTGGGGCCACTTCACCCATATTAGCGTCCATTGTACTTGGGTCCGATGCATTATTATTCGTTAAGGAAGTATCGTCTGGCGGGCTGTACGCTGGAGGAGGGGTTTCAGCTAAAGCTGAAGAATAAGGACTTTGGGGATTTGAACTTACAGACCCTGGACTGGGAACTGATGACATAGGTGAATTTGGTGATAAATGACCAGAACTAAATCCAGTTGAGGAATATCTAACATTATGTGGCATATTAGGTTCAGCAATTTGCTGGAAAGGAAGTAAAGAATGACCAGGAGCAAATTCAGAATGACGTGGGACTAAAACTGGAGGCAAAACAGGACTTTCAACTCTTTTATAATGATAAGGATTTATGCAAACTTCTTTTTGTTTCGCCGAAAACGGATACTGGCAATGTTCAAGAGGTTTAAGTTCATGATGGCTTTGTAAATCAGGCCAACGCCACACTCGACAGTAAATTACATGAGGTAAACCTTTTCGATGGCTGACTTGTAAACGACCGTCTAGAGATCTGGGTATAGTTACACACTTACTTGGAGTTCCTGGACACGAAAGAGCTCGCTCAAGCTCCTCAATTGCTCCTTTTCTCTTTTTTAATTTTTTCACTAAACTGTCAACAGCTTTTTCAGCCCACTTTTCTTCTTCGTCTCCTTGTTTCCATCCAAGTAATTTTTTTACAGCTGGACTTGTGAATGAAAACAAGCTATTCAAAGATGACATAGGTCCACTACTGGAAGATTCTGCTTCATCTGTGTCCATGATGAATCTAAAAATGAAAGTGTTTAGCACTCACTCGAAACACTTTACACAAAGTATAAAAAATTGCAGGTTACAATCTCATCTTATTATTTATGAATCACAAGTGAATAACTGAAAAAACAAATTGGTAACAAGTGTATGAGTCACTTCAGTATTGATGAATTAGACATTTTTCTAAAGTTTGCAATTTTGTATATTTGTTTGTTTACTTCATTAATTTATGAATTAAGTTCAGCATAAAACTTGATATGACCAACTAAAAAATAACAATAATATCAAACTATCACATCTAGACAAAATGAATACGTAAAAATACTTGACATTTGATGCAAAAAAATGAAGTTATCAAAAGAAACACTTACCAAACAATTGAAGTATGAAGTAGTCTTTTTTATATTCTTCAAATGTTTTAAATTTTTGGCATAAAATATGAAAATAAATGATAAGCAGGATTAACGGCTTCTCTCTACAAACACCCGACTTTACGTCGCCATGAGTTTTTAAGATTGGCCATTCGTAGCGCTGCAATCATGAAACAGCATCACAAATCTGCGACAACTTCACACGAAGCGCGTATTTCAAAAATTAAAAAAACTTATATAGGAATAATTGTTGTTTATAATTACGATCAGTACAAATAGTTCCTCTTTTAATCGGCAAATGGAGAATTGTGAAATAAAAATTTAAAAATAATATAATTCAAATCAAAAGAATACATATTTCCTCTTTTAATGATCATTATGATAAGATATGGAAGGGATTTACATATTTACTATATTTTATTTATTAGATTCTGGAATTTCCGAATCATACAATTACTTTGCAAATTATATTTATAGAATAATGAAAAGTATGCAAATTAAAGTAATCAACCTGTGAATTCAAAAGTAGGTACTGAATTTAAATAGTTCATTGCTTGGAGATCGAAGTTCATAAACGCGCTAGATAACTTATCAGTCATTGTTTTACATGAATAAGCACTTAATTAACCAGCACTTATCATCATCAATACTTAAAAGGCTAGAAGTATTCTGATCATTTTCAGAGTTGTTTGTGCAGCTTAAACTTTCCAACATAACCGCAAAAATGAGTAGAAAATTATTAGATTCTTTTCAATCTGGCCCACTGGATCGTTATCGAAAATATGCATCTTTCGATTGGAGAAAAATGAAAATATTCTTGGAAAGTGAAGAATTAATAAATTTCAGTGTAATACATTCAGATTTATCTTTTCGTAATTGGGTATCTTTATATTTTAATTTTGCAGGAAAAAGTTGTGGACACACTTAAACAAAATGTTCATTGTCATCCTTCTGTAACTGCCAAAACTTTAGATGAAGAGCGTTTTATATCTGCAAAACGAATGAAGATTTTAACTGATTTATTTATGTTAAGTCCTGAAGAGGTAATAGAAGATCCACGAAAAGCAGGATTTGGCTTAAGAATGCTATTTCATTGGGATCCATCAAGTGCTGTAAAATATGGTCTTTGTGTTGGAATGCCCACGTCAGTTCTAACTTCTTTAGGTTCCGACAGACATTATCATTATATTGAAGATACTCGGGAAGGCAATGTAAGATAGTTATTCTATTGTTTTCAGTAGTACTATTTGCTTTTTTTTGTGGGTACAGGCCATGGGCTGCTTTTGTTTAACTGAAATATCTCATGGAACAAACACCAAAGGGATGCGAACAACTGCCACTTATGATCCACAAATGCAACAATTTATTTTAAATACACCGGATTTTGAGGCGGCAAAATGCTGGGTTGGTAATTTAGGTAAGTTGAAATATTCAAATTTCTTTTTCACCACTTATTCATTTTACAAACTAATATACATTTCGGTGCTATGTACTGTCATCAGAGTACGACTGTACTGATATCTCTTAATTATAGTAATTTTATTTAAAATGGGTGTATTGTAGGAAAAGTTGCGACTTATGGAATAGTTTATGCACAGTTGTACACTCCTGATGGTAAATGCCATGGTTTGCATAATTTTGTTGTTGATATTAGAAACAAAAAGACTTTAAAACCTTTTCCTGGAATTATTGTTGGGGATATAGGACCTAAAGGCGGTTTAAATGGAGTAGATAATGGGTAAATTAAAAATATATTTATTTAAAGACTACAAGCAAAAATTATAAATATTTATTTTTCTAGGTTCATTATTTTTAAAAATTATCGCATTCCACGGGAAAATTTATTGAATAAAACTGCAGACGTAACACCTGAAGGAAAATATGTTTCACCTTTGAAGGATCCTTCCAAAAGATTCGGAATTTCCTTGGGTGCATTATCTTCTGGAAGAGTTAATATCATCCAAATAGGGAATGCATACTTTGAAAAAGCTATGTCAATTGCTATTCGATACGCCGGTGTTAGAAAGCAATTTGGGCCTAATGATAATGAAGAGATTCCAATTCTAGAGTATCAGCTTCATGTAATTAGTTTACGTAGTTTTAAAATTTATGCGAACTTTAATTTATTTATCGTTTTAGCAATGGCGCCTTCTACCATATCTAGCAGTTTGTTATGTATTAAAACATTTTACTCTATATTTTTGTACTTTAAATATGCAATTCCAAATAGATACATTTATTGGTGAAAACAGAGATAAATTAGCAGATCTTGGAATTGAAATCCATGCTGTTGCCTCAGCCGGAAAAGCAGTTTCTAGCTGGGTCATAAGAGATGGTATTCAGGAATGCAGGGAATCGTGTGGTGGGCATGGATATTTAAAAGGTTTTTTCCCCAGATAAAGCATAAAAATATACATAGTATATTATGAATTATTATAGTGGCTGAGTTAACTGATCTACGAAACAATCATGACGCAAATTGTACGTATGAAGGAGAAAGTCATGTTTTATGCCAACAAACTAGCAATTGGCTACTAAAATTTTGGCCCTCTGTTTTAAAAGGAGAGAAAATTCCTCCAACTCCTTTAAACTCAATCCATTATTTGAATGATGCTCAAAATATTTTGAAGAAAAAATTCTCTGCGACTCTTGTTGAAGAGGCCTACAATCCAAAAGGTAAGTTTTTTCGTTCATTGATGTCTACATAAATTAATTAATTATTTCTTATATAACTAGTTTTGAGGTATTTTCGATAGCCATATTTTTGTTAAATTATTAATTAAAACAGTGGTTGTTGATTTTTTTTTGCAAATTTCTGTATATGTATGTTATACAGCTTATCCTTAAATTCATGACATTAAGTTTAAAACACCTGTATAACTATGTATTTAAATTTATTATGTCATTTCGATCCCTTTTTGAGCATATTGCATGCACGGAGGAATGTGAGTTTCGGCATACTTAAAGTTTATATAGAGAAGATGTACAGGAAGCGAAAATTATATTCCATTTCAATCTTTATGTTAGTACGTGAAAAGAAAGTTTTGTACCCTTTTTTAAGCATATTTCGCGCACGGAAGAATATGGGATTTGGCATACCTTAAGCTTATGTGAAGGACTGCAGAAAGCTGAAAGTATATACAGGTGTCCCATTTAAATTTCACGACGTGAAGAGAAAACTTTGTACCGTGCACACGAGATAATGTGACATTTAGCATACTTAAAGTCTGTGGAGAAAAAAGTGCAGAAACCCAAAATTATATACAGGCTGTCCTATTTTTATTTTACGTGGCGAGAAAATTCTGTACTGCGCGCATTATGAGATGTGAGATTTGGTAAACTTGAAGTTTATATAGAGAAGGAGTGCACAAAAGTAAAACTATATACAAGTGTTCCATTTTAATTTTACGTGAAGAGAAAACTTTGTACCGCGCGCACGAACGAATGTGAGATATAGTACACTTATAGATCATCTGGAGAAGAAGTGCAGAATGCTCAAATTATATACAGGCTGTCCCATTTTGATTTTATGTGAGGAAAAATTTTGTAACGCGCCCGAAGGAATGTGAGATTTATTATACTTGAAGTTTATGTCGAGAAGAAGTACTAGGAGCTAAAATTATATACAGGAAGGCCTTTTTCAATTTTATGTAAAGAGAAAACTTTATACCGTGCGCATGAAAGATTGTGAGATTTGAAATATTTGAAGTTTAGGTGAAGGGAAAGTGCAGAAAGTTTTGATTATATACAGAGGGCTCAATTCTAATCAACCGCTGAAAACGATATTATTTTTTGCTGGAATATATCGAGAAATATGCACCGAAATGGGAAAATGGCTGAAGAAAAAACTCAATTTCTTGTTTCTTCTAAGGGTTGGGGAAAAAAGAATGGAATATAAAGTTAATTTTACTTGGAAACCTCCGAGATGGAAGGTTAAATTCAATAACGCTCTAATGCTCCATTCACAGCGCGAAATTTGGTGTAATTCCAAATACGAAATTTCAACTGTTGAAATTTGTCCGTTCACAGCCTGAAATTTAGACACCGAAATTAGTGACTAACGACTGCTGTAGGCTTAATTTCGAAGTAGTTTTGAAGCTTAAATCAGCCATTTATATTGCTTGTGTATTTTGTTTATATTCAAATTGATATTATAAATATGATAACTGAGGAAGAATTATTACATTTAATTTCTTGTTATCCTTCTTTATAGTAGGAGAAATATATATTTTAAAAATTAATCGTGCGGAAACCACTAAAAATTAGAAATCTTCAAGTACTGCCTCCAATCAAGATAACTTATTTGAAAAAGATAAAAACTAAGCACAAAGTCGTAAACAAATAATCAAACGTCAAATGAATTGAGAGTTCATTCAAAATACATATTCTTCTTCATTATTTTTGTAGAACGCAACCTAAATTACAAGAAAAGTTTGGAGCTTGCAAGTTTTGATCAAAGTTGAATTTTTAAGCACCAAATTTCAGCGCTGAAAACGCTACTACGGCTTTCCCATATATCAAACTTTACGAATTTCGCCCAATTTCAGACTGTGAATGGGACTTAACTTAGCAACATCATGATTCACGGTCGAATTTCGACCACTAGGCGACCACTAGTTTATAATGAATTTACGATTGAAATGTGGAAAAAATATTCAATTTTTTCAACACAACATTAATTTGTAAACTTGAACCTTCAGTTCCAGTAAAAAAATAGAAACTTTTTTTGAATTGTCAAATTTTTTGAATATTTTTGTTTTTGTATTTATACAATCTGTACAATTTTTCGATATTTTCTAAAATACAATTTTAACGTCAAAATAACAATAATGATGGGATGAATTGTAGACCATCAGAAATCCAAGTTTATTTTAATCATATTTTTTAGACATAGGACGTTTCGGGTATCAATTCACCCATCAACAAATTTGTTTTTTTTTTCAGTTATAATGGACGCATACAAATGGCTTGTATGTTATTTGTTAAGAGAATCACATAATAAATTAAAATCATTTATTGAACAAGATGTTGATGCATTTACAGCAAAAAATAATACACAAGTATATTATTTACGAACCTTATCTATAGTTTTTATTGAGGTAAGTAACACTAAGATTAAAGTGCACACAATCTCTATTATCTTATTTTTCAGCACTTCTTTATGCAACAAATGTGTGATAAAATTGAGACAGCAACAGATCCTGCTATCAAGACTGTACTTTTGAGATTATTATCTTTGTATGGTGCTTGGTCTTTAGATAAACATATGAGTATTTTATATCAGGGTGGTTATGCAAATGGACCCAAACCAGCCTATTTAATAAAACAGGGTATTTTAAATTTGTGTGAACAACTAAAGCCAGATGCTGTTTCTCTTGCTGATGTTGTCGCACCGCATGATTTTATGATGACTTCTCCTCTTGGACAATCAGATGGAGAAGTATGACACTTTGCTTGAAATACTCCAAACAATCCTTAATCACTCTTTTTATCTTGTAGGTATATAAACATTTGGAAGCCGCATTTTTAAATGAACCTGGGGCTTTAAGCAGACCAGATTGGTGGCGCGAAATCGTTGATTGGAAGCAATACAATACAAACAGCAAATTATAAATTTATGAATAAAATATCGCCACATTTTTTTATAATTCAGGTTTGGTTTTTTTGTTATGGAGTTGAAAAATATATTGTTACTCATATATTTTTATATTTTATATATTTAACGTTAATATATTGTTTTATAATTAATTAGTCTTGTTTTATTGCATTTTATACACGTGTCGAGTGTTGAGATTTATGCATTATGGATTTAAGTTAATTAATTTGAATTTATTTAACTACTCCGATAACCGAACAAATGGTAATAATTTGTTCGGCTTATCCTTTTGTCCAACAATCAATCAATTTATTTTCTTGCAAAAAACAAAAAAAAAGAAAACAATTATTGGACGATTATAACGGCCGTTATCATCGGCATTCGATGTTGCTATTTTTCTCCTTAACTTATAATAATATTAGATAAATGAGATTATAAATACCATTCAATTGAAGATTAAATAGCATTATGATTTGCAATTTATTGCCAACAAAGTTATTCACTTGAAATTTGGAATAATTAAAGAGCTTGTTTGTCCTCATCTACTCAAAGGTAGTTGTAAAAAAATCTGTAATAGGAAGATTGAAATTTGAGGATTCAAATATGAATATATTTTGAATCCGATAAGAGACATCATTGAAGATTGAAATTATGTCAATTGGATTTATGTGTTGTGTGGTTTTTAAAATATCCGCTGAAATTGAAGTAACCTCCTTATTTCTGAAAATAGGCCTATTGAAAGATCTGCAAATAGTTTAGAAACCACAAAAGAAAGAATCCAGAATCAAAAAAACTGCTGTGGCCATTATAGTACATCCCCGATCAAGAATTTCATGACTTGTTTTTCACTGCTTCATAAAAAATTGTCAATTAATTGCATATTTTCTTCAGAAAATGTAATAATAGTGAATAAACTGCTAATAATTTTTAAAATCTTTCTGATGGTAACTTGGAATTCAATTCTTTATTTCAGATTTCTACCAAGTTTATTTCCCCGAGAGTTTTAAATTGATACCAAACTATACATCATTTGAATAACTGATAAAAAAACAACTGACAAACGTTTAAATATGTTTTTTTACACCACTACTAGAAATATTTCAAATAGGAAAATAAGATCATATAAAGCAGGTAGCAGGAAAATATACAATACATGAAAACACAAATGACAACGGTCAAAGACTATGTGGAATAGCGGCAAGAAACAACATGATTATAAGTAGTAAATCCAAAAATACATAAAATAACTTGGATATCGCCAGACCAAGTAACCCAGACACAAATAGATATAACAGATGTAAGATCATACAGGGGAGCATGCACGGATTCAGACCACTTTATGGTAATAGCAAGTCTTAAACAGAAAGTAAGAAGAAATCAGAAGGACAGAAGCAAGATAACTAAATGGGACATAGAAAAACTTAGCAATGAAGACACAAGGAAAAAGTACGAAGAAGAAATAGAGAAACACATCAAAGAAAAATATGAAGAAGAAGACGATGTAGAGAAGAAGTGGCATAAGATACAAAACTGTATAAACCAAGCTGCAAAAAAATGGATAGGAGAAGAAAAACAAGAAAATAAAAAAAACATGGTTCAATAAAGAGTGCCAAGAAGTAGTATTAAGAAAGAAAAATGCAAGACTGAAGTGGATGAATACAAATAGGATAGAAGACAGAGAAGATTATAAAAAAATAAGGAAGAAATGTTGTAAAATTCTAAGAAAAAACAAGAGAGATTGGATGGACGATAAAATAACAGATATTGAAGAAGAAAGTGTGAATAGAAACTCAAAACAATTCTATAAAAAAATAAATGAACAAAAAAGAACATACAAACTAAAAGTCTACTGTATAAAAGACGCAAAGGGCAACAAAACAGAAAACGATGAACGATATAAGAAAACATGGGTAGAATACTTTAAAAACCTGCTAATAGAACCGCAACGACACGTGGATATTACAACACAAGATGAAATTGCGGACGAAGGAGTATTAGAAGAACCGACAAATGAAGAAGTCAGAGAAATGATAAGAAGCAGGTGAAATGGGAAGACTCTAGGCAAAGATGGAATAAACACAGAACTAGTAAAATATGGAGGTGATGAACTACACGAATATATCTATAAATTTATAATGAGGGTGTGGAGAACAGAAAAAATGCCATGGGATTGGGAAAGAGGACAAATAGTCACAATTCACAAAAAAGGAGACCAACAAACATGCGAAAATTATAGAGGTATAACTCTACTGAACACGATATATATAAAATAATGTCAACACTAATACAAAAAAGAGGACAGCATCAGTGCGGATTCACGCAAGGCAGATCAACAACAGACACTATACATACAGTTAAACAGATAATAGAAAAAGCACATGAATATAAAATGAGCATAGATTTATTATTCATTGATTTCAAACAAGCGTTTGACTCGATCAAAAGAGAAAAACTTATGACAGCCCTAGAAGAATTTGGAATAACAGCTAAACTAAGACGATTGATCTTGATGACATTAAGTGGAACAACAACCACAATTAAAACACAAAAAGGAGAAACTCAGGAATTCGAAATAAACAAAGGAGTAAGACAAGGAGATACACTATCGGCAACTCTGTTCAACATAGCGTTAGAATATGTGATGAGGAAATTGAACAAAAGAACACTCAGAACTAAAGGCGGACAAATAATAGCATATGCAGCCGATATAGTATTGGCAACAAAAAAAGGAAAATATTGAAAGAAATGGTCGAAGAAATAGTAACAGAAGGAAACAAAATGGGCTTAAAAATCAATGAGAAAAAAACGAAAATAATGAGGATAGGAAAAAAAATCAGAAAGTAGAAATATAAAAATATGTAACCTACAGTTTGAGGAAGTGAATAAATTCAAATACCTAGGCATTATGCTATCAAATAAAGGAGACAGGCAAACAGAAATCCAAGAGAAGATATTAACAGCGAACAGAGCCTTTTACGCAAATAAAAAATTACTCAAAGATAAAAATCTAACAAAGAAAACAAAATTAAAAGTATATAGAACAATAATCAGACCGATAATAATGTACGCTGCAGAAACAATGATAATGACTAAAAAAGATGAAGAAGATTTGCGAATAGTAGAAAGAAAAATAGTGAGAACTATTTTAGGACTGGTAAAAACGGCAGAAAACGAATATAGAATACTAATGAACCATGAAATAGGACAAAAACTACAAGGAAAAGATATAGTAAAGAAAATAAAACAACAGAGGACGAAATGGTTAGGACACATATGGAGGAAAAGAGAAGAAGATACCGTAAGGGCAATTCTACAATGGGAACCAGGCGGAAACAGAAGAAGAGGCAGACCCAGGTCGAAATGGCTACAAGAAGTAGAAGCAGATCTAAGTACAACAGGAATAAATAAATGGAAGGAGAAAACAGAAGATAGGAAGACATGGAGACAAATATGTCAGAAAATTTAGAACAAGGCGATAAGGACTGATCCCCTTCAAATAAAGGATCTAGAGATCTTCAGCGCAACCCCACCTGGGGTGTCCAAGCCACTATATATATATATATATATATATACTAGAAATATTGCCGCAAGAGCCTTTTTCTACACCAAACGCAATCAAACCAAATTACTTATTTTGATAAAACAATTAACGAATGTTTGCATTTCCAAATATGAGTAATAATAATTCATATTTCATATTATGATTATCAGTATTTTTTGCTTCAGAAAAATATTACGAATTTTGTTGTAATAATTCAAATTTTAGTGATAACAATTAAATCACTGGTAATTTTGAAAAATGTTTCAAATAAGTGCTGTGCCAAATTATTCAAGGATCAATGTTAGTCATTTTATATTTTATGATAAACACTACCGTTTATAAAATGAGCGCAAATTAAATATAAAATTTCAGTCGAAAATTCGTACGCGTTCTCAAGTGTTTTCAGACAGACAGACCGACTTTTTTTAAATTATGTTTTTTGGATTCAGTAGGGTGTAAAACGTGAAGATTCATTAAAATCTCGAACTGTCAAAAACTCACGATTACAATACTTTCTCTGTTGTATACATAGATCGGAAAAGTAAAAAAGGAAAGTAAATTACGTTCTATAAAACAAAAGGAGATTTTTAATTATACAATAATCCAGATAAGTATGAATTGGATCTCTATTTTGATATTTAAATGCTGTATTTTGTTACAAAGAAAAATGCACAGTGTCATACACAATACATTAAATGTTGCATATTGACTTCTTTAATTTTCTTGAGTGCAATTAAACTCAATATTTTTTATATTATATTATGTTTTCGATTACCAAGAGGCGCGTGTATGATCCATTTATAAATAGATTTTTTTTTTCACACACGATTTACGTAAAACATATACGTTTTTGATTATTCATGCTAGCCGGTATAATTAGTGACGAATGACCTTGATCATAATATTCACTCAATTTTTTACTACTGCGATAAATTAGACAATTTGAAAGACAAGTCACTTAAATACCAACAGCTCGACGACCATGAATTTAGAATTGACACTGATCAAAGCAAAGTACAATATGATAGTGAATAGTAATTTAATATTTACAAAGATTTGATTTTTATAGTTGTTTATCTTTAAGTAAGTAGACTTTTGCAAACTAATATGAATTGTTAATGAAATGTTTCAAGTGTAGGATGATAATTTTAATCTTAAGACCAAAGTACTATTTGAAAAATCAAGATAAATTAGTTTTTAATAAATCCTGATATCATGATTTTGTATATTTTTGTTTCAGTATTGGAAAAGTGCCTGAAAAATGAATAGAAAAGCTTTGGATAATTTTCCTTCAGGTCCATTGGACTCTTACAGGAAAAAAGCTAGTTTTGATTGGAAAAAAATGAAAATATTTATTGAAGGAGAAAATGGTATTGAAGCTATGGTAAGTAATAATAATATTGTGTGAGCAAATATAACATTTATTTTTGTTTCCAATAAAGGAAAACTATGTGGAAATACTCAGAAGTAATCCAATATTTGCTAAGTCTCCCTCAAATATTTCACTATCCATAGATGAAGAGAAAAGAATAACAGCAATAAAAGCAAGAGAATATATAAAAGAAGATAGAATTTCAAAGCATGTAACCAACAAAGACGAAGCAAAAATATTTGCAAATTTTGTGAAAAATGGTTTTAATTGGGACTCATCTGCCGTATTGAAGGTGGCCGTATCTCATGGTTTGTGCATGTTTGCTTTGGCTGCTCTAGGAACCGATAGACATTCTAAATACTTATCTGAGACTCTAAATGGAACAGTGAGAAATAACTCAAAAATCATTGAGCATTTATAAACTATATTTTGAAGCTTACAGGCTGTTTTGGCCTCACAGAGATTGGTCATGGGTCGAATACAAAAGGAATGAGAACAAAGGCTACTTATGACCCAAATACACAAGAATTTATTTTGAATTCACCAGATTTTGAAGCTGCCAAATGCTGGGCAGGAAACTTAGGTTTGTTTTAAAAGACTACTTTATAACTATTCAAATTGAAACTATTCTCTTATTCTACTTCTTTTCTAATATTAAAATAATAATTAGCTTATTGATTTGACATGAAAAAATACTGTGCTGTTGATTTTAGTACAAAGGAAAATTTTTTCAATGTAATGGAGAAAATATTCCGATTTTTTTGTGTCAAAATATCAGCAACACTGTATTTTATCTTAGATCGGCTCTATAATTATTACGTATTGATTGTAATAAATCCTGAATATCATTCTAACTTACGCGAAAGTATACCGAATCTTTCAGTAATCAATAGTACCATCGATTTTTTGATTCATTTGAATTTCAAAAAGATACTAATGATATTTTATTATTATTTATGAATACATTTGTACTTATTTTTAAAATATATTCTTCTGAATACCACATTGCTCTGGAAATTGAATAATATTGAGTAATTATTATTTAGATAAACGAATCAGCTGCCATTTGCTGTCTGAATTAAAAATATATCCGTAATTAAGATATTCAAACTATACATAATTAATATGAGAAAAGAGTACTTTTATTCGAATAAACATTTTTGTCAAATTTTCCATATAGACCGGGAAATGGTGACAGTTGGGGCTCTTCGATTTTATACCGTATACCTTTTTGAGGATCGAAAATTTACCCCTTGGTAAGACAGATAAAAGGTTATTGACCGGTGCACGTTTTCCGGTTGAAAGTTGAAAGTGTTTTAAGGCCTAGTGTTGAAAGGCATGCAATTCGCAACAGACCAAAAGGCTTGAACGGTCGCGTGAACTTGTAAAAGTAAATGTGAAGTTCTATGCTTTTAAATTGCATGCCAATAAAAAGAATTGAAGTTTTAGCCATGAGAATGGAAAATCTTAGGAAAATCTTGCACAAATGTAAAAACAATTGATCGTGATCACTCTTATGCCAATTTTTTACAAGGATTTTATGACTAGATACACATATTTTAGATACACAGAATTTCACATTTTTAGAGTATTTTTGCAAAAAAAAATACGCTATTATATTCACTTTGACTGTCTGGCTGGTTGGCTTGTCGCTCAGTTCTCAGCAACTACAGCGCTTACAGACTTGAAACTGGTACAAAATTGAAGCTGCTGTTTTGCAGGTTTGCACAAACTGCTTCTTTTTTTTATTCATATACCCAGTTTTGGGTAAGAAATTGAACAAAAATTCAAAAGGTAATTTAAGTTAAGTAAGTAAGGCAAGATATTGGCATGTGGTTTTCTATGTTAGTGTCAGAATGAATTAAATTTATGTTTTTATGCTCAATTTAAGCCAGTACATGAGCATCCGTTACTCATTTTTTCAAATCTGTAATTTTGGAGGTGATTTAACCAAATTCTCTGGATTTTTTTCAACATTACTTTCATAAAAATCAACTTATTATTTTAGGGTACCTCCCATCGCTCAATAACTAAGCAATAAAGACTAAATGGTCCTTTTGAGTTGTACGTGTACAAGTTATATATAAAATAATCACAATTTGAAACAGGTACTAAATGAAAGCTGCTATTTCGTAGACTAGCCCAAGCTGCTTGATTCTAAGCTCAGTAATTGTGGGAAATCTCTGAACTAACAAACATTCATGGATTGTCAAAAATGCGCTTTGATTATCAAGATGATTATTTAATTTTTTTTTGCATGCTGCAAATTGCATGCCTTTCAGTACTATAACCATTTTATCTTTTATTTTTAAGGGGTAAATTATCAACACTTAAAACCCTCAAAAAGGCATGCAGTATAAAATCGAAGAGCCCCATCTACCGCCAGCTTCCAGTCTAATAATAAAATACCACAAAAATACACAAAAAAATGCAAATACATTGAGTTTTATTTTTTACAGGAAAGTGTGCAATGTATGTTATAGTTTATGCTCGGCTTTATACTGCCGACGGTAAATTCCATGGATTTCATTTTTTCGTAGCAGATATAAGAGATTCAAAAAATCTCCAGACTAAAAGTGGAATATATGTTGGAGATATGGGACCAAAAGCGGGCTTCAATGGAGTTGATAATGGGTACAAATAACACAAATATTCTAAATTCTCCTTGTCAATTTTATTTTACAAGAAAAAATAATATTATTTAAAAAATTAATGTGATTAGAAGTAATGCGACTATATGTTTTTAGATTTCTAATGTTTAAAAATTTTCGTATCCCTCGCGAAAATTTACTAAACCGATCTGGAGATGTAACACCTGACGGAAAATACGTGGCAGCAAATAAAAACTCATCTAAAAACCAAGGAGAGTCTTTCGGAGGGCTTTCTGCAGGACGAGTTAGTATAATAATTTTATCAGCTGGATTTTTAACACATGCTTTGACAATTGCTATTCGTTATGCGGCTGTTAGGAAGCAATTTGGACCTAATGATAATGAAGAACTTCCAATTATAGAATATCAACTGCATGTACGTATTATTAAATATCTTTTTTATTTTGATTTAATTTAAATTACAATATTTTTTTCAGCAATGGCGCCTATTTCCGTATTTAGCAACAGCTTATGCATATACAATTTTTTCAAATTTTCTGTCGGAACATAATTCCTTATATTTGTTAGGTATGATGACGGGGGAAGATAGGAAAAAACTAAGTGAAATTGCAAATGAAATTCATGCTATTTCGTCTGCCGGAAAAGCAGTTTTTAGCTGGACTGCAATGGCTGGTATACAAGAATGCAGAGAAGCCTGTGGTGGACATGGATACCTTAAAGGTACTTTTTTGCGTAGACTAGAGAGTGGAATTATTGTAGACTTCTACGAAATACACATTTAATTTTTTTTGCTGTTAGTATCGAATAAAATGTGTGATTTATATTTATTTTATTTGTTCAGTTACTGGAATAACAGATATGAGGAATACACACGATGCAAATATTACCTATGAAGGAGAGAGCAATGTTATGATACAACAAACAAGTAATTGGTTATTGAAATATTGGACTCTCATTTTGCAAAATAAACCAATTCCACCGACTCCTTTCAATTCAGTTCAATTTTTGAACGATGCTAAGAAAATATTACAAACAAAATTAACTACAACAACAATTCAAGGAGTAATGAATCACGGAAGTAAGTTAAAAAAAAATTCTGTTCATTATCCTACTTGATCTATTCTGCTTCTAACTATATTTCAGTTAAATTTTTGTTTCAGATATTTTGAATACCTACAAGTGGCTAATCTGTTATTTATTAAACGAATCTTACGAAAAAGTGAATCACTTGACCCAGCAAGGTTCAAGTGAATTCTCAGCAAAGAATAATGCTCAAGTATTTTATTTGAAAACACTTTCAATTGTATACATAGAGGTAATAGCTTATTTATTGCAAAAGATGCATTTTTTTTATGGCTTTACTTTTTCAGCATTTTGTTATTCAAAAGAATTACGAATACATTCAAAATTCTCCTGATGAATCAATTAGAAATGTTCTCTCACATTTGCTTTCTCTTTTCGGACTTTGGTCTTTAGATAAACATGTTTCGATTTTATATCAGGGTGGTTTCGCGGAAGGATGTTCTCCAGCAAGATTGATTAAAGAGAGTATTTTATATTTGTGTGACAAAATAAAACCTGATGCAGTATCTTTGATAGATGCCATTGCTCCACATGATTTCTTTATATCATCGCCTCTAGGACAGAGTGATGGCGAAGTATGTTCCGCTTTAAAAAATTGTCCTACTGAAAGGCTCTTTTGTGAATCATAAAAGCAGTTATATGACAAGCATAAAATTATACTAATTTATGCGAAATTGCTTTAAATATAAATAATTGATTCGGAAATAATTTAATTGCGAACAACGAACTTAAATTCAAATTATAAAATGATTAGCCAGATTTTCTTTTATAAATTTTCACAGAGCCTTTCAATAGAAATTAATATACATTTTTTTTTTCACCTTCAGATTATAAATATTTTATTTTCATTTTTAGGTTTATAAACATTTGGAACAGGCTTTTATAACAGCCCCAAATACTTTTACCAGACCGGAATGGTGGCAAGAAATTGTTGGTAAAAGTAAATTATAAGAGAAATGAAGTCCATAGCATTTTTTTTTACTTTGTGAAGCGAAACGTTGTATATTGATCTAATAAAGGTTATTGTTTTTAAATCAACGGTATATTATGCTACCAGAACCGCCATTATTGTCCAGGATGAAGTTGGCTGCACTTGGTTAAGGCGAAGCGAAGCCCAATGTAGCTTTTCGTGCTGCCAAATTCATTCGTAACAATAATGACGGGTCACTCCATAACGCAAACGATTAATTGTGGTTATAAGTCGTCTGTTCCTATAATATTATGTGAAATATGTAGAATGGAACAGATTGGACAAAATTGATATCGATATGAATAAAATGCTTCATTTTGTTCACGGATTAAGTATAATCAAATCATAAATTTGCTCTCAAAACTCACAATTAATTTTTATATTGTAAGCTTCATTCAATGCAAGCTTGCAAAATTCAAATAATTAGCGGAAATTTTCTTTAGGGTTAAGATATTCACTGTATGTTACCATACTGGAAGCACTGCGACAACAAATTTTGAACGTAAATTTATCAAATAGTTGTTGATAATCATTATTATGTTGGATACAGTGGCGGGCGGAAGACGGTTTTTCTGTCAAATCAAGAAAAAAAATTGTTATGATAAAAACAAATATCCTGATAATCTAGCTTTGTGAAATATTGTTGAGAAAATAATAGAAAACGAACAGCTATATTCCTTTATTGCCGTTGCGATCAATTTAATTCAAGTTGCGTACTGTATAACATGAAGATACGTTAAAATAGGCTCTACATATGCCGCCGAAGATTGATGCAGCCGTCGTCTTGATAACCACCCGCGACAGAGGTAGTTGGAGAACCTGTGATATGCTTAGTTCGTGGGCTCTGCTTGGTCCACCCTAGCAGATAGTGGTGCGATTTCAATTAGTTTTTTGAAGTGTTGTACCCAGCAAAGTATTTTAAAATGAAAAGTTACCAGGAAGGATCCAGGATGTTGAAGAAATTGTCTCGAACTTTGCTCTCTTCTAACTTTCGTTAATTTTTTATTTATCTTTTTAAAGCGGCAATGTAATTGTATTTGGTAATTAATTTCTTCCGGCCTGATGATGGCAATTACATTGCCGAAACCGGTCGCTTTAAAAATATCAATAATAAAAAAATTAACGAAAGTTAAAAGAGAGCAAAGTTCGAGACAATTTCTTCAACATCCTGGATCCTTCCTGGTAACCTTTCATTTTAATTAGTTTCAATGGACATTAGACTAGACCTTCGCCCCTGCGCCCTTCCAGGTACATAAGTCACGAGCCGTCACTGTTTGAAATTAAACTTGAAATTGTTAAAGCTGACTGGAATATTGGATTTGAGTAATAGGAAACAGAGAATTCGGTCAAATATTTTTCTTCTTTTTAGCTCGACAGTTTCGATTACACCTTCACTCTTGAAGATGGTTAAGATATAGCCGAAACTGCCGAGCTAGGAAAAAAAATAATTTGACTGAATTCCCGGATTTCTATTACTTACATTAAACTTAATAGTCCTAGATCCTAGTTGTAATATTGACTGAGCCCTAAACAAATTAAGAGATCCGAGCTTGTTGTGATATTCGAAGGACCGTATAAATAAAAATATTATATTTTGTAAAGTGATTTATTTGAACGACTAAACGGTAGTTCAAGATGAATCTTACTCATCTTTACAAGAATCGAAATATGGAATCACTAGACTATCTACTCCCTCTAGTTACAGTAACTTGAATTAAAAACTGAAAAATAAAAAGGGCTCGAACAGACCTTAAGATTCTGAAAACGAATAAACTGATTTTCAAGAAACATTGCAAAGATCCAATAAATAAAAAATTAAAACAAAGTAGGTAAGTTAATTGTATCATTATAATGAAAGTAAATAATAAATAGACTTTTTTGGTTTTAATTCTGTATATTTAATTTTATTTTTTCGGTTAGAGTCAAAACGTCAAAAATAAAATTAAATAAATAAAAAAATAAAAATAATAAATAATAATAAATAAAATTAAATGCTCATATCCTATTTTCATTATATTATTTATTATATAATTCTGAAAGTATGTATAGATCATTAAAGTAAATAAATTCAAACCTTTTTGCTAGCTTTCAATTAGCAGATTTATCAATGACCTAGAGAACTTTAAATTGGAGGCAGTTATATTCATCGATTGAAATCAACGATAAATGTAGGTATTGATCTTGTATGCTACTGTTACGCGGTTTTTCATAATTTTTAGTTTTCTGAAAAGACCTCTAAACTCCTACAGAAGTTACAGAAATAGTCATGGGCGCCGGCAGTAGGGTGCAAGGGGATACATTTGAACCCCCCTGTCAGAAAATCAAATCCGCGCGATTTGCGTTTGAACTTAAATTCTGAATATGGAATAAAATTAAAATAATGTCGTATAGAAGCTTCACTTTGTACGTGTGTACCTACACTAATACATGCATACTATTTTTCTACTTAATATACATGTATAATTCTATATTTTACATATAAGTTAATATGTTGTCATGACTTAAATCAATTGATTTGAGTCATAATTTAAATCAAGTAAAAAAATCACGATTTAAATCAATCGAAATTTCTTATTCAAATACAGATTCACATAAGATGAAATAAAATAAATATAATTATCATTAAGGTATAACCTAACTCAACCTTTCATATAGGTAAGTTAATTTGGCGAATCTCTCTGTCCCCATAACTGGTTTCTCAGTATTAAATTTTTTACTCAAGTACTTGCACTAAGTACAAGTATTGTGAAACCGACAAAATTCACATATCGAGATATTGATGGAAATATCCGTTTTAAGCATCCCTGAATCCATTTTGACTATTTTCGGCTTGATATCGGTACGTATGTGCGGCTGTACTTAACCCGTCGAACGTATTATGCTGAAATTTCGTATTTAAAACTAGTAGAGGGTGTTTATACTCAAAACATTTTTTGAATTTTTCGCATAAATACATAATAATCGAACGTAATCAATATTTTAAGACGATAGTACCGCCTAAATGCTCATATCCTATTTTCATTGAGATCGATTGAGCCGGAAGTGCACCTTACTTGATAGTCTTTTGGAATTTTTCGCATAAATTTGAAAGGATCGGCTGTAGAGTATTGAAACGATGGAATTCTGTATTTGATTATCATATTCCTATATGTCCACGTTAGATTTTTTAGTTTAAAATTGTGGAGAGAAAAATATTTCTCACAATTTGTTGAGGGGGACTACATAAAAACCGCGAGCTAAGCATATTACAACTTCTTCCACTTCCTTTGGCATGACGACCGCTGTATCGTCTCTGGACGGGATCCGTACAGTCCATTCAAGTATATCGTATACAGTTCGCAAGTTAAATTCAATTATATTATATTAATTAGGTCTAGTCGCAACGCAAGCAAAGGAGTATAGCCCTTATTAAATTCTGACGCTTGATTGGATAATACCATAAGGACGAAAACTGTATGCTCAATTTTAGAATATGAAGGCTCGTATGCTCCGAGGCGGTCCGACAGGCCACACACCTCAAGGCGGCTTGATTGGATAATACCATAAGGATGGAAACTGTATCCTCAATTTTAGAATATGATGGCCTGTATTCTCCAAGGCGGTCCGAGGGGCCTCGCATCTCAAGCCGATATGAGTCAGATGTTTTTAATACAATTATTGATTATATAATAAGCAGTATGGATTCGAGATTTATGTCATTAAATGAACATTTTAAAAATTTTGGTTTCCTATGATTTGAGAAAATTAAAAAATATACCAAAAGGGCAAATAATAAAAAACTTTCAAGATTTACGCACAGTCCTGCGAGTGGGTGGAAGTAGTGTCTTCCAACCTTACGAATTGCATGATTCTAAATGTACCAGGCTTTATTAAAGATGTGAAAGAATTGCTCCAATACATAATAAAAAATAACTTGAATGAAAATCCAAATATTTACATTGTCTATCGAATTTTGTTACTGTTGATAATTTTTTATTCTCATTTTTAAAATAGAATTATCTTGTCAGTTCAATTTTTAAGACATTTTTATTAATTTTATTAAATGTGTTAGACAACATGTTCCTTACAAATTTTAATTATATTGTTTTTGTCGATCATATTTGTATTTCTGAAGATATTCTATGATGAAACTCTCCATCATGTTACATCTAAGTTTGTAGATCACAATACTTTCCACACATTTTGACTATCTCTATTGAGTCGAAAAATACAGCCACAAATTCTAAATATTATTTATTAGATAATGGTATTCGTATTTTTTGAGATATTTCAATAATAATTCTTATTACATTAGAATGAATCGTGCAGAATACGATATATTTTACAGACTTCAATTATCTCAATTCGTTCAGGAGAAACAGAGTCAAACAGCGTGTGCTTCTGATTCGGCTATTCTCTCTTCCGTCCGTTACTCAATACAGCGTACGAACGTAGCATCTTTATGATGTTTATAACAACAAAAATGTATATACAAATATACAAGTTTTAGCATATTCAGGTCTCATAAGTGTGGAATTGTAGTGTACATTTCTGTAATATCGCATTCGAGCACTATAATATAATATTTCGGCATAATTAGTGACCTAGGTTAATTTATGTAGAATTAAATTGAGAGATTATTTTGCCAGTTCTAAGGTTAATTCATTCTATAAATAAGTACATTGTTTTACTCAAGAGAGATATGAATCTGTAAAGAGCTTTACTGCTTAGCAAAACAGTCGAAACGCTTCACATGTTGTTTTACCATTTAAGATCTCTCTGATAATCTTCTTCTGTAATTTAGTATCTATATGAGGTTTCATTCAAATAAATCCTTCATTAAAGCCTCCTCAACTCTTTGCCCGATGAGTTACGCCACTGATACATTAGTTAGTTATGATGATTTACCTATTGAAATAACAAATCGTTTTCCTTGTTCCAAACGTATTTATGATGAATTTGTCGTTCTCTTTATTATAGCAACACAAATTTGATACAAAAAGTCATACCGGTGATCGATACACTGAAACTTTTCCTGTCCAATTACGCACCAATGATTGGCACGCATTTTGTTTCTTATCTTAGCTAACCAAATAAACACTAACTGGACAGAGTATATTTTTAATTTAAATCCAGTTTTTAATTATTGTAAAATTATTTGTTGAAAAACTTACCTTTGCATTATCTTCTATTGTATCCGAAGATTTGCTACCTATAGAACAAATATATAATCATTAATTTTGCAGACACTATTTTGAATTTATTATTATGAGGTATTAAAAATGCCTGGATTAATTGTGAACATTATTTATTAACAAATAAACAATATTTCAATAAATTAAAAAATGAAATAATTATAAAATATCGTTTAATTCCCTTGTTTGGTAACTAAATGAGTAAAAAAAAGAATTCATAATAATAAATTATCAAAGAAATAAATTACTGTTTTAAAACTAAAAATAAATGGTACTTACAGCCTTAATATTATAAATTCATTCATTTTGACGTTTTATAGAAAATAATAAAGTTTCTCTGTAACATTCTTCCAAAAATAAGTAGTAACGTAAAAATGAACAATAGATGTTTGAATTCTATGACACAATAACTTTACATAATTATATCTCACTCGGTAACTTGGTTATCACAATCGTGTGTCTGTTGACAGCACGAAACGTTGGAATTTGGCACTGTCTTTTTGCTATCTGCAATAACAATACTTCTTCAAGGAACTATCATTTATGCAGTAACTTTGGTCCGCATAGCTATCGAGCCTACTTATTGAACTATGTAGTATGAACATATTTTCGACGGCAGTCGATTCTTTGGGATTTATACTTAATGTAGCTTCGAATTTCCCTAGGCCCGGTTTTGTTTCAATTGTCATTAAGTAATACGTTTCATTTTTGTACCAGGAATTCCCAATTTGGGCTTTAATAATTTTGTTTAAAGCTAGTTTAGCACAACTTTTACTAATATTAGCACTAGCATCGATAATATTTTTCTGTACACGGAAAACTACAAAAGAAGCTGCTTGCTGAACAGTTTCATTATCTAATGAAACAGATTTAAATGAGGTACACATACACCAGTGGGGGGAAATAGCAGCATCTTCGCAGGACCTATTGTTACTGACTTCAGTAAATAAGCTTTGGCATTTTGGACATCCAGAACTAGGAACGACAGTATCTATTTTATTTGAGAGTACTAAAATATCTTGTAAAGTCATGTGTAAATCATAAGGTGTTGTCAATCTATTAGCGTTAATCTGTAGATTCTTAAATTCTACCGGGTATTTTTGTCTGAACCATGTTGGTAAATGAATATAAATAAAAGGCAGTCTTTCTTCAAGCCATCCAATTTTAGTATCTCTTATTTTTCCGAATCTTATTCCATGATCGCTGAAAAAGACTATCATAGTATTGTCGTTTACTCCTTTATCTGACAGTTCCTGGAAGAACTGTAACATCGCATTATCCATGCTCGAAGGCATATTTAGGTCATTGTGACTGAAAGTATTCATCCAGAATAACCCAAAGTTGGAATGATTCACGAAAGTCGTTGCAAAGTCTTTTGCATAAGAAAGGATTCGTTCACCTGAAGTAACAGGACCTACACAATATTTCAAGCTGTATTTATTGATACTTTTCAGTTGGTTTTCAGCGGCCGCCATTAAAGGACGGAAATAAAAATCCGTAGGAGGTTGTGCAAAACCAACTTTATGGTAGTTGAATGTACTAATAGATGCTGCGTCTTCAGCATAGGCCGTTACGTATCCATTCTTTTGGTATTTTGTCCAAATGAAAGAGCAATTGTCTAGGCGATATACTTTGGTTGGGAGACACTGGTTATAAGCAGCGTCTCCTTCGATTCCGGTTAAAATTGCCATTAAATTTGGAAATGTATTGTCTGCGATTTTGTTGTAACCTTGCAGCTCCACCCATCTGAAACAAAAACAAAACAGCCCTTAGTAGAAGCTAAATTAAAGTTCTCATATTATTGGGAAAACTCCATAATGAGAACAAAATAAAGATAAATGAATTGTTTTAAGAAATGATATATTTTTATAATATTTGTACTCACCCACTAACATCAAGATATTTTAACGTCCGTGGCATCGTTCTAATACTATTCAATCTAGATATACTATCAATTCCAACAAGAAGAACACTCAGAGCCTTGGTATCATTATTTGATAGCGTATTTGATTCAATTCTTGTTTTTATTTTGGGCGGAATGTTAACAAAAGCGTGGGCATTTTTATAAACTTCCTTTTTCCTGTTTCTTGTGACACATTTTACTATCACAAATGGCTCCATTAAATGTACACTATTCTTGAAATCTTTACATGATGATATACTAAAACAAACATTTATTGATTTATAAAACTATCAAAATTATCAATTTGCTAAGTACTCCTTTAATTTTTATCTGTCAGCTTGGCAAAATATTTTTTTTTACTTATAACGCAATAGAAAAAGATGAAATGCATGAATAGCAGACTGTAAAAAATTCAAAGAAGCTATTTTTTGTTGTGCTGTGTCTATAGTATAAATAGCAGTCTGTAAAAAATTGATCCTTTCTGTCAGGAGCGTCCGGTCTATGAATGTACTGAAATTTTTGTTTCCTGATTTAATTATTTTGCCAATGTTGCCATTGCCTGTCTGTTTTGAAATGATTCAATTGAAATATGTGGATAAACATTTGAATGATAAATTCAAACAAATCTACATGAAAAAAAGTTTTATCATACTTGATAGTATCATCCGGTTTCTTCTCAGTGAATCCTCTTGTGACATTTGAATAACAGCATTGAACTCCAGTTTTACTGTACGATGATACGACGTGCTCATCAACAACCAACGTTGCGGTAATGTTAGAATATACGTCTCCATTTTTTACAATGTACGTGAGTGGCTGCTGATTCGAACAGGATATATGTGAAACGGTGTGGATAAAACGACGTACTTCTTTATCGTATGGATCAACATTAGGGATTTGGCACCGAGGACCGTTGACCAAATAGCCATTAGTGGGCACTGCACTAACATAGAATATTTATTAGTAAATTGTTATATAAAAACCTCTACAGAATCACTACGAAAATATTCTTAAATTATAAAAGTAATTTATGCAACAAGACTGTAAAGCTGAGCATTATGACATGGGGCCAAGTATTTGGTGACCGAATCATTAAAACTGTAAGCCGAATTGTTTACACTCGTATTGCCAACAAGATTTTTTCTACACCCGCAACTTCCATATTTTAACAATTATTGAGCCTACAGCAAGGGAATCCAGACTCCAGAGCACAAGTTGACATTTAGATTTAACAACTATTTGAACTAATGGATCAATGAGAATGGTTACAAACATAAATTTATAAAAATTTAACTACTATACGCTTAAATGATGATATTTATGTATGCATTATTTGCCTACTTTACGCACGATCGTAAAAAAAATATTTTCTCACAGTCACTATAGAATGATACTCTTCAGCGTGCGGAATAGGGGTCATTCCGCAAGCTTAGCAGTTCCATTGTTGTCATAAATTTATTTCTCTTTGATCTTCTTATCATTATTATCAATATGAGTAATTTTATCAACGTTTGATTAATTAGAATAAGATCAATGAAGCAAATTATTTCTCAGAAAACGGCATATTTTGGTTATAGATATTTCCGCGGACTCTTTTGACTGTAGAAAAAATAACATCCGTCATTCGTGCGGATCTATCATTCCGCACTTCTATCGGAATATAGGCTACGTGCATGAAATCTACTAGCGCTCCTAGCGGGCAATGGAAAACGATTGAACTCCATTTTATCATTGTTTCATACCTATAATTTTTTAAATGTACTAATATTATTTAATTCAGCTGTGTGCGTATAATATAACTTGCATAGCATAAAAGGTACGTTGGAATTATTTATTTTGAGTATTTTTTTCTTCAATTATAACGTACCTATTATAGAGAAAACGTCTTAATTCGTCCAAATTGACAGGATAACCTCAAATTATGACGCCGATGATCTTGCAGATCGGGTTTGTATTTATCAAACACTGTATCACTTTTACCGAGGAAGCATTGAAGAAAAGCGTGAAATTAGTTTTGCCATATTAAACATGTTGAAGAATATGTTGCTGACAATATTAACAACAAAATTATTGCGACGTGCATCTGACAAACTTCTATTACTGAAACATCTTACAAATTAGAGATAGAGGTAAATTCATGAATCCCAAATCGATGATGAATATTTCTAATTTCACAATTGAATTACAAACATATTTGTTTTGTAGATTAATAATGAAAGACAGACAATACTCTATTTACCGCTTTGATTCACTTCACTCGTTTTTTTATGTTATAACTGGGTACATGAAATCTATGAAACTATATTTCACTTGAATCATCCTTAACACAACAGCCTGAAAAAGAACAAACGTTTTCCCATGTTTTATATGCAATTATTTTCACTTTTAAACTACAATGCTCAATGACAGCTCAATGACGTATTCTGAGAAATGGAGTTCGATATTTACAATTGTGCTCACCATGAGCGCTCGCATCGATATTTGTTCAAACTCCGCCCCCTTGCACATAGCCTATACTATTTTACTATCTCTGCTCTGTAACAAACTTTGGCAGATGAAAGCTTATACAGTATGTCCATCTGAATTGATACTATAGGAAAATGACATGAAACTATAAAAAAATGGCTTGGAAATTACTTCCAATATTTGCTTAGAAATTCTTTTATCAGAGCCAGATTGAGATACAATGTCCAAAGTCGATGGCCCCTGAAGTCGGGTATCTCTAAGAATGTGCCTGATAGATTATTTGGCAAACCGGCACAGGAAAAAGTGCAATATTTTCAGTTTTTTTTTGACAACAAGTTAATAATGTTGTAAAATAAAATATCGATATGAGAACGGCTGTGATGCTGACGCAGAGATCTGGTGGAGCGAAATTTTAAATTCTAGGCACAAATCTCGGAGTATCTTAATTTAAAAAAAAAATAAAATATTTCTCCAATAATTGAATATTTATATTTGCTATTTTGCTCTTGCATTTCATTTAATTCAATTATAAATAACTTAAATTGTATTTTCTTACTGATTACAACAATGGTGCAAAACTGATAGCTTATTTCCTCTGAATTCTAAAGGCCCATTATTTCGTGTTCGGAATACGAAAACTTTAGATTGATTTCAGTAGCAGCGATTGTATTGCTACCAAAGTAATGAATTAAGTATTCTAGGGTATAAACTGGAACTAAAATACTGGCCTTGAGGACCGGTATTTCAGTCCTCGGTTTATTTGAGCGAATCTTAATTACGTGAGTAACATATTACTTTATATATAGCTATAAAGACTGAAATAATGGGCTTAAGGGTGTAGTTTACCTAAATCATGAAAACATGGTTTACGCATATTTAATTATCTCTCGTCACATAGATTATTTTTAATGATCAAGTAGTGCTTCTGATAGATAAATCTTCAAAGCATGGAACCTGCTTTCTCAATTTAAAAAGAGTCATACATTTTGCAATTTTTACGCATATATTTCTCATATAAATTCAATCATTTTGCTGTAAGTTGCATATAATGATTATTTCATTGGATTTTTTTTTGATAGTATATTGTATATACGTTAATAGTATATGAAAATGAATATGCATTATTCCAATTTTATTTATTTATAAATATATGGACAAAAAACTGCAAAATTGAGCTTCACACGGATATCTAATTTCTGCTTTTATGAGACTACTGTTTTTAAAAACTTTTACTCAGTATATTGTAAATCACTATATCTGTGGAATCATGTGAGCGGACTCTTGAAATTGTTTATATTTTTCGAGAAATATGCACATTAACTGAAATAAACAAATGATATTTTACGACATTCTATCATATTTTAAGATGCAAAAATTTACATATGCCTATCTCCAAGAATAGTCTATAGAACGTACTACTTCAATTTTCAATAATTCCACTGTAATTCCAGAGAAACGCAAAAATTTGTTGCAAAAAACAGAATATATTTCTTAAAATATTTCGCCTGTTATACTCAACCCCTGCAACCAGCTTGACATTTTCCTTGGAGCTGTCAATATTATCTGTGAGTTGCATGTATTTATAATCCCTTACTACCTGTTCTTTTATTAGACACCTTTCTCAGAGCGGTCGAATATGCAGAAGACATAAATTTATTGTTATGTATTTTATTGTTTCGTCCCTAGTTACACAATATACTATTGTTTGTTATCATGCTTTTGCTTGGCAGTTGTCAAAACCGTTACTACGTTTCTGCAAGAACACAACCTTGATTAGTATTCCTGTAGAAAATTATTCCTATTCTTGATGTCTTCCATTCAATTTAAGTATACAAAAAAATTGCATGTTCAACACGAAAGAAAAGTGATATTACTTTGTTCATGTAAATTTAATTCACTCGCTCGCTGCTCTCGCTCGTGAGTTGAAGTATTTACACTCGCTAGTAAACTTTCACTTTTCTCTACTTGTTAAACAATCTATTATTTAAGTATTCCATATGCAGAATTATCTCCATAATCGAATGATAAAATAAAAAAGATTCTCTATTTAAAATAAGAACATTATTGCCGTCTTCCAATTTAACTGGAATAAATATCATCTTGAAAATATTTCAGTTCCACGAAGCAAGTTTCTAAGCCTTTATTCAACCAATTCAGAAATATCTGAAGCAAATTTTGAAACACCTGTTATTACCCACATTACAATTCTTATAAATTAGGAATAATTCAACTTTCTAATAGAATCAAGTTTGACTGAAATCATTATAATACATTATTTATATCCCCATAAATTCGGGAAAAATCACTTTCTCGGATTATCACATTCTTAGAAAATTTAGTTGATAATTTATATTATATATTGGATTGGATATTCAATTAAAGGTTTTATTCACAAAATATCTGATTCATTTTACATCTTGTTCCTAAGTTGAATATGATATTGCAGAATAAACTTTTTTAAATATCTGCAGATAACATTTTATACACTGAACTAAAGATTAAGTTCAGGTACTATTCGAGTCGAAAAAAAATGAACCCAAAACCTATGTCATAAATCTTTCTATTAGGAGAACTACCTGCTATATAGACTACCAAGTGATTGAGCAAGATATTTGGATTGCATACACTGAAAACCCCTTGTTCGAGCTGAACAGAAATAAAATTCAGGTAAACGACACCCTTAAGGCTGTTCAATACTAAACTACAATTTCACATCTGGTTTTCAATAAACGCCTGTACATCATACAACCAGAAAGACACAGTCTGCATGCTTTTCTGTGAAGGGTCATGAATCATAAAAATTTACAGCTTAATCCCTCCAGCCTCCAGGTATAATTGAAATATTCAATATTTTCAAACAAACTTTTCTCAAGATTAAGTATCCAAATGAAGACATGACTCACGAACAATTAGAAAAAGAAAAATATACATACCTCCACTCTCTGATGAAAATTAATAAAAACAAAGAGCAACGGCACTCTGATATTTGGCATGAAGAAAGGAGGAAAAGATGTACTGCTTCAAACATTGGAAGTATTTGTAAGAAGAAAGCTACGATTTCGATGGGAAAAAAAGTATTTAGTTTGTTGTATAGCAATTTTAGAGGTAATGCAAGTATAATGTATGCCATACAAAATGAAAAAATTGCCATAAGTACTTTTGAAAAGAAGTTTCAGATGAAAGTTGAACCGAGCGGACTATTGATAGACGAAGAATTACCGTTTTTGGCTGCTTCTCCAGATGGTTTGATTGATTTTGATAAATTAATTGAAATTAAATGTCCAGCAAAAATAAAAGCTCTAACAATAAAAAGTGCAGTCGAGCAAAATGAAATAAACTTTCTGAGAATATATAACAGAGAGTTAATGCTGAAGGAAAATCACAATTATATGTTCCAAGTTCTGGGTCCCCTTCATATAGCTAAAAGAGAATTGTGCTTCTTTATTGTATGGTCTCCTTACGACATGTTTGTTCAAATAATATATCGTAAACTCGTGATGATTTATTTCGACAAGAAAAAATGGAGGAGCAATTGAAAAAATTCTATCACGATGGAATGCTGCCGGAATTAATAGATTCCAGATATGTACGAGATTCACCTCCCCGCGAAGCATATTAATTTTTTTTCATAATTCCTGCATTGAAACAACGCGTTTCAACACCTGTTTTGTCAGTCGAAACAAGGCAGTTTCAGACAAATGCGAGTGTAGCCGGGCAGAAATAAGTCTGTTTCTACCCTAGGGGAGAAACAAGCTTGTTTCTGCCCGCTGAATTTGTTTCTCACTTCGTTTTATCCCTGGCAGAGTCGCATTTGTTCATTGTCAATCTCTAAGAGAAAATTCTATAACCTCAGTTAATTTGACAGTTGTTGTATTCGTAACTGTAAATTAAATTAAAAAGAGGATTAGCTTCAAGAAAAAAGTATTAATACGATAATTTTAAGTACACCCCAATATCTTATTGATAAAGCACAAGCAGCTCTCTCGACTTGTTACCTGCAGAATCAGAAGAAAAATATTTACTTTGTTATGTCAAATTTGTGATATGAAAAGTTTCAATGCAGGTATTATGAAAAATATAGTGTGTGGCACAGGACAAAACACGATTTCAGTCGAGGGTGATGCCAGCCCTCGCTTCGCTTTGTCACCCTCAGCTGAAATCGTCTTGTTTCGTCCCTAGCCACACAATATACTATTGTTCCTATGAAATAAATAATAAAATAAAAATATATTAGTAACTCTAATTGGTTGAACATAATGAATATAATATATTGTGAATTCGTGATGATTTATTTTATGTACTTGTTTTGCCGAATTATATCCATGTTCCTATTATTTAAAATTATTAAAAATATAGATTAATGATGGATAACGTGTTGATTTTTATTTCATTTACAAAATTCCAACCTTTTTTCTTGTTGTAGGTACTCATGATAAATCATATGTGTTTTTTAGTTATAAAAATCTCAATAGTTTTTTTTTATTATTTAGTTGGATTAAACTTATAGATCTATATTTTTTATACTATGTTTAATTTGCTATATTGGTATGGATGCAAATTTAATATCTATTTTACCGAGTCAAATAATTCATTGAATAATTACTCCAAATTTTTTATGATTATGAATTTATTACAATTTGAATATGATACGTACTTATCTAATGAAGTTTAGATTTCTTTCTGTTATTACACGATTATGTGGATCTATGTCATACAAATCTCTTTCTACCTGAATCCAACCCAACCTTCCACTGTGTTTATTGCTTCCTTAGAAGTTCTGGAAGCTGCGTGTAGAAAATAAAATGTGAGATAAGTTGCCTAAATACTGGCGTAAAAAGCGAAAATTCGAAAGAAATTCATTTGAAAAATTCTGATTTGTTCATTACATTTTCCCATTTTTTCCAAAAACGGTTTGCTTGATTGTCCTATAATTTCATTTTTGAGCATAAAATTTCCAAGGCTATAAAATGTCAAAGAGCAATTCGGAATAAAAAAATTATTACAAAAAATATGAACATCTTTACACTTTTCACGACAGTGCCGGTATCTAACCAAAAATTACATTATTCAAAATTCTAAGCTTGACATTTTGTTTATAAAATACTCATTAATACACATACTTTTTTTTGTAAGAAACAAACTGTTCATTAATGAGAAAAATTGTCTCAAAGTCATGCAAAATAGCACTATTGTGGGACCAGGGTCGAAGCCCCTTAAGAGGTATTGTACTGTACTTTTGCTTGAATTATTATTTTTTAATTGTCGTTTTAATACAAACAATGTTTTCATTTGGAAATTCTGATTTTAAAATCGGAAATTTATTTTCTTTTATTAAAAAATAAACAATTATGAAAAAATCAAATATATATTTCGCTTCATTAGAAGTATTGTCTCAACAAATTGTATCACCGTAGTTCTTAAATTAATTCTTCATTTTGCATCATGTTTAACATAGAGTTTTTAAAAAGCTACTTGTTTTAAATAGTTGTTCAGTAAATATTTTAACATAAACTGTGTTTTATAATTTGCAATTCAAATTTCCTGCATTTATATAAAAAGTAATTTCAAGCAATTTTTAAAAATTATATGTTATTTTCTTATTTTATCTTTTAAGGGGTATACTGGTATACACTGTAGTTATATAAAAATGTACAAAGTTATTTTTTAATGCAGGAAAGGTTTATTTGAAAATCCTAGCGAGTGTTTTTGAAAGCTTCGTGAATGCATTGGAGACTTTTACCACGTGTGTCTCAATCAGTGACCTCTATATGTATAATGGACTGGAAAGCTGTATACTTCCAACACATAAGAAGCTGGCTCCAGCGAAATGTCATTGGAGAGAGTTCATCCTTGTTATTTTTACATGCTTTCTCTATCTAACACGACAACTGCACATACTCTGTAAATCGGCTCAGCGCAACCAGAGGCATCGAGTGGACTACTTTTCTTGGGTAGAATCATTCCTTATCTGTATCATAGGTGTGCGGGATCTGATAAGTTGTAGTGCGTTCGGTAATGCAAATCTTTTCACTCCATCTGCTCTTTTGCGTTCTTTAATTGCAAAAAGCGTAAATGGTACAGAGATAGACCGGAAATAGTAACGTTCGGTAATAGCAGAGCAGAGTGTTTGGAGCTCACTCTCAATGCACCAGCGTAAGAGGTGGTGCTTGCGGAGTGAATACTTCAAATCGCGCCAAATTATAAACGTACGCTAACCTGACAAGAACTTATGAACAAAAAATGACAGAAAATAACTTATTTTATTTGTGCTATGTTTGCAATCAAACTTATGAGTTTTTTGACGAAGTTCCGAAAACATTCTTTGTTTGCTAAACACCACGATGTTATTATTATTTGTTTGTCTATTTGTAATTCATGCCCTGTTTATGCATTAAACTAAATAAAAGTATGTAGTTTCATCAACAATACTTCGAATGTTGTTGGCTGTATTCTAAAATACGATTTAAATTGATTATCTTAACCTCGAGGAACAGTTTCTTCTGCATAATTTTCTATTTTTCTAATAAATAATAGATACACCATTTTCATCATCATTATTATCGTCAAAAATTAAGTCATGACCAATTTGAATCGCATGAACTAATAAATTGCTCATATTTGTATCTTCCAACCGTTCTCACGCCAATAATTTTTAAATTTTAGATATATTTGACAGTTGAATCGTTCTTTAATTCACGGAGTAAATGGAGTGATTTGACATCACCTGACTTAGCTCCAAGCTCTGTACGCTCTGCGCTCGAGCTGCATTAACGAACGCACTATTGAAAGTCTTAGGCCCAGTTGCATAAAGCATTGTTAACTTTAATTACATAGTCAAATATTTGATCACGTGTTTCTAATCTGATTTTTTTTGACATCTAAATAAAAGTTATGATATTCTCATATATAATATTACAACAAATACAATTTGAAATCGTCATTTAAACGTTAGAAACAAGTTAATTATTCTAGGGATCTATTTTTTTCCAGATAAGCATCAATAAAAAATCGAGTCAACAGGCTGTCAGTTAACTTGCTGATAACTCAATTTTTTAAAGACATTTATCTGGAAAAAAATAGATCGCGTGAATAATTATCTTGTTTCTCACGTTTAGATGACGATTTAAAATTGTATTTATTGTAAAACTACACAGGAGAATATCATAACTTCTATTTAAATATCAAAAAAATCAGGTTGGAAACACATGATCAAATATTTGATAGTTGATTATAGTTAACAACGCTTTATGCAACTGGGTCTTATTGTTGTGCATTGTTTTTAACTTGTGAGTTTACGTGAACATTTAAGATGGTGACTTGTGTAGAATATTTTAGAACGAGATTGTTTTTATTTACTCCTAGGCACATCAACATTTTAGAAGTAGGAGAGGACATTCACGAAATACAAATAATTAAAAAAGTTTGTGAATTGTTGCTCAATATTCGTTGCAAATATTATGTCAAAAAACTAAATTTGAATTTGCAAAGGAATAAGGCAACTGTGAGATCGAAATTGACAAAATTATTTCTATTTTCTAATGTAATTATTGTAAATTTTTGAGATTAGTAAAATAAATTTTATTTATGACAAACCATCTGCATATCCACTTATATTTATAATTAATAATGTTTCCCTTATATTTTCCTATTCACAATATAATATAATGTATTTTTAATTCATTATAGAGAACATTTTGAGAGCCGCATTAGAAAGAGATAGCCTCTCTCCATTTGTGCGTGGTTGCATACCTTCATTTTGGAGCCATGCGTACTAGCCTGCTTTCCGGTCCATATATGATTAGAGGTCACTGGTCTCAATACATTTTAGATCGTACGAACTTTCCTGAACTACAGTAAATCTTCCATGAAAATGTTTTCTTCCGTAAATTCCACTTTAATGCCTACTATTTGTAAAAACTGTCACTTTTTATACGATCGTGGATAGAAGTTTTTTTATACACTGAAAATAATGTAAAAAAATTGTCATTTTTTATACGATCCTAGATAATATTTTGAATATCCACATTCTGGCAGTAAATGCATTGTCAACAAATTCGACATATGTGAGAATTAATATTAGAAACTGCATATGCTTTCAATCAATATTTTATAATTGAGTAAACATTGTTATCATGAGGTAAATTCATATGAAAATTCAGTAATTTATTAAAAAATAAGGAATTTCTGAGAATTATCAACAGAATAATTGGATAAATATTTATTTTGTGGGTGGTAAACAGTTCAGATATATATTACTGTCTATAGACAACTTTTAGAATTATTGCATTATTGCTTCGTTTAAGACTGATCAAAATTTGAGGGAAATTTCAAAAAGATGTCCTAATGGTGTCCCAATAGGAGCGCAAGATTCAATTGTTTGATAAAATTTTATATTATTTTGGGATAAATAAAAGCCATTGCAATTATACGTTGATTATAATATTTTTATATCGTACGATTTAATTGAAAAAATTTAAACTTGCGCTTTTACTGGAACGTGCTTTGTTTGAAATAAATAATAAATTTACAAAATATGAATTAGAACTTACCGTCAACAGCATCGTAGACCATAAATCTATCTGAGATGGGTCCCGGAAGCATAAGATATCTTCGAGCATCTTCCGTTGCGATGTAGTAGAGCGAAAGAAGAATGGTTAGTGAAAGAAAGCAGCCCAAACTTACGGTTCGGGAAAAGCATGTCACATTTCCCCAGACGCACGTCGCTGGTTTGGCGATTGGGTCTGCAGCGCCACCGCCGGTGCCACCCATCTGAAATCAAATAGAACGAAACTTGAAGAAGCGTAAAATTTATTTTTCGTGAGAGTACAAAACAACATTTTTATTCTAGAACAAAGCAAGCATGTTTTTTTATTTCTACCACATCGACTTTACATAATATATTGTCACACAACAGATGTTAACGTACACTAATTCTATTTACTCCTGAAGATGGTCCAGCAGGGACAGAAATTGTAGAGTAGGATAGAAGCAATAAAAACTCTTTGACTGTATTCCCACACATCTTTTTCTTCATATAATAAAATATGTTTAGAGAACAGTGTGATTAAACATGAGTTTTTTACACCTCATTTCCTTAACACTAAAAAATTTTATATTCATCGCGAAGATGACACAATTACGCGATTTTGTATATTTTCTGCAGTTCTTAAGCAATTAGATTATGCAATCAGCTTCATTGTTATTCTTAAAACCGAGCAAATTGAAAGTTCGCGATTTCTAATTCATTTTGCTTTTTCGAGAAGATGAAATTGTAATAAAACATAGATTGGTTTTCTGGTGCGTAGGAGATCAAAAAAAATCGAATAAAATCTTCTGGGAAATCTGAAATGAATCATTGGTTCTCCCTCAGAGTTGGAGTTTTGCAAGTTTTTTTAAATTGTTTCGTTTATTTTCTACGCCATTGGAGACTGTTCGATGTTGAAATCAAGGACATGGAATTGTTAAAAGGCACTGGTGCAATAACACTGCGCAACAAAGAATTAAATTTGTTTATCAAATTATCTTTTATCTTCCGCAACTTTAAATTGATGCGCTGAAGATAAATAAATTCAAGCCACTTGAAAGAAAATTGCAGTTCTTGTATCAGCTCATCGTGCTTTGGTGCTTCACTTTCTATTTTCGAAAGACAAGTAGTGGAATGATGAAATTGTAAATACACAATATTTTCGGTACGGTGTATTTTTGACATTTGAACTTTAGTTGTGTATATTTCTTGTAGTTCGTAGAACAATTTAAAAATCGTTTGATAGACTAAATCATTCAAAATGAGTATCAGTGCTTCGAAATTTGTCGTTTGTGACATACTCCTAAAAATAATTGAGGAAATAGCAGACTATGAAAGTAAATTCTACGACCTAGAGCAACAAAAACCATTAAAATTATCGAATTAATGCAATTTTATTCTAAACTTTTTAATGCTCACCCCATGAATCGATGAGAAATCGTAATCAATAACCATTGTTCCATTTTTGCATCACTTAATTGAACTAAAGAGCTATTAAATAAAATATATATCGGTAACTACTTGAGAAGTAATTGTCAACTGACACATACTGGCCTTGCCTTGACTTATAAGAGCCAAATAATTTTAGTTCAAGTTTAAAAGCAGCAAAATCACATTGAAGCAAGACCGTAGGTTGACTGAATAAAGAAAGCAATCGAACGATATTTAAGTACACTTCTACTGGTGAATAAATGTCGAATGTGAAATGGCAATATGAAACAAATTTAATATAATAAAATTCCTAAATTGGCTTAAAAAAAAAATACTTCAATATTTTTATGGTGGGAGTTAATAATAATTATCAGTCTTTCTTCTATGTACAGTTTCAATGTTTGTAAACAATTTTAATTAGTTTCCAGGTAGGAAAAAAAAATAACAACAAGATAATTTTTTTATTAATTCTATTAAAAGGCAACAATAATTTATTGACATGAAGATGTCTATTATAATATGCTCGGTATTAGTGCAACTAAATTGTATAAAATTTCAACTCGTACTGGAACCACTAAACATAGCATGAAAAAAGAAAATATGACTTCATGCTTGGGCATGGAGCGTGTTCTTGTGAGTAGCGTGATTTCGAGCTGTGATTCTCAAATCATTATATCTCTGGAATAGGTCAAGGTACGAGAGTAGTTCACAAAGTTCTCGACCTGATTAAAAAAACGTAAGATTTCTGGGCATTTTAAATACCATCAGAATAATAAGATGCGCCCAAGTCTGCAAAATAAATGTTCGTCTCAGCTTCAATCTCTTCTTTCGAAGTGAATTTTCGCCTCCTAACCATTTCTTCATGTTTGGGAAAAGACAAAAATAGATTGGAGCCAAATCTGGCAAATACGAGGCATGTGGAAGCATTTGAAATCGAAGTTCCTCGAGTTTTGCCGCAACAACGCTAGATTTGTGCGCAAGTGCATAATCATGTTAAAATAGCTCTTCCTTTTCTGTCAGTTGGGGACGTTTACTTTGATTGCATCATTCATTTTGTCCAGTAATGAAGAGTAGTAGGCCTTAGTGATAGTTCTGCCTTTTACTAAGTAGTCTATGAGCACTATACAATGAGAATTCCAGAAGACTACTACCATAACTTTTCCGACAGGTGGAACTGCCTTGGGCTTTCAGGCACACTTTTCTCTGCTCCTTGGACTCCTGATTTGTCTCTGGTGTGTAGTGATGAATCCAAGATTCATCTGCAGTGATAAACGTCCATGAGACTCAGTGGGATTTCTTCATTTACCCCCACTCAAACGCGTAGCAAATAATTTTAACCCTAAATTTAGTTTTTCAGTGTATCCATGTTTGTGGCACCTTAATTAGTTATTTGTTAAGTTAAATTTCAACTTGTGCTTTGGGCTACCTTGATGTGTGCCTAATAACTGTCAAATTATAGAAGTTGAGGGCGCAGAAAAAATCTTATATGCAACATGATTGTAAGCAAAAATTTTGACATTCGGCAAGCCTCATCACCAAATACTTGGTTATAATGCTCAACTTAGCATCCTTGGTGCATAAATTATTATTATTGGACTTTATTGTTTGTTAATAGCTTGGGAACGAAGCACAGTTGATTGACAAAAAATATCATTGAAACTATTAAAATTTGAGAAGAATATATTTTAATACTTTAATAAAACCTTTACTAGGCAATAGAGGGTTGTTTATTAATAATAAAATCGACGTCTGGTGACGTGATGAAAAATAAAATATGAGTGTACCTCCATTTATCTTCTTCTCAACTTCATCAGCAACAATTAATCAGTAGCGTTTGATACTTATGCAAAAATCTCTTTAAGAACTATGCAAAGATGTTTGTTTATTTTGACAGCAGCAATTATGAGTCAGCATTACTCTCAAGTTTCTTTGATATCAGGTTCATATGTATATACATGGACGCCGGCAGCAGGGTGCAAGGGGATACACTTGCACCCCCCTGTCAAGCAATCTAACCCGAGCGATTTGCGTTTGACATTAAATTTATTTTAAATATGAAATAAAATAAAAATGATGTCGTATAGAAGCTTCACTTCGTACGTGTGTACCTACACTAATACAAGCATACTTTTTTTCTACTTAAAATACATGTATAATTCTATATTTTATATAGGTTAATATGTTGTCATCTGTCATGACTTGAATCAATTGATTTGAGTCATGATTTAAATCAAGTAAAAAAAATCACGATTTAAATCAATCGAAATTTCTTATTCAAATACCTATCAGATTCACATGAAATGAAATAGAATAAATATAATTATCATTGAGGTATAACCTAACTCAACCTTTCATATAGGTAAGTTGATTTGGCCAATGTCTCTGTCCCCATAACTGGTTTCTCAGTATTAAATAAAAAATACATAAAAACCGCGAGCTGAGCATATTACAACTTCTTCCACTTCCTTTGGCATAATGACCGCTGTATTGTCTGGACGGGATCCGTACAGTCCATTTTAGTATATCGCATACAGTTCGCAAGTTAAATGAAATTTAACTCAATTCCCTCTATAATTAGGTCTAGTCGCAACGCAAGCAAAGGAATACAGCCCTTATTAAATCGCCTTTATGATTGGATAATACCATAAGGACGAAAACTGTATCCTCAATTTTAGAATATGAAGGCTCGTATTCTACGAGGCGGTCCGAGGGGCCTTACACCTCAAGCCGATATGAATCAGATTTTTTTAACACAATGATTGATTCTATAATAAGCAATATGGACTCGAGATTTATGTCATTAAGTGAATATTTTAAGAATTTTGACTTCCTATGATTCGAGAAAATTAAAAAATATACCAAAAGAGCAAGTAATAAAAAAATTTCAAGATTTACGCACAGTCCTGCGAGTGGGTGGTAGTAGTGTTTTCCAACCTTACGAGTTGTATAATTATAAATGTACCAGACTTCATTAAAGATGTGAAAGAATTGATCCAATTCATAATAGAAAATAACTTGAATGAAAATCCAAATATTTACATTGTCAATCGAATTTTGTTATTGTTGATAATTTTCTATTCTTATTTACAAAACAGAATTATCCTGTCAGTTCAATTTCTAAGACATTTTTATTAATTTTATTAAATGTGTTAGACAACATGTTCCTTACAAATTTTAATTACATTGTTTCTGTCGATCATATTTGTATTTCTGAAGATATTCTGACGAAACTCTCCATCGTGTTACATCTAAGTATGTAGATTACAATACTTTCCACACATTTTGATTATCTCTATTGAGTCGAAAAATACAGCTACAAATTCTAAATATTATTATTAGGTAATGGTATTTGTATTTTTTGAGATATTTCGATAATAATTCTTATTACATCAGAATGAATCGTGCAGAATACGATATTTTTTAAAGACTTCAATTATCTCAATTCGCTCAGGAGAAACAGAGTCAAACAGCGTGTGCTTCTGATTCGGCTATTCTCTCTTCCGTCCTTTACTCAACACAGCGTACGATCGTAGCATCTTTATGATGTTTATAACAACAAAAATTATCGGAATCGATTCTTCTTGATATATTTTATCTTAGAATATACAAATTTTAGCATATTTAGGTCTCATATTTTAGAAATTAAGCAATATTTGTGATTTTGACGACTCATCACTTTTCAACGGGCGCTTCAGGCGCCTTGCAAGCTTCTAGTAATTATTTTATTTTATTTAGGCCCGAGATATCCATCTCTCAATAAATTTATTCGGTAAATAATAACTATGGCAACAATTGTCTGCACAATTGTTACCATAGTTATTATTCACCAGATAAATTTATTAGGAGGTGGATATCTCGGGCCTTAGTGTACTTAGTAAATAGCATTATTAATCAAAACAAAGAATCAAAAAAGAATAAGTATATTATTATTATAATACTTAATATGAGACATGAAAGCTGAAAATTTATTTGTAAATCGTAGCAGGGATTTTAGTTTTGGCCGTTCTGCTATACTTAAACAACCAGCGACAGTTCGAATCTTGTGTAATTTTTCTGAAAGAAAATTTTGTATATATGCTACGTACACAAGTGCTGACGGAGTGAAGGGTTGGAGTAAACAATCAAAAAGGCCGGATTCCGCCCGCGGGCTGGCCATTGCCAATGTCTGATTTAAATGGTCATCTTCTATTTTTGTACCAATCGAATTAAGGTACTTGACAGTCTTTTAAAATTTTCCGCATAAATTCAAAGCAATCAGTCGTAGAATAGCATTTCCGTAACATCTAGTTGTGCACTTTGCATTATGATTGCAATCGTCTGTACCGGAAGTGTACTTTACTCGAAATATCTTTTGAATTTTCCGTTGGAATTCAGTGTTTAAGACGACTGTACCATTTTAATGCTTATATCCTATTTTCATTGGAATCGACTGAGTTGGAAGTGTACTTTACTAGACAGTCTTTTAGAATTCCTAGCATAAATTCGAAACGATCGGCTGTAAAGTATTGAAAAGTATTTCAGTCTGTTGTAGCATCTGAATTCATAAATATTACCCGTAGAATCTTGGAAATCAGTATTTAGGAATGTTGTAGCATAATAGTGATGACCTACTGTTTCCATAGCGACCGACTGGGCTCTATTTGACAAATTTTTAGAATTTTTTGGATAAATTCAAAATTATTAGCCGTGGGAAGATGTGATTTTGTGTTTATTATATGCAAAAATATATCCAATGATGTACAAGTAAATTACGTCAGATTTTTGTTTTAATGAAAAAAATTGTGATTCAACCCTAGCTTAATAATGTAATGTGTAGATGCAGATGCACCTCCCTGAAAGTAATCCTGGCGGCGCCCATGTGTATATAATACAAATAATGAAGAGCACATTAATATATGTAGTGAAACTACAACTATCCATAATAGTTGGGACGAGACCTTATCCGGATAATCGAAGGATCGGATAATTGGATATGCACGAAAACAGGTCATTTTTTAGTTTTACAAACTTATTTTTCCGTAGTATTGTCACAGATTTTATTGTGAATAAATAACTATTACAGGTTACAGTGCAAATATTTATTTAACAAACTCACACAATTACAAAATCGCTCACGCGCTACATTCAAATGTCTGACAGTTGAACAACAATGAGCTAGTATTCATATGTCCGACAACCTAACATCTAATAACAATGGACTAGCATTCACATGTCTGACAATTGAACATTATGTTAACTAGGATTCATAATTACAATAAATCATTGAATAAATAACGAATTGAAATGAACATAAGTGTGAACTTGAGGATAAAATGATGTAAGAAACAAATTCAGCGGGCAGAAACAAGCTTGTTTCTCCCCTAGAGCAGAAACAAGCTTGTACGCTGAAACGCGTTGTTTCAATGCAAGTATTATGAAAAAGTATTAAAAAAAACAGGCATTTCGGAGTAACGAGTAGAACGTCGTTTTCGTAATTTATATAATTTTCGCATGGCATTTCGATTGACCAAACGTTTAACAAATGCCGGGGATAAATTAATTTGTAGCCGGATCAAGCAGTAAATTGCCTTTTGTATTATAATTTGAAAACGGTACTATTATTACTTATTCTTTCTTAGATTATTGGAATAATTTACTTTTGAATGTTATCACTGAGTTTCGCACACCATTAGAAATTTAAATGAATTTCAGGAATTTCGCTGTGGACCATAAAACTTTTCATTATTTTACTGTTATTGTGTTTAAAAAACTCATCAAGTTTATTGTTTTCTAAAGATAAAATATGAATAGAAAAATTATGTTCCTAAATCCGCTAATAAGATACAATTCATAAAAAAATAATTGAATTTTTCTCTTTCAAAGTAATGAATGTCGAAGATAAGAATGTAATTGAAGGAGAAATTGAGAATTTCGAGAACTGTGCGATATTATGATCGATTGCTTTTATAATCCTTGGATAAACAAGAACCAAAAACAATTTAAAAAGTACAAGATCTGTAAAATCGACTACAAGGGCCAGCTGAAAGAAATTTTATGCTTTATTCATCTATCTGAAAATTCATAACAAACAGATAATTGTGATTTTGGTAGTAATGATATCAAGATGAAATTGCAAACTCAACACTTTGAGTACAATCTGTCATTGATCCATTGTTTATATTATGTGTAAAATCTAAATGTCAACTAGTACTGTGTTATAATGCCCGTCAAGATATAAGAAATTCGCCTCACTTACTAATCGGTAGGAGTAACTTGTCCCAGTAGGGGGTGCGGTTAAAAATTTGTAGGGGTAGTATCAAGGAGGATTTTCAACCTATTTATTTTCAATATTTTATATTTTTATTTGTATAAACATGCAAGATGATTCTTTAAATGTACTTGGAAGTTTATTTTTTATTACTCATGCGAGGTAAACAGTATCTTGTCGCACATTTTTGCGGTTGCTAAAATACTGAATAAAATATTTCTGAGTAAGACCCTGTTCTATTTTACCTGTGCACTTCAATAAATTCAGGGATAATCCTTTTGCTAAGTACCCGCTGGGAGGCTTGTTTTCTTATATCTTGACGCGGACTATACGTGTCTCGGATTTAATTTTAAAACTACTATTTAGAACCATAGGAAAAATCTTGCATACCTACACAATACGAGTGTCAACAAGTATTATGACATAAAATCAAAAATTTGGTGACGAGACTTGCCGAGTCACTAAAATTGTAGGTCGAATGTCAAAATGCTTGTTTACACTCGTATTGTTAGTTAGAGACTTCCAAAATAAATCCGAAACACACAAGATAACACTGGCTGACATTTATACTTTAAAAATAACCTAAATCATGAGTGAGTAGATGACAGTTAATAATCTATACATTTTTCAGAATTTTATTGAATAAAAACGACTTTTTGAAATGTTTGGCTTTCTATAATCAATAACACACATATAATGACTATGTTTTAGTTGGCGTAGTTCTGTGTATATTTTGGATTATAAAGTACACTGAAGACTATTTGACACTGCAGTTGTGAGCCAAACCAATAGCAAAGAGTAGCGCTACGCTGTCTTGTTGAAATGCCGTGTATTTTGTGATTTGGGATGTGGGCGGAGCTGTACCAAGTAGGATATATTCCTCTGTTTGGGGTTTTCACGTGGTTTTCATCAAGCCTTGGGTGAATGCCAGAGAATTTTATTCTTTTTGTCTAGGTGTGATATCCACGTTATCACATCTAGTATTCTGTATATTATTTTTTAGTATCTAGTTATTTGCGTTGTCTTATTTTGTATCATTGTTTTCTGAAGAAGATCCTTGGTCAAAGGATCGAAACGTCAAAGTTTCAAATAAATTTACAGAATTTAAAATCAAAAGTCGTTTTTAGATGACAGTTGTACACAAAGTGGTAAGTTGTCAATTTCTTCGTTATTTTCTTTTCAATATTTTGACATTTATTATGAACCAGCAATACAGAAAATATCTACAGAGTGATCAAAAATGATTGTCCGTGCCGCTTTGTTCTGATTTTTTCTTTGCCGCCTGCTTGAGATAGTGCTCTCCAAGTGTCAGATGACAGTTCCTCTGAAAACACTATTCTAACCTAATAATTTGGTAGACTAATAATAAATTCTCAATAATCAGTCAATAATACAGCTATTTACTTACTTTTTTGTTTATTGAAGCAGATTATGGATGAATGCGTCATAAAATATGCAAAATATACGCCATTGTGTTCTTGAAATGTCGGTAATGTAATTTTCAAAATGAATAAATTTATACTAACTTTATTCCATGAATATAGTTTTGATCATAATGCGAACTTTTGCCTGTCACCTGTCAGACAATCATTATTGATCACTCTGTATAATCTATTTCAGTTGAGAACGGTCAAATGGTTCTTGTGGCACTATGATTTTTAAGTCTTCTGATTGGCCGAAATGCGGTTGAATTTTAGCAAATAAGGACAAAAATTGTACTTGGCTATCTGTCAGTTGCATCAACTGTTCATCAATTTATCATAAATAAATTGATGTAGTTTGTTTCAAGTCCAGCATTTAATGTGAGTGGATTGAATTTATATTTCGGCCGGAGGGTTTAAGTTATAATTCCATAAAAGCACTTGGACCGTTCTTAACTGGAATAGACTATAAAAATAAATATTTGCAGGAACGGGCAACTAACAGGTAGTATTACCAACATGAAAAAGTAGAGAAAATAGATTTGAGTTATGCAATTCACGAACTACGCTTATGTTGATGGTAAAAAAATCCTGTGATGCGCAAAGTGAGTAAAATACGAAAAAAATTCAAAGCCAATTTACGCATTGCCGTATAGAAAATAGTATATTCTATAACATGTATTGGAATGGCCTATGTTCCAAACATGCTGTAGAAGTGTAGACTATACTTTTTCTAACAAGATTAAGGAAGTTCTCCAAGAGTTCAGAAGAAATTTTTCAAATTTTGAAACGCCAAATGCAAAGCCAGAAATGTACCTATATCTGAATTGTTAGGAAGTAACCAAACTGACAGCATCTGAGTCATCAAAAATGATGATGGAATGATTCTAAACAATATACGAAATAATTCTTAACGATGTGTTGGAATGTCACTTGCTCCAGCATAGTTTTTAGTTGTGGAGTGTTCATATTCCAAAACAGTGTTAGAGAAAAATATTTTCGCATCGGACTTCTACCTGATTTCTATTTAAAATTGACAGCCGATATGAATTTGTTGGAAATAAGACAAGCTATTGAAAATCCCAAATTGTTGTGCATATTAATATTATGTATAATGAAACAAGTTCTTAGAATTCAGATAATTCTCAGAAAATGTGATTGATTATTTTTGTGACCTGATGAGGAAACTTTTGTCCAATTTGAACGAAGTCGTACGTCTTTGGAAATTCCCAAGCAAACGTTCTTGGATTTTTAGCATAATTATCATTATAGTTGCTATACGTTTTGGATACAACTGAGTATAGAAGTTACTCATTTGCTTCTTTGTGTAGATAACAATTAGATAATATTTTCATATCACTCAAAAGAATGTTTTAATTGAAAAGTTGATATAATTAGAGTGCTCAGATCTAACATGAGATAGATAAATCAGAAAAACAAGAAAAATCTTGAAAACAATTCCATTAATGGTATATTCCGAACTTGAACCGCGGTTACTTTTTCGATAACCGGTTACGTTAACGGAACGCGGTTGTCTAAATTTTTGTACTTTCTTGTAACCAAACTAACCGTGTACGGTTATTGTTGACGGTTAGGGCAGGGTGGTTGTTTTGAAATATTTCACGGTACCTGACAGTTCTTTTCAAGTTGAACCTTTTCTTTTTTGATGGAGGTAAGAGTGTTTATTGTCTAGGATTTTTACTTGTACAAAGTATCAAGTAAGTATTGTGAAACCGACAAAATTCACCAATCGAGATTTTGATGGAAATATCCATTTTGAGCATCCCTGAATCCATTTTGACTATTTTTGGCTTGATGTCGGTACGTATGTTCGTGCGTTCGTATGTGCGTGCGTGCGTGCGTAACTCGCAAATCTCAAAACTGGTTGAACTTATAATGTTGAAATTTTGTATTTAAGACTGGTATAGGGTCTAGTTGTGCACCTCGCATTATGGTTCCACTCGTCTGTACCGGAAGTGCACTTTACTTGAAACTTTTTTCGAATTTTTCTAATAAATCCAGAATGGTCAACCGTAGGATGTTGAAATTCAGTATTTGAACTTGATGTTGTATCAAAATAGTCATCTGCTATTTTTGTCAGAATTGGCCAGGCCAGAAGTGCACTTTACTTGAAACTTTTTTTGAATTTTTTGCATAAATATAGAATTATTCACCATAGCATATTAAAATTTCGTATTAAGCACTTCTATAACATCTTATTGTACATCTTGCATTATAATTGCAATCGGCTGAACCGAAAGAGCACTTTATTTGAAACTTTTTTTTTAATTTTCCGCATAAATTCAGAATGATCAGCCATAGGATACTGGAATTCAGCATTTGAAAATGCTGTAGCATCTAAATGGTCATCTTCTATTTTTGTAACAATCGGCTAAGCCGGAAGTGAACGTTATATGACAGACTTTTTGAATTTTCCGCATAAATTCTAAACAATCAGTCGTAGAATATTTAAATTCTGTATTAGGCACTTTTATATTATCTAGTTGTATACCCTGCTTTATAATTGCTATCGACTAGACCGGAAGAGCACTTTATTGCAAACATTTTTTGAATTTTCCGCATAAATCCAAAACGATTGAACGTAGATTGTTAGAATTCAGTATTTAGGACGATTATACTTTTTTGATGCTCATATCTTATTTTTATTGAGATCCATCGAGCCGGAAGTGCACTTTACTTGACAGTCTTTTGGAATTTTTCGCATAAATTCGAAACGATCAGGTGCAGAATATTGAAATTTGGTATTTCGGTCTGCTGTAGCATCTGAATGATTGCCTACTATTTTCATAACAATAGTCTGAACCGGAAGTGCCCTTCAGTAGGAATTTATTTTTTAATTTTGCGCATAAATTCAGATCTGTTGGTAGTCGTAGAATTTTGGAAATCAGTATTGAGGAATGTTGTAGTATAATAATGGCCTACTGTTTCCATAATAACCGACTTGGCTGAAAGCACATTTTATTTGACAGATTCTTAGAATCTTTTGGGTAAATCCAAAACGATTAACTGTGGAACGATGAGATTTTGTATTTGATTATATATATCCAATGATATATATGATCAAACACAAAATCACATCGTATTATATATATATCCAATGATGTACAAGTAAGTTACGTGATGCTCACGTCAGATTTTTAAATTTGTATTTATTTCTATTAATCTGAATTGCTCTCATTTAAAACAAATTCATAAAAAAAGTACCAGTCCTCTATAGCTTTGAATTCTTTTGACAGATAAACATAAATGTCACTTTGAATCGTTCCGTATTCAAATAGCGGCTGGTTAAACTATAACCGTGGTTGAACCGTAAGTACAAACTTGGTTTGTTTTCGGAATTTACCAACTAGTCCAATTTATTCGTTCATTAATTTTATTATTTACCTTGAAAATTAATGTTGAAACAATTGTAACCACAGTTACTAATCCCCAATTAAATTTTTACCTACAACAATGATAAAATTGACCTTTGGAAAACGTTTGGGATTTTTTAGAGCATGACGGACAAATTCATTCATAAGGGCACTGTATGTAGATATGTTTCATTTCAAAGCACCGTATGAATATAAATATGATTGTTTTAAAAATTGTTGTTGAATACGTTCCGGTGGGCTAATACAAACCTGTATGCCTCAACACTGATTTCTAGCCCATCAGTTTACTAAAGGTTCGGATCAAAGAAACTGCTGCTTCCAAGTAACGATTATTTTTGTAACCGAGATGAAATATTTAGTTTTCATCCCAGAAGTTGTGTCAGAATTTATAGAATATCGATACTTAGAAGTTCGTAGAAATAATAATAAATAAATAATTTGAAAAATCCCTTATATTAGACGAATGTTCATATTAATAAGTAAACTGTTGCTGTCTTGGAAAGAATAAGAGAAGTGAAGAAATTCAAATTGACAAAAATAAAAAAAAATTATGTAATATAATTGAAAATTCTTTTTTTCGAATAGTCTCATCAAAATATTTCAGGTTTCTATAATAGAATATTTAAGAAATAATTATGTAACTAATCTATGTTGTTCATTGAATATTTTTTTACCAAAAAAACAATTTTTTGCCTAATATTATTTTTTGTTTGTATAAAAAGTAAAGTTTACGCAAAGAGTATTTAGTGTGTTATTGTGAATTATTTATTTTGGATTTCCATTAGCGGCAATTCTATTTTAACTCGATTTTCGAGCGATATTCAAAAATAAATACATCTTCTAACTGAGAAAGTAGTTTTCCACTTACATTTGTTCTTCGATTCTAATTCCATCCACTCTGCAGCTGCTTCTACCATCTGCCCTTCACAGAGGGTGCGTTCAGCGTAACTGAATCACCCATCCGCTGTTACTGCACTAACCACTGAATCACTCTGAATGAGTGAATACTCCGCGCTGTTATTCTTGCGCGTCAGCAAGAGCGAGCCGAGAGCTACGTCGGCGGGGTTGTAGTTCCCTCTTTGCTCCGGGGACGCTAGACGGTGGTATTGATGCCGGGTCCAGGACCTGCGCAAAGGGCTGAAGGATAGTGCTAAACGGGAGAATTAGCGAGATGACAATGATGCGCTAGAATGAGATGAAAGAGAATAAAGAATTATTTTCATAAAACTGCTTATTAAGATTTGTTATTGTTAACACAGCTTTGTTTCCAAAATAAATGTATTTTCTTTGAAATAAATAATATTAGTCACTCAGTAAGAGGGAAAAGAGAAATCACGTTAACTACGAGTACCATAACAAATGTGTCATGATTACTTTATAATTTTTATAAAAAAGTGTAGCATTCAAATTTCTTATCAGTGTCAAAAAATAAACCAACATATGAAAACGATTAAAGTCGTTTTGAGAGAGGTGTTGTTCTGTACTCGTGTGAAATGTAGTTAGTCACTCAAGAAAAGTAGCAACTCGCCTTTCAAGCGTCGTGGCTAAACTTTTTCTTTCCTGACTAATATTACGTTCCATACTAGTAAAACAAATTACTATAATATTTTATAAAAGAGAGATTAGTGATGGAAAATTATGAATAAAAATCAATAAAAAGTTACTTGAAGATAGTTTCACTATAAGCTCAATGTGAAACTGATTTTTGTTCGACTGCAATGGGTTGCGGGCTATCATGTGACTTTTTGTTCCAACCAATCCCAGTTTGGGTAGCAAACGTCAAAGTGACATTTCATAAGCATTGTTTACTCAATATTTGTTTGCTTGATTTTTGTGTTACTGGTATTTATTAGTGTTTTTGACGTTTTTTTTGTGTGTATATTGTGACTTTTGGACTATTTCTTTTATTGTTATGTGTATTGTGTTAGTTTTAGTTCTAAATTTTTACTTTTAAAGGTTATGTGAAGATAAGCCTCGTTGTTTGTGATGGTGCTGTGAATGCTGTATTATTTTTATTATTTTCATGTGTATTGTGTTAGTTCTAGCTTGCACAGCCCGTTTCTCGAAACAATTTAAGCTATTTCACAGTTTTGAATTAATTTTGTCCATAAAAACTTATGAAATATTCCTTCTGTGTGTTTCACATTACCAGGCAAACTTTCGAAATAAAAGGACATCATTCTTTTAGAAAATATCCAGCTGATAGACACTGAAACTATGAGCCACGTGTTTAACCTCGAACTGAAAGTAAACAAATAACTGTCACTTTGACGTATGTTACCCACACTGGGATTGGCTGTAGCAAAAAAGTCACGTGACCGCCCCCTTGCTATATTAAATTATAAAAATGTCAAGTTTGGTAAATATTTTAATAATTCAAAATGAATCAATAATAAGTATACTGAAAGAAGAATATTTGTAAATTGAAAGTTTTTCCGTGTGTTTAGATCGTTTGCACGGCATTTGGTTTCAAGGGATGCCTGATTGAGTTGTTAGTGTACTTGGTGTAACGAACGGAGTCCCTACAGAATAGACTTCCTTTGCAGCACACCGGATAAACGGGTGACGAACTCAACTGAGTAGTGACGTCTAATGGCATTTCTGGAAGTTCATTAGAAATTTCTAGAAGCTTCGAGAAACTCTAAGCGGGGATATAAAAACTCGGACTAGGTCGAACCAAGAGATTACTGCAGTCCAGATATGGAGCGAGTAAAATTGAAAATAAGTAAGCGAACTAGTCGAGATAAATAAAAAGCGGTGAAAATAAATGGCAGAAAGTATTACTGTGTAAATAAATAATAAATATAGTGATAATGTTTATAGCGTCGATTATAAGTAAAAGTATGTATTAGTGGATTTCTGGTTGTATTATCGTAACTTTAAGTGAAAATAAATTTATCAAACTCACAGACGAGTTGAGTTTTGTTACAATTGGTGTCAGAAGTGGAATATATAGTTAATTTTAAGTGCTAAAATGGAAAACTAAAGAGAATAGACTATTTGAAAAAATAATAATGGCTACAAACATGTAACAAGTGAGTTTATTCGAACTTAAAGTAACTGATTTGAAAAGAGAATTGGAGGAAAGAGATCTTGAAACGACTGGACTGGAAAGAAGTATGTACTTCAAGAGAGATTTAAAGATGTTCTAACTGAGGCAGGTGAAAATCCAGACACTTCTTTGAATAAAATTCTAGACTTCTACATAATTGAAAGAAAATTTCAATAAAAACTTCAAAGAATATCCTAGAAAATTGAAAGAATACTTGAAAATTTGGAAAGCAAAATTATCTGAAACGTGAGAATACTGAAAATATCTTAGAAAATAATTGAGTTTCGTTACAGTAGAATAGAATACTTAATCTGAATAGAGAATGCTAAGAGGAGAGCGATTTTTGCGGAAGGGTGGTTATTGTGTAGTGTTTGTGGTTATTTACAATCAAATTCAAAATGGCTATCTTCTAAAATCTAATTAGGAATTGACTTTATTTAGAATTACTTTTGAAAAATGCAATTTAAACTCACGTAATTTTGTATATTGTAACGAAACTTGAACTCGCTCGTGGATTAATAATTTATTTTTACCTTAAGCTACAATATTTGAATAAAATATTCATTATTTAATACAATAGTCAATATTACTTATACACTTATCAATTATTCAAATAACAGCACTGTCTTCAATATATTTCTACTTCTTAATTTGTTTTAATAATTGAATATGTAATTTTCAAATTTTTTGAGTCATTAATTTGTTTATATTATAGCTATTTATAATATAGAACTTTATTGGATGAGCCGCTGGTTATGGACGAGCGAGCAGCGCGAGCGAGTCTAATAAGGAAGGCGAGTCTATAAAATTGGCTTATGTACGAATTACATAGCATTATGTTCGACTGCTCTAAGGACGCAGGATATCTTCTGAAAATATTTTTTGATTTTCCTATTCAAAAATTCGCTAAGTATAGCTTGGTGTGCTTTGCTAGTGTTGCTATTGTTACAATTGTTTTTACTGTTTGTCTGCAGATGTCAAAAATATTAAATCCAATTTAATAGAAGAAATTGATACTTTAGGAATACGATAGAAAATAATAAGTGGATATTTCAGAAAGTGTAGAAAATAATAAAAACGATAGAAAAGAATAAATGGATACTTCAGAAAGCGTAAAAGTGTTGGCAGCAAGTGCCAAAGAATCACAAATATTGAGAGAAAAATGTTTTTGTAACAAGAAGAATTTATCTTTGGGTCTGAATATTCGCGACAATACCAATTGTATTAAAAATATTCATTACCATAATAAATGATACGTTGATTTAATTGTTTGAATTTATTTCATGTCAATAATAAATATATTTTTGTATCATTTTTTTGACAGTGACAGTTCTGTCCAATAAAATAAAGTAAAAGTCCTAGTCCAATTAAGTGGCACATTATGGGCACTAAATGCAACCATAAATTACATGATTATGATGCAGTCGAACATAAATATCATTATTTGTATTTTGTTGGGTGGAAGAGCAGCCATTGACTAGATGTCAATAAAGAATATTATTATTATTTATTTCCAGCTCGGTGTTGTCCTTGGTTTATATACCTGCGGCTGTTATTTATCGAACTTTTCAAGAAATTTCCATTTGGTAAGATGTCACCACGTCCTTGACATATATCAGTCAGTTGGTGCTCGTCAGGTAACACTTTATTGAGTATGTAACCCGTTCAACCGGCGCTTTGAGATGGAAGTCTACTCCGTAGAGGCTTCTGCTCGTTACAATATTTATACGATTTAATGTATGAATCGATATTTTTCGTTATTTTATTATAGAATAGAGTGGACAGGAGCGTTGTCGTGCGGAAGAATCCAGTCGCCCTTTTGCTTTTGAATAAGCTCATTTTTATGCGTTGAATTACTTGTATTACGCAATATCCTATTCAGGTAAAATATTCAAAATAGAATATGTTTTAGTTTCACGTCAGTCAAATGCAGTTGAATGCTAATAAATAATAACGTGTGAATTAATGTTCTTTTGACGGATCTATAAATTAATTATCATGTTTTTTATATGAATATGCAAAATTTTTGCAGTATTCATCATTCTTTTTTTGCTAATTGCAGTTCCGGGTATGAGATAAAATCCGTTTCGATACTTAACAAAAAAGACTTTTAAGTAAATATTTAATTACTATATTCATACAAGGTAATATAACTCATGTTTTAAGAATGCAGTTTGAAAATATTGCCGCCGAATTCAACAAAATCTGCAGCTAAGTTTATTTTCCAATTTCTAAATTAATCATTGCAATTTAACAACTTAAAAATGATCTTTCATAATAAAAATAGACATCAATCACGCCTTTTATCCGACACGGATGTGGCAGACACTTATAGTGCACTTGGTAGATTGATTGATATTTCCTCAGCCGTAGAGTGAAGTTACCAGTCGTCAAACTACGGGCACTCTTAGATTTTGTGGAAAGTATGCCACAGAGAATATTTTAATTGACCTTTTTTTTTACTGAAAACATCTTTCAATCTATAATAAATAAAATTAGAGTATCGTCTGTGAGTTCGCAATAAAGGTTTTTTCCCAATCTCATATGGTTATTTGAAGCAAATCAAACCCGAACACACATTTTAGAAATTTTTGTCTGCCTGTTTCCTTGTCCAGGCTAATCTCTGAAACGGCTAAATAGATTCTGACAAAACTTTCACTGGCAGGTAGAAACCTAGAAACCTTTTCAGATAGCTACTTTTTGTCATTATAAGTGTTTTTTCGTAAAATCTGAAAAACTATTGAAGTAAGAGAATAAGAAATAATAAAAAATATTTATACTGGGATTATTAATTGAATATTAATCTAATATTATTGAATTTACGTCTGGCTTAATTTTTGTTATAACTCAAATAATGAAACTTTTATTTACACAAGTTTTTTCACATGAGAAAAAATTATTCATGAAAACTGTTTATTATTTATACAAAAGAATAATAATCATGCAAAGAGTTTCTCGCTATTATATAAATTAGAGAATTTTCTTGTAATATACTTTTCATCGATTGGTTTATACGAAAGTAGCAAAAGTAAAATCAATAATCTGAAGAATATAAGACATAATTTATCTCAGAAATAAGATAATTAAATTTCAATTTCGAAAAATTTCTAACCTTAATCTGCTACGTTAATCACACATCCTTGTTTACGAGTAATAATTAGTATTGTTACAAAGAAGTGATTAATATTAACAATTCATTTGCATATAATAGACGCAGAATGAGTTTTCTCCTTTCCAGATGACTTATTTCGGTCTATAGAAGGACAAAGATGTAGATAGAGCACATGCAAAAAATTATATTTATCAAAGGAGGGATGAGTTTAAGCGCCATTGAATTGTTATTGTGAGGACGCTGTGAGGTAGACGAAATATGATGGATGAAGGCTATTTGAATAACTTTTTTCCTCGACCTGCTCGTAAGGGTAGTATTATTGTGATCATGCTAGTTTTATTAATCTAAACACGAAGGGTATATTCATTTTCAATTCCCCTAAAATTATTTCTAGAGTGAAGTCGGTCTGTCAGTCTGTGCTTTTATGCATAATCAGATTGTAGGAGTCGTAGCTTTTGTTCAATCGAGTTAAAATTTGATATGTCATCGTAATTCGGCCTATCAGATTTTGGGTGAAAGTACCGAAGTAAAAAAAAATCTGATGTCGACATCACGTAACTTACTTGTATATCATTGAATATATATATAATCAAACACAACATATCATCATTCCACGGCTAGTCGGTTGCTATGGAAACAGTAGGTCATCATTCTTATGCTACAACATTCCTAAATACTGATTTCCAGGATTCTACGGCTAACAGTTCTGAATTTATGCGCAAAATTCCAAGATCGTCAAGTATAGTGCACTTTTGACTCAGTCGATTTCAATAAAAATAGGATATGAGCATCTAGACAGTACTATCATCTTGAATACTGTATTCTAATATTCTACGTTCAATCGTTTTGGATTTATGCGGAAAATTAAAAAATATTTCGAGTAAACTGCACTCCCGGCTTAGCCGATCAAAATCATAATGCAAGGTGTACAACTAGATGCTATAAAAGTGCTTAATACGAAATCTCAATATTCTGCGACAGATTATTTTAAATTTATAAGAAAAATTCGAAAAGTCTCTAATATGAAGTGCACTTCCGGCTTAGTCGATTGGGACGAAAATAGGAGATGATTAGTTGGATGCTACAGCAATTTTAAATATTGAACTCCAGTATTCTACGGCTGATCATTCTAGATTTAGGCGGAAAATTCAAAAATTCAGGTAAAATGCACTTCCAGTACAGACGATTGCAATGATAATGCGAGGTGCACATCAAGATCCTATACCAGTCTTTTTTACAAAATTTCAGCATTAAATGTTTGACGAATTCGGCGAGTTACGCACATACACACATACATACGTACATATGTACCGACATCAAGCCAAAAATAGTTAAAATGGATTCAGGCATGCTCAAACGGATATATCCATCAAAATCTCGATATGTGAATTTTGTCGGTTTGTTCCTTGTACTTTGTACACGTAAGTAAAAAAACAACAATCAGGCCTTTTACTCGTTACGGGAGTGACAGACACTTACAGTGCACTAGGTAAATATCGAGTACCGTAATAGCTTTTAGATTTTTTGCCTAATTTCCATAATATCAGACAAATTGACTTAATATCGGTATGTTAAGGCAATTTCGATTGTCCCTTCGAGTTACAACTCCTGGAGGTTGAAATTCTGCAGTTTCTTGGGCCTTCTTGAGCCATGGTGTTATTTATGCTTACAAACTTAAGTCTTTTGTTTTTTTTCCTTCAATAAGTCCGTTTCAAAGTGATATTTCGGAGGAATAGCGTGCCATACGACCATGAATATTACCGAGGCGTACTGAGGGGTAGTACAACCGATTTTTAAGTGGATGGCAGGTTTATAACTCCAAAGGGTCGATGGGAGTTACCAGGTATGCGAACATAAATATTAGATAGGAAGTAGTGACATTTTTACAAGGACAGAGTAAAGAATTTGAACTTCAAATGGAAAAGGTAAAATGAGTGTGACAGAGATGCAGAGATATGTACAGGTGCTCAAAAATATTTTTTATTTAAAATGTGGATGCTGCTTATTACAATATACAAGCAGTTTTATTTATTTACCAGACAAACATACTACACAAAACGAAGTTTTGACAATAGTACAATAAATATCCATTTTTTGTCCCATGGGCTCCTCAAAACTTCAAATCTGAGAATCGGTTTTTAAATTTACTATCTCTATATCGGGCAGCAATTATAGGCCCATTTTTTGTTGTTTTTAAAACTCATCAGTATACTCCACCCAAGCCACAGATTTTTTTAACTTGGATATCAGGCCCATGTGCTCGTAGATGAAGAACAGAGGTATAATTACATGTATAATGATCAAAAAGCCAGTTCCTACAAAGTTGTGACATTCTTAAAAGTAAGTCTGTGGAGCATTATAATAAAAATAAAAATTGAGAAATATTTTTGAGATATATTTTATTTATTTACTGAAATTGTTTTCTCGATCGGTAGATGCTTGTAAATTTAATACACGCTCGCTATTTACAAATATGTATATGAGTACCTGTCATTCTGACTATCTGTGGTGTGGATGGATTGTACTGATGAGTCCCAACCCAACTGTCAATAGTTGCTGCTCGATCGATCTATGATAATAGCTTGAAGTACTAATTCTTGGATTTTATTTTTTGTGGAACACATTTTAATTTTGTATTGAAATATCCTATTGAATTTCTAAAATATCTCAGTTTTGTAATATTTGTTTTATTTAAGATTATTTACTATCAAAAAACGATTAAATTCAAATATTTGAAGAGGGAAACTATCAAGTATGGAAATGATATCAGAATTAGTGGATGTTCGAAAAATTTGAAAAAAGTCTTGTCCAGATTGTTCTATATTTTTAAATTATAAAAATGCTGACCGGTTTCGATTATTTGAATAACCATCATCAGAGCTGGTTTAGACTACAATTGAAAAGATCACAAAAAAGTATTTTAGTATAGTTTAACCATCGAATGAAAGTTGACTCCTAAATTATTTTATAGATGTGGGTTTCTTTCAAAAATTTTAGTTATTACTCGAATTGTAAATAAAACTGACCTTTACAAGTATTCACAGAAATACTGGACTAGGAATCCCCAGAAATATATCAACATGACTGTATATATACTACTGGATTACTGGAGACATTGGAAATGATCTTAGCAACAGGGTTTCAGGGATGTATTACGACTCATTTGTCTTATTACCAAAGAATCAGGCAGATAGGTAACTTAGATGAAAATTTTTAAAATATGGCAACCGTGGGTCTCTGGTTATTCCAATATAGGAGTAAATCTTCTTTTAAACCATTTCTACAAGATATATATAACATATTTTGTTAGAATCAAAATAAATTATAAAAAATACTTTCAATGCACCCCTATCTTGTTCTCCACTAGGATAGTGTAAATATCAGTCATCCATCTATTTCAAGCAAGTTATACTAATGTATTTATGGGAATTCCTAATCCAATATTTGAATGGGTGCTTGCAAAAATTCTCGGGGCCTGAGTTCTAATCTTTGCTAACCATTCCGTCATAAAGTTTAGTTTTCTTTGAGGTTCGAATAATAGCTAAATGTTCTGAAAGAAAACCACATGTATAAAATAATTTGAGAGTCTACTTTCATTCGATGGTTAAACTTTATACCTATAAAAATATACGCACAAAACGAAATTTAGAAAATATAAAAAGTGCACTGTAGTTGTATGGTGTAAGTATACATTTTATATTTTCCAAATTTCGTTTTGTACGCATATTTTTACTAAAATAGTTATTTTTGTATTAAGTGTGCGAAGTGATTGATTTTTTGTTGCGCGTGAGAATGTTAATTTTAACCGAGACCGTAAGGTCGAGGTAACAAATTCATTCGAAAGCGCAACAAAATACAATCACTTCGCACACGGAATACAAACAATATTTTTTCGCCAACTGTCAAAAAATAATAGATCAACAATAATTACTGTTTTATTCAGTAAAATGTAGGAAAAAAGTACAAACTATAATCAATTTGCAGTCATCTGGGTATTGTAATCAAAAGTATGCGCAATTGTTGTTTGATAAATGAAGAACTGTCAACAATTAATTTTTATATTCAAAAATAAGTAGTTTTGTGTACAAATTCATATTTCTTTTTTGTTAAATACCTGTTTGTTTCTATCCTTGTAGCATTACTAAACTGATTTATATTAGATTAGGTGTGCAAAAATAGAATTTATTTTTTCATTAGTGAAAAAAATATGTTCATTTTTTCACTAGTGGAGAAATATGTTTCATTTTTTTACTAGTAAAAAAAATCACGATCTGCGTATCCATAAAAATACAAAAATATCTTGTTTTTTTGACAGTTGGCGAAAAAATATTTTTTTGTGATCATTTCTATTGTAATCTGAACATGCTCTGATGATGATTAATTAAATAATTGAAACCGCTCATTCTGTAATTCAAATAGCTATAAAATTGTCGCAAACTCCGATATTGCACTGGAAAATTTGAGCTAAGTACATTGTTCGCTAATACTGCTAAATTTTCCAAATGCTTTTCTTCTTAATTGCAAAATGAATTTGTTGTTCTCAAATCATAAAGTATGATGACTAAATAATTTGAAAAAGAATGATATTCAAAAAATACATGGCGGTTTTAAATAAGCACATTTGCATTAAACAAATTCAACCATAAAAATAATTATATGAATGAAATTAAAATGACCATATTTTTTATAAATAATAATTTATAGTCGAAAAATTTGTACATGCATATATTAATCTAATAATGTTTCCAATTTTCATATCTGTACTATCATGTACTTGAAATTTATCACCGGTTATTATAAAACATAAAAGCATGAAAATCAGTCAACAACTGAAGAGGTGTCATTATGATTAATAATTGTAATCTCTACATTTTTCTGTAATAACTATTCAAAATAGCCTATTAGACATCTATTATATTTGTATATTCTAATGGGTTTATTTTTTGACCATGAAAAGGTGCATGTTGACAAATCCTGAAAGCTACAGATTCAGATATGTAAATATATTTATTTCATAATTTATATATCAGAGAAATTCAATACAGTTTTTTGAGATTATTATTGAAGCAATGCCATGGGAACTATAAAATCAGCCTTAAATGTGATAATAACTGTAGTAAACAATACTAAACAATAACCACAAGCATAACTGTTAGCAAATTATGTTAAACAAGATAAAAAATTAATGAAGCATGTATTAAATGCACTTCTATAAAAAAGAACATTATCATTATAACAATGTGCGAAATTGATTAAAAAAGAAAGCACGGAAACAATATTACCGGATGTGCATAAGGCTGGGAAAACAAAAAATTAGATAAATGTGGTTTACTCAATCAACACATTCATGTAATGTAGCAAATAGTGCATCTTTTAAAAATTAATTCATTGTAACATCACAATGACGCAAATTAGAGCATTTATGGGCGATTAACTTTTTTTAATTGATTTGAAACACAAAACTTACAGGTAAAATTCATGCGTGACGGTGTCACTGAAGTGAAGTGGTGAAGCCTAGCTCAAATTATGATCTTTGTTGTAAGCAGTAAATATCTCATCGAATTTAAATTATTTGCCTTTGGTTATAGTTTATAATGCAATTTTATTTGAAAAAAATTATATAACCGTCAATAATCTGTATTTAGTGTAACGAACAGGTTAGACTTCCTAGATATACGGGTGGCAAACGCAACTGAGTCATATGCGCCAAGAACCTAGTGACTTTTGGTGGAATTTCTGGAAACTCACTAGAAATTTCTAGAGGCTTCGAGAAACTCTAGAAGGGGATATAAAAACCCGGATTAGATCGAGCAAAAAAATTATGGGTAGTCGAGAACAAATAGCGAACTAATTGAGATAAATAAGAAGCAGTAAAATAAATAGGAGACAGTGTTACTGTATAAATAATAAATAAGCGTAGTGATAGTATTTAGCGTCGGTTATAAGCAGAAGTATTTATAAGTGGATATTTTTAGTTATATTATTGTAGCCTTTATATAATACATCAAAAAACACATAAAGAAAAAAAACAATACAAAACCTACAACTATTCTTTAAATTTTAATTACATTTTTCTATTATTTCAACATTGGCAAATATTTTTTCATCTGCTATCAGTATTTTTTTCTAAAACATTGCAGTAAACAAATTTATAAACAAAAAACAGATTCATAATTCTGATTTATAGTAATTTTATGGCGATGCTTATACTGAAATTTTTCCAATCAGAATAGTTATTCTAAATATTGTTTTAAAAAACTTGATACCAACTTTTCTTATTTATAAATTTAAGAATGAAGGTCAAATATAACCAATTTTTTTCAAGCAAAATAATATATTGATGCATTATCTCATAGCAATTATTTAGTAATACCTTCCTCACGAATATAACAATAAAATTGTTATTTCAATTGTAAAAAATTATTACACCAGCAATCCTTGAAACAAATAGAATGAAAATGACTAAATATATTCGTAATTTCAAAGTCAATTACTGAGGAGTTTGCTGTTGTAAACTTTAATTGTATTTCTGGTCTCAAGGAAACCAAGTGAATTTTTTGAAAAACAGCTTGTGTTGTTACGTGTAGGTCTACATTTTTTGTCGTGAGTTCTTTGTACACTTACGTTTTCTAATTACAATTTTAAGTTTTTGTGGAGAGTACTTCTTATAAAAAAGATCTTGGAAATGTTATTGTGCTAAATACAGTAATTCTAGCAATTATCTAATCTGGCATAATTCAAAACTATCCTCAATTTTTCACGACACAAAAATAATGCAGATAAACGTTTCATGTTTGTCTTTCTTATACTCTCAAAACTTCTGTTCTGGACGACATAATATAACAACAGGAGAGGCAGCAAATTTTTATAATAGCTCAATTATTTCCACTTGGAAACTTTCTCTCACACTACATACCTGAGAGGGCGCAAAGGCGAAAATCTGGTCTGGCACCACTATTTGCCAGGGCGGACAAAGCAGAGTTCACAAAATAAGTTTTCCAATTACCTTTGACGCGGTGGTGCCATGACGAAATCTGTATCGATCTTGGGCGGAATATGTAGAGCCCACTTCAACGTATCTTCATGTCATACAGTTCGCAAGTTAAATTAATTTGATCGCAACGGAATGTTTGTTTTCGTAAAGCTAGATTATCGGGATATTTGTTTTTGTCATACAATTTTTTTTTAAATTTGACGGGGAGGGAGGCCTTTTAGAGCTCTCCTGCACTGGCCGCTATTGTTGGTTGACTATCAGTATAGAAGCTCATTTATTTTCATGATGATTAGTTGAATAGTTCAGTTTTCATTAAAAAAAATAAATAATTGCACGATTATTCGTTGTGATTAGTTAATGGAAATTTACCGCATTACATTAAAACTGAATTTGTAAAAGTGTTGTGCCATGAGATGCAATGCAATTAAGGATAAATTATGTTGTTAATTGAATCAACAGAAATTATAACTCCGTTAATAAAAGCTCTTGTTTAATATGGCGTAATTTATGAGTCAATTTCAAATATGTGGAGAAAGACAAGTAAAAAAATTTATATTACTGATATGCTCATACAGTACGATAAAATAAAAATAGCCTCAAGTAACGGGAACACGAATCTTCTTAACGTATGATTTTTTTTAAAGTCTTTTTATTGTATATGAAGGACATTTTAAAAACTAATAAATTATGAATTTATTTGAGACATGGCTTTAAAAGTACCATGACCTATTCAAGCTGGTTATTATTTCATCTGCTTGTATTATTATTATTTTTATGATTTACATAAAAAGCGAAAATAGAAAAACTGAATATAGTATTGCAGGAAAATGGTACTAAAAATTTTTGAATGATCCATCAACTTAACAAATAAAGCAATCTATCATTTTATTATTCTTGACGACATTTATTGCATTATTTACATAAATTTAACATAATCAACATAAATTATTCCGCCAATCATCCAATCACACAAATGACCATACAACCTCACTTTTGAACTGTAAAAGAAAAACAACTACTACATACTTCAATTGTTTTATTTCAGAGGCTGGTCGTTAATTGATAAATAAGATCGCGGACATGCTTTACACCTTGAATTCTTGTAACGACTCTTTCAATTGCATGGGTTTTTAATGGATTCTGGTCTTTGAAGAAGTCGAATCTATTAATTGACTATTGTTTATGGTTCAGTAAACTGTGGATAGTTCTTTATGTCTTCATCAATATTTTAGAACTCATTTTATTTAAATAATACATTTCAACAGTGCACGGTGTCCCATTTTTCAAATTAATAAAGTTTCACTAATCACTATTTCATTAAATCAACTCTTAATCTATTTGATACGGATCATTTGATAAATGCAGTTGGTATTAATAATTAACTGCTAATAAAAGATAACCTGAATATTTGTTTTGCTTATTGCATTTATTAAAAATTCCCAATATTGTCTCTACAACTTCGCCTGTTTCAAGAGCGAAAATAATTATTTAGTATAGATTGTACATTGTACATTGTCAAGAGCAAGTCAATTGGATTGGTTAGTTCTTAAAAAGAACAATAAAAAATATCAATTGCACAAAGATACCGCGGGTACAGACCACGATTTTCCCGGGAGCTGCAATCTATTATTATATTTATAGGAGAAAGTCAATTCTATCGGTTAGCCCCAAAATAAATTTAAAAAAAGTATTGATAGTACAGGGCTTCCGCGGGTGAAGCCCATAATTGTTCCGGGAGCTGCAGTCTATTATTATATTTTTGAAAGAAAGTCAATTCTATCAGTTAGCTCCAAAATAAATCAACAAAAAATATTGATAATACACGGCTATCGCGAGTGGAACCCATAGCTTGTCCGGGTGCTGCAGTCAATTATCATAATATTGTTTTCATTTATTTCAAACATTTATATGCGGGCAAACCAAACCTGCGGATCACAGCTATTGTTCAATAAATTAAAATATAAAATGATAAAAATATTAAAATTGAGTGAAATGAAATGCAATAGGATAGTAATAAATAATAATACCAGTGTAAAAAATACTAATTGTAAGAGTTAACATGGGACGAAGTCGAATACTGGAATCACGCAAGTGTGAAATTGATGATTTTACACGTGATAAATAAATACAGCTTATTATTAATAATAATTGATGTTTTTCACTTGGAAATTGTACAATTGACTTATAATTGAGATTTATCATCATAATTTGACAATTTTTCATACGAAAACCTGGATTTAATCATGAAATGAAATGCTCACATTTTTATTTCATACAAATTCTAGTACAATTTTAGTTGTCATCTCCATTTTTGAACAAATAGAATCCGTCGCAAAAATAAATAATTTCCAAATAAAATTGAGCAATTTTGTGATTTAAAAGTGAGATACGTGTAAAACACAAATATCTGTGGTGGAATCACAATGAATTGACATTGACATTGACATGATAATAAAAGTCAATTTACCATGGAAACTGGACATTTTTCCGATTAGAGTTTATTTTAGATATTTGGAAAAGACCAAATCAGGTTATTCTTTTATAAAAATAAGATGTGGATCAAGATGACAAGGATTGAGGGCTCAAGACAAGATGGGATTATGTCAATGTCGTAGTAGTTCCCAGAAAAACTTTACGTCAAATATTCCATAGATACAGCAATCCAAAATCGAAAAAAAAAAAATAAGTAAAGTGTTATGCCGTAATTTTCCAACTATTCCTTCTTAAAATATTTAAATAATTAATTCTTGCAAATCTCAGCTTCATATATTGTTCATTCTGAAGATGGTAGTTTCTTCCATTAACACATCTACTGATCTCAGTTCAGAAAAAATATTTTTCCAAGATATCAAAAATTAAAAACCAGGGTCTTCATATTTTCAGAATAATCAATAAGTTGAGTTTGGGCATTTTTTTGAAGAATAACAAACAAGTTGCCTAGTTACAGCCAGAAACTAGAGTAATTTAACTGACAGAAATAACAATGACAGGACATTCATTGCTAAAAATTTTGATTGAAATACAACAAAAGTCGGACATTAAACATTGAAGGCACCACGGGAGTTGAACAGACAATAATGCCTACGATCAACGTACACACCTCGGGCCAGAGGCCCTTGGAAAGTACACTGTTGACCTCAGGCATTATTGTCCTTTTAACACCCTTGATAGCTTAATTACTATTTTATGAATCATGAAGTTAAATTGTAATTAAGGTATCAAGGTTGTTAAAAGGACAATAATGCCTGAGGTCAACAGTGTACTTGCCGAGGGCCTCTGACCGTAGGCATTATTGTCTGTTCAACTCCCGGAGTGCCTTCAATGCTTAATGTCCGACTTTTTTTGTATTTCAATCAAAATTTTTAGCAATGTATGTCCTGTCATTGTGATTTCTGTCAGAGAAATTACTCTAGTTACTAGCTGTAACAAGGAAACTTATTTGTGATTTTTCAAAATATTGCCCTCGAGTATAATTTGCTCCGTAATTACCCTAAAATCAGTGTTATTATGATAGCAATAATAAACAAGTCGGACATTAAAAAATTAATTCACCTATTATATGCAAAAATAATCAACCATATTTTTTAGTTTAATAGTTTTGGACGATTTAATTCAATAAAACAGGAAATAATACTAATAATATCTCAGTTCTATTTGATCTTGTTAAATTAATTCTGTTTGAAGATAATGAATTTGGCAGTGAATAGAATATTGCCATAGCATATAAGTAAGATAGTATTTTGGTGAAGGTACTAATAATAAATTATATTTTCGTAGCAAACAAAATCAATTTTAGAAATTAAGCTAGCAAGGCAGGTGTGTCAAAACAATATTTCTCTAAGGGTTATTAATTTTCCCCCAACTGACAGTTTTGTAATAAGCGTGAAATTTATATGAATTTGAATATCTATTCCTTATAAAGATAAGTAGAGCGTAACGGAAATTGAAAAATGGAGACGAAATGTGTACAACAATGAAGATACTTTTTCAATAGATTGAAAGAAACTCTGGTTCTTATTTTGAAATTTTAGAACTTATTAATTTAATTTTCCCTGCAGTACATGGCAGTAAAATAGAACATATTTCGTGAATTAAAAATATAATTTGATTATTCCTTATGAATAAGGTCGTTTTGATAAGAAAGACACTTTAGGCTTGGGTTCAGGGCTAGACTGGCTGCGTGTGGGGCCCAGATAAATTAAAAATGTTATTTACTCAAAAATGGCCTTTTTATTTAAAGTGCTCGGTGTCTCAATTATACTTGCACATACAGATGTTTCACAACTCAACTGACGGCTTAATATTTACACGAAAATAAAACGTAGAAAAAAATGTTATGCGAAATATTTTATCACTAAATACTTTATTTTAATGAAGGAAAAAACTTTTCAGAACTCATTTTTAAATAAATATGTTTTATTGGGTATAAGTTCTGTAATTTATTAGAAACACAACGTTTCAACAGCAAAGTGCTGCCTTTTTCAAGTGAAAAGAAATATAAATATAAATAAACAAAATTGTCAAGACAACAAAAATGAAAATAAAAATACAAATCATAACTAGATTAGTTTAAAATATATTAACTCCTAGGATCGTAGAGCTCTGCCTGTAATTGATGATTCAATATCCACAGGTCTTCAGGAGATAATAATGAAGGTCTAAATAGGGAAATTGTCAACTCCTTGTGGTTCTAGGTCAATCTGGCTCTACTCTTTTTGGTTTGGCGCATAACTTGAAAAAGGCAGCACTTTGCTGTTGAAACGTTGTGTTTCTAATAAATTACAGAACTTATACCCAATAAAACATATTTACTTTATTTTAAGATTAATTTAATTAGGGTACTCATTATTCAGAGTGTCTTCTTGCTTTCTGTATATATTATTATATTAATAATAATAATAATAATGATACATTAATTCAATAAAAAATGTGGTAATGAGTATATGACAGGATAATTCACTATTTGTATTGATATAGATTCGACTGTAAATAAAGGATTTGCTATTCAATTGAAAATAATTCATTTCACTTCAAATTTAATGCAACGTGAAATTGACTGTCATAAATTATTTCAAATAAATTAAATGTATATAAAATTATACAGCTTTGAATTTATGTAATTATATTTTAAGAACAAAAAATATTAATAAGAATTTATTTACTGTATCTAATAATTTTGTAATAATAAATCAGTAAATGCAGCCGTATTGAAAGCGCAGTATTTCAAGTGAAGATTAATTGCTATTGCAATTTAGGTATGCTTTGTTTACTGCTAATATAATTAATTATATACCTCACATATCTCTGAGAACTTATCTAGGTTAGAAAGTTTCGTAATACTTCCTTAGATGCATGCTTGATGAGATGAATTAAAAAGCTGATACAGATTGCATTTCTGCAAAATGAACTGGAATACAAATACATAATTCAGAGAAGATTCACACAATAATTTGATAATAAGTTGATTTCCTTTTTTACAAAATAATGTTTGTTTACGATCATATAAAATGTGACAGTTTCTTACATCGTTTAAAAAAAATTATTCAGCAAACTATCTAAAGTTTATTTTGATAATAATCTTTTCTTCTAATGAAGCCAACAAGCCCAAATCTAAAATTGGATTTTGAGAGACTAACTATTTAGAACAATTGTATTTGATTCGGACCTCAATACATTGATTACATTTGATTACCAATCAGTATTGATCAATTGACATACTAAATATATTATTGATATTCTATCAGCATAATTAGTTGGAAAAAAGGATAAATTTTGCAATATTGAATACCATGTCACAATTTCGATATGGCAAAATTTACTATTTATAGGTTCATCTAATTATGATATAAATAATGTATGAGGTGATAAAAAAATTTGTATCAAGTGCACTGTGATATTGAAGAAATTTTCCAGTAAATTGCAACTTATCTTAATTTAGAGCAATTTTATTTAATATAAAGCAACACGCGACAATGAAAGCGCTGTATAAAAGTAGTTTTTTTCTTACTTTTAACAATAATAATTCAACCGGAAATTGTTGATACAATTTTTTTTGAAATAAAAGCTTTTATTTACCTGTAGTAGCTATTATTTCATTATGAATATTGGGTTAAGTAAATCGATGATTCCTGTATTTTTCATCAAGGTCAAACCTTAGCAATTTCATTGAATAAACAAATATTTTTGCATAGAATATGATTTTATCAACTATCAGATACTGAGCATTAGTGAAGTATATTTAAAAAAAAATATATGAGCAGAAAACTTGTGCAAGTTTCAGTACAAAAGAATAGAATGCAATCATCCGTACATTCATTGCAAAACCATACTTTTCTTGTATAAATTGTCTTCACCTTAAATCTTTATACCATTATTGTTTTATTATCCAGAAGTTTTTCACTATCACTTGCTTCACTCGTTTTCCAGTTTCAAAAGTATTAAAATATTATCAATTAGTCTCACCAATGTTAAACATCAAATAATAACAGTAATTTATTGCACTAATGTGGAATGTAATATATTGGTCACGAAAAGTGAAGTTTAACCACAACGCCCAAAAGGCGAGTGACTATTTTTCCTAAATGATTAATCATTTTTTACACGAGTGCAATACAACTTCACTAAAAATGTCTTATATCGTTTCCATTATGTTGATTTATTGAGAAATTAATTATTAAGAACACTGGCAAGATATTTGAAAACAATCACTAAAACATAGATATTTTTCGTGATTTCTATTACTCTTTCACTGAATAGCTAATGCTGGAAATTATTCATTCCAAATGACAATAGCGACAAGCTTGTTATGTTTCAGTTTTGGATAAAAATAATTACAACTATATATAACAATTCATTTCAGTTAAGAACGGTTCACGGGATTAGGATTTAAGCCTTCTGACTGGCCGAAATGCGAATACGATTCACTTACTTTAAATGCAGGATCCAAAACAAGCTTCAGGGAATAAATTCAAGAAATATAAGCAACAAATATATTTACGTGTTACTTGAATAGATACAAATTTATATATTCTAAAACTTCACAAATCAGTTTATTATAATTAATAACGACTGACAAATGATGCAACTGACAGATAACCAAGTGCAAGTTTTGCGCTAATGTGAAATTGGTTCGCATTTTGACTAATCAGGAGGCTTAAACCGTAGTCCTATAAGAACCTTTAGACTGTTCTTAACTGAAATGAGCTATAGTTTCATAAAAGACTGAGTAAAACGTATAGAATAATTTTTTTTTATTCAACAAATTCAAATCAATTTGAGTGCCTTAATGAATTATTGCTGTCAAATGATCGACTGTCATCTAACTCAGGAAGTTAATTACAATGTCGCTTATAAAACAAGCAACTAGCAATTTGCGATAGGACTTGAAAACATTGAATGGAAAAATTTAAGACACGTACCGTTTTTCAATTATGGCTTTAAAAAATGAATTAGAAGAAAATTATCCAAAAATAGACATTGTTGTGAAATCTTTTTCTTCATCACATACCATACCATACATAATAAGATTTGAGGTTGTATAGATAACTCTTTACTATGAGGTACTTTTGGGTATTCTATATTATGATTTTTATGTTTCTTGAGAGCTCTGCGATTTTGGTAAAGCCAAAGTAAGCAGTCATCATAATAATTAACCTGGTCAAACCAAATCGTTGATGCAGCAAACGACATTGACTTCTTTGTACCACTTAGTCACTCAACAAGAGTAAGTAATATAACATAAAATACATAAAAATACGAGAGTGTAAAGTTGAGACATTATGACATGAGGCCAAGTATTTGGTGACAATGCTTGCCGAGTCACTAAAATGCTTGCATACAAGATTTTTTTACAGCCCTCAGATTCCATATTTTGACAATTATTGAGTTCACAGCACAGCAAGGGAGCCTAAAGCAAAAATTGACATTTGAATTCATCAAATATCCAAACTAATGAATCAGTGTGAGTGGTAAATACAAAAGGTCACAAAAATTCAACTGCTACGCATTTTTTTTAAATGGTTATTAAACTGGAACACGAAATAGATTTACTTTACGCATTGTTTGCGATGCGAAAAATACCTACTTCACGCACGATCGTAGGAAAAGAATATTACATATTATACGTGATGAACTACATATTTTTACGTCATGTACATACTTGAATTTGTGGCCAAGAAATAGAAATAGCTATTATTAATGTTTGCAGTAAATCAAGCAAATAATCAACATGTCAAAATATTTGGTCTGTTGATGTCAAAACCAGAGCTGGCAAATAAGTCTTAAATCAGGGCTGGAAAAAAACACAATTGAAATAAAGATATGCAAAATCGTCGATTTTTTTAAATTGATCATGATTTTTTTTTTAGTTTTTTTTTCCAAAATGTCTCACGAAATATAGTGAAATTATTATTATTTAATATAAAATATGCATAAAAAATATCTGTGGGAGATAATTAGTTTTGATTTGAATTATTATTATTATCATTACACATTTTAAGTTTTAGCAGGTTATAAAATAAAAGTGTTCACAACTTAGGACTTTGGTGTTTAACTGAAAATCTTAAAAATGGTTTTAAATTAAATTAATTGAATTTCCACCCATATATACAAAATAAACACTTGATTCCAATCGTGATTTATAAAAAGTACAGAAAGAATCATTTAAATCAATAGTTTCAGTGATTTAATTCAAGCCAATTCTAATTAGAATACTAGTAACGAATAAAATATACACCACGGCTGAGAAGACCATTATTGACCTGTGGTGACTTATTCCCTCTCTGAGATACAGCGTTGAAAGTAGATCAATAATGATATATCTCTCAACCTCTGTACATAATATGCTATTATTCTAGTATTAAATTAGTTTTTGAACAAAGTGTACTATTTACTTCAATTCATACCAATTATTATTATTATTTTTTTTTTTTGTAGGACTTACCCGTAAAATACAATTACTTCAGAACATACAATGTACCATGAAAATAAATTTTGCACAATAAAAATAATCACAAGTATAAATATTTGGCTAATGTTTTCTCTTCTCAATTAAAATATTGGCAATTTCACAAAATAAAAATAGTTCCCAGATATTACAAAACTAAGCACCGTTCCAAAATTTTCTCTCAATTTACCTTAAATCTTGAAATAACAGCTTCACAAAATAAAATACATACCACAAACACAACACCACACGAAACAATAGAAAGTAAACTAACGAAAACAACTGAAAGTGTCACAAAACACGCCACTGCGACGCTCAACTGTTCGTAATAGACGAGCTGTAGCCGGCGCCGAACGTATAATTCAGAACAGTTTGAAATGTGAATTATTTATAACCGTTGGTGGTAGGCCAGAAACCACATGGCGAAGGTATGGTCACGGCGCGGCAGAATAATCACGATAAAAAACAGTAGGAGTTGTAACAGTCCGGTCACTTGACAGGAACAGCATTTATCAAAATGAAATAATCTAACACAGTCATGAACTGAAAAACATAATAGACATCTTTAAATTGAATTTTTTTAATAATTATTAAATGCGGTATTTATTCGAATATCTAAGATATTAGATTTTTCTCATAATGAATTATGTGATGCAATGAGAAAAATCGGTCGCGCTTCGCCCTAGTACCGAAAAACTTAAAATTGGCCGCTTTCGTGAAGCCTGTCTTGAGATTGACAGTTTTTTTGAAAGGAAACAGAATTTTGCTTTATTAATTTGACGAATTAAATGAATTGTTAGGTGCACGTATGGAAACTGCCTTTATATACCAAATTTCAAGCCAATGTCTTCTATACGCACAAACTCAGAAAATCAGTGTGGTACATGAGGGAATTATGGTGGACCAATTCCAGCCACAATACGCAAAGAAAATTTCAAGAAGAACCTTTTATTGCAATCGTCAATACAAAAATCACGCAATCTCTTCAAATGAAGATCGTGCAAATTCAAAATTGAATACATCTTTTTACATTTATAAGTGAGATTACAGCTATAAGCTTATGATATTCGTATTTAAAAATCTCCGCTAGGTATTGACACATATTGAAAAATTTATTTCAATTACCAACAAAAAATAACTTCTTAGAACAACTTTTTACAGTCTGCCATTTTTTAGAACGTAAGACAAGTTTGCAAAATCGATTGAAACTTTATTAGCAGACGGTCTACATGAGTCCCAAGAGTAAAACATATTCAATTAAACTTATGAATTGATTGCGTAACTCGAAACAATTTTGTACAATAAACTTTCAGTCGATTTAGAAAACTTGCCTTATTTAATATGAATTAACACCTAGTGGGGATTTATAAATGCAATTATCTTAAGCTTACAGCTGTAAATATCTACCCTATAAATGGCAGCCTGTAAGAAAAATGTTACCTTTTTCCTTCTAACAGGTTTCCATAAAAAAAAAATGTATCAATCACACCATTTTTGAATGAAAATAAACGCTTTCACTTCGCTCTCGTGAGCAATCGACAACTTGTCGCACTTGTTGCACAATATAATAGTACACTCGTGTTGTATACAAGATTATTTCTACGGCGCTCAGCTTCCGTATTTTGACAATTATTGAGCATACAATAAAGGAGCCCAAAACTGAAATTGACATTTAAACTTGACTCATAACTGAACAAATGGATCAGTAATCAGTGAGAGGTGTTACAAACATGAAATCACCCGTTTAAATGTTAGAAAAGCTGGTACATGAAAATCGTTCACTTTACCCAACGGTTGCGATGCGTGAAATATTTACTTTTCGCACGACCGTAGAAAAAATATAATTTTCATGATTATAAACATGTCTGTACAAATATATTGCGTGAATTTATATTCCGATAACTAATATGATCTATATCTGAGCAAACACCATTAATTATTTATTTACACAGTTTTATATGATAATAACTATTGACAACAAAAATCTCAATGTTTGTTGGAGAAGTGTAGCAATTTCTATGATTAATTTATTATTATTACTTTTTTTGGTATTCTGTGTAAATAAAAACATTGATGAAAACAAACATTGACCTTGAATATTACAATAATTTTAATGACGGACTAAATTTTTCAAATCTCATCTCTAGGTAACATATCCTGTTTTATGGATATGATAAAAGTTACGAAAGATTAATTGACCTTCATGCCACATTGAGTGATATTCAAATTATGAAATGGTAATAATTGAAATCATGCATGTTTGAAAAGAATTAAACATTTATTACCATCTATATACACGTGTGGAATGTATCAGATTTATTTGTAGCAGGAAAATAAATTATAGAAATGTTCAGAGTTTGGGCACAATTCTATGAAATAAATTTTTTAATGCTTGTTGAATCAAATTAGGGTTGAACAAACGTAATAAATAATAATTATATGTTTCATTGAACTTATCCTTCTGATATTCTTACTGCTTTGAAGTAAAATTTGTTGTTCATCCTAAGAATAAGTAATTACAAATCACATTTAATATACAAATAAAATATAGTAAAACAAGAAACACTTCTATAATATTTTTACTACACCTGAAAAACAGCAGTGTAGAGTAAGTTGTCTAGATCTTGCTTCATCTATATTTATGCGATTTAAATAAAATACGCTGGCTTCGTCGAACTGCATTCGAAACTGTACTTGTAGAATTGACAATTGAGTTAAAAGGAATTCGGAGTTGTATCGTAAAGTTAAGACGTGGACATTTTGAAGAAGCACTTGGGATTTTGAATCTCAAGTAGAAGTTTTTTGAAGTAACAATATTTTTTTTGTGTCTCGGCCGTTCACACTTGTAGCTTGTTTGTTGCTTCAAAATATATCTCCTCTTCCACTTCAATTTATTAATCGCATTGGTACTTTTATTCTAGATTATTTAACTATACTTTCCATATTGCATAATTAAGAGTTGTTTAATACATTGGGAACCATTAATTTGCATTTACATTTACAAAATTACTTTCGAATGAAAATTTTATGTGCCATTTGATATTTTTATAAACTTTAAAATATTTATTTGATCTATTAATTGGTCAGCTGAAAGCATAAGAATATTTATCTAAAGTTGTGTTCGTGTTCAAATACTACAAAATTTCTTGAAAACTGTTAATCTTCTGCCCTTAGTTTTTTATATTAAATATAGGCTCTTTCTACCCTCATATCTTCTATCTTTACATCTTTTAATCTAAAGGTTCTGTATTTGCGAATTGTTTTTCAATATTGTACATTTTAAATACATTAACGCCCCTACGCTTTTCAGCACAACTTATTTTCCTGCCAAAAATGTAAAATAATAAACTTAAAAACCTCATAATGTGGAATTAATTAACATTAATTTGGCCATAATCCAGATTTACATATGTAATGGGATGGATTTTAGAGATCATTTTTGATTATTATCTTTTCTTTTCTTTATAGAACTTTTCACATAAATTTGAGAGCAATTAGTACAGCATCCACCTTCAGGGGGCAGCATGAGCTAACTGTAAAAAATAAAATTTAAAATGAGGCTTGAAATCGAATAGTTAATTACAGACTAATGGTAAATAACATGTACACATCGTAATTCACAACTTCAGATGAACATGTTGAATAACTAGTCCAAGAAAACTTAGAAATTTCAGACTGAGGAGAGTCCACAAGAAAAATCCAGTGATATATTTTGATTAGCCCGCTTCGAGCTATCGAAAATAGCAATTAAATAAGATAAATTCAGAAAATTTGGCTTAAAGTTCCCTAAGTTAACTCGAGGAACTTTTGGCTCGTGCTGCTTCGGGCAGTCATAACCCAGGGAATGCTTGTCATGAGCGCCGGCAGCGAGGTGCAAGGGGGCACCCCCTTAAACCCCCCTGTCAGGAAATCGAACCCGGGCGATTTGCGTTTGACATTAAATTTATTTTAAATAAGAAATATAATAAAAATGATGTCGTATAGAAGCTTCACTTCGTACGTGTGTACTAATGCATGCATACTTTTATGTTATCATGACTTAAATCCATTGATTTGAGTCATAATTTAAATCAAGTAAAAAAATCACGATTTAAATCAATCGAAATTTCTTATTCAAACACCTATCAGATTCACATGAAATGAAATAAAATAAATTTAATTATCAATAAAGTATAACCTAACTCAATCTTTCATATAGGTAAGTAAATTTGGCCAATCTCTCTGTCCCCATAACTGGTTTTTTACTTACTTGTACTAAGTACAAGTATTGTGAAACCGACAAAATTCACATATCGAGATCTTGATGGAAATATCCGTTTTAAGCATCCCTGAATCCATTTTGACTATATTCGGCTTGATGTCGGTACGTATGTGCGGCTGTACGTAACTCGCAAATCTCAAAACCCGTCGAACGTATTATTCTGAAATTTCGTATTTAAGACTGTTAGAGGATGTTGATTTGCACCTCACATTATGGTTGCAATCGTCTGTACTCGAAACATTTTTTGAATTTTCCGCATAAATACAAAACAATTGAACGTATAATGTTAGAATTCAGTATTTTAAGACGATAGTGCCGTCTAAATGCTCATATCCTATTTTCATTGTGATCGATTAAGCCGGAAGTGCACTTTACTTGATAGTCTTTTATAATTTTTCGCATGAATTTGAACTGATCGGCTGTAGAATATTGAAACGATTATTAGTGGAACGATGGAATTCTGTATTTGAATATCATATTGTTATATGTCCACGTCAGATTTTTTAGCTTAAAATTGTGGAGAGAAAAATATTTATCACAATTTTCTGAGGGAAACTACATAAAAACCACGAGCTAAGCATATTACAACTTCTTCCACTTCCTTTGGCATGACGACCACTGTATCGTCTCTGGACAGGATCCGTACAGTCCATTTTACTATAACATATGCAGTTCGCAGGTTTAAACTGAACCCAATTCGTTATATCAATTAGGTCTAGTCGCAACGCAAGCAAAGGAATATAGCCCTTATTAAATTCTGACGCTTGATTGGATAATACCATAAGGACGAAAACCGTATGCTCAATTTTAGAATATGAAGGCTCGTATGCTCCGAGGCGGTCCGAGAGACCTCGCACTTCAAGCCGGCTTGATTGGATAATACCATAAGGACGAAAACTGTATCCTCAATTTTGGAATACGAAGGCCTGTATTCTCCGAGGCGGTCCGGGGGGCTCGCACCTCAAGCCGATATGAGTCAGATTTTTTTAACACAATGATTGATTCTATAATAAGCAATTTGGATTCGAGATTTATGTCATTAAATGAACATTTTAAAAATTTTGGTTTCCTATGATTTGAGAAAATTCAAAAATATACCAAAAAGGCAAATAATAAAAAACTTTCAAGATTTACGCACAGTCCTGCGAGTGGGTGAAAGTAGTGTCTTCAAACCTCACGAACTGTATGATTCTAAATGTACCAGACTTCATTAAAGATGTGAAAGAATTGCTCCAATACATAATAAAAAATAACTTGAATGAAAATCCAAATATTTACATTGTCTATCGAATTTTGTTATTGTTGATAATTTTTTATTCTCATTTTTAAAACAGAATTATCTTGTCAGTTCAATTTCTAAGACATTTTTATTGATTTTATTAAATGTGTTAGACAACATGTTCCTTACAAATTTTAATTATATTGTTTCTGTCGATCATATTTGTATTTCTGAAGATATTCTAATGAAACTCTTCATCGTGTTACATCCAAATATGTAGATTACAATACTTTCCACACATTTTGATTATCTCTATTGAGTCGAAAAATACAGCTACAAATTCTAAATATTATTATTAGGTAATGGTATTTGTATTTTTTGAGATATTTCAATAATAATTCTCATTACATTAGAATGAATCGTGCAGAATACGATATTTTTTACAGACTTCAATTATCTCAATTCATTCAGGAGAAACAGAGTCAAACATCGTGTGCTTCTGATTCGACTATTCTCTCTTCCGTCCGTTACTCAATACAGCGTACGATCGTAGCATCTTTATGATGTTTATAACAACCAAAATTTGTATACAAATATACAATTTTAGCATATTTAGGTCTCATATTTTAGAAATTAATCAATATTTGTGATTTTGACGACTCATCACTTTTCAACAGGCGCTTCGGCGCCTTGCAAGCTTCTAGTAATTATAAACTTAGTGTATTTAATGTAAATAGCATTATCAATCAAAACAAAGAATCTAATATATTATTATTATTTCACTTAATATGAGACATGAAAGCTGAAAATTTACTTGTAAATCGAAGCAGGGATTTTGGTTTTGGCCGTTCTGCGTTCTGCTATACCTAAACAACCAGCGACAGTTCGAATCTTGCGTAATTCTTTTGAAAGAAAATTTTGTATAAGTATATGCTATGTACACAAGTGCTGACGGAGTGATGGGTTGGAGTAAACAATCAAGAAGGCCGGATTCCGCCCGCGGGCTGGCCTTTGCCAATGCCTGATCTAAATGGTTATCTTCTATTTTTGCACCAATCGACTTTAGGTACTTGACAGTCTTTTAAAATTTTCCGCATAAATTCAAAACAATCAGTCGTAGAATAGCATTTCTGTAACATCTAGTTGTGCACCTCGCATTATGATTGCAATTGTCTGTACCGGAAGTGTACTTTACTCGAAATATTTTCTGAATTTTTCGTTGGAATTCAGTGTTTAAGACGACTGTACCATTTAAATGCTTATATCCTATTTTCATTGAGATCGACTGAGCTGGAAGTGTACTTTACTAGACAGTCTTTTAGAATTCCTCGCATAAATTCGAAACGATCGGCTGTAAAGTACTGAAATTTAATATTTCAGTCTGCTGTAGCATCTGAATTCAGAACTGTTAGCCGTAGAATCTTGGAAATCAGTATTTAGGAATGTTGTAGCATAAGAATGATGATCTACTGTTTCCATAGCAACCGACTGGGCCGAAAGCGCTCTTTACTTGACAAATTTTTAGTATTTTTTGGATAAATTCAAAATTGTTGTTTCTATTATATGCAAAAATATATCGAATGATGTACAAGTAAGTCATGTCAGATTTTTGTTTGAATGAAAAAAATTGTGATTTAACCCTAGCTTAATAATGTAATGTGTATATGCAGATGCACTTCCCTGGAAGTAATCCTGGCGGCGCCCATGATGCTTGTGTTAGCAGTAGAGCTTTACTTTTAGTTAGCTTATCTTCCAAGACTTGTGCTATAACGATTATTTATCAAGCCACGTAATTAACCTGATTTAATGCTCTTGCGAATAACTATCAGCTAGATTTATTTGCGTCTTTTCCAGAAATCTAGGTTCATTTGGATTCGCGCTACCCTTGTAGCCATCAATCAATCTATTATGTTTGTATTGATCTATTAGAGTGCAAATTATTGATGAATTATATTTATATTATATATCAAAGTCCAAGTTATAAAAGCTCGAGATACTCCGTTGTAAGGTGGTGAGATAATAATAATCAATATTTGTGATTAAGGAAAACATCCGTTTCATTAATTTGGTTCAGTCTAGTTGAATTACAAAGTACTAACCTTTTTGAATTGTTAATTGCTTGTTCTAAGTGTTGATGTTCGAAGTTTTTACTGTCATGTCAGCTGATTGTTGTGGGGATTAGTTATTTGAAATTTATGCAGACGTGTGTGCTGAGTTGATCGTTATTAACAAACTATCATTCTGGTAAGATGGATGATTGTTTCATTATTGTAATAAACTAAAGATGGTCTACGAAATATTATTACAAAACTTTGTGTTAACAGCAAGAGTTGAATAATTTGAATGCTTGGTATTAATTCTGGAGTTATTATTTATTCCAGTTTTCCACGAGTGAACAAATAAGAACCGCATAATCCTACCTTAAAGTAAACAAAATCAGTATTATTATTCTATAATTTGCACCGTTGTAAATTACGATACAAATGCATACACAAAAGCAATAAAAAAAACATAGATCATCAGGAAGTTATTAATGAAATGGAAATCTCCCATTCGCAATAGCGGCAACACAAATTGCACTCTTCAAAGTGTCCACATCTGAACAGGGCTTGAGTGCCCAAATGCTTCTGACGCTCTAATGCTATCCAGTTTTAAAAGTAACTGCAAACGTAACTTGACATGGAACATGCATTATTACTGAAACAAGCCTCCAATAAGTCATCAATAATTTACTATCGATCGATACCATTATTGATAACAGAAGTAATTGTTGCGAGCAGATATTAGTAACTTTATCATTGATACCTGTCTTCATAATATAAAATATTTAATGATTGATAAATGGCCTTGAATATATTTTTATTGTGGAATATAATCATGAATGAGGATGAAAAAAAAGGTATGCTGTATGCTCGTTTGGATAATAAAAAAGATGTATTTAGTTTTAGACAAAAAAATTCACTCAAAATATGTATCAATGTCCTTTATCTGTCATTCAATTTTTGCATCGTATCGTGACTATTGAAGTTTATGTATGATTTATATTCACCCATGGTTGCTTGGCTCCGAAGCTATTGATCAAACATCGTTTAATTAATCAGAGGAGACTGTCACGAACATAAAGGTTGGAAATAAAACTGCAAATAATTCATGAATTCAGGAACTTAATTGTCAGGACTATAATCATTTTCCAACAAAATATACCGAGCTGTATTTTTTAATAAAATTAAATATATATTACAATTATAATAATTTTATTATAAAATTACAAAAAATATGTATATTCTTACACAGATTATACAATTTAAAGCTATCATTTTTTCTAGTACTATTCGCTAGAGAATAAGTAAAATAATTAAATATTGAATGTTTAGTATATGAAAGAGATATTAATTTACAAAATATGGACAATATTTTTGATGACTACGAATGATGAAAGGTATTAATTTAACTAATTAATATCATACATTGAATGTAAACATATATTTAAATGAGTTATTTGGTAGATATAATTTGTTGTTGCTACGCATTTGGTGGTGGACATCCTGTAAAATAGAAAAAAGTTACACAAATCATATTTTGTATAGGAAGAAAAAGAAATGAAGTATAAAACATCAATCACATTTTGTATTATGCTTCTAGTTAATTGAATTTTATATCATTTAAATCTGAAAGGAAAAGAGAAACGTTTTCAGCTTTATAAAACTAATCGAATCTGATTATATTAGGGTGACTTATGATTCAGCCATATCCTATATCCCTGTGCCAAAAATATGCATAAAATCAATACATGGTCTAATAAAATAGGGCAGAGGGTACATAAATCGTTAGGAACTGGCAAGTGGACACGATAGTACGCTGCATGGTACACAGCGCACTAAAATAAATTACATGAGAGTTGCGAGGCCAGCCCAGAATCGTAGTTCATGCTCCGGACGCCCTTGTGGTTTAAACATCACGAATAGAGGCTTAATTGAAGCTAAAAGAGATTATTGTGCAGGCTTAGGTTAGAGGTGAAATCAGATCAAAAATTAAGATAGTATTGGGGTTAAAGGATCAGGTTACATGATCGTCAAAAATGTAAAATTCATTGTAAAACATTAAAATTATTGATTGAAAGGTTTTAAATTTAAACACTGATACAAAAATAAGCAAGGCAAGTATTTAGGTGATTAAAAATATACAGACGACTAAATATGAGAACATGTGTTCCACATTTAGTGCAGAAACAAAAAAATGCCTCTGGCATTCACCTAAGGTCTGAGAAAAACCACGTGAAACAACTTCAAACAGAGGAATCAATAATATGAGACTTGACACTAATTATCATTGTGACAAAATAATTAATTAATGTAACACACAAGGACGATATATAGCTCATTAAAATTATTACCAAATGTTGGTAAAAATATGGAAAAACAAGTTTTTATGGAACTTTAGGACTAATTTTATGAATTGGAAAAATATTATAAATGTTCTACTGTTTTAATCCAAAAATATGGTGAGATGCCATTTTAATTACATTAATATCTTTCTGAATTCAAAATTTCTGTTCTAATATATTATTGTTTTAATATAAGCGTATGTCAATGAGATGCTCTGAAATAAAACGCCCTATAATGTTTAGATCCTAATTCAACTCTTATTATCATGCTTGTATATCTTCAAACTGATGTACACGTACGCAGGAATGTTTTTGCTAAAAATTGACGTTAAAATAACGCGTAGTACTTGAACTACTCAAAGAGACACGTCAGGGCCTCAAAATCGTAAGGATTATGCAGAAATCCGATTCTAAATTTCATTGAAGAATAAAAATGATAGCGTTGATAAAAATTTAGCGAACACAAATGAAATAGAAAATTTTCATTATTTAAAAGGATTCTAGATAAATGCATGAACTGAAAATGTGATTTACATCATCAATTTTCAACATTTATCGATTTATATTATCCTGTCAGATTAAAATTTAAAACTCTGTATCGTATATCAAAGCATTTAATATAAATTGATGAATGCGCGAACATGAAATATATATTGTTTGAAACAAAAATTAAAAAATCTGAATGAACGAGAGCGGAATTTCGGCATATAAACAATAAAAATTGGCCGAAGTTGTGAAACTTCAAAATAAATAATAGGTTTTATTTTCTGCTAGTCAATTTTAAGTTACTTGCAACTTGCAATACAATACAGGCTCCCAATGGGTCTCCCAAAGAGTCCCTGATGGGTTCTCCATAAGTTTAGTAGACTAAAATTATGGATACAAAAAATAATAAAAAAATATTTTTTCAAAAAAAAACACTCAAATTTTGGGTTCATTATTTAACTCCTAAGAGCTCGGATCAAAAAATAGGTCTTATGAGATACCATCTCCAAAGCGCCCTCTACAAGATAGACTAGTTGGAGTTCTAACGTTAAGTTTTTTATAGTTGTTTACACTTACAACAAGAATGTATATAACAAAGATGGTAATCTGGTATGCTCAAACGTAAGCTACTATGTGACTGACAATGGAGTCAATGTGGGTGGGTTCACAACGGTTAATTATTATTTCCTACTATTTGTGCAAGAATGAAATATAAATCAACTTTCTCAATCTTGCACAGATCGTAAGAATCAGATATATGCGCAGTAGTCCATTGCGCAGTTTACTCTCTAACGGACCTCCACATTGCTCGCATTATCACACAGACCCTAGTTCATCACAAAAAAATTATATTGCGTACAGGGTACACTGTCAAAAACCGATTTTTGGGAGGAAGCGAGTATTACGAGGGTCGGATCCAAAAAACAAAAAGAATGAATGAAATTCCTGTCAAGTCCTACAAGATGGACTATTTTTTTTTGTCGCTCGCAACAATTTTTTTTTCCATGACACAAAATCCTGGACTGAATTCATGTATTATTAATATGGATGCAATAAAATACTGATCAGAGAGAAATGAATAAAGCAAAAACAAATACAAAAATAATTACTGATTTACTTACTGCACACAGAACAATGTTGTTCATCAGATCCATCTCCGCAGCCATCTCTACCGGAACAAGCAATAGCGGAACTCCTACAGCGGCCATTTCCGCAACGTAAAGGACAGTATTCGGTACGCCGTCTTCTTGAACGGCCTTTACATACATGTGGAGGTTCGTCACTTCCGTCTGAACAGCCTAAAACTGCGTTGCAAAACTCGTACTCTGGAAGACATTTACCTAGAAAAACAATAAAAAAAAATAAAATTTATGCGAACAAAAAGAACAGGAAGCAAGCTTTCTTGCTACTGTGGTAATTTTTTTAAATAAGGGTTACACATAAAACAGTTTTACATTTCGTTGAAAACAAAAATAAATATGTATTATCAACAATTTCAACAGAGTACCGTACTTAAAAATTTTAAGTTGGTGTTTGTTGTTTGTATCTAGTAAAATAACTCATGACCAAAAATATTTTCCACTAATATAATCTATATGGATACAGATAAATGAAATTGGAGTGTCTGTCTTTGATTTCAAAATAAATGCAAAAGTTTAAGCCAGAAATGCTATTTAAACGATGTCCAATTATAAATTATCGTTTCTAGAATTTTTATCTGTCTGTTTGAAAGTTTGTCTTGTCTCGAATAGGCTACGAAACGGCTCAACAGTTTTCAATTAAAATTTCAGGGATGAAAACACTAACTTTAACTTAAATTTTCATGTATGTTTCATTCTCATATCTTGCAGGATTCAGAAGATATAAGTATAAATGATTGTATGCTTCCTGCCTGCGCCAGCCATAAACTGCAGTGTCAGCGTAACTGTGAAAATGATGAAAAATATGAGCATGCATAAGGTAGGGACAGAGGCAATACTCATTGTAAAGTAAGCGAAATTGACGTATCATTTGCGCAAGCGACCTGATGATGTGCAGTTCTATTACAGAATCCAGTTGTTTTTTTAAATAATTATAATTTTCAGAAATAATTATTGTCAGCTATTCACTCATTCTTCACGATTATTTATTCCGATTATAATATTCCTCGCAGACGAAGTCGCAGGCACTAGCTAGTTATTAAAAAAAAGTGCAACGTCTCTAAAAAAATATATATCCTCTGTTCGAGTTATAGGTGGCAATTATAAAAATCGATTGTTCTCAATATTTTTTTTAACCTTGCATTGTTAATCCAGGAGCCGACCGCATCTTATTTTCCCTGATCGAACTTATGGCCAAATTGTATATAAATCGATCGGGAATATAATGGTTAATAGGGTGCCAGATTTTATAAATCTAGGATCCTATTCTAAGTGTCGAAAAAATAATGATTGAAATTAGTACCAATCGATAGCGAAGGTCAAGTACTTTAAGAAAAAACCAGGGTGCTACCTCCTGACCATTCCGGAAGGGTGGTAGCCATCATTAAGTATAACCCATTTCATATTTAACTTCTCCAATTGAACTTATGATTGTTGTTTTTTCCTGACCCGGACGGGAAAGGAGGTGACACCCTGATTTTGTCTTAAAGTATTTGATCTCTAATATTCAGGCGCTTCTCGATTCTTTCGCGAACGTTTCTAGGTTTGGCGTAGAAAATTCGTTATAATACATCATTTCGACCGCAATAAACAAAGTTTCAGATGTATATTATGTGAGAAATAATATAGTGGAAAACTTCTTTTTTTTTTAACTTTTAGCTTTCACAGTGGAGCTTAGTTTACATCCTGCGTAAACTTTGAAAATTAATTAATCTTTGGAAGTGATTGAATTATGGGGATTAAATAGAAAATGAGTTAGTTATTGAGTTTATAAACTTTGTTCCCCTTGCGATATAAAATAGTGGAATAATTTTATAATTTATTTGAGTAGTCACGCTTCATGTTTATCTTGCTCATATAGCATTTTAATAAAAAAATTAAAATAGTTCCATATTTCTCATGGAGATGATTAAATTCATTCCAGGCAGTTGACCTACATAGTTCGTTCAACATACCAGAAAGCGGAAACAAAGAAACGTCTCTGGGGATGACAGGATACAAATGATGCAAATTGTGATATTTGTTGACTAGAAACAGTGTTGCTGCAGCGAATTTTTAAGTTGTGCTGAATATTTTTTGAAAATGTATTGTATTGGGCAGAGTTGTACAGAATAAATCGCTTCTATTGAATTATTAAATCAACAATATTATCATTATCCATTATTATATTATGCTGATTTTTTCAAGAAAAAATAATTATAACATGTTATTTAACACAAAATGAAAAAAATCTGACGTGAACATCACGTAACTTACTTGTACATCATTGGATATATATATATATATATATATATATATATATATATATATATATATATATATATATATATATATATATATATATGTATATATATATAGGTATATATATATATATATATATATATATATATATATATATATATATATATATATATATATATATATATATATATATATATATATATATATAAAAGATTCTAAGAATCTGTCAAGTAAAATACGCTTTCAGCCAAGTCGGTTGCTATGGAAACAGTAGGCCATTATTCTTATACTACAACATTCCTAAATACTGATTTCCAAAATTCTACGACTACCAACAGATCTGAATTTATGCGCAAAATTAAAAAATAAATTCCTACTGAAGTGCACTTCCGGTTCAGTCTATTGTTATGAAAATAGTAGACAATCATTCAGATGCTACAGCAGACTGAAATACCAAATTTTAATATTCTACACCTGATCGTTTCGAATTTATGCAAAAAATTCCAAAAGACTGTCAAGTACAGTGCACTTCCGGCTCAGTGGATCTCAATAAAAATAGGATATGAGCATCTAGACGGTATAATCGTCCTAAATACTGAATTCTAATAATCTACGTTCAATCGTTTTGGATTTATGAGAAAAATTCAAAATATGTTTCGAATAAAGTGCTATTCCGGCTTAGTCGATAGCAATCCTAATGCACGGTGTACAACTAAATATTATAATAGTGCCTAATACAAAATTTAAAAAGTCTACGACTGATTGTTTAGAGTTTATGCGGAAAATTCAAAAAGTCTGTCATATAAAGTGCACTTCCGGCTCAGCCGATTGTTACAAAAATAGAAGATGACCATTCAGATGCTACAGCAATTTCAAATGCTAAATTCCAGTATCCTATGGATGATCATTCTGAACTTATGCGGAAAATTAAAAAAAAAGTATCAAGTAAAGCGCACTTCCGGTTTAGCCGATCGCAATCATAATGCAAGATGTACAATAAAATGTTATAGAAGTTTTTTATACAAAATTTCAATATGCTATGGTGGATCATTCTATATTTATGCAAAAAATAGTTTCAAGTAAAGTGCACTTCTGGGTTGGCCGATTCCTACAAAAATAGCAGATAACCATTCTGATACAACAATAAGTTCAAATACTGAATTTCAACATCCTACGGTTGATCATTCTGGATTTATTAGAGAAATTCAAAAAAAGTTTCAACTAAAGTGCACTTCCGGTACAGACGATTGGAACCATAATGCGAGATCCTATACCAGTCTTAAATACAAAATTTCAACATTATACGTTCAACCAGTTTTGAGATTTGTGAGTTACGCACAAACGCATGCACGCACGCACGAACATACGTGCCGACATCTAGCCAAAAATATTCAAAATGGATTCAGGGATGCACAAAACGGATATTTCCATCAAAATCTCGATAGTTGAATTTTGTCGGTTTCACAATACTTACTTGTTACTTTATACAAGTAAGTAAAAATGTAACCTAGCAAAAATTTTTAAACATACGTATCCACAATTATGTACATTAAAATAGTAATTTATGCAAAAAATCACATGTTGGCTGAATGTCATAAAGCTTGAAATTAGAATTCAGAGACTTGTGTCCCACAAAATATTAAATCTAACAATCGGTTTTTGAAGAAGGGAGCAACTGTAGACACGTGCTTCGTTCTTAATAGGACTCGTCAGTACAGTATAGCCAAATGTCTACAGTTTCTCCGTGATCTAAGATGATTTAATTTCTTGTGGGACATAAATCTCTGAATTTCAATTTTAATTATAATGTTTTACAGATTTCTGTCACAATTTTTTGTGATATCTATTTTATCTATATGTAATAATGCTTGTTTACACTTTAACATTATAACTTCATCAAATGTATGGCATTTTCACTTAGAGAGCAGTTTTTGCTTTTCGAATCGTCGTGTTGGATATTTTTAATATACCTAAATTGTTTTAAATAGCAGTAATTAGAAAAGTACAAGAGATATCCAAGAATATTAGTCCAATTGTAATTACTGCAATAGTTATTCAAATAATGAGGAGCTATAGTTGAATCTGGGTAACAAATAGATTAAAGTTTTAAAATTGGGTGCTTGAAGAATAAAACAAAAAAACATCTTCTTAAACCCCATTTTACTCGGGCGAGTGCGCTGAGAGTTTAATAATAGAACGCTTTTAGAACAAATGTTCATAATTACAGTTACTTTCAAGAAGCCCGCAATCTGCACAGCAAAATTGTCAAGCTGGTGGTGTTTTGAAATTTTACACTTTGAAACAATTTACATAGAAGGTATTGACTCTACAAGTGAAATTTTTAAACAGTTTATGAATTTTACAAGATAACTACCAACTTTAGATAAGAACTAAAAAATGTAACAAAATCTTTCTAGATTTATTTTATATTAAACATTTTTAGAAAAAAATTGGTATGTAGATGTTAAAAAATTCGCCTTGCCTTTATGTAAGGAATAACTAACTGTAAGTCCTAATTCACAATGGGCGTAAGCATAAGAATAAGAAATACATAAGAAATACATAAGGCATAAAGTTGAGCATGTGCGATTCTTATGGCCGTGTTCACAATGCTCTTACGTATTTCTTATACTTACGTAGTGCATAACAGCTGCATAAAAAAGTTGAAATCATCTCAACTTCACGTATTTCTTACGCATATATTTTCTTAATGCGCATGTCCAATATATTTCTACAGACACAGACAGTAAATGTGTCAAATGAATGAAAATAAACTTGTTTTTGTGGTTGGGAATATTTATAATCTTTGTTTTAATAACAATACTAAACGAATTTCGTCTTTCAAAAAAGACATTTAATTGCAAACATGTGCAGAAACAAAAGTAATGCCCTAAACTAAGAGCTTTAATATAAAAAACAAAAAACCAAAAGCAATGAAAAATATTTTTAAATATAAGATTTGAAAAAAGGAGTCTTTAAAAAAGCTGTTTTGATAAAATAATCGAATCAAAACAAAAATAAAGAAAAGCGTTGTTTACGACAAGTGATTTAAATTGTGACAGATACTATAAACTAAAAGTACCTATATTTTATAACCAACTCAGGCCGCAATATCCCTATAAAATAATTTTTATGCTATGCTCATTGTGAACACGCATAAGATTTTCATAAGAATTATGTTATGTACTTCTTATGCTACGCCCATTGTGAATTATGGCTGAGTCAAAAATGTATTTAATAAGGATGGCAAACTTGCTTGGAAAGGGTATGTGTGATAATGAGAGCAATGTGGAGGTCCTTTAGAGAATAAACTGCGCAATGGACTACTGCGCATATATATATTCTTACTATTTGTGCAAGAATGAGAAAATCGAATTACATTTCATTCTTGCACAAATAGTAAGAAAAAATAATTAACCGTTGTGAGCTCACCCACATTGACTCCATTGTCAGTCACTTAGTAGCCCACGTCTGAGCATACCAGATTACCATTTTTGTTATATACATTCTTGTTGTAAGTATAAACAATTATAAGAAACTTAGCGTTGGATCTCCATTGCGGTCAGTCGTCGCGAAATTTAATATATACTTCTCGACTTTTTCAATAAGCTCAATATGCTAAGATATTTTTATTGAACATTTATGGCACAAATTCTTTTCACTCCTAAAGATGGTCTAGAACAGGGGTCGGCAACCTGGGGCCCGCGGGCCGCATGCGGCCCTTAGCAACTTTTTGTTCGGCCCGGCAGAGCACCAATATTTTATTTAATGATATTTATACTCGTATATGATATAAAAGAACTATTCAAGATACATTTTACATTTCAATGTGCGGCCCACATAAAAATATTTATTGTGAAAATGGCCCGCCGTCCGAAAAAGTTTGCCGACCTCTGGTCTAGAAAATAAAATTAAATAAATTTGTCTGAATTTTCAATATTTAATACCTACATGAAAAAAAAATTTGCAAGATATTATATTATATCACAATGCACATTGCATCAAGCCGAAAAAGTTTTATAAGATATATAAATTAACTAGGTCTAGGCAGGCAGCAAAAGACTACTTCATCTTTTAAATCTGTGTGTATTAACATTAGAAGATTCAAAAAGATGAGAGATGAGCTAATTACAAGAAAAAAACTATTCAAATATTAATATAAAATAAATCAGTAAGATTTTCACTGGATTATAATGTACTCTGTGGCGTTCTTTCCAAAAAAAATAAGAGTACCCGTAGCTTGACAACTGGTATCCGCATTCTACCGTTGAAAAAATAACAATCGATCTACCGAGTGTACAAAAAGTATCTGCCACACCCCTAACGGGTGATTGATATTAATTTTTTTGTAATAATGAATAATAATTATTTTAATGAAGGAAAAAACTTTTCAGAACTCATATTTTAATAAATATGATTTATTTGGATAAGTTCTGTACATAAAAATGATTAGAAACACAACGTTTCGACCGCAAAGTGCTGCCTTTTTCAAGTGTAGAGAAATATGAAAATAAATAAACAAAATTGTCAAGACAAGAAAAATAAAAGTACAAATAGTAACTAGATTAGTTTAAAATATTAACTCCTAGGATCGTAGAGCTCTGCCTGTGGTTGATGATTCAATATCCACAGGTCTCCAGGAGATAATAATGAAGGTCTAAATAGGGAAATTGTCAACTCCTTGTGGTTCTAGGTTAATCTGGCTGTACTCTTTTTGGTTTGGCGCATAACTGAACCATCCACAGATCTTCAGAAGGTGGTGATGAAGTAACTCTTGCAACTAGGTTCGTAGATAAGAATAACTTGAAATTATGAACTAATGATTGGTAGCCATGATCGATTAAGTTAATATCCGGTATTCAAATTCAAATTATTTGATGATTTTTTTATTTCAATTGCTTCTCTTATAAGCCTCTTGAACTAATTGTTCTCTTTAGCCAGAAGCTTCGTATTCTTGAAGTCAATGCCATGTAATTCTTGAATAGCTTGCTCAGCCACAGCAGATTTTTCTGGATGGTTCAATCTTATATGACGAGAATGCTCTTTCAATCTTGTTTCTACAGTCCTCTTGGTTTGTCCAATATATACTTTACCACATTGGCAAGGACTCTTGTATATACCTGGATACTGTAGAGGAAAACTGTCTCTAACATTACCAATATGATTTCGAATTTTCAAACTGGAAGTGTATGAAGTTTTTATGTCATACTTATGTAAAAGCCTTCCAATTTTATCCGTTATATTAGCTACGTAAGGTAACGTAACGTTGTGTTTCTTATCATTTTTATGTACAGAACTTATCTAAATAAAATATTTATTAATAATTACTTTGAGTAACTTTTATTCATTATTCCAAATAAATGAGAAAATTATATCAAGCACATCTTTTACCCGACGTGTGTGGCCGAGACTTAAAGTGCACATCGGTAGATTGAGGCATACCGGTTACCAGTCGCTGTTTAAATATTATTCACATAAATAAGTAGCACATTCAAGTCGAATAATAAATTTAATTTCGAACATATTTTTAATCCTACATTAATGTGGAGAAATATCAATTGAAAAATCAACTTAGATTATTGCTAACCACAAGTAAGCGTTTGAAAATAGGAATTGACATTTTATTTTCTGATGTTTTGAGCTCAAATATGACATGATATATCATGATCAATAAATGTGGTACAGTATTGAACTTTACCAATATCTATTTTTAGATAATAAATATTTGAGAGGAAAATGGTTTCTACTTATTTTGTGTTGTGATTTTAACGAGCTAACAAGTGGACAATTTACTTATCAACGTATAATTTGATTATTATCGATCTAGATATCACATAAAGTATAATGTTTCAGGAATAGACGTATTTCCTTCGTAAAACTATAAACACAAGCTTTATATCAAAATAAACGGAGTGAATTACATACAATTCTAATCTAATCTAGATTATAATCTTACCATTGAACTAAGCTTTATTATATTATTATGAGATGGGGTGAATAAACGAATAGATTTGTGGCGAATCATTGAATTCATTTAAAATATTATTCTAAGAATCGATTATTCTTTTATTAAATGAATTTGTTAGAGCTTCATAGTAATTTAATATAACAATAGTTTCTATTATATATTGTAAAAACTAATTAAATCCGGTCAGAGAAGATCTTATAATTGATAATAATATTTTATTCAATAATAGAATCTAACTGTTTCATATTAAAAATTAATTGGAAATTTGATATTGAAAAGAATAGAATTTTTTTGTGAGTATACATACAGTAATGAAAAAAATTATTGCTGAAGACAACAACAGTTAGCAAAATAACATAATTTCATCGATTCGAATTTTTTTTGCTTACCATCTGCACACTGGAAAGTGTAAGGCGGACAGCCTCTCCTTTTAGCTGCATGACAGTCTTCTTCATCTTCTCCATCGGGACAATCCTTATTTCCATCGCAACGTCCAGCTTTCGAGATGCATTGTCCACTGCGAGAGCATCTGAAAGCTTGTGCAGAACATACACTGCCAGAGCATTCTTCGTCTGAATTGTCTGCACAGTCTGAACGACCATCACAGACAAAAAACCAACTAATGCACATTCCTGTGCTTCGACACTGTGAAAAACAGATTCAAATATTAAAATAGCAAGAATAACTTGAGAAATTTATTTCCGGGAGAAGCATTTCTTTTTAATGACTTTATGCAGTTTTTCGCAATGTTTAAGTTAATTGCTCACCTAATTTAATGTTGAAAAGAGTTTCAATAAAATTATGTACTTTTGAAAAGTGAAGATTCAATTTTTCTTTATTTTTTAACTGTTTAATTCCACAAGCTTTTAGTTCATACACAATCAGCTATGAAAGTGTTTTAAAGTGCGCCATATTTTACTCCTGTATTACATCTATCTAAAGTGCTGCACAATACATGCCCATTAATTTTCATTAAACAGGTCCATTACCATAATTAACACAGCCAATTAGAATTTCAAATGCAGATGTTTACACTTTTCATTCTGTAAACAAAAAACGGTAATCACTGCCACATTACCTGAAAGGTTCCAGGAATACATCCATTATTTTTGGCTGAGCATTGAATGCCAGAGCTGGTGACATTGTTGTCCAGTTCCAAATTGAGACAATTACAGATGCCTGCCAGACAACGAGAATGCGGATCAGCGTTTTGGCATTGAGAGTCTGACGTGCAGGAGAGTCCCAAAGAAATTATGCCTTCCAGTTTGTCTATCCGTGTTCGAACGGGAGCTGATAAAAAAAAGTGCTAGATAAAATATAGATTTTTATTTGTAGTCTCAATAATCAGTGTCCGTATGTATATAACTGTTTATTTACGGCAATATTTTAATTGAGAGTGTAGAATTATTAGTAAATATCAAAATTTATCAAGCAATGTTGAACTCAGTGTTTGAATCACAGTAATAGAATAATTTGATTTCCTCTACAAACCCACACGCATTGAGTTCCTCTGACTAAAATTAATTAAAGTCGGAAACAAACTAAATCGAATTAAAGCCGTTCAGTCGGGAATAACAACATTATCTTCTCTAACTTTATATAACGGAAACTTTTGTTGTGTATACCGCCTTTAGTAATAATTAAAATGAATTTGAGATGTAAATGTAAAATGAATTTGCTTATTTAATCATTAAGAATAAAATTTTCTCTGTAGCAAATCTCACGCTCACCTGCAGCAATCAAATATAATTGTGTTTATTTCATTTGTTGAAAATGAAGAAAAGTTATAAAAATAATAAAGTAAACTTTGCGGAAGAGAATTATACGATTTAATTTAAAATAAATACATATACAATAAATGAATGTAAAAAAATGATTATTCTATTAAATCAATTATTATTAATAGGAAATAAAGATTTTCACGTGGTATTCGTACTTTGACAAATTATAGATATGATGAATAGGATGACACGTGAGCCTTTTGTTAAAAAATCAGCTGGTTTGCTGATTAACGTGCATTTGAAAACAGAAACAACGCCAAAAATAATTAATAACAAATATTATGTGCTTTATAGTTCTCATCTTACTCACCATAGCAGTCATATCATTTACACTCATGACACGATACCAAATAATTTAAGTTTCACTTAAGCAAAAAATATCGAATCGGAATAATGACAGCAATATTTATGTCATATTTGACTTTTGAATTGTTCAACTAAGCGACATTTAAAATTCAAGGGACAGCGGTGCAACTGGCCGTGAGTCGGTCGTTGCAAATTATTATATAAATATATTTTTCTGACCTGAAAAATTTTCAGTTTATATCATCACTGTACATATACAGTTCAATTTTAAAACACAAATTATTTTCACTCTTGAGGATGGCCCAGGTGGGACCGAAACTATAGAGTGAAGAAAAGAAAATTTTTACTCTTGACTGAATTTCCGTATTTCAATTGAACATTGAATGTACCAGTAAATCTCATCTACCATTTTCATTTAAATATGATAGCTATTCAAAGAAGTCTGACGTGGATATCACGTGACTTACTTGTACATCATTGGATATATATATATAATCAAACACAACATCTTATCATTCCACAGCTAGTCGATTGCTGTGGGAACAGTATGTCATCATTCTTAAGCTACAACATTCCTGAATACTGATTTCCAGGATTCTACGGCTAACAGTTGTGAATTTATGCGCAAAATTCCAAGATCGTCAAGTATAGTGCACTTTTAACTCAGTCGATCTCAATGAAAATAGGATATGAGCATCTAGACAGTACTAACATCTTGAATACTGCATTCTAATATTCTACGTTCAATCTTTTTCGATTTATGCTGAAAATTAAAAAATGTTTCGAGTAAACTGCACTCCCGGCTTAGCCGATCACAATCCTAATGCAAGGTGTACAACTAGATGCTATAAAAGTGCTTAATACCAAATCTCAATATTCTGCGACTGATTATTTTAAATTTATGAGAAAAATTCGAAAAGTCTGTAATATGAAGTACACTTCCGGCTCAATCGATTGGGACGAAAATAGGAGATGATCATTTGGATGCTACAGTAATTTCTAATACTGAATTCCAGTATCCTACGGCTGATCATTCTAGATTTATGCGGAAAACTCAAAAAAAGTATCAGGTAAAGTGCACTTCAAGTACAGACGATTGTAACCATAATGCGAGGTGCACATCAAGATCCTAGATACTATACCAGTCTTTTATACAAAATTTTAGCATTATACGTTTGACGAATTCTGAGATTTGCGAGTTACGCACATACACACTTACATACGTACATACGTAATGACATCAAGCCAAAAATAGTCAAAATGGATTCAGGGATGCTCAAAACGGATATATCCATCAAAATCTCGATATGTGAATTTTGTCGGTTTCACAATATTTTCTTGTACTTTAAGACCGTCAGATAGTCGTAGATTTCAGTGCCTCATTTTCTTTTATTTTGACATGTCAAACAAAATCAAGAAATTGATAACAGATTATCATTGCCTACCATATCATTTCAATTAAACTGATTGTTTTATACCGCAAATTCTGAATGTCTGTTATACTCATAAACTGCACTTCCGGCTCGGCCGATTGATAATAAAATAGTAGATAACTATTTTGATGCTACAACAAGTTCAAACACTAAATTTCAATATGCTATGGCTGATAGTTCTAGATTTATGGAAGAAATTTTAAAAAAGTTACAAGTAAAGTGCACTTATGGCTTGGCCGATTCATACAAAATAGCAGATGACCATTCTGATACAACATTAAGTTCAAATACTGAATTTCAACATCTTACGGTTGATCATTCCGAATTTATTAGAAAAATTTGAAAAAGTTTTAAGTAAAGTGCACTTCCGGTACAGACGATTGGAACCATAATGCAAGGTGTACAACTAGACCCTATACCAGTCTTAAATACAAAATTTCAACAATATACGTTCAACTAGTTTTGAGATTTGCGAGTTACGCACGCACGCACGCACGAACATTTGTACCGACATCAAGCCAAAAATAGTCAAAATAGATTCAGAGATGCTCAAAACGGATATTTTCATCAAAATCTCGATAGGTGAATTCTGTCGGTTTCACAATATTTCCTTGTACTTAGTACAAGTAAGTAAAAATATAATGTAATTGACAGTAGCTCATATTATATTGTCCTTTCAATATAAGGATAATTAAGATAATAATAAAAAGAACATGTAATCATCAATATATCACGAAATAAACGTTGTATTTATTGCAATTCAAACGTACTGCATGCACATGGAGTGCAAGGAACGTTCCGAACATTATCTCTCTCTACAACAGAGCTTTTTTTATCTGACTGACGCTTTTTGGAGACTATTATGTGGTTATATACTAATTTTTTTCTCCTCAACAGTAATTGCAGATATTAAACAGTAATATTTATCAAGTATTGATGAAGAGTGTATTAGGTAGGTAACTTCATTATATTTGAAAATGTCAATCTCTGTCAGAAAGGTAAAAATTTTTGAAGAAGTAGTGCGAAGTGTAAGAAGATTTCAGCATGACTAAAGCACCAATTTTCAGTGGCTAAGTTCTGAGTTTGTGTCACCGGGGCAATAGTCTCTCCTCCCCACTTTAATCAAATATAAAAATTTATGCTATACAATAAATGTCTATAAATATTTTATAGACATTTCATTTACAAGACAGGTGGCGTGAATTGATTTAGTGCCATTTTTATGTACAAAAAATACAAATTAGTAGTATAGACTTTTGAAAAGATGCATTCATTTGACATAAACAAATAATATGTAATTTTCAGATACACAAAATTTCCATTTATGTAATTTTAATTAAAATTTTCAGTTTGTTATTAAATTGACAACCGGATGTTATGCATACGTAGAGTGGTATCACTCGGGGCGGGGCGCACTGCCATCCCTACCATCCTTTATCTACATTGGTAAATTGGTTATTATTGAAATCAAAAGAATTACACAATCAATTAACAATGGCTTTATTGCAGAAATGTAAAAAACTGTTGCTATGATCTATTTGTAATAAAAGAGGCAACATTATGTGTTATTCGAAATACTGCATGGTTTGTTCGATAAATGTATTCGGCATACAAAATTGATAATTACTAGATAATTTTGGTCGTTTTGAAAGCATGCTGCCTGGTTACAGACCAATGACGCGTAGAGGACCTATTAATCCGAAATTTTTTCTACGGTTGTGCATAGTGTTTCACAAGAATCAAGAAATAATCTTGATCTTGTCTTGAAATCAAAGAAAAGGCCAAGACAAGAAGTATTTTTTTCCCCAAGACAAGACAAGAAAGTACTATCAAGAATCAAGACTTCTTATCAAGAAATCTTGATATACTCGGACAAGTCAAATGAGTCCCATCGGATAAGTTCGGTAATCGTATGATTCAAGATCGGCTAAGATAGGAAACTGACGTCGTCAGCGGCGTACGCATTTTATTCTCAAATGTTTTAAATTTATTAGAGAATACTTTATTTATTGAATATAAACATATATATAATAAAAATAATAATAATAAAAATAATAATAAAATAGAATGAAAATCAAAAGATAAAAGCAAGAATTGTCATAAAAGATATTAGTTATCGTAATTAATGATTTATAATGTTATTGACAACATATCATTACCGTTACAATCACCAGCAACTATCGGAGTCATCGGTATCATCACTGGAATCCTCTAAATCTATAATTAAAGGTGATACGTCGCTTTGATCTATTACAACTTCTTGATTTCCATTTGGATTACCTCTGAAGCATTCAAATTATTTTCCTCACATATTATAATCTTGTTGAAGATTAGGATTAATAATCTAAAATTTGAGTCCTGTTTCTTGAAAATTATAAGGTAACGCAGACTTGAATAGATTCTTTGCATTTAACATGGTACATGTTGTGTTCTTGAAAGCATTTATATATTTCTTTTCGTTTATCTATGTATTGTTTATCAAAGTTAGAACATTTTATAGAATGGATTTATGATTTGTCGTGGTTGAATTAATAATATAAATAATCAATAACCACGATAAAACAGTCTATCAAATATAAATAATTTTCAAGAAAAAAATTTGTACTCCGATAATGTTTGCTTTACATACGAAATGTACATAATGTCTTAAATCAACAAGTGAAAAGAAAGAAGCGTTTAATTCAGTTATATTCAATCTTCGCGTGGCTCAAACCTTATTGATTAGCCAAACAAAATTACTAAGTGCGCTCATGGAAGCGAATGAACAAAATATTTTCACGCAGACATACGTTTCTTACTGGTACAAGGCGGTAGGTAGAAATTAAAGAGGACATCAGCAATAGAGTATGTCTTAGCTTGGAAAGACAAACGTCATGCAACAACTGTTTCTTTCATAGCATTAGTAAGAGAGAGATAGATACAGTTAGGTCAGGCTATTTCTATCTCCAGAAGATAAATTCTCAAGCGACAGGTTAGGCTTGTCCGAGTATATCTTGACATTTAATTTTTCAATTCTGTATATTTATTAATCTATTATTAAAAACTTGAAATCTACTGTGACCATTACAGTTTTTCCCCGACAACAAATTTCAAGGCCAATTTAATCATTGTTTCATGAATTTAGTAGTGTCATGCCAACTTTCAAGGTGAAATTTGTCATTGTCAAACTGACGCTTCAAAATGACAGTGTCATTGTCAAAGTGACAGCGTCATTTTCAAAGTGGCAGCTGTCATTGTCGAAGTAACAGCTGTTATTGTCAAAATGACAGCTGTCATTGTTTGGGTGACAGTTGGCGGCTATATTTCAGTCCTTACAATATGGGTACGTTCCACTAGACGACCTCAACGCTCATGTCGCCTCTATAATCGTTCCACAAGACGATTGCGGTCTTGACATTCATGATAAATACGTCATAGATGACGTTATTGACCTCGACCACTTCAAACTCACAACGCTTGCGATTGAAAGGTGGGTCGAAGCGGTCGTTGCATTTATTTTTGCAAAAATCGCCATTAAGTTAAAATTAAATGAGAAGATGTCTTTCCAATATGTACTTTCGATTCCAAATAATGCCAACTGAGTCAAGATTTTCCATTTGTCAATATGACAGATAATTTCATGGTCTCTTATTATCATCATTTATTATTTAAGAGCGATTAATTTACACAGGCATATTGGATTCATTCCATTCGTATATCCTTTTTGCTACAGGTTAGTTTAATCTTATTAATGATTTACTTTTCGATCCTAATCACAAATTGACAGTTTATTTGACATTTAGCAGACATTCGCATCGTTCCACTTGAAGCACCAGCCACATCGACAAAGAGTTAGTGGAACGGCAAAAACCGCTGTCGTGAGCGCGAGCGTTGCGGTCATCCAGTGGAACGTTCTCTATAAGTATTTTTGAAAATGGAGAGTCATTTTCTAGATTTTCTGGTTGAAAAAGCTCATTTACAAATTTAAACCTAGCTTTTTAATAAAAAACTCAAATATTAAATTTTAGTCGAAAATTCGTACGGGTTCTCAAATTATTATACTTTTAGACAGACCGACCGATTTCATTTAAACTTACGTTTTTTGAGTTCAGTAGGGTCTAAAATGTAAAAATTCATGAGAATCTCGAACATTGCTATATCATAGGTATAGCAAATAATAATTGCAGATACTGATTAAAACATGCAAATGACAGACTTTTCATTTATTGCTTTTGGTGGTAATCTTGGAAAACGTTGCCAGAATCGATTCATAACATAACTGACAGGGAGGATAAAGGATTGACACTAACGCTAAACTGAATGTTCGTATTGGATAAAGCAATAGAAAAAGAGGATTCCTCTCTAAATGTCAAGATCAAGAAATATCAAGAATTCTTGAAACAAGACAAGAAATGCATTGCCAAGAAATGGGCAAGACAAGAAATGATCATCAAGACAAGAAATCTAGTCGTGCGTAAAGTAAGGCTTTTTTGCGTCTTAGTTTTACCACTATTTAAACTAGTGGAAGATAAATTTCTGTAAATACATGTTTGTAGCATCTCTCATCAATTCTATTTGTTTGGATATTTGTTAAATCTGAATGTCACCTTGTTTTTTGGCTCTATCAATTTTTTTTTATGCATTACGAGTGTAAACAAGCATTGTGACATTCGGCCAATAATTTTAGTAACTCGGCAAGCCTCGCCACCAAATACTTGGATTCATTTCCTAATGCTCAACTTTCCTCGTGTTGCATAAATTAAAATTATTATTGTTTTATTTCTTCATAATTGATCTTAATGTAAAAAAAAAAATTAAAGAGCTATAGAGTGGGAGCTGGTGACCAGTGGGGCTCTCCGATTTTATACCGCATGTCTTTTTAAGAGTTGATAATTTATTTCTTGTGAAAAAAAGCATGATTTACGGTCAGAGTGCAATTTCTTAAAAAAAAAATGTGTTTTTCTATGACGACATGCCTTTGCAGGTAACATAAAATAGTTCAAAGTAATTTGAAGCCTATAATACCGAATGACATGCAATTTGCAACTGACCGAAAGACTCGAACGAATATAATTGGAATTTGCACTATGGCCAGAAAGCGTGCATCGGTCAATAACCTTTTTATCTTCCTTATCAAGGAGTGAATTTTCAATTCTTAAAAAGGCATGCGGTATAAAATCAGAGAACCTCAACTGTCACTATCTCCCGGTCTATTAATGCAGGGTTCATATTGGAAGAGAGTCCCTAACACACTAGACAGAGAATGATAGATCCGGCATCCCGACAAATGTAGGTATAGTAACTCTTAACTTAAGGAGTGAAAAAATTGATAGGAATAATAAATTTTAGCAGGTTCACTAGGGTTGAGTTTTTAGTATGATTGAGAATACATTCAAAGGATTAATTATTCTGAAAGCCAGACAAAAGTTGAAACCCGAACACCCTGCCAGATTAAAAGTTAGAGTTCTGGAGAGTGCAGACTGAATTATGAAGAAGCGCGAGAGTGAGAGAGTGCCTATATGGACTGTCAATTGTCATGGAATATGAAAATTGCAAAATAATAAGTTTCTCAATGATCAAATAAAGTTAAAGCTCCAAACTAAAATCTAATTGAAGATTTTGGCTTTGCGACTGCTATGAAAATCAAGCTCTGAATATAGTCAATAATTTCTTCAAAACATCATAAATGTACATCAATAATATCATTAATATGAAACACTTGGTGATCAGAGCTATTCAAGCTTTTGTATAATTATAATTTGCAACGCTACTGGGTTCTTGTGAAAAATTCTGCCTGTAATTGAAATAAATTGCGCTTGTGTTCTACGAGCATAGTACTATGATTAATGATATCTTTGTATTGAAAATTATGATCATTACTTTTTTATGTTATCATAGGTACAAAAAATCATTACCAATTTCTTAGAGTATGAGATTTGCGCAATTTAAAATGAAATTACAGTTACAAATTTTTTCCTTAATGGAATTGAATATCATTTTCTATCCATCAGTAATCAAATGGGATTCTGCCAAATTGTTTATGGTCTCCGGTAAAATAAACAAAATTTCCTTCCTGGGAATGATCTTTAGCTTCTTACAGACACAGATTTCTGAGAATCCAACTGTTAGTTTTACTCTTGACCACTGTTTCTTCAGCAACCCAACCTGTACTCTATGTTAGTTTATAGCTCACGAATACTTACTACATATGTACAAGAAGTATTAGATAACATTTATGTTCTTGTAATATGTAATAAAATTGTCCGCCATGATATGCCTTATCAGAAATTAATCGCAGGAATGCTCTACCGTTATTTGTAGTATTGTTATTTTAATTGGAGGTAGAACGAGAATTTTGGAATTTAACAGTGTAGGACACTTGCCGTTGTGTGCTATTTAAAACCAACAGGATATAACCTTAACACTAGGTCAATAATAACAGTCTGAGTAATATATAAGATGTTGAAAGAAGTCATACAATAAAATTATTCTTACCTAAAGTTGCTAAATCAATAGTGGCCGGACTGGTCCTCTCAGTGACCAAAGCATCTTCCATTGTAGTCCCCCTAGTGGACAACAGTGTCATGGTAGTCACCTCCACTTTATTTTCACCATTCTTTATACCTAAAGCTTCATTTACACTTTCTTTCGTCACCGTTTCGGTTGTGCTTCTCACCATGAGGTGGGGCACCACATCTTCAGGAAAATTGTTTACGTTATTGGCACTATTCATGTTGTTCATTGTTATTGCAGCTGGTGGAGGAAGAGCAGGCTCTGGTGGAAGTGTAGAGGGTTCGATTTTTGTGCATTTGTTGCCAGTCAGTCGTAAAGGTGAGTTGCATTGACAACGGCCGAAAAGATTTGGAATAAGGAAATCACAATGAGTGGATGCTGACCACAGGCGGCAGTGGGCGTTACTGTAGCAGACATCGCCTGGACGAGCAGCTGAAATGAAAATCTAAATTAATAATAGTTTTGAGAAACAAAATATCCAATAAAAGCCAATGTTTCATCAAAATAGAAGTAATCAGATAATTCCTGTAATAATGAAGATATAAAATATCAAATAGAATTTTTATGCTTACAGGATCAAAGTAGACATCGATCCTTGTTAGAATATTGAGAATTGAGCGAAATAAAAGAAAGCGTTCTGTTCTGAATTACTTAACGTATTTAGTAATAATTTTAATGTCCGATTAGTTTATTATTGTTGTCATAATAACACTGATTTCAGGATAATTACGTAACAAATAATACCCGAGGGCATTATGTTTCAAAATAATACCCAAGGGCATTATTTTGAAAAATAACAAACAAGTTTCCTAGTTACAGCAAGTAACTAGAATAATTTCTCTGATAGAAATCACAATTGACAGTACATACATTGCTAAAAATTTTGATTGAAATACAACAAAAGTCGAACATTTAACATTGAAGGCACCACGGGAGTTGAACAGACAATAATGCCTACGGTCAACGTACACATCTCGGGCCAGAGGCCCTCGGAAAGTACACTATTGACCTCAGGCATTATTGTCCTTTTAACACCCTTGATACCTTAATTACTATAATATTGTTCCATATATTAGCTTCTTGTTCTTTTTTTGCCTACTTTTTCCATTGTTTTATGAAACTATCTTACAATAGTTACTGAAATCTGTGCAAACAGATAATAATTGCTGATGGAATTGCGATAACTGCTTCATGAAAGTTTTCAACAAATCGGTTTACAAGAAACGTTACTCCATCACAATTTTATTGACAATTGACAACAAATGTGTGGTATTTAATTCCCGTATCATTCATAAACGCTAACAGCTAATAAAATACCGTGAATCCGTTAGACTTATGCATTTAACAATAGCTTAGTACCTAGTAATTGTTCAATACAGAAAATCATTGAAACTTGATTTATCTAAATTTTTTCATCTATATAAATCTGACTACAATTAATAAAGTAAATAACTCAGATAGCTCAAGTTTCTTTGAATATTATTGCGTTATTTGCGACGCCGCTACCCTTAATCAATATTAATTCAAACACAAAAGCCAAATATGACATAGGCTAGGCATTGCTGTAATAATTTCGATACATTTTCAGTTCAAGTTATACATGGAGATTGGTATTTCATCCTTTGGTAATTACCCAAGTAGCAATTGTAACAATCGTTACTATGATAAACCAAATATTGAAATATCCGATCTTCAGCCCGCGTTATAGGCTACGTGCATAAATTCTACTAGCGCCTCTAACCGGCAATGGAGAACGATTGAACTCCCATTCTATCATTGTTTCATACCTATAATTTTTTAAATGTACTAATATAAGTTAATTCAGCTGTGTGCGTATAATATAACTTGCATAGCATAAAAGGTACGTTGAAATTATTCATTTTGAGTATTTTTTTATTCAATTATAACGTACCTATTAGAGAAAACGTCTTAATTCGTCAAATTATGACGCCGATGATCTTGCGGATCGGGTTTGTATGTATCAAACACCGTATCCCTTCTACCGAAGAAGCATTGAAGAAAAGCGTGAAATTAGTTTTGCCATATTAAACATGTTGAAGAATATGTTGCTGACAAAATCAACAACAAAATTATTGCGAAGTGCATCCGACAAATTTCTATCACTGAAACACCTTACATATTAGAGATAGAGGTAAATTCATGAATCCCAAATCGATGACGAATTTTTCTAATTTCACATTTGAATTACAAACATCTTTGTTATATAAATTAATAATGAAAGACAGATAATACTCTATTTACCGCTTTGATCTACTTCACTCGTTTTTTTATGTTATAACTGCGTACATGAAATATATGAAACTATATTTCACTTGAATCATCCTTAACGCAACAACTTGAAACAGAACAAGCGTTTTCCTAAGTTTTATATGCAATTATTTTCACTTTCAAACTACAATGCTCGATGACGTATTCTGAGAAATGGAGTTCGATGTTTTCAATGGTGCTCACCATGAGCGCTCGCATCGAAATTTGTTCAAACTCCGCCCCCTTGCACATAGCCTTTAGATGCTTGTTTCGCTACTTGTTTCCTCCTCAGAAGTCGCTATGATCAAGGATGACGTAACTGTTGATTTCGGTGCGTGGTTCCTTTCTGAATTCCAAGATAGAACATGTGCTATTTTTCGTTCCAGCATATAGTCACGTAAGTAGCTGGTACTTTTTGATCACTTTTATAGATTTCGTTGAAAAAATCATTAGTATCCGTGTACAGATTTATAGCCTAATGGTTAATAGTTATACCACCGACTAGAACTGAAGATGTATACATCATTTGATGAATTCAAAACTGTAATAGTTATTTTTTATTCTAGACAAAATATCACTTTTGCATGTCACTTTTATTCGAGAATGCAAAACAATTTCGCAAACGAGTATCAAACAACGTTTTTTAGAAAACCATGTTTCAAAATTACTAAAAATGTAAAAAGAAATTTTGACATTCCGAATCAATCAATGTGACTTCTAATGTTACTCGGCTACCAATCTGATACCAATACGGTTTATTTTATTGCAGGATGCAAAATATTTCGCATCCTGACTGCGCAATATTTCGCGTCCTGTAAACGAAACGACCATTTCGCATGTTTAACTTATTTGAAAAGCATCTAGATCATGATATAGATACAGCTTTATGAATTCTCATTTTGAAAATAATTTTGTTCCTCCATTATTCAGCTTGTTCCTGAAATCATTTAATCGGCTCTGGACCCTAAAAAAAATCTTTTTTTTTTATAAATTTGTAAATTTGAAATGCTTCTCCCTTTTTATGCCAGAAGAACACAAAAAAAAAACAATCAGGTTTTGATTATTAACAATATTTGGTCTATAACGATTAACTTCAGCTTCAACTGCCTCAATTTGTTTTGATATTTGAACAATTTTTTTTTGTTCGATGGGCACATTTCGGATACATCTGAAAAACCAACTTTGTGTGAGGCTAACTTCGTAAATATCCATCACTACATATAGCGACGCAGCTTGCTCGGGACTCATCAGTGAAATCAAGCGAGTAATCCAGCAGCGTCGTGCGACACAAGCTTTAAACTACGTTATAGTTTAACCATCGAATGAAAGTTGACTCCCAAATTATTTTATAGATGCGGTTTTCTTTCAAAAAATTTAGTTATTACCCGAATTGTAAATAAAACTGACCTTTACAAGTATCCACTGAAATACTGGACTAGGAATCCCCAGAAATATATCAACATGAATGTTCTTAATACTATTGGATTACTGGAGACATTGAAAATGATCTTAGCAACAGGGTTTCAGGGATGTATTACGACTCATTTGTCTTATTACCAATTGACAATTTTTAAAATATGGCAATGACAACCGGAGGCCTCTGGTGATTCCAATATGAATGAATCTTATTTTGAACCGTTTCTACAAGATATATAAAACATATTTTGTTGGAATCAAAATAAATAATAAAAAATACTTTCAATGCACCCCTGTCTTGTTCTCCACTATCCTGTAAATATCAGTCATTCATATGTTTCAAGCAAGTTATATTAATACTAATGTATTTATGGGAATTCCTCATCCAGTATTTGAATGGGTGCTTGCAAAAATTCTCGGGGCCTGAATTCTAATCTTTGCTAACCACTCCGTCATTTAGTTTTCTTTGGGATTCGAATAATAGCTAAATGTTCTGAAAGAAAACCACATCTATAAAATAATTCAAGTGTCAACTTTCAAGCGATATTGCGCGAATTTTAAGTCGCACGTATTTGCGCTTACTCGCGCGAAAAGAGACTGGTTCCTGGTGTTTCTAAATTCGCGCGATTGAAAGCAATTTCATCAATTTAAATCGTAGTACGCGAACGTTATTAAAATTTTAAGCTGAGAATTCAGTATTGAAATTACTTACATTTGACAGAAGAAAGAAGTATTCTTATATACTGAATGCAATAGAGGAGGAAATAAAAAACAGTGTAAGTTCAGGGAATGTATTTCTCTGTCCGAGAAACGTATATCAAAGCCCAAACAATCGTATGATCGCAATTAATTCGCGCTAAATAAACAAACATGTTTGAACTTTTAGCGACAACCAGCGATTCGCACGACTAATTCGCTGATGCTGTAACCCCCTGCAGTTATTTGTGTGGATTTGTTAGTTCGCGTGGATAAGCGCGAATACGCGCGACTTATATTTCGTGCGAAATCGTTTGTACTGTAACCGTAGCCTTTAGATTCAAGGTACAACTGGTTAGATGTGCTTCAGTCGAAAACAAATGAATTATATGAATATTAATAGACAGACAAGTAATATTTTTCATATATGGAAACTTTTCATGTTAAATGAAAAAAAAAACAATCACTCCTTCTACTCGATACGGGTGTGGCAGACACTAACAGTGCATTTTATTTTATTGATAATTTCTTAGTCCTAGGATTGATTACCAGTCGTCAAGCTATGGGTACTCCTAGTTACACGTAATAATATGATGTACTACTACAGTAGTGCAGAAAATCACACATATCGATGGCTATTATATGAGCATAAATATATTTCTTTTCTATTAGTCGCAAGTTATGCTTTTCTATTGGAAGACAACAGAGATAATGATAGTATAAACATATTTAAAAGAGGTGCACTCTTACACCAGAAGAGTGCACTATGATACTAAGTAAAAAAAATCTGACGTGAACATCACGTGACTTACTTGTACATCATTGAATATATATATATATATATATATATATATATATATATATATATATATATATATATATATATATATATATATATATATATATATATATATATATATATATATATATATATATATGTATAATACGATGAGATTTTGTGTTTTATCATATATATCATTGGATATATATAACCAAACACAAAATCTCTTCGTTTTACAGTTGATCGTTTTGGATTTACCCAAAAGATTCTAAGAATCTGTCAAATAAAATGTGCTTTCAGCCAAGTCGGTTATTATGGAAACAGTAGGCCATTATTATACTACAACATTCCTAAATACTGATTTCCAAAATTCTACGACTACCAACAGATCTGATTTTATGCGCAAAATTAAAAAAGAAATTCCTACTGAAGGGCACTTCCGGTTCAGTCTATTGTTATGAAAATAATAGGCAATCATTCAAATGCTGCAGCAGACTGAAATACCAAATTTCAATATTCTATACCTGATCGTTTCGAATTTATGCGAAAAATTCCATAAGACTGTCAAGTAAAATGCACTTCTGGCTCGGTGGAACTCAATAAAAATAGGATATGAGCATCTAGACGGTATAATCATCCTAAATACCGAATTCACAATTTACGTTCAATCGTTTTGGATTTATGCGGAAAATGCAAAAAATGTTTCGAATAAAGTGCTCTTCCGGCTTAGTCGATAGCAATCATAATACAAGGTATATAACTAGATATTATAAAAGTGCCTAATACAAAATTTAAATATTCTGCGACTGATTGTTTAGAATTTATGCGGAAAACTCAAAAAGTCTGTCATATAAAGTGCACTTCCGGCTCAGCCAATTGTTATAAAAATAGAAGATGACCATTTAGATGCTACAGCAATTTCAAATGCTAAATTCCAGTATCCTACGGCTGATCATTCTGAATTTATGCGGAAAATTAAAAAAAAAGTTTCAAGTAAAGTGCACTTCTGGCTTGGCTGATTCATACAAAAATAGCAGATGACCATTCTGATACAACATCAAGTTCAAGTACTGAATTTCAACATCCTACGGTTGATCATTCTGGATTTATAAGAGAGATTCGAAAAAAGTTTCAAGTAAAGTGCTCTTCCGGTACAGACGATTGGAACCATAATGCGAGGTGCACAATTAGACCCTATATCAGTCTTAAATACAAAATTATTCGTTCAATTAGTTTTGAGATTACATACCTACCGATATCAAGCAAAAAATAGTCAAAATGGATTTAGGGATGCTCAAAACGGATATTCCATCAAAATCTCGATAGATGAATTTTGTCGGTTCCACAATACTTCCTTGTACTTAGTTCAAGTAATTCAAAAACTACCAACTTTTATTGTTTACAATATTTATCAAATATTTTCCAACAATTAAAGTGTGATTAGTGTTTGTTTCTATTATTTACTTTGGTATAGTGCGTCTAATTGAGAGATATAGCTTCTACTTTTCAATTCATAAAATTTGTTCATTGATTCCATAATCAGATATTTTCCTGATCGAGTAAAGATAATAAAAGTATTCATACAAAAAAAATGAAAGTACCCGCAATGAAGTTGTTTAGTATAGAATATAGTGTAAAAAAAATCCATTAATGGAAAAGGGAGAGTATTTTTATTTGAATGAACAGAAAATATGAGTATGAAAGCATATACAATTAATGAATAATGATATAGAATCATTTGTTTTTTTATTCCACTATTTGCTAATTTCCAATATTTGATACTCATTTGTTCTAAATAATTTATGTATATTTTATGAAATCCGTAAAAAGACTTCAAAAAAGTAAAACACTTGGTTCTGTGCTAAATATTATAAAGTTGGGATGTTGGAATATTGAAGTGAATGACTGAATGTAATCAAATCTCAAAATTTTGAGCTGATACTTGCGAAATTTGGTACAGAAAAAAATAGCACAGAACAAAGGCAAACTTTAAAATGAATAACTTTGTTTTTTAGCAAGCAAATGTACACCGTTCTGTGCAATTTTTTTTTGTGTATCGAAATTTCACTTATTTATTCTATATTTAGCACAGAACCAAGTGTTTTTTTTTAAATGTTCTTCACGGATTTCACTTATTGTTTCAAATTCCTTTAATCTTCTTAGTATAAGAATTTATGTGTAGTTTATTTGAGTAATGTTCAATATTCTATGTAAAAAAGATTGTCTGATTTTTCTACCGTCGTAATCAATCAAACTTTCCTTGATTTGATTATTATTATAAATGTAGCATATTATATTTATTTTTGAAATAATGTAAATTTGTGATAATCAAACTAATAAAGCAATTCCAAAATCAATACAACTGACACATATGGACAATAAAAACATGAATTTATATTTATTTCATAAATTATTATTCGTTTGGACTCGAGCATAATTTTGTAATTTATGTCATGGACCGTTATATTCCATTGTAAAACTCAATATATTATTTAAAATTAAATTTGAATATGTCATTTATATTGCCTCATAATCATTTATGATCAAGAATTAAATTCAAAGTTTTACTTGCAGTGCCTCATGTGAAATATAGCCAAAAAAATGGAAGAATCATCTAGATGATGAAAGCGCATTTTTGACAGCTCATGAATGCTTGCTTGTTACTTCAGAGATTTCGCAAATTACAATCTCTCACAATTACTGAGCTTGAAATCAAGCAGTTTGGGCAAACTTACGAAACAGCAGCTTCCATTTAGTACTAGTTTCAAGTTGACTATTTGATAGGTACATAATTTATGCATGTACAAACTCAAAAATACCTTTTAATCTTCATTGTTTAGTTATTGACTGACGGGAGGTCAAGTACTGTACCTTAAAATGATAATTTGATCTTTATAAAAGCTATATAAAAAAATACACCAAAAGTAAACAAATTTTCATCCAATAATAATAATTCATTCTAATAAGCTTCAAATTCGCGTCAAACAAGTCATTGAATGAATCCCGGACAGATTTGACAACTGTACATAATAATAGTGACACAGGCGGCTAAAGTTGTAACTAAATCTTTATCTACTTTAATAAATTCTAGTTGCCATATCCCTAATGTCATATATAATGGGCATTGTTCCACTTGAAACAAGTAATTGAATAATTTAATCTTCCACAATCACTGAGCTTGAATTAAAGCAATTTGTGCAAACCTACGAAACATCAGCTTTTATTTACTACCAGTTTCAAGTCTGTAAATAGTATAGTTGCTGAGAACTCAGCGTTACGCCAGCCAGCCAGCCAGCCAGCCAGCCAGCCAGCCGGCCAGCCAGACAGCCAAAGTGAATATAATAGCGCTTTTTTCCAAAAAATGCGCTAAAAAATTCACCTCTACATGATTCTTTTCTGCCAAAATTCTTTTTTTTTAGATATTATCTACGGATCTTGAAACACTTCTAGAACGTTACTACATGAACATCAAGATAAATTTCACTTTTTATTAATTACACTATTTTGCCGCACCTGAGGTTAAAGGTGTAAATAATTTATTTTTAGTTTACGAACAAGAATTCTTCAATTAAAATTTTTCCAGGAGTAGAATTTCAAAGCGTGCGTAATTTTTCTATCGTTAATGACGTTCGTAATGAAATTTAATTAATTTCTAATAAAATATTATCTATTCTTGTTCGAAACAATCTAGTAGTGAAGATTTATGATGGTTATTGATGGTTTTTGTTAAAAATTGAAGCATTGATTTGAATTTTCAATAAATCAGAGCACAATGAGATATTACCCAATAATAAATAAATTTATAACCATCAGTACCATGATAAAGATGTTTATCAGGACACCTACTGTATTTGGATGCACTTATTCAAATTTTTTCAAGTGAATACGAATTTGAGTACATCGTCTTGGTTTAGCCAAAGTCACAGGACTTTCATACAATTTTTTCCAAGAACGTCGTAGCTGAACACAATTGTGCATATTTACTTATATAGTAAATTATGCTTTCTTGATAAAGTTTAAAATAATCAACAGCTTTATAGGCTCACGTAATAACAATAATGTTTGTAATAATGACTATGATTAGTGAAGGTGTGGTTGGCCTGTGCCCCAGTGACTACGCCACTGTTCACACGACACGCGCGTATGTGCTATAGGCACGTTCAAAGGGCGATGCCCCCAACTAACGTACGCACATACGAACCATAAGCACTTCGCATCTAGCATATTTATTATTCTTGTGTTTCTACGTAAGTATGAACAAACCAACAAACGTTATGGATGTGGTCTGTACTTAAAAATTACTTGAATAGTAGGAACTCAAAGTGGTCATTTGTAAAGAATGCAAGGAAGTATGCTTTTAAGAACGGTCATAGTAAATTTACTGTCACTTTTTAAACATCTCCTATTAGAACATTTTTTTCACTTTTAATTTAAACACTCTGAAGTCAAAAAACAACTTGAATGCGCTAGTCATATATTGTCTCATGATGAGTTCTTCCAGAAAAAAAAGCTTCCATTTATTTTTCATGATTATAATAGACTCACTCATTTTTTAATATGTGAAAAAAAAAACTTTTCACTTATAATTTCTATAAAGATAATTCGCGGTATTCAGAATGACCTCACAAGCAGTGGCAGCTTGTGTATAGGCACTGTGGAACTGCAGCACCTCCTATTTCCGCTTGATACTATCGATAACATTTAATATAATGAGCCTTTTTATACATGTACAATATATAACCTTAATCTTTATGCCAGTAGCCGTCCTTGGAGTTTGTTTCCTTTTACACAATTTTTTAAACAAAAGCTAAAATTTTTCTGAAGCACTATAGCCGCCACTGATTACAAGTGCAAAAATTTGTATAGTCACAGTAATCTAATATAAAAATATCTGATATTATTATATATTCATTTATGTGCTCAAATTTAATTTCATATACATGTAAGTTGTGATTGAAAGTATAAAATACTTCTATCCCATCAATTTGTCATTATGAATACGAATTTGTCAAAGCAAGTGATATTTAAGTTCAGACAATATATAAATGCAATAAATGCGATAGTGCGTCCGCAGCTTGTTTAAAAATAAGCAGATGGCCTGCTGCCAAGCTAAAATTGCATTTGAAATGATCCTATTTGGTATCTTAAAAAAATTATTTGGGGCCAGTGCTGAAAAAATCTTGATTTAAATAAAAAAAAAACAAAAGCCATTGATTTTATTTGAATTGATCATGATTTTTTTTTAAATTTCATTGCTCAATAATTGTTAGTTTGGATTTAGATTTAGATTTATTGCGCATTTAAAATTATTGCACGATTATAAAATAACTGAGTTTGACAACTTAGGAGTTCAATACTGTACTAAAAACTTTAAAAATGTTTTTAAAAGTATTGAATTTTTTGATTTCATTCTACAATTGGAATATAATTAAATTTGATAAAAAGTACAAGAAAAATCAGAGAATTATGTTAATCACACTGATTTGAAACATGATTCAAGTCAAATTATTTAAATCAAGCTAATCCTGTTTTGAGCCTATTTTCTTATATTCCTTTTCTATTTTTAAACCAGAAAGATAATGATACCAAAATAGCATTCAAAAACAATCTATATAATAAAGGAAAAAACTTTTCACAACTCATTTTATTAATAAATATGTTTTATTGCTGTTTGGCCTCATGATGGAGATGAATTGAATGTGCTTTTAAATCATCTAAACATGTAACATAGGAACATTAAATTGAGTATTGAGGTTGAAGAAAATAACTCTTCCTTTTCTGGACGTTTACCTGGAGAAACAAGATAATATTAAACTTATCCATTCTATATATAGGAAGCCGACCCATACAAATCAATATTTACATGAGTCATCAATTCACCATCCTGCTCAAAAATTTTGTACTATTAAAACTTTATATCAGAGAGCCTCTTCATTACGTCATCCAAGTAAACTATCTGATGAAATCAAATTGTTGGATGATGTTTTCTTGAAGAATGGTTATAATAGAACACAGATCAAGAAAGCACTTAGATAGAAGAATTCTACGCCTCCTGATCAAGATCCAAATAATAAGAAAATATTTGTTACGTTGCCTTACATAGCTAATGATAGGGATTCTAGAACCGAGCGTTAAGTCACGCCAGCGTTACTTAACGTCAATAGTTTTCAGGCCCTAACGTTAAGATGGTATTCTGAAATGTCAACGTGAAAGTTAAACGTTAATTTACACTGACGTTAGATTAACGCTAGCGTTAAATAATTCATTCCAAATTCTATTAAATGCGTGGAATTCAGCCAATCAAATTACAAGAAACTGAACAATTTGCTGTCATATTTCATTTTGACATTTAATACTTTTTAATCTTCTATGTGAAAAATGTACTGTGTGATCTGGTTATCATGAAGAATATAGAGGAGAGAAAGTAGTGTTATTTAGTCTCGTAAATATTAAGGGAACTATTTGACATATTGATTTAACCAATAAATGCTTCAAAAAACTATTTCTAATTTGAATAAAATGTTATACAAGCTTCCAAACTGTAAATAATTTATTTTGCAGCATATAATCCAGCATGTTTTCATAAACGAAATTAATAGAGAAAAAAAGCAAGATATATATCAAGAACGTGGTAGTATATGCTGATTTTTTAGTAATGGTTCAAGTAGAAGCTCAACTAAATCTTGAATTAAATGTTTGTACTGTAAAACTAGATCAACGAAAGTTGAGTTCATCGGTTATAAAAATCAACTTGAAATAGACAAAGCGTTTCATTCTGATGAAGCTGTTAATGAAAATAGTATTATACCTATGTATACCTATGTATGTATATGTGCAGGGAATTGATTTTAGTGAGACCATAACAAAGCAAAAAAAAATTAAAGTTAGAAGATTTTGAATTTTTATTTCAACAATCAATCTCTTGATTACAATAATGGATATCTTAATTGGGGAGTGAAATTTCATTATAATAACAAAACTACTAAAATCAACAGAGTGAGGAATATACGTTAAGATATCTACATCTGATATTTTTATTTCAACAATCAACCTCTTGACATCGATAAATATCTTGATTGAAAAGTAAGATTTCATTCTTATTTTATTGAGACTTCAGTCATATCTGCACGTTGACAAGTTTAGTCTTTCTAGAATATATATACTGTTCAATTCATAAGATAGACTCATATAATTATCTGATCTTTGTTCACGATTAAAACATGGAGCTACTTTCAAACTCGTACTGAAAAATTTGGAATACTTCTTGATTTTGCAAATTTGGTCTTGGAGTAATCATTCAAATCTTGAGACTGAGGAAATTTTTTAATTTTTGAAAGTTTGATCTTGTTATGTGAGACCAATGTCGAATTTGCTCATCTTCATCGCTAAATGTTGTTTCTTTGACTTATTTTGTGCAAGTTGTTGGATATTTCTACTATTCTTATATAAATAACCTGAAAACGTAACACTTAACGCTGTCAAATGGCTAGCGTGACTTAACGTCGACTATCGGCGTGAACTTGAATCAACGTTCAGGTTCAGAATACGGAAATGACAAAACGGGAGTTAAGTTCACGTTAACGCTCGACGTGAATTAACGCTTGGTTACAGAATCCCTATGAATATAACGGATAAAATTGGAAGACTTGTACATAAATATGACATAAAAACTTCATATACTTCCAGTTTAAAAATTCGAAATTTTATTAGTAATGTTAAAGACAGATTTCCTCTACAGTATTCAGGTATATACAAGATTCCTTGTCAATGTGGCAAAGTATATATTGGACAAACCAAGAGGTCTGTAGAAACAAGATTGAAAAAGCATTCTCGTCATATAAGATTAAACCATTCAGAAAAATCTGCAGTGGCTGAGCATGCTATTCAAAAATTATATGGCCTTGACTTCATGAATACGAAGCTTCTGGCTAAAGAGAACAATTGGTTCAAGAGGCTTATAAGATAAGCAATTGGAATAAAAAAATCACCGAATAATTTGAATTTGAATACCGGTTATGAACTTAATCGATCATTGCTACCAATCGTTCATAATTTCAAGTTATTTTTATCTACGAATCTACTTGCAAGAGTTACTTCATCACCACCTCCTGTTGATCTGTGAATGGTTAAGTTATGCACCAAACCAAAAAGAGTAGAGCCAGATTGACCTAGAACCACAAGGAGTTGACAATTTCCCTATTTAGACCTTCATTATTATCTCCTGGAGACCTGTGGATATTGAATCATCAACCACAGGCAGAGCTCTACGATCCTAGGAGTTAGTATTTTAAACTAATCTAGTTACTATTTGTACTTTTATTTTTCTTGTCTTGACAATTTTGTTTATTTATTTTCATATTTCTTTACATTTGAAAAAGGCAGCACTTTGCTGTCGAAACGTTGTGTTCCAAATTAATTAATACAGAACTGATTACCCAATAAAATGTATTTATTAATCTAGATAATGTTCAAAAGTCAGACATTTGAATGCTAGCTCTTAGTTGATCAATTGTCAGACATTTGAATGCTTGCTCATTGTTGGTGATGAGTATATAAAATCCATGGGCAGATGAGAGAATAATCATTCAATGAAAACTGACGGTCAGAAATTTTGCTATTGTGCAACGATTTGTAAAGTGACAAATTGTATTGTAACCTGTGATATAATTCAATACCGAATAAAATTGGTGACAGTATCACAAATGTTCAAATGTACTTGTCCATTAGAATGACAGCCGTGTAGTTTTTATTTATCTTACAGCACCAGTGTTGCAGTTCTGACGTCACCAATAAATTGGAAATATAATTAGATTTAAAAAATTATATATTTAAAGAACTATGTTTTGATGAATTGACCAAACTTTGAAATTATTAATGTTGATGAAATTTTCTAGAAATGAATTGAATTTTTTTTTTGTAGGCTCCATCCAAGAAGCTCCAAAAATTGGGTAGCACTGGCATTTTATGGTTCATTCTAAGCATTAATCAGTCAGTTTTTCAAATCAATCACTTTCATATAAATCTTAAAGGAATGTGTGTATCTTTTGATTATATTTTATCATGAAAACTTTTTATACTGTCATTTAATAACAGATTACAGTACACTTCTTACTGAACAGATTATCGCACAACGTGAATTTCACATCAAAATCGCCTGCTGTCACTTTTCGCGCCATTATTTTCTCCCTTTTTCTAGTTCTCCACGTGGGTTCATAAACCATAGTACGATGTTCTAGAACTTTTTAAATCAATCAAACCATTTCGCTGCAACAATCACATTTTGCATTATGAACTAATACTCAAATGAATTGTTAAGAAACAAAACCTGATTTTTTCACAAAATTACAAATAGGGCACCAACTGTAGACATGTTTCGTTCTTATTAGGACACTTCAGTATAGTTTTATAGCAAGCTTGCAGCCGCGAAACTGTGAAAATTGAGTTTATACACAGCATGAAGAAATATAAATCTGCAGCAGTGACATCTACCATAATGCAGCTGAAATGGCAAGTTTGAAGAGACACAGTACACTGTAAAATGACCTCTGAAAAATGTCCGTGAAACAGAATTTGATAAATTGTTAAAATGCCTACTTAGATGATAATCTCAAGAAATATTAGTGCATACAAGTAAAGGGCTTGAGACATTTCATATTTGTGACAGTATAAATATGTTTCTCATTTTCCTGTTGTGATGAATGCTGCACATGAATATTGTCACTTCAGTGGTGGCGAAATATATTGTAACGAATTTAAGTCTATAAATTAGTCATTTCAGCTTTACTGGTGCTTAGAATTATTGTGGAAATATTTTACATCAAGAAATAGAAGCGAATATATTTGTTTTCTAGAAAATTGCTGGTACCTTCTAGCGCTTTCTAGAAAAGCCTGGACGTTTGCGGGAAGTGGGGAGAGACCCACGGTATATCAGTGGCTGACTCAAAGAGGATTATTATTGATTTTGGCTCAGAGACCTTATAATTTGTACTGCTAGTGGTTGAAATAAATTGTGTTATTTAAAATAAATCAATATTGATATAAATAATAAAGTTAAGTTATAGTGTGGAGTAATAATCTTTAGTTTACATTAGAATTATTCATTAGAAAAAGTATTAGTTATCTAATTTATTATTTTAATAAATTATAAAAATAAATAGTAGTGTTTAGTAACTTTTGCTCCCTATATTAAAATAAATAACGTCACAATATGTTATTATGATCTAGCTATTAGTAATAACTTTTTCACTAAAGTGAATATATATCTCGAAGTGGTTTCTTCATCTAATATCTTGCTGGTATATTGCTAATCTGAAATAACAGCAGAATCCTGATTTGTTAAAGATTGACAGCAATCTTTTAGATTAATTTAATGAGCTTATGAGAACCTAAGTTGTCAATCCACTTATTGGGACAAATCGTGATACCGAAAGAATATAATGTAGTCAAAACCTGATACCAGAAGAATAATATGAATTTGATAGTTGATCGTATTACGGGAGTTTCGGTGGTATTGTACTGATGCTTGGGAAACTAAAGTTGTTTACACTTTTTAAATTAATTTAAATTCTCGCAACACGTTGTATGGTAATGTTCAGTAAAACTAACAGTTATTGTTACATAACTGTGTCATGTTTTATATTCAACTTGATATTTTATAATGTGTGAAATACGAATACCAACTCTAGGTAGCTTAGCTGTCATTCATATAACAGGTATTAAATAGCCAAGTGTGAGAAATTATTATTGTTAAATGACGAAAAGAGCAGTTCCCATTAAATTTTAAGGACTTTAAGGTACTTCAATAAGTTTTAATAGGAGGCTGTGAATGCTTATTCATTTTATCATACGGTTTGACATGGAAAGAGTGGAGAAGGGTGGAGTACAAAATGTTTGTATTTTATGAAATTACGTATTCATAATACATCCTGAAAAAATTGACAAAAATTCAATTCCCAAAAAAATTTTTGTTATATCAAGGTTCAAATTAAAAATTTAACTTTAATTAATTCAAGTTTTATGGTTCAATGGTCCGTTATAATATTCCCATGCATTATCTTCAATACGTTGCATTCTCTACCAAGGTTGTAACATGTCAAAATGATACATAATCGATGACTTACGTCCTAGACAGGTGTGCTTTCTGAATTGAAGATATCCCTCTGAGCAACGGCACATTCCGCCCAAACACTGACTTTTTGCGACTTTCATCGTGCACTGCTCGTCTAAGATGCAATCGTATCCAAGAAGAGTTGCTGCAAAACAACAAACAGAATCGTTTACATGATTATCTAGTAAGCTTGAAATGGAAATACGGAAGATTAAGTAGGATTTAATAATAACGGGATTATAAATAAGGTTTTATGATTCATAATGTCATTCGGATAGTAGAAAACAGAGAGGAATTGATTATATATGCGAGGGGCGTTCAATAAATTCTTGACATGGATATGAAAGATAAAAGTTATCAATCTGAAAATAATTTTATTTATTTAATACATTAATTTGATTTTGAATTTTTTTTTATAATACGACCAAAAACAAGTATTCTCCTCTTAAAAATTATAATTTGCGGCCGCCTTAAAGGATTTGTTGTCTACGAATCGCTTCAAACCAACTCTGGACTATTATTTGAGTGAAATTTTTTTTGAAGTTCCCAGTTATTCAATAAGCGTGAGCGGTACATTAACGTGAAGAAGCAATAAAGTTTTAGTCGATTTTCTATGTCCATACTTTTTGATAAAGCTTTCTATCTGATACTTAAAGCTAATGAAGGGTTCTCTGATGATACTGTTCATCTTTTATATACAATCGATTAAACGTATTCCTAAATAATCCCAAAAGTTTGCAAAAATGATTTTTCCAGCCTAAGGAGCGATGTTGAACTTTTTTGAGTGAGCTGTACCTTTAACAAGCCATTGTACCAATTCTTACTTGCTCTCAGGATTATAGTGAAGAAGCCAGAATTAATCTCCAGCAAAACTTTTCCTAAAAATTTCATTGAGTCTCTCGCTGCGCGATTTGAAAAATTCTTTATAGTCCAAGAGCCGACTGCACCTTATGTTCTCTGATCAGACTTACGGCCAAATTTTATATGAATCAATCGGTCAATAAAATGCCAGTCTTAATAAATGCAGGAACTTGTCCTAAATGTCGAAAAAAGGCCAATTATAGTAAAGTTTTTTGACGCAGCTTCCCTGATAGAAACTAGTACTAATCGATAGCAAAGGTCAAGTATTTCAAGACAAAACCAAGGTTCCACCCCATGCCCTGTCCAGGAGGGCAGCAGCCACCCCTAAGTGTAATCCAATTGCGTAATAAACTTCCCTGATCGAGCTTACGATAGTAATTTTTCTAATTAAAGCTCGATCCTTTCTGACTACTTAAAAACCTGCCTGGTAGGGCGGCAGCCACACTTAAAATTATTCGATTTTCAGGTTCTAATTTCGAACGCAGCTGTACTTCTCTCATCAAATGTACGATTATTTTTTTAATTATTACTTGAGCCTTCCTGAACACAAGAATACCGAAGTGCTGCCTCCCACCCTGTCCGGAAGGGCAACAGCCACTCTTAAAGTCTTTCCGATTTTCAGGTCCCGAATTCGAACGCAGCTGTACTTCTCTCATCGAATATACGATTATTCTCTATAAATTGTAGTTCGAGCCTTCCTAAATACAAAAAATTCAAAGTGCTGCCTCTTGCCCTGCCTGTAACGCATTTTCGTGCTCGATTTGCCTCATTGAACTTACGATTTTTATCAATGTGAAGCTTGAACCTCCCTGAATATGAAAAAGCCGGGATACATTCGATGGGAGAAGTACAGCTGCGTTCGAAATTAGGACCTAAAAATCGGATAGACTCTAGGAGTGGCTGCCGCCCTCCCGGATAGGCTGAGAGGCAGCACTTCGGTATTCTTGAGTTCAGGAAGGCTCAAGTTACAATTAAAAAGAATAATCGTATATTCGATGAGAGAAGTACAGCTGCGTTTGAAATTGGACTCGAAAATCAATCGGACAGGTAGGGAGGCGATACCTTGATTTTGTCGTAATCAGAAAGCTTCAATTTGAAAAAACTAACTGTCATAAGCTCAATCAGGGAAGTTTAATACGAAAATGGGTAACACTTCGAGGTGGCTGCCGCCCTTCTATACAGGACAAGAGATGCACCCTGGTTTTTTCTCGAAGTACTTTACCTTTGCTATCCTTTGATACTAGTTTCAATCGTAAGTTCTATCAGGGAAGCTGCGTCAAAAAACTTGACCAGAATTGGCTTTTTTTTCGACACTTAGGACAGGACCCTGCATTTATAAAGTCTGGCATCCTGTTGACCACTAAATACGCGATTGATTAATTTACAATTTGATCATAAGTTCGATCAGGTGCGGCCGGTTCTTCGGCTATTATAACAGTCAACACGAGGCAGTTTCTCATATGGTGTGAGCATTCGTAATATTCGTAACAAACAGCTTGCACTGACTTTTGATTTGTCCCTTTTTTAATATTTTTACAAAGATTGAAGTATTTCCCAACCAAATTTCCTTGTCTTTTCTCTATTTTCCAAGCGGGTATAATCTTCGATTTCCTCTTTCTTATTTTTAAGTTTAGTTTCAATTACACAAATTAGGACGGTTTATTTATTCTTTGATCAATTTTTGTGATTTACTATGTTTAGTTAAATCACAGAATCAATTTCCTTAACATCGAAAAATTGTGCAAGGATATAAGTTTACCCGGGAACAAAAAATAAATCAGACGTTTTGCACTATTTCTGAAGTGATTCACGCTTGTTTACATATAGATATCAAGAGGTGTCTCAAGCGGGGGTGCAAGAGGTGCACGGCGCCAGTTGGGCCCTGAACATAATTCATTAAAAATAAGACCAATTTCTTCATCAAAAAATTTTTTATTAGAGCTAATCCACAATCAACAATCCATAATCCACCATTCCATTCTATTTTGGATTGAGATTAAATTTGTGGATTTTGGATCAGGAATTGAGAATTTTGGATTGGGATTAGGATTTTGGATTGGGATTGGGTTCTTGGGCTTTGAATTTTGGATTGGGATTGGGATTGTGGATTTTTGATTGGGATTGGGATTGTGGATTTTCTATTGGGATTGGGGTTGTGGATTTTGGATTGGGTTTGGGATTATGGATTGTGGATTTTGGATTGGGATTGAAATTGTTGGTTGTGAATTATTGGGATTGGGATTAAAATTGTTTATTTTGGATTGGGATTGTGATTGTGGATTTTTAATTGGGATTGGGATTAAAATTGTGGATTGTAGATTGGGATCAAAATTGTGGACTACGGATTGTAGATTGCGGATTGAGATTGATATTGTGGATTCTAATTGAGGATTGTTGATTGTGAATTGTGAATTGGGTTAAATTTGTGGATTGCGGATTGAGATTGAAATTGAGGATTTTGGATCGGGAACTGTGGATTTTGGATTGGGATTGGGATTGGGATTGGGATTGGGATTGGGATTGGGATTGGGATTGGGATTGGGATTGTGGATTGTGGATTAGGATTGTGGATTGTGGATTGGGATTGTGGATTGTGGATTTTGGATTGGGATTGAAATTGTGGGTTCTGAATTGGGATTGGGATTAAAATTGTGTATTTTGAATTGGGATTGTGATTGTGTATTTCTAATTGGGATTGGGATTAAAATTGTGGATTGTGGATTGAGATCAAAATTGTGGATCTCGGATTGTGGATTGCGGATTGAGATTGATATTGTGAATTTTAATTGAGTATTGTGGATTGTGAATTGAGATTAAATTTGTGGATTGTGGATTGGGATTGAAATTGTGGATTGAGATTAAAATTGTGGATTGGGATCCAAATTGTGGATTGTGGATTGGGATTAAAAGTGTGGATTGTGAATTGAGATTGAAATCTATAAAAAAGAAAAGTACGATGAAGAGAGGGAGGTAGGGGGGGCGCAATTTATATATCTTTGCACCCCGGCGGTAAGTAGGCTAGAGCCGCCTCTGTAGATATTGATAATTTATTGAACATTTCTCGTACGATACGCACATGTATGAATCTTCTAAATAAGGTACGAATCCTAGTCAATATTCAACTAGCAATCAACTTACTGCAAACATCTCCATTTGAGCGTATCTCTTTCGCTTCATTCACATTTATAACTTTATTTATATAATAATGCTAGTGATATTTTAAAAATGTGATATACTTACATTGCAGACAAGTGGTGACATTGTACTCGGCGTAAAATGGCTTACATGCACAGGCACCCTGATAACACCAAGAGCCAGGCACATTTTCATGGCATTCTCTATCATTGGTACAAAAAGATCCTATTAATAACGGAATCGGAGCTCTAGTTGTGAAGAGGATCATTTCATCTTGCGACTGTGATTCTACACTCTATAACAAAAAGATAATTGTTAAAATTGGTAGCTCAGTTATTCTAAAAAAAATATAGCTCAATTAATTATCGAGGTGATTTCTAAAATTTACATCGGTGGTCCAAAACAAGTAAAACATGACAAATTAAATAATAAATACTTTTGTGAATTCTCTCTAAGTTCGTACAAACGATCACCGAAAAGAGAAAAAGAGCTTCACAGTATTACAAATTTTGTTGGCTCTACGAGTTTACTCTTTATGTCAAAGCACGTAGTGTGCCACAAAGAGGTACACTTCAAGAATCTCAAAATTTATAGTGAATCAACAGATCTTTTATTGATATACTCGTTCTCCTGAGTCCTGATCTCAACCTTTGAATGAATATTTTTTGTGAGCTATCTGAAAGCTACTTCCCTTCAAAAAATCAATAAAATCTCAATAATAATTTGATGTATACTCAATTACAAATATTAACCTAGAATGAATAATTAGCTGGAGTCTACTATATACAAGAAAAATTGCAGTAATAAAAACGAAAGTAATCTTAAAATTTGAATTAAAAGTGTATTTAAAGACAGCTGCATTTTAATGAAAGATGCGTTAGAATTAAAAATAAATTAGTTGCATTCTGCAACAAATGCAATTATACGTTGCAAGAACGAGATTATTCGTCTGACTTTGAGTAGCAATTTGTCAAGGTACATTCACACAGTAATCTACACATAATGAATGAGCGAACGTAAAAAATTCTAGCACATCCAAAAGTTTAATCACGTACAATTTTTATTGTTTGAATATCTTTCCAAAAAAAATCTTTTCACATGCACATCCATGAATATAAAACCAACAGTTTCGGGAGAAGAAAGGAATACTGATTTGTTGACATCATGTGGATGTGGACAATATCACATACCAGCTGTCTTGATATTTAATTGCACTTGTTCAAGTTTCATGAATCATGACAATCTGATTTTTTACAGGATATATTCACCTCCATATAACTTGAACTGTGAGTATGAACAAAATTAAATTTGATTTTGATGACAAATATATTTGCCCTTATAGGATATTAAATGATGATTTAAATTTGTCAACATTCACAGTTTTGCAGAATCTTCCTTGTTATATATTTATTATTTTCATCTACACATATGCTATCAACACGGAATACCTATAACAAACAGATGCGACACTCTCTCGATAATTTGATGTAGGTGTCAATTTAGAGTGAAAAATGTCACTTCTAAAAATACTGGGACTACATTGTTGAAAATCAAAATGTTGACAGATATATAAAAGACGAAAAAAACTTTTTTAAAAATCTGACGTAAACATCACGTGACTTACTTGTACATCATTGGATATATAGATATATATAACACGATGTGATTTTGTGTTTGATCATATATATCATTGGATATATATATATATATATATATATATATATATATATATATATATATATATATATATATATATATATATATATATATATATATATATATATATATATAATCAAACACAAAATCTAATCGTTCCACAGTTAATCGTTTTGGATTTACTCAAAAGATTCTAAGATCTGTCAAGTAAAATGCACTTTCAGCCAAGTCGGTTGCTATGAACAGTAGGCCATTATTCTTATACTACAACATTCCTTAATACTGATTTCCAAAATTCTACGACTACCAACAGATCTGAATTTATGCGCAAAATTAAAAAATAAATTCCTACTGAAGGGCACTTCCGGCTCAGTCTATTGTTATGAAAATAGTAGGCAATCATTCAGATGCTACAGCAGACTGAAATACCAAATTTCAATATTCTACACCTGATCGTTTCGAATTTATGCGAAAAATTCCAAAAGACTGTCGAGTAAAGTGCACTTCCGGCTCGGTGGATCTCAATAAAAATAAGATTTGAGCATCTAGGTGGTATAATCGTCCTAAATACTAAATTCTAATAATCTACGTTTAATCGTTTTGGATTTATGCGGAAAATTAAAAAAATGTTTCGAATACAGTACTTTTCCGGCTTAGTCGATAGCAATCATAATGCAGGGTGAACAACTAGATATTATAGAAGTGCCTAATACAAAATTTAAATATCCTACGACTGATTGTTTAGAATTTATGCGGAAAATTCAAAAAGTCTGTCATAAGAAGTGCACTTCCGGCTCAGCCGATTGTTACAAAAATAGAAGATGACCATTAGGATGCTACAGCAATTCCAAATGCTAAATTCCAGTATCCTACGGCTGATCATTCTGGATTTATGCGCAAAATTAAAAAAAAAGTCTTTAGTAAAGTGCTCTCCCGGTTTAGCCGATCGAAATCATAATGCAAGATGATTATGCAACAAGGACTGAACTACTGTGATTATTGTCCAGGATGAAGTTGGCTTTACTTGACTCCACCCGTGACAATTCACTATGCCACATTTTCTTATAAGCTCAAAAACAGCTGTAATTCTTGACTCCGACTACTAATACTAGTTGAAAGAGAGTGGCCCATATTTTTAGCTGAAATACAGTTCAAGTTAATTTTAATCATATTTACATTTTCACATTTTTGTTTGGTATTTATAGACGAGATATTGCTGATAGTGAAGATTTCAGAAAAACAAATTCAAATTTACAATGCTTCTTTTCGGATTTCCTATCTGAATTATAATAGATATCTCTTTTTCATTCTTATTCTGATGATCATTTATTTAAGTACTTAATTCATAAATAAATTACGGTATAAATTGTAGCTTGCTTTATTTCAGCAAAAAGACTTGCACGACAAACGTATTATCTACGTCAATCATAACTTGCTGCCGCAAATGACAGACATCTCAAGCGTTCATCAAGTCATCAATGACAAAAAAGTGTCGGCTATCTGTCTGTCGTCTCTACAAGGTGAGTTATATTTCATCCCATGAAGATTTGTCCAAAGAACATCAGACATCAAAGATAATGCGAATTGTAAAGAGCTGTAAAAACTTATATTATGTTGCCATAATTCAACAAGATTGATGACTTGATGACAATATTTATTAGGTTTTTAATATTCTGGAAGCTTGATTTACGACTGAAACAAGAATAATTTTGAGAATAAAATGTTTCTTTTTTATTAATAATTTGTGGAAGCAGTAATAGTCCGTAAGACAGGACACGAATTTTTCGTTGATTACCGCTAGCTTGAAACTTCGTGAGTGACTTTATTGTGATGAGTCCGACAGCTTTCACATTTGACAAAATTCTTGATTTGGGGGCGTTTTTCAGCGAGAACTAATTGAACATGTCAATTTCATGAAGTCTTGAAAATGTATTACCGTCATATTGATATTTACACTAATCGAAAGATTTTTTGATTATAAAATGAAAAATAATATTGTCCGACATGAATATTGGGGGCCAGTGGTTAGTCCGACAAGCCACACTTGTCAAAAGTACGTTGATATGAAAACGGATTACCGCTAGTCTGAGACTTTGAGGACGTGTTCAATTTTTTTTTTCTAAGATTTGGTCATTTTGCCCCACAAATTTTCGGGGACGTTTTCTCAGTCTGACACTGAAAACGTGTCAGAATTATAACAGTTCCTTCATCAATGATCGCTCATTTCTATGTTTTTTATTTTCCATCCAAATAGTGTCTAGAACATTACTGTATACATGTCCGACAATTTAAGTGGGGCAATACTTCAGAAAAAGCAAAAATATTTTGAATGAATGCGGCTGTGTTCATAGACATATTCATATATGAATTGCATATCAAGTCAGTATGATTACTGATTATAAATAATAAAAAAAGGCTTGTCCACCAATATATTGATATTATTTTGGAATCAAATGTGTGATATAAAGTCAGTATACTGTGATAATCACCTCAAATATCATTCAAATTTACCTTCAACTGTGATATCTATATATAAATCCGTCAAGAGCAAACTTTCGACCTCTTTTTAAGCATATTGCATGCACGGAGGAGTGTGAGATTTGGCATACTCAAAATTTATATAGAGAAGATGTGCAGGAAGCGAAAATTATATACAGGTGTTCCATTTTAATCTATATATTAATACGTGAAGAGGAAGCTTTGTATCCCTTTTTAAGCATATTGCACGCACGGAAAAATTTGATATTTGGCATACTTGAAGTTTATATGATCCAGTGCAGAAAGTGGAAATACATACAGGTGTCCCATTTTAATTTTACGACGTGAAGAGAAAACATTGTACCGCGCACACGAGGTGATGTAAAACTTGGCTTAGTTGAAGTCTGTGTGGAGAATGTGTTATATGGCATATTTGAAGTATGTCTGCAGAAATATGCATCGAATGGGAGAATGGCTGAAGAAAAATTTCAGAGATTTCTCTTCCCTTCCTATAGTCGGGGGAGAAAGTCACTTTGAAATCTTGAGTGGGAAACACTAATCCTAATTTTAGATTCGAATGGAGCATCGAATACCAATTTGATTCTACTAGGAACTCCCGAAAATGGAAGATTAAAGTGAGTTACGTTCCAACTTAGCGACATAATGTTATATTTCTTTTTCTATTTTCTACTTTACTATTTTTCAATTATTTTGACAATGAATTATTCATTACTAGCTCATAAACAACGTCCATTACTTATCTCTTGATATTAAATACGTCAAAAACTGAGTTATATATGTGCGAGCGTTTTCTTGTCGGACTGACGATAAGAACCAATATTTCTGTCGGACAATATGTTTTTTGGACAGATAATATGTTTTCAAATTATGACTGTTTTGGTCCGATAAGCGGTCATTGATTAAGGAACTGTTATAATGCTGACACGTTTTCAGTGTCGGACTGAGAAAACGCCTCCGAAAATTTGTCGAACAAAATGACCAAATCTTAGGGAAAAAAAATTGAACACGTCCTCAACGTCTCAGACTAGCGGTAATCTGTTTTCATACCAACGTACTTGTGACAAGTGCGGCTTTTCGGACTCACCACTAGCCTCCAATATTCATGTCGGACAATACTATTTTTCATTTTATAATCAAAAAATCTTCCGATTAGTGTATACATCAATATGACGGTAATACGTTTTCAAGACCTCATGAAATTGACACGTTTAATCAGCTCTCGTTGTAAAACGCCCCCAAATCAAGAAGTTTGTCAAATGTGAAAGCTGTCGGACTCATCACAATTAAGTAACTCACGAAAGTTCAAGTAAGCGGTAATCAACGAAAAATGTATGCTCTGTCTTCCGGACTATAATAGTTATAAGATCTTATCAGCCTACCAATCATGATTATCTAAAAAATTATAGTCAGAGACCGAGCGCTCGTAACCCTTTTTTACAGGCTGCCATTTAGCAGTAAGCTCAAGATATTAGCATTTTTTATTTTTTCAAACTTCAAACTTGAAATTACTTTTTTGAACAACTTTTTACAGTCTGCTAAGTTTACCTGAATATGTTTTAGTTTTGGACTCATGTATACCGTCTGCCAATAAGCTTTTAGTCGATGCTGCCATCTTACTTTACTTTCAAAGAAATGGCAGACTATAAAAAGTTGTTGGAAGAAGCTATTTTTTGTTGCTAATTAAAATCAATTTTTCAATATGCATCAACACCTAGCGAATATTTTGAAATGCAAATACCCTAAGCTTACAGCTGTAAGTATGTTTCCTATAAATGGCAGCCTCTGTAAAAATTATTCTTTTTCTCTGGTTTGATACTATTACGATCATTTAACAAACAAATTTCGAACTTCATTGACATGTATTTTGACATTTTTGTGCAAATGAACACAAAACCCAGTCTTCATTTTCAATTTTGATGAAATCAAATACTTTTTAAAGGAAGACCTTATTGGTTCTCGACTTTAAAGGGCTCAATTGGTTATAAAGGCTACTATGATCTAATAGATGGACTTGGATTAGTCAATAATAATTATCTAATTATGATCATGAAATATAGAAATGCTTGAAAAGTACACTATATTTCTTTTCCATAATAAAAAATACAGTAAGAAGATGTCTTGGTGATAGTGCAAAAAATTACATCTGTAATAATTTTCGTATCAACAAAGTTACTGTCGCATGTGTTTGAATCCCATTTGACAGCAGGCTATCCTAAATAAAAATGCGATTTCCTTGTTGCACTAGTGACAGGGTAATAAAAAACGGATCAGTATGTAGTTACGTTACAGCGACCTAGAAAAATCCTCTTCGGGCAAAAATTCATATCCCGTTTCACGAATGATAGAATGCGCGTCTTGCGGTCAGGATAAGAATGACAATGTCATTTGGGCATAAATGCAATAACCACAAATGGTACGAAACTGCCGTTTTGCGAATAACTACGTCAAATAAAGTACACCATTTGAAATAAAATTATTCAAAACTTAACCACTTGACACATTATTATAGATATCATGGTGGAAATGTTAGTATTTGTTGGAATTGCTATATTGATTGGTTGAACTAATGTTGATGTTTATCATGTTTTCAATATCATTTTGCTGTTAACTACAGTGTTAACATGAAGTACAATTCATAGAAATTGAATGCCAGATTTACATTACAGAAATTTTATATAAAAGTACTCATGATTGCTACGAAATAATTTATTATTTGATCCTGGTTAAGAGATATCGCTGCTTTAAAAATTTTATTTGAAAGATAAATCAAGAATAAACCTAGTTTTATTTCTAAGTAGATATCCAATGCTTTTTTTATATGAAACCTAGAAATCAAGGATTCTTAAATGTCAGGATATCAGAATATAGAACATCAATTGAATTAACAATTACTTTTTCAACCAAATTCCACTAGTAATTTTTAATTCTACATTTACTTTTATGTGGTTTCAGCTGAAGTAATTTTCGCAGAAACCTTAATATCTTTTTAATATTACGACAGCTGTAAAATAAATGAACTGCAAAGTATGCAATTTATATACATTAACCTGAAAAAATGCGAAAAAAACGCTATTAGGAGACCAGCTGTTTAGGTACAGTTTCGAAAATTATTATATTATATTATTAAACATAACAATTGGATTTATTGATGAGATAGCCGAGAGCATTAGAGCACTTGATTTCTATCTGGCATCTCGAGAGAATCAGGTTCTATTTTCAGTCGTGTGAAGTATAGTTTTTATTTTTAGATTGTTCCTTATTGCGGTCCTGCTCCTCATATTGCTCAAGTTATTATTAATTCAATAATTTCTAACTAGAAACAATTTTCAAATCGTTCAGGTTCCCACAGAACACAAAAAAAAATTACCAAAGTCAAAGGCTCTATAATGGTGATGATTATCTCTATGATAAAAATCAACGCTGTGATTTCTCGTCAATTATCCTCGTCCTTGAACCTATTATGCAGTATTACCTTGCGAGGTCATCCAAGTGCATGACTTGTTCTTGCATGCTGCTTCAATTGTGTAAACCGAAGCTTGAGGAAAAATAGCACTGCGCAACTAATTACGTAATTGGAAAGCGCTAGGGTAATTATTGATCTTTGTTATAATCATCATCACGCAAATTTAGGGTTTTGAAAGTTCAGCCCTAAAGACCTACAAAGCAGTATTGATTGTGTGCAAATTAGGACGTGGTCCCAGAGAATTTTGTCAAGAAGTTTCCAAACAAGTAGGTAACTTCTGCAAACATTTATCTGCTTTTGTTTTTGTCAGTACCATTCTTGAATTTAAAAGTTTCTTTCCGTTCTACTCCTCTGGTTTATATTTTATAAGACCTTCCTGTTTTCTGCGTTAACTTCTCTTGAAAATTTTCCCTTTAGTATTACATAACTGTCCCTTGTAATTTCCGGACGGTTTCCAGTCCAAAACTTTATATCACTGAACCTGCGGGGAACACAGTTACAAACTATTTTACAAGTTTTAAAACTATTTATAGACTTTTCAGCACGAAATACGAGACTCTAAAAGCAGTTTATTTTGCAAACTTTCCAGCGGTGATATTAGATTTGAACTATAATTCACAACTTTTCAACAAAGTCATATATTTAATAAAGTTCACTTGATACATTTTAAAGTGAAAATAAATAATATTTTTTCTCTTCTGAAGTCGTAAAGGAATATACAAGTGTACACATGACCCTAAAAAGAAATCAAGCATCACAAATATTGATTAACTCAAATTTTGAACCTAAACCATGAGTTGCTCAGGTACTCAATCGCAATTAATTTTTTTTTAAATAGCTGGTCTTCATACATTTCAATTTTCTAGATTATAAATGCACCACAGAAAAATTCATGTTGGAGAATCCATGAACCGCGATCATAGAATAACCCAAGTCACGATTTTTAATTTTTCAAACTATATTTTAACAACTTCTCAAGACCAATCAAAAAAATAATTCATTGTGAACTCTCCCGATCACTTGGCTATTAATTTATTAACTACTTATCAAAAATTGAAGGAAGTAACGCTTAAGTATGGAAACTAATACGAGGATGAGTGGGTTTTCGAAAAAGTCTGTTCTATAAATTTTTATTTTATAAAAATGCTGACCGATTTTGATTATTTGTATAATAATCATCAGAGTCAGCTCAGAACTATACAACTATCACAGTAACTCTTCTGAAGTTGTATAGTTATAAACCGAACTGATGATGATTGTTCAAATGTCCGAAACCGGTCAGCATTTATATAATATAAAAATATATGAGACTTTTTACAAAATTTTCTCGAAAATACACTCATTTTGTTCACTTAATTTGCAGCAAGTTTCCTTGCGCTCTGGGTCACTTTGAGCTGCATTTGGTGTGAGACTTATTTTCGCAGCACATGGTGCTGACTCTAGAACGTAGATTTTGTAGACTTGCTTATTACAAATATGGATGTTGTCGAAAATAATCGTCGGATTATTTGTTGCAGTTATAGCTTGTGAATTAAATAGAATTACGAGATGGCGAAAAAAAGAAGAAAAAACTTTGGTCAAGAGAGTGGTTTTTGAGGAGGAATCAAGGCCGCGGAATTCTCAACATGTTGTTTGATGTTTTTACCGCATACATACACGGCTCATTCTTGTATGCCTCAATGAGAGCGTCCACTTCTGCTCTTTCTCATTTCACTTCTTTTCTATTAGCCATAATTTCTACTGATTTGTACCTCAAAACACCACAAAACACAATCCAGTGCAGTGTGCTGATAAGACATACAGTTCATTGATGTAGTCACGTGACTTCGTCGCCAGTTCTGATTGGTTGCGGATAGTAGCCAGCAGCGCAGAAAGTGCGAAAAATAGTACCGGATCTATTTTGTATAACAAGTCTCGTAGCAAGTCTAGCACCTAATTGCGGATCAAGTTTCTAGCATCGGAGCAAGCGTAGCAGCCAGCGCGGCTCCAAATTAACAAAATTGCTTGAAAAATTGCATCGTGTGCGGCGGGCTTCATACTATGAAGTGACGCAATTAGAATTGATGTTTACCGAAATCGAGTCGAAAAGAGTCAAAAAGCGATTTATCACATTAAGTGCCTACGGAAGAACTTTGTTTGCGCCCTCCGTGATGTTTTGAACTAATATGGATCCCCAATTATATTTTGTAGAAGACAGCACAAATAAATTGACACCTAACAGAGAGATTTAAAACCACAAATTGAACGGATGTCTTCGAATATCAAGATGATGTCGCTTGTCAAACAGTTGGAATCGTGAAAGATTGAATGTTGGAAAACAATATTTCAAAAAAGGGTATTCAGATTCTTCTCCGATCGAAACCTTGTAGTATACCATAAAAAAATAAGTTCCGACACAGCTTGCAAGAAATGTTCCAGATTTACGTGCTCGTTTCAAAAAAATCAGCAGCAATTTCACTCCAGATGATTGCCAAACATCAGTTGCCATTATGTTGAGGCTTATCAAGGCGGTAAATAGTCGAAAAGGCGATGTATAGCCGAGATCATAGGGATCATACTTTTTTACTACCATACTTTTTAATCACCATACTTTTTTACTACCATACTTTTTACCGCTCATATATATTACCACTTTTTTCACAAATACAATACAATAAAGTTTCATTCAAAATTGGATGTTATGTCCTCTTAAGTACTCAACAATTTCCTCTTCGTCTTTTCTGGACTCGTAATTAAATCAAGGTTACGTTTGAAATCAGCATGACACGTTGAGTTGGTCAGAGCAAACAAAGCCCGCTCGTTAGTTAGGTGCAAAGCATTGCTGGTTGAAAACCAAAGCCACTGTTTATGACTGTGCTAGCGATTTGATTAACATTGAGCATGGTACGTCGAGCTTAGTCAGAGCAGGCAAAGCCCGTCCGTTAGTTTAGGTGCGAAGCACCGCCGGTTTAATACACACTGACACACAAAGCAGTAATGAAGATGGTAAAAAAAATGGAGGTAAAAAGAATATGTTGGTAAATATGTTAGTGATAAAAAAGACGGTAGTAAAAAGAATTAGTAATAAAAAAAGACGGTGGTAAAAATTGATTGGTAAAAGTGAAGGTGATTTCGCAGAGAGAGGTACTTAATTTTCGTTGATTTTCTGTATTTTGGCAATATTAGAAAATACTATATTTTTTTTGCTATTCAAAATGCGAAAAGTGTATTGAATATTTCAAAATTAATAAGAAAATGTGTTAATTTCAATAATTTTCCCAACAACTGATTAAATTTTTTCGAAAAATGATGACTTAATAAGTTGAAATGATCATCGTTTAGAAATAAAGAAAATTATTATAATTGAAATAGACTTCAATCATCCCACCGTTTCTAGTTCAAGTGACGTATGACTTTTAAATAAAATAAATTCCAATCACACCTTTTGCCCAATACGGGTGTGGCAGACACTTATTATAGTGCACTCTGTAGACTGATTAATATTTCATAAGCCATAGGGTGCGGTTATCAGTCGTCAAGCTACGGGTACTTTTAGTTTTTATGGAGAGTACGCCACAGAGTATATTATAATTCAGTGAAAATCTTACAGACTTCTTGTGCGTCAGTGGGGTTCGAGCCCGCGACCTCCTTGACTTTTATTGAGGTGAAAATTAACATTTTAGGAAAGATTCATAAACTATTTTTTGATCTTCATGCAGGCTACTATCCTAAATGTTATAATATAAAATTAATTTTTATAAATTCAATAAGATACCGGAAAAGGTAATGTTTACCTAACGGAATGATGTACTCATATGATTATTCTTTCCAATCACAAATTAATAATTATTAAAAAATTAAATTACTACGCACGACATGTATTGACCTATATTAAGGTAACCACTATACTGGTTTCATAAAAGGAAGAATCAATATTACCAGTGTGGGAACAGGCTTTTCATAATTATGATTATTTATTAATCTTGGTATTTCTATCCATATATGTTCTTACTGATGTTACCGTACTATAATAATTATCATTACGGTGATTCAAATGGTATCATTAAGTATCTTAGTTTTAGTTTTTTCATTATTATCCGTTTCTTGGAAAAAAAACTCTCATGAAATAAAATGAACGATAATTGAAAGGAGCATATATTAATTTTGTTTTCGGAATCGTTTTTCCCATAATCTATCGTTTGCATAAATTAATATTAAATATCTGTTCTAATTACGGTTACAGAAAGAATTAATTTTGAATATACTTTTTTATCAAATATTTTTGCTGGTGCTCTTCGAGATTACAAATGTAAATTTTAGAATTTCTATCAAAATAAGTTAATAAGTGAAATAGAGGAGTTAAATAATTTGAACCGATTCCAACGCTCCAATAAATATTAAATCAAATCAATATCTTATAATCGCCCAAAAACAGATCGATTAATTTTTCCGCATAACGGTATCGACATCCTGGCTCTTTCTCGCACGAACGCTTCCATTTTCAGATTAAATTTTCTTTATAGAGAAGAATTTTTAAATTCCCCGCGAAAAACAGAACAAAACACAGCAAATAAATTACGTCTGGAAGTTTAACGTAGTAGGCGTGTTGTGGTGTTGTATATCAAACAACAGAGTCGGAATAGCAGAACAACGATTGTTAGAATTTTACGAGCGCGGGTTCGCAGACTTTTGAATATCATTGGCGACCTTTCAAAGTTCTTCAACGTGTTCTTGGCTTGCTAGACCGCTTGCATGTATTATATGCGTTAATAAATGATCTGCACGTTTGAATATTTTTGTTTAACTGTACTCTCATATTTGGAAGCAGTTGTTTTTGTCGGCAAACAGTAAAACGGTTGACACTAGTTGACCGATATATAATTTGTCAGCTTTGTATTTTTGTTCCTATATAATTGGTAACATTTTTTTTCAAACTACTTTCAAAGACAGTTAGGCTGTTATTTGGAAGTGAAATCGCTCGTCAAGAGCGTGTCAATACAGCAATCTCGAAGTACTTATGATTGCTCAAGTTTAAACATTTGTTGCATAAATTACTTTTCTGGAACAAACTACAATAAAAGGCTACTCATTTGAAAAATATGAATGAACCAAAAAATAATTAATTTTCATTCAGATTAAAAATGAAAATTGGCAAGTCGAATTCTTAGTTTCGTTTACATAAATGTTTAGAAGATTCAAAATCAACATAATAAATATGCTTGACAAATATGGGAATTCCAGCGGCAGTTTTTTCTTAAAGTCTGCACAAGTTGCGCATAAGTGATAAATATGAATTCCGCGGAATGGTGTTCAAGAGCTCGTGAGTTCGACGTTCGAATCCCGTTAGCAAATAAATATTGAACTATCATCGATAGTCTGTCGTCTGCAGCTAACAAACATCTGAATAACAACGCCCCGCACAAGTCATCTCCGTACAAGATAAGAGATTGCGACATAATAAAGTTGAACATCGTTGAGAACAAAGATTATGATGAACTGATAGCTGGTGGCTATTACAAAAACTTGTTAGAGGTATGCTTATAACAAATAGGATAGGTGTAATTACTGAAAGTGAAATCTTGGCCATTTTGATGCAGCTAGATTTAAGCTTTGTCTTTTAAAGTGGGAATTATTTTTGTTTGTTCCCATTAGCACAATCAAATAACAATAAACCCCTTTTAGATTGATTTGCATACTACAGACTTATTTCTCCTTTTTTCCACTTGAGTTCAGGACACCCCTATTCATGAAAATCTCCCTACTAACAAGTAATTAGTATGAAGCGCACGCAATTCTTCAACCCCAGTCTTAAACGAAAATGGACTCATAAAGTGGTCTGAGAACAGTAGGCTTAATTGATACAGTCTTCAGTTGACGTTCTTTTAACACAGTGCCCGCCAAACATCCAAAATTCAAAAACTAGGATCGGTTTCTTAGCTCTTGTTCGAGCGCTACTTGAATAGAAATTGAAATGATTAATGATATAGAAAAAAGCTTATTGAATATACAAATACAATTATATTTTTGAACAGTAGGATTACTAATCACAAATTCACAAAGCATCCTAACCCGCATGTGTGATTTTTGTCTGAAAAGTGGTAATGAGTAAACATGACGTCATAACGCACACTTTCAGAGCGTCAGGCTGAAAATATGGCGCATATAATTTGTCGGACAACATAATCAGTTGATTTAAAAAATATTCATTCAATTGTGAAAAAATTAGCAGGTTGATGATAGATTTTTATTGGATTGAATAGTTGACGCTGACTGGATATGTGAATCATGTGAGTAATAAATTTTTTAGGGAATTCAGTCATATGATATAATTTACTTATTTTCTGCCTTTACAGTTTCGCTTCTGTAGATGGCTGAGGTGCAGCCGAAACTGTAAAGGCAGAAAAGAAGTAAATTATATATTACAGACGGTGGAGGGCCGATTGTCGCAGTATTCTTGTCGGTCGAATATCAATTCATTATCTATTAAACAAAATTTAAAAAAAGTGATGGTCGTAAATGTTTGGAACATCACAGGATTACCGCCTTTCACAATTGCTTACTTGAAAACAGCGCGTTTACGAACGTGGTAGGCTCATCAAAATGAAGTAACACAAGAATAGTAATCAAGTCAAGAAACAGGGCCTATATAAATTTTATGTTGACTGGTTGAAAAAATATTGTAACGTGCGAAGATGTCATAATTAGTAAGAATAAAATAGACCCTGAATACGCCTCTGCCTGGGCGGAGCCTTTCATTTCTTTGCGTCGCGCCGCTCCACACATTCGAACATTCGAATAGCTTGCTAAAATGACGTAGAAATTTCTAGAAATGAGCATCCAAATATATAAAGGGAGAAGCCTGACTGAAAGGGCAGTGAATATCCAGAGCGGGATCAGCTAAGTACGAAGTGTAATAAATAAATAAGATAATGTAAATAGATATTAGTGGCTTTGTAGTTGAAGTTTAATAGTAGTGAACGAGAAATAAATTGTATAGTGTTTGTTTTAGTTGCTCCAAAGAAAATAAAACTTTTATCTTCTTTCCATTCATTAAATAGTGACTTTTATTCTAACAATAAACAGTTCCTTTAAGAGTAATGAACATTACAATATGTTATAATACTAAAAATGCAAAGACAAGTCAAAACACAGTTGAAGCCAAATATTAGTGAAAAGAAAAGGACTCGAGTCGCGAAATTAGCTCAAAAATGAAGATTTACGTTTGCGCAACGAAACAATGCTAGTGTTGTCCATATAAATAATAGTGGTATTTAAAATTGAAGCAAAATATTAAGAGAAACGGATCACAATAATAAATTTAATATTGTAAACATCTTCAGAAATTAAATACATACAACTCACGAATAATTTCATTCCTCTTCCTCTACAACTTCTACCACAGACGGTTTTTTATTTTTGCTAACAATTCAATGCTGTCGAAGCTCGTCAGCCACTGGAATGTTTTACTAGATAAAATTTTGATGCACCTCTAAGTTATCTACTAACAATCTTGTTGTTATTGTAACGAATTTCCTTAAAAATCTAGAATATTAAAGATAATTCTAGTAGCCTCTCGAAAGACTGTATAATTGTTCCAGGCCAGCGCAGGTAAACAAAAGAGATCCTACTTTCGCCCTTTATTGAGAGACAATGTCGTTTACTCCGAGAGATCACAGAGTGAATCAAACAGTTGAAGATTAAAAAAATTGAAGAATGATCTAGATGATGAAAGCACATTTTTAGCAGCTCATGAATGCTTGTTACTTCAGATATTTCGCAAATTACCATCTCCCACAATTACTGAGCTTGACATCAAGCAGTTTGGGCAAACTTACGAAACAGCAGCTTCCATTTAGTACTAGTTTCAAGTTGACTATTTGATAGGTACATAATTTATGCATGTACAAACTCAAAAATACATTTTAATCTTCATTGTTTAGTTATTAAATGACGGGAGGTCAAGTTCTGTACCTTAAAATAATAATTTGATCTTTATCAAAGCTATATAAAAAATACACCAAAAGTAGACAAATTTTCATCCAATAATAATAATTCATTCTAATAAGCTTCAAATTCGCGTCAAACAAGTCATTGAATGAATTCCGGACAGATTTGACAACTGTTTATTATAATAGTGACACCGACGGCTAAAGTTGTAACTAAATTTTTATCTACTTGAAAAAACTTTAGTTGCCATATCCCTAATGTCATATATATCTATGGGCATTGTTTCACTTGAAACAAGTAATTGAATAATTTAATTTTCCACAATCACTGAGCTTAAATTAAAGTAATTTGTGCAAACCTACGAAACAGCAGCTTTTATTTAGTACCAGTTTCAAGTCTGTAAATAGTATAGTTGCTGAGAACTCAGCGTCACGCCAGCCAGCCAGACAGCCAAAGTGAATATAATAGCGCTTTTTTCCAAAAAATGCGCTAACAAACTATGGAGCAGATCAATATAAATTTAGGGGATATGGATAATTCTGAAAATGAATATTAGTTGCAATATTACTGTTAAGTAATTTTCAAAAATATTTATTTTACTATTTCATAAGAACTGAAATATAACCGCCATCTGTCACTTTAACAATGGCAACTGTCACTTTGACAATGATAGCTTTTACTTTTTTTTTAGTTTTTTACTAATTGATGCGACTTTCTAAATTTCTGAAACAGCGATGAAACTGGCCAAAGCTACAGATTCAAGAAAATAAGTAACGGGTGATCGTAAAAACAAAAGTCGAACTCATTCTGATACTAATAACATCCGAAACCGCATGTCAATATCTTGTGTTATTCGCGAGATATTGAAATAAATAGTTTCTACCCTAAAATGGGTACTAACCCATATCGGTTCGAATTTTAGGGTATAAAACTCAATTACTGACATGTTGCTCATTCTGTGCAGCAATTTTCAGATTTCAATTATGCATAGTTCAGCAGTAATTACTTTTTCAATTTTCGTTTCAATCTTTATCTAAAACTGGGTGTATGTATAAGAAAATCTAGCAGTTTGTGCAAACCTATAAAATATCATCTTTCATTTAGTACCTGATTCAAGTCTGTAAGTGCTGTAGTTGCTGAGATCTCAGCGTCACACCAGCCAGGCAACCAAAGTGCATATAATAGCGTTTTTAGCGCATTTTTTGGAAAAAAGCGCTATTATATTCACTTTGGCTGTCTGGCTGGCTGGCGTGACGCTGAGTTCTCAGCATTTATACTATTTACAGACTTGAAACTGGTACTAAATAAAAGCTGCTGTTTCGTTTGCACAAATTGCTTTAATTTAAGCTCAGTGATTGTGGGAAATTGAATTATTCAATTACTTGTTTCAAGTGAAACAATGCTCATAGATATTTATGACATTAGGGATATGGCAACTAAAGTTTTTTCAAGTAGATGAAAATTTAGTTACAACTTTCGCCGCGGGTGTCACTATTATTATGTACAGTTGTCAAATCTGTCCGGGATTCATTCAATGACTTGTTTGACGCGAATTTGAAGCTTATTAGAACGAATTATCATTTTTAGATGAAAATTTGTTTACTTTTGGTGTATTTTCTTATATAGCTTTGATAAATATCAAATTATTATTTTAAGGTACAGCACTTGACCTCCCGTCAGTCAATAACTAAACAATGAAGATTAAAAGGTTTTTTTTGATTTGTACATGCATAAATTATGTACCTATCAAATAGTCAACTTGAAACTAGTACTAAATGGAAGCTGCTGTTTCGTAAGTTTGCCCAAGCTGCTTGATTTCAAGCTCAGTAATTGTTAGAGATGGTAATTTGCGAAATCTCTGAAGTAACAAGCATTCATGAGCTGTCAAAAATGCACTTTCATCATCTAGATGATTTTTAGTTTTTTCCTTCATCTAGATGATTCTTCCATTTGTCATATATTATTGAGCATCTGTCTTAATTTTAAATTTAATTTGCTTGCAAGTATATTTCCAAAGGAGATTCATGTACAAAACTTAGGGAATAGCCGGATCAGGGATTACATTTTTTGGGGTGAATGAATAACAGCCTCAGAGTTAATACAATAAAGGCAGAAAGTATGAACAAGATGATGAATGAATATTTCATCAATTTTGCGAAAAATTTGTCAGGGGGTTGGATTCAATGGATCGCTTGCGAGAAATAGTTTAACGAGAAAACAGTTCGTAGAAGAAGAAGCAGAAGGAAATGAATATATGGTTTATGTGTCAATCATGTTAAATAATTTAATTATTAATATGTTGATCAGTTTCATTAATGATTCTAAAAATATTATTAAATGTGTGAGTAGCATCATTCATAATGTAGGATTTTTTTTAAATCCTTAAATCTAGAATGAACCGGTTCCTCTCAAAATTCTTGTTTGCGAAGTGCAATCCCAAATTTTTATTTGCAAAATAAATCTCAAACATTCGCAACATGACAGTGCTCTTCTGTACGACAGATTTCCAGAGTTATGATTAATTATGATGTCGATAAAATGTTAATTAAAAATGATAAATGACAAATGTAAATTTAGCAAATTAAATCCATCATGCACTAGATTTACATTACGATATCCAGATTTAATCGATCTAAATAGTTTTGATGCATTAAAAAAAACATACTTAATCAAAATTATTTTATAATTTATTTGTAGTGTATTACAACAATCACCTTTTTAGAAAATGTTCCATCAAAACAAGATTCAATATTAAAGGTGAAGAGATTCCAAACAGTTTTAGTTCTGAATTTTGACTGTTTTTAACGTTGTTTCAAAAAATATTTTAACGCAATAAAAATTCTCCAAATAATTTTGAAAAAAAATCTTTAAGGTGAGAGTTGATTCAAATAATTTGGAATATTCATATTGCCGTAAAACATTCCTTAGCTCAAAGGAACGCTTCTAAACCAACTAGAATCAGAGTTCGAGGTACCAACCAACTTATTCAAATAGACATAAACAGAAAATTCGTTATGTACGAAATTATTTCTTCCTAATGCGCGATCTCATGACCAGGAGTCAAATTAACTTGGATTTATTAAACTGGATTTCGATTTATCTAATTTATTTGATTGGCCAGTGATGACACAAAAAAATGCAGAAATTGATATTGTTACCAAGGAAATAAACCACCTCATCCGAATTAATTTAATTAGAGGTCCTGAAATCGGCCATAGCTGTCTTAAAAAATAAGGGCGACTGCCAATTGCACCAGACCAGATATAAATTAAATATCGCATTGGCCACCTGCGCAAACGCCTTAAACCAAGTAAACATAAAAATGACCAACTGCACCCAAGGATTAATTTCCAGTAAACGCAGAACATGTATCGTAAGGGCTTCCTTTTTATCTAAATTCTAGTTCCCAAACCAATTTTTACTAACTCTATTTTATCATGTTAAATTCTAGTGTGATTTATTTTTAATTTATTAATAAGCTGTAAAAGTGAACCTCACTTCATTGAAAAGTATATAAATCCATATATTTCTTATTTGAAGTATCGTATAATATATTGTTTGAGAATCACTGCTTTACGCATTCGGCTTCTCTTCTAATTGATGCATTCGAGTAGTCTCTCATTTTTCACGTAATACACCTTAATTATATTGTTTTTGTTGTTGTTGTTGTTTTTTACTTATGAAACGTTGAACGAAGATTTGCATGAATGTTCTGATATTTTAAATCAACTATTATAATTCTTCTAGGTTAGTGGATAAACAAAAGAAACGTGCTATTTACCACTTTTCGCATAGTTTTCTTTTAATGAAATTGGATTGAATATTTATCATTCCTTCAAGTAAAAAGTAAGATGCATTGCGAGGAGTCACGTTAAAATCTTGAATAGGAATCACTATTTTTATTTCGGATTCGGATAGAGTATCGAATTTTACCTGGAACTTGAGAATTTAACGAATTTTGGTCGAATTTTGATCACTGGGCGATCACTAGCTTGATTTGGTTGTCAATAGCACCAAAATAGTTTTGAATACATGTCTCAAACATGAAATGGGAAGTTAAATTATAAGAACAGTTATAAATTGGTGCTAACTCATTTTTATAAATGTATTTCCTGCAATTTTTTTAAATGCACGGTCATGCAATTCATAATTTTCTTTCGAGCTCAATATTCAATATAAAACATTGAAGTAAAAAATTAAATATCAAATTACTAGGAAAAAGCAGAAAATAAGATATTAAATATAACAATTCTATTTATTTTCGTGTATGATTATAACAGTAAATTTTTTTACAGACTTTATATTTATTTTAACACGATGGGATATCCGTTGTTACATATTTAAGATAAAATTATATAATTTGTTTTTTGTTTCGTGACACACGCGAAATAGAATGAGTTATCAAAAATAGATGAGATAGAACTCACTCTGATGAGTTTATTGCCTTTTGGATGCTAGTTATTTGCTGAAAAATTGAAGACATGTTTCGTTTCTCGTGCATTCTAGTGCACGGTGATTCCCAACTCGGCACATTTACAGGTAGTCTCTGCTAATGACTCCCCAACTCGGCACATACAAGTATCTCAGGTACCTGCAATGATACCCAACTCGGCACACTTGCAGGTAGTCTGGACATTCTAATATTTTTAAATAAAATAAAATAAATTTTATAGTTTTTTTTTTTATAATCATACAAAATTTGACATACAATAATACAAAATCAAAAAATAAGTAGGCTGCATCATACAATAAAAATAATAATTTCAGCGTGATCGTGGATTAACCTTTTTGTCGTTATTACTCGATCTCTTGACTCGCTCATAATATGGAAAAATGCTTTGCATTTTCGATTAACACACCGCTACTTCACTTCACCAGATAAAAATTTTCGATTTGATTTACTGAATTTATGTTGTTCTACAATCAATAGTGTTTTTCCACATTGGCTAGCTATAGTTGGCGAATTGATTTCTTTGATGTTGTTGATTGAACTGTTGGATTGATAATAGATGACTACTAAATAAAACATTTTAATTTATATTTTTCTTAGGCGTTAAGCCGATAATAGGGATGGGTTTTTCTGCAAACACTTGTTTAAGATGTGCCGAGTTGGTCATAAGGATTACCACCAACCCTTGACTTATGTACCATCGGGAGATTAAATGTGCCGAGTTGGGGTGTGCCCCTAGTGCACTTGGAACATTATAATTTAATTCGCAACTGCCGCAAACTGAAGTTTCTCACCGATTTTTCTAATGATATTACACGTCTTTTAATTGTTTTGGAGGAAATGGCAAATACTCAGGTGAAATTGTAATTGAAGATTTTTTGATATAAATCATTTGATTTAAAATACAATTTAAATCAGTATGATTTTTTTAAAATTTGATGTGAATAATTTCTTGATTTTTCTTGTATTTTTCATTGATTCAGTTATATACAGCAGAGCAAAATCACAATTTGCATGAAATTTTTCTTCAATATCTTTAATAACTAAATAGAAAATGAAATTCTTCTATATTCTATATAATCAAACACAAAATCTCATCTTTCTACAGTTGATCGTTTTGGATCTACCCAACAGATTCCAAGAATCTGTCAAGTAAAATGCGCTTTTAGCCAAGTCGGTTGCTATAGAAGCAGTAGGCCCTTATTCTTATACTACAAAATTCCTAAATACTGATTTCCAAAATTCTACGACTACCAACAGATCTGAATTAATGCGCAAAATTAAAAAATAAATTCCTACTGAAGTGCACTTCCGGTTCAGTCTATTGTTATGAAAATAGTAGGCAATCATTCAGATGCTACAGCAGACTGAAATACCAAATTTCAATATTCTACACCTGATCGTTTCGAATTTATGTGAAAAATTCCAAAAGACTGTCAAGTAAAGTGCACTTCCGGGTCGGTGGATCTCAATAAAAATAGGATATGAGCATCTAAATGGTATAATTGTTCTAAATACTGAATTCTAACAATCTACGTTCAATCGTTTTGGATTTATGCGAAAAATTCAAAAAATGTTTCGAATAAAGTGCTCTTCCAGCTTAGTCGATAGCAATCATAATGCAAGGTGTACAACTAGATATTATAAAATTGTCTAATACAAAATATAATATTCCATGACTGATTGCTTAGAATTTATGCGGAAAATTCAAAAAGTCTGTCAAATAAAGTGCACTTCCGGCCCAGCCGATTGTTACAAAAATAGAAGATGACCATTGAGATGCTACAGCAATTTCAAATGCTAAATTCCAGTATCCTATGGCTGATCATTCTGAATTTATGAGGAAAATTTAAAAAAAAGTTTCAAGCAAAGTGTACTTTCGGTTTAGCCGATCGCAATTATAATGCAAGATGTACAATAAGATGTTATAGAAGTGCTTAATACGAAATTTCAATATGCTACGGCTAATCATTCTAGATTTATGCAAAAAATTCAAAAAAAGTTCCAAGTAAAGTGCACTTTTGGCTAAGCCGATTCTTACAAAAATAGCAGATGACCATTCTGATACAACATCAAGTTCAAATACTGAATTTCAACATCCTACAGTTGATCATCCTGGATTTATTAGAAAAATTCGAAAAATGTTTCAGGTAAAGTGCACTTCCGGTACAGACGATTGAAACCATAATGCGAGGTGCATAACTAGACCCTATACCAGTTTTAAATACAAAATTTCAACATTATACGTTCAACCAGTTTTGAGATTTGCGAGTTACGCACGAACGCACGAACATAAGTACCGACATCAAGCCAAAAATAGTCAAAATGGATTCAGGGATGCTTTGTACAAGTAAGTAAAAATTAAGAAATTAGTAAAATCAAAGATTTTCGATTTTTTGTTCTTGAAGCTAGTTACATATTCATTTATATCCAATCTGTTTTCGGACTTTCGGAGTCTATGATTGTGCTAGAAATTGATTAAAAATGTCTTATTCCTATTTAGAACACTCTCTTAAAAGTTTTCCAGCATCAATTTTTATGCCACCCGTAACCAAAATGGCACAGGTCCAATTTGCATACAAGTTTATCTTACTTGAAATGCTTTTAGAGTTCCCCTGTGTACGTTTACTTTTATTGATCTTGGTCGCCCATATTTGGCGTATCATCTCATCTGTATATGTACAGGATGCACAAAATTAAATTGATGCACTCGTGTGTGTGTGTTTACTTCGCCTGACGTTTACACATTACAGTTGAGCAATAGAGCGATGGACGATCAACGCATACTTCACTCGATTATTGTAATAAGAGCTCTGTGGAAATGAAAGTCAGGACCGTATCAAATAGTTTCATGAATTATTTAATCATACTGCATGGATGCAATGCGTAAGAACTCCGCAACAAGAACTATTTGCAGAAGATGATTACATAACACTGATTTCAGATTCTGCACTAATTGCTACTGATGCAGTGTGATTTTAAGCAGGATGTTCCACTACTCATTGGCTATTAGATTTTTTACAAAAAAAGAAAGTTACTGTATTATCTGTAGTTTCAGGAAAGTAAGCCAATATTAACGATAATTTCTCCACAGTATAAAAATGTCATTTGATACAGTTAAATTCGTAGTTTACTGTTGAGTAGCAAAAATAGAAAATTATTTCATGAGCTAATAATAGAGTATATTTTTCAGACGGTAAGGAGATGAAGTCTATAATTTATTTGATTTCTTTCCTAGCCTAATAGTTTCGGCCATATCTTGATCATCCTCAGAAGAGGAAAGATTTTTTTTCATTATTTGCACTTATTAGCCGTCAAGTTTAGAACATGAGCTAAAGATGAATCTTTTAAACATCCAACTGAAGAATGATGACACAACTAAAATGAAAATAAAAGACCCTTTCTCTTTCAAAACAGCCCTTTCAGTTCCTATTGTCGTCGAAACAAAAACTTAACGCAGGAACTTTAAGCTCGGCACCAGTGTGTGTCGTCGCTTCCGACCAATCAATATCAAGTTGCTATTTCTGCAGTGAAGCACTAAGCTCGGAATTAAGCACCGAAGTTGATCTTTCACGCTGTGGGACTTTTCCATCTGATTGCGCGCTTTTGCAGACCAAAATCGATCTGAGATGTGTATTATTAATGCAGTCCGCGAACTATGAGAATGAATTAGAAGAATCAGTGCGCTTGGTGCTAAGGCTGGGTTTACACTTCACTCTAGGAAACTATACTGGGTGTTTTTTTAAAATGCTCGCTTATCGATATCTTGAGAACTGATTTAGCTAGAAATCTGAAACTTTGTACATGGACCTTAATGAGTAAGCTGCATCAATTGAAAATATTTTCAAAATGGCAACACTTATACCGGAAGTCGACATCAACTTTCTTATTCTAAATGACCTTATATTTAAAAAAAACTACTTTTTAATTGAAATTCTGTATATTTTATTTGAAACTTTGACGTTTTGATCCTTTGACCAAAGAACTTCTTCTTCAGAACATTATATTTTGAATTTTCCTCTTTTTTTTAATGGGATTTTATTGAAGCAACTATGGCTTTATTTTAAACAGTATCTGAAATAATCACATTTTCAAAATTTTTGACAGATGCATGCAGTTACTAAAAAACGAATATCTCGAATTAACGTAATTGAAAAAAATCAAGTTTATGCATAAGTGCTCACAATAAAATAGGTTTTTTCATGATGTCAATGATTTTCATAAATATTATAAAGGGTGCAGTATACAAAGTGGCTTCAAAATTTGAGAACTAAAATGTTAAAAAACTCAAATTTCTCAAATGGAGAAACTTTGAATTCTACTGTAAAGGACAAGAAAAATTTATCATTAGAACCATGTATCTATTTCTAAAGGTTCTTGATTAGTAGCTGCATGCATCTGTAAAAAAAAATAAAAATACAATCATTTCAGAAATTGTTTTAAATAATCATAGTTGCTTCCTAATATAGAGAGCTCAAAAATATAATAAAATATAGAGTGCTCCATTTAAAATGAGAAAGTTGATGTCGACTTCCGGTATAACCGCAAGTATCGTAATTTTGAAAATATTTTAGATTAACTCGGCTTTATCATTAAGGCCCATGTGCAAAGTTTCAGATTTCTACTTATATCATTTCTCAAAAAAACATCCTATATATTTAATATTGTCCATATGACAATATATAAATTGTAGAGTTAAATTTTACAAATGAAATCTTTTTTTTATGAATAGACTTCATTAAAAACTGTTTCATTTCATTACTTTATATAGTATTGTGACGTGCGAGAGTGAGGGGGGAGCTCGTAAACACGACGTAGTATGGGGAGGAGCTTCTTGTCGTCGCTTACGCCACACCGCGTCGCAGCACATCACCCCTCCCAATGGAAGCCTCTAGTGATTTCTAGAAATGGAAAGAGGCGAGAAATGGAAAATTCGAGAAAACAATATTTCTCTATATAAGGCCAAGCAAAAGACGTGTAGTACAGTACAGTAATAAGAGTAATAGTGTGAAATAAATATCGAACAGTGACAGTAAAGTGAACAGTGTGTATAAATAGTGAAATATAAATATCTGTGACCTTGATTAAATTAGAATTAAGAGAAAAATAAATAAATATAGTGTTATTAGTGACATAATGAGAATAAAACTTTTATTTCATTTAGATTATTAAATAGTGACTTTTATTTAATCACAAACTGATTCTTCGCGCAATAAACATTACAGTATATAATGTTTCACTTCATAAGCTGAGAGAAAAACTTAGTGAAACCAAGAAAATCTAATGAGATATTTAATGGCAAATTAAAAAAGTTACATGCAAGGAAACACAAATATTATTAAATTATGATTAATAATTATTATTCATTGGAAAAACACAATAAAATTTTTTACACACAGGTTGGCTACAGTTGTGGCGTTTGTTAGTTTATAGTATGATATGGTACGAGTTAACACGTTTCGTTACTGATTTGATTTAGATATATCATGTAAACGTAGCAGCACGTGACGTTACGAATTTAATGACGTGAAACCTTTTGTTGAAAAATTTCAGTACCTCTCTTGATCTTGATTCTGGTGAAATGTAATTTTTGATAGAATATCATTTCAAAATGTCAAATTTCAATCACTACTATGTAAGTAAATATATATTGAACTTTGAATAGATATCTATATATAACAGTATTGGAATAGCTTGTAATGTTTATATTTTATTTGGAATATTATAACTCTCACGTTTGGCTCATGTTTGAATGGTATATTCTACAATAAGTATTGGATTGGCCTTTATTCTCAACGAGCGAAAAGTTTACGGTTTACGCCATTCTAAACATGTTGTAGGCTATACTTTCTCTAACAAGGTTTTGGAAACTCACCAATATTTCAGAAGGAGCTTAAAAAATTATTAAATGTCAAATGCAAAACCAGAATGAATGGGGATACCGTTTGAGCACGGCGGTCAGTTTTGTCCTAATCCCATAGACCATTTGAGCATTTTCCTTTCAATCCATATGAACCATTCAAGCACAATTTATTATCTTAATCTTTCAATCCCAAATTAATGTTTCTTCTTTAGATGTCGAAAATTACGAGTTGAAATAATTAGCAAACTTGGATAACAAATTGTTTTTTTATCTATTACAAATATTCTTTAGATAATATTTAGCAGACTTGATATAAATCTCTGCTTTTTCTAACAAGAGCCACATTAAAATTGTAACAAATAAATTCTTTCGGAACTATTTTGTTATTCTTGTAATGTATAATTATTCCGAAGGATGGCCACACTACGAATCACAACTGTCAAATTGGAGCAGACAACACACGTTCGCGACAATTAGATTACACTACAATGAAATGTCAACCAACTGATAGAAAATATCTCAAGAATGTTCCAAATCATAGCTAAAATAAATATCACAATAAATAAGCAGAACAAACAATTAAGATGTCTAAAATATTTCACATTTGTGAAAATATATTTGAAATTTCAATCACTAATGATGATCACTTGATTCAATAGGAACTGTGATTGTTGAAAAAGTATAATGTACAATACGTAAAGAATCATCTATCACTCGTCTCCGTCCCTTGTGTAAAATAGATAATTTTCTACACTTGTTGTACAATATACTATTATTTTATTATAAACAAATAATGGTCTATGCCCAAATGAATATTTGAATTGTGAGGCAGTAACCATGGTAGTAACCAAACTAACAGCTTCTGATTTGTCGAAATGATTCTAAACGGCATACGGAATCATTCTAAACGACATTTTGGAATATCATTGGTTCCAACATTATTTTTGGTTATGAAATATGCAAATTCCAAAACAGTGTTAGAGAAACTTCCTTATTAGTCCAGTCCGTAGAGTCTATCAATTGACATCAATTCCAAAAGTTTTGAAACTCTAATTGAATGTTTTTGAATAAATAAAAACAAACTATTAAATTTTACAGAAGTTTACAATAAACGGAGCATTGTTTGAATTGCAAAAAATGTTTTAATGCTGTGTTTTTGCATCGAAAATTGCAAAAGTTCTGCGAACTGCTAATACCGCTTGTAACAGAGTTTCACACCATGCATTGAGTTTGCAACTATGTAAGAGTTACGGAATTTCGTTTATTTTTAGCGCATTTTTCCGAAAAAAGCGCTATTATATTCACTTTGGCTGTCTGGCTGGCTGGCTGGCTGGCGTGACGCTGAGATCTCAGCAACTATACTATTTACAGACTTGAAACTGGTACTAAATAAAAGCTGCTGTTTCGTAGGCTTGCACAAATTGCTTTAATTCAAGCTCACTGATTGTGGAAAATTGAATTATTCAATTACTTGTTTCAAGTGAAACAATGTCCATAGATATCTATGACATTAGGGATATGGCAACTAGAATTTATTAAAGTAGATAAAAATTTAGTTACAACTTTCGCCGCGGGTGTCGCTATTATTATGTACAGTTGTCAAATCTGTCCGGGATTCATTCAATGACTTGTTTGACGCGAATTTGAAGCTTATTAGAATCAATTATTATTATTGGATGAAAATTTGTTCACTTTTGGTGTATTTTTTTTTATATAGCTTTGATAAAGATCAAATTATCATTTTAAGCTACAGCACTTGACCTCCTGTCAGTCAATAACTAAACAATGAAGATTAAAAGGTATTTTTGAGTTTGTACATGCATAAATTATGTACCTATCAAATAGTCAACTTGAAACTAGTACTAAATGGTAGCTGCTGTTCCGTAAGTTTGCCCAAACTGCTTGATTTCAAGCTCAGTAATTGTGAGAGATGGTAATTTGCGAAATCTCTGAAGTAACAAGCATCCATGAGCTGTCAAAAATGCGCTTTCATCATCTAGATGATTCTTCCATTTTTTATATGTTCATGTTTTTCATTCTAATTTGTTTGAAAAAAAAAACAGAAAAATATATGTATCTATATTTCTACCTACGTCCTAAGATAAAGTAAAAAATGGAAGAATCATCTAGATGATGAAAGCGCATTTTTGACAGCTCATGAATGCTTGTTACTTCAGAGATTTCGCAAATTACCATCTTCCACAATCACTGAGCTTGAATTAAAGCAATTTGTGCAAACCTACGAAACAGTAGCTTTTATTTAGTACCAGTTTCAAGTCTATAAATAGTTTAGTTGCTAAGAACTCAGCGATACGCCAGCCAGCCAGCCAGACAGCCAAAGTGAATATAATAGCGCTTTATTCCAAAAAACGCGCTAAAAATCTGACGTGGACATCACGTGACTTACTTGTATATCATTGGATATATTTTTTGCATGTAATAATATGATAATCAAATACAGAATTCCATCGTTCCACGACTATTCGTTCCAATACTCTTCAGCCGATTGTTTCGGATTTATGCGAAAAATTCCAAAAGACTGTCAAGTAAAGTGCACTTTCGGCTCAGTCAATCTCAATGAAAATAAGATATGAGCATCTAGACGATACTATAGTCTTGAATACTGAATTTTGACATTCTAAACTCAATGGTTTTGAATTTATGCGGAAAATTCAAAAAATGTTTCGAGTAAAGTGAACTACCGGTTCAGCCGATCGTAATCATAATGCAAGGTGTACAACTAGATGTTATAGAAATGTTTAATAGGAAATATCAATATTCTATGACTGATTGTTTTGAATTTATGCGGAAAATTCGAAAAGTCTGTTATATAAAGTGCATTTCTGGCTCAGCCGATTGGTACAAAAATAGAAATGACCATTAAAATGCTACAGCAATTTCAAGTACTGAATTTTAGTATCCTACGGCTAATCATTCTGGATTTATGCGGAAAATTCTAAAAAGTTTCAAGTAAAGTGTACTTCCGGTACAGAAGATTGCAACCATAATGCGAGGGGCACATCATGACCCTATACCAGTCTTAAATACAAAACTTCAGCATTATAAGTTTGACGGGTTTTGGGATTTGCGACTTAACACATAAATACGTCCCAAAATCAAGCCAAAAGTAGTCAAAATGGATTCAGGGATGCTCAAAACGGATATATCCATCAAAATCTTGATATGTTAATTTTGTCGGTTTCATAATACTTAATTTAACTTTGTACAAGCAAAAAAGATGTTGTAAATAAGACACCTTCAAGCTTGAAAGTAATATCATACATAATTAATATTATTATTATTAATATGAAAATAGAAATCACGAATAACAATGAGAGTAAAATCTGAATCTGCCTATCTTCTCTCCCTATTAATGCTTTCAGCACCCTCATATTTTTACAAATGTACTCGCGGAAACTATCGTCCCCCTGAATCGTTGCAGCGCTCCCTAAGGGACGATATCACTCACATTGGGAATCACTGGTTTACATGGTTGCAAAATTATAATATCTTAATTGCTATTTCCTACAATTTCTACTATTTGCAGAACTTTTATATTTTTTTTTCGGGCTTATAATCCCGATTTTAAATACCTCCTATTTGAAAAATCAGACTAATGCCTGGTTGCATGAACGTTCATTAGCTAAACAGTTCTTCAAAAATGAACAATATCAAATCGAGTTCTTGACAGCAATGCTAAGCAACTGATTTGACGGATGAATTCGATTGGATATTGTTCGTTTTTGAAGAGCTCTTTAATTAATGCACGTTCATGCAACCAGGCCTAAGTATTGTTTGAATGTACATTTAAATTTTTTTGTAGTTTGAAAAAATTTGCAATTATTATAAAATTTTTTGCTTTACTCATAATTTTGACAGTTTACTCAAGTTTGTTGCTTTTAGGCTACCGCCCTCCGCCTTTGGCATCTGCGAATATTACCAAGCGATGTATTTTTGAAAACTATCAAAATTATTTTGTGATTATTATTAATCCAAGGGCATAATAGTTCAAAGTTTTCTGGAAATTATGTAAATGAATATTTTTTTGTCGATTATTACACAAATTACTATATTTGATTTGATTGCTTAATTGGAATTATCTATTGCAAGTTGCTATTCATATAAAATTCGCAACATTTCTAATCAAGTAGCTTAAATTTCGTGACACAGGCTTACTTGAAAATGTTTTACTCCAAGAACTGGAATACCAACATTTTCTAACAATATAAAAAACCAAATAAATCCCTGGGAATCGGAGCAAGTATTTATTACAGAGCTTTATTGTACAAGTGTAAATGCGGCTTTATCTCAGCTCAGGAACAGAGCTAAAGCTTTTAACCGAGAGATCAATGAAGACTATTAGATTTATCACGAAGGGTGCAGGAGCATTTTTAAGTGATTGTTGGGATGTTCAAATTTAATTCAGAATGGAATTTAATTATTCACTACTATACTCTCGGGATTAAGTTGTGACCAGAGGCGTAGAATAGGATTTCCCAAGGGAGACCTCTACTGACATTTATCAGGAGCTAGTAAGGACTAAAATATCTCTGCAGGATCAAATATTTATGTTGACAATATTCTATCTAACTTTTGAGGACTGCAGCTTATAATCTCATTTGCTAGGATATGTGTAAAAACGTAACTATAGTCTAAAAGAAAATTAATGTCACTATCAGGATTCATGCCACAGCCTGAAAATTAATAATTTCTTGGAGTACAAAATTCAATTTTTTTCTACAGCCTCCTCTGAATTTAAAATTTGTTGCACCTGTCACCGATACATTTGTTAAGTTTTTTTTTTATTGAGTCTAAATATCAATTTGTGCTCTATACTCCCTTATTGTGTGTTTGACAATTATCAAAATATAGAATTTGAGGACCTTAGGATAAATCTTCTATGCAACACATGTGTAAACAAGTATTACGACATTCAAACAGTTTTTGGGACAATGATGAATTGTAAGTAAAAATATTGTTCAACTGTTGTAATAATACGATAAAGTTCTATTGGTAATTTTTTCTGTTTCCAGAAATAATTTCCTCATAATATTGATTAAAAAATAAATGTAACTCACCAAAAATAAAAGTAATAAAACTGAATAAAAATTCATTGTCTATCCACCACAAAAAAAAATCTGCAAAATTATCCTGCTATGTCAACTATTTGAGTCACTCGCGGCACAGACTTCTTCACTGAATTCTCATCTCTTTTAGCAGATCCCTCTGATGTGGAATCACGCCGCTGACTGCAAGAACCATCCTGGGGCCCGCCTCTTTGTACCCCAATAGCGTTCATACAAGAACCAGCACCGCCAGAAGTACTGTTACATCGGCGATGTCCACTCAAGAGCAGACTGTCAATTAGGAGAGACGTACAGCATTCGTGTACGCAGGTTGATGAGTTTCTTGTTTAAGCTGGATGCACTGAATTTGGAATGGTTTGACATGTTGAAGGAATTTTCCAAGTAAGGAATACTTCAAATACAAACATTTAAAAAATACTTTTCCTAGTTAGCAAACTATGTTTGAAAAAACTGATGTTTTATTGCAGATTTGGCCATCGACCTTCATCCCATAAAAATATATAATAATAATAATTACTAAAAACCTGTGGCAAAAAAAAATCAAATATTATTATTATTATTAATTTATATTGTTAGAAGATTCGCTCCCTTCTGAATTATTTAAAAGGACTAGCAAATAATATTCTAAAAACTGCAAGAATCACATTGATTTTTTTTTGCATATTAAAAATCCAATAATCGGATCTATTCTGTAATTCAATCGATAATTATATATCTATTTTATCCAATGAACTGACTAAAATTCTGAATGAAAATTGTTTTTTATAATTGTTTCTATTTGTCAAAAAACTTATCGATTGATAATAAACTAATGATAGTGTTATAGAATACGAGTCTATTTGGTGTCACGTGTGTGAAATTGACGAATCAAATTATGGTTACACTGATAATCGCCCTAGAAAGACTACCAATTTTCAAGCAACCAAGATGTATACGAGCATATGCTTGATTTGAATTTGATTAATATTTATAATTCTGGCAGTTCTTTCAAATGTGCCGTTTTCAAGTTAACCGCCATCCATCTGCCATCGAGCTGTTACCAAGCATCACAGTATCTAAAGCTGTTAAAACAATATATGACCAATAACATGAAGAATTTATTTTGGTATGTGTATTATAATAATAATATTTTGCTATTTGCTAAGGTCAATTGCCTCATACGGCCCCTTCGGCAAATGAGTTTTGAATCCAAGATCTTTTGGGTATGAACCGACCGCACATAACCGTAAAGACCATTAGTATCTAACTATTCACAAAATTTTGTGTAATATGTATTTAATCTCATAGTCTCTAAATTAAAATGCGTGGTTTTCACTAATAATAGCTCTGGAGAGATGCTTTCAACATTTTAAAGCATCAATTAAAATTTGAGAAAATTGTAATTAATTTCGAACTTCACAATGGAAAATAATTCACAATTTAAAGTAAAAGATTTCAACGCTTGATCAAGATCATTTGAAAATCCTGTTTGAAATATTTTGCATGAAGAATGAATCGATAATTGATTAACAGGTAACATCATTAAAAGAATAGATTCTTCATTTTTTAGTGCGTGTTACGGCTGACTGCCACTCTATAACATTCATTATTTAATTGTTACTTAAAATATCTGAGTCTGAGATAACTATGAGAATCCTACTATGATTATACATTGTTGTTTAACGCGATGCTTTTTAATATTATGTCTACTTCCGGGTTGATTGTAACCCTTATTCAGCACAGTGAATGCATTTCGCAACATTATATGCATGAATTTGAATGCAATTATCAGTAAATTTAATTTACCAAGCTCATGAGTGCGAACTTAGCTTGTTATGTTAATAAATCTCATTAACGTATGCAGCTAAAATAATCAATTCATTAGTCTCTGTGATTTACATTATTGACAGATTTTCGCTTGTATGCATTCTAATTACCTTTTTTTACACAAATTTTTATTCTGTTTATAAGAAAATTGTTTAAATATATAATATCCTTACTTTCGTGAATAATTGTTTGTAACTAAAGAAACAATATTGTGAATTGGACTGTTGCAGTCGAAGTTGATATAAATTCTTGGAAGTTTGAATTAAAATTACAAGTTCAAAGTGTTTACAAGTTTCTTTAGTGTTTAAATGCTGATAATCCATTGATGGATCCTCCAACTGAAAATCTATAACAATTTTTTGGCAGTTCACGAATGTTCTAATTTCTAAAATTTCGCAAATTACTATCTTCCACAATAACTGTAGCTTTCATTTAATACCAGGTTCAAGTCTGTAAGTGCTGTAGTTCCTGAGAACTTAGCGTCATATCAGCCAGCCAAAGTGAATGCGCTGTCAAACACAGAATAGCAAATAATGATTGATGGCAGTTCATATGCTACTCTTATCCAGTTTTTAATTGAGCTCCAACTTCTACTGAAACTCATTTTGGAATTCCTGATTTATTGACGATTTGGGGTACTTGTTTATAAATCAAAAACGAATCGCCTATAGAAATTTTTATTTTGTGACTATTTTTTACATAACTTGTTGTGTACGTACAAACTCTAAAGTACCTTTTAGTCCTTATTGTTTAGTTATTGACTGACGGGAGGTAATATACTGTACCCTAAGAAAAAAAATAGATTTTATCAAAGTTATATAAAAAAATATTCCCCGAAAGTTTGGTGCAATCATCTCCGCAAAATTACAGATTTAGGAAAATGAATAACGGATGGTCATATACTGGCCCAAATTGATCATAAAAGCAAAAGCTTAATTTATTCTGATACTAATATCGAAAACCGCATGTCAATATCTTGTGTAACTCGCAAGAAATTGAGATAACCATCTTCTACCCTAAAATGGGTATTAGTCCATATCAGCTCTAAATTTAAGGTATGAAGTTTAATTACTGACATGTTATTTATTTTGTGCAGCAATTATCTGATTTCAATTACCTTTTAAATTTTTATTTAATTTTTTACTTAAAACTGGGGGTATGAATCAAAAAATCAAGCGGCTTGGGCGAATCTACGAAGCAGCAGCTTTCATTTGGTACCAGTTTGAAATCTCTAAGTGCTGTAGTTACTGAGAACTCAGCGCCACACCAGCCGGCCAGACAGCCAAAGTGCATATAATACCGTATTTTTTTTTTGCAAAAATTTGCTAAAAATTAATATCAGCAGCTCTCAAAATATAAGACCATAATATGGCATCGTCTAATTTGTCTCTTCACATATAAAATTTATTAACGAGGTAGCACGATGAATGTCCCAGTCGCACATATAATTTATTGTTAAAATTTCTCATTTCGGAATTTTCAATCCATTTTTAGCGCATTTTTATAAAAAAAAATGGTAGAATCATCTAGATGATGAAAGCGCATTTTTGACAGCTTATGAATGCTTGTTACTTCAGAGATTTCGCAAATTACCATCTCCCACAATTACTGAGCTTGAAATCAAGCAGTTTGGGCAAACTTACGAAACAGCAGCTTCCATCTAGTACTAGTTTCAAGTTGACTATTTGATAGGTACATAATTTATGCATGTACAAACTCAAAAATACCTTTTAATCTTTGTTGTTTAGTTATTGACTGACGGGAGGTCAAGTGCTGTACCTTAAAAGAATAACTTGATCTTTATCAAAGCTATATAAAATAAAAACACCAAAAGTAAACAAATTTTCATCCAACAATAATAATTCATTCTAATAAGCTTCAAATTCGCGTTAAACAAGTCATTGAATGAATCCTGGACAGATTTGACAACTGTACATAATAATAGTGACACCCGCGGCGAAAGTTATAACTAAATTTTTATCTTCTTTAATAAATTTTAGCTGCCATATCCCTAATGTCATATATATCTATGGGCATTGTTTCACTTGAAACAAGTAATTGAATAATTTAATCTTCCACAATCACTGAGCTTGAATTAAAGCAATTTGTGCAAACCTACGAAACAGCAGCTTTTATTTAGTACCAGTTTCAAGTCTGTAAATAGTATAGTTGCTGAGATCTCAGCGTCACGCCAGCCAGCCAGCCAGCCAGCCAGACAGTCAAAGTGAATATAATAGCGCCTTTTAGCGCATTTTTAGCGCATTTTTCCGAAAAAAGCGCTATTATATTCACTTTGGCTGTCTGGCTGGCTGGCTGGCTGGCTGGCTGGCGTGACGCTGAGATCCAGTGGCGGACTAAGGGGGGGGCGCAAGGGGTGGTCCGCCCCGGGCCTGTGGTCTAGAGGGGCCCAGAATTTTGAGAAGATTACCTCAATTTATTTCAAAATAATATCTCCATACAAATGCAGAATATAATTCGATCCACCATGAACCAAGAAGATCGACTAGTCAATTTATCAATTTTTTATTACTCATGCAGGATAAATACTATTTTGTGCACGTTTTTCCGGGCGGTAAATGGCTCTTTGGCTTTTAAGTGCGCCAAGTATAATTTGAGTGCGACAAGTAAACTTGTCGCACGCAAACCATTTATCGCTCAGAAAAATAAGCGCAAAATAGTACTTATCTCGCATTCGTGATGAAAAATAGTATCTGCAACTCGTGCGGTGCTGTCAATTGCCCACTTGAGCGAATAAACGCACTCACTTCGTTCGTGCGCCCAACTTCGCTCTCGTGGGCAATCGACAACTTATCGCACTTGTTGCACAATATACTATTATCAATTGAAAGAACAATTTTGAAGGAAATAGATTTCAACGATGTTATCGAGAAGTTTAGTCAGATGAAGGCTAAAAAAACAAGTAATATAAGAAAAAATAGAGCTACTATGTAGTATTATCAATAGTTCCTATCAGGATTGCTAATTCACGTTTTGTTAACATATATTATTACTTTAATGGTGGTTGAATTGATTCTTATTCTAGGTACTATTTTGTTCAATAATATAACGGATATATATATATATATATATATCCGTTATATATATATATATATATATATATATATATATATATATATATATATATATATATATATATATATATATATATATATATATATATATAGGGGGCCTTATCTCATGCTGCCGCCCCAGGCCTACAAAGGGCTTAGTCCGCCCCTGCTGAGATCTCAGCAATTATACTATTTACAGACTTGAAACTGGTACTAAATAAAAGCTACTGTTTCGTAGGTTTGCACAAATTGCTTTAATTCAAGCTCAGTGATTGTGGAAGATTAAATTATTCAATTACTTATTTCAAGTGAAACAATGCCCATGAATATATATGACATTAGGGATATGGCAACTAAAATTTAATAAAGTAGATAAAAATTTAGTTACAACTCTAGCCGACGGTGTCACTATTATTATGTACAGTTGTCAAATCTGTCCGAGATTCATTCAATGACTTGTTTGACGCAAATTTGAAGCTTATTAGAATGAATCACTATATTATTGGTTGAAAATTTGTTTAATTTTGGTGTATTTTTTTTATATAGCTTTGATAAAGAGCAATTTTGGTGTATTTTTTTTATATAGCTTTGATAAAGAGCAAATTTTAATTTTAAGGTACAGCACTTGACCTCCTGTCAGTCGAAAACTAAACAATGAAGAATAAAAGGTATTTTTGAGTTTGTACATGTATAAATTATGTACCTATTAAATAGTCAACTTGAAACTAGTACTAAATGGAAGCTGCTGTTTCGTAAGTTTGCCCAAACTGCTTGATTTCAAGCTCAGTAATTGTAAGAGATGATAATTTGCGAAATCTCTGAAGTAACAAGCATTCATGAGCTGTCAAAAATGCGCTTCCATCATCTAGATGATTCTTCCATTTTTTGGAAAAAAGCGCTATTATATTCACTGAATCAGGTACTAAATGAAAGATGATATTCTATAGGGTTGCACAAACTGCTAGATTTTCTTATTCATACACCCAGTTTTGGGTAAAGATTGAAACGAAAATTGAAAAGGTAATTACTGCTGAACTATGCATAATTGAAAGCTGAAAATTGCTGCACAGAATGAGCAACATGTCAGTAATTAAGTTTTATACCCTAAAATTCGAACCGATATATTGACATGCGGTTTCCGATGTTATTAGTATCAGAATGAATTCGACTTTTGTTTTTACGATCAATTTAGGCCAGTACATGACCACCCGTTACTTATTTTCGTGAATCTGTAGTTTTGGAGGTGATTTTCAAGGATTTTTTTTTATATAGCTTTGATAAAGATCAAATTATTATTTCAAGGTACAGCACATGATCTCCCGTCAGTCAATAACTGAACAATAAAGATTAAAAGGTATTTTTAAGCTTGTACTTGCACAAATTATGTACCTATGAAATAGTCAACTTGAAACTGGTACTAAATGAAAGCTGCTGTTTCGTAGGTTTGCCCAAATCGCTTGATTTCAAGCTCAGTGATTGTGGGAGATGGTAATTTGCGAAATATCTGAGGTAACAGGCATTCATGAGCTGTCAAAATTGCGCTTTCATCATCAAGATGATTCTTCAATTTTTTACTCAAAAACTGAAATTTTACTTATTTAGAAATTTTTCATAGCAATTATAAAATTTGTACTAGTGATTTTTATAAGAAAAAAACTATAGTTTATTTTGAGAACGGTCCAAGGGTTCTTATGGGGCTACAATAGCCTTCTGATTGGCCTAACTGTAAACCAATTTCACATGAGCACAAAAATTGCACTTGGCTAGTTGTCATTTGCGTCATCTGTCATTCCTTCATCAATTATCATGAATAGATTTCTACAGTTCAAAGAATGCGAGTAATCTGTGAATATTGTAACGTGCGAGAGTGGAGAGGCTCGTAAGGATGACTGCATGGGCAGAGCATTTTGCCCTCTTTGCGTCGCTCCGCGCCGCATCGCGTCACCCCTCCCGATGGAAGCCTCTAGCATTATTCCAGAATATGGTAGAACTCTCGAGAAATCGATATTTCTCTACATAAGGGCAAGCAAAAGAAGTGTGTTTGAGTAGTGTGTAATAGTGAACTAGGACAGTGAATAACAAACAGTGAAGTGAACAGTGTATATAAATAGTTAAATTTAAATATCTGCGACTTTGTTTAAGCTAGTATTAAGTGATAAATGAATAAAATAGTGTTGTTAGTGATATTCAGAAAAATAAAACTTTTATCTCAATTTAAATTATTAAATAGTGATTTTTATTTAATTACAAACTATAATTCTTCAAGCAATAAACATTACAATATATTTGTTGCTTCAATTTCCCCAGCAAGCTCATTTTAAATACAGTATTTGATGTGAATGAATTTTGGCAAATCAGAAGACTTCAATCGTAGTTCCATAAAAACCCATGGACCGTTTGAAACGGAGTATAGACTCAAATGTGAACTTTGCAAAAAAAATCATTACTTTCGGATAAGAAACGTGGGAGGAGAAAGTTTTAAAAAATTTCGACGAGTAAGCAAGCGACATATATACTGTGAGGTGTGAAAGTGTCCTAATTCGTAAAAATAAAATGAGCCCTGAATCCGGCCCTGTCTAATTCTAGTAACGTGCTCTCGACTGATCTAGAACATTTCCAGAAACTTACATCTGTATATATATGAGAAACAGTAAAACAGTGAAACAGTGAATATCCAGTGAGTGATCAGTGTAAAATGTAAATAAGTGTTAAAAATAAATATCTATGGCTTTGTTGTTGAAGATTGATAGTATAAGTAAGAAATTTTGTTTAGTGTTTGTTTAGTAACATTTCGAAGAATAAAACTTTTATTTTCTTTTATTTATTAAATAGTGATTTTATTCAATTACAAACAATTCCTTTTAGAGGAAAAAACATTACAATACATATACGAATTAAAAGTGAGGTCATTTTGATTATATACAACCCCTGTCCGAAATTTGTATGCAAAATTTTTCAAATCAAACCTTATTACTGACACTGGATCAAACACTTGAGTTTAATTTTCGACGATCTAAAAATGTGCAATGAAACTTTTATGACTAAGTTCTTTATAAAAGCCTGTTTATTATAATTAAAATGATGTAAAAAACTATTATTTTTTATATGATCGTAGATAAAGAGTTTTTTCGTACTAAGAAGATCTCCATTTATGCTTACTCCTATTTATGTTGCAATCCTAAATTACGCAGATCGCTATAAATCCATATTGGTGGAAGTGTAGTATATATAAATCCATTAGAAATAGAGAAAAACGTATCGATTTTTATTGTATTATACAAATTTGTTTATTATAATTGACAGCTGACAGATCCATTGCGATTTGATCCAGGATTTGAACTATAAATTTCAATTTATGAATTAGGTTTCCACAGAATTGCAACATTAATTGCAGATTAATTGAAAGAATGGTTATAAACAAAGAGTGTGTGAGAGGTGTTTTTACTAATACAGGTGTGGAATAAGCTTATTATCAAACAGTAATGTAGTTGTAATAGTGCGTTCGTTAATGCAGCTCGAGCGCAGATAGTCCAGTCAAGTTAGTCTCAAAAATAGGGGTATCCTTGCATAAATTCCCAAGAAGCTGAAAATCGACATGAACGTTGGAAATACAATTATAATGAAGTAGTGAAAAGTCCCCATCGATCCCATGTGTGCAAAAATTTTTATACGAGGTCAAAGTTCACAAAAATGGGTTTTCCGGGTTTTTAAGTGAAACGGTTGATTTTATGATAAAAGTAGTTGAGATAAGAATTGTAAATCTTTTAATTCTCTACAAAAATAGTCTCAACCTTTTTTTTCCTAAGACTTACCATTTCTGAGGAATAGCCATTCTAAAGTTATATTCTTAATAATATGCATGACTACGCTGCCTATATACATTATGGACGTATAATATAGGTCAAACTGTCGGTCCGCGTAACTAGTACTTGTACATTGATATTGGATGACAATTCTAAGAATATGAAATGAAAAGAAACCCAGTCCCTCATTTTATGTGACCATGTGTGCGAATGGCCGAGCGTGTTTGTTCACTTATACATGCTGTGACGTCACTCGACCAAGACGTCGCAGGTTCGAATTCACTCACCGACAATGGGTGATTTGTCGTAAAAATGAAAAATGCAGCTACTTGCATCATCACACTCGAGTGCTACAGGTTGCCTACCTATACACCTTAAGATATGTAGCAATGGCATGAAATTCTGATCGGCAGTACGACGGTGTTATACCGCGGCTCGGTGATACCGATTAGGAAGGCCTAGGCCTTTACAAGGGCTGTTGCATAGTGATGAAAATGTGGCCTTAAGCAGCATCTGTCTGCTGTTCAATTGTCATCGTAGCAGTGTCCGTTTATTACTTACTTTGAATTACTTGCATGTATAAATTACGTTACGTATCTTTTGCAAAACATACACGTTATAAAAAAAGTGTTCAATTAGCTTGTATTCCTCCAACCTCGGCTTCTGCTCATCAATATTTTTATCAAGTATACTAGCAGCTTCAAGTGTGGCTTGCGAATAAACTGGACTCAAAAGAATGGGGTTGGATGCTAATAAATAATATATTGAAATCAATCCACACTCTACTTCCACCTGCACCAGAAAAGCTCCTTAATACTATTTTTTATAACTGCAGAAAGGGGAGTAATTCGAAATTCGGCTGCAAACAAGTGAGCTGACTTTGTTCACCAGCATGCACTAGCTGTCAAAGCCAGTCGTGTTTAAATACTAAATCTTCAACAGAAGATAATCCTTACATTAACGATGAAACAATTGTTGAATCGCTATTTGAACAATTTATGTCAACTCAGGAAGATGAAGATGAAGAAGAAGTTGAATAAGAAGAACTAATATTATATTAAACTTCAATAACAAGACCGTAAAATAGGCGTTCTGGGAAAACCACATTGAAAAATACGCGCCAAGTACACTCACTCATAGATGGCGTGGAAACGTGCGCATATTATGGGGAATATAACTTAAGAATGGCTTTTCTCAAAAATAGTAGATCCTAGGAAAAAAGAAGTGGGGACCATTTTTGTAGAGAATTGAAAGATCTACAATTTGTGTATGAGCCATTTATATCATAAAACCGATCGTTCCGCTAAAAAATTCAAAAAACCTATTTTCGCGAGCTTTGACCTCGCATAAAATTTTTTGCACACACGGGATCGTTTGGGACTTTTCACTACTTCATTATAATGGTATCCTTGACGTTCATGTCAATTTTCAGCTTCTTGGGAATTTATGCAAGGGTGAATGTCTATTTTGACTGGACTAAGAGCGTACAGAGCTTGGAGCTAAGTCACGTGATGTCAAATCACTCCATTTACTCCGTGAATTAAAGAACGATTCAACTGTCAAATATATCTAAAATTTAAAAATTATTGGCGTGAGAACGGTTGGAAGATACAAATATGAGCAATTTATTAGTTCATGCGATTCAAATTGGTCATGAGTTAATTTTTGACGATAATAATGATGATGAAAATGGTGTATCTATTATTTATTAGGAAAAATAGAAAATTATGCAGAAGAAACTGTTCCTCGAAGCTAAGATAATCGATTTAAATCGTATTTTAGAATACAGCCAACAACATTCGAAGTATTGTTGACAAAACTACATACTTTTATTCATTTTAATGCAAAAACAAGGCATGAATTACAAATAGACAAACAAATAATGATAACATCGTGGTGTTTAGTAAACAAAGAATGTTTTTAGAACTTCGTCAAAAGATGCATAAGTTTGATTACAAACATAGCACAAATATAATAAGTTATTTTCTGTCATTTTTGTTTTAAATTCTTGTCAGGTTCGCGTACGTTTATAATTTGGCGCGATTTGAAGTATTCACTCCGCAAGCACCACCTCTTAATGCTGGTGCATTGAGAGTGAGCTCCAAACACTCCACTCTGCTATTACCGAACGTTACTATTTCCGGTCTATCTCTGTACCATTTACGCTTTTTGCAATTAAAGAACGCAAAAGAGCAGATGGAGTGAAAAGATTTGCATTACCGAACGCACTATAATATAATATAGTACAACTGTTTTATTTTAAATCTACGCGCTTTTGCACAGCGCATGCCCGATTGCATGTTAAATTTTTCGACTGCCAGTAGAGAGCGTCTATTTACGCTACTAATGGAATTTCTTCACATGTAATATATTTCAAAAAAGAAATATATAACAGTGATTTTCAACATAATTTATATCAAAGTTAAAAAATAACTGAAATGGCTACATTAATTTCTGCACGTATATTAGCCCCAGGTAAGAAATAATTATACTTGAATTAATTTTCTCATTGTTAGGTTAGAACGCAACAATCTATAATTTTAATTTTATGTAATGTATCTGTGCATTATCCGTATTTCACAATAATAATTAATGATTATATTTTCATTCGCAGCTGTACGAAGAACTTTAAAACAAGTATTATTCAATTTTGAAATCGGTAAATACCATAACCAAGGAAGAATCATCCAGTGCGTAATACCTACAATTACTAAAAGATATTACGCTGTCGAAAAGAAAGTTTTCCAAAGAAACAAGCCTCATTGCAATGTAGGAACAATTGGTCATGTGGATCACGGTAAAACCACTCTCACAGCAGCTATTACAAAAGTTCTGGCCGACAAACAATTGGCTGCTGCAAAAGGATACGCCGAAATCGATAATGCTCCAGAAGAAAAAGCAAGAGGTATTACTATTAATGTTGCTCACATTGAGTACCAAACAGAAGACAGACATTACGGCCACACTGACTGTCCTGGACATGCTGACTACATAAAAAATATGATCACCGGCACAGCTCAAATGGATGGTGCCATTTTAGTAGTAGCAGCTACTGATGGCGCTATGCCCCAAACCAGAGAACATTTACTATTAGCCAAACAAATTGGTATTAACCATATTGTGGTTTTCATCAATAAAGTTGATGCTGCCGATAAAGAAATGGTGGAATTAGTCGAAATGGAAATCCGCGAATTATTAACAGAAATGGGTTATGATGGCGATAAAGTTCCAGTTATTTCAGGCTCAGCTTTATGTGCCCTTGAAGGCAAAAATCCTGAAATCGGAGCTGAAGCTATCATGAAGCTTCTAAAAGAAGTTGATAGTCATATTCCTACACCAGTCAGAGATTTAGATAAACCATTTTTGCTTCCAGTAGAGAATGTATATTCAATTCCTGGTAGAGGAACTGTTGTAACTGGCCGATTAGAGCGAGGCGTTTTAAAAAAGGGCGCAGAATGCGAGTTTATTGGCTACAACAAAGTTATAAAAAGTACAGTCACTGGTGTTGAAATGTTCCATCAAATTCTGGAGGAAGCTCATGCCGGAGACCAGCTAGGAGCTCTTGTAAGAGGCATTAAACGCGACGATATCAAACGTGGTATGGTCATGTGCAAACCGGGCTCCGTAAAAGGTCATGATCAGGTCGAAGCTCAAGTTTATATCTTGAGCAAAGAAGAAGGTGGACGACGCAAACCCTTCACAAGTTTTTTCCAAATGCAGATGTTCTCCAGGACGTGGGATTGTGCTGCGCAGGTCAATGTTCCAGATAAAGAAATGGTTATGCCTGGAGAAGACGCTAGATTAGTTTTGAAGCTCATCAGGCCTATGGTTTTGGAACAAGGACAAAGATTCACCCTCAGAGATGGACATCTTACTCTTGGTACTGGTGTTATTACGAAGATTCTTAAACCTTTGACAGATGGTGAACGGCTTTCACTTACAGAAGGAAAGAAAGCTCGTGAAGCCAAAACTGCCCAGAGCAAATAAATTGTTAAGAAAATTGTCGTAATATAGGCCCAAGTCATAAGATGTAATATTTGTTTTAATATATTTCTTTTTTATTATAACAAATTTTTGTGGAATGAATATTGAATAGCGAATAGAAATCTAATATCACAAAATTATTAGATTTGAACATTATTTAATAAAGCATAAAAATAGTATTTTTATTTATCTTAGAAATGGGAAATATTAAAAAAACTCTGACATTTGCCAACTTTTCTGATTAGCTAACTATAGATACTGAAGTTAGAATTATTCCGGGTGTTCACCTTTTCTAGCTTATATCTTTGTTTTTCTCAAATCATGAAACAAAATAATTTTGAAATATAAGTCTAGTTAATAAATCCACATTTCTGATATTTCTGGTTTAAAAAAAAACCGACCTCCGACTCATTTGATTTTAAACAATGTAAAATAATAAACTTGACACTTGAAAATTATAAGCGCTATTAACAAATTAAGTGAAAAATGGAAAGTATTTAGTTTTTATTTTTACCAATATATAGAAAATTTCCAAAGATATTCTTTACCGTCTTGGCTCGCTTCAACCTGTATACTGAACAGCTTAAAATTGTTGAACAGTAAGAATTAATTCTTCATGAAAGAACTAAGCTTTTTTCCGGCGGTCGTATAAAAACTAAAAATATTATCGTTTCAATGATTCTGTTTGATTTTTCTGAAATGATAATGTTATTGTCCTCTCTGATAAACGATAAATTCTTGACTAAATCAGCGATTCGAAAAATTTAAATTTGTGACTGCTGAGTGAAAAATATGTAGAAATAACATATTGAAAACAGAATGACGTCACTATTCTATCCAGTACCCAATTAAAGTGTTCAAAAATCATAATAAATAATAATCTTCTCTGGTCTCTCGAAATGTTTAAATAGTTTTTGAATGAACTATCGATCAAAATTTTCAATTTTTATTACCAACCACTTCCAAATTATTTATTAGATACACTAGGTAAGTGCTTAGGATTCTTTCCAATGTTTCATGTATTCCCACCAACTTAATGACTCCATCAAATTATGTGCCTAAGATCCTCAATGGATCTAAATCCGACACTGCATTACTTTAAATTATTAAAACATTTCTGAAAATGGATGAAAGAAAATTTCATGATAGTAAATCAACTCAGGAGATCGAAGAGAAGCCTAATAAACATTAATAAAACTTTTATTTGATATCTATATCAAGAGCGTTGTGAAAAAAATTGTCCAGCTATTTTAGAGCTTTAGCTCGGTTAGAAACAATCAAAATTTTAATTGCAAGATTTGTACGAGCTTTTTGGACTACCCTTTTATTTATAAATCACGTCAACTTCTCGTATGAAGTTGGTATGAGCCTCAATTTACATTCAACCAGCAAACATACATTTCAAATACACTCAAATTGCAACCCTTAATTTTTCCTACATATATTATAATCAAATATCAGTTGTACCATATGCGCAAATCAACGCATTGATTCTTCTATTAAATTTAAATGATTTTTCAGTCACGGAAGGCCGTATACTAAACCGGAAATATTGATATGAACAAATATTCAAATCTAATTTATGAATTATTTCTTACAATAAGTTGAGTTTTTGAAATATGATTTTAAAATTTTGTATACAAATAGTACAAATACTTAGTATTCTCATTAAAATTCAATGCCAAACTTAATTGAGAGATGATTGTACAATGTTTCAATTTGCCTAGCTCTTTTTAATTCATTGTGGGAATAGAATATTAATATTTAAATTAATAACAATTTCTACGTTTCATATTTGTTTATAATGATATAAATACAATATTTTTGCACTGAAACACTGCCTAATAATCTTATTTTCCAATTTTATGCTTTGTTATTTGCTATAATATTTAAACAATTATAATTAACAATAATTTCATTTCATGCTAGGTGCTGTCATCTTACAGCATATAATAAACTACAAAATAAATCAAATTTATAATATCAATAATATTTTTATTTAATTAATTCAAAATTTAATTTCAAATTGATCCACAATTTTTACTTACTTGTACAAAGTAACAAGTATTGTGAAACCGACAAAATTCATCTATCGAGATTTTGATGGAAATATCCGTTTTGAGCATCTCTGAATCCATTTTGACTATTTTTGGCTTGATGTCGGTTCGTATGTTCGTGCGTGCGTGCGTAGCTCGCAAATCTCAAAACTGGTTGAACGTATAATGTTGAAATTTTGTATTTAAGACTGGTATAGGGTCTAGTTGTGCACTTCGCGTTATGGTTCCAATCGTCTGTACCGGAAGTGCACTTTACTTGAAACTTTTTTCGAATTTTTCTAATAAATCCAGAGTGATCAACCGTAGGATGTTAAAATTCAGTATTTGAACTTGATGTTGTATCAGATTGGTTTTCTGCTATTTTTGTAAGAATCGGCCAAGCCAGAAGTGCACTTTACTTGAAACTTTTTTTGATTTTTTGCATAAATTTAGAATGATCAGCCATAGCATATTAAAATTTCGTATTATGCACTTTTATAACATCTTATTGTACATCTTGCATTATGATTGCGATCAGCTGAGCCGGAAGTGCACTTCATTCAAGACTTTTTTTTAATTTTTCGCATAAATCCAGAATGATCAGCCGTAGGATACTGGAATTTAGCATTTGAAATTGTTGTAGCATCTTGATGGTCATCTTCTATTTTTGTAGCAATCGGTTGAGCCGGAAGTGCACTTTATTTGACAGACTTTTTGAATTTTCCGCATAAATTCTAAACAATCAGTCATAGAATATTTGAATTTTGTATTAGGCAATTTTATAATATTTAGTTGTACACCTTGCATTATGATTGCTGTCGACTAAGCTGGAAGAGCACTTTATTCGAAACATTTTTTTAATTTTCCGCATAAATCCAAAACGATTGAACGTAGATTGTTAGAATTCAGTATTTAGGACGATTATACCGTGTAGATGCTCGTATCCTATTTTTATTGAGATCCATCGAGCCGGAAGTGCACTTTACTTGACAGTCTTTTGGAATTTTTCGCATAAATTCGAAACGATCAGGAGTAGAATATTGAAATTTGGTATTTCAGTCCGCTGTAGCATCTGAATGATTACCTTCTATTTTCATAACAATAGACTGAACCGAAAGTGCACTTCAGTAGGAATTTATTTTTTAATTTTGTAGTATAAGAATAATGGCTTACTGTTTCGATAGCAACCGACTTGGCTGAAAGCGCATTTTACTTAACAGATTTTTAGAATCTCTTGAGTAAATCCAAAACTGTGGAACGATGAGATTTTGTATTTGATTATACATATCCAATGATATATACGATCAAACACAAAATCACATCGTATCATATATATATATATATATATCCAAAGATGTACGAGTAAGTCACGTGATGTTCACGTCAGATTTTTTTCAATATTTAATGAGGGTTATATGAGTTTTTAAGATAATATTTGTAATGCCTAGCCCGTGTATTTAAAAGTACCCCTTTTGTACCACCAATAAACAATTGAACTTTGGATTCGTAGCCCCAAATTATTGAACCATAATAATTTTTAAATAAGTTTTGTTGTCTCTCCACCTATAAATTTGATTCCTATTAGTTCTTATTTTGTTTGTCAATCTCTTCAAACAATTGTGTCATCATTTAGAAACGTTTGACTTAATTGACTTTTACCAGATTGCTTCGATTTTTCCCCCAAAAAAATCACAGCCCTCAACATCTAAATCACTGAAATGTTTTCATTGGTGGCCTGAAAAGTCTTTCTTTTATGCCGTCAATAAACAATTGAAATTTAGATTTGCAGCTCCAAATTGTTGGACTACAATAGTTATTAATTTTGTTGCTTTTCACTTGCAGACTTTAGCTCCATATTATCATTGATCATATTGGAGAATGATGTAAGACAGTTTACTCAATATTTTCAAGATATTAATACATTTGTATGTAGGTATTAAATTACGGGAATTTAGTAAAAAAATTTGATTTTCTTTTCTACTCTAATTTTGGTCTCACCTGGACCATCTTCAGGAGTGAAACGAATTGTGATTTCAAAAGACTTTTTTTTCGTTTTTCTTAAAATGAGCTAAACATGTTTTTATATTAATATTGGACATGTTTAATTTTAAACTCACAATTTCTTTTTACTCCTGAAGACGGTTCAAGTAGGACCGAAACTGTAGAATAGAAGGAAAAATTAAAACTCTTGACTGAATTTCCGTAATTTAATACCTACATTCAAAGTACCAATCAGTAACATCAATAATTTTTAATCAATATATTCATTGCAAATTTTTCTAGTGGTTTCAATTTAGAAGAGATTTTTTCCAAGGTCCACTTTAACTAAGATATCAAAAACTGAGATCTGTATATTTATAATTTAGATAGTTGGATATCAATCAATCTACCTGGTGCACTATAAGTGTCTGCCACACCCGTAGCAGTTAAAAGGCGTGATTGATATTTTTTTTAGGAAGTTGAAATTTCGAAATATATTATTGAATTATGGATAATCAAAAATTCGAATAAAATTTTCCATTCCATAAAGCTTCAAAATCGATTTACTTATATTTGAATCCCAAAAACTTTTTTCCTTCTATTTCAAAACCTTACTGAAAATATATACTGTCTATTCAAGTTTTCCGATTATTGGCAAAGAACTAGATATCTTTCGTTTCTCTTAATTTTCTAATCTATTAATTGGATTATCATTTTTGCACAAAATTAAGAACTATTAAAAGGTATTTCCTGAAATCTTTAAATGAGCAACAAAATTATCTGTAAACGACACTCCAATTTTCTTGTCAATAATAATTCTGAATTCAATAAATGAAACAGTTTAGCTATAGAGGAAATTAATTTTATTATTGATTTATTTATTACAACACAAAGTTTAATTTTACTGGATTTGAGTTATAAAGCGCTATCATGATATTATTAATACCTTATAAAAATAGTAACAGTCCTTCCATCCTTCACTCATACATTTTTTGAATCAAACAGACATTAAATAACACAGATCCACTGGCAGGTAAATAAATATTACTGGGATCTATTTATTAAAAACTGAAAATTAACTAAAGTATTAACAACGTGTTTTTGCGTATTTTATTTAAAATTATTATTTGAAGTCTTTCAACTCGAGGACTAATACATGAATCTTTAATTGTTTAATATAGACAAAAATTAATTACAACTGTCTTCGGTAATAAAAAAAGTCACACTTGAGATGTACTGTCCTCGACAATGCAGTAAATCACGCTTAAATGCAAATGCACTTTACAAATCTTCATCATCCTCTGGTAGAGCGGTCTCTTGTGCTTCTTTGAGATCTTTTTCGATTTGTTGTTGCCATTGTGGGTCCATGGTAACTTCTGGGGGCACAAGAGCGGGCATCGCAACGAACTCCAAGTTGGGATCACCAATTAACTTTCGTGCCAGCCACAGGAATGGTTTCTCGAAGTTGTAGTTTGATTTGGCAGATATGTCGTAATACTGTCAACAAAAATAATATTATACAAACCAAGAAAGATAACAGATGCATTCAGCAGATGAAATACAATCAATAATCATTTACGGTGGGTAACGAAGATAAAATTATTTTATTTTATTAAACAGTCGATTAATTTAGCTCATCCTTGACCTCTGCTAGGAATTAAAAACCAAGAGCAGTCAGAAGTAAAAATTATTTTGAATTAATAGTGCCAAGTTTCACAGATTTACGATTTTTGTATTTAAAATGTTCTTCAGTCGCAAAAACACTGTAAATGAGGTTTTTATATTCATAAAGGAATTCCGTAGCTGCTCCGATGTGATCACCGTGAACACAAATCATTTTCTAAATGCGATGAAAACAGAACACTAACCGATGAGTTCTCATCAGATTTTTTAAGAGCATTCAACAGACGATTAGTCATCGATTAGTAATCGATGTGCTCTGCAGAATGCAGCAAACATTAGCAAAATCTGTTTATTATTCCATAAATTTTGTTTGACAATTAAAACATTTTTGCAGTTCAAATCTGATCAGTTGAGTCTACTTAAATTAATCAGGGCTCGTACGATTTGGCTCATTCTTACGGTTATTAATGGATAAAAATAGCTTTTACCTGTAGATTCTTCTTTCTGTGGAAGACGATGCTTTTTGCCTTGACTTTGCGATCTTTGATGTCCACTTTGTTGCCACACAGAACAATAGGCACATTTTCACATACTCGCACCAAATCTCTATGCCAGTTTGGAACATTTTTGTATGTTACTCTCGATGTGACGTCGAACATAATGATGGCACATTGTCCTTGAATGTAATAACCGTCTCGGAGCCCGCCGAATTTTTCTTGACCAGCTGTATCCCACACATTGAACCGAATAGGTCCTCGATTTGTATGGAAAACCAGAGGATGTACTTCTACACCCAGTGTAGCGACATATTTTTTTTCAAATTCACCAGTCAAATGGCGTTTGACGAAAGTGGTTTTCCCGGTGCCACCATCGCCGACCAACACACACTTGAAGGTTGGCATATCAGGTTCTTGAGCCATTTTTAGATAGATTTGTGGATATCTGCAATAAAATGATTTTGAAGGTCAGAACTAGGAAAGACCGTTACTAAGTACACACATGTCACTTCAACAATATTCAATGCAAACTATGTTTTAAAAATTTTACAATAATTAATTACTTGAAGCACGACAAATAATTTCTTCTTATTTCACGTTCAACAGGCTACACGCTTTGGTAAAATTTAATTTTCAAGACTGAATGGCGCTTCGAAAACGTCTCATAGGATTTTGGCATTTCAACACCGATTTAGTGGCTACATATTAATGTAAATACACATAAAAACTTGAAAATATCAACATTATTGTTTAGTATAACGTAAAAGAATTATTTCACCTTATTTAAACTAACTTTAATAATGTGATGATTGGGAAAATGAACGATTTGACTCACCTCACACTAAAGTCGTTACGGCTCACAATGGCGTCTCTAATACCAAAGGCCGCTTTCGATTTGACGACAAGCCACCGAATATACCCGAATTTCAAATTGTTTTAAAACAAAAGCTAACTTTAAAAAAAAATTATTAGTAATTTTAAAACATTGTTTTTGATGCTCCTTTATCACAAATATCAAATATGGACTTGTAATAATAATTAGAAGAAAAATAAATTAATCCGAACGTCAGAGAAGTAGGGTGACGTCACGAGCACGCGCACTAGTTCGCCTGCAACACTGCAGAGCTAACTTGAACGTATCGATTTCGTGACAGCCGCTCGTGTATGTTCTTAGGTGTAGTGAATTCATGTGAAACGTTTTTGAATGGGATTTTTATATAAAATTAGACGTATTCACTGTGTGTGACTATCCGAGTCGGTAGAAGATGACGAAGGACAGATTAGCGGCCCTCGTAGCGGTAAGTTGTCAGATTATTTCCGTGTTCTCATTTTTCAAACATGTTGCACAGTGTAATAGCATTCTCTGACAGACACCATAAACTTTTGGGTAATGCTTCTATAATTTAATAGATGACATTCATATATTTTATTGGATAAAGTACTGTACAATGACAATTATTATGTCGATAAAGATTTCCGTCAGATAGCGCGATAGAAATTGTGTCAAAATTTGACTTGTTTCTAGTCTTGTCAAACATTTACATTTCCTACTATAGGTTAAACCAGCATCATGCAGGGATTTAATTTTGATCCGTACATCAACAATAAATTTAGCTGAATGTAATAGCCACGTTACTGGTTTTAAGATTCGTTATTCATTTATTGGATTGTACCTGGATCTACTGTCATTTGTTCAATAGTTTAATAGTTGCCCTTAATAACTTGTAGTTACATACATAGGAAATACTTGACAGTTCGTTCAAATGACCTTGATAAAAAAGAGGCATTTAAAAATAATCCCTTGTACAAAACTATTTGGCAGTTTGTGGTTTTTTTTTGTGAAGTAGGACTCTTTAACTCGGTAATTAATGTAAGCGATTTAAATTTTGACACGCCCCGATTTGGAGTATTTGGGTTTTTCTCTGTGGGGCTAACCACCAAGTTTTATGTTTTTTCAGGCGCAAAGCGACGATGACGACGTTGGTCCAGACGATGTCTCCGTCAACGTTGAGGGTCGGGATGGCTTCATGGATGCATTCTTTGCGGAGGTAAGTTTAAAATTAGAGCACACCTGATGATTTTTGTACTGTTTTATTCTCATTATTTATTCTGACCTCGTAACACAATTTTTCATCCGATATATTTATTGCTGTACAGGGAAAAGAGCGCGAAAATGTGTATAGATAGAATCTAATTTGAACCTAATATAAGGGTGGTTTAAGAGCGAATTTCCATCGCACATAAATCGCTTCAACATAAATATGCCGATTAATAATTTATTTTTACGATTTTTTATTCAGATTGGATTTTTTTTGGTATAATTCACTCAGCATAATAAATACTTTTTTTGAGTATATTTAGATAAGTTTTTATTGTTAATTATAAAAAAATTGTGTAATGATTTAAAATGCAGTACACGAACATACAACATGATCTGTTAATTGATGGCCGGGAATCCCTACTAAAAGTGGAAAACAACAAAGTTGACGATGTTCAATATATTTTTATTCTAATAATATCAATTTTTGGTTTATAGTAAAAAGTATTACACTGAATAAATTCGAATTTATCAAATTTTTTACTTTTTTTAGTAACCTTGTTATTTATTATTATTTTAGTGCTCCTAAACTTGTAAATCAGTTAATAAACATGTTGCTGGAAAATATATGATTTAAATAAATAGTAATTTGAAATATTAAATTTCATATATAGTATATTTATGTATCCAGAACGAAAAAGTTTCCATTACAGCTAAATATGAGCTTGCTGGTCAAAGCAAACAGACGAGATTTAACGAAACCCTTTTTGTCGAGATTCGTATTATATTTTTAGTCAACCCTTTTAATTCTCACAAATCTAGAACTAAAAATCTTGTATAAATGTCAACTTGACGGATAATAACGGAATAAATGTACGTATTCTGAGTTCCCTTAGTGGCTGTAAAAAAGCAGACGAACAGTCCAAAAAAGTACTTTGTACTTAGCAAGCTTTGAATCAAATTTTATTATATTAAAATTTTTTTCTTCAAAATTAACATTTTGACCTTAGGCTAATGCGGGTCACATGATGTGTTCCTATCATATTATCTCATCTTGTCAAGCGTATTCAACCGGTAACAAATACATACTTGCATCAGTGTCGGATTATCCATTAGCCATACAAGGCAGTTGCCTTGGAGTTCCGAGCTTTAGGGGCTCTCTACTTTAGGGGTACCAATCCGACATGTATTCTATTGGTTATTGAAGCTATAGTAATCTGACGGACGGCCGGACATTATGACTAGAACAAAAAGGTTCTTTTTAGTGCATTTTTGAGAAAAAATACGCTAATATATTCACTTTGGCTGTCTGGCTGGCTGGTGTAACGCTGAGTTCTCAGCAACTACAGCACTAATAGACTTGAAACTGGTACTAAATGAAAGCTGCTGTTTCGTACGCTTGCTCAAACTGTTTTTTTAATTTATGATTTGCAATTACATGATATTGACTTCAAGAATAATAAGCTTGTGACAAAACAAAATATATGGTTCAAGAGACTAATAAAAGAAGCAATAGAAATAAAAAAATCACCGAATAATTTGAATTTGAATACTGATTATGAACTTAATCATTCATGGTTACCAGTAATTTTTTCATGATCTCGAGTTATTTCTATGTACTTCATTACTACTTTCTGAAGCTCTGTGAATGGTTCAGTTGTGCGCAGGGTTGTCAAAAACTCGGGGTATTTCAAGATATGCCCAGCCCAGTGGGTTTTATCGAAAAAACCCAAACCACCTCTACTTAAAAAAAAAATATATTATATTGTTCATATGATGCAAGCTAAAAATAATTACAAGGAACACTACTTTATTTCAAGAGAGCAAGGTATTTTGTATTTTAAAAACTTATTATTTTCTATTCTCACAGTAATTATTATTTTATCAGATTCTACTGATTCTAATCACTCCGGTATTTTTATTCTAATTTTTGACGGAAGCAAATAATTTATTTTTTGTGTATAATAATTGTAGTCCGTACAATCGAAGATAGAAAATAAATACGTCTTTATGAACAATTATTTAATCAGTTCTTTAATATGCCTGAATTTTTATAATAACTGGGTCTTTTCACGGGTTTCTTCAAGTGATTTTTTTCGGATTGGATTGTTTCATGACAACTCTGGTTATGCGCCAAACCCACTGATCTCTAATATAACACTGAATTGCATTTAGGCCGCTGGAATGCGTCCCCAATTGAGCGTCGCCATCTTGGCAAAAACTTAGGTTTTGTGACAATTGGTGACAGTTCAGTATGGTTTTGGGGCACAATTTTTAAATCATGGAGTTCAAATGCATGTGAGTAATATATCAAATTTAATATTAAATATCTTGCTCACAAAATTAATCGCTGGACTGCAAATTTGTGCTTACTTACAAACAATAAAATCTTGATTATTAAATGTATTATTATTCTCCTAGCTTGTGTAGTAGATATTTAAAATTATTAGTTTTGAATAGGCAATATTATCGCAGAAATGCACTTCATTTATTCATATAGGTAAATTCATATTTTTAAATTTTAGGTAACAAAAATTTATAAAACTATTGTACGGATTAAATAATACTAAACTACAATGTTTAAAAAATAGTTAATAAATATTTCAACTATTATAACAATTTTTAACTTTTGTTGATTATTAATGTATGTATTTTAATATATATTGAGAATAATTTCTTCATCTTACTTGCATTTCATCCAGTGTCTTCTATAAGTGTTTTGAATTTGCCGCCGAATAGTGTCACAAAACCTCAGTTTTACTGTCAAGGCCGCCGTTCAACTGGGGTCGCTTTCAGATGCCAGAATACGGTCTAAACCCAATCCAGTGTTACATTAGAGATCAGTGGCCAAACCAAATAGAGTAGACCTAGGTTGACCTAGAACCTCTAGGAATTGATAGTTACTCTATTCAGACCTGTGAACAATGGAATTATAAGCCAAACCACAAGTAGAGCTTTTCGATTCTTCACGAATTTACCTTACCTTTGAAAAAATGACAAATTGTAATAAGTTGTTCAAAGAACCTTTTTTATGTGTTGCTAATTAAAATCCATTCTTTAATATGCATTAACACCTAGCGAGGATTTTAAGATACATATACTTAACTGTCTTTCCTATAAATGACAGCCTGTAAAACATTGTTTCTTTTTTTTCTGTCACGAACTCCCGGTCTATTTGTAATGTTTCAAGGGTTCGACATAAAAAAAAAAACACTATTATTCAAAAATAAATAAAAATAAAAGTTTATTGAATAAAGCAAGTATTTATTACTCTGCACTTGATAATAATAATATAACTAATATTTATTTTCAGCATTTTTTATATCACCAAAACTTATATTAACCTCCTCTGTAATTTTATTTACTGTTTGACCGTTTGATTTATTCTGTGACCTCTCAAATAAACGATAAGGTACTTTATATAGACAGTGGCCTCTCGAGAGGCTACTAGAATTATCTCGAAATATTCCAAACTTTAATTAAGGCTATCCGCAAAATATTTTTGGTGTAACAATCTTAAAAAATCCGCGGTGGCCTTCATACTACTTCCCCGATCATAAATTTCATAGCCAGTTTCATCGCTGTTTTAGAAATTTAGAGTGTCACATCAATTAATTGCATATTTCAAATTTCAAAGTGACAACTGTCTTTGTCAAAGTGACAGTTGTCATTGTTAAAGTGACAGATGGCGGTTATTCTTTAGTCCTTACATACAAACATAAAATAAGTATTTTTAAAAATCAGTCCTTTTCTAGATTTTCGGGACCCTTAATTCATTGCAACATACAGTTTAGACATTTAACGCCGGAAGTGTAATTTGAAAATGGAAACGTGGATTCCATTACTTAATTATTTATTTTTGATCCACTAAGCTTATCTCCCCGAGAGCTTAAAATTGATATCAAACTAGACATCATTTAGATGATTTGTGTAAGAATCAATTGACTTTTGTTTAAATATCCTCTTTGACACTTCTATTACAATTATCTCCACAAGAGCTTCAATTAGACACGAAACACGATAGAGCCAAGTTACTTATTTAAAAAAACAGTTGACGAACGTTTGCATGTGATGTCATAATATGAGTGATAATAAATTCAACTCCACATTATGATTCTCATTCAGAATTATTAAAAAAAACATTTTTTTAGATTTTGACCAGGGCACTGGTCAAAAATGGTTAAAACCGTCCAGAACTGGTTTTAACCACAATTTTTTATTATATATTTACATATTTTATATCTTCCTCTAATTTTATTCTTTTATTTAGTCGGGACAGATTCATTCCATCCGGTTTCAGAGTCAAGTTCTGATTCACAAACTATTAAATAAATATGAAACTAAATGAATTTATTTTTAAAAGCTTAATTAAATTTCATAAAATTGTCGAGAGGGTACCAATGGTAATTATTAAATAAGTAATATAAGAAACTCATATGTAGATAGAAAAGATCTACCTTCGTTTATTGTAGGTGTTTAAAGCTAAAATCTAAATTTTCTTTCAGGACAACAGTTTTTGCACTACACAAGACTACCTTAACTTTAATCGCAAAAATATTGAGATGTGATTATGTTCACTTATTTTTCTTTTTTATCTCTAACTTGACTTGCTATTAACGTTATTTAATGTTTTATAGTCAACAAATTTATGAATATGAATATTATATTGTGCAAATCAGGTAATTCTTATTCAGGAGATGTTAGGAAAAAGCATATTTCGTTCATTCTCTGAAACCTTATAATTCAAGCAAAAACTTGTCAGTATACCGTTCAATATTATATTTCAATAAAAACCATCGGTCAAAATCGGATAAAGTCCAGGACGGTTTAAACCAGTGGTTTTAACCACCCTGTCCTCATTATTCCTTTAGTTCAGAAAAATATAAGTAATTTTATAATATTTTAAATTTTGATAATAACAAATGAACCGCTGATAATTTTGAAAAATATTTCTTGTGAATGTTGTGCCAAATCATTCAAGGATTAGTTTTAGTTATTTCATATTTTATGATAAATAGTACCGTTTATAAAATGAACGCAAAAAACTAAAAAGTTCCATCAATAAAGTTTTGGTACCACTGGTTAAAAAAGCTCATCTACGAACTTGAACCTAGCTTTTTGATGAAAAACTTACATTAAAATACAAGTCAAAAATGTGTACGCGTTCTTAAATTATCGTGCTTCTAGACATCAAGATTTTTTTTAAAATTATGTCTTTCGGGTTCAGTAGGGTCTAAAACGTGAAGATTCATTAAAATCTCGAACTGTTAGAAAATCACGATTACAATACCTACCCTATTATATTATAGGTCGGGGAAGTAAAAAGGGTACCCTTTTTTGAAGGCAGCATATTGCAATATAAGCTTACTAAGAGAAAACGTAATAAATTTGAGGAAAAATTAAAGAATGAACGAGATTTCAAGTATTTTTACTTCACTAAATACTGTTATGAGCACTTAGCAACCATGTTACGAAACGAATATATTTTTCCTAAGACTCAAGGTGCCACATGATTTAGGAACAGCTTACTTCTGCTAACTTCTCTAAATTTCTCTTTATCTTTCTCTCTGTCTTTCTATTTGAAAGAGGAATTATAAGTGAAGTTTAGACAGAAGCTAGCAGTATCCAGACAACTACTGCATTAACACCTCAAATATTCTCTCCAACTCAGGGGACTCATTAAATATTGAGTTTAAGATCCTCAGACTTTAGTGGCCCTCGACTTTAGATATTTCCCAAGCATTTTATGTATTTATTATTATTATATCTAACTGGAATAATATTTGGCACTGGCTTGAATTGAATCAATTATTAATTTTAAACAACCATTTGTAGGCAACAATATTTATGATCATACGAATGTCATAGATGCTTCTTTACACACGTGTTGCATACAAGATTTTTTTACGACCCCAATTTTTATATTCTTATAATAATTATTAAGCACACAACAAGGACGTTCAGAGCACATTTTGACATTTAGACTTGATAAATAACCAAACTAATGGGTCGGTGACAGGTGCTCCTAGCACTAGGCACTAAAAGGCTACGAACTTTAATTGCTACGAGTTTATATTTTAGTATAACCAAAGTGTGAAAACGTTCAGTTATCACATCGTAAACTACCAAAAATAGATATTTAGGATACAAGTGTAAAAAGTTAATCTTTATTAAAAATACAAGCGAAGCGTGAGTTTTCGGTTTGAACATAATTTCATTTTATATTGAATGGTTTAGCATTAGCAATATTGTATAATTCAAATTGACAATATTTTCATCGAAGTAGAGAAACGCTTGCAAAATTGCCTGTTATTCAATCTGACCTCATTATTCTCTCGGAAATTGTCATATTTCCGACGATAATAAAAACAAAATTACTGATGGACAACTCTCATTTCCCTGCTTTGCTGACTTCTACCTTAAAATAAATCAAATACCGAAAATAATGATTTCGCCTACGTTGATCCTACGCCCGGAGATCGCTCTTTGCTGGAAAGGTTACATGTGCAATTTACAGGAAATCTATTTGTGTGTGAGAGTGTGCATTTTTCTGATTTTGTATTCATGAATTGTGAGAGAATGACGACATTGGCAGGTAGTACATCATGTGCATTTGTTGCGTAATCGGTCGCTGACATTCAGTTAGGTCGTTTTGATTTTGAATTTTTGTGTTTTGACGGAAATTTTGCACATAGCATGGCTTATATATTTTTTGTTTGATCTCTTAATTCATTGATTTTAAATGTAACAGAATATTTGCAGATCAAAATCATGAACAAATTTAGTGGAAATCATGAACAAACCGCAATTAATCAGTTATTTTTATGTATAAATGTTTACTCATCAATTTCTGATAGAATTATATGGGAATGAGAAGATTTGCTTGGAATACATTGTTTTTTGTTGAAGGAAATTTTTCCATTTAGGAATAAGATTAATGTTTCAATTTTCCATCGTCCTTTTAACTCTTGAATGACTGATTCAAACCTCTTTAATATATTTGCTATATTTTTCTTATTTACTATTACTGCTTAAGTAGAAACACCTTTTAGTCTTTAATCGTCCTATTTCTTTTGCGTGTGTGTATGTGTACGTTGACCTAGTTATAATTTTTTAAGTGATTTAATCTTTGCGTATCGATTTCTGTGACCTTAAGTTTTTAGCCCTTTAATAAAATCAATTCCAGCTCTAATCTACATATAAATTACAATAAAACACAAATTTGTCTTGTTGAAATATGAGATTTAGATTTTTAAGTAAAAAATGGGTCACAATTTATTAGTGCCCACACAGCTATAATAAAGAAGGACTGAAAAATACAAGGGATAATGTAAGTTTTGAGTAATTCAGGAAATATAGTCAATATGTTTAAATTTGAGCCCAATACTGTTCGCTCCGGAAGATGGTCAAGGTCTGGCCGAAACTGTAAAGAAGGAAAAAGAGAAAAAAAAAAATTTTAATTCCTGTATTACTCCATACTTACATGTACCATTTCAGTCAACATCAACAATTATATAGATACAAGGAATTATGGCTTATCGCTCGCACGGTATTGCTGACTCCGGATGCTACGCTGGTGCGGATCTTGACGCACGCGCTTATTTTTAATAACCTCTCTTACATTTTGTAATGTTCTTAGGGTTTGCAATAAAACACAAATGCTATTATTCAAAAATATTCAGAAATTAAAATCTATGTATTGAATTGAATACAGGAATACACGGGAATACATTAATAATTATAACTATAACTGTTAATTATATACTAGTTTATCTTCCTAGAATATGTATTTCGCACCAAATTTATTTTGACCTGAAGTGTTTACACTCCGATTGTTCGTTCTATTCTGACCTCCACTGAATGACGATGGTCCTTTTAGACCTTTATTTACCTGCGGTGGCCTGAAAATGTTCAATTGTATTACAAGAGGTTGCTAGAGTTTATCTCGAATGTTTCAGACATTAATTAAGGAACTACAATATCTTAATCTCAAAATCGAATTTTATAAAATCTTTATGAGTAACATTGGGATTCTAACTTGCGATCTGCGAAAATAATATTCATTCTTTAATGCTTGGCAAAATTATGATTTTAATGAATAAAATAGAAAATCTCTTGATTTTTTGAATTGATCATGATTTTTATATATTTTTTTTGGCCATCATACGAAAAAAGTTGTTTCTGTGGCTCCTTTTGCGGCCGTGAAGTTTCAATTTTTTGGTATAAATCTGTCATACTTAACTTTTTGGGACTGATCTATCAAATATTACTTTTTTGGGACTGATCTGTCAAAAACTACTTCATAAACACTTCATACCTACCTATATGAACTGCTTGATGAACTCTTTAAGAAACAGTTTTCGCCGAAATATATATTATATTCTTCCGTCAACATTCATAGTTCGTGCAATTCAAAAAATTTATACGCATTTTCTACAAATGTCACTTTGACTAGAAGACAATAAAATAAGACAATTTCAACGGTAACTAAGATTTACAATTGCAATGTTTTAGAAATAAATAGATAAAATTTTGTAATTTTGAATTATTTCGTGATGATCGCCTAAAAATCATTGTGTGCACCTCGGCCTACAGTTCTTTTTTGGTTTCACCTGAATTGCAGCCTCAGCTACGCTTCGGCCGCAAACCACAGATTCGATCAAAAAAGATAACCTTTACGGCCTTGATACACAAATAACTATTATTGTTTTTTAGTTCCCCGACCTATAATATAATAGGGGAAGTATTGTAATCGTGCTTTTTTGACAGTTGAATATTTTGATGAATTTTTACGTTTTAGACCCACTGAACCCGAAAAATATAATTTAAAAAAAGTAGTTCTGTCTGAAAGCACAATAACATGAGAACACGCACGAATTTTCGACTGAAATTCATCAAAAAGCTAGGTTCAAATTCGTAGATGAGCTTTTTCCAACAAGTGGTACCAAAATTTTATTGATGAAACTTTTTAGTTTTTTGCGTTTATTTTATAAACGATAGTATTTATCATAAAATATGAAATAACTAAGACTAATCCTTGAATGATTTGGCACAACATTCACACGAAACATTTTTCGAAATTATCAGCGGTTCATTTGTTATTAAAATTTAAATTATCATAAAATTCGTTATATTTTTCTGAACCAAAGAAATAATGAGAATCATATTGTGGAGTTATGATTATTATCACTCATATTTTGACATCACATGCAAACGTTCGTCAATTTTTTTTTTTTTTTTTAATAAATAATTAGGCTCTTTCCTGTTTGGTATCAAATTAGAGCTTTTGTGGATATAAAGAAGAAATCACAAAAATAAAAATTTCACACAAAAACTGTGAAATATGTAAAGTGCTGTGCTATGGAACATTCAAAAAATGAATATTTCTAAAAAAGAATTGTTTTCCATAGAAAATTCAAATCTAAGAATCGGGGCTGAAGCCACCATAATCTTAGATCGGGGATGCAACTGTGGATATAATTTTAATAGAAGTATCAAAAGGATATTTAAACGATTGTCAATTGTTTCTTTCACAAATAATTTAAATGATGTCTGGTTTGGTATCAATTTCAATTAATTTAATTTAAATTTTACCATCCTTAAATTACATTTCCGGCAATCAAATGTCGAAACTGTATGTTCCAATGAATTGACAGCTTTCATTTTGAAAGCAATTAATTGATGCGACACTCAAAATCTCTGAAACAGCGATGAAAGTGGCCATGAAATTTTTGGTCGGGAAAGTATTGTGCTGGCCACAGCGGATTTTTAGCGCATTTTTTGGAAAAAAGCGCTATTATATTCACTTTGGCTGTCTGGCTGGCTGGCTGGCTGGCTGGCGTGACGCTGAGTTCTGAGCAACTATACTATTTACAGACTTGAAACTGGTACTAAATAAAAGCTGCTATTTCGTAGATTTGCACAAATTGCTTGAATTCAAGCTCAGTGAATGTGGAAGATTAAATTATTCAATTACTTGTTTCAAGTGAAACAATGCTCATAGATATATTTGACATTAGGGAAGTTTATTAGAGTAGATAAAAATTTAGTTACAACTTTCGCCGCGGGTTTCACTATTATTATGTAGAGTTGTCCAATCTGTCAGGGATTCATTCAATGACTTGTTTGACGCGAATTTGAAGCTTATTAGAATGAATTATTATTATTGGATGAAAATTTGTTTACTTTTGGTGCATTTTTTTGATATAGCTTTGATAAAGATCAAGTTATCATTTCAAGGTACAGCACTTGACCTCCCGTCAGTCAATAACTAGACAATGAAGATTAAAAGGTATTTCTGAGTTTGTACATGCATAAATTATGTACCTATCAAATAGTCAACTTGAAACTAATACTAAATGGAAGCTGCTGTTTCGCAAGTTTGCCCGAACTGCTTGATTTCAAGCTCAGTAATTGTGAGAGATGGTCATTTGCGAAATCTCTGAAGTAACAAGCATTCATGAGCTGTCAAAAATGCGCTTTCATCATCTAGATGATTCTTCCATTTTTTTTTTTGAAATTGTATAACAGAATGGAGTAGAGTTATTTGTATTTATTCATCTTTATGTATGAAAATTATCTTGAAAGACATAATTAGTTTTGATTTGGATAATAATTGTGCATTTGAAGCTATAGCACGAATATAAAATAAACGTATTCACAACTTTAAACCTTAAAAATGTTTCTAAACAAATTTTTAAATAAATTAATTACTTGATTCAAATCTTTATTTTGTTCTGCAATAGAAATATATTGAATTTATAAAAAATACGAAAAGTTTTTAGAAGACAAATTTCCGGTTTTATAAAGGGCAGAGTATTTTACTTCCAGAGTAAATGAAATTTACTCTGTTATATAACAGTCGATCATTTCAATAAAATAAATTTACTCTAGGAGTAAATTTACTTGGTCGTTTATAAGACCGGCCATTAAATATATATTTTTTTTCAAAAAAATGTAAAGGAGTGGCTGTATTAGTATTAATAGAAAACAATTTTGGCGTGGTGTAAACCACGATTTAAATCAGGATTTAAATCAATGATTTAAAAAAAAAATGATTTGAAACGAACCACGTCGATTTTCTACTAATATCACTACTTGTTTTCTATTAATATTTATAATAATACTTCTTTACAGTTTTTGTTTGGAGTGGTAGAAAATTGTTTTGATGAGAAAAATAACGATTATATTTTGTTAATGTGCTATGCTAACTAGACATTAGGCAATCGATTCTTGATAATTGAAAGTTGTTGAAGATATATAGCAGATCTAAAGCATAAGCTAAAAATTCTGTTGCGTCAAATTTCCTGGAATTGAGAAACAATTAAATTAGCTGTAACATTACATTTCATTCCCCGTTTGTAATTTCAATATTTGTTTTACGCCGACTATTGTTCTGGACAGGTGTATTACCAATATTATTATTGTTAGCAATGGGGGCTACAAAATTGGGAAGCTTGTAAGCTTATTTGAGCTTTGTGGTTGTGGTCGGGTGGATCTGTTCCTCCACCTGACGTTTTGCTTACTCCTGTGGTAGACATCTTCATGGATTGAGGCGAATTAATAATGACGAATATATTTTAGCCAGAAGTACAATCAAATTTAAACCAGAATCAGCAAAAATCAATCTATAAAAAGATTGAATTGGTTGGTCAAATGTTACGATTTTTCCACTTATAAGTAAAATTCAAATAAAAGTGGCAATAAGATTGTTTGGTAAAAAATAAAATGTAAATGGAATAAAATTTAATCTGTATGCTGTTTTTTTGGTGTTTTGTTTGCTTTATTCTCGTCACGAATTTTTCAGTGACATGAGTTTGGCCGCACGTACTCAAATTATGAATTGCGCTCAAAACGTTCAAAAACATCTACCTACCAGAATAAATATGTTTACAACACTTTTGGGAATGCTAAAAATATTCAGTAATAAACAAAAAAATATTTTTTCAACATTACAATGCACCCTTCCGTTCGAGTTATTTTTTTTGTAGCAAAAATTTATTAAATCGATATATTTCATTCTTCCGCTTTCGGTTTATTCAGTTCCTCCTGATTTCCTTTTATCTTTGAAGCTTGAAATTATGATTGAATAAAGGCTGTAAACAATTATTTTAAAGTCCTTGAAAAAATCAACATTAGAAGGAAATTGGGGAGTTGGGATTCAATGGATTGATCTCAAAATATTATTTTAATAAAAATTATTTTATTTTTTAATTCTTAACGGTTTTTATTCGGATTTCTTGTATCGCTGAAGATTTCATGTACGACCTCATTGTAATAATTTTATTAATAACAAACATTAAAGTAGGTATATATCTCGACACTTTAAATGTTTAGATCCTTTGTAAATGGTATATATCGGTGTAAAACGTTCGTTATCTTGACTGAGATCTTGTAACTGTTGATGTGACGGTTTGATTGACAAGATGTATCACATGAATTTCGACAGAGTGCTTCAAAAACTCAATCTCCTTTCGAGAACCAACGTCAATTCACGTCCTGACATTCATTTCTCAAGATCAAATTGTAGGTTAAAGGCTTTGGAAAAAGAAATTGTAAGAATAAATCGTGGAATCAAGGCTTCAAATCGAACTTTGCGTCCCTGTTAATAGTCAACGTTTATTTGGGCGTTTCATGTTGATTTTTTTTTTATTGAATCGTGGATTATAGAAAGTAAACAGATCTAACTGAGGCGCCTACGAGGAAAGTACGAAATTAATGTTGTGATTATTTTTATTTGATAATGATGTACTGTGAAACCCCAGCATCAATAAATTTTGGACTTCACACATAAGTCGTAAAATTTATCAACAAAAAGTGATAATAGCTAGGATTAAGCAGTGCGTAACTCCGCATAACTCCTAATTTCGACAGTTTTTACGTAAAAATCGTAAATGTTTCACATAAAAAGTAGCTCAGATTACTCTCTGAAAAGTATTCTACCTGCCAATAAAAGTCTCATCAGAATCTATTGAGCCATTTTAAAGATTAGTCCAGACAAACAGATAGACAAAAATTTTAAAAATTCGTGTCTGGGTCATGGTATTCTGCAAATAAGCATATGGGAATGAGAAAAATTATTACGTCAAGTTGAGTACTCGAAAAATGCATCATTTTCCAATCTCCCTCAAAATTTTATGTTATTGTACTCCCAACTTTTTATCGTTACTACAAAAACAAAAGGAATATTTTAAATTAATATTTCGTTTATCTAAAACTGAATCTGTAACGAATAAATTTTTGTACTCCCAGGCGTGATAGCTTTCGATAATGAAAATAGGATATCCGGCAGCCATGTCCGTGGACAGTTTTGAAAACAAAAGCACCGTTGAATGTTTTTACGTATCAATAATTTCTATGCTTTACTGCTTGTAGGCAAGTCAGAAGAAAGTAAAGACAAATTTCTAATAATAACTTCTGTTACTAAACTTACATACATACTAAGTATTACGCATGTGTAAAAAATAAGTATGATAACATTTTTAAGTTTCATAATTACGATAGTTCGGTGAAATAGTGGGCGGTAAATTAAATTTTGTTCATATTTGGTTTATTTTGCCTGTTATTTATCAAACAACTGCTGAAGATTAGAAGAATTGTTGGAATTTACTGAATTCCAGATATAATGAATCATTTACATATTTTAAATTAAACTGACTAATTCATCACATCTAGGGAAAATTTATTCGTAGCTAAAAATATTTTTTCCCAGAAAATTACAAACATTTCAGTTGATGACACATTTTTTTCTCAACTTTACATATTGAATATTCAGTTCTTATTGGGTTAACTAGTAATATATAGATGATTTTTTATAAATGTAATGAATTCTAAAGTTTCATCAAGAGAACTCTGAGATTATTGATAGAAATGTTGTTCCCAGCAATATATTTTGAATTTAAGGCTACCGGGAAGGATCACGGATATTAAAAATAGTCTTAAATTTTTCTCTTTTTTTATAGCTTTCGTTATTGGAAATCATACTGGATTAATATCAATCCAATATAATTTTAAATTTTTTCCATCGAGTCTCCAGTAATTAACAGTGTTTTTTTTATTATTTCGTTACTTTCATTTTTTTTTTTGCAATATTGTTCTCCGCTGCATGAATTTTAGGTAATTAAGTCAGTATAATTGAATCTTTAAATTACATTCAAACTATCAATTGATTTTAATTTTAATTATATTTAATATTGTGATATTACAATTTAAATATTCTGTACTGATTCTCTTATATTCAATTGTTGAATTCGTGCTCTATATATAGTCTATAAAATTAAGCAGAGGAGAGACGTCATCAAAACATTACAAAATGAAAAGAATTTGTCGTAATGACAACGTGTTGTTTATGTTTGGAAAAGCAAAGAAAATAAATGCAATTTTTTGCATACTATAAAAAAAGTATATTTTAATTTAATTAACAATTATTTCATACTCAAATTTAATGTTTTCAACAAAATTTCATTCATTTACAATAATTGTTGTTTATTTCTTTATCATACGTTGGTACTATGAAGTTTGAGTACGTTTACATTCTCATTCATTGCATTCGTTTTGACATTTCTGTGCGATCAACACGTGTTTACTTTGTTCTTTTCGGTTAGAATATCATTACTGTTGCCTTGTTGAGTATTAAATCTGTATTTTTCAATACAAACAGTAATTGTTATTCGAGTTTTGCTTCCTTGGTATAGCATATAAACGTAGTAATTATGTGACGTCATTATCTAGTTATAAATTTTGATGACGTCTCTCCTCTGCTTAATTTTATAGACTATATATTCAATTTTTCTTTGTAGTTATCCTACCTGATGACGTTAACTTAATTGTATAATATAATAAAATAACGAAGTTATAAGGAAAGAGAGTAAAGCTTAAGACCCTATTTCTAACGCCCTGGATCCTTCCTGTTTAAATTTAATCTGAAATTATTGTTACAATATTTTTCCTTTTAGGAATTAGTGCAAATATATCCTTAGCACGTTGATAATTACAAGAAATTCTATCATTTTTTGGAAGTATGCTGCTTGGTAACAATCTGAAGACGAAGACGGACAGCGCTTGATAAAATTATGAGTAACATGTTTCTCTAAGAAAGTCTGCTTTTTGGTCTTGAAAATAAACTTCAATTATTTTTAATGTAGAATTTAGAACAAGTTTTTATTATTTCTGTTCGCTTGACATTACTTTTGGAGTCTTTCAGTTTAGATTACATTTCAAAATTCTAAGCAGAAATGTAATTACGGCTAAAATTAAGAAAAATCATGATTTCAATAGAAAAAATCTAAAATAATAATTTTTTTTTTGAAATGATCATGACTTTAGGATTCCAATGATTTATTTCATTTTTCAAAATTCTTCTATAGAATGAAGTAAAAATAACTAATATTTAATAATACCTTTAAAAGAAACTTAGCTTGGATCTGAAATATTATTGTGTTTTTAAATCTATAGCAGGGCTGTTAAAAATATTTTCTAAAAGGGTTAAAATTTTCATCAAATATATTAAATATTAACTTGATTCGAATAGTGATTTTGTGTGTCAAAAGAAATATATTTGAATCAATAAAAGTGATTTAAAACATGTTTTAAATCGTGATTTAAATCATGTTTTAAATCGTGATTAAAATCAAACCAACTCTGATTATGACTACAGTAAAAATTCGGTTTGAAATGAAATTCGGCTGAGCTGAAATTTGGTCAAAGCTCAAAAAGATCAGTGACTATCAGATCTGCCTGATAGAATGCTAATCCGAGACATATATGATTTCTGACATCTTGGTTGCTTAGCAATTAAAAATAACCGTAGGATTGTTTTCAGTTTAATTCACAAAAGATGAAATAGTAGAAGTGGCATTTGTATAAAAATCCAAGAGAAGGCATGTCACCTATTTCTAATCCAATCCCTCACTTCAACAACTCCATCAATTCTAGTTTCGCGGCCCAGAAATTGAAAATCTTATCTAGTTGTCTCTGGATCTATTGGAGGTAGATTCAAATTTTAAGTGAATGATTTTTACGTAATTTGCTGCAAAAATATATTCTAGAAGTTGAACATATCAACTGTAACTGTTTTACACATATTGTAACAGATTTCTCTAATTAGAAGTATGGAATATTCAAGATAACTAGCAGCCCTTCGAAAGGCTGTGGAACATGTGTGGAACTGTTCAAGACCACAGCAGATGAACAAAGTAGACCCTCTCCTCAATCTATATGAGGGATTCGTCGTTTAGTCGTGTGATCATAAAGTAAATCGAACGGTCGAAGAGTAAACGAAACTACGAAGAAGTCAATATAAATTTTCGTGATATAAATAATTTTGGAAATAAATGATCTAATAATATTGTAATTAAGGGTTTACCCTAATAATGTTTGTACTTTTTGGTTTTCTAACTTAACATTAAAATATATCTTTTGAACTATCAAAAATACTTATCTTGAGTGAATCAAAAGATATCAATATATGACAACAACTACTGTAAAATCTTTAATAGAATTTATTTATAATTTAATTTTTGCACCCAAAATATTCAAAAACTGTTTATTCCGCTGTTTTCATTTTATAAATTATTTCCAACAAGTTAAAAGATGTGAGAAAAACCGCACTAGATATAATGAATTCAATTTTAGTTCTTTTATAACTTTCTTCTGCCCATATTTCGCTTCTATTCTATTCCATTCTATTTTCTGTGGTGTAATCTTAATGGGGTCATTCCCGGTTTTTTTTTTAATTGTTTTTTCTGAAAGTTGGATTCAAAATAATAACTTTGAAGTTTATCAGACACACCAAAACTCTGTAGTTTCTGGAATATAATTTTTTGAAAATTTCATCATATTTCAAACTTTGTGATGACGTTTCAACTGCCCGTTACCTAACAGCCAATCAGAGTTGCCTACATTTGATCACGTTATGCGCGTGCTTTGTGCGCACGGTCTTTTACATATATTTATAGCCCGTCCAAGCACGAATATTACATGTTTTTGAATAATTTTAATTCCTTTTTATTAGACAGAATGAAAATTTTTTTTTGTACATCCTACTTTGACGTTCAAATGTATTTTAAAATAAATTAAGGTACCAAAATTGATATGTAACATTTATAAAAGATTGTTTATATTCGCTTGGTGTTACTATACACAATTCTAGCAGCTGTGACGTCACTTTGGATGCCGGAAATAGGGTATATATTCATGAATTTATTTTATATTTTCAATTCACTGATTACATCGTTATAACATAGTGAAAAATATAAATTATGTTTTAAAGTGCTGTTATCAAGTTTAAAAAAATATTCAAAATTAAGAATAAATTTGAGCTGTTTAAACGCCGCCATTTTCGCGCGCTCTATTGATGACGTCAAATAATATGTCCAGTGACATTACAGTCCGTCGTTTACTACAGGTGTTTTCGTTCTCAGCTTATTTCAGTATTAAAAAAGCTCAAAGGTCAATTTATAAGTATTGCATTGTGGCTGAATGCAAAATACTATCAGAAATGTTCCTGGTAAAGTCTGTTTTCCAATCCAGACAGGTCTTAAAATACGTAAGAAATGATGTAAGGTTATCACAAGAGATGAAGTATCATAATAAATTTGACAGATCATGAACAACATTATATGTGATTAGTTTTAGCAATAAAATACAGTGTATGTATGCGGCTTCGTTTAACATTTGCTCGTTTTAAAATAAACAAAAATTATAAGTTATGTTTACTGCTCATCATATTTCGGATTGTATTTATTAAAATAGCGTACATAATGTGTTATTATTGAATAATTACTTTGCAGTGTTCATTCTTTTTACTTCAGCGGAAGTAAAATTTGGATTTGAAAGAAATTAAGACGACATCATGAATGGATTTATTTTTAGCAGATTATCCGATTGTGCTTTTACAAAACCACTTTGTCTTACTGTTCGCGCAAGATAACTTGACAGTCAGAACGAATGTAATGCGATTCAGTATGCTTACGATGCGCTGTGTCAAACTTAAACTTTTGCTTAAGTAACGCAGTACGCAAAATAGTGAGTCCTACTTTTACAACCATTTATTGCTAAACTTGGGGGTTAGAGGGATAGGGCAGCAGAGAGAATCCATCATAAATGATCAATGAGGTACATTTGAATCTGTTTGTCCATTGGTGTAGACAATAAAAAAAATTTCATGTGAAAATATTTTTTTACGCTAAAGCATGAAACGTACAAATGATTTTGTTACAATAATTTCCAATTAACATTCTGCAAGATGATTTTCAGTGCCCTTCACACAAACAAATTAGATAATCCCAGAAGAGATATGAAATCTTAAAGCTAATGACAAAAAAAAGTACCTATTGATAAGTAAAAATTTATAGACTTCATAACATTCCCCTGAACAAGTATAGATATAACAGAGATTTGGATTGGATTTTCCAATCACCAATAACAAGTACAATTTATTATTATTCATGTATTTGTATGTTCTATGAAAATACAATTTTTTTGGGCACGCCTATGGTTTTTGTTGATTTTACTTATATCATCCCTAAAAGTTTACACCCCAGGACTGCCAAGTTATCTTGCGCGGACAGTAAATGATTTATAATCTCACTAGGATGCTAAAATCACTCTTATACAATAAATGAATTTGCAACACACACGTTATTACTATGTTTTCTAATCAAAAGCCTGCAATGCCATACAAATGTAAGCATTGCGCACTTGTTGGCATAGTATTTGACGTCACATTTCGTTTTAACCAATGGTGTTGCGTTGTAGAACTTTGAATTTCCCGCGCTTAGTTTGCATTTTTATTTATTAATCTTAAGCAATCAAAAAGATATAAAATACCAAAATGATGGTTTAGTACAAAAGTCCGGCCAATAAAAATTCGGAAAAAAAATATTTGAACCAAATTTGAATTTCATGCATATTCCCTATTGTTTTGATCAAAATTGCGAACGAAAAGTGTCACTTAATCAATTTTTTTTTTTGTATAAAGATGTTTGAAATTATTGAATCTATCATGATAATGGGAAATGAATAGAATTTTTTTTTTCGAAAGACCTCATTTGTTTCCTTAATTTTGCACGCGTGATTTCAAATAGATGGAACTTATTGTACAAAATTTTCATATCAATAACTATTATAATTATCAATTCAAATAGCTACCTCTGAATTCATCTAACTGACATATCCAGGTAGGGATCAAACCGTCATCAACTTAAATAGGTTATGGGAATATTCAACCCCAGAATATTGTCGCTAACCGACCGAGAACCCACAAAACATTGCTACTACAAAATGAAACGGGGCGAATAACGATATTGCTACTCGTAAATCATTATTATCTTCAACTTTTTCCTATATCTTCATTTATATATGGAAATTTTGGAGGTAATGAAAATAAATGGTGTTAAATTCCTGTATTTTATCAGAGATATTGTATTCAAGGGATGGTTTCTGTAAAATCGATACTAAATGGCGAGGTTTGTTTAAAAGTTTTAGTTTCCCTTTACCAATTTTTAATTGACATATGATTCGTCATAGTTAATGCCAATGGAATCACGTTTACCAACCTTAAAAAACTGAGTACACAATGCAACAAGTATTGATTTATTCATCTGATTGTGGCGTTTGTATTACAAAATCGAATACAATCATGAGAGAATGATACATAATTTTTGTTGCAAATGGCTTATAGACCGGGAGATGGCGATAGTTGGGGACTCTTCGATTTTATACCACATGCCTTTTTGGGTTAAAAATTTATCCCTTGATAAGAAAAATAAATAGTTTATTGACAGATGCACGCTTTCCTGTCTAGTACAAACTCCAATTATATTTTAAAAATAAATTGGGTCTTGTCGTGACAACATTTTGCATGCCTTTGTAATGTGAAATAGATGAAAGTGATTCAAAACCTAGTACTGGAAGGCATGCAATTCACAACAGTCGAGTGAAATTGTGAAAAAAAAAAAATGAAATATCGTGTTTTCAGATTGCATGCCAGTGGAAAAAATAGAAGCTTTCTGGCCGTATAGAAAGTGTTGATTACAATATGATGTTCGCGAAACATTTTATTAATTATTCATCAATATTGAATTTGACCTTACCCTGGGAAAATGATTGGAAATTAATAAACAAATGAAAAAAAAATCTGATTGTGTAAATATTATTAGAATATGAATAATACAAGTTTCATTACGGCTATGAGTTTATTCTGTCAAAGTGGTTGTATGTACTCCAATTCTGCCGCCGTTGATTAAATTTAACTGGAAGTTTATGGCTATGATTACGATTGTATAAGCAATTGTTTCATAAGTAATTAACTTATAATTGAATTTAACCAGCGTGGTACAATTGAGCCTTAAATTGAATATATCTTTTCATATATTTCACATTAAAACTTATTATTACATTATAAAGCACACACCTGGTAAAACTCTGTTCTAATTTAGTTTATTATAGTTACATTTTCTCTATACACATGCAGTATATTCTACGTGAAGTTTTAGTTTATTTTATTATGAACTAGTTCTGTTATATTTGAAAATGTATTGCGGTAACTTTTATTATGCATCAAAGTTGGCAGAACTGATTTTAGTGGCCTTCAACACATTCTAAATCCCAAAAGTGTTATTTGCTGGAAAATATTTGCAACTTCCATTTATGTGGGTTCTCCAACTTAAATAGATATTCCTAGAACCAAATATTGATTTAGTTTAGTTTTGTTGAATAGAATACTTTTTAAGTTATAACTGCTCAAATCATCAAAACTCGAAGCTGGCGCGCTGGTGTGCAATAAATATTTTTTTTAATGACTTATTCAACCTGTCACTTCCAGGCCCCTTGAAACACATTTACGCATTTTTATTTCACCACATATTATTCTCTCGCCTGCTTTTTTTTATGTGACGGCTAAAATATTAGCGTGCTTTTTGTTTCATTTGCAAATCACGAGCAGGAAAAGGAAGACGAATCCTTTGTCCTTTTTGTTTATTATGCCCTACATAGTCAGCTCTTCTCCACGTTCATATTTTGCTCTCTAAAGCCAAGCATGACATATTTGTGTCTGTATAATATCATTAAATAACACAGTAATAATGACATGCTTTCTGAGTCAAGTAATCTTTGTGAATGAGAAGGTCAGAAGGATTAGCGAGCGGGATTTGTCTTTGGATAAAATCTGTTCTATCTCAAAAACCTGAAAATGCCTTACAGCATGAAAAAAAACTTGATTAATGAATGTCACTGATTTGTACATTTATATGAAATGGGTTGAATTTATATCAATTAAAGTCTGGTGACTCGTGTCTCCGCTTCTCCTACAATTTTTAGAATATTGACCTAATTCCTTTGCTAATCAGTAGCTTTTTAAAAAGTTGCAAGCAACCAGAAAAGATAATTATTTTTCTTCATTGGTTTTATGCAATAATGATTTAATGATCAATTAAGATACACACAGAGGAGTGAGGGGTAGTGGGAGGTATAACAGCGATGAAAGCTTTGTAAATGTTCGGCTACATCGACTGATCATTGCCGTCAGTTGACACGCAAACATACATGAAGTGAGAAGTGTATTTTGTGTCCGCCGCTTGCAATTGCAATCAAAATATTTACTGGCCTGCCTGATAAAAATGTGCTGCAATAATTAATACAATTTTAATCTAGTTATAAAATTATTGGCCAGCTTCCTCACAAAAAAGTGCATTGGTAAAAGCAAAAAAACGTTATGAGCAGAATTATTTTGACAGATAGAGTTAAAACATTTGTGATTTTTTTTCAGCCAATGCAAAAATTTATACATTAAATATTTTTCTGCAGTACTTAAATATTTCTACATATACCTAAATATTTCTACATATACCTAAATATTTCTACATACATGATTATCGTAACTGAACTAAATTTTTAATGATAGGTTTTTCAATACCTCTCCTCTTTCCTTAATAACTTGATTATGATTAATTGAAGTTAATAGTTCATTTAAAATTTAATCAGTAAAATTATCAACTGAAATATTATTTCTAGTAGTCATAATATTGAACTGCATGGGAAATATATAAATTGCGTTACAGTTTAGATTCATTCACGTAGAATTCTAGAAACGTTTTTGAAACTTTCCGCAATGATTTTGATCCGCCAAAACAGGAATATAAGCATGTGCGGTTCACATTGGATGCAATTGAATCCAAAGAGTCAGTGGCGTGTCAAGTTAAGATCAATACAATGTCAAACAAATAGCGTAGTGTGTTTAAATGAATTTTCAGAACGATCCGAAGCTTATATGGAATTACGATTTAAGCCTCCTGATTGGCTGAAATTAAAATAGGATTTACACACGTCACACATTGAATGCAAGACTCAAAAGCAATGAAGGCAACAACTATACACCGGTGGCTCTGACCGTACATAGATGTATTTTTCAAAATCAGTTAAAAAAAAATGCTCTCACAACTAGGGCTTACCGCCTGTGGTAGTGCTGTGCTGTAGATATTTTTTGTTGTCTCATTCTAAAATCCAATTGACTTACTCATAAAAATATAATAATAGTCGCAGAGAATACGATTTTGCACAGAAACGTATTCACCCGCTTGTAGATGGAATCTGAAAATCCTTTCTTAGTGGTTCTGTGTCATTATAAGAATGTAGTGTTAAAATTTCAGAACTTTAGGTTCAACGGCTTGGTATGTGCGTTATCTTTCAAATAATTAGTATTTAGATAAACGAATTTAAAACTACATGGACAAAAAACAAATTTACAAACTACATATTTTTATTAGGATATTAATAGAGAAAAAATTTATACTGCAGCGCAAGACATGTATTGATGGTACAATGCCAGGAACTCTCACGCAAGCGTCAACAATTATAATAAAAGTTTCAACTTAATCGAATGAACGATGCGCGAACGAATGGTTATCCGGTACAACTTGCGCATCACATATTATACATTAATAATACTATGTCAGAAACTTTCAATCAAGTACCAACAACTTTTGTACAAAATTTCAACTAAATTGGATGAACGATACGTTAAAGAACAAATTCGGCTCGTGTTCCAGTTATTGAATGTTGATGTTACTATGTCCTAAATCTTTACACAAGTGCCATTAACAACTGTGCAAAATTTCTAGTCAGTCGGATGAACGATGCGCGAACGACCAAATATGACTCATGACTTATTGTACATTGATGGTTAATAAATCAGAAATCTTTACTCAAATACCATCAACAACTGCAGAAAGTTCCAACTCAATCGATTCAGCTTATATTTTGAGATTATTATTGTCAACGACAATGCAAAAATATATACTACCATAAGCATTTTAATTCAAAATTAAATGAAAACGACTTTTGATTTCAAATTCTGTATATTTATTGGAAACTTTGACGTTTCGATCCTTTGAGTAAGGATCTTCTTCAGAAAACAATGATACAAAATAAAACAAAACTTGCCTTTTTTTATTTTGTAACATTGTTTTCTGCAGACGATCCTTGAACAAAGGATCGAAACGTCAAAGTTTCCAATAAATATACAGAATTTGAAATCAATAGTCGTTTTTATCAAATAAAATTCTGAAAAATGTATAGATTGTTCAAAATTAAATGTTACAAGATTTATCCGAACGGTTTTTTATCATGTATAAACCATTTTTTAGGGCTCCATACCATAGAATTATTATTATTATTATTAGGCAAGGGATAATCTTGCAATCCTTGTACTCCTCTGAGAGAAGTCCTGGCTGTTTCATGAAATTCAGAATTTTCTTCAGATTTCGTGTCATAAGAGATCTAAAAGTAATTGCTTACGGCAAGACTGCCTCCTTTAAGTAGGGTACCGTTATTATCTCTTTTAAAGCAAATTTACATTTTTTGAGTTGCTGCGAAATAAATTTAAAAAGCACTTCCGTTTATCATCGAAGCGTTTAATTCGAAACATGACAAATTTCAAAGATCGAATTCTAATAAGCTTGTTGAAATAAATAATGTAACGTATTTCCTTAATTAGAACTGTGGAATATTCGATATAACTCTAGCAGCCTGTCAAAAAGCTGTAGAACTGTTCCACGCAATCGCAAATAAACAAAAAAGACCCCGCCCTCTGCCTATATATGAAGGACCGCGCTGTTTACTTGAGAGGTCACATAGTAAATCAAACGGTTTTTGAGTAAACCAGAACATAAATTTTAGTGATATAAATATTTGTAGAAATAAATATTAGCTGCATTGTTATTATTAAGTGTATTATAGTTAATTTCAGTCAAGAACGGACCAAGGGTTCTTATGGGACTTCGGTTTAAGTCTTCCAATTGTCCAAAATGCAAAACAATTTCACATTAGCACAAAAATAATCTGTCAGTTGCATCGTTTGTCAGTCGTTTATCAATTATAAGTGGATTTGTGCAGTTCGAACATTTAAATTTGTATCAATTCAGGTAATAAGTGAAAATATTTGTTTTTTTAATTTCTTGAATTCATTTTCAGCAAACTTGTTTTGAATCCTGCATTTAATGTGAGTGATCCCATAAGAGTTCTTGACTGAATTAAACTATAGTGCTTTGCTGTATTTACCAAACTTTAATTTTTATTAATTTTTTTGTACTTCCCTGACCTATAATATTGTCGCAAATTTTATTGTCAGTAATTTATTACAACAGATTACAGTGTGAATCATTACTTTACTCGTACGATCACTATATCGCTCACAATTACTTTTACTGAATGAATGCCTCTCCTAGCTGCCTAGCTCACGCTCTTATATACCTAATCCAACAATGTGCCAACATTCAATTGTCTAACAGTTGATGCCTGGCAAACATCGAACATCTAGTAACCGTAGGCTGTCAATCACGTCCGGCAATTGAACATCGACTTGCTCAATATTAACTAGGATTACAGTTATAGCGAATTCAAATAAATAATTATGTGAACTAATTACTTAGAATATTTCACATTTGTGACACTATAATAGGGGAAGTATTGTAATCGTGTTTTTTCCACAGCTCGAGATTTTGACGAATCTTCACGTTTTAGACCCTACTGAACCCGAAAACATGATTTAAAAAAAGTCGATCTCTCGGTCTGTCTCAAAAAGAAGCACGATAACTTGAGAACGCGTACGAATTTTTGACTGAAATTTTATATTCAAGTTTTTCATCAAAAAAGTAGATTCAAACTCGTAGATGAGCTTTTTCCAACTAGTGGTACTAAAACTTTCCTGATAGAACTTTTTAGTATTTAGCGTTTATTTCATGAATGGTAGTATTTATCGTAAAATATAAATCAACTAAAACTAATCCTTGAATAATTTGGCACAACATTCACACGTAACATTTTTCAAAGTCATCAGCGGTTTATTTGTTATTATCAAAATTTAAATTATTATAAAATTCTTTTTATTTTTCTGAATCAAAAAAATAATGAGAATCATAATGTGGAGTTAGAATTATTATCACTCATATTTTGACATCACTTGCAAACGTTCGTCAATTGTTTTTTTAAAATAAGCAATTTGGTTCTATCGTGTTTGGTATCAAACTAAAGCTCTTGTGGAAATCATTCTAGTAGAAGTGTCAAAGAGAATATTTAAACGATTGTCAATTGTTTCTTCCACAAATCATTTAAATGGTGTCTAGTTTGGTATCAATTTCAAGCTTTCGGTGAAATAAGCTTAGAAGATATCAAAAATAAATAATTAATGGAGTCCACGCTATCATCTTCAAATTTCACTTGCGGCGATCAAATGTCGAAACTGTATGTTCCAATGAATTAAAGACCTCGAAAATGTAGAAAATAACTCTTCATTTTCAAAAATACTTATTTTATGTAAGGTCTAAAAAATAACTGCCATCTGTCAATGTAACAATGACAGCTGTCACTTTGATAAAGACAGCTTTCACTTTGAAATATGCAATTAGTTGATGTGACACTCTAAATTTCTGGAACAGCGATGTAACTGGCCATGAAATTTATGTTCGGGACAGTACTGTGTGGCCACAACAGATTTTTTTATTATTTAATGATCTATAATCAATCTATCACCTTTTTACTACGTGTATAAGTTTGACAGAGGATTACGTTGAATAATTAACTCCTGTTTTTGAAAGTTGGTTGTTCTTTCTTTATTAGGCGAGAAAATTATAATTTAAATGTGCGAAACTCTCGTTCTTGATGGATTTTTTTTTACAACAGCATACATATTACAAAGTTTTGTCATAAAGCTTGCTTTTTGAATCAAAATTTGTTTGTCAATTCTGTTATCAAACATCATCTAAAAAGTTCTTCTAAAATCTAAAACAGTATTTCAAATAACACTTGTTGTCTAACAGGACCATCCTGCTAGCTTTTATATACGAGTACTTGATAAAGTTTCAAGAACATCCTGTATGAGTTAGTGAAAAGTTGTCACAGGATAATGAATTTAAAATTCATTCTCATTGTTTCTGAATTTCTCAAGTTAGTCTAGTTGTTTTGAATTTAAATAAACTTATACTTAGTTTCACATTCTCAGTTTCTTGCAAGTTTGTTAAAAAAGTTTCTTGAAGGAATTATTTCAAGTTGGATAAATCTGAAATGGATTTATATCTTAATGTTTAATGAGAATTTTCTCTTTTACTAAGTGCAAAAAATGAGAATGCATTTCAGTGAAATTAGAACATTAATTTGAAGATTAGTTTTTGAAATGCTTCAGTATATCAGAAACCAAAAAAATTTATGCTATTCGAAGCGATGATATGACAATTTTAAGGGAGTTGCGGAGGGACAGTGCTGGCCTTAATTATTTGTCACCTAATAAATTCCACTTATCTCTCTTTAGGCTGTCCACTCTTCTGTAGGCTTTTCAAATATAAAAATTTCATTAAAGTATAGGCACTTAAGGAAACGTGGACATTTTCTGACGAAAAAACAACCAACCAGATATATCATATTATAGTTATCTTCAAATATTTCTCAAGGATCCAAGACGTAAGAGCCTTTCGCGGAGCTAATATGGACTCGGACCATTACCTGGTCAGTGTCCATAAAAGAGAAAATTGCTTTGAACAAAGTAGGGAAGATCGATTTACCTGTAAGATAGAACACTGACAAATTCCAGAAAAGTTAACGGAAATGAAAAAAGTAGCAATTCCATCTCTGGCAGTACAAATAAATAAATATTCATGGATTTTGTCTTGCTTCAAGGTCATAATAATTGATATATTTTATTACATTATTATTATGCTTCCAACTAATTTTAAAAACAATTATAGTTATCTCTGATTAATCTTTCATATCTCATAATAAAAGTTATCACCTCGATATCACTGTCACTTTGTTATAGTTATCAGATCTTTGTACTGTCATCTGATTGGCTCGTACTTTTATTGGTATTTTTTTACAGCTGTTCGATAATTTCACTTACACATTTGCGAGGTGTTCACTTCGATGAGTCATTCATTACGTCTGAATTGAAAAATGTTTGGAATGATTTCATCGTTCTGAAAAGTAGACAAATAGATGAAGGAGGTGAATGTAATAGTTATTAATATGTTCCACATGCAATTGTTAATTAAGTACGGGTTTTTGATGAATAATGCAGTTTTTCTGCAGTTGTTTCTTATTTTAATTGTTTTCGGATGACGTCCGAGTAATTTGTTACGAAGTGCCTATTAGATACAGTAAAAATAAGTTAGTTTTTAGCGAGTTGGTGAAAAAATTCTTATGTGAATGCTGATTTGTAAAAAATTTACATTTTGGCAAAAGAACACTATAACCGTTTAGGTTATATAAATAAATAAATTTTGTACTGTTTTTCATGGCTTCAAAGGGTAATTTGAAGAGTTAAAATCTTATTGGTACAAATAAACATGAAATAAATTTCAAAAATACTTTTATTATGCACTCTTTATCTCAGCGACGTAACAGAACAAATACAATGTCAGCATTTTTCGTTGTGTGGATTTCAAATAGAATTGTGACTATTTTTATCAATAACAAAATGCAAAAAAAGTATAAAAGTAGCAAATGTTTTAACAGCATGAATGCGACTGTATCGCAATAATCCTTCAATTTACAATCAGTTGGGAACTGTGTATCCGTTAGGAACGATAATTTAAAAGATTTCTGTGGTAAACGTGAACAGAAAAATTATTGATGAATTTTTTTGTGTAGTTCTCAGTATTTGAAACTGAAATAATATTATTAGTGTATCAATTTTAAATGATCTGTTTAAAATAGTTGGAGCAGAAATTATGTCAGTAATATGCAGCGACAGATCAATTTGGAAATTACAGTTAGGATCCTATCGTTATCAAAGCTTTAAAACTATTTGAATTTAGAAAAGCATATAATGGAGGCTTTTTTTAGTCAAAATTATTGTTGCATCTGTTTGTACATATAGTCAAATACAACTTGGATGATGAATTATGTTAGAAGTAGCTCCACTTCGTCTATGATTAATTAAAAAACATTTCCTTAAAATAATGGAGTAGTATTGCTTGTTTTACATGTTTATTTTTAAATATGCAGCTATGAAAGTATAACGTGGTACCACATAGTTTTAAAGCTACCAGCACTACATTATGGATGTGCTGTTTGCCGGTGATATGAATTTAGGACTCGATACAGCGCCGGCGTTCTAAAATATTTCAGTATTGGATTCTTGCATGAATAATTAAATTCATGGGTTGTTATTTCTTTTTCACATGAACATTTCACAGGGCAAGGTAAAAAGTCCCTGAAAATTTTACAAGAAATGATTTATTTGGTCAAACCTTATTTTATCTTTCAACATAATCTCCTTGTAGCTCGATACACTTCTTCCGAAGTGAATAATAAGATTTCGAAAATCTTTCGAAATAAGGGTTTGTTTCAGCGATAATTTCATTGTTGGAGATAAATATCTTTCCGTCAAGCCATTTCTTCAAGTTTGAAAATAGATAAAAGTCAAATCTGGAAGAATTTGGTCGATGACCCAACAATAGGGAATGTGGATGAAATTTAAAATTGGTTCAAATATTTTTATCCTGAATTTTTATTGGCCGGACATTAGCTCTAAACCATCATTTTGGTAATTAATATCTTTTCAATTGCTTAAAATTAATAAATAAGAGTGCAAATCAAGCGAGGGAAATTCAAAGTTCTAAAACGCAACACCATTGGTTAAAGCGAAACGTGACGTCAAATACTATGCCAACAAGTGCGCACTGCTTACATTTGTATGACATTGCAGGGTTTTGATTAAAAAACATAGTTATAACGTGTGTGTTGTAAATTCATTTATTGTTCAAGAGTATTTTTAGCATCCTAGTGAGATTATAAATCATTTAAGACAGTGGTTTTGTAAAAGCACAATCGGATAATCTGTCAAGAATAGATCCATTCATAATGTCTTATTTTCTTTCAAATCAAAATTTTACGTCCGCTGAAGTAAAAAGATTGAGCACTGCAAAGTAATTATTCAATAATAACACATTATGTACGCTATTTTAATAAATATTTTCCGAAATATAATGAGCAGTGAACATAACCTATAGTTTTTGTTTATTTTAAAACAAGCAAATGTTAAACGAAGCCGCATACATACACTGTATTTTATTGCTAAAACTTATTACATATAATGTTATTCATGATCTGTCAAGTTTATTATGATACTTCATCTCTTCTGATAACCTTACATCATTTCTTACGTATTTTAAAACCTGTCTGGATTGGAAAAAAGACTTTATCAGGTACATTTCTGATAGTATTTTGCATTCAGGCACAATGCAATACTTATTAACTTTGATTTTTGACCTTTTTTAATGCTGAAATAAGTTGAGAACGAAAACACCTGTAGTAAACAATGGACTGTAATGTCACTGGACATGGTATTTGACGTCATCAATAGAGTGCGGGAAAATGGCGGCGTTTAGGCAGCTCAAAATTATTCTCAATTTTAAATATTTGTTTAAACTTGATTACAGCACTTTTAAACTTAATTTATATTTTTGACTATGTTATAACGATGTAAACAGTGAATTAAAAATATAAAATAAATTCATTAATATACCCTATTCGTAGCGCAATTCATTCCTGATGGAAGAGCACTTTTTTGTAGTGTCCGACCGAGTATTGGACTTCGACCATCTTCGGGCAGAAAAATCACCTTCGGTCACACATTCGGCTTCGGCTGAAAATCAGCCGAAGATTTGTCCGCTGAAAACGGACGACCCTGTAAGAACGCGTCAATTGTTTCACCAGAAGAGTAGCGTGGAAGTGTCCTGTTGGAAGAATGTACCATTCAAATTACAACAAGGCTAATTAATTATAGCTGAGGCTACAAAAAATTCTTTATCATTTTTCGATATCAATCTGTTTTCACTGGCAACATTCTTTCAAGCAGCAGGAATGTTGTCTTGATTTCTTGCATTTCGTCGTCGCTCTGGTAATATTTTATCGTGTACAGTGAATTCACTTCCATAGTTTTTCATGATTCGACGAATTGTAAGCCGCCTGATATTTTAAAAATATATAATTGCTATTGAGAAATCTTTTATATTGTAACGTTATTTATTTATTCAGGGAGCAAAAGTTACTAAACACTACTATTTATTTTTATGACTTATTAAAATAATAAACTAGATAACTAACACTATTTATAATGAATAATTCTAATTTAAACTAAAGATTTTTACATTACACTATAACTTATCTGTAATTATTTGTCAATATTTATTTATTTTAAATAACACAATTTATTTCAACCACTAGCAGTCCATACTATAAGGTCTCTGAGCCAAATTCAATAATCCTCTTCGTTAAGTCAGCGAATATATTCCGTGGGTCTCTCCCCACTACGTTTTTCCCGCAAACGTCCAGGCGTTTCTAGAAACCGCTAGAAGGTACAGCAATTTTCTAGAAAACAAATATATTCGCTTCTATTTTTTGATATAAAATACTCCCACAATAATTCTAAATATCACTAAACCCGAAATGACTAATTTATAGACTTAAATTCGTTACAATATGAATTTTATTGAGTACTTCTTTTATTACTGATATCATGCATAATACAATATGGTTCCTACACAATTTGCATCGATAATATGGTTTTCAGCCAGTATTATAGAATTGTATATTGAAATTGAATATTCGGCTTTGGCCAAACTCTGACCTTCGATCGGCTACTCCTTTTTTGCTTACCAAATGTGGTCGCTGTCGCTTCAAATCAGCATCGAATCTATCTTACAGCTTTGCATAATATTCACTGGTAATCATTTTGCCTTTTTCAAGGTAATTGATATGGACGATACCGTGTGTGTCCCAAAAAACTGTCGTCATGAATTTGTTGACCGATAAAGCCACTTTGACCTTCTTCGGCCTCGATTCGTTTGGGCAAGTCAACCGTTTCGACTGTTTTTTTGCTCTCTGGTATATTGTGATGGATTCATGTTACGAAACGACGAAAAAAGTCAACAGAAAGCAAATGTGGTACCCACCTGGCAATTATCTTTCTCATATTCAAGAATTTATGAAAAGTGTCTCGTATCCGTTCGGCTCAGACGTTCATAGACTCAGCAATCTCGTGCATTTTCTCTCATCGTTCATCCAATATTATACCATGTATTTTATCAACGACTTCTGGCGTTGTAACCTCAATTAGACCTCCAGAACGTTCGGCATTCTTTGTGCTCATACTACCACAACGAAAATCGGTAAACCACTTGTAAATCGTTTCAATCGATGTTGAGGAATCTGACCATCAAACATGATGGAAACTCAGCGAAAAATAGAATCGACGAAGTTAAATATATTGCAATAAATATGAAAGGTGGCCGAATTCCTGAGATGATTGTAAAAAACCAGAGTATCTTTGGTGTACTTATTGAGCATGATTGTCTTTTTTCTTTGAAATAATTAGATCGTGCCAAGTTTAGCAACTGGACATGAAACTTATGGCCATTGTGAAATAAAATAGTAATTTCATATAACCAGCATCTATCACTTTAACAATGACGGTTTTCACTTTGGAATATGCAATTAATTCATAAAACACTCTTTTATGAAACAGCAACGAAACTGACCATAAAATTCATTAGTCACAGCTATTTTTTTGTTATAATTATGTAACTCATTTTTTTATAATAGTCGGGAAGCCGACTGCACCCTATGTTTTCCGATCAAACTTACGGCCATATTGTATATGAATCGATCGAGTATTTAGTGGTCAATAAATGGCCAGACTTCATAAAATGCAAAGTCCTGTCCTAAGTGTCAAGAAAATACCAATTCTGGTCAAGTTTTTTGATGCAACTTCTCTGATAGAACTTACGATAGAAACTAGTACTAATCGATAGCGAAGGTCAAGTACTTTAAGAAAAAACCAGGGTGCCACCGCCGGTACTGTCCGGCAGGGCGGTAGCCACCTCTAAGTGTAACCTATTTTCGAGTTAACGATAATTATTTTTCTCAAATTGCAGCTCGAACCTTCTTGACAACGAAAACACGAAGGGAACCTGTCCGGAAGTGCAGCAGCCACACTTGAAATTATTCGATTTTCAGGTCCCAATTTCGAACGCAGCTGTATTTCTTTTATAAAACGTACGAATTTTTTTTTCTAATCGTAGCTTGAGCCTCTCTGAGCACGAGAATACCAAAGTGCTGCCTTCTAGCCTGTCTGGGAGGGCGGCAGCCACTCTTAAAGTCTATCCTATTTTTAGATCCTAATTTCTAACGCAACTGTACTTCTCTTATCGAATATACCTAGTTTTTTCCGTGTTCAGAGAAGTTGGTAAAAATCGTAAGTTCAATAAGGGAAGTCGAGTACGAAAATACGTTACACTTTAGAGATGACTGCCGCCCTTCCAGACAGGGTGAGAGGCAGCACTTCAGTTTTTTCGTATTCAGGAATCTATAATTTATAGAAAATAATCGTACATTCGATGAGAGTGCGTTAGAATTTGGGACCTGAAAACCTGAAAGACTTTAAAAGTGACTGCTGGTCTCCCGGACTGGGTAGGAAGCAGCCCTTCGGTATTCTTGTGTTCAGGAAGGCTCAAGTTACAATTAGAAAAAATAATCGTACATTCGATAAGAGGAGTACAACATTGGGATCTGAAAATCGAATAGTCAGAAAGATTCAAGCTTCAATTTGAAAAAAATTATTATCGTAAGCTCTATCAGGAAATAAAGTAGATGTCACAAATGTGTGACATCTACTTTATTTACATGCCTTAACTGGATTAATGCTCGATAGATGGCGCTGCATATAGTTTTTACTTTTGCCGTACATCTATTTTTATGAGTTTAGAGACTTTGGGATCCAAGCCCTGACTATCTTGGGTTCTTGGCTATACTGTACTGACGAGTCCTAATAAGGACGAAACACGTGTATACAGTTGCTCCCCGATCTAAGATGATGGTGTCAAAACCGATTCTTAGATTTGAAATTTTGTGGACAAATAATGAATGTTTCAGAATTTTTTTTTATTCTATCAGGAAAGTTTAATACGAAAATGGGCTACAATTAGGGATGGCTTCCGCCCCCTGGACAGGATAGTGGATGTCATTCTGATTTTTTCTTAAAGTACCTGACTTTCGCCATCGATTGGTACTAGTTTCAATCGTAAGTTCTATCAGGGAAGTTGCGTCGAAAAACTTGACCAGAATTGGTATTTTTTCCGACATTTGGGACACGACTCTGCTTTCATAAAGTCTGGCATCCTATTGACCACTAAATACCTGATCGATTATACAATTTGGCCGTAAGTCCGATCAGGTAACATAAGGTATAGTCGGCTTATGCCTTGAAACCAACTTCTTGATAAAGAGAAAGATTCTTAGACTAATAGCAAATAAAAGTATATAACTCGATATCAAATATAAATCCGGAGATAATCCGGCTCTGAGCTCAAATACCCAGAGGTGGATATTATGAAAATTGTTTTTATAACGACATAATCCACATTAAGATATATTTATTGTGTATTCAAGTATTTGTTGTATCGATATTTTTATATTGATATTATTATAGTCCGAGCAAACTTATTTGGAATTGACATATCCCTGCTTTGGAGAATCAAGAGCTTATCTCCAAATTTATTGGGAACAGGTAAAAAATCCTGAAGGAATTTTTTATGTATACAACCGAAACATTTTTTTTTTGTAATATTTTTTATTCCAAGATTTTAACAGCAAAAAATACTTTATTCCAATAATAGAACTATACGTAAGTGTAGACAAAAAGATGGTGAATATTAGTGTTGCCACGAGACTCGAGACCAGTCTCGGTCTCGTCTCGTCTCGCCTCAAAAAGTCGAGACGAGACCATAGAATGGGTCTCGAGTCAAAAGTCGAGACCGAGACGAGACCATAGTCGAGTCTCGGCGAGAGTCTCGCGAGACTCTCGACGAGACTTGTATCAAAATCACTTAAATTTCATTTTTATTCCTTCTGAAAGTAATTTTATAGAGCAAGTAGGTTAATACCGACAAACTATAGTAATAATAATTGATTTAAGATGGTTACTGATGGATAAGTTTTTGATTGAGACAATCATTTTTTCTACCGCTCTTTCAGAATATTCACTTCATATTCAGCCTACATGACAATATTTTTTTGTCGATTGTTTTTTCAAAGTGTCATTTGGTTCTATCATGTTTGGTATCAGATTACCTAAAGCTTCTGCAGGAATAATTCTAGTAGAAGTCTGAAAAAGGATATTCAAACGATTGTTAATTTTTATTTGAATGATGTCTAGTTTAGTATCAATCTCAAGCATTTGGGGAGATAGGCTTAGCAGGAATTTAAAAAAGATAATAAGTGAAATCCACGTTATAAAATTATACTTCCGGTGACCAAATGTCAAAACTGTATGTTCCAAATTAAAGACCCTGAAAATTTAGAAAAGGACTCTTGATTTTCAAAAATACCTATTTTATGTAGGGACTTAAATATAACCGCCATCCGTCACTTTAATAATGACAGCCGTCACTTTGACAATAACAGCTGTCACTTTGACAATGACAGCTGTCATTTTGAAATATGCAATTGATTGATGCGACACTCTAAATCTATGAAACAGCGATGAAACCGGCCATGAAACTTTTGGTTAGGGAAGTACTGTGTGGCCGCAGCAGATTTTATATGATAAGATTGTACAACAGGACGAGCCCCAATACTAGCACAACACTTTTAATTGCACAAAAAATTATCGACATAATGGAAGAATATATTATCATACTATAACTGATTTTGACTGGAAATACGTTACATAAATCGACTCCTATAAGATTCCTGGTTATATTCCTGTGTCTCATCTAATTTCATACAAAATTGAATCAGATTAGGCTGGACTGGGCCATAAGAAGAGAAAGTCAATACTATTCTTCCATAAATTTCAGTAATTTGAACCATATAGCCCGTTATTCACAGTCAATAACATAACCTCATTTGAAAATTTGGTTTTTCCTCATCTACTTCCGAATTTGGTGGTTCACACGTCGCAAATAATGCGTTAACTGAGCATGTAGGCATCTTAGATCTACCATCAATTCAAATGAACGCTTTCGTAGCCTGAATTTAGTTTATATGAATTTATCTTGAAGATCGTAGAAGAAATATCGTGTGGCGAACTAACGTTATGAAATTCGGAGAATATGTTTTATAACTTAGCGATTCTTGACTAGAAATATGTGACCTCAACCTTGTCATAATGCTTTAGTTTACACATTTGTTGCATAAAACTATTGCCTCTTTATTATCTCGAATCCTCGTGGCTCCAATGGTTCCATTCTAATTCATAGAGACTGCTTGGAGACAGATCGCAGTCTCTATATGTCAATGTTGATATGTCCTAGTTACATTTATAGGAACTTGAATATTGTATGTTGGTGCAAACAATATGATCGATAACTTTATGCTGTCATTTAGTTAAGAACTGTATGTTTGAAATCAGATTCAATTTATTTTTAATCATTCTCCAGATTTATTATTAATTATAATGGTAAAATTTTATTCTATTGATACTATTATATAACGTACGAATGTCAAATCTGTCATCGAACTAAGGAAAAGGACATGACCCTGACTCTTACTTCTGGAGGACTGTCTTCAACGATGATGACATAAAATCACATCTCTAATTGCAAATTCGACGTAGGCTGAGATTATTCAATACGCAAGCGCGTTGTACGTGATCACGTGATCACAATTTCCAGAGCTGCTTAGCAATGTAGGAATAATTGTGTAATGCAAGAAATTCAAAAGACACATTATTTGTAGAGTAGTGTTTTTGTGGTTCTTAGCGATTGTAAAGTGAGCCAGAAACTCACGTCTGGAGATTTATGACCAAGCTATGAAACATAATTTTGCGCACCAAACACGCAAATACATTTTTCCGGTAGAATTCATAGCAAATAATAATCAGGTAGAACGAATTGATTCCCACATGTAAGAATATGTAATTTTGAAAAATCATGGCGAGACTCTCGTCGAGACTCGAGACCGAGACGAGACTGACCTACTCGAGACCAAGGCGAGACCGAGACGAGACTGAGCTAGGCGAGACCATTACGAGACCGAGACGAGACTCACTAAAGTCTCGTCTCGTCTCGTCTCGTGGCAACACTAGTGAATATTTATTAAGTCTCAAAAATTCAACTGTTTCCAAGAAGTGCTTCAAAAAATGGAAGAATCATCTAGATCTAGATGATGAAAGCGCATTTTTGATAGCTCATGAATGCTTGTTACTTCAGAGATTTCGCAAATTACCATCTCTCACAATTACTGAGCTTGAAATTAAGCAGTTTGGGCAAACTTACGAAACAGCAGCTTCCATTTAGTACTAGTTTCAAGTTGACTATTTGATAGGTACATAATTTATGCATGTACAAACTCAAAAATACCTTTTATTCTTCATTGTTTAGTTATTGACTGACGGGAGGTCAAGTACTGTACCTTAAAATGATAATTTGATCTTCATCAAAGCTATATAAAAAAAATACACCAAAAGTAAGCAAATTTTTATCCAATGATAATAATTCATTCTAATAAACTTCAAATTCGCGTCAAACAAGTCATTGAATGAATATCGGACAGATTTGACAACTGTACATAATAATAGTGACAGCCTCGGCGAATGTTGTAACTAAATTTTTATCTACTTTAATAAATTTTAGTTGCCATATCCCTAATATCATATATATCCATGGGCATTGTTTCACTTGAAACAAGTAATTGAATAATTTAATCTTCCACAATAACTGAGCTTGAATTAAAGCAATTTGTGCAAACCTACGAAGCAGCAGCTTTTATTTAGTACCACTTTCAAGTCTGTAAATAGTATAGTTGCTGAGAACTCAGCGTCACGCCAGCCAGCCAGCCAGACAGCCAAAGTGAATATAATAGCGGTTTTTTCTAAAATATGCGCTAAAAAATAAAATCCTGAAAAATATTTACTCATGCAATAATTAGCGTGACCCTCGAATGCTATTCAAGACTGACAGTCATTACTTTTTTTTCTATACTTGTTATGATTATTAATCATTGCTTGATTTTTCTCTAAAAGAAAAACTTGTACTTTTTGATTGTGATAGTCATTGTCTTTTCTCGCGAACGTAATTTCCCGTTATCGATAAAATTATCTGTATATACAGTCTGGACGTTTGGTCGATATTAATAATGATGCCTAATCCTCAACCTTGGTTCATAATAGGAGAGTAACGTTATGATTGTTGAGCATAAAAAATAAGACAGACCATGGAAAATAAAAGAAGCACTATCATTCCATATATTCACGTCGAAAAAGACTTATATTTGATATATCCAGAAAAACTACGAAACTTTGCATTTCGTGGAGACTTCAGAAATCAGAAAAAGTCTAGTTTGCAAAACTAATTTTGGGTCTAAAATAATTCACAGTTCCTGAAGAATGGTTAAGCGTATCTTATTTAAAATAAAATCCTGAAAAATATTGACCATGCTTTTCATTCTCAATAATTATAGCTTGACCCTCGCATGCTAATCAAGACTGACAGTTATTGCTTTTTCCCGTGTATTTGTTATGATTATTACTCATTGTTCGGATGATCTGTGATGTTCCCCAACAAAAAAACTTGTATTTTTTGATGGTGGTAGTCATTGTTTTCCCACGCGAATGTAATTTCCCGATAGCATCGCTTTTGTACCCGTATTTTATTAATAAAACTTCTGCGTGAATGCTTCAGGCCACTTTATCTTTCCGTATATCGTTTTGTCACTGTTTAATATTTCAAGCCCGCAACACAAACAGTTGAATACTAGAGATTGGACTTTTGGACGTTTAGAGGTTTGGTCACGTTTGAAAAAAACACATTTTCTCCCAGAAAGCTGTTCATGATGTCTTTGGCTGTGAACGTAGCTAATAACACGAAAACTTCGACCATTTTTTCTTCACGGGCAGTTGGAATTTTGTTTTGTTCGTTCTGACAAGGGTCAAGAAGTTTAATAGTTTTTCAGGGCTGTAGTTTCAGTGACAATATTATTTATGATATTAATGGTACGCAAGAGTTTTGACATGATTTCCCCATAAATTTGTTGAAATAACTTTTTTCTGCTACTGTATAAATAAGTGAGCTTTGTAGCCCTTGCAACTCGAACGATAACGAAAGCAAACCTTCGTGTTACCTTGTTGCTATGCGTTGCTAGCTACGAAAGTAATACTTTCGGGGCCAGGACAAAAAAGTAAAAGTTTGAAAAAATGCAAATCTATTGGAAATTTCATTATTTATTCAAATGAATAAGTAGTTTATTACAATAATATGATTTTATCCAATCTATTTAATTTAATTTTATCTATTTATTGGTTTTAAGTAATTATGAAATTTGAGCAATTGGAAAAATTCATGGTAGGAATATTATTTGAATTATTAACTTCTTCACTTTGTATTGGGAGATTTTTATCATTTTGAATTACGTCAAAATTCATATTTGTCATTGTTTCTATATTTAAGGAAATATTACTGTGAATTTCATGTAACACCTTTTTAGAAATTTCAATTTCATTACTTTACGAAGAACACTTCCATCCGCTCTTTAAATCCAAAATATCAGCACCCGAAGTATTACGTTTTCGTCAATTCGAGTAACGTTTTTATCAGCAAGCCATTTAGAAAACATGCTGTATGTTTAATTGTACCTTTCTTTGGATTTATCCGCAAGAAGTGAGGCATATGCATTGTGAGCTGCCTTTTGAATACCATTTTCATTTTCTGTTAACATTTTAAATCGGTCAAATGCAATGTTCCACTAAATTATTGAAATTCAAAATCTGTGACAGGTGCTGATGACAGATAACATTGTAAATAAACCGTTGCTATGGATAATTTTAGATAGGTAAAACAGCATCCATAACATTATTTCAAATATAATAATCATTATTAAATATTAATATTTGTATAGAACAGTAGCAGAAAAAATTTAATACATCACACGATGCGAAAGCCCTTTCAGGTGTTCGGAGGTTTTGAACGGCCTCGGCTTCACCTCGGCCATTCAAATACCACCTCACACAAAAAAGTATACTTTCGCATCTTGTAATGTAAATAACTATATACAGTATATTAAATTGTTCTCCCTAATTTTCTCTTCTATAGCATCCATTCCCATATTTTGACACTTATAGAGAATAAACAGCACTGCTGAAAGCAAAAATGCACGAAACACTAGTTGACAGTTTGATGTTCAAAGCAAATAGCTGCTTTTTATCAACGTCAATTTACAAAGAAATAAATTGAAATTGGACAATTTAACAGCGGTGCGTATATTAATGGTGGTAGCGAAATTAAAAAAAATGCGATAAACTAATATAAAAATATAATTTGGTCCTGAATTATGTGATATCAAATTATACCGTCAGTATGCAAGTTTAACAACACCAAAACTAATTTGTTATCGTTGTTACTCGCTGACATGTTTGTCATTTGCATAAAATTGGAAATATCTATTTTCTGTTATTCATTTGTGAAAACAATACAAAATAGAAAATATAATTTCAAAACAAAGTATCGTTTGATTATTTTCATTCCAGCAAAAAATTATTGTTCAATTGAAATATTTATAATAACAGTAAATAAAGTAAAATTTCTCTCAATTTTTAATTAATTTTTTGTTTCGTATTTGTATGAAGAATGTTTATTTTAACTCAAAATAGAAAATTGAAAGACTTCAGCAAAGGAAACGAAACTTGAGAAGTTGAAATTAAACGAAAATATGTAAACGTAGATTTCATCTCTTATATCAACAGTTTAAATATTTCAGTAGATTCAAATATTGGAGATTGAGTGAAAGAGACGATTACAGGTAAAATGTATTTTAATCACAATCATTTTTATTCAGCTTGAAGGTAATTTGTTTTCGATTCGCTCCATATTTATGACTTATCATATAAACTCGCTTAATTTGTTCTTATAAACTGTTTTCTATCAACAAATATGATTATTATTTCGAATTATTCATAAGTTTCACTTGTCACTCAACAATTTCAATATTTTTTATAAACAGCCAGACCATGGATGCTCATAGATACTTCGCTCATGAAGTGTACAAATAATAATCTCGCGCTCACGCGCAACGATATTTTAATTGTATCTGGAGGGTGTTTGGCTCCTACGATTGGTTTGACAAAAATATTGAAATGGTTCCTTGAGTATCATATACAGGGTGGAATGCGAAATTGGAAACACCTTTTTTCTCGGAAGTTATTATAGATACCAAAAAATTGTTCAAATAAAATTTTTTGTACTTTCAATAAGCTAACTAAATATGTGTGAATTTGGTGGAAAAAAAATAATTCTCGTAGATATTGCCATATTTGTACTTTCTTCAAATGGAATCGCCTGTATATTATTGCACTAATGAATAGAAAATAATTTTTGCTTTGAAAAAGTTCAAGGGTTCCTACCTGCTAAACTTGATAGTTTTTGAGATATTAACGAAAATATCTAAATGTTGCTTCACAAAATCAAGTGTGTGTTTAGAACTAAATTTTTTGACAGTTGAGTTATTTTGTGTTGTATTTGCGTTAAGAAAAATTGTGTTGTATACACATCATTGATATTTTTGTGTCAACAATATTACTGTTAAGTATGCGGGGAATTACACAACGTTTATATTTTTTAAATTTAAATATTTTTGCGCGCTCAGACATTTGCACATCATCAAGAACGAAATGCATAGTTCAATTACTATTAAAAACAATGTACAAAATAAACAATTTCATTATCATAGTAGAACATAAAGAAGTACGGAATAAATGTTATCGAACTACACAAAATGTTCAAAATTTCCACCGTTTTCTCGGACACATAAATAAAGTCTTTTCAATAAATTTTGTTTTATATTAACTGTATTCAATTCAACAACAGCTTGTCTTACTCGGTTTTTCAGTTCATCATGTGTAGCAACGGACATTACACATAAATTTTGTTTTTTATAGCTCCCCATAGAAAAAAATCTAAAGGCGAGATCTTGCGGGCCACGATGTAGATCCTCTGTTGCCAATCCAGGAATTTGGAAATTGTTGATTCAAATACGCAGTTACATCCAGTGAATTATGCGGAGGTGCACCATAGTGCTGGAATATCATTCTACGTGTAACTGCCAATGGTATATCATCCAGATAATCTTGAAATTCATTTTGCAGAAAATTTAAGTATCTCTGTGATGTCAAAATGCCCTCATAAAAATATGGACCCAAAATAGTGTTGTTTATCATACTGCACCATACGTTAATTGAAAAGCGTATTTGAAAATTTGAAATAAATGTTTGACGTGGATTCATTTCTACTGATTGCCAATAATGTGAATTATGTCTATTTAATATTCCATTGTTAGAGAAATTTGTTTCATCTGACCATAAAATTTTATCTAAAAAATTAGGCTCTGCAATATTTTCCAGTATTAAGTAATTACAAAATTGTAATCTTCTCACATCATCGCCAGGATGAAGATTATGAATTTTGTAGATTTTATAGGCTTTGTACTTATGCTTTTTCAGAATCTTAAGAACCTTTGTATGTTTGGTATTTATTTCCAATGCAGCTTCTCTTATTGAATTTTTAGGATATACATTGAAATATGCCAATACATCAATTTCTAAATTTTCATCTACTTTCTCACGTGTTTTGTAATTTCTTGAAACTGACCCAGTCCTACGCTCTCTAATTTGAATAAATACGAATGCTTTGGATAAAAGCGTTCCGGATACTGTTGTCTGTATGATTGCAGAGCTTGTCTCAAATTATTATTTGGTAGATAAAAACACTTTATCATATCTAACTTCTCATTGATTGAATAATCTGCCATTATTAATACCAAATAATAATAGTATGTATGCAACACAATTTTTTGTAGAGAGAACAGCATTTAGATATTTTCGTTAATATCTCAAAAACTATCAAGTTTAGCAGGTATGAACCCAGAAACTTTATTACAGCAAAAAATATTTTCTATTTATACAGGGTATTCCATTAGAAGAAAGTAAAACTATGGCTATATATACGAGAAAAATTTTTTTTTTTTACTAAATTCACACAGATTCTATTAGCTTATTGGAAGATCTAGAAACTTTATTTGAACAATTTTTCGGTATCTATAATAACTTCCGAGAAAAATGGTACTTCCAATTTCGCATTCCACCCTGTATAAAAATACGGACTCAGACTATAAGAAAGATTACGTTATTTTTGCGAACTTTGAAGTGTCCAGCAGGAATTACTGCCATTGGGGAGTGTCTAGCAAGTTGATTATCAATTTTTAACAATATTCTCTTAAATATATATAAAAGTCTGCATTCAGACTTTAAGAAGATTGAATAATTTTTTAACATACCTCTAGCACCTGGTATCTCTAAATTGGCCGTCGGACCAAGCTAGCAAGTATGCGTATGATCAAAGTATATACTAATACAACTTCATTCCACACATTTTGTTTCTCAGAAAATAAGGAAAGTCTGGCTGGTCTGTGTTGTTGTTCAGAAAAAAAATTATATGTGTTTTTACTCCGGTTAAACTGAATATTTCTTATAACAAATTAATGAAATGTCCTAGAAGAACGAAAGAAAGAGAATTTTAATTTTTGTGTGATGTAAGATACGATCATCACCTATGTTCAATCTGTTTTTCAAAAAGAAATTAATTGAACTGAAATATGTTAAATAAGACTAATAATATTGAAGTCAACTCAATAAAACTTAATTATTCACATATATGTGTGATATATGCACAAACAAATAATTAGGAATTGATAATGACGATGCATAAAAATGCTACAAGAGAAAACGTAGCCTTGCGTTTCTTTGAACTACACGCTCTTTTTTTCTTTCTACGTGTTCCTCAAACTGAAGCCACGTACAATGCCTTCGGTCGGCCTACGGTGACCAGATTTTTGTTTGAGAGAATAAAGGACATCGAAGAACTACTAGTGGTCGCCCAGTGGTCGCTATTCGACCATAATTCAGTATATTGCTAAGTTTGAACGTTATTGAATTTAACCTTCCTTCCTCGGAGGTTTCAGGTAAAATTAATTTGCTATTCGACGCTCTATCCGAATCTGAAATCAAAAATACTGGCTCCCATTCAAGTTTTTAAATTGACTTTCTACCCTTCTCTTCACCCCTCGGAGGAGGAAATGAATCATTAAACTTTTACTTCAGGCATTCTCCAATTCGATGCAAACTTCTAGATATATTCCAGTGTAATAATAATAATAATAATAATAATATTTATTTTGTTTGTAATAAAAATTATACAAAAAAAATGGTTACATTGCATTTCATATATTTCAAGTTTATATGTACGTTGTGCTGTTTTTGGGGCAAATTTTTTTTAAACCTTTGAAATAAACTCTCGGATTCTTAGGGATTCCTGGAAGAAGCAAAATATATCATAATATTTTACTTTTGACGGTTCCGAGAAAAGATTTTTGTAGTTATCTTCGGAATAGTTCCAGTGTAAAATGATATCTTCTTCAACGGATCTGCACTCCCTCATATAAATCTCTAATATGCTAAATCTCATATTTCGTCGTGTGCGCGGTACAAAGTTTTCTCTGCATATAATTTTAGCTCTTTGCATGCCTTCTCCATATAAACTTCCAATTCTCACATTCTCGTGCGCGCAATATGCTCAAATAGGAGTTCAAAATTTTATCTTCATGTATTAATGTCGCCCAATGGTCGTCACTCTATCCGAATCTGAAATAAAAATAGTGGTTCCTATTCAAGATCTTCAAGTGACTTTCTACCCTTTATAACTTCTTGGAGATCATTAAAATTTTACTTCAGATATTCTTTCATTCAGTGCATATCTCTCGAAATATTCCAGCAAAAAATACCGTCGTATTCAGCGGTAAATTGAAATGGAATACTCTGTATATAATTTTAGTTTTCTGCTCTCCTTCTCTATATGAACTGCAGATATGCCAAATCTATCATTCTACCGTGGGCGCGGTATAAAGTTTTCTCTTCACGTAAAATGAAAATGGGCATACCTGTATATAATTCTAGTTTTCTGCACTCCTTCTCAATGTAAATTTCAAGTATTCCAAATCTCTTATTTTTTCGTGCATGCAATATGCTTAAAAAGGGGTACAAAGTTTTTTCTTCACGTTTTAAAATATTATTGGAATGGAACACACTATATAATTTTCACTTTCTGCACTTCTTCCCCATATAAACTTTGAGTGTGCTGAATCGCACATTCCTTCTTGCATGCAAAATGCTTAAAAAGGGGTACAAAATTCTCTCTTCACGTATTAAGATACAATAATAAAATATTCTGTACATAATTTTCACTTTCTGCACTGCTTCGTGCATGCAATATACTTAAAAAGGGGTGAAAGCTTTCTCTTCACCTATTGATATATAAATTAAAATGGGACGTCCTGTACATAATTTTCGCTTTCTGCACTCCTTCTCTATATGAACTTTAAGTATGCCAAATCTCACTTTCTTTCGTATGCTTAAAAAGGGGGCCGAAAGTTTTCACTTCACGTATTAATATATAGATAATCACGAAAATAGTGATACTGTCACAAATATGAAATATTTGTAGTAATTAGGTCACATAATTATTTATTTGAATTCGCTGTTACTGTAATCCTAGTTAATATTGACAAGGTCGATGTTCAATTGTCGGACAGGATTGACAGGCTATGGTCACTAGATGTTCGGTGGTTGCCAGGCAACAACTGTTAGATAATTGAATGTTTGCCTATTGTCGGCTTAGGTATATAAGAGCGTAAGCTAGGAGAGGAAATCGGGCAGTGATTCAGTCATTCAGAGATTCAGTAAGAGTAATTTTGAGCGATATTGTGAAAATATAAATATATTAAATAAATACTGGCACTGTAAACTGTGATAATAAATTATTCACAATGAAATTTGTGACAATACTTTTTAGAACAACTATTTTTTTTAATAACTGGGTTTTATCATTCGTCCACATATTATTCACCAATGAAAATATTTGTTCGACGGGAAAACTATCCAGGAAGATATGAAAAAAATTCTGCGCTTCAACAGCATCATCCATCATCTTCATCCACCATTCGACTTCACATATTAAAGGACAAAACACCTATTTTAGAAAATAAATAGAGTTAGAGGACAGAGAAATGAAATAAAGGACTGTCCTCCTAAGTAAAGGACGTATGGTCATTGCAACAATGCCGTTAATTGAGACATTATCTGACAATGTACACATTTTCATTTACAATGTGTTTATTGTCAAATAACGCTGTTATTAATGACGTTGAATGGTTATGTGGCCCAGCGTCAGACGAAACATAGCACAGACGTTCCGTGGTGACATTTGTTGTCAAAATCAATGATTTTTTTTATTTTAGTCATGATTTAAATCAAACGATTTTAATTATCTACACCCAGCTTTGTACGATTGTGTGATTCTGTGAAGTGATTTTCAAAATTGTGTTATAAATATTTTTTTTTCTTAAGAGGAAAATCTGAACTTTTCCAATTAAAACAGGAAAATGTTCTAATATCCCTACCCTACAGAAGTATGATTCCAATTCCGTATTCCATTTTATATTTCTATAAAGACTGGAAACTGCATAAATTAAAGCGCTCTGCACGAAATAATTCTCTTTTCTTTTGGATGGTTTGCTTGGAGAATCATGTAATTTAATTTAATTCGACACTGGCTGCAGCAGCGCCCTAGGTGGTTGCCACTCTATTCACATTAAACATTTGTCCCTGCTTCCGCTCCTTTGTTTTCTGTGCCCGAACGCGGGAAATTACAATTACAGGATTAATGCATATCCTGCTTGCACAGTTAAGCTCTGTCCGCAACCCGCTTTACATGAGCGTAATACTGGTTGCCAACACTAATTTCTATTTGAATTTATTATTCAGTGATCCAAAAAATTATAGAATATAGACCGTTCACAAAGAATGTATATTCTAACTTGGTATATTACAGAGCAATATTTTCAGAATATGAAAATATTTATTTCTAGTTTTTAGCGCATTTTTTTTGGAAAAAAGCGCTATTATATTCATTTTGGCTGTCTGTCTGGCTGGCTGGCTGGCGGGCTGACTAGCTGGCGTGACGCTGAGTTCTCAGCAACTATACTATTTACAGACTTGAAACTGGTACTAAATAAAAGCTGCTATTTCGTAGGTTTGCACAAATTGCTTTAATTCAAGCTCAGTGATTGTGGAAGATTAAATTATTCAATTACTTGTTTCAAGTGAAACGATGCACATAGATATATATGACATTAGGGATATGGCAACTAAAATTTATTAAACTAGATAAAAATTTGGTTACAACTTTCGCCGCGGGTGTCACTATTATTATGTACAGTTGTCAAATCTGTCCGAGATTTATTCAATGACTTGTTTGACGCGAATTTGAAGCTTATTAGAATGAATTATTATTATTGGATGAAAATTTGTTTACTTTTGGTGTATTTTTCTCATATAGCTTTGATAAAGATCAAATTATCATTTTAAGGTACAGCACTTGACCTCCCGTCAGTCAATAACTGAACAATCCCATCAAAGAGTCAAACTGCTTGATTTGAAGCTCAGTAATTGTGAGAGATGGTAATTTGCGAAATCTCTGAAGTGACAAGCATTCATGAGCTGTCAAAAATGCGCTTTCATCATCCAGATGATTCTTCCACTTTTTTTTTCTTAATTTGCTAACGCATCTGTGACAGTTATTTGTTCAAGCTTTTCATCTTCCTCGTGGATAAAATAAACTATTTGAGCAAAATATAAAGTGTTCAACTTATCGCCTTCAGTCTTCATATCACCCAATCTTTCCCTCCTGTTACTTTTTCATTTTCCTTCAGTCGCAAACTTACCGGAAACTAAATTTATCCTGCTATATCTCCCTCACTACATCTGCTTTAATTTGAAATTATAATGCATAAATCACTGTGTTGGAATGAAAGGATATGGTTTATAGGACCATTGAAATAATATATGTTGTTATTAAGTGGACTGTAGATTGTGTTTTTATTTATCACTCTTCGGTGGATACAAGTATACTGATCACCCACCCTCAGCCAGAGCTCGAGGGTGAAAGTTATCTTTAAGTGGGGGAAACAGCCCCTCTAGCGTTGCATATGCAAAATACACTGACAAGTCCTAAAGTGGACCAAACATGCCGCCCCCTTGGAGTCGGGTTGCGACTTCAAACAAAATAATAGAAACAAAGAAAAAACAACCAACCAAAAGCAATATTCAAATTAAATTATTAATACTATATACCAGACGCATAAAAAACTTGAATAAGAGTTCGTCATTCACTCTTCACATAAAACACCAATTTTTTTAATTGCACGTTTCACTGTGCCATACGCTGTTTTTATTTCTACCACTCGCACCAACTTATCACTTCCTGGATGGAGTTTGGTAACACGTCCCATGCGCCACTTTAACGGTGGAAGATTTTCTTCCATCACTACCACTAGGTCGCCAACCTTGATGTTCGATTGTGGCGCTTGCTGTCCCTTGGGTCGTGTTTGCAGCTCAGAAAGATATTCTGACTGCCAGCGTCGCCAGAAGTGCTGTGTTAATTGTTGGACTCTCTGCCAACGTGACAGCCGGTTGATATTCAATGGAGTGACGTCTTCTTCTGCGGTAGATGTCAGTGGAGAGCCAATTAGAAAATGGCCAGGTGTGAGAACGTCAAGGTCATTAGGATCCTGAGTCAAGGAAATAAGAGGACGGGAGTTCAAGCAAGCCTCAATGCAAGTCAACAAAGTATAAAATTCTTCATAAGTGAGTGAAGCGTCCCCAACAACTCTCTGAAGATGAACCTTTACGCTTCTAATATTTCTTTCCCACAAACCGCCAAAATGAGGGGATCTAGCCGGTATAAAGTGAAATTTTATGCTTCTAGAACTTAAAAAATCCGTAATTTTGCTATGAAAATGAGAAGCCCTTAACAGCTCTCGTTCGGCGCCCACAAAGTTTGTGCCGTTATCACAATAAAGTTCTGATACCAGACCTCGTCTTGCCGTAAATCGTTTTAAGGCAGCTAAAAAACTTTCAGTGGATAAACTACCGACCAACTCAAGATGGACCGCCTTAGTCGTGAAACAAATGAAAAGAGCTATGTACGCCTTGACCTTTTTCATATTCCTAGTATGACCTTCCTTAATTAAAAAAGGACCTGCATAATCCACCCCCGCCACAAAGAATGGGCGCAGAGGCTCTAATCTTTGTTTTGGCAAATCTCCCATTTTTTGTTTATTAATTCGAGGATTTGCCCTTCTACATTTGTAACACGAAAAAATGATTTTGCGTACTAGGTTCCTACCACTTATAGGCCAAAACTTTTGTCGTATAGCCGCAAGAGTTGCCTGATTTCCTGCATGTAGTTCCAATTCATGAAAATGTTTTATTATCAAATTTGTAACCGGATGCTTCTCTGGCAAAAGTATGGGATGTTTAATGTCATATGGTAGAGGTGCATGCTTGATGCGACCTCCCACCCTCACTAATCCGCTTGAATCTAGGAACGGATCTAATTTTGCAAGTTTATTAGATTTCAAGTGTTTCACGTTGTCCTCAACCTGTAACAATTCTGCGGGGAAACAACGTGACTGTATATATTTGACAATTGTATTTGTAGCTCCATTTAATTCCCTTGCCGTTAATGGTTCTGTGTTGCGTGATTTTGTTTTTAACATATTAATAAATCGTGAGCAATACGCAATTACCCTCTGCAATTTAATGAATGAAGAGAATTTTGTCATAACTGGAAGTTCAGGATTAAGTGCCACGACGTTGACATTTTCCTGAGTTTTTCTTTCTGATAATAAATTATTATTGACTACCCTTTTGTCTTTATCGTTGTCTAATTTAGGCCAATGATTAGCATCTAAGAGCAACCAACTCGGACCGTGCCACCACAAGGGCATGTTATTCAACTGCTGCGGCATTGCACCCCGTGATAAAATATCCGCAGGATTATCGCTCGACCGAACATGTCTCCATTCCTCAAATGAACTACATTGTTGTATAATAGCAACCCGATTGCCAACATATTGCTTCCAATTCTGAGACGATTCTTTTAGCCACGCTAGGACGATTGTTGAATCCGTCCAGAAAAATCGACTGTTGAATGTTAAATTCAGCGACTGAGCAGCTTTAATTACTAATTTAGTTAATAAAAGTGCGGCATTCAACTCTAGTCTGGGCAAAGTGATTGTTTTTATTGGGGCTACCCGTGACTTTGCACAAAGTAAATGCACGGAAGTATTTCCTGAACTATCAATGGTTTTTATATAAAGGCATGCTCCATATGCCTTTGTAGAGGCATCTGCGAAGCCGTGAAGTTCTAGAGACAAACTTGAATGAGATGAAATTACATGCCGTGGTATACGACAATTGTTTAATTCCTGTAACTCATGTATATATTTGAGCCACCAATTTTTTATGTATTCGGGCACTGGTTGATCCCAGTCTAGTTTCAACGTCCATATTTTTTGCAATAATATCTTGGAGTTTACTACCACCGGATTGACTAAACCTAATGGATCAAATAATTTCGATATTGCTGATAATATTTTTCGTTTCGTAATTGGATTTTTTACTGATGATGGCTCTATAATAACATTAAATTTCAAAAGATCGCTTTTATGGTTCCAAAAAAATCCCAATATTTTACAATCTTCGCTTTTATTTAAATTAATGGAGTCCGCGTCGGTGCTGTTTGCTTTGATAATATCCGGGCTATTGGATATCCATTTACAAAGATTAAAACCGGCGGCTGCTAATATGACAGATATTTGATTTTTGATCTCTAAGACTTCTGAGATAGTGTTACTCCCAGTCAACAAATCATCCATATAAAAATCTCTTCTTATTATCGAACTAGCTAAGGGGAAATCTTGATTGGCTTCTGTAGCTAATTGATGCAAACATCGCACGGCTAAAAAGGGCGCACACGTTGTGCCATAAGTAACTGTTTTAAGCTTAAATGCTTGAACCGGTTGGCTATTATCAAATCGCCACAAGATTCTCTGGAACTCTTGATCGTCTGGATGAACCCAGACCATTCTGTACATTTTTGTGATATCTGCTGACAGGACATAATTATGAATACGGAATCTACATAGAATTGAAAATAAATCTTCTTGTATCGTAGGCCCGGTTTGCAAATTATCGTTCAGACTAATACCGTTTGATGATGGCGCCGAAGCGTCGAAAACTACTCTTATCTTCGGGCCCCCTATTGTACGTTTAAAAACCGCATGGTGCGGCAAATAATAAGATTTGGGATTTTCCAATTCTGCTAATGGAACTGGCTCCATGTGCTGGAGGTTCAGGTATTCGGTCATAAAACCCTTGTAATCCGTCTCCAATTGTGCATTCCTAATAAACGCCCTTTCTAAATTTAGAAATCGCTTTAAAGCAACACTATAAGAATTTCCTAATAGCCTCTGTTCCTTGAAAGGCAATCGCACGACAAATTGTCCTTGAGAATTTCTAACTGTATTTTCTAGAAAGTGGGTTTCACACGCTAGTTGCTCCAAGGACCACGTGTTACCCACTTCAACCTCTTCATGTTTCCAAAAATTTTCTACCTGATCTTTCAACAAATTTTCTATAGTTAAATGGCATATCACTTTGCTAGGAATTTGAGAAAACATTATTTTTCCACCTATTAACCAACCCAATTTAGTATCTTGAAAATACGGCTGGCTTTTTTCGAATTGAATTGGACCAGAGATTAGAATATTCCAGAATAATTCTGCCCCTAACAGCAGATTTATTTCTTCAGATATGTTAAATTGTGGATCAGCCAGGTTTATATTGGGCGGTATTATAATATTATTTTTTAGAAAACTATTCGCTGGCGTGGGTTCGGTTATTTTTGGAACTACTAGGCAGTTAATATTGGAAGTATAACTATTTGTTCTCGATTTAAAATTTAACTTGACGCATTCATTGACTGCGATTGATCTCGAATTGATGCCTGTAATAGTAGAATTATAACTGCTTGGCTTGATATTTAGTTTTTTACACATACTTGCAGTGATAATATTTGCTTGTGAGCCTTGATCTAGGAGTGCGCGGCACTCATGAAGATTTCCCACTGAGTCTTCCACGAAAACTAACGCCGTGGATAAAAGTACTTGATTCAAGGCACTAACATGGCAAGTTGTGGGTGACGATATCGCAAATTCATTAATATGTAATAATGTGTGGTGTCTTTCTCCACAATTTTTACATACAACGTTGCTTCTGCAATTATTGACTTCGTGATTTATTTTTAAACAGTTTGCGCATAGATTAAGGTCTTTGACCTGCTTAAGTCTTTCGGTTACACCCTTACTCAAAAATTCCGGACATTGATAAACATAATGACCTTTTTTACAAACATAGCAACTTAGTTTATTTGTAGATATAACATTGGATAAGAATTTATTACCAACTCGTCTTGGATTTGAGAAAGTTTGTTTATTAAAATTCGCGACTTTGGAATTTGATTGATATTTCTGATGACTACTACTTTCCCCATGAGTGGGTTGCATTGAAGCTACGGATTCTAAAATTTCGCATCTTTTTTCAATGAATTCCAGAAATCTTTTGAATGTAGGAAGATCCTTTTCCAGTGTGGTTTTCCACTCTTTCCGAGTTGCAAAATCTAATTTGCCGGTAATATTTGCAATTAAAAGTAGATCCCACTGATCAACCGGTATTTTTAAGACTTTCAAGGCTGCTAAATTGTTATTAACCGTGTCGAGTATTTGTCTTAATTCTATATGAGAAGTTTTGTGCACTACCGGCATATTCAGTATGTTATTAATATGTTCTTCAACGATTAACCGCTTATTTTCGAAGCGTTTTTTCAATAAACTAATAGCGCTTTCATAGTTTGCTCCTGATATAGATAAACTTTCGATTGCTCTCAAAGCTTCCTCTTTAAGACAACTGCGAAGGTAGTGAAATTTTCTAATGTCTGATATAGTAGCATCATCATCGACAAGGGACTTGAATGAATCGAAAAAATTGAACCAGTCACTATGCTTCCCGTTAAAACTTGGTAAAGGTAGGGGTTTTAGATTTGTAATTTTGTCCGGATAATCAGAGGGTCTAGATATGTTTATTACTGTTGATGACGACTGACCGGAATTATTGCTATTTTCATTGCTTGACTTATGTTTTATTAGAATTGTATTAATATCAGCAATAGTGTCGTAATATTGCGACTCTACTTTAGATCGCTCTCTATCATTTTCGGTATCTAAAGCTGCCTCATCCTGAGTTGCGTCGATTGCTATATTTTGAAATTGTAAAGCTTCAAATTCGGTTTGAATTGAATCGTATTTTTTAAAGAGATCAGTTAAATCCGCGAGTCTTGTTTCAAGACATAGAATGTTATCAGTTTCTTTGAAATTTCTAACGGCATTTTGCTGCCTAGTAATGGCACTCTTAATAGTTTTACGTTGGATTTTAAGTTCTTCTAAACTAGCCATTTAAAAAATAATTAAATCTGCAGTATGAATTGTTAATCGGGCTTGCTCGAAAGGATCGGAATGAAAAGATATAAGGAACTGAATCTGACCTTTTGCTGAAACGCTTATCTGGCTGTTGCGTTTTGGTGAATATGCTTTACGTGAACGCCTGGGTTGGGTCGTTCTGGACGCCTGGATCGGGTCGCTGTGGACGCCTGGATCGGGTCGCTGTGGACGCCTGGATCGGGTCGTTGTGGACGCCTGGATCGGGTCGTTGTAGACGCCTGGATCGGGTCGCTGTAGACGCCTGGATCGGGTCGCTGTAGACGCCTGGATCGGGTCACCGTAGACGCCTGGATCGGGTCGCTGTAGACGCCTGGATCGGGTCGCCTTGACACTTATGACACTGATTTCACTCACTATGTGGCAATTGTGTAGTTAATTCTCCAATCGCTGTACTCATTGAATACTGGGTACAAATCTGGCTCGAAATGACCATAATGTTGGAATGAAAGGATATGGTTTATAGGACCATTGAAATAATATATGTTGTTATTAAGTGGACTGTAGATTGTGTTTTTATTTATCACTCTTCGGTGGATACAAGTATACTGATCACCCACCCTCAGCCAGAGCTCGAGGGTGAAAGTTATCTTTAAGTGGGGGAAACAGCCCCTCTAGCGTTGCATATGCAAAATACACTGACAAGTCCTAAAGTGGACCAAACACACTGTTCTATTTTATATGCATAAATCATACTTTTACATCAAAACCATCACATTCGTATTAACCTAGATTCTTCATGTATAATTTATTCAGTTGCATTATCTTGCTTTGAAAAATGGAACTTGTAAAAATTCTAGATTAAAATTAAAAAATATCTTATCGATTCTTTCCAGTTCAAATTAATGTAATATTTCTCTACTTTATCACATTTATTCTGTTCCACATTGTCGGATCTTCGCAACAATTTTTTTTTTTGCAGATATCTTGGAATTCTTGTTCGAAAACACGTATTCTCAGACAAAGCTCGCAATGTATTAAAAGTTGCTAAAAAACTTATTGATTTTTGTTTGGTCCGTTGCTATAGCGATTTGCGTCCGTGTTTTGTATGTATAATAACCGTATGTGGTGCTGTACAACCATTATTTGTTTTCCGGAGAATTGCTATTGTTTGGTAATTTATACAACGGAATTGAATTCAAACTATTGAGAAGAATTATTAGAACAAGCTGGATTACATATTAACATATTAAACGTCATTTAACAATTTCGCTCATCACGTTTCACGTAATTTTGTTGATTTTTGCTTTGTGCTAACTTGGTTTGTGCTTATTGTCAAAATATGGAAGTTGATGACTTAAACTTTGCAAACAATGCGTGAATTGGTCACCCGAGCACTATCTCCTTATAAGCTCGAGGCAGTTGAGTCACCTAATCTGAATTTACATTTTCTGAGAATTAATGTTCGTAGCTCTATGCTCAACACTTGTCTGTGATCTATTAGGCTATTCGCACATTCACCAAATCATTTATTCATACCCTTAAAAATGGATGAATATTTAATTTCTACCTCATTTACTTTTTTGAGGTTATATACATGCTCGGGCGCTAGGATCTTTTTATTTAAAAAGAGGCAAAACAATGGAACTTTTAATCTTAAGGAGTCATTACTTATAACGGATTGACTATCAAGACGATTATTTAGATACAGAAATTAGTTTTTAAGAGAGATGGCGGTCAAATGAATTTAATTATTCTAGAAGTAATTTAGAAAAGAAGTAGACCAGCTTATTCTTGGCCCTGGATGATTTATTCAGGAAAGGTGCCAATTCAAACCCAACAACCCAAACATCCAGTCCACATTTTAAAGAAGAAGAATTAATCTGGAAAGTCTAATTGAAATTCAAGCGTCTGGGTTAAATTGAACAATGTAGCGCTCACAGACAGGTGCTTCCATTATCTGACACCACATATTCAGAGAAGTGAAGAGCACATACCTAAAGCATTATTGCAACTCTTGAATTTAATTGAAAAATTCAAGCTTACCAAATGAATCTACCGAAACTTGACGACTGTAGCACTAATAAATGCTATCAGCGCCATCTCTTATTACAAAAGTATAATTTACAAGCATTAACACCATCTTTGATACAAAATATTCTGCGCAGTGGCACCTCTATATATGGAAGGTATGAAATTTGACAGATGCTCAATAATTACAACTGTACGTCGTTTAGAACACTTAATTTTGGCATTAATAGTTGTTCTAATACTTAATTAACACTTTGACACGCAGTAAAGTATGTCACGTAAGTTAGATTTTTTTTTCTTCCACTCATTGTTTAAACCTATTATCAAAACGCGAGCACCAGCAATGTTTACAGAAATATTATAGATGTTCGAGTGTCTGGAAATTTACACTTTTTAGGAACGAACGAGAGAAACTAGCTTCGTTACAAATTGACAAAATATCGAGAATCTTGATGATCAAAGCGCATTTTTGGCAATTGATGAATGTTTGTTAGCTCAGAGATTTCGCTAATTACTATCTCTTACAATCACTGCAATTTGAGCAAACCTACGAAACAGCAGCTTTCATTTAGTACCAGTTTCAAGTCTGCTTAGAACTCAGCGTCACGCCAGCCAGACAGACGGACAATCAAAGTAAATATATTGGGCGCATTTTTCCCCAAAAATACGCTATCAGACACAAAATAATTAATAATGATTGGCGGGAAGTCATGTGCTACCCTTATTCAATTTTAACTGAGCTCCAACCTCTACTGAAACTCATTTCGAAATCAGTGTTTCAATATCAGTAATATTTCCTGATTTATTGACGATTTGGGGTTCTTATTAATTTATAAAACAAAAACGAATCGCTTATTGTTGATTTTGTGATCATTTTTTACATAACTTGTGCACGCACAAACTCAAAAGGATCTTTTAGTCTTTATTGTTTAGTTATTGACTGACGGGAGGTCATATGGTATCCCTTTGATTTTTATCATAGTTATATAGAAAAAAATCCTTGAAAATTTGGTGCAATTACCTCCAAAAATTTAAATAAAAATAAATTTTAGAAAATGAGTAACAGGTCATGTACTAACCTGAATTGATTATAAAACAAAAGTTTAATTGATTATCTTGCTCGCATTCACTACAACGCCTAATTCCTTATTCGGATCTGGCAAGGAATGTGGCACCCAACTTTAGCCTGACTTTATCCCTCAAATGTATTCTCAATTATACTAAAAACTCAGCTCTACTGCATAAGTTAAAATGAAACTTTTTTATGCAAATTAATGGTGGTCTGACAACCATTAGATCCCAAGAATTAGGTCTGGCAATATTTTTTAGACCTCTCGTATTTAATATACGAAAAAATCTAACATGTACATCACATGACTTACTTGTACATCGTTTGATATATACACAAATTTATTCAATGAAGTTTTTTGTCACTTCAGATTATAATTAATATAATTTTAATAATATTTTGACATGTACAATGTCAAACAGAATCAAAAAATTGACAACAGATTATCATTGCATACCTTAACATTTCAATTAAACTGATTGTTTTATACGGCAAATTCTGAATGTCTGTTATACATATAAACTGCACTTCCGGCTCAGCCGATCGATACAAACATAATAGATAACTATTTTGATGCTACAACAAGTTCAAACACTGAATTTCAATATGCTATGGCTGATCATTCTAGATTTAAGCAAAAAATTTAAAAAAAGTTTCAAGTAAAGTGCACTTCTGGCTTGGCCGATTCATACAAAAATAGCAGATAACCATTCTGATACAATATCAAGTTCAAATACTGAATTTCAACATCCTACGGTTGATCATTCTAGATTTATTTGAAAAATTCGAAAAAATTTTCGAGTAAAGTGCACTTCCGAATGTATAGACGATTGAAACCATAATGCCAGATGCACAACTAGACCCTATACCAGTCTTAAATACAAAATTTCATAATTATTCGTTGAGATTTGCGTGTTACGAACGAACGCATGCACATACGTACCGACATTTAAGCCGAAAATAGTCAAAATAGATTCAGGGATGCTTAAAACGGATATTTCCATCAAAATTTCGATAGGTGAATTTTGTCGATTTCACAATATTTTTTTGTACTTACTACAAGTAAATATTCAGCCCTGCTGAAATAACCAAAATACAACTTTTTTTTACGCAACTTCATGGTGGTCTGGCAACCATTAGGTCCCGAGAATTTGGTCTGGCAATATTTTATATGTGCATAAAATTCTTTCAAATTCAATATATTAGAAATCCAGAACTGCTGAAATATATATAAACTTCATCTTTTCCCTCCCTTTGATGCGTATGGGTCACTATACCTCTCAGTGTCGGAGTGCCAGACCTTCAATTCCCTGTTTACTGTGCCATAAAGAACCTGCTTATTCATTCTTATTCTTATTCTTACTGCTGAAATAGCTAATGTGAATACTTTGCCAGCTTTCCTACTATAATACCGCATTTTTTTTTACAAAAATGCGATAAAAATACTGTATGCAACACGTGTGTAAAAGAGAATTATTATATTCGGACAATTTTGGCCTCCTGTCGTGATGCTTAAATTTACACCCCTGTTGTAATTATTATTGTTTCAAAGCTTCCCTTGTAGGAGAAGATGATTAATTATAGTTTAATAATGTATTATGTAACATGTTTCATAAACGTCTTACTAGTCTTGTGTTTTTTTTTTTCTGTAATAAAACAAGTCCACTGTTCTTAAGGACGCAGATGGAGATAGTTCAAGATTCAACCCATTTTGAAAATGCTTACCTATTCTTCATAAGATTGCGAATGAATATATAATATTTTAATCCCTACAATATCAACCTTCCATAAATTGATTTAGCCCACATTTCCTTATCAATATAAAAACAGTAGAATTATTGAAATTGTATCTATGGAAAACACAAAAAGAGAACTTTTTTATCGTCTGAATACGTACACAAATCAATTATTTACTATACAAAACTCCATCGAAAATATTTTTGAAATATTCTCTGTTCGGTCCGCTGGCCTCGTCCTTCGACGGTCATAACTAAATTATTGAAGAGTCAACTTTTACTATTCATTCTTGTTTGTGTCATGGGTTTGTGTACTACAATAAGCGACAAAAGAGTCTCGTTATTTATTGCTACATACATCATGTTATGTATATTATGGAGTTCATGTACGGGCCAAGAGTTTGCTCGAAGGTTGTTGAACAGTGCTTTATTCTGTTTGACATCAAGAACTTTTAGTTTACAAAGGAGTACCCAAGAGTTGATAAACTTTGGTTCTTTGATGAAATATGAGCAGGGTGAAGAATTCTTGTCTTCACTCAATTTAAAATGTACCATTACTTTAATTATTCATTAAAAACTATTTGAATTTAAACAATAATTTTTTCAGAATCCTCCAACGTTTAAATTATGTTTGAAACAATATTACTTTAAAGTTAGATAGCTGCATCAAATTTCCTAAATCCTAACCTCAAAGTTCAATACTAATTATAACTTTGTGTGCCTGATATCTTTCCCAGAACACTGTTTTGCTTTATTTCTGATTGCAACAAGTCTTAATTTGTAAATAATTACTTTTAGGTGGAGGAGATACGGGAGATGATAGATAAGATTCAAGCAAATGTGGAAGAAGTGAAGAAAAAGCACAGCGCCATCTTGTCTGCTCCGCAAAGCGATGAAAGTAAGTTTTTTTTTGTTATCTTTTTTGTGTATCGAATTCAATTACAATCCTTCACTGTTTATAATTCTATAATATAGTTCTTCGTTTATCAAAAAAAGAACGGAATTTCTATCGCAGATATTTCAAGCGATAATTTCCTTCCGGAAAATTCCTAGACAGTAGACAAGAGCACAATGAAAAATTAATGAACCAAGATCTTACACCAAATAGAAAAATCCACTTACAAGTCATATCATGTCTGACCCAAAATGCTCGAATTCTAAAACAAATAAAATTCTCTTTTTTACGATTCCTTCACAGAATAAAGAACATAATTTTCTTTTGAAAGAATTAGTTTTCATTCTTCTTTTATTTTATTTTCACACTTCATGTAACATCGTCAGTAAAAGGAAAAGAACACGGAAATTGAATTACCTCAATATAAATTATGGAAACAAGTTTCCAGTAATACAATTTCCATTAATCAAATAAAGAAATAGTCAAATTTCGAATACTGTACGTTTTGTTCTTTATAATCAAGATATTGATTTCAAATATGGCGTTTTTGTAAATGTATTTTACATAATGCTCGTATATTTCAAGTAAAAAATTTATTAATTTATAGAACCTTGCATTTATTTTAATAAAAAAAACAATACAAAGACAACAAAAATTATTGTGGAAATATGGGAGTAAAATACGTATCCTCAAAGGAATATGTTCACAGGAAACGTATGAAAATGACATCGTTAAAACAAACGAACTTTTCCATAGCTTCAAACAAAAAAATACAATTATTCCGAACAAAAAAATTTCGCACGATTTTATGAACAAATTTACAATGCAAGCATATCAGGTGTTTCCTTTGCAATTACCATCAAAAAAGCGACGTAACAGAAACTTTTCACTATGTAGTTAATAATGTCAAGCTTCGTAAACGGAAAAAAAGTTAGGTAACTGAATCCCTCCTTTACTGTTACCAGTATAAAGTTAATGCAACCAAGGTTTCAAGATTGTGTTGCAGGTAACGGTCAAACTTAAAACTTTTATCGACTGGAAAACAGACTGATAAGAAAAATAAATGCATGAGTTAAAGTATTGGAAAATCAATTTGTTATAATGATATTTATTTTAGATTTGTTACTTAGGAAGTTTGTAACACAGAAAGTTGCATTGTTCTATTTATTTATAATCTTTAAAGTTTGTCGTAACAATATTCATGGAATCAATACAAATATTTATTTTTATTTATATCTTTGATTGTTGGATTTTTTTGCCTTTTATTCTGAAAAGTATATGTTTTATATGCAGAATTGTCATATTTTTCTATTGTATCTCGAACCCCAAAATTTTACAACCTTATTTATTATACAGCAAAAGCTCCAATAAAATTTTGAATCTCACTTGAATAAGCAAAAATAGAAATGAACATATTTGAGAGCTCTAAAAATGAAAATTGGAACGTGATTCGAATATAATAAAACTACAATCATTTAATTTCATCTTCAAAATTTGATGTCAAATAATTATTTTATTCAATGAAATATTATTGTTCTATCAACTTCTATTTATTTTTATTGATAATTATTATTCAAAATGGTATTCAAAAACACATAAATTTACAAATATGTCATTCAAATCTAATCTTGTAATTCATTTTCCGATCAAATCACAGATTCAATTTGTGAACTCGTTATAATTTATAATATGAACGTATCTGTTTAGAACATTTTGCAATATTAATATTATTATATATCGGTACGATATAATAATGTAGCGTTATTTATTTTAATTTAGGGAGCAAAAGTTACTAAACACAACTGTTTATTTTTATGATTCATTAAAATAATAAATTAGATAATTAACACTATTTCTAATAAATAATTCTAATTTAAACTACACTATAACTTAACTTTAATTATTTATGTCAATATTGATTTATTTTAAATAACAAAATTTATTTCAACCACTAGCAGTCCATAGTATAAGGTCTCTGAGCCAAAATCAATAATACTCCTTGTTGAGTCAGCAAATATATATACCGTGGGTCTCTCCCCGCTACGTTTTTCCCGCAAACGTCCAGGCGTTTCTAGAAAACGCTAGAAGGTACCAGCAATTTTCTAGAAATCAAATATATTCGCTTCTATTTCTTGATGTAAAATATTTCCACAATAATTCTAAGCACCAGTAAAGCCGAAATGACCAATTTATAGACTTAAATTCGTTACAATAAAAAAAATCTAATTTTCTGCCCTCAAATATTTTCAAAGCTCCATAGTTCTTCAACGATACTTAAGATGTAACAATAATCTGGTAAATTATAATCACCCAATTCATTTTTCTGAATAAGTACATGTAAAATGAATAACGTGAAAATATGATAGCATTAGATGAAGCAATCTCTTACAGTGTTTTATTATGTAATTTGCCTCAAAGCTCAGAAAATCGTATCTTTTTTATTTGGAACAGTAAAGTAGAATACTTTTTTTACCACGAAGTGTGAAAAAAGTAAATAATTCCGGTTGAAATAAAACAGAATGCTGCCGTGAGAAGTAATGTTGAATTTTTACATTTTTATCAAGATTTTAACAGCTGGATGTATCATGAATCACTCGCTATCAGTGAGCGGATGGAATTTAAATGTAATATATATACTTGCTGTTGTTTTTCCATCATATCATAGTAATTAATTATTGCACTAACGTGAAAACAATTATTTGTCCACGACGCCTGACGGGCGAGTGATTACTTTTCTTGGAATCTTAATCACATCCTACTGAATCCAATACAACATTTCATCCAACACCTCGAATTGTTTTTATTTTATTTATTTTTGACTCTGACAAGACGTTTGAATGCTACCAGTAAAACACAAAAATCACGAAGCTTGTTGTGGTATATGCGGTGTTTCCTGCTACTTTCCTGTTATTCTCTCCCCGAATGAAGTGACTTTTTTTTTTCTTTAAGATGAAACATCACCCGTAGCAACTATTTTAGCGCGAAATTTGAAATGATGAATCTTGTAGCAATATTTTTGGTCAATACTTTCTTATAATAAATTAATAAAATTTTTAGTGGTGTGTATATCAAAAATTAATTAGATAATTTTTCAAAGTTCCATTATGTCTGCAATAAATCTGTATAAAATTAGCTTGCAAATCTTATATCTCTGAGACTTTTATGATTACTTATGTGGAAAAAATACTAGGCATTATAAGAATACCAATTTCTCCGAGACTATCCAGTTTTTTGGGACAAAATTTGGTAGACTTATAGATGACATTATTCGTCAGAGTGCTGTGCGAAAATTTTTGATTCCTAATAATCAATATGTCGTTAATAAATCTTTTTGCACACTTTTGAAATCATAATGTTTATATTTAAAAAGTATAAATATTTAAATAATTATTATTTTTTTTTAAATCGGTCACTGATATTTTGGGTACTTCTCTGATGTCTTTTTACACTTTTTTTTATTCTATATCGAAATTTATAAGTTCAATTTTGACAACAGTAATTATATTTTGTGGTCAAATATTTCTTGGAGATAATATATTTTTTTGAGAGTAGTGTTCGAGAAATGTTTTGTTTAATTTATAGATTTTGCTATAAAGAAAAAGTCCGTGAGAAAAGGTTATAAATTTTTCGTTGATTACCGCTCACTTGAAACTTCGTGAGTGACTTCATTGTGATGAGTCCGACAGCTTTCACATTTGACGAAATTCTTGATTTGGGGGCGTTTTTCAGCGAGATTTAATTGAACATGTCAATTTCATGGAGTCTTGAAAATGTATTACCGTCATATTGATGTTTACACTAATCGAAAGATTTTTTGATTATAAAATGAAAAATAATATTGTCCTACATGAATATTGGGGACCAGCGGTGAGTCCGACAAGCCGCACTTGTCACAAGTACGTTGGTATGATAACGGATTACCTCTAGTCTGAGGCTTTAAAGACGTGCTCAATTTTTTTTTCTAAAATTTGGTCATTTTGTCTGACAAATTTTCGGGGGCGTTTTCTCAGTCAGACACTGAAAACGTGTCAGAATTATAACAGTTCCTTTATCAATGACCGCTTGTCGGACCAAAACAGTCATAATTTGAGAACATATTATCTGTCCAAAAAACATATTGTCCGACAGAAATATTGGTTCTTATCGTCAGTCCGACAAGAAAACGCTCGCACATATATAACTCAGTTTCTGACGTATTTAGTAACAAGAGATAAGTAATGGACTTTGCTTATAAGCTAGTAATGAATAATTCATTACCAAAATAATTGAATAAAGGAAAGTAGAGAATAGAAAAAGAAATATATTATTATGTCGCTAAGTTGGAACGTAAGTCACTTTAATCTTCCATCTCCGGGGGTTCCTAGTAGAATTAAATTGGTATTCGATGCTCCATTCGAATCTAAAATTAGGATTAGTGGTTCCCATTCAAGATTTCAAAGTGACTTTCTCCTCCGACTATAGGAAGGGAAGAGAAATCTTTGAAAATTTTTTTTAGCCATTCTTCCATTCCGTGCATATTTCTCCAGATATACTTCAAATATGCCATATCTCACATTCTCCACACAGACTTCAACTAAGCCAAGTTTCACATCACTTCGTGTGCGCGGTACAATGTTTTCTCTTCACGTCGTAAAATTAAAATGGGACACCTGTATGTATTTTCAGCTTCCTGCACTCGATCATATAAACTTCAAGTATGCCAAATATAAAATTTTCTCGTGCGTGCAATATGCTTGAGAAGGTATACAAGGCTTCCTCTTCACGTATTCATATATCGATTAAAATGGAACACCTGTATATAATTTTCGCTTTCTGCACATCTTCTTCTCTTCTCCATATAAATTTTGAGTATGGGAAATCTCACACTCCTACGTGCATGCAATATGCTTAAAAAGAGGTTGAAAGTTTGCTCTTGACGTATTAATATATAGATATCACAGTTGAAGGTAAACTTAGATGATATTTGAGGTGATTATCACGGTATACTGATTTTATATCACACATTTGATTCCAAAATAATATTAATATATTGTTACAGAAGCCTTTTTTTTTATTTATAATCAATAATCATACTGACTTGATATGCATTTCATATATGTATATGTCTATGAACGCAGCCGCATTCATACAATTTATTTTTGCTTTTTCTGAAGTATTTCCCCACTTAAACTGTCGAACATGTATACAGTAATGTTCTAGACACTATTTGAATGGAAAATAAAAGAGATGAGCGGTCATTGATAAAGGAACTGTTATAATCCTGATACGTTTCCAGTGTCGGACTGAGAAAACGCTCCCGAAAATTTGTCAGACAAAATGACCAAATCTTAGAAAAAAAATAATTGGACACGTCCTCAAAGTCTCAGACTAGCGGTAATCTGTTTTCATACCAACGTACTTTTGACAAGTACGGCTTGTCGGACTCACCACTGGCCCCCAATATTCATGTCGGACAATATTATTTCTCATTTTATAATCAAAAAATATTTCGATTTGTGTAAACATCAATATGACGGTAATACATTTCCAAGGCTTCATGAAATTGACATGTTCAATTAGCTCTCGCCGAAAAACGCCCCCAAATCAAGAATTTCGTCAAATGTGAAAGCTGTCGGACTCATCACAATGAAGTCACTCACGAAGTTTCAAGTGAGCGATAATCAACGAAAAATTTATGCGCTGTCTCACGGACTAAAACATTAAATGGACAAAAAAGTATTTTTATTTTATTTAAAGATTATGAGCAATGTTTTACAATATTTTCCGGAGTTTCAGCTGTGGTATATTTCAAAATAATAATTTAGGAAAATATTCATCAATTTCTTCTAGTTGTGTGAATATGTCTTCCTTACTAGTAGATTTGTTCTATGGCGCTATCTAGAATCGGCATGTTGTATTACATGACAGCTGTCAATAGCTTGTTAACCTAACTCAATTAATTTTATTATTAATTTATTTATTAGATAACAAATAGCCTATGGCTGATTTAAGTAACAAAAACCATATTGAATATTTGCTTCTGGCTGTGTTTGATAAAATGTTATCTATGTATATAATATTTTATTACTGTAGAATAACCGAAAAAATGGGTTTCAATTGTAGTTTTACCGATCTTGTCATACTGGTAAGAAGAATGGTTCGGATTTTATGAAATTTGACAAATCTTACTTACATTGTTACAGTGAGTTCATTGGATAAATACACTAAAAATTTAATTTGAATCTAATTTTGTAAAACTTATCTCTTTTAGATTACAATGCTACAATAGCTAAAAATGTACGAATGAGAATTTGAAGCTATCAATATTATAGTTCTGAAGTATTTTATTTCTTTACATCAATTATTATTGCGATCTGTCATTATACAAATAATAATACTTGATTCGAATCTGCATTGCTCTCAATTTTCAAGGAGGAACGCACATTATAACTTTGATGGCTTCGTTAATCGTAAGAATTGTCGCATTTGGGATTCAGAAAATCCACGAGTGAGAAACAAATGCATCCACCACGTGTCACTGTTTGGTGCAAATTTTGGGCTGGAGACCTAATAGGGCCATTTTTCTTCGAAGAAACAGCTGATCAGTCAAAATCATTTAATGGTGCTCGCTATCGCGACATGATAATCAAGTATTTGGTGCCTACATTGTAAAGTATGGATGTGAACGACATGTATGTACCAACAGAATCGTGGAGGCCATTGGCTGTATATAATTTTCCATACACATACTTTATGATTCAATAAGAAAAAAATTAACTTTGAAACATGTTTTCCATCAAAATTAGTTCTTGCCAAATTTTTATATCATAATTTCATATTGTCATTATTTAATAATTTCATTAAATATTGTTGGTATCTAAGGAAACGATATTATGAATTGAAATTTAAATTAGAATATAAAATTTGAAATGTCTAAAATTGATTTTAGTGTTGTAGATGGATCTCAAAATGTTCCCTAAATTTCTAAAATACTGATGAACTCTCTCTGAAATCGTGCATTAAAAATGTGCAACAATACTTTTATTGCACAGTTTTTCGCAAAGCCCACTTCTTACATTGAAAATGGCGATAAGAATACTCAACTATTTCTGTTGATAGAAACTGAATATTATTTTTCCTCTAATAATTTCTCCAACGAAAGGAAGAACGAATTCAATTATATTGAATGATATAATTTCAAATAATATTTTTTAGATTGAATTGTAAGCAATGAAAAATAATCTCTTATTTATACAGAAAATAATATTGAATTGGCAAGAGAGCAGTTTTTTTATTTAGCCATATTGAGTCCTTGAAAGTTTTCTTAGTCACATTTTCTGGCGCCTATTCGTCTCTAGTAACGTCGCGACGGGCGCCAGCCTTTGTCTAGAGGTCTAGACCAGAGATCTTAAAACTTTTTCGTATATTGGAGATCATGAATGAATCATGCAGAATTATATTTGTCACTCAATTTGAATTTAGAATAAAACAATTGCATTCGTCACACAGGCATAACAATTTTTTCGTTCGTTGTAGTTCTTCATAAATGGAAGCGTCTAAGAATCAGTTTTCAAAATTGCTCATTGTACTTTCATAATTATGTTGTCATTTTGTCAGTTGTTAATTATTCATTTATAATTTTGGATTATTTCAAGTATTTGTTGTCAAACATTTCATGGATCTCTGGTTTTCATGTCACCAACTTGATGTATGCAAATTCCTGACTCATTTGATATTACGCGGCTGTTTTTATTCTAACCCCTTCCCAACTTGAGTCGTGCTTAAAGCCAAATATTTCATCCCATTCCTGCTCGAAAATTGTTGCTGAAGCTCTAGGCACAGTAATTGCACTATAAGTTTCAGTAGCAGGAATTCAAATTAAATCTATGACGTCAAAAAGTTGAGGTACACTTGATTATATAGAATGAGCGCTTGTAGTTATTGTTATCGAGAAAATGGTGAACTAATATTCAAAAATAATATATAAAATGTGCATCTTCTACTCACAAATTTATGCAAGAGGATTTTATTTTCGTATTTTCCTGAAAATAGAATTTAAAATTGTGAAATAACTCTGTTTCAGTCCTCTGTACTAGAAGCGAAAACAACATATTCGCGAAAACCGTCTCTTTATTGTGTCAAAAGAAAATAAAAATGGAAGAAAAATTGCCGAGTTGGCTAATTTGCAAGTGATCTCAGCAAGACGGTGCTACGATGTGTTATAAATATTTCGCATCGCCTGGAGAGCTTAGCTATTTCCGGCGCCGCCGTTAGAGAACAGCAAGCGTCAAGAGGGCGCTTCTACGCCAGGTGACACACAAGAAAATTCTTTTAGCGTTCGCGGTTTAGCACCGTAACATGTTGTCGTGCTCGACATACGAAATTTAAAACGACGATGTTCAAGAGAAAATTTCAACATTATTTTAAACGGGTTTCTATGGGAAATTCAGCGGAAAATGGGATGATTGGACTGAGATTATAGTGACATTCTGACAATGTAGACGATTTTAGGGCTTAACTAAATTGGATTGGAATGTTTATGTAAATCAGAAACATTCTACAATAATTGAATAATATGAACATGGAAATGTATTTCGTACACTCCACTTTTGAAGCTAATTCAAGAATAAATCAATGAAAAAATTAGTCCGAATTGAAATTTGCGTCGGATGAAGAACACTACATTATATACTTGGATTCGATAAGTCTAGCCACATACGACAAATACATATACATGAAATCATCAACCATCTAAATAAAGAAATATCAATCTTCTGTATCCCACCACATGAAGATATAGAGGCAACGAAAAAGCCGATAAAGCCGCGAAGACTGCTATAACACTACTGAAAACAACTTCGAATACACGAGTACCAAGCGACAAGACATTAAAGCCAAGATAAAAAATAAAATAAACAAGAAGAGGAAATGGAATGGAGAAACTGCGGAACATTAGATGACACACCCAAGAACATCGAAAACACTAAATTATACTAAGTAGTCTTCGAATTGAATATACTCTCCTCACATATGACCATATCTTGCAAAAAACTCTATATGGCCAGTATAACATTTCAGTATCATCAAATGACTTGAAAAACTGCTCCAGAATTCTATTATAATTATTCATAGAGACAGCATGGAGACAAATCGCAGTCTCTGTGTCAATCACGTTATGACATAGTTACATTTATAGAGACTTGAATATTGTATGTTGGTGCAACAATATGATCTACAAATTTATGTTGGTAACAAGTAATAAGTAAGGACGACGCTTAGTTAAATTTTGTGGTCAATGTCAAAGACTGAAATCTAGCTTTTTCTTCTGGAAGACTATCTTCAGCGGTGACGACACTGGATCACGTTAGGTGGATGTGTCGAGAGTCTCCAAAATGTCGTCAAGAAGCTGTCTACGAATTAGAATTGAACTCCTGGCCAATAATATCTCATCGTTATTGAATTAAATTAACATAAAAATAATTCAAACATTAATAATAGTGTAACAAGTACTGAACATAACCAAATATGTCAACTTTCTTCGGTTGAAAAATACCGTCATATTTCAATCGCTAATAACTATGAAACTAATAATGCGATAATAATGGATAGAGGATGTCTGTACGTATTTATCGTGCAGCGTTTGTTTTGTCCATGATGTCATCGGGCTAGTGTAAGCATCTACGCGTGATTGTTGTGATTAAGTGCTGTGTAAAATTATAAATTAGTGTAGCAAGAGTACGTATTTAGCTAGAATTTAGAAAATAGTCATATCCAGTAAAAATTATATATTTCAAAAGATCATCGGATGATGTATAAAAATGAAGGATAAAGAATTATTGAGTCATCTCTTGACGTTGCAAACGTTTCGATCTTTATTAGACCTTCATCAGTGCCTATAGGGCAATAAAAAGAACAATAGAATATATAATATTCAACAACATGCAAATATTCTCACAATGAACAATAAAATAATTACCTTAGAGAAAAGTAGAACATAACCAAAAAAATTTATAATATTGTGCAAAGACATCTTCACACTTCTACAATACAGAAGCAACTGAATTACAAACGGAAATGTCAACAAGAAATCACATAAGTTTCATATTAGCTAGCGGAGGTGTTAACCAATAATAGAAACAATATTGTATTTTATAATAATAAAAAGATTGGAAACTTATTTAGTCGTTTAAAAGATCGAGTAAATATTGAAGATACATCCAATGTGATCTATGAAATAAATTGTATTGACTGTAATGGCGTGTACGTAGGTCAATCGAAACAATATGTTAAAAGTCGTATGAATAATCACAAAAATGATTGTAAGAAATTAGATGATAAAAAAACAGCTTTATTCAACCATAGTATAGATAATAATCATCGTTTCGATTTTGCAAATGTTAAAATTTTAGATCATGAAAGTAATTATAAGAAAAGGAATTTCTTGGAGATGATACATATTTATCTAGATCATAACTCGATCAATTTCAGAGCTGATACTGAATATTTAAATAAAACGTATCAAAATATCTTGGATTTCTCATTTTGTAAAAGGTAGCACTTGTTATTCTAATTATTCTTGGTTTTATATTTGCCGCTGAATTTTGGTGCACGTCTTTTTTGCTATGTTTCATTAACAAGTGATTTCTTGTTGACATTTCCGTTTGTAATTCAGTTGCTTCTGTATTGTAGAAGTGTGAAGATGTCTTTGCACAATATTATAAAATTTTTTGGTTATGTTCTACTTTTCTCTAAGGTAATTATTTTATTGTTCATTGTGAGAATATTTGCATGTTGTTGAATATTATATATTCTATTGTTCTTTTTATTGCCCTATAGGCACTGATGAAGGTCTAATAAAGATCGAAACGTTTGCAACGTCAAGAGATGACTCAATAATTCTTTATCCTTCATTTTTATACATCATCCGATGATCTTTTGAAATATTTAGCTAGAATGTTCATTGTAAAGAGCTTGAAAAGAACAACTATTGCTCAAAGTGAAACAATTAAAATATTTGCCGGAATAAATGTATGTAAAAATTGGTATTAAATTGAAAAATAAAATAATTGAAGATAAATATGGGCGGAATTAGAGAAAATGTAAATCAGAGGAAAGCTCGCATCAGAAAGAATATGAAAAACCTGAAAAATCCAGTGTCAGAATTATTATTACTTATATTTAGACATCACATGCAAGCGTTCATCAATAGTTTTTTTTTTATATAAGTAATTTGGTTCCATCGTGTTTTGCAGAAATAATTCTAATAGAAGTATTAGAAATTATATTTAAACGATTGTCAATTATTGTCTTTTCACATGTGTTTTAAATAATGTCTAGTTTGGTAATAATTTAAAGCTCTCGGAGAGATAAGCTTAGTAGAAATCTAAAATATTGTTTTTTTTACAACTTAATCTAAGTATACTTTTGTGATCAACTAAAGCAACTGGACATTAAATTTGGCCATTATAAAATAAAATAGTAATTTCATATAACAGCCATCTGTCACTTTGACAATAACAGCTGTCACTATGGAATATGAAATTGATACGACAGTCTTTATGAAATATAAATGAAACTGGTCATAAAATTCATGGTCGGAGAAGTACTGTGCTGGCTACAACAGATTTTTTCATCTACATTTTTGATCCAAAATTCATGGAGTACAAATTACCGGTACCGGTTGTACTTCCTATATATCATCAATTCTTTACCGGTTTGTTTGAGCTTCTGGCAAAAGTTTCAAATATTCTGGAAACTTATCAATATTCTCTTCTAGTTTTGGCGTGAAAAAATCGTCAAAATAAGTACGTTTTGAGAAAAAATTACAACTTCTTAAGCCTGTCTTACATTTGTCAATTTTAAGTACTTATTCAGCAACTTAGTAAACTGCAATTAGAACAAGTTCTATTTTTCTTCAATTTTTTATGGTTTTCTAATGATTTTTGTGGAAATTGTGGTAGTGCCTACTGAAAAATGAACTGTCAGATTATGAGTTGAATTTTTCTAAATAATATAAGGTTAAATTATATTCATGAAATTGCGTTTTTGTTCCTCTAAAAAGCAACGATAATAATATGAAGTATATTTGATCTATGTGAAGTTTGAAGCGGGACAACGACGTGTTCGTATATACATGTATGTTGGTAACACTTTTTAAATTATCTAATATTGGTATTTTGTACCTTAAATTGAAGATAAAATTGCATATTTTGTAGACTTTTTACAATTTATTGAACAATTTTAAGTACTTAAAATTGATGGAGAAATTGACAAATGTAAAACAGGTTTACTAAAATGAAGTATGTGTATGGTGCAGATATACGACATTTTGCAATTCATATTCTTTAAAATAATTATATTTATGAAGGGTACTTTTAGTTTAGGGCTGCCATTCGTCCTGTTTTCCCTGGTGACTATCCTCTGTTTCGGGGTCGTCCGGGAGGATTTTTGGTTAGCGTCCGGAGTTTTTAATAATTTTAAAAGCTAGTTGTATTCTTGAAATTGACACCCAAAGTCTAAATGGATAATTCCACAAGACTTCAAAATAAATTGAAATATTGCGAATATTTGAAAACTTTGAAAATCTTTCATTTTTTGAAATATGTGAATTTAATTAGTATGGAATAGCATAGTTGTATGTAGCATAGGTACTAAATGACTGGTAAATGGTGACATTTAGAGCTTTCCGATTTTATACTGCATGCCTTCTTGAGGGTTAAAAATTCAGCTCTTGATAGAAAAATTAAAAGGTTATTGACCGATTCACACTTTCCGGTCAAAGCGCAAATTCCATTTATATTTAAAAAAGAAAAATGTGTAACAACATTTTGCATGCCTCTGTAACGTGAAATAGTTGAAAGTGATTTAGAGTGTAGTACTACCGTGTTTTCAAATTGCTTACCAACAAAAAAATTAAACCCTTGTAAAAAAAAATTGGCATGCATCCTTTATTGGCACTAGGGTAGGAAGTTGTGGGGAAATCTTGTACAAATATAAAACGAACTAGCCGGGATCTTTCTTATTATATAATTTGCCATCTTTCTATCAACGAGGGATGAATGCCAATTTTTTACAAGGGTTTACATGTAATTTGGACTCGGCTGTTGTGCTTTATGAGCATGCCTTTAAATCACTTTCAACTATTTCGCGTTACAAAGACACGCAAAATTTTATGACGGAAAGATCCATTTAAAAAAAAAATATAATTGGAGTTTGCACGATGGCCGGAAAGTGTGCATCGGTCAATAACCTTTTTATTTTTATTATCAAGGGGTACATTTTCAATCCTCAAAAAGGCATTCGGTATAGAATCAAAGAACCTCAACGGTCACCATTTCACGGTCTATAAATTCATTATTTTTTCTAGTGATATCAATTCCACAGAATATTAACAACTGCTAAGTTTAAAAGGTTTCTACGAAATAACAAAAAAATCTAATTTCACTATTTCTCTTCTATTTAACCCGTTTTTGTGTAAAGTCCGAGGTTAGAATGGAGAAGTCCGAGGTTTTCCGCTTATAAATCGTACATCAGTTGGAAAACATTTGAAGAATATATTGAAAACCTGTAAATTCATTTGTATTGTTAGTTGCAGTTTTGTTCAATGCCTGAAATATTGCAACTTGAGATTATTCCGTGTTTAGCGGGTCGTGTTTCATGCGATAGCTTTCAGGCTTTAATTCCTAAGTATAAGTACTATTATGAAGTAGTCATAGTCCAGTTAATTTAGATAAAAAGTGACCCATTCTACCGTTTCGGCATGTACAATGAGTGTGTGAAAATCATATTATCAAATCATGGTGCTTGAGGATATATCGAAGGCCAAAGATAAAAAATCTCGTTTTGACCAGTTTTTCGCAAATATCTCATTTTCTAACGGTTGTAGAGCATTTGAGGTCATGAGTAAAAATTAAGTGCACACTTTTCTCTACGAAAAAGATTGTATGACTCATTTGCGTATCTATAATCGTTAACGAGGTATCAAGCGTAAAATGGGCGACATAACGTTTTAAATGGAAAGTATAATTAATAAATTGACGATATGAAATAATATTCCAAATGTTTTACTTGGTGGCAAATTTGTGATACATTCATATACATATTTTGATACGAATATTTGTTTTGAGCATCCCTGAATCAATTTTGACAATTTTCAGCTTGACGTTGGTACGTATGTATGTTAGTCTAGTCAACAAGTTAAAAAACGTGTTTAATTCTTACTACTGCGTATTGAAATACGGCAACCGTTGAATGACGATCGCAGTTTAGTCTAATAAATACGAAATATTTATTTAAAATTCAATTTCCTTTAGTATCCAAGAGAAAATGAATTCTCTCAAGTTTTAAAGATTAATTTGGTTAATTAAATTGATTTTCAGCGATAAATTGAATATTTACTTACTTTGCCAAGTTAATTAATTAAATTCGAAAAGTAAGAGAATGTTTAAAAGCTCACTTTGAGAATTCTTTTAACTTCTAGCACCATCTTTTGATGAAAAATTAAAAAACACTTCATAACACATAAGAGAAAAATATGAAAGTGTAAATGTGCGTAGAATTTCATGATTTTATGTATGCATGTAAAATTTATGCGATGCTCCAACTAGTAACTGAGCGTTAAAGAGTCAGTCAGTGAGTCAGTGATATTATTCTCTAAATAGGAAATATGGATGAAATTTAAATTTGGTTCAAATATTTTTATTCCGAATTTTTATTGGTCGGACATTTGTACTATGCCATCATTTTGGTAATTAATATCTTTTCAATTGATTAAAATTAATAAATAATAGTGCAAACTAAGCGAGGGAAATTCAAAGTTCTAAAACGCAACACCATTGGTTAAAGCGCAATGTGACGTCAAATACTATGCCAACAAGTGCGCACTGCTTACATTTGTATGGCATTGCAGGCTTTTGATTAGAAAACATAGTATTAACGTGTGTGTTGTAAATTCATTTATTGTTTAAGTGTAATTTTAGCATCCTAGTGAAATTATAAATCATTTAAGACAGTGGTTTTGTAAAAACACAATCGGATAATCTGTCAAGAATAGATCCATCAATGATGTCGTCTTATTTTCTTTCAAATCCTAATTTTACTTCGGTTGAAGTAAAAAGAGTGAACACTGCAAAGTAATTATTCGATAATAACACATTATGTACGCTATTTTAATAAATACAATCCGAAATATGATGAGCAGTGAACATAACCTACAATTTTTGTTTATTTTAAAGCGAGCAAATGTTAAACGAAGCCGCATACATACACTGTATTTTATTGCCAAAACTTATCACATATAATGTTATTTATGATCTGTCAAGTTTATTATGATACTTCATCTCTTCTGAAGACTTTATCAGATACATTTCTGTTAGTATTTTACATTCAGGCACAATGCAAACTTCTAAACTGACTTTTGATCTTTTTTAATGCTGAAATAAGTTGAGAACGAAAACACCTGTAGTAAACAATGGACTGTAATGTCACTGGACATGGTATTTGACGTCATCAATAGAGCGCACGAAAATGGCGGCGTTTAAACAGCTCAAAATTATTCTCAATTTTAAATATTTTTTTAAGCTTGATTATAACACTTTTAAACATAATTTATATTTTTTACTATGTTATAACGATGTAAACAGAGAATAAAAAATATAAAATAAATTCGTCAATATACCCTATTTGTTGATGTTTGAACCTAATTTGTTCTTGATATTATTTTATATTTTAAATATTATGAGCATAAGAAAAATTGATTTTTTTACTGAAAAAGTTTGGAATGAAATAAATAACAACTGTTCTCGATATATGACCTCAAATATTTCATATGCTCAAGGGGATACTTTTGTTTCTTGCTGATGGACGTTGGAAAATGCGATACCTGTTTCAAAATTCTTCGCTTGCTAACGTATGAATATTTCATCAAGAATTGTTCGTTTTGCTGTAAAACTTGACCAAAAGAGAACTTGATATGTTGCACATGTATTTGACAGCTAGAAAAACATTGTTCTTTCTGGTTTATACGATAGTTATTACATGAATTTGAAAAGAGAAAATTTTCGAGGTATGTACATAAAATATATCTTATAGAGTAATTGCATCTTTGTGAGCTTAGATTATATATCATTATTAAATTTAATATTTCAAACAAATGTTGGTTTCTGAATGCATGTGAATAATTTCGGGATATGAATTTGTGGAAAACTCCTAATAAAGTATTTGTATTTACATTTCCCTAATGATATAAAACCATTTATACTACAAAATTAATTACTTTTGCTGAAAATGTAATTGGTGATTTTAATTTAAATGATTTTCCAAAGTTATTATGCTTAATTATTTACAAAAGCACTCTGCGTAATTTACAATACTATCCCATTATTGTTATTATAAAATATTAATGAATAGATACGCACAATATGCCGCGATGCAATAATTCCAATCCCATTATATGTATAAATATATTATGTACAAACGAAGGCACTTTCATCATTTGAGTAACGATGAGCATCTTGGAATTGTAAATAATATAAAAACGACTTTTGACTTTAAATTCTGTATATTTATTTGAAACTTTCACGTTTCGATCCTTTGACCAAGGATCTTTTTCAGAAAACAATGATACAAAATAAAACAAGACAAATAACTAGATACTAGAAATATACAGAGTACTAGATGTGATAACGTGAATATCACACCTAAACAAAAAGAATAAAATCCTCTGGCATTCACCAAAGGCTTGAGGAAAACCACGTGAAAACCCCAAACAGAGGTATATGTCCTACTTGGTACAGCTCCGCACACATCCCAAATCACAAAATACACGACATTTCAACAAGACAGCGTAGCGCTACTCTTTGCTATTGGTTTGGCTCACAACTGCAGTGTCAAATAGTCTTCAGTGTACTTTATAATCCAAAATATACACAGAACTACATCAACTAGAACATAGTCATTATATATGTGTGTTATTGATTACAGAAAGCCAAACATTTGATAATTCGAAACCATCAGTATGGTTAAAGTTATTTGGATGTTTAAGTATCTCAATTGCTTCTCTGACCAATCTACCATGAATCGATGAGCATTTTGCGACTGTTCTTGTTTCTTCAAACTTGATGTCATGCAAAAACTCGATGGCATGATCAGCTACAGAAGATTTATTTGGATGGTTCAATCTTATGCATCTCCTATGTTCAGCAATGCGAGTGTTCACAGTTCGGCCCGTCTGTCCAACGTAGACTTTCCCGCAGTCACAAGGGATCTTGTAAATGCCCGAAGATTGTAGGAGAATCACGTCCTTTACAGGTCTCATGAACTGCTTGATTCTCATTACCGGAGCGAATGAAACTTTGAAATTATATCTAGACAAGATCCTTCCGATCTTCTATGAAACATTGCTCACATAAGGTAGAGAAACATTAATTTTACTCACGCTAGTATCCTCAACAGTAGTATCGGTAGACTTGGGTCGAAGAGCCTTTTTAATGGAGTGATAACTGGAGATTATATCAGCAAGGCTGAAGATTTGCTTGATGATCCAGCATATGAGAAAGTCAGCAGGAACCCTTTAAGTTCGATCAAGTATCAAACCACTTTGGATAAGGATGTTATTCAATATTTAACTCCTAGTGACCCACATGTACCTAGATTTTATGGTTTACTTAAGATTCATAAACAAAATGTCCCCTTAGACCAATAGTCAATTGCATCAGTTGGCCAACCTATCTATTATCAAAATACCTTGACAGGTTACTGAGACCATTTATTAATAATTCTCCCTCGTATGTTGAAAATTCCAAACATTTTATTGAAATGATTAATAACATACGGTTGTATGATAATGACATCCTTGTTAGTTTTGATGTTTCTTCTTTATTTACGAAGGTTCCAATAAAAGATACCCTAGAACTTTTGGAGAGGAATTCCTTTCCAGATATTATTTGATTATTCCACCATTGTTTGACGTCCAGTTTTTTTATTTTTATTAATGATTATTATGAACAAATTGATGGCGTTGCAATGGGGAACCCTATTTCTCCATCAATTGCGAATTATTACATGGAATTTTTTGAAGAGAAGGCATTAGAAACTAGTAATCATAAACCATCCTTATGGCTTCGTTACGTAGATGATGTTTTTGCCATTTGGCCCCATGGTCGTGATAGTTTGAATGGTTTTTTGGACCATTTAAATAATATCCATAAAAATATCAAATTTACATCAGAAGTAGAAAATAATGGCTCTTTACCATTTCTTGGTGTGAATTTAAAACCAACCAATGATGGTAGTCTTTTGCATATTGTTTATAGAAAGCCTACACTCACGAATCGATATATTCATGCTGATTCACATCACCATCCTTCACAAAAGTACGGAGCAATTAAATGCTTATTCCGAATAGTTAATGGTATTTGTCATCCTGATGAACTTAATAATCTAGAAGTGATTTTCCAAAAAAATGGCTTCAGTTATCACTTCATTAAAAAGACTCTTCGACCCAAGTCTATCAATACTACTGTTAAGATCGGCAGGATCTTGTCTAAATTTAATTTCAAAGTTTAATTCGCTCCGGTAATGAAAATCATCCAGTTATGAGACCTGTCAAGGACGTGATTCCCCTGCAATCTTCAGGCATTTACAAGATCCCTTGTACCTGTAGGAAAGTCTACGTTGGACAGACGGGCCGAATTGTAAACACTCGCATTGCTGAACATAGGAGAGGCATAAGATTAAACCATCCAAAAAAATCTTCTGTAGCTGATCATGCCATCAAGTTTTTGCATGACATCAAGTTTGAAGAAACAAGAATAGTCGCAAGATGCTCATCGATATTTAAACATCCAAATAACTTTAACCATACTGATGGTTTTGAATTATCAAATGTTTGGCTTTCTGTAATCAATAACACACACATACAATGACTGTGTTTTAGTTGGTGTAGTTCTGTGTATATTTTGGATTATAAAGTACACTGAAGACTATTTGACACTGCAGTTGCGAGCCAAACCAATAGCAAAGAGTAGCGCTACGCTGTCTTGTTGAAATGCCGTGTAGTTTGTGATTTGGGATGTGTGCGGAGCTGTTTCAAGTAGGACATATTCCTCTGTTTGGGGTTTTCACGTGGTTTTCCTCAAGCCTTGAGTGAATGCCAGAGGATTTTATCCTTTTTGTTCAGGTGTGATATCCACGTTATCACATCTAGTATTCTGTATATTTTTAGTATTACTTGCCTTGTTTTATTTTGTATCATTGTTTTCTGAAGAAGATCCTTGGTCAAAGGATCGAAACGTGAAAGTTTCAAATAAATATACAGAATTTAAAGTCAAAAGTTGTTTTTATTAAATAAATTTGTGAAAAATGTATAGATTATTGTGTACCTCAAATTAGGATAATATAAAACCGTGTTCAATTGTAATTATTGTTGTATTAATCAAAAGATAGTAGAGTTGAATTTTTAATATATCAAAAAGTCTCTGCGTTATTCTCTTTTATATTACTGCATCACGAATTAACGAATAAGCACTTTAAAGCTGTCAAAAATCGCAATGATGATGTATCACGTCACCAGTCAGGTTTTAGAATAACTATGAATTTCTTAAAATGTAAGATAAAATATTTAATAGTTTTAAATCCCATTTATCGAATTGAATTTCAAGAGAAAATTCTGTTTCTTCATTAAAAAAAAAAAAGAAAATTGTTGGTATTGATAAAAACTTCTACGAATGTCAATCGTCTCTCGTTCGTATTCCAATTTCCATATCTTAAAATATCAAGCTCCAAACGTCATCATCATACTGACAAGGCATCAGTTCGTCTCCCGTTCACTACAATTCATTCTCAGCGTGAGAAATCAATTTAAATGAAAATCCACGAAATGAGAAAACGAAGTCTCCCTTGGAGCTGTATAATTTCATCAGCGAATTAGAAGCCCTATCCTACATTCCGCCTCTCTGAAGTTGCTCTAAATGACCTAGGCTGGAACTCATTTTTCATATTGAATTGAATCCCAGAGGAAGGATTTCAGCTTTTCACACTTGACGTAGAAGACCTCAATGCAAGAGTCTTGTAATCTAGTCACTTGGAATCTTTTTTGAATTCGTTTGAATTTCAATTTAAATGTTCGCACACCTGAAAACCTATAGTAAGCCAAAGGTATCAAAGATTGAAGATTGTGAATTCGCGGTTATTCCCCCTTTTTTTTTTATTAAAATGATTATCACAACCGAAAATTCATTTATATACATGACAGTTTTGTTTTCATAAATAATTTTACAATTCTCTTGGGAAAAAATAAAGTAAATACAATTTCAATGCCTCTATAAGTGATTCTTCAAACAAACATTTTTTTCAGTCTTATTGAAAATTTGTCTAGGAAATTGAATAATAAATTATGTACTCAATACTTCATAAAATAATTGTATTCAAGAAAAATATTCATGAACATACATTCGTCATATTTAGATTGAATTTCCTCTTTATAAACTATAAATTATCAATATTATACCAATTTTACTAATAACATAGTATAACCTCTGGGAAAACATCAATATATCGACGACAAAATAATATCCGTGTAGTCAGAACAGTGTAATTTATATTGCTTAAACTATATCACCTTCTACATCTTACACTTCGTCATTTCAGATATCCAGCATTTTATCATGTGATAGATTAAGTATAATATTTCACACACGACATGAATAAATTTGATTATATCCTCTTCAATTTATAACTAAATTTATTATACTCGAAACATACAATTTATCTTTGAAGAAACAAAATATTCATTTCAGTTCCACAATCAATTACACTTTTTTGTTCTTCAAACCGCACCCTTGTTCCTGTGTTTAGTAGTAGTAGTAAAACTAGATTGTGTGGATTATTTAACGACAATCCCTACTTCCTAAAACATTTTGGTCCTTCGAGCCAATCCCCTGCCTTTGTTTTATTGGAGTTACGTATACGGTGCTGTAAGGGGTGGAATATTCAAATAAACTTGCTTGGGATGGATTGTGCTCACTATCTTGAAACATCAATTAAGATTAGTTTTGGGAAAGATTGTTTAGCTCAAATCTGAATAGCATATTCGCCGATCGATACGAATTCACGTAACTGTTACAGTGTTAACAGAGTAACCTTACTTTATAGGTTAGAATGTACTCTATTCTCGTGCTTGGGAGAAATTATCGTGTGCTAACAAACTTGGAACGGAGAGATATCTATTTTAATGTGAACTATTTGATTATATCGACAGATTATCCGGTTAACTATAGATATACGAGTTTTCATCCAATAGAGATGCAATTTTAAATTTATTTGCAGTTTCAAGACTGTTAAATTATTGTTTGCAGCGATTACGAATACGCCAGGAACTCTGAATACTGAAAAAGCTCACTGAAAGCTCGCTATGAAAGCAGTGATTTCTCAAAGCTTGATTGTAAAGCTATTGTTTGGATAACCATATTGTGATTCTAATGTCTTTTGAATTGTTTTTAGCTTGCTAGAATAATTCTAAGGCCGTAACGGACATTCAATTTTATTTCTTTGTGTGGAAACAGATGTTTGTGATTTCCTTTTCAGTTTGAGCGGCAGTAACTCTGTTTTGATGTTTAGGAACAATCAAATTGGATTCTCACTCTCCATTTCCTTTATCAAATGAATATTGTAAATTAAATTAATATTTTACATTATATCGTACAACAGAATGGAATATTCAAATTACATTTCAATAATTATTGACTTTCGACGTCAATTCTGTCGCCGAACCTGAGCCTATTTGATTTACAATAAAATTTGTTAATTTTTGGGATTTGTTTGGCTTTGAGTGAAAGGAATATAACTATTAGACAGATTATATTTCCTATTCGGAACATTTCACAGAATGACTGACGTGACGTCTAGCGGTTTATTCTAAAATTTGTAAATAGGAAAATCATTCCAAATAGTGTATGTATTGCTGCGTAATTTGTTCGTATATTAAAAAAATAACAATCTAATTTGAAATAATGTGCTCCACGACTTTTCAAAAATCTCGAAAATGAACTCTGAGGACATTAAAAACTATTGGCACTATTTTTTTTTGTAAAGGAAAATAGTTGTGATCAGCAAACACGATTTCAAATTGAACGACGTTTGAAAAGGTAACGAAAAACTGCCATGTTGTGTGACGTCACTCCGCACGTTGGCGCTCAGCTGTACTATTGTTTTCAATAGTTGGCAAAAGAAAACCTCGCTTCTAAAAAAAAAAAAAAGTTGACAAATTAGTATTGCATTGGATTTTGTTTGATAGCAGCAGTCATCGCGAATCAAATAAGTTGCTTATAAATGTCTCAACAAGAAAGATACGGAAAAAGAGGTTACAATAAATCCGACGTGATACCCACTTATCTTGTTGTGAAGACCATTTCAATGTGAGTACATATTTTTAATACATCATTGACAAAAAACGATTCACATAATTGGTTGTCATCGGAATTAATACGATAACCTCGAGATAGTTTTAAGAGTTCCGGTCTAGAACTTCATGTAGTTGATCACGTTTTCAAAGTACTGTGAGATTATAAGAGAACGTTAAATTATGTGAAACTTTCAAAATAAGTAACAGGAAACAAACTTAACATCCATCAAGATACATTGTTATTCATTATTTTGTATGCATTTGAAATATTAGGTTAGTTTTTTGTAACATGACACAAATGTAAATTGACACAATCAAAATGGTATTCCCGAAATTACACCAAATAAACATTGAATTATTATTGTCTTTGACGTGTCAAGGCCAAATACTATGTCAACAAGATTTTTATAGGTTGAAACTGGATATGCACTAAGACGTTCCAGTTGTTCAATATAACGTGTTAAAATCAATAAATTACTAAAACAATATTTTACTACACTGCTCACAAAAATAGACTTTATACTGCCAAAAACAAGATCCATAACAAAGACTTACTTCTGAACTTAGACAACACTCGTTTCAGTTGCGTTAAAAACACTTTCCGAGAAAAAGTTGGCTGCCATTATCTCGTGAAACTCTGGAAAATTATCTGACTGTTCCTTTACGAATACATTTTGTGTCTGATTCTATTTTATTTTAAAGCCGAATTAATTCACGGTTCCTATCTCTTATGCAGTAATTTCTGATCGCCAACATGCGAGATGACGTCATAGCGATTTTCTATGTTTGTTGACATAACGCAGTAGAAAAAAGAAATTTAATCTACAGGATGTAGAATAATAAGTTATAAACCTAACGTTGAGACACAAAAAGGTTACATTAATTTTTTTTAGTAAAATCCTATTATATCGTCCAGTTTTTCATTGCAATAATTAGATCAATGAAGTTGGCAAAAGTATTTTACGATTTATGAATGTTCGTTCTGATTATTTTTTACTAAATGAAGATATCTTCATTAAATCCGGTTTTGTTTCTTGTTTCTAAGTCCCTGAGGGGGAAACCGCAACGGCATTTTACTGTACAAGCTGATGATATTGTACGGCATTTGAACGGCATTGAAAAGTATTTACGGCATTTGGACGACAGTGATCGAGATTTTTGGAATTACGGCGGTATTTTAACGACATTTTACCGGCATTTTCATTGCATTTTACCGGCATTGGAACGACAATGAATATATTTTCCTCAAACTGCGCATGCGCAAAAGCAAATTTTAAATGGTAGCATGTGTGCGTCATGCATATAAGTAACTTGTATTATATAAAACAAATATTGCTGATCTACAAGTGCCTAAAATATATTTTTTCATTTCTTTTTGTGGTTCGTTTTTCAATACTTTGTACTGTTTCTAAATAATTTTGTAATTGTTAGCTTGAGTTTACCTGTTCATTTCAATTATTAGAACAGGTTGAATAGATTTTTCATGTAAATTTTTCAAACAGCAATCCAAGTTTACCACCATGTGAATTGGATTTCTGACAACTGATAACTTTTGTTAAAGCCATTTCGAAATTTTATTCTTAGACACCTGCTTCAAATATTGGTGAAATCGGATCACTGTTATATTTTTTTTTACAAGAATCCAATACTTTTGTGCTAATGTATCTGACCTATATCCATTTATGCCCTGTTTATTATTGTATTAAATGAACGAAATTAACTGAAATGACAATTATACTTCAATTTTTGCAACGGAAAAAATTCACATTGCTTTTTCCAACCAATTAATGATAAAGTCGAAAATAAAAGTAGGGGTGCAGAATATTTTTTATACTCACGATATTCAATGATATTTGACGATATTTCATAATATTAGTCTGTATTTTACGGCATTATACATACTTTAACGGAATTTCACGAAATTTTTGTACATTTTACGGTATTTTTGGCATTTTAGTGTACCAAGTTTTTGTAGCGGTTTCTCTCTCGTAAGTCCCTTATCTGTCTCTCAAATGAAGATAGACATTTATAAAATATTCTTAAATATTTACAACAATATAAGAATGTACGAATTGTTCACAATCACAACTTCAACACAAAAATACACACGTATTGATATGCACTGTTTTTCCCATTTCATCATGATGATGCTGCCATCTATTGGTACTATTTTTTCCCAATAGAGTGAATGATCTCTGAAATATACGTATCCGAAACGCGAACTGTTGAACAATTTTGTAGTGCATGTTGTGGACGCATCAAAGTTGATTTTTTTTTAATAGTTTGTTGAATAAAGATATTGTTGCAAATTTATTATAATTCAATAACTTTACACTTCATAAATTGTCGCACACTTTTTAGAAATACTAAGTACTAACCTGACTTTTTCAAGTTCTCCACATGGATTTATTATCGAGCGTTCTATTTTCTCGAACATTTCTAACCAGTTTAATGAACTATTTTTCAAATGTTTGACAATTAACAGGAATATTTTCTAGAATGTTCTAAAAGCCAACTTAGATAATTATCACAATAATTCATATCTGTAGCAATGTTATAGTATCTCTAGAGTTTATAATGTAACGTGCGAAAGTGTCATAATTCGTAAAAATAAAATAGGCCTGAAACCATCCCTGTTGTCTGGGCGGAGCCTGTTATTTCTTTACGTCGCGTCAAGCGACATTCGAGATTAATGTAAAAATTTCTGGATGTTGGGTTTCCGTATATATAAGGGCGAACAACCTGACTGAGAAACAGTGGAATAGAGTGAGAGTGAATATTATTTGCGTGATTAGCTAAGTGCGAAGTGTAATAAATAAATAAGTTGTTGTTAATAAATATTAGTAGCTTTGTAGTTGAGGTTTAATAATAGTGAGTAAGAAATAAATTGTGTAGTGTTTGTTTTAGTGTTACAACGAAGAATAAAAATTTTTATTTTGACAATAACCAATTCTTTGAAAGCAATAAACATTACAATGGTGAATAAATTCTTCATATATTTCATGAAAACTTCTGTACGGTACATTATGGAATTAAAGAGATCACTCGAAAGGTCTTGAAATTCAAATTTAAATGTGTCACAAAATTTAGTGCTCTTTAATAGAAAATTGCAAAGGCATATTTCGATCGAATATGGAAAATATTTAATGATTGTATACTGCAAGAAATAAAATCCGTTCTAGTCCATTATTGTTTATCAGATTGGAAAAATCCAGTTCGTAATGACTTTAAAATTGAATAAAGTCAGTACATAATGACTTTAAAATTTATAGTATTCATGTCACCTCTTTGAACTACCTGAAAAACTAAGAAAAGAACTTGACGAACCTTGTGTTGTGTTACATTGTCATTTGATTTGATTCTCAGAGCAATCTAATATTCAAAATAAATGCTATAATTTTGTCTAGAAATGCTATTACATCGAATACTTATTCTTATTCTTGCATTTCTGTTCTAAAATCAATAATTTAATCGAAATCGGCAATCGAAAAATTAATTCCGATAGTCATGCGCAAGATACTAAATTAACACCCAGTATGTGTATAATTATTCCATCTGAATCTTTTTCATCCATTATTTTATCATATAATAACCATTTTCTTGGTGTTTCTGTTATTTCGTGTTCCTTGTTAATGGAAGCAACAGATGATATTACTCGTGAATAAGCTATAGACAGTAACCCTCCAGGAGTTATCATTATCATTATCTGGGATGTAACTTCGCAGCAGGGAGCTTGACAGTGCGTAGGGTGTTTAGCCTTTGACGGGGTAGATATCAAAAACATGATGTGTTGTGGCTGGTTTGTTTTTTAATCTCTTCTGGACTACTGCCAACAGTGGAAGATGTATTTGGGTTTTCACGGTAGATGATTCTGCAATGGCTGTGTAAAATCTTGAGTTTTGCACGAGTCATCAGTTTTAAATAAATTCCATCCGTTATTTTTGTGAATTCAGGAAAAGTTTTTCTGTCAATTTATCACTCAACTGATGCGATTGTATGTAAAATTCGTGAATGAAATATTTTTGGGAATTCGTTATTCATTCAAAGAATGATTTATAATCTTTCTGTTGAATTCTTTTTAACGTTTTCAGAATATTATTCTATACTTTTCTATTATTCAAAATGCACAGGATAATAACTTCTTCTCTAACTGATTTAAACGTAATTACAAGATGGAAGCTACCATGTTAATATTTCACCAGGTCACTGGAATCGTTAGTGGCTGGTTACAGCCCTTCGTTACTCCTGGTTATTCCTGCTGGTTATAACAGGATCATTACACACATGTTAATATTCTACTGTGTAATAACCCTGAAAGTTTGCAAACTCTCCGTTTCTCCCCAGTTTTATTAACAGTGTGTGATGAATTATTCACAAAGTTAAATGGAATTCGAGTGATATTCGAAGTAAATTAATAAATTATTCGCCGATCGTTTAATACTTTGCTTTTATTGCATTTTCTACATACTCCTAAAATCAGTCGCGTATTGAATATAATATTTTTTCACGTTTTTCAACTCCTATATTTTGATTTCATATTTAAACTTCACAAAGTAGCAGTTTTTTTAAAAACATGAATTTTATGAACAAAAATATTTCTAACGTGATGAGAAAAAAATTACAAATAATAAATAAGTCCGAAAATAAGTCTCAGCTTGAAAATGTAATAAGACAAAAAGGAAATGTAATAAAAGAAAAAAATGAATCCTCCTGAGAACGAATTAAAATTTAGACTGGAAAATGTCGAAATGAATAATCTGCAATTCGGCCAATTCTTGTAAAAGTGTGGAATAAATATAATGAACAAAAGTTAGGTAACGAAGAAGAACGTGCAACAGATAAATCACAAATTTGCGAAAATGGTAACAAAAAAGAATAGTTAACTGAGTTAAACACAAAAAAGTAACAAAGTCTGAAATTACGCGCTCCTGTTGCAGCTCCATAATTGAAATAAATAATTCAAAGTATGTAGTTAAAACTCGTAGTACCTAGCTATATAAACAAAGTAAAATAGAATGAATAAGAGTAGAGAATATTAAAATTAGTGTCTAGAAATGATGATGAAACAAGTTTATTTTTAATGAATGTAGTTCAAAAACTCTACCTTTATTAGAGTGCTACTTTTAGTATTCAATTTCTCGTCTACATTTTCGTCATTTACATAATTCGAAATTTGATATTAGCTCATAAATTTACATTTTTTGAACGGTTATCCTAAGATAAGCGTGTCAAAAATATTCAATTTTTTTTTTCAATTCTTTTAAGCTGGAAATCCGTTTGTCATTGTTATAAATATTACTGATAGTAATTTTTCTATTAATATTACTGAATGTACAAAAATATTAAAAAAATCTAATACGATAATCAATTACAAAATTCCATCGTTCCACGGCTAATCGTTTTGAATTTATCCAAAAAATTCTAAAAATCTGTCAAGTAAAGTGCGCTTTCGGCTCAGTCGGTTGCTTTGGAAACAATAAGTATCATTTTTATGCTAAAACTTTCCTAAATACTGATTTCCAAGATTCTACAATTAGCAGTACCGAATTTATGCGAAAAATTAAAAAAAAAACAACTGAAGTGCACTTCCGGTTCAGTCGATTGTTATGAAAATAGTAGGCAATCATTCAGATGCTACAGCAGACTGACATACTAAATTTCAATACTCTACAGCCGATGTTTCGAATTTATGCAAAAATTTCCAAAAGACTATCAAGTAAGCACTTCCGGCTCAGTCGATCTCAATGAAAATAGGATATGAGCATCTAGACGGTACTATCGTCTCAAATACTGAATTCTAATATTCTACGTTCAATCGTTTTGGATTTATGCGGAAAATTCAAAAAATGTTTCGAGTAAAGTGCACTTCCGGTACAGACGTTTGCAATCATAATGCGAGGTGTACAACTAATTTTTATAGAAGTGTTAAATACGAAATTTCAATATTCTACGACTGATTATTTTGTATTTATGAGGAAACTTCGAAAAGTCAGCTCAACCGATTGGTACAAAAAAAGAAGACAACCATTTAGATGCTACAGCAATCTCAAATATTGAATTTCAGTATCTTATGGCTAATCGTTCTGAATTTATGCGACAAATTCTAAAAAAGTTTCAAGTAAAGTGCATCTCTGGTCCAGACGATTGCAACCATAATGCGATGTGCACAACTAGACGCTAGACCAGTCTTAAATACAAAATTTCAACATTACACGTTTGATTGGTTTTAAGATTTGCGAGTTACTAATGCACATCCGTTCCGACATCAAACTGAAAATAGTCAAAATGGATTTAGGGATGCTCAAAACAGACATTTCCATCAAAATCTCGATATGTCGATTTCACAATACTTATACTTCGTACAAGTAAGTAAAAAGTATCAACACGCCTTTTACCTGACACGGATGTAGCAGACACTTATAGTGCACTCGGTAGATTGATTGATATTTCTTCAGCCGTAGAATGCGGTTATTAGTCATCAAGCTACGGGTACTCCTAGTTTAGTACAAAAATAATAATATTCTACTTGATGGGATAATTGTATATGTATTATAAAATTATTTTAAAATCCATAATATTATGGCATGGATTAAATTGGCGCATAAACGAAGGAAGTGCGCTAATTTTAGGAATGCCGTAATACTGGGTTATAAACGAATTTTATATACTATTTTATAGTCGACTATAGCATTACGATAATTTCTAAGAAAATTAATTTAGTTTGTTTTGCTGAAAATTATAATCATAATGATATAATCATAATAATGTTATTTTGACGTTTGGTTTTATGACATTACCCAAACGGTTATGCTTGCCTATTTTCTAGATTAGGTTAATTGTCTATCTTTAAATCCTCGTATCTTCATCAGTCGAGAATTGACAAGTATCCATTGTTGTGGTGTGTGACGAGTTATGCCACGAAACTCCGTCACATTTGCACATCCCAGAGCCTTCTGCTACCGTCAAACATTTTAAAGTCCATCAAAATTTGTTTACATCTTGCATACCCTATAAATTTTAAATTCTGTAATTCTGCTTAAACATACAACACCGCTTATCTTAATTTTATCAGTCATCAGCTGGAATAAATCTGTTTTAATATTTCACATGTGGTGGAATGAGGTTAGGTTCTTTGAAAACACCTGAAATTAAATACAACCGATATTGCTTGATCTGTATTTATGTCTTGTGCCTTACCGTTAATAAATCTGAATGTAATCAACCGTTGCTCTGTAAATATGTTGTATATTGTATATTTTGTTTGATGTTCATCGTGACCTTCGACCATACACAAATAAACATCTGACATTTGACAGTTGACTACTTTACCGACTGATAAAATGATATTTAGGACAATTTTAATTTTAAGGAAATATAATCATGAAAGAATGTATTTAACAGGAAAGTTGTTATTGTAAAGAAATCTGTATTCGTAAAATTACTTCTTTCTTTTTATCTGTATGTCTTCTTTACATTACTGAAAGCGCTAATACGAATTTAATCTGAAAACATGTTGAGTAAGGATTCATTAAAATTCAAGTATAAATAAGGCCTTCTGGCCGACCTAAGTCACTTCTTTGAAAGTCCTGTCTTCTGAGCAGTCGTTCCAATGTTCACTTCTAGTTCCGATACCGAGTGTCATCTACAGAGTGTTTACCTTCCAAGTGAAGTTTTTGTGCTAAGTCCGTTAGCACAACTGTCTGACACGATCTGTGAGTTTTTTTTTTTTTTTTAAGTCCGTAAAAGGAACTTAGATTTGTTTGCTTTTGCTGTTTTGAACTTAGAATATTTTTTGAATAATTCAACGTAGAATCACCGCTAGCGAAGTCTGTCGACTTCGCAGTGTTTGAATAATTTAACGTAGAATCGTCGCTGGCGAAGTCTTGGTTGACTTCACAGTGTTTGAATAATTTAACGTAGAAGCCCCGCTGGCGAAGTCCTTGTTGACTTCACAGTGTTTGAACAATTTAGCGTAGCGTTGCCGCAGCGTTAGATTGTTTTAACGTAGAATCACCGTTGAGTGGATCATCATTGGCTTCTCAGCGTTGAGCAAGTTAACGTAGAGTCACTACTTGGGAGCCAGTTTGGTTTCACAAGCGTCGAAGATAAGTTAATCCACTATTCGGACAATCGCTTCACGATTTGTTTGTTTTAAAGTTTCTCATCATCTGCGACCGCCTGGGTCCGTACTGCGACCGCTGTGTCGAGTGTCATATACAGCCGTTCCGTCACCGTCAGCCAAGTCATCACCGTGCAAGTCCTGAAAAATATATGGGTTATGTTCATCGTCGCCGTATTTGTGTTTGAAGAAATCTCATTGTGACACCTACCTCCTGATGATTATTTTTGACAACCCTAACCCTTCTCTTCGGAGTTATCCAGCCGCCTGCCTTAGAAACTGCGTCACCGACTGTATTGGCGCCCGAGCACACCGTCAGCAGTTTTGACCGCGATGCCAAAAGTAACAACCCTGCTATCAGCGAGGCCATATCGTTACAGGTGTATATTTTTCAAATAAAATGTATGCTACGGATCAAATACAATATTGACATCAATGACATCACAAATTTTTCTAAAATTACTGCCTTCTTCAAGAATTATTCACCATAGTAGTCTGCAGTATTCTCAAAGGAACAATATGTAATGTTTATTGTTTTTAAAAGAACCGTTTATTGTTAAAATAAAAGTCACTATCTAAAAAATGAAAAAAAATAAAAGTTTAATTCTTCTTTGTAACACTATACAATTTATTTTTTTCTCACTATTATTCTATTATTAAACCTTAACTACAAAGCCGCCAATATTTATTTTCAACAACTTATTTGTTTATTACGCTCTGAATATTCACTTCATTTCACTATTCACTTTTTACTCTTTCTCAGTCAAGTTGTTCACCCGTATATATACGAAAAACAATCATCCAGAAATTGCTACGTTAATCTCGAATGTCGCTTGGCGCGACGTTAAGAGATAACAGGCTCAGCCCAGACAACAGAGACGGATTGAGGGCCTAATTTATTTTTACGAATTATGACACTTTCGCACGTTACAAATAGATAAAATTCTTTGTAAATGCACCAGATGTTAAATATCTACTCATGACAGGTGAACACTTATAAATCGGAATTAAAATTTTTCCTTAAAAAATTTTTGGTTTTTTTGAAGTTTGTCAACGTGTTGAGCTCCATAATTTATTGAATGATGATGTAAAAGTGGAAGACTCCGTTATATTCATTTATATAAATGTCACACAAGCATAGAACATCCAAAATTTTGAATGATGATGACGAGGTGGATTATATTTTAATTAAAAATTATGTGAATATCAGACCAAGGAATGTGAAAATTACGAAGCTCTTTTTATTTTATAATTCTGAAAAATGTACACATGATCCAATTGGAATTAGTATTTTTGGACGAATTCCTGAACTTATTGCCAAGTATTTAGAAATTTCTAACGCTACTTTGCATACGAATGACTTTTTTTGGAAATCATCCGCTATAATTTTAGCAGATAGTGGTGCTGATATCACAACTTTAAAACGACACGGTGATTGGAAAAGTAATTTAGTTGCTGGAGGTTACATTGCAGAATTACGAGAGAATAGGAACAAAAATGCCGGAAGATCTGATTCTACCAATAAACGAATTAATATTTCTTCAACAATCGATTCTGTTATTTCCAAAAGTTCATTACAATATCTAAAAATAGAACTTGTACAATTTTTGTATATATTAATAAAAATGAATAATTTTTGACACTTATTTTATTCCGTTGTCATGACGATTCTGACATTCGTGCCATAATGTATAATCATGCACGATTTCCTTTGCCGTAGTCATAACATTTTGATTCTATTCGACTAAAAAAATTGTAATTTATACAATAGTTTATGACCGTGAAACTAATATGTAGGCCGAATGTCATAATACTAGTTAACTCTCGTATTGCATACAGGAATTTTTGAAGTAGCTTCAATTTTTAGCGCATTTTTAGCGCATTTTTCCGAAAAAAGCGCTATTATATACACTTTGGCTGGCTGGCTGGCTGGCTGGCTGGCTGGCGTGACGCTGAGATCTCAGCAACTATACTATTTACAGACTTGAAACTGGTACTAAATAAAAGCTGCTGTTTCGTAGGCTTGCACAAATTGCTTTAATTCAAGCTCAGTGATTGTGGAAAATTGAATTATTCAATTACTTGTTTCAAGTGAAACAATGTCCATATATATCTATGACATTAGAGATATGGCAACTAAAATTTATTAAAGTAGATAAAAATTTAGTTACAACTTTCGCCGCTGGTGTCACTATTATTATGGGCAGTTGTTAAATCTGTCCGGGATTCATTCAATGACTTCTTTGACGCGAATTTGAAGCTTATTAGAATGAATTATTATTATTGGATGAGAAGTTGTTTACTTTTGGTGTATTTTTTTTATATAGCTTTGATAAAGATCAAATTATCATTTTAAGGTACTGCACTTGACCTCCCGTCAGTCAATAACTAAACAATGAATATTAAAAGTTATTTTTGAGTTTGTACATGCATAAATTATGTACCTATCAAATAGTCAACTTGATACTAGTACTAAATGGAAGCTGCTGTTTCGTAAGTTTGCCCAAACTGCTTGATTTCAAGCTCAGTAACTGTGAGAGATGGTAATTTGCGAAATCTCTGAAGTAACAAGCATTCATGAGCATTCAAAAATACGCTTTCATCATCTAGATGATTCCTCCTTTTTTTTGTTGTTAGATATATTCGTAGACTTTTATTGTATTTCTACTGAACCACTCCAGGAGCACTCTATTGCTATTTATAACAACCTCTGTCAAGAATCGAATTACTGGTGTAAATTCCAAAACAAATCAAAAGCTTTTTTGCATACTAATAAGGAAATCTGAAAGTTTTCAAAACTGAGGAGTTTTTAAATGGACAGAAAATTAAATTCAGTTTGAAGTTCTGAGGATTAATTTCGTGTTGAAGATTGCAGTTGAATATTTTGTTTATTCTTTGAATAATAGTCTCATTCAAAATCATACTTTTAGGAAAGTTTGCAATGAATTAAGCTGAAAATACTGGAATAATAAGTCCAAAAATATTGTATTCCTTATAATAACGAAATGGACATATTTTGATAATGGTTTCCAAAATTTTTAGAATCGCGGTGCTTCTTTGAGTTGTGATTTTCCCATAATAACCTAATTTATTTGTTATCCATTTTATGAATAATTAATGAATGTGTCTTCCCACGTTGATTTTTGCTCGATATTTGCTCCTTATCACAACGATCAACAAAAATTCAGCTTCATACAAATACTACGTCTAAAATAGAATTAAAATTCTCCGAGCTTCACCACTTATTCATCTTTTATTGCAATCCAAAATTCTGTCAATTCCATGCTGCCAAATTCCGCTTTCAAACCCTTGTCGCACGACAACTTGATAAGATTTTCTTCTGCAGAAATAATTCATGCGAAGCACTAGTGTTAAATGGATTTTGAATTCATGCAAACTTATCGAAATATTCATTTTTCAACTTTTTTACATTATGAGTAGTTTTCTTCTTGCTTGGAAAGTAATTAGATGGTGCGTCTATTCACCATAGTTCCTGAATGGCACCACGAAATATTGCAAGAACTTTTCACTATAGATTAGAGTCTAATTAATTATGAAACTTTAAGGTATTTCCCTTGTGGAAATGCCGTGGCTCTTCGATGCGCCACGGAGCACACTTTGGGAATCACTGGTCTATGACATTCAAGATTTTCCTAACAATTTCAAGTTTATTATTTTCGAAAACAGATCACGTAGCAAAAGTCCACTAGAAGTGTTAACTTTTTTGCTGTCATTTCAAACTGAACTAAATTTTGAATAATTTCAACGCATTTTACTACTCCGTTCCAAAAAAGAATGTTAAGAGGACGAATAAAATTCCAGATCATCAGTTAATAAATAATATAAGCTACAAAAACGATGTGCGATTTTGTTATTGCCATTAATTTAGCGACCAAACAAACAAGTGTAAGATAAGTACTTTTATCACGATTGGATATCAACTAGCAATTTGATTCGTAGCTGAATTAGAACAGGTCGATATACGAGCTTTGAGCTTGTCGTTTCAGCAGTTGAAGAAAAGGTCTACTCCAACCAATTCGTATCTCTTCAATACTAATAATAATACTATTATACACCAAAAATCAAACAAAATCTAATAACCCAATGGAAATATTGCCTAAAATCTGAAATTTGAATCATTCAGATCCAGTTGTAAATCTAAGCTCATCTATAGCTCAGTTAAACTAAGGGTACGTTCCACTAGGCGACCGCAACTCTCATGTCGCCTCAATATTCGTTCCACAAGACGATCACGGTATTTGCTTCAAGCTCACAACACCTGCGATTGAAAGGTGAGTAAAAGCGGTCGTTGTGTTCATTTTCTCAAAAGTCACAAAGAAATTTGAATTGATTGGAAAGGTGTCTGTCCAATTTGTACTTTAGATTCCAAACTATGTCGATTAATTCAAGATTTTTTATTTGTCAATATGACCGATAATTTCACGATCTCTCATTATTATGTTTTATTCTTTATGAGAGCATATTGGATTCATTATATTCATTAATCCTTCTTGCAACAGGCTAGTTTCATCTTATTATTGATTTATTTTTTGATCTTAAACACGAATTGTCAGTCTATTTGACATTTGACAGACACTTGCATCGTTCCACTTGAAGTACCAACCACAGCAATCATATGTTAGTGGAACGGCAAAACTAGGGCCGTGGGCAAATCATTGAGATCGCCTAGTGGAACGTACTCTAAGTTTATTTCCTATGGTATCAATTATTTCTGCAATTGTAACTATAGTAAATAATCTCTGTTTGACTAAACTGTATAAAAGCTCAGATTATACAATCGAGCTTTAGAATTTTTTTCTTAGTAATTATAAAGTTAGTACTATTGATTTTTATGAGACAAGCAACGCGTCAATCGCATTTTTCTCAATATTTTTATCATATAAGCATATAAAGCGAATACATGGTTGAATTCAGGAAAAAAAAAACTATCGAATGGGCCTAAAAATATATATAACATCTCATTCGAAAAAATTAGCGTATCATAAGAGCAAACAATTTTTGTCGCTCCCTACGATAGGATCTCTCGCCTTTGGCTCGCGCTTCATGATCGAGCGATATAACATAACTTTTACTACTCTAGCTTAGTAATTTATTTAGACCAGGCGCTCGTGACCGTGACAGAAAAAGGAAACAATTTATGCAAGCTACTATTCATAGGAAAGACATTTGAAAATCTCCGCTAGGTGTTAATGCATATTAAAAAATGGATTTTAATAAGCAACAGAAATTAGCTCATTTGAAAAAATTTTTACAGTCTGCAATTTTTCGAACAGTTGTTCCTACTTACGCAATAAATACCTGAATATGCCGTCTGCCAATAAACTTTCAGTCAAATTTGCAAACTTGCCTTACGTTCGAAAAACTGGCAGACTGTAGAAAGTTGTTCCTTTTTTTCTGTCACGAGCGTCCGGTCTAATTCACAATCATCCATTGAACAATTTTTATACAAATAGTAAAATTCAAACAACACTCACATGACATTTGTTATTATTATATTGGTTTCTTAGGAACTGAAAATCTGATTGAATCTGAGCTTGTCACAAAATTTTCAGCGTACTCTCAATATAATTCATCAAAAAAAAAAATTTGAAAGGACATTTATTGTTCAGTCAACAGATTTGTTGCTAGGTTACCCATTAATTCGAGCTTTCTGATAATAATTACAACTATATATATAGAAGTCCATCATGACTATAATGGTGTGAACACATAATGTGATTTCGCACGATCGATTGTAAAGTGTATCAAGATAAACGTTCGATAGGATTTGGATTGCATCGGTGAGAGACAATGCTCTTAAAACAATTTTTTTTACGAATATATCATCATTACGCCAAACAAATGAAAGGTAGGGAATTAGCATCGTTCCATAGTCAAAATCAGCTCACAGTGATACGGAAGAGAAGACAAAGACATCTAGAATCCGCCCCCACTTGGTGTGGATGCGGGGTAAGTGCGGGGGTTGCGGAATCGATACAGAGGGCGGCGGCGGCGTCGAACGGCCTTGTCCCGGGCCCTGAGCCACCCTCATACCGACGCCGCCGCACGCACGGCCCCTACGATGACGCAATGCGTCGCGACGGCCTCACTCTTACTGACTCACGTTGTTTGGGGGATTTTGAGGTTAGGGGCTTGTTTATTTTTCCTCATGTTGGTAATAGTGGATTTAATTTATGAATGGAATGGAAATACGGATTTGTGCGAGAAGAAATGTACAACAAAATGTTTTACTCGCGAATAAATTATAGCATTTATTCTTCTTTTATTAGTAAACTACCGGCTGTAGATGGAAACAATAGCAGGGAAAAAGTGAGGTGTTATTAATTTCAAATTTTATCTGCCTACGGCTCTAGCCAACAAAAACAATATTTCAACTCTCATTTTATTTTTTCAACAAGACTGTTGGAATAAACGATTGTTCTTTCATCAAAACTAATTCAATAAAATGTTCTGTTTTTGCCATTTCTTATTCTTAAAATATTTCCGAATATGATATTCTAAAGACATAAATAACTACAAAATTTTTTTTTTGAAAGCACGATTCTTCAAAGTCGCGTCAAATGCGGAGGACGGTTGTACCAAAAGCAATGTATTTCAGGAAACTATTGTAATGTTTATTGCTTGATGAATCACTCTGTAAATAAATAAAAGTCACTATTTAATAATCTAAATGAAATAAAATCTTTAATTCTTCTTATGTCACTAAAAACAGTATATTTATATATTAATCACTTAATTCTAATTTAATCAAAGTCACGGATATTTATATTTCACTATTTATATACACTCTCATTTCACTGTCACTGTTTATTATTGTACTTGTTACTTCATTATTTATTTACACACTAATAATCTTATTACTGTACTGTCTGTCCGTCTTTCTGCTTGGCCTTATATAGTGAAATATTGTTCTCGAATTTTTCCATTTCGCGACTCTTTCCATTTCTAGAAATCACCAGATGCTTCCATTGAGAGGGGTGATGGGCTGCGACGCGGTGCGGCGTAAGCGGCCGAAGAAGCTCCGCCCCATACTACGTCTTTTCGACGAGCTCCCCCCTCACTCCGCACGTCACACTATCAATATTATGAGTATTAAATGGTCGAGGAATATTCAGGAAGCAATTTTTCTTACTTCTCTAATTTATTAATTCATTGAAATACAATTATCAAATGTACAGTCAATTAAATTGATTATTACCATACAATATCAATTGTTTTTGATAACTGATAAATTTCGCAGTTGGGAAACGGTTAATCTAAGAGCAACGTGCTTTTTTTACTGTTCCAATTTTTTATATATCATCTGTAGAATACAAATATCAAAAGATGTTGTCAGATATTCTTGTCCTGTGCCAAATGACTGCTCGTAGTCATAAGCGCAGTGCAAGGTCTACGAGATTAATATACTGTAATGTTTATTGCTTCGAAATTGCTTATAATTAAAATAAAAATCACTATTTAATAATTTAAAATGAAATAGAAGTTTTATTCTTCTAAATATCACTAACAACACTATATTATTTATTTATCACTCAATACTAACTTAGACAAAGTGGCAGATATTTATATTTAACTATTTATATCCACTGATCACTTCACTGTTTGATATTCACTGCTCTAGATTCACCATTACACTATTCACAAATCGTTTGCTTGCGTTTATATATAGAAAATATCCATCTCTCGAATGTTCTACCACATTTCTGGAATATTGCTAGAAACTTCCATCGAGCGGGGCGATGTGGCGCGAAACAACTAGGACGAAAGGCTCCGCCCATCAAGGCTACTTTTACGAGCCCCCACACTCTCGCACGTTACAATACATTGATTTTATATTTTTTCTCCTTGACACTCATGTACTTCTTATAAGCGCGAAAAATAAAATTGACTAATTTTGCATTTGTATCAAAAAGAATCGCCGTCGGACGACCAGCACCATAGTATTAGTAACTGTCACTCTCAACAGTTCAATTTAATTTAAATTTTCCCTTCTCTATTCACACACTTGTTTCAACGGTTTTTCCATTTCCTGAACCACTCCTAGAGCTTCCTTTGAAATGACGAATTTGATTTGATGTTAGCAATAATCTGAAACGGCGTCCTTTCAGCACTGATTTCAATTTTGTCAAGAAGAAAAAGCACAAGGAGGATGCGAGGAAGAACAGTTATCTGATTTTTGACAAAAAACTGACGAATTGACAAAGTTGAATGTGTCGGCACATTGTTATGATACAAGAATAATGTTCCATTTTTCTTGTAAATGAGAAATGAGAAGTCAAGATAGGAGGCACGGACGAAGCGAAATATTTTGTACATTATATGTAGATTAAAACCAATTATCCTGAAATAATTTGGCTTCAAAATTCTGCTCTTACTATTTGATTTCTTCAAGAAACTCTTTCAAGCTTCAAAACTCAAGTATTTAAAGTAGTTCCAGTATTTTATTATGCACATTTGAGCTTTTAAATCCATGTAATCGTTCACTAAGTTCTCCGTTTATTTTTTCCTTAGTTTTATTGGTTTTTCCTATGTATTACATTCGTGCTACGAGATCTTAGCTCCGTGCTTTTTTACACGCTTCCCTATTTTTAACTTATTGGTCGTTATTTTCAACGACTTTTATCAAAGTATGAAATAAAATAAATAGCAGAAATTAATTCTTTCATTATGGAACGTATAAAAAGAGTTGAGCACATTTTTATTTTGGAAGAACTTCTATATTTTTACGAGTTGAAACTGTCATTTATATGATTCAAAAGAAGTTTTTATGTATCTCATAACATAATAATTATCTAGCAACATTAACCTGCTTCTTGATTCTCTTTTTTCTATAGTTGAAGTACAAAAGATAAATGTAAATTCTGTATTATCTTCACACGAAGATGACAACTTACAAACTATGTCTTGTTCACAAACTCAGCATTGTGAATTTTAGAGCTGTAAAAACTGTTATTATTAACTTGTAAAGATTGTATTCCAAGGTAGTATTTGAAATAGGTCACGATAATAGAATGAATACACAAGTACTTGCAGCCTTGGATTTCTCTAATAGTCCGTGAGACAGGGCATACATTTTTCGTTGATTGTGATGAGTCCGACAGCTTTTACATTTGACGAAATTCTTGATTTGGGGGCGTTTTTCAGCGAGGGCTAATTGAACATGTAAATTTCATGAAGCCTTCAAAATGTATTACCGTCATATTGATGATTACAGTAATCGAAAGATTTTTTGATTATAGAATGAAAAATAATATTGTCCGACATGAGTATTGGGGGCCAGCGGTGAGTTCGACAAGCCGCACTTGTCACAAGTACGTTGGTATGAAAACGGATTACCGCTAGTCTGAGACTTTGAGGACGTGTTCAATTATTTTTTCCTAAAATTTGGTCATTTTATCCGACCAATTTTCGGGGGCGTTTTCTCAGTCCGACACTAAAAACGTGTCAGGAGTATAACAGCTCCTTCATCAATGACCGCTTGTCGGACCAAAACAGTCATAATTTGAAAACATATCATCTGTCCAAGATACATATTGTCCGACAGAAATATTGGTTCTTATCGTCAGTCCGACAAGAAAACGCTCGCACATATATAACTCAGTTTTTGACGTTTCTGATATTAAGAGATAAGTAATGGACGTTGTTTATAAGCTAGTAATGAATAATTCATCAATAAAATAATTGTAAAAAAATAAAGTAGAAAATAGAAAAAGAAATATATTATTATGTCGCTAAGTTACTCACTTAAATTTTCCATCCCCGAGGGTTCCAAGTAGAATTAAATTGGTATTCGATGCTCCATCCGAATCTAAAATTAGGATTAGTGGTTCCCATTCAAGATTTTAAAGTGACTTTCTCTCCCGACTATAGGAGGAGAAGAGAAATCTTTTAAATTTTTCTTCAACCATTTTCCCATTTGGTGCATATTCCTCCAAATATACTTCAAATATGCCATACCTCACATTTTCCACACAGACTTCCACTAAGCCAAGTTTCACATCACCTCGTGTGCGCGGTACAAAGTTTTCTCTTCATGTCGTAAAATTAAAATGGGACACCTGTATATACTTTCAGCTTTCTGCACTCGATCATATAAACTTCTAGTATGCCAAATAACAAATTTTTTCGTGCGTGCGATATGCTTGAAAAGGGATACAAAGCTTCCTCTTCACGTATTAATATATAGATTAGAATGGGATACTTGTGTACAATTTTCGCTTTCTGCACATCGTCTCCATATAAATTTTTAATATGCTAAATCTCACACTCCTCCGTGCATGCAATATGCTTAAAAAGAGGTCGAAAGTTTGCTCTTGACGTATTAATATATAGATATCACAGTTGAAGGCAAATTTAAATGATATTTGAGGTGATTATCACAGTATACTGACTTTATATCACACATTTGATTCCAAAATAATATTAATATATTGGTGCACAAGCCATTTATTATTATTTATAATTAATAATCATACTGACTTGATATGCATTTCATATACGTATATTTCTATGAACGCAGCCGCATTCATACCACATATTTTTGCTTTTTCTGAAGTATTGCCCCACTTAAATTGTCGGACATGTATACAGTAATGTTCTAGACACTATTTGAATAGAAAAAAAACAACATAGGGATGAGCGGTCGTTAATGAAGGAACTGTTATAATCCTGACATGTTTTCAGTGTCGGACTTAGAAAACGTCTCCGAAAATTTGTCGGACAAAATGACAAAATTTTAGAAAAAAAATAATTGAACACGTCCTCAAGGTCTCAGACTAGCGGTAATCCGTTTTCATACCAACGTACTTGTGACAAGTGCGGCTTATCGGACTCACCGCTGGCCTCCAATATTCATGTCGGACAATATTATTTTTCATTTTATAATCAAAAAATCTTTTGATTACTGTAATCATCAATATGACGCCCTCGCTGAAAAACGCCCTCAAATCAAAAATTTCGTCAAATGTAAAAGCTGTCGGACTCATTACAATGAAGTCACTCACGAAGCTTCAAGTGAGTGGTAGTTCATGCCCTGTCTCACGGACTCTAAACTGTCACGTTACAGAAAAAATTAACGCATTGAACGCAAGATGTAGTGCTAGATATGTTAAGCCCCTTCTCTATTTTATTCTGGAGTAAAGTTATTTATATTGTCTTCAATCTTACAAGAACTGAAATTTCTAGTTTCAAATGTTAAAATAGTAAAAAAAATCGAAAATAAATCATTTGGAATTCAGCATACTCAGCAATAATTTGGAAACAAGTAATATAGGATGTGTTCGTTATAGTGTTTGCATTTGCTATAAACGTAATAGCAGAGAAAAACAGAATGTAATATCAATCAATAAAATAAGCTACGTTGGGAGCTTCCATTGTTCTGTCATGCCTACTAAAATATAGATTTAATTTGGAAATAAATATTGAAGAACTTTCGGAACAATGTTCGATTTTTTTTTCTATTTTCATCAATACGGTAGCCATGAGTTAATTATGACAAATTAAAGAAATCAAGTTCGAAAACAAAAGAATGTAGTGGAATACTAACTTCGTCATTGAATAAATTTCCAGAAATCCCCTGTACTGACAAGTAATTTGAATAAATCTGTACAAATAGAATAAGAGTATTTTCTGAGAACAGCTTTATGTATCAAATAAATTTTATCAAATATATATTAAGATTGTAATAGTTTTCTGTTTCCAGCTTGGGTATCTATTAAGATTGACGCAAAAACATTCAAGCTTTCAAATTGATGAATAAAACAACCATTTGTCTCACTCTTAGTATCAACTTATCGGATAAATTCTCCACAAAATTTATATACCACTAAGTACTAACTATAGTTGTCCCATGAAGTACCAATTTCCATATTAAATTATTAATAATGCATAATCCCCAAATCTACTTGATAATAAGTGCCCTTAAGTGTGCTCCATATTTCAATGTAATAATTACCTGAACTGTATAAAACAACATAAATTGATCGTGAAATCTAATTCAATGTTTGCGTGCTGGGAACAGTACAAAAAACTGCAATATAAGAAATGAAAAGAATTTCGAAGATTTATTGATGGAGGAGAGATGAAATGATAAACGAAAGAATCTCGTAATTGAAGTCCTAATCATTTTACTCATTATGTTGTTTGGGACACTCAGTATGAAATCTGAATTCCGAAATGAAAATGGGGGAAAAATCGTGCACTTTCCAAATATTCATTTTTCTACAAACGTCAAAAAATGATGACATTTGTACATCAATATTGGTATGCGAAATGTCGCATTGGAGTTGTTTATCTTGACAACGTGCACAAAGTATTTTGCGCACTAGAGCGAAAAATATTTTCTGCACGATGAAAATGATCACATTTTTAAAATAAATTGGAATAGATGAAACAAATCGCTTTATTTGAATATTTTGAAAACACATTAACTATTATCATTATTGCTATACATATTAAAATTAATAGTGCAACCGCTACATGTCCCTATATGTATTCCACTTGTAGAAACATCCAAACATTCTTTGACAATCTTATTCTCACATATTTCATTTTCCATGTTCTTGGTTATAGTAAATTGTGCTGGTGGGGCATTAGTACTAATGGAAATATGTGAAGATGAATTTTCAGTTTCACAACCCGAAATTTTTTTTGATATTTTTATTTTATTTTCTATGGAATCTTCAATATACTCTTCGACAACATTGGAGGATTTCCATCCTCCATGGCGCTTCAGACAGCTTATGTCTGCTCCTGCATCTGCGAGGAGTGTCTCAGATTTCCTCCTGAAACAGTGGCCGGTGTAGGCTTTGGCATTTGGTAGTTGGAGGTATCTTGCGATCATTGACGGAACTGAACCAATGGTGTTAACTCCAACTACTTGGTTGTAACATCTATCTTTTTGGTATCTTAAGAATAAATGTTTATTTGTAGTATGAATAGGACGAAGGGTCAGATACTTCCGATATAATTTGATGTGATTGAGATCTGTCACTGTGAATGTTCGTGAAACATTTGTCTTGGTATAGGGTATTTTGACTATTAATACGCGACCGGCATCCTCTACATCATCAATTGTCATCTTCATAAGTTCATCCCGACGACACGCCCCGGAAATGCCCAAAATCAGAAAAACCTTTAAAAATCTTATGATTTCCATGTTAATTACAGAAAAATCGAAAAAATTACATTCATCAATAAGTAGTCATCATTATTTGCTTCTGATATGAACTGATTTACTTGTTACCCCGTTAAAACTTTTGACTTCTTTGCCTGATATCCTACAGATTTTTTCTTTAAATACGGCACTAACTTCGAAAATTTTGTCACATTGATGTTTTCTTTAATGTCCAGAGTAGATTTCAACATAGAGTATAGTGACCACAGTGTAGAAGACTTGACTGATTTGGATTTATCCTCAAAATAAGCGAGAAGAACGTTTTCATTTACTCTTGATACATTTTTGAGCGAGCACCAATCCTTAAATTGTTTGTATGCATTTTCATATTGTATTCTTGATTTTTCGGGTAATAGGTTAGCAATTGCATTATTTGCTACTTCGTTAATATCTTCTGCCATTTCCAACATTTACATCGACTGAAAATAGGTTTTCTAAAAATGACGCTGACCAAATTTGTTTAGAAAAATTTAACTGACATATGCGAGCATTTGTTAAATTTTGTTTGCGTGGTTACAGAACAACAGACTAGATTGCAATAGAATTAATCTTAATTTTTGTATTTTACTATGATTTTAATGATTTTTTTCCACCATTTTTTGACGTCTGTAGAAAAAATGTTGTATGTAACACGCGCGCGAAATTTCTTTGGTGCTTTCGAATGATTTGTGTCTCGGCTGGTGTCTCGACAAAAAACTTTCATTCTCAAGCACCAAAGTATAATTTCGTGCACTAGGTACATAAATAACTATTTTCCATTTTTGCAATGCTACCAGGGTCGTTTGAACATACACACATATCACCTACATTCAGTGAATTAAATTGAATCCAATATTTCTATTTACTCACAAACTTCAATGTTGAATTTGTATAATTTATGAGTGATGATATTTGGTTATTAATAGCGACGGTATTTGATTATAGCGTGTTCCATATAATTATCACATTTATAATCTACAATAACTATTATTATGACATCTATAATTAGAAGTTTGTCAATATTTGAAGGTTAAAAATAGAAATTCATGTATATGAACCAAGTTATCATCAATAAAATTCGCCAATTTAGACAGACAAATTAGGATGAAAAATGTGGAATAATTTGTTTCTTTTCTTTATAAATCCATAAATACAAAATTGAATATACTATATTTTTACAGGAATCGAATACACTTCAGCTTCTAATGTTGAAATGGATATGCTTCGAACTAAAATTATCCATTAATATCCCACATAAATTCTCGTTTTAGTGCGATTCATAATTCATTCATAATAACATCGTCTTTCCCGTAGGTGCAGTACATCAATTATAATTTAAGAAAATAACACCTTCAGTTTGGGTGCACTAGTTCATTTCGCCGCAGATATTTAACTCACGAAAAACCCTCTTTTTGCTGTCGGGTTAATCACGGACTTTAATTCATTTAGATAAGTGGTTTCCTGCTTTCCTGGTTTCTGATGCCGCATGCAACAAATAGGAAGAGAAAAAAGTTTGGAAACCAATTGAACGGCCAACCGCCGGCCACGAAGATTGAATTGGTTGCGGAAAGTTTTTGAAAGAATTCACTGAAAAATAAATTGAGTGAAATTGGAAAAATTTAGTTAATTCTACGCTCCAACAGCTCTTAAAAGTTTACATAAAATATTTATCTTGGATTAAACCAAATATATAAGTATAAATTGATCACACTTCAGTTGCAGCTTAGCTGACACTTCGATCGCAAACAGCAAATTTGATCAAAAACTTACCTTTATGGCCTCAAATTGTCTTCATATTGTAATCAATCTTCGCGCTATATGCTTCAGAGAAATTTACAATAATGAAAACTAATGAGCAATTTAAGATAATAATTTCAGCTCTAGAGCAAAAATAGGAGTTAATTACACCAGATTCAATTAGAAGTGATTGATAAGTGTATGCTACGAAGATAAAATTAGTTGATTAAGTCACTCAACTATAGAAAATGTTGCCCTTTGTTGTATTCATGAAATTGTGTTAAACAAACTGGAATAGTTTACTCTTAAATAGATTTGGCAAGAAAAATACGCAGGAACTTTCTTATCTCTTTATAAAATATTTAGAGGGTTGGAAATAATTCCTAATCAAAGTTCTAAAACTTGCCAAGATAACATTTTATCTTACGCGTATTTCACGTTTCCAAGTTAAGATTGTTTTCAGGTTCTTGTAAACGATTTTTCAAGCTGAGATATTACATTGATGTACTTTTATTTCACTGAAAATCGAGTTGCTTTTTTGCACAATGATTTCTATTTTCCAGCAGATATTTTCGGAGTAAATTCTTTTATTCTTAAACCCATACTTAGATTAAAATAAACTTGATATGGTTTTAAAGTATCACTGAACATATGTTGTACAATTTTAAACACAAATTTTTTTCACTTCTTATGTTGGTCCAAGTGAAGTAGTCAGTACCATCAACCATTTTCAAATTCTTTTGTCTTTTCACAGTTTTTTCTTGATGCTTGTAAACATAATTTGATTGCTCCTCCTCTCAAATCTTTCATTTGGTTTCTAGTCCAGTCGACATGTACTTTGAGGTCGGAAACATTGCGAACTTAATGAAACTTTGGTATGTTGTTTCTGATCACCCAATAATGTTATTTCCATATTTTCCGACCAAAATTTCGCGAGGCAATTTTCAGGGGAGGAAAAAACCACGAAATTTTGACACTTTTTTCAGATTTTGCCCTGTAACTTTTTCCCCTCCATTCCTACGCCTTAGATCATCAAGTTCAACTTTGTAGAGCATCAAATTTCCGATAAATTTGATACGTAAAACTTGTTTGTAGACCTACTAAGTTCCAAGAGACAGCACTTCAAAAAAGTGAAAAATTCCTAAAATTCTAAAAAAACATGAAAAATGGCGGTTTTTGCTAAATATCTTTGATTTTTCAACATTTTTTATGGTATTATGGTACCTAGTTTCATTCTGACGTAGAAATCAGTCAACAACCCACTTCTTACCCTGCCTACCATATACCTATAAATATATATACTGCTGATCTCCTATCTTAACAAGGAAGCGTTTCCGTACGGTATCTTTTATCTCTTTTCTTCTGCAAGTCTAAACTGCGCATTTCATTGGCTGATGCTTGAAAGATTGTGTTCGGGACGTTCGGGGATAATTCGGAGTCAAATTTATTTTATCAAGACTTATTTCAAAGTGTGACCATGCGCAGTTTGGACTTGCAGAAGAAAAGAGATAAAAGACCCCGTACGCTGTCAGGTCCAAGTCGTTGGTATATATATTTATAGGTATATGCTGCCTACCTATGCCACCATGTCTGGAGGCACGGTAGTGCCCTCGCCAAGACAAGCCAAGCAAAGCGCAACAGCACTACCTACTTTTCTCGGAGAGTTTCGTCGTTTTTTTGAACCCTCATAACTTGGATTTGAATTATACCAGATAAACAAAATTCTCGGGATATGATGTCAATAGTGGACTTATTAAACATATTGGCTGGTACCACAAGCTCTGTTTTAGGCTATACTGGCTATGTATATTCATATATAATATCATAAGTGGTTAAATTTTACCGGAAAAATTTTCAGATTGTTACGAGAGCTTGTTGCTTAGCAATTTATTGAGTGATATTGGCAGAAAAATCACGAGCTGTCAAGCGAGTGATTTTTGATCAATATCACGAAATAAATTGGTAGCAAGCTCTCGTAACAATCTAAAAATTTTGCCAGGTTAAATTTAATCACGAATGGTATTCGGAAGATTATTTTTCCCATCCAAATTCATCAATATATTCCAGAGACTCGACTCAGAATCTGCTCATTTTCACATTCAATCTGTCTGTCAGTTTGACAGATGCTGAATCAACGCGGTTGCATATTCTTTGTTTTGTATATATAACCAACAGACAAAATTTCCAAAAAATTTCCACTTGAAAACCGTGTAGGTTGTACCACGTGACGTCGAATGGTGCAATTCTATTGGTCGAAATTTGGATGGTAAAAATAATCATATATAATATCATAAGTGGTTAAATTTTACCGGAAAATTTTTTAGATTGTTACAAGAGCTTGTTGCTTAGCAATTTATTGAGTGATATTGACAGAAAAATCACGAGCTGTCAAGCGAGTGATTTTTGATCAATATCACGAAATAAATTGGTAGCAAGCTCTGGTAACAATCTAAAAATTTTGCCAGGTTAAATTTAATCACGAATGGTATTCGGAAGATTATTTTTCCCATCCAAATTCATCAATAGATTCCAGAGACTCGACTCCGAATCTGCTTATTTTCATATTCAATCTATCTGTCAGTTTGACAGATGCTGAATCAACGCAGCTGAATGTTCTTTGTTTTGTATATATAACCAACAGACAAAATTTCCAAAAAATTTCCACTTGAAAACCGTGTAGGTTGTACCACGTGACGTCGAATGATGCAATTCTATTGGTCGAAATTTGGATGGTAAAAATAATCAAATAAATTTTGTAGAAATATGAGTTTTCCGTAATTTGTATCTGAAGATTATTTTCTAAAGTATTTAGGAAAATTTTAATTGCGTCAAAACACATCTTGACACAATGCTCCTAGTATCGCCAAAAATAGAGCTCGTGGTACCAGCCATAAAGTTTCAATTGCATAGTTCTTATACTTTAAATTTTATTGATATCTAAAAAAACCCCGATTTCGTCACTGACTCGCTCACTGATGATCATCAGAATTCTTAGGTTACTTCCTGAAGTCCTAGAATGCTGAAATTTGGTATGTAAGCTAGTATTGGTACACAGACAACAAAAAAACTCTGAAAATTGGAACTTTCACCCCCCAATCCCTTAAACTAGGGGAAGGAAATTTGTACGAGACTTCCGCAAATTTTGATGCTAGAGGTCTGAAAATTGATATAGGGACTACTTGTTGTAAATAATAGTAAAATAAAAACTTATTAAAAGAAGTGGAGTCCCACCAGAAATATTTTTAAGTAAAATGTTGCCAAGACGAGACCATATGGCTCGCACTGTCAAAAAATTGTCAGATTGAGAGCCAAGTCTCTAATCACACGCTCTAATTCTACAAGCCTCCTTGTCCATCTACTTGTCTAGCCACCACTCATTTAAAAGGGAAATATTAGGACTATTGTATAACAGAAATCTAATGAATAGTGAATAAATTTCTCACTTTCTGCCCATGTGAATGTATCGAAATGGCCAAGTCGCATATTTTGACTGAGGTATAGAATTGTGAAGTTATGGCTTGTAGAATTAGAGCGTGTAGAGTTAGAAGCTAGGCTCAACATGGAATCTAATAACTCTTTGACAGTGCGAGCCATATGGCTTCGTCTTGGCAACATTTTACATAAAAATGTTTTTGGTGGGATTCCACTTCTTTTAGTAAGTTTTTATTTTACTATGATTCATAACAAGGAGTCTCTGTATCAATATTCAGACCTCTAGCATCAAAATTTGTGGAAGTCTCATACAAATTTCCATCCCCTAGTTTAAGTGGTTGGGAGTAGAAGTTTCAAGTTTTAGAATTTTGTTGTTGTTTGTGTACTAATACTACCTTACATACCAAATTTCAGCATTCTAGGACTTCAAGAAGTAACCCAAGAATTTTGATAATCATCAGTGAGCGAGTCAGTGACGAAATCGGGGTTTTTTCAGATGCCAATAAAATTTAAAGTATAAGAACTATGCAACTGAAACTTTATATGTTTAATAAGTCCACTATTGACATTATATATATATTTTGTTTATCTGGTAGATATACTCCAAATACAAGTTATGTGGGTTCAAAAAAACGACGGAGCTCTTCGAGAAAGGTATGTAGTGCTCTTGCGCTTCATTTGACTGGTCTTGGTGGGGGCACTACCGTGCCTCTAGATATATAGTGGCATAGGTAGGCAGGGTGAGGGATAGGTTGTTGATTGATTTCTGCGTCAGAATGAAACTAGGTACCATAAAAAAAATTCAAAAATAAAAGATATCCAGCGAAAGCCCCCATTTTAAAAGTTTTTTAGATTTTAAGAAATTTTTCACTTTTTTGAAGTGCTGTATCTTGGAACTTAGTGGGTCTACAAACAAGTTTTTCGGATCAAACTTATCGAAAATTTAATGCTCTACGAAATTGAACTTGATGAGCTAAGGCGTAGGAATGAAGGGGAAAAAGTTACAAAACGAAAACTGAAAAAAGTGCCAAAATTTCGTGGCTTTTTATTCCCCCTGGAAATTGCTTCGCGAAATTTTGGTCGGAAAATATACATATAACACTATTAGGTGATCAAAAACAATATAGCAAAGTTTCATCAAGTTTGCATTTTTTCCTAATTTGCCCCTATTTTTCGACCTCTGACTGGACTATTCTTCCGATGAGACGTTTTAGGAAAATCTCACATCATGCGATTATGATTCTGCCGGAGAAGTATTGAAGCGAAGATTAGTTTTTTTTCCACATATTTTTGGCGTATATGAAATTTTGTGTGCAATACGTGGGATAAAATTATGATGCTTCTACCCCACTAATATCAAATAAGTGTCATCATCTCATCTCAATTCTCAATATTTTTTGTAGTTAGATAATATTTACATCAGAAACAAAAATTCAAGTTAAAGCATCATCTGTTGATAGGTACTGATATTAGTATAACTGGAACTGAAATCAAATCTGATTTGGGATTTGTTTATAAGGGTGGAAACACCTGACCTTTTAACTTGAATAGTTGTATCCGAGAGAGCTCTAACGATTCGAGTTTTATTGGAAAACAATATAATCGTTATTTAATTCATTGGAATTTTGTACACACCGTAGAAATAAAATGATTTTGAATATTTTATCACAATATTCATGGTATTCCTACTGGATTACCAAATGTGCTAGAAAAAAATAAATGAAATAAAATAGAATCAGATACAGGTGGTATCCTGACAGAAGTTATAAAAAAGGGACGAGAACGAAAGAAGCGTTACAAATATCAAACTATAAAATGAAAGCTTTCTAATATTCAATTAAACAATCAGTGTATTAAGTTTCATTGACAAATCAATCGAAATGAACAAATAAATTTGTCAAATACTAACCTACAAAGTACTTAAACGACTTATAGTCCTCTCGCGCTTCTGACACATATACACACAATCAAAATAGAAGCCGCGCGCATTTAAACTACGCTAGTAGAACAGGAACCGAAATACGAGGTGCGCGCACTCAAACTACGCCGATAGAACAGGAAGAATATTAAATTACGACGGTAGAACAGGAGGAATAGGGTCTTCTGAAACACGCATCAACTCAGAATTGTGTGACGCGGTAGGTATATAAAGTACAGGGTGGGGCAGAAAAACCTATCCGATTTCAAATCCCTTTTTCTCAGAAGAGGGGGCAGGTAGAGTAGTGGGGTAAAAACCGTTAGAAAGCCGGTTTTATGCCATTTGTCAGTAGTCAACATGCCTTGGTCTGGTGAACATCGTGCTTTTGTTATTGAGCGGTTTATCGAATGCGACGGTTCGATAATTGCTACACAACGTGCTTTTCGATATTGGAGTGACGAAAATCCTCGAGAAATCCATCAGGAACCCCTCCATAGCCCAAAAGTGACTGTGTGGTGTGCTCTTTCCCGCCTAGGCGTCTGGATGCCTTACTTTTTTGAAGAAAATGGGCAAACCGTAACGGTCAACAGCGAGCGCTATTGTTTCATGCTGGAAAATTTTCTTAGACCCAAAATGGAAGAAAATGGCGTGGAAAATGTGTGGTTTCAACAGGATGGTGCAACCGCCCACACATCGCGACGATCAATGGACATTCTCAGGGAACTGTTTCCCGGTCGCCTCATTTCCCTGAGAGGTGATCTTGGCTGGCCGCCGCGCTCACCGGATCTCACTCCATGTGACTTCTTCCTTTGGGGTTACCTCAAATCAAAGGTTTACCAGCATCGACCAAGGACCCTTCTTGCTTTACGAAGGGAAATTGCTCGGGCAATTAAAGAAATTCCTGTGGAAATGACGGTGAAAGTCATGGAAAGCTACCGCGAGCGCCTAAATCAGTGTATCCGCTCCCAAGGACGACATTTGAGTGATGTGCTTTTCAAAACTTAAATTTAAAAAAGGCATAAAATTTGCGATATGTTAATAAAAAAATTTTTTTGACAAGTTGACTGGTTTTAATTTTATATCGTTTTGAAATCGGATAGGTTTTTCTGCCCCACCCTGTAGGTATAGCCGAACGATTCAATTTCTTTTAATATTTCACCCGAACAAAACATTAAAATACCAAACTGTTCGGGTTTGCGCGGACACCTAATAACCCTCGTATACAAGACAGTCAAGTGGTCGATTCAATTCCTAGATTACCTCAGTAGATGTTGAGTACTACCGTACTACTACAATTTTTGCTCATGTAGAACTAATCGGAGATAGCCAATCACATAAGAAGATATCTTAAGAAATTAAATTAATTCCATTTCACAATAACTATAGAATGGTTGGACTTTAGTGTGTCCGAGAAACAATATCTAAAAATTAGATCTAAATTAAGCAAAATGTCAAATTAAATAAATTTAGTTTTGAAAAGAAGTGAATAATTAAAAATTAAATTATTCATTAATAAAAACAGGTCCTGTACGCTCCTTGTATGAATACAGGTGTGCAACGAAACGCGGAACATAGGAGTTTAACATAGAACTCCCAAATTGTGCGGTTACTGGCTCTCCTGTATATTTTAGAGCAAAAGTACAGAAATGGAAAACTGTTTAAAATAAATTTTCATTTACGAAAAGTTTTTATTCAATGTAGTAGAATATCAGTAGCATTAGATGTTTGGAGAATAAAAATAAAATATGACATTTTCGACAAAAATCAGATAGCCATGAAAATAAAAAACGAATGGAACAAGTCTTCATTCTGACAGTTCAATTCCGTGTTATTATTGTTATTATTTTCTTTAGATGCTACAGAAGTTCTACTGCATTAAATTAAGACTTTTCACAAGTAAAAATTGATCTTAAACAACTTTTCATCATTGTAAATTGTTGTAATAACACGCAATTGAACTGTCAGAATAGGAGTTTGTTTCATTCGTTTTTAGCGCATTTTTTGGAAAAAAGCGCTATTATATTCACTTTCGCCGTCTGGCTGGCTGGCTGGCTGTCTGGCTGGCTGGCTGGCTGGCTGGCTGGCGTGACGCTGAATTCTCAGCAACTATACTATTTACAGACTTGAAACTGGTACTAAATAAAAGCTGCTGTTTTGTAGGTTTGCACAAATTACTTTAATTCAGCTCAGTGATTGTGGAAGATTAAATTATTCAATTACTTGTTTCAAGTGAAACAATGCCCATAGGTATGTATGACATTAGGGATATGGCAACTAGAATTTATTAAAGTAGATAAAAATTTAGTTACAACTTTAGCCGCGGGTGTCACTATTATTATGTACAGTTGTCAAATCTGTCCGAGATTTATTCAATGACTTGTTTGACGCGAATTTGAAGCTTATTAGAATGAATTATTATTATTGGTTAAAAATTTGTTTACTTTTAGTGCATTTTTTTTATATAGCTTTGATAAAGATCAAATTATCATTTTAAAGTACAGTACTTGACCTCCCGTCAGTCAATAACTAAACAATGAAGACTTAAGGGTATTTTTGAGTTTGTACATGCATAAATTATGTACCTATCAAATAGTCAACTTGAAACTAGTACTAAATGGAAGCTGCTATTTCGTAAGTTTGCCCAAACTGCTTGATTTCAAGCTCAGTAATTGTGAGAGATGGTAATTTGCGAAATCTCTGAAGTAACAAGCATTCATGAGCTGTCAAAAATGCGCTTTCATCATCTAGATGATTCTTTCATTTTTTATTTCCTTGGCTATCTGATTTTTGATGGAAATGTCTAATGCTACAGATATTTCATTGCATTAAATGAAGACTTTTTATGAGTATAAATTGATTTTGAACTTTTCATTTTTGTACTTTTACCTTAACATATACATGAAAGCAAATAATATCCGCACATTTTAAAAATCCTATATTAAACTCCCATGTTTCGCATTTCGTTGCATATCCTGTATACATATGCTTTGTGAAATTGTTGTCTGTTTGAGCTTTAAAATCTATAATTTTTTTATAGCGATTCCTCTTCTTCACTTGTTCACTAGTAGAACTATTTTAATGTCATTCTCTATTTCTTTGAGAATATGAACTAGGAAAGATTTTAAATTACATCAAAGGATTAAGACCCAGTAAACGCAGAAAATGTACCATAAGGGCATTTTTCCTTCATATTTAAATTCTTATCCACTAACCTATCATTTTTTCACTGACTTTTTAATTTCTCAACCTATAATATAATAGGGGAAGTATTGTAATCGTGATTTTTTGATAGTTCGAAATTTCGATGAATCCAAAAAACATAATTTAAAAAAAAGTTGGTCTGTCGGTCTGTGTGGAAGCACGATAACTTGAGAACACATACGAATTTTCGACTGAAATTATATATTTAAGTGTTTCATCAAAAAGCTAGGTTCAAATCCGTCGATGAGCTTTTTTCAGCTAGTGGTACCAAGACTTTATTGATGGAACTTTTTAATTTTTTGCGTTTATTTTATAAACGGTAATATTTATTATAAAATATGAAATAACTAAAATTAATCCTTGAATGATTTGGCACAGCATTCATAAGAAACATTTTTCAAAATTATCAGCGGTTTGATTATAATGATTATAAAATGCGTTATATTTTTCTGGACCAAAAAAATTATAAAAATCATAATGTGAGATAAGAATTATTATCACTCATATTTTGACATCACATACAAACGTTCATCAATGGTTTTTTTAAAATAACTAATTTGGCTCTATCGTGTTTAGTATAAAATTAAAACTCTTGTGGAGATAATTCTTGTAGAAGTGTCAAAGAGGATATTCAAACGATAGTCAATTGTTTCTTTCACAAATCATTTAAATGATGTCTGGTATCAATTTTAAGCTCTCGGGGAGATAAGCTTAGTAGATATTGAAAATAAATAATTAAGAAATGGAATACACGTTACCATCTTCAAATTACACTTACGGCGATCAAATGTCGAAATTATATTTTCCAATAAATCTTTATTTTCAAAAATACTTTTTTTTGTAGACTAAAAAATAACCGCCATCTGTCACTTTAAACTAGTGACAATGACAGTTGTCACTTTGACAATGACAGCTTTCAATTTAGAATATGTAATTAATTGATGCGACACTTTAAATTTCTGAAACAGCGATGAAACTGGCCATGAAATTATGGGTCGGGGAAATACAGTGTGGCTACAGCGAATTTTTTTAAACAGAGTTTACTATTATGATGATCCATCTAGTACAGTGTTTCCAAACTTATTCATATTACGAACTCCAAACGACTTTAAAAATAAAATAAATGTCTGATCGGCTCAAGAAATTTATATCTTTATATCTAAATTTCAAAATGTTAATAAATTTAAGAATTTGCGACCTCCCCGAAATTTCTTTACGATCCAGGGAGACACTAAAGGTGTAAGGCAGAAATAAAAATAATATTTTGGTGCAATCACAAATGAAAAAACCAAAAATGGAATTAATGTGAGTATTTATATTGATTAATAAAAGCTGCAAAATAAATCAAATTAAGCTTGTTTCATTATCTTCATGAAAAAAGTGTTAGTTAGCATTTTTTACGAGCGAGAAATTTATATTTTTTGCGAAATGTGTACTGCGCATTTGCTTAGCTCAGCTGAGTGGTTTCTATAAAGAATTCAACAGATTTCAAGCGGTGATTCGCAACTTGGATTCAGCATTACATATGAGACAGAAAAATTGAATCAAAATAGTGGAGAAACACGGTGAATCGATTCCGTAGAAGAGGAAGACCGTTCACTCAGCTATTAAAGCGATGACGGAGATTTTGTTGAAATATTATTCAGAAATGAGAAAAAAGATTTGCCAAGACAATTTAGATGCTTTATGCTTAATCCTGCTGCCTTAGAGTTCCTTCTATCTCCAAAATTTGAAATATTCATGATAAGTAAGTAATTCTGACCGCATGAAAGAGCGATAAGACTGTAAACAGGTATTCTGAAAAGCATATACTGAAGAGAATCGTGGAGCTGGAGAAATGCTTAATGGAATCGTGTTAAACGTAAAATATAATTATAATTGTTCCAATTTTCATTTCAGAAATTCTTCATCCCATCTTCGCAGGAATCAATTAAAAATGTGGACAGAATATCATCGATTTTCTATTGAATTAATCAAATCCATTTTTGCCCACGTGTGCCAAATTGACAAAGTGACACTGACAATTTCCAACGAGCTTAAAATTCAGTCAGGTCAAGTGTGCGAAATAGACAACCTTAATTTATTTCTATTTTTTAGTTCTAAGATAAACCTCGAAATGTTTATCATCAATTTCGTAATAATCTACTCACGCATTACAATATTACATCAACAAGATTCCTTTGACGTACTACTCCTTTACTTGAAATTAAAAACATCCTACAATATCTATAAATATCCTCATAGTCCATTCTATTTATCTGATCGTGGGCGCAAATATCGGAACTTTGATAGCTGATATTATCATTTACTATCTTTTACGAATTGTTTTCCAGCAAATTTTCCTACGCATTGCACTTTATACAAAATCAGAGATCCCACTGAAAATCCTACGCTTGCCATGTTACGTAGGACTTGTTTACTAGCAGATCTTCTCCTGTTTCACTGAAATATTATATTAGTGTGTCTAGTCGTGATACATTTAGGTAAACATATTGGTACAGGGGATGAGAGGGAAATAACTAAAAGTTATAATTTTGTATTGATATTATGGTTATTATAGATTGTTTTAGTTAATTTCATTTGTATAAACATAAGATACACAGGGCTATTTAGTTTTCAGATATACATATCAATTATTTCTTTATAAAAAGTGGTAATAGAATATTTAGATTAATAATAGTGATTATTCTTTGAACACAAAAATAGATTGTTACTTTTAAGTTAATAATTTCTCACGATAATTGATTCAGAGCTACAAGAATTTATTTACTTTTAATGATTGAAGTTTACTTTTTATCGCGAATTTTCTTTTGCTTGATGACATCCGACAGTGAATTATTTTTTACCAAAGTGGATAATAAGTACTTTCTTAAACTAAGGTCCCAATTAAATTTTACACAATTAACGCAGAAAAGTATGCTGCTCTGCTAAATCCTTTTTCTTATTTTGAAGGATGTGAAATTCTGTCTTAATTGTGCAAAAACTAGTATACACCAATATTTTTCATTTTAGATTGCTTTGCACCTTGCGACATGATCATGGTCCTTCAATAATAATTAAGTCTTTCAACCTTGGTTCGTAAATATATTGTAACGAAACTCAACTCGTTCGTGGGTTTAATAAATTCTTCCTAAGGCTACAATAACATAACTCAAAATATGCACTGATAAAACCGACACTAAACTAGGCATTAATACTACACTTATTTATTATTTACGTAGTAACACTGTCGACTATCTATTTCTACTGCTTCTTATTTTTTCGACCAGCTATTTATTTATTTTTAATTTTGAACGCTACGTATGAAAATTATCAATAATTATCCTGGGTTCGACCTAGCTCTGGGTTTATATATCCCCCGCCTAGAGTTTATCGAAGCTTCCAGAAGATTCTGGTGGTTCCCAGAAACTCTACCAGACGTCACGTCCTTGGCGCCATGACTCAGTTGTGTTTGCTACCCGTTTTTCTGACGTGTTTAGATGGAAGTCCATCCTGTAGGAGTCTCAGTTCATACCAAAAAATAGTTATTTTTGTATTAAAGGCGGATTCATGCAGCCATTTACATTCACGTTTACATTTAATTTTCATCTTCATTTAATTCTCATTTATCTATTTTTAAATGTAGCATTCAGGCAGACGCACAAATATAAATTAAATGAGAAATGAACGCATGCGCATATCGATTTCTTGTCATCTAGAATATTTCTGTATTTCTGAAGCGTCAAACAGTAGAAGGTGTGTGTTCGTCAAAGTTCATATTCCTGTCTCTATTAATTTTGAACAATAGCAAAACGATGAAATTTTAAAAGATGCGACGTTTGACAGCTACAACCTTGAACACTCTTCACTGCACATGCGCAGTGTATTTCTCATTCTCATTTAATTTAAAAAGATAAAAGTTGGTCATCTTATAAATTAAATGAAAATGATAGATAAATGAAAATGTAAATTAGAATGGTGTATGCATGGTTCCATTCAGTTACACACATTTATCTTTTAAATGAAATTAAATTGAAATTAAATGTGAATGTAAATGGCTGCATGAATCCGCCTTAAGTGTGCGAAGTGATGGTTTTTTTTGTTGCGCGTGAGAATGTTAATTTTAACCGAGACCGTAAGGTCGAGGTAACAAATTCATTCGAATGCGCAACAAAATACAATATCTTCGCACACGAAATACAAACAATATTTTTTCGCCAAATGTCGAAAAATAATAGATCAACAATAATTATTATTTTATTCAGTAAAATGTAGGATAAAAGTACAAACTATATTTATTTTGCAGTCACTTGGGTATTGTCACCCAAAGTATGCGCAATTGTTGTTTGATAAATAAAGAATTGTCAACAATTAATTTTTATATTCAAAAATAAGTAGTTTTGTGTACAAATTCATATTTCTTTTTTGTTAAATACCCGTTTGTTTCTATCCTTGTAGCATTACTAAACTGAATTATATTAGATTAGGTGTGCAAAATTAGAATTTATTTCTTTACTAGTAAAAAAATATGTTGATTTTTTCACTAGTGATATAACAGAACCAAAATTTATCTTTCAAAAACTTATCAATTGGTTATTTTGCAGAATACGATCCTAAAGATTTGTTAAGTATTTTAATTTTTCCAACTAGTTGATTATTGCATAATTATTCGTTATATGTAAATTATGTAGATTCATCACATCTCTTATAATTACAAAGCGGTGTGAACTTTTGGTTTTACCAACAATTTTCACTTTATTATGTATTTAATGTGTATTCTGCTTGCATAAACATTTTCCGCTATGAATTTACACTTCATTTTATTTGTGCCCTACTTTAACACGTACATATTTCATGCATTTAATTAAAAACCTTATTCTGCCCTAATTAAACTACTCAAATATATCTGAAAACAATGAAACCCTAGTAAAATATCATCAAAAATTAATCTGAGCAAACCGACATGTTAACGCATTTAAATCGCTATAAACGTACTGCAGTTTCTAATTAGTATTGATATTGGTTATTTGATTGCCCGTAATGCAACTGGATTAATTAAGTCCCAGATTGTTACACTAAATATTCCAATATGATTATTTCATACATAACATATTTAATCAATCTGAAAGCATTATTTTCTATTGTTGTGTATTGTAAATAATTCAATCAATAATCAATTACTGATTTCTCCCTTGTATGTTTACTTGTTTTGGTTGTGCTCATGAAGACGCACAAAATAAATATTATTTGATGTCAAAAAATGTCTGAAAGTCAATTGGTACCTATTTCCTCATAGTCCAAGAGCCGATAATTAAAAAGTGCGATTATAAAATTAATCGATAACTTTGAAAAAAGATGGTATTAACTGAGTTACTTGCCGTGGCAGCCCCACGTACACCTGATCCGGTACAAATATTGATTTAGTTTCTGACCTCATTGAGTTCAAGCTTCGAACTTATATCGAATTAATAGTCTTCCGAAGGACTTTACCTTACTGCAATTCTATTTTTCTCTCATTATTAATGTTGCTGTTATAAATCAGGGATCGTCAACCAGTGGCCTTCTAAATTTTTTGCGGCCAAATGAACAACTTTTGCTACTCGCAGTATGAATGTCAAACTATATACAAACAAATTATATGTTCAATCAAAAATTATAATACGATCCGAATATCAGTTATCCTATTGTGCTCTCAAGGTTCGAAATAAAAGCAACACTTATTTTATAAAATAAATAAGAATTAAAGTTTATCAAATGAAGGAAATCACCAACAATATACTAAAAGTATTTATTTACGACGCGATTCTTTATATAGGCTGAGGACCAGAAACAGTTCTACTGCCTTTTGAGAAGCTACTAGAACAATCTTGAAATATTTTAGACTCCAATTAAGGAAGTTCGTCACAACATATCACTTTTGAATTTAAAGTCTAAAAAACTCATAATTTCATTTTTTTCAATAAATTTCTCCATGTGATTGGATTATAGATGAAAAAATGTTAAAAATTGTCTCGAAACATACGTTCAATTTAGGATCCATCTTCAGACCAAGTTTAAAAATACAAAAAAAATGTCTTCAAATTTGGAATAACTAAGATAAAAAATATATAAATAATTTCAGATGATATTTGATATAAAAAATGTTTTTGGCAGCTAGATTTCACCTTTCGAAACCATTTTTAAAATTTTTCAATCTTATAACTCATAACTTCAATTAATTTCATCATAGTTCCATTATAAAATACGTCATGTCATTGCTTTCCTCAAAAATTGATCACCAGGTATTGAAATCAAGCTAAGAGATGGTAACCTGTAATATTTTGTACTTTAATTTGGTGCTAAATAAAATTTCCAATTCAATAATAACTAGGGTTGCGAGAAATGATCGATCTGATCAAAAGATTGATCAATATGATCGGAGTTACTGAGTGACAAATTATATCGTTTGACCGATCTGATCGTCCAACCATTTTAATTATCTGATCGACCTGATTTATGTGTGAATTTGATCAAACATATGAATTATCAATACAATCCCTAATAAAACTCAATAGAAACTAAATAAATAATTTTTTGAATCAATACAGATTTATTAGGAGAGACCGATTATTTCTCTAAGTCACAAAACTCTACTCTCATTCACGCTAGTCGACGATTGCTTTGCGATCATAATCATGTTCATTTGTGATCGTTTCTTAGTTATTTTTTGAAGTAAAACTTTTATAGTTAAATATCAAAGCTTGATAAGTCTCATAAAAAATTACAAATTCAGGAGTCGGTTTTCACCCCATCATGCTGAATAAGGAAGCAACCGTAGACATATGCTTCGTCCTTATTAGAACTCTTCAGTACGGTATAGTAAGCTATAGTCTCGCGGCTACAAGTCCGACTATCTGCGGCTCACTATACCGTACTGAAGAGTTTCGATTTTTAACAATTTATCAAATTCTGTTTCACGGTCAATCTTTAAAAGTCACTTTACAGTGTCCTGCATATCTTGAAACTTTTACAGACGCGTATACAGTAAGTTGAACATACGTAACGAAATTTTTCGACCGCCACTTCGGGCGATAAAATGGAGAGGCGGACATTTTGGATTCATTCTGTACTACAATGTTGCGACGTCAATAACGTTGTTGAACGTTGCATTATTTATAGCAATAAATGATCATTCTACGGATTCCTGATATAACGTCTGGTACTGCACATCACTTTTGGACATATTTTTCATTTAGTATCAGTTTCAAGTCTGAAAGTGCTGTAGTTGCTGAGAGCTCGGCGTCGCGCCAGTTGACCAGACAGCCAAAGTGCATATAATAGCGGTTTTTTTTTTGCAAAAATATGTCAACAACTGTTCTGTCGGGTGATGATATACAAAACATGTAACAAATAGTGAAGAATCTTATTTATTGAAAAATGGGGTATTATCTATCAAGATTCCTGAGACACACGTGATTTTTTTTATTGTTCGTTCATTTGATCAGATTTTTCTAAACCGATGGATCTTTGTGATCGATCAGGAAAAAAATCTGGAATCGATAATAAATTCTCAGGATCGTACGTCTCTAATATTAATCGCAACGAGAAAAAAAATTGCTATCAGGTTTGATCAAAATTTAGGCAATCCTCGTAATCCCTTGCAGATCTTTAATTTGATATTCAAGTCCGGGAGATCCGTTATTAAATCAAAATTTGTATCTGAAGTAAGGTTCCCTCGACGTCGGCGTCGGATCAGGTTCACGATGGGTCGAGTTACTTACGTTACAATTAATATTATCCTTTCTCCATTTTTTATCAGATAATTCAATAGTCGCACTTTTTTACTGTCAAGTCTTTGATTCAACAACTGTTACAGAATTATACGTAGATATTTTTCTATAGATTATTGTACATTTTCTGGGGGGACGCTGCGAATGTATTACGTATAAATGTAAATAAGAAATTGTAGAAGTTATATTCACATTGAAAACATGACTGGAATACCGAATAATATTTAGTCTTTTCTTTGCATAATACTTCAAATTGATGTGTTTGACTCCATAGTACAATAAATAAACTGAAGCCAACAACGCTGAGCGAGCGATGCATTAACTCACGTGCTGCATACTATGGACAATTGGACAGAATACATCCGATCTCCCAAAATTCGTAATTGTTCCATGAATGGTAATTTATTCAAAACATCTGACAAAAGAAGACTTATAAAGTAGCTTTTCCCTCTTTCCAATCTGTTGAAATTTGTAAAGGATGAATGAATTTCTCGTTGGCAGTATGACAGATTCTCTATAGTATTTTCCTTGAGAATTCACCAATTTCCCTTTGGATCTCATCCTTGAAAAATGTGTGATATTTTTTATTATACGTATTTTATGAACAGGTTACTTCTCCGTATGCACAAAAACGGATTTATTATATCCATAAAGCAGGAACGTAATTAAATTTGCAAATAAAATGAATGCGGTAATTACTAATAAAATCAAGTAACTCGCACTACTGTTGTACGAGTAAACAAACGGAGAATTTTATGTCATTTTTATGACTTAATTTGTTGGAAATCCTATTCAGGTGAATTTTATTTCTGTTTTGCATTCAAATATCATTTTTGAAATTACCCAAACTATCATTGAGAGCTTCAACAAAATTAAACCCTGAGCTTCGTGCAAAGAATAATGCCTAAATTTATTTATGTATTTAAATTGTTTACAGAATTACCCTATTAAATTGATTAGAATTTCAATAAAAGATATAAAATTTTTCCAATAATGATTGGCAACATAAATATAGAAGAATGTAGCTAATACAGTTTCGCCCCAAATAGCAACAAGTACAGAATATAGCGATGTGACGAAATTCAATAACGAAGTTACATCAGCTAGAATTGCTGCATTTCCCTTTTTATTTGTTTCGGAGGGAAAAACCGTTCAACCGACCCTAAATCGAATTTCTCCGACCGGGGAATTGTTTAAAATTTGGTTATCCTTTGGAAGCGAAATATTACCGCATGTCTAAACTGAAAGTTTTTGAATAGTTATCTCGTCTAGCTATTCACAGTGGAATTCGACTATAATTTCTGTTTTTATAAAAAAAAAAACCGATACTCATCTTTTCATGAATCTGGAATTATTTTTGAATGAAAAATATATTTTTTAAGATATTATCAACAAAACAAGAGCTATCCGAAGATTCCGAAGTAATTCTTGACAAATTAAACAATTTTCCAAAAAAAAAATTGCACGGTTTTATGAACCCCTAAGAAAATCGTAAAAGTTGTGTACAAAGTTTCAAGTTATGAATATCCAACCACCAAGGAAATTAGAATATAATATATGAGAAAGTTTTCTGCAAAGTTCCAGCTCTGTACGTTGAATAGAAAGAAAAGCAGCTTGAAATGAAAGGTTGGTTCTGGGACCCGCACCCGAATACCACCGCTGGCTTTTAAACATGCGTGAATGATCGTAACAACATTTGTGATATATTAATGACATTCATTTGACTTTTTTGCTTTTATTAGTTTGAAAAAGTTGTTCGATATTCAGATTCTTTTAATTGAAAAGGTAGGTATGATATTCTTACATCATCGTATTGAGTCACTGTTTTTGGGGAAATTTGTAGAGTACCAGGCATATACTTGAATTACGGTCAATCAGATTGAAATTGATAATGACTAAATCCTCAATATATTTACAACTCATCAACTATTTTACTATAGTTAAATGAATCATCAATTACCCCTGCAAAATTGTCAAAATTGCTTGTTAAAAAATTACGAGAATAACTGTCAATTTCAATCAATTTCCATTGTCATGTATCAGTTATCTACGGTTATCTAATAATCGTGCAACTTTCAATTGCTTGTCCCACGATTTTCAAATGGCTGACACTGATTTCAATTGACATGTACTCATTTTTGTTTCTTGTAGCCTGCTAGCTTTAATTTACAATTATTATTTTGCAACTAAGAAACATGGAGTGAATAATGTGTGAATTTATGCAACTTTGACACTTTCACATGTTAAAGGGGTGAGATGATAATAATAATCGATAATAGATGTAATATAATATAATATAAGAAGAAAATGTAGAAAAGAACTTATGTTTGGCCGATGAGCTGTTGGTGGCCTTGCCGTCAAGATTAGAAGCTGGTCAAGTGTTAAGACGTAATCAAGCCGAATTCTCCTTAAAGTAATAAGAGTTTGAGCCACAATGCCCTGTGAAATATCATTAAAGAGTCATAAAAATCAATTTCCCGCCATCGGGGCATTTTAGGTTCAGTTTAGGTAACTAGGCCGGATATAAAAATGATACACCTGCCTTAGAAGTTGTATAGGATTTTTGATTAACAGATAGGCCGTTGAGTTCACCGAATATATAGCTACCAGTACTATAGTGAACATCGATGCACACGAAATACGCTAGTTGGTCGATTTACCCACTTTTTGAACAAACCCGTTTCCCGCAATAACATACAGTACATGCGGTTGGCATACACATATTGCCGCGCAACACCGACAGAATAATGTAGCAGCGGTGGTACTAGCTCTCATGTTGGACTACACCTACGGATGGCTATCTGTACCGTAATGCCGTACCGATGCCTGTGAAACACGCAGGCGGATTGATTTATCCACTCTTGGAACAACACCGTTGCCGCTATAACACAAAGTAAATGCGTCACACAGTCAAGGTGTGAGCACCGATAGCATTGATTTGATAGCTAAGGATATCAACACTTCAAAGGAAAAGGATCATACTTCATGCACACTTAGCGTGGCGCTACCACATGTGATCCTAAACGTACCATAGTCATGAAACTCAATGACAGACAAAATCACCAATTAATAGAAGTTCTCAGCTACTTCACAACTTTGAATTGAATAATATGATAGCTAATTAAGCTCTGATAATTAAAGTAAACAATGCAGTTCGACTTTAGATTGACGCAAATGTGCTTGCATCACACGCTTCTTGTTAGACTTAACCTTGCAAGTGATTCGGGTTGTTTACTCGAAACTAGGTTTTATGTATACTATGGTTTTTGGGTCATATTGGTATAGCAGGATGTGTCGAGACTCTATTCGCATTCCGAAGACAAAGAAATGGGTCAGACCATATGGTGAATTTTTAGCTACTTAAATATTTCTTCTAAAAGCAGAAAAATATTTGTAAATTATTGTATTTAAAAATTGACGTAACACGTATTTAGTCATTTTCAGTCATCAAAAAGTCTCTTAAAAAGCGAATCAACAAACATATTAATGTCAGAAAACCATCACTGATTTCTGTACTATGTATTCCATTTTCAATTGAAAGATTTTGAACATCATACAACTATTTCAAACTAATAGAAAAAAAAGAATCAAATTCAGTATGATTTTCATAAATGTATCTGAGTTTGGTTACGGTCATTCATACGCCTGTCGCGGTGTTCGATATGCGCTCTCAGAACTAATATTAAAAATTCAAGTTGCATATCTTTTCCTTATCCAATGTACAGAGCTAAAACTTTGCAGAAAAACTTCTCCTATGTACAATATAATTCAATTTCTACTAGAGGATTATTCAAAGCTTCGTCACTCATCTTTTGACTCATAAAACCATGAGGAATTTTTTTTTAAATTCGTCGAGGAATGCTTTGGAACCTGCATACTGTAATGTTTATTCTCTTGAAGGAAAAAGTTACTATTTAATGAATGAAAAGAAAATAAATGTTTTCTTCTTTGATGCAACTCACTACTATTAAACTTCAACTACAAAGCCACTAATATTCATTCACAACAACTTATTTATTTATTACACTTCGCACTTAGTTGATCACGCTCTGGATATTCACTCTTAATATTCAATATTGTCAGTCAGGTTGTTCTCCCTTATATATACATACGGATGTTCATACATCTAGAAATTTCTATATCATTCTAGTAAGCTACTCGAGTGTCGCATGTATAGAGCGGTCCGATGCAAAGAGATAAAAGGCTCCGCCCAGACAACAGAATCGGGTTCAGGGGCTATTTAATTTTCACGAATTATGATACTTTCGCACATTACAATACATACCTACCTTATTCTGCTGATTATCATTATTTTCAACTGGAATTTATTATATATATAACAAAAGCTTATAATATAATTATATATTCACTCAAATTCATACATGTATGCGATGTCCAAAGACTTGAAAAAGTTTAAAGTTATAATGCCTGCCTGTTTCTTTGTTACCTTTTCACGCCTAAATCGCTGAACAGATTTCGATCAACGGCAAGGAAATAGATTGCATCCTGAAGAAGATCATGGCTATCTTTTATCTCAAAGGGGTGAAATAACATTAAAAATGTGTACTGGAGACACAATTTTTTAGGTTAGGGATATGAAAACTCATATTTAGACTCTGGATAAGAAATGAAGATTGCATGTTTCAGCGTTTTTGCAAAATCATCCCTCAAGGAGGTAAAATAAGGAATGGTTCCAAAATTCATATGTAATTCACGCCTAAACATATTTCAATCAAATTTGACAAGGAGATAGATTGCTTCCTGAGAAAGGATATAGGCTATCTTTTGTCTCAAAAATGTGAAAATAGGGTAAAAGTTTGTATGGAAGTCCCATCAAAAATCATCCCGTAAAGTTTAAAGGGATAAAATAAGGAATGTTTTAAAATTCATATGCAATTCACGCCTTGACCACTGAACAGATCTCAGTGAAACTTGGCAAGGAGATAGAATGCGTCCTGAGGAAGGACATAGACTACCCTTTCTCTCAAAAAAGAAATCGAAAGGAGGAATGAAATTTTGTGTGGAAAATCCATAATTTCTCAAGTTAGGGATGTGGAAATTCCTATTTAGGCTTCTGGTAAGATAAAAAGAATTACATGCTTTAGCGTTTTTGCAAAATCATCCCTCAAGGGTGTAAAATAGGGGAAAAATTCAAAATTCACAGTAATGATACCTAATATCATCTTCTGTTCATGAAAAAGAGTTTTGTGATTGACTGACGGACAAACCGCTTGGCCTAAAGGGCTGAAATTTTGACAGTTCATTCCTATAATGACATAGATAACCACTAAGAGAGAATTTTTATGAAATTCAACATTTAATGCATCGTGTCAAAAGGTCCTAAGGTGATAAATTGACACACTTCAATATGTTTGTGTGGAAAATCATATTGTCTGCGATTGTTATTATATTTAATCAATTGAATCGGTTAATTCTAAAATAAAATAGTAGAAAATATTGATATTTTAGGATTACCGCGGGCGTTGCCCATTGCTTTTCCGTGTGCTGCAATCAATTATTATATTATAACAAACAGGGCACTTACAGAGTAGACTCCCATGGCTACACGCCGGGTCAGCAGGTAACATACCTAATAGAGTTGTTGTCAACGGAATTGACTGATATGTGTTGAGGAAGTGGTGACGCCAGACCGAATGGAAATTCCTAGAATTTTCGAGAATCGTAGCCGTAGATATATAAACCGGGAACTGACTCGAATTGGACTGCAAGGAAAAGAGAGAATTGGAGTAATATTCGAAGCGTGTAGAAGTAATAGTGATTGGTAGGTCGATTACAGAGCGCTCAAAAGTGAACTAGACGAAGTGAACAATAATAATAACTTTATTTCAAACGTATGACAAGGGTCCAATTTTTGTTAACTTGCATTCAAATTTTTACATTTTTTCTATAAAAAACTTTGCGTCTCTGTTGTTTTCACTGCAATATTGTAATCAATGTTTACATGATCTATCTGGAGGATCGTGCAAAAAGGTGCTAGATAAATTCGAAGATGTTAATTGATTTAACCTCATCTAAGAGACCAGCTTGAAATCCCAGTCAGGTTCTGAAACTTTCACTGTTCAGAAATTCCCTTGTGGCTCAGAACGACCTTTACTCGAACATGTAATAGAGCCATCAAAAATAGAACAGTTAAACAATAAACATCAATTTAGTCTTTTTCGATTCAGTACTTTTCAAAGCCAAATGAATCAGATAATAAAACCTACCCTTCATGCCAATCAAAATCATAATCCTCCATACGACCTATATTTCATTTTCCTCAACCATTTGTTGGGTATATAGAGCAGTGTTCCAGTATGCAAATGTTGTTGCTCAGTCGTAATAACGACAAGACAAATGGTCTGGACAATTAGTGACATCGGCAGTATAGCAATGGCTCGCTGGCTGGGGATGCATCCATCATGTGGTCTGTGTTTGTGACTGCATAATAGCGAATGGAGATGTTCAATGCAAAATACAGAACCGAGAAACGATAAGCTTGAACGTACTGGTAAAACATTGAGATTATTGCAACTTGGGAAGTTGGATAATAGTTTCGTAGATATTGTTATCGATGTTGTTAGCGGTAAAATTATGGGAATCGGAAATCTGATGTTGGATTATGTGGACATGATTTCCATTTTGGAATAGTTCGACTGTAATAAGGTTGCTCTAGTTACTATTGATTTATTTTTACCTGCTTTTCATATAAGCGTTGACGCAGATGTCCAATAAGATAAGAAATTCATACCTGGTCTGGCGCAATTGGCAATTGTCCTTTTTTTGAAATCCATGGCCTGTATTCTCAACACTGGAAAAAACTCATTTTTTTTTTCTAAATAATAATTCTTTATCTTGAAATAGATCTCTTGTATGATATTTAAACAAATATAAATGTATGTTTTATTGATGTACAGATAGCAAAGTTAAAACCATTCATCAAAAATTTTATGCCCTTCAATTTTTCACAATAATAAGTGAGTACTCAGGGGATATAAAAATCTTTGCCTTAGTAGAATTCATCGATTTTGTTATTTTTCTTTTTTAAATCTTGATATTAGGTTCACTCTAATGGTTTACGACAGCGAGCGCTGTTGCTTTGGGAAGATATATTGCACAACCCCAAGAGGCGTTCGATATTCTTACGACACCCGCGGCCGTCTTTTTTAAATGGACTTTATCTCTTATGCACGTTTAAGGAACGGACGACACAGACCTTAAATCACCTGCGTCCCCAAGGTGCGCTATTGAACGCTGGCGGTCTCAGCTTCGACGTCACAACCAGGTCAACTAATAAATCCCCTTCCTTCCTCTCAGGGCCCTGCTACGTCCAAGTCTATCGAAAAGGATAATTTACGCGCTTGGTTCCAACCTAATCCGAAAGCAACAGACGATCCATCCGAACATAATTCAAGTTAATATAATATAAGGAAAGTCTATCAAGAGTATTACTCATAAGTCATAACAGTATTGAATTGTTTCACTTATCTTTTTGCTTCAGAGGATTTGAATAATTTAAGATGAATCCATTGTTTCCAAGTCTTCCAAATAATTATGTCTATTCCAGGTAGATGTACATATTTATAAAAACTACCTATACACTGTATATATTAATAAATATTTTCTTGAGTCTAATTTTTATTTAAATCTATTTTAAATATATAATTAATATTATCTGATTGATAATAAAAATTTGATCAAGAGGCCGTATTCAAAACTTGTTTAATTTTATTTCCCAATGAAGAATTTATGCTGAAAAATTCAATTCAATTCAAGAATAATATTAAGAATAATTTCCAGCGTAACAATAGCATTCAAAAAGAAGCCTAGGTGTAGTCATTAGGCACATTAGGCTCGTCTCTAGAAGTCTCCGGTTTCAGGGGACCTAACTTTGAGAGTTTCTCAAGTATTTCATGTCTGGTATTACAATGGGATATAACATACTGTAACGAAACTCAACTTGTTTGTGGATTTAATAGATTTATTTTCACTTAAAACTACAATAATATAACTTAAAAAAAATTACTAATGAATACTTCTAGTTATAATCGAGACTACACTTATTATTTACACAGTTTTCACTGTTTCTTATTTATCTCGACAATCTTACTCGCTCCGTACCTGACCTATCAATCATTCCTTTGCTCGACCTAGTCCCCGCCTAGAGTTTCTTGAAACCTCCAGAAATTTCTAGTGAGTTTTCAGAAATTCCACTAAACGTCACTACGTCCTTGGCGCATTTGACTCAGTTACGTTTGCTATCCTTTTGTAGAAGTTCTGTTTGTTACAATACTGAAAACAAAATGACTCTCCTTTGCATAATTTTATTGTTTAAACTCAAAATAACAATGCTATTAATAGCATCTGTTCCCTCAATATGAATTGTTAATTTTTGGGTAAACCCAAGAGTAAACCGGTAATTCAAAAAATATGAAATTGTGAATGCTGGCTGAGGAAGGATTTATATTCAAAATACTGAAGACTAAAACGTCCTCGTTCTCGTCCAAACAATTATAGAGCTATTATTTTCTGATTAAACCCATGATATTGTAATGCTCTCAGGGTTCACAATAAAGCACATGCACTATTTTTTTTAAATAACTAGAAATTAAGGACCGAAATACTCTAATAACTGTAACCATTTTACATGTAATGAAAATTTGCAACTTATATTTATTTTTCTGGAATATTTATGACACATCAAATTAATTTTGATCTGATTTGTTTACTCTCCAACCGTCCGATTTACTCTGTCTTCATCAAACGAAGCGATCCTTTATATATAGACATTTGCTGGTCTGGAAGTGTTCTACCGCATTTCGAGAGGCTGTTAGATTTATCTCGAGTATTCTAGACGTTGACTAAAAAAATCTGTTACAATACAATAAATTTGAAACTGTGGATGTTAAACACATTATCTATTAGGTATACTAGACACGTGCTTAGGCTTCTGGCTTCAGGCGTCTCTGTTTTTGACGGTTTTCTTAACATTTAATATATGTGGCCTAGTGACGTAGTTACAGAGAAGCAATTGGAAGTAAGGCTTTCGGGCCCCTGGCTTTGGGTAGGCTCTTTAAAAGTTTATTTTTTCATTACTTATATTTAAAGAAAATCTTATTTCAATAAGCTTTCTTTTCTGTTTTCTTATTCATAAACATGTTTTTAGAAATTTTCTGCTCTTAGTTAAAAAATAATTTTCCTTTGTATAAGCAGTTGAAATAAAAAAATGATAGTAGACGCCTCATAATTGGAATTGGCTTATGGGATTAAAACATCTAGTTACGCCACTGATGTGGCCCCATAAAATTCTATGTCTAGGAGGCTCTAAAGTGTTTCATTGCGACACTGTCAATGAGGATAGTAATAACAACAATAATATAATAGATTACGAATAATATTGGAACATTTTTTTGCTTCAACAGTATTCAAAATCTTATTACATAACTTATATTTCACAGTCTGCCATTTTTTCGATCGTAAGTCAAGCTTACAAAATCAACTAAAAGTTTATTGACATACGGTCTACATGAGTCCAAGAAAAAAGCATATTCAAATCAACTTATAAATTTATTGCGTAGCTCGGAGCAATCGGATTTATTGTAAAAAGTTGTTCAATGAAGCTATTTCTTATTGCTAATTAAAATCCAATTTTTAATATGCATTATTACCTAGCAGGGCATTTTTAAAATGTAAATATCTTAATAAATATGTTTTATTTGGAAAAGTTCTGTATATAAAAATGATTAGAAGCACAACGTTTCAACAGGAAAGTGCTGCCTTTTTCAAGTTTAAAAGTATAATAAATAAATAAACAAAAATTGTCAAGACCACAAGAATACAAAAGGTGACTAGATAAAATATTAACTCCCAGGATCGTAGAGCTCTGCCTGTGGTTTAACATATAATTCAATGTCCACGGGTCTTCAGGAAATAAAAATGAAAGTCTAAATAGGGAAATAGTCAACTCCTTGTGGTTCTAGGTCAATCTGACTCTACTCTTTTTGGTTTGGCACATAACTGAACCATCCACAGATCTTCATGCAACATAGAAACATTAAATTCAGTATTGAGGTTGAAGAAAATAACTGTCTTCCTTTTCTGGACGTTCATCTGGAGAAACAAGATGATGGTAAACTCATCCATTCAGTATATAGGAAGCCGACTCATACAAATCAATATTTACATGAGTCCTCTAATCACCACCCGGCTCTTCTTTATGTCATCCAAGTAAACTGTCTGATGAAATCAAGTTTTTAGATGTTTTCTTGAAGAACGGTTATAATAAAACACAAATCAAAAAAGAGCACTTAGACAGAAGAATTCTATTCCTCCTGTTCAAGATCCAAATAATAAGAAAATATTTGTTACGTTGCCTTACGTAGCTAATATACTGATAAAATTGGAAGACTTTTACATAAATAAGACATAAAAACATCTTACACTTCCAATTTGAAAATTCGAAATCTTATTGGTAATGTTAAAGACAGATTTCCTCTACAGTATCCAAGAATATACAAGACTCCCTGCCAATGTGGCAAAGTATATATTGGACAAACCAAGAGGACTGAAAGAGCATTCTCGTCATATAAGATTGAACCAACCAGAAAAGTCTGCGGTGGCTGAGCATGCCATTCAAGAATTACATGGCATTGACTTTAAGAATACAAAGCTTCTGGCTAAAGAGAACAATTGGTTCAAGAGGCTAATAGGAGAAGCAATAGAAATAAAAAATCACCTAATAATTTGAATTTGAATACTGGTTATGAACTCAATCGATCGTGGTTACCAGCCATTTCTTCATAATTTCAAGTTATTTTTATCTATGAATCTACTTGCAAGAGTTATTTCAACACAACCTCCTGAAGATCTGTGGATGGTTCAGTTATGTGCCAAACCAAAAAGAGTAGAGCCAGATTGACCTAGAACCACAAGGAGTTGACTATTTCCCTATTTAGACTTTCATTTTTATCTCCTGAGGACCCGTGGACATTGAATTATATGTTTAACCACAGGCAGAGCTCTACGATCCTGGGAGTTAATATTTTATCTAGTCACCTTTTGCATTTTTGTTGTCTTGAAAAAGGCAGCACTTTGCTGTTGAAACGTTGTGTTTCTTATCATTTTTATATACAGAACTTTCCCAAATAAAACATATCTATTGAAAAATGAGCTCTGAAATGTTTTTTCCTTCATTAAATACCTTAAGTTCAAAGCTGTGAGTATCTAGCCTGTAAAAAATTGTTTTCTCTGAAGTGCACGGTCTAATGTTATAACTATTTTCACTTCAATCCTATTCTTATTTTATTCCTGAATTTTGTACGCATAAACCCACCATGTAATATCGAATCTTAATTCATTTAATGTCCGACTGGTTTATTATTGTTGTTATAATAGTACTGATTCCAGGGTAATTACGTAACAAATAATAGCCGAGGCATTTCTTATGAAAATAAGAAATATGAAAATAAGAAAATTAATATCAATCACATATTTTGGCGGATACGGGTCTTAGGACACTACTATAACTGCACTTTGATAGATTGATTGATATTTCATAAGCTATGAGATGTAGCAACCAGCCGGGTACTCTTAGTTTTAGTAGAAATTACGTTACAGAGAGTATATTATAATTTAGTTAAAATCATACTGACCTCTTTGTCCGAAGCTGAGTTCGACTTTTGGATTGCAAATACAGCATATTTGCACTGAGCACTCATGACAATAATTTTCATCTTGATGGCATTTTTGAACGTATATGCGGCCATACTTACTTGAATTCTGTCGTTCAAAAACTCATGTTGAAAAATGGCACTAAATAAAATCCAACAACAGCATCTTAGTTTAATTTCTGTAATAGTTTTTTCTCCAAAAGAAAAGGATTTGACTGTCGCCAATTTAGATTTTATCTTTAAGTGTAAAAGACACGAAGTTGTGGAAATTGACGGCTTGCCAACTCCACACTGTTTGATAAATTAATCCAAATTCTTGTATTGATTCATATAAATGTGTTACAGTGGCAACGGTATAAGTATATTATGGGAATATCAATTCCCTTGCAATGATTTCCCAAATTTTTAAAACCGTCCACGTAAACTGATACAAAAGAGACTTCAAGTTTTAAAATTATTATAATATTATTTATAATATTTCTGAATTTTAATTTTTCAATTAGAATATTCGTGGCTTAACAAAGTATTACATTTTGTGATATTTCTTTAAATTTATTATAAGTCATTTTGTAGAAGAAATGATATTGAATAAAAATTTTCAAAGAGAGATTATTAGGGTAGTAGATAGTAACAGAAAATTATAACTTATCGTTTACTTCTTCAAATAAAATGGATCATGTTTAAAATGAGCCCAATTAAGCCCATACATAATAATCTTATTTTTATTTTTTTTTTGTTTTTATTTGTGATGATTTTGTAACTAGCCAAGGCTAATTAATAAATATTATTATTATTTATGCACGAAAAACTAGTGAGTATGTAATATTAGTGTTATGGATACAGACACTTAATTATGAGTACGGAGCACTAATATTACGTACGGTCACTTTATTATGAATGCTGAACATTATTATGAATATTGACCATTTAGTACATACAGCTTAATTATAAATACGGAACACTAATATAACATACGTCATCTTTATAAAAAAAAGATTTATGACAACCATATAAATATGTCATCGAACAGATTGTCCTGTTTTGCTTTCATTCATTTAAGTAAATGTATGTCATTGAATTAAAAAATTTATTTAATTTTATTAATCCAGCAATGAGCAACCAAAAATTCATTAATGTATGCTGTGAATATGGAACTCTTGAAACTCATAGTTTGATATGTTGTTGTTTAGTTTCTTTCTTTATTTGTGGACTTGACAGAAAGAATAATAACATATTCCGCAAGAACCTTTTCTTCACTCAATTGAACCCTAACCTCACTGGGTCACATGTGATACAATATTTATCAGTCTAAAAATAAAACCTATATCCAGATATACCACCATATGAAATGAAAATAAAATGAGAATTCATTCCCCTGAAATATTTATTGTGGAAATTGTTTTATACGTCCATTTTAAATCGTGACCTTTGCGTTCGATGCAAAATAGCTAAAGTTTCTAAACAGCTTTCGAAGTTCGCGAAATAATACGTAATTTGAATAAGCTATATTTAAACTCAAATTTGGGTCAGAACACTTTGAGTAGGAAAATTTGTTCCCATAAATATTTCTGGGTTGATAAGTGACCAATTAGTATAAACTGGAACATTATTAGTTGTTGTCCTTACACTTGCTAGAAAGAATTGGTAAGGGTCTCCAAGATAAATTTTTGTCTATCAAACAATAAAGAAATCTAAAAAATAAAGTAAAATCATGAATAATATATATTCGTAGACAAAAATAGAAATATACACAAAAGAAAAAAATACTCCAAATTGCAGATTAATGAGAAACTCCTCCCGCTTCCAGAGTTTTAATAGTTCCGTAATTCATGAAAATTAATATTTCATGTCCTATTCCATTCACTAATGAATTCTCTTCTTTAAAACACATTTATTTTTTTCTCTTGCTCAAATTAAAACGCTGGTTGCAACTGGGGCAACATAACGGCCAAAGTCAACGTGAATATGGATTTTGCGGATTATGAAACAAATTGGTCTGTATCTCGAAGCAAAATGTACAAAAGAGATGAACGTTAGTAAATTCCAGATTGAGGATTTATTTACAGAAGAGATAAATCTGGATCTCGGAGCTGAAACAACTTCAGATGTTGTTCGATTGTTCTACTTAGTTTTTGTTCTTTTTTTGTCAGTAGAATTTTCGACAAAAAAGCAACATTGATTAAAACTTAAAACTAATAAAATTCTTTCGAAAAAAAAAAGAATGTTAATTTATTTAAAATTTTGACAAGCGATCGAATGAGGTGCTCAAGCAAGGTTTCTAAAATTATCTTTCGTTTTTAAGGTGAATTTTTATGCTTTAGTTGATTTGGTAAATTTTAAAATTGAGAATAATTTTCAATTATTTATTGCTCAGTTTTCCCCTAATATATTTATCCTTCTAAAAAGAGCAAGCATTTATTTTGCGAATGTTCCTTGCGTGCTTTAGAAGCATTTGTGTTGAACTTTGTCGAATTGACGGCTAGTGACCAAGTAATGCTCAAGGGCCGCGTACTTGGCGATCGATAATTCAAGAGCGGATAGCAGTGGTTCAAGTGGAGAACTTTTGCTTGTTGGTTGTTCTAGAGCTGCTGATCCAACGACTTCTGACACCGCCTTTTCCTTCGACGTTCGTCATGTTTTATTCTGGTCGCGGTGTGTAATAGCACAAAGAGGAGAAGTTCTTTGTTTTGGAACAAATGAATCGGATGTATTAAGGCGATTAGATGTCCTTTATTTGCAGATTATTTTGGAATTAGTTTCTATTAAGGTTGTGAAGAATAAGTAAGACAAATGAAGAATAGATTGACAGAAACATTAGTTTAAGTTTATAAATAACTATGAACATAGATCAAATACTCAATATTTTTTTAAAGTTTTTACCAAGTTCTGAGTTAGAAAGACTTGTAATTTAAATTAATACAATTAGGAGAAAAATCAAAGTAGTCTATTTTAAGCGTTTCATGTACCCGCGACGATATAAATCAAACTGATCTTCATCATTACATTACTTTTTTATCTGATGGAGATATTTTCGCAATTCATCCGTCTTTTGTTCCTTTTACAGTCCTCACTTTATACTGTATTATTTGATTGGCGGGTTATGAACGGTTACTGATAAAATTGCAAGAGAAAATTTCTAAGATTCACAGTCCTTTATTCACTGTTATGTCACTTATATTTGTTATTTTTTTATATTTTAAACTGCTTGACACGAATTTACTAATGAGGCCTAGTGAGAAATTTCGCTCATAGTCAAAATACACTCCTTCATTCTTTTAAACTTTTAAATTACTCCTCGAAACAGGCTGATTTTTTTTTGAAGATCGTAAAAAATTGTCTTAAATTTTAATATATCGATCAAGGTTTAGTGCCGCCGGTTGAAAACAAAACCACTGTTTCAAGTTACCCAAGACTCTACACGTCGATCTCGGTCAGAGCGGGCGAAGCCCGATCGTTTATTTTAGTGCGAAGCACCGCCGGTTGAAAACAACGCAATCTCCCACACGTCGGGCTTAAATTTATAGTTCAAATATTAATCAATGATCTATTCATTTGCGGCGTTGAACTGGCTGGTTACTAACCGTAACCGGCCAGTGTTGAACTGGCTCAGTGACGAAACGGTCGCACCGAACCGGCGGCCCTCAAACGTCCTAGACCCCCAGCTCAAACCGCTAAGTCAGAGAATTTAAAGTTTTGAACAAATGATTCTGTTATAACTCTAAACCCACCTGGTCTTTCATATCACCGGCTATATACGTGTGGGCACACTCGTAATGTTGCTTAGAAATTTAAAACCACCCAAACTTTGTAATGATACTAGATTACAAGTTTAAGCTTTTCATCGTAGATGCAACTATTATAACCGTGTATGCTCAAGGAGAAATTATTCCGTGTATTAATTTGATTCCAAATGATCTCCCTTTTGAATTCAAGAGACTGCTGTTTCTCCTTGAAGTATGCTTTGCTATGACAATTAATAAGACACAGGGGCAAACTCTAAAATTCGCAGGAGTTGACTTAAAACATAACTGTTTTTCTCATGGCCAATTTTACGTAGCGTGTTCGCGTGTGAGCTCACCTATAGTCTAATTGTACTGACATCACCCTCTAGAATAGTAAAGAACGTCGTATATAAAGAAATATTCTTTATTTTTTATTTTTGAATAGTTCATATTATTATTATTATTATTATTATAGACTTTTTGCATCTCTTCATACCCTTTCGGGTGTCGAGATTAGTTTCACAATAATTATTTATTCGATGTTGCCAACAAAATCTTTCCATATTTTCCTCTGTTTCGCCATTTCTCCTGCAGTGCGACTATTGGTTTTATTCCTTCTCAATATTTCTTCTTTCCATATGATTTTCGCCTGCTTATTATCTGCCATTCTTATCAAGTGCCCGTACCAGGCAAGCTGTTTTTTATCTATTGTCTTTTGTGTGCTTTCCGTTTGTAGCTCGTTTCTAATTTGATCATTTCTTATTTTGTCTAATTTAGTTATTCCTTTTACTTTTCTTAGGTACTTCATTTCTGTCGCTTGTATTTTACTTCTGTTTCTTTGGTTCAAAACCCACGTTTCACTTCCATATATAAGTATTGGTCTATATATTGTTTTGTACAGTGTCATTTTCGTTGTACCCATTACATATTTGTTATTAAGAATTGTGTTCATCATGAAGAATTTTTTATTCGCAGCTTGTATTCTATTATTAATTTCATAATCTAGGTTTCCCTTATTGTGTATGACCGAGCCCAGGTTAGTTTCTACCTGTTGTATTCCTTCGCCATTTATTGCTACATTTGTGCATATATCTTCCCTGGATACCTCCATGATTTTAGATTTTTCGGTGTTTGACATGTTGTATTTTTGTAATTCCTGATGGCATATGTGCAAATTGTGTTGTATGTCTTCCTCGCTCTTTGCGAATATGGCAAGGTCATCCGCAAATGCACACTCTGCTATCGTTATCCTATTTAGTTTATAGCTACTAATCTCAACTTGTTTTGTCTTTTCTTTTATCTGTTTTAATATTTCGTCTAAAAATATGATGAATAAAAGAGGACTCAAGGCTCCTCCTTGTCTTAACCCTTGTATTGTTACGAATTCTTCAGAAATGTCGTTGCCCGTTCTAACATAGTTATTTGTTTTTCTATATATACTTTTTATTGCCTCTAGTACTCTTCCAGTTATTGTCTATTTTCAAGATTTCCCATAATGTATCCCTTTGTACCCTATCAAATGCTTTTTCAAGGTCTAAAAACAAAATGAAAAGTCTACCGCCATGTTCCATTGTTCTTTCTATTAATTTTCTTATTGTAAATATGTAGTCCTGCGTTGAATGTCCCTTTTGGAATCCACTTTGTACCTTTTCTAACTTTGTTTCTAACTTCATTCTAAGTTGCTCTCAATAATTATTGCTTCATATATTCTTGCAGCTGTACATAGGAGGGAAATTCTTCTGTAGTTACTACATGTTCTTGTGTCGCCTTTTTTGTGTGTTGGAAATATAACCACTTTTTCCCAATCTGAAGGTACTTTTTCTAGTTCCCACATCTTATTCAATAGCACCAGTAAAATTTCTTCTCCTTCTTTGCCCATATACTTCAGTTGCTCCGCTTTTATTTGGTCATGAGCTGGTACTTTGCCGTTTTTAAATTTTGGAAGTACTGCTTTCATCTCTTTTGCTGTAATCGTTTCTATATCTCCTATTGTTTCTCTTTCCACTGTTTGTAATTGATCTTCTCTGTCCTCATTGTTAGTGTTGTTTTTCTCTTCTAGCAGTGTTCGAAAATGAGCTTTCCACCGTACCCTCTTTATTTTCATACAGTATTTTTCCTTGTTCGTCCTTTATTTGTTTTAAATTTATTTTATCTATTTTATTGTGGCTTTTCAAGGTTTTGTAAAACAGTTTCTGATTTTCTTTAAAATTTCTTTCCATAATATCTCCGAACTCTTGCCATGTAGCCATCTTTGATTTTTTAACTATATCTTTTACCAATTTTCTCTGTTCTTTATAGTCTTTATAGTCCGCATTGCTCTTAGTATTTAAATATTTAATCCATTTTATTTTCTTTTTATTTACTGCGTCTTTTACTTCCTTACTCCACCAGTGTGTCCGTTTTATACTACCTATAGTTCATATTACTGACTTGAAATTTTGAGTTCCTTCTTCTGCAATATTAACCGTAGTTCTAGATTTAATTTGTATATTATGTCAATTTGTCAGGTATTTATGACTATGCTGGGTCTAATAGCTAGTCATTTATAATCGTAGAAAATCATTTCCCGAAAAACATTCCGTGGGCACTGGCATAATGCTTTCAATCATCAGTTGACTACAACATATCTCTCCTAGCCCCAAGTGAAGAGACACGTTGAAAAAAACATTAGGCCAATATTTCCCATTCATCATTCGAATAATATGGGAAAGAATCATGCAAAACCACATTTTGTTCATCATAGTGTTTGAAGAGTTCTTGATTAGAAAAAATTCAAATTATTCAAATATCCAAATATTTTCAGCTTGAAAATATATTACAAAAATATTAAAAATCCCTTACCCTTAACAAGTTTGAAAAAAGTAGATACATTTTTCGAGAATTATTTTCTCATCATCAGCAGCTAATAAGGTGAAACACATCAACAGCAGGCTTAGGATCACTACTGGAGATTTCCTCTCCGCCCGAGGGGATGTGAAACACAACTTAAACCTAAAAAAATGCTTGTTTTTATACTAGTTTCACATCATCTCCGGCGCATAGAATATCTCCAGTAGTATTCCTAAGTTTACATGGTGGAGAGAATATCTCTAGAGCAAAACTGCAGCTTGCTGTTGATGTGTTCCATCTAGTTAGCTACTGATGATAAGAACTTCTCAAAATATGTATAACGTTAATAGTTTTTTTTTTAAACTCATTTTGATTATTGACCAGTCACCTGAGATGATAGCACGTATTTCTGATAAAATATTTTTCTACTTCTCCATGTGGCTTACCTTTTTACCAATGGATGTTCATTGGTCTGATAATTGTGCTTTGTGAGAATTATCAATGTAAAACATCAACATTTTTGACAGCAATTTTCTATCATAGACTTGAGCTTAAAGTTTTTCTTATACTGAAGCTGGTTGCTCTGACAACCGAAACGTATCAAATCTCATAAAATTGGTCTGCTATTATGAGTGTTATTTTATCCCGATCCTTTAAACCAAATTTCAACCTTCTAAAACTTATCAAGGATAGGATCAACTATTTCAACTTATAAACTCATTTAAGGTTAAGATGTTTTTTTAATTTTTGTATACATAATTTACACTGATCTCTAATATAACACTGGATTGGGTTTAGACCGTATTCTGGCATCTGAAAGCGGCCCCGGTTGAACGGCGGCCTTGACAGTAAAACTGAGGTTTTGTGACACTATTCGGCGGCAAATTCAAAACACTTATAGAAGACACTCCATGAAATTCAAAGTATAATGCAAGTTAGATGATGAAATTATTCTCAATATACGTCAATATGCACACATTAATAATCAATAATAGTTAAAAGTATTTAAAAATTGTTATAATATTTAAAAATATTCATTAATAGCTCAAAATATTTGTTAACTTTTTAGTATCAATATTTTTGTAACATTTTAGCTCTGAATTATCGAATTCATTGAATAGTTTTACGATTTTTGTTATAAATCTAAACAATAAATAAATCGTATTGAGAATTGTGTGACTATTTGAACATTTTTTTTTTGTTTTGCAGTTGACGCTATAGTTTTTGTATAGTTCGTTGAAAATAGTCGGAACAACATCATTTTCCAGAGTCGTGTATCTTTTCTTTTGTTTTAGCGCGGACGCAACAAAATTTTGAGAACATAACCTCATGTTTTTGGCTATTTCTAAGTTTGGCAAACCCATTTGTTCGAGCCATTTTTAGAACGATTGTTCATCGGATGGAAATCTTGAAAATATTCACATCATAGCATAGCAATAAAAATAAGTAATGTTTACTTATTTCAGTCATAACGACAGTTACTTCAGGTTATTTCGTTGTACTTACTTGTGCAGTGTCAAATTTCTCGATGAATCGGGTTTCTTTACGCAAAACATGCACTCGATCATCATGTTTGATAAATAAAATACCGGCAAACCAAACAGCTAAATTTTAAATATCGCGGCACAACGCGGTATTGATCTGTCACAAAACCTCAGTTTTTGCCAAGATGGCGACACTCAATTGGGGCCGCATTCCAGCGGCCTAAATCCAATCCAGTGTTATATTAGAGATCAGTTTTATTATTGAAAAGAACAAGAACTCCGAAAATATTAAGTTATAAAATTGGAAGCACGAAATATATGTTTTAAAATAACACGTCGGGTACGACTGTATTTTCAGATAGTTTTCGAAGCTTTAGTTGTCTACGTCAGACTGTAATAAATCAATAAGCCATGTTATCTTATTTCAGCTAAGTTTTCTCTAAATGATTGAAAGAATTATTGATTGTTTGGCTAAAATACATTCGTTCATTAGCGAAACATGACTGTTTCGTGAAAAATAGCTTTGTAATACAATATCAAATGATATACAGCGGAACTAGAGGAAATTGAATTGTTTAATTGGTCTTTTTATTGATGAATTTAATAATTACAAATAGCCTGGATATTTTTTCTTGTGAAATTGATTATTATTTAGAAAATACTATCAATAATTTTACTGAAAAAATTGATAAGATATTCATAATCTATTTTCATTTAAACATCAAGTTATGCATTAAATTTTTTATTATTTGGAAAATACTGTATAGTTTTTCTTGAATAAAGTTTAATTATATTATATTTACACATAACTTACAGAACTTTTTCCAATTTGGAAATTCGAGAGCTTGAATAAATATCCTTTTGTAATAAAAGTTTTATACTATTTTCCTTATTTCGTCTTCAGTTCAAATTTAATTCTAGAAAAATGGTTGAATATTGCTATCTATAATATCTATCAATAAACTTGCTGAAATATATTATTTCAACTCCAAAACAAAATTGTACTACAATGTATAATCTCATTCTTTCTTATTACTGTTCTGACTTTACCAAATCTCAGACTCGAATCACATTATCGGCAATTTTCCTCGAAGTTTTCTTTCTGAACAAAAAATATCAAAGAAATAGTTGAAGAAGAAAGTTTCCCTGGAACACAAAACATTTGAAACTCAATACAAACAACTTTTTGACATAGTCATTTTTGTTCCACGTTTCTCGGCTTGTTTGATCTTTTTCGAATAGCGACTGTTGAATCGGTGAATGTGAACGTGCGACAAAGGTTTAGCAAGGAAATTTGCGTGTAAAAGGGCACAATGAGCAATAAAAGATGTTCATTCTCGAATATACGTTTCTGTCAGTTCAATACATAAATTCTCTTATCAATAGTTAATCTAATACATTATTATTGAGTCCTGGAAAATTATAGCATCCTTTAATTTCTAATAAAATCTTAATAAATTTCTCAACATTGAAAAATATGAGATTTTTTTTTGTTTATAATCATTTTTGATCTCGGATCGAAAATTATTCGATTCAAAATTTAGAATATGTTAATTCAGCTCTTTCTTGATATTCTACTTGATTTTGTTACCCTATTTTTGATTTTCATTTCAGATCCCTTTTGCAGTGAAAATAAAAATATTTCTGAAAATTTTTAACTAGAATAACTGCGAGTAAGTTCTATAATTGGGCCCACACGGTGCAGAATCTTAAAATATAAATTGAATATATTCATGATATTGAAAATTTATATTCTTCCGTCCATAGGAAAACTAATAGGATTTCCCAAATCCATAAAATAAATGCCAAACAATTTACGTAAGAATATGTCAGCTGCAAATTGCATAAAATAAATGTCAGCTCCCTCAAGCATAATATTCGCAACGTTGTTACAGCTAGAAAGCATTCTGTAGATTGTTTATGAGATGTTTCACAAATGCTTTTCATGTTGTCGGGTGCAGAGAATGCAACTTGCATTAGTTATTCAACTGTTTCAGTTGAATTTACTACGAAACCAGCAACAAGTGACCGCATTTTGTCCTCCTTGATAGAAGATTCTGGACTATGGCTTCAAAGCTCAGAGCTTAATGTTACTGTGGTTCTAATCGTTCTCAACCATATTTTCCTCGGATTGTAAATAACAAATTTACATTTAGTAAAATTAGAACATTGTAATTACGAAGTGAAGGAATACATTATTAAAATAAATAAATATCTTTTGAACAAAATCGAGTTCATATTTTTTAAAACAACGTAGTCTTTTAGTTCATAATAAACTAAATAACTTTTCAATTAATAGCTTTTTGCATTCAATTAGTCGTGCAACAAAGAGTGCAATAAAACCTTTATTACATAGTTCTCCATAAAAGCCTATTTTCACATCAGAAATTATGTAAAAAAGTAAGACTTTTTATCCGATCGTGGACATTAAAATTGATTTTTGACAGAATGGTGAGTTCGAAGATCAATTTGAAACCAACACATCAAACGCCATCTCTTGTCAACTAAGCTGACAATGAGCTGTACTTTTTCAAACAATTTATAACCGCAAAAAATATATTTTATTACTCGCTTATATATTTCTCGAAGTGGCTTATAATGCCGAGCATTCAGAACTTAAATATTTTTATCATCGTATAACCTCATATCATGAATGACGTGATTTCCTGTTACACATTTCCGTTGCAACAAGATGTTCGCACATCAAATATAATGAAATTCACAACAATATTATATGCTCTGCAGTTTGCACTGGAATAACAGAACTAAATAAATACTTCTGTCTTCCTCCGACTTAGGTAAATATAGATAGAATTTTGTTGACTTAGGAAAGTGTTTGGTCAGTCACTATTTTACGATGAAGTGATATCTACTGTTCCGAATTCGCCTACTCCTTTTCTAATCTACTTGGGCACGTTTTGCTCCGTCAACTTCTTTTTCAAAACACTTGAATTGAAGCTCTGATAAAATTGCCTTCTATTTTTAACCACAACAGAAAAGGATGAATGTCTCACAGATGATAATCCAAGCGAAAATAACTGTGCGTAAAATACTGTAAAGTTGTAGGGATTCCCTGAATGTAATCTTCTTAGATTTCATTTTGTAAAATTGATGACGAAGGTTTTCTCTCAAATCTCTTTAGTCTTGAGAATTTAGAATTTATTGTTTAATTTTCCGGAAACTTTGGGGGAAATATAACTTGTAGTAAAAAATAAACATTTCTGTTTCATAACTGTTTTGTACATTTGTGCCCAGTATTATAAAGGACGAAGTAAATTTATTTCCAAAGTAAATTTATTTTATTTAACAAATTCTAATCGAATTATTACTCTTTATGACAGTAAAAGCATTGCTGTCAAAAAATCGACTGTCATTTAACAGAGTAAATTTTATTTACTTTGGGAGTAAATTTATTTGTCCTTTATAATACTGGGCATTGAAAAATTAAATTTCAACAACCACTTGTATATAACACTATTATTCAATTTTTTTTTTTTTTTGCGGTGCTGTTATTACCATCATGGCAATGTACCAAAATCTCACTTTTTTTTTCCGGTACAAAAAATATAGCCATCTTGGCGCATGCACGAATAAACTCAAGTCAGTGATCGTAAATACAATTATTGAATTAATTTGTATAATTTTTATTGAAGAGTTTTAATTTTAATTATGTTAGCATTTTTGTACTAATAGAACAAATAACTAAAATAGAACAGTTGCAAAATAAGAGCAAAAAAATTTTTGTTCTGTATTTTACTTAGGAAGTTTACTCATTGACAAACACTAATTTAAAGTTTTATTATTCCAGAGACCAAACAAGAACTGGAAGACCTGATGGCTGACATCAAGAAAACTGCCAACAAAGTCCGTGCCAAGTTAAAGGGTAAAGATCTACAATTTTTTTTTCTTTCTTATAATTTTAATCCTGTACCTTAAGCCCCACAGTTCAATTTTTGAAGTATATTATATTCTTTTAAAGTCATATGTTTCACGAATTTAAAAAGAAAATTTGTAAAAGGTCCTTCAATAGGGACATAACAATTTTGTATGTTGATAAAACACAGAATATTCCAGATAATGGGTTGAATTTTATTCCAAGTGTAGTACACATGTTGAATTTAACTATGAAATTGGATATCGCTTATGTAACCACCGCGAGCCCGTTGACAGCTTTGGACCCAATTTTCCACCACTCTTGCACACATTTCGACTGGAACACTGGCAATTCCGCGTCGAATGTAGTCTCTAAGCTCGTCTAACGTTGCTGGCTTGATGTGACCGCATAGAAATAAATCTAATGGCGTTAGATCGCATGAACGAGGTGACCATTCTTGAGATAATTCAATTTTCAAATTTCCCCTTCAATAATTCGATTGTTTGACCAACTGTATGACAGTTGAAACCATATATCATTGATGTGAAGCCCAACATGGCACGATAACGAACTCCATTGACGACGGAAACATGGTAATCGTTTTCATCGACGAAAAAATACGGCCCAATCACAACCGCATGAAAGCCACACCAGACAATAATTTTTTGCGGATGTAATGGAATCTCTTGAAGCACATGTGGGTTTGATGCTGTCCAATAACGCATATTTTGTTTTTTGACAAAGCCATTCAGCAAGAAATGAACCTCATCGCTGAAGATGATTTTTTAATGAAATTCTAAATTTTCTTGAAACTTGTCCGGAGCCCAATCGGAGAAGTTTCAGCATTTCAAATGATCAAGTGGCTTCAGTTTCTGAGTAAATTTCATCTTGTAACGGTGTAGGCCAATATATTTTATCAAAATTCGCCACAATGTGGTTTGAGAGATGCCCAATTCCTGAGAACGACGTGAAATAGACTGATTTGGCTCATTCTGCGATATTTTCGATATTTCGAACAGTGCGGCGACTCTTTGGCACTGGAACATCCAATAGTGAAAATATGGATTCAAATTTATCCACTATCGCACGCACAGCTTGTCAGGTGGGACGATTATTACGGCCAAAAATTGGAGTAAGCGCTCCTAATGCTACGACCACCGACTCAGAATTTCGGTAGTAATTTTCAATAATTTGCAAACGTTGATTGTTCGTGAACTTTACCATAATGAAAATGTAGACTATGAACAGGCCCCCACAACTCTCTTTGCCGTTCTACTAAAAATGTGTCTGCTGACTGAGCTAAGATGACATGAGAGGTGAGAGGAAATGTTTCAAGATGGCGGACACGTAGACCCGTAGTCAGAACGCGGTTTTAAACCCAGGCATGAGTCTATCTTATATATAACTATGACGACGTTTAAAAATCGATTAGGTTATAACACTGTTTTGACATGTTGTCATGGTTATGTATAAGCCAGACCTAGAACCGGGTTTAAAACTGCGTCCTGACTACGGTCCGTAGGGTCTAGTTGTCGATTGGAAAGCGTATGTATTTTAGTGTTGTGTCATTGAATACAGTATATAAATAATTGGCCGTATTCTGAAACACAATCAATAACTTATTATCGATCGATAAGATTTTTGACAAATAGAAACAATTGTAACAAGCGAATACTCAGAATTTTTGTCAGTGCTACCTACGTTCATTGGCTGAAATAGATAATGATCGATAAAAATTTATCGATTGAGTTACAGAATAGCCCCAAATAATGGTATGAAGTGATAGCCACGTGACAAATGAATATTCATCTAAAATGCCTGAAAGATGTTTTGTCCCGAATTGCAAGTCTGGTTATGATAGTTGTAAGAAAAAATATAGTGCTCATCCCGCAGCAGCATTGACTAATTTAAAATCATTTGATTTTCTAACGCATCCCAATTTATTAATTTTAAAAATGACAAAATTTACTGAAGTCTTCATCACTGAGAATGCTTCTAAAACCAATGTCTACAAAGAAACTATTGAGCACATCACAAAACATTACAAATTTAACTCTCTTTGCGATACTCATTTTATTCACAAAGTAAATTTGTATCAAGTCGTTCAAATGAAATCTAAATTTTGACAATGTTAATGAATTAAGTATAAAATAATTTAAAATAACGTGCTTTTGTTAAAAATAAATAAAAGTGCCCTTAATATATAAAGAAACTATTACGTTTGATGCATACGTTGTCAAACACTATTGGCCAGTTGCATCGCTGTCCCTTAAATTTTAAGTGTCGCTTAATTGAACAATATAGTATCAAGACTCGAAAGTCAAATGTGACATAAACATTGCTGTCATTATTCCGATTTGATTGAAACTTAAAATTCAAGCTACAGCGGTGCAACTGGCCATATGTATAATATAGAAATATAATATTTTCAACTGAATCCAATTTTCATTTAATTTATGTTTTTATGATCTATACATACTTTCAGAATTATATCATAATAAATAGACTTTTTTGGTTTAATTCTGTATATTTATTTTTATTTTTGACGTTTCGACTCTCTAACCGAAAGTCTTCATCAGAAAAAATGATACAAAAATAAACAAGGCAAGAAGGTATCTAGATAATTAGAAATTAAAAATTGAAAATATACAGATAACTAGATGTGAAAACGTGGATTCCACATTTAGTGCAAAAAGAATAAAATTCCTCTGGCATTTACCCAAAGTCTGAGGAAAAACCACGTAAAAACCTCAACAGAGGAATCAACGGTATGAGTCTTGACAATTATTATAGAGAAAAAAATTTAATTAAAATAACACATTAGGACGATGTCCCGTTTCTGCAACGCACAAAGTTCCAAGGTCCAAACATGTCATAAAAATTTTTTTTAACAGAAAAACTGAATTTCAATAATCTACATCTACATGAATATAACAAAAACAAGTGCCAAGACAAATATTTCACAAATCAGGTATAACTATTACAAATGAATAAAATAATATGAGTCTTGACAACTATTATAGTCAAAAAAGAAAGAATTAATATAACATTAACATACAAGGACGATGTCCCGTTCTTGCGGACGCACAAAGTTCCAAAGTCCAAACATGTCATAATTTTTTTTTTACAAAACTGAGATTTAATTATGTTCATGAACGTAATAAAAATAAAAATCAAGACAAATATTTTACAAATTATGTATGCCTATAATTGATTATTGGAAGCCAAACATTTGTCAACTCAAAACCATCAGTATGGTTGAAATTATTCGGATCTTTAATTATTTCAATCGCTTCCCTGACCAATCTACCATGAATGGATGAGTATCTTGCAATTACTCTTGTTTCTTCAAACTTGATGTCATGCAAAAACTCAATGGCATGATCAGCAACCGAAGATTTATCTGGATGATTGAGTCTTATGCATCTTCTATGTTCAGCAATACGTGTGCTTACACTTCTGCCCGTCTGACCAACATAGACTTTCCCACAGGTACAAGGAATCTTATAAATACCCGAAGATTGTAAAGGGATCATGTACTTGACAGGTCTCAAAAACTGACATGTTTGGACTTTGGAACTGTGTGCGTCCGCAAGAACGGGACATCGTCCTTGTATGTTAATGTTATATTAATTCTTTCTTTTTTGACTATAATAATTGTCAAGACTCATATTATTTTATTCATTTGTAATAGTTATACCTGATTTATGAAATATTTGTCTTGGCACTTGTTTTTGTTATATTCATGGAGTTGTAGATTATTGAAATTCAGTTTTTCTGTTGAAAAAAAATTTTATGACATGTTTGGATCTTGGAACTGTGTGCGTTGCAGAAACGGGACATCGTCCTAATGTGTTATTTTAATTAAATTTTTTTCTCCATAATTATTGTCAAGACTTATACCGTTGATTCCTCTGTTGAGGTTTTTACGTGGTTTTTCCTCAGACTTTGGATAAATGCCAGAGGAATTTTGTTCTTTTTGCACTAAATGTGGAATCCACGTTTTCACATCTAGTTATCTGTATATTTTCAATTTTTAATTTCTAATTATCTAGATACCTTCTTGCCTTGTTTATTTTTGTATGATTTTCATTTTTTCTGATGAAGACTTTCGGTTAGAGAGTCGAAACGTCAAAAATAAAAATAAATATACAGAATTAAACCAAAAAAGTCTGTTTATCATGTTTTTATGTTTCCTTCATTGACAATTTGAACAATTTTCTTGTAACTGAAAAGATATCTATATGTATTCTTGAGAATTTGAAACATTGTTAATGTACTGTTCAAATATTTCTCAATTATTGTTAATAACAAGTGATCTCTGAATTCATCCAATTCAGTTTCTTGTATAGGTAATAATTAAATATTAAATATTACTCAATGCAATATTAATTGAACAAGTATATCAATTTTTAATTAACGTCAAATATATGTTGTAAACACTACATATACGGTTAACTTCAATATACGCTATGTCAGTAGCGACGAAGGCGACTTCATGCGGTAGAAATTATAAGCTCTTTACTAAGACTGACTGGAGCTGTCAAAACAAATATAAAAGAGCATAAAGCCAAACTGAATTTTTGAGGCAAATAAATATGGAAAATCCTTTGAAAAAGTGGAAATCATCGGGACAAGGTTTAATTTGTTGGGTTCCTGAGTGTTCCCATACACAATTGCGCAATGGTGAACTGAAATTTTATCAATTTCAGAATCGCGTTTGGGCGTAAGACAATGTGAAAAAGTTATCTTCTTAGTTTGCTTTTATGCAATAGTACATACTATCAATCCTTGCACTCTTATGATATTTATTCAACTGTGCTGGACGATTCCAAATCATTGGCTGGTCAATCTTGAAGCAAATACTTTCTGTGTTAATTTATATGCAAACTGCAGCTGCATGTTTGCAGTTGCAACTAATATTAACAATTGTTCGACCTAAATTTACCTGTATTAATAAATTTTTACAGCAATCATGTAAAAAAACACATACTTATTATTATATTAGCGAACTTTAGAAATAAGCAGTTAGTGTTTCTTAAATTGTATAATGTTTGTACAGTATCAATATTGAATTATTAAAATTATATTCCAACAATATTATCCTTATAATAAATTTAAGACAAAATATCATGAATAAATCCTTATTAACGAGTTTCCACTCATTTGAATGAATGATGATTTCGGATAACTCGTATCTGGCAAGCAAATATTAAATCATCAGGCATGAATGATGCTGATTCCTTAATGAAGAATTCAAAACACACCAAATCAAGAAGTTTTGAATAGTCACACAGATTATTTTCAATTTATAATAATAGCTCTTGAATATCAGATGAAGTTATGTAAAATCATGAGAAAAATTAATATTGTTTATCGATTCAATATTCAGACAATAATTAAACAGAACATACAAAAAGTACACCCAAACATACATATTATCATGTCAAGTAGAAAACTATGTTTACACTTATAATAATTTACACATATCTCGACCAATACATTATACAAAGTCGGATTTGTTCTATCACTAAATATGCCAGGCGTTGCGCGCAAAGTAACTCCCGTAATATTACTATCTTCTTCGTTATTTTCAATTTCTTCTTCGTCGCTGACATGTAAACTTTGTATCAATTTTTTCTCTTTGCTCAAACTTTTGGATCCAAATATAGATGAATCAACTTCTTGAGAGCCGCATCGAAGTACTATTGTCATTGTAACAAACTTTCTGCTAATTCTGAGTGCCAGTTTTGCAAATCACGTGAATACGTCAAAATTTGTTGATTGTCACGATTTTGAATATATTAGTAAATAAACGCCAAGTGTCGCCACCAGGGCGGCGCTCGCGCCGCGCACAACGCTACTGACAAGGCGTATATGAATGATTTTGTATAATTTTGTAAGTTTAGTGTAGTTATCCATTAAACACTGTTGTAAAATAGGAACTACTGATGTAGGCGTCTGTAGCGGCGACAGTGCGAACTATAACCATCTCAGCAGATGCATTCTCGTGGCGAGTCAGGTTACCTACTATGTCTTGTACCGTGACTATGAATGACGTTTTGACTTTGCCAGATCATTAAAAATGTTTGAGGATGCGTTCGTATAGAGATACGAAGTTGTTATATCCCTATTGAAAGACCCCTTATTTCTAAGCACATTTAAGGTTACTCGTCCAGTACCTTGCAAGTCATGATAAAATTTAGGTTTTTGTTCTACCAAAATAAGGAAAAAAAATACTAGGAGCAGCAGTGTTAATAGAAACAAATGCTGTCAACAAATCAAGACAAAATCCGTAACCTCTAATTTTTTAAAAGCACATCGATATTGAAAAATAAGACACCTGTATATAATTTTAGCTTTCTGCACTCCTTCTCCATATAAGCGTCAAGTATGCAAAATCTCACATTTCTTCGTGTATGCAATATGCTTAAAAAAGATACAAAATTTTCTCTTCAAATATCAATATATAGATTAAAATGGGACACCTGTATATAATTTTCGCTTTCTACACACCTTCTTCATATAAACTTTAAATATGCCAAATTTCGTATTTTTTCGTGCATGCAATATACTCAAGAAGGGATTGGTAATTTTTCTGTTTACGTATCTATATATAGATATGTATTGTGTTTTAATTTTTTACAGCATTTATTCCTATCTACTGCTCCTAGCGATTTTTTTGTAAAATGTGATTGGGAAAAAGGCTAATTTATCATCTGATTGATTTCGTCACTGTTGTTGAATGAACTGCTGAATAAAAAATGAAGGAAATGAATAAATTTATAAAACTATTGTTTTCATTTATTAATATTTATAAATAATGTTCTTAAAAATTATTGTATTTCCATTAGTCAGCACAACTCAATGCCTTTTTTAAAGTGTAGTTATTCTACAGATTATCCAGAAATTAGTAAGGAATAAAATCTCAATATTCCTTGTATTTTTCGTGATTTTGCTAATTTGTCTGTTGGCTTTACAGTGATAGAACAGAATATAGAACAAGAAGAACAATCGAATAAATCTTCAGCGGATTTGAGAATAAGGAAGACGCAACATTCAACATTATCGAGGAAGTTCGTAGAGGTGATGACCGAATATAACAGGACGCAGACCGACTACAGGGAACGGTGTAAGGGTCGGATACAACGGCAGCTTGAAATCAGTGAGTAAATATACTATCTCCAACATAAATATCATTTTCCAACTGACATTTCCAGCTTCCTCTTCTTTTTATGACATTTTAATAGTTTCCCGGTACACTAAAGTACCGGATATTAAATTTTATTACATTTTCGGAATGTAGCCTTTAATTTCTAACAATAGAAATATATCAATTACGTTTCATGTATTTATTGTTTCTACTTTTTATTAAAAAATATCCTAAAGTAGAATTCTCAAATTGGTATTTAAAAATTAAAATTAGTATCTAATGAAATTTTGAAGGATAAATATGAATCTTGTTTTTGTTCCTCAGCGGGAAGACAAACAACCAACGAAGAATTAGAAGAAATGCTGGAACAAGGCAATCCAGCCGTCTTCACTCAGGGGGTGAGTAAAAAATTCAATATTAATAATAATTCAGTCAGCAAGTACTCTTATTGCAATATTCATACATGTAAGAAAACCGTATCATGTCATGCTCATTGTACAATTATGACATGATGAATAATGTGTAATATTTTGTGTGTATAGATTATTATGGAGACGCAACAAGCGAAACAAACATTGGCTGATATAGAAGCGCGACACGCAGATATCATCAAACTGGAGAACAGCATCCGTGAATTGCACGATATGTTCATGGATATGGCGATGCTCGTTGAAAGCCAGGTATGGAATTATCTTTTTCATCATTTTGTGTAGTCTACACTTGGTATTTGATTTAAATTAACCAGAAATTTACGCAAAGAACAAATAATGTAAATGAAAAATATCTGTTGCCTGAAATTATTTCACGTGACGATTTTCGTGAATTTCAGCCTTTATTAAAATTAATAAAGTAATTACCTAGTCAACACAAACTTTGAGTAAATATGTAATGGCCAGTTGCACCGCTGTTCCTTGAATTTAAAGTATCGCTTAACTGAACAATATCGCATCCAAATGTGACATGAACATTGCTGTCATTATTCCGATTCGATATTTTTTGTTCAAGTGAAGCTTAAAATTTAAGCCATCGCGATGCAACTAGCCATAAGTGATATTAAAAATAAAATTAGAACGACAGTATTACTTGACAACCGCTAGATTTAGTTGTTTTTCATCCATAGACTTCTGTATATTATTTTTAATATATTTAAATTTCAATCACAATTTTTTCAATATTTTTTTATTATGTAAGAACATAAAACTAATAAATGGATGAGTTCACAAGAAAATACGCTATTGAATAGACATAAAAATATGTATAATTCTATTTGAAAAAATATAACTTTGTGCTGTGACTTGAAAACCACTGGTTTAAAAAATATTTTTGCACGATTGGGCGTTTTCATGTGTTTACCGGCCCTGTATTTGAGGTGGTATGTTGATTTTACCAGAAAACTGTGGTTACTATGGTTATACTGACTTACCGCCCATGGGCAAAGGTAGTAAGTAAAAAATTGTGAATTCTCACAAAAAAATATTTATTTATTTATCTTTATTTATAATTGAATATTCAGACTAAAATGTCAAACTTGACAGCTGACAGCGATTAAACAATCATCAGTAGTAATTTAATTTCAAAAAAAAAATTCGGACCCATATTTCGGATCTTCCAATCGTGCAAAAAAATTTGTAAGCATCACGGTCAATAAGTACAGTACCGATTGCGCCAAGGCTCGGCCTCCAAACTATTATTCTCAATCGGTAAACTGTACTTTTTGACCTTAATACTTAAATAGCTATTTAATCTATAATCGAACGGCCCCTTTGGTCTGCTACAACTTTGTTATTTAGTGGATTTTTGTATCTATAATAACTTCCGAGTAAAATCATGTGCCCAACTTTCGATTTCCCCCATACAAAACATTTTTTTGTTATCGCCTCAGTGTTTATTTGCCAAAGTTTATTATAGAGCTAATAGTCCGTGAGACAGGGCATGCATTTTTCGATGATTACCGCTCACTAGTAACTTCGTGAGTGACTTCATTGTGATGAGTCCGACAGCTTTCACATTCGACGAAATTCTTGATTTGGGAGCGTTTTTCAACGAGGGCTAATTGAACCCGTCAATTTCATCCTTAAAAATGTATTACCGTCATATTGATGTTACACTAATCGAAAGATTTTTTGATTATAAAATGGAAAATAATATTGTCCGACATGAATATTGGGGGCCAGCGATGAGTCCGACAAGCCGCACTTGTCACAAGTACGTTGGTATGAAAACGGATTACTTTGAGGACGTGTTCAATTATTATTTTTCTAAAATTTGGTCATTTTGTCCGACAAATTTTCGGGGGCGTTTTCTCAGTCCGACACTGAAAACGTGTCAGGATTATAACAGCTCTTTCATCAATGATCGCTTGTCGGACCAAAATTTGAAAACATATTGTCCGACAGACATATTGGTTCTTATCGTCAGTCCGACAAGAAAACGCTCGCACATATATAACTCAGTTTTTGACGTATTTAATATCAAGAGATAAGTAATGGACGTTGTTTATAAACTAGTAATGAATAATTCATCAACAAAATAATTGAAAAAGAGTAAAGTTGGAAATCCAAGTAGAATTAAATTGGTATTCGATGCTCCATCCGAATCTAAAATTAGGATAAGTGGTTCCCATTCAAGATTTTGAAGTGACTTTCTCCCCCGACTATAAGAAGGGAAGAAAAATCTTTAAAAATTTTCTTCAGCCATTTCCCATTCGGTGCATATTTCTCCAGAGATACTTCAAATATGCCATATCTCACATGCCAAGTCTCACATTACATCGTGTGCGCGGTACAAAGTTTTCTCTTCACGTCGTAAAATTAAAATGGGACACCTGTATGTGCTTTCAGCTTTCTGCACTCGATCGTATAAACTTCAAGTATGCCAAATATCAAATTTTTTCGTGCATGCAAAATGTTTGAAAAGGTATACAAAGCTTCCTCTTCACACTCCTCCGTGCATGCAATATGCTTAAAAAGATGTCGAAAGTTTGCTCTTGATGTATTAATATATAGATATCACAGTTGAAAATAAATTTGAATGATATTTGAGGTGATTATCACAGTATACTGACTTCATATTACACATTTGATTCCAAAATAATATTAATATATAGGTGCACAAGCCTTTTTTTTATTATTTATAATCAATAATCATACTGACTTGATATGCATTTCATAATATATGTATATGCCTATAAACGCAGCCACATTCATACCACATACTTTTGCTTTTCCTGAAGTATTGCCCCACTTAAATTATTGTCGGGCATGTATACAGTAATGTTCTAGACACTATTTGAATGGAAAATAAAAAATATAGGGATGAGCGGTCATTGATGAAGGAACTGTTTTAATCCTGACACGTTTCCAGTGTCGGACTGAGAAAACGCCCCCGAAAATTTGTCGGACAAAATGACCAAATTTTAGAAAAAGAATAATTGAACACGTCCTCAAAGTTTCAGACTAGCGGTAATCCGTTTTCATACCATCTTACTTGTGACAAGTGCGGTTTGTCGGACTCACCGCTGGCCCCCAATATTCATGTCGGACAATATTATTTTCCATTTTATAATAAAAAAATCAAAAAATGTAATGAAATTGACGTGTTCAATTAGCCCTCGCTGAAAAACGCCCCCAAATCAAGAATTTCGTCAAATGTGAAAGCTGTCGGACTCATCACAATGAAGTCACTCACGAAGTTTCAAGTGAGTGGTAATCAACGAAAAATAGACTATAATAGACTATCGCATATACGTATATTTAAAAATCGTCTTAATTATCTTCTATTTAGTTCAATAAAAATTTTGCAACAGTAAATAAGTGACATTACATATTCTAATCAAAAAGCTGCTAAATAAAACAGCTGATTGAAACAATTGATACTAATTTAAATCAAAATGATTTCTGCAACTATTGTTATTAATAACGTATCAAATCCAAAACTGAACTGATAACAATTGCAATGCACGTTATATTCCGTGTTCCACAATTAAATTGCATGCAATTTAAAGTTTTATTTAATGCATAATTTGTAATTATAAAATTTGTAGCTACTGATAAATCAGTGTATTTACTGATTGTTATCCGTTCAGATTATATTTTTTTTTATTCCTATGTTTTATTGTTAAAATATCATTTGGAAAACAAAAAACTTATCTTTGTTCAAATAATTGATTTCAAGTTAATAATTAGAGCTGGTTTTTCTTCCATAATGATATTTTGCCAATTTTTAGCCCATTAATCAAAATCTAGCTGTGCTCTGATCTAAAGAAGAAAAAGAAGATGTCGAATGCGATTGAATATATATATGTTTAAAATATATATATACTGTTTCTTTGAGCAAGTTGGGCTGATTGCATGCATTTTATCTATTTTCATTGCATCTATAATTATTATTGAACTAACATTATGTAACTCAAAATAAAAGATTCTTGAAATTATTATTTTTCGGTTATATACAAATAATCATAGGGATTCTGTAACCAAGCGTTAATTCACGTCGAGCGTTAACGTGAACTTAACTCCCGTTTTGTCATTTTCGTATTCTGAACCTGAACGTTGATTAAAGTTCACGCCGATAGTCGACGTTAGGTCACGCTAGCCAATGGACAGCGTTAAGTGTTACGTTTTCAGGTTATTTAGATAAGAATAGTAGAAATATCCAACTTCTTCTACAAAATGAGTCAAAGAAACAACATTCAGCGATAAAGATTAGCGAATTCGACATTGATCTCACATAAAAAGATCAAACTTTCAAGAATTAAAAAATTTCCTCGGACTCAAGATTTGAATAATTACTCCAAGACCAAATTTGCAAAATCAAGAAATACTCCAAATTCTTCAGTGCGAGTTTGAAAGTAGCTCGATGTTTTAAAGTATCTATCACTTCTATTTGAATCGTGAATAAAGATCAGATAATTATATCAGTCTATCTTATGAATTGAACAGTATATATTCTAGGAAGACAGCTCAATTTGTCAACGTGCAGATATGACTGAAGTCTTAATAAAATAAGAATGAAATATTATTCTTCAAACAAGATATTTACTGATGTCATCAAGAGATTGATTCTTGAAATAAAAATTTTAAATGTAGATATCTTAACGCATATTTCTCAATTCGTTGATTCCAGTCTTTCTGTTCTTATAATGAAATTTTACTTTCCAATTGAGATATTCAGTGTTGTGATCAACAAAATTGATTGTTGGAATTGAAAATCTTCTAACTTAAATTTTTCTTCGCTCTGTTAAGGTCTCACTAAAATCCATTCTCTGCACCTATACATACATAGGTAATACTTTTTTCATTAACAAATTCATCAGAATAGAACGCTTTGTCTGTTTCAATTTAATTTTTATAACCGATGAACTCAACTTTCGTTGATCTAGTTCTCTAGTACAAACATTAAATCAAGATTTAGTTGAGCTTCTACTTGAACCATCACTGAAAAATCAGCATACATTACCGCGTTCTTGATATATATATCTTGCTTTTTTTTCCACTATTTTCGTTTATGAAAAGATGCTGGATTATATGCTGCAAAATGAATGCTTTACAATTTGGAAGCTTGTATAACATTTTATATAAATTGGAAATAGTTTTTTGAAGCATTTATTGGTTAAATGAATATGTCAAATAGTTTTCTTTATATTTACGAGACTGAATAACACTCCTTTCTCTCCTCTATTTTCTTCATAATAACCAGATCACACAGTACATTTTTCACCCAGAAGATTAAAAAGTATGAAATGTCAAAATGAAATATGACGGCAAATTGTTCAATTTCTTATAATTTGATTGGCTGAATTTCACGCATTTCATAGAATTTGGAATGAATTATTTAACGCTAGCGTTTATCTAACGTCAGTGTGAATTAACGTTCAACTTTCACGTTGACATTTCAGAATACCAGCTTAACGTTAGGGCGTGAAAACTATTGACGTTAAGTAACGCTGGCGTGACTTAACGCTAGGTTCTAGAATCCCTATCAATATCCAATATATCACAACTCAATGAGCTATTTTCAATGGTATCTAATTATTCTTTGAATTTTTTTCCTATTGTCTCAGGAAAATTGGTTTTGTATCCAAGAATCTTTTTCTCTAACTCTGTATTTCGGCTTTCAAATATTCAAATACTAATTGGGCAATTCTGTTCTCTTCTCGCTTGCCTGCGGTGCTTCTGTCTTGCTCGTTCAGGGTGAAATGATAGATCGCATAGAATACCACGTGGAACACGCCGTGGACTACGTACAAACCGCCACCCAAGACACCAAGAAAGCCCTGAAGTATCAGAGCAAAGCTAGGCGGGTGAGTCCGACCATTTTGTTTAGGCTAAGAACCAGCGAACACTCTGTCCCGCTTCTAATTTTTTTCGTTTCTTTTTGTTTTTGTTATTCCATACTCCGACGCCGCTGCGACCTCATAAATCCATCATCAAATTCTCCTTTATTCCTCTTACTTCAATCTCTTTTGTAACATACTAACTCTCTTGTATTATATAATGTGTTATACATAAACTAACACTACGCACACAAAAACTTGTGTGTGGTATAACATGAAACATGTATCTACGCGACTGTATGTTGTGTGTTGCCTTTGTCATCGCTGGAACTAACTTTTGTCTATACCGTTTAATTGTTTTGCCATTGGTTCTATATCTGTGTCTATAACTGGATGCGGTGTCGTTTGCTTGTGACCCTAACCGAACTGTTTCGTGTGGTGTGCTTGCATTAACTAACCCTTGTATGGTTACGTTTTGTGCGGACGTGACTTTCTTGTCTCTGCTGTGATTTTCCTCATATCCTAAACCTCAATGAAACCAATCCAACGCGCCAATCGTCCGACTGAACGGACCTGGATGGAACACCGTCGCATTTACAACAGGGTGAACTCGTGGATCGAATCGAGTTCCATGTGAATCAATCAACGAATCATGTGGAAATAGCTAAAGGTGAATTGATCATGGCTGAAGGGTATCAAACGAAGGCGCGCAAGGTAAGGTGTCCTAATGTCTCTAGATGCTTGTTCCGTCCCAAGACGTCATTTTGGCGACGTCAGGTTTTCGCATCGCGGTCGGTGCATGCTGTAACGCGCACGATTTTCTTTTCATAATTCAATTCACAAATTGTACATTTTCTGTCATCACACACTCTACCTTAGGCCTGCTTCTCATTTATTTGTTGGCTTTGTAGTTGTTAATTTATGTTTCTTTTTTTTGTTCTGTTCACAGAAAAAGATCCTGATCATAATCTGCCTCATAGTCGCAATCATCATTTTGATTATCATTTTGTCAGTCCTTTTATAAAGCTTCGGAACTCGCCACCGGAAGCCTAACTTTACCGGAGCAGCCGTCAGCGGCAACCGTCACGTGATGTGTTCAGCCAAATGGTGTCGTGGGACCACACTGCAATGTTCAAGTCGCACATTCTTCGGTTCCGCTCCCCATGGATACAGAACCAAGCAATATGTCATATTGTTATAACAAATACTGTAGACTGTAGTCTAGATTGATGTGAATAGCGAATCTCTCGTATCCGTTATCCGTTCGTCCGTGTATTAGTGTGTTCATGAGAATCTGTATGTGTACGTTAGAATGCGTTGAGTGATGCTTGTTTGCGAATGATGAAGGCTTGTGTAATCTGCAAAGAAACGCGAATACACATCTCGGTCAACAAGATGATGGTTTTCCTGATACATATGATGACAAAATGTGGCATACACACAACGTGCCGTCGACATCTGTTCAGACTTGTTTGTTTACTACTCTGTTTGTTGTTGTGTCTGTGCTTGGTCCTGCAGAAGAAGATCATGATCCTCATATGTCTCACGATTCTGGCCATAATCGTGGTGTCAACGATTGGCGGCTACTTGGGCCTGCTGTGAGGCGCTGGCGCGAGGTGAGCTGTTGCCTGTTGTTGTTGTTTTTGTATTGTTAGAGTAGTATACGCGTGTACAGTTGCATCACGTCATGTTGTTGGTTTGTGTGCTATGCGCGCGGTCGGGCAACACACTTGGGTGGGTGTTGCAGGTGCCGCTGCGCTGGTCGTGGCCGCCGCCTCCGTATCATCGTGGCCGTCATCTCCATATCGTCGTCGTCGTCATCGCAATGCCGCCGCCGCCGCCTCAGCCGCCGTCGTTGTTGTTTGTTTGTCGTGCCTCTGATGACGTCGTCGTCGACGACGGGGCGCGCGCCGCCACGACTTTCCAGCGGCCTCCACGCGCCGCGGCACTTTGCTTTCTGCATCGTGTCGCGGTGTATTCACAATTTTGAACTTGTTTGTGCCCATGTACAAAATTTTATTAGCATTGTTACAATTGTCTTTATCGATTAATGTAAAACAAGGAACGTTACACCACAAGCAGTTGCTGTAGCAATAATATACATAATTATGTGAATTTGATCTTTTTCATCTTTAAGAAGTGTGATACTTGTACCAAAACAGTAGTGGCGGTTCGGGCAAACGAAAAAGCACGAGCGAATTTGCCAATCCAGCTGAACTATTTTTTGGCGCTTTTATTGCGTCGTTTGTTGGTATACTGATCAAATCAGTATTGGCATCTGCACGCTCTCTTTCGTTTCAAGCCCGACCACTTGGTGTATTATATTAATATAACTAGAGTGTAATCATTGCTCCTACCCCAGCTGTGTCAGATGATATTGGTAACTAATGTGTTTAATTAACCATTAACAAAAACAATTCTCTTGTACATGTTTATGTGTAGCAAGTTATATGTATTGTCCTATTCACTTGTCCATTCTGAACCTGTCATCATCTTGCTCACTTTCATCCAGCTCCCTATTGTATTATTATCTTCCTATCTTGTAAAATCAGTATCCACTGTTCATTCCCTTCTTTCCAACAAACACACACATGTGCACATTACTACATACATAAAGACACAATTCCATTGAAATGCGTCTCATCGAGATAAAATAGTCTCGCGCGCACTTGTACAAATTGTCTTTTGGTTATATATTTCCGTTTAGTCGTTCACGTAAGCTTTCAAAGATCTCTGATGATTACCACGTAATAAACTAGTCGTCGTGTACTTTTAAAATAAAGTAAACTTTTAAAAAACGTAAGTCTTTCGCCAATTCTGTGAGAGCATGCGTGTAGCGTTAGTTGTAGCGTGTAAAACGTGTAACATTAGCGTATGTAGCTAGTTTTATACTTGTGTGTGTTTAAGCAGAATAAACTGCAGGCGGAGCACGTTCTCTTTCTCCTTTCATTCTTCGTAACATAATGATGATTCTTGTAAGTGTCAATTCGATTGGAACGCTGCTGCATTTACAAACACATATAACATTTAAAGTTTCCCACGCGCGCGCGCCTCATTTTTCCCTTGATATTTTCCTATAGGTGTTCATATTGTTAAAAATTTTCACTTTGCCACGGTCCACACCTTCCCCAATTGACCTGTTGCAGTAAACATCACCCACTTCATCCGGGCGCGCACGTGAACAAGTGAGATTATACATTATATTAAAACTATTTATTAATATATCGTAGGTAGGACGTAAAATTTTTATCATCAATGAACACATTTAGATAGCCGTGGAGAATATACAACGGTATATTCTTCTTGCATACGTGTTGTATAAATTAATACATTACATAATATATAAATGTAGTCCGTGACGATTATAAGCGGTAGTGTGCAGACAACACATCCCTCATTCCATACTCCTGTATCCTGTTACTAAACTGGTCCTTAGTGCTTCCTGGTGCGTCCTGTATCACTGCCTGCCCATATCCTCACTTCACTCATGTGTCCTTGTCTGGCTCTGTCGCCCACTCTGTGGTGTAGTTTACTCTATTAGGCTAGGTGTCAGAATATGTGTGCATTCGTGCAAAGAAAGTTTCCCTGGGTCCCATTGGGCGAGACAACGTTCCGAGCACGCGTCTCCTAACAATGCATATCATACTTTGTTGTTAAAGTATCATTGCTAATACTGTACATACACTAGTAGTTGACCCTTTGCCACCCGAACCTTTGCATTCCCGCTTTTTTCCTCTCCTCGTTCTGAGCGCGAGCAATTGACGCTGACATAAATATGTATATTAGACAATAATGAATTGAGTATTGAACGAATATATACATAAATAAATAATATATATAAAAATATAATTTTGTAGATATTGTGAATTTATTAAATGTAGTAATGTCTCCGCGACACATTGCTGTATTCCATGTACCTTACCAAAAACCATTCGTATCTTCACCACTTGCCTCCCAAGTCCAACGTAATAATGTACAACGTTTTAAACGATATTCACGCGTTGACTCGCCCGTGGGACCATCGTTATAGACGCAGGGAGATCAATATTAAAAACTTATAAATAAATATATAAAATATACATATATCTTCTGTACATTTCGAAATTGGAAGTAAAAATTATAATACATCTTCCAGATCATTAACATGTTGTTTCAAATATTCGCATATGGCTTGTATTTTTTGGTTGATGTTTGATTTGAGCTGGTTAGTATTTTAATTTAAGCACATCATCAATTTTATTTATGTAAATATTGAAGGGGTGAATCGGTGAGCTAGTTTAAAATAGATGTTTTTGTTTTTTATTGAAAGATTCTTATTTCTACTGTGCAATGTAATACTTACCTGATGAAAATTATATATTAATACATCTTTATTTTATCATTTATCAAACCATATTTTAAACGGTAATAATCATCATGCATAACAGAAAATCTGGGACAAAATTATGAAACATACATATCTTACATTATAAAATTATTAATCCAAGTAAAATGTGGGTTGAAACTACAATTTCATATTCTATCGCTTAATCTCATTGTGATTTACAGAGGTATGGGATGACATGCGAAAATATGGAATAATTTGACAGGTATTTGCAATAAATTGACTATAGAAAAAGTACATCAATGACATTTATATACAGGATGTTTTTTTGAGTATCTTGAGAACTGATGTAGTTAGAAATCTGAAATTTTGCACATGGGCCTTAATGATAATACCGAGTTAATCAAAAATATTCTCAAAATGGCGACACTTCTGGCTATACCGGAAGTCGACATCAACTTTCTTATTTTAAATGGAGCATCCTACATTTTATTATATTTTTTTAATGGGACTTTATTATTATCTTTCTAATTTTAATAATTATTTATTGCATAAATTGTTTTCCTAATAATTAATTACTCTATTAAATTTGATATTATTTTTTGTTGATATCTCATCTATGGTAGTGAAATCAAACAAATTGGCAGTTTCAAATATCTAGGAGCTATAATAGAAAAAAATGGAGGAATAGAAATGGAAATAAACAGTAGAATACAGACAACAACGAAATTACTCTTCTCTCTAAACAAGGCAATACGCAACAATAAAAACATATCTAAAAGGACTAAAATGACAGTTTATAAATCAATTTTCGTACCCACGCTAACAAACGAATGTGAAACATGGATTCTGAATAAAAGGCAGAAAAGTAAACTACAAGCAATGGAAATGAAATATCTTAGAAAAGTAGTAGGAGTAACTAAATTGGACCAACAAAAAATAGAGAAGTCAGAGAAGAACTACAGATTACTGAAATTAAGGAAATAATTGAGAACAAACACTTGAAAAGAATGAACAACGACAAACAAGTTAAAAGGTTATGGCAAACAAAAGTAACAGGGAAAAGAAGAAAAGGCAGACCGAAGAAGAAATGGGACAAAAACATAGATGAAATATTGGCGGACAAGAAAATCACTAAAGAAGTAAAAAATATAACTAGAAGAAAGAACGACTGGCATAAACTCATCAAGGACAGAAGCTAGAGGAGGACAGAAATCTCAACTTCGACACCCAACCCAGGGTAGAAGAAGAAAGATTATATATATGTACCTCAGAAACCTTTAGAAATAGATACATGGTTCTAAAGCCCTGTTCAGACTCACTTGAAATTCGAGTCTTAAGAAGGAGAGGTAAAATTTGAGTCGCTTGCCAAATAGCGGCGCTGCTATTTTGAGTCTTACGAAGTAAGCGTTGTCGTTTCCTCCTCATTGATAACTTCTTGGTAATCTATGTCTTTGGCTTTTATTATTATTTGCATCATTTAACTCTTTTTAACGTATTTGGAATGTGCAAAAGGCAGAAAAGTATAGCAAATACATTTCTTTCTTTAATTATTGCTGATTTGGAAACGAGTTTAAAAACAATCCAAAAAAGAGACTGTACTAAAAAACAAAGGATATGTAGAGAAAGTCTTTATTTACCGTATAAGAATTGAGAACAGAATATTTACAGTCTTTTAAGAACTTTTTGAGAATTTAATTAGTGATATTCAAACTCTAATAATTCAGAAACAGTTTTTTATCATTTTATGAATGGAATAATTTTCTTAATAATTCAATATGAATTTCATTTGAATAATCTACTACAAGAGTACCATTGGAATAAATAAATTTTTAAAGGATTTTATTTTAAAAGTGGAAGAAGATATACATTTTGAGGCAACAAACAAGCTATACACGTGTGAACGGCCAAGACATAAAAATATTTTGCTTCTTCTTAAGCCTCAAATTCTCAAGTGAGTCTTGTATGAGTCCACATCTTAATGACAAACTTGTCTTGTTTTTTACAGTAAAATTTAAAGCTGTAATTGTCAATGGGGTTCTCGATTTAAGAAATTTGAATTTTTTAATATTTTAGTTCTCAAATTTTGAAGCCACTTTATACACATCATGTATAGTATTCATGAAAATAATTGACATCATGAAAACCTTATCTCATTGTTTGCACGTATGCATAAAATCAAATTTTTTCAACAATGTGAATTTGAGATATTCATTTTTAGTAGCTGTATACTTCTGTCAAAAAAGTTTTAAAAATACAATTATTCCAGAAACTGCTTATAATAAAGCAATAGTTATTTCAGTAAAGTTCGCATTAAAAAATAGAGCAGAACTCAAAAATATTATAAAATAAAAGATGTTCCATTTAAAATAAGAAAGTTGATGTCGCCATTTTGGAAATATTTTAGATTAACTCGGCTTCATCATTAAGTTTCAGATTTCTAGAAACAGTTTTTTTAATGTTATTCTTGTCAAACTATTCGACATTGTAGAGAGAATAGTGTCGGATTTGCTGACATAAAAAGATATTTCAGTCCTGCAATGCATCATGGGAAATGTGTCAAGCGGTGGCACCGCCAGCAGTGTATCTTGGATACTTTGTGACTCATGTCCTAATTATACCAATTTTAATTTTGTTTACTAGATAAATTAAGCACCCGAGGCACAATGTTGGCGGCGCCACCACTTGACACATTTCCCTTGAATGATTCAAAATCGATAGCTTACATTATAAAATAAGAAATACCTTAAATTTTATATTTTCAAGCTTTAAGAATAATTTTATTTTGAATGAATGTAAACTGTTAGTTTATAACTTCATCCACATACATAGTAATTATTATCTACACTGCCGTGGTATGATAAATACTAGCCCCAAGTGAAATATTGGCCAAAAAATATATTCCTTTACTTGTTTGTATAGGCACTTTATTTCAAGCCTTCACACAATTACAGTAATTGGCACATTTTTGTGCAAATATTTTACATTCAATTAGTTTTAGATTTAGAATTAAAATAAGGACAAATTACAGAATCTTCTTGATCTGTAAGTATTGTGGCATGAGCTACTAAACCTAAATTGTAAAATCCATCACCGTTCATGAGCTCGGGCCCCTTCATTCCATGACTCTTTATGAAATTGACTGCTGTGTCTTCATCTACTTTGTTCATATATAAACTACAACCCCAAGTCAGTAAAACCATTGGCTACAAAAAAAGAAAAACAGTTTTAAATCCATGAATTTTTTTTTTTGCAACTTTAAATTTTGAACAGTAATATGTTGCAGAATAGTTGTCAAATATTTTAATTTTTTCTGACTCGCTTGATCTATCTTATCTCAGGATTTGATTTTGTTTTAAAATGAATCAAAATTTTGAGCCAAAGTTCGGTTTAGCAGCCGCATTTATTCCTAAAGATATGTTAAGATGCATGATTTTAAGCCTCTATGAAGATATTTAAAAGTACATAAGATCACAATAAAGATGTGTTAAGAATTGCAGTACATGAAGGAAAATAAAACATTTAAGTCTCTGCTTCAAAGCAAATGCCCCAACGCATAGCTTATATTATGTTTCGTCTGAGTATTATACCATGAACTAAACAGCGTAAATATATTAAGTTGAACTCTTAATTACATGAACATAGGACTTTTTATACTAATTTTGAACATAGAATTGTTTCTTACCCGCTCTTGTGTTAGGTCTGAATTAGCAGCTATAAGATGCTTCCACATACAATTTTTCACAATTTTTTTAAGTTTGAAAACTTCTTTTTTGTTTGCACATGGATGGTATAACATCACAACTGCTCCGTGTTCCAAACAATGAAGCCATCTACGGACAGGGACGTGAGTATATTCTCCATAAAAAGGCCACAATGGACGATGATGGCCACTAGAAAATTCAGGTACGATTGTTCCAATAATTTTAAAATATAATTAATATTAAACTTACAAATTTGGTATTTTCTGAGAATAAATGATAGTCGTGTTCATGCAATAGTGCTGAGCCTAGAATTGAAAAAAATTGAAAGCAAGTGATGAAATTTTAACATTTATAGCAAAGGTAAAGATTTTAAAAATTGGTCAATCGGACAAATTCTTTTGATCTGTTGTTATTGCTGGGTTTTCAAGGTGATTCAAATGATTACAATTTTATTACCATATGCAATACTTGTTATTCAAATTTTATTTCTGATCTAAAAATAAAAAAATCGATCAAAAATGCGTCCGTATTCCAATTTGATGTTGTTTGAGAGTTAGATAAGTAAAATTGTAAATAAGCAATTATTTAATAAGATTAGTTCAGATTTTTAAATTATTTTATAGTGTACAACACACATTTTTCTATAATTATAAGCAAAGTTTCATTTGAAAACTTTGGAAAAAAAATATGGTCGTGAAAGTGAAATTATTAAATTGCGTATTTGGGTTATACAACGAAAGGTGGAGAGGATATATGCAAGAAAAATTGATTACGGGCACTCGATTGATTTGTATGTTGTTTGTTGCGAGTAGAGTTGGCAAGAACTATAATTAAAATTTTAAAAATAAAAAATCATAGATTTTTTTATTACATTAGTTAAGATTTTCATGGACTTTTTCAATTTTTGAATATTGTATACAAAATAAAGTAAAACCATTAGTATTTTATCTTTATGTGGGACTAATACTTTTTTTTATCATAGCACATTTAAAATTATAGCACGAATATAGAATAAATATTGTTTTCTGAAGAAGATCCTTGGTCAAAGGATCGAAACGTCAAAGTTTCAAATAAAATATACAAAATTTAAAATCAAAAGTAGTTTTTATAGAATAAACGTGTTCACAACATGGAAATTCAATGTTTTACAAAATATCTCAAATATATTAAATAATCACTAAATTGAAATCGTTATTTCGTTCTGGAATAGAAATTTAAATTAAATTAATGGAATATACAAGAAAAAAATTCAAATTTAGATCAATTTTTTCTCTCGATTGCATACGAGAAACTTTTCTGAATGGGTTGTTCAAACGAATGTGAGACAAGTTAGTTTAGCATTTGTGCCAATATCATTTGAAGTGATTTTCATGCATGCAGATTATATATTATTAACATTTTCAGTTGAATCAGGAATATATTTTATAATTACCACAAAACCTGGAGGAATATGACTGCATTGTTGGAGAGGCTCAATAGAAGAATCAGTCTTATATTTTTTTCTTTCGAAACATGTATAATCCGCAGCAGACCCGTTCCAGTCAACTGTGAGATTCGTCTGTAATAAATAATTGGTCATCATTGAACAAAACATGTTTAATTTTGAATGAATATTAATTTTAGATTTTGGGTAAAACATCTGCTTTTAAATACGATACCGAAACCTTTTTCAATATTTTACTTTCAAAGATTCCATATTGTACATGAATAAAATTATGGAAAGTGTTGAATACAATAATTTTTTGACTAATTTAAAATCTTACTTTTCCATCGTCACAACTTTTGTCTATAACACCCATCTTTATTCCATGTTTCTCATCATGTAAATCAGTATTTGAATGGTTTAACCCTGGGTGTAACTTAGATTCGTCAACATGATCATTTGTGTCAACAGAGCCAGGATCAATTGGAAACCAATTTCCTTCCCAATACTTTTCCGGAATCCCTAAAATTATAAATTATGCCTTTTCCTCTGAATAATATATATTTTTAGTACCTAGTCCACACTGAAGTAAAATAAGTGATGAAAACAGAGTAAAAATCGTTGTTGCGGTCAGCATTTTAAAATACTTAAATAATAATGACTAATAATAGTTTAATCAGTTCTTAATGTACTTTTTATAGAACACAATTAACTTTAATCACAGTACAAATTTTATGAATGTTTAGTAAACCATATAAATTATTTTCTTTTTCAATATGTTTTGATTCATTCGAATTTGACATACGTCATTAATGACATTTAAGATGTTTACAGAACGCATATGCATGCAACCATAGAGTTATAAATATAGAGAGAACTTGAATTTGCGCTGGTGAAATCACTAGGAGAAATGTTCAACCATTTTAGGATGAACCGCATTGTTAACTCGCCGTGGGAACTGATTCTATAGTTTATTCCAGTTAAGAACGGTTCACTACGATAAAAATCGTCAGTTGCATCATTTCTCAGTCGTTTATCAATTATAATAGAAAGATTTATGTAGTTCAAAGATTCAAATTTGTATTTATTCAAGTAATTATGTGAATAGATTTGTTGCTTTTATTTCTTCAATTCAGGCAACTTGTTTTATATCCTGCATTTATTTACTGTGAGTGAATCGTGTTCGCGTTTCTATCAACCAGAAGGCTTAATCCCTTAAATCCTAGTCCCATAAGAATCCTTGAACCCTTCCTAATTGAAAATAAAAGACAAAACAGTTTCAAACGGAACGTGCTAGCGGGGAATTTATTTTTAAATAGACTTTTTTGATTTTAATTCTGTATATTTTATTTTATTTTTGACGTTTCGACTCTCTAACCGAGCGTCTTCATCAGAAAAAATGATACAAAAAATATCATTTTTTCTGATGAAGACGCTCGGTTAGAGAGTCGAAACGTCAAAAATAAAATAAAATATACAGAATTAAAATCAAAAAAGTCTATTTATTATGATATAATTCTGAAAGAATGTATAGATCATTGAATTTATTTTTACTTTTGAAAACCCTTAATTTAATTCAAACAGCTGATATTTATATGGTTCATTCCAAGATGACTACCAGATCTTCTGGTTCCGTTCCGTGCAATTAACTGTCATGCCCATTAAACAAATTTTATGTTCCTTCTATTCCATTTTGTAATTTTGTATGCAACAATTAAATTCTGATTTATTAATTGTAAAATAATGCTATCATAAAAAATTAATGTTCTTAATTTCTTTGATTGTAAATAATCTGAGTCAAAAATAATATTGATTTTCATGTGATATTTTCTCAAACTTTGCTTCTAGATTTATATTGATCAATAAATTATGGAATTTAACTTAAAATTATTTTATAAAGTCCTATTTTTATGATAGATTAAATTATTAAAAAATAATGTCTGAATGCTTACATGGGTAAAGTAAAATGGCGATGAGACATGCGTACAAGTAAGATGATCAGATGCAAGGTACACTCATTCAGAGTTAGTGTGAAATGATGAAGGAAGATGATGATGGCCGATCAGTTTCGTAAAGTGGAACAATATTCACCGAAATCTTCACCTCGAGGGGCTCGGTCCCCTGTTGTTTCGCGTCAGGATTCATCAGGAACATTAAAAACAACGATTTCTCTAGGGAAAAACCCGTCTATCGTCCACAGTGGACCTTTCTATTTGATGAAGGAACCGCCAGGTAATAAACAACGTACTTTTTCTTTATTTCAAATAAATTACAAAAATATATTAAAGGTGAGAGCGAATTGACGGGGGCTACAAATTTAATGGCATATTATGGACTGGAACATTCTTATACCAAGTTTAGTGGCAAAAAATTGAAAAGTGAATTATCTTCGTTTCTACCTAATTTACCTGGTATAATCGATGCTCCTGGATCTCAAGATAATAGTTCATTACGATCTGTTATTGACAAACCACCAATTGGAGGAAAAGAATTATTACCGTTAACTAGTGTTCAGTTAGCTGGATTTCGGCTTCACCCAGGACCAGTATATAACAATAAAACATTTATTACTAGTGTATATTTATATTTTTATTCCACAGCTTCCTGAACAATATCGATATGTAAATCAAGCACCACAAAAGAAGCACAAGAGCAAACACAAAAAGCACAAACATAAAGAGGGAGGACCTCCGAGTCAAGAAACTCAAGCAGCTGATGTTGGTCAAGATATACATGAAAAGAAGCATAAAAAGCAAAAAAGACATGATGAAGAAAAAGAACGAAAGAAGAGAAAAAAGGAGAAGAAGAGGAAAAAACAGAAGCATAGTCCTGAGCATTCTGGAGGCCTCACTCCAAGTCAGCATTCCAATTCATAAAAGGCTTTATGTAAAAATAAAAACCCAGATATTATATCAGTATGTGTTGAGTTCTCGCATAGAGAACTTTCATTGTAAATATGTCATGTTGCATTTCATTAAAGCTAATCATTATTTAGTGTTTATATTTGTTACGACAGAATTTAATATAATAAACATCTATATTTATCAAAATGATTTTATTATTTTAAACTCATGACTATTTTGCTTCCACTCAAATTTCAAGTTTGAAACAAATAATATTGATAATAACAAATCAGCAAAAAAAGTACAACAGACATCTCGAAAATTAATATTAGGTACAAGTTGAACAAAAAGAAATTTCATAAATGTATAACTTCTTTGATTATACATCAAGAAAATTTTATAATTTTAGACATTGTAATGATTTTATTGGCATTTTCGACGTAGACGTAGCGTCTAGCTTGGGTGTCAAATGAGCGTTCTGTTATTGGCAATATTATTCACGCAAACAATGTTATCATATTTTGGCGCTTGAAACATATTTCCAGTTGAACAGCAACTTTATTTAATTTATATTAGGTAAAGTCTATAATTTTCTGGATGTTCCATTGATTTTATTGATATTTTTAAAAGTACTCGGGTGCGTTCTGATCTGGTTCTGATAAAAGAAGAATAAGATGTCTGTCCGTTAATTTTCACAAACAACGTTGTCGCATTTTGGCGCTTGAAACATATTTCCTGTTGAACGCCGGTTGAGAGCAGTTTAGAAGTCCCCATTTTGTTTTGGCGTGGCGTCATTTATAGTGCTGAAGACATGGCGGATGGACGTAAGTATATTATTTTATATCAACCATCAAGTTAAATTCAATGACATTTTACATAAAACCTATCTATTTTAATACTGCCAGTTTGTTTTGAGATAATATTTTTGTAAGCATTTGATAATTTATGTAATATTTACTTTTAGAATATGCCGGTTATGGGGGAGGTGGCACGAATACCAATCTTGGTTACGTAGATTATTCACAACCTCCACCATCAACTGGAGGCTATAATCAGGGTTATCAACAAGGAAATTCATGGAATCAAGGGTCTGCTCCTACCGGTGGCGGCTATGGCGCCAGTCAAGGTTAGTTCATGATTCATCCAAAGAATTTTTAAAAATTTAAATCTGCCAACTGCACAAATTATTTCATCACTGATATAATTTGGTCAGATTATTATATCTAAAAACGCATGGCAAGCAAATTCAGAAGAAACATCTACATTATAATTATTTTCTACATCTCCAATAAAATTTAGCTACAGATTTTTGTAACTGGCAGCTAAATTGCCGAAACGTGGGGTATATCAAATCTTTTTTAAAACGCATCCCAAGAATATTCTTCTTGCGGTGTGTCCTGTCTCAAGAAACAATAATTCAATTTGAATTAATTTCTTATTGTATAATTTAAGGGTATTCGTTTTTGAAAGCAGTATAGAGTTGAAAATATTTTTTTTCAATTATTGTCATCTTCCTTTTATGTAATTGATAATTGAAAATGTGGCAAAATGGGAGAACTTACCGGAAATGCATATTTTATTAAAATTAACCACAACTACCAAAGATGAAAATACGAACAAACTGTAATTCATTTTAATTAATTTTCGGAGAATACGACAAAGTATTTTGTAGGTTTTGCAATCTGAGGGCTTGATTATGATGGATTTAATTTAGGAATTTACTGAAATTGACCGTTTGAATAGTCATTTTACATCGCCAATATCCTTTTGTTTGTACAAATTATTGATTTCCGTTTTGATTTATTGCTTTTCTGTCTGATTGGCTGAATTTATAATTGAGAAAATCTAAATTTGTAAATTTAATCTATCATAAACCAGGCTTTAATGTTAAGAAATGTGCGAAACTTTGACGACATTGGATGTAGTCGAATTAGGCACGCAACTAAGTTTTTCGGGACCTAATAATAAGATAAGAGTTACACCCGTATAATCAGAGCTAGAATCTCTGCGAAATGTTTTATAATTTGCATTGATTTTAGGTGGAGGTTACAACAATCCTCCAGGAGGAGGAGGAGGAGGAGGAGGAGGATCAAGTAGCTATAGTTCTGGTGGATATAACAATGCACCTACAGGGAGTTACGGTGCAGCTCCAAATACTGGAAGTTACGGAGGCTATGGTAATGGAGGAGGAGGAGGCGGCGGCGGCGGTGGAGGAGGAGGTGGTGGTAGTCAAGGCGGCTACGGCAGCAATACCGGAAGTGGCGGTTATGGCAGTAGTTATGGCGGTAATTTTTCTTATATTTTATTATTGAATAGACTTAAATCTTATTTTGTTGATTTCTAGGCGGAGGCGGCGGCGGCGGTAGAGATCGTGATTACGGTAATCGTGATGGCGATCGTAGAGGCGGAGGTGGAAGCTTTGGGTAAGCATTAATTTCTCAAAATTATCTACTTATTTTAGGTGTGAAGAAACCCAATCAGTCAAGTCACTTGCATTTGGTAGTATATCAACTTGATTTCATATTCTTTAACAATTTAAAATCATAATTCAAATAAACTTTAAATTTAAATAACATCTTAAAATCGTTTAGCTTAAATTTTGTTTTGCTCAGAATTTCAACGATAGTTGCTTATTTTTATTTTATTTATTTTTCAAATTAGTGTTATTGAATACTTATACAATTTATGGTGTTATTAATGATAATGGTGTTACGTCTTTCAACAGGTTCTCTAATAATATTTTTCTTTCATTGACCTGACTGTTAGAATTGGGTGCATAAATCATTTCAATATTCATTGCTGCAGTGGTTTAGATATGTATAAAAACATACATTACAGGGGTTTCAACGTATGTCAAAGTAAAAAGTATTGAGACAAGGTTAAAACGTAGTTTCGTCAAAATGTGTTGTGATTCTTCAGCAGTTATACCAATAGTTGCAACCTTACAAATTAACAATTTTAGTAATTTCTGTCTAAAAATACAAAAAAAATTATATTGGAGAATTATGGCTGTATTTTATACATTTTCTGTAAGTGGACTATTTGCCTGATGACAGGATAGCATTGCAAGGGAAAAAATATAATGTAATACCATACCGCATCTGATTCGTTTGACGGCCAAATGTTGGCCGTGCTAGACATCACGCTTATTATATATTAAATTAATATAGCGAGCGATGTAACTGGCCATAAAATTTATGGTCGGTGAAGTGGTGGCCACAGCAGATTTTTAAGTATGTTGCACAATGACATAAGATCTACTCTAAACAAAAAAATGTCTTGTATTTGCTTTATAAAAAACACGATGAAATGTTTGTAAAAAATAACATGATAATAAAGAAAATCAATGAATTATTGCATCATATTTCTCTTTACAAGGCTATTTGGTTATCAGGCAGTTAATCTATTTGTATAATATATATTCATATTCTTTCAATATAATTTGTCTTTATTTTGAAGCGGAAATTAAGTCTCATTGATACTCGTTGCTCTCAGAACTGTTTTATTTATCTCAATCTGGGTTAAAAATAAAAAGATATTATTCCAGCCTAATGTGTCTTTAAGGATTGACTGGAAACTTGGTTACAAAAAAAAATTACGGTATAAATAAATAATATAAACTCATCAATAATAGTCGCCGTTTCAAACAAATCTCTAATTCTTAATGGAGAATTCACTTTCAATAGACCAGCATTTTGTAAGTTTATTGGTAATAAAAATTAATTAGAGTATAGCGACATACGCCTGCGGCGAATTGTTTATTCAGAAAAAGCAACAAAATAGCTTCAGACACGCATCACTGTTTTTAATGTGGTTTCATCACAAATTTACTAAATGAGAGTTGGTGGCGGCACATTTTATACCTGAACTGCGCTAACGCAAAGTTTATGAATACGCACGGCAAGTGAATTTATGTTTTTAAGGTTAAAAATGCGTCAGTGCTGTATATGTAAAAATAGAATGAGTTTACGTAATTTCACGAAATATAGAGTTAATTTTTAACAAAATTATTTACTTCATAAGTTGGGGGAAACCTAGTAAAACCAAAAAACCTAATCTGATATTTGAGCGGCGAATTGAAAAAGTTACGTGCAAGGAAACACAAATTTATTTAATAATATGGAATAATTATTATATCTTCCATTGTTGTATACCATATGAATAATTGTATTGTATTAATAATCATAATTTCACTCATTGGAAAAAATGCAAAAATTTCCTACACACAGGATGGTTACAGTTGCGGCGTTTTAAGTTTATACTATGATATCGTATGAGTTAACACATTTCGTTACTGCCTTCTAAAGTGATTCAGTTATATCATGTAAACATAGCAACAAGTGACGTCATGAATCTAGTAACATTTGATGACGTAAAGCCTTCTGTTAAAAATTTCTAGTATACTTGAATTGGATTTATATTAGTAGCAAAATAAACATTTTTATCTCAATTTTTGCTAAAATGCTGAATCATCTCTTTTTAGCGCATTTTTCCGAAAAAAGCGCTATTATATTCACTTTGGCTGGCTGGCTGGCTGGCGTGACGCTGAGATCTCGGCAACTATACTATTTACAGACTTGAAACTGGTACTAAATAAAAGCTGCTGTTTCGTAGGCTTGCACAAATTGCTTTAATTCAAGCTCAGTGATTGTGGAAAATTGAATTATTCAATTACTTGTTTCAAGTGAAACAATGTCCATAGATATCTATGACATTAGGGATATGGCAACTAAAATTTATTAAAGTAGATAAAAATTTAGTTACAACTTTCGCCGCGGGTGTCACTATTATTATGTACAGTTGTCAAATCTGTCCGGGATTCATTCAATGACTTGTTTGACGCGAATTTGAAGCTTATTAGAATGAATTATTATTATTGGATGAAAATTTGTTCACTTTTGGTGTATTTTTTTTTATATAGCTTTGATAAACATCAAATTATTATTTTGAGCTACAGCACTTGACCTCCTGTCAGTCAATAACTAAACAATGAAGATTAAAAGGTATTTTTGAGTTTGTACATGTATAAATTATGTACCTATTAAATAGTCAACTTGAAACTACTACTAAATGGAAGCTGCTGTTCCGTAAGTTTGCCCAAACTGCTTGATTTCAAGCTCAGTAATTGTAAGAGATGGTAATTTGCGAAATCTCTGAAGTAACAAGCATTCATGAGCTGTCGAAAATGCGCTTCCATCATCTAGATGATTCTTCCATTTTTTGAAATTCAACAATAACAGAGAGCTATCAGTGGTTAACTTGATAATGTGCTGCTCTCTGCAATGAACTCTGCCCACCAACTCCCATTAATTGAAATGATCAACGAATTGAATGTTTTCGAATTATATTACAAACTGGTACACAAAGATATTGAGCCATTAGGAAATACTATGTGGTGCTGTACTCCAAGTACTTGGTTTAGCGTAAAAAGGTATAAAAATGAAATACAAAATGGTTGTTTAGGTGGTTATTAGTATTGGTACGAAATATTTTTGAGAATTATAAAGGGTTTAGTGTTTGGACTTGACTGACTGACGCACAGACTGACATCAAGAAGGGACGCAGTTCGTTCCACAGCAGCATGACCTGACTGTGTTTTAGTAACGTTGTATTAGAAAGTGTTGGTTGCCAACGTGCGGTTGGCCTCCCCGTCGCCATCAGCGCATCACTATCGCACTGATCTCTATTGCTTCTGTTTTAGCAGTGGCGGAAGGGGTGGTTTCAAAGGTAAACGCACCAGGCCATGTGGCCTGATGCCTTTTATGTCAAACTTTTACTATATACATAAATAAGGTTCATAATGAAAGTGCTGCTGCCTGTCGTTGAACCTTCTAACTTGAGTGTCAACAGACGGCTTCGTTTGCAATTTGCTAAACTCCCTCAGTAGAAATCTTGATGCAAAGGAATTCACTGTTGAAGGAACTTTATTCAGAAATTACACAGGGTCCTTGATTTCAGTTTTACGTTAATTAAAGAATAATTATTCAATATATTTTAGTTGAACAGTACTCACTTCAGTAAGTTGTTACCTTCACTCCTTCAGATCATTTTCTGTTAAATTGTTTCGAAAATTTTTGTGTGAATCCGTCGTTATGGTAGTTGTAATAACAATGGGCCGAATTCAGCTCCCTTTATTGAACTAATCATATTTTTTTCCCTATTTGATTATTCAATTTTTGTGAAGCTTTTTTGAACTAGAGGAAATAACTGAATTTGGCCCGATGTTCTTAAAACTGTCTTACCAGGAAAATGTTTGAAGGGGTGAGATTTGAATGCCGGGCAACTGCAAAATAGAACCAACCCTTACTGAAGTTACTGTCTGAATATTGAGCGATTGGTACCGATACTTTTTACAATGGCTCTGTGTTTCAATTCTTTTATATTTTGTAATCATTTTGCTCACTTGACGAATTCAAAACTATTTAAGATAAACCGTTTGTATCACAAAATTATAATTCATTTTCAGTAAAGTTTCTTCAACAAAATATGTGTGTGCTCAAGAAAAAGTTACAGCGCATTACAAAACTTTGAGTATTATTTTGATGTGTTTTCATTTTATTGAAATTTAAAAAGGTTATTGTTTACTTCAGTGCTACAGGTTGTACTTTGTAAGGTTAATATGTTGTTATAAGCGCCATAAATGCTTCAGTGTATGGTTATAGAATACATTCTTCAGGTTAAATATACGAGTAATCAAGATTTGTATCTGATGCAGCTCTTTCATAAGTGTACTACTACTACTACAATAATTATAATGTAAAATAATATTACTTTTGCAATAAGGCTGGTGTAATTTTAAAACAAAGATATGTTGTGAATGTGTTAAATGGTAAAAAGAATGAATATTATTCGATAAAAGGTAATTAAAGTGGTAAAATTGAACGTCGCAATATTTGGTTGAAAATGGTAACAAATGAGTTGTGTTATGTTACGAGGAAAATATTTTTGGGTATTTTGAATCAAACGTAAAAGTCGAATTATATTGTAAAGTTGATGTATTGTAATAAATTTAATAGGTTAACTTGATTTTTAGCTAAATATTTTGGAACTCTGTTTACAGGCGGCTTCAACAGCGGAGGTGAAATGGTTATACAGGAGGATACCGTCTTCGTTTCTGGAATCGATCCATCGCTCACCGAAGAAGACATTGCGCAGCATTTCGGATCCATTGGCGTAATTAAGGTGAATTAGTCTTTTCCGAATTATATATTTATTTTTATTCTATTCTACACTTTTAGTTCATATTTTGTTCCTAATTTGTCTAATGTCTTGATACAAATGAAGCAACTATGAAATTTCACAGACCGGGCTTCTCCGATTTCATGCCACATGCCTTTTTGAGGGCTGAAAATTCACCCCTAGATAAGAAAAATAGAATGATTATTGATCGATGCACGCTTCTCGGTCATTGTGACAACATTTTGTATGCCTTTGTAATGTGAAATAGTTGAAAATGATTTAAAGTCTAGTACTGAAAGGCATGCAATTCACAACAGACCTATAGGCTCGAACAGTCGCGTGAACTTGTTAGAAAAACGTGAAATTCCGTGTTTTCAAATTGCATGCCAATGAAAACAATATATTTCTTTACACTTGAAAAACGCAGCACTTTGCTGTCGAAACGTTGTGTTTCTAATCATTTTTATGTACAGAACTTATCCAAATAAAACATATTTATTAAAATAATGGAAGTTTTAGCCATAAAATTTGTGAAAAAAATGGCATGTACACAAGATAAATTTTAAGGAAATTTTGCACAAATGTACATAAAACTAATTAGCCGGAATCACTCTTATGCCAACGAAAGGTGTATACCAATTTGTTCATAAGGGTTTTATGACCAAAAACTTCCATTCTTCTCATTGGCATGCAATTTAAAGTTTTGTGACCGTTCGAGTGTTGGTCTGTTGCGAATTGCATGCCTTTCAGTTCTAGGCTTTAAATCATTTTCAACTATTTTACGTTGGCATGCAAAACATCACGGAAAAACACAATTAAAAAAAAATATATATAATTGGCATTTGCATTATGACCGGAAAGTGTGCATCGGTCAATAACCTTTTCATTTTTCTTATCAACTCTTATAAAGGCATACATTATAAAATCGGAGAACTCCAGCTGTCACCAAATTCCAGTCTAACAGTACTTTTTTCTGCAATAACGTGTTGAAAAATATTCTTGAAAACACTTATTGAATTGTTACACTTCAATTATTTTATAAATTCACAATCCAGATGTTATTATATTCCTCAAGAAATTAAAGAGGTTAGAAATATGAACTAAAAGTCATTTTATCTGTCCTCATTTCACGCGAGTTGCACTTTGTGTTTGGGTCCATCCTTACCCAGGTTCAATTTGAATGCTCGCATATTAAATTCTTTGCTGTTCCCGACTGTAGATATTATTTTTCAGTTGGTTATTCGCTTAGATACAAACCATTCCACTAAGTAATTTTTGAAATGAAAACAATTTTACGCTCTGAATATTGTGTAAAGTTTCAACTTTTAATGTAAACACTAAAAATCGCACGAAAAGCAGAAACTCGATACTTGTCTGCTTCTACCGACCAAGGTCAGAAGAACTAATGACGTTCATACTTGATTCAAGCTCCAGATTCTCAACTACGGTCCGTATTTTTACCTCTTCAAAAGCGCTACTTGAACAAAATTGAAATAAATAAAGAGACATAGCATCAAATTTTGCGAACAGGAGCTTCTTCAAGAGGTGATAATACAGGGCTGTATCTCTGGAACGCTTTGATAATAAGACTATTTGGACCTAAATATTGAAAAAATAATGTCAAAATTGGTTTAATTGATAGGTAAAACTATTTGGTAACACGTGGACGTTTTCACGCCAAATGCTGTATCAATATTTTTTTTTTTTTTTGCATGAATTCCTAATTTGCAATATCTCAACAATAAATCACTTCTTTTCCAGACTGACAAACGTTCAATGAAACCAAAAATCTGGCTTTACAAAGACAAAACGAGTGGTCGCTCTAAAGGCGAATGCACCGTGACTTATGATGATGCAGATGCTGCCAAATCAGCTATCACTTGGTTTGATGGAAAAGATTTTCGTGGAAACAGCATCAAAGTACAAATGGCGACACATAAGAGTAATTGGTCAGGTGGCACTCGTGGGGGTGGTAGAGGACGTGGGGGCGGCGGTTTTGGAGGACCTGGTGCTGGTGGCGGTGGAGGTGGAGGTCGTGGAGGCGGCGGAAATCGCAGTGATGACAGCAGAGGGGAAGGAGATTGGAGGTGTCCCAACCCTGATTGTGGTAAGTGCATTAAAATTAACTCAAAATATTTTCACGCTCAACTTCCAACACTGTTATTTGTGATATTCAAAATTGTTACGTAAGGCACACTATTCCGTGGATGTTTGCTACAAATTTACAAGAAATATTAATGATTATGATTTTTTATATGACGTGCTGTCAAAATATCTATATAATAGTTATTTAATTTTGAAAGTTATTAGTTCATCATTATCATCGCTATGAAAGTAATTCGTTTTTGTTTTCGACATAGGCATGGTATCAGAATACTATTAGTAATCTGTTATCTCCAAATTTGTCGAAAAAGTAATTTGGTTAATGAATAGTCGCCTTATTTATCATAAATGAGGTGGTAGGCATTTATTCAAACATTTATATTTACATATTTTTCTGATATTCGACATAGGCATGGTGATAAGAAAACGATAAGAAATCTGTCATCTCCAAATTTGTCGATATAATAAACGGAGAATATGATAGTCCCTTCGCTTAGTAAATAGGCGAAGGGGTTGAGATTTCTCCAAACATTATTGTTTTATTTAAATAATAGATGCCGCTCCAATTTTTTTATTGAATTAATTATCAAGATAATCTTTTGCAGGTAATATAAACTTCGCTTGGCGCCCAAAGTGTAATAGATGCTACGAAAACAAACCAGAGGGAGCTGGTGGAGGTGGAGGTGGTGGCAGTAGTAGCGGTGGAAGTGGCGATGATCGTAGAGGTGGAGGCGGCGGTCATCGGGGTGGCGACCGAGGTGGCCGACCTGGTGGAGGCGGCTTTAGAAATGATCGTGGCGGCGGACGAGGTGGATTTGGTGGCGGAAGAGGTGGTGATCGCGGAGGACGAGGACGCGGTGGCGGATCCATGCGCGGCGGAGGAGGAGGAGGAGGGTAAGAAGGAATAGTTTTTTTATAATAATTGTATTTTTGAATCTTGAAAATATCACACAATTAGACCCCATCTATATTTAGCTACATATTTTTTTTTATAGCTGTAGCTAAATAGCCGAAACACAGGGGTATATTAATTCTTTCTAAAAACGCATCGTGAGCAAATTAAGCTTAGAGATGTGTCCTGTCTCAAGAAACAATTTTTAACCTTGACAAAAAAATTCAGTTCTTATCTATTTTTACAATAATGATTTTGTATATCTTAATTTTTATTTCTTTGTTATAGAGATCGAGGATCACGAGATAACAGACATCGGCCGTATTAAATATAAGTAGCTTCTAGTATTACTGTGTAATTTTAAGTCATATTGACTTATAAATTTTTAAATATAAACCACGTTTTGTATGTTTGAATTCTGGCTGTAATCTTCATATGAATTGTATGTACATCTAGCTAAATAAAACTTTTATTTCGTATTTAGTAGCCATTTTTAGGAATGGAAAAGAAATAAAACAATATCAAACAATTTTCACATTTTATTTGAACATTTAATTTACGAAAACGTTTAGAACAAAAAATTTTCGTTGAAAAATACCTTTAATTTCAATTATCTTTATGTTAGTACATAGAAAATCATTCAATCACTTCTTATTTTGTATACATATAAGATAGTTTAATCCTTACAAATAATTTAGGATGGAAAAAATGTAACTCTTTAATATTTAGTTTTTGCGTTTTCTTTCATTTTCTTCCTAAAGAATCAGAAAAATCAATTAGTAACTGAATTTTAGGTACGTTAAATATTTTCTTACCTTCTGTGTCAAAATAATCAACAGTCTTCTGAAAATGCCAATGAAGTCGACAAAAAGATCCATTGAATGTGTAACGAAATCCTTGTTGCCCATACGACGTTTCTCAATGATTGCTTGTGTATCATACAAGACAAAACCACACATGACTAGCAATCCCAAGTATAAATGAGCCTGATAAATTAGAGATGAGCCCAAGAAAATGTTTGCAAGTGACATTATCAGCATAGACGAAATTAAGGTCATCAAACTACCGCCCAAATACAACCACTTTCCTTGCTCTGACATCATGGCGCACAAAGTGAAAGATACAAATACCACAGATGTACCCAATAGAGCAGTAACAATAATGCTGGGGTTGATCATAATTATAGTTTCCAAGAGTGGGCCCATTCCAAGACCAGTCAACCCAGCGAAGCCGAACAGGTAACCCATTCTTAAATTTGTGTTTTTTCCATTATCAGGCGTTCCAATAAGAAGGAAAAACATAACTAGAGCGCCGATGGATGTGAGAAAACCAGCTTGTAGGAAATCTGTAAACAAGTGGATAGAGGCTCCAACCCCAGCAGCCACTGTTGACACAGCCAAACATCCATAGACATTGCGGAGATGTTGGCGTACAGGTTCTTCACTATAAAAAAAAATATTGACAAATTTATGAATAAATTGCGTAACAATTAATTCTAGAACAAAATACGTTATGTAAATTATTCTTTTTGCATGTCACTTTGCTCCACAATCACAAGGTGAAACCATTATCGTCTTATCTGAGTAAATATTTTTCAGGATACTTACAATTTATTGTTAAAGGAATTTAGAAACGAATTCATTGTTGTCGCCATAATTTTCACGATCCAAACGTTCTATTTATTCTATATAACAACAAACTATCGTATTCTGGTTCACAATGATCACTAAACACAAAAATTCACGAGTTTAGCCTTCTACGATTCACGTAAATATGTTTAGTACACGTCAGTCGTTCAATTTCCAGCACATTCCACTGGTGGGAGAAACTTGAGAAAGAGTACGTGTTTTGACGTAACGTGAAGGAAGTTAGCTTTTGTTTTTGATTGGTCGCAGTAGTTTATTATTATGCTGCGTCATAGCTATCTAATTAATATTTATCATCATTTTCCGAAAATATCGTATTTTCCACTAATGCTCAATAACTTTTACTTTAATTACTGAAATATTTGTATTAAATTCATAATTACATGAAACTTGGAATAATAAAACAAAAATTTAATTGTTTTCTAGAACAATATTATTGGAATATTTAAAAAGATCTTGCAATTTCTATTTTTATGTTTGAGCTAAAAACAATACAAACTAATATCGATTACTGGTGCAATAAAAAAATGAAGCTCTGCATATTTTTCAATATTTTTATTTTTCTAATGTAGACAAAACTTGATGCAAAATTTCTTATATCAATATATTGCATATTACAGCAGATTTGAATAAAAAAGTTATAAAAAATTATATGACATCTATTGATAAAAAGTTTATCCAAATATTGTGAGCCTGCCTTCACTTTTCTTCGCATGCGCATTGTGAACTATACCATGCAAAAGAGAGATGAGTTTTCATTGTAATAAAATATAACCTAGTATTTCATTACTTTAATTTGAAAAACAAATATTTTGAGCATATGATGGAAGAATGTATTTACATTACTTTACTTACAGTGGATTTATAGTATAGTATTGCTTGTTCGCATTAAAAATTACTTCAAAGTTATGGCTGTTTCCAGTTGGATGCTGAGAAATCGGACTTTACGCTCAGGCAGATTTGATCGTAGTATGTTTATAACATAAAATTTATTTACTTTCAATTAATTTAATTATTTTTACCATCTTAGGTCGAAAAGAAAATGACGAAGATTACGTTAAAGTTGATTTTACAAAAGGTACATTCCCACACAAACTTTTAAGGTTGTGGTTTACACATCATCTGTGTTTTAGATACCAGGCTTACATGTAAAGAGATATTGGAGGGTGTATGTAGTTTTCCCAGTTTACCATGTAAAGAGACCTTGGAGCGAAGTTCATTCAATGTGACTGAAGGGAAACGGGTTAATTATTTGAACGCTTTTGTGAAACTAATCTTGCACGTTAATGGGGATGTATCAAGTACCGGTTTTACGCTTGATGAAATTTTGTGTTGGTAAGTAATATACCTATATTCCTTCATATTTTATTTTAATATTATTAACTGTTTCAGTTTGCGTGTTTCTTTAATAAATGAATCTACTCAAGTTCGTGCTGCTGGTTTGAGAGCAATTCGTCATGTGCTCACTTTAGAAAATGATATAGTTTCTTTGAATCACCTGCAACTTCCTTATTTAATTGCCAGGTAACAATATAATATTCATTTTTTTTATTTTAAATAATATTCTTTAAACTTTTAGGTCAATTGATATTGTTTTGAGAAATGATTCGGAACGAATTCAAGCCTTCAAATTAATAAGAAAAATATTGTTGATAGCTCCGGAACATTTAGATTTTACTTTAGCAAGATCTTTGGTTTCTTTGGCCAATAGCGTCGGCGAAGATAAAGATCGGATGTTGAGAGTTTGTCTTGCATCTCTTTGCGAACTTGGTATGTAATAATTTTTGAAGGTCTTAGTTGTATTAATGCCCGACAGAAGCACATTTGGCTCCGATGGAAAAAGGACCAAAGACCTAGTCGAAGCCGAAAGTGGTATTCAGTCGAGCTATTCATGCAAACGAACGAAATATGCATTGTCATTGGGAAATAATTTTAGTCTGCTGTTTGCCATAAATATTCTAGTTTATATGCACCGGTTTAGAAGCCGAATATCAGCTTCGACTGACAAACTTATGTTGCAATTCTGTGTAAATTAATAAGTCTTATAAGTCGTAAATTATAAACAAAATCGCAATGAACTTTTCATCCTTATGAACGAATTGACATTAATCAACAAAAGTCGATGCGTTTTTTTATGAAGATATTTTGAATTTGTAAGTAGAAAGAAAAATGAACTGATTCTTTCAAAATTGGAAAAAGAGCTAGTCTTTTTATGAAAGTATTTTTTCAACTTTGTGTGGCGGTGACTGCAACACATAAGTTTGCAAACATAAACCATACAATTTCATATTTAAATCTCGGTTGTCACATAAAGTACCACAAATAATTTGTCAAGCATTAGAAACTTCTCCTTCATTTCATTTCTTTTAATATATCGGAAATATTCTATCAAGGAAAATCTCAGATCCTTTGTCATTCCGCTATTATTTATTGAATATAAAAGTGAAGAATCAAATTCAGAACAATAATAATTCTGTATCATTATATTTTCTATTGATGTACAACTTTTAAATACAGCAAACTCTTCGTAAATCACTTTATTTCGACTTGTACACAATGCAATAACCTCGCGCAATATCTCTTCTCGAGCTTCGAATTTTACTCACAGTGGCGCTGATAGCATAACTTCAAATCCCTATAGAAATGGAATAACAAATTTACACAGTACATATTCGGTCGGAGGAAAATTCTCATGATTTTTTTTCAAAGTGGGCATCAAATCATTTCAGTCTGAATGGCATTATTGGTAATGAACTTATTGCATCCCATTTTTTGCCTTAAATGGAGACATAGAATTATTAGAATATACTTCATTAACCCTAAGACAAAGAATGTAGTTCATGTACGATGGAGCAACGCCACATTTAATTCTAAATTTGAAGCCATTTTTGAATAATTTTTATGACCGATGGATTTGTAGTGGGGCTGCTATACGGTGGCCTCCGAGGTCACTTCGTTTATTATTTTTGGACTCGTCTGAAAAGTTCAGTTTATTCAGCACCAGTCAATAATATCGATGACTTACTTCAAAGAATTATAAATAGCTGTAATACAATTCGCGATAAAGTCAAGGTGGACATTTTTATAATTTATAATTGACTGTTTTCATTGTAAACAGCCACTATGATTTTATTGTATTGTTAAATGTATGTTTATATGAACTTTTTTATTGTTTTGAGATTTTTTATACACCCTTCAAACCGTGACGTCTATTTTTTGAATATACGAGCATACTTAAACGCTTCAACGCAAAATAGCGCCTACCTAATTTTTAATTTGGTTGGAAGAAGAGTATTTGCTGACTGAAAAGTTTTAGGTGTATTAGAGACAGAATGTGCGTGCTCCAAGGATGCACTATTGAGTGTTAAATACTTTTGCGTGCTTTGATATATGAAAGTGAATATTGAGCATAGTTATAGAAGCATAAACGATGATTAATCACCGAGAAAAGGTTATTCTTACGAGACTCAATTGGTAGAAATTGAGAGTGAACTATTAGGTAGAAATCCGATTTATAAGTGAATTAATATGATTGTTGGTTTGTTGCGAAAGAAGAAATTTTCAATTTGAAAGAATAAACGAGCTTCGATTTGTTTGGATAGAGAAATGTTTTAATTTTTATGTATGACTGCATAAATAAATTATTCTAGGCATCCTGAACCCGGAACTTTTCATAAAATGTGGAGGAGTAGCAGCCATCACAAGAAATATTCTTGAATGCCAAATGCCTCGTATTGTGGAATGTTTGTGTGGTGTATTATTGCATTTGCTGGACAAGCCGGCTACAAGAAATTATGCAGGTATTGATTTACATTGCTTGGCGGCACCATATTGCGATTTTCACTATCGCCATGCTTGGATGGATAAAAATAGGTAACTCGTTCAATTGGATTCTTATAAAAATTTCTCAACCAATATTGTATGTAGGGATGAACGAGAATTACGATTCAACTGTAGCAGATTGGCATTACTTTCTGTTTTAAGAAGTTGGCCTGGTATTCTTCATTTTTGTTCGCCATCGAACACTTCCGGTTTGCAAGCTATTGTTGATGTTTTATATCTCAATCAACTTGAAGTTCGGGTAAGTTCGTAAGATTATGCAAAGATGTTACAATATCTCAAATCTGCATTTGATTTTTTTAACAGAAAGCTGTACTGGATCTTTTGTATGAGCTTCTGGGTTTACCGCAGCCGGAGTGGACTGATGAATATTCCGTAGCTCTCAATGCAGTTGATCCATCAGATCCTCAGGATACCTGGCGTCTTAGCGAAGGATTTGTAGCTGCAGAAGGTCGTTCCATCATGCCTCATCAAGCTCGAACAACCCCCAACATTGCTGAAATTCATTTAGCAGTGCTGCTTTATGTGTTCCTGGAACTCGGTTTATTAAGTGCTTTAGTTGAAGTAATTGTCACCTCAGATACATTTATTTCTGTGCGTGCCACTGTTCTATTGGGAGTTTTACTCCATATGATTCATACGCTCTTGCCCCCTGAGTGTTGTAACGTGACTCCAGCGTTGCCAAATTTACTCTCGTATTCTACTACAAACCGGTATCAAGCTCTCGCAGCTGTAACCGCTCTTCATCAACTACATTCTTTGCTCAAACAAAGGCCTGCTTCATCTAGTCTGTATTTAGATCATATTTTACAATCGGGTCGGTTGCTAAAAACTACCACAAATACTGGAGAACGCATTAAAAGACATCGGACCAATAACACCAAATCGAAAATTTACCAGTTGGTGCTCAAAGATGGAGAAGAAGATGCTTTGAGGGAATCTGGTGTTTTGCAAAGTAAAGAAGGTTTGTCTTGGAACTGGAATATCATCAGGGCTATTTTGAAGGTGAGATCATTTTTATTTTCATTATTCGATAAGTGTTTATTATATTAATGTTTAAATTATTTCAGATGGATGGTACTTTCACATTACGGATGGATGATTCCAATCATAGAGCATTTTTACGAAGACTTGTTAATTATTATCAACCTAGTAGTAACAGATATTCACATTTAGACTTAACAGGACCACGACAACCTCATATACATACAACTGCAGGTTGCGATTTAGTTCACTGTTTATTGCAAATGCCGGAAATTGAAGGTACAAGATTATTGCATGAATGGTTTGAAGATATCACCAATCATATAGACGCAATTACCACTTCAAAAAGTGCCCATGATTGTTTGTTTAGTCCTCTGCATATGGCTAATACTTTGTGTCAAACATATTTCTTATTTATTGGACATATGTGCCACAACCAAAAAGGAATAGCTATTTTGCAGGAATTGGATTTGTTTCAAAAGTAAGTAATATCGCAGATAAAATTGATGGTTGATTTACACATTATAGTGTCGTACCGTGAATGCACTGCGACACTAAAAAATCTTTGGATTCGTTTGTTTTTATAATGAAATCACGATCAGATTCAGTGTCGCTCAACTGAACAATAACGTATCAAAATTTAAATTGCTGTCATTTGTTTTTGTTTTTCTCATACAACGAAAACTCGTTTCTTGTTCGTGTTTTCATTAAAAGTATTTACACTTAATCAATGTTATGTAAGTGACCACAGAGATACGTTACGGATACGGTGTGGTGTGTAAATCGATCTAATAGCAAAACAAAATTAATATATTAAACTAATGTTCTCTTTCAGATTGATGAACCTCAGTACTACCACAAACCACAGTTGTTATGTTAAGTTAATAGTTTCTAGTTTCAATTATGCTATAGACGGACCTCACCGAAAAATACTTTCTCAAATATTAATCTGCCAGCAAGAAAGTGCCCGGTTATACGCCACACAGTTCCTCCTTGTCCTGCTACGTGCAGGTCTGCCTCGTTTTGAGCAATGGGGCATTGAATTACTAGTCACCCAATTATTCGACCAATCTAAGGCTGTTTCACTTACAGCTCTCAACATTCTCCATGAAGCATGTGAACAAAAATCTTGTCTAGAAAAATTAGTTTCTGAAAAACCAGATTTGTTACATTTGGGTGACAAAGGTCTTTTGTTACTTATCCGATTCCTTTCATTACCTTCAGGTTTTGATCTTTTAAATCGAGATCAATTTGTTTGTAATGAAATCAAACGTTGGTCCGATCATTTTAATTATAAATATGTTCGTTTAATGGAAGCTGAGTTGTTGGATTCTTTAACTTTACATCAGCGTTCTGAAGATGGTCGTTATGATCGGAGACACAGTAGTGTCCGTACAGGTGCTGGTGTTGCACGAAAAGATGTTTATGTACTCCCTCATCTTTATGGACAACTAGTACAGCATGCTTTCGGAAGAGTGGCTCTAGTGCAATCAAATACGTTGGAATCTATTTTTCGGTGTATTCGGAATGCACTTTGTACGAGTGACCGGCAGATTTTAGAGCTGAAAGCTGCGTTGTGGGCCTGCGGCCATCTGGCTTCATCAAGCCATGGCGTCGATATGCTATTGGATGATAATAGCAGTGGCGAACATTTGTTTGCATGTATTGTTAGGATAGCTGAACAGTGCACAGTTTACAGTATTAGAGGGACCGCTCTTTACGTTCTTGGATTGATGGCCACTACTTTTAAAGGAGCTAATACTTTGTTCTCTCTTGGATGGGCTTGTGCTAGACATAATCGTCATGATCGTTGGCCAATCATTGAAGAAGAAGATTGGTCTAGAGATCATTCCGCTGTCTCCACAAGTTGTTTTGTCATGCCGACTAGATCTCGCTCGGAATCTGATAGAACTTCTAGTGATAATACATTCTGGACGGATGAAATGATTGTGCATGCTGACGATTTTCTTTTGCTACCTGAAATTGATGGCAGCATTACTACCACTACTACTGATGAAGAACGTAAGTTGCAAACAGTCCATCCTAATCAAAACACATTAAATCAATTTTAATTTTTCTTCTCAGCTACAACTGTCCAAAAAAAATCATCAACTTTACCATATAGTTCAAATAATTCCAGTTCAATGCATAAAAGATCACTTTCTGAATCAAAAACAGCAGATGTGATCAAAAAACATGACTTGCCAAATAATAATAACAATATCAGTAATACTGAGCTCACAGTTCCTCACAGACATCGGGATAATTCTTATACTGAATCTACTACTTCTGGTGTCAGTTCTTGCGACTCTGCCTTGGGAAAATACACTATTAAGTAAGTATTAATCAATTTATGTCTAATTTTCACTTTTATGTATAAAATTTTATTTTTCCAGTGAAAGAGTACAAACCTTAAGCCCAATTCCTAGTTCCTCTAGTCTAAGTACTCTTAAAACAGGCTTGGAAATGAGAAGGCAAAATTCTGATGGTCTTCGTCGAGTTTCACTTTCGATTCAAAGTAAGTTTTTATTCAAAATCAAAGCTAGCCAACTTCCGATTGACTGAAAATTTTTAAAATAATTTTTGGCGTCTCTAAATGGAAGCTATCACCACCATCTCGGACTACTGCACCGATTTCATCCGGATTATTGTTGCTGGCTCTGATCGCCCCGCCAGTGCGATCTCTTACTCACCTCTGTTTTTCATAATCACACTCATATTTATTGTATGCATTCATTTACGTTATATTGTTTCCTATCGAAGGTAAAATAGAAAAAGTTGCAGGTGCGTTTTTTCCTATTAAATTAAAAAATTCACGACCTTGACAACTTACAGAAAGTTTACGAAAACGTGAGAGAGCCGATGTTCGTTCTATTTTGAACAACATATCTGATCATAGTGCCAATTCACAATGTACGTAAACGTAAGGAGTACGTAACCGTAAACATAAGCATAAAGTTGAACTACTGTATTTCAATGCCCGTGTTCACAATATATATATATAATCAGCTCTCCAGGCCTTGAAGGCCCTTGGCTTGAAAAACTAATCTTCTCTATTGCGCCCTGTCTGACGCTTTTCTTTCCCAGTTGGATACTCCCATGCGTTGCAAGTCCTTCTTCACTGCCTCTATCCACTTTCCTTTCGGACGCCCTCTTCTTTTTCGTGCCACTATTCCCCCCCGTAAGTACTGTTCGTGTTATTCTGTCTACCGGTAGACGCACTAAATGTCCCAACCATCTTAGTCTTTGTGCTTTAACGCACCCCGTTATTCCTGCTTCACCAAACAGTTCATAGATTTCTGCATTTGACCTACGCACTATTACTCCATCTTCTTTCTTCCCGCCAAATATTTTCCTCAATATTCTTCTCTCCCACACCTCTATTTTATTTCTATCACTGTTCTTCAGCAACCATATTTCGCACCCATACAGCACCATAGGTCTTATTACAGTCTTGTAGATTCGTAATTTAGCATTAACAGAAACTTTTTTGGAAATAAGAACATTTAGTAGCGCTCCTACACATCTGCTTCCTTTCGCCATCCTTGCGCCGATCTCCTCATCATCATTATTTTTGTTTGAGATCATTACTCCCAGATAAATAAAAGTGCTCACTCCTTCGAAACAATATTGTTGAAGTTCTGTATCCTCATTCTGATCTTTTTCAATCTGCATATATTTAGTTTTGGCTTCATTTATTTTCAAACCTACTCCACTTGCTGATTTCACGGGTCTGTTAAGGATATTTCTTAGTTCTTTCTCTGATCTTGTTAGGATTGTGATGTCATCTGCATACGCTAGAATTTGGTGCCTCTGTCTGCATATACTTCCTTTCGTATAAATCTTACTCTCTCTTATTATCCATTCAAGAACTAAAGTAAACAGAATTGGAGATATGGGATCACCTTGTCTTAGACCTTTTTTCACGTCGAAACTTCCAGAAACTTTTCCATCTACCATGACCTTGCATTTGTTATTTCCCTGAGTTATTTCGACTAATTTCACTAAATTGTTTGGTACTCCTAGTTGCCTCAATATACCATATAATTTCTCTTTTTGGATCGAGTCGTACGCTTGTTTAAAATCGATGAACAAGATGTTCAAAGGTAGCTTATGTTCGTAGCTATTGACAACTGTTTCTTTCAGTAGATGGATCTGGTCTAAAGTGGACCTGCCGGGCCTAAAACCCGTCTGGTAATCTCCCAAAATGTTCTCCGAATATACTTTTAGTCTGTTGCGTATGCACAGTGCTAGTACCTTGTAGGCAATATCTTGTAAGGCAATTCCTCTATAGTTCTCACACTTTTCTTATATACGGGACATATTACTCCTTCCTTCCATCTTAGTGGCATTTTCATCTCTTTCCACATTTTCTGAATTATTGTATGCCCCTGCCGAATTTGTTCCCTGAACATTCCATGTTCCTAAATTTATAAACGTGCTTCCATTCTCTTTATTCTGATAGGTGTTTGATTTCAAAGTCCTTTTTCTTTGCCTGTTCGTTACCATTGTATCTTCTCTTGCTCTATTTAGTTTTTTGAAACTGTAGACTGAACTAGTTGTTCCTCCAGCTTTCCGGTTTTAGTGTTCCATACTAGTTGTTTATCATCTATCAGCAATTTGTTATAGGACATTTTTACCGTCATCTCGTTCTTCATTTGCTCTCTTTCTGATTTTCGTCCTCATTCTTCTTTCTTCCTGTGTGTAGTCGTTGTCTTTGTATATTTCCTTTCCTCTTAGTCTATTTTTATTCTTCATTATCATGATTTTATCATCATAATCTTCTATTTCAGCGAGGATTATTGTTGTAGCCGTTGACGTCTGTTTCTTAACTATTGTAGCAGATCTAACGTTACACAGAAGCTTTAAATCAGTTTTTATCAGCTCGCTTACCATCTCTTTTGGTTTCTTTTCTCCTACTGGCAATCCGCTCACTATTATATTATTTGTTCGCCTCAACTTATCTTGTTTTTCAAGTCTTTCCTGCAGCAACAATATTTCAGCCTTCATTCCTGCTCTTTCCTCCTGCCAGTTCTTCTCTAGTTCTTCATATTCTTTCTTTATTTTTTCTATTGTCTCACTATTTTTTTTTATATCCCGTTTCAGATCTCTATGATTCACTTCCATTTTCTCGCTCATTTCTGTCATGGTTTGAGACATAGTTGCTAGTATCTGCTTTATTTCGTCCATTCCTTCTAAATCTTCTCCTGTCTGTTCTCTTTTCTTCTCTGGTGTTCTCAGTATAACTTTGCTCCTTTTAAATATCTGCTGTCCTTCTTTTCTAAATTCTTCTCTTTTTCTTTTGTCCAAAGAGTTACTGCGTTCTCGTGCCCTTTCATCCATTAAAACTCACTCTCCGCCGCTGTCCTTTTCACCCGTACCTACACGATTCCTGTAAGCGCACGGTCTGACAGTTTACTCAGCCACAATGCTCTTACGTATTTCTTACGTTTACGTATTGACATAAGAGCTACGTAATGAAAACGTAAAGTTGAGATAAATTCAACTTTATGTTATGTTTACGTACGAAACAACTAATAGCGCATGCGTCAACTTTAAACACATGTTTTCATCTGACTGTTGACAACATCCTGGATCGAAACATGCTTTAAATATGATTGACATAGAATTATTAATAAAAAAAACCAACAATTTCTTCCTCGTCTTAATATTTCTCTCGTTGGCGACTTTTATAACGCAGTTTCAATCTGGTTTCAATAATAGTGAAACAATCACAAGATCTTTATCAGACATCATACGATAAAACAGAACAAACTAAACTCCAAATTGTTATAAGTGAAACATAAGTGAAACCAAAGAAAAACAGTAAACACAACAGAATCGAAATCAACAGAATATTTGAAAATGACAGTCAGAGAAACCAACACAATACATCAATAACCCTAATTTGTACCAACGTAAAATGAAAAAAACACTTAATTTTAATATTTTGTTTACGTACATTGTGGATTGGCAAATAGAGGGTAGAAAAACTAAGGCACAATGTTATCATGCAATAAATATAAATGTGATTATAAAAGACAGGCGTGCAGTCGCCGCCAAGCGATTAGAGCCAGAAATGCAGTGCAAGCGATGCATATGATAGCACATATGGATTTTTTTTCCATTCCTTCCACTTGGAACCTCCAAAAATCGTTGTAGGTGCTTACATCTGTTGTTGAAGTTGAGCTTTTTGGTTTTTCCCATCAAATTAATTTAGATAACCACTTGAAATATTGAATAATTTGCAGGCAGTTCAGCATCAAACAGTCTCACAGTATCTCCGCCAGATCCAGGTTTATCTCGTTTAAGTCACCAAGATTTGATTGGTTATAATACTTTACGTTCTCTTCGGCGAGTTCGTCTAAATAGCCGAAACAGTGGCAGTGGCAAAGATGATGCAATTACCTCTCTGGCTAATGTCAGAAGTATTCTAACACCATGCTCCTTGGATAGTAGGCGATCAAATAGTCTCAGTCGACAATTAAGTTCAAGCGGATTTGACGATGACGCGCTAGAAAATGCCTTATTTGGAGGCCTAGGATCATTTCCAATTTCCATAATTAGAAAACATTATCCTGTCAGAGATTGTTCGAAAGAAACAGGAAGAATTTATATGGGAATCTGTTTGCCAAGGCACTTTGATAACTTATTTCCTAATAAAACATCGGCTCCTAGAAAGTTATCATTTGCTAATGCAAATAATGAACAATCAGCTTATGAAGACGAAATGTCTGATTTGGGAGACGCAAGTGTAATTGATAGTAGTTTGATTAGTAAACAAAAACGGGAGTTCAAACATGAACAAAAAATTTGTTTATATTGTTGTCGATCGCATGAAACAAATACACTTCCTCCAGAAAGTCCAACCAAGCTCAGAAATTCGATAACTAGCATTCACAACGATTGCGTATTGAATCCAGAAAGTGGTAAGATTATTTTTGTAACTAACCCAATATTTTGAAATGAAATTTCTTCAACTACGATAGCAACTTTTTGATAGCGCTATTGTTTAGAATGAAATAAGATGATCATAGGTGATATAATTTTCTATATAATATAGAAGTTTCACTTCAATCGTTTGCTTATATATAACATATTTTTTCATTATTTTGTTTTTTTGCAGAATCGAAAGTGAAGTTGGAAATATTAAAACATACGGAAAGATTGGCCAACCCAATTTGGATGAAGCAGTCAAAGCAAGCTTTACTTCATTTAAAACAGCGACATCCAACTTGTTTCCAAGACATTTGTATATATTCTGAAATCTGCAACATGGTTGGAGAAATGACTTATAGATTAAGTGCTAGAAGATTCCTGCAAGAATTGTTCCTAGACATCAATTTTAAAGAATTAAACAACGAACCAAATCAAATTCTTAAAGATAAGATATTTGAAGAACGTACTGTACAAGAAAAAACTGAAAACCTCAAAGTTCCTGCAAAATCGAATAGCCGAGCGGATAACGACTTAGGGCAGAGATGCGCTGAATTAATGGACGTTGTAAGATCTCACCGGGGAATTAATGCTATCGTTCATGCTTCCGACACAAATCGAAATGTTATTCGCGGTTTTAATGTTGAAAGTCGAAGCGAAAATCGGGCAACTTCGCCTCTTACAAGTGTCGCAGAGGAGGAGACAAGAAATACAGAAATTGCAAGTAAACAATATGCAATGCCAAAAATTAAATTACACACTTTAGATAGTTTGAAATTAACTTGCAGTGAAAATAAATTTCCTATTACAAATCGTGCTTTCCCGAATAATTCTTATTCTTCCGGTTCAAGATCAATGCGATCACCAATTGTTAAACAATCTGCGATCAGCCCAACTGTCGTATCACCGCCACCCTCATTACCTAACAATATTTCTACGTCAAAACTGACTGAAACTTGAAATATAATTTTTGTGTTCACATATTACCAATTATTTAATGAATAAATTTTATATCAACTCAGCATAAGATTAGAAATAAAATTTATTTATTTTATAACTGATTTTAGATCTCATTTGTTGCAATTACAAATGATTATAATTAAAAATAGATATATCATGCTTAAGCAGATATTATAGGTTACCAGCTCAGTCATATACATACTTTGGTGTTCTTTTATACGCTCGGCTATTTTCACCACAAGGTGTTTTAAATACGTCAGATATTATTGCAAGTTATAAGAATAAGCATTTGTTATGTGGTTTCAATTTTTAAAATGTTTTAATTCTTCGTTTATTGAACTATACATTTATTTATATTATTTAAAAAACACGATTTTATGTAAGAAAACGGGTTGCAAATTGTATGAATATAAAATTTACAGAATTTATTGATATTTCACGTATTTACAAGGCAGCTTCCATATTATATTACCTATCTATAATCTATTATTTATTAATAAAATAAATTATTGTATATGAAAGATTCTTTTTGCGATAATGCCACAGATATCACGACCCACCATATTAAAAGATTGAAGCCTTAAAATTCTACACTTTAGAAAGAGAGGGTGTATTCTGGGAATTCAAAATTTAATATAATAACTTGATCTTGAAGAGGAGCAAAAGACCATCAAAATTATTTTTCGCACTCCCGGGAGTAAACAACGAATTTAATCCCTCATTTCAGGGACTTGAGTTTGAGTTTAGTCCCTCCGGGATCTAAAATGATCAAGAATCCCAAGGGACTAAAGTAAAATAAACAAATTTTTCTATGACAACTAAATAATCAAAGTACTTACCTAAATGTCAAATTGAATTTTATCATTCAAACCTTCATTCTTAATTTGTATTAGCATTATTGCAATTCACACAATTTCACAAATGCATCGTATGTTCGTAAATTTTCTAGACTTTTGGCAAAATCATTTTACAGTTACCTGGTCCGCAGCCTCATCAATATCAATTTTCTCACTCATCTTTTTGACAGCGAGCTTATTTATTGAACAACTGCTGTAGCCAGTCTTGTTTCTATGGTGAATTTACTCAACATTTTTGTATCAAGTTTGTAGTTGTCAAAATTGTAAGATTAATTAATCTACTTTAGGCTATTGTGATTCAATATAATACGGTAGTGCGAAAAATAGCGTAGATAACACATGATTTAAGTGCCTTTAATCCCTCAGGTGAGTATTGCCCTCGACTGCGTCTCGTGCAATAAACTCCACCCTCAGGATTAAATCAAGCACTTAAGTCCCTCGTTATATAATATACTATTTTTGGATGATTTTTAGTGCTAATTATAAGACAGATGTGACCAAAAAAAGGTGCACTTTTCGTTTTAGCAACCGATATTGCTCATCTGGCGGTAAAATCGCACAATATTTTCAATTATAAAGAAAGTATCATTATTATTTTACTCTTGTGATATTCACGCAAATTTTTCAAGTCGTTGGACATCGCAATAAATATAAATATGTATATTGCAAGCTTTTGTTGACTTATAATGTAAGTAATTAATGCATTTTACACCTTTTATTGAGGGTGCAACAAAAATTCTTTAAGGTGATCAGCGACTTCAAAAACATAAATAATACAGGCTTTATGAAGTTATTCCAAGCATCTTGTTAATTGTTCATTTTTCAAATTGAGGGATGGTTCTCATCTTGTTAGGGGCAATAGCAATCGTTTCAACCGCGAATTTTGGAATTTCAACTTCGAATTTGTTATCAGCTACCTTAAAAGTATATACATATTTTTTTTTCATGAACTAGTTTTTAATAATTGAGTCAGTATTAAATTTTGAATTTCAGGGATCCTTTTCATCCTCTTTAGGGGTAAAAGCACATCTATTCCTTTTTAATATTTAAAAGTTGACACCCTAAAGTTCAAGAATCCGCAAAAAAATAAAAATTACAATGCGCTGTAAAATTTGATGAAATTTTGAATACTTTTTGACAAGTGACTGTACTATTGCTAGTTTCATGCGCGATGTTCAGTGAATTTTTTTATCCATCGGGAACACTTCATGGTCACTGATCCTTTCAAAGTCATTCGATAAAAGCTGGTTAATTTATAGGTTTTGATATTAAAATGCAGTCGACAGTGTGGAATACAATTGCCTCTTCAATTAGGGTAAGTTTAATTACAAATAAAAAATATTTGATTGTTTTTCTGGTTGAAATTGTAACCTCAAAGTACGATTTTCAGATTTTACGTAATATTTGTGGAAATATATTTGGTCATTATTATACATATTCAATTTATGTTTCTCGTACTGACTTGGCTATTTTCTTACAGCCGAAATGTTTTAAATATAGTACTGCCTTCAAAGGAATACAGCAGAGATATTATTCTGCTGGAACAGAAGCTGATTTAGTTGTAATAGGATCAGGACCCGGTGGATATGTAGCTGCCATCAAAGCTGCACAATTAGGCATGAAGGTTAAACATTGACTTTTGAATTTTCACTGCTCTAATAAAGACTGTCATATCTTTCCAGACAGTATGCGTAGAAAAAGATCCCACTTTCGGTGGCACATGTCTAAATGTAGGATGCATTCCATCTAAAGCGTTATTAAACAACTCTCATTATTATCATATGGCACATAGCGGAGATTTAGCGTCACGCGGAGTTACTGGTTAGTTCAATTTTCTTACAAATTTCTATTAGTAATTAAATTGTTATTACAGTTGGAAATGTGTCTTTGGATATGGACAAGTTTATGGGGCAGAAAGTCAACGCAGTCAAGGCTTTAACTGGTGGAATCGCTATGCTGTTTAAAAAAAATAAAATCACTGCCATCAGAGGACATGGAAAAATCGCCAGCCCTAATAAAGTTACCGTCATGAAGCCCGACGGCGGTACTGAGACTGTTCAAACTAAAAACATTATTATTGCTACTGGATCTGAAGTCACTCCTTTCCCTGGAATCGAGGTATTCATTCCAGAAATAAGAGTATATAATTACTTTAAAACTTTTTCAATTTTCAGATTGATGAGCAAACAATTGTGTCATCAACGGGTGCTCTTTCTCTCAAACAGGTCCCTAAAAAGATGGTTGTGATCGGTGCTGGCGTCATTGGTCTCGAATTAGGCTCTGTATGGTCCCGCCTGGGCGCTGAAGTTATTGCTGTGGAATTCATGGGTACTATTGGTGGAGTAGGCATCGATTCAGAAGTCTCCAAATCTTTCCAGAAAATACTCACGAAACAGGGTCTGAAATTCAAGCTTGGCACTAAGGTTACTGGCGCTACTCGACAAGGAGACAATATTACTGTGAATGTAGAGGATGTCAAAGACCCCGCTAAAAAGGAAACTGTAAGTTTCATGTATTTTATTCGAATTCGCTAATTTATTTAATTATCTGTTATTAATAGTTGAGCTGCGATGTTTTGTTAGTTTGTGTGGGTCGTAGGCCCTATACAACAAACTTAGGCTTAGAAGAAATGGGAATTGAACGAGATCAGCGTGGAAGAATTCCAGTCAATGCAAATTTCCAAACAATTGTCCCTAAGTAAGTATCGTAATTTATTCTTATCTATTATGTAACTTGTTCTAATTTCGTCATCATTCTGATGATTAAAATTCACTCAAATATGTCAAGAATAATAATGAAGCTATTTTTACACATGACTAATAAAATTGTTCTTCATTTTGTACTTTTGCAACATTGTTCCGACATTTATTATCTTACATGAAAATCTCGTTCTTTCAGAAAATGCATGTGCATTTATTGATCTGTACATAGAAAGGTATTTATTTTGTTCCATAATTTCTCAGTATTTACGCAATTGGTGATTGCATCCACGGCCCAATGCTTGCCCATAAAGCCGAAGACGAAGGTATAATCTGCGTGGAAGGTATAACAGGAATGCCAGTCCATATCGATTACAACTGTGTTCCCTCTGTGATTTATACTCATCCAGAGGTTGCGTGGGTGGGCAAATCTGAAGAAGATTTGAAGAACGAGGGCGTTGCTTACAAAGTGGGCAAATTTAACTTTGCTGCCAATTCTCGTGCTAAAACCAACAACGATACCGACGGTTTTGTCAAAGTACTGGCAGATAAAAATACTGACAGAGTTTTAGGAACACATATGATTGGACCCTGTGTTGGTGAACTTATTAACGAAGCTGTACTTGGACAGGAATATGGAGCCTCCAGTGAAGATATTGCCCGTGTGTGTCATGCTCACCCGGTAAATAATATAAAGTTATCTCATGGAAAAGAATATAATTTTTCCTTTTATTGTTTCAGACATGCTCCGAAGCTCTTAGAGAAGCAAATCTTGCCGCATACTGTGGTAAACCAATTAATTCATAAGTAAAGGAACTTAATGAATGTTATTGTAAGGTGGCAATTTGTCTGGACGATGAGGTTGTTGCACTGCGTTCAATTTCCGTGTTTGTACAGTACATAAAATTAAAAACAGCAACTTTGCATTTATAGCAAACCCCACACGGAATTTGAAAAGACGACATGCAGCGCCGAATCGTCACTGTTATTAATTTCTTTTTATAATTTTTAGTAAATTTAACTAACGGACTGCAATAACCTCATTTGTAAATAGACATTTAATTATACGTTATTTTTATTTGTTAATAAATCCAAAATAAAAACTTTAAAAAAATACTGTTTTGCTATTCGTCAAGTATGTTACTGACATTTTTTCTTCAATATGTTTTCTTTGAGAGAGTTCAATAATTGATCCAAATGTTCCCATTAAACATAATTTTTAAGATGATATAAAGTTATTATAAATTCGAAACGAGTAGATAGTGCTTTAAGCAACAAAATTGTATACGTGAATAATTTCATTTTCATAACAGTATATTCTATTCACGTTAAGAACGGTCGAAGAGTCAGCATAGGGCTACGATTTAAGCCTACTTGGCTCAAATACAAATCCAGTTTACATTAGCACAAAAATCGTACTCGTTTATTGGTCAGATCAGCCGTTTATCAAATATAAATTTGTGTAGTTTGAAGATTGAAATTTGTGACTATCCAGTAAGTAAATGTTTTCATCTATGGAATTTATTTTTAGAAAGCTCATTTTTTGTCTATTCCGAATTATTATTTCTATGCTTGCTTCATTAAGGCCCGGTCTTTCCATCTCCGAATAACTCCATTCCCTAGATAATTACTATGGTGACAATTATTGCAACAATTGTTGCTGTGGATATTATCCACCGAATAAAGTTATTCGTAGGTGAAATAAAAAAGACAAAATAACAAAATAAGCATGAAGAATCTTTTAGAATATTATTTAAGATTCCCAAATATGCCTCCTTAGCTGCTGGAAGATTCGCCACTGGATGCAGCTGCGAAGAGGCCACTTTCTGTGTCTAGGTGTTGCAGGGGTTTCTCTAGACGCGAAAGAAAAATTCTCGGGGGAAGTTTTCGTCTATTTCCCCTTAGTCGCTACCTGAAGGTAATCTCATTGGATTTAAATTTTTATTTTTGAATACGCAGCACCCAGTATAAAAAAAACGGAAATTCAGTCCAAAAACTATTATGTCACATTCGATGCTTGAAAATTTTGTAAAGTATTTACTGATCCCGCAGTGAAAATCAAGCTTTATCTACTCGAAAATGAGAAAGAGCTAGCAAACGCAATAAACTTCATTTGAAGCAAATGGATTACGATTTTAAATACGCGAGTAGACATCACAAATATTTTCTAAAAAATCTTTAAAGACGCTTATTATACATTTAAAAAATTGCAGATGAACTGAGATTAATTAGGAACCAGATTTTGTATCAATTAAATGATAATATAACATATTATGAATATAATTTATTTTGTAGTTGATAAGCCTGTTGTATGATGGCAGCATCTAGCACGTTTTAGAACTGTCATTTCGAATTAGCGACTTTTTGACATTTGAGCTTGAGTTGAAATGTATATTAATTTTTTTATAAGTTTAATATGACACACTGAATCGTTAGAAGTGCAAAAATTTATTGTGCAAATAATATAATTTTTTTAATACAGTTATTGACAGGTGCTGACTGTAGCGGAGAATTTCAACACTTCACTCCTGACTTTGAAAACAAATGGACTATTTATTGAAAATTTATATAAATAATAGAAAATTGAACAAAAATATTAATATGAATTAGGAAAAAAATGCATTCTATCATTTTCTTATTGAAAATTGAGATTTTAACTTCATTTGCAATATTTTTAAGCATTAATTTTGATTACTACTGAATAACAATAAATTTTGAATAGTTCTAAGTAGATACAAAGATATTTTTAAAATAAATAAGTAAAAATTTTAGTTGTATATTATTTATTTCATAACTTTTAATTGATATCGTCGTACAATATTATTTTATTATTCCTGTAAAATAGATTCAAAAAGTCTTTAAAATAAATAAAACAACATAATTTTGTAGGAAAGGATTTATTTGGGGATTTTGGGTACAAGAACGAGGGGTATTTCAAGCCTTGATTGCGACTCCTGGCAATGACATTGGGGAAAGAGTCGTATCTTCCTCTGGGAATTCTCCCTCAATGCCTAGGGAAACGCCAGCAAAACCTAGACAAGAGGAGCGGCTTCTTCGCTGCTGCACCTGTAACAAAAAACAAAATATTTAAATACATTTTTCAGAATTTTAATGAATAATAAATTACTTCTGATTTTAGATATTTTATTTGAAAGTTTGACGTTTCGACTGTTGGTCAAAGGATCGAAATGTCAAAGTTTCAAATAAAATATACAAAATTTAAAATCAAAAGTAATTTATTATGAAATAGTTTCATTATTTTGAACAATTATTTATCTAAAAGATAGAAACCACACTTGTGTTTTGCAAGCAGCGGGCAGAAGGGAATCAGTAGACTTCTCATCTTGGGCATCTTCTTCGAAGTTCTTTGGAGTCTGGCTGCTGCAGGCTGCTATCTCCTGGAGTTTCGGGATCTCTAACCTGAAACAGAAACTTAAAACAAATTTTAGTGAATCAAATTTAACTAAACAAATATTGGAGAGTTTTAGCAGCTGGGCTCATCCTCTGCACATCCCACGATGTCCATTCCCTCGTATAAGCCTCCCTCGATGTCCTTCCTCTTCAACAGCTGGGCTCATCCTCAGCAAATGATCTGAAAAAATACAAATTGATTAGAGATCTGTGGAAAAACAGTACAAAATAGCTGAAAAAACTAATAAAATTAGAACCTGCAAAGCAAATTTTATTAGTTAACTTACATCCTTTTAGTTGATTTGCTGGTGGTGGTCATGATGAACTGAGAAGCTGAAAGAGAACTTTTTTCGATTAATTGCATTCATTCAATCAAACACAAAATCTTATCGTTCCACAGTTAATCGTTTTGGATTCACTCGAGAGATTCTAAAAATCTGTTAAGTAAAATGCGCTTTCAGCCAAGTATGTTGCTATGGAAACAGTAGGCCGTTATTCTTATACTACAACATTCCTAAATACTGATTTCCAAAATTCTACGACTACCAACAGATCTGAATTTATGCGCAAAATTAAAAAATAAATTCCTACTGAAGTGCACTTCCGGTTCAGTCTATTGTTATGAAAATAGTAGGCAATCATTCAGATGCTACATCAGACTGAAATACCAAATTTCAATATTCTACATCGTTTCGAATTTATGCGAAAAATTCCAAATGACTGTCAAATAAAGTGCACTTTCGGCTCGGTGGATCTCAATAAAAATAGCATATGAGCATCTAGATGGTATAATCGTCCTAAATACAGAATTCTAATATTTTACGTTCAATCGTTTTGGATTTATGCGAAAATTCAAAAAAATTTTTCTATTAAAGTGCTCTTCCGGCTTAGTCGATAGCAATCTTAATGCAAGGTGTACAACTAGATGTTATAAAAGTGCCTAATACAAAATTTAAATATTCTATGACTGATTGTTTAGAATTTATGCGGAAAATTCGAAAAATCTGTCATATAAAGTGCACTTCCGGCTCAACCGATTGTTACAAAAATAAAAGATGACCATTTAGATGCTACAGTATTTTCAAATGCTAAATTCCAATATCCTATGGCTGATCATTCTGAATTTATGCGGAAAATTAAAAAAAAGTTTCAAGTAAAGTGCACTTCCGGTTCAGCCGATTGCAATCATAATGCAAGATGTACAATAAGATGTTATAGAAGTTTTTCATACGAAATTTTAATATGCTATGGCGGATCATTCTATATTTATGCAAAAAATTCAAAAAAAGTTTGAAGTAAAGTGCACTTCTGGCCTGGCCGATTCTTACAAAAATAGCAGATAACCATTCTGATACAACATCAAGTTCAAATACTAAATTTCAACATCCTACGGTTGATCATTCTGGATTTATTAGAAAAATTCGAAAAAAGTTTCAAGTAAAGTGCACTTTCGGTACAGACGATTGGAACCATAATGCGAGGTGCACAACTAGACCCTATACCAGTCTTAAATACAAAATTTCAACATTATATGTTCAACCAATTTTGAGATTTGCGAGTTACGCACAAACGCACGCACGTACGAACGCACGCACGCACGCACGAACATACGTATCGACATCAGGCCAAAAATAGTCAAAATAGATTCAGGGATGCTCAAAACGGATATTTCGATCAAAATCTCGATAGGTGAATTTTGTCGGTTTCACAATATTCACTTGTTATTTTGTTCAAGTAGTAAGAATAGAAGAGCAGAATTTGAAAAAAAAAAATTTTAGTGCAGAAATATTGCAAAATGTTTATTAAATATTGTATTAATATTATTATAAGCAAATATAAAACAGAAATAATTATTATTCAAATAACAAATATAAAAATATTAATATATTACAGCTGCAATGAGTTTAAAAGAGATATAAATACTTCTACGTCACACTCCTGACAAGCTGGAACATTGTACAAAACAATTATCTATTGATTAAGTATATTGAATTTTACAAAAATATAAAATTTTAAAATTACATTTAAAAAACTCAAATAATAGTTTATAAAATTATATTTGAATATTTATCCAAATTAAAATTTTCGTTACTTGAAAATTATTTAAATTTAATTAAAGCGTCAATGAGTTAATTTGGACATGTGGGACGCTTGTTGAATGATATTTGATTCTAATATATCCAGGGCAAATTAAGGATTACAGTTTGAATGTAACAGAGATGTGTGTGCTGGTTGAATGTAAAATTAGGCTCCTACCCTTGCAATCAAAATTTCGACTGTTTCTAATTGATTTGGAAATATCAGCTGAGAAAAAATATAATGTGGTCAGCAAATGACCCGTTTCATGTTTCCGTTTCGGGTATGGTAATTTATTTTAACTAAAATTCTTTTGGGATTACGTCCCATTCAATGTAAAATGTAACACTAAATTTTGCAACTCTTTATTTAAGACATTCTATTTTCTAAATTCGTAAAGTTACTATTTACCTAGGATTTCAAATTTTGGGCATATTTTTCAATATCTATTCTATCGCACTTAGAATATTTTGCAAATTAGTATACAGACAGAATATTTTATTTTGATCGAGTTGCCGCTCAAACATTCAAATTTATTTGTAAAGAATTTATTAATTTGCCAACGAACGAGAATCGGCTTGGTATAAATTAACAAGTATAAACTGTAAGTTTAGTACGGCGTCTTTATGTGTGTATTGCTAGTGTGTGCTGTGAATATGGACATATTTTACATGAAATATAAATTATTTCTGCAGTTTCTAAGTTTGATTTGCAATTTATTTGTAAGGGTGAGTTTAGTAATGCATTATGTTCATTTGATAATAAGTTTTTTTATGCTTGATGCTCATTTTTACGTGCTATGAATATGTATCAATTTATTGCTTATATTTTATAATTCAATTTTCATATTAGCTAGTAATTGCCAGTTTTTCATTTCAAACCCCTAAATTTTTATATCTAATCTAATGCTGTGTGTCCCTATATATTATTTTTCTGTTATATCAATAATTTAGAAGAAAATTGATCTAAAGAACCTTAAACTAATATTGAATCAGCCGGCTAATTTCATTTCTCAAAGAAACAATCTAAAATCCATTCCAGCAAAATTGAACAAGAAATTAGTGAGATAAGCAGGTCATAAGTACAACAGTTTACATCTTGAAAACTATGACATCCCGCTGTGTCGGCTTTAGCAAAAGAATTTCGTTGTTTCGGCCAGCAGACATGAGACCTGCAAGATGATATGGGACAGTAGATGATCCCTTCATGTGCTCCCGCAGTTTTCTATTCTGGAGATCCATTTTGTGAAGTTTATATGCACTTTTGACATTTACGACTTGTTCTAATACCGCTTCGGGGAATTTTATTCTCAGAACACAAAAAGATGTGTGAAATATGCAACAGAATAAAATACAAAGCTAAATTGGAGCTGGAATATTTATATCTTTCTGTTTTAAATAATAATAACTTATTTAAAGAGAAAATTACTCTTTTTATTAAGGAAAAAACCTATTTTACGAACTAACTTATTGTATGAGCCATGTAGGGAAGGAAGTTTTTACTTCCCCGAACTATATATAATAATGCAAATCTTCACAATTTAGTTTTAGACCCTACTAAACCCAAAAAACATGATTTGAAAAAAGTAGGTCTGATAACTTGAGAACGCGTGAAAATTTTCAAGCAAAATTTTTTATTTTTTTCATTAAAAAGCTAGAGTTAAGTTAGTCAATGCGCTTTTTTCAACCGGTGGTACCAAAACTTTATTGATGGAACTTATTAGTTTCTTGTGTTTATCTTATGGAATTAGTATTCATTATAACATATAAAATAACTGAGATTGATCTCTGAATAATTTGGAACAAGATTTATCTGAAACATTTAAAAAAATTAAAATTTTAATTATTATAAGATTTGTTATATTTTTCTGAAACTTGCGAAGAGAAGAAATAATGGAAATCATAATGTGAAATTACAATTATTATTATTTATATTTTGACATCGCATACAAACGTGCGTCATTTTTTTTTTTTTTAAATGAACAACTTGATTCTTTCGTGTTTGGTATCAAATGAAAGCTCATGCAGTATAATAATAATTTTAGTAAAAGTGTCAAAAATAATATTAAAATGATTGTCAATTGTTTTTTCATTCAAATAATTTCTAGTTGATATCAATTTAAAGCTCTTGGGGAAATAAGCTTAGTAGCAATTGGACATAAAACTTGTAGTCATTGTTAAATAAAATAGTAATTTCATATAACCACTATCTATCACTTCGACAATGACAGCTATCACTTTGAAATATGCAATTAATTAATACGACGCTCCCAGTTTCTGAAACAGCAAAGAAACTACATAGTCATAAAATTTATGGTCGGGAAAGTACTGTCGTGGCCTCAGCAGATTTTTTATACAATTTTCTTAACTGTGGTTATCATTTATATTTTCTCTCCCCTTACAAATAATAATTATTATCGATGAAAAAAATTCTTCTTACGTAGGATTTTTATGTCATATTTTATAAATTGAGTAATTTATAGGTGAATGAAACAACTGAAATAGAATATCGGTTCACACAGATGATCTAACATCGTATTTTATAGGGTTTATATAGGGTATATATGTGAAGGAGTCTTTTTGGGTATTTCACGTAGAGGTAGCAGCGTAGCGATCGTCAAACTTTTTGTGTTCAGTAAATACGAGAGTTCCTTCATATTATATTTTTCAACACTTAAAATTGTTTACCTTAAGAAAACTGAGGTTGAATTGACAATATTGTTGAGATACTATTGTTCCTCTTTTTGACATTATCAAAACTTTTTTTACGGGCTTTTATATTTGCAGAAGCTGTTACTAAACTAGCTGATTTTCAATTAGAATCATTGCTGAGGTACTCAGTATTTCTTGTGTCATGAAAAAAGAATAGTATATTACACTAAAAGGGCCGAAAGTTGAATTTTCGGCCCTGCGCGTCAGGACCGAGATTTACTTTTGGCCTGTATAGTGTTTACGATTTTTCTTCATAGCCGGTCGAAAGTAAGTTATTAATTTCACTTTTTTCAACTTTAAATGTTGATAAGCATGTTTTTGGTGCCTGCCCCGACATTTGCGGCACGAGCGAAGCGTGCTGCTGGTCGTCGAATATAAATACGCATGAGAAATTCTTTCCTTCCGCCGTTATAGAGGGCGAGCGTGTACTTCTCACAAGGAGTAAATATCAAACTTTCGTCCCTGCAAACAATTTTTCACAAGCTGCCATTTATAGGAAAAATACTTACAACTGTAAGTTGTATAAGCATTTAAAAATATTGCGCATCTCATGGGGTGTTTATTTGTGTAGAAATTAATTATTTCTTTCTAATCGATTCGTAATTTGGCATCCAATATTTATCTTTATTCCAATAATCTTTAGAAATATTTTTATTCTATGTCACTAACAATGAGTAGTTGTTCTGGAAGGGCTATTTCTGAGACAAGTGGATGATGATGATGGGCTCCGTTCAGTCTCCGTTTCCAGGTTCGGAACAAATCAGCCCCCAAGTGGGTGCACTGCAGGGCGTCGGCCCTGCTACAAGAATTCCACACGACAGTCTATTGTTAGTACGCGTCACTGCGATACATTGCCAATGAGAGTGAATCTCAAAATTTTCGGAGAATGGGAAACTACTTTTCACCGATTTTTCATACTTAATGTAGTTTTTTTCTCCTCTTCAAAAAGTTACTTTACTCATTTGAGGAAAATAATATTTTGAGATTCGAAATATGAAAACAAGACTTTCGGACACATTGGTTAGGTTATTTGTAAAGTCTAAATGTCAACTGCGTTAAATGTCTTCAATTTGTTTCGGAAGCCACTATTTAAAACCGTCACAATGCTCAATTTTATACTCTATTTGCATGGATTACTATTATGGAATTTAGCATAAATCATGGGGAATAAGTCGTTAAAATTTGAAAATATTAGTGCATTTATAATTTTCTCCTATGTTTCGGGTACATCCAGTATAATTTACTTGGTGTGTAGAAGGCAATATGTTATTGAATGAAGGTTTGTCACCAAAATAATTTTCGGAAACCTTCGAAGGAGTTATTGAAGAGTATGGATTTTAAATGGGACAGTTTTGGTGTCTCTGGTATATGGCCTGTCATGTCAGGTGCACTAAAAACTTAAAAAGAGCATTTAGGGCTTGTAGTTGCATTCATCTTCTAAAATTTGTAACTTTTATACCTAGTTTTTGCGAAAGAAATTCTATTGTCAACCATGGGAATCGCACTTGACATACGATACATAATAGCACCCGCGTTTTTTATGTGTATATAACCGATTTTTCACATATATTCAGGGCGAATATTAGAGTTAGATATAATTTTGATTTATTATTTTGTTTAATATTTTTACTATAAAGTCGAGAATAGTTAGTTCTTCTGATTGGCGGAAATGCGAACCAATTTTACATTAGCATAAAAATAGTACTTGCATCAAAAGTCAATCGTTCATCAATCATCATAAATAAATTTGAGCAGTCCAAAGATTGAAATTCAGGTAATATGTGAATATATTATTTGTAGCTTCTATTTCTAAATTAATTTTCAAAAAGCTTGTTTTAAATTCTGCATTTGATGTGAGTGAATCATGTTTGCATTTCGGCCAGTCAAAGGCTTGAATCCCATAAAAGTCTTGGACCATTTGTAACTGGAATAGAAGATAATTTAAAGTTTCATCTCTCGAAATGAAAATATGTAGCCTTCCAGCCTAGAATAAAGTTATCAAGCTGAAATTGGACTCTGAAATAAAGATTATCATTCTGCATACATCTTCAAACGCTTCTTCTGTATGGATTTTGAAGATGCAAAGCTTCATACCCCTAATAAAGAATAGGGAAATATTTTTTTGACTCCATTTCTTCCACTACTTTTTCCACTGCACTTTTCTTGCACCAATACTTTTTTCCACATTTTTTTTCCATTTTTTTTTTTTTTGCTACTTTCTTTCGAATAAGAAGAGAAGTTCGGTTTAGATTCTTTCGCGGTAGATTTTTTTGTTTACCCTCGCTTGTTATTATTTTTCCCATTATCCTTATGATAAGTAGGAATTTTCTACAAAATTTCATCCATCTTGAAGATAGAACAAGTGTCGGTAACAAAAAAAAAAAAAAAAACTACTGGAAATGTAACCTAAACCAAGCTTTAAAGACTGACTGACAGAAAACCATCATATTGTCGAAGAAATCAGTATAAAAACAGTGTTTTCAAAATCATATGAGCCCGCCTTCGCTTGTCATTATTTTTTCAATTATCTTCATGCTTAATAGAAACATCTCGTAATATCTCATCATTTTGGAACGTTAAAGTTAATCGTTCAAAGTTCAAGTTCATCATCGAAAATGTTACCGAATTATTTACTTTAAAGTTAGCTTAAAATATCGGAATTTGAGTAAAAAAAAATTTGTAATAAAAAAAATTGGTGGAAAAAAGCATTGGTGGAACAAATGGAGTGGAAAAAATGGTGCACAATCATTGAAAATTTGATTTGAATAACTGAAAAATAATTTTATTCCAATTCGTAATCGCATAAATTTATCTTACACTCCTCACTTGCACTTTCAAACAAATCCCTCCGAATTTCCCAACTCTAAATCTCAAGTAAAAATCTGTTTGAGACTTGGAAGAAAAGTCAGTTTTGAAACAGGATTACATCTGTTCTTCAATGCATTGCAGCGATAATCTGTCCTCTTCTACTGAAGACATTTCCATAAAGCTTGAAAATTTATAATTTACAACCATTTAAGAAGTATTTGTGTGTGGTTTTACCTTTTCACCCGTAACCACAGTGGTTTTTCAGATTTTAATACAACGGATTATGGGACTGGTAATTGGATTTTTTAAAGATAGTCAAGTCTTGCTTTTTTCATCTGGGATTATTTTGACAGATGTCCTTAACTTAAGCACTTTGTAGTACTGTCAAGTAGTGGGTCCGAAATAACGAACTTATCTGGATTTTGCAAAAATAGATTTTTCCAACAAAATTTCGCAAAAAATATTTTTGAACGCTCAAAACAAACAAATAAGAAAATAAAGGACCCATAATATGTATTTGAATCTTAATCTATTGGAAACTCTCAAAAAAAACTGAGCCGAAACGCTGGTAAAAAATAAATGCGGAAAGAGATATTCGAAATCTAGTATTTCTTTTGATTAAGCATACTTAATTAGACAAGTGAGCACTCTAGTTTTTATGCATTTCAAAAATATATATTTCATGCATTGTTTTACATAATGCCCAGGCAAACTATAAAAATTATTGTTTTCTTAAAAAGTTTATGACATTTATTTTGTTAATTTCTTGGATTAAACTGATTTCTAGTACACACAGGCTGTAATTAATTAACATTCTCCTGTATAAGGGAGTATCGCTGTTTTTTTATTCTAAAGAATGTGTTACGCGATCCTTTCTTTATAAATCAATGAGACATCTCGAATATTGTATGAGATCTGATCGTTCTAGTAGATGAATGGCCTAAAAATTATGACTACGATTATATTTTTATAATATTTGAATCCAATATAACAATAATACTATTTGCTCAAATCCTCGCGTCTTGTGTTTCATCCACCTAATAAACAACCCCTATTTTCATCACAGGTCTACCAATTTCTCTTCTTTCCAACCTTCTTGTACTTATTGTCCTGGAATGACGTTCCTTCGGGCTTCCCTTTGTGAATCTGGAGGCGGTCAATTCTCCTTTCGGTGGCGGCTAAACGTCGCACATTGTCCCCCGGATCGGTCATCATCGGTCGCGGTCACTTTGATTTATGACCCTGCTAAGGGTGGCTGCAACATTTGGTCATTCTCCTGTTTCGAATGCTGATGCGTTCGGTTTCTGTCTTATGAGGTCTTTACGGAGAAATGTAAGAAAAATAAGGGAAATTTGAGACGATGGCACTCATTAATAATTTAGAAACATTATTTTTAGACCAGTATAATTAGTTTTGAATATCAACATAAAAATATTAATATTCTGTACGTACAGTACGTGCTGATATTTTTCTGGCTAATTAGCAAAAAACTATTTTCTAATTAATGATTTGGTTCATGCATAAAAAATGCTGTTTGGTGCATAATAGACAGTACAAATTGAAATGAGAAAATTTCTGTGTGGTCTTGTGAAAATACAAATAATTATTGAAAAACTGTGAAAGTTGTTATTCAATTTTTTGTTAAAAATTATTTGGATTTTAATTATCATCTGCGGAAATTGAAAATGGGTACAACCGACATATTTTAGCCGTATGCGGTAGTTAATTCGATAGCCATTGATTCACATTTCAAACAAGAAAGTTAATTATCATAATAAAATGAAATTAAATTTGGAACGATCTTATTTATTATTTATCAAATGATTAAATCAAGATTAGTTAAATGAGCTATCAAACGGAAATCGATTAAATGTATCTATAACTTGCCATAATAAATTATAATCTAGGAGTACCCAATATCAAAATAATTTTCTTCATGTTCTGACTCAGTATTTTAATAAATAATTTTTAGATACAGAAAACAGATGTAAGTTATATGAATTCCAAGACTGATTGCTTATTATATTACTGGATTGAAATTACTGTTATAACTTTTTTAGAGCTCACAAATTGTGCATATTATAGTTGTTTTAGCTCAAATGAAATATCGAGTTCTATGCTCATAGCGGCTGTGCTCATAGCGGTCACATATTTTCTTCGTGCTTGTAGTGGTCAATGTTTCTTTCCTATTGTTTATTTATCTATGCAACTGAATTTGAATTCACTTCTTATTTCAAATTAAAAAAAAAGTATGCTCAAATTTTTTTTCTATGGCCGTGCATAAGGTAAATACTTTTCGCACCGTTAGTGATGCATAAAGTAAGGTTTTTTGCGTCTCAGTTTTACCTCTATTTGAACGTGTAGAAATTAAATTATTCTGAATGATCCATTAACTAAATTTGAATGTCACTTTGTGTTTTTGATTCTCAAGCTTAATTTTTATCAAAATATGGTAGTTGAGTGCCATAAAAATTTTTGTATGCATTCTGCCTATAATTTTAGTGACTCGGCAAGCCTCGTCTTGTTGCATGAATTACTATTATTCGATCATTATTAAAATCCACTCATGGAGCATTGTCAGTGGCATTAAAACTACGTTTTTGAGAAATTGTTTGTAGCCTAGCTCGCTTCACTCGCACTTTCAAAAAATACTCCTGATCAGTACCAAATTGCACTGCGCGCGCCTGTGGAACTGAACCTGAGCTTGAGATAACTAATAAATATTAAATAAACTACTTATGTTGGGTTGGATCGGAATCCAGTCTATTCCAGAACTATACAGCTTACAGCAAAAGCAAGCGCGCAAAACAAGCATCTAGTATAGGATCAAGTGAATCTTAATTAAGTTGTATACATAAGTAAATGACGAGAAATAAATATTGGCCACTACGAGCACGACCAAAATATGATGAGAGATAAAATGCCGAAAAACAAAAAGGCAGGTGAATATGTGACTGCTATAAGCACGGTTTTACAGTGACCGCTATGAGCACAGCCGCTATAAGCACTTCACTGCATATTATACATTACAAAAGAAAAGTGTATGATTTTGTCTTTCTAACCAAAAAACTCTGGAGGAAGAAAAGCATTCTCTCCTGAGGAGTATATATAATTTTTTTCGCGACGTTCTTAATAATTGTTGATATAAATCTATATAATAATATTTTTCATGCTCTTAGCACTGTGCATAGCACCTTACAACAAATCATTTTCTAGGTTATATGTAGAATATTAACATGATGTGCTCTGTGATCTCATGCTGCCTACTAAATAATTGTTGAAAGCTCAGGGCCTTAAGAAATATATAGTTGTATATAGTTTGGAGCGCAGTCATGTTTTGTAGATCAATCGTGAATGCGACAATCGTGGAGGCGTCAAAAATACTTTTTGCACGATTGGGCGTTTTCATGTGTTTACCGGCCCTCTATTTGAGGTGGTATGTTGATTTTACTAGCAAACTGTGGTTACTATGGTTATGCTAACTAACCATGGGCAAAGATGGTAAGTAAAAATTTGTGAATTTTTACAAAAAAATGTTCATTTATGCCCGTACTTATAGTCGATACTTCGCTCGATCTCAGACTTGAGAATTGCTCAAATATGCGAATAATACCAATAGTCGTTACTTGGCTACGAAGTGATACTTCACGTTTGCTTGACTCCAGTTTTACTTGAATCTACTAGAAGACTACCTTGAGTTGTGCTCAAGTATTCGTGTCAGTTATTTTTGACATCTGTATTTCCAACATGGATATATGCCATAGAGGCATAGATACTCACTGAAACTTATCTTTCCGATCAAATTGTCAAAAAATAGATCAAATTCAGTAGACAAACTAGGAATATTCCACAAATACTGTCATAAACGTCAAACATATCAATCAAATATATGTCAAAAACAAGAAATCTCAGGCTTCACCAAGAATTCACGACAGGATTGATTTTCAAGTAAGTATCTATGGTGACTTCACCTCGACTTGGCCAAGTAATACTCAAGAACGAGATTGAGTTTCGACTATAAGTGCGGGCATTATTTATCTTTATTTGTAATTGACTATTCAGAATAGAATGTCAAACTTGACAGCTGACTGCGAATGAACAATAATCAGTAGTAATTTAATTTAGAAAAGAAAATTCGGACCCATATTTTGGATCTTCCAATCGTGCAAAAATTCTGTAAGCATCACGGTCAATAAGTAAAGTACCGATTTCGTATAATACTTGGAAACCTCGCAAGGCTCGGCCTCCAAACTATTATTCTCAATCGGTAAATTGTACTTACTGACCTTAATACTTGAATAACTATTGCGCTTATAATACACACAATTTTTTTACGGTTTCATGTGTAAATTAAATAATCATTTTTCTGTCAAACGTCAAAACATGAACTTTACGTTGATAAATAAAAATGTAGACATCAACTTTCCGTATCAACTGCGTGTAAGAAATCTTGTAGGCATGATATTCACACAAAATATTACTAATTTAAACAAGAGTGTAACCTTATGGGACAATTCTCGTGACTCGGTTAATCTTGTCTCTAAATACTTGGCGTCATGTCATGATGTCTGTTTACACACGTGCTGCATTCAAGATTTTTTTCTTCCGCCCTCAACTTTCATATAATGCGAGAAACTTTTAATTTAGCACTGCTTGAATCGTATTATTTAATTTAGGTACGCATTCCAGCGGTCCCAACAACAATACACGTTTGGCAGTTGAATTGCATAACCTTTTAGATTTCTGCGAATTTATATTGGTAGCACTGTATAATATTTCTCATTGATCCATTCCTTAAATTATTTATAAAGTCTAAGTGTCAACCTATGCTGCGTTGTGCGTTTCCGATTTGTTTCCAAAGTTATAGGTACTATTTATAGTTCGTTTCAGAATGAGAGAGAGAGTAATAAATCAGTATGTCAAAGTCATTCCGATGGCGCGAAAATAATTATTAGTTAATTTTCCGTAGTCAGGTGACGTTGCTTAAAAATTATTAAGATGTTGCTACCAGAATATAATCCGAAATTAGGGTATATAAATAATAGAACTCTTCCTAAGTCATGTCATTCGACGAAATAAAATTTTCAAAAAATCGCATTCATGGACACCAAATCATAATATAAATATTGCTGGGAATGTAGGAAAGTTCAGTTTATTATGACCGCAGTTTAACCTTGCTTATCTGTGATATTCGTACCAGAAAGTGATTAGACTGTGAGCACTAAAAATTAATTACATTAAATATGTATGAGAATCTTCGACATCGGGAACTGATGGCGGTATCCATAAAAGTACAATTTTTCGTATTGTCCGGGAAAGAAAACTTGATGGTTAAATTTGTAAACCAATACCATCTCCGAGGAGGAGTCTTTTAGATTGAATGATTTTACGAAGTGTACAATTCGAAGAAAAATCCATTACTTTTATTTCAATAAATAGATTCCAAATTTTTACAGTTGGTAAACAATGATGACGATTTGCCACAAAATACAAGAAAAATGTTGGTTATCTTCAGTTAACACAAATATCACTCTGGAAAATTCCATCTATGCCTATCTTATGGCCCAAAAGGGATTATCGGAGCGTTTATAGCAGTGTTTCTATTCTCGGGAGGTATATTTCGTTCCAAGTTTAAAGCGTGCGGCATTCTATGACCATCCTATCCAATACGATTCTTACAAATTTTCATTTATTACCTCTCTCATTCTGAAACGAGCTTTAGGACCGTAAAAAAAATATTCAAGGATGTCAACAATCGTTGACATTTGGTCAATAATTATTGTGGCTCGACAAGATTCGTCACCAAATTGTTGTCTTTGTACCGTAATGTTTATTTACACTTTTATGTAAATTACTATTTTCTACGGCCACCTTCAAACTTAGCGGTTCATATACTGCAGAAAATGCGTGAATCATAATAAATGAGAGGCAATTAGGTTTCGTAAACTGAATCCAGTTTTTCTCTGTATGTTCATGTTGGTAGCATTGTGTACAAACTGATCATTTTTTTTAGATTATTTGTAAGGTCATGAATATCAACTTGTACTTGAGCTCCCTTGCTGTATGCTCAATAATTATCAAACTATGACTTAAGAAAAAAATGTGTGTAAACAATTTTAATGACTCAGAGTAAGCCTCGTAACCAAATAATTGTTTTCATGTCATAATGCTCAACTTTTCACTCTTGTTTGCGCGTCTAGGAAAACTAGCCTCCTTTCATAATACCCGAATTTAAACACTTGTTGCATAAATTACTATTATCACGTTATGATGGGAAGTATATTAGGTAGGCAGCTTTGAGATATTAATGGTACCTATATATCATCAAATCCTGCTTATAACAGAACTAGCTTATATGCTGGAGACTGATAAATTAAAATTAAAGCTTTTTTAGCCCGTTCCTCTATTTTGTTATGTTGCATAATATACTTACTGTTAGAAAGTATAGAAACTTAAGAATTATACTGTCGTCTTGTCCGAATTTCAAACATAATTAAAAATCAATACCTTTTAGTTTGATCTTTCAACTGTGAGAAGGACTTTTTATAAGTTGTTATTATGGAATAATCCTCGAATTTAGATTAGATATCAAAAGTTTGTGTCTTCAACTGTCATGGATCGGATGTTAAATATGAAGATATGAAATTCAGTTTAATGGAAGAATTAATTGTATTATTATTATAATTATATCTAAATAACAATTTTATACCGGTAAGTAAACATTACAGATTATAATATTTACGTCATTATCATCTCATCTTCCAAGAGAACCATTAATCAAATCTTCATCATTACCCTTATCGTTTTGGTCCCTCTGCATCCCTCATCCTTAGCATCCCTTATTCCTCCGGTGCCTTATGCCCTTCGGTCTCTTTTGCGCAAGCGTTGGCTCCGCCCCTTGCCTAAACACTGTGATCCAAGACGCCTTGTTCCGATCACACATCTTAGCTTGCAGGTCGCAGCCTGTTATTAGTGCGTCTATCGTCGGACAGAACAGTCATCAGCTATCGAGATGGCTTCGATGTTGAGTCAGTACCACCAGCAGTACCAAACCAGTGCGCCGCAAACGCAGGTGAAGATTGTGAATGTGGTGTTTTGTAGTTGCTATGGTGATGAGTGATGTTTTTGTTGATTGGGAAATGTGGTGGGGGATTTGATGGAACTAGTAATTTTCATTTTGTTATTTTTGGTAACTTCAAGCAGGCATGCAATAATATATTCGCGCAATATTATTTAATTGTTCTCTAATGGAAATTGGACATTAGAATTTGGGAACACAACAGTTTTATTTTATTACCAGTTAAATTATTAATGTTTAGCTCATAATACAAACATTGACATATAGCCAATATATGATATTGGATAATTTTTTGAAATATTTTTTCCTGAATAGAGGTCAACAACTTTTCTTGTTACACACTAAATTTAGCTGATAAATGCTTGTATTGAGTATTTGTATAAATTTTGTTGGTGAAAAATAATTTTCTAAAATCTATTTTTCATGACGAAAATAATTTCAATAATTTTCGGTTCCAAAAATTAATAAAGGATTTAATTGAGCATTTGTTTAAAATAGTGCAATCAAACTAGTAAATATACACTGAAGTAAATTATAAATTGATCAATTATTAACTGTTAGCATCTTTTTACACATTTTTAGAAAATTAAGATTGCTATCTATTTGATTAGTACCCCTGAATAACAAATACTATTTTTTGCACGAGTTTGAATCAATCAAGATTAGTTGTTCACTACTAGTTCAGTGGAAAGGATTTCATTCACCTTGGTTATAATTATTCCAAAAATAATATATAATTATCATTTGATAAAATTATTTTTGTTTTAAGCTTTCATTTATAAAAGCGAAGTTGACGATTTCCGAAAAATTCACTCTGCCACGCATTTCCATAATACAACACGTAGCAAAGTATATTTTGTCGCTCGCACAGTATTATTTACCATGAAACTTGAATTATTCTAAAATTTGACAAAAGAATAACTCTTGATAAATGTATTTATTTGAATTATTCAGAGAATTCTGGGAAAAATATGCGCGCAAATTATTTTCCTCAGTAGCATTTGCCTTCGGCTCAGATTTTAACATTCATAATTGGTCGACAAAACATTACTTTGCGCTCAGAAGTACTGTGGATGACTTGATAATAAATGATCTGTAACATTTTCTTAGAATTAAATAATGGTTGAATGGTTTTATTGATATAAATTCGGTATATTTTATTTATTTTTGACGTTTCGACTCTTGGTGAAAAAGTCAAAACGTCAAAAATAAATGAAATATGCAGATTTTGAATGATAAAAAAAAAACACTCAGGCTCATTAATAGTCAATACAAACGTGAATAGAATCAAAATAATCAGTAGGTACTTAAAAAATTGATTTCATTTTACAAACAATGTTTTTTGAAATTTTTGTATTGTAAATTAAAGTGGAAAACTAAAAATACAATATCACCAAATTAAAATCATTAAATCTTATTGACTCGTACCACGAACTCTGCTTTTGACTGTTTCAAGAACGTTGTTTTATGAAGTATTTTAAGGCAAGAAAAATGCTTCAAATTTCTTTGAAGAAAAATTTCCAGGTACAATTTACAGAGAATACCACTGTCCATAATATATGTTTGAAGTTTTTCCATTTGAATAATTTTATTGCTTCGAAACACTCCTTAAAACAACGCTTCTCAAACAGCTAAAAAAGTTTTATGCTGCGTCAAAATTTGAGAGCAAGGGTTCGAATTATATTAGTGCATGACATTAATCTGTTTTAAATTTTTTCTTGCTCAACTGATAATAACTTTTTCTGGCAGATCTCTTCGCTAAATCTTTTAGCAGCTACTTGCACCAGAATGTACCAACGACAACCATACCAACCTCAGATGTCCCCATCTTTATCGCCGACCCAAACAACGAGTTCATGCAGCAGCGACAGCTTCAGCATATCTCAGCCACAACCTGCCCAAATCAGCCCCCTGGAATATTCTCCTCATTATCAATACCATACACCCACTCCAAACAGTTATGTCACTTCCTGGTTCCAGCACTCTCCTCCAGTAGCCGATACCGCGACAAGTGTTTACCAACCCCAGCAGCAATACCAGTGGCAACAAACAAGTGTTTACACACCTCCAATAACCGCGAAAATGCCCCAGTTTGATATGATTGGCGAATATCCAACTTACGGAAAAGCTCGAAGATGTGCGAAGTGCCAGTGCCCAAATTGTATTAATGATGAGTTTTCTACTTCAAAGAAACAAACAAAAAGACAGCATATTTGCCATGTGCCGGGATGTGGCAAAATTTATGGCAAAACTTCACATTTACAAGCGCATCTTAGATGGCACAGCGGTGAACGACCATTTGTTTGTAATTGGTTATTTTGTGGTAAACGATTTACCAGATCTGATGAACTACAAAGACATTTAAGAACACACACTGGAGAAAAGAGATTTGCCTGTACCATTTGTGCCAAACGGTTTATGCGGTCGGACCATTTAGCTAAACATGTGAAAACTCATAACAATAGTAAAAATAAAAAAGTTACGCCGAAGAAAACTGACAGTAAAATTGAACAGCCTGAAGTACCAGCGCAAGTAACCCAAGTTTATAGTGGATATGTTCCCCAGCAACTACCAGTTGATCATTTTTTGACCCTACCACAACAGCAATAATCATAAATGAAATTCACTGAATATTGGACCAATTCATTTAAGTGTAGATAATGTAAATAAACTTATATTTTTATCAAGGCTTTGTACATATTAGGAAAGAATAAAGTTTTGTTTTTATGATGAGTTGTAATTTTTTTGTTTGTATCAAATAATATAATGAAATTTATTTTTATTGACAGATGACGCAGCATCAAATAGTTGTGTAAATGATTTGAATTTTTTTATTTTATTACTGTGTTGAATAAAACCCTAACCATTTAAAATAAATCTCTAAGTAAAATTAAATATTTCTAATTTTTTGACAGAAATGATGAAAATGAGAACTAATCCATTATGCCATTCTAATTCAATTAAAATTTGAATTCACGTGTTAATTTTGATGTAATTTCATGAAACTGCTGCATTTACTAATGTAAAAATCTTACAGCGCATTATTCTTGAATTAATTTTACCCCTCTTTCACAGTATCATTTATTGTTCTGTTTAATCAGTGACGTAGCTACAGGTGATCCGCGTGTTTTGTGAAATTTCATTTCGATAAAAAATTATTAGACTCATGCCATACTTACTAAATACTAAGGTGGATAGTTCAATATACTAACATACATAGCCTAAAAAAAATGACAGAAATACTCGAATACTGATTTCAACTCTGAGGGTCGCTAGGCACGGTGCATAAAATGCTGCTTTTTGCTCTGCATTTCAATGCTACATTTTGGTATAAGAAGCTAAATGCACTATGTCATACCTACATAAAATTTGAGTTCAATACACAAAATTTTATGTATGGCACGGTGCATTTTTATTTGCATCAAAATACAGCATTAAAATTCAAAGCAAAATGCAGCATTCAATACTTTTATATTATTTTTTCAAACGACCCTAATGGAGCTGGAATAGTGCTGTTCTGTGCACTCCTATTCGATATGCGTCATCCATGTTTATATATTATATTGGTTCATATTTTTGTTCCTGTTTCATTCCTATTCGATTACTGTTCTCTGCAATTTATAAGTAAAATTTTACTGTTGGCATTTTGTGTCATACCTCACCATAACACCCTTACAATTTTGCAGACGTATTTGCAACTTACGTTTCGTGACAGACGCATAGACCATTCAAAAAAAAATTACTTCAATGAATATATTTTTCTGACAACAGGTTCTAAATGGACGTTCTATCATTTATTAATGAAATTTAATTTTCAGTATTACTGCGAAAGAATCAGTGGCGGCTCGCGACTTATGTACCTGGAAGGGCGCAGGATCAAAAATCTAGTCTTATGTCCATTGAAAGTAATAAAACTAATAAAAATTGCACCATTATTTGTTAGGGTGGACTAACCAGAGCTTACGAACTGAGTACAAGTTCTCCAACTACCTCTGTCGCGGTGGTTGTCATGACGACTGTTGTATCGATCTTGAGCGGAATATATAAAGCCCATTTCAGCGTATCTCCATGTTATACAGTTTGCAAGTTGAATTAAATTGATCACAACGGAAGTAAAGAAATATAGCCGTTCGTTTTCTATTAATTTCTTGAAAATATTTCGTAAAACTAGATTATTGGGTTATTTTTCTTGTCATGAGCTTTTTTTTAATTTGACAGGGAGGGCAGCACTCCAGAGGCCTTCCGAACCGGCCTCCATTGCAAAGAAGCATTAAGATTTATGGCCATATTTTCAATTCTCATCTACAGAGTGATCAAAAATGATTGTCCGTGCCACCTTGTTCTGATTTTTTCTTTTCCGCCTGCTTGAGATAGTGAGCTTCAAGTGACATATGACAGTTCTTCTGAAAGCACTATTCTAACCTGAAAATCTGGTAGAATAAAATAAATTTTCAATAATCATTCAATAATACAGCTATTTACTTACTTCCTTGTTTTTTGAATCTGATTATGGATAAATCCGTCATAAAATATACGCCACTGTGTTCTTGAAATGGCGGTAACGTAGTTATCAAAATAAATAAATTTATACTAACTTTACTCCATGAAGATAGTTTTGATCATAATGCGAACTTTTGCCAGTCACGTGACAGACAGTTATTATTGAACACTCTGTATTTTTATGGAATATTATACGGTAGATTTGGTGGATTTAGTTTATTTTTTGAATTATGTGCAGATAGATATACATATAATGCTTCTGCTAACATAGCATTCATAGGTGTGAATTGCAAATTTGAAGATGTCAATAGCAAGTTCATATATGTGAATTACAAGTTGAGAATATGATGGAAACAAAAAACAAGAATATATGTAAAAAATTTATTCGTTGGACAGTTTATAAATGCATTCTCAAAAAGATTAGATTTAGTTGGACAAATATTTAGTTTTCTAAAGTAGGGTTGTCATGATTTAAATCAAGTAGGAAATTCACGATTTAAATCAATCAAAACTTCTCATTCAAATACTTATCAAATTCTTAGTATAACTTAGTTGGGCCACTCTCTCTGTCCCCAACCTGGTTTCTCAGTTTTGAGTGGACTAGACCCACTGATCTCTATATAACACTGGATTGGGTTTAGACCGTATTCTGGCATCTGAAAGCGGCCCCGGTTGAACGGCGGCCTTGACAGTAAAATTGAGGCTTTGTGTTCCTATTCGGCGGCAAATTCAAAACACTTATAGAAGACATTCGATGAAATTCAAAGTATAATGCAAGTAAGATGAAGAAATTATTCTCAATATATATTAAAATACATACATTAATAATCAACAAAAGTTAAAAATTGTTATAATAGTTGAAATATTTATTAATAGTTAAAAATATTTGTGAACTTTTTAGTGTCAGTGTTTTAACTATTTTTTAAACGTTCTAGTTTAGTATTATTTAATCCGTTCAATAGTTTTATAAATTTTTGTTACCTAAAATTTGAAACTATGAATTTACCTATATGAATAAATGAAGTGCATTTCTGCGATAATATTGCCTATTCAAAACTAATAATTTTAAATATCTACTACACATGATAGCAGAATAATAATACATTTAATAATCAAGATTTTATTGTTCGTAAGTAAGCACAAATTTGCAGTCCAGCGATTAATTTTGTGAGCAAGATATTTTATATTAAATTTGATATATTACTCAAATTTGTTATCATAACTTAATTATGCAGCGTCAAATTTCTTAATGAATCGGCTTTATTTCCGCAGAGCATGCATTTGAGCACCATGATTTAAAAATTGCGTCCCAACACCATACTGAACTGTCACCAACATATGTCACCAATTGAACACAGAACCTCAATTTTGCCAAGATGGCGACATTCAATTGGGGCCGCATTCCAGCGACCTAAACCCAATCCAGTGTTATATTCAGATCAGTGACTAGACCATACGTGGAGAATAATTTGTACACAAGTGATTAAATATTACATACTTATACCAGTTATTGAAATTAGGTTATAATAATGAAAAGTATATTGAAATAACAATAATATAAAAATTGGATAAAAATAGAATAAAGAAATCGATTTTATTTGTTTAAATGTGAAAAACTGTGATTTAAATCAGAAAAATTCCGATTTAAATCAAAAACGTAGAGTTTTTTGATTCTGGTATAGATAAAATACCGCGAACCGCGTTTTTTATTATCTGGAAACAACACAGACAGCAGTTTGGATGTTTGAAAATTAATATTTATCCACAAAAGTAATGCGCGAAAAAAGCTTGAATAAGAAAATAATTTCTGCTTTCTTCAGAAAGAGTGATCCAGTTGCAGTTATTTCTTTTGAAGATCATAAAACCATAACTGTATTTTCGTATATGAAAGCCTTGAATATATTGCTGAAAAGTGTCCAAAGACTGGTTTGCGCGGCATTCTATTGCGTTGTAAAATATTTCCTGACGCAAATTCAGGCCTCACAGAATTTCAAAGACTTTTTGAGGAGTTTTCGAAAGCCGAATATACTCCCTGTATGATGAAAGGTTGCGCAAAAGGTCAGAGGGGTTACTTTAAAAAGCAATTTCCTTTAAAATACTCTAGTTTTTTTATACACTCTATTTTCAGAATAGCCCTCATACAGACGATAATACTTGTATTTCGCGCCAATTCTGTTCATAGTATTGTCGTTTCTATTTTCACTCCTCAAGCTTGGCTATACAAACTGATTTGAATGAAATTCCAGCGCTCAATCGAGCCCGAAACCCTGAGCTTTTTGCTTATTTGTTCAAAATGTAAACAATTTTTTCTTTATTTATTTTTTTAAATTAAAAAAAAATAGGGCTAGTTCACATGAAGGCTTTCTTTATCGGGAAATTTACGTTGCCCTTCCACTCCCCTACTCTTCATTTGAAAAGGGAAAGCAGTAAAACCGTTCGATTTATTCTTACGGTGGATGTAGATTTAATTTAACTTCACAGTAGTGAAGAAGTTTCATTCCGAACATGTCTACTCTGTGAACTACTACACACATCCTTCTTTCCAATCAAACTACTTTTCTAATATTATATCTTCAGATTTTCGTTTCTGATTTCATTGTATTACATTATCCTATTTGAACCGGGCACTCGTGACAGAGAAAAAAGAACAATTTTTTACAGGCTGCCATTTATTGGGTAGATACTTACAGCTGTAAGCTCAAAATATTTGCATTCAAAAATGTCGGCTAGATGCTAATGCATATTGAACTATAGATTTTGGTTAGCAACAACTTTTTACAGTCTGCTATTTCTTTGGAAGTGAGATAAGTTTGCAAAATCGATTGAAAGTTTATTGACAGACGTTCTACATGAGTCCAATAGTAAAGCATATTCGAGTAAACTTGTAAATTTATTGCGTAACTCGAAACAATTCTTTACATTAAGTCTAGTCGATTTTTTAAATCTGCCCTTACGTTCGAAAAAATGGCAGATTACAAAAAGTTGCTCAAACTGTAAGTATTTTCCATATAAATTGCAGTCTGTGAAAAATTATTTCTTTCATTCTGTCATGACCGCTCCGTCTAATTTACCAATTTTATTATAGTACATAGAACTAGAGATTGATCACTACGATCACAATTGTTTCAACAATCATTAAAGTCAGTTTACGGTTAGTATAATTTTAGCTTTGGCAAAAATTATCATTGAACTCTAATGATTTTATATCAATAAATTAAATGCGATAAAAGAAGGAGAATCAATTGAAATTGGTTGAACAGTACCTATAAATTTATAAACACTCATAAATTCCGGTGTTACTGTTATTAATTAAAACAGACTTCATTATAAAGTGTGTGGATATTAATTATGTTTTATAAACTAAATAAGAAACATGTTCTGAGGAATAATGTGCAAACAATAAATAAATAATTAACATAATGTATCTTATAAACAATATAAATACTGTTAAATATTTTCTTTACATTAATTATACGCATGCATTCTATTTAATAGTGGATACTAATAAATCTTGATTCTTTTTGTTTCAGGATTATGGTTAGAAAAGTGTACTGGACACATCAATATCTTGTCCATCTAACAACGCTTTCCGCAACTTGTGTGCCCGGTAGATATTCTCGCACTGCATAGATGGCAGCATGGTATAAACAATTGAGGGTGCTATTAAATGGGCGGTCTTTTACGGATGCATGGCCGCTGAGAGAGGGCAGTCAGTGGAGAAATAAAATAAAACAAAAAACGCAAATTATAGTGTGATATATATGTGTCCCGCGGTGGGGCTACAATAAGGGTGGGGAGGCGGCAAAGCGTCTCAAAGTGGCGCCTTAATTCATTCCGTCAGTTCGAATCATATCACATGAAAGTGTGCATCAAATACGCTATTTGTACGTACATTGTTGAAGTGATTGTTGTGTAACACCTGTGCGTAGTGTATCTGTGCCCCGCCGTCGCCGCCACTGGCAAGCTGGAGGACAGGGAAGGGAACAAGGGGCACTCATCCCCCAACCTAATGACCGTAAGTCACTCAATCATTCTTCTTCACACTAAAGCGCGCCACTCAAGATACTTATTAATATATTATAACTTTGGTTTATGTTACTGGCTGGCGCCAGTACTGCGCGACTTTCATTAACACAACGAGAGTTGTTCTTTTGTTTTTACCCAAGGAAACATAACCTATAAACACTTATCTACGAGCACCGCCTAGTTTGATATCTTCATAAATCATATTTTGATTAATACTTATTTTCAAACTAATTATGTTGAACATTATTAGATTTTTCTGTCACTGAATAACAAATGTTTTATAGAAAATCCTATTTAAAATGAGGAATAATTCGAGAATTTTACTGAAATTCGGTATAACTTTAGGAAATGCAATTTTTATGCAAAAATTAAAAGATTAGCAAAAGTCGATGTTTATTTTTAATCAATTTCTTATGTATTTATGTATCTGTTGGATAAATATGGAAAAAAAACTTGAATTGAATAGAGTAAAAATTCAAATTGCCAATTTTTCAAACAGCTGATATGCCCTCTATTAATGTTGTGAGTCGATTTATTTCTTTAATTGATTGATTCATTTATAATTAACATTATGGAATTGAACATCACCTTTTAATCAGTTTGACAAGCTAAATTAAAGCATAGTTTATTTGTAAACTACTTCAAACCAAGTTAGTTCAATCCATAAAAAAATTAAATGATAAATTTTCATATTAATGTAAATATATCTATAATAATTATGATCTTGGAGCTCATAAAAATAATAATTTATTACATTTCATTAATTATATTCAGAAAGAATTTATTTTGTTATATGTAAGCACTGAGTTTATTTTCTTAAAATTGGACCAGTAGCATTATTCATCCGCATTTTCATGAATTTATTTATTTGCGAATCAAACACATCTTTACATTTTTCTATCTGGAAATTTTGAAATTCAATTATTTTTTATGTAAAAAGTATATATCTAGGACTTTATTGGACGAGTCCCAAGTTAATAGGCCAATTCTATATTTGTTTATTATGCTGCATTTTTGTTCTTATCAAAATGTAGCATTAAAATGGCATTGTGCATTGTGTCAAACGGCTCTAACATGATGTCGACAGCACAAATCATTTTATGAAAACTATTCTGATAGAAATGTCAAATAATTTAAAAAATATTGAAGCCAGCTTTAGCCCGTGCTTGATAGGCCTGTGCCATCTTCGGGTCGGGCTTAAAAGGTCGAAATACGGGTTTGTTAACTTGTGTTTCGAATACTTTTTTGCGCCATTGAAACCAGTTCGTCAATGTCATTTTAATTATGATTGTAGCAAAACTCTTTTATATATAAATCAGCAAAATTGAAATTTATATTGTATAATAACTTCATAGTGTTGAAGTTCTAACGGTACATGTTTTGAATATTCCTTATTTACTGTTTATATATGCATCCAATCTCTGTAACAAGTTATTATTAACAAGATTTTATAATATATTGCATTAAGGAATAACAATTATTTAGGTTTCAATTTTGACATATACAGCAGTTCAAATATATCCTTATAAGGTACTAGTCCAATAAAGTTCTATTTCTTGCACAGTAAACAGTGTAAAAGGCAGATCACCACGATCTATTCGAATATGAAATTATTTGACGGTGTATATTTCTCTTCATCGAAGTTTTTATAGCAATTTTTGAAACTTGAGCAAAACTTTAATACAACAACTTTTGACGACTTCTTTTAAAGGCCCTATTCGTTTTATATCCGGTTTACCCTTCGAGTGAGTTTATTTTATTTATGTCCAGTTCTATAAAGGGCAGAGTAATTTACTTTCAGAGTGAATAAATAGTCGATTATTTGGCAGCCATAAATCTGATATTATGAGGAAACTTGAACTGATTAGAATTTGTTAAATAAAATAAAACTACTTTAGGGGTACGTTCTACTAGGCGACCGCAACGCTCATGTTGTCCAATTAATCGTTCCACAAAACGATCGCGGTATTTGCGTTCGAGATCAATACGTCATAGTTGGGGCCATTAATCACGACTGCTTCAAGCTCACAATGCCCGTGATTGAAAGATGAGTCGAAAAGGTCGTTGCGTTCATTTCTGCACAGATCACCAAGAAATTTCAATTAATGGAAAAGGATTCATTCTGTTTTCTGTCAATTGAATCAAGATTTTTTATTTCTCAATATGACAGATAATTTCACAGTCCCTCATTATTTATTTATTTACACATGCATATTCGATTAATTCCATTCATATATTTTTTTTTTTCTACAGATTAGTCTAATCTTGTTGAGGGTTTACTTTTTGATCTTAACCACGAATTGTCAGTCTATTTGACATCGTTCCACTTGAAGCATTATCCACAGCAAACATACTGTGGTCGTGAGCGAATCGCTACGATCGCCTAGTGGAACGTACTCTATAGGAGTTTGAGTTTCCTTATGACATCAAAATTATTGCTGTCAAATAATCGACTGTCATCTAATAGAATATATTTTATTTACTCTGGAAGTAAATTACTCTACCCTTTATAAAACCGGACATTATTATGATAAGAAATTATTCAATCAATTAAATTTTCAATATTATATTGAAGTCTTTTTGCTGAAGAAGTCAACTGGCAATAGCTCCAAATAATATCTAAGGGCACGACAACCTTTATCAAATTTTGCACTATCTGTATTTCTTTTCTCGAAGCTATTTGACGTAATTTTAAATCTTCGTAACATTAACAGATACATTTTTAGAACAGGAAGGAATCATCAAGCTTACGTGATGCACCAAATTTCACTTTGAAGGTTGTGCTACTTCATAATTTATTGATATGCAAAAATTATTAATTCCGGCACTCACTCGTTAGAATATTATTGTTTTACTGTGTAAGATATTCTCCAAATTTTGCTCCAAAATCAGATCCCCCGATTACGACATCGATGATATTTTATTAATTCTGAAAAAAAAAATATTTTGGTTCTATCAGATCCTATAATGTTAATTTTGCAGGAATTATGTATGGTGGCAGTATTTCACCTATATCTATTCCATAATATCAATTACAATCAAATCTATTGTGCTGTATTATAGGTAGCAATATTTCGCGTTAATAGGTTGTCGATTCAAACTAAGATACTCGTGGATAACGAACATCGTAAGATTATAAATGAACTGTATTAATAACATTTACAACGTAATGAAACTATCTTGACTGCCCATTAGTTTGATTCATGTATAATTACTAACATAGTAGGCTGAGTCAAATGCCCATTTTTTATATCATTATTGATGTTCATTGTATCTATCTGTTTATTGTATGTTTGACTAAGGAAGCATATTGTTATATCTTATGGTTGTCAAGGCAAAGTTGATACATGGGCTCTATATTTCATGGTTATTATGGTAAATGTGGTATTTTTCAAGAATTATCATGAAAATGATCATTTCCTCTTCTATATATATATTTTTTTTTTGATACTTGAATATGTATCTATACGAAAGTGGAAGTGCACTTAACTTGAAACTTTTTTTGAATCTCATAATTTCGAACTAATCGGCTGAGCCGGAAGGAAACTTTACATAACCGTCTTCGAATTTTTCGCATAAATTCAAAACAATCATTCGTAGAATATTAAAATTTTGTATTTTTTTTTCTTCAAATTCAACTTAAAATTGAATCATATAAAATAAAGAATTCGGAATTAATAAAAATGTTATAAAAAGAATTTGTTGGTAAAAGTATAGTGTTCATCTATTTCTTGCTTCCATGACTTGCAGTATGATCTGACCTTCATGTTCATGAGAAATGAGTGAATATTATTTTTTTCAAGCTCGTTGTACATTTCTAAAACTAAAAACAAGTAAATTCCATGCGATTGTTTTTTTTAATTGTGACGTGACCTTTCTCAAAACAATTAAATTATTTTAATGATTTTCGCGGAAACAATTTCAATTTTCTCTGTGATAGTAGCTTCTTCTATTCTTATGAATAAATTATAACCTCGATTATTGTTTCTGACACAGAAATTGCAAGTATTGAATTTCAAAGTAGTTTTATTGATTTATCGGAATAAATTTTACATATTCAGTTCTTAAGTAATTTCATTCAGCTGTTTAGTTCTGTGACGTGAAACATGTAATAAATTTGTATTAAAATTTTAGATCAGAGATAGGAGGCACTTTTTATCAGTAAGTTTTTATTAACGACAATACTTTGACATTTTTATTACGTGTCGACCATTTTTCAATTCATTAATTGAATTCAGTCCAAATGTAATTCTGTTATGAGCACTATAAAGTATAAAGTATACTTTTCGCGTGATCAAAACAGATATTATTGCATTTATCGTTTCAAATTTGTACATGTTTATGACGTCAATCATAGCCAATATTGTAGTTGGTATGGTTATTTTTTTCAAGAACATCATACACTGTCACATTATCACTAAAAAAATTTTGATTTTGTTGGATTCTTGAGCTGTAAGCACTACTTACATGGGTTGTCCACAACATTTGTGAATCCTGCAAAAAATAATGAATAAGCTATAAAGAAAAAAAAAACGAGCATTTTCTCATTTATAACGCGAAGAAGACGAATCGAGGCATAACTTAAATATTAGAGGGCAGAGAACAGAAGAATATTCTATAATACTTTATTCCAAATAATCTCCGTATGACACAATTTTAATTGACTTCTGTCTGGCGATCCGAAGAAACCGGGCTCGATCCCGGAGAGTTAGAAGTCGCAGTTGATTCACCTAGCTCAAAAATCTTCCTTATGTGGATTACCCTTTATTAACATCCTTGGGAAGTTGTACTTGACGGCTGGTAATCTCATTTACAGTCCAACATATCAATTACTACACCTAGAAATAGGTAAAAGCGGGTCTGATATATTTATTTTAATTATTTCTTGAAATGAATGAGTAATTATTGAACAATTGGAAATTATAACGAGACAACAAATATAATTGAAGGTAATCATGATTAATTGTTTATCTATAAAAAATTGATATGAATATAAAAAAAGTATAATTTTTCATCACGATTTTAATTTTTTATTGGATTATTGAAGTGAGCTGGCTTTTATTTATTAATTATATTGAACATACAATAATTCTGGCCCCTTAAATTCACGTATCCCAATTTGATTGTAATTTTATCGACTCCTGCTACAAGATACAATATTATAAATAGTCAAAAACATAAAATATATTCTCTTAAAAATCTCCCAAGATATGTGCTTCGCGTAGTCGGCAACCGTCCGTTCATTCTCGGACATCGTTTTGACCACGCGGCTCAGGTTTTACACAGTAGCGTCGGCCGAAGCACCCTGCTGAGTGGGGCGTGCATACCAATCAAGAATATATACATACCGTCACATCAACATCAATGTATGTTGATGGTGTATATGAGGCCCCCTAACCTGCCCAAAAGTCAAGATTGAATTTTAATTAGTTAAATTAGAGATGTTTCAGATTTAGATACTAAAATGCGGATACTTCAAACAAGAAAGTTGGTTTTGAATTGAATTTACAAAAATGCGGAGACCTTCAAAATCAGTAAAGCGTAAAGTACCTAATTGGTAAATCTGACATTGAAGATAAATATTATTAGCTCCAATTGCATCTCAAGTAGTGTAAATCCTCATGCATTACAGTTTTATAAATTTATATTTATTTATTTATCTTTTTTACAAGAAAGAATATTTTCGCATAACTATATTAAGTAATGTCATAGATAACGAACCAGATATAAAAAAATTCATTCTAATTTTTTTATAATTACTCAATTTAATCCTAATTAAAATTATCAACATTACTTTTTCTACTATTCTACAAAAGTTAAAGCTCACAATTTTGTATTTATCACATCATCTTTGTAAAATAACATAAAAAGAATAAAAAACTGCTCTAATATAGTTTTAAATGCATCTAGTTAAACAATATGATAATTAGCGTTATTGTGCGGGTACAATAATAATTAATTCATTATTCTGTGCCAGCATAAAAAGATAAAAACTTGAATGTTATCATTTGTAATATTTGCTAATAGGAAATTAATTATTTTGCCCTAATTGAATTATTTTCTTACGGCCGGAAATAAGAGTCTGTTTCTATAACCGAAAATTGTGTTAGTATCGTCAAATATATCCCCTAAAGAGCTAATTTTTACCCAATTAGAATCCAGACTTATCAAGCACTGTATACAAATTATATTAAACCACATTTATACGAATTTTGATGAATATATTATAATTTTTACCTTGAATATTCTGTATTTGATGCTAAATTAAATTACAATATGAAATCAAACTGTGTTACATACTTACATTTATTTTGATCTAATTTGTAAAACATACTCGAAAAAATTAAGTGTTATTTGGATTGAAAATTTAAATTATATTAATTAAAATAATAATAGTAATTAGACACAAAAACATATTTTAAGTTAGATATAATTAATAAGTGTACCTATTCATTATTCCCATAATTATAAAACTGAAAGTCATAAAAATATTTTAACTCCAATTTGAATTAACACTTCTGTTTATTTTGATCAATATTTATATGAGTTCATGGCACGTTGTTTTAATCTTGGTCAATATTCACAACTGAGTATCGTAGCTGGGACTTCGAATATCAAATTTTTGCTCATAAATTTCGAAAAGAAGTCTTAGCTGATGAAAATGATCTTATGTTTGCCACTCGCTTGCTCGCTCATTCGTCAAATATTTTTTTCAACTCAACTCTTTCTAAAATTTTAAATCGAATTTAATAAGCTATACGGAGAGATCTAGTTGCTTTTCTATTAAAATTCAATATAGACTAGGGGCCCGTAACAGAAAAACTGGCGCGATTTGTTCCCGTCTGCCAATTTGAGAATTAGTATTAGAGAATCAGCAGTCTTTGAACAATTCCTTAAGTCTGGCACATTGCGTACCAAGATGCGAAAAAAAATTGGGCTTAAAGAACAATTGATTCCTGTCTGTCAACGCATCATAGAGTTATTTTTATTGCAATAGTTGAGAACACAAAAGCGGCAGACATTTTTTGCCTATACTAGTGCGTGGGCATTTCGTTAAAGTTATATCAATTTTCTGTTCCATAGAACAATTAGTCTTCGTCTGTGATTGATAATTGAATGCATAAATTTCCAAATAAAATTTTTATATGAAGTATCCATGCGGTAAACTTGGGAATGGCCTCAATCAACTGAAAAATCAAAAAGCTAGTCTAATAGTACCAACTGCAGAATAGACGAGCTTCAGACATGAATGCTAACCTATTCTAGTTTATTGGTACAGTTTTTTTTTTTTTTTTGGTGGGTGTAATTTGTTGTTGAATTTTTTGATTCGTGCTTGGTGTGTATTTGGATTTGCTAGAAAAATCTTATGAGGAACTACTGGATAAGGTTCTGGCCTAGCATTAAGAAAACAATCAGATCCCGAAAGCAAAAATTGTTCATTTAACACGATCTCTTCGCAACTCCATACATAGTATGAAGGTTATAAGGAACTCCTTACTTTGGTCTGCAAACCAGTTTTCTCATTTTTAGGAATAGATAATAGTCCATATTGCTGAATCAGGCAAATATGAGAGACGATAAATCAGTTCATCTAATTCGTTGATTTCTTATGAAAACAGAGCCTTCTTAAAACACTTTTCATAGTTTTCAACAATATTAAAATAGTTATTTTTGTATTAAGAGTGCGAAGTGATTGGTATTTTTTGTTGCTCGTGAGAATGTCAATTTTAGTCGAGACTGTAACAAATTCATTCGAAAGCGCAACAAAATACAATCACTTCGCACACGAAATACAAACAATATTTTTTCGCCAAATGTCAAAAAATAATAGATCAACAATAATTATTGTTATATCCAGTAAAATGTAGGAAAAAAGTACAAACTACAATTAATTTGCAGTCACCCGGGTATTGTAACCAAAAGTATGCGCAATTGTTGCTTGATAAATAAAGAACTGACAACAATTAATTTTTATATTCAAAAATAAGTAGTTTTGTGTACAAATTCATATTTCTTTTTTGTTAAATACCTGTTTGTTTCTATCCTTGTAGCATTACTAAACTGAATTATAATAGATTAAGTGTGCAAAAATAGTGAAAAAATATGTTTCATTTTTTTACTAGTGAAAAAATCAGGAACTTTGCGTATCCATAACAATACAAAAATATCATGTCTTTTTGACAGTTGGCGAAAAAAGATATTTGAGATACAAGTGTAAAAGTTAATTCTTTATTGCACGAGTGGCTAGATAAAAAATACGAACGAAGTGAGTATATTAGAGACTTAGTACACGTGTGTCTTATAAAATTTATCTTCGATCATCCTAATTTTCGTTAAACAGTCAATTATATATGAATATTGTTTCATTTGTAAATGCCACTTTGACGGCTACTGCTGGTGTCTAAGAAAACGATATTATGAATTGAACTGTTTTCATTGTAGTCGACATAAAGTTTATGAGAATTTGAATTAAAAAATGAAGTTTAAAATGTCCTAAAACTATTTTATTTACGATCGTATAAAAAGTGACAGATTTTTACATCGTTTTCAATGTAAAAATTAGGCCTTTATGCAAAACTGTGCAATAAAACTTTTATTGCACAATTTCATCTGCTCCAAGTATCAGTATTTAAACATCAGCGGGATATTTCATTAATTATTCAACTAATCTATAACACTAAAATCACTTGTGGACATTTTAAACTTGATATTTTAATTCAAATTCTCAAGAACATTTATGTCAACTTCAACGAAAGCAGTTAAATTCATAATATCGTTTTATCAGTTACCAATAGTAGCTGTCAATGTGACATTTACAAAAGAGAAAATATTTATATATACTTGACAGTTTTACGAAAATTAGGTCGAACGAAGATAAAACATTGTAGAACACACGTGTAAAAAATCCTTAATACACTCACGTAGCTACGCTTGTATCTTAAATATCTATTAATGTTGTATATTAGTTTCAAAGTATTCCCCAGATGTTAAATAAATAGAGTTGATAGACTTTTTACTTTCAAAATTTTATAAAAAAAACTGTCACTTTTCATGCGATTGTAGTTAAACAATATTTTTCAGTCATTGTTTTGCTTTCTGTAAGTAATCTATAGGAAGTACCCCATCGTTTTCCCAAATTAGAAACAAAAATTTATCCTGTTGATTTCTGTTCAAATTCATAATGATGCGACTGTTCCACTTTTTTTCTCGTTTTATTTTCCAAGTCTCGAGATATTTCTTAACTCTAGAAGAATTTGTTATTTCTTATAAGAATTTCTTGATATTATAGTCCGTATATGAAAGAAAAATCGTCCCGCAAGAAAAATCGGAGGATTGCAGAAGAGGATGTGAGACATTTAAGATATTTTATTATAAAATACTGTGGAAGACTTTTTGAAATTAAATTACGACTTTATAGAATAGTGTCGAAAAATAAAATGAGAGTTATAAAGTGATTACAACATAAAACATTTTCAATATTTTATACTCAATTCGGGTGAAAAATTAGTAAAACCATTGCAGAATTCTCTTTACGCACAACTAAACACTAATTTAATATTTAATATTACTGAAGATTGAGAATATTACATTTAGTAATATCTCATGAAATAATTCTGATCAAAAATATTCCTAGCTTTATCTTTATTTTCCGAAACTGCTCTATAATATTGTGATTCAGTCTAAACAAGTCTTTGATAGTAATCTTGAGGGAGACATCCCAAATTTCCTGCAGTCTCTTCTGTAATTGTGCAACTTTCCTTGTAGGACGATTCTTGTCTATTAAAACGGTTCCTTTATCTTCCAATTACTCAATATTTAGTTCAATTTCACAGTAAATCTTGGTAATTTACCTAAATATAAAATATGATGAACCTTTCTTCTGTTTGGAGATTTCAAGGAACTTTTATGTAAAATAAAATTCAACTACCGAGTTATTATGATTTTGGGCTCACACTTGTACTTGTACGGAGATGTTTCAATTTTTCGCTCTTTTGACCAGTCAATTGTTTCTGGATCATAATGATATATTTAAGTTTTATTCATAGTCATCATTTAATTCAAAATGTTGCATAAATCCTCTTGAAATAAAACAAATCAACTCGGATATTTTGATTTTCAGTCGTTTTTTATTGTTCAGACATTTAGGAATTCATTTAGCTGATATTTTTTGTATATCTAATTGATTTATAAAGTTGTTGGAGATAGATAGAATTTAATAAGGCCTTAAGCGATCCGATTTCTTTTAATAGGTCATTTATTTGAACATAAATTAGGACGTTTCAAGAGTCCTATTGCCCTCATCATCAGCTAACTACGACATAAATGTTACAATTTTCGTTTTGAAGCGTTATTGATAAATAATATTTAGAATTGTCACAATGTGCATCGCAAATTCATAGTCAGGGCCACATTCGAGGCAGTACCATCGTCTCGAAGGTAGGCTCGTAATTTACCTACATTTATGTCGAAGTTAGCAGTAGGAATTTTGAAACGTCCTAATGTATGTTCAAATAAATGATCTATTAAAAAAATCGGATCGCTTAAGGCCTTCTTAAATTCTATACATACCTAATTGAGTGATGTAGAAGGACCATTTAAAAAAATATATTTGGCATGTCGCCAGGGTTTTTTTGTGCACAGTTCTTCTAAAATCATGTACTTTTTCACTGATAAATATTAGAATCGAATTTTGTGAAAAAATTCACATAATATTGCAGAAGAAAATCTGAACTACTAAACTTTGTCTACACATTGACTGAATATCAAACTATCATACATATAATCGTAGCTAACATATATTTTTTGTGATTAATGTTTGCAGCTTGAATTGATAAATGCAGTCACGATTATTCTTGTGAATCAGTTGTGAGAAATACAGTATAAGCTACATGAGTTATATTGATGACATGCACGTCGTTCATATGTTCACTTTCTATTATTGAGGCCGTGCAATTTGGACGGACTGTTCGATGATGAAAATCGCAGAACTAGTTCACACTTTCCTAAATTCATACTTTCTTGGTAATGCAGCTAATGCAAACTGAGGTGAGGATAACGAAATATCAATTAATTTTTTCTCTTACCCTGTGATAGCTAGTCTGTCTTTTGATAATATTGAAATGGTATACGCACTATACATTCTTAATATGCACTGAACTTTTGAAATTGTTTACGAACATAGCTCTTATGGTTGTCAAGAATCTCGGAAAGTGGAAAAGCTAGAAGTAAAAGTCCTTTTGTATGTCAAGGAAATTGAAACAGAAATTATGTATTTTCTCAGAGCAATAACGTGCACAATTACTGTCTCGGAAGTTTACTTCAGAAGGCTATTTTCACTTGATTGAGACTTACACACAATCAAAAAATTTCTTTGAATTTAATGGTTTACAAATATATTTTGAATATAACGTAGTTGTAGATAATAGTAATTTATTGTACTAGTGTGCAATGTGATATATTAATTACAAAAGCAAAAGTTTATCCAAAATGCCTGAAAGGCGAATGGCTTATCATTTTGAGTGGCTAATCACTTTTCACATGAATTCAATGCGACGTTTCCTTCAACATTTCTTAAAAAGTCTCAAATCGTATAAATGTTAGCTAATTGTTTGAAAGTGACTAAATACTTGATACATTATTAGTAAAACATAGAAATTACAAGGTTGTCAATGAAATAAATGGTTGTTACAGTACTTACTGTTTACTGTGATTTCTTTATTATTCTTTCACTGAATAACTAATAATGGATATTATTCATTACAAATGACGATAGTAACAAGCTTATTTTTTTTTAATCTGATGATCGCAATACTCGCCTTTTATTCGTGTTTTGAGCTTCATTCTTCTGGAACACTTATTAAAAAATATACAATTTATTGTATCACAATTTTTCAAATAAATTGAACAGTTTTGGTGGTAAGACATGCCAGTCTTCAACTTTTTATATTATTTTGTTTAAAATAATACCTGAGACCAGTTAATGTCCTTTGCGTGACTAGAGGCATTTCTTGGTGTCCGTATACAACAAATTATCTTGGTATTTTACACTCGAATTTTATTAAGTTATTTATTATATGATAGCTTTTTATTTCGAATTTAATCGTATTTCCAAGAGCATTGATATAATGACTAGATTTAATTTTTTTTATTATTGTAAGTATTTGTGACTGATCACTTACTGTTGGATTTCGTGATTTATTGATAATACTTTCATGGTAGATTTGAAAGTTTAGGATAATGTCGTGTAGAATAAATGGATTGAAAATAGAGATAAGCTTTATTTTATTCGAAAATTGGGTTTAAATTGACAATTTATGTTACAGTTAAATGCATCGTTTGGTAAATTACAGTTAGTACAATGTTATCAATAAAATTGAAAGCTCAGATCAAATATTTTCCCAAGCAAGAAAATTATTGTAAATTTCTTATTCATTGGAAGGTCGCGAATTCGTTTTTCACACAACGATGTTGGAAGTGTGTAAATTACCCTAAGGAGACCATAAAAATATTAGCAAAGTATAACATTGTATGTAATGACTTTTGATGAGATAATATGCAAAATCTATTTTAATTTGATCATGATTGAGAATTACTCAAATCATCGCTTGGAAACAGAACGATAGCTCCACTTAATCACTAAAAAAATCTAGTTTGATAGCTATTTTAAATCCGAAACGATATATATTATATCATTATCAAGATGGAATTAAATTATGTATTTAATATCCGCCGTTTAATATCGCGTTAACCTTAAAACAATTTTGTGAAAACTAAAAAGTAATAGTCATTAGCTCATGAACTTGTGTACCTCACTCAAATGCGTTCATGTTAATCACCTATGAAGCTTACTATCCAGGATCGTACTCACATTTTTGGACACAAAATTCTTTCTTTCGAATAATTTGGAAGCAGTGATATTTCAATTATGTCAAAATTTGCTAAATTGTATGTGTTTCATTTCAAGATTTATATACAAATTTGACTGCAATATCTTAAAAATGTGTAATTTGAATATAAAAAACTAACAATAACATTGCCATCTGCATAAAGTAAAACATGCTACACTGTTCTTAGTATTTCAGCTTCTAATAAATGGGTACGGTCCTGGTGATGATTATGGTATGGAAATGGAATAAAAAGAGGCAGAAGTTTATTAACAATCTTAATTTGACGGGAAACTGGCGGCTGAGCACGTCTTTACAATTTAACGAGCATCGTAGTTCGAGAATTGGTCCTAATTATTCGATAATGATCGATAGATGACGGATAACAATTACAACAACGGTGTTTCGCGATTTATAAGCTAGCCTATCTCTATTCTAAACATTTTTCTTGCTTTGTCGTTCGTTTTGTGTTATCGATACTGAGCTGATTTCATTTAGATATGTGCAGGGATAGCACGCATGCACGAATGGTGCACAGCGCATGCGTAGATGAGTGCCTCGTAAAGTGGATTTTGCGTTGATTAATAAGGATCCCCGTCTGGTAATAAAAGTGTAGATTGATCATAAAGAGGTATGAATTTACTGCCACACGCAGTTGCGAAAATATAGTTGTGACGTATTAAAAAAAAAGTTTCAACTAGGATTGTTAAATAATTTTTGGTGATACTTCTCCTGATAAAACTCGTATACCTACCTACGTGATAAATTTAGAATAGTACAATTTTTTTTATGTCAACAAATTGGTTCAAAATTTATGTATTATGTTTGAGCAATAGATTAATAACTGTAGATAGTGTCCATAACCACGATTTTTTAGTAATGTATTTTGCATAAAATAGGCATTCAAGATAATTAAGTTTATTAGCGTTATAAATTTGGTTAGTGACTTAATGTATAAGCATGTGCTTGTTAAAATTTTTATATGTCCTGTATATGCAAATTTATATCTAAGTAGCGAAATGTTTGCCATATCCGTGAGATAATAGTCTTTCTTCAAAAAAGAGATGGTAACAAACTAGGAAATCAGAACTGAAATTTATCTTTGTGAGTAATGTTAAATTTGGAATACTAAACGAAAAGTAGGGAGAAAAATAAATTATTTTGCTCGTTTTTGAAAAATGTCCACCTTTAATGATTAAAAAATAGGACAAATTCAAGTTTTACTCGTGTGCATTGGCTTTTTTTCGTCTCCAGATTCTTCAAATTATGTATTAGATGTTCCATTGATATTCAATTCAAGAATTATTTCCAAGCATACTATAGCCTCGTTCAGATTTTTGAAGTTGAAATCTTTATGGGACACAAGTAGCTTTGAGATTGAGAGTAAACTTATAGAGCAAATAATATCTGTAAAATGTAAGACTCTTTTTCTCTTTCCAATGATCGTTTGTTAGAACAAGAAGAGAGAAAGAGAGAGAGAGAGACAGTTATAGTATATATCTTATTGGCGCTAATTTTTTTATCTAATTTTTCATACAGAAATTTCTGAAAAATTCCCCTCTTGACAGTTCAGTTTATAAAATATTTTTGCTGATTTTATTAAATCTCTTATTAGTATTATTATTATTATTAGTGAAGGGCTTGTGCGTTCAACCGCTTGTATCACTGAAAACCTAAAGATCTTTCGTAATGTAGCTCTAGTTATTTAATCCTGTGTGATATTGAGGCTTTTAAAGAACCATAGTATCCTTCCAGGACTAGAATCTTTCACAATGTTGGCCGACACGAATGCCTTTCCAAAGTGAGATTCCCTATGAGAGACTACAGCTGCGCATTCACACAGCACGTGCTCTGAAGTTTCTTCGTCTTATAGACATAGACGACATATATTATTTTCAGCTTTATCAATTTTGTGTAGTTGGTAATTAAGAGGGCAATGATCAGTTAGAAGACCTGTCAAGGATCTTAGGTCCTCTTTGCTGAGAGAAAGTATCTCCTTCAGGTTTGTTGGTGAAGGCGGCAGGAAGCTTTTGCCTGTTTATTGCCTTTGACGTTGTCCCAGTATGAGGTTTTTGCAATATCCTCCCATACTCTCAATTTTTTCTTTATGTGACTCTTTAGAAGACCACAAGAAGGTCTAGGTCCACACAATGGTAAACCAGCTCCCTTCTTAGCAAGCTCAACCGCGTTTTCATTGCCTTGTACCCCTTCATGTCCTGGCACCCATCAAAGAATTGTATGATTTTTTACTGCCAGTTGTTGCAGGGAGCTTTAGCAATTCCAGTCCAGCTTTGATTGACAGGTGTGGGCACCTATAGCTTTGAGAGCGGCCTGGCTGTCTGATAATATATGAATTGTTGCTCCTTTCTCCAGGTTTATTCTGGCGCAAAGATTTATAGCATATACATCTGCTTGGAATATTGTGGCGCTATTACCTAAAGACTCAGAAATTTGAGTTCTTGGTCCGGATATTCCTACTCCAGTTTCACCACTTCACACTTTCACACACCTAGGACAAGGAGCCTCTTTTGAAGTTAGGTCCTCCTATTGCCTATATCTTGCAGTCTATTATAATGACCCTGTACGTGTGTTCAAGACTATACTTTGTCAACATGAGATCACATGTAGGCATGGCTAATCTATTGGTTGGTATCTCCTTTAAGATCTCTAGATGTACAACTAGATCTATGGGCTTAAATGATTTTGTTCTGCTGAGCATTAAGGCACTACTAAGCACCTCATTCTTCACGTGAAGATGTAGAGGTGTTATCCCCAGTAGTGTCTCCATGGCAGCAGTAGGGCATGTTCTCATTGCCCCTGTTATGCAGATGCAGGCCATACGGTGCACTTTCTGCAGCAGAACCTGTGCAGTACTTTGCTTAGTTTTTGGCCACCATACTAGTGAAGCGTAAGTGATCATTGGTCGGACAATTGTTGCATATGCCCATTGTGTTAAATTGGGACTGAGACCCCATTTTTTGCCTAGGAGTCGTTGACATGTGTTAAATCTCTTATATTCACTTGAATTTCAACAATCGCTCAGTGTGCTATATTCATGAGCAAGTAATTACTGATGCATTTGCTGAGAAGATATTTCAAAGAATTAAATATTTTCTATGAAATTCGGAAAAATTACCTATAAATTAATATATAATGGCAAGGTTAGACAATGTAGCAAACAATTTCTAAGCAAATGTCTTTGTTTTTGACAGTTGGGTGTATTATATTCATAAGCAAATATATTGTGACATATTTCACTTGGTGAAAACTATTTTACAGAATTAAATATTCTTCATGACATCTGAAAAAATTACTCATATAGATTGATAAACTCGAAAAACATTCAGTGAAATTGATAAGTCTTGGCCAAGTACAATAATCTCATATTTTGATTGTATTCCTACAAAAGAAGATCTTTCCACAGTTTGACATGTCCTGATTATTTTCAGGTTATAAGGTTCTAATATAAAAGGTGGACTCAAGTACGTAGCAAAAATTATACACCACAACAATTTGATTAGTGTCTTTACTAATTCCTTGTTTACAATAAATTTGTCATTTAAATTGACTTATCCGATATATTTATTTATTTCCCAAATCCACCCCAAATCACCTTCAAGTCAAAAAATGACCCATAATGCGTAACGGGTGTGACACTGAACAAGAAGACGACGGATGTCTATTTTCAGAAGAAACATCGATTTAAAAAATTCGTATCTTTGTACGAGATGTCAAAACATCTGTTTTTCAATTGCGAAAGCTTTATTTTTTAACCTTAGGATGGGCATTTGTTCA